>CM059558.1:21702730-27367032 GCA_030386875.1 Morinoia aosen
CATGTATATATGTACATGAACATATTCAAGATGAGCTTAGACGGATCAATTTACGTCAACTAAGTCTGTTGGTGTAGGGCTCGTATGTGACGGAGGTGAAACTCATCAATTAATATAATTTTTATTCTTTAATTAATATTGTATTAATTATTAATTGCGATATTGTAATTAATGTTTTAATTTTTCTGTAAGACCACCGGACTGCCAACGGACGCACACTGCGGATAGTCTTGAGTGGCGATACCAAGCTGCCACCAGCCATAAGTTTAGTAAGCGTAGGCCTACCTGCAAAATAGTTCATATGGTTTTTTACCCGAGCAGTTAATACTGCTCTTCTTATAAAAAAATCCCAGTAAATTGTTATTTTTTCCTTATTTCAGGGAGGAATCGAGTAACATTCGTAGTTTTTCTGACTCAGTTCGGTGGAGTTATACTTCTTATTCGTACGTTTGATCCCGTCTCAGTCAAATCATATACGTTAAAATGCACGGCTGATCTTTAACACGTTAAGTGCGGCAGGTTAAACTTAAGTTTAGTATTCACCTGGAATTAGAGTCAAGTTTAGAGAAGAACTTTGAAAATAACGAATATCAAACAGATCGGGCCTTGGTTTTGTTTCCATTAAGTATTTATGAAAATTGAGTTTGAGAGTACTGGTCGGTGAGCAGCATTTAAAACCAATTTCTCTACCGGCCTCTCACCCACCATCATTGCACGCACGCAGCACAGCCCACGCACTGCTACGCGCCGCAACTAAAGGACATTGAACTTCTTCACAAAATTGCAGCCCTTCAATCTTGGTCCTAAAGCCCTGGCGCGCAAAGAAAATTCAAATAAAAATCAACCTCACGAGGCATTCTGAAGAACTCGAATATTCAAGTCGGAGCGCTAGGAAGAAGCGTTGCGTTTCTAAGAAATTGCATCAGCTTTCGCATCGCTGTGAGTGGACGTCAGATTACTGTGCTAGTTGTAGGGCAATTTTGGCTCCGCTTTTTCGGTTCTTTTAGTTATGACAACGTACGAAACTTCGCCTTGTTATCACCAATACATATCAATACATATCATATACATGTATTGTACGTATATATGCATATCAATACATACGAGTACTGTACTTTTGTAGCAACGATTGTATGAAGTGCTGTTTTATGCTCGAGCCAAAGGTATGACTTAATTTCTTCCGATCGGAAATATTTTTATCTCAAATATGTACTACCGCCATTCACGTTATTATTATTTTCATATTAGTTGGCTTAAGCGACGTGTAGCCACAACAGAAGGCAGTCAGAAAAGAGCGATGAAAAGGGACTATCTAGTGTGCACTATATAAAACGGCAATCTATACACAATGTGTGCTCAGGATACTTTGCGCATGGAAACTTCAAGTTGTAAAATAAGATAAAAACACAAAGAAAAGATAACAAAGTATTCATGAAAGCTGAAAGATGTAAAGAGGACGCAAAGGACAGCCGTACCGAAGGCCTATCTGTAGTTGAAGTAACCTAACAGTATCTCCTTAGGGCGCTAGTCCCCATAACATTAGAAAGATCAGAAAGACAAACCGAAATACCCTAAGCCTATTTCTATACTAAGGGGCATTTAGAAAACCGCCATTCACAGTTCTTACAATTCTGTCAACAGTAAATTCCAATGACATGTCGTGTACGTTAGCGCATGATTCTCTAAAAACGTCAAATATGTGTGCATCAACTCATTATGCATACAAAAATAATACATGACAAGTGAAATACCTAACATGGCATCGGCATAGATAAATGCATTCAATGGCCAGGGCCGGTCTGCTCGATCGTTCTAACCGTGTAGTGGGACCGAATTTTACTGCAGCATGTCGCGCTGCCGACCGTAATCACTATCAGCTTCTTGTTATTATTTTTCAATCCCCGAATTACGATCGACAGTAAGTTCAAAAAAATCACCGAGATAACTTGAGCGTTTTCTAGACGACTCCCAAGGTCATTGATCTTTTCAGGTTAAATGTGTTCAAAATAGGTTTTTTACACTTGAGATTTTCATTAATGTAAACTCTCCAAAAAGTTGTCAGTTCTACTACCTTGAACATGCGTGTTTTGGTGACGTGATAACTTCATAACCAACAGTAAGAACTTAACACGTTGCTTGCGATACGACCCATCGATGGGTCGTGCTCAAGTTCTTCCTGATGCGAGATGACCCATTGATGGATCATTCAAAAACGTTAACAATCTTTTAAAATTAATGGTATTTAATTCACTCGGTAAATGTTTGGTATTTATAAAATTGCTAAAAACTTTTGACTTTAAATTTGAGTTTAAAATTGAAGTTAACCCGTCGCAGTGAACGAGTTAAGAGTACACCACTCAGGCTTCCCCCGCTCATCCTTCAGACGCGCTCGCCAACTGCGACGCGAATGAAGAAGAACATCTGCAATAACTTCCAGCAGCAGGTCGTCGAGAAGAGCCACCTGTAACTTGTGAGTAAATAACAGCAGGGCAGGAGTTTGGACCGCTGCCGAACTTTTATTTCATTTGCCGGCAGCTGCCATGACTGCCTCTGGTTGTCGGTAGCCGACAAAGATTGAGTCTTTGTCAAGCCAAAGTTGCGGAGCAAGAGCGACGGACTTGTTTTTGTGCGTGCGTGTGTGACGAGCATACATTGTCGCCTCCTTTCTGTGGTTTGTGTGCGAGCGTTCCGGTGCCTTTTTGGCTGGACCTTCTTGGCTGTTGGGGTGTCTTCTTGGCTGGGCCTTCTTGGCTGTGCCTTCTTGGCTGGGCCTTCTTGGCTGGGCCTTCTTGGCTGTGCCTTCTTGGTTGTGCCTTCTTGGCTGTGCCTTCTTGGTTGTGCCTTCTTAGCTGTGTCGACACGTGTTGCCTTTTTATTATCCCCTTCTTTCTAGAGCGTTGGTTCTTGTAGTTTTTGTACGTCGAATGATTTTTGCAAAATGTAAGGACTGGGAAAAATTAGGCTTAAGGATTCATTTATTAACAATGAATAGAACATATACAATAGAACATTAGATGATTTAAACACGACGAATAACAGCTAGATCTTGTGATATTTCATATTTTTCGAGGGAGACGTATAGATCTAAAGAGATTCGAGATAAAATTTACGCCCACAAAGTGTAGCTAAGTCTTAGACATATTTTCTGTTTTAATTTTTATCTTTTCATACACTCAATTTATGCATGTAAAGCCTTCAGAATCCTTTAAGCTTGTCGTCAATATCGATTTAGTTTCGATACATTTCTAGCTTTATTTCCTACGTTTGTACAACCTACATCAAAGACTGCCGCACTTGTTACTGAAAATATTCGTGCGCTTGTTACTTAAAATATTACTTAAAATATTGAACAACTGAAAGTCTTCGCGGGCGAGTTGGTTCATTTGCGACCACTTGTGAGACTATACATATAATTCATTTCAGTTTTTATTTGTATTTCAGTGAAAACTTATCATTCAATCCAAGTCATGATCAATATTTGCAATGCATTATGAAGAAAGATGGCCAAACGAAGAAAATTTGGCAAAATACAAACTTTCTATTGTAGGAAACGAAGAAAGTAAATAAATAATTCTGTCATTAAATTTTCTAGAAGAACAATATTTAGCGCTAGTATAATTTAGTGAACATATCCATACCATTCAAAAGTTAAATAAAGGTGCTTAAAATAAATGTTCGGACCCTAGATTTTGAATTCTCGTTGTACTACTCTGCGCTGAGATGCAGTGCAAATTTTCTAGTAAGCTGGAATTAAAAGTTCAACGAAGTGTCTTGTTTAACTAAAAAATTGCGGAACGTTTTTAGTAACTCCAAAAATTCCCAAAAGTTCTCGGCTGCTCTGGAAAATTTAGCCAAAAGTGTAACTGAACCAAAGAATTCTGCCAAGTTGTTAGATGAGGGAGAAAATTGGGCAACATTTTAGCTGGACTTGAAATTTTAGTCAAGTTTCATGAGCCTAAAATTTCAGGCCAGTTCTAAAATTGATCGGAAAATTCAGTCAATTTTTTAGCCGAATCTTACATTCATAAAAGCTCTAATAAATTTTCGGAAAATACAACCTAACATCACTTGAACTGAAAAATCTAGCCAATGCTTTAGCAAAACAAGAAAATTTACTTCACATTACAGTTGACCACGACCTCACCTAAAGATTTTTAGCAGAAACCTCAGTCGAACATAAAATTTTAGCCAATTATTTAAGCAGGCCGAAAAGTTGAGCCAAGCTCTTAGTTGGACCGAAAAATAGAGCCGTACCATTAGCTGAACAGGAAAAATAATTTATTATTGCGGCAAAGCCTTGCGCCGCCAGCGCATGCTTGCCATCAAAGTTCATCTCCGATCGCCGTTGACGTTGGTTCGCCTCAGGAAAATTCTGAAGAGGGACGACTGCTGGACTTCTATTATCCTCACCATGTGGAATTTCATCCTGTTCTCACCAATACGTGCACTGGATTTTTTCCTCAATGGTTGTGACTAGAGCTAACATCATTGTGATCAGCCCAGTTATGATAAATTGAAAAAAGAATGCACGTGTTTTTTGTGAGGATATTGCTAACTCGTGTAGTAACAAATACAGTTTTCTGAATAATCATTTAAAACATCCTAAAGATACATAATAAAGTGCCATGGAATTATTAGAAAATGTCAGGGCAATTTTAATGTATACAGATATACGCCGCTAACACGAAACATGTGTAGGGGCGACCCTGCCGGCCTTCCGCTCTTCTTCCCAGTGACATCGGAAGACATAGATTAGTCCTTTATATAGCCTGCAATGCTTCACAGATTGGTACCTTTTTGTGATCATACGAGCCTACTGTAGTCTCCTTCTAATGTGTGATTATTAACTGTTTATTGTAGCTCAGAGTTGAGCCCTGTCGCTAATTGTGTTTCTTTTCCATTCTAGACTTGAACTTGAACCGTATAGAACCCTGTTGAACGTAATTTTCTAAACAGTAGATAGTGTCACCATTTCTGACGAGTAAGTTTACTTCTGTTTTTTGTGCTGTTAGGGCCCTAGCTGAAGTTAGGTAGGCGTTCTTTGTATTGAAATTAAGTGTTGTAATGTCAAGTACTCTTTCCCGGTTAATTGTTCCGTTTTCAGCACTTACTACTTTCTACCCCAACTTTATCGTATTTCATAATCTTCTTTCTCCGTTAACTGTGTCTGTGCTCTTCCTGTGTGGATTTTGCGTACCCGAAGCCCCGTGCTAAGTGGTGCCCTTTCCTTCCTCTCTTTGGAACGCCTTGTGTGAATCGATAGGCTTAGACTGGCTGTTAGTTAGAGACAAATCTAACAAGTATTTCTGCATTGTCTTGCTTTTTGTAGATTTACTGAAATTGAAATACTAGTTACCTTATTTCCCGCTAGACCTGCTAGTGAGATTTTCTCTCGCCGTTAATTCAAGGTTTGACCCTAGCAAGCCGCGAACAGTGTTAATGGTGGTGTGTTTGTTCGCAGGCTGGACTTGCCCTGTGCCAAAGGAAGCCACGCTCGAGTCTGTTCATGTTCATCCGACTAGTCTACCAACTAGTTCACTCGCTGGCTTGTAGCCTAGCGCACCTGCGTGCCTCCTCCGTGGTGTCTTATCCTGCACCGGTCCTTGGTGCCTTATCCTGCACCGGTCCTTGGTGCCTTATCCTGCACCGGTCCTTGGTGCCTTATCCTGCACCGGTCCTTGGTGCCTTATCCTGCACCGGTCCTTGGTGCCTTATACTGCACCGGTCCTTGGTGTCTTATCCTGCACCGGTCCTTGGTGCCTTATCCTGCACCGGTCCTTGGTTCCTTATCCTGCACCGGTCCTTGGTTCCTTATCCTGCACCGGTCCTTGGTGCCTTATCATGCACCGGTCCTTGGTGCCTTATCCTGCACCGGTCCTTGGTGCCTTATCCTGCACCGGTCCTTGGTGCCTTATCCTGCACCGGTCCTTGGTGCCTTATCCTGCACCGGTCCTTGGTGCCTTATCCTGCACCGGTCCTTGGTGCCTTATCCTGCACCGGTCCTTGGTGCCTTATCCTGCACCGGTCCTTGGTGCCTTATCCTGCACCGGTCTTTGGTGCCTTATCCTGCACCGGTCTTTGGTGCCTTATCCTGCACCGGTCCTTGGTGCCTTATCTTGCACCGGTCCTTGGTGCCTTATCTTGCACGGTCCTTGGTGCCTTATCTTGCACGGGTCCCTGGTGCCCCATCCTGGCGTGTGTTCTATGACCGCTGTTGTGCTCGCCCACCATCACGGGTTCTCCACCTGCATTCCACTGTCCTAACTTTAAGTTAAGATATATATATTTTTCCTTTATTTATGCAATCAATAAATCTATTGGTTGTTCCGTGTTTCAATTCCCGAGGCGGTTGGGGAAAGTAGAGCGTTTTGACCTGACGTCCCCACTATTAGAGCTGTACGGAATACTTCCGTCACTTGGCCCTGACAACATGTTTGAGTTGGATATGGAATCATTGAATAGCAATTAAACAATTTAAACAATTTGAACAATTTATTTACCACAGGTGATACAGAGGTAGAACTTTTCTTAAGTCTAGTACAATGGTCAAATTTGAGTATAGCTACCTGTGGGCCCGAAGAAGTTCAGCGACTTCTAGGGCATCCTACCATCACGTTATTCTAGGGTGTACAAAATGTTTAACCTAGTTCACTTAACCTAGTTTTGCATTAGACTGATCATTGAGATAATTAACTCGATATTTTATGCTGTATTTCACAATATAGGTCAAATCGGCTATATTTAACAGTATGTTTGATAAAACGATTCAAGAGCAGACAGAAGATTGGTTATGTTACCCAAGGCAAGATACATTATGACATTATCATTAGTTACATGTAGGAGGCAAGATTTTGACACGGTGATCTTACACGACTAGTATTCTGATAGGAAGGGAGACTGAAGATGTCTTTTGAATACTTTGTACGAATTACATTCACGGATCTCTGCAGGTATAGAGTTCCAAGTTTTGGTTCCAACGAAGATGATACTGTGTTGCGACCGGGCCTTTGAATAATAAGGAAGCATGAATTTACTTCTATTTCGGGTTAAATGGTCGTGATGACCAGTTTGCGCAGTCAATAATTGTCTTAGGCTATTGTCGCCATCATTTCTTAATGTTTTGTAAATGAAAGGAAAGGTTTTTAGGAAATTACAGATGGAGATTTTGTAGAGATCCGAGAGTTTAAGTATTTGTAAATTTTTGAAAGAATCATTTGTGTGAGCATCATATTCTAGGTTCTTTACCGCTCTGACAGCTCTTTTCTGCAGAGTAAAAATTTTTTTGGTTTTATTTTTATCAGTTCCGTGCCATGCTTCTATTCCGTATTGCAAGTATCGAGAAATGAGCGTTCGGTAGAGCATTTGTAAAGCGTTTCAGGCAGAAAATTTTTAACTTTATTTAGGATTCCGATGGATTTTGATAATTTAGAACTAATATGAGTGATGTGCTCTTTGAAGGTCAGATGTTTATCTATTATGATGCCCACAAACTTACATGAGTTGGTTTCTTCGATTTCACCTTCGCCAATTTTAATGCAAAGAGAGATACATCTTTCTTGTATGAGAATGTAATATAATTTATTTTATCAATATTAAGGCTTATTTTATTAGCTTTGAGCCCCGATGAGACCTTGTGAAGTTCAGTATTTATACTCTCCACAATCATAGCAGGATTTTGGTTCGGAAGGACCGCAGAAGCGTACTGTCATCGGCAAAAAGTATAAATTTGAAGAATGGTGTTGATTTTACAATATCATTGATAAAAATCAGAAACATGAGAGGCCCAAGAACAGATCCTTGTGGAACTCCATGGCTAATTGTCTGTGGGTCTGATTTTGCGTCGTCAATGACAACGTATTGCTTGCGATTTGTTAGGTATGACCTGAACCAATCATGGGCAATCCCTCGAATGCCATAACAGTGTAGTTTCGAGAGTAGTATTTTATGGTCCACACAATCAAATGCTTTTCGAAAGTCAAGAAATACAGAGAAGACAGGTTTTCCTTCATCTATATTAGAATAGAGGAATTTTAAATGATTTAATATAGCCTGTGTTGTTGATTTTTTAGAGCCAAAGCCGTATTGTTTATCGTAAAGAAATAATTTTTGTTCAAAATAAGAGTACACTTTTTATACACAACCTTTTCGAGTACTTTGCTAATAATTGGTAGTACGGAGATAGGTCGATAATTGTTTACACGGGTTTTTTCCCCACTCTTAAAGATAGGGATTACTCTAGCAACTTTGAGGGAGTTCGGGAAAGTGCCTAGTAAGAAAGACTGGTTTATAAAATTTGATATCAGTGGGGCTACAATGTCAGCAATAACTTTAAGTACTTTAGTCGGAAACGTTTGTAACCCACTCGATTTATTTTTCATGTTGTTTATGCACGTAATTACATCGGAGGAGTTTCTAGGCGTAAAGAAAAAGGAGTTGGGTTCTCGAATATGATCCATAAATTCCAGGGAATGAGTAGGTTCACTTGGAATACCATCAGATATAGTTTTCCCTACGTTTACGAAGAAGTTGTTAAAGAGATTAGCAATTTCTTTCTTCTCATGGTATTTTACATTATCTTGAATAACATATTCAATTTTCTTTTTATTAGCATTATTCGGTTTACAGCAAGAATTTAGGAGATGTCAAGTCTTTTTAACGTCAGTTTTGAATTGAGTAAACTTGAGCGTAAAGTAGTTCTTTTTTGATGTTCTTATCTGGTTTGTTACATAGTTTCTGAATCGGTTATATGTTTCTCTAGATATTCGCCCTTCGTAAAGGAGGGCTAGATACGCTTGACGTTTCTTTATATTTATCACGATGTCTCTAGTAATCCAAGCTTTTGTTTATTTTTCGGGGTAACTGTACGAGTTACAATTGGGCAACACTGATTGTATGCGGTCATTATAGTTTCAGTCAACTTTACTATTGCTTCATCAATGCTCGTAGCATTATTGTTTTGTTGAGAGATGTGCAATGTATGCATTGATTCTTCTAGAACGGTGCGCATTTCTTCAAGATTTGATTCGTTTATTTTACGATGTGAGTAAGTTTCAGCTCGTGCCTTGGTGCAAGCAATATAGACATTTTTCTTAATAAGAAAAACTGGGAAGTGATCTGATAAGTCAGAAGTAATTATTCCAGCAAGAAAATCACTTGGGTCTGTCATAAAGATATTGTCAAGCAGCGTAGCACACTCTGAGGTTATTCGTGTAGGCTTTGTAATGATCGGAAGGAAGGATTGAGACTGAAAGGTTGTTAGGAAATTAGAGATTGGTTCATAGCTTTCATGTTTCAGTAGATCATAATTGAAGTCACCGCACATTATTATGTCATTGTATAAGGGCCTGTTTAATTGAAAAATAATACGATTCAACTCATTCAGGAAGGATATAGGACAGGCTGTAGGAGGCCTATACACCGTTCCAAGCACGATGCGTTTACCATCTCTAGACAGTTCTACGAAGAGTGATTCTATATGATCCTGATTCATTGTTGCACTTGCTATGGTTTTCGAGTCTATGTGGTTAGATATATATGTGCAATAGAAATATCCTATTGCTGGTGTAAGTATTAATGAAGTTCAATAATCTTTTTTGGAAATTTTTTATTCAACCCGATCGCGCGTATTTTAACATTTATATAGTTATTAGTAAGCCAGCATCATTTGATTCCATTCAAGCATCCAATAGTCTTTCTTGCGGCATAACCAGCTGAAACTTCTTAAGCTGAGTTAGTCAAAGAGCCGACGTTCAAGGTCCATTTTAAAATTTTCAGCCCAGCTCTATTTTTTCAGGTCAATAAGCTTTATTTTTCAAGTCTAATTTTTCAATAAACTAGATATTGAAGCCGAAATTATTTCCACTGAAATGTTCTCACACGCTAAAAAATACCTTGTCCAAAGTTAAAGACAAGGAAAACAAGGAAGATGTTGGTGGAATCAAATGCGAAATTCCTTGCCCTAGATGTACAGGAGTATACATTGGAGAAACTGGTCTCAGCGTTGGAATCAGAATATTTAAATATGAAAGTCTCTTTACCTCATTACCACCGTCGAAAAACGTGATATCGGATGGGTTGGGTAGACTTCAAAATATCAGTATCTCTTACCAAAAATTAAAATACGTGCTTTCAGAATCAAGCTAGACCTTATAGTAAAAAATTATGCCTTTAACCGTTGCTAAATCCTACCATAAATATAGTGGGATATATATACCAAAAATATTGAAATATCCCAGAAATATTATGAAATATTGTCATTGTGAGCTTTTTAATTCATTAATATCTTTATATGGTCTTTTCACATGTGATTCATATACATATAAAATATTTAATCGATTTTCCCTCAGGAAAGGGAAAGCCTGACCTTAAAGAATACAAATGAGCACAGGCTTGGAAAATCCTTCCCTGAAACTTCTCTATTCAAGCAAGGTGATTTCGGAGCAATAACCCGTTCCTAAAATCGTTATAGTGATCGATAGTGAGAGTGAGGAAATATTTCTTATATGCTAGGGAATTACATGATTCATCATAATCTTTGGAGATGGAAACAAACAAATCCGTTGTGACAGGATGATGACGCATAGTTAGCTAGCATGGTTAGCACCATGCAGCCTAAAGTACGTGCATCACAACTACTGTAGAGAAATTCATGAACTGTAGTGAAGAAACGCGAAGAAAATGAGACTAGTAGAAGAGTATTGTTGTACAGGGCTTAGGAAGAGTAGCTCAGATGCTGGAATAACATCCTGCGAGGGAGATCGGAAATTCCACTTTGAAAACTTCAGCTTACAGTAAAGAGACGTGAGATCGACAATGATTGGTTATGAAGCGAAAACAGTTTTATTCCTGGCATAATTTTGTTTTTAGGCCGCTAAAGGGCGCTGAAACATATACTCTAACTAAATTTTTCAAAACTAGTTAAATTTGAAGCACAGTTACTTACACTCATCAGCATTTAAGTTTCTCTGAAAATTACGAAGGAACTCAAACTAAACAAAAAACACAGAAGCTTTCCATTTAATTATTCGCTATAATCTACTTTTACCAAACAAACTCCGCATTGATGAAAAATCACGGTATCTCAGCGACTAAAATTCTAATTTCGGAAGAAAGTATTTATGAACGTACACTTTTGTGAGGCCCAAAGCTCTTCTTTGATTACGCGTGAC
The DNA here is from genome assembly GCA_030386875.1 of Morinoia aosen. Classification (NCBI taxonomy): domain Eukaryota; kingdom Metazoa; phylum Arthropoda; class Malacostraca; order Amphipoda; family Talitridae; genus Morinoia; species Morinoia aosen. Next base: position 21,713,899 of record CM059558.1, read on the forward strand.
TTCGTATTTAATGCATGACTACGGCTGGCGGTCTGCGGCAGACACCGACCCCGCACGACGGGAGCTCAACAAAGCGAAGTCTTCTCTCGCCCCTTCCTTTTGTGGCGCTGGGCCTCAGAATTTGCTTGCGCTCTTTTGCGCTCGCTTTTAGGGGGAACAAAAGAGTCAAAGATTCCACCGTGCCAGAATAGTGATGAAAGAGTCTCGCTGGAGCGTCTGATTGCCAGAGTTTTGGTTCTCCGCAAAATTATTTCTCCTTTTACCCAATGGAACTCACGACCTGGGTTCGTTTAGAAGAATCGGGAAAATGGAGGCGGATTAAAGCATTTCCATCCAACAAAATAAAAAATTAGGCAAATGGTTTTCAAGTTTATGCTTTAACAATTAGAGTGGAAATTTTATAAACACTTTCTCTAACAAATTATTCTACTTCAACGCCTCGTATCAATGCGAAAAGGAAAACAAATGCCACACAGTGACATGAAGTTATAACTCCATATACCCGATTTGCATTAATTTTCACATATCTTCACCTCTAAAGGCGCTAGGACGCTACAGCTAGCTTCTGATGATATCCATTCTAAATCGTTTACAAAAACATGCTGACAATTGGAATTGCATGTCGAAGGAAAGTTTATTCCAACAGTATGAACATTTTTTTTAGAGAAAGAATCCTAATTGTGATCGACTAATGCAACTAGCAACAGACGGTAGAGCACGGCAGGACCGCTATGGCAGACTAGCTGCGAGTTGCGTCTCGTAATTCATGGAGAGAAGTGAGGCAGACGTCACCAAATCTCTAACTTCAGCGCAAAAAAAAACTAACCTATTTGAATTACAACTTAGTATGACCCTGACAAATAAATAGATGAATTATCCTTACCCGCTCCTTTACACCCCGACAACGTTTGAATGAATTTGTGTCGTATAAATTTTCAGGCTTGACTAAGATTACTCGTTTCTGATGATGAATAGTTCCTATTCATCTTTTGCGCTTTCTCTGGTGGGGTTGCAGAATGTTGGAACACTTGTCCTATTAAATGGATCTAACTTTCTTTGACATACGTCGACACATCGGTTCCACTTTAAAGTCTTCCACGCGAAAGAAATCCTCAAGTTGCTCGGGACAATTTCGAATCCTTTCTCTCTATAACCCTACTGAGGCGTCGGAGACAACTTCAAAACAATGGAAAAAAGATTTTCTACAGGTAAACTAAGAAAAAAATTTTGAAGTCTGTGTCTCAGAGACGCTTGGTTCCATCTAAATGGAAATTTGCCGGTCAAGGAACGTCAGCAGCAGGGCACCGAAGAGTCCGAGTCTCCTACTGTTCCCAGCGAGGCCGGCCGTTGGTGACGGGTGGAATTATTGTGGCCCTCACGCTGGTATGACTGGAGCAGAAAAGCGGGACCGACTGTTGGTGACGGGCGGAATTATTGTGGCCCTCATGCTGGTATGACTGGAGCAGAAAAGCGGGACCGACTGTTGGTGACGGGTAGAATTATTGTGGCCCTCACGCTGATATGACTGGAGCAGAAAAGCGGGACCGACTGTTGGTGACGGGCGGAATTATTGTGGCCCTCACGCTGGTATGACTGGAGCAGAAAAACGGGACCGACTATTGGTGACGGGTGGAATTATTGTGGCCCTCACGCTGGTATGACTGGAGCAGAAAAGCGGGACCGACTGTTGGTGACGGGCGGAATTATTGTGGCCCTCACGCTGGTATGGCTGGAGCAGAAAAGCGGGACCGACTGTTAGTGACGGGTGGAATTATTGTGGCCCTCACGCTGGTATGACTGGAGCAGAAAAGCGGGACCGACTGTTGGTGACGGGCGGAATTATTGTGGCCCTCACGCTGGTATGACTGGAGCAGAAAAGCGGGACCGACTGTTGGTGACGGGTAGAATTATTGTGGCCCTCATGGTGGTATGACTGGAGCAGAAAAGTGGGACCGACTGTTTGTGACGGGTAGAATTATTGTGGCCCTCACGCTGATATGACTGGAGCAGAAAAGCGGGACCGACTGTTGGTGACGGGCGGAATTATTGTGGCCTTCACGCTGGTATGACTGGAGCAGAAAAACGGGACCGACTGTTGGTGACGGGCGGAATTATTGTGGCCCTCACGCTGGTATGACTGGAGCAGAAAAGCGGGACCGACTGTTGGTGACGGGAAGAATTATTGTGGCCCTCACGGTGGTATGGCTGGAGCAGAAAAGCGGGACCGACTGTTGGTGACGGGTAGAATTATTGTGGCCCTCACGGTGGTATGGCTGGAGCAGAAAAGCGGGACCGACTGTTGGTGACGGGTGGAATTATTGTACCTTAAGACTCTAGCCATTGCGACTAGAGCAAGCATTTCGTCTTTTCCCAAATATCCAATTGCAATGATTCATATAAGAGCTTAACTTCGGTCGGACAAATTTCAATTCAAAAATACGACATGACTCAGCATTGGGTTATTTTTTATTTCGTAGCGGTTGAAAAACCTCAAAAAACCACTGATATCGTAGCGGTTGAAAAACCTCATAACAAGAAACATAATATCTGATGCTATATCGGTGGAATACATCAACCGAAAAAAACATTACAACCTTGAAAAAAGTTTAGCAGTTTTTAGTGAGTAGTCTACGCTAAAGTTTTGGACACTTTGGAAAACCGCCTCAGAACTTCCTCGTTAGACGGAACGTAAATTGCATAGAACTTCTATGAATATTCAAAACTCAATAAGTTTCCACATTTGTGCATTTCATCCTCGCAAGTGTTCAATCTTCAATTCGATAGCGCGCATCCTCCGGCGAGTTCATCTTCATATTCATACATCGAGCACAAGACAGGAACAACTCAATTTATTTTCGAGCGACTCGGTCGAGAGGAAATCGATCGAATTAAGATGCTGCGGAGAAAATTGAGTTACGACGTGGATTTGAATGCACGAATGTCCCTCGCAGGAGCAAGAGGTCAACTGCAGCTCAGCCTCGTCCCTTGTTGATGACAGGCAAACACAGCAAATGTTGTCTAGTGAAATGTATCCCGTGCACTTGACCCGTTCAACACTTCGACTGCAGCAGGTAAAACTAAAGCTAAACGTTCAACTCTAATTTAAAGTCAGCTTAGTAAGCAGTGTTGAAAATAGCAAACATTATCTGGATCGTGCTTTTATTAAGTTATTATTTAGCAGTTATGAAAATTTAGTATGTGACTTCTGGTCGGTCAGCAACATTGTGAAAATCTCCTCCGTGTTCCATCGTGGGCTCACGTTGCAGTCAAGGTGTCAAGACCATGTATTTCTCCTGTGCAAGAAAATTCATCACCCAATAAATCCAATGCAGAATGTGCATTGTTTCAATTGCATATTTCAAACAACCTTAAACGTTGAACGACATGTATGTAATACAATGTTTCAAACATAATTTAAGAAAAACAAGTTTAGAATTCTGCTTGCTGCAGGCTTTTATGTAATTTTGCACCTCACAAAGTCCCTCGCTTAGGCCGTTCATTAAATCCTCTATTTGCTCAGTCAATTTGCTTCCTGGTAATCAAGTTCGGTTCATCTCGCTGGCGAGCACCATGAGCGCTAAAAAAAGGATGGCAGGGATATGAGTGCACCATTCAACAGATGTGCCTGCATCTCGATATGGCCGGTATCTATGGGTCAATACCACTCGGCTATGACGTCTGTAGCTAATGAACAACGAGAGTCTCCTCCACGGCCTTAACCAAGCCAGAAACTGATATCAATCATGATGGAGACGGGACGAACATGTCAATGATTATAGTATTATTCTTTTCTACTGAAGAATAAAATGGTAAATGGATGTCAATCATGCTGGAGACGGGACGAGCATGTCAACTAATATAGTATTATTCTTTCCCAATACTTCACTGAAAAAGAAAATGGTATTTTTGCCTCATGATCATGGTTACGCGGGTATATCAGCTACAGTTTTATAAATGAAACTGTTACCCTCAACGTAAGCATGAGATTCCGGTAAGAGAAACATCAAAGGGCTTGAACAAAAAATGCCTAACATCAATTAAGCTCGCCTCGTTTTTTGTTTTGGGAATATACATATTTATTTGATGAGTTGAAGATCCCGCAGCAGGGAAAATTTTGGACATACTGTGAAAATTTTCACCCACAAAAATTTGTGAGAGAAATAACAAGCATCAAAGTATTGATTTCATTTATGGCAGGCACGTAAAGATTTATATTCGCAGTCACGCGACTTCTAGGCTGAAGTATTTCTGAGCAACAGAGGAACTCAATTTCGAAAGCTACTAGTGAAGTCAGATGTCGGCAAACTCAATTATCTGTGAATGTATGTTGAGGCCGCTCGTTGTTGAAGAATTTTTAATGATTTTTCTTCCATCTTATGTTATTTAGCGAAACGATAAAGCTGAATTAAAAACTCGGCGCACGAAACTATTATATTTTCACGAAACAATATAATAATATATGAGCAATGGTATTATTGTATCAAAAATAACAGCATGATTCAGTCCCAGTCAAACACTTCTATGTTTATCGCATAATAAAATAAAAAAATACACAATTTAGAAATTACTGGTTGCTTCATGTTCAGTTGAGCATTGTGCTTATCATATTCATCGAAACCTAAATTTTCCTTCGTAGGATGAAGAGTCCGAAGTCTCCAAGCTGTTCATCCCGAAGGAATTAGGATATACTAGTACACTGCATTCATTTCAGACTTGTTCAATTTACGGGATGTCATGGTCATTCTACAAACGTTTTAACCTTCGCCTCGTGAATAAAGACTCTAACAAAAAAGGGGAAAAATCGCCTTATTTTTCACGACTTTGACCTCATCTCTGAAAGCCCTGGCCTGGGGCACTTTTTTGTTGATCAAACTTACTAACGGCGCTTTTTCCTTTAGATTTTAGGCTGCATTTTGGAGCATATTGGTCGGCATAGAGGTAGAGTTGGGGGCATAAATTCTCTCAAGTCGACTTATAAGAACATACGCTGTTGGCTGCGCTGCTATGACGACGTACGTTTTTCAGGTATCAATCATCTCGGATGATTCGAGTCTTGAATACGGAAAATTGAAAATTATTTTCCGTTCAGCATTACGGGTTTAATGCTGTTGCATATTCTGTTTGATAAAGTATGGACGGTATATTGTCTGCTACATTTTACATTAACTGATGTCCTGTTAAGAAATCGACAGTCACAGAAAAAACTCCTTGTGGCGTTTTTAACGAGCTAACATTCAGAACAACGTCCAATTTCATCGTTGTGAGGAACGTATTAATTTCCCTCCAGCACTCAGTCCAACAAAGCGACTGCAGGTGGTGCTTCAAAAAAGAACGCTAGCGTTACGACCGTGTTGTCCTAATTTACCAGAGTACTTCATTAATAAACTTTACACGCTGAAGTGGCTTTGTTTGCCTCAACAAATTAATTAGGGACCGCAAGCTCCCAGAACCCCTTTTCTCCTCCTCCCCGTCTGCGGGACGGACTGATGAACTCTCAGAGAGGAGGCCTGCTTGCGCGAGATAGCGGCATCTCTGAGACGTGGACCGTCGCTGAGCAGCTAGACGCTGCCGAGTGGGTGCTGCAAAAATGTCCTTAAATGACCCACGCGTCGCTGCATGGGGCGAAGCGACGGTTGTGGCCTCGCACAGCAGCAGAACGCCGTTTGAAAAGGTGTCACGTGAGGCGCGTGTCATGGTTTCGTTTACATGAAAAACGTGTCGCATTTGCGTTCACCTGAAATACTTGTCACATGTGGCACGTGTCATATTGCGTTCACATGAAACGCGTCACGAGGGGCTAGTGTCATATTCGAGTTCACATGAAAAACGGTCACACGTGGCACATGTGGCACGTGTCACATTTGCTCTATAACTGGTCATCACGTGTGTGTGTTATGTGTTATGCTGCCTTCAGTTCGATAGGTTGGAAACATATGTGAGTTCAACCCTATCACACTAAGTGCACGTTTGTAGTTGTTTTGCATTAAAGTTTCGCTCACTCAGACAAAATATGGCAATAGACTGAGGATAGGAGACTAGGGCGAATGCAAAAATTCAAGTATAAATAGCAAAAATCTTTAATTTTATATTATACAGCATCGCTAAATCTACTAGTTCTAAAGCAACTCCCTTTTTCTAAGAGAACAAATTAACATATGGAAGCAGAATATGTGACTTGACTGTTCTAATAACTTATCAAAACTTGATCACTGAGTGGCCCACAACGATGCGTTAAGATTCATCTTAGCCCACGGCTTAATGATTTGTGTTGCTCAGTGAATCAGACTTGGCGTATTGCCCTTTAATAATAATCTCCGACATAAATTTTTGATATTTTTATTGGGCAGTTTCGAACATGTTAGTGAACCCTTGTTCGATACTCAGGTGATGAACGTGAAGTGCTCTGAAAAGTATAAAAATAAAATTTAAATGGGTATTCTTACCGTGCCAATAAGATGTTTGGAACATTGTTCAACTTCAAATGAAACCTCTGGCTCAAAATTACGTTGATTTTGTGCATGCAAGGCAGAAAGTATGTGCCGGATTGGCAATCACAGAACATCAGGAAAAAGTTTTTTGAATGAAATCATTTAGTAGTTTATGTAGAATTTTTGGTTCTTGTAGTTGCTGGCGGGAAAAATCGTCAGATTTTTTCGGTGAATGTCAACGCTCAAAATAGAGTGAGCGAGTTATAATTATTTTGCTTTTAGGTCACATGCAAAAGGTATTTGAGTCTGCTCCGTGTGATGGTCGTAGAGGTAGTTTGTTGAAGAACATCTATATTAAGCCTTCCCTGTCGGAACGGGGTAAGGTATAACTCAGCGCAAAGTTTGCTCCAGCATGGAACCTCGAAAAATGATACGCTCTGTATGAGGGGGTACTTGAATGCCAGAATTTCAGATGGTGATTACATCTTTCATATATTCTCACATCCTCTGAGCTGCACACCATGCGGTCTCACATTTTTCCAATGAAATATAAACGGTACATTTTCCTCCACTATATGCCATTCGAGATGTGAGTCATCGATAAAAGCGCTGCGGTTTCTCACATAATAGAAAATTCTAAAATCCGTCGTCGACGCTTTTCATCTAAGCCGCAGCTTGAGTCTTGGTAGAGAACCGGGGAGAAATCCACGAGAACTTTTTTTGCAAAAATCTCATTAAGGATCATTCAAGATTATAATGGAAAGATCTGAACATAATTATGCTGCCAGCATTAGTATTCAGAACTCGCGTGAATATTCGAGGCACAGAATACGAGAACTTGCTCATTTTGAAGGAAGTTAAGCGAGAAAATAAAAAATTTCTCTAAATGCTAAAACTCACACTTCAGCAACAAATCATATCAGTTCACTGTTCATGTACGAAAACATGAAATTCACTTGCATGAAATCGACTTTTGATTTTTCTTCCTGACACTACGTTCTCTGGACGCTCGCACTATTCTCTGCAGATGCTGCTGTATTAACTGCCTTACAAGGGATTGTACCTCCTAACAATAAGGTGACTGTACCACTTAACTAGGTGACTGTACCACCTAACAAGGTGATTGTACCACCTAACAATTTGGTGATTGTACTACCTAACAATTTGGTGATTGTACCACCTAACAATTTGGTGATTATACCACTCAACAATAAGGTGATTGTACCACCTAACAATTTGGTGATTGTACCATTCAACAATAAGGTACCACCTAACAATGAGGTGATTGTACCACCCAACAATATGATGATTGTACCACCTAATAATGTGATTGTACCACCTAACAATAAGGTGATTATACCACTCAACAATAAGGTGATAGTACCACCTAACAATTTGGTGATTGTACCATTCAACAATAAGGTACCACCTAACAATAAGGTGATTGTACCACCTAACAATAAGGTGATTGTACCAGATTGTTCCACCTAACAATATGGTGATTGTACCACCAAACAACAAGGTGGTCGCGCCTGTCCTGTTATAAATCGCCACCGACCTTGGGACAAACCACTGTCCATCACTGCATCACTCACTGCATCGGCAGGCTGCGTCCTCTACGCTGAGCAGCCCATGTTGCAGGTAGTGAACGTGAAGCGGCGCAATTTAGCGCAGCCGCCCCAACCTTGGCCGCCAACTATGGTACTGCTGCTATTTGCCCTCACACGCACGTTACTGCTCTGAACTGCGCTGCATAGACCTTAATGCGCTGAACTGCGCTGCCCAGACCTTACTGCGCTGAACTGCGCTGCCCAGACCTTGCTGCCCTGAACTGCGCTGCTACAGACCTTACTGCGCTGAACTGCGCTGCCCAGACCTTGTTGCCCTTAAATGCGCTGTCCAGTTGAACTGCGACCTTACTGCCCTGAACTTCGCCGCTGAACTGCGCTGCTACAGACCTTACTGCCCTGAACTGCGCTGCTACAGACCTTACTGCCCTGAACTGCGCTGCCCAGACCTTACTGCGCTGAACTGCGCTGCCCAGACCTTGTTGCCCTTAAATGCGCTGTCCAGTTGAACTGCGACCTTACTGCCCTGAACTGCGCCGCTGAACTGCGCTGCTACAGACCTTACTGCCCTGAACTGCGCTGCCCAGACCTTACTGCGCTGAACTGCGCTGCCCAGACCTTACTGCGCTGAACTGGGCTGCCCAGACCTTACTGCGCTGAACTGCGCTGCACAGACCTTACTGCGCTGAACTGCGCTGCCCAGACCTTGTTGCCCTTAAATGCGCTGTCCAGTTGAACTCCGACCTTACTGCCCTGAACTGCGCCGCTGAACTGCGCTGCTACAGACCTTACTGCCCTGAACTGCGCTGCTACAGACCTTACTGCCCTTAAATGCGCTGCACAGACCTTACTGCCCTGAACTGGGCTGCACAGATCTTGTTGCCCTTAAATGCGCTGCACAGACCTTACTGCCCTGAACTGCGCTGCACAGAACTTACTGCCCTGAACTGCGATGCACCTACCTTACTGCCCTGAACTGGGCTGCACAGATCTTGTTGCCCTTAAATGCGCTGCACAGACCTTACTGCCCTGCAGAACTGCGATGCAAAGAACTTACTGCCCTTAAATGCGCTGCACAGACCTTACTGCCCTGAACTGCGATGCACAGACCTTACTGCCCTGAACTGCGCTGCACAGACCTTACTGCCCTGAACTGCGATGCACAGAACTTACTGCCCTTAAATGCGCTGCACAGACCTTACTGCCCTGAACTGCGATGCACAGAACTTACTGCCCTTAAATGCGCTGCACAGACCTTACTGCCCTGAACTGCGCTGCACAGAACTTACTGCGCTGAACTGCGCTGCACAGACCTTACTGCCCTTAAATGCGCTGCACAGACCTTACTGCCCTGAACTGCGCTGCACAGAACTTACTGCGCTGAACTGCGCTGCACAGACCTTACTGCCCTGAACTGCGCTGCACAGAACTTACTGCCCTGAACTGCGCTGCACAGACCTTACTGCCCTGAACTGCGCTGCACAGACCTTACTGCCCTGAACTGCGCTGCACAGACCTTACTGCCCTGAACTGCGCTGCACAGACCTTACTGCCCTGAACTGCGCTGCACAGAACTTACTGCCCTGAACTGCGCTGCACAGACCTTACTGCCCTGAACTGCGCTGCACAGAACTTACTGCGCTGAACTGCGCTGCCCAGACCTTACTGCCCTTAAATGCGCTGCACAGACCTTACTGCCCTGAACTGCGCTGCACAGAACTTACTGCCCTGAACTGCGCTGCACAGACCTTACTGCCCTGAACTGCGCTGCACAGAACTTACTGCCCTGAACTGCGCTGCACAGACCTTACTGCCCTGAACTGCGCTGCACAGACCTTACTGCCCTGAACTGCGCTACACAGAACTTACTGCGCTGAACTGCGCTGCCCAGACCTTACTGCCCTTAAATGCGCTGCACAGACCTTACTGCCCTGAACTGCGCTGCACAGAACTTACTGCCCTGAACTGCGCTGCACAGACCTTACTGCCCTGAACTGCGCTGCACAGAACTTACTGCCCTGAACTGCGCTGCACAGAACTTACTGCCCTGAACTGCGCTGCACAGACCTTACTGCCCTGAACTGCGCTGCCCAGACCTTACTGCCCTGAACTGCGCTGCACAGACCTTACTGCCCTGAACTGCGCTGCCCAGACCTTACTGCCCTGAACTGCGCTGCACAGACCTTACTGCCCTGAACTGCGCTGCCCAGACCTTACTGCCCTGAACTGCGCTGCACAGACCTTACTGCCCTGAACTGCGCTGCCCAGACCTTACTGCCCTGAACTGCGCTGCCCAGACCTTACTGCCCTGAACTGCGCTGCCCAGACCTTACTGCCCTGAACTGCGCTGCACAGAACTTACTGCGCTGAACTGCGCTGCCCAGACCTTACTGCCCTGAACTGCGCTGCCCAGACCTCACTGCCCTGAACTGCGCTGCCCAGACCTTGCTGCCCTGAACTGCGCTGCACAGACCTTACTGCCCTGAACTGCGCTGCCCAGACCTTACTGCCCTGAACTGCGCTGCACAGACCTTACTGCCCTGAACTGCGCTGCCCAGACCTTACTGCCCTGAACTGCGCTGCACAGACCTTACTGCCCTGAACTGCGCTGCCCAGACCTTACTGCCCTGAACTGCGCTGCACAGACCTTACTGCCCTGAACTGCGCTGCCCAGACCTTACTGCCCTGAACTGCGCTGCACAGACCTTACTGCCCTGAACTGCGCTGCCCAGACCTTACTGCCCTGAACTGCGCTGCACAGACCTTACTGCCCTGAACTGCGCTGCCCAGACCTTACTGCCCTGAACTGCGCTGCACAGACCTTACTGCCCTGAACTGCGCTGCCCAGACCTTACTGCCCTTAAATGCGCTGCACAGACCTTACTGCCCTGAACTGCGCTGCACAGAACTTACTGCCCTGAACTGCGCTGCACAGACCTTACTGCCCTGAACTGCGCTGCACAGACCTTACTGCCCTGAACTGCGCTGCCCAGACCTTACTGCCCTGAACTGCGCTGCACAGACCTTACTGCCCTGAACTGCGCTGCCCAGACCTTACTGCCCTTAAATGCGCTGCACAGACCTTACTGCCCTGAACTGCGCTGCACTGAACTTACTGCCCTGAACTGCGCTGCACAGACCTTACTGCGCTGAACTGCGCTGCACAGACCTTACTGCCCTGAACTGCGCAGAGGCTAGCGGCGATTTTTAACTGGGAGCTATTGCACGCTATAGGGACGAGTGAGCTCGCACAACAACACGTAAATGGACCGGAAATTGGAGTTAGACTTGTGGTGCGCTAGCAAAATCTAAACCAAAAAATCTCTGGCATTTAGCTGACGAGACCAAAAAAACGGTAGCGTGCTGGCGTACCAGAAATATTCTCAGCATTGTGCTAGCGAAACCGAAGAATCCCCAACAGTGCGCTGGCAAGATCAAAAAAATCCCCAGCAGTGTGCTGGTGAGACTAAAATATATCGAGAATGAAAGTGTCCGAAAAGAAAGCGGAATAGTTGGTCGAGAAAGCATATGACGTTCAAATTTTTTTATAAGTTAGTCGGTTAGCTTCTTTGTCACCTAAGTGAAATGCTAAAGCGCCTATGAGGTATTATTAGCTTAGGGTACTGCATGGAAAGCAGGCTTTACAAGTAGGGAAAGCGTTTTTTTTTTGTGGTTTCCAAACTGTGCCTTTTATTTTTGCCCTTTTCTCCCGAATTGTTCCTATTTACTATTATCATGGACTTGCAAGCTCCTCCAGACGACAAAAATGAGAAATTTCCAATTCATTGAGTACAATGTGCGGGCAATTACACCGCGTCTAAAAATGAAGTGCAACTGGTACCTTTTGCAAAATGCCTGTTTTGGCTTTTAATTTTAGCTACTCAGGCCAATATTTATCCCTCCGCTCACATAATGGATTTAATTGACGACCATTCAATATATGGTACAAATAACACAAAATCTGACGCCCGTCTACAAAGCTATCATAGCATTAACCAGTAGGGAAAATAAGCCGACGTTAGACTGGTCATTGAGTTCAAGAAGGATGTTCTGCTTATTATTATTATTATAACTATTATTTTATAAGAAAGTTTTAGCCTCCCTCAACCACGAAAAAGATGTTCCAAGAGAGGAAGGAGGAACGCACCATTAGTATGGAGTTGAGGGAACGCGGAATCTATGCACAAGCTGCACCGAAACAGCAAGCTAAGAAAGAAGCTCGTGAAACAAGAAAAAGTTGAAGAAGAAAGTAGTAGGTGCTGAAAAACAGGACATCAGTGAACCGAAAAAAGATTGTCCGTAACAAAAAAAACCTATTCTATTTCAACAAAAAGGAAGCCTACCTAACCTTTAGCTTGGGCCCACACATAGTCTCCCTAGGAGTGCTAATTCCCTTGAATACAACAGTTGTATCCCCCTGAGGGAAGAGTGTTGTGCTAGAAAACACGTGTCACCCCGGAAAAAATGAACTTTTTTCTGGGTTAACATTTTTGGAAAATGATCTATTGCTATTATTAGAACTATTACATACCTCGTTTTGTAAAAAAACATTAATGAACTTTATCTGTTGAATTTAAACTGTAGTAACAAGAGCACAAATGAAAATCATTTTCAAAAATGAATTATGGAAATTAATCTCGGACCATCTAAAATAAATTCCCAGTAAGATCGACAGCAAAATAACTCTACTGAAATGCGTTACAAATTCTCTTTTTCGGACGAGACTCCAAGAACAAAAGTACCTTACATGAGTCACATTTAATGACGTCTTCATTCTTCGCATGCACATCCGGTCTCGCTTACGACTCGCGCTTGTGCCAGTGGGAAATCGATCACACATCAACCCCAGCGACTTTCCGTGTAATCCTTTACTTCAATCACTGACAGAATTCTTCCTGAAGCTCCGGAGCAGATTAGTAGAACTTGTTCCGGGACATTCGAGAGAAATAACGGCCGCATTGAACTTTTGATTCGAGACATCTAAAGATTCAGCGCAGGCGCGACAGAAGCGAGCGTTGCAGGGCATCGCGCAACAGGGAAATTACACGCGCGGTCTTGAAGAGAAAACCTGGTTGCAACCGTGTAAGTGCAGAATTGTGGGCTTTTGAGCCCAGAATATTTGCCTGAGATTTAAATTTTATCAAAAGAATCGTGTAATTTGTCCTAAAAAACTCTGAAAAATACTTTTGCTGTCTGTTATCTTAAACCTTGTGGCAGCGTTTTCATGTTTGCTAGCGTTTATAACCAACTATAATGGAAATCTAAGGTTCATTTGAGACGTAACGTAAGAAATGGAGGTACTGTAGAGTTTTACGATTACTTAAAATAAAATTCATGGTATGTCAAATTTGTGGATTACATTCGACAAAGAATGTATAATTAATGGAAATCCAAAAAAGCTGTTCAGCAATGTACGCCAATATATTTCAGTTCGTGGTTAATCCTTACTTTTTGTTTTGAGAATGTTCTTCCTTGTTTATTTTAATAAACTTTAATTATAAAATTATAAATTAAATAATTATAAAAATAATATTATTGAAAATGTAATATGAAGGGGACAGAAAATTCAATTGTGAAAACGTCCGATATTTCCACGTTGATCATTTTCACAAAAAGTTATATAACCATTTCGGTTAGACCATATCATCCCGTTACTATACACAACGAATTGGCATAACTCACCTCAGTTAACATTAACTAAATTAAAGAAGCCCTCTTGCGTAAACATTTTCGCAAGAAAATCCTTTTTTCAACATTTAATTAAGTTCTTGATACGCGAAACACAAAATTTATAAACTGCTTCGTAATTATAGAATTCGAGTATAACTGCAGGTTGTTGTTCCTCGAAATCAAACCGCGTTTGCGGAGTCCTTGGAGACCTGAATTTTCTCATTCTCGTAAAGATCTGACAGGAAATGCTGGCGCTAGCACATAGGTGCCAGCGCTGCGGGATTCGTGTGTGAGGGAAACTGGAATCATAAATTGTGTGTTATGATTTTTGAAGGGAAGTCTGTGGGCCGAAATAAGGAGTGTACATATGGAAAATCTAGGGGTCTTGTTCATCTTGTGTATTACAGGGTATTGAAAAATTATACCCAAGAAAAAGATGATTTTATATTTTGCAAACGGCTGTGATTGTGGGCAGAAATAAATAGTGTACATATAGAAAATCTAGGGGTCTTGTTCATCTTGTGTATTAGAAGGTATTGAAAAATTATACCCAAGAAAAAGATGATTTTATATTTGGCAAACGGCTGTGATTGTGGGCAGAAATAAATAGTGTACATATACAAAATGCAGGGGCCTTGTTTATCTTGATTATTACAGAGTATGGAGAAATTATAGCCAAGAAAAAAATGAATTGATATTTTGCAAAGGGCTGTAATTGCTGACCAGTTAGGACTGCAAATTCTGAAATAACTACCGTTGTGTTATCTGGGACTAATGAATAGCTGGAGAGATGTTCTCCCAAAAGGGAACTGGACGCAGGAATCCAACTCGTACCGCCACACACACAAACTCTTCTAATACCAACAGTCACTTCTCAAGCGCTCTGACAGTTCTTTCGTCTTTTAATGAATAAGCATGGTAAGGAAATTCATTGCACTAATTTACGAGAAATAACGCTTGAAAATTTCTGTCGGTGCAGGAAAGAGGCACCACTGGGCAGAGGTCAACATTTCTGCTTTCAAAGACGACCTGCAAATCTCGATGCCAAGATTTCTGTTCGATTTTCTTGGCACACAGCGGCCTACGTGACGCCAATGTAGGATGTGGTCTGGCTTTAAAAAAGGCTCATGTCTCCCAGTCTCTTAAGTGTAGAAAATTGTTAAATATTCAAGAAAATATGCTCACATTTTTATATAAAAAACACATACAGCAAAGAATCTAATTGAAATCTTCCCTTATTTTAAATACGGAGATTCTATCCATGGTGCAAGCAAAAAAGTACATCATTTTTGTGCATCGAAAATGTACAAAGATGTAATGCAGGATATGCTAAGCAAACTGCTATTTCTAGCTTTCTATTTTTTCATCATCGTAAAAAATTTCGCAGTAACATACTCTACTCAAAAATGTGTACTTGAATAAGGAGCGTCCATACCAGATGGCTCCCTAGTGTCATTTTACTCCAGTAATAATTGAAGGCTCCGTTTGCTTATTTCGCCTTCATGATTATTATTCAATAATTGATGCTTTGGCGCATGGCAAGGAACTAGAGAAACACGCGTCAAGGAATTTGGTGCATTCGTTTTCAGTGCCAGAGCAACACACACTGGTAGACAGTACCTGAACAAGCGTGTGCGGCAGCGCCGACTCATACTAATGCGTACAAGCACAATACGTATATATATTAATAGTTTCAAATTATTGACTGACTGATCTGAAATAAAAAAAAGACAATTGAATACACATTAAGAACGTACGAGAGCTAAATATTTACAACGTATGAAAACAATAAACAATGTTCATTTTCGGCAAAAATCTATTCTATAGAACAATACAAAGAAGCAAGATCACAAGATGTGGCTATCCTTCGGGTAGACTCTACACGAATGCCAAGAGGGCCCGTAAGGCTTGACCTAAACTTATTCTTAGTATATGACAACAGTTATAAGAATGGCGGAGCGCGGCAACAATAATGATTAATTAATTTCTCAATACATACCTAACTGCTACAGCAAGCAGAAACCTACATTGTAGCTTGATTAATTTCACAAAAAAAAAACATTGGTACGCTATTCTTGAACCAATTTTATTTAGCTATTGAATGACTCCTATGTTACACTGTAGTTTGCCCTATGTCCTCAACCTGCAAGCACCTGAGTTGGAGTATGATGTATTTTGAGTGGGATGGATATAAGCAGAGACTTACTCAGCTGGAAATGAATCTGCGATTCAACTGAATATTCTTTACTAACTTTTGAACGTATAATTTTGAACCTGAAAAATGAATTCAGCTTGAGAGTCCTGGGGTCTAATCAGGGAAATGGGCTTTTATTGCCGCTATTTTTCCTTTTCCAGACTTTGTAAGTTATCTTTCTTGTGATTAATTTTATAAATTGAAATTTACTACATTAAGTAGTTTGCCTTGCTTAACCTTTGAAGAAATGACCCGTAACACTGTTCTAACATTACGTTGTTCCAGCAGCTATTAACTGAAACGCATTTCTCTAATTGAGGGCACATCGTAAACCTCTTAAAATGTGCTTCGAATAACTTTTTACCCTCCTCTCTTACCAGCGTAAGATCGTTCAAAGTCCACTTTAAGTTTCGACTTCTTACATCAGTAGTTACCCCAAATACCAATATACACCAGAAGCATTGAAACTTCAGGAGTGGGTTTTTGTTCTCGTATGTAGAGTTTCACTTTGCGCACGCTGCTGAAATATTTTCAGTATAAATTTCTGTTTCCACTAGTTCAAGTATCTAAAGGTGTATTTATGTAATGGTAGCATGCCATTTCCCCGGGCTGCGGCGAAAGCATTTTTTTGCTCGTCAACGTTCAAGCCATTTTATCTTATTTCAACTGCTGTTGAAATCCATAAATTTCGAAGGAAATTTCAACGGCGCAAAGTGAGACTTCAGAAATTTGCGATTCGAAAACACGTTGCCCCGTTTGTTGTTCATTGAGAATTTAATTTGCACATAGCGTTTTCTGTATTTGTACGCGCTTTTTCCGGGCTCGCATGTGCAGCACGTGTCCTGCGGTCACCGTAACTGCCACGAAGCCAGAGGGTCGTCACTAAACTTCCTCTCCTGCTGGAGCCAATATTCCCGTAGAAACGAGCTACAGGGCTGCCGGTCAGCCATATTTTTGAACAAACAGGTTTTCAAACCGCAGCGTAGAGCAAACAGCGTAAGGTCTTCCGTCAACTTAGTTGTTGTACCAGCGGTTTTTCGATTGGAAAAATCTCAAAATTTAAGTCTTTTTCGAATTAAATTTAGCATTTAGTATCTGGCAACCATAAAGAGTTAAAAGATGCTCAGTGCTCAGTATAGCCAAGGCGAGAGAGGAACTATCAACGCAGGTTTTACCTCTGAAACGGCGTATATTTTTGGAAACAGAGAGGTTTTATTTATTTATTTTTTTAACGAATTCACACACGCATATTCAAAACGCTGGTGAAATCGTAACAATAAATACGTATCAAATTCTCCTGAGCAAATTTAATGAACCATGCAGTTCTTTCTTGAATGTTTTTTGAACTTTCAATTCTCTCGAGGCCTTTTGTTCGCATTTAAGCCCAATAACGAGCAAGTATGTCATTAAGAGATAATGCTCTTCTATCTTATTTATAGCCCATAATATGACAGCAAAATTTCTAAATGAACATGTAAAATCCCTTGAAATTAAATTTAAAAATATAGCTTTTCATCTGATGACACTTTGGATGAAGTCACGATTTTTTCCTTCAAGCTTGTACTTATCCTGTGTAACACTTTCTTCAGAGTACTTACCATTTTCCCCGCCCGCAATTGAGTCTGTTTCTTCTTGGAGAGCCAAAATATTAGACGCACTGGTGGTAAAGCTAAAGGGGGGAATTGCAGTGCATTTAAAAATAATGACATTCTTAATCTTTTAGCGTGAGCAGTTTTGTGCTCATTTTACCGTTTCTGCAAGCAGTCATTCGACTGGCACTGGCATCAGGTTGTCACTGACGTCAAAATATGAAATGAGCTCAGCGAATGTGAGTCTGAAAGGAGTGGCAGCGAACTTCAAAGAAGAGATTATGGAAGATATTTTCCAAAACTTACGATGTATTAAGGCTATTTCAAAGGAACTCTGTTCGGTCTTCAAGGGCGTTCAAGGGTTAACAAGCTCTATTTTTTAATTAGTGGCCTTTGTGGCTTTGGTGTGCTTTTATTTGTGTAAAATCGGTATCAAAATTTAAGGAAAACACTGATAAGTATCTCATCAGCTCTTTCCCATTCATTGCAGCATAGAAAAATATGAATGCTTTGCCAAATACAAATTAGAAACAAACATCCACCTAAATATAAACATATATATTTTAAAGCATCCACAGCGCGAGCTTAAATTTCTTTTGTAGATCAGCATTTACGATGGTGCAAAAATTTGATTACACTATATGAGATGTAATGAAATTCGATCGACGTGACGATTCATCTTCCAACTATCATGAATTTTTATACGAGATTCGTAAAAGGCGGTGAAGACAACACGTCAAGTTCTGAGCATCTCAACCGCCCACCCAAACTCGCCTGCACCACGTGAATCAAATCTAAACTTTCTAAGGCGAAGTTATTTAAATGAGCCATGCAAGTCCAAACTACGAGGGCATTACCGCATTCTCCCTGCAAATCATGCAACGTCAATGTCAAATTGTAGGAAGGGTCTCCAGCATCATCCTCGGGCTAACTGCAGGCGGATGCGCTCATCAATTTCCAATAGGTCCGTTTTTTGCAGTTATTAATGTTATTCCATTAAATTTACACCGAATTTTCGTGATAGGATTGAAAAGCACGAAGGAGAAGATTCTTGAGCGTGTTTTTATTATGGTTTTCATATGGTTTGGAGTCACCTTGTTCATTAAAGTAATAAATTAGAAACTAAGCTTGCGAAGTTTTAATAATAAACTGGTTGTAATGAAAATGACTTGGACTGTGTTAAGCAAAGTGAGTCATTAACTCATGGCTAATGAAAAACTTTAAATTTCACTGCAATAAAATATCATCGAATGATGTTCCACTCCGATAAAATTGATACTTGCCACATCATGCTCTGAGTTTTTAAAAGCTTCACTATTGAAGCCATAACTAGTCCACAGTAATTTCTAATCGCACTGGTTTCCGATTCACGCACCCGGATCGAGTAGGATATCGTGGTTTAATTTTTCCTTTCTCCCCATAGTGAACAAATATCGGGTTTGCGATGCAAGGTCTCAGACTCTTAACTCTCCACTCGTGAAGGAAATCGTCGTTTAATAATTCCTTTTCCTACAGTGAAGAAATACCGGGCTCGCAATTTGGGATCTCGGTATAGTCTGACGACAACTTCACACGTGAAGGACGCATTCTAGCCCATACGCATCAGTGGCTAGGGAATTAACATGAGCCAAAAAGCTTATGCAAAATGAGTCACAGTAGGGTCCGTAATTCAATTAGGAAGATGAACGACAATGATTATTATAATTAGGGTTATTATTATTATTAATATTATTACTATAATGATATACAAGGGCTTAGGAGTGAACGAGGTACTTTAAATAGACTAGAAAGAGCGCTCACTACGTTCAACATTTACTGCTCAAATGGGAAGTTTTCACTTTACGTGTCATGTCAATTGGTAACACTCATTATATTCGCAGTGCTGTCAGTGCTAGTCGCCCTTGATGCTATAACAAGCGTCTGCTTCAGGTAATTCGATCCCTCTTCCTGCTGAACGATTAACCGATGGAGTTGACAAAAAATGCGTTGCAAATTTTGTGCGATGAATCTTTGTGATGAGAAAAATGAGAAATGTGCTTCTGCCAACACTGAAACAGAATGTCTCTCTAAAAAAGCAACCTCTTGGTTAAGAGTAAATTCCTGAGTTTGCTTTTTATTCAACGCGCAGTTAACTCTTAACCAAAACTTGCCAATTTTCGCTCGTATGAATAATAATCAACTCCTGGTAATTGCATGGAAACATGGCAAAATACCAAACTTGTGTGAAATACGCAAGTTGAATCAATTAAATCCAGCTAGGAATAAACAAATGTTGAAACACCCTTGCTATTCTGCAGCTCGCATTCCTAAACTCAAAACCACATTACGATCTTAGCTATGTGAATATCATTGAAAATTCTCACAGACTCTGCAGTCTAACATAAGTTGATCCATCATCTTATGCGAACCTCTAACAGCACGGACATAAAAAGCTCCATTGTTTCCAAGATATTCATAACTTGAAGCCAGCATGATATTAACTGAATTTCTGGGACTAATTTTCATTCGTTGAGGTTCGCAAAAGATGATGTTGTAATGCAGTCGACTGCATTACCCGGGAGGTATTCGATCATAAAGACCAACAGCCCGCTTCTGCGCGAGCCAAAATTTGCTGCACTGCGGAAAAGGAAATGAAGCCTCACCATCGGGCTCGGCGTCTTATCTTCTTCTTGAGCTTGGAATAATTTGATGAACTCGGACAGCATTCTACTTAAAATTCTTAGCCAGCATCCGCAGTATGTTTTGAAGAGCCCAGCGCTGTTTCTTGGCTTATTTTCAAAAGAAAAGAGTTGCTTTCGCATTGTTGTACTGAAGCGAAATGGCAGCAGTTACGACTGTAGCAGAACATTCAAGAGATTCAAACAAAATATTGTTTTCTTGGTTTGTTTTTGGAAAAAAGAGTTGCGCTTGCATCGTTGTTACTCTTGCAAAATAATAATTGTTACGAACGCCCAGAATATTCAAAAGATTCAAACAAAGTCCTTTTTTTTCTTTGTTTCAGGAAAAAAGACTTACGGGTGCATCGTTGCACTGCGCAAAATACCCGTACCTAGTTGCGACAACAACAGAATATTCAAAAGATTTAAACGAAACATTCTGCATTCTCGGATTGTTCACTGAAAAGGTGGTGCGTTTGCAAGGGGGTACTGAAGGCAACCAAACATTCATGAGTATGCAGTATCAGGCATAAAATAAGGAGCGGAATAACACTGACATAAATCAGTATAGTACTTAGAAAGTAATGAATGAATCGCTATGACATTTTCACCAAATAAATATTAAGTCAGAATGCATAAATCATATATAAAGATACAAGATTTGACATCAAATTTTTCCAAAAAGTTTACGTTGTTCTGAAACGGAAGAATTCCGTTCAACTAACCCGCGTCTGGTACCGCCTGTTGGGTGTCACCGTGATTCATCCCGCACAGTTATCCAATTTCCTATCGGGAAAGCCTGATACTGATTGAATTATGTGACCTTCGGTGCGATATAGTTTGAATAACTGAAGCGCTAGCAAACCTATGTTACTACTACTACTACTACTATCCAATTTCCTTCATATATTTCACATGTTGCATATTAACTTGAATCGAATCTACCAATTATTCATTTTACTCGTCTTTACCACTGTCTTGTAACCCTTGAAAGCGTTGAACAGCATTTGGGTCCGGTTGAAAATAAATTTATAATCTTTTCTCAGTTTTCTCCGACCTTTTAAGTAATAGCAAGAAGTAAGTAAGAGAAAATCGGGTTAATATCACCTAGCAGGTGGTTGTTCAAATCGTAATACGCGTTTTTTTTTAATGTAAAAGTGTACTGCATGCATGTGTAATACAATGGTTGAGCTATTTTCAGTCGTGATGCATGACTGACCATTATATTTAAACTTTCCCCAAGTAAGCCTTCTATACTAGTGCCCACTGTGTCGCATTAATAGAACAATCAGTAGCACAATTACTGAATTACTCGCGGGCTTTCCACGGAGGCGAGTCCTCGTTAGAAAACCAATACATTTCAATCCTTCCTCAAGGCAAGAGTTCCCTCCAGTTTCGGACGGGTTATCATAGCTTTATTGACGAACTCCAACCTGCTCTCAATATGGCGCAAGTTGTTTCTCTTTGAAGGGAATTGAAAATGGCATGAGGCTCATCGCTATTAAAAGAACACAAATGCCTTCCTATGTTGGAGTACATTTTGCTCCTCGTCGCTGCGCGTCCAATAGAAAAATGCTTTTGATGTTCATTGAAATCTTTCACGCACAATGATGGCAAATGCTTTGAAATGTGTGCTTTCATTATGCAGCGATAAAAACTTGCGAGGGCCTATCAGCTATTTG
Source organism: Morinoia aosen (assembly GCA_030386875.1). Taxonomy (NCBI): domain Eukaryota; kingdom Metazoa; phylum Arthropoda; class Malacostraca; order Amphipoda; family Talitridae; genus Morinoia; species Morinoia aosen. The sequence goes on from CM059558.1 coordinate 21,735,687, forward strand.
TTAAAGGTAACGCATGTTATGTTTGAGCGTGTTGAGATAGCTATTTATTCGTTCATTTATTCAAGGCTTATCCTCCGTTTCTCCCCGCTATGACGATTGTCTATGAGAAACGTAGTGAAGTTCAAGTTCAAATGGAACCCCATGAGAGAGAAACTTGAGGATTCCGTTTATAACTCACTGCGTTATTACCTATGATATTGTCTCTTGGCGAGATTGTTTCCAACGCTCTTTCCTTCCATGGACACCTATACCTTGAATCTGAACACTGGTTAATTTTTGTAGCATCTGTAGTTCATTTTATACCTGCTCTCTGCCTCCGTTTTTATGTGCGTGTGCTTGCTTTCTAAAATTGACCACAAAGTGCTTTCGCAGCTAAAGATTTCTGCTATGAAAATCGTTTGAGAGCCAAAGCTCGCTTGATATGAATGAAAGAGTCCCTCAAAACCTCATTTTATTCTCTGGATAAAATTTAACGTCAGATGCCTTGGCCACAGGCCAAAATCATCAAAGGAAAAATTGTTCTCAGGAAAAAAATATTGCACACTAGGGAAAACCACCAACTGTATGAATATTCTAAAATAGAATATGCGGAAAAATAATATGAATAATAATAATAATAGAATATGCCTATTTACTTAAGCAAGCGGGTTATCTATTTCATCATGTTTTCTATTTTACGAGTAGAGCATTAATAAGGTCAGTTACTCGTCGTTTGTGAATGTACATATTATTTTCCTAGAAAATATATTGCCCTGATCAGCCTGCGGCGCAAACGATTGACTTGATGCGCTATCCAAAGCATAATATAATCTTTACCGGGGCTTGTTTCGCGCTTCATTTCTATTAAGATTGTTGCGATAGGATAAGCTCCCCGCTAGCTGCTATGGTAATGAATACACAGTTTCGAATGCTCGGCTCGTTAATGCTTCTTAGCATATCGTCTGCTTGGCAACATTCGACTCTGTAAGAGGACGCTAACTTCCAATTGTAGCTTAGGAATTTTTCGTGCAGTGAATGACAGCAAAATGGCATTGGCCATTTTGCTGGTCAAAATCTATTGTGATCAACACGTTGCTTCCAATTCGACCCATCGATGGGTCGTTTAAGGAATTTCAATAATCTTTTACAATTAATTATATTTAATGAACCCAGTTAGTGTTTGTTATTTATGAAATTGCATGCAATTTTGACTTCAAGTTTGAGTTAATATTGAACTTCAGTGTAACCCATCGCAGTCAATGTGTTAAATGCTATGTAAAAAACGCAAGCTTGCTTACTCGTTTTGTCGCCTAGTAAAAACAACTAAGGCGGGCAGCGATCGAGGGAACGGGACAACCTCTCCTATTCTATGTGCTTAAATCCCTCACAGCAGGCTGGTAGACTGGGGACACTTCCTATATTATGGGGACGTACGTTATTTTATTATTTAAACTAGTCCACCCCCTATGAGAGAAATGCCGTAAGAATAAAAAAATGCAATCTCTCGAGAGTTGATAAGGCCGCATGAACACGGCCCGGTCAAAATATATAGGACTGGAGCTTGTATCACAGATACGCTCATCACACAGTTTCGGCTGGCTTCGGACAGACCGACCGACGGACGGACGCGGCTCTTATTATAGTATAGATTTTATGGAAGTAAATAGTACAATTACATCAAGGGCAGTGTAATACTAGCATTTCCTGATATGTTAGATTGTAAAAATTAAAATCAATGAAGTTATTTAAAGTTCATTAATTTGTTAATTGGAACGTTAATTCATTGAAGGTTAACTTAAAACATGAAAATAATTAACAGTGTTAAATTCACCGAAATGCAAGTTAAAATTATTCTAAGATTCTCACCTTGAATTTTACTATATGCAATTCTCACAGTGTCTGAAGTCACCATACGGAAGGACATGCACAAATATCCTCTAGTACAATACATTCTGCGAAATTAAGCGTCACTCTCTTGTTTCAAGCTCCTGACGCACTCAAGAGTAAGAAGCGACCGAACCAAAATATTCGCGACAATCGAGTCAGTTTTGGAAGGCCCCTGTGGAGGTCAGTTGCAGTTGTTGCGCCTCACTCAATGGAAACTTCAAAGTTCAAATCAAGTGTCGCGCAAGGACACTACTGATACTCTCAGCTCTATAATGCAATCTGCCACTCAAACTTTTACCGGTTGACGTTTTTGTGGAAGAATTTTGAAACAACATTGGGGAATTATTTGCGCAGTTCTGAAATGTACCAGACAATTGACTTCCATAGCTCCAGTCGTGAGTAATTGAAATTACTGAGTAATCAAATTGATATCTTAAATTAGTATTCAATCAAACTTCGAAAGGAAATCAGAGCTTCATGTAAGTGCACTGTTGAACACGCCACGCGGCGTCGAGGCGCTGGAAACAAACCCAGAAGCCCTGGCTGTTGCCTCTCTCAAAAGTGCAAAGCTGGAGTTGACCTCAACAACCACTCGTGTTTTGTTGTTCGATTTGTAACGAAACTGACTTGCTTACCAAAACAATTTGCGTCGTCGTAGAAAAACAGGTGACACCTTTAATTCCTTGAGGGCGACTTCGGTACGCAGCGAGTTGTTTCAAGTTTCGGTCTTCCCTCGAATGAAATTTGAGCTTCAAAAGCACTTTGTATCTGGGACCCCGGAAGAGGGGCCACATGCAGAGTGTTTTTCATGGTCAAATTTTAGAAGGACCCTAATTTTCATGCAAAATTCACGCCGCTGCGACGACGTAAACTGTTTGGAAATCCTGACTCTGAGTCATGGCTCCTCAACCGCAAGGTTGAGATAAGGAGGCCCAGCTTTGAACGTCCAGGGTAAGAGGAGGGCGGAAATCAATCTGTACCCAGATAAATCGGACGTTTGCCCCTGTATTTGGACAGTATAAAGAATGGTTTCGAGGTGTATCCATATTTCCTGTGCGATAGCCAGTGGAATTGTATCCTGTTTGATACGCCAAATCGCGCCTATAGTTGGTCCTGCGACAAAAAATCGTGTCTAGAGAGGCGGAACCGAGAAGAAATGCATCATCCATTTCAAGTCTTGTTAAAAATGTTTTCGCGTCGGAAGTCCCAGTGTACGACTAATTCCCTTTTTTCAACTCACAAAATAACAAGTGATGTTTGAATTTTCAAGCGCTCGAGCTCCCTTTAAACCCTTCTCAGATCTGCACTCTTCATTAGTGCCTTTGATTTCTCGTGATGGACTTCATCTTGAATTTCAAGAGAGGTTTGCTCCCTTCTCGAGAGCGATAAATGAGATACAGGTCGAAAGTAAGAAGTGATGATCCAGAAAGTCTCAAGTACCACGCACCGGTTGCTGCAACTTAGATGCGGGGAATAAAAATCAGTTTTTAGCGTGCCACCTTACACCTTCTTAGGAACGATATCTTCTTTTTCCGACATAGAATTTATCTTTTCCTGGTGGACATGCCCTCAATTCTGAGCGAGCCTTATTCCCGTAAATGGAGCCTCACCTCATAGAGGATGTCATTATAAAAATCGCGAGATAATCCACACGGGCCTCCAGAGGCGAGCATTACGTAGAGCTTCATGATAATTTCAATCAGTGCTCCACGCAAGCGGCGAGGCAGAGTGCTGCTAGAATTCTGGGGCAGTTTTTTGGTTCTGCATGACACCAAATGTCACGTTGAGTTGCGTGAAGCACAGCAAAACTAGTACGGTTGGTCATTAAGTTATGCAATGTCTGTTTATGCAAGTCTCATTTAGTGAGGATAAAAATTGGACCCAGTTATTCAGCTGTTCCGATGCTAGATTTGAGGTAGGAATAACGCTACCACTGGAACTAATTTTTATTGAATCACGCAAACATTAATAACATTGTCGAATAATGTCCTCAGAACTATGGTAACTTCAGTTTGTTGCGTATTTGAATCCTTTGCAGGGTAAATGAATTACAGTATAGAGTAATAAGAAGTCCTGAGCTGAGAGTTAGGTGGGGTTTTTGTTGTAATAGAATATGTTTTTTGTTTTGATAAGGACTATCTTTTTCGGTTTACTGCTGCTATGTTTTCAGCTCCTAATACTTTCTTCTTTAACTTTTACCTTGTTTCATAAACTTCCAAAACTCATTGCTTCTATATGCGGGGGATCTTGTGAGTCAACACACTAGTGCATAGATTTCTAGCTCCCTAAATTCCATGTCAAATGGTCCCTTCATCCTTCCTCGCTCTGGATTGTCTTTGTTGTGGTTAGAGATGCTTAAACTGACTTAAAACCTAATCTATTCTACACACTGGGAAAAAAATTTTCTCAAAATCGACAAACTTTGTGCGTCAACTTGCTTCAAAACCGGCTCGTTAAAGTGTGTCTTTAATATACAAAATTGATTATGGTATTGTGACACTTTTGTGTCGGCCGATACGACACACGTGTTTTAACCATGACACACTTAGCGTGAGTCAGCACTATTCAACATAAATGTTCTACTTTCTCAGACTAGTTCGAGGTAACACATAACGCATGCCTGAAAATTCTACAAATGTGAAAAAAATACAATAACGTCAAGTTTCTAGAAAGAATTTTATTCTTATCACAAATTCTATAAACTGGAAAGTATTACCGAGAAATTTTCCACCATATGAAATGTTCCTCACCGCTTGGACATGTGTTCAATGGTGATACATGCGTCCAGATAAACCAAGATTTCTCTGAATTACTTGTTTGATACACACAAGTGTCAAAATTTCTCCCAGTGCAATACAGGTTTGAACGGAAAAACTAAGAAACATAACCTTCCATGAATCCAATTTCGAATCGAACTCGATTCATAAATTTCGAAAAGTGAGACTTGAGTATACTCACGTCAAATACGTTAAAGAATTTCAACCGCGAGAAAAATATCCTGATATTCTCGAATTAGGGAACTTGATTGAACTTGTGGAGCGCATTTGCATAATAATTTCGCAATTAGAATAGCTCGATCGCTTCTTGGCAGCCTAGAAAAACTTCCCAACCAAGAGCAACTCAGTCTAAAGAGTTCTAAAACCTTTTTAGAAACATGAAAAAATTTACGCACGAAATGCCATACACTTTATAATTATATGCCAAGGAACTTTTGTATCGCTTGTGGTAAATAAAAACTGTTGGTTTAAAAAATAAGAATGAACGAAGAAATCGGAATGCACGTCAGAAAGAGGTATTATGATGAAATTTTCAGATGCGTTTGGCAGTGATAAGTAGATACCTGTATTCTTGGTGAAATGTTAAGTAAAGGAAAGTTTCTTTACACAGTGATGCAAAATATTTATAATATTATAATAATTCTTTTCGTATGGTTCGATTATGAAAACACTTAGCAGAATACGAAGGTGATTATAGATTATGTTTCCCGAGTTCAATAGATATACATTCATACTAAAGACGTACGTAGATAAGAAAAGAATACATTGGATTCATTTTAATGCTTTGCAGTGTGCGTTCCTTGATGGTGCAGAATTTCAAATCCATACGATAGCTGAAATGAAGGCAAAACCATGTAGCTGCTGGGTTACACAGAAGAAGTGACTTTACCTTTCCATGCTAATCAAATAATCAAATGATCTGAAAGCAGACTGATTGGTGCGACTCAATCACTGTGGTAAGTCAAAGTTTTTACGCAGGATCGCACCTACCATAAACTGGTGAAGGTCCAATTTCTAAGCTCTCGGCCGAATCTTTTCTACGAGCTTTGTGTTCCAGACTTTTGATGGCCCTCAGGCCATTATTTGGCAGAACGAAGATTAGTTTGCTGTTAGTGCAAGGGCTCGTACTTGCGACGTCACCACTCAGCATCACATCAAACACATCTTTGTTGCAAAATCTTAGTGCATGGGCTCCCAAAATCACAGCTGCGAATGCGTAGGAAAATGAAACATAAGGAGCATGAGTTCAGATATTTTTATTTTGCAAGAGCTTGCTCCCGAAATACTTACATGCACTCTAACTCACCAATCTAGCTGGGGGAATGAGTATCAGTTATTTTTGGCTGCAGCAACTGGGCTTTTCATGGAGCAGTTATTTCATTCCTCAACTTGAGTAATAAGGTACGATTAAAAATTTCTGAAAGTGAGGTCTTATATTGATAGCATGTGTCCCTGGAAATATCTCCTGCTTTTATCTCAGGAAATTCCGCCGTGAGTGTAAAAAATGCCTCACATGTTATTGAATCAGTAAATTAATGGCAAGAAATTTTTAAACGAAATAAGGAAAAAAGTGCAGCTGTGCAGGACCTCCATTCGAGGCAGGCGACTCTGGAGGCTTGATTAAAGGAGCCTGAGGAGCGCAGGCCTCTCTAGAGATATCGTCTCGAGGGATAGAGGCTGTCGGGAGGTAATCCTGGGCGGCTTGTCATGTCCCATAAAGACTTCTTGATTCCACTTTGTTGAATCCTGCAGTGCTTCTCGAACACTCACCGCTTCTGTGCAGCCGGCAATATTTTTAAACAGGTGCAACAGAACACAAATTATTCTCATTGTAATTTGTACTTAATTCAAAACAAATCCGTCCCATAAAGACTTCCTGATTCCACTTTGTTAAATCCGCAGTGGTTCTCGAGTAGGTATTCGTCGCTTCTTTGCTGCCGGTCAAATTTTTAGAACAGATGAAATAGATCACAATTTTCCTCATGGGAATTTGAACTTAATTCAAAGCAAAACTTGAGGATTAGGACGAATGATTGAACATGTGATGTCTGAACTGAGCTTCGACGCTTAGGAGGGATATTTAATTTGCTCCGTTCACCGGCTTTTGTGCCCAATGCCCATGGTAATCTTGTTCTTCTTGCCGCTGAAAAATGTCCTGGTAAAGTGTATAACTATGCACAATAAGATATAGTTAAAAGTATCATAATTCCTTGCTATCATATCTTGTCATGCTAATACATATTAAGCAGTAATGACATAGGCCCATGGCACACGCCTTGTTAAATTGAAAGGGTTTCTTTAAAAAATCAACGTCTCAGACTTTATATTGTCACTATTCATAGGTTAACAGACACAAGCCATCAATCTTGTCTAATCTTGTCATCGTAAATAACAAAAAAATCCGACCATGCACACATATGACTAAACATCGGACGTACCCACACTTCAGCCTGTACAAAGTCACTAAACAGATGAAGCAAATCTTCAATCTTCTCGTCATCAAGAACGTCTCTTATAAGGTTCCCGTAAATTTGCCATCAATAAGCAGCAGTCGCAAAAAGAGAAAGATCAATTAAGCAGCCGCAAAAAGAGAAAGATCAATTAAACAGCCGCAAAAATAGAAAGATCAATTAAACAGCCGCAAAAAGAGAAAGATCAATTAAACAGCCACAAAAAGAGAAAGAGAAACTAAAGAACAGCTGCTCCCATGAGAGGGCGGAGGCATAAGCCACGAACCATAGACCCGTCACGAAGAACGGCTACGATGCCGTAACTCACTCTCTAGCAGTGCTCCCACGCTGCCACGCTGGGCTGTCATGTGCTGCTTTTTACAGGGAGTCAGAGGGCCTGCGTGCCACTTTCCTTTGTTCATCAGCAGCCTTCGCTGGCCACCGTCATCATATCGAAGGGAGAGCCTCGTGAGAGCATAAATTTTCCGCCCGGTCGCCCAATTGGAAAATGGAAACGTGAAGCACTAAATATCCAATTGGAAAATTGGAACGCGTAATACTAAATAAAAGATACATTCTCCTTTTGAATTTGGGAGTGAATTTAGCTAAATTTGGGTGAGAATAGTCAGTAAGAGAAGTAACCACTTAATGAAAGTCGGTTGTAAATGACGGAAATTTGATTAGTGTCTCATTTAATTTGTTTCGAAATTGTTCTGTTAGTCAATGCCCTGGCATGATATTTGAGCAGGAACTGGCATTAGAATTATCCACGTTTGAGGGCATTTTCCAATGAAATCTCACTTTAGCTCCAACTTTCCAACAAGACATCATTAAAAGTACAAATTTTTTTTATGGCACAAAAAATTTACTTCACTTTCGTTGTTGGTTTTCCAGAATAATTTGAAAACTGAGCTGTTCTCAACTGATACTATTTTAGCAAAGCAAATGAATGGAGCAATGAGGTGATCTTTCATCACACAAGCCACTCAGGGGGATACAACTAGTATATCAATGTATATTAGCACTCCCAGAGGGAAGATTTGAGGTCCCGAGCTGAGAGTTGGGTAGGCCTGTTTTTTGCTTAAATAAATCTTTTTGTTTTGTGGTCCACCATCTTACTTGGATAATTTCTGTCCTGTGTTTCAGTACCTCTGACTTTCTTTTTCAACCTTTTATCTCAACTTTTTTTATGGACAAAGGATCTTGTGTGGGAACACACCTTATGAATAGATTCCGTGTTCCCTTGACTCCATACTAAATGGTGCCTTCATCCTTCTTCTCTTACAACATCTTCGTTGTGGTAAGAGGGAGGTTGAAACTTACTTATAATCAATTCATCCCATCAATTCACACGAAATTATGGCATTTAAAAGCAACTCCAAGTCCTAAGCCCGTGAGAAATTCTCAATCAAGTTTCATCTTCGAACTTGCAAACCGATATTACGTAAGCATTGCAATGTGGGGTCAATATCCTAACTTAAATTATTTTTCTGTATCACTCAGATCGAGGAAATGGCTAGTATTGCAGCAGTGTCAATTTTTACGCTGAATATCCAAATTTAACTTGATACTCAGTACATCTGAATGAAAAAATAAAAATAAAAGTATAGCATGAACGGCAGGTTCATGCTCAATATCCAAACCTGAGTTAATATTCAGTGCGTCTGAAAGTGAAAAAATTACAAGTATTGGGGTGATTGGCAATTTTTGCGCTAAACATCCAAACTTGACTTGATATTCTGAACTTGAAATTCTGAGATGTCCCTCTGAGATACATCGTTTGAGTTTCAATGCTTATAGCTTTGCTTGGAAGATCATTACTCGAATGTCGAAAACGGCTAAATCGCAATATCAAAGTTGGATGTACTGAGCACCACGTCGCGGCTGCTAAACCGCACTAATCTAATGACCTATTAAAATATTTCCCTTATATTGTGTCATTGAAAATTTCACCGTGAATTTCCCATGCAAATACAGCTTCGGAGAACAATGAGTGAAACTATGAGTATAGTTCGCTTCAGAGAACTATGAGTAACTTATGACGCTTAGATGTGCGAAGACGTCATTTCACAACAAATTCTGCAGTCAGACTCTATTTGCGCGGACGCTAATTGCAAAAGTCCCTTCATTAATGCTCCTCGCAAGAGGTTCAAGTGTTGTTCCGCGGCCAAAGAGATGTCTTTGGTAGAACATTTCTATGAGCCTTTAGAAATTCCTTAGCATTGACCGATGTGGCGTTTTATTTTTTGTTTTAAATAACGCTCGGCATTTCAGAGCAGACCTGACGAGCATTCAAAATTGGCTTCCGGAAACAATGTCTACACTTGTTAACAAGCGATTTACTAATACGCAAGACTATTTCAGTAGACAAGTGCAATAATAGCTCCAATAAGTTCAATGATTTTTAGGGTTTCCGATGGAAACTTCGCATCAAGAAGTACAGTCGATTCTAGAGGACACATCATGTTCTTAGGCGACCTTCGATTTATGTTAATGAAGGTTAATCCTCTTTATCTAAAAACTACGAATAGTTAGGACCGATTACTGTGTATAATTGGAGGTTCTCGTATGATAATATCGGATGACTTGATTACAACGACATTTTACCTGGAACTCCCCATGTGACAGCATGAGCACTTGAGAACCTTTCCATACTTCTGCAACATATTCTGCATGCTCTCTTCTTAACAATAATATTCAGAGCAAGATTCGTCTCGAAGATTATTCGTTTCTCTTCGTTCGCTAAGCCCCGCTCAATCTTATTAAAATTATCGTACGTTCATCGTTCAAGTCAGAAGTAACCATACAGATGGTCTTGCTTTCCATCACCACAGCAACGTACGCGCACGTCTCCAAATAATAATAAAATAAAAAACCATGCGTGTCTGACCTGAATCAGCATTTTTATACAATTTTGCGGCGCTTCACCCTCTAAGAGGATTTTCGAAGCACAATCTCCAGTCCCTTACCTCGCACCGCCACAACGCTCTGGAGTTTACAATCAAGTTGTTTAAATTGATTAAACCCTCTCAAGCGTTCACAGTGAACTCTCCGTTACATTTCTCATCCCACTCTCAGCATCACTTGCCGTGCCACTGCGTGCTACTCAAAACAAAAAACAATTTAGCTCGACATATCTGACCCTTCCCTTCACGAACATTTGCTGTCTCCATCTGCGCGAGCATAAGCTGTCTTGCTTGTTTATCCTCGCCCTAAAAGTTTTCTGAGCTTCCCTGCGCACTCGAGGACTCAAAAGCGTCTAGCTGACGTCGGCCACCGTCTCTCACACGGCCCTCCGACACATATCACAAGATGAAGCCAAAAAATTCCATAGAAGCTCATGAATTTACTCCCACGCGGTCTAGTCTCTCGATTTAGAGCGGCTGAAGAAAAATAAACTGATGCTGAAAATGAGCTTATGCCCATATGGCTTTTCTTGAAATGGAAATCCCATCACTATAAACGCGTTTCTTTACTGCAGTGCCTCTCCAAAGCTCATTCTTTGAATGATCTTTCAAACCATTTTCTAGAGAATTGTAGAGAGGATACAAAAATAGCTCTCACCACTCTGAAAATGCTCATATTGAAGGCCTAAGCTTTCATTGGTTCATGTCGGCGGTAAGAGCCATTGGCTTTCCTTTGATGCATACGTACATGAATTACGAATTTTTCAATTCAGCAGTTGAAAGTTTATCGGCCGTGCACTGCAGCATTGGTAGCCGGCCTGAAATATCAAGGGCTTTTCTCCAGACCCTACTTTGACCGGTAATTATACAAAAAAGATTTATCGTACTCATTTTAATTTCAAGTAAGTTATTCTTTACTTAATTTCAAGTACCCCTAGTGATTTCGTTAAAATGACCCTCCGACGTTTGCAAAGGTATAGGCGGGTTTGCATTTACTCTATTCATTTTAGTTTCAGGTCAGTTGCTGCTGATGGCCCGTAAAATTGCTAGAAAAGAGTCTATACAACACAAGAAGACTACAACATTCATGTGCAACAGACATGAGGGCACACCTGCATCGACCCGAGCAGTACACACACGACAGCGGTACACTACTCCTGTTATGATGAAACGATCAAAACCCTGCAGCAAATACAGCATCCCTATCAGCACACCGATCCCTATTATCGTCTTTAACACTTTGACCGTGTCGCGCCAACAGTGGCCACGGAGGGGATTTTCAAAATGCTGCTGACCGACCAATGGTCACGAACTCAATTTTCATCAATATTTAATTAAGCTAAATGAGGGTATGAACCAGTTAGTGTTTGTTATTTTCAAAATTGCTTACTTCAGTTCACTTTATACTTGAGTTGAATATTGAACTTCAGTTTAACCAATTGCGATCAGAATGTTAATACTCTTGTAAGCGATAGGCGTAATTAAATAATTGAATTTCACTGTCGATTCAACACGCAGTCACTAAAGTCTCTGAGAAAAAGTTATTGATTTCAGGCCACCCAATGCTGCTGTGTACAGACGAAACAGCGTCCCGCGTCTGTTGTTGCTGTAGTTTTGTCTTGCCTTTTTACACTTACTCATCGTTATAAGTAAGCCTTTCATACACTTATAGTGGGCCTTTAAAAGTAGAAGTTAGCTTTTCGAACATTTATAGTGAGCCTATAGAGTAAGCCTTTCGATATTTCACTTACTCATCGTTATAAGTAAGCCTTTCGAACACTTAATTAAGTGTTAAACGACTTAATTAAGTGTTAAACGACTTAAACTTCAACCATTTAAAGGCTGATTCAGCCTTTAAATGGTTGAAGTTTAAGTCGCGATCATAAAGAACTTTAAAAGAGTAGAAGTAAGCCTTCCAAACACAATCACGAGCCTTTAAAAAGCTAAGAGTAAGCCTTTCAAACACTTATATAGTGGACCTTTCAAACGTAAAAGTATGCCTTTCAACACTTAGAGTGGACCTTTCAAACGTAAAAGTATGCCTTTCAACACTTAGAGTGGGCCTTTCAAACGTAAAAGAAAGCCCTTCAAACACTTAGAGTGGGCCTTTCAAACGTAAAAGTAAGCCCTTCAAACACTCAGAGAGGGTCTTTAAAACGTAAAAGAAAGCCCTTCAAACACTTAGGGAGGGCCTTTATAACGTAAAAGTAAGCCTTTCAAACACTAACTTATCTTACCTAATCTAATGCAATGTGCCACTAAAATTACCTACTTTTTGGTACAAATTTTCGAACCCTGCTTCTTAACTGGATCATACTGACTATCGTGTAAGTCAACTTATTCATGATCAGCGTCAAATGAGCCGCCCTTGGTATAAGTTCGTTCAACGCACTGAAATTAATTCATCCTGAGGATTGATTGATTCATCCTTTTACCCGTTAATTTATTCTGTTATCAATTAATTCAGGCTTATTTGTTAATTCATGCTGAGAAATAATCCGTTCATCCTGGTTTTTAATTAATGCAAGGTGGTTTTAATTCACTCATCCTGAGTATCAATTAATGCATACTGCGGTCATAACTAAATATCCTTAGTATTAATTATTTCATGCTGGGCATTAATTATTTTTTCTTAGGTGTTAAGTACTTCATGTTAATTAAGAATATCAGGGGTCGAAAGAGCCTAACATGGGCGGAAGAACTGAAGAGGCTATAATGGGAAGCAGCAAACGGGATTGCATGGGAGGCTTCCAGACGGTTTCGTTGCTAGGGATGAAATGTCTACAACAAACAAACTCGGACTTGCGATTGTCAGTGTGTAAAAGTTCATTTAAAGTTGCGACAGCCCTCACAGCTCCGTATGATGGGGTGTGAATGGCCTTTTTGGAGAGTGCGGATATTCGAAATGGGAAAACTGCGGAGGCAAAGTTTGGCTCAAATAAAATTTTTCCTGTTTTTAATTAAGAAGTTTCCACTGCTATGACGCGAGCAGCATTATCTGAAACGTGAAATAAAACCTATTGTGCACTTTTTTACTAAATACACTATTCAATAGTAAAAAATTACAGGGATAATAGTACTTGTCCTTCATATATTTCGAGCCACTGAACAAGAAAATAGCGCTTAAATATGCCTACTGGCTCAGTTTTACGGTAAATTTCATTATTGACAAATAGCATATAAGGCTATAGGAGTACAATTGTACGAGTAACAATAAAGAAACTGTGCCTTTTATATACGTCAACTTTAGGCTCGTTGCACGCGGTGGACGTCCGGAGCATAAATGCGCTAGCATGGAAACTGACCACCTTTCTTTGTAACGCTAGGAAAAGTGGTCAGTTTCCATGCTACCAGATGCAAAAATTCCTAGTGATATCCATTGCTGAAATCTCTCGATAGAATCGCTCTCCTTGTCCGTCACTGAAAGCCCTGCAATTCGCTCGGAAAACACCAATGTATGAATGCATGACATGCAATTTTAGTGACATGTTGCAGCTATTTTTCTCATGAGCAGGTTCAACTTTTTATTTTAGGTGTTTGTGATTTTCAGTACGAAAGTTTCCCAAAAATTGTGTACTAACACCCGGGAAACATTGCCAGGCATGTTGCTTTTTAGGATTGAGAATTGATTCAGACTGTTTGTCTTGCAAAAATTTGCGTATCTGGGGACCTAGAAATACCCCCTGTTCAATCTTCACCGTACTTAGGTGTGGAAACTGTTGGCGTAATTGTGTTCAAATGCAAGGGCATATTTGCTGAAGGCGCCTACGCAAATTGCTTCACAAGTCCAAGTTTTATGAGCAATGTGGTAGAAAAATACTGTTAGGGTTCACTAGAGGTTCGTCTGAAACGTTCCAAGTGGCAGGCATCAAAGCTGTTCGTACTGGTCGTTCCTTCTGTTTATGATGCGCATGCCTCGCGCGGCTATTCCACTCACATATATTGCAGCATTACTTTGTGTACTCACTTTATAAACCTAAAACAATAGCTATTATTCTGAAATCATCACACACTAACAGCTTGTGTTTATTGTAGTTTATATCTTTAGAGGGCGTTGACACATTAGATAACTTTCTTTACCTTATCAGGGCTGCATAAGCAACAGGGATTGATGTCAGCATCAAACTTTTGACATCATCATCGCAAAATATTGAGTCACCGTCACAACCTAAAAACGTAGAAAATTCTTTTTGACGATCGTGAAGAGCAGATATTTTTATTTTATTCTCAAGGCGGTTCCACTGGTTCAATCTGGATGCTAGGAGTGTAGCTTTATTTTTTAAAAGTTCAAAATCCGAAATCAGGTCATGAAGTACACCTTGTGTGATTCAGTGTACGTTACAGAAGGTACTTGTCGGTTCAACTGCTGTATTAGCATCACTGGTGCTTGGAACACTTTCCACCACAGCAAGTTCAGTTCCATGATCCTCCATTTTATTTTCTGTCGGAATGTTAGCGGAGGCGGAATCCTTCTCCATGGGCCTCTGGGCGAATGACAGATGGTATCACAGGATACTCACTATTCCTCTTCTTCTGTGAATTAATTCCTTTCTTCAGGCATGGCGCCATAAAAAATAGCAATCGGGGGTATGGTTTGTTGGTTAACGCCGAACGGCGGGCACATCAAAACGCATGAAAACTTTTTTCCCATGCATCCAAGCATTCAGGGCTGATGAACACTTCGTACAACAAAAATCCCAATTCTTCTTATGGTCTCTGACACGACACTCAAGGTATTGCACATACGCCTTTTCCACTGTAACACTCAATAGCCGCTCTCTGGAACCACAAATCACGTCAGCGCAGACCTAGCAAAAGTTGTCCGGTGAATTGATACTAGACCGGGACATTGCTGCGCATTCAGTGGACCATAAAATTTATGTACAATGTACCAAGTTACTCATACATTAAGTCATTGTTAAACAAAGAAGTTAATAGAAGTAGGGAACTTGCGGGGAGGAGAAGTTATCTGCCCTCTAGCGTGTACATATTTGCAAGACGCGTATACATATTTGTTGCAAGCGTGTACATATTTGTTGTCGCCGGGAGCCGCTTTTTACCGGAGGACCATATAATTTATGAGACGAACGGTGACAGGAATGAAAAGCGACGAGTCTAGTGTTTCTACCTTCTATTTTTTTCGTCTGTTACATATATTTAACATTTCGTAGTTATAACATCCCGTAGCGTTACGTTCAAGATGTGAAAAGTGAAATTAGTAAAAACGCTGAGCCAGGGAGAATTTTAATGGTTATTTTCGTGTTCAGCGACCCAAAACTTACGAAAGCGGCTACTCTTATTTTAGTTAAAGAATTGTTAAAATTAGTTGAACAGTATTATTTATACGGAGGTAAATTTTTGAGAATTGTGTGATTTATACTTTTGAAAGGTGCTCTTCCAGATTTCCTCTTCGGTTTGTCAGTAAAATAACTTTGGTAATTTGAAAACCTTATAACTTTCTTTGAATATTATCATTACAGAGTGCTGGATATTATGTAATATTAATGTTACATGAAGTCCTGACTAAAGGTTGTAAGCCTTTTGTTGGAATAGAATAGCTTGTTTGTACGGTTACGGACTATCTTTTTTCGATTCACTGCTGTCCTGTTTTTCATCTCTAACTATTTTCTTCTTCAACTTTAATCAATTTGCAAAAACTCATTTCCTATCTTGTTTCTATGCACTGAGGATTTTGTGTGAAAACACACCTTGTGCATTGATTTGCGTTCCTTTTACGCCATAATAAATGGTGTCTTACTCCTTCCTCTCATTAGAACACATTAGCCGTGGTTGGAGGTTCTTAAACTAACTTATCTTATCTAAAATAAGCCTGGTCACATTTGAAAATTCTTAGTTCGGTAATAGCGACAGCTCTTTCATGTTAAAAAGATGAAAACACCATCAACGTAGTACAACGAGCGGCAACACTCAAATAAAATGCTGATTCTCATCACTCTGCAGCAGCAGTACTTCAAATTAAACGCGCTTCCTTAAATGAGCTGCAAACACTAGCTTTGCACCGCTGGAGTTTTATTTAACGCCGACAAACATGTCTCGCAAACCATGAGTGCCGGCGTGTAGTGGCCGTTCTAAACACACACACATACAAAAAACGATTTTACAGCTGCAAGGCTGCAGTGAAAAGAACAAGTGCGTGCACCGTTGAGTTGGCCTTTATGAGGAACATCTCGCAGCTGCAGCGCGTCATTACGCGCCGCCGGGTGAGCTCTCATGTGGCGGGGGGGTAGCGGTGGTGACGGGCACGGCTTGGTCTGCTCTCTGGGGGAGTTTAAGGTGCAGGCGAGGTACGTATGGAGATTATTATATTCAGTGGGAGTTTAAGGAGCATGCAAAGTCCATGTGGCGATTAATATAATCAGTGGGAGTTTAAGGAGCATGCAAAGTCTATGTGGCGATTAATATAATCAGTGGGAGTTTAAGGAGCATGCAATGTCAATGTGGCGATTAATATAATCAGTGGGGGTTTAAGGAGCAGACTCGGTCCATGGGGCGAAGAATGCTATCACTGTGGGCTTAAGAAGCAGGTTTGGTCCATGAGTCACCTGGCAATAAAGACGGTCAGTGGGAGTTCAAGCTGCAGTCAGAGCCCATGCCGCGATTTATATAATCAGGGGGATTTAAGGTGCAGGCGAGTCCGAATGGAGGTAAATGCTATCACTGTGGGCTTGAGGAGCAGGCATGGTCCCTGTGTCATGGCTTCAAGTACGATCAGTGGAAGTTTAAGAAGCAGGCATGGTCCCTGTGTCATGGCTTAAAGTACGATCAGTGGAAGTTTAAGAAGCAGGCATGGTCCCTGTGTCATGGCTTAAAGTACGATCAGTGGAAGTTTAAGAAGCAGGCATTGTCCCTGTGTCATGGCTTAAAGTACGATCAGTGGAAGTTTAAGAAGCAGGCATGGTCCCTGTGTCATGGCTTAAAGTACGATCAGTGGAAGTTTAAGAAGCAGGCATTGCCCCTGTGTCATGACTTAAAGTACGATCAGTGGAAGTTTAAGAAGCAGGCATGGTCCTTGTGTCATGGCTTAAAGTACGATCAGTGGAAGTTTAAGAAGCAGGCATGGTCCCTGTGTCATGGCTTAAAGTACGATCAGTGGAAGTTTAAGAAGCAGGCATTGCCCCTGTGTCATGACTTAAAGTACGATCAGTGGAAGTTTAAGAAGCAGGCATGGTCCCTGTGTCATGGCTTAAAGTACGATCAGTGGAAGTTTAAGAAGCAGGCATTGCCCCTGTGTCATGACTTAAAGTACGATCAGTGGAAGTTTAAGAAGCAGGCATGGTCCCTGTGTCATGACTTAAAGTACGATCAGTGGAAGTTTAAGAAGCAGGCATGGTCCTTGTGTCATGGCTTAAAGTACGATCAGTGGAAGTTTAAGAAGCAGGCATGGTCCCTGTGTCATGGCTTAAAGTACGATCAGTGGAAGTTTAAGAAGCAGGCATTGCCCCTGTGTCATGACTTAAAGTACGATCAGTGGAAGTTTAAGAAGCAGGCATGGTCCCTGTGTCATGGCTTCAAGTACGATCAGTGGAAGTTTAAGAAGCAGGCATGGTCCCTGTGTCATGACTTAAAGTACGATCAGTGGAAGTTTAAGAAGCAGGCATGGTCCTTGTGTCATGGCTTAAAGTACGATCAGTGGAAGTTAAAGAAGCAGGCATTGTCCCTGTGTCATGGCTTAAAGTACGATCAGTGGAAGTTTAAGAAGCAGGCATGGTCCCTGTGTCATGGCTTCAAGTACGATCAGTGGAAGTTAAAGAAGCAGGCATGGTCCCTGTGTCATGGCTTCAAGTACGATCAGTGGAAGTTTAAGAAGCAGGCATGGTATGTGTGTCAACTGGCAGTATATTCGATCAGTGGGAGCTTAAGAAGCAAGTATGTCGTAATCCAATTTCGTTCTGCGAGTTACCAATTACAATTAATTGTTTACGATTCATCATGTATGACTTAAGCTGTCTATAATTCCTCTAACGTTGTCGCATTGGAGATTTGAGGGCATTATACTGTTCTAAGTGCAGCCAAATGCTATGAAAATTTCGAGAAACACCGAGAAAACAGTATTTTCTTCGTTCCGCATGACGGAAGCTCGTTATAGGCAAATCACGATAATTTTATGACCTCTTTAAAAATCCATGTGAGTCGAGTAAGTTTCAGACAGTTTGCGTAAATACGTGAAGAAACCATTTTTTGGGAACGATTTCAACCCGTTCCATTGGTCTCTATATAGATAAGCTGCATTTTCTTGGATAGTTCTAGATTTAATTTTCATAGCCATGTTATTTTTTGGCCGATAAACGAAATAGAGCTGACGCCCCATTTTATGGTGGTGATTTTTCATTACGAAAAAATTTCAAAATTTTTTGTGACGTCAAGTTTTGGACGTTTACCTGATTTCAATGTGGAAAATATTATATTAATTTACTTTATTGAACTATCAATTATAATCTATTCATTTCTATGGCTAAATAATAAGTTATTGCTTTTAATGAAAATTCATTCCGCTGAAAGAAAATTTGAATGAATCTTTTCATGACAGCAAGTCGATGTGACGCGGTGACCTGCAACAAACAATACAACATAGCCTCATTCCGTCATGAAACAGTGAACGACAAGCAAATCTACCCACACATGTCGTCTCAATTTCGATGCTTTGTAAAAAATCACACCTGAATCATTAAACAGTAACAAGGAAGTTTAGACACAACGCTTCGAAATAAATGTCCAGACGTTATTAATTAAAATTTGGGTGCGGGATAATAAGAATTTCATTGCAAATTAGAATAGAATAGCGAAAATTCAATCCTGACTCGATATAACTCTTTCCTTGATCCATTTTGGGTGTATGCAGTAACCGTATACACCCCAAAACGCCAATATTGATTAGCTTCGTATACTGAATCTTGTCAGCTACAATTCCATTCAAGTATGCCATATAGGTGATGTCCAAAGATATTTATTTATTCCATGATGGATCATGAGTCATCTATGTCACCCATACTCATCAAAGCCACGTTATGCGAAACCAAAGTTTCATCTAAAAAAAACAGGGAAAATCTCCGAGAGCAAAGCAGGACCTCAACATTAAAGCAAACGTTGCTTAATTAATACTGCCTTAGCCTTGTGCTGTCATTCCATACTCGAAAAAAATACCTTTGACGCTTTGCTATAATCAGACGGCAACAAACCCTCGGAAATTTGGAATGATCTACTTGCCATTATCAACAATTCGATTTCGAATTTTATTTTATTTTACGACAGCATGAAAGAATCCGATTTTCATGTCAACTTAATTACCATATCATAATTTTCGCATCACCATGGTCTTGCTTAACACTGCGAGACTCTTATGTTATTCGAAGTGGTTTACTCGTGACATGACTGGTGATATTGGATAGTAACAGCTTCTTTCGAAAACTTCTTATACATTTTCAGGAATATTGTTTTTACAATACATTTTTCAAACTGATTGGAACAATGAAATTAACGTTCACGAATTTGCTAAAGTGCAAATGTTGCACATGTGCAGTTTGTATACAATATCTTTAGAATACATTCTTGAGAAAATCAGTTTTGAAACTGAAAATTAAAGTGCCTTACGTGTAACATGCTTAAAGCGAGCCAAGATTATAAATATGAATATTCAGTGTACGCTTGTTTGTCGTAAGAATGTTGTCAAATTTCTGTGAGTAATAATATGGATCTACTTAGACCACATATATAGGGCTCGTACATATAGTAGCATCATTTCACCTTCAATGAGGTCTTTGAAGTATGTTCTTTGGTCATGCAGCTCTCTACGAGCTGTTCCTTCTTTTGATCGCCCAATCTCTGTATTATGATGACGATCGTCCAAGTTTTAACCGCAAAAATTGCAATTCAAAAACCAAATTTGGACAGGTGGCGTTACGTTCAGGTGTCCACTTCGTACAGCGTAATGTCATTCAGACACTCGTGAGACTCTGTATCGTGATAAGATTTTTATTTTTCTTCGATTCTTTCTTTCCTTTTTTCTTTTATTTTCTTCGATACTTTCTATTTCCTTTTTTTCTTCGATTCTTCAATTCATTCATTTCTTCGACTCTGTGTCAATCGAAAGAGTTTGTATTGTGCTTCGGTTTTCTTTTTATCGTAGTTCATGTCGGAAATTTTCGGCTTTTTTACCCTGGTGAGGAGCGGCTGTGAGACAACCAAGTAACCAACCAACTAACCAATCGGTTATTATTGCATTGAGTTTCGTGGTTAGTCATTGAATTCATCAGTAACGTTGGTAGAATCACTTCGTTGACGATAGTAATGGAAGGAAACGGGCAAAGGCATATTTTTCGGAAAAAAATTATTTTTTGAACTACTGCTTCTTTCACGTACTAGGCGGGAGTTAGCGCTGTGACTGTGCAGCCGTATCACGGATACCCCCATCACACAAATACTCGTCTCGTTTGAAACTCTGTCCACGAGTCAAAAACGAAAAATGTTGTCGTTTGATAATGCCTTTTAAATATTCTAGGCTATTTTTTCCGATTTTTTACGCCAAATATTAAATAAACTAGGGCCAAGCTAACATGCATCGCGTATAGTATAAAATGGTACACCCACTTACGAAACCTGCCACTCTCGTATTTTTCGTACACAGCTCTAAACCGTTCGCTTTATAGCTCGTCTTTTGGATTTTCTAGGTGTTTTATGTTCAATAAAATCCGTCTTTAATGCAGCATAAAATTCCATTAAAGCCAAAATATAATGTTGTTTAGGAGCACAAGTCTCTGCTTATCGGAAGTCGGAAGTACATTGCAGAGTAATTTAAACAGTTCGATAGAGTCTTACTGCCCTGCTGCGAGCTGCGCCGCATAAAATTCCTGCTCTGATCTTTATGAGGGTTCAAGTTCTGCCCTTTTTCCTCTCGCTTTTTTACGGGTAGTTAGCCGAGCGGCTCAGCATGCGGTGAACTTGATACCAAAACATTGTCACGTCGATGCAAATCCGTTTCTGTTGGAACAACTGATCTATAATTAGGACAATCGCGCTTTTAAAAGTGATCGCATCACCTACACACTCCTGATGGATTCAGTTTTTTAATTATGTACCCGTGTAAGAAAGCTTTCATCTTTGATAATTAAGTAGCATGCGAACTTGAAATTATGCACTGCAAAGAACGAGTTGTCTAAAGCGTAATATTTATTATGGCAGTCGTGCACGAGCATTACTCATTACTATTTAGCTACGTCTGTTCCTCCTTCTGTTAATAAACAAAAGCCATTTTTACTGTATACACTTAACTATCAGTGACGAGCTAGGTGTCATTTCTTGTATAAATTTTTGGAATATTCTCCTTACAATGGGCATTTGTAGCAGATGATATATACAATACAGTAAGTATGAAGTGTAAATTTTGCTCTTGCGTTACAATATTAGTGGAAGTAGTGTGCTGAATTTTGCCTTTGTTGTTACCGAGAGCTGAGCGTAGACGGTGATGAGAACCAAGCACGCTAGCTGGCAAGCATCCCAAAAAAATTTGATTATGAAAATTTTCATAGTATCCTAAACTAACAGAGAGACGATGGGTTAGGTTGTCTTTACCCCTTAATTCTAACCCATAAACTGATTGATAACGAGGGTAAAACAAGTCAACATTCCTTAAGAATATTGCTATTAAAATTTCTCGAAAGACAATGAAAATATTTTCTTTTAAACGGAAATTTTAGCAAAGGGTTATTCACATCATAGCGTAGGGAATAACTATGATAGGCTGAACCAAGAAGAAAGTTAATTTTTCTCAACTCATGAATGCAAAGCTTGTATTTTTGCAATTTGAGAAAGGAAGTTGAATTTTTTCCCTTCATTGTGATTAAAATTGAGAGATGGTAACTCTTTCAATTACTGACAATAGGGTCAGTAATTGAGTCACTAAGTAGAATCAGTAAACAGAGTCAGAAGTGGAGTCAATAAATAACGTCAGTAATAGGTAACGAGCCGATAGGTAACGAACGCTAAAATAGACAACCAGAAAAGCTAGTTTGACGTCCCTGCACCACCTGATGTTACAAAGCAACTCTTGAGGGAAAAGCATCCCACACTATAATGGAACCTCCGTCATTGTGCCGCGTAGCAGATGGCGACTCCTCGTGCCTGTAACGTTTGGAGCCATATTTTTAAATCTTTTGGCTTCAGGTGTCTCCTAATGCTATTGGAATGCAGTTAGTATCAGTCCTTGCCTAAATTTTTCTCGACGATTATCCCTATCTGAACAAACAACCCTACAGATTCCATTGCTCAATGATGGTAAAATATTTTGGTCTACCCCTAGATTACGCTGTTTTCTAACTATCAGGGTCTATCGGTGTGTTTTAAAAACTTTTTTACTGCGCTTGACCTCAGCTACGATTACACGGTGTGCCAAACCTTGCGTATGCTGTTCAATGATCTGACTACAATAAGAGGGAAATAATAAGCTGGCCTTGGTCATAATGACACATAAACTACGTGAATGACATCCTCTTACTAAGGTAAATCCATGCATTTCCCTAAGTATAGGATCTTGTGCAACCTAGTCTTAATTTTTTGGCTAAGCTGGTTAGCAGCGCAGTTGCCCTAAATGTGATTATGTAAATAGATTGATTAGACAGAAATTGCTTGTTTTCCCACCCTTTACCTTCACCGAAAAACCAAATTTAATAAACATTTTCAAAGTTCATCGATACCGTAGAGCCTTTTTTCAGTTTTTCGACTGTTTTTTTAACATGAGATCAGAAGTACACACATTTTATTGAAATGTATATTGGAGAACATTTCAAGAATAAGTTTAACCTCTTTGCATTTTCCGAAGCAATTCATGAATGATCAGCACCAGTAAAAATCTACGGAGTAATTCGAGTAATCTTAAGTTATCAAGTACGGATTACTTGTTCTTGTTTACACTTTACACATGCCGTTAAAAACCAAAGCTCATCATAAATTGAATCATCCACTTAATTTGAGTGACACTCATTCTTTAATGCACGGTATAAGCATGGTCGCACATAAATTACGGTAATTTCTGCGTAGGTGAATATGGTTCGTTTTGTAGCTCTTAATTTGTAGACATGAATTGTGATTGTAGCGTGTCAGTGGCATCTGCGGTTCTCCGCTCAGCACCCGAAGGTAAAACACAAACTCTATACCTATGGTTCTTAACCTGGGACGGCGCGAGCCTCCGCAGTAAAGCCTGATTTTTCCCAGTAATGTTTTCGACAAAAGAGTGAACTTTCGCTGCTAAATATGTTTGAGGACCTATTTACAATATCCTTAGTTGTGAGCTCTTATTTACCAGTCCATCTGCACACGATTTCCCATGACAGTTCTTAAGGGGGCGTGGGAGTAAAAAGGTCAAGAACCACTGCTCTAGACCATGTAAAAAGCGTGGCAGTGCATCGTGTCAAACGCTGCGCAAATCGAGGTTTTCGTCCGTCTGGCAAGAGCAAACATAACAAAATCCTCGATCTAATGCTTTTCAGTGAAATCTCCAGCGACTTGGACGCTGGTGTAAAAATACTGCGTATATCGAGGTTTTCGTCCCTGAGACACAAGTGAACAAAACAAAGTCCTCCATTCTTACGTATTTCACTGCGACCTGAGACGCTGATGTCAAGACCAAAATGTGAGCTGATCATTTCAAGTCTGATAGTTAACAGGTACGTACAGTGAGGATACTGTTGGACGAGATGGAACTCGGATGCACCGAGCAGGTTGCTGACTGGTTTGATTCTTGTCACTTTCAGGCAACGGAAATTAATTTAATGTAACTATATGAAGAAAAATTGACGGTGAACTCAGCGTGAAGAGTAATGCAATTTAAAACGTGGAAATTCAACTGATTCGAGGCATCTATGTCGTCGGGAATTTTTACACACAATGTGAATTTTTCGGATGCATTGAGTTACAATTACGACCACAGAAGTTCATGTTCCACTAAACAATGACACAAAAATTATTGTGCGTTGGAGAGAATAATGTATGGCTCACATTAGATGTCACGTATGAGTATATAACATCTTTTCAAAGGGAAAATTTGCAAGTTACTGTCACAAGCTTGCTGCATTTGTCATTTAAATTTTCGTGCTATAAACACCAATGATTATTGATAGTGTAATGTATTTTTTTGAACGCAAAAATTAAGCGAAAATCCCTACACTTCTAACTAGTAGATGACTTAAATGAGGCGCTTTTAGTAAAGGACTCTACTAAAATTGTAGGGCCATGAAAATTTCGCTAGAAATAAGACTCCAAGTCAGCGCTTAGTTAAAACCTGTTGTAGAGCCATGCTCACTGACGCAGTCCTTTTTGTTTCTCATGGGGCTGAAATATTTGTGTTGTTAATCACGAGCTGGATTCCAATAAATCTTATCTTGATCTGATGTTGACACGCTGTTAATTATATTCAAGCATTTAATTCCATGTTCCTGGGCAGCAATTCAAGAGAGCTCATTAACTCAAAAGCCACGTACTGACAAGCTTATAGTTATTTATGCAACAATTTTATTAACAGTGTCATAGATCTATGCATGAGTATCAGGAATAATGCTGCACCGACCTAAGCGCTCTACTTCCAAATTGTGTTCGTAAGAGATCACATGTATACATGCCGGGTAGTCTCAGCTTAACGTCACCCAGAAATGCTGAAGTTAGAGACTTTGTAGCAGACTATCAGCAGTCGCACTCTTTTGATGATGTGCCTTCTGTTTAACATCATTAACAATAACATCTTTGTCTGACATCATGCAGAACTCTCGTGTAAATAACAGTACATTTTATTACCACATCGTAGAATGAAAGGGCGCTAAAATATACGGAAGTTGATACTACGACCAGCGAAAGAAATTATTAGTGTTATATGCCGGTATAGTGTTCCGTGAGATGAGTGACAAAACTTTTAAAACAGAGTTCATTGGGACGCCTAATTGGCATTGAGAATTTTGAAAGCTCCACATCTAAGGAATGTACTGGTAATAATCCGTCAAAGTAGTTAAAAAGCCCAATCAGTTAAAAATGGCAGATTGTTGCCTTGAACACGAAAGACCAAACACATTGTCTATGGTACAGTGTGTAGTGAAGTATATGACTCCGCAAACGGAATAGCAAAAAGCGCTATTAATAAAAGGAGAATCTTGCTCCTGCCCTACGCTTACCTTAGCATAGAGGAACAAAATGCTAATGAGGTGCGGAGCTTTGAACGAGGAGCAATCTTTATACTTTCATAGACACCGTTTGTCGTAGGGGTGGTTTCTGTATGGCTCGTCTGCTGGCTCTTGTTCGCTGGCGTGTGAGCTGAAGGAGAGACGGGATTAAAGCAACGGTCAATTTGTAAGTCCAGTAGAAATAGAATTCTGAAACGATTGAAACGAACTTCCAAAATTTATGAAAATTCAATTTCAGTCCAAAGTATCCGTTGAAATGCTATTGTGATAACATTTGGACACCATCATTTATTTAATCCGTACGAAGAATATGAATTATCAATTTCAGTTTAATAAAATTTATCGATAGCGACGAGTATAAAAGCATGCCATTTAAGACTTCTACAAGAAATTATCACGATGGGAATCATTTGCTCCAACCTTTTTGTTGTTTTATTCATGAAAAACGATCAAAGTACACACGGTTTGAAGGCGTACATATTTTCATCGACGACCTAGTATGCATCAACTCTTTAAAGCTCTAATTTCCCCTCGCACTACTACATTGACGATAAAGCATTTTGCACGCAACTGGTATTTTTCAAACAGCACGCCGATATGATCACGATGCAAAAATAATTGGTCGTGCTGCGCCTTACCTAAGATGTCTCTCAAGTTTTCATTTTAAACTGCACCTGATTCAATTTACCCTCATTGTTTGCCACTCAACTGACTCCATTAATTACCGATCAAGAGGTTCTTGTCTGCCTTCCCAACACTGCGCTCGCAACAACGGGCTTAGCTATGCCAGCCTCACACAGTCACTTTGAATCCGCTCACAACTATCGGGGAACTTGAGCACCAAGTACCTTATCAAACGTGCTCTCGCTACACAATGGCGCTAATGCAGAATTAATATTACCGACGTAATAACCCTGTGAACCAAAGCGCTATTGCCCTCAAGCTCGGTAGCTTCGACCACTTAAATTTCTCCAGCGAGGCCATGTGTGGAGGGTACGCTCAACAGAAGGACAAAGACGTCAAAGAGAAATTCCTCTGCCTACGCTAAAGGCAATTATTACGGCTCCCTTCCAGCGTGTCACAAGTATCATTCCTCTGTTCAATGTGAGAGGAATTGGAGCTCACCTCAGTCTTTATGGTATGCACAACTCGGAAGCGTTGAGTTGACGATTTTAATTATAAGTAGATGATGGAATCATTGTGTTTTGCTCAATCCAGCTCAGTCTTTATGGGATGCTCATCTCGTAAGCGTTGAGTTGGTGATTTTAATTACCCATAAGATGATGGAACCCTTTTGTTTTGCATTCTGATGACTATCGAATGCTTTTGTGCTCCAATGATGATAGAATCAAAGTTTTTTGTGCTTCCATGTGTTTAAAATGAAAATATTCCCTTACTTTAGCATAGTGTGTGGGATATCATTTTATTCTCTAGAATTTGCATCATGGCTTTCGGTGACGTGATAGTGAAGCAAGAGTACTAGCTATTACTAACAAAATCTGTACAAGAGTTTCACGCCACCGGGAACCTTTCAATAATTTTTCAGATGAGATAAATAACTGCGACTCGATTTCAAAATAATGAGAGGACTCTAAATTGACTATCTTAATATAAAATTATCTCTTTAAACGAAAAGCAAGGGCCATTTCCTGCTAATATTCACGCTAAAATTAAAGTCAAGCACGAGAGTACATAAAATTTATCATGATATTATCGGAGTACACGTCAATGAAACCTTTTTTTGTCCATTTCATTTAAACGCGTACTTAAGAAGCGCGTTCCCATTTTTGTCTGCGTGGGTGACCATTGCGCACAGCTCTGGTATTTGGAGAGTCACGCTCAAGTTTGACATAAAAATCGTGTATTTGCTGACTGCAAACACACTGCAGCTGAGGGCAATAAAAGCATATTCAGCATTTTATCGCGCAGCTCAAATGAGTGGAGCTGTCATTGCATTTCTGCTTTAGCCTTTATTTATTCAATCACGGGAAAACTTTGGCAGGTCACGCTTACTTTTCGCGAGTATTTATAGAGTGCTTAATTTTGCAGCTTAGTTCCTGGGTTTTATATCTGTACAGCGTTTGATTATTCAAATCCATTCAGGAGATGTACAGTCCTGCGCTTCAATGAAGATTTACGCTAATAAAACATTTTGATATTTAATAATTGTTTCGTGCCCAGTTGAGAGATCTAAATTCATCCCATTTGCGGATTTCCTGGTCAATTATGGTGGGATTCCTCAACAGGTCGCGCGATAAAGTTCTCCGAAGCGCAATGTCTTTCGTGATATTCTAAGTAAGTAAGTAAGAGTAAGTAAGTAATGTTGAAATGCGAGTGAACGCGGGTGTTGGCTCCTAAACTTTCATTTATGCATAATTTACGATAAATTTGGGATTGGATGGCTCATACACAAATTATTTAATCCGAAATTTGCCAGGAAAGAACTAAATTAATTAACAAATATACAATTTGATAAAAGCAAATTCTAGGATCGCTTCCCACAATTCGAAATTTGTATCGTAAGGAAGACTCACTTTTTATTCAAACAATTTCTCAAAGATTTATTCTGATAACGTCTTCTACATTTCTTCCTGATAACAACACGTACAATGAATACCAGAAGCAAGATCAGTACCTGCATAGGTACGCTGCGTGTTGCTCCGTGTTAGATCATTCTCTTCAACGTGCGCATATTCTTTTTGATTTGTCTCCCCGACTGAATCGCTTGCATCCGCTCAAGTCTCAGCACACGTTGCAGACTGCTTAGGCAGAACACTTGAACTTTCGTCATACCGTAGTTGGCTTTCAAGGCGTTTCGACACAACTCAAGGGGATACAACTATTGCATCCACGGGAATTGGGTGATATTGAATTGGCTTTTGTTTTGATATGGACCATTTTTTCGGTTCAATGCTATCCTGTTTTTTAACCCATGCTTCTCTCTTCTTCTACTTATGTCTTGTTCCATAAGCTCCTCTCTTAACTTACTGTTTCTATGCACAGGAATTCTTGTTTGGGAACACGCCTAGTGTATTGATTCCGCTTTCCCCAAAGTCCTTACTAAATGGTTCCTTCCTTCATCCTCTCTGCAGAACGCTTTCGTTGCTGTTATGACCGCTCAAACTAACTTCTCTTATCTAATGGAAAGCATTTCAACCGTCATAACATACCTTCTGTTGTCCTCGCTTCTTATGTCAGTGTGCTTTCCTGAGCCTTTCGAAGTGGTGCAGAGTGCAGTTCAAATCTAACAGCATTAAATTCTTGTTATTCAAGCCATTCACTTGCTCAAATGTTGTGTTTGTAGTTCTATTGAGTCAAGAGACGCTACAGGATTTTTGAATTTGAATAACACGAGCTCAAGAGTCGGCGCTGTATCACTAACAATTGCGACACATGCCCCAAGGATGCATTTAAATTCATGAGGAAATCTAGACGTCCGACACCAGAAGTTTTGAAGAACTATATCTAAAAGCGCCGAAACAGAAAATTATTCAAGCTTGCAGTTGTGATTAACCCAATTTAGGGCACAAACTCCATTTTTCATTTATAAATTGCTCCGTTTTTCTTTAAAAATAAAGAAAACACACATACCTTATTTGTGAAATTCCAGCTGATTTTCCTCACATGCCCGAATTGAGCGACATGACATGGATCAGTCCTCAAATTTTCGCTTATGGATTCCGTGGACCGAAATATATTCTCACGTAGCTAAGATACGCTCAGCGAATAAATTTGAACCGATGAAAATTCGAATCCCTCCGCTATAATTCCGATATAGGAAAGTGTGTTTGGGTGTTGCAGAAATTTCCCGGAAGGAAGATGAATATTTGTGCATACATATGATAGGTACGTGCTTGTTGTGAAGTGTGATCTGATTCTTATAAACGTGAAGAATGATTGTGTCTTCCATATATACAGTAGCTGCCTGCAGCATGCCAGGTACAGCAGCAAATGCACGGCCAAGTCAGATACTGCAACTGACGTACAAGCAGCTTGTCAGGTACTGCGGGAGTTACGCAACAATACACGCCTCACCCTGCGACCGCCGCTCTGCTTCACTTATCTAGAACTGCAATAAAGTAATTCTACGAATCAATTTAGAGGCAGTCAGTAAAAAATTATTAAATTACTGATGTAGCCGGCTTGTCGAAAATGGCAGGATTCGATACTTTCCTTGAATAAATTTCCCAGATCTGGATGATAAATAAATGTATCCATCCTAATAGTACTCGTGATTAAAATATTCTTGTCTTCGCGCACTGGTGAAACTCGTATCACAAATACGGTCACTAAGCATCCTTAAGAGCGTCACAAAGAGACGGAAAAAGCGGACACCGAACAAGTATATAAATGAACAGACACACCAAGGGTATTATTGCGTGAGATTATTGACTTGTACTTATACAAACATACATATACATATACCGGGCTTATCCTCCCTATGGGAGGGTAGCCGACAGCAGGCCACAATCACCACACTTAGTCACTAGGACACTAAGCCGGTATATGTGTATATTTATGTATGTGTACAAACCTGAATTTAAGTAATTACACGAACTACCCTGAGGACCGTGGGAATAGGCTGATATTCAAGAAACATGTTTCTTGAATTAGAACAGGGGAGAAAATATTTCATTCGCAAGTCTTAAGTTTCGTAATTGATGTTTGCTCATAAGCGGCACAATAACTCTCCTACCAGCAATTGGGTCTTCTAATTAAAATAAAGTACATCTATTTAAAAAATATTTCCGTCCACAAAAAATTAACTCCATTGATCTGATTACATCATGATCTGATACATGATCTGATTACAGTCTGATTTCGCCAAGTTAAATTTTTGCAGGAAAAAATAACTTTCCCCGTCCTTGCGATGTCCATTTTGCATGCGCTCCTGATATCTGTTCAGCAACTGGTGGGCAAAAATCAGCGATTGGAACGCTTGTTTACCGCAGGCCAAGTGAGCATTTTGAAGTTTTTCGCCAAATTATAGTGAAAATCGTGCGGTTAGTCTGTGTCGTCAGTAAGCACATAGAACTGCTTCAGTTCTGAGATTGAATAGATTTTTTATTTTTCTCAATGGGAGTCCGTGAAATTACGAAAATTCTTTGCCAAAAATAATTTGCAAATAAGACATTTGTTTTGTATTTATATTTTATAAGCCCACGTGCGAAAAAAAAATTGCGAAAATTAGCTGTCACCTTTCACGATGGTAGGAGCAAATCCTTTGAAAGACCTGAAGCCGAAAAACAAGTCTCCTACGCAGAAAAAGCTCACAAAAACAATTACCGATGATGCGAACAGTTATTAAAAATAAGAGAAAAATCCCTGAGACCGGAAGAATTTCTGAAAACGTGAACAATTCCTGAAAACCTGAAGAATTTACAAAGACATGAACCATTCTCGGAGACGGGAACACTTACGTATTCTATACTCGAGGACACATTTTATTGCATTCAAGGCACAGCAACACAACAGCCATATTGCGACGCTCCAGTCTCCCTGAGCAGAGCTCCAGACAGCAAAGCTGTTTAGTCAGACGATTTTAATTACTTGAATAAATTCTATTCTCGCCGACAACTGTCATATCGTAATAAACGTTGCGTTTGAAAGCAATTAATTAATGATCTTGGACTGGGAAATCTTAATGAAGGCTTAGTTTTAAGTCGCCATATGATGTGCAGTTCAAAGCATGAGCTGCGAGTCCTTCATTTTTAATAGAGTGTCATAAATTAATGGAATATAAAATGCAGCTTAATTTCACAGGTTTGCTATGAAGTTTTGATGCAGCATGGATGGTTTAAAAAGGTATGAATAGTTAAACATGGCAGCGCTCGGCATTACAACGTTGAAAAATCTATTTTTCGATACTGCACGTACATACATTGCGATGGGTGACAGAACGAGCGCTAAAATATTTACAAAAAGGCTGGAATAAATAAATTTTCCCCTAATCTCACGCAAGCAGGCTATGAAAAAACTGAGCTCAAAATTTCAGCGTCAAACTAACGCAAATTTAAATTCAAAGACGCAGTTTTTTCACTGTCATCTTTAAAGCGGGGACTTTTTTTCGCTTGAATATTCGAGGAGGAATAAAAACTCATTTGCATTCACGCTAAACAAGAAAAGCTGTGCGCCTCTGAGCTCAGAATATGGGCTTGGGACCTGCGTCCCGGTGGTGTGTGTGATACTTTGTGGTGTGTATGATACGTTGTGGTGTGTATGATACTTTGTGGTGTGTATGGTACGTTGTGGTGTGTATGGTACGTTGTGGTGTGTATGATACGTTGTGGTGTGTATGGTACGTTGTGGTGTGTATGGTACGTTGTGGTGTGTATGGTACGTTGTGGTGTGTATGGTACGTAGTGGTGTGTATGATACGTTGTGGTGTGTATGGTACGTTGTGGTGTGTATGGTACGTTGTGGTGTGTATGGTACGTTGTGGTGTGTGTGATACGTTGTGGTGTGTATGGTACGTTGTGGTGTGTATGATACGTTGTGGTGTATATGATACGATGTGGTGTGTATGGTACGTTGTGGTGTGTATGATACGTTGTGGTGTATATGATACGTTGTGGTGTGTATGATACGTTGTGGTGTGTATGATACGTTGTGGTGTGTATGATACGTTGTGGTGTGTATGGTACGTTGTGGTGTGTATGATACGTTGTGGTGTGTATGATACGTTGTGGTGTGTATGATACGTTGTGGTGTGTATGGTACGTTGTGGTGTGTATGATACGTTGTGGTGTGTATGGTACGTTGTGGTGTGTATGATACGTTGTGGTGTGTATGATACGTTGTGGTGTGTATGATACGTTGTGGTGTGTATGGTACGTTGTGGTGTGTATGATACGTTGTGGTGTGTATGGTACGTTGTGGTGTGTATGATACGTTGTGGTGTATATGATACGTTGTGGTGTATATGATACGTTGTGGTGTGTATGATACGTTGTGGTGTGTATGATACGTTGTGGTGTGTATGATACGTTGTGGTGTGTATGATACGTTGTGGTGTGTATGGTACGTTGTGGTGTGTATGGTGCGTTGTGGTGTGTATGGTACGTTGTGGTGTGTATGATTCTTTGTGGTGTGTATGGTACGTTGTGGTGTGTATGATACGTTGTGGTGTATATGATACGTTGTGGTGTGTATGATACTTTGTGGTGTGTATGGTACGTTGTGGTGTGTATGATACGTTGTGGTGTATATGATACGTTGTGGTGTGTATGGTGCGTTGTGGTGTGTATGGTACGTTGTGGTGTGTATGGTACGTTGTGGTGTGTATGATACGTTGTGGTGTGTATGGTACGTTGTGGTGTGTATGATACGTTGTGGTGTGTGTGATACTTTGTGGTGTGTATGATACGTTGTGGTGTGTGTGATACTTTGTGGTGTGTATGATACGTTGTGGTGTGTATGATACGTTGTGGTGTGTATGATACGTTGTGGTGTGTATGATACTTTGTGGTGTGTATGATACGTTGTGGTGTGTGTGATACTTTGTGGTGTGTATGATACGTTGTGGTGTGTATGATACGTTATGCGTGTATGGTACGTTGTGGTGTGTATGGTACGTTGTGGTGTGTATGGTACGTTGTGGTGTGTATGGTACGTTGTGGTGTGTATGGTACGTTGTGGTGTGTATGATACGTTGTGGTGTGTGTGATACTTTGTGGTGTGTGTGATACTTTGTGGTGTGTATGATACGTTGTGGTGTATATGATACGTTGTGGTGTGTATGATACGTTGTGGTATGTATGGTACGTTGTGGTGTGTATGGTACGTTGTGGTGTGTATGGTACGTTGTGGTGTGTATGGTACGTTGTGGTGTGTATGGTATGTTGTGGTGTGTATGATACGTTGTGGTGTGTGTGATACTTCGTGGTGTGTATGATACGTTGTGGTGTGTGTGATACTTTGTGGTGTGTATGATACGTTGTGGTGTGTATGATACGTTATGCGTGTATGGTACGTTGTGGTGTGTATGGTACGTTGTGGTGTGTATGGTACGTTGTGGTGTGTATGGTACGTTGTGGTGTGTATGATACGTTGTGGTATGTATGGTACGTTGTGGTGTGTATGATACGTTGTGGTGTGTGTGATACTTTGTGGTGTGTATGATACGTTGTGGTGTGTATGATACGTTATGCGTGTATGGTACGTTGTGGTGTGTATGGTACGTTGTGGTGTGTATGGTACGTTGTGGTTTGTATGATACGTTGTGGTATCTACTATACGTTGTGGTGTGTATGATACGTTGTGGTGTGTACGATACGTGGTGGTATCTACGATACGTTGTGGTATGTATGATACGTTGTGGTGTGTATGATACGTTGTGGTGTGTATGGTACGTTGTGGTGTGTATGGTACGTTGTGGTGTGTATGATACGTTTTGGTATCTACGATACGTTGTGGTGTGTATGATACTTTGTGGTGTGTATGGTACGTTGTGGTGTGTATGATACTTTGTGGTGTGTATGGTACGTTGTGGTGTGTATGATACGTTGTGGTATGTATGGTACGTTGTGGTGTGTACTCGTATGATACGTTGTGGTGTGTATGATACTTTGTGGTGTGTATGATACGTTGTGGTGTGTATGAAACGTTTTGCGTGTATGGTACGTAGTGGTGTATATGGTACGTTGTGGTGTGTATGGTACGTTGTGGTGAGTATGGTACGTTGTGGTTTGTATGATACGTTGTGGTATCTACTATACGTTGTGGTGTGTATGATACGTTGTGGTGTGTACGATACGTGGTGGTATCTACGATACGTTGTGTTGTGTATGATATGTTGTGGTGTGTATGATACGTTGTGGTGTGTATGATACGTTGTAGTGTGTATGATACGTGGTGGTATCTACGATACGTTGTGGTGTGCATGATTCGTTGTGGTGTGTTTGATACGTTGTGGTATCTACGATACGTTGTGGCGTGTATGATACGCTGTGGTGTGTATGATACGTTGTGGTGTGTATGATACGTTGTGGTGTGTATGATATGTGTTGGTATCTACGATACGTAGTGGTGTGTATGGTACTTTGTGGTGTGTATGGTACGTTGTGGTGTGTATGATATGTGTTGGTATCTACGATACGTAGTGGTGTGTATGGTACGTTGTGGTGTGTATGATACGTTGTGGTGTGTATGATATGTGTTGGTATCTACGATACGTAGTGGTGTGTATGGTACGTTGTGGTGTGTATGATACGTTGTGGTGTGTATGATATGTGTTGGTATCTACGATACGTTGTGGCGTGTATGATACGTTGTGGCGTGTATGATACGTTGTGGTGTGTATGATATGTGTTGGTATGTATGATACGTAGTGGTGTGTATGGTACGTTGTAGTGTGTATGATACGTGGTGGTATCTACGATACGTTGTGGTGTGCATGATTCGTTGTGGTGTGTTTGATACGTTGTGGTATCTACGATACGTTGTGGCGTGTATGATACGCTGTGGTGTGTATGATACGTTGTGGTGTGTTTGATATGTGTTGGTATCTACGATACGTAGTGGCGTGTATGATACGTTGTGGCGTGTATGATACGTTGTGGTGTGTATGATATGTGTTGGTATCTACCATACGTAGTGGTGTGTATGGTACGTTGTGGTGTGTATGATATGTGTTGGTATCTACGATACGTAGTGGTGTGTATGGTACGTTGTGGTGTGTATGGTACGCTGTGGTGTGTATGGTACGCTGTGGTGTGTATGATACGTTGTGGTGTGTATGATATGTGTTGGTATGTATGATACGCTAGCGGACTTTAGAGGAGGGGATGAACTTGATCATTTCAATAGCCTGCATGCACACTTGAGCTTAATAGAAATTTGTTCTTTAAAAGTAACTCGTTACAAATCTTTGTGGATACTTGAAAAATATTTCTTAAAGTGTGTTTTCACGAAAAAAACTTATCTAATTCTATATTTCATGGTTGACTACTTTCAGAACCACTAACCATGGATTTTGTGACGTAACACATTAATTGAGACGAGACGCACATTGTATGCTATTGCACCTCCTTTGCATAAACGAGACACACGTTGTACTCGTAGAAAACGATACACATTGAATAAGACGATACACATTGTATATGACGATATACATTGTATAAGATGACCCACACACTGTATAAGACTACACACCCATTGCACAAGACGAGACACAAAATTGAACACAGGATATTCGCATGACCTAGGTAAAAACTTTGACAAGAAACTTCATCGCTTAGAAATAATCATAAAAGCGAAGGGGGAGATTTTTTTCTTCGTTAGAAACTCGCCCTTTCCTTTGTATTCATTCGTAGTTCACAATTTCCCCATGTATCTCTGGCAGTATAAAGAAAGTTTTTATTGATTTTTTTAAGTACAAACTGTAGTGCATTTTGTCTCGCAGGATTCATACTATTTGATAAAAAAACAATCAGGAAGGAACAGGACAGTGCAAATTACCATTATTTAAGCTCATAATTTTCCCACTCAAAACTTCACTCACATGTTCAATGTACAACACCGGTTACGGCAGCATCAAACACCCTTATGACAAATTGACAAAGTGAACAAATTAAAACAAAGACGAGGTAAAATTCTGCGAGAGCGGCAGAGCTCTCTGAGCTTAACGCGCACATCTAAGCTCTGCTGAGTGCGATTCCTGCATAGGAAAATCAGGTGAATGTCTTTGACATGTAAAGTTGTGTGCATACTATGTCAATGAAAATTAAATCTGAACTTAATCTGGTAAACTTGATCAGGCTTTACTTTACATTGAGTTCCCGTTCATTAGGAAAATCGGCTCAAATCTGTTTTTTCGGTTCGTCTCCGCCATTGACGCCTTCGTGATCTAGGTGCATTTCTCCGACTGTGACGGGTCTTCTGGAACACGAGTTACTGAAAATCCAGCTTATTGTTCAAATATAAATTTCACCTACTATTCCTGGGCATTATTTTCTTTTGAAGGCTCAGAGGAATTAAGTCTTTTCTTGAACTTTGAAGGCGAAAATATTTGGCCCTTCTACATATTCAAATGATGCTCCGACATTATTTTTCTCAACTTCAATACTATTTTTTCGATCTCTTGCGGTGATGTTTAAAGCAAAAATTTGCCCGTAAATGAAAAGTTCTCCACGACTTCTTTTACCTCTTTTTGATGCTGCTTTTGTTTTCTAAAAGCCAACAACCTGTGCGGTTTCAAAGGACAAAAGTAAAAAGGCTGTGCAGCAGGGCCGGACGCAAAAACTTTCAGTAGCTCGTAGCTAGCTGAATATTTTCTGTAGCATCGTACTTTTAAGAATTAGTATCTTTTGATGGCTCGGAATGCCTTTACTTGCAGCGTTTTATCTGAAGCTAAAACATTTTTAGGTTGGCATTCACGTTTGCTAGACTTGGCACTGACTGAGGACACTTACAGCTCCCTTGAGGCAACAGCAACGGCCTTGGGAGCGGCAGCGAAAAGTGCTTTAGTATTTCGACAAGATTTTACAAATTGCGCATATTTTTGAACATTTTTAGCGTTCTCCTGACATTGGTTTGTTTACCCCTCATGGAACGCTTCTAACTCATGCCAAACGTAACTTTCGGAGAATTATTCTACATAATTTA
The DNA here is from genome assembly GCA_030386875.1 of Morinoia aosen. Lineage (NCBI taxonomy): Eukaryota > Metazoa > Arthropoda > Malacostraca > Amphipoda > Talitridae > Morinoia > Morinoia aosen. The sequence goes on from CM059558.1 coordinate 21,772,469, forward strand.
GTATTCCGAGAACATCTTACAAATTGCGGATGTTTCTAGAACATTTTTATCGTTATCTTGACATTATATTGTTTCAACACTCTTGGAACGCATCAAACTCGTACCAAACGTAACTTCCAGTGAATCATCCTCCATTTTAAAGGGATTTTACGATGGAAACAACCACAAAAAACAGTAACGGCCCTTGTGTCTCCCTTGTGCATTCCAAGAAACCGCCAGATGTAAGACAGTGCAACACAATCCGCGTCTCCAAACGCAAAAGCCCCATAAAGGCTCATGCCTCGGGACACCCATTCATTCCTGCCATTTTGCAGCAGCCAATGACTGCAAGGAAAGTTTCCGGCGGCTGAAAAAGACGTCTGAGGTAACTTTTACTGCTCCTCGACGGCACAAATCCTTCACTTCGCTGAAACTTTGTCGTTCGATGAAGCCGCGTTTTTTGGCAAGCCGAACCTCCTGGGCTCAGAATGCGCTTTTTTTCCAAAAACTGTATGATATCTTCGCAAACCTGCGGCAATAAACTTGTATCTTCGTAAATCTGAGACAACAAACTTATCATGAGATGAAGCCGAGCCCAAACGATGATAACATCAATGTTGCGAAACTCCGTTAAACAATTGGTGTACTCGACAAAACTTGCGGGTAAGAGTAGTGTGACAGGAGTGTCGTTGCAGTGTCGTATTCTTACATACCGTGCCAAGGTCCCGGCCAGGCTTCTGCAGGCTGCAGCTGCGGTGGACGATCGTGCAAGGTATGGTGTTCAGATAGAAATTTGAAATGGTGATTCTTTTTCTTCGATGTATCGTTAGTTTTCACTTTTCAGTTCAGTTAGAAATTTGAAAAGGTGATTCTTATTCTCTGTGGCATCGTTAATTTTCACGTTTCAATTGTTTCATTTGGAGTTGTTATGAAGGTTTAGTTTAGTGAAGGTTGCACAACTTGCTCTTGATTTGAGGAATTTTTGTACCTGATGACACAGTGATCGCATGTTGAGCCATACAGAAACGTTTGGAGGTGACGTACTTTCCTATTGATGCTTTAATAAAATAAATAATAAATTAAAAATGCAAAAGCGCATAAACGGTATTCCAGTAAATGTCTCTGATTTATATTATTAAATTATGCTTGGTTGATGTTATATTTTGATTTGAAATTTAGAATTTAAGGATAAGTCATTGAGAATGTTTAGATAAATTTGTGCACAGCGGTAGTTGAGACTTAAGGGGAGTGTTCTCAAATAATTGAGACTTGTGGCGAGTCTTGAGTTTTTTGAACACCTTTATTACCATAAAGCACTGGCAGAGACTTGGATTACATTTAGTGTAAGAAACTATGAAATAATTTTTATACATTTGGCATAGAATTGTAAAAAATCCATGAATTTAAATTTTCCTATTATGTGGGATTTTCGTTAAAATGTGTCGTGATAAAAACGAAGGCAGAGAAGCAGCAGGCATTCGTTTTGCAAAATTACACTAAAATAAATCCCTCCCGTAAATTTAGAAGAAATTCATTGACATGGAAACTGAAAAATCTCGACGTCAATAGCTTCACTAAAATCTTCACGGTCCATTTAAGTTTTGCATTCACTCCTTCAAACAACTCTAATACATCTTATTTCTCGTCGAAGTTGAGGTCTGATGAGTTCTTTGACGTTCATTGTTGAGAGGCAACTCTTTTCTCATTCTAGTGTGGGCCACACCCTGCAGCCAGGGCCAATCTCATTACTGGTGCTTGTGACAATTTGTAATACACGGTTATCACCGTGTGCGCAAAAATGTTCAGAGGTGAACCCCATTTTCTCTCAAATTGCTATATTTTGAGAGGATGGACTAAGAATTCATGCCGCGTTCATTCTTCAAAAAAGTGTTTCAATTCCATGCCAATACTAAAATTTGGTTCAGAATATTTTTCATTTTTACTGCATACGAAATTCCGAAGGTGCAACGAATTTTGGGGAAAACTCCACAAATCAGCGCTTCGAATTATCTGTAGAGTTAAATTGTTAAATAATGGTCTACGGACACTAGTACCAGTGTTTCACTAACAATTTTGTGCCCAAATCGCAGCAATATATCGTGTGAATGGCAAATGTTTCAAACTTATTGAGCAACTTTTCAGGAAGAAAATTACAATATTAGTTATATGTATTATTTTTTAAAGTTACTGGTTTAAGCTTTACCAAATGTTTGTCGATAGAAATCAGAACCAATCCGTCGTTCGGTTTGATGATTTCAGTCAATACTGGGAGTGTGCAGTGACCATTATGCGTATGTGAAAATAAACAACGTTGAGATTGATCTTTGAGCGTCTGGTTAGGTGTGATTAGATTAGATATGGTCGAATTAACTTTTGTTAAGGTCTTATTAAGTTACATCTGGTAGATAGGCAAGGTTTTCTGGATAACTTAGCATACGAAAACTGTAACAGCCATCAGCCATCGTATTTGATTTTCAGTTAATTTATTTCATTTTTATTTTCATGAATACGAGGACCTCTTCTCTCTGAATTTACGTTCACCATGAACATAAAACAAACAAGACTCATACGTTCTTGGTGTCAAATTACCTGATATGTTACTAACATCAATTGTCTTTGTAAGTTAGAGTGCCAATTATTCCTTCCAAATCTTAATACTCTACTTCACTCAAAATATCCAATTTGACAAGTTCATATTGAATAAAAATCATTTTTCCTGAAATATTTGATAACGTGTTTCACTCCACGTAGAAAATAGCTGTTTTCACCATGATGTAGCATGTAGTTACTGATAAAAGACAAAACTTAGGCTATTCTACCCAACTGCACGGCTATGCGTTTGTAGTTTACATTGCAAGCAAAGTTCTCTGTAATATAACTCTTTAAAAACATAAAAACTTTATAAAACCCTATAAAAACCCCTATAAAAAACATAAAAACTCTATAAAAAACTATAAAAACCTTTATAAAAAACATAAAAACTCTATAAACAATAAAAATCTATAAAAAAAACTATAAAAAAACTCTATAAAAACATAAAAACTCTACAAAAACATAAAACTCTATAAAAAGCCTATAAAAACTCTATAAAAAACAACTCTGTAAAACAAAGTTATCATTACGATGAGTGTTATGCGAGCATAGAATACCCAACCTAACTTGTTCGTCGGAGCATGCATGTGTTTTTTGCTGCCCAGGCGATTTAATTACTTGGGCGGCGAAAAACATGCATGCAGGTGGCTAAAAAGTTAGACTGGGCAGGCTTAGGCTAGTCAGGTTTGTTTGTCCAATGCATATGGGGACAGGCGCCCCCGGGGGAGGATGGACTAAGGTTACCTCAGCTAAAGAGAGCCATTCTTCACTTCTGCTTTTCGTGCCCACTTTGCTCTTCTCAGTCTTCATGTCGCCTTCGCATTCTGTTCTTTGTCCTTTCTTCGCCTTCTTCCTAAGGTTGCAGTTTCTATACGCAGAGTAGCCTGTGTGGGAGCACCCCTTGTGCATGGATTCCTAATTGTTCCCTTCTCTTTGCACTTTTGCGATGACCTTTGCTTTGGCAAAGGGAGTCCTAAACTGGTATGATAGTAACAAATATAACCATGTGTGCCCTGGTGTGTGCCCAGATGTCTCCCCAGAAGTGTACTCAGATGTGTACCCAGATATGTGCCCAGATAGGTGCCCAAATATGTGCTCAGATGTGTGCCCAGATGTGTGCCCAGATGTGTGCCCAGATGTGTGCCCAGATGTGTGCCCAGATGTGTGCCCAGATGTGTACCCAGATATGTGCCCAGATAGGTGCCCAGATATGTGCCCAGATCTGTGCCCAGATGTATGCCCAGATGTGTACTCAGATGTGTACTCAGATCTGTGCCCAGATGATATATGCCCAGATGTGTACTCAGATGTGTACTCAGATCTGTGCCCAGATGTGTGCCCAGATGTGTGTCCAGAAGTGTGCTCAGATATAGACCACCAAAAAGTGTGCCCTTTAGCGTATCCAGTGTTTGTCAGGCATAAACAAAGGGATAGTTATTCAATGCGATGCAAGCCCTGGGCCTATTCTGGAAAGCAAACCCGGAACTGAAGCTGCGTCTCTCCGGTCACTTACGGCCTGTGGACCGAACAAACATTTATGCGCGAGATGCTCCACTTTCCCAAAGTCTCGCCTGCTTAGGGTCTCATGTTTAAATCCGTCCTTAGCGCGCCATTTCCCCCAGCGCCTTTACGATTATACGTCCACACAACAGGTGTTTGTGTACCTTAAGTGTTTGCATTACCTGGACTGCGTTGCAGCTTCTCTACGCTCGCACGTGCAGTGTTGGGAAACAATTTGTTCAGTTAGACTCGTCACTGTTGTAAGGGCTTAGCTTGGTGTCATTTTTCCTCATTGTCTGATCCTTTTAAATTTCAGTTTGAAATCAGAAAAGAACTTTGATACAGATGTTCTCCGACGTTTATCTAGGACTCTTTTCACTGGTGTGCTCATGAACGCAAGTGAGTTAGCTTTGAGTAAAAAGCAGGATGAAGTGTAGGGGACTTATCTTATTGTATATTATACTGTAAATAAAACTATGCCTAAATATGAAATCAGATTAGCAAAATTTCGAAATGAGTTTTTTTTTTGGCACAAAATGAATAAAGCTAACGGAACAGCGAAGAAAAATTTTGTTCAAGTGTAACGTTAGGCTTAATAACAGAACTTTTCTACAATTGGTTTTTAATGCCTCTGATTTTACAAAAACCAACACATATTCTTCTGTCTTAAAAACGTAAACGTAAAATTGCAATGTCAGCGCGTGTAGTGAATCAATTATTGATTCCCTGTTGCTTGTGTACATCATTCGTTCGTCAGTTGAACAGCACTCTTACTCTATGGATTCATCAAAGTTGTTACATTTACAGCAATGTGATGGTAATTGCTTCTTCAGAGTTTATGTCGTAAGTGTTGCCACAGTTATTAATTTTGACTGCATCGTGAACAACACACTATTGTGTCGTGATGAGCAGAGATTATTTTATAGTTCATTTTTGCCTGGTTTTTTTGAAAGGCTGCTCCTACATTTTTGTGACTGATTGTTAGGTTCATTGTATTAATTTTATTCACCTTGAATTTTGACTTTGAATAACATGCTAGAATGATGTATGAGGTTGAACTTCTTACGAGTGTAGAAACAGAGAGATTTTTTGCCTTAATTTACTCATATATTTTCATTTATTTGCAGACCAAACCTCATTGTATTTTCAACCTGTAACGTTTTCACAGCAATGTCAGCCAGAAATGAAGAAAATTGTGAAATGAAGACTACCCTGATGATTACCCTGAATTTGTTCTTGTTGATTAATTGTTCGGTGAAAGGAGGGAGAAGAATTGACAAGTAAGGCAAGTGATATCACCATCATTGGTGCACATCTAAATGTGTAAAGCAAACCCCGTAGATTAAATTTTAGTGCCTATTGGACTTCATAAAACATGAAGCAGAAAACCAGTATGGGCCCTGCATTATGCTACCCAGTATTTATGATAACTTTCATGAATGTAACTCAGACACTAGCGGACATTTGGGACAGTTTACGCATTAAGCAGTTGGTGCTTTGATTCCATTAGCCGGGGATGAGCGAATGCTAGCGTCACATTATGGGTTAAGCGCCGGGCAACACGGACGGCATAAACGCGATATCCATTGAGCGGCCCAATTTGGGGCCTCGCGCTCCGTGAAATTCGACTGCATTAACTCGGAGCTCATTTGAAATTATACCAGGATTAACATCCATTTCACTTCATTTGTTACCAGACAAATGCTGGCTGCGGGTATTAAGATTGACCTTAAATAGCAATGCGATTTTTTCCTCAAAACTCGAACGAAATGACGCTGAAATTAATACGAATATTTGAATATAGGGTAAATTTTCCCACGCGTGAATACGGAGGGTGAGTTTCTCATGCATGATTGACCCGTTAAAGTTACTCATTCCTTGAAAAAGTAGTGGAGTTACTTATACATGTTACACCTACCTTAAAGACGAAGTAGAGTTACTCATACAAGTTACTCCTACCTTAAAGAAGCAGTAGCGTTACTCATACAGGTTACTCCTACCTTAAAGAAGCAGTAGCGTTACTCATACAGGTTACTCCTACCTTAAAGAAGCAGTAGCGTTACTCATACAGGTTACTCCTGCCTTAAAGAAACAGTAGCGTTCCTCAAACAAGAGTGCATCAGTAAGGAAGACAGTATCACCACTACAAGCATCACCGAGCTGACGGGAGAGTTCGTCAAGAACATCGCTTTGTGCCACGCTCCTCAAACCAAAAACCAGGCTGGACGATCAAGGAACGGACGAGGAAGTTTTGCTTGACTTTACCAGACTAGAGGCTCATAAAACAGAAATGTAGCTTCAGAACGTGACGTTTCACTTGCTCAAGTTTTTACCGAGAGGAAGCCAGTTCAGGCTTTCAGGAAGATGAAGAAATCGAGAGCTAAGGCACTTGATAAGTGCAAATTTGACAGCGTTAGCTGTCCCAAGTTTTGATTCTTGTTTTTACGTTGATTCTATCAACTGTACGTTGATTCTATCAACTGAACACGATGAAAGAATCTAATTTTCTAAGTAAAATTGAATTCTGTAAAGTTTCTTCAGATAGATTTTACGTCAGATTATTGCGCTGTTTTTGTGACTAGACGTCGAGGAAACCTTGAAATTGCGGGGACAATTGTAATATAATTGTTATTTTATTTTTTATTTCTGACTATATTTCTGGTGAATTATTGAACATGCAGTCTTGGTCGAGGGTCAGGGAAAAAGTGAAAAGCGGAAAAATACTGATTTTTTAATTTGAAGTTTACTCATTGGTGAACATGAAAGATTAAGAAAACATACAAATCCTGTTTATTCAATTTAATGACAAATCTCCTATCTTAAGAAATTGAGCTGCTTCCCAACTGATCAGAAAGTTAAGAGCAAATCACTAAAAGTCGAAATGAAATGCGGATTTCACCTAAGTTAGAAGAGGTCAATCAGGGCGTAAAAGGGTCACTGAACACAAGGACAGCAAACTATTCTCCTTTGAACGTGGTCAGATCGTTGAGCTGCAGGAAAAAAGTTTGTAGCATGATTTAATCGCAACTGGGGTTAGAAACAGTAAAACGGCGCTTTGAAACATCCTGAAATAGTGCCAGTCGTGAAACAGTGAAATTTTATCCAGTGGTACAGCCAAAGAAAATCCGTCAATATTGAGCAGGAGAAGCTTTAGGGTTGTCTGTCCATCGAGTTAGGGAACGAATCTCGTAAAAGATTGAGGCACTCACTGATGTCAATTGCAGTGCAATAACCATTAGGCAACACCTGAGGCAAATCGGGTTTGAATGATAAAAAACATTTACTCGTGTGTTTCGAGGTCACATAGTACACCTTTTAAAGTTTGCTAAAAAAGCACTTAACAAAATTTATAAGCAGAAGAGAGTTTGGTTCTGTGACGAAAAATGAAATTAAAACAGACGGTCCTGATGGCTTTCAAGGTTGTTAGCACGGTAAAAAGTTGTCCCATAAAATGTCTTCCATACAGTACAGTGTCAGGGGCTCCGTCATGGTTTGGGGTGCACCGTACTTCAGAGGAGCAGAAAAATTTCAGGTAGTGTGAAGACTTCAAACAGCAGCTGATTGCGTTGAGACGTCACAGAGAGCATCCGTTACGACTGAGGACCCTCGTTTGTGTGGTGATGGATGGTTATTCAAACAGGGTAATGCAGCGATCCATAATATCCGCCTGACCAACATACCCTCTCAGGGGAATGCCTTTTCTTCGTTAACCAGTCAGACATCCAGAGGTGAAGCCTGTAGGGAATGTTGGGGGATAAATGGTACGGAATGTCTTTGGATATGGATGACAATTTAGATAGTAAATGATTTTTGTGATGCCATGCTCATAGTTTGAGGGAATCTTTCACGAACCTATCAGGCACCCTTATTTCAAGCATGCTGCGAAAAAATTTTATATCATCAATAAGAAGGGAGGCGTGACTCAATACGAAGTTATTATATTTTTAACTCTAACATCGCTTTAAAAGTTTATTTATTTGTTGATTTACTGGTATTGAATTTTTGATCACCTGGAAAGCAACTCAGTGATAAAATGTTTTTCAAATTGATGTATCAAAACTAGTTTGTCTTCCTCCTTTGCTTAGACCAGTAAGTAAACTTCAATTTGAAAACTTTCACTGTATATCCGAGCAATACAGAATTTATCAGAGTTTCTGCTGATCCTACACTTACGATCAGTCGTTTCTCATTACGTAGTGTAGATAGTAAATTCAATCAAAATTCCTTAGCCCACACACACCAGACGTCGGAGAATGCAACCCCAGGCCCCAGCCCGCTATACCCACCGCCCCACACCAGCACCACACCAGCACCACACCAGCACCACACCAGCACCACACCAGCATCACACCAGCACCACACCAGCACCACACCAGCACCACACCAGCACCACACCAGCATCACACCAGCACCACACCAGCACCACACCAGCACCACACCAGCATCACACCAGCACCACACCAGCACCACACCAGCACCACACCAGCTCGTTACTCAACACTCCCAAGCCGCTCGTTAAACGCGCAGCACTCCGCGTAAAGTTGCCTCGACATAACGGAGGCCTCTCTTCCTTGATCGTGCTGACTCTCGTGCTGACTCTCGTGCTGACTCTCGTGCTGACTCTCGTGCTGACTCTCGTTCTGACTCTCGTGCTGACTCTCGTGCTGACTCTCGTGCTGACTCTCGTGCTGACTCTCGTGCTGACTCTCGTGCTGACTCTCGTGCTGACTCTCGTGCTGACTCTCGTGCTGACCCTCGTGCTGACTCTCGTGCTGACTCTCGTGCTGACTCTCGTGCTGACTCTCGTGCTGACCCTCGTGCTGACACTCGTGCTGACTCTCGTGCTGACTCTCGTGCTGACTCTCGTGCTGACTCTCGTGCTGACTCTCGTGCTGACTCTCGTGCTGACTCTCGTGCTGACTCTCGTGCTGACTCTCGTGCTGACTCTCGTGCTGACTCTCGTGCTGACTCTCGTGCTGACTCTCGTGCTGACTCTCGTGCTGACTCTCGTGCTGACCCTCGTGCTGACTCTCGTGCTGACTCTCGTGCTGACTCTCGTGCTGACTCTCGTGCTGACTCTCGTGCTGACTCTCGTGCTGACTCTCGTGCTGACTCTCGTGCTGACTCTCGTGCTGACTCTCGTGCTGACTCTCGTGCTGACTCTCGTGCTGACTCTCGTGCTGACTCTCGTGCTGACTCTCGTGCTGACTCTCGTGCTGACTCTCGTGCTGACCCTCGTGCTGACTCTCGTGCTGACCCTCGTGCTGACTCTCGTGCTGACTCTCGTGCTGACTCTCGTGCTGACTCTCGTGCTGACTCTCGTGCTGACTCTCGTGCTGACTCTCGTGCTGACTCTCGTGCTGACTCTCGTGCTGACTCTCGTGCTGACTCTCGTGCTGACTCTCGTGCTGACTCTCGTGCTGACCCTCGTGCTGACCCTCGTGCTGACCCTCGTGCTGACTCTCGTTCTGACTCTCGTGCTGACTAGTACCTTCACGTGCTGACTCTCGTGCTGACTCGTACCTTCTCGTGCTGACTCTCGTGCTGACTCGTTCCTTCTCGTGCTGACTCTCGTGCTGACTCGCTCGTGCTGACTCTCGTGCTGACTCGTACCTTCTCGTGCTGACTCTCGTACTGACTCGTACCTTCTCGTGCTGACTCTCGTGCTGACTCGCACCTTCTCGTGCTGACTCTCGTGCTGAATCGTACCTTCTCGTGCTGACTCTCGTACTGACTCGTACCTTCTCGTGCTGACTCGTACCTTCTCGTGCTGACTCTCGCGCTGACTCGTACTTTCTCGTGCTGACTCTCGTGCTGACTCGCACCTTCTCGTGCTGACTCGTACCTTCTCGTGCTGACTCGTACCTTCTCGTGCTGACTCGTACCTTCTCGTGCTGACTCGTACATTCTCGTGCTGACTCTCGTGCTGACTCGTACCTTCTCGTGCTGTCTCTCGTGCTGACTCGCACCTTCTCGTGCTGACTCGTACCTTCTCGTGCTGACTCGTACCTTCTCGTGCTGACTCGCACCTTCTCGTGCTGACTCTCGTGCTGACTCGTACCTTCTCGTGCTGACTCTCGCGCTGACTCGTACCTTCTCGTGCTGACTCGCACCTTCTCGTGCTGACTCGTACCTTCTCGTGCTAACTCTCGTGCTGACTCGTACCTTCTCGTGCTGAATCGCACCTTCTCGTGCTGACTCTCGTGCTGATTCGTACCTTCTCGTGCTGACTCTCGCACTGACTCGTACCTTCTCGTGCTGAATCGCACCTTCTCGTGCTAACTCTCGTGCTGATTCGCACCTTCTCGTGCTGACTCTCGCACTGACTCGTACCTTCTCGTGCTGAATCGCACCTTCTCGTGCTGACTCTCGTGCTGATTCGTACCTTCTCGTGCTGACTCTCGCACTGACTCGTACCTTCTCGTGCTGACTCTCGCGCTGACTCGTACCTTCTCGTGCTGAATCGCACCTTCTCGTGCTGACTCTCGTGCTGATTCGTACCTTCTCGTGCTGACTCTCGCACTGACTCGTACCTTCTCGTGCTGACTCTCGTGCTGACTCGTACCTTCTCGTGCTGACTCTCGTGCTGACTCTCGTGCTGACTCGTACCTTCTCGTGCTGACTCTCGTGCTGACTCGCACCTTCTCGTGCTGACTCTCGTGCTGACTCGTACCTTCTCGTGCTGACTCTCGTGCTGACTCGCACCTACTCGTGCTGACTCTCGTGCTGACTCGTATCTTCTCGTGCTGACTCTTGTGCTGACTCGTACCTTTCCGTGCTGACTCTCGCGCTGACTCGTACCTTCTCGTGCTGACTCTCGTGCTGACTCGCACTTTCTCGTGCTGACTCTCGCGCTGACTCGCCCCTTCTCGTGCTGACTCTCGCGCTGACTCGCCCCTTCTCGTGCTGACTCTCGTGCTGACTCGTACCTTCTCGTGCTGACTCTCGTGCTGACTCGTAACTTCTCGTGCTGACTCTCGTGCTGACTCGAACCTTCTCGTGCTGACTCTCGTGCTGACTCGCACCTACTCGTGCTGACTCTCGTGCTGACTCGTACCTTCTCGTGCTGACTCTCGTGCTGACTCGTACCTACCCGTGCTGACTCTCGCGCTGACTCGTACCTTCTCGTGCTGACTCTCGTTCTGACTCGCACTTTCTCGTGCTGACTCTCGCGCTGACTCGCCCCTTCTCGTGCTGACTCTCGTGCTGACTCGTACCTTCTCGTGCTGACTCTTGTGCTGAATCGCACCTTCTCGTGCTGACTCTCGTGCTGACTCGTAACTTCTCGTGCTGACTCTCGTTCTGACTCGCACCTTCTCATGCTGACTCTCGTGCTGACTCGCACCTTCTCATACTGACACGCACCTTCTCGTGCTGACTCTCGTGCTGACTCGCACCTTCTCGTGCTGACTCTCGTGCTGACTCACACCTTCTCGTGCTGACTCTCGTGCTGACTCGCACCTTCTCGTGCTGACTCTCGTGCTGACTCGCACCTTCTCGTGCTGACTCTCGTGCTGACTCGCACCTTATCATGCTGACTCTCGTGCTGACTCGTACCTTCTCGTGCTGACTCTCGTGCTGATTCGCACCTTCTAGTGCTGACTCGTACCTTCTCGTGCTGACTCGCACCTCCTCGTGCTGACTCGCACTCACCCGTACAGACTTGCACTCGTACAGACTTGCACCCACTCACTGCGTTCCAAATCCGACACATTTCCGCTCTCTCAACACGACTCACTTTGTTTTATGAAGACACACGCTATCTCATTGAGTCACACGCTCTCTCATTATGACTCATGACTCGCACTCTATCATCTAGCGTTACTCAACATAGCCGCCAGCTCCTCACATCGCACCATCAATTCACGGGAAATTCGTCCGCCAATATCCAGGAAATTCGTCCGTCAATATCCAGGAAATTCGTCCGCCAATATCCAGGAAATTCGTCCGTCAATATCCAGGAAATTCGTCCGTCAATATCCCGCGAAGCGCGTCGTTTTGAGACAAAAATCCAGTGTTTGCCGGCGCCAGCGTTTGCGTGGTGCTCACTTAGCAGAAGGGAGAGAGGCCGGTGCTGTGTTGCTGTGTACCGTGCGCTGTAGTCAGAACCCTTCATTACGTGTGAGGACTTTTTGAACTCAACTTCTTTCGGTTGGATAACGTTCGTCTTTCAGTGTATGAGTTCTTCTTTTTTCTTTTTTAAGTCTAATGGCCACACCTTCTATCGCTTAAATAACTTTTATGTTCTTGTTTATTTTAGGACACAACCTTTTTGCTTGAATAGCTTTCGTTCTCCTGCCTATGAGTTTTTTTTCGCTTCTTAAAGACATAGGTTAAAGCTGTCAGCAGCAAGAATTATTGATTTAGCGGTTTTAGAATCGGCAATAGTTTTATATTTCTCTTGTGGTGTAAATTTTGAAATGGATTCACTGAATTCACTTTTAAGCCCAGTGATGGCGGAACAAAACAAGTGACATCAAAGTGAGTCTGTGATGTCAGGTCACTGGTTATTTTTTTCCCAGTTGTACACCAGCAAAAGTTCTACCTGCTTGATTTGTAGATTTTGTCACAGAGTTGCGTTTGTTAACGGAATAATACGCAATCATTTCTCAAATATTTGTTTCAACACATGTGGAAAAAATCAGTTCTTCTTTCTTTTGTTCCTTTTAAGAATTTATTAAATTGAGACAAAATTGTATGATGCATTTTTTATATAATGCACCGGAGTGGAAAGTTTTACAAGTATTTTTCCATCTTTAAATGAACACCGGAGGTAAATGAACCTTCCAATGTATGTACCTTACCCCGTACAGAGCACGTTTCTGAATGGTAGCAATTTATCTGATGATCAATTTCTGCCTCTCCTGGCAGCGTCCCCAAAGCGCTTAATTGACCAAGTTCCTGAAAACGATCTCGTGACTAAATTGGACGATTGTTTTCTAAATACGCAGATCATAAATTGCCACTTTTTGAATTTGTCGACTCCAATGAACAGAAGTGTCCCAACAAGCTTTTTTTATCTTCCTTGTTTAATAGTCTTCCTCCTGAGCTTCCTACCAAGATCGAAGTCACTGGAGGACAGTATGGTATTCCTTCGGAAATAGCCTCAACACATTGTATTTAATTCGCTCCCGAATGTGTTCTTTGGAGTTCGCTGCCGAGTGGCAGTTCCTTCCTCTCCCTGATGTCGGTACCGTCTAAAGATGGTGGTTGTGATAACGACGGTATGAGTGCAAAAATGCTCACGTTGAAATGTAAACGATTCTGAATATGGTGTCTGATGTGAATCTGTGTTCTGGTAAAATATTTTGTACGCTCCGAGCTCGTTAATTGGCATACTGGTTGATACGTAGGAGCGAGAAGGTAATTTTGAATATCGGCCTCATAGTCTAAAATGCTGAATTACTTAAATTCGTCCATTTTATTCTTAACAATAATTCCTGATATACGACGTTCCTAACTTGTATTTAAAGCACACTAATAAGAATGTTTTCAACAACGTATAGTCGCTAGTATTATATCTATATACATATATGTATATATATATATATATGTATATACATATACAATATACATATATACATATGTATATTGTAAAATACAATTTGAAAGTTGAAATACAAGTTGAAGAAATATAAAAATATTCACATATATGTGTATATTTTTATATTTCTTCAACTTGTATTTGCATTCATTATCAAACCTACTTTGCGCAACGAAGGGAATGCACTTTTCCATGCTTTTCTCTCAATCATTTGTTCCTACTATCGACATGGGTATTACGACACCCATGTGAGTATGTCAACTAAGGATCTTTATTTTAAGACATTTTAAAACCAGTGATTTTTGTATCATCTACATAGGAAATGAACTATTTTTCCTTTTTTCTGATCTCTAAGTCATCTGAGAAGCTGAAAAAGCGTTGACAACAACATGCTTTTATATTTTTATTCATGAAAAATTATTTTTGAGCGAAAGAGATAGAACTAGATGATGTGCGTCACGGTAGAGGAAACAAGGTATGGTCATTTCTATGGGAGAAAATACACCTCCTCTTGTTCGGCTAGCCAATAGAAAGGCTTTATTTCGAACAAACTTTATGACGTCACCAAAACGCCATGTCGTTAGGCCAATGGTGGAGCCAGATTTGGGGGTAGCAGTGCTACCAGATGCAATATGAGCGCTGTTATTGGTTCGTGGGAACGACGTCAGCAAAACCACATCGTCAACGAAAAAAGACTTGTTTAAACCTACCTTGTTTCCTCTACCGTGGTGGCAGTCTAGTCTTCTGCGTCTCTAGAAATGAATAAATTCAGTGACAGTTCTGGCCCCGCAGAAGCAAGCATGGGCCGCATCTTATCACTATCTATGTATACTATAATAAGAGCTGCGTCCGTCCGTCTGTCCGTCAGTGTCACACCCACCAGCCAAAAGTGTGTGATGAGCGTTTCTGTGATACAAGCTTCAACTCCACAATTTTCGGTGCATTAATCCATCAGATTTGGAGTTGGAATGAATATCACGTGTATTGGTAGGTTAGGTTGTAATATCAGCGTTTGAGACTTAGGAAAGGATAGGAAAGCCGTAAACTAGCATGGGAAATCATGGGAAAGCCATATTAAAGCTCAGTTGGTCCGATATCTAATCCTGTCAATTTTTGACTGGCCGTGTGCACTAGTTACTAATAAGATTTAACCAACCAATAACCGCCGTACTGAGTGATCACCCTGGGTGACATGCAGACCTCTACAATGGCAGTCATGTTCCATAAGCAACGCACGGCGCCGCGAACTTCTGCTTCAAGTAGCGTCAAAAGTTCAGTGAGGCGTCAAATTTACGTCAAAGCTCGTCGGATAATGACAGTTTTATCTGATCTACGCACGACAGCAGCCCTGTGTGTTTATTGTTATTAAACTCAGAGGAATGATGTCATGGCCACGTTGCGGTCGAAGGTATTGCACAAATTTAGAGTCTTTCTAAACGTAAATGTTATTTAGATCATCAAGGACATGAATTTCCAGGAACTTGGCTTCGATGTAATGAGGGTAATCAAATTACAGCAGCTGTGTCTCTACATCGAAGTTAAAATATCAGGCATGTAATTATATCAAGATAATCTAAAGGAACTTTTTTCGAACTCACCAGCAAAATTCAGAGGTAAAATAATTACGTTAAAATAATCGTGAAAATTGGTTGCCATACTTTCATGTTATGCCTTTATTGTTCACAACTCTGGTCGGGCTGGGCTAGTCCAGCAAATGCTCGCACACGTGTTTACACTCGGAACAGAATGTTTCGAAAAAATAGCACGTGAATCTCAAATCAATCACTAAATGTATGATTTTATTCCCAGCGCTAGAGCCTTGAGTAACATCTTCCTCTATTGTCATTTCCCGAAACCTAACATACCCATGAAGAGTGTAAGCGAAATGACTAAATCGATATGAAAAGCCTTAATTCATGTACCAAAATTTATGCCAAGGGGCGCGACGTGAAGCATCAACCTTTGGACAAGATAGATTCTGGTTTAATTCGTCCCGCAATCGACGTTTTTACACCAAAGTAAGTGCAGCTGCTGTAGTGATCTTAGAAAACGAACATGACGAGTAGAAAAGGTTAATCAAATGTTCGCTTTGCTTTTAAATTTTTAGTAGAAAAGGTTATTCTGGAGGCCCTTCTACTCACTGAGCTTTCGTACTAATCCAGACATTTTTAGAGATCAAAATGACTGGAAATTAGTAGTAAGAAGCAATTTCAAAATCGGAGAAACCAACGAGGTTTCGTTAACGTTTACCACGTTTCCGCGGGTGTTAACGGTTCGTTTGGTTAGGTTGGGAAAAGCAGAAGAGGGAAATCGACTTAACTGCTCGAAATTATTTTTATTCATCCTAAGATATAAGAAAAATAAATTGCACGATAGCACTTCACCTCGTTTGATAATAGTTATTTTTTGAGCAGGTCGCAAAAAATGAAATTTCATTCTTTTATACCATTACGTGAATGAGCAATTAACCCATTGGTACACACATGGCACATTACACGGGTAACGTGTTAAAAAACCTGCTTGGGCTTCTGCTTGTACCTCCATCAGCAGCCAGTTCTGATTCTCAGGTAGCATCTTCACCGCCAATTCCGGACCCTAAGCCCGAGTGCTCTGCCAATCGCTTTCAATCAGCGCAAAGATGACACAAGTTCCAGTCCGGAGTCTCGGAATTACTCCGGCCCTTGATAGGCGGCAGCTGGCTTTGTGCTTCTGCCTCGAGTTGCCTTATTAGCCTCTTTCTTACCAAAATTATCAAGTTCGAGGCTTCTATTATACGATGGTCTAAGTTGACCATCGTCTTGAGGATCAAATTATGTTTTTTTAAAAACTCGAAATGGGAGATTTTGGCGAGAAAGAAGGGTTATCTGGCGACCCTGAAAGAATTCAACATGATGTCGGCTAGACATTCTCCGAGAGCTGATGGTGTTGGTATGTCTAGAATGCGGAGAAAGGTGATGATTAAATCGAGTTTTATTTCGTTCATTCTTACTCAGAAAGTACACATGGAGTGAGGTTAGGCTGGGGGTTATATCCTTATCATAAACCAGAGAAAAGTGCACTTCTAAATCCCGGTAGTGCTCATTAACACGTCAGTAACCAAGCAATTGCGAGGGTCATTTGCGACGGTCTTCTACGTCTCTAGAAATGAAGCAATTCAGTCACACTATTCTTTGCCACCGCCGGCCCGTACTGTGCGGGTATACTGATCTAGTCCTGTATTGGTTCCATATTGCATTCATCCTGGCTCCGTTCTCGTTCTATGGCGGTACTGGCTTCGAAATGACTCTTAATACGTTTTTCTTAACCCTAACATGCTATGGAGGACTCCGGATGTGATGTGGCGCACCTTAGCTGTATAGTTGTATATCAATATACGTGTGACTGCTACGAGCGCTCTTTCATTGATAGCACTGAGTTCCAATTATTATTTTTGAGGTGTGCACAACACAGGGGAGCCTCCTTTCACACTGGTGATAACCTGACTAAGCCATCCAACTCGTCCATAAGAGAACTCTGTTTAAAAGGAAGACCATTTCTTTAAAAACACAAATTTCCAAATTTTGGATTCAACCTCAAATTGGTCTGATCTCCGCATTTTAGAGTCGATATACACTTGAAAAAATCGTTCGTCGTTAAATGAATGTGAAAACGGTGGTGAAACTTTCCACTGTTTGCTGAAATTTTCTAAATTTTTTGTTTTATTACGTCTTTTAAATCTAAATGCCTTATATCAGGTTTATTCAGAAGATTTAGAATCACAGTTTTTTAACACTTTGATTTATAGAATTTCAGAGCATTGAAGATGGATTTTTTTTGTAATCCAAATCGTTTGTTTTTTATCATGATGTTCTTAGCCACGTTGGTTTTCCTTTTTATCCTTCATTTAAATTGACAACACAAATGGATGTGTTGAAAGTAATCGATCGATAATTTCACCAGAAGACGAGCTTTCATAGAATACGCTTCTATCCGCTGTTCGGAATGAAATTTCAGGTCTTGATTCACTTGATCATATTTGTGTGGCCTGTGATGCTCTCTACCGACAAACGGTGTTGGTGCTCTGCACTGCCTCACAGCACAGCCACTGGACCTTCACTGCACTGTTACACAACTGTTGCAGTTGACGACGTAGTACATTCAAATGTATATTTGTATATATGTGCATTCTATGAAAAATTTATGTTCTTTATGTATAGAAATATAATAACTTTTGGTAATATAGGCATTAATTGCTTTTTCGTTCAAATATCAATGCACTGAAATTTTACTGAGGCTCGATATTTCACGTATGTCCACTTCAAATTCGGTGTTTCGAAACTTTTTTATTTTTTTAATAATTTCGTTAGGAAAAGCCTTGTCCTAGATACTACCATGGTTTTCCATGTTTTAGGACGATTACTTTTAAAGAAAATAGCTGGGATAATTATTGGAATAATTACTGAGACCTAAACAGCTAATATTTTTTAGCTCCTAAAGAGCTTATGATTCGATGGGTGCCATTAGTCAAAGGCGCTCAATCTTTCTAATTCGCCGGGGCATCCATGATTTCGGCCGTCCAAGTATAACTTCTGTATAGGGCGACTAAAAGTACAGCTACAGCGGCGAAAAACTTGAACCAAGGCTCAGGTGAGGCCACTTGGCATGCCATGGGAGCCCTGCGATAACCCTGCACATCTAATGGAATCTCGGACACATTCTCCTCAGTGCAGGTATAGAAAATCAGAGGTAATTGTTTTAGAAGACTTTTTGTGGGAAAAAGCTGCAAATAACTCTTGAAGTTGAACCTTCTACGTGCGAAAATTGAAAATCAGAAGTATTTGTTTTAGAAGATTTTTTAATTAGAAAGCTGGAATTAACTCTTGAAATTGAATCTTAGTGCGGATATAGAAAATCAGAAATCATTGTTTTTAGAAGATTTTGTGTGATGGAAGCTATAAATAACTCGTTAAATTAAATCTCCAATGTGCGGGAATAGAAAATCAAAGACCACTGAGGTTTTTCTGGATGATAGCTGTTAAATAACTCTTGAAATTAAATTCCAGAGCACTTACAGAAAAACAGCGAACACCTCCCAGAAAATTTCAAACTCCACTTCATCATTACGCTCGCCATTTAAGAATTTCCATCATGTTTTCTCCTGCTTTTCATTCGAACATTTTGCAAGTCAGAATATATCTTCCAGAATAATTTTTAACAATTTTTGGGGTATACCTCAGACAACCTGGTGTGGGCGTTTGAAAATTTTTCATGGTGATATGAGGCTTTGTAGCACGCAGCTATTGGAACTGCTCTGTTTCAGAACCCCAAATTGGGACTGCGCAGCCTGCACTGTCACACCAAACGGACGCTGAAACTGCACTGCACTGCACTGCCTCTCAGAATAGTGACAGGAACTGCCACGCTGCACTGTCACACAACTGCACTGGACTGTACTGTCAAACAACTGCACTGGACTGTACTGTCACACAACTGCACTGGACTGTACTGTCACACAACTACACTGAACTGTACTGTCAAACAACACAGCCACTGGAACTGCAATCTATTGCACTGCCTCTCAGAATAGTGACGGGAACTGCCACGCAGCACTGTCACACGAATGCACTGGACTGTACTGTCACACAACTGCACTGGACTGTACTGTCACACAACTGCACTGGACTGTACTGTCACACAACTGCACTGGACTGTACTGTCACACAACTGCACTGGACTGTACTGTCACACAACTGCACTGGACTGTACTGTCACACAACTGCACTGGACTGTACTGTCACACAACTGCACTGGACTGTACTGTCACACAACTGCACTGGACTGTACTGTCACACAACACAGCCACTGAAACTGCACTACACTGCACTGCCTCTCAGAAGTCACAGGAACCGCCACGCTGCACTGTCACACAACTGCACTGGACTGTACTGTCACACAGCACAGCCACTGTAACTGCACTGCATTGCACTACCTCTCACAAGAGTCACAGGAACTGCCACGTCTTAAATCGTCGCACTTGAAGGGCGACACAAGTTGCCGACAAACTTTAAAATAATGGCCTGCCACCCTGACAGCTGCGCGCCAAGTTTTTTATCAAGTATAATTACACTCCAGAACCCTTTCTCGGGGCCTCAGAATTAACGCACGCCGTTACAACTGATCGTGTGGTGAAATGAGGAATGCGTACGGGTGTGTGTTTACTGATTGTGTGGTGAAGTGAGGGATTCGTACGGGTGTATGTTTACTGATCGTTTGGTGAAGTGAGGGATGCGTACGAGTGTATGCTTACTGATCGTGTGGTGAAGTGAGGGATTCGTACGGGTGTATGTTTACTGATCGTGTGGTGAAGTGAGGGATGCGTACGAGTGTATGTTTACTGATCGTGTGTTGAAGTGAGGGATGCGTACGAGTGTATGTTTACTGATCGTGTGATGAAGTGAGGGATGCGTACGAGTGTATGTTTACTGATCGTTTGGTGAGGTGAGGGATGCGTACGAGTGTATGTTTACTGATCGTGTGGTGAAGTGAGGGATGCGTGCGAGTGTGTGTTTACTGATCGTGTGGTGAAGTGAGGGATTCGTACGGGTGTATGTTTACTGATCGTTTGGTGAAGTGAGGAATGCGTACGGGTGTGTGTTTACTGATCGTGTGGTGAAGTGAGGGATGCGTACGGGTGTGTGTTTACTGATCGTGTGGTGAAGTGAGGGATGCGTACGGGTGTGTGTTTACTGATCGTGTGGTGAAGTGAGGGATGCGTACGGGTGTGTGTTTACTGATCGTGTGGTGAAGTGAGGGATGCGTACGGGTGTGTGTTTACTGATCGTGTGGTGAAGTGAGGGTTACGTACGAGTGTGTGTTTAGTGATCGTGTGGTGAAGTGAGGGATGCGTACGGGTGTGTGTTTACTGATCGTGTGGTGAAGTGAGGGATGCGTACGAGTGTATGTTTACTGATCGTGTGGTGGAGTGAGGGATGCGTACGAGTGTATGTTTACTGATCGTTTGGTGAAGTGAGGGATGCGTACGAGTGTATGTTTACTGATCGTGTGATGAAGTGAGGGATGCGTACGGGTGTGTGTTTACTGATCGTATTTTTAAGTGAGGGTTGTGTACGAGTGTATGTTTACTGGTCGTGTGGTGAAGTGAGGGTTGCGTACGAGTATATGTTTACTGATCGTGTGGTGAAGTGAGGGTTGCGTACGAGTGAATGTTTACTGGTCGTGTGGTAAAGTGAGGGTTGTGTACGAGTGTATGTTTACAGATCGTGTGGTGAAGTGAGGGTTGCGTACGAGTGTATGTTTACTGGTCGTGTGGTGAAGTGAGGGTTGCGTACGAGTGTATGTTTACTGATCGTGTGGTGAAGTGAGGGTTGCGTACGAGTGTATGTTTACTGGTCGTGTGGTGAAGTGAGGGTTGTGTACGAGTGTATGTTTACTGATCGTGTGGTGAAGTGAGGGTTGCGTACGAGTGTATGTTTACTGATCGTGTGGTGAAGTGAGGGTTGCGTACGAGTTTATGTTTACTGATCGTGTGGTGAAGTGAGGGTTGCGTACGAGTGTATGTTTACTGATCGTGTGGTGAAGTGAGGGTTGCGTACGAGTGTATGTTTACTGATCGTGTGGTGAAGTGAGGGTTGTGTACGAGTGTATGTTTACTGATCGTGTGGTGAAGTGAGGGTTGCGTACGAGTGTATGTTTACTGATCGTCTGGTGAAGTGAGGGTTGCGTACGAGTGTATGTTTACTGATCGTGTGGTGAAGTGAGGGTTGCGTACGAGTGTATGTTTACTGGTCGTGTGGTGAAGTGATGGATGCGTACGAGTGTATGTTTACTGATCGTGTGGTGAAGTGAGGGTTGCGTACGAGTGTATGTTTACTGGTCGTGTGGTGAAGTGAGGGTTGTGTACGAGTGTATGTTTACTGGTCGTGTGGTGAAGTGAGGGTTGCGTACGAGTGTATGTTTACTGATCGTGTGGTGAAGTGAGGGATGCGTACGAGTGTATGCTTACTGATCGTGTGGTGAAGTGAGGGATGCGTACGAGTGTATGTTTACTGATCGTGTGGTGAAGTGAGGGTTGCGTACGAGTGTATGTTTACTGATCGTGTGGTGAAGTGAGGGTTGCGTACGAGTGTATGTTTACTGGTCGTGTGGTGAAGTGATGGATGCGTACGAGTGTATGTTTACTGATCGTGTGGTGAAGTGAGGGTTGCGTACGAGTGTATGTTTACTGGTCGTGTGGTGAAGTGAGGGTTGTGTACGAGTGTATGTTTACTGATCGTGTGGTGAAGTGAGGGTTGCGTACGAGTGTATGTTTACTGATCGTGTGGTGAAGTGAGGGTTGCGTACGAGTGTATGTTTACTGATCGTGTGGTGAAGTGAGGGTTGCGTACGAGTGTATGTTTACTGATCGTGTGGTGAAGTGAGGGATGCGTACGAGTGTATGTTTACTGATCGTGTGGTGAAGTGAGGGATGCGTACGAGTGTATGTTTACTGATCGTGTGGTGAAGTGAGGGATGCGTACGAGTGTATGTTTACTGGTCGTGTGGTGAAGTGAGGGTTGCGTACGAGTGTATGTTTACTGATCGTGTGGTGAAGTGAGGGATGCGTACGAGTGTATGTTTACTGATCGTGTGGTGAAGTGAGGGTTGCGTACGAGTGTATGTTTACTGATCGTGTGGTGTAGTGAGGGTTGCGTACGAGTGTATGTTTACTGATCGTGTGGTGAAGTGAGGGATGCGTACGAGTGTATGTTTACTGGTCGTGTGGTGAAGTGAGGGTTGCGTAAGAGTGTATGTTTACTGATCGTGTGGTGAAGTGAGGGTTGCGTACGAGTGTATGTGTATCGGAATATATATCTGTAGAAATTAATCAAAATCCTTAGTTTTAAATCAGTGAATCGGTGTACAATTGCGGTTGGATTCAAAATATAGTAACTCATTGAATGTGATCCTGATGGAATTCAAAGAAAGAAAAAGAATGCAATTCAACATTTCAGTTAAGGAAAACTGAAAAACATTTGAATAAGTTGTCTTTATAGGCTGTTCAGCCCCTCCTATTTTAGTGACTCAACTAGAAAATTATATGAAAAGCTTTAACCCATTAAAAATATCTGTATTCAATAGGAAACGAGTAATTCATGTTCATTAGACTCAGTTACTAGAGAAAAATTGTTACAATATGCTATGTAAGGGACATTTGTCATATAAAGTTACGACGTTTTATTTGTCTGAACAAACTCAGATGTGTGCAAAAATTTACCAACTCGAAGATGGGAACAAACTCGAGAACGTCATTGCTTTATATTTTTAACTACTAATTGGAAAAGTTTGCTAATAAGCAACTGCTGCGTGAATAACTAATCTACCAAGGCGGTGAAAATAATCTTGCTGTAGTGAAATACACGCCGTTCCATTTTTATTGTTACAGCTCCCGTCCCAAAAAAAGCATTCGGTTAATTTGGCAAAATTTTGTTCCTGTTTTGAAATACATGTAATCGATTCTCAAGTTGAAGCTTTCAAGAGATGAATTCGTGATGCACGAACATCGAAACTCACCTCACTTTTCAAATTTTTTTTTATTGTCCTTTCCTGCAAACATTATTGCGGATCAATTTTAATTTCAATTATCATAATTAATATCATTATATAATAAATAATATATTGAATAAATAAAGACAACCCGATAAATAATCAATTATCGGGTTGGGAAGCCTGGATTTCATCAATCGTTGGATTTGTTCTTGGTACCAGGATTTGTATAAGACCGCAAAAAGCATTGGGTCCGTCTGCTTGCTGAACGAACTTTGCTTGTAAATCGCATACAAATATTCTCAGTAAGAACTATTTTGACCTCTAACTTACAGGGCTGTCTCCTCAGTTAGTGGGTTACGAACTAAATAATTATTCCATGATTATGCGGAAATTTCAATTGAAATTCTTCCTAAAGTTCGAAGTGTCCAAACACGTTAAAACTGAGTCCATTAGAACTTTTTCCCTACTTCTGCTTTATACTTCTAATATATTTCAACACTAGGTTGATCCAAATTGATAACGTTTTTCCAAACCAGGGCTCCCAGTATGACTCATAGCAATCTCAAATTTTCCTCTTTGGCTTACTTTTATTGGAGAACAGGCTAAATTGGATCATTTTTCTCATAAGTAGCTACTCGGACAACATTGTTATGAAGTTACCTAATATCAGTTCACTTGTACTCCTTCCCAGCTCTTGATTTTTATACTCGAGGTTCGCTTGGGAAATCTGACACGAGTAAAGACAGAGATAAATGTCCTCTGATCGCAGAAGAACTATGTAATTGACTTCTCCACTACCTCATATTTTGACTAACAGCCAGCGCCTTCGCATGCTGACCATGCTTTCTTAAATGAGGTAAAGTTTTTGTACACTCTATTCCGTACGCAACTAACTGTTCAAATTTACTTAGATTACGTTTTACGTTTGAAACGCTTCATATTATAAAAATTATAACATATATCCCCTAGCCCAATTTCAAATTTGCTCGGGAACACATTTTATGATTTGAATGCTTCATATTATGAAAATCATGGCACATAATCCCTAGCCCAATTTCTAATTTACTAGGAAACATATTTTACTACATACCTCTTCATATTAAGAAAATTATTACACATAACCGCTATCCCAACTTCCAATTTACTCGGGAACACATTTTACGTCTCCAACTCTTCACCATGAAAATTAGCTTCAGTTTTTACCATGAAAATTGGGTTGAGGTCCGCCACCTCGTGCTCGCCAGTTGCCGCCAGCTCGTCACGGCGCTCTCCCTTTCTGAGCTACGCAAGTTTCTCCCGAGTTCCCGAAGTTCTTCTATTCGCTTGAGGAACTGCTCTCTCCCTTCCAGCCACAACTTGAAATTGAGATGGCAGTAGCAGATGTCGGGGGATGTAAAATTGCCAAGTCATTAAAGGGTAAGGCCCAAGTTCACTAAGATCATTGGAACAACGCTAAAGGCTCAAACTATTCACGAAGTAAAGCGCTTAGGTCGAGATAGACGCGGCTCTTCTTTGCTTTAAAGGTGTCCTTGGCAACCGCAAATTTCCATCTATCAACGAACTGTGCAATATTTTTGCTGATGGCAACGAAGCATGCCTGAGTATGGTTACCGTAAAGTAGTTAAATGTTCTTCAAAAATGGGCGACAGACGAGCATTTTAGTTTTTAAGAGGTGTGTGAGTTGTACCACTACGTTGCAAAACAGTAATTCCCACGGTGTGATTTTATATTAGTTTCTTCGAAATAGATTTTTGAAAGAACAAATAGCGTGGTCACATTTTCACACAAATTTGAAAACAGAGAAAAGATTAGCATATTGAATTAACGAAATTGACGATCAAATAATTATACTTTACATTGCTGCCCTAACTGCCGTTTCAGAAGGTCATTTGATAAGGTTCTGGTTGCTGCTATAGTACCTTCGTTATCTGGCTTCACTGATCACTTCCCTAATACGTTATCTCCACAATGAATTAGAACATTAAGACTACTAACAGATGCAAATGAAAGAAGAAGCGCAAGACAGAGAAACTCGAGAAAGTCGTGTATTGTGATACCTAAACACTTAGACTGCAACTTGAGGCACCCGTTGTTTACTGAGAGAGTTTTCATAATGCTACTGAACGATTAGTAGTCACAAACTCAACTTTCATTAATATTAAATCAAAACTAAGAGCACGCACGACCCAGTTAATGTTTGCTATTTTCAGCATTGCTCACTACAATTGACTTTAAATTTGAGTTTAATATTAAACTTCAGTTTTACCAGCCGCAATCAAAGAGTTAACTATAGCGAACAGTTTGTAACCCTTCCCACTTATAGAAGTTTATTGAGGTTACGCATTTGTCCGGCAAGAACGAATTAAACTTGTCTTTGATTAATTTGTCTTACAGACTGCGACTAGTAAACTCATCCAAAATATCTCTAAGACAGTCACAGACTGGGATATACGTCGATTCAGAGCCCTTTTCAGCTGCCAGTATATTAAGCTTTGAAAATAATATGAACAAGTTGAAAATTCATCTCAAAATGCAACAGTGACTCAAAACAAAGAGGTAGTGGAAGATGCAAAAACGTTCATGATAAATACTTTTAGCAAACTATTTGCTCGCAAATCTGTGGCAATTTATATCATAAATCTTTTAATTGACTGGGTAATATCATGCGCATTACTGACTGACTTGTTGAACGTTAATTTCATAGGTTATCCCTTGAACAAAAATTAAAAAGTCGGCCGTGGAGAAATGACCATAAATTTATTTAAAAAATTCGTTTACCGAATGCTTACCTAATAACGTTTACCTAATAACTTGGATCTCAGATACAGTCATTAAACACATCTAGTTTGATTCCAATGTGTGGCACATTAACAGTCTCCTCCTACGATATATTAACTTGGATATTACCTAGTGTAAATCCTTCAAGAGCGTGACAGAGAGATGGACCAACGAAGCGACCAAACAAGCGTGTATTATCATTTAATGGATAGGAAACATGCGAAAAGCCAACTTAGATTATGATACAAGAGACCATAAAAGACTATAAGATTACCAGAGAACAGGCAGGAGACAGTGCTGATACTCAATTGTCACTCTCGCCAGCTCAAGCGATCCAAGTCCAGTTGTCAACCACCGCATCCCTGAGATCAGCTCACAGATCTCTATTGTAGTCCTAATGCCCTAGAGAACGGTACACTCAATTAGCTGTAAATAAACGCACCACAGATACACAGGAATACAACTGATTTACGTGGTGCGAACGTGAATGAAATACTGCTATGGGTACTCAAAAATAGAATGACCTTACATATTACAGCGGCACAGCGACAATTTCACTACCCAGACTGTGATCCGCAGACATAGACTGGCCTAATTTTTTAAATTCATAGTCAAGTAAGCAGTAGTCAAATCTTTTGTTCATTATTGCGAACTTTATTCGATTTAGTAGAATTTCTTAGATGTCGTAAAATTTCTTTGATTATGGGCAATTTTGCAAATTTACTGGCGACCTTTTCCCAACTCATGTTATGAATAATGTTTTCGGTTGCTTACCCGCAAAAAAAAATACGGCAAAATTTCTACTGCCCGTAAAAAATTTCTGAGCCTTGTTAGAATTTCATCGTATTGAAGAACTTATTACGTGCGTAGACAATGACATGTTGATTAATAGTGAATTCTGTGGCGGTGTTGACCGCCACATTCTTGCTTTACTTTTTGACTAATTATTACTTCAAATGAACTGTGGCAGCTATTGCAGTTACTTGCGTGAGCAAAAGAATAAGAGCATGAAAAAATATAAAAACACTTATGGATCTTGTCCCAAAAAACGACGGCGATTTTTTTAGTTAGAGCTGTAATGTTTTCATAAAACTGTCCCTAAATTAGCATTAAAAATGTGTATTCTTACTTCCATCAATGAACAAATTTCGTGTTCGGATGACACTGGACCAAATTTTAGTAAGTAAAAACGAATACTGATTAAAATATCGGATTTTTCCATTTAAAAAGTAGTGTGCAGGTATACAGTTTACCGGATAGAATCAAAGATGGCAGACTAGACGAGTTACAAATTATGATTGATAACAGGGGGAGGGGGTAATTCTAACCTCGATGAGGGCAGAGAGTAATCAAGCGTTCTTCGCCAAGTTATATTTGTGTCGTGCTGTATCAGAGATATGCGTTTTTGTGGCCAGGAAGTAAAAACTTGCGTTCAAGACGGGTCGTGAGTTAGACAAAAGTTACATCGAGAGTAATGAACCGAGAAAAAATTATCGCAGTCCTCAATTGGCAGACAGCAGGCGGGGGAGGAGTAACGAGTTAACAAACGAATGAAGAAAATTAAGAAGCAGGGGTAGGTAAGAACACAAATAAATACGAAACTAATAAAACGTGAAACAGAGGAACTAAAGCAGCGGAAAAAGACTACAAACAACAATTACTACGTTTCTTTTCATTTTACGCATGAGATTCCCTAAGAAATTGATCTGTCACAAGGTTCCATTTCAAGTTATTTTCATTAGTTTCCAGCACAAAAAAGTAATGCGTTCATCACAAACATTAAAACTCAAAGAACTGAAGCACTGTGGTGTGTTGTGACCGGCTTACATGATAACCTCTGTCCTCTACTAATCCCTGTATTCTACTATTCCCCGTCCTCAACTATTCCCCGTCCTCCACTATTCCCGTCCTCCACCATTCCCCGTCCTCCACTATTCCCCGTCCTCCACTATTCCCGTCCTCCACCATTCCCCGTCCTCCACTATTCCCGTCCTCCACTATTCCTCGTCCTTCACTATTCCCCGTCCTCCACTATTCCCCGTCCTCCACTATTCCCGTCCTCCACCATTCCCCGTCCTCCACTATTCCCCGTCCTCCACTATTCCCCGTCCTCCACTATTCCCCGTCCTCCACCATTCCCCGTCCTCCACTATTCCCCGTCCTCCACCATTCCCCGTCCTCCAATATTCCCGTCCTCCACCATTCCCCGTCCTCCACTATTCCCCGTCCTCCACTATTCCCGTCCTCCACTATTCCCCGTCCTCCACTATTCCCCGTCCTCCACTATTCCCCGTCCTCCACTATTATGTAAAATAAAAAGTGATATCGAAATTCAGTGTTGCCCATGGCATGTGAACCGTACGAGACAATTGCTGAAATAAAAGGACGATCATTCGAAGACAAACATCTCAAGAAACAAGACGATGCTGTGCAAATAAGTGCGACTCGAGCTCCAGTTTACCCATAAGCGGTCAAATAAAATGTTCCCATGAAATATATGAATATTAAGAAGTCAACTTAGTGACTGGTGCACTCTTTACTTTTCTTTTTTCCTTCTCTTTGGAGCGTGTGTCCAACTGAGCAGAAACAGTTTAAAACCGCGAAATGTTCGACAGCATTTAAGAGGCATCAAGGATAGAGGGGTCGTAGACAGAACCGGGATACTTTCTGGTTATATAGTGGTAGTGATAGTGGTGATACTTGTTATGTAGGCCAACCAGCGCTTTTGGAGCGCAGACTACGTTTCTCACTAATCGAGAATAAGTTTTTCTCCGGCCTAGTAAATAGTCCCCTAAAGAGTACCTGAATAATTTCTTGATTTGAGTAAAACATTACAAAATAAGGCAGCAGCTGATTTTTAGGCTTCACGGCGAACATGAGCTATTAAGGATAAATTCAATTATCGAATGAAGAAACCCTGAATTAACCGATGTTATTACAACACATGACGTCCTATAATAATTGCGCACGGGGCAAAAATAACTTGATAAACAGTATTAATAAACGGCAAGCAATATCAACCCATGACATGAAATAGTAATTGCAAGAAGCATTAATAATCAATGACGAGCAGTATCAATCAGTGACAAGAAATAATAATCAATGACAAGCAAAATCAATGAATGAAATGAAATAATAATAAATGATTAGCAAAACCAATCACTGACATGAAATATTAATCACAAGAATCAATAACAATCAAAGAAGACCAATAAAATGGGCTTCCCATCCTCTGTGCTATTCTGTAGGCCAGCACGCGAGCGGTGCCCTGCACCTGCTGCGACGTAGGACGAATTGTATAACACTAGATCCACCCTGTGCAGTGCGACTTTACTCATTTGAATAAGACGACAACGGTAAACGACATCGTAAAGTATGGAACATCAAACGAAGTCGCTGCAGTTTATTAAACCTCAATTAATACCTTATTTTATTTCATTCCTTTCAGTTCGTTTCACTTCATTCCTTTCACTTCAAGTTCGCTGTTCCGAACAAAAATCCTATTCAAAATGAAAATGCTTCCAAATTCAACACTACTTTATTTAATCATTCAAGATCAAGTATTCAATGTAAATAGCTAGCAACGTTTCGCAGATGCGCAATTCACAGTAATTTAAAACAAGCATTAGCAGAATAATCTATGTCGATACAGTTATGTTCGTAAAACATTTCATGCTTTTAGTGAACGGTATTGAGCTACAAGAAATTTCGTCTAAAAAGATGTTAAGATTTTTTTTTTCTAGCTCGCGTTTTGTAAGCTCCTGACTTTGATGCCCTGCATGAGCTTCCCAAAGCAACACCCAGATTACGCTGCCAAGACTGGCATTACCTGCACGGGGTAAGAAATGCATGCGACGAGCTCCCGCAAATTCTAAGACTGAATGGAAAATGTTCATGATTTTTATAGCTCTATTATGCGAGGTGCTCTGATACAGCCAACCAAGTGATAGGAGCGATTAAGAGGGAGAAAGCGAGACAGCTTCTATGATACAAGGACAAGTAAATTCAGTCTCAGTCTCGAAAATGTTTGGAAGTCTTTCTCTTATTTCGATAAGAGAATCTATTTCCGTAGATGCATCACTTCCGCCTGCTGGTTCCTCTGTTGAGTTCCCGCGCTGCTCTCCGGTGACGGCACTGAAGGAAGGCCCTCATGCCTCCTGCCTGCCTCACGCGCCTGCTGCTGCTGCGTGTCTTGACGGCCGAAAATACAAGTCAACCTACAACGAGGAAAGTTGATTGAAAACGGAAGATATGTGCGTACTGAGCGTATCACGCGAGCTCGAATTTGATTTGATGCAGAGCTTGAGTTTCTAGGGTCAGCTTCCGGTTTTTATTTAAATATTTTTATATTATATATATATATATATATAACATATATCTATATAATATTCTGCTTGTTCCTTCCTTAGTTAGTCCGTTCGTTAAGCTTTCGTCCGAGTTTGCGGCATCATGGATACCGAATTCCTGAGTGTGACCTCACAAGATGGCTTTTACTTGCATATATATGTTTGACATTTTATCAGGATAGGTTCGGTTAGGATGGGTTAGGTTAGCATAGGTTACTTTAGGTTAGGGTTAGGATAGGTTAGATTAGCATAGGATACTTTAGGTTAGGGTTAGGATAGGTTAGGTTAGCATGAGTTAGGAAATGTTGACGGAAGTTTTTCACCGGTCCACCTAGGTTAAAGGTATCTCTGTCAGTGGAATTTCCACGGGTCTTTCTAATATATAATAATTTATGTATATATATAGTATATAGATATACCTATTTTACAGATATACACATATTTATACATGTGTATACATATATATATATATATATATATATATATATATATATATATATATATGTTGTCTTTAACAGCTGGAGAAAATCGTTGGTGGAGTTTATCTGATATTTCGCCGGTAGGTATGGGGTTCTTATGCGGTTGAGTTGTTTTGCCACTTCATAAACAGGGGTCGTTACTTGGGATACTATGGGTCGTAAGGGATGTCCGGGTTTATGGGTTTTGACTGTTCCGTAAATGTAACTGTGCAGTTAACAAAGGTAAACCAAACAAAATCCTGCAACCAATAGTTGGCGAATACAGCCCCGGTTACATTTACGGAACAGTCAAAACCCATAAACCCGGACATCCCTTACGACCCATAGTATCCCAAGTAACGACCCCTGTTTATGAAGTGGCAAAACAACTCAACCGCATAAGAACCCCATACCTACCGGCGAAATATATATATGTATATATATAATTATCTATATCGCCCATGCGTATATATATACCTCCATTCATGTATATATATATATACAAATATACATGCATATATATATTGTGTGTATATACATATTCATCTCAGGAAATGACTTTCTTCAGAGCATCTGAGAATTAATGTATTTCATCTGATGGGTTAAAATCAATGAAAAAATTAAAAATTCCTTGCTTGAAGTTATAGAATTAGAAATTTTGGAAGGATAAAAATATCAATAAAATTAAACATATATCATTATTCTATTTAAAATTTCACAAGCCATTTAAAATTTCACAAGCCATTTAAAATTTCACATTATTCTATTTAAAATTTCACATTATTCTATTTCTATTTCACAAGCTCTTTCACAAGCAGATAATTTTTTCATTCTTGAAATTATTTTTGCGGTGTTAAAATATTGTACAAATCTATCTTTATATATAGAACGGGTAGTAAAACCAACTTCTTATAAATATGTTTTTATTTCTCAAAGTGGCATGAAGTAACGAAATATGTAGTCGGATGTGCGCTCTTTATACTGCTCATAATACTATTCGTTTTAAAATTAATTAAATGCATCAGACTATAATGTCATAATAAAACAATTCACTCGAATTAAGGAAAACTGCACTTGAAAATTGTACGGAAAAGTTCATTGTAGCAGGCTTGAGTTTCGATTATTATTTCATTGTAGGCAGGAGATATGTCGCCTGTATGCGGGTGCTGTACAGGAAACGGAGAAGGCATGGCGGGTGCTGTACAGGAAACGGAGAAGGCACGGCGGGTGCTGTACAGGAAACGGAGAAGGCATGGCGGGTGCTTTACAGGAAACGGAGAAGGCATAGCGGGTGCTGTAGAGGAAACGGAGAAAGCGAGGAGAAGTTTTAGGGGAGACCCTTCTGCTTAGGTCACACTCTCTCATTGCCTCTAGACTGAAAAAAGAAAGAAGGAAAAGAAAATGAAAAAAAACCTGTTTATTCCTAGTAGAGATGATACAAAAATTTCATTGGTTTTAAAATATAATAACGTAAAAATCCTTAGTTGATATACAGACATGGGTATCGTAATACCCACGTCATTAGGCGAAACAGATGATTGAGAGAATAGCTTGGGAAAAATATTTCCATTGTTGCGTAATAAAGAGGTCATAAAGAAGTGATTCATTGCCCTTAGATGAGTAATGCCTGGAGCCATAGAAATTTATATTTGAGCCGGTAACAATGCTCACTTCTCTTTAAAGAGAAATGAACGGCGCTGGAGACGATTTTCACATTTTGAGCAAACGTCTTCACTTCACTGTCGTTTCTGGAAAAGGTCTTCATTGTATTTTTAATCACAAAAATGGTTCTCCAGTAAAGAAAAGGAATATATTTTTGAACTGTATTATATTATTCTTTGTTTTTGTTTTATATTGCTCTTGACATTCTGACAGGCCAACCATCAAATGTCGCGAAGTTAGTAGACACGGAGTAAATAACTTGAAAAACATGTACGATTTTATTATTGGAAACCTGTCTTCTCCAATCTTTCCATTCTGAAGGTACTCGCCTTTAATAGAATGAGCGAACAAATGTATTAGAATATTCAAGCACGAATGATATCAATTCGACAGTGTTTACTGTGGCACCAAAGGGCGTTGAAAAGTGGGGGCAAAATGCTGCTGCAGATTTCTGGAGACCAAATCTATTTCGAAATAAGTTTGCCAGAACTTAATCTTCTGTATACTTAGACTTTAAGAATTGACTCCTTAGCAAACGAACTTTGTGCATCAGAAATGCGAACTTCAAGATACTCGAACACTGTATCGAAAACAATCACAACCAATACAGAGCTCATTACATGTGTTTAGCTTCCTGCTTGTGTGCATCATGCTGCTGTTTTTATGAAGCGAGATACGATTCAATAGTTCTCGAGTATTTCCTGACAATGGGTTCAAATTCGATTATTTCTTGGGAATGATTCATTATACCAAACATAAGATCACAGAAGCACATCCCACAAATGTTACGCGTACACTACGCATTTGCTTCTCAGTCAAGGTACGTTTAAGGAACAGAGCTTTAAGAGTACTTATAAGGAACAGAGATTTAAATATAATTTTAAGGTACAGACGTGTTGCATATCTCTGTATTCAGTGAGCGATATTTATGAAGGGACCGGAGCTTACAGACGTGTTGTATTCAGTGAGCGGTATTTATTTCTACGCTCAACCTCTTATCAACTCTCAACGGACTTCAGCTCTTACTGCTAAAATGAAAGGAGATTGAGTATTTCACGAAGCTGTCTATCTCACATCCCACGGGGTCAAAAGCGCTCATACATTCTCCGTGAAGACATTCCTTCAACTTCCAAGCTTTTCCATAGTATAGTTGAAGCACTGAGAGGAGGTTTTAACTTTTCTGTCTGTCTAAAGTTCGCCTGAATCCCCAATAGAGATTTCGGTTGTGATGAAAAGAGAAAATTTAGTCGTAAGAGCTGTCGTGTCGTGTTAGAGATGATTTCAGAGAATAATTTTTAGTGGAAATATAGTAAATAAATTTCCCTGCGTAATGAATTCGGGTAATTTGACTGAATGCTAAATCAAATTCGGCAAAACTCAATTCAGCTA
Organism: Morinoia aosen; assembly: GCA_030386875.1. Taxonomy (NCBI): domain Eukaryota; kingdom Metazoa; phylum Arthropoda; class Malacostraca; order Amphipoda; family Talitridae; genus Morinoia; species Morinoia aosen. Next base: position 21,806,242 of record CM059558.1, read on the forward strand.
TCAAGGTTTCGCTGTTCTCAATTATTGAGGCATTTCGTTCGTTTAGTTTCGATGACCTTAAGTTGGAATTCGTTCACAAAATTTTCGTATTTCAGTTTGAAATACGCCTGTATAATCTTATTCACATCGAATAACATACTTCAATATTTTATTTCCAGAAAAAAAGCACATTCACACAGTAGGATGAAACCCGATCAGGAAAATTTTCCTAAATTCACTTATTTTTTAAATAAATTCTGTGCAACAAAGAAATGACATCTTTGCAGAATTGCAAGGATGTCGGCAATTCTGTGCAACCCAGCATTGCCGACATGTTAATGCATTAAATTTTATTGCTCAGTCGATCCTCGAGTTATACTCGTACATCATCTAATGCGAGCCTCAACATATATGATCGAAAATTAGACTCAGTAACTCTCTCTTATGCACCATTTGAATCCAGAATCGCATCAGTTCCGCAATTAGGACTAATTTTAATCTTTATCAGTCGAGGCTCACTTACAATGGTGCATAACTCTAGTGACCGCTGAGCCAATGAAGCATATAGAGGTAGAATATACAGTATAGCAAACCGTTCCAGCTCTTCTACATCGAGAAGTACAATTTTGTTAGCGTTAACACTTTCAAACGTGTGCCGACGTACGAATGAGTTGATAATTATATCTCTAATATGAAAACGTTACCGAATGATCACCCATTTTTCAGCTCTCGAAGTCATGCACTAATTATTGGAACAAACATGTTCATTTTTCTAACATACCTAATTTTAACCAACGGTTTCAGCAGCGTATGAGGCAACGGAACTTTCAGGATTGAACTTTAAATCATGGATTCAATCACATCATGAATCAACCCACAAGAAGTATGACTTTGTATATCAGAAAAATTAATCTTCATGAAAATATATTGATGCGCAAAAATATATATTGATGAGTAAAGAGCCGAGATGTGCACGTGAGAAACATCTCAACACATAAGGACTCAAGAGCTCACAGTTACTTTCCAACATGAACTATCGGGTTAAAACTTCTACTCTAAAAAAAGTTTCCTGTGAATTGACAGACAAAAAAGTCACTCGTGATTTTAACAATCGGTAATTTTCAAACAACCTTCATTGTCGTCCTTCGCGGAGGTACAGTAAGTAGCGTAAATCCCAAGTCGATGCTGTGTGCTACGACCACGTAAGTTGCGACAGTTCAACTTACGTTCAAAAGTAGTTCAAAACCAAAAGTCCGGTCCAAGATCGCCCAATTCTGCTCCGGGGTTCCGCCTCAGTCGAAATTACCGAACTTAGCGTTTGCGCTCATGCAGAATGTTTTTGCTGTGGCAACTTTCGATAATTTCATTTCAATTTCGAGTCCGAGGCTTTGAGAAGAAAAGATGGTTGGGTCCAGGAAGGTTTGAGAACTCCTAGAACACTTCTGACCGAATTTAGAAGTGAACTACGGCAGTAGTAGCATGCGGGAAATGACGTTTATTTCCATAGAGAATTGGCCTTGAGTCATTATACAATAGATTTCTTCTAATCTATCAATATTATAAAAGAAGCCGCGTCCGTCCGTCCGTCCGTCCGTCCGTGTGTCACACCCACCAGCCTGCAGTGTGAGATGAGCGTATCTGTGATACAAGCTTCATCAGCTCCACAATTTTCGGTGCCTTAACCCAGCAGATTGGGAGTCGGAATGAATATCACGTGTATTGGTAGGTTAGATTAGGTTGAATAGAATATCAGCGGTTGAGACTTGGGAAAGTATTGGAAAGCCATAGAATAGCATGGGAAATCATGGGAAAGCCATGTTGAAACTCAGTTGGTCCTATATCTAATCCTGTCATTTTTTTGACGGGCCGTGTGCACTCGTAACTTATAATTCATTTTCTAATGATAACTCTAGTGCTAATTTTAAAGTATGCAAATCCTGTACATCCACTAGCTCTCGTATTCAGGATACCAATGAGAAATGTTCACAAAGAACTCGACCGATTGGTGACCTGAGACTTTACTCTTATGCCATGAATTGCGTATTATACACTCGTTTAAAACATTTTGAAGGTCACCATGAATTGCTCACTGAAATTATCGGCAAAATGGTACTTTCAAATCACCACAAGATAACTATAGATTTTAAATAGTTAAATTAAATCTCAGAAAGATGCTGCATAACACGTTCACATACGTAGAAGAAGACAAACGTCCTCGCATGTGTAAAAAAATCTAGGCCTCATTAAAAAATTCCCATCGCATTCATTCTAGGAACTTTTGTCTTGTTTTGCTTTCATCTTCCTGTAGAAAGAAATGAATATCTGCCGTAATCAGTTACCAAACCACCTCCAGGTTGACGTCACTCATGAAGGATAATGGGGTCTGTCTAGATTTCGTACGGAACAGCTCAACGCTGAGCACTCAAAGGGTGTATTTTGGTTAATGCTGGTAAACAAAATAAATTTAGAAATGATAACATTCGGAGTTATTCCTAAAAGTAAATGCACGTTCTAAATGAAACACGATGGCCATTGAAAACAAATGACGCATCACTGAGAAACATTTTTAGATTACATTAATCCAAGACCCAGAATATACGTCACTGTGCAATTTTGCTGAAGCAAAAACAAACTCACAAATAAACAAACGAACTCGCAAATAATAGTATTTATTTGCAGAAGAAAATTGTACTATTCAGTGCCAAAACTCTCTTCTTCTGATATACTAATTTACCAGAGTTTTGAAACAAACCCAAAATGGAAATTGTGTTTTATCCAAAATCAATGAACGAGCTACTCACCAGCAATAACGCTCCAAGTTTCTTACAACAAATGAGCGCAATAAAATTAATGACTTCGCAGAAATGTTGCGACATTTTATCCAATAAGCAATGGGAAAACTGTTCAGGCTTTTACAGCCCACAATACACGTACAGATCACAACTCTTAATCCTTCAAAGCCTCCAGAGGGCCATAAGATCCTCTTTCAAAAATAACTTCGTATATATGTTGTATTTCTCGTCCGATTTCTTTCTCGGTCTCCTCTTTGAAGTTCAGTATCAAGTGGCATGCAGTTCCTTCCACACTGGGATGTCGGTGGCAACCTGATGCCAGTACTAGTCGCATGACGGTGGTTGTGGTAACGGTAAAATGAGTACAAAATTGATGACTTCATAGGGTTTAATAGATGTGAATGTGGCCAACAGATTCATTTCCTATAGTAGCTGTGACGTTAAGCTTTTGAAGTTTAACATGACATAGCTGTGACGTTTAACATAACGTAACATAGCTTTGACGTTTAACATAACATAACATAGCTTTGACGTTTAACATAACATAACATAGCTTTGACGTTTAACATAACGTAACATAGCTTTGACGTTTAACATAACATAACATAGCTGTGACGTTTAACATAACATAGCTTTGACGTTTAACACAACATAACATAGCTTTGACGTTTAACATAACGTAACATAGCTGTGATGTTTAACATAACGTAACATAGCTTTGACGTTTAACATAACATAACATAGCTGTGACGTTTAACATAACGTAACATAGCTGTGACGTTTAACATAACGTAACATAGCTTTGACGTTTAACATAACGTAACATAGCTGTGACGTTTAACATAACATAACATAGCTGTGACGTTTAACATAACGTAACATAGCTTTGACGTTTAACATAACATAACATAGCTTTGACGTTTAACATAACGTAACATAGCTGTGACGTTTAACATAACGTAACATAGCTGTGACGTTTAACATAACATAGCTTTGACGTTTAACACAACATAACATAGCTTTGACGTTTAACATAACGTAACATAGCTGTGATGTTTAACATAACGTAACATAGCTTTGACGTTTAACATAACATAACATAGCTGTGACGTTTAACATAACGTAACATAGCTTTGACGTTTAACATAACGTAACATAGCTTTGACGTTTAACATAACATAACATAGCTGTGACGTTTAACATAACGTAACATAGCTTTGACGTTTAACATAACGTAACATAGCATTGACGTTTAACATAACATAACATAGCTGTGACGTTTAACATAACGTAACATAGCTTTGACGTTTAACATAACGTAACATAGCTTTGACGTTTAACATAACGTAACATAGCTTTGACGTTTAACATAACGTAACATAGCTTTGACGGTTAACATAACGTAACATAGCTGTGACGTTTAGCATAACGTAACATAGCTTTGACGTTTAACATAACGTAACATAGCTTTGACGTTTAACATAACGTAAAATAGCTTTGACGTGTAACATAACGTAACATAGCTGTGACGTTTAACATAACGTAACATAGCTTTGACGTTTAACATAACGTAACATAGCTTTGACGTTTAACATAACGTAACATAGCTTTGACGTTTAACATAACGTAACATAGCTGTGACGTTTAACATAACGTAACATAGCTGTGACGTTTAACATAACGTAACATAGCTTTGACGTTTAACATAACGTAACATAGCTGTGACGTTTACCATAACGTAACATAACTGTGACGTTTAACATAACGTAACATAGCTGTGACGTTTAGCATAACGTAACATAGCTTTGACGTTTAACATAACGTAACATAGCTTTGACGTTTAACATAACGTAAAATAGCTTTGACGTTTAACATAACGTAACATAGCTGTGACGTTTAACATAACGTAACATAGCTTTGACGTTTAACATAACGTAACATAGCTTTGACGTTTAACATAACGTAACATAGCTTTGACGTTTAACATAACGTAACATAGCTGTGACGTTTAACATAACGTAACATAGCTGTGACGTTTAACATAACGTAACATAGCTTTGACGTTTAACATAACGTAACATAGCTGTGACGTTTAACATAACGTAACATAACTGTGACGTTTAACATAACATAACATAGCTGTGACGTTTAACATAACGTAACATAGCTGTGACGTTTAACATAACGTAACATAGCTTTGACGTTTGGCATAACATAACATAGCTTTGACGTTTAACATAACATAACATAGCTTTGACGTTTAACATAACGTGACATAGCTTTGACGTTTAAAATAACGTAACATAGCTTTGACGTTAACATAACGTAACATAGCTTTGACGTTTAACATAACGTAACATAGCTTTGACGTTTAACATAACGTAAAATAGCTTTGACGTTAACATAACGTAACATAGCTTTGACGTTTAACATAACGTGACATAGCTTCGACGTTTAACATAACGTAACATAGCTTTGACGTTTAACATAACGTAACATAACTGTGACGTTTAACATAACATAACATAGCTGTGACGTTTAACATAACGTAACATAGCTGTGACGTTTAACATAACGTAACATAACTGTGGCGTTTAACATAACATAACATAGCTGTGACGTTTAACATAACGTAACATAACTGTGACGTTTAACATAACGTAACATAGCTGTGACGTTTAACATAACATAACATAGCTTTGACGTTTAACATAACGTAACATAGCTGTGACGTTTAACATAACGTAACATAACTGTGACGTTTAACATAACATAACATAGCTGTGACGTTTAACATAACGTAACATAACTGAAACGTTTAACATAACATAACATAGCTGTGACGTTTAACATAACGTAACATAACTGTGACGTTTAACATAACATAACATAGCTGTGACGTTTAACATAACGTAACATAACTGTGACGTTTAACATAACATTACATAGCTGTGACGTTTAACATAACGTAACATAGCTGAGACGTTTAACATAACGTAACATAGCTGAGACGTTTAACATAACGTAACATAGCTGAGACGTTTAACATAACATAACATAGCTGTGACGTTTAACATAACGTAACATAGCTTTGACGTTCAACATAACGTAACATAGCTTTGACGTTCAACATAACGTAACATAGCTTTGACGTTAACATAACGTAACATAGCTTTGACGTTCAACATAACGTAACATAGCTTTGACGTTCAACATAACGTAACATAGCTTTGACGTTAACATAACGTAACATAGCTTTGACGTTTAAAATAACGTAACATAGCTTTGACGTTTAACATAACGTAACATAGCTTTGACGTTTAACATAACGTAACATAGCTTTGACGTTTAACATAACGTAACATAGCTTTGACGTTAACATAACGTAACATAGCTTTGACGTTCAACATAACGTAACATAGCTTTGACGTTCAACATAACGTAACATAGCTTTGACGTTCAACATAACATAACATAGCTGTGACGTTTAACATAACGTAACATAGCTTTGACGTTTAACATAACGTAACATAGCTTTGACGTTAACATGACGTAACATAGCTTTGACGTTCAACATAACGTAACATAGCTTTGACGTTTAACATAACGTAACATAGCTTTGACGTTAACATAACGTAACATAGCTGCGACGTTTAACATAACGTAACATAGCTTTGACGTTTAACATAACGTAACATAGCTTTGACGTTCAACATAACGTAACATAGCTTTGACGTTCAACATAACGTAACATAGCTTTGACGTTCAACATAACATAACATAGCTGTGACGTTAAAATAACGTAACATAGCTTTGACGTTCAACATAACGTAACATAGCTTTGACGTTCAACATAACGTAACATAGCTTTGACGTTAACATAACGTGACATAGCTGTGACGTTCAACATAACGTAACATAGCTGTGACGTTTAACATAACATAACATAGCTGAGACGTTTAACATAACGTAACATAGCTGTGACGTTTAACATAACATAACATAGCTGTGACGTTTAACATAACATAACATAGCTGCGACGCTAACATAACGTAACATAGCTTTGACGTTAACATAACGTAACATAGCTTTGACGTTCAACATAACATAACATAGCTGCGACGTTAACAAAAACTTGGGTAGATACGATAACTAAACATTTTTATGAGCCATGACAAGTGTGTGGTCTCCTTCTCACGAAACTAAGATTATATTTCTCACGATGAATATTTGAGCGCGATATTAAAATCAGAAAATTTAGCTCATCAGGAACATGGGGCAGTAGAACGTAACGGGGGAGCAAGTCAATTTATATTAAATTTAAAAAGTTATTCACGCTAAGTAAATGTTGCAGAAAAGATAGACATTCGGGGATGTCATATAAAATCCTGCATACTATGATTGCATCGCTTAATATAACTCAAAATTATAAGTTATAAATTCATTTCCCAACTCTATTTATGTGTCATACCATTTTCCTCGCTTAAAACGGCTACTATCCTAAGTTATGCTATCAAGATACGTCATTTCATTCATTCTACCCTGATACAACCACACCGAAATTGAATTTATTTACAAGAGCTGCTCACCAGCACGTGGGCAGAAGCTGACTCGTGAGACCCCGACTCTATTTGGAGCATTCCTTGGTGGAGACCAATCAGCGCCTTTGTTCTTGTAGCAATTCCGTGGGATCGAATGCCAACTGAAGCCTTGAAAATCGCCCCGGCCAAGTCTGTTGGAACGAGCGGTTGCCCTGCGGTGCAAGGATATGAATTCAGCGTCCAATTCATGGAGATTTTCATTATCCCCCTTTCATAACGGAATGTTCTTCGAGTATTCAAACTTGTTGATGTCCAAACTATGATGATGTTATGGAGAATGGATAGCATGGAATGATATTCATTTCATGCAATCATGTATGGGAATGATAAATGAATTCATGCATTTTCATCCTTTTGAAAGGAATAGATGATGGAATGATTTATAATTTTATACTTACAAACGAGTTTTTCTGAAGCTAAGAATTTAATTTTGCAAAATTAGTATAGACGGTTCAAAGCAGCTTAGAACTATTTGTGATTTTATTATGTTCACGTGTCGGAAACTCCATAGATGTTGCTGTGTTCTGTCAGAGTCAAAAGTTCTTTAGGAAGTGTTTTTCATAAATTTACAGCTGTTTTTTACCCCCAAATCATCTCAGCTATTGATAGTCCCCTCGTTCGTGTATTTTTTACGTTTCTTTTGAGCCAAAATTGCCCCAATTTTCTATTATGCATGTTATCTTGAAATGACACAAATCCTAAATCTAATATTCCTCATGCAGTCCCGGCTGGCACCATTACATAATGTGGTCAATTTAATTGATGTCATTTTTCATCCTCTGTGGCTAAACTACAATTTCATCAGTCCAGTGCAGCGTTGAGTTAAGTCTCTTATATCATGTAAGATTTCAAAAATAGACTAAGGTTTCTATTGGATGACCTATAAGTGACTGAACTTAGTCGGACCCAAAAGTAATTATATCCCAACTAGTCCTTCGGAACATATCCAAGAAACTATTATTTTACTGATTTATTTGCTTATGGAAATAATTTCTTCAAATTGTTTAAATAGTTTGTAAATACATGCGAGAATAGCGGGCTTGAATTTTCCATTCTATTTAACTGCAGGTGAGATTTGTTGAATTTAGGTTGTATGATTCCTTGGATAGATAAATCTGGTACTTGAATTTTTCATTTTAAAAACACATGATACTTGTTCACCATGGCAAATCATTCTAAATACGCATGAAACTGGTTTACACAAGTTTAAAAAACTATATGTGAAAATGATATTTGCTTGCCTAGATATTTAAGTCATAAGTATATAAGTATAACCTCATAAACTAGTTTGCGTTGTTACTCGTATCAAGGCCTTCAGTTTGGAGGTGCTGAACGTATGAAGTAACGGTAGTTCAGCACCTTCAGCTCTATTACATGTACTCTCAGAGTTTGCAAAGAACCTTATCACACTCGTACATCCTTACTTTGCTCATCGCAATTACAGAAGATATTTACTGAGCATTGCACCCAGAAAAATGAAAGCGCTCCAATGGTCACGTATTTGGAGGCGCAACGGAGATCTTGACTCTTTGACTGCGACGTGAGCCATAAGTGGACACGGAAGGAATTTTCATAATGCTGCTCACTCACGAGTAGTCACAAACTGAATTTTCATCAAAACTCAATCAAAACTAAATGAAGGTTCGACCCATTTAATGCATTTTTTTCAACATTGCTTACTATAATTGTCTTTAAATTTGAGTTGAATATTAAACTTCAGTTGTACCTGCCGCAGTCAAAGTGTTAAGTTTGTCTCAAGTTTTATTCGGAGGATCAGAAATCCAGCTCGTCGACATCGCAGCAGTTCTTCACGGACCCCATTTGCAATTACAGTGTCACATTTTTGTTTGGTCGGACGTGTTACCGAGTATTGAATGAGTTCGTCTAACCCTAAAATCTTTGGCCGACCCGAGTCTCTGAGTTGGTGATGGTGATCGCGTCGAAGGCAGGGACTAGACAGGCCGCAGCAGATGGGCTCGCCTTGGATTATCCAGGAGTGACACACAGCTTTACCTCCTGGATGTCCCCTACCGGGAAACGATTTGCGATAAACGACGCGAAGCAATTTGTGCGAAAACATCTTTTGGGCTTAGGTTCGTAAAAGTGCTTTCAGTGCTCCCCATAGAGCATTTGGGGATGAGAGCAGAACTTGTCGACGTACGAGAACTTTTCATTTGGTGAGAGTCAGGTTAATTGTTTAACATTACATTATAATCGGCTACGCAAGGCTGGAATGAAAGTGAAAGTTTTTTCAAAGAGTTATAGAAGAGAATAATACTCGATGACGGGATGTATGTCCATCCAAATCATTTTCAATTTGATTATTTGAGGAATTTTTTTTTTCTTTGCTATTTTAAGGGGGGGGGGGAGCTAATAACTTCGTGGTGCATGTTAGAAGACATTTATCATAAAAGTATTCCATTCGAACCATGCATCATGAAGATGGCGCAGCTAGCGATGAGAAACTGTCAAAACTTCGTCTTTTTGTCAGTGTTGTCAGAGTACATATGTATGGTAGGTACACCTGAAGTGAATATTTACTTTCAGAGCTGATGACGCAAAAGAATATTGTCAAATGCTTCAAAAAAAAGCAGCTTGATCTACAATTTCGCCTGAGGCGAACAACGTCCTTCACATAGAACCGCATGGCGTTGATCATTCATGAGGAGAAAATATTTAAGTTTGCTCGCATTTCAGGAGCAAATACGGGGTAGCGTATGGGACGGTCCAGCGGCTACTATGTAACCTCCTGTAGGCGTTCGGGTTTCATTTCTACTACTTATGTTATTTAGGCTTTGTTTTCGTTTCTCAAAGAAACAATGTGAAACCACGGGAAGTTTAATGAAAAATAACACGGATTTATGTTTACTTTATAGTACCATCAGCGTAACATCAACAATTTTATGACACCAAACAAGTGTGAGATCGAAAATTGTTTTGTTGAGCAGAATACCTATGTGAAAATGTCTCACTATATATGGTGGTAAAAGTGCTGAATCATGTTCATTCACTCATAGAGAGTTTGCAATGCAGTGAAAGAGTTTCGTGTATGTTCAGCATATCCGAGCAGTAAATAATTCCCACGTGCATAGTGGAAATTACGAATAACTCAAACTTGGAAAATATACTGTGCTCAGATTACTGCTCTCTTAGCTCAGGTGCGAGAGACATATTAATCTATCACGTTATTAACGAAAGCTTCGGCTTCCGAGCTCATCAAGTTACGAACATAATTTTAAATCAATCCAAAAACATTGCGTTGCAATACAAATTCAAAGATCGAAACCGCAAAAAGAAATTTTCAGAAATTTATCAGAAATATTTATTCGAACGTTTCCGGCGGAGACTCATCTTCAACGAATTCTGTGAAAATACAAAATGTCATTTACAACAGTTTCCCATTTAAAGGTCAATTCTTAAATCGACAGGGAGATGAAATATTCTTAAAACTAGAGGAGACAGGCTGAACAAAATGCTACGAAGACAGTTTAGGAAAGAGGGACATAGCATTTAGTTCTTAGGCAGTTCGAAAAAGAGGAAGGATAGCGTTCATACGAATGTAGAAATTAAAAACAGTAAGAGAGAGGAAACCAAAATGCGAGAGAAAATAACATTGTCAGGAAAGCACAAACAATTGAAAATAAAATTTGTAATGCAAAAACATGATACAACGGTTTGCATTGTTAAGTGGATAAGGTCTTTTTTTCATTCAATGAAGGTTTAATTTCTGAACAAACAAAGACTCCAAAACGAGAAGCTCAACCTCTACTGAATATGCATTCCCTATTTTAAGGTAACTGTTTTTGATAGTTTGATTGTATTCACTATTGCTTTCCTCGAACGCTAGAGTGAGACAAAGAACCTAACATTTTACCAGTTCGATTAATCCGCAGTGCACAGTAGGTTGAACCGACGTACTGTGATGAGCAATACGCACAACTTCAATGATAAACTACGGAAGTTCTCACGCTTTTTGGAAATCCATTGTTGGAATGAAAAAATGGTCTGATTGTACGTTTATAAAATATAAACCAATACAATGGGTAAATAAATATCCCGAATATATTTTTTTTTAAAGAGATGAAGTTACTGAGCTCTGACTTCAACTTTGAGACTCCATACCAAAGTATGGGAAAACACACTAGAGATTAGTCTTGATTTGATTATTAACGTAAAACAGACTAAATATTTGGCAGGAATTTACGACATAACCAAGAAATTATGTTTACTGGGACTCTTTTCTATATGAAAGAAGACTTTAAAAAATAAATACTTTATGGAGATAGTCGTAGCTGGAACCCACTCTGTAACCACGTGAAATAAGCGTAGACAAATTACTGCATTCGTTCTTAGCACTTTAGAGTAAAAATTAAAAAAACTAGATCCTAGTCCGGTGCAAGCTGGTTTCCGGTAAACAGAAGAATGAAATTTACTCATGCGAAACACACATCGAGAAAATTCAAACGATTACCTTCTCTCAATTCACACGTAAATTTATAATTAGGGTGTTGGGCTTTGAAATACTGAGGAAACAAATTCGTATCAGATACGCATTCAAAAAAGCGAATATTTCGTCAACGTAACATTTGCTAAAAATTGGACGAAAGCGTAGAGGGCAAATTTGCGGCCGGGATGTTCTCGCAAAAACACACAAAAAATGTCTGCAAACGTAGGACCAGGAAGAAAGCACATTCCTTAGCCTTCTTCTATTTGCTTGAAGGGAGATCCTTCAAAATCGAAAAATAAAATGCATGCAGTAAGTTTCAAAAGGAATTAAAAATATTTTTTACTTAAACCTACAATCATAGGAGATGGACTAGAGAACGAAGCATTAAGGAAAACTTCACTAACCTCTGCTTGTCGAACTTTAGGGAACAGATTTTCCATGTCGATAGAAACCATATGGCATCTACCAGCATTACAATAATAAGCAATTATACACACATTAAACGATTTTGGAACAGTTAGAAGCCGAACATTCATAGACAATAAGCGTACTGAGAATCGGTGCTAGATATTTAGCGTGATAGGTTGCCGAATAGTATGCTGGAAAAATTGGTCTAGCTGGGGCAAGTATTAAAAAGTTTGGATTTTGGGTCGTTGGTATATAGTTAAAATACACGGACCGTGGCTCATATTTTTCAGTAGATGTTTCATTTTTGCACTGTTAGTGTATTTCTGATAATGTAATTTTCTTTTGCATTTTGATTTCCTCTCCCTTATGGTTTTTGATTTTTACATTTTTAAGAACGCAATATTTCATCTTCTTCACAAATCACCGCGCAACTATGAGTAACGTCTCTCTTTTGTAAACTGCATTCGCCGCATCTAGTTTAATGCTCTCTTTTAGTTTCATGGATATTTGCGCTTTTCAGATTTTTTTTAATGAGCTTAAGCTTGAAACACTTATATTAAATATTTATTTATTTTTCATTAATGGTTTTTTTCCTTGTCAACTTGCTGCGCGAACGAGAAGTACCCAACACAAATATACACACTCTCGAACTTGTGAGCGACCTAGCGCGTTTTTACATCCAACCGAGCTGGGATGTGCGTTATGTTGGTTGGGTGTTATTTTTGCTTCACTTATTTTATTCTTTCTTATTCAAGGGTTAAAGACCGACGTGCGTATTAGAGCCGCCTTATTAACAATGTGACGATCTAATGATTCGCAGAAAAACTTTCCTTAAATTTGAAAAATTAAAAATTAGCTACCGTATCATGGATACCCCTCGTCACAGTGTCGCACAATTTCGTTGTTATTGCGGTGTGTTTTTCACTACACATACAATGAAGGTTCCATATTGCTGGTAAAAGTATCATATAAAACTGATCCATTTAAGAGCAAGAACTGTTTTGATGGGCCAAGCTGTCAACTCTCCTATGAGTTACTTATCATCAAGGGAATATCGCGAAAATTCCAAACACAAGGGGATTACTAGATTACAATTGTTCGTAACCTACTAGTACTAGATTACAATTGTTCGTAATCTACTGGTACTAGATTCCAATTGTTAAGTAATATTTCAAAGGGCTAAACCTTTACACCAACGATAATTGAATGGTACTGAGAGGAAAGCCTATGGCGTAGAGTATATGTAAGCTTTAAAGGAATAAATTTATCGATTACTTTGCTGTATTGTTAGGGGACATCAGTTTTTCAGTCCTTTGCCCAAGCGGGTCATAAAGTGTACGGTGTCTCTAAAAATTTTTCGACATTCAGCTAGTTATTTTGAAATAAGATTGTAGAATATTCATGTTCATTTGACAAACTGTTTCCAAAGTCTAAAGTGTCTAGATATATATAACTAGAAATTAGCTCAATTTAAATGCACAATAATGCTCGGAAAGTCGTTGTTCAATTGCCTTCCTGTTTCGCTGATGTACTTGGCCAAACAACCATCAGAGCTAAAACACGCATTCAGCTAGAATCGGTTTGTCAGTAATACTACATTCAGTACCTTTAGGAAATAGATCAGCAAATGAACATAAGCAATTTTAAAATTTAGGCCCAAGAAAATAAATTGGGTGCCGGGAAATATGGGATTCACACTTCATTAGGCCTGCTTTCGCCGATCAACAAAAAATTTATTTCCCCCTAACAAAATAGTCAAGCTATAGAAAAAATCAAAATTGTAATTCTAAGATAATAAACTTCCTTTCATTTTTTTCAATATTGTACAACTATTGTACAATATTACAATATACTATTGTACAATAATTGTACAACTATTGTACAATATTAGGCCGTCTCATGTGGCTCATAAAAATGTAGATAATTTAGTATTCATCATAACACTTTGACTGCGACGTGCGCCACCGGTGGTACACGGAGGTAATTTTCCTAATGCTGCTGACCGACCAGCAGTCGTAAACTCACTTTTCATAAATACTTAACCAAAGCTGAATGAAGGATGAAGGCACAATCCAGTTCATGTTTGGTATCTTCAAAATAGTTTACACTACAATTTACTTTCATTTTGAGTTTGATGTTGAACTTAATATTTTTTGCCGCAGTCAAAGTGTTAAATACCGTAAATACTGTAGTCCACCCTGATGGTAGACCAATAGAACGCTAAAAAATAGAATTAAATAAATTTATATTCCAATATTGTACAACTTTTTACAGCTGTATCCTGAGCCCTAGTAGTCGAGTGGGCACGCCAATCACGGAATGGGTCACAGATCCCGTTTCCATAATGTCAGCCCGATGATTCCCCCAGCTGGGAAAGGGAGAACTTATCCGTAATTCCCCACTCTACCCAGGCGTTGGAAAAGGGTACTAGACTCGAGTGGGAGTAACCGTCATTGCGTTCTCATGTAAACCATGTTGAATGTTAAAAACAATTTCAATGTTGCATTTCAGAGCCAATGTTAAAAGCCATTGTACAAGATGATTTGTATCAGGTTTGATTTGAACATCCTTTAGAAACCGCGGAGTTCCTCTCCTGTCTTGACGCAAAAACAAAATCAACCCTCGACACAGCTAAGTACGCCTCGTATGGTTTGTGTACCAATTAAAGATCTTTTTATTAAGAAATTTTTAAAAACCAATATGTTGTAATACATTTCATGTACTAACTTTTTTGTAAATAAACGTTTTTTTTCCTTCGGTTATGTTGGATTCACGAAATTTAAACAATTTTCGAAATTTTTCACGGAATTTAAACAATTCTTTAAATTCTTAAATTTCGATGATTTAAATCATCTGGGCGAACATTGCAATGGAAAAAGAAATGGCAAGAAATCAAACTTTGCAATTCAAGAGCGTTTCTAACTTTCCATTGAAATTTTCTTATTGAAAGAAACACTGATAGATATGACACTGCGCTTTACTGACTGAACTTCGTGTGGCAAAGGAAACCATTTCTTTGTGAGAATACCTAAAATTTTAGGATTATGTCAGAGGTACTGCTGATTTGCCCCAAAATAGCTGCATCCAGGTGTTAAATTTGGAATACTTTCCTTTCTGTGGTTATTTTCATTATTTTGTACGTTATTTTTTTTGTATGTGTATCGTCTAAAAGTTAAAAAAAATAAGAAACATTCTACCTCTGCATCACCTGAGGTAAATAAATTGTTTGAATTGTTCTCCCTCAGGGGGATACAACTACTGCATCTATGGGAATTAGCGCTCCCAGGGGACAATGTGAGGGCCCGAGCTAAAGGTTCGGTAGGCTTCCTTTTTGTTGAAATAGAATAATTTTTTTGTTACTAACCACCTTTTCTCGGTTCACTGCTGTCATGTTTTTCAGCACCTACTACTTTCTTCTTGAACTTTTTCTTGTTTCAAGAACTTCTTTCTTAGCTTCCTGTTTATGTGCACCTTGTGCATAGATTCCGCGTTCCCTCAACTCCATACTAAATGGTGTCTTCCTCTTTCCTCTCTTAGAACATCTTTGTCGTGGGTAAGGGTGGCTAAAACTTTCTTAAATAATAATAATAATAATGTTTAAATTGTTTATATGTATGTATTGGTTTCACAAAGTGTCTTTCCATGCAGTCTGTCATAGAATGTTTTCTATGAAATTTGTTTGAGGTTATGCTATTTTAAATTAGATTCAGATCGAAATATTCTCCAATCCTATTATTTCAATAATAGTGCTTAGATTTCAAACTAAATATTTAGCAAGCATTTTATCTTTAATTTAATCGTTGGTTTATTCTGAAATGAAGAGGCTAAGCCTTTATACTTCATATCAAATTTTGTTTCATCTCCAGCAACAGCTATCAGTTGAAAACGAGTGCAAAGACGAAATGAAAAAACGGTTGATAAAGCTCGTCAAATTAACTCTACAGCATCAAATTTTCCGCGACTGGATGTCACAGTTGAGAACAAAAATATATTTCTTGGAAAAAGGAACTAGAGAAAGTAGCGAAGCTACTGTTCGCTTAGGTTTATTGATTTAACTTCGTATTGCGCCAAGCGATAGCTAAATATTACTCAGCGTTAGTTAAATATTGTACTAAGCGTAAGTCAAAAATTTTACTCAGCGTAAATTGAATATTGCACCCAGCGTTAGCTTAACATCGCTCTCAGCGCTAGCTAAATATTGCACCCAGCGTTAGCTTAATATCGCTCTCAGCGCTAGCTAAATATTGCACCGAGCTTTAGCTTAACATCGCTCTCAGCGCTAGCTAAATATTGCACCGAGCGTTAGCTTAATATCGCTCTCAGCGTTAGCTAAATATTGCACCGAGCTTTAGCTTAATATCGCTCTCAGCGTTAGCTAAATATTGCACCCAGCGTTAGCTTAATATCGCTCTCAGCGCTAGCTAAATATTGCACCCAGCGTTAGCTTAATATCGCTCTCAGCGTTAGCTAAATATTGCACCAAGCGTTAGCTTAATATCGCTCTCAGCGTTAGCTAAATATTGCACCCAGCGTTAGCTTAATATCGCTCTCAGCGTTAGCTAAATATTGCACCGAGCGTTAGCTTAATATCGCTCTCAGCGCTAGCTAAATATTGCACCCAGCGTTAGCTTAATATCGCTCTCGGCGTTAGCTAAATATTGCACCCAGCGTTAGCTTAATATCGCTCTCAGCGCTAGCTAAATATTGCACCCAGCGTTAGCTTAATATCGCTCTCAGCGCTAGCTAAATATTGCACCCAGCGTTAGCTTAATATCGCTCTCAGCGTTAGCTAAGTATTGCACCCAGCGTTAGCTTAATATCGCTCTCAGCGTTAGCTAAATATTGCACCCAGCGTTAGCTTAATATCGCTCTCAGCGTTAGCTAAATATTGCACCCAGCGTTAGCTTAATATCGCTCTCAGCGTTAGCTAAATATTGCACCCAGCGTTAGCTTAATATCGCTCTCAGCGTTAGCTAAATATTGCACCCAGCGTTAGCTTAACATCGCTCTCAGCGTTAGCTAAATATTGCACCCAGCGTTAGCCAAATTAGCATAGAGCCAGCAATAGCGAAGTACGGCGTACAGACGACACTTGAGCGTTCCTTGAACAACGAAGTACGACTGACACTACGCATCAAGGGTGGGTCACACCACTATAGTAAGGCCACTCAGGCCTGTTGTAGCATTCGTTGTGTTACCCAATAATAATAATAATACTCGTGGTGTTTTTATAATTTATATATTTCTTCAGTGTCTGTTTCTTAAGGTGTGGCTTCTTTGATTGGAAATAATGGATGCCTGATGACCGTATCTGTGATCCGAGTTTTACCAGTGCAGAAGTACACGAATATTTTAATCGCGGGTATTATGAGGATAGATATAGTTGTTTGTCATCCACATTTGGAGGATTTATATGAATAAGATATGGAATCCAGTCATTTCTGACGGGCCGTGTGCACTAGTTATGTATAAGTCAACCGTGAACAGTGTGCGAGCATTGTATTTGACTGCATTTTTAATGATAGACTCGCGTGTCATCGACTGCAGTAACAGGAAATTGTAAATATAACTTTATTTTTCACCCAAGGTTGCTGCGCTTTCTTCAGAAACTGTTTGTCCGCATATTTACCTATAGATACATTTTTTTACGAGTCAATGTGCTAAAGTTCGAGTTTTCGCTGCTCGATATGCACCTCATTATGCACACTCACACTGCAAAAATTGAGGTTTCACAATTTTTTTACATTTCCAGTATAGTTTTTGGGTATTATTTTCAAGTTCACTTATCTTGATCCTCAAGATTGTTACGTTTGTTAAACATCTTTCCGTAATTCGTTCATAATTTCAACTATATTTTTCTTTTCCTTTAATGTTTTATTCTCAAACTCAAACTGAATGCCCCGATCTCTTTTTTTTAATGAATGAACAGTCTTCAATTCCGGAAAATGAAATAAAGATATTAACCAATTTTGAACTCATTATTAATTTATGTCGTTTCTCTCACCTGGCCTAGAACGACCATCTCGCATCATAATAATAATAATAAACGAAAATAACTCTACTGCTTAATTAACTATATTAGGACTGTCACGAGATAGTTACCCTTCACCTCCTTGTTAACATTTCATTAACAGGAAGCTCCGGCTCTCGGAATTGAGGAATGGCACACCTCCAAGGGATACATACACGATACAAAAATTAACGAATAATAATCGGCAATTACAGTACATATACTAAAAAGAAAAGGTACTCACCGACGCTCGCTGACCCACTTACTCAGCGCGTTTCAGTGCGCTATTTTGCCTCGGTGAGATGTGGTGCGGGCGTAATGGGGTTCTTAAACACCATCAAATGCTAAGGAATCTTTATAATGGAGCACCCTGGTACAAAACATTAATCGTAATTTACTGGCACTGTAAGTAACGCATATCGACACATACTACTCTGCCTAATTGACCGGTCAATTCCCTCAAGTAAATTACACACGGAACACATACAATGAAATAATGCCTAACTGATGGGTCGGCGCATTCCAATCGAATTAAGACACATGACAAGATGCAACCTATCTTTTTAATAACGTTTTCCAACAGCACAAAGCACGGTCATCGCTTCCAATCTCATGCGTGTTCTCAGGCACCGCTTCAGTTCTGATTCCCTGAATAATTCATAGTTCAGTACAGTATCATTTGATGATCGCATGACAGCATCTCGTAAATTTTCTTCAAGTTGAAATTGACAGTGAAGAACTGCCAAGAGAGGAGTAACCAGATAGAGACCGCCCTCCTGCAAAGATACAAACATTTAACCCATTACTTTGATTGCAAAAATGCGCTCATTTAAACATTTAGTGTTAACTTTGAATGACAGTACTTTACATCACATATTTTTCGAACAGCCTATCTTGCACAACTAGAACAATTTCTTACCCGCCCCAAAGACGTCTACTCAGTGCTTCATGTACTGCACAGTTTGGTTACGATGTTTTCATTTCTGGAAAAATAGACGTGACATTTTTTTTTAATTCCATTTTAATTTACAGGCTTCTCTACACGCGCAATACATTCAATATTTTTCACTTATGTTTTTCAGAAATGATTTTCAGTATGACACTTTGTTACGCGTACTTCTTTCTATGATGATGTGCCGCGGTAGACTGCCCGCCTCAAAAGACATCCGCTCTGTTCCTCTGTTCAAAGCTGTTCTCCCCCTTCCGTGAGACCAATCGTGTTCTCACGGGCCTCTTGGGCGTCCTCCCACTCTCCCCTCTAACGTTCCCATTGGTTTTCCACGAAGCTGTCCTTTTCCTATTTGCTGTCGAAATGTTTTGCCAAGCGCGCGGTGATTCCGCCTTCTTCTGAGGTTGTTTGCTTTTCGATACTATAGCTCGTTTTTCACGGGCCTCCCAAGCCTACCATGGTCTGTTATAAATCTGTCAACCACTTCTGGCCAGCGTCCTCAGCCCCAACGCTTACAAGTGCTTGCCATAACTTTCTCTCCATGTGGTCCAGCCGAACTCTCTCAAGTTTCGCTGGTCTCTTCTCTCCCATGTTATTTTACGCGCGTCCTGTCTACAAACAATTTCGTGGACGGTTTCTCTGCCATGTAAGAGATTTTTGTATTCAAGTTCCCTCACACATTCTTTCATAATAATCCAAATACAACACCAAGCCAAAACATCGCACACCACTCCAGCACATGTGAAACAAGCAGTCACACATTTAAGCGACACGCTCGTGCTGTTGGAAAACGCACGTACTACAATATCATACGACTTTGCAAAAACACAAGAGCACAAATCAGTTAGCACAAAGAAAAGGACATAAATCAGTTAAATTTTCCAAAATTAAACGTTTCCCCGACATGTTAGCACAAAAAAAAGGACATAAATCAGTTAAATTTTCCAAAATTAAACGTTTCCCGACAGGACATTGATTCTTAAAAACTAGATAATTTTAGAATCAACCTTAAATAACATACATGCTATAATCCAAGTTGGAGCTGGGCCAGTGAAACACTTCAAAATTTTAAATTGCATAAAATTTTTGGCAAAGTGTGGAGTCGATTCTCGAGTAACACATCTTTTCATTGTGCGAACCTCAGCTTATACGGATAAAAATTAATGTCGGTTACTCACCTCAGACGATGTCTGATTCAATTCATAAATAACCAAGAATAACTGAAACTAATTATTATCCGCATAATTTGTGACTTTCATTTTAAGACATAAATCGATCATCGACTGTGGAGTACACAACCTACTCCACCAGTAAGTTGCGTAACCTACGAGGGTGTGCAAGCATGAAATCGTGGAGTTTCAGCCCCGTAGAGTACAACCTTCTTCATAGAAGCCACTAAGCTTATTTAGCTCAGAAAGCTGGGATTGCTGAGTGTTTGATATTAACACTATGATTGCGACGTGAGCCACTGGTGGTCACGGAGGAGATTTTCGTAATACTGCTGAAGGTTAGTTGTCACAAACTCAAATTTCATAAATATTCAATTAAAGCTATATATGAAGGCACGATCTACTTAATGATTACTAATTTCCACATTTCTTATTACAATTGACATCAAATTTAAGTTGAATATTAAACTTCAGTTTCACATGGTTCAGTGAAAGTGTTAAATTTGAATTGAATATTAAAGTTGAATTTTACCTACCGCAGGCAACGTGCGTAACATTGCACTGGACATGCTAGTCGAGAATTAATCTTTACAGTTCTGAAGAAATTACTTTCAAACGATTTTATGCTTGCCCAGTGTTTTCGTCAGTGTCAATAATGAATGGAAAAATATTTCAGGGATTGCAGAAAGCAGTAGTCACACCCTGCAATCGTGGGCAATGTTTCAAAATATTTACAGAAAAATAACGGACTGGGTAACGGCGCCGCCATGCTTTTGTCGCGCGCTCATTTCCATAGCTACGCACCAACACGGTCCGTAATTGGCAAAAAACACATGTTTATTTTTATAATGTACTAATGATTAATATAATTAAATGCTGAAAACGGATTCTTCTCCTGTCGAATTGATGCCCAGTTTACAGGTGGGTTGAGGGTACAAATTTGGCGCCAACTTTCTCTCAAGGAACAACAATATCGATGAACACAGACAGCTCAGCTCTTCACTGTCGCTGAAATCGTGCATCATATGCCACGAAATATTTCAATTGTCTCTTTGATTAGACTAATCATTATTGTCATAAGTAAATACAGTCGACCTTCGAGATATGCCACATCATCTCATGTGAACCGCAGCTTATGCCGGCTGGTCAGTTATAATTCATCTAAAACGATGCTTCTTTCGAGTTATAAAAAAAACTAGGACTAATTATTACCCGTATATTTGAGGCTCGCGTTCGATGATTCTTGATGATCATCTGTATCATTGCGTCTCATAGCATTACAAAAATAATTTTTAAATTATTTACTAGAGTAAGTTCTGCCAAGACTGTGTATTATTCTATATTATATACCCAGTGGAGTAGCTTCGATCGTCTCTATTTCTATTCCATGAATGGCATATTGAAATAAAAAATATCTGGTAGGGGAGCAACATAATTCTACCGCACCTCCTTCCGTAAATTCACAATTCGAATTTTTCCCTGGATTATAAGCAGCTTTTACCACGCCAAAATTTCACTTATTTTTATCAGTGAAAAAGTTAAGAGTCACGGTAGATTAAGCGCTTGTCCTTAGTAAACAAACACTAAACACTCTAACCAGGTTTGCTGCAACAAAAAATATTAATAGTTACCCTAATGTAAGCTTGTACTACTTTATTTCCTGCGGTCATCATGCAAAACTTCCACTCGAATTTGTTCCAAGTTTCTGGCAACAACAAAAATATTATTAGTTACCCACCCTAATGTAAGCTATGTACTACATTTTTGTTCGTGACGATGATGCAAAACTTATGCTTGAATTAGTGAGAAGATTGGTGCAACATACGAAAAGTCAAAGTTTGCGAAGCGCTAGAGTAAACTTTATCTCCAACCATTACTGCTACTACAACGTGCGCCAGTCAATACTGCATCTTCGAGAAGGCTGTAGAAGCCTGAAGGCTGAAAATGCAGGATTGACTGTCGCACCCTGTACTCATGCACTGCGCACCGACACTCCAGTGTATTTCCGTTCAACGCCACAGGCAGAAAAAAATCCTACGCAGTTTTCAACTCTCGACTCGAAATTTGCGTACAGCGGCGGCGTAGGTTTGGCGCAACTATTAGCTGCGTCATAGCTTAGCATTATTTCTCCTTTATTGCCATCATTTCTTGCGGAGTTCCTTTCTTGCGCTGCAGCGCTGTGCGCGAGTCAATGTTGAATTTCAAAGACACGTGTCATCGTCTACATTTGGAGTGCATGCGACTTAACTTTTGGGCTCATAAAATAAGGTGCCTGGTACGCAATGATTAAAGAAGGTGCTTTGTTTCAGTGTATTTCATCGTGATGGTAATAAATGATAAACTTGCGAACGCTCTAAGTTTATTATCAGTTGCTGAAGATCAGTCTAAGTTAAGTTAAAAACTATTTCTACTTCTCAGTGGATTTATTCTAAATGTTGATTTGACATGTTCAATGAATTGGATTTTTAGTAACACTGTTTTAATATTTGTGAGTGAGTGCCAGTGCAATTTTTCCATCGAACGTTCTTGAAACTAACACTTTCAGAAAAACTGTACACTTACTCTATATTTATGAAATAACATTTGTAAAATTTAGATAACTTTTCACCCAAGCAAAATGACCTTTGGGAAACCGTGAAAAACGAAGAATTACAAAACGAAAATATTTATTCTTAGATGACTGAATTTCAATCTCAAGATTGGAGGTGATCCGGATCGCCGTTCGCTATTTTTGATGAGATCAACTGGGCAAAGAAAATGATGTGACTTGAGATTCCATGCAAAGGTTTTTCCTTACAAATCTATGAGCTATCTACAACTTTCACTACTGATGACTGTTTCCCTCACTTAATAGTTTCGTAGTATTTACTCCACACAGACATCTTTGTGCTTTTTTCCTGACATGAATTTAAACAATTTAAACAATTTAAACAATTTATTTAAACAATTTATTTACCACAGGAGATACAGAGGTAGAATGTTTCTTAAGTCTAATACAATGGTCAGAGTTGAGTATAGCTACCTGTGGGCCCGAATAAGTTCAGCGACTTCTAGGGCATCCTACCATTACATTATTCTAGGGCGTACAATAATGTTTAACCTAATTCACTTAGCCTAGTTTCGCATTAGACTGATCAACAGGATAATGAACTCGATATTGATGTTTAATTTTACAATATAGGTCATATGGACAATATTTAACAGTATATTCGATAACGATTTGGGAGCAGACTGAAAATCGGCGATATTACTCATGGCAAATTGCATTATTAGGACCAGACATGTAGGAGGCAGGATTTGACTTGGTGATCTTACACGACTAGTATTCTGATAAGAAGTGAGACTCAAGATTTCTTTTAAATACCTTGTAAGAATTACTTTCACGGATCTCCGCAGGTATTGAGTTCCAGGTTTTAGTTCCAACGAATAGTATACCATGTTGCGAGCGGGCCTTTGAATAATAAGGAAGCATGAATTTACTTTTATTTCGTGTTAAATGGTCGTGATGACCAGTTTGCGCAGTTAATAACTGTTGAAGGCTATTGTCGCCATCATTAGCTAATGTTTTGTAGATGAAATTGCAGATGGAGATTTTGTAGAGATCCGAAAGTTTAAGTATTTGTAAATTTTTGAATGAATCATTTGTGTGAGCATTATATTCTAGGTTCTTTACCGCTCTGATGGCTCTTTTTTGCAGAGTAAAAATTATATTGGTTTTATTTTTATCAGTTCCATGCCATGCTTCTATTCCGTATTGCAGGTATGGTGAAATGAGCGTTCGATAAAGCATTAGTAAGGCTGTTTCAGGCAGGAAATTTTTAACTTTATTCAGGATTCCGATGGATTTTGATAATTTAGAACTAATATGAGTGATGTGCTCTTTGAAGGTCAGATGTTTATCTATTATGATGCCCAGAAATTTACATGAGTTGGTTTCTTTGATTTCACCTTCGCCAATTTTAATGGATGGTAGAGATATATTTTTCTTGTATGAGAACGTAATATAATTTGTTTTATCGATATTGAGGCTTATTTTATTAGCTTTAAGCCACAGTGAAACCTTATGGAGTTCATTATTTATACTCTCCGCAATCGTAGTGGGATTTTCGTTCGGAAGGACCGCAGAAAGCGTACTGTCATCGGCAAAAAGTATGAATTTAAAAAATGATGTAGATTTAATAATATCATTGATAAAAATCAGAAAAAGGAGAGGCCCAAGAACAGATCCTTGTGGAACTCCATGGCTAATTTTTTGTGGGTCCGATTTTGCGTCGTCAATGACAACGTATTGCTTCCGATTTGTTAGGTATGATCTGAACCAATCATGGGCAACCCCACGAATGCCATAACAATGAAGTTTCGAGAGTAATATGTTATGGTCCACACAATCGAATGCCTTTCGAAAGTCAAGAAATACAGAGAAGACAGTCTTTCCGTTATCTATATTAGAATAAAGGAATTGTAAATGATTTAATATTGCCTGTGTTGTTGATTTTTTACAGCGAAAGCCGTATTGTTTATCATAGAGAAATGATTTTTGTTCAAAATAAGAGTACACTTTTTTATACACAATTTTCTCGAATACCTTGCTAATAATTGGTAACATGGAGATAGGTCGATAATTGTTTACACAGGTTTTTTCACCATTTTTAAAGATAGGGGTTACTCTAGCAACTTTGAGGGAGTTCGGGAAAGTGCCTAGTAAGAGAGACTGGTTAATAATATTGGATATCAGCGGGGCCACAATATCAGCAATTATTTTAAGTATTTTAGTTGGAAACGTTTGTAACCCACTCGATTTATTTTTCATGTTGTTTATGCACGCAATTACATCGGAGGAGTTTGTAGGCGTAAAGAAAAAGGAGTTGTGTTCTCGAATATGATCCATAAATTCCAGGTGATCAGTAGGTTCACTTGGAATACCATTGGCTATAGTTTTCCCTACGTTTACAAAGAAGTTGTTGAAGAGATTAGCAATTTCATTCTTCTCATGGAATTTTACATTATCTTGAGTGATATAACCAATTTTCTTTTTTTCGGCGTTATTCGGTTTATAACAAGAGTTAAGGAGGCGCCAAGTCTTTTTAACGTCAGCTTTGAATTGAGTAAACTTGAGGGTAAAGTAGCTCTTTTTTGATGTTCTTATCTGGTTTGTCACATAGTTTCTGAATCGGTTATATGTTTCTCTAGATATTCGCCCTTCGCAAAGGAGGGCTAGGTACGCTTGGCGTTTCTTTATATTTATCACGATGTCTCTAGTAATCCAGGGCTTTTGTTTATTTTTCGGGGTAACTGTACGAGTTACAATTGGGCAACACTGATTGTATGCGGTCATTATAGTTTCAGTCAACTTTACTACTGATTCATCAATGCTCCTTGCATTATTGTTTTGTTGGGTGATGTGCAATGTTGGCATTAAATCTTCTAGAACGGTGCGCATTTCTTCTAAATTTGATTCGTTTATTTTACGATATGAATAAGTTTCAGCCCGTGCTTTGGTGCACGCAAGATAGACATTTTTCTTAATAAGAAAAACTGGAAAATGATCTGATAAGTCAGAAGTAATTATTCCAGCAAGAAAATCACTTGGGTCTGTCATAAAGATATTGTCAAGCAGCGTGGCACATTCTGAGGTTATTCGTGTTGGCTTTGTGATGATCGGAAGGAAAGATTTAGAATGAAATGCATTTAAGAAATTAGAGATTGGTTCATAGCTTTCATGTTTCAGCAAATCATAGTTGAAGTCACCGCATATTATTATGTCATTGTAGAAGGACCTGTTGAACTGAGAAATAATTCGATTAAGCTCATTAAGGAAGGATATAGGACAGGCTGTAGGCGGCCTATACACCGTTCCAAGCACAATTCGTTTGCCATCTCTAGACAGTTCTACGAATAATGATTCTATATGATCCTGATTCAGTGTTGCACTTGCTATGATTCTCGAATCCATGAGCTTAGAAATGTATGTACTGATGCCCCCGCCTCGCTTGTTTTTTCGTAGCGAATGGTAACTATGATAATTTTCAAATTTAATCATGTCTTTGGTCGAGTCATCTAGCCAGCTTTCGGTGAAGCTAATCACATCTAAGGTATACTTAAGTTCAGTAATAGTGCATTGTATCTCTTCCAATTTTGGATAGAGTGACCTACAGTTCCAACACAGTAGCGAAAAATCCTGCCGGGTTATTCGTATAGATTCGTTGAATTTTGATATATTAGTATATCTGCAGTTTTCAGAGTCGTTTAGGTTTGGAAATATTCTGTTCAAATGATTGAGATCCGGGTCGATTTCATCTAATATATCAGCGTGATCAGTCATTCAAAATTAGTAAACAGTAGGCAGTAAGTACTATTGTACAACTTAAAACGAAATACAGAGTCAAGATTAAAAGGATATATCTATCTAAAAACTAGCTTAGAAAGTATAGAAAAGAGTAAGAAATCTAGCGTGATTTCGTGGGTACACTCAATACTCAGCCAAGAGCGATTAATATTGGAGTTCAATATACAAAATTGATGCGTACAAATTGCTGAAGGCGTTGTTACAAAGTTCACATACAACAGGTAATAAGTTTTAAAAAAAATAAAAATAAATAGAAAAAAATTTAGCGACGATGATAATCTAATCAGCTAATATTTTTTACACATAATAATAGTTTGTTGGTTAAAAATTACATACAATTTACGAGGAAAGGTGAACAAGGTGGATATCAATATTCCATCATAATATTGGTAGGTACAAATTGCTGGTGGTGTTGTTGCAATTTCCAATACAGTTGTCATAAATGTTCATATATATCTGTCATAAGATTGTCAAAATTGAGGTAAAACTGCCGTATATATCTTTAGAGGTTGGAACTGATTCATGACATGAAGTTATGCAGTTTGAAGATCTAGTGTAAAGTTATAGAATTCTAGGCGTTATTGGCATACGAGTATATAATTTGACACAGGTACATGTTTTGATACCTAATTGAGGTGAACACCCAAGACCTGATTCGATGATTTATCCAGTTGCCGCATCAGGTATTGGTCGAGCTCTTCTGGCGTGTTAATCTGACGTCTCGAGTCCGGTTGTCCAGGGATGAATGCGAAGATGTTTCCATCTTGGGTCCTCGGGGTTCCGATTTTTTCCGGGAAATTTCTCTTGGCTACTCTCAAGGTGTACATGATCTTGGCTCGTGAAGGTATTAGATATTCATTTATATAGAACGTTGGTTTATTTACTCGGCAGGCAGAGAGAATTTCACGTTTTTTGTTGTAATGTTTCAGTTCGAAAGCGATGTTTCTTCGATCCTCGTTTCCACTTAGTGGTTTTCTTCCCATTCTGTTAGCTGACGTGATGTCAGCATCACTGAGGTCGATGTTGATGTCCTTCAGAATTTTGCAGACTGTTTCTTTGCAATTTTCGTTGTTGTGTGAATGAGGTAGTTCCTCCCCGGAAATGACGAGAGTACATTTTCTATCTTCCAGGTCTCGGCGCTGATCATTTTTTTCCAAGCGATCGAGACGTGACTCCAAGCTTTGTATTTTTTCATTCTGCTCTTCAATAATTTGTTTGTGTTCTGCTTCTTTTCCTGCTATTGTTTCAGATAGTGTTTTAAGGTCGCTTATTTCACTTTTCATTTCGTCAATATCACTATTAAATTTTGTCATCACTGAGTCGAAATATTTTATTAGAACAGATACCACTTCTTTGCAGTCTTGCGTTAGGCTAGACACATCAGGATATTGACCAAACTTTGGTTGATATTCACAGCTGTTATTGCAGCTGCTGATGTTGTTGCGTTGCTTCCTCGCTCCCATCTTGTAGGTTTAGAGAGTTGGCTTTCTTGTATAAACGAGGGTTGAACACCTTCACACTCTATGAGGGAATATTATATTCTTAGTTTGATGATTAATATGTTGATGTCACATTTGAATCCTCATGGCGAGAGAGGGTACCCATTCAGGCTAGAAGTACATTCTTTCTAACAATAGGCACTTTGTTTCGGAGCGAGCGGAGCGAGCGCAACGCACATCCTCACCATATGGAGTCTCAGAGGACACAATTCGTATATTTTTAAATTCTCACATGTCTAATTTGTAACCATTATAATCATTAATGATGACTCGGTTACCTTTACACTTCTTGCTTCTTAAATCATGAAATAGAATTATTTCACAACTCGCAGTGGTTCATAGCAGCTCACGCCACAATTCCCCACTCTACCCAGGTGTCGGAAATGGGTACCGACTTGACCGGGGATAACCGTCATTGCGTCATGATGTTAGATGCAATGCCTTTGAAAAACTAATGTACAAGGTGATATGTACCAAGCTTGATTGGAATAAAACATCCTTTGATGCTTCTATAGCGTGAGGTCTACTGCCATACATCACCTACCCAGATGCAGTTAGTGATGTACAAGTTAAGTGTTTATCGATATTTTAAATGAATAGAAATAAGTAATATCCATTAGTAACCTAACCTAACCCCACGCTATAGTACTAGCTAGTGATAGATCTTAGTGTGGTAGACCTAAAGCTATAGCAGCACCCATACTTTTACTGACCTCATTCCAACTCTGGAAGTAGAGACACCGGACTTGGAAGTGTGCTCAACCCGCGCTGTTCAGTTAAAGCCACACCCCTCCGTTGCGGCGCAGTGATTATAGCTCGCACTTTCCTGGTGCTGAGGGAGTTGTATGGTGGGTGCACATGGAGATTTTGTTATGAGATGTACATTCATTTTTTTGGTAAAACGTATTTTTTTTTAGCACAATTTTGTTTATTGGTTTATTTCCGTCTTATTTGTCCATTCATTAATTTTTTGGTTGGTTCAAGATGATGCAATGCGTAGATTTGGTGGAAGATATTGAACTGACAATTTCATGACACAATTTTCGCAAAATATTTTTGATAAACCTTTCGAAAAGGGATTGAACACAATTGTGAGGTCATTTCCACTTCATGTAAAAAATATTTTTATCATTGTCGTTTTACCTGATTCAGCAACACGGTTTTAGAACAGGATTTTCAAACAATCCGTGTCGTTGTAATAAAGTCCACTTAAAGCAGTCCACTTTTTAAGTCCACTTAAAGCAGTGGCGCAGCCGTGCGAAAATTTTGGGGGGCTACAGGATCCCCGACGAATAATTTTGGGGGCGCCAGACATTAATTATCAGCAATTTGTTTATTCTTTTACTTAAAACAAACGGCGACTGAAACTGACCCCCCCCCCCCCCCCCCCTCCCGCCCTGGCTGGGCTATTGACTTAAAGCAACGTACGCAGCCAGTTTTTCTGGAAGCGTGAGTTTTCTTAAAACGAATGGGAAAACCTTGCTCTGCCAGCTTTATAGAAGCGACGAATATATAGTTCGAAAATTCAGCCTCCGTGCCTGGCAGAGCTGGTACGTCGGTACAACGAAAAGATATCTATTAGCCGGAATAGATGTAAAGAATATATGTAACACTTTGACAGCGATGCGAACCATATTTGGTCACTGAGGGAGTTTGCATTATGCTACTGACCAGCCAGTAATCACAAACTCAATTTTCTTAAATTCTCAATCAAAACGAAATGAAAACGAGATCCAGTTAATGATTGGTATTTTTAACCTAGCTTACTAAAATTGACTTTGAATTTGAATTGAATGTTAAACTTCAGGTTTACCTGCCGCAGTCAAAGTGTTAAGAAATTGTAGCATTCGGTTCGACAGCCCTTTTGAATGAGATGGCTGGATACATTTTGGATGCAGTGAACTGACACTAGTTTAAAATTTACCATTTCATCTTATTTTCACTATAAGTAAGTCATGTAATTCGTGAAACTGTTCTAGCAACTGTAGCAAGGGTTCCGTTTCAGTAACAATTCATGTTTGAAGTCTTCAATGAAAGAAGATTAGGAAGTTTGTTCACGGAAAAAAGTGAAAATTTGAGAGTACGTAAAATAGTTTTGAGACTAGAGACGAGTGAAAAACTTCACGAATCTAATCATTTTCCCGAATCTTATTATTGGAAGCATGTCACACACAACACTAGGTAAAGAGATAGAAACAAGCTTTTTAATGCGCATATGGCGCGCATTTTAGAATTACTAAAAACTGTCATCAAATTTTTGGCATTTTATATAAAAGAAAGTAACTATCGGGTCTCACTCGATTGATTCTCAACTCGAATAGACGGAGATGTAGAGTCTGCAGTGCTGATGGGGGAAATGCTTTTCTTTCATCGCCGGCGATTTCTACATCGACAGCCCAGACTAGTATAAAACAGGCTATTTAAAATTACCGTCTGACGTTATGGTTCTGTTTAAACAAGCGAAGGTTTGACTTGGTCAACAAAGTTTTTTATAAATATTGGACCGTCAATGATGACAAGACAAGCAAAGCGATAATTCAGGTTAGGAAAACAAATATCAAAACAAAAATATCAACGGACTAAGGAACAAAGTTGTACATTTCTTTTTCTACTCGATTTAGTTTATTATTAAACTTCAAAATCATTTTTTTAATACGGATAGAAATTTTGTTCAAAACTTTTTTCGTATTAATTACTCACTAGTTTTCCTGCTGGTTTCAGGATTCAAGTCAGACACTAATTTAATATAACCCTGCGTATAACCTCCAGTCAAATCCTCCACATAAATAAAGCAACATGCAACTCAGTTCCAAAGTATGAGAGATGAAGGTAATTTGTAGGTAACAGTATGGAATAAATCCAGTGTCTGCATTCAATTTATATCCGTTTCTAAATAGATGTCAACATCATCACCTCAGCGGAGTGTTACGCATGTGCGGGCTGCGTCGATACTCAATCAAGAAATACGCAAGAAAAACACGCCATGACGGCTTATGCGTGATATGCGCACACGTGTTCTTTAATTCGCGACTTGCGACGCGCAAAAGCATGGCCGTGGCCTCGTGCTCACGTGCGCAGGATGTTGCATGGGCCAGCGTACGCATGTTGTGCGTCGTACTGCAGCTCGCTTCTGCGCGATCTTGCGTGTCTGGAGGCGAGCGTAGTATTGCTGCACTTAATGCCGAGAAAAGACAATCTTGCAGCAAAAAGTTCTTCACGCGTTACTTATTGCATCGAGATGCAGTAATACGAAAGTTAACTCGTAGACATTGAGTCAACGCATCTCAAGGCTTTAACTGCGTCAGTTAAAATTCGAGTTTAATATTCAACTCTATTTTAAAGTCAATTGTGGTCAGCAATGCCGAAAATAGCAAACCTTAACCAGATCGCCCCTTCATTTAGTTTTGATTGAGCATTTTTGAAAATTAAGGTTGTTACTACTTGTCTGTCAGCAGCATTATGAAAACTCCCTGCGTGACCACCGATGGCTAAAGTCAGCGTCAAAGCGTTAAAGATGAAGTAATCATGCACCCACCTTTGTTCAATATATCTTAGTAATGTCAAGGTAGAATTTCAATACATTTCCAAGTATTAGGTTTAAAATGTGAAAATAAATTTTCGGAACTGCAGATTTAAACAAGCAAATTTAGAGTGAATCTTCCTAAAGTTTTTCAAGCATTAAATTGCTATAGTTTAGTCAATTTATCGTAAATGGGTGACGTGAAGCTATAATTTCATGATCTGGCGACAGATAGGGAGAGCTGGCAACAGGTAGGGGGATATGGCAACAGGTAGGGAGAGCTGGCAACAGGTAGGGAGAGATGGCATCAGGTAGGGAGAGCTGGCAACAGGTAGGGGGAGATGGCAACAAGTAGGGAGAGATGGCATCAGGTAGGGGGAGATGGCAACAGGTAGGGAGAGCTGGCAACAGGTAGGGGGAGATGGCAACAAGTAGGGGGAGATGGCATCAGGTAGGGGGAGATGGCAACAGGTAAGGGGAGATGGCAACAGGTAGGGAGAGATGGTAACAGGTAGGGAGAGATGGCAACAGGTAGGGGGATATGGCAACAGGTAGGGAGAGCTGGCAACAGGTAGGGAGAGCTGGCACCAGGTGGGAGGTAACCCAACAAGAATGGAATTTGATACCGCTCGCAATGAAAGTTTTCTGCAATTAATTTCGAAAAATGTCAATTTTGTGTGTTAGACAATTATGGCATCTGTAAATAATTTGAGGAAACAACCGCTACGACATGATATCCGCCTTATGAAATATGATGCACTATTTTGTTTTTAGTTTCTTCTATAGGAGGTTTGCAAGAAAGGCTTTCGATCACTTGACTTTTTTAAGTCACTCTCGTCTTTATATTCATCTGAGGCATTAGCACGTATTATGAAACAGTAGCTATCAGTTATACCAGCAGCAGTAGCGGACAAAATACGTACAATAGAATTACTATGAAAGTATTTTTCAAATCAGATGGAAATGTGCACTTCGTGAAAATTAGATGCGTATTTGCTGATATATTTTGCTAGTCATTTACAGTGGGTGGACAAAAAATGTCAATTTCTGGGGAAATGCTTGCGTGAACATGAATATTGGTTCTAGCAAAGGCAAAGTCTGTAGATGGGTCGTCATATTTGTCGACTAATACCACCTGTTCAACGTCCTCGATACGATGCAAGTGTCAATCGCTGTCAGAACAATGTTCTTTAGAGTTGGGAGAGCATTTTGTTTGAACAAAGTTAATTCGAATGTGGATTAATAGTTGTTGCTCGCACAGTGGGTGCTTCTGCTATCAAGGTATAGAGGAAGTGTTTCATGTTTCAAGAGGCTCTGTATTGAAGATTCAAACCGCTTGCATGAAAAGCAGAAAAACATCATCCGCTAAGTCACAACGACGACGGTATGTGATCGGGACAGACTGTCATTGAAGAAGATTGTGATAAAAAAAAATGAGAAAACCACTCCTGCATTAGTCAGCTGATTTGAACCAATCGGGCGCATAAAACCTGTCAGCACTAAATTAATAAAACGAGGGAACTCTATAAGCTGATATTTTAAGAGAGAGCTGCAATTCTGAAATTACTCATTATAATGACGCGAATTCTTGTAAGAAGAAAAGTGGTGGCGACGCCTTACAACCTGGATTGTGAACCCATAAAAGAAAGGCAGGCATTATTTAATGAAATGAATCTTGAACCTCACTGCTTCCTATACTTCTAGCTGAGTTATACGTCTGACGAAAGCTGTCCCAAGCCCGCGATGCAAACTGCTGGTTACCGAAAATAAAAGATGGCGGTGGTTCGAACATGATTAGGGCAGACATTTTGTGGAACTCCACGAGATCACTCTGGAAAGTTGCATTACTGGCAAAGATTCGGTGACCTATTTGGCCAATCATGTTCATCCCATGGCACATTGTTTGTTCATTCCAAAACGACGACCCCCTTGTTCACGCATCTCGGATCGTCTAAAACTGGTTTTGTGAGCATGAGGGTAATAAATCGCATCTCTCTTGGACATCGCAGTTGTCAGATCTGAATATTATTGGGCTTTTTTATTTACTTTGAAGAAAAAAGTGCATAATCGCTATCTTCCGCCATTGTCGTTACCTAAACTATTTCTCTGATATTTTTTACGCAGTTACCTTGGAAACTGTACAGGATCTATATTATTTTATCCATTCCTAGAAGAAGACTGCGAGCTGTTTTGAAAGCCGAATGTTTTCCTACACCGCATCTTGCTATGTTGTTTGGGGTATTTTTGATCAACCCCTTTACAGCACATGCTACTGAAACTCTTTCTTTTTTTAAACATTTGTACGTTTAGTTAACACCTCCCATGCTTTCCAATTAGCAGTAATATTGGCCACAATTAAACACCAATCTCTCTTTAATAAGTTAGGGCAAAATTAAACTTCTTCTACACTCTGCTGGCAATTAAAGTGTTTGACAAATACATAAAGGTGAATTCGAGTTTTTTATGTTCGACTTGGATTAATAGCTCACGTTGTATCGTGAATACAAAGCGTTACTATTTTCAATTATACGAAGATTATTTCGCATTTATTTCTCAGCAATTTTTACGGGAAATTCTTAATTCATTTCTAACGAGTCATTTTACGGTCTTATAAATTTTATTATCGGCCGCTTAACCTGCATAGAAATTTGTTGTATAGCCAACAAGACCCAACAGTTCATAGGGGATTTAATCTTAATATGAGAAAAATGTGATAAACTTGTTTGATTGGAAGTATACTTGAATGCTTGCATGTTCATCCCGTCTCTCTTTTTTTCAGTAATGACATGGGTAAAATTCAGTATCCGGCTTCATGAAATGACATAGGACATAATTCACAACTCAGACAATAAGATCAATAATGGGCAAAATTTAACTTCACTCGTGTAATTGTAGACACGATCTGCTAAAAATTACTTCCTGAGCAACATTTACCAAAAGTGAGTTAAACAAGAGCTGAGAAAAACAGTACAGTGGTTTCAAAGGTCAGTAAAGCAAAACCGCCAATAGCGCAAACTTTCTACAACAGTACAGTTCATGGAATGCCATTTTGTTTTAAAAGGTTTTTAAAACCTCATCCCCTGAATTGCGACCGCTAATGTCGATGCCGCTTTGAAGGACGCTCGCTATAGTTGTTTGTATCATATCTTATATGCATGGAACATCGACTTCGTGAGTCATTGCTCACTTTAATTAGATATCCAAGACTTGAACTGAGAACATGGCGCACGATTCTCGCGAGTGCTCGTCGAGATGCATACAATGTTGTACCATCTTGTTGCAACTACAGGGTGGGGCAGAAAACCTATCCGATTTCAAATCCCTTTTTCTCAGAAGAGGGAGCAGGTAGAGTAGTGGCGTAAAAACCGTTAGAAAGCCGGTTTTATGCCATTTGTCAGTAGTCAACATGCTTTGGTCTGGTGAACATCGTGCTTTTGTTATTGAGCGGTTTATCGAATGCGGCGGTTCGATAATTGCTACACAACGTGCTTTTCGAATTCATTTCGGACTCGGGCGTCATGATCCTGTTCCACATCACGCTACGATCAAAGTGTGGGTGTCAAATTTTAGACAGACGAGTTCAGCATTGAAAAAGAAGTCGCCTGGACGTCCCAGGACAGCAACAGGACCTGAAAACGTGGCCAATGTGAGAGCCGCGATTGAACGTTCCCCGCGTCGTTCGGCGCGAAAACATTCGCTCGCTTTGGCGATTTCCAACCGCAGTATTCGGCGCATTTTGCACCGGGACCTCAAAATGCATCCCTACAAAATGATTGTTGCACAGGAATTAAGTGAAAGGGATTTTGAAACCCGTACGAACCTGTGTCGCGATCTCCGAGAACTCCCAAACGACGATGTTGTGCTCTTCACGGACGAAGCCCATTTTCACCTTTGTGGTGCCGTTAACAGGCAGAATTTTCGATATTGGAGTGACGAAAATCCTCGAGAAATCCATCAGGAACCCCTCCATAGCCCAAAAGTGACTGTGTGGTGTGCTCTTTCCCGCCTAGGCGTCTGGGGGCCTTACTTTTTTGAAGAAAATGGGCAAACCGTAACGGTCAACAGCGAGCGCTATTGTTTCATGCTGGAAAATTTTCTTAGACCCAAAATGGAAGAAAATGGCGTGGAAAATGTGTGGTTTCAACAGGATGGTGCAACCGCCCACACATCGCGACGATCAATGGACATTCTCAGGGAACTGTTTCCCGGTCGCCTCATTTCCCTGAGAGGTGATCTTGGTTGGCCGCCGCGCTCACCGGATCTCACTCCATGTGACTTCTTCCTTTTGGGTTACCTCAAATCGAAGGTTTACCAGCATCGACCAAGGACCCTTCTTGCTTTACGAAGGGAAATTGCTCGGGCAATTGAAGAAATTCCTGTGGAAATGACGGTGAAAGTCATGGAAACCTACCGCGAGCGCCTAAATCAGTGTATCCGCTCCCAAGGACGACATTTGAGTGATGTGCTTTTCAAAACTTAAATTTAAAAATGGCATAAAATTTGCGATATGCTAATAAAAAAAATTTTTTGACAACTTCAGTCGTTTTAATTTTATAACGTTTTGAAATCGGATAGGTTTTTCTGCCTCACCCTTTATACAGGATATCGCAAAAAAAGTACACCCAGTTTCAAATTACTATAACTCATAAACCATAAAAACCATAAAGCATACAAAAATTTATGTACCGGCAGGATAATGATCGGTGAAGAAACTGCGGACTCATGGAAGGAGCAGATTTTCGCGCATTTTAGAATAAAAGGTCGAAATCAATAACAGCAACGCTGTCCTTGAATATAATCTCAAGTCATTCTCAACACACCGTAAAATCTCCAATGATACTAACAGTTATTTTCTGCAGAGTGTAGAGGTCGTTGCTGTAATTGACAAGGTTCACTGCGAGACATTTTCCTAAAAAAATAAATACCACTGAACAAAAAGACACGGTGAACGCAGCATAAGTTCGTGCCCGACGTCTAGCAACACATGTTGCCCACCGTACGCGATGCACATGTGGCCGCCCTGTGCGCATCACGTGCTCCTCACCTGATGCTCATGATGCTTCACTCGGCATCATGCATAGCCTCATGAACACAGCACCTCGACATCATGCATAACCACATGATCACAGCACCTCGACATCATGCAGGGCCACACGATCACAGCACCTCGACATCATGCAGTGCCTCATGATCACTGCACCTCGACATCATGCATAACCACATGATCACAGCACCTCGACCTCCTGCAGTGCCTCATGATCACTGCACCTCTACATCATGCAGGGCCACATGATCAAAGCACCTCTACATCATGCAGGGCTACTTGATCACAGCACCTCGACATCATGCAGGGCCACATGATCAAAGCACCTCGACATCATGCAGGGCTACTTGATCACAGCACCTCGACATCATGCAGGGCCACATGATCAAAGCACCTCGACATCATGCAGGGCCACATGATCACAGCACCTCCACATCATGCAGGGCCACATGATCAAAGCACCTCGACATCATGCAGGGCCACATGATCACGACACGTCAACATCATGCAGGGCCACATGATCAAAGCACCTCGACATCATGCAGGGCCACATGATCACGACACGTCAACATCATGCAGGGCCACATGATCACAGCACCTCGACATCATGCAGGGCCACATGATCTCAGCACCTCGACATCATGCAGGGCCACATGATCTCAGCACCTCAACATCATGCAGGGCCTCAGACATTCCTCAGCATCACGCGATCATGCCAAGCCGCTGATGAGTTTTTTGCCAGGTCACCGGCCCGGTCTGGCCAACGCTCCATGGGATGGTGCACTCCGTTGTGGCGGACTGGTCTCTACCGCCGTCCTTCGCCAAATTATTTGATTGTGACCGTCAAAATGTAACAGTCAAAGGTCCCTGAGCGTGGAAGTCATAAAGCCCTGATTGTAAAAGTCAAAAGTTCTTGATCGTAAAAATCAGAAGTCCCTGATTGTAATTTAAAAAGTCCTTGATGGCAACAGCTAAAAAATCACTGATTGTAACAGTTAAAAAGTCCTTCATTGCAACAGTTAAAAAGTCCCTGATTATAACATTCAAAAGTAGCTGATTTTAACAGACAATAGGGCCTGATTTTACGTGTCATAAAGTCCCTGATTCTATGCGTCAGAAAGTCGCTGACCAAAAGTATACTATCAAAACTCGGACGTGACCAAATATGTTAACCAAATAACGACCTCTGTTTTGAGTTGTAATAACATGAGTCAGTCCCCCCCCTCCCCCATCCCCCCCAGTGTTCATAAACAACATTAGTTCCTCGCTGCTAACATATGTTGTTTTCATAAAGTAATTTACTTTCTCTCGTGTCCACTGAAGCGAGGTAGAATGAATTGAAATAGTGTGCTTCAAAAGTATGTCTAGCTAATGGTTGTCTCTGATTTGTGGGTCACGTTGATTTATCACGTAGCATGAAATTGACGCAGGTGTCCGGGAGCAGCAATAACAGTGAGCCTGCCTTTCGGAGGGCTGTTCTCAAAGGCACAATGGGAATTTTCCACGAAGACGGAAGTTCATCATTTCCGAGGCAGAGTTGCCAGATTGGCATTTCTGCCGTGAAAATGCTCAAATTTGGCCCCATATCATGCGAAATTTGGTCTTACAAACCTCTGAGCCCCTGGCAACAGGGGTTAAATGTTCTCTATGGACATTTTTTATTAGAAAATATGCTATACCTGAAAAATTTGAGCATAATAAGATCATTATAGTAACCCTGACCAGAAGGATTTCCCCAGCTTATGAAAGTGCTGCTGCAGGTGCTACGCTCGTGCGACTCATTTCAGAAGCATTCGCGTGCCTTCGTATTTCTGGTTTGTCTGTACAAATTCTTCTCGCAGAGGGAGTCGACAACATAATCGACCTCTTTTGAGGACCTTATGAATTGATGTGTCTGCTTTCCGCCGATATTTGACTTATTTGGTGGATCTGGGCAATCGTATGAAGGCAATTTTATGCATGCCGTAAGTGGATGTATGTGTTCTCCCCGAGAATAATTTAACATGTTTCGTGGAACTATGCATTTCTTTTGAGGTTATTTAATTGCTATATCTAATAGATAAATATTTCCCTTTTAGGAGTAATATAACACTTCTCTTGGATTTGTAATTTTTGGGTAAAAAGTTTCAGATTTTATCCAGAATTTATCGACTCATTGACGAACAGTTGTTTATTTCTCACCAGTGCTTCAAACCCCGTCAGTTCAGTACGATGTCTGAGTGAGCAAAACAGCGTTTTTGGTGCCACAAAGATGAGGTAAACTTTTTTCATTTTTGCATAAATTTTCCCTACACTTTAAAAAGTAAAGTTTGCTCTAAATGAAGCACACGTTTTGCGTTTAAGTATGTAGATAAAATTTTGCAAATCTACTCAGTAAATGTCGAAGTTTTGCAACTTCGGCGTGTAATGAAGTTTTGTCGAAGTTTTGCAACGGAGCGTATCGTGTTGACCTGGACTTACGTCTGTTCTCTACAGTAAAAGCTGTCATAACGTAGGGTCTATGCAAGCAAAGTTGTTCGTAAATTTAAGGTTGGTATAACATGGGGCTTAGCACGCTAACTTATTGTTGAAGCTGTTGCAACATGGAGGCTTAACGACCAAGTTATTGTTAAAATTAATGCAGTTGCAAAATTGGGGCTTAACGACAAAGATTTCGGTAAAATTTAAGTTGTTGATGTTTTCTGATGTTTTGCAAAGCTCGTGTTTTAAAACATTTTATCCATCTTTCTGTCGGTTCAACCATCCAACATTATTTCTTCTGAAGTATTTACGTCCAATAATTGTTTCGTTCTCCTGCTCCCCTACCAGTTGGGCACAGCTGCAGCAGCCAAAAATGCCGGACAAAATTAACCACGGTCGAAACGGTGCGCCTTGGGCATCTGGTGGCTTTTTCTGAGAGAAAATAGCCCCTCGTACGATGCTCGTGCATTTTTCTATCCTTGGAACAAAAAAAGATAGAAGAGGCGACCACAGACAGCGCGCCGCCTCACACAGCAGGCAACCCCCTAACCCACCCCAACCTACCCCACCACCCTCCTACTCCCCCGGCTACTCCCCACTATCTCTTCCCCCCTCTCCCCACGCACACACACACACAAGCACAAACATTCGCTGTCGTATCTATACATTCAGTCGTTCTTCGAGACACAGAACATCATTAGGATTCATCAAATAGAGATTATGCAGCTACATGTTTCTTAACTGTTAACTTCATCCAAACCCAGGTAAAAAAGGGGAGAAATAATATTCATGATTTATGTTTGAATGTTGCGTAACAGCTTTTCTCTCGGATGCTGTGAGCCATTGAGTTTCAAGTCTTGGTTGTAATGAAGTAGAAGCTGTGTAAAGTTTTATTTATTAAAGAAGTGTGTATTAACTTTACTTAAAATTAAACATAAATTTGAGAGGTCTTGGGCTAGGGGGGGGGGGGGAGGGGAAGACGGGTGAAGGATCGTTGAGGACACCATCTCACGGTCAATATCTTAACTGCTCTCATCATTCAAAGTTTGGTAAATAAAATTCAATGAACGTTTGAAATTAATTGAACACATAAAATCATATCTCCGTTGATGGGCTCAAGTTGAAATTTGCAATAGATAACGTCGTATAGCTGTAGGATCGACTGTAGTACATAGCAACATCGTTTACAATTGATCAATTTTTTAATTCGTGAAAAAATGTAATTTTGTTAAAGAAAAATATGCAGCATAAGAGCTTTCTTCCGAGTAAGTCTCGCACTTAGAAGTCCAAACCCATAGTTTCCCTTCAGATTAGTGATGAGAATAATGATAGGCAGTAGGGAATTATAATTCATTTGAAAAACACGTTGTAGCTCGCATGAGATCGCGTTGTACAAATGTAGGATCGCCTGCGGTGTGCATAGCTTAAACGCCGTACATAATTGTTAAATTTTGTAGTCTACCAATTATATGCGTGATAAGGAGATTGTAATATCAAAATGCGTTAAGTTTTAGCTAGACGTTTGACCTTTTCTCATCTTTTCTGGTCACCTGCGTTTCGATTTTCCTTTTCTTCTGTGTCATTTCAACGAGTCGCCAATTTTTATGAACTATGTTACATCGACGATTCATTTAGAGTTTGCTGTCCACCCAGACTTACAAGCCAAGGACGGGTACAAAGTTATTTGCGATGTTGCTGGCAAATGCTGACACTTTGATTTTAGGACAGCACTCAGCATTGCAGGTGCAGACAGCACTCAGCACTACAGGTGCAAACGTGCGCATTACCTGCTACACAATGCTACTCTGCCACTCAATGAGATGGCGACTGAGGTTGTTACCCATATTTTGTTGAATTAGTTCACATTTTAACTTATTAAAAATAAATTGTACGGTATTTTGCTCTGTTTTTAATTCAAACGATTAATTCCACTTATTATTTTTCTACTTAGACTTGGCAATCAACTCCCCTTGTAACCTATATCACTGTCTCAGTGTTGCATGGCCTTGGTCTGGTGTAAATTTGATGAGAATTCTGAGATTCTTAAACACTTTAAACACCGACAATCCGTAGTCCCCCCAATTTGGCCCCTGTCATCTATCTGTAAAAAATCAGCACAAAATTCTTGCTCACTATCTGGAAATTCTTGCACCGGTATGCAGAAATTCTTGCACTAGTATGTGGAAATTTTTGCACCGCTGTGTGCAAATTCTTCCACCACTATTGGGAAACGTGTTCGATTGAACCGGATATTTTGTCTTCGCTGCTCGATGATACGGATGACACTATGCCTCAGTTATGCCTCGCGCTCGTTCTTGGAAGCACCAGCTTTCTATTCTGATTTTCTTTCATTGCGGTGGACACGTGTGTTGAAGTTGGGAAAAAGTCGTTCCATTTGACCTTCAGATCAGAGAAGGTTACTGAATGATGAAATCGTGGAGGATGCGTTAATTCTCTCCATTGAAGTATCACGTCGGGTGGGAAGCGCAAACTGATTCAATTTAACATTTTTAGTTGAAGAATGTGAAGCTCTTAATCACAAATCAGAGAAGAAGGAAAAGTCAGGGGAAATTAAATACAACATCGATAAATTAAATTTTCGTTTTGGTTCATGAGAAGTATTTACTTGCGAGTCATTTATGCGTTATCAGTGCTACATCGACAAGCTCACTTTGCTGAAGGGTAGATTGATATCAATTTTCCAGTGTTTTTAAGTTGAAGTCGAACGATGTTTTGAAGCTGCGCAAAAATTCTTGCGACGCATTTACCCCACTTCTCCTTGTTGCAAACTTAACAAATTCAACTTGAGTTTCCTCTCATAACGTTTTCGAAACTTAACATTGTACACATAATTATGTCGACCTTAAATGGAATAGATGCATCATATTTAACTCATTTAATATGTAATATCAATATTTTATAAATAATGATTTAACATTCGTTCAGCTGTATGCCAAAGCTTAGTACATGCCACAGACTGTGCTGATGAAGTTCAGAAATGATCATTCATCGGAGTGTCTTCACGAGCGAACTAATGTCGTTAAAACATTCACCATCTGTGATATTTCAGTGAAAATTGTTCCATATTTGCTGTGAATGATAATGTTGGATTGATCTTTGAGTTCGATGGTAATATAACGCTCATCATAAAATAGTAAAGAGTGTGTGTATTAGATATGAAATGTTCATTGTATACTTCAGATGGGAGTCCGAACTACCTTTATATGTAGTAATTTATTCTGCTTCTTTTGATCATTTTCATTCCAACCGCAACAATCTTCAAATTATCATTTCATTTAAATTTTTCAGTACACATTTAGACCAAAGTGAAATGCAAATGTCACTCCTTGCAACTACAGCTCTCCTTTATTTAGGCGTTACCTAATAAGCATTTAAGTGACTCGGTTCGCGTATTTCTTTTTTTTCTCCACACTTAAGAACAAAGTTAATACCATTCAATTACTACTGAAATCACCTACTAAGTCGGGTGTTGTATCACGCTTGGGCATTCAGACTTTTTTCGATCGATGCGTGAAATCAAAACGCTCCAAAATTCCTCCTCAATGTCTACAATGTCTACGAGAACATTAACCTGATTCTCCAGCTCTCGATCGTCGCTGACTGCGCAGTAAGATCAACATACCACAAGGGAACTTATCTTGGGTGCTTGAACCCGTTTGTGCGGAGCTCCTAATTGGACGAGTAATTTCAAAGTGCTTTCTCTAGCTGTTTGGAGTACTCGATCGCCCTCTGCAGCGGGTGTAGGGTTGAGGTTGAGCGATTCTCGAAAGGACCTAATTAGAAAACATTGAAATAATTGTAACTGAAGCTCACATTTCCTCTGTACAGGACCTGGTTGGAAAACATCAAATAATTATAACCGAAGCTCAAATTTACTCTGCATTTTGATCCGAATTTCCTTTTCTGTTACATTAGCACCGAAATTTTTCACTACACTACGAAAAAAAATCGAATGCTAGTTCTGTGAAATCATGGGTTAGTTAATTCCCTCTACAAACTGTGTGTAATTACTCGCGTAGCTTTAACGTAGGTTTTGCGTCATGAAATGTTCTTCTTTTGTTACTTTTATGAGAAAAAATATGCCCTTGAGAAAAATTTTAACGTAAACTTCATTTTTCACAACCCTTGAGCATGCTGCCATTTGAAATCTTTGTTTTCATGGTAAAACTCTACGGTAGCTCAATCGTAAAGTGTTATCAATAATATTATTACAGCACCTGATACTGGAAGTAGATTCTTATTTATATAAGTTAGTACACGTCATGTTCAAATGACAAAAACTTCCTCTTTTACCCACGCTCCAATTTCACAAGCACATATCCTCTTCCACTAGAGTAACACGCGCACATCAGGTGGCATTCATTGATTACACTCATAGTAGTGTTGCTCTCAACATCTACGCACTCACCTCTTACTTTTTCAAGAGACCGTACTTTCATTGAACGGAGGAGCTCTCGGTCAGCCAAGTGCGCAGTGGACGTAAGTGCCTTCTTGTGTCGGGCTTATGGAATGCCGCCTCTCGTCTCCGCAGCGCCCGTTTTATCGGTAGACCTCGGGGTGCTGATCAGGTGGTGTGATCCATGTGCACCGCGAGTCGGGGCTGTTTCGGCCTTTTTGTCCACTTCAATTCACTCGCAGTCAGAAGCTGAACTGACACGTAAAATGAGTGTGAGCGCATCACTCAGAACGCAGGTTGACGTGAGAACGCATCTCTCAGAACACAAGTTGACGTGAGAGCGCATCACTCAGAACGCAGGTTGACGTGAGAACGCATCACTCAGAACGCAGGTTGACGTGAGAACGCATCACTCAGAACACAAGTTGACGTGAGAGCGCATCACTCAGAACACAAGTTGACGTGAGAGCGCATCACTCAGAACGCAGGTTGACGTGAGAACGCATCACTCAGAACACAAGTTGACGTGAGAGCGCATCACTCAGAACACAAGTTGACGTGAGAGCGCATCACTCAGAACGCAGGTTGACGTGAGAACGCATCACTCAGAACACAAGTTGACGTGAGAGCGCATCACTCAGAACACAAGTTGACGTGAGAGCGCATCACTCAGAACACAAGTTGACGTGAGAGCGCATCACTCAGAACACAAGTTGACGTGAGAGCGCATCACTCAGAACGCAGGTTGACGTGAGAACGCATCACTCAGAACACAAGTTGACGTGAGAGCGCATCACTCAGAATTCACAAGTTGACGTGAGAGCGCATCACTCAGAACACAAGTTGACGTGAGAGCGCATCACTCAGAACACAAGTTGACGTGAGAGCGCATCACTCAGAACACAAGTTGACGTGAGAGCGCATCACTCAGAACACAAGTTGACGTGAGAGCGCATCACTCAGAACACAAGTTGACGTGTGAGCGCATCACTCAGAACGCAGCTCACGGCACGGTACAAAAATGATGTGTCGCAGTGAAATCCACGATTGGCATTTATCCATTTTCCCTCGTATGAGGCAGGAAATTTCGAGAGAAAGACATTTTTGAGGCAATGAGAAATTCAAACATGGCTTACTCTATCTTAGTTCTAAACATCCATTGGCAGAAACCTTTGTAGACCAGTGACTAAACATTCAATCTAAGCACAATATCTGCATAAAATCAACATGTTAACTTTTAATACGGTGGATATACAGTGGACAAACACGTCTGCAAATAAAGGAGATAGGCTTAAATATGTATGAATACTTGTACTTCCGCCTCGTGGACCTCGACTTATCTTTCCTA
Source organism: Morinoia aosen (assembly GCA_030386875.1). Classification (NCBI taxonomy): domain Eukaryota; kingdom Metazoa; phylum Arthropoda; class Malacostraca; order Amphipoda; family Talitridae; genus Morinoia; species Morinoia aosen. Next base: position 21,851,231 of record CM059558.1, read on the forward strand.
ACTCCATGAGCACAGATCGAGTGAATAGGCTGACCAGATGGGAGACCAGAATGACTCGCACTGAGAACGGAAAATTCCTATCGCTTCACTGGTCATCGTTTCGTCGTATCGCCTTAGACAAAAACCTAGACAAGTTATTTAGCCGATCGACATGAAATGATTAACCCAAACCCTGTATATTCTTTTTATGTTGCATTCCACCAACACGAAATAAAGGGAAATAAGGCAATTGACCATGTAAAAAAGGAACAACCAGTATATTCTTTTCATTTTACGTTCCTCCGTCATTGAATACAACGAAATAAGACAATTTACCAGATAAAAAATAATAAAGAAAAGAAACAGTACATTCTTTTCATTTTTCATTCCTCTGTCATTGAATGAAGAGAAATAAGTCAGTCTATCAGGTAGAAAAAACGCAATATCCTGGATAATCTTTTTATTTTACATTCATCTATCATTGTACCGCAAAACCAGACAATTTTCCAAGAAGAAGAACGAAGAACGAAGAACAAAGTTAAATCCGACGCATGATTGATCAGCATTTTTCTTTTGTTCAGTGGCTCCCGAGGTTCCGACTCGAACATGACACATTCAAGGTGCATGGAGCCCATTCAAGTGAAATGGAACGCAATTGTACTTTCCATTTCGGAAACACAAGACGGTTGCTATGAGAGAACAAAGAGATTAACTAGCAAATAAAATTTGACTGAGTGTCTCTTCTAAGTATATGCTAAACAAATGCAATAGAGTAGAAATTGTGCGCTGGTTTCATATGAGTGATTCTCGAAAGGACTTAATTAGAAAACATTGAATAATTTTTACCGAAGCTCAAATTTACTCTCCATAGGAACTCGTTGGAAAACGTCAAATAATGATAACCGAAGCTCAAATTTACCGCTTTATCAATTAGATGTTAGGAGTTGAAATTCCGCCCCTGCTGCTATCTGGAAACATCGCCTAATGTACGTTTTAGTTTAAATGGACGTTTAATTTAATTAAATTTAGTTTAATTTAACGAGGAAATATATTTACGAGAAATAAAAATGAAGAAATCATGTATCCTCTAAGGGCACCCAAGCATTTCAATTAAAGTGAGATCTTGGTTGCAATTGAGAGGTCAACAGAAAACTAACGGAGCGATTTTTTTTAGTTGGTAAATTGTAATACAAGTTTATATGTCTAAGTTTTAGTGTCGAACGATGTCATATCGACTTCAAATTGGGTTTTTATGTAGTTTTTTCAAATTTTAAGACGAATTTCGGAATTTATCCTACAAAGAATTTGGTCCTGTTGCTGAGCGTAAAATCACTTAATGACTCGTTTCGCGTGTGACCTCCGCACATCTTTAGATATTTATTGAAACAAATAAATGCAGACTTTTCTAGTACTCAAATACGGCAATTTTAGTAGGTGCTGATTTTTTCCTGATCATGCTAAAATATCACCAAATAAAACGTCCAAATTTTAGTTCAAATCGTTGTGTAAAGAGCAAACTGTGTTCAAAATCTGATGGGCTGGAGAGGGGACAAACGTTGGTTGTGCTGAGTGCAGGATCTTCAAATTACTTACATCGATCCGTTCTTCAACGGGAAGCCACGCGAACATTTTTCGTAGGAACCTGCAGAAGGTGATAAGTCAGGAGCTCTGGCCAATTTGAGTACTCCATAGACCTGATAATAGATCGTTCTATTCTCTTTGAAGTCGAAGGAAGAATCCATAGAAGATGTAGCGTGAGAATGCGGTAGGGCTGCGTGCAGGTATGTCGTTAGGGGTCAAGTCCCTATGCCTGATCAGTGATTAAACTTCATGAATGACGAATGAAAGACACCTGGTATGTAGCCACCAGCCTTACACTTCTAGCCCTCTATGCCTATACCATGTTCCACTAAATAAGAAATTATTAATTTCGTAATGATAATTTCTTAGGTTCGCGACGAATTTCCTAATATCGAAGCCTGAATTCTCTGATGCTGTGACAATTCAGAAGAGCTTTAGTGCCCTGTGTGACCCGGTGTTTTGGTTGTTGATTGCTGAAGGTTTGAGCTGTATTTATCTTCTATTAAAATTTTTGTAGGAGCTAATAATGGTTGTATTGTTTTCAAGTTGTTTCCAGGTGAGAGTTGCTGCCGGATGAACGATGCATGGTAAGTCGTCTGGTGACGGTTGTACAAATCATGTTGATTTACGAAGAGGTTTTAAACCTGGAATCACTATAAAAACATATAGCTTAAGCCAAATATTATCAATAATCAAACCACGAACTTGAAAGGAATGTGCAACTCTTCTGACAGTTTAGTCGACGAGCAGTCAATCGCATGGGAGCGCACTGTCGTTCTATCATCAGCACAACCAACTATGTCTTCTCTCAAGCCAAGATATATTGCCGAAAGATTGCCAAATAAGAATGTGAAATTTCAATTCGAATCGTAGTGTATTGAAATAATTTTTACTTCTTTCATTTGCATAAAGATGTAGAGTTGCGTGAGACAAAAGAATGACGCACAGGAAAAGCCACCTAACGATTTTGTACGCGAATAATTTGATGATGGGAGTTATAATCAAGCCAAGAAATTTTTTGGCTGTAATAATCAAGTTTTTGTATTAAATTTATCAAGTTTGAGTGACTGAATAAAAACCTATTCTAAAAAAGTATTTTATTGTTAGAAATGGACTCGTAAAACTGTATAGCAAATTATAAATAAGGCATTTAGATGATATGAATACACTGAGTAAAATTAAAATATCTTCGCTCCGGTTATAAGCTTGAAGAACTTGAATAGGCTGTCAAACTGTCTCTGTGTGATGCAGGTGGGAGTCCGAATCATTGAACTGAAACTTACGAAGTATTTCATTGTTGTTCGGTTTCCGATCTCGTTTTCGTCACGCAAGTAAATGCACCATCCCATCAAGAGCAAAAATTGAAGGAACGTTTAATGTAAGCGAATCGTTTATCTCGGTGCCCCACAAACATCAAATTCTTTTCATCATTCTATTTAAAAAGCACTTAGCAACTACACTGCACGTGATGGCGGTTGTTGCCAGGCACGACGAGATTATGTGCAGGACATGAACAACTACAAGTAAAGTAACAGGATGAGAACCATCTCCTGGCGCCAATTCTTGACCGTAGGTGTGTCGCTGCTGCATCTCGCTATTGGGCAGCCAGACGCGGTGGTCTACACTTGCAAAGGGTTCCCCAAGGGATACACGCACCCTTGAGCTCTTTATACCCTTGAAGGTTTCAGTAACGTGATGATAACCTTAATGCGTTGAAGGTGGTTATAGGAGCACACTCCTCTTGTGTGCCATTGTGACTTAACTTGCGTTCTGTTGGCCGTAGACATAAGCATAGGCGAATCTTAGCACACCGGATCCAGTGTTGATAGATTGTAAATTTTACGTTAAATTTTGCAATGAAAATGGTGAATTGAAAGATTGTGGCAGGATTAAAAATCAATATGGCAACCCCGACGAGCACGCGCACGTTTTTGGGTACACCTTACGTCTACTATGATGCACACAATACATTTATTACTCCCTAAAAAACACGCGTCGTCTGCATGAGCAACGTGAGTATGTAAAAGCATCTATTTCAACAATTATAGGCCAGCCCAAAAACAAGATAACGTAAACGAGAGCCTAAATGTTGAACTCAAGTGTAAACTATTTTACAATATTAAAGAGGTTATTACGTTTTTCTTGCACGCTTGACCTCAACCACGCAAAGTTGGACATAATGCATACCCTTGCGTTCTATGTCGTTTTAGCAGGCAAACAGGGCTAGAAATTCATTCAGATATTAATAGAAAGTACACTTGAAACGCTGAAATTCATTTTCAAGAACATGAATCTTCAAATTAACACTGGAACTAGAAAAAGAGATAAAGCTCTAAAAGTAGCTAGTGAAATTGAAACAACATCTAAACTATTATTGCACTGCTAGAGTTGTAGCTGATGTTTACAAAATTATGAAAAAATTCTATTTCAATAATTTTATCTCAGATTCATCTTACTAAATTCAATATATTCCAGGTAAACAAGTTGATGTATAAGAAGACGCGCATCTAATTCATAATATTTTTCATTTCTTCGGAACGGCGACCGTACTCTCCAATTTTGTTGTCTTGAGAGAAAACTTCTTATGAATCCGGACACAACACTGCGTAAATCGTGCGTTTTTCTTTGTTAACGTTAAACTTGCTGAATTAAGCATAGAATTTGACATAAAAAACATTGCCCGCCACTTGTTTCGAATTCTCACTTGAGCGGAAATTTCCGCTAAATTTTAGAGCATTTCAAAAAATCACTACAAAATTAGCACCAGTGAACGAATATCTTGCGAAGAAAAGGACGAATTCGTGTGTTGTAGTACCATTGATGAAATCATCAATTTTTATTCCATAAACTTAAACATCGGAAGGGTTGTACATGTAATAACTCTGCAACAAGTCTTGAATTTCTATATGCGCAAAAAAAAAATACTTTTGCGATGCTCAGGCCTCAACATGCAAGGAATTATGGTTGAATGTCAATTTTTTTTCTACCTCATCTCTGAGTGTTGAATCAATTTAGCTACCTGAGCTAAATACAAGAAAGTTTGATTGTTTCTTACATTCATTGGCATTTAATGAACACGAGGTTGATAACGTTCAAATCTTGCCTCAAAATCGTTGAAGCAAGATTTAATTTCTTGCCTCACTTTTTCGTAGATCGTAGCTTCTGTTGGAAGTGTTATTATGGCCCTACCCTATTCATCGAGTATGCAATGTTCGTTATCTATGACTAATCTCACTGTTCGACCATTCTTTAGTGCGCTCTTATTTCCTGAAGCTAACGCACTAGTTTTCCTGGTACTGATGCGCAGAATGCGTACCGCAAAAAACTTCCTCTAAAAGTGACATGACTGCGCTCAGACGCGCATTTAAAGGTTGATATTAAAGCGCATTGGGTACTTGCGCGCATGTCTGCATGATAAAGAAACCCCTGGAAAGATGTAGGGCAAATTTCTATACGAGTCTAAGCTTCATGTAGGTTTATTAGCAAGACGTAGTAGATCATATTTAACTTTAGTTCTGAGTAACGCTTGCTTTGGTCATTCGTTAACTCAGTTCACGTTGAACACTCTAGGGCTCGTTTGTAGATAGTAGAGTTTACATGAGTGCAAGTGCAAGTACGAGTAACTTTAAAAGTAAAGTTCAACAAACGGAGAAATGTTACTTATTTTTTCACATAAGTTTGCACTAGATCATCCAACTGGGAATGCCCACATCAGAAGAACTTGAGAATGCTAAAGAACGTATCTAAATCTTAGTAGTTAGTATATCCTAATTGTTGAACTGAAGCGATGCAGGGCATAAAAGTATGAAATTTTTCTTTTAAGGAGCGTTCTATATCAGACGATTGGAGGAACAAGAGTGACCTTAAATTTTTGCAATAAAAATAATTAGCTATAAACTTATTGCCCCTCATTTTGATACTCAGGAATTTATGTTGCAGTTGTCAAAAAGCTGCCGTAATATCGCTAGCGTTCGATCATTAACAACCTATACTTGTGTCCTAGGGAACGTAGAATTTCGTGCATACTTGGCATTCAACTTTAGGTGCTACTTTAGCTTGAGGCTTACCTGCATATTATATCGCCTAACTAGGTGCAGTTTGATATGTACAAGTTAAGTGTTTATTGCTGAATTAAATGTATGGAAATAAGTAATATTCTTTAGTAAGCTAACCTTACGCTATGGTACTAGGCTAGAGGTAGATCTCATGCTATAGTGTGGTAAGCCTCACGCTATAGTACTAGCTAGAGGTAGATCTCATGCTACAGTGTGGTGGACCTTACGCCTTCTAACCTCACCCTATATGTACATAGTACTAGCTAGAGGTAGATCTCATGCTATAGTGTGGTAAGCCTCACGCTATAGTACCAGCTAGAGGTAGATCTCATGCTATAGTGTGGTGGACCTTACGCCTTCTAACCTCACCCTATATGTACATAGTACTAGCTAGAGGTAGATCTCATGCTATAGTGTGGTAAGCCTCACGCTATAGTACTAGCTAGAGGTAGATCTCATGCTATAGTGTGGTGGACCTTACGCCTTCTAACCTCACCCTATATGTACATAGTACTAGCTAGAGGTAGATCTCATGCTATAGTGTGGTAAGCCTCACGCTATAGTACTAGCTAGAGGTAGATCTCATGCTATAGTGTGGTGGACCTTACGCCTTCTAACCTCACCCTATATGTACATAGTACTAGCTAGAGGTAGATCTCATGCTATAGTGTGGTAAGCCTCACGCTATAGTACTAGCTAGAGGTAGATCTCATGCTATAGTGTGGTGGACCTTACGCCTTCTAACCTCACCCTATATGTACATAGTACTAGGCTAGAGGTAGATCTCATGCTATAGTGTGGTAAGCCTCACGCTATAGTACTAGCTAGAGGTAGATCTCATGCTATAGTGTGGTGGACCTTACGCCTTCTAACCTCACCCTATATGTACATAGTACTAGCTAGAGGTAGATCTCATGCTACAGCGTGGTAAGCCTCACGCTATAGTAATAGCTAGAGGTAGATCTCATGCTATAGTGTGGTGGACCTTACGCCTTCTAACCTCACCCTATATGTACATAGTACTAGCTACTCCCTATTTTTTATCGAGAGTTCACAGTCTAGTAAACTCCCAGAAACAGATAATGATTCTGGTACGAGAAGCTGCTGCTTCCACAAGTTGAAACGAAATAAATGTACACAAGGAGTTCCGAGACTCGAACTCAGGACTTAGAAATTACCGCGCCGGCACGCTACCAACTGAGCTATCGATCACCCTAAAAGGTGACCGAAACCCAACGATAGCAATGCTTGGCCCAGTGCAGGTACGTGCTGTCCCGACATATATTTTACTCCCTATTTTTTATCGAGAGTTCACAGTCTAGTAAACTCCCAGAAACAGATAATGATTCTGGTACGAGAAGCTGCTGCTTCCACAAGTTGAAACGAAATAAATGTACACAAGGAGTTCCGAGACTCGAACTCAGGACTTAGAAATTACCGCGCCGGCACGCTACCAACTGAGCTATCGATCACCCTAAAAGGTGACCGAAACCCAACGATAGCAATGCTTGGCCCAGTGCAGGTACGTGCTGTCCCGACATATATTTTACTCCCTATTTTTTATCGAGAGTTCACAGTCTAGTAAACTCCCAGAAACAGATAATGATTCTGGTACGAGAAGCTGCTGCTTCCACAAGTTGAAACGAAATAAATGTACACAAGGAGTTCCGAGACTCGAACTCAGGACTTAGAAATTACCGCGCCGGCACGCTACCAACTGAGCTATCGATCACCCTAAAAGGTGACCGAAACCCAACGATAGCAATGCTTGGCCCAGTGCAGGTACGTGCTGTCCCGACATATATTTTACTCCCTATTTTTTATCGAGAGTTCACAGTCTAGTAAACTCCCAGAAACAGATAATGATTCTGGTACGAGAAGCTGCTGCTTCCACAAGTTGAAACGAAATAAATGTACACAAGGAGTTCCGAGACTCGAACTCAGGACTTAGAAATTACCGCGCCGGCACGCTACCAACTGAGCTATCGATCACCCTAAAAGGTGACCGAAACCCAACGATAGCAATGCTTGGCCCAGTGCAGGTACGTGCTGTCCCGACATATATTTTACTCCCTATTTTTTATCGAGAGTTCACAGTCTAGTAAACTCCCAGAAACAGATAATGATTCTGGTACGAGAAGCTGCTGCTTCCACAAGTTGAAACGGCGCGGTAATTTCTAAGTCCTGAGTTCGAGTCTCGGAACTCCTTGTGTACATTTATTTCGTTTCAACTTGTGGAAGCAGCAGCTTCTCGTACCAGAATCATTATCTGCTTCTGGGAGTTTACTAGACTGTGAACTCTCGATAAAAAATAGGGAGTAAAATATATGTCGGGACAGCACGTACCTGCACTGGGCCAAGCATTGCTATCGTTGGGTTTCGGTCACCTTTTAGGGTGATCGATAGCTCAGTTGGTAGCGTGCCGGCGCGGTAATTTCTAAGTCCTGAGTTCGAGTCTCGGAACTCCTTGTGTACATTTATTTCGTTTCAACTTGTGGAAGCAGCAGCTTCTCGTACCAGAATCATTATCTGTTTCTGGGAGTTTACTAGACTGTGAACTCTCGATAAAAAATAGGGAGTAAAATATATGTCGGGACAGCACGTACCTGCACTGGGCCAAGCATTGCTATCGTTGGGTTTCGGTCACCTTTTAGGGTGATCGATAGCTCAGTTGGTAGCGTGCCGGCGCGGTAATTTCTAAGTCCTGAGTTCGAGTCTCGGAACTCCTTGTGTACATTTATTTCGTTTCAACTTGTGGAAGCAGCAGCTTCTCGTACCAGAATCATTATCTGTTTCTGGGAGTTTACTAGACTGTGAACTCTCGATAAAAAATAGGGAGTAAAATATATGTCGGGACAGCACGTACCTGCACTGGGCCAAGCATTGCTATCGTTGGGTTTCGGTCACCTTTTAGGGTGATCGATAGCTCAGTTGGTAGCGTGCCGGCGCGGTAATTTCTAAGTCCTGAGTTCGAGTCTCGGAACTCCTTGTGTACATTTATTTCGTTTCAACTTGTGGAAGCAGCAGCTTCTCGTACCAGAATCATTATCTGTTTCTGGGAGTTTACTAGACTGTGAACTCTCGATAAAAAAAAAAAAAAAATAGGGAGTAAAATATATGTCGGGACAGCACGTACCTGCACTGGGCCAAGCATTGCTATCGTTGGGTTTCGGTCACCTTTTAGGGTGATCGATAGCTCAGTTGGTAGCGTGCCGGCGCGGTAATTTCTAAGTCCTGAGTTCGAGTCTCGGAACTCCTTGTGTACATTTAGTACTAGCTAGAGATAGATCTCATGCTATAGCGTGGTAGACCTCACGCTAGAGCATCATCCAATTTTATACGCTCTGTTATTTGAAGCAGCGCACACTGGGGTTCGTAACAAACCGTGCCACGTGTGGAGGAGCCGGGCCACGCGGCATCGTGCGATGCGCCTGCGCAGCCAAGCCCTCGACGGCAGCCAATCACAGGCCTCGTACGAGTGGGAGCGGCAACTGCTACCTTGAAGACTGGCCTCCCTGGGGGTTGAGTGCGTTCATTGAGTTCAAGTAGTATATATATAGGCAAGAGAAGGAAATACTCGTGTGTAAAATAGATTGTCCTGGAAAGATATTTCGAATTCTTTTAAAATAATTTCTTAATGACTTCTTATTATTTTTAATGATGAATTATGAGATTTTATAATGAAATATAATATAACTAGAATAGAGGGTAACCTTTCTATAAGTTAATCCCTCATTCATACGTTCAGGTCTTTGTCATAAAAAAGTCGCTTTTTTCTATCCAATGTCCAGCATTAATGTTCAGCCTCGACCATTCTAAAAGGAAAAGCGGCCAAAAATCGCATCTAAGCGTAGTCGATTAACAACGATTTTTTTTCATTTTCAATTTTCACATTTCCGAACAGAATTGTAATTTGGATTCAATCTTCGTTATACTTAATGGGGAAAAAGTGGAACAAACTTTGATACAATTTTTACCAGCAGCTAACATCTAACATTCCTCAGAATGCCTTTCTCGAGAGAGATCCAGATGACACATCATCAATTTTTCCAGCACACACCGCTGACAGGATTGAGCTGGCCAAATATATTATTTTACTCACTAGTGCACACGACCCGGCAAAAAGTAAGCGATTTAATAGTTTCCTTAAATAAACCTTCCAGATGCGAATGACAAACAAATGTATCCGTCCTAACCATACCCGCGATTAAAATGTTCTGGTACTTGTGAAACTCGTACCACAGATATGGCCACTAAGCATCCTTATGAGTGTCACGGACAGACGAACCAGCCAATTTACTGTATTCAATAAAATTTCCTTTGTAATAACATAGGAGATATTACACCGAAGGAACATGTATACGAGTACATTTTATTTTTAATTTAAAATTTACGGAGACACGTGGCGTTTTATTATATAGAGGTTGATTGACAGTAATCAGACACAGCAGAGGCACGTAACACAGAGGAGGAGGTCAGGTTCTGCGTACTGTCAATATATACGCAATATAGCGTCTACACCAGGACCGCCACACACAAATAACAGTCGAGGTTAACCTGACTGAATGTCTTTTATATCAATTTATGATGCTTATGCGTATCAAAAGAAAATCATTCAATCAGCAACTTGAGATCTAAATCGAACTTGGAGAGAAATACGTCAAGAGAGATTGTTTGAGTGCTGTCTATCTCGATGTGCGGGGTCATCACACTCTCTCTCAAACTGGTGTCTGTGAGACCAAATCCGCACTCATGCACAGCACTCAGGCTGCGGCTGAAATCAGAGTTACCAGACAGCCAAAAGTCTCGCCTAAATTCTCAAATTACGATTTTATTGCCTAATTTTACGTTTTTAAAATGGATATGAAATTTGAGCATATTGAACAAAAAGGAAACAGTCTGACTATCCCAGCAGAAACCTATGAAGCAGATTTCAATTTTCATAGTGCTGAAGCGACATTTTCAAGAAACCTACTTGTTTCTTTTATGGTTCAAACCATTTTTGTAAGATAAAGTTTATGAAAGTAGTATACTTGGGGTTCCACGGAACTAAACCCATTTTTAAGGCACAGCCCAAACACTATCTATCATAAAAACACCGATCGTTGCGTTCTGTTCTGTTCCTATGGACTTTCTTCTTTCCCTGGGCGTTGGATGGTTTCAAATGCACAGTTAACGCCAAGTTGTTGCGCCAGGTCCGTTTTCTTCTATTTTCAAACTCCAAAACCTTCTGTACTGCATCCTTCCTATCCTCCTGTTCATCTTTCCTACACTCCTGTTCTCCATCCTTCCTATCCTCCTGTCCCCCATTTTTTTTTCCTATTCATTCCTTTCTCCTCCGTGCCGCAGGTGCTGGTGCAGTTACCCGTACATCCTATGGGAACCCTTCTCTCCCATCACGGTTTGTATCACCTGACTTAATTAACTTAATGACACTACGTGTTAAATGATGGAATCATACACGTTAGTTGAAATTGGGGCCTGTTTGCTTTGGTGGCTAGTAAATCAGATGGTCAGGTCATGAGCGCATTGTTGCCCAACATTATACTCTAAGAATAATATAGGTTTTTACCGAAAAACATATGAAGACTTTGTGGTATTCTTTTATCGCATAAATGACGCTTCATGACTGGATAAACCAAGTTTGTGTAATATTTCACTCTGCAAAAAAAACAGTTCCGTTCAAAAAGGCGGAACTCAATAATGTTCGATAAAGTGCAAAAATCTTTTAATTAAGTTGTCATTACACAGCACAGCATTCACTACATTCCGAATTTACTCCAATTTAATCCTTTGAATACGAACATCAAAGACATGCACATCTTATTGATTCCAGTGATATAAATCTAATATTTATACCCGTGAGGTAGTGACGCCTGTTCTACATATATTCACTCACTTCTCATCTGCTGCTAGGTTGTTTTGGGGTTGTCCATAGTTACAAATTGCTGTAGACACTAGTGGAAATGTAATTTTAAATTTAGTATACCCTCAACTGCTCCAGACGGAAGATCTGGTGGTTCTAGAGAGAAGAAATTAAACATGTGGATGAATAAATATACAGAGTGTCCATAAAATGTGTCACAGATACAGACCTATACTACGGACAAACCATATTAGATAGGGTACAAGGTTTTCTTCATTTTTAACAGTAATTACTTTTTCATATCACTCATAAACTTCCACACAAACTCCTCTTGTTGCTCAGAGTACGTCTAAGCGAAATATGATCCCGCCCCACGTATTCTCCAAAGAGAGAGTATCTCCGTAGTTACCGCTGTTAGAGCTGCTGTTTTCCTAGCCTTGTAAGTCTCAGCACCAAGTGCTAATGTGAATACAGTACACTTTATCCTGTGAATAATTCACAAAGAAAGATTTCAATTAATCCACATAGGAGATGAAGGGAGTAATGTCTGGTGAACTGCAGCAGGGGTTCGCTTGTTTTTTGTTGCTCTGGCAAGACACTATGCCTGATATTCTTGATGCAGATAGCTAGAATGTTCACAGAGGTATCTGCTGGATAACAAAAAAGATTGGTAATTATTCAGTAGATTGCGAGAACTGTACGGTCATAACCACAATCATTTCAAGGTTATTGATTTTATTATTGAAGGAAATGGTGGACCGCGTGTATTCGTATTATCTGACATTTAGGGGCCTTCGGGAGGTTGGGGTCCATGCTTGAGCGATAAATACTATATAAACAATTTAGCCATGAATAATTTGATACTGACACAACCTTTCCTAAAATAACTTAACCTTTTTTAGTTTAAACTAACGTTAATTACTAATAAAAAAATTTACTAACTGAAATTTAACAATAGGCGCTAATGTTTTTATTATTTCGTATTCTTTCCCGACGCATTTTTTTCTTCAATTAATGTGGAATATTAAAATCATTCTTTATATGAACATACTGGAATTAAGGTAAATCAGGCAAAATATTTTTGCACAATCATCAGTCAAAAAAAATTTATGTCAAAAAATGGCGCTCGACTTCAAGAGGCCCTTATAACGCTGCAGCAACGGTCAAAAATGACCTCAACTATTGACCTTATCAATAGTTAATTAAGGACGAAAGGGTGCTACTTTAGCGTGAGGTCTACAGCCATGCATCGCCTACCCAGATGCAGTTTGAGATGTACAAATTAAGTGTTTATCGCTAAATTAATTGTATGGAAATAAGTAATATCCATTAGTAACCTAACCTAAACTCAAACTATAGTACTAGCTAGAGGTAGATCTCATGCCATAGTGTGATAGACCTAACGCTATGGCAGCACTGACGCAAGTTAACTATAGTTATCGACGAAAATTACCTTTGCCCTATCTTTCCAAAAGTTATACGTGCCAGCGCGACTATTACAAGGCGCACTGGCGGGGCTGTTTGCGTACAGTAGACGATTTGGACACTGGAGCGAAACAAGGAGCCAGGCGGTGTTACACAGTTATTTTGTGTGAAAGACAATCGGACCGCTGTGCTTGTGTTGTATCATGAAAGTGCAACAAAACGAAAATTCATCCGATTTTCTACACAGTTATTCGGAGTATTTGCCTGCTCTATAATTAGTTTACTTTTTATAAGCCACTGAAAAAGCTGCATCGTTTTTGAAGTTGTACTTTAATTTTGGAGGAAATATCTTCATGACGCCTACATTTGTAACAGACCGAATCCAAAATTCAGCAGACGAAGTTAAATTTCGCTTATTATTAGTTCCAAAGTAAGGCTGGTGGGTGGTCAGATCTTATTACTAATGGAAGGATACTGAATTTTGCCAATTGTCATCACTGATAGCATTGCGTGGGTAGAGAAATCCATGCAAACTAACATTGATATAAAATTTTTTTTAAATTTACTAGACTGCCTGAAACTCTTTGGGTCATTTTACTTATGTAAAGTCGAACAAAGATTAAGCAGCTGCATTGAAGTTTAATAAAAACTTCCTGGTAATCGCAAATTATCGATCATATTCAAATTCGTTCTGATGTGCGAGAATTGGATATGAGGGATTAGGAAATCATCTATCTTTGCGTTGGAAGAATATTCTCAAAACACCAATTTCGATCATCAGTGATTCAGCACACTTCCCTTTATCGGGTATGTTTGAGTTAACTAGCAAAACCTGCACTACGAGTCTGGCAGTAACCTTCGTGAATTGCACCAACAACTTATTCAGGACCGAAGTTTAACGATAGTTACCGAAGAAATGGATTTTTCCTCTCGCGAAACGAAATCGCATACGATGTTCTACAGTTTTTTAGAATTTTTTCTTCCATAAATGGTAAACTAATTATAAATTTCATTAATTGAATAAAATAGTTTACCATTTATGAGCCACTGAAATCGCTGCATCGTTTTTGCAGTTCTCATTTAATTTTCGAGGTTGATTCTTCAGCACGTCGATATTTGTAACCGTCCGTGTTCAGAATACAGCTGGTGTGTTTCAGGGATTTTAGAGTGAGGAGACCAAAACCCGTGTTCTACTGGTCATGATTCAATAGATCATGGTAAAATATGCAAAAGACTTTTGAACCGCATCAACATTGAAAGTCATGACCAAATTAATGAGGTTCTCAAAACTGCTTGAAACGGAATTTCATGCAGTGTACTGTTACTATTGTACAGCTGTTCAAAGTTCTTTTTATGTGTTATCGGTAATTTCTCTTTGGTTAACCTTTAAAATCACTGCCTCGTTTTTCTCGGTCATTTTTTAACTTGTTTTATGAAAATCTTTTTCAGGAGGTGGACATTTGTAAGTGGTCGTATGATTCTTATCCGATCGTATGAGCTTGCAAGAAAGTTAAATTACAAATTTCATTAGTACCAAAAGCAGAGTAGTGAACTTCACTCAATTTTATCATCGAAACCAAGAAGTTGAATTTTGCACTATGTTTCTACTGAAAGCAGAGCCTTAACAAGAACGTACGAACACCCAATCATTCCAGTACTCTCGCATACTCACAAACGATGTTTTTGTAGGTTCATAAGTATGTATACAAGTATACATAGATATTCAAATATACTCTGTACGTATATAAACTCATGAAAGTTATCAACACTCATCCCAGATTTGAAGTGATATTCAGCGGTAAATAATAAAGAACATAAAAGACTAAACATGCATTGAATACACTGAAGCGCATCATGTCCACACGGACATCATCTTCAATAAACGAACAACAAGTTTCAATGTGCTCGAGTTCACATGCAACACCACATGAGGCTATTGGGTATAGATGCATAGAGTTCGCCCTCTGAAACATCTACACATAACTCCAAGAGAGAGGTCGGAGAGTCCTTAGCGGAGTCCGAGCAACAATTGACGACGAAATTCAAGGTTTTATTCATAGGTGTCACATGATCAAGGGTATCCGGACTACCGAGTATATGGCTCTCTGCTACGCATAAGAATGATGTAAATTTTTCATTTTAAAACTTGTGTTATTAATTACAAATTGTTTCATTGAAAATAGGAAATCAAAATTCAATTCAGAATTTTGATTTCCCGTTTTCAATGAAACAATTTGTAATTAATTGCCCAAAACATGCTCTTGAAATGATAATAGCATGTTAAGAGCACGTTTGCGTTGCACGAGAGTAACTGAGACTAACATCCCGTAGAAAACGACTAAACTCCATAATTATTCAAATAGAACGAAAATTATGAACTTTTTAAAAATAAAAATATCTCAAGTTCGTTTAAAAAGAGCTTAAGTTTCAGTAGGTATAAATTAATTGACATCCACGAAAAGAACAATCTCTGCAGCGGTGTTCAGACCATGCAGCAACAAGCAGGCGAGCAACAAACCGAGTGTCATTACAAAGAGAGACAAATAAACAGATATCGTTTACTGTTCGTAGCATTTGATGAACGTGACCTCAACTCATCCAAGGTGAAGTACTATATACTAAAACACTATCCATATGGATTAAGAGTTACTCTAACATGAGAGGGCACATATTCATACCTAGCCCTGCCAAAGTTCTATCCTTAGCGAAAATGTTTGTAAATACCACGGGACATGCAATCCGAATAATAGTACACATATATCAGAGCCAATTTTTAGGAACTGGAAGATTAAACTATGTACACGTTTCCCGAAATATTTGCCTTTTGACTTCACGTACAACTTAAGACGCCCGGGTCACTGGTATGTAGCAGCACGCATCACATCTTGGGGCCGCAGCTGTTCGGGCCACTGATTTTACCCAATCCGGCCACAGCGATTACAATTTTGAATTACTTTCAGCGCACGCCATCTTATCTTATAAGTCTTATAGTTCCTAGTATAATAGATTCAAGTATGGGCTTCCTGAGTGCCAATCCACAGCCGCGATGAACTCCGGAACATGTGTTGCCAACCAATGATGCATCGCCCTGGTGTTGTGAGCGGGCGCCGAGTCGCGTAGAAACACCCACTGCTCTCGAGGAAAGACCATTATTTGAATGCCTAAGCTGCGTTTTACAAAGTCATTCTAGCATTTCTGTGCATTTTTGACTCTCTGTTCACCAAAATATTCAGCAAAAAGCTACCCTCATACACCACTCACCACTAAACCTTCATGGAATCATCAAACTCTTTCCGCTTTTAGATTGGGTGTGCCAGCTTCTTGAGAAGTGTGTGAGTATACTGTCATCTTGAAGGAAAATTTTTTGGATCATGGAAGCCCGTTATAAGGAAAAGGGCGTATACTGTCATCTTGAAGGAAAATTTTTTGGATCATGGAAGCCCGTCATAAGGAAAAGGGCGTATACTGTCATCTTGAAGGAAAATTTTTTGGATCATGGAAGCCCGTCATAAGGAAAAGGGCGTATACTGTCATCTTGAAGGAAAATTTTTTGGATCATGGAAGCCCGTCATAAGGAAAAGGGAGTATATTGTCATCTTGAAGGAAATTTTTTTGCATTTTGAAAGCTCGTCATCAGGGAAAAGGAGCGTCTGTGTGCACCGTTCGCATACCACGTGAAGAGCTCCTTTACTCTCCTGGCTATGATCATCTAAAGAGCAGTAATAAGCTGACGTCTTGTCGTTCTGCAGCACGCACAAGCTTAATTGAGGCCTTGTCTGATGATCTGGAACGTGGTTCTCGGCAAGATTTCTATCTCTCGTGCCATGACTTGTGGAAAGGGTTTTACCGAATTCGCTGAGCTGCCGCTGCAGTTTTTCCGCTTTTTGGCGTGTAATCAACGGCGAACATTCGCTGTAATCGCGTGAAAGTACGGTGAATAATTTTCCTTGATTTTTTAAGCGCTGCAATATGTTAAATATCTCAAATGGCGTCTTGTTGCACATGCATGATACAACACAATATCAGTGGTTCGATTCTCTTTCACACAAGATAACTGCGGAACACCACTTGGCTCCTTCTTTCGCTCCAGTGTCCAAATCGTCTACTTTACGCAAACACACCCGCCAGCGCGCCTTGTAATAGTCGCGGTGCTACGTCTAATTTTGGGATAGAACAAGCGGCAGATCAAAGACTATGTTTTGCAGAAAGAAAAGAATCTCATTTCTATAGCTCTGAGGTCTAGAAAATTCGTTGCTAAAACACATTAGATGTGTTTTGTCAAATAACTTATGCAACTTTTTGAAGGGATTTGGGAAGCAACCCAACTGCATGTCTCAAGGGCGTGCAGTTAACGTACAAGCGTTTGAGGAAGAAAAACGTTGATTGGACATTACAGATAACACCATAGTGGATAGTCGAAACAGATTTTCTGGTTAGATTACAATTTTTCTCAGCATGAAATTAGAATGTTCATCTAATAAGCTTGGCTAATTTTGCGTGAAAACATAAATCCCCTGAGTTTGCTATAGGTCACTTTAGAATTTGTTCACCTCCTATTAAGATACCATAGATGCCTTGCAGCTTACTTGGGGGATGATGCTAACATTGTTAACCGTTAGATTTTAGGTTTGTGCGTGTGTCTCATTTTTACGAACAAATAAGTCTTTAGTAAATAAACCTTCAAACTCTTTCAAGTTATCGCAGATTTTCAACTTAGATCTAAAATGTTAGGAAGAACTCATCAAATCTACGCGTTGGATCACCGCGAAATTGCTATCCTAACAAACGAGTTTCTGACCATATCCTCAGCCACCATTACACCCCCAGGTCTCGTAGCTGCCGCGCCTACTCGTAAAAAGTAAAACAGTTTCTCTGGAAGTCGGCACTAACGTCATCACTGATGTACGTCACAGGAGTTCCCGAAACCGTCTTTACATTTGCACTTCTTTTTTTGAGTGAGAAAACTCGCAAGCATCAGCGTAATGCTAGTAGCAACCAGGGTTGCGGAATCGGAGTCGGAGTCGCAAGTTTATTCCTCCGGCTCCGATACCCTGGTTACAATTTTCTTTTTGAGTCTTTGTAAGAACCTCTATTGACACAAAAATGTACAGATGCAGTTCATGTAATTGTACCTCGTCCAAACTATTGAGAAGAAAAATAGAAGGTTTGTAGCAAAACCAATGGGATCTCCGCTGTTTTGCTAAAAATTGTATTAAGCCAACGTCGAAATAAATAGATTTTATGCATTGGCACATCACCAGCTAACATTGGGTAAAGTGCTAATTTTGATCATGCGTAAATTTTCGTACACATGCCTAATGTTGAGATTTTTCGTACTTGTCTCTGACACTGCCAAAATTTTCCTCATTATGAAAACATGACTGCTCACACTGACTATCTCGTGTTCGTGGTACGTGGAAGTGATAACAGGGTGCATGCATGGCTAACCTCGCTCTTGAGCCCCGCTCCCGCACGTCTTCTTAGAATAAACAAAAACTTCATTTGAAGACAACGAGGAAAAAAGAGGATGTACTTTTCTCCGTGCTCGTCTCAAGCAGGGCTGGAGTTCTGCCTCTACAGCCCTTATTGTGCGTTATATTTTTACTACTGTGCACGATCCGTAAAAATAACGGGATTCGTTATTTTCTTCAGACAAATCTCCCCGATGTGGATGACAAACAAATATATCCATTCTAATAGTACCTGCAATAAAAATGTTCTTTACTTGTGCTCTGGGCAGGTCTGAGATTTTCCCCGTTGGGTATAAGGGAAAAGCTCAAGCACAATACCCCACTCAACCCAGGTGTCGGAAATGGGTACCGGCTTTACGGGGGAACCGTCATGGTGTCCTATATATAGTGTTAGTTATAAGACATTTGAGAAACCAATGCTTAAGATCATATGTATCAGGCTTGATTGGAAATAAAGCATCCTAAAGATGCCGATGTTTGTTTGTTTGTTTGTTTGTTTGTTTGGGGAAACTCATATCACAGATACAGTCATTGAGCATAAAAACGTGAAAAAGAGAAGGACCAACCCATTTAACCTGTTCAATGAGATTCCAACTGTAATAGGAGAAATTACGCATAAAATAAATATATACATTTTGTTATTCATTTGTAAATTTAAGAAGACACCTGGCGTTTTATTATAGAGTACTAGTGTACGCGACCCGTCAAAAATGAGGGGATTCAATATTTTCCTTGAAAAAATCCTCCAGATGTGGATGACAAAAAATATATTCATCCTAATAGTCCCTGCGATTAAAATATTTTTGTTCTTGTACACTTGTGAAACTCGTATTATAGATACGGTCATTAAGCATCCTTAAGAATGTCACAGAGAGACGGACCAACCAATTTAATGTGTTCAATGAAATCCTCATTGTTATAACAGGAGAAATTAGGCGAAAAATTTATTTGTTTGTAAATTTATGGAGATACCTGGCGTTTTTTATGTATAGTGTCGATATATAGTGTCAGAAACTTGAAAATGAAGAAAATTTCAAGGAAATTATTCATCTCTACATAACTTCTTGCATTATCAATTACAAATATTAAAGCACCATGATGAATTTCAACTGAAAAAGGTCTGAGGTAAATTTCAATTGCAAAAAAAAAATGATTGTGTATTCTGGATACCATAATGCAAGTTGAAAGGGAATTGAATCACCACAGAAAATAATGCAATAGAATAATTTCTTGTATTTCTTGAAGCTTTATCCTTGTTGCTATCAAAGCTATCGATTAGAAGTGTGTGACACATGGACAGACAGACGGGCGGACGCTGCTCTTATTAAAGAATAGATTTATTAATGAAGCGCTTTAACTCACGCTCAGCAATGAAAGACCTAGATGCTCCTGTCATTTAGGTCATTGTGAGTCTTAAGGTAGATTGCACCACATTAGATGGTCAGAGGGAATATAATATCTAATACGGATTTGTTATATTTTTATTCATTTATTAATTAATAAAATTTATGTATTAATCACGTACATTACATAGCGTAAAAATTAAACGGTCTCTAAGATGAGTAGGTCCCGAAGCACCAATGTAGCTATCTTAAAAAAATTATGCGTTGTTCCATGAACAGCTCATGTATTGGCCACAACTGACACTGAACTCGCAAACACTTCAATTATTTGTGTCGCTTGGGCTGTCACTTGAATATTTGAACTGCAGATTTAAGCTTCCCATTTGAAGAACAAATGATTCATGCATTGATTATTTTAAGAACAGTTCTTTGTGATAAATGTTTTTGGAATGAAAGATGACTTCAAAGTCCTAATTTTCGCTGAAGCCTTCTTTAATTCAATAGTTATAGTACTTGTATCGGATTTGCGTAACGATTGCAATAGACAGAACGTCTATTGAAATTTTGAAGGCTAGGTGAGACTAGGGCAGGTGAGACCAGGGCAGGTGAGACTAGGGCAGGTGAGACTAGGGCAGGTGAGACTAGAGCAGGTGAGACTAGGGCAGGTGAGACTAGAGCAGGTGAGACTAGGGCAGGTGAGACTAGGGCAGGTGAGACTAGAGCAGGTGAGACTAAAACGGGTGAGACTATGGCAGGTGAGACTAGAGCAGGTGAGACTAGAGCAGGTGAGACTAGAACGAGTGAAACTAGGGCAGGTGAGACAAGGGTAGGTGAGACTAGAGCAGGTGAGACTAGGGCAGGTGAGACTAGGGCAGGTGAGACTAGGGCAGGTGAGACTAAAGCAGGTGAGACTAGAGCGAGTGAGACTAGGGCAGGTGAGACAAGGGTAGGTGAGACTAGAGCAGGTGAGACTAGGGCAGGTGAGACTAGGGCAGGTGAGACTAAAGCAGGTGAGACTATAGCGAGTGAGACTAGGGCAGGTGAGACTAGAACAGGTGAGACTAGAGCGAGTGAGACTAGAGGAGGTGAAACTAGGGCAGGTGAGACTAGAGCAGGTGAGACTAGAGCGAATGAGACAAGGGAAGGTGAGGCTAGGGTAGGTGAGACTAGGGCAGGTGAGACTAGGGCAGGTGCGACTAGGGCAGGTGAGATTAGGGCAGGTGAGACTAGAGCAGGTGAGACTAGAGCAGGTGAGACTAGAGCAGGTGAGACTAGAGCGAGTGAGACTAGGGTAGATGAGACTAGGGCAGGTGAGACTAGGGTAGGTGAGACTAGGGCAGGTGAGACTAGGGCAGGTGAGACTAGGGCAGGTGAGACTAGAGCGGGTGAGACTAGGGCAGGTGAGACTGGGGCAGGTGAGACTAGAGCGAGTGAGAATAGGGCAGGTGAGACTAGGGCAGGTGAGACTAGGGCAGGTGAGACTAGGGCAGGTGAAACTAGAGCAGGTGAGACTAGGGCAGGTGAGACTAGAGCAAGTGAGACTCGGGCAGGTGAAACTAGGGCAGGTGAGACTAGGGCAGGTGAGACTAGTGCAGGGGAGATTAGGGCAGGTGAGACTAGAGCAGGTGAGACTAGGGCAGGTGAGACTAGGGCAAGTGAGACTAGGGCAGGTGAGACTAGGGCAGGTGATACTAGGGCAGGTGAGACTAGGGCAGGTGAGACTAGGGCAGATGAGACTAGGGCAGGTGAGACTAGGGCAGGTGAAACTAGAGCAGGTGAGACTAGGGCAGGTGAGACTAGAGCAAGTGAGACTCGGGCAGGTGAAACTAGGGCAGGTGAGACTAGGGCAGGTGAGACTAGTGCAGGGGAGATTAGGGCAGGTGAGACTAGAGCAGGTGAGACTAGGGCAGGTGAGACTAGGGCAGGTGAGACTAGGGCAGGTGAGACTAGGGCAGGTGAGACTAGGGCAGGTGATACTAGGGCAGGTGAGACTAGGGCAGGTGAGACTAGGGCAGGTGAGACTAGGGCAGGTGAGACTAGGGCAGGTGAGACTAGAGCAGGTGCGACTAACACATCCAGTCACGGGTTTAACATGCGGTCATTAGATATTTACTCTAAATCCACCATCCAATTTGAACATTTTAGGTCATTAGTATCAGTGATTAAAACCATCAGTGAGCGCGAGTTGAATGAATGGGGATAAGACTTTAGAAAAAAATCATACGTGCATCCAGTACTCATTTCCCGCTTTGTTTGTTAGGAACATAAATTTTTGGGGCCGAATGTAGGTTTTTGATATTTTGAAAATGAACGGATGGATTTAATTATTGTTTCTGCACGCATAAAAGACCAAGTGATTCAAGTTGAGAGCAATCGTTGCACGTTGATAATCCCCGAACCGAAACAGCACTTAAAATCACCAAAAGGAGGCATGTACTAAATTGGCATTATACATATTATTTGATACCTGCACATGAAAATACGAGAGATAATTAGATCAGTTGATGGGTAAAGAACTTTTTATTTTTATCATTTGATTACATCGATTAGGGCGTGCCCAGCACGAGGCTATGAAGGCTAAAAAGACTAAGGCTAAATGATCGCCCATAATTTGACATTGGCAACACTACTTCGGATTTGAGAGCGGTACTAAAAATTGCTAAAAATATATACAGTTTTGACATTGAACACAGCGCAAGAGTGGTAATGCTCCATCTATTGAAATATTCGAAGCGGGCAATAGTCGCAAGAAGATCAAGAGTGTCTCTCTGTGTTACTCTGTGTCTATAGATTATTCATCAATTCATAAATTTTTATCTCCTAAATATTTTATAGCCTCTCTGATTATCAAATATTTAACGTACTTCATTGAAAACCGAAAATTATTCGTCTGTTTCTACTAAAACTCATTCCGTGAACTGTCTCATATTTTAATAATTTTTTTAACTGTCATTTTAATACCGCATTCTGCATTTTTTTTCTTATAGTATAGATGAACTCGGTACAGTAAGGTACAGTTTCTCCAGCGCAACTAGACTTGACTTAGAAAATATTCAACTCGTATTGATAAAACGTTGTGTTTTCAGATGATTTTGAAATTTTAAAAGGAGTATTTCCGAATTCATGGAATATTAAATTAGAAAAAATGCAATATGATTCAGTTAATTAGCTACAAGTCGATATAAATTTAATCTCAGCATGCTTCCAAAAGAGCTGCAAAATAATTTCTCATACACCCTTAAATGTAGAATATCTCGGCAAAGGTATTAGTCCCACCACCTCATTTTGAACTGATATGGAACAGTGCGTTAGCGGGCGCGTGCGAACCTGCAAGTGATCTTTATTTACTTCACCTGCACAAAAACCTTCGCAATGACGCTGTAAATTGTGTCTCTAACGTGGATCAGCGTAACGTTTACCATTGCACGCGTTTCAAATCGGAAATGTTTTCTAGTTTTTATCGTCGTTTAGTGCCAGAGATATTCCTGCGTTTCAAACCAGAATATTTTTCTACTTTTCTTTTGCATTGAACTACGATGAAAATTAGGTTCTGAAGGCAGGTTCATGGCACTTGGTGCCTCTCGCAAGGTATTTCTCCCTTTGTACGAACAGCAATAAAATTAGATTTTACTTGAGGAAAATTCCGTACAATAAATTCCTCCTTCGAAATAATACCTTTCATACCGAAAATATAGGGTACATCTTACCGTCATAACCATTTCCTCAACCAAAAAATTTTTCCTATCCTATACAACTTATTTTCTTATTTTCATTCTGTTCCAGCAACTCATCCTGCAAGCTGCCTATTTTTTGCTCCGTTCAAACAGCGATAAAATGGGCCGTACGTGAGGTAATTACTAGGGGACAAATTCTTGAGGCTGGCTCGCATCCCGTACAAGTCCGGATACATCCAGAAAGCTGGACCAGGTTTTTGCCGCGGTCTGTCTAATTGTGATCTCGGCAAGGCTTACTGGTCGTGATTGCGTCTGTTGAGAGCGCTTGCAGGTTTACTCATTATCCTAATTTGGTATTTATCGATATATTTTAAAAATTTTACAGCTCTCTTGAAAAATTTTGACTGTTTGATTTTCATGATTATATCACTGTTTGAATTTCTTCATTTTAAATTGCACGTTCACGTAACTATGTGCTTTCAGCGTGTAATCAAGCTTTTGCTTTACCTTTATTTTCTAGTTACCACAAGTTGGTCATGTTTTTCTTTTTTGCATCGTCCGTTGCTTGATCGCAGTAACATTCCTTGGAGACCTCGGCTTGAAAAACATTCCATGAAAACCTCGGTTACGTGGGGTGGAGCTCGGTTCACAAGTGTTCTCACGCAAACTTTGCCAGTTTCAACTGGGTCATTTGAATAAAATGAATATACAGGGTGGGGCAGTCAATCCTGCATTTCAGGCGTCCACAGCCTTCTCGAAATTGCATGGTTGACTGCTGCAACCTGTATAGGTGATCAGTGAGTAATAACACATCATCTTTAATGCGAGCCTCAACCTATTCATTCTGAAATTATCCCAGCTATGAAAAAACACAGAAAAACAAACGAATCATTTCAAACGAAAATACAAAATATATTATTGGTTTTTAAAGTGTATTTACCTAAAGATCCTAAGTTGATGAACACACAAGGGTATCATATTACCCATGCCCTATGCAACTAATACGCTCCTAGATTCAAACTGAGTTTAACAGCGAAAAAGTTTTCGTCCGGATAATTTCAGGTTTTCCCAACGCGTGTAATTCGAGACCTGGCAGCATGTACGTCACGCTCGTCCGCCCACTCAACAGACACAGTGAAGGCTGGTCAACATCCGAGTTGGTGAAGGCTGGTCAACATCCGAGTTGGCGAAGGCTGGTCAACATCCGAGTTGGCGAAGGCTGGTCAACATCCGAGTTGGCGAAGGCTGGTCAACATCCGAGTTGGCTTTAAAGTAAACTTTTTCACATGACGTCCACTCGGCGCCAGTGACGTTCGAGACCTCAATTAGAGCGCGTGGCGCAAATATTCAAATAAGTTCTAAATAAATTGCCGGAAGATTTATTGACTGAGTGTACACCTGGCCGACTTCATCTCCCCCTCTCCCTCTTTTCCCTAACCACCATTCGACGAAATAATAATGATTTGAGGATGTACTGCGTTAATTATGTTAATTTATGAATGCACGTGACTAATAATTTTGTCGGACTATTTTTTTAGATTTGAAGTAAATATCGAATACATTGTCAGAATATTTACTGACCGATAGTGCACATGCTCGGCTTGATAAATATTTATGATTTGAATAGAGTTAAGGTAAAATTTTTTTTTTAAATTTGTCATTAACCTGGAATTATATCAAATCTATAATTAACGCTTCAAAAGCGTAGTCATGGCTGGGAGGAAAATTGAAATTGTGGAATTGCATTTGCAGAAAATGTATGTTTTGATTTACACGAATAATATTCAGTTAAGTAACTTTAAGAAACTTGACCTCCAGTCATCAAATAAAATAGCCAATAAAAATATGTACTGGAAACATTATGGCTTCTAAGCTGAGAGTTAATGGTAGTTAAGTCATATAATAACAAATTAAAAAGAAGAACTAAATCAAAGTCTAAATTAATATTTCTAGAACTATGTCAGATTTGAAGTTAAAACTATAATTTCATAAGAGAACCTTGAAATAGTAAATGTGTGAGAGCAACATATTTCTTCATTCGTCATTTGCCTGGCTGCCTGCCGCTGTGTAGTGTACAACATTTTGAGAGTAACTTTGTTATGATAAACCCTTTAGAGAAGTTGATTCAACTTCAAGAAATGATGCTGAACTCATCAAAACAGTATAAGAGCAATTTTTTAATCTGAGATATAATTAAATTGCCGGTGTATCTTGTTCTAGAAATCTAACTGTAATTTGCTGCCATCTATGAAAAATTTTATCGAGCACGTTGGAGAGACACGTTTTCTACTGGCTCATAGAAAACTTCATTCAGATTCAAAAACCACTTGAACAATATAATAGAGTGCTATAAAAAGTAGGTAGCACCATTATCGCACGTCGAGAATTTGTTATTGAAGGATGTTTACGATTAAAATGATATGAAAATTTAAAGGGATCATTTTGGAGTAGCTACTGAATTTTAAGAAGCATCTCAAACTCAACTTGAGGAGGCGAGCTATTAGCCTGATATGCTAGTGGTATCGTTTGAAAGTAAGAACTTTAATTTTGACTAAGTTATTCAGGAAAGGAGGGGAAATATTGGACCCGCTTATCTTCAGTAAATACTTCTCACCATTAATTACTATATTATACCATTAATTGAGCTATAGATCTGACAGGGATACACGGAGGAGACGGACTGTTGGATATGCTGTTCTTCAGTAAATACTTCTCCCTATTAAAAACACATACTGTACTATGGCGTGACACCACAATTTTGGCGATAGTTTCGTTATTTACTTTTGACTTGGAGTTTATAAGCAGACTAACTCGCCAGTAAGATACAATGATCAGACATGATGAACATCGTGTTTTCCCGGTGTGTGTTCCAGAGCAATGTCGCAAGGTAATATGAGCTCAAGATCCACACTCGATGTAGGTTAACAAAATTAAATAAAAATTAATGTTAAACATCAAATGGAGTCCTCAAGTTATGAACTATTTTTAAAGAGTGGGCAAACTTGTCTTGAAATGTTTAGGAAAGTCTTGTGGTCAGTAAACCCGTCATGTCGCCAAGTTCCATATATATGTCGTTAGCTTGATAAGTATTTGAAAGTGCTTCCATTTCACCTTAATTGTTACGTTCGCATAAACCTGTGCCTAAAACATATAGCTTAATAGCTTACTCACGAAAAAGCCTATGATGTTCGAATTTGACTCATTGTTGAACATGTTTCGTTTAAGTATTCATAACTCTATGTGAGGATTTTAACATTAGTTAGAAAACATACGAGATGCCTTGTTGTATCTCTTATCTCATGTTGCAGCCGGGAATATTATTAAAATTTCACCGACTGGTCAATAACTACAAGTAAACATGTGGTCACGACATTATTTTGATGAACAGCTCCTGATTTGAATTGGCATTGTCGGGTTTAGTATACCCACCCGCTGCACCACTGAAAACTATTTTAAACCATTTTCTTTGGGGATGGATTTTCTTTCCCCGCCTGACAGAAAATTTTCATTGACGTCAATGAATGAATGGAAATACTACAATGTTTGTATAGTAAGCGCAAGGTCGTGCGTCAGGCAAGGTCTTTATCGGGGCGGCGAGTAAAGTAGAGCGGCAGGTGCGTGTTGTGTGTGTGTGTGTGTGTATGTGTGTGGGTGTGTGTGTGTGCGTGTGGGTGTGGGTGTGGGTGTGTGGGTGTGAATGTGAGAAAAGTGCGTGGGTCGTCAATTTTGTTGACAATGGGCAGCATCTGGATTCAGGAAATGTTCGGCAAATTACAATTTTGGTCTCTAATTAAAAGAGCTGTCACGTGGTGCGAAAATTAGACCACTTCAGCTTAGAAAATTTTCTGTTTAACCGCAAATTGCAAAAAGTAACAAAGAAAGAATATTTACATCATTAAATCTATAGAAATTTAATTTCACTTTCATCCCCGGCTATCCACGACTATTTTCTGATGATCTAATTTAAAACCCTCATTGCATTCAACTTATATTTCACTATAGAGCAGCAAATAAACCGACGATATGGATACGTCTTGCGATGCATCAACAGGAATGAAGAGATGAATAGCTTGCTTTTTCATGCAGAATAAAACGCCACTCGAGTTGAACTATTACAATAATTATCGAAAATTTGGCTGAGAGATACACTTGAAAGAACAAATTTATTGTACATCATCTCCCTGTGTGGTACGGTAAAAATGATACTGATGCTGTAATAAAAAAATTCGAGCACGCAAGGATGAAACTGTAATTTATGAGAAAACTAACACATGACCAATACTCGCGTCGTGAACAGACAACGATCGTGGTGCCGGAGAAATCCACGAGATATTGAAGTAATCGTTCGATGTTTTATGTTCGTTTTTAAGAGATCGTCCAGGGCTTTGTTGCAATTCAGTTCGTCCTAAACGTGATCATCTGAGAAAATTTAATACAACTCTTTAATAAAAACTAATTAAAAGCTGTAAACATAGGATAACTCATTCATAAGAATAAAATAGAGGCAAATAGACCCGCCGAAGACTAACTCGGTCGTTTCAAATGTATCGCGCAAGCTCGTTGACACACTTGACCACCACTTCATATGTAGAAGGTACGGCATTTTTACTATTTC
This sequence comes from Morinoia aosen, assembly GCA_030386875.1. Lineage (NCBI taxonomy): Eukaryota > Metazoa > Arthropoda > Malacostraca > Amphipoda > Talitridae > Morinoia > Morinoia aosen. Next base: position 21,879,240 of record CM059558.1, read on the forward strand.
TTTTCACGGCTGTGACTATACATTTCATTATCATTCATTGACACGAGTGCATGGTACTCTGTAAAGTTCGCTTCATGGCTTGGCCGTGCATTGCTGATAAGGCGGCGGAGAGCGGACTCGGTTTTTATTGGCGGGTCGGTATCGCCGAGCACCAAAAGTCTGATGCAAGATGCAAGCCTCCGCAGCAAGATTCTCAGCTCGGCTTGCCAGAGCTTCGAATTCTAACCCCGACGCTTCAGTATTGTAAATCCCATCGAAACGAACCTGTATGCTCGGGATGCATCCGTCTGTGGTTTGCTGAGGAACGATATGGGAGAAAAATACAACCTTTACGTTAAATTTATCTGGCCCTCATGTTCAACGACGTCGACTGCTTCGAAAGAGACGCACTTAGAGCAGACGGTGAGTTGAGGCTCGTCTATACAGACATACGGGAAGTGAAGGACGCAGGAAGTTGTAACGCAACTCTGGACCCATAAAAAACGCTTGTGAAGTCTAAGGAGGGGACGTCAAGGGAACTCGGAGCTCCAGAACGAACTTTGCGAACTATTCTATTGCATTTACCAGGAAGGTAACATTCCAGTGACACTGGAAGTTTTACGTGCGGGTGATCACGTTGTGAGTCACCCATTACTTAGTTAAGTAGTCTTTGTCGAAGAACATACTTTCTAACAGGACTCCATTCGTCCTTATGATGCCTGTGTGTTGCTTTGAAGGAGCTGGCATACGAGGCATTCAAATTTCCATAGGTGCCAAAACACAGCCTCAATAAATCATTAAGGCCCACAATGGCTTGATGCGGTTTCAGTAATTAATTGTGGACAAATTGCCTCATTTCAACCGTCGTGCTTAGATGGATTCATAGCCCATTTTCTCAGATTATCACCTGTCTTGAGGCTTTGAATTTTCAATGTTTTTCATCAGGTTAATAGTGCTACAATTATTGTTTTAAATTTGAGATTATTGAAATTATTGAAACAAACTTCTTAATGTGTGGGTAAAAATCACTTTCCAATAGCACATAACACAGTTCCAAGAGTCCTGCAAGCAGAGAAACAGAGCGTAATGAACGACCAAACCAATTCTTCACCAGGTAGATATTCAATAAAGGATCATTTTTACGCCAATTTTATAATATACAGCGAATATACGCTGGGTGTTCCAAATTCATTATCATAGCTAATGTTTAAGTAAATCTTCTTGGGGTTAGCTTGCAAGAATATTAACAAGGGTTGTCAAGTAGATATTTTATCGGGATTGTAAATTCTCGGGTTAACTAGGTGTTCATTGTGAGTAACAAGTTTGCTTCCTAATTTCTATATAGTTTCCTGCTTCTCAGAAAACAAGTCCTGCCTTGCTTTGAATGATAAAACCAGAAGGAAAATTGGTTATTGTCGCTGCGAAAGAGTTCACAGATTCGAAATTCATAATTTCTAATTTACACTGACTAGGTTCTCAGTAAATTGCAACCAGAATACATGGTAGTCTGAAGCATACCTGAAAGTAACCAAATATTCTGCAGCATAAGTGTACGGCAACCAAACATTCTGCACAGAACCAACCTCTGATAACTGGTCGGTCTACGCGGGAAAATCCCGTTGACGTGCTTCTATCTATATGCGAACCTCATCTTACCGAATTCTAAAGGTTTCATGTATATGTATGGCTCCCTAGAACTCCTGTGCCATGTGAGTTGATTACGCCTCTGAGTACGTAAATCTTGCAATTTTACCGCACCAAAGATCAAAGTGCTTATTCAAATTTTTCTCGTTTAAACTTGTGTAGCTTTAATTTTATGTCAAGGCAATCTTAATTATTGTACACGAAAATGACTTCAGGCGATTGAGGTTGCGGACTGAAGCATGTATCAGATGTGTTTTGAATAAATATATGTATACAGCATATACACTTGCTGCAGGATACATGTTTATCACATGAACTAGCTTTTGGTCTGACTTGCGGCGACCTTCTGCACTGATTTATGACTTTGCTACTAATGTGAACTATATGAATCTAAAATTCAGGGCAACGAACTTGAAGCGGCATGAAGATTTTTAGTAATTCAAGAAGAAAATACCGTAAAAAGATATGCTGAATATTTTCACACCGCTGTGAAGTCGGTTGCAAGACCGTATCCTAGATACTCAAATAATGCATTCATTTAATTAGATATAAACTGACCCGATAAAGCACTGGCAACCACAGGTAGACGACAATTACATTGGAACGCATGATATTTGAGCCATTGAACGATATAATATCGTTAATATAATTTTAGATAACTGACGCTCGTTAGCAGTGTGAGAGTTGGGTTTCAAATTTCAAAAACCAAAAACAGTGTTCGATTCAAGGATCTACCATCGAATCAAAACGATCCAGTCCTTCAGGCTGAAAAGCACGAACGCATGAACCTTCTAGAATTCCACAAAATAATAAAACACCGTTGTTGCTATGTTTGTGGTCCTTCTCTTTGTCACACTCTTAATTAAGGATGCTCAATGAGCGTATATGTGATACGAGGTTTACCAGTTCACAAGTACAAGAATTTTTTAATCTCGGGTACTAATAGGATGAGTGTATTTGTTTGCCATACACGTCTGGAAGATTTACTTAAAAAAATGCAGAATTCGGACATTTTTTGACGGGCCGTTTACACTATTAAAAAAGTTAGATTCCGTAAACACCTGATGGTAAATGTGGTATCCTAAGATGAACGAAGGAGATAATAGCGTACTCCAAAGCGTTTTGTCACTTAAATTCCTGTCCGATCCAGTACTGCGCGGCCTCAAACACCAGTCTTACGTTGAGTGATATCTCGCCGCTTTGAGGTGTTCGGGCCACGCTTGATGGGTGATGTTCTGAAATTCGTTGATGGCTGATGTAACACTGGCGGGTGCGCGGGAAGCGATCCAGCGAGCGAACATCTGGCGCCAATTTCACTCTCGCTGTGCCCATGAGGAGCTGGTCGTTCCTAAAATGTTCCGCTGTATTTTGGTTCGAAGTGCAAGCTGTGCCTTGTGTTCGTTATATTCAGAAGAGCACAGAGGAGATGCAGACGGAGTGAAATGTATAGCAATGAATCAGGCATTTCGTTGTATTTTATTGTAAGTGATCACTAAGTGGTCTACTGCTTTTTAAGGATAAAATGGTAAAGTGTGAAGTGTGTTCGACTACTTTCTGCAACTAGTTCTTGGAATGATGAGAAAATTGCCTGCAATATTCTTGTATGTGCGTACATATAGGGCCTATGTAGATGAAGTTCATGATAATTAATTGCACAATTTCTTCTTAGTAACCTGTAATTCCGTAAAATTTCGATTCAAACATATTTAGGTATGGAGAAAAGCTCTGATTAATTGATTTCTGCATCAGCAATCAAGACGTAAATTTACGCTCACCTAGTTCACATGACCTCTGCTCTTCAACTCATTTAATTGTACTTATAGAGTTTAAATTTCATTTCAAAAGCAACTCTATAGAACTTATCTTGACCTAACTGAATAACCATGAACATAGTCTTAGTTACTCCATCAATCCAGTTTCACGTGAGTACAACTCGGTAATGCAACACTATGCATGACTCGTTCATGATATTATGTGAGACATCATTTATGAAGTGCCACAAATTCTCATGAACCGGCATGAGACCTAGAACACAAGGCGTCTCAGATGCGCCGCCATAACATTTCTGTAAATGCCTTAGCGTATCTATGATACACCTCGTCTAGACATCGCGGTCCCCTTGACATCGTCGTTTGTGATGATGCTCACTTGATAAGGCAAGAAATGTATGATCGTGCTTGATTAGCATGTTTCTTTCCCACAATTTTCGTCGTGTATCTATTTTCATTTTCTGTGTTATTTATCTCCAGCTGTTTCCAGATTTCGATGCATACGTAAGCACTGTCATGGTTTTATTTACTGGTGGAGTTCTACCCCTCGTGAACTTAGTTCAATAATAAAAATGAAAAGGAAGTTATGCTTCTCAATTTAAAACGTGGTCCCAGTATTTACGCTTAATCTGTGACTTTTCGGAATCAACATCGGAAGTGTCTTAACATTTTCATTCACATTATGATTCTAGTTGTTTCAGTTTCAGATCTTAAAATTTGACTATAAGTTCAAACATCAGAGCACTAATTTTAGCATCATTTTAAAACGATGCACATACTTATTTGTCCCTACATACAACATCAAATCAATGGAAAATTTTTAGAAAAGAATGCAAGGAAGCAACTGTTACTTCAGATGACCCTCTCTTCTCAAAGTAATCTACGATTCCTCGTGAGCTCGGAAATTTACAATCGAGTTTTCCGGCAACTGCTTGCTGAAGATTCCTGGTATCTCAGAGAGCCCTGCGCAGCAAAGCTCGGCTGTCCTACGCCGCGGCCAGATGTTTGTATGCATTAAACCTTAGACCACACGCACCCCACGTGCTGCGGTGCCTTCTTATCAAGAAACCCGCGATAATCTCGTCTGCTAGCCCATTGATAGAACCGGGGAGGCGCATCTCGTCTAGGCAAACCCTGCGTAAATTTCATCATGCACTTGAACCAGGCGCTGATCAACGGCCAAACGCTGCGGCGAACGGAGGGTATATAAGGCCCGGGCTAAGGTTAGGTTCACCAGTTCGACTCTGACTGCCAAGTGTTGCGCACCTTAAAAGAGTGCCTCAACGGAACCGTCTGCATTGCGAACTTTTGCGGAGACAAGCGCTTTCGAAAGAAAAGCCGGATTTTATCAAGCATTCTTCCGGATCAGTGATTGTTAATCGAAAATTGAACTCTTTGAGAGAGTACTTCTGAATCAAGAACCGGTTTCTTCCTTATTGTTCACAGGTAATAAACTTCGTCTATCAAGGACTAACTGAAGTGAGATAAAGTCATTCACGTGTAATATCTTGATAAACTTATAAAATTTTAATCTCAATTGATTCGTGACCTTTCTCTTTCTAAACGATTAGTGGAAATTTCCACCGCCCCAGCAATTTGGGCAACAAAAAACTGGCAGAGTGTGTGTGCTTTTATCGTTTGTATTAATTTGAAGTTATGAGGCTTAATATCAAACTAAATGAGACTCTTGACTTAACGTGGTCGCCGCACTGCTCTCTTTCTGCCCCTTAGTGGAGAGCAATGCAAAGAAAATAGTTGTTTTTACGTCGATTTTCACCCCAGGTGTTCTATACACGGCGGCAGAATCTTGGTATCCGATAAGGCATGACCAAAGCAGTAAAAGACCCCAACCACCTCAACGAACTATATTTTTTTATCAAAGTTATCACTGTTTCTTATGCCAATATCATTCTACGTTTGTTTACATTATTTTATTTTGTCTTTACAGGTTTTTCCTGATCCACGATGGCGAATAAAAAATCAAGTATGGTCACCTCGTTGACGTCGCTGCTGAAACAAGTACACATCTTCAGCTACGATTCTGGCCCAGACATTAATGAACCGACGGATCTGTCCGTGGGTTCGCCTTTAGGCTTCAGCCCAGTTCCTTCATCTGCGTCATTATCTTCCGAAGACTTGCTACCTTCCAAAGTGCCTCGTTTCCAAGATATTCCTTATTCAAATACCCAATACCCGTTAGATTCCGGGTCGATGTACAGCCAAGCTCACATATCAGAATCCCTAGATTCGTACACGGATTTCAGCGACAAAAGCGACGCTGAAGACGAAATTGAAGACAGTTTCTCCGTGGAAAAGGTTAATGCAAAATCCGCTCTACCGATATACAGTTTGAATGAAGTGGCACAACACGATATGATGCACGACTGCTGGATAATCCTTTATGATAAGGTTGGTATTTAAAAAAAAATTCGCCTTTTCTTCATGGCTTCTACATTCACAATTTCCATGAATTTAAATACCTCAAAGCGTTGATGTATATGCAATACAACTGTCAAAAAGCGTTGAAATGCAATTGACAGTCTTTCATTGTAAATGAAAGCATCCATACCAACCTAACTATTGTTTTTTTATCTTTCCAGGTATACGATGTGACGCAATTCCTGTTCGAACATCCTGGAGGCGAGGACCTGCTAATGGAACACGCCGGCAGAGACGCCACAATAGCTTTCCGTGGCGTTGGCCACTCCAAAGCAGCGTTGCGTAGCCTGCAGCAGTACATCGTAGGGGAGCTACCGCCCTCCGAAAGAATATTCAGCTCATGGGAAATACACTAGCATTTTTTACTCATTCAGTCATTCGTGTCTTTCTTAGAAGTTGAACGGTGATATTATTAGTTACGGTCGCTCTGTAATAATTTATTAAAATCTTTATTGTTCATCTCTTCAAGTAAAGCAAAATAAGAATGTTCGTTTATATTCTTCGAGAATCAGCTGTCATCGCCACTCATATCAGACACTTGAGCTGATATTTTTTCACAAACTCCTGAAGAAACTCACATCTTCCCCCGACGGCTTGTCACGTCACTCTCCCCTAATCTAGTCAATTTCTCATTGTTTTAAGACAGTTTGTATGTTTTGTGGAAGATGTGCGAATATGTGCGTTAATTTATTTCACATGCTTTGTATTATTCGACATATATGAAGCTGTAACCTCTAAAGTTACATCCATTCTGTCCGCTATTTTGTTTATTTATACATGGTGTGCTCGCTTCCAGTTAACTTATTGATGAATTGCTTTTCTTATTCCACAGTAAATGCTGTTTGGTCTTCGTTTCATGCAATAGATTTGCTCAATAATTTGAATGAGTATTTTGTTAAGGTATTATGCAAACACTGCAGAGATGCTTCACTAGCCACTCACTGCCTTCAGTACCTGATTAAGCTTATAGGAGCTCTGCATTGTTAAGGACTCATGCTCTGCTTTTAAATAAATGCTTTCAATGTTGATAATATATGATGAACTATTGAATTCTCTGGTTTTCAGCATCCCTTTCAATTTTATTAATAAGGTTTCGTTTGTGAAGGTATTTCTCAAGTTGAATGCTACTGAAAAATTTAATTTCGATATCGTTAATGCTCATTTCATCATTAACGTCACTACCAGTATATATCTTCATTTAAGAAATATATCGCCACTAAGAGTGTATTATGAATTTCGGGAGAACTTCGTTTCGAAAGCCTTCAAAAATAAAATCATGTCATCGAAAACTTCAGGGTTCAAAACAAAATAAACGATTAATAATTAAAATGAGGGAAAATGCTAGACGATCATATATTTTTCGTTTTCATGGGAGCAAAATATGCAGCTTAAATATGCTGAATGATCAGAAGTTCTTGTTAAACAGTATCGGTAAACTTGAGTGTTTCGAAAAATACGAGTTCACAGAAAAGGCATATTTCAACGAATGAAATTAATGCATTTTAGCATCCGTCAGAAGGGAGCAGAAGCCGAGTTCGGCATTCTTGATAGACCGCAATATTCGGCAAGCATAACTCAACAACAACGTTCGTCGCAAGACATACTTAGTAAAATTTTTTGAATTATACGGCATTTGTAGCAATGCACGATAAAATACCTTATTATGTTTGCAGTTAGTTCCCCACACTTCTTTGTGTAAGATTCTAGACAGCAAATAATCCCATCGCCCTGTACCTGGAGATCGTTACGACACGTTCATCATGGCTGTTGACCCTGCACGGGAGTAACCGAAATAAGTACAAAATGAAATAATTAAAACAAAAAATGTTCCGGCAATCATTCATTTAATCTACTTGCGTCTAGATTGAACTAAAGTGAGGTGGAGTAAAGGAAAAAGATGCTCGGCAGATCTATTAAAATTTACGAATCACGAAGCTCCGAGAACTTGCCATTTCATTTGTCGCAAATTTATCGTCATTTCCAAAGTTTGAGCAAGCGTCGAGAAGACGAACTTTTGAAGTCGTATTTGTATCTTGTATGCATACCTTTAAGGCTGTCCGCAAAACAAAATTAAAATGTTTTGGAAAATTTTATTTCCAAAACGAGTTGTTTATTCGATAGTTTACGAGCTAGTTTTATTGTGTTTTATTGTGAAACTACACCGTTACTGCCTTTCACTAAAAAATGTGCAAGTAAAGATTGTTTTATGCATTTCCTGTGAATGTTTAACGCTTATAATTGCGAAAGTGTTTTTCTGAGTTCACTCATCCCAAGTAGTCGAAACGTTACGTAGCTAATCTTCTTTAATATCCTACGGCCTCGTCATTTTGATTGTTTTATTTATGAATACATTAAAATAATAGTGTTTTACGTTGTGTTCTCAAACACTACATGTAAGAAAATGTTTGTTTCGTGACTGATGCTCGAATGAATATGTATGATAAAGAACTGGTTTTAGATTAGCAGAAAAAAATCGATTTTGATATATAGACAAAGACGTGATCGTTGTTAGAAAGACACCATGGTACAATGAACCTGAAGATCGCTCCAGAAAAGAAGGCTGAAAACTGCAGCATAGTTGAAACAATATTTCACTATGATAAAAGCCCTCTAATTCAAGTTTCAAATACATTCGTATTTGATTCTGATTGCATTCGTTTAAGAGAACGGTTAAATAATTGAATCTCTAAAGTTTTTGCAACATGAACGTGATGCCTTATTTCTTGAAGCTCTAGAGCGAGACCTTATTTCTTGTAGCACTAACGTGATGCCTTATTTCTTGAAACTAAAGCTATCCCTTATTTCTTGCAGCACTAACGTGATACCTTATGTCTTGCAGCACTAACGTGATACCTTATGTCTTGCAGCACTAACGTGATACCTTATTTCTTACAGCACTAACGCGATACCTTATTTCTTGCACCACTAACGTGATACCTTATTTCTTGCAGCACTAACGTGATACCTTATTTCTTGCAGCACTAACGTGATACCTTATGTCGTGCAGCACTAATGTGATACCTTATTTCTTGCAGCACTAACGTGATACCTTATTTCTTGCAGAACTAAAGTGATACCAAATTTCTTGCAGCACCAAAATGACACCTTATTTCTTGCAGCTCTAACGTGATACTTTATTTCTTGCAGCACTAACGCGATACCTTATTTCTTGCAGCACTAACGTGATACTTTATTTCTTGCAGCACTAACGCGATACCTTATTTCTTGCAGCACTAACGCGATACCTTATGTCTTGCAGCACAAACGATACCTTATTTCTTGCAGCCCATTTTACTTTTACAACACTAAAGCTATACTCTATTATATTTTACTCTATCGTATCTCATATGATACCTGCTCTTTGGCATAAACTTCAAATGAGGAAGCTTGAATTTTCCAGGCGACTTCTAAATGCCTTGTCGCCTCAATTAGGAGTGAAGTCAATTGTACTCTGACAACGAATTTGATGCACTTATCCAAAGCGAGTTCCGATAGACTTGCATCTCTGTTGAGAGCCAATATTTATAATGTCTCTTTAATTCTGCTGCGTGCATGTCATGTTGCAGACATGTGCCAGTTAAACGTCATGAACATTTATAATGACAGACATTGATACTGAATTCGGTGGGAAGGGAATTAATTATACGTTGTAGAGCCAAATGCTATGTGGATTGGGCAGTTTGAACTTCTTTTCATCCAAAAAAAAAAACGTTCATGACGTTTAGAATTACACAAAAAATCATTCCAAAGATGAGTTTTTGCAGGTTATTTGTTTGCTCATGGAAGTCCACAATAAACACTGGAGGTCAAAAAATGTATAAATTTTACAATAAGTCGTGCTTTTTGGCTGATTTTTTCAAAATGTTCATCAGCGAGGGATAACTCGAATGCAAAAATTTGTCTCCGTAATGCTACTGAACTAAATATAGCCTTATATATACTGAATCCAGTCCCACCCTGCCTGAACTACACTCTGAATCAAGTCTGAATCCAATCACACCCTGAAAGGTTACTAGGCGGTGTGTACTACAGAACAACAGTAAAAGCAGTTTATTTCTAATGAAGAACACATAAAATGTATAACATTGTTCTTGAAATATATCCTAACGTAGAGGTCCTAGATTGGTTGGTAAACCATGGTAAACGTTGATAAGAATGCGTTGGGAAGCATAACTTCAATTTACACTGACACAAGCTAAGTAGCTCTGCTATAGTAACCGATGTTGTAAAAAGTTTAGTGAACGAAAATAAACGATTGTACATGTAAAATAATGAAAGTCTCATATTTTATTCGCAAAGCTCAACTCGAAAATTGTAGCCAGGGATAAAAGCACGTAGCGCAGCCAAGTCGACTTTAAAGAAGTTACTCTGCTACTTGTAACACTACGGTGATGTAAAATGTTTGCAAATCCGGCCGAATTAGCTCCTGCCCCATTAACTTTGGTTGACTCCTGTGGCCGTTAGATGCAGTATCGGTCTCATTTATTCTCGACAGACTAGTCGGTAATATACGGTATACATTTTAGAACATGATTCATAATTAAACAAAGAATTGCTTGAAATGCTTTTTGTAAAGTTTCATCAACTACGTCCAATTGAGCCAAACTTACTTCGTCCCCATTTGCTCCTGATAAGCCGATTTGTGGGGATAGAGTGCTGTGTTCCAGGTCTGCAGGTCTCAGAGGGAAGTGTACTACACATTAACATAGCTGGACGTACGCTTGCCTGTCGTTGTAAGGTCACAGAGATAAGGATATCAAAGTAGATCCGACAAGTCCTTCGCCAGAGAAAACTAGGATGCGTGCGTATCGTCCAAGACATAGCGCTCAAACTTGAGAAATGTGTCTCAAACACTCCTGGAAATCCAAAGACGGCCCGAAGGAGTGCTTGCAGGCATCTTTCTATCGGGTCAAATTATGATCATCTTTCTGCTTCGTCGCATCTAAATAAGAATGGCATAAAAAAGGAGCCTGATGTGGTAGAAGCATTGGGGCTATACGTCAAAGGTATGCACTTTGTGTGTGCAAGCCCTCAGGCTGTGGACTAGTTGGAGCTTCGAAGGCCGACCACTGCACGCGGCCATCGCACTCTGGACAGTTTTTTGGCTTGAAAGTTGCGAGCTGGTTCTCGGATTCTGATTCTCTGGTTTTCCGGTTGCTCTCAGAACAATTGTCAAGAATGTAGTACTGGTATATTGAATAGCATACCAAGGATGAGGTGTTGACCAAAATGCTCGCGGAGATCGATCGTGTAACTTTTAATGTGGATGCACTGGTGTTGTTTCTTGAGAAATGCAAATTGCTGTCGGAAATCTGATCGAAGATCGTACTTAATCATCCGTATCGTTTTTGTATTTATTGTCCATACTTTAACGTGCTTGGAAATGTATGTACTCGTAGTTGTACCATTTGACTTGTACTACTTGAAGGGTCTTAACGGGAAGCCGCGCTGTAAGGCATTATAGCCAGACGTAATATCGTCTTGGAAGTTTGACGATAAAGAAACTAATATGGCCGGGCGCGCTGCGTTGGTACCTCGGGGGTTTCAGCGTGGGTAAGGCGTCCGGCCATAAATGGGTGGGCAGCTGAAACCCCCTATGTGGTTTGGCTGCTCAGTGCGTTCGAATGTACTGTGTTCTGTGCAAATTTAAATGGGGAGACGCTTTTAATTTTGAGTTGTAATTATGACCATGATGCTCATATAATTTTGATGTTTCAAATAATAGTGATGTTCATCTTGTGTGCTTATTTGGAAGAGTCTGATACGAATTAAATTATGTGACCTTCGGTGCGATATAGTTTGAGTAACTGAAGCGCTAGCAAACCCATGTTACTACTACTACTACTACTACTACTTCTACTGTTGAATAGCATGACGTTGGCATGATAAGAGCATGACTCAAGCATGGTAGGAGCGTGGTTTAGGTGTGTTGAGATGTAAGATTTTAGTCGTGACTTGGGTTAAGTGACGAGAAGTGTCTTTTAAAACTCTTTGATGTGCTAAAACGACGACTGCAAATGAAGTAATGGTGCAGGTTAAATGTTTATTGAAATATATTCTATGGTACCCCATGAGAAACATTACCGTCTGTACTCCCCATGTAGATTCGAGAAATGCTACCACAACTAAGAAAAGAACGTGAATATTTTGTGGTGAGACCACATACATTTCCAGCCTGAAGCGATGACGGTATTGGAAATACTCTATTTGCGTGTAGATTGAACTAACGCGAAGTGGACTGAAGGAAAAAGATCTTCTGATCTTGCGCCATCATGCTCACCCAGACCTTTGAATATTACCTCTGTATGATTTGCTAATTTTCTTACACCTTAAGCTTGACAGAAGTATTAAGCTCTCTGCTGCTTTTACTCTTCATTACACGATGAATAAGAATTTGCAAGGAATGATTTGTACGGCTTTTTGAGGCCATTCCGTGCTTTATGATAAATTTACGGGGCTAATCCGGACTGCATAAAGTAAAAATCCCAAGACTTACCCTTTGTATCACAATTGAGTGACGGTTGTGATAAAGAAAACCTAGCAGCATTTTCAATTGTACGATATTTAGGGTTGGCCAACTTATTTTATGGCTCGCTGTTCTAGTGCAGTTGGTTCAGTACGACTTTTATTGACTCGGGGAAACTCGTCAATGTTATTAGCTAGAATCAATGTGTCATTGTTATTGAAGCTATCTAGCTGAGCAGGTCTAGCCTTATGATCTAGCCCCTTTCACACCCACAGCAATGCAACAAGAAACATAAAACTAACAGAATGAAGCATGAGCTTTTTTGTGCTACAGACTAAACACATCAAATGGAAGAAATCGTTCAAAGAATGGTAAAAGTTGCATTTCAAGCACTCAACCTCGACTAAAACACTTCTCAAACGCTAACTTTGTTAAAAACGTCTCTTCGTCAACTTATTCGGTCATAGAAAAAAATATAGGTATCTTTATGAAATATACAATTTATAAATTCGCAATTTTGAGATATTCTTCTCAATTCTTGGCGGCTCCAATTTTAGAAGAGATTATGAGCTGTCCATAACCTGTTTGAAAATTAGTCACTCGCTGGAACCTGCGCAGTTCTATTTTGAGAGACCGACCCAGACTGGAATTAATTAAGCCAAATTAGACTCACCTGCACGAGGCAGGAAAACGTGTTTTATTGCTCACAACGACAAGTTTTAAACGACGAACGCTCTACAATACTGTCAATTTTGTCGGCAGTTACAAAGTCACTTCTATAAGTACTCGGAGAGATGTTGTTCTTTTTTTTAAAATCACTTCAAATGAAAGGAACAACTTTCTTAAATGCTCCATTGGACTTAAATGAATAAAAATTGAGGTAAACTCAAAAACGTTCAACCAGAACGCCGAACTGCCTTCCAGAGTATCAGTAAGACTTGCAACGACTCAAAATTAAAAGAGATGAAGGTATTTACTCAACACGGTGACTCATAAACAGCAGATAGTCTAATTTTGCTTCCAACCTCTTCACATTCTTTCAGACTAAAACATTTAAGGCTCACATCGTATCCTCAGATGAATTAAGTGAACGAGACAACTTCCTGTTTCTCCACGACCGACCCAATGGGAACCCTGTGAAGATTATGATTGAGTTCCAAAGTTCTTTCCTCTAATGCGAGAAGTATTACACTCACTAAAGACGAGTAACGCCTTACTCAACGTGGTTTATTAATTATAAGACAGCTCAAGTTTAAATGTGTGTTTAGTGGCTTCATGCATGCAGTTCTTCAAATGTGAAGCGATGCATAGCTCAGCGGCGCAGACAGAGAAAGAAACCTTGAATCATGATGGTTCATTCGCCTTTGTCCAGCCCTATTAAGAGGTTGTCTGTGTTCAAATGCATTTTCTGGAATTCACACCTAAGGCTAATAAGACATAGAGGACCATGGATTTTCCATGATCCCTTCTCTCTCCCCTTCTTCACTCATCTCATATCTACCAGAGTAAACCATTCCAGTAAAGTATAAATGTGACAACCATACAATACCAATGGTCTGTAGCGCAGCCAGGGCAGCCAGGGGGGCCACGGGGCCATGACCAACCTCCTCCCCCCCCCCCTCGAAAGTAAAAAAATAAAAAGATTGTTTATAATTAATGTCTGGCCCCCTCCGAAATTATTTTTCAAAGATCCTGGCGAGCTCCTCTCACCCCCCTTGAAATATTCTGCTGGCTGCGTTACTGCCAATGGTCCTCGAAAGACAAGCTATGTAGCTTTCACTCACGATGTCTTTGGTCTGTCCAAAACCTTACACAAAACACGATATGAAATAATCTACATGTGCCCACGAAATGAATACTCTTCATGTACCTAATACATTTTTGAATGATTGCATCTTATTTTCGACCACTTCTTTGTGCACGCTGCGCATAGGTTGGGAAAACTAAGTCATAGTAAGGAAATAAATCCATTGGCAATCTTTTACGTTACACCAGAATTAATCATGTTACTTAGTCAGTCAAGCCAATTAATAGTCAGGTTACCTCAGAATTCTTCCATCTCATAGATGCCTCGTTGCTTATTCGGCCCACAATGGTAATATTGTTTACTGTTAGTTATTATTTATTCTTGTGCCTCATTTACAACAATGTGGGGAAAAAATCTTTCAAATCTTTCAATGGTTCCTGTTTTTAACATCATGAATAGTTGTGAACCACTTCCTGTTCCTCAAGGCCCAGGGCCAGATTTTTAAACATTCTTCGTCGTTGCAGCGGTACTGGAGACAGCGTAAGTTTTCCTGTTGCCTAGGCCACGCCGCGTCCTTTTTTGTTTTGTTTTGTTTTGTGCAATTTATAATTTCGGCACTCAGCCTCTAGCAGCAGTGCACTGTTGCCAGGGGCTGAATTTTGAGGGTTGCCAGATGCTGAGATCTCATACTTCATTCGATTAAACTCAAACTTGAGTATTTTCATGAAAAGAAACAGTATGCAAGGCAGCCAAGTTGACGGGAAAACTTACTCAGCTAGCTGTACCTCTACATTGACGCAAATTTTCTGAAAAATTGGCCCATGATTGCTCCAGAATAGTGCAATGCAGCTGGACGAGACTACACGTGTTTAGGAACCTGCACAATGGTCAAACCGGCCTTGAAACAACCTCTGTTGCCGGGACAGAATGCAACTGGAAAGCGATCGCATTTCTCGATTCGTTGAGTTGTGAGATTACATACAATATTTGTTTTGTTCATTAAACATTGATACCTTACATCACATGTCCTTCGACGCGTTAGTTTAAATTCTAATTATCACGTCGTGGCAAAGCAAGCACGTTGAGTTTTGTGATCACGTTATTTATTTTTTACGTTTAGGGATCATTGATGTTTTACATCTTATATTCTATCGACAATCTAGTTTAAATTCCTATTATTACGAGGTAAGGCAGGCACATTGAGATCTGCGATTACATTATCTATTTCGCTAGAGGAACATTGATGTTTTTCACCACCTGTCCTGTGACACTTGAGTTCAAATTTCAATTATCAAGGGGCAAAGCAAGCGATCGCCTTAGAAATGTTGGGTACGTGAGAGTGTTTACACGTAACTCAGGAAGAATTTTAATTTCTATATAACTCAGGAACAAAGGTAAAAAGCAACGTATGTTACTTCCAATTTTAAATGAAAAAATAAATTTTAGTTCTCTGCTTCACTTTAATAACTTGTAATAATGAGTTGAGTTAATGAGTTACTGGTTATTTTAGTTCTTGATGTGCTACTTGAATTAAAATTCCCTTGTATTTTTCCTAGAGAGTTATGTGTAAATTACGCTGCAACTCTGACCCGCTCTCATACAATCAATTGCATTCGGTATTTTGTTTGTATGTATGAATTTTCTTTCATTTTCGTTACAACTCAAACCAATTATTTTTTGTAAAATACTTGTTTTCCAAATCAAGATCGAAAGCATGACAAAACTCTTTCTCAAAGATTTTCACACTTGGCCTCGGCTGTGGAAACCTGTTATGAATACGTAATACATTTCACCGTATCCATTAATTTTTTCTGGCATTTATACACGATTGTAACTCGTAATTTAACTTTACTAAGAAGCTAGATACAATACAAACGAGTTTTGATCTTCAATCCTAGTTACCGGGATAAAAATAAGTTAAGCCAAATGAGCATATTCGTGGTAGGGACGTTTGCCTTCTCCTCTACTTATGAGCAGTTTCGCTGAGGGTCTAAAGAAGTCGTTGTGCCTAGCAACACTCCCATATTGTAGGTTCAGCGATTATATTTACATGGAGGTGCTTCTCGTGGCACATGTCATAAAGTAAACTCCCTTTCTACCGGCGGTTATTGGATTTGAACACAGGAGCTCAGACCACAAAGCTGAGGGGAAGTAAGCTCGTACTGCAGACAGGAGTAGTTGCGAGCCTTGGGAAACCTTAAAAATGAACTGTCGTCTCCCGTACGGGAAGAACAAATGAACTCGAAGTATTTTAAATCGAAAGTGTTGGCCGCTGCTGCCTACGTCGGTGACGGGCCACATCTTAACGAAGTTGTCAATAGATTGTGCCCGTGAAATTGACATTTAGTGCTGGTTATTGAAAATGTATTTTTGCTGTAAACTGGCAAATGAGAAAAATATGTACAAGCTACGGGAAAAAACGTGGTAGCAATGTTCCCATAATGGTAAATAAGATGGTTATTTAGCATGTTAATATGAATGATTGCGAATCATTCTTATTATCTAACTTTTTTGCGCTCTCTGTGTGGATTCTCTCCAAAAATGTATTCACTCACTGGTAGGGGAACCAAATTGTTATTAAACAAGATTGTTGATTTTTCAACAACCGACATTTTTTACATTCACCGCAAAACAAATTATTAAATTTTTTACACGAAATCAGTAGTATTTTTTAGATAGCGGAACATCAATAATTTGACTGGAAAAATAGGGTTAAAAAACTTAAAAAAATGTGCTAGTGAAAAGTGAAGTGCAATTTCATCCTTTAGGGGAGCTGTTAATTCTTACACACATTAATTGTTTAAATATTTATTTCTTTAAAAATTAGTACAATCTTTAGAGGGATTATCAAAGTACACTCTCAGTCGCTCAATTAATGATTGACCGTGTACTGTAAACCAATTTTTTACACACGAAAGAGAATGCTATTAGCCGGGTGTTGCACAAAAATATCCGTGACTTTTCAACTGATAAAATCTCCGCTTTAAATTAACATATTTGCATTGTATTTTTTCACAATATATCAAATTTTGTTTCCTATTCGAATAATTTAGGCTTTTAAAGATCGGTTGAATAACCACTTTAGCAGAAAGGAGCAGAAAAACTAATTGTTCATAGGAAAAATATTTAAACAATTTAAACAATTTAAACAATTTATTTACCACAGGAGATACAGAGGTAGAATGTTTTAAGTCTAATACAATGGTCAGAGTTGAGTATAGCTACCTGTGGGCCCGAATAAGTTCAGCGACTTCTAGGGCATCCTACCATTACATTATTCTAGGGCGTACAATAATGTTTAACCTAATTCACTTAGCCTAGTTTCGCATTAGACTGATCAACAGGATAATGAACTCGATATTGATGTTTAATTTTACAATATAGGTCATATGGACAATATTTAACAGTATATTCGATAACGATTTGGGAGCAGACTGAAAATCGGCGATATTACTCATGGCAAATTGCATTATTAGGACCAGACATGTAGGAGGCAGGATTTGACTTGGTGATCTTACACGACTAGTATTCTGATAAGAAGTGAGACTCAAGATTTCTTTTAAATACCTTGTAAGAATTACTTTCACGGATCTCCGCAGGTATTGAGTTCCAGGTTTTAGTTCCAACGAATAGTATACTATGTTGCGAGCGGGCCTTTGAATAATAAGGAAGCATGAATTTACTTTTATTTCGTGTTAAATGGTCGTGATGACCAGTTTGCGCAGTTAATAACTGTTGAAGGCTATTGTCGCCATCATTAGCTAATGTTTTGTAGATGAAATTGCAGATGGAGATTTTGTAGAGATCCGAGAGTTTAAGTATTTGTAAATTTTTGAATGAATCATTTGTGTGAGCATTATATTCTAGGTTCTTTACCGCTCTGATGGCTCTTTTTTGCAGAGTAAAAATTATATTAGTTTTATTTTTATCAGTTCCATGCCATGCTTCTATTCCGTATTGCAGGTATGGTGAAATGAGCGTTCGATAAAGCATTAGTAAGGCTGTTTCAGGCAGGAAATTTTTAACTTTATTCAGGATTCCGATGGATTTTGATAATTTAGAACTAATATGAGTGATGTGCTCTTTGAAGGTCAGATGTTTATCTATTATGATGCCCAGAAATTTACATGAGTTGGTTTCTTTGATTTCACCTTCGCCAATTTTAATGGATGGTAGAGATATATTTTTCTTGTATGAGAACGTAATATAATTTGTTTTATCGATATTGAGGCTTATTTTATTAGCTTTAAGCCACAGTGAAACCTTATGGAGTTCATTATTTATACTCTCCGCAATCGTAGTGGGATTTTCGTTCGGAAGGACCGCAGAAAGCGTACTGTCATCGGCAAAAAGTATGAATTTAAAAAATGATGTAGATTTAATAATATCATTGATAAAAATCAGAAAAAGGAGAGGCCCAAGAACAGATCCTTGTGGAACTCCATGGCTAACTTTTTGTGGGTCCGATTTTGCGTTGTCAATGACAACGTATTGCTTCCGATTTGTTAGGTATGATCTGAACCAATCATGGGCAACCCCACGAATGCCATAACAATGAAGTTTCGAGAGTAATATGTTATGGTCCACACAATCGAATGCCTTTCGAAAGTCAAGAAATACAGAGAAGAGTCTTTCCGTTATCTATATTAGAATAAAGGAATTGTAAATGATTTAATATTGCCTGTGTTGTTGATTTTTTACAGCGAAAGCCGTATTGTTTATCATAGTATGTAAAACAATACTGAAATTCCTATTTATTTTGTACTTTCCAAAAAACCGAACAAAAAAATTTGAAAGAGTAACAAATCGTTACCTAAAATTACGTTTAAATAAATAAAATAATTTAGTATCCTTCGACATACCCTTCATTTCTCTCAAGGCAAGTATTACTTCTAGCCACCATTGAACAAAGAGTTTTGCAGATTATTTCACCGTTTTCTTTCGGTTCTTGAAGCACTTCTTCAGTTTGTTGTCGTAGAATTATTATTAATGATGGAGGTGCTACATACTTGGAGGTATGTAGGATACATCATTGTGGAATTATTTTTAACACTAGCTATTGGGAAATGAAGAAGAACACCAGTGTTGTTTTTAGAACTTTTCCTTTCAACAGTTAGCTTTTCTACCTCTTCCGGTAAATCGATCACTGTAAAGTGGTTATTAAATGATTTTCAATAACTTAAATTATTCGAAAAGGAAACAAAATTTACTACACTGTGAAAAAAAGACAAATTAAATGTGTTAGTTGAAAGCGGAGATATAATCAATTAAAAAGTCGGGGACATTTTTGTGGGACACCCGGTACAATGGATCACAACAGGTTAGGATCAAGTGCCAACACCCAATCTTCCATACCTTGATGATCACAACACATATTAGACAACATTACAGACGAAAATGGCAAGCTGCATGGGACTCAAGCATAAGCCTCTATCACACAATCACACCCAAACTAGTATCAACAGTAAATTCCGCTGTATCTCACAAAGAACTTGTGGTTTTGACACGTTGCAGACTACTTACAACTAAACTCACTCATAATTATCTATATACAAGATATCCCCAGCCCTTGTGTCATCGATGTCAATGTGTGCTCAGTGTTGGACACATTTCGATTGACTGCCCTGCATACACTGCGCAAAGAAGAAATTTGAAGACCTATGCATGTGCAAATAAACTTCAATTCAACTTAGAAAATGTTCTGAGTAGCTCCTTTAATCACGTACTGATATTAATTTTTTTGGAAAAACTTGACTTTGTCAATTAAATATAAAATGCCCCATGTCCTAAAAACTTATTTATCAGGCACTCCTGCCTGCAATTGGTTATGTGCCTGAATTCACACAAGTATTGACAAATAAGTATGTTGACTATTGTTCCGGCCTTTTCAGTATACAGGTCGAAAC
Organism: Morinoia aosen; assembly: GCA_030386875.1. Lineage (NCBI taxonomy): Eukaryota > Metazoa > Arthropoda > Malacostraca > Amphipoda > Talitridae > Morinoia > Morinoia aosen. The sequence continues at coordinate 21,899,190 of CM059558.1, forward strand.
TAACGCGAATGAGGTTCGGGAGTGAATCAGATGCAGTAACGTGGTTATCCTTTATTGTTACTTCAGAATTGACACAGGCTTCGTAATTGGTAGAGAATCTTTAGATCGGAAGGTAACCTCGTTACTCCTATAGCGCATCTGTGATCTCTACAGATGCTTTCTCGACAGCCGAGCTTCCGCTACTGAACAGCGCCGCTTCTGTTTGTAAATGCGACCTCTACGGCAAGCCACCGCTAATGAACAGCGATGTCTCTCGCCGATTCTATTTATATACTCGGCGGGCGCACATAATGCTCCCCCCATACTAAAAATTCTTTATGACAATAAAAATTTTTAAACGTTATTCAAGTAACTTTGATTTTCCCTTGACTATCAATTAATCTTACAATCCGTCAAGTCAATTCGAACAGATCAGAACGTATGACACTAAAGGCTTCCGAATAATGAACGGAGGTAGGCAGGTATGGCTTTTTCTGTCTTTAGCAAAGCATAAAGTCAACAAAATTCAACGGCAATCCTACTTCTCGTTAAACATTAATTTTAGTGTCAATATTATATTTTAGTGTCAATTCAATACTAGATTTATTACCCAAAATCACCCAATAATCACTCTACGCACTTAGCTCAAACAATTTGTTCATTCATTATCAAGTTATTTATCAATTGATTCTTAGAATTCTTGGATACTCCAGATATTTCGGATACAAATGGATACACCACACAATTTTATTAACATATCAAAATATCAAAATCAAACATCAAAACGCGTACTTAATAAATCCTTTCCATAAGGTACACTTTCTTGAACAAACTGGACACCTACCGTCAGATCAAGAACAAAATTTTCAATGCAATTGGAAATAAAGAAGGAAAATCCATCATAAGACTATGTTACTTAAAAATATAAAAAGAGGTTTAAATGCGCAAAACAATACATTACATTACCACAATTGGCAAGGTAAAAGTAGAATAGGATTCAAATTGACCATACGATTTAAATTAACATATTTCAATTCAACTAAACTACAAGCGTGCAATTTGTTTTTTTTTTTTTTTTTTCGCAACATAATACTTCGTCTCAATATTTCACGTGACGTGAATACATGAACAAAATAATCTATAAAATGGAATACATAATCCGTATATAATAGAGATTTTTTCCGTATAAAATAGAATTAATCTAAGACATGGAAGGTTACTACTACGTTGGAGATTGGATAATCGGAACATGATACTCTGATCTATGGTATTCAGATTCAGAATGTGGGAGCCTAGCGTTGTAATGTTACGCGCTAACTTGAGGTGGAAGTGCAATGTTCTGGAATTGTTCAGGAGTCGTCCAAGGAATCTGAAAGGATACGACACAGGAAATTAGCATGGCCACAAGTTTAAGTAAGCAATTGTCGTTTCATAATAAGGCAACGCTTCATTCTCATTAAGACCCATTCATTTCAACTACACTGCCTAGCATTGTTGCCAAACAATTTGCGGCAGAAGCGCAGATCTCGCGGCTTCGCGCTCGCACTCTCGTGTTGACATTTCCAAGATTGCATCTCAGTTTATCAACTCTAGCTGACGGCTTGACGAACACAGCCTTTGATGTCGCAACAACAGTATGACAACATCCTAAGCTCAACATCTCTTCTGAAGGTGTTTCGCAACAAAATATTTCTTAACGCAAGACATTCATAAATCTTGAAAGAAACTTATAGAATGCTCTTACAAACTAGAAACTCATAGAACGCATATATGGAATGGCAAATTCGGAATATTTGAGAATGAACAATTACAAACTAGGTTGACAATTTTACCTTCTTAACTTATCTAAAGGCAGTACATGGTTTAAGTTCGTTCGGATAATCTTGTTACCGATCTTAATATCTGCGTAATTTTTACCTATCCTTTCAATGATACCTGGTCCTAAGAAATTTAGCTGTAATTTGTGTTTTTTGGTATGATTTTTTACTAATACACGGTCCGTCACTTTTAAATTTTTATCGCGACGTTTCATATTTCTATAGGCAGTTCTTTCGATTGTGGCGTTAATGATCGCAGTTCTAATATTGTTCACTACAATAGATGACTCGGTAAATTTTTGTTTGTGAACATCTTCATATGTAGTCGCAACATTGAAGTCTTCTAAATTAGTAGAACTGATATACACACACGTATCTCTACCGAAAACCGTGTATGCGGGTGTATCGCCTATAGTTTCATTAAAACTATTGTTAATCGAATTCTCCACAATATCCAATAGTCTATCCCACTCATTATGAGTAAGAAAATTTAGATATAACTTGAGCAGGTGTCGAATTTTTCCATTACATCGCTCAACAATGCCATTAGAAAAATGGGAATAAGCCAAAACTTCCCTTTTTAAGATAGAAAGTCCTTTTGTGAAATTTCTCACATTAGATGATTTAAATTCTAGAGCATTGTCGGATAACAATACGTCCGGGGTACCGAACAAACAGCAAAAATTCCATAGACAATCCGTAACAGTCTCTGTACATCGGTCACTAGTCGAATATAATTTAACAAAACGGGAAAAGAGGTCGATAATGACAAGGATAAATTTGTTACCATTGTCTGTCATTGTTAATGGACCGTAGAAGTCCATGCTGACTGTTTGAAAACATCGTGTTCCAATTGGAGCATTTAGAATTTTAATCGGCGTCGATATTCGTGATTTTAGAATCTTACAGATGTCACAAGATTCAACAATTTTGCGTGTAATTGTCCGTTCGTACGGATGAAAATATTTTAATTTAAACTTAAACAGGGTATGATTCAAATCTGTATGGGACAAATTATGGATGAATAGAATTGTCTTGTGTAGCAGAGTATACGGCACCACAATAGTCAGAATGGTGCTGGGTCTATTGTCAATTCTTCGTCTTTTATACAAAATGTCATTCATAATCAGAAATTCATTCATGTCAGTATTAGTAACTCTAGTTGCATTCTCTAGGGCATCCTTTATTTCAGAACAAAAGGGATCACTATCTTGTTCACGTTTAAATTCGTCTAACGACCAGTTGTCATTAATACTTGAATGGTCTGTAGTCGTATTAACTTTATCCAGTCTGCATAAGCTCGTTTTCTGTCTGCTATTAAAGTCACTGGGTTCACGTCGGGGGTCTGTCTGTTGTTCAGCAGTACTGTTGTTGTTTCTTCCGTCCTTACTTCCTGGCATTGTCTCCTCGAACTCTTCCTCAGTCACGGGCTTGTTACATTTGTTACCCGCAGCAGCGGCTTGCTGCCTGGTTACAACGGGAAAAGTCTCTACATCTGGGGTTAAATCAGAACACTCTGATAGTTCTTTTTCTGTTAAAGGATTTTTGTCATGATTTAATCTACTTAATGCATCGGCTGCACTATTCGCCTTCCCAGAAAAATACTTTAATTTGGCATCAAAAGCTTGGACATAAATACTCCACCTAGCGAGTGTGTTGTCTTCCGGCAATTTCTTTGAAAATAAAGGAACTAAAGGCTTATGATCGGTGTAAATGACCAGATCATAGCCTAAAACAAGATATTTAAAGTACTTCAACGCTTCAACTATAGCAAACATCTCCTTTTTAGTTGTTGAGTATCTTCGTTGGGTGGAATTCAACGTTTTAGAAAAAATGCGACAGGTCTCATGTTTCGAACTTTATCAGTAGATGATTGGAGTAAAACAGCTCCTATGCCTACATTCGATGCATCACAAAACAGATGAAATTTTTGATCGAAGTTTGGGTGACTTAGGATTGTATGTTCACATAATTCATCCTTTAGTTTTTCAAAAGCGTTTTGACAATCCTTAGACCAATTGAATTCAACATTTTTTTTCAGAAGATTATAGAGCGGGCTTGCGATACTCGCAAAATTTTTTATGTACCTACGAAAGAAATTTACTAGTCCTAGAAATGATTGTAACTGTTTTACAGTCTTAGGAATTTCTAAATTCTTTACTTTGTCAGTACCGGTGCTTCTGGTTCCCATTCCGCTAATGGAATGTCCTAGATATTCAATCTCGTCACGGAAAAATTCGCATTTTTCCGTTTTTATTGACAATCTAGCGTTTCTTAATAGTTCAAGTACAACTTTTATATCGGCAAGATATGCTGTGCCTTTTCCTTAGAAAATATGAGCACGTCGTCCATAAAGACGAAAGATAGTTTTCCTAGAACAGGAGATAGCGTTTGCGTCATTACTGACTGGAAATATGCAGGTGAGGTTTTTAAACCAAAGGGTAAACGATTGAACTCGTATTTTCTGCTACCAACTGCAAACGCTGTTATTTCCTTACTCTCATCGGTCAGTGTAATATTATGATATCCTGACCTAAGATCTAACTTTGAAAAGTACTTCTGACCATTTAAACTATAGAGAAATTCGTCCATGCGCGGCAGAGGGAACGATTCTTCATAAATTACCTCATTCACTTTGCGAAAGTCAACCACCGGACGTATGGTTCCATCTTTCTTATGAACTACAATTATCGGTGAATTAAAAGCTGAAATCGATGGTCTAATAATTCCGTCGTCTAACATTTTTTCGTTAACGACTTTCAAGTCTTCCATGTAACGGTGGGCAATACGATAGGGAGGGACATTTACAACATCCACGTTAGGTTTTAAACGTATTTTATAAGGTTTAATTGCAGCAGCGGAGATTGATTCATTGTCTATAGTAATAACGTCTCTGAATTCATTCAACAAACTCAGCAATTCAGGCTTCATTTCGTCATCGTTACACTTGATATCATCGTTATTTAATTTCCGCCGACCACGGGCTACTTCTTTGGAAACAGAAACGTACCCTTCGTCGACAACTCCTGTGATCCCGACAGATTTACTATTAGTGTCTTTCTTCTCGACATCTAAATGACTGTCCTGGACAACACTCGCTGCCTCCACAAAGGTACTCAGTCCTCCTTTTAATTCTCCTTGTACATCTGACAAGTAAACTTCGGATTCAACGTAATCCTTCTCCACTTTTTCTAAAGTACTTATAATTGCATTCTCTGGTAAAACAATCGCTCTGTCGGAGCTATTAATTAACAACAACGGAATCTGTCTCCTATTGTTAACTCTCACAATCGCTTCTGCGACACAAATGCCTTCTTTTAAAGTTGTTTTCTTTATTATGTATTCTCCATTTTTACACTTTCCAACATGTCCAACATGTTTCAAAATTACATTGGGAGCAATCTCCACTTGTCGAGTATGCACTCTTAACGGCCTTGGCCTTGTGTGGGAATTGGTAACTGCAACTACGCCTCGAACAGGCTGATTTTCTCTCTTACCATCCCTTTTTACTTCCTCGCCTGCTCTCTCAGCTTTGCACGTCCTCTTCTCTCTTAGCTTATTTAGGACTTTTTTCTTAGCTCTGGACGTAATCGTGTCTGCCATGAGACACTCAGTATTCTCTATTAAATACTCGAGACACTCTGTCTTTCTCTTTTTTCGTCGTTTTACCTTTGCAAAGGGGATTTTCTCGTCCTTGATAATTAAACATCTTTGTTTCAAGTCTACAACGGCATTCTTGTCCAATAAATCACGCCCAATAATGACGTCATAATTGTAAATACCATCTTTAATTATTAAAGCATTTGTCTTTAAACTTACACCGTTTTTTAACTTTAGGACAAGCTCCACCTCGCCTTCAACATTACTCTTAGCGTTAACGCCTTTTATAGTCAGAGAACTTAGCTTCACGTCATTACTTATCTCACTTATTCTGTGGTAGCTGATTAGGCATTTCTCTGATCCTGAATCAATCAATGCATTCCACAGGTCTGCATCTTTTCTAAGCACAATCATGGGCTTATGACTTTTTCGTATTACAAATAATTCATTTTGTCCTGTGACTTCAACTTCTTCATCTTCTTCGTATTTACAAACGTTCGCCGTGACATGGCTTTCGCTTAAATCCGCCTCTCCCAGCGATTCATATCTATTTTGACACTTAATTATTGGATCTATCATCTCAAAATTTCTAACGAGGGAACCTCCAGACATGTTTAACACATCAATTCTCTCGACATTTTTAACGAGGGAATCTTCAGCACCAGAATTCTCCTCGGGTTCACAGGGGGCTGTCGCCGTAGAGTCATACTTAGTTATTGTAGTTTCATTTTTACCATTGACGTTATTTCTATCGGAAATGAAATCGTCTCCGCAGCTTACGCTAAAAAATTATCGCCACTGTTAGTTTGGTAAGTTTCTACCTGGCCTTTTTCTGACATACGAGTTTTATACTGTCCTCGCGCACGGACACGATCCGGTCTGCCTGGTCTGTTTAAATAGTCTCTTCTGGACCTACAATCTCTTGCGTAGTGTCCTAACTTATTACAACGAAAACAAACTTCGCCACGCAGCGAGTGCTCGGTGGCTGTCTGCGATGAACCTGGTTTGTACCAATCAGTCGGTTTCCTAGCCACAGTGGTTACCGACTCACTTTGTCCTTGACAGACACACACATGATTGTAACAATTCGAGCAACGCTTTGTTTCAGCTGTCTCCAATGCCTGGACTTCTAGAGTCCCCAATTCCCGGTCTCCAACATAAGATTTGACGTAAGGCCTAGCACGGAAAGTTGGTCTTGGGTAGCTTGGTCTAGAGTAGGGCCTACGCGTCCTACCTCTACCTTGAAATCCGCCTCTTGTCATTGTATGCACTTCGGCCTCATCACAGGCAGCTTCAAAGTTTGATTCGGACGAATGATCATCCTCAGCACAATAGATTTCCATAGATCTCTCAGATCGAGTCGCTAATATTTGCTTATCCTCGGGAAAATTGCGAATTACAGTTACAATTCTCTGAAGGAGCTCTTCCGATGATTTGAAGGGTTTATTGAATAGTTTTTTGGAAAAATCTTCTGTTACTAGAGGGTTGATGATGGCCATAGCTAACGCAACAACTAAAGTATTCTCGACATACTTATCGAGGGCAACAGGATCGGGACAATTTACTACATAGGGGTGGGCTCTGTTCGAACACTCCGGGCTGGTCATTATTCTGTGGGTAAATTTACGGATTTTGGACAGGATAGCCACGAACTGGCTAGCTAATGCATCGTTTCTTTTCAGGCGTACGTTATTTAGATCACAGGCGACCGCGTGCAAAGATCTTTCACCTTTTGATACGTAGATATTTTCTAACAGGTGCACGACTTCTTCGAAACTTAATTCATAACCTTCACTAATTATGGAGGCTACGACCGTATTGAAGTCGCCTACCCGCTTGTCTGCAGTTCGCAACAATAAGTTTAGTTTTGCTTCTTCCGAATAATCTGACAGCATATTGAAATATGCTCGCACATTCTTTATATGCGTTTCTAGTGACTTATTTTCTATGAAGTCAGGGTCGTTTCTTCGTTTTCTACCTCGGTACTGCGGCAGATCCTGCCCAGCAATTACAACACTAGGTATCGGACTGACAATAGAAGTCGTCACAGCGGTAACCGTACTAGTTACAGGGCTAACTGTGGTAGTGACTGCACTGGTAACAGGGGTGACAGTGGTGGTGGTCGCCATCGTGATAGGTACAGAAATCGACTTCGCGGAAAAATTAGGAACTGATACTCTTCCTACTAGAGTCACGTACGGGGTGGTTCTTATGTACTCGTATTCGTCAGAGTCACTGCCCGACATAAGCACAAAATAATCCTATATTCATAAACCTCCAATTTCCATTAAAAGAAAAATGTTCTACACACAATAAAATTTTCTACGTGCAAATGATAATATTCTACATACAATAAAATTTTAACTCACATTTTCAGTGGACTTAAACCAGGCTAATCCAGCACTACAAGTCAAAAAGTCAAAGCTCGTGAAGGTCGGCAGCAACTGAACAGAGCAAGCCGCTCCAGCTTACTCTTATGTGCCAGGAAACAATGGGCCCGAGAACAATAGCAACAACTTCCTTCAATTGTTCTAGAGAACAATGGACTACCTCTCCACACAACGTTTCCGCGCACACGCTCGCTCTCCCACTCCCGGGAACCAGCTTGCTTACTGCGCTTTCGCAATGCCTACGCTGCTCGCTCTCCCGCTACCAGGAATCAGCTTGCGCTTGCAATGCCTACTGCTTAACTTCCTACTCATTAATTTTATATTGATGATGTATAATCATTAAATTGAGCGCATGCTTATTTTTAATTTGCAAGCAACATTATCGGCGTACACTTAACTTAATATTTTGGCGATGCGTAGCTCTCGTAGATCTTCTCGTTGCAGATAACGGTGCGTAAATGCGTAGATCTCGTCGACAGACCAGGTTGTTGGTCTGGACCCCTCACTTCATCTTCTCCTTTGAGTAGCGACGCTCCAGACTGGTGAAGACTAAGTAGCGTGCAGATTTTCGATTTTTTCTCCCTCGAAATTCCTTCCAAGAATTTCGATTTTCTGCGCTGACGTCTTTCTTCCTTTTCTCAATGCTCTGAAGTAATGTGATAACTATGCGACGTTTCTCCAAACAGGGTGACACTCCTCACACTTAAGATCACGGATCAGCAGAACTGAAGATCAATTCTTGATATCTTTCTTCTTCAATGGGGCAATGTGGCAATGTGGATATCTTTAATGTGGCTTCCCATATACGGGCCACCAGAAATGTTCCGGCCTTTTCAGTATACAGGTCGAAACTAACGCGAATGAGGTTCGGGAGTGAATCAGATGCAGTAACGTGGTTATCCTTTATTGTTACTTCAGAATTGACACAGGCTTCGTAATTGGTAGAGAATCTTTAGATCGGAAGGTAATCTCGTTACTCCTATAGCGCATCTGTGATCTCTACAGATGCTTTCTCGACAGCCGAGCTTCCGCTACTGAACAGCGCCGCTTCTGTTTGTAAATGCGACCTCTACGGCAAGCCACCGCTAATGAACAGCGATGTCTCTCGCCGATTCTATTTATATACTCGGCGGGCGCACACTATTGCCTCTACTCACGAACGTTTAAATACGTGAACTCACTGCGACATTTATAGAGTTTGGGTACAAAATTTGTAAATTACGTTATGAACGCGTCGAGGACTCTTGGGATTGACTGCCGAACCTAGATATAGTTTTACAGATTTTGCATTTGGCATGAAACTCATTTTGCGTCCTCGCTTTTGCATGGAACCAGCACAGCACGGCTACATATTCACTTAGAAGAGGTTGGAAAAACTGTTCAGATTTGATATACTATAATGAAGGCATCTACGGATGCTTTATTTCCAATCAAGCCTGATACATATCACCTTGTATATTGGATTTTCAAATGCCTTATAAGTAACGCTAGGACGCCATGACGCTTTCCCCCGGTCGAGACCGGTACCCATTTCATACACCTGGGTAGAGTGGGGTATTGTGCTTGGAATTTTTCTCTCATACCCAACAGAGAAAATCGCCACTGCCAGTGCCGAGATTCGATCCCGAGTCTCCCGTACGGCGGCAAAATACTAATTAGAATACTAATTTAGAATACTAATTTAGTATAGTACATAATATAATGTCATTGATGGTTTCAAGTTCAGATTTATTTCATGAGGAACAAAGAAAGTTTGAACGCAGAAAACAAACAACAAATAACATTTTAATTCTTTCAATTTGCCTAAAAGTTAGTACCGAGGAATTTGACTTTGCGAAATTTGGACGAAAATTAAAGTTAATAAAATAATTAGTCTAGGACTGCCGGGTCACAGCACAGGTGATTTAGAAATAACCTCAAGAAAGCGAAGAGAAGGAACCTATTACAATGGAGTGGGAATAAAAAAAAATTATGCATTTTGTGTATTCGCACAGAAGGTATTCTGTGTATAGTAAAATTAAGTTAGGCTGAATAAGGAAAGAAATGTAAAAAAGAGCTAAAGAAGAATGCATTGAAACTGAATGAAGCAAAATGGGTACAAAAGATGGAAGTCTCGAGAATCTACCAATAGCTGAGGTAATCTAATAGCGCCTGCAATGGGGGTGTCAATTTTTTTATTTTGTGCCCCCTTTGGGCATTTGAGCGGAGATAGTCATTTCATTACGTTATTCAACATTATCATCAACACAACGATATGACAGTAGCATCAATGAAAATTTTGATGCGGTATGGTCAACTACCGCTTGTAGAAAACATATGGTTGCCAACCGCAGTTATACTCTTGGTTATGTTCTGTAAAAATAGCTAGCGAACTCATCTTTTGATGAAAAAATTGGGTGTTTGTTGTGTCTATGCATGCATATTCATATGATTCTTGCAAACGCTTATCGTTAATATTATGATTTTAGTTGATGTACACATCAATGTAACATGAATTGCAAAAAGTCATCGGCGGCTCTGCTAACCAACGAAATGCTCCATTTTTATCTAATTTATGGTAAAGTAAGATTATTTAAACTATTCATTTCACGAAATAAAAACTTTTTTTCTTTCGCTTATTAATAACCAAGTTAATGTTTAAAAAATAAGTTATAGCGGATTGTTTACTACCAGTACGTGTTTTGCTCATGCCGGTGAGTTAAGGATCGTAGATCCTGAGTAGTTTAGTGTACAAGTCTGGTACCAGGCGCTGAACTCTGTGTGAAAATTGTGGAGGGAATTGTAGGCCGTTACAAAGGCCCCGAAACTGTCGGCCCTCAAGTTCAAGTTCAAGTTCAAGTGCTCGCCGCAGAAATAATTGAGCGAATGAGGAAGGATGATAAGAAGGTGTATTTAGCATTCCTGGATATTGAAAAAGCGTATGACAGAGTGGATCGGGTTAGGCTCTTTGAAGTTCTGAGAAAAGTTGGGTTTAGCAGAAAAATAGTAAAAATTGTACAAAGTCTGTATGAGAACACAAGCGCTATATACAGGTTAGGAAATTTGGAAACGGGACAAGTGAGGAGTGTTAGAGGAGTGAGACAGGGCTGTACTCTGTCTCCCCTGTTGTTTGGATTGTACACAGAAGAATTAGCAGTTCGACTGAGAAGGAGTGGCTTAGGACTGAAAGTTGGTAATGAGAGACTGAGCTGTTTGTTGTATGCTGATGATGTGGTTGTGGTTAGTGGATGTGGACATGAACTGCAAAGGATGCTTGACATTGTGAACAGATATAGTACAGATTTCAAGATGAACTTCGGTGCTGACAAAAGCAAGGTTATGGTTATAAATAGTGATGAGACTGATAGAGACAGACTGTGGAATATTGGAGAAAATCAGAATAGGTAGAACAAAAGAATACAAATATCTAGGTTGTATGTTAAGTGAAGATGGATGCACTAGAACTAAGGGTGAGAAAGTGGCAAAAGCTATGCAGTGGAGTGGACGATTAAGTAGCGTGGCCAGATACAGAGCAAACAAGTATGAATGTGTGAGAGGAATGTGGAAGTATGTTGCTGTACCTAGTGTCATGTATGGTATGAGTGCTCTTGCCTGGAATGGAAGTGATCTTGAAAAGCTGGATGTAATACAAAATAAGGTAGGACGGTTAGCATTGGGTGCTCCAAAATGGACAGCTACAGAAGTCATTAGAGGTGACCTTGGGTGGAGCCTATTTTCAGAAAGAATGATGAAGGTGGTGCTGAATTATAAGGTGAGAATTGAAAGAATGCAGAATAGCAGATGGGTAAAGCAAATTTTTGAATGGAATCTGAGTGTAAGCTATTGGGAGAAAGTGTGTTGGGGGCATGCAAGGAAGCTTAGTATGCAAAAGATTATTCATGTTAGAATTGGGAGACCTGTGGATGACTGGAGTTTAATAAATCCTAGAGGTGTAGGGCCTGAGTGGGACTGCAAGAGGTGGAAGAAAGAGATTGAGAGGAAAACAAAAGAGTATGGATTGAATAAGTGGAGGCTTAGCATGGTGCGGAAGCCTACACTTGACTGGTATATGAAAAAAGAAGCACCTAAGTTTGAGATGTTCTATGATGGTAGTTTTGGAAGTCAACTCTTGTTTGCTGTGAGATGTAAGTCATTGAGTGTGAACAGACGTACATGGAGGTGGAATGAGAATAATAACAGGGTCAATGTGAAGTTTCATGCAATCACGGAAATTGATAATGATATTCCAAACAATCACTAAAGGAACCCATTTAAGAACGTTTTTCACGAACGACATTCTGCTCGCTGATGCGTTATTTTCGAATTATTGAACTTTGAAGTTGGCCGTCGCGCGCCCAAGGAAGCGAGCGTAATTTAATTAAAAACGGAAGCTAACCCCCTATTACAAACGTAAAGAGGTTGGGTCGTGAGGGGTAGCCACAGTTCTTTTAGTGAAAAGTATAAATAAAGCTTCTAAACCACCCATTAGGGTGACGACCGCAATCTTGTTTACATCGGGTCTAACATGGCGACCACCATGGGCGCCGCCATTTTGGACCCGATGTCAACAAGATTGCTGTCGTCACCCTAATGAGTGGGTTAGAAGCTTTATTTATAATTTTCACTAGAAGAACTGTGCCTCCCCCTCACGACCCAACCTCTTTGCGTTTGTAATAGCTTCCGTTATTAATTAAATTACGTTTCACGCGCTCGTTTCCTTTGGCGCCAAGGCCAACTTCAAAGTTCAATTATTCGAAAATAACGCATCAGCGAGCAGAATGTCATTTATGTAAAACGTTCTGAAATGTGTTCCTTTAGTGATTCCTGGGATCGGCATTATTATTTTCCGTGATTGCATGAAACTTCACATTGACCAATAACAGATTATGTCGGCAGTGTATTAGTGGAGTGGAGGAAACAATTGAGCATTTTGTGCTGGAATGTAGTAAGTATGAGCAAGAGAGAGAAAGTCTCATGAATGTGGTGCTTGAGCAGTATGGAGAGAATGAGTGGTATGCCAGATGTGCTGAAGATGATTGCGGTATGAGTTGTCTTGCTGGACTAGATCAGGAGTGTAATTTGAGTATTGTTGAAGCTATGAAAATGTTTCTTGTGCGTGCCTGGAGAAAGAGACAGTGACTGGAATGAGCCAGTCGGGTAGAGTGGGCTGTAATAACCCAATGTGCCTGGGGATGGTGTTTTGACACACTGGTTGTCCCGGTGATGCCTTCCAATGGAGGCTTGTGACAAGGATCGTAGATCCTGAGTAGTTTAGTGGACAAGTCTGGTACCAGGCGCTGAACTCTTTGTGTGAAAATTGTGGAGGGAATTGTAGGCCGTTACAAAGGCCCCGACACTGTGGGCCCTCAAGTTCAAGTTCAAGTTCAAGTTGACTGTGAGTTCAAGTTGATGAAGATGAAATTATTAGTAGTCAATGGTTGCAGTGTGCAGATAGGATGCAAATGGTGAAAGCATTTGAAGAATACTGGGAGGACATTGGTGGAATGAATGAGCAGGTTACAGATAATGAACCCGTAAGTTTTCTGATTGATGAACGTGAACTGCAAATGGTAAAAGAAATCACTTGTGAAGAGATTGTAAGTTTTTTGAAGAAAGTGAAAAATGGAAATGCATGTGGCCCTGATAAGATCCCATATGAGTTCTATAAATGTGGAGGAGAGAGTGTAGTCAGTATGTTAATATGTTTATATGATGAGATATGGAAGAGTGAAAGAGTACCGGATGACTGGAACAAGTGTAATGTAGTTCTGTTGCATAAGGGTGGACATAAGAGTATGAAAGAACTTAAAAATTACAGACCAATTGCAACACTGGGTGACACAGTATGTAAGATCTTTTGTGGTATTTTGAATGAGAGAATGATATTGGTCAATGTTCATTTTTTCTTTGGCAGGGAAATTAAAGATGTCGGTGCTGATAATCACTAAATGAGCACATTTAAAACCTTTTAGAAGAATGACATTATGCTTGCTGATGCGTTATTTTTGAATTATTGAACTTTGAAGTTGGCGCGGGCGCGCGCGCGCGCGCGCCGCCTATTACAAACGTAATGAGGTTGGGTCGTGAGGGGTAGCCACAGTTCTTTTAGTGGAAATTATAAATCAATGGAAATTCTACTATGCATAAACATAGTTAATGAGATAACAAGTTATATTGTCGATGCCAAAGACTTGTTTCGAATGTTCCCAGATACGTCGAACCCACGATATACCGGGGTTGAAGTTACGGACCTGCGGTCATCTCAAGGCTGCCAGTTACGTCGAAGCAGCGGTGCGCGCTGGCACACACTCGATCATTTGACATAATGGGTTGGTTACAACCTTTATTTACAATTTTCACCAGAAGAACTGTGGCTAACCCTTACGACCCAACCTCTTTACGTGTGTAATAGGCGGGTTAACTACCCTTATTAACTAAATTACGGCGCGCGCCGGCGCCAACTTCAAAGTTCAATAATTCGAAAATAATGCATCAGCAAGCATAATGTCATTCATGTAAAAGGTTTTTAAATGTGCTCATTTAGTGATTATCAGCACCGACATCTTTAATTTCCCTGCCGAAGAAAAAATAAACATTGACCATGAAAAACTTACTTGAGGAATTAGGAGTCCTAGGTGAAGAACAGAATGGTTTTAGGCAAGATAGATGTGGGGAGGATAACCTGTTTGTAATGAGTGAAATAATTGAGCAAATTAAGAAGGATGATAAGAAGGTATATTTAGCATTCCTGGATATTGAAAAGGCGTATGACAGAGTAGATTGGTTTAGGCTGTTTTTTGAAATTTTGAGAAAGGTTGGATTAAGTAGAAAGATGCAAAGTCTGTATGAGAACACAAGCACTATCTATTGGTTAGGAGATTTGGAAACTGGGCAAGTGAGGAGTGAGATAGTGCTGCACCCTGTCTCCCCTGTTGTTTGGATTGTATAAAGAAGAATTAGCAGTTTGGCTGAGAATTAGTGGCTGAGGACTGAAAGCTGGTAAGGAGAAACTATATTGTTTTTTGTATGCTGATGATGTGGTTGTGGCTAGTGAATCTTGGCATGAACTACAAAGGATGCTTGACATTGTAAATGGATATAGTAGAGATTTCAAGATGAAAAACTTTGGTGCAGATCAAAGTATGGTTATGGTCATAAATAATTATGAGACTGATAGAGGCAGGCTGTGGAATATTGGAAAAATCAGGATAATTAGAATAAAAGAATACAAATATCTAGGTTTAATGATAAGTGAAGATGGATGCACTAGAACTAAGAGTGAGAAAGAGGCAAAAGCAATGCAGGAGAGTGGAGGGTTAAGTAGTGTGGCCAGATATACTTCAAACAAGTATGAATGTGTGAGAGGAATGTAGAAGTTAGTTGCTGTACCCAGTGTCATGTATGGTATAAGTGCTCTAGCCTGGCACGGAAGTGACTTTGAAATGCTGGATGTGATGCAAAATAAGGTAGGACATCTAGCATAGGATGCTCTATAATGGACAGCTACTGAAGCTATTAAATGTGACCTAGGGTGGGAGCCTATTTTCAGAACAAATGATAAAAGCTGTGTTCAATTATAAGTTGAGAATTAAGAGAATGCAGAATAGCAGATAGGCTAAGCAAATTTTTGAAAAAGAATCTGAGTGTAAGCCATTGGGAGGAAATATGTTACGGGTATGTAACTAAGTATGCAAAAGATAAATTTGTGGTAGAATTGAGAGACCTGTAGATGACTGGTTTGTAATGAATGTTGGAGGTGAAGGACTAGAGTGGGACTGCAAGAAGTTGAAAAAAGAGATTGAGGGGCAAAAAAAAAAGAGTTTATATTGAATAAGTGGAAGCTTAGCATGATGTGTAAGCCTACACTAATCTGGTATATGTGAAAGAAAGTGCTAACTATGAGTTGTGCTATGATGGCAGTTTTGGAATCCAACTCTAGTTTGCTGTGTGGTGTAAGGCGTTGAGTGTGAATAGGTACACATAAAGGTGGAATGAGAATAATAATAGATGATATTGGCAGTATGATAGGGGAGTGGAAGAAACAATTAAACATTTTGTCCTGGAATAGGTCAATATTTATTTTAGTGCGTTCAGCAATTTTTAAAATTTGTTTTCTAAAATCAGTAGTTGGACACATTTAAGATGTGTTACATGAATGACACTTTGCTCGCATATGCTTACTTTTCAAGATATTCAACTTTGAAGTTGTAGGAACCTCGTATGTAAAAGTGAACAAACGGACACATAAATATGCTGTAATGCTGTGTTGACATAACAATAGGCAAGGTTAGGTTAGCTGATATCAGGTTAGTCAAATAAACTAACCTGAATAAACCTAAAATAACTCAACTTAACCTAGCCATACCTAGAGATATGACTCAAAAAAAACCATGCCGTTTTTTTTAAAAAAACACGTTTTTTACAAAAAAAAACCGTGGCCAAAAAAAACGTGGATATTTTGTTTTTTTTTAAATATTTTGTCTGAAAATAACTCAGCAAGAAAAAGAACCACATTACATTATTTGTTTTCATGTCAAGTTACAAAATAAAACAGCATACTTCTTAATTGATGGTTTTCCATGGTTTTATGAAATTTTTCATTTTCTGCGGTTTCATGCTTTGATATTTCATTCATTTTACAATGCATGTGAATGACCTTCAACTCCCAAAATGGTATGTTATAATAACATATCTTTACTTATGGTCATTGATAGAGATGTGACTAAAAAATCATGCTTTTTTTTTAAAAAAGCATGTTATTTATACAAAAATTATGAATAAAAAATATGGATATTAATATATTTATGTGACCTTAAAAATCCAATGCTGTTTTTTTTAAAACATTGTTTTTTATCAGAAAAATCTTGACTAAAAAAACATGGCTATTATATTTAATGGGACCAAAAAAAATTTTTTCTTTAAAAAACATTTTAAAAAAATCATGACTAAAAAACACGGATGTAAATATCAGGAAAGTTATTTTTCTTTAATCGAATTGTCTTTAGAAACTTACAAACAAAGAATGCTGTTAATATTGAAATCATGTTTATTAGATCTGTACTAGGCCTTAGAATAAAATATCTGCAAAGAATCTATTCACTCCATAAAGCCTTTTGGAGATTAGCTCCATCCTCAGTCATTCATTAAAATTTGGTGAAATGGACAATGAATTTTCACTGTTCCTTTGAAAAACATTTGACTGAATGACTTACTGAGGATGAAGCTAGTCTCCAAAAGGTTTTATAGAGTGAATAGATTCTTTGTGGATATTTTATTCTAAGACCTGGTATGGTTCTAATGGATATTAATATATCTTATGTGACCAAAAAATCCAGGCTGTTTTTTGAATGTTTTTGTTTAACCCTTTAACGTCCGAATTTTTGTACTCATATAACCGTCAACACAACCACCGTCACTAAACTGGCGCTGGCATCTGGCAGTCACCGATATCAGGATGGGATAAGAACTGCCACTCGGCAGAGAACTTCAAAGAACACATTAGGGAACTAATTGAATAAGAAATAAAATATATTGAAGGGGAATTTTGAAAGAGGACACTGGTGTCCTCTGGGGCGTTAAAGGGTTAAAAAAAGTCATGACTAAAAAACACGGATATTAATATACTATATTTTACCATAAACAACCATCCTGTTTTTTTGACAAACATCTTTTTTACAGAAAAATCATGATTAAAAAATGTGGATATTAATATATTTTATGTGCCAAAAAAAACCATGCTGGTTTTTTTAAATCATGTTTTCTTTACCAAAAAAATCATGACTAAAAAACATGGATATTAATAACTTTTTGTGAAAAAAACAAGGTTTTTAAAATGTCATGTTTTTTTGGTCAGATAAAATTTAATAACACATGTTTTTTGTAAAAAATCTCTTTTTCAAAAAGCATGGTTTTTTGGTCGCATAAAATAAATTAATATCCATGTTCTTTTTACAGATTAGATTAGTCATTAGTTTTAGCCTCCCTACCCAGCAACAAATGCAATCCAAAGAGAGGAAGGAAGATTATGAAACAAGATCAAAGTTGAAGAAGTCAGTAGTAGGTGCTGAAAAACAGGACAGCAGTGAGCCAAAAAAAGATGGTCCTCAACATAACAAAAACATTTTATTTCAACAAAAAGCAGGCCTACCTAACTCTCAGCTTGGGCCCTCACATTGTCCCCCTGGGAGCGCTAGTTCCCATAGATACAATAATTGTATCCCCCTGAGGGGATGTTTTTTTTACAAAGAAGTCGTGATCAAAAAATGAATAATAACTTTTCAATAAAAAACATGTTTTAAAAAAAATGATTTTTTTTGGTAACATAAAATATGTTAATATCCATGATTTTAAGACACAACTTTTTATGAACAATACATAAAATAAAACAGCATTGGTTTTTGGTCGCATAAAATATATTCATATCCAGGTTTTCTTATACATCATTGTTTGTTAAAAAACATTTTTAAAAAACAGCATGGGGTTTATAGGTCTCATAAATATATTCATGTTTTTTAGTCATGATTTTTTAGTACTGAAACATTTTTTTGGTCTCATAAATATATTATTCATGTTTTTTCAGTCATGATTTTTTAGTAAAAAAACATTTTTTTTTTTAAACTGCATGGGGCTTTTTAGGTCACATAAAATATATTGTTTTTTAGTCATGATTCTTTGTAAAAAAAACAGCATGGTTATATTTGGTACGAGAAAATATATTAATATTCATTTTTATTAGTCAGATTTTTTGTAAAAAAAACATGTTTTAAAAAAAAAAGCAAATTTTTTGGTCACCTAAAATATATTGATATCTATGGTTTTTAGTCATTTTTTGTAATGAAAACATAAAAAAGAAACCATACAGTAAAAGTGGTGGCAGATAACCCACAATTACCTAGAGGAGTCTAAGAGGTACAGCAGGAGCCACAGAACTTACCACAGAACTTATATTGATGGAGTTAAAATTCAGAGCTTATTATCTCTGCAAAGTCTGATTTTTTTGGTCACATATAAATAATATCAGACATAGTAGAGATAGTAAGCTCTGAATTTTGACTCCATCAATATAAGTTCTGCAGCTCCTGCTGTTTCTCTTAGATGCCTCTAACTAGGTAATTGTGGGTTATCTGCCACCACTTTTACTGTATGGTTTCTTTTTGATGTTTTTATAACAATAAAATGACTAAAAAACATGGATATTAATATATTTTAGGTGTCCAAAAAAAACCCAGACATATACCTAACAAAATTTAGGTGTGCAAAAAAACCAAAAAAACACATAAAAAACAAGTTTTTTTTTGCAAAAAAAACGCAATCAAATAAAACCGTTTTTTTGCATCACTAGCCATACCATGACTGATGTTTTGCGCCGAAAAGCTGCGCATGTTCCAATGATGCAGCCGACCATGTAATGTCATTCTTACCCGAACGTTATTAATGTTGAATCTCGAGAAGTAAGTATTTGTGAGCAAAATGTCATTCCTGTTAAATGCCTTAAAATGCAACCTATTACCAATGCAACCTATTATCGATTTTTTGAAACAAAATTTGGAATATTCTTGAACGCACGAAAGTAAACATTGACCCTGGAATGTAGTAAATATGAGCAAGAGAGAGAGTTTCATGAATGTGGTATTTTAGCAGTGTGAAGAAAATGAGTGGTAGACAAGATGTGCTGAAGATGGTTGTGGTATGAGCTGTTTTGCAGGATTGGATCAGGAGTGTGATTCGAGTATCATTGATGCTATGAAAATTTTTCTTGTATGTGCCTGGAGTGAGACAGTGACTGGAATGAGCCAGTCATGTAAAGTGGGCTGTAGTGACCCACCATGCCAGAGGGTGGTTTTTGATGTACTGGTTATCATAGTGATGGTGTCCAATGGCAGCTTGTTTGAAGTTTTTGTAAATTTAAAATGGGAGTAGCTGAAAATTCTATTTTAATTTAAGTTGTAAATTGTCAAATATTATGAAGCTAATAATTTATTTTAATGTAGCATGTAAATTGCCGTACATTACAAATCTTGCATTTTTTTCTATTTTAAGGGTTCAAAAAATTCGCGAACAATCTTATAGTTGGTTGCGTGTGGATCATTTGGTGTTAGAGCCTATCAAATTTTGTTATTTTCTTATTGCCAAAGTATGTATTTTATTGTGAAAAACACAATTGATAACCATTTTGTGGAGAAATTATTCATTAAGTGTTACTAACCTAACCTAACCAAGACTATAATTTTAAACACCTCACTGTTCATCATGGTGAAAACTTTGTGGACCCTGCAACAGGTGCACACACTCAAATGATTGAGAGTGTATGGCATAGTCTAAAAATGGAAAAAACGTTAGAGAACCGACAAATGATAGACTCACTGACAAATGATAGACTCGTATCTATGTGAGTTTGCGTGGCAAAAACGTACCGAGAAACCGCATTATTTTCATAAAATATTAATGAATATGAGCAAATTTCAGACTTGATAAATAATTTCTCCACAAAAGGGTTTTTATTTTAGTGTTTTTCATACCAAAATACATACTTTGACGAAAAGAAAACATTAAAATTTGATAGGCCCCCAAACTGAAATAAGATGCGTTTGTCGCGATACGTGAAAAGGGTTACTAATCACGCACGCAGGGGGAGTCTCAACCCCCAAACATGCTATAGTACTATCCTTTATGCTTGCGTACACCTGCATACCAGACTTGGAGAATAAAAGAGTTAGCAAGATTAACACGAATTTATTGGGAAACACGTGGATAAACACACAAGGCATGGGGACGAAATGATTTGAAATGGCACAACGGCGTCAATGAAAAGTACGTAAGTTTCTACCGCCGCAAATATTTAAACACGACATGACACAAAGGTGATGCTTACCGAGCATTCAAGTTACAAATACTCCCTCGTTGACAACGATTCACGCATCCACAGTAACACAAATCATAATATTTGCGAGAATAACACATCACGATTTAACCTGGAATTGTGACACGGTGTCGAATCATACAACGGGAAGTCGATCCTCAACTAAATAGACACAGGAAATTGAAAGCCAAAAATTAGATGATTCCTCGCGATCCTTTTGAAAAGCACTTTTCTGTGTGCTGATCTACATCTGAATTTGAACTTTAATCACCACCTAAAAGAGCTCTCACAACTATAAAACACTCGCCCTTTTGATAATAAATGATTCACTGATGGGTATCCACTGCCGATGCTATTGCTCACTGCTGATGTTCCGCGTCGTTCACAGCCGATGTTATTGCTCACTGCTGATGTTCCGCGTCGCAGCTTAGGCTTGCTGCTGGCGTAGGCTGATCTCTTGCTACCTCGCTGCAGTGGTGCCCTCCCCCGCTTCTCTCTACGGGCAGCTGATCCCTTGAAGCGGTTGTGAGCTGATTCATTGCAGTTTCATGCGTTGAACTTTGCAGTGTTGGTGAGCGATCTTAACTGTTTGCCATTTGCAATGTTGACGACTGCCGCTGAAGTTAATTGCGAGTTCGACCCCGATGCACAGATGTTGATTGCTCTTGGTTGAATCTCCGACGCGTTTATTCATGACGATCCCCGATGCGAGGCTGGTTTACTTCGATTAGGCTTCCTTTGTAAGACGGTGCTCCAATAACTTCCGACGTCCAACGTTGTTTTATGTGCCTCGAATTATTAACTTTCAAGTTGCAGTTGGGTATAAGGCCAGCCGACGAGGCTGGCCTATTGTGTAGAACACCCTCAGACGTCTTGCGCAGTCTCTCACGTGTGTTCAAAAATTTCTCACGAGGCTTCCTCTCGCATCCTTATATATGTTTCGCTTCCCTCTTTCGAGATCGTTCTCCACGCTTCCATTCTACAGAGGCAGCATCTGCAACCTCATTGGCGGAATCCTTGCTTATTCTGACGTCTGGGACTCTCATTGGTGCGTGTTGAGACACACCTTCTTGCGTCATAGCTTTGGCGAGCGGCGATTGGCTCCGGTTGTGCGGGCCTGTGTTCAGACGTCACGTCCTCCTCCTTGCCCTGCAAAGCCTCGGCTTGGGTGCGCTTGTATCGTGCGTGTGTTCGTGTGTGCGTCGTTCTCTATCACTGCGCTCTCCGCACTCTACCCCAAACAATCGCCGCTTGTTTTTCCGACCGAACAGTGACGAATTGTCCTTACACACACGGATAAACTTTGGTCGACATTCTCACGCTCGAGAATAACAGTGATAACGGTTTTTTAGACATTTCCTAAAGCGAAGTATATTTCCAAAAATTGCACGAGTGAAGTATTTCCCCACAATAACGTTAAGTATTTCCCCGAGTAAAGTATTTCCAAAATTTGTTTCCGAAAGTATTTCCCAACAATACCCGCATCGCCCCAGAAAAATTTGTGCCAACTTGTAAAGTTGGTGCAAATTTTCATCCGTTAATTTAAATTATAACCGTGACGTACCCTTTACGTTAAAAATTTAGAAAATATTCGCCCCCATTTTTCAATCCCTTCGCTTTTTCCCGACATGAAAATATCCTTACATATCACCTCATCATTTACCTTCTTGTAACACGCCAATGTTGACACATTTTTGAAAAATTCATTGATACCTGACACAGTAAATAATTGAAACGCATCTCTTACACACATTATTGTAGTACGCAAATAGCAAAGAACACAGTAAAGATACCGCACACATCCGACAACTTACACGCATCAAATAAAACACACACGACATATTATTCTCGAATTGCTCTCGGCAATTCATCGACATAGATAAACATATCAATTAGAGAACGAAAAATCGGCGAATTTGTTACAAGCAGAGACATCCTTTCAGCTTTCTCGGTTGCAATCCACCTAAAAACACAATCTCAAATGGAGGTAATTTTCCGACCTCAAGTTTTCTTCCTCATAATTATCATTTCATCCTGTGATTCAAAGTAGACGTCTTTTCTTGCAACAAAAACTTGCTGTTGGTCCTCCTGTGCACCTAGGTACAGCTTGTTGTTGTTGTTCCTGTTACGTGCTACTCCTCTTCGGCTTGCGACTGATCCTGGGCTTGCTACTGATCCTGGCTTGCTACTGATCCTGGCTTGCTACTGATCCTGGGGAGGGCCCCCTGCTGAGAATCGGTTACTGAAGCTTTTCCATAAAAATTCATCCTTGGCGTCACGTGAACTCGTGGAAATTCCCTAGATCCTCGTTGCGTCAAATCGCGGACAAATCCTGTAGATTACTGCGTCAATACGCGTAGGACTCCCACGTTGGAGCTCATAAGCTCTTTCATTATAATTGTAGAAAATGAAGCACATTTATTTGCGAAGACCTTCAGGTTTTGTTCTCAGTCAGCTCGGCGACTAGCATGACATCAACCCCTTAGGTTCGCGTTATAGTGCTAAGATCAACTTCCGTAAATACGCGTTTAATTGTCTAACATGGTTACTTGGTAATCGAGAGACAGCGCATTACATGGTCGCTCAACGTAAGAATGGTTCCTCGGTTTCCTTCAAATCTGCCTTGATTTAGGCGGACGTGAGCTACGCGAAGAATTCCTACATACATACATAAAATATTTAATTTCCGGTCTCCTCAACCAACTCTAGACAAAGCCGAAATTCGTTCGACGGTGCTACTAATCGGTCAAATCACCTCACAAGACTATATGAACATTATTACACATGATGTACGAACTCGCAGGAGATTTACCTTGTAGGCCGAAATCCTGAATACGCACCAATAAAAAAAAACACGTATACATTGGGTATTGTCAAGGCGTCTAACTTTACATTATACTCTGCCGCGAAGGCTTTTCTAACGATCAGACATTATGACAACACCGACATACCAGAAAAAATTACACATACATTGGGTACTATCAGGTCATCGGACTTTACGTTATACTCGGCCGCGAAGGCTTTTCTAGCGATCCGACATTCTAACAATACCGACATTCCAAAAAAAATTGCACATACATTGGGTACTATCAGGTCATCGGACTTTACGTTATACTCGGCCGCGAAGGCTTTTCTAGCGATCCGACATTCTAGCAATACCGACATACAAAGAAATGCAGAAATAAAATAGACATAACACAAAATTTATCCGATTCTCAGCCCCAGATTCAGAGCAGCACATTTAAATGATTCCAGGTTGCTCGACGACATCGTTCGTACATACGATTTGTATATATTCTTTCTGTTTCAAAGTTTCACTAACGTCGTTAAACAACGCATTAAGGGAATTATCACCCTAATAATTATCATGCCTACATGACAATGAACAAAAAATGAAATTAATGACGTATACCAATGATGTTTGAGAATGACCAGCGTCAGCGTCAACAACATTATGGGGAAAGAGTGATCAAGAAATTCCCACACAACGGTGCTGACACCTTCACCAGTTTGACTCAAATAACTCGTCATTTTTGATACGATACATTTATAAATCAATGTTACTGATCATACTCTCTCAGACATTTCCTACTTTCAAATCCTACATTATAACCTCACGTAATACCACACTTAACTTGACGCACAAGAGAATTATTTTACTGCCTCGGCTTGGCACAGCAATAAAAATACATAGCTTCGCTGCACCGCAGACTGTCACGCTGATCCGAATCGTTAAGATAAATTCCATGTATTCACTGCAATGCTTTTCATTTCAATTCTCACGCTGTATTAAATCCATCTAACAGAAAATAAAGTCTCCATATGGAATATTGTACATTTCCGACAATGTGAAACGCTCATATTTCCGTGAAGCTAACTCGTTAACTTTGCCTAAGCAAGAACACACTCTCAGTGTTACACAATAATTCAGTTTGAATTACCGACGAGAATGGACAGCATCATTTAAGTAAGAGTTTACAAAAATATTAAATGCATTACGCTTGCAACTTCAAAAACGAAATTTATACATCGAGTATTGTAGCTGACTTCATGAAATTCTCACTTTGATACAGCAAAAATCCTCCTTGATACAGCAAATCTCCTCGTTAATTTTCATTAACTCCTTAGGAACAAACTCCAATTGGGTGGTATATTCCAGTGTTAACAAAATTATTAAAAGTTTCAATTCATCATGGTGAGCATCAACTTGAAAGTTCCTATTCTGGGCAATCAACGATTTAAACAAAAATGCGAGCTCAAAATTCAATACGCGTTCAAACTGATACAGAAAAATTATTTTATCGGCGACCTGTAACCGTTTAGACTACAAAAAAATTGCATTTAATCCACGTGTTTACCTTTTAAAATCTACAGACACTTAATATAATAAAAATTCCTTCCTACCTGAAGGCAGCTAGGATTGAATAATCTTAAATTACCACGCTCTACCGTCGAATTCACATCAAAAGGAAATTTTTAAACATCATGAATTTATAAAAGTTAAGGAAGCAAAATTTTCATGCTCAGTGAATTTGATATAAAGGTATAGATTGACTCATGTCAGTGTCGAAATGGATTGTATACTTGGCACATGGGAAAACTACCCAAAATATTTAAAGATTTTAGTGTATTATTATTGAAGCAATTATTTAAATTCTCACTCTGATGTACTGGAGCTTAGCACAATGATCTTGTGAATAAAAAAAAGGAGGATCAATTTACTTTACTTAACACACGAGCAGCGGCGTCATTTATGTCTAAGCAAATAAAATTAGACCACGAACTGAATTCGCAGCACCGTTGAAATTATCACTTACTTTAAAACACTACATTTAATTTTTATCCTCAGCACCGTCACTTAATTCATTCAACATTTTTATCATCACAACTAAACACTCGGATTTTAATCAATGAAACTGTGGATCATGCTGCTCTCAACATGTCAGTCAGTAAACTGTAATGGATCGACATGTCCTGGAAACATTCAATTTAATTTCAACATGTTTTAATTATTACAAATTAAATGCTCCAATGCTTTCGAATCCAATGTTAAGCATGTTGCTAAAGCTGATTGTAGAAGCTTGACACACACGAGGCCAAAAATTTCTGCAAATTATTTTGAGTAAGGTATCATTAAAAATGAAAATTCCAACTGGATTAATTACTAAATGTCTCAAAGCCCAGAAAATGTAAACTTGTTTCAAAGATTCATTTGAGATAAGGCGGTATTTGCTAAATTACGGCGTCAGTTTCCAGAGCCATCGCTGCACACCTGAATTAAGTTAAACCTAATAATGGTACAGATCATAGAAAATTCAACCAAAAATTCAGCACTCAAAAAAAATTTTTATCGAACACACTGTCAAGAAAATAGAGTAAGTATTTGATGCAATATTCACTCAGACAATACCAACTAGATCACCTTAGCGGCACAAAAAAATGAGCAAAGATTCCGGAAAATATCAATTCCTCATAACATTTTGAAAATTAATGGACATGGATTACACTCAGTCAAGTACACTTCAAATTAGGCGCTCAGAAAATGGTTAGACTGCAGCTCCCAGAATCTAAAATTTTATTACTCCGTCCTCCAACAGCGCGATCGGCGGTAGGCATCGGTATACAGCACGCCCGGTGCAGGCGACGGGGCACCGCTCTACGTTAGAATTTTACTCCAAAAATTGGAATGTCCACGAAATGACACGGGTTGTTTGTACTTGCAGAAAATTCTGCTTAATTATCGAGCGACTGTTTGACTGAATTAAAAGAAACAGAAATTTTGAACAACTGAAAATGAATTCCTTTAAAATTTCCAAGCTGACATACAGACAGTACGCTTGCATAGGACAGTTGATATTTTCCCTGTCGCGATACGTGAAAAGGGTTACTAATCACGCACGCAGGGGGAGTCTCAACCCCCAAACATGTTATAGTACTATCCTTTATGCTTGCGTACACCTGCATACCAGACTTGGAGAATAAAAGAGTTAGCAAGATTAACACGAATTTATTGGGAAACACGTGGATAAACACACAAGGCATGGGGACGAAATGATTTGAAATGGCACAACGGCGTCAATGAAAAGTACGTAAGTTTCTACCGCCGCAAATATTTAAACACGACATGACACAAAGGTGATGCTTACCGAGCATTCAAGTTACAAATACTCCCTCGTTGACAACGATTCACGCATCCACAGTAACACAAATCATAATATTTGCGAGAATAACACATCACGATTTAACCTGGAATTGTGACACGGTGTCGAATCATACAACGGGAAGTCGATCCTCGACTAAATAGACACAGGAAATTGAAAGCCAAAAATTAGATGATTCCTCGCGATCCTTTTGAAAAGCACTTTTCTGTGTGCTGATCTACATCTGAATTTGAACTTTAATCACCACCTAAAAGAGCTCTCACAACTATAAAACACTCGCCCTTTTGATAATAAATGATTCACTGATGGGTATCCACTGCCGATGCTATTGCTCACTGCTGATGTTCCGCGTCGTTCACAGCCGATGTTATTGCTCACTGCTGATGTTCCGCGTCGCAGCTTAGGCTTGCTGCTGGCGTAGGCTGATCTCTTGCTACCTCGCTGCAGTGGTGCCCTCCCCCGCTTCTCTCTACGGGCAGCTGATCCCTTGAAGCGGTTGTGAGCTGATTCATTGCAGTTTCATGCGTTGAACTTTGCAGTGTTGGTGAGCGATCTTAACTGTTTGCCATTTGCAATGTTGACGACTGCCGCTGAAGTTAATTGCGAGTTCGACCCCGATGCACAGATGTTGATTGCTCTTGGTTGAATCTCCGACGCGTTTATTCATGACGATCCCCGATGCGAGGCTGGTTTACTTCGATTAGGCTTCCTTTGTAAGACGGTGCTCCAATAACTTCCGACGTCCAACGTTGTTTTATGTGCCTCGAATTATTAACTTTCAAGTTGCAGTTGGGTATAAGGCCAGCCGACGAGGCTGGCCTATTGTGTAGAACACCCTCAGACGTCTTGCGCAGTCTCTCACGTGTGTTCAAAAATTTCTCACGAGGCTTCCTCTCGCATCCTTATATATGTTTCGCTTCCCTCTTTCGAGATCGTTCTCCACGCTTCCATTCTACAGAGGCAGCATCTGCAACCTCATTGGCGGAATCCTTGCTTATTCTGACGTCTGGGACTCTCATTGGTGCGTGTTGAGACACACCTTCTTGCGTCATAGCTTTGGCGAGCGGCGATTGGCTCCGGTTGTGCGGGCCTGTGTTCAGACGTCACGTCCTCCTCCTTGCCCTGCAAAGCCTCGGCTTGGGTGCGCTTGTATCGTGCGTGTGTTCGTGTGTGCGTCGTTCTCTATCACTGCGCTCTCCGCACTCTACCCCAAACAATCGCCGCTTGTTTTTCCGACCGAACAGTGACGAATTGTCCTTACACACACGGATAAACTTTGGTCGACATTCTCACGCTCGAGAATAACAGTGATAACGGTTTTTTAGACATTTCCTAAAGCGAAGTATATTTCCAAAAATTGCACGAGTGAAGTATTTCCCCACAATAACGTTAAGTATTTCCCCGAGTAAAGTATTTCCAAAATTTGTTTCCGAAAGTATTTCCCAACACGTTTGCTCTCCTGCACACTGTGCGTTAGTACATGTGAATACTACTTCCGTTCATACTGCTATTTCTGAGACTAAATGCTGCACTATATTGTTGTTTTATGCCTGTAAATAGAGAAAAATATCACTTATAATTAAATTTAGTTGGATAATAACATCAGTTGGCAAATAAAGGTTGCTAAACAGTGAATACGCATTTGTTCATACATGCTGATTATGGTATACGACAATAGAGCGGAAAGATGACGCAATCGAAAAACTTTGAAGGAAACGAATCGAACGATGACACTGGACTGCAGTGTTGCCAAATAAGCATTCAAGTATGAATCTATCATCTAGATGGAAAAATAGCATTAAAATGCTAAATCTAGCATTTTACAGGGCAAATTTACCATTTTGTTAAATTTAGTCATTTTCAATTGCTTTCTAGCATCTATTTCTTGACTCATGGCAACTCAACAACTCTTTGAAGTTTTGTTCAAACCTCGTTTGTTTGTTTTGGTCCACTTTTGGAACCAGTTGCTAATATGGCTAGTCTACATTACGTTGCAAAACGACTAGAAACACTTGTCTATCGAATGGATTTCATTTTGTTATTTTTTCTCTATAATATAGTAAACAGAGCAAGAATAGTCTTATCTTCTTAATCGGAAACTTTAATGTCAATGTTGTTATATTATTAGATACATTAGTGAATTATTTTATTATAGCACCCATGCAGGGCTTATGGTTTTATGTTAATATAATTCTAGAAGTATCGGAGTCGGCCAAAAAATGGGTATCGGTATCAGCCAAAAAATGGTATCGGGATATCACTATCTTTACGGGAATATTGTAAGTATTATAGAGGGAATTCTAGGCTGTTATTAAAGCCCCAACACTGTCACACTTCACTCTCAAGTTCAAGGTTGGTGAGGTTCCTCTACCATGTTGATTGATAGATCGTGACTTTGTAGTATTGTAGAAAGGATAAATCATTTCTTGATTTTGCGTTGTCTGTAAGCTGGAGAACATACTAACCTCACTAACATATAAGCTACCTTAAGGGGAATTCCTACCCTTGGGAGCTTTTCAAAATTCAAATCAACGTATCTCGATTTCTATGGCAGCTAGATGAATGAAAATTCATAGTGATATGTAAAATAAGATTCTGAGCAGATTTTTTTCTATAAAAAATTTTGATTTTCACAGTATAAAAAAGTTATTGCGCTAATCAACAAAAAATACATATACTTACGCAAATCCCTGAGGCTTTTGAAGTTTTCAACCTAGAAGCGTTATTTTTATTTTGTTTGATGCAAAATGACTGTGGAAACCAGAAAATGCCTCAGGTTTATTGAATTTTAAATTAGAAAAAAATTAAATATTTTGGAAAAAAATATTTGTTGACCTTGAAAAAAGTATATTTTTTCCATAAATTTTTCTTTTTTTCAATTTAAATCAAATTCCTGATCCATTTTCTTGTTTCCATTGTATTCCTGAATCAAATGAGACTAATATCACGTTTCTACGTTGAAAACTGTAGAAGCCTCAGGGATTTGAATGTCAATAAGTTGCATGTCGAGAAAATGCAATTTAAAGTTTTAAAATGGTGCAAAAAGTTTCCGTAGACTTTTTGAGGAATGCTGCTGCACCGCCACATTCACAAGGCATGCCAACATGATCTAACATGATCTGCTACGCAGAACTGTAAAAAACGAAATATGACCGTTTTGAGCCCAAAAAGGTAGGAATTCCCCTTAAGAGAACCTTTACCATTTGAAGAATATTCATGTAGGAGTTCTTTTTCAAGCTTTAATACTGAAACATGATTAAATGTAGTGGTTGAATGTTAGGAAGACAAATTCTTTCTATGTCATCTGATCATTGTATACATGAGGTCTTTGCCTTCATTGTTAGATGTACCATTTCCACATTATTGCTAGGCTTTTTATTTGTTATGCACTCATTTTATTCCTTTTCTTCTTTTATTTTTCTATTTATTCATCAATATTTTTTATTCTGTTTTTCATTTTTTTAGTAATATATGTATTTAATTTTTTCTCATTTCATTATCATGACCATCATCATTATTACTAGTTATCACCATTTCACAACTTTGATAAAATAAACTAATATGCAACTACCTTGCATGGGCACAAACTTTACGTATAAAGTTTTAAAATATATTTTTGAGCTCAATAATGTTGCAGGATGGAGGTACTTGGCACTTTGTTATATCTGTTAATCGTAGCTATATATTTTAATAATAATAGTGGCACTTCAATTTGTAAAGAGCACTTCCACCCTCCATCTACATTATTGATCGCTATAAATTAATTCCCTTTCCTTTTCTCCCTGAGAGGTGTGTCTGCAGGAGTTCCCCTTGTTTAACAGTATTAGTAGAGTTGATATTTTTTACGCTTACCTCTTGGTAGTAAGAAGCTCTAGACTGCACCATCCCAGGCTGGACCTTCAATTAAACTCAGAGACTCATGTACAACACAAGTCAGGGCATGACCTAGCTGCTAACATACTCAAAAACGTTATGCCTTAATAATCTATTTTGGTGAAAATAGAGATGAAATAAAAAGTGCTAAGATAAAAATGAAAGGTTACTAAATGCCTCATGTTGAGACCTTTCTCCTTTCTGTTACACCAGACCAAGCTTTGATGAAAGAATTATACGCTCCATTGTAGAGGTGCGTGGAGATCACTTCAAAGTTCCAATAACCTTCAACAAAAGAAAAAAAGAAAAATGTTTGCCAGAATTCCAATAATTACATTCCAGATATGTTGCAGTAATAAATTTTCAACTAAATATACATTTGTAAGTAGGAACCTGAGGGTAAAATGAAATTAAGCTATGAATAGGGTGCTAATGTTTCTAATTTTTGTTATTTTGTAGTACCAGTATTTTATTTTTATTGACTGACTGCAAATTGCTCTGAGTGCAGCTGTAAGTATAGTATGTGATTTGTTAGTACTTGCTTCTTTGTATAGAAGTTTTACTGGCCTGTATACTCCACTGAAAAAAAACACTAAAATTACATTTGCCATCAATTTCAAGTTGCTTTAAATTTGGATAATGGCTAATAATTATTATTTATTATGTTACAGTTGGCCATATAGTTCAACGATAAATTATATTTCATTTTTATATACTGGAAATGCAAAATGGCTTTTGGTATATCTCAAGAAGAAAAAGATACTCTGCATCTCATTGAAACCTGGACACCTAAATCAGATGTGTAAGTACATTATTGCTTTAGTTTCAAAGTGACAAATTTGTGTGTTTTGCCTCAAGGATGTTTATAATGTGTGTTTTTGAATAATAGGCATTTCACTTTGTATTCTGTGTACTTGTGTTGAGTGATCTTTTTAAGGTTGTTCTTTGTAAAATTTGAAGAATTAATCCTTACGAGATGTTCAATGTGTAGGCCTACACATCTGCGATTGCCTATTGATAGGCTCTCATGAAACCCCTGCTATCAGGGTCTGTATGAAAGTGTTCTGCCTTGATTATTTGTGAGAAAAATTATGATATTTATAGGCTAAAAAATTTTGATGTTATCTGATCTAATATTTCATTTATGTACCATTTTCAAAGTTTGAGAGACAAGAAAGGAAATTTAGCAAGATATATTTTAGTTTTTTTATGTAAGTTTTACTCGTAATTATGTGGAGCACTTTGGATACGTACCAGAACTTTCAGGATTCTGGTTTGACTCGTATCTTTTGCTTTTTCATCATTTGTGCTGTTAGTAAGATGTATAAAAGAAGTTTTATACTGTGTTAGTGCTGGAAAATTCATTGGTAATAAGTTATATTTTTTCATGTATCTTCTGCTGTCTGTATTTTAAATATTAATGTGAATGAAAAAGGTTATACCTTAATTTCTTGGTGCTGTTTTAATGTAGTTAAGGGCATTGTCAATCCCAAAAACTGCAAAATTTTTTATTTCTAGTTTACATTCCTAATGCAGAAATCACGTCTAAACTTCCATAAAATGAATGCCAAGACTCCACAGCAAACTGCTGAGGCTCTAAACCTCATCAAAGATGGAGCTGAGAGTCACTTATAGAGTGTATATGCAGGCTAAATGTGCTAAACTTCCTTCCTTAATCACACTTTTTGATTGCATGTAATGTTGCCAGGCTGATTTGGCACATTTGCATTCTGTGAGTTGTTGGTTGGATGCAATAAGTTTATTGCTCTTCAGTTTTTTAAGAGGGAAGGAGTTACTGTGGCCTGTCATTTGAAGAGGGCATCTTTTGCGTCCATTTAGTGAGCGATGCTTTTCCTACTTGTAAAATGGAATTTATTCCACTGTTTTAGAGATGAGAAGATGCTATAGATATAATTTGACATATGGTGAAATTATATTCCTAGCTTTCTTATTTACAGCCTATGCTTTGATGAATGCTGAAAGAAAATTTTCTATTTATGGTAAATTTAATAAAAAATCAAATCCTTAATTATTTGAAATTTTGAGCTATCTTATTAAAGTTTCAAGGAACACATTATACTCCATCCAGTATTGAAGCCCTTTTTCATTTGGGTCAAAAATCCTAGGAGGAAGTACAGTTTAACATTTTGACTCCGAAGTGGTTCATATGTGTACCACTAGGTAAATTGTTCATTTACATACCTGAATATGCAAATAACATTTCCAACTATTTTGCTACCTTTTCCAAAATAAATTTTAGAGTTGAAGGTAACATATTATCATTCAATTGCATTCTTTATATTTTTTAAAAAGGTTAAAAATGTATTAGAGCAGAAAAGCCAGTTTTTCA
This sequence comes from Morinoia aosen, assembly GCA_030386875.1. Taxonomy (NCBI): domain Eukaryota; kingdom Metazoa; phylum Arthropoda; class Malacostraca; order Amphipoda; family Talitridae; genus Morinoia; species Morinoia aosen. Next base: position 21,932,198 of record CM059558.1, read on the forward strand.
AAACGACTTCTTCTAGCCTAACCAAACTGACCGTAGCAACCACACAATTGTAGTCAATGTGTTAAAATATGTTGATAATTGATGTTATTAGCCTCTCTTCTTTTGGCAAAAGTAGGAAAAAATATAGAATAAACCTTCTGTTATTTGAAAAATTTATTTTTAGACTAATTTTCATAGTTTGAGCCAGGGTTGCGGAGTCGGAGTCGCCGGAGTCGCATGTTTTAGGGTGGAGTCGGAGTCGGAGTCGCTTCTCTGAAGTGTGGAGGAGTCGGAGTCGCTTTTCCGTGTGTGGTGGAGTCGGAGTCGGAGTTGTTCATTCGGATGGGGTGGAGTCGAAGTTGGAGTCGCTATTTTTTGCTGTCTTCGATTCTAATTTTTACTAAAAATTATATATAATTGTTTAAAACCGAAAGTAAACAAAACAGAGTTAGAATACTTTGCTGAAAATTTAAAAATACGCAATGTTTTTCTTGATTATTTTGTTTTAAGTTTGAAACAGCGTATTTATACCTATCACCTAATACCGTCATTGTTGTCTAGTCATTGTGGGTTTGCATTCCTATATATGATAACTACAAGAAAGAAGTATAATTGTACTGGAGTAATAATGAATATTTGGCAGTTATTTAAGCAAGAATTAGTAATTTGAAGCATTGAAAATTTGTTCTGTATATTTATGTTTTGTTCATTTCCCCTTCAATTAGTACACAGGAAGTAGCAAATAGTACTAAATGTGTTGTAAGTTACTTGTAGAACATTTCAGCCGATGCAATACATTGTACTCACGTAAGGAGTGGTTACTATGTACGCTCTTAATGATGCATTGATTGATAATGACTAGTCTTTGCAGAAACTTAAAGTTATGTTGTGATCATAAATATTTTTAGTCTTTATGTTATGATTCCTTGCCAATGAGTAGTCTTTGCCAAAACCTGAAGCTATGGTCTGGTACATAAAAACTTCTAGTTTTCAGGTTATGTTATCAAAATTGATATGGCTTCCTTGTCTTTAGGTCAAGTTAACATGTATTATTAATAACAATTTCTGCTCATTTCTAAAGTTATTTCTTGAATGTTGTTTGGTTCTTTCAGAGTTATATTGTATTACGATATATCATTATCATGTTGAATTTTTATCTTCGGTATCACTCCCCAGTTTTTAAGCATACGCTGAAATGGAGAATTTTATATTATGCTTCTACAATTTTAAACACTGAAATAGCATCCGTTTTGCAGCATTACATAATTAATTACTTCTTCTTATGGAAGATTTGGAAATGTTGTAAGGTAATCGATATCGGCATTGAGACACATGAAAAATTAAAATACAATGTAAACGAGCTGCAATGAAAATAATAACACACTAGCAAAAACTTCACTTAGTCACACACATATTGTAACTGAAAGCAATGCACTATCTCAGCTGCAATGGTTGTTACATTTATGCGATAGTGCAAATTTTCTTACTGGAGACGTTTCAAATCGCTCCAGAAAACATGAAATTAGAAGAACATGGGCGTTTATTAAAATAAGAAAGTGTCAAACATAAAGTAAAAGGTTAGACGAGAATAAGAGGTAGTATCATATCACACGCAGAGACGCTAAAAGTGACTTTTATTCGTAAACAAAACGTTCCGAAAACTTCATTCCCCTGCGACGAAAGCAAAACAACTTTTGCCTATTATAGCCGAGATAAAAAATAGTGTTGAGCAATAATATGACACTTTTCTGCATTGTTACCCTGCATAGTGTAGATACAGAGAATAAGAGGCAGTGTGCAAATCTTGCCTACTTTATCTACATGTATATCATTTTGTGGATTTTAAGCATAGTCATTGAATTAACTATTATAATTTCACTGAATGAGTGTTTACTTAGTAATAAAAAAAACTGTGGATACATATCTATGCTTCTCAGTGTAGGCAGTGACTACTTTACCTACTCAGAAGACACTTGTCAGTAATTTACAGAGTGTTTCAGAATAAGAGGCAAAAAGTTGCCCACCAAGTAGAAGATGTCCGAATAAAAACTTTTTTTCTATGAAATTTTCCCAAGAAAGAGACATTGAGATATTAGCCGTTTATTGTTTTAAAGGATGAAATTTAATGACTAAATTACTCGCAATATTTATTTGAATTTACGTTGATCGAGCGAAATCTTTTAGTTGCATGACCTCCTAGATCTCCTTACATGACTCCATTCGATTTAATTTTTTGGAGAACACGTGAAGAGCGTTGTCTATGCTGCACTCAATATTTTTGCAGTGGCTGCTGGCGAGATACCTAAATGCCAGACGTGTTTCCTAATATCCGGCAGTCGTTAAGGCTAACATTCGAAAAGTGCATTGATGTAGGTGGAACGCATTTTGAACAATTTGTAAAGTAAATTTAAAATAAATATTGCGAGCATTTGTGCCATTGAATTTCATCATTTAAAACAATAAACAGCTAATATCTCATGACCCCGATTTTTGGGGAAAATTTAATGGAATTAAAAGTGTTTATTTAGCCATTTTGTACTTGGTGTGCAATTTTGTACCTCGTGTTCTGAAACACTCAGTATACAAAATTGTGCACTCGACCCGTGATAAATGATGGGATTTAATATTGTCTATATACGAATTCTCCACATGTGGATCATAAAGAAATATATCCAACCTAATAGTACCCGCGATTAAAATATTCTAGTACTAGTGCACTGGTGAAACTCGCATCACAGATACAGTCATTAAGCATCTTTAAGAGCGTGAAAAGGAGACAGACCGACCAACAAAGACGGACAGCCAATTTTATTTGTTCAATGAAATTTCCTGTTAAAAACCTTCCGTATTTCTGATGGCGGATTTGTGGAAGAAAAAGTTTCCTTCAGACGGCCTGTCATAGTTGACAGACAAGAATTAGAAACTGTTGAAATTAGTTCTTTCTTTTCTTCGTCTTTTTGTTTTGCAGCTACATCCCCTCAGGGGGATACAACTATTGTATCTATGGGAATTAGCGCTCCCAGGGGATAAATGTGAAGGCCCGAGCTGAGAGTTAGGTAGGCCTTCTTTTTGTTGAAATAAATTGTTTTTTGTTATGTTAAGGACCACCTTTTTTCGGTTCACTACTGTCCTGTTTTTCAGCACCTCGGACTTTCTTCTTCAACTTATCTTATTTTATGAACTTCTTTCCCATCTTACTGTTTCTATGCCCTTTCTGCATAGATTCCTCATTTTCTTATCTCCATACTAAATGGTGCCTTCCTCCTTCCTCTCTTCGATACGCTCTATTTTTGCAGCGGTTAGGGAGGCTTAAACTAACTTATAATCTAATCTTTGCAGCTACATCTTTTCTTTTTGTTTTTTGTTTAAATTTAACTTTCTATAATTAAGCATGTTTGAGCTTCTACCAGACATGCATTAACCTAAAATCGCTTAAATTAACATTACTCGTGATGCACTGGCGTTCACTAATTAAATTATATTTGAGCTTACTCTGCTTGGGCAGCATGTCGCCCTTTTAATAAAAGTCGGTCTGGCACCTCTAACTTATTTCTCTTGCGTAAAAAGCAGTCTCTTTATGCGACTTGAGCTCCTCGACCCGGTAAACAGGCACTTAATATTCAAGGTAATAATTTGTCAATTAATTGTTAAAATCTTAGTGCTAAATGCAATCTTGCAATAAGATACGATATTCAGCTAGTCGGCAACTAGACATCTTGAAACTCTGTTTCTATCTACTCAGAACGCCACTAAAACTTCCTACCGGAGTACCGTGCTGATGACCGGCCACGTCCATTGGTTGTCTTCTATTTTAAAGGAGTTTCGTTTTTAAAACTAACATTTCGTTAAAGAAAATCTTCGGTCTCCGTTTTAAAGAAATTTAATAATAAAAATAGTACTGAGGACGCTGCTGTGTGTACTGCTGGAATCCTCAAGATACGCCTAATTTGGGTACTGTTTCCCTTTTTGTGCATCTCGGGAAACGACTTGCTATTGTTCCCTTGAAGTTATTCTGTATTTGAAATAAATGTTCGAACAGTAGCCCTTAAGTTTTAAATGCTAAAATTCCATTGTAATAACATTGGAGAGATTACGCACAGGAAATACCTAAACCAATTTATTTATTTGTTAAAGGGGACACTTGCCCTTTATTGTATAAGAACAATCAACGCTATGCCGGGTGCCCCACAAAAATGTCCCCGACTTTTTAATTGATTATATCTCCGTTTTCAATTAACATATTTAAATTTTCTGTGTTCCACATTGTAGTAAATTTTATTCCCTTTTCAAAAAATTTTAAGTTTTGAAAATCAGTTGAATAACCACTTTACAATGATCGATTTACTGAAAAGGGTAGAAAAACTAATTGTTCAAAGGGAAAGTTTTAAAAGCAACACTGGTGTCCTTCTTCATTTCTCAATACCTACTGTTAAGAATAATTTCATAATGATGTATCCTACATACCACCAAGTATTTACACCCTCTGAGAGGTTTCAAGTGTTTTCATTAAGCACTGAAAGAAAACGGTGAAATAATCTGTAAAACTCTTCGTTCAATGGTGGCCAGAAGTAATACTTGCCTTGAGAGATATGGTGGGTATGTCGAAGGATACTGAATTACTTTAATTGTTTGAACGTTATTTATGGTAACGATTTGTTACTTTTTATATTTTTGTTTCCATTTTTTCAAAATTTTGGGATCAGCAAAGACAAATTCAATTTTTTGACCCAAGCTTTCGGCTAGATTAGCTCTAGCCGTCATCAGGGAACGATGTATTTTTAAGGAGAGCGTCCCCCATACGGACTTTTTTCTTTATTATTGAACCTAGAACAATGAAATTTGATATACTGATAGAAAATTGAATTTGGAATCGTTTTTGCTAAGAGCAAAAAATCAATTTTCTTGAAAAGAAAATGGGAAATCAAAGAAAACGAAGTTTGAAGGGGGGGTTTCAAAAATCTTCTCCTCCTACAGTTTTTGAACTACAGTGATGATTTTGGTATCAATGAATATGGAAAGACACGGGCTTTTATGGGTGCTAAAATTCATTCCAAAATTATTTATTGCTCATGAGTTATGACGTCATAAATTTTTACATTTCCGAAAAAGGGCATTTTTTTCCTATTTTTACACTTTTTCATATTGAAAATGTAAATTTGAGGGTACGAATTTTAGCACCCTTAAAAGCCCGCGTCTTCCCGCATTTAATGATACCAAAACCATCACTGTAGCTCAAAAACTGTAGGAGGAGAAGCATTTTGAAACCCCAAAAACCATTGTTTACATTATAAGCAAAACAAAGAAACATAAACAATACAAATAAAAAATTTTTTAAAATTTTTGGTTCAAGTTAGACCCCTGAAATCATTATAGAGTAATCCAGAGACATAGGAGATGACATAGCAACTTTGCGCCGTGAAGAAAGTGCTATGGGGGAGGTGTAACATGATAAAATACAACTTCCCCCTCCCCTCCCCCCCATTCTTTAAATCCCCGTAGCGGGCGAACGAGTGAACGTACGAGTCTCATTTTTTCACAGGATGTACCTGACCTCTTGCACTTCTTATAACAGAAAAAATCCCAGTTTCTCAAGAAATCCCAGAAGCAAGGATTCATAAGGCGGACGCTCTCCTTAAACAAAACCTCTTATGGTATCCGCGTGTAGCAACCGACTAATGATTGGTGGAAATAATCAAAACCTCCCCATACTTCGATAAAGCAACGAAAATTCTTAACGCCCCCTGAAATATGTTAGCGTCCCGTATATTTAAAGGTTGTTCTGAAAGAGTCCAGCGAATCTTAAAACCATTCAATGTTAAATTGGCTTTCAAATCTTCGAATACAATAAAAAACAGCCTAATCAGACTTAAAGATAAACGATAGAATTGTGGAAAAAGTAATCTTATATATAAATTATAATGTAAAAATTGTTAAGCATGTTACATTGGGGAAACAGGTAGAAATCTTTAACAACGAATTGATGAGCATGCTAAGAATGTGCAGAGGAAGAATAGGTTATCCCTTGTCTATTAGCGCTCCGAAGAAGATAACCATTCTTTTGATTTTGAAAATGTATCTATCTTATAAAATGTTAAAAATTAATACGCCCGAAAAATTGTCGAAGCAATGTACAGTGTTTAGGAAGCAAACAAAATTAATCGTCACCTGGATGTCCCCCGCAGTTTCTTCCTTTGCTCATCAGTCGCCCTTGATGAATGATTTTCGGCTTGGATCTAAAAATTTAATAAAAATTTTCTGTATACTTGATACACGCGGATACCATAAGAGGTTTTGTTTGAAAATACATTGTTCCTCTGATGACAGCTAGAGCTAATCTAGCCAAAAGCTTGGGTCAAAAACTTGAATTTGTCTTTGCTGATCCCAAAATTTTGAAAAAATGGAAACTTCACTACCAAGACGTCCTTTATTTTAACAATTGTTTGTTAATTTCTTTGGAAAGTACAAAATAAGGAAGAGTATCAATATTGCTTAAAAACTTTTCCTCTGAATAACTAGTTTTTCTACCCCATTCAGTAAATTGATCATTGTAAAGTGTTTATTCAACTGATTTTCAAAAACTTGAATTATTCGAAAAGGAAACAAAATTTATTATATTGTGAATAAAAGACAATTCAAATATTTTAATTTGAAGCGGAGATACAATTAATTGAAAAATCGGGGACATTTTTTGGGACACCCGGTATAATAAAAACCCAGGTGTCCGTCAATTTGTAAATAAATATATGTTCTCGTGCGTAATTTCTCTTATTTTATTACAATGGGAATCTGCTTGCTTGGACAGTAACATGAATACCGTTGAAAAATTATGAAAAACCTGGCATCTGCTCACTTTTGTTTATAAATAAGAAACATTGCGTCAAAATCGAATCTATTGTCACTAAAATGCGGCTAATCGTAGTGAAAAGGTATGGCAATTTTTTTTAAAACTTCATGCCGAAAAATAATATAAATTGTAATACAGTGTTGTTGCTTGCTTGGTTGGTGTGTGCGTCTGCGACATTCTTAAAGATGCTTAATGAGCGTAACTGTGATAAAAGTCTGCGACATTCTCGTACCAGTGCACTAGTACGAGAATACTGTATTTTAATCGCGGGTACTATTAGGATGGGTATATTTGTTTGTCATCTTTATCTTGATATTTTTTTAAAACGATAGCATCGAATCCCGTCATTTTTCACCAATCACGTACTCAAGTAATTTGTCAATTAACATTCTGCAGTCAATTTAAAATTCGTTCGTTAATAAAGAATATAGTGAACATATGTACAGGTTTCAACATCTGCAACCGTCTATTGCTAAGAATGACAGTCGTGTGTTTATTTTTACATTTCGTGTCACGCTCTTGAGAATCAATAGGAAAAAATTAGCACTGGCGGTCTTGGTATCAGTTCACGGTCAATTAATACACTCATTTTCGTGCAAGTGCTCTAGCCATAATGCCACTTTCAAAACAATTGAGAGATCCAGAGCCTTATATACCAGAGTTCTAATCGTGGATGCCGAGTTCGGCGGGGTATTGTATATTAAAATGTACTGTATTACAATACACTCTACTGCATATTACAATACACATACGCAAGCTCGCAGTTGCTCTCAGTAATGTTGAATTTCTGTATCTAGGATACGACACGAATGGCTATAACTACTTCTCTTGCGGCTCAAAAATACTGTGTTCCAAGAGTTTATTACTCTAATAAGAAAAATAAGTTACCTTTGGAATAAGTTTAAGCATATAAACTCCACTCGAGCGAAAATTTGTTGAAGAAAGGTATTGAATCCTACATTTTTGACGGACCGTGTACGCTGGTTAAGAAATAACATATTCATCTTATAAATTATGAATAGGTAGAGTTGGAGTCCCAAAATTGCGAATAGGCGGAGTCGGTGTTGGAGTCGCCAAATTTTGGAAAGGTGGAGTCGGAGTCGGAGTTGCCAAATTCTGAAAAGGTGGAGTCGGAGTCGGAGTTGCCAAATTCTGGAAAGGTAGAGTCGGAGTCGGAGTCGCAAATTTATTCCTCCGACTCCGCAACCCTGGTTTGAGCTCTCATTGGGAAAAGTATTTTTGGGGTTGTAGTAAAAGTATTTTTGGGGTTTCACTACAACCAAATTGTTCTTAGATATTTTGCAGAGGGATGTTTCATTGTATAATCATTTGAAAAAAATTTGACTTATGTTTTGTATATGTTATCTAACACTGTGTAGTGGGAGGCCCTATACACTCACGACACTTAATGTAGTATAGTCCTTCACCGCCCCACGTATATTATGGCCGGATCGTACAGGGGATTTACATCGCGTGCCGCGGGTCAATATCATGGTGCAGACCGGTTGCCCTAATGCCTATTACTTGATCTACTACAAACATGATAATAATACAAATCCATGATTTGATGACTGACACAGTTTTTTTTTCTTTATTTTCATAGAAATAGCATTCAAAAAAGATACAACCCTATTAGGCATAGCTGTTACATTTCCTATCTATTATTTACCTAACTTCACTCGCAAGCCTAACACAATATCAAAACCTATATTCAAAGCACATGACCAGGCAACAATAAAGATATTAATGGCTACATTATTACATATAGCACAGGCACACAACTTAGCTGTGGACGAGGTAGTTGTTGTGGAAGGAATACATATCACAGCAGTGGCTAGGCCACTTTTAGCGATAAGTACTCTTCGAACGTTAGGACACAGGTACGACAATACACCAATTCCAGGACACCTGCGATAGACTCCAGGCAAGAGTTCTATTCCTGAGATCCTCTGAGGTCTATGAACTGCCCACAGGCACTGGGGGCCAGAGGTAGATTGGCGGTGCTCTTTGATCCAAGTCCTCTTGGTTTGATCAGGGCAATAGGCAACCGCCCCAAGGCTTTCAATCGGCCAAGCCCCTGCGTCCAGGTGACGCACGAGATAACTTCAGTAGCTGCCGATCAGCCGCGATGATGGCGCCCACCCGGTCGACGGCACGCCACGCGGGTAGCGGCCCTCGGATCAGCCGACACAGCTGGACTGATTGGCGCACAGCAGTGGGAGGCCTTCCCTTGATATCAGGGTGTCCTAAATTTGGCTGTCCAATAAATACGTTCGTTGCATATCGTTTTCACATCTTAAACCTATTCATACATCCAAAAATTACTACAGACAAGAACACATTTCTTTAATGATACGCATCTACCTGTATTTACGTATACACCTGGTCACTCATGCTACGCCACAATTCTTAATACTCATCTATCGATTTCATTCTCCTTGAGCTATCTTTTCAAATTCACAAAACTAACCGGCCTATTACATTAGAGTTTTATTTAATTTACAAGGACGTACAATTCACATCTTATCTTCAATATATGCATTCATACGTGTCACAGTCTCTACCTATATTCATAGCGGTCCACTATTCATTATAATTTTCAACGCATGACTCAATACATTACAACCGTATTCACCTTGGAACACCGACTCTGAATAGATATAAACACATTAAATATTATCACATGTTATCTTGATTACAGAAATTCATTGCAATTATAGAAATTCATTCTTACAATTTGGAGCTTGAACTCGAAAGATACAGCCTTGCTGCGGGTCTCTCCGTTTAGAGCCTATGTATGATTTTATGGGAATTTTCAGACAAACCTACACCAATGTTATTATGAAGTAACTTGTTATGAATTTAATTTCTTTCTGTAATTATTAGAACAATCAATCAACATTATTACACTTTTGATCATGCCTAGCTTATTGAAAATTATCTCAAAACACAAAACACAGATTTAAACTTTACATTACTTAGTAGTGGTCCTGCCACTACAACTTTTTGAATTTTCTTCTGCTTATTTCGTCATCAATTTATTTAATGATAGAATTGATTAATTGGTAATTGGGTATATTTTTTATTTGAAATATTTTCTGTGCTACTTTAATGATAGGATTTTACTATTTAGATGTAAGAAAGGGATTCTCTTTTCTCTACAGGAGGTATAGTGAAACAAATTCTACCAATATGTTGGTTTATTAGTCTTCTTGAGTAGGTTGAAAAATGTGAGGGCCCGAGCTGAGAGTTAGGTAGGCCTTCTTTTTGTCAAAATAAAAGTTTTTTTTGTTCTTTTAAGGACCACCTTTTTTCGGTTCACTACTGTCCTGCTTTTCATCACCTCTCACTTTCTTATTCAACTTTTATCTTATTTCATGACCTTATTTCTCATCTTACTGTTTCTATGCCCCTTCAGCATAGATTCCTCATTTTCTTATCTCCATACTAAATGGTGCCTTCCTCCTTCCTCTCTTCGATACACTCTATTTTTGAAGCGGTTAGGGAGGCTTAAACTAACTTATAATCTAATCTAATCTTGAGTAGGTTATTAATATCAAACTCATGACTAAATCTCTTCTATTTCAGTTGGGCGTTCCGATATGGAGGCTTTGCTCTTGTTTCTTCAACTGCCTTATCTGCTGCCTACATCAACCATAAATTCCGGAAAGCCTTGAAATTACGCAATTTTGCTTACATTACTACATATCTTGCAACGACTTGCATTCCAGCAGTTTTTGCTCCTTTGCTTCATGGTATTGTAAGTAATAATCATAATTCCTCTCATTGTACTGAATGTTTGTTATTTGCTGTATAATATGTAATGAGCTTGAAATCAAGTTGTCTTTTGTGTATGGTCAACGTGATTTTCAATAATGAAATTGATGGCTATTATTCGTGTAATGTTTATGCATATGAAAATGATCCTAATTAGTCTGATACAAACCATGCATCAAAGAAATACAATGTAAATAATGATTTTTCTAGTCGAATGGTGTCAAAACATAGAATTCAATATCAGTACAGGAAAATTTGCTAATACTGTAATTTTTTATTGATCAACAGTTTGTTGTATCTCCAACCATAACTGCTAAGCCGATGTGTCCTGTATGCCTTGAAACAAGAAGTATGCTCATACAGGTATGGCTTTTATTTATTAAAACTCTTTGTTAGGTTACTTTGTGACTTTGCTCCTTTTCCATACTATAATTTAGATAATATCCTAATCTTATGGAATTAATAACTCAGTATGATCATTTCTTTGAGTCATTTCTGCTCTTTCAATTTTTCTATTTTATGATTTGCTCTTCATTTGCTCAATATTGTTTTCTTATTTGCTGTGTATACATTTTTAAATTTTGGCATCTCACGTAGCTCCTGAATTAAATTTTTTTATGAAATCAGCAGGCCAATCCGTGCCTAGTTTGATTAATGGAACGGTTCGGGGTAAACAAAAGTCTGTAAGTTCTTGATGGATTTTTCTCAGATATTTACCATAGGTTTTAATTGTTAATCTGGAAAATCTTTTTTCTCCAATTTTGAACTCGCAGAACTGAAAAAATATTTTTTAAATAGCTAATTTTCTTGTCTAGAGATCCAGTGCAAAGTTTTTCAATCATTTGACTTTGAATTTTGAGAATTTTTTCCTCAAAATGTACTTCTTTTTTCACTTTTTTGAATATTTTTGCTTTTAATTTTCAACATGAATTGAAATTAGAAAAATTTTTGCATCGGATCTATAGATCTCTTTAATCGCTATTGACTGATATGCTTGCCATCCCTGTACCTTCAAAACTGTGGGCCGAGAAGCATTTCAGAGGTCATAAAGGTGAGTTTTCATGAGAGCCATTCTTCTAAAATTAGTTTTTTCTTTCTTTCCTAATTTTTTAACTGAGTCTTAACAGTAATTCTGTACCTTCTTCTGTCACGACCCTCAAGTCCCGAAGGAAAATATTTACTTGAAGCGTTTACTCATCAAACTAGGATTGATCAAACAGTAAAAGCAATTGAGACGACAATTAACACATTTCAGTTTTTGAAAACTAAAATTAAAGGAGTTTTCATGGGCCCGGCCCCTTGATAGGACAACTTTTTCAAGATTCAACGTTTATTGAACACCTGATTTAAAAAAAAAATGAGCTTGGCTAGCATTTCAAAACTTTGTGGGTATTTTTAGGGTAACAACAAAAGTGATGATTATGTTTCTAATGTTGAGGAATTTGGGTGTAACATGTCTGTCAAAAGTGCTGCATTTCCTTCTTTCTCACTTGGACTTCTTCACTGAAAATTTAGGACCAGTTTAGAATGAACATGGGGGAACGGTTCCATTAAGACATCAACAAGTTCGAGAGGAGATTTTCATGGAAGTGGAATGCAAGTATGTTGGCAGAGTACTGATGTTTGTTGGTGGAGGAAATTCTTCCTAAGAGTACAAAAAAGAAGCAAGCACCAAATGAAAGTACTTATTTATAGATTCTTATTTACGTGTAGTTTACTTGTTATATTTACCCTTCATTATTCTTTACAGCTAAACTATGCCTTATCGAAACATGTTTAAATAAGGGCTCCTTCATAAACACCAAGTGATGGGAAAAAACGAGGGTCATATTGGAATTCAGGATGTCATTTTACATAAGAATCAGCAGGAATGGTGTTGGTACTGAAAAATTTTTTTTTTTGGAGGCCTGTGTTATATGACCTGATATTTTTCTAAAATTATTTTTTAGAAAAATTCAAATCTGTCAGTGTAACTTTGAATTTTTCTAAGGGTGAATCAGTTTGACAGCAACTTTGAAACTGCATTTCTCAATTCTAAAGTAATTTTTACTTAAAAAACGTTAAATTTCCAGCATTTTCATTGTACAAGATTTGAATCTAAAAGTTAAGGGATAGCCTTGAATAATTTTCTCCTATTTATTTATTGTTTCCAGAAGCGATGATACTTTTTCACATCTCTAATACTTTGTTGAACATAAGAAAATATTTGACCTGAAATTCCTATAAAATTCTCATGAAAATCTTCTGAATTTTTTCTGTGAGTGTTCCAAATTTGCATGATGAATCTCGACTTTTTCTAAGGGCTAATCTGTCTAATAGCAACTTTAGAACCGCGTTTTTCAAATATCAAGTCATTGATAAAGATACATGACAAAATTTTTCAAATTTTTATTATACAAGATGTTTCTTGTAAGAGTGAAGGTATCGCATTACAACAGTTTTCCATCTTTTAATAAAATGTTTCTCAAAGTCCTGAAACTTTTTCACAAATCTAATGTTTGGTTGTGATTGAGGAAAAACTAATTCATTCAATTGAAAATTCTTAGGTAATTCTTATAGAATTTGTTCGGAATTCTTTACGGAAAGAATGCAAATCCACAAGTTAAATTTTGAGTTTTTCTAAAAGCAAATCAGTCTGAAAACAACTTTAAAACCAAGTGTTTCAATTCTCGAGTAAAATTTTGGGGAGAAATCTAGAAAGTTTTTACAGATTTATTATATGAGATTTTTGTCAAAAATGTGAGAGTATAACCTTGCATTATTTTTCACCTTTTCATTCGACCTTTTTAAAAGCGATAAAACTTGATTGTAATGCGCTGTTGGACGTCAGGAAAAAATTCTTTGACCTACAATATTTATGAATTCTTTCAGGGGAAGGTCCATATCTGTAAGTTGAAATTTGAGTTGTTCCAAAAGCTAATCAATTTGAAAACAACTTAAAAACTATGTTTTAACTTCCTCAAGTCATTCATTTTTTTCTTGAACTTGAAATTGAGGGCCGACAGCGTCAGAGCCTTTGTAACGGCCTACAATTCCCTCCTCAATTTTCACACAAAGAGTTCAGCGCCTGGTACCAGACTTGTTCACTAAACTACTCAGGATCTACCAATCCTTGTCACAAGCTGCCATTGGACGGCATCACTGGGATAACCAGTGTGTCAAGACATCATCCCCAGGCATATTGGGTCACTTCAGCCCACTCTACCTTACTGGCTCATTCCAGTCACTGTCTCTTTCTCCAGGCACGCACAAGAAACATTTTCATAGCTTCAATGATACTCAAATTACACTCCTGATCCAATCCAGCAAGACAGCTCATACCGCAATCATCTTCAGAACATCTGGCATACCACTCATTCTCTCCATACTGTTCAAACACCACATTCATGAAACTCTCTCTCTCTCTCTCTCTCTTGCTCATACTAACTACATTCCAGCACAAAATGCTCAATTGTTTCCTCCACTCCACTATTAAACTGCCGACACAATCTGTTATTATTCTCATTCCACCTCCATGTATGCCTATTCATGCTCAATGACTTACACTCACAGCAAACAAGAGTTGACTTCCAAAACTGCCATCTTAGAACATCTCAAACTTAGTTGCTTCCTTTTTCATATACCAGTCAAGTGTAGGCTTCCGCATCATGCTAAGCTTCCACTTATTCAATCCATACTCTTTTGTTTGCCTCTCCCCCCTCACGCCATCCTGTCCTTGTCGCGGGGAGGGGGCTTGTGTGTTCAATGAAGCCCAAGGCTATGCTGTCCCAGGTTCAACCATGACAGACAGGCTTGGGCCGAGATCCAGACCAACTGGGATGGCAACATTGACAACCGAGCTGACAACTGGATACTCTCCTGGACACACACTGACCTCTCCTTGGATTTGTTTGTAAGGCCGGCTGGGACCTAGACCCGACCTGCCGGCCTGATAGTCGTGCGCGGCAAGGGTTAGCCGATGGCCGGGTGGAAAGGCGGGGGGCGGTTTAAACGCCAGTGAGGCGCGGAAACGTCTCGCTGGTTAGTCAAGCGCAACAACCTGCTGCATCTGCTCGCGCCAGGAGCTATGCCTGTGCTTAGTGAGTGTGCCCGTCGGGACTCCGTGAGCCTGACAGAAGGGTTCCCCTTGTTGGCGGCCGCCCAAAGCTGGTGCCGGCTCAGGGCACAGGTGAGACCTAACCTATTAACCATGGATATTTCAAACTCAAACCCCCCCCAAACCGTAAAACAACTTGATGGTGACGACCTCAACCCGCCCCCGGACTTCTTGGACACCTCCCAGACAGGAAATGCGGAAGGCAATTCTCTGTCAACCTCCGCGGCACCAAAACCATTGCAGAGCATATCTGCGAGTGGCGAGGAACGCGAGGAGCTGCAACAGCAAAGTGAATACACGCTCGAGCCTTTCAACCCGACATTTAATAAGAGACGCAACACAAATTCTAATCACCGAGGAGAGCCAACTTTGGACTCGGCCCAGAAGATGGCACAAGAGCAGGCACACCAGAAGCAACCACTTATTGCACGAGAGACTGGGATGCCTGAAACACCGCTAGGTCCTCACGATAGTGGCCCACGGTGGACGAGAGTAAACAGAGGAGGACCTGAACGACGTAGGCGCCCGCAGCGAACGGGAAGACAGTGGACTGCATATGATGAAGAGTATAAAGACACGCCGTACTATGCAAAGTACATCAATATAAACTTTCCAAACCTAGACATAATCAGAAACCTCAACGTGATCCAAGTTGACAAAGACATCAGAACCCAAATAGGTGACCCGGAGAAAATCTCAAGATGGGGCAAGAGTTCTCTACTAATAACCACCCAGTCGGAAGACCAAACGAAGAAACTCCAGTCCATAACACGCATTGCTGGAAATCCAGTTGTCGTTTCTCCCCATCGGACCCTCAATGTGATAAAGGGCGTTGTGCGTAGCCACGCTTTTGGAGGATGCTCAGAGGACGATTTGAGAAGGCAACTGAGCGACCAAGGAGTTACGGACGTCCGGCGAGTGAAGATAAAGAGAGAAGGAGAACTAGTTACAACAAATACCTACATCCTTACCTTTGAAAAACATTCCCTTCCAAGAACCATCTCCCTCACATCTTGGCACCACGAAATTGTCGAAGCATACAAGGAGAGACCGCAGCAATGCTTTAGATGCCAGCGATTTGGCCACGTAGCTAAGTATTGCCGAAGTGAGACTGAAACCTGTGCCCGATGTGGAGAAACAGGACACAAAAAACTGGATTGTAGAAATCCGATCTGCTGCTACCATTGTCAGCAAGAACATTATTCCAACGATAGAAGCTGTCCCAAGTACATACTTGAAAATGAAGTCCTGGCCACTCGAGGAAAAGAAAAAATTCCCCGTCCTGAAGCTCTCCAAATGGTTCTGGAACGATCACCAGACCACAACCACCTCTACAGCACGGTACTTCAAATGCCAAGATCAAACCCCGACACAGCAAATAACCCGGCGCGCACCGAAACGAATCTACAGGCAAGCACATCTAGTACAATACCTGGCGCCCTCAACACAACAACGCAAACGCTAAAACTCCCAGATGCAACACCAACTATCGCACCCACGACTATCCCGGACTCGACTCCACAACCAGCTGCAGAGGACGCTAATGTAAGTAAGACGCCACATAGACTGCCGGACAAAAGTGCCGTACCCCCGAAGCCACCAACGGAGGAAAGTGTGAGCGAACCCGGTAGCGGCAAAGACTTACCTCCTGGTGCAGTAAAAATGACGACTCATGGCAAAACCCAAGATAATTCACAAAAACAACTGGATCCTTCTTGCCCACCACGGACCCAGATATCGAAGGAACCAACTAAGAAAACGCCAGCGCGCGAAGAAGGAAAAGCGAACAGATACACTTTTAAGAGACTCAATAGGCCAGACAGTCTAAACCAGCTATCAACATACGACAGTGACAGCTCGGTCGATCAAACCAGCAATAGCACAAAAGACAATTTAAACAATTTAAACAATTTAAACAATTTATTTACCACAGGAGATACAGAGGTAGAATGTTTCTTAAGTCTAATACAATGGTCAGAGTTGAGTATAGCTACCTGTGGGCCCGAATAAGTTCAGCGACTTCTAGGGCATCCTACCATTACATTATTCTAGGGCGTACAATAATGTTTAACCTAATTCACTTAGCCTAGTTTCGCATTAGACTGATCAACAGGATAATGAACTCGATATTGATGTTTAATTTTACAATATAGGTCATATGGACAATATTTAACAGTATATTCGATAACGATTTGGGAACAGACTGAAAATCGGCGATATTACTCATGGCAAATTGCATTATTAGGACCAGACATGTAGGAGGCAGGATTTGACTTGGTGATCTTACACGACTAGTATTCTGATAAGAAGTGAGACTCAAGATTTCTTTTAAATACCTTGTAAGAATTACTTTCACGGATCTCCGCAGGTATTGAGTTCCAGGTTTTAGTTCCAACGAATAGTATACTATGTTGCGAGCGGGCCTTTGAATAATAAGGAAGCATGAATTTACTTTTATTTCGTGTTAAATGGTCGTGATGACCAGTTTGCGCAGTTAATAACTGTTGAAGGCTATTGTCGCCATCATTAGCTAATGTTTTGTAGATGAAATTGCAGATGGAGATTTTGTAGAGATCCGAGAGTTTAAGTATTTGTAAATTTTTGAATGAATCATTTGTGTGAGCATTATATTCTAGGTTCTTTACCGCTCTGATGGCTCTTTTTTGCAGAGTAAAAATTATATTAGTTTTATTTTTATCAGTTCCATGCCATGCTTCTATTCCGTATTGCAGGTATGGTGAAATGAGCGTTCGATAAAGCATTAGTAAGGCTGTTTCAGGCAGGAAATTTTTAACTTTATTCAGGATTCCGATGGATTTTGATAATTTAGAACTAATATGAGTGATGTGCTCTTTGAAGGTCAGATGTTTATCTATTATGATGCCCAGAAATTTACATGAGTTGGTTTCTTTGATTTCACCTTCGCCAATTTTAATGGATGGTAGAGATATATTTTTCTTGTATGAGAACGTAATATAATTTGTTTTATCGATATTGAGGCTTATTTTATTAGCTTTGAGCCACAGTGAAACCTTATGGAGTTCATTATTTATACTCTCCGCAATTGTAGCTGGATTTTCGTTCGGAAGGACCGCAGAAAGCGTACTGTCATCGGCAAAAAGTATGAATTTAAAAAATGATGTAGATTTAATAATATCATTGATAAAAATCAGAAAAAGGAGAGGCCCAAGAACAGATCCTTGTGGAACTCCATGGCTAATTTTTTGTGGGTCCGATTTTGCGTCGTCAATGACAACGTATTGCTTCCGATTTGTTAGGTATGATCTGAACCAATCATGGGCAACCCCACGAATGCCATAACAATGAAGTTTCGAGAGTAATATGTTATGGTCCACACAATCGAATGCCTTTCGAAAGTCAAGAAATACAGAGAAGACAGTCTTTCCGTTATCTATATTAGAATAAAGGAATTGTAAATGATTTAATATTGCCTGTGTTGTTGATTTTTTACAGCGAAAGCCGTATTGTTTATCATAGAGAAATGATTTTTGTTCAAAATAAGAGTACACTTTTTTATACACAATTTTCTCGAATACCTTGCTAATAATTGGTAACATGGAGATAGGTCGATAATTGTTTACACAGGTTTTTTCACCATTTTTAAAGATAGGGGTTACTCTAGCAACTTTGAGGGAGTTCGGGAAAGTGCCTAGTAAGAGAGACTGGTTAATAATATTGGATATCAGCGGGGCCACAATATCAGCAATTATTTTAAGTATTTTAGTTGGAAACGTTTGTAACCCACTCGATTTATTTTTCATGTTGTTTATGCACGCAATTACATCGGAGGAGTTTGTAGGCGTAAAGAAAAAGGAGTTGTGTTCTCGAATATGATCCATAAATTCCAGGTGATCAGTAGGTTCACTTGGAATACCATTGGCTATAGTTTTCCCTACGTTTACAAAGAAGTTGTTGAAGAGATTAGCAATTTCATTCTTCTCATGGTATTTTACATTATCTTGAGTGATATGACCAATTTTCTTTTTTTCGGCGTTATTCGGTTTATAACAAGAGTTAAGGAGGCGCCAAGTCTTTTTAACGTCAGCTTTGAATTGAGTAAACTTGAGGGTAAAGTAGCTCTTTTTTGATGTTCTTATCTGGTTTGTCACATAGTTTCTGAATCGGTTATATGTTTCTCTAGATATTCGCCCTTCGCAAAGGAGGGCTAGGTACGCTTGGCGTTTCTTTATATTTATCACGATGTCTCTAGTAATCCAGGGCTTTTGTTTATTTTTCGGGGTAACTGTACGAGTTACAATTGGGCAACACTGGTTGTATGCGTTCATTATAGTTTCAGTCAACTTTACTACTGATTCATCAATGCTCCTTGCATTATTGTTTTGTTGGGTGATGTGCAATGTTGGCATTAAATCTTCTAGAACGGTGCGCATTTCTTCTAAATTTGATTCGTTTATTTTACGGTATGAGTAAGTTTCAGCCCGTGCTTTGGTGCACGCAAGATAGACATTTTTCTTAATAAGAAAAACTGGAAAATGATCTGATAAGTCAGAAGTAATTATTCCAGCAAGAAAATTACTTGGGTCTGTCATAAAGATATTGTCAAGCAGCGTGGCACATTCTGAGGTTATTCGTGTTGGCTTTGTGATGATCGGAAGGAAAGATTTAGAATGAAATGCATTTAAGAAATTAGAGATTGGTTCATAGCTTTCATGTTTCAGCAAATCATAGTTGAAGTCACCGCATATTATTATGTCATTGTAGAAGGACCTGTTGAACTGAGAAATAATTCGATTAAGCTCATTAAGGAAGGATATAGGACAGGCTGTAGGCGGCCTATACACCGTTCCAAGCACAATTCGTTTGCCATCTCTAGACAGTTCTACGAATAATGATTCTATATGATCCTGATTCAGTGTTGCACTTGCTATGATTCTCGAATCCATGTGCTTAGAAATGTATGTACTGATGCCCCCGCCTCGCTTGTTTTTTCGTAGCGAATGGTAACTATGATAATTTTCAAATTTAATCATGTCTTTGGTCGAGTCATCTAGCCAGCTTTCGGTGAAGCTAATCACATCTAAGGTATACTTAAGTTCAGTAATAGTGCATTGTATCTCTTCCAATTTTGGATAGAGTGACCTACAGTTCCAACACAGTAGCGAAAAATCCTGCCGGGTTATTCGTATAGATTCGTTGAATTTTGATATGTTAGTATATCTGCAGTTTTCAGAGTCGTTTAGGTTTGGAAATATTCTGTTCAAATGATTGAGATCCGGGTCGATTTCATCTAATATATCAGCGTGATCAGTCATTCAAAATTAGTAAACAGTAGGCAGTAAGTACTATTGTACAACTTAAAACGAAATACAGAGTCAAGATTAAAAGGATATATCTATCTAAAAACTAGCTTAGAAAGTATAGAAAAGAGTAAGAAATCTAGCGTGATTTCGTGGGTACACTCAATACTCAGCCAATAGCGATTAATATTGGAGTTCAATATACAAAATTGATGCGTACAAATTGCTGAAGGCGTTGTTACAAAGTTCACATACAACAGGTAATAAGTTTTAAAAAAAATAAAGATAAATAGAAAAAAATTTAGCGACGATGATAATCTAATCAGCTAATATGTTTTACACATAATAATAGTTTGTTGGTTAAAAATTACATACAATTTACGAGGAAAGGTGAACAAGGTGGATATCAATATTCCATCATAATATTGGTAGGTACAAATTGCTGATGGTGCTGTTGCAATTTCCAATACAGTTGTCATAAATGTTCATATATATCTGTCATAAGATTGTCAAAATTGAGGTAAAACTGCCGTATATATCTTTAGAGGTTGGAACTGATTCATGACATGAAGTTATGCAGTTTGAAGATCTAGTGTAAAGTTATAGAATTCTAGGCGTTATTGGCATACGAGTATATAATTTGACACAGGTACATGTTTTGATACCTAATTGAGGTGAACACCCAAGACCTGATTCGATGATTTATCCAGTTGCCGCATCAGGTATTGGTCGAGCTCTTCTGGCGTGTTAATCTGACGTCTCGAGTCCGGTTGTCCAGGGATGAATGCGAAGATGTTTCCATCTTGGGTCCTCGGGGTTCCGATTTTTTCCGGGAAATTTCTCTTGGCTACTCTCAAGGTGTACATGATCTTGGCTCGTGAAGGTATTAGATATTCATTTATATAGAACGTTGGTTTATTTACTCGGCAGGCAGAGAGAATTTCACGTTTTTTGTTGTAATGTTTCAGTTCGAAAGCGATGTTTCTTCGATCCTCGTTTCCACTTAGTGGTTTTCTTCCCATTCTGTTAGCTGACGTGATGTCAGCATCACTGAGGTCAATGTTGATGTCCTTCAGAATTTTGCAGACTGTTTCTTTGCAATTTTCGTTGTTGTGTGAATGAGGTAGTTCCCCCCCGGAAATGACGAGAGTACATTTTCTATCTTCCAGGTCTCGGCGCTGATCATTTTTTTCCAAGCGATCGAGACGTGACTCCAAGCTTTGTATTTTTTCATTCTGCTCTTCAATAATTTGTTTGTGTTCTGCTTCTTTTCCTGCTATTGTTTCAGATAGTGTTTTAAGGTCGCTTATTTCACTTTTCATTTCGTCAATATCACTATTAAATTTTGTCATCACTGAGTCGAAATATTTTATTAGAACAGATACCACTTCTTTGCAGTCTTGCGTTAGGCTAGACACATCAGGATATTGACCAAACTTTGGTTGATATTCACAGCTGTTATTGCAGCTGCTGATGTTGTTGCGTTGCTTCCTCGCTCCCATCTTGTAGGTTTAGAGAGTTGGCTTTCTTGTATAAACGAGGGTTGAACACCTTCACACTTTATGAGGGAATATTTTATTCTTAGTTTGATGATTTATATGTTGATATCACATTTGAATCCTCATGGCGAGAGAGGGTACCCATTCAGGCTAGAAGTACATTCTTTCTAACAATAGGCACTTTGTTCCGGAGCGAGCGGAGCGAGCGCAACGCACATCCTCACCATATGGAGTCTCAGAGGAGCCAATCCATCAAAGAAAGTACGGCAAAAGTCACCCAATAAATCCCACAGGACACCCTTGGGAACAAAGGAAATACCACCACGTGGTAGACCAGCCGTACGCCCTAGCTCTGGAGCTGCCAATCGTGGCTCTAATGAGTGCAAAATTCCTGTAATAGGCCAACAACCGCGGCCTTGGGAGCAGAATAGGCGCTGATGCTGAAGACACTCATCCAATGGAATCTACAATCCTACCGAACCAAATTCAATGAAATAAAAAATATCTTACATGACCAAACACCAATTTGTATGTGTCTACAAGAAACAATGTTACGAAATCAACAAGCCCATCCCCCCTCGCATTATAAAATAATCATATCCACTGTTACTCGTGCCGACAACCATGAGCTGCAATCCTCGTCCATTATTCAGTCCCATACAAAATATTGAGGCTGAACACAAACTTGCAGGCAGTTGCTGCTTGGATTCACCTCAACAAAAGCTACACTCTATGCTCCCTCTATCTACCCCACCTGGATGTCACCTATGAAGACCTAAACTCACTAATACTACAGCTGCCTGAACCGTTCATAATCATGGGAGATTTTAATGCACGAAGTACACTTTGGGGAGACCATACTACAAACGCCCGAGGACGATTGGTGGAGCGCCTACTGCTAACGCACGACGTCGCACTCCTCAACTCAGGCCAGCACACCCACTTCCATCACCAAACATCCACTACCTCTGCAATAGACCTGACGATTTGCTCGTCAAACTGCCAGCTCGACTTTAGATACTCCGTTCACGATGATTTGCACGACAGTGATCACTATCCAATTCAATTAGAACTCATCCAACCAACCACAAACCACGAGCGCATCCCCCGGTTTAATACTGCAAAAGCAAACTGGCCCATGTATTACACCCAAACTGCCGTCGAGAACCCTGAGTTGTATACAAGTGAAAATACAGAGATATTCCTGGACAACGTGTGCAACATTCTCCTATCGGCCGCCAATGCCGCTATACCTCTCACCAGCGGAACGCTTCAGAGACCACCAGTCCCGTGGTGGGATGAAGAATGCGACGACGTAAAGCGTGAGAGAAGAAGAGCAGGAAGAGCCTTGCGCAGATACAACAGCATCGCCAACAAAATACGTTACAACCGAGCGAGAGCCATTTGTAGGAAAACATTTCAACAGAAACGTTCCAAGTCATGGGAAACATACCTCAACAGCATCACATCCCGGACGAGCATGACCTCTGTCTGGAAAAGAGTGAAGAAACTATCAAGTAAGTTCACTCACTCCCCAACGCCAGTAATAGTGGACAACGACCAACGCCTCCATAGCAATCCGACTACAGTTGCAAACCTAATCGGAAACCACATAGCCACGACAAGCAACATCTCCAACGTCAGCGCTAACTTCTCAACCCATAAGCAAAGAATGGAGAGCCAGGTGCCACGCTTTGGAGACAACAACGATATTTACAATGTTCCACTCAATATAGAAGAACTACACGGAGCCCTATCAAGAAGTAAAGAAAAAGCCCCGGGACCTGATACCATTACCTATGCAATGGTAAAACGCGCGCATGAATCTTTCCACCAGCTCCTATTACACCTATTCAACTATATCTTTTTGCACGATGTATTCCCGGACCAGTGGAAAACTGCAATAATAATCCCCATCCCTAAACCAGGAAAAAAACCGCAGTGCGTGGGAAATTACAGACCGATTGCCCTCACAAGTTGCTTGAGCAAACTATTGGAAAGAATAATCAACTCACGGCTCATGTTCTTCTTAGAAGCAAATAATAAAATTACAAACGTGCAGTGCGGTTTCAGACCGTTCCATAGTACAACCGACAACGTCGTGTGCCTAGAAACCGCTATCCGTACGGCAATGAGTCAGAAGGAACACTTCCTGGTCATCTTCTTCGACTTGGCTAGGGCGTATGATACTGCATGGCGATATAATATAATTAAAAAGCTCCACACTGGAGGACTCAGAGGACACCTACTGCACTTTGTCAATAATTTCCTCACCGATCGCAAGATAAAGGTACGTGTAGGGAATTCCTTCTCCGACACAAAATATTTACAAGAAGGAGTGCCCCAGGGCAGTGTGCTAAGCTGCACCTGCTTCCTGATTGCGATCAACGATATAGCAGAAGACTTACCTCTCTATGTAAAAAGCTCCCTATATGTGGATGATTTTGCCGTATATATAGCAGGACACCGAACGGACACGCTGGAAAGACAACTCCAAATCGCAATAAACCGACTGGAACGCTGGACTGACCGAACTGGATTTCGTTTTTCTACTACCAAGACAAACAGCATGCATATCTGCCGAGTACGTGGGTGTACCAAAATCGCACCGCAACTGGTCCTACATGGGGAAAACATCAACCAGGTGCAGACATACAAATACCTCGGCTTAACTATAGATGAGAGCCTAACATGGCGACCCCACATTCAACAACTGAAGACGTCATGCATTAAAGGGCTGAACCTCCTGAAGTTCCTCGCCCACTCGTCATACGGATCCGACAAAAAACTGTTACTACGTCTCTACATAGCCCTAATCAAACCTAAAATTGATTATGGATGCGAAGCCTATGGGTCCGCCTGCCCTTCGCTACTGGCGACTATACAACCGATCCAAAATGCAGCTTTGAGAATAGCAGCTGGCGCCTTTCGAAGCTCACCCATAGATTCACTACACAGCGAGACCGGGACCAAGACAGTAGAGCAATATCGTGCAATAAAAATTATGAACTACTATCTCCGCCTGCAAATAAACCCCAATACATACACACTTCAAGAACTTAGAAATATCCCGCCTCATACCTACGCTCCAGAATCGACGACACCCCGACCATTTTACGTGAGAGCCACGAATCTGCTGGAATACTACGATGTACGCTTCGACAATGTGCTGGTGGAAATGCCATACGTCTTCCCACCCTGGCAAGCAGGTGCTCAAAGATTGTGCAGGGAGATGTACAATGTGAGGAAATCGCAGGTGGGGCCAGTGGCAGCTCGATCGGTGTTCTTGGACCACTTGGCATCCCACAGCGCGTCAACAATATATTACACGGACGGTGCTCGTAATGAATCCGGTACTGGATTTGCTGTAGTACGGGGGGGATAATGAATCATCTGAAAGGATCCAACGAGTAGCATCCAGCTACACAGCTGAACTGTATGCTATCCTGACTGCTGTCCAAGCCTGCCGCTTTGCTTCCACGGGATCTGTGACCATTGTGTCTGACTGTCGTAGTGCGCTTATGGGGATTGCACAATACAAACCTCGACACCCTCTCAGTCTTGCAATTCAACTGGCGATACAGCAAAGTGGGAAACGGATTGCGCTCTGCTGGGTACCTAGTCACGTTGGGGTGAGGGGCAACGAGCGGGCGGATACTGCCGCCGTTCTGGCAACCCACTGGCAAACCATCGTACGAAAGCCAATTCCCTCAACTGACTACAAAGCAGCAATAAAGAGTAAGGTGAATCGAAAGTGGGCAGAGGAGTGGGCAGCCCAAGCGGACAACAAACTGAGATCATTAAAAGAATCAATAGTGCCCTTCGCTACCAGCTACCAGCAAAACCGCCCTTGGGAAGTGAAACTATGCCGACTACGCATTGGCCACACGCACGCCACTCATGGACATTTGATGGAGGGGGGCATGGCACCGACGTGCGGGGCTTGTGAGGCCCCACTGACAGTGCACCACATACTTGTCGAGTGTCGGTGTCATGATACTGCGCGGAACCTCTGGTTTGGCGGACGTCCCCCGGACACCTTGGAGGGTTACCTTGGAGATGGCGACCAGGTTAAGTTTGGGGGACCGTTGTACAACTTTACCAGACAAATAAACTTCTACAACTACATCTGAAAGTGAAACTTGCCTACGCAGTGGATTAACTACTACGGAACCAACTTGCCCTGATACGGAAACGACAAGAAAACTTAACGCGGGAAACCAGTAAAACTGAGAATCACTGCTGAGATCAACACTTGTGCGGCTGCGGTGGTAAAACCAGGAATATAATAATAATAATAATGTTTGCCTCTCAATCTCTTTTCCACCTCTTGCAGTCCCACTCAGGCCCTACACCTCCAACATTTATTAAACTCCAGTCATCCACAGGTCTCCCAATTCTAACATGAATAATCTTTTGCATACTGAGTTTTCTTGCATGCCCCCAACACACTTTCTCCCAATAGCTTACAGTCAGATTCTATTCAAAAATTCGATTTACCCACCTGCTATTCTGCATTCTTTCTATTCTCATCTTATGATTCAGCACCACTTTCATCATTCTTTCTGGAAATAGGCTCCACCCTAGGTCACCTCTAATGGCTTCTGTAGCTGTCCATTTTGGAGCACCCACTGCTAAATGTCCTACCTTATTTTGTATTACATCCAGCTTTTCAAGATCACTTCCATTCCAAGCAAGAGCACTCATACCATACATGACACTAGGTACAGCAACATACTTCCACATTCCTCTCACACATTCATACTTGTTTGCTCTGTATCTGGCCACACTACTTAACCGTCCACTCCACTGCATTGCTTTTGCCACTTTCTTACCCTAAGTTCTAGTGCATCCATCTTCACTTATCATACAACCCAGATATTTGTATTCTTTTGTTCTACCTATTCTGATTTCTCCAATATTATACAGTCTTTCTCTATCAGTCTCATCACTATTTATAACTCTAAGGCCATGATGTTGCTGCTGCTTCAGCCAATGAGTTCCTTGATGCGAGTGAAGCAGCGGCCTTACTTTATACTCCTTCTGCGGTAGGTATCGGTGATACGCAGTGGAGGAGTTGGAACTTTTTGTTGAATAAATTTACAATGAGACATATTAAGGTTACTGAACAGTTGAATGACTAGAAATGAGTTTTTAGGGGTAACTAGGGTAGAGCACTACAAGTACCCTCCCCCTAGAGAGAAAGTAGTTCGAACAATAAATGTAAAGATGATGAGAGAAAGAATTGCAGTTGGGGCCAAGCGTTGAGACCGTGCGATGAAGTTGAGCGATGAAGCCGAGCGATGAAGCCAAGCAATGGGGCCCTGCAATGGAGCCGAGCGATGAGGCCGTGCAATGGAGCCGAGCGATGGAGCCGAGCGATGAGGCCGTGCGATTAGGCCGTGCGATAAAGCCGAGCGTAGAGGCCGTGCGTAGACGCCGTGCGTAGAGGCCGTGCGTAGAGGCCGAGCAATGAGCTGTGCGATGGCGCCAAGCTGTAGGCGTTTTGGTGGCTCGGTTGTGCATTTTTGCGCTTTGTTAAACGTTCTTGCGGTGTTTGAAACACATAGCGGAAATTGCAATAAAGGCTGGCTCGTTGATTGCAGTTAGAAAGCAGAGATGGGTACTGCTGAGATCACCAGGTGGAGTGGGCAGGCAATGTTGAAGCATTGGATGGTGAAACCGCTGGAGAGCTGCTGGGTCACCAGTTGTCAGGGGCAGGCAATGTGGAAGCCTAGGCCCGATGGTGAACCCGCTGAAGAGATGCTGCGGCCACTAGATGTAGGGGTAAGCGATGTTGAAGCCTTAGCCCGCCAGTGAAGTAGCTGGAGGGCTGCTGCGGTCATCAGTTTTTGGAGCTGGTGGGGTCACCACTTGTAAGGCCAAGTGTTAACCCCTTGTAGGATATGGCGATTCGCCTGGGGTCGTCACTCTGAGGTCACCAATTGTAAGGCCAGATGTTGTTGCTGCTTCGGCCATTGAGTTCCGTTTTTTTTTTTCGGGTCTCTCTGGGGTCACCACTTGTAAGGCCATGATGTTGTTGCTGCTTCAGCCAATGAGTTCCTTCCTTGATGCGAGTGAAGCAGCGGCCTTACTTTATACTCCTTCTGCGGTAGGTATCGGTGATACGCAGTGGAGTAGTTAAAACTTTTTGTTGAATAAATTTACAATGAGACATATTAAGGTTACTAAACAGTTGAATGACTAGAAATGAGATTTTAGGGGTAACTAGGGTAGAGCACTACATAACCATAACCTTACTTTTTGTCAGCTCCATAGTTCATCTTGAAATCTGTACTATACCCATTGACAATGTCAAGCATCCTTTGTAGTTCATGTCCACATTCACTAACCACAACCACATCATCAGCATACAACAGACAGCTTAGTCTCTCATTACTAACTTTCAGTCCTAAGCCACTCATTCTCAGTAAACTACTAATTCTTCTGTGTACAATCCAAACACCAGGAGAGACATAGTACAGCCCTGTCTCACTCCTCTAACACTCCTCACTTGCCCTGTTTCCAAATTTCCTAACCTGTATATAGCGCTTGTGTTCTCATACAAACTTTGTACAATTTTTACTATTTTTCTGCTAAACCCAACTTTTCTCAAAACTTCAAAGAGCCTAACCCGATCCACTCTGTCATACGCTTTTTCAATATCCAGGAATGCTAAATATACCTTCTTATCATCCTTCCTCATTCGCTCAATTATTTCACTCACTACAAAAAGATTATCCTCCCCACGTCTATCCTGCCTAAAACCATTCTGTTCTTCACCTAGGACTCCTAATTCCTCAACTAAATTTTTCATTCTCTCATTCAAAATACCACAAAAGATCATACATAGTGTCAGCCAGAGCAATTCGTCTGTAATTTTTAAGTTCTTTCATGCTCTAATGTCCACTCTTATGCAACAGAACTACATTACACTTGTTCCAGCCATCCGGTACTCTTTCACTCTTCCATATCTCATCAAATAAACATTTCAACATACTGACTACACTGTCTCCTCCGTATTTATAGAACTCATATGGGATCTTATCAGGGCCACATGCCTTTCCATTTTTTACTTTCTTCAAAAAACTTACAATCTCTTCACAAGTGATTTCGTCTTCCATTTGCAGCTCATGTTTATCAATCAGAAAATTTACAGGTTTATCGTATGTTACCTGCTCATTCTTTCCACCAATGTCCTCCAAGAATTCTTTAACTGCTTTCACCATTTGCACCCTATCTCGCACACTGCAACCATTGATTTCCTACCAATTCGTCGACTTGAACTTCACTACCTCTATCATTACTTTGTATAAACCTATACCAATCTTTTATTCCATCTGGACCTTTTTTTCTTAGATTTTCAACTTGGTGTCTCTCCTCTTTAACTCTAGCCTCATTAATCATTCTCTTTACTTTTTTCTGCTGGTCCTTGTACTCATTCTATGCACTCTGCCATTCAACCTCAGTAATTCTGCGTCTTTCATACATTTTTCTCTCATTTCGTTGTTTCTTACTTAAAGTTTTTCTTCTCATTCGAATCAGGAAATTTCTAACATATTTACTAAACGAGATTTATGTCAAAAACGTAAGGGTATTTAGTATTGTATTATTTTCCACCTTTTCATTCGATGTTTCCAAAAGCAATGGTACGTTTTTACAACTCTAAGGCTTTGTTGTGCATGAGAAAAAGTAATTTTTTGACCTGGAAGTCTTGCAAATTCACAAGAAATCTTATGAAATTCTTACGATAGGTTTCAAATCTGCCAGTTTAATAACAATTTTATCTTGGGGCGAATTGAGAGCAACATTAAAGCCGCGTTTTCAATTCTCAAGTCATGCATGTGAAGAAGTTAGCAAATTTTCAACAATTTTTCCTCAATATTTTTGTCCTAAACGTAAAGGTATAGTCCTACAATATTTTTTAACTTCAATGTTTCAAATGCGATGAAACTTTTTGACTACTTTAATTCTCGGTTTTGCGTCTGGAAAAACAAATTCATTGGCTTTGAATATTTGATAAATTTTCAAAAAAATCATGTCTTATTCTTCTACGCAAGGACCCAAATTATCAAGTTGAATATCGTGTTTTTCGTAGAACGAACCAACCTGACACCAACTTTAAAACCACAATTTCCAATTCTCAGGTCATTTTCAGCGAGAATTAGGAGCATTCCTTACATTTTTATTCCACAATATTTGTCTCAAAAACGTAAGGGTATAGCTTACGATATTTTTTCACCTTTCACTCAATGTTTCCTTAAACGCTGAGACTTGTTCACCACTTGAATACTCGGTTGTACATTAGAAAAGACTAATTATTTGGCCTGAAATGCTTCAAAATTCTCAAACCTTTATTAGGAAATTCTTTTAGAAAAATGTACAAATCCGCAAATTAACTTTCAAGCTTTCCCAAGGGCGAATAAGCTTGAGACCTTAACGATGCATTTTCCAATCCTAAAATCATTTTTAATAAGAAATAAAATTTCTAACATTTTTATTCATCAAATCTATTTGTCAAGAACATTGCAGCCTTTAATATTTATTACGTTTTAATTCAATATTTCCAAAAGCGCTGAAAGTTTTTGACAACCTCAATACTCTGTTTTACGTCAGGGAGAACTGATTACTTGACATAAAATTCTCATGACATTATTATAAAATTGTTTTAGGAAAAGGCACAAATCTGCCAATTGAATTTTGAGGTTTTTTTAGGGCGAATCAGTCTGAGATTAACCTTAACACTGCGTTCTCCAATCGTAAAGTCATTTCTAGGGAGAAATCAGGAAATATCTAACATTTTTTTCCACAAAATTATTGTCTAAAACATAGGGATACAGCCAAGCTATATTTTTTCACATTGTCACTCAATGTTTCTAAAAACGCGAAAAATTTCTTGCAACCTCAATGCTCGGTTGTACATCAGGACAACCTAATTATTTGACCAGAAATTCGCGTAAAATTCTCCAACCGTTATGAATTTTTTTTTTAGAAATAATTCTGCACACAACTATTGGATCTATGGGAATTAGCATTCCCAGGGCGAAAATGTGTGAAAGCCCGAGCTGAGAGGTAGGCCTTTATTTTGTTAAAATAAAAGGTTTTTTGTTATGTTGAAGACCATTTTTGCGGTTCAATGCTGTCATGTTTTTCAGCCCCTACCATTTTCTTCAACTTTTATCTTGTTTCATGAACTTCTTTTTCAACTTACTGTTTCTACGCCCCTTCAGCTTAGATTTCGCGTTCCCTTGTCTCCATACTAAATGGTGCCTTCCTCCTTCCACTCTTCGAAACGCTTTTTTTTAACGGGTAGGGAGGCTTTAACTAACAAATAATCCATGATCTTAGAAGTCCAAATCTGCGAATTGAATTCGAGCATTTGCTAGAGCGAATCAGTCTGAGATGAACCTCAACACTTTTCCAACCGCCAAGTCATTTCTAGTGAAAAATCAGAGAATTCGTAACATTTTTATTCCACGAAATTTCTGTCTTGGTTTTACCTGGTTAAATCGCTGCTTCTTTACTTGATGCGTACTCGTCTTTCAGCATGATTACGAAAGTTCTTCGTCCTAGTTCACACTTATCTCTCAGTAAAACAGAAACGATTAATGATTTAGATCAAAGTGTAGTTATTATAAATTGCCTAATTAAGTTCAAGTGTAGTTAATATAGAAATCATATGGGAATATTACTGTTCAGGTGGGTGCCAGCGTGTCTTACCCTCTGCTGCTGGCACCATTGGCGTGTTTCCAGTTTGCTGACCGCTACATGACGGCCGCCCTTCCGCCTATGTGGCCCCAGCCCCAGTTCATTATCAAGAAATACTACAGCATCGTCAAGCCTATTGCAAATAAGCTCCTTATCTTGGCCTTCATTAATGTAAGTCATCCATTCACGGTGTTGGTACAGTTTGTCCGCAGCTTGGCTGTATAGTTCTCGGTGCTTAAATTTCATGTTCCAGGTATGAAGGTATAGTGCTTGTGAGGAAAGGATGGTGGTAGAGCGTGTGCTTCAGTGCCTCATTTGCAGTTATTGACAACTTCTATATTTTCTGTATGATCTGGTGAGCCGAAAGAAAAATGCTCGGAGATTTTAGATTTATATCGAACTTTGGACATCTTATCAATGAATGTAAAAGTTAGCGTTATGTAGAGGCTGAGGCTTTACGGCTGGCTAATGTATTTTAGTAAGTAATTAAATATGAAAAGGAGTTTATTCTGTTTTTTCACAGTCGCGTTTCAGATGTGAGCGTGTAAATAAAATTCAGTCTAGAAATTCAGAACAAATATGGCACTCGGACTTCTAATGAAGAAAAAAAAATAACGATGCCCTGATTGCAACATTGAAGTATAGGAAAACAGCTCAGCATATGGTCTATATTGAATCGCCTTTTGATGTACGAGATTTAGGAATCACTGAAGCTAACAACGTCTTCACGTTTAGGGGAAAATTGTTCCGGTTGGACATTTTTTGTGGATAATGTGCACCTGTCTGTGGCTATTGAGTTTTCCATCATCACAAATAAAAACGATAAATTTCATTTCAAGCTTCCAGCTAGCAAATTACAGGAGAAACACTGGGTTTGTGCGCTACTACTTTGAAATGTTCATAAAAAAAATTGCTCCTTAACGAAACGTACGTCTTATATTTCTTTATTGGAACAGCGTGACCTGATCTCTGTCACACCGTGGTCTTCAAGTTCTTCAAGGGGGTACTACTATTTCGTCTTAAGAATTTGTACTTTCAGGAGGAAGATGTTAGATCCCAAGCTGAAGTAAGGTAGGCTTACGTTTTGTTTAAATAAAATAGTTTTTAGTTTTGTGGTGGACCATCTTTTTCGGTTCACAGCTGTCTTTCCTGAACATTTATTATTTTCTTCTTCAATTTTCATCTTGTTTCATTCACTTTCAATCTTGTTGTTTAAGTGTGAAGATCTGTGCAAGGTATGAAGACACACCGGGTGTGTAGATTCTGTATCCCTAAATTCCATTCCAAGTGATGCCTTCCTCTCATGGGAATACCTTTGTTGTGGGAAGGGAGGCTTAAACTAATTCATAATTTAATGGATTAGATGTTAGTTTAAGCCTCCCTAACCGCAATAAAGACGTTCCAAAGAGAGGAAAGAAGAAGGCATCATTTGAGTATGGAGATAAGAGAACGCGGAATCTATGCACAAGATGCATAGAAACAGTGAGTTGAGAAAAAATTCATGAAGCAAGATGAAAGTTGAAGAAAAAATAAGTGCTGAAAAATAGGACAGCAGTGAACCGAAAAAAATAGTCCTTTAACGTAACAAAAACATTTTATTTTGACAAAAAAAAAAACCTGCCTAGCTCTCAGTTCGGGGCCTCACATTTTCCCCCTGGGACGGCTAATTCCCATAGATACAATAGTTGTATCCTCCTAAGGGGTTATAATTTAATATAAGCTATGTTTCCGAGATGTTGTTTATTTATGTCAAGATTTTTCTTGTTTTCAGATGAACATTTACAAACTGACCCAAGTATGAAACTAGCGTGTCTGTATGGAGTTTTAAAATTCACAATTTTCACTACTCATAATGCCTTTCTTCGCTGAACAGCTCCGAGTAGCGCGATCGATAGCGTTCTGGTGCGGTGAATTTAAGTTCCTGAGTTCTAATCTCGTGAGCTCCTCGTACATTTACTTACATTTATTTGTTTGAAAAACCTTGTGGAAGCAGTAGCTTTCCGTACTAGATTCTTAACTTGACTTTGAACTCTCGATACTTAAGTAAAAATTGAAGAAATATATCTGTCGGGCCAAGTTCGTGCCTGCTTTCACTGTGCCAAGATTGCTTTCATTGTGCGTCGACCACCTTTTAGGGTGGCCGGTAGCGCGATCGATAGCGTTCTGGTGCGGTGAATTTAAGTTCCTGAGTAATGGTATGTATTGGGAAGTGTGTCAGCTGTTGTTTGCAGACGATACAGCTGTTGTGGCTGATTCAGAGGAAAAACTGAGGTGACTGGTTGCAGAGTTTGGTAGAGTGTGCGAAAGGCGTAAATTGAGGGTAAATGTGAATAAAAGTAAGGTGATGAGATGTTCAAGAGGTGGAAGGTTTGGAACTTTGGATGTGAGGATGGATGGTGAAGTGTTAGAGGAGGTGGATCATTTTAGGTACCTCGGGTCGGATGTGGCTGTTAAGGATAGTATGGAAGTAGAAGTGAGGCATCGAGTGAGTGAAGGCTGTAAGACATTGGGTGCAATGAGGAAAGCGTTTGAATGCAGGAGTTTGAGTATGATTGCTAAGAGGGGACTGTATGAAAGCTTGATCGGGCCAGTTTTGTTGAGTCCTGGGTTGAGAGCAGTTGAGAGGAGGAAGTTGAATGTGTTCGAGATGAAGTGTTTGAGGAGCATGTATGGAGTAACAAGAAGAGATAGGATCAGGAATGAGTCGGTTTGGGGGGCAGACGGGTGTTATCAAAAAGTTTAGCAGGCGAGGGGATGAAAGAGTGCTTGGATGGTTTGGGCATGTTGAAAGAATGAATGTTGAGGCGGCTGGTGAAGAAGATTTATACGTCGGAAGTGAGTGGTTTTAGAGCGCGAGGTAGGCCACGGATGAGTTGGATGGATGGGGTGAAACGTGCTTTGTATGAGAGGGGTCTGACTGTGGACGTGGCGAGAGGGATGACTGCGGACAGAAGTGAGTGGGGGCAGTGCGTAAGAAGGTAATTTTATTTTTGACGCGGTACTGGAAGTTGCCCGCGTGTGATGGGGTTGACCTGTCCGGTGCGGGGGGGAGGGGCTGCACTTAATGAATCGGTCGGGGTAAACCAGCTATGGCTGTCGGGCCTGACTGTGGAAGGTGGTTGTGCTGGGCTGCTGCTGATCCTGGCAGTCTGGTGCGGCCAGGCTGCCTCTCTCGCCTCCTAGTGCTAAGAGTGATGATTGTGGCCTGCTGTCGGCTACTCTCCCATAAAGCGGAGAAGCCTGGTATATGTATGTATGTATGTAGAATGAGTAATTAAAGGTAAAAGCCAATGATATATTTTCAGATGGCCTTGGGGGCAGGGATTGTGTATGCAGAGCACCGCAATCTGGAGACCGTCTCGCGGAAGTTGGAAGAAATGGAGCACGCAGTTACGGAGAGCGTGACACCGAAGCGACTGCAGGAACTCAAGAGTGATACCAGTGCAAAGATCATTAGAAGCGAACCCAAAGTATCCTTCACTTTTGATTAGTGCCCAGGTATTTTTATTTGATTAGTATTAAAACTGTACATGTAACAATGAATAAAATATGAAATTGACAGGCGAGTTAGAGATTGTCGGAAGTGATCTATAGTTGTTCTACGGATTTGATTGATCTGGATAAGGTGTTCGTTGCACCAGGAATGAATTTTCGGTAACTTGCAGCGCTAGAAGCAGGCTATTCAATAAGATGAGTGTAGAATGCTCGGATAAACCTGAAATGTGTGTTAATTTTTTTCTGGATTACTGTGGTGACCTTGTCAACTTGTGTGGTTCATTCTGTTTCTAATCAATATAATTTAAAATCAAAATTCATGGAAAATCAATTAGTTTTTCATCAGAATAAATTGTTCACACTTATTTCAATATATATATTTATTCCAAAGATTATCATATTTTCTTCACTGCACCTTCAAAGTCAAAAAACGTTAGAAATGTTTTCATTTTTTTAAACGAGCGATCACGTTTTCGGAAAAAGCACAACTTCATTAGATTGTAATTTGAAATGAATTATCGTAATTGCTGTCGCACGTTAAGGTTTCCCTGTAGATGTCTCCATTTAGCGCTGACAACCTTGACACTCCATAAAGTTACGTTCCATGCGTCAGCGAATAATTTTTCAACTCTGATTTGCTTTCATCTATCACGCTCTTGTTGAGATGCCAAATAATTATGTTTTTGGGGAACTTATAGTACAGAAGTATCTTGTGATACTTCAAGCAGATTTAGCTGTACTGGCAGACTCAGGGCCATTTGTAGTTATTTTTCTATATATTATTGAGGCATTTGATTTAGTTATTGGCCTACATGAGATTTTTTTAATCCATTCTTTTATCAATGCATTCGATTTGCAGTCGTTTTTTCTTAAATTGCCCCATTTACTATAAATACGGCATGATTCTAAGCTACAGGATGCAAAAGTAGTTCTTGCTTTTTAGAGTTCGGAAGATTTCATTTCAATTATTTCACTACCATTTGAAATGAAGATCTTAGCGTACAAGGTAAAATAATACGTAGCAATTTTATTTTTCATTGTTCTTAGAAACGATACAAACGTATTCGGGCAGGTAAGACGGTTTTAAATTCTGTTACTTGCTATCTAACATAACAAATCGTTGCAAACGCAGCCATCTTGTTACACCGGTCTCGCATCAAAATGTGTAAATGATGGGGATTTAGCTCAGCGTATTTATTATCAATTTCGTTGATGACCAGTAAATTTTGCTAACAGTCTGAAGGATGTGAAACAAAGATGAAATTCTGAGAGAATTATACATTAAATTAAATGCTCGTTAATAAGTAACTGGTAAGGTATTGATGAAGGGAATAGTTCGGCTGCACAAACTTGAAACGAAAAAACAGCAAGGACTGTTAGAACTCTTCTAAGGGTTGTAGTAGAAAGGAAAGAACTCGATGGAATCCCAAACCAGTTAGTTTCGGCTACAGCAGGGGCACTTGCTAGTTATAAATTGACAGTAGGGGTATTTTAATTTTACTTTTTTTTATTGGTGATGCAAGACATTCGCAAGTGCAATATGTATGTTCCAATGTATACGGTTCTCTTTTGTTTTCTCTTTTGAGTCGTGTGCGACGAAATTTTTAAGGTGCTAAGTGCCTCTTATATCTACATCAAGTGAATAATCTTACGACGTGATTGTATTCTGGCACCCTATTTCTCGCACCGGCTTTCTTATAAATGTGTACAAATAATTCAACATAAGTTATGAAACTTTATAAACAAATAAATTACACAGATTGCCATTAGTCTCTATGCCGTTCACGAATTAAAAGTTTACACCTGTTATTTTGTGCTTTCTGAAGAGATAAAACATCTCGAGCAAAAAAATGTGCAGCATAAGCACACTATAAATGAATTTCCTGCCATATATATTTGCACATCAAAACATAGCGAAACTGTGCTATCATTCATAAATTAATACATTCGTAAAGGCGCAAACACTGATTTTCAACACGGTCCCTCTATTTTTAGAATCTTCTACTTCTGTCCTTTTTACATGGATTAGGAGAAATATGAACATTCACAACCTCATGCTTCCTGACTAGATTAGTAAGGGGATATACTGTGCGTTAAACAATACTATCAAAATAATTCAACATAAATGGTGACGCAAATAGGTGCGCACCGTTTTACTACATATATTCTAGTTAGTTCATGAAAGCGTTAGAAGAAAGTGCTGCAACATCGTGAGTAAACAAAGCTACGAAAACAACTACTAAGAGTATAACAGTCGCGTAACACTTTCGGCAGTTCATCAAAATGAAGTTTCTTAATACTCAACAAATTAAACTTCAGAAAGCCAAAATCAAATAACCCAAAACTGAGATAGTTTTGTTTGCCTATTGCTCACCGTAACTCTGTCATCAGCATGCGAGGGAAGAAAGATATTTTTCATGAGAAAGATGTACAATAATAACAAAATAAATATCACTAAAACTTAAAATTACTTCAGAGTATATATATTTCGTTTTAAAGAGACATGCACAACTCATGGGGAAACAGATAACAGCCTACGCAAAACTACTCTATGTTTACTATTGAATAATAACGAATAAATTAAGTGACAAGCAAGCAATAGTTTTTGTAAATAAAATATAAATAATAAATTGGAAGAACTCGACAGCGGTTATGTAGGTGGAACACAAAACCGTAGTATGTCGCCTTAAACTAACTGATCCGCAGATGTAAATAGTGTACAGCAAAACTTGCTTTATAAATCAACGTAACTTCAAACATTAATGAATTTTTTCCAAAAGTAAAAATAGTTATGTCTTGAGTTGTGTTTACTAATCGATGAGAACCATGAGCCTATATTCAAAGGCATCTTTTAATAAAATACAAAAACGAACTTGAGTAGCAGAAGCAAAAGCTGGAGACTAAGAATGTAGTGAGATACTGACAACTAAATTTATAATGAGAACAATTAAAGTTCTCAAAATGAAATGTTGAACTGCGTTCTGCTAGCAATTAAATGAAATGCAAATCCATAAATTTGCATGAGCTATAACTGGCTTTACACGGAGGAACATCTTGACTAAATTCAACGAATAAAATAACTAATTTAGTCACCTTCTTTAAGCTTAACTAACGGAAACACAGCACTTTTTTGTGATCAAATTTCATCACACATCAGGCGAGTTACCTAGCAACAATAATTGATTTCACTAAAATTTTACTCGAGGTACATTTTCGATTGCACAAAATTTATAATTCACTTACCATTGAAAAATTTATATAAGTGATGAAATAAGGGAATAATAGTTTTGCCATCAGCAAGTTGGTACAATTCAACTATTCCACCTCACTGATTGTCGGCGCAAACAAATGATACAAAATTTTGCGTCAGCAATCAATAGAATCGTATTAGTAATAAACATTTTAAAAATCTAGTGGCACAGTAATAAAGATAAACAAACT
The DNA here is from genome assembly GCA_030386875.1 of Morinoia aosen. NCBI lineage: Eukaryota > Metazoa > Arthropoda > Malacostraca > Amphipoda > Talitridae > Morinoia > Morinoia aosen. The sequence goes on from CM059558.1 coordinate 21,970,316, forward strand.
ATACAAGCCGACGACCGTCTAGGCGCACATTCTTGCCGCAACTAAGGGACTCGATAAGGAGGGGAGCTGGGTGTGTTAGCAGGCTCGACGTTAAGCAGCTAGCGCAATCTGATGAGGTAAAATCGAAAAAAAAACACTAAGAAACAACAACAGGATATTTCATGCACAGAAACACTGCTGAGGAAAAACTGAGGGTAAATTTTTCTTCCAGAAATAATGCGTTTGATGCTAGTTCTGTAACAGTCTGAGAATTTGTAGATAGGTTCATGTGTATAGTTGCCAATAAATTTTTTGTGCATATGATCAGCATGAAAAATAAAAGCTCGGAGGTTAATGCATTCAATTGTGGAACACGGATTTTTACAGTATATAACATAACAAAGTAGAGATATTTCCACAATAAAATGAAAGTAAGAACTCGATATTCAAAAAACCTCTCAATAAAATCAAAGTTTTTAAAAGACAGTTTTTATCATTCCAATACTTGGGATTCAATATTTGAGATATTTCTCAATGACGTTTTTCACATCAACTCGAGTGAAGGTAGAAGTAGAAAACACTGAATAGATGCCAGTTTCTAATGCTTCCATTCAACCCTTCCCCAACAATTTTTTTCATAAACGTTTCTTTTTCAGACTAATTTTTTTATTTTGACGAGAATGTTCGTTTCACACGTAGAATGGCTTACAAAGGCTTAAAATCGACGAGTATATACGTATGTAGCTGGTTTTTTAAAGTAAAGTTTTAGACAAGTATGCTCGTCAATGACTGAAAAAAGAACATTTTGTGAAAACGAGTATACTCGTTTCTGCCCGGGAAGGGGTTAAAGCATTAAATCGACTTGAAAATAACAAAATAACCATTAATTCTCAAAAAAAATATGAATAATTGTTGGTACGAGACAAGGGTTAGACGAAAAACAATGAATATGCTTGAAATTACGATGTTTTGCAAAGCTAATTTCAAATTCAAAAAGGCAGTATTTGAACCAGATGAAATTTATAAGAAATTTTGGGTAGAATTTTTGTAAAAAAGATTTGCAAACATTTAGCAACACTGTCTGCCTTCAATTAAAAAAAAAATAATTTCGCAAAAACTAAATTACACACGCTCAAGATGGATTCAAGATTTATAAATGATAATATAAAATAGTTGAAGATTTATAAATAATTGAAGATCAATAAATCATAATTGGTGATCAATTTACATTCAATAATATATGCTTTTATAATTTGATAACTTAAATAACAGTAATATTCAGTGAAAATACGATAAAACTACTAAAAAACAGATTAAATGAAAATGAGCAATGTAATTTTTAATGTAAAGAAGACAAATGGTCAAGAATGGAAATAATTCAGCTGTAAGATATCAGGAAGGATTAGATTAGATAATATGTTTAGTTTAAGCTTTACTAATCACGACTTGAGTGCTCAAAAAAAGGAAAGAGGAAGGTACCATTCAAAATATGGTTGAGGGAAAGCTGAATCTGTGCACAGGGTGTGTTCTCACACAAGATTCTCAGTGCATATAAACAATAAGTTGGGAAGGTAGTTTGTGTTACAAGATAAAAGTTGAAAAACAGGCGCTGAAAAGAGGGACAGCAAGGAATCGAAATATGATGGCCCGTAATAAAGCAAACAAATTTATTTAAACAAAAAAAGCCTACCCAATTCCAAGTTTGTAACCTCACATATTCTCCTCGAAAGCGCTAATTCCCATACATACAATCGTTAGATCTCTCTCTCTGCAGGAGATAAAATCAGAAAAAATTGTTGAACACCTTCGCGTTTAGTTATCATTAGGTTATTAATTTGATGATAAAACTACCAGTATTTAAAACCATTATAAAACAGCTGAGTGTTGGACTATGAAAATGAATAAATTTCAATTGGAAAATAGTTAAACATGCTGTTCTTATTTCTGCGGTAAAAATTTTTCATCACTTTGTAAAAATAAATAAATAAATAAAAATGAATAAACATCCATTTTTATTCCGTAAGTTCAATCTTTGAACCCTATCTGGAAAGCAAATGCTGTTCAAAATTTTAGAATCAAGTTTAAAATGTACGACCAAAATAAAATTTGACCGCATATATAGTATGTGACTAGTGTGGTAAAGACTAATAAATAATTTGCTGATATAATTTTTGGCAAGCTAATATTCCGGAAAAAAATATCACAGTTCAACATGAATATGAGGTCAAATCGTCATCGTTAGTTTTGATTAAGAAGAGGATCTGAAGAGAGGAAAGAGTAGAATCCCCCATTTGAACACGTCTCTACTCAAAATTGTCGAAAACAGAGCTCACTCTTGTGGACTAATCCAGAGTAAGTCGGCTAACCCGTGGTCATACAACCAAAATAAACCGTCCATTCTACTGCAACAACAAATTTCTCAGCTGATACTGATCTACAGCGACAAGAGTTTCAAGTATGGAGAAATCTACTGAACAATAAAGAGTATGAATGCTATACTTGTTCACAATGTGATTTCTGTAAAATATCAACCCATGATTTCAAATGTGGCGAAAATTTTAGAGACATTTTTCCCTCTTGTACATTTCGACATCCGAAGGAAAGAAGAAAATTAAAGTAGTACAAAGAAAACCTCACAAGGAAACGGACAGCCATGCAGATTAAAAAGAAAAAGAGTCCAGTAAAATTAGGTAGTGTCACCAAACATGGAACGAAAAACGAAACAACTCTCTTCACAGATCAACTTGGTAAGTCAATGAAGGAAAATGTTACCAATTTTCAAATTTATGAATAAAACGACGGACTTTCATTGTACGTGTTTACACCTCCAGTTCAATTGAACTAGTGAAGGTGGAAAAATAAGTTCAAGTTTGAATTTTGGTACTAGCAAAGGAAAACTAAGAGCCAAAATAAATTCTTATATCACTACAAGAGAACGCGCTACTCGCGTTTATCGGCAAGAAATTGTGCATTAATAAACAGATGAATGTGGAGCTAAACATAGACTAAAGTATTCTATCGAGTAAACATTGGTGATGGTTCGCATAAGTAACGTAACCATAAAAGTATGACATAATAACTGATAAACAAGATAAGAATGCCCCAGAAGCACATATACCAGGTGAAGGCTCTCTCCCCTATTTGCAACACATCAAGTGTCGTGAGAATACCATAAAGTATCATAAAAATATACTCGCTCGTCAGCAGTAACAGCTTATAGAAATAGTTACAAAAGCGTCATCAACTGGATTGCGAACTCTAATCATAAATCTGTATAAAATTTCACAGAAAAACAATCAAGTGCAGTTATTATCAAGAAGTCATTTTTGTGCTCAAGTACTTTTGTTGAAATAACCATCAATATGAGAGACATCACTGGATTTCCGATAAGAATATCTGATAGAATGGTCTGACTTTCTCTGCATTCGAAGTGAGAAAATATGCGCACGAAAATTTTCGATAGGCATTTTAACTCAAATGATTCACTTCCACTGACTCGCTCTTGCGTACAGCACCAGCAGCAAGCTCCTCTTTTGCTAACACTGCCCAAATTGAATGGAATTCCTGAACCATAAGAAGGAGGTACAAGACGGAAAGCAGTTTAACAAGACAGTGAAACCAGTTCTGACCAAACAACCCAGGCAGCTCAAGGAGAATCAATCCTTAAAAACGACGAAATTATTTATCTCCCATATACAGTAAGATGAGGTAATCATTTAGTATGAAGAAAGTTCCAGGCGAAGAGTGGAGATTTCTGTTAACCTCTGGTAACAGGCATATTTCTAATACGACTACGTCCCTTAGATTAAAAAAGACAATTAAGGAACTAGAAAATCCGCACCTTCAAACAAAGTAAGTACCTTAATCACCTTCAGTATCAGGCAAATGCCAAGATAAAACTGGTGGACCGTGTAGGCTTGGAAAGACAGCTTAAAATGTCCAACAGCAATTTCAAAATCCTCGGTGCACACTACTCCTTGCTAACAAGTTATTCTTATTGCACCGGGGACTTTTTCGTTGAGCATAAAACTTATCTCAACAGCAACTTATTCAATGCCCGTCACTGCTAGTGCTATGAAATTAAATTCCCTTGTTTTCTTCAAATAATTCTGATGGGAGAAGTGTCAAAATTTTACGTTCAGAAAACATACCACCTGGTTGTACACTACCCAAGATCACAAAACATCCCAAGTCAGAAATAATGAAAAAAATTTCAAGATCAGAACGAAATCAGAATCAGTCCCACAGTCAAAGCAAGAAACGAAAATGAAGTCTTGGAAACATATTCGAAATTTAGGCCTGCCTAAAAATGTTGAAGATCAGTTCACAACAGTGAGATGAATGGTAGGCAAGTTCAAAAATTCGCTCACCGGCGGTTCGTCTCTCATGACTCGCGCCGCAGCGGAGGCGAGCAGCACCACAGACGAGTCGGCCGTGATGACCTGGTGCTCTTGGTATTGCCTGCTGTTTCCCTCGCTCTCTTGCAGGAAATATCTGAAACCAAACGCCATGCTATAGCCGCTGTAACATTGCCACGAAAGTCTCAAGTGAGGAGGTATTCCCATACCACTGCGTTGGTGCTAGTCGACCAATTAAAACTTACGTCGATACAATCCTACTCATAGCAAGATAGGAAATAGTTTAATTCTTCATTAATTTTAGGTAGATTGTTTGGTTTTGATGACTAAAATGCCAGCGCAGACAAAAACAAATACAATTTAAGCATTAAAGGGCATCGTGTAATTAGAAAGCTTTTTATTGTTAATCATGAAATGCAAAGTAATAATGTAGAAGATAATGTAACTGTTAAAGAAGAATGCTGGTCACTTATAGAAAATTTCTAAATTGGGGCATAAGCAAATATTAAAATAAAATTGTAATATTCACAAAAATAATTACATTTTAAATGACCTCTTGGACGGAATTAATCGCATAAACTTCTACTTGAAGCGAAACCAAGAACTCGATCACAACTGTTTATGGGTTACAATACTCCTCTGCAATGCTTGTGACGCTCTCAAGCAAAAAAGGAAAAAATTTCTCAACGCTCATACTCATACATGATATAAGAGCTCTCAACATTAAAATAAATACCAGTTCTATCATACGTTCTTCTCTGCATTTGGAGATCAATTTCCCAAGAATATAAGAGCTCATAAATTACCCTGATATACTTACTACAAGTTTTATAAGCAGTCATTTTATAAAGGCAGACTTAGGTGTTGAAAAACATTAGCAAGTTACGTCTTTCTTTCCAGAAACAGGAGATTGCACAATTTCTGTGTAGCATGAAGTTCTAGATCTTATAGAATAAAAGTAAATCCAGGAAAATGAGTGAGAAAAAACAAAATGAATTTTCTCCAAATTCACGTATAATTTTGAATCGTGTACTTGGTAAATTTTTTTTTCAGATCTGAGACATGACCTTTTCACACTTATTATACAACTGACAATCCTAACATGAGAATTTTCATGATGGGAGACTTTCACTCGGCATGCTTTTACGATAATATCCACGGCAAAAGTGTAAGAAAAGTGAAAATCATAAATTCACACACAACATACGCAGAAGTGCTTTACTTACCTCAAGCTGGAAAACTTAAAAAAGTAAAATTTCTTGATATGAGGATAATCTTGAAGCTCACGCATCACAAACCTGTAGTTGACCATGATGCCACAGCTGTTAGACAGGCCACGCGGTGTCATGTCAGCTTCGTAGTTAATTCTCCACATCACTGCTCCGTTTTTCAGGTGGAAATTGGCTGCACAAAATAAGTTAAGGGCAATAAAGTTATTCAGGGTTTTCTCACATAATGATTAGTAAAAAGGTCAAGTAAGCTTCGTTGGTTTGTCTCGTATCTATATTCCCTCTCATAAGTATTGAACTGTTACACAAAACAACCATTTAATGGCACAGAAGGGGTTAAAAGCAGAGGGTTATGAGGCCCTAAAGCATGTGTTTACGAGGCGACATTCGAACCCCAAGGTCGACATTCCTGGAGTAGTAATTCAAGATCAACAATGCAGTGCATTTTGAGAAGTTTCTAGTTCTCACACTCAGCATGTTCTAAACTCCATATTAGACGAGTACAGAATGAACAACTATGGACGAGCGTCTACATTTCTTGCTTTGAACAGCACATCACTCAGACTCATAAAATTGTCAAACAGTCTCAACCTCAAGTTCGCTCATGTAAAGACTTACCACTCAGTTATTTTATAGTGTACAAGCAATTTTCAGAGCAACTAATCACAACATACACACATCTCACGAAAAGAACAATCACACTCATTCATGCCTAAAAAACACATTCTTTGAGACACCTCGACAAGCTGAACCTGTACACACTACTCATGAAACCAACTATAGTTCGTACAAAACTCTAATGCATACCGGAAAATCAAATAGCTCACCACAACAAGAACAACGGCAATGGACTCACCAACGCTGTTGAGAGCGTAGCCCCTCCGTTTCTCAGCATAGAGGTAGTGAGCGCAGAGCCTCATAAATGGTTCCTCCAGTGCCCTCTTCATGTCTTCGTCCTGCGCCCAGCTATTGGTGGCCAACATCTGACGCACGCGTCTGTACACTGTCTGCGCAGTGTTCCCACCCTCGCTGCTCAACAGTATGGGTAACACCACAAATCAAAATTTGCTTTTGGGAAATAACGTTTTAAATATTTGGTAAACCACTCGTGTTCTATAGGAAAGCTGCGTACCTACTGACCATACTTTGAATGAAATAATTAGAGATTGGAATGAGTGTTTCAATGAAATTGGAGAAGATCTATTTTTGCCCCCTTTTTTCATCATGAGTGTTTGTGATTTCGTTTATTCTGAAGTTTAATGACCAAAAACCATTCTAAAAATAAATCGTACCATTATGTTAAATCAACACTCATAATATATGATTTAGTGAAATTTGAAATCTAAAAATTTCTTTTAAGGAATGTATAAATTGAGAGGGGAAATGTAATGGTATACATCACGGTAGAGGAAATAAGGTAGAGTCATTTTTATGGGGGAAAACACACATCCTCTTGTTCGGCTAGCCAATAGAACGGCTTTTTTCAAGCAAACTTTATGACGTCGGCATTGCCACACGGTCAACAAAAAAAAGACTGGTTTGACCCAACCTTGTTTTTCTACTGTGGTATACATTCAAAAGCCCATAATTTTCTGGGTAATATCTATATTTTTACTTACCTGTTCAATAAAAATGACTAAAATGAGGTAGTCATAGAACGGCAATGGTGACACTGATAAATCAATCATATCATGGTAGTGGTTAGTGACTACTCGTGACCCATTGGGTCAAATTGCCTTTAGGAATAATGTTTGAGAAATATTCTTCATAACATGGGTAGTTAAATCAGATCGTATCCATAATAAAGTGTATAGGAATTCCAAATTCAGGCCTACGCTGTCACTAATAGCAGGAGACACTTTCACTCTGTTATCACTAAAAACATGTACGCTGAATTTTATCGTGGAAGGTGACATCCAAACAACCACGAGAACCAACAAACTAATTTAACAGTTTTGTAAAAGAATATAGTAGATATAAAAGACCTCAACATCACAAGAGTTACGCAAGCAGTAATTAACACAAGATTTACGCAAGCAATAAATAAAGTAACCCAGGAACAGTAGCAGAGATACGCAAGCAGTAAATAGAGTAACCTAGGGACGGCGGCAGAGTCGCCCTCAGGACTCGTCTCACGGCTGGCAGAGCGGCTGCGGTCCTCAGGAGGTATCATGGTTACCGCAGCGGGCGGCTGTGTGGGGCTGCTCGGGTCAGCGGTGGGGAGCTCCAAACTGGAGGCAGACTCCAAAAGTCGGCCAAGGGTCGAGATTTCGGCATCCGTGAATAGACGTATTTCACCTAAAGAGAGGCACTGTTAGTTAAAACTTAGTGGAAATGCACAAGAATAAAAGAAATGAATTTCAACCGTAAATCACATTTTCAAAAGCTAAAAATTATCCACTATATTCGATCATGACATTTGAAGAGCAATACGGCTAGTAACAACCTCATATGGATTGTGTATCAATTGAGGACCTTTATATCAAGAAATCTTGAAAATCCGATTTTTGTTAATTAAACATTTCATGAATTAAATTTTTTGGAAATAAACGTTTTTTCTTTGCAAATTAAAATTTATCATCAACCCAATAAAAATTAATATAAAACTTGATCGTCAATGTCATCTAAAATTCATTGATAACAAAAAATATATATCAAAATGAGACAAACGTAAAAAACACCTAAGGTGTAAAATAATTTTCTACTTGAAGCATTATTGGTTTACTTTTTAGAAATATAATAGCAACATCAAGATTACATTAGCTCAAGACTCCCTAGCCACAATAAAGGCGATCTCAAAAGCGCAAAGAGAATGGACAATTTTACTATACACAGTAAAAAACGGAAAATCTATAGATAAGGTGCGGTGCCACGCAAGGTATCCTGCGCATAGTAATAGCAAGTGCGGGAGGAAAAGTAAGAAAAAATAAAGTGATTGCGAAGTTGGCATGAAAATAGAGATGCAAAGTGGGCACACATGATAGAAGTCCCGAAAATCTAACTATAGCCGAGGAACCAAACAGTATCCCCACTGGAGCGCTAATCTCCAAAGCAATAAATAAACAGCCTAACTGGACTAAACCTATCCAACACCTTCTGAGTGTTATAGTAGGGCTTAAAAATTTACAGTTTAGGGTTTGGTGTGAAAATGAAGGATTTTTGCGGGCGCGTGCAAAGTACATGCGAAAATATAGCATCAGGGATTAATTATATCTGATACAATACCTTACAATACCGCGATGCAAAAATATCACGTGTAAATGAGCCCAGAACAAAAATGAAAACATTTTGCCAAAGTAATAAATTCTCCCATTAAACAATCCGTGCAGAAAGCTAACAACAAAATTACCGACAGAAATTTTATACAGCCACAAAACTTTTACGTGTATTCAAATCTCGCAAAATAAAAAAAAATTTGATTTCTAGTTCAAAAACTTGAAGCTAGACTGATCATTTATACCAATAAAGGCTCCTATTTTGTAGAAAACAAACGTCGCAACGCAGTTGCGTCTAGGAAGTGAAAGTTAGAACAACCATAACCTAAGAAAGTAACCAGCTTTTGGAATATACCGTAACTTCTCTCATCTCAACGGATTTGGAAATCGAGGAAACGTCACTATCTGAATCATTATAAAAATAACACTGTTTACCAGCCTTCAACTGCTGCAAAGGTAGTATCAGAAAAAAATGTCACAAGCATGTGCATTTGATGATATCAATGATTGTGTAGCGCAAATATTACCTGATTGATAATAAGTAAGTTTTAGCCTCCCTTACAGCAACCAAGAAGTTTTAAGAGAGGATGGATGAAGACACCATTTAATGTGGAGTTAAAGGAGCGCGGAATCGCTGCACAAGGTGCATAGGATCCCATGCGCACAGAAACAGCAAGTTATGAATGAAGCTTATGAAACAAGATGAAAGTTTAAGAAATTCAGGTGTTGAAAAACAGGACAGCAGTGAACCGAGAAAATATGGTCCTTTAACAAAACAAAGAACACCGTATTTCAACAAAAAGAAGGCCTTCCTAACTCTCAGCTTGGGCCCTCACTCATTTTTTCCCTTGGGAATACTAATTCCCATGGATACTCTAGTTGTATCCCCCCTGACGAGTTAAAAAAAAGTCATTTCAGCAAAAAGAAGGCTGTACCTAACTCTCAGCGCGCCTTTACCTTTTGCAGCGCGCGCCAGCAGAGCCTGGAGCCACTTGACGTATCCCGGTATGGGAGACAAGCTGGAGAACATGCACAGGCTTGGCAGTTCGGACATCAGCTCCTTCACAACACGCTTGATCAAGTAGTTGCCCAACTCTATACCCTGTAATACGTTGGAATGGCATGCTCAAATGAAATCACACATCTCGATTGTTAAAAGATTAGATTAGATTTTAAGTTAGTTTAAGCCTCCCTAACCGCTACAAAAATAGAGCGTATCGAAGAGAGGAAGGAGGAAGGCACCATTTAGTATGGAGATAAAAAAATGAGGAATCTATGCTGAAGGGTCATGGAAACAGTAAGATGAGAAAGAAGTTCATGAAATAAGATCAAAGTTGAAGAAGAAAGTCAGAGGTGCTGAAAAACAGGACAGTAGTGAACCGAAAAAAGGTGGTCCTTAACATAACAAAAAACATTTTATTTCAACAAAAAGAAGGCCTACCTAACTCTCAGCTCGGGCCCTCACATTTTTCCTTGGGAGCGCTAATTCCCATAGATACAATAGTTGTATCCCCCTGAGGGGTAAAAGCTAAAATACAGTTGAAATAAAAAACTTATTCATATCATGAATTTCATGTGAAATTATAAATTATAAGGGCTCTTATTTAATGTACATTTAGAGCCATGCTTTTGACATAGTGGAACATTTAACTGCGACTGAGGGTTGCAACATTACTGATTGCGCGTCAACTTACGTGATGAGTTATTAGGTGAAATTAATTTCAATCGAAGCTTAGCTAGAATATATAAATAAAAAGTTAATGCAATTATTACTTGGAAAAAATTCAACTTCATATAGACGATGTAACTAATATGTTTTGATTTGAAAAATGTCAAAATCTATCATAGTATGCTACAAATTTAGAAGTTTACAGGAATTAACAACGAAAGGCTGAATAAAAAAAGATTCATGGCTATCATGTTTCTATAAAACTTTTGTTTCTGGAAAACCTAGACAAAGCTTACATGATTCTAGAAAACATATCTGTTCATGCCGGTTTTTTCAAGCGTAATGAAGAACTTAAGCCTCACATAGAACCCTTCCAATTAGAATTGACACTAAAATACCTCACAGCCTCCTACCACGTCGGTCACGACGTGAGCCGCCACAGTGCAAACGGAGGGGATTTCCACAACTCTGCTGACCAACCAGTAGTCACAAACTCAATTTTCATAAATACATGATCAAAGCTAAATGAAGGCGCGATCCAGTAATATTTCCTGTTTTCAAAATTGCATACAATAATTGATTTCAAATTTGAATTGGATATTGAACTTCATTGTAACTCATCGCGGTCACAGAGTCAAGCTTTCTGTTACTGCACTACGGCCGAATTAAAACTAATGATGGAAGGTTTAGTGAAAAACCAGCTGACAGCATGGAACAATGTCAAGAACAGGGGCAGGGTCGAGCTAGTGCAGAGGTAAAAAAGTCTGTCGTAAGTAGAACTGAACTTAACCCTTTAACGCCCAAGTGGACTCTACGGTCCTCTATCAAAAATAACAATAATATAATGTATTTCTTATTCAATTTGTTCACTAATGTGTCCTTTGAACTTCACTGTCGAGTGGCAGTTCCTTCCCCATCTTGATAACAGTGACTACCTAATGCCAGTGTCGGTTTAGTGATAGTGGTTGTTATAACGGTAATATGAGTATAAAAATGTGGGCGTTAAAGGGTTAATATAAAGAGAAGTGAGATTAGAGTAACTCATCTTGATCCAAACGCTCACAGGATTAAGCATAACTCAGTTACCTGGAGTCCCTTCTGAGTGGATGTAATGGAGTAGAAGACGGCTGCCGTGATGCTCTTGCTGTCCTCTTTTTCTTCAGGGATGTCCACTTTATCTTGTGAGGCTGGAGAAAAAGCATTTGAGCTCAAGTTATGCACATTACATAACTTGAATCAGACAGTGAAAAATGTCTCTCCATTTCAATTAGAAGTTAGTCAAGTTTCGTAAGGGCAAAAACTTACCACTAACATATGATGAGGAGTGAGAAATGAATCTAACGATAAAGTCTTTGAGCTTTTCATGAATGGTCTCTTTTTTCCACACATAAAAATGAATACAGCTGAGTTTAGGAGACTCAAGTTTTTCTAACCATAGCAGAAAAAGTCCAATATATGCTCATCCATGAGCAAATAGCAAATACTTTTAGAGCCATTTCCACTTGGAGGTGATAGAATGTACTACACTGCATCAAATTGACTACGTATTGATACGCCTAAAAAACTATCCAAGACAGAAAGCAGAATTGTACGTCAAATTGGCTACGTATTGATACACCTAAAAAACTATCCAAGACAGAAAGCAGAATTGAACTAACAGCGTGAGACTGAGGGCGTGTTTGTTTCATATAATGTATATTATCTGCTAGTTCTAAGCAAGAGTTAGCAAGTGTAAGAGGTAAATTGACGATACTACGGAAAAAAATACTTTGGGGCAGAATTTCGTTTTTGAGCCACCAGGCATACATAACAAATTAATGAGTTTATGTACTTACTAATTTCATTCATTAGGCCATGCAAATTATGTAGGGTTAGATTTACACCTCTGACTAAACTAACGCAAAATTGTGAATTCTTTCGTAAAAAATGCCGATCGTAAAATAGAGCTTTCTATTTATGTACGCTGCAGGCTTATTGTAGCTAAAACAATAAGTCGAGTGCCCCAGAATTATATTACCATTCGGACTCAACATCCCACATATGAACAAACCAATCAACCAGTCTAAGTCTTTGGGAGATGAAAAAGAGAATGGAAATATTACCGACAATATTGTGGTGGTGGATTTACTTCAGTAGCAAGATTTCAACTCCAGAGGCTTTTTCAAGATTTAAAGCTTGCCAACACCCGCGTAAGCTGAATTTAATGTTCTACGTAAGATATTTTGAGCATCTACTCACCTGTTGCACGAGAACTTGACACTGAATTGAGACTTGAACGTCTTCAAATGAAGGTAAGTACGCAGGTAGTGACCAAGATATCAACAAATTCAAGCAATATTGACTGTTTCACAACGAAAAAGAGGTCCGATAAATTTCGAAAATCATTTATAATACGACCATTAAAACAGATCCTAATTTTTTAGGGTTAGGAGTTGGTCATAGGCTCAAAACTGCCTAGAATTGCCGAAAATAAAACAGTAGGGGAAAAAAACAAGGGAAAACAAAAACAATAGGGAAACAAAAACAATAGGGAAACTAAAACAGTAGGGGAAAAAAACAAGGGAAAACAAAAACAATAGGGAAACAAAAACAATAGGGAAACTAAAACAGTAGGGGAAAAAAACAAGGGAAAACAAAAACAATAGGGAAACTAAAACAGTAGGGAAACTAAAACAGTAGGGAAACTAAAACAGTAGGGAAACTAAAACAGTAGGGAAACTAAAACAGTAGGGAAACTAAAACAGTAGGGAAACTAAAACAGTAGGGAAACTAAAACAGTAGGGGTACTAAAACATTAGGGGTACTAAAACATTAGGGAAACTAAAACAGTAGGGAAACTAAAACAGTAGGGAAACTAAAACAGTTGGGAAACTAAAACAGTAGGGAAACTAAAACAGTAGGGAAACTAAAACAGTAGGGGTACTAAAACATTAGGGGTACTAAAACATTAGGGAAACTAAAACAGTAGGGAAACTAAAACAGTTGGGAAACTAAAACAGTTGGGAAACTGAAACAGTTGGGAAACTAAAACAGTAGGGAAACTAAAACAGTAGGGAAACTAAAACAGTTGGGAAACTAAAACAGTTGGGAAACTAAAACAGTTGGGAAACTAAAACAGTAGGGAAACTAAAACAGTAGGGGTACTAAAACATTAGGGGTACTAAAACATTAGGGAAACTAAAACAGTTGGGAAACTAAAACAGTTGGGAAACTAAAACAGTTGGGAAACTAAAACAGTTGGGAAACTAAAACAGTTGGGAAACTAAAACAGTTGGGAAACTAAAACAGTTGGGAAACTAAAACAGTTGGGAAACTAAAACAGTTGGGAAACTAAAACAGTTGGGAAACTAAAACAGTTGGGAAACTAAAACAGTTGGGAAACTAAAACAGTTGGGAAACTAAAACAGTTGGGAAACTAAAACAGTTGGGAAACTAAAACAGTTGGGAAACTAAAACAGAAGGGAAACTAAAACAGTAGGGAAACTAAAACAGTTGGGAAACTAAAACAGTTGGGAAACTAAAACAGTTGGGAAACTAAAACAGTTGGGAAACTAAAACAGTAGGGAAACTAAAACAGTTGGGAAACTAAAACAGTTGGGAAACTAAAACAGTTGGGAAACTAAAACAGTAGGGAAACTAAAACAGTAGGGAAACTAAAACAGTTGGGAAACTAAAACAGTTGGGAAACTAAAACAGTTGGGAAACTAAAACAGTTGGGAAACTAAAACAGTTGGGAAACTAAAACAGTAGGGGTACTAAAACAGTAGGGAAACTAAAACAGTTGGGAAACTAAAACAGTTGGGAAACTAAAACAGTTGGGAAACTAAAACAGTTGGGAAACTAAAACAGTTGGGAAACTAAAACAGTTGGGAAACTAAAACAGTTGGGAAACTAAAACAGTTGGGAAACTAAAACAGTTGGGAAACTAAAACAGTTGGGAAACTAAAACAGTAGGGGTACTAAAACAGTAGGGAAACTAAAACAGTTGGGAAACTAAAACAGTTGGGAAACTAAAACAGTAGGGAAACTAAAACAGTAGGGAAACTAAAACAGTTGGGAAACTAAAACAGTTGGGAAACTAAAACAGTTGGGAAACTAAAACAGTAGGGAAACTAAAACAGTAGGGGTACTAAAACATTAGGGGTACTAAAACATTAGGGAAACTAAAACAGTTGGGAAACTAAAACAGTTGGGAAACTAAAACAGTTGGGAAACTAAAACAGTTGGGAAACTAAAACAGAAGGGAAACTAAAACAGTAGGGAAACTAAAACAGTAGGGAAACTAAAACAGTTGGGAAACTAAAACAGTTGGGAAACTAAAACAGTTGGGAAACTAAAACAGTTGGGAAACTAAAACAGTTGGGAAACTAAAACAGTAGGGAAACTAAAACAGTAGGGAAACTAAAACAGTAGGGAAACTAAAACAGAAGGGAAACTAAAACAGTAGGGAAACCTAAACAGTTGAGGAACTAAGCAGAGCCTCTCAAAGAATAAACGAGCGTGATATTCAGTTCCAATGCTCACAAAGAATAACCTAATTAAACGCGTTTGTCAAAGCAGGGATTCTAATCAATGAGGTTCTCACCTCACTAAGATCAGACTCACGCGTTCTGTCAAAGCGGGGATTCTGAACTATGAGGTTCATGGCACCGGAGATGGAGTCGGTGAGGAAGGTGTGGAGCACCACGAGCGGCTCGCTAGGCATGCAGGAGTGAGTGAACACAAAGCAGCGACGGTACTGCCCCACACGGCGCTTCAGGTCCGTCCAGTTCCGCACAGGGTGCACCGCCTCGTATTCTGATATCTGCTCGACACAAAGATTTTTAACAATGTTTAAGGTCCGTCCAGTTCCGCACAGGGTGCACCGCCTCGTATTCTGATATTTACTTGCCACAGAAATTTGTAACAATTTTTTAAACACTTTGATTGCAATTGATTAAACTGAAGTTCAATATTCGTCTCAAATTTGAAGTTAGGAAGAAATTTTGAAAATTGGATAAATTGACTGGATCGTGTCTTCATTTAGCTTTAACAAAGTATTGATGAAAAGTGAGTTTGTGACCACTCGTCGGTCAGCAGCATTAAGAAAATCCCTGCCGTGGCCACCGGTGGTACACGTTGCGGTTAAAGTGTTAAGGGTTATTTTTTATTTTTTTTGAGAGATCGACTCACAGCTGACTGTGGGTACTAATTAGACTGACAGGTTCATTGTCATGGAATGGAGTTGCAGCAGAGAGGACATGAGAACTTCAAGTGTGTGAAAACCTCATTTTGAATACAACAAAAGAGATAAAAATGAAGCACGTCGGTAACACTAAAAGAATAAAAATAAACTCTACAAATAAAACATATAAGAAAGGGACACTAAGCTAATTTCGTAAGACAAGTCCTGAAATTACCATCACAAATACTATATTGTATTCTCGAGATCTCCAGGGAAATAAGAGAGTTCTTAACATTCAAAACAAGCCCACATGTCATTGTGCAACAATACGCTAATTGTTGTTAGCTTACCTACTTTGTTGGTGTGTCTGTCCCTACTCCCACCCTGTAACCTGGATACCCGAACACTCAATGACAGTAAATTTGTCCTTTTGAACTGTATCACTACCCTCAAACTACTTACAAAAAGCCCTCCAACACCAGCACCTGGTGCGCAAAGCGCATCTTCATCAGTATCATATCTACCTTTTCCGTTTCACCTCTTCTCTCCCTGACACATTCTGTGTCAAACTCTCTTTCTGTCTTTTCTATAAGCATCGTTCGTTCGTTTGTTTGTTTGAACTGTAGCTATTTGTATGGAATGAACTTTAATCAAAAGTTATCAACTATACACAATGAAACAATTAATTTAAAAACAGTTTTCACGGGTCACTTGTATGCTAATATAAAATAAAGCCATCTTCTTGACGGGATTTTAGACTAGGATGACCATAAACCTCCTTGAGAATGCATCACAATGAAACATTTAAACATTTTTGAGTATTAGCAGTGCGCGTGGAAATTTCACGGTTACTAATAATGTAATGCTACAGGCACATGACCAATTAATAGTAATTTTCTACTGAAGTACTGGAATTTATTCTATCCTAATGCAACTTAACCTATGCTATCTTTCCATGACGTCTTTTACCCTACCTTAACATGTCCCATCATAACCTTTCGTACGATAATCTGGCCTAACCAATCCCACTAAAGCTTAGTGTAGCCTTTCATACCATAACCCAGCCTATTTTAACTTAATCTTAACCTATCTTAACCTATCCTAAGCTAGCCTAACGAATCCTATCGTTACCACAAATTTTCTAGCTACCTGACAACAGTTGACCTATTGAAGACTGTCATTCGTAATTATGATACCGCTTGGAAATTGAAGCATAAGGTATACCTACCTACTGGTGGAAGGATGGCAGAAATACAAGCATCATCATAATATAATGAGGAAAATTAAAATTCATATAAAGCAACTGCTTGACAGCACTGAAATAATTAGTACGAGGCAGCTACGACTAGTATACAGAATGTCTACGAAAAATGTATCTACCGCCAATAAAAAATGAATAACACCATGTATCCTCGATACCATGTATTATATTTCTTTAACTTGGTTTAAATAAAAGGAGCCACGCTGACGTGAGCAAGAACGACATGAGACACGGGACCTTTTGGAGCATGGAGCAGGAAGACTCCCAAGTGACCCTGGCCAGCTGCAGCAGACCCACGGTGAACCACAGGGAGAGCAGCTCACGCAGCGTGGCGTCCAGCTCCCTCACCGCCGCCCCCGTGTCGTCCTCAGATGAGCTCAGACTGCTCTGCAGCACCTGCAGTGCAGCAACGTGAAATTTCTATACCACAAAACTGGTGTTTGTTAGTGTCAATGTGAAATTTACTGTGTTTTCCAGCCTGAAGATGATTTTTTGTACATCAAAACGTTGCATTTTTTTAAAAACAGGTTTTTGTTTTTTGTGAATCTAAAATTTACTCTGTATTTTTCAGCCTGAAGATAATGTTCAAACAACGAATTGTTGCCTTTTATAAATACAGGTTTTTGTTATTGTGACTGAAAAATTTACTCTGTATTTTTCAGCCTAAAGATCATGTTTGTACAATGAAATGCATTTTATAAATAAACAGTGATATAGATATTTTATAGATTGAGTTTTTAATGAATATGAAAAGCAATTTTCTTAGTCTTTTAGCGCGTGATGAACTGGAAAAATAGCCTTGATTAATTAACCCCATGAAAAATAAGAGCAAAATGTTTATCTAGTACACAACTTATAGTTGGAAAATGAACTCGTTTTGAAAGATTTCTTGTCTAATTCCAGGTTTTATACGTAGTTTATAGCATAGGTTTCCACAGCAGCCATGATTGATCAACCCCGTAAAGGATTAAAGCAAAAATGTTAATCTAATATTTCACTTGTAATAAGGAAGAGAACTCCTTCTGAAGATATCTCGTCTAATTCCTGGCTTTTGGTTTATATATCTCACAATACAGCCAACAAAAAGTCAATCATTTAGCTCGATGAATCATGAATTAAGTGAAGTAAGATAACATCCTGTGGTCAAGCCTCAGGTCAACCAAGAACTTGACTCCTTCAGTGAATAACCATGAATAAATTCAAGCAGAGAGCACCCTGTGGAGACTAACACACTGACCAGTAGGTCACACCTCAAGTTAGCTATGAGTCAAGCCAAACAAAATCAAGCAAGACAACCCCCTGTGGAGACGAACAACACACTGACCAGCAGGTCATGCCTCAGGTCTACCAAGAACTTGACGCCTCCAGTGAGGCGCGACACTTGCACCATGACCCAAGCGTGCGGCGGCTGCAGGTTCTGACGCAACTTCTCTTCCCATCTGGTCACGGCGCCTGGCTGCACAATGAAATTATCACTGCATCGTCTGATCGGCCAAAGAATGTAGAATTTCTAAAACCACAATCTGATGAACCTTTGCTTTTTTTACAGAAATTATTATAAATATAAGATATTTCCAAGTCCATTCAAGTAATTCTGAAATTATAGTGTGAAGTCATTGCATATAAATGCCTTAATCCTTTACTGCACAATTTTTCAATTTGTAAACATAAATACAATTTTTCAAAGTAATTCTGTACGAAGGGCATTTGTATTTTATTACAACATGTTATTCATGATGCAATGCATTACTAAGAGTTAAGCAATGGTGCCAAACTGTTGCAAACAATAAGAAATGTCATTCATTTCCTAATATGTACTCATATTATTTACAATATATTATTTACCATTATTTATCAAGAAAGGAGAAATTATTAAGAGGAATTTCGAGGATGAAAGAATAACAGCAAATATTTTCAAGACGTTGTACAAAAACTACAACATTATTAAAATTATCCAAAGCCTGGGATATCACTTATTAGAAACAAACTTTTCTATTCAATTCAACACGTTGACTGTGGCCCATTCAATTGTAGTTTATCATTCATCTCAAATTACAATCAATTTTAGCATTCAATAGTATAAATGATAAACATCAAATGGATCAAGCATTCAACAGAAAATCAAATATCAAATGAATCACGCATTCATTTGATTTTGATTACTTATTCAAGAAAATTGAGCATGTGACCACCAAAGGTCAGCACAGCATTATGAAATTCCCCTCATTGACTACCAATGGTTCACACTGCAGTTCATATTAATCATCCCCTATCAAGTTTTGATCAATTGCTACACAACTCATTTATGCTCACACAGACCCATTCGAACAACAGCTACTTCAATTTTGATTATTTTTTCCACCACTTTTGAAAATAATTTCTCCTGAGCTAAAAAAAAATTACCCAAGTAATTGTAGATACTTCAGGAGGTTGTGGATATGACAGTAAAAACACAAGATAATTCTAGGAGCTATAGTGTAATACCTGATTAAGGTCAGACGGAGGATTGGCAGCAACCTGGCGAACTGTAGCGTGGTCAACACTGTGTTCTGTGCTAAGGTGCATCAAGAACTGCTCCTTCTCATCTGTACCCAGCAAGTTGTAGAACTGACACATGTCCCGCATATCTTCCTGTCAACAAATATCTCAATTAAACATAGCAATAAAATTGTTTTATCATATTTTAGGGTAGAAGTATTGAAAGACAAAGTTTTCTATATGATATAAAATAAGAAAATGAAATACCAAAGTAAAGCTAAATCCATTTTACACATATTTTATAATATGAAGGGCGAAGGTAATTTCATATCTGAGCAATGAATTACAAAATAAATAGAAAAAACATGAAGTTGATTAAAGAAGGATACAGTACTTCTTTTCCTAAACATACTCAACAATTTTTGTAGAAATAAATCAAGATGCCACATTAAATTCATCTTTACATCTCAATTTGTTATTATACAGTGATTTTCTGCATACTTCTGTACTGAAACTATTCAAGATTGAAACAGATGTTAATTTAAGCCTCCCTAACCACAACAAAGGCACTGCAATCAGAGGAAATAGGGTAAGTGTGTAGCGTTTGGTAGTAATCGATTTTCCAGTTTTAGGTGGATAAACATAGTTAATTAGGTTAAAATAAACAAGCTTTCTTCCATGCACTTTCCGTCGCAAATGAGTATTTAATGAGTTAGAGCGGTAGGTTTAGTTTCGTCTTTGATGACGAAAGCGCTTGAATAAACAGCTACTCATCAATTTTTTAATTTTTGTTACTTGAATCACGGTAATAACATCAAAATAAACTACTTTTCCTCTATACATTTTTTGCGGCAAATGAGTATTTTACGAGTTAGAGCAGTAGGTTTAATTTCGTCTTTGATGATGAGCGCGTTGGAAGCGAGACTACATTGCAGTGTTGCCATCCAATGCGGTCAATGAATTACTTGCCGCTTCAAACACTTAAGTTGCCTTAACTAATTTACCGCTATAACTCATAAAATACTCATTTGCGATGGAAAGCGCATAGAAGAAAACTCGTTTATTTTGACATAATTAACGATTTTTAGGCACCCAAAAGTGGAAAATCTATTACTACCCAACGCTACAGATTTACCGGAAATAGAAAGGCACTATTTAGCAAATGCAGTATCAACGCACAAGGTACATAAAAACAGTAATTTCAGAAAAAGTTTCTGAAACAAGATAGAAACTCAAGAAAAAAGTAATAGAATTTCAAAACCAGGTGAACAGGGAACTAAAAAATGATGGTCAAAAATAAGAGGAAAAAGTTATTGTATTTCAACAAAATGGAATGTCTATCTAACTTTTAGCTAAGTGGTAATTCTTATAGGCAATATCCAATAATTATTTTCTCCAGAGGAAGAAACTAGTCAAGAACAGACTCTACAAATCAGATGAAAAGTTCATTTGAGAAGTAAAACGCACTTCTTTTCTAAATATTCTTTTAGTAGAAAATAATGAAGCACTTAAAATAAAGTCTTGTGTTTTACTGGCATGAGTGCAAACAATTTACTAACAAACTCAGCCTCTAATCTTCTTGATATAGAAAATTTTTCTGAATCACTGTACAAAATTTTACAAATGCTAAGCTAGAAATTTTATACACACACTTTAATTCAGCTGTTTAAAAATAACGATATTCTTACAAACTCACATCAATGCTCAAAGTGCTAGTTTTTGAATTTCTCTTTGCAATGGCAGCAGCAAGGGCAGTCTTGGTCTCCACAAGGTATCCAGATGGAGGAATGGTAGGGGGTGGAGAGCAGCAGGGGGAAGGCAGAGGGCTTGCCTCGGCAGTGTGCAGGGGACGAGGAGCAAGAAGAGCATTGTTCAGAGCAGCAAGTGTTGTTGCTCGGTGCTCTGTTGCAGGCACATTTGGGTTGTTAGGCAGGCTTCTGAAAATAAATCATATTATTGGCTTTCTGAAAATTGCATTATTTTTTTATTAGAACAAAATATTTTCTAAAACTCTACCCATTCATGCACAATTAACTCATGAAAATGCAGAGGTAAACAAATGAAAATTCAGAGATAAATCGTATTAACAAATGAAAATTTGGACATAAATCTTATTAACAAATGAAAATTCAGAGATGAACCTTATTAACAAATGAAAATAAATTTACAGAGGATCAAACATATATCATGCATATTAAGCAGTATATATATATTGGTATTTGTTGAGGACTTAACACTAATGAATTTTTGAGTTGTTGATTCTTCTATAATGGTAATGACATCAAAATAAACAACTTTTTATCTATGCACTTTCTCTTGCAAATGAGTATTTAACGAGTTATAGTAGTAGGTTAGTTATCCTTTTTCATAACAGTTTCATTGTTTGTAATGGAAAAAATTAGTTTTTTTCTGTTAGATTGCTCAAATGGATGATATGTTATGCTAGTTTAGGTTGGATTGGATTAGGTTAGTTTTGTTAGGGTAGGTTAGTTGAGGTTGGGTTAGGTCATAATAGATGACCGCAGCTCTGACGTAACTGGGTTACACTTGTACCCTTTCAGTTAGCAGTCTTACCAACAGTTTTCAATATAAGACGTCAAGCGTTATAACTTGTTATATATTCATTTGCAAGAAATAGTGAATAGATGAAAAGTTATTTACTTTGATGTCATTGCCTTCATATAGGCCTAAGCAACAAAAATTTGAAAATTGATTAGTATGAAGTCCTCAACAATTACCTAAATATCTCAATCTTAGGTTGACATACACTATAGATGTAAAATAAGAAAAAATTTGCAAGTTTTGAAGAGTAACTGTATCAATCATTCACATTTTAGTTTTAGTTTATCAAGCCTATTTTATTCAGAGTGCTATAACCATATAAATATTTTTAGAACAAATTGTTACAAAACTATAATAGTAATGCATATAAATTTTAAATGGTTCCAATTTTCTCCATATCCTTTGAGTGATAGAATAACATTTTGTAATTTAGGAGTAAAATCGGTATATGTATAGCGTTGGTCAGTAATCAATTTTCCAGTCTTTGGTGTCTAATCGTACTTAATTAGATCAAAACAAACAAGTTTTCTTCTATGCACTTTCCGTCGGATATGAATACTTTACAAGTTATAGTGGTAAATAAGTTACGGCAACTCCAGTGTTTGAAGCGGAAAGAAATTCATCGATCCCGTGGTAGGGCATCACTGCAATGAAGTCTCGTTTTCAGCCCGATCGTCATCAAAGACGAAAACAAACCTACTGCTGTATCACATTAAATACTCATTTGACGAAAAAATTGCATAGAAGAAAAGGTGTTTATTTCAATGTTATTACCATGATCCAAGCAACAAAAATTTGGAAATCGATGAGTAGCTGTTTATTTAAGGCATAGTCTACGTCATCAAAGACGAAACTAAACCTAGCATCATAACTCGTTAAATACTCATTTCCAATGGAAAGTGCATAGAAGAAAAATTGGTCAATATTTACTTTATGTCAGGCAAACCACCATTATGGGCGCCGCCATCTTGGATTTGATGTAAACAAGATTGCGGTCGTCACCCTAATGGGTGGGTTAGAAGCTTTATTTATAATTTTCGCTATAAGAACTGTGGCTAACCCTCACGACCCAACCTCTTTACGTTTGTAATAGGGGGTTAACTACCCTCATTAACTAAATAACGGCTCCGGCGCGCGCGCGCCGGCGCCAACTTCAAAGTACAATTATTCAAAAATAATGCATCAGCGAGCAGAATGTCATTCATGTAAAAGGTTATTAAATGTGTTCCTTTATTGATTATTTGGCCCCAATTTATTAATTTCCTTGCCTGACATAAAATAAATATTGTCCGAAAAATTGTTTATTTAGATCTCATTATCAATTTCTAATAGGCATCGAAAAGTGGAAAATTGATTACTGACCAACGCTACACATTTACGGTAAAATCTTAATGTTAAATATAAAATTGTATCTTATATGATGTTTCCTTCAGCCTAAAATTAAACTATTGCTTATCAACACAAAAAGCACTTTAGTTGACACTTTGTGACAAATAAAAATATGGTTTTTAAAACTATGAATCAAAAAATCATGTAAAAAATAAAATGAATTAACCTAGCTGAAATAGCTAGATTCATGATGAACTAATTTTTCTGCAGGTGGATTTAATTACCTTTGACTATTGTAAAAGCTTGGAGAGGACATCACGGATAATTTTCTGGAAATGCTGATATGACTATAACTGAGTACTGATGATTTTCTTAGCACCATACAATTCAAGACAAGTCCTAAATTGAAACGAGTCATATTAATCTACCTATTTCTAGTAGTCACTGCCAATTCTATACCTCCTACACTATTTTTTTTTTGCAAACTTGAACTTGAACTTGAACTTGAGGGCCGACAGTGTCGGGGCCTTTGTAACGGCCTACAATTCCCTCCACAATTTTCACACAAAGAGTTCAGCGCCTGGTACCAGACTTGTCCACTAAACTACTCAGGATCTACGATCCTTGTCACAAGCCTCCATTGGAAGGCATCACCGGGACAGCCAGTGTGTCAAAACACCATCCCCCGGCACATTGGGTCATTACAGCCCATTCTACCAGACTGGCTCATTCCAGTCACTGTCTCTTACTCCAGGCACGCACAAGAAACACTTTCATAGCCTCAGTGATACTCGCATTACACTCCTGATCCAATCCAGCAAGACAGCTCATACCGCAATCATCTTCAGCACATCTGGCATTCCACTCATTCTCTCCATACTGCTCAGACACCACATTCATAAAACTCTCTCTCTCTTGCTCATACTTACTACATTCCAGCACAAAATGCTCAATTGTTTCCTCTACTCCACTATTACACTGCTGACATAATCTGTTATTATTCTCATTCCATCTCCATGTACGTCTGTTCACACTCAATGACTTACATCTCACAGCAAACAAGAGTTGACTTCCAAAACTACCATCATAGAACAGCTCAAACTTAGGTGCTTTCTTTTTCATATACCAGTTAAGTGTAGGCTTCCGCATCATGCTAAGCTTCCACTTATTCAATCCATACTCTTTTGTTTGTCTCTCAATCTCTTTCTTCCACCTCTTGCAGTCCCACTCAGGCCCTACACCTCCTACATTTATTAAACTCCAGTCATCCACAGGTCTCCCAATTCTAACATGAATAATCTTTTGCATACTGAGTTTCCTTGCATGCCCCCAACATACTTTCTCCCAATAGCTTACACTCAGATTCCATTAAAAGATTCGCCTTACCCACCTGCTATTCTGCATTCTTTCAATTCTCACCTTATAATTCAGCACAGCTTTCATCATTCTTTCTGAAAATAGGCTCCACCCTAGGTCACCTCTAATGGCTTCTATAGCTGTCCATTTCGGAGCACCCAATGCTACACGTCCTACCTTATTTTGTATCACATCCAGCTTTTCAAGATCACTTCCATTCCAAGCAAGAGCACTCATACCATACATGACACTAGGTACAGCAACATACTTCCACATTCCTCTCACACATTCGTACTTGTTTGCTCTGTATCTGGCCACACTACCTAACCGTCCACTCCACTGCATTGCTTTAGCCACTTTCTCACCTTTAGTTCTAGTACATCCATCTTCACTCATCATACAACCTAGATATTTGTATTCTTTTGTTCTACCTATTCTGATTTCTCCAATATTCCACAGTCTGTCTCTATCAGTCTCATCACTATTTATAACCATGACCTTACTTTTATCGGCACCAAAGTTCATCTTGAAATCTGTACTATATCCATTCACAATGTCAAGCATCCTTTGTAGTTCATGACCACATTCACTAACCACAACCACATCATCAGCATACAACAAACAGCTCAGTCTCTCATTACCAACTTTCAGTCCTAAACCACTCCCTCTCAGTCGAACTGCTAATTCTTCTGCGTACAATCCAAACAACAGGGGGGACAGAGTACAGCCCTGTCTCACTCCTCTAACACTCCTCACTTGCCCTGTTTCCAAATTTCCTAACCTGTAGATAGCACTTGTGTTCTCATACAGACTCTGTACAATGTTCACTATTTTTCTGCTAAAACCAAATTTTCTCAAAATTTCAAACAGCCTAACCCAATCCACTCTGTCATACGCCTTTTCAATATCCAGGAATGCTAAATATACCTTCTTGTTATCCTTCTTCATTTGCTCAATTATTTCACTCACTACAAACAGATTATCCTCCCCCCGTCTATCTTGCCTAAAACCATTCTGTTCGTCTCCCAGGACTCCTAATTCCTCAACTAAATTTTTCATTCTCTCATTCAAAATACCACAAAAGATCTTACATACGGTGTCACCCAGTGCAATTGGTCTGTAATTTTTAAGTTCTTTCATACTCTTATGTCCACCCTTATGCAACAGAACTACATTACACTTGTTCCAGTCATCCGGTACTCTTTCACTCTTCCATATCTCATCAAATAAACATTTCAACATACTGACTACACTCTCTCCTCCACATTTATAGAACTCATATGGTATCTTATCAGGGCCACATGCCTTTCCATTTTTCACTTTCTTCAAAAAACTTACAATCTCTTCACAAGTGATTTCGTCTTCCATTTGCAGTTCATGTTCATCTATCAGAAAATTTATTGGTTCATCATCTGTAACCTGCTCATTCATTCCACCAATGTCCTCCCAGTATTCTTCAACTGCTTTCACCATTTGCATCCTATCTTGCACACTGCAACCATTGACTACTAATTCATCAACTTGAACTTCACTACCTCTATCATTACGTTGTATAAACCTATACCAATCTTTTATTCCATCTGGACCTTTCTTTCTTAGATTTTCAACTTGGTGTCTCTCTTCTTTAACCCTAGCCTCATTGATCTTTCTCTTTACTTTCTTCTGCTGGTCCTTGTACTCATTCCATACACTCTGCCATTCATCCTCAGTAATTCTGCGTCTTTCATACATTTTCCTCATACTGCGTTGTTTTTTATTTAAAGTCTTCCTTCTCGTTCGTTCTTCCTTTATCTCACTCGTAAACCACCTAGCATTCCCTGTACTTTTCCTGCATTTCATTCTACCGATCTTTTGCTCTGCCACATCATACAAGGTTCTTGCAATCTCCTTATTTAGGTCATTTACATTTCCACACCTGTTCCAGTTACATCTACTCAATTCATTTCTAAATTCTTCCCAGTTTGCCATTTTAATACGCCAATTTTCTCTTACTCTGCTGGCCTTCTGCATCGGCTCCTTTCCACCCCAATTATATTCTAGTACAAGCATTTTATGGTCACTATCAATATCAAAATCATCTTCATCTACAAACATTTCTTTGACACACTCTCTTGCTCTACTATTCACTATCATATAGTCAAATGCAGTTTTACATTCCCTGCTTTGCCATGTATGCAAGCCATTTCCTATTGTTACATTTAGGTTCTCAAGTTCATTCTCATCACAGAAATCAATCAATTTTTGTCCATTTGCATTCACAGGCTCACCAAGTATACCAACATGGCCATTCATATCACCCATCAAAATCAGAGGGCATTTGCAATGCTCTTGCACAATTCTTGTTAATATTTCATACTTTTTTACATTCTCTTGATGAGCTAAAATACCATCAGTTGTCATATAGCATACAACCACAATAACACATTCTCTGGCATGCATTCTTTCACACTTTATTACTAACAGATCTTCACTCTCAGGTTCATTTCCAACAGGAATTTCTTCTAATTTCCAATTTAGAGCATTTTTTACAATGAGACCAACTCCACCACCTCTTTTTTGCCAACTTACACGCCCTTTTCCAATCATGTAGTACTTACTCTCCTTACATTTTAAACTGACTCTATCACACATTTGGGTCTCTACTACACCAACACAATTCAAATCTCCATTCTCAAATTCTGCTACAAGGTCATTTAACTTTCCTGCATTCCATCCACGCACATTTATACATCCAAACCTTACAACACTATTGGACAATTCACGACATTTTTCATTTTTGCTCTGACAGCTTTCCATTCATCCAGTTCCACCTTCCATTACAATATGAGTACACCCAATCCACTGGATGTATCTCCTGGAGAGTTTCATCTCACCTTCTTGAGTAAGGTGGACTCCATCTCCACGAAAACACCCACTCTGGATCAGGTTATCCATATCAAGGAAGCTGGAACCCATTTCACGCTTTCTCATACTCTCAGCTTTCATACTCATAATCCTTTTATGCACTTCCCTATTCACCTCCTTTTGCACCCTTTCATACTCCTCACCACATGTAGGCCTTCTCAGCAGACTGGTCACAGCCACTCTTACATTCTTCTTTCGCGCCCTTTCAACAACATTCATAATTGCATTCACCGTACGCTCTCTCCCACATTCAAGCAATCCATTGCCACCTCCTTGCAGTACAACCATCCCTTCATCCATTCCATCTATCACTTCCTCAGCATGCCTACAAATCTCATTCACTCCCTTTTCTCTCATGCTCGTACATCCACTACGGTCAGTCATACTCACAAACCTATCAACATTCTTCACCATGCTGTCACCACATATTCTAATTGTAGGTCTCACTCTCCCTTTCATACTACTCTTTCGTTCAACTCTTCCACTCACATCACTCTTTCCATCCATCTTCCTTTCATTCACTTCCACTACAGGCGCCTGCACCTCATGTGGCATATCAACAGGTTGCTCCTTCACTCTCTTCCCATTCGTACTTCTTTCATCATGCTCATTCATCCTTCTACTCTCAGCTGACACATTTGCACCACCATTCACTTCATTTATTGCATTCACACTCCTTGCACCATCATCCACTTCATTTGCACTCCTTGCACCATCATCCACTTCATTTGCACTCCTTTCACCACCACCATTTACCTCTTCATTCACTGCATTTGCACCATTCTCATTCTTTCCTTCATTCAACTTCCTTTCATCCTTCAAATCAGCCTCTAAAGCAACCATCAGAATTGTCAATCTCTCAACCTCCTCTCAACCTGCAAGTACAAGTGAGCCAATCTCTCAACCTCCTCTCACTTGAACTTGAACTTGAAATTGAGGGCCGACAGCGTCGGGGCCTTTGTAACGGCCTACAATTCCCTCCACAGTTATCACACAAAGAGTTCAGCGCCTGGTACCAGACTTGTCCACTAAACTACTCAGGATTTACCAATCCTCGTCACAAGCTGCCATTGGATGGCGTCACTGGGATAGCCAGTGCGTCAAAACACCATCCCCAGGCATATTGGGTCATTACTGACCATTCTACCTGACTGGCTCATTCCAGTCACTGTCTCTTACTCCAGGCACGCACAAGAAACAATTTCATAGCTTCGATGATACTCAAATTGCACTCCTGATCCAATCCAGCAAGACAGCTCATACCGCAATCATCTTCAGCACATCTGGCATTCCACTCATTCTCTCCATACTGCTCAGACACCACATTCATAAAACTCTCTCTCTCTTGCTCATACTTACTACATTCCAGCACTAAATGCTCAATTGTTTCCTCTACTCCACTATTACACTGCTGACATAATCTGTTATTATTCTCATTCCATCTCCATGTACGTCTGTTCACACTCAATGACTTACATCTCACAGCAAACAAGAGTTGACTTCCAAAACTACCATCATAGAACAGCTCAAACTTAGGTGCTTTCTTTTTCATATACCAGTTAAGTGTAGGCTTGCGCATCATGCTAAGCTTCCACTTATTCAATCCCTACTCTTTTGTTCGTCTCTCAATCTCTTTCTTCCACCTCTTGCAGTCCCACTCAGGCCCTACACCTCCTACATTTATTAAACTCCAGTCATCCACAGGTCTCCCAATTCTAACATGAATAATCTTTTGCATACTGAGTTTCCTTGCATGCCCCCAACATACTTTCTCCCAATAGCTTACACTCAGATTCCATTCAAAGATTCGCCTTACCCACCTGCTATTCTGCATTCTTTCAATTCTCACCTTATAATTCAGCACAGCTTTCATCATTCTTTCTGAAAATAGGCTCCACCCTAGGTCACCTCTAATGGCTTCTGTAGCTGTCCATTTCGGAGCACCCAATGCTACACGTCCTACCTTATTTTGTATCACATCCAGCTTTTCAAGATCACTTCCATTCCAGGCAAGAGCACTCATACCATACATGACACTAGGTACAGCAACATACTTCCACATTCCTCTCACACATTCGTACTTGTTTGCTCTGTATCTGGCCACACTACCTAACCGTCCACTCCACTGCATTGCTTTAGCCACTTTCTCACCTTTAGTTCTAGTACATCCATCTTCACTCATCATACAACCTAGATATTTGTATTCTTTTGTTCTACCTATTCTGATTTCTCCAATATTCCACAGTCTGTCTCTATCAGTCTCATCACTATTTATAACCATGACCTTACTTTTATCGGCACCAAAGTTCATCTTGAAATCTGTACTATATCCATTCACAATGTCAAGCATCCTTTGTAGTTCATGACCACATTCACTAACCACAACCACATCATCAGCATACAACAAACAGCTCAGTCTCTCATTACCAACTTTCAGTCCTAAACCACTCCCTCTCAGTCGAACTGCTAATTCTTCTGTGTACAATCCAAACAACAGGGGGGACAGAGTACAGCCCTGTCTCACTCCTCTAACACTCCTCACTTGCCCTGTTTCCAAATTTCCTAACCTGTAGATAGCACTTGTGTTCTCATACAGACTCTGTACAATGTTCACTATTTTTCTGCTAAAACCAACTTTTCTCAAAATTTCAAACAGCCTAACCCGATCCACTCTGTCATACGCCTTTTCAATATCCAGGAATGCTAAATATACCTTCTTGTTATCCTTCTTCATTCGCTCAATTATTTCACTCACTACAAACAGATTATCCTCCCCCCGTCTATCTTGCCTAAAACCATTCTGTTCTTCTCCCAGGACTCCTAATTCCTCAACTAAATTTTTCATTCTCTCATTCAAAATACCACAAAAGATCTTACATACGGTGTCACCCAGTGCAATTGGTCTGTAATTTTTAAGTTCTTTCATACTCTTATGTCCACCCTTATGCAACAGAACTACATTACACTTGTTCCAGTCATCCGGTACTCTTTCACTCTTCCATATCTCATCAAATAAACATTTCAACATACTGACTACACTCTCTCCTCCACATTTATAGAACTCATATGGTATCTTATCAGGGCCACATGCCTTTCCATTTTTCACTTTCTTCAAAAAACTTACAATCTCTTCACAAGTGATTTCGTCTTCCATTTGCAGTTCATGTTCATCTATCAGAAAATTTATTGGTTCATCATCTGTAACCTGCTCATTCATTCCACCAATGTCCTCCCAGTATTCTTCAACTGCTTTCACCATTTGCATCCTATCTTGTACACTGCAACCATTGACTACTAATTCATCAACTTGAACTTCACTACCTCTATCATTACCTTGTATAAACCTATACCAATCTTTTATTCCATCTAGACCTTTCTTTCTTAGATTTTCAACTTGGTGTCTCTCTTCTTTAACCCTAGCCTCATTGATCATTCTCTTTACTTTCTTCTGCTGGTCCTTGTACTCATTCCATACACTCTGCCATTCATCCTCAGTAATTCTGCGTCTTTCATACATTTTCCTCATACTGCGTTGTTTTTTATTTAAAGTCTTCCTTCTCGTTCGTTCTTCCTTTATCTCACTCGTAAACCACCTAGCATTCCCTGTACTTTTCCTGCATTTCATTCTACCGATCTTTTGCTCTGCCACATCATACAAGGTTCTTGCAATCTCCTTATTTAGGTCATTTACATTTCCACACCTGTTCCAGTTACATCTACTCAATTCATTTCTAAATTCTTCCCAGTTTGCCATTTTAATACGCCAATTTTCTCTTACTCTGCTGGCCTTCTGCATCGGCTCCTTTCCACCCCAATTATATTCTAGTACAAGCATTTTATGGTCACTATCAATATCAAAATCATCTTCATCTACAAACATTTCTTTGACACACTCTCTTGCTCTACTATTCACTATCATATAGTCAATTGCAGTTTTACATTCCCTGCTTTGCCATGTATGCAAGCCATTTCCTATTGTTACATTTAGGTTCTCAAGTTCATTCTCATCACAGAAATCAATCAATTTTTGTCCATTTGCATTCACAGGCTCACCCAGTATACCAACATGGCCATTCATATCACCCATTAAAATCAGAGGGCATCTGCAATGCTCTTGCACAATTCTTGTTAAAATTTCATACTTTTTTACATTCTCTTGATGAGCTAAAAAACCATCAGTTGTCATATAGCATACAACCACAATAACACATTCTCTGGCATGCATTCTTTCACACTTTATTACTAACAGATCTTCACTCTCAGGTTCATTTCCAACAGGAATTTCTTCTAATTTCCAATTTAGAGCATTTTTTACAATGAGACCAACTCCACCACCTCTTTTTTGCCAACTTACACGCCCTTTTCCAATCATGTAGTACTTACTCTCCTTACACTTTAAACTGACTCTATCACGCATTTGGGTCTCTACTACACCAACACAATCCAAATCTCCATTCTCAAATTCTGCTACAAGGTCATTTAACTTTCCTGCATTCCATCCACGCACATTTATACATCCAAACCTTACAACACTATTGGACAATTCACAACATTTTTCATTTTTGCTCTGACAGCTTTCCATTCATCCAGTTCCACCTTCCATTACAATATGAGTACACCCAATCCACCGGATGTATCTCCTGGAGAGTTTCATCTCACCTTCTTGAGTAAGGTGGACTCCATCTCCACGAAAACACCCACCCTGGATCAGGTTATCCATATCAAGGAAGCTGGAACCCATTTCACGCTTTCTCATACTCTCAGCTTTCATACTCATGATCCTTTTATGCACTTCCCTATTCACCTCCTTTCGCACCCTTTCATACTCCTCACCACATGCAGGCCTTCTCAGCAGACTGGTCACAGCCACTCTTACATTCTTCTTTCGCGCCCTTTCAACAACATTCATAATTGCATTCACCGTACGCTCTCTCCCACATTCAAGCAATCCATTGCCACCTCCTTGCAGTACAACCATCCCTTCATCCATTCCATCTATCACTTCCTCAGCATGCCTACAAATCTCATTCACTCCCTTTCCTCTCATGCTCGTACATCCACTACGGTCAGTCATACTCACAAACCTATCCACATTCTTCACCATGCTGTCACCACATATTCTAATCGTAGGTCTCACTCTCCCTTTCATACTACTCTTTCGTTCAACTCTTCCACTCACATCACTCTTTCCATCCATCTTCCTTACATTCACTTCCACTACAGGCGCCTGCACCTCATGTGGCATATCAACAGGTTGCTCCTTCACTCTCTTCCCATTCGTACTTCTTTCATCATGCTCATTCATCCTTCTACTCTCATCTGGCACATTTGCACCACCATTCACTTCATTTATTGCATTTACACTCCTTGCACCATCATCCACTTCATTTGCACTCCTTGAACCATCATCCACTTCATTTGCACTCCTTGCACCATCATCCACTTCATTTGTACTCCTTGCACCACCACCATTTACCTCTTCATTCACTGCATTTGCACCATTCTCATTCTTTCCTTCATTCAACTTCCTTTCATCCTTCAAATCAGCCTCTAAAGCAACCATCAGAATTGTCAATCTCTCAACCTCCTCTTCCAACTTCTTTCTCTCGTCATTCAAACATTTCCAGCACGTAAACACAAGATCATTCAACTTCCTCCGACTCATCTCTCTCAAACCTTTGCATGCATCTATATCTACCCACTCTTTACAAGTCATGCACTCAATCTCCTCATCCATTCCACTTGCACCTCCCTTCCTACGACCAGTCCTATTTCTTGCCATCCTCAGACACAGACTTCTATCTCAGTACAAATTTCACAGGCAGAAGGAGTCTTCACTCACCAAATCTACTGAAAATCAAGTTATCAAAAAAAAAAAAGAGAAACAAAAACGTTTCCTACTACTCACAGTCACTCTCTACAATGTCAAACACTATACTCTTTATATGCAAAGAAAGCTTAACTACCAGTCAAAACACCTCAGTCAAAAATTGCAAGTCACCACACCAAAGTCCAATGCTCAGTCTCAACTCTCACGCAACAAAAAAACTACTCTCACGAGCACTCCATACAAAGTCACACACTTTACTCACGTGAATATACAAACTATACCAGTTTTTAGCAACTTCACTTTAATTCACCACAATATTCGTCCCAACCTCAATGTTCTAGTTTCAAATTTCAAATTCGGCCTTCGCACATCATCTCAACCTGCAAGTACAAGTGAGCCAACTTCGGCACACGGAGACGACCGTCCGTGCCGAAATCCGCCCTAATGGATAGGTAGAAGGAACTTCTTTAGTAATTTAAATAACTGTGTCACCGTGGTTAACAGAGTACCATCAGACTCGTCAAAAATTTTTAACAATAAATTTAAAAATCTTAAACAATAACTTTCGATTAGTACAATTCATATTCAGCTCATTTTTCATATATATTTTACGTAATATAAAATAATAATAAAACAATTTAATAGGTGCGTCACCTATATAGAAATACTATAGTACAAGTACACATAACTGCATGTGTCGTACTGAGTGATTTCGATGACGCACATCAAATTTTTCAATCAGCAGTACGAATCAGAAGTTTTTAATATTCCGTTTTCTCACTTATCCCAATTTATCTTTCAAAATACCTATAGCTGTATTATCTGACTACTTATCTTTATTCCACTGTGCTATTCGAGGCCACCATGCACTTAAAGTTAAGAAAACTCACCTTTATTGTGAGATGAGCATAAGTGTGGTATCCTGCAATCCGTTCTCGGTATTTCTTCCCATTGGGAGACGGAAGAATTTAGCTAACCTTAGTTTAGTCAAATTTTTAATTTGACCTAGACCTTTGCTGTGAGTTCTGACACGTCCTGGAATTCTGGGCATTGAGCCCAGGCGGTAATTATGATGCTAATGGCAGCTCCGAGTAAAAGGACACATATCACCTAGCTGAAAATAAAATACTCTTTCTACAGTTCGATAAAGCACCAAGTCCTCCTCATATCGGTCTACCCCAGTTTTCATTCTTAACGTTCAAGTTAATCTATCACAATTCTATCATCACTTCGAAGAAGAAGCCTTTTGCTCAATTGTATGTAAAAAAACATCTGCAGGCAATGAGCTGGATGCAAAGTTAACACATTTACTGTTATAACTCAAGCGCCTAAAGATTTCAACACCCCCTCTTCCTTTATCGAAAACAAACCAAACTCATCAAATGAGCTCTGAGTTCTACTTGTTTTCCTATCTGCTAGTTAAAGCTTACGTTGATGTTTTTATATGATCAAAAATTAGCGCTACTTGATAATAATTAGCGATCCTTAATAAGCGCAATTCTATCAGGTACCTGCTTGCACAGATAAAAATTGGCTGTAAAACAGTAGAATTTTCAAGCAAAATTAGAGTAATTTTAAATAAACATGAATTTAAAATCCAGATCCCATACCGATCATGGCACACCAAGGAAATTGCAGCAAACCAATTTAATTTACTCGTAAATATTTTATACATGACCAAGGTACTTCAAATACGTCTTGAGGTTTTTTCGACGTTAAGATATTCTCACCAACATACCGAAACTGAAAATCCTCAAATCAGAAGCACTATTACCTGTTGATAAACTTCTTCGTTTCCCATCACTCAAGCCTCACTTTTATGGCAACGAACTCATAAAATTTCTTTTAGAGCTCCACAGTACTCACAAACCAGCACCTTGGATGGCCATTGATCATGAATGGCATTGCTGCTACAATTCAGATTGAAAATTACGTCTCGAATCTTGAGCTGTTTTCTGAGAATATAATGGCAAATGAATAATTTCCAGTATTCAAAACAGAACACCATGTCACTACCGAAAACACTACTACATCCGTACAGAAAGTAAAGCACTGCAGTAGCATACTTCGTAATGAAGGAATTTGACGTGAAGGCACAACGGCTCGGTCAGTCTTCACAGCAATAAGCCTTCATCATTTTGAACAGCTGCAGCAACTTGCATATCTTCATGAACTAACAGTCGGGGATAGAACTGGGGAGAAGAAAACTTCAGAGTACTCATAAAAAGGTCTCCTTAAAAGGTAAATTAATCACAGTTACAATGCTGAAAAGAAGAGCAGGTGAGGTGCTCGCCGCAACTGCTGTGGACGCGCGTGTGCAGGAGATGAAAATTGCACCAAAAAAAGAATTTGAAATATTATGAAGCACAGTAAAAACTTGCCCTCTTACCCACACGAAATGATGAAAATTTTGCTAAGTATGAAACAATGACCTGGATGCACTTGGTCGTGAAATTATTATTCTTTGTAATTCTAGCCCTTCGACGAGGTCTAGAGCACAAACATTAGAGTCGTGAGTAGAATGGAATGGATCGGATTGGCAAAATTAACACATCACACAGGAGCTGCACTGTGACATTACACAAAGAAGCAAATGAGAAAAAATGAAAAATATCCTTTTGGAGGGGGTCTCGTGTGATGACTGCCGCCCAACACTGCAAATTGAAACCCAATTAAGAAATTAATTCTCCCCAGTGCTTCAACATGAAATACGAAATAAAAAATTACACAAATAAATCAAAATAACATGAAAACAAAACTACAAAGGGTAGCTTCGCCATTGTACTGAAAGAGAACTTACAATACCGTGGAAACAAGAACCCAGAAAAGAAGAAATAAGAACGAAGTCGAGACAGCATCTCAAAAAGCTTCAGTACACTTCCACAAATTAAGCTACGCATTAAAGAGGCTCGAAGTAAACGCGGGCGGCCGGTAAGCTAAACTAAATGCTGGAATGAGATCAGGACGCATGAGCATCGTCGGCACAGCGAGCGAGAAACTACAGAAATATACAAAACACGGCCTATCCCAAAGTAAATTTTAGCTGAGCAATTATAAATAAACGACCCACGTGAGACCCAGTCACACGGTAAGCCCTACGAACAAACAGCGGTACATACACAACAGGTCAGAGCTACGTCTCAGATCGCCTACCAGATCGACTTTCATTATCACTCGACCAAAATCCGATTAGGCTGGTTTAATATTATAATGCGCTGCAATACTTGATAACAATGGGTTATGATGTAAGTTTACCTTACAGGTTTTAGTGACCGTTTGTAGGAAAGCTGAAAGATATAAGTTTTTGATGAACATGCCGCAGTCACTCGAACCTAAGTCAAAATAGTCATAAAAAACTTCAGAAATTTCAAAAAACCTTGGCGCACAGAACAAAACTTCAGAAAATAATGGCATGAAATCACTCAGGTGGTGCAATAATTATGCAAGCACCACTTCGGCAATATAATTTTTCAGGTTCATAACAAGCCAAAGTTGATCGAATATATAAGCAGAATACAGAAACTAGCACCAAAATTATCACTGCATCGAAAATAAAAGAAAGCAGGAATTTCTTGGGAGAAAGCATCTGGGTTAATTTCCTTCAATTAAATGACGATTAAGGGGACCACTCAACAGATAATCGCGTTCGAGCGATCATCTGGAATTTCATCATTGAAAAATCATTGAAGTTAGTGATCATCTGGAAAATAACTAAGCGATCGAACGTGATCATCTGGAAAATATCAACCGGGATCACAAAGCGGAAGAAAATTGGCAGCGTTTCAAATTTGAATAATGACCGAACAGGAAAATTGCGACATCCAAATTTTCCATGGTGCCATGCCGGTGGCCACAGCGGTCCAGAAACCCAGGGCATATACGTGCAATATAACACAGAGAATAGTACGATGATGATTTACTGGTTAAAAGACAGTACGTCATGAGAGTATACACACCGTCTTTCATTCAATACCTGCTAATTATCATGCATATTTCGTTAAAGATCCATGTTCTCAAGTATGAAGAAAAGCAAACTAGTTCACATGACGGTCGAACGCTAACTCATCATCCCACCAAAGAAGTTCCGCTTTATAATTATTATCATTTAAAAGAGTGCATCTACATGCACAGGCACCTCAGTGCACGCTAATGAAAAGCATATGAATGGGCAGCCATGGGAGCCAACTATACGGACGTTAACTAACACAATGAGCAGCCTGTACCTCGACGCCAACTGCTGCACTGCTTCTACAAGGCGAGAACTTAAGCCTACAACTCTTAAGTACTAAGGGACAGTCCTCGAAGAGAACACCTCTCTACGTAATACATATATTGCTGGAGAAGATGCTAGGCAGTGCTCTAAGTCGCCCAGCGGCCTCCGTGTGCGTGTGAGACCAGCACCCCTGCTGTTACAATTGACAACGGCTCACTTGTGCGTAGCACAGATCTCGAAAAGATGGAGCTCAAGTGATGACATGAACGCGTTTATTCGACGAGATAGGGAAGAGAAAAGCGTTCAGATATCATGACATGTGTGTGTGATTGAAGTCACAGCATTGTAATTGCTGTGTCTAGGATTGGACACGGCAATATCTAAAGGCTGTAACGCGAAGCCATTGATTTTCGGTCACTGTTACGCATGATGAAAGCACAAATTGACCAATCTAGAGGAAAAGATAGCTGTAACAAGCCTCTAGAAACAGATTAGATTAGATTATAAGTTAGTTTAAGCCTCCCTAACCGCTACAAAAAAGAGCGTATCGAAGAGAGGAAGGAGGAAGGCACCATTTAGTATGGAGATAAGAGAATGAGGAATCTATGCAGAAGGGGCATAGAAACAGTAAAGTTGAGAAAGAAGTTCACGAAACAAGATAAAATTTGAAGAAGAAAGTCAGAGGTGCTGAAAAACAGGACAGTAGTGAACCGAAAAAAAAGGTGGTCCTTAACATAACAAAGAACATTTTACTTCAACAAAAAGAAGGCCTACCTAACTCTCAGCTCGGGCCCTCACATTTTTCCCCTGGGAGCGCTAATTCCCATAGATACAATAGTTGTATCCCCCTGAGGGGAGCCTCTAGAAACAATCTTCAGCATTCCACAGAGAGACAACTACGCTGAATGCAGAACAAAAAAATACAATGATTCATATTCCAGAGTTTACAGATATTACAATTAAATAATAGATGGTGAACGATGCTTATGTTCTCTTAGAAACATCGGTTTCGAATACCTTTGTTGCTTTGAAATTTGCTTCGAAGCCCATCGTTTTCGAAGTGCGTTTCCCCCAAAACCTTACAATACTTTTAGCCTTTTTGCTACTGTAAATGAATGATTTCAAACGAAGCGCAAATCGCGATCACCTGTAGAAACATTTTCAGACTAATTTAAGCCCCTTAACAAAAACATACACTAAATAATTCTTAGAATAAATATGAAGTGAAGAACCCCAATAAACACAAGAGGTTGTTAGCCCAGTAGGCGTGAGTCATTACTGAGTTCTAATGAAGAACTAAAATGCTAACTTAGCCTTTTAAATCGTTGACACAGACATTAAGAAAGTCTAAGGCTGCTTTGACGAAATTCGTATCAGTTCAAGACTGCCAAGGACAGTAAAGGATGCACACTTCAATCTAGAGGCGCGAGTTGTTCAACGTATTGTTTGAACGAGAGAAACGCATCCAAGGAAACGAACTTTTATTTTGTAGACACAGCGGCCCGCCACGAGGAAATGTAGAAAGTTAAATTATCAACTATTAACCTGAATTTAAGCCAACAAGAATTGATTCCATAACATGCAATGAAATGAAAAGAGGAGACGGAATAAAACATTTCAGCAGGAACCTGATGGAACGTAAATGCGTATCGTTTACTCGCTAAAATTTGAGCTCAAACTCACAACAGACACAACCATCGTAAAAATAAAACAAATTTGCCGAGCCTATTCTCGACAGTGTCAACTTGTAGCGACATTTAAACTGTAATTTAAGCGGGTGTGTAATTTATCAAAGTTATTGCGTGCAAACATGAATGTGATGTTATAAAGATGAGTAACTGTGAACGGTTGATACTGAGTCAATCTTAATGAAATTGATCAGCTGAATACATGAATTTTAAAAGGTTGTATACTTCTCCCATTTAAAGAGGGTAAGAAACCACAATTCCTAGGCAAAATTTCCAGTGCTAACTATGAAATATTTAGCCTAATTAAAGGATCGAACGCCGGTTTCACAAACTGCGGGAGGAATTAAGGGAAGCCAAAACTAACAGCTTAACCACCGACAGCGATAAACTTAAGCGAGGAGTTAAGTCAAAAAGCGTTTAAAAGTCGCACGATTATATGCTGGACGGGCACATAAATATCTTAGTCACCACTACTAAAACTCGGCACTCTACTCAGAACCACTCTTAACTCTACCAAATACTCCTTTCTGAACACTACTCAAAACGTGAAATTGAATCCTCAACACAGTAAGCCCAACTCTATTCACTCGTCAAGTTGAAATTCAGCATCGAGAGCCAGTACTGTCGTTAGCAGTAGGTTAATGAGCTCGCACCTGCACAGCTAGTGGATGCTTCACTTGAGAAGTTAAAAGACGAAGCAGAGCAGACGATAATGCAGGGTTTCAAGAGAAAGAAGCAGGGAATTGCCCAGTGCAAACAAGCTTTCATATGATCACCTCACTTGAGGTGAGATGCCCAAGCCAAATGCTCTAAAATAAGAAATAATAGGAAGCGAACACTGTATCAGAGTAACTCATGCGTATTGTTCTCGCCAGTCAGGCTTAAATCAACGCTGATATGAGGCTGAGCTGAGGTTGGCAGTTGTCTACAAAAATAAATGCAGCACACCCATATTATAGTACAACGACCGTAAGACATAAGGGTTGCTGGTTGAAATGAAACTTACGGCACTTAATTGCAAGCCATTAGAGAGCTACGCACGTACAATCTACAGTTACACTTTTCAGTGCATACGTGAAAAATACTGGTGTGAATAAGAAAGCACCTTTGAGTCCTGATTTCAACCCGTGAGCGAGGGTTGATCTTTCCGAAGCAACATTAACACACAAGAAAAAATTTCATAAAACATTAAACGGTTACCAAAAAGTTGCTCTCGCATGAACCGTCATGAAATGACCGACACGGAACTCGGAGGGAAGCGGCGGAGACCGAGATGGATAAAGGGAGCTCATAACAGTTTACAGGAAGACTGCTTTGGCTGAGGTTCGCAGTTCAGCTGAAGTGGGGCTCTCTTATTTCTTATACATACTACCAATTGGCACTGAATCTGGATTTTGGTAGCGTTCCATTCCCATAATTCAGAATGCAGGCAAATTTACTCAGCGAACGAAATACGCCGCCGTCTGCGTCTACCAAGCGCGAGACGCAGTGACCAACAACTCTCGTACACTACACTATGGTGGCGTGAACTCTTCAGCTCATCAAGCAATATAATCTGTGGAGGCAGGCTTGGAGTTCACAAAAGCAGCTCATCACATCGCGAAAACAATTATACTGCACATTACACACAAATAGCGGCTACTCGGGACACCAGAAATACTTCTAGTGCGCCGGGAAAGCACAGGCAACAGTGCTATAGCAATACAAGAACACCTACAATTTGGCTCAAGCTACAATCGCTCCTTTAACACATAAACCATTGCCATGCTTACACTAATATTATTATCACTGTGATACAAGGAGGGCTCTATTTATGAGTGAGATTTAAAAAAAGCAAGCGAACAATCGTGTTCTGCATGACTTGCGAACGGATAACTTCAGCGACTCCAACTCATCTCCGATTAGCTAGAGATGAGAGGCGCGCGTTTTTGCCGCAGAAAAGCCAGGAGAGTAACGGTAACAGAAACAAATACGGGCTGCCGCACAAGACAACTAGCTGTCTTGGTGCAAGGAGTAGCAGGAGGAAGAAGATGCGCCAGCACGCAAAGTCACTTATTGACGCCAACCCGTAATGAAGCTCACCAGCTGCTGTTGCTTGATGCTAAACATGAAATTTAAAAACCACTCAACTGGGTGGAGCAGACAAAGCAGGACTCGAATTTGAATGGCAATATTATATTATTGAATAAGTCATTAATAGAACAACTTTCTTGCGGTTCTTACTTTCGTAAAGAGCCGTGTGCATCAGTGATACATTTATAACCAACATAATGTACAAAGTTTGGTTTTTGTAGCCCTCCCTATAAAGCATGAAGTTCGTCACAACAGCTGAGACGAGATTCAGATTTTGAAATGTGTGAATCATATATTTCAAATACATGTGCAAGTCAAAAGGAACATTGAAAACTCGCCTATGAAGAGTGTTTACACGTAAAAAATCAATTCCCAGACGTCCAAAACTAGACTGACCCTCGTCCTATGACAGCACTAGGAGTAACAAATAACAATTAGGATTGATATTTGACATCCAAGTTCAACGCGAAAAAAATTAAAAGCCTCAGCATCCTCGTAGACAAAAATTCGCAATGTATAGGGTGGTGCAAAAAGAACGCATGGATTTGACTTGCCTAGCATCAGTGGTGGGAGTAGAATGGCAGGGTGGGAGATGTGTTGTTCGGTAGGTTAGAGTGTCAAAAATAACAAATATCAAGTGCCCGATGTTTGATATTTTGGACACTCTAGATTAGAGATTATAAGTTAGTTTAAGCCTCCCTAACCGCTGCAAAAATAGAGCGTATCGAAGAGAGGAAGGAGGAAGGCACCATTTAGTACGGAGATAAGAAAATGAGGAATCTATGCAGAAAGGACATAGAAACAGTAAGATGGGAAAGAAGTTCATGAAATAAGATAAAAGTTGAAGAAGAAAGTCAGAGGTGCTGAAAAACAGGACAGTAGTGAACCGAAAAAAGGTGGTCCTTAACGTAACAAAAAACATTTTATTTCAACAAAATGAAGGCCTACCTAACTCTCAGCTCGGGCCCTCACATTTTTCCCCTGGGAGCGCTAATTCCCATAGATACAATAGTTGTATCCCCTTGAGGGGATTTTGGACACTCTAACTTACCAAACAGGTACCTCGTCCCGCTATTTCACTCCCACCATTGATACTACGCAAGCCAAATTTATGCATTCTTTTTGCGTGCGCCACAATTTATAAACAATTATCATGCAAATAAAAATACATGTTGAACTCAATTACACATACAATGGGTACAGAATTGATGCTTGAAGTACACGCTCATAATAAAATACAAACACAGTATCATCGCCACGAACGAAATAAATTGAAAAGCTATACGAAACGATCCTACATCCTCACAGTATTATTATGCTAAGATGCACACAGAACTTAAGAGGTCACATTCACTAAACAGTCAAGAGCATTCCATCACTGAAAACCAATGTTACTCTAAATTATTGTTATCTCTTCGGTTATAGCACACTCCGCTTGAAGCTCACCACACGAAAGAAAGAACATTGAACATTCCTTGAAATTCACAAAAAAAAACTCTCGTATTCGAATTAAAAATAGAACTTCCTTGCAGAAATAATAACTGACGCAGAATCGAGGCACCAAACTGCTCCAGGACTTGACAGAGTCGTACGCTGGAGCTCCCTAAAATGGTGTGCTAAATTGCGCAGAAAAATAACTAAAAACAGCCGATCCTCGCGGTTTACATCATCTAGTGTAAGTCCTCGTAATAAAATCAACTCATTGAGGCAAAATTAGTTTCTGCCGTTCGACTACTACGACGCTTGATTCAAGTTGGGCTTAACAGGGACTGATTTTCATGAATTGAATTCGCAGATGATGTAGAACTCGAGGATCGACTACAGTCACTACAGCCTTGCCAAACGCGGCATAAACTTCGAACCAAAATGAGAGGGAAACCGGAATTGCTTTATTCGGTGCTTATTGCGTTAGGTTTGACCAAGTCATAGAAATTGCAGAAAATTCAAAATGTGTATGAACGTGAGAAAGACTCGGGATAAAGAAGCGTAGGCTAATTTCGGTACAACTAAGTTGATGTCCACTGAATGAAAGAAAAAAAGTACAGAAATCAGTTGGCTTCTGTAACTTTAAAAAATCTTAGCGAGTCACTTCCAATACTAAAAATACACAATCACTTGGTTACCAGCATCGTATCATGAGAAGAAAATCTGCGAGAAAGAACATTGAACTTTGCTTCAAAGTCACAAGAGACCACCACTCTCATATTTGAATTAAAAATGGAACATCCCTACAAAATAATTACCTATTAAACATTGCCCAACTTCAAACATTCCAAACAAAAGCTGTCAATTCTAAAATTTACCAGAAGGTTCAGACAGCGTCTATCATAATACTACAAACACTAAAATCGTGAATAGATTGCTGGAATTTCCATAGCGCTCCGAACGTTAATAGGACAATTCCTTAAGAGCAGAACTTAAATATTAAAAGAGATTTCACGACCTTATCAAGATTCGTTAAGGTTTCCTAAAATTAAAGTAGCTGTCATATTGAATAGAGATAGAGAACTCGGAACGCATATAGCGTAGACCCATCTTCGGAGGTCTCAACACCATCCACCCTTCAGTCCGAAAAGCATCGTGAACACCACAGTGGACTTTCTATCTCGCTTCATGAGACA
Source organism: Morinoia aosen (assembly GCA_030386875.1). NCBI lineage: Eukaryota > Metazoa > Arthropoda > Malacostraca > Amphipoda > Talitridae > Morinoia > Morinoia aosen. The sequence goes on from CM059558.1 coordinate 22,014,245, forward strand.
ACAAAGCGCAATATAACTTAGAACCTCACCCAAAGTGGCTCCTACGAAGTGGTATAGGTGTGTGTGAGACAGGGGAACCTACTCGGTGGGGTTTTAGAAACATGAGGTAGCTTAACCACCAACCGTTGGAGAAGTAGACGGGTGGCATAGCATCTCTACAGAACGATGGCAGTGGCAGCGAGCAGTGCTATTCGTAGGCATGCACTATGCTAACTAAAAACTTTATTTCTAGGTCTATTTCTTCCACACGCCAACTACTCTTCCAATTCTAAGCCTATGCTTGCTTTGCGTGGGCTATTCCGCCACGGTTAGGTCATGTTATCTTCGAGTGAGCTACTTCTTCAATTGCGAGCCTATTTCTTCTTTTGGCGTCAATCCCAGTTGTGTGGAGAAGGAGGCAGCTCAGACGGATGGGCCACGGTCGAACTGAAACAAAAGAACAAGTTCTATCAGAACTACAAAACAAATCATTTGAGACAACCAAGATAAAATCTAAGCGTAGAAATACCCCTACGAGTCGCAAAAAAATGTAATGGAGCACCATAACCAACAAAACAAGGAATAATCTAATACATACGTCACATGCCCTTCACGCTAGCCGGAACAGGTAGTTCAAGACGTTTTCATTACATTCTAACGATAGAAGAAGAAACCAAACTTGCCATGCGAAACAAATTGAGGGAAAATTAATTCAGACAAAGAATGGCATATGCAGTAAGGTTAATACAGTTTATATACCAAGAGCGCCTAACCTGTACTCGCAACCCCGTAGGGAACGATGTCACTCACCTCTTATTCAAGAAAGTGGGCACAAAGGCAGCAAAGAGAACTTGAAATAATTTATCCGGTACATACGATACGAGACAGGGCATGCTCCATGAAAAACAGGTAGCTGAAGTGAAGTATTGATGAATTCAGTGTAACTGAGGTTGCGGGTGGTGCCATTCGGTGATTCGTGAAAGGAAGTGGCTCTGAATTTTCCTAATTCGTTGTCATGAACACTACCATTAAATTTATACATAGTTTGGTGAAGGGACAAACTCTATAGAGGAAAAACACCGACCTTTAGTGACAGTACTAGAAGTTACACGAGATAAGATTAAGATTATAAGATTATAAGTTAGTTTAAGCCTCCCTAACCGCTACAAAAATAGAGCGTATCGAAGAGAGGAAGGAGGAAGGCACCATTTAGTATGGAGATAAGAGAATGAGGAATCTATGCAGAAGGAGCATAGAAACAGTAAAGTTGAGAAAGAAGTTCACGAAACAAGATAAAATTTGAAGAAGAAAGTCAGAGGTGCTGAAAAACAGGACAGTAGTGAACCGAAAAAAGGTGGTCCTTAACATAACAAAAACATTTTATTTCAACAAAAAGAAGGCCTACCTAACTCTCAGCTCGGGCCCTCACATTTTTCCCCTGGGAGCGCCAATTCTCATAGATACAATATCTGTATCCCCCTGAGGGGAGTTACACGAGAACAAGGCCGAGTTAACTCTAGATTATTAGGCGCGTAAATTGTTCGTGAATTCGTAAACATAATGCTATTATAATATCAACTTAATTGAACGATGATCTAGGTTTGTTATCAAAAATATTAGTGTGTGAAAGAACCTGCGTGCAGCAACGGAAAACTTCGTGTTCGCATCTGAATAACTAACGTGCATCAAAAGGCTTCCAGCAAGAATACATTAGTTAAAAACTGATGGCGTCATATTCGGCGACATGCTACGTTCAAGTCATGGATTTCCAACCAACAAGTTAAAGCTCCACAATAATTTAAGACCATACATGTACCACTCACTACACCCAATATACATGCATGCAATGTTTGAATCCAAGTGTTACTCATCTGTGAGACAGTATGCAAGAGCAAGCAAACAAGGGCAAGTACGAGTGCAAATTAAAGATGCATTTAAAGCAAAATACGAACAAATTAACTCAAAACCTAGACAAAAGAAACTTTCGTAGTATGCAGTAAACTGATGGGCGGTAAATTCACTGTTACATTGGCCTCCGTACGATATACTCCAGCCAAGGTTCCCTGCAAAGCATGATCTAGGTAATGCAATCTTGGTCGGAAGCACTTGACTGCAATCCACTACAAAGAACGCTAGTCTCGTGGGTCTCATTTAAAACAGAAATTGACGCCAGCAGTTTTTGATTCAGCAAGACGATGCAGTGTTGAACTAAATGTCAAGCATTCGCGATTGATTTTTAGCAGCCGTAATTCTTCCTGAGCAAAGCTTTTTACTTCAAACTTCGTTCTAAAGAGAAGCAACTGCATCGGCAATTATTTATTCAAATTCCAAAGGCTTCGAGAGGCAGAAAATAAACACACAGTACCTAAATTAAAAGGCGTACGTCAGCTTGACGTTTTCCCGATAAGAAATTAGTGAAAACGGAACAGGAAGAAGGAAAGCAGCTGGACAAGACCCGACTACGTCACTTCCGCTGATTAAATTGCTTAAAACGACCTAAACCCCTTAAACCTGATCCACCTACAAAAGGTGAAAACTTCGTTGATGAGCCACATGCCGCTATCTAAATAACACTTTTGCATGTATGCTCTGCAAACGCAAACGTCCTTCCGAGCATGTGAATAGCAGAACGATCAAGTTAAAAATATAATAGTAGAGCGGAAAGACGTGTTATAGACGCGGTAAATAGTAACGTCCTAACACTCGTCCGCCTGCCTGGTTGCCACACTGTCACCCATCTTTGAAATGGAGTAGAGTTGACGCTGTCTGAGTCAACGCACGTCCGTCTTCCCACAGCTACAACCGTTACGTTAATCAGTCGAAAGCGGTATGTTCGAAGTGGGGGTTCAATGTCTCGGAACTCATTACAAATACGTTAAGCTAATATTTTATAGTAGCCTAATTTGATAAATAACAACAGCTCTGTGACCTCGCGGCGAGCAGTAATTTTTAACTATAAAATTCCTATTATCATTAATCCAAGTTGTCAACAATTTAACCATAAAATTTTAGCATTAACCCATGTTGCCAGCAATTTTTAACGCTGAAATTTCAAGTATCTTCAACCCAAGTTACCAGCAATTTAACCCTAAAATTCTAACATTAACTTGAGTTTTCCGTAATTTTTAAACCTAAAATTCTACCAACCGTTCACTGCGCAATACATTTTAATTCGAAAAATCATTCTCACTCAATCGATGGACAGGCGACATCTAACAACGCACAATAATATATAGCCTGGAGATTGGTTAATAATAACTAAGTATAATTATTTCCCCACGGAATATTTTAGAAACTCCAATATTAGCGAAACGAAGAAGTCGTGACATCCACGAAAACTTTAGCAACAACGATCGTCGTGTCAGAGAGGCACTAACATTAATATATTAGCTAATTTAAGAACCCCTTCACAATAAAGGGAATCTCAAGAGAGTGAAGAGAAGGTACCATCCAGTACAGACAGTAGAAAACGGGAGAATCTTCGTAAAATATGTGTTCCCCACAGGGGATCTTGCAGATGGGTACACGGAAAGCAGGAAGGAGGCAGAAAAAGACAAAGAAGAGGTGAGTACGAAAGATGGAAGTCTTTATCCGAGGTAAACTGACAGTATCTCTCATGGAGCGCCAATCCTCATAACATAGAATAAAGACCGAAACCTATTATCTATTCTACAATCCCAAGGGAAGTGGCGCTATCACAAACAAACAACAAGAGTAACAAGGAGCAAGGAATTTTCTACAAACATTTTGTTCTAACCAACAAAACATTAATTAAAGTAAACCTCGCCGTGCGTTGGGTGAAAGTTGTAATAGGGTTCTCAAACGCGCGTATAGCATAGTAAAATACTGCAATTGCCATAAAATGCATCAATGCAGTAACTCAAGCTAATTTACCAAAACATGTTTCAATGATGCATCCAATTCGATGTCATTCCAATTCACATAAACCAAAAAAATGACTATTTCAAATCAAAAGGACATCAACTACAAGTTCAATTTTCAACTCTATCTACCTGTTATTTTCCAGTGTGGAAAATTTCAACGAAGCACAACAGAGAAAACAAAAGACTCACACATTTATATTACGGGAATATCAAAAGGGAGGAAGAACTTTCAAAATATCACTCCCTACCATAGCTCGTTCTTTCTCTAGAACATTTCCAAAGAGGTAACAATGACAACGGTCCCACATCTATCGTTCAAGCAAACGCGCAGCGAAACTGGCGTTTAACTATTCATCTTGCCTACTAAGAGAGATCCCAGGTAAATTTGGGCCCGCCTGCAGGTACAAAAGTTCTCATTTGTCTATTACGGGCGAGCTAAATAATGGCTGTATTTGCAGCGATACTCGCTTTCTATAGTAGACGGGCGAGCTAAATAATGGCTGTACGAGGCCTGTCGAAAAAGTATCCGACCTTAATTTTTCCCGCGCAAAGTAGTGATTCTAAGGCGGCGCCACTGTGCACGGTGGAAGGAGGAATCTTAATGCGCATGCTTGACTTTTTTCACCGCATTCACTTGGGCCAGTCACTGGCTGGTGGTCGCCAAGTAAGGTGCTGTTCTAAGTGTTTGTCGAAATTCGTGCCCAAGTTGTTGTCGCCGGAACAAAAAGACCTCCGTCGTGACGTTGCACAGGACCTTCTGGACACCGCCAACACTGATCCTGGGTTTCTGAACACCGTGATAACTGGAGATGAGTCATGGGTGTACGGGTACGACCCAGAAACAAAAAGACAGTCATCCCAATGGAAGCATCCCGAGTCTCCAAGGCCGAAGAAAGCGCGGCAGGTGCGAAGCAAAATCAAGGTGATGCTGACTGTTTTCTTTGATGTCCGTGGAATTGTGCATCACGAATACGCACCGGAAGGACAAACAGTGACAAAGGAGTACTATCAGGATGTTCTCCGGCGACTTCGTGATGCAGTTCGGCGCAAAAGACCAGACATGTGGACTGCGAACAACTGGCACTTGCATCACGACAACGCGCCCGCACATTCATCCCATTTGATCCGCAATTTCTTGGCCAAACATGGAATTACGACCGTTCGCCAACCTCCCTACTCTCCAGACCTGGCTCCTTGCGACTTCTGGTTGTTTCCAAAATTGAAGACACCACTGAAAGGATCCCGTTTTGAGAGTAGAGAAGAGATAATGCGGAACGCGACGACAGAGCTGAACACCATTCCAAAAGAAGACTTCCAGAGGTGTTTCCGGCAGTGGAAGGATCGGTGGGCTAAGTGTGTGGAAGCACAAGGAGCCTACTTTGAAGGGGATTAGGGTCCCAACCCCGTCAGGTTGTTGAAGTATTTTTTCTGGCCAAAGGTCGGATACTTTTTCGACAGGCCTCGTATTTGCAGCGATACTCGCTTTCTATAGTAGACGGGCGAGCTAAATAATGGCTGTATTTGCAGCGATACTCGCTTTCTATAGTAGACGGGCGAGCTAAATAATGGCTGAATTTGCAGCGATACACGCTTTCTAGTAGGCGGGCGAGCTAAAGAATGGCTGTAGTGGCAGCGCCACACGTGTTTTCAGCAAATGGATCCCAGCACCTGAGCCCTGTACCCAAGCATCCACACATGCAAGAAGTCTGACGCCCAGTTCATACTTTCATTACCCTAAAAGATGAACACTAACCGGTCAGTTTAGTACTAATAGTAACATATTGCTAGCAAGCCATGTTACCGTTCCATAATTCGGCCTCGTTTTTTGAATTCCTCCATAAAAAGAGAATATGAACTAAGACTATTAACGGACAAGCACTAAGATTTTGTAAATAGAAAGGGAGAAAAAATTATATTCTACATTATTTCGTTCATTTTTGTTTAGACAGATCAGCGGTTTAGTGATGAATACGCGTTTCCCTCAACTAAATTTCTACGCTTTTCAATTCTATTCGTTTGACACGGCAAGAGCATGCCGTAAAAAGTTGCAAATCGCAGAGCTAACGGTATGAATCACCGTTCGAAAACAACCTCAATGGGGAGAACAGTGAAAACTCTCTATTCACGACTCTTTCCCCTTGGTTACCGGCACTAAACATGAGCACATGTCGTCACTCCCAACTCGAATACTCAGTTACGACAACTTTCTTTCTGCATGCTGCTAGACAAAAGCCCCTATAAACCCAGGATAAATTTCTAAAGCGATTTACATTACCTCAAGCACAACTTTACATTAAGGACATAGTAGCATACACAACACCGTACTCATGATGAATGTCAATACATCAAGCTTACAAACAACATTAAAGACGCAGCGCAAACAATCACGCTAACACTATTTCTACCACCGTCCTCCTGATGCTATTTACACCAATTGTTACGTCATATCCTAATGCTATTTACATCAACTGTTACTTCACATCCTAATGCTATTTACATCAACTGTTACGTCATATCCTAATGCTATTTACACCAACTGTTACGTCATATCCTAATGCTATTTACATCAACTGTTACGTCATATCCTAATGCTATTTACACCAACTGTTACGTCATATCCTAATGCTATTTACATCAACTGTTACTTCACATCCTAATGCTATTTACACCAACTGTTACGTCATATCCTAATGCTATTTACATCAACTGTTACGTCATATCCTAATGCTATTTACACCAACTGTTACGCCACAGGTACACTAAAGAACAGCAACGAGGAGAACAAGTGGTGTGTATAACAGCACACAGATAAGTACAACGTACGTACACCATAAGAAGAGCAACGTGTCGGCAACAGCATTACATGGTGAGAATAACAAGGTTGGTTGTGTGCGCACAACTCAACAACTGACGGTCAAGAGTACAGGGCACACCACAGAACAGCAACAGTAGGGTAATATTCACCACACGCTAAGGGGGTGTCCGGTAGGCGATGTAGGAGAAAAGTCGCATGAGTGTCACAAGTTTGGCCAGATATATTCATTAACATAGAACAGGTTTTAACGAACGCGCACGAATGGATATCCCGTGGAGCAGCGGACTTTGCCAAAACGTCCCAAGAAACATCGGTGTGGCATCAGCAGTAAGGTAACACGTCGAAGCTTGGAAGCAATTACAACATCAGCGACAAAACTGAATCAAGTTACCGAAAAAATTAGTGGATGATCGTATCTATGAATGAACGTGACATAACAATGCGTTTAAAACAGCGCGCTGTGTATGTTTTTCGAAAAATAAAATAATTAAACGTTGTTTCCGTAAGCTTTATGAGACTTTTACCAACGAATTAAACACGGGAACTGCGGTGCGAGCAAGACAAAAGTAGCGCACGACCAACAAAACGCTGCACATCAAACGTACGAAGTGTGATGAGCGCGAGTGCAAACGTGAACAAACACAAAGTTTGACTGTATAACTCAAGCACAAAAAAAGCACATCGATACAAACTTACTCAAGAAAAAGCACATCAATGCAAGCTCGTTCGAAAACTACCACCTGATGCACCAAGCGAGGAAATGCTCCGAAATAGTCAACAACGAAAATTATGAATAAGCCTCACCGGATTAGCTCCGGGACCGGGAGGACTTGACACAGACACTAAGTAGTATTATGTATCTTCACCATCGGACCTAAAATAAAATACTCAATACAGGAGAAATTTGGCTGCTTTCACTGCAACTCGAAGGGCAGCGAAAAATGTATATACGAGCATTAATGTGCGGGCCAACGACTTTTATCCTTGACGAGGGTCGAGGGTTAGTGAAGGTCGATGAAGATTAAAGAAAAGGTAGGCAGACAGGCGCAGGATAGGTGCAGACAGGCGCAGAATAGGTTTAGACAGGCGTACAATGTATAGGCAGAGTGCAATATGCGTAGGTAGGAGCTAAGTATAGACAGGAGCCAATAAGTGGTGACAGGAACACAATAGGTGTATACAGGCGTACAACTATGGAGACACACAATAGGTTCAGGCACAAAATAGGTCACAACAAAGAACGAGCGAACACGCAAAAGCATCAGGACAGAAACCCACGAGTTCTGGTGCGCGCTCGTTCCTTCCTACACTATATCATCTCGATGGCAACAGGCAGCGGAACACTTCAATATCATTGGTCCCTGACGACCGAGACGCACACACGGGAAACATCAGCCGAGAAAATGGAACAGCACAAGACGTAGGGAAGAAGCGTCTTGAACAAATAACGCAGCATTAAAATTGCCAAACATGTTAAGGCAATCGAAACCTTGATCCTTATATGATGCATAGTGAACGACAAGGAATACAAATTACATATGGATATATGACAAATTATATACACGTATGTACAGAAATTAAACAGGGTGTGAATGGAAGAAATAGTAACTTGGGGTTTAATGCACTAAGCTAATTTAAAGTAAATCAAATCGTTAACGACGAAAGAGAGATTAACGGGAATTGACAATTAACATGATAATTGATCATGACACACAAATCAAAAAGGGGGCGGCTGGGTTGTGTTGTTGGGGGCAATGTAACAAAAATAACACAACTTATAAGACAAAAGCTGAGACGCAAACCACTGAAGATAAACCTTCACAAAAAAAAAGAAATGAAACTAAGAGACAGCCTAGGCTGAAATATAGCAACAACAAACATGCAAGCCAAAACGTGAGCTGAGAACAGGCACGAAGTGAATATTCTGGGCGTGGGGCGGGTAAAACACAGAGGAAATTGAGAAGATCGGTAGCGAACAGAAGCAAAAACGTCGGTAGCATACAACAGGGTAACAAAACACTGCTTGCAAACAGAAGCAACAAAAGTTAGGGAGTGTTAGCTCCCTAACTTTTGTTGCTTCTGTTTGCAAGCAGTGTTTTTCTTACAGCTAAACAAGTAGAAAACAACAGAGAGGAAGTATGTCTTCTGCAAGAAACATATGAGCAAAACAAGTAGCGAACAAACAACAGAAATAATGTGAGTCTGCGGAAAGAAACATAAGCAAAAGAAGTAGGGAGCAAAGAACAGAGGGGAAACATGTCTTCAGTAAAGAACACAAAAGGAGCAAACAAGAGAAACAAAAGAGGTCTGCAGCAATAAACACAGCAGAAGAAGTAGGGAGCAAAGAACAGAGGGGAAACATGTCTTCAGTAAAGAACACAAAAGGAGCAAACAAGAGAAACAAAAGAGGCCTGCAGCAATAAACACAGCAGAAGAAGTAGGGAGCGAACACCAGAGAAGCTGAGATGCGGCGGGACTCACAGTGGAGCGCACGGCTCACTCACACGCTGCGGGAGAAGCAAAGCACAGTTAATCCAGAACTGCAAACCACGCGCCGCACCTACACCACCTCACTTGCGTACACAAGCTGCTTGCGTACATACGGAGTTATAAAGAGCACATTCCGTTTTGCTGCGTACACTGTGCACAAGCCGCTTGCGCACGTAATGAGTTATAAAGGGCACATTTTTTTCTTCTTGTTTCATCTGTTTGTGAATTAGGCGGGAGGTGGGATATGAACATTTCTAAGAATAGTGGCAGGTATCACTAGAGAATGTATTCGGGAGGGAGAGATGAACATTTACGTGAATAATGGCAGGTATCATTACAAGCGAGTACGTCTCCAGTATTCAAGAAAGGGTTCCCATGATGCTTCGTACCAATGGATGGATACGCAGGACAGTGCAGGCGTTTGCACAAATGTAGGTAGCTGCACACATTTGTGGCAGCTATATACGTGAAGTACAGTTGACGTTGTTTTGATATACTACAGAGGTGAGATTAAATTAGAAAAGTTAGTTCAACAAGTCTCCTTGACCACAAACAAAGGTGTTCTCACGAGCAGAAGGAAGAATGCACCATTTAGTACGAACTTTACGCTGAGCAGGATCTCTCAAGCAATACCGAACTGACAAGCCGGCGTACGGAAGTTGAATGAACACGGTACAAGTGTAAAAAAAACTCTAAACATGTAATTAAAAGCTGGAAAGCTTGGCAATACAACACATAAATTCAAGAGATAGTTAGTGCAACTGAGAAGCAGTATAAGAGTTTGTCCTTCGATCAACGCACACAAAACGGAAGAAGCGAGAGACTCTCCGTACAACGACGAGACCTGTCACAAGCCGAAGTAATAAGTGAAGAGAAGAGCAAAATTTGCGATGTGAAGCACAGAGTGCGGCCATGCAGTGCGGTAACTAGAAATGTAAAGCTCTCCGCTGCATTACAACGTAAATGTCAATTAAAGTTTCAAATAGCATCAACAGAAAAAGAACACGCGTCACAGCTCCAACCTTAAGATGTTAGAATTAGTAGAACAGTACAAAAGCTGAAAATTGAAGTCGAAATTCAACCGGAAGGCCTCATCTACGAGTTAGTGTAGAAAAACATTAAAGTAGAATGAAGATATTTGAACTATAGAAGATCTAAATGAGAAGATAATGAAGGAAATACCGTTATGGCCCCTAATTACGAAACTTACGCTTCACTACAGCACTTGGAACCGAGATGTACCAGAGTTAAAACTGGACGCCGTAGTCTTACGATCAATAAACTGGTGTTCAGATCGAGTTTCGGTGTTTAGGAAAGTGTAAGCCCATAGTGAATACAAGATTAGAAACAATACAAACAGCGTTGCTGTGCATTTTTTCGCAACTAGACGCTGTCGTTAGAACATCGTCGTCCAGGGCTGTGTTCTTCTGTCAGGTTCCTTAATCATATGCACATTATGTTCTAGAAATAAGGTACCAAACGGTTCTTGCAAATCCTGACCAACCCTCTACCTTGCACGCCAAAAATACAGAGAGACAAGCCATGTTCTGGCTTCTAGTTTGAGTGCCTTGGTTACGTGGACAAGAGCAAGATAGCTGATGTTTCTTTTCATGAATGAGCCTTCCTACATTCGGTTGCCCACACAATCTTGACGAAAATATCAGATTATGTTGTGCTTTATTGCAGGAATGAGAGACATCTCAAATTTTTATTTTAAACTTTTATTGAAGAAACTCGTTTATTTTCATAACTGCAAAGTTTTTGCTTCATTGCAATAGAGCGTTGTTCAAATTTTAGTGAAAAACAACGTGAACAAACCGACTGCAAGACGATGCTGATGGTGTTCAAGCACAGCTACAGTGCTGCCGATCCTCGAGTTATACATCCAATGCGAACCTCAACTTGAAAAGACAAAAAACATCCAGGTGTTTAAATCTTGAATCGAACTCAGATTTCGTTCTATAAGTGAGGTCAATTTTTACCCGCACAAGTTGAGGTTTTCATTAGATGTACAACTCGTGGAACGAGAGCAGTCATCAGTCAACTTCCAGTATTGATGTAAACGGTATTCCAGCTGTAGCTAGCAGCATAGTTCAAGTTTGTACGCCCCTCAATAATCATGAAACATGAAGAAGATTGGATGCATTCAAAATCCAATGCGTACGCCCCTTGATAATCATGAAACATGAAGAAGATTCTATGCCTTAAAAATTCAATGCATAGTCTACAAAGCGAGGGTGTGCCAGTGAAGAAGTAATGATCACAAAGCATGCTGAAGAGACTGGAATTCTCAACGAAGAGATGAGAACCACACGCAAGGATAAAAATAGATCAAAAATGACAGAAGAAGACTTCAATATTATGACCAAAAACTAAAACACTGCAAGACAGTGAAAAAAAATAAAAAAAGACGAAAAGTTAAGCAGAGAGATGAGAGTGAATCTTATTATTATTATATAAGAAAGTTTTAGCCTCCCTAAACCACGAAAAAGATGTTCCAAGAGAGGAAAGAGGAAGGCACCATTTAGTATGGAGTTGAGGGAACGCGGAATCTATGCACGAGGTGCACAGAAACAGTAAGCTAAGAAAGAAGTTCATGAAACAAGAAAAAAGTTGAAGAAGAAAGTAGTAGGTGCTGAAAAGCAGGACAGCAGTGAACCGAAAAAAGACGGTCCGTAACAAAACAAAAACCTATTTTATTACAACAAAAAGGAAGCCTACCTAACCTTTAGCTCAGGCCCTCACATAGTCCCCCTGGGAGCGCCAATTCCCATAGATACAACAGTTGTATCCCCCTGAGGGTTGAGAGTGAATCTTCAACTGAGCAAGATATAAAACTTATCGAGATGATCAGCTGTAAAATATGGTGTAGGTTTCAATCGGAAAAAAGCTATAACAGAGAGATATATAACGAGGAGTTTAAGGGATGGAGATATTAAAGGGCACTAAAAACCCATCAAAACCGAACTCAGTGAGCCAAAACTTCAAAAACATAAATTCTTCAAACCGAAATAAACTTTCCAACAAAGTCGAATAACTTCAACTACAATTGATCGTTAATTTTGAGCTACAACAAAACCTACAAATCACATTCAAGACAATCAAGTGGAATAGCGAGGTAGAGGAAACTCACTGAATTAATTTTCCTCTAAAACTACCATTACAAATCAGATGAGTTATCTAATGAACTATGTCCAGTTTTCAGTCTTGATGAAGCCTAACTGAACTTTTGGTTTCGAAATTGAGCATTAACTTAACTTAAAGAGCACGACGTCGCAATAAAAAAAACTGATATTTCAGGCATTATTCTTCGGAATTTCAAACGCAGGTGCGCGACATGTCAGTCAACGCAGTCGTGCCAGTTAACAGGCTATGTCATCGAAATATGTTTTATTATGTTCGATGCAGAAAATGGGAAAAATAATATAGAAGATATCAGCAGTTTTACGGGCATTTGCTGTGACACAAAAATAATACAAGATGACACAAAAATGGTAGTGACACAAAAATAATACAAGATGACACAAAAATGGTAATGACACAAAAATAATACAAGATGAAGGTGGACATGAACATAAGAATAATAGTAACTAAGGACCACCTAGAGAAAGAAGAGGAAGGTTGATAAGAACCAAGTTTAAAGGAAAACAAATGACTAGCTGGAGAAGCAAGACGAAGTTAGATATAAACACAAGTTCAAAGGATGACAAATGATCCCCTGGAGGAATAAAATGAATGTTAACAAGAACGAAAGGTAAACAAATGATTACCTGGAGAAACTCTTGTAGGCAGCAGACTGAGGGTTGATGCAGACAGGCACGCGGTCGCGGGTCATCTGTTTACTGATGAACTTGTGCATCCGGTCCTTCACTTCGCCCAGCGAACGGATCTGGCGAGAAGTAGACATCGTGGGAGACTCATCTAATGTCGCTTTTGGAGGGGAGTATAGACAATACATCGATACCATAGAAGAAACTGAGGTTGTATCACCTATAGAGAATCCATCAACGTCACGGAAGAAACTAATATGATGACCCAGGAAAAGTGATAGAGACAATGCACTAAAATCATGAAAGTAACTGATGTTAAGATGATCACTCAGAGATACCTGGAATTAGATTAGTCGTTAGTTTTAGCCTCCCTACCCGCAGCAACAAATGCGACCCAAAGAGAGGAAGGAGGAAGGCACCATGTAGTATAGAGTTAAGGAGTCTACGCAGAAAGGGCATATAAACAGTAAGTTGGAAAGAAGATTATGAAACAAGATCAAAGTTGAAGACAGTAGTAGGTGCTGAAAAACAGGACAGCAGTGAACCGAAAAAAAGTGGTCCTTAACATAACAAAAACATTTTATTTCAACAAAAAAGCCTACCAAACTCTCAGCTCGGGCCCTCACATTGTCGCCCTGGGAGCGCTAATTCCCATAGATACAAAAGTTGTATCCCCCTGAGGGGTCTAATCCAACCATATAAGAACATCACTGTGAAACTGGAGGCACGTGAAAGCACTTAGGTACGACAAGCAACATTGCTTTGCTATGAGTCTCTCGTTGCTTGCATCTATTACAACGTTTATACACTTTTAGTGTCATATCTCCAAAAAAAACAAAGAAATAAAAGTTTGGGTGGTTAGCCTGAGGGATATCAGATTAATTCACGGACGTTGAATCTTAGGCATATAAGGTTAACGTAGCACTTTTGAAAACATTTTTGAACTTCCAGAAAGCACTTCAGATTACCTCATCCTCATAGGTGTGTTTGAAGGGTTCAGGAGCGGTGGGCTCGAGGTTGGGGTTGTTGGCGCCCCTGAAGCCGGGGGTTTTCCTGAGGCTCTCCTCCCAGCCCCTGAGAGGTTCCGAGGCGGGCCTGTGCTGGGGCGAGTAGGGCGCGTCGGGCCCGCAGCAGGAGCACATGCACGAGTGGTAGCGCAGCCGCCCCTCGTCCAGGTACGGGTGGTCCAGGCAGTCTAGCACGCTGAACCGCTTCTCCTGGACCACACACATGAGTTGTTAAGTTAATGAGAGTAAATCTTGAACAGATCAAGTAATGAAAACCGAGACTTGTACACGAGAGTTGTTAAGTTGAGCAGTGAGACGAGAATTAATCTTCAACAGGACAAGCAATGAAACTTATCGAGATGGTCAGTCGTGAAATATGACCAGACTTCAACTGGCAAAAAGCTATTACAGAGGGATACACAACTGTAAATCTCATGCAACGATCCCACATGCGTCTAACGCAATAACTTTCTTCAAAGGCAACTATTGGGCATTTCTTCGTTGCAGAAGACAAATTCGTGACTTAGAATAACAGCTTTTCCAAGTCGTTACCGACGTTACTAAGCAGTAACCGACGTCACAGAGCTGATTTCGAAGTACTAAACTGATTTTGATATTATTAAGCCATTACAGATATTTCTAAACCGTTACTCTTCTATTGCCGGTTTACTTTTATTGCACAGAAGGTTCATAATGTCACAGCAAACCTGAACCAATACAGAATCCGAAACCTTCTAATTTTGATTCATGTTATTTAGTACAAAAAATCTGCTTTAATAAACCCAAAATAAGTCACTATTTTTTTAATACACCTCTCAATCTATCCATTCACACTCAACATTTAAGCCATTTAAACTTTGTGAGCTTTTTAATAACGCACTGTCTTTCACTTAATGCATTTTTACGTAATTCAAAATACTGCCGCCTCATTCTATTCCTTCTCAAAGTACACTAATCTCTCACCAACTGTATACAGTAGACGAACCAATGCCCTACATACACTCAGCAGTGCCTTACCCCAATTTTGAGTTAGCAATAACCTGAACAATGTAGCTTTGGCGTCAGTCCGCGATGGTCGCCGACTACATTGTTCGAAACAAATGATCAGAACTAAACGAAAGTACTGTCCATTACATCTTCTCGCCATGTCAATGTTGAATATCGAAGTTAAGTTCAACTTGAGTTGAATATTGAACTTTGGTTAACATGATGCAAACGCCACCAACACCATCACGCAACGATATTTTAAACACGTAAGAACTATCTCGGTTGACTTCTTGGTTGTTTGAAAGGTTAACGTCTCCTGAAGTCAGAGCAGCGCCGATGGACTAGACATGTAGATAGTAATGAAGTATAGTGATGAAGACATCTTAACCTAGTTTCTGTGAGGAGCAGCTGTTGCGTGATGGATTGAAAAAGTGCTTTATCCACGGACGAATTATACGGAGTTGACTGGTTTTTGTTGGACTGATGGGTGCATTACCTCTCAGTCTAACTTTTTCGGTGCCTGCATGCATGGTTTTCGCCGTCCAAGTAATTAAATCGCTTGGGTGGCGGAAAACATGCATGCTTTGGCGATAAAGTTAGACTGGGCCGGGGTCATTGTGAAGTTGGTTGAACCATTCCCCGTTATTGAAGCTGGTCGCAGGACTTTTCCGTCAAGATAAAAGAGACACAGGAATGTCTTGCCGGGGGACCTTGTGTTGTCTGATTCCTTGGTTGACTTCAGTAGGAAGCTAGCTTGCTATTTAAGCGATGTGTTTTTAGAGTAGGTCTGATGTTGGGCTTTTGTGCTTATTTTGTAGGGTAGAAGCTGAGAAAATATGAAATCACGAGGTGCACATGTGATAACACTGATCCAAATCTATCTATGCTATAATAAAAGCCGCGTCCGTCGGTCGGTCTGTCCGAAGCCAGCCTGCAGTGTGTGATGAGCATATCTGTGATACAAGCTCCAGCCCTATACATACATTTTGACGGCCCGTGTTCACGCGGCCTCATCAACTCTCGAGAGCTTGAATTTTTTATTTTTTACGGCCTTTCTCTCATTTCACCCTCTTTTTATTTTAACAAAAGAGGGGTGGACTAGTTGAATATAATATATGGATAAAATAGCGACAGAGGATGTACCATCCATATGAAACATAACGTGGAGGAGAAAAAACGACACAGGATTTACATACGTATCTTAACATATGGAAGAAATAGCAACAGAGGACGTACCTTGCAAACG
This sequence comes from Morinoia aosen, assembly GCA_030386875.1. Lineage (NCBI taxonomy): Eukaryota > Metazoa > Arthropoda > Malacostraca > Amphipoda > Talitridae > Morinoia > Morinoia aosen. The sequence goes on from CM059558.1 coordinate 22,030,423, forward strand.
GAACACATGAGCTAATCGATAGACAATGGGACGCTCAACTGATCACTCAGGCAGTCGAAGGGGAGCATGACAATGACCATTCACGCAGTCGAAGGGTAGCATGACAATGACCATTCACGCAGTCGAAAAGAAGCATGACAATGACCATTCACGCAGTCGAAGGTGACGACAATGAGCACAATGACCACTCAGAAGGTGAGCAGGACAACGACCACACACAACAACCACTCACGTAGTCGAAGGTGAGCATGACGGAGAGGAGGTGGATGGCCTCCTGCGTGGCGTTGGCGCCGAGGCTGTAGAGGGAGTTGATGGCCTGAGCCTTGCGCGGCCGCCGCAGCACGTGGTTGCGCGCGCCCTCGGCCGCGTGCCGCACCTCGTGCGGGTCGGGTGTGCCTAGCAGGTCCGTGATCCGGTCCAGCTGCGACACGAAATGGCTTCATCATAAATGTCTACTGGTGGAATGAGGACTGCATTTCATACTTTGTCATATCTCGTATCAGTTGAATACCTCCGCATCAACACGAAATGGCTTCATCATAAATGTCTACTGGTGAAATGAGGACTGCATTTCATACTTTGTTATATCTCGCGAGTATCAGTTGAACACCTCCGCATTAGCACGAAATGGCCTCACTATAAATATCTTCCGATGAAGTACTGACTCGACTTCATATTTCGTTGAATCTCATAAGATTCTGTCGAATATCTTCTCATTCAGTACATTCCTTGCGCCACGTCATTCCATTCAGTGTCACAATTGTTACGTATTCATACTCGCTTCTGGGTCCCAAGGGATTTGCTCGCCTAGTTATCCACTGAACTACAGACGTAAAAGAAGTAACATACTTTACAAACACCAAAAGAAACTTTAATGTAATTCCATCAAGAGTATCAGTGACTGAGAAGCGCGCTCAAGAAAGCGCTGTTTTTCCCCACACAAATTCAGTGCATGAGAAGGAACAAAAACAAGAGTGACATCAGGGTAGCAGAGACCTAGAAGAGGACTGATACATGCGCAGACACGCTAAAAACAGAGCAAAACCTCGTAAAAATAAAGGCGCGTGAAGAGGACACTAGGGATCAGGAGGGGGAATGAGACACGCTAAAAACTGAGCAAAAAAAATTGTAAAAATAAAGGCACCTAAACAAGGTATCATGGATCTGAAGGAAAGAAAAGAGAAGCTCGTGGAAATAAGGGCACCTAGACAAGGTACCATGGATCTGGAGTAAGATAAAACAGGCACAGGACGGACAAAACAGAAGCTCGCTGGTCACCTGCTGTATGGGGGTGGCGGCCTGGAAGAGGATGCGCCTGCCGAGCAGCTCGCCGAAGATGCAACCCACGGACCAGATATCGACGGCCTGCGTGTAGTACTTGGCTCCCATGAGCAGCTCGGGTCCCCTGTAGTACTGCGTGACCACCTCCTGCGTCATCTCTCTGTTGCAGTCGTCCTCCACCACTCGCGCCAGGCCGAAATCGCAGATCTGCGCCATGCAGAATTCAGGTGAGTGCTAGTTTAAGCCTCCCTACACGCAGGTTAGATGTTAGTTTAAGCCTCCCTACACGCAGGTTAGATGTTAGTTTAAGCCTGCCTACACGCAGGTTAGATGTTAGTTTAAGCCTCCCTATACGCAACAAAGGCGATCCAAAGAGAGGAAGGAGAATGGCATCAATTGGTATGGAGTTAAGTGAATGCGAAATCTGTACAAACAAGGTGCACAGAAACAGTAAGTTTAGAAAGAAGTTTATGGAACAAGATAAAAGTTAAAAAAGAAAGTAGTAGGTGCTAAAAAACAGGCCGACAGATAATCGAAAAAAAAGATAGTCCGTAACAAAAAAAAACGACTATTCTATTTAAACGAAAGGAAAGCCTACCTAACCTTTACCTCGGGACCTCACATATTCCCCTTGGGAGTGCTAATTCCCTTAAATACAATAGTTGTATCCCCCTGAGGGAAAGAAAATATTTAGGTCACACGGATTGTCTGAAATGCTTCCCTATCTCTCCATTAAATAACAATGCGTTGGTTAGTTGGTCTGTCCATACCCAATCGCTGGTCGTGAACTGATGGATTGCGTGCCTGAACACTACAAAATAACGCTAAATTTCTGTTTTTCAGTTACACCTTATTTGCCTTGACCAAAATTTAAAAGAAAGCTATTTCAGTAGAATAATAAAAAAGCCGGAATAAAAAATATTATACATGGGACGAACAGCGCATTCAAACAGTTTTAAAATTTATTAGGATAACTGGATGGTTGCTACAATCTCGAGTTAAAACTACGACGATGGGAAATATGAAAACAAGAGTAATGAAACCATACTTCTTTCGAGCACAATTGACTGGAAGGGCACAGGAAAGTCAGGCAATACACAAGGGAGTCAGAAAATATACAAGGGAGTTAGAACACGCACAAGCGAGTTAGGAACCGAGCATGTCAGTTAGGAAGTGAGCAAGCAAGTCAGAAAAAGTCTACAACAAGACGGAGGCATGGCGACTCACCTTCAAGATGCAGTTAGAGTTGACCAGTAAGTTGCCAGGCTTGATGTCCCTGTGTATGATCCTCGCGGAGTGTAGATACTTGAGACCTGCTCACAAGAGTTACATGAACGCATCAATGTAAGCGTCGCTGGAGTCCGCGATCTTGCATCTCTTTCGACACCTTACGTATTGGTTCACGTCACCACTAACAGCGGCACACAATTTGCTAGTATTTGAGCTTATTCCAGAGGGCCAAAATATACTTCGTGAATAAATAGAAAACCAACGCGTTTTAACAACGCCCCCTTCTTACCCAAACAGTTGAGGTGAAATGAGTTAACAGAGGGACTGAGAGCATGAACGAGTTTTTAAACGCCAAGGTTATAATCGGTCTAGATGTAAAAAATAGAAAACAGCCAACAACTAACATCTATAGGCATTTGTAATTCGTGTATTGGGACATTTGTATTCTTTCATTTAAGTTGCATTAGAGGCAACTGCGTTATTAGAAAGGCATCACTAACTTGATCTCCACACTGAGGGCGTGTGTAAATACAGCACGCAAGATCATACGACTCGTTTAAACACAAATCTTCTGCGATGTATTTAAGTTTAGCCATAAGTACCAAATACCAACTACCAAGTGCCTCAACACGTTTCCAGCGATGGGTTAAACTAGAGTTCAATATTCAGTTTAAATTTGAAGTCAATTGTTGTACGCGATTTTGAAAATAGTAAACATTAACTGGATCGTGAACTAATTTAGTATGTACTAAAATTGAGTTAGTGACTGCAGGTCGGTCAGCAGCATCATGAAAATCTCCTCAGTGACCAGTAGTGAGGCTCTTCGCAGTGAATGCGTTAAACTATGTATATACAAACCTGCAGAAGAGCCCAATGAGCAAGCACCTTAACTGTGGTGAGGCCTCTTCTATTGACACTCGCTTGACATGCCCGTGAGCCTTTCCATTACCACGTGTAGTACCTGAGCTTCCAAGAAATAATACTGCAATAAACTCTCAAGACGCACGCTTACTCCCTCGAGCATAGCTCTAAAATCTCCCAAGAATGTTCAGAGCACCTGACAAGCAAATCAAAGACCTCACAACCGACCTGCAATATTCGAGATTCATACCCAACACGGGTGTGTATACAATACTAAAAATACTACGGGGCTGCTCACACCCAACAATGGTGTGAACAGCTCTTGCAAGCGCTGCTGGTTACCGGCAAGTGTCACTCAAAAAAAGGCTAGATTTTACTGGTTAAAAATCGTGTCGTCGTCAATTTCCGTAGAATATGTCATAATCGACAGCAGTAACAGGTAATCGGACATCAATTATCGTGAAAAACGATCAAATTTGAAGGAAATAATAATCAGATAATTAACTTTCATTTTCGTGTAAAATACCACAACCAATGAGAGTAACAGCAATTCGATAGAGATTTCACTGGAATATGCCACAACCAATAGAAATTACAGAAATTCAACATCAATTTCAGTAAAAAAAATACAAGCAATGGAAATAATAGAAAATACAATATCAATTTCAGTGGAAAATGCCACAAGTGATGGAGAGAACAAGCAATTCAACAAAGCGAGGAGGCTTGCATCATACAAATGCTGTTTGAGTGGTAACTAAGAAAACAGCAACCATAGTCTCTTCGTATCTAATCCAGGACTCATATGAGTAGTGACTCGGCTCTTGAGAACCTGGCAGGGTAATTGCTGACCCACCTCTGAGTATGGCAGAGCAACTACTCACCCACCTCTGAGTATGGCAGAACACCTACTCACCCACCTCTGAGTATCTGGTAGAGGAATATTTTGATGTGGTCGGAGGTGAGGTTCTGGGGCGACACGATGATCTTGTGCAGGTCAGACTCCATGAGCTCCGTCATGACGTAACTGAGCGCTACGTTAAGGAAAGGTGGGAAACGGGCGCGTGTGCGAGTGACTTGCTGGGTCTAAAAGAATTCCATGGCCGAAGATAATTAGACATTTCAACATATTTTGAGATTAGCCTTACCAGACCGCTGCACCGATGTTTCGATAATTTCTGAATCTGACCCTTTTCCGCTGTTCTTAGTTTTTGGTACTTTGCCTATTACGCAAAAACATGCGTCACAAACTAAAAATAATCAACCAATCGTTGTCAAACGTGATGGTTAGACACTGCAAATGCCTGCCCCCATGTGTTAAAATTGACCTCTAATGGTTTAACCTTAGGATCAGGACATCAGGTCTGGTGGAGTTAAAAGATCGCCCTCTACCTAAAATTTGTGCAGCCAAGGTGTGGCCATATAACGTATCGTACATGATGTTTCACTACACAACCTTGTGATTTGCGTGACTTGATGAATGATTGATTGATAAGAAATTTTTAGCCTCCCTTTACCACAACAAAAATGTTGAGAGAGGAAAGATGAAGGCAACATTTACTAGAGTTAAAGAACGCGGAATTTACGCACAAGGAGCATAAAAACAGTGCGCTAAGAAAGAAGTTCATGAAACAAGATAAAATTTGATGAAGAAAGTAGTAGGCGCTGAAAAACAGGACAGCAGTGACCGAAAAAAGATGGTCTGTAACAAAACAAAAAACTTATTCTACTTTAACAAAAAGAAAGCCTACCTAACCTTCAGCTCGGTACCCTCACATAATCTCCCTGTGAATGCTAATTCGCATAGATACAAGAGCTGCATTCCCCCAAGAAGGAGTATATGAACAACACCCAGATCAGATTATCAGTTAGTTACATCCTCTCTGGCCGTGACAAAAGTGTTTCAAAGAGAGAAAGAGGAAAATCACAATATGGAATTAAGGAAGCAAGGAATCTATGCACAAGAGTGTGACTCTACAAAAACCCCGGTATATAAAAACAGTAAGTTCAGAAATGAGTTTATGAAACATGATAATAGTTGACGATAAAATTTAGAGGTACTGAAAAACAAGTCAAGATGGTAGTAACGAGATACCACTCAAATCAGATTAAAAGTTAGTCACAGCATCTCTAACTACGACACAGGTGTTTGAGAGACAATTGACAACGTAACAATTGATTACCAGTACGTTAGTTTCAGCCTCCCTTCCCACAAAAAAGATGTTCAAGGGGGTCAACCCAGTGATTTTTTATTTGTAACAGATTGTTCAAAAATTTGCAAAGTTTATATCATTTTGAAAAGGAAACCCGTATTTGCTCTGGTGACTTTTTCGATTTTGGCTGCTGTAGGTTTTGAGTAAATGGGAAATGTTTTTTGTATCTTTTCTTGAACATTTCAAAAGAATAGAAGTGAATGAGTTTTCACGCTAGAAAAAAACTAAGACAGTTTTGGAATCCTTGTAATATTTTTAACAAACTAACGTTGCAATTTTTCTAATTTTTACAATGATATTTTATAAAAAAAGTTTTGAAAAAACATCACTATCACTTTGAACTGTGATGAAAAAGAAAAAAATGGAAATGGCCAGTGATGCCAGAAATGTTACAAGGATCCCCAAAACTTTCTTTTGTTTTTATCTAGCATGAGAAATCATTGGCTTCCATTCTTTTGAAATGTCCAAGAAAATTAGACAAAAAACAAATATTTTCAATTTTCCCAAAAATCGAGGCCAAAATCTATAAATTCCCAGGTGCAAAATATGTACCTCTTTCAAAATTACATATACTGTGCAACTTTCAGAACAATCGATTTAAAAATTAAAAATCGGTGGATTGACCCCCTTAAAGGGAGGAAGGATGATCGCACCATTTATCATCGGGCAAAAGTCAGCCGCCAGCAGTAACAAAATAAGGCAAATCCAAAATTCCCATATGCAGTATTGTGGATACAAGCAAGTACCCATTTCAGGAAATACATCCCACAAATTCATGAAATCAGGAGAGCCCAGTAGCTGGTACAAAGCACACACCACGGTAGAAGAAACAAGGTAGGTTCAAACCACTATTTTTTTCGTTGACGGTGTGGTTTTGCTGACGTCACGGCAACAAACCAATAGCAGCGCTCACATTGCATCTGGCACTGCTATCCCCAAATCAGGCTCCACTATTGGCCAAACGACATGGCGTTTTGATGACGTCATACAGTTTGTTTGAAATAAAGTCTTTCTATTGGCTAGCCAAACAAGAGGTGTATTTTCTCCCATAGAAATGACCCTACCTTGTTTCCTCTACCGTGGCACACACACAACACACAGTAGCGTTAGAAAAGGATACATCTCGTGGAAGCTTTCCAGGGCTGGAGGCTGCAGGATGTCCAGGGCACTCAGTACCTGCAACACACCAACACTTGCTCAAATTTCCATAATGTGCGATGTGCGTCCCGCGGAATACAGATTAACCAATAAAATACTACAATCTTTCACAGTATATCATCAAAAGTTCAGTCCATTCAATGATAAAATTTGGGACTAACATTACGTTATAATTCATAGGTCATTATAGCACCAAAGTTTGGGTTACTACAACGACAACATTTTTCTCAATACAACTTTAGAAATTTTTATAGCATCAAACCTAAATTTTTATCCTTTTAGCACTAGCATTTCAATCAGTGTAAAACCAAAAAATTGACTAAGACACTAAAATTAAGGCATTCGCAAATACCTCATTTGTCGTCGTAGTCAATGCTGTACCTAAGAAAAGACGACGATGCCTTTATTTTGTTATGTCCTTAAGAGTTACCAGTACAATCAATAGAAAGCTGTCACATTCCTCAAATATCAACGCTCAGGCAGCAACATTTCATCCAGTTTTCTACACTAATATGATACATTCTTTCCTCCCGAGGCTTTACTGACCGATATTTGGCTTCCAGCAAGATCCAAGTTTCAAGAAACATAACATAAACATACTGATTAAATTTGAACATAACGATGCAACTTATGCATAGTTCATGAAAACTATAGTCACGCATTTTCATCCTGAGCAATGCGAACTATAGATGGGCCAAGCCAACCAACTGCAAACACTTTCTGACGTACACTGAATGTCCAACACCATGGGTGCTATAGAGAACAGTGCTAGGCAGTGAGCTCCTAGAAGAGGTAAAAATGCACCTAGAAGAGGTAAAAATGCACCTAGAAGAGGTAAAAATGCACCTAGAAGAGGTAAAAATGCACCTAGAAGAGGTAAAAATGCACGAAGAGGTAAAAATGCACCTAGAAGAGGTAAAAATGCACCTAGAAGAGGTAAAAATGCACCTAGAAGAGGTAAAAATGCACCTAGAAGAGGTAAAAATGCACCTAGAAGAGGTAAAAATGCACCTAGAAGAGGTAAAAATGCACCTAGAAGAGGTAAAAATGCACTTAGAACAGGTAAAAATGCACCTAGAAGAGGTAAAAATGTAACTCGTGCACGAAGTCGGTCGTATGATGCGCCGGTGACTATCTATTCAACTCGAAAAGAAGGATTTAAAGAAAAAACAAAGTCATAGTAACTACATATATGCAAACCCTATTTCCACAATCAGCGCAGCGAGAGTCACTTCTCCGAGGGTAGTGAATCAAGAATGAATGAAGCACAGACACCCCCCACCAAATCCCGATAGGTATCAGAAATTTTCCGTACTATTGAAGGGCAGCAAGTCCAACGAATACAAAGAAAAAAGAAGTCAAGTTTTGGTTATTGGAAAATAAAGTCAAGTTTTGGTTATTGGAAAATAAAGTCAAGTTTTGGTTATTGGAAAATAAAGTCAAGTTTTGGTTATTGGAATGAAGTCAAGTTTTGGTTACTGGAAAATGAAGTCAAGTTTTGGTTACTGGAATGAAGTCAAGTTTTGGTTATTGGAATGAAGTCAAGTTTTGGTTATTGGAATGAAGTCAAGTTTTGGTTATTGGAATGAAGTCAAGTTTTGGTTATTGGAATGAAGTCAAGTTTTGGTTATTGGAATGAAGTCAAGTTTTGGTTATTGGAATGAAGTCAAGTTTTGGTTATTGGAATGAAGTCAAGTTTTGGTTATTGGAATGAAGTCAAGTTTTGGTTATTGGAATGAAGTCAAGTTTTGGTTATTGGAATGAAATCAAGTTTTGGTTACTGGAATGAAGTCAAGTTTTGGTTACTGGAATGAAGTCAAGTTTTGGTTATTGGAATGAAATCAAGTTTTGGTTACTGGAATGAAGTCAAGTTTTGGTTACTGGAATGAAGTCAAGTTTTGGTTACTGGAATGAAGTCAAGTTTTGGTTATTGGAATGAAGTCAAGTTTTGGTTACTGGAATGAAGTCAAGTTTTGGTTATTGGAATGAAGTCAAGTTTTGGTTATTGGAATGAAGTCAAGTTTTGGTTATTGGAATGAAGTCAAGTTTTGGTTATTGGAATGAAGTCAAGTTTTGGTTATTGGAATGAAGTCAAGTTTTGGTTATTGGAATGAAGTCAAGTTTTGGTTATTGGAATGAAATCAAGTTTTGGTTACTGGAATGAAGTCAAGTTTTGGTTACTGGAATGAAGTCAAGTTTTGGTTACTGGAATGAAATCAAGTTTTGGTTACTGGAATGAAGTCAAGTTTTGGTTACTGGAATGAAGTCAAGTTTTGGTTACTGGAATGAAGTCAAGTTTTGGTTACTGGAATGAAGTCAAGTTTTGGTTATTGGAATGAAGTCAAGTTTTGGTTATTGGAATGAAGTCAAGTTCTGGTTATTGGCATGAAGTCAAGTTTTGGTTTTTGGAATGAAATTAAATTTTTCTCATAAAAATGAAGTGAAGTATTGATTTATGGAATGAAGTCAAAATTTGGTTCGAAGGTATTCTTTTGCAATGTATTCTTTTCCAGCAACAGCGCCTCTTACATTCAACAGCAAGCTTCAGTGAAGAAAACGCGTTTTCTTTTGGCTAAAAAATGGTGCTTCATTCAAAGATCAATCAAGGTTACCCAGGGCATACCTTAACCCTTTAACGTCCGAATTTTTGTACTCATATTACCGTTAACACAACCACCGTCACTAAACTGGCGCTGGCATCAGGCAGTCACCAATATCAGGATGGGATAGGAACTGCCACCCGGCAGAGAACTTCAAAGAACACATTAGGGAACTAATTGAACAAGAAATACAATATATTGAGGGTATTTTTTGAAAGAGGACACTGGTGTCCTCTGGGGCGTTAAAGGGTTAAACGTTCCCCACCCGTTTTTATTTTGAAATTAGAAAAATTTTCTTGTTTGCAACGAAAGAATGACATTTTTATAATGCTTTCCTGTTTGAAACTACGGTGTATTTAAAAATATTATTCAAGTACCCTAACAGCAGCATCTCAAAATCCCGCACTTGAAAACCTCCACCCAGAATTTTAGTGGAGCGAGAAGAAGGCTCTGAGCCGGCCGGCGGAGCATTAGAATAATTTAAGAGGCCGCCATTCAGATATGAAAGATAGCCGAAAATTACATTACTTCCTTCCCCAAATAGGCCCTAGTGCCCGGCTGCTTCAAGGCCGCAGTCACGGAAGCGCACTATTGCTAAAAAAAAAAATTCAGAACAGAAAATCGGCGCTTTTGTGCTGCAAGAGCCCTGCAATTATCCGCGGCATTAACGAGCAACCATAGCGCCTGCACTCGCACACTCCACAGACAATGTGTCTTTTGAGGACACGAGCGTATCGCTACGAACTGACTACAGTTCTACTTTTGTTAGTCGTCCAGTATTCGTTTGAGAAAATGTCACCAGGTCACAAAACCTTACTTTCAGTTTCTGACAAAGAAATTCAAGGTATAGACTGTATAATTTTTCAATAGCTCACTGTTCTCGTCGTCCTTTACAACTAACTCGAACGAATTTTCATTGCTACCGTCCCCACAATTTTCACTATTCCCTTTCAAGTTTTACTGATAGCATTATTCCTATTTTTTCTTTGCTGATGATGAGCGTCTCTTTTTACCTAAACATCCCTTTTTACAAGTAAATGCTTCATACGATATTCCTCGTGCAGGAATAAATGTAAATGAGAATTTAAATTAAAAACTATAAAACATTCCAACAGCTGTTTCGGAACTCAAACATCTAACAGCAAGAGCCACAAATTTGAACTAACGATGGTCGTGACGAAATAAGCATCACACGAAGCAAATAACGCAGAATGCCCATGGAATCGCTGAAATTATTGAGAAACGTACTATACTGAAACGTGTCCACTATACAAGGTAAATGCAGCCAGGAACGCCTGCCACTCACGTTCTCGTGTCGGAAGAAGCACAACATGCGCAGCTCTCTGAAGACGCGCTTGCTGGACATCAGCGACTGGAACACATTCGGCATCTTCTTGAGCGCCACCTTCTTCGAGGACCGCGGATCCGTCACCGACCTGCGAAGAGTTTTTTGATATTTCAATTGTCACCGTAACTCCTAACAGTGTCATCGACAGTCAACAAACCATGAAATAAAGTCTTATTAAAATATTAGGATAAACTGATCAAGAAATAGTTTTTCAATATATTAGGATTATCACGATTACCCCTGATAATGTCATCGTTAGTCATTCTCCAGGCAGGCAGAAAAAGAATTTGTCACACATGGAATGAATATCACAGACCACGCGAGGGACGATTAACTAAGAGCAAGAAGAGGAAACTTAGGTCAGACACGCGACTGGAACGCAAACACAACAATGAGGGAAATAAAGCAGCAGAACTTGGAGACGTTAAAAAGACACGAGTGTCGCACTGCGTCGGAGCAGCGCGATTTAATTAGATTTATTACTACCGCACATTGCGTCACATGGAAAAACAATCAAGTGATAGTCACAAGTCCGTGGTTGTGGCTTAGCCAAAAGAAGTGATGGATCTCATGCAGTCACAGCAGCGTTATGCCTCCGAGTTGTCACAGGAGATCATTGTCTCAGACACTAACGATCGTGACGCAGCACGTAATTCTACAGACGTCAAGTAACACCACTTCTTGAGCCTTGCGCTCAGTTTCCACGAAATTAACACATTGACCGCAACGTGCGCCACCGGTGGCCACGGAGAGGATTTTCATGATGCTGCTGACCGACCAGTAGTAACAAACTCAATTTTTATGTATATTTAATTAAACCCGAATGAATGCATAGTGCAGTGAATGTTCACTTTTTCTAAACTGCGTACTAGAACTGACTTTAAACTTGAGTTAAATATTGAACTTCTAATTGTTTAACCAATTGCGGTCAAAGTGTTAAGTAATGCAGCAAAATAAAATCAAATTTTAGTGCAAGAATTCAGGACTGGGGTGGTCAAACACGTGTCTAATTTACCTACCTAGCAACAAAGAGATGTTACCACACACCAAACGTTCGCATGCAAAAAAGCGTAATACTCAATAAATAATTAGCAAATTGGTTCAGCATTAACAGTTGTTTCTGTACTTAACATACGAGTCGAAGAACGGGTTCAGAATCTGATTCACGCCAGTATTGGCTCGTCACATGATGCCAGTGTTCGAAAATTTCAACTTGGATAGCAGGGTTTCAACCCGGCATTCTTAAATAATAAATAGGTGCTGTAACAGTACTCCGGTTTAAAAACACTCGCGAGAGTATGAACTTAGGAATAGAGACGTGCATGTGTGCTCTAACGAATAAAGAGAGACGTGCATGTGTGCTCTAACGAATAAAGAGAGACGTGCATGTGTGCTCTAACGAATAAAGAGAGACGTGCATGTGTGCTCTAACGAATAGAGAGAGACGTGCATGTGTGCGCTAACGGATAAAGAGAGACGTGCATGTGTGCGCTAACGGATAAAGAGAGACGTGCATGTGTGCTCTAACGAATAAAGAGACGTGCATGTGCGCGCTAACGGATAAAGAGAGACGTGCATGTGTGCGCTAACGAATAGAGAGAGACGTGTGTCTACGCTCACGAATATAGATGCGCGGACGTTAAACACACCATGCCGCAAATATAGATGCGCGTACGTTAAACACACCATGCCGCAAAAATAGATGCGCGTACGTTAAACACACCATGCCGCAAATATCGGTGCATCAGAATGCTGATAGAAAAAAATAGAGAACTGTGCGCAGGAAAAACATCCCTACCTCTAAAGGTTGCTTTCTGAAACAGCAGCAAGGCTTGAGTGACAGCTGCAACGCGACTAACAGCTGTCAATAGCAGCTCAAGGTCTTTTTTCTTTAGAGATAGCCGTAGCCAACCTACAAAACGTTGACTTAAGATGCTTAAGAATTCATTGAAAGAAAAACTCCTCGAACTATGTACATACTCGTATTGTGTGTTTTTAAGTTCATGCCAGATGCCGAGAAGACTAAGTTGACGCAGTGAATGAGCATTTCCTGCAATTAAGCTTCCACTCTCGCTCGCATTGTTTTAACACAGAAGGTTTGATTGGCACGTTGCTTGCGACCCATTGATGGGTCGTGCCTGAGTTCTTACTGCTGCGAATTATTATTATTATTATTATTATTATTATATAAGAAAGTTTTAGCCTCCCTTAACCACGACAAAGATGTTCCAAGAGAGGAAAGAGGAAGGCACCATTTAGTATGGAGTTGAGGGAACGCGGAATCTATGCACAAGGTGCACAGAAACAGTAAGCTAGGAAAGAAGTTCATGAAACAAGAAAAAAGTTGAAGAAGAAAGTAGTTGGTGCTGAAAAACAGGAAAGCAGTGAACCGAAAAAAGATGGTCCGTAACAAAATAATAACCTATTTTATTACAACAAAAAGGAAGCCTACCTAACCTTTAGCTCGGGCCCTCACATGGTTCCCCTGGGAGCGCTAATTCCCATAGATACAAGAGTTGTATCCCCCTGAGGGGTTACTGCTGCGAAACAACTCATCGATAGGTCATTAGAAAAATTTTAACAATCTTTTAAAATTAATGGCAAGTTCATAATGGGCCCAGTTAACATTTGGAATGTATGAAATTGCTCAACAACTTTGGATTTTGAATTGAACATATAACTTCAGTTTAACCCATCGCAGTCAACGTGTTAGACCAATAATTTTTACCATCACACACGCGCTGCATAGACACTAAATTGAGCCACAAGTCCCGTTTCCAATAACATAAAAACGTGACACTGATGCCATCTCTCTTAGGTTGAAGCGCAGTGTGTCAACTGAAAGATCCTTTGCTGGTAAACACACACCTGCAATGTGACAGCTTAGATCATGAATTATTTCAACACGATGACGACCTATCGGGGCATAAGAGTACCACTAGGTAAATTGTTCGTTTACGTATCGGTGCGAATGAACAGCATTTTCGCATTTTATTTCAATAAAAGTAAATCCTACCAAACCTTCAGCTCGAAACCACACAACTGTATCCTGGGAGGATTATTACGGTTTACAATAGTCCCTATAACAGGGAATAATTTCTTACTTTTGAAGCTATAAATTCTCAAAGTGTACAAACTACACAGATACTTCAAAAAGGTACTCGAAATTCGTCTCATCCGATCAATTTTTACAATGCATCAAACTCCAACTTCTAAACTGAACACTTCATTCCAAATAAATACAATAGTTAAATCTCCCTGAAGAGCCGCAATAAGATCCCTATGCCACTATCACAGCCACAACACAGAAACTTGTAGCATAGTTCAGGAACACAGGATTTATCAATCAAGGTGCACCAAAACCGTCAGCAAATCTCAGGTACAGATGACCGACAAGGGTATTTTAGCATTAAGTACGTGATTAAAATGCCACAGAACTTCACTGTCATATCATCAAAGAAAGTTTCAGATTACCAGTAATTCCGTCAAAGAGACGAAAGGACTAACCTAAACAGATTCAACAGAAACACACACGAATTATCCGGGACCTTGAAAGCAGCGTTCCGTAACAGCGGGCTGCACCAAGGCGCTTCGATCTCAGCTGCAGCGCGTCGCAACAGCGGGCTGCACCAAGGCGCTTCGATCTCAGCTGCAGCGCGTCGCAACAGCGGGCTGCACCAAGGCGCTTCGATCTCAGCTGCAGCGCGTCGCAACAGCGGGCTGCTCCAAGGCGCCCGTGCCACAACTGCTGCTGCATCAAGGCGCCCGTGCCACAGCTGCTGCACCAAGGCGCCCATGCCACAGCTGCTGCACCAAGGCGCCCATGCCACAGCTGCTGCACCAAGGCGCCCGTGCCACAGCTGCTGCACCAAGGCGCCCGTGCCACAGCTGCTGCACCAAGACGACCATGCCACAGCTGCTGCACCAAGGCGTCCATGCCACAGCTGCTGCATCAAGGCGTCCATGCCACAGCTGCTGCATCAAGGCGTCCATGCCACAGCTGCTGCACCAAGGCGTCCATGCCACAGCTGCTGCACCAAGGCGTCCATGCCACAGCTGCTTCACCAAGGCGTCCATGCCACAGTTGCTGCACCAAGGTGTCCATGCCACAGCTGCTGCACCAAGGCGTCCATGCCACAGCTGCTGCACCAAGGCGTCCATGCCACAGCTGCTGCACCAAGGCACCCGTGCCATAGCAGCTGCACACAGCACCACACCAACACCACACACCACCACACAGCACCACACCCGCACCACACACACCCTACACCACCACACAACACCACACAGTACCACACCCGCACCACACAGCACCACACACCACCACACAGCACCACACCCGCACCACACAGCACCAGCAGACGGCCGTATCGACCAGCCAGAGGCGGGAGCACCGCAGTGCAGAGCCGGCCAGCCACGGGTCCCTGCAGCTCGGCCACACAGCTCCGTGAACACCGGCCGCTGTTCTGCTGCATACTCGCTGCAGCCTGGCTGGGTGTGTGGGTGTGTCTATGGGTGGGATTCTTCGTGCATGTGTGTATGTTTGTGCATGTGTGGGATTCTGTGTGTGCTGGTGTGGGATTCCATGTGTTTGTGTTGGGTTCGGAGTGTTTGTGTGGGGTTCGGAGTGTTTGTGTGGGGTTCGGAGTGTTTGTGTGGGATTCTATGTTTGTGTGGGATTTTATGTTTGTGTAGGATTCTATGTTTGTGTGGGATTCTGTGTTTGTGTGGGATTCTGTGTTTGTGTGGGATTCTGTGTTTGTGTGGGATTCTATGTGTTTGTGTGGGATTCTGTGTGTTTGTGTGGGATTCTGTGTTTGTGTGGGATTCTGTGTTTGAGTGGGATTCTGTGTTTGTGTGGGATTCTGTGTGTTTGTGTGGGATTCTATGTGTTTGTGTAGGATTCTGTGTGTTTGTGTGGGATTCTGTGTTTGTGTGAGATTCCATGTGTTTGCGTGGGATTCTATGTGTTTGTGTGGGATTCTATGTGTTTGCGTCGGATTCTGTGCTTGTGTGGGATTCTGTGTGTTTGTGTGGGATTCTATGCGTTTGTGTGGGATTCTATGTGTTTGCGTGGGATTCTGTGTTTGTGTGGGATTCTGTGTGTTTGTGTGGGATTCTATGTGTTTGTGTAGGATTCTGTGCGTTTGTATGGGATTCTGTGTATTTGTGTGGGATTCGGAGTGCTTGTGAGGGATTGTGTGTGTTTGTGTGGGATTGTGTGTGTTTGTGTGGGATTCTAAACGTGTGTATGTGAGGTATTCGATGCACATGCAGGTATAGATTCATGTATGCGTGTAAACATGCTGTCGATTCAAGTGTAAATGTGTGAATACATTCACACACGCGTGTACGGAGCAATAGGAATACGCTCACCTACATCTCGCACACACTAAGAAATAAGGCGCCCATGCCACTCGAACGCATGCTACGAAATAAGAATGAAAAGATTGGTTGTTGATTTTCTATTTAGGAAAGCTTTTGGCCTGGATTATTTTGGCTATGAGTAAAGTTCTGCTCCATAAGCGCGTGTTTTACTTTCTTTGTAAGATTATTAACATTATTTTTATTATTATATAAATTGAAGACTCCTTAGCCACAACAAAAGAGATCGAAAAGGAGGGACCATTCAGTTTGGACAATAGGAAACGATGAATAATACCTCGTAGAAAACGGTGAATGATCCTCCATAGAAAACGGTGAATGATACTCCGTAGAAAACGGTGAATGATACTCCGTAGAAAACGGTGAATGATACTCCATAGAAAACGGTGAATGATACTCCGAAGAAAACGGTGAATGATACTCCATAGAAAACGGTGAATGATACTCCATAGAAAACGGTGAATGATACTCCATAGAAAACGGTGAATGATACTCCGTAGAAAACGGTGAATGATACTCCATAGAAAACGGTGAATGATACTCCGTAGAAAACGGTGAATGATACTCCGTAGAAAACGGTGAATGATACTCCGTAGAAAATGGGGAATAATGTTCCACAGAAAACTGGGACTGCTGTTCTTAGAAATGATGTCCAGCGCATAAGAACAGCAAGAAAGAAAGAGAAAGTAAAGACGTAGAGGAAATAGCGAAGAGGACACGAAAGATATTCCTAAAAGCCTATCTGTAGCTGAGGTAACCTAACAGTATCCCGCTTGGTGGCACTAGTCCCTATAGCGGAGGATAATTTTTTACTTTCAGAGCTATACATTCTTGGAGTGAATTAACTACACAGGTACTTCAGAAAGTTACTTGAAATTCGTCACATTCGATCAAATTTTTACAACACATCAAACTCTTATTCCAACGTGATGGCACAACTAAATGGTCGCAACATTTTCCTCCCTTTCTCCTGGAAAAGCGCGACTTTTTCCTAACCAGCGCAAGAGATGTCCAAAGACTCCCAGCATTTCACTATGAAAATCCCACAACGTTCCACGGGAATTCTGACCTAAATGCCGGAAGAGGCGTTCTCAACGGGATTATTTTCTAGGAATTACAGAAACAGTAAACGAATTAACGCACCGGTATAACAAGAAATAGTTGGTTCAAATACCCACGAAATACAGGACCAGTATGACGACAGGCAAAAACTACGGTAGTTGTTATAAATACCCGCTACTCCCAGTGCTGTGTCCCAGGTATAACAGGAAACGAAATAACAGACCGTTATAACATGAAATGGTATAAATACCCGCTACTGCCAGTGCTGTGTCCCAGGTATAACAGTAAACAAAATAACGGACCGTTATAACATGAAATAGTCGGTATAAATACCCGCTACTGCCAGTGCTGTGTCCCAGGTATAACGGTAAACAAAATAACGGACCGTTATAACATGAAATAGTCGGTATAAATACCCGCTACTGCCAGTGCTGTGTCCCAGGTATAACAGGAAACGAAATAATTGACCGTTATAACATGAAATAGTCGGTATAAATACCCGCTACTGCCAGTGCTGTGTCCCAGGTATAACAGGAAACGAAATAATTGACCGTTATAACATGAAATAGTCGGTATAAATACCCGCTACTGCCAGTGCTGTTTCCCAGGTATAACAGGAAACGAAATAATTGACCGTTATAACATGAAATAGTCGGTATAAATACCCGCTACTGCCAGTGCTGTGTCCCAGGTATAACAGGAAACGAAATAATTGACCGTTATAACATGAAATAGTCGGTATAAATACCCGCTACTGCCAGTGCTGTTTCCCAGGTATAACAGGAAACGAAATAACTGACCGTTATAACATGAAATAGTCGGTATAAATACCCGCTACTGCCAGTGCTGTGTCCCAGGTATAACAGGAAACGAAATAACTGACCGTTATAACATGAAATAGTCGGTATAAATACCCGCTACTGCAAGTGCTGTGTCCCAGGTATAACAGTAAACAAAATAACGGACCGTTACAGCAAGAAATAGTCGGTACAAGAACCGTCAACTACGGGGCTGTGTCCCAGCGATAAGAAATAATTTCCACTGCGGGCTGGTGCCACGTGAGATATTGAGGCACGACGCAAGCGGCGAGCCAAAACTTGCGTGGTCCCTATTCTGGTCGGGTAAACACACGTCATTGATATCTCCGTGCGGGGTGCACGTGGCAGCGAGTCTGCTTGGGCCGTCCTTCCTCACGCACATGAATTACAAACGCACATGCGTATCAATAAATAAATTTATTTATTTACGCACAAACTCATGCACGCATGCATGCATACCCTCTCCGATTCAGGCATACTTGGACATAAATTTCATAAATTCATGTATTTACTCCCAAATTCATGCAAAAGTGCGTTCTCTGAGTCATGCATTTGTGGATATAGAAGTATGCATGAGCACATGTAAGCTTGCATGCATAACTCGCGAGCATACAAATATTCAAACATGCACGCTTGCCTACCCTCACACACACGTACTGTAGCGTGCATAAAAATACATATACACACACACTCAGTCATTGCACCGCATATAAACATGCACATTTCTCTACACAGAAATGTCACACACCCATTTCCCCAGACAGGTCCACATGTCGTCGGTTCGTCTTAAATGTGTGACTGATGGCAAAAATTCGTAGGTTCGTCTTAATGTGTGACTGATGGTAAAAATTCGTCGCTTCTCATGCAATGCCCATAGCTTTCGCTGAGTCTACGCCTCGATACCAAAGCCATAAGCAACTAATACTCAAAGAGCGCTGCATTCATTACTTCTGTGACAGGAAGGTGCTCTGACAAGGAGTTTCAAGGCAGTTAGCCAGTCAGAGGATCTCGAGATCAGCAATGCGCATTTCTGGCAAGCAGTTTGGTTTCAAAGGACATGAGTCTGTAGTTCGAGTGAGACAAAGCAAGGATTGTTACCAGGATTAAAGACAATACACTGTAGAAATGATACTTAATAGTACTGCGATATAAATTAATTCCAAGTCCCAAAATAATTCTATAGATGTCACAATAAACGGTAAAAAATTCCTTTCAACACATGCGCTTAACAAAGCGAGAACGGATGAGCATTTCTTCTACGTAGATCAAGAAATCGGATAGAGCAATGAACACAGGTAGCATTCATCGTCATAAATATAATAATTTTGGAGTTGAAACTGTACTTTTGCAAAATTTTTATCAAGTAAGCGCTGATGTGCGAAACGATAATTCCAGGTGGGATAATTAACAATGTAAGTTTCATGAATAACATTCCACATCTACCGAGAAAATGAATAGAAAATCACCCTTTAATTCAAATTCATCGTTCGTTTAAAAAATACTAACTAAATGTCTCTATTTTTCTAAATTCAACGGGTTCTTCGACACGAAGTGAACAAAAACTCGCCAGATTAGATTTTAGATTATTAGTTTTAAGCCTCCCTATCCGCAACAAAGGCTATCCAAAGAAAGGAAGGAAGAAGGCACCATTTAGTATGGAGTTAAGGAAATGCGGAATCTATGCAGAAAGGGGCACAGAAACAGAAAGCTAAGAAAGAAGATCATGAAACAAGAAAAGTTGAAGAAGAAAGTAGTAGGTGCTGAAAAACAGGACAGCAGTGAACCGAAAAAAGATGGTCCGTAACAAAACTAAAACCTATGTTATTTTAACAAAAAGAAAGCCGACCTAACCTTTAGCTCGGGCCCTCACATAGTCCCCCTGGGAGCGCTAATTCCCATAGATACAACAGTTGAATCCCCCTGAGGGAACAAACCCTTGCCATTTCTAAATAATAATGGAAAATTCGAACCGACACTGGGGTTAAACTGTTGATACAAAACAGTAATTCATCTAAGGGTAAAATATTTAAACTCCGAACACTTCTTTCAGTGATGTCTCTCAAATATAATATAAACAATGAACGGTATTTGGAAATTCCATTCCGTCCAAAAGGGACATCTCATATACGAGCACTAACTACAGGCAGGATTTCAGCGAAAGTGAGCATCATTTAAAAATGTATTTTCCACTAATTAAAGGACGAACCCATTGTGCGATTGCTTACTCCCAAGGAACAGGAGATAAAAAGAGGATGTACATAAAAGGCACCATAAATGCGTTTTATCTGGGAATGAACAACAATGCCTAAGTCAAATAGTGCCTAACTCTGCAGCAGGTGGTTCGTAAAATCACTAAAAAGCTCAATTTCTCTAAATATAGCGACGAAAATAAACTAAAGCAACAAAGACGTCGATTAAGCGCAGTAGTCAGTCAGGACTCAAGGTATCAATACCATTCAAGTGACATTTTAATTCCAAAATCATGAAACTTGAAACCTTCAATACTGACAGACACAACTTCCTAGGCAAGGCGCTTATCAACAACAATTGAGCCAACATTTACATTTGTTAAAGAACCATCATCACGACGCAACTTAGTAACTCACTCGACAAATAAACAAAAAAAAAGCCAGATAGCCTCTCGGCCAACACGCATATCCCGCACAAAGAAGAAAGAACACACACACACACAAGGGTCAATTGACCTATGGATATCACAAGGGACATAAAACGATGGCCTAATTACCTTCCTGTCCCAGGCCCACTAATAATGCACTATTAGACCAGCTCGTGGCTATCGTGTGTCGCAGCCATTCGGCAGTCTCCTTGGTCTCGCCAGCTTTGCTGCTGTGTCTGTGTGGCAGGCAAACACGACAGAGGGCCGAGTGAGTTAGGGTTCTGTATCGTGTGAGGGGCTAGTGCTAAAAACGCAGATCACTTCAGAGTGTTATTGTAATGCGCGCTGCGAAGAGAAGGATACTCTGTTAAAATGCAGATCACTTCTGAGAGTTATTAGTAATTTCTTCTGTACAGCGAGCTTTAAATTGAGAACTCGACAGTATCGAGTACTAACAAAATTCGCACAAGTCAACATAGGCACAACACAGCACAGACAGGAGCCATACACTCTCATACTAATAATGCAATTATGTACTAATACACCGCAAAATAAGCAGACTCATCAAATGCAGACGATTTTGAATGTACGTACATGAATGAATATGATTCCCAAGCAGAGGCAGAATAGAAATACTTATCTATCTATAAATACAAGGAACGCACCAAAAATCCCGATATCAGACACGCCTCTGAACAGCAGCACACTCGTTCATAGGTTCTGCTTTGCTCAAAAAGAACAAAAAAAAACGCAACGTAAAAATTGAGCAGTAGTCCACTGGAATAATCAGCATGCGCACATTGACTCAAGATAATAACGGCAGCACGTGATGAAGACAGATGCATGTCGGTTTTATGAGTAATAAACCCACAGATTTAAACACTCCAAAACTCATACGAGAGAATTTTTCTTGGATTTCTAGGTATTATTGGATTTTTAAAAGGATTTTCGACGCTAACCCAGGTCACACCAAAAAATTCATACAACAAGAAAGTTTCTTTCGGATTTCTACGTGTTATTACATTCATAAAACGGATTTCCGATGCTAACCCTGGCCGAAGCCAGAAGCCAAACATTTTCTCAGTGTCTTGGAAGCAGCAACGTGAGACGCGCCAGTCCAGCCAGCGAGACCAAGAGAGCAGAGCACTTCCTGCTCGGCGGCTGCCACGCGTTAGAGGAAACAAGGTAGGGTCATTTATACGGCAGAAAATACACCTCCTCTTGTTCGGCTAGCCAATAGAAAGGCGTTATTTCAAACAAACTTTATGACGTCACCAAAACACCATGTCGTTAGGCCAATACTGGAGCCTGATTTTGGGGTAGCAGTGCTACCAGATACAACATGAGCGCTGCTATTGGTTCGTTGCCGTGACGTCAGCAAAACCAGACCGTCAACGAAAAAAAGACTGGCTTGAACCGTCCTTGTTTACTCTACCGTGGCGGCTGCTCGCTTGCTCTCACAGGTCGGGCGTTCTAGTTACCTGAGTCTTGTTAGTTCAGGTGTTCCAGTTGTCTGGACATTAGGTATCTCAGACGCTTCAGTGGTCGGATTTATTGATAGGTCAGGAAGCAAGATTTAAAGTGGAAGGAAAGTAATAATTGAATGCTGAAAAACGGGGCAGCTGTGAATCGAAAAAATGATGGTCTCTACCGATATAAAAACTAATTCTATTTCAAAAAAAGAAGGCCTAAATAACCACTGGCTTGAGACCTAACATATTTCCCCTGGGAGAGCTTATTCCCACAGACAAAATAGTTGTGTCTCTGTGAGAGGACTAGAGCTGAGTATGTCCAATCGATGCGGCCTACATAAATGGTAACGCAAATCCATGAAATTACTGGACGCAAATCCTTATCATTATAGAACGCAAATCCATGAAATTATAGAACGTAAATCCATGAAACTGTGAAGCGCAAATTCTTGAAATTGTGGAGCGCAAATCCTTCGAATTAAAGAGCGCAAATCTTTCAAATGTAAAGAGCGCAAATCCTTCAAATTAAGGAGCGCAAATCCTTCAAATTAAAGAGCGCAAATCCTTCAAATTAAAGAGCGTAAATCCTTCAAATTAAGGAGCGCAAATCCTTCAAATTTAAGAGCGCAAATCTTTCAAATTTAAGAGCGCAAATCCTTCAAATTAAAGAACGCAAATCTTTCAAATTAAAGAGCGCAAATCCTTCAAATTTAAGAGCGCAAATCTTTCAAATTTAAGAGCGCAAATCCTTCAAATTAGGGAGCGCAAATCCTTCAAATTAAAGAGCGCAAATCCTTCAAATTAAGGAGCGCAAATCCTTCAAATTATGGAAGGCGCCTTAATTCCTCCACAGCCACGACAGACTGGAGTTAGTGACGTGACCTCATCACCCGAGGCAAGATCTCTAACGCGAAAAATTCGATCCACAAATTTCATTAAGATCAACGCTACAAAAAAAAACGTTCATCTTACATGGAAATGAGAAGGAAAAAAAAGAGATTTCGAAGATTGGCAATTTGCCTTTTAAAAACAGAAGTTGGAACAAATACACCAGCAGCAAAGATAATCCCAGAAACGTAGTATCAGTCTTAAAAATCGCAAGAATTGGCTCATGAATGTCAGCATCAGCAGGAGCAGAAGCAGATGTTTAGAAACAACAGCAACAGGTCCTATAACAGAAGTTCCGATGAAACTGGTTTTGAAACAGCAGACCCAGAAAAAGCAGCAACAGCAGACCCAGAAAAAGCAGCAACAGCAGACCCAGAAAAAGCAGCAACAGCAGACCCAGAAAAAGCAGCAACAGCAGACCCAGAAAAAGCAGCAACAGCAGCAGCGCTTGAAACAGCAGCAACAGGCTCAGAAACAGCAGCAAGAGCGCAAACCTGAGTGGCATTTCCGGACAGGGCGAGGCGGCGCAGCTCTTCACACCGCAACGCCACATTGCAAGAAAAAACCGCGTTCGTTGAATGACAGATGGTATTTTCATTCAAACTTGCAATGCCCGCTGTATTTCGACCACTTCGGCTTCGGATGGAAGATCTCAACGAAATGACTCAAAGTAAGAAATGTGTAGTGAAAATTAGCTCCTATCACCAAAATGAGGCTGCGCTCAGCCTACTGTCATGTTAGCAGCCTAATTTTTTTTGCTGGAAATCAAGCACACATTTTTGGGAATCGGTGTTCACGCAACGGTCCCATCACATAGCTATCTGACTCAGCTGTTCCCAAATACACCGTTATCTAACTCAGCTGTTCCCAGATACGCCATCATACAACTCAGCTGTTCTCTAATACGCCATCATACAACTCAGCTGTTGCTCACTGCTACAACATCATCCAACTCAGCTGTTGCTTGCCACTACACCATCATCCAACTTAGCTGTTGCTCACCACTACACTATCATCCAACTCAGCTGTTGCTCACCATTACAACATCATCCAACCCAGCTGTTGCTCACCACTACACCATCATCCAACTCAGCTGTTGCCCGCTTATAACTACAGCATCATCTCGCTTGGCTGTTCCCACTTATGTCTTCAAAAACAAACAGAAAAAATAAGGGCGTGGTCGGGCTAAAAATTATTAAATTTTTTATCACAATCGGATAAAGTCATGAGTCATTTTCGACTAGGACACTGAGTATCCAGTAAATTAGCCCTATGACAGGCTCTGAAGCTGATAACCACTTGGCTAAAAATAGAAGTTGGACTGCCCGGCTGAAGACAAGCGAAGGATCTGTTCATCAAGTTTAAAATAATGATTTATTAGGCATAAATCAACGAGTAGAAAGAGGTTACCGTGACACTTCCTAGCGCTGTACCTTCAATTCATGAGCGCTCTAATCTTATGATACTTTTAGACACTGCGAATTTAACGTATATTCTAGAGAGAACATATTTCGCTTTTGCTTTTTATAAATGGATGTCTATAATCCACGCAGGGGTTATGGCCACTTCTGCGATGCTGAAAGTTTTCCAGTCTTTTTGGCATTTTCATCTTTAATTTCATCTTTCATCGTTTTATTTTATCATTATCATTTTTCATCGTCAGCATATGTCACAAAACCAATGCCGATACACACTCGTCCGGTCACTATTGCGGCAGAATTACGTCTTATGCTTGTTCCTATACATCGGACTCACCATTTCTCGCTGTGATTAACACTTCAACCAAACGTTACGCCACATGACACTGAACGTTTGTCAAAATAGTTTCCTCCGTTTTTATTAGCATTTAAAACCGATGTTCCTTTCTACAAATAATCTTGAGTTAAATCAGGCGCAATAAAAAATTAGCAGAGCTTTTTTCGTAGTCCGTTTGAAAACCAAGTTAAACTCAGCTCGAGAATATGTTGGAGCTCAGATTTTTCGATCACTACACAGAGTTTGACCAATTAAAAGCCACGCAGATTGGTAATTTAAGCGCGTCCTTCTCCACCTGTCGGAATCATTCGCCACAGAGCTCAAACATACCCAAAAACGGAGAGGAAAAAACAATACCGCAACTTTTTCTGCCAACAAAGCAGTTGAAACTTCGAACCCTCGGTTCCACGTCTATATATGTACTACACGACTATGCACGGGCTCAGCTGTTTGTGTAAGCTGCAATTCCAATTACAAGCTAGCGTAACAAGGGACGTTACACGGGGATACGAGCATGCGGGGGTCAAAATAGCACGTTTAACGAACTTCAACAGAGCTACAGCCGAGTCAATATCAGCGCAACCGTAAAAACCCGGAAACGCAAAACATCAACGCAAAAAAACATCGGATGTTAAAATCGCCGGCCGCTGTTAACAAAAAATTCTAAAATTACATAAAAACTTAGGCACATCTGTCGCACGCGAGCGCGTGGTCGGCACTCGGCTTCGATTGATTGATTATAATTATAAGAAAGTTTTAGCCTCCCTTTACCACAACAAAGATGTTCAAAAAGAGGAAGGATGACGGCACCATTTAGTATGGAGTTAAAGGAACGCGGAATCTATGCACAAGGTGTATATAAACATTAAGCTAAGAAAAAAGTTCAAGTTGAAGAAGAAAGTAGTAGGTGCTGAAAAACAGGACAGCAGTGAACCGAAAATCGAGTCCGTAACAAAACAAAACAAAAAATCTATTTCAACGGATTAGATTTACCTTACTCCCAGCTCGTGCCCTCACACATTTTCCCTTGGAAGCGCTAATACACATAGATAAAATAATTGTATCTCGCCAAGGGGAGAAGGCCTTCCTCACTTTCAGTGTGGGCCCTCACATTTTCACTGGGAGCGCTAATTCCCCCAGATACTAAAGTTCTATCTGGACAAAATGGTTGTATCTGGACAAAAATGGTTATATCTGGGTCAACAGTTACATAAGAACTCAGAGGAGCAGCAGCAGCAGAGCGGTGCATCTTTGGCACACAAGCGCGTGGTCTGCACGACAGGCTTCACACATCCAGAACCGCCTACAAGGCCGCCAGCAAAGCGGCCGACTCCCAAGTTAACAAGACGCACCGTCATTTCCTGCTCACCTTCCCACGCGTAGGGTCACCTCCATAAATATTTAGAGGAACAATAAATGTTGAATTGAGTCCTTTTCGTGATTCACAGATTTTAGAGATCGTAAATAAATCTCCTTCAAAACCCCTTTTGAAAAAATTCAAGGGACTCCTTTCATTTGAATCTCTTAGTAAGAGAGGGAGAACATCAACAAGGTTGACCCTTTCGGATAATCTCACGTCAGTAACTCACCAGCGAAACGAGCAACAACTGTGATTATTATGATTATGATTTCAAGTTAGTTCAAGCCTCCCTAACCGACACAAAAAAGAGCGTATCGAAGAGAGGAAGGAGAAAGACACCATTTAGTATGGAGATAGGAGAATGAGGAATCTATGCAGAAGAGGCATAGAAACAATAAGTTGAGAAAGTTCATGAAATAAGATAAAAGTTGAAGAAGAAAGTCAGAAGTGCTGAAAAACAGGACAGTAGTGAACCGAAAAAAGGTGGTCCTTAACATAACAAAAAACATTTTATTACAACAAAAAGAAGGCCTACCTAACTCTCAGCTCAGGCCCTCACATTTTCCCCATGGGAGCGCTAATTCCCATAGATACAATAGTTGTATCCCCCTGATGGGAGCAAAACCTGTGATTGCTATTATTAACCCTTTAACGCCCACATTTTTATACTCATATTACCCTTATCACAACCACTATCACTAAACGGACACTGGCATTAGGTAGTCACTGTTATCAAGATGTGGAAGGAACTGCCACTCGGCAGTGCAGTTCAAAGGACACATTAGTGAACAAATTGAATAAGAAATACAATATATTATTGTTATTTTTGAGAGAGGACCGTACAGTCCACTTGGGCGTTAAAGGGTTAATTTTCTACTCCTACTTGGTGCCTGTACGTGATTTTTGGACGGCGATATCCATGGACTGCAATTAGAGACCGGGCCACTCGGCAGCAGTTCTCCTTAGCGGAAGGAGTGAGGTATCAGACTGAATTGACTGGTTCGAACCCAGCTCGGTCTCTGCGGTATTTTCACCAGAGCGCAGCTCTCGAGTGATGATGGTAAACGGAGAAGACAGGTAGAAGAGACTATAAAAGAGTAACTCTTCTACTTACTGAGCTTGCACACTCTCCTGCTCATTCTACTTATGTAAACAAGCTGGAAAACCAATTGCACACCTCGATAATAATCACGGAGTGATCGATAAAGCTGATATTTCTTTTATTTCTGCTATCATACACTGTTTCACTCTATTCTCCGGTACGAAGATGCGAGCAACTACCGTGATATATGGTATTATCCAATTCCCCGTGTGTGTTTAACCTAGTCTCACCCTCATCCCACTGTATCACCGTGTTCCCAAAAATCCGCATCCCGCTTCTCTTTTGTATACACATTTTCTTTCTTATGATTTCTTGAGTATCCATGCTTTCTTTGGTATCCATAATTTCTTCCCTATCCATGTCTTTTCACGCATACATGTTCGCTTCTGTATCCATGATTTTGTCCGGCATCTTATTTAACCCGAGCATGCCGCAACTTCCCGGCGCATCACCCTGGTATCCAGGTTTCCCAGTACGAACGAGCACTGCCTGCGGCACCCAAGTCGCGGCAAACGAGGAGTGCGGGGGCGTGCGTGGGCCCCCGCAGCCGCGGCGGTCACGTCACTTGCCCCTGAGCTACGGCGGCTCGACGGATGCTTTAACGTTGCCCGTGATCGACACGCGCGAGGAAGAACTAAGGACTTGCGTCCGGCGCTCGGTTGCTGTGATCAACTCGCGCAATGTGCACCTCTACATAGATTCGCGTCCGGCGTTAGGTCCAAAGATGAGTTTCATCATGGTTAAGACGTTAACAACGGTGGATTATAGCCTAATTTTACACGTTAACAACGGTGTGGGTTAAACGGCAATTTATTATCCTGCTGGAATTTAAATTATTCCAATTTACAAGAATGAAATGAACGAGAAAATATTTGAATCGTGCCTTCATTCGATTTACATGAAACACAAGTAAAAATTCGGTTTATGAACATTTGGTGAGTGAGAAGCATTATGAAAAACCTCACCACCGGCGGGTCACCAAGCAGTCATCGTGTTACGTCATGTCTCCAAGATATCTAAGGCCGCCCGCTCACTGATGCGATGCGATTGGTGCGACGCCTTGCGAAGTCGCACGGTTCATCTGTAGCACCGTAGGAATAGCATTGTGTTGGCTAGCTCACTGCCGATTGAGGAGAATCGCATCGCATCAGTTGGCGGGCGGTCTAAGACGACTACTGGCAGTAGCAGTTCTATCTGTTATTTTCTTAGCACTGACAAAGAAGGAACATGCTACACTTCGAAAAAATTGGCAATTTTCTCAACGTAATAAACGTGATATACTCAAGATAAATGCTTCCGACTTCAACTAAACTCGTGAAACATTGATCGTTTCATATTTTAAATTTCGAACATCTATTCCATAAATTTCTGATTATAAACTTATGCATACTAATTTATATCTCATAATCCATAGCGTTTAAAAGGGTGAAATTTTTTAATGAAATAAGGTTTCGTCTATAGAACATGAATAGAATACTTCAAAACTATGGACTAAAGGATGAGCGAGCATGCTGCATAAACTCGATATGAACAAATAACACAAGTTTCAGAATTCTAGCTTGAGTACTAAAAACAATTTTCGGTTCGCAGATCAACATTTACTGTAAAGTAATTCACCTTGATTGTAAGTCCACAGAGAAATCGAAAATCATCCACGCATAAATTTCCACTACTCGTTTAGGAACGTCCGCGCAGTTAGGTCTACAATTGGCGCATAAACGTGCATGACTCATGAAAATATAAGAGCAGATGTATTACACAAGAGTGAAAGAGCTGCTACACTGTTTGAGCAGCTTGCAGTTCTTGGTATAACAAGGAACATCACACCTAGGCATGAGCAGCTTAAAATAATAAGGAAATATACTAAATATCTACGTGTCAATAGAAATAATAGTAATAGGTATTACCACATCTGTGTAGCAAAAAGACTAACCTAGCTATATAATTAGGCCAAGCGTCTAATGGGGATTCTACAGCTACAGATTTTGCGTGCTCGTTTCAGGCACTCCATTTCCCAAACAAGATCATTTACCCTAGAGTTGCGATCTAGTCAGAAACAATTCCTTCATATGATCTAAAAACCAGCCTAAATCGATATTCAAGCTTGCCACGAATCTTAAAAATTTAGTGAACCACTTTAAGATGTAAAATTTACAATTAAGACACTCGAAAACCAACAACAATAACTCTTAATCACCTTAAAGGCGCACTGCGCTACAACAGAAATGATTTAGCGTGATTTTTTCAAGGTTTCAAGGTTATACGAACCTACACACGCGGTTCAATTTCAAAATCTCAGAAGCAATCAGAAAGATGAAATCGCCAAATCAAGAAAATACTTCGACCATAAATATCCCCATGGAAAAAGTTTCTAGCCGCGCATAACACAAAGAAAGGCATTCTTCAAGCGTTTTGATACTCGACCTAGAAAATACGCTTTTCCCCGACAATGCGCCCTCCAAACTTCTCAATTGCAGGCGTTTTAACCTCCAGTCAAGGAAGTCGTGCTGCACAAATGCCACAGCGATCGCCACAAACAAAGAGTTTCTAACCATTGAATATTCAGCACTTAAAACACGGAAGCAGTTTTCCCAGCTGTCAGTCGCCGGAAGCAACCACATGAAAAAAATGGGTTCCTCAAAATACAACCATTTTCACTTCGTTGACAACTACGACTGTAAAACGACTTTGTTCTTGCCACAGCAAAGCGAAAAAAATTTCTCCATCATTACACAAATAATTAAAATCAAACGCTTTCAGCAAGCCTTCTAACATCACACAAAGAGCACGAATGTCTGCGACGCAAGCACACGACCTACCTTAGAAAGAGAATGAATTATTCGCCGTATTAATAACCCTGAACCCATCTTCCCCGATTGTTTAGGCCAGCAAGCTGGAATATCCCTTCCTTCAGACCCCCACTGACCTCCTCTTCCTTGAGACCCTCACTGACCTCCTTCCTTGAGGCCCTCACTGACTTCCTTTTAGACCCTCACTGACCTCCTTCCTTTAGACCCTCACTGACCTCCTTCCTTTAGACCCTCACTGACCTTCCTTTAGATCCCCACTGACCTTCCTTTAGACCCTCACTGACCTTTCTTGAGACCCTCAATGACCTCCTTCCTTTAGACCCTCACTGACCTCCTTCCTTTAGACCCTCACTGACCTCCTTCCTTTAGACCCTCACTGACCTCCTTCCTTTAGACCCTCACTGACCTCTTCCTTGAGACCCTCACTGACCTCTTCCTTGAGACCCTCACTGACCTTCCTTTAGACCCTCACTGACCTCCTTCCTTTAGACCCTCACTGACCTCCTTCCTTTAGACCCTCATCTCACCTCCTCTTCCTTGAGACCCTCACTGACCTCCTTCCTTCAGACCTCCACTGACCTCCTCTTCCTTGAGACCCTCACTGACCTCCCCTTCCTTTACACCCTCACTGACCCCCCCTTCCTTTACACCCTCACTGACCTCCCCTTCCTTTACACCCTCACTGACCTCCCCTCCCTCGAGACCCTCACTGAGCTCCCCTCCCTCAAGACCCTCACTGAGCTCCCCTCCCTCAAGACCCCTCACTGAGGTCACTGGCCCACTGCCAAGCCCCGGTGCCGGCGGTCACCGCCCAGCGAAGGTGCCGTGTCGTGTCACGGTCCCGGACGCCGCACCGCCGCGCGTGTTGTTCGCTCTGGTCACCGCAGAGTGGCCTCACCACGGCCTATACAGCGGGTCATGAAAATTCTGCCACTTGTGGTCTCATGCGAGTAAAGTTATTGGGAAGTTTCCAGACGTGCGTAATAGAGGGAAAAGTATCTGAGCGCTTTTAAATTCGACTCCGGAAACACGACAAAGCAAAATTGCACGGAACTTGACTTAGGAGGTACGATACAGAAAAATGCACGGAATTCGACTTAGGAAACACGACGAAGCAAAAATGCACGGAACTCGACTTAGGACGTACGATACAGAAAAATACACGGAATTCGACTGAAAATACACGGCGTACGCACGGCGAGCTATAATTAAGCAAGGTATCCCCCACCCCAGGCTATTGATACGACAACAACGTATCAGATTAGATAAGTTGTTCAAGCCGCCCGAAGCACAACAAAGGCGTTCCGAAGAGAGAAAGGATGAAAGCACAGTTTAGTATGGAGTTAAAAGGAACGCAAAATCTATGCAGAAGGTGTGTTCCCACACAAGATCCCTTGCGCATAAAAACATTAAGCTTAGAAAGAAGGCTATGAAACAAGATAAAAGTTGAAGAAGAAAGTTAGATGTACTGAAAAACACAGTAAACTGAAGAATATGGTAATTAAAGACACAAAAGCGTCTTTAATTTCGAAATGAAGAAAACCCACCCAATGCTCAGCTCAGGGTCTCACATTTTCTCTTCGTGAGCTATAATTCCCATAAACACAATATGATACCCTCCAAAGTGGAGCAACGTATCAGTACTACAAACGTAACAGTGATACCGAAAGGTTCATATTTTAAGGTCTTTCTTGTAGCCGCAGCACAAGTGACACATTTAAGTGTAACAGTATGGGATACGAACATGAATACTTCAATACATTTAAGCTATGATTGTGAGTCAGCAGTTTTATAAGAAATTGTAACAAACTGGCGCATGATTTAAAGATCGCAGAATGTTGACAAAGATCAACTGGCATTGTTAACGCTAACCGTGAATTATGTTTAAATCAGTCTACCAACCGTGGTCAAAAATGAACACTTTCCACGCGGAGCTGTAGCGCATTCGCGAACAATTTTCAAACAAACATTTTAAAAGCACATCCTCCTTCCTTTTCGATTATTTTTCTTGAGTAATTTACTATCGGAAGCGATTTCAATCAACATAAAAAGCATGAATCTCGGGTGGAAGTTCGAAAGGATAGACCAAGCGAGCGTCAAACTGCCGTGTGCCCATTATTATATATAATAATGGGCACACGGCAGTTTGACGCTCGCTTGGTCTATCCTTTCGAGGTGTACACGAGCCGTGTACACAAGTGTACACGACCCGTCAAAATTGACGGGATTCGATACTTTCCTAAAACAAGTCTTCCAGATGCGAATGACAAACAAATATACCCATCCTGATATTACCCACAAATAAACCATTTTTCGTATCACAGATTCGGCCATTACGTATCCTGGACACTTTGACCGCAATTGGTAAAACTAAATTCAATACTCATCTTAAATTTAAAATAAATTGCAATAAGAAATTTTGAAAATAAGAATCATTAATATGACCCCCTCTTCTAAACCATAGCTTTTATACCAACAATGATAAAGCTTAAGAAATGCAAGAAATTATTCTATTGCATTATGCCCTCATTTAGCTTTAATTAAGTATTATGAAAATCTCTCCGTGTACCACCGGTGGCGCACGTTGCGGTCAGAGTGTTAAGAGCATGACAAGAGAGACGGACCAACCAACCAACAAACCAACCAACCAACAACTGTGTATAAAATACGGTAGAGGAAACAAGGTAGGTTCAAACTAGTCTTTTTTTTTCGTTGACGGTGTGGTTTTGCTGACGTCACGGCAACAAACCAATAGCAGCGCTCATATTGCATCTGGTAGCACTGCTATCCCCAAATCTGGCTCCACTATTGGCCTAACGATATTGCGTTTTGGTAACGTCATAAAGTTTGCTTAAAATAAAGCCTTTCTACTGGCTAGCCGACAAAGAGGAGGTATATTTTCTCCCATGGAAATGACCCTACCTTGTGTCCTTTATCATCATTCATGGTATAAGTGTAGACATCTGGCCCATTATAATAACATAGGAGAAAATACGCCTAAAAAATATTTAAATTTATTTATTCATTTATATTTAAAAATACACCTGGCGTTTAATTATACAAGACACTTGGCGTTTTATTATATAAGGATACACGGGGGTGAAAAATAAGTGGATAGATGCAGAAGTGATAAGCTACCCAACGCGAGAGGGTCACAGTAAGGTGGCACCTCTATATATATGCGCTGCATGAGGGTAACCGATACGATAGCTGAGCTGATAAACTACATCTTTATTCACGGAGGCCATGAACGAAAGTGCGTCACTGGCTACCGTCAAATGAGCAGGAACATTTCACGTGTGCACGTCAGAGGAAATACCTCACGCAGGTTTCACCTTAAATTTAAAAATAAATAAATTTCTAAACTTTTTTGTGCGTCATTTCTCCTATATTACTATAATGGAAATCTCAAGGAACACATTAAATTGGTTAGTCCGTTTTCTTTCACGCTTTTAAAGAATGCCTAATGAACGTATCTGTGATACGAGTTTCACCAGTGCACAATTTCAAGAATACTTTAATCGCGGGAACAATTAGGACGGATATACAGTATTTGTCATCCAGATCTGGAAGATTTGTTCAAAGAAAATGTCGGATTCAGTCATTTTTGACAGGTCGTGTACACTAGTAAGGTAAGCCAGTGTCCAAGGTAAGCCAGTGTCCAAGGTAAGTAAATGTTCAAGGTAAGCCAGTGTTCAAGATACGATAGTGTCCAAGGTAAGCTAGAATTCAAGAACCGCTAGTGTCCAAGGTAAGCCACCCAATTATTATTTCAATACCAGTGCCAGTGTCCAAGGTAAGTAAG
This sequence comes from Morinoia aosen, assembly GCA_030386875.1. Classification (NCBI taxonomy): domain Eukaryota; kingdom Metazoa; phylum Arthropoda; class Malacostraca; order Amphipoda; family Talitridae; genus Morinoia; species Morinoia aosen. The sequence continues at coordinate 22,064,185 of CM059558.1, forward strand.
CGTTCAAGGTAAGCCAGTGTTCAAGATACGCTAGTGTTTAGTATACGCAAGTCCCCAGTCAGAAAAAGGCGATAAAGCAATAACTTCACTTTAGCTCCCTAACGAAGAGTAAACATTCTCTCTAAATCGCTATAATCGTGAGAAAATGAGTAATTCGAGCATTTATTAGACCATCATCTAAGACACATCGCTAACATAAAGCAACTCATGAGATCTTCGAACTACCCGCGTAAAGCGTCCTAGACGATGCTTGCTCGTTCCAATACTGAGGTGGGGACAGCGTCAGCATGGGTGACAAGACTAGCTTAGCAGCAAAACACACCAGGCGCATGAACAGGGATCTAGGCGTAGATGAACTGCACTTTTACACCTTCTACAGAATTGAAACTTGTAGGTTTCAACCAAGATGAAAATAACGCAGCGTACAGGCTGAAAAATTAAATTCAGACTTGTTTCAAATTGCATGCTCAATGCAATTTGAAACAAGTCCGAATTTAAATATGAATTTAACTGAATTTAAATTTTCGAAGTTCATAGAAGAATGAACATTGCTAATTCGTCTATGAACTGCGAGCACAAGATACATTCTATCAATCGTAAAAGGAAATATTCAATTCTAAAATACTGATGAGCGAATTTTTTATGGTTAAAAACAGAAAAAGTGGGCAACAAGAACTCCACAAAGACTGTTTTCTGTTCACTATACATGGTAAGATTACTGTAGATGCTCAGGTGATGCCTGCTGTAAGAACTCAGAGTAGTGGGTTTTCACGTAAATGATAAAGGTTAAGACACACTCAACTTCTCCTAATATTCAGCTATTAAAATATCTCTTAACACTCGCACATGATCAATCCCTATGGCACGCGCTATTGCGTTGTTCAACAATCGAATACTTCAATACTGCACGATTTCGAAACTGATGCAGCGATGATTATTCTACGTTCCAAGATTCTCCAGGCTTTTCTACGTTCACCATAACAAATCATATCTCACGGTCCCCATAACTTAAGCAATAACATCGCACACAAGTATACTCGTCGCGGAGCTTGCTTAGCACCTAAAGCATTAACACTTAGACTACGTTTGTGCGGTTGCTACGGTTGATTCAGTTAGGTTGTGAGTAGAAGAATTAATAAACCGACTGGACTACTCAAATCCATTCTTATCCTTTCAAATAAGTTTAAAAAATGTAATTGCACGATAGTATCACAGCTCCAATCGTAAAATCAATTTTGAAAAAGGTATTGAAATGACTGAAATGCTATTCATTTACGCCGGTACGCAAATGAGCACTGCTATTCATTTACGCCAGCACGCAAAAGAGCAATTTACCTAATGGTAAACATACGTCCCAAAACGCAGTCAACGTGCTAAGGCGCTCCACTAGGATGCATCAACATGAACTCGCCGCATCATAATTGAACACGTTAGCACTTAACAGTACGGCAATTAGGCGCGTTGACCTCTCGACAACTAAACGTCTCGTGCAAAAGACAATAAGACGAACTCATTATCTAACTTGGAGTAATTAAATGCTAAACAGACTCGTTAATTTGAATATCAGAAATTCTAGCAGAGCAGAGTACTCCTGCGTTCTATTTTGTAGAGAGAGAGAGAGAGCGACGCATGGTACGCTGTACAATTATTCGTGTATAATTAGCACACTTATAACGTACGAGTATGTTCCTCATGTAGTTGAGATACAGAACTGTAGAAAGTTCAGTTAATTCGCCGAAGCCTCTGCAGCACCTCCATTTTTATAATAGCAGCACCCAGATTAGATTATAAGTTAGTTTAAGCCTCCCTAACCGCTACAAAAATAGAGCGTATCAAAGAGAGGAAGGAGGAAGGCACCATTTAGTATGGAGATAAGAAAATGAGGAATCTATGCTGAAGGGGCATAGAAACAGTAAGATGAGAAAGAAGTTCATGAAATAAGATGGAAGTTGAAGAAGAAAGTGAGAGGTGCTGAAAAACAGGACAGCAGTGAACCGAGAAAAGGTGGTCCTTAACACAACAAAAAAAACTTTTATTTCAACAAAAAGAAGGCCTACCTAACTCTCAGCTCGGGCCCTCACATTTTTCCCCTGGGAGCGCTAATTCCCATAGACACAATAGTTGTATCCCCCTGAGGGGAAATAGCAGCACCCAACGAAGCCAAAAAAATAACTAATAAAGTAAGTCGAAAAAATAAATGAAAAAAATAAAAATTACATCCAGGCGTCATCAGAAAAGCTAGGTTTGAAAGAAGCTCTAGGGCCGCATGGCATGCAGGTCACAGGATCTTTTATCGAATAAACCAGCCATTGTGAAGATCACCGCGAAAAACTCAACATGACTAGCATGCCAGCAAGTGAGGGTAGCAGACAAAGAAAACACTTCGTTCTGGCATCACGCAAGGTCAGCCACACGAAGCTTCGGTCGGTCACCCGAGCAAGTCCCCCCCCCCCCCCCTCTGTAGATGATGCACTCGAAATAGGTACACATGTGTACCACTAGGTACACTGCTCATTTACGTACCAGTATAAATACAGAGACTTTCAATTATTTCACTTCCTTTTCTTATGGTAAATTTTGGCGTACGAAGTAAAATATTACAGTGCTACTACATTTTTCCCACTTTTTTGAAGATAAAACTTAATTTGAGCAATAAAATCGACTTTTTAAACTCAGCTACATTACAACCTAACTTGACCAACCGTAGCAAATACGCAAACGTAGTAAACGTGTTAGATTAGATTAGATTATTAGTTAGTTTAAGCCTCCCTATCCTCAACAAATGAGATCAAAAGAGAGGAAGGAAGAAGGCACCATTTAGTATGGAATTAAGGGAACGCAGAATCTATGCAGAAAGGGCATAGAAACAGTAAGATGAGAAAGAAGTTCATGAAACAAGATCAAAGTTGAAGAAGAAAGTAGTAGGTGCGGAAAAAACAGGACAGCAGTGAACCGAAAAAAGATGATCCGTAACAAAACAAAAACCTATGTTGTTTTAACAAAAAGAAAGCCTACCTAACCTTTAGCTCGGGCCCTCACATAGTCCTCCTGGGAGCACTAATTCCCATAGATACAATAGTTGTATCCCCCTGAGGGGGGTAAACGTGTTATATGATGCACTTGAAATAGGTACACAGTTAACTTCAGAGCACGACTTGACATGTTTGCGCGGTTGCCACGGTTGGTTAGGCTGGGTTGTGAAGAGGAATTAAACAAACGCCTATTGTGGGTGAAATAATGCATTTGAAAAAGATAAAGCTGCAATGAATCCGATAAATGAAAAACAAACTGGATTAGATTATTAGTTAGTTTAAGCCTCCCTATCCACCACAAAGGCGACCACAAAAGAGGAAGGAGGAAGGCACCATTTAGTATGGAGCTAAGTGAACGCGGGATCTATGCAGAAAGGGCATAGAAACAGTAAGTTGAGAAAGAAGATTATGAAACAAAATCAAAGTCGAAGAAGAAAGCAGTAGGTGCTGAAAAAACAGCACAGCAGTGAACCCAAACACAGATAGTCCGCCACAAAACAAAACTAAAAAATATCTGCTGATTCAACAAAAATAAGGCCAACCGAACCCTTAGCTTGGGACCACTTTTCCTCCTCGGAGTACTAATTCCCATAGATATAATAGCCGACTCTTCCTGAGGGATGGAACAATCACAGTGACACGGGACGTGCGACTCTTGAGAGAAAAGAGAGAGTTTGGTCTCGAAGGAGGAATTTTAACCTCCCAAGAAAGGGCAGAGGAACAGTGAAGGGGAAATGTAAGGTACACAGAGAAAGGATATCACATACAGTAAGAGGTATGACCGATAGGGGTGAATAACGACCAACGTATCAAAGATTCAAATTTTCATTCTAAGAACAGCACATAACAAATGAAACATATAAAGCAAGCATAAAATAGCAAGAAGACAAACCAAATTACAAAGTGTAAAAGGAAATGTCAGATGAGATAAATGTGCAACACTATAACCAGTCATTTTCTATCCAGTAAAACAGGGGATTTTAATTTAGTAACATCGCAGAAAACATCACCCCTAAATCGCACAAGCGAAAATACTCCTGACGCTGAGCCGTACTGTGGAACTATAATTATAGCTACGACATTTTATTCAAAGGATCCCGTGAGATAAAAACAGTTAGATAGGAAGGAATTTATAAAATAAGATATAAGTCGAAGAAGAAAGTAGTGAGTGCTGAAAAACAGGACAGCAGTGAACTGAAAAAAGGTGGGCTTTAACATAACAAAAACATCCATTTCAACAAAAAGAAGACCTACCTAACTCTCAGCTCGGGCCCCCACACATTTTCCCCTGGGAGTGCTAATTCACATAGAAACAACAGTTGTATCCCCATGAGGGGAGCCATCGGTTATCAAAAGGTGAACTCTGAGTTCTGTATACTGTGACTCAGTTATTACCGTGACCCATCATCGATGGGTCGTCTGAAAAAATTTCCCCAATATTTTTAAATTAATTGCTTTTAATTTCCCCCATTAATGATTAATATTTATAACATTTTTAACAACTTTTGACTTATAATTGGCGTTGAATACTGAAGTTCAGTTTAACCCATCGAAGAGAAGGTGTTAATTAACTCGGAGTGAAGTAGCGGGCGTGACACGAGGGCGGTCGCAGCAGGAGAGAGAGAAAGCAAGCACCAGGCCGCCGTGAGAAGCAGGTCACGGCAAGTCCGGCCCACGCGAGTTGGTGCGTCCGAGCTCTGTTCCGGATGTTCCATCTCCGTCGTCCCCGTCTATAATGGGGTAATGTAGTGTTTGCTAACACTGGCTCCATGGCAACTCCAGGGCTCTAATTAGGCCAGTGGGAAATCGGAAGTGGAATGAGATTGTGGTTGGAAGTCGCTTCCAAGTATGTGAATGTTCCAGGTATGGGTGTGTTTCCAAGTACGTTAATGTTCATGTATGGATGTTACAAGTATGTACCTAAGTATCCAAGTATGTACATGTAAAACCTTTCATTATTTCTGAAGCCGCAAAAACAATGGTCTGAAATCATTTTTAGAAATGCCTGCAAACTAAAACGTTGCGCCTGTCGAGTGATTTTATTTTCCTTTGAGCCTCCCACCTTCCCTTCACGTCACCCCATCAAAAGCGGCCAGCCAACTAGTTGCCAAGCTCATTTTGTGACTACAACTTGAACCGCAGCCCCGTTTTTCAGCGTTGCCCTCGACACGGGGCTTGTGCAGCATGAAACTACCACCCAAACACAACTTCAAACGTCCGCAACTTGATACGTAGGCAACCCTATTAAAATTTTTTCTTTATTTTGAAGGCTCAAGTCCTACTTAGATCTCGCTTGCAGGAAGATTAGTTTAACCAACCGGTGCGCGGCGTGAACTATTCAGTACTTGAAACATCAATTGCAATATTCATCTCAATAGAAGCAGTGCACTGCCACAAAAATTAAGATGGAATCAAGCACTCTCGATAACCTCGGACTGGGGCAAATCAGAAACAGCAGCAGGCAAAGATTACTAAACCGATAACAAATTGCGCACAATGACCATAGAACGATTGAAACAAGAGCAGAAACGTTTAAACGAAGAAGACAACTTTTCAAGTCAACCCTGCAAACTTCTTGTTACTCATACTCCCAATATCACAACCGGTATCATTAGACTGACGCTGGCATCAGATTATCACAAACATCAGAATCGGGACGAAACTACCGTCCGGCAGAAAACTTAAAAATTACATTAGGGCACAAATTCGACGAGACATAAGTTATGTATAGCATTTTTAGTGAGTGTGCCATATATGGCACGTTGTGCAGTTAAGGGTTAAGCAGGTAGATAGATTTTATAAGGGAAACCACGGTTGAAGAAACAAGGTAAGGTCAAACCAGTCTTTTTTTTCGTCGACCGGTGTGACAATGCTGACGTCATGGCAACGAACCAATAACAGCTCTTACCTTGCATCTCACAACACAGCTAACCCCAAATCAAACACCGCTATTGGCCTAACGACATGTCGCAATGGTGACGTCATCCATTTTATTTGAAATGAAGCCGTTCTATTGGCTAGCCGAACAAAATGAAGTGTATTTTCCCTATAGAAGCCTTGTTTCCTGTACCGAGAGAGACACGCACGGTACACTGAGGCAGGGAGGAAGCAGGGCGACGGGTGAAGGAAAGCGTGAGTCCTACGTCACACCGGTCAGGCAAGGTTACGTAGCACGGATACCGAGCGACCGGTTCGTTGAGGGAGGTCACTGTGTGCTGGCCGCTAGAGGGGGCAGTACACCCTGCCTCAGTATGTACAGTATTTGGCCGCGGTCGCTACGAGGTTGCTGGCGGTCATTTTGCGGCGATGTACTGCAGGGCACTGCCCCGAAACATCGAACACTCCCCGCGTGTTAGATAGTTTATACCCTGTGATTTTCGCTTTTTAGAGTGCTAGCCGCGGTAAGCCAAACAAAAGACACGGTCCCCCATTTCACATACTTTAGCCGATTTCGAAAGATTAAATGTTAGTTAAAGCCTCCCTAACCGCAACAAAGGCGTTCCAAAGAGAGGAAAGAGGAAGGCACCATTTGCTATGGAGTTAAGGGAACGCAGAATCAATACACAAAGCGTAGAAACAGTAGGCAGAGAAAGAAGTGCGAAACTAGATAAAATTAAAAAAAGAAAAAAAGATTAAAAAGTAGTGAACCGAAGAAAAAAGATGGTCCTTAACACTTTGACCGCAGCGTGACCCACCGGTGGTACACGGAGGTAATTTTCACAACGCTGCAGACCGACCAGTAGTCACAAACACAATTTCCATAAATACTTAATCAAAGCTAAATGAAGGCACGATCCAGTTTATGTTTGCTATTTTCAACATCGCGCGCTGCAGTTGACTTTTAATTTGAGTTTGGTGTTGAACTTAATATTAAGTGTTATATACTTCCTTTTTTGTAGAATCCGAGTTTATAATTTTTCAAATTTTCTTTCTTTTCAAGTCTAAAAATCAAAGGAGTTATTTTCCGAAAGAAAACACGATTCTTTCAACGTGGCCACATCGTTTTTACTTGTTATAATGAAAGATGTACACAAAATATGACAATGGGGTAGATGAGACTAGCAAATTTAGGAACAATTGCTACATAAGTCTTACGCATCTTTTGGGTACGCAGCGATGTCGGGGTATGATGACAAGATCTCGAATTGTACGTTAAAGTCTTTTACGTGAAGATTAACACAGAGTCAGGGACTAATACGGTGTGCCTACCGTATACAAGTTTTACAAATTAAAGAAAGCGGCACCGAGAGATCTTTAAGCGACGGAGTTTCGCTCTATAGTGATGATGCCCTAGCCCTCGTCGTACCCTTTAAGTAGACTCGCGCCGTGACCGTTACTTCTGGGGCATGCAGCAAATGCCGCAGCTGAACACCCCTGTCGTCGCTTAGGCCCAGCCGCGCCCTCGGGTAGCGCCAGCCGTTGCCATCTGCTGTTGCCGTCCGCTGCCACACTGGTGCCACACTGGTGCCACGCTGGTGCCACGCTGTTGCCACGCTGCCACGCTGCCCCTGGGAGCGCAGGTGTTGCCTCTTTTTTTGTAACGGTCGAGCCCTCGCTGGGTAAGCGTTGCCCTTTCTCACGCCGGGTTTATGCTGAATTGCAGGACTCTTTTTTATAGCAGTCCAGATGTCGGACTCACGTTCAACCGTCCTTACTCCTTTTTTGTGGTGAAAACTTAACGGTTCGTACTCGGGACACAACATAAGTAGTTGCGGTTAAAGTGTTAACAAAACAAAAAATAATGTATTTTAACACGGAGGCCTACCTGACTCCAACTCAGGACCTCACATTTTCCCCCGGGAGTGCTGATTCCGGTAAATACGATAGTTGTATTCCTTCTAGAGGGACGCTTTACAAAAACAGAAACCTCATCACGTATTTGTAAAAAATAAAGTTTCAATTCATGTAATAAAAACTTATCTCCAATGCGTTTTAAACAAAACGTAAAACAACTCGTTCCCACGAATGAGTCAACAAAAGTTATGCGAGATCCAAAGACAAAAAGCTACCAGAAGAGGATATAATTCCCCGTTACACCAGAATGCCGAAGCTGTGATGGATAATCGAGGAATTTAAAGAACTTGAAGCCTTCACAAGACAAAGACTCCATTATTTATTCTCTCTTTCTACTGAAACAAAAATTACTGTAAGGAGATGAAGCTAACAGACACGTCAAGTAAATGTGGACGCTCTAGTTCAACACAAAATACGAGGAACTTTCGAAAATGTGGTGTTCTTGCGTGGAAGATTCGAAGGGTCTCCACCTCACCCTCACCCTAAAGGGACATTTACACTAGGGGAAATTTCGGCCGTGAGGCGCGACACGTGTATACGAGGCTCACCACTGATGATCATATTTGTGTGTGTGTATACGAAGTTCCATCTTCGCTCTGATCGAATTCGTAATGCGAGACACTCAAGAGCCTCGTAACTACCGTGGCGAATAAGGGACTTCGTATAAACACACAAATATGAGACTCAGTGGTGAGCCTCGTATACACGTGTCGCGCCTCACGGCCGAAATGTCACCTAGTGTAAACGGCCCTTAACGCAACAACCATCCCACTCCGGCGACTGATCAGCCCAACTTTAACACGTTGGCGACGTTTTTGCGGTTGAGAGCAGCAAAATTGAAAAACCGACTGTGCAGTTCAAATCTATTCTTATAATTTCTAAAAAAAATCCAAACAATATAACTACACGATAATATTTGACCTCGCATGCTAAAAACAATTTTTAAAAAAGTAGTGGATAAATAGAAATGCCATTCATTTATGCTGGAACGCAAATGAGCAGTTCACCTAATGGTACACATATGTCCCAATACGTTGTCAACGTGTTCAAGCATTGATAACACTGGAAAAGGCAACATTAGCGCAGCCATCTAACCCCAATGAAGGAGCTGTCAACACACTCAGCTAAACATTCACTACCAGGAGGCCAGCGTCTCTCGTACTAGGCTGTCGTTCCTGTTTTCCCATGCAAATGACACGATTTTCCATCCTGTCGGGCTGATCACAGCATCATTTATTCATATACGGACTGACATCAATACATGCTGTGCCTATAATACTTGATGGTTCAAGGCACGATTGTGTAGAGTATAGTTGGTAATCTCCTTGAATTAGGACATGGAATTTTCCCCTATATCACGAAACAGTTCTTAGTTTGGTGTCCGTCTGCTCCGTCACTACTCCCACCTTGTAAGCTGGAGACCTGAACACTACAAAACGGCCGCAAATTCTGCACTTTTTTCAATCAAAATTAACTAATTACCTCAAATTCATTACCCTGTTATCCTAACACACAAACGTAAGAGTTTGAGGTAAAAATGACAGGCATTTAAGCCGCTCATTTAAAACTAGCTTTCATAATGAATTCTGTCTACTTAGAAACATGTCGTCGACCTTGAGGGTGATGGTACGATGGTCAAGTAGTCATTTAGAACGTAGTCGTGCGAGATTATCCGAGTAGAGTCCGGAAATAAGAAATAATAAGGAAAATAAGCACAACCAATTTCCAAACCATGCATAACATTTGCGGTTAGACTAACCTTTCACTCTAACTTGTGGATCGGACTTTTTTTCTATTACGTCAAGGATATGCAGATGTATTGAAATTACGCTTGAAAGTTTCGGGCCTGTTTGTTTCATAGCGTAGCTCTTCTCATCTATGTAAATATAGCATATTCAGGCTTTCTCTCTCCAACTGTGACAGTGCTCGTTTTCGGCGAACATTTAAAATGCTCCCCAGTTCTTTCGCTCACGAGTTGACATTATGTGAAGCGGCGTTACACTTGGTCACTCGGTTACCTCGCCCTCGTGAATAAATTGTTTCCAGATTAGATTAGATGTTATGTTAAGCCTCCCTAACCGCGACAAAGGCGTTCCAAAAAGAGGAAGGAACGCGGAATCTATACACAAGGTGCATAGAAACAGAAAGTTGAGAACGAATTTCCCGAAACAAGATTAGATTATATGTTGGTTTAGGCCTCAGTAACCACTAAAAATAAAAGCGTTCCGACGAGAGGCAGGAGGGAGAAGCCATTTAATATGGAGATAAGGAAACGCTGAATCTATGCAGAAAGAGCATAGAAACGGCGAGTTAAGAAAGAAATTTATGAAACAAGATAAAAGTTTAAGAAGAAAGTAGTACGTGCTGAAAAACAGGCCAGCAGTGAACCGATAAAAAAGATGATCCTTAACATAACAAAAAACATTTTATTTCAACAAAAAGAAGGCCTACCTAACTCTCAGCTCGGGACCTAAATTGTTCCCAGCGAAATCAAACAGTTTTGACAGAATATTTCTCTCACAAGTATTTTGATTGATTTCAAGCCCAACAAATTCAAGTAATAATATCTGAAGGACTATGATTGATTACGTGAGAAACACGATGCCTCGAAGATAAAGCACAATGTTAGGCCAGAAGTTGACTGTAAACAGTTTAGAGTGAAGTCATATATGAGATTATTATTATTATTATTATTATTATATAAAAAAGTTTTAGCCTCCCTTAACCACGACAAAGATGTTCCAAGAGAGGAAAGAGGAAGGCACCATTTAGTATGGAGTTGAGGGAACGCGGAATCTATGCACAAGGTGCACAGAAACAGTAAGCTAAGAAAGAAGTTCATGAAACAAGAAAAAAGTTGAAGAAGAAAGTAGTAGGTGCTGAAAAACAGGACAGCAGTGAACCGAAAAAAGATGGTCCGTAACAAAACAAAAACCTATTTTATTACAACAAAAAGGAAGCCTACCTAACCTTTAGCTCGGGCCCTCACATGGTTCCCCTGGGAGCGCTAATTCCCATAGACAAATAGTTGTATCCCCCTGAGGGGGTCATATATGAGAAGGTGAAGCTTTCAAGTTAAGGCAGGAGATGTTAGACCTAAACCCTCCTCTTATTCCTGCCCAAGTAACGAAGATCCCGTACTTCCATGGAAGCATGACTCGAGAAAATTGCGTTCCTGACAATAGAACAGTAATTCATTCCAGTAATTTTGAAATTTATAGCCAGCCAGGTAAAAATTAGTATCGTAAATATGAAATTTACAGCCAGGTAAAAACTTCGTATAATAAATACGAAATCTATCAAATAATTCTACTCGTAATTCTCCCGAGCGTTTACATGTTCGTAAGTCCGTGCGTTACGCTTTTAATTAAAAAAAGCTTGAAGTTGTATCATAGAAATAATAAAAAAATAAATAAGGTTGACAGTCGTTACCGGTTCAACTGTCATTTGGTAAATTGAAAATTCATGATTAGGATGTACTAATATAAAATAGGTTAGTATTTATTAGATTACCATAAATTAGGTCAAGTTAGTATTTTTTTATTAGGATATAGTAGGTTCGGATCTATTAGGTCATATCTTAGGTAGATAAATTCTGTTGCGATAAGTTGTGTTCGGAAAGGTATCGTTCGGATAAGTTATGTTGCTAGGTTAGGATAAGTTAGAGTAGGTTAGGTCGGGATAAGTTACATTAAGTTAGGTTGGGATAGGTTAGAGTAGATTAAGTTAGGTTAGGTTTGAGTAGGTTGGGTTAAGAGAAGTTAAAATACATAGGTTGGGTTGGGATAAGAGTAGGTTAGGTTGGGGTAGGTTAGAGTAGATTAAGTTAGGCTAGGTTTGAGTAGGTTGGGTTAAGAGAAGTTAAAGTACATAGGTTGGGTTATGATAAGAGTAGGTTAGAATAGATGAGACGAAGTTAGAATAAGTTTAAGATAGATTAATATAGGTATGGTGGTATATCTTTGGCTAGGATAGGTTAGGATTAAATAGATTTTGTTGCAACAGGCATTTTTTCCCAGGTTGAGGATAGTTTTGACCGTAGAATTCCTACATGTCTTACTAGTAATAAAATAATATGCTAACTGAATGAGAAATTGAGTGACGTAAGTTGAAACATAGAAGCATCTTTGCGCTCATGAAAAGGTTAAGAAGAGGTAGGGTATACAATGCTGGATTAACTTGTCATAAAAGTGAGATGTAAGGACGCATACAGAAACCACTTTCTAAGTAATTTCGTCAATGAGAAATTAAGAGCACTCTCTCTTAGTGAGACATCTATTCAAGCAAGCACACGAAGGAACACGTTCAGAAATCGTTTTGTTCAGCAGAATTAAATTACGTTTAAACATCACGTTGAGCAGTCACGAAACTAATACTTTTCAAAAAAATGAATGCATCTAGGTAAAAAATAGAACACGCACCGAAACAATGCATCAAATAATCCTGGAAAAGTCAGAGCAAGAAATATACCACCAGAAAGATCGTATGCAGACCTGACTAAGCTGTCAATGGACAAGAGCTCTCACATGGAATCTGAAGAATAAATTATGCAGCCACTATTAACGGACTCTTTCATCCCTCAGACATCATTTGCATCAATAACTATCGGCCTTCACTTCTATTTTTACCAAAATAAATCCTTAATCGGTAAGCACGAGGTAAGCGTTCCTATGGAGAATCGCACTTCTTTAGTTCACCAATATCTACATCTCAAAAATACCCACATCCTTCCATCAGTTCAGAAAAAAAAGTCAGCAACGGCTGGCAGACGACTGTATGTCCTTCTCCAAGAGTACCACCACCACCAGCACCACGCCAGGCCGGTTCTCCCTGAAAATAAGCAGTCGCTTCCCGAGACAGAAAAAGCTAGTAAAAAAGCAGCTGGTCTATGTACGAGTCTGTGGTCTGGTGAACCCTAAGCAGGCTCCGGTGTCAGGACAGGTTGGTTGCTGGGAGACTGGCCATCTCTTGAACGTTTCTACATAATCGATACTCAGCAGGTCCTTGCAATTTCTTGAACGTTTATATACAGCGAAGCCTTAGCACATCCTTGCAAAATCTTGAACGTTTCCATTCAGTCAAAACTTAGAACATCCTTGCAATTTCTTGAACGTTTCCATACAATTAAAAGCTAATATTTAAAACAATGTTGAGCGACCGTGAGCATATTAGGTGTTCTTTTTACTGTTAATTTCAATTTTTAGTACTAAGGATTAAACTGTTGTCAAAATACAGCACAGTACCAACGAATTTTTTTATAAATATTGTTCTTTCTACGATTCATTATAAACTAAAAATCCACAAATATTTAGAATACTAGCGAAGCAAAACAGCATTTAGCAAAAAAAACATTTAGCCAATGAAAAGCCAATACCGCCACGTTCCAGATAACAAAACTCTTGCTGGAATCCCATGAACCACACGTTTAGCACCTCAATGGGATGCATCAGAATTAGCACTTTCAATCTGAAAATAAACAATAATAAAGTTAAAGGGTGTTGATAAAATCAAGATTAAAGCACGGATACGAGTCCTTTACTCCTATCTACGCATGGCGTCTGCGATCGACAGATTAATTTAACGGTTGATTTTAAAAGCGAGGCCATAAATAAAGAATGCTGGACTAAACATAAAAACACCTGTTACAGTAGGGAACATAATCCCTGCAGCCTATTGAACCTTATTTTACCTCACAGTAACTGGACGCAAGCTACTGGCACGACCGGGCAGACGAGTGAAAGCAAGCAGTCGCATGAAAGCAAACTTGTCACAGCAGGTACTCATGGTACGCTTTGTACTGTACACGCCTGTACTGTGCGGACACTGTACCCTCTGTACTGTGCGCGGATACTTTACGCTCGGTACTGCGCGGATACTTTACGCTCGGTACTGCGCGGACTCAGTACTGTACCGTCATTGGTCTATAAGAGGCGCCGCTCAGCAAGAACAGGACCCAGACCAGAGAAAGTATTCACACCCATGTTTGATAAGACAAAAGAGGCCTCAACTCTTCCCGGTTAGGAACTTCAAATGACTAAGAAAGTTGTTCAAAGTTCGATGATCTATAAGACAATCATACATCTGGATGTATTTTTTATCAAGAAATGTAAGAACCCTCAAAATATAACCAATACATGGTAGGTAGAAAAGAACCACTAACACCTGATCACTAGAAGGTAGGTAGACACTACCTAATAACAGAATAAAAGGTAGGCAGAAACCATCGCAGTAACCCAACCACCAGAAGGTGGACACTGACAGGTACCACCATAGTACGACAGAACAATGAACGGACAGACCACTAATGAACTAACGCACGAAGTATACAGCAACACAACTATTTCTTTACTCGTGACCGCCCTCTGAGCTATACGGTGGACAGAAGGGGGCGGGGATGACCATCCGTGACAGACGGAGGACACAATACAGGTGTGGATGACCATCCGTGAAAGACTGAGGACACAATAAAGGCGTGGATGACCATCCGTGACAGACGGAGGACACAATACAGGCGTGGATGACCATCCGTGACAGACGGAGGACACAATAGAGGCGTGGATGACCATCCGTGACAGACGTAGGACACAATACAGGCGTGGATGACCACAGGAGAAGATGAAGCGGTTATGAGGGCGGTGGCCGGAGAAAGTGCCACACACACTCCGCAGCGGCTATCGACCGTCGGACAAGTGAGTCACAGCCACACGTTTTCAGCTCATTACGCGGCCAAATTTGTCGTGACTAACCGCAAGTGTCCGAGAGCTATTTGTGAATGGAAAATGACTGTGGGTTATTCCTCACGTTGGTGGCCGTCGAGTTAGCTGTGAAATGGCTTTCCAGTCGCTTTCCAAAAGCTCAGCAGCTCAGAGATGATATGATTGATTATAAATTAGTTTTAGCTTCTCTTACTACAGCAAAAATGTTCAAAAAGAAGGATGAAGGCACCATTTAGTATTCAATTTAGGGAACGCGGATCCCAAGTTTGTTCTCGCGCAGGATCCCATGCGCATAGAAACAGTAAGCTAAGAAGGAAGGCTATGAAACGAGATAAAAGTTGAAGAAAGTTAGAAGTACTGAAAAACAGGATAGCAGTGAACCAAAAAAAGATGGTCCTTAACAGAACAAAAAAAACTTTTATTTAAAGAAAAACAAGACCTTCCTAACTCTCAGCTCAGGACTGCACATTGTCCTACGGAGATAATATAAGAAAAAGAACCAATCACAAGACTGCTATCAAGCAGTGCGAAAGTTACCATATTTAAAAGTTAACAGATATTTGGCCAAGCATTAGATTAAATTTTACCTGGATGGCATGCAAGATAACATATGGTCAGATTCTAACTCAACCCAGTACTTCGCTGGAAACCCTGACGTGACGAGAAAATAGAGTATAAAATGGCATCAGAAACGAACCCAGTGGTCCATTTTTGGGTCGTCGTCCTCTATTCCCGTGCTGCCAGACACAAGAGAAACGCACTCAAAGTCGTAAATTTACAAGCAGAGGTCATCAATTTCCACTCCCAAAACAAGTGAAGCACGTGAAAACCCCAAGACAAGCACTGACAGATTAACGTGGAAACACAAAATGCGCTACGTTATCAGTGCTCGTTTCACACACTAGGAGAGTTTCTTTGAACACTTTTTAGAATTTCTAGGATCAAGGAACACTCATGAAAAGCTGATCAGTTGAATTAAAATACAAACTTTCTGATTATAATAATATGAGGTAATATGAACGAACCTAATGATGCATTTTCAGGTCACTATCCAGGCCCAATGCCGTCAGACAATCAATCACGCACAGGCATCAGTATTAAAACAGAGGACAAGCTTATAAAAAATCGCATCCACTGTCATCCATTTTCACGGAATCAACAGTACATTCGTCTTCACATCGTGCAGAAACAGTTTTACAGATATATCGTTCCACTATTAGATTAGATTATAGGTTAGTTTAAGCCTCCCTTAACCGCTACAAAAAAAAACGTATCGAAGAGATGAAGAAGGAAGGCTCCATTTAGTATGGATATTAGGGAATGCGGAATCAATGCAAAAGGGGCATAGAAACAGTAAGTTGGGAAAGAAGTTCATGAAACAAGATAAAAGTTGAAGAAAGTAGAAGATGCTGAAAAACAGGACAGCAGTGAACTGAAAAAAGTGGTCCTTACCATAACAAAAAACACTTTATTTCAACAAAATGAAGACCTACCTAACTCTCAGCTCGGGCCCTTACATTTTCCTTAGGTAGCGCTAATTCCCATAGATACAATAATTGTATCCCCATGAGGGGTGGTTCTAATATTACATTTTTCACATAGTCAGATCCGTTATATATTCTTTTATTTTGTGTTCTTCTGACATCACTTTCAGACGAGGCTCCGCCGAATGTATCATGGATATATAAAAATACATTCTGGTCGTGCCAAATAAATTGCAGTTTTTTTCCTTCCTATACTACTCTCGAATTTATATCACCCTACCATTAAGAACTTTGCAATAACGAAGAACACCCTACCAAGTTATCGTCAAAATGATTTTTAAAACGGTATTTTGCAGTATCTAACTCAGGTTTATTTCAAATGAAACAGAAACTAAGGTCTTGTCCTGACATTTTTCCTCGCTTCTTTTCGAGTTTATTAGTTTATTAGTTAGTTTAAGCCTCCCTATCCTCAACAATGAGATGTAAAGAGAGGAAGGAAGAAGGCACCATTTAGTATGGAGTTAAGGGAACGTGGAATCTATGCAGAAAGGGCACAGAAACAGAAAGCTAAGAAAGAAGTTCATGAAACAAGAAGAAGTTGAAGAAGAAAGTGGTAGGCGGTGAAAAACAGGATAGCAGTGAACCGAAAAAAAGATGGTCCGTAACACAACAAAACCTATTCTATTTTAACAAAAGAAAGCCTACCTAACCTTTAGCTCAGGCCCTCACATTGTCCCCCTGGGAGCGCTGGTTCCCATAGATACAATAATTGTATCCCCCTGAGGGGCGCTTCTTTTCGAACATCATTTGATCCATAAGGTTAAACGTCCTTTTCAAACTAACATCGATAAAGCTATCAAAATACATATGAATTTCGATTGGCTGACCACAGTCTATTTTGGTCAAGAGAAATGACTTAGAACTGCTGAAAAGTAGTTCATACAATGTGAGCAGAATTCAAAGCTGACGCAATGATGAACCGCACCCAAAAAATCCACAAGCTTTACACACACTAAAAAATGGCACGTGCGTTACAGGCAGCGTACACAGCATTGTCCATTTCCAGAAGTACTATACGAACGATTTAGATTAGATGTTAGTTTAGGCCTCCCTAACCGCAACATAGGCGTCCCGAAGAGAGGAAGGAAGAAGGCACAATTAAGTATGGAGTTGAGGGAGCGCGGAATCGATGTACATGATGCAAAGAAACAGTAAGTTGAGAAAGAAGTTCATGAAAAAAGAAAAGATTTGAAGAAGTAGTAGTTGTTTAAAAACGGGACAACAGCGAATGGAAAAAAGATGGTCCTTCACAAAACAAAAAACATTCCATTTCAACAAAAAGGTCTACCAAGCTCTCAGCCCGAGAACTCACACATTCTCATTGGGAGCGCTAATTCCCATAGATACAATAGTTGTTTCCCCTAGAAAGGACTATGCCGACGATTCATCAACGAAAGCTACCCTGGCTTCTTCTTCTCACATGCAAATTAACAGAACAGAGGAAGACTTGCGCTCAGCGCAAGAACAGAACCTTCTCCCAAGAAAATAATCAAATAATGAAGAGCACGGAAAAATGAAAGAACGAATGTCCATCTTTCAGCAATTCCAAACCCTTCATAGCACATGATTCATCGGAGAACTCCACTAACTTCATTCAACCCTGTGGTCGACCCGAGCTCCCGGAAAAATAATTATTAAATTCAACGCAAAAAGCACGAGGCTCATTTCATCAAGTGAACAGATGTAACAGGCTCTCCTGCATGAGCTGATATCCATAGTATAATGAATACAGCATAATATAATGTCAACTTCAGTACTTGATATTGAAAGTGACCTAAACTAAATGAACCGTATTTTTATTAAATTTTGATGCAGTATTCATAAAAATTCAGTGTGCCCAGCAGAAGTACTCGAATTCCCTCAGGGTCCACAGGTGCGTCACGCGATAGTTAATGCGATAATAGAGGATGACGAAATTCCTTTCACGGAAAAACAGAACATTAAATTATTAGGTGGAGTAAGATTACTACCACCGTTGAATAATACCAGAAATATCATATAATTCAGAGTCTTCAATGAAGATCCAAACCATACAAAAAAAATAATCGAAAATAATTTCAACACTTGTTCATCGAGATGACAAAATAAATTGCGTGCGAGGGAATAAACACTTGGCATTCAAGAAAAAAGATAATAAATTTGTAACCCGTTGAAAATTGTATCAGTTATAATTCAGCCTTATGAAAATATAGGTAATAATTTAGCTTGTTAAAAATACTTGAAGTTACAGTTAAGCCCATGATAAGTCTTATCAGTTATAATTCAATTCGAGAAAACACAATCAGTAATGATGTATCTCGTTGGAAATACCGTCAGGGACCTACCTAAGATCGATCGAAATTGACATCCGTAAACAAAAGATTAGATTAGTCGTTAGTTTTAGCCTCCCTACTCGCAGCAACAAATACAATCCAAAGAGAGGAAGAAGGAAGGCACCATTTAGTATGGAGTTAAGGAAACGCAGAATCTACGCAGAAAGGGCATAGAAACAGTTGTGAAAGAAGATTATGAAACAAGATCAAAGTTGAAGAAGGAAGTAGTAGGCGCTGAAAAACAGGACAACAGTGAACCGAAAAAAGGTGGTCCTTAACATAACAAAAACACTTCATTTCAACAAAAAAGCCAACCTAATTCTCAGCTAGGGCTCTCACATTGTCCCCCTGGGAGCGCCAATTCCCATAGATAAAATAATTGTATCCCCCTGAGGGGACAAGAGATTAGAATCAACCAAAACCTCGCTACTTCTCAAAAAATGAGCCCCTAGTAGTAGTAGCATAGATTTGCTAGCGCTTCAGTAATTCGTACTATATAGCGCCGTAGATCTCACATTTCAAAAGTACAAACTTCAAATCATTTCAGCAAAAGCATACTATATAATCGTTGTTCAATCCTTGCCACAATTACCATTATTGAAACATAGTTACAGCCATCTCTAATGTCGGAGCCACCAATGGGACCAGAGTTTCATTTAAGGACCCATGAAACAGAAGATAAGAATTCACCAGCAACCCAAACGCACATTTTCCCGGTGTGGCAAGTGACGCGTCTAAGATAAACCGAACAACTCGCCAAACACAGGTGTTTTGATCCACACCTGCCCAGATGCCGGACTTTCAGACAATTCCCGTCATAGACACGGCAGAGCTGGGTGCGAAAATACTGCACACAACCTGGCAAAGCAACGTGCTGTTTTTTTGGTCCAACTTCTCAAGAATAAAAGCCAAGTGACGCGTCGAAAGCACAAGTTGAATTCTCGCCCCTCATGACGCATGGGAAAAGAGATCGATAACATGTCGTCACTGGGAACCAACTTTGGAGGGATATAAGGCAGTGGTGCAAGTACCAAGTTTACACTTAGACCACCACTGACAGGTGGTGCGGTGGCAACACAACCACCACACGACCTCCCCATAACCACGACCCGACCCTCACACAACTACCAAACGGCCGCCCGCCATTACCACACGACACCCACATCAACACCAGCACCACGTCACCAGTCCACCACACGACCTCCTCATTACCACACAACCTTCCCACCACGCACCACCATCACCACACCCCTCCCACCTCACCACACACACACACCCCCCCAGCAGCGGAGCACAAAGGCGTTGCGTGAGCGCAACTCGATGCGCGCCACTTTCACCTGCAGCGAAGTGTGCACCACTGGCACGCTGATCCACTTTCATTGCGCCTCACCGTGCGGGTGGTGGAAGAAAGTGGAACTGAGGGAGAGCTCTCTTGCTGCCACTGCTGCCACCTGCCTGCCTCTCTTGCTGCCACTGCTGCCTGCCTCTCTTGCTGCCACTGCTGCCTGCTTCTCTTGCTGCCACTGCTGCCTGCTTCTCTTGCTGCCACCTGCCTGCTTCTCTTGCTGCCACCTGCCTGCTTCTCTTGCTGCCACCTGCCTGCCTCTCTTGCTGCCACTGCTGCCTGCCTCTCTTGCTGCCACTGCTGCCTGCCTCTCTTGCTGCCACCTGCCTGTCTCTCTTGCTGCCACTGCTGCCTGCCTCTCTTGCTGCCACCTGCCTGCCTCTCTTGCTGCCACTGCTGCCTGCTTCTCTTGCTGCCACTGCTGCCTGCTTCTCTTGCTGCCACTGCTGCCTGCTTCTCTTGCTGCCACTGCTGCCTGCTTCTCTTGCTGCCACCTGCCTGCCTCTCTTGCTGCCACTGCTGCCTGCCTCTCTTGCTGCCACCTGCCTGTCTCTCTTGCTGCCACTGCTGCCTGCTTCTCTTGCTGTCACTGCTGCCTGCTTCTCTTGCTGCCACTGCTGCCTGCTTCTCTTGCTGCCACCTGCCTGCTTCTCTTGCTGCCACCTGCCTGCCTCTCTTGCTGCCACTGCTGCCTGCCTCTCTTTCTGCCACTGCTGCCTGCCTCTCTTGCTGCCACCTGCCTGTCTCTCTTGCTGCCACTGCTGCCTGCCTCTCTTGCTGCCACCTGCCTGCCTCTCTTGCTGCCACTGCTGCCTGCTTCTCTTGCTGCCACTGCTGCCTGCTTCTCTTACTGCCACTGCTGCCTGCTTCTCTTGCTGCCACCTGCCTGCCTCTCTTGCTGCCACTGCTGCCTGCTTCTCTTGCTGCCACTGCTGCCTGCTTCTCTTGCTGCCACCTGCCTGCTTCTCTTGCTGCCACCTGCCTGCCTCTCTTGCTGCCACTGCTGCCTGCCTCTCTTGCTGCCACTGCTGCCTGCCTCTCTTGCTGCCACTGCTGCCTGCTTCTCTTGCTGCCACTGCTGCCTGCTTCTCTTGCTGCCACCTGCCTGCCT
The DNA here is from genome assembly GCA_030386875.1 of Morinoia aosen. NCBI lineage: Eukaryota > Metazoa > Arthropoda > Malacostraca > Amphipoda > Talitridae > Morinoia > Morinoia aosen. The sequence continues at coordinate 22,085,039 of CM059558.1, forward strand.
CTCTTGCTGCCACTGCTGCCTGCCTCTCTTGCTGCCACTGCTGCCTGCCTCTCTTGCTGCCACCTGCCTGTCTCTCTTGCTGCCACTGCTGCCTGCCTCTCTTGCTGCCACCTGCCTGCCTCTCTTGCTGCCACTGCTGCCTGCTTCTCTTGCTGCCACTGCTGCCTGCTTCTCTTGCTGCCACTGCTGCCTGCTTCTCTTGCTGCCACCTGCCTGCTTCTCTTGCTGCCACCTGCCTGCCTCTCTTGCTGCCACTGCTGCCTGCCTCTCTTGCTGCCACTGCTGCCTGCCTCTCTTGCTGCCACTGCTGCCTGCCTCTCTTGCTGCCACTGCTGCCTGCCTCTCTTGCTGCCACTGCTGCCTGCCTCTCTTGCTGCCACCTGCCTGCCTCTCTTGCTGCCACCTGCCTGCCTCTCTTGCTGCCACCTGCCTGCCTCTCTTGCTGCCACCTGCCTGCCTCTCTTGCTGCCACTGCTGCCTGCCTCTCTTGCTGCCACATACACCTCATTTCTCTCTGAACATCCACGTTCACCAATATTAAACAAGGGTTCACCTCTATAAGCCCTTAAAATAACTCCTATGCGTGGTCGCAACAACTGCTAAGCAGTGTTTTTCTGCAGTTCTTTTCTATTACATCACACACTAGCAACAAAAAAAATATTTTTACATCACAATAACCAGCACAAAATATCAGTTTTTATTAAAAAAGTAATCAATGTTGCACATTGAATCCAAATGTTTTCAACATAAATTGATAGAATACTTAAAAGCATGTATCACAATTCACACATATTAAAGCGGCGGTCATTTTTGAGGTGCAGTGAAGGCTGTGATGGGAATGGAGGTTCACTGGACTGACTATCAAAGAGAAAAAGCAGAACTCAAATGCACAAAAATTAAATGAATCAAAACACAGATACATGTTAACATCAGTAACTAAAGTAAAAAGTTAAAAATAAAATGAATGAGATAAAAATCACTACCACTTCAAGGAAATGATTAACAAGATAAGTGTTCCATGAATTTTATGCACACACACTCCACTCAAAGTCCATCAAGCATACTAACCAACCAGCCAAAAAAACAGTCAATAGTTTTTTGTTTAACAAAAAAATTCCCACACACTATAAATTCAGTAATCACATTTAGAAATTTTCCGGAAGAGGGCAATTTATTAAACCCTTACCACCCAATTCAACTTAAAGACTAACATAAACTTTGGTTAGCTGAAGAATAAGCCTTTGGGGTTTATAATTTCATATGAGAACCACATCTTAGAAATGACCATCTAAAGAATAAGCCAGTGAGCAGATGTGTACTCACCATACAACTCCAAAAGCACCGTAGCCGATCGGTCGGTCTTCTGACTTTTCCGTTGGTGGGTTTGCGGTCTTGTTAGATGAACTCATTTCTTTTGCTTTCTGTTGTAACTGTTGCTGTTGTTGCTGCTGCTGCTGCTGCTGTTGTTGTTGTTGCTGCTGCTGTTGCTGCTGCTGTTGTTGGTGCTGCTGCTGTTGTAGCTGCTGTAGTCTCTGCAACTGAGCCTGTTGTTGCTGAAGAATGAGAAGCTGCTGCTGAGGAGTAGAATTGGACTGCAACTGCTGGTGCTGCATCATATCACTGACCCGCTGTTGCAGGTGGTGCACCTGTGTATGTTGCTGCTGCTGCAGTTGGAACTGCTGCAGAGCGGCCGAGCTAGGCACACGAGACCCCACACGGAAGTAATGGATGGGCGCTGCAGCAGGAGTACCACCAGCAGGAGCAGCACCCTGCATCATGTTATTCATCTCAGGGGGCAGCTGCACAGGCCTTGCCTCTTCTCCCAGGCAAGCCTTGGCTACGACAGGGTTTTCTGTCCGGGGTCTAACGAAGACTTCAGAATTTGCGGTATGACTAGGTTGTTGAGCTGTGATTAAGAGACCAGGGTGCCTCAATGCAGTGCTGAAGTTACTATTCCCTCCTACAGAGGCTCTTGAAATGTTCAAAGTTGGTGCAGAAAACTGATGATTTGTTGGCTGGGCTTGAAGTACAAGTGGAAAGGAATTTTGAACAGAGATTGGAGTTTGTGGTTGGGCTTGATATGTAATTGGGAAAGTATTTTGAACAGAGACTGGAGTGTGTGGTTGGACTTGAAGTACAATTGGAAAAGGATTTTGTGCGGAGACTGGAGTTTGCGGCTGAGCTTGAAAAGCAATTGGAAAAGGATTTTGAACAGAAATTGGAGTTTGTGGCTGAGCTTGATATGTAATAGGAAAAGGATTTTGAACAGAGACTGGAGTTTGAGATTGGACTTGAAATACAATTGGAAAAGGATTTTGAGCAGAGACTGGAGTTTGCGGCTGAGCTTGAAAAGCAACTGGAAAAGGATTTTGAGCAGAGCTTGAAGTTTGAAGATGTGGAGCTCCAGTGAATGAAGGTGGAGCTTGAAGAGCAGCTGCAGAGAGATGAGTAATTTGAGGTGCTGCAGAGCTAGAGCAGGCAGTGACCTGATGTGCAGGTTCAAGATGAAGTATTGTATGATTTATGGCAGAAGGATGCGATGTATTTAGATGGCTTGCTTTAGTAGGATATGAACCAAGTTGATGTGCTCCTACAGGAGCAGGATGTACTTTAATTAAATGTGCTGGAGCAGAAGAAAATGATGTAATTGGATGGATTGCTTCAGTCAGTTGGGAGGGAATCAAATGTTGTGCTTCAGAAGGAAGTGAAGTGAGACATGGTTGACCAGGCACATGGGGGATATAATTTGCCTGGATTGAATGGGGCCCACCAGAATGTCCTCCCTGGGGACCTTCAGCAGAAAAATGCCCTATTTTATCAATACTATGCAGTGAGGTCTGATGAATTGGTACAACACTAATATGTGGGATCACACTTGCAGTCTGTGGAGGAATATTGAGGACATTTGATATTGATCCCTGATTAACTGGGGCTATATTTTGATTAGGTACTAATGTTGCAACATGGAGAGGCTGTGGTGCATAACTTAGCCGAGGAGGTAAGCTGGACCTTGCTGCCCCAGGAAATGCTGTCCTTTGAAGATTGGGGATATATTTAAGAGTGGGAAGGAAAGGAGCTCTGAAAGTATTACTTGGAGTATGAATTAATGTAGAATTGAGTCCATTAGCAGGAGCTTGGCCAGCTACTGAGAGAGTACTTCCATCACCAACTGGAACAAAAAAATGCTCATTAGGCATATTCATGTTCAGCCAGGGAACAGTATGGAGCTACTTTATCATGCCCAAATACCGTATGAGTTTTTAAACACGTGAGGGAGTTTGCACAAACTTTTCTAACTATATCTATATATTTACACTAAATTTGAACTATTATGATGAATGAGTGTTGTGTATAGCAAACTATTCCTTCAACTTTGGTTTGCCAATTTTGAAATTACATTCTATTTTCATTTTCATTGTTTATTTTAGCATGGGATATATTAAAAATAGCATGTCAATATCTAAGACTAGTGAGATCAGAGTAGGAAATTCCATCCAACTGCCATTGACAATTTTGTGTAATAGAAGTGATTTTTGGCATAGGTTATAATTGTGGTGCATTTTGAAAACTTTGTAAAATAAACTCCTGTCTTTATAGACATTTTCAGAAATATATATTTCTATCAAAATGTATAGATTGTAAGAAACTAAACTTGGTTACCATTAAGCAAAAAGTGTACAGTAGAACACTTACTCCATTTTTATAAGAGTATATGATTAATGAGTAATAAATGAGAATGTATAATACGTGCGCAGCCTGGGAAAAACAAGCATCCATTTTAGACAGACCAAAGTAAGTAAAACAGCATCTCAAAGTGGTCGATCAGTTGAGTAAAAAAATTAAATCAAGAATATACATTTATATATAAGTTCTCATTGGATGGTGGAATTGCATACTCCAGTCAATATTCTTATTGCATCTAAGCATAAAGATAAATTCTTATATTTTCCCTTAAATAAAAACATATAACTAACTAGTAAAGAAATACATTGGGTAAGTTCCATTATTTCAACTGTTCTTCACTATTGTACAGAAAGCATTTATATGGAAATAACACTAGTCAGACACTGCTACGTGTTAAATTATGGAAGTGTGTAACAAGGTTTACTCTTGCACTGCCTATCCTTAATTCCAATCATCCCAGAAATACAATCAGATTTCATCCCACCAATGAGCTTTACTATAACAACTTAAATCTAATGAGCTTCAAGACAATGCAGTATAGTCATCTAAAGATGTGTTCTTTCTCACTATATAAAATATTAAATCATTTGTGATAATGCAACTAAAATTGTCTTTTACTGCTTTACATATTAAAAATTATATTAATTCGCTAGTTTATTCAAGATTTCTTAGCTACAACAAATGCAATTTTAAGAGAGCAAATAGAAGCGACCTATTGAACATGGACCACAGAAAAAAGGGAAAATGTGAAGGAAAGGACAGTAATGGATTTTCCACTTTTTGGTGCCTAAACATAGTTAATTAGACCAAAACAAACAAGTTTTCTTCTATGCATCTTCCGTCTAAAATGAGTATTTTACAAGTTATAGCGGTAAATGACTTACCGCAACTCTAGTGTTTGAAGCGGAAAGAAATTTATCGAGCATGTCGGATGGCAACACTACATTGGACTCTCCCTTCTGACGCGCTTGAATGATCAAGTAAATTTCGGTAAATGTTAAGGATTAATCGGGAATAGATTTTCCACTTTCCGAATCCTAAACATAGTGAATTATATCAAAATAAACAAGTTTTCTTCTATACACTTTCCGTCGTAAATGAGTATTTTACAAATTAAAGCGGTAGGCTTAGTTTCGTCTTTGATGTCAAATGCGCTCGGATAAACAGCTACTCCATGATTTTTTAATTTTTGTTGCTTGAATCATGGTAATAACATTGAAATAAATTACTCTTCTTCTATACACTTTTTTTGTCAAATGAATATTTTACGAGTTAGCGCGGTAGGTTTAGTTTCGTCTTTGATAACTACCATGGCCGGAAGCATGACTCTATTGCAGTGTTGCCAGTTGCCGTGTACGATGAATTACTTCCTGCTTCAAACACTTGAAATGCAGTAACTAATTTACCGCTGTAACTCGTAAAATACTTATTTACAACAGAAACGGCATGGAAGAAACTAGGGTAAATCTGAAGGATATGTCAGTTATCGATTTTCCTTTTTTTGGTGCCTGAACCTAATTAATTAAATCAAAATAAACAAGTTTTCTTCTATGCACTTTCCGTCTCAAATGAGTATTTTACGATTTATAGCGGTATGTTTAGTGTCATCTTTGATGACGTATGCGCTCAAATAAACAGCTACTCATCGATTTTTCAATTTTTGTTGCTTAAATCATGATAACATCAAAATAAACAACTTTTCTCCTATACACTTTTTTGGTCAAATGAGTATTTAACGAGGTATAGCGATAAGTTTGGTTTCGTTTTTAATGACGATCGAGCTGGAAGCGAGTGCCCATTGCAGCGTTGCTGTCCGATATGCTCTTTGAATTACTTGCCGCTTCAAACACTGGAGTTGCGGCAAGTCATTAACCGCTATAACTAATAAAATGGTAAATGTGTAGCGTTGGTCAGTAATCGATTTTCCACTTTTCGGTGTCTAATCGTACTTAATTAGATCGAAATAAACAAGTTTTCTTCTATGCACTTTCTGTCATAAATGAATATTTTACAAGTTATAGCGGTAAATTACTGAACGCAACTCCAGTGTTTGAAGTGGGAACTAATTCAAACAGCATGTCGGACGGCAACACTGCAATGCCGTCTCGCTTCTAGTTCGATCGTCATCAAAGACGAAACCAAACCTACCGCTATACCTCGTTAAATACTCATTTGACAAAAAAAGTGTATAGAAGAAAAGTTGTTTATTTTGATGTTATTACCATGATTCAAGCAACATAAATTTGAAAATCGATGAGTAGCTGTTTATTCGAGCGCATTCGTCATCAAAAACGAAACTAAATTTACCGCCATAACTCGTTAAATACTCATTTACAACGGAAAGTGCATAGAAGAAAACTTGTTTATTTCGATCTAATTAACTACGTTTAGGCCCTGTGAAGTGGAAAATCGATTACTGACCAACGCTACACATTTACCAATGAAATGCTCATTTGAGACGGAAAGCGCATAGAAGAAAACTTGTTTATTTCGATCTAATTACCTATCCTTAGGCATCGAAATTTATAAAATCAATAACTGCCATATTCTTCAGATTTACCAAACCTTGTTTATTTTGATCTAATTAACTATGGTTAGGCACTGAAAAATCAAATATCGATTCCCGGTTAATCCTCAACATTTACCTACATTCCTGCCATCTAAAGCAAAAATTAACTTGCTGCTATAACTTGTTATTTTTGGTAATCTTTATTGTGTTATTAACTATACGATCCTAGAAGTGGGTTCAGGTTCTGAAGGGTGGGCTAATAATAAATTACAAAGTATTCAGACGTACTTTAACAGCTCAATTGCGTAAAAAATAAAACCTACAGCTCTAACTCGTAAAATACTCATTTGTCGCAATAAGTGTGTAGAAGAAAAGTAGTTTATTTTGATATTACCATGATTCAAGCAACAAAAATTAATAAATCAATTAGTAACAAGGGTAATTCATCAAATATCGAACAGAAACCACGTGTGTCTAGAAACAACTTTTATAAATTGGTAACTTTTGCTCTGAATAACTGTTGCGGGCCTCAAGATTATTCTTGAACAGTTGCTTTCTTGTTCTGTGATGTCGCTTTAAAGACAACGTAGATTGTTGGAATTTATTTATTGTTTTAAAAATCGAATTCTTCAATAACATAATTTCATCAATATCGAACATGAATCGAACAAGAATTTTGATTCGAACAGGATGGTTTGTCAATTAGTTCTCCTCGTATGGAACATTTGTTAGACTATTAGCACGCCACGTATGGTTTGTCTATTAGTACGCCTCGTATATTTTACCCATTAATATGCCTCGTATGGTCTATCTATTTGTACACCTCTGATAGTTTGTCAATTAGTACACCTCGTATAGTTTGTCAATTATTATGTCTCATATGGCTTTTCTATTTGTACACCTCTGATGGTTTGTCAATTAGTACTCCTCGTATGGAACTTTTGTTTTAGGACGTCCTATATTAAGAAACTTTTTAAAACCCAATATGTTGACATGTATCTCATGTGGCCACTTGGAAAATAAACGTTTTTCTTTCATTCTTTTTTTTCTTTGGTGCACTGGATTTGCTTGGAAATGCTCGCGGTGGCACAGCGGTTAAGGGATCGGATTTGTATGTTGGAGTCGCGGGTTTGTATCCCGGCGCTGGCGCTGCGATTTTCCCCGTTGGGTATAAGGGAAAGCTCAAGCACAATACCCCACTCAACCCAGGTGTCGGAAATGGGTACCGGCTTTACGGGGGAACCGTCATGGTGTCCTATATATAGTGTTAGTTATAAGACATTTGAAAAACCAATGCTTAAGATCATTTGTATCAGGCTTGATTGGAAATAAAGCATCCCAAAGATGCCGATGTTTGTTTTGTTTGTTTGTTTGAAACGACTATCTCATTACTTATTTTCAAGAAGCATTTGAATGGAGAGTTATCAAAATTTGAATATGATGTCAATGTTTCATTTGCAGTGTTTGTTGAACCATCATTGTGATCATCAACCTGTGTGACCTTTTTTGGAGTAGAGTGTAAAGCACTCGTCAATGAATTATTATTGATGCTTGCATCAATTTTCTTGGCAAGGGATTGATCACCAGTAAAAGTAGCCAGACGAATCATTGATGATCTTGAGGGCCTTGGAACACCAGCAGCTGATTGATAGCCCCTCACCAGAATTCCCATCTTCAACTAGGGTACCGTAACAATTACCGCCCACTTACTGACCTTCGACCTATAACACCATCTAATTTCTTCCCGAATGTACTCAACTGAGCAGACTACATTTCAACATTAGCACAAAAGTTCATGTTTAGCTACGTTACTCTCAGAACCTTATCATGTGGCAAGGAATAAATGCGATAAATTTTTTATTGCGAACAATTTGGAACTGCATAATTCTACTGTTACCGCCCAGTGTTCGCGCAAGGTCTATAGTTATCGCCTGATTATCGCCCACTGTTCTTCAAATGCCGCCCTTTGAATCGAATGTAAAATATAAGTGCGTTACGAATGAGCGTTAGAGGAATCAATGAAAAAACTATTGGGAACTAGGAAAGAAGATGTTTGCAAGCTACTCGAAGAAACAGTCGGCTGATATCCATCTGTTTTGGGAAGTGCCAAGAACATAATCCCGGGGATCGACGTCTTCTAAGTTGAACTTTGACCGAATCCCAGGGAAAATGACAAAAGGATTGGAGAATTCACCGGCAGCTGACACACAACCCAAAACGGTGACTTGCTCTTTTGTATCTGGGGCAAGTCTGTAGACGTTTTTAGCTCCTCTTGCAGAAATGATTTTTAGCTTTCCGTTTGTTCCTCCCAGTGGTCGTCGAGGTTGAAAATTCTTGAGGAGTTTTCCTGGCAAAAGAAGGCAGCAGCATTTATTCCATGCTGTTCTTGAAAAAACTTTTCAAGATTCTCAAACCACTTCCTTAATCTGAGGCTCAGTGACATAGGATCGCTGATAACCCAAGTTCTCAGGTGTTCTTGGGCTGCATTCGGGGTTCCTATTCAAGAACCTGTAAATTCATGCCGTTGAGGGTTTATTTTCTTTGAAACTCCTTGTGTCCTCATTGTAAGATACCGGATCATCCACTTCCGCTTTATCAAGAATTTCTTTCACAAGCAATGCAACATCTTTTCTTGGAATGCCGTAGCCAATTTTATCTATGATAAAAAGGTGTTTTTCAGTATTCCTTCCTGCTCACAAGACGGTGTAGATGCAGGTCCAGGGAGGTGCTTCCAATCTGTATATCTTCCATGATATCTGTCTCTAACACTTTTTACTGGAACATTATACCTATCGGCAGCTTTTCTAAAAGACAGTCCAATTTTCACAGCAGCAACTGCCTAAATGATGTTCTGAGCAGGATAATTTTTGCGTTTTTTCTGATCCTCCTCCATCAGAACCTGCCATCGTAAAAATAGATGAGGCTACAACCCTAATACATGAAAAATTAAGCTAAACAAACACAAAAACAAATAAAACAATACTAACATGAAAACAAGTAATAGTAAAGACTATAAGACTACTCTTAAAAAATAAATATAAATTATGGGCGGTATTTCTGTAAGACAGCAGTATTTTTATTAGTTGTATCTAAACACCGCCCACCAATCATCGCTCAGGGCGGTTTTTAAAGAATGACAATTTTCTTTCTACAATTACCGCCCACCCAATAACTTAGCATTCTAAATTATTCAGCGTAAAATTAGTATCTCTCATCGTTCGTTTACGTTTTGATCGGTGTCTTGCCACAGACAGCATGGCGGGAAAATAGTGAATGACTGTTTAATTTTACTTTCACGCAAGCTAGTTTTGTGCACGATTCGATTCTAATGCGGTCTGATACGTAGTTGCATACAATAACTATTTTCTTTCAATTCTATCATAAAACTTACGCGAAAACTGAGATCGCCTGAAACTGGGGTTTGTATGGTTCGTACCAGCAAGTACATACTCAAGACACTGTGATCTGAAAGAAACTTAAAGCGTTTTGAATTTACGTGGGCGGCAATTGTTACGATACCCTATTCAATGTTATTATCAAGCGTTAATACGATATTTTAATGAAATAAAACAGGCGTTCAATAGATTGATTAAGTTATTTAAACGAATTAAGAATCGAAAAGCCTTGTTTGAGGCATAAATTCATGATTTTCAAGGAATTTTGATTCGAACATCTTTGTTCAGTATTTAATACTGACATGAAAAAGGAACTGAATGTCGAACATGGAATAATTATCAATTTTTTAGCGGAAAAGAAAAAAATACAGTAACAGAACATCATATGACAACACTACTCTCTAGTTATGACGGGAGGTTGACGGTGACCCAACAAAAATTAAACCGTCGCAATTTTCCCAAGGTGCGTAAGATTTTTCGAGTGAAAAAATTCGACCAATTTGTATGGGTCGTACAGAAAATGCGTTCGCAACCGCTGGTAGCAGTTTGCAGCTCACAGAAATGAGTTTTTATCACTAAAATAGGAGTTTTAGATGTAAGATCACTGGCACTGAGCAAGTGTGGATGCTTACTAAATTTATTACGCGCATATTTCCAAAGTTGTTTGATAATCAGTTCAGTTTGATATTTGATGAATTATCCTAGTAGCTGTCTATTTGATCAAATTTATCATCACAGACGAAAATTAATATACTGCTAAAACTCGTAAAATACTCATTTCTGATGAAAAGTGCATAGAAGAAAACTCGTTTATTTCAATCTAATTAACTATATTAAGGCACTGAAAAGTGGAAAATCAATTACTGTCCATTCCTTCATATTTACCAAAAAAAGGCTTCATACAATAGGTTCACTCATGCTCATGATATCATATGTGTACAAACAGTGAGAGGAATAAAAGAAATAGAAAAACAAGCAGAAAAAGCATAAACAGTGGAAAGAAACAAAGAGTAGGGTAATTCATCAAATATCGAACAGAAATCACGTGTGTCTAGAAACAACCTTCATAAATCGGTAACTTTTGCTCTGAATAACTCTTGCGGGCCTCAAGGTTATTCTTGAACAGTTGCTTTCTTGTTCTGTGATGTCGCTTGAAAGACAACGTAGATTATTGAAATTTATTTATTGTTCTAAAAATCGAATTCTTTAGTAACATAATTTCATCAATATCGAACAGGAATCGAACAAGAATTTTGATTCGAACAGGATGGTTTGTCAATTAGTTCTCTTCGTATGGAACTTTTGTTAGACTATTAGCACGCCACGTATGGTTTGTCTATTAGTACGCCTCGTATATTTTGTCCATTAATATGCCTCGTATGGTCTATCTATTTGTACACCTCATGTGGCCACTTGGAAAATAAACGTTTTTCTTTCATTCTTTTTTTCTTTGGTGCACTGGATTTTCTTGGAAGTGCTCGCGGTGGCACATCGGTTAAGGGATCGGACTTGTATGTTGGAGTCGCGGGTTCGTATCCCGGCGCTGCGATTTTCCCCGTTGGGTATAAGGGAAAGCTCAAGCACAATACCCCACTCGACCCAGGTGTCGGAAATGGGTACCGGCTTTACGGGGGAACCGTCATGGTGTCCTATATATAGTGTTAGTTATAAGACATTTGAAAAACCAATGCTTAAGATCATTTGTATCAGGCTTGATTGGAAATAAAGCATCCCAAAGATGCCGATGTTTGTTTTGTTTGTTTGTTTGAAATAACTGTCTCATTACTTATTTTCAAGATGCATTTGAATGGAGAGTTATCAAAATTTGAATATGATGTCAATGTTTCATTTGCAGTGTTTGTTGAACCATCATTGTGATCATCAACCTGTGTGACCTTTTTTGGAGTAGAGTGCAAAGCACTCGTCAATGAATTATTATTGATGCTTGCATCAATTTTCTTGGCAAGGGATTGATCATCAGTAAATGTAGCCAGACGAATCATTGATGATCTTGAGGGCTTTGGAACACCAGCAGATGATTGATAGCCCCTCACCAGAATTCCCATCTTCAACTATTCAATGTTATTATCAAGCGTTAATACAATATTTTAATGAAATGAAACAGGCGTTCAATAGATCGATTCAGTTATTTAAAAGAATTAAGAATCGAAAAGCTTTGTTCGAGGCATAAATTCATGATTTTTAAGGAATTTTGATTCGAACACCTTTGTTCAGTATTTAATACTGACATGAAAAAGGAACTGAATGTCGAACATGGAATAATTATCAAGTTTTTGGCGGAAAAGAAAAAAATACAGTAACAGAACATCATATGACAACACTACTCTCTAGTTATGACGGGAGGTTGACGGTGACCCAACAACAATTGAACCGTCGCAATTTTCCCGAGGTGCGTAAGATTTTTCGAGTGAAAAAATTCGACCAATTTGTAAGGGTCGTACAGAAAATGCGTTTGCAACAGCTGGTAGAAGTTTGCAGCTCACAGAAATGAGTTTTTATCACTAAAATAGGAGTTTTAGATGTAAGATCACTGGCACTGAGCAAGTTTGGATGCTTACTAAATTTATTACGCGCATATTTCCAAAGTTGTTCGATAATCAGTTCAGTTCGATATTTGATGAATTACCCTATACACTATACAGAAGATTTAAAAACCTATCTATAGCTAAGGTGCCCTAACATTCATCTCCTTGAGGGCACCTGTCTTTATAGCATAGGATAGAAAAACCCAACTAACCTAACCTGTGCTAGTTAACACTTCGACCGCAACGTGTACCACCGGTGGCCACGGAGGGGATTTTCATAATGCTGCTGACTGACCAGTTGTCTCAAACTCAATTTTCAAAAATACTTAATAGAAGCAAAATGAAAGCACAATCCAGTTAACGTTTCCTATTTTCAAAAGTGTCTACAATAATTGACTTTAAATATGAGTTGAATGTTAAACTTAAGTTTAACCAATTGCGGTTGAAGTGTTAAGCTCACTGATGAGTTCAAAATGAGACAAAAATTAAAATCGCTTCCCGACGTGTTACAATGTAGAGTACTAGTTAGATAACTCTAATAGCAAAGACTTAATACATGAATAGCAAAGACTAAATAAAATACAGGAATATTTTATATATACCTGGTTGCAAAAGGCGTAAGACCGACGGATCAGACTGTTCATGAATTAAAGAGGCACAGGTTTCATTTGACTCCAAGCCTCGGCCGAGAGTCCTTGGCGAATCTTCAACAACAGGCTCAGCTATGACAGCCAAATAATGCTTCACACAGTGATACGATTATTAAAATCCGACAAAGCTAAGCCTCCAGTACAAAGAAAGCGCCTAGTGCACGAACCAAGCTGTAGCCTACTACTGTTCTCTCCACGCAGGAAACACGATCACTCAACAACCAGGAATTCTTGAGCTCACGCACTCCTCCCTCAACTCTAAAACAAAACTGAAGCTTGGTGTGATAAAATCATAGAGATATAGGAAGACTACGGTAAATAGCGTTGAGCTCATAATGTTACCCTAAACCTTCTTTATTCCGATCCAGGATCCTGGAAGTCCAGATGGAAGAAAACAGTAAATATATATTTTGTATTTTGTATTAGTGCCACTAAATGCAATTAAATTTGAAATTAGTTGAATCATAATCCTTTAGAATATGAAATTTTTATCAACAATTCAATTTTTTTGAACAGCATTTTTAATGCGAAAGAACTCTATTCCTGAAATCAAATAAGGAAATTAAAATAAAATCAAAATTTTTGACCACTTTTAAGTTCATTCGTCAAAAAATGTTTTTCTCTAATAACCATGATGCGACCATATATCTGCAAGCTCGATATTCCCATGTACGGAAGAGAAATGACTAATTAGTAAATCTCAAAGATAATTCATGAGAGATGCAAACAAAATTTCTTACATTTTTTAAATCTGAATAATAACTGATTATTTTCTAGCAAGTTTCTAAGTAACATGAATGTAGTTAAAGATCTATGTATACATTTCCTGATTTATTTGGACAAAATTATAAAAATGCTAGGATATCAAAAGCACTCGATTGTATGTGCCAACAATTTTGCTAAATTGTTTTTCTTTGGGATTGATGCATCCGAATTCACAGCGTCAATAGTTATTGAAGCCCTTCCCTCTGAAAAACTTTATTCTTTTTTTACTGATTACAGTTTATTTAATTTACGGAAACTGCATGGCGGTTTACACACCTAAACAGTTTCCGTACAAATATCATTTGGCTGAAGATTTCTGGTGCTGTTCACTCTCCGATCAAATTTTTAGCAAGTTTGAAAAAAGGAGTGAACGAGCCATGGTTATTTCACGCTCTAGGGCGTAAAATGGATAACATAAGAACTGAATGGATTAATAACAGGCGAATGGAATTTCAATCTTATTGAACACAGCTATAGTAGGTATTAACAGGAAAAAAAAACTTTGACTGTTTTTTTCAACTAAATACACAAATTTGGACCGACCTTGAATAGGACAGATTATTGAAAATGAAAAGCTAATGAAAGACGGATGACTATTGCTATCATTTCGTTCAACATTTTCAGAGTTAGAAAACCGACATGCGCACATCATGTGAAATGAGCGTATTCTACTCACTTAACTTGGCATTTTACAATGATCTGTCAGATTATAGGTGAGTTTGTGCATCTTAAAGAATAAAATGAATCGATGATACGTTCTTTCTAGCCTCCCTTAATAAAACAATACACAAAGAAATGAAAACTGAAGGCATCATTTGGTTTCGGATAATGATGAACAAAGTTAACGACAAATTGAGCCACAAACTTTAAAATTATGTTATTTTTGCATAGAGTTAAGGGGACACGGAATATATGATCGATTTAGTGAATAAATGCCAGTTATACTTTATGGTCGAGGATTTGCTACTCGAGTGCGAGTCGAGCGTTTCCCGTCATTGGAAAAAGAAAAGCATGCAGTAAACCCATACTCTAAAGTAATGGAGAACACAAGTCAACTGTTCAAGACCCATTGTATCTTAGAATGTTACAGGGTATTTAGAAACCCAATGTTTAAGATGACATGCACCAACTCTATTGAAGTGAAGCATATTTTCTTCAACACGTTATCAACGGTTGTATTTCATACTTGAGAAATGTAGTGAAAGTAGATGGTTGATATAGAAAAATGCTCATCTTAGAAAACCTTAATTAACCGACGTAAGTCCTAGGGTGCAAAAGGAGTGTCCCCACACCCTGCGCATAACACAGTGAGATTTAAAAAAAGGGTTAATAAAACAAAAGTTAAAGAAGAAAGTAACCGGTGCAGAAAACGGACAGCAGTGAACTGTAAAATGCTAGTTCATTACAACAAACTTTTTTATTCGAACAAAAATCTTTCTTTTCTTCATATCCCAATCACGCATCTCTATTCCCATTTTTGCAGTAGTTGGATACCCTCAGGAATTGGCATGCGCAAAAAGTAGTCTGGCTGAACTTTGCCTCGTATTCTACATTTAGTTATAACCCGTTAACAGTTTCATGTGATTATCACTGAAACTACTGATATAATCATTCATATAAAGAGGAAATTTCCTCAATACTTGCACATTTTAAAATCTGACAATCACTTGAGAATGCATCATATTAAGAAATCAACATTTCAGCATCTGAAGCCACGGTGACTTATTCCAGCTCGCTTGTGTGATGTATAAGGCTTCATTTTTGAACAACCAATTGTTTGCTATGAATTTTCCATCAAAAGCCTCAAAACTTTTCAAAAAATTCTTATTTAGGGGAGGGGAGAAGGGAGTGCAGCATCTTGAGTTACTTCAATGGCAGAGAAAATTGTCATCCCGACGCAGGCAAAATCGTTGAAGAGAAACTTTGCGCGGCACAAAATTCAATACACGACGCAAGACCTCTTCCGGTCAAGTATAGGGGCGATGTCAACACGCAATAATACATGAACTCCAATAACGAATTTATTGAGGAATAAGGAACATGATGTAGGGAAAACGCACGTACAATTTTATAGAACAAAAACACTAGTGTAAAAATATGACTCGTAGCATTCAAACGTAATCGAAGCGAGGATACACATGGGTGTTGAAAATGTATGGATCAATGGGTGAAGAAAATTATGCATGGATCTAAATCCAATTATCCTAGAAGACATAAAGACCTCTACCGGTCAAATTCACAGCCGATGTCAATACTCAAAAATACATGAACTTCCTTCAAGAATTAATTAGAGAAAATTTTCTCCTGATTGACAAAGTTTAGCTTCATCACGTGACATTGTTACAGGCAACAATTCCTGTCGTGAAAAATGGAGATTCTTTTGATCACAGCCAAACAAAACATCATTCGGGAGACGTCGAGTTCTGCACCATTCCAAAGACATCAAGATTGACATTCAATTTTGTTCACCGTCTAGATGACATCTTTTTTATTTTTTATATTAAATTAAAACTCCCTCGCCACAACTATGGCAACCTTAAGAGAGCAAAGAGAAGGAACCACTCAGTAAGGACTGCAGAAAACTGAGAATCTACATACGTGGTGCGTTCCCACACAGGAGACCGTGCGCATAGAAGTAGTCAGGAAGGAAAAGAAAGAAAAGATCTCCAAAGCACAGGATAGACAAACGTAGCATATTCTTTGCCCCCTGAATGGTTAGAAGATATCCTTAGCTGATACGTACTATTAAACAGATTTTCTCTAAGATTTCATAAAATTTGTTTGTCGCCCGTGTCTCGTGAACTTTCAGTATGGGACACTTAGGGCAGTATTCTTAATCACACTGTAAATCAACCAACTAATCTTAACTTTCCCACGTTTTTAACCGACTTATTCGAACCTAAACCCCCTTTACTACAACAAAATATACCCTATGCAACACAAACCACAAAAAAATCATACTTTGTAACAGGTTAACGGCGTGTTAGAAAAAACAAAACATTCTAGTGCTAAGCACAGATAATAACCAAGGATATCTTGGTACTAAGAACCACAAATAATGCAATTTTGTTCAAGAAATAACATAACAAAAAGTTTTAGTGCCGCAATAATTAGATATCTGTGACTTATTCCATGCAGTTGCTATTTTTTTTAAAGGTATAGTTATCAGAGAGGAGTTGATCATAGCATCAAAATAAATGATTTTTAAAGTACTGCCTGACAAAATTCACAGCATTCTAACGCTGTTACAAAAAGCTCACAAACTATTAACAATTCATTAGTTTAGTCTTTGCTGCAACTGCTAATGAATGAAAGTACAAAAATGTTCTTTGAAAATTCAAAATACTGAAAGAAATCGCGCCACACTAAATTGAATGAATAAAACCTTCAAACCTTTTTAAATTATGAAAATAAATGAAACATGCAATTTAAAGAGTGGGCATATGTTGATTTCTTCTGCAAAAAATTATAAAAAGAACTCGTCTTCAATTTTGATGAAGCCATTGGCAACACAACATGATGAAAATTTCAAGGCATTCCACGAGTCATTCTTCCAGCAGTACTACAAAAATCATGATTGAAGTTCACATGAGATACTATACCAAGCTGAATAGGATCTAAACGTCACGGAATGAAATTGACGAGTGTTACTAAACAAAGTTGAGTAGAAAATAAATCTCACGTAATGAAATTGACGAGTAATACTAAACAAAGTTGAGTAGAAAATAAATGTCACGTAATGAAATTGACAAGTGATACTAAACGCAGTCAAATAGAAAATAAACGTCACGGAATGAAATTGTCTTAGAATTACTATCTGGCTATACTGCCTATGTCCAAAGGTTCAGAATATTTTTCAGATTGAATCGAGGAAAATAAACATGACGGAATGAAATAGCCCTAGAATTACTTTTTGGGTTTGCGACCCTTGGCTGAAGGTTTAGAATATTTTTCAGCAAGAGAATCAAAGAAGGAGTCCATGTTCTTTGCTCTGTCTTGGCCTCGCTTGAGGATGAGCGCGCTCAAATCTGACGGTGCATCACCGAGCCCAAGCTCTTTCTTGGCGGCCTCGGCCTCCTCCGCTTCTTTGGCAGCCTGAAAATGTGTTAACAAACGGAGAGCTTAGATCTGATTACAAAGCAAATAACTTCCAATGCGCAAAATGTGAAGATACAGATTATTGTGTTTTCTAGAATCCATTGTAATTGTCTTCGATCTTGTAACAAAGCAAATAACATGCAATACACTGCATTTAAAGATACAGGCTTTTGTATTTTCTGGAATCTAATTGACCTGCCGTTTTAGAAGTGGTAGAGGTTGGTGTGGATCAAATGTTTGCTGTGAGACAGGTGAATGGGGAAATACTTGGCAAAAGGAAAAGGCATTGGGCATTTATGGATCTGGAGAAGGCGTATGTCAGGGTGGACCGTGAGGCATTAAGACAGGTTGTAGGTTTGTATGGCGGGGGTGGGAGACCGTTGAATGCGATCAAGAGTTTCTATATTGATAGCAGAGCATGTGTGTGAGAGTAGGGAGTGAGGTAAGTGATTGGTTCCTAGTTGTGACAGGCGTGAGACAGGGATGTGTGATATAGCCGTGGTTGTTCAATTTGTTTATGGGCAGTGTAGTGTGAGAAGGGACTGCGAGAGTGTTGGGAAAAGGTGCGCAGTTGGTGGGACAATATGGTATGTATTGGGAAGTGTGTCAGCTGTTGCTTGCAGGTGATACAGCGCTTGTGACCGATTCAGAGAAAAAACTGCGGAGATTGGTTGCAGAGTTTGGTAGAGTGTGCGGAAGGCGTAAGTTGAGAGTGAATGTAAATAAAAGCAAGGTGATGAGATGTTCAAGAGAGGAGTGTTTGGAACAATGGATGTGAGGATGAATGGTTAGAGGGGTAGAGCATTTTAGGTACGTCAGGTCGGACGTGGCTGTGAAGGAAAGTATGGAAGTAGAAGTGAGACATCAAGAAACTGCTGAAGTTATAAGAAATTTATGAAACATGATCAAAGTTGACAAAGAAAGCCATAGCTGCTACAAACAAGGACATCGGTAAACTGAAAAACGATATTTGTCACAATAATCTCATTCAATTAAACAAAAACAAAGCCTACCTAGCACCTGAAAAAGGCCTCACATCTACCTCCTGGAAGTGCTTATTTTCTTAGAGACATATACCGGGCTTATCCTCCCCATGGGAGGGTAGCCGACAGCAGGCCACAATCACCACACTTAGTCACTAGGAGGCGAGAGAGGCAGCACTGGCCGCACCTGAACTGCCAGGATCAGCAGCAGCCCAGCACAACCACCTTCCACAGTCAGGCCCGACAGCAACAGCTGGTTTACCCCGACCGCTTCATTGAGTGCAGCCCCTCCCCCGCACACGACAGGTCAACCCCATCACACGCGGGCAGCTTCCAGTAACGCGTCAAAAATAAAATTACCACCTTATACACTGCCCCACTCACTTCTGTCCGCAGCCATCCCTCTCGCCACGTCCACAGTCAGACCCCTCTCATACAAAGCACGTCGCACCCCATCCATCCAACTCATCCGTGGTCTACCTCGCGCTCGAAGACCACTCACTTCCGACATATATATCTTTTTCACCAGCCGCTCAACATTCATTCTTTCTACATGCCCAAACCATCCAAGCACTCTTTCATCCACTCGCCTGCTCAACTTTTTGATAACACCCGTCTGCTCCCTAACCAACTCATTCCTGATCCCATCTCTTCTAGTTACTCCATACATGCTCCTCAAACACTTCATCTCAAACACATCCAACTTCCTCCTCTCAGCTGCTCTCAACCCCCAGGACTCTGCTCCATACAACAAAACTGGCACAATCAAACTTTCATACAGTCCCCTCTTAGCATTCATACTCAAACTCCTGCATTCAAAAACTTTCCTCATTGCACCCAATGTCTTACAACCTTCACTCACTCGATGCTTCACTTCTACTTCCATACTATCCTTAACAGTCACATCCGACCCGAGGTACCTAAAATGCTCTACCTCCTCTAAAACTTCCCCATTCAACCTCACATCCAAAGTTCCAAACACTCCACCTCTTGAACATCTCATCACCTTACTTTTATTCACATTTACCCTCAATTTCCGCCTTTCGCACACTACCAAACTCTGTAACCAGTCTCCTCAGTTTTTCCTCTGAATCAGCCACAAGCGCTGTATCGTCTGCAAACAACAGCTGACACACTTCCCAATACATACCATTTCGTCCCACCAACTGCGCACCTTTTCCCAACACTCTGGCATTCACTTCTCTCACCACACCATCCATAAACAAATTAAACAACCACGGCGACATCACACATCCCTGTCTCACACCTGTCACAACTGGGAACCATTCACTCACCTCATTCCCTACTCTCACACATGCTCTGCTATCAATGTAGAAACTCTTGATCGCATTCAACAGTCTCCCACCCACTCCATACAAACTTACCACTTGCCATAAAGCCTCGTGATCTACTCTGTCATACGCCTTCTCTAGATCCATAAATGCCCAATATACATCCTTTCCCTTTAATAAGTATTTTTCATTCACCTGCATCACAGCAAACATGTGATCCACACAACCTCTACCACACCTAAAACCACACTGTTCTTCAGCACGCACACGATCCGTCAACACTCTCACTCTTCCAATTAACACTCTTCCATACAGCTTCCCAACAACACTCAGTAGACTTATACCCCTGGAATTACTGCACTCATACCTGTCACCTTTCCCCTTGTACAACGGAACTACGCACGCGCTACTCCAATCAACCGGCACTTTACTAGCCTCGAAACACACATTTAATAAACGCACCAACCATTCTATAACCACATTTACTCCTTTCTTTCCTCCTTTCTTAGAGACAATAAATAAAATATTATATAAATACCAACCTTTGTGACTTTTGGCGCAACATGTACATAGCCAGCAAACCGCTAGCAAGTTCCCGTACTTTACTATTACAACTACTTCTACTTTGAGATAAAAGTTAAATCTCAGGGAGAGTACCAGCATTTATTGAAGCAAGCCCAAAACAAGAGACCAGCGTACGTACCACCCTCTTGCGCTTGTTTTTCTTGGCTTTGGTCTCGGCAGTGTAGGCCTTATACGGCTCAACCCTGCTCTCCTCTATCCAGGCATCAATGATAGCCCTAAAGCGCGGCTCGTCCTCCACGGAGCAGAGCAGCACGCTGTTCAGGATGTGGTCCATGTCGCCCTTGCCCGCCTTGTACGCCGCCTCCAGGTCACTCAGCTCTTCTTCTGAACCTACGAACATGAGCGCAAAACAGGTTTTTGGTCTGGCCAGGTCTTACATCTGGTTAGGTCTTCAGTCTGGTCAGGTCTGTGATTTAGTCAGGTCAAGTCTTTGATCTGGTCAGTTGTGGGTCCCTGGTTTAGATTAGATGTTAGTTTAAACCTCCCTATCAGCAACAAAGGTTTTCCAAACAGAGGAAAGAAGATGGTACCATTAAGTAAAGAGTTAAGGGAATGAGGAATCTACGCACACGGTGCATAGACACAGTAAGCTATGATCAGGTCTTTGATCTGGTCAGTTGTGGAAGCCTGGTCATTCGTTCTGTTGAACATTTAAACAAGCTGAAAATGGAAGAACTTGAATTTAGCAACTATGAAGTAATGCAAACAGAACTGTCATAAATTTTAAGGCATATTGTATTTCAAATATTTTATAAATAAGAAGCATATTAGCAAATGCTAAAATATTCCTCATTTTTTTCAAGTAAAATGAATAAGGAACAGAAACATTTATTATGTTAGTCAGCATTGAAAAAAGATTAGAAATGCAGAACCTATACAAGAAACAACCATAAGGCAAACAGAAATAGAACCTCATAAATAAAAGAACAACGTAACCTGACCCAAGTCATCCATGTTTTCATTAAAATTAAAAGAAACTATTTCAAACACTACATGTTACAAGTCAACTAATAATAATTCATAAAAACTAACAAAACCACTAAAATAAAAATTACAAGATTCTTACCCACATATTTCTTTTCAAAATTGATGATGTCCTCTTTAGTGACCCTGCTGAAGAGCGTACGCCAGTACTTCTGCCAGTCCTTGCAGTCTCCAGCAGTGTTCTCCTCATCCACATCACCTGAAATCAATATTACAACGATGTAGAAACTTATCAGGTAAATGCATGCAAAAATATGATTATATAAAACCAATTCAAAAGTTTAAATGCTTCAATACATACCATGGAAGGCAGAGACACTAGTATTAATTTATTGCACAACATTCATATGAACATTCTTTGAAAACGCAAGACACGAGTGTAACACAGCTACCAATTTCCACTACTTTCTATCCAAGCACAGGTAGAGAAGAAGTAAAATCTCAAGACAATACAGCAGTACCATAGTATACAAGCACATCATCGTATGACCCTTATGAACTAGGAGGTGAAAATCAAACACACTTTTGTGTCAGCACAGAGCAAAATAGTGGGACTACAAGTAAAAGTGTTCAGGTGTCACCCAAAAGAGAGCACACGTGATGCAAGCTCCTCTCACATCAGCTGTCTGAGAAGCTACAAGCCTAGCCGAGAAAAACAAGGAGAGCCACAAACCATACAAATGAACCTCCTACTGCCTCAGTCATAGCCACAAGATTTTTATGTTAATATACAGAAGTTGCGCTCTATTGTTCTCCATGTTTGTGCTTTTTACTCCTAAAATAGGACATTAATTTCAGACAACTCACATGCCTTTACTTATTGGTAAATAATAAATAAACTTTCTTTTCCATATGCCCTACAAAACATAAGGATATGTAAAGTATGTGTGCATGTACAGGAACTTTTTGGATCTTGGAATGAATCAATTAGGTAGCTATATTTGTACTACGATGGAAAACCTGGTTCTAGGTCATGAGTTCTTTCACTTTAAAACCTCAATTCTTGAATGAAATAAACTTGCATAGCTGGGTTCCCCTGCAAGCCATTTTTGGTCACTTGGTATGTCTCTCCTTTTTATTCACTGACTGTCAAGTGGATACCTGAGCACTGCATAATAATTGCCAACTTTTTGTTCCACTAACTATCTCTTTACAATATTTAAATTTACTTCAAAGTTATCATAACACATAAATAAATTGAAAGGATACATATTTAAATCTTTAATTCAAAACATTTTCAGAAATAAAATATGGCCCTAACTTAACAAAAAAATTCAAAGCATGGGTACATTAGTGATAGACAAAAGAGAAAACTTACCTGATTCATCATAAATGGCTCGGGAATCTGCATCAGAGAGAAGCTTGTAGACTCTTCCGAGTGTCTGGAACTTGCTTGTAGCTCCTGCCTTCTCTTCAGGGCTCACACGGTCAGGATGTACAGACAGAGATACTTTGTGATAAGCCTTGCGCACTGCAAAAATGCACAACACAGGTAAACACTCTTATAACTGAAGACCATCCACAGAAATTAGATACTCAAAAAAAAAATATATATATACTAAAAGAGTGATTTTTCTGAAATAGATCTGAATCAAATGTAAACAAATTCACAGCTACTTATTACTATTGACTGAAATTTCTTCTATCTCCTTCAAAATACACTTTGAAATTTATGTGACCAATGGAAAATTCTCTATTTTTACACTTATATTTGTGTGGCTATTTTAATTGCTATAAACATATTCTATTCCCAAGATGCTTCACATTAACATAAACCCGCAATAAATATAAATTTTGCATCAATTGAGAATAAAAACTATTATATCAATTCTAGTAGCCATAAATTCACATAAATAATTCAATCAACATCTTAGATTTGATTGGACAAGCTAGTCTGAGCCTCCCTTCCAACAACATAAGTGCTTCAAAAGAAGGATGGAGGAAAGCCAAACCTAATATGTAATTCAGCAAATGGGAAATCTATACACAAGGTGTATTCTCATGCAATCCTCTGCACATAGAAACAGCAGGTCAAAAAAGTATTTGGTGAAACAAATGTCATTTGAAGATGAAAGTCAGAGGTAGTGAAAAAAAAGACAGCAGTGAATTTAAAAATGCCATTATTAGCAAACCAAAATCCTATCCTATTTCAACAAAAGGAATGTCTACTCAACCATCAACATGTTACCATGTTAGAAGCCCTTATTCTTATAGATACATTAGTGGTATCACACAAAAGGGAATAAATTTTGGAAAGAAATAACAGTCAAACACTTGTGAATAAACATTTACTTCATTATCAATAGCAGTTTACTTACACTCATTGTCAGATGCAGACTTGGAGACTCCTAGCACAGTATACAGGTCAGAAGACCCAAACTGCTCTTTGCAGGCTTCCAGCAAGCCAGGCATTGTGAAAGATTACACCTGCACAATGTGGAGCTTGCACATAAAATAACCATTCAAAATGAATCATTGATATTTGATAATCACAAGAAAATGAAGCTGCTCCAGATAATATGGTTACTAGGAACTACAAGAAATTTGAACTACATATAAGAATAAATTATTTTCCAATGAATTATTTACAAATAACAATACTACCTAAATTCATGATATTCTTTCTTAGGACCAGACTTCTGCTCTCCAGTGTCCAGCATTCTGATGGGCCTGCTTTAGCAATGTATATCTCATCTGAATGTGCTACCAGTAGCTTCAACTATTTATCCCTGGACCTAACTGCATTTGCTAGAACATAATGTTTATGTGGGATATTGACCCATCACATTACCAAGAGGCTTTTTGCATCCCTATCATTAATTTGTTCTCACAATACAGATGTACAAAAAAGTCACAATAAACTTGGTAAATGTTGAGGAGTAACTGGGAATTGATATTTGATTTTTTAGTGCCTAAACATAGTTAAGGACACCGTCTGGGTAGAAATCGGGATAAGTGTTGATTTTCTGTTTTTATGTGCATCTTATAGAGGATTTTCTTGCGCTTCCATTGGTACTTTCCGCTTACGTCTACTCCGAATGGTGCGCCCACCAGAGGGGGGAAAGCGATGGGGGTGATGCGACCTTGAACCCTCCCCCTCATTATTGGGGGTCAATTGAGCGTGCTTCTCTGCGGGAATGGCAATATAGTTCGTTCATGGGCTACTCAAAGTGCTTCCATTATTCAAACAAAACATTCTAACACTGAGTAAATATTTTTTTTATAATTTTTGACAATTTCAGAATTTAGCTATTTTGTCGTATCTATGATACCGCAACTTTCATTCATAGCTTGATGACAGCTGCAGTATCATAGCTATGGCAATGGCAAGCACACCAATCCAAAGGGCTTGAAAAGAGCTACAAAACAGAGGAGTTGACTTAAAAAATTGTACTTTGGCCAAAAAAATTGAAAAAATAAAAAAAGTGGTTGTTTTGAAGAATTACACGTATTGTCTTTTGATGAATATTTTTTCCCAGAGTTCCAGAGCTACAGCAATGTAAATTAAATCAATCAAATGGGCTTGAAAAGAGCTAAAAAAAGCTCAAGAGTTCATTGTAAGAAACCCGGTAGTCCAAAAGATAAGAAGAAAAATTTTTTTTGTGAAAAATACGTTTTTATGGAAACTTGATAATTGGTTTCTCAATTGTATCTTCTTCCACAATTTTAGAGCTACAAGAATGGTTTATATACCATTTGATAGGGCTTAGCAAGGTGTATCAAAACGTAACAGCATTTTTTGATATATTTATTATTTTGAAAATTACACAACATGAAAAAAAAATGAAAAAAGGTCATTTTTTTTCAATTCCCAAAATGCACAAAAAGAAGTTATCAAAATTCCCTATTGCGTGTGGTTATATAGACATATAAGCAATCTAAAAACGAAGTACTAGTTCTGTAACTTCAAAATTGTAGAAGATAGATTTAAAGAAAAAATCTATTTCATCATATTTTTCAAAAATAAAACAAATCCAGTGCAGATACAAAAATTTCGTTGAAATAACGAATAATCTTTGTATCATTCCACACCTACTGTGAAAATGTCAGAGAAATCCATCCATAAATAATGGACTTTTTTTTACCCAGACGGTGTCCTTAATTTGATCAAAATAAATGAGTTTTCTTCTATGCACTTTCCATCGTAAATGAGTATTTTATGAGTTATAGCGATAAATTAGTTACCGCAACTTGAGCATTTGAAGCAGGAAGTATTTATCCAGCCTGACGAATGGCAACACGGCAATGGAGTCTCGCTTCCAGCGCAAGCTCATTATCAAAGACAAAACTAAATCTATCACACTAAATCGTTAAATATTCAATTGAAAAAAAAAGTGCACAGAAGAAAAGAAGTTTATTTCAATGTTACTAACATGATTCAAGCAACAAAAATTCTAAAATCAACGAGTAGCTGTTTATTCGAGCGCATTTGTCATCAAAGATGAAACTAAACCTAAACTTTTGTAAAATACTCATTTACGACAGAAATTGCACAGAAAAAACTTGTTTATTTTGATCTAATTCATTATGTTTACGATTAGAAAAGTCGAAAATCAATTCCCGGTTAATCCTCAACATTCACCATAAACTTCTGTCCATACCAAGTCTGCTACTAAAATTGAGCTGTAAACAAGATAGAATGAGAGCATATACCCTTGCTAAATATATAGCCTACAAGCTTTTGGGTCATACCAGCCCTGAATCTATTTTGCATGCTGCTTCCTGCTTTAGTCAAAACCAAATCAAGAAAGTCTCTTTTCAAATGAACAAAGATTTGATAATCAAGCATAGAGCACAGAAGTAAAACATTAAATATGGACACGTTTCTTTAAAGCCATTTGATTGCTTTTTTGTCATTACAATTGAATAATCTACCACTATTTTTAGGATGTTATGGAGACTACAGTAAATCATTGGTAAGGCTTCTTATAACACATGTTTTTTATGCTAACCTTATGCAATAGAATCATAAAATATATTCTATTTAGTAAATGTACCTTTTTGAGCATGAAGAAAAACAACTGATGCATAACAAATAACTACTTTAGTAACAAATAGGCCTAATTGTAATTTACAGAAAAAATTTAGACCATAGAATAGTTCTGAGTTAACTAGACCCACTACAACCACCTATAACTACCTTTTTAACCCGGAAACTGATATTAAGTTGTAACTAGTAGCCAATGATGCAACTTTTCGGTAATAAGAAACCAAACCCAGAATAACATTGCAGTCTATGACTCCCATTCGCCGATCTATCAACCATGGGCAATTTTGTTATTACAGAGTTCCTAGAGTACTTCAAATTGTATGAGATATTTTACTAAAGTTACTGAAAGAAGCCAACATATTTAATGAACAAACTATGCCATAATTTTCAGATTTGAGAAATTGCGGAGCAGGAACATTTTCCAGACATTGATACTCTTTAGTTATGAATGTATTGATTTCTGCATTTAGCTATAAAGACGTTATTAAGGATTTTAAATCTGTTAAATTTTAAACCACTAGGTTTTGAAAAATCTGAATAGGTGAACTTGAACTTGAACGCCGACAGTGTCGGGGCCTTTGTAACGGCCTACAATTCCCTCCACACTAAATCGTGCTTGAAACTTGAAACTTGAAATTGAGGGCCGACAGCGTCGGGGCCTTTGTAACGGCCTACAATTCCCTCCACAGTTATCACACAAAGAGTTCAGCGTCTGGTACCAGACTTGTCCACTAAACTACTCAGGATCTACCAATCCTTGTCACAAGCTGCCATTGGATGGCGTCACTGGGATAGCCAGTGTGTCAAAACACCATCCCCAGGCATATTGGGTCATAACAGCCCATTCTACCAGACTGGCTCATTCCAGTCACTGTCTCTTACTCCAGGCACGCACAAGAAACACTTTCATAGCCTCAGTGATACTCGCATTACACTCCTGATCCAATCCAGCAAGACAGCTCATACCGCAATCATCTTCAGCACATCTGGCATTCCACTCATTCTCTCCATACTGCTCAGACACCACATTCATAAAACTCTCTCTCTCTTGCTCATACTTACTACATTCCAGCACAAAATGCTCAATTGTTTCCTCTACTCCACTATTACACTGCTGACATAATCTGTTATTATTCTCATTCCATCTCCATGTACGTCTGTTCACACTCAATGACTTACATCTCACAGCAAACAAGAGTTGACTTCCAAAACTACCATCATAGAACAGCTCAAACTTAGGTGCTTTCTTTTTCATATACCAGTTAAGTGTAGGCTTCCGCATCATGCTAAGCTTCCACTTATTCAATCCATACTCTTTTGTTTGTCTCTCAATCTCTTTCTTCCACCTCTTGCAGTCCCACTCAGGCCCTACACCTCCTACATTTATTAAACTCCAGTCATCCACAGGTCTCCCAATTCTAACATGAATAATCTTTTGCATACTGAGTTTCCTTGCATGCCCCCAACAGCGCAAACACATACCAGATGACGAAAAATACAAAATGTTAGAGGAACGGAATCCGAAAGCGCGGGAATCTTTTGAATACCTGATTAGCTATCGTCAGTAGTACTTTTGCGAACGATATAAATCCAAATCATTTTGAAAAGTTTCAGAGTAGAGTAGCATATACCCTCATAGTTTTTCGGCTTCCTCATTATTTTACAATTGTTTCAAAGATTTAAAATCGAGGTTATCTTGGAAATTTTCTTTAGACAAACAAAGGCATATTTTAAGCAGTACTATTAAAGCCATATTATGAAGGAAACCGATTTTCTAATTATCTCCAACATAAACTCCCCGGATTATTAATTTGAATTTTGAATGATTTTAGTACAAGAAAATAAAATATTATCATACTAACCTAGTTACCAGGATTTTCGGTTGAGAAAGTAAATTGCATAGGTGTTTGCTAAGTTTAGAATGATTTTATACAAGACGTGAAAAATTGCCTAAGAAATACCATTTTTTTCCTGAACTAGCGCATTTAAACAATTGTCATCTCAACATTGAATTATCGTTCAAGTATCGTATCGTTGTTAAAGCCTAATAAGTAATATAAAATTTTCATGAGTCTTATTTACAACAAATCTCGCCGCTTGTTTGTCCGCATGTTTATAGTTATTTGGTAGATTGCAGGTATTCTGGAGAGTATATTGTTCTAACACACCCAATGCATTTAGTGTCTGCCATTTCATTTTATTTTCTAAATCCGATTGAAATGCAACAAGGAAAAATTAATCACATTGGCTTACGAGCATTAATTCAAAGCTTCATTTATGCACTATATACATCAATCGGTGTTAACGGCTGCCCCCGAAGTTTAGATTATGTGCTAGTTTTTAACAAGCATTGGTTTTTGTTCAGACCGGGTGAGATGAAGATTTGTTTCTTAGTTACTCTTCAACAATGTGGCAGGAGCAAGACGTTTGGGAATGGCAAAAAGGAGCTATTGCATTTGGTCGGGCTGAGGAACATTCGGCAAGTGAAGTTGCCGAATTCACCTGGACTTCATGCCGCACTGTTGTGAGGGTTAACGAACAACGAAAATAATCCAATACATACGGCAATTCAAGGCAAAATTGTAGTCAGAAGATAATTCTAATCGATAGGGACAGTTGCTGTGTGCCTTGAGTTGTTGACCAGGATCGCTTTGCACCATGGATGAAACTAGAGCGAAACGTCAATAATGGCTTTTCTCTAGCTCTTTCTGGACGTCCATGCAATGGAAACATGAAGAAGAGTAGCTCATAAAAAGGCGATGTCAACTTGTGCCCGTAACATCAATCATCTAAAGTAAACCGAAACACACTCACATTGGACTGCAGAATGGAAAAAAAATTGTGACAAGTTAATCACGTTTCTGTCTCATTGAAACTGACACGCCCGTTGTGCTTACCGAAGACCTCACGACGCCTGTACACAACGGTGAAACAAGGATGAGAAGAGGGGCGTCATGCACTGGATCTCGGGGGCTTATCGTAGGGCAGTTCGTGCTGGTCCTCGGCACAATTTGGGCATGCTCCTCTTAAGGATCAACACGTCTTAGCGCCATGCCCATACTGTTGGCACTTATAGCAGCGTCGCGGTCTTGGAACGTACTGTCGCACATTGCACCTCTTCCATCCTATAATCACATGTGGTGGCAGGGAACATCGGTCAAAGGTCAGGACGTAGACAGATGTGGGCACAAGGGCACCATTAACGGTTTTCTTGGTTTGATACAGCGCTTTCACTTCATACTGCCGCAATTCTTCCAGGAGGCGATCATCAGCATAACCAGGATGATTGGCGAACCATATAGTTTCCTTGCTTTCATTGAGACTTCCATGTGGGGTCACTTCCACACCCACGCCAGCCAGATGGCGAATGCTCAATATGTTGCGACTCTGCTCAAAGTTACGGACCTCCACCAAGAGGCCACCATCGCGAGTCTCTGTGATCTTAGCGGGTCTACCTCCCAGCCCACGACACAGGTCACGGTTTGCCATGATCACATCAATGTGAGTCAGAGGTGAGCCGTCAGTAGCTTTAATATTGAAAAATCTTCTGTATTCTGTAGGCAAAATTGGCTCCACCAGGTCGGAGGGCGCGGTTTCCTCAAGAAGATGCAGTCTTCTGCCCCGACGTCTCTCACGGCCTGGCCTGTTTGGCTGACGTTCAGGAGCGTAAGATTCAAGAATTAGTTCTGTATCTTTGTTTTGTCCGCGCTCTGTTTCCTCACCCACGGATTGGTGCGGCGGTGGTTGCAGAGGCGGCTCTTGAGAGGTAGAGGCAGGTACGGTGTCCTTATTAGATATCCGGGTCGTCAACGGGGAGTGAGCAGCCAGAGTTGTATTGGTGGAAGCAAGCACATTGCTTTAGGTCTCTCTTGTCAAGGAGGGTCTCCCCTCCCCTATCCAGGCTGGCTCAGGCCGGAAAAGAGACCCCCGAGCAGCCAGTAGCCATTTGATATATCATCTATACTTGAGGCAGGCACACACTGACCAATAGGGGATGAATACCCCCCGGCCCGTGGCAGCCCCTTGTTTGCTCGGGATAACGGGGGCTTTATCACCCGTAACTGCCGGGGTCCGGTTTTATTTACATGGGGGCCTTCCCATGGCCCCCCCATTTTGTCTGACTGCTCCGAGTGAGCCTGTCTGCCACGGCTGTACCAACCAGGACCGAGGTCCCGACAGCATAGCCTCACTCCTCCTCACAACACACAAACCCTCCCACCACAATAAGGTAAGGGGGCGCTGGGAGGGTACGTTTTTGGTAGAAGTTCCATGTATGTATTTCATGCAAATTGGCTTAGTTGCCACTGAATTTGAGTTTCGATTAGAGAAACGCGGTTTCAAACTGATTTGACACTTCCCAAACATAATCGGCATTCAAAGAACTGATTGGGACTCTTTTTGAAAGTTTCATGAAAATTTAATGCCAAATAATTTGTTTTTCTCACAGTACAGTCGACAAGCAATTCGGCGCTGCAAAAATTTTAAAGGTCATAAGGCAAGTATTGCTTATGCTTGATTTTCATCGTAATTAGTCGTTTTTATCCAAAGATATAGTCAAATGACTAATTCATAACCTTGATATTAAAAATACATATGATAATTCATGTATAATTTGTAAAAAAAAATTATTTTAAAAGACGCACGCAGTCATCAGG
The DNA here is from genome assembly GCA_030386875.1 of Morinoia aosen. Classification (NCBI taxonomy): domain Eukaryota; kingdom Metazoa; phylum Arthropoda; class Malacostraca; order Amphipoda; family Talitridae; genus Morinoia; species Morinoia aosen. The sequence continues at coordinate 22,116,175 of CM059558.1, forward strand.
AGTCGAAAAGAATCTTAAGCCCCCTCCAGACCTTGCATTATCATGTTGCTTGATGCCGCTTAGACGAGCTGTAGATAGCTCTCCGACCGCTTGAGAAGCCGATTTTTCAAGCTAACAAAAGAGTTGAGCGTTCCTGATTGCTGTCGTAGGGCGACGCGAGTCAGTGTGTGTTAATACAAGGCATTGCGGAAGGTCGTGTCGGTGGCGCGCTCCGCAATGACTGACGAGCTATAGACGCGGGAGTGAGTAGCTCCCGCGTATAGCTCGCAAGCATCCTTCCCCTCTCAAAGCTCTTGAGCAACTGAATGCCATTGCAGTGCGGGCTTTCCCACAAGCCAGTCTGGTCATCAGCGGTTCTTTTGCAGCGCCACTCCGACGTCCAGAGGCAACATGGTAATGCAAGGTCTGGAGGGGGCTTTACCGGCCTCGTATCACTGAGTAGTAGTAGTAGTAGTAGTATTAGCATTGATTTGCTAGCGCTTCAGTAATTCGTACTATATCGCGCCGTAGATCTCACAGTTTAAAATACTGGATTCACATCGTTACACAAAAGCACACTATATAAATGTTGTTCAAAGTTTGTCACAATAACCATCATGGAAACACAACAGCAGCCATCATAAAGACCGCTTCAATTGCCACCCACATCATTGTCATTTAATAAGAGTCCTAGTTGATCTTTGAAGAGATCATCTACAGAGCGACGCACAATCCGCGAAACACAGGACAGCCAAAAACCCCGTAGGGGATTTCAGCTGCCCACCCATTTATGACCGGGCGCCTTACCCAAGCTGAAATCCCCAGAGGCATCTATGCAGCGCACCCGGCCATATTGTAGTTTAGTCATCCACATCTCAGACGTGAAAAGTTCCTTGATTACGCTGTCCCTTTCCTGGCTAAATTTGAGACATCAAGTTGCACTTCTCTAGAAACATTTTCAGCGCCGTCACACTGAAAGCTGAACGCTCGATTTCCTTGAGCATTCCGGTCATTACATCCTCATCAGGACCTCGCAGTCTCGGGAAGCACACACTCCTGGCAGCAGCATACCGGGGGCACTCAACAAGAAAGTGTTTGACAGTCAGAGGAACGTGGCACCGCTCACATCGAGGCTGCGGCTGTCGCTCCATCAAGTGCCCGTGCGTCAAACGAGTATGGCCAATACGAAGGCGGCAGAGTATTCGTATCACTGATACATCACAGCTTATCAGATACAGTGATCCGAGAGGAAGACCTTGTACACATTATACAGAACAGTAAGGGGGCTAGATTTAATTCTTTTCCGCGCAAGGTTCACAAATTTGGCCTTTTACTAACATAAATTAGCAATTACGATAGAGCGGCATCTGGGCAACTGTAAGAGGTAGCCAGAAGCTTAGAAGTCAGTCATTTTCGAAAATTTGTACTTGAAGAAGGCAAGAACTCGAGAGACAAGTCCAGATTTTGACCATTTTTGCACGAAAAAAGTCAAAGCATCAGAATTTTGTCCAGAAAAATACAATCAAGCGTTACCAAAACGGTGCAACCCGCGCTATGTCAGTGAACTAAGTAAAGCACGCACAACAAAGCACACTGGAACCCACCTCACAAAACAGCTAAGCTGAGCCTTAAGCTGTGCAAAATCAGAACACTCAAGCTGCGAGGCAACGTAACGAAAATACCGAACTGAAAATACCAATTTATTCCTCAATGAAAATACTATAAAACATAAACAAAATAAATCAACAGTTGATTTTTGATTGCAAGTACACTTACTATTCGCCAGTAGCTTTGGAAATTACCTGCTCAACTATGGTAGGGATGCGGGCTTCTAATTATCGCTATAATACCACGCCCTTTAAAATGTGACTAATACGCTCTTTGAAATCACGTGATCGATGCGCACTTAAAAATGTGACTAATACAACCTTTAAAATCCTGTGATTAAAACGCCCTTCGAAATCATATTATCAATTAACCCTTTGAAAAAAAGTTATTAGGTCCTTCCAATCCGAGAAAATTTTTGCGTCCTTCAAGTAATGGTATTTACACGTCTTTTGTTTGAGTATCTCGTGAAATTATGCAAAGTAATAAAACTAATTGAATTTTTCACGTTGAAAAACGATCGTATCTACACTATCTTAGTCTAGAGTTGACTACTATTATTCGGACCAGTGACGCGGCTAGGAAATGGCTGCCACCTATGCAGACCTAAATGCAGTACAATGAGAAGGCACTTCTGCGGATAATACATATTCTTGACTTAATTATATGCCATAAAAAGAAATGAACATCACTGCCACTTATAGAGAATCACTATTCCCGACACAACTTCACTGGAAGACCCTTCCCTCAAAACCCTTACCCTCACTTGCATTAGCTACGTGACTTAAATTCCTATAGAAACAACGCTTACATAACTTCGTGGCAAGATACCCAATTTTAGCATAAAAAATTACACAGGATATTCACACAGTAACACAAACCAACAAGCTACAGATGTAAATTATAGATTAAATTTTAGCATAAGCCTCCCTAACCGCAAAAAAAGCATTTCAGAGAGAGGAAGGAAGAAGGCACCAATTAGTATGGAGATGAGGGAACGCGGAACCTATGCAGAAGGGGCATAGAAGCAGTAAGTAGCGAAAAAAGTTCATGAAACAAGATAAAAGTTGAAGAGGAAAGTAGTAGGTGCTGAAAAACAGGACATCAGTAAACCGAAAAAAGATGGTTCTTAACATAACAGAAACATTTTACTTCAACAAAAAGAAGGCCTACTTAACTCTCAGCTCGCGCCCTCACACATTTTCCCCCTGGGAGCGCTAATTCCCATAGATACAATAGTCGTGTCCCCCTGAGGAGTGACAAAGATGTAACAGTAACAAGTGTTCTCATGAAACCCGTCAGCCAATCTCTCTCTCTCTCTTAACACGTTCACCTCATTTCCGCTGTTGTAAGCGGTTGGTTTGGTTGGGCTCCCAGTAGCAGAATAATAGAGAAATCGATTCCAATGCTCGAATACATTTTTACCCTTCCTAAGAAATAGGGCAGTTACAATTGCACGATACATTAGACCCAGTATGATAACAGTTGTTTCTTTAAGAGGTCGCGAAACATGAAGCGTCATTCATTTATACCAGTACGTGAATGAGCAATTCACCGACTGGTACACCTATGGCTCAATGCGTGGGGTACGTCTTAACACACAAACGTCTGAATTGCTTGCCCCTACTACAGTTATTACGCCCACGATCGTTAGACCGGCACAGGCATCAGGTTGTCACGGACGTCAGAATGAGGACGGAACTGCCATCCGGCAGTAAAGTTCAAAGAACACAATAGGGTACAAATTCGAACAGAAATGGAATATAATAGAATCGTTTACAGAAGGAGATTTTGAAGTCGAGCTAGACGGTGAAGGGTTAAAAAATAGGGAGCCGCAACGTAGACAAACCCGTAAATTGTTATTGCCACTAGGAAAGCAAAGTTGCAACTTCTATTAACAAATTTTGAACTAGTTATAAAAATTTAAATCGATAGTTATAAAATACCCTGTGCTTCAAAAAGGTGCTTAATTCATGGGACAGCTTTTATACTGATAGACCAGGCTCTTCGACTGGTAGATCAAACTCTTCGTATAGATTATACTCTTCGTATAGGTCAGGCCCTGACTGGTAGACTAGGGTCTTCGGCTGGTAGACCAGGCTCTTCTACAGAGCAGCAGTCAGCAGAAATTCCGCTCACAAGATTTTTATCTCCCTCTCCTCACGGAAAAATGAATCTCATTACAAGCACAGCTGCTGTGGCTTTGTTTAATTGTAGTAGCGAAATAGACTAAAATACAACACGGCCGATTCTAGAGCTGTTTTTACTCTTGAGTTTTACTCATTTACTCAGAATAAATGCGGGATGCTTAGGTTTACACAATTGTATTATACAACTGTAGCCATAAGAACTTAACGTGAGGAGCTCAGGAATCCTACGTAGCTTTGTAGCGCGCCAGAGGTTTTACTCCTCCCTTGACACACTGATGAACAAGTTAGTTCACATCCCTTGACTGTAAACAAGCTCAACAAACGTACTAAAGGCTCAATAACACGAAAATATTCCACTGGTAATAGCCATAACTAACATGCACACATTAAAATACGTAAAAAATAGCAAACTCACAATGGTATCAAAAACGATTGAGAAAAGAAGACTGGAAGAAACTAGACTGTTAATAACTGTTTTAAAAATGCTAGCGCAGCATGCTGATTCAATAGCGCATTTACAGGAGTTGAGTTAATTAGCTTCTGCTGCATCTTGACTCGCAAATTAATTAATATATAAGGCAATAGTTTGATAACATTAACAGCTAGAATATCACACGTGTCACTTACGAAGCAAACCGTAATTTTCTGCGACAAAAAGTCACACTTTAATGCCCTAGAGAAAGTTCGTGCCACACACCTGACAGACCACTCAACCATTTCCGAACCCTCTCGTCCAATTCATCACGAATAACCATTTCCTATACCCCTTGTCCAATTCAGCACGAGCAACCATTTCCTATACCCCTTGTCCAATTCAGCACGAGCAACCATTTCCGAACCCTCTCGTCCAATTCATCGCAGATAACCATTTCCTACATTCCTCGTCCAATTCAGCACGAGCAACCACTTCCTACACTCCTCGTGCAATTCAGCACGAGCAACTACTACACTCCTCGTGCAATTCAGCAGGAACAACCATTTCCTACACTCCTCGTTAATTCAGCACGAGCAACCATTTCCTATACCCCTCGTCCAATTTGGCACAAATAACCATTTCCGATATTCCTCGTTCAATTCAGCGCGAATAACCATTCCCTATACCTCTTGTCCAATTTCCCACAAGGAACCATTTCATCCACCCCTCGCCAAATTCAGCACGAGCCACCATTTTCTATACCACTCGTCCAACTCAGCACAAGTAACCCAACACAAGTTTCTGACCACCAAAGTAAAACTGCAGAAATACTTGAAGAACCACAGCAAATATTCATCAACACCGTAAACAGGATACCACACTGGCCATACATACCCAGGAACACAGAAAGGTTACGACCAAAATGTAAACTCGGAACAGAGCACACAACTGACACGTGTAGGAAGCACGTAGTGGAATGTGCTTAGAAACCTTAAAGATCATTTAGCTGGTAAGGTTACAGCACTGAACACATCAGAACTCAAGGGAACAGTAGAAAATATGAGATATGCGTCCACTGTTGAGCGACGAACAGAACTGGGACCAAGCATGATCCTCCTAACGTAGAAAACTAGGATAAGCAATAGCTATAAGACTTAAAACTAGTGTATACACGAGCTACATAATTTAGAACTACTATATCAATGAGGTAAATAAATGCCTAATATAATCAGGTATATATAGCTAAATATAACACATCACTGATGAGAGAAATAGGAAAGAAAATAAATGCACAAAGCACCAATCCAGAGACAGTTGAAGGCAGCTCTAAGTCAAAATTTCCAGGATACATGCTGCAATTAGCCTTGAGCAAAGTTAGGACTCAAAGTAAACACCTATAGAGACAAATATAATCTAATTGCCCTCTGATTTTACGAAAAAATTCCCAGATTAACAGGACATGACACACCAACTCCAAGTGAGATGTAGTTACTGTGCAACAAAATCTTTTAGTCTCAAACCTAATCTTAACGGAGATATTGTACTTGATATAAAGAATTAGTCTCGGCAAGCCCGATCCCAAACCTGGCATCACTGTTACGAAGCCTCAAGCCTTACTTGATATCAAGATTCAGTCTCGGCAAGCCCGATACCAAACCTGGCATCACTGTTACGAAGCCTCAAGCCTTACTTGATATCAAGATTCAGTCTCGGCAAGCCCGATACCAAACCTCGAATCACTGTTACGAAGCCTCGAACCTTACTTGATATTAAGACCCAGTTTCGTGATTGCTGATATTAAGTCTTTGTGGGAAGCAAGGCTTGAGGCCTTCGAAGCAGTAATACCAGGTTTGGGTTCAAACCTTGCTTGATATAAAAGCTAAGTCTCAGCACACACGACACCAAACCTCGCATCACTGCTACGTGAAACAGACGAAATGCCATTATGGGCTACTATTCCGCCACTTGTTCGTGATCCAGCAATGCCTCAGACTCGCTGTTACTTGGTTCGCTGCTCGGAGAGCTCACTCTGGAAAAATCAACACGGCAATGACAATGCAATTTATCCTACCGATATTCGCGGCAATGTACCCCACGAACATCGCCATGGCATAGGAAATTGTGCAATGCCTACGATGTGAGGTACCGCAACGCATCTACTTGGACGCGCTGAAGCACGATGGTTTACTCAGAATATGGAAGAAATTACAAGCAAAAAATTGTTCACACTCGAAACAAAAAGAATCCTTCTAAGCTGTCGCAAGTGCCGTTAAGAAAATATTCTATGAAATTTTACAATCGAGTATCGACAACAAAACTGAATGAAAGTGAGTACGGGTAAGTAATTCTATAATTTAACCATGATGGAGCCTGTTTCAAATATGTTTTTGTGTTTTTAGACAGAGGTAAGCAACTAAATGAAAACTTCTGCCCAACCAGAGATTTTGCGTCATGTTCTACCAAGCAATTCGCCACGAAATTCTCGCCCAAATTGGACAAAATGTAATATGGTGGGCCAATATTTCAAAAATTGTGCGGGTGATCGGGTCCATTATAATTTTTAATCCGGTAATCTCTTCCATGTATTCCCTAGTCAATTTAGAAGACATTTCCGATTAAAGGCTGTTTTGGTAGGAGCAAATTTAACCCCTGAACCCTTTTTCTAAATTTGCCATGTTTGCCTTTCTTTCCTGAAACTTCTTCTTTCTACAAAGATGCGTGTGAATGAGGACCATTATACTTATTATACAAGAAAGTTTTAGCCTCCCTTAACCACGACAAAGATGTTCCAAGAGAGGAAAGAGGAAGGCACCATTTAGTATGGAGTTGAGGGAACGCGGAATCTATGCACAAGGTGCACAGAAACAGTAGACTAGGAAAGAAGTTCATGAAACAAGAAAAAAGTTGAAGAAGAAAGTAGTAGGTGCTGAAAGACAGGACAGCAGTGAACCGAAAAAAGATGGTCCGTAACGAAACAAAAACCTATTTCATTACAACAAAAAGGAAGCCTACCTAATTTTTAGCTCGGGCCCTCACATGGTTTGAATGAGGACCAACTGAAGGGATGCTCATTTTTGCTCTGCAATGACGAATCTCCTATTCTTAAACGCACTAAACTACCCTAAAACTTCACAAAACTACACTAAAGCTGCACAAAACTACACTAAAGCTGCACAAAACCGCACAAACCGGCCACACATGGGTACTGGGAAGTAGTAATAGTGCAAAGGTTACTAGCACTTTGACAACATAGACCATAACAAATCGTGCCGAATTCACAGTAGCAAACTTACCTCAATTTCCTGACAAGGAGACGGGCACCTAAAAGCAGCTCATTTCCCCCACCAGAAGACAAGCACCTAAGGGAAACTCATTACCCCCACCAGAAGACAGGCACCTAATGGCGACTAATTACCCACCAGAAGACAGGCACCTAAGGGCAACTAATTACCCCTACTAGAAGACAGGCACCTAAGGGTGACTAATTACTCGTACCAGAAGACAGGCACCTAAGGACGACTAAAAACCCCCACCAAAAGACAGACACCTAAGGGCGATTAATTAACCCCACCAGAAGACAGGCACCTAAGGGTGACTAATTACCCCCACCAGAAGACAGGCACCTAAGGGCGACTAATTAACCCCACCAGAAGACAGGCACCTAAGGGTGACTAATTACCCCCACCAGAAGACAGGCACCTAAGGGTGACTAATTACTCCTACCAGAAGACAGGCACCTAAGGACGACTAAAAACCCCCACCAGAAGACAGGCACCTAAGGGCGACTAATTACCCCCACCAGTAGATAGGCACCAAAGGGCAACTAATTTCCCCCACCAGAAGACAGGCACCTAAGGGCGACTAATTACCCCCACCAGAAGACAGGCACCTAAGGGCGACTAATTACCCCCACCAGAAGACAGGCACCTAAGGGTGACTAATTACTCCTACCAGAAGACAGGCACCTAAGGACGACTAAAAACCCCCACCAGAAGACAGGCACCTAAGGGCGACTAATTACCCCCACCAGAAGACAAGCACCTAAGGGCGACTAATTACCCCCACCAGAAGACAGGCACCTAAGGGCGACTAATTACCACCACCAGAAGACAGGCACCTAAGAGCGACTAATTACCCCCACCAGTAGATAGGCACCTAAGGGCGACTAATTACCCCCACCAGAAGACAGGCACCTAAGGGCGACTAATTACCCCCACCAGTAGATAGGCACCAAAGGGCAACTAATTTCCCCCACCAGAAGACAGGCACCTAAGGGCGACTAATTACCCCCACCAGAAGACAGGCACCTAAGGGTGACTAATTACTCCTACCAGAAGACAGGCACCTAAGGACGACTAAAAACCCCCACCAGAAGACAGGCACCAAAGGGCGACTAATTACCCCCACCAGAAGACAAGCACCTAAGGGCGACTAATTACCCCCACCAGAAGACAGGCACCTAAGGGCGACTAATTACCCCCACCAGAAGACAGGCACCTAAAGGGCAACTAATTACCCCCACCAGAAGACAGGCACCTAAGGGCGACTTATTACCCCCACCAGAAGACAGGCACCTAAAGGGCAACTAATTACCCCCACCAGAAGACAGGCACCTAAGGGCGACTAATTACCCCCACCAGAAGACAGGCACCAAAGGGCGACTAATTTCCCCCACCAGAAGACAGGCACCTAAAGGGCAACTAATTACCCCCACCAGTAGATAGGCACCAAAGGGTGACTAATTAGTAATTACCCCCTCAAGAACAGTCCAAAACGAAGTTTAGGCACGCACCTGAGTGCGACCCATTACCCCCACCACAAAAGCCCAAACCCTATTTTAGCCAGTCACCTGAGGGCGGATGTAGCCCCAGGCCGGCCCAGCATGAGGGCGTCGTCAATTGAGTCCGGCAGGCGCGCGCCGCGCGTCTCCGGCAGGGGACACACGCAGGCAGAGCACGCCAAGCTCAGCACCGCGAATATCGTCATCGGCAGCGCCCCGTACACCGCTTTCTGGGGGACGAGCTGGGGTTATGGGGGGGGACATGTGACGCAAGCACACGGAGCACTACGGCCAATGGTGGGGTACAAGGGCACAAGATGGGGCACAAGGGCACAAGATGGGGCACAAGGACATAAGATGGGGCACAAGGGCATAAGATGGGGCACAAGGGCATATAAGATGGGGCACAAGGGCATAAGATGGGGGCACAAGGGCATAAGATGGGGCACAAGGGCATAAGATGGGGCACAAGGGCATAAGATGGGGCACAAGGGCAGAAGATGGGGCACTAGGACGGAAGATGGGGCACTAGGACGGAAGATGGGGCACTAGGAAGGAAGATGGGGCACTAGGACGGAAGATGGGGCACTAGGACGGAAGATGGGGCACTAGGACGGAAGATGGGGCACTAGGACGGAAGATGGGGCACTAGGACGGATGATGGGGCACTAGGACGGAAGATGGGGCACTAGGACATAAGATGGGGCACTAGGACAGAAGATGGGGCACTAGGACGGAAGATGGGGCACTAGGACGGAAGATGGGGCACTAGGACGGAAGATGGGGCACTAGGACGGAAGATGGGGCACTAGGACATAAGATGGGGCACTAGGACAGAAGATGGGGCACTAGGACGGAAGATGGGGCACTAGGACGGAAGATGGGGCACTAGGACGGAAGATGGGGCACTAGGACGGAAGATGGGGCACTAGGACGGATGATGGGGCACTAGGACGGAAGATGGGGCACTAGGACGGAAGATGGGGCACTAGGACATAAGATGGGGCACTAGGACAGAAGATGGGGCACTAGGACAGAAGATGGGGCACTAGGGCATAAGATGGGGCACTAGGGCATAAGATGGGGCACTAGGGCATAAGATGGGGCACTAGGGCATAAGATGGGGCACTAGGACAGAAGACGGAGCACTAGGATACAAGATGATTAGGCAGGAAACCAACAGAACACAAATACAGATCAAGCAGAACACTGACCAGGTCATTCGAGAAGGGCGCCAGCATGCCGCCGAGCCTGGCAAAGGTGGAACACGCCCCCAGCACCGTGATCCTGCAAAACAAAGCCCTTTGTGGTAAACAACTCTCGCCTCTCACGTGAAGGGTTGTTGGTTCGGTTCCCAGCAACGGTTTTTTCCGTCGCAAAAATCACGTGATGGGTTGTCAGTTCAATTTCCAGCAACGTTTTCTTTCATTGCAAGAAGCAATAAAAGGGTTGTCGGTTTGATTTCCGGCAATGCCAGCACGGTTTTTTCAGTTGCAGAAAGAAGAAATTAAAATCTGCATCTCAACTCCAGCATTTGCTATGAGTATCAGCCTGATCATCATTGCAACCTTGTGTTCGTTACAAGGCATTTCAAAAACTATCTTACAAGACGATTGGTTAGATTATAAGTTAGTTTCAGCCTCCCTAACCATAACAAAAGGCCTTTAATAAGTGAGGAAGGATGAAGATAGACACCATTTAGTATGGAGGTAAGGGATCGCGGAGTCTACACAAGATGTGTTGTCAAACAGAGATCCCCTGCACGTAGAAAACAGTAAGTTGAGAAGGAAGGTTCGGAAGTAAGATAAAAGTTGAAAAAGAAAGTCAGAGGTGCTGAAAAACAGGACAGCAGTGAACCAAAAAAAAGGTGGTCCCTAACAAAGCAAAAAACAAAAAGAAGGCCTACCTAACTCTCACATTTTCTCACCGGGAGCGCTAACTCCCATAGCTACAATAGTTGTATCCCCCTGAGGGGAAATCAATTCTAGTTTTTAAAAATTCTTCCTACTGTATATTGGGGGAGCTGAGAAAAATTTCTAGCGCTATACCTCTTGTAAAGCCAATTAACTAATATTAAGAACCTAAAATTCAACTCCATGAGGAACATTTCCTAAACATCAATAGTGTTTTTTAAATTTGCACCACTAAGTTCTACACTCGACAACTGAGAACATTTACGAGAGAAAAGAGAAAGTGTTGAACTTGGGGCACAGAAATCAACTTACCGGGCGCCATGGTGGAAAATGTCTAAAGGAAAAATCCATTCGACCAATACTTAGGTAACATCAAAGTACCAAACACAAGAATAGATTATTTTGTAAAATAGTTTAAGCTTCCTTAACCACATAAAATGTGTTCTAAGAAAAGAGGAATAAACTATTTCGTACCAGAATTAGGGGAAAGTGACGTACGTGTACAAGCGTTTACCCACACCAGATTCATTGCTCATAGAAAGTGCATGATAGTTTACAAAACAAGACTAGCGTCGAAGGAGGAGGTAATATCTGCTGAAAAGATAATAGTAGTAAATTTAAGTAAATGGTCAGTAAGAAACAAAAATTCTTACTTTATTTCAACGTCAAGCCCCTTAGCTCGGGACATCACGCCTCCTCTGGGCCCATTAATTCCCATAGATACAATAGTTGTATCCCTTCGAGGGGAAGACCTACTACAATACATACTCGAAAATATTTTTTGAACAACTCGAGAATGCAATGGTAGATGGAATCAAGAGATCATTACCGAGAACTCGTAGGGAAGATCTCGGGCGTGTAGAGGTAGATGATGCCAAACGCACTGGTAATTCCGCCCTTGCCCACTAGTGAAGCACCCAGATAGTAGCCAGGGGGAAACTCTGCAAGCAATTGCAATGTATAAGGAGTAAGTGATATTAAATGCAAACGAAATTTGATCATTTTTATCAGACGACACAGAACAGTCAAAAAACAGGCGAAATAAGTCAGATCAGACATCCAAAAAAACATAAAAATCCCTATGAGTATCTAAGGAAAACGTGATAAAGCGTAACTGCTAATCCAATCATGCAGTTCCACAACAGCACTCCTTTTCTCACTCAACAAAATACACAAATCCCAAATTGCAAGGCCAAACCCAAGCACACATAATAGGCTCATTGTACGGATCTCTTCAGAGTGAAAAATAGCAACTAGAACATAGAACACTACTTGAGGCATGGAACATAACACAGAAATATAGATACTTTTACTATAATTAGTATAACGTGCTATTACATACATACATATACCGGGCTTATCCTCCCTATGGGAGAGTAGCCGACGGCAGGCCACAATCACCACACTTAGTCAGTAGGAGGCGAAAGAGGCAGCAGTGCTATTACTATTACTAAATACTATTCAACTACATCCCTTCTATGAAAGTAATACCGCACAGAAATAAACCTAATGTTATAAGATACATTAAGCTGTAAGTCAATATGAAAACAACGCACACCCCGGTCTAACTTCATCACCAGGGCATCTATAATTTTAGCCACCTGTAACACAGGCCATACAAGGGCAGCAAACATAACAGATGCTCCCGCGAAAAACTTAAACTGAGATACGGCCGCAAGTACACCTCGGTGTGCAGGACAATGCATTGTAGAGCTCTAGAAATTTTTCTGAGCCCTCCACTGTACTTGAAAAGTTTTCAAAAACTCAAATTAATTGAGCTCTCTACCTTTTTAACCAGTACTTCAAGGTAGTTCAGGAATACTTCAGGATTTTTAGATGTTTATGATACCTCAGCAAGCAGGACACTATATCTGCATCCTAACTGATGAGAACCACTGGAGCATCTTTGATTTTATCTTTCATCTTTTTTTACCTAGAGCAGAGGGCATACGTGGGCAGCTAAAACCATAAAAGCTTTGTCAAAAAGAACTTAAACTGAAACACGGCTGCAAGTACACCTCGCCACATAGGACACCTCTGCATGCATGACACAACATCCAAGAGGTCTAAAAAAAATTCTGAGCCCTCCAACACACTTGAACATTTCTGAAAACTTGAATTGTTTAGGGCTCTTTACCTTTTTCACCAGAACTTCATAAATAATTCATTATTTTTAGGTATTTACAATACCTCAGAATGCACGCAGGCCACTACATCACCGTACTAACTCAAAAGAAGCCCAGCAGACGCACAACCAAGGCCAGCGACGATGAGAGAGAGGGCCAGCGCAGGACGCCTGCCCCAGTAGCGCATGAGGAGCCACGCGGCCGTGTAGCCGGGCAGCTCCACCAAGGCGGTCAGGATGAACTGCACGTACGGTTTCGAGGAGCTGTTGCTGCCTGGGGCCAAGTCGGCTGCCGTCAGCGACAGGCCATAGTACACAAACGTGACGATGACCCACGTGAATATCATCACCACCAGCCGGCAGCACATTACGGGCGTGCGCAGCACGTTCACAATAGACACCGAAGATGGTTGAGAGCGTTGCAGGTGCTCCGCGCTACCAGTGAACACGTCGTCTTCAGCGCTGTCGTATTCATTTTGGGGAGGCATCTGGTGCTCGTTGGACACATCCTCCTCCACAGCAAGCAGGTGTCGAGGGAGCTGCTTGCCGTTACAGCGAGCAATGCGCTCCATGATTGCAATGGCTTCTTCTCGCCGGCCGCGGGATATCAGCCACCGCGGCGACTCGGGTACTACACTGCAACAATAATGAAATTGTTGTGTATTTCAGTATGATATGACAATGCAACCAATGCGGGAAAGTAGAAATCAAAAAAGGAAACTATGGAATAGTAAAAAAAAAACAGCCCTTGGAATAATTATTTCAGGTAGAAATGGAAATGCAAACAGCACGTGAAAGAAAATCAAGAAAGGAAATGATGCAGCAGGATAAAACAGTCTATGAAATCATTATTTCAGTTAGAAATGAAAATACAAACAATACGTGACAGCAGAAATCAAAAAAGGAAACGATGTGACAGTAGAAATCAAAAAAGGAAACGATGTGACAGTAAAAATCAAAAAAGGAAACAATGTGACAGTAGAAATCAAAAAAGGAAACAATGTGACAGTAGAAATCAAAAAAGGAAACAATGTGACAGTAGATATCAAAAAAGGAAACGATGTGACAGTAGAAATCAAAAAAGGAAACGATGTGACAGTAGAAATCAAAGAAGGAAACGATGTGACAGTAGAAATCAAAAAAGGAAACAATGTGACAGTAGAAATCAAAAAAGGAAACGATGTGACAGTAGAAATAAAAAAAGGAAACAATGTGACAGTAGAAATCAAAAAAGGAAACGATGTGACAGTAGAAATAAAAAAAGGAAACAATGTGACAGTAGAAATCAAAAAAGGAAACGATGCAACAGTAAAAAAAAAACAGTCTAAAGAGGCATAAATTATGAATAAAAAATACCTACGTGCAGCTATGAAAAACCAACCAAAACCAACCACACAAGAACCAACTATAAAGTGATGCAGTAAAATCACATAAGCTGTCGGTAAAGCTAATCATTGTGAATGAATTTAAAAAAAAAAATGACAACTGAAGTCATGCATTGTTTTGCAGAACTCACACATTGGTGAGCACTGTGCAATGAAAGCAATGAAACAATAGATTGGATTGGATTCAGTACAAGGCACTCTAACCACAACAAAGATGTTCCCAAGACAGGAAGAAGAACAGCGCCAAATGGTATGCAATAAGGAATAACTATAACAAGGATTCTATGCACATGGAGCGTCTCCAACCCTACATATAGAAACAGCAAGATTGAAAGAAGTTTTTGAAACAAGATGAAAGTTGAAAAGAGTAATCAGTGCTTAAAGAAAAACCACAGTGGACAGCAAAAAAAAATAATAATAATAAAAGATGGTAACAAATCAGAAAACCTTTATTATTTTAACTCAACCTTCAGCTGGAGACCTCACACACTGCCCCTTAGAGCATTAATTCCAATAAATGACGATAAAACAGCAACAACCAAACTTAAACAAAAAGTCATGTTGAGTTAAAAAAGAAAATAATGACAGGCACCGATTAATGAAAAATGGTTACTGTAAAATGTAAAACGTTATAATAGTTACTGTAATAGTTTATATGCCCCAGTATTTGTAACCATGAATACAGGAAACCAACACTGGCGTTTCTACCCCAGCTATCACCATTCCAAAAGAATCCCCCACACTCACAATCCATAGAGAATGCCCACAGTGAGAGGCGCAGAGATCACAAGCTGCAGCATACGCCAGGTCCTGAATCGCAGGCCGAGGCACCCTAGCAGCACCTCCCCCAGGGCAAAGACGTACTGGCCCAGCACGGCACACAGCTCTCTGTACTCGGCTCCCACCAGCTCAAGGCCTGCTCACAGAACAAGGTCAGTGCCATACTAACATCACAAGAAGACCCACACTACCTAGACAAAAAAGCAGAGAAATCAGAAAACTAAGCACGGGTTAGATACAAAAGTTTGTTTATTCTTCTCTAACCATGACAACGGTGTTCCCCAAAGGAAGGAATGAGAAAGGCCACATATGGTTTGGAGTTATGATAATGAGGAGTCTATATGCAAGGTGTGTTTCCTCACAAAATCTCCAGTGCATAGAAAAAGTAAGTTGAGAAGGAAGGTTATAAAATAAGATAAAATTTGAACATGAAAATCAAAGGTGCTGTAAGCAGGACAGCAGTGCACCAGAAACATGATCCTTAACAAAATAAAAACCTATTCTACAGAAGGCTACCCAACTCTCAGCTTAGGACTTCACGTTTTCCCCTTGATTAGTATGCAACATCCTTTTGCAATAAGCACTGCAATTATATAGCTGGCTCCTCAAACTGGTTTTGATTAGTGCTAACTACACAGTGCAAAAAGTTGTACAATAGGATTGCTTGTAACCTATGTTGATTTGGCTATCTACAATTTTGTACTAATACATACAGCAGTAGTTTTCTCAAAGATCATGAATGTGCTAGGTACTGAAGTATTTCTTATTTAAATGTTCCAATAGGAACACAGTGTTCAGTAATGGCATATAAAACTCATCCTGAAATCATTTATTCAATCAATTAATAGCAGACTGCTCCAACAAAATCACTTCTGGGGAAGTGTCTCTTTTACTAGTTACAGTTAACAGTTCAAGAGCATAAATACAAGATACAATCTCTAAAGTCAAGTTAGCAAACTAAAAAAGGTGCTCAGTCTTTTAGCTCCTGACACAACAAAAAATTTCCATAAACATAAGTTTCAACTCATAACTTTCTTAAGGTTATGAGCTTTCAGGATCATAAATTTCAATTCATCACAAACCTAAGATCATGAGTTTCAGCTCAGCAAAAAGTCATTCACATTACACCACATTAGAAGTTGCAACTCTCACCAAGCACAAAAGCCGTCTGGAAGACGCCAGCGGACGTGACAGCAAAGAAGAAGCGCATGAAGTTGAAGAAGATCATGTTGGGTGCCAGGGCAGTGGCCACACCGCTCAGGGCCATCAGCACCAAATTTAGGAGAATTATGTACTTTCGGCCAAACCTTAGAACAATGTGGAGACATTTTATTGCTGAACACCCATATCGCTCAACAGTTATGGCTTGACATGACTGCTTAACTATTCCAACTTGAAACTTGAAACTCTAGTATCATTATTGAATACTCATATTCCTCAACAATGACTTAACCCCTATTGCTCAACACTCAATGTTCAACAATTATTGTGGGATTACTGATGGATACGCATGGTAGTTGAGAAACATGGCTCAACATTTATTGTTTAACAATTACATCAGGATATACTTCTCAACACTGATCTAATTTGAAATCCCTAAGATTACACAACTCAGACACAGTTATAAAAAGATACGCACTTTGAGTGATATTGAAACAATATCAACACAAAAGGGCTATGAATTTAATGAGTATGATTGTTTCCCACATTAGTAATTGATAAATGTAGTGACAACCTCATAAACTTGGATAATTTGATACTTCTTCAGAATTATTGAAAGCAGAATTTGTAATAAACCAATCACACAGTAGTATTACAGAAAATATTGCATCACTTCCACAGGCTTTTGAGAAATACAAATTATTTCCCCATTAACAAGAACTCATACAAAGTAAGAGACTGAGTTGTTCAAAAGTAAATTTATGTTGAAAAAAATAAAAATAGTTTTTCATGGCAGCAAAACTACTCTTCTAGAGTATTAAAAATCCTGCACTGATTCAATTATATGCTTAAAGCAACACTTACTTTTTATCTATCACACTATCCAATTCAATACCCCAAGGTTTTAATTCATAGTTGTTATTCCATTTAATTTGTAAGAGACGGCTTGGACCATGCTTTCGTTTGATGTCAATCTGGAAAATCAACTACCTCATCTGTTACCTATCAGCCCTACATAAATTAGCTCACAAGTTTTTACACTTTGTTGACTGTCCAAATAAATGTTAAATTATACCCTTCACCTAACCTAACCAATTACATTTTCAGATAATCAACTACACTTAAAAACTTGAGGAATTAGATTACAGAGCTGACAAATAAGTACCAAGCTTTGTTGCTATACATTTATTAATAAAAAGGTCTGAAAAATATTCATGGGCAATTTTAAAATTATAAGAATGCTGGTATTGCATTTAATTTAGGATCCAAACATGTAATGTGTCCCTTTAGTTATTAAAATGTGTATCAACAACAGTGAGCTTGAAATACTATTTGAAAATAAAATTATATACAATAATTGTGAACAATTTTCACAAGCAATAAATCAAATAACATATTTCTTGGACTATGCAATTTTTATTTGTCTCAAACTGTCCAGTCTGATTTCACTAGCTGTGAAGTATCAGTCTGATTTCACTGGCTGTGAAATACCAGTCTGATTTCACTGGCTGTGAAATACCAGTCTGATTTCACTAGCTGTGAAGTTTCAGTCTGATTTCACTGGCTGTGAAATACCAGTCTGATTTCACTGGCTGTGAAATACCAGTCTGATTTCACTGGCTGTGAAATACCAGTCTGATTTCACTGGCTGTGAAATACCAGTCTGATTTCACTGGCTGTAAAATACCAGTCTGATTTCACTGGCTGTGAAATACCAGTCTGATTTCACTGGCTGTGAAATACCAGTCTGATTTCACTGGCTGTGAAATACCAGTCTGATTTCTCTGGCGGTGATATACATACATCTTGACATATGCCATCAGGTTTCATTAGAATGAAACTGAGCCAAAATGAGGGCATTACACACATCCTCTCTAGCCAATAGCAGCAGGATCTCTCACCAGTCTGAGATGATACCCCACACAAATGCTCCAACCAGCACTCCTGCGAAGAAGATGCTCTGTGACATTGCTGCCTCCCACGCGTCACCACATGTCAAATCAAACTGTGGCCATTGGAAAGGAAAAATAACTGTGCAAGTATTCATGGAAAATTAAAAAAATAATGCAATAATATATAGTCTTCTGCTACATACCTACTACAACCTATATTAAAGTACATGCTAGTGGCCTCACTCTGAAAACATACTTAAGACCAAAATTGAAAGGAACATGATTTCACACAGTTTTTATTATTTATTGTATTAAAGTAAAGAGAGTCTAAAGCAAAGAGTTTATGCAAACACCTAACATTTTCCTTTAGAAATATTTCTCTAGAGAAATTAATTTATTCCACTGATAAACATGGAACAGAAAATATACAAACCTCAGTGACAATTGTTGATTTATAAATGGAGTCATCAAAGATATAACCATGAGGGCAATCTTCCACAGTGATTTTTGAGAAGTGTTCAGGGGAGCACTGCTTAGAATTAGGACTTGGAGTGGTGAAATTTCCCACAAATTCTTGGATGGAGTCATTCTTGTAGAGATACCTTATGCAAGACTTGTAACTGCCATCATCATTGGTAGGGATGGTGAAGGAAAGGAATGATGCATTGTATGTTGGGTGGTGCGAACAATCGCAGACAGGAACAGCACATCTGCAACACAGCAATCCAAAATAGTCCAGGGAAAATAATGCAGCAGTAAACATCTGACAAAGAAAATAATGCACACAATTCTAAGCATAGAAGAAACATGTTTGGATAAAGCAATACACTGGCGGAGATGATGTTCATTTCTCGTGAGATTTATAAAAGTTAATAAGTAGAACTATAGAAGCAAAGAAATCATTAAAGTATGAGCCTGAGATACGGCTACACATTTTGTTAAGATGTCATGTACATGAGAAATATAATTTCTAATTTTGTTACTACCATTTGGGTACAGGCTATGTTGGTTTCTTTCACTTCCAAAATAAATTTGAAAACTTCTGCAGTACCATTAAAAAAATATCTACTAAAATTTTTTTTTCACATTCTACAGTTATATTTTGAAATGATCGCTCTGTTATACTCTAAACAGAAATGGATATGCAGAGTTCCAAGGTTGAATCTTCTGCACAGTCATGCCTGAGAATTTATCACATTTCAATGTTCCTGATTGTTATATGCTCATTTACTGCCATATTTTAATGCTAATGGAAAATATTTTTGGATTTGTTACTGCATTTTGAGGCAGTTGATCACATATTACTGGAATATATATGAATTTACCACAGCATTGCCATGCAGCTGATAGACTAGTAGGGCAATGTATGCAAATTTTCTAAAATGTTTCAATGCAGCTTGTCAAATAGTTGTTCATGAATTTACTGTATCATTTTATTGCAGTTATTTATATAGTGCTGGAATATATGTTGATAACTGCAACATTTTAATGCTTCTGATAAACTTGTGCTATTAAAAACTAACATTTACCATACCATTTTTGTGCTGACCATCTTGTATGGCAATAATACAGGTAGATTAACCACAGAATTTTTGTGATAACAAACTACAAAATTATGTTTATTAAACACAAACCCATTATTTTAAACAATTTATTCACTACAAGCAATACAGAAATAGTGTTTCTTAAGTTTATTACAATGGCTAAATTTGAGTATAGGTACCTGTGGGCCCAAATATTAGTGATGTACCGATGTATCGGTATCGGGCAGTATCGGTCATTTTTACTGGTATCGGTATCGGCAAAACTTGGCCGATATGTCATGGTTCTTCTGGGGCAAACTTTTGCCGTGTTCAAATAAACGTTAAAGAAAGGGGTTGTTCGGCCAAACAACCATCTTCTAAAAAGATCCGGCTTTGGATTATGCATTCTCGTCAGTGAGCACAGCATTTCTGAACTCTACGACCTATTCTTCGAGTCAAGCGTCACCAACCGCCAGCATCATTCGAATCAACCAGCGAACCTCGCCCCCCCCTCTACGAACATCCACCATCGGACTTAGTAACCTTTGCTCCGCGACCGACGCTTGTACCGAGGATCATTTCCTGATGTCTCCATATTTCTCTCCGTACATTTAACTCCTTCCTTAGAGGCCTAGAGTCTTATTCATTCTACATAAATTGCTTGTTTATTAATTGTAAAGCTTAATCCATTTTATTTATCTCGCAACACTTCCTATTTCCTATGATACATTAACGTAAAGCTTCGTTACGAAAGAACGTGTTCGTTCTCACTCGCGAGGGAGACACGCAAGTGCTCTGGGCAGATGTGCACAAGCGAGAGGGAAGGCATTAGAGCCTGCGCCATTAAGAGAGTAAGACGTGTGATTCTCTCGCCTGTCCTCGCGGATAGGTGGGAGAGGGCTCTTTGCCCAAGAGTTCCAATGGCTGCTAAAGTTGTGCATAGACTAACTGAGCGTTTCTCAAGACAGAGCTAAGTATATTCCCAATTTGTCTATCCATACTCTCACTCATGTCTTAGTAGCTTCATGTCTAGGTGTAGGATAGTATCGTTGGAAGTGTTTGACGATCTTTGCTTCAACTAAATAACCTAGCGTCGAGGCTCCACCTCCTATACAATGTTCTTGTCAGACTTCTCAATATATTAATAATCTATGTTTCGTCTGTCAGTCACGTTAAAGGCTTCACCTGCTGATCTAAAGTAAGAATGCGAACTCCTATAAATGTGTCATATGATAGATCAGAATTAACGTAATCACCGAGATATGATGGTATTATTGTTCATGTAGATTTAGAATACGATATATATACTGTGTGTTATTCAACTTCCAGAATGTGTCATCCATTTGCGAATTGAAAGACGTCATCATTATAACATTAAATTACGTTGCAACCATCTCGTCATTCACCTAATAAGGCCCTATTTGATTTGATAACAAAATTACCATTGATAGTAAAGGACATTGAAAAGTCTCAGCCTATTTGATCTTTATTATAAATAAAATAGAATAATGGAGACCTTCTGTCTCGACCTTAAGAAAATGAAAGCAAAGAGAAAATAACGATGGATAATAAAAGAAAAGAATTGCCTCCTGAAAATTGGCCAACGAATAATACGTACATCGATGAGAAAAAAAAAGAGTTCTTAACAGATACTTTACCGATACTTTCCAATAATAAGTATTTTATCATGAAAATAAAGGTCATAAATCGCAAAAGTAAAATTATCTAACCTAATAACACCCGTTGTGTGTTTATTTACATATTTATTGATATATTTGTTTGTGTCCGCTTCATGAGAAACATAGGATATCTGAGTGTGCGTTATCATAGATACCAAATATCTCCGTGTAACATTGAAAGATGGCCCTTGCATGCATTGATATGTTTGACATTTTATCAGGATAGCTTCGGTTAAGATATGATAGGACAGGAAAGGTTGAGTAATGTTGACGGAATTTTTTCACGGGCCACCTAGCATAACGATGACATTGTACATAGAATTTTCACGGGTCCTGCTACTGCCTAAAAATACCCTTAGTTTATTTGTTTGGAGTCCGCTTCTTCCATTTCCCTGTCACGCTCATAAATGTAGCCATAATGATTGTCTCTGTAATATTCTTCCATTTCCCTGTCACGTTCATAAATGTAGCCATAATGACCGTCTCTGTAATACGAGTTTCACCAGTGCGCAAGTACAATAATATCTTCTATCACGGTTACTGTTATGATAAATATATTTGTTAGTCGTCCAAGTCTGGAAAATTTGTTCAAGAAAGGTATTGAATCCCATCATTTTTGACAGGCCGTGCACACTAGTAATCAAATAAAGAGCCTATTAATACCTACATAGTAAATTAGTTAGCTAACTGTTCAATTACAGCGTTTAATCAGGCCGGCTAACTGAATTGACTACTTTTAATTCCCGATGAGTCACGTACCGTTAGTGAGTGAAAGCTATGTAGCATGAATAGTTAAGCACAGTAAAAACTCAGTAGCGACATAAAATTATTATACTTTTACAACTAAAAACCTACATAGTTTGAAAAGATTTCTATTACTTAACGAATGTGACAGGCTAAAAAAAGTAAACCAAATAAATAAAGTTGAAGGCGAATTTTGAAGTTTTTGTAAATTCAGTATAGAAGTAGCTGAAAATTCTATTTTAATTTAGAATGTAAATCGTCTTACTTTACAAATCTTGCATTTTTCTTCTATTTCAAGATGTTTGAAAAATTCAAGAACGATCTTATAGTTGGTTGCGTATTTGCGGATCTTTTCGGTTTTGGGGCCTATCGAATTTTAATGTTTTCTTTTCTTTAAAATTTTTATTTTTATAAAATATGTCTATATGTATTTTTGCAAAAATATGTATTTTGGTGTGAAAAACACGAAAATGATAACCATTTTGTGGAAAAATTATTCATTAAGTGTTACTAACCTAACCTAACCAAGAGTATAATTTCAAACACCTTACTGTTCATCATGGTGAAAACTTCGTGGACCCTGCAACAGGTGCACATACTCAAATGATTGAGAGTGTATGGCATAGTCTAAAGTTGAAAAAAAACGTCAGGGAGGCACTCATCGACAAATGATGGACTCGTATCTGTGTGAATTTGTGTGGCGAAAATGTACCAAGAAACCGCAGTAATTTCATAAAATATTACTGGGTATTAGCAAATATTGGTTTAATAAATAATTTTTCCACAAAATGGTTATCATTTTTGTGTTTTTCACACCAAAATATATACTTTTTCAAAAAGAAAATATTAAAATTTGATAGGCCCAAAACCGAAAATAGCCGTGTTTGCTTCTGCACACTGTGTGTGTTGGTACATACGTACACTACTTGCGTTCACGCTGCTATTTCTGAGACTAAATGCTACATTATATTACTAGCTTACGCCTGTAAATGGAAAAAAATATTATTTTTATTAATTTAGTCGGATAATAACTTCAGTTGGCAAATAAAGATTGCTGAACAGTGAATACTTGTTTGTTCATACATGCTGATAACGGTATCATACAAAATAAAGCAGAAAGATGACGGAATCAAAAAACTTCGTGCGGGAAACGAATCAAACGATATAGTTAACATAGCAAGAGCAGTTTTATCATTCCTCCTAATCGAAAACTTTATCGGCAATATTGTTATATTATTAGATATAATAGTAAATTATTTTATTATAACACCCATGTAAGGCTTATAATTATTTTATTTAAATACTAGTGTGCAAAGCCCATCAAAAATGATGGGATTCAATACCTTTCTTGAACAAATTTTCCAGATGTGGATGAATTAAAATATTCTTTTACTTATGCACTGGTGATCCTCGTATCACACATACGGTCATAATAACTGTCCTTATGAGCGTAACAGAGAAATGGAAGAAGCAGACTCCAAACAAATAAGCCAGGGGTATTATTAGGTAGTAGAAGGACCCGTGGAAATTCCACGGACAATGTCATCATTAAGATAGGTGAACCCGTGAAAAATATCTGTCAACATTACCTAATCTATGCTTGTCAGACCTATCTACATAAAACGTCAAAACATTTCAATGCATGCAAAAGCCATCATTCACTGTTACACAGAGATATTCGGTATCCATGATAACGCACACTCAGACATCCTGTGTTTCTTAAGCGGACACCAAACAGATATTTAAATAAACACACAATTAGTATTATTAGGCTAGATAATTGTGAAAGTATCGGTATCCGTAGTAGTATCGGTCAAAGTATCGGTATTTTCAAGTATCGGAGTATCAGTATCGGTAAAAAAATGGGTATCGGTATCGGCCAAAAAAATGGTATCGGTACATCACTACCAAATATATTATGACCCTCTCTCACCTGTATGGAGGTGTTGCAGCAATGAAGACGTAAGAAAAGTTTGCAGCTCCAACAAACAACACAGGAATGCAAAGTAAGAAATATATCCATCTATGGTAAGTTCCAAATCCACCTATTTCTTCCAATGCTTGATCCATTTTCCCTGCAACTGAAATAGTATAACTGAATTACTCAATATTCAGAGGCTGCTTCAGTATCTAAGCTGAAAACTGAAGAAAAATGATTTACAAAAGTTGACAAAATGCAAGACAAAACTAATGATCATGATAGTATTTTTTGTACTGACCATAAATAAATAAAACTATACTTATAAGCTAAAAGAACTTAATTACCAAATAGATTCACATTACTCATCAAAGTTTAAAAAAATAAGCACAACACAGTAGCTTGAGTGGCAGCTGATGATGGAGGGACAACAACATTTCAGTATCAGATTGTTCAGTCAATGTTCAGCATGATGCAATCAAAGGAAATGGAAATTTTATTCCAAAGAGTCACTAAAGGACATATTTAAGAATGTTTTACATGAATGGCATTCTGCTCTCTGAGGCGTTATTTTTGAATTTTTCAACTTTGAAATTGGCTTCCGCGCATCAAAGGCAGCGAACACCAGAATTTCATTAACGGAAGTTAACCCCCTATTACAAACGTAAAGAGGTTGGGTCGTGAGGAGTAGCCACAGTTCTTCTAGTGAGAATTATAAATAAAGGTTGGAAGCAACCCATTAAGATCATGTTAACAATTGTGTTTACATCTGTTCCTTGATGGCAGCGGCTGTACCGGGTGGCGCCACCTATGAGCTGACTGTAAAGGTGACGGTACCGGGTGGGGCCATCTATGAGCTGACTATAAAGGTGGCGACGTAATAATGAGGACTAAAGAAAAACGTCAAAAGCTTCAAATACGAGAAATAGTACGTTAACATTTTTGTGTTATTAACTGATAACAATATTTCTTATTATTTTATTAACAATTTCTATCATTCTTTTATTTTTACAAGTTCTGGCAAAAACTTTAACACCTTATGATCCAAACTTTTCCTTTCCCCACCCAATCTGGTTGTACTCTGTGTTCCACATCTTGCGCGGGACAGCGATTTTACATATAACTTTAAGCTGAATAATTCAAAAATAACGCATCAGAGAGCAGAATGTCATTCTTGTAAAACGTTCTTAAATGGGTTCCTCTATTGATTCTTTGGAATTAAATTCCCATTTCCTTTGATTGCATCATGCTGAACATTGACCAATTGTTCTTTCAAGAAGTATGGGAGCTGCAAATGCAAACTGCAGTAAAACCTGCATGCTGCAGCAAAATCTGAGTCTGCCAAGTTTGGATACTCATAAAGTAGCAACGCATACAAAATTTATTAAAAGAACTTTTAATTGTGTATTTAAATTATACATATTTAACCTAATGCATAATGTAATAAATCCAAAAGTGAAAAAAGTTTAGAATTTGATCAGTTTGAACATAATTTAGTGCCCATTTTTCAGGAATAATTACTAACAAAACAGTATGATGAAACTAGTATACTAGTATTGTATACTTTTGTTTGGTGTTCTATTTCCACAGCAAAGATGTTTTCACGGTAAATCTGAAGGATATGTCAGTTATCGATTTTCCACTTTTTGGTGCCTGAACCTAATTAATTGAATCAAAATAAACAAGTTTTCTTCTATGCACTTTCCGTCTCAAATGAGTATTTTACGATTTATAGCGGTAAGTTTAGTTTTGTCTTTGATGACGAATGCGCTCGAATAAACAGCTACTCATCAATTTTTAATTTTTTGTTGCTTGAATCATGGTAATAACATAAAAATAAACAAGTTTTTTTCAATACACTTTTTTCGTCAAATGAGTATTTAACAAGGTATAGCGGTAGGTTTGGTTTAGTCTTTGATGACGATTGCGCTGGAAGCAAGTGCGCATTGCAGTGTTGCTGTCCGACATGCTCCTTCAATTACTTGCCGCTTCAAACACTGGAGTTGCGGTAAGTCATTTACCGCTATAACTAATAAAATACTCATTTGAGACGGAAAGTGCATAAAAGAAAACTTGTTTATTTCGATCTAATTAACTATGCTTAGGCATCAAAATTTACAAAATTGATAACTGACATATCCTTCAGATTTACCGTTTTCACAGAGTAAACAGAAAGGATTACTTGATATGGATTGATAAATAAGGAGTGTAAGCATCCAAAATATTTGGAATATCTGGAACACCAAAATATTAAATTCAAAGCAATAAATTTCATGGGAGAGCACCGTTTTGCACAATTCACACGAGTCAGAATCAAATTGTACTACTGCAACAATGCTATTAGCAGTACTTCACAATTCAATAAATGCTCACCCTCAAGATTTTCTAATGTACAAATAAACATGTTTCCTTTTCTGAAAAATATAGAAGAAAATCAGAAAGTTATAACTAATAAAATGAGTTCCAATTTCAATTTTGTATATACTGTGCTAGTTTCATGAAAATGGCACTAAAATTAAAAAACAATGTGTGGGATAGTCAAACTCCAGAAATGCTCTATTACTATTCTTATTTCTCCTCGACGTGCATCTATTCATGTTCAACGCCTTATGCCTCACATGAAACAAAAGTTGGCTTTGACAACTATCATCATAGAACATCTCACACTTAGGTGCATTTTTGGTAAATCTGAAGGAGATGACAGTTGTCGATTTTCCACTTCTTGGTGCCTGAACCTAATTAATTGAATCAAAATAAACAAGTTTTCTTCTATTCTTTTTTCGTCTCAAATGAGTATTTTACGATTTATAGCGGTAAGTTTAGTTTCATCATTGATAACGAATGCGCTCGAATAAACAGCTACTCATCGATTTTCGAATTTTTGTTGCTTGAAACATGGTAATAACATCGAAATAAGCAACTTTTATTCTATACACTTTTTTCGTCAAATGAGTATTTAACGAGGTATAGCGGTAGGTTTGGTTTCGTCTTTCAAGACAGAGCGCTGGAAGCGAGACGCCATTGCAGTATTGCCATACAACTCGATCAAAGAATTTCTTTCCGCTTCAAAGACTGGAGTTGCGGTAAGTCATTTACCGCTATAACTAATAAAATACTCATTTGAGACAAAAAGTGCATAGAAGAAAACTTGTTTATTTCGATCTAATTAACTATGCTAAGGCATCAAAATTTACAAAATCGACAACTGTCATCTCCTTCAGATTTACCGCATTTTTTTCCCCTATAGCAGATGGTGTAGGCTTTTGCGTCATGCTGAGCATTCACTTGTTCAATCCCAACTCTTTTATTCGCCTCTCAATCTCTTTTTTTTACTTCTTGCAGTCCCATTCTGGTCCCTCACCTCTAACATACAACAAAATTCAGTCGTCCACAGGTCTCCCAATTCTAAACACGAATGATCTTTTGCATATTCTTCTCAGCCACCTGTTCTGCTGAGTCAATATTTACCATTTATTCACCTCAGTTTTTATGTACGCTGTTCCAAGTCCGGTATTGAACTGTGGAATTTTTATTTCAAACGATTATGGAAGAAATTGTGCCATTGTAGTGTCATAGTATATAATAATAGTTTTTAATACGATTTCAAAATAGTTCCATATAGCAATGAATTCACCATAAATATCAAAGTTTCGAGACATAGCGCTATGTTAAAATGCTAATTGCTAATGAGAATTTAACATCATGTTTTTTTATGACAACTTCGTGTACGTAGCAGAATAATTGTCACAAAATTAGTTATGGCTCAAAATAAAATTTAAACCACAATTTTTTTATTAGTAAATTTAATGCAATTGGTTTGTGAAACGGAAATCATAAAATTATTTGTAGCGAACCTTCGGCACGCAACTCAGTATAAATTTCGGAAATTCTCAAAATGATCATTAAAAATTCAGTAAAACAAATCCAACCATCAGAATAAAATTTCATTACGGAATTAATTAACTTCTATTCTCAATTCCATTAAAACTGTGCATTGAAAAATTCATTCTCTAAGAAATCACTTTTGCGTTGTAACGAAACCCTCCATGACGCTCTGTCGGCAACATTTCCACTCACTAGCGCCACTCGTACCAAGTCATTGAAAGTGTGTGCACCGCGTGTTTTCTCTGGTGAGAATTAGAGTATTGTGTGTTACTGTGCTGTTCTACGGGTAACTATAATTATTTCTGATATGTAAACCGTCAATAATATTATTGTGTATGTATTAAGAAAAATTGCCTAAATTTTCCAAAGTATTAAACGCTTAGGATTTTCTTGGCCGGAATTTGGGTTCCCCACAGGCCATTTTTTTCCTTGTCTATTGTTGTATATCCTATTTTAAAGTTGTAGCAAACAATTAACTATTCAATGTAAATCCATTTGTAGGGAGTTTTCACCTTTTGTTCTCAAAATAATTTATTTCAACATTTCAATATGATGGCATGTGATTCAGGCTAGAAATTCTCCTTTTCTTAAAATGATTTTTTGTCAACATTTCAATGTGATGTTAATTCAAAAAGAATGTATCATGCCAAAATTCAGCATGGTTATTTGTTATCAAGCTAGAATTTTCCTTTTGTCAAAAATATTTTGGCCCAATATTTCAAAATGTGTTTATGTTTTATCAAGTTAGGCTAGCACCAATTATTTTTTAGTCACAGATGTATTCTTCTGAATGCATCTAGTCCTGCATCAATTACCAATTATTGTCCCCAACTGGGTTTCTAAATTAAATTAGGTAGATAATCAATTAGTAACACACAAATAATTCTGGATTCTGAAGAATAGATAGTTAGTAAATTTAATTAAATAGTCATTGTACATTGTTTATGTCAGTTAGGTAAAACTGGAAACATGAGCTTTCTAGTTCAATTGCATTTAGCAAAATGCTGTAGATTTTTACCATCATTGATTTATTAAGTGAGACCTAGGCCCAAAGGTTACTGCTCATGCCACCTTAGTTGTCCAGGCAAAGCTGCCAATGTGTTCAAACCTCTAATCAATTGTATAGGAATAATCTATTGATCGCCATTAGGGTTTTGCCATCTCTTGTGTGTCCAAGTGTAATCAATTGTGTTCTCAAGTTTTGTATGTTTTTAGTAAGTCAGATCTATTTAATTTGTGGAATTTCCTTGATTTTTAGTCAATGTTTAAATGTCATATCGTGGAAAATGAAGCCATGATAGGTTATTTACACTATAGAAATTATATCCTCGGTAGTTACTTACCTCAAGTCGAGTCACATAAATAATCATTCTTTCCTGATTATTAACTGTAGCAAGAATTCCTGTCATACGCACGTTAGTGACAACTCTTACTATTGATTTTTGGGTTAGGTCAATTTGTGTATAAAAATGTCAATAATTAGTCGTTACTGGAGTTAGCTGAAGTAGGGTAATTATGCTCACCTCGGAAAGTCTCCGAGTATTCTAAATTCCCAACTCCTGGAAATTCTAACCCAGAATCATCCAACTATCTGATTTAGGGGTTAAATGTAGTGTAACCAGTAATTGGTCGCCCTCAATTGTAGCTACTTGTTCCTTTGACCTCTTGGCAATGGCGGCTACCTTCAGTGGTTGTTGCCGTTGTGACTCATAGGATGCCTTATACTATTCTAATCTGTATCCTCATGATCAATGTTCTCTAAATCCCTCTTGTGCTCTTATCCTCCTCCTCATCTACCAATTCTGTGCACTTTGTGCATAGATTCCGCGTTCCCTCTACACTTTTTCAAATGGTGCCTTCCTCTCTCCTCTCGTAGGACACCTATCACGTTCAAGCCAAGGCGACCTTTCATTTCTCATATAATAATAAATAATAACAATAATTAGACTGCACGTGCCCTCTCTGGCACAATTCCTAGCTTAAGTCAAGTAATCTTTATGACAATTCTAGCCTTAGTTATGACCAATACAGTCAGCCCTCGGCGGCGGTCTAGCGTAAACGTTCGAATTAAACACTGCCAACTCTTAAGATACTCATTGTAAATAGCAGTCAAAGCGTAGATTATTGGGCGGCAGAAGCCTTTAATATTAATGAAGACGAACTAACTTACATCGCCTACCCAGTAATATTCTTATCATGTATAAATCTTGCACTCCAATTCGGAGATGATCGTACACGACGCGTCACGATTAATAGTACCCGGAGAATACTAGTTGGGAAATTAAGGGCATGTAGGGAGATTCATGATTGTCCATACGAGTACTTATTGTTGCGACTGCCTCGCCCTTGTTCAGGCGCCAGAATTGGGCCGAGGCGCCCGCATATATAATCCTCCATTTGAGGCAACCCTGTAATTCAGCAGTAAAGCTCGCAGCCTGGCTTGCGTAGCGACTGTCTCTCCTCGTGTTATCATGCTTGAACAAGTAACCCAAACTAATCTCCCGACAGAAGATCCTGGGAGGCCGACACACAAACAATCACCGCCAACACTCAATCAACATCCCTCAAAACTCTGTTCGCCACACGGCTCTCAATTCAACTAAGCCACACGGCTCTCAATTCAACTAAGCCACACGGCTCTCAATTCAACTAAGCCACACGGCTCTCAATTCAACTAAGCCACACGGCTCTCAATTCAACTAAGCCACACGGCTACCAAGCAACCACCCAAGCCGCAAGGCAGTAGCAGAAAATAAACTACCTCCTTCGTATACTCTTAATCAAATTGTTACCGCACCTGCGGAATATCACCCGAACAAATCCACTCTCGCCGGGATCCACCCCGGATTCCCTCGAGCCGCGGCACCTGCTGAAGCGCGGCTACTCGCTGGACCTGGACCCCCCTCCTCAAGAAGTGGACACCCGTACTGCTGCCGTAGTCACGGCACTCAGAGTCGTCAAAATAAAAACCGAGGCGAGATTATTCAGTTCCGTCATTATCCTGCAGAGTTCAATAGTGCAAGTGAGAAAATAGATGCCAGGAAGGCAACTCGAATTACCCGAATATAAAACCCTTCTGAGTCAGATTCATTCAATTGTTATTAATTAAGTGTGCTCTACACCGAGCACTGGTGGCCCTTGAAATTATTAATACACCCTCCTCGTTACTTGAGAAAGTCCCTCGCTATTACGCCTTTGAAAATTCAAACTCAATTAGTTCTCCAACTAGGGAGAAGTCAAAAGTTCATATATTCTTCTAAATAAATTACAATGTAACTCAAAAGAACATCCAATCATCAGAAAATGCTAATAACTTTAAATAAATACTTAAATAATAACTCCCAATAACTTTAAAATCACTGGCACGTATTATTAGTCCAATAATTTTAGAAATTGTATTAGATATGTTGCTTGCAATCTTACGTGAATAAGAATACGGCAACCTTATCATTACACCTTCCGTTCAGAAATGGACTGTAAATATTAAACATTTCAATTCAAGAGACAAGAGAGCTATGCGTAAACTTAAGAACTTTCATTAGGTCATCATGGCTTAACGGTTGAGAGCTCGCCACCCACGCAGGAAGGGTCGCCGGTTATATTCCCGACTATGCCAGTTCGGGGATCTCCTCGATGCGAAAAGGGAGAAATTGCTATAATTTCAGTGGTCGACTCAGGCATTGGAAATATTTGTCGACTCGCCCTGGAGCAAAGTTTCATTTGTGTTCTGTTGTTAGTCTACACCATTTGAAAAACCTATAATCAAGATCAAATCTATCACCCTTTAATCGAAAAGAAATATCCTTTTCGAATAATTAATTGATCATTTCGCTATCCATTTTTCTGTGTGCGATAAAATGATTTAGCTCTCATCATATAAATGGGATTGTTCTAGTTCTTCACGTGTTGTAGTATGAAGATAATCACATCATTTTTACTAAAAAGAGCACTCAATTGGTAAAATTCTATAACTTGCAGTCTATAATGGACAACATAAATTGCAAAATAAAAATGATATGTGATAATTATTTTTGTACTTTAACACTCGTAGAACTAGAAAACCTTTCCTAAGTTGAGAAAGATATAAATAAATGAGTGAAATGCGAGAAAGCTGACGGATTGGAAGGTGCCTCCTCATTCTCTCTCTTACACGATTTCTTCGTTTTAAATACCATCAAAATGTTGATGACAGGTACCCGAAAGAATTGCCAACAATCAAAGAAATGCTGGGTTTTGACATAGATTTGTTGGACACAGGCACAGGTGCTACCGAAACAAAACTTGGTTCTACTCACGTTTCAAAAATCTGGCTCAATTGAAGATGTAGAAATGATCTGCAAAGCAAGCCATTTGAAAAATTATACTAAAAATTTATATCTCATTCATGAAAACATAACAATCGATACATAAAAGTTTAATTGAAATTATACGCAGCATTCGTTTGCTGAACCTTTTCGAAATGCAATTTAATATTTTAGTTCGACTATAACAGCAGTTTCATATGCTTCTTTCCAATTAAGTAATGAATCAAAAGTTTAAAATTAAAAGGAGTTCATTTTTCTACAAGCGTCTAGTACTGTTAAACTAAAAATTCGCTTTGTTAGGGCTGAATGGAATTAAATTACTGGACTAAAATAGGTCTTCTTCACATTTTTGTACAACCAATGTTCAAAAATATTAACATTATTATTCCATTATCAATTAATCACACATGAGCTAACTCACTCACATGCAAACTTTATTACTAAGAGAAAGTTTTCTAACAGACCTGGTGCTCGCGGTGGCACAGTGGGTAAGGGATGGGCCTTGTATGTTAGAGACGAGGATTCGTATCCCGGCGCTGGCGCGGCGATTTTCCCCGTTGGGTATAAGGGAAAGCTCAAGCACAATACCCCACTCAACCCAAGTGTCGGAAATGGGTACCGGCTTCGCGGGGGAACCGTCATGGTGTCCTATATATAGTGTTAGTTATAAGACATTTGAAAAACCAATGCTAAGATCATATGTATCAGGCTTGATTGGAAATAAAGCATCCCAAAGATGCCGATGTTTGTTTTTGTTTGTTTGTTTGTTTGTTTGTTTGTTTGTTTGTTTGTTTGTACGGCAATCACCCTTTATTTTAGCAATTTGCTATCCACGGAAACGCTTCATTTCCTGTAAAAAAATCAAAGAACTGAACTCACTGATAGCAAATACACCGCATCCTTTAAAAGTTCACCAAATTTATTACATGCGCATTTCAAGGAACGAAACCAAAAATATGATTCAAGCAATTTTGAGATGTGGAAATGGTTCTTCAAGTATATAATCAATAAACTATTAATTGTGATGCTCAGAAATGACGGAAAAAAACGCTCTCCGATTACGTACTCGGAGACCTAGAACATCACGTCCCCCTACACACCGGTCCATAAATATTTGTACCAATACGAGAATTGTGGTCTATATTCACAGATACACGACGCTCATAGAAGCACATGTATACGTGGCGATGCGTAGAGAGTATTCTGTTAGAGACAAGAAAATGAACAAGTAGGAAATGAAAGACGGTTAATGGGAATGCATATATTCTAGATTGACCTGGAATGCAGTTAACCCCTACCGTCCATAGTATGAAAGTCTCACACTTCAGGAAGTAAAGCATCACAAGACCAGGGTTTTGCATAGAGCTTGCTGTCAGCTTTGCGTCCGCACTCATGAAGGTGAACAGATCGAGTCCATTCGAAGAAGAAAGACACACAGAAACAAATGTACGAGTCGCAACGACGTGCTAATGTCATGTAGAACTGACACCCGATTTTCTTGGCGTTGAGGCAACGATGCATTCGCATGCCTCAATTCCACACGCAACTTTGTTACAAATCGTGGCGAGTATTTCCCAAATTCTCTTTGACCCCACTCGGAACACTTTTTTAATAATTGGATACCAACTTGTTGTTATAAGCTCATGCTCTATTGTTTTGAAATCCTTGGAGGATTTTAAGAGTTGAAGTGTTTGTATATTTCTATCTCTTATAGACGTAAAAAAATAGGCACAACATCGCGTAAAAAATGCCAATTTCGATCGTTAGTCACGAGTCTGAGTACTCACCACATGGATTGTAATTTGAACAAACCCTGAGCCGAGTGGCCGCGTGGATTTTGGAAATGCAGCCTATGTAACACTTTAAATTTGAAGGCGTAAAAGTTCGAGGGTTGAAATGTATCACGAGGTAATGGAATCAATTGATCCTGGTTTCTGCGCATGAATAATTTACAATACATCAGAAGAATTTGTAAAAACATCTAGTTACACGCTTGTGGAAAATAAATTATTAGTGTCACCCTTTAGGTTTTAGGGAAAGTTTTTTTCTTGCCAGTATTGTAATGTGGCTCGAAATATCTGTAACGGGACACAAAGTTGTAGCAAAAAAATATACTTGATGGCAAATGTTTTATTTTATAGAATTCAAAGAACAATCTTCGAAAGTTCGGTGTAACTCAAAACTCAACATACTGGTCCGGCAACTCAACATTAAAGTCTAGTCAAAATGAATAACACATCGCGAAGATGCAACTCACAAGCTGCTGCATCAGAGTTAAAAAAGGATAATTTAGCTCCTTTGAAACTCCGGTCCGACAGAAAACCAGTAGCTTGGCACAGAACAGCCATTTAAACGATCAAAATACAGTAGTCTAGAAAAATACTTGCTCCATGCACGCAGGCAGGAATTTCCAATAACGAGCAAATTGGCAATCAGCACAAAAAAAGTAGTTTAAAATTGACTTGCGCGGAAATGAAACAAGTTCTGTGCATTTTTCAAATCAGCCAACATAGTAAAAATGGAGTAGGCCTACTTGAGCGAGTTCCGGAATAAAGGAAGCATGTCAGTGACTGATGAAGCTGATAATAAATGCAACCTTCGTTCTCAACACAACAGGAATGCCGTATCAAGGCTACCAGGACTCAGAGTAGCAACAACTCTCGCTTTGCAGTAAATGCTCCGCCAATGCGTTTTTGTAACCTCGTACCTGGGCTGCAGCACCTGCAGGTGTTGCTGATGCTGTTTTATTTGAGTGCATAGTCATACGAAATCCAGGAAAGTATGTACCAAATCAAAATGAAATGGCGGAAATTGTCGGAACAAACACTAACGTGTATTGCAGAGCATGAATAGGAAAATAACATCATCCGGAATCTCATAAAAGTATCGATGTACAGCAATTGTAAGAACGTGAATCAAATGGTCACAATACGCTAAAATAGAACTATGTAACACATAAATTTCAAACTTGAAACCTACGCTATTGTTGTATAGGTCGGAGTTAAGCTTGTTCCCAGTCATTTAAAATAAACTTTAAGCACCGAGCTGCTAACTTCTCTTCATGCGAGATATTCCCCCTTCATCAGCAAATTTGTTAAACCTATTGCGCTTCGTCCCGGGAGCGGAGTTAGCTGTGAGTTGGAAGGGAACGAATCGCATTTACACGTTGCTCATCACGAGAAGAATAGAATGAACTCGGCGTCAAAAGCAGATGCACCGCAGTTGTTTCGATGCGCCTTCCTTACCTTCTTACTATAAAAGGAAGGGCTAAATTTGTTAACAACGGTAAAGCTGGTGGGTTCTAGCATGTTCTTCAATAATCACTATGCGTGTCCGATAACAGTCAATACTACAGTATATGGTCGCTGAAGTTTAAGGTAGCAAATTTGCATGTTTTACATCAAATTTTCCTCGTGAATACTGTTCGCAGTAACAGAAATACTGAGACAAATAGGTGTAAGACTAGACCCAGAAAAATAGCCAGATCGCGTAATCGTGGCAATAAAGATGGGTATCCAAACCTGTTTACATTTAGTTCTATGGAAGGCCAGAATGTTCTTTAGAGTAACAACGTGATAAGGCAAACGAAGTATACACCATAGATCTTCATGATTGATGAAGCTTTCGTCCGTGGAACAGACTTTCACGGATGGTCCGGCATGTCAAACTGATTTTCTGGAAGCCGACAACTTGGAAGTTCTTGTCTTGGTTGTGACGACCACCACAGCGGCGGCGCATTTATTTCAGTGTTAATCAACGGTGACCACCGCAGACGAGCGAAAATCGCAGGAAAACAAAACGTGCATCAGTTATTAATACACTATCTAGATACTATACCTTAAGGTTATTTAACAATAAATTTATCCTCGCTATAAGATATAGAAGCTTTACTACAATGCAGCTAGCGGAGTGTAAGCACTCCGCCTCACACAACAAGGCCGTAGTGGGTGTTGCAGCTCAAGAAGAACACGAGGAGAGTCCGCAATGGCCCAGCCAGCTCTCATCAAAGAGTTGCCGATTTACACCTGGGAACGAGTTTTTTGAGCGATTTATGCTCTGGCAGAGTACGTTCTTCCCCGTCAGCTTGGTTACGCTACGCGATGGATTGCTGATCAAGTCTTAAAGTTTGAGTTTTCCGAACAAAATTTCAGCATTTGACACGTGCACAAATTTCATCACTATGATCATCTGGCATGGGAGCACAAATTCCATTCATAAATCTTAAATATTAAAATTTTGGACAGAAATGCAACATGTAGCGGTGACCAAGTTGATTTAACGAAACCTCAAGCTGCTAGCAGCCAAAAGGAAATTAATTGGCTTCGAAATTCGCCACCAGAAGAGCGAGCCCAAGCGCCAGGGCAGGTGGAGTGAATTTTTAGACTTGGTCGAGCAGTCTGGCTGAGCCACCTTAGGACCGTAATATATGGCAGGGTTAAGGCGTTGTTTAAGGATCCAAAAAAGGACTACTGCACTCTACAAGATACCAACAAAGTTGAAGATTTACGAGGTAAAGTGGAAACTAATTGGAACTACAACACACGCACACATACACACATACAAATGGATGATGTCGAATGACATCTAAAATAAAATACATATAAGGCTTGAACTTTGAAGCAGTTAGTGATCTCCCCTTATTTTTAAGCTTTGAATGCATTGAAGGGGCGAAATTATTTGCAATAGACATTTGTATTTTTTCCGCTCTATGAATTTATCCTCGCATATCACGTGCATGTATAAATGAGATATTATTTTTTGGTGAAAGTGACACTGACAGCAGTGATGAGAGAAAATGCATCATTCCGTATATCTTCAGAGTGAGTTTCAGCCAAATCCAGTCGCTTAAAACGAAGAACATCCTAATCAATGTCGGAAAATGCGTAAAGGCGTAAATTGAACATCGGAATACATGCTGGAGAAATCGTACACGTTGAATATACAGGACGAATAAAGAATGTACTGATGTGTTATATTTTGCCTGAATGTTTCCAACCCGACAGCCATGTCATGCTTCACGTATTAATTCCAATAGGGTCAAATGCAAGAACGATGCAATGAAACAACCAAATCAGCAGTTTAGAACGGCTTAGGTAAAATAGTTGAAGTTGTTCGCTACAATCACGAGAAAATTTGTTAATGTGAATTTGAACCCTATATCACCCACAAGAGCAAAAGGCTGAAAGGCTATCGAACTCGATAATTTTGACCACTGACCGTTAACCACTTTTAACCACTTTGAACGTGAACAATGAAAAAGCCGTCATCTTTGGAAAATTCAAATACAAAGCTAGAATTGAGCACAGGTTTTATTTCAAAGGAATCTCTTTAAATAATTGAAGAGGTTATCCGAGTCGTAGATGCCACTAATTACTGGCGTTATATCAAATGTGTCAGGAATTTTTAGGCTTTCTTTAAAATAGTTTCCTGATTAGAGCAAGTCTGAGGTTCCCGTTCGACTGACCCAAAACAAGAAAACTTTCATTTGTACAATGAAGTCCCACTTGAGCTAAGCAAAAAACAAGGAGTCTGAACAGAGTTCAGGGCAGTGTACCTTGAGTCGACTTCATACATTTCGAACACTGAGAAAAAGACGAAACAGACTTCAAGTCCTGTAGAAGCTGTTTGTTTTGATACACCTACATATGACATCATGGATTTTACTGCAGGCGATTTTCGAGGTACACGATTTCATCAACTAACGTGAACTTCAACCCACACGTATACAAATTGGTTCCATTTATTTATGACTTGAATCAAGCATCGTATTACTTGCAACAACAGGACTAATGTTAATCCGTATAAGTTGAGGCTCGCATAAGATGATGTACAACTCAAATTGGAACTGTACTGTATGGTTTTCGAGAAATAGCTACGCGTATGTTGGCATCAAAATGTAGCGAGCTTTACAGCGTGGGTGAGAACGAAAAGACTCATTCAGTTTCAGGTTGTCTCAGGCAACCTATACATTCAACCGAAGCTTCAACAGTAAACTGCCTATGTTAAAATGCTTCTAACGAAATACTTTTGCATCAACAAGAGGAAGTGGTTTTGAAACAAACTATCACTGGTCTATTATATAGTTCATTGTTCAAGGTAAAGCTTGGTGAAATGATATGGCAGTACATAAAGTTTATACATTAGCGATCGAAAAACCGAGAATGCAAGCGGAACACCCCAGAGAGAATATTTACAACGAGCTATAGTACAACCGGCAGCTGGAAGCTTTTCTATTTTGCCAAAAGCAGGTGAAGCTGGTCTGTGAGATCGAAGGCATCCCCGATTGGCCAACTAGAAATAACGTCAAAATGCGTCTAATGTTCTTCAATAATCAAAGAACGTCTTTGATCACCATTTGCCTCTTCAGTTTTGCAAGATTCCCTCAAATTACCTGAAGATTGTTCAAAAATTTTGCGACACAATTGTCATTTTCCCAAGCCAAAGTTAAGCCAATACTTTATGACGCATAGCAATATTGATAAATTGGAGCCATGATGGCTGAGGAGAGTAATCATCCATGAAGATTAATCGAAAGCCGAATCCATATCCATAATTTTCACTGTTATCTATAATCATAAAAGTTGCAGTTCGGAGGATAATTCAACTTGAAATTTTACCACACAAGCTGGCTATTTATCATTTCTTTCAATTTCCAACGTACATGATGCCTGAATTTAATCGAACTAAGATACGTCCCTATAATCCCGCACGCTTTCTCTACCTCGGTTTTCGTGCAAGTAACCAAACGACACGCAGGTAAACTGGGTTGTATCTCAATTTTCTTCAAATTGCATTATTAGGAAGAAAAATACGACTTATAATTAGAAGTAACCAAACGACACTCAGGTAAACTTGGTTGTATCTTAATTTTCTTCAAATTCCACTATTAAGAAGAAAGAAGAAAAATACAATTTTACGTACAAGTAACCAAAAGATACGCAAGCAAACTGGGTTGTATGCTAATTTTCTTAAAATTGCATTATTCGGAAGAAAAATACGATTTATAATTAGAAGTAACCAAACGACACTCAGGTAATCTAGGATGTATGGAAATTTCCTTACAATTGCATTATTAGAAAGAAAAATACGATTTATAATTAGAAGTAACCAAACGACACTCAGGTAAACTGGGTTGTATCTTAATTTTCTTCAAATTGCATTATTCGGAAGAAAAATACGATTTATAATTAGAAGTAACCAAACGACACTCAGGTAATCTAGGATGTATGGAAATTTCCTTACAATTGCATTATTAAAAAGAAAAAATACGATTTTTGCGTACAAGTCAGCAAAAGACACGCAGGTAAACTGGGTTGTATGCTAATTTCCTTAAAATAGCATCATTAGGAAGAAAAATACGATTTTTACTTCTAGTTGGCCAGCCACCGCCGCCCAGAGCGCCGCCCTATGCTGAGCTACAACGTACCAAAGGCCTAACCGACGGCTCTAATAGTGTCACACTATGCACGGTATTATGCAGTAAAGCGTATAGAAACTCTCATAATTCATAACCCTAGCAGTAATTACTGTACGTAATCTCATCTAGAATGAATATTCTCAAACAAGACACTGAATTACTCACTCGTGAGCGCAAATATATTAATTCGTACCTGCTCCAATGTTGCCCAGTCGAAGAAGAACTCTTTAGGTTAGCTCCAACAACCCGCACTAAAACTCTCATTGGGCCCATACAAGCAAGAACGAATTAGATTTGTAATTTCAAAGCGTTTAGTTGGTTTGAAGCATGGAAACACTATACAAGCGAGACCCAAGTTCGAAAAATTTCGCGTTAAATTTAGCTCTGGAAATTTTCAAAATAAATTCTTCCGAACACTGCGAAATCGGGTACAACACAGACGCCACGGAACTCAACTCTGTTTTGACCATAAAAATTTAGTTCCCACTTCGATGGTACCTGAAACGCAACACCATATGATAATTTACGTTGCTTTGGTTCCAACTCAGCTCTGTTTCGACCACCTAAATTTAGTTCTCACTTCGATGGTACTTAAAATAACGCAAGAATAGATAATAATTTATGCTTCTCTGGTTCCTCTGAATACGCTAATGAAGCCAAGACCGTGTTTCTCAAACCCTCTTGGAGCCGCCACCGCCAAGATACACGGAAAAATATCTACGGCATAATAACTTCACTAATGCAGAACAAGAAAGACGTAACTAGATTAATCCCAAAGGAAAATTCAAGAACCCAAGGCGTTCGACCTCGCAGTTCGCAGTTCGACCTCGCACCTCTTCCCTCAGTGTAAGAAACAGGAGGAAAAAATTAGGGATTCACTTCTACAGTCACTATGCCTAAATCAAGGATAGATTACTGGATCAAAGAACAAGAAATAACCAGGTGGAACCTGCTAGACAAATTATGCCCTCGTTCTCGTCAACAACTGCTAAAGCAAGGTTAACTAGATTGAAATTGTCCTGTAATGAGGGAGGCGGTGGAACAACAATGACAGCAACAATACGTTGGGAGAGGGAACTATTTTAGGAGTATTCTGAGGAACTATTTTCATTTGAACAGATAACTTGACAAGTGGTGCGGTATCCAACATGGTTTCTCAGAGCAGACCAGCATCTTGTCAAAAGCGCGTCCAGAGGAGGGACCTACTCACCTACTTGGATCATTAAAACTGGCCGATTGAGAACCATTTCACCCAACATCCTGGACCATCAATACCATTTCCCAATATAGTCTAAAATTAGCTAATCGAGTACCATTTCACCCAGGCCCAACAACACCTGTTTTCCAGTCACCTGAACAACAATAACATTTTCCAATCACCTGAACACACTACTTTCAATATCTCATACCCGGACACCTTGGATGACGCTCGGAGATTACAACCCGGACCCTTTGGATGACGCTCGGAGATTACAACCCGGACCCTTTGGATGACGCTCAGAGATTACAACCTGGACACTCTAGATGACCACACACCCTGAACACTCTGGATGACCACACACTTCCTACCAGCCTACAGACACAATCGCTCTTCCTTCCGGACATGACGCGCCGGTGTCACACAGCTCCGTGAGGCGGACTTCAGATGAGGGCGCCCACACAGGAGATGATGAGCAGGGTCAAGCCCACGATGGGCAGAGCAGCCACCTGAGAAACGCCAAAACATCAATGGCTAGTAATGTTCAATGAATATAATAAAATAAAATAAATTTATAAATAGATGCTTTGCGTTGAGAACTACAGCCAAACCTCGACATACGAATTTTCCAACATACGATGAGAAATTCGATCAAATTTT
Source organism: Morinoia aosen (assembly GCA_030386875.1). NCBI lineage: Eukaryota > Metazoa > Arthropoda > Malacostraca > Amphipoda > Talitridae > Morinoia > Morinoia aosen. The sequence goes on from CM059558.1 coordinate 22,157,688, forward strand.
CGGCTCTACACCCGATGGGAAATCCAACATGCTGCGTCAAAGTTTCGTGGTTGAGCCCGCTATGCGGCAACTCTCACGACGGAACCGGTAGGTCAGTAAATCCGTCAGTTCACAGCATAGTACCATGGTTCATAGTTGCGCTTTGCTCCGCAAACATCTCGTGTTCAGCTCTTACTTCTTAATGATAAATAGTGCTATTTTGCCATTCTTTTTCATTTTTCCACCATCATGGATCCCAAGAAGGCTAGTGCGAGTGGTAGTAGGGGTGAAAAGAGGAAAAAAGTAATGCATTCATATGAATTAAAGCAAGAAATCATAGAAAACCATGAACGCGGTGTACGTGTGAGCGATCTCGCTAACCAATATGGCCGCAACATGTCTACGATCTCAACGATTATAAAGCAAAAGGAAGGTAGGTTCTTGGGCTGTAACACGAATTAAAAAAAGATTTTGCATATATTCCTAAGGAAATAACTGATCTAACATACGAATAACCCAACATCAAAAGTAAATCCCAGCACGAACAAAAATTGCACGCAGAGGTATTACAGAAGTTTCGCTTCCTGGCTCTAAAAGTAAACAATACTCACAACATAAGTTACCTGTTGTCAACTCAATGACTTACTCATGCCACCTCACGCAAGGGGATTTCAAAAAAACCTTGCCTTATGACTTCTGAGTGAACACCTACAAACAAAACATCTCAATGATTAAAATACTCACACTAACTCACGAATAATGACTTCGAAAAAACATATGCTTTCTTAACTACAGGGTGGGGCAAATCAAATGCCCGCGTTTTGAAAGGCTATCAGGAAAAGTAAAACAATACCTACAGAAATATCTGTCATTTTGTTGGAATCAGCATACAATGCCGTTTGTGTGCTCATTTCTTGAAGATATCATCAGGAAGATACATCAAAAACAAATAATTCTGTAAGTATTATTTAACTTTTCCTAATAGTAGGACAATTGCATCTGCAAATGAAAGCGGAAGATATTTGGAGTGTGCGGTACCTGTGGCGGCGCAGAATTGCAGCTGTCTTGGCTGCAGGAGCAGAAGGTGACCATGACGTCCTTGGTGCCGGTCCTGCTGTAGCAGCCGCCCTGCACCTCCGCGCGGTAGTCGCGCAGCCAACCGCACCCTCTCACCGTGCGCTCCATGCCCTCGACTGCCGGGGTCAGGGTACGATTGTGTTAGGTGTACATTGCGAGGGTAGGATTGTATTCCTACCCTCGACTGCCGGGGGCAGGGTACGATTGTGTTAGGTGTACATTGCGAGGGTAGGATTGTATTCCTACCCTCGACTGGCAGAGTGAGGGTAGAAATGTGTGTCGTTGGAAACCACTTGTTAGGGTACGATCATGTTAGAGATCACTTGCGAGGGTAGGATTGTATTCCTACCCTCAACTGAGCAGAGCGAAGGTGAGATTGAGTTCCTTCAACTTAACTGGTGGAGTGAAGAAAGGATTGTGCGTCAGTTAGGGGTCGATTGCGAAGGCACGATTGCATTCCCTTCCCTAAACAAGCGGAATGAGGGTAGGATAACATGCAACAGGTGAATTAAAGGTTAAAGGTTAACATCGGCATCTTTGGGATGCTTTATTTCCAATCAAGCCCGATACATATGATCTTAGCATTGGTTTTTCAAATGTCTTATAACTAACCCTATATATAGGACACCATGACGGTTCCCCCGTAAAGCCGGTACCCATTTCCGACACCTGGGTTGAGTGGGGTATTGTGCTTGAGCTTTCCCTTATACCCAACGGGGAAAATCTCCGCGCCAGCGCCGGGATTCGAACCCGCAACTCCAACATACGAGCCTGATCCCTTAACCACTGTACCACGGAGAGCACAATTAAGGGTAGGACTGTGTAGAGGGTCAGTGATGATGGTAGATTTTGTGAGGAGTCACCGGCAAAGACAGGAATATGTGAGTCAGTGAGAGATCAGTGGAGTTGGTATGATCAGTAATATATGTTAGATTGTGTTAGCATGTGGAGACCATTGGTGAAACGTGAGGAAGTCAGTGACGAGTGTCAGTCAGGCGTGTATGACACCAAAAATACAAATAATAATGCTGCCACTTGAAACACAAGGTCTGATTTTCATAAGGATAAAATTTAACGTCAGCCATAACTGTAGAATTCATGTTTTCTCACAGTAGCCGTACTAACTATACCAATTTTTCTTGTTTGAAACTTAAGCAATCTTGAATGTTTGAAATCTGTACCAAATTTTTATGCGATAAGAGAAACAGTTATAACAAAATTATGGGCAATAGTGGACCCTGTTTTTTAAAACAGATTATAAATCACTCGTACATCTTTTAGATCCATTAAAATGGCTTACTTAACCATGCGCTTCAAATGTTAGTGTCTATCGAGTTTTTTTACGTATAAAATTTCTCACTATTTTGCAACAATACACTTTCAACGAGACAAAAAAAAAGACTCGTGAGAACTATTTTCTACAGGAGGAAAAAGACATCTCATGAGGAAGACATGTTGAAATATTAGACGCATTCAACAATACAATTTAACCTATCAATTTTTGCACGTTCAAAGCTCTTACAACGCTGAAAAAAGCTTGGAGGAATTGTCAAGGCGAACTAGGTGAATGAGTGTACAACGAATGCCACCGTTTGGTCCATCGGAATATGACGAAAGGATAATAACGTGACACTATTATCGTTCATGATCTCTAGTTCCCATGATGATAATAACTCGACACTATCGAAGACCAATAAATACTTACTCCATAGTATTTACGACGTTGAAATTCAACGACATTCCTAGGTTCAATTGCTAAAGAAGATTTAACATCTGCTACCCAAAATTCCAACCAGAATTCATGAACGTGAGATGTTCATAAATGCTTTTACTCTGAGATGCTAACGCTAATTGAAAAAATGAAAAATACGAGTGTTCCCAACTTTGTAATTAGACGCTAATGCCAATTGAAAAATTTGAGTGTTCCCATTTCACATTGAAACGCTAACGCTAATTGAAAAATGAAAAATCTGAGTGTTCCTTTCCTCATTATAAAAAATGAGCAGTTTGCGTGAGTAAGATTTTGCCGGAAATGTAGCTTTGTGCTTTGACAAAGGTAGGATAAAGAATTATTACCCGAAAATGAAAGCTGCACTTCAACATGGGAGAATAAACGAAATATTATAACCAAAAATAAAAAAATAAACACTCATTGACCCACGAGGAAAAAGAAAACACTTAGTACCGGAAACAAAGAGCTGATTTTGAAACTTGGTGAAAAAACGAACAAATCCAATCGAAAATGAAGAGCTATTCTTTGAAACGCGGGACAAAATGAGAAGAGTGCTCACTGTATTGGACGACCTTCCTGCAGTACTGGGCCTCAAGCTGAATTGGTACTGAGTTTCCAAAGAAAGCATTGCTCATTTCAAACAAGCCGATGGCAAAAATAAGAAGAGTGCTCACTGTATTGGACGACCTTCCTGCAGTACTGTGCCTCAAGCTGATTTGGTACAAAGTTTCCAAAGAAAGCATTGCTCATTTCAAACAAGCCGATGGCAAAAAATAAGAAGAGTGCTCACTGTATTGGACGACCTTCCTGCAGTACTGGGCCTCAAGCTGAATTGGTACTAAGTTTCCAAAGAAAGCATTGCTCATTTCAAACAAGCCGATGGCAAAAAATAAGAAGAGTGCTCACTGTATTGGACGACCTTCCTGCAGTACTGGGCCTCAAGCTGATTTGGTACAAAGTTTCCAAAGAAAGCATTGCTCATTTCAAACAAGCCGATGGCAAAAATGAGAAGAGTGCTCACTGTATTGGACGACCTTCCTGCAGTACTGGGCTTTGACGTCAGGCAGATGCGGAAGGGACTCCTGGTCACAGTCGACGGTCTCCAGCGTGTGATTGTCGAAGTGCTTGTGTGAGCAGCGCGGGTCGAACTTGCTGTTGCAGTCCCAACATCTGATGGCTGAGCCTGCAACACGGCACGTGGTGCGCTCACTTTACACTGAATTAGAAGACATGATTCAACAGTTAGATGATTTGAGAGTAGATAATTTGACAGTTAGATGATTTAACAGAAAATGATTCAACAGTAAATGATTTAGCAATTAGATGATTTACCTGTGAATGACAATAAAAACAGCTACAATAAATGATTTAACAACAGTAGATGATTTAACAACAACAATAGTAGATAATTTAACAACAACAATAATAGACAATTTAACAACAACAACAACAACGGTAGATGATTTAACAACAGCTACAGTAGATGATTTAACGACAAAAGTAGATAACTTAACAACTACAAAAGATGATTTAACAGCTCACGAGCAAAGGCATCGCATAATGTTTACGAAATAAATTAAAGTCAACCCATGCCTACGCCAGCAAGTTCATCACTTCCTATCGTATATTTAATTATTGATAACCTCAAGTTTTATTAAAGAGGTAGCAATGTCCATTTAGGATGTTGATGAAATGCATAACTTCATTTCATCTAAAACCAAAACAAGATTCCCCTGTCTAAAAACTTGGAGAAAAAATGGTGAAAAATTGCACCATCCCCCCAAAAATTTTTCCCAATGGAAAAGTTTTCATTTTAATTTCAGAGAAAAGAATTAAAGATACTTGCTCGAGAAGAAATAGGAAAGATATTGAATAGTTCAAATTTTCGTACACCGCCAACAGTATGGAACGGAAGCCATCTGAAAAATCACAATTACAGTAGCTCGGCAAGATTTAAAACACCAATGCCGGCTACCAGCTCTTAAGAAGCAATTGACAACTTGACAAGTTATAAAATATCTGCATGTTTCACACAGAAACTTATCCATTTTCATTAATTCGTTTCAAATGCAAGCAGCACTTCTATGAGCGTAACATCTTCCTCCTTGGGAGATTTAGCTCACACAGCGATATGTTGGAATGTCAACAAACATTTATAAAAAAAAATGAAAAAATTAACCTAAATGGTTACTTTGAGGAAAAGACAACTTAAAATACTGCGCTCAGAAATGTATTGCCAGTGAATTTAGTATTGGTCCATGTTGAAAAGAAATAAATTGTTCAATACCTCACAACTAAGTCAATTCTAGTAATAAATGATCTCGATGCAAATTTGAGAAAGCTCAATGTGGCGAAGCCAGAAAAAAAAATTCTCCAATTTTTGAGTGAACTTCTCGCATTTGAAACAGACGTAATTTGCTTAAAACAACATAAATGCTTGACCGTTTTAGGCTATGAAGTTTACTTCCGCATGCGAAGCCGTTCTCAGTTAAGTATCCCACTTACTCGAGACAGTTTAAAAATAAAATCTTCAGTCTAAGAATGAAGTAAAATCTCCTAATCACTTCTAAGAATATCAAATCTTGGTTTGTCTGAACGAGCGCACACCATCGCACTTACAAGGATAGATTTCTTTTTGTTATCCTCTGACGGCTAGTGGTTACCTATCGGTATGGGAAGACAAAAAGTGAGGTTTCAAAGGATATATAGAGAAAGTGTTCATCATAGTCTCGATATTGCACTAAATGTTCTGGGCGAAGCCGAATTGAACAGTGAAGGCCTGTTGTCAAGGATGAAGAATGAGTAAGTCAAACGTTCTCAAATTTCTCAGCAGTTGCGGGTATACAACAGCGCGTTGAAGAAAGCAGGCCATCATCGAAACGAAAAGTGTTTGGACGCGAAGAAAACTGTATTAGGATGTGTGTTACCACACACACTCAAAATGGAGTTAAGCGATGAGATGAGTAAGATAAAATAATTCCTAATCAGATTAACTTGCGATGAGTTGCGTGAAAACTGAGCCACAATTGACAAAAATCGACTTCGAAACTCTCAGTTCCAATAGACGGGAGTTCGATTATAACGAACAAGCCAATGTTCACGCTACGGTAAGGAACAGACAACATGACACGGCACCTCGAACAAGCCAATGTTCACGCTACGGTAAGGAACAGACAGAGCATGACACGGCACCTCGAACAAGCCAATGTTCACGCTACGGTAAGGAACAGACAGAGCATGACACGGCACCTCGAACATGCCAATGTTCACGCTACGGTAAGGAACAGACAGAGCATAACACGGCACCTCGAACATGCCAATGTTCACGCTACGGTAAGGAACAGACAGAGCATGACACGGCACCTCGAACATGCCAATTTTCACGCTACGGTAAGGAACAGACAGAGCATGACACGGCACACAGTGGCAACAAGAGCAGCAGCAGCAGCAGCAGCAGCAGCAGCAGCAGCAACAGCAGCAGCAGCAGCAGCAGCAGCAGCAGCAATAGCTTGAGTGTCAGGTGAAGGTTCATCGATCAGAGCCAGCCTGGATGACCGGGCGACTATAACGTGGGCCAGCTTTGCCGGCTTCATGGCTTCTTGTCTGTTCGTGCGCATACTGATTTGAAAACTGGCTTCTTGTATGTTCGTGCGCATACTGATTTGAAAACTGGCTTCTTGTCTGTTCGTGCGCATACTGATTTGAAAACTGGCTTCTTGTTCGTTCGTGCGCATACTGATTTGAAAACTGCCTTCTTGTCTGTTCGTGTGCATACTGATTTGAAAACTGGCTTCTTGTCTGTTCGTGCGCATACTGATTTGAAAACTGGCTTCTTGTCTGTTCGTGTGCATACTGATTTGAAAACTGGCTTCTTGTCTGATCGTGCGCATGCTGATTTGAAAACTGGCTTCTTGTCTGTTCGTGCGCATGCTGATTTGAAAACTGGCTTCTTGTCTGTTCGTGTGCATACTGATTTGAAAACTGGCTTCTTGTCTGTTCGTGCGCATACTGATTTGAAAACTGCCTTCTTGTCTGTTCGTGTGCATACTGATTTAAAAACTGGCTTCTTGTCTGTTCGTGCGCATACTGATTTGAAAACTGGCTTCTTGTCTGTTCGTGTGCATACTGATTTGAAAACTGGCTTCTTGTCTGATCGTGCGCATGCTGATTTGAAAACTGGCTTCTTGTCTGTTCGTGCGCATACTGATTTGAAAACTGGCTTCTTTTCTGTTCGAGGATATTCTGATTTGAAAACGTATCAGCTGGTTTTACAAGCGCATTCCTCTTTCGAGTTGTTCAGATTCTGATCCTCACTCCTTCATGTCGTGTTACATTGAGATGCTTACTTGCGAGTTCGCGAAGCGTATAGACGTCAACCTAGGCACTTCACTTTTATTTCATTGCACAAAACCTTACGTTTAAAGCATTAATAAACGAGGACTTTCGTGAATCGTGTAGCAAAACAAACGTAGCTTCAAACACAACACACCCAGATCGTTTTAGATAAGTTTTGTTTCGAAGGTAGGCGTGTCCTTAAAATTACAATTCTTGTTATTTTTTTAATAAATGAAGGAACAATCATCACCGTAGGTTAAAGTCACATCAAGTTTAACACTTTAACTTAGACGTGCGCCACCGGTGGTACACGGAGGTAATTTCCATAATGCTGCTGACCGACCAGAAGTCGCAAATTCAGTTTTCATAAATACTTAATCTAAGATAAATGAAGGCACGATCCAGTTCATGTTTGGTATTTTCTAAATAGTTTACTACAATTGACTTTAAATTTGAGTTTGGCATTGAAATTAATATTTAGTAGTCACAGTCAAAGTGTTAAACAGTGGTAAGCTTTACCTTCCGTAACACCTTAATTACAAATTTTGTTGCGACGATACTAGTTACAGCTATACACAACACGATGAAAAAAAAACATTAACCTTAGCATTTAGTATTGGAAATATATTCACGTATAAAACTGATTGAGCAAACTTGCACATTTTTCTTTCGAAATCGAAAATGTAACACAACTATGAAATTAGGTGCAATAATGTTTAAAAGCGATGTACAGGAGTAAATTTGAATGGCGTCAATGTTTCTTGGTTTGAGTCATGTGCACAGGAGCGAAGCCGTTATGTGAATTTCAAAGTGGTGTGCAAATTTGGTTGCAATGTACTTACTGTCTGAATTTATTTTGCAATAAATTCCCAAAACATTAACAGTGGTAAAAAATTTTCCCTTTTTTCTTTTTCACGCCTACCCAAAAATTATACATTTGTTGTAACCCAAAATGGAAAACTCGTACTGCATCAACTCTTCAAAATATGGATCTTTTGAAAGCTTTTCAGTATAAGACGTCTCTCGATCAAGAAATTTTAATTTCAATACAGTATCCCAACTTCGATAATCAATATGAATTAATCTTATTAACGAATGCAGTCAGAATACAAATACGGGGTTCTCATGACATCAGACATAAGTAGCATGATCACGCTTAGGAAATGCTTGATCACGCTGAAGAAAAACGCAAGATCACGCTGAGGAACGCATGATCAAAGCACGATCACGCTGAGGAACGCATGATCAAAGCACGATCACGCTGAGGAACGCATGATCAAAGCACGATCACGCTGAGGAACGTATGATCAAAGCACGATCACGCTGAGGAACGCATGATCAAAGCACGATCACGCTGTGGAACGCAGGATCAAAGCACGATCACACTGAGGAAAAGTATAAGAAATCACGAGCATTATTTGATGACAGAACAGAGCGCCTAATCTGGAGAATTCACCGGATACCAAAGTGACTCGATGAGCGATTACTGTGTCCTAGAATACCGTGTAAACTGAAAGGAAGTATTTGTTTATTCGCTGCATAGTGCGTCCAAGAGTAAGAAGTGAAGACATTAAATGCGATAGAGTTACCAACTGGTGAAATTATATGCAAACTACAAAGAATAATTATCCTAGAAACCATAAGAATATGCCAAAAAGGAGCCGCGCTGTCATAATCTCATTTATTTCATTATTATAACAAGTAAAAATTGTAATTGTTGAGTGATAGAGTGACCAACTTGCAAAATAACGTTCGGAACACGAAGAAAAATGATACTAGAATTCATCGGAGTTAAGCACCGTGCTATCACTGCATTTGCATCACAGCTTTAAAGGCCCCCTCACACGTCCAAATATGTTGGCGGACAATCTGAACTGAATTTGGTTTGTCGGTCTCAAGGCCCCTCACACGATGCAAACAACACACTGCAAACTTGACAAAGACTGGCGCACGCTTCAGTATACCAGTTGCAGGTAGGTGGAGAGTACGCACAAGAATAGCGACTCCAGACGGCGAGTTCGAACAATTGATAGGATTCGCTATAGTTGCAATGAATAAGAAATAAAAGAGATTTAAAAGCTCGCTCAAAATGGGCTAAAGAATAGTTCCTAAAAAGTAGTGAACATACAAATAAGAAATTGCTTATTGAAGTGCATAAGGAGGGAGGGAGGCAGAGTACAGTCGTGCACCACACACGAAGGCTGGCGTGACACCAAGGAAGTTGGATACATCTTAAACCTCCTTGCGTGACACCGACTTGGTGTCAAGGTTTGCAGCCGGTCGCTCCAAAATTATCAAGCATGGCTCATCTGCCTCGTACAGTCTGTGCCAGCCTGAAATGAGCGTACAAACGCACGAATTCAGCAACCGTTGAGATATGTTTGCAGATATATTCGCGCGTGTGAGGGGGCCTTTAGACTAGATATTTTGGACCTGAAGCCTTGGACCCAGGGCTTGAACTACCTCACCACCAGGCTGCAAATTTCGATTAAAAAATATTCAAGTTTAAGCATATGTGAAATTAAATTTAATCACAAAAGCTGCTCAACATCTGTCAATTTTGCATGGTTACCAGGTACTCAGTGGTCTTCATAGTCATGTTCTTCTTGAAAAAAAAGCTTGAGAAATTGTAACCAGAAAAACAATCCGCAACTCAAAATTAATGTTTCAAGACCTTATACTTTCGGTCAGACTTAGTCGCTCACAAGTGATTATGTTCACATCGCTAAGCTCATAATAAAATTGGATTGATAATAAACAGCAATTGGCACTTTCTGCATTATGCACGAGCCACATCTTCAACGTGAGAAATTGGCGCACCTCGGTAACTTTAAAAAGAAAGGAAATTCTTTGTATAATGCATTTTCTAATTAAAAACCAACGGGCTTTCATCATCAAAATAAACTTTATCCTCTAAAGCTTATCAGATTCAACAGTTCTTACCCAATCTCATCTCATAACACGTTCTCCATTTTTTCTCTTTATTTCATAGCTTCAATCCCTCGCAACAAATCAACCTACTTCCTTTTGAGAGAAGTCTCGTATGTTTCCTCAAACTAGATAACACACGGTGTGTGTGCTCTCTCACCGTTCTATTTTCTCTATTACTATCCTCCCTTCTTCAATGCATGTTTTTCTCATCTTCGTGCGTTCCTTTTACCATCATCACATTCTCTTCCATAAGTGGCTGTTCCTTCCTTTCTGTTCTACCATCATTTATATTTACTATAAAAAACCTCTGATTTTTCTTTACTAAATTCGTTTTTACTTCATTCCTTACTTTTACCACAGTGTACTATGAACATTAACCACACTCCCTCTGCATACACCACACTCTCTACTTTTACCTTACTTCCCCACTTTTCTCCCATTCCCCCACCCTCAAGTCACACCTTAACATTCACCACACTCTCTAGTTTGACCTTACTTCCCCACTTTTCCCTCATTTCCCTACCCTTTAAGCACTCGTCTACATTTACCAACTCTCTACTTTGACCTTACTTCCCTCACATTTCCCTACCCTTAAGAGACTTCTCTAAATTCACCACACTCTCTACTTTTACCTTACTTCCCTCACATTTCCCTACCCTTAAGAGACTTCTCTAAATTCACCACTCTCTCTACTTTTACCTTACTTCCCTCACATTTCCCTACCCTTAAGAGACTTCTCTAAATTCACCACTCTCTCTACTTTTACCTTACTTCCCTCACATTTCCCTACCCTTAAGAGACTTCTCTAAATTCACCACTCTCTCTACTTTTACCTTACTTCCCTCACATTTCCCTACCCTTAAGCCACTTCTCTAAATTCACCACTCTCTCTACTTTTACCTTACTTCCCTCACATTTCCCTACCCTTAAGCCACTTCTCTAAATTCACCACTCTCTCTACTTTTACCTTACTTCCCTCACATTTCCCTACCCTTAAGCCACTTCTCTAAATTCACCACTCTCTCTACTTTTACCTTACTTCCCTCACATTTCCCTACCCTTAAGAGACTTCTCTAAATTCACCACTCTCTCTACTTTTACCTTACTTCCCTCACATTTCCCTACCCTTAAGCCACTTCTCTAAATTCACCACACTCTCTACTTTTACCTTACTTCCCTCACATTTCCCTACCCTTAAGAGACTTCTCTAAATTCAACACACTCTCTACTTTTACCTTACTTCCCTCACATTTCCCTACCCTTAAGAGACTTCTCTAAATTCACCACTCTCTCTACTTTTACCTTACTTCCCTCACATTTCCCTACCCTTAAGCCACTTCTCTAAATTCACCACACTTTCCACTTTTACCTTACTTCCCTCACATTTCCCTACCCTTAAGAGACTTCTCTAAATTCACCACACTCTCTACTTTTACCTTACTTCCCTCACATTTCCCTACCCTTAAGAGACTTCTCTAAATTCACCACACTCTCTACTTTTACCTTACTTCCCTCACATTTCCCTACCCTTAAGAGACTTCTCTAAATTCACCACACTCTCTACTTTTACCTTACTTCCCTCACATTTCCCTACCCTCGCCCCACTCCGTACAGCCGACCAGCTCCGGATCCCTCGCTCAAAGCTCACCGTTCACTACACCGTATTCGCCTCCCCCTGCCATCGTCTCCCCTGCCTCTAAAGTCATTGATTGTCGCTGACCTCACAGCCACGTCATGAGCTTCAAGGGCTCGCGCTGAGTTCACTTTAAGGCAGCCGCACTTTAGGCTGCCTTACTCAGGGCTGCTAGCGGCTGAAGGTCGTGCTTCTTTACGGCAGCTCGCGCTAGTTTACCGACAGTTCTGTTATTCTGGCCATGCTGTTCGTTTTTATCTTCCCACTGGAAAAGTTTCAATTGTTGAATATGTGCTCAACGTAGAGAAAATGGTGCGGTTCACTGGCCATGCTGACCGTTCCTACCTTCTGGGAATATTTCAATGGTTGAACATGTGCTCAACGAAGAGAAAATGGTGCAATTATGTAATGTACGGGCTTTCTTTACAAAAAATTCAAAGCCAGGGAATCCGAGTGTCGTTATTTCTATGGCGCATCACTGGGATTTAGTGTGTGTGATAGCATAGGATATAACAAACCGAAGCCATGAACAAAAATTAAACAGAAGCTGCTTGCTTTAAGAGATGAATTTAAAAAAAATCGAAATAGTTTGCAACGTAAAAAAACACCGTGAGCAGCAGTGGGCACAGTGATATGATCAGGACACACAAATTTGCAGACAGAACTCGAACTTAGAGCTCTATGTTTGATCAACTAGGAACGCTAAGTTCCCGTTTAAAATGTTCGCGATAAAGGAAAAAAAGCACGCTCTACTCTTATATAGCATAAAACATGAAATCAGACACGATATTAATAAAGCTGCATAATTGCATCAGGAGGTAGTTCCTCCAGAAAAGTTCGAAGTGAAAGTGAAGAGGTTTTCCATTATCATTGACGTTTTCAGCTCAGTAGCGCAATCAGACCTAGTCGTCTCAGAAGTAACTACACACGTTGACGGGGATATGTAAGTTGAAGGAGAAATTAGCAGAGACGTTGATAGGGAAGAGCAAATTGGTCAGTTGATGGAGACGGTGACGAGAAATTTGACTAAGCCGTTGATTGATAAGTGACAAAAGTTAAAAGAAAAGTTGAAAAAAATACCGGCGACGAGAAATATACGGTAAAATTGTCTTGAACATTGCCAGGGAAATTGACAGAATGCTGCCAAACCGACAGGACATAACTGCACGTAGAAGTCCTTCAACGCTCGCCCAGCCGCCTGTCACACTGACGTTGCCATGCGCGATCGAACCAAATCAGTTTCGGCTCGTCAGGTGTACTCGGCAATTCATTTTGATGGATTCCTCACACAGGCTCCCTATTCCAAATCTAAATTTGAACCTTCTAGTAGAAAATATAATTCAATGATGGAGAAAATAATATCATTAAGTGCTACACTACGCTTATTTACAGTAAATTAAGAGGTATAAAATAAACGTGAAAAACTATAAAGCGTGAACCCCTTAACAACCCCTACGTCTAAATAAATACTTCGACACTGCACTTGCATTTTGAAAATTATCAGCTTTTGACGAAATCACGGATCAGTTTTCCCTGGAATCGGATGAGCAGGTAAGCAGGAGTGGAACAGCCCAGTCACTAGCTCAAGGGAGCGGGCACACACCAACGGCGGGTTGCAAACTTTTTTATTCCGTCAGGACCTAAGCCTGTCAGATCCGATCGGATACCGAGGTGCGCTTTCATCACATTTTGAATGCATTCATGGTCAGCAAAACCGTTTACTGCGCTTCTGGACAGGTCGCGTGCATTCGCAAGCGTCAGATATTTTAGAACGGGGCTCGCCCACAGCCTTCCGCTTCGAACGCACACAAATGCACAGGGGGATCTTGTGTTTTAACACGCTGACTCCGAAGTGGTACATACATGTACAAATTGCTCATTTACGTACCGGAATATGCAAATAACATTTCAACTATTTTGCGACCTTTTTAGAAATAAATTTTAGAGTGAAAGGGAACACATTATGGTTCAAGTGTTTTCTTTACACTTTTCAAAAAGGTTAAAAATGTATTTGGGCAGAAAAGCCGGTTTTTCCAAACGACATCTTCTGGCCTAACCAAACTGACCGTAAGCCACCGCACAGTCGGAGTCAACGTGTTAAAAAATTCCTGTAGGTGACCCAAGCTTTAGATTAGATTCAATATGTTAGATTAAGCCTCCCCAACCATAAAAAAAGGTGTTTCATACGGAGGAAGGCACCATTAAGTATAGAGTCAAGAGAACGAGGAATTCTTAGGTGTGTTGTCACACAAGATGCCAGGCGTATAAAAACAGCAAGTTGAGAAAGAAGTTCATGGAATAAGATAAAGGTCGAAAGAGAAGGAAAGTCATAAGTGTTGAAGGAAAAAACAGCAGATAATCGAAAAAGATGGTCCATAGCAAAATGAAAACATTTTCTTTTTAAAACAAGAAAGAGCTACCTAACCTTTAGCTTGGGACATCACATCTACCCTGTGGGAGCGTTAATTCCCACGAAGACCATTAACCACACCGGGGAATGACCCAAGCTACCTTGGTCACGACATCAGACCTATTTTCTACCGGGCATAAAAGTTCCTGTCACGATGATAATTCCCAACCAATATACCGTGAAATTCATGACGACACTACCCTGTTGAAAATTAAACATCGACCAGCACAACATTCACGTTGCCAGCGTGGCGTGAGGCGGCGCGGCGCAGTTTACCGCAGCCACAGGGCCTTCAAGACACTTCGGCGACTTGCCCACGCGTTCGTTACTGCGGTGATCTACGCTGATCCCGGCTGCGATTTTTAACACTTTAACGTCTGCATTTCTATGCTCATAAAACCTTTATTATAACCACCATCATTAGACTTACTCTGGTATTAGGTAATGACCGACATTAGAATGGGAAAGGAGCTACCACTCGTCAGTGAACTCCAAAGAATACATTTAGGAACAAATTTAACAAGGAATACAATATAATGAGACTATTTTCAAAAATGGACCGAAAAGTCAAGTTTAAAGAGTTAACATGGTAATGAACCGTTCTGTGTTGCAGCATTTCACGCTTCAATAGAATACATTGTAGCATGTAACACTTGATTTTCAGTAAAATATCCCGAACAAAACAGCAAAATTTCAGGCAGTGTGCTTGAATCTTCAATGAGAACCTATTTCGTTTCGTATTTACTTACGTTAATTATTTTCTGACGCTTATGATCAAATTGACCCTACAATTCTGATGACTTGTTAAAAAATTAAAGTGAAATTAAAAAAAGTGGAGTTCTTGCTGAGCACCGCGATGCTGTCTCTTGTGAAAGGAGGGTCCAAGTCCGCTATCTGACTATCCTTGAACACATGGCGGTATAACTTTCCACTTAGTTCTGATTTACCACCTCGACTGCAATTGGTTAAGCTGATGTTCAATACTTAACTTAAATTTTAAGTCAATTGCAGTGAACAATTTTGAAAATAGCAAACCTCAACTGGATCACGCCTTCATTTAGCATTGATCGAGTACATATTTATGAAAACCGAGTTTGTGACTACTGTTCGGTGAACTCAAATTTGAAGTTAATTGGAGTCAACAATGTTGAAAATAGCTATCACTAATTGGATCGTGTTTTTCTCAGTTTTTATCTAATATTCATCCAAATTGAGTTGGTGGCTACTGGTCGGTCAGCAGCAAGATTAGATTAGATCATTAGTTAGTTTAAGCCTCCCTATCCGCAACAAAGGCGATCCAAAGAGAGGAAGGAAGAAGGCACCATTTAGTATGGAGTTAAGGGAACGCGGAATCTATGCAGAAAGAGCACAGAAATAGTAAGATGAGAAAGAAGTTCATGAAACAAGATCAAAGTTGAAGAAGAAAGTAATAGGTGCTCAAAAAACAGGACAGTAGTGAACCGAAAAAAAAGGTCCGTAACAAACAAAAAGGTCCGTAACAAAAGGTCCGTATTTGAACAAAAATATAGCCTACCTAACTCTCAGCTCGGGCCCTGACATAGTCCCCCTGGGAGCACAAATTCCCATAGATACAATATTTGTATCCCCCTGAGGGGGTCGGTCAGCAACATCATGGTCGGTCAGCTGCATTATGAAAATCTCTTCCGTGACCTCATGTCGCAGTCAAAGTGTTAAACATGAAGTTAATCATACACCCACCCTTGTTTAATACGTCTTAGTAATGTCATGGTAGGAAATCATTATATTTTCACCGATGTAAATGCATTAAAATGTAAAATTTAACTAAAATTCAAGTACAAGTTCTGATCTAACACCAGTCTCGGGTCTCAGGTGTTTTCAATTCATCCACTGTTGTGGGCACATGCACTCTATCACACGCACCAAACCGCGACTTGTAAAACTGTCATCATCCAGAGCAAAAAACTCTACACAAATAACTAATGATACGGCACTGCTATAGCGTAAGGTCTACCGCACTATAGCGTGAGATCTACCTCTAGCTAGTACTATAGCGTGAGATTAAGCTAAGTTACTAATGGATATTACTTATTTTTGTACAAACAATTTAGCGATAAACACTTAATTTGTACATCTCAAACTGCATCTGGGTAGGCGTTATGGGGCGGTATATATAGACCTCACGCTACAGTAACACCAGTAACACGATCTACAATTTCTGAAGATCAAGAAACGTCTCGTTGGCGCAGAACCCTGTTACTCCTACACATATTTCATTAAAATAGTCGACTTGACTTCCTGCTGTCGAGCAGCGAGCCACTCGGATCCAAAACGTCGAGGGCATTTTCAGGGGGAAATGGAACCGAGCCATGCGTGGCACATCGGAGATCGCGTGGGGTAGAATTCATCAATGGAAGTGGTCGCCACTCCACGGAACTTTTCGCCTCAGTCGTGAAAATGTTTCCAAGTTCGGACCGGCGCTGTGGTTGCCATAACCCGGTTACGGTACATTAGAGGACACCGCCATCGGCGTGATTATTGTCAAAGCTGCAATGAAGCCCCGACCTCCATTTCAATGCAGGCCACGCTCGGCAGCTGCACATGACCTAACTGAGCATTCGCTCCAATGGTAGGAGCAAAGCTAAATAAATTCTTTAATTAAACAGGCAATGGAAGAGACATTCAAAGGAAGACAGGGGTGGAAGAGATGTTCATAGGAAGACAAGAGTGGAGTAGCTCTTCAACATTTAATCTGAGAGTAGCTCTGTCATTCTGGATCTGAGAGAACCTCTCCCACTGTGAGTCCGAGAGTTACTCTCAGAATACCTCAGAAGAGGTATTCTGAGAATACCTCAGAAGAGGCATTCTCAGATGAAGATCGACAAAGCTACTCTCAGATTAACAGCGAAAGGGCTACTCTCAAACTAACGGTGATAGCAGTAGTCTCAGAATCACCGTGGCAGAGTTACTTTCAGAATATCGGTTGAAGCAACAGTCTCAGACTGACAACGGAAGAGATATCCTTACCTAGGCATCCGTGAGGAGACTCATGTAGACGGTGGAATAGATACTATCATATAAACAATATAGAACTACGCACCATGACACAATCAAGTATGTACTGCTGGTGGAAATAAAAGACAGCTAGTGCACAGCGAGAACTACTGTAGTGCGAACATTGAAGAGAGAGGAGACGGCAGATTTACCACTGAATGGGAGATGCGCCCGGATTATAAAGCTAGGCGTATATTTGTCTACTGTAAATTTTGTTCCGTTATTCTACCTACTTTAAAATTTATTTCCCTCACCATTGTAAAATTTATGATTCAGTACTACTAAAATTATTTTCAAGGTTCAACTTAAGTTCCATCTGTCACGCGATTGGTACAAATAAATACGTGAAGTTTTTGTTCAAATATCACAAGAGCGCAAAATTTAGGTGTTTCAGTTGGGAAAGACCAGAATGCTGACAATAATATGTAAGCACTAGATCAGACAAAAAGGTGATATGAAAATCTTACCTAATAAAACCCTTGGTATGTTCATTCATTTATACATTTGGTGTCTGCTTCTTCCTTCTCTCTGTGACGCTCATAAGAATGCTCAATGACTGTATCTGTGATACGAGTTTCACCAGTGCACAAGTACAATAATATTTTATTCGTTGGTACTATTAGGATAGATTTATTTGTTTGGCATCCATAACTGGAAAATGTATTCCAGGAAAATATTGAATCCCGTCATTTTTGACGGGCCGTGTACAGTCGTAGAAAATAAACGATGAATACATTCGTGCAGGAGATCTGTAGCACGGGACGCCGGCCTCCTCTTCGAGAGAGACAGAGAATAAAGAAAGAAAGATAAGGCAGGCCTACCTAGCTACAAATCTATCCTAAATCCACAACAGATTAGATGAGATGTTAGTTTAAGCTTCCGTAACCGCAACTAAGACGTTCCAAAGAGAGGAAGATTAGATTATTAGATAGTTTAAGCCTCTCTATCCGCAACAAACAAGATCCAAAGAGAGGAAGGAAGAAAGCACCATTTGGTATGGAGTTGAGGGAACGCGGAATCTATGCAGAAAAGGCACAGAAACAGTAAGATGAGAATGGAGTTCATGAAACAAGATCAAAGTTGAAGAAGAAAGTAGTAGTTGCTGAAATAAAAGGAAGCAGTGAACCGAGAAAAATGGTCCGTAACAAAACCAAAACCTATTCTATTTTTAACAAAAAGAAACCTTACCTAACCTTTAGCTCGGGCTCTCACATTGTCTCCAAAGAGAGGAAGGAGGAAGGCACTATATTTAATACGGAGTTAAGGGAACGCGGAATCTGTACACGAGATGTATAGAAACAAAAAATTTAGAAATAAGTTTTTGAAACTAAATAAAAGTTGAAGAAGAAAATAGTACGCGCTGAAAAACAGGACAGCAGTAAATTTCAAAAAGCTGGTGTAAAGCACAATATAGAAAAAATTTCATTTCAACATAAAGAACGCCTACCTAACTCTCAGCTCGGGATCACACATTTTCTCCCAGGGAGTGCCAGCTCCCATAGATACAATACTTGTACCCCCCTGAGGGGTATATCCTCAACAGCCTCCTGCAACAAATGCTGCTGATTCAGCGGCGGATAGCTCGGGTTACCAATGAGAAGCGCAAGTTTTACCTAATGTTAGAGCAGGGCTTCTCACCCGGGGGTACATGTACCCCTAGGGGCACATTTAACATACTTGTATGTTAATATTTACAGAATATATTTACATACAACCGTATTAGTATTTATGATTGTTATTATTAATTGTAATTTTATAGTTTCTTAAACTTTTAACTTCGCTGGGGGTACATAAAGATACACCATCAGCACGTTAATTGCGAAGGGTTAAACTGAAGTTCAATATTCAATTCAAATTTAAAGTCAATTGTGGTAATCAATTTTGAAAATAGCAAACATTATCAATTTTGAAAATAGCAAACATTATCAATTTTGAAAATAGCAAACATTAACTTGATCGAGCCTTCATTTAGCTTTCATTAAGTATTAATAAAAAATGAGTTAGTGACTGCAGGTGTGTCAGCAGCACTATGAAAATTACCTAAGTGACCACCGGTGGGTCACTTCGCAGGAAATGTGTTAACACGCTCCCCGCTTATTGGGCCACATGTGTACAAAGAGGTAAATTGCCCACGTACGTGCCGGTATAAATGCACGACATTTTATCTGTTTCACCACATTTCTTAAAATGATTGTTTTCATACGATGCGAAATGTTATCGTGCGAGTGCATTTTTCATACCCATTCGGGAGAATTAAAATTTATTCAAGCTGGAAAATCGATTTCCCTATTCTGCTACTTACAACCTAACCAAACCAACCGTAACAGCCGTGGAAACGCAGGAAATGTGTTAAGCTAAGAGGGCACACGACAACAGAAAGGTTGAGAAGCCCTGTGTTAGACCGACAAGAACAGACAGACACAGAGTAGACTTATTCCGTACGTGAGTGCAGCGCAGGCGCCCAACATAGCGCGACATGCGCAAAATGAATTATTAACCATGGAATAAATTACACTAGCCCGCTTGTTTGCGACAGCACTGTGGGCATCAGCGCGCTTTGCAGTTAAGGTTGCAATGTTTGTTCAGGAGTCGTGCCGCCTCGGTTAGCTTCCTCGTGTGACGCACTGTCTCAAACACACGCATAGGAGCGCGTTGCCTAGATATGCTGACGGTAGAGCGTGTGTGAGTGGCAGTATACTCGTGTGACGCACTGTCCCACACACACGCATAGGAGCGCGTTGCCTAGATATGCTGACGGTAGAGCGTGTGTGAGTGGCAGTATACTCGTGTGACGCACTGTCCCACACACACGCATAGGAGCGCGTTGCCTAGATATACTGACGGTAGAGCGTGTGTGAGTGGCAGTATACTCGTGTGACGCACTGTCCCACACACACGCATAGGAGCGCGTTGCCTAGATATGCTGACGGTAGAGCGTGTGTGAGTGGCAGTATACTCGTGTGACGCACTGTCCCACACACACTCATAGGAGCGCGTTGCCTAGATATGCTGACGGTAGAGCGTGTGTGAGTGGCAGTATACTCGTGTGACGCACTGTCCCACACACACGCATAGGAGCGCGTTGCCTTGATATGCTGACGGTAGAGCGTGTGTGAGTGGCAGTATACTCGTGTGACGCACTGTCCCACACACACGCATAGGAGCGCGTTGCCTAGATATGGTGACGGTAGAGCGTGTGTGAGTGACAGTGCGTTAGCATACTAGAGTGACGCACTGTCCCACACACACGCATAGGAGCGCGTTGCCTAGATATGCTGACGGTAGAGCGTGTGTGAGTGACAGTGCGTTAGCATACTAGAGTGACGCACTGTCCCACACACACGCATAGGAGCGCGTTGCCTAGATATGCTGACGGTAGAGCGTGTGTGAGTGACAGTGCGTTAGCATACTAGAGTGACGCACTGTCCCACACACACGCATAGGAGCGCGTTGCCTAGATATGCTGACGGTAGAGCGTGTGTGAGTGACAGTGCGTTAGCATACTAGAGTGACGCACTGTCCCACACACACGCATAGGAGCGCGTTGCCTAGATATGCTGACGGTAGAGCGTGTGTGAGTGACAGTGCGTTAGCATACTAGAGTGACGCACTGTCCCACACACACGCATAGGAGCGCGTTGCCTAGATATGCTGACGGTAGAGCGTGTGTGAGTGACAGTGCGTTAGCATACTAGAGTGACGCACTGTCCCACACACACGCATAGGAGCGCGTTGCCTAGATATGCTGACGGTAGAGCGTGTGTGAGTGACAGTGCGTTAGCATACTAGAGTGACGCACTGTCCCACGCACACTCTACCTTCAGCATTGGGCAAAGCACTCGTGCGGTCATAGGCTAACAAGAACATACAAGGGTTCAGATACAAGGATTAAGAGCTATTAGTACCAACACGCTGATAGATGCCCTATAGGCCAACCGACTCACTCTATAAGTGATGAAAGGACATATCACTTCATTCTGCCGATACGCAGTTCCATAAAAATTTCTGGTTTCTGTGTAGTACAAGATTTCATGCATCATAAATTGAGTCTCCGGTTGTCGTTTGGTAAATGAACATAAAACATAAGCTAGAAAAAACATAAAATCATTTAATTTGGAACAAAATTATCTCTCACTTCGAGAGCATACTCGTAAATATAAATACAAGTATTCAGTGACACGCAAAAGAATTCAATCCATTATTTAATCTTAAAATTCTCAAATTCTACTAATCATTTTCAGCTCAAAAATGGAACTAGTAACCAAAAAAATAACTATTAAAATAGATACGAGTACATATAGGAAAATGAAGCATTTTTGATTTTTTATTGAAGAAAAACTCAAATTTCCTATCGCAAGAGCTCTCAATACTTTGACTTCATCTTCCATAAATTGCAATATTAATTCATTCGAAAGTTGATACTTCTCATCATGATGTACCTCGCGACAATTGGATATATTCCAGCCAATCACAGGCCTCCATGTGTGTTTTCCAGCAGGCTATGCACAGGAGGCATTGTTTTCTTGAAATAAAAATAAGTTGATTCGTTCCTAAAATATAACTTCAGTAAATATAGACAAAGTTGAAGAGTTGAGGCTGTAAGCATCGTTTTCCTGAGATTAGAGTTCCTCGGTTCTCGAAATATAATTTCAGTAAACATGCAAGTTGAAAAGTTAGATAACGACCTTCGAATTGGTATTTTTATTCAATTCAGCCGAAGTTTAGAGTATATAAGTACGGTAAAGCATCCCAGGTCTCATAAATAAATGTGAACACAGTAAGATACAAGATCAGAAAGCGGTCGTCGCCTAGGTCTGATTACATACACTGCGACAAGGTTGAGTCGTCCGAATAAGTTATCTTGTGTAGAGAGGTGGACGATGAGAAAAGACGCAACTAATTTTGAGACCCAGCGCGTTCTATTGAGCAGTGGATTGTCCGTCAGCTAAGACACCATCAGTTGACGTCTTCATCAAACAGGCTAACCTACACTCAAAATTACCTAGAGAAATCCCTTTATTGAAAGAACTCATGTTTCTCATCGTTTAAAATTTGATTGAGTGTGTGAGGAAACCAGATACATTCTGGGATACCATTAAGTAGTCGGGTACTATTAAGTAGTCAGCTTTATAGTCTGAGGATTCTTTCATTAATGGAAGAGGGGAATTAGAGTATATCAGGAAGAATGAAAGCCGCATGCAGAGCGATTTTTTCATGATAAACTTTTCTTTTCAGAGTGATGACTGAGTCTTCCAACTGGGTCTTTCCACTACTGAATTTTCTAAACAAGTTTCATCGTAGAAGAATTTGAGAATTAGAACATTTTCCAACGCCCTGAATAGGCCTACTTTATTACGTGGCACGGTAAACGTCGGTGAAGCGATGAAACACTTAACCATCCTTCTCTTTAGTATTTTGTATCAAACAAATACACACAACTAATCTTTCGCCATGAAGCAGTCAGCAGCTGAGCTGAAGCAAAAATTTCAGGAAAGTAACTTGAAGCTTGGAAGATTTTAAAACTTTCCAGTCCATACGTCACAGGGGATGAACAATAGCGAACTGTGCTCGGTTGTTTCGAGGCTGTAGAATCATCTGTAGGCAAAGGCGGAAACAAATTGACCGAGAGCTTCGAGACTTGACACACTCACGTATTTCTTAAAAAACAAACGGGGTTTATTCCGGATATTTGCCGCATGTAAAATAAAACGGCAAATGACAAGGAAATGAAGGGATATGTCAAGCTGATACACCTCCTAAAATGTTTGATCTCGACATAAGAAAGTTTTTTTTTAAATTTAGCATAATGTGTTCTATAACGTACAATGTTTCACGATGTGAATTACGAAAAATGCGAGAATTTTTTCACGCTAAAAATACAGACCACAATCTTGTAATTTTTTTGTGTAAATCGAGACACCAGCTGAACATCAAAAAAGGCAGAGTGTCCACGAAAAGAATGTTATCAAAAGTCTAGCGATTTCTATATTGCCTTCCAACGTGCTCAAAACTGAGGCAGTTGTAGTGTTTTGAAATATGTTGGAGGTAGGTTTACCCCAGAGTGATCCATTGGATTTTTCTGCGTGGTGTGAAATGTGCATTTATTTTCCCGCGGAGTTTTTCGCATACCGGCGATGTAGGTTCAATTTTGATCAGAAAAATTTATCGGAGTTTCGATACGTCGATTACTGGGGATTCTCACGTGCAAAATAGAAAAAAATAGTGTAAATGTGTACGTTATTTAGCTTTAGTTTAGTTTCGGGGAAATTCAGAGCATATATTTCGGAATGAAATGTTTCAGCAGCGTACTAAAAAGGTATGTGAAATTTTGCATAAAAAAATATTTCATTGTGAATATCGTGTATCTAGTACTTAATAAATATTATGTTGTGATGCTGAAACTTTTTTAGGTTATCGGTTTACAATTAGCATCCTAAATTTCTCAACGATAATTCTACAAGAAAATTCTAGATGAGAAATAATGTTCCTCCTCTGTAATCCTGAGTTTAAGAAAATGGAATTTGTACGTAGAGTTACCTTTCACGACTTATTGGGCGTAAAATTTAAATGGAAAATTTTAATTTCTCGTCCGTATGGGCTTTACTCCATTAGACATCAGGCCGCTTTATAGAAATAGGTTTTAAGATTAATTTTCTTTTAAAAAGAAATAAAGAAAGAACCGAAGTGCCTGTGGAGTGAATGTGTCATGTCTTTAGTGCGACTGCTACACGCAAACTCACTATGTGTTAGTAGGACTGCACTCCATAAATTTTACAAACAGCCAACATTCAATTCAGGTATTTCCCACAGAACACACAATTTTTTTGTTTCAGCACTAAAGATTGAATTTTTATAATCCAAAACGTGCGCGATAAACAATGTTTATTTTCACTAATGTTTTTCTATCCATCTTACATTTACTTTAATTGAAACATTTTGGTTCCTGGAAGGAACCGCTTCCATGGGCATATATTTCCATTGACCAAGGAACAGACCGCCAGACAGAAGAGATGAAGAATATCGCTTCATGGCCCGTAAGATGTGTACGGACCATCGGCCTTCTGGTGTAGTCTGCGTCGCATAACACGTTGACCTCAATTAAAGTGGAGTTTTTTATTCAACTGAAAATTAAAGTCAATTTTAATAAGTAATTTTGAAAATATTAAACATAAACTACATCGTGTCTTTATTTAGCTTTAATTAAATATTTGTGAGAATTGAGTTGGTGACTACCGGTAGGTCAGCAGCATTATGAAAATCCCCTCCATGGCCACTAGTAGCGCACGCCACGGTCAAAGTGTTACTAGTTCGCGGCATACCATAAGCATCCAAGTCTATTTCTCTCCGGTGCGTGAAGACCCAAACACAGTTACCAACAGAAAACCTTCACATCGTCTAAATTTATGGACGGAAACAGTGGATTGGATTAGATTATAAGTTGGTTTAAGTATCCCTTAACACTTTTCAACTTTGCGAAATTGTCCGAGTTCTTCACGTGTTACGAAGGAAATTACTCAATATTTTACTGAAACAGTCAGTCGTTAAAATTCTATATCTCTGTCAGTCTATAAAAAGTGACGTTTCGATGTAACAAACAAACATCATCAAAATGTACAGAAAAATTTTCCGTATATTTTCAACCTGACGATGATGTTCGTTATAACATCCCTAACGACAACGAAGGAGGTTCCCAAAAGAAGAAGGATGAAGGCCTTATTTAGGATGGAATTGAGGAATCGGGGATTCTATGCACAAAATATGTCCCCAAACTAGGTGCATAGAAACAGCAAGGTACGTGGCCGTAAGTTTATGAAATGATGTAAAAATTGAATTGTGCTGAAATTGAAAAACTGAAGTAAATACATAAAGGAAGGACGGAAGTGAGCGAAAAAAATCATTTGAAATAAAACAAAATATTCTTTTTATTACACCAACAGGACTATCTACTTAACCTTTAGCTCGGGACCTCACATCTTCTGAAAAATTAGTTACATCCCCTGAGGGAACAGTGCTATAGATCATTATAGTAATCAGACTAACTCACACTACTAATGTGAGTGCACAATCCTAACGTTCCTTCTAACGACCGTAAATATTTCAGAGAGCAAGCCAACTTTAGTGCATTTGTCAGTAAAGTTGTGTTCTTGAAGTGTAGATCTTTTTTTACTAGTTCACTAGCCAAGGGGTTCCCAACCTGGGGTGCAACACAACCTGGGGTACGAGAAGAAAAGTCCAGGTAAATAATAGGATATTGGCTATAGATTGGCATTTTTATTTCCGGACGTGCGAAAAAAGTCCAGGTAAATAATAGTATATTGGCTATAGATTGGCATTTAAATTTCCGGAGGTGCGAAAAAAGTCCAGGTAAATAATAGGATATTGGCTATAGATTGGCATTTTTATTTCCGGAGGTGCGAAAAAAGTCCAGGTAAATAATAGGATATTGGCTATAGATTGGCATTTTTATTTCCGGAGGTGCGAAAAAAGTCCAGGTCAATAATAAAATATTGGCTCTATGTTGGCATTTTTATTTTAGGAGGAGCGAGGTTTGAATGGAATTTCTTTAGGGGTGCAGGTCGAAAAAAAGGTTGGGAACCCTTGCTCTGGCCCCAACGTGTTGCAGTGCAGGTCAAGGATTTTGTGTGCGAGTTCATGTATCTTCTCCGTAATAAAAACCAAGAAACGAAAATTTTACTATTTAAGAGGTGTACGGTCCCTTTAAGTCTCCCGAAACGTACGTTTTTTACCAGGGAGATCAAGGCACGTGGTTTACCGCAAAAAAAACATCTTGATCTGAGACTGTTTGTAGTTTTTTGGCTTTTGATAGCTAATGCACGATATAAACCATAATTACATGTTGACGCTCGATGCGCTCTCAATGTTTCCGTCAGTTGCAATTCCCATTTTACCACTTTACCAAAGGTAAAAGTTAAGCAAGCCGCCAGACTTTGGTGCGTATTAACAAAATGTTAAAAAACACTAATAAAAAAAGCTCAGAATGAATCTACAGATCTTCTGTTTTAATTAATGAACGATATAGTCAAATTATTAAATAACCAATTAATTAAGTTCTTTAACTCTCTAAACGCTAGAAATAAAAGAAAAATTCCTAGACAACCGCAGTAACTCCGATTCACTGTTAGTTTATAAGTATACATGCAGTTACGTCAAACCATGATTAGATCAAAAAGAAATTATGTTTGTAAACGTAATTAATCGAGACAAAAATCTAATCGTAAATACGTTCATAAAACAGGTATTATTTGAATCATTCTTCAAACATGATTATAGGACGCTTCAAGACGAGGAAATTCCAACAACTGGAAACCGGAAATGTTGAGCAGAAAGTAAGACGTAACATAAGCTTCACCGCACCGAGTTAACTTGCCTCAACAACAAACTATAGGAGATGCTGTGAGAGACTTGAACAACTGCGACCATAATTAGAACAACATCAAAGTACAGAATGAAGTCCATCAAACGTGGAATAACTTTCGGGAGTGAAACGTCGTGTATGAAAATATCATAATAATAAGTGCAGGGAAACAAATGCTCCAAACAATAAATTTTCCCCCAGCACGGCAGGAAGTCTCACTAGGGGAACGTGAAAAAGAATACCACAACTAAAAGCTGCAGCGGTCCACGGGATGGATTTTCGCAAAATTTACGTCATCGTAAGTAACGGTAAAACGGGTGGCGACCTGGCCTACTTCTTACATCGACCTGGCTACCATAAGTTCTGCTTTTTTTCACGCAAAATCTCCAAGTTTTAGCTGTTTTCGAGTAGAAATCTAAGGTTTTGCTTACGGAAAAACATCCCGCAGGGAAAGTTCTTACATCGACCTGACTTCTATTTTTCCAGCCCAAATCTCCAAGTTTAAGCGGTTTTCGAGTAAAAATCAACGCTTTTACCCAGAGAAAAACACCATGCACGTTAGCCAAGGCGCCAGAAGAGAACACTCCGCTGGTTGTACAGCGACGACAGAGTGAGTACACACAAAAATGGGATCCAGGGCAGCCGGCCGTTCTCACAGAGCACCGTGCGCACCTGCAGGCGGTGGAGCTGGATCGATAGGGCGCTGCTCACTGCAGTGCCGGCCTCCTGCCTTCGGGCTCCTCGCTGTGAATGTGCTCCGTCTTCTGGTACCGAATGTGCTCCGTCTTGTGGTGCCGAATGTGCTCCGTCTTGTGGTGGCGAATGTGCTCCGTCTTCTGGTAGTGAATGTGCTTCGTCTTCTGGTGGCGAATGTGCTCCGTCTTGTGGTGGCGAATGTGCTCCGTCTTGTGGTGGCGAATGTGCTCCGTCTTGTGGTGGCGAATGTGCTCCGTCTTGTGGTGGCGAATGTGCTCCGTCTTGTGGTGCCGAATGTGCTCCGTCTTGTGGTGCCGAATGTGCTCCGTCTTGTGGTACCGAATGTGC
The DNA here is from genome assembly GCA_030386875.1 of Morinoia aosen. Classification (NCBI taxonomy): domain Eukaryota; kingdom Metazoa; phylum Arthropoda; class Malacostraca; order Amphipoda; family Talitridae; genus Morinoia; species Morinoia aosen. The sequence continues at coordinate 22,185,238 of CM059558.1, forward strand.
TCCGTCTTCTGGTACCGAATGTTCGATGTTCTCGTAGCAAATGTGCTCCGTCTTCTGGTACTGAATGTTCGATGTTCTCGTAGCAAATGTGCTCTGTCTTCTGGTACCGAATGTTCGATGTTCTCGTAGCAAATGTGCTCTGTCTTCTGGTACCGAATGTTCGATGTTCTCGGAACAAATGTGCTCTGTCTTCTGGTACCAAATGTTCGATGTTCTCGTAGCAAATGTGCTCCGTCTTCTGGTAGGTCAATCTTCTGGTAGGAAATGTAGTCGATCTTCTTGTAAGTTGATCTTCTTGTATGTCGGTCTTCTGGTAAGAAATGTGGTCGATTTTTGCAGGAAATATGGTCGGTCTCCTTGTACGGAAAATGATCGATCTTCTTGTAGGAAATTTGATCGATCTTGTTGTAGAAAAAATGGTCGATCCTAGAGATATACATGGTACACGCACCTAAACTGATGTAGATATAAATCACACTTCTAAATTTGAACCAAACAGAGTATCGGTTTAACAGCTGAGACTAATTCTTACCGTATAAGTTGCATAAGGTGTAAAACTCGAGGAGTGACTGAAGCGGATTCCGTGGTCGGCTACGCTACACAATAGGTAGTCCCCTAGGGCTAGTTTTCGCTTCATAGTTGGCTAGCCCTCGTCACGTCTAGTAACTACATAGTACTTGATCAATTTTAATGAACGATAATTGTCTACTATAAATACATATAAGATAGCGTATTTCTCTATGTTCATCATTCTTCTCGTACTGGTTCAAATAAAATAAATATTGATCAAGTACTATTTCATGTATAATAATCATCTAGTACTAGTCATTTAGTACTAGATCATGTCCAATAATCGTCTTGTACTAGCTCATATCCAATAGCCATCTAGCACTGATTCATATCCAATAGCTATCTAGCATTCGTTCACTTACTTCAAACTAGTAAACTTGAATTTTACATTTCTCAGTACATTTCCTCAAACTAGGGTAATATATCACCAGGATGATTCAATTCCTTAAATTTCCCATTTTAAAATCAACAAACACGTACTTGTGCTACGACATACATGATCTACAAACAGGGTACAGGGTACATGTTATACATGTTTCAATTGGTACGTAGGTCCACGTCCCCAGTTTTGGTGGGTATGCCAACCTCAGAACACAAACCAGAGTAGATCATGATGTTAAGTCAAGTCAAGATTATTGGCATTAATATGAGTTTTTGCAGTCCCTTTACAGTTTCAACTCATTGCCAGAGTAACTTTGTACGAGGAGAAATTAGAGTAAATAAGTATTATTTCCTTGTAGTTTCGTACCCTCAATATGTAGTCTCTGCTTTGCACTTCGTTTTTATTTTCCAAAAATGATGCAATATTTGCCCAGGGTTTGTGATGGTGCAGCACTAGCTATGTAATTCGTGTTCTATAGTATATACAGTAAGATGTAGCCTGCTTATACATACTTATTTGACTTTAAACAATCCAGTTCGCACTTTAGGGCTAATGAAGACACGTACGTAAGCATAAACAAGAGGCAGTATCGCTATTTCCTTTTTGTTGACAAAAATTGGTCGCATATCTGTAAAACAAAACAAGTTCGTAAAGCACTCGACATGATATCCGAGTGATAATAACAGAAGTGAGGTGTGTAAAGCAGTCATATGTAATCGTTACACCTGAAGAGTGAACTATCAGTGGTGGCACTGCTGCTGCGCACCCGTCGCAGCAAGCGTCCTTGTGATCTCAAATGATTATTGGCCAACACGTCGATCCTGTCGTTTTCATCACTAAGTCAGTAGGCAACCAGCTCAACAAAGCGCTGTGCTCACCCGTGCAACTCGGCCGAACTGGAACATAACGATACATTCATACGTAGGGAGCAACATGCCAGCCGAACTTTATCTCACGGAGCGCACTACGTTAGGCAAACAACTGATCGCATTTAAAATAATGAAAATAACGAATTGACGCTAGTATACTACCTCAAAAATTTTCCATGATTGTTAATAACCTGCAGAGGTCTGAGAAAGACAATTGTTATTAACCTGCAGAGAAAGTTCACAAATAAAGTAACAAACTGTGATTCGTTTCGAATTCCTTGTCTTCCAGGAGCGCCCAACAAACAAAGAGGTCCGAGAAGTTCTCTGTCTTTCACAAGTTTGCACGAACGACCTCCAATCCGAATTTCCTAATCCATGCAATAGTGGATCAATGTTAGTAGCACCTGTCACGCACGCTCACACAAAGAGTTAATTCACCTGACTATAAAGACAGTAATTTAGGGTTCTCGGTGCGACACAAACGCGCGTCACAACTGTGACACTGCCAGCCCACGGTATGACCCACAATAATAACGGCTGTCGTGTATTTACAGGAAGATGTATACTGCCTATATGCAGAGTCCACGAAAAATTTATCCACTTAATCTATGACTGAATGTTTTTTCATATTTTTTATTAAGCTACACCTAGAAGGGATATAAATTGAATAAACATATCTAAATTAAACTATCCTAAAGTATCATAGACACACATTGTTGAAATTTAAATTCAGTGGATACATTTTTCGTGGACACCCTGTACATCTATTTAGCTTCATCAATCGCATCTTTTTCGTGAAAGAGCTGGAAGATCACGACGAACGTGTCTGTGATACGGGATTCAATACCTGATGAGTAGAAAATATCAAAATATCGACTTTTAGCTAGATAGATAAAAATATAAGGTATCCACATCTGCAGGATTAATATGAGAAAAAATCGAGAGAAAGAGATACCTGTGTCACGGAGAAGCTCCTCACACCTTTTTAGTCGCTCAAACACTCACATTTTTATGATATTTCATGCAATAGTAAATCTAATTGATGTGTTATATGTATTGAACGCCATCGAATGCTTCCAGTTTTGACGAGCCATGTGCTCTAGCACCTTCACGGTCCACAACAGCTGCACACCTGGTATCATCGGTAAATTTGTTTTTTACCATTAATTCTATAACATACCATAAACAGGAGTGTACGCACAAGTGATGATACGGGCGTTTATCTAACCGAAAACTATACTTCCAAACGCTCACATTCATCCCCAATCATCCGCAGAAATGAAAGCGGTAAAAAACGACAGGTGTGATGATTACTTGTAATTTCAGAGCTCGCTGTCGCATTACTTTACGTGAATTACACTCAAATTGACTGAGGTCAATATTTCACAGCTTAAGAAGAAATGCCTACCTTTTTCATCAGAAACGACGCACAGATTATTGAAGCTCCCTTTTGATATTTTGGAACGTGAAACTACCAACCGCTTGCAGTTCTATAAAACAGCTAGCAAGTCAAATTAATAAAAATATAAAATACGAATTGAGTTGATCTAACTCGCAGCGCAATTCAACGATCGTAGTCAGCTTATCGTTAAGGCGAACCCAGAGATATGCAGCAAAGTATCCAATTATGTAAACATTACATAACAACATAATTACATAACAACATAATTACATAACAACATTACCAGAAGACGCTAAAATTTTAAACCCAAAATTCATAGAATTTATGAAAAAGCTATACGTTTTCTTAACTCCTAACAGTCTCAGACAACATGGAGCGTTTAAACTTCATGCTTTGTCGTCATTGAATATGGAAAATTCATGAAAGTTATGAAAATGCCGTATGTTTGCTTGAAACTGGAAAGGCTCAGACTACATGGAGCGGTTATTACTTCACAAGGTTGTGGCTAACGGAAACAAGAGTTGAAGCACGGGTAAACCATTATGTTCTAGTAGTGCAATGCGTAAAATGCGGAAATTATTCCTAATAATTTACGCCTCCGCAGCTGCACAGCTAACAGCGTAAGTCAACTTAAAGAACTTACGCTCTTATAGTTGTACAGCTGCGACGACGTAAGGCATCGGGAAATCCTGCGCGACTTCCTCCCTTTAAGGTAGGGGTTCTCAACCTTTTTTTTGTTCTGTACCCGGGAAGAAATTTAATTCGAACCCTGCACCCCTAAAAATAAAAATGCTAACATATAGCCAACATGCTATTATTTTTTTCCAGGACTTTTCTCGCACCCCCTGGAATTTCGTCTCGCACCCTAGGTTGGGAAACTTGCTTTAAGGGGAGGCAAGCATTTATGGAATGCATAAAAGCGTAGAACACGTTGACCTAGTTATCAAAAATTTGTTCATGTAAAACGGAAGCAGAGAACCGTTAGTTGAATTTTTATGTGCTGAACACAATAATCAAGCACTCATAAAATGAGTTGTGGCATGCGATTCACGTCCATAGAATGCGTGTTTTACCCACTAATTGAAGTTTTGAAATATTTAAATGATACGTAAAATTATATTAAAGATCAAATTTGAATGAGATTTTAATTATTCAATCGGCACTATTTAGACAGATTCAGAATTTTAGTTGCAAAACTAATTATTTCAGTAACTCTAGCACCCGTGCCATGAAACTGTCATGGCATCGCATGTTTGTCCTTACACAAATTAGGAAGATCTCCAGAAAATATAAGTGTTCACACTTCCCAAAAAAATTCCCAACCACATACGCAAAACTTCTACTATCTTATCGTTGATATTATTTGAAAATTTATCGTCTTTATTGCAGACGTAACACATACTTGAAAAGAGGCCTAACGTACAGTAGTTCTTGACACAAAAACAATTTTAAAATAATATTTCAAATCACTGCGCATAAGACGACCACACCACCACCTCTGCGGAGGGCAGTGCCGGCCTTATTAGACTATGTGCAGAAGAGTTAGAAGCCCTTCAGTTCTTTCACTTCAAATATCCCGTTTTCCCTTTTCGTTCGCATCTCCACATCGCAACAGACCTGCACGCTTTTACAACCATTTGACTTGTAAGTCACGGAGAGGTAAAGTAAATTAGCGGAATTGATTGAAATGGAATGCAATACAATCAAGCACGGCAGAGAGAAAAAGAAGCGGGGAGAGAGACTGACTGAAAATAGCTAATTAGATTAGTATGTAACGTAATAAAATCAAGCATAGCAAAGACACAGAGGTATAGTGAGAATGATAGGGAACAAAACATAATAGAACAGAAAACAATAAAGACAAAAGGACTACAGGGAGTAGCCGAGCGGTCCATTCTAACGAGCTACCCATGCAACGCAGACCCCAATCATGCACGGGCAGTAATGTAGAAGTAGGTAGTGGCGAGTAAGAAAGTCAAATAGCTGATAGTGATAGAGGGTCGTTAATATCAATATATACTGAGGACGGTTACTATCAATACTGAGCGCCGTTACTATCAATACTGAGGACCGTTACTATCACAACTGAAGACTGTTACTATCAATACTGAGGACCGTTACTATCAATACTGAGGACCGTTACTATCAATACTGAGGACCGTTACTATCACAACTGAGGACCGTTACTATCACAACTGAGGACCGTTACTATCAATACTGAGGACCGTTACTATCAATACTGAGGACCGTTACTATCACAACTGAGGACCGTTACTATCACAACTGAGGACCGTTACTATCAATACTGCGACTACCTCCAGCACCTGTACAGGGGAAAAGGAAAAAGCTGCTCGAAAAAAGAGCATTCACAGTCCCAGCCATCTTTAGGAACACAATATGACGAAATTACAGAAATTATTACGCGGATTATTTAATTAGACTTTGAAGTTCACGTTCAACGCAAGAGTTTCCACCTTGGAATGAAGACATCGCTTGGAGGTCTTGGAAGAACGATCCTTTTGCGTACGTCAAGTATTTCGGTCCCACGATGGGCTAACATTTTCTTGAACATATTGAAGCCAACATTTTCTTGAACATATTGAAGCTAACATTTTCTTGAAAATATTGAAGCCAACATTTTCTTGAACATATTGAAGCCAACATTTTCTTGAACATATTGAAGCTAAAACTTTCTTGAACATATTGAAGCTACCATTTTCTTGAACATATTGAAGCGTGTAACAATTTCTGAGGTTTTTTTATTTCTCATCCTTGCTCAAAAAAAGCGCTTAGGCGTTGTCGGCTGAGAAATAATCGACTGCGCACGTAAACATTATCACTCACACACTTAAATAATGTCCCTCCGATTTACATACCGAAAAGTGCGTGAATGGAACAACAATGTAATATATGTTTCATTGTTATAAAAATGTTTGTGCGTTAGTCGGTAATAACTAAAATTATTCATATAAAAGCGTCTTGATGACTTCAGTTGACATAATATACCATAAAGTTGGTCATCATTTGATGAAACAAAAATCAAATGCAAGTCTACAATATCCGTCCAGATTGAACTCTACTTCCAACGTGTCCAACACAGTCTGTGCGTTTGAATTAACGCCAGCGTTTAAAGCGTTCAATGCGTTCCAAGTCGTCATTGTGTTGGCAATGGCCGATGATTTATAGTAGGTTAATCAGTTCATATTGTTCAGAGCGTGTGTTACAGTGACTACACAGAAAGTAGTAAGCACGCTTGAAATGTGCAATAGTCAAAATTATCACTTGACGCTGTATAGTACCCTAAATTATCAGTAGACGCTGTATAGTATCCTAAATTATCAGTAGACGCTGTATAGTACCCTAAATTATCAGTAGATGCTGTATAGTGCCCTAAATTATCAGTAGACGCTGTATAGTACACTAAATTATCAGTAGACGCTGTATAGTGCCCTAAATTATCAGTAGACGCTGTATAGTACACTAAATTATCAGTAGACGCTGTATAGTGCCCTAAATTATCAGTAGACGCTGTATAGTGCCCTAAATTATCAGTAGACGCTGTATAGTGCTTTAAATTATCAGTAGACGCTGTATAGTGCCCTAAATTATCAGTAGACGCTGTATAGTGCCTTAAATTATCAGTAGACGTTGTATAGTGCCCTAAATTATATTATCAGTAGACGCTGTATAGTGCCCTAAATTACCAGTAGACGCTGTATAGTGCCCTACATTATCAGTTCTAACTAATGACTCAGTCAAATAAAACGGTAATATCAGCGCACACGATGCAAGTCTGCGGATTTTACACCCAGGATTTAATTTACTCTGCCACGGAACCTTGCTGCAACACCTCGTCACACACAAGCGCACACACGCACACGCCCTGTGTCAAAGCTGCAGCAGAATCATATTCGCCAGGCAATTAAATTGATAGAAACCGATGATATACAGTGCATCACTGATGTGTGAATGATGTCGACGAATAATATTGTAATAATGGGTAATTCAAAAGGTAGAAATCTCTGTTCGCGAGTTAGCAACGTTTATCTGCACTGGTTATTATTGAATAGACAAATCACAACTCGTAATGAATTTTCTAAAACTTTCTTTTTGCATCAAAAATTCTCATGAGATTCCTAAGTGACTCATAATAGAGAACTCCTCTCAAAGAAATTGATTAAGAGTTTAACTGTTGACTCGCAAGACTGATTAGGATCAGTCAATTGAAATTGACAATTGATTTGCCTCAGGTTGTGGCAACGAACGGGTCCAACATCGTAGAACATCTACATTCAGCAAAATTTTGACAGCTTTAAAAACTAATAATATATTGTTCATTATACAAAATAATCTCGAGGTATCACCAACACAACACGCTATCCGACGAATGCATAGATGAAGGTCAATGCGATAAGATTCATTTCGACATTCACGAATGAAGGATACAGAATCGTGGATATAAATTTAATTATCCCAAAATATACTCATCAGCTTACCTGACTGAACTGCCAAAACGAGCACGACAAGAAGCAAAGCTGACACGCTTGTTATCTCCATGGTATCTTTAACGAGGTCTCCGGATTTACTCGAGTCAAAGCAAGTGGCACAGAACACGCCTCCGTCTCCACAGGAGATCGAAACTTGAGCCGTTCAAACTGGGTCTCTATGGACCAGCAACACACACAATCTCACAGTGACTTCTAATCTCAGTAACATCAGCTAGCTTAACAGAGAGTCAAGAACGATAACAATGAACACGTTACGTCAAAAATATAAATTAGAGTACAGAGTCATGGAGTGTCAAACGATGATGTTGCTCCACCGAGCTACGGGTGAAGACTGACTAGTTCAAAGTTGACCGCTAGAGGGCGAAGGAACATGAGCCTGGAGCCAGTTCCAACCGACTTTTCCTCGCCAGTTTATTATTATTATCATTATTATCCTGTTCGAAGCCGGATTCTTATCTTACTTCATCTTTAAGCTGTTTCCTCTGTAAGGCAACTTTTAGACGTGAAATACAACTGCTGCGGTATTAGAAGAGAAGTTAACACCAGTTTTTTAAGCATATTTAAATGGCATTCGCACACCTACTGAGAAGTGAGCCAAAATGTCCTAGTTACCGACCTCTGTCGGTTTGCTACTGCCTCTTCTCTGTCCTCGAGCGATCGATACCAACGCTCCGTGCCACGGTATTTAATTATAACAAGGAATTGATTTGCTTTGAAATGTTTCACGCAACATGGTTATGGTTCTAGATAATTCTCCTCGTTTTTAGCTTCGCGCAGCTATTTATTTGCAACTTTGATGTCAACGAACGTTAGTTCAGCGTGTCACCGGTGCTTCCACAATTGCACAAACTTTGTTCCGGAGTTTTAATTTGGGTCGCGTGGAAGAAAAGTAAAAAATCAAGGTCACGTCGACACAGTGCCGGGGCCGCTGGAGAGGCTGCCACTGAAAGTTGGTGTCGAAGTGGAATGCAATGATCACTGTTTTGTTAACGGATGTGAATGCTGACGATTTGTAAATGACGAGGAGTCATAAATTGAACAATTCGAGTTATTGAATGATTATTACCAACCTGCACTTGTTGTATTCAAAACTATCATACTTAGTTAGATTGAAAGAAGTTTAAACATGAAACAGCAAAAATTTGTCGTCGCTCGCATTGTGAAGCACCAGTGTTTGGAGACTGTACTAAAGTGGTTATGCGAAAATTAATAGAAACTATTGAAGTGTCACTTAAAGAACGCGTAATTAGAAAATTTAAGACCTGACTTTTGTGATGAGGTATTCGTGGTATGCAAGCTTGGCATTTTACTAATTCAGAACAAAAGTAAATGATCACAAAGAAGTAGGCACGACAAAGGAAGCAACAAAAGAAACAAATAGTATGCATGGTGATAAAACCTGCATGCAGAAGATTCGGCAAAAGAACAGTGACAAAATATAATTACGTGAATCCTTTATTAAGGACCAGCTTAGAATTATGTTAATGAATAGCAATGTTATACTACGTATGAAAAAAGGGACTAGTTAATTAGCATTGTAGCTCACCGGTAGCCCTGAACAAATGGATTAGGTGAGTATTTTCCATCGCTACTCATCAGCTATTGCACACAACTGGGTATAAATTTAAGGTACATTATTAGTCGCTCAACTATAATATTATAGTCATGCAAAAATGCATTAATGTACTCAACGAATTATCTAATGTGAATGGACACATTGAAAAGAACTGGTTGTACTATCTAAACGGCATACTCCATTCTCAGTCTAAGTTTTTTACCGGAGTATCCATAATTTTAGCCGCTTAGGGCTGAAGCTATACTTGAGCGACTAAAATCATAGACGCACCCGCGAAAAAGTTGACTGGGCTCTTTCGCTTTAACCTTGACCAGGCTATTGATGATCGAAAAATTTGAGTAGCTGAATAACTTGAAACGTTGGCAAGGCTCTTGATGCTACATGCTACATGCTATTTGAAAGACCAACATTCCTTGGTAAACCATGCGTTATTTTACAGAGCTACTGTCCTTTACAAACCCAGTGCAGTTCTATAAATTACTCGTACTTCTATACGGACAATGAGCGTTCATGAATCAAGATCATTGTTCGTTGTGCAGAAAGGGAAAGGAAGAAAACATTTCCCCTACATAAAATTTATCTATACGACTCTGATGCGTGATCAAAGTTGGGCTATGCATAACTTCGAACACAGAGGTAATCAATAAACGTTTGATGTCAGGTTTTCATTCCAGGCTTTCATCTGAGATCGTTTTGCTCTCGAAAAGTTTCCTTCCTTTTTGTTAACTCAAGATGAAGACAGTCATTCATAGCTCGAGAAGTTTTCTTTTGAGCTAAAAAATTGAAATATTGTTCTGTTCGTTTCCTTCTAGAATATTTGTTTTTGAATGTCGTTTTAGCAACTTGAAGCTGACGCCGGAGAGTTTTCTTTCGTTTGCCTCATAATGCGTTCAAACTATTTCTATTCGTTGACGTCATAAATACAGCTTTTCCTTGTAATTCTTGTTCTCTAATGCTAGGAAATGTTAAAATCGAGGCCTTAGAAATAATGAAAAAGCTAGCATAGTACGGTTCGATCACATGAAGTCTTCAAATCCCATGTGAAATTATCATGGAATAGAGTAAGCGAAATTTCGTTATTCATCAAATGAAGTGTTATTGTGAAGATAAGACCATATTATTACCGTGTTATTCAATCTCTAGTTTGAAAACATTTCTACTCTGGCAGCCGAGTGAGCAAAAAGCTCGTATGGTCTCAGATGCCACGCTGTAGAACAAATAAAACTTAAAGAAAAAAGTTATAGGCGCTAAAAGAACAGCACTGATTCAAAGTATGATGACCGGTAACGAAACAAAAATTCAATTCTAAGGAAAAAATAGCCCAATGAAAAAGTTCAAGGCGAATATGGCAAATCATTTCGATGCTACATTGCTCATAAAGTAGTTTTGATAAGCTCCTCAGTTTTATATTATTGTCGGGGTGATACAAGTTAGCCAGCCTCTGGTCTGCAAGCCACCTTCTGCACACAAGGCAAAATCTGGCGAGTGGTGTGGACTTCATTAGCAGTATCCGGGAATGGAGCCTTTTCCGGTCCCCCTCTCTCGAACTGCTTATTACTGGTTCGATCTTATCTTTTCCTTTCGATGTTTAATTTGGGATTTTTACTCTTTAGAGCCGCACTCTAGAGTCCTGGGGAATTATCAGGGGGTAGCAGATAAGATGGCTGCTTATAGCAGGTGAGTATTAAACCTGATTCAGTTACATAGTCCTGATTAGTTGTATTTTTTCATCGAGTTAAATTCGATATAAAGAGTCGTACAAGAATTGTTATGGTATTCAAATTATTTGCTTGAAATTACTGAAACGATGTTCTTAGCACGGTCATACAACTGAGTTTTGAGTCAAAACACTGCTTAATTTTGCGAGTGAATCGTGGTGGCCTCTGACTTTTTCCCTCAACTCGTTCTCTAATTAACAAATGCTTCTTTCGTTGGAAATGTCAGTTTGGAATCTGAAGTGGAGGCTGGCCGTCCTCCTGCGCCGTGGAGCTGCACTTGAGCTCGGTGTTTGCTACCGTGGATTTTGCCGCTTCGCCGCGTGTCGCCTAGCGAGTTAGCGGAACTTGGCTCGCGCTTGTTCGTCTGCAGCCGTCGGGGCCCTTGTCAAGCTAGATTCCTTCGTACTGAGACGTCTTTTTTATTTGCCTTAGTTAAGGTTTATTTTACTTGTTTACGTCTGCAGCCGTTATGGCCCTGCACTTCCTTGTCAAGATTCCTTCATTATGAGACGAATTTTTTATTTTCCTTAGTTAAGGTTTATTTTGCTTGGTTCCGTCTGCAGCCGTCGTGGCCCTGCACTTCCCCTGTCAAGTTTGCATCATCCTTTGACGACTTTTTTATTTGCCTTAGTTAAGGTTTTAATTTACGTCTTTATAAATTATGTGTCGTCTTGTGTTTCAATTACTGAGAGACTCTGATTGCCATCTGTTGTTCGGTTAAATAAGAATAGATTATATATTATTTTAAGACTCCTAAACCAGAGCAAAGGTGTTCTCAAGAGAGAATGGAGGAGGCACCATTTGGTATTGAATTAAGAGAACTGGAAATCTATGCACAAGGTGAATTCCTACTCCCACCGCATAGAAACAGTAAAATTGAAAGAAGTTTACAAAACGAATGAAACTTGCAGACGAAAGTTATACTCGTAGGAGCTAAAAGAACAGCACTGATTCGAAGTAAGAGGACAGATAACAAAACAAAAAATCAACTTTATGTCAGCAAAACAAAAGGAAGACGTACATAAATTTCAGCTCAGAACTTCGGATTTTCCTTCCGGGAATGCAATTTTCCATTGATGCAGTAGCTGTATCCCTCTGAGGTGATCTGGATCTGTACATCCCTGAATCTGAACTTAACGGAATTATTCTGGAACTTGGCGCTGAGAATCAAAACGTTTGTTGGCATGCATTTAAACCGCTCAATTTTCTTATAAGGTCAGTATTTCAATGTTAGTAAAAATGAGACCATCTGTTTGTTGCAATAAATCCATAAGCATTTGTTTCAATGGGTTAATATTTTGAGTCCTATGAAGGCGTTTCCATTTTTCCAATGTCAATTCTGCATCCTGTACGGTTGGTATTTCACACTACTTGGTAGATCGTATATTTAACTCATGTGTATAGAGTAGTCCCCCATGTAATGTGTGTTGTCAGTCGAGAAGTAAGCTTATTTTTGCATCTCGCATTCAATGTATTCTTTAGCATAATTCTCAGTAACTAAAGCAAGACTTACAGTCTACATTGAGAAGCAAGGATACACTACTCTTTATAACGATCTCTAAATTTTTTCACCATTGCAAGAGAAGCAACCACTCGATGGCTATCGGATAGAATTATATCTTTCAAGTTATAGCGTCACAGTTGACCGTCATGGGAAACCTTTTTCATATTTCCATCAACTTGATGTCATATAAATTGCCTTGTTAAATGCACATAAATTTTCCATTGAAACTTCGAACAAAATTTCTCCTATTGATCATGAAAGTTATTGTAAAACCACTGAGCCTGTCATGTTCATTTATATTCTACCCGCGGAATATTTTGTGTTTAATAGTTACTTTCAATCTTCATTTGGCTAAAGCGTTATCATTAAGCGTATGTGTCGCTGCGTGTAAACGTTCACGAACTACAAAAGAATGAGAAGCCGTACTACTTTCATTTAGTATGACTTATTCTTAGAATACCAATTATTTAATCGGAATAATTCGACACCAGCTCGGCTTTCGGCCAGTATTGTACGAGCGTGACTTCTAAGGCAGTCCAGTTATCTCTGAGACTTACACCACCAAACCGGGAATATTGTTCTTAATGTTGATACTGTATAGTCACTGTGAGCCATAGGATCTTTGTAGCGATATAAGGGATAAATGGATTACTTCTCTCATGTGAGACCTCCGGTGTGAGATAATTTGAGTCACGGGAAGGCGGCAAAAATGTCACTACTATTTTTATCATGATACTGAGACTCAATTTTTCTATTTTTTATTTCACGAACTCTCCCTTTCAAGTGCAGAATCAATCTTCCGTTATACGAAGAAAACTGAATTTTTCAGTCAACTAGAAGAAAATTTCGAATTTCAACGATTACAATCACTAGACCAGCAGTCAATGAATTACAAATCAGCAATAACAACATTGTGAAAGTAAATGCAGTACAAAACAGGAAATGGATTCAATGCTTCGAAATGCAGATTTACAGACCTCTTTCTTCGAGCCACGTTATGTTTTTTATTATTTCCAAGACTAAAGTATTCTTGGACCGATTTTTCAAAATCCCTTTCCCAAATCCATTTTCATTTATTAATTCTGCGAAACTTACATATTTGGTTTAGCGTTATAGTTCGTTCATTTTTCGGGTTGCTGATTTTATTGTTTAATTACTTATACTTTCATTGAATCGGAGCAAAACTAAAAATTTATTCATAAAGGAAATAGCATTGTCAGAGTTGAATCTTTGTTTATGATGAAGGAAACACATCTCTTTATTGACTTCCGAACAGAAAATTACTGAGTGTTATTCAATTACTTCTAATCTCCATCTGAGAAAAATTCTTTTATTCAATAGTTCAGATTTTAATATTTGTTGTTGAACGGATCAAAATTGAGCCACGGTTCTTTTTCAAACATACAAAGCCATATCTGGAATAGACATTGCCGATGTCCTCTAGAATGGGAAACATTAAAGACTTAGAACTCCATTGACGATGGCTTTAAAAGCTAACTAAGATTCTAAGTAAATAACTGCTCAAAATTAATTTATATCGTTTTCTATTTTTGAAGTCTTTTTGGATAAATAGTCTCACATATACAGTAGTTGATGGAAGAAAGAAGGAAAAAAGATAATAGTTTATTTTCAATAAAGGCATAACACATGAAGTGTATTCTTTTACCCTTAGCAAGTCATACTGAAGGTACTTGTTTTGGTTATGAGTTGTAAGGCTCAGGCTTCATTTGATTTGGGAAAATGGAGACTTTCAGTTATTTTCTAGTTTTTTACCATGACACTTCGGAAAGTCAGGTGCGAAAATAATGCCCTGGCTAAGAATTCGAATTTACTGTTCATCTCATTAAAAATATTTTGGCTTTTCCTTCTTGTGACTACTTTTGCGTTCTCGATTCTCGCACGCGTCTTATGACATTCTGCATTTCAGGGATACATAATTCTCAGGATAAGTAGCAAAACGCTTAATTTTCGAAGAGCCCCAATAAAATAATTTCGTTTTCTATGCTTCTAAACTAAATAAAAAATTAAAGTTCTTATGGAAGACCCTTTTATTTGCGGGTATGTAACACAGGACCATACAGAAGCAGAAGCTCAACCTAATGATGTAGCACTTACAGTTGAAGAATCCTTGCATATTTTCAAACATCATCTATAATCAAATGAATGCAACCCAGGTATGAAATTGATGTTTGCATATAGATGTCATTTTATTCCCACGTGTATATTCCTTTTAAACTGAATGTGATGCATTTCATGTTTCAACTTTATTGTAAATCAACTGCTTTTCTTTTTTTTCATTTTCATTTTATTTCTTTGTCTTAAGAGCTTTAACGCTTCAATTTTAATATCAAGAACTAGTTTCCTGAAGAGGATCATCCGTAACGAACTTCAAATGCGTATTTTCACAGAATTGAAGACGAACTCATTTGAAATTCGCAATACAAATTTTAAACAGAATGTCAACAGCAACACAATATCTCGTTTTCATCCTCTTCCTCCTGTTCCTTCAACTGCATAAATTTATCAATGAACCAAAAATACACGCAGATAAAAATACAAAAGACTCTTAATTTTGAACAAGTTCACGTTGCTCTGGGAACTGATTTTTTCTAATTGAATTAAATTCTAAAAATTTCATGTCAAAATTAAATTTACAATTGTCTTATAAGTATCGTCAAGACTCAATTGTCTTACCTTCTCCGCGTTTCTTGACTATCGAAACGTATTTGATTGCGTTGGCAATAACATTTTCCGCTCAAAATTCTATTGTTATGGCATTAGAGGAGTTGCACATGATTAGTAAAATCATACTTCACAAATCGGAAGCAACGCGTTGACATTGACGATGCACAATCGGAATTATTGGCAATTAGCCATGGAATTTCACAAGGGTCTATCCTTGGGCTTATCCTTTTTTTAGTCTCTGTAAATGATGTAGTTAAATCTACTGCATCTTTCAGATTCATACTTTTTATAACGACAGCACGCTTTCTATGAGTTTTTCAAATGAGAATCCCAATTTAATTGCAGACAGTATAAATAATTAGCTGTCAAAGGTCTCACTGTGCCTTTAAGGTAATGAAATGTCTCAATATTGATAAGACAAAATACATTATATTCCCATACAATCGGAATGCATCTGTTCCCCGCATTAAGATTGGTGATGGTGAAGTTAAAAAACCAACGCCTGTAAGTTCCAGGCAATTATAATAGGTAAACATCTAATCTTCAAAGAGCATTTTGCACACATCGGTTCTATATTATTAAAATCCGCAGGAATCCTTAATGAAGTAAAAGATGTGTTACCTGAAAAAGCTCAGAAAATAATTTATCAAACGCTCATTTTGTCATGTTTACAATACAAAATAGAGACATGGCACGGAAATGATAAAAATAAAGCTAATTTGCTCTTTGCGCTACAAAACGAGCCATGACAGCGATAAGAAAATTAGAATATAATGCCCACACGAATGATTCATTCAAAAGTTTTAAAATATTAAGGTTTTAAATCTCTACAAGTTCTCCGTATTTAATTTCATTTACAAAACATTGACTAATTGAATAACAGCACAAACTGGCTATCATGATCGTATAACCCGAAATAGAAATGACTTCATACTTCCTAATTATGCAAAAGCTAGGTCACAACACAGTATCCTCTTCATCGGAACTAAAACTTGGAATTCCATCCCTGCTGAGATCCGTTAAAAAGTTTTTACAAGGCTTTCAAAACGAATTTTAAATCCCTATTTCTATCGGAATATTAATCGCTGTGGTTGTTGACGAGATGAGCACCATAGGGCGACCTGGCTAAGCAAAAAGTAGCTCAGCGCACTTATACAGTGGATAACAAGCAAGAACCTTTCCAATATAACTTTATTTCGTGGTTTTACCTTTATTTCACTATTTCCTATTATAGATTAAATACGGTTTCGAGTAATTAAAACCAGCTTAACTATCCTTTAAATTCGTTACTCGTGACACCATAAGAAGTTAGCTGGCCATAGCTTATAAAATATTTTCAGTGGCGACCTCCGAAGAGGAGAGACAAAGATGGGTCTCAGTGCTGAGCGCCTCCCACCGACATGTGGCGGAATGTTAGACCAGATGTCCAGAATTAACACTACGATCCATTCTTCACCAGTTGGGTTACTTAACGGTCTTAAGACCAGTTAAGTGAATTGGCAGTCAATTGGCCAGTTTACTTGACGGTCCAATGACCAGTTAAGGGAATTGGCAGTCAATTGGCCAGTTTATTTGACGGTCCAACGACCAGTTAAGTGAATTGGCAGTCAATTGGCCAGTTTATTTGACGGTCCAACGACCAGTTAAGTGAATTGGCAGTCAATTGGCCAGTTTATTTGACGGTCCAATGACCAGTTAAGGGAATTGGCAGTCAATTGGCCAGTTTACTTGACGGTCCAATGACCAGTTAAGGGAATTGGCAGTCAATTGGCCAGTTTATTTGACGGTCCAACGACCAGTTAAGTGAATTGGCAGTCAATTGGCCAGTTTATTTGACGGTCCAACGACCAGTTAAGTGAATTGGCAGTCAATTGGCCAGTTTACTTGACGGTCCAATGACCAGTTAAGGGAATTGGCAGTCAATTGGCCAGTTTATTTGACGGTCCAATGACCAGTTAAGTGAATTGGCAGTCAATTGGCCAGTTTATTTGACGGTCCAACGACCAGTTAAGGGAATTGGCAGTCAATTGGCCAGTTTACTTGACGGTCCAATGACCAGTTAAGTGAATTGGCAGCCAATTGGCCAGTTTATTTGACGGTCCAACGACCGGTTAAGTGAATTGGCAGTCAATTGGCCAGTTTATTTGACGGTCCAACGACCAGTTAAGTGAATTGGCAGTCAATTGGCCACTTTACTTGACGGTCCAACGACCAGTTAAGTGAATTGGCAGTCAATTGGCCAGTTTATTTGACGGTCCAGCGACCAGTTAAGGGAATGAATGATCCAATGACCAATTGAGTTAATTGACGTTAATTTTATTTACGATTTTGAAATGGAAACTTATTGAACTAATTATTATTAAAGAAGTTATAAAACTTGTGCACTCACAACACAAAATAACTCAGCAATAAATTAGTGTCCACTGAAAAAAAAGGATGTAGGAAAGGGGATTAAGGTGAACTATATACACACTGCGCATTCCACGCCACCGCCAGTATATCCATAAAACCTCCTCCGCTTCCGTCTACCAAACAAACCTGCTGCTCCTTTTCCGGGCAGCCAGGAGGCACGAGATTTTTTATTTCATTGCTTCATTTTATTTTCGTACCTTTGCTGTAGTAAGAGTTCTCCACATCCTTTTCTTTCCTTTTTGAACGCAAAAAAGCACCGAACTCGCTATGTGGAGGATCGTTCATTTAACCATTTCACATAAAAGCCGATCGCCCTAAACCACAAATAACTTATAATTTTTTAATTCGTTCTTTAACCCTATCGAGGATTTAAATCCCCTCATTGAAGCACCTGACTCTCCTTTCAACCCGTAAGGATGGACAAAGGTGCTCGTCAGTCATCGTTAACGTTCATCAGTGGTCATCACCACGTATCATACGCTCCCAGACGCCACCTCAGCTGTTCCTTCATTCGCTACGAGGATGTTTGGGGCTGTCGTGCGCTAACTGTTACCGCACTGTGATTTTTTCTTTTAATTTTTTTTTTTTTCAAAATGACATCCTGTTGAAACTTCGTTTTGCTTGTAGATAATTATATTAACACATGCTTTTAGGAGAGCAAGTATCCAGAATATGTGAATTTGGAACTAGCGATAAAAGGCCTTTACGGCTGTGTCGTAACGTCACTCATGAAGTTTTTCACCAGAAAATGAACTGTACCATTCACGAATATAATTCCATTGAGGAGAGATTTTTTCTTTGAACACTACCAAAAAATAGTATTATATTACTAGAGATTACCGTTCGTTAGCGATCACATAATTTTTATTCAAAACTTGACTGTAGTTGAAATATTGGATACTCATTTTACATATGTCACTTAGGTTGAGAACCTCAGAAGGAATGATCTGAATGAATCACAACACAATCTGCGTTTATATGACCATTCGTTCAAAACTTGACATCCAATTACACTCAGTTAAGGCTTTTGTTCCTGAGGTATTTCTTAAATTATAAGTTCACGTGACACAGAGCGCAGAATTTTAGAGTCTGATTTGTCATTGTTCGTCACGCTAGCGAAAGAAGAAAAAAAGCATAAGAGCTTCGAATGAATGAAGAGGTGAACAGAGAAGAAGAGAAACTAAAAAATGAAAACATTTATGGGTGAAATCGGTTGCACGGTACGCCGGTCTCCTTCACGAAATTTAAAGGGAAGAATAGAAAGGATACAAATTCCTCTCAGGGTGTAGCATTCACTGAACTGTTTTCGGCTTACCATAACATCACTTACGATGAAACTCCAAGCTTTCGGTTTCCTATAACATCACTTACGCTGAAACTCCAAGCTTTCGGTTTACTACAACATCACTTGCACTGAAACTCGAAATTTTCGGTTACTACAACATCACTTGCGCTGAAACTCCAAGCTTTCGGTTTCCTATAACATCACTCACGCTGAAACTCCAATCTTTCGGTTTACTACAACATCGCCTACACTGAAACTCCAAATTTTCGGTTTACTACAACATCACTTGCGCTGAAACTCCAAGTTTTCATCTAACTACAATGTTTCCCACGCTGAAACTCCGAATTTTTCGTTGAAACTTTGTGCCCAGTACTTTTACTGTGAGTTTTTAACAACAGATTTTCCGTAAAAAAGATGCACGGTAGCATAACATACTTCAGTAATTGTAATCATTTTTGCTTGAGTTGGAGCAACATTTACTTAATTTCATTTTACAAGCCCCTGTGATGTACGGTGCATTATTTATGCAATTTCGAGAAAATTTTGAAAGAAACATTTCCTTAAGCATAAAATCAAGGACTGCTTTAGGGTTCAACAAAGAAAGTTCAAATTTTCAAAAATTACCAGAAGCAATTTTAAATTAGGATTGCACACGTTGTGAAAACTGCAATATTTTCAAAGAAATTCAACTTTTAGTGAAAAAATGTCAAGTGCAGTGATACCGCCAACAAAAATATTCGCCCGAAACCTTCGCCCTGTAATTGCTGAGCGAGTAAACTGTCGTTTAGAATTAATTACGACGATACTGACAAGTATGGACTGATAAGTGGAGCCCTACAATCTTAATTTATGAGAATAAACCTAAAGATCGCTTGATATTTACTATTTCAAAGACATTCATGAAATCACACAAGCTGATCAATGGTTTGGACAATGTTAAATTTAATGTTCGTTCATATGATATTCATATGAACGAACAACATATCATATGATATTATGAATATGGTTCATATGATATTATCCAGATAAATTTCTTCTTTGATTTTCGTTCTCACAAAGATCATGGTAAAAACCAAAATATCACGGTATTTCCTTTTATGTAAAATAACTTAAATATGTTTACAACACGGTGTGAGTATTTTAATCAGACATTCAGTCAGAAGTAAACGAGAACGCAATCAACAAATAACACTCACCACTGTTAAATAAAACTGAAATTAATCACAAACAGACCAGTAACACCTGTTGATAAATTTTTATTTTCACCGCATTATTAATGATATAGATAACTAAAAGCTGAAACCTATTTCCTCTCACGACCACTAGTATCTCCACGACGACAGGAGGAACAATCTGCAGAAAGAGCAAGCTGCGATCGGCAAGAACAAGTTGCGATTGCATAGGGTTATATTGCAGACAAGCATCAGTTCAGTGTCCGCTAAGGCGCATTTCTTGGTGCATGTAGAGAGGTAGAGAGCCAGCATGTGGCGCTGCACATATGTTACAATGTGAGCATATGCCGCCGTGCCTGTCTCTCGACATATGTTGCAGTGAGCGCTGCTAACAGAGGATAAATGCTCTATCAAGAAACACGTCATTGAGACACACCGCACTAACGAGCCTCGCAGTCGCAGGATGCTGGAGTCCATGAGCGCTTGCTTCAAAATAACTGAGCTCTTGAGCAGCAGCCACGCATAGCAAGAGAGAACATCTTCCTTCCTTGTGTTTAAGACGTGCGTGCAACTGGCCGAGAGAGCGAGAGAGAGACAACAACAGGTGAGAAGATGGTCTAAACTAACATGGACAAAATGAATACTCGTTAGTAGGAGTGAGATCCAGAAGTGTAACAGAGGGCCTTGGAATCATAAGGTACCAAGTGCGATACGTAGCGAATATGAGTTATGTAGGCCACTGTCAACCCCAAACCTTTCTCAATCTGGAGAACGAGTCGTAGCAGCAGAAAGATAGCGCAAAATACTCGCAGAAAGTTACCAAGCCTTTCTCTGACGTTTATAAAAAGTGGTGCTTAGTAACGAATAATTTTAGGGGATTCAAGTGTGTCCGCAAGCAACAGCTGTCAGAAACCCATTCATGTACTCTGAAATACTGCACCAGTTTTCTCTCAGCGAGCAGCACTTTTAAAAAGCGCTGAAATGATTTTTGTAACGGAGACACGCGCTATGTACAAGAGTAAACAAGACACTATAACGTTACTCATGTACGCAGTGAATAAAGATTCCTTGGAAGATGAGCTATGAATCAAAATATGAGAACAGATCCTTTGACGCATTTAAAATTTAAAGCTGCCCGTTTAACTCAGAAGAAGTGGCTTCAAAAATCTCATACGAATCACCTGTTGAGACCAAACAACACGGGGTACACGTCAGTCGTTCGGCACCAAACGGATTTACCTCAACAAGCCCTGCACAAACTATGCATGAAATTTCAAAGATTTCGCGCTATCGCTTAGATAACAAGCTTAACTGGAGCTGCAAAAAATAAGAGGAAGAGCTGAAAGCAGACTCCGTTACTTAACGTGGGACATCTGTAGCGAACATCAGGAGATTGTCCTGGCGTCCGATGGCAGCAGAAGAAGAAGAACCGCTACCTTGACCTTGCGTCCTGCATGCCACTACACGATCGTTAGGTCTTCCTTTTGTAGCATGCGTACAGATCCTCGCTTATCATGGCAAACTAGCGTTAGGTTGACTCGATATCGCGGCCCGTTAACCTCACCCAGGTCACGTCTGTCGTTATTACTGAACTTACTTACTGCATCTGAACTTAGATGGAGTCAGTACTCACTTGTCATCAAGATTGCAATTAGCATCTACTGTTATTAACTTTCAAACCTCAGGTGTAATCGAGATTGCAACTAGTACCTTCAGTTATCATTTTTCAGCCCTCACACTGCACGAAGATTGCAATTAGCAAGCACCCACAGTTATTGGTTTTCAACTCTCACAAGTCTTCAAGATTGTAATTAGCACCTACAGTTATTAGCTTTCATACCTCATGTGTCATCGAGATTGGATTAGCACTAATGGTTATCATTTTTCAACCCTGACACGTCATGAAGATTGCAATTAGCACCTACAGTTATTAGCTTTCAAACCTCACATGTCTTCTAGAGAAGATTGCAATTAGGATCTACAGTTAATAGTTTCCAGCCCTCACATGTCTTCAAGCTTGCAATTAGCACATTTCAAATCAAGCGGTCTTACTTCTCAACGTTCACACATCATGAAGCTCACATTGTCTCACGTCAGGGCTGGGATGAGTTACAACTGACATCAAGATTGCGATAACAACACACAAAATGAGCAGTTCTGAAACCTCGCACATCTGTCTCTGGCTTGGTGTGAGTCACATCTTTGTAGGAGCTCACAACGGAGAAGGAATCCATCGTTATGTGGAATTGATCACAATATAATTCATCATTCGGAATGCATCAGAATTCAATGACTCTGCCAGTCACGTCCTCGGTCTCCATGCAATGATTGTATTAAACATGGTTACGAAATATCCTCATTCGTTGGTAATGCACAGTGGTTAGTTGCATCAAACAAGCTTACAAAATGCATCTGTAGTTCTTACCATAGATATATATATGAATAAATATCTTGCTTTTTGCAGTTCCGAATCAAAAATAAAAGGGCAAAGGAACACGTATTTCTGTAATTACGTATTTCTTTGCATCTTTATTTTTATTACCCTGTAGTGCTAAGATCCTGGATGCACCCTAAACATTTGTAAATTAGAAGCCCGTGACATATTCATTCGAAGCATGACCTCATATCTGATAGATAGACGCACAACAGAGTCCGCCTTCAGGCCGACGACTACATCAAACAAAATTTCCCATGCTGGTGCCTCACAGAACTGAAGCATGCACGAGAGGCGCTCTTGCAACCACGCCCTTGAATGAAGTCGGCAGAAAAAAACCGCGGTGTTGAATTCCCCAGAATCTTACTCTTTCTCCTAATTTTATCACAAAAAAACCGTGGTTTTGAGTCCCCCTGAATCCTATTCATTCTTTTCGTTTTAATGATTACTCTGAAAAAATTTTCGTAAATGAAATGATGATGTTCTAAAATAGTTATAGAGAATGATTTTACCTCGAGAAATGTATCGAACCTCGATTCAAACTTATTCGTTTACAGTTTTCTTGGTTGTAACATTATTACGATGTAAGTTTACCCGATGCTTTTGCATTATAATTATATCCATTTTTTCTCCTTTTTTATCTTTATAATTTTCTATGACCAGAGGACTCATCAGTACTTAATTACAACGCACCCGCGAAAAATAACATTATTATATTTTCTTTCCTTGTTTTTAGCCAGGAAAGAATATAATTGCTTATGGTAACTGCTATTACCGCTATGTCTCTGCTGCCAAAAGATTCAGATGCAATGACACCAACATGCAAAACGCATACAGTATCCCTCATTTTTAACTCGACGGGGAGTGCAGAAAACTCTTGCGCTCCGATCACGCTTATGCATCAACTACCCTGGTAGAAGCCTTCGGGACTCTTTAGATGTTATTGTAGTCTAATTCCCTCGTGTTAACAGCGTAGGTTTTTGGATACCTCCATGTCTTCTCAGCGTAAGTAAAAAAAGGATATATTTCTTGTTCACCCGGCTACAAAGCTACACCACAAAACAGACGACGTGGAACGCGGTGGAAGCGTGTCTAGCAGACACCTGTCGGTGCTCACAGCGCTTGCGTGTAGAAAGAGTGCCGAGTCTGGCGACCGTTGCAGGAAAAACAGTCAAGTAAAGCAAAGAAAAAAAGCATCCTTTACGTAAAAACATGAATAAAATTTATTATGTTAAGTTGGAATTATTTTGAAATAATGATCAACAAGAGGATTCTTAGTTAATCGATATACTTTGATAAGTCTCATGATATCCATGCCAATGGTTGAACAAAAACTGAAAGAATAATAAAAAAATAAACCGAAACGTTTTTGCCTGACGTGGACCTCAACGAGAACTTCGATTCTGATATTCTCTCCCGAGCTCTGGATTCACAGATTCGTTTCATGGTGTGATGTCACCGCACTGATGCCGGTTCCACACACACACTCAAAAGGGTACAACCACACGAATTTCAGAGCTGCGTTTACTTTGAAATTGAATATGTTGCACTTACCTTCAAAAATCTGTGTTGTAGATCGGTATTGACCACACCTAATTTTAAAAACGCCGACTTCTTTGATTTTTGTTCTTAAATTTTTATTGAAGTTGCTTACTAAGCAAAATCTGTCTTCATTTATCAGATTATCTTTTTAAATTGTTTCAATGTGCGTTTACTGTACACACTTTAGCTTTTGCTACATACCATATAATATTTTGAGGTATCCTTCGTCATCCAGCTCATATGGACCCATCATATATACTAGTCCACCCCCTGTATTTGAAATAAAAAAGAGGGCGAAATGAGAGAAAGGCCGTAAGAAATTAAAAAATACAATCTCTCGAGAGTTGATGAGGCCGCGTGAACACGGCCCGTCAAAATATACATATAGGACCGGAGCTTGTATCACAGATACCCTCATCACACACTACAGGCTGGCTTCGGACAGACAGAGAGACGGACAGACGCGGCTCTTACTATAGTATAGATTAGAGTAATCATATTCAGTGCTAGGATTGATAACGAACTAACATGAATCTTGCACAGATAGTTAAACCTACCACTGTTTTAATACACGAGACTATGTAGTTTGCAAAATACCTGAAGTTCGCATAAGATGATGTAGCTTACAGATCCGTCTAAGCGGTCCTTGTTGCACACAGGCTTCATCTCCTATTCTCACTCTAATCGTTTAACTCTCCAGAGGACTACATACATCGATCTATTTAGAAAATAACCTAAACATTTTGCATTTCTTGTTAAATTTCTTCCTCAATTACTGCTGTGAAGTTTACTGACGAGTGGCAGTTCTTCCTTATTTCGTATCAAGGTGACAACCTGATGCTAGGCCAGTCAAATGATGGTGGTTGTGATGACGGTGGTTGCGATGAATGAGGTTGTGATGACTATGGTTGTAATGACGGTGGTGTTGAAGACGGTGGTGGTGACGACGGTGATTATGATGACGGTGGTTGAATGACAGTGGTTGTGATGACGGTAACATGAGTACAAAAATGCAGACGTGAAAGGGTTAATACCAAATATCATCATAGCTCTACCCTTATGGAATGATTCAGCATATTGCACAATGCACACTGTCCGGAACGTCAGCCATGTAAATCCAATATTCCCGGAGTGAGATACTTCACGGCGGAAATAATTCAGCTCAAATTTTATGAACCATTTAATCAAATCCTTTGGTATGAACTCTTACACGCGTTGACTAGGAAGAGACGGGTTTGGCAGATGTACCTGGGTTCTTCTCAATTCTCAAAATTAAACCCTTAACGAGTTTCTTTTAATATTGCCTTACGAGTATTATGGTCTTTTATGTCAGAAACTATCTATTATGTTTCCATCTTCGAATCAGGACGTACACAACCTTCATGCTCAAAATAAATCTAAGATTAGTATACATTTCTGGTGATGTGTTTTCTTTGTCCACTGTGTAGATCTTCTTGGATGCTTCATTGACAGAGGTAATGAGTGCCTTAGACGCCACAAAATGACTGGACTCACATATCATGCTTAATGACAAAATATGCATCGGTTCCATGCCAATGCTCGTACACCAACATGACATTAAATGCTTTCAATTTTTACTCTGAAATACAAGCAAGCTCGTAACTCGGTTTTCACTCAGTGAAGGTAGTGGATAATTTGATTCAGATTCTGGTTTGACTTTTGAAGTTTCTCCTTCCACTCTGACAGTTTTCAATCACGCTGCAGAAAAATTGACTCATCCTGTCTCATAAGTTTAATTTAAAACTACTGTCTGAATTGCCGGTGCTGGTTAATGATCTTTTCGTACTAATTTTACCCCTCAAACCTCGTCTCTGAATCTGGCAGTTATGCTGGACCTACATCTAGTTTTAGCCATTACGCACCCCTACCAAGTCAAGGACAGGGATAGGTTGAGTACTTCGGTAGCCAGGCTACTAAATGGTTCATAACTATTTAATCATACGGTAGCCAGGCTACTAAACGGTGCATAACTGTTCAGTCATCCGGTAGCCAAGCTACAAAATGGTGCAAGTGGCAACTATTCATTCGTACGGTAGCCAGGCTACTAAATGGTGCATTACTGTTCAGTCATACGGTAGCCAAGCTATCAAATGGTGCAGGCAGCCCCGAGCTTCAACATACTCAAGCCGCGATACAAGAAACAAATCAAACGCAATAAATTTTTCTTTTTTACGGTTTTCTTCTCTGCTGAAAAAATTGTGTCAAGAATTGAAGAAACAACCTTAAAATTAATAAGGCAGCATTTTAAGCTATATTTCTAGCCTTTCCTTGCTCTGCAGATATGAATGGCTTGCAATTAATCATTACCCTCGTTACCACTTAGGAACATGAGTTAGCGTATCGCATCATCTCTTGAGAATGAGTTTGAGCGATATGTATTGTTCTACTGAATAGCTTTTACACGAGTAAAGTAAAGTCAAGTTTAACACGAGTTTCCACTGATAGCAAAGCAAAATGTATTTTAGTAACTGAAAAAATACAATAGTTTCAAGTTAGGCACAAGTCTGTAAGCTAAACAAGAGTTTCGAGAGCTATGCAGTAAAATCATAAAATTTTACACTAGTAAAAAATACATAAACATCTGGCGGCTTACAATACCGCCGAGAACAAGCAGCTTTTATCGCGATGAGAGAACAAAAGACATTTATTTTGACGTGTCACTTTTTCGCGAGCTATTTTTGATGCGACGACAGTTGCAATTATTGAATGAGCATTAATACGTTGACTGAGATAGGTTAAACTGAAGTTCAATATACCACTCGAATTTAAAACCAAAAGTCGGTAGCAATTTTATAAGTACCAAACATTAACTGAGTCCAGTAAATACCATTAACTTTAAAAGATTGTTACAAATTGTTACAAACGACTCATCGATGTGTCGTTCTTCTTAAGAACTTAATGATCGATGGGTCGAATAGCAGAGAACGTTTTAACTTTGGTTGGAGTAGTTAGATTTTAACGCAGACACAGCCATGGCATAACAGGGCACCGCTGAGTAGCGGTTGAACAAGCCACGCGACGACACCGAACAGCTGTAGCGGCAACAGCTGCAGCAACAGCAGCTGCGCGCCGGCGCCAGCTGTTGCTGCTTTTCAGAAGCAGTTGTTGCTTGTCAGTTACTTGTGCGCAGTGCGAGTGGTCAACTGGGTCTAGGAAAAAAAAAGCAAGAGCTCAGAAGATTCAACTTCTATGTTTCTCGTTATCGATGACCAGGGTAGTAATTTCCGTGTGATAAAGACATGTGTCCTGAATCACAGCGCGTGTTCTCGAAATAGGCGAACAGATTTGTTGTAGGTACAGCCTTTCATACGTCATAGACTTAATGTTATCGCAAATATTATTATTTTTATTATTATCATTATTATTATCTCATCTGATGATATTAATATTATTATTTGATAATGTCAATATCAAGCGCACTTTAATGAGCTGCTGACCGCTATTCAGGAGATGGTAGAAAGAAAAATGTACACAGCTGCTTTTCGGAAGCCATT
Organism: Morinoia aosen; assembly: GCA_030386875.1. NCBI lineage: Eukaryota > Metazoa > Arthropoda > Malacostraca > Amphipoda > Talitridae > Morinoia > Morinoia aosen. The sequence goes on from CM059558.1 coordinate 22,212,812, forward strand.
TGTTAACATAAACGTTAGATTGCTCTTGAAATTACTACAGAGAAACTGCACAGCGAGACGGGGGCTTGTTTCACTTAGAGCATCAGTGGAAGATTCGAAGTATTTTTTTTACACAGAGATGCGTAGCGTGATATAACAACATGAGAGAGATCAAATTCCGAGCATTGTAAGTACTAATAATTTTTGATGTAAGCTTAAACTTCTTACCAAAATCAACCAAAACGTGAAATCTGACGCTGAAGCATTGCTTCTATCAAATTCATTTATTTTCATGTGGGTTTCTCAAATTCTTTTAGAGCTGACGACAAAATGAGAGTTTATTTTCATACTATTCTAGATAAAACGAAGACCTAGAAAAGTTCCGCTTAGAAATACATTCGTAAAAACTATAGTGAAACTTCGAATTTTTTGCGCGTAGTGGCACCCATGCTATCCTGTAAAACGCATTCTTAAATGAATGAGGAGAATTCAAATTGTAGCCGCCATAGTTTTACAATTGTTGTTTCCAATCAAGTTAACAGGTTTTCTGCAATCAAATAAATGAGTGAATTATCTAATTATTGTTTCAGTACCCAAAGTAAGCTGTTTTGATTGAGCGTGTCAACAGATATTTTCAAAGTCGTGAAATATATCGGATGATAGTGGTTTTGTTTATTATTCAACAATTTGGTGGTTTAATACTGCAATTAGAATGTTGTTGATTCAGCTGCAGCTTGTACACAGATATCCTTCGAAAACTTTCTCCCTTTGGCTTCTCTGTGGGATAACAATTGAAATTGAATCATATATATTAATTTCCCCAGAAGTTACCACTCGAGAGGTTAAAAGTTAATTCATTTCGGAATTCTTCAGCATTTGTTATCCTATCATAAATTCAATATTAATCTAGGCAGAGAACGGAGGCTATGCAATAAAAAGGCTGCACGACAAACTAAACAATATTTAAGGGAATATTAGCTATCCCCAAAATATTTACCTTATTGTCGAATTATAGCTCCATATCTGATAATTAAAGTCATGACTTTTTTGAAGCACTGATACTTGAGCAGACAATTGAAGGTTCTATGAGTAGATAGATACGAGTAGATGGATACGAGTCGATGGATACGAGTGGATGGATACAAGTAGGTAGAAACTAGTAGATAGAAACTAGTAGATAGACACGAGTAGATAGATAGAAGGAGATGGACATGAGTAGATGGACACGAGTAGATAGATACGAGTAAATAGAAAATAGTAGATAGATACGAGCAGATAGATACCTGTTTCCGTCAATCGACGTGAGGCGCAAAACGCAGCCTGGCGTTCGATCTGCTAGTCTCACAAGTCGGAGAGCGGATCAACCCTCATCAGTATTTTGTTTATCTTAGATCATAGCTTCTACGTTTGTACATCATTATTTATTATCTAATAAGAGGGTCTTAAAACCAGACGCTGGCTGAAAACTTTATCTCTCCCGTTATATCATACCTGCTCGATGTGTCAAACGCGTTCATGCTAGTTACGAAAATAAAGTTATCTTCTGAACACGACAGCTTCCACTCGAGGAATATCATTCTCGTGTCTTGATTATTCTTTTGCATGTGAGAAATTAAACCAGATGTAAAATTTTTATTTTCAATTTAAAAACAAACTTAACACGGATCTTTTGAACTCGCCTTGCAAATGTCAAGAAAAAAGTACAATTTCTCTTGAGAACTTGTCTCTCAGTAAGGGAAAAATAGATTTTTTAAAAAATGGTAAATTTTCAAACGAAACCTGACTGAAATGAGTGATTACTTCACAACTGCTAAATTTCCTTTAATAGAACATAATCGCTCATAGACATGCGAAAATAATGATCTTGTAATTATTGATTACTTAGATTTGAAAAAACTTTTTTTTGAGTAATTTTTATTCTTGAATTAATGAGGAAATTTGTTTGGTGAAACAAATCTTGTTAAACCAGCACCCAGTTCGAGTGATAAAAAGAGCAAAAAAGAGTTTTATTTGTACTCGAATGAACTCAAAAAAGGAAACTGCTTCTACTAATGTCCTCCTAAAACTAAAAGCACGAAATAAACTCTACAACCGACAAAGTTAGATTCAGAAACTGTACAAACGAAAAAAAAAATAATTAAAACCAAACATGTACTAACACTGTTCCAAATTTCACTAAACCCAAAAGTAACTCAGCCGACCACCATCTCAAAGCTTCTCAACACACACGATCTCAACGGCATAACAATTACTCATCTCGAAGCCGAACAATTCCCGAGCTTCACAAAGGTTTTTCGGTGCAACGCGGAGCACCTCGAGAAATCTCAAGTGCTAACTGGTTGCTGCGCTCAAGAATGGAGGGCGGAGTTAGTTAAGACGCCTGCTAGATGGGGCCGACTGAGCTCTGCGAACACCTGCTCCGCGTCTGAACAACGATCTCGGGCGGACGGGAGCGAGACTGGCGCTGTAGATCGGCACGTTCTGGGGGCGAGTTTGCGCAGCCGCAACCGCGCTACCGCCCAAAAAAATTACGGAAAAACTCGAAAGGGTTTCAAGTGGAAAGGGAACGAAATAAAAACGGTGCGTTACGAGTGAAGAGTACGAAGCTCGTGCATTATAAGTGTCGTGTTAAAGAGGATCGTGGCCTTGGGTTTTTTCCTTATTCATGAGGTAAAGTGGAAAGGGAACGGAATAAAAACGGTGCATTCCAAGTGATTTCGATGTTCGTGCATTAGAAGCGGTGTGTTAAAAGGATCGTGACCTTGGTTCTGTTTTGCATTCACGTGGTAGGATTAGCTTCCAACTAAAAAAAGTCTTAGTGTCAGGGTACGAATATCACTCGGATTGTTAGAAAACAAAACAGAATTTATTTTTGGTGTCATTTTGAAACAATTTAAATTTGTTTCCCTTATTTTTTCAACATATTGATGATTCTGTCTATTTCTACATAATTCATAAGCTCGCATGCATTTTCTAACTCGAACGAATTTTCTTCGTTTTGTATGTGGGTAGAAGTCTATTTTTTCATTAGCCATACCTAAAAAGTGACAGTAAGCGCAAAGTTAATTCAAATTATTATAAAACGACATTATAGTACAAGCTAAAGTATCCTCACCAACGAAAATGACAGTACTTTGAAATTTAAATTAATATTTAATTTGTGAACTTTGTTTTTATGCTTTTTATACTTTTTTCGTTCTATCAACTCCTGGGGTCGATGCTGGGATAACTTTCGAGTGCACTGCAATATACATCTATAATGTGCAAGTTCAAAAACAGAATTTTGGAGCCATTACGCAGTGTTCAGGTATCCAGTTTACAAGGTGGGAGTATAGGAGCGAAGACGCCGGCCGAGGGAACAAGAAAGCAAACCATACTACGAGTTTAATCCCATAGGGAAGATAGAAAACATCTTCTCTGAATTTCAATTTGAACTGGTCGAGGTTTTTGAGTAAAAACTGAAAACACATGTTAGTTTTCTCTAAAACTGAATGGAACAGGTTCATTGTTAAATCAACTGCTTAAAGAGTGAATTTCAATTCGAACCCGAGGAGAAAAAACGACAACAACAGATTGTTTTAGGTGAAACTGAATGAAACAGGTTGTTGCTAAATAAAGTACTCAAAGAGCCTGTGGCCGCTGCCGAGCGTCAGAAGGATGCAAGACTTAACTTGTCCAGAAGACGTTGCTACTTCAGTATTTGAGTGTGTGTGAGAGTAGCTGAAGCGTTAATCAACTGGCCAGGTATTGGAGGCTAATCAATACACGGGAAATATTATTCCTGCGTGGTGAAGAAGTAAGTACAGTGAAAAACGTTATTATTTTTGCGTAATGAAGAGGCAAGTACACGGATTTTTTTATTATTCTTGCGTTATGAAGAGGCAAGTACACGGAAAAATGTTATTATTCTTACGTTATGAAGCGAAGAAAGATATTGAAAGAAAGAAGAAAACGAAAAAAGAAAGTGAGCCAAAAAGAAAAACGAAGAAAGAAGATTGTGAACCGAAAAGAAAGACGAAGCGAGAACGGAGTAGAGACGCAGAAGGAACAGACAGAGAAGCATCGCTCTAGGGGCGGAGTTCCAAGAAAGGAAGCGAACAACAGGTGCACCTCACAGGACAAGAATAACGTGGAATTGGCACGCACAATGAACCAGGAAGAAGCGGTGTTGGATCAGCAGGGATGTTGGTGTCAGAACTTCACGGTGTGGAGCGACGACAGGTGAGATGTGCTCTGCAGTCATGCCTGCCTCGCGGGAAGCTGCCATTGCAGCTACTTAACTAAATATTTATTACAAATAATTAATCAGGGGTTTGGACAATTTAAACATTTATTGAAAAATAATGGTTTATGGATTTAAACGAATTGAAGATCTACAAAAAATAATTATTCAGGTGCTCAAACAATTACGCCTAGATAGCTCAGTTGGGTGATAGCTCGGTTAGACTGAAGACTGCTCAAACAATTTATAAATATAAACAGCAATTGTTTAAGTACTCAAATAATTTAAACATTTGGAAAAAAAAATCATTTAGTTGCTTAAACATTCTAAACATTCATGAAAAAACTGTTGTTTTAGTGCATTAATAATTTAAACATTCATTAAAAACTATCGCTTAGTTGCTTCATCAATTTTTATTTATCAGAAGTGATACATCTGTAGATTGTTTCTGAAGCCTATTGCAATGGCCGCGTTTGAGTATAGCTACTTCCCAGTCTAACTTTTTCGCCGCCTGCATGCATGTTTTTCGCTGCCCAAATAATTTAATAGCTTAGGCGGTGAAAAACATGCATGCTCCACCGAAAAAGTTAGATTGGGTTGTGGGCCCGAACAAGTTTAATGACTTCAGTAGCATCCTATTACCTACGCTAATATAAGCGTCGTTGCATTATTACCATTATTTTATTATTATTACCATTATTATTATTGTTATTTAACCCCATAGGGAACCGTCGTTGCATTCGGCTGAAGAGATGAAATAAAGAATAAAAACAACAAAGAATGAGCAACTGACATCGTAGAACTGTTTCCTATGATGTACAGATGATAAAAAACCGTTGCTTACGGGCGAAAAATTATTGACCTTAACCCTTAACACACGGATCTCTATGTATGCAGATGATGTTCAAATTGCAATAACAAGTTCTGTATCGGAAATACCACAGACGCAAATTAAAGCCGAAACTTTACTGACTAGCCTGAAATCATGGTACGACCGAAATGGTCTCAAATTAAATGCTAACAAAACACAATGCATCATTTTTGGATCCAAAGATGCAATTAAAAAAACTTCAGATCTTACTCTTGCAGTTGGAAATGATAAAATTAATGCATCAGAAAAAGTTAAAAATCTAGGTATCTGGTTCGATAGAAATATGTCCTTCAAATCTCACGTTGAGACTACTTGCAACAAAATCTACGGAACTTTAATGTTTTTTCATCGAATAAAAAGTATGCTAGACGAAAAATCCAGATTATTAGCCATTCAATCCCTTGTGTTATCGCGCATTGACTACTGCAGCCTAGTATGGGGAGACTTACCTCAATACCTTCAAAGGGACTTACAAAAATGCATGAATTTTGCAGCCAAGGTGGTATGCAACGGTAATTTCAAAAGACGTGATCACGTAACCCCTCTCCTCAATAAACTCGGCTGGATCCCTGTCCAAGAAAGGCTCCTCATGCAGAAGGCCCAATACGTATTCTCCTCGTTATATCTTCCTCAGAGCAATGCTGAGATAGTGCGTTTCCATCCACCCACTGTAACCAATCAAAAACCGAACAGAAACAATAATGTCTTAGTCAACTATCGTTCATCTCACTTAGGGCAGAAGGCTCTGTCCATATCAGGCGCCTTACTGTGGAACAAACTTCCCCTGAGTATTAAAGTCCCTCAAAGACCGAGAGAATTTAAAGCCAAAATAACTCGTCATCTTGTGTCTCAATAATAATCCTTAGTTACAGAACATACTGAATGAGTACTGACGAATCTCATTTACCTGGTATCTCCATTGCTGAACAATCTCCCTCGCTCATTGTGTTATAATTCAAGACATCAAACAACAGTTTTGAAGTATGCGTAGGTATTATGATTTGACCGCCTATACGTTGTCATTTGCAAACATGCTTACTTGTATATGTATGTACGTATATAGGTGTATGTGCGCATATGGGTGTGTATATGTGCACGTAAAACTGTGTGCACTAGAGTAGATGAACCAGTCGAAGGTGCATTTTATGTCATTCCTCACTGTTTCTGTGCAAGCATCAAACTAGACCGTCATGGTACCTATGTGTGTGTGTGTTGATCAATTACAGACATTCTGCACCATATTACAAAGATAATGTATTTTTTCTAATATGAAATTGTAAAGCATCCATGTAAAAAAAAATAAATTCGTTGTGTGATCATCCATTTATACTGCAGTAATATACTTATTCGGCCTATAGTTATATGCTTATAATAATGTGATACCTATGTTTGTTTATCAATTGACGACAATTTGCGCCATATTTCAAAGATAATGTGATTTTTTTTTCTAATATGAAACCATTATAGGACATTACGGTTTTCTTTCTTATTCACGTCCCACAATCGTTTTCATGTTTCTGACTTAAGTAGACTGTTTTGTGCCACTATTTTAAGTACGAAATTTTATAAAATTCATGCTATAATAAAAGATATTTTCTCCGTTTCCCTCGATTGGAATTCTGGTTTATACTGACTAGTTTACGCTGATATTTGCGCACATGCTTACTTGTGTAAATGTGTACGTGTCCACGCTATGCGTATGACACTCTGTAGAATGCGTATGTATTGCCTCGATGCATAGAAATGCATTTGCGTATGCTTACGAGTCAGGTGTAAATATGTGCGTGGGTATATGTGTGCATGTGTATGTGTAAATATTTACATGTATACGTGCATATATGTGTGTACTAGACTGACAACTAGCATTTTACTAGAGATAATGGTCTTTTTTTCAGTGCACTCTCAACTTGTAACATTACCTAACTCGTCATATCTTTAGTATTGTAAAGCATTCATGTAAAAACTATACATTTGTTGTGCGATCATCCATTTATATTTAAATAAAATGCTTGTTAACTAATGACCGTTATGTTAAAATTGTTGAATCAGAAATACAAAACCTATAATCTTCTTGGTCCTCTTGCTTATATGTACACACGTGTGTGTCCATGTTAACGAAACCGGTATTTTTCGTAACCTAGGCACACACATGGCCGTAAAACGCGTGTATATATGTGTGTGTGTGTGTGTGTGTGTATGTGTGTGAGTGTGTGTATGGATATATACACACATGCATACGTATATGTACATATGTGTGTATGTGGGTAAATATTTATATATATTTTTCTTTTTTTTATGCTTCCTCAAAATGACACTTGTGAACATTGACCGAAACAAGCGATTTCATATATTATTTCCTGGCGTCAAGAATTGCGAAGTCTTATGTCATGTACATGTAAACTGTCAAAAGTGTTTTCACCCCACAATGAAAATGCATCGTCCATGAAATTGTGTTATCTCTTACAATTTTCATTACATGTATTATCAGATGTAGATTTAGCTAGATTAGGAGTTCATTGCCCTCAATCATTTCTTTTGACTAGTGACACGAGTTTTTCAATACTCGTGTGTGTGTATCATCTAAGTGTATTAATTTTAAGATATTTTAAAAACCAATGATGGTACTTTTGTACCATCTCTATTGGAAATAAACCATTTTTTTTTCTTTTTTATGTGTACATATATGTGTATATATTTACATGTATGTGTGCACATATGTGAGTACTAAACTGACAACTAGCATTTTACTAGAGATAATGGTCATTTTCTGTTCACTCTCAACTTGTAACATTACCTAACTCGTCATCTCTTTATTATTGTAAAGCATTCATGTACAAACTATACATTTGTTGTACGATCATCCATTTATATTCAAATAAAATGCTTATTAACTAACGACCGTTATGTTAAAATTGTTGAATTAGAAATACAAAACTTATAATCTTCTTGGTCCTCATGCTTATGCGTACATATGTATATATATATATATATCTGTATGTGTGTGTGTATGTATGTATATATGTATGTACGTATATATATGTATATGGATTTGTATTTATATTTTTTTTTCATGCTTCCTTAAAATGACACTTTTGAACATTTGCCGAAACAAGCGATTCATATATTATTTCCTGGCATCAATAATTGCGAAGTTTTATGTCATGTACATGTAAACTGTCAAAAGTTTTTTCACCCCACAGTGAAAATGCATCGTCCATGAATTTGCGTTATCTCTTATAATTATCATTACATGTATTGTCAAATGTAGATTAAGCAAGATTAGGAGTACATTGCCCTCAATCATTTATTTTCGACTAGTGACACGAGTTTTTCAATACTCGTGTGTGTGTATCATCTAAGTGTATTAATTTTAAGATATTTAAAAACCAATGATTGTAATATTGTACAATCTCTATTGGAAATAAAGTTTTTTCTTTCTTTCTTTCTTTCTTTTCTTTTCTTTAACGTCAGCCTTTCTGTACTCATATTGCCGTTATCACAAGCACCGTCATTAGACTGGCGCTGTCTTCAGGTTGTCTCCGATACCAAAATTAGAAAGAAACTTCCACTCGGTAGTGAACTTCAAAGAGCACATTAGGGAACAATTTTAGCTATAAATACAGTAATACTTTCGAATACTTTCGAAAGAGGACCGTATAGCCCTCCGTGGCGTTAAGGGGTTAAGTGTGTGTCTTCGAAAGGTCCAGCGATGCTTTGCGCACTTGTACTGTAGAAGATGGACTTCGTCTCGTCTAAGTCGTGTTATATTTCTAGCGCTGATTTACGTATAGGTAGATGTTTTTACATCGATAATCGCTGCTATTTTATTACTTGTGTAGAATTTGAAGTATTATAGGGACAGTAATCAAAAACTAGCGGTTCATTTTAGTTTTCAATATTGACGAGGAGTTCTCGCATTTCATTTGAGCTATATGGCACGGACGAGTATGGTTACTTCTAAGCAGAGTGATAGTGATTAGGATTATACAATAAGTTCATGGTATATTTTTATGAATCAAATAAGCTCCGCAGTTCATCAACAATAGAAAAATCAAAAAATTTGAGAAGCACCAATAGTTTCATCAATTTCTGGGTGAGCTTTTCTATTGTAAAAAAATAAGCAGAACGTTTTTTTTCATGTAAATTCCATGAGATTTACATTTGTGCTTCATCTGCCGTGACTCATCACGCTCTATATTAACAAATCTGTCGTAACCAGTTCAAGTGATGCTGGATCTTTGATAAAAAGTATAAGTGTGAGAAATTTTGGTTCTGCTCCACCTTTGAGGTAAAGTTCAACATCCAAATGACTAGTTTTTTCCACAACGCACAGACACCTAATGCTTACATTTTCAACTTGACAACCAGCTGGAAATGGAAATGAAACAAGAGTGTTTATTTTGAGCTGTCGTCGTCCATTAAGAATTGCAAGAGCGAATCTTATGCGTTACTAAACTTTACTTCGTGGCCCATGGCTATTTATCATGTACCCTTCATTATTCCTTCTTCATTATTCTTTCACTAGTGTACAGAGCGCGTCAAAAATGACGGGATTTTATATTTTCCTTGAATAAATTTTCCAGATGTGGATGACAAACAAATATATCCATCCTAATAGTTCCAGCGATTAAAATATTATTGTACTTGTGCACTGGTGAAACTCGTATCACATATACGGTCTTTAAGCACTCTTAAGAGCGTGACAGAGAAACGGAAGAAGCTGACACAAAACAAATATTTAAATGAAGAAATACACCACGGTTATTAGTAGGAAAGATTATTCCCTTAACTTTGTATTCAAAAATACAATTGTAGAAACCGTGTTATAGGATTAGGTCGCTTCGCATGGCCCGATTTGGTGATTGCGGTAGAGTACCAGTAGGTAATCTCATTTCAGCTCGCCAAACACGTGTTGCTTTGAAGTAGTGTAATATGAATAAAGTAGGTAATCTCATTTCAGCTTGCCAAACACGTGTTGCTTTGAAGTAGTGTAGTATATTTAAAGTAGGTAATCTCATTTCAGCTTGCCAAACACGTGTTGCTTTGAAGTAGTGTAGTATATCTAAAGTAGGTAATCTCATTTCAGCTTGCCAAACACGTGTTGCTTTGAAGTAGTGTAGTATATTTAAAGTAGGTAATCTCATTTCAGCTCGCCAAACACGTGTTGCTTTGAAGTAGTGTAATATATTTAAAAAAATAATCATTTTGCTAATACTAAGTAGTGTGCACGACCAATAAAAAATGACGGAATATTTTCTTTAGACAAATCTTCTAGGTCTGGATGACAAACCAATATTTCCATCCTAATAGTACCCGCGATTAAAATATTCTTGTGCTTGTGCCCTGGTTGTATTACAGATACGGTCATTAAGCATCCTTTAAGAGCGTGGAGGAGAGATGGACCAACCAATTTAATGTGTTCGATACCATTGTAATAATACAGGAGAGATTACAAACGAAAAATGTATAAATTTATTTATGAATTTATGGAGTTTATCACATAAAAATATTGATGCTCATATAGAAAATTCTCTAAATGTTTAAAAAGGAAGAAAACATCAAGAAAATTCTCCTTTTTTGCTTGATAATGATTCAAAGTTTTGATTCATCATCAATGAATTTCCTTAAAATATTCGTCAACTTTAAATAACTTGTAGCGTATTATACGGAAAAGATTAGGATTTAATTGCAAGTTAATTACCGTGAGTTTTCCGAACCTGTTAAAATTGATAACCATCTGATGATATTGATAAGACCTGTGCACATGAGTCGACTGTGGCCCGCAGACGGACATATGACACAATGTCTCGGCTATTTCTTAACTTTGATCATCATCTGTAGAAATGAAAAAAGGGCGTAAAAGGAGGTGCTCTCCTATTTTTGGAAAGTAGCTAATATTTTACACTCTGTAGGGATCTTTTTTCATGATCATTTGTTCCTCAATTGCTCGAAAAAACACAACAGCGTTGTAGTTTCTCAATTAAGCGAATGTTCACGGGATGGAAGAAAAACTGGTTTATGGGTACACTGAGCATTAATTATTCAAACACTACGATATTCACACGTTCACGCCCACATATACATTAGTGTTATGTACAGGGGTCGGACGAAATAAAGTAATGGATACACTCATTATCATAATATATAAACATAAAAAAATTGTCTATTTTCTGTTGGTTTTTTATTATCGGTAGTACTTTATTTTCCAGTAACATTATTACCTTTAAATATATTTTTCGAACAAGTTCACTGACAATCAATGAAATGGTTTATCTGATTCATTGATAAAAAGATCATAAGCTGAAGGCCGGCAGGTGCTGGCGTCGGTAAAACAGCTGAAGTGTTGCCGTGCGAAATGGCACAGTCTCAGAAGTAATGACAGCTCGTGAAAAGATGGAAAAAACGTCCTTCACAATGCAAACACATACGGACACTTAAAAATGAATTTTCTTGCAACTCCGAAATGTTTTAATGATATTAACTGGCCCTTTATGCAGACGTTCTTGTACACGCATGTACTATAAACACAAGGCATCTTTGGAAATGCAACTTATAGTTTCTAAATCACATATTCAATAAAAACACTTGCACTATAATGTATTTTCTTGTGACTTCGAAATGTTTTAATGATTTTACCTGGCCCTTTATGCAGACGTTCTTGTACACGCATGTATTATAGACATGTATTGAAACTTTGAAATGTGTTACTAATATTAACCAGCGCTTTATGCACTCGTTCTCGCGCGAGCTCGTATTATAGACGCATTACATTTTAGAAATGCTACTCGTGGTTTTCAAATCATGTCGACGATCCGAGCTAAATCTTCACGGTTTGGTAGTAAGATGAGTTAAAAAACATGACTCTATACCCAGGGGCAGAATTAGGTCATGTTTTATACGTTAATATACGTTAATCAAAATAGCTGAACGCTGATCAGCTATTTTGATTAACGTATATTGCTGATGCTCACCTCCCTCCGTAATTAGAAACAGTACACAAATAACTTATTTATTTATCTATTGACTTATTATTGTCATTTACTACACAGTTCAAAGATCTGTGGCCCACCTTCTATACTGGGTGTTCGCGAAAAGGGCATCCACTGATTTTATGTCTTTGTGATGCAGTATTATTCTACTATGTTTATTAAGTTGCGTTTCGAAGGAATAAAGGTCAATAAAACATATCGGAACTAAACTGCTGTGCGGTATCATAGATGCACTTAATATTATCGGTATTTAAAATCAGAGGTTACATTTTCCGTAGATACCCTGTAAAGTAATACATGGAAACGGATACCTGAATACTAAATAATGACTGAAATTTTCAGTAATTTTTTATAGTGAAATATTTATATTGATTAAAATTCCCTTCGATGTAACCTTAAAACGAAACAAAGGGAATTGGATAACGAAATAATACGCATTTGAAATGTTCATTTAAGAACAGTTTCCCCTTTAACTTAAACATGTGATGTCATTTGTTATTCATCAGTGTGTATTATTTGACGTAAACAGTCGTAAAGTTGACATGAAGAGTAATGAAGTAAATATTACGATGGAATTTCTTCCGAGTATATTTTTGGGATTTTTAGGCGTCTGTGACACTACCTGATGAGTGTGTAAATAAGTTATGCGGTCGAAGTCAACATAAAATGAAGAAATACGTCACAAACAAATTTTGTTATGCGATATAAGATTGGTTTAAAAATAATAACAGAATAACCTTTTGTAACCAATGTTTTATTTATCCTTAACCAAATAGTCTTCATCTTCAATATTTGATTTCAATTTACGGGAGATTTTATAATATACCATAAAATCCACAGTAAATAACATACTGTACCAGAAAATCGACGGTAGATTTCATACTATACCGGCACCGAAATTTTTAGCGTTCATTACATAACACCGTTAATAATCAACAAAGAATGGAAATTTACCTGTAACATAGTAAAGCAGGACACGGAGGCTGTTCTCATGGTGTCTTCAACAAGATCAGCCGCCATATTGAAACTTGGTGCGGTCGTACTGAAGGTAAAAAGTTTCATACTGAAACATCGCATAGCAGCAGCCTCTCCTCAATCATTTCTCAACTTTATCAAGTAGCCGTAACAACTTCCGGAGCAATTACCGCCTGTAGCGCCGCCATTTAGACGAAGAATTCCAATTATTGCGTCCACAAATTTCTACCAATGACGATATCTTTAGTATATCCTTCTCAGGAGCCAAGCAAATCTTCGCCTACGCTGAAAAAATCATCTAAGATGTTCATATTATATAGTCATATAAATTTTTGTCAAAGAGGATCTTCCCTGAGTTTTACGTAAATGAAAAGTCGATTTGTGTGCTTTTTTACTCGAACAAACGCCATCAAAGAGTAGTGGGTGAGAAAAATTTCAGCGTGATGTTGAATAATTAATCAATCCCCCTCTCCCCCATAGCGGGACACCCGCAACTCCAGCACACACGTGTGGCATCAGCAGCTGGAGCTTGAATGTTTCTTATGCATGGCAACGTCGCTATTGCAGCATGGCAACATCGCCATCTAGAGCATGACAAAGTCGCCCGACTCAGCATGACAACATCGCCACCAAAAACATGGCAAACTTCCGTGGTAAAGCATGGCAACATCGCCAGGCAAAGAAAGGCAACATCGAAAGCTAGAGCATGGCAACATTGCCTGGTAAAGCATAGCAATATCTCGAGGCAGAGCGCAGTAACATCACTGAATAGAGTATAACAACATTGTCATTCAAACTTGATAATACTGTTATCGAAACATGGTAACATTGTCATCCAAACCTGGCAACATTTCCACCCAAACATGGCAACATTGCCATCCAAACATGGCAACATTGTAATCCAAATATGGCAACAGTATCATCCAAATATGGCAACAGTACCATCTAAACATGGCAACATTGCCATCCAAACATGGAAACATTGCCATCCAAATATGGCAAAAGCACCATCCAAACATGGCAACTTTACCATCCAAATAGGGCAACATTGCTATCCAAACATGGCAACATTGCTACCCAAACATGGCAACATTATCATCTAAATATTGCAACATTGCCATCCAAATATGGCAACATTGCCATCCAAACATGGCAACATTGACATCCAAACATGGCAATATTGACATCACCAGAAGGCAACCAACCACCTGCGACCGTCACCCCACAGCTCACACAGCCGCAACGTCACCCAACTTCAGCAAGTCATGTGAAGAGATCAGTAAAGCTAAACGATGCCAGCGTTCTGTTAGGCATTTTTCCATTTGAACATAATCGTACACTTCTAAGTCTGTAATACTCGAATCTTTTGTCTGGAACAGGTGAAAGTCGTTAATATATAGGCAGACCTGCGACGCAGGTTTCAATTCCGGGAGGATGTAAATATATTTGAATCGTGGAAAAGATCTGGGAAAGATACATTTGTTAGGATGAACCCTGGATTGTAGATTACTCAAACGTACAACTAATCGAGATATATTCCAAGATGACGCTCTTGGTTCGAGGAAAATACTGAGTCTTCATAAAAAATAGAACTAAATTTTGATAGAACGCGGTAGAATATGGCAAATGGATACTGGTATTATAGACTTCTTGAATATACAACTAGTCGAGACATACTCCCAGATGAGGCTTTTGGTTCGATGAAAAAACTGAGCCCTCGTAGAAAATGGAACTAAAATTAAATAGAACAGGATAGAAAATGGCTACCCTTAGATAACTACCCAAGTCATCCGCCACCAATGAAGCACACACATTTATCACAGTGGCACAAAGTATGTAGGAGAGAAAGTGTCCGGAGCTGCGTTACGAGACGGAAGTTGCGCGAATTCAGACCAGAAATGACATGAGTGAAAGTGCAGCATGCTCCGTTTTGTTGCTACGAGCAGAACGAAATGGGTATCAAAAGGACTAGATAATTTATCTAGCTAAATACTATAAATTCTTCTCCGAAATGACGCGTAGAAAGAACGCCTAGTGTGCGGTGTGTGTGCAGGAATGGAAGTTTTTGTTAAGAAATATCGCTGATTTTGTCGATAAGACGACCATAATCAGCACAAACAATAAATATTCAATTAAGAAAAAGTTAAAAAGTAAGTAAACATATGAAAGAGAAAAAGAAAAGAGAGCACAGGAAGCACAAATTTCAAATAACGTTGAAATGAGGCTACCAGAATAGCATTACTACATGACCTAATTCACACGTATAACAGGGTTTTCATGGTTTCCTCCCTTCATAACAACCTATTAAACGACGTGTGAAACTAAATATTCCCGTACAAAGTAGCTGTTTTGCAACTCCAAAACCGATCATCGAGTAGCCGCAAAGGCCAAGTGCAAATATGACGCAGGGCTTCCAAGTAACAACAAAAAACAATTTCCAACTCATTAAGCGGAAAAAGGAGAAAACTAAGAAGAAGAAGTAAGAGAAGACTATGGAAAAGAAGAAGATGGATAACAAGGATGTAAAAAAGCAGGAGAAGAAGGCATGGAACAATATCAGTGGGTGCTATAACAACTAGGAACGAACTCCGTAACAAGGAAGATGAACAGAAGGAAAAGAAGGAAGATGAAGAAGAAGGACTAGATGGAAAATAACGAAGAAGGAAAAGAAGAACAAGACACAGAACAACATCGATGGGTGCTATAACAGCATGGAACGAACTCCGTAAGAAGGAAGATAAGAAGGAAAAGAAGGAAGATAAAGAAGAAGGAGAACGAAAAGATAAAGAAGAATAAGGAGAAGACGAACAAGACACAGAGCAACATCGGTGGGTGCTATAACAGCATGGAACGAACTCCGGATGATAAAGAAGGAGAACGGAAAAGATAAGGAAGATAAAGAAAAATAAGGAGAAGAAGAATGAGGAAGAATAAGAAGAAGGAGAATAAGGAGGAGAAGGAGGCCACAACACCACCAGAGCGCGCTACAACGAGGCACGAACTCCGTGGCCGAGAGCGGCCGGCGTGTGGGGTGCAGCTGGTGGCAGCAGCTGGAGGTGGCAGCGCAGATGCCAATACAACTGCCTCTCTCTCCCTCCCCCTCTCCCTCCCTCCCCTCCCTCTTCCTCCCCCCTCACACACACCGCTCGCTGGAAGAGTAGAGAGCGTGGCAGCTGTAAGTTGTGGGCAGCAGCTGCGGCGGGTGTGTGTGTGGCAGCTGTCGGGTGCCGGCCTGCAGCTGCCTTCGGAAGGGGGGGTGGTGTGGTGTGTGGTGTGTTGTGTGGTGCGGTGTGTTGTGTATTGTGTGGGGTGTGCATGTTTTGTGGTGTGGTGTTGTGGGGGGTGTGCATGCTGTATAGTGTGGTGTGGAGTGGTGTGCATGTAGCGTGATATGGTGGTAGTTTGGTGTGCATATTGGTGTGATGCATGTCGTCTCGCAACTCAACACATGCAAGGCCCAAGGGCTCCAAATGTTTCACACGCTGCCGCTCATTTTCAGAGCACACGCGCTCGACTTGGGCCTACTACACAGTATTTCCGAGCTTCCGGAACGAACTCAAAAAACCTGTTCACATTGCAACTTCTTCGGAATGCTGCGATTTATTCATCTCATGTCCAACAAACCATAAACTTCTAGCTAGGTTTAGTCTGATAGTCATTATAACTGTCGTCACTCCATAGTTTTCCTCACATCAACACCTCAACAAGGACGCATTAAAAGGCCTGATTATGATGGAGTGATGCATCGACCGAAGACCGCATACCGCACGAAAGAGAATGAGATGCGCGCGCTCTACCAAGGCTGGACTTACGTACACTTGGCCCACAAGTTCGACTTTGTTATTCGTTATTCCAGTAGGAATAACATTGGCGTCTTGGAAATGTGATTTCAACGCAGGCTCATAACAGGAGATAGCGAAACTCAAGTTAATTATGAAAATGCCTAGTGAAGCTATTCATTGCATCCTATCGGACCCGTCCGATTAAGACAACGTCATCTATGAAATTATCATGTATAAACATTTCAAATAACATTAAGTCGGGACACAGCCAAATCACATAAACACCTCACACACGCATACAAATGAATGCAAATTAACAGCCGAGCGTAGCATATGGAATGACCATGAAATTTGCAGCAAATCCCGCTATTAAATTGTTATTCGAAATTTCCAGATAACAGTCGCTCGTTGACGATATTTCATCAAGACACCATTATTGCTTCCTCCTTGGCAGCCGTTGCAGTACGCTCTGCCGACACCAACCGGGAAATTTTAATTAACTGACAGGGTTGGACGGGGCTGTAGTTGCTACGCGAGCTGTGGTCTGGCTCGCGGCTGAATTGCTCAATTGGGAGGCGAGAGGACTGAGAAATCTCTTCCACTTTGTGTTTTTCTGATCCTTATGTCATATTCTTTGCAAGCGCTGTTTGTAGTATGCGCTCATACCAGACTGTGCGTAACCCTGACGTTCTGCTCTTCAACTGCCATGTTTGAAGCGTTAAGTCATTCATTCTTGAAAAATTGATTGATTTTCATTTTATTTTAACATGCGTTTATCACATTTTTTCTGGTTGTTTCGATGCTTGTGATTTCAGGCTAAATTATTGTATATATTTTTTTGTCGGCACACACTGCGGAATAATTTTATTTACTGTGGTTTATTGTAGCAATAATTAGGGTTCTGGAATCCCTCAAAATACTAATGTATTTTTGTTATTGACATTTTTCTTACTAACCTACCTCTCACAGTGACGTGAATACATTACTTCAACAGCTCTTGCACTCAAATTATCCTATAATTGACGTACACTTTCAGTAATCACAATAGTCATTTTGAAGTATATTCATCATTTCATCAATTATAGCACTCAATGAGCATTTCATAAAATATTCAACGAGAGAAAAGTTTCTAAATTATCCCAATTAAGTAAACGTCTCGTAACATTCTCCTGGAGGCCTACATCACTCCAATGAGTTGGTACAAACTCATAGTTTTCTGATTTCCTGAACACAACGATGCTACCACAACCAAGGAACCATGTTTATCATCGCCAACCTCAAGCAAGTTACCTAGATTTCCTTCAACACAACGATGCTACCACAACCAAAGAACCGAGTTTCATCATCGCCAGCAGCGAGCGAGTTACCTAGATTTCTTCAGCGAAAATATTCCTCACACAATGTAGACCATCATTTAGAATTTTCTTGACATGTGTCTCTGTCCGGTTGGTTTTTTGCAGTAGCTCAGGTGTGGATTCTTCTTGCCCTACTTTCGAAGCAAGACAGGCCGAGCACCTGCATCTCCCGGCGACGCTTGACGACACTTCTCTCAGACAACCAGGACTAGAAATTGATGTAAGTATGATGAAATTAGTACTATGTGCCTTGAAATTAGTCCCACAATTAGAATCACCGCTGAAATAACCTCCGGTGCGAACGATTGAGGGTTCGCCCCTTCATGGCACTATCGTGTTTATGGAAAAATGAAGTTTTGCTTTTTTTTAAGTGTCAGGTTTTTTAATGATGAAAACCGTGTGATGATGGAAGTACGTACACGCCACCTGGTGAGCGCGTGTTTTGGTACGAGTGTTTCCAGCACAGTTCGTGATTGTTTTTCATTGTTAGAGACAGTCGAAGGATAGAAAGACAGAATAGGGGTTTGAAACTTGATAAATATTGCGTGCGAAGTCTTCAAAATTCTAGCATTGTTTTTTGAGTGTTTCCGGTCATAATAAGACCATTACGCCTTGCAAAATTTCTCATTTTCTTGGCGAAAAAATTGATTGAATGGACATTTCTTGATAAGTAAAGGTTTCTACTTCATCTCTCCTTGGATTGGACTAATTAGCCTGGCCTCAACTTTGCATCAAAATATTGTTTGGATGCTCCATTGTACTAGAAATTGCGAGTTCATCAAACAAATCATTTGATGCTCTTGAAATGTGGACAGAATCCACGAATTTAAATGAAAGTATCGTGTGTTCGTGAAGTTGAGGAAGTGAATACAGAGCGTACAGAATTAAAGTTGGTAGAGAAAGACACACACAGCGTAGTATTTCTATGAGCTTTAATGAACATAATAAAAATAAAGGTCTCTTAAAAATAATTGAATACTGCACATACATGCTTCTTAATAAACAAGAAGAACACCTTAATGTAAAATTTCGTCTTGAATTTTATCATTAGATTTATACGAATTTCATACATGATTAGAGGGTGAACAACGAAATGAAGCCTAAACGACAACAGGAGCAGTGAGACATTGAATGATGCAATGAATAACAAAATAGAGCAAGAAATAACGTGATAGATCAGTGCACAGCAAAATGAAACAAGGAATAATGAAATAGAACGATAAAAAGCCAAATGGAAAGTAAATAATGGCGGGAGTAGAGAGTATGGAAATGGAGAGTGGATAATGTAATATTACCACGAATATAAAAATAAAACAATAAATAATTAAACGAAGCAGTGAATAGCACTATAGAACGATCAGTGAATGAATCGGTGAACAGAACAATAACGACCGATGAATGAGGAAATGGCTATGAATAAAGAAATGGAAGAACGAAATGACATAAATGAATTACGAAATGGCGATGAATAAAGAAAGGGAAGAACGAAGTGACATAAATGAATAACGAAATAGCTGAATAATACGAAATGGCGATGAATATTACAAAATAGCCAGGAATAATGATGAAATGACGATGAACTATGAAATGGAAGAACGAACTAACCCCATGCTATGCTCTACAACACAACGTCAGGCATATTCGGCGGAATAAAACACGTATTTTCGTGGTACCTTGCCTTGAGGCAGCGTGAGAGAGTTATAGGTGTGAGAGCCAGACAATGCTGTGAACACGGGGGCAATTGGATGATAACCGCGTCTTGAGGCTTCGTCACGTCGTTGTGACCCAGCCATGTCAAGTACAGTTGAACATTTGTTATCGTCTAATGCCAACCTCAACTTGTACGCTCAAAAATTAGTCCAATTTATCCCCAACTTGTTCAGTTGTAGAGTTCAACCTCCAGTTCTATGTTATCTTCGAATGCCTACTTCAATTTCCATGCACAAAAACTAGTCCTACTTATTTCTAAATCTTTCACTTGTGCGGTTGAACATCCAGTTACATGTTATCGTCTATTGAGAATCTGTACTTATACGAACAAAAATTAGCCCCACCTATACCCAGCTTGTATCAAAGATAAATAAAAGTGAGAATAATTTTTTGTTCGCATAAGTTGAGGTTTGGGTAAGAAGAAATCGAGAAATATATACATATATTATTTATACATAAGCCAGGGAGCTGGTAAACATTTCTAAATTAGAACCTGGTGCATATTTTAAGTCCCGACTTGGCATATTTATTTCTCAGCTTGAACCTAAGATATGTTTCCAAACTAGTATCTGGCACATGAGGAAAAACTAGGACTTGATTTAAATTTTCAGCTAAAATCTGGAGCAGAGTCTCAAGCAAAAACGTACTTCAAACTTTCCTGAGTGAAAGATGATCCTAAAATTATGTTCTCGCGCTGCTGGTAAGTTGACATGAGTGTATCAAATGTGTGCATGCCAAACACTTGTGAGTTTCGTATTAAGAAAATGCGTAACGCTATAATGTATGCACCCGTATATACATTTGTACCTACAGTGCTTCAATAAGAAGAGCGTGCACTGAATCAGTGGGATTCCTCACGCACATTTGTGATTGTATCACCTCATTTGTAGCTAGTGTTGCAGTAAGAATGAGCGTGCACTGAATCACTGGGATTCCTCACGCACATTTGTAACTGTATCACCTCATTTGTGGCTAGTGTTGCACTAAGAAGGAGTTTGCACTCAATGAGTGCTATTCCTCAAGCACATTTGTAACTGTATCACCTCATTTTTAGCTAGTGTTGCACTAAGAAGGAGTTTGCACTCAATGAGTGCAATTCCTCACGCACATTTGTAACTGTATCACCTCATTTTTAGCTAGTGTTGCACTAAGAAGGAGTTTGCACTCAATGAGTACAATTCCTCACGCACATTTGTAACTGTATCACCTCATTTTTAGCTAGTGTTGCACTAAGAAGGAGTTTGCACTCAATGAGTGCAATTCCTCACGCACATTTGTAACTGTATCACCTCATTTGTAGCTAGTGTTGCAGTAAGAAGGAGTTTGCACTCAATGAGTGCAATTCCTCACGCACATTTGTAACTGTATCACCTCATTTGTAGCTAGTGTTGTAGTAAGAAGGAGTTTGCACTCAATGAGTACAATTCCTCACGCACATTTGTAACTGTATCACCTCATTTTTAGCTAGTGTTGTAGTAAGAAGGAGTTTTCACTCAATGAGTACAATTCCTCACGCACATTTGTAACTGTATCACCTCATTTGTAGCTAGTGTTGTAGTAAGAAGGAGTTTGCACTCAATGAGTACAATTCCTCACGCACATTTGTAACTGAATCACCTCATTTGTAGCTAGTGTTGCAGTAAGAAGGAGTTTGCACTCAATGAGTACAATTCCTCACGCACATTTGTAACTGTATCACCTCATTTGTAGCTAGTGTTGCAGTAAGAAGGAGTTTGCACTCAATGAGTACAATTCCTCACGCACATTTGTAACTGAATCACCTCATTTGTAGCTAGTGTTGCAGTAAGAAGGAGTTTGCACTCAATGAGTGCAATTCCTCACGCACGCTCAGGTAAACAAACAATAGCTGGCTGAGCTGAGGGTACGCTGTTCTCAGGTTACCGATGCCACCAGACTGGAAAAACCAGTCCTTTATCCTGTCCAGTCTTGGAGCATGGTTACCATTTCATCCAGTGTAGGACTACTAAAAGCGTGAATAACGTACTTAGGAAACATGCCCCAAAATGTGCGTCGCAATGCGTTAAGTCAGAATTCGATGATTTTATCTTGCCCAATCTGAGAGCATTAATTGTTACGATCTCGTCCAATATATGAGCACCACTAGCGAATAACAGAAGAATCATTCCTTAGCTCTACTGATGTAAATAACTTAGGAATTATGCCCCAAGACGTGCGCCACCCCGCATTCATCCAGAATTAGATGCAGAATTAACTTGTGACTGCACTGTAAAAATTTACAGCAAAGGAGTTTTACTAGAGGCGATTTGTGATTGTCTTGTGTAAGTTTATGAAGGGTGTATTACTGGAAGCGACAATCACTTCCTTAATATCGTGAACTCATGGCATGGTTGCAGGAAAAACATCTAATATCACCAACAACGTAGAAATTCCTGTTCCGCATAAGCGAAATCGTGACTTGTGTTAGCTTGACGAACAGCCTGAGTTCGAAGTATTTAGAAGCCCCACACGCTTAGGTTTTCAGATGCTCGTCATTTTTTTATCAATCGTATTTCCAGAAGACCGGTTACGATTTTACGATTTCGGTTGCACCAGCGCAGCACGTATCTTCCCTAATAAGGCATATCTGATTTACAAACTACGGTCACCGTCTGCGGTTTTCTAGTAACACATTTATGTGTGAAATTCAGTAGTCTATTTCGCGTGTGAAATGCAGCCATACATTTTATGAAGGAAATGCTTCATTAGATTTGATTTTTGGGCAATTTACTCGCACATTTGATTTTTGAAATGAAGTTATATGTTTGATTAGTGGTACGTGGTACTTCATTTCATGAGGGAAATACAGTAATAGATTTCATGTATGGCATAGTAATACATTCCACGTGTGAAATATGATAACACATTTCATATATGAAATACGGTTATGAAATACGGTAATACATTTCCCATTTGAAATGCAGTTATGTATTTATGAGTGAAATATGGTAACACATTTCACGTGTGAAATACGATAACACATCCCAAGAGTGAAATACGGTAATATAGTTCACATGTGAAACACTGTGAGGTATCTCATGCATGTGAAATACGGCAACACTTTCCACATGTGAAACACTAAGGTATCTCATGCTTGCCATACAGTGACATTCCCCAAGTGAAACACTGTGAGGTATGTCATGCATGCAATACAGTGACATTCCCCAAGTGAAACACTGTGAGGTATGTCATGCATGTGAAATATAGCAACACTTTCCACATGTGAAACACTAAGATATCTCATGCGTGCCATACAGTGACATTCCTCAAGTGAAACACTGAGAGGTATCTCATGCGTGCAATACAGTGACATTTCCAAGTGAAACACTGTGAGGCATCTCATGCGCGCAATACGGTAAAACATTCCCCAAGTGAAACACTGAGAGGTATCTCATGCGTGCAATACAGTGACATTCCCCAAGTGAAACACTGAGAGGCATCTCAAGCGTGCAACACAGCAAGACATTCCACACGGGAAATAGGGTAAGCCACAGAGGGTGGCGACCAGCTCACGCGGGCGCGCATGACAACTTTCGTAAGGGCGCGCAGCGAGCGCTCGCCCTGGCCTAGTGTGCTGAGGAGGAGAGCGCGGGAGAAGCGGCCAATAGAAAACAGCTGCGCAATTCATATCTTATGCCATTGCTCAGCCCTGCCATCTGGAGTGAACAAGGGCAGGTGAGCAAACTTGAGGCACCACCTAATCCACCTGCGTTATCAGCGATATCGTGAAACGCATCTGCTTCGTCTCACAACCCCCGCTGCAAAAGCTGCACGGCAGCTGGCGCTTGCTTTTTTTGCAGCGCCCACTGGCAGACAGATGGTGGAGAACAGTCACCTTCGTACGTGTGTAGAGAGCCACCTGCAAGCTGGCGAGCAGCTGGAGCCAAGCAGCTTTGAGAGTGGCTGGCTCGGGGAAGAAGTGATATGAACGAGAGAAACACAGATAGATTGTTCCGCTCACTCGATCTGCTGGCAGCGAAGCAACGGGCCACCGAGCCGCTTCTCAACATCCTCCTGGCAGGCGCTGATTTAGAACACCTGGTTTCCTTTCGACAAACACCTGCCCACAAATTTTCTCAAGTTGTATTGGAGGCTTCGAAGGAGTGGGCGACTGTAGCGTACACGCTTCATTCATCGCACGCATCTGCACAATTGGTCGTGAGCGCGAGGGGCGGAGCGTCGGCCGCCTATATCAAACGTTGTCGACAACGTTCTCATTCAGTTGAGAGTGGCACATCGTCAAGCGAGGATATAACCCTCCGCGTGCACTGTATCCGTGACTTGCTGTACGTGAAGTGTTCGTTTTACCAAGTTCTACATCAGTGATCATTCCCTTCCTTTTGGACTTAAACTTTCACGAGGAGTGATTTGTTTTCAAGTGGATGAGCGGCGGCTGTCGTTTTTCCCATTTTGAGCATTTAAAATCGGTGAGTAATTTGCCTTTTTACCAAATGGGTTCAAAGTTTTAGCATTGGAACATCTTCATAGAAAGGAATTGGTATCCTGACTACCATTAAATGTTAAATCTTTTGCTCCTTGAAAATTTTGCAGTCGAAAAAAGTGCACATTTTGTTTTGCTGTTTTCGGCAAAAATGCAGATGTAGTAGAAGAATATTACACGTACTCGGAGCATAGTGAAAAAGCTTAAAATGTAAGTAAACTAACAGCCTGCCAAGTTATGCTTGGTGCTAACCGAGAAGTAAAACCAGTAATATTGAATGTTCCATGCCCCAGCTAATTTGTTTTGCGCATCAATCGAAGACGCAAAAAAATCATCACCGTACCTGTAACTCAAAAATTACTAGAGACATAAAATTGCGGGCACAATTTCCTAAAGCTTGACGATCACATAATTGGTGTATGTTTTGTTCACGCTAATCACGCGTGTCTCAATGAAACACAACCTGGTTCATTACAAATCTGGTTTATATTGCACAACTAGCTTTTCGTTTACATTGTTATGGTGATTTTTTTTCAATTATGTCACATTCCAAGCATTTGTGACATTTTTCATTGCAATGATGTAAGTGTGCGCTTCAAAGCAAATTTTTTTAAAATTTCATTTTGTAGTGAAATGTGATTAATATTTTTCTGGAAGTTCTAATTTTATAATAGGCGAGACAATTGATTTTGATTGCGGCTTCGTTTTATTACCGTCGTATAATTCGTTTATAAATTTCTTGCTCGTAATATAATGCTGTTTTGTAAGATTTTGTTATTGAAATAGGCTTACAAAAATATCGAAATTACACATGAAAATTTTACCTCATAGGGGAAATTTTACCTAAGTAAGTAAAACCTTAAAAGAATTGCGAAATCACCAAAAATAATTAAAATAAAATGACTATATAAATTATTTCAGCCTATTTAAACGGTTTAATTCAATAATCACCCGCAAAATTGATTTCGAAAATTCATATAAAAAACAGCAAACGTGAATTTCTTTTCAGGAAGTACACAAATGCAAATTCAATATACTGCAATAGGAACATCGCTATCTGATTTAACAGAAAATATTCCGTGTCTTCAACTCCAGCGTCTTTTTTCAAATTAATCTATCACTTATTTTCAAGTTAAAAATATATTTACAATTACAGCATGGATAAAGATTTTAAAATCATTTACGGCGTTGTGAGCGAGGTTATTCCTTTGTTATTACGTTCATAGTCTAAGCAAACGAATAGAGTAACAAGCTGTCGAGCTCTAGACCAGCTGCGCGGTGTGTCGACTGACAGTCTTCAGTACCGAGCAGGTCGGAAGAAATTTTCCCTGCGCAATTCTGCGAAGCAAAACCAAATTTTGAGAAATTTCAAAAACAGAGTTCATTTTCAGACGCAATCGAGCATAGATAAATATTGCCACGTCCTAATATTGAGATGTCCTAATATTGAGACGTCCTAATATTGAGATGTCCTAATATTGAGATGTCCTAATATTGAGATGTCCTAATATTGAGACGTCCTAATATTGAGATGTCCTAATATTGAGACGTCCTAATATTGAGATGTCCTAATATTGAGACGTCCTAATATTGAGACGTCCTAATATTGAGCCGTCCTAATATTGAGATGTCCTAATATTGAGATGTCCTAATATTGAAACGTCCTAATATTGTGACGTCCTAATATTAAGACGTCCTTGTGACATTGAAAGCATCCTTCAGCGCACTTGATATCGCAGCGCAACCATGGCAGAAAAATATTTCAATTCCATGAAAACTCTTTTAATGTCTCCGTAAGTCACAGAAATAATGTCAGTATTGGCATTGATAGAAATAATGTCAGTATTGGCATTCACAGAAATAATGTCAGTACTGGCATTCACAGAAATAATGTCAGTGTTCAGAGTACCTGCATGAGACGTACAATGTAAGATGACCATCAGGCAAACGAGACAAAAAGCGACAATGGGGCGAGAATAGCTTCTGATAAAAGGGGCGAGTGCTAACCGGAGACAGTTATGTTGCCCAGCGCTGGTCACCCATGCTTTGCGGGAGGGGGAGGGTGGGGGAGTGGGTGAAATGGGGGGAATGGATGGCATTGAGAAAAATGGATGAGGCTGGGAAGAGTGGGTGAGGCTGAGAAAAGGAGATGGGATTGAGAAAAGGAGGGGAGATTGAGAAGAATGGGTGAGGCCAGGAGGAGTGGGTGAGATTGAGAAAACGAGTTTGGTTGGGGGAGAGTGGACGAGAGTGAGGAAGTGGGTGAGTTAGGGGGAAGTGGCTGATGGAAGAATGGGTGACTCGAAGACTTCACATTGATTTTACACAATTCGAAGCGAGCCACAAATTAAGACAGACCCATTCCTCCATTCCAAAGCCGTCAAAACGCCAGGAGAATTCAATCGAAAGAGTGATGTTCAGAATAGGATGACTAAGGACTGAAAGTGGAGCAACGGGTGAGTGGCGGGTGTAGGGCAGCGCTGTGGGTGAGAGAAGCTGGGTGGAGGTTACATGAACATATGTGGAGGGAGGGAGAGCGTGGGGGAGGTGGGGGAGGTAGAGGGGCGAACCCTGCAGCTGCCAATCCTTCCGAGCACACCTGACACCTGCAGCGGCACTCAGGCCTCGCGTACACGCACGCACACACACACACGCACACACCGCGCCACACACACAGCACTAGGCCCGCAGACTCACATATATACATACACGCCGCGATACACACACACGCTGCGGTTCAAGTACACACACGCTCCTCGCACACCCACACACACACACACGTATACGCGCACACACATGAACGTCACGCTGAAAGTATACGCACACATTCCACACCACATACACACACACACGTCACGCTACGCATAGGACACGTCGCGCAGCACTCACACACACACGTCGCGACACACACGCACACATCGACACGAGATATGTACGTCAATGAGTACACTCACACACACACACACATGCACTGGAGTGTGAGCTGAGTGATGGGGAACTAGGGCGTCTGTGCAAACTGTGATGCTGGCTCGCGAATATCTTCGTTTTAATTTGCGCTATTTTGGAGGAACTTTTTGGTGGTAGAGCTACAGCGTGTGTGTGTGTACGTGAGTGTGTGAACGTAGTGGGTGTGTGTATGTGAGTGCTCGTGAGTATGTGTCTGAGTGTGTGTACGTGAGTGTGTGCGAGTGTGACACGCACGCATTTACATGAGCTCGAGACATCCGGAGTGTGAGGCCGTGCATCAGCGTGTGAAGTGATGCATGCGTCACTGAGGTTGTTGTTTTGTTTGAACGCGCCGCAGGCTCGGTATGCCGCACACATTATGCCAGAATAGACCGAATTGATCGAATGCAGGAATATTGTTGTGTTTGCAGAGGCCATGGTATGGCCATACAATGCGAAACTTATCGTGATTGGTCTAATGCAGAAGTATTTATGCGCCTACAGAGACCATGATATTGTCATACAATACGAAAGTAATAATGCTTCATGTAACGCAAAAGTATCTATGTATCTACTGAGACAATAAATATTCACTTTACATACACGTCTTCACGGTTTCAAAGACGTGTATGTTGATTTGTTGTTTTCATAGCTGATTTTATATTCACTCCAATTTGGAGCTGGGCAAAAGAACGTGCTGTAAAGTATTTCTTCCTAAACCAGCTTGTTTTAGTCAGATTCAATTCCATAATAATTTAATAATGTTTTCAAAAGTTGAAATAAATTATCATTTGGCATTTTATTTATTTATGAAGCGTAGCTGGAATTCGTACTTTCCTGTAATTCAAGCACGCCATTCTACATTAGGCTAAAGAAAGCATTTTAATTCTGAGTTATTTTAGAGTTTAAAGTTAATGATGAAAGTTCGTTGTCTTTGCACAGACTGAAAAATGGTCAGTAAATTTTTCAGTTGAATATCAACGGGGATCTGAACGTAAAAAACAACCTGACACCAGTCCTGTTGTGCAGAAGGAAATCAGTCTCCTGTTGTGCATAACGGTATGAATTTCCTGTTAAACATAACGATATCAGTCTCCTGTTGTGCATAACGATATAAATTTCCTTTTATACATATCTATATCAGCCTCCTGTTGCAAGTCTTTAGAGCACAACAAATCAGTCCTGTTATGTGTGAAAGACAATATACGACTGGCATAACACAAAACAATACGCTCGCTCCCTAACAGTGCGGAAGCCTAGCTTTAGTGAACTCTGTTGCCTCAAAGTTTCCAGAATATGAAAGTCGGGTTCTTGCGGGCATAAAAATCGACATAGGTCTCCGGTGCCTGATACCAGCCAGTAGCACTTTAATGTACAATCGAGGTCTCTCTTTGAGGGGATTTTCTTTTTCCCTCCCCCGATTTGAACTTCGTTATGTAGGAAAGCAGTACCGTTCATGAGGTAGAGCTGAAAACTGTGTTGCTGTAGCGAAATTGTTGTCTGAATTTACTCGCCGGTTGTGAAGTTTTTTCTATGTATTTAATTTAACTGAAATTCTGTGCTTTGAATTTAACGGTCCTCATAGCTTCATGGAGATATTAATTTCTGAATTTAAAGTTCCACATAAAAAAATAGAAAAGAAAAGCACGATGATTTTATAGATTAACTTTCTAACGTCAGTGTACTGTACAACATTTACTCGCATCTAAAATCGCATCAGTTGCTTGCGTCCATAGAAACGATTTAGGTTTGTGAAACGGACCTTCAGAGGTCAGGTGGAGTTGAAGAAAATCCCCAATTGAAAAATGAAACAGCTGATGGAGCAAAATGCGTGTTGTTGCAGCTGGTGGAGTTAGCATGATGTAGCTGAGCTTGCTGGGTATGTTTGCAGCTGATGCAGAGTTGTAGCAGCTGGCGTAGAGTTGTAACTCCTGGTGCAGCATTGCAGCAGCTAGTTCAGCATTGCAGCAGATGATGCAGAGTTGCAGCAGCAGGCGCAGAGCTGCAGCAGCTGGCGCAGAGTTGTAGCACCTGCAGCAGCTGGTAGAGTTGGAGCAGCGGCAGCTGGAGCAGTGAGGGCAGGGGCAGCTGGAGCCCGACACCACCTGCCTATACGTTGCCGTCTGCTGCTGCAGCTGCCGCGCCTTTTTTCCACCTGCTTCTGTCTCCGTTCACAGCTGCTGCGGCCTGCTTGCGCGGCAGCTGTTTACGCAGCTGCTGGTGCCGCTGTGTGGCAGCTGTGTGGGCGGTTACTCCACACAGTCGCATGTGTTCTCATGGCACACATGTGTGAGTGCCACACAAGTTTGTGAAGTTCTTCAGGATTGTATTAAAGACCGTATGGAGAACAATTATTGCGTTATGTATCCTCCAACTGACGTTTTCTAACGTTCAAATTATTGCTTTACTAGTTGTATTATTTTACTCTCATGTTGTCCTAACTCACATCTGTGCGTTATTTGCCAATATTTTAGGATTTGCAAAATTTTATTTAGATTTGAGGTTTGGTTTGTTCTTTTTGTCTCGGTGCATTTTATCGCGTGCGATACATACTCAGAAATATTTCGTATCTTCTAACTCAACACTCGCTATGCAGCCGCTCCGCAATTCTATTTTATCTCGAAAAAAAAAAGAAAACTCGACAAATGTAAATTTTTACACACTCATTCAAAATGTGATGTGTGCTTGCGTAACGCATTTCCATTCGATGTTTTTGTAATGGAAATAGCAAGCAAGAAATTACTTAAAAGGTATTAAAATTCTGAGAGAAGGGAAATGTTATGATTCTTTTACACACTCTGCTGCAACAGTGAGTCGAACGTAGGGAGTTAAAACAACGAGGAGAACTCATTGCACAAACAAGAACGCTTTGGGAAACGATGCAAGAAGGGATTTCTTCCAAACATAAGTTGTGACATACCGTTTGTTTTAAGCCAACGTTATAACGAACGTAGTCATGTAGCACGTCACAGCAACTGTACACAGCGCTATAACTTTGCAGCACGCAGCAAATGCGCTGTTGCAGCTGCACGATGATCACGGTAGCAACAGCAGTTATTTTACAGTAACAGTACTGGTACAGTACGGTAACAGCTGTTACAGTTGATGTTACAGTATAGTAAAAGTTGCTATTACAGAACAGTAACAGTTGCTGTTACAGTACAGCAACGGTGCTGTTAGAGTACAGCAACCGTTCTGTTACAGTACAGTACCAGCAACAGCACGTTACAGTTACTGTACAGCAGCAGCTGCACAGCGACGGAGGCCACTTCCTCAGGCCCAGGAGGATCGCTGCCTGCCTGCACAGCTGTAAAAACACGGCGTGTTATGACGGCGCTCGATGCACCATTAGCGCTGCAGCTGCATCAGCAACGACACTTTCAGGCTCCACGTAGTGATGCGGCGCTCGTGCTGCGCGTTTGTGCCGCGTGTTGCGTGCGTAATTGTGCTGCTTAGCTACTGGCGGCACCGAGCTTTTCACCGACATATCGCTGATTTCTTGACAATGATGTTGATTTAACAATAAGAATACGTTAATTTTGTAGTAGCATCAATAACGTTGATTTCGTATAATAATGTTGATTCAACAAAAGCAATAGCGTTGATTAACGACATAACGTTGATTTTTTAGCAACAACGTCGCATTGATGGTTTAATGTGTTAGCATTGCGGGGGTACAATTATTTTAGGAGGAAAGATTTCGTTCATCCATTGCTTTGATAGCTTTAGCCTTGGTAAGAAAGGGCCTTTCCCGCACATTTCGTTTTTTCGTTGACGGAGCCACTTCCTTTTAGTGTATATTTAGTGTATATTACTGAGTGTATATTTGAGGAGTTATTCAAGTGACGTATTTTCGTTATCATTATTCAATTGTCGCTTTTCGATCGCCGTTTTAACTGTCGGTGTTGAGGTACGGCTTCCTAATTCCGTTATAAAATTGCCACTGTATTTTTACCGTTTTTTACGAGCCGTTTTTGTAACTGTTGGTATAAAATTTTCGCAATGTTGTTTTCGTTTTTTACCAGCCGTTTTTTAAATTTCTGTTATTTAATTATCATTATTTTACAGTTGCTTTTTTAACTATCATTTACTATTTCACTTTTCTGTTTGTTGAAGTTGGTGGGTTATTTAATTGCCGTTTTTATATTATCATTCTTTAACCACGAAATAATATTTCCCTTGTCTGGTTATTGCAGTTTGATTTTTTTTGTCGTCGTTGTTTATTTGTCGTCATTATTTCCTCATTCTTTAACTGTGAACTAATATTTTCCTTTTCTGGTTGTTGCAGTTGGCGGCCATGCGAGCTGACATGAGCAACTCTCTGTGCATCCCGACCCTCCCCAGCGGCACGGCCAACACCCCAGGGGCGCCGTCGTCACCCCTCCCCACCAAGAAGCGCAAGCAGGCCCTCCACAGGATGAGGGGCCCCACCACCCTCGCTGGGGGGTCCCTGTCCCCTGACTCCACCCACCACTGCATGTCCCTCCCCCCCGTCAGCGACCCCAAGACCTCCCAAGAAAAGCGCGAACTCCTCGAGTACTTCCAGAAGCTGCGGGTGTTGGTCCCGTCGCTCCCAAAGACCGGCAAAATTCCCAAGTTGGAGGTGATAGAGCACGTGATCACGTACATAAAACAGCTCGAGAACCAGCTCATAGACCACCCCATGATCCAAGTGCTCGAAAATAACGCGTACATTAGTGGGCTGCTCCAAAGTATGGCTCCCGAGTTCGACATCTCTCATCTATTTCCCTCCAGAGCGCAGAATTCTCGAAGCCATTCCGGACTTTCCCAAGACGACAGTACCTCTTCTCTCCAATTCTCGACTGATTTACCCCCTCTTCCTCGCAGCTCTTATAATTATTCAGATGAAATTTCTCCAGAAGCGTCTTTGTCGGCCTCAAATTGCGTGTCCGCTGCCCCTACTAAACTCAAGGCGAGGAAATCCAGCGTCCGGAAACCCCTCACGCTCATCTCGGCCACCTGCCCGAAGTAGAATAATAAATTTTTCCATTCGCTCGCCATTGTACATTGAACATAATACATGTAAATTAATGTGAATCATTCGGTTCTTGTGAATACGGCTGGTCTCGACAATAGAGGCGTTTTTTACTCGTTGGTTGTAGCGGTTTGGTCTCGATGTCGAAAAGATTCGACGTTGGCTGAAGCCCTACTCGATATTCTTCGAATCTAAGCTGTACCTTTATGTTGTTTTTGCTCTAGTTTATACCGTTTAAAAAGAGATGATAACGTGCACCTACCTATATGACAAGCGCACCATGTCGGCAGAGCTTCTTTGCACCCGTATCAACCTAATGTTAAAATAGGTCTATCTGACATTCAGGAATATTTAGGTCTATCGGACATTCAAGAATATTTAGGTCTCTCATCAAAAATAGGTCTCTCAACCGGAATGGGTCTATCAAAAAAATTTGTCGCTCTATCGAAGCCACCGCTTACAAAATGTTATTATCGTTTGGCTGGCAAAACAGAGTTAGCCTTTGTTACTAGTTTCAAAACTAGCCAGTATGACCAACTTCTTAAAAATTGAACTTCTTGACATAAATTTTTTTGACTGGAGGGACTTCGAACGGAATAAATGCTTTCGTTCGTTTAGGTATTATTGTCTTGCAAAGTAAGTCAATTTTCTCAGTTCATTTGGAGGACGCCTGAGTTCATATAACAGGACCAGTTTGAAAGAGGAAGTTATGGTCCTGATTATGGTTTCTTCACTTATTTGACTCGCACGAGTTTACATTAGGTCAATAATTTCTCCTTGCGTTCGAGCAACGAGAATTTTGTTGAGTAGCTTCAATTCATTTGAAATGAACAAAATAATAATATTTTACGTAGAGAGCTTCTCCGATCACAGATCAATTGTTCAAACGTGACCGATTTCCTCACTTCGAGCGTTGCTTTTTTGTGTCATAATGTTATATTTTGCTTCTGTTTCTTTTCAATGTTTTGTTTGTCATGAGTTCATCCATTCCATCACGGTCATCGTCATGCTCATGTACGTTTGTTTTGATAGTATTTTACCTGTTTTATAGTATTGCTCTTAAAGTCTCGCTAACCAAAGATGCTTCATAAATGTCGCTTTTGTACAGTGTTTGTGTATTTATAGCTAGCGCTATACTCACATTTTTCCTTTAGAAAATATCGTGTATACTTCATTCAAGAGTTGCAGGCCCGCTCCACCGCATGCACACGACGCGTGTTTTTTAATTTGATGCTAGCAGTTCTTTTAGCTCGAAGCCATTTCAAAAGGCTAGAACATAATTTCCCGATAACCCTAATACAACAAATTGACTATAGGAAAATAATTTCCTAATAACCCTAATACAACAAGCTGACCATGCGAGTCGAAGTAGGCTGTGTAAGTCAAAGATACTACTGCCGGGATCCTCAACCCTGATTTTCGACGTTCACTTTTGTAAATGTGTTATTTAAATGCTTGGAAATTGAAAATTGAGTGGGTTGTACGTGTTCAAGGCACTTTTGGCTAATGTGTTCAATGATTGCGCTGTCTCCATGGTAGAAGCCGGGTCGGTGTGTTGTGCGCGCTGATCGAGCAATGATTGTAACTCTGTACCAAGGAATGACTTAAAAACTACTGTACCGTTGCTTCCTTTATTTCATTTTCCTTCTTGTCTTACACAGACAACCACATGTCTGTTCTGAAGTTCCTTGAATCTCCCTCTATTTGTATGGAAAAATCGAGATTTGCAAGCAAAAATCAGAAATTCTGATGTCCAAGAGGGAAACGTCTGATCGGGCAGAAACGACAAATTATTCCGTTCAGTGTTTTTTGATTTCTGATAAATTAGTGGGCAAGAGCGGATGAGCTAATTTCGCTCAAAGAAAATGAGAATTCCTTTGTTGGTGTTCCTAAAGTTTGTAAATGAGACAGCATTGTCCATCTCATAAGCGTCAATGATTTCAAAAAACGTGTCGAATAGCAACAGGAAAGATGACGTTCACAGAAATTCAGCGTCAATTATACTCTTATTCAATTGGCTTAGAATTCCAAGTCTTGAAAAGAAGCGGTCCAAAAAAGCATTCTCCGTTTCAAAATTGGACTCTCGCATCCAATGCCAGCAAAAAATAAATAAAATTTAGCTCGAACATCTCACTTAGAAAAGTAAACATTATTTGCTATCACTCGTGACTGATGTATTACTCAGCAGCGACAGAATATCTCAAGATAATAGGAATATCTACAATTGCATTCAACTTGAAGGTAAACACTATTATAATGACTCATCTCGCAAGAGAAAGAAAGATGGGAGACGGGCAGTTCGAGTAACACTTCAGTAAATGCGTTACTTGAATTCTAGGGAATTCAAATTGTTTTCAAGCAGCTCGCGTCATGTACCTAGGAAGACAACCTCCGGACATGGTGGTCAGACACCTAAGTGTGAAAGAATGGATCGAAAGAAAGAATAGAAATGGATCGACCCAAAAGAAAAGGCCTGCAGCTAGTGGTGACACAGATTCTAGGCAGAAATGTACGCCTCTGTGAAACAACTTATTGCATAAAAGGACCCACGATGACAAGATGTAACCAAAAGCTAAGTCACTTGAATGTCGCAGAGACGTCTAAAAATCAATATAACCAAGAAGAGGCAAGCCTGTCCTAGACGGCTGAAGATCGGCGATGAAGTGGCACTAAGGTGTGCTAATGGATGTAGATAAGATTGCATTTATACTCAACAAGGGAATTTAGATTTATTTAACTAAGAAATTAGTGAATTACCACGTGCGTAGATGTGGCGAAGGAATGAAAGAAGGGCGAGGAACACTACCTGAGCACGACACAGAAGGATGAACTACGATCGGTTTGAGGAGAACCATCACCGGAACTCTTGTGTTTAAAGCACGCGAATCGCAACTCTATTCTTAGCTGGCAAAGACATCCAGGAAGCCGCACATGTTCGAATCAACGGCAGTTTTGAGGTAACAACAGCAGGGTATAATTTACATTTCGAGTTTGTGCAAATCGTTCATCCGTGCGACATTCATTAAACAGCGGAAAAGTAGAGCGATAATTAGCATTGCGACGGTACTTAAAATACTGGATGTTCACCCATGCGACAAATAACATATTGAAAGTGAAATAGTGGATAATTTGTATTGCGATGATAATTAAGTCGCCACATGTTCGTACGTGGTACTTGCAATTTGTCACTGAGAGATAGTCAAAATAAAGAAAATCCTATCACCAAACTTTCCAACCGCAAAAAATTTATCGTGAAAACAAGGGGAGTCGATGTAAGGAAGCAACAAAACGTTAGTAACACGTCAAAATACGCTAATAAACATCAACAACACGTCAGTGGGACGCCAGCAACCTGTGAACAACACGTTAGCTATGCGTAAACAACACGTCGAAAAGACGTCTGCGACATGTAAGAAACATGCTAGCAACACGTTAACAATAGGTCAGCGACACGTTGTAAAAATTTCGGCAACATGCTAGCAACATGTTAACAAAGCGTTAGCAGTACTTCAGAAATGTGTCGGCAACAAGTCAATTCTTCAGCTAGACGTTTCGGTTACCAAGACGAAGCAGGAGATGATAATGAACAACTTATACAATAATAATGCAATATCAAACATCCAGACCCCCACCATAGAACATCATTTACAGCATCTGAAAAATGTCGTCTAAAATATTAGCATAGTTTACATTCCAATTATACGTAGGAATTTTTAAGTAGAGGTGCGCCGAAAAACTTTCACCACTTAGCAACTGCTTAAGAGAAATAAATTACAATAAACGTCCCCATGTCAAGCACACAATCGCTGTAAAAACGTCGGCACGGGCAATTACCTAAACCTAAAATTCGGCTTAAAATAGCTACGGGTCATCCATTGCATACCTTCGTTCCATGAAAATTAGTACGCTTTGTTTTATGGCCATTCTTAAAAGCTCAATTTGACGCTAGGCCGTAGCGCCGCTGCCCTCTTAGCATCAAGAGCTCGCGCCTCGTGCCTCTTAAAGTGCTGCTAAATATTGCACGAGTTGCACTGATATTGCACTGTCTATATCAGTTAATTATGTTATCATGAGGTGACGGAACATTGTACTGAAGGGAACGTTTAGACTGGAACAATGTGTTGAATAGAACATTGTACTGACGGGAAAAATGTTTTGAAGGGAACATAGTACTGAAAGGGCCGTTTAGAGAGCAACAATGTTTTGAAGGGAACATAGTACTGAAAGGGCCGTTTAGAGAGCAAAAATGTGTTGAAGGGAACAATGTACTGAAAGGACCGTTTAGACAGCAACAATGTGCATGTTGAAGGGGACAATGTATTGAAAGGACCGTTTAGACAGCAACAATGTGTTGAAGGGAACAATGTACTGAAAGGACCGTTTAGACAGCAACAATGTGTTGAAGGGAACAATGTACTGAAAGGACCATTTAAACAGGAACAATGTATTGAAGAGAAAATTGTCCTCACGGGAACAATGTGATGCAAAGCTTAGATTCGCCGTTATTTTGCAGAATTGCTACAGATACTCCCAGAAAATTCTGTTACAGAACTTTCTGCTACAACAGTGCCTGGTGAAAGGATGAAATTTTACGTTAAACGATGTTAAAGCAACTTCACTGCATCAGCAGCAGGGTAAAGTTTCAGCTTCCTCATACATGAGACTTATTTTCAAAGTTTTGTTGGATGACTGAAAAAACGACTTTACCTGTGAGCATAACCCGTGTCTTTTGCTCATATTTCTGGAATATAAATTGATTCTTGCAACCGAAAGTGGAAATGCTGACAGCTAGCAGCAAACAAGAGCTGAGTAGCTGAAAGCTCCCAGCAACCAAGAGCTGAGTTACTGACAGCTCCCTGCAACTAAGAGCTGAGTAGCTGACAGCTCCCAGCAACCAAGATCTGAGTAGCTGACATCTCCCAGCAACCAAGAGCTGAGTTACTGACAGCTCCCAGCAACCAAGAGGTGAGTAGCTGACAGCTCCCAGCAACCAAGAGCTGAGTAGCTGACAGCTCCCTGCAACCAAGAGCTGAGTAGCTAACAGCTCCCAGCAACCAAGAGCTGAGTTACTGACAGCTCCCAGCAACCAAGAGGTGAGTAGCTGACAGCTCCCAGCAACCAAGAGCTGAGTAGCTGACAGCTCCCTGCAACCAAGAGCTGAGTAGCTAACAGCTCCCAGCAACCAAGAGCTGAGTAGCTGACAGCTCCCTGCAACCAAGAGCTAAGCAGCTGACAGCTCCCAGCAACCAAGAGCTGAGTAGCTGACAGCTCCCAGCAACCAAGAAATGAGTTACTGACAGCTCCCAGCAACCAAGAGTTGAGTAGCTGACAGCTCCCAGTAACCAAGAGCTGAGTAGCTGACAGCTCCCAGCAACCAAGAGCTGAGTAGCTGACAGCTCCCAGAAACCAAAAGCTGAGTAGCTGACAGCTCGCAGCAACCAAGAGCTAAGTAGCTGACAGCTCCCAGCAACCAAGAGCTGAGTAGCTGACAGCTCCCAGCAACCAAGAGCTGAGTAGCTGACAACTCCCAGCAACCAAGAGCTGAATAGCTGACAGCTCCCAGCAACCAAGAGCTGAGTAGCTGACAGCTCCCAGCAACCAAGAGCTGAGTAGCTGACAGCTCGCAGCAACCAAGAGCTGAGTAGCTGACAGCTCCCAGCAACCAAGAGCTGAGTAGCTGACAGCTCCCAGCAACCAAGAGCTGAGTTGCTGACAGCTCCCAGCAACCAAGAGCTGAGTAGCTGACAGCTCCCAGCAACCAAGAGCTGAATAGCTGACAGCTCCCAGCAACCAAGAGCTGAGTAGCTGACAGCTCCCAGCAACCAAGAGCTGAGTAGCTAACAGCTCCCAGCAACCAAGAGCTGAGTAGCTGACAGCTCCCAGCAACCAAGAGCTGAGTAGCTGACAGCTCCCAGCAACCAAGAGCTGAGTTGCTGACAGAAGATGCGCTGTCTAGATTTTCAGTTTGATAGCTTTAATTTTTTCATCATACCGGCTTGCGTCTAAGAGGAACATCGCACAAAACGTTGAAGTATTTGCGAAAGGAAGAGGTCTATGCTCCACTGATCGATTTATGTAAATATGATACCAAAACC
This sequence comes from Morinoia aosen, assembly GCA_030386875.1. NCBI lineage: Eukaryota > Metazoa > Arthropoda > Malacostraca > Amphipoda > Talitridae > Morinoia > Morinoia aosen. Next base: position 22,251,191 of record CM059558.1, read on the forward strand.
ATCTTATCAGAATTATGCTGTTATGTGGTTCCGGTATCATATACACATACATCGGTCAGTGGATACTTTTTTGTGGACGCCCTGTATAGCGACAGTGTATTACTCACGGATGGACAGACCTTTTATTTCTTTTTGTTTCTGTGTCTTCATTTGATGACCGCCTTGAAGCGTTGAAATTAACTGAGGCGACCAATAATCTTGACAAAATTTGTGAAACGATTTGAACCCCAGAATCAGGCGTGATGTGGTCATCATACAGTCGGCTCTCGGATTGTTTGACATCATCTAACGCAAAATTCAACTCATACGAAGACATATCAGCCACAGTATTTCACAAATTGAAGCGAGCAGCGTATTATTTAGAAAATGGAGACAACTGCAATTTTTATTCTGATTAATTGATTAACTGTAGACTAATATTATCCTCGAGTTGATGTATCGCGTCACTCGAAGGTCAACTTTACTCGCATGCTGGCGTCACCACGGACGAATAGCAAGCTCCCTGAAAACAAGTGTTTGTTCCTGATCTTCCTCCCTAGAGTCTCATAATCTCTCATGACTTTTGCCTACACGATTTTACCCCCTAAAGCGAGAGTGTGAAGCACTCGCGCGAATTAAATGCTACAATGCTCGATTTCATTAGTTTCCCTCTGCCTCACTTAAAAGGCACATAATATACAAACTTTACTAAAATTTTGATCCGATGATATTGGGGCGTGCCCTACGATTTCTCTGATATCGTAATAGAAACCATAACGTCCTCTCTCGACGTAACGCGAATGATGGAGTTCGAATGAACGGGTCAGAGTCAAGCGGAATTAGTGAAAACATTGGTCGCTCGAGGTTTTTATTTACTATACCTTCAAGGTACATATGTTGCTTATTGTTATCTTTTTATATTATTTTATGCTCCAAAATTTCTAAAGTTTTCCTGAATCATTCAAATTGAGTACACTTAATTTAAGAAAATAGGGTTTATAGAACAGAGAAGCATAGAAACTTCGTAATATTTTGGTAAAAAAACATCGATCGAAGGACCGATGGACTCCATTAATGCGCATTAAATTGTACTGAGCAACAATTCAGAAGCTTTGAATGTGGGACTAAATAACTGGTTTGAATACGCATTGAACTTGTTTCATAAAAATTGCTCACGTTTCCAGAAACTCATAAATTAACATTTTTGAAAATTAAATTTTCAGTTTTTATTCGCTGAAATTGAATTATTTTCAAGGCCAATACCGAGAGAAGTTTATATTTCAGCTAATGTATTGCACTGTTCTCGCCCTAAAACCTCAATGACAGCTAAGGAAACAGCAATATTCAAACGGCATCTGAAGATATATGCTTCATGAACACAAATCCCAAAAGCACCTGCGGAAATAGGATTCTTCAACACATATCTCAAAAGTATTTGAAGAAAAAGCTTTATGAACACAAATCCCAAAAGCATATGGAGAAATAGGCTCCATGAACACACATCCCGAAAGCCCCTGAAGAAATAGACTTCATGAACAAACATCCTGAATGCATCTGAAGAAATAGGCTTCATGAACACACATTCCGAAAGCGCCTGAAGAAACAAGCTTCATCAACACACATCCCGAAAGCACCTGAAGAAACAAGCTTCATCAACACACGTCCCGAAAGCACCTGAAGAAACAGGCTCCGTCAACACACATCATGAAAGCACCTGAAGAAATAGGCTTCACGAACACACGACGAGCACCTTCTGCTCTCCTATTTGCACAGCCTTGCACACAACAAGCACATTGATGTGGGCAGTGTCAACACGACGAGGAGGAACGCATTGGCTGTACGAGCGTCTGGTATGTGTTGTTTCATCAACAGATGGCGTTGTGAGGCCGGTTTCGCAACAGCTGGACTGAAGCTGTTGCAGGATTGTTGCTCACAAGACAGTCACACCAACAGCTGGAGCAAATCTGTCGCTCCGAGAACTGGACTGACTCTTGCAGGTTTTTCTTCTTTCAATCAGGCAGTCAGTGGGTGCTGTCCGTTCACCCTAGTCATGTATGCCGGTGACTGCAAGGCACCGTGTCCTTTGGTGCTCGAGTACTGCTGGAGGTCAGATTTGCGACTCGCCGCCTTGACTTTTTAGGTTTTTATAACCTCACGTCCTTATTGATATCTGAACTATTTTTGCTAGTTGCAGCTGTTTGTGTGGGGGAGATTTCTACGTTTTGTGAACTTAGAATGAACGCTCTCGAGTCGAGCATAGGTTACTTTTCAGAGGCACCGTTCAAGATGATTTGAAGTTCGTCGTTGAAGAGCCTTTGCGACGGCAGGTGGTCGGTTTTGACGGGACGCGTCACTTGATAAGTTTCTTTCATGAGTTGATTGAAACAAGCGCCGACTGCAGCAGATATCCTAACCTGTGATTAGTTTGATTGTATTCCCGTGCAGGAAGACAGATGTTCTCAGACAGTTTCAGAGCCGAGCAACAGGGTCGGCCGACCGTCTGTCGTGCGTCAGAGCGACAAAAGTATGTTCACCGCTGTACATTATGAAGAAATCCAGATATTTTCTTACGGCTTTCTAACTTCTCCACTCAAGGTGAAGCTACGAGATGTTGAAATCTTGTCGAAATTTAAACAGATATGTTGAAATCTTGTCGAAGTCGACTTGATGGTCTCAACATATCAGTAACGAAATTTAGGTGTGTTGTTTGTCGAAGAAAATTTTTCTTAATTAATTAAGCTTTGAAAGTCGCACATACAGCTGAGTAGCCGATAGTAGTTGAGAGGATCGGAAGTAAGTGCCAAACTCTATGATTAATTCTGATTTGAAAAGCTATTAAAAACAACCGTAGTGCACTGAAATTTAAAAAATTAATTCACCTCGCACATCAGAATCAACTATAGTAAGAGCGATAACATCCTCGAGAAACCCGTATTAAAAAATTCCAAAACAAAATCCCAAAACTGAACACAGTGAAACCTAAACTAGGGACTGGAGACCAAAGAACTTAACATCTCTTGCTCGGTGTACTCAACTCGAGCGATCGTCCAGCCAGCTGCAGGTGCCAAAGTGTGAGAGGCAACAACCTTTCGCCAGTATAGGTCCCATTATCATAACGAATGAAGTAATTATCCGCGAGACCTAGCCACAAGCTCAGATAATTATCAATAGCATTCAGCCGAGCATATACCACTGCATTTTCTGCTAAAATCCCGCAGTTGCTGCAAGATTAGAGCAACGGCAGCAGCTTGGCCCATGGCTGGATAGCAGGCGAGGTCGCGGATTTACACCTGACAAGAAATGTTTATGACGCGGTGAGGAAATCTACACTTTTATTACTTTGTGACTTGATTGCTTATGGGTAAATAAGTTGGAGGAAGGTGGAAGGTAGGGTTAGGTGTTCGTTAATTTAGTACGTTATAGTACAGTTCTAACTAAAATGCTTTTTCATGTTGTGATTACACGGTATAATTCAGTTCTGACAACTGAGCTTTTTTACGCAATGAATACACACGTGTGGGTGAGTCTAGGGAAGTAAGAATATGCACAGCATTGACATTGCTCGGCGAACTTTGGCCTAACGAATAAAAGATATGTGTTCTAGCGATGGAAGACAATCGCGTAAGAGTATGTATGTCCGCCGTGTGGTAGGTTTACCTTCAGATTTAAATACTAAATTTAGGAGCTTGAACTCGCTTCCAGTTGTCAAATAAAGCAAAAAATTTGGAGAAGTCTGAATAAATAAAAATTAAATGTTCATAAGAAAACATCATACGCTGCAAAATGTGATATATTCTCTTTAAACGAGCCAAACTTGGAATACAAACGTTATTAACACCAAAAATTATATTACGCAAGAATTATCTATACACTACGAAATTAGTTTAGTGTACCTCCAAGAACCCAATTCTATCGAGAAGCAACATTTTGCGTGATATCTCCTCTGGAAGAAATGCTGTACTACATACATCGCCGCCATGCTTCTGAGTACGACTAGTCCGTAGTTTGAGCGCTGAAGATTTGAGCTCATCCTTGAAAATCTAAATCAAATTTGCTCCTTTCAAGAGAATTGCATGTATTTCTCGGGTTTCTACGTAAGGATGTTGGTGAACTTTCCCACCAGTATATGTCATGATAGCAGGAATTTTGGTGTTAATTTCCATAAGATAATTTTTTTCGTAGTTCTGGATATACCAGAAACGATAAACGCGGAAGGTTTCGTGGTTTTTAATTTTCAACTTCAGGAGTAATTGAGGTACTCAGTTTCTTCTCCACTCTTTGAGATGGAAAAAGCAACACATACAATTGTACTTGTGTTGCCTCAGAAAGCTTCCAGCGTAGCCTCACACATCCAAGTGAAAGTCATCATAACGATTGCTCACATAAATTGTACAACACGACTTTTAAGAATAATACATCTAAAAACAACCTCAACTCACACATCCCATTTAAAAAGGAAAATGGACTATCGCTCAATCCAGAGCTCCCTGCGCGCTTGTTCATAAACCATATTTAAATAAGCCCTAATCTGCAGGAACACCGTGTAACAGCAAAGAGCACACCTGATATATCTGGCACGATGACATGGCATCATCGTTATCGCGGACCATAATGCAGGGACGGTGTCCGAGTGCTTGCGTGCCGCTCTCATCTGTCAAGCTTTCTTCTCGCGGCTTGCGCAGCTACGTCTAGAGCTGGCGTGCGGGTGTCTGCTGTTCTGTTAGGGTTTGTGGGTCTCAGAAAGTGAAGAAAACATCGGTCAAAGTTGCAGTAACGGAGACGTGAATAACAAAATCGGAGTGAGTTAGTGAGTCCGAAGTTGAAGTTTTAGCAGGAATCTTTTCTTATCCGAACGTGAAACAGGAATGGATATCAGAATATTATTTCCACGAGGAAAAAAATAGAAAAGGAAAGAGAAAGTTCAACAAAGCTGCGAAATTTTATCTAAGGGCAATTAAAAAATACATAAAAATTGCAAGTATAGTCCCAAAAAGTACTACAAATTCGCATTCATTCATTCCAAGATGGAAGTGTATTTTAGGTGTAACAGATAACTAAACACGAGACTTCCATCCAGCACAACGAGAGCGCCATGGAATGTCATGAAGAGGAGTTGCCGATGGGAAACGCTATGACAGTACATCAATAAATTTTCAATTAATTTTTAATAAATTTTCGATAAAATTTCAGGCACACATCCAATGGAATTAAACTCGTTTTCTGGGTGAAAAATGAGATCCGAACTACATGTCAAAACTTAAATAACGTATGAAAGCGAAATAATTTTTAAACTGAGAAAATAAACAGCTTTAACAAATTATAGTCTCAACAGTTTTAAAGTTTTGAAATTGTGGCGGTAAAACCATTTCAGAAATTGAAAGGGGATCAAATTAAAGCATTCAAACAATGAAAACAATTTGAACAAATTATGAAAACTCTGGTCAACTTGAACTATGTTGACACCAAAAAATATTTAAACAACTTGCAGAATGTGACCAGTGTAAACGAATCAAACACTTTTGAGCTTGCCCGTTTCGTTACCTCCAACGCACGAAGCACTGCAGGCAAAGACTTCACCTAACGACTATATCACTAAACGCATCAGCACATGTCCACTAGATCCAATATATCTCAATGGCAGTCATGTTTAGAGTGAAAGCAATGACGCTAGTGAGCGCTTGATCAAAGTCAAAATATAGTGTTGCTTGGTAAATGCGGCATGTTTTTTCCCTTGAGGAAAGAACTACCCAAGATGCAGCTTATGAAAAGTATCAGTGAGAAAGCGCAAGATTTGATTTATCTTAATATATCTGAACACGTCAGTGGCTTGCTTTAGTCGCAACTTTATCAGAAATCTAAAAACGAAAAAAAATCCCAGAAAATTAATCAAGGCATGCTTTGATTTACCTTTTGATGTAACATAACCGAAACAGTGCATGATTTGATTTACCTTTTGATGTAATATAACCGAAACAGCGCATGATTTGATTTACCTTTTGATGTAATATAACCGAAACAGCGCATGATTTGATTTACCTTTTGATGTAATAGGAACGAAACAGCGCATGATTTGATTTTTTATCTAATATCAATGAAACAGCGCATGAGTTGATTTATCTGTTGGACGTAACAGGTATATAATTGATAATTTGATTCACCTTTTGATGTAGTATGAATGAAACAGTGCACGATCTGATTTATCCTTTGATGTAATTTCAATATGACAGCTGATGATTTGATTCATCTTTTTAATGAAACAGCGCGTGATTTCATTTATCTGTTGTTGGAATATGACTGAAACAGTGCATGATTTGGTTTTATCTTGTTATGTAATATCAATGAAGCAGGCATGATTTAACTCATCATTAGATGTAAAATTAATGAAATAGTGCATGATTTGATTTATCTATTGTTGCAATATAACTGAAACACAGCCATGTTTGACTCCGGCTTCAGTGCAGGGACCTGAGAAAGCGGCGTGCCACACCTGGTGTGAGGTGCAGCGCTGGCACCTGGCGCGAAGCTGCGGCTTTCTCTTTTTCATGACGGAAACAATGGGTGTCGGGTCTCTCTCTGTGCACCTGCATCACTTCTGCATCACATATCTGCATCGCACATCTGCATCACGCATCTGCATCACGCACACCTGCACCACACACCCCTGCACCACACACTTGCGCCACACACTTGCACCACACACCTGCACCACACACACCTGCACCACACACTTGCACCACACACCTGCACCGCACACACCTGCACCACACACCTGCACCACACACACCTGCACCACACACACCTGCACCACACACACCTGCACCACACGCCTGCACCACACACCTGCACCACACACCTGCACCACACACACCTGCACCACACACCTGCACCACACACCTGCACCACACACCTGCACCACACACACCTGCACCACACACATCTGCACCACACACACCTGCACAACACACCTGCACCACACACCTGCACTACACACACCTGCACCACACACACCTGCACCACACACACCTGCACCACACACCCGCACCACACACCTGCACCACACACACCTGCACCACACACGCACCTGCACCACACACACCTGCACCACACGCCTGCACCACACACACCTGCACCACACACCTGCACCACACACCTGCACCACACACACCTGCACCACACACACCTGCATCACACGCCTGCACCACACACACCTGCACCACACACCTGCACCACACACCTGCACCACACACACAAGCACCACACACACCTGCACCACACATACCTGCACCACACACACCTGCACCACACACACCTGCACCACACACCTGCACCACACACAACTGCACCACACACACCAGCACCACACACCCCTGCACCACACACCTGCACCACACACCTGCACCACACACACCTGCACCACACACCTGCACCACACACCTGCACCGCACACACCTGCACCACACACCTGCACCACACACACCTGCACCACACACACCTGCACCACACACACCTGCACCACACGCCTGCACCACACACCTGCACCACACACCTGCACCACACACACCTGCACCACACACCTGCACCACACACCTGCACCACACACCTGCACCACACACCTGCACCACACACACCTGCACCACACACACCTGCACCACACACACCTGCACCACACACACCTGCACCACACACCTGCACCACACACATGCACCACACACACCTGCACCACACACCTGCACCACACACACCTGCACCACACACACCTGCACCACACACACCTGCACCACACACACCTGCACCGCACACAGCTGCACCACACACCTGCACCACACACCTGCACCACACACACCTGCACCACACACCTGCACCACACACAACTGCACCACACACACCAGCACCACACACCCCTGCACCACACACCTGCACCACACACCTGCACCACACACCTGCACCACACACACCTGCACCACACACATCTGCACCACACACACCTGCACAACACACCTGCACCACACACCTGCACTACACACACCTGCACCACACACACCTGCACCACACACACCTGCACCACACACCCGCACCACACACCTGCACCACACACACCTGCACCACACACACACCTGCACCACACACACCTGCACCACACGCCTGCACCACACACACCTGCACCACGCACCTGCACCACACACCTGCACCACACACACCTGCACCACACACACCTGCATCACACGCCTGCACCACACACACCTGCACCACACACCTGCACCACACACCTGCACCACACACACCTGCACCACACACACCTGCCCCACACACACCTGCACCACACACACCTGCACCACACACCTGCACCACACACACAAGCACCACACACACCTGCACCACACATACCTGCACCACACACACCTGCACCACACACACCTGCACCACACACCTGCACCACACACACCTGCACCACACACACCTGCACCACACACACCTGCACCACACACACCTGCACCACACACACCTGCACCACACACACCTGCACCACACACCTGCACCACACACACCTGCACCACACACACCAGCACCACACACACCTGCACCACACACACCTGCACCACACACACCTGCACCACACACACCTGCACCACACACACCTGCACCACACACACCTGCACCACACACACCTGCACCACACACACCTGCACCACACACACCTGCACCACGCACACCTGCACCACACACCTGCACCACACACACCTGCACCACACACACCTGCACCACACACACCTGCACCACACACACCCGCACCACACACCTGCACCACACACACCTGCACCACACACACCTGCACCACACACACCTGCACCACACACACCTGCACCACGCACACCTGCACCACACACCTGCACCACACACACCTGCACCACACACACCTGCACCACACACCTGCACCACACACCTGCACCACACACACCTGCACCACACACACCTGCACCACACACACCTGCACCACACACACCTGCACCACACACACCTGCACCACACACCTGCATCTGAAGCTCAAAGGAAAATTTCTCAGCAACCAACGGCCGCGGGTGTTCGAAGAAAAAAGCATTTAAATGCTCGGAGAAAGTATTCGAGATATGTAACTTCGATGCAAAAATACACAAAAACGAGGCTGGGAGTGTTTGATCAGCACATTCTCGCGCTCTGAAAGTTTCGATGCCAGCGTTAAGTTTTACTCCTTGCTGAGCTGCCTTGCCTCTTTGATGCAGTAATGATGCTTGGCTTCGGACAAAATTGTAGACCATTTATTTAGGGGGTGGTACGAAATTTGAAGCAAACTTTACGTATCCATTGTGCATTTGGGAATGTGTCTAAGTTCAGTTTTTGAGATTGACGTGCGAGGAAATTTTTACAAGATTTTGGTTATTTTTCCCTGTGATAAGAAGTACTCTCTGTAGCTTTTGGTTTTCTGAAAATGGTGAAGTAACTCGAAAATTCATTCAAAAAGGAGCTCCAAGTTCGCAACCAAAAAATTCCCCGTTCTATAACACAAAGTTGTTCCTGGCTCGGTCGGACGGTCCGTCTTTCCGTCACACTTGTAATGACCGTATCTGTGATACGAGTTTCACCAGAACACAAGTACAAGAATATTTTAAACGCGGGTACTATTAGGATGGATTTTTCGGTTTGTCATTCACATCGGGAAGATTTATTTAAGAAAAATATCGAATCCCGTCAATTTTGACGGGCCGAGTGCCCTAACGTACACATATAATTGTGTTAATAACTCTTTCATTTGCTGATGGAGGCTACAGCAAATGTTGCGCTATCCAGTGACGGTCTGCGTTACGCGCAGTACAATGGCTCGTCTCCATTACCCAGTCAAACATTTTCGCCGGAGCATGTATGTTTTTCGCCGCTTAAGCGATTTAATTACTTGGCCGGTGAAAAAAATGCATGCAGGCGGCGAAAAAGTTAGACTGGGTAATTGAATTGCACAGTAGCCCATTCAACACCCACTTGACCATCGGAAGATACTCCATTGATTTTAGAAACACTTACGAAACACCTCAAACTTAAATCAACGATTTAAAAGTCCATTGCAAAGAGAAAGATCGACCAGAATATAAATATTGGATTTAAAGAAGTGACACAGCAACAAGCATGGCTGAGCGTTCACGCGGCGAGTGTGTGTGTTTGACATTGTGGCACCTGCTACAGAGCGAAAGTTATCATATTGATTTTAGTCATCGAAGAGGACTTGACTTCATTAATCAAAGGACTTCACTTCATTAATCAAACACTGCAATCAGAACATTTTTTGAAAGAAATCGACATTTTACTTCTAAGCATTTAAAATTAGCTAAAAACTGAAGCCTCCCTAAAAAGCTAATGCTATCATGCTTTTCATACTAACCATGTTTTTAGCTCTTGCAGTCACATCAGAGTAAATCACGTTATTGAAATTTCTATACATTTAGATCCATACGCATATCTAAATAGAATGAAGATCCATCAGAATTCTGTAATGTCAATAGTCTCCTAGCTTCTCAAGACGCGTTGTAGGCAACGAAGTATTTCACCACAAAACACCAATAAATTGAATTGAAGCACTTAAGGCAAAGTTGCCTTGATGACCTTTTGTCTAAAGTTGACAACTTTTTCCTTGTGCGGCTGGACAACTGATAATAAATTGGCCATGAAAAACAAGGCTTTTAGGCGCAAGTGACGGGTGAAGGTGCAGATAATTACGCTAAAAAATAAATTCAAATGCTCAGCGGAAGTTTTACTTGCATTGACATATCCAGGCACTTCACTTGCACTCGGAAAGTGTAGCCAGTATACGAGTATGCTGATATACCCTGGCACTTCACTTGTATTCGGGAAGTGTAGCCAGTATACGAGTATGCTGATAAACCCTGGCGCTTCACTTGTATTCGGGAAGTGTAGCCAGTATACGAGTATACTGATAAACCCTGGCGCTTCACTTGTATTCGGGAAGTGTAGCCAGTATACGAGTATGCTGATATACCCTGGCACTTCACTTGTATTCGGGAAGTGTAGCCAGTATACGAGTATGCTGATAAACCCTGGCGCTTCACTTGTATTCGGGAAGTGTAGCCAGTATACGAGTATACTGATGTACCCTGGCGCTTCACTTGTATTCGGGAAGTGTAGCCAGTATACGTGTATACTGATATACCCTGGCGCTTCACTTACACTCGGGAAGTGTAGCCAGTATACGAGTATACTGATGTACCCTGGCGCTTCACTTGTATTCGGGAAGTTTAGCCAGTATACGTGTATACTGATGTACCCTGGCGCTTCACTTGTATTCGGGAAGTGTAGCCAGTATACGAGCATACTGATGTACCCTGGCGCTTCACTTGTATTCGGGAAGTGTAGCCAGTATATGAGCACATTTGGAGGATTTTACACTTAAGAAAAACACTTAAGAGATTTCGATAGTTCCAATGAACTGTAATTTTACAGCAGCCCATGTTACTGGCGAGCATTTCAATCATGCCTTATTTTGAGACCAGAATGTGCCTTTCCTGTAGTCTCACTTTCATACATTTTTTTGCTTGTTGCCTAGCATCTTGAAAAACAAGCATTAAATTAGGATTATATTTTATGTATGCAACTATGAAGCTTATTCATCTGTAGTCTTGTTCACATCAGTAAACGTGAGTACATAAGATTCATTATGAATTCTTTGTTCTACGCATTTTACACCGTCGTGAATCATCAGCACTTCACTTTATTTTTGATTTACTATTTTTTATGAGCTTTTGCGATTTCATCTCTCTGCAGCACCGCTGGATCCTCTAGTAAATTTTTACTAAAATTTACCTCAGTGTGCAGCACAAAACCTTCGCGTCACACACACCAACACAACACACAACACATCACATCACACCACAGTGTGGAGCACAAGACCTTCACGTCACACACACCAACACAACACACAACACATCACAACACACCACAGTGTGGAGCACAAAACCTTCGCATCACACACACCAACACAACACACAACACATCACATCACACCACAGTGTGGAGCACAAGACCTTCACGTCACACACACCAACACAACACACAACACATCACATCACACCACAGTGTGGAGCACAAGACCTTCACGTCACACACCAACACAACACACAACACATCACAACACACCACAGTGTGGAGCACAAGACCTTCACGTCACACACACCAACACAACACACAACACATCACAACACACCACAGTGTGGAGCACAAAACCTTCGCATCACACACACCAACACAACACACAACACATCACATCACACCACAGTGTGGAGCACAAGACCTTCACGTCACACACCAACACAACACACAACACATCACAACACACCACAGTGTGGAGCACAAGACCTTCGCGTCACACACACCAACACAACACACAACACGTCACAACTCACCACAGTGTGGAGCACAAGACCTTCACGTCACACACACCAACACAACACACAACACATCACAACACACCACAGTGTGGAGCACAAAACCTTCGCATCACACACACCAACACAACACACAACACATCACATCACACCACAGTGTGGAGCACAAGACCTTCACGTCACACACACCAACACAACACACAACACATCACAACACACCACAGTGTGGAGCACAAAACCTTCGCATCACACACACCAACACAACACACAACACATCACATCACACCACAGTGTGGAGCACAAGACCTTCACGTCACACACACCAACACAACACACAACACATCACAACACACCACAGTGTGGAGCACAAAACCTTCGCGTCACACACACCAACACAACACACAACACGTCACAACTCACCACAGTGTGGAGCACAAGACCTTCACGTCACACACACCAACACAACACACAACACATCACAACACACCACAGTGTGGAGCACAAAACCTTCGCATCACACACACCAACACAACACACAACACATCACATCACACCACAGTGTGGAGCACAAGACCTTCACGTCACACACACCAACACAACACACAACACATCACATCACACCACAGTGTGGAGCACAAGACCTTCACGTCACACACCAACACAACACACAACACATCACAACACACCACAGTGTGGAGCACAAAACCTTCGCATCACACACACCAACACAACACACAACACATCACATCACACCACAGTGTGGAGCACAAGACCTTCACGTCACACACACCAACACAACACACAACACATCACAACACACCACAGTGTGGAGCACAAGACCTTCGCGTCACACACACCAACACAACACACAACACATCACAACTCACCACAGTGTGCAGCACAAGACCTTCACGTCACACACCAACACAATCACACAGCACGTCACAACACACCACAGTCTGCAGCACAAAACCTTCGCGTCACACACACCAACACAACACACAACACATCACAACACACCACAGTGTGGAGCACAAGACCTTCGCGTCACACACACCAACACAACACACAACACGTCACAACTCACCACAGTGTGCAGCACAAGACCTTCACGTCACACACCAACACAATCACACAGCACGTCACAACACACCACAGTCTGCAGCACAAAACCTTCGCATCACACGCACCAACACAACACACAACACATCACAACACACCACAGTGTGCAGCACAAGACCTTCACGTCACACACCAACACAATCACACAACACATCACAACACACCACAGTCTGCAGCACAAAACCTTCGCGTCACACACACCAACACAACACACAACACGTCACAACTCACCACAGTGTGCAGCACAAGATCTTCACGTCACACACCAACACAATCACACAACACATCACAACACACCACAGTCAGCAGCACAAAACTTTCGCGTCACACACACCAACACAACACACAACACATCACAACTCACCACAGTCTGCAGCACAAAACCTTCGCGTCACACACACCAACACAACACACAACACGTCACAACTCACCACAGTCTGCAGCACAAAACCTTCGCGTCACACACACCAACACAACACACAACACGTCACAACTCACCACAGTGTGCAGCACAAGACCTTCACGTCACACACCAACACAACACACAACACATCACAACACACCACAGTGTGGAGCACAAGACCTTCGCGTCACACACACCAACACAACACACAACACGTCACAACTCACCACAGTGTGCAGCACAAGACCTTCACGTCACACACCAACACAATCACACAGCACGTCACAACACACCACAGTCTGCAGCACAAAACCTTCGCGTCACACACACCAACACAACACACAACACATCACAACACACCACAGTGTGGAGCACAAGACCTTCGCGTCACACACACCAACACAACACACAACACGTCACAACTCACCACAGTGTGCAGCACAAGACCTTCACGTCACACACCAACACAATCACACAGCACGTCACAACACACCACAGTCTGCAGCACAAAACCTTCGCGTCACACGCACCAACACAACACACAACACATCACAACACACCACAGTGTGCAGCACAAGACCTTCACGTCACACACCAACACAATCACACAACACATCACAACACACCACAGTCTGCAGCACAAAACCTTCGCGTCACACACACCAACACAACACACAACACGTCACAACTCACCACAGTGTGCAGCACAAGATCTTCACGTCACACACCAACACAATCACACAACACATCACAACACACCACAGTCAGCAGCACAAAACTTTCGCGTCACACACACCAACACAACACACAACACATCACAACTCACCACAGTCTGCAGCACAAAACCTTCGCGTCACACACACCAACACAACACACAACACGTCACAACTCACCACAGTCTGCAGCACAAAACCTTCGCGTCACACACACCAACACAACACACAACACGTCACAACTCACCACAGTGTGCAGCACAAGACCTTCACGTCACACACCAACACAACACACAACACATCACAACACACCACAGTGTGGAGCACAAGACCTTCGCGTCACACACACCAACACAACACACAACACGTCACAACTCACCACAGTGTGCAGCACAAGACCTTCACGTCACACACCAACACAATCACACAACACATCACAACACACCACAGTCTGCAGCACAAAACCTTCGCGTCACACACACCAACACAACACACAACACATCACAACTCACCACAGTCTGCAGCACAAAACCTTCGCGTCACACACACCAACACAACACACAACACGTCACAGCTCACCACAGTGTGCAGCACAAAACCTTCGAGTCACACACACCAACACAACACACAACACATCACAACTCACCACAGTCTGCAGCACAAAACCTTCGAGTCACACACACCAACACAACACACAACACGTCACAGCTCACCACAGTGTGCAGCACAAGACCTTCACGTCACACACCAACACAATCACACAACACATCACAACACACCACAGTCTGCAGCACAAAACCTTCGCGTCACACACCAACACAACACACAACACATCACAACACACCACAGTGTGCAGCACAAGACCTTCACGTCACACACCAACACAATCACACAACACATCACAACACACCACAGTCTGCAGCACAAAACCTTCGCGTCACACACACCTACACAACACACAACACGTCACAACTCACCACAGTCTGCAGCACAAAACCTTCGCGTCACACACACCAACACAACACACAACACGTCACAACTCACCACAGTCTGCAGCACAAAACCTTCGCGTCACACACACCAACACAACACACAACACATCACAACTCACCACAGTGTGCAGCACAAAACCTTCGCGTCACACACACCAACACAACACACAACACGTCACAACTCACCACAGTGTGCAGCACAAAACCTTCGCGTCACACACGCCAACACAACACACAACACGTCACAACTCACCACAGTGTGCAGCACACAACCTTCGCGTCACACACACCAACACAACACACAACACGTCACAACTCACCACAGTGTGCAGCACAAAACCTTCGCGTCACACACACCAACACAACACACAACACGTCACAACTCACCACAGTGTGCAGCACAAAACCTTCGCGTCACACACACCAACACAACACACAACACATCACAACTCACCACAGTCTGCAGCACAAAACCTTCGCGTCACACACACCAACACAACACACAACACGTCACAACTCACCACAGTGTGCAGCACAAAACCTTCGCGTCACACACACCAACACAACACACAACACATCACAACTCACCACAGTGTGCAGCACAAAACCTTCGCGTCACACACACCAACACAACACACAACACGTCACAACTCACCACAGTGTGCAGCACAAAACCTTCGCGTCACACACGCCAACACAACACGTCACAACTCACCACAGTGTGCAGCACAAAACCTTCGCGTCACACACACCAACACAACACACAACACGTCACAACTCACCACAGTCTGCAGCACAAAACCTTCGCGTCACACACGCCAACACAACACACAACACGTCACAACTCACCACAGTGTGCAGCACAAAACCTTCGCGTCACACACACCAACACAACACACAACACGTCACAACTCACCACAGTGTGCAGCACAAAACCTTCGCGTCACACACGCCAACACAACACACAACACGTCACAACTCACCACAGTGTGCAGCACAAAACCTTCGCGTCACACACACCAACACAACACACAACACGTCACAAATCACCACAGTGTGCAGCACAAAACCTTCGCGTCACACACGCCAACACAACACACAACACGTCACAACTCACCACAGTGTGCAGCACAAAACCTTCGCGTCACACACACCAACACAACACACAACACGTCACAACTCACCACAGTGTGCAGCACAAAACCTTCGAGTCACACACCAACACAACACACAACACGTCACAACTCACCACAGTGTGCAGCACAAAACCTTCGCATCACACACGCCAACACAACACACAACACGTCACAACTCACCACAGTGTGCAGCACAAGACCTTCGCGTCACACACCAACACAACACACATCACAACACACCACAGTGTGCAGCACAAGACCTTCACGTCACACACCAACACAACACACAACACGTCACAACTCACCACAGTCTGCGGCACAAAACCTTCGCGTCACACATACCAACACAACACACAACACGTCACAACTCACCACAGTCTGCAGCACAAAACCTTCGCGTCACACACACCAACACAACACACAACACGTCACAACTCACCACAGTCTGCAGCACAAAACCTTCGCGTCACACACACCAACACAACACACAACACGTCACAACTCACCACAGTCTGCAGCACAAGACCTTCACGTCACACACCAACACAACACACAACACGTCACAACTCACCACAGTCTGCAGCACAAAACCTTCGCATCACACACACCAACACAACACACAACACGTCACAACTCACCACAGTCTGCAGCACAAAACCTTCGCGTCACACACACCAACACAACACACAACACGTCACAACTCACCACAGTCTGCAGCACAAAACCTTCGCATCACACACACCACCACAATACACAACACGTCACAACTCACCACATCACCACAGTCTGCAACACAAAACCTTCGCATCACACACACCAACACAACACACAACACGTCACAACTCATCACAGTCTGCAGCACAAAACCTTCGCGTCACACACACCAACACAACACACAACACGTCACAACTCACCACAGTCTGCAGCACAAAACCTTCGCGTCACACACACCAACACAACACACAACACGTCACAACTCACCACAGTCTGCAGCACAAAACCTTCGCGTCACACACACCAACACAACACACAACACGTCACAACTCACCACAGTCTGCAGCACAAAACCTTCGCATCACACACACCAACACAACACACAACACGTCACAACTCACCACAGTCTGCAGCACAAAACCTTCCCTTTACACACACCAACACAACACACAACACGTCACAACTCACCACAGTCTGCAGCACAAAACCTTCGCGTCACACTCACCAACACAACACACAACACGTCACAACTCACCACAGTCTGCAGCACAAAACCTTCGCATCACACACACCAACACAACACACAACACGTCACAACTCACCACAGTCTGCAGCACAAACCTTCGCGTCACACACACCAACACAACACACAACACGTCACAACTCACCACAGTCTGCAGCACAAAACCTTCGCATCACACACACCAACACAACACACAACACGTCACAACTCACCACAGTCTGCAGCACAAAACCTTCGCATGACACACACCAACACAACACACAACACGTCACAACTCACCACAGTCTGCAGCACAAAACCTTCGCGTCACACACACCAACACAACACACAACACGTCACAACTCACCACAGTCTGCAGCACAAAACCTTCGCATCACACACACCAACACAACACACAACACGTCACAACTCACCACAGTCTGCAGCACAAAACCTTCGCATCACACACACCAACACAACACACAACACGTCACAACTCACCACAGTCTGCAGCACAAAACCTTCGCATCACACACACCAACACAACACACAACACGTCACAACTCACCACAGTCTGCAGCACAAAACCTTCGCTTCACACACACCAACACAACACACAACACGTCACAACTCACCACAGTCTGCAGCACAAAACCTTCGCTTCACACACACCAACACAACACACAACACGTCACAACTCTCCACAGTCTGCAGCACAAAACTTTCGCATCACACACACCAACACAACACACAACACGTCACAACTCACCACAGTCTGCAGCACAAAACCTTCGCTTCACACACACCAACACAACACACAACACATCACAACTCACCACAGTGTGCAGCACAAAACCTTCGCATCACACACACCAACACAACACACAACACGTCACAACTCACCACAGTGTGCAGCACAAAACCTTCGCGTCACACACGCCAACACAACACACAACACATCACAACACACCACAGTGTGCAGCACAAGACCTTCACGTCACACACCAACACAATCACACAACACATCACAACTCACTACAGTGTGCAGCACAAGACCTTCACGTCACACACCAACACAACCACACAACACATCACAACACACCACAGTGTGAAGCACAAGACCTTCACGTCACACACCAACACAATCACACAACACATCACAACACACTACAGTGTGCAGCACAAGACCTTCACGTCACACACACCAACACAATCACACAACACGTCACAACACACCACAGTGTGCAGCACAAGACCTTCACGTCACACACCAACACAACACACAACACATCACAACACACCACAGTGTGCAGCACAAAACCTTCACGTCACACACCAACACAACACACAACACATCACAACACACCACAGTGTGCAGCACAAGACCTTCGCGTCACACACCAACACAACACACAACACATCACAACACACCACAGTGTGCAGCACAAGACCTTCATGCTGCAGCCAAATAGCAGTGTGTCCTCGGCCTCCTGCATGTTTACCTCAGAAGTCACGTCCTTGCGCCACAACACCGCCGCAGGCTACATATTTGAGCCGTACATTTTTCTGATTGTTTGATATCGGGGTCAAATTGCAATTAATAAATTGTGTGCTTCGCAAGGTTTTCTCACGTACTGCTCGCATAATGCGTGCTGTTGGATGGGAGTTCATTAGTTCAGAAAACGAAATAATGTTTCTAAATTTAATTTTTTTCAGTGTTTTGCTAATAACTTAAGAACTTCTATGCGACCACGATATTGGGTGAAGCAGTTGCAACTTAATCTAACTGAATCAAAATTACACTAGCAGTAAATCGCTGGTATTTGATGGGTACTGCTTCTGCATGTAAGGCAGTTGACGTCATGGGAATCAAACGAAATTCTGATGCGTGAAAATGAGAGCAAAACGAAATTTTGATGCGTAAAAATGAGAGCAAAACGAAATTTTGATGCGGAAAAATGAGAGCAAAACGAAATTTTGATGCGGAAAAATGAAAGCAAAACGAAATTCTGATGCGTAAAAATGAGAGCAAAACGAAATTTAGATGCGTACAGATGAGAGCAAAACGATATCCTACTGCATAGCAAAGGTAATGAAATGAAATTCCGCAGCATAAAAATAGAAGTGAAACAAAGTTCTGATGCTTAAAAATGAGAGCGAAACGAATTTCTACAGCAGAGACGAGAGTGAAACAAAGTTCTGCTTCCTAAAAATGGAAGTGCTTCAATATCCTCATTCTGTTCGTTTTGGAGGGAAGCCACAGTCTCTAACTGCTCAGCTTCGTCAAGCTTCGCACTCTCGCGCTGACCGTCCGTACAGAAACTGCGCTTGAACGTCGTAAACAAAATACTGACTAAAATACAAAATGATAAATCAATTAAGTAAAATACTAAATCAGATCCATGATATCCTCCATCGCAGAATATGTCAAATCGATGTAACGAAAACAATTCATTTAGTGACATCGCTTTCAAAGTTTCAGCATGAATTCAAGACTTGACTCCATCATACGAGACTTGAAAAACATTGATATGCTTGATGATAAACTACATGGGTTTGTGTTGGCACTTCACTCGTACTTGGAGCGTATAGCATGTATACGAGTGAATGCGCGGTGTTACAAATACTGAAGTATAGTTTGAAAATAGTTGATAGTTTCCAAAAAGCTGAAATTATTAAACTATCAACTCGAGATTTGCTAAATGCTTTGGAACCGCGAGATCAAAGTTGTTCTGAAACTTGTGTACTGAAATAGTCAGAACACTATTTAGAATCATGAATAGTTTTAAACACTAAAGTATGCATTTAGTTTTATGCGATAGTCATGTAGACTGTAGATACAGTTTAATATTATGCAGGGTGGGCCAGAAGTAAATGACCCTTTTAATCTGCAAGCTGAGTAAATAGGATACCGAAATAAACCATAAAAATGTTATTCTTTCAAACAAAACAAAGTTTTCTTTTTATTATCAAATTAAAAGGGTCAGTTACTTCTGGCCCACCCCGTAGTTGTGAGCTTAAAGAAGAGTAAAGATTGAATTAATTTCTTTTGATTAACATTTTTTTTTTAAATTTATTTTTTTTTAATTTTTATCTATGGGAATTAGTGCTCCCTGGGGAAAATGTGAGATTTCGACCTAAGGGTTAGGTAGGTCTGATTTTTGTTGAAATAAAATAGTTGTTTCAATATATGAGCCATATTTTTTCGGATCTCTGTTATCCGGTTTTTCAGCAATTCTGACTTTCTTCTTCAGCGCCTATTTAATTTTAGAGCCTTCCTTCTCTACCTACTATATCTATGCCCAAGGGATCTTGTGTGAGAACACAATTTGGCGCATAAATTTCCTTCACTCCAAACTGAACGGTGCCTCCCTCATTCTTCCTTTGTTGCGTTTAGAGAGGCTTCAACTAACTTATACGCTCCAGTTATCTGTGAGTTAGTAACTATGTATGTTATTTTTTCGGAAATAGCACGCTTGGGAGACTATTGGAAATAAAAGCCAATCTTCAGAAATTAAACTACATCTAATTTTTCAAATTAAGGCATGAGCCAAAAAAGCCTAACAGAAATTGATGGATTAAAACGTATTATAGCTCATATTTTGATATGATGGCGTAACATGTGACATCATCCTGATGTTCAGCACACCATTTTTTCAAACCGCTCATACTTTTTTTCAGATGAACTATTACTCAAAATTGTGGTAGCGTAAAAAAATATTTTTATTTAATACTGAAAATTTCGGAAAACAGGTCGAACACGTCTCGCATATTAATTAGTCAGAGAAAATGAGGGCTTAAAGTTTAGCCCCTCACTTTGAACAACATCTTACCGCTGCAATATATGGACCCGAAAGCTTTCATGCGTTGATTTGTTACAAATATACGTGTATATAAAAATACTTACAGCATTTCAACGCACACACACACTCAAAGTAGCGGCGCTGATGAAAGCAACCAACATGCCACTCAAAAAAAAAAAAACTGCCGCTTTGAATAGTGCGATGCTCCAGCAGCTGCAGCAGCAGAGCCTTAGAAGTCTCCGTACCATTTTTAAAAGAGAAGTTCCGCTCAAGATAATGATTATTCAGGACCCATCAGGAAGAGAGCACATTTTTGAGGTCTCGATTAATTAAGGCGGGATGAGAGCGGCAAAAGATTTACACGCGCGTTACCTGCGCCGTTTTAGAGAAAGAAGGCAGGCAGGCAGCAGCAAAGCATGACGGCGGCTAAAGTAAATTCAGTAATCATGACCAGCCCCAAAAGTGTGTGGCGGCCGAATAAGGCATGACCTTATATTGAGCGCCAGCACCAGGTGCTGTGTTGCCTATAAGGCAACGCACACCGCCTCTGGGGTCACATCGGCACCTGTGTGGTCAGGCGGCATCCATACGGCACTGATCTCTGCGCTCCTCGCTCTCAAACTCTGCCTTATTGGCGCTCGGTCTGGTATTGAATATGTATAGAAGTACTTGCTCATTCGCACTTGGTCGGGTATGGAATGTGCACGAAAGTACTGGCTCTCAAATTATGGCGCATTCGCACTTGGTCGGATATTGAATGTGTACGAAAGTACTGGCTCTCATGGTATGGCGCATTCGCGCTTGGTCGGGTATTGAATGTGCACGAAAGTACTGGCTCTCAAAGTATGGCGCATTCACAGGTCAAACATACGGTTGTGTATTGGTAATATAAAAAAGTATCTCGCGCTCAAAGTATGGCTCATTCACACTTCAAACTCGGTCATCGGAAATGTACGAATGTACTATGAATACTAACAAGAAAATACTGTTTAGTGGATGTTTTATGTTTGAGCTGAGATTCGAAGCTTGTGAATTGAAAAGCATTCATCGTCATGCTCGGCCGAAGAAACATCGGTCGAAGCGTTAAAATACGGTCAGGTTCCATGCTAATACGCAGCCGGAAAAATCTGAGCCATGAAATTCAAATCTAATCTCTGTATGTATAGTAATAATATTGGGCAGAAAAGACGACCATTTGTCATTGTGATGTTAGAAATATTTACAAAGACATAGCCTCAATTATTGTGTGTCCCAACATTCGTTCAATCCGTGCAACAAGAAAGAAACCGTATGGAAGTGTCCAAAAACTTTAAAATCCAGACATAACTGCTCATACACAATTAAAAATTAATACATTAATAAAACTTTGACATCAAATAAATTATCGAATTGGAACAAATGAAAAATTCATAAGAGCTTTCTCCTCTTTGATGGTAAACGTGGTGACGTAAACGGAAAGTTCTTTATACAGTTTGCAGAGAACGTCCGAAATGTTGAGTCAAAAATATATTGAGGAAAAATTCTAAATCATCCCAATTAATGAAATGCAACGCGATTTTTCCTTAATTAACTTGAGGAAAATAATGCAAATGTTGTAGAGTAGAAAAACATCAATGCAGAGAGACAGTCTACGCCACGTGCGGTGACTCCGGCCTGATGACGATCCGAAATTAGATGACGTTTCTTCACGTGCTATTTACTTAGTGCTTAATGCAATACAAAAAATAATACATACGAAAAGGAAAACACTACGTACTTCTGGAAAAAAACAATTTACATTCGCACAAACATTAGTATTGACAACCAAAACACATGCTTACTTTAACACTTATTTCACTGCTTAATTGTTACGATATAGCTTCAAAATCTCAAAGGCAAATGACTTACAGAAAGTTCCATTAACATTTTTTCTATGTTTGAAGAACTTTTAGAATACCAGAAAACCATCAGATTCTTTTGACGTTGAGTACTTTTTTTCGAGAGAAATATAAATCTTGCGCGCGTTGTTCGGAATGCAAGTTTCACCCACCGTACATCAATCATGAAAGTTACGCGATCTGATTCCAATCAGTGCGTTCTAGCAATTGTTCGAATGACGCGCAAAATCATCGTTTACTAAGTATTACGAAACTTTTTTACCTTGAATATTTTACTTTCTGGAAATTATAAGCTGATTATAAAGCTCACACATACTTACACACTTACACACACATGTTGCATGTCAAAATGAAAATGCGAGGATTATCGTGTATTTAGTTCATCTACACTCAAGTTTTTGGATTCAATTTTTTTAATTGCTTATGTTCAAGGTAATCGTAATTTTTTGTAACGCAGTTCACGTTCATGGAATGAAAAAAAATGTTAATCAAAAGAAATTAATTCAACCTTTACTCTTACACGAAATTTTGTTTAGGTAAAATTAAAGTAGCTGAAAACTTATTTTCACGTACAGAGCAAAATCATGGCTCTTAGTGCCCCGTTATACTTCAAAATGTTGTTATTTGTATTATTTACACTGCGCCGGAATAACGGTGCTTGTGTTTTCAGTGTTTCCTATTCAATTAAATCACTATTCATTTTGTTCAACAGTCCCTCAGTTCCAAGGTCTTTTTCTTGACTACACGTTAGCAGTTTGCTTTTCCATTTCTTCGTCACTTTTTTCAGTATGCATTCATTTATTTATTTTTTCGCGACTTGCTTTATTTCTCCAGGATCTCATTCTCCTTTGTGTCATGTTTCCTTTGTTTCTCTCTCCTTATTCGTCACAATAATCCAAAGGATCTCCTCGACGCTCTTGGTGTGCTGACCAGACGGCTTCTGACGATCTCCAAGGAAAACTCCGACTCCAACAAAACTTTCCGGATGTGGATCTACCGAAGACTAACTTATTTATTTATAAAAAATTAAGAGTTGTAGAAGCCAAGTATGAAATCCGTGATTTTAAAAAAAATTTCGGATTTTGACCTACCGAAGACTAACATATGATTATAACAAATAATTAAATGTTGTAAAATTCAAGTTAGAAATCAGTGATTAACAAAAAAAATCGGACTTAGATCTACTGGAGATTAACTCATAATTATACCAAACAATTAAGTGCTGTAGAATCCAAGTAAGAATTCCGGGATTTAAAAGCAGAATCAGCGTCATCAGATTTACATGTGCTTTGCTGGAGTAACAAACAACCTACTGTATGTTCCTTTAATATTTTTTTTATTTATGTGGGATAATTTCTGAAAACTTGAGCAAGCATTTTCTTAATTTTTTCATTTACATCGGATGATCTTTGAAAACTTGAGTTGAGATTTTCTTTCCTTTTTTTATTTGCGTGAGAGCAACTGAAAAAACTTGCACGTAAATTTTAATTCAATTTATTTCATTTATGCAAGATGACTTCAGGAAATTTGAGCATTTTAATTTTTTTCGCACATGTAGGTTGATTTTAGAAATCTTGAGCATTTAGGTCATTTTCACATACACAGGATAACTTTTGAAAACTCTATCATTTAGATTTTTCACACCTGCAGGATGATTTTAGAAAACTGAAGCATTTCGATTTATTTTACAACTGTCATCGCAATTCCAGAAAACTTGAGCTTTAAATATATTTCCCATACTTGAGATGATTTGAAAGAACCTGAGCGAGCACACGAGCTGGGGCACCAGAACCTGGCAGAGCGAGCGCAGGAGTGCCGGCGTTTTTACGGCTCCATAACCTCTACAGGAGACCAGATGGTCTGCTGTCGTTTACACCACAGACGCGCCACAAAATTTTTATATGAGACGAAGCCTGAAAAAAAGTCATGTTTTTCGGTTATGTACATTTCCTGATATTCTCTCCCTCACCAGCGAGGAGCCGTCAGACACAATTCCAATGCAAACACCGGGAGCGCCAGAGGGCTAAATTTGCTTTACGAACGCAAACCAAAACTACATGTAACTCCAGACTCAAAACGGACATTGTGAGGGAGGTTTTTGCGAGCGTTTAGTGAAAGATACAAGGCGTCAACGCGCAAGATTGACCAGGTGTTAAAACGCGCGACCTTTCCAGATGCTCCAGCAACACTCGTGCCCGCAGCCCTACACACACACACACACACACTTACACACACAACACACACACAGCACCACTCCCTGGGCTGACCTTTGTGGGGGCGAGCTTCATTCAATTCAGTTTGAATTATTCCATTCAATCCAGCTTGTGTCATTACATTCAATCCAGCTTGTATCATGACACTAATTCCAGCTTGTATCATTACGTTCAATCCAGCTTGTATCATGACACTAATTCCAGCTTGTATCATTACGTTCAATCCAGCTTGTATCATGACACTAATTCCAGCTTGTATCATTACGTTCAATCCAGCTTGCGTCGTTACACTCAATTCAGCTTGTATCATGACACTAATTCCAGCTTGTGTCATTACGTTCAATCCAAATTGTATCATGACACTAATTCCAGCTTGTGTCATTACATTCAATCCAGCTTGCGTCATTACACTCAATCCAGCTTGTATCATGACACTAATTCCAGCTTGTATCATTACGTTCAATCCAGCTTGCGTCATTACACTCAATCCAGCTTGTATCATGACACTAATTCCAGCTTGTATCATTACGTTCAATCCAGCTTGTATCATGACACTAATTCCAGCTTGTATCATTACGTTCAATCCAGCTTGTATCATGACACTAATTCCAGCTTGTATCATTACGTTCAATCCAGCTTGCGTCGTTACACTCAATTCAGCTTGTATCATGACACTAATTCCAGCTTGTGTCATTACGTTCAATCCAAATTGTATCATGACACTAATTCCAGCTTGTGTCATTACATTCAATCCAGCTTGCGTCATTACACTCAATCCAGCTTGTATCATGACACTAATTCCAGCTTGTATCATTACGTTCAATCCAGCTTGCGTCATTACACTCAATCCAGCTTGTATCATGACACTAATTCCAGCTTGTATCATTACGTTCAATCCAGCTTGCGTCATTACACTCAATCCAGCTTGTATCATGACACTAATTCCAGCTTGTATCATTACGTTCAATCCAGCTTGTGTCATTACATTCAACCAATCTTTTGTCATTACCTTTAATCCGATTGTATCATTACATTCAATCCAGCTTGTGTTATTGCATTCAATCCAGCTTGTATCATTCGATTTAATACAGCATGAACCATTCAATCTACCACGCGACCTGAAGGTATGAAGAGTCTATAGGGCTCGAACTAGGAATTTAAGCCTCCTAAGAAAGTATGGGGAAAAGATAGAGAAAGGATAGAAAAGGATAGAAAAGGATAAAGAAAGGATAGAGGAAGAATAGAAGAAGGATAGAAAAAGAATAGAAGAAGGATAGAGAAAACTTCCCAAGAAAGGATCGAGAAAGGATAGAGAAAACATTCCTAGGAAGAATAGAGGAATAGCGAAGGGGAAATGAAAATGGTACACAGAGAAGGCCAATGGACACCGCAAATGTGTGACCGATGTCGGTAAGTAGCGACAGCGTGTCGAAGATAGAAAAAATTTTATTTGTTCTAGGTATAGCACATAAAAAATGAAACATAAAACGAGCACAAAATAGCATGATGACAAACAAAAATCGGAAGTGCAAATGGAAACGTTAAATGAGATAAATGCGCAACCGTCTCCGTAAATGGTACAAGCAACCGTCTCCGAAGTCATAGGCACATACTGTGCACCTAGCGGAACAGAGAAGTAAAAAAACCCTACCAAGACCGACGAAAACGTTGTCCTCAAACATCACCAAAAAATGAAACCGAAGAGTCTGAGCTACGCGTTAGAAATATTTTAAAATTTCAATTAATTCTTATGCAACGCAACGGACGTTGTTCAAAGAGATGAATTCAACAATTGGATTTTAAGCTTACGGAAGGATACATAATACAGGGTGATTTTTATAACACCAACAGCGCGCAATATTCTCGATGTGAGCGCAATTTATAACCAAGTTAAGTTCCTGTTATTTCTCATTTCGGGATGATTTTCTGCTGAAACAGCTCGCTTATTCCGTCAAATTTTAGGTTTGGACTCTTCCGGCCTAAATTTCTATCAGTGCAGGTTCCATGATGTTTCAGTTGCTCTAGTCCTTGTGACGCTGATTCACTGTTCACACACGGCCTGTAGCACCGTGAAGGCATGGGCAGTCGATATAGCGAGTGTGAAGTGCAGCGTGTGTGCGGCTGCAGCTGAACGTCTCACCAGCTCACACTGTGTTCCACTGCCGGCGAAATGCGTGCTGTAACTTCAACTTCCTTATTTTCCCCCGCCTAAACGTGACCTTGCATTATAAGTTTAAATAAAGATTTGGTACAATGTTTAATTATCTCATCAAAGAAACGTGATTCATCACTAAACTTAATCTATCATTAGCGTATTTTTTTACATAAATATGAGCGCAATTTTAAAGTTGGAAAATTGAATTCTCACTCGCAAATACGGCGATTACTACAAAAATATAAATTTATACGTACACAAAACATAAAACATTTATTTTAAAATAATTAGGAAAGCTCGAGCGATGAAAAGCGCATAATTATGCTTCAAAGCTATTTAGTCAAAAACTATATGAAAATTGATTATATTTTCTACACTGGCTCGAATTAAAATGGTTCCTGTAAAGCCCTCCCTATAAAGTAACTTATCTGTTTTGCTACATATGCAACTGCATGCATATAGCAAATTGCATTTGCTAGCGCTCGAGTCCCTATGCCTCATCAGTGTTTAAACTTCCTGAATGACTAATGAATGACACCTGGTACGTACCCAGCAACCTTACACTTCTAGCCCTCTATACCTATAATCATCCACTAAGTGAGAATGTCCTGATATCGTAACATGAATTTCTTACTTTCAAAGCAAGTTTCCTAACATCGTAACCTGAATTTCCTGATATAACAAATCGAGCTTGAATCATTTCATTCAATTCAATTTGAATTATTACATCAAATTCTCCTTAAGTCCTTCATTCAGTCCAGTATATAGTATTCCATTCCTTCCATCATTCCTTTATTCTGCTAAATGATTTATCTTGATGGGGCAGTTTGCCATGATCAATGACATAGACCTTAAATCTGATCCTATTATTTTTTCTAGAAAATACTGTTCCCATCTAGCCCATATAAACAATTTTTTTGAAATTAAGCATCAAACCTTGAGAGAACCAATTCATTGATCAGTCCAGTGCGCACCTAGGTTAAGTAAATTAGTTTAAGCATAATTGCACATTTTAAAATAGCGTTGATGATAGGATGCCCTAGAAGTCGATGAACTTGTTCTGGCCCACAGGTAGCTATACTCAAATGTGTCCATTGTACTAAGCTTAAGAAACGTTCTACTGCTGTATCACTTGAGGTAAATAAATTATTTAAACTGCTTAAATGCAATCCAGCTGTACTATTTTATTTAACCTAATTTCAGTCATTCCACTCAATTCATATTTATTCCATTGAATTCAGCTTGAATAAGTCTACCATATTCAGTATAATCTAATTCACTTCACCACATTTAATTTTAGATAGTAACTCGACAGTACCACTATAATCTAGCTTGAATCGTTCCGATAAATTAGTCTCGGATGAATTAATTTAAATCAAAACCGAGGGCTTCAAAAAAGTTCATTTGTTAGAATTGTTGAAGACAGTGCGTAAAATCTCGAAAATCAGTGCCTAAACCTTGGGTGAAGAGTCTACATTTGCAACTCATAGCAGAGCAAGCCAAATGGTACCACCAGTTGGTCTACACATGTCCCTGTCTTGGTAACAAGAAAAACTTACGATACTTCTTGTCATCTCCGAGCTCGCAAACTGTGTGTTTAAGCACGCACATTCTCATTGCACTTGACATCAAAAATTTATTCTTTTCAGCTAACATACAAGCTTGTATTTCATATATTCCATTGATTTGAATACAATTCTGATACTTTGTTTTGAGTATTCGTGAAGATAATTTTCGACTTTTAAATCTTATTTGTATCAGTTTGGCTTATAGCAACTCGGTGTTCACTGAGTGTTTCGAGTAAGAGTTCCAACTACTGAGTGTTTCAACTGTGTTCCAGGAACTGTTTTAACTGAGTGTTTCAATGTCTGGAAGTTTCAGCTGAAATTTTCAACAACTAGACGTTTCATCTAGGCTTTTCTGTGCATCACAGGTCGGTCTTCAGTTTTGCCTATTTCCATCACAACTTGGCCATTGCGTTATCATGAAGTGGCTTTAATTAATCACAGTGAGCTATTAAAGTGCTGTTTTTATTCTAATTGCTTTGGTATATTTTTCCGTGTGATTAAATTAATCTCATTTCCATGATCAAATTTCTTAGTTTTAAATCATTGCAACTATTATTATTGTAAAGGCTACTGTTGTTTAGTCACTATTGAAAAACTGCAGGCAGACCGTCAATAATCTAGCAAAATCATGAGTTGTAAAACAGATAACCTTCTTCACCAAAGTAAGGAAGACCGTGAAAAACATCTAATATAATGACATCCTGATCCACGCAAAAAAAGAAAACACAACGACATGGTTTAGTTCGAATCAAACAGGAAAATGCACTCACATGAAAGACGTAACGTTTGGAATAAAGTTGAATGAGACGTGCTTTACTTAGCCGGTATCAAGAATACAGCGTTTTTTTAAGACAAATTGAAGCAAATAATTACGCGAATTAAGGAAATTATCAGCGACGCAAACACGTTTCACAGCACGGCATAATTCGAATGAAAGAAGAAAATACAATCGATTGAAGGCCGTAACATATGGAGTGTTCACAACAGCGGGGCAGGCATGTTTTACAGCACGGTATAGTTCGAATGAAAGATCAAAATACACTCACTGAAAGTTGTAACATACGGAGTGTATGGAGTGGAGTGTTCATAACAGCGACGCAAGCACGGCGCGTTGCCTGCAGCAGCAGCAGGGCGCCTCTGCGATATGACGCTCTCGACAGCCACCATGTGTGTAGCAACATATGGCGAACTCGCGTCTTCCTTGTTCCTCCTATCAGCTGAAAGGTCAACAAACTTTGACTTTGAATCAACCTTCCCGATGGTTTGGATTGACATTTCCCGTGAAATTTATCCCACTGCTGTTCAGAGAACTGATGACATATACTGCGCGGCTTTTCGTCTCGATTTGGGCACAGCGGATGCAAGTGGACAGGTGTTGGACTCACGGGCTTGGTGTTCACGGAACAGCTGTGTCTGCTTTTGAAACTTTTTACAGCGAGCCTGGGCACGTCTCATCAGTGTTGCCAACTGTCTGGATCCAGCGTGCTTTGTGATCTAAGCCGAGAAAGGGTCATTGCGTGACCTCCCCTCTTGCAGACGCCTGCTTGTCTTGTTCCTGCCTGCCTTTCTCGAAGCTACTCAGTCGCCTGGTTCTTCCCAGACCGAGATTTAAGCTGCCAGAATTCACGCTTAGCGCGTTAACTGCGGTGGGATAAGCTGACGTTCAATATTCAACTCAAATTTAAAGTCAGTTGTAGTAGGCAATTTAAAAAATAGCAAACATTAACTGACGCGTGCCTTCTTTTAGCTTTAATTTAGTTTTTATGAAAATTGAGTTTGTGGCAACCGGTCGGTCAGCAGCATTATGTAAATCCTCTCTGTGTACCACCGGTGGGTCACATTACAGTTAAAGTGTTGAAAAGTTTCGTTTTTGCCATGATATGTAAAAATTTTTATTCTCGTAACAATGCAGAAATCTTTTTTCTTGCCCGGAGTTTATTCACGTTCGAAAGGGTTATCCAAGTGAAACAGCAAGCTTCACAATTTCCATTATCAGAGTGATTTTTCAAACTCTAGCTTTCTCATACAGAGTGTGAGGTGTAAATTCTGCCATTTTTCTGCCATGTCCACACAATCAATTTTTAATGAAGCTTCTGTGCTGTGTACGAATGAAACAAGTCCATAAGACAACGAGGGCATAGCATAGAGATAGGGCCAATGTTGGCTATACATTGGTCTCAAAAACGCATTTCTTTGTTTAAATATTTTCTGTTTTTCTATTTTTACACCTCACTAGCAAAATCGCAGGTCTGATTCACTCACAACAGTCAAGTGAGCGAAATCAGGCCAAAGTTGGCCGCGCATTGACGTCAAGAAGCGCATTTGTTTCTAAAATTCCCCAGCAAAATCGTAGGTCTGATTCACCCACAATAATCAAGCGCGCCAGAAGAGTGAGGTATGGAACTTGAAAATAAATCTTGTCAGCGCTGTCCAGCAATGGGGATAGATGGTGCCAGCCTCACTAGGGTGCCTGCTACTTACCACGTAAGTGGGAGTCATTGCTTGTGGTGGACTTGAGGGTGATATACTGGCTATTTTGGCTTTCATCATTACAGTGAGGCAAGCTCGCAGCCATTGGGCGGGGGTGCGGCCAGGGCATGATACACGGACCGCAACATGTGGTGTCCTGCGGACACTTGCTGTATTACAACACAGGGGTACAGCGAACGTTGCGGTGCCGTGACGCGCTTCTCACTGGAAGATCATACTGTGTGTTTGAAGTAGCTCCAGTAACCTAAAATTCTAGCCTTTATGTTGACAGAAGAGTTTTTGAATTCCGACTCTGATGTTCAAAAACTCTGTCTTTCTTACATTCATATTTTATTACCTCAGTATTATTTCTTCTCCTGATAAGGTGCTACATAAACCTCACAGTTTCTTTGACTCACACATTCGACCGATAGGTATTAATAATTTCTATGTCTTACTTGCACTAATGTATATATTTGTGGTATGCAAATTTTTGAAATCTTTCATATCTTACAGATTAGAAAGTGTCTGTTAGCACAAAATATCATTGCTGTATTTCAATTTTTTATCGCACGTTGCGCTTTCAGAATTCCAACCCGTCAAACTAGTCCATAAAGGTTGACAAGTTGAGAGTCTTTGCCTCAAGTCCTGTAGCTTTGAACAGAAATCTCATTAATCTGTGTTAATTTTTGGGGTGACCATATGTTTCAAATCCTATTGCCGATCCACCGCGAGTTGGAGCAAGATAGTCTTGACGTCGGGACAAAGAAATGAGGTTTGATGAAGATTAGTGATGAAAATTTCTTGAAGGTTAAAGTTTTCTCGGGAACGGAATAAGGAAATAAATAAATACAGGAATGGGAGAGCTCAAATTGAGCAGCAATTTTTTTTAAAGCTGCAGTTATATATTTCTTTCTTTCCATTGAATATACAGTCTTTCAAGAGCCAAGCTTAGTTTACAGATTTGCCTTGCATTATGAATTAATGATTTTTGAATGTTAGCTTGCCATAACACATTCAATGCGACGTTTTAAATTGAAGCTCAATATTCAACTAAAACTTAAGTTAATTTCAGCATCCAATAATGAAAATGGCAAATATTTTACAAATAGCGTATTCAATTGCTTATGATTAAGAGTTAATGAAAGTTGAGTTTGTGACGGCCAGTAGGTCAGTAGCATTATGAAACTACCCTCAGTGATAAAAAGTGCACCACCCACCACTTAAGGGGTTAACAAACAGCTCACATGTGCACAAATTAAATAAGTAAGTGCACAGAAACCTAGCTTTTATTCGCGGTAAAATGTCGGTTATAAACACCAGCTGATCACTGAGCGGGTGGAGAATAGTGTAAAATTTCCGAGTCAATAAAAATTTATTGAAACACTTGCCGTGAGTTTTGATGTAGGCAGTTACTTTTTAAATTTTCTTTAATTTCAAATTGCTTCATTCTTCATCAAAACACAGCTCTCGTTTAAGGCGATGTTCAACTTCACTCCGTGCTACGGATCCAGGGAAGAATTTTTAATATGAAAATCAGTACTTAGGTTGGGACAAGCGTTTGACATTTGTGCAATGATAAAGCATCGAATGACGCGCAAAATACATGGTTCTTATACTTCGCAAATATCGTGTGAAATAAATGGAATCTATGAGTTTTTGAGGTGAGACTCATCACACGAATTTTTAGCTTTTTTTGAACATTAGTTTTTGGGTGTCATCCTGTATTTTAAAGTGATTGAAATTAACACAATATGGCAACGATTTAAAATTTTGAATGTGTGATAGCAACGAATACGTGCGCAAGTTGAAGCCTCAAAACAAAAGCAACAAAAGGTTAACGACATTTTTAATACTTTTTTTAGCCACATAAGAGATCGGCCAAAACTTGGAAGATGCTAACGAAGGTACACAGGAAAAAAATTAATAATCCCTCATCTTTACACTTGGTTTCACGATAAATATTTATGAAAATATACACATGTGTTCATAATAAACTCAATTTGAAATCTAAACGTCATCTCTGTGCAAGTTAGCAAAAACACCATTTACTTTGAATAACGCGTATAGCAAATTTCCAACCAATCTAACCGTCCACAATTCTCCTTCAGTAGTAAACCAACTTTAGAGAGCAAAATATCTGCAAGCCAACACAAAAGCTCCACACTACCGTCACATGATGGACGTACTTCAGAAATAGGCACGGCTGTTAGCAGCTCCTGCCTGCCTGTGAAGAACTGAAGAGTGACGTCGTTCGGTGGCAACGTCAGATGGCAATCTTGACAAAGACCATTTGTACCCAGGATGGTCTTTGTCAATACGTGCACGGCACAAAGTAAAGGCTTTACTTCTCTGCAGGCTTAACATTATGCAGTGACAGCGCGCTAAAAAATGGTTCTCGTATATAAGCAAAGCTTGTACCGAGTCACTGCAGCACTTGAATAAAAACGTTCACTTGTCAGTTCCATCGCAAGTTATGAGTATTTAATCAACAACGTGTACTGCGCATTTGACCGGATAGTGTATGTGAGTTAGGTTTGAAAATTGAGCAATTGTTCCACAGTTCGTTACTAGAGGCACATAATTATGCACAAGAATGAAACGTGCTTCACTTTTATCCTGTATCAAGAATACCACATTTTTAAAGGCCAATTGAGACAATTAATTATGCAAATTAAGACAAATAATTGTGTAAATTGATGTAACTAATTATGCACGAGAATTGAACGTGCTTTACAAATAGTTGGTATTAAGAATACCGCGTTTTTTACGGATAGTTCTACATAAGCAGAAGCTTCTCCTTCTCATCGTTTCCGAAATGTGGCTGTATTGTTGCACTAAAGGAGAACGAGCATTGTCCAGCAGATCAGGTCATTATGAATTCGTAGGGATTAAATCATGTTTTTCAATAGTTGTTTGATATACTTGATGGCTTCGCACTCGCATCCCTTGTTAAAATTTTCCAGTGAGAACTTTCCCGAGTGCCGTGAATCCCCTACGATTAGTTAGTGCAAGTTTATAAAATCCCCTACGATTGGTTAGTGCAAGTTTATAAAATCCCCTACGATTAGTTAGTGCAAGTTTATAAAATCTTTAAATTTTTGTAGCAGTCAAACGGGTAGTATTTATTATATACCTCAGGAACTTGACGTGGACTAAATTAATTTTTTGCTCCAGACTCAAGACGTCGTCTACGGCATCCATGTCATAAGTCACCAACACTTCCGACATGATTTCTTGAAAATCTTAGTATGTACAATGCTCAGTCAAAGACAAGTTCCCTAAGCAATGATTTTTCTATTCCGTCGTCAATATCGTATTTTTTATAATTTTCCACGCACAATTTTTCCCTAATGAATCATTACCTAATGACTATGGCGGTAATTTTTTTATCCTGAATTCAAAAGTGAAATACAATGGGAAAAATATTATGTGTGAAGTATATGTATCAGGTGTTATTAGAATCCAATATTCAAAAATCCTTGACAGTGGCTTATTTACGAGTAGCGTGAACATACCTTCAAATAATAATTAACATAATATTGTAGAACATCATGAATTGCTTTCTTACGCAAACGAATCGTAAATAAAAACACCAAGGTTGCTACTCTCAAAGTCAACATTGTAAAAATTATTTATTGCTTTAAAAGGTAAACGTTTCGAGCACCAGGCTCATCATCAGTACAAGCGTTCTGAAAAGAAGAACAGCGAAATGGACAAAAATATACGAAAATTAAACGCAGAATTGAAAAAAATACTACTTCTAAAATCAAGAGGAAACTATGTACAAAGGGTGGGCACTATTAGTTTCATTAAGAGGCGGCTTACGTTTAAAAATGTACAAGGACTCTAAAATTCTTAAATCATTCTGATGGCTGGCTGAAGCTAAAATGCTAAAATTACTGCACTGTACACTGGAGCCACACTGTTCACTATGGAGGCGCACCGAGGAGTGGGGGGGATGGGCAAGAATCCCTCCAGTGCGGCTACTACGTCCAGCATGCTCCGCTACTCTAACGCCCAAAGTTCGGCAGGTCGAGCCTACATAACTAGATGCACATTGTGCACAACGAAATTCATATATTAGAGAGCGGCGCATGCTGGAAGGTAATTTATCTTTGTAGTTGAAAAATGAACCTATAGTGAATTTGTTTGTAAGAATAATTTTAAAATCAACATCAGGTAAATATGAGTGAAGAATTTTGACAAGCTCTGTTTTCATTTGTTCAGATTTAGGACCAAAGTATAAAAAAGGTAAGTATAATCTCTTTCTTGTACTATCGACGGGATTGGCCGGTAAGCTATATTTGGAATTTAAAAAACGTTTTATCAAAGATTGAACTAAACCAACAGGAAAACCATTATTCTTGAAAAAATTACACAAAAAAGAGAATTCATCGTGAAGTAAATTGTAATTTGAACATACATTAAAGGCTCTATGTAACAGGGTTTTTATGCTATTAACTTTAAAGAGATTAGGTGTGAAACTAAAAAAACTGGTACCAAGTCCCGTAAAAGTAGGTTTTCGGTAAACGGAAGTTAAGAAAATACCACCACGTTTTGAAATTAAGACATCCAGAAATGAAATCTTACTACCGACCTCTGGTTCAACTGTGAACCTGATATTGCTATGTTTTGAGTTCAAATAATCAAGAAATTGAGCAGAATGGGACGGGTCGTGGAAGAGCATAAAAGTGTCATCGATATATCTCTGATAAAATATAGGACGAAATTGAGATGGGCACTCAGACAGCCATTTGGTCTCATGGTGGCACATAAAAAGGTTTGCAAAGGTAGGACCGAGTGGCAAGCCCATACCCAGTCCATCGACTTGTTTGTAAAATTTCCCATTGAAACAAAAGAACGAATTTAAAACAGAATGCTCCAACAAGGTTTTAAAAAGGGAACGAGTTAGGCCGATTACAGTGGAAGAAGGGTTGGTAAATAGAAGGTTTAAACATATATCTATGGTTTCAATAATAGGAACATTAGTGAAAAGATTCTCTACATCAAAAGAAGCCATGTGGTATTTTTCAGCATTGGTGAATAATTTAAGCCTGTTGACAAAAGTATAAGAATTATCCACTGAGTGATCATTTACAGTAAAAGGTGATAAAATTGGCACAAGGAACTTTGCCAGTTGATAGCTAGCAGTATTATAAGCAGCAAATATTGGACGGAATGGAAAATTAGTCAAAAAATTTGCCTTATGAATTTTAGGGAGTCCGTAAAGAATTCCTGGTCCAGATCCAGAAATGTAAAGTTTTTTATAAAGATCATCAGCTATATGCTTTTTATTTTTGAGTAGCCGCAAAAAATTGTTAATTTTATCTTCAATTTTACGTGAAAATTTTTCGATAGGTTCAGAAATGACAGAGAATTTAGTCGGATCGGAAATAATACTCTCCATTACATCAGTATAAACACACTTGTCAAGAAGCACAATTCCATTTCCTTTATCAGGCTTACAGATGATAATAGACTTATTGGCAGCTAAATTCTTGAGAATCTTAAAATCTTCCTTTCTAAAAATGGGGGAAAATACTTTGTAGGACTTGAAGCCATGAAAATACCTATGAGCAATTGATTGGACTTTCTTTAAAAAATCTGGCTTTAAAGTGGCAGTGAGATTGAAAATTTTCATTCGGTCAAACATTCGTTCCCAAGATAAAAAATATCTATAAAAATCCAAATGAAAAACAGGAAGGCAGAAATCCAGCCCGAAAGCTAAAAGAGTTTTACATCGAGGAGAAATTTCAACTGAACTAAAATTAAAGATGACTTTATCTGGATCGACAGGCTTCAAATCGTTATCAATACCTAACACACCCAGTTTGTTTCGGTGCGTGCGGGCCGTTTCAAGAATAATGGTTTTCCTGTTGGTTTAGTTCAATCTTTGATAAAACGTTTTTTAAATTCCAAATATAGCTTACCGGCCAATCCCGTCGATAGTACAAGAAAGAGATTATACTTACCTTTTTTATACTTTGGGCCTAAATCTGAACAAATGAAAACAGAGCTTGTCAAAATTCTTCACTCATATTTACCTGATGTTGATTTTAAAATTATTCTTACAAACAAATTCACTATAGGTTCATTTTTCAACTACAAAGATAAATTACCTTCCAGCATGCGCCGCTCTCTAATATATGAATTTCGTTGTGCACAATGTGCATCTAGTTATGTAGGCTCGACCTGCAGAACTTTGGGCGTTAAGTAGCGGAGCATGCTGGACGTAGTAGCCGCACTGGAGGGATTCTTGCCCATCCCCCCCACTCCTCGGTGCGCCTCCATAGTGAACAGTGTGGCTCCAGTGTACAGTGCAGTAATTTTAGCATTTTAGCTTCAGCCAGCCATCAGAATGATTTAAGAATTTTAGAGTCCTTGTACATTTTTAAACGTAAGCCGCCTCTTAATGAAACTAATAGTGCCCACCCTTTGTACATAGTTTCCTCTTGATTTTAGAAGTAGTATTTTTTTCAATTCTGCGTTTAATTTTCGTATATTTTTGTCCATTTCGCTGTTCTTCTTTTCAGAACGCTTGTACTGATGATGAGCCTGGTGCTCGAAACGTTTACCTTTTAAAGCAATAAATAATTTTTACAATGTTGACTTTGAGAGTAGCAACCTTGGTGTTTTTATTTAACATAATATGATTCTATAATATCTCACAACTGGGAAAACCGCCATTTCATGAGACTAGACAACTGTGAAACGGACGCTTTTTAATGTCAAAAAGTGAATGTTCATATTGGTGTTTGATCGTGAAGTTTGATTGCCGAGATTTAACTGCCAATTTCTCTTTTATAATTACACCATAGTGTCTCTGCGTGATTGACATCTGATGACTTACACGCGTGAAGATCGTTCTTGTTGCTTTATTCTATTATTTATTGCTCCATCCGGTCCCATTCCATTCTCTTCCCTTCCTGTCCCTTCCAGGCCACACCACGTCATGCCGTGCCATTCTATTTCATACTACTCAATTCTATTCCACGTCATGCCGTGACAAGCCATAACATTGCATTCTCTGGCATTTTATACCATTCCCTTCCATGCTATTCTATTGCCTTCCCTGCTATGAATCTATTATTTTCTATTTCACTTCATTCTGTTCCATTCCAATCCATTCTGTCTCATTCTATCCATTCCAGTCCCTTCCATGCCATTTCATACCATTCTATTACATGCCACTCTACGTCATGCCGTGCCATTCTATGTCATGCCATACCATTCCATTACATGCCACTCTACGACATGCCGTGCCAATCTATGCCATGCCATGCCATACCATTCCATACCATTCCATTACATGCCACTCTACGTCATGCCGTGCCATTCTATGCCATGCCATGCCATACCATTCCATTCTAATGCCTTCCCAGCCATTGATCTGTTCTATTCTATTTCAGTTCATCCTATCCTACATATACTCCATTCCAATCCATACTGCCCCGTTCCAGTCCTCTCCAAACGACCCAACGTCCTGCACGCGTTACCGAGCGCATTGCTGCACAGCCCGCGGCCTCCAGCTCCCTATCGATCCCTCAGGAATTCCCTCCATCTGTTCGAGGGAAAATTTAGCTTCTGGGACCGAGATCCTTGTGCTTCAGCGTTTTAGGTTCCGTGAGAACCACTGCGTAAATGGTTAATATTTTGATGCTGCCATAGCGTGACGTCTACCAGCTATATAGCATGAGATCTATCTCTAGCTAGTACTATAGCGTGAGGTTAAGTTAGGCTCCTAATGGATATTGCTAATTTCCGTACATTTAATTTAGCGATAAATACTTATTTTGTACATCTCAAACTGCACGTGGGTAGGCAATATATGGCAGTAGACCTCACGCTGTAGTAGAATCGATTTTTTGGTAATGATTTGTTTGAGATTTCTAGGAACAACTTGAATGATCGTACTACGCCCTGACGCCAAGTCATGATGCAATATATGTGCCAGAAAGTGGTTCTTCTACTGAATCACTTGCTGATCGTTTTGAAATTACACGCGAAGTTTAAACGAACATCTGTGAAGTTGCAGTTGCATGGAAATTAGTCTATATTTATGTTTACGTTTCTCAAAATCTACGGATATTGTATATAGTGAGAAAATTGTCAACGAGCCAGAACTACGAATAAAAATAAAATTATTTTACCCAGTTAATGTTTGCTATTTATGAAATTTTAAACAACTTTTACTTTGAATCTGAGTTTGATATTTAACTTCAGTTTAACCTTTAGCAGGCAACGTTGTAATTCAGCACACAGGGGAGGGAAACAGTCGATAATGACGGAGTCGCGGTTCCCTTGAACGCCTCGAATGCATTCCTCTGAGATCGATATTCAGGGAGGTACATAGATGTCGGAGCATCCATCCATTCATGCCTCCTGCAGATTCCCACGTTTCAGTTTTTTCCTGGTCGGTCTCGTTTTCGTGCTGCACCTGCAACTCATGAAAAAATTAAGATCTGAAAGTTTTTTCTCGTTTCAAAGTCGTCAGCAAGAATGCGCACAGGTGTAGAGCTGTTGCCTGTTGCTGCCCATGAGATTGTAAACTGTACACACCTGTAAAGTGTGGAGGCACTCGTCTACAGTCAAGTATGTTCTTGTATCAACGAACATTTTTAAATTAAAAAGGGAAAAGAAGCCAAAGCGGCTTCAGCAATTTTGTTTGTTCGTGTAATTGGAAGCTAATAATTGGAAGTAATGTAATTGAAGCTAATGAAATCAAAGCTAATAAAATAAGCCTTAATATTGATAAAACAAATTATATTACATTCTCATACAAGAAAGATGTATCTCTCCCATGCATTAAAATTGGCGAAGGTGAAATCGAAGAAACTAACTCATGTAAGTTTCTGGGCATTATAATAGACCTTCAAAGAGCACATCACTCATATTAGTTCTAAATTATCAAAATCCATCGGAATCCTAAATAAAGTTAAAAATTTTCTGCCTGAAACAGCTTTACAAATGCTCTACCGAACGCTCATTTCTCCATACTTGCAATACGTAATAGAAGCATGGCACGGAACTGATAAAAATAAAACCAACAAAATTTTTACTCTGCAGAAAAGAGCTGTCAGAGCGGTAAAGAACCTAGAATATAATGCTCACACAAATGATTCTTTCGAAAATTTACAAATACTTAAACTTTCGGATCTCTACAAAATCTCCATCTGTAATTTCATTTACAAAACATTAAGAAATGATGGCGACAATAGCCTAAGACAATTATTGACTGCGCAAACTGGTCATCGCGACCATTTAACCCGAAATAGAAGTAAATTCATGCTTCCTTATTATTCGAAGGCCCGGTCGCAACACAGTATCCTCTTCGTTGGAACCAAAACTTGGAACTCAATACCTGCTGAGATCCGTAAATGTAATTCGTGCAAAGTATTCAAAAGACATCTTGAGTCTCACTTTCTATCAGAATGCTAGTCGTGTAAGATCACCATGTCAAATCTTGCCTCCTACATGTAACTAATGATAATGTAATAATGTAACTTGCCTTGGGTAACACAACCGATCTTCAGTCTGCTCTTGAATCATTTAACGAACATACTGTTAAATATAGCCGATTTTACCTATATTGTAAAATACAGCATAAAATAGCGAGTTAATTATCTCAATGATCAGTCTCAT
Organism: Morinoia aosen; assembly: GCA_030386875.1. Classification (NCBI taxonomy): domain Eukaryota; kingdom Metazoa; phylum Arthropoda; class Malacostraca; order Amphipoda; family Talitridae; genus Morinoia; species Morinoia aosen. The sequence goes on from CM059558.1 coordinate 22,292,904, forward strand.
GCGAAACTAGGTTAAGTGAACTAGGTTAAACATTATTGTACACCTTAGAATAACGGGATGATAGGATGCCTTAGAAGTCGCTGAACTTGTTCGGGCCCACAGGTAGCTATACTCAAATTTGACCATTGTACTAGACTTAAGAAACATTCTACCTCTGTATCTCCTGTGGTAAATAAATTGTTTTAAATTGTTTAAAATTGTTTAAGTTTTTTTTTGTAACGTCCAATAGGGAAATTTTATGGTAATGTCCGGCAAGGAAACTCGACTAAAAATAAAGTCGAGGCCACTCGGACACCTGAAATCTGTCTCATTTTCCGCTACACTGTCGCATCCGCCTTGAAAAACGTCATTTCGTTTCCGTAGTGCATTTTGATGTTTCTCTATAAAATTACGTAACACAGATTACCATCTTGTCGCAGTTATATTTCGATTACATGGTTCACTCGATAATTTTACTGAATACTTCTTTAGAAAAATAATTCAAAAGTTCCACACATTCTTCTTACTGATTTCCGTGCATCACCACACTTGCTCGTCACTATTCACAAGTCACTCTCATTAACGACGAGTGGCAAAATTCGAAACTGAAATATTTTGATAATCAAACTACCATCACACGGAGTTCTGCAACGACCATCTATTGTAAATTTGAGGCAGCGATTTCTTCCTCAACGGTTCACGATTCGTCTACTATAATGAAAAATAAATTCAGGATCCCCTGATATATGATTTAAAAGTTCCCATACCTCTTCTCTTGCAAATTTGAGGCTACGATTTCTTCCCCAGGGGTTGACCATTCATATACAATTATCAAAAAAATATTCATATAATTTTCTTAATTCCATTCATACTCATTAAAAGTTCCAATACCTCACACGACGGCCCGGGACAAGGGAGGTGCTAGCAGCACCGCTCCCAAGCCCACGCCCGCCTATGGTTCGCAGCCGTGGAACAGCTGGAATGCATTCCATTGAGATCAATACCCAGGGTGCGGCAGGGCATATGGACTTGGAAACTCCTCGGTGGGAAAGTTTGGTCAGAGTCATTCACAAGCGGGGGATCCTTGCATGGTGCATCGGTGTTGCCATATTAGCACTTTTCTCGTGACAGTCATCTAGTCTGGGGTTGAATGGTGTGAAATTTAAGCGTGAAAGTCTTTTTGCATGTGTCATCACTGGCCTGATGCTGAGTGGTTATTATGGTGGAATTTGATCAGAAAATTGCTTAAACTTGAGGATTTTGGCTAAAATATGACGACTCATGTGGCAACACTGTGGTGGTGGTTGTGCACTGGTGTCGACATCAAGAAACGTGGGGTAAGAAAATATAAAAATAAAAAGAAAAAACGTTTATTTCCAAGTTGCCACATGAGATACATGCACACATATTGGCTTTTAAAATTGACAAACCATCCGAGGTGTACAAATAGATAAGTCATACGAGGCATAATAATAGACAAACTATACGAGGTGTACTAATAGACAAACTAACAGAGGTATACAAATAGATAGACCATACGAGGCATATTAATAGACAAAATATACGAAGCGCACTAATAGACAAACAATACGTGGCGTGCTAATAGTCTAACTCTGTCAAGGGGTAGTTGAATAAGAAATGAAAAATATCATCTCTTGGATATTTTATATCCCAAGAGGTGGCTAACAACTTATAAATAATTCGAATACTACTAAAGAATTCTTCGGAACTCCCAAGTTATTAGTTGAAATTATCGAAGTAAGAAAAAGACAAAAAACGCTATACCGGAGCAGATTGAAACACCATCGTGAATGACAATCAAGTTTTGAGAAAAGGTTAGACATGAAGTAATTAATAAAAAACATCGCGCAACACAGCACGCACATCTAGAAGTGCGTAAACAAACTTACACTCAAAAATGAAATCTAAGGCTTATTCGGCATACAAATATAGAGACAATTTTTGCACGAGCGCTTTATATCATTTGTCTGTTTATACATTTAATTTCTTCTATTCACAGAAATGCCTTTCGGGGTCGTGATAGATCGATTTATGAATCATTAAGCAAGCGCAATCAATTTATTTATTTCTGGAATTTGGTTCAGTGTTAACTGATCGCAGAGCTTTAGATAAAATGTAATGTGTCTTGAGGTTTTGCTCTTTACGCAAAAAATAGAAATAGAAACATAGATATATGCACATGTGTGCATATATGTGCGAACGTTTGCGTGTGAACAGAGATACATAGACATTCATATTTGCGTGCGCACACATACACACACATGCACACACTTACACATACATAGTCATATATATACGTATTGAAAATAAATATAAGAAAAATGTTAATAAACATAGAAAATAATCTTGCTATTTCTACATTTAAAATGACAGCCAAAGCTCTGTGTTCTCGTAAGAAATAACCCGAGTAAAAATAAGGAATAGAAAAAGACTTCGAAAAACGCATAAATGAAATGTTTTTTTTAATTTCCTAAAAGAAATTTAAAAAAAACTCAAAGTTACCGTCGAGGAACAACAACAACAACAAAAACATATTTCATATCTTCTCGATATTCTCTGCAACATCATGCGGACATGGATACATGGGATAAAATGGAGATACAGTGTAAGCCGGTTACCACTCATGATTGACAAATATCTACAAAATTTTTGGCAGAAATGCGTAAACAAACATATACTCAACATCAAAATTCATAGTTTGTACAACATACGGACAAAAGGATAATTTTACCATGATTCATAAGCTCAAATTGTGCTTTATTTCATTAATTGTATTTGTCATTAATCCGATTCACAGAGACGCCCTCTGAGGAAGTGATAGATCTATTTTTGAATCATTTCGCTAGTGCAATAAAATTTATTAACCGGATGGTTTTCGCTTAAAGAAATGATATAGAAACATGTATATCTATTTATGTAGATATATATATATATATATATATATATATGCACTATTTATGTAGATATATATATATATATATATATATATATATATATATATATATATATATATATATATGCATATATATATATGCATTTGAGGCTGTTTCAGGCACCATCCCAGGCGTGCAGAGCCACCATCCCAGGCGTGCAGAGCCACCATCCCAGGCGTGCAGAGCCACCATCCTAGGCTTGCAGAGCCACCATCCTAGGCGTGCAGAGCCACCATCCTAGGTATGCAGAGCCACCATTGAGCTGATGTGGTCAACATTCCCTGGACATCAATGGAGGTCTGAGGCAATTTCCTATCATTCTTTTGTGTCCAAAAATCAGGTCTGCACTTCCCGTTAGGACGCCATATATATATATATATATATATATATATATATATATATATATATATATATATCTGCATACGTACACACATATTAATATATATACTTATTGAAAATGAATATAAGAAAAAAAACACATACATAAAATAAAAAGATAAAAAACAACCAACCATCTACTATATCGTACATGACAGTCGAGCTCATTGTAATCCTAAGAAATTATTCGGAAAAAAATAACTATAAGGAAATGAAGACTTCGAAAAACGTAAAAATAAACTGGTTTTTAATTTCTTCATAGAAATTTTTAAGAAAACTCAGGTTACAGTCAAGAAACAACACAACTCTTCAGCATTATACGGACATGTGTACATGGGATAAAATGGAGTAACATTGAGACCGGATATCACATTTGAGTGGCGAATATTTACAAAATTTGGCACATATAGGTAAATTAAACAGTAGTCCAAAGTGATAATTTTAATAACGGAAATTTGGAGTTTTTTCGATTTGAAAGTTCAGTGCTAGTGTGCGCTGAACGCATGGAAAAACATAAAAAGAAAAAATGAAATGCTAAAATTACCCCTTCCCCCCAGCTCAGCCGACATCGATTGAAAACATCTTCGAGAATGATTTTGAAATAGCGAGAACGTTAGCCAAAATTTAATTCATTAAAAACTTTACACAACCCTCGCATCTTTAAACTTGTATATTGGTGTACACAAAAAATGTATTTCAGGGTGTGTTTGTCATACGGACGTTAAATATTAATAGAGAAAAGAGAAGAATAACAAAGTAAAGATGAGGAAATACTTTTAATTATGGAAAAAAAAGTTCGTTCTGCTGAATTGAGCTGACGGATGTGGTGCTCATTATTGTCGACAGAAATAAGTAAGATGAATATTAGAATGGCTAAGCGAGCGTAAAATCAAGTAGTTTCTAATTTTCTAACAGAAATTTCAAGAAAATTAAAATTTCAGGTAGATGGGAAATTCACACTGAAATGCTGCAGGCCCTATGACAGAGATACAAAATTACGTGACACATTTATTCTAAATTCTTTCGTAGTTTTAAAGTTTTTGATATGCTGTGGAAGCTTGTTCCGCAAAAAAGTTCCAGAAACTGAGAGAGCTTTTTGTCCCACGTTAAATGAAAGGTAACTGACTAAGACATCATTCCTCCGATTTGGTTTTTGTTTGGGATATTAGATGGAAAAAATTTTACCCCCTCTGCATTACTTTGGGGGAGGTACAGAGAGGAGAATACTCGTCGAGCTTTTTGGATCATGAATCTGTTCGGTATTGGGATCCAGACGCGTTTTCTTAAAAGAGGGGTGACATGATCGTATTTATTGAAATTTCCTTTGCATACCATTTTGGCGCTGAAGTTTACACATTTTTGCAACTCTTCCTCACGATAGTGAGGTAAATCTCCCCACACCAGACTGCAGTAGTCCAGACGCGATAAAACTAAAGACTGAATCACTAATAAACTAGATTTTTCGTCAAGTGTGTTCTTAATGCGATGGACGATGGAAATGGTGAGTGGTGGACGATGTAAGGTGGACGATGGAAATGGTGAGTGGTGTGCAGACCATAGGTTCAAGGGTAAGATTAAATTTTTTTTTAGTTTCTCTGATTGCACATAAATGGCCACATCGTCACTCACATAATTTTCGAATATGAATCCTGTAAGAATGGTGTACAAATTTTACATGGATGGACTATCATTATGACGTCACCATTCTAGCTGTGCAGATCAGCCATCCTAGGCGTGCAGAGCCACCATCCCAGACGTGCAGAGCCACCATCCTAGGCATGCAGAGCCACCATCCTAGGCGTGCAGAGCCACCATCCCAGGCGTGCAGAGCCACCATCCTAGGCATGCAGAGCCACCATCCTAGGCGTGCAGAGCCACCATCCTAGGCGTGCAGAGCCACCATCCCAGACGTGCAGAGCCACCATCCTAGGCATGCAGAGCCACCATCCTAGGCGTGCAGAGCCACCATCCCAGACGTACAGAGCCACCATCCTAGGCATGCAGAGCCACCATCCTAGGCGTGCAGAGCCACCATCCCAGACGTGCAGAGCCACCATCCTAGGCATGCAGAGCCACCATCCTAGGCGTGCAGATCCACCATCCCAGGCGTGCAGAGCCACCATCCCAGACGTGCAGAGCCACCATCCTAGGCATGCAGAGCCACCATCCTAGGCGTGCAGAGCCACCATCCTAGGTATGCAGAGCCACCATCCTAGGCATGCAGAGCCACCATCCTAGGCATGCAGAGCCACCATCCCAGGCGTGCAGAGCCACCATCCTAGGTATGCAGAGCCACCATCCTAGGCATGCAGAGCCACCATCCTAGGCGTGCAGAGCCACCATCCTAGGCATGCAGAGCCACCATCCTAGGCATGCAGAGCCACCATCCTAGGCATGCAGAGCCACCATCCCAGGCGTGCAGAGCCACCATCCTAGGTATGCAGAGCCACCATCCTAGACATGCAGAGCCACCATCCTAGGCGTGCAGAGCCACCATCCCAGGCATGCAGAGCCACCATCCCAGGCGTGCAGAGCCACCATCCTAGGTATGCAGAGCCACCATTGAGCTGATGTGGTCAACATTCCCTGGACATCAATGGAGGTCTGAGGCAATTTCCTATCATTCTTTTGTGTCCAAAAATCAGGTCCGCACTTCCCGTTAGGACGCCAGCGTTGCGCAAGGGCCGGCGCTGGGCGTGCGACTTTTGGGCCGCACAACGCCACCGCCCTAGCTAAATAATTCCCACTGCCTTTATTTAGAACAACAAAATGCGGCGAATTCTCCGATTATACAACATTATTTTAGGAGAACATTAACATATTCGGACGAAAATTGTCTTTAATTCGGCTGATAGTAGGCTTGGTTCATATTATTAGGCAATAAAATGCGTTGGATTCTCCAAGTTTACAATATCATCTTAGGAGAATATCAATTTATACAGATAAAAATTAGTCCTTAATTCGACTGGTCAAATCTTGGTTCCTCTCCCTTACTAAATAATTCCCACTGCCTTCATTTAGAACAACAAAATGCGGTTCATTCTTCAACCAAACAACATTATCTTATGCGAACCTCAACTTATGCAGGTAAATATTAGTTTGCGATTAGACTAATGAAGTACTTGGTTCACTTTATTGGATTAGACTAATGGTTTGAGCTACTTTGTTTACCTCTAGTAATACGTCAAGAAGATTGTTTTATAAGACTATTTCAATGGATACATTTAAGTGTAGCTACTTGTAGGCCCGTGTGAGTTCAGCAAGCTCTTTGGTATTCTATCAACCCTATCACAAGGTGCATAGTTTCGCTCTACTTAGTGCACCCAACTACTATGTAGTAGCAATTTTTGCAATAAAAAAATTCAACGGTAAATATAAGAATAATATACGTTGGTTGGTGCCATATTATACAGAGGTAAAACATAGTAATAATAGGTGTTGATAAATGTCGTAAAATATGGATTGACATTAAATGCTTTTCGGAAATGCAGGTAAAATATGTTTTGGGATGGGTCGTACTAATTGTTATTAAGAATTATTTTTATGACAAACTCTTCCCCAATGCAAATTTGAGCCTAAGAACCAGACATTTAAAAAACGTAAAACAGGTTTTTTGGTAGCCAAACATCTTATGTTTATATAGTGCCGTTAACGTCTTGGCCCAATTGATCATTCAGAAATACTTATACGATAATTTTTTAATACATCAACGTTTCCATCTAACGGCAGTATTTTTTACGAACAAAATTTTGAAAACATCAATGTTTATAACGGTGGCTTTTTTACCGTGGTATTCTCTAACGCAGTTACGTTTTGAAATAAAGGTAACATTGTTTTGCATTGACGTTTTCTTATACAAGTACATGCACACTTTTCCTCAAAGATATTTCCATTTTTTTATTGGTCATTAAGACATGCAGTTTCCTCAGACCACTAGGTTGTGGTCAAAAGAGACGTGTTTCCCCAACAGCGTTTTTTCAGAGTGGTCTTTTTCACACAGGCATGTCCGTAGTCTTACGAAAGGAATTTCAATAAGAACATCAACTGTACCCGATTACAGTGCAAAGTGGAAGCAATGAGTATAACATCATTTATGCTAATATCTATACTCTTCGCTCTACTTTACAATCGCATTAGCAATTGGCCTGTTTTTTTCAGCTCTCAACTTGAAGGGAAATTAGAGTACAATTTCATTGTGTTGAAACGATTCCCCCATGGTCTCTCTTACCCGTTTTATAGAATCACCGCAAGAGCTGCCTTCCCTGGTAAATACTTCGAGCAGTCGAGGCGGTATTGAACCAGCGCCGTCCTCTTCCAGAGAGCACAAGCAATAAGTCTAAAAAATTCATTTAGAGCAGAAAAATCAACCTATGATCACTACAAAAATCGCTCAATTAGAATTTGATTAGATCAAATACAGTCGCTAGTTTTTAGGATTACTTCAATCTACAAATTTGGCATTTAAATTACACGTGTATAGTTATCACTAATCCATAACCCATTTTGAGTGCAATGGCATACAAAAACCATAATAAACGCTATTAACCATATCAACCACACTAAATGTTATTACTGATAAATAAAGTACTTAAAATCATCTAATGCTGGTTTACACATTAATACATGGGTCAAAAACTTCACATTTCACCCATTTTAGGTTCGTTGCATTTGAAACACTGGCTAAGACGTCGCTTGTCACGACGATGTTACCACCTTGAAACCACCGCTCCAATGCCCTGTGAAATCCAAACCCCAAAAACGAGAGTTCACACCCGCATGGCGTGTCCACCACACGTGGTAGCGTGGGAGATCAGCCGAGCCATGCACTCCATTACGTTAATGGGAGCTCGTTTCTGACAGTACGTCACCGCTCCGCATTGCTATGAACATCCCATAATTGAACGCTCTACGCTCTATGTATTAGCAGTTGGTGGCTTGCGAGTGAGAGGAGGCCAAACCAAATTAAGGAATTCTAAGAGACAATCTTCTAATGGATATAACTGGTATTTTATTTCTATTCCTTTCTAAGTGTTCAATTAACTGGTGGCTTTCGAGTGAGAGGAGACCAAATCAAATTAAGGGAATTCGAAGGGAAAATCATCTAATGTCTATACGCGATGTTTTATGGCTTTTTCTCAACATTTCATTGACTGGTGGCTTTCGAGTGCGAGGAGGCCAAACCAAATTAAGGAATTCGAAGGGACAGTCTTCTAACGGCAATACGCGTTTTTTTTCATTGCTTTCCTTATTTAATTGGCTGATTGGGTATTTCATACACTGGAAAAAAGTCAGGCATTCGTTAACTATGAAGAAGTGCAGTGCAGAAAATCTTGCTCTGTCGACAAGTCACATTCTACTCATTTTAGTTCTGTTGTAAAATGTCAGTGAAGTATTCTCTGTAATTATTAGTAAAAATGAGTGAAAAATATAGTAATTTTTCAATAAAATCCTCACATCTTATGGAAATTTAGATCTAAATTCGATCTTTTAGATTTTCCTTTTACTGCATTTTCGAATTCGTAGAGGAAGCATGCTCTCAGTAATGAGCAAAATCTTTAAGATTTTTCGAAATTTCATGCAGACAATACGGATGGAAAATTTCGTTAGGAAAATTTGTTTCAATACTACGCTATATTTGAAGAATGATAAGTAACTCATTACAGCATGATAGATAAAAGCACAAATTATGATTTTCTTCAAACCACAGTCTGGGTATCCTTGATGAGCAGAAGTAACTTGCAAGCTCTGACAATACGAAATCCTGGCGGACATTTTTGAGACGGTCTCCTATTTTTTCAACACACTGAGTTGTGTTTTACATCTCCTAAAAAAGCAATGCCTTCACCTTTGTTAAAATACAGAAGAATGTCGTGTTTTGTATCGTATGAAAAAATTATGCCTTCACCGTAGAATAGCTAAGAATGTTGCGTTTCACATCTCATAAAATTATTCATCTACCATCGTTTCAACTCAAAAGAATGCTGTGTTTTACATTCTGTGAAAAAAATTGTTTAAAATCTTAATGAGGAATTCGAATACATAGCGATGCTTTTCGGCCCCTAAGAAGCTGAGGCCATTTAAAATGGGAGTGTTTTTTGCCCCATATTATACACCAGAATAAATAGCGCTCATCGAAGGGGAATAAAAAAAGGATCAAGTGAAGGCATCTTTTCGGCCACCCCAAATTTTAAGCCTGGCATAATAGAATTTCGGCACTGGCAGAATCGAATACATATGAGGACAAATTTTTCCAAAGATGCTAGATTGGCCATTTTCCGACCAAAATCCTAAATTTGTTCAATATTCGTCAGCAGAGGCAGCTAAGCATCTGGCAAACCAGGTACCGAAGAGTTATAACAGCTTAATGACAATCTCGACAATCTTGATCATTTTTCGCAAAATGACAATCTTGATCATTTTTGCGAGCTAATTAGCCAATCTAGAAGCCCTGCATGATTAAGCGCGCATGCAGTAACGCGATCCTGCATCGCAGTTTGAGCGGGAAGGTCTCGGCGGAATAGGTTTACAAAATTCATTAGAAAACGGAAGGGCGACAGAGGGCAGACTTGTCTACACCGTCGCCGCTTGGGAACGCGCGCCGACATGTGGGCTCGAATAATTCAGCAGGTCTTGCTGCAGCCGATGTGTTGTTTGTTCAATTTTTGTTGCATACATCACGCTGTGTTTCATCTTACTGTCGAGAGAGCACGCGTGTTGTATTACAGAGGCGCTGCTTATTTGACGATGGTTTGCGAAGAAGAAAATTTAAAAGATTCACTGTTACTCAAGTCCATGCTTGTACGTGTTTGTTCATGATAAAAATAAGATGAAATGCCTGAGCATTGACTTGAAGTGAAGTTCAATTCAATAATTACTTTGAGCAATTTAAGCTTATTGTAACACAAGTTATTAGGATATTTGTTATGCGTGCCTGTTTATCCGTACCTGAAGTCTTCATAACATATAATTTCCTCGAGTATATCTGTACGCATGTCTTCATGGCGTATGTTCCTGTTTATTTCCAAGCAAGCTTCCTAATACAATTAATTCCTGTATATTCGACTACATGTTTCGTAGTATAATTTGTTCCTGCTTATTTTCAAACAAGTCTCCACAATAGTTTTAGTATATGGTCTTGTTTATCTACACACGAGTCTCCATAGTATTACTTGGTCCTGTTCATTTTCAAACAACCTTTATTTGAATATTCCTGTTTAAACCTGCACTAACTTACAATACTTAATGGAAAATGCAATACGTGTTGCTAAGCTACGAAAGTAATGTTTCCGAAAAATGAGTATATTTAAAATTAAATTAATTCAAGGTATGTCTAATTTTTTTTGGAAATATATTTCTGCAACAATTTATCTCAGGCTTAATTGAACTTACATCGATCAGTTATAACTTTCAAAACAATACTTTTAACATCCCTCCTTATTCCCCATACATCGAACATCAATTCATATTTTGTAGGTTAAAAGTGTGTTCATTTTTTCAGTGCTATACCGCTTTACTTTTTCACTAAACCATACTATGTATAATAAATTCATAACAGAAAAACTGCAGCTGAGAAAGGAAACTAGTTGCAGTTTCCTGCTCGTGTTCGCTGTGGTGCAGCACACATGGTGGCTGTGCTCAGCTGTTATGTCTCGGGAATGTCTGGTGCTGTTAGCCTCGTCAACAAGCTGTGCACCGACGTCTCGTGCTCTGTGCACCGACAGACGTCTCGTGCTCTGTGCACCGACGTCTCGTGCTACATGCACCGACGTCTCGTGCTATATACACCGAAGTCTCGTGCTACATGCACCGACGTCTCGTGCTATATACACCGACGTCTCGTGCTACATGCACCGACGTCTCCTGCTTTATACACCGACGTCTCGTGCTCTGTGCACCGACGTCTCGTGCTCTGTGCACCGACGTCTCGCGCTACATGCACCGACGTCTCGTGCTACATGCACCGACGTCTCGTGCTACATGCACCGACGTCTCCTGCTTTATACACCGACGTCTCGTGCTCTGTGCACCGACGTCTCGTGCTCTGTGCACCGACGTCTCGTGCTACATGCACCGACGTCTCGTGCTACATGCACCGACGTCTCGTGCTATATACACCGACGTCTCGTGCTACATGCACCGACGTCTCGTGCTATATACACCGACGTCTCGTGCTACATGCACCGACGTCTCCTGCTTTATACACCGACGTCTCGTGCTCTGTGCACCGACGTCTCGTGCTCTGTGCACCGACGTCTCGCGCTACATGCACCGACGTCTCGTGCTACATGCACCGACGTCTCGTGCTACATGCACCGACGTCTCCTGCTTTATACACCGACGTCTCGTGCTCTGTGCACCGACGTCTCGTGCTCTGTGCACCGACGTCTCGTGCTACATGCACCGACGTCTCGTGCTACATGCACCGACGTCTCGTGCTATATACACCGACGTCTCGTGCTACATGCACCGACGTCTCCTGCTTTATACACCGACGTCTCGTGCTCTGTGCACCGACGTCTCGTACTTCGTACAGTTCAGGCAGCACTCATTGAGATGTTTCAGTCGCATCAATGAGAATTTCGCTCCGTTCTTCAGTCATATCGAAGCTGGTGCAATCCAATTTAAATTTAAATTTAATTAAATTTCGAAGCTGAAATTACAACTTACATGCACAGCGAAACCTCAGTTTAAATTTTGGTTTTGTCATTGATATTTAGCGGTTTTTTTGAAGTCCAGCTTACCTTTTTTAAATATACTATTTATTCTTCATTTTAAAAATTCCAGTTCAGGCGTTCATTGCATGCGGTACATAGAGAGCATTAAAAAGCACGTATGTTGACTCCAGAACTCCGACTCCACAACTCCGACTCCACAACTCCGACTCCACAACTCCGACTCCACAACTCCGACTCCACAACTCCGACTCCACAACTCCGACTCCACAACTCCGACTCCACAACTCCGACTCCACAACTCCGACTCCACAACTCCGACTCCACAACTCCGACTCTACAACTCTGACCCAACCACTCCGACTCCACCACCGTACCACCGCCTATCAAGGCGCAGGCAGGCAGCACACCAGCGCACTTGTTGATAAACTCTGCAGCACAGCTGCTGGCCTGCAGCTCTGCAGGGCTGCAGCAGCGCCGTGCACACACACAACACTAACACACACACAACACACTGCATAAACTACACACACACATACACTGCACACACATAGCATACACAAAACACACACACACAACACAATGCTCAATGTATATAATACACATACACTGCAGTGTATGTGTGTGCAGTGTGCGTGTTGTATGTGCATGTGTATGTTGTGTGTGTGCGTGTTGTGTGTGTGTGTGTGTGTTGTGTGTGTGTGAAATCGATACTCTATAAAATAAAAAGAACGTTACGCCGTAAAACAAAACCATCTATTCTAAAATGTATAGAATATGGAATGCAAACACTCACTCATCCTACTTTTTGCCGGGGGTCCAGGATTTCAGCCGCTCAGTGCTGAAACTATGCTTGTGCGGCTGAAATCATAGATGCTCTGGCGACAAAGTTGGACAGAGATTTACCTGATCGTTAGCTACTCCTGCGCTGCTTCATTACTCCGATGTGAGAGATGACTTGCGATACTGACTGTGCTTGCCGCAAGTATTTTGTAGGAATATCAGGTATTTTTGCGCTTTTGAAGAACACTTTATCGCAATAGGATTTTTTAAACATAGAAGTATTTACACTTTGGATTGAAATTAGATCAGTTATAGATTTTAATTTTCTTACGAATGAATGAGATTCATTTCTTAGAACCATACAGTGTGTGCTTTGCTTCGCTGAATGTTTCAAGAGCTCTAACTCTTTCAATAAATTTCTGGGTTAAGACAAGGCAAACTTACCAAGTAAGCATAAAAAATTGTTATAGTGAATATTGTTGAAAAGCAATCCACGTGTTCTGAGCAGGTGCTCGAAATAAGAGAGACAAAATAAACGAATCTTCCATTCTTGATTTTATAATTTTGCACATCTTCAAATAATTGATTTAATTTCATAGTTTTATGTTGTTTTTATTATGCTGAGCATCATATTATTTCATTACCATCCATCCTCTAAATTTTCAGTCATTCTACTCAAATGTTCTGCGTTATATTTTAACACACTTTTTGTACTTAAATCATGCCTATATCTAATACAAATAAACCAATTGGATCCCATAAGTTCTCAGTAATTCTCCTCAAATATTCTATGTTCTATTTGAACACGATTTTAACACCTAAATAACTATAAAATTTTATACAAATAAACCATTTGGAGTGAATATATTTCAGTTGCCCTCATTTTGATATTATCCCAATGCATCAAGGAATACAAAACAAGTTTGAGCCAAATTTTAATCTTTGGCTCATAATGCAACCGCAAATGCATATTTTCTACTCATTAATCGACTTCTATACGTCCCGAACATTTTAAAATAAAATATCTCTTGATACTTGAGCATTACCTTGGAAAAATTATCCATGGTCCTTCATGAACAGAAGAGAAAATGTAGGCTGTGGTCATCGATTTAAGTTCGGTTGTGTGGAGCTTGTGAAAATTCTTCCCTTGTAGTCCCAGCAGCGCGTCATTAGGGCCGATTTAGAGCCCAATTTTACACGCTTTTCTCAAATTTTACACAAGGTTCCCAAGCTTTTTTCCTAATTCTTTTCGATTTATTAGGATGCCATTGTTTGGTTTGCTCTGTTATGTATTTTAATAATGACGAATTGAAGAATGATAATAATAATTAAACTATAAAATTAGTACTGAAGAATGATAATAATTTGATGATTAAATTAAGACAATTATGCAAGTAATTTTCCATTTTCTTTACCAATTGGCTAGTTTGCTACATTTAAGTAATGAGGAAAACGTTATAATTGGCATGCAGTCTTCGAAAAGAGTATAAAAAAAGGTATCTTTCTACCAAACAGTCTGCTTCAGACGAGCCCAACTCAGTTTATGTTGCATCTCCCATATCTAAAGAAAACATTTCATGTTGCAAAATTCACCATTCGTCCAGTGAGCTTAACATCTTTCTTCGTTTAGTTTGGTCTTACTGAATTTCGTAAGCTCGCAGACGACTTGATGAAAATGTGAGACGAGGTGACCCTACGAAGCTCTTAATCTGTTGATGGAATAATTATATTTTTCATGATATGTTTACAAAATTCCTGATATATCTCTGTGATATTTTCATGATATTGCTATGATATTTTCATGATATTTACGCGATATTTCCATGTTATTTTTATGATATTTTCACCCCATTTTCATGATTTTTCATTATAGATTCCTAAATTTTTTTAACTTTCCACGCAATATTTTATGCTCAAGCCCAGTAACTTATTAAAATGAGTACTTAATTATTTTATTACCATAGAAGTTTAAATTTTATTTTGAATTTAAAATTAAGCGTAAAAGTCAGTTAAAATAGCAGACCTCACGTAAGCCTCAGTTAACAGGGAGGTGGTACGGGCTGCCGCACGCCGCTCCTAACGATAAGCCGACATGATGCACACCAGCGCCTATTTCGTACTCTCACCAATCTCACCCCGACACCAATATCCCACAACACCAATTTCTCACCTAAATTAATTTCATACTCTTACCAATTTCACAACAATACCAATTTCACATCAATACCAATTTCACATCAATACCAATTTCACATCAATATCAATTTCACATCAATACCATTTTCACATGAACACCAATTTTACATCGCAGAAACGCTCATCGAAACCTCCAGATCATGCTTGCCTGCAGGTAATTTAAATTTGTCTGCTGTAATTGCAGCTGCAGTCGCTGTGGCATTGAACTTTTGCGAGATGGAAAAACTTCATGCGCGGGTTTTTGCGACAGCGAGGCTAGAGCACCGAATGACCGGATGCAATGACCGGTAACCGGAATGCCGACGCCCTAATGGCTGTGACCTGTTTGTGTTGTGTGACCTGTGTGTGCTCTGTTGTGGACCGTCACACAGCCACCTGTATGGCGTCTATCTGACATAACTATCATCAGTTGAATATTCGTGCCCTACTGCACCTTCAAGGGCTGGTGTCAGGTGGAGACCACGTCCTGTCGATTTACCAGAGTTACGAAATATCTTATACTTATTGAAAAACACAAAGGCAGTCTGATATGACGGTACCAGCTTTCATAATATATCAAAGGCGGCTAACCCAGTCACAGCACCATTGATTTGTCTGATAATTAATACATTAATAGCAACTAGTAAGTTCCCCCACCAATGGAAACAATCCGTAATCAGACCGTTACATAAAACTAGTGACACCGAACAGCATCAAATTACAGGCCCATAAGTTTTTTACATGTACTGTCTAAAATATTGGAGATAGTAATAATGAATCAACTGTTGTCTCACAAAAGCGAGTTAAATTTACTTCATCGAAATCAATATGCCTGTAGGAGGAACATTAGCACTCAAGCCGTTCTGCTTAATATCACTAAAAAAAATTACAGTGATACTTTAAAAAATTTACCACTCTTGCTGTTACTCGATCTCCAAAACATTCGACAGCGTCGAAAATGATCGACATCTACGGAAAATATTGAACTTAGGAGTTGATGCACAAGGGTTTGAAAGCTACTTATCAGATCGGTCTCATGCAGTCCTTAGATAACAAGTTGTCCTTATTCATTCAAAACAATATTTGCGTTCCTCAAGGATTCATTCATAGTCCGCCATTGTTTTCTATTTTCATTAACGATTTCCCTCCAATGCCTTCTAACACACGAATCTCTATGTATGCAGATTATGCTCAAATTGAAATGACAAGTTCTGTATCGGAAATACCACAGACGCAAATTAAGGCTGAGACCCTATTGATTAGCCTGAAATAATGGTATGACCAAAATGGTCGCAAACTAAATGCGAGCAAAACGCAATTCATTATTTTTGGGTCCAAAGACGCTGTCAAAAAAAAATTCAAATCTTTCTCGTATGGTAAGGAATGATGAAATTAGGCCATCAGAATAAGTAAAAAATTTAGGTATCTGGTTCGAAGAAACATGTCTTTCGAATCTCTTGTTGAGAAAACTTGCATCAAAATTTTGGGAACTTCAGCTGTTTTTTATATTTCTCATCGTATGAAAATTATTCTCGACGAAAAATCTAGATTATTGGCCATTAAATATTTAATTTTATCGCGCATTTACTATTGTAGCCTAGTATGGAGAGAAATACCTCAATACCTTCAAACAGAGTTCATGAAATGCACGAATTTCGCAGTTAAGGTGGTATGCAAACGAGAATTCAAAAGTAGTGCTCACGTAACACCTCTCCTAAACAAACTCGGCTGGACTCCTATTCAAGAAAGGTTTCTCGTGCACAAAGCTCAATACGTATTCTCCTCTTTATATCTTCCTTAGAGCAATGCTGGTAAAGTGCAATTCCATCCCACACCCCCGCCTCACCCCCCACCCCGTCACCAACCTAAAGCCGAATAGGAGACGTATGTAATGTCTTAATCAACTACGACGTTAGGCAGAAGGGACTTATATGCGAAGTGTATGTGTATGTGCACTGCACATACACATACACTGCCCATGTACACACACATACACATACACACAACACACACACACATACTACACACAAACAATCCAGTGTACGGTACAAACACACGCAAACAGTCCAGTGTACGGTACACAAGCAGTACAGTGTACGGTATACACACAAAATAGTCCAGTGTATGGTACACAAACACAAACAGTCCAGTGTACGGTACACAAGCAGTACAGTGTACGGTACACAAGCAGTACAGTGTACGGTATACACACACACAAACAGTCCAGTGTACGGTACACACACACAAACAGTCCAGTGTACGGTACACACACACGAACAGTCCAGTGTACGGTACACACACAAACAGCCCAGTGTTCGGTATACACCCACAAACAGTCCAGTGTACGGTACACAAACACAAACAGTCCAGTATACGGTACACACACACAAACAATCCAGTGTACGGTACACAAACAGTCCAGTGTACGGTACACAAGCAGTCCAGTGTACGGTACACAAACAGTCCAGTGTACGGTACACAAACAGTCCAGTATACGGTACACAAGCAGTCCAGTATACGGTACACAAGCAGTCCAGTGTACGGTACACAAGCAGTCCAGTGTACGGTACACAAGCAGTCCAGTGTACGGTACACAAGCAGTCCAGTGTACGGTACACAAGCAGTCCAGTGTACGGTACACAAGCAGTCCAGTGTACGGTACACAAGCAGTCCAGTGTACGGTACACAAGCAGTCCAGTGTACGGTACACACGCAGTCCAGTGTACGGTACACAAGCAGTCCAGTGTACGGTACACAAGCAGTCCAGTGTACGGTACACAAGCAGTCCAGCGTACGGTACACAAGCAGTCCAGTGTACGGTACACAAACAGTCCAGTGTACGGTACACAAGCAGTCCAGTGTACGGTACACAAGCAGTCCAGTGTACGGTACACAAACAGTCCAGTGTACGATACACACACACAAACAGTCCAGTGTACGATACACACACACAAACAGTCCAGTGTACGGTACACACACACAAACATTCCAGTGTACGGTACACACACACAAACAGTCCAGTGTACGATACACACACACAAACAGTCCAGTGTACGGTACACACACACAAACATTCCAGTGTACGGTACACACACACAAACAGTCCAGTGTACGATACACACACACAAACAGTCCAGTGTACGGTACACACACACACACAAACAGTCCAGTGTACGGTGCACAAACACTCCAGTGTACACACACAAACAATCCACCGGAGCCATGCAGGGAAGCCGTGCCAGCAACGCTAGCAGCGCACACTACAATGGAGGTCGCCAGGGCCTTGGTCGTTTCCGCGATGTCCTCTTCTTTTTACACGCGCGGAAGCACTAAAAAATTTTTTTGCATCATTCATGACGCCACCCAATGGACGCACCGATGCGGTGAATGAATTGTTTCTGTGTGAATGGTGTTTATTGTGCTGCATGATTCAGTTTCTGCGTGCGTGTTTATTTTGATGCTGAATGCATTTCCGAAAGATTCACTTTCAGCTTGTGTTATTTTGATGCTGAATGCATTTCCGAAAGATTCAGTTTCAGTGTGGGTGTTTATTTTGATGCTGAATGCATTTCCGAAAGATTCACTTTCAGCTTGTGTTATTTTGATGCTGAATGCATTTCCGAAAGATTCAGTTTCAGTGTGCGTGTTTATTTTGATGCTGAATGTATTCCCGAAAGATTCAATTTCGACATGAGAGTTTATTTTGATGCCAAATGCATTTCCAAAAAAATTCAGTATAGGCATCTGTGTTTATTTTGAGATGTCATGGTAGAAAAATGTGAGGTTGTGGAATTCTAGAAGTTATATAGCATCTCACTCCACGGTCATCGTTTCGGATGACAAGAAAATCATTTCACGGCATCGATGCTATGATATGATGCTAATCACTACTTTTCAACGATTTAATTTATGATTCAGTGTTTAAAGCCACGGACTTTCTGCATTTTTTTCAAATATTAATAGTTCTATCACAAACAATAATGTGAGACTTACATTCTATTCATCTCGGAGATTATTTTATTGTATTAAGATTAAAACATTTTAGAGGCTTGAAACATTACTCCTATGTTTTTCAGGCATATTTGATGGCGCTAGCTTTTCTATGTAATGGTCATAAAACCAAAAGCTTAATATATTATTTCATCAAGTGATTTATAGGTTTTATCACTACAGAAAACTATCAATACATCTTAACATATTGATGTATGCGCAGTAGGTACAAATGGAGAATAAGTATGCACACATATTACTCAAATCATGATTGCAAAGAAGCCTTGATGAATAGGTCTATCAAAAAGAAAATAAATTGAACTCTTTCTTTACGTCGACATTGTCATTGCAAGGATGAAAGTTTCAGCAATAGCCCGAAAATAAAATAGCCCGAACGGGGTTCATTTTCAGCTGATGCTTGTTCTTTTTATTGAAAGAAATTTGACGTCTTCTGGGCAGGTGAGATGAGCGGGAAAATATCATTCGATGTCAAGAAAAAATGTTCTTAAATCATATTTTACAAGTTGAGCGTTGATTTTAACTAATAGGAAAACGAATGGAATGAAACAAGACAACTTTGATTTTAGTGAAAATAAAATGTGAAATCCATGTCATGAATTATTTAGCAAAAAGTTGAAAGGAATTTAAAAAAACGATCAAATGGTTGTCGTAATATAAAATGTTTCACGAGCGCTACTGATTACTCTACAGTACACTTTTTATTCCATTATTCAGCTCCTATAAACAAATAATTTTGAGATGCTATTTGGTTCCCTGCAGTGGAAATAATGATCAACTTTGGTACATGTGGATTCGTCAAGAGCATAAAGATAGAAAGATAGGTAGACAAAATTACCCATAAGATAGATTAAGTTTGGAAGGAAAAAATAAAGCTTAGAAAGATAAGAAAAAATATTCCAGTTTGAAAGAAAATGAAGATAAACTTTTTCTAATGGTGCTACTATCAAATTATGAACATGTTAAGCTTCGCCGTTTTGTGACACTATAAACACACCCTTGATTTCTCCGGACGTGCACCTGGTTCGAAAGCGTACGAAAAACTTAACTTCCAAATAACATAATCTTCCAAAATTAATCTTCTAACTTTATCTTCAGATTTAATTAAAAAGATAGATAGAACCAAAACAGATGACGAGATCGAGAGAATAAAATGCCTCTTTATTACGCTTATTCACCGTTAATGACGCTCCAAACCAACATAGCTCACGATCCAAAACTCAGGTGCACCGAATGGAAAGTACCTTTATCATAATGTACAGGGCGTTCCAAAAATACGCACTCATCCTTTGGCTGACGACTACCCATGTGTTTTTTGTTTCAGATACGACTAAGTTGTCTTTTGTAACACTTAATTTTCTGGAGTTTAATGTTCCTCATTTAACTCATTAGGATTGCATCTGCGTCAATCAACACCTTCATCCGGACAAAATGCGTGAGTGTCGGGCAGCCAAAGAGTGAGTACATTGTTTTCGGACGCATCTCACGAACCAGAGCTCCCACCAACATGCAAGAAAAAGAAAGAAAGAAAGAAGATAAGCGTTTTTAAAGAAAATTTGAATCGTGAAATGTCTTACAACACATTGGATTTAAAAAATTCTAAGCATAAAGGTCCTTCATTGATGGACAAACAATACGAGGTGTACAATAGCCGTGTCATGGGTTGATTATGTTATTGAGAGACAAACAAAATATATTCTTTTTAATATTTTATCCACAGCAAGATAACTGAAACTTATAAATACTTTAAATATTACAAGAAAATGCTTTGTAAGTTTTTCGCTGTAAGTTGAAACGAAAGAAGAAAAGACACGAAGCACTTTACCGGAACCGACTGAAACACCGTCGTACAGGAGTGATAGAAAACTAGTCGGCAGGAGAGTCGCGAGATCGTATGTGTACAGGCGAGCAATACATATTTCTATTCCAAAATAAAACAACATTTCTTAATTATTTACAACCGAATACTTGAGGAATGCCATGTACCTATAAGCTTATGGAAAATACCATTCAATTGATCTACTATGTCACAAATAAATTGAACAAACAATCCTCTGAACTATCCTCAGTTTTTACAGCCTTAGCACGTTAACTGCGATGGGTTAAATTGAAGTTCAATATTCAATTCGAATTTAAAGTCAGTTGTAGTAATCAACTTTGAAAATAGCAAATATTAGCTGGATCGGGCCTTTATTTAGCTTTCATTAAGTATTAATAAAAAAAATAAGTTAATAACTGCAGGTGGGTCAGCAGCACTATGAAAATCACCTAAGTGACCACCGGTGGGTCACATCGCAGGAAATGTGTTAAAAAGAGTATAAATCATGTTCTTGGAAGGAAGAGATCTTGGAAAAAAACAGTTATTTCTGTTCTACTTCGAGTAGAAATGATATTCTTCTAAGAGCAGAGATGTGCTGTATCTTGGGAAAAAGCATCTCCTACACTCTTGTAACATGAGTAGAAGTAGTGTTTTCGGAAGGCAAATATGTGCTACATCTTGAGAAAAATACTAGAGGAGAGAAAAAAAGACGTCGAGCTGTTACAAAGCACCTACTAAACTCATTCGTAACGAAGTTCTTGATTTTGGAGGAAAGGAATTCGTTCAGAGTCCGGAGTCAATGAAAACTCTACATCCTATTTTTCTGCAACGGAGTAAAATTTCTACAGAGTTGAGTTCTTTTTAAAACTAAAAAATCTATTTCTGAAATTATGCGTTTTTTTTTGACGTGTTGGTAATAACAGGGCCAACTTTGATAGAATTGTATAATTTGATATCAAATACTGCAATGCATCTTAAATTTTCTTTTCACTTGGGTAACCAAAGGGAAATAATATGCGCAGTATAAGCTTCATAGATTATTGCATCTAAGGAATAAGTCTCTACAAGAGTATTTCGATATTTTACATCGCTGTGTATACCTAAGTATATTTTCATAGGAGGGACTGTATTTACTGTACACTTCGCTTTCCCATTTAATTTCTTCAATTCAACCAATCCATTTCTTAATCCATGAACAAATTACCAGTGAGATGCTTAGGAGTGTTAAAATATATAATTCTTCACAAAATCCGTCTTATAGAAACAAATTGAAGAATTTGTGCTACAAATTTCTCCCGCGCCCGGTTAGACTTGGTGTCATTATTGCCTTCCGAAGCAGTTCGTTCCCGTTTTTCTGTTTTTGTCGCCGACATAACATCATTTGGTCTGCATGATATAATTGACTGCGACATTTTTTTGAAGAGTCAGAGCTCATGCGACGAGCTTATCAAAATTTGTGACAAAATTTCGATTGCCAGGCTTTGGTATATTAGCGCGTTATATTCAATTAGCCGTTCGTAATTCCACTCTTGGAACTTTGGAAGCAACCGCAAGAGGAAAAAAAACACTCAATTCGACGCAAATTGAAAATGCAAATTTTTTTATCAGTTGCTCAAATTATATCAAGGCCAAATTCCATCAACAACTTAACGCGAAAGAAAATTGATTTCTCCTCAAGTCGATGACCTTTCATTTATATCCCTTTACTGTGTAATTACGCAAAGGGAAAAGAGAAAAATTCCCCCTGAGTTGCAGACCTTTCTAGTACAATAATCATCCCAATTCACGCTTGGTAGAATTATAATTCGGAAACATCATTGGTCTTTTTATATTTTAAGCAACAACTTTCCTTTGAAAATTAAGTTTTGTACTAATTTTATTGTTATACTCATTGTCTATAGTGAGTGTTTGTGGCTCTCAATTCAAGAATATTTCCTCCACAGATATCTACGGTGGGCTCAGCACCAGGATTGAAAAAAAAAATTTCCCCCCATTTTCGAAATATTGATAAAAGTAAATATTTTTCTGAACGTTATTACTCAAAATTACTCCATAAGCAAAGAAATTAGTTTTTCAGGGAACAGCAGTTGTCCCTAGGTTTGACTAAAGCGCGTATATAGGTCTGGGTTTGGATAATTATATAATTAGCAACCATTTTACGCCTTCGTGGCAGCACAGCTGCCAGAGTAAGTTTTTTAAGTAACTCTCTCCATCAGCTATAAGACTACGACGGCATAAATTGATTGGAAACCCGGCTTCTGCTTAGCAAACTGGACACAAAAAAGTCGGAAAACCGTGAGATCACTGGTCCTAATTAATGGCATTTAAATGTTAATCTACACGAGTAACAAACAGGGAAATTCAAGAAACATGTATGTTACCATTTTTGAGAAGCCGAGTACGACGAACGATGAAATCAAAAGGGCTCTTTAAATAATAGACACTCGTGATTTTTTACGATAGATTGTTCGAATTTCTGATTTTTGTTAAATGTTGTATGTAGTTTGCATTTTTGAGACAGATCGTTTTCTCAACTTCATGTGGGAATTTTACATTTTTCAGTATGCTATGAGTAACGTGTCAAATTTTGCTCATCGACATTACATAAATCGTTATACTAATTCTTATCCAAGTTTGCACTTGAAGCAACGTGCTGAATTTTACCTCAAAAATCATAAATAAATGTGGAATTTTATTCCACTTAATGTATGGATCAAAATGCTGACTTTTGAAACATATTAGTATACTTGAAGCAAGACACTGAATTTAATCCAAAGGAATTTGTGAGAACAAGGTGAATGAATTTCGTCTTAAAAATCAGAAATGAATAATGAATTATATCGAATGTCAATACATGGAGCAAAATGCGGAATTTGGAGCTACATTATTGCTTTATATACTTGACCGAAAGTAATTACGAAAGCAAGGTACCTGGATTTTGCCTCAAAAACCAAAATCAGAGTGTTGAATTATATCCAAAGCACATACATCGAAGAAAATGCTCAATTTCGATTATTTTATTATTTTTAAAGCGAGACACTGAATTAACCAAAAGCAATTAGTGAAAACAAAGTACCTGAATTTTTCCTCAAAAACCCGAAATGATTGGTAATACATGGAACCAAATCCTGATTTTTTAACTTTTCTATACACCTGAAGCAAGACACTGAACTCAACCGCAAGCAATTAGTGAAAGCAAAGCACCAGAATTTCCTCTTACGAGTATATAATCACAGAAATTATTGTGATTTAATACATGGAGCAAACCACTGATTTTATTAACTATTTTATATGCCAGAATCAAGACACTGAACTCAGCCACAAGCAATTAGCGAAAGCAAGGCGCCAGAATTTCGCCCATGCAACCACCGAAAGCAGCCCAGCGCAGGCTGGGAGCAGGTGCGCGCGTTGAGGTTCACCAGCGCAGCAGGTGCGGCGGTGGGTGCGGCCGTGTAGCACCCAAGACACGCCTGCCGTGCTTCAACTCCCCTGATCTTAGCACCCAAGACAACGCTACGTGCCGCGCTCCAACTCCCCTGATCTTAGCACCCAAAACAACGCCACGTTCCGTGCTCCAACTCCACTGATCTTAGCACCCAAGACAACGCTACGTGCCGCGCTCCGACTCCCCTGATCTTAGCACCCAAGACAACGCCACGTTCCGTGCTCCAACTCCACTGATCTTAGCACCCAAGACAACGCTACGTGCCGCGCTCCAACTCCCCTGATCTTAGCACCCAAAACAACGCCACGTTCCGTGCTCCAACTCCACTGATCTTAGCACCCAAGACAACGCTACGTGCCGCGCTCCGACTCCCCTGATCTTAGCAAACAAAACAACGCCACGTTCCGTGCTCCAACTCCACTGATCTTAGCACCCAAGACAACGCTACGTGCCGCGCTCCAACTCCCCTGATCTTAGCACCCAAGACAACGCCACGTGCCGTGCTCCAACTCCCCTGATCTTAGCACCCAAGACAACGCCACGTGCCGTGCTCCAACTCCCCTGATCTTAGCACCCAAGACAACGCTACGTGCCGTGCTCCAACTCCACTGATCTTAGCACCCAAGACAACGCTACGTGACGTGCTCCAACTCCCCTGATCTTAGCACCCAAGACAACGCCACGTGCCGTGCTCCAACTCCCCTGATCTTAGCACCCAAGACAACGCTACGTGCCGTGCTCCAACTCCCCTGATCTTAGCACCCAAGACAACGCCACGTGCCGTGCTCCCAACTCCCCTGATCTTAGCACCCAAGACAACGCTACGTGCTGCGCTCCAACTCCCCTGATCTTAGCACTCAAGACAACGCTACGAGACGTGCTCCAACTCCCCTGATCTTAGCACCCAAGACAACGCCACGTGCCGTGCTCCAACTCCCCTGATCTTAGCACCCAAGACAACGCTACGAGACGTGCTCCAACTCCCCTGATCTTAGCACCCAAGACAACCCCACGTTCCGTGCTCCAACTCCCCTGATCTTAGCACTCAAGACAACGCCCCGTGCCGTGCTCCAACTCCACTGATCTTAGCACTCAAGACAACGCCACGTGCCGTGCTCCAACTCCACTGATCTTAGCACCCAAGACAACGCCACGTGCCGTGCTCCAACTCCCCTGATCTTAGCACTCAAGACAACGCCACGTGCCGTGCTCCAACTCCACTGATCTTAGCACTCAAGACAACGCCACGTGCCGTGCTCCAACTTCACTGATCTTAGCACCCAAGACAACGCCACGTGCCGTGCTCCAACATCCCCTGATCTTAGCACTCAAGACAACGCCACGTGCCGTGCTCCAACTCCCCTGATCTTAGCACTCAAGACAACGCCACGTGTCGTGCTCCAACTCCACTGATCTTAGCACCCAAGACAACGCCACGTGCCGTGCTCCAATTCCCCTGATCTTAGCACCCAAGACAACGCCACGTGCCGTGCTCCAACTCCACTGATCTTAGCACTCAAGACAACGCCACGTGCCGTGCTCCAACTCCACTGATATTAGCACCCAAGACAACGCCACGTGCCGTGCTCCAACTCCACTGATCTTAGCACTCAAGACAACGCCACGTGCCGTGCTCCAACTCCACTGATCTTAGCACCCAAGACAACGCCACGTTCCGTGCTCCAACTCCACTGATCTTAGCACCCAAGACAACACCTGCTGTGCTCAGCTCCACTGATCTCCATACCATCTTACGATGCGATCTTCTTTAACACTCTGACCGCAACGTGAGCCACCGGTGGCCACGGAGGGGATTTTCATAAGGCAGCTGGTCGACCAGAAGTCACAAACTCAATTTTCAAAATTTCTTAATCAAAGCTAAATGAAGGCACGTTCCCGTTCATTTTTGCTATTTTAAGTTGGTAACTGGCTATCTTGCCGGCTTGTCGGTTACTAAGCTCTTAAAGGAAAAATTTTAGAAAAAAAATCGAATCCGAGAACACTGACCCTGTCACAAGCAGTGTTTTTCACAGAACTGCTGGTTGTTGCTTTTGAAAGCAGATTGCATCGATTGTGTTTCTTGTGATGTTTCAGTAGTTTGTATTATTGTCATTTCCTCTATTGTCATATTGACCTGTTTCTTATCTAAGCCCCGACAAAACTCTCAGCACTTTGTGCACACGCAGAGAAAAAGAAGAGAGAGAAACTCATAACATAAAATTTTTTTCGCAAAGTTTCGTCACTTTGACACATATATCATGAATAATTTATTTATTGATGTATATATATAATAAATGTACAGGTACGTGTATATGAATGTACAGCGTCCCATGAAAAACGGAACCCGAAATTAAAATATTATAATTCCAAAACTATTTGCTACATTTTTATTCTATTTCTACCATATTCTTCGATGAACGCTTTTCAACATGCTATATGTTTTGGAAAAATACCTTCACAAATATTTACCTGTAATTACTCTACTGGGGAGTGTCAGAAACTTACTTGTGCAGGAAAGTTAAACAATAAAATTTACACTCCCCAATTTAACCTAAATTTAAATTTTAGAAATATTTTAATCAATATCATCTGTTCACTGAAACTTGGCATGTGTCTGTGACACCAAAATCGGACAAAAATAACGATCATTTTTTTAGTTCATTGAATTCGGTAGTGATTCCTTCGAAATAACTTACTTCAATAACTTACCTATAATTTCTCGCTTATTTACGAATAATTTCTCAATAACTCATGAAATATTTCTCGCTTATTTGCTAATGATTTCTCAATAACATAACATACCTCAGAGTTTTGAGCGGCACTAAAATATTCATTTTTAGATGTCCCGCTAGAAAATAATCACACTGTGTTTAATCTGAGGATCTCGGGGGCCACTCAATTTATTGCCTTATAGCAACTATGCGGTTGTCAAAAGCTACTCTCGGCCGTGTTCTTGCTGCTATGTGAGTAGACCGATAGCTGTAAGAACACGCCGGAGAGAAGCTTTTAATAACCGCATAGTTTCATTAAATTAATAAATTGAGTGGTCTCCAAGATCCCCAGATCTAAAAGCGTGTAATTATTTTCTATGGGGACGCTTTAAGGACGAAAGAAAGTATACTCTAGTCTCCCTCAAAACACTGAAGAATAGAAAGAAAGAATCACTAACGAATTCAATGTACCAAAAAATTATCGGCCGTTAATCAAAGGAGTTGTTTTATCGATGCGATTGTGAGCTCAAAAGTGGAAGAAATGGAAGTTTAAAACATTTTCACAATATTTAAATGAATTGCTACATTGTAGCTGCAAGGACTTATTTTATTGAACATAAAATGAAGTTCAATGGTGCATGTACATTTTATTGTGTGACTTTCCTGCGCAAACATGTTTCTGAGAGTCTTCAGTGATTCAGAGTAATTACTGAGCCTTCAGAGAGTAATTACATGGTAGATATTTTTTTAAGGGATTTTATCAAAACATGTAGCATTTGTAACGAAGAATATAGTGGAAACCGAATAAAAATGCAGCAAATTATTTTCGAAGAAAAGTATTTTAATTTTGGGGGGGGTTCTTTTTGTGGTAGGATTCCATATATATGTATGTATATATATATATATATATATATATATATTTATGTATTTCTACATGTATATATATATGTATGGCGTACCATATGTTTGTGCATATATAGATACATACATATTTTTCAAACTTAATATCACATGTTACAGCACATCTATCCTTAGATAGATGCATTATAAATTGAATTTATTATATGTGATATTAAGACTGACAAACTCCCACGCTAACTGTTCTGGCATATGCCACCCGAGAGTTGAACTTCACATATGCTCGACAGGAAACTTTTAGCCAACACTGTCACGACGACGACACAAACTCGAGGAAATATTTGGTAATTCACAAAAAAATGCCGAAAGCAGCAGCCATCTGTTGGCATGTTATTGACGCGGGGACATGAACTGCGTCGGAGAAAGTGCTTCTCTCGTTACATTGCATCGAGATGAGAGAAGGAAAACATTTATGGTTCCATAGTTTTATTACACAATAACAAATTTCTAAAATTTAGTTCTTGAGAAATGTATTCATAGCGGTGAAATTTTTCGCAGTTTCAATGGATATTTAATTTAAGAACATGACATTAACTTTGGGCATCCCTTCTGACTGTGAAGTAGTTTGGAAATATCAGAAAAATCAGACTTCAACTTCATGTAAGTAGAAGCTACGACGAGGTGTTCTATAAGATGAAACAAACTGAAGTACTAAGAAGAAAACAGGAAACTGATTATAAGAAAACAAGAAACAGATTAAAAAGAAAATAGGAAACAGATTAAAAAGAAAACAGGAAACAAATTAAAAAATAACAGGAAATAGATTAGAAAGAAAACAGGAAACAGATTAAAAAGAAAACAGGAAACAAATTAAAAAAAACAGGAAACAGAATAAAGGAAACTGGAAACAGATTAAAAAGATAACAGGAAACAGATTAAAAAGAAAACATGAAACAGATTAAAAGAAAACAGGAAATAGATTAAAAAGAAACCAGAAAAGAGATTAATAAGAAAATAGGAAACAGATTAAAAAGAAAATAGGAAATAGATTAAAAAGAAAACAGGAAACAGAAAAAAGACATCGGAAACAGATAAAAAAGAAAACAGGAAACAGACTAAAAAGAAATCAGAAAGAAATTGTTAAGATTTATCGTAACTGAACAAACGCCATAATTGAATATTTTTTACATTAACTTAATCATAAAAATTCATAAATTGCTATGATACAAAATAAGTAAATACCTTATTTTCCTTCAAAATAAGTAAATAAATAAATAAATAAATAAAGAACTCTTCTTAAATAATTTTTTTATTTTTTCAGAGGGTACTTATATAAACGATTGGGTCACAGTTCAAAATAGTTCTATCGGGTCGCAGTTCTCTATACAATATTGAACTGAATAATGCGCGCAATATTCAATATTGCTTCAGTAAAATTTTCGCAAAATAAAAATGCTTTCTACATCTAGAACGTATTGACAATACTCGATGTCGGTGCAAAAAATAACTGATGCAATACTCAATACTGTCCCGTCAAATACCTAGCAGTTAATTTACTAGTATAATTTTCTAAGTTTATGCCGAAAAAGCATCTTTTTTCAACAAAAAATTTCCCAATAATAATCAATAATTTTTTCGCTCATAAACCAATTAATTTTCAATAACTTAGAAGGAACTTATCGCACATTTACTAATGATATCTTAATAACTCACGAAAAATGTCTCGCTTATTTACCAATTACACCTCAATAACACCAAAAATTGCTTGCTTGTTTACTAGTAATTTCTCAATAACTCACAAAAAATTTATCTCTCATTTCTCAATAATTTTGCAAAAAATACCAATGATATACCGCAATTTATGCAACAAAAAAAATTGTCGGCGCTCATCCATCGTAAAAGAATAAACTTACGAATCATCGTTTTCTGATTCTTCTGAGTGGCTGTAGTGACAACATTCTCCTGCAAATTATGCACATCACAATAATTTCAAAATACATGTAACGCAAAACGGGTAATTAGAATATGCAGCATGCATAAAGAGATATGCATGAACAAATATGACAATAAAATTCTAGAAATCAACGAAACAAGAGATTTTCATTAGCCATGCAGACTTCGACACGTTTCTTGGGTTATCTCTCAATTATAATACAGTGATTCATAAATATATGTAATATAGACTTTCAGAACGGTAATATGCAGGACTATAAAACCATGTAAAATGTAACTCTAAATATGGGTATTATACATAAAGACATACATGTGGGTATATGTGGAGTATATTTTTATCAATGCAAGTGTAATATTTCAAGCATCAAGCGCTGCAATAAACACGTGCGTGTGTACAGTGCAACATGCAGACGTGAGTAACTCAAGTCTATCATTCATTTAATATATTGCAAAAAATACAGTATATTATCAGTAAAGAATTCACAGTTGCTATTTAACTTAACCTAATCAAACTGATCGTGGCCGATCATAACGTAACTTCTTCTACCTTAACAAGTTGACCACGTTAGCGTAGTTGCTACGGTTGGTTTGGTTAGGTTAATTGTAATTGAAAATCCGACTTGACAGCTCGAATACATTCTAGCCTTTCTAAATAGTGTGAAAAACACGTCTGCACGATAAATATTTTACATAATGCCTGTCCGGGACCTCACATTTTTCCCCTAGAAGTCACGAGAATTGAGATGCTTGGAACTAAACTGCAGAGTCTTTTCCAGTGTTAAAATCTATTCTGAAAAAAGGAAGTGACATAATTCAAATGCTATTCATTTGTACCGATCCGAAATTGATCCATTTACCTATAGTGGTGCACATGTGTCCCAATTCGTAGTCAACGCGTTGGCTTGTTCTAACGTAACACATAAACTGTCGCAGGTTACACGAAGTTTTCATATTAAACTGAAGTTAGAGTTATAGTTATAGTACAAATAATGAAAATTAAATAGATCTTGCCTTCACTTGGCCTTGATTAAGTTTGTGACATTTAAGATTGAAACCACCCGGTGGGTCAGTTGAATCGTAAAATTTGTTTAACCCAATTTACCGTAACGAACCCTAGGCTATCTTAATTCATCCTCCAGTATTTATCCTAACTAGTGCACACGTGCTGGTCGGCATTAATCTGAAGAATTTCATCCCTTCTTTCTTGAGTTAAATTCTCTCGTGCCACTCGGTGTTGTCCAGCGTTATGCCAGAGAATTTCCTCGTTTCTTTGATATGTTAAGCTCTCTCTAGCTACTCGGTGTTGCTCTGCATTATTCCGTAGAATTTCCAAACGCCGGTCAAGGGTCAATTTAGCTCTACACCTTTTCCGATTCAAGTTAAAATATCTGACATTCAAGTTAAAATATCTGACTTTCAAGTTAAAATATCTGACTTTCAAGTTAAAATATCTGACTTTCAAGTTAAAATATCTGACTTTCAAGTTAAAATATCTGACTTTCAATTTAAAATATTTGACTTTCATGTTAAAATAGCAGACTTTCAAGTTAAAATATCTGACTTTCAAGTTAAAATATCTGACTTTCAAGTTAAAATAGCTGACTTTCAAGTTAAAATATTTGATATTCAAGTTGAAATATCTGACGTTAAAGTTAAAATATCTGACATTCAAGTTGAAATAACTGACATCTAAGTTACAAATTTTAAATTCACCATAAAATATTTTATAAAACGATTTAAAAATATGAACTTTAAAATATTTAATTGCTCATTAAATAATATTGACTAAAAAAATCATAATTTAGGAGTGGTTTGTATCACATGCGTAAATGCTTCCATGGATATAAAAACACAAGGCGAGTACACATGTACATAGTTTATTACAATAATAATAAGTTTGTAATGCTCCTTATTACAATATATCGTTTTCCTTTTTTTCCTTTTCTTTTTCCTTTAATACAATAATAAGTCTTAAATGCTCCCTTAACACGTCAGAAGTTTTTTAATGCAATCTATTTTATGTACAAATATACAGATGTTTAAAATATTTCCATATTTATTTAAATTGCATTCTCTACAGAAGAATGAATATAATTTCTTTGATAAATCCTTAAATGAAATAATCTAATAGATTTTGAATAAGGATGCGATATATATATTAAGAACTACATATGTATAATTTCATGCAGTTGGAATGTCACCCAGGTTCAGATCTTGCATTAACAAAACTGCTGGATAGTGTTTTTGCACATGGTTACACGTTTTCATACACAAAGTGGGAGTGATTTTCCCCATAGATTGATCTATTATTCCTTCCAAATGTTGCAGCCGATGTTCAGTCTGGGTCATGCCTGGAGGAGGAGGTCTCAAAATATCTTCACGTGTTGTGTTGAGCAGTTTCTTTGCCTCTGACTTATAACAACGCTCCAACACTCCTCGAAAGGAGCAAGTCTTAGAAGTGCGGCTCCCTGAAATTCCTGTTCTTGCACAACCATTTCTAAATTAACATGGATTGGAGCGTTGTCACAAACTACTACTACATTTTCCATTGCCTCTGACACTGTTCGTCGTAATCTTCTGACCCATTCGCAGCAGTCTTCTTTCTTATTACTTCCTCTTCTTCTTTCCCAGTACGTTAACCCTGTCTGTGAGATCCCTGCTATGATGTGGACGTTCTTGCCTTTCGAAGTTGGAGATTTTACACTGCAACGAGTTCCTTTCTTGGACCTACCACAACTTCTTCTTAAGAACAGATTGCAATTTGTATCATCGATGTACACTAACGTTTTGCCGTTCCCAATAAAATCCATCGCTTTTGACACGTAATCTGATCGTTTTCTTTTGTTACTTTCGGAATTCATGTCTGATGGCTCCGATCTTGCTTTTTTCACAGAATAAAGTTGAGAGTCAAGATGCCTATGCACTGTGTTTGTAGCTATTGATATTCCTGTTTCTTGCAATAATTTATTTTTGACTGTTACTAAAGTAATAAGAGGATCTTCTTCAAGGTAAATAGTCATTTTCTGCACATGTATGGGTGCAACCTTCGTATTTCTTGCCCCTCCGTGTTTGTTAACTTCCTTATCAATTTTTCGAATCCAACCATATGCAGTTGCTATTGGTACGCTATGATTGTTGGCCACTTTCCTCCAGTCTCCATCGATATCTTCCGCTGCAGACAAAACCATTTGTTTTTCGTATGTGTTTCTTTTATATCTTCCACGCTTTGTTCCTCTCTTCACTCCTCGTGTTGTATGTTGATCTTCACATTCCGAATCACTGAGAAGGTTGCTTACTTCGAGTTTTTCCATTGTCATGATGGGTGTTATAATGAAAATAATTCAGCAAAGAAAATTCGAGCTCTTATATACGCTACATACAGTATTCGGTGTCATACTTACAATCCATTCTACTGCAAATTTTTTATGATTTATGATTATGTATATGAAAAAATCTGCAAATATATGTAGGAACATAGAGTAATATGTAGTTCTATTAAAGTAATCCATATTAAATTTTAAATTGTATGTCAGATATTTTAACTTGAATGTCAGATATTTTACCTTGAAAGTCAGATATTTTAACTTGAAAGTCAGATATTTTAACTTGAAAGTCAGATATTTTAACTTAAAAGTAAGATATTTTAACTTGAATGTCAGATATTTTAACTTGAATCGAAAAAGGTGTAGCTTCTCGTTGGCGAGCAGCATTGCTTCGTCTTGCCATTTCGCGTTGTTCATTCGATCGCCTTCGGCGTTTTTCTTGCTGTCGAAGTCTTGCTACTTCTCTCTTGCGGTTGGACACATTTCTATCCTTGATGGCCTCTTTTGCCGGAATTTTATTCTGAAATGTCATCTATTATTTCTTCGAAGCTTTTAAAAAAAATCACAATTTCGAAAACAATAACTCAAGTTCCAAAATCTTGGGCCTTATACCAAGTGGTAGCCAGGTTACTGGTCAAACTAATTTAAAACATTTCTTTTCGAATTATCAATTAAAAATATCAAAGTGACATGATGAATTTCAACAGAGAAAGCTCCATAGAAAATTTCTATTTGTAAAAGTAAGCCGATTGCGTATTCTGGATACCATAATCAAGAGGGGGTCACATGGACGGACGGACGGACGGACGCGGCTCCTTTTACAATAGTGATTTACCCTGTTGTAAAAAAAGTATTTAACTCAAATCAGTGAAGAAATTATGGGATACATTTTGACTTGGATACACAACGACGCTAAAGATTTACAAATATGGTCACAGATAATTTCATGCCCCTGGAAGTAGAGCTGTTGATAGCATGGCGATTTGCCGTAGAAACAGCGAAAGAAAACACTCGGCACAGCGCATTATGTCGACCTATCGTATCTGTGATACGGATTTCCTCGATCCACAGTGTCAATGAATTTTCCGTTGGAAATTACTGCTTGCAAGATGCTTGCCCACACAATCAAACAATTTAATAAGTTTTAAAAACAACTTATTATCACATGTCTTTAATGGTATGGTATATCTTAACAATATTGTTTCTTTACCCTGTCAGACATAAAGCCCTAAACCTAACAGTTAAATGCTAAACCACACTAGGTCATTTCAAGTACATTAGGGCAGACATCGGCAATGGCCAACCATGACGTTTGGACACGATTGCTTGGTTATTTTTATGTTGTGACCCATTTTTTCAAGTGCTAGGCAAAGTACCGAAAATTCTGCAGAGCAATATTGAGGCGGGCTCAGAAATTACCGAAAAATTCGAGATTACGGTGGCCACCTTTGAACGTAGCAAATTCTATGGAGGTATGGCGTAGGGCTTTCAATCGATTAAAAATAATCGATTAATGTTCGGTTTAATCGATTAAAATTGAAGCAATTAATGATCGATTAATTGGCGATTAATTGCTACCCCACTGTATATTTAAAAAGACCACCTTGCCTAAGTAGCAATTCCTGTTATAGCTTAATGTAGGGGTTCTAAAACGGTGTCCCCGGGCCACTAGACCACGTAGCTGGTCCCCACGTATCACATCCAGTGGTGCAGGGAAATATTGGTTACTAATAGTAAACTTCTTGTAAATCTTCCAATATATGTTCCAAATAATGTTTAATAAAATTTAATATCCATCAAACTATTTAGGACGAATTATATTATAAAAAAAATTGAATGAATTTTGATTTTTTACTGTAGTATGCCTTAAAAATAGAACGTTTCATGCGCCTCCTGTTGGGATGTTATGTAATTAGTTATCTAAACAACCATACGATTTGAAGTCGTGTGTATAACTGTGCGGTAATTTTTTGTTAAAGTACTTTCGTGCTTAACAAAATGTTGATAATTGCATGAAGTTATTACCATACTACTATATTCAAGTGTCAAGCTTTGAAGTCTTCATTAATTCATGTTTAAATTTTTTTTATGCAAAAATTGTGTCATTTATATTCCACATGTATTTTAAGTTTTTGCAGGAACTGTGATAAAAATGTTATATTTCATACGACCTAATTTAATGACAATATACTGAATTAACTCTAAACCAAGGAACGTTAAAAGTGTAATACATTTGATAAAATTAAATTTTGTCAATAAAGCCATTAAACGAGGGTAGTAATAGCGGTTTTCTGGTTAACTGGTTAACCTTACCAATTTTCGTTAAATACGTGGTGGTCCCTACTGTAATTGAGATTCAGAACTCCTGGTGTTATTCCCCTTCACAAATTTAACATATTTATTTAATATTTTCAGATAATAAAAAGCTTTTTTCAATATTGTGATAATCAGATGATATTATTTATTTTGCTAATTTCAACCCTTTCAGCAAAATGCCAAGGAGAAAATCAAATGTTTGGTGTCACTTTGATAAAGAGGAGAATGATAGTGCAAAATGTAAAATATGTGGAAAATTATTAAAGTGCTGTGGAAATACAACATCGTCGTTATCGTACCATTTAAAAAATATTCATAAGATCACTCAGATAATTACTACTGAATGTTCAGAGAATGAACAGTGTAACAAAAAACGAAGAATTGATGAAGACGTCGCTAAACTCGCCTGCCAAGATGGTATTAGTTTCGTTAGGATTGCCAGGAGTTCCTTCATTCAAGAAAGTTTTAAGAAGTTTGACTATGATTCAGCTCCTCCATCTAGTTCTTCAAGTGTTAAAAATATGGTGATGAAATATGCCGAAGAGAAGAAAGAAAGCCTACGTACTTATTTCGAAAATGAAGCCAAACTTGGAAAGAGATTTGCTTTAACTCTAGATGAAGACACTTCTCTACAAAATGTAAGGTATATTAACATAAATGTTCATGATGAAAATACTCATTGGTCTCTAGGGATGGAAAAATTACGCGGGTCGATAAACAGTGCTCGTCTGACCGAAATTGTTTCGAAAAAGTTGACAGAGTTTAATCTTGAATTGAACAAACATATAGTAGGTTGCACAACTGATGGTGCATCTGTGATGGTAAAATTTGGCAAAGAAATTTCACCGTTCCATCAACAGTGTGTTGCACACACAATCCACTTATCTGTTTGTGATGTTCTCTATACCAATAGAAATGATATTGAGCAAACAGAAATACCTGCTCAAAATGAAGAGACAAGTGATGAAAATGAAGATGTTTATCATGAGAATAATGTGCTTGGATTTGAAAATCAAGAAGATGTAACAGTACAATTCTCTGAAGATTATAGGGATATATTGGAAAAGGTTAGAAGAATATGTGAAATTTTTCGTAAATCTCCATTGAAAAATGGACAGCTGCAGGACTTTGTTAGAGGGGAATTTGGAAAAGAGTTGATGTTGACTTTAGGTTGCAAAACTCGCTGGAATAGTATTCTTCCCATGATCGATAGATTTATCAAATTAAAGAATTGTATTCATAAAGCACTTAGAGTAGTTGGTTCAACGGAAGTAATTTCTGAAAGTGACTGGCACACTCTCTGCGTCCTTTCAGACACTCTGAATCCTGTTGAAATAGTCCTCAAAAAGTTGTGTAGTGATGGTATAAATATACTAAAAGCTGAGGCATCGATTACGTTCTTGTTATCAAAGATGAAAAGTATGCAAAATTGCTTTGCAGCTCAGTTACATCAGAGCCTCTTGCAAAGATATTCTCAAAGAAGGCAAATTGAAGCTATCTCACTTTGCAAGTATCTTCATAATCCTAGTTATTTGCATAACGACACGATGTTTTCCATCAACTCAAAAGCAATGATCAAGAAATGCGCTCAACAAACGGCCAGTTACCAGATTATTTGAAGCTGCACAAACCTCGAGTAGTGAAACTGAAGTAATTGAGAACACTCAGCAACAAAGTGGAGAAACTGAATAAAAAGATTTTTACGAAGAATACGCGAAAACACTTGAAAAATTTGACAGTGATGCACAAAGTTTACCTTGTAAGCCTGGTATGAATAAAGAACTGAAATATTTCGAAGAGACAGGTAGTAGATGCTCGGATATACAAAACTTACACAAGTCTATGTTAACTATCCAAGCTACAAGTGTACAAGCCGAAAGATGATTTTCTGCAAGTGGTCTGTTTTTGACCAAACTAAGAACTTCTTTGTCAGAAGACACATTAGATGCATTATGTTTCCTATAAGAGACTACTTTAACAATCATTCTGGAGGTGACAGACAACAAGCTACTTAAGTATGCTGTACAGTAATCGCACTGAACCCTGTAAATATATTTAATCATATAGCACTACGAATAACTTTTCGTATTTAGCAATACAAAGTTTAGTTTAATTTAGTATATGTAGTTGTTGGCAATAAAGTATATTGCATAGATAGAAATTCAATAAACCTTTATTTTTAACACTTACTTTTTTACTATCCGTACATGCATTATGATTAATCGATTAACCGCCAATTAATCGATTAAATATCACTTTTAACCGATTAAATTTTAATCGATTATTTTAAAGCCCTAGCTATGGCGCTCAGGGAAAGTTTATACATGTACAAAGGTCCGACGCTCTTTCAAGCTCTTGTAGGATGCTTAATGACCGTATCTGTGATACGAGTTTCCTCAGTGCACACAATATTAAGTACAAGAATATTTTCATCGCGGGTACTATTAGGATGAATATATTTGTTTGTCACCCATTCCTTGAGACCTATTTAAGGCAACTTTCAAAACCTGTCATTTTTGACAGGCCGTGTGCACTACATTGAAAAAGAAGCGCGGGAGCGACGTGCGTTCCGGCGCATGAGTAACTTTGTATCGAAGAGCGCTTCCTTCAGCGTGTGTCGGCCATGGTATACTGAGCAACCTTCTGCGTCAGCAAAATGGCCGGCGTTGAGACTGTCTTCGTGCAACAATCTCGAAAAAATTATGTTAAAATTTTGTTTGGATAAATTAGGTTGCAATTTTGTAAAGATTGGGTAAAAATCTTGCAACATTTTGGTTCGGGAACATTTTTGAAGAGAGAGGGAAACAATCTTGAAAATATTGGGCTATAATTCAATCGTTTTAGAAGAAATCGTAAACAGATTGAGAAAGATGAAATAAAAAATAAAAACCGTTCATTTCCAAGAAAGTTGATGGATGAAATGCATTATAACATGTTTTTTTCTCCCAAATTTCTTAACATAAAGGTCTTTAATTAACAAATAAACCATACGAGGAGTACAATAGCTTTCTGGAGTGAATTGTGTCATTGTGAGATACAATCAAACCATTTTCTCTTGGATGTTTTATCCAAGGCATGATGGTAGGAAGCTTATTAAATACTAGTGTGCACGGCCTGCCAAAAATGACGGGATTCAAGATTGAAACCTTTCATGAACAAACATTCCAGATGTGGATGACAAACAAATAACTCGAACAGTACCCGTGATAAAAATAAAACATTATTTCACTTGCAAACGGGTGAAACCTGTATCACAGATACGGTCATCATGACCGTATCTGTGATACATACTTTATGAGCATGACAGAAATGGAAGAAGCGGACTCAATGCAAATAAACCATGGGTATTGTTAGGTAGTAGCAGGACCCGTGAAAATTCCTCGGAGCCGTTAAAATTCCTAGGTGAACCCGTGTAAAAATTCTGTCAATATTACCTTACCTATGCGAACTGATCATATCCCAATGTAACCAAACCTATCCTAAACGAACACATCCTGAAACGATGCAAAAATATTAATTAAATAACAAGTAACGTTTTCCAACACCAGCAAGAAACTGGTCACTAAATGAATATCGAAAATTTTAATATTTTAGCAACGGAGTCGAAAACGATGTCAAAAAAATTCGTAGAAGCGTGCTACTCTTGGTAAAATTCCGCATCAATTAATAGAAGACAAGATATTCCCCCATGTTATTTCCCGATAATAAATAAATTATTACCTCCAAAATGACAGCGTATGTGCTTGGAATGATGTCAGTACCAAGTAGAAGCCCGCTTAATAATTACTTTAAAAAACTGTATCATAGATACGTACGTGTGTAGCCATATGCGTCCAGCTCTTGCGAATGTTTCAGCCCTGATGACGAACTCCACTTGTGAGTTCGAAAGCTTGGCCTAATATATATTTTAACCTGGAAGAGTTATTTAAAAAAATCTAACTGCAAACATGTTAATGCCTGTAAAGGCCATTTTTCAACGTTACACTGAGGAATTCGGTATCCATGATACCGCAAACTCAGACATCCTATGTTTCTTAAGAAGCGGACACCAAACAGATATATAAATAAACACACAACGGGTATTATTATGTTAGACTACTAGAGAATGCCAATTATAATTTTTCACCATAAAACGAAAGAAGAAAAAACATGAAACACTCCACAGAAACAAGCTGAAATACCATCATAAATGACATTCAAGTACTGAGAGAAGGTTAGCCAAAAGTAATTTATGAAAAAACAGAGTTCAAACGCGCACATTTAAAACAAATAAACATACATAATGTACAAGCAGAAATTAAGGTTGAAAAGCTTGTCCAAGAATCTGGTTAGGGTTGGACAACAATTCTACAAAGATTTACAACGGTATAAACGAATTCGTTACAATAAATTTTATGTTAAAAATGTATTTTCATTGCAAAAATTTTTATTCATAGCTAACGCTACCACTATCTCTATGGCTTACTCAATTGCATGAAAAATTTAAAGACCAAAGGGTGAAATTTTTGGCATAAAAGTGCACGCTGACTTTACTAACTGTAAATACCCTGCTACTTGATGCTTTGTTTCTTTAATTTCTAACTAATTTCTTAGAACCAAAAAAATCATTTACGCTCATACTAAAGAGTGTGTGATAGGAAAACGAAGTGATGATGAAGGGGAATAATTACACAAGCCGAAAAAAGTATTCCACTTGTTTTATTAGTTCCACGTTACGTACTTGCTCACGGTCGGCTACAAAAACAAGTCCTCTCATATTCAATGGCGATATCTCAGCCAGTGTAGTGGTTGACCAATCTACCACTGATATACAGCCATTTTTCAGCTATAAAATCTGCACGAAAAGAACTCAGTAAATGACTGAGCTGTTTCTTTTTATCACGAGTACGTAAGAGTTCAGTTTTTGTGGTTTGGTTCTCCCTGTATACTGTTTACCCTGGTCAGCTTGTTGCAGCTTCATAAACCAGTGTACATGAATTCTGGCGACGAGAAATGAGATTAGGTAAGATGTTGGTTTATGTTTCCCAACCGTAAAACAGATGTTCCAAAGAGAGGAAGGAGGAAAGCCCCATTTAGTTTGGAGATAAGGGAACGCGAAATCTATGCACTAAGTGCATAGAAACAGTAAATTGAGAGAGAAGTTCATGAAGCAAGATATAAGTTACAGATGAAAGTAGTAGATGCTGAAAAACGGGACAGCAGTGAACCGGACGGAGATGGTCCATTCCGTAACAAAAAACATTTTATTTCAACAAAAATAATGCCTCCTAACTCTCAGTTCGGGACCTCACATTTTTTCCCTGGAAGTCACGAGAATTGAGATGCTTGAAACAAAACTGCAACGTCTTTACCATTTATGAAAAATGAGATTGCATTCAGCATCAACGCTCGCGACGAATATACTTATGCATTGAATTTTGCATGCTAACCTACACATAACGCCGCGTACTGGAGCTTTCGTTGGACGAATTTCGGAATGATTGAAACTATATCCCCTTACGCTAAAATAAAGAGCAATTTGTTGCTTGCTTGTTTGTTAACTTGCTTCATCTTCCAGTCTGCAGGATCATGTACTACAAATGCGAAAAATAGTATCTACAAGTAAAAATGATTGAAACATATTTCCAGGGAAATTTGTATATTAACCCTTTAACATCTCAGAGAACTATACACGTTTTTTTTCGGAATCGCCTTAATACAATGATTGCTAAATTTATTCCCTGATGTGTTCTTTGAAGTTCACTGCCGATCGAGTGCCAGTTACTCTCTTATTGCGATTTCGGCGACAGCTTGATGCCAGTCCCATGTATGACGATGGTTGTGATGGCGGTAAAATGAGCTAACCTTATGGGGTTAATAATATTAATGATGACATATATGTGCATAGTATACAGGATACCTGAACACTATAAAATGTCTATAATTTTTTTGCAACGAAATTTCTTCATATTGAAGTGTCAGTGGCGTATCCGCATTTGAACAACCAACATGGGAAAAATGGAGAGTCAGAGAAGTGAGCATCAGAGATGCCAACTGCAGTAATCAGTGATTACTGTTCTTTTTCATGTATCAGTTTAACTACAAGATGCTCGCCTCATACAATTAAATGTGGATTCAAAGAGATTTAGCTTTAATTATCGACATTTTGAGCACGCTACCTGTCGATGTCTATCTTTCTTCTGTGTTGCGCTTCCAATAATTAGATAAACGAAGTTCGTGCATTCAATAATTTCACGATCACAACTTTTTCTCGTTGATGAGAAAGTCAGTATCATAGATACGATGAAATAGACGTGATGCACTGCACCGAGTATTTGCCCTCATGAATTGTATAAAAATACTAAGGGAGCGCCGCATAACACACAGTTCAACTTTTAAGTAGCTATATT
Organism: Morinoia aosen; assembly: GCA_030386875.1. Classification (NCBI taxonomy): domain Eukaryota; kingdom Metazoa; phylum Arthropoda; class Malacostraca; order Amphipoda; family Talitridae; genus Morinoia; species Morinoia aosen. The sequence goes on from CM059558.1 coordinate 22,334,667, forward strand.
TGATTTAACAAATTGTGCGTCGTCGTAGGTGTATATTTGAGTGCGTTATTTTAGTTTTACGTTGGAAAATAATGGAGAAACTGGCACAGAAAGAATACACACATCTGTCAAGAGTTCCATACTCTGATAGAATATTGTTTTTGATGAAAACACGTCAGTGAAATTCCAAATCGATGTCGCCGTCGATTATCGTTACGTGAATGTCGTTCCCAGGTCAAGTCATAAGTTAAATAGGAAATAAATCATAAGGTTACGCTAGGTTAAGATGAAATAGCGTCGATCAGAGTAGGCCAAGATGAGTTATTCAGGTTACAAGCGTAATGTTCATGTTGGTCCGGCCAGTTTGTACATTTATTCGAGAGCTATAATTGTTACATCTTAAAACACGACGACTGTTATGTATTGATGTGTCTGTTTTTATTACCATGGATATAAAATCGAAGCAAACATTTTGTGATGAGAAATAGATCTTAATAGCCTTAATTGTAATGAAATAAAGAAAGTAATTATTCCCTATTGGCGGTTGTTCATGACGAGAGATGTAAGAAATGCACTCGCGCATTCACATTTGATCTAAAAGTCAATTCATAAAACTCCTCTCATCTTACAACCAACTGCTTTTCTAGGGTTAAAATAAGGAAGCCCGCTTTTTGGTTGATGTTCATAACAAGTAGCAAATATAATCCTGCTAAATTTTGCTAAATTTTGTCAAATTGCATCTCGCATTTTGCCTGATTTTGTTAAATTGCATCTTGCTAAATTCTGAGACATTTTGAGCACAAGTTATTCACGTACTATTATAAAATTAAATTCCCAAGGTATCCCGGTAAACAAGATACAAACGCTGACTATAACCAACCGCACATTAAGCGCTGCTGCATGGTGATCACATGCTCCCATTCAGAAGCGGATTTCAATGACGAGGCGGCGACGGCTTTCCAGAATGACGCGAAGTCTTTGGTTCCCTCGACAGGTGTGGAGCAACGACGGAGACAGGAACTGAGGCAGAACAGAAGGCTGCACCTGTCTTCTGTCAATGGAGGTTCATCCTGCGACACGCCCGTGTCTCAGCAAGCAGCGGGCACCACGCTTCACGGCTGCTGGAGGAGGCCCCCGCCCTCTCTATAGGCCACCGCAGCCCTCCTCTCTTAATTGATTGTTGCTTTTTTTTGCTTCGTTTCTATCGTTAATTGCTCCCTTGACTTTCTACGTACTTCTGTTCATGTTTCGGATGATTGGTTTCAATCGTTAATTGTTCCCTTGACTCACTGCCTACTTCAGTTCTCTGTTCATGTTGCGGATGCTTGGTTTCAATCGTTATTGCTCCCTTGACTCACTGCCTACTTCTGTTCTCTGTTCATGTCTCACTACCTCTGTTCTGTGAACTTGTTCATGTTCTGGAGTCTAGCATATTGGTCTTCTTTTCTCTTTTGACTCAATGTTTTGCTCAATGCTCTTCCACCACAGCCCTGCTCTCTTAATTGATTGTTTGTCCTTGTTTGCTGGGTTTCAATCGTTAATTATTCCCTTCTCTCACAACCTCTGTCATGTGAACTTGTTCATGTTCCGGAGTCATGTAGCATGTTGGTCTTCTTTTATTCTTTTGACGCAAGACGCCGACGACATATGAGCTATACCTCTGCTCTGTGAACTTGTACATGGAGTGATGGGATCTTTCGGAGCCATGGCGTGTTGGTCTTCTTTTTTGTTTTGACTCAAGACGCCAATGATGCCATGGATGAGTCGTCTCACAGAAAATGCATTTCTCGTTTCTCACTCTCTGATATCGATGTTTCGCTCAATAATATGCTGATTTTAGCCCACTTAGTCGCGATAAACGCAACAAATCCTCATGTTTTAGAGATGATGCCATTTTTATTCGCTCAAACACTACAGCGTTTTGAAATGATGAACCCATGATACATTTTAATAAATATACTGTGTTGAAAACTGACGGCAGTCCTTGTAACAAGTACTATCCATGTAACTAGTGTACACGACCTGTCAAAATTGGCGGAATTCGATATTTTCTTAAGACATATTTTCCAGCTGTGGATGACAAACAAATACTATACATCCATCCTAGCAGTACCCGGTATCAAAATATTCTAGTACTTGCGCAGTGGTGAAACGGTCATTGCATCTGAGCGTGAAAGAGAGACGGACCAACCAATTTTGTGTGTTCAATGAGATTCCAATTGTAATAACATAGCTGAAAGCACTAAAAATGTACAAATTTATTTATTTATTAATTTATGGAGACACCTGGCATTTTATTATATAGTATTGATGGAAGTATATTAATACCATTAAATGCTTAGGGCAAATTTATCAAATGTTTCATACATTATGTACTGTGTTATATTTTATTTATTGCAAAGAGCAGATTTCTAATAAGCTGTCATGAGACACATATCCAAGGCATATTATTCAACAACCAAGTTCAGGACTGAAAATCAGATATAAAAAAACATCAAAAAGTTTCAAATAAAATTTGAATAAGAAAGCGTACTGAAAGTTGCCAGGAACTGATTGTTTTAAGAGCAAATTTTTTATTTGAAAATATTACGATTTACAGCGGGCGAAAAATTAGAAAACTATCCTCATAATGAAAACTATCTAAAATTATTTGGGAATTATGGGTTTCCAATATGCATTATAAAAACTCTTAGTCCACTAAAATTCTCTGTATAAATCTATTTTTAAGTTACGTCGGTGAACAGACCGTGATATTGATGTAATGTACTCGTACATAAGAATGTCTTGAACACTCGATCATGGCGTGTTGGGTCAAGTTTCTTTTTCTAACGAATTTTTGAGGCATATTCTCCGTAAAAGGTATTTGTTACAGATCACATATACTATTCAGAGTGGGTAAATTGTGAATTCAATCCTCTGTTTTTACGAAGAGCATGGTCTTTAATTTTACACTGTATTGTTACTGAAAGCAGGGTGCTGAATTTCGCCCTAAGTTAGTACTGAAAGCCGGCTGTCGAATTAAACCCAATGTTATCACTGTAATCAGAGTATAGACGGTTTCAAGTAAGCAATTATATCAACAAGATAGTCAGAGTTTTTATAGATTTGGAAGATATTTGTTTGCATGCTAAATTATCGACGTAGGTAATAGAGAAAAGGCATCATAAAAGAGAAGATATAAATGTTTCAAACCTCATTTCATTTTCTACCACGAATCTTCGAATGAATAAGAAGTCTAAATTGTCACATAACTAAACGTGCACATTAGAATGTGTCGAATAAAACAATCAAGATTGAACAAACTTAAAAATGAAAGTCCGCCATTCAGATATTATCAGGAAAAGCGCTTTGCAAGGCCTTAGTTTAAGATGATCTTGTGATAAATTATCTTAGGTGGTATTAGAATGTTCAATTAGATAGGTAACATAATCAGCCCCATGCGTAGCAATAATCGGGCAGAGTGGCGGCAATGATCAGCTAGCCAAGAATAAGCAGCGTGGCAATAATCAGCCTCATGCGTAGCAATAATCGGGCAGACTGGCGGCAATGATCAGCTAGCCAAGAATAAGCAGCGTGGCAATAATCAGCCTCATGCGTAGCAATAATCGGGCAGACTGGCGGCAATGATCAGCCAAGAATAAGCAGCGTGGCAATAATCAGCCTCATGCGTAGCAATAATCGGGCAGACTGGCGGCAATGATCAGCTAGCCAAGAATAAGCAGCGTGGCAATAATCAGCCTCATGCGTAGCAATAATCGGGCAGACTGGCGGCAATGATCAGCTAGCCAAGAATAAGCAGCGTGGCAAGAATCAGCCCCATGCGTATCAATAATCGGGCAGACTGGCGGCAATGATCAGCTTGCCAAGAATAAGCAGCGTGGCAAGAATCAGCCCCATGCGTAGCAATAATCGGGCAGACTGGCGGCAATGATCAGCTTGCCAAGAATAAACAGCGTGGCAAGAATCAGCCCCATGGGCAGCAATAATCGGGCAGACTGGCGGCAATGATCAGCTAGTCAAGAATAAGCACCGTGGCAAGAATCAGCCCCATGCGTAGCAATAATCGGGCAGACTGGCGGCAATGATCAGCTTGCCAAGAATAAGCAGCGTGGCAAGAATCAGCCCCATGCGTAGCAATAATCGGGCAGACTGGCGGCAATGATCAGCTAGCCAAGAATAAGCAGCGTGGCAAGAATCAGCCCCATGGGTAGCAATGATCGGGCAGACTGGCGGCAATGATCAGCTAGTCAAGAATAGGCAGCTTTGCAAGAATCAGCCAGATGCGGAGCAATAATCGGTGTATCAATTTGTGCGAGTGTCATTACATATTCGACGCGTTCGGTCCTACATTTGGAAACACGTTTCTCAAATAGTTTTTAAAATGTTCAATGTTGTAGCATCGCAAATACTTATAAATGTTCCTTAGCAAATGAGTAGTTTTATGATTACGTAATATTCAAAGTACTTGTACATTTCATTTACAAAATTAATGTTATCCTAATGCAACATAAGGATACATAATATAATGTACCTTTGACGCACACACACACACACAAAATTTGTTCACTACGCATAAGTCAGCACAGCAGTCTTGCGAACCTAAAATCTATAATTCACCTACAAGGTAGACGATGACGAGTTCAATTTCGAACAGAAGAGAAGCAAGCAATCCATGACTTAATCTGCGACACGTGCAACAACTAACATCTCTATTGGTAGCTGCAGTATTACAATCGGGTTGATCAAATGACTTTTCAACTTTTTACGAGTCAGTGAAGAGGAGGAAGTGGGAGGAGGGAGGGACAGGAGAGAGGGAGAGAGAGAGGGAGAAGAGGGAGAGAAAGAGGAGGAGTAAGGGAAGAAGGAGAGTGAGAGAAATGTAGAGCTTTTATGAGTAGAAGAGTTCCTCCTCGAATAATTTATACCCTTATTTTCCGTTTTCTATATCCACAGAAATGCTGCACGTACTCAGGCGAAAATTACGCGGGTGCCGGACTGGAATCGAACCTGGATGTCGCTTGTCCTAAGAGTGATGCTGAACCTCTACGCCAAGGCAAATGCAGTAGGAATGACATGAACTTGTTGGACAAAGAACTTTATTTTGAGAATAAAATCCTGTGATCAAAAGAGAAGCCATGCCATATCTGACGGAGAGAAGCTAACCTGCAGAATAAAAGTTCAAGAAAGAAGAAATGATATAGGGATGGTTAATGTTTTTTGCAGTTTGTAGACCCAGACAAGTCTCTTATGAAGGTTTTTTTTACACGAAATAATTATTTCATATGTATGTAATCGTTTTATATACATCATGAGGGAATCATTTATCCATCGTAAATTTTCTTCTACCAATGCCTTCTTTAGTATTGGAGCCATTAGTTGAACGCAAAACCCCCCTCATTTCAGAAGACACCCACTTGGAGAAAAGGAAAATACAGGAAAAACCATGTATATCCTACACAAGTTTATGCATGAAATGAATACAACCTATGGGATTTTAAATATTGCTTTACATCACGGTCCTCAATTGATAAACAACCCATAAGAAATTTTTTAACACGATACACTGTTTTATTTTGTTTGTTTGACCATCGGTCGTTCTTTTTTTTCAGTGACACTGCGTGCCCTAAATTTGAAGCCATTCTGTACCTCTTTGAACATCATTTTATTACCTTCACATCTTACTACAATAGTTTTGTTGAACTAAGTTGTTTCGTCGTATGAGATGAGTACGAGTAAACAATGAACAGTGTATTTTTGTTTATAATTTGTTAAAAATAAATTTCTACTTTACTTCATTGTGCTTTGCATGTGTTGCTACCCAAATATTTATGTTCTCTACGATGATTATTTTCAACTGAAAAGATAAACTCTCAGAACAAAACTACCGTTGTGGGAAACATTATTTTCCAGTTTTCTAAAAATTATTACGGCCCAAATGAAATTTTAAAGCATGGTGGAACACTACCGTAGAGTTATTCGTTTTTCTTTTTAGATTATTAGGCACTAACTAAACTAATTTGTCGTGATAAATCGTTTTCAACCTGAAAATAAACTGAGAGTCACAATGATTTACTTATTTATAAAAAAGGTAACACAAACTGTGAAAACAGATAATTAAAAAAGGCAATATTAGAATTCTGTCGCGAAAACCACACAAACCCCGAAGAAAGAATTTAATTGAAACGAAGCTATCACATCCTTATATTATTTGATGATAGCTGCAGGAAACTGATAAAAATATATTATTATGTTAAAGCCGAACAGAATTCGATACTTTAACAATAATCCTTAATTTGACAGCATACAACATCAGAGAGACGCTTCCGTGAGAAATAAACAATTACGTTTATCACCATGCTGTCAACATTTTAGTTATCTTTATGGTAATGATCTTTATTTTGGGATTTTCGACACCCCGTGTTATACATTTCATGTTCCTACCAACTTTATTAGAAATTAGCTGTGTTCTTTTGAGTCTTTTTTAATGCACAGCACTTTAAAGAAATATAGAATTACATTCAGCAGGTAGTACTGCGCGTAAATGGTATGAAAATAAATACTATGTAGATTATTCTGTGGCTGCTCGAAGTTAAAATGTATAGTCAAGAAACTTATGGCGATGGTGTCAATTTAATGCAAAACTTCCACGTAGACGGAAAATTCTTATATTCTATTAAAATCTTCACATCAAATTTTACGAGTTAAAGGTCTAAAATTACCTGCGTAGAGCTTGATATACTTATGGAAGATGGAAAGCAGTTCTTCATTCAGATACACTTGAAAATATTCATATTCGTCTATTTCGTATCTGAATATCTGCGGCTTAAATTTTCTGTCATTGAACGAATCGTTCATTGAAAAATTCTTGTTCAACAGAGTTAATGTTTCACATACCCGAGTTTTTGAACCGTTCTTTGAACCGTCCTTGAACCGTCTTTGAATCGTTTGAAACTGCTTTTGAACAGTTTTTTTAACTATGAAAGTTTTCCAGCCATGTCCGACCTTAACAGTCACTCACATGCTATACACAAGGTTTCCTTTCATGTTCCTAAAATTGCAACGACTGCAAATACTTCAAACAATTTTCAAGGGTAAAACCAGGATCTTTCCATGAGGTAAATGCCATCCAGGACGATTTGTTGGTACCCCAGAGATTAATAACAGATGTAGAAAAAACTTCCGGAGGAATCGTTTATCATTCAGGCAATATCAGACTCCAAATACTACGATTGAAGAAGTTTGTGCAAACCCAATATATCGTGTGAGTTGAACTTCGCTGAACTAACTCTAGATAAAGCCTGCACAGTTGAGGCTTAAAGAAAGTAGGCACACGCTTAATTAACGAAGCGAGGGCGGTTGTTTGGTACCAAAGAACCACATTTCCCCCTCCAGTTTGCGTTCAAAACGCGACACAAAAATTCACACACATTCATTTTATAGCATTAGCACCATCATCTATTTTCTGCGTTACGGATAAACAGGCAAAATCAACGTAAAAATCCCTCACATTTAGTTTCAAGCATTGCTATTATGATCTATTTTGTGTATTACGGGACACAATTGACACAACACAACACGACCACAAATGTTGAGGAAGAGAATATTTTTCAACGACCAAACATACGACATGCGAGAGAGAGAGAGAGAAAGGATGCTTGCGTTGTAAGTAGGACCCAAATGTTGAGGAGGCGTCACGAGGAGCCGGGGCAACACGCGGCAGCAAATATAGGGTAGGAAGTGGTCGAGCTCACAAACCAAATATTTGAGTGCTGGACAAGCCAGTGCGGCGGCGGGAGCGAATGCACGCGAGCTGCCATTGAGAGCTGCCGCGGAACCCGGCGTAATGAGAAGAGCGCGTGTGAACATCGGGACACAACACAGCCTCTGGGCGCCTTCTGCAGCATCCTATGGCATCGGTGGCTGCACCATGCCAACCTGGGTTGGAAAACCACACGGACGTTCAGCGAAGCCCAATTTCGCTCCTGAATTTTGAGGATAAAGAGCAACAGGTGGCCCAGGGAGGGTGGCCATACAAATGACTCTGAGAAGTCGGAAACAGCTGGTTGTGGGGGAGGGGATGCCGCAGGTGGCTAGGAGATGGAGGAGGGAGCCACTCAGTAACAGATGGTGCCCACCAACCACTCTGTGTCCTGCGGAACAATGTTTCTTACGCGTATAAAGGATCTGTTCATATTCTCATTTAGAGAAATAATTTTCCCACTCATAATCATATTTATACTGCAATTATGATTTCACCTTCTTTTTCTAACGCTATTTTTAATGCTATTTTGATGAAAAAATGAGTAATTTTAAAACACCTTGAAAAACTACTCTGTAGCGGTGTTGAAGTCCAGTTATTCGAAACTACCACTATTATAACCGAGCCTCACCTCGTAAAATAATATAAATAATGCATCTGGTCATACTTCGCTTCACCTTAGCAAGAAGATGCTGTCATGGGAGTCGTTTTTGCTCCGCTAACTGAAACTAAATTAGCGAAGACTGAACATATAGCAGAGACTTTGTAGGACGTCTGAAGAATGAATGAGTCTGTCTCATGACAAACCAGGTGTTCCGCACATTCCTGTTCAAAGATCCAGGCCTGGGAAAGAATTTTAAACAATTCACGTTGTTATAGCGATATAGATGACTTTAAGTTCACGTGTCGACTTGGCTACTAAGCGGGCTGTTTTTATTTCTGGCCCAAATCTACAAGTGAAGTTTTTTAAAATGAAATTTGCGCACTCAGCATCTGGCAACCCTGCAAGGTTGCAACATGCTGAGTGCTCAAACTTCAATTGAAAAAAGCTCAAAATTAATGATTTTAACCAGAAAAAACAGCTCGCAGCACAGTCAAATCGACTGAAAAATTCCAGCTGAGAGCTGTACCGCAACGACGACGTGATTTAAAAATCACACGCCCTAGCCAGAGAAATCTCAAGTATGGCACGTCACTCGCAGCTCTGATAGAAATCAACTACAATGGTTAAATCATCCACTCTCTGTCGCTGGAATGCAATCCACTCGCAAAATTTGAATCCTCTAAACTGTTTAAGCATTTCATACAATTGAGGCAAATTTAAATAGTTTACACAGAACAAACAATCAAAATATATTCAACAATAGATGCAATTTACACAATTTGCTTTCATAAGTATTGCACCATTAACATCATTATTTACGACCATTACGATGGACAGGTTGTGATAGATCTCACGACTTAACTGAACTTCTAGCGTAAGTTGTGCTACAGCTGCGATACGTTCCAAAGTTAAATGTCATATTACTTACGTGAAGCCCAATACCTCGAGACAGCCGTGTCTCGGGTAGCGAGCTGTGAAGATCAAGTGTGCAGTATTTTTGCAATGTTTGTTGTGGTAGCAAAGCGGTTTCACGATAGCTGTGCGATTCAAGACTTTTTATGGAACTTGGAGAATGACTGAATCAGAATACCTGTTGTTGGATTCAAGATTACTCTTTGTGGAACGTGGAGGTAACAGGACGATTAGTTATTCTTTGTTAGGTCTGCTGTTTAATTTTTATGGGACTTGAAGAACGACCTGTAGTATTTATTGAAAGAGAAGAGTAGTTATTGAAAGAGAAGAGTAGTTATTGGAAGGGAAGAGTAGTTATCGAAAGAGAAGAGTAGTTATTGAAACAAAAGAGTAGTTATCGAAAGAAAAGAGTAGTTATTGAAAGAAGAAAATAGTCATTGGAAGAGTGAAGTATTTGTTTGCAGTGATTTTCTTACACAAGCTAAACTTGTACCTACCGCAATTTATACAGTAGGCTCTAAACTTCCCTCTCATAACTCTCAGCTCTTGTAACTGACATATTAGCAGCTGTGACACGCACGTCAAATGATCTGCATACCGAGAGCAGCGAACGCAAAATTTATGCAAGGAGTAACTCCTCAGTTTGTATAAAACCAATTGCTCATAGAATATTTTCAAGTAGCGTTCGTGCATTGTGAGTTCAAATGAAATTTAAAAGCCAAATTCTGGTAGCTATGCTATTCACCGCGTACAGCACCTACAAAATCGTCCCTAATTTTGAAATTCGACTATTAGTATACACAATGCTTTAGAGTAGCTTTGTATACATCTTCAAACCGTCAAATAATGAACCTCGTCGTCCATCGATTCACCCAACGCAAAGAATTCGCTATCTACTGTACAGCGAGAATTTCAAATTTAGTTAAGGTGATGCATTTTTTAGATCAAGCGAGACAAAGTTGCTCCATCTTTGAACGTAACATCGCTCCCATATGAGTCAGGATTGCCACAAAGACGTTTTTCAGGTCAATATCACCCAAATTGGCCTTTTTCAATAGCATATGCGGTCAAAAAGACCATTCACTTCGTGGTGACCCTGCAGTGCTGCCAGATGCCGATTTTATTTATCGTCAAATGTTTAAAAAAATGCCAAATGTTATCATTTCGCGAACTTAAGGCAATCTCGTAACCATGATACAGTTCTAATTTCGGCCGACATGAGGCATGAAAGCGTCTCTTGGATCAACAGTGGAATTTGCTGGCTCTTCACACAGCGCGACTCACGGAACGTAATGAAGACACCTGAGACCGTGTTGTGGCAGCAGGTTATTCAAATACTATGCTTGATGATGCAGAGTGGATCGGTCGAGTTTCGATCAAAGTATCCACACCTCAACTTGAACCATTGACAATTCATCCCTCTTATCAAACTAATACAATACTTGATTCGATTAAAATGGCCTCTTGTAAATCTCACCTGGAAACTATGCTTGATTGACGCTTGACTGTGACTAACTTATCCCCGGACAAATTGAGGTAGGTTCAAGACAATTCGAGGACCGACTGCACCTGACAATAGATGGTGAACTGAGTGCTTAGACAATAGCTGGTAACGGAGGGCTTGGCATGCACCTACTACAGCACAAAGCTGGTCCTAGAGATGAGTGCATGAATGGCGTGCGACAGATGGCCAGTTCGCGCGAGGACTTGGGAAGATGCAGTGAGGTCGGTATGGCGCGCCAGGTGGTGACGGAGACAGGGAGATACCGGAACACGGTAGAAGAAACAGCGTAGGGTCAAACCAGTCTTTTTTCGTCGACCGTGTGGCAATGCTGACGTCATGGCAACGGACCAATAGCAGCACTCATATTGCATCTGGCAACACTGCAGCTCCAAATCAGGCACCACTATTGGCCTAACGACATGTTGCAATGGTGACGCCATGAAGTTTGTTTTAAATAATGCCGTCCTATTGGCTAGCCGAACAAGAGGAGGTGCAATATTCCCCCACAGAAATGGCACTACCTTGTTTCCTCTACCGTGTACCGGAACCATGTAACAGTTGCATATGATATGTTATGTCACTAATGTGTATATATGATACCGGAACCGTTTAATAATTGCATATGATATATAATATGCAGATTTGATACCGGAACAATATAACAGCTGCATGGTTCCAGGATCATATATCGGTCAGTGGATACATTTTTTGTGGACATCCTGTACAAACGGGCACAGATCGGGTGCAGGTTCATCGAAGACACAAGGAAAGACGGACAAAAGTGCCCTGCTCCGAAAGGGGCTTTACACACAAACCGATCTGTAATTCAGGGGGATTCCATTAAATTTCAGTGATAATTACAATAATTAACGATGATTGGCACAATACTTTACGATAATTGGCACAATAGTTTACGATAAATGGTACAATAATTTATGATAAGTGGTACAATAATTTACGATAATTGATGCAATACTTTGCGATATTTGACACTATATAATTGGTACAATATTTTACGATAATTGGCGCAAATACTTTACGATAATTGACACAATACTTTACGATAATTGTCACAATACTTTTCCTGTATTGAGTTCAGGTTTGGATAGGCTTGGCTCCATCTGTGAAAACCAAATTAAAAAAAAGAGTCAATTCTTCACAACCCGCTGAAGACGTACAGCTAAGGTGCGCCTGAGAACACGACCTCTGATATTCGATGGTAATCATTGTATCCCTGATATACTCCTCCTCTCAATGATGAAAGCCTCATGATAGTAATTCAACTAATTACTGATTTATTGCCCTTCTACACCACATTTGCACGGAATAATTGGTACGAAAAATTATTGATATATTGCCCTCTAATACCAAATATAAATTGAAGACTTGACACAAAAATGATTGATATATTGCCCTTTAGTACCACGTACTTATACAAGGAAGACTTGACACGAAAAATTAAAAAATCGTTACGTAACTCGCGCTAGCACGTACCATACACCTGCGCATATATAACTAGCTAAGAAGTCTAATAGATTATTTTCGAAACTTCAAATGCATGAGTGGTGAGCTCAAGTGTGTTACAAAAAAATGCCCAGACGAAGGCAGTGAAAATACATGAGCGAACTCATCGGTTGAGGAGTTCAGGAATTTTTTGTTCTAATTGTACAGTATTTGGTTTAGGGTTCTGTTTCCATTATGAAAATGTTTCCACAGAAGAAATAGAAGGCATCATTAAGCACGGACTAAGCAAAACGTGGTGGAATCTATGCGCAAGGTGGGTTTACCTCACAGGGTACCTTGCGCACAGAAACAGCAAGTTAGGAAAAAAAAGAAGAAGAAAAAGGCAAAGAGGCAAAAAAGTCTTCAAAACCACGAGAAGCAAAATGAGAACGAAAGACACAAGTCCTAAAGGCATATTTACAGCTGAGGTAACCTAACTGTATCTCCACTGAGGGGCGCCAATCCCTGTAGAGGATAGGCAAACCTGAGTAGCCTAAACCTATTGCCTATACTAACCCAAACCTATGCTAACCTAAACCTATTGGTTATACTAACCTAAACCTATTGGCTTTACTAACCTAAACCTATTGGCTATACTAACTTAAACCTATTGGCTATACTAACTTAAACCTATTGGCTATACTAACTTAAACCTATTGGCTATACTAACCTAAACCTATTGGCTTTACTAACCTAAACCTATTGGCTATACTAACTTAAACCTATTGGCTATACTAACTTAAACCTATTGGCTATACTAACTTAAACCTATTGGCTATACTAACCTAAACCTATTGGCTTTACTAACCTAAACCTATTGGCTATACTAACTTAAACCTATTGGCTATACTAACTTAAACCTATTGGCTATACTAACTTAAACCTATTGGCTATACTAACCTAAACCTATTGGCTTTACTAACCTAAACCTATTGGCTATACTAACTTAAACCTATTGGCTTTACTAACCTAAACCTATTGGCTTTACTAACCTAAACCTATTGGCTATACTAACTTAAACCTATTGGCTATACTAACCTAAACCTATTGGCTTTACTAACCTAAACCTATTGGCTATACTAACTTAAACCTATTGGCTTTACTAACCTAAACCTATTGGCTTTACTAACCTAAACCTATTGGCTATACTAACTTAAACCTATTGGCTATACTAACCTAAACCTATTGGCTATACTAACCTAAACCTATTGGCTTTACTAACCTAAACCTATTGGCTATACTAACTTAAACCTATTGGCTATACTAACCTAAACCTATTGGCTATACTAACCTAAACCTATTGGCTATACTAACCTAAACCTATTGGCCATACTAACCTAAACCTATTGGCTATACTAACCTAAATCTATCGGCTATACTAACCTAAACCTATCGGCTATACTAACCTAAACCTATTGGCTATACTAACCTAAACCTATTGGCTTTACTAACCTAAACCTATTGGCTTTACTAACCTAAACCTATTGGCTACACTAACCTAAACCTATGGGCTATACTAACCTAAGCCTATCAGCTATACTAACCTAAACCTATTGGCTATACTAACCTAAACCTATGGCCGTTACTAACCTACGAACATTTAGGCCCTAATTTAGTTTAGTACATTTATACCCTGATTTAATGCAAAATTTAAGACTTAATTTAGTACCTCATTTAAGCTCCTTATGAAGTGTAATATTCAGACCCTAATTTAATAAAACATTTAAGCCCATATGAAGTGCAATATTTAGGCCCTAATTTAATATAACATTTGAGCTTTAGTTAAGCGGAACATTTAAGCCCTATTTATGTACAATATTTAGGCCCTAATTTAATATAACATTTGAGCTTTAGTTGAGCGGAACATTTAAGCCCTATTTATGTACAATATTTAGGCCCTAATTTAATATAACATTTGAGATTTAGTTAAGCGGAACATTTAAGCCCTATTTATGTACAATATTTAGGCCCTAATTTAATATAACATTTGAGCTTCAATTAAGCGCAACACATTTAAGTCCTATTTATGTACAATATTTAGGCCCTAATTTAACACAAATTTTAACTTTTGATTCATTGTTTTTTTCATTAACTTTTTTTTCAGCCTTCATTTAAAGCACTTCTGGGAACCAACCTAAAAAAACCATGAGGAGCCCACACAGAACTACAACAGAACTGGGATTGGTGGCCGCACTGCAATCAACGTCACTCAAAACTGGACTTTTTTAAAACAATTTAAACAATTTATTTACCACAGGTGATACAGAGTTAGAATGTTTCTTAAGTCTAGTAAAAAATTTACACGTTTCTTGCGATGTTTTATACTGAAGTTCAATATTCAATTCAAATTTAAGGCAATTGTAGTACACAGTTTTGAAAATAAACATTAACTGGATCGTGCCTTCATTTAGCTTTCATTAAGGGTTCATAAAAGTTGAGTTAGTGACTGCAGGTCGGTCAGCAGCATTATGAAAATTCCCTTGCTGGCCACCATCATTTCCTTCATTGGAAATGTGTCAATATTTCCTACTACACGTGTGCCATCTTACACTTGTGTAATTAATTCCCATGAATGTGCTTCTCTGGGTCCCAATTTTAAAAATATTCAAATTTCTCAACTATCAACTAATTACAAGCCTGTACCAGTTCCGAATGATTTAGAATTCTTAACTAATTAAATTAGCGTTCTAAATTATGAACTATTAACAAGCCAACACCCGTACCTATTTGATCAGGAAATCTAAACGAATTAATTCAGAATCCTAAACTAATTAAATTGGAATTCGAAATAATTCATTTAAAATTCTAAACTAATTTATAAGGAATTTCAAGCAAATTAATTCGGAATTCAAAACTGGTTTATTTAGAATTCGAAACTAATTAATTCGGAATTCTACACTAATTAATTCATAATTATAAACTATGAACTCATCACAAGCCCGCACAAGTTCCTTATAACTCCACTCGACAGCTGCACCTACATAAACAAACGCATCTTAGCAGCACTGTGATTTACACCATAACTCACTGACTCTCGTTTCCAAATATGTCACTCAATACTAACATTTTCATATACACATCGCAAGCAGTAAACATGATTATATTTGCTTGTATAATTCAAGACTCAATTTTACGTTCTCAACCAGTATTCATAACCTATGAGTGCGATACGGATTTAAAACTTCGTATACCGTCTATAGCATCCTAGATGTGTATAATACTTGTAATAATATAATAATACTTCTAAGTATTATTCTAAGTATTATATTACTTGTCTAAGAGACAAGTATTATTATGGGTGTTAAAAATATGTTACGTTTTATTTAGTGATACAGTAGGGTATACCTCGCTAGACTCCTATTTTTCAATTTTTCGTGTAAATCATATGAAATTGTTGATTAGCATGTTTCTTCTGCGTGCAGAGATGTAAAATAATCATTGATGGTACTCTGCTGAATGTAGATGGTGGCATTTCAGCAAGATAATAACAGCCTGTTTTGCAAGAGCGTAAATTTTTCCATTGCAAGACGTTGGAAATATAGGTTCTTGGGGATGGATTTTCATTTGGGTCTTTCCTCTGCAACGCGTTGGAAATATAGGTTTTTGGGGTCGGATATTTCTACAAATCCAGGCGTTCAGTCTAGTCTTTTAGTTGAAAGCTTGTCTGCCCATTTGGCAGTTTATTTCCGGCTGCAATCCTTAGGTTTAAGTTTTTCAGCAAAAATTTGGGAATTTAAACCGCAAAAAAGCTCTTAGCACAACCTAAAGAACCTCCGAGCTGGTTATACCGCTATTAGAATGCATTTTGTTGAAAATTCTCGCTTCTGACCACCGAAATACCAGAAAACAAATTTAGTAAGCTATATGCCATGACCTTCAAACTAAGCCCCGATAACTTACAAGCACACCACCGGCTGTCATGCTAAGGTTTAACACGTTCCCCACGTATTGGGACATATGTGTACCAATAGGCAAATTCCTCGTTCACATACCACTATATATGAATCGCATTTAAACTGTTTCGCGATCTTTCTAAATAATAATTGTAATTATACGAAGTGAAATGTTGTCGTGCAATTGTATTTTTCAAATTTCTTAAAAAGAATAAAAATGTATTCGAGCAGTAAAGTTGATTTACCTATTCTGCTACTCACAACCTGGCCAAACCAACCGTTACCAACCGCAGAAACGCGGTTATCATGCTAAAAATTATGCAGGGACACCCAAACTGTCAGACCAGGTAAAAACACGATTGTGTCGTCTCCTCAAATGACAGGAGTGTCTCAACGATGTGCCTCGAAAGCAGCTCAGGCAGTTTTGTTCCATGATAGTTTCAAGAAAACTACAAGGGGTCCCCAAAAAATGATCTCACTCTTTGACTGTCCAGTACTCATCTATGTTGTTTTGATGTAGGTGTTTATTGAGACATATACAAGATTAATGAGGTAAATCAAGGAATAGAACACTGAATTTAAGTAAAATAAGTGCCATTAAAGAAATCTTAGTAATCATAATCAAAAGTACATGAGCAATCGTCAAACAAAGGATGAGTGCATAATTTGTGACACTTTGAATAAAAACAATTCAAGCTGAACTTAAAATCTTACGTTGTATACTTTGCCACTACCGGGCATAGAAGAAACTGAAACAACTTCATCAAGAAATTATTACGCTTACAGGAACTTCAATTCATAGTACATGCACTGCGATTGCGCGACAACCTCAGAAAAAAGGCGAGGATTTCCCTCAACACTTTTACCGCAACGTGCGCCAATGGTTGCAACGGAAGGCATTTTCATAATGCTGCTGACCGACCAGTAGTCACAAGTTCTATTTCCATAAACTCTTACTTAAAGTTAAATGTAGGCCCGATCCAGTAAATGCTATTTTCAAAAACTGCTTACTGCAGTTGACTTTATATTTGAGTTGAATATTGAACTTCAATTTAACCAATTATGGTATAAGTGTTAAATGACAGCAAAATAAATTCAAGTTAAAGCATACGTCACACAGCGAAGCTGGTATCTAACACACCTCTGAGCGGATATCGGCATCATACATAGGATAACTGGTCATTTTTGAATAAGATCAAACTAATGCGAAGTTATGAAATATAAACTAGAAGTAATCTTCGAACATGAGACGCAAATTGAGCCCTTTTAAGGCGAACAGCAGAATGTATCACCAAATCCAACTCCCAGATCTGACACTAAATGATATGGCCTTCAATAGCCTACATTACACGGCGCACTCACACACGAAGTTCGACTTTCAAAATCTAGTAGTGCTATTTTTGGCACCACATGTCCTGCACTGCAGGCTCAAGTGAAGTATTTCCCAGAAATCGCGCAAAATCTTCGCCTAAAATAAGTAAAAATTTTTCTGAAAGTACTTTAAATTTTCAACTAAAATAATTCGAATATTCATCACCGTAAATGAGTGAAACTCTAACAAAAATTGCACGAAATCTATAACAAAATAAGTAAATTGTTTATCATCAAAGATGCACATCTTCAACATCAGGGCGTATAATCTTCATCAAAAATGAGTGCATTTTCTGTTCTGCAAAGTGGGATGGGGGGTGTAAAGTGGGAAGCGGAGTGTATGGTGGAAAGTGAGGGGTAGAATCGGAAATGGGGTGTAGAGCGGGACGCGCGTTGTAAAGCAAAACGTGGGGCCTAAAGTGGGGAGTGGGGAGTAGAGTGGGATGAGAGTTGTAGAACGGGATGTGGGGCGTAAAGTGGAACGTGGAGCGTAGAGTGGGACGAGTGTTGCAGAGTGAAACGTGAGGTATTCAATAAGATGTGGGGCGTGGAGTGGGTTGGGGAGTGTATAATGCAAAACTTGAACTCTAATTCGCATAGTAATATACGTAGTATTGCATGGTACACTTGGTTTAATGCTCTGTTTCTACTTAAAAGATGTTTTTACAGAGGAAAAAGAGAGGACCATTTAGTGTGGACTAAAGAAAACGAGAAATCTGTGCCCAAGGTGTGTTTCAACACAGGATGCCCTACACATGGGAACAAGAACTTGATAAGGAAGAGGGAGAAAAGGCAAAGAAGAGCAAAGACATTATGAAAACTGAAAGAAGCGAAGTGGGCACAAAAGATAGAAGCCGCGAAGGCCTACCTATAGCTGAGGTAACCTAACAGTATCCCCCCCTCTCTGGTGGCGCCAGTCCCCACAGCGTAGGATAGACCAACCTAGGTGACCTAAACCATTTATGCCCCCGAAGGAGTATCGAACCCGCAACATATCGCAAAATGGTATTGCACGCCCGGTAGCTGGGTCAGCACAGCACGTCCAGTAGCTGGGTCAGCATAGCACGTCCATATCGAAGAATGGTGCTGCACGTCCAGCAGCTGGACCAGCACAGCACATCCAGCAGCACAGCAGCAGCTGGACCAGCACAGCACAGCAGCTGGACGAGCAGCATAGCAGCAGCTGGACGAGCAGCACAGCACAGCAGCAGCAGCTGGACGAGCTGCCCAGCACAGCAGCTGGACAAGCAGCCGGAGGAGAAACACAGCGCAGCAGCTGGACGAGCAGCACAGCAGCTGGACGAGCAGCACAGCAGCTGGACAGTCAGCACAGCAGCTGGACGAGCAACACAGCAGCAGCTGGACAAGCAACACACACACACAGCACACCAGCAGCACCAGGCAGGCAGGCAGGGCGAGCGCACCCACCACACGCAGCTACACTTTCACTGCACAGCCTTACGTGCGCGCGGCACCCCTCCCGCGCTGCTCACTTCCTAATATGACGGGCTGGTGCAGCTGTTGCGGCGCTGCTTCTGTTCTTGCCTTGCATCTGTCCCTGACGCGCCTCCTCCTCCGCCACTGCTGCAGCCGTCCTGGCTTTGGTGCATGGAGCTGGGGTTTGGACGCATGTCTCCTGAAAGTGGGGGTTTTGGTCCGGAGTTGGTTCGCGGTGTTGCGGTTGTGAATGGGTCGTGGTTGTTGTTGCACCTTGTCGGTCCAGAGTTCAGTTGATTTGGGGGTTGCGAATGGGTCGCGGTTATTATTGCTACAATGGGTCTTGGTTATTGCTACAATGCGTCTTGGGTATTGCTACAATGGGTCTTGGATGTTGCTGTAATGGGTCTTGGATGTTGCTGCAATGGGTCTTGATAGTTGCTCTGTCGTTGAGTTGATCCGTGACGTTCAGGTTGCAAATGGGTTGCGGTTGTTGTTGCACATTGTAGGTCCAGAGTTAATTCGTGACGTTGCGGTTGCAAATGGGTCTTAGTTGTTACCACAACACGTTGTCGTCGAGTTGATTCGTGACGTACGTGGGGTTTTAAATGGGCATTAGTTTTGACTACAATGTTTAAATAAGTTTTATTTGCGACTATGATATGGGAAGCCGATGCTCATTTTACACAGTTTGGGTTGAGTGAAGAGTTTCGGGTTGAGTCCTTTCTCCATGGTGGACTCATAATTAACATTGGAATTTGACCGCTCGGATTCGTTATTCTTTGCCATGGAGCCTTCCGAGCGAGGAAATTGTTTGTGCACCTGTGAGCTGAAGCATCACTCAATTCTTAACACTTTGACTGCCACGTGAGCCACCGGTGGTCACTGAAGGAGTTTGACTGCTGACCGACCTGTAGTCACTAACTCAACTTTCATAAATACTTGATTGAAATACTAAACTTACTTGAAATACTAAATGAAGGAACGATCCAGTTAATGTTTGCAATTTTCAATGTACTATAATTGGTTTTAAATTTGAGTTGAATTTTGAACTTAAGTTTTACCTGACGCAGTAAAAGTGTTAAGATTTGATGTGCGTATGATGCCAAGTTCCTCAATCGCTTGACATGGCCCACTATGATAATAGTGTTGATTATTAAATATCATTCTTGTTTCCCCACTTGTGACTGCTGAATCCTGTACATGCTTTTGAATGATCAATTTTCTGAGACTAGGATTTCGTACTTAAAAAAGAATTTAAGTGTCCGTTTTCACAGCGGCAAATCTAATTCAATAACTTTTTCAACAACGTTATCAGAAAAATAAAAAAACTGATGAATTTGAAAATTAAATTCTTGCCACAGAATATAGAGTGAATTCAAATCAAAGTTCCTGACTGGACTGTAATTCTATTTTCTCAAGCCATGCAGCCATGCAGTTTGGGGTTACCGGCGTAAGAGTCAATATTGAAACTACCCAGTCTAACTTCTTCGCCGCCCGCATGCATATTTTTTTGCCACCCAAGTTATGAAATCGCTTAGGCGGCGAAAAACATGCATGCTCCGGCGGAAAAGTTAGACTGGGTATTGCCTGCACGAGACCAATAATTTGGCCGATAACTTGCAGTTTTCATTCGGTATCTTGTTCTCGTAATCAGGAGCGCAACATTGTGCGTCGATAACTTGCAGTTTTCATTCGGTATCTTGTTCTCGTAATCAGGAGAGCAACATTGTGCGTCGATAACTTGCAGTTTTCATTCGGTATCTTGTTCTCGTAATCAGGAGAGCAACATTGTGCGTCGATAACTTGCAGTTTTCATTCGGTATCTTGTTCTCGTAATCAGGAAAGCAACATTGTGCGTCGATAACTTGCAGTTTTCATTCGGTATCTTGTTCTCGTAATCAGGAGAGCAACATTGTGCGTCGATAACTTGCAGTTTTCATTCGGTATCTTGTTCTCGTCATCAGGAGCACAACATTGTGCGTCGATAACTTGCAGTTTTCATTCGGTATCTTGTTCTCGTCATCAGGAGCACAACATTGAGCGTCGATAACTTGCAGTTTTCATTCGGTATCTTGTTCTCGTAATCAGGAGCGCAACATTGTGCGTCGATAACTTGCAGTTTTCATTCGGTATCTTGTTCTCGTAATCAGGAGAGCAACATTGTGCGTCGATAACTTGTAGTTTTCATTCGGTATCTTGTTCTCGTAATCAGGAGCACAACACTGTGCGTCGATAACTTGCAGTTTTCATTCGGTATCTTGTTCTCGTAATCAGGAGCACAACATTGTGCGTCGATAACTTGCAGTTTTCATTCGGTATCTTGTTCTCGTAATCAGGAGCACAACATTGTGCGCAGATTACTTGCAGTTTTCATTCGGTATCGTTCTCGTAATCAGGAGCGCAACACTGTGCGCAGATTACTTGCAGTTTTCATTCGGTATCTTGTTCTCGTAATCAGGAGCACAACATTGTGCGTCGATAACTTGCAGTTTTCATTCGGTATCTTGTTCTCGTAATCAGGAGCGCAACATTGTGCGTCGATAACTTGCAGTTTTCATTCGGTATCTTGTTCTCGTAATCAGGAGCACAACATTGTGCGCAGATTACTTGCAGTTTTCATTCGGTGTTTTGTTCTCGTAATCAGGAGCGCAGCATTGTGCGTCGATAACTTGCAGTTTTCATTCGGTATCTTGTTCTCGTAATCAGGAGCACAACATTGTGCGCAGATTACTTGCAGTTTTCATTCGGTATCTTGTTCTCGTAATCAGGAGCACAACATTGTGGGCAAATTACTTGCAGTTTTCATTCGGTATCTTGTTCTCGTAATCAGGAGCGCAACATTGTGCGTCGATAACTTGCAGTTTTCATTTGGTATCTTGTTCTCGTCATCAGGAGCACAACATTGTGCGTCGATAACTTGCAGTTTTCATTCGGTATCTTGTTCTCGTAATCAGGAGCGCAGCATTGTGCGTCGATAACTTGCAGTTTTCATTCGGTATCTTGTTCTCGTAATCAGGAGAGCAACATTGTGCGTCGATAACTTGCAGTTTTCATTCGGTATCTTGTTCTCGTCATCAGGAGCACAACATTGTGCGTCGATAACTTGCAGTTTTCATTCGGTATCTTGTTCTCGTCATCAGGAGCGCAACATTGTGCGTCGATAACTTGCAGTTTTCATTCGGTATCTTGTTCTCGTAATCAGGAGCGCAACATTGTGCGTCGATAATTCACAGTTTTCATTCGGTATCTTGTTCTCGTCATCAGGAGCACAACATTGTGCGTCGATAACTTGCAGTTTTCATTCGGTATCTTGTTCTCGTAATCAGGAGCGCAACATTGTGCGTCGATAACTTGCAGTTTTCATTCGGTATCTTGTTCTCGTAATCAGGAGCGCAACATTGTGCGCAGATTACTTGCAGTTTTCATTCGGTATCTTGTTCTCGTAATCATAAGCGCAACATTGTGCGTCGATAACTTGCAGTTTTCATTCGGTATCTTGTTCTCGTAATCAGGAGCGCAACATTGTGCGTCGATAAATTGCAGTTTTCATTCGGTATCTTGTTTTCGTAATCAGGAGCGCAACATTGTGCGCCGATAACTTGCAGTTTTCATTCGGTATCTTGTTCTCGTAATCAGGAGCGCAACATTGTGCGCAGATTACTTACAGTTTTCATTCGGAATCTTGTTCTCGTAATCAGGAGCGATACATTATGCGTCGATAACTTGCAGTTTTCATTCGGTATCTTGTTCTCGTAATCAGGAGCGCAACATTGTGCGCAGATTACTTACAGTTTTCATTCGGAATCTTGTTCTCGTAATCAGGAGCGCAACATTGTGCGTCGATAACTTGCAGTTTTCATTCCGTATCTTGTTCTCGTAATCAGGAGCGCAACATTGTGCGCAGATTACTTGCAGTTTTCGTTCGGTATCTTGTTCTCGTAATCAGGAGCGCAACATTGTGCGCAGATTACTTGCAGTTTCCATTCGGTATCTTAAGTTCTAGTAATCAGGACCGTAACATTGTGCGCAGATTACTTACAGTTTTCATTCGGTATCTTGTTCTCGTAATCAGGAGAGCAACATTGTGCGCAGATTACTTGCAGTTTTCATTCGGTATCTTGTTCTCGTCATCAGGAGCACAACATTGTGCGCAGATTACTTACAGTTTTCATTCGGTATCTTGTTCTCGTCATCAGGAGCACAACATTGTGCGCAGATTACTTGCAGTTTTCATTCGGTATCTTAAGTTCTAGTAAACAGGAGGACAATATTTTGGGCCGATTACGTACAGTTTTCATCCAGTATCTTAAGTTCTAGTAATCAGGAGCGCAATATTGTGCGCCGATTACTTGTTGTTTTCATTCAGTATCTTGTCCTAGTAATAAGACCAATATATTGTGCCGTATACTTGAGACTTTCATTCTAACCTTGTTTTAGTAATCAGGAGACCAATATTTCGTGCCGATCTCTTACGATCTTCATTCAGGATCCTGCTCTAGTGTCAGACTTCCTTTTTCTTTTGATCTTAAACGACCTGCTTCTGATAAGCTGAAACAAAAACTCCTCTAAGTACAAAAGTGATTTCCTCCGCACAACCTCTGCTTAACACGCCCGTGCTGGTGTGCTTGTAACTTTAAGCCTACCCAGAACCGCTCAAATATTGTTGAACACATATTGTGCTGTAAATATAGGGAAAGCTCGTATTATATTTGGGCCGCATTACTTTCAGGATGAAACGGAAAACCAACGTAGCGAAGAATATCATGATAAAAAAACTTTCGGATTGTGAAAATCCATCTTTAGTGCTCTGAAAAACAATAAATCAAAGTGTGAAAAAAGTTTTTCAAGCTCTAATATCAGCGTATTTCTCTTAGAAATATCAGCGTATTTCTCTTAGAAATATCAGCGTATTTCTCTTAGAAATATCAGCGTATCTCTTCTTATACCAGCCTATTTCATCTATCTTGGGACAGTTGATATAGGAACCAAGATCGTCATCGATTATATGTTAAATGGCGATACTACCCAGTCTAACTTCTTCGCCGCCTGCATGCAGGGGGCGAAAAAGTTGGACTGAGTAACAACGTCATAAAAGGCTCTGACAATTTTCGAGCGCGTGTACAAACGCCCTTTCCAAGTCATCGAGAAGATCACTGAATCAAAAGAGAGCATTTGTTTTAAAGATACGTAGAAAGAGGATCCAAGTTCCAGAGTTCAGTGTGCAGTCACAAGTCACTTATAAAAACACGTCTTGTGTACGATATGTTTCCTTGGAATCGTCTCGTGTACGAGATATTACCTAAAAATCGTCTTGTGTGCGATATGTTTCCTTGGAATCGTCTCGTGTACGAGATATAACCTAAAAATCGTCTCGTGTACGATATGTTTCCTTGGAATCGTCTCGTGTACGAGATATAACCTAAAAATCGTCTCGTGTACGGTATGTTTCCTTGGAATCGTCTCGTGTACGAGATATTACCTAAAAATCGTCTCGTGTACGACACGTTTCCTTGGAATCGTCTCGTGTACGAGATATAACCTAAAAATCGTCTCGTGTACGAGATATTACCTAAAAATCGTCTCGTGTACGATATGTTTCCTTGGAATCGTCTCGTGTACGAGATATTACCTAAAAATCGTCTCGTGTACGATATGTTTCCTTGGAATCGTCTCGTGTACGAGATATTACCTAAAAAGCATCTCGTGTACGATATATTCCTTTAGAACCATCTCGTGTATAAACACGTTTCGTGTACGATATGTTCCCTTAGAACCGTCACCACAAAACCTGCATGTATGCGTCACAACAAAACCTGCATGCATGAGTGCGTCGTACACTGCAAGCATGCGTACGCGCCTCGTAGTGCGAGACATTTAACATCCTTGTATCAGTGAAGCAACATTTTGACGGGTATCTTCGCACGGGAATCTTAGGTTGGACTTTAATCAGGCCGAAACGGACAAATTTTGACTGTTCTATAAAAAAAATTAGCTATAATGATCATACAGAAATAAATTTCTTCGGAGTTTAAGAGAAAAAAATGAATATTCTCCAGCAAAAGCACAATATGGCAATCTAGATCTGTGAGAGCTGGCATGTCCGTAAGACATGCCCTGAACTCGTGTTTATTGGAATTAAGCCCAATTAAGCGTAATTAAGCGTAATTAAGTTTTCACTGATCTATGGGAAATTTTTACTCGCCTTAACTAAAGAAAAACAGCAGTCAACGACAGTCAAAAGCAGTCAAAGGCTGAAAGCAGCTAACAAAAGGAAGCCAGATGCAGAGAGCAGTTATCAAAGAAATTAATTGCTAGCCACGAAATTTATCTTGATTCAATGAATAACCTGCCATAAGTGGGACAGTGCGCAGAGTAACACAACACCGTGTAACATGACACCGTGTTACATGACACCGTGTAACACACCACCGTGTAACACAGCACCGTGTAACATGACACCGTGTAACACACCACCGTGTAACACAACACCGTGTAATATGACACCGTGTTACATGACACCGTGTAACACACCACCGTGTAACACAACACCGTGTAACATGACACCGTGTTACATGACACCGTGTAACACGCCACCGTGTAACACCACACCGTGTAACATGACACCGTGTTACATGACACCGTGTAACACACCACCGTGTAACACAGCACCGTGTAACATGACACCGTGTAACACACCACCGTGTAACACAACACCGTGTAACATGACACCGTGTTACATGACACCGTGTAACACGCCACCGTGTAACACCACACCGTGTAACATGACACCGTGTTACATGACACCGTGTAACACACCACCGTGTAACACAGCACCGTGTAACATGACACCGTGTAACACACCACCGTGTAACACAACACCGTGTAACATGACACCGTGTTACATGACACCGTGTAACACACCACCGTGTAACACAACACCGTGTGACATGACCCCGTGAAACACACCACCGTGTAACA
Source organism: Morinoia aosen (assembly GCA_030386875.1). Classification (NCBI taxonomy): domain Eukaryota; kingdom Metazoa; phylum Arthropoda; class Malacostraca; order Amphipoda; family Talitridae; genus Morinoia; species Morinoia aosen. The sequence continues at coordinate 22,360,610 of CM059558.1, forward strand.
CATCACCGTGTAACATGACACCGTGTAACACAACACCGTGTAACATGACACCGTGTAACATGACACCATGTAACACAACACCGTGTAACACGACACCGTGTAACACGACACAGTGTAACACAACACCGTGTAACACGACACAGTGTTAATGTAACACAACACCGTGTAACTCGACACAGTGTAACACAACACCGTGTAACACGACACCGTGTAACACGACACAGTGTAACACAACACCGTGTAACACGACACAGTGTAACACAACACTGTGTAACACGACACCGTGTAACACGACACCGTGTAACACGACACCGTGTAACACGACACCGTGTAACACAACACCGTGTAACATAACACCGTGTAACACGACACCGTGTAACACGACACCGTGTAACATGACACCGTGTAGCACAACACCGTGTAACACAACACCGTGTAACATAACACCATGTAACACAACACCGTGTAACACGACACCGTGTAACATGACACCGTGTAACACAACACCGTGTAACACATCACCGTGTAACACAACACCGTGTAACATGACACCGTGTAACATAAACACCGTGTAACACGACACCGTGTGACATGATATCGTGTAACACAACACCGTGTAACACAACACCGTGTAACTCAACACCGTGTAACATAAACACCGTGTAACACAACACCGTGTAACATAAAAACCGGGTAACACAACACCGTGTAACACGACACCGTGATACAGGGTACGCTAGTGGTGCAGCAGCAGCCCCGCTACGCAGGTGGTGCAGCAGCCCCGCTACCCAGGTGGTGCAGCAGCAGCCCCGCTACCCAGGGGGTGCAGCAGCAGCCCCGCTACGCAGGTGGTGCAGCAGCCCCGCTACGCAGGTGGTGCAGCAGCCCCGCTACGCAGGTGGTGCAGCAGCCCCGCTACGCAGGTGGTGCAGCAGCCCCGCTACGCAGGTGGTGCAGCAGCAGGCCACAAAGCTGGCTGTGCAGCACGTGGGGACCGCAGCACCTGCAGGAGACCTGCTCCTCCCTCCATCCTCTTCCGCCCGCTGGTCCGGCGCCTCCACCTTTCCACTGCACCTCCAGTCTTGTGAAGTCGCTGCTTGCGTACTTCCACCACCCAGTTTCCTCCTCCATCTTCCACCGCTATTCTACCTCCACCACCACTAACTGCTTCACCACCGCTTCCACCACTCCACCACCACTACCGACTCTTCCACCACTCCTCCCCACCACCACCACCACCACCACCACCCGTGCTCCCGGTGACCCGCACCGGCCGGACCGCAAGACGCCGGTCTTGCCTCATGTGTTATTTTTCTGCTGACTGCAATACTATTACTGCCAACAGAATAGTATTTCTAGATGAAGATGAAAATAAATTAATTATAGCAAAGGTTACTGAAGGTGATGCTATTGTTACCCCAGGACATCTTCTGTAGCGTCCACCCTACCCTGGCTGTTGTGTGGTGCCAGCACCCGTTATCTCCCTCCTCGGGCACCTGAGCGTCCGAGGGATATCCTCCTGAGTGTCTGAGGGATGTTCACCGGAAAATCCACTTGCACCTGAGTGTGCGAGGGATATCCTCCTGAGTGTCCGAGGGATATTCACCTGAATATCCACTTGCACCTGGGTGTGCGAGGGATATCCTCCTGAAAGTCCGAGTGAGATCCACCTGAGTGTCCGAGGGATATCCACTTGAGTGTCCGAGGTATATCCACCAGAGTGTCCGAGGTGAGGCGAGATGCAAGGAAGACGCCACCGACATCAGCGAGCCACAGATGCTGCTGGCGCGTTGAAAGAAACGCTTGCAGAGTTTCCAGACGACAATTCTGTACGAAAACCCTGTCGTGCTTTGCTCCTCGCAAGATTGGGATGTGAGACTGTGGTTCTTTTTCATTACGAGGCCTCGATAGACCCTGTGGAACTATATCCTTTACGAGGCCTCGATAGACCCTGTGACACTTTATCTTTCACAAGACCTCGATAGACCCTGAGGCACTTTATCCTTCACGAGACCTCGATAGACCCTGAGGCACTTTATCCTTCACGAGACCTCGATAGACCCTGAGGCTCTTTATCCTTCACGAGACCTCGATAGACCCTGAGGCTCTTTATCCTTCACGAGACCTCGATAGACCCTGAGGCTCTTTATCCTTCACGAGACCTCGATAGACCCTGAGGCTCTTTATCCTTCACAAGACATCGATAGACCCTGAGGCACTTTATCCTTCACGAGACCTCGATAGGCCCTAAGGCACTTTACCCTTCATGAGACCTCGATAGACCCTAAGGCATTTTATCCTTCATGAGACCTCGATAGGCCCTAAGGCACTTTATCCTTCACGAGACCTCGATAGGCCCAAAGGCACTTTATCCTTCATGAGACCTCGATAGGCCCTAAGGCACTTTATCCTTCACCAGACCTCGATAGGCCCTAAGGCATTTTATCCTTCACGAGACCTCGATAGACCCTGCGGCATTTTATATCCTTCACGAGACCGCACGAGATGTACCGCTGTGAAAGTTTCTGCCCACAGAAAATGACCAGGAAAAGTCACACGGTCAAGCAACTTGCAAAAATTTTTCGCTCCTGCGGTACATTTGAGGATTCGAAGCCTCGAAGAGCCTGCCATGTTTGCCATTGGACTAAAGGAAGAGAGTTGACCACTATTCTCTTCTCAACCCAGGGATTCGAAATGAGTGCTGGCTTGACGACAGGTAACTTTGGTTGCGTCGAAGCACAAGTTATAAGGCCAGTGTCTCAGAATTTATATGATTTCTTAAAATCTTGTCTATTTCTCTCGGAATCTATCTATCTATCTTTTTCTTTGATTCGATTGCGGTACTTGCAGCTCGGGGCCTGTCTAGTTCTTTTTGACCCGCTTACTGGTAAGACTTTATATTCATATTTTCCCTTAGGGATCAGTGTGCCGATCATTGATGAAGTCATGATCTAACTGAAATAGAAACGGGTGTGTTCGAAAATTACAATTTTGTTCTCGAGTCATTTTTTCTGACAGGCAGACCTTTATAACTGCCCCATTCAGGACACATCGTCTCTTAGTTTAATCTTGTAACTAATTTTACTCGTTTTTGAGATTTTTATTGGAGTTCAATTAAAGTAATAAAGCACTGAGGTGTACCACTGTTTACTTTTCCATACCTACTCAAAAGTTTGAAACTTAGGGTATTATATCCGTACAGCATTTTAAACCCTATGTAGAAGAAGATGATGGGAATCAAACAGGTCAAAATCACACATCAAATTTGCATACGTACATTAGTTTACCTGTGAGTCACTTCTCTCAATAATAGAGTTAGTCAGCTATTTGGAAATGGTAATACATTTTTTCAGTATTTTAAGCCCTATGTAAGGGAAGATGATGGGAATCAAGTGGACCGAAATTTTGCACCAATTTTGAATACGTACATTAGTTCACGTGTGATTCATTACTCGCAAGAGCAGAGTTAAAACTCTAGAACTCTAATTGAACTCCAATAAAAATCTCAAAAAACGAGTAAAATTAGTTACAAGATTAAACGTCAGCTACGGTGCAAATACGAAGTAGTGCATCACTTAAAATACATACGGGAACTGAGGGATCTCGCACACTCAATGAAGGTCTCGATTTGGTGATTGTTTTTTGGTTTAGATTTTGTTCGGTCTGTTGAAACGTCGTCACGACTCCGCTAGTCTCCAGGTGACATAATGCTGGCATCGTTAACACAAACAGGAAGGATGCTATCTACAACACCTAGCTTGGCATTGCAATTTTATTTTAATTTTAACTTTACATTTATATGCGGCACTGTCATCCTTCCTGCACGTAGTATTTTGTTCGTTCTCAGCCGGCAGGCTGGTAGGCAAGTCACATGCTATGCGGGCAAGTCACACGCTATGCAGGCAAGTCACACGCTACGCAGACAAGTCACATGCTATGCGGGTAAGTCCCACGCTATGCAGGCAAGTCACACGCTACGCAGACAAGTCACATGCTATGCAGGCAAGTCACACACCATGCAGGCAAGTCACACGCCATGCAGGCAAGTCACACGCCATGCAGGCAAGTCACACGCCATGCAGGCAAGGCACAAGCAACCATGCCGGTTATGTAGTGAGAGCCTCACACCAAAATCAAGGAGTTGAGCTTTCCGAAATCAATTCGATATTTGTTTTATTTCTTGGGCATATCTAGGAAGAGGTTGGAACGCAGATCAAATTAATCCTTGAGGCGTACGCACATGTCAGGAATATTATTTTCCACACACTCACACACCAGGAATATTATTTTCCACACACTCACATGCCAGGAATATTATTTTCCACACACTCACACACCAGGAATATTATTTTCCACACACTCACACACCAGGAATATTATTTTCACACATTCACACACCAGGAATATTATTTCCACACACTCACAAACCAGGAATATTATTTTAACACACTCACACGCCAGGAATATTATTTTCACACACTCACACGCCAGGAATATTATTTTCACACACTCACATGCCAGGAATATTATTTCCACACACTCACACACCAGGAATATCATTTCCACACTCTCACACACCAGGAATATTATTTCCACACACTCGCACACCAGGAATATTATTTTCACACACTCACACGCCAGGAATATTATTTTCACACACTCACACACCAGGAATATTATTTCTACACACTCACACACCAGGAATATTATTTCCACACTCTCACACACCAGGAATATTATTTTCACACACTCACACGCCAGGAATATTATTTTCAGACACTCACACACCAGGAATATTATTTCCACACACTCACATGCCAGGAATATTATTTCTACACACTCACACACCAGGAATATTATTTCCACACTGTCACACACCAGGAATATTATTTCCACACACTCACACACGAGGAATATTATTTCCACACTCTCACACACCAGGAATATTATTTCCACACACTCACACACCAGGAATATTATTTCCACACACTCACACACCAGGAATATTATTTCCACACTCTCACACACCAGGAATATTATTTCCACACACTCACACACCAGGAATATTATTTCCACACTCTCACACACCAGGAATATTATTTCCACACACTCACACACCAGGAATATTATTTCCACACACTCACACACCAGGAATATTATTTCCACACTCTCACACACCAGGAATATTATTTCCACACACTCACACACCAGGAATATTATTTCCACATTCTCACTTACCAGGTATATTATTTTCACATACGCACGCACCAGGAATATTATTTCCACACACTCACACGCCAGGAATATTATTTCCACACTCTCACACACCAGGAATATTATTTCCACACTCTCACACACCGGGAATATTATTTCCACACACTCACATGCCAGGAATATTATTTCCACACACTCACACACCAGGAATATTATTTCCACACATTCACACACCGGGAATATTATTTCCACACACTCACACACCAGGAATATTATTTCCACACACTCACACGCCAGGAATATTATTTCCATACTCTCACACACCAGGAATATTATTTCCACACACTCACACACCAGGAATATTATTTCCACACACTCACACACCAGGAATATTATTTCCACACACTCACACACCAGGAATATTATTTCCACACACTCACACACCAGGAATATTATTTCCACACACTCACATGCCAGGAATATTATTTCCACACTCTCACACACCAGAAATATTATTTCCACACACTCACACGACAGGAATATTATTTTCACACACTCACACGCCAGGAATATTATTTCTACACACTCACACACCAGGAATATTATTTCCACACTCTCACATACCAGGAATATTATTTCCACACTCTCACACACCAGGAATATTATTTTCCACACACTCACACACCAGGAATATTATTTTCCACACACTCACACACCAGGAATATTATTTTCACACACTCACACGCCAGGAATATTATTTTCACACACTCACACACCAGGAATATTATTTCCACACACTCACATGCCAGGAATATTATTTCTACACACTCACACACCAGGAATATTATTTCCACACACTCACACACCAGGAATATTATTTTCACACTCTCACACACCAGGAATATTATTTTCCACACACTCACACACCAGGAATATTATTTTCACACACTCACACGCCAGGAATATTATTTCTACACACTCACACACCAGGAATATTATTTCCACACTCTCACACACCAGGAATATTATTTTCACACACTCACATGCCAGGAATATTATTTCCACACACTCACACACCAGGAATATTATTTCTACACACTCACACGCCAGGAATATTATTTCCACACACTCACACACCAGGAATATTATTTTCACACACTCATACACCAGGAATATTATTTCCACACACTCATACACCAGGAATAGTATTTTCACACACTCACACACCAGGAATATTATATCTACACACTCACACACCAGGAATATTATTTCCGCACACTCACACGCCAGGAATATTATTTCCACACTCTCACACACCAGGAATATTATTTCCACACACTCACACGCCAAGAATATTATTTCCACACACTCACACACCAGGAATATTATTTCCACACACTCACACGCCAGGAATATTATTTCCACACTCTCACACACCAGGAATATTATTTCCACACACTCACACACCAGGAATATTATTTCCACACCCTCACACACCAGGAATATTATTTCCACACCCTCACACACCAGGAATATTATTTCCACACACTCACACACCAGGAATATTATTTCCACACTCTCACACACCAGGAATATTATTTTCACATACGCACGCACATGTCAGGAATATTATTTCCACACCCTCACACACCAGGAATATTATTTCCACACCCTCACACACCAGAAATATTATTTCCACACCCTCACACACCAGGAATATTATTTCCACGCCCTCACACACCAGGAATATTATTTCCACACACTCACACACCAGGAATATTATTTCCACGCCCTCACACACCAGGAATATTATTTCCACACCCTCACATACCAGGAATATTATTTCCACACCCTCACACACCAGGAATATTATTTCCACACACTCACACACCAGGAATATTATTTCCACACTCTCACACACCAGGAATATTATTTCCACACACTCACACACCAGGAATATTATTTCCACACACTCACATGCCAGGAATATTATTTCCACACTCTCACACACCAGGAATATTATTTTCACACACTCACACGCCAGGAATATTATTTTCACACACTCACACACCAGGAATATTATTTCCACACACTCACATGCCAGGAATATTATTTCTACACACTCACACACCAGGAATATTATTTCCACACACTCACACACCAGGAATATTATTTTCACACTCTCACACACCAGGAATATTATTTTCCACACACTCACACACCAGGAATATTATTTTCACACACTCACACGCCAGGAATATTATTTCTACACACTCACACACCAGGAATATTATTTCCACACTCTCACACACCAGGAATATTATTTTCACACACTCACATGCCAGGAATATTATTTCCACACACTCACACACCAGGAATATTATTTCTACACACTCACACGCCAGGAATATTATTTCCACACACTCACACACCAGGAATATTATTTTCACACACTCATACACCAGGAATATTATTTCCACACACTCATACACCAGGAATAGTATTTTCACACACTCACACACCAGGAATATTATATCTACACACTCACACACCAGGAATATTATTTCCGCACACTCACACGCCAGGAATATTATTTCCACACTCTCACACACCAGGAATATTATTTCCACACACTCACACGCCAAGAATATTATTTCCACACACTCACACACCAGGAATATTATTTCCACACACTCACACGCCAGGAATATTATTTCCACACTCTCACACACCAGGAATATTATTTCCACACACTCACACACCAGGAATATTATTTCCACACCCTCACACACCAGGAATATTATTTTCACACCCTCACACACCAGGAATATTATTTCCACACACTCACACACCAGGAATATTATTTCCACACTCTCACACACCAGGAATATTATTTTCACATACGCACGCACATGTCAGGAATATTATTTCCACACCCTCACACACCAGGAATATTATTTCCACACCCTCACACACCAGGAATATTATTTCCACACCCTCACACACCAGGAATATTATTTCCACGCCCTCACACACCAGGAATATTATTTCCACACACTCATACACCAGGAATATTATTTCCACGCCCTCACACACCAGGAATATTATTTCCACACCCTCACATACCAGGAATATTATTTCCACACCCTCACACACCAGGAATATTATTTCCACACACTCACACACCAGGAATATTATTTCCACACTCTCACACACCAGGAATATTATTTTCACATACGCACGCACATGTCAGGAATATTGTTTCCATAAAATCACGCGCCAGGAATATTCCAGGCAACGAGCACATGGGCTCAACTGTGCCTTTTTCTCCTAAAATCCTCAAGTTAACAATTTTTGGAAGCAATTTCTGAGTAAGATATGATTTTTTAAATTTAGTGCAAAATTTTCGACACGATTTCTTTCAATTCAATATATATATAGAATGGAATTTTTTCATTGTTTTATCTTGTCGAAAAAAGCACCAACTTGAGGTTTTCCACCAGAGAAAGGCTACATATTCGCTTATTTGTTTACCAATTGCTGGCCATTTGACAGTTGATGACGGTAAGAAATTCTCTCATCTGTTTAGAGCGATAACTGGAACTTTGGAATAGCTTACAAGTTTTCTCAAACTCACTTCATGGTGAATGTACAGTGAATCTTAGATCTATATTACACCATCTTCTGAAACCCTTAACTCTTTTTTTAATTTAGATATTAATTATACATGTTATTAATTAACGTTATTCACAACTGGAATGAAGCGTTCTATTAGTTCACAACTAGGTTAAATTTTTGCAAACCTCAATTTTGTTTTTATTTTATACATCAATTATGTATGTTATTCATTACCGTTATTCACAACTGGAATGAAACGTCCTGTTACTTGATAACTGGGACTAATTTCTGGGAACCTCAACTTCATTTTCATTTATTAATTACTTATTTATTAATTACCGTTGTGCACAACTGGAATGAAGCGTCCTGTTAGCTGAGAACTGGGACTAAGTTTAAATAACTGGAACTGGAACAGCAGCTCAAAGCTAACATTGTATTGTTCATATACTAGGTAGTTCAAGGCTCCCTAGCCCCTTCGGAGGCGATCTCCAGAGAGGGAAGAGAAGCGACCGTTTAGTATGGATTGTACAAAACAGGGAATCTATGCACAGGTATGTTCCCACACAGGATACCCTGCGCATAGAAACATCAAGTTTAGGAAGGAAGAGGAAAAAAGACAGCAAAAAAGAGAGCGAAGAAAGCATAGAAATTGAAAAAGCGAAGGGGGCACCAAAAATAGAAGTCCCAAAGGCCTTATAGCTGAAGTAACCTAACTCTAACTCCGCTGGGGGTGCCAGTCCCCACAGCATAGGACAGACAAGCCTAACTAACCTAAGCGTGTAGCCTACCCTCAGGGGTAATATTACAAAACACCTCACAGTTTACACGTTTTCTGCTAAGGGACCCACCGGTGGTCACTGAGGGGGTTTTCCCAATGCTGCTGAGCGACATGTACTCACTAACTCAATTTCTATAAATACTTAATGCAAGCTAAATGGAAGCACGATTCAGGTAATGTTTGCTCTATTCAAACTTGCTTACTACAACTGACTTTAAATTTGAATTGAATATTGAACTTCAGTATAACCCATCGCAGGAATTATGTAACCACTCGCAAATCCGAGTAATTAAGAAATTACAAAGCTGTTAACCCGCAATAAAAATCATTTCCATACGAGGGATTTCAGTGCACCTGTGGTGGATATGCGCACCTACGTAAAACTCAGGCTTTGAGCTATAATATATGGCATGGTCTCGTAAAAGCCCATGTCTTCTATGAGAAATGGTCCCGTAATGGCCCGTGCCTTCTGTGAGAAATGGTCCAGTAATGGCCCGTGCCTTCAATGAGAAATGGTCACGTAATGGCCCGTGCCTTCGTGAGAAATGGTCCAGTAATGGAAAGAACCTTTGTGAGAAATGGTCCAGTAATGGCAAGTGCTTTTGTGAGAAATGGTCCAGTAATGGCAAGTACCTTTGTGGGAAATGGTCCAGTAATGGCAAGTACCTTTGTGAGAAATGGTCCAGTAATGGCATGTACCTTTGTGAGAAATGGTCCCGTAATGGCATGTACCTTTGTGGGAAATGGTCCATTAATGGCATGTACCTTCGTGAGAAAAGGTCTAGGAAGGGCATGTACCTCCGTGAGAAATGGTCCTGTAATGGCATGTACCTCCGTGAGAAATGGTCCCGTAATGGCAGGTACCTCCGTGAGAAATGGTCCTGTAATGGCATGTACCTCCGTGGGAAATGGTCCCGTAATGGCATGTACCTCCGTGAGAAATGGTCCCGTAATGGCATGTACCGTACCTCCGTGAGAAATGGTCCCGTAATGAATGGCACGTGCCTTCTATGCGAAATAGCCCCATAACGGCATGGGCCTTTTTCGAGAAATGAATCCTCTCAAAATTTCATCAGAGTTTTCGAGATAAATATGTAAGAAGATAAGTAATGTTCGAAGATATTATATCTGCCTTACAAATACGTGTTTATTTTACTCAAAGAGCAAGCTAGTAGTTTATTTCAAACACTGATGCACCTGATTTTCTGAGGCTGCTTTTTCCGCTCGATTTGAGCTGTAAATAGGAACCCCTTTAGAAAAGTTTTTCAATTCTAAGTTTTATTTAACCTCCGGACCATCGAAGCTACCATTAATTTATGCACGAGATAGTACGAGCAACAACAAAAACCTACGCGGAAACCATCAAATAAACGAAGAACAATAGTCAATAACAAGCAAGGCTGAGCGACTCCTGCTGTTTGTGAACAGCAGATAATTTATTTATTTCGCTTCTCCGTGCACATTTTTGAGGCATTTTTTTATCCTGAATTCACACGAACTTGGTACTCACAAGATATACGATTTTGAGATGTTTGTGCGATGGCTCATTAACGGTACGGTATGCTAAAATTCACACGCTGGAATGTGCCCGTAGATCGAAAAAGACATCCACAAGACATGTTAACTGCGATTCCAAAATGTTCGTGCGTTGGCTCATAAACATGGCACGGTATGCTAAAATTCGCACGCTGGAATGTGCCCGTGGATTGAAAAGACACGCATTTAGCTGGCATACACGCGTAGGATGACGAGATGGAATGCATTGAGGCAGAAGCAATTAAATGGCACAGGAAGAAGAAAAGCGTTTTGCTGCCGTTCTGTCATCGAATGCGGGGCCCGCGCGTCCTCTTCCTGGGCTGTGTTTGTCGAGTGCCTTTTGAGCATTCTTCCTTTTACCCTTAAATCAAGGTTCCTTTTACCCTCGAATTAAGGACTTCATTTATTTATTGGTCTCTGTTCCATTGCCATTTGAAAACAAGAAGGAATTAAGCCAGCTATTTTCCCTTAGAGAAGACTAAATGAACAGCTCTTGTCGACATGCGCTCTGAATGCGTGCTAGGTAGCAAACGATCGAAGTGTCGAAATTGAAGGACGATCGATGAGCTACGACGTCCTGGAGACGCCGCAGGTGCCTTACCGTAACTGCCGCCGAAAGGAGCGATGACGGCAACAGAATGGCCATGTAAACAAGCACACTTCGCCTACATGCCTTCTATTGAGGATGCACTTTTTGCTTAGAATGTCAGTCGTTCACTAAACAGTTTCTTGTGGGCACCGCAACCTCCAACTCACCTAACTCTATTTATTGTCGCTTCTAGTGTCAATATGAGGCTTTCTGTTTTAGAAACCACACCTTTTTGACTCCTCTTGCTTCGAGGAACTTGAGGACGGAGGAAAGCGGTCGGGTTCGCAGTTTGATTCTTTGAAATTTTGACCCCCATGGATGACGGGTTCTCCAACGGTCGCAGTCGCCTGTTTCAGATTGAATGATGCACACCGCGCACAACTACGAAGCTTCCATGTACGAACAAAATGAGAGGCAGACAAAATGGAAATCAAACAAAATAAAAATCAAATCAAAGGAAAATCAAACAAAATTCAATCTTTACCATCAATTTACTCTGTTTTTCCCTCTCATAGCTTGACAGCAAAAACGAAACGACGCGATAGCAGTAACAGTATTTTTCTGGGTATGTTTAGTAGAATAAAATGTGTGCACAAGCTTGTGCTGTATTTTCTCAGCCGAAGAGTTTGATGTTCAATTTAATTTCTTGCTCAATTGAAATTAACAAGGTGGCGGGATACAGCGCACGCAAACACGTAAAAAATCGCGAATAAAACATAGAACAAATTCTTCAAAAAATAAATTATTTTCCCATGTTGGAGCAGAGCAAACGCAGAAATTTATACAAATAATTCTAAGATGCAAAAATAAAATCGTCCTGGAAAAACACCTTTTGAGCACATTCTGTTTGTGTAACATATTGTCGCAGCACACTCTGTTTGATAACAAAAGATTTAATCCCTAGAATTTAGATGACACTTCAATAAAACATTAACACCGACTGTCATTATTTGAAGTTGTCCTATGTGTATTAGAGCAATTGAACAATTAAATAGTTATTTCTTTTTGAGGAACCATTCATTCTTTTCATCAGGGCAGTTTTCTGGAACGACTTCTCCGCGTACAAGAACGACTTTTTTGAGAATTTTTCATAATAAAATTAGTAGGACTACACCTTTTTCACTTCAAATTAATCCAAGTCAAGTTCAATTTAATCCAAGTCAAGTTCAATTTAATCCAAGTCAAGTTCAAATTAATCCGAGTCAAGTTCAAATTAATCCAACCCTCAGTTGAGTTATAAAATGACATAATAATTTGTTAATTTGAGTATTTGTGTTGATTTGGATTAATTTGAACTTGACTTGGATTAATTTGAACTTGACTGGGACTAATTTGAACTTGACTTGGATTAAATTGAACTTGACTTGGATTAAATTGAACTGGATTTGGATTAATTTGAACTTGACTTGGATTAATTTGAACTTGACTTGGATTAATTTGAACTTGACTTGGATTAATTTGAACTTGACTTGGATTAAATTGAACTTGACTTGGATTAAATTGAACTTGACTTGGATTAAATTGAACTTGACTTGGATTAAATTGAACTTGACTTGGATTAATTTGAACTTGACTTGGATTAATTTGAACTTGACTCGGATTAAATTGAACTTGACTTGGATTAAATTGAACTTGACTTGGATTAAATTGAACTTGACTTAGATTAATTTGATGTGAAAAAGGTGTAGTCAGTTAAGGTAGCCGTGGAGATTTGAGAATTTGGAGGCCGTGGAGATTTGAGAATTTGGAAGCCCTGGAGATTTAAGAATTTGACGGCCGTAGAGATTTGAGAATTTGACGGCCGGGGAGATTTGAGAATTTGGAGGCCGTGGAGATTTGAGAATTTGACGGCCGGGGAGATTTGAGAATTTGGAGGCCGTGGAGATTTGAGAATTTGGAGGCCCTGGAGATTTGAGAATTTGGAGGCCGTAGAGATTTGAGAATTTGGAGGCCCTGGAGGTTTGAGAATTTGGTGGTCGATGAGATATGAGAATTTGGTGGCCGTGGAGATTTGAGAATTCAATCACCATAGATATTTGAAAATTTAGCAACCCTAAAAACTTGAACAAGTAACAGGAAAACTGCTGTGGTTAGGAACGACCTCAAACCTACAATAACCAGAGGTTGTTCTTCACTGGAACGTGCGCGCACAACTGCACAGAGCGTTGTTGTAGCTAAGCGCTGTACAGTGACGGCACGCTGTACAGTGACGGCACGCTGTACAGTGACGGCACGCTGTACAGTGACGGTACGCTGTACAGTGACGGTACGCTGTACAGTGACGGTACGCTGTACAGTGACGGTACGCTGTACAGTGACGGTACGCTGTACAGTGACGGTACGCTGTACAGTGACGGCACGCTGTACAGTGACGGCACGCTGTACAGTGACGGCACGCTGTACAGTGACGGTACGCTGTACAGTGACGGTACGCTGTACGGTGACGGTACGCTGTACAGTGACGGTACGCTGTACAGTGACGGCACGCTGTACAGTGACGGCAGGCTGTACATTGACGGTACGCTGTACAGTGACGGTACGCTGTACAGTGGCGGCACGCTGTACAGTGGCGGCACGCTGTACAGTGACGGTACGCTGTACAGTGGCGGCACACTGTTCAGTGATAAGTACACAAACAAAACTGAGCTCCAAAACGAGTACGTCTTCAAAATGGTTTGGAGTACACGAGATGCTTGTATTTCGTCTTACGTTTCTATAGCGTAAGAAAGGCACTTGAGTTTATTAAAGGTTAGGAACTCGACACCAAACTGTACGTAAACAGTTAATTGCTGTAATCTCCTGGTTTGAAGTTATTTCAAAAGGACAGCTTCGGATTTTCCTAATTTTCTGCCGGCCTTTCCAGTATCTGAGAAAATTCCTGTATATTTTACCGTGCAAGACAAATTAGAGTGTAAGTATAAAATTCATAACACACAGAAAATAAACGGTTGAGTGACTAGTTCAATATGTAGTGTATCTGTACATGCAACACGTCGTCTGAGCACACACTGTACATGCAACACGTCGTCTGAGCACACACTGTACATGCAACACGTCGTCTGAGCACACACTGTACTTGCAACACGTCGTCTGAGCACACACTGTACATGCAACACGTCGTCTGAGCACACACTGTACATGCAACGTGTCGTCTGAGCACACACTGTACATGCAACACGTCGTCTGAGCACACACTGTACATGCAACACGTCGTCTGAGCACACACTATACATGCAACACGTCGTCTGAGCACACACTGTACATGCAACACGTCGTCTGAGCACACACTGTACATGCAACACGTCGTCTGAGCACACACTGTACATGCAACACGTCGTCTGAGAACATACATACAACATGGGGTCAGCAGAACATGCTGCAACATTCTCAGCACCTCCTGCCTCACAAACACCTCAACTCGACGGCCACACGAGGGAGTCCGGTTTTGGAAGATACATGAGGCCCTGTATAGTGGATACCTCAACACTGCGTAGTGACCTCACTATAAATTTCCGTTTTCAGTCGCAAGGATCGATCTATGCAGCTTTTTAACGGTAAAATGCAGAGTGAAATAGAAGGGGGCAGAAGACATAATTACCGTGCATCCTTGCACCAACACCAGTCACGCACAGGCAACTGAGTAGGAGTACGAAAAAAGTATAATAATCGCCTTCTTAGTCACCAATTTTCACGCTCAAACACCGGTACATTCACTATAACGCAGTGAAGCTGCCAATTCGTGGGAATGTAGTGGCATGATTTGACGATTTTTAGCACTATTAACAGTTTTGTCAATAACGTTTTCCAGGTAGTGAAATCAGCACAGCCCGAGCATTCATGCAAAGCACAACTGAGGTAATTGGCAATAAATTCACCTGCGTGATGAATACGTAATAGCTTTTTATTAATATTCTCTAATATTAACATTGAAATTTGCCAGGCACTGAAATCAGCACAGCTCAAGCACGCATGCGCGGCAAAGCTGCCATACACTACAACAAATTCACCTGCCTGACGGATGCGTAACATATTTTTAATAACATTCTATCATATTATAACATTAATATTTGTTACGAGCTGATATGAACAGAGCGCAAGCACGCATGCGCGGCGCAGCTGGCGGCAACAAATTCACCTGCCCGACAGAAATGAATTGAGTACGAGCTCAGCTGCTCATAACATTCCAGAAGACGTCTGTACACACGAGAAGAATGTGTTGTATGCGTGCGGCATCTCCGCTGCTGCGCATAGAGATGTTACTGGCGGCAGCGGTGGTTTGGCGGACACGAATGGTCGTGTGTTGAACATGGCGTGACGGTCTAAACACCACACGTGGCGTTAGGCAACATGAGGTGTGTGTCGTGTGTTGAACATGGGGTGACGGTCTAAACACTACACGTGACGTAAGGCAAAATGAGGTGTGTGTCGTGTGTTGAACATGGGGTGACGGTCTAAACACCACACGTGACGTAAGGCAAAATGAGGTGTGTGTCGTGTGTTGAACATGGGGTGACGGTCTAAACACTACACGTGACGTTAGGCAACATGAGGTGTGTGTCGTGTGTTGAACGTAGGGTGACGGTCTAAACACTACACGTGGCGTAAACAAACATGGGGTGTGTGTCGTGTGGTTATGAGAGAATTCGATGCCAGCAGAAAAAGTACGAAGGAGACTTTGCCCCGGGGCAGAGAACGCGAAGAAAAAAAGATAGATTAGGAATATCTAGAATAGACGGTATGCGCATTTAACGCAGTAATCATACGGTTGTCACGAGCGTTTGGGGGAGGCGAGAGGTGAGAAACCAGTGTCACTGATACAAACAATGGCAGCCGTTTTACCAAGTCGTATGCAATCACTCCTTTTGACAGTCATCAATCGACACTAACGAGCAGAAAAAGTGTCTTGGCTCGCAAAACATCCTTTACACCAGCGTGTCTACGCCATCAAAATTGGCGGTGTTACTTCCAAGTTAAACTTATTTTGTTATTCATTCGTGATAATTGTTGCTACACAACAGAAGATGAAGTCTAAGATTGTGTGTACGGTTTACCTGCTGTTATGACATGCAGAATTAGAATGCTCACTGTCGCCATTTGAGTTAAAAATGGAACACTACAATATTATTACACCCCCGAAACGTAGAATATTATTATGTCACCCATGTATTCAACTACAGAAAACAGTAGGATACTATTACAAAACTGATCTATTCATCTGTGGAAAAACAGTAGAATAATAATTTACAAACGATATATATAACTGCCGAAAACAGTAGAATATTATTATAAAACTGATATATTCGTCTCCGAAAAAACAATAGAATATTAATTTACAACCGATATATATAACTGCCAAAAACAGTAGAATATCATTACAAAACTGATATATTCATCTGCGGAAAACAGCGATCATTATGTGGTGCAGTTGCTGGCAGCATGAAAGCCTACGACATATATAATAAATTTTCCTGATAACTCGACAGGTAATTGCAGAAAATTATATTCTTGCGTACAAGGGTATACGCAAAATAATTTATGCAATAGATGATAAACATGAAAGAGCAAGATAAGCTACTTTAATCATTTCATTTTTTAAGGTAAATATGAGGTATATTTATATTGAATTTTGAATTTTAAAGTTGTATTGGTAAACAACTTTAGAATATCGTCGTTTTGTAATTATAAAGATAAGCTTCCTGCCGGAATTCAGGCTACTCTTGTTTATAAGTTTAGTTGTGCACGTTATGCATCAGAGTACATTGGATGTACATCCCGTACTCTTCGCACTCGAGTTTGCAAACATTCTGGTAGGAGCTTTAGAACAGGGTCAATTTTGTCAAAGCCCCCATTTTCCGCTGTAAAAGCGCATTCGGACGAGTGCGATAGTGCCATTTCCATCAATCAATTTTCGATCTTAGCTAAACCAAAGTTTTATACAGATATGCGCATTCTAGACTCCTTTTCCACTTTTAAACTTAAGCCGGGTTTAAACAATACTCTTAGTTCTTTTCCTTTAGCCATTTTAAATAGATAATCGCAATGAACGTAATTTTGAAGCTTGATTTTAGATTTGTTCTTCTAAAATAGTCTATTTTTACTTTTACTTTTCAGAATTCTTACCGATGATTTTGGCCTGTGGCCGAAATGTTTGAAATTAGGTTTTATTCGAATATATACCTTAAAAGATGAAATGATTAAAGTAGCTTATCTTGCTCTTTCATTTTTATTACGATTGCTACGGCTCCCTGATGACTTTTATTCAATAGATGTGGCTGTATTCGTAATAATAAAAATCTCGAGCGAAAATCAACAGGTAATCGTAGAAAATTATATTCTTGCGTACAAGGGTGTATGCAAAATAATTTATGCAATAGATGTAACTGTTTTCATTGCAATAAAAATCTCAAGCAAAAATTAAATATTTTAGAACATACCTGCATTATCTACCCATGTAATAATACACAGCTTGTTGCTTGCTGGCTCGGTTTTTGCATCCCCAGCCGCGCTCGGTAACTGGATACCTGAACGCTTCATCATCATGCAGTGCAAATTTTGTTTTGCATTTTATAGTACTTCTTTTGCTTGATGTTCGTTCAGAAGTAACCGTAGCACAAACGAAAAATGTGGGAAAAATACAGATAAAATGTGAATAGTAGAAAAATGAAATGAGAAACGATACGGGTTTAAACCGTTCATATGAAAAAAAATTTCACAGCAAGTTATAGATTATTTTAGAAAAAATGCTGTCATTTTCATCGCAGGACCCACTAGTCACATTCGTCTAAGAAGCAATAAAAGTTATTATAAAATATAAGCTATCTACAGCTAGAAAATAAATGGACTACAACCATTCAAGAGGGTACTTTCATTTCTTCAGTGATCTCAAACATGCATGTTCGCAAGGACCATTGTTGCCAAAAAATGCATTTCAACTTGACGTTCGGCTCTCCATCGTGACGCCTTGAAAGATGCTACTTTAATGAGTCAAATTTTGAACCTCATTTGTAGTGGAAGGGACGATAAATTTGTCCATGTCACTGCATGCAGGCTCTGCAGCGTTGCATTTTCAGCTAAAGAAAATTTGAAATGCACAGCTAAAGCCTAGATTGCAACAAATTTCAACGCACAACTAGAACGAAACTCAAGCCGAGTCCAGAACGCCCTGCGAACGCACGACTACACTAAATCAAATGCCCAAGTAAGGCACGATTGCAACAAATCAAAAATGCTCACCGAAGATACGACGTAAAAGTTAAAACGCGCAACTAAGCCACGACTGCAAAAAAATGAAAAAATTCTCGCGGAAAGCACGACTCTACCAAGGCAAAACAAGCAGCCAAGACACGACTGAAACAAATCAAAAATGTCCACCGAAGACACGACTACACCAAGTCAAAACGCGCAACAAATACAAAACTGTGAAAAATAAAAAGTGCCCACCGAAGTCATGACTGTACTAAGTCAAAACGCGCAACCAAGACACGACTGTACAAAGTCAAAACGCACAATCAAGACACGACTGTACAAAGTCAAAACGCACAACCAAGACACAAGAGTACAAAGTCAAAACACGCAACCAATACAAGACTGTAAAAATAAAAAATGGCCACCGAAGACACGACAGCAGAAGTCCCACAGCACAAGCACGGCAAAAAGAGCTAGTAAGTATAGCGTGCTTGGCGTTCCCTGCCTCCAAGGTGACGGTGGCATTTCGCAGCCGCGGACCGGCGCACCCGCCTCAGCCACGTAACTGTTCAGGTGGTCGAACACCAGCTGGTCATCGATGAGCTGATCCAGCTGCGAGCGATGCAGCAAAAAGTGGATCTCTTTGCTGCACGCAAAAACCCTCAGAATTTCCTCCCTGTGTTTCGAGTTCAATCCCGCACGTTGCGGTTCGAGCAAGTATTATGGACGAACTGCTTCTGATGATACGGCTCTGCTTCGTATGTTTCACTGGTCAACATCCTGTTGACACCATGATACGGCTATATTTCACATGTTTCACTGGTCAACATCCTGCTCACGCTATTGTACGGCTCTATTTCACATGTTTCACTGGTCAACATCCTGCTCACGCTATTGTATGGCTCTATTTCACATGTTTCACTGGTCAACACCCTGTTGACATCATGATACGGCTCTATTTCACATGTTTCGCTGGCCAATATTGTGTTGACATAATGACATCACGATACGGCTCTATTTCACATGTTTCAATGGTCAACATCCTGTTGACATAGCGCTCTTTTCACCAGTATGATACCGTTCTATATCGCGTATTGTTTTTTATATAGTAGGTGATTTCATTGCCATAATAAAATGTAATACAATATAAATAAATATAATATTTCAATACATTATATTTGCACAGCTATCCAGTGCTGCAGTTCGAGCTGTACTTGAGCGGAATGGAAAATTATTCAGGGAAATCATGGTGCTTGAGTAAACCAGACTTTTTTTGAAGCACTGAAGTAATACGAAACACCACTCTATGAATGCGTTATTATTTTTGTTCGATAAATTTGGAAAACAAGCCTGAATTATTGTCTGAAATTAAGAATCACAGAGTTATTTCAGACTATTTTTTTGATGTTAAAGCGTTTTCAATTTATTTGCTAAATTATTCATTTTACCTATTATTTTAAGTCATCAATAAAAGGGTATTTCTAAAATCAAAACAACATTTTTATTCAAAGTATATTCTGCAATGTTTATACTCAAAATTAATCAGACAAATGAGAAAAGTTTTAGTAACGTTAGTATAATCAGCTTGTGTTTCAAGGGAAACAAATCCAAGGCTACAAAGAATGCTTGAATTCCAGACATCTGATAAGATTTTCATAGTCTCCCATAGTAGCGCAAGATATCAGCTAGTGTACTCTAGTTTGCGATAATGTAATCAATGCACTTAGAGAATATAATCAAGGTGTGAAACCATCTCACACAGAAAGTGATCTATAGTAAAATAATAAAGTTTCCGAATACAGCTCTGCTTATCTTAAATACAAGTGAAACGTGGTAAATGGAATACTGAAAATCAAATTATTTTGAAAGTAAAATATCAGCATTTACTACAGAGACCTCCTCTACCAGGAACGTTGTTATGGGGATCGCTTGAAAATTCCTCTCATGATGTTACTGAAGGCCGAGGTTCGGGTGACAACCGAAGAAGGCAACCCACTTAGAAAAACGACAGAGCCTGTATCACAATACGCTGCAGGTAGAATAGCCAAGTGAAGCCAAACGTAATTGTAGCGTTCGGCAGTACGTTATTATTTCCGCACCTACGCTCATTCTCACTTTGAACATTAGTGCGAATTACCATTCCGACGATTTGAGAGCCTTCTTTGTCGCCTCGTGTAAAGAGTCTGTATTGTCTCGCAGCTTGCGTGTTGTGTTGTATGCACGGAGTCCAAGTTGCATGCGTGCACGGAGTCCAAGTTGTGTTCTGTGCCGGAAGAACATCATTTGTTGAGCCAAAAATTCGACACGACTAGAGGAATAGTCACTCAAAGCTCTTGAAATTAAACTTCTAAGGATGCTTTCGTAGCTACGAAACACTGCTCAAAATGGCTTAACGCTTTGACGGCAACATGCGTCGCCGGTGGTCAGGGAGGGGATTTTCATAACGCTTCTGACCGACCAGTAGTCACCAACGCAATTTTCATACATACTTGATTGAAGTTAAATGAATGCATGGTCCAGTTAATGCTTGCTATTTTCAAAATTACTTACTACAATTGACGTTCATTTTGAGTTTAATATTTAACTTTCGATTACCAATTGCGGTCAAAGTGTTTAAATAAATAAATTTTTATTAATTTATTTTAAATCAATAAATAATTCAAATAAATAATTACACTTTTAAATAATTTATATCAACTTTGCGGTAAAACTGGAGACGTAAATTCTAATTGGACTCGGCTATGCGGCGTACCGTAGCAAGTAATCCAGTATAACATTTTTGCAGGAGCATCCATGATTTTAGCCTTCCAAGTATAGCTTCTACAGAGGGCGGCCAAAATTACAGACGCAACGGCGAAAAAGTTAGACTGAAACACAGCGGAGTCCACTCAAGAGAACTTAACTCACCAGCTAGGCCGCTACAATCAAGAAAGAAAAGAAGAAAAAGAAAAGAAGAAAAACATTTTATTTCCAATAAAGTACAAACATGAAATGTCGATACATTGGTTTTTAAAACACCTTAACATTAACATCCTTAAATGATTATAACACATTGGGATCGTAATACCCGTGTAGAATGTTGAAACAAAATGATTGATAGAAAAGTACAACAAAATTGAGTTCCTTTCCTTGCCTAATCTGATTTTGAACTAAGAGAGCACAATCCTCGCGACGCTCATTTGAAAAACACTTTCATTAGTGCGCACAAGTATTGAAAAATGAAAGCGAAAAATGCATTCAAATACCTTAGCATAGAGACCCTTAATTGCTATTTATACATGGTTATCGTAATACACATGATAATTGTCAACACAGGATTTAGAGAGAAGCACAAGTTAATAAAAAATAAACAATATGTATAAAAGGATCGTTTGCATTTGGAGTGCGGCACTAAGTTTCAGTTTCTGTGTTCAATGTCTAAGTTTCAATTTCTGAAATTTTTGCTAGAAAGTAAAAATTTATCTTATTTTACGTTCGCTATGTCATTCTAATATTGATCTTACTTATCCCTGTCGACTATGATGAGCATCACAACATGTTGGTTCCATGCAGCGGAATGAAGGTTGCTTTTCCACAATTAGTAGTACAATCAATACTATAAGATAAAACGCCAGGTGTCTCCTTAAATTTTTAAGTAATTATTTTTTGCGTAATTTCTTCCATGTTATTAAAATGGGAATTTCATTGAACACACTAAATTCGTTGGTCCGTCTTGATTGGTTGGTCCGTATCTCTTTCACGCTCTTAAAAGGATGCTTAATGACCGTATCTGTGATACGAGTTTCACCAGTGCACAAGTACGAGAATATTTAAATCGTGGGTACTATTGGGAGGGATATATTTGTTTGTCATCCACATCTAAAAGATTAGTCTAAACTCTCAAGCAAATATCGAATCCTGTCATTTTTGGCGGGTCGTGTACACTGAAGAGCGCAGCAAAAAAAACTGCGGAGACGTTATTCAGAGTAAGTAAACTTGCCCAAAGGAAAGTTACACTTAAAAGAAGTCAAGGAAGTGTGAAAAAATGTTTATCAAACACCGGGTGAATGAATTTATGAAGTAGGTGTCAAGTGGAATTGGTTGATGACCAAGATTGACTCGAACAGTGATTCAGATGGAAAATATTTGTACTAACAGCAAACTCAATGTTGAGTGTTTCTGTGAACGTAATTTAGAATAAGATCTCAGTGATATCTATAGACTTCGTAGAAAATATTCAAAATAGAATTCAATGTAGAAAGAATAGAAGGAGACAAAACAATGCAACATCAATTTTTCACGAGGGGTAGCCAGAAGAAAAATGACCTCGGAAGAAGTAGGACACTTGAATACCGTTTTTTCCTCTCACATTCCCAACAGACGCAGAGGTGATCACCAAGAGCTCTGTACTCACTGAGTTGTCATGGTAATTGTACTTTCGAAATTCAAATCTAGATTTCATCTTAAAAACCAAATCTTGATTTGATTACAAAAATCAAATCATACAACCAAATCTGACTTCATACGAAAAATCAAATCTTGACTCCATTTTAAAAATCAAAGCTTGATTTTATTCCAAAAACCAAATCTTCATACAACCAAATCTGACTTCATACAAAAAATCGAATCTTACTTCATTTTAAAAATCAAATCTTACTTCATTTTAAAAATCATATCTTAACTTCATTTTAAAAACCAAATCTTGACTTCAATTTAAAAATTAAATCTTGCCTTCATTCCAAACTCGGCAGTGATTGTAGTCCAAGTTGAGCATAATTTATAGCGCACGCACGGCAAGCATTACTGAAGGTACGTGTATGTTGTGTAACACGTACATCAATACCAATTTGTTGCTAATGATGTTATGGATCAATAGCTCTTTCCGGAACTGATCATTTTATGAAAAATAACCGGTTGAGAGTTATTTTTATAACGTTAAAGCCACTTCTTTAACTATCAGAAATCAAATCGGACTCTAGCTTTTACTACATTTAACAAATGAAACACATAGTAAATTATAAATTTACAGTGCACATGTGAAAAAGTTTCTCACCTCCAAAGCGAAAAGAGCTAAAAAAAATTATACTTCTGTACACATGTTTTTCGTTTCATCATGCGTGCTATTCTACTGATATAAGCAGTTTCAGTTTAGTCCGAAACAAAATGAAGAATATTTTTCCTTTGCTGTGCTCATTTTTTTCTAAGTATTGTGTAAGAGGAGTCAACTTTGATATAGATTTACCTAGTTTTGTTAAGCTAGACAAAAGATCACTGCTCGAATACTGACCAAGAGCTGAGCGTCTGTTGTGCTTATTTTTTCTATGTATTGTACCTAAAAAATCTATTATAAAATAGATTTACTTAGTTTTGTTAAGCTAGACAAAAGATCACTGCTCGAGTACCGACCAAAAGCTGAGCGTCTGCGGAGCTTGGTTACAAGAGAAGAGCGGATTAGGTGTTAATGTTCACAATGTTCGACGGGCTATAGTTAACTTGAAGACAGCTTAATTGTTCGCTGTTTGAGTTGTTTAGAAAATGGTTGAGTATGTTTTGTTCATGCTCTGCCCAATCTCAGAATAATCGAAAATAAATATCAAGGCTCAAACTCAAAACATTTTGAAAAGGACAGTGAACAATCAAAAGTTAGCAATATCAAAATGCAATACAAGAGCTTTAACAGAGACAAGACTTGAAGATACCGCAAAGTCGTGATCGCAACTAAGGTACCTCGTCTTGAAAAGCCTCAAAATTAACAAATTTCATCGCACGATGAACACATTTTCAACAAGCCCAGGTTACGGTACTACTCCAGGTTACTGTGCTAGCAAATAAAATAAAAATTCTTTCAGTTATTGTTTTTCAAACACCAAATAACCACAAGTCTTGGAGTGAGTCATATAAAACTCCGAGTTACACTGCCTAGTACCTCGTTTCGTTTCAAAAGAAATAAATTCAAAACTCCCTCAGTTATCCCTAGAAAAGCACCACGTAACCACACGTCGTGGGGTGTGAGTCACATAAAACTCCGAGTTACATTGCTGCCGGTCATTTCAAAAGGAATAAATCTAACATTTCTTCAGTTATCCCTAGGAAAAGAACACGTAACCTAACGTCCTGGAGTGTGAGTCATATAAAACTTTGAGTTACACTGCCACCTTTCACTTTACATGCGTCGTGAGGTGCGAGTCTTATAAAACTCCAAGTTACACTGCTTCCCTTCATTTCATAACGAAAAAAATTAAATTTCTTCAGTCATCCCTAGGAAAACACGAAGCAGCCACACGTCGTGGCTTGTGACTCATACAATACTTCCCTTCTCGCCACGCTCCGTACCCTACAAGGCCTAACGCAACCTGAGTTGCCTTTTGCTCATTCATCGATGAATTAATTGCGTCGTGATCATCTCACAAGACGACGTGTGTGGCGGCCTGTGCCTTATTTGTGAGCGTGTGCCCTACCAAAACACATAAAACAGATTCTCTTAATATGCATGTCTCGTAAATTCATATCCTCATCGTTCACGATTCGTTTCGCAAACTCCCGTTAGGTTCTAATGCAGTAAACTGCAGTGACATGTGTTCTATAAGTTGAGACTTCTATTCTACTGATAATGCTGTACAACTTCCACAATATACGCAATCTGCAAAAAATGTTCTGCTACTTCTACAAGATTTGTAGCCTGCAAAAAATGTTCCACAACTCTTGTAAGATTCACCGCGTGCAAAAAATGTTATACAGCTGCCACAATATTTTCCCCCGCAAAAAATGTTCTACAGCTGCCCCAATAATTGCCCCCTGCAAAAAATGTTCTACGACTGCCCCAATATTTTCCCCCTACAAAAAAATGTTTTAGAACTGCCCCAATATTTGCAGCCTGCAAAAAATGTTTCACAACTTCCCCATATTCGCAGCCTGCAAAAAATATTCTACAACTTATACAATATTCGCAGCCAGAATAAAATGACCTACAACTTGAGAAAACCGCAAAATTTGCTGCCTGCAAAATGTGTTCTACAACTCCCCTAAGATTCGCACCCTGGAAGAATTGCTTTACAACTCCTGCAATACTCGCATCCAGAATAAAATGATCTGCTACTTGAGAAAACCGCAAAATTTAGAGCTTGTAAAATATGTTCTACAACTTCCCCAATATCCTCAACCTGGAAAAATATTCCACAACTCCCCTAATATTCACAGCCAGAATAAAATGGTCCGCAGCCCGAACGAACCGCATGATTCACAGCCAGAATAAAATGGTCCTCCAATTGCAAGATCCCCGGCCTGTAAAATATGTTCCGCAACTTCCCCAATAGTCCCAGCCTGCAAAAAGTATTCCACAACTCCCCCTATATTCACAGTCAGAATAAAATGGTGCACAGCTCGAGAGAGCCGCAAGATTCACAACGTGCAAGATGCCGCCCATAACCACGCGGTCATTAGGCTCGCTGTAAACGGACGGTCTGTGATGAGCGAGACACAGGCGTGCAGCACACGTCCACCGCCGCCATTTGTAACAATTCCCCGTACACGGCGAGCCCTGGCCATCGGGGGGCCGGATTTTGTAGCCGTTTGTGTCGCTGTAGCGGTATATCTTGCGGTGAACGTTCATCCGTCGATTTGCCTCCACCACTTTTTTTCCTGGTTTTAATTGTCGAATATTAGTTTTTCAAGTTAAGTTTAAGCGCTGAACGCCTGGCAACCCTGCTGCATTCAGCATCTGTCAATCCTGCACCATTCAGCATCTGTCAACCCTGCAGCATTCAGCATCTGGCACCTCTGCAGACACTCAGCGCTCAAATTTGGTTTATGAAATCATCAAACTTGAGGATTTGAGTTGAAAAACAGCACGTAGAATAGCCAAGTCTACAAAAGCACTTTTGCCCTCGGCTTTACCACCTTAACAACGTAAGTTGTTCAAAAATTCATCACCATGCCTCTAGATTCCTTGCTCTCTATGCACAGCGGCCACATGATCGCCCCTAACGGAAAGCGTGTGCATCCAGTCATTCTGTGTCACTCCGACCAGATTTAAGCTCCGTAAATGCTATGGAAATATAGATTAACGTACTACAACTAGTGGTTATAGTTGCGGTAACTGCTAGGGAATTATCAATTACGGTATTACAAACGGTTTAGGCTAGGTAAATGCTAGGGAAATATCGATTAAGGTATTGCAACCACTGGTTTTAGGCTAGGTAAATGCTAGGGAAATATCGATTAAGATGTTACAACCACTGGTTTTAGGCTAGGTAAATGCTATGAAAATATCGATTAAGGTATTACAACCACTGGTTTTAGGCTAGGTAAATGCTAGGGAAATATCGATTACGGTATTACAACCACTGGTTTTAGGCTAGGTAAATGCTAGGGAAATATCGATTAAGGTATTGCAACCAGAGGTTTTAGTTGCGGTAAAGGCTAGAGAAATATTGATTACGGTGTTGCAAACAGGTTAGGCTAGGTAAATGCTAGGGAACTATTAATAAAGAAATTACAATCAGTTCTTTTCGGTAAATGCCAAAGAGATATTGATTAAGGTATTACAACCACTTGTTTTAGTTGCGGTAAATGCTAGGGAAATATCGAGAAAGATATTCAACCAGTCTGTTTTATTTGCGGTAAATATGCTATCAAAATATTCATAACGAGCTAACAACCAGCTCAAAAACAGCGGTTTTAGTTGCGGTAAATGCTACCAAAATATTCATAACGAGCTAACAACCAGCTCAAAAACAGCGGTTTTAGTTGCGGTAAATGATACCAAAGTATTCATAACTAGCTAACAACCAGCTCATAAACAGCGGTTTTAGGTGCGGTAAATGCTACCAAAATATTCATAACGAGCTAACAACCAGCTCAAAAACAGCGGTTTTAGTTGCGGTAAATGCTATTAGAATATTTACGAAGAGTTAACAACCGCCTTATCACAAGTGGTTTAGGTGCAGCAGATGTTAGGGAATTATTTGTAAAAACTTGAAACCAGTGATAAATGATGGGAAAATATTCATTCAGATCTAACAACCGGTGCGTCACGAGTGGCTTTAGACGTATTAAATGTTAGGGAGATATTGATGAAGATCTTATAACTCCTAGAGCTATGTGTGTAGTTATTGTTGTTTTGATGTTTTGTGGTACAAAGATTTCGATTCTTGCTGGTCCAATACATGCAACTTTGATATTGACTTCGTATATTTGATAACTGTGTACCTTGTAGAAATGAATTCTTTAATTTGTTTATTGCTTAAAGAAGAGTTTCAAGGTATGCTTAGTGAATTTAACTATATAGGTAAAATGGGTTTTAAAACAGCAGCTTTTTCCTAAACTTCAGTAGCCGCAATGAAAATTCTCCAAGAAACGAACACAGATCACAGGACACCTATGCAACCCTATGACGATTTAAAACTATACAATTCCATTTGGAGGTCCCCATTTGGCAAGAGATATTTTCTCCTCGCCCTTATTGGAAGCGACTTTCTCACCGCCGTCTATTTACGGGTTGTTTTCGAATGAGAACATTGACCATGCGTTGGCACCTCACTATAGCCCGCAATATGATGAACTCTGCTGCAGCCTGTGTCGGACTCGCAACTTTCTGAAGGAGGCATGGCCTAATTGCGGTGTTTGAGATTGGATTTCAAGTGGTAAATTTTTGTGAGGCTGACTATTCTATGATCATATTTACGGAATATTTTATGAAGGACAAAATCGTTTTCAATCGTACAACAGTGTAGCTTTTTGCGAGAGTTTCTACAAACTGTCGGATGCATGTAAGAGTGTACGGGGATTCGCCTTGCTCATTTACTCTTATCCATGTTAAATTAGAGGTGTCATTTTGCTTAAAAGTACAGACTCGTATATGTATCTGCGTATATATCTGAAACCATATGTGGAGCTGCGTAGATAGTTCCGTACAGGTTATCCTCAAGTTTTACATCTTAATCTAACCTCAACTTATTTGACTAAATATAATCAACTTTATTAAGTCTTAATAAGTCAAATTAAAATAAAAATATTCGTAATTTTAATCATATATATAGTACTAGTTTTTATTCATTAGGTCTAAATAAGTCAACTTAAAATCAAATTATTCGTAATTTTAATCATATATAGTACTAGTTTTTATTCATTAAGTCTAAATAAGTCAACTTAAAATCAAATTATTCGTAATTTTAATCATATATAGTACTAGTTTTTATTCATGAAGTCTAAATAAGTCAACTTAAAATCAAATTATTCGTAATTTTAATCATATATAGTACTAGTTTTAATTTTACTTAATTTTGCCAATTTTAGTCCGTGTAAGTTAAGGTTTTCATGAGATGATGTCGTATAACTCGAGGATCGGCTGCAGTTACATGCATGTATAGGTAAATGAGCATGCAATTACGTTAATTTAGTTACATGGATTTGTAGTTACATATAAGTTACAGGTATGCATCCAGAAATATGTTCATACATTTCTGCAAGGCAGCAAAATTTTTTTTTTATGATACATTGAAAATACGACGAGCTGTTTGAACAAAAATATAAATGAAAGAATACAATGTTTCGCACTATTATGTGCTCAAAATATTTTTGTTCTGTACCCAATGCCATTTGCGATAAATATACCATTCATTATGCTTCAGGTTTAAAATGAATTTATTTGAATATAACTGCTCTTTCTTGTGCATGAGTGCTTTTGTATATTTGCGTCAATCATTCACGACTTTATGCTATAAATTTACAGTCACACTTTATTCAGAGGAAAATATATTGCAAAATAAGCTCATCACGCCACCTGCAGGACTTCATCACACGTGTAACTCTAAGATAAAACCAACAAGTGAATCCTCCATGAAGCCCACCCATATCATAACTCTGCCCCCCTGCTGCTGATACCTCAACCGATTATGACGCATGACACTCTTCCCTGGAGTTCACCCAACCTTTTGCTAAGCTGTTAGGTCTATCAAAGATCGCTTTGATCGCATCGCCGAAAAGCACAAGGCTCATGTTCATCTTCAAATACTTCTTGATCATTGCATCCTCAAAATTTTGTTCCTTGCTGTTAGAGAGAGAGTTTTAAATTAAACTCACACGGAAGGCAATGGTCACAGAAATGAATTAAGGAATCCTTGTGTAATCCAATACGTCAGGACAACCAGCCGCGGTGAAAATGTTTTTTTATAATTCAGGTCATCTAATGACAACCAGTATTCCTTGAATCCCTGTCATGATAGTCTTCGAAATTTCATCATCTGATCGACTCTTCCTTGGTGATGAGTTTTTGCTGAATCCTTTCACAGTGTCGACATGACGACTTATATCTACAGACAATAACAGAAGAGGTATCTTTAGCCGATTCCTAGATGATAACTTCTGTTCCAACGTCATTTAGAAGCTTTTTAGCGTCCCCTGGTTCTTGCAAACATAAAAAGCCGTTCGGTCATTCGAAAAATTAATAAGCGAGAAAAGCAACAAATAATGATGAATCTCACAACGTAAACAAACACAACGATGGTGCCGTGGGTGCCAAATTTTCCGCTAACATTTTCAAGACATTGATTTAGAGATCAAGATATAATGGACGGTCGGAATGTATGTAGATCCAGGAGCCACTGATTTAACTTGCTTGATTTAGTTTGCAAACATCAATTCTTGCTTAAACGGAATTAGCATTAAACACATTTTTCTTATCGAGGTTAAAGGGTCTTCTATATATGGTAATACAGGAAGTTACTGAGAGCATGATCTTGAGGGTACACCACATACTTCCAACGCGTCAGTACGATCGAGTCACTCCTTACAGTTCATTTTTCGATGGCGTCAGAGGGATCGAGAAAATAAAACCTTTAAGAGTTAAATTTTAAAAGTTGGACAATAATATACAGTAGGTAGAATTCACTGCCATGAAGGCAACGTTTGCGCAGTTGCTTTTTGCAATCCAAAAAGGAATGCCCATCGAGTGGACGATGAACTATTTCCAACGGAAGAAAGAAATTTCTTGGTGTCACTAAATAAAGTAAATGCCCTAATGTCATGAATGAATTTTCGCATCAATGCTTATTATTGATGCAAGTGTAGACACTGGAATTTTTGTTCATTAGCTTGCAAATATGTCCATTGCACTAGACTTAAGAAAAAATCTACTGATGTATCGCTTGTGCTACATAAATTGTTTAAATTTTCTATATTGTTTAAGAAATAACAACATCTTACTATGAAGTAAGCAGGGAACTTGGTATTAGAATTTTTCTACTTGTACGAGTATATCCGCCCTTTGTGGCGTTATAATGCCCATGTCTGTAGTGCTTAAATGGGATGGCGCACATGATTATTATCATACCTTTGACAGTTTCAGGTTCTGATTTTCAATGTTAAATATTTTGCAATTTCCATACACAGAAATGGCAAATGTTAATGAGTAAATCAGATTCTTGATTGCTTCAGTTGACGAGCTCGTTCTCACATACGGTTGTTTCAGTTCAGTTCTTCAGCTCGCATCCTCACACTTGATTGCTTCAGTTGACGAGCACAGTCTCACATGCGATTGTTTCAGTTGGCAAAAAAATCAGTAAAAATATCATGTTTTATTCATTTCGAAAGGAGTTTCCCTTGACAATGACACTACTAATTTGGTGTGATATTTTCCCCGATTTTCTAGCAAATGGTAACGAAAAGATAGTACAGTCAAAGAAGGCAGTATACATGTGTACACGAAATATGGCAGGTTTTTAAAACTTTCAAGAAAGAAAACTTGCAGGGTAGACTGGAATTATGGCTAACGTAATGTATAGTTTCTATTTTCCATGCGATGGCAGGTCACCAGCCAGAACTAATGATGAGCTACGCCAAAGAAACAAAAAGAAGAAAAAAACCGTTTATTTCTAAAATAATTAATAATTTTTAGATAAAGGTCTTACAGTAATTTTTTAATATTTAGTAACATAAAGGTCTTACATTGATAGACAAATCCCACGAAAGAGACAATATCCGTGCCAGGAGTTAATAATTTCATTGGGAGAAACAACATGAATATATTCTTTCGGATATTTCGCCTTAAGCAAGAGGGCTTATAATAAATACTTTAAATGCTACTGGAGAATGCCTCGGCAGAAGAGCGCTATAGTTTAGGAAAAAAGAAAAGACATGAAACACTTTATTAAACAGACTAAATGGTATTCTAAATGAGACTAAAATATCGTTCTAAATGATACTAAAAACCCGATCTAAATGATTTTCAAGTAAAGAGAAAAAGTTTGCCAGATCATGAGTGTAGTATCTCAATATAGGCCTTTCAGGCATGATGTCCTTATCACACTTGGTTTGGGATATCGCGGCACCGGCGGAAGCGTCTTAACCGCAAGACGGAGCCGACGGAAGCGCTTGTTGCGGATTGCCCTATGTCTATATCGTACTTGGGTTCAAATGGGTCGGAAGCGCCCTGACCGCACGCGCCGGAAACCGTGCCTTGGGAGCGCATCGCATTGGTATGCACCGGAAGAGCATTGTTTAACTTCCGAGCGCTATAGCTTATAAGCAGTGTCGGTGTTTGGATGATTCAGTACAAGAATAGGAACCTAGCTAAGAGTTTCCTTTTCATACTCCTGAAGTTAACGCTTCAGTTACGGTAGTTACAGCTACCGATACTGTAGTTTGCAGCTACAATTACTAATCCTAATATCGTGATGAAAAACCACGATATAACAAATGGCGACGAAGATTTCGAATCTCCAAAGTAAATTTGATCATTACAAGTGCTCTGAAATTAAGATGGCGCATTCTACAGTTTGCTGTCCTGCATTCGACGTTGGAGTGGAAACAGTGAGTAATATCTACAACGATTCAAGTACAGTGTGCAGACGTTCTTCAGAAGGCGGGAAACAATGGTGGTAACAAAGCTAGAATTATCGTTGAAGCTTCGCCTGTGAACATCATTACTGATCTACAACGAAGAATTTAACCTACGCTACATATGAGGAACTTGAAGGAAAGTTCATACAACAATTTAAAATCAAGGAATCCACTGTTGGCGCATCTGTTACATTTCTAAACAGAGAGCAAAGTGTTAATGAATCCATACAAAGTTATGCTAAAACGTTAAATAACTTAGCATCTTCGTGCAACTACGAAAAGTGCGGTCGCGATCGTCTCTTGAGAGATGCTCTTGTGGCTGGTCTACATTCAGCGCAAATTCTCAGCGCGGTTCTACAGAAGTGTGACAGCAAGTCCTTCAACGAATGCGTTGAACATGCAAAACTCATCGAACAGTAAAGCTTCGGCGCTCCAGAAATTATTCGTGAGGATTCACCTTCATCGTTTTTCACTACAGAAAAACTACAGCCGAATTACATATGCATTCGCTGCGGAACTAAAGGTTAACATCGGCATCTTTGGGATGCTTTATTTCCAATCAAGCCTGATACATATGATCTTAGCATTGGTTTTTCAAATGTCTTATAACTAAGCCTATATATAGGACACCATGACGGTTCCCCCGTAATGCCGGTACCCATTTCCGACACCTGGGTTGAGTGGGGTATTGTGCTTGAGCTTTCCCTTATACCCAACGGGGAAAATCTCCGCGCCAGCGCTGGGAACGAACCCGCGACTTCTAGCATACAAGTCCGATCCCTTAACCGCTGTGCCACGGAGAGCACAGCGGTTAAGGGAGAGTCATTGTCAAGGGAGAGCAACTAGGCAGAAGCACCTTACAAAGAATTGCTATGCCCTAAAATTAAATTAATGAAATGCAAAAAAAAAAATGTGGAAAATAGGCCACATTTATAAAGTTTGCAATTTACGACTGCAGCACGACCTCCTCCTGTTGAGCCTACAGGAAGGGGACCTACACAAGAAGAACTTGACGCAGCTCGCACTTACATAGTGCAGCTGGAAGGAGCGGTACTCAGTGCAACGTCGGAAGAGAAGATGTGTCAATGAAGAGTTCAAGTACGCCTCCACAGCGGAAGAATGAAGTTATTCTACAAAAGTCTAGGAACGATACTTGTATCGGTAACTATGTTCATAATTTCTCTGATGTACAAACTAATTACGCGTTATTTCAGTCGCATTGTATTCCTCAAAATGTCACAAAACTTGCTCCCTCTGTTGCGCTAAACAATCTTAAATATGTTACTTCTAGAGATAGAGTTCATCCTAAACATTCTGTGTCCAGGTCTAAGCCTATGTATGTAACTCAATTTGATGTCAGTGATCATGTTCTGGCTCTGAATTTAAGAAACGGTCAAGTGGCTGAAGGGAATTATTGTTAGTAAAGTTGCTGTTAATATCTTTCATGTTCAAATATTAGCATTAAATGTAATCTGGAAGAGACATTCAAATCAGTTGTTGCACAGTAGTTTGGGATCTATCCGTAGTGGGGAAACAGAGACTCCTGCTTTGCAACCTGTTAGCAGTTCACCTGTACAAAATGAACCTCGTAAATCAAGTAGAATAACTAAACCTGTAATGCGAATAGGTTGCTGAGTCTTCCTTCCTTGTGTTAAATATTCATCTAAAGGGAGGGAAATTGTAGTATCTCAATATAGGCCTTTCAGGCATGATGTCCTTATCACACTTGGTTTGGGATATCGCGGCACCGGCGGAAGCGTCTTAACCGCAAGACGGAGCCGACGGAAGCGCTTGTTGCGGATTGCCCTATGTCTATATCGTACTTGGGTTCAAATGGGTCGGAAGCGCCCTGACCGCACGCGCCGGAAACCGTGCCTTGGGAGCGCATCGCATTGGTATGCACCGGAAGAGCATTGTTTAACTTCCGAGCGCTATAGCTTATAAGCAGTGTCGGTGTTTGGATGATTCAGTACAAGAATAGGAACCTAGCTAAGAGTTTCCTTTTCATACTCCTGAAGTTAACGCTTCAGTTACGGTAGTTACAGCTACCGATACTGTAGTTTGCAGCTACAATTACTAATCCTAATATCGTGATGAAAAACCACGATATAACAATGAGATATAACAAGTCGCATTGGACTCACTCCGCTGCACGTTAAACAAGCTTACAGCATTGCAGCTCCTGGGAGCACTGATCCGGATCTTCTGTTCGATTTCCTCTCTCAAATGCTACTGCGAACACCCGCATCAGCAGTTGTCTTGCCGTAAATGTCGCGAGAAGTGAACATCCGAGGGTCTTCAGGCTTTCAGTATTCTCCATAAAGGATAATTAGGATTGTGTGTCATCTCACACGAGCCGTAACTTATGCGGATAAAATGAGCCCTAGTTTATCATAACTAGGATCAAGCACCGTCTTATTTGAATAACTGGGGTTACATCCGTACAAGATGAGGTTCGCAGAAGAAGATGTATCACTCAACGATCGACTGTATACAGTTTGTAACTTGCTTGGTTGGTCTCTCTTTCCCTACACACCTGTCCTGCGAACTGGATGCATTTAGTCGCGCATATGATTGTTTGACAGCTGTGGGGTGTATATAGAAACAAGCCGCATGTGATGACGGAGGAATTATGTGGGAATTATCCTATGTTACAAGAGTGGTCATGCACTTTCAACCCAGCACGAACGAACACAATTCAGCTCCAGCTAGAGAGCTTGCGTGAAGATTCTGAGAAAAACGCAAGCTTTCTCTCTCGAATCGGTCTTATCGAGCCGCCTGCGATGCACGGAACTCACAGTGGTGTAGCAAATGCTTTCACGAAACTATTTGAAAAAATCGCCACTCTCAATCAAGACGTTCACAAACTAATTCACGCGTCATCTAACATTAAGCCCAATGAAAGTTCCTCCAAAGAGTACCTCCACCCTAACGTTCCGCGTCGGAAGAATCACCTCCGCTAAGAGAACCTGAATCAACATGCAGAATTTCTTTAGACGTTCACAAAATTTCTCAAACAAATGACAAGTTTTGGCCATCCAAACGTCCAGATTGGAGTGGCACCGAGAAAACGGCGACGCATCTAATTAATTTCCTGCTTTGCTGCATCCCACATCCCGCGATTCGCCTCATAAGGCCAGACGAAGGAGTGGCTCGCTCTGTTTTAGGTCATACGTAAGAGGCTCCATGACACGGCGCGCCACGCTCCTGCCGCTCGTACCCACGCTCGCACATGGTCACTCCGCTCCGTGCAACTCGCTACATTCGATGGATTTATTGGCACAAGCAAGCTCGTTTTCGTTCGTACAGGAATTAAATATGTTTGTGTAATGTCAAATAATATCTTTGTATGGTATACCATTAACTCCCTCACCTCCATACAACTCAGAAGATTCAAGTGATTTAGTGCCACAAGCACGCTCGTTTCCAATAGTACTGGAATGAACTTAACATCTAGCAGTTATCAAATGTCTTTGTATGGTATACCATTGACTCACCCAGCTCTGTACAACTCGGAAGGTTTAAGAGATTTATTGGCACAAGCATGCTGATTTTCACTAGTAAGGTACAGGAATAAGCTTAGTATCTACGGTGCTGTTATCAAATGTATTTTTATTATCAAGAAATTTATTGGCCACAAGCGCGCTCAATTTCATTAATAAAGCACAAGAGTAAATTTAACATCAAGCAGTAATCAAATGTACCTTTATTAATACCATTAACATCGTGTGATCCAACTTAGGAATAATGACCTTTCAATAAACGTTTGAATCTGGTTTCGTTTCTAGTTATCTTGAAGTTAAATTTCAGCCCTCAGTGATAAAGTGCGTGCAATTTTAGCAGAATTTAACATTTGTTACGCGTAATTTTTGGGTTGGGATTGCAGAGAACCACCGACCGCTGGAGAGATCCATGGATGTAGCAGAGATACGTCGCGTGTCGAAGCTTCATCTGTCTCGTTTTGGGATAAATTTAGGCGGTGATACTGAAACTTTATAACTGTTCTCTGAAGTTCATAGTTCAGATACACCACTTTTATGAGTTAAAATCTTCTCGTGTTTCCTAAATTATACCGACCATCTAATGGAATATATGCGGGCACGAAGCAAAATACTTAATATTTTTCAAAAGAAATACTCTGAAGATCTCTAATCATTTATATTACGCGGCTGTTACCTTCACTAATCTATGCTGTAAAAAGAGGGATGTCTGTCTGTCTGTCTGTCCGTCCGTCTGTCCGAAGCCAGTCTGCAGTGTGAGATGAGCGTATCTGTGATACAAGCTTCATCAACACCACAATTTCCAGTGTATGAATCCATCAAATTTGAGTAGGAATGAATATCACGTAAATTCTTAGGAAATAGGAACGTGTGTCATGTGATTTGTCGAAAATTATTATGCATTTTTGACGGGCCGTGTGCACTTGGCCTCATCAACTCTCGAGAGATTGATTTTTTTTTATTTCTTACGGCCTTTTTTCATTTTGTCTTCTTTCTTATTTAAAAAAAAAGGGGGTGGACTAGTACTGTATAGCTTTTGAGCAACAACTCTATCTGGATCAGATTTTTGCTGATTGAGGAATTTTAGCTCAAAATATACTGAAGTAAATGGTCAACTCGTATTATTTCGAAAGCCAGCAATTATAACGGACCGGATAACGTGGTGTGGAAGACGAAAGGAAAGATTAAAAGCCTCGTATTTAAGAAAAAATATCTGCAATTCAATGTTTCTCTTTGGGAGGCTAGCTGGAAATAAAACCTCCGCACATAAATGAGTCTGTTTTAAAATATAAGCCTTCAGGCATGTAGGTCCATCAGCTTTGTCTTTAGAATTAAGAAGCGCTCAATTCAGTGCATAAGAGTTATCATAGAACAAGTTCTTTCATGAAATACATTTTAGTGATTATGGAATGCAAATGGCTTTGAAGAATAAGTAATACACCCTTATGAATACTGTAGAATATGATTATTTCCTGTATCAATAAGATGCTTCTAAAATTTATTTCCATGAAAATTCATGCTGGTTTCCCGTAATGATGCATGTATTAAAACTTAACATACAAGTATAGTTTCCGTTCCTGAATTGGATTTCAACGGATAGCAGATCCACGTTACCATCATTCCCGTGCCTCAGGCCGGAAGCAGAGTAACTGCCCTTCCGCACCTCACGGATGAACGTGAAGCCTCAAATAGCTTCGAAATGCCCAAGTATCAAGCATCAAGCAATGCACAAGAAATACCCAAGCATAAAAAAATGCATGTTCAAAATTATTGTCCTTTAACACCCCGAATATGAACGTCAAGGAATCCACGCTAAATGTAATTGTCATTTTAACCCCTAGGATGAACATCAAAAAATTTCCACTCAAAATAACTGTCCTTTACTTAACACCCCGAGGATAAGCATCAAGAAATGCCCATTTTAAATGACTGTCCTTTAAACACCCCGAAGAAAAGCATCAAAAAATGCCCACTCCAAATGACTGTCCTTTAAACACCCCGAGGATAAGCATCGAGAAATACCCACCCAAAACGATCGTCCTTTAAACAATCAAAGATGAACAGCAAGAAATATTAGCGAGCTAAGTTTTCCCTGTTGAACAGGGGTGTCGCGCAGGAGTGATGTAGGTAGGTAGGGGGACGGAGTCACACACAACTGGTGCGGTTGCCTGCTCTTTAGATCTGACGCTCCTCTCGCGGACGCCACCTGCTGCACAGCAAATATAAGCGCTTGCGCGCCTCTGCGTTCTTTCATTACCTTCGTGGACGGCCGCGTGTACGTGTGTCGCGTAAGCTTGTGCTTTTTTCTAAACTCGTAATTTGGAACTCCAAGTGATTTATGAGTTACTCCAAAGCCGGGCGGTTATCCATGTGATAGTTGAAAATCTCTAACAAAACGAGAGATATTCCAGCTGACAGTGAACATATTTAATGAATACAAGTGAAAATATTCGAATAATGACAGTCGCTTAAAAACATCGTTAAGTGATCAAATGCAAGTGAGCTAATGAGGCTGACGTTCTCACTGACCCGATACCATCTCGCCGTGAGTCATTATGCGTCTCTTCAGTTGAAAGTGGCGATGCATTTCCTTAACCAATTTACACCTAAAGTGAAAGTGATAAATTAAACTGTGTCGAGTTAGTCTTTTTACTCTTCTTAAAAAAATACACACTCTGCGACTGATATCGGTCA
This sequence comes from Morinoia aosen, assembly GCA_030386875.1. Classification (NCBI taxonomy): domain Eukaryota; kingdom Metazoa; phylum Arthropoda; class Malacostraca; order Amphipoda; family Talitridae; genus Morinoia; species Morinoia aosen. Next base: position 22,399,539 of record CM059558.1, read on the forward strand.
TCAGCCTCGCTGAGGGAACCCTGATCAACGAACCATCTGTCACCACCTGTGACATAAGAGCTGGACCACACAGCCTGGCTACTCAAGCAGGTCACCGCTTGACGGTGCGCGTGTGTTTTCAAGGTGATAGTCTTGTTCTGACCAGCTTATGAATGGTGAGAGATCCAGACGCAGATAAGCCTCACCATTGATCATACTTGGCGATGCTTAGTATGAAGCGAACTCTCATTCATAGCCCACCCACCGACCACTGAGAAACCTAACAACTTTTTGTCTATGATGTTGAGCATCAGAAGGTCGCTCTGACCCTCTAAATATCAGTAATATAGGTGGTCCTTAATTGTCTTCGGGTAATATTTATGCAGGGCTAGGAGCATTCAAAGTGAGTATGAAGATTGAAAGAGAACGCTCACCTATTCAGGCCGTAGTGGATCCAATGAAGGATCCTACTCACCAGGGCCAACTGGATGAAATGGATTACTCACAGAGCGGAGCGTCCAGTCTCCAAAGTTCTCCAAGCAGCTTTGCATCCCAAGATTTCTCCGCAGGTTTAAGTGCACCCTCCTCTTCGAACCAGAATGTCCCCAGTGTTCAAGAAGGTCAGCTTTTCAGTGCAGAATGCGGAGCCGCATCTCAATACTTACAGTTTTATAATCAGTTTGAATCCGTAACTCAAAATGCCTCTGCAAATGGCTCTAATTTTATGGAGAGTTCCAGTCAATTAGAAGGAGGCATAAGCAAACTACAGCAGGACTTGTCACTCGTTCGGATCTCCGGTGAGGGGTGCGACAGTTCTCTGCAGAGTCTTTATCTAGAACGCCTTCAAGAGCTGGTGCCGTGGGTGCCTAAAGACGAAGAGCTCCCCAAGCTACAATTAGTGCAGGCAGTTATTGATTACATCCACCTGTTACAAGACCAGCTGGAAGCAGGTGGTTGCCAAAACAGCCATAATCCTGCGGACTCGAGTGAGATCCCATATGGTTTGAGCGAGATGAATGTTGCGAGCGGATCTCCTTTTCGAGAAACAATGAGCTCGAGTAACACTCACTTGCACTCTAATGGAGTAGATGGCCAAAACAGCTGCCATCACTCATCTTCGTCATCATTATCACCTTCACCATCGTCGTCACTACCAACCCCGACAGCTGGACAATCCCACCTGTTCCATGATCTCGAGCAAAAACAGCTGGCTAATGAGTTACACCAGCTGCGCGGTGTGCAACGAAACACTTCCGAAAAAATGAGCACCCAGCGACAGATGGTTGATAAATTCATCAATCAGCACGAAATAATAGATGACCTTCGTCACATGAGGACGAAGAATCCGGTGTGTGGACGGCAGCATATGGTCACCAACCTCCAGGGCGAGGGCGGGAGCGGGGAGGGTGCAGCGACCCCCTGCTCCCTTGCACGGCACATCGCGGTCTCCGCCACAGATGCTGACGGCTCTAACATGCCGTCGTCCGACGTCTCGACACTTCATGGCTTCCTGCAGCACCAGAACGCCTCGTGCCAAGATGCCACCAATTCAATATTTCCGTTTCCAGCGCCGCCCAGCCCACAGACCATCAAAGCTGCCAGGAAAAGGAAGCAGCAGCTCAGAAAACTTCAGGAACTTCACGGCCAGCAGGGCGAAGCTTTTCACGGGGCCGCCAGCAGTAACTGTGCTTTTTGAATTAACCTTTCTTTATTCGTCGCGCTCCTTCGTCTATTTAATATATCTCGCGGAGGATAATTTTGTGTAGATTTGTTGAGTTTGTGCAGATACTTTTACGTAGTATAACAATTTTATGTTTAGAAAACTCTAAATTTAGTTGTTTACATTGTTTTTACTGTAGAAAACATGAGCTGTGCGCTGTTTTAAAAAAGTGTGAACCGCTGCGCGATCTACCGTGCTATTTTTGCTCTGTAATTTTGCAGCTGCGAAATGAATTTCAAAGCACTTCTAAGATCGTTTCATTTTTCGTATTTGAAGATCTGAACGCGATCGAACATCGCACTCTGCACCTTAATTTTATAAAATTCCATGCACGTATAATTTGTTAACGAAAAGAATATAACATATTTCAGAAAGGACAACTACCGTATAATCCGAACCTGTTTTTCTATTTCACAGAAGTGCTATTTTAAAACAAAATTTTACAATGAAGAGCACTCAGCCTCTGATATGGCGAGTTGTACAGACAAATTAAACTTGAAAAACGACCACACTTGAGCATCTGAGCGAAAATTAACGCTAGCATGTCAGCTTGAGTTAAAGAAGTAGGTAGGATTGACTCCGGGTCGTACACCTCAATTGGAGCAATCAATTAGTCAGAGTGTCTTTGGTCAAACAGCGGCAGCAGCTCAACCCTGAGAGTCGTAAAAACAAGTCATGCACGAACATGATCAAACGCACCTGGCCAGCGTCGTATTTTCAATTAGAGGTGCTCGAGAAAGTGACGCTTGCCTAGGGTGCAGCACAGTTTACCGTAATACATAGACCCTTACTTCATCGTTAATAACATTTGCAGGTCGTTGAAAACCTTTAGCGGTGAATATAAAGTATAAAACAGATGAAATGATGTTTGTACTGTAAATATTTGCAAAAGAGAGCAATAGCACGCCATCTGGCAACACTTCCGCCCGCCGCTGCTCTTGCAAGACAGATTTCCCGCCTTATAAGGCTACAACATATGGCGCGTTCAGGGTATAAATATCGCACCTATAAGAGGCTAAATAATGATGAAACCATACCTGGTCGGTACAATACCCAAGAGAAAAAAGTTAACAAGTTTCAAGATTGATGCCGCCATAGGCAGCTGGCGGAGGCTTTTTAGGGCAAAGCGCAGAGGCAAAGCGTTCAACAGCTGTGCCACCTCACGCTCCGCAACCGGCATGCTAACTCTTCCCGACCGCCATGTTGGCCTCACAACTCGGGTAGGGCAAACGTTTTGTCTGAAATTATTTATGCGTTAACAGAATGGTGAAATATGAATAAAATTAGGAAATTATACGTCTGCAGATTATTTATAAATTAGTTACAGGAAATCGTGTACATTGAAATGACTTGTAAATTTAATAAGGAAGGTGGTGTACTCAGTTATGATTTCATTAAGTGGTGTTCTTTTAAATTGTTGATAGCTCAGTTAACTCTTTAGTTTTTACAGCTTTTCTTGGGTTTCCTGAGAAATCTTACTCGTACGTTGTGACTCACTTATGGGATGAGTCATCCGTTAAAACGTGTGATTCAATTAATTCGTCTTTTATATTATATTTCCTGTAAGCATAATTTACAATAGTTAATATATATAGTTCGAATCTGCCCGTCAATCTGCATCACATTTACGTTTAAAACAAGAGTTGGGTTGTTCATTTCCCTTTAATTTAAATTTCAATATTAAAAGCCGATTTATACAAGTGTTAATTTAACTTTGGAAAGCCGTAAAAGTGATCGTAATGATCATCATTTAGTGGAATGAGCTAAAACTGCCCTCTCTAATATTGATTTTCAATTAAATCTGATGGTAGTTATAGTGGAAATAGCACAACCTTTTGATGTTCAGTGAGAATTTACCCTCCAAGTCGCAACACAAACACCCTGGCGTAATGGAATAACAAGCGAAGAAAGTACCCTGTTCGAACGCTATGGCTATCTTCCAAGGACAAAAGCCAGTCCATGGACATTGCAGACAACTTGCGCTTTGTTAGTTGAGTAGCGTTCTTTGATTTTAACGTGTTAACTGCAGCGAGTTAAACTGAAGCTCAATATTCAACTCATGTTTGAGTTAATTTTAGAGATTAATTTTCAAAAATAACGTCGTTAAATAGATGGTGATTTCGTTTAATTTTCTCGGAGTATTTATAAATATTGAGTTATTGACTGCAGGTCGTCGGTCAGTAGCATTATAAAAATCCCCTCAGTGACCTCCTATGGGTCCCTTCGCACGAAACGCGTTAACGTGAAGCATGTTAAAATAAAAGTCAAGTGTTGTAGCAGTGCCCCTAAATTGTCCCTGAAACTCGCCGGAATCTCGATTTCCAAAGACCCATTCTTGCAATTTTCAACAGATAAGGAAAAAAATTAAAGCCATATGACGGTTATTCTAGCGGCAAATGTTTAAAAAGCTCGCATCCTATTGATTCCACATAGAAGCATGAACGATGTAAAAAATTGTATCATGTTTCACAAAACACCTTCAGTGAAGTTGAGCGTAACATGGAGCTATGAATTTGCTGTTCTTCTGTGAAATTACTTCTTATTTATCTATATACGTATCTAGATGTTGCTTGTTTACAGTAAATGAATATAAAAAAAAGTGGTTGTGTTCGATGAAACTTTTTTTTTAAATTATCACTGCCAACTTTATCTTCTTTAAGGAATTAAGTGTATTTTGTTAAGTTTCAATTGTTGATTGATGTATGTTTCAGCCAGTGATATGCCGTTTTTGTTCCCTTCCTCTAGATTAAGGCAAGTTTGTGTAGCTCGGATACTGAATTGTCCCCAAATTATTTGGTTCATTGCATTGTTGGAGAAAGTTAACGTTAAGTCTTCTTCAATACAAGAGTAGGGAATTTTTTACAATAGTAAGCTACGCATATTTTCAAGTATACTTTCCTGGAAATTTACGATAAAAAATCGAAAAAAATAATGAAAAATATTCATAATTTTGGTACATCTCCATTTGATACCAAAAGTGTAGACAGATATACATAACGTTATGGACCCGTTAGAAACTGGACTTATTGTAGCACGAAAGTCTGTATGAAAATACTGGAGCATATTGAATGTCGTAGCATTTAAATAAATGGGCGAGGATAAACCTGCCTCTATTTTTTGTTATGTCCTTCGTAGTATTTATATGTTTAAACATTATTCTGCATTTTTAGATTTTCTAGAAACCTTTTGCAACCAGTCTCGATAATCTCACTTAATGAACGGGATGCATTTAATACAACACAAACTTGTGATATAGCTCATTTGATTCAGTCTCAGTTCTCTTATACTCTAAAATTGGATTTTTTTCGCAATTGTTTTGATGTTACAATTTCCTCTTTGCAGCTGTTTGTCCATGTACCGGTTGTCATCACGGTAACAGGATTGTATCCCGTCGATCATTCAGAAACGGGATGATATCGATAACCCCAAAAGTTAATTAAATGATCATTTAGCGAAGATGGAATTGAAACATAAAATATTTATTATGAAATATTTTATATAGATATAAAAATATAAAATATTTATAAATAAATATATTTATATATATTTTATATGTTTATAAATATTTATAAATATATAAAATATTTATTTTTTTATTATATATAAAATATTTTTTAATAATAAATACATACATAAAATTGAAACATCGCAAATCAATATACTGCACGTGTCTCTGTTCAATATATCATACGAATCACCGAAACGATCACAACAACAGTAGAAGCAACCATTAAGGAGAATTTTATTCCTTCATCAATCACTGTTTCTTCATAGCGCAAATAATCATACAAATAAAGAGCAAAAGAGCATGTTTCCACTTACCGGTGAGACGCATTGTCGTATTCAAGAGCTCGTCCGCCCACATTGAAGAGTTCAATTGACCGCATGCAAGAGTTCGTTTACCCACATTCAAGAGTTCGTTTGCTTATATTTAAGCATTCGTTCGCATGCACTCAAAATTTCGCATGCCGATCTCAACGCAGCTTAAAATTATTGCAAAAATTATTTAATTTTTACGATTATTCAACGTCAAAAACTCCTTTTCCGTGTTTTTTGATTACCTGTAATAAAATCATGCACAACATCGTATAAATAAATCTACTTACAATGTGACCCATGGTAATATAGATTTCCTCGTTTTTCGATCGCACTATTACATAGCTGCACCGGAGGTTAGACTTTCATTGCAGGGTGCAGTAGCTCCTAGATACACTAGAGCTGTATAGCTGCAAGACTTGTAAAGGTTGAAACATATGAAACTTTAACGGTAAAACTACTTACAAAAAAAAACATTTTTGCTTAGGTTATCAGAACTCGTGCGTAAAATAATTTAGTTCGATCCTCCCTGCGTACAAAATGAAGGTCTCAAAACGTGTATAGTGTGTGTGCCGATAATGTATATTTACGTTTCGATTTTGCTTTGAGCGGCGTGACGAGCTACACAGGCGATCTTAAAGCGGCCCATGGATGATCAATTTAATTGTCAAAATCATTGACTCAATATATTGAGGATATTTTTTTCCCACTAAGTCAATTATTTGACAATCGTCAATCAAGCCCACAGACGATCAATTAAATTGTCAATATCCATTATTGTCAATTATATTGACAATAAAATTGATCGTCTTTGGGCTGTTTTAAAGCGGCAGCTCGCACTTGGGGTTTGTGGGTACGCTACGGTAAACAATTTTTCGTCATTATATCTCAACGTCATTGAAACGCAACTAATATTTAAAAATAAGCCTACATTTGAAATAAACCAAACGTTAATCAATATTTTTTACTCACCCGGATCCGCCATTACGTCACCGTGAGTGTGTTGAAGGAAGTCTAGCTTTTGTTTGTGTCAGGATCCAGGAAGATTTTTGAAGGCGGTTCTTAACTTTCTTGATGTAATTCTTCAAATTTTGATGAGCTTAGAAGCACAGTGAAACATTTACTGAATCACATGTTTTCATGAACACAGTAAAAATTTATAGCCAACCAAAAAATAATAACAGGCTGCTAATTTGTACAAAATTTTCTACGGTTCACTCAAACTTCACTAGAGTCACGTTGACTGCCAGTTTGCTTGTCTTATGAAGTTTCTCCTTAATACGTAAGAGTTACGTTACCTAAACGTGACACTGAAGCAATATTATAAAAGTTTTTCACTTATTTTTATCGTCTATGAGTTTTAAATGTCACTTGGTCCACATTTTCACCACCATCTTTCGTACACGTTACACCAACTCTAAACGGCTAACATTTCAGAGAAAATAATTGACTTACAACTCACTAATTTTTCTAACGGTGTAATTCAGAATTAAAATCGAAATATCTCTCGGTATTCATGTACTTGATTGAAAGTTTGAATTCCAGTTATCAAATGACTTCTTTTCCTAATAAGTTCTTTTTCATTGAGAAAATTAAAAATGTGCAAAGAAAATTAAAGCAGTTGAGGTCAACTTGCACCTTGAGCTTATTAAACTTGCACCTTGAGGGGCCTAGGGGCGAATCATTAGTTAAATACGAGAAATCAAGGAACGATGATTGAAATACATCAACCGAAAGAATCATGATCAGTTTATCCAGCACTTTATACGTATCAAGAATTTGGAACTCATTTTCTGCACAACGCACTCGAGTCGAAGCGCATAACTTCTCACTTGCACAACAGACAAACCTTGAGATACTAGCGGCTCATTTTAAGGGGTTTCAATGCAAGCAACGTGAGCATCAAACCAATTAAATTGATGCTCCTAGGATAATTTACCGAGTTTAATAAAGATATGTAATGCGGGTGCAAACGAGCTCTACAGCATGCAGAAATTAGAACCATGTTCTCGTAACGTAACTTCACTTTTCTAAATTACCTTATTTTTTGAACTCGAAAGTTTCACAACTTCGAGAAAAAACAGTGTAAGAGTATCTTAGCTTTTCTATGCAACTTTACTAACACATGAACTTCGATTTGCCCTGCTTTTCAAAAGGATATTGCAATCGACGTTTCCATTCGTGAATAAGAACTATCAAGTGGTGTAAGTCTAGCAAATAACGACTTCATAATTTCGGATAAAGCGCCAAAAGTGCCCGAAAAACACACGGGACGACGTTGCATAACAGTTGAAGGGTAGAACTTGTAAATAAAGACTGTTTCATGGCTCGAGTGTCATCGAGCTCGTTATAGCCGCGCATGCATTCGAGAGTCAAGGTGATAGCGTCATCATTGGTGTGTGAATATTTGAATGATCTAATGCGTATTGTTGCCAGGTTACTCGTTTGTGATTCGAGTAGAGGTGATTGCATAATCGTAGGAGTGTGAAAATTAAAATTATGAAGTGTACTGTTGCCAGGTTACTCTGTGATTCGAGTCGAGGTGATTGCATAATCGTAGGTGTGTGAAAATTAAATTTATCAAGTGTATTGTCGCCAGGTTACCCGTTTAGAATTCGAATCGAGGTTGCATCATCGTAGGTGCGTGAATATTTTATTTTTTCGGTGTAATGTTGCCGGGTTATTTGTTCTCTGTACATAGAATTACTCACTGAATGAACGTTGGTTCATCGTATCAAAATAAATACATCAGTAGTAACTCCACAGGCGCCTATGGAGGCTTTATTTTTTGTAATGCATATATGAATATTTATAGAGTTCGAGTTAATATAATGCATTGATTTCGTACTCGTATTTTTACCCTGCCTTATGCCCGTCACTTTTCTCCAGTGCATCATGTGGCCAGTAACCTATGCAGTGCTAAAACTTCCCGTATTGGTACGCATTACATCTTGAGAGGTGGTATGTTACAAAATAATACACATCCTTTTGTTCACGGGTTTTCATACTTCTTTTCACATGACGCAATGACGGTTACTCTGGGTCGAGCCGGTACCCATCTCCGAATTACGGCAAAGTTCTACCATTCCCTACGGGGAAACGCACTAGGCTGGCACTACCGGGATTCGAACCGGCTACCCTTCCCGTGAAACACGCGCTCTTAACCGCTAGATCACAGTGACTGCTCTGATTCCCTGAACTTGTTCCTGCATTACACAAAATACGCCCAACTACACGGTAAGTTTATGCTTACATTGGTCATCTCATGTATTTCAGCGTTCCAATGCGCGTACCAACGCGGCAAATATATGAACACATTTGTCATTGCATGCATTTCAGCGTCCCAATACGCCTAGCAAGAGGGCAGGAGGTCAAATGAGGCGGGTAATGAGCTACACAAAGAGCGAAGAAGTTTATTTCACGAGAAAACGGCTATGACTCAAGCAACAGGTCAACGGACCGAAAGCAGAGAATCTACTTTTAAATCTACGGAATGCCACTCAGGGTGAACGATGTTTCCTTCCAACTAACAAGTTCCCCGCGTACTGGGCATTTGTGTATCAGTGAATTGTTCCTTCACGTACCGGTATAAAAAATAACATTTCATCAGTTTCACGATCTTCTCAAAAAATAACTTATCAAACGAGGGGAAATATTATCTTTTCTTATTTCTTAGGAAGGATAAAAACGTATTCAAGCAGTAAAGTCGATCTCCCAATTCTGCTACTTACAATCTAACAAAACAAACCATTAACAGCCGCGGAAACGCAGCCAACGGCTTTAGTTGATTCATCTCATCTTGTCAAGACGGTAACTCCTGGCCGAGCCGGCGTACATTCCAAAATACTGCGAAGGCAGGGGCACCCGGAATCTCTTTTTTCTTTAAACAGGAAGAAAACCGGGCTCGTGACGTACCCTTTACCACCAAGCCACGGTGGCTCAGACTCAACCCTTGAAATTTGGGTTAAAAGAACTGAAGAAAAAATTTCTAGTGGTCATCTTATTAATACATATATGAAAGCGTCAAACAAGATGTGCGGCCTAATTACTTCTACCTTAATGGTACTGCTACGATAACGGGGCGATATTCTCAACGCAACACGGAAGAGGCCCTAGTTTTTTTCGAATCGGTTGGCACAAGAAGCTTCGCTAACAAATGGCTGAATTGGAAACTTAAAGATAAGAGCCATAAGACACGAGCATGTAACCCAACAGTAGAAGAAAGAGATGCCAGAGGAAAAATTAAAGGCCTACCTATGAGCAAGAACAAATTTAAAATATTATAAAAAGTGAGAACGCTTCTGCGTTGGGCAGTCAGCAGTGGTACTTCACAAGTAAATCACAACAGCACGCATTGTCATAAGTATGCTAGCGAGAACAGACAAAATAAGAACATCTCACCGAGAGCAATAAGTTCTATGGTACATGCTCCTCTACGAATAACCCTAGAAATAATAAACAAAATCTCGTAAGCAAGTCTCTAATGCTAGCTTCTTTTCCCTACATCAATACAAACAGCCGGTAACTATTCCGAGAGCACTCTCCGACGTCCAATTCTACTTGCGTATCAGGAGCCTTAACCCTGCCAGACCTGAGACTCTGAACCTAGCAGTTACACGCTACCCTACCGCACTTGAGCCCTGAATGTGGCCGGTAAACATTAAACAACACAAAGTCAATCCAAGCACATGGGAGCAGAAATATGCAATGGTTACCAATGAGGTTTAACCACAATTGATTGGGTACTTGAAGGTTTGTGACGTATTTTGTCACATACTTGAAAAAGTACAGAAAATAGGTACAGCGGTAGAGCAGCAGGTTTAAAAATGGCCGAAAAATCTGTGAAGCGGTCTGGTAGAGTTAAAGCTCAAGTATAATATAAAAATAGCACCCTGGAGGTAACTCGAAAAGCTCAGGCCGATGCTAAGTCCACCACGAGTAGAGAATTAGTATAATTTTCACGGGAAAACTACTGAACCAATAAGCTTCTGATACTGTGTTTAGTGAGCTAACTGTACATGTTCCAAGGCACAATTTATGGCTAGCAACAAATCTCAAGAATGGGCTCCACAGTTTTCTCTATTTTAAATTATGTGAAAAACTCAGGAAAAAATAAGAAAAAAAGAACTCGAAGCTACAAACTGCAGAGTCCATCAATTGAGAAACGTTAAAAAGATAACTAAATGTAAAGGAGTGTTACCTCCTCGTGTCAATATATAATTTGGCAACCATGAATAAAAAATGCTAAGTACAAAAATCAATGTTGAACCACACATTGATGTCAATACCATATTCGCAACATACCAGAGAGAGAATTAGTCCCCATTGTCACGGATGTTCAAATTTCCCCATCACAGCTCTAACACTTCGACCTCAACGTACGCCACCCTCGGCTACGGAGGAGATTTTTATAATGCTGCTGACCGACCAGTAGTCACAAACTCAATGGTCATAAATACCTAATGAAAACTAAATTAAAGCATGATCCAGATGTTTGCAAAATCGCTCACTTCAAGTGACTTGAAATTTAAGTGGAATGTTAAACTTCGGTTTACCCAATTGCAGTCAAAGTGTCAATGGAAGCAACCTTCTATTTAATGATATAGTTTGTCGCTTAAGTGGTCTATCCCACGGTAGAAGAAACAAGGTGAGGTCAAAACCGTCTTTTTTTTGGCGACCGTGTGGCAATGTTGACGTCGTGGCAACTGACCAATAGCAGCACTCATATTACATCTCGTAACACTGCTAGCCCAAAATCAGGCACCGCTATTGGCTTAACATATCGCGATGGTGCGTCATCCATTGTGTTTGAAATGAAGTCTTTCTTTTGGCTAGCCGAACAAGAGCAGCTGTTTTTTTCCACATAGAAATGACCTTACCTTGTTTCCTCTACCGTGGTCTGTCTGCCGCTCTCACTCCCACCTTGTAAACTGGACACCTGAACACTATATAATGATTGCATACATCTTATTTCTAGAATTTCAATCTATTGGAATTGATCGAAGATTCACCACGACGATACCCTAACAATAAAGTAATACAGTCGAAAAAAGGAAAAGTGCGCATTTAGACTGTCCATTCTAAGAGTTTCCTAAAATGAATTACAACTCCCACTTAAAAAAAGATGCTGTTTAGACGGAGAGAGTAACTAGAGAGCGACTAAAACGCTCTAGTTGCCCGTCTTCAAACAATAATGCAGTTTGTTCCTGAATTGTAATTTTTACTACATAGTGTTCTGTCTTGAAGAAGCGGTCCGCACATGAAGAAAAGTCATCAAAACTACATAAACTTAACTCAAAAACGAAGTTCCCTTAAGATTACCAACGACAACACTTCATCCAAACCAAAATAGACTGGATGATAAGAAACAGATCATCAGTCCACCACAAGCTGTATCACAGATACGAGCCCATCATTCGCACGATAGTTAACGACAGAAAATAGGGACAATTTTCCATGTGTTCGGAGATCAGCAGTTGAAGCGAATGCGCCAGTCACACGCAACGGGCATGGGAGCCTCACTACTTCTTCTTTTGGCTTGTGGCCTTCTTCGGAGGTGCCCACCTGCAACAAATAGAATAAATCTAGTCACACAGCATACATTTTTCACTCAATACACAGTTCTGTTTCAGTTCATCGTCACAGGAAAACTGCGTTGGAATTCTCACATAAAAATTTGGTAGTGTGCCACACATATCACTATAATAAATTCGGTATTTTGTATATCTAAATCGCTGCACTGAACAGGAGCATTCTGTTTTCCAGGACGATGATTTTTCAGTTGTAAACCCAGGATGGAGTCAGTGAAATGCAAGTGCATTGAATGTACGAGTTTCCCTTGATGAGGCAGTCTCTTCCGTTGTCTACACCACCACAGGAGTTGCTAGCTCCAGCAAATGCACCGCTCACGTGAACACAAGAGGAGGAAGAAGACAAGAGGAGGAAGAAGACAAGAGGAGGAAGAAGACAAGAGGAGGAAGAAGACAAGAGGAGGAAGAAGACAAGAGGAGGATGAGGAAGAACACAAGAGGAGGAAGAACACAAGAGGAGGAAGAAGACAAGAGGAGGAAGAAGACAAGAGGAGGAAGAACACAAGAGGAGGAAGAACACAAGAGGAGGAAGAAGACAAGAGGAGGAGGAAGAACACAAGAGGAGGAAGAAGACAAGAGGAGGAGGAAGAAGACAAAAAGAGGAAGTCTCACCTCAGAGCGCTGGGGTCAACAGTCAGTCGCGGCCTGTTGAACTGTGGAGAGTTGATGTATTCTTCCACGAGCTTGGGAGTCACGCAGATGACATGCTGGCCCTTCCAGTACTTCACTAAGTTCAAGGATTGCAGCGTAGAGATGATGTCTTGCTGGGTAAAACTCGTCATTTGGCTGCCAGGATAGCCAAAAAATGTAATGTCCAATCCTTATAGTGAGCAACAACACTACGGCATGTGTTTGACGTGTAGTTCTCCAATGGCAAAACCGACGTTGTCAAAGGCTCAAGAGGAAGACGCTCAGATAAGCACAAAATGCATCGGCCCACTTGCATTCTCCATTCATCGCTGTTCCCAGCTATGTAAACTCATAAAAGAAAAAATTTATACCCTGGAGTTGCTCTCACCTCATGCAGTGAATTCTCGAATAAATCATTTTTTTATAACACAAATTCTTTATATTTAGGAAACTCTTCCGGTTCTCCACGCGATAAAATTTCAAGAAAATTGATAACTTTTATTGAATTACTACTATCAGCCTGCAAAATGCAACGTACCTTTCTGTCTATCCAACACGCCGCTTCAATGTTACAATCATTATTGGACTGGAAATGTGCAGAAAATTATCTATCAGGCTGGAAATATACAGGGAAAACTGGCAGCCACATTGACACAAGTAAACTTTCCACATTTTCCAAGTTACATTTGACGCAATAAAGAGCATGTTAAATTCCAGCACAAGATCGCTAGAGAAGCCAACATTTTATAAAAGCTGTGTAAAATCACAGCACGATATGGCGTATCGAAGGGTTGAAAACCGAAAAAGATTATATTCTTGACGATTACAAAGGTTTATTTCCAAGCATAGACACTCCTTTCATGGTAATGTAGAATGACTGCTGCCTAATCATTTCACAACCACCAAAATGATATAACTCAAGTCAATAAAACTTTCTCAACTCAGTCCTAATATTATTTTTCTTCTATCACCACTCGTGGCGTCGATCAAAACAAGTAAACCAGAGATAATCACGAAGAATATTCAGGTGTGATCACTCAGGGGTATTCAGCATTAATAAAAAGACCCTATGAGGTCTTTTACCATATATCCTCAATGGAGAGTGTTCCTTTGTTTTTACACAGAGATATTCAACGTTGATAAAAAGAAGGTACTACGAGGTTGGTTACCTTAGATCCTTCATGGAGACTGTTTAATAAAAAGAATGTACTACGAGGTTGGTTACCTCAGATTCTCAATGGGGAGTGTTTAATAAAAAGAATGTGTTACGAGGTTGGTTACCTTAGATCCTCAATGGAGACTGTTTAATAAAAAGAATGTACTACGAGGTTGGTTACCTTAGATCCTCAATGGAGACTGTTTAATAAAAAGAATGTACTACGAGGTTGGTTACCTCAGATTCTCAATGGGGAGTGTTTAATAAAAAGAATGTGCTACGAGGTTGGTTACCTTAGATCCTCAATGGAGACTGTTTAATAAAAAGAATGTACTACGAGGTTGGTTACCTCAGATTCTCAATGGGGAGTGTTTAATAAAAAGAATGTGCTACGAGGTTGGTTACCTTAGATCCTCAATGGAGACTGTTTAATAAAAAGAAGGTACTATGAAGTTGCTTACCTTAGATCCTTAATGGAGAGTGTTCCCTTGTAACCCCGCAGGATTTCCAAGAGAACATACGTCCAGTAAGACCTGTAAGAGAGCTTGCCCAGGTCTGAGAGAGGCTTCTCAGGACTCCCCACACAGCCTTCCAGCTTGCTCAGCTCGTAACTGCACACATGAAATAATGATTATGTATTTTTCAGTTCGTAACTGCTAATGTAAAACTATTTTACTTCTTCCAAATCGTAACTGACAACACAAAAAATACTACTGTGCTTCTTTCAGTCAATAACTGTAAATACTAAAAAAACTACCATACTCTTTTTGGTTTGTAACAGCAACACCGAATAATTATCATACTTTTTACAGTTCTTAACAGCCAATTATTGGTAAATAATTGTTATGTTTCTTTCAGTTTGTGACTAATAACCGAAAGAACTATTTGACTTTTCTCAGTTCGTAAGTGGCAGCACAAAAGAAATATTGTACTGCTCAGCGAGGGAACAATCTTACTTCAGTTATTAAAATTTTAAAACTGATGATGGAGTTTAAAAAGTTTTGAGCATGAACAAGTTGCTTTGAAACTTAATTCCAGTTGTGACGAAACAAAACAAACCTCCAAGGCACGTTATGTCGTTCATTCCAATACAAGAAGTCGCATAACAGGAAATGCAAGATCTTTCTTAATCGTAAATTCAAAGAAAACAAAAGATAAGACAAATCAAATAATACCTGCTGCTAAAGAAATGCCTAACCAAGAAGACTACAGGAGCAGCTGTCCTGACGGCAACAAGTAGTCGCGTATCGGAGAAAGAGTATCAGATCTCACGCAATTCTAAATTTGACGAAAACAATAAAAGCAAGCTAAAAAAACCTGCTCCTACAGGAAGACCTAATCAAGAAAACACGAGCAGCTGAACTGAAGGCGATAAGCAACCTAGAAGAACAGTATCTGATCTCACACAGGAAATGAAACCTACTTATAAGAAAAAGCCTAATTAAGAAGACAACACCAGCAACGGACCAATACAATATGAGTATCAGATCTCATGCAAAAAATGAAGCCGTAAAATGATGACCACTCCTAAGAAAATGCCTAATTAAGACAACACGAGCAGCAGACCTGAAGGCAGTAAGTAACCTACAATATGAGTATCAGACCTCACTCCGGAAATGAAGCCTACTCGTGAAATAAGAACTAATTAAGAAAACAACACGAGCAACTGACCTGGAGGCAATCCTACAAAAGAGTGTCAAATCTCATGCAGGGAATATAGCCATAAAATGAACCGTAAGAAAAGGCCTAATTAAGAGAGAAAAGGCTTAATTCAGAAGAAGGAAAAGGCTTAATTCAGAAGAAGGAAAAGACCTAACTAAGAAGAAGGAAAAGAACTAAGAAGAAGGAGAGACCTAAGTAAGAAGAAGGAAAAGACCTAACTAAAAAGAAGGAAAAGACCTAACAAAGAAGGAAAAGACCTAACTAAAAAGAAGGAAAAGACCTAACAAAGAAGGAAAAGACCTAACAAAGAAGGAAAAACCTAACTAAGAAGAAGGAAAAGGAGTTATTACTCGTAAAGAAAAGCATAAGAAGACAGGAGGAGCAGCTAACCTGAAGGCGATAAGCAGCTTGCCGTAGCCCTTACGTTGGTATGGAGGCAGCGTCAGGATGCAAGCCACGTTGTTGCTCTCAGGCGACTCTTTCTCCTGCACACCAAACTCCCTTCAAAATTCTCACTGTTTTAAGGTATCTCTTTTCTCTTATAACAACTCCCTTCAAAATTTTGACTTTCTTATATGTATCTCTATCTCCTCATAACAACTGCCTTGAAAATTAAGGCTTTTATAAAGATAACTCTTTCCAATTATAACAACTCCCTTGAAAATTAGAACTGGAATATTGCTGGAAAGGTATCCCTTTCCAGCAATAGCAACTTCTTTGACAATTGTGGGTCTTGAAAAATCTCCTAACGGTTATGGAAACTTCATTGTAAAAAAATTATTTGTTTAAGATATCACTTCGTAATTAAGACAACTCCCTTGAAATTATGCCTACCTCAAAGACATCTCTTTCAAACGAAAAATTTATGAGTAAATTGTTCAGTTCTGTTTCAATTATTAGAAATCATCCAAATCTCATTTTTCCCAGGCGTGCAAACACGGAACACTGCCGTCCTGTCCTTTCCTTATCGGAACTAAGAACTTGTCCTCAGTATGTATGTTAATAAAACAGCTCTACAGATAACGGATGGCCTGCAGTTCAGATGTATTCAGTGTACATTCATAAAGGAAGCATTGAGGATTGACATAAACACCTAATGGCACAATGACTACAACACTAAGTAAACATTGAAGATACGTCAGGTGAGTTACCTGGATACTGCTCCAGTGATGGAACAGATAATCAATTATATTTATCACCATCGGCAACTTCCAACACCTAATTATAACTTAATATTTGAGCATTAACATTCGCGGTCACCTAAGCACCGACATATGCAATGCTAAAACGTCAACACGCATAGTCACCAAAGTAATACCAAAACACATGAACACGCGCAGTCACCACAGCACTGACATATTGAAACAACAAAGGACCGACACTCGCAGCCATTATGCACCTTGGAAAAGTACCCCACAAGATGAGCGCCCTGCTTGTCCACCTCGCAGAGCACGTAGAAGAGGAACGGATCCACATCAAAATAGAGAGTTTTGTGGTCGAGGAAGAGTTTGGCGAGCAGACACAGGTTCTGACAGTAGATCTTGTGCTCCGACCCGTCAACCTCGTACACAGACAGCGTGCCCTTCCGGTATATTTCGTTGCCGGGGGGCTGGCGCATCGTGCACTCGCTCTGCACTCACACAGTACCGTATTGAGCGTACAATAAATGCTCTAAAACCATATTACTCGTATATGCACACTAAATGCTCTACAAGCATATTGACTGAACAATAAATAGTCTACAAGCATAATGACTGAACAATAAAGTCTACAAGCATATTGATTGAACAATAAATAGTCTAAAAGCATATTGACTGAATGACAAATAGTCTACAAGCATATTGACTGAACAATAAATAGTCTAAAAGCATATTGACTGAATGACAAATAGTCTACAAGCATATTGACTGAACAATAAATAGTCTACAAGCATAATGACTGAACAACAAATAGTCTACAAGCATATTGACTGAACAATAAATAGTCTACAAGCATATTGACTGAACAATAAATAGTCTAAAAGCATATTCATGGTGACTACTGATATTTCATTTCCAAATTTTACTACTTTTTACTACTTTTTACAACCTTCAGCGGCAAAAAATTACTACCTTTTTTTTACACGAATGTTGTCCAAATATTCAGAGGTAAGTAATCGGCTTATAATGAGTAATTTGAGTCAATAATATACGCAATTCCAAAGGTTCAAAAAAGCTCCCAGTTTCTTAATACTTAAAATACTTTATACTAAATGGAGAACCGAAGCTTTACGGCAAAAAAGTTACCTAAACCTTTATGGTACCCACCCCGTCCTAAATGGACTCCAACAAAAGTTTGGCGAAGACCTTGTCTTAACATCTTTCAACTATGATGAAAACAGTTCATCATATGGAAAAAAACTGACTGGAAACTAGTAGACACCAGGGGATTGTCAGATCCCTTTACAGCAGGGTAGAATATCAAGGAATTTCATTATGACCAAACACTATGGCACTTCGGAAATATGAGTTTGTAAGCTAATTCTATCGTACCTTAAAATGTAAACCGGCATCCTAATTGCGATCAATAATAACAAATAGGTTATGCACATGTTATATTACGGAACCAATCACGAAAATGCAAATTTCATGTAGCTTTCCTATATATTTTTAGTAGAAGAATGAACTTTGATTACAAGGATCATCTCCATGCTATGACGACATCCTGGAGGAAACTGAATCGCCATGACTGCCAAAAGGAACTACAAAGGAATTAAACTCTCGTTCAAATGATGACACATTGAATTAAAAGATATTTTTATAGCATAAGTTTTTCTGTACTTGGACATAAATTAATGTCACTGGAAAAAAACTTTAAGCTTTACAAAGAGGTAATTTCTAAAAAAAAACGTTTATAGTTTCAGTCAATCGTTGTTTCCCCAAATCGAAGTGGACAGAATAAACTCGTCTTTTCAAAGGAAGATAATACTGCTAACAATCAAGCTCAGGTAAAAAAAAAAACACTTTCTGGATATAAATGAACTGCGGAGAAGATCCTTTGACGTCATTGTAATGTTTCTATCCTGCCGCAACAACTTGGAGTGTGAGAATATTTGTCTTGGAATAAGTTGGAAGGCTACATCAAGTTTATGATAATCCAGACCTCACCAGTCAAATATATGACTTTGAATTAAACATTATTCATTAGGAGGAATTGAAATGTAATAAGTTTGATTCACGACTCACTCATCTGAAATTGCAGCAGGACTCTCTAAAAGCTAACTGAGAATAATTTTATTTCCGTACTTACGTTTGTGAATAAAATACTTTAATTTCTGAGTATCAAGTGCACAAAGATTAGATTAGTCATTTGTTTTAGCCTCCCTACCCAGCAACAAATGTGATTCAAAGAGAGGAAGGAGGAAGGCACCGTTTAGTGTGGAGTTAAGGAAACGCGGATTCTACGCAGAAAGGGCATAGAAACAGTAAGTTGTGAAATATTACAAAACAAGAGCAAAGTTGAAGAAGAAAGTAGTAGGTGATGAAGAACAGGACAGCAGTGAACCGAAAAAGGGTGGCCCTTAACATAACAAAAACATTTTATTGCAACAAAAAGAAGGCCTACCTAACTCTCAGCTCGCCCTCACATTTTCCCCCTGGGAGCGCTAATTACCATAGACACAATAGTTGTATCCCCCTGAGGGGAACAAGTGCACAAAAAGAACAATTATGCCAACTATGCTATATATCTTACGGGCAACTGCATCCACTAAAGATGAAATCCAATAAAATGTAATAGTTATTTAGTGATAAGTACAACTACCTATTTAAAAATTTAGGCTAGTTGTTAATGTTTATTCATAAAATTTAAAAGAAAAAGTTCACAATATGTTTTACGTTTGAAAAAATCGTAACTTTCAAAAAAAAAAATTATTTTACTTGACAAACATATATCAATCAATGCCACTTGATATGCTTCCACAAGAAAATTTTTAGCTATGCTATTTTATTTTTCCTTAAGATCTTATAATGCATATTTGATACGTAAGAATGAAAGATGTTCAGTGTCGACCTCATAATCATAAATGCATAATTTTTAAACCATTATTTTATTTTCAATACTAATTCCTGATATCACAAGCATTTCGAGCATGAACACGAATTATCTACACGGTGATCAGTCTCGTAGACCACCTGGGGGCTAGAGGAACCGCAAACCCGCACGTCTAATTAATCTATTATTATAACATAAGAATTAAAGGGAGTGCAATCAAATTATGAGGCCTGAGCCTCATCAAGCTGCCTGAGCCTCATCGAGCTGCCTCAATACAAGCTGCCTGAGCACAAGGAGGATGTGCTCAGGAAGATTTGAAAAATGCACAAAGTGCATTCTCACACATGATCCCTACTTATAGAAACAATAAGCTGCACAAAAGGCAGCTTGTATCTCAATAGAAGTGTTTTCAACAATACATCGCCACTGGTATTATATTTTTAAAATTTACATTTATACGTTTCATGAAACCTCGATTACCGCATCAAAGCGAAAGCCATTTTATTGTTTTCTCTCAATAATTTGTTAATAATAAAATGGCTCAAATGAAGCTTCCATCATAAAACAACTAGATAACTTTCAGATCAAATGGAATGAGAAGAAAAAGTGAACTGTTTTTCCTATCGTTTGCAAAAATTTTGAAACTTTTTCTATTGTGTGCTCCAATCCTAAAATTATACCCTACTCTACAGGAATATTTCCCATAAATCGAGGCAGATTTTTGATTTGGGAAAAATAAAATTTAAAAATCTTCATACTCTACATAAATATGTAACATTACTTCAAATTTTCAGAAAATTATTCCACTCAACAATTTTTTTTACTACCCTGAGGCAAATTTTACTACTTTTTACTACTTTTTTACTACTTTCCAAATTTTACTACTTTTTACTACTTTTTACTACTTTACTACCCAGTAGACACCCTGATATTGACTGAATGACAAATAGTCTACAAGCATATTGACTGAACAATAAATAGTCTACAAGCATATTGACTGAACAATAAATAGCCTACAAGCATATTGACTGCACAACAAATGGTCAGCAAGCATATTGAAGGAACGCTGAAAGGTTCACAAGCATATTAAATGCATACTAAATGCTCTACAAGCATAAGGAATGTTCATTCAATAATTAGAATACATTGAGATTGAAGTAAAATATAGCAGAAATATGAAGTGCAATTTATGTACACAACTATAAATTCTATAGAGGTTGGAACTTTGTGCTGAATGAAAGAGAAAATATTAAATTTGGTTCAAAGGGAAGTGAACTACGTTTGAAATTGTGAATTATGTAGCAAACAAACAATTAAAACAATTTTCCCAGGAATTATAACTGAATCTAGAATAATAAATCCTTGAGTCACGAAGGGAAAGCTCAGTCATGGAAATGACTGACAAAGGCACACAAAACCAGAGCACATGAATTCACTATCTGATAAATTGAACTGTAAAACACCAATACAGCATAAAGGCATGACCCTGTGGTACATGGTTCAATACAGAGCAACATTGAGAAGGAGAACCTACCAAATGATATCGGTAAGTCTTCTCGAGCCGCATGTACTTGAGGCAGTACTGGCAAATGTAGAGGTAGGGTGCTTTGCCGTACTCCTCAGGGAAGGGGCTGAAGTACCACGTGTCTACCTCATGGCGGCCCATCTGGATCTTGTTGATGTACTTCACTTTGGTGATCGCTTCGTGCTCCTTCTCCAGCGCAGCCGTCGTCGGGTCCATGTCGGCGTACGTCTGCAGCACAGCGATAGTGAGTACGCAGGCGTACGTGAAGCGATAGTGAATTGCATTGGAAACTAAAATGAACTTTGTTATTGACTATACCCATTGAATACTTTCATCAGCATACATCAGGAGCAGACAATGAAACAATAACAAGTTGCTTTGGAAAATAAAATAAATATTATTTACTACACCTATTGAAGATTTTTTATCTGCGTACATCTGGAGCAGACGATGGAAAGATGTTAAGTTGCTTCAGAATGTAAAATGAACATCGTCATTGACTACACCTATTGAAGATTTTTAGGCAACACAAAAAAGTCATGAGTGGTTGGATGAAACTTTAAGGTCACATAAAATAAATTGGAAATTGGGGAATCACATTAACTCGAATCTAACTATAAGAAGGATGGTTTATTCCAATCAATCAAGCCCGATTCATATCATCTTGTACATTGATTTTTCAAATGCCTTATAACTAACATCAGGACGCAATGACGGTTACCCCCGGCCAAGATGGTACCCATTTCTGACACCTGAGTGGAGTGGGAAATTGTGCCTGAGTTCTCCCTTTTCCCAACGAGGAGAAAACACCGGGCGGCGTTGTCGAAATTCGGACTGCCAAAAACAACTTCCCGTTCGTAACCACTCGGCCACGGCGACCAGGAATATGTAATAGTTTCTCATGGTTTTGAAAGAAAGCTAGGCTTTCAAATACTCAAATTATATATAGCACGCAATTAATATTGGATTCCAAGTTATTTTGGGTCTCCCTAACCACAACAAAGGTGTTCCCAAGCAAAGAAAGGTGAAGGTACCACTAAGTGTGGAATTAAGGAAATAGAAAATCTGTACACAAGGTGAGTACCCATTATGCACATTGAAACAAGATGGAAAAAGTTTATGAACACAATACAAATTTCCAAAAAAACTGATAGATGCTGTAAAAATGACAAAAAGTAAACCAACAAAATTAATCCACCAACAAAACCAAAAAAGCATTCTATTTTAACAAAAAAGAAGGCCTACCTAACCTTCAGCTCAAAACCTCAAATCATCCCTCTAGGACCACTAATTCCCGTAGATAAAATTGCCGAATCCCCCTGAGCAGCACATGGTATTTAAAAAAAGCAATTATTCAACACAAAACATTCTCTACAATTCCAACAAAATTATCATAATTATTTGATTGTTACATTCACTTGAAAAATTAAAGGAAAGATCAGTTTTTCAACTTCAATTGTTTTTCAATTGTATTGTGTAATTGTGTAACATTTTTCAAAATGTTACACAATTTATCCCAATTTATTTAAATGGCTTGAGTAACATAATAATTGTCTTTCCGACTGTGATCTCCACGTAAAAATAAAATTCACAATGAAAAGGTCAAGACATTCTTTGAAAAGCCTTCATTTTTGCACCATGGCAGAAACTGGGAGCCGTCAATGTGTTGCATGTGTACAGGAGGAAAGTAAAGAAAGTAAAGACTCCAGTAAAGGCTGAGACTGCTGTCAGCCCTTAGCTCAAAATTGAAATAATCATACAGCGATCCCTCGTTTATTGCGGTTGGTCGGTTCCGAGACTGGCAGTGATAATTCAATTTTTGAAAAGTAGGGACAGCATATTTACCTTATTTATTTAACATGCATTTCGCTCATTGAGAAGACCAACGTCATAACTCAAAATTTTTGAAAATTGACTTATCCATACAGTTATATTTGCAATTTTGTTCTCGGTATTTTGATAAAACCATCATAACTGTACTTTCAAAATTGACTAAGAGGAAGGATTCCTTTTTACGATCAAAACTAATTCCGTAAAGCATTTAGCAAAGTTAAGGGGGTCAACCCAGCGATTTTCAAAATATAATCCGATTATCCTGAATTATGCTCAGTATATGTATTTGTTGAAAACGAAGATATTTTACTTCTGTAAATTTTTCGATTTACGCCTAATTTTTTTTTAATACAAAAAATTAGTTTTTTGGTACATTTTTATGGATATTTCAAACGAATAAAAGTCATTGAGTTTTCGTGCTACAACAAAACTAAAGACAGTTTTAGAACCCTTGAAGCATTGCAAACAAAGTTACAGGAAATAATTTTCCATTCGAAACTTTTCTTGTTTTTTTCTATATGCGATATTTGATCACTTATAACATATACATTTTTTAACTTATTTTTGCATATCAAAAAAAGTCTAAAATGGATAATTTGTTCCTGTAACTTTGTTTGCAATGCTTCAAGGGTTCTAAAACTGTCTTTGGTTTTGTTCTAGCATAAAAATTCACAGACTTCTATTCTTTTGACTGTTAAAATGAATGATTTGTTAAAATGAAGTCCCTGGATTGACCTTAAAATTAGTTCTCCTAATAAATCAAGAATTTTGATCTTTTATGTTGTTCTTCCCAATGAACAATTTGGCCTTCTAAAAATTCTCCCTGTACTATAAACAGCTCATCCTTTATGATACAGTACTACATAAATAACAAGGAGTACTGTTAAGCAATAACACTTAATAAATGATGATGGTTCAAATTTCCATCATCCATGGGTTCAAATGCTGCCCTCAGTAACCTTCTGGGAATACAAAAATCATGACAGCAAAGACATGGAGTAGGTACATTACATGCGAGATGCTCACCTTTTGCACATGATTGATTTCATCATGTTTTCGTTTCTGATTCCTCGTAATCTTGCGGCCCCCTGGCTGATCATGGAGCAGATCTGTGGTGCCGCATCCCATGCCATTTTCCGACCCGCTGTCAAATTGCTGACCAATTCTGCGCATAAAATATAAACATCACAATTTTCAACATTTCATGTACATAAAATCAAGTAAGAAATATTTATGAGTACCATGAAGACTAATTTTAGGGACCACCACTGAGTGTTACTACAATGATGCAAATATTTAAAAAAAAAAAAATTGAGGAATATGGTCTAGCATTCTTTGCCACACCAAAATTCGCTTCCTGCTGCTCCCAGCACACGATTTTAGGAGGCTTAATTTAGAATAGGTTCAACATTCTGTGTCCAAACAAAACATACTAATATCTACTCCTCACTGATAGTCCCAAGGGAACTAATTTGATTCACTTTAGAAACAAACTTCTAAATTCATTTCTGCGCGCCCGGCGGACCCCTTGCGAAAATCCGGTGAAAAAACCAAGACCCATACGCGCACCGATTCGAAGAAGGATGATCACCACTTACCCTAGGGGCCGCGCTGGCGATCACCGAAGGAGTGTATATCCTGACATGTCGTCCATTTTGGGGTAGCCCCTCGAACGCGTCGTCGCAGCGCCTTCAAATTTGGCAGGCACATAAAAGTCCCTCTCGACATGAACCTAAGCTTTTTTTCTTTTAGATCGTACGACAACTTTTCCTTCAATGGCGGTTCAAAGGTCGAAAATCGACCGAAATGGCACATTTTCAAACTGCTGCCAAACACCCATAGAATGCTTCTAGGCAGCCCAAGTTTCAGCATGTGGTAGACGAAACAATGAAGTATACGCCAACGTTGCCATTTTGCGATCCGTTCGTAAAAAGTATCCCTCTTTGCCCCTCAAAGTTAACAAAAAATTTTTAGGGTATTTTTGACGAAATTGGGAAAATTATTTTGAGAAAACCACGCACTTTTGAACTTTTAAACTTTGATAGCTCGTACATTTCCAAAAGTTCTACGCCTCATAAAATCAACGGCTCTCGAAACGATCAAGTTTCGACACAACTTCGGGTCAAAGTTTTCCTAAAAATTTTAGAAAATGTTGTGTGAGGTTTGAGTTTGTCCTGAGTTTTGAGGGTAATACCAGGGGCACTCAAACCTTGAGGACTCGTTCAAAAATGTTTGTAGTACTCAAAAAAAAAATTATAGAGTGTTTGCTTGAAAAGTTTACCATTTGTGCAACTTCAAAGTTGAGGTAAAAAAACGCGTTTTTTATAAGGTCATTTTCGCCCGCCAGTAGTGACGTTGTTTGATTGATTGGTGACTTGAAAATTTGATACGACCTAGTTTTAATCTTTTTCTCAAAGTTATCAAGTTTAGAGATCACGATGAGCGGTGGTTTTCTCAAAAAATTCTCTCAAACGAAACAAAAAATCCCGAAAAATCCCCTCAATCATTTTTGAGGGAAATGGCTGCGACCCACGGAAAACATGATTTAACACTTTTTGATCGTTGTGTCCTCGTACATACCATAAGTTTCTGGCTGTTCGAATTTCGGCTTCGTTTGAGCGTGAGACATTATTTTCACTTTTCCAGGCCATTTTTGGCTTTCCTTCGCTCCTGAAGCCCACTTCCTCACCTTCGAGGGAGCTGAAAATCACTTGAAATATGCGTCTTGAGGAGATCTTTCGATTGATACTCGTGTCTCAAAGTTCTAACCCTTCAACTTTTGGTTTAAATTTGAAAAAACATCAAACCTTAGGGAGGAATCGCGAAAATTTGCCAATCTAGCGCAAAAACTGGATACCAATCCGCCTTGTGTTGAAGTCTCCAAAATGTGAATTTTTTAATGGCTAAATTTATGGCCTGAAATGAAGTTTTATTGAGTTTAAAGGTTTTATATGGATGCCCATTTTCATGAACTTGGTGCTGTGATGTTTTCGATTGCAAAACAATATATTTAAATGAATTGTTAAAGTTCAAAGTTTTTCCTGATTTTTTTTCATTGTAGGCGGTTTTGCGTATTTTTAAGAGTTTTACTGTGATGTTAGAGTTGAAATAAATTTATTAGGACTCGCAAGTCAACTCTCTAAGTGGCTTATTTCACCTTGAAATTCTTATAATTTTTTTATATGACGCGTAATTCATGAATTTAGAGTGTTCATATTCGTTTCACAGGAAATTTTATAGAGAACAAATGTGTTTAAAATAGGCGATTTACCTTATGGTAGGAATATTTCACTTCCAAAATGTCATGGTATGGAAAAAAAAATTTTGGTTCCGCGATCAATTTTTCTCAAAGTCCAGAAAATTTTTACGCATGTCGACTTCCATTTGCATTACCTCATTGAGGTTCAGAATTTGAGGCTCAAATCTTCTGCTGCTTGTAGAAGTTGTAATGTGAAAGATGTTACAACTACAAAGATGTTACAACTAACGTTGAAGTGTCCGCATCATCGTAATAAGTAAGTTAAGGACTTCATATATAACTGGTTTTTTGAATGGATTTGTTAACCCTAAAAAAATTGTCTTTCTAATTAATAGAAAATTATTTAAATGGGATACTTGTTGATTATATGTCATTGCTAAGAGAATACATGCTTCTGTGACACTGCAGTCATTTCGGACAGTGACGTGTTACATGAGGTTTTCATGAAATAGATACAAAAACATGACATAAGTTCTTAAAAGTGGAAAGTGTCACCTTTCTTTAATGAAACGAAACTTGAAAATAAGTTTTTAATATTGTCTAATGAAGATTAACATGATACGAACATTGAAAAGGATTCCAACTCGCTAAATTTCGTTATAGGAACAGAAATTATTGATTTCCCATATTTATAACTTTCAAGTGTAATAATGGCTGTTCGATGGTGTAATTACTCCTCAAAGACGCGGCCTGCCGTGTGTCCTTTATGACTTGGATAACAAGCAAGATGGATACAAAATAGTTATTATTTGTTTATATAACTCCTATCTATTAATGTATAACTCATTTATGTATGTCAAGCTTCGTTGTTACTTGAATCTTTGCCTTAAATACTTAGATATTGAGTGAGGTAGGAACAGCATTTTTTACTTGAGTTACTCCTCGAAGCCCTGCTTAATCAGGAGGTATGTTCAGTAATTTTGAGACACTGTAGAACTTTGGGTAGTGATTTGAATAACATAACGAAAACGTTGTTCAAGGTTCCATATGTCGGTGAGTTTTTGAGAAATATTTGTGGTATTAAATGGAAACATTATCGGCTCATGAGTCAGAAATACCTGTGTATGAGAATTCAAGATATGAATTAACTCGCATTTTAACATAGAAAATGGTGCTGAGTTGTTTAGGCGGTGTAAACCAGTGAAGCTATTGAATATGATGAAAGCATCGATGTTATGTTTTTCGGGAGGTGAACTGAACATTTACGGGTTGAAATCACGAACATGAATTCATTTAGAAATTATAGAAATGGCTCATTTCACTTATTTCGATGCCGAAATTGGAATGAATCTTTAATGAGAACTCACTTTATGTATGTCAAGCTTCGTTTTTGCTTCAATGTTTGCTTTGAAGATGTAAATATTGAGTAAATGCATAACAGGATTTCTGACTTGAGTTACCCCTCAAAGCTCTCCCTTGAGCAGTGCATGTTTTCAGTTATTTTGAAATACACAATGTCTCTTCTTGGAACGAAAACTTCATTTTGATGTTCGACAAATCACTCATTTCACTTAGATCATGGTTGCAGTTTGCACGAAGCGTGCGGCCTGATGTAGGGAGGCGATAGCACTTTTTTCGTGTGGAGAAAGTGAGATTGAGTTATATTGATAGGTAATGGGTTTGTTTTCATTGTAAATGATGATGCATTGGTGAACTCGGTTATCAATTGAGTGTAGTTTGAATTAGGCATATCATTTTTTGTGCATTGCAGGTAGATGTTGGAAATTTTGATACAATGTACATATGTATGTCTGTTTATGCTGACATTTTGAGAACGGACCAATCGATATTTTGGGGTGAATGAGTAATTTTCGAAAATTCTATGCATGTTTCAATTAACGATGAAGGGTACTTTGAAATCTGCTAGAGAATTCATTTTGGGCTCATATAAAGCGGAATCATAAGCAGGGTGTTAATGTGGTTTATTATATTATGTTTATTCATAATTGTTTGATATATGGGGGAAATGAGTTGTGTTAAATGTTTTTGTCCGTTATTTCGTCAGTGGAACGTATTGTGAACAATTTTTGGGGCAAGTTGGGACATTTTGACTTTTTTTTTTTTTTTTTATAATGAAGGCATCTACGGATGCTTTATTTCCAATCAAGCCTGATACATATCACCTTGTACATTGGATTTTCAAATGCCTTATAACTAACGCCAGGACGCCATGACGCTTTCCCCCGGTCGAGACCGGTACCCATTTCAGACACCTGGGTAGAGTGGGGTATTGTGCTTGGAATTTTTCTCCTATACCCAACAGAGAAAATCGCCACTGCCAGCGCCGAGTTTCGAACCCGGGTCCCGGCCGCACGGCGGCGGAACCTATAGCACATGGCTATCGCGAGCACTTGTGCAATGACCAAGCGTGTTGATAATTTAGGAAGAGTTTGAGAAAAGTTGAGGGATATTAAAATGCTATTTCCAATGCAAAATCGCAAGGAAGACAAAAATCGCTGCAGATAATACTTTCATAACCATACAGACTGATGCCTTCAAGCCCGTTAGTAAACTGTAGGGGGTAACTACACTGAAACTGGGTAGAAATGAGACAGAAATGACATTTTTCAGAGTTTCAAACTGATTCGAAGGTGAATGCAGTGCCCTTCGAGTATGACTAATATAAGAGCTGCAATTTTGCCGCTCAACGAGGTGCGTAGCACTCGTTGAGCGGCTCGAGAAGTCAGATTTAATTTTTCCAAGCCTTGAATTTGATCGCGCGACGGCGCGTTCCCTCATTGTGAACCCAATGAAGATGAACAGGTGTCGATGTTGTTTTATTAAACGAGAATTATCTTTCGTTTTGATGTGGCATTGCGATGGCATTTTTATTTTGTGATGATTTTTATGTTATTGAGGATTAATGATTGTTTTGTTGTACAATGGAGCAGGATTGGATGATTTAAGGGCTCTGCATGAATAAGTGAGACGCCATCTGATGT
Organism: Morinoia aosen; assembly: GCA_030386875.1. Taxonomy (NCBI): domain Eukaryota; kingdom Metazoa; phylum Arthropoda; class Malacostraca; order Amphipoda; family Talitridae; genus Morinoia; species Morinoia aosen. The sequence goes on from CM059558.1 coordinate 22,428,683, forward strand.
ATGTAAATGTAACGCTCATTCGCATCATTTATTCGTGGAAAGACAGATATACAGTATTGGGTTTTTGAGGTTCATTTCAGAAATTATTGATAGTAATTTGATGTGTCAAGAAGTTGGTGAATATTTTGCGTTTTTTTGTGGAATATTTTAAATAAATTTTCAGTACGAAAGGATATTGCTCCCATACGAAAGCGAGTAATCAATTTTGAAATGAGAAGTGGCTATTTTTCTGGGTTTCGGGAAGACTAATTTTCGTGCGTCTGGCTTTGGGGTAATTTTGAATAGCTTTGGTAGAATTTCCTTATTTTTTGAACCGCATGTGTAAGTAAAATTTTGAATGAGGCTCATGTAATTTAAATTAGTTATAGGTAACATGTAATGTGTTCTGGTGGGATGAAGGAACATATCGATAGTCTTGTAAGCATTTTTGACCTTAGGGGAATTCGTGATTTAACATTAAAATTTCATTCTCCCGGGATTCTGTATATAATATTGTTAAGAAAGTTTCAGTCGCGCTTCATACAAGGGATTTATGTAATTTCAAGTTTTGATGTAGGTGAAGCCATATAATTTTGAGTAGGAAAGGTTAAATGACTTTGTGTAAATTGCTGAGAAACAAGGGATTGACGGTAAGTTAAATGGAATACAATAAGAGTGGTGAAAAATTGAACAAAAAAATTGGATACATGAGGTTGTAAAGTCAGGTGGGGATAAAATTGGTTATGTTAGGTTTGATTAGACTAGGTTGGGTTAGATTACTTTACGGTGGTTTGAGTTGGTTATATTAGTTTGGGTTTGGTTCGGAAGTGATTGGTGAACGTATTGGTTGAATTGTGATTGGTGTTGTCATTTTATAAGAGTAGATCTGATTGATTTGTTGAGGTTGTGTTACTCATGAAAAATGTTAGTTACCCCTCAAAGCTGAGCTCCTGCAGCGCATATTTTCAGTTATTCGGATATAGACCAAGAAAATTCCCAGAAAGAAAAGAAATTTCAGAATTCAGTGTGTAACCGATGTCTCTTAGATACGCGTTGAAATTTGAGAGATCACCGTCTGTGGAATGATTTTTGAACTGTAAATATGGCCATAGGTTACGTTTTTATTTGGTAATGGTGTCGGAGAATCAATTGATTTTGGTGTTTGAAAGGTAAACATAGAGCCTAAAATGAAATACATTGTACACATCGGTTTGTGATTTGAGACGATGGTGTATCTGATTGTGTTGGCCAATTGTGGTTATTTTTTAAAGTGTGCCCTACATGTGTTTGTGTATATGTGTGTCTGTGGGTGTGGGAGTGTGTGTACGAGTGTGAAGGTTTGGGGTGTAGAGGTGTGCGAGTGAGTGTTTGTGTATGTGTGGTCCGCCCCGGTCTGTGCTGGTTATCCCACCAAAATTTACTTATGGCTGCTCCCAGCTTCAAGTGAACAAATTTGGTTCATTCTTTATAGCAATGTGTATTTCATCATGTTACAGGCCTGCCTATGCTATTTTTTCAATGTTTGATGTCGCTATGTAAGCTTGTATGTTTCTTTATTACTGTATAAAGATTGCTAGGGTTATAGATGATCCTAAAAATAATGGCAAAAAATTGAGGTTGTTTGTTTTCTTTTTGTTATTTTTGGGTAGTCCGGGTGTAGGTTTTCAAAATGCTTCTTCTCCTACAGTTTTTGAGCTACATTGATGATATGAGTATCACTAGATGCGGAAAACGTAGGGATTACCATAACCTATTTGGTAATTCCTAATTCGTTGTCAATCAAAAGTTAAGACGTCACAAGTGCAAAATTTTACAAAAAAAGTATGCTTCGGAATTTATTTTTTCATTTCAAATAGGAATTTGGAAAATGCCATATAGGTTATGATAATCCCTGAGTCTTTCCACATACAATGATACCCATATCACCATAGCTCAAAAACTGTAGGAGAAGAAACATTTTGAACCCCCTTCCCCCCAATTCCGCTTTCTATGAATATCTCGTTTTCTACAAAGACAAAAGCTTTCTATTTGCATTTTCTATCTGTATACCTAATTTCATTGGTCTAGGTTCAATTACAAAAAAAAATTATTCTAAAATAACAAAGAAAAATGTTCAGTAAGGAATTGAGGGAAATAAATAAGAATTTGCATACCAGGTTGGTCCCCACACTTTGCAGATAGAAACAGTAAGATTGAAAGAAGTTTGAGAAAAAAAAAATGAATTTTGAAAAATATGACAGTAGTTTTCCCCAAAAAAACAATAAAAAAATGAAGCCCGACTTACTTCAAGCCAATACAGGCTCCACTAAACCTCTGGGACTTTACATCATCCTCCAGGGAGCACTAATTTTTATAGCTGCAATGGAACTAACTTCATGGAACTAACACATGAAATAAAACACTTTTGAATAAAGATATAAAATATGGACTATATTTCCAGACCCATAAATATTTCAGTTTGAGTTCTAGATCCAGCAGTGATTAGTTAATTTCAACCAAATCAAAATTATTTGCATAACCCATATACTGTAAACACTCCATATGCTTTTATAAACTTTCATCAATTTTATAAATCTTCCTTGCACATTTGGTGGCCTTTTCTTCTCTTTTCTACACCCTTTCTACAGTCTATGTACAAAAGAAATTTTCACATCATCATCCAAGTAATGTAGATCAAATACCATCAGCTCTGCTGGTTTTCTTATCTTGCTGTACATGGTAATTGAATTTGGGCGTGTCATTTTAACTAACAAAAAAAGTTATGTAAGGAGCATGAACAACGTGAACAAGATTGGAGGCTTGTAAAAACTACATACCTACAAATTTAGCATTCAAATGAATACAGTAACTGAGAAAAATATCACTAGGAAAAAAAGAAAATGAAATAAATACAATTCCTCAACACAAAACACTAATAATTTGAAGGAACCAGTTTTCAATAGTGTGAAATCAGTGCAGGGTAAATCCCACTGCACAATTCATAACTTATACTGTAGACTTTTTTTACATGCCTCAGGGTTGAATCTTGGCTTACCTTTGGCGAGTAACCCACTCATCAAGTCGCCTGTTGAGATTGGCATAATGAACGTAGAATTCCAACTGTTGATTAACCTCATTGAAACGTCTCTGTAGTAACTCTGCCCCATCTGCAAAAAATACCAGTTTTATAAAATGATGTCAAAAAATAAAAATTTTATCGTATTAACATGCAAATGTTTAAACTACAAAAGAATTACAAACATAATATAAAAACTTGTAAAAATGCTTCAAGTAGCTGAACCTATTAAAAAATTTATACAGATTTTTTCAACATAGTTACTTTAACCCATACTAAATAAACTATCGATTTCTAATGACAGTTGGGGAAATTGCCAAATATTGCATTACAATTTTTAAATTAGAAATAAGAATTACCAGATAAATGAATATTTTGGAGCTTCATAGAACATAAAGAATTCTTCTGTAAATTAAGGAATTACTCAGTGTAATGAAAAATATTAAACTTTTTTTTGCTTAGTGCACCAATTTAAATGACAGAATTTGTAATTTATGCAAGGAATAAATTAATTTTGTTGGTAGATCAGCGAAAACTTTGGAAAATGTGGAGGAGAGGACCGTAATTGATTTCCCACTTTTTGGTGCCTAAACATAGCTAATTAGATGTAAATGAACAATTTTTCTTCTATGCACTTTCCATCTGAAATGAATATTCAACGAGTTATAGCGGTAGGTTTAGTTTGGGTAGAGTACGTTTGGGTACTTACTAATTTATTATTTGCCGGCCTCGCGGAGCCTGAACCCCCTTCTAGGATCTTTTAGTTAATAACACAATAGAGATTATCACCCAAAAATAACAAATTATAGCAGTATGTTAACTTTCGTTTTAGATGGCGGGAATGCGCTCGCGCACTCAAGCGCATCCGAATGGAGCGTTCATTGCAGTATTGCCATACGATGCGCTCGATGAATTACTTGCCGCTTCAAACACTAGAGTTGCGGTCAGTAATTTTCCACTATAACTCGTTAAATACTCATTTGGGTCAATATGTATTTTAGTTCATCCACAGAAATTAAAAATTCTGCTACAAAGAATCACTAAAGGAGCCCATTTAAAAATGTTTTACATGACTGACATTCTGCTCATTGATGCATTATTTTTGGGTCATTTAAATTGGAAGTTATGGGAGCGGCATTAATGGAAAAGCTTTCGCGCGCAAAGGAGAGGGCGTTCCAACAATGCAGCAGCAGGGGAAAAGTTGTTTTTGCAATATATGGCGTAATTTATTATTTGTCAACCCCGCTGAGCCTGAGCCCACTTCTAGGATGTTTTAGTTAAAAACACAACAAAGGTCATAACCAAAAAATATTAGCAAGACTGGATTACTCAAGACTTTGTTTACATCAGTTCCAAAACAGCGGCCACCCGGTACGGTCGTCGCCATCTTGATAACGAATGCATACCGATTTAAGTCTTCACTATTCCAGTCGTGCTAATATTTTTGGGTGATAACCTTTATGTGTTATGAGCTAAAACATCCAAGAAGTGGGTTCAGGCTCTGCAGGCTCTGCAGGCTCCGCAGGGTTGGCAAATAATACATTACAAAGTACCCAAGTATCGCAACTGCTATGGAAGACGAATATTTCAAAGTTAAATAATTCGAAAATAATGCATCAGTGAGCAGAATGTCATTCATGTTAAACGTTTTTAAATGGGCTCCTTCAGTCATTCTTTGTGCTCTCCGTGGCACAGCGGTTAAGGGATCGGACTTGTATGCTGGAAGTCGCGGGTTTGTATCCCGGCGCTGGCGCGAGATTTACCCCGTTGGGTATAAGGGAAAGCTCAAGCACAATACTCCACTCAACCCAGGTGTCGGAAATGGGTACCGGCTTTACGGGGGAACCGTCATGGTGTCCTATATATAGGGTTAGTTATAAGACATTTGAAAAACCAATGCTAAGATCATATGTATCAGGCTTGATTGGAAATAAAGCATCCCAAAGATGCCGATGTTAACCTAACCTTTTTTTTTTGTAATGGAATTTTTAATTCCAGTGGATGACTTAAAATACATATTGACTCTCATTTGCCCCAAAAAGGGCATGGATGAAAAGTTGTTTATTTTGATTTAATTACCATAATACAGGCAACAAAATTTCATAAATTGATTAGTTGCATCTCCATAACATTAACCAAACTTTTGTAAATGTCGAGGATTATCCGGGAATCGATTATCCACTTTTTGAATGCTAAACATAGTAAATTAGATCGAAATAAACAAATTTTCTTCTATGCACTTTCCGTCGTAAATGATTTTTTTACGAATTATAGCGGTAGGTTTAGTTTTGTCTTTGATGACGAATGTGCTCAAATAAACAGCTACTCTTTGATTTTAGAATTTTTGTTGCTTGAATCAGGGTAGGTATTAACATCAAAACAAACTACTTTTCTGCCATACATTTTTTCCGTCAAATGAATATTTTACGAGTTAGTGCGGTAGGTTTAGTTTCGTCTTTGATAACGAGAAAGCCGGAAGCGAGACGCCATTGCAGCATTGCCATTCACAAGGCCAAATGAATTACTTCCCGCTTCAAACACTTGAGTTGCGGTAACTAATTTACCGCTATAACTTGTAAAATACTTATTTACGACGGAAAGTACATAGAAAAAAACTTGCTTATTTCGATCTCCTAATTAACTATGTTCAGGCACCTATAAATCAAATATCGATTCCCGGATAATCCTCAACATTAACCCAAACTTTTACTACATTTAAAATTTCACCTCAATTCAAATTTTTCTCAACTTTTTATATATCAATATTTTCTTGATATAAATTTTGAAAAAGGCAAAGTTATTTATGGGCTACTCTGTACACCATCAAATGCCTTCATTTTCTCACGGTTGTTATGAATAAATTTTTTTAGATTTTAAAAGGTCCACACCTACTTATATGAACATTATTGTGTAACATACTTTCAATGATTAAATACCCAAAACTTAAGTGTATAATACGCAACAAGTGTTTTCACATACATTTTATATCTTTTTGGGTAAATCTGAAGGGGATGACAGTTGTCGGTTTTCCACTTTTTGGTGCCTGAACCTAATTAATGGAATCAAAATAAACAAGTTTTCTTCTATTATTTTTTCGTCTCAAATGAGTATTTTACGATTTATAGCGGTAAGTTTAGTTTCGTCATTGATGACGAATGCGCTCGAATAAACAGCTACTCATCGATTTTCGAATTTTTGTTGCTTGAAACATGGTAATAACTTCGAAATACACAACTTTTATTATATACACTTTTTTCGTCAAATGAGTATTTAACGAGGTATAGCGGTAGGTTTGGTTTCGTCTTTCAAGACAGAGCGCTGGAAGCGAGACGCCATTGCAGTATTGCCATACAACTCGATCAAAGAATTTCTTTCCGCTTCAAAGACTGGAGTTGCGGTAAGTCATTTACCGCTATAACTAATAAAATACTCATTTGAGACAAAAAGTGCATAGGGTAATTCATCAAATATCGAACTGAACTGATTATCGAACAACTTTGGAAATATGCGCGTAATAAATTTAGTAAGCATCCAAACTTGCTCAGTGCCAGTGATCTTACATCTAAAACTCCTATTTTAGTGATAAAAACTCATTTCTGTGAGCTGCAAACTGCTACCAGCGGTTGCGAACGCATTGTCTGTACGACCCTTACAAATTGGTCGAATTTTTTCACTCGAAAAATCTTACGCACCTCGGGAAAATTGCGACGGTTTAATTGTTGTTGGGTCACCGTCAACCTCCCATCATAACTAGAGAGTAGTGTTGTCATATGATGTTCTGTTGCTGTATTTTTTTCTTTTCTGCCAAAAACTTGATAATTATTCCATGTTCGACATTCAGTTCCTTTTTCATGTCAGTATTAAATACTGAACAAAGGTGTTCGAATCAAAATTCCTTAAAAATCATGAATTTATGCCTCGAACAAGGCTTTTCGATTCTTAATTCTTTTAAATAACTGAATCGATCTATTGAACGCCTGTTTTATTTCATTAAAATATTGTATTAACGCTTGATAATAACATTGAATAGTTGAAGGTGGGAATTCTGGTGAGGGGCTACCAATCAGCTGCTGGTGTTCCAAGGCCCTCAAGATCATCAATGATTCGTCTGGCTACATTTACTGATGATCAATCCCTTGCCAAGAAAATTGATGCAAGCATCATTAATCATTGACGAGTGCTTTACACTCTACTCCAAAAAAGGTCACACAGGTTGATGATCACAATGATGGTTCAACAAACACTGCAAATGAAACATCAACATCATATTCAAATTTTGATAACTCTCCATTCAAATGCATCTTGAAAATAAGTAATGAGACAGTTATTTCAAACAAACAAACAAAACAAACATCGGCATCTTTGGGATGCTTTATTTCCAATCAAGCCTGATACAAATGATCTTAAGCATTGGTTTTTCAAATGTCTTATAACTAACACTATATATAGGACACCATGACGGTTCCCCCGTAAAGCCGGTACCCATTTCCGACACCTGGGTCTAGTGGGGTATTGTGCTTGAGCTTTCCCTTATACCCAACGGGGGAAAATCGCAGCACCAGCGCCGGGATACGAACCCGCGACTCCAACATACAAGTCCGATCCCTTAACCGCTGTGCCACCGCGAGAATTTCCAAGAAAAGCCAGTGCACCAAAGAAAAAAAAGAATGAAAGAAAAACGTTTATTTTCCAAGTGGCCACATGAGATACATGTCAACATATTGGGTTTTAAAAAGTTTCTTAATATAGGACGTCCTAAAACAAAAGTTCCATACGAGGAGTACTAATTGACAAACCATCAGAGGTGTACAAATAGAAAAGCCATATGAGGCATAATAATTGACAAACTATACGAGGTGTACTAATAGACAAACTATCAGAGGTGTACAAATAGATAGACCATACGAGGCATATTAATGGACAAAATATACGAGGCGTACTAATAGACAAACCATACGTGGCGTGCTAATAGTCTAACAAATGTTCCCTACGAGGAGAACTAATTGACAAACCATCCTGTTCGAATAAAAATTCTTGTTCGATTCATCTTCGATATTGATGAAATTTTGTTATTAAAGAATTCGATTTTTAGAACAATAAATAAATTCCAACAATCTACGTTGTCTTTAAAGCGACATCACAGAACAAGAAAGCAACTGTTCAAGAATAATCTTGAGGCCCGCAACAGTTATTCAGAGCAAAAGTTACCGATTCATGAAGGTTGTTTCTAGACACACGTGGTTTCTGTTCGATATTTGATGAATTACCCTAGAAGAAAACTTGTTTATTTCGATCTAATTAACTATCCTAAGGCATCGAAATTTACAAAATCGACAACTGTCATCTCCTTCACATTTACCTCTTTTTGTTTTGAAACCTGTCATAAAATAAGATACAAGAGTAATGCATATTGATATAAATATTTTGCAGTTCATTTGGTTGGAATTATTTGAAGAGCTTCACACTGTCATCATTTATCATAACCATTGATAAGTGCAGTAGCTTTTCAACAAAATGAAATTCAGCTTTACAACAACAAAACTTTCCCTCCAATGAATGTTTCGTTATAATTAAATGCAAAATTCTCCCTTAACTAACTAAGCAATCTTTAGTTGTAAAGGGCTTTATTAACCAATACTCACGCCAAGTTTCTCCTCTTTTCACCATGTAATGCTCCCCAATTTCTAATTTATGGCCAGCCGTACCATCAGATGGATCTATTTTTTTGTCTATTGAAGAAGCTCTAATTTTTTCAAATCCATCAGAACCGTTTTCACTCTTTCGACGAACTGCACTAGCCATCCTGTTGCAAGCAGGTGACGGTTGCACCACCATGTTTCAACTGACAAATAGTTTCAAAAACACCGAACAAGCTTACACCTGAGGTAAATCATATGTTGAGGTGTAGTGCATATAATTGGAATTACTTATTTTCAAAGCCATGAATCACACAATATAAACGATGCAATTATTCTTCGCTCGTCAGCTAACATGTGCTAACACGTTTTCGTTTGAAATGTTATGTTCCTATACAGAACGTTGTTATGAGAAGTTTCTTTTCATTGTGTACAGAGGTTATCCGGAAACAGTAGTGTAAAATGTTTTCCATTCACTGATAAATATTTAGTTAATGTGCGGTAATTGAGCAAGAGCAAAGTTTTCTGGTCTAATTTTATTATGAACCATATGTTATCGATTTATGAATAAAACGTTGCAATATGTACGACAACTGCTGCTAACAGAAAAAAGAAAGAAAAAAACGCTTATTTCAAAAAAATAAGATACATGAGATGAATGACAACATATTGGGTTTTGAAATTTATTATTATAAGACGTCCTTAGACAAACGTACTATGCGAGGCGCACTATTACACAAACTAGGGTAATTTATCAAATATCGAACAGAAACCACGTGTGTCTAGAAACAAGGTTAGGTTAGGTTAACATCGGCATCTTTGGGATGCTTTATTTCCAATCAAGCCTGATACATATGATCTTAGCATTGATTTTTCAAATTTCTTATAACTAACCCTATATATAGGACACCATGACGGTTCCCCCGTAAAGCCGGTACCCATTTCCGACACCTGGGTTGAGTGGGGTATTGTGCTTGAGCTTTCCCTTATACCCAACGGGGAAAGTCTCCGTGCCAGCGCTGGGATACGAACCCGCGACTTCCAGCATACAAGTCCGATCCCTTAACCGATGTGCCACGGAGAGCACAAACAACCTACATAAATCGGTAACTTTTTTAAACAATTTAAACAATTTAAACAATTTATTTACCACAGGTGATACAGAGATAAAATGTTTCTTAAGTCTAGCACAATGGTCAAATTTGAGTATAGCTAACTGTGGGCCCGAATAAGTTCAGTGACTTCTAGGGCATCCTACCATCAAGGTTAGTCTTAGGAGTACAATAATGTTTAACCTAATTCACTTAAACTAGAGACGCATTAGACTGATCAATGAGATAAATAATGAAGGTATCTACGGATGCTTTATTTCCAATCAAGCCTGATACATATCACCTTGTACATTGGATTTTCAAATGCCTTATAACTAACGCCAGGACGCTTTCCCCTGGTCAATACCGGTACCCATTTCAGACACCTGGGTAGAGTGGGGTATTGTGCTTGGAATTTTTCTCCTATACCCAACAGAGAAAATCGCCACTGCCTGCGCCGAGATTCAATCCCGGGTCTCTGCCGCACGGCTCATTTATATAAGCCCAATTTAGACTAACTAGTAGCATAAGCCTTTAAAAAAAACCGTGACGTTGGTGGTGTCACTTTAAGGTATCAGCTTTAATAATCCCAAGCTGGACAAGCGAGTTATCGTAGTAGAAGCAGGTAGTTTAGCTAGCCTGGGAGTGGAATCTTAGGCTTAATAGCTTCAAAAATAACCCATATGAATTGCAAAGCGAATAGATTGTAAATGGGAACTCTCAGGCCCAGGGAGTGTGTGTGTGGTGGCGTTTGGCGATGTCGTTGAGGTTCTGCAAAAGTCGAAAACGCTGGATGAGCAGTCCCAGGAGACATCAAGAAAAATTCCACCACTGACAGTCCCCACATCGTGAATGATAAACTCCCACAGAGTAGACTCTCTGAGAAATCCTACAGATCCGACACGATCTAATTTAATTGTTCTCACTTTTGTCAAGCTCAAAGTAGGATAGAATCAATTTAGAACTGGCAAAACTCTTTTACCACTGCTCTTACTTTGAATAGAGGCATGAAATTTAAGGGAAATTTTTGGTAATGAACTACTTGTGATTTTTTTAACAAAAGCAACAATATCGGTGATTCCATTTTGTGGAATTATGGCAAATTCGTGTGACTGAATAACACATGATTCATGAAGCAGAAAGGAAAGATATAAAATAGCTAAAATGCATAGCATTAGAATTAATGCTTTTTTTCTTTTCGTACTCTAGAACATCTCTATATCTGTACGAGAAATAAAAGGGAAGATCCTAAAGTTCATTGATATCAATCATACTGAAAAACTCTGATAAGTATCATTTGTAATAAAAAGAAAAATATCTACACTGAGAATAGAAACACTTAACGTGTCGCTTGCAGCAGAAAGAAAATATTCGCAAAACGAACAATGAACGTCAAGGTGACAATGACCCGGCGGTTTTTACGCTTCGCCATTTGCAATAAACCGCCGGCATAACATCGTACGCGTTCACGAAGTGTTTGTGTACGCGAGTAGTACGCGTTCACGATGGCAGATGCTAGTATGTATTTTTGCCGCAAGAATAAAGAAAAAATGATTTAATTTGTTGGTAGTGATTTATATTGAAATAAATGCGATTAAACGCAAGATTTAAGGAGTAATGAAATATGAAAAAAACTAAAACTTTAGCAGGCATATACATGAATAATCTTCGTACTCTATAATCCGTACGAAATTAATAAAAGGCATTCCTAATTATTTACCCGTCAAACACATTTAAGAAAACTACTGCAAGTATGTTGTAAAAAGAAATATTATTCCACATGCATAAAGTGCGATTTAAATCACAGAGTAATGACACGAGACGGCAGTTTGTGCTCCGCAAGGTTTTGGAAAACAAAGACACCGGCAACAAAGACACTACCAACAGAGACGCCGGCGTTTTAGCCGCGCTCTGTCACCAGTACTCCGTGAACGGATCTTGAATTAATATGACAGCTGCAAGGTGCATAACTTTGTAGTAAGGCACAAACGTAGTTGGATATACTAATGACTCGACACAGGAAATGAATCGTGACACGCAAATTTATACGCTTTGTCACGTTGAGGTAGCACTCGAAATAAAACAATGCTAGTCTAAGAATTTTAACACTATTTTCAAGTTTATCCCCACATCACGACGATGAAAAATCCTTAAGTTTAACACCATGCACACGGAGAATTTACACTGTATACTTTACCAGGTTTTCTCTATTCTCACACTTAATTTCTTTCACTTACGAGGGCTGTACGCACGCTAGAGAGTCACGAAAGAGAGTGAGTGCGTGAATGAGTTCAAGCGTCGCGCTTGGGTGTTGCCACTTCCGGCGGCTTAAAACTCGAAATGTCGAATGATTATTTTATCTCTCATGTATTTACACAAATACTTCAATGATTACGAATTTGAAGTAGAAAATAATTAATAATAATTTAGAGTAAGATTTTTAATGCTAATAATTATTTTATTTACGTGCGAATGGGAATTTTTATCATTTTACTCTTATGTAGCTGATGCTACATTACCCCCCAAGGCGCAGACCGAAAGGTCCACCCGCTATCATCATTCGTAGCGGGAAGGAGGTCGAACTAAGCGACCATAGCGGGTCTGGCAGTCGGAGAAAGTTACTGAGCGGGGAAGTTTCACCAAACGGGTCTGCAAATTCAGGTCGGCAAGAGTTCTAGGAACAGGGGTTACTGCAGCGGGCTCGTCTGGTCTCTCCAGACTTGTCGCTGTTTCAGTAAGAGGGCTAGAGTTAGAGTCTACGCTAGGCTTAGGGATAGGGTTTGAATGTACAGGCACATAGAAAGGGTTACACTCTAGTTGACTAGGCAACAATGCAGCCAACTGAGGAAGCTGAGATGGTAGATATGATCGAGTCTCAGTGGAAAGGGAATTCTGGGGAGAGAATTATGAGTTAGAAGTTACACTATGATCGAAAGTGTACGCGACTTTTAATCGATCAATGCTCACAGGGTCGTGTGAACCAGATCTTTCAAGGATGAAATACTTGGGCGTCTTTTTCAATATTTTGAATGGGCCATCATAAGGGCGCGTGAGTGTAGGTTTGATGGCGTCATTACGGACGTACACATGTGTGCAGTCTTGCAAAGCAGGATCTAATTTGTCTTTTGTTTGAGGCATTCGTGGAGCAACATACTTGATCTGACGCATGCAATCTTTGAGACAGGTTACATATGCGGAACGGTCAGCAGATGAAAATTCAGGCTAGGGTTTTGGGTCAACAATGTCGCCGGGGAGACGAAGTGTTTTCCCATGCAACATTTCTGCTGCTCTGCATTGCTGATCTTGCCGATATAAATTCCTAATACTCAGCAGTACTACTGGAAGTCTGTCAGTCCAATCGTGACTGCAATTAAGGCAGCGCAGCGCAGCTTTTAAATCTCTGTGGACTCTCTCAATAAGTCCATTCGACTGCGGATGGTAAGCGGTAGTGCTGGTGTTAGTACAACCTAAGGCGGTGCTAAGCTCACTCCAGAATTTGGAGGTAAATTGTGATCCCCGGTCATGCGTGACACTTAAGGGAACCCCAAATCTGGAAACCCAGTTTCCCATGAAAGCGCGCGCTACTGTCTCAGTTTGGGTATCAGGAAGAGGCACGGCCTCAACCCATCGAGAAAACCTATCAATGATTGTCAACAAATAAGACTGACCACGCGATAAAGGCAAAGGACCCACCAAATCTAGGTGTACAGAGTCGAATTTGTGTCCAGCAAAAGCACAGCTCTGTAACGCTGCACGATTATGTTTCACAATTTTGCTGCTCTGACATGCATGGCAGTTTTGCACAATTTGCTTGACCTCCTTACGCATCGCTGGCCAGACGAAACGATCGGAAATCAAACGAAATGTACGGTTAATACCAGGATGAGAGAGAGAATGATAGTGAAGAATAGCTACTCTGCGGAGAGTTGCAGGAAGATACAAACGAGAAAGTCGCTCGGCATCACGGTACACGCCGTCAACCAAGGTTAATTTCAGAGAGGAAGTGTTAGAAGGTTTGAGAAGATCCTGGAGTTCAGGATCCTCCTTCTGCGCGTTTTCAATATTGCCGAATGTGATTTCACCACTGGTTTGGACAAAATTGATTCTAGATAGACAGTCAGCGACAGTATTGTCGAGACCTTTGATATATCGGATATCAGTGGTGAATTGACTAATGAAGGAAAGGTGTCGAGCTTCTCTTGGGGAATGTCTTTCAGACGGCATCTTGATCGCTGATGTCAAGGGTTTGTGGTCTGTGTAGATCACGAACTCCCTTGCCTCTAGAGCATAGCGAAAGTGTCTTACAGACAGATAGATAGCAAGGAGTTCCCTACCGAACGCGCTATAAGCACGCTCAGTGGGCGACAGCTTTTTGGAAAAGAAGGCAAGAGGAGAGATGTTAGTTCCTACTTTCTGTTGCAAAACGGCACCTACGGCAGTACTTGAGGCATCAACTACCAAACTGAAATCAGCATTAGCAATAGGATAGGATAATTCAGTCGCGGTAGCTAGCTTATGCTTAATCTCGTCAAAAGCTTTGCGCGCATCCTCCGTCCATTTTACCTCAATAGATTTACCTTTTTTCTTGGCTTCCAGCAAGTCTGAAAGAGGAGCTAAGGTTTGAGCACAATTGCGTATAAAGCGATGATAGAAGTTAACAGAACCTAGGAACCTTCTCAGTTCCTTCTGGGTCTGTGGAAGAGGAAAGTTTTTGATCACTTCTACTTTGGAAGGCAAAGGTTTTAGACCTAGGCTAGAGATTTCATGACCTAAGTGAATCAGTGATGGCTTTCCGAGCTCACATTTTGCAGGATTTACGAGGAGTCCATTGTCGGACAACCTTTGAAAAACGACCCTAATATGGTCTTTGTGCAGCTCCGGGGTTGTGGATGCCACTAGGATGTCGTCTAGATAGACATAGGCGAAAGTGAGATCTGAGAAAATTTCAGCCATGTGGCGTTGGAACGTTTGAGGTGCGTTCCGGAGACCATATGGCATCTTTAGAAATTCAAAGAGACCAAACGGAGTGATTACCGCGGTCTTAGCGATAGCGCTCTCCTCAAGTGGAATTTGATGGAAGGCGCTCTGGAGATCTATCTTTGAGAAAATTTGAGCTCCCTCTAAATTTGCACTGAAATCATGAAGGTAAGGAATAGGGTAGCGGTCAGGTAGAGTAACGGCATTCAACCTGCGGAAATCCCCGCACGGTCTGAATTCACCGTTAGCCTTGGGTACTAGCAAAAGAGGGCTAGCCCAAGGACTTTTGGAACTGCGGATGATGCCGCATTCTTGCATGCGCGCAAATTCTTTCTTGGCTAAAGCCAATCGATCAGGCGGTAGTCGCCGAGCTCGGGAATAGACTGGCGGTCCAGTGGTTTCAATATGGTGTTTCGTGCTAGTCTGCATTTTTTTAGAAGCTAAGTTAGAGTTTGTTAGTGCAGGATATTCTGCGAGGACCTGCTCGAACATGCACTCATCTTTGAAAGCGATGGCGAAGGAATGCAAAACGTTATCTTCAGCCATGCCACAAGCGGGAATTGAGATCTGTGTCTCCTCGTCCCTAATTTTATGGTTTTTCACATCTACAATTATGCCAAACTTGGCTAGAAAATCGGCACCTATTATGGGCTCTTGAACCTCAGCTATCATGAAGGTAAATGTGAATTTGCTCCTCAATCCCAGACTACACTCGAGTGCTCTCTCCCCATAACAAGCTATTGGCGTGCCATTTGCTGCGCGCAGTGTTGCTGAGCGAATATTATTTTTATCTTTCGCCGTAGCTGGTATTATAGACACGCTCGATCCTGTGTCTATTAGGAATCGAAGCTTTGTGATTGGGTCGAATACGACAATGAGGCGAGTGGTCTGGGAGTTAGCTAACGCAGTACTCGCTACTATGCGTCGCTGTTGGCGTTTCTCGAAGTCATTTCGGTATAACGGGGGCAAAAGCGTGAGGCACATTTGGGCGCTTGGTCACCAAACTTTTGGTGATACCAGCATAAGTTACTACTAGCATCACGAGAGCTCGACTTAAAGCGGCGGTCTTGAGCTGACCTATCATAAGATCTACCTCTATCAAAACTTTGAGGCGGCGGGTAGTCATAGGGATAGTCGTAGGCATTTTGGTAGCTTTGGAATCTCCCTGGGCCTTGCCGGATGTGGGCTACACTATGCCCTAACTGGCAATTCTGGAAAGCTTGCTTAAGCTCAGCGATGTCTTGCTGCATCTTATCTATTGTGGCTGAGGATTGATTATTAGCAGTATTTGCCGGGCTAAAATTCGCAGCTGATGCGTTCAAAGAAGCTACCTGCGGTGCTTGTGACACGTTTAGGTTTCGCATCACTGTCTCAGTGGACTCTGCAAGCATCTCTAAAGTTTGGTCCGGGCTTGCTAACGATAGAAATGGACGCACATTACTAGGAAGTTTATTCATATAAACTTCTTTCAGAAATCCCTCAGCTACGGCAACACCCGCTGCAAGTTTTCGCAACTCCTTAACTAACGAAGTGGGAGAGAAAGAGACAGAGACAGGTGGAATTGCTGATGTGTCTACAAGGCTTCGGAATTTGTCCGCATCGGACATCTGCAATTTCGCCATAATTTTCCCTTTTAAGATGCCGTAGGGATTAACAGTAGGAGGGTTTTCTAACAATTGATTGGAGTCGTTTAATAATTTCGTGGGAGCTGCGGACACAAGGGCATAAAACTTATCGTTTTCGTCCCTTATTTTATTATACCTAAATATTGCCTCCACTTGGTTAAACCAAGTGAGGCTGTCTTCTGGTATGAAAGGCGGCAGACTAAGAGGTTTTGTGCGCGCTCGATCTTCATTATCTGTGTCAGGCATGCTAGCAATTTTCTTTGGAATGCACAAATTAAGCTATAACGGCAAGGAATTTGCGTAATCAACGCCTATGACTTGGAATTAAAGTGACAAAGGTTTGCGTTATTACTCTACCTACTCAATCATTCAAATAAAGATGAAACGGAGAGAAGAAAATATAAAATTGGAAACGAAAATTTATGCGGTAGGCAGCAATTAGCGTGGGCACGAAAAAAAACAGGTGAGAAAAAATATTTTCCTACCTACTGTGGCATATGAGACAAAAAGGACGGGATAGCGCTGGAAAAAATTTTGTTAGAGCTGCTCAGAGAACATTCATTAACACGGTTAAATCCATAGAAATTCTCAAAGACTACGACATGGGAAAATTTATCACTACAATGCTATGCCAAAATTATCCTCTCTCACAATTTTTCAAACACTTATCGAGTTGAATATTTTTTTTTATTTAGGTTTTAAGGCTGGGGTTTTAATCTATGGGGTTTTAAACTCGGGGTCACCAGTGTTAGGGCTTGGGGGGGGTATGCTAGTTATCCGCTTCCAAACCCTAATCAATCACTCGATAGTATTCTTAAACCGTGAGAGAAGGGTAATAAGGCGAAGGAACTCAGCTCGGTCTTTATTCGGAGGAACGCCAGGCGAACTGGCGATAAGCTTGGTCTCGAAGAGCTTGTCTAGGTGGGCACTCCGTGCCAGTGAGGTCCGTCGAGCGATGGTGTCGGCAGGATGTAATGAGTTGTGTTTGGGAATTTATATAAGCCCAATTTAGACTAACTAGTAGCATAAGCCTTTAAAAAAACCCGTGACGTTGGTGGTGTCACTTTAAGGTATCAGCTTTAATAATCCCAAGCTGGACAAGCGAGTTATCGTAGTAGAAGAAGGTAGTTTAGCTAGCCTGGGAGTGGAATCTTAGGCTTAATAGCTTCAAAAATAACCCATATGAATTGCAAAGCGAATAGATTGTAAATGGGAACTCTCAGGCCCAGGGAGTGTGTGTGTGGTGGCGTTTGGCGATGTCGTTGAGGTTCTGCAAAAGTCGAAAACGCTGGATGAGCAGTCCCAGGAGACATCAAGAAAAATT
Source organism: Morinoia aosen (assembly GCA_030386875.1). Lineage (NCBI taxonomy): Eukaryota > Metazoa > Arthropoda > Malacostraca > Amphipoda > Talitridae > Morinoia > Morinoia aosen. Next base: position 22,446,370 of record CM059558.1, read on the forward strand.
CCACCACTGACAGTCCCCACATCGTAAATGATAAACTCCCACAAAGTAGACTCTCTGAGAAACCCTACAGATCCGACACGAGCTAATTTAGTTGTTCTCACTTTTGTCAAGCTCAAAGTAGGATAGAATCAATTTAGAACTGGCAAAACTCTTTAACCACTGCTCTTACTTCAAATAGAGGCATGAAATTTAAGGGAAATTTTTGGTAATGAACTACTTGTGATTTTTTTAACAGAAGCAACAATATCGGTGATTCTATTGTGTGGAATTATGGCAAATTCGTGTGACTGAATAACACATGGTTCATGAAGCAGAAAGGAAAGGTTTAAAATAGCTAAAATGCATAGAATGAGAATTAATGCTTTTTTCTTTTCGTACTCTAGAACATCTCTATATCTGTACGAGAAATAAAAGGGAAGATCCTAAAGTTCATTGATATCAATCATACTGAAAAACTCTGATAAGTATCATTTGTAATAAAAAGAATAATATCTACACTGAGAATAGAAACACTAAACGTGTCGCTTGCATCAGAAAGAAAATATTCGCAAAACGAACAATGAACGTCAAGGTGACAATGACCCGGCGGTTTTTACGCTTCGCCATTTGCAATAAACCGCCGGCATAACATCGTACGCGTTCAAGAAGTGTTTGTGTACGCGAGTAGTACGCGTTCACGATGGCAGATGCTAGTATGTATTTTTGCCGCAAGAATAAAGAAAAAATGATTTAATTTGTTGGTAGTGATTTATATTGAAATAAATGCGATTAAACGCAAGATTTAAGGAGTAATGAAATATGAAAAAAACTAAAACTTTAGCAGGCATATACATGAATAATCTTCGTACTCTATAATCCGTACGAAATTAATAAAAGGCATTCCTAATTATTTACCCGTCAAACACATTTAAGAAAACTACTGCAAGTATGCTGTAAAAAGAAATATTATTCCAAATGCATAAAGTGCGATTTAAATCACAGAGTAATGACACGAGACGGCAGTTTGTGCTCCGCAAGGTTTTGGAAAACAAAGACACCGGCAACAAAGACACTACCAACAAAGACGCCGGCGTTTTAGCCGCGCTTTATCACCAGTACTCCGTGAACGGATCTTGAATTAATATGACAGCTGCAGGTGTATAACTTTGTAGTAAGGCACAAACGTAGTTGGATATACTAATGACTCGACACAGGAAATGAATCGTGACACGCAAATTTATACGCTTTGTCACGTTGAGGTAGCACTCGAAATAAAACAATGCTAGTCTAAGAATTTTAACCCTATTTTCAAGTTTATCCCTACATCACGACGATGAAAAATCCTTAAGTTTAACACCATGCACACGGAGAATTTACACTGTATACTTTACCAGGTTTTCTCTATTCTCACACTTAATTTCTTTCACTTACGAGGGCTGTACGCACGCTAGAGAGTCACGAAAGAGAGTGAGTGCGTGAATGAGTTCAAGCGTCGCGCTTGGGTGTTGCCACTTCCGGCGGCTTAAAACTCGAAATGTCGAATGATTATTTTATCTCTCATGTATTTACACAAAAACTTCAATGATTACGAATTTGAAGTAGAAAATAATTAATAATAATTTAGAGTAAGATTTTTAATGCTAATAATTATTTTATTTACGTGCGAATGGGAATTTTTATCATTTTACTCTTATGTAGCTGATGCTACAGAACCTCTAGCACATGGCTATGATAAGTAACTCGAAATTAGATACTTCATTTCACAATATAGTTCATTTGGACTAGATTTAACAGTATATTCGACAAACGATTCATGAACAGACTGAAGATCGGCGAAATTGATCAAGGCAAATCACATTATAAGGACCAGTTATGTAGTGGACAAGGTTTGACTCTGTGATCTTACACGACTAGTAATCTGATAGGAAGTGAGACTCAAGACTTTTTTTGAATACCTTATAAGAATTACTTTCACGGATCTCCGCAGGTATTGAGTTCCAAGTTTTAGTTCCAACGAAGACGATACTGTGTTGTGACCGAGCCTTTGAGTAATAAGGACCGGCGTGCCAAATTTCGACCAGTCACGCGAACGGAAACTCGAACGCACTCTTTCTACCTAAAAACAGGGTAAAGAAGACCGGCCGGCGGCAGCAGAGGGACTTCATAACGCCGTTAGGTACAGAATTTCTGGAGATTTCTTGAGTTCACCTCGTGCGACTTTACACTTGAGTTGACCGACTCGTAACTTTCGAACAGATGCACCCATCAACTTCAAATTACTCTCAAATGAAAGAGTGAAACATTTCCAGTAGTACGGTGTCATACACACGACCACGGCCTCAACGGTTTTTAGAAAAATAGAGAAATTCTGCGTTGAGACTATCCGACTCGCGCGCCCTCAAAAAACTTAAGTTGACCGACTCGTAACTTTCGAACGGATGCACCCATCGACTTCAAATTACTCTCAAATGAAATAGTGAAACATTTCCAGTAGTACGGTGGACTACACACGACCCTAGCCTCAACGGTTTTCGGAAAAATAGAGAAATTCTGCGTTGAGCCTATCCGACTCGCGCGCCCTCAAAAAACTTAAGTTGACCGACTCGTAACTTTCGAACGAATGCACCCATCGACTTCAAATTACTCTCAAATGAAAGAGTGAAACATTTCCAGTAGTACGGTGTCCTACACACGACCACGGCCTCAATGGTTTTTGGGAAAATAGAGAAATTCTGCGTTGAGCCTATCCGACTCGCGCGCCCTCAAAAAACTTAAGTTGACCGACTCGTAACTTTCGAACGGATGCACCAATCGACTTCAAGTTACTCTCAAATGAAAGAGTGAAACATTTCCAGTAGTACGGTGTCCTACACACGACCACGGCCTCAACGGTTTTCGGGAAAATAGAGAAATTCTGCGTTGAGCCTATCCGACTCGCGCGCCCTCAAAAAACTTAAGTTGACCGACTCGTAACTTTCGAACGGATGCACCCATCGACTTCAAATTACTCTCAAATGAAAGAGTGAAACATTTCCAATAGTACGGTGTCCTACAAACGACAACGGCCTCAACGGTTTTTGGGAAAATAGAGAAATTCTGCGTTGAGCCTATCCGACTCGCGCGCCCTCAAAAACTCAAGTTGACCGACTCGTAACTTTCACACGGATGCACCCATCGACTTCAAATCACTCTCAAATGAAAGAGTGAAACATTTCCAGTAGTACGGTGTCCTACACACGACCACGGCCTCAACGGTTTTCGGGAAAATAGAGAAATTCTGCGTTGAGCCTATCCGACTCGCGCGCCCTCAAAAAACTTAAGTTGACCGACTCGTAACTCGCGCATTGTCAAAACATCCTATCCTAAGAATTCGAAATAATAATATCCTCAACTTCACTTACAATGAACAGACCTTTTCATGACAAAAGAAGGCATGGGAAATTGAAAACAAATAAAATTAACCTCAGAGTCATATCATTTTCTATATCAATATTTCCCGAGAATAAAAGCTTACGTTTTTTCTGTTTTATCGAGCTATATTTTGATCGCTATTCAAGCCTTTTTAATGGATATTTAATTTGTCCTGTGCTTATGCACTATCGTTAAACCCTAGAAAACCTATAACATAATTTCTACTTCTTTTTCAAGAATTTGTTGAACCCTGAACGCATTGTTTGTTTCTCCTCGCGGTTACTGTGTTGATATAAGTTGTGTAACCTTGTTTTTTCTTTTGTTTTCATTTTATTTAAGAGTTAAACCAATCAAATGGTCATTCACACAATTGGTTTGGTTTTTATATTTTCCAAAATTAGATTGAATGACTATTACGAGAAAATATTTATGATAAACTAATTTATGGCAGTGCATAACAAATCATTATTGACTGCCTGTTTTTTTCATATGTCTTTGAATCAGGTGATTTAGGCGTTTATGCATTTTCATCCGCTACAATTTTTGTGTTTCGTTTTCCGTACAGGCTAATACGTTTTTTTCATTTACGTCATTCTTAACGTATCTGTTTCGCTACATCCACGCCTTATTTGAGGATGTATGCTTAGGTATTTTTGGGGTACTTTTTCCAACATGTATTTCACTTCATCAGCCGTTTACGATGCGTCTAGTTCAATATTGACGGGTTTATTGCATTTTTTATTTCAAATTAATAGCTTTACGTAAACAAATTTGGCCATTGTATTGTTTTTTAAAGAGTTAAATTGATGGATGAATGAATTATAAGAAGTTCTGAACGTTTCAAGAATACATTCTTAGGAGGGAGAACCATTCTTTGAACCGCAAATTTTTATGGACCGCAAATTTTTACAGGCTCACTCGCCGTATGTATAAAACTGCCGAATTAATTTTTATGTTTTGAATGAATTTATTTCAAATTCTACTCTAAGCACTTTAATGTACTATTCAATCTTTCTCACAGCCCAATGTATAGATCCATCGTATCAGCATTTTGGAGATACAGATTTTTCAGTTTAACGTTTTAATTGGTATGGGTAAGTTTCGTTGAAGTTTTTAACTTTTAAGAAACAACGGATGGGTTACATATTTCAGTTTTCGCGTATGAAACTGTACAACTTATATTGGAAAGAAACAATTCTGTTCTTTACTTCATATTTAAAGTGAGACTCTTAATCTGACTCAAATCAAATGTTTGTGAGTGGACGGCGTCTAGCTGTCCACTTTGCTGACACTACAAATGTCTGCTGACCAAGCCCCGAGATGTTTTTGAGACTCAGAGGTTAAGGGTTAGGTTAACATCGGCATCTTTGGGATGCTTTATTTCCAATCAAGCCTGATACATATGATCTTAGCATTGGTTTTTCAAATGTCTTATAACTAACCCTATATATAGGACACCATGACGGTTCCCCCGTAAAGCCGGTACCCATTTCCGACACCTGGGTCGAGTGGGGTATTGTGCTTGAGCTTTCCCTTATACCCAACGGGGAAAATCTCCGCGCCAGCGCTGGGAACGAACCCGCGACTTCCAGCATACAAGTCCGATCCCTTAACCGCTGTGCCACGGAGAGCACCTCAGAGGCCTGCGCTCGGTTTGTTTTGAGATCCCTCCTGCATTTGCGCTTTGGATTAGGATGTCTTGTTGCTCCATGCATACTGCGTTAGTTTTATGACTAGCGTTTTGGTGTCAGGTTGTCCTTTCCATTAGTCACAGCAGATCATCATATAAAATTTGACTCATCAAAGATCAAAACTTGTGGGTATTCAGTAAATAGAAAAGTGTTCCTTGACATTTTGTGAATTATTTCTTTTCTAAAAATGGAGAGTGTTATCGAGCTCATGAAATCGTTTCCGAGCTAGAGCATTAACAGCAAACAAAAACTTTATAGAATTCTGTCTATAAAGTTAGGAACTCATAGACATGAAAGATCAAGAAGTCGTTTCAGAAGACTCGAATTGTCAAGTCCAGCGTTCAACTTCCAAGTGGCCAGAATAGTTCAGGTAAATTTATAAACTTAAATTAGTTTGGGCGAGTGCGACTCCGATTACATTTATGCTATTTTAATGCTTCTCGTGGGCTTTCGGACCGCCATAGCAGTGTGGCTTTCGGACCCGCCTCCGTGCGGGCAAACCCGGGTTCGAGTCCCGGCGGCGCTGGTGGCGATTTTCTCTGTTGGGTATAGGGGTAAATAGGGGGAAGTCCTATCTTGAGTTCTCTAAGTGATTAATCATATTAAGCAGCAAGATTTTAAATTATTTTCTCACTAATATTTTTAAATATATATGTTATGTAGAATCCCGGGAATTTCCCGGGAAAATAGGAATTCCCGGACAGGGAAATTTCAGCCAAATATCATCCCGGATCTCGGGATCCCTGGATGCAAACCCTAGTGGTATCCTACTTTGAGTTTTAAAGTTTTTTAAGTCCCTGTAACTCGAAAGCTAAGTAGTTTTTGTCATTTTATCCTTCGCAAAAATCGATTTTTTTTACTTTATAGACTTATGGTTGAAATTTATCCGTACAAAAAAACACCCTTTATAGTGTAGATTATTCTTATACAGTAAAATACAAAGTTCCTGTGCATAATTTTTCTTTCGTTATTACAATATTCAATTCAGTATTGAAGAAATTAAATTGGTTTGTCTGTCTTTTTTGGTTGGTCTGTCTCCATTTCACGCTCTTAATAGGATACTTAATGACCGTACCTGTGATACGAGTTTGACCAGTGCACAAGCACATGAATGTTTTAATCGCGGGTACTATTAGGATGGATATATTTGTTTGGCATCCACATCTGGAAGATTTCTATATTGACAATAGCGAATCCCTTCATTTATGACGGGATTACTCAGGTGTCTTCTGAGTAGGCAAAGTAGGCAGCGCCTACCCTGCGAAGCATAGATAAGAATCAAATAAGTATGCACCAATTCAACGAAATTACAATAGTTGATTCAATTACTATGGTCCAAATCGCAAAAATTATGATATACATGGAGATGAGGTAGGCAAAATTTGCACACTGCCTTTTTTACCTGCATCTCCACTATGCAGGGTAACAAGAAAAGAAAAAAGAAAAGAAAAACCGTATATTTTCAAAAAGGTTGGCACAGGAGATACATGACAAACATATTGTATTTTAAAAATTTCTTAATACACGACGTCATTAGACAAACGTACTATACGAGGAGTACTAATAGACAGACTATACGTAGTCTTGTAATAGACAAACCATACGAGGTGTACTAATAGACAAACTATGCGAGGCTCACAAATAGGTAAACCTTACTAGGCGTACTAATTAATAGATACGCCAGACGTGGCTTGCAAAATAGATTAACCCTGCCATGGGCTATTTAATTCAAAAATATCATTTAACGGATATTTTATGTCCCAAGAGATGGCTGACAACTTATATATATTTTGAAATACTACTAGAGAATTCTTCGGAATTCATAAATGATTTTTTGAACCAAAAGTGAGAAAAGATAAAAAACGCTATACCGAAGCTGCTCGAAACACACCGTTGTAAATGACTATCAAGTATTGAGAAAAAGTCAGTCACAAAGTAATTTATAAAGAACATCACGCAACACAACACGCACATCTAGAAAAGAGACGCGTAAACAAACTTACACACAAAATGAAAATCATGGCTTGTTCAGCATACGTACAGAGAGCTGATAATTTTCCACCATTTTTCACGAGCGCTATTTAATTTGTCTGCCCATATTCTTCATTTGTTCTATTCAGAAACGCGTAAACAGACTTACACGCAAAAATGAAACTCTTGGCTTGTTCAGCATACGGACATAGGGATAATTTTTTTACGAGCGCTTTATTTCATTTGTGTGTTGATACTCTTAATTTCTTCTATTCACAGAAATGCCTTTCGGGGTCGTGATAGATCTATTTATGAATCCTCAAGCAAGCGCAAGCAATTTATTTATTTCTGAAATTTGGTTCAGTGTTAACTGATCGCAGAGCTTTAGGTAAAATGTAATGTGTCTTGAGGTTTTGCTGTTAAGCAAAAAATAGAAATAGAAACACATATATGCATATGTGTATATATATAAATTAGCGAACGTGTATATGTGCACACAGATACATAGACATTCATATTTGCGTGCGCACACATGCAAACACATGCACACACCTACATGTTCCGTCCCTTTCCATGTACAGGTCGAAATTAACGCGGATGAGGTTCGGGAGTGACTCAGAGCAGTAACGTGGTTATCCTTTATTGGTACTTCAGAGTTGACACAGGATTCGTAATTGGAAAAGAATCTTTATATCGGACGAAGTGGTGTTACTTCTCTCACGCATCTGTGATCTGTACAGATGCTTCCTCGGCAGCGACGCTTCCTCTACTGAACAGCGACGACTCTGTTTTAAATGCTACCTCTACGACAGGCCTCCGCTAATGAACGGCGATGTCTCTTGCCGGTTCTATTTATATACTCGGCGGGCGCACATAATTGTTCCCCCCCACATTTAAAAATTCTTTATTACAATAAAAAATTTTAAAACGTTATTCAATTAACTTTGATTTTCCTTTGACTATCAATTAATCTTACAATCCGTCAAATTAATTCGAACAGATCAGAACGTATGACACAAAATGCTTCCGATGTTCACTATTGGATACACCACACAATTTTATTAACTTATCGAAACCAAAAATCAAATCACGCACGTAATAAATCATCTCTATAAGGTACACTTTTTTTTGAACAAACTGGACACATACCGTCAAATCGAGAATAATACATTACATTACTACAAATGGCAAGGTAAACGTCGATTTGCTTTTCCGTACGATTCAAATCGTCCTACGATTCAAATTAACTTATTTCAATTCAACTAAATTAAATATTGAAAGTAAATTAAATAGAATAATCAATAAATGAACTAATTCAATTCAACCAATCTACAAGCGTGCAATTTGGTTTTTATTTGCAATATAAATAATTCGCCTCCTTATCTCGCGTGAAACATGAACAAACATTTCTATAGGGCGAGTAAAACGACATCAAGGTTTATAATTAACGACACCAAGAACGCGAAGTAATCCGTATAAATAGAAATAATCATAAGACATTCACTCGTAATATGATATTCAGTCGTCTCAATCTTGTATGTGTAAAGATCCATCTTGTATGGATACCTCCACACAATTTATATTGTTTGTAGCACTTGCAGATGTAGAAAACTTATTTCTTCACTGGATGTTTGCTGGGAATGCAGCGATTTTGATTTTGAAAACTAGTTCGATGTCGTCTCCGGATTCATATACCAAAATACGTGTACGCAACGGGGAATCGAGGTTCAGGAACAATCTGAATTTGCAGTAAGCTTCTTGTAATACTTCTTTCGGTACACTGATTCCGAAAACGATCGTTGTTTCCTGCGGCTGCCAGAGTTGATTGTTTCCCCCGGTACACATCGGGATTTGAGAGTGTTCAAAATAAGCAGTGAATGAATGCGGAAGTCTAGCGTTGTATTGTTATGCGCCAACTTGAGGTGGAACTGCAAATAGTTGTTCAGGAGTCGCCCAAGGAATCTGAAAGGAACCGAGACAGGAGATTAGCATGGCCACAAGTTTAAAGTAAACAACTGTCGTTACATACTAAGGCAACGCTTCCTTCTCATTAAGACACATTCATTCCAACTACAATGCCTGACATTGTTTTCAAACAAGTTGCGGCAGATGCGATGCAGTTCTCGCGGGTTTCGCACTCGCACTCTCGTGTCGACATTTCCACGATTGCACCTAAGTTTATCAACTCTAGCTTACGGCTTGACGAACACAGCTTTGATGTCGCAATAACAGTATGACAACATCCTAAGCTCAACATCTCGTCTCAAGGTGTTTGCGCAACAGAATATTTCCTAACGCAAGACATACATAAAGTCTTAAGAAAGAAACTCATACAACGCACTTACAAGCTAAAAACTCATAGAACGCACTTACAAGCTAAAAACTCATAGAACACACTTACAAGCTAAATACCATTTAAATACGTATATGGAATGGCAATTTCGGAATATATGAAATGAACAGTTCCAAACTAGGTTGACAATTTTACCTTTTTAACTTATCTAAAGGCAGTACATGGTTTAAGTTCGATCGGATAATCTTGTTACCGATCTTAATATCTGCATAATTTTTACCTAGCCTTTCAATGATACCTGGTCCTAAGAAATTTAGCTGTAGTTTGTGTTTTTTGGCATGGTTTTTCACTAGTACACGGTCCGTCACTTTTAAGTTTTTATCGCGACGTTTCACGTTCCTATATGTAGTTCTTTCGATTGTAGCGTTAATGATTGCATTTCTAATATTGTTCACTACAATAGATGACTCTTTAAATTTTTGTTTTTGAACATCTTCATATGTAGTCGCAACATTGAAGTCTTCTCAATTAGTAGAACTAATATACACACACGTATCTCTACCGAAAACCGTGTATGCGGGGGTATCGCCTAATGTTTCATTAAAGCTATTGTTAATCGAATTCTCCACAATATCCAATAATCTATCCCACTCATTATGAGTAAGAAAATTTAGATATAACTTTAGCAGGTGTCGAATTTTTCCATTACATCGCTCAACAATGCCATTAGAAAAAGGGGAATAAGCCAGAACTTCCCTTTTTAAGATAGAAAGTCCTTTTGTGAAATTTCTCACATTAGATGATTTAAATTCTAAAGCATTGTCGGACAGCAATACGTCCGGGGTACCGAACAAACAGCAAAAATTCCATAGACAATCTGTAACAGTCTCTGTACGTCGGTCACTAGTCGAATATAATTTAACAAAACGCGAGAACAAGTCGATAACGACAAGAATAAATTTGTTCCCATTGTCTGTCATTGTTAATGGACCGTAGAAGTCTATGCTGACCGTTTGAAAGCATCGTGTTCCAATTGGAGCATTTAGAATTTTAATCGGCGTCGATATTCGTGATTTTAGAATCTTACAGATGTCACAAGATTCAACAATTTTGCGTGTAATTGTCCGTTCGTACGGATGAAAATATTTTAATTTAAACTTAAACAAGGTATGATTCAAATCTGTATGGGAAAAATTATGAATACATAAGATTGTCTTGTGTAGCAGAGTATATGGCACCACAATAGTCAGAATGGTGCTGGGTCTGTTGTCAATTCTTCGTCTTTTATACAAAATGTCATTCATAATCAGAAATTCATTCATGTCAGTATTAGTAATAACGTCTCTGAATTCATTCAACAAACTCAGCAATTCAGGCTTCATTTCGTCATCGTTACACTTGATATCATCATTATTTAATTTCCGCCGACCACGGGCTACTTCTTTGGAATCAGAAACGTACCCTTTGTCGACAACTCCTGTGATCCCGACAGATTCACTATTAGTGTCTTTCTTCTCGACATCTAAACGACTGTCCTGGACAACACTAGCTGCCTGCACAAAGGTACTCAATCCTCCTTTTAATTCTCCTTGTACATCTGACAAGTAAACTTCGGATTCAATGTGATCCTTCTCCACTTTTTCTAAAGTACTTATAATTGCATTCTCTGGTAAAACAATCGCTCTGTCGGAGCTATTAATTAACAACAACGGAATCTTTCTCCTATTATTAACTCTCACAATCGCTTCTGCGACACAAATGCCTTCCTTTAAAGTTGCTTTCTTTATTATGTATTCTCCATTTTTACACTTTCCAACATGTCCAACATGTTTCAAAATTACATTGGGAGCAATCTCCACTCGTTGAGTATGAACTCTTAACGGCCTTGGCCCTGTGTGGGAACTGGTAACTGCAACTACGCCTCGAACAGGCTGATTTTCTCTCTTACCATCCCTTTTTACTTCCTCGCCTACTCACACTTAAAACTCGCCTACTTAAAATTATTCAATGAATTTCTGATTATGAATGACATTTTGTATAAAAGACGAAGAATTGACAACAGACCCAGCACCATTCTGACTATTGTGGTGCCATATGCTCTGTTACACAAGACAATTCTATTCATCCAGAATTTGTCCCATACAGATTTGAATCATACCATGTTTAAGTTTAAATTAAAATATTTTCATCCGTACGAACGGACAATTACACGCAAAATTGTTGAATCTTGTGACATCTGTAAGATTCTAAAATCACGAATATCGACGCCGATTAAAATTCTAAATGCTCCAATTGGAACACGATGTTTTCAAACGGTCAGCATGGACTTCTACGGTCCATTAACAATGACAGCCAATGGGAACAAATATATCCTTGTCGTAATCGACCTATTTTCCCGTTTTGTTAAATTATATTCGACTAGTGACCGACGTACAGAGACTGTTACAGATTGTCTATGGAATTTTTGCTGTTTGTTCGGTACCCCGGACGTTTTGTTGTCCGACAATGCTTTAGAATTTAAATCATCTACTGTGAGAAAGTTCACACAAGGACTTTCTATCTTGAAAAGGGAAGTTCTGGCTTTTTCCCCTTTTTCTAATGGCATTGTTGAGCGATGTAATGGAAAAATTCGACACCTGCTCAAGTTATATCTAAATTTTCTTACTCATAATGAGTGGGATAGATTACTGGATATTGTGGAGAATTCGATTAATAATAGCTTTAATGAAACATTAGGCGATACCCCCGCATACACGGTTTTCGGTAGAGATACGTGTGTGTATATTAGTTCTACTAATTTAGAAGACTTCAATGTTGCGACTACATATGAAGATGTTCAAAAACAAAAATTTAAAGAGTCATCTATTGTAGTGAACAATATTAGAAATGCAATCATTAATGCTACAATCGAAAGAACTACCTATAGAAACGTGAAACGTCGCGATAAAAATTTAAAAGTGACGGACCGTGTACTAGTGAAAAACCATGCCAAAAAACACAAACTACAGCTAAATTTCTTAGGACCAGGTATCATTGAAAGGCTAGGTAAAAATTACGCAGATATTAAGATCGGTAAAAAGATTATCCGATCGAACTTAAACCATGTACTGCCTTTAGATAAGTTAAAAAGGTAAAATTGTCAACCTAGTTTGGAACTGTTCATTTCATATATTCCGAAATTGCCATTCCATATATGTCTTTAAATGGTATTTAGCTTGTAAGTGCGTTCTATGAGTTTTAGCTTGTAAGTGCGTTCTATGAGTTTTTAGCTTGTAAGTGCGTTCTATGAGTTTCTTTCTTAAGACTTTATGTATGTCTTGCGTTAGGAAATATTGTGTTGCGCAAACACCTTGTGACGAGATGTTGAGCTTAGGATGTTGTCATACTGTTATTGCGACATCAAAAGCTGTGTTCGTCAAGCCGTAAGCTAGAGTTGATAAACTTAGGTGCAATCTTGGAAATGTCAACACGAGAGTGCGAGTGCGAAACCCGCGAGAACTGCATTGCATCTGCCACAGCTTGTTTGAAAACAAGGTCAGGCATTGTAGTTGGAATGAATGTGTCTTAATGAGAAGGAAGCGTTGCCTTAGTATAAAACGAGAATTGTTTACTTTAAACTTGTGGCCATGCTAATCTCCTGTCTCGTCTCCTTTCAGATTCGGGCGACTCCTGAACAATTCCAGAACATTAGACATTCCGATTTACGATATACACATATACTTTACACCTTCACTTACTACTTGGTTTGCGCACATATCTAATTTCAATAATAAGTAATCATCAATAATAACTACTTACTTAATTTCAATAAGCACCTAAAAGACTTAAATCATTTTACTTCCTGCGCTGATAGTTGCTTTGTGGCCCGCTAAGATGGGTAACAAAGTATCAAATGTTAATGTGGACGCCATTTTAACTGCAATAAAGGCCAATAATGGTCAGATATCGGATGAACTCATCCGCCACACAGAGGAGACGAGAGTCGACCTCATTCCTGATCAATTGAGTGACATACTGTTGCTCCTCTACACGATAATCACAATTATAATTACTGTAATGGTTATTTACATTAAACGAGATCTCAACAAAGTTATTGGACGACTAAGTGGTGAAGACGTAGCTTTGCGTCGAACTGCTTGGAAGGAGATCTGCAATGGTCCTAAGCAAATACTTGCAGTTCCACCTCAAGTTAGCGCATAACACTACAACGCTAACTTCTACATTCATATTAACATAACAAAACACACGTACCTCAACGCTGAGCTTTCATCTCCGAGGGTGTCCCTCGAAACTTCGAAAAATGGGAACACGCTCACGCACAGAGTCCACGTGCGCGTCCACACAAGATGGATCTTTACACATACAAGATGGATCTGAATATTTTCAGAATATTTCTTTTAGAATATATTGTCTTAGAATATTTCTTTTTATACGGAAAATTACGTGTTCTTGGTGTCGTTAATTATATCCTTTGATGTTGTTTTACTCGCCCTATGGAAATGTTTTGTTTCAAGATAAGGAGACGAATTATTTGTATTGCGAATAAAAACCAAATTGCACGCTTGTAGATTGGTTGAATTGAATTAGTTCATTTATTGATTATTCTATTTAATTTACTTTCAATATTTAATTTAGTTGAATTGAAATAAGTTAATTTGAATCGTAGGACGATTTGAATCGTACGGAAAAGCTAATCGACGTTTAACTCAGAGACGGGAGTGACTCAGAGCAGTAACGTGGTTATCCTTTATTGGTACTTCAGAGTTGACACAGGATTCGTAATTGGAAAAGAATCTTTATATCGGACGAAGTGGTGTTACTTCTCTCACGCATCTGTGATCTGTACAGATGCTTCCTCGGCAGCGACGCTTCCTCTACTGAACAGCGACGACTCTGTTTTAAATGCTACCTCTACGGCAGGCCTCCGCTAATGAACGGCGATGTCTCTTGCCGGTTCTATTTATATACTCGGCGGGCGCACATAATGCTCCCCCCATACTTAAAAATTCTTTATCACAACAAAAATTTTTAAACGTTATTCAATTAACTTTGATTTTCCCTTGACTATCAATTAATCTTACAATCCGTCAAATTAATTCGAACAGAACAGAACGTATGACACAAAATGCTCCGATGTTCACTATTGGATACACCACACAATTTTTACTCGCCTACTCACACGTGGTTATCCTTTATTGGTACTTCAGAGTTGACATAGGATTCGTAATTGGAAAAGAATCTTTATATCGGACGAAGTGGTGTTACTTCTCTCACGCATCTGTGATCTGTACAGATGCTTCCTCGGCAGCGACGCTTCCTCTACTGAACAGCGACGACTCTGTTTTAAATGCTACCTCTACGACAGGCCTCCGCTAATGAACGGCGATGTCTCTTGCCGGTTCTATTTATATACTCGGCGGGCGCACATACACACACATATTCATATATATATATACACGTATTGGAAATGAAAACAAGAAAAATAAAAATATTAATAAACATAAAAAACAATCTTGCTCTTGCTACAAATAAATTGACAGTCAAGCTTTGAGTAATCGTAAGAAATAACCTGAGGAAAAATAAGAAATATGATAAAAGACTTCGAAAAACGGATAAATGAAATGCTTTTTAATTTTCTCATAGAAATTTCCAAGAAAACTCAGGTTAGAGTCAAGGAACAACACAACAGCAAAGAAAACATTTCGGGGTTCACATCTTATCGGTATTCTTTTCAGCATTATACGGACATGTGTACATGGGATAAAATGGAGTAACATTGTGGCCGGATATCACATCTGAGTGGCGAATATTTACAAAGTTTGGCACCTATACGTAGATTAAACAATACTTAACAGTGATAATTTCAATTACGGAACTTTAGAGTTTTTTGATTTGAAAGTTCAGTGCTAGTGTGCGCTGAAACAAATGCTTAATTACCCCTTTCCCTAGCTCAGCAGAAATCGATTGAAACATTTTCGATAATGATTTTGAAATAGTGAGGCAACGTTGGCCAAAATTTAATTCATTAAAAACATAGCACAACCCTCACATCTATAAACCTGTATATTGTTGTACACACAAAACGTATTTCAGAGTCTGTTTGCCATACGTATGTTAAATATGAATACAGAAAGGAGAAAAATAAAAAATAAAGATGAGGAAATACTCCTAATTATGGAAAAACGACCTTCATTCCGCTGCATTGAACTGAATGCGGTGGTGCTCATTATAGTCGACAGAAATAAGTAAGATGAATATTATAGAATGGCTGAGCAATAGTTAATTGAAAAAATTTATAACTCTCTAACGCAAATTTCATGAAAATTAAAATTGCAGGTAAATGGGAAATTCACACCAAAATGCTGCAGGTCCTATGACAGAGATGCGAAATGACGTGACACATTTACTCTAAATTGTTTTACAGTTTGAGAGTTTTTGATTTGCTGGGGAGCTTGTTCCACAAAAAGCTCCAGAAGCTGAGAGAGCTTTTTGTCCCGCGTTAGATGAACGGAAACTGACCAAGACATAATTCCTCCGATTTGTTTTTTTGTTTGGGATAATAGATGGAAACAATTTTACCACATCTGCATTACTCTGAGAGAGGTACAGAGAGGAGAACACTTGTCGAGCTTTTTGGATCATTAATCTGTTCGGTATTCGGATCCAGTCGAGTTTTCTTAAAAGAGGGGTGGCATCAGGGTTGCGGAGTCGGTGGAATAAATTTGCGACTCCGACTCCGACTCCGACTCCACCTTTCCAGAATTTGGCGACTCCGACTCCGACTCCGACTCCACCTTTTCAGAATTTGGCGACTCCGACTCCGACTCCGACTCCACCTTTTCAGAATTTGGCGACTCCGACTCCGACTCCGACTCCACCTTTTCAGAATTTGGCGACTCCGACTCCGACTCCGACTCCATTTCACCAGAATTTTGCGACTCCAACACCGACTCCGCCTATTCACAATTTTGTGACTCCAACTTCACCTATTCATAATTTATAAGATGAATATTTTATTTCTTAACTAGTGTACACAGACCGTAAAAAATGACAAAATTTAATACCTTTCTTCAACAAATTTTCGTTTGAGTGGAGTTTCCATGCTTTCAGCTTATTCCAAAGGTGACTTAATTTTCTTATAAGAGTAATAAACACTCAGAACACAGCATTTTTGAGCCGCAAGAGAAGTAGTTATAGCCATTTTTGTTGTATCCAAGATGCAGAAATTCAGCATTACTGAAAGCAACTGCGAACTTGTGTATGTATATTGTAATATGCAATACAGTACATTGCAATACAGTATATTGTAATATACAATACAGCATATTTCAATATGCAATACCCCGCCGAACTCGGTATTCACGATACAAACTTGAGTATATAAGGCTCTGGATCGCTCTAATTGTGATGAAAGTGACTTATTACAGAGCTATTGCACAACGAAAATGAGTGTATTAATTGACCGTGAACTGGAACCAAGACCGCCAGTGCTATTTTTTCCTATCAATTATTCTTAACAACGTGACACAAAACGTATAAATAAACACACGACACTCATTCTTAGTAGTAAACGGTTGCAGGTGTTGAAACCTGTGCATATGTTCATTATATTCTTTATTAGCGAACGACTTTTAAATTGACGACAGATTGTTAATAATCAAGATACTAGTGTACATGATTGGTAAAAAATGACGGGATCCAATAGTATCATTTTAAAACAATCTTAAGATAAAAATGGCAAACAAATATATCCATTGTAATAGTACCTGCGATTAAAATACAGTATTCTCGTACTTGTGCACTGGTAAAACTCGTATCACAGATACGGTCATTAAGCATCTTTAAAAACGTCACAAACGCACACAACAACCAAGCAAATTGTATAACATAATACCTACCTGAATTGTAATTTGAATTATTGTTCGCAAGAGGTTTTTAAAAAATTTGCCATACCTTTTAAGCATTTAAATGCCTTTGAAATTTAAATGCAATGAGTCGCATTTTCTTGACAGTTGATTCGATTTTCACGCAATGTTTTTTACTTATAAACATAAGTGAGCAGATGCCAGGTTTTTCATATTTCGATGGTATTTTTGATACTGTCCAAGCAAGCAGATTCCCATTGTAATGAGATAGGGGAAATTACGCACGAGAACATATACTTATCATTGACGGACACCTGGCTTTTTATTATACCGGGTGTCCTATAAAAATGTCCCCGCTTTTTAAATAATTACATCTCAGCTTTAAATTAACATATTTTAATTGCCTTTTTTCACAATGTAGTAAATTTTGTTTCCTTTTCGAATAATTTAAATTTTTGAAAATCGGTTGAATAACCACTGTACAAATTCCAATTTACTGAAACGAGCAGAAAAATAAATTGTTCAGAGGAAAAGTTTTTAAAACAATTTTGATATTCTTCCTTATTTTGTAGTTTCCATAAAACTGAACACACAAAAATTTTAAGGAGTAACAAATCATTACCTCATATAACGTTTAAATAAATGAGGTAATTTTAGTATCCAACGACATACCCTCCATTTCTCTCAAGGCAAGTATTACTTCTAGCCACCATTGAACGAAGAGTTTTACCCATTATTCCACCGTTTTTTATCAGTCCTTGAAACACTATTATTGAGAACACTTGAAACTTGAAACCTCTCAGAGGGTTTAAATACTTAGTTGTACGTACGATACATCGTTATGAAATTATTCTTAACAGTAGGTATTGAGGAATGAAGAAGAACACCAGTGTTGTTTTTAAAACTTTCCCTTTGAACAATTTTTCTACCCCTTTCAGTAAATCGATCGTCTTAAAGTTTATTCAACTGATTTTCAAAAACTTAATTTATTTCAAAAGGAAACAAAATTGACTAAATTGTAAATAAAAGACAATTAAAATATGTTAATTTAAAGCGGAGATATTATCAAATAAAAATTCTGGGACATTTTTGTGGGACACGCAGTATAGTATTGATTGTTCTTATACAATAAATGGTCAAGTGTCTCTTTTGAACAAATTAATAAATAGGTTTAGCTATTTCATGAGCGTAATCTCTCCTATGTTAATACAATGGAGTTTTAGGATTTAAAACTTAAGGGCAACTGCTCGAACATTTATTTCAAATACAGAAGAACTTCAAGGGAACAGCAGCAAGTCGTTTCCCTTTTCTCCTGCGCAAAAAGAGAAACCGTACCCAAGTTAGGCAGATCTTGAGGATTCCAACAGTACGCTCAGCAGCGTCCTCTGTAATATTTTTATTATTAAATTCTTTTAAAATAGAGACCGAAGATCTTCTTTAACATAAGGTTAGTTTTTAAAACGATACTCGCTAAAAATAGAAGACACCCAATGGACGCGGCCGGTCATCAGTACGGTACTCCGGTAGGGAATTTTAGAGGCGTTCTGAGTAGAGAGATACAGAGTTTCAAGATGTCTGGTCGCCTACTAGGTGAATATCGTATCTTATTGCAAGATTGCATATAGTACTAAGATTTTAACAATTATTTGACAATTAATTACCTTCAATAATAAGTGCCTATTCAAGAGGCTGCAAAAGCCGGGTCGAGGAGTTCAAGTCGCAGAAAGAGACTACTTTTTACGGAAGAGAAATAAGTTAGAGGTACCAGACCCACTTTTATTAAAAGGACGACGTGCTGCCCAAGCAGAGCAAGCTCAAAGATAATTTAATGAGTGAACGCCAAAGCGTAACTAGTAATTTTAATTAAAGCTATTTAAGGTTAATGCAGGTCTGCTAGAAGCGCAAACGTGCTTAATTATAGAAAGTTAAATTTAAACACAAAAATCGAAAAGAAAAGATGTAGCTGCAAAACAAAAAACAACGAACAAAAAGATCTCATTTCATCAGTTTCAAATTTTTGTCTGTGAACTAAGAGAGGCCAACTGAAGAAAACTCTTTCTTCCACAAAGCCGCCATCAGAAATACGGAAAATATTCAACAGGAAATTTCATTGAACAAACAAAATTGGCTGTTCGTCTTTGTTGGTTGATCTGTCTCCCTTTCACGCTCTTAAAAATGCTTAACTACTGTATCTGTGATGCGAGTTTCACAAGTGCACAAGTATTAGAATATTTTAATCGCGGGTGCTATTAGGATGGAAATATTTCTTTATGGTCCACATCTGAAAGATTTCTATACAGACAATATCGAATCCCGTCATTTATGACGAGTCGTGTACACTATTATGTATATTGAGTGTTTCAGAACACGAGGTACAAAATTGCACATCAAGTAGAAAATGGCCAAATAAACACTTTTTGTCCTATGAAATTTTCCCCCAAAAAATCGGGGTTGGGAGGTATTAGGTGTTAATTGTTTTTAAGGTTGAAATTTAATGGCACAATTACTCGCGATATTGATTCTAAATTTACTTTACAAAAATTGTTCAAAATGTGTTCCACCTACATCTATGCACTTTTCGAATGTTAGCCTTAACGGCTGCCGAATATTAGGAAACACGTCTGGCATTAAGGTATCTCACCTGCAGCCACTGCAATTCTGGCCACAAGATCTTCCTCAGACTCTATGGGTGTAGCATAGACAAGGCTCTTCACGTGTCCCAAAAATTGAAATCGAGTGGAGTCATGTCAGGAGATCTAGGAGGTCATGCAACTAGCACATTTCGCCCGATCAACGTAAATTCAAAATAAATATTGCGAGTAGTTTATTCATTAAATTTCACCCTTAAAAACAGTACACTGCTAATATCTCAATGTCTCTTTCTTCGGAAAATTTTATTGAAGAAAAAGTTTTTATTTGGATATCTTCTAGTTGGTGTGCAATTTTTTGCCTCTTATTCTGAATCTGAAACACCCTGTATATTACTGACAAGTGTTTTCTGAGTAGGTAATGTAGGCATTGTCTACACTGAGAAGCATAGATATGTATCAACAGTTTTTATTACTAAGTATGCACTAATTCATTGAAATTATAATAGTTAATTCAATGACTATGCTTCAAATCCCCAAAATTATGTATACGTGTAGATAAGGTAGGCCAGATTTGCACACTGCCTTTTCTTCTCTGTACCTACACTATGCAGGGTAACAATGCAGAAAAGGTGTCATATTATTGCTCAACTCTATGTTACATTTCGGCTATATATAATAAGCAAAAGTTGTTCTGCTTTCATCGCAGGGTTCTGACGTTTTCGGAGCGTTTTTTTACGAATAAAAGTCACTTCTAGCTTCTTTGCGTGTAATATGATACTATCTCTTATTTTCGTCTAACTTTTTACTTTGTATTGGACACTTTGTTATTTTAATAAACGCCCAGGTTCTTCTCATTTCGTGTTTTTTGGAGCAATTTGAAACGTTTTCAGCAAGAGAATTTGTACTATCGCATAAATGCAAAACCATTGCAGCTGAGATAGTGCATTGTTTTCAGTTACAATGTGTGTGTGACTGTAAGTGAAGTTTTTGCTGGTGTGTGTAATTATTTTCATTGCAGCTCGTTTACATCATATTTTAATTTTTTTCGTGTCTCAATGCCGATATAGATAACCTTACAACATTTCCAAATCTTCCTTTACAAGAAGTAATTAATTATATAATGCTACAAAACGAATACTATTTCAGTTTTTAAAAATGTATCAACATAATTATAAAATTCTCCAATTCAGCTTATACTTGCTTAGAAACTGGGGAGTGATACGAAGATAAAAATTAAACATGATGATGATATAGTGAAATACAATATAACTCTGAAAGAACCAAATTACATTCAAGGAATAACTTGAGAAATGAGCAGAAATTTTTATTATTAATACATGTTAACTTGACTTAAAAACACGGAATCCATATCAATTTTGATAACATGACTTGAAAACTAGAAGTCTTTGTGCACTAGACCATAGCTTCAGGTTTCGGCAAAGACTACTCATTGGCAATGAATCATAACCTAAAGACTAGAAATGTTTATGATCATCATCAATCATCATTTGAGCATACAGAGTTACCACTCTTTATGTGAGTACAATGTATTGCATCAGCTGAAATGTTCTACAAGTAACTTGCAACACATTTAATACTATTTTCCAGTTCCTATGTATTAATTGAAGGAAAAATGAACAAAACAGAAATATACAGAATGAATTTGCGATGCTTTCAATTACTAATTCCTGCTTTTAACTACAAAATATACATCAATGCTGGGTACAAAAATTATATTTCGCACTCGTAGGTTTCTCATATATATCTGTGCAAACCCTCAATGACTAGATAACATGACGGTATTAGGTGATAGGAATAAATACGCTGTTTCATACTTAGAACAAAACAATCAACAAAAACATTGCGTATTTTTTAGATTTTTCAGCAAAGCATTCTAACTCTGTTTTGGTTTACTTTTAGTTTTAAAGAATTATAAACAATTTTTAGCAAAAATTAGGATCGATGACACCAAAAAAGAGTGAATCCAACCACGACTCTACCACATCCGAATGAACGACTCCGACTCCGACTCCGACTCCACCACATTCGGAAAAGCGACTCCGACTCCGACTCCGACTCCATCACACTTCAGAGTAGCGACTCCGACTCCGACTCCGACTCCACCACACTTCAGAGAAGCGACTCCGACTCCGACTCCGACTCCACCCTAAAACATCCGACTCCGGCGACTCCGACTCCCGACTCCGACTCCGACTCCGCAACCCTGGGTGGCATAATCGTATTCATTGAAATTTCCTTTACATACCACTTTGGCTGCAAATTTTATACATTTTTGCAACTCTTCTCGTCGGTATTGAGGTAAGTCTCCCCAGACTAGACTGCAGTAGTCCAGACGCGATAAAACTAAAAACTGAATCACAAATAACAGATTTTTCGTCAAGTGTGTTCTTAATTCGATGAAAGAACATTAAGGTTCCGTTAATTTTGTTGCACTTTGTTTCTACGTGTGAATTGAAAGTCATATTTTTGTCAAACCAAACACCAAGATTTTTACCTTATCTACTGGTTCAATTTTATCTTCTAAAAATGTCCGACGCGTCCGACCGACCGACCGACCGACGGACGGACGCGGCTCTTATGATGGTATAGGTAGATTAATTATAATGAAAAATGAACATTCTAAGCGCAAGATTTTAACGATAATATTTTCTATTGGTGAAAGCGTTTTGGAACAAGATAACCTAATATCGAAATACATACGACTGAAGGAAGTAACTAATGACTTCTGCAAATTAAATGTCAGTTTTTACACACATAGTAATCTCAAGAAGCGATAATTACGTGGCCTGATACTCACTTATGTTCGCTTTTCTTTTACTTTCAAGTTGAAAGGCGACACAAGCAAAGGACCTCCCACCGGAGGTGTTCGTCTCAATGAATACTTTCACGCTGAAAACGCTTCAGCATCTACGGCGAAGTGCGCTAAGGTGAGTTCTAATTTGTTCCCATTCTCTAAAGTGAATTGGTGAAGCGATGGTTTCTTCTTTGTGCTGAGCGAAAAGTATTTGAGACAAAAGATAATACAGAAATCCGACTCACATGTGTTGAATTCATTGTATCCACTTTTCAGATACCTACTTGTAATCTTTCATTTTGCTGTCGCTCGGCTAACATCGTCAGTGGTCTTAGCTACTCACCTCTCATTTGCTGCCTCAACATTTGCTCTTTCTAATTTTTCTCCTAATAAGATATTCGACCATTGAATGTTGATTTCATTTGTATTCTCATTTTTACCTTTATTTTTTTGTGTCAGTTCAGTTGTGTCAGTGTCTATACTTATTACCTAATACTATCATTGATATCTAGTCAGTATAGGGTTCGTATACATACAAAATGTCTCAATAAAATGTACGTACACTTCAAATGATGAGAAAACTTTATTTACGTACATAGAGTGAAATGAATGGACTTCGAAAACAGAAGACAAATGTAATTGAAGAATCATGTTCGCAAATATTTAAATTGATGACCGTTTTTGCCCAGACAACGCTGATAACGCGCACCAAAGGATTTGCAAACGACGCGAAAAATGGAGAAAAGGATGAATCATCGGAAAAAGATGAATCATCGCCGGATTCTCAAAAAGGATCAGAGGCCAATTACGAAGTGAAATATGAATATGAAAACTTAGAAGAAGACGCATTAAATAAATCTACGGAGAAAGAATTTCTTATTGAAACAATTTTTTTCAAGATCGAAGAGATTTAGCTTGCCTCCTGATCAAATGGCTCATGTAGAACGTTCGTTTTCAACTGTTAGAAAATTTAGTACCGATAGCAAACATTTGGTAATGCGTTCATAAACAAAATATCTTTTGTGTCACACTTCCCGTGTAAGATAGGGGAATAATAAGCTGCAAATCATAAAAAGCGTTCCTGTGTTGCAGTTTCAATTGTAAAGTAGGGACAGGAATAATATTTAAGAAAGGAATAATATCAAGACTGATTTGTTTCTTTGACGTTCATACCTCACCGATTGAAATTGGTTCCATGTGGTAGGTATTGAAGACTCCAGCTCAGATACGCCCATAAAACACTTATGTAGAATAATTTTGCAAATGTTTAAAAAAATTTAAATACATCAATATTTTTTATTTATTTAGAAATGGTGTAACTTCTGAGATAATTCCTTGTGTTTTAAATTCTAATATTATACCTAACGTTTGAAATTTTTAGATAAGATGAAATGTTTTAAATTCTTCGAATAAAGGCTTCTTTATAGCCCAAATTATAGCCTCACTATAGCGGCAGACTGATTTTTGGCAGTTTTCCATTATAGTGGGGTTGTAATGAAAGGCATAAACATCACAAAGCCTCGAAGACGCGAGCACTAAATGAGACCAAAGGAGCTACTCAAGCCTTGGCATATAGGATTCACCTTCAAAAGAAAAAATGGGTCGTGGTCGTCGTCTTCGCTGCACGCTATCTCGAGAAAGCTGAGAAGGTAAGGTAGGAGCTAAAATAAATGTAAAGGATGTATCCAGTTTATGTGTAAAAAGTCCAGACCTTCAAACGATCATGTGCATGTTGAATTCATCCTAATTATGTTGTAATTTTCACAATATCTTTCCCCAATGACAAAGTCAAGTTGACAGCATTAGGCATCAAACTTATTCAGAAATGAACATGACTGCAAGTACAGAAAAAATGAGACTTACAGATACTAATATTAGCCCGTTTGAGAGTAATTTGAAGTCGATGGGTGCATCCGTTCGAAAGTTACGAGTCGGTTAACTTAAGTTTTTTGAGGGCGCGCGAGTCGGATAGGCTCAACGCAGAATTTCTCTATTTTCCCGAAAACCGTTGAGGCCGTGGTCGTGTGTAGGACACCGTACTACTGGAAATGTTTTACTCTTTCATTTGAGAGTAATTTGAAGTCGATGGGTGCATCCGTTCGAAAGTTACGAGTCGGTCAACTTAAGTTTTTTGAGGGCGCGCGAGTCGGATAGGCTCAACGCAGAATTTCTCTATTTTCCCGAACACCGTTGAGGCCGTGGTCGTGTGTAGGACACCGTACTACTGGAAATGTTTCACTCTTTCATTTGAGAGTAATTTGAAGTCGATGTGTGCATCCGTTCGAAAGTTACGAGTCGGTCAACTTAAGTGTAAAGTCGCACGAGGTGAACTCAAGAAATCTCCAGAAATTCTGTACCTAACGGCGTTATGAAGTCCCTCTGCTGCCGCCTGCCGGTCTTCTTTACCCTGTTTTTAGGGAGAAAGAGTGCGTTCGAGTTTCCGTTCGCGCGATTGGTCGCAATTTGGCACGCCGGTGTAATACCGAAGCATGAATTTACTTCTATTTCGGGTTAAATGGTCGTGATGACCAGTTTGCGTAGTTAATAGTTGTTTTAGGCTATTGTCGCCATCATTTGTTAATGTTTTGTAAATGAAATTGCAAATGGAGATTTTGTAGAGATCCGAGAGCTTAAGTATTCGTAAATTTTTGAATGAGTCATTTGTGTGAGCATTATATTCTAGATTCTTTACCGCTCTTATGGCTCTTTTTTGCAGGGTAAAAATTTTGTTGGTTTTATTTTTATCAGTTCCGTGCCATGCTTCTATTCCGTATTGCAAGTATGGTGAAATGAGCGTTCGGTAGAGCATTTGTAAGGCTGTTTCAGGCAGGAAATTCTTAACTTTATTTAGGATTCCGATAGATTTTGATAATTTAGAACTAATATGAGCGATGTGCTCTTTAAAGGTTAGATGTTTGTCTATTATGATGCCGAGGAAATTACTTGAGTTGGTTTCTTCGATTTCACCTTCGCCAATTTGAATGCGTGGGAGAGATATATTTTTCTTGTATGACAATGTAATATATTTTGTTTTATCGATATTAAGGCTTATTTTATTAGCTTTAAGCCACAATGAAACCTTATGAAGTTCATTATTTATACGCCCCGCAATCCTAGCGGGATTTTGGTCTGGATACAGACCGCAGAAAGGGTACTGTCATCGGCAAAAAGTATGAATTTGAAGAATGATGTAGATTTAATGATATCATTGATAAAAATTAGAAATAGGAGAGGCCCAAGGACAGATCCTTGTGGAACCCCATGGCTAATTGTCTGTGGGTCTGATTTTGCGTTGTCAATGACAACGTATTGTTTCCGATTTGCTAAGTATGATCTAAACCAATCATGGGCAGCCCCTCGAATGCCATAACAATGTAGTTTCGAGAGTAATACGTTATGGTCCACACAATCGAATGCTTTTCGAAAGTCAAGAAATACGGAGAAAACAAGCTTTCCTTCATCTATATTAGAATAAAGGTATTGCAAGTGATTTAATACAGCTTGTGTCGTAGATTTCTTAGAACGAAAACCGTATTGTTTGTCGTAGAGGAAAGATTTTTGTTCAAAATACGAATAAACTTTTTTATACACAATTTTCTCGAATATTTTGCTAATAATTGGTAGTACAGAGATAAGTCTATAATTGTTAATGTAGTTTTTATCACCATTTTTAAAAATAAGGGTGACTCTAGCAATTTTGAAAGAGTTGGGGAAGATACCTTGAGAAAGGGATGGGTTGACAATATAAGATATGCACGGTGCTATTATATCAGCTATAGCCTTAAGAACTTTAGCCGAAAATTTTTTCAATCCACTTGATTTATTTTTCAAGTTGTTTATGCACGTAATTACATCGGAGGGATTAGTTGGCGTGAAGAAGAAAGAGTTAGGTTCACGGACATGGTCCATGTATTGCAAGTGGTCTCTGGGTTCACTGAAGACACTATCGGCTATATTTTTTCCTATGTTTACAAAAAAGTTGTTAAACACAGTTGCAATACCTTTTTTCTCGTGGTATTTTACACTTTCGTGAACGACGGACTCAATTGTTTTCGTAGTATTATTATTCGGTTTATAGCATGAATTAAGCAGGCGCCAAGTTTTTTTAATATCAGTTTTGTATTCAGCAAATTTGCGCGTGAAGTAGTCTCGTTTTGAGGTTCGTATTTGATTTGTCACATGATACCTGAATCTGTTATACGTTACTTTAGATATTCGCCCTTCGTATAGTAAGGCTAGGTACGCTTGACGTTTCTTTATATTGATCACGATATCTTCAGTAATCCAGGGCTTTTGTCTATTTTTCGGCGTAATTGTGCGGGTGATTATTGGACAGCACTGGTTATATGCGGTCGTTATAATTTCAGTTAAATTTAGTATTGCTTCATCAATGTTAATCGCATTATTGTTCCGTTCATAGACGTCTAATGATGGCATTAATTCTTCTAGAACAGTTCGCATTGTTCCCTAGTTGTATTCGTTTACACAACGAAATGAATAAGTATCAGCCTGTGGGCTGGTACAAGGATTATAGACATTTTTCTTGATGAGAAACACCGGGAAATGGTCAGATAAGTCAGAAATTATTATTCCGGTAAGAAAATCAGTCGTATCTAACATAAAAATATTATCGAGTAACGTAGCCGATTCAGAAGCAACACGTGTAGGTTTCGTGATGATTGGAAGGAAGGAGCTAGACTGAAAAACATTTATGAAGTTTGAGATTTGCTCACAGCTATCATATTGTAGAAGATTGTAGTTGAAATCCCCGCAGATTATTATGTCACTATATAGAGACTTGTTGAACTGAGATATAATGCTTTGAAGCTCGTTCAGGAAAGAGACGTTACAAGCTGTTGGGGGCCTATATACTGTCCCAAGCATAATCCGTTTGTCATTTTTCGTTAGTTCTATAAATAAGGTCTCAATATTTTCACGATTCATAGTTGCACTTAAAATGACTTTCGAAGATATATGTTTAGATATGTACGTACTGATGCCACCACCACGTTTGTTACTACGGAGTGAATGATGGCTATAATAGTTTTGAATTTGAATCAGGTCTTTAGATGAGTCGTCTAGCCAACTTTCGGTGAAACTGAGAACATCAAAATTGCTGTTCAGCTCAGTGATAGTACAAGATATTTCATCTATTTTCGGATAAATGGATCTACAGTTCCAACATAATAGAGAAAAATCGTTACAGGTCTTCCTCGTCGATTCATTGAATTTTTTAATATTTAGGTATTTACAGTTTCCAGTTTCATTTAGGTTTGGGTGCAGTCTATTCAAATGATTGAGATCTGGATCAATATTGTCGAATATGTCAACATGGTCAGTCATTAGCATTAAGAGACAGTAAGTAAAATGTAACGTAAAAATAAAAATGATAAAAACTACAGGATCAAGGTAAAAATAAGGACATTCCTACTTAGAATTAAACTTTTGCTCTGAATAACTGTTGCGGGCCTCAAGATTATTCTTGAACAGTTGCTTTCTTGTTCTGTGATGTCGCTTTAAAGACAACGTAGATTGTTGGAATTTATTCATTTTTCTAAAAATCGAACTCTTTAATAACATAATTTCATTAATATCGAACATGAATCGAACAAGAATTTTGATCCAAACAGGTTTTTTGTTCGAATTTTGAATCCAAACACAACTTACTAAAAACTATGTAGGCCTATCTAGGATTAGGGAAAAAAGGCTGTGAGATACCCTATATCAATATATTTAAGGAGCGCCTTCTTCTTTATACTACAGTACATTTTCTAGATCTTAGATTTACGATTATGGCTAAGTACTGCAACGTAGCCTATATCGTCTGGGGAGGTAGACCGAGCTTGTATACAGTTAAGACGGAGATATAATTTTATTTTACTTATTTTTGTAACAGATATATTCTTCAGTAATTAAATTGACTTTTTATGGACCTTTGACCCGTATAATACACTTTGTAATGTTAAGCACGTCCGTATAAATTGCCATGGGCTCATCGACACGAAATAAATTCCTTTTTAACTCAATGGACTTCCGCGCAACTATATATGTCTCAAGATTATACCTAGCAAATTATACTTACAGTAAACTCCCCGCACAACGGACTTCCGCACAAATAAATAAATAATGAAGGCATCTACGGATGCTTTATATCCAATTTCTAGCCTGACACCTATCACCTTGTACATTGGATTTTCAAATGCCTTATAACTAACGCCAGGACGCTTTCCCCCCGGTCAAGACCGGTACCCATTTCAGACACCTGGGTAGAGTGGGGTATTGTGCTTGGAATTTTTCTCCCATACCCAACAGAGAAAATCGCCACCAGCGCCGGGACTCGAACCAGGGTCTGCCTACACGGAGGCGGGTTCGATAGCCGCACGGCTACGACGAGCACAACAGAGAAAACTGATGAAAGTTCGTTGTGCAGAGGGGATTTTCAATTGTGCCGAGGGGGGGGGGATTGCCCCCCCCCCTGCTCAACGGACCCTCTGTACAACGAACTAGGCGTTCCTCCCACAAATATATTCTTCAGTAATTAAATTGACTTTTTATTGAACTTTAACCCGTATAATACACTTTGTAAAGCCCGTCCGTATATATTGCCATAGGCTTGTGGAAGGTTGCTAATTTTCTGTAGCACCTCCCTCGAGTCTATCATGGGGTTCAAGGCCCGGTAAGGGATAGTAACAAATCGGTCGGAGAAATAGGTTTATTGTTTAGATTACTGAGGCCAGTAATCTCAAGAAGTAACGAGAACGTAAAATAGTGATCGTTGCAATTGGAATGCCATATTTTACTGACGCAGCTCAGTATATTGAGGATCCATTTTTAACCTCTGCAATAGCACGTAATAAGTTCTCTTCAATGTATTTCTTGCGAGTTGGAGCCATCTCTGTAAACACTTGTTTTTCTCATCTAAAGGTTAGTTTGTACTATCAATCGCCTGAAATAAACATAGAACAATATATTGATGAATGCAAAACACACAATTGCTATGTATATACAATATTTTAAGGAAATGAAACAGGCGTTCAATAGATCGATTCAGTTATTTAAAAGAATTAAGAATCGAAAAGCCTTGTTCGAGGCATATATTCATGATTTATAAGGAATTTTGATTCGAACACCTTTGTTCACTAATTAATACTGACATGAAAAAGGAACTGAATGTCGAACATGGAATAATTATCAATGTTTTGGCGGGAAAGAAAAAAATACAGCAACAGAACATCATATGACAACACTACTCTCTAGTTATGACTGGAGGTTGACGGTGACCCAACAACAATTAAACCGTCGCAATTTTCCCGAGGAGCGTAAGATTTTTCAAGCGAAAAAATATGACCAATTTGTAAGGGTCGTACAGAAAATGCGTTCGCAACAGCTGGTAGCAGTTTGCAGCTCACAGAAATGAGTTTTTATCACTAAAATAGGAGTTTAAGATGTAAGATCACCGGCACTGAGCAAGTTTGGATGCTTACTAAATTTATTACGCGCATATTACCAAAGTTGTTCGATAATCAGTTCAGTTCGATATTTGATGAATTACCCTAGTCTCATTATTTACTGCGATGAGAAATAACCATATATATTTTTTGGAATTTTTTATACTTCCGATTCGTTCTCATTTTCCCAGTGACGCTTCGGAACGTCTAGCAGTGCATAGTATTTACAGGTTATCGTCACATCTTGTACACGGTACTTAAAGCAGTCTCAATCCAATGTGTTCGAAAGATGGTGTGTGTGCCAGTAAGAACCAAGATCCTCAAAAAAAAACTGACCAAAGAAAACGAAAATGTGTTCGAAACATGGACGGTTCAAAATGTCTTGAAGACTTGAAAAAATAAAGGCCTCTGAATATGAGTGAGTAGAAAGTAAATTTGCTCAATTGATTCCTGATTTGCTCTATGCCTGAATGATGACTGAATTTTTATGTACATTAGCGAATGTTGAATGGTACAATGTTCAAACTTTTAACCTTACCTAGGCTATAGTGTTAGTTATAAGACATTTGAAAAACCAATGCTTAAGATCATTTGTATCAGGCTTGATTGGAAATAAAGCATCCCAAAGATGCCGATGTTTGTTTTGTTTGTTTGAAATAACTGTCTCATTACTTATTTTCAGGAAGCATTTGAATGTAGAGTTATCAAAATTTGAATATGATGTCGATGTTTCATTTGCAGTGCTTGTTGAACCATCATTGTGATCATCAACCTGTGTGACGTTTTTTGGAGTAGAGTGTAGAGCACTCGTCAATGAATTATTATTGATGCTTGCATCAGTTTTCTTGGCAAGGGATTGATCATCAGTAAATGTAGCCAGACGAATCATTGATGATCTTGAGGGCCTTGGAACACCAGCAACTGATTGGTCGCCATCTTCAACTATTCAATGTTATTGTCAAGCGTTAATACAATATTTTAAGGAAATGAAACAGGCGTTCAATAGATCGATTCAGTTATTTAAAAGAATTAAGAATCGAAAAGCCATGTTCGAGGCATAAATTCATTTTTTTAAGGAATTTTGATTCGAACACCTTTGTTCAGTATTTAATACTGACATGAAATAGGAACTGAATGTCGAACATGGAATAATTATCATGTTTTTATCGGGAAAGAAAAAAATACAGCAACAGAACATCATTTGGCAACACTACTCTCTAGTTATGACGGGAGGTTGACGTTCGCACAACAACAGTTAAACCGTCGCAATTTTCCCGAGGTGCGTAAGATTTTTCAAGTGAAAAAATATGACGAATTTGTAAGGGTCGTACAGAAAATGTGTTCGTAACAGCTGGTAGCAGTTTGCAGCTCACAGAAATGAGTTCTTATCACTAAAATAGGAGTTTTAGATGTTAGATCACCGGCACTGTGCAAGTTTGGATGCTTACGAAATTTATTACGCGCATATTTTCCAAGTTGTTCGATAATCAGTTCAGTTCGATATTTGATGAATTACCCGTAATTCATCAAATATCGAACAGAAACCACGTGTGTCTAGAAACAACCTTCATAAATCGGTAACTTTTGCTCTGAATAACTGTTGCGGGCCTCAAGATTATTCTTGAACAGTTGCTTTCTTGTTCTGTGATGTCGCTTTAAAGACAACGTAGATTGTTGGAATTTATTTAATGTTCTAAAAATCGAATTCTTTAATAACATAATTTCATCAATATCGAACATGAATCGAACAAGAATTTTGATCCGAACAGGATGGTTTGTCAATTAGTTCTCCTCGTATGGAACTTTTGTGAGAGTATTAGCACGCCACGTATGGTTTGTCTATTAGTACGCCTCGTATATTTTGTCCATTAATATGCCTCGTATGGTCTATCTATTTGTACACCTCTGATAGTTTGTCTATTAGTACACCTCGTATAGTTTGTCAATTATTATGCCTTGTATGGCTTTTCTATTTGTACACCTCTGATGGTTTGTCAATTATAGTACTTCTCGTATGGAACTTTTGTTTTAGGACGTCCTATATTAAGAAACTTTTTAAAACCCAATATGTTGACATGTATCTCATGTGGCTACTTGGAAAATAAACGTTTTTCTTTATTTTTTTTCTTTGGTGCACTGGATTTTCTTGGAAGTGCTCGCGGTGGCACAGCGGTTAAGGGATCGGACTTGTATGTAGGAGTCGCGGGTTCGTATCCCGGCGCTGGCGCTGCGATTTTCCCCGTTGGGTATAATGGAAAGCTCAAGCACAATACCCCACTCGACCCAGGTGTCGGAAATGGGTACCGGCTTTACGGGGGAACCGTCATGGTGTCCTATGTGTAGTGTTAGTTATAAGTTATTTGAAAAACCAATGCTTAAGATCATTTGTATCAGGCTTGATTGGAAATAAAGCATCCCAAAGATGCCGATGTTTGTTTTGTTTGTTTGTTTGAAATAACTGTCTCATTACTTATTTTCAGGAAGCATTTGAATGGAGAGTTATCAAAATTTGAATATGATGTCGATGTTTCATTTGCAGTGCTTGTTGAACCATCATTGTGATCATCAACCTGTGTGACCTTTTTTGGAGTAGAGTGTAGAGCACTCGTCAATGAATTATTATTGATGCTTGCATCAGTTTTCTTGGCAAGGGATTGATCATCAGTAAATGTAGCCAGACGAATCATTGATGATCTTGAGGGCCTTGGAACACCAGCAGCTGGTTGGTCGCCATCTTCAACTATTCAATGTTATTATCAAGCGTTAATACAATATTTTAAGGAAATGAAACAGGCGTTCAATAGATCGATTCAGTTATTTAAAAGATTTAAGAATCGAAAAGCCTCGTTCGAGGCATAAATTCATGATTTTTAAGGAATTTTGTTTCGAACACCTTTGTTCAGTATTTAATACTGACATGAAATAGGAACTGAATGTCGAACATGGAATAATTATCATGTTTTTATCGGGAAAGAAAAAAATACAGCAACAGAACATCATTTGACAACACTACTCTCTAGTTATGACGGGAGGTTGACGTTGGCACAACAACAGTTAAACCGTCGCAATTTTCCCGAGGTGCGTAAGATTTTTCAAGTGAAAAAATATGACCAATTTGTAAGGGTCGTACAGAAAATGTGTTCGTAACAGCTGGTAGCAGTTTGCAGCTCACAGAAATGAGCTCTTATCACTAAAATAGGAGTTTTAGATGTAAGATCACCGGCACTGTGCAAGTTTGGATGCTTACGAAATTTATTACGCGCATATTTTCAAAGTTGTTCGATAATCAGTTCAGTTCGATATTTGATGAATTACCCTACATAGGACACCATGACGGTTCCCCCGTAAAGCCGGTACCCATTTCCGACACCTGGGTCGAGTGGGGTATTGTGCTTGAGCTTTCCATTATACCCAACGGGGAAAATCGCAGCGCCAGCGCCGGGATACGAACCCGCGACTCCTACATACAAGTCCGATCCCTTAACCGCTGTGCCACCGCGACCACTTCCAAGAAAATCCAGTGCACCAAAGAAAAAAAAGAAAGAAAAACGTTTATTTTCCAAGTGGCCACATGAGATACATGTCAACATATTGGGTTTTAAAAAGTTTCTTAATATAGGACGTCCTAAAACAAAAGTTCCATACGAGAAGTACTAATTGACAAACCATCAGAGGTGTACAAATAGAAAAGCCATACGAGGCATAATAATTGACAAACTATACGAGGTGTGCTAATAGACAAACTATCAGAGGTGTACAAATAGATAGACCATACGAGGCATATTAATGGATAAAATATACGAGGCGTACTAATAGACGAACCATACGTGGCATGCTAATACTCTCACAAAAGTTCCATACGAGGAGAACTAATTGACAAACCATCCTGTTCGGATCAAAATTCTTGTTCGATTCATGTTCGATATTGATGAAATTATGTTATTAAAGAATTCGATTTTTAGAACAATAAATAAATTCCAACAATCTACGTTGTCTTTAAAGCGACATCACAGAACAAGAAAGCAACTGTTCAAGAATAATCTTGAGGCCCGCAACAGTTATTCAGAGCAAAAGTTACCGATTTATGAAGGTTGTTTCTAGACACACGTGGTTTCTGTTCGATATTTGATGAATTACCCTATAGGAATTTTTTGCATTTGTTAGCTCCCTAACTTATACCAGAGCTTGAAATTTCACTTTGTTGTTCTTATTCTGTTACCATAATAGTAACTAAAATCTAAACTTGCGAGAAAATATTATGTTCTTGAGATCCAATTAATACGCTGAAAATAACGCCTTTGCTGTAACTTACGCCTGAATGCGCTCGAACTTTGACATCTGCATTCATTTCATGATGTTAATCAGCTTATATGACAGATTAATTAATTACATGAATCTCGATGGAGGTACAATAAAATGCTTGAAGTAAGATTCCTAAGCCAATAATTTTGTGAGTTTTTATTGTAGGATTGGCAGGGTATAATAAAAGTATAATTAACTGAAAAATGTCAATAATAAGAGAGAAGTATAATGCCTCGGGAAAAAACGTGATATTTTCCAGATAAGCCCGCCACTAATGCAGCACATAAGTTCATTTACTTGCAACTTCTAAATAATGTTGCAAATAATTACTCTCAAATGAATGAATGTTTGGTAATTGTTTAGTAGAGGACCATAATCAATTTTCCACTTTTCAGTGCCTAAACTTAGTAAATTAGATATAAACAAAAAAATTTTATTCCATGTTTTTTTTCCGCCGGAAATGATTATTTAACGAGTTATAGCGGTAGGTTTAGTTTGGGTAGAGTACGTTCGGGACTTTGGGTACTTTGTAATTTATAATTTGCCACCCCGCGGAGCCTGAACCCACTTCTAGGATCTTTTAGTTAACAACACAATAGAAATTATCACCTAAACATAACGAATTGTAGCGGTATGTTCATTTTCGTCTTAGATGGCGGGAATGATCGAGCGCGTCGGAAGGGAGAGTCCATTGTAGTGTTGCCATCCGACGCGCGATTATGGTCCTCTCCTAAACATTTACCGAATGTTTTTATCTTTCTTTTGAGAGTAATTTGGAGTCGATAGCTGCATTATTTCGAAAGTTACACGTGGGTGAACATAGGTGTTGGACATTAGTTGTTGGACTTATCAAAAAACCGACTTCTAAAGAATGTCAGAAAATAAGGTAAATATTGAGAAATAACCGGGAATCGATTTCCAACTTTTCGAATCCTAAACATAGTTAATTAGATCAAAATAAATAAGTTTTTCCTATGCACTTTCCGTCGTAAATGAGTATTTTACGAATTATAGCGGGAGGTTTAGTTTCGTCTTTGATGACGAATGCGCTCGAATAAACAGCTACTCGTTGATTTTCGAATTTTTCTTGCTGGTATCATGGTAATAACATCGAAATAAACTACTTTCTTCTATACACATTTTTCGTCAAATGAATATTTTACGAGTTAGAGCGGTAGGTTTTATTTTTTGCGCGATTGAACTGTTAGAGTACGTTTGAATACTTTGTAATTTATTATTAGCCCACCCCGCTTAGCTTGCGGAGCCTGAACCCACTTATAGGATCTTTTAGTTAAAAACACATTAGAATTATTATTATTATAATTATTATTATTATATAAGAGAGTTTTAGCCTCCCTTAATTGCACGACAAAGATGTTCTAAAAGAGGAAGGAGGAAGGCACCATTTAGTATGGAGTTGAGGGAACGCGGAATCTATGCACAAGGTGCACAGAAACAGGAAGCTAAGAAAGAAGTTCACGAAACAAGAAAAAGTTGAAGAAGAAAGTAGTAGGTGCTGAAAAACAGGACAGCAGTGAACCGAAAAAAGATGGTCCGTAACAAAACAAAACCTATTCTATTTCAACAAAAGGAAGCCTACCTAACCTTTAGCTCAGGCCCTCACATAGTCCCCCTGGGAGCGCTAATTCCCATAGGTACAATACCTGTATCCCCCTCAGGGGTAACACATTAGAAATTGTCACCCAAAAATAACGAATTATAGTGGTATGTTAACTTTCGTTAGGGTGCGTTCACACTACGAGCGGAGCGGAGCGGCGCGGTGCGGAGCGGAGCGGCAATAATGCTTGTACATGTCTGAATGCAGAAACGCTTGGCTGTTCACACGACAAGCGGAGCGGCACGCTCGGGAAATTCGTTGGGATTTTTTGACGCTCGCGGCGAGCGTTTCTCCTCGGCTCCGCCTTTGGATCGTCATATCTTACAGGGGTAGAATTGTCGTTTGAGTTTAAACAATTTAAACAATTTATTTACCACAGGAGATACAGAGGTAGAATGTTTCTTAAGTCTAGTACAATGGACAAGTTTGAATATAGCTACCTGTGGGCCCGAATAAGTTCAGCGACTTCTGGGGCATCCTACCATCAACATTATTCTAAGGTGTACATTAATGTTTAACCTAAATCACTTAACCTAGTTTCACATTAGACTGATCAGTGAGATAATTCAATCGATATCAGATATTTCATTTTACAATATAGGTTATGTGGACTATATTTAACAGTACGTTCGATAAAAGATTTAACAGCAGACTGAAGGCGAATTACATATTACCCATGGCAAATTTCATTATTGGAAACAGTCATGTTGGAGACAAGATTTGACTTGGTGATCTTACATGACTAATATTCCGATAGGAAGTGAGTCTCGAGATTTCTTTTGAATAACTTGTAAGAATTACTATCACGGATCTCCGCAGGTATTGAGTTCCAAGTTTTAGTTCCAACGAAGAGGATACTGTGTTGCGACCGGGCCTTTGAATAATAAGGAAGCATGAATTTACTTCTATTTCGGGTTAAATGGTCGTGATGACCAGTTTGCGCACTTAATAATAGTTTCAGGCTATTGTCGCCATCATTTCTTAATGTTTTGTAAATGAAATTACAAATGGAGATTTTATAGAGATCTGGAAGTTTAAGTATTTGTAAATTTTTGAATGAATCATTTGTGTGAGCATTATATTCTAGATTCTTTACCGCTCTGATTGCTCTTTTTTGCAGAGTAAAAATTATATTGGTTTTATTTTTATCAGTTCCGTGCCATGCTTCTATTCCGTACTGCATGTATGGTGAAATGAGCGTTCGGTAGAGCATTCGTAAAGCTGTTTCAGGCAGGTAATTTTTAACTTTATTCAGGATTCCGATGGATTTCGATAATTTAGAACTAATATTAGCGATGTGCTCTTTAAAGGTCAGATGTTTATCTATTATGATGCCCAGAAACTTGCATGAGTTGGTTTCTTCGATTTCACCTTCGCCAATTTTTATGTGTGGGAGAGATATGCTTTTCTTGTATGAGAATGTAATATACTTTGTTTTTTCGATGTTGAGGCTTATTTTATTAGCTTTAAGCCATAATGAAACCTTATGGAGTTCATTATTTATGCTCTCCGCAATCATAGCGGGATTTTGGCTCGGAAGGACCGTAGAAAGCGTGCTGTCATCGGCAAAAAGTATGAATTTGAAAAATGTTGTTGATTTGATAATATCATTTATGAATATCAGAAATAGGAGAGGCCCTAGGACAGACCCTTGTGGAACTCCATGGCTAATTGTCTGTGGGTCCGATTTTGCGTCGTCAACGACAACGTATTGCTTCCGATTTGTTAGGTATGATTTGAACCAATCATGGGCAATTCCTCGAATGCCATAACAGTGTAGTTTCGAGAGTAATATCTTATGGTCCACACAGTCGAATGCTTTTCGAAAGTCAAGAAAAACGGAGAAAACAAGCTTTCCTTCATCTATATTAGAGTAAAGGTACTGTAAATGATTTAAACAGCTTGTGTCGTTGATTTCTTAGAGTTAAAAAAATCTAATATATAACTAGTAATTTGTATAACTAATCATATAACAATTATAACTGATGGTGGAACATGTAATATTTTAATGTAATCTCACCCATTTGGGTTCATTAATCATTTATTTCTATTTTCTTCTGCTTTCTCTGATAAGTTACTTTACTATTGCTTCAGTTTGAGGAATTTTATTTGATTTTTCTCGTGATGTAGTTTCATCTTTCTTGTGATGCTGTGTATTTTATTTTATGATCTTGATTAAAGTATAATTATGTACGATTTTTTAATAAAGTTTTTATTTTTTCCGTAAAATGGGAGAAAAAGGAGGCCGTATGATGATGAGGAGGACTCAATGAGTGTCAAATACACAATAAACTGCAAAATTTGATGAGCTTGGGTGATTTTTTCCAATACCAACGGAAAGCATATCAGTATTTCGCGAACTATTTGGTCAGGGCAAGTCAGTATTTGTCAGTCTTTTTCAGTTAGCTTTCTCTGGCACAACCCTGAATTTCTGAAGGGAATTGCTTTACTTGCACTCACGTTTAAGTCACCACAAGACTTTTTTTGTTCGTACTGGCCTACGAAAACCTGTAGTAATATATGTGATACAGCCTATATGGAAAGACTTTAATTTTGCTTAAACTACTTTGCTTTACATGTATCCTCAATAAAAATTTGTGAATTATTACTAAACAGCAAGTTTATCTTATCTCGTTGGAAATTTTTCCTTCTATATGGGATTGTAGTACATCAAAAGTTGCCGGCTTCATCCGTAAATACTCGTAGAATTGTGATTCATCTCTCCTCAGTGCATCGAAGAGATAGTGGTATTCTCCATAGCGATCTCTTCTCATGCTGATGGGATGGATCCAGTGTTTCCGTTTTGCCGTCGAGCAACAGAAGCGCACTCACGGAACGCTCCATAGCGACTGATGCTAGTGTAGGCTATGTAGCCAGGGCTTCCACGGGTGAGAAAGTTCCTACCCTAAAACTTTGTTCCAGCTTACCCGAAAAATGATTAAATTACCCTAAAATTCAAATAAGCCATCTGCTGTTATTGCATTAAAATGTTCAAGGCTTCTATGTTTCTATGTGAATAAATGACACAACAACAGGGTTCGTGCGCTATTTGCAAATGAAATTCTTTGACTTTTCGGAGTCAGATGTGTCACGATAAGTGCAACTTTTTATGTAGCTCTCTGTTCTTCATCTTTTTTGTTTGATGACCTAATTTCAAGCTGTTCAATATGCGTTAAGTACCGTTACGATGCCAAGCGATCTACTCCTGAATAGCAGAGAGAAGCAAAGACATAGTAAGAGGAAATGAAAGGCAAAGTAACACTCGAAACATTTATTTATGGAAACAATTTTGAACAGCAGCACAAACATCGATTCACAATTTTTGCGAACAAACTAGAGGAATTGGCTTTTTATTAACTTGTAATATCTATTTTTTCACTTGACCAACATTTTTCCTCTTAGAAAGTCGAGAACTGCTCAGTACATCGAAAATACTGTGTAACTTATATAATGAATTTCGCTGATCATCGCCAAGAGATAAACTCTATCGCATGAGAGCATCGAGCTAAATAACAATGCTTAAGAAGGTAGTTTTCTCGTATTTTTTGTGTTGTTAACACAAAGAAGGTAAATCAAGTAGAACTTATTGAATTAACCAGCTCAATTAAACAAACGCAAATGTATGTGTATCTGTACATATATATTTGTATCCTACCAATCATATATTCATAATATATGTCTCCCCATATTCCTAGAGACTCAACGGATATATCGTATAATATACTTTCTCATTATGTGAATTCACCTAATTTAATTTTAATACAACTTAACACTAAAAAGACAAGTTTCAGCCTCACTCAGATTTACCACACTGTAGTAAGTTACAAGAATGTGAGACGAGGGTCCAACTTGTGCACCCCACCAACCTCCACTCATTACAAAGTGATTTGACATATACATATTTTCATAAAAAATCAATAACATCCATTGCAAACAACACGATTCCGTGACAACAACAACACTAAAAAGACAAGTTTCAGCCTCACTCAGATTTACCACATTGTAGTAAGTTACAAGAATGTGAGACGAGGGTCCAATTTGTGCTTCCCACCAACCTCCACTCATTACAAAGTGATTTGACAAATACATATATACATAAAAAAATCAATAACATCCATTGCAAACAACACGATTCCGTGACAACAACAACACTAAAATGACAAGTTTCAGCCTCACTCAGATTTACCACACTGTAGTAAGTTACAAGAATGTGAGACGAGGGTCCAACTTGTGCATCCCACCAACCTCCACTCATTACAAAGTGATTTTAAAAGTACATATTCACACAAAAAAATCAATAACATCCATTGCAAACAACGCGATTCCGTGACAACAACAACACGAACAACAAGTCCGATTATATTAACAAGTGTACTGCCAATTTACAAAGACGAAAATAAGAGCTAGATAAGACTGTATCAAGTT
This sequence comes from Morinoia aosen, assembly GCA_030386875.1. Lineage (NCBI taxonomy): Eukaryota > Metazoa > Arthropoda > Malacostraca > Amphipoda > Talitridae > Morinoia > Morinoia aosen. The sequence continues at coordinate 22,486,779 of CM059558.1, forward strand.
ACCTTTACGTGATGACAAATTTTAAAGTTCAGCACAAGTAGCGTTGCTTCTGACTTTTTCTACGGAAGCAATCAAATTGGAATCAATCGGCATTGAATCGGATGTTTCTCCTGAATTCTTAAGATGGTATATCATGTGCAATAGGCCACACAGAATCTCGTTTTTTAGGGAAGCTCGGTTATCAGTTTTGATTTGATTTAATTTACTGAAGAAACGCTCGACAGACGCATTGCTAAATGGTAGAGCCAAAAGAGTAGAAACAACAACAGATAGGTTAGGAAAGCATGGCAGATCCGCAGCATTCTTTGCCTTCGATATACTGTTCCAATACTCTTGACAGGACATATCAGTGGAAATTCCAGGCATTAAACAATGTTTTCTATATTCTGCGTCTGTCTGATTCTTGTTGGCAAAAGTTAACAATTGCGGCCGAATTTCAAAAACTTTTGCTATTGACGGCGGTTGGAGCTGAATAGCGTTGGCAGGATTCAAGAACTGAATCACATCATACAAAGGATCTTCAAGGGTAAACCTAGCTTGGATCTGTCTAACAGCTTCTATTAAAAACGCTTTACAGTTCCTGTAAAATATCGCCAGTTTATCTGGTGTTGCACTGCTTTTCAGATCGTTTAGAGTTTCAGTGGCCGCGACGCCAAGGTATATACTTTCATCTGTCACCATAGGAACGGTGAGGAGCGCATCAGATGGTTGTAGTGCTGTGATTTCACACTGCCTCACATAAGACACGCGCATGAAATCTGAACAGATACTTCTTATTGAGTCACAAAAATCCTTTTTGAGGCTGTATAGTGCAGGCAGTTCTGACTGAAAGTGCTTATTGAACTTATTAAAGCGGCTAAGACTGTATGAAAGAAACTCTAAATATGCCAAAGAAAAAGAATTATTGAAGGTTTGTATGATTGTATCATTAGTATTAGTGGGATCACTAAACGCTACTTCTGAGAAATATAATTTCAAAGCATCCCACTGCTCCAATAGACGGTTAACACACTGCTCTAGTGACAACGATCGTATCTGACCAGGCGCCAAAATTTTATGTGGTTCTATTCCGACAAATGTTTGAAATTCTTGAAATTAAATCTGTCTTTTCGAGCTTAGGTGGAAATGGTTAAACATATTACGACAAAGATCCTTGATAGATTTTGGTAATTTTAGACAAGCATATAATGCACATAAATGAATTAAATGGCACGAACATTTTACAACATGAACATTTGGCAATTCTTTTTTTAATAAAGAAGCAACAGAATGTTTGGATCCCATCATTACGTTAGTCGTGTCAGAACAAAACCCTACAATGTTGCTCAATTTAATGTTTTTATCACTGAAACATTTTTTGAGTGTAGTAAACAATCCAGTGGCTGTGCTATCCTGTATTTCAACAAGATCAACAAAGGAGCTCTTGATTGCACCCTCACTCCAATATTGCACGATGACTCCAAGCTGTTTAGCGGTACTGCGATCAGTTGTTTCATCAATTATTACAGAAAATAAACGTTCATTAAGGACAACGACATGATCACTTAGTAGATGTTTACCGAAACATTGTCTATAATGTTCGAAGCTCTTTGTTTTTCTAAGATTACTTTCTTTAATGTTTCATTATCTGGAAACATTTGTTTCAGCAGTTGCAGCAATGAGTCACTTAACGAAATGGGCAAATTGTGCTCAGAAAAATATGCACATATCCGCAATTCAATTTTTCTGGTTGACTTGTCAATTGGATCGTTTGACAAGATGAAGGAAGTTAAAGTTTGAGTTTTCCTTCTCTGCATTGAGAGATTTTGATGGCGTTGACTGTTTGCATGACGCGTAATCTCCGATTCACCACACGTAATGGTAGATGAGCATTGGTACGGTATGCCATATGTTTAGTTGAGGTAGAACACTGAGATTTTTCTAACCAGCCTCGAAAGTGTGGTTCGCTTCTCCATCCTTTCTTTCATTTTTGGGTGTAGGGTTTAACAGACGATGAAATTTTGCTTTTCTTCCTTGGTGGTGTAGTAGCTTGATCGGACGGAAAATCCATTTTACTGCAACGCAAGTAACCAAATCTTATCTGTTACAATGCACTACTGCAAGCGATGCACCTTGCACAGTTAATTGCTCCCGACTGAAACAAAACAATCTGCGCATTGCCCTGCAGGGCTGCAACTGCTGCGTTACAAACGCGCCTTATCGGAGATTGAACAAGATTCGGTCGAGCTTCGATAATTCGTATTACGTTGCAGTATCTTGGTTCGTTCAACGTTCCATTTTGGAAAACATGATTAAATGGAAAATATCATGGCCACATGGTCAAAATAAATGGCCAAATTGGTAAAAATGGCCAAGTGATTTTTCTCATTGCCACGGCGTTTAAAAAACGACCAATTTTTGGATAAATTGGTTATGAAATGGCCAATCTGGCAACTCTGAATTCTGCACTCGAAGTCGGCTCGGCTCGAGCGGTGTCGTTGTTTGCACGTTATATAGTTGTTCAATTCTCCTAAACGACGATGACCGATGTATTGGTGTAAATCTTTATGCATTGACGAGTTAGTTGACGTAAGGCTATCAAATATCGATTACTAAACATTATATCAAGTTGCCTACCACTTTAATTAGTGTAATTTTAATAAACCAAGGTATTATTTATTTGAGCAAATCTGGCAACATTATACTAAGGAGAGATCACAGCTGTCAGCTGGGAGATTTGCAGCGATGTGCACAGTAATTTGAGCCTTATCGTAGGGTGCAATAAAGAATAAATTGAAAGCAAGTTCGGTTGAGCTTGGCGTTTGTTCAAAATTTTACTCGTATTGAACATTTTCATTAACGTTCCGGTAGCGTACTTCCACAAAGTACCTTATAAGGTACTTAGGATAGCAAACTTGATATTGGTAATGAAAACCGGCAATACCCTATAATTTTGCTGTGCTACCCTGATTGAAGTCGAATTACCCTAAAAATCATAGAATTTTGCGTTACCCTAAACTCTACCCTAGACAGTGTCTGATTACCCCAAAATGGGGTATTTTACCCTAAAGTGGAAGCACTGTATGTAGCCTCAGTGTTGCCAAATCATTTCGATAGAAAAGTACCAGATTTCACATAAAAAGGTGCTAAAAAGAGCTAAAAATGTTTTGGTTGGTGCTAAAAAAGGAGCTGAAAATATTTATTAATATATATTACAGTAATTGACCCTATAAAGTGGGGTGAGATTGTCACTGATAGCTTTTCAAAGCTGACATTAAACAGCCTGTCTAGCATAGGAGTAGGCTAACCATTTATATATTTCTGCAATTGGAAAGTCCCTGTTAGGAAACACTCTCGTAATTACATTTTTTTGGGGAAATTCTCGTAATTAAAATTTTTTTGGAATAGAAATACTCTCGTAAAAATGCTCGTAAAATGTTTTTGGGAAGATACATCACTTTAGGTGACACTATATCATGTACAGCTGCGACAAATTTAGGAAATGTCAAAAAAACCGTTATCACTGGTATTCTTGAGCGTGAGAATATAGCAACCAAAGTTTACCCGTGCGTGTAAGTTCAATTCTTCACTGTTCTGTCGAAAACAAGCAGCGATTGTTTGAGCGATATCGCAAGGGCTAGCTCGACATAAGAAAAGCTGAGCTGGAGCAGTGGTGTGGATCATATTTCCCGAGCTTAAGAGCTAACATTAATCACTGTCAACCGTGTTGTGGCCAGCACCCCACCAGACCTGCGAGTGCAGGCATCGCAAGCGACTCACATACGCAAGCAAAGCACAGAGCACACGACGCACATCAACACACGCACACACACACACACAACACAAACAGCACACACAAGTCGAGGCTACGGAGAGCAAGAGGATGACGTGACGTAGGAACAGAGGCCCACACGACCTGAGCGAATCACCGCTCGTGAAAGGAATGACGCGAGAAGGTGTGTCTGAGCACACACCAATGGGAGTCCCAGACGTCAGAACAAACAAGGATTCCGCCAATCAGGATGCACATGCCGCCTCTGTAGAATGGAATGATCTGGATCCATCTCGAAGGAAGGAAGCGAAACACTTATAAGGAGGGAAGATGAAGCCTCGAGAGGATTTTTGGACGCACGTGAGAGGAGGCGCACGATATCTGAGGGTGCACCGCATAGCAGGTCGGCAAGCGCCGGCTTGCCTTCTACCAAACTGCCATCTGAATGTTGGAGCAAAGTTAACAATTCGAAGTGCAAGAAACAACGTTGGACGTCGGCAACCGTTGAAGCACCGTCTTACAAAAGAAACTTGATCGAAGCAAACCAGCCTCGCATCGGTGGTCGTCATGTGTAAACGCGTCAGAGATTCAACCGAGAGCATTCAAATATCTTTGCATCGGGGCCGAACTCACAGGCAACTTCAGCATCAAGATTTGGAGCCACGCAATCGCTAACATTGCGAATGTCAACAGTTAAGTTCGTTCACCAACAATGCGAAGATCAACGCACAAACTACAATGAATTGGCTCACCAACGCTTCAAGGAATCCTGGGCTGAACGAAACTCTTAAGAAATTCCAGGCACCAGGGCAGCTGCGAATACGAGTTGTGATGCCGGCAGCACGAAGAGGGAGCGGGGGAAGGTACCGCTGCAGCGCGTTGGCGAGACATCCGCCCAGGACAGCCGCAATTCTAAGCAACGACGAAGATCAGCAGTGAACGATAGCACATCGGCAGTGAATATCTATCAGTGAATCACTTATTATTAAAAGGGCGAGTGTTTTATGGTTGTGAGAGCTCTTTAAGGTGGTGATAGAAGTTAAATTTCAAAATGTAGAACAGCACCCAGAAAAGTGCTTTTCAAAGTATCGCGCAAAATCATCTAAATTATAGGCAATCGGTTTCCTGTGTTTATTTAGTCGAGGATCGAATTAACGTTGTGAATGGTGCGGCGCTTCAAATAATTCGACACCTTGTTACAAGTCCAGGTTAAATCGTGATATGTTATTCTCGCAAATATTGTGCTTTGTGTTGCTTGTGGAACCTGCAATTTTGTGGATGCGTAAATTGTTGTCAGCGATGGAGTATTGGTAACTTGAATTTTCGGTAAGCATCACATTTATATCATGTCGTGTTTAAAGTTTTATGGCGGTAGAAATGTGCATACCTTTCATTAACGCAGTTGTGCTCTCTCATGTCAATTCTGTCTAAATGCCTTGTGCACATATCCACGTGTTCATCTCAAAAATAAATGTGTTTTAATCTTTCAAAGTTTGTTATTCTCCCCATGCTTGTCAACTCGGTATTCGCGGAGTACACACCAATTAAACACTGTTAATTTCCTACCTTTCTGTCCAACTCTCAGACTGTGTATTTCATTTCTTTATTTTTCTTTCTCTTGCTGTCGGGGGTTTCGAGTCCCCCTGCGTTACGTGCTCTGACCGAGCCACGTTCCGTAACATCCCAATTTCCAGGCAGAACCTCGGGTGAGGCGTGGAATATTGCTAATTGCAGTGAATGACAGACACATCTCACAAGAATCAATTATGAAAGTTCTTTTTCCAACTTAAACATACCTTTGTTCACTCCTACCATAACACTGGCATTGTAAGTACCTATGGCAATTAATAAGGTTGGCTATGTTCATTTTGCAAGCTCATTTTTCAATACCTCAACAATACCATCTGCATCATTAGATAATGCAACCAGACTTAAGGATACCGTCTGGGTAGGAGAAAAGTCCGTTATTTATGGATGGATTTCTCTGAAATTTTCGCAGTAGGTGTGAAATGATGGAAAGATCATTTGTTATTTCGACAAAATTTTTGTATCTGCACTGGATTTTTTTTTTTGAAAAATATGATAAAATAGGGTTTTTTAAAATCTATCTTCTTCTACAATTTTGAAGTTACAGAACCAGAACTTCGTTTTTAGATTGCTTATATGTCTATATAACCATAAGGGGCTACGAATTTTGATAACTTTTTTTTGTGGATTTTGGGAATATTTTTTTAAAAATATGTAATCTTTTTTCATTTTTTTTTCATGTGTAATTTTCAAAATCATTGATGTATCGAAAAATGTCTCCCCTTATGGATACACGTTGCTAAGCCCTATCGAATGGTATATAAACCATTCTTGTAGCTCTAAAATTGTGGAAGAAGTAGCATTTGAGAAACCAATTATCAAGTTTCCAGAAAAAACGTGTTTTTTCACAAAAAATATGTTTTTCTTTTTATCTTTTGAACTACAAGATTTTCTACAATGAACTCTTGAGCGTTTGTAGCTCTTTTCAAGCCCTTTCGATTGATATAATTTACATTGCTGTAGCTCTGTAACTCTGGGAAAAAATATAGAACAAAAGACAATACATGTAATTCATCAAAATAACCACTTTTTTATTTTTTCATTTTTTTTCGACCAAAATACGTTTTTTTTAAGTCAACTCCTCTGTTTTGTAGCTCTTTTCAAGCCCTTTGGATTGGTGTGCTCGCCATAGCTGTAGCTATGATACTGCAGCTGTCATCGAGCTATGAATGAAAGCTGCGGTATCATAGATACGGCAGAACAGCTAAATTCTGAAATTGTCAAAATCTTATAAAAAATATTTATCTAGCGTTAGAATGATTCGTTTGAATAATGAAAACACTTTGAGTAGCTCATGAACGAACTCTATTGCCATTGCCGCAGAGAAACACGCTCAATTGACTCCCAATAATGAGGGGGGGGGGAGGGGTCAAGGTCACGCCACCCCCATCGCCTCCCCCCTTCTGGTGGGCGCACTATTCGGAGTAGACGTAAACGGAAAGTATCAATGGAAGCGCAAGAAAATCCTCTATAAGATGCATATAAAAACAGAAAATCAACACTCATCTCGATTTCTACCCAGACGGTGTCCTTAAGAAGGTGTAAACTATTTTTTTGCTTTTACTAAAATGAATAATAATAATACGTTAGATATCATGGATAGATATATTATTCTTCTCATCCAGCAGCAAACTAAATTTTTCATTTCCGATGGCAGTAACCAATTGTATTTAAGGTGTGCGCCTAGAACATTCTTTATCACAGCATTGTATTTGCTTCTGTGCATTCTTACCCTTGAAACGACTTCGTAATCTTACACGATATGCTTCACAGATCTATAAAATAATCATATGTGTTAATGGACGCGTGACAACAGGAATAGCGTGCAAGCTTTTCTTCAATATTTGCAACAACATTAGATTTTTGTTTCATGAATTGAGTAAGCGGTCACTTTCAGAAGGCACAAATGTAACACTTTCCGTTTCAGCATATTTTGCTAGTAAACTTTATTTTTCAACTGTTTCACATCCACAATATAAAAAGTAAGCGTATGTACTATATCCTGGTACCTCCCGTTACCACTTGGTAAATTGTTTTATTTGCAACCATTCTTTTCTAATCATTTGGGAATAACTTTTCTTCGCGATTTGACTCATTGTGAAGGGTTGTTTTGTAGCAGTTCAAGTAGAATTGAATTAATATTATACACCCAACATCAGCCTAACTGATTTCTCAGCAACACGAACGAACACCGACGAACAACTCTTCAGGACGACACTGGCGGTAAAACTGCAGAACACCGACAATCCCTCGTTAAACCGACTTTAAACCGTTAAAACACCGTTGTAACCAGGGTTGCGGAGTCGGAGTTGGAGTCGGGAGTCGGATGTTTTAGGGTGGAGTCGGAGTCGGAGTCGGAGTCGCTTCTCTGAAGTGTGGTGGAGTCGGAGTCGGAGTCGGAGTCGCTACTCTGAAGTGTGATGGAGTCGGAGTCGAAGTCGCTTTTCCGAATGGGGGGAAGTCGGAGTCGGAGTCGTTCATTCGGATGTGGTTGAGTCGTAATTGGAGTCGCTATTTTTTGGTGTCTTCGATTCTAATTTTTGTTAAAAATTATTTATAATTCTTTAAAACAAAAAGTAAACAAAACAGAGTTAGAATACTTTGCTGAAAAATCTAAAAAATACGCAATGTCTTTGTTGATTATTTTGTTCTAAGTTTGAAACAGCGTATTTATACCTATGACCTAATACCGTCATGTTATCTAGTCATTGAGGGTTTGCACAGATATATATGAGAAACCTACGAGTGCGAAATATAATTTTTGTACTCAGCATTGATGCATATTTTTTAGTTAAAAGCAGGAATTAGTAATTGAAAGCATCGCAAACCCATTCTGTATATTTCTGTTTTGTTTATTTCTCCTTCAATTAATACATAGGAACTGGAAAAAAGAAGTAAATGTGTTGCAAGTTACTTGTAGAACATTTCAGCTGATGCAATACATTGTACTCACATAAGGAGTGGTAACTCTGTACGCTCTTAATGATGCATTGATTGATAAAGACTAGTCTTTGCAGAAACTTAAAGTTATGTTGTGATCATAAATATTTCTAGTCTTTAGGTTATGATTCATTGCCAATGAGTAGTCTTTGCCAAAACCTGAAGCTATGGTCTGGTACACAAAGACTTCTAGTTTTCAGGTTATGTTATCAAAATTGAAATGGCTTTCTTGTCTTTAGGTCAAGTTAACATGTATTTATAATAAAAATTTCTGCTCATATCTAATGTTATTCCTTGAATGTTGTTTGGTTCTTTCAGAGTTATATTGTATTTCACTATATCATCATGTTTAATTTTTATCTTCGTATCACTCACCAGTTTCTAAGTAACCATACGCTGAAATGGAGAATTTTATAATTATGTTGATACAATTTCAAAAACTGCAATAGTATTCGTTTTGTAGCATTATATAATTAATTACTTCTTGTTAAGGAAGATTTGGAAATGTTGTAAGGTTATCAATATCGGCATTGAGACACTTGAAAAAAATTTAAATAGAATGTAAACGAGCTGCAATGAAAATAATTACACACACTAGCAAAAACTTCACTTACAGTCACACACATGTTATAACTGAAAGCAATGCACTATCTCAGCTGCAATGGTTGTTGCATTTATGCGATAGGACAAATTCTCTTGCTGGAAACTTTTCAAATTGCTCCAAAAACACGAAATGAGAAGAACATGGGCGCTTATTAAAATAACAAAGTGTCAAATACAAAGTAAAATGTTAGACGAAAATAAGAGATAGTATCATATCACACTCAAAGAAGCTAGAAGTGACTTTTATTCGTAAAAAAAACGTTTCGAAAACGTCAGGCCCCTGCGACGAAAGCAGAACAACTTTTGCCTATTCTAGCCAAAATGTAACATAGAGTTGAGCAATAATATAACACCTTTTCTGCATTGTTACCCTGCATAGTGTAAGTACAGAGAAGAAAAGGCAGTGTGCAAATCTGGCCCACCTTATCTACACGTATATCATAATTTTGGGGATTTGAAGCATAGTCATTGAAGTAACTATTATAATTTCACTGAATTAGTGCATACTTAGTTATAAAAAACTGTTGATATATACATATCTATGGATCTCAGTGTAGACAGTGCCTGCATTACCTACTCAGAAAACACTTGTCAGTAATATACAGGGTGTTTCAGATTCAGAATAAGAGGCAAAAATTACACACCAAGTGGAAGATATCCAAATAAAAACTTTATCTTCTATGAAATTTTCCGAAGAAAGAGACATTGAGATATTAGCCGTTTATTGTTTTAAAGGATGAAATTTAATGACTAAATTACTCGCAATATTTATTTTGAATTTACGTTGATCGGGCGAAATGTTCTAGTTGCATGACCTCCTAGATCTCTTGACATGACTCCACTCGATTTCAATTTTTGGGGACACGTGAAGAGCCTTGTCTATGCTACACCCATTGGGTCTGAGGAAGATTTTGTGGACAGAATTGCAGTGGTTGCAGGTGAGATACCTTAATGCCAAACGTGTTTCCTAATATCTGGCAGCCGTTAAGGCTAACATTCGGAAAGTGCATAGATGTAGGTGGAACATATTTTGAACAATATTTTTAAAGTAAATTCAGAATAAGTATCGCGAGTAATTGTGCCATTAAATTTCGTCCTTAAAAACAATAAACAGCTTATACCTCCCAACCCCGATTTTTTTGGGGAAAATTTCATAGGACAAAAAGTGTTTATTTGGCCATTTTCTACTTGAAGTGCAATTTTGTACCTCGTGTTCTGAAACACTCAGTATACATAATTGTGTACACGACTCGTCATAAATGACGGGATTCGATATTGTCTGTATAGAAATCTTCCAGATGTGGATCATAAAGAAATAATTCCATCCTAATAGCACCCGCGATTAAAACATTCTAGTACTTGTGCACTGGTGAAACTCGCATCACAGATACAGTCATTAAGCATCTTTAAGAGCGTGAAAGGGAGACAGATCAACCAACAAAGACGAACAGCCAATTTTATTTGTTCAATGAAATTTCCCGTTGATAATCTTCCGTATTTTTTATGGCGGCTTTGTGGAAGAAAAAGTTTTCTTCAGTTGGTCTCTCTTAGTTCACAGACAAGAATTTGAAACTGTTGAAATTAGAACTTATTGTTCTTTGTTTTTTGTTTTGCAGCTGCATCTTTTCTTTTCGTTTTTTGTGTTTAAATTTAACTTTCTATAATTAAGCATGTTTGCGCTTCTAGCAGACCTGCATTAACCTTAAATGGCTTTAATTAACATTACTTGTGACGCTTTGGCGTTCACTCATTAAATTATCTTTGAGCTTGCTCTGCTTGGGCAGCATGTCGTCCTTTTAACAAAAGTGGGTCTGGCAACTCTAACTTATTTCTCTTGCGTAAAAAGCAGTCTCTTTCTGCAACTTGAACTCCTCGACCTGGCTCTTGCAGCCTCTTGAATAGGCGCTTATTATTCAAGGTAATTAATTGTCAATTAATTTTTAAAATCTTAGTGCTATATGCAATCTTGCAATAAGATACGATATTCAGCTAGTCGGCGACCAGACATCTTAAAACTCTGTATCTCTTTACTCAGAACGCCTCTAAAATTTCCTATCGGAGTACCGTGCTGATGACCGGCCGCGTCCATTGGATGTCTTTTATTTTTAACAAGTTTCGTTTTAAAAACTAACCTTACGTTAAAGAAGATTTTCGGTCTATATTTTAAAGGAATTTAATAATAAAAATATTACAGAGGACGCAGCTGTGCGTACTGTTGGAATCCTCACGATACGCCTAACTTGGGTACGCTTTCTCTTTTTGCGCATCTCGGGAAACGACTTGCAGTCGTTCCCTTGAAGTTCTTCTGTATTTGAAATAAATGTTCCAACAGTCGCCCTCAAGTTTTAAACCCTAAAACTCCATTGTATTAACATAGGAAAGATTACGCTCACGAAATAGCTAAACCTATTTATTTATTTGTTTAAAGGAGACACTTGACCTTTTATTGTATAAGAACAATCAACACTATACTGGGTGTCCCACAAAAATGTCCCGGACTTTTTAATTGATAATATATCCGCTTTAAATTAACATATTTTAATTGTCTTTTATTTACAATTTAGTCAATTTTGTTTAATTTTCAAATAATTTAAGTTTTTGAAAATCAGTTCAATAACCACTTTAAGATGATCGATTTACTGAAAGGGGTAGAAAAATTGTTCAAAGGGAAAGTTTTAAAAACAACACTGGTGTTCTTCTTCATTCCTCAATACCTACTATTAAGAATAATTTCATAACGATGTATCCTACATACCACCAAGTATTTAAACCCTCTGAGAGGTTTCAAGTGTTCTCAATAATAGTGTTTCAAGAACTAATAGAAAACGGTGGAATAATGGGTAAAAGTCTTCGTTCAATGGTGGCTAGAAGTAATACTTGCCTGGAGAGAAATGGAGGGTATGTCAAAGGATACTAAATTACTTTATTTATTTGAACGTTATTTAAGGTTATGATTTGTTACTCATCAAAATTTTTGTTTGTTCAGTTTTATGGAAGGTACAAAATAAGGAAGAATATCAATATTATTTAAAAAATTTTCCTTTGAAAAATTAATTTTTCCACCCCTTTCAGTAAATTGAACATTGTAAAGTGGTTATTAAATCAATTTTCAAAAACTTAAATTAATCGAAAAGGAAACCAAATTTACTACATTGTGAGAAAAGGCCATTCAAATATGTTAATTTAAAGCTGAGATATAATTAGGTAAAAATTGGGGACATTTTTATGGGACACCCGGTATAATAAAAAGCCAGGTGTCCGTCAATTTATAAATAAGTATACAGTATGTTCTCGTGCGTAATTTCCCCTATGTCATTACAATGGGAATCTGCTTGCTTGGACAGTATCATAAATACCATTGAAATATTATGAAAAACATGGCATCTGCTCACTTATGTTTGTAAGTAAAAAACATTGCGTGAAAATCGAATCTACTGTCAAGAAAATGAGGCTTATCGCATTTAAATTTAAAAGCATTTAATTGCTTCAAAGGTATGGCAAATTTTTTAAAAACTTCTTGCGAACAATAACTTAAATTATAATGCACAGTTGTTGCTTGCTTGGTAGTTGTGTGCGTCTGTGACGTTCTTAAAGATGCTTAATGACCGTATCTGTGATACGAGTTTTACCAGTGCAAAAGTACGCGAATACTGTATTTTAATCGCGGGTACTATTAGGATGGATATATTTGTTTGCCATTTTTATCTTGAGATTTTTTTAAAACGATACCATTGAATCCCGTCATTTTTGACCAATCATGTACACTAGTATCTTGATTATTAACAATCTGTAGTCAATTTAAAATTCGTCCGCTAATAAAGAATATAATGCACATATGCACAGGTTTCAACACCTGCAACCGTTTACTACTAAGAATGACTGTCGTGTGTTTATTTATTCGTTTTGTGTCACGCTGTTAGGAATAATTGATAGGAAGAAATTAGCACTGGCGGTCTTGGCTTCAGTTCACGGTCAATTAATACACTCATTTTCGTTGTGCAAGGGCTCTATAATAAGTCACTTTCAAAACAATCAGAGCGATCCAGAGCCTTATATACTCAAGTTTGTATTGTAAATACCGAGTTCGGCGGGGTATTGTAGATTGCAATATGCTGTATTGTACATTACAAAATACTGTTTTACAATGTACTGTATTGCATATTACAATATACATACACAAGTTCGCAGTTGCTTTCAGTAATGCTGAATTTCTGTATATTGGATACGACACGATTGGCTACAACTACTTCTCTTGCGGCTCAAAAATACTGTGTTCTGAGTGTTTATTACTCTAATAAGAAAATTAAGTTATCTTTGGAATAAGCTGAAAGCATGGAAACTCCACTCAAACGAAAATTTGTTGAAGAAAGGTATTGAATCTTGTCATTTTTGACGGTCCGTATACACTAGTTAAGAAATAAAATATTCATCTTATAAATTATGAATAGGTGTAGTTGGAGTCACAAAATTGTGAATAGGCGGAGTCGGTGTTGGAGTCGCCAAATTCTGGAAAAATGGAGTCGGAGTCGGAGTCGCCAAATTCTGAAAAGGTGGAGTCGGAGTCGGAGTCGCCAAATTCTGAAAAGGTGGAGTCGGAGTCGGAGTCGCCAAATTCTGGAAAGGTGGAGTCGGAGTCGGAGTCGGAGTCGCCAAATTCTGGAAAGGTGGAGTCGGAGTCGGAGTCGGAGTCGGAGTCGGAGTCGGAGTCGCAAATTTATTCCTCCGACTCCGCAACCCTTGCTACAGCAATGTTAGGTTATGGTAATTTAGGTTAGGTTAGGGTAAGTAGGTTAGGTTAAGTTGGGTAAGGTTGGGTTAGGTTAGGCCAAGTTCAGTTAGTTTAAGGTTGAGTTAAAAAAGTTTGAGAATCCCTGTTTTTGGTTGCCGAGATGGAGGGTCGAATGTCGAAACACCAGCGGTCGTTGCCAAAACTTTTTAAAATAATTTAATGCAGGTTAACTTTGGTATTCCGCTGTAGTATTCACTTACTAAGTACTTGTAGTGGTTATAATGCAGTGATTAATAATAAATGTATAACGAACAGATAGGTTAATAAACCTCAGTAGTACTACCTAGTTCAATAATTGGCGCGAATGGCAACTTTATGTAGCTGCTTGGAGGTGGAGGGAGAGGGTTGGGCGGTGTAGAAATCCTGCGAGATTGGAGTCTATGCGAACGGGCTCGATCATATGAGCGCGGCGTAAGTGTCTATTGCGCAGTGTTGCCAAATACCTCTCGATGAATTACTTCCCCCTTCAAACACTTGAGTTGCGGTAACTAATTCACCGCTATAACTCGTAAAATACTTATTTACGACGGAAAGTGCATGGAAGAAAACTTGTTTATTTCGATCTAATTAACTATGGTAAGGCACCTAAAAATCAAAAATCGATTCCCGGTTAATCCTCAACATTTAGCGAAAATAATTTGACCATGAATGAAACTCTCTTCTGAGTAAGTGTATTTTTCTGATTATTTGTGTAGTAAAGATTTAAATTCCGTAATTCTAGTAATAATTATCAATTCTGTAAGGTTTTAAACTTCAAAATCAAACCCATGTTAACACGTTGACTACCTAGTGTTACGCACCTGTATCGCTAGGTATTTTGCTCATTCACGTACCGGTATGAGAGCGCAGCACCTTAATCGGGTACTCGGGACACACCAACGCCTTAGGTAGTATGGTACTCGGGACACACCGACGCCTTATGTAGAATGGTACTCGGGACACACCAACGCCTCAGGTAGTATGGTACTCGGGACACACCAACGCCTCAGGTACTATGGTACTCGGGACACTCCAACGCCTCAGGTAGTATGGTACTCGGGACACCAACGCCTCATGTAGAATGGTACTCGGGACACACCAACGCCTCAGGTTGTATGGTACTCGGGACACACCAACGCCTCAACTAGTATGGTACTCGGGGCACACCGACGCCTCAGGTACTATGGTACTCGGGGCACACCAACGCCTCAGGTAGTATGGTACTCGGGACACACCAATGTGATATGTCATCAGTCCACTTAGAACAGGGATGAGGAGGGACGCCATGGTTGAGACCAATGCATATTTCTGAGTGCAGTTACGGAAAGTTCAGGACTCTGAATTGGTAGATTTTATAACTGGCATGCTTAAGTAATGAACGATTGAATTGACTGACTATTATTTATTACCGCACAAGTGCCACCTAAGCAGTTGATGAGGACACTAGCAACCGGTTACGCAGTACACGCTCACTGATGGGGCTCATCAGTCTCTGATACTGAAAGTGAAAGCCTCTTGGTCGTAGACTGAGAGAAACTATTGGCTGGAGACTGTGGGAAATAGAAAACGGGGAACAACGAATTGGGGAAGGTATAACTTACTCCATGTATCGAAAAATAAATAATATAAATAATGATATTGTTGGGATATTATAAGGTTACTGCAGCTGTAGATAGGTCGCTCTTGGAAGACTTCCATCTTTCGAGCCCACTTTGAATCTTTCAATTTTCATGCTTTCTATTATTAATTCAACGTTCGGTGTTGAAAACTTTTGAAATTTGCGTGTTATATTGAGTGTATTTCAGGCTATTGCCTAAAATCTTTGTGGAACACGACGATATTCCCTGGTAATCACAGACTGATATTTTCACAATTTTTTCAAGCAAAAAGGGAATCTGCTGCTCGAGCAACAAATAAAAGTAGAACCAACGTAATGATGAATATACTGGCAAACGTTTCGAAATTCGTGCTTAATTATTCAATTCCTTAGGAATTCTGAGATTCCCTGGAAATAGCTAGATTCCTGGAAATAATTTTATCCCCAAGGAATCGTAGGATTCCAAAGGAATCGTCCAATTCCCAAGGAATCGTCCAATTCTCTACGAATATTCAAATTCACTACGAATCGTGCAATTCAGTAGGAATCGTTCAATTTCCATTAAATAGTCCAATTCACCAGGATCCGTGAGGAGATTCGTTGGAAATCGTGGGACTCCCTAGGAATCGTCCATTTAGTATTGCCCTGCGGCACTAAAGTAACGGATGTCGGGAGATGATGATTGGACATGCTTTCATGGAGAGCTTATGGGCTATGCTCCCCTCCTCAATTTTGTGGTTTTTGGTGATCTTGTTGTTCCAGTGAACCCCGCAGCTGTTGGGGAATACCTGCACAGAGAACAGCCCAATAACTAACACGTTGACTGCTTATTGGTAAATATGTGTGCACTAGGTGGACTGATCATTCTAGAACCAGATCAATGAACTGCATCGCAAGTATTTCACTACCTTTATAGAATGAGACTACCGCGTAAAAGTTAAAATGTCATCGTATATTTTTAACATAATATTTTTCCCGCGTATTAAAACGGATCAAAATATAATCAAGCAGTAAAGATGGTTCTTTAATTTTGATACTTCCAACCTAACCAAACCGACCGTGGCAACCGCACTAACGCAGTTAACGTGCTAATTGGATGAACATTAAAAAGGGCACGTAGTAGGGGTACCTGAAAATTTGGCGTGGCTTTGTCGAGGAGTGTAATCGTATGAAGCCACAGTGTACGCAAATTGTTTCATCATATTCATAAACTGATAGATTTTTAAGCGCACATAACAGGAGTGGCATAAAAATACAAATTTCGTTGGATTTTAGGTCCTTGGTTGATTTCGTTTTATTATCAGAACGTTCAACTTTGGTTTAAGACACTCAACCAAGCTTTAGCTTGCTCATGACATCGATCTTCAACAGTTTTATTTAATAAGCTACGTAGTTTATAAAATGAGCTACGTTGTCTAACAGACTTTTCATATCAATAGTCAGCGCACACCCGAGACAAAAAGGTATTACTCTTCAAGACATTGTATTCCGTGCCGCGGGCAAAAGCAACACCAAATTGAAATGAACCATTCGTGATATTTCCTCATCTATCTTCAGCGAACAGCTGAAAATTTGTCAATTTTGTGATAAAATTTTCAAGAACGAAGATCTATTTCACGTAACTAGAAAACTTACATCGAGGATTGGTTTGCCATCGTTTCCGTCACCGCTGTTCTCGAAGAGCTTGTTCGACGTGGGCCAGGGATTAGGGTAGAAGGCAGATGGAGTGAAGACCTGCCAGTCGCAGACCGCAGTGGCGTTTGCTTGTGCTGGCTGCGGTGTCGCTGCCGCCGTGGCCGCCCCTGAGGAGCGCTGCTGTGCCGAGCCCTGCTCAGCCCCCGCAGGCCGGACCGCGTTCTCGCTGCGCCCCGAGCAGGCTGGAGCATGACAAGGTGATGTTGAAAGTGGGTGTTATTGGTATGAAGTGCTTCCCATCGTCTACGTTCTCGCTGCGCCCAAAGCAGGCTGGAGCATGACAAGGTGATGTTGAAAGTGGGTGTTATTTGTGTGAAGTGCTTCCCATCGTCTACGTTCTCGCTGCGCCCAGAGCAGGCTGGAGCATGACAAGGTGATGTTGAAAGGGGGTGTTATTTGTGTGAAGTGCTTCCCATCGTCTACGTTCTCGCGCGCCCAGAGCAGGCTGGAGCATGACAAGGTGATGTTGAAAGGGGGTGTTATTTGTGTGAAGTGCTTCCCATCGTCTACGTTCTCGCGCACCCAGAACAAGCTAGAAAGTGAAAAAATATTAAAACTAAGTTATATTTGTATCGGGTACTTCCCATCGTCTACGTTCTCGCTTCGTCCAGAACAAGCTGAAAAATGAAACAATGATGCTGAAAATAAGTGTGATTTTATGAAGGACTTCCCATCGTCTACATTTACCTGCTCCAAGAACAAGCTGAAAAAATTATGTTGAAAGTGAATTTTTTTTCTATGAAATACTTGCTATCGTCGATGATGTTTCACTAGCATGAGTCATTCAAGAGCCTAAAAGTTTTGATCCTCCCTAGTTAGTACCGACTTACTTTTGGAAATTTTATGCACGAAATTAGTTAACACGTTCATTGCGGTATGACCCACCGGTGGGTCGTGCTTAAGTTTTTCCAACTGTAAAACGACCCATCAATGAAAAATTTGTTGAACATTTTATGCTAATTTTTTTAAATTAATGGTATTTTTTCCCAGTTAATGTACGCTAGTTGTAAAATTTTTAACCACTTTTAAGTTTAGATCTTGAACTTCAGTTTAGCCCATAGCTGTCTGTGTGTGGAATACCAACGAAATATTTAAACAATTTAAACAATTTACAATTTATTTACCACAGGTGATACAGAGGTAGAATGTTTCTTAAGTCTAGTACAATGGTTAAATTTGAGTATAGCTACCTGTGGGCCCGAACAAGTTCAGCGACTTCTAGGGCATCCTATCATCACGTTATTCTAAGGTGTACAATAATGTTTAACCTAGTTTACTCAACCTAGTTTCGCATTAGACTGATCATTGAGATAATTTACTCTATATTTTATGCTGTATTTTACAATATAGGTCAAATCGGCTATATTTAACAGTATGTTCGATAAAGCGATTCAAGAGCAGACTGAAGATCGGTTATGTTACCCAAAGCAAGTTACAATATTACATTATTATTAGTTACATGTAGGAGGCAAGATTTGACATGGTGATCTTACACGACTAGTATTCTGATAGGAAGAGAGACTCAAGATGCCTTTTGAATACTTTGTACGAATTACATTTACGGATCTCCGCAGGTATAGAGTTCCAAGTTTTGGTTCCAACGAAGAGGATACTGTGTTGCGACCGGGCCTTCGAATAATAAGGAAGCATGAATTTACTTCTATTTCGGGTTAAATGGTCGCGATGACCAGTTTGCGCAGTCAATAATTGTCTTAGGCTATTGTCGCCATCATTTCTTAATGCTTTGTAAATGAAATTACAGATGGAGATTTTGTAGAGATCCGAAAGTTTAGGTATTTGTAAATTTTTGAAAGGATCATTTGTGTGAGCATTATATTCAAGGTTCTTTACCGCTCTGACAGCTCTTTTCTGCAGAGTAAAAATTTTGTTGGTTTTATTTTTATCAGTTCCGTGCCATGCTTCTATTCCGTATTGCAGGTATGGAGAAATAAGCGTTCGGTAGAGCATTTGTAAAGCTGTTTCAGGCAGAAAATTTTTAACTTTATTTAGGATTTCGATGGATTTTGATAATTTAGAACTAAAATGAGTGATGTGCTCTTTGAAGGTCAGATGTTTATCTATTATGAAGCCCAGAAACTCACATGAGTTGGTTTCTTCGATTTCACCTTCGCCAATTTTAATGCATGGGAGAGATACATCTTTCTTGTATGAGAATGTAATATAATTTGTTTTATCAATATTAAGGCTAATTTTATTAGCTTTGAGCCACGATGAAACCTTATGAAGTTCATTATTTATACTCTCCACAATCATAGCGGGATTTTGGTTCGGAAGGACCGCAGAAAGCGTACTGTCATCGGCAAAAAATATGAATTTGAAGAATGATGTTGATTTTACGATATATCATTGATAAAAATCAGAAACAGGAGAGGCCCAAGAAAAGATCCTTGTGGAACTCCATGGCTAATTGTCTGTTGGTCTGATTTTGCGTCGTCAATGACAACGTATTGCTTCCGATTTGTCAGGTATGATCTGAACCAATCATGGGCAATCCCTCGAATGTCATAACAGTGTAGTTTCGAGAGTAGTATTTTATGGTCCACACAATCGAATGCTTTTCGAAAGTCAAGAAATACAGAGAAGACAAGCTTTCCTTCATCTATATTAGAATAGAGGAATTGTAAATGATTTAATATAGCCTGTGTTGTTGATTTTTTAGAGCGAAAGCCGTATTGTTTATCGTAAAGAAATGATTTTTTGTTCAAAATAAGAGTACACTTTTTTATACACAATCTTTTCGAATACTTTGCTGCTAATAATTGGTAGCACGGAGATAGGTCGATAATTGTTTACACAGGTTTTTTCACCACTTTTAAAGATAGGGGTTACTCTAGCAACTTTGAGGGAGTTCGGGAAAGTGCCTAGTAAGAGAGACTGGTTAATAATATTTGATATCAGCGGGGCTACAATGTCAGCAATAACTTTAAGTACTTTAGTCGGAAACGTTTGTAACCCACTCGATTTATTTTTCATGTTGTTTATGCACGTAATTACATCGGAGGAGTTTGTAGGCGTAAAGAAAAAGGAGTTGGGTTCTCGAATATGATCCATAAATTCCAGGTGATCAGTAGGTTCACTTGGAATACCATCAGCTATAGTTTTCCCTACGTTTACGAAGAAGTTGTTAAAGAGATTAGCAATTTCTTTCTTCTCATGGTATTTCACATTATCTTGAATGACATATTCAATTTTCTTTTTATCGGCATTATTCGGTTTACAGCAGGAGTTAAGGAGATGCCAAGTCTTTTTAACGTCAGTTTTGAATTGAGTAAACTTGAGCGTAAAGTAGTTCTTTTTTGGTGTTCTTATCTGGTTTGTTACATAGTTTCTGAATCGGTTATATGTTTCTCTAGATATTCGCCCTTCGCAAAGGAGGGCTAGGTACGCTTGACGTTTCTTTATAATTATTACGATGTCTCTAGGAATCCATTGCTTTAGTTTATTTTTCGGGGTAACTGTACGAGTTACAATTGGGCAACACTGATTGTATGCGGTCATTTTAGTTTCAGTCAACTTTACTGCTGCTTCATCAATGCTCGTAGCATTATTATTATTTTGTTGAGAGATGTGCAATGTATGCATTGATTCTTCTAGAACGGTGCGCATTTCTTCAAGATTTGATTCGTTTATTTTACGATATGAGTAAGTTTCAGCCCGTGCCTTGGTGCAAGCAATATAGACATTTTTCTTAATAAGAAAAACTGGGAAGTGATCTGATAAGTCAGAAGTAATTATTCCAGCAAGAAAATCACTTGGGTCTGTCATAAAGATATTGTCGAGCAGCGTAGCACACTCTGAGGTTATTCGTGTAGGCTTTGTAATGATCGGAAGGAAGGATTGAGACTGAAAGGTTGTTAGGAAATTAGAGATTGGTTCATAGCTTTCATGTTTCAGTAAATCATAATTGAAGTCACCGCATACAATTATGTCATTGTATAAAGGCCTGTTGAACTGAGAAATAATACGATTCAGCTCATTCAGGAAGGATATAGGACAGGCTGTAGGAGGCCTATACACCGTTCCAAGCACAATGCGTTTACCATCTCTAGACAGTTCCACGAAGAGTGATTCTATATGATCCTGATTCATTGTTGCACTTGCTATGGTTTTCGAGTCTATGTGGTTAGATATATATGTGCTGATGCCTCCGCCCCGCTGGTTTTTTCTTAGCGAATGGTAACTATGATAATTTTCAAATCGAATCATGTCTTTAGTCGAGTCATCTAGCCAGCTTTCGGTGAAGCTAATCACGTCTAGGTTATATTTAAGTTCAGTAATAGTACATTGTATCTTTTCCAATTTTGGATAGAGTGACCTACAGTTCCAACACAGGAGTGAGAAATCTCGGTCAGTTATTCGTATAATTTCGTTGAATTTTGATATATTAGTATACCTACACTCTTGGGAGTCGTTTAGGTTTGGATATATTCTGTTCAAATGATTGAGATCTGGGTCGATTTCCTCGAATATCTCAGGGTGATCAGTCATTTAAAATTAGTAAACAGTAAGAAGTAGGTACTATAGAGCTTAAAAACGAAATACAGAGTCAAGCTTTAAGGGATATTGTTGTCTAAAAAACTAGCTTATGAAGTACGAGAGAATAGAGTATAAAAAAAAATCTAGTGCGATTACGTGAGTACACATAAACTCAGTCCATGAGCGAATAATATTGGAGTTCAATATCACAACATTGGTGTAAACAGATTGCCTCATGAAGGCGTTTTTACAAGTTCACATACAACAGGTAATAAGTTTTAAAGATTATAACGACAATGATGTAATCAGCTAATATGGTTTACGCGTAATAATAACTTTAGTGGTAAAAAAAGAAATAATTCACAGTAACATTGGGAGGTAAAAAATTGCTGATTGAGTTGTTTCAAAAGTTCACACACAGCTGTCATAAATGTTTACAAACACATCTGTTATACATTTGTATAGATTCAGGTTAAACTAACATCAAGTTGAGGTTAAACTGTTAAGCTAACACGAAACTGACATATCTAATTTAGGGGATCACCTAGTCTAGTCACCCATGACCTGCTTCGATGTCATATTAAGTTGTTGCATCAGGTATTGCTCGAGGTCATCTGGCGTGTTGATCTCGCGGCGTCTTGAATCTTGGTTTCCGGGGTTAAATTTGAAGATGTTTCCATCCTGTGTTCTTGGGATTCCAATTTTATCCGGGAATTTCCTTTTGGCCATCCTCAGAATGTGCATGAAGTTAGCTCGTGAAGGTATGAGGTATTCATTTATGAAGAAGAACTGTGGTTTCTTTTCTCGGCAGGCGTTGAGAATTTCACGTTTTTTGTTATAAAGTTTTAGTTCAAATGCAATGTTTCTTTGATCTACGTTTCCAGTTACTGTCCCCTCAGGGGGATACAATTATTGTATCTATGGGAACTAGCGCTCCCAGGGGGACAATGTCAGGGCCCGAGCTGAGAGTTAGGTAGGTCTTCTTTTTTGTTGAAATAAAATGTTTTTGTTATGTTAAGGACCACCTTTTTTCGGTTCACTGCTGTCCTGTTTTTCAGCACCTACTACTTTCCTCTTCAACTTTGGTCTTGTTTCATGATCTTCTTTCACAACTTACTGTTTCTATGCCTTTCTGCGTAGATTCCGCGTTCCCTTAACTCCATACTAAATGGTGCCTTCCTCCTTCCTCTCTTTGGATCGCATTTGTTGCTGGGTAGGGAGGCTAAAACTAACGACTAATCTAATCTAATCCCAGTTACTGTTTTTTCCCCATTCTTGTAGCTGACGTGATGTCAGTGTCGGAGAGGTCAATGTTGATCTTGTCCTTCAGGAGCTGGCAGACTGTATCCTTACAGATTTCGTCTGCGTGAGATTGCGGTATTTCCCTTCCAGAGATGACGAGAGTACATTTTTTGTCTTCAATGTCTCGGCGCTGATCATTTTTGCCCGACTGGTCGAGGCGGGAGGTTAAGCCATCTGTTTTCTCATTCTGTTCTTCGAGAATTTTTTTGTATTCCGCTTCTTTTGTTTCAAATAGCGTTTTAAGGTCGCTTATTTCATTTTGAATTTGAACAATATCACTATTAAATTTTGTCATCACTGAATCGAAGTATTTTATAAGGACAGAAACCACTTCTTTACCGTCTTTCGTTAGGCTAGACACATCAGGGATAGACACATCAGGGATGTCTCATTTGACTTCCATCTTCACATTTTTACTCTAACGGATTACCATAACCATAATACCATAAAGTCTCATGTCAATGGTACTCTCAAATAAAAAGAGAAAAAGGCTTGGTTTGTACCATGGACGAATACCATGACCACTTAACGAAAATTCAAAAAACTCATTGTTTCTTGATAACTTTTCTCGTACCAAAATGTGGGATTTAATGCATCTTTATACTTTCGACGACCCAACATATTCGGCTTTAATTTTGTTTTATTTTACTAGGCGGCAACTTTTATTTCATATTCTATAATATATTGCTTCCGTCGCCTCACCTGGTATTGGAGTGCGATTCTTCATCGATTCTGTTGTGACGCAACCAAATTTTTTTGCAACTGCTGTGATGGCCATCGGTCCGTTGTGACCCCACTTCATGCCCTGAAATATAAGGCGACTTGCTGATGCAATATCATTTTACACTCTATCCAGGACAGAGCAGTTTATCCAGAGCAGAACATTTTACCCAGGACGTGGTATTTTTTCTAGGACGTGTCATTTTTCCCTGGATGTTCCATTTTACCCAGCATGTTTCATTTTACCCTGAATGCCTCATTTTACCGTGGATGTCTCATTTTACCCTAGATGTCTCATTTTACCCTAGATGTCTCATTTTACCCTAGATGTCTCATTTTACCCTGGATGTCTCATTTTACCCTGGATGTCTCATTTTACCCTGGATGTCTCATTTTACCCTGGATGTCTCATTTTACCTTATGTTTCATTTTACCCTGGATGTCTATTTTACCCTGGATGTCTATTTTACCCTGGATGTCTATTTTACCCTGGATGTCTATTTTACCCTGCATGTCTATTTTACCCTGGATGTCTATTTTACCCTGGATGTCTATTTTACCCTGGATGTCTATTTTACCCTGGATGTCTATTTTACCCTGGATGTCTATTTTACCCTGGATGTCTCATTTTACTCTCGATGTCTCATTTCACCCTGGATGTCCCATTTTGCCCAGCAAGTTGCAGTTTACCTCCCAAGCAGTTAACAATATCAGATTTCTCATGACAATATCAGATTCGTACACTTGTGTGATTGATTGTGATTCTTGAATGATTCTTTTTGACTTGCATTGCGCTGTGCTGTCAAAAAATGTGTTCGAGCGCCGGAATTCACCTCAACACCGATCACTTCGACTTGAACCTCTTACTCCTTGACATCATAGGATGTGACTCGAAACAAGGAATTGCCTTTTGCTCATCTGCATATCCAGTTTCAAAGGTCGGTGAAATGACAGCGATTCTAGACAGCGAGTACGAGACCATGAAATTTGGTGCCTTCAGTCATGACATGTAAATGCCGAGGGCTTGGCGCATATAAATATTGCTGTGAGAAAATCCTTCTGATTACGCATCATTGTTAGCATTCAGTGGGTAGCTCGAAATGCTGCTGCCTGCATTTCCTGAACATTGTTTTGCTCTCGGCAACTCATTGAAGCGATGAAGTGTACGCATGTGTAGAGCATGGTAAAATTTCCAATTTCTGTAGATGCTTACCAAATTAGTGATTTCTAGCATTTTAGCAGGTAAACTTCTCATCTTCTGATCGTATCCAGGGCTGTTGAATGCTGCAGCTAGTAGCTTTAAGTAATGCTCTCTTGATATTTTCCGGAGTGTATTTTTGACAGCTGTCAACCAATTAACAATCACATTTCTAATCAATACTGTCAGTAGATATAATATTTATGTAGCGAATAACTGTTCTAGTAAACTAACGTAGGCGCAAAAAACATCTTTCAGAGACCTCCTCGTCCACCCAGCGCTCATCGCCTGTCCGCCACTCTCCAGCTCAGCGCACCTATTTTAATGCTCACATTCTGACCGCCACCATCCGACTTCAACGCTCGTGGCTCTCATCAAAGGTAAGTTCTTTGCCAAATTGGTTAGAATTATAACTTTGTTGTGTTCTGTTTTTCACGAATGCATTGCCGGAGGCATCTCAGTTTCCTGTAACGTGTTGCCCTGCCAGCAAGGCTTCGGCTTTCTCACGTAGTGATGACAGTTGTGACCTCAACATCTCTCCATTTTCAGTCGGATTTCCGCAAAAATAGTGCTATGGGAAATTTATTGCAATGAGTGAAATTTTTCTATTGAGGAATAAAAATTTTCTTCTGGGGAATAAACATTTTCTACTGGGGAGTAAAAATTTTCTACTGAGGAATAAAAAATTTCTATGGGGGAATAAAGAAATTTGTACTGGGAAATTAATCTTACATGCCGCAGAAAGTAGTTGAATAATAGTGTTAGTTAGTGGACGTTTGAGTGTCAGGAGAATCTGTCAGCGCTATTCTTCTTAAAATAACCAACACATTTTGCATTTTTATTTGTACTCGCCCCACCCATAGCGAGATGATCGAAATCATTCGAAAGTGTTTTTGATTAAAATTATAAATTGCCGCCGTCATCTGCTCAGAGACGCACGAAGGCACTGGCAGCGCAGTCAGGCGCAGTAGCGTTCGCGTAAGGGCAGATCAGCGCAGTATTTGTAATTCCAGCCGAGACTGCTGGGAGATGCGCAAAGCTGCGCAGCTTCACGCAGGGCATATGCCATGCAGCTACAAGGAAATCAAACAAGAGTGATAATTAAACAAAAAACTAACATCACCTACGTTTTTCCAGCTCTCCACATAGGGAGGTTTTAGTATTCCGTATATATGATACCGGATGCATGGAATATGTTGCTCTCTTTTTCTCTGTCATTTACGTTAGTGGGCTCGTATTTTTACTCTAGAGTTGGTCTTTTTAAAATTTCCGATGAACTAAAATATGATTTTAGAAAAGCGGAGAAATTGTTAAAAAATAATCTGAAATTAAACGCCGTTATAAAATTCTCGTCATTTACTGCAACTCAATTTTGAAAATGGCTGCCCCTGCACACCAGAAGTTCAACAACAACAACAAACATCGGCATCTTTGGGATGCTTTATTTCCAATCAAGCCTGATACATATGATCTTAAGCATTGGTTTTTCAAATGTCTTATAACTAACCCTTTAAATAGGACACCATGACGGTTCCCCCGTAAAGCCGGTACCCGTTTCCGACACCTGGGTTGAGTGGGGTATTGTGCTTGAGCTTTCCCTTATACCCAACGGGGAAAATCTCCGCGCCAGCGCCGGGATACGAACCCTCGTCTCCAACATACAAGGCTGATCCCTTAACCACTGTACCACGGAGAGCACAGTTCAGCTTCCTAAAAGATTCTCCCTTCTCTGCCGAAGAATCCAAGTTCATTATTCTGAAGAATAGAGAAGTCAAGTACACTGCAGCAGGGAAGAGTGTTTTTGGAACGAAGTTCTACCCGAAAAATCCTCGTAACGTTCCAAACCAAAAGGCATTTCAACGAGTAATGGACGGGTTCCTTGTGGCATTTCTAATGACTCGTTGAAATACCTTTTGGTTTGGAACGTTACGAGGATTTTTCGGGTAGAAATTCGTTCCAAAAACCTTCTTCACTGTTGCAGTGTACTTGACTTCTCCAAACTTCAGAATGATGAACTTGGATTCTTCGGTAGAGAAGGGAGAATCTTTCCTGAAGCTGAACTTCTGGTGTGCAGGGGCAGCCATTTCAAAGTCGATTTGTAGTAAATGACACAAAGGCAGCACATGTTCCATGCATCCGGTCTCAGATATACGGAATAGTAAAACCTCCCTATGTGGAGAGCTGGAAAAACGTAGGTGATGTTAGTTGTTTACTTGGTTTACAAGATTTTGTACTATTCAAAATCGTCACTCATTGATCACCCTGTAGCTATAGAGTACAGTGAACATTTTTGCGCAAACCCTTTGTAGCGCCGGCGCTGCCAACCACGGGAATCCGGCGCTGATTTACGTTGCCTGATCTCGAAGACAATTTTTTGTTGGGATGAGAACAAATTTTTGCCTCATTCAGGGCTGAGCTGGTATATAAATGGCCTGGACCACAGTACTTACGTCATAGTTCTCAGCGATGTAGATCATCACTTGGAGTGGCATCGGGTGGCCGGACTCGAAGCGGAAAATCGCGTTGTTGAAATGGTCGTGATTGTACAGCTGCAGCATCCGAAAATGTTATTTTTTAATTTCATTGTTATAGCACCCTGAATGACGTTAGTGGTAGCGATCTTGATCGCTTTTTAAAAATACGTTCAATATTTAAAAATGCAAAAAAATAAGTGACAAGGAAATTGCATAAGCCTTAGGATATGGAAGGAAACTATTGCAGTTAAATTTGTAGCAATGGAAATATTTTGCGCAAGTATAAAAAAAATACTGTATTAATTAAAATCCCCCAAGTTAATTATAACAGTTCGGGTATTTTGTGCGAGTTTCGCAAACCTGCATTTGTTCAAATACCACAAGTGCACGGAGTCTCAAGTGCTAATCATACCCCAACTTTATTGAACATGAGAACATACACACAATAAGACACAAAAGATCTGTTTCGTGCAAGAGTCTCTCGTCATCTCTAACCGTGGTTTGACGTAAAATGCTGCCCTAAGATAGGTTTGTTAGGCATCATTTGGAGGATGAGTATCGAATTGTTTATATATTGGGTAAAAGTGAATTAGGTTAAACAGTATTGTACACCTTAGAATAACGTGATGGTAAATAATAATAGGGGCCCACAGGTAGCTATACTCAAATTTGACCATTGTACTAGACTTAAGAAACATTCTACCTCTGTATCACCTGTGGTAAATAAATTGTTTGAATTATTTATTTATTGGGTAAGCAGTTCGCTTGAACTCATCATTCGCAATGTGCTAGCTTTACGAGAGTATTGGCATGCATACAAGGTACCCCAAAGTATCTACTTACCCTTTGGCCTCCCAGTACTCATGTATTTCATTTGATGTAGGCATTTATTATCATGGAGACAAGCCTAATGATGAATATGAAAAAAAGAACACCAAATTTAGGAAAATTGAATGTCATAATGAAAATAGTTGCATCTCAACCAAAAACAAATAATACATGTGTAATCCTCAGTCAAAGGTCAGTACACTTTTCAGGGACAACCTGTAGGGAACGTAACAAGTAGCCCGTGCTCTACGTTTGTACCGGGTTCTCGCACTCCGTTACTGTTATACTATCATAATACATCCCTACCATTACCATTATGGTTCAGCTTTACCAAATTCAATCAGCTGGGTATTAGGTGACTGGGATTTCATCATTGCATTGTTATAAAACTCGGGCTTGGCAAAAAATGTTATGATATCCAAAGATGCTAGTCACTAGTCTTAATTCCAGTAACATTCAAAAAGTTAAAACGA
Source organism: Morinoia aosen (assembly GCA_030386875.1). Lineage (NCBI taxonomy): Eukaryota > Metazoa > Arthropoda > Malacostraca > Amphipoda > Talitridae > Morinoia > Morinoia aosen. The sequence goes on from CM059558.1 coordinate 22,515,212, forward strand.
GCCGAATTATCGAAAATTAAACTTAAAAAAATGTTGCTGTTTGGCGTTTTTATCCTTACTTGAATCTATTTTAAAGGTTGATTTCGCTCCTGGCAAATTAACTTGACTAAATTTTAATAATGTCTGCCATTAACTTCGGTGATAATTAATTCTTTTACAGTATCATAGGCACATTTTTCTGATCAGAGTCACCTATTGCGATAGGGAACAAAATTACTGCTTGTTGTATAATTCTGAGTGTAGAATTGAGAATGTCGCACATCGTGTAGTGAACACCCTCAATACTTCCACTTTTGTGTTTTGGAATCGTACGTGAGGGAGCAATTTGTCTGTCTCTGTGGCTAAAGAAGAGTATGACCCGAGTATGATGGAATTAAATCTTCCAGGCATTTTACTTACTCGAAGACAGCCTAGTCAGTATATGATTCGAATGTTAGTTGTATTAGCTCATACAGAACTGTTACCGACGCTTTGTTCTAGCTAGTGAAGCCTATGTATGAGATGGTTAGTACGTATAGCCTTGCATGTGGTGCAGAAAATCTCATCAAAAGCCGAACCTAAGCTCGAATCTTCTGCTGTGTATAACCCTGTTTATTACATCAGGTTTGTCGTTGCACTTTTAGTGAGTGGTGAGTGAATGTATACACTAGAAATAAATGGCCAAGTACCGCTACGAAGTTCGGCAAACTTTGTGCTGTCTTGAGAGCGATGATGTCAAAGTCGGAGTACAGTCCTCCAGATTTGTAGACAACCGCAAGTCTCCCGATGTTGCTCAGGTTATTGGACAAGTAAGCTGAAAGAGGAACATAGAATATAGGCGTGATGTTTCGTTTATATCTTTAAATATTCGTTGTGCAAATATAACGATGGCTCTCAGGGGGTTAAAACAATTTTATCTTATGGAATTAACACTCCCAGGAGGAAAATGTAAGGTCCCGAGCTGAGAGTACGTTAGGTCAATTATTATGCTTTTTGTTTTGTTAACAACCGTCTTTTTTCGGTTCATTGCTGTTCTGTTATTCAACTCCTTTAGCCTTTATTGCCAACTGTAATATTGAATCATAACCTTCCATCTTCACTTACAGTTTCTTTATGCAGGGAATCTTGTGCGAAACACACCCTGCGCATAGATTCAGATTCCCTAAACGCCGTCCTAAATGAAGCTAAGTTTTCACACTACAGCAAATGCTCCCTTCATCCTTCCTCTATTCGGAACGCCTTTGTTGCTGCCAATGAGATTTGAACTTACATCTAAGCAAGTTGATGAGAGCTTTTCGTTCAAAAAGGTGAATCGTTCTAAAGATTACTAACTTCTACAGCAGTCGTTAGTGACAGTCGAGATTTACGTCAATAACTTCAGAGTAACTGGATGTTTGTATAACTGGATGTTTGTATACAATTTTAATTTGACCTTCTCTCTAAGGATAATTTTCCTCTAAGGCTTACGAAAATTGTTTAGGAAAATTAAGTGAAAAGTTCTTGACACATACATTTTTATAAATCCAAATATGCTCATGAAAAATTAGACTCTACATAACATAGTGGCCATTTCGAATTATGTATTCCTACATTCTCCTAAGTCCCAACGGAACAATGGTTATGTAGTGACATTGTGAAATATTTTAGCACATACCACACACTGTTATTTTACGTTGGATTGAATATCTCATACAAGATGATAGTAAACTAAAAAACTAGTTTTCAACCTTGACACTTTGACAGCTATTGGTTTTGAACTGAAGTTCAATATTCAACTCTAAAATAAAGACAATTGTGGAAATTATTTTTAGCAATAGCAGACTTTAACTGGATCACGTTTAATTTATTTTTAATTGAGAATTAATGAAAATTGATTTTTTTACTACTGGTCGGTCAGCAGTATCATGAAAATCCCCTCAGTGGCTACCGGCGGCTCACGTTGCGGTCCAAGTGTTAAGCTAGTTAATGTTTTGCAATTCATTTGGATCATAACGAACTCTGTTTTCTCTTGTTGACGTCTTCGATCGCTCGATATTGGCCAACTGGAGCATTTTTGTTCTGTTTACCACCAGAAGACTTCGAAATGGCCGTATTCTCGAAGGAAAAACACAGGTATGCTCAATAGCTTAAGAAGTTGCTTATTCCTACATCGATCATTGCTTTAGATTTCTCAAATGTTCAACGTTCGAAGTAATTTATGAACTGTTCAAAAGTTGGAGTATTGCATTGTTTCAAAAGAGAAACAAAGCGTACTTTGAATATGAAAAAAATAATTGAACCTGCTCATATTAGTTCATGTACATGGGGGTGGAAGCAGTTTAAAGATACTGTTAGTTGCACTTTCATAGTTCTAAAACTTACGAGTCTTCCAGAATTTTTTTGACTTGTACAAGGCCAGGAGAGGCGTTGCCGTCAGCAGAAGCTCAAAATCGAGAAACGCGACGCGTAAGTTCTTGTGAACTGACCGTAGAGGTTCTAAGTCATCCAGAGTAGACTGGTGAAGCGACCGTGCCGTAGTGAGGAACCACACCACCCCGCTTGGGTTGGTGGCGCAGAAGCTATCGAAGTTGGGGGGTAATGTGAGATTGTAAACATAAATTTGCAACAGAATGAAGAAGTTTTTATTCAAATCATGCTTTATTCATTGAATTTTGTACATTGGTTTTCAAATGCCTTATCACTCTAACATTATGACGCATTAATAATTCGGTTAAGTCTGTACCCATTTCCAACATCTGGGTAGAGTGGGAAATTAGGACTAAGTTATCTTTTTTCCCACGAAGAGAATCCTCTGGCAGCATAAAATGAGGGATTAGCTTATCATTTAAGTGACCGAGAGTTGACTTATGAACAAATGTATAGTGAGCATGAAAGTTAAAACTAATTATTAATAAAAAAAGAGCCAACATTGTCATGAACGTTTTATGAACCAAACGTTTTGGATCTATGAAACCACATCATCAGTACCTGAAAGATGAAAGGTAGGGACAAAGTAATTTTTCACTCAAGAGACGAAATTAGGGTTTGCATCCCGGGATCCCGGATGATTTGGGGCTGACATTTATTGGTCCGGGAATTCCTTTGTTTCCGGGAATTACCGGGATTCTAAATAGTATACATATTTCAAGATATTAGTGAGAAAATAACTTTAAGCCATGCTGTTTAATATGATTAATCAATTAGAGAGCTCAAGATAGGACTTAGGTGTTTTAATATCATATGTTTATTGTGTGGCTTAAAAAATGTTCTTTAGGTTAGTTACTTTCATGGAAACCTTTAGATATGTATGTACGAAAAGTTATGTTCGAATGACATTTTAAAAGACTGTTTGAAATCAGTGTATCTCTTTCAAATTGATCAATTGTGCAGTTATATTATTTAACCTATTTTCAATATATGGTGTAGTTAAGGAAAGCTTAAATAGAGACTTACAATTTTTGTGCTTGTTTTTAAGCTCACTTTCACATTATGGTTTTCGGGAGAGAATTAACTTTTCATCCTCACATTTTTTCAGCACTGCTGATGGGTTTTTATAGATCCGGAACGTTTGCCTTTTAAAATATTTGTGACCACTTTGGTACTTCTTTTAATCTTAAAATTAGGTTTCCATGAAATTGTTCGACGGCGCGGAAGTCAGAGCTAAAAACTGGAGCAGTATGTAAATTAGCAACTGTCAAAACTGGAATCGGTTAATTTGATGTGGTCATGTTGGAAGTAGTAGTTCTGTACTACGAATATCAAATTCAAGCCAAGGCACGTTCATATATCTAATCCCTCGAATGGTTTTAATGCTTTTTTCTTTCTAAGCCTTGCTTCTCTTCCATAATCCAGGCATGTAAAAAATAGAATATACATGCAAAAACACCATAATACTTAGAAATGTGTGATATTACAATTTGAAAAAGAATTATAATTAACATGCAAAAAAAGTTATCGGGAGGCGTCCTAATTTTAAGTAAAAAGGAGTGAACTAAAAATACCGTATAAAACATTTACTCGAATTAAAAATTGCAAGTAAAACAATAAAATTGAACGTTTCAAGCATTCGCTCATCTTCATCAAAATCAAATTTACCTGAAAAACATGAAATGAATTCGAAAGTTCATGAATTACAAAACCAAACAAAAACTAACCTTAAAAACTACCTGTTAACTACGGACAATGGAAAAGAACTAAGTTGATTATTTAAAATCGGCCTTTTTTTAAATTAATAGAAACTCTAAAATCCTTAAATCGGAGGCGAATTTAAATCTAGTAAGAATTTTAAAATTACTGATGTCAAACGGGCTATCACAATGCTCTGAATGATCCCTAATAGCTGAATGTGGAGGACTAGATAAAATATTTCCTGTGCGGTAACTCCTACCTCGATGCTCGGCCACCCTATGGCCTAAAGTACGCGACGTCAAACCGACGTCAACCGACGTATTTACAAAATTTGTAAATTAGGGAGGCCTTCATCGCGGTAGGAAGAATGTCCTTGAAACGAAAAAATGAGCCTATTTTAAAACTATTAACTAAAACCACCTTAGAGTTTATGCCCGGAAAGTATTTGACAAATAAATCTAAAACTTATTTCTGCATTTCCTCCGACTGAGATACAAAATACGGAAACGAAACAAAGCGAATGTCCTCACAGGTTGATTCCAGAGAAGGCAGTTTGTTGAACTTTTTTCCGAAAATTCACCAATATGAGAATCTATTAGTCTTGTTGAACAACCATTCTTACGGAAAAATTCTTTTAAAAAGGTGAACTCAATATGTAGAAACTTATAAGTATTGCAAACATTGAATGCTCTAAAGATTTAAGTCCTAATAAAATTTACTTTGAAAATATATGGCGAGAAACTGTAGAGATTGGTCCCTTTAACACTTTGACCGCAGTTAGTTAAACTGAAGTTCAATATTAAACTCAAATATAAAATCAGTTGTAATAAGTAATTTTAAAATAGGAAGCGTTAACTGGATCATACCATCATTTAGCTTTAATTAAGAATTTAAGAAAATGAAGTTCGTGACTATTGGTCGGTCAGCTGCATTATGAAAATCCCCTCAGTGGCCACCGGTGGCGCACGTCGCGGTCAAAGTGTTAATGTGGTTTTAGTTAATAGTTTCAAAATAGGCTCATTTTTTCGTTTCAAAGACATTCTTCCTACCGCGATGCAGGCCTTCCTAATTTACAAATTTTGTTGTGCACGATGTGCATCTGAGTACGTCGGTTTGACGTCGCGTACTCAGGCTGTAGGGTGGCCGAGCATCGAGGTAGGAGTTACCGCACAGGAAATATTCTATCTAGTCCTCCACATTCAGCTATTAGGGATCATTCAGACCATTGTGATAGCCCGTTTGACATCAGTAATTTTAAAATTCTAAGTGAATCTAAATTTGCCTCCGATTTATGGATTTTAGAGTTTTATTCATTTTAAAAAATAAGCCGATTTTAAACAACCAACTTCGTTCTTTTCCATTGTCCATAGTTAACAGGTAGTTTTTAAGGTTGGTTTTTTGTTTGTTTTTGCAATTCATGAACTTTCTAATTCAATTCATGTTTTTCAGGTAAATTTGTTTTTGCTGAAGATGAGCAAATGCTCGAAACGTTCAATTTTATTGTTTTACTTGCAATTTTTAATTCGAGTAAATGTTTTATACGTTATTTTTAGTTCTCTCTTTTTACTTATAATTCACCTGTCTTTCAAAGCGCAATTGTGGAGCAGAACACTACTTCCATTGTATGAGTTGCATACAACATTTTTTCACCGGTCATACCTTTCAATCACGCAGAGAACCTTTGGTGGTATCTTGTCGGCAGACGAGGTTTCCATGAGGTATACGTTGAACATCAGAGGGTCTGGATGCACTTCTCTGTGACGAGTTAACCAATAAATACTCGGTTCTAACATGGTGTTCATCAGGTTTAAACAATGTTTTTCCAAATACGATAATTATTAAAAACATTATTTATACCTTTTACAACAGATGGACTGAAGACATGAATAAGAATATTGATGAAGACTGTGTCTCATGAGGCGTTCCTTATGAGCATGCCACTGTATTCTCTTTTTTATTTGTTCGTTTGTTTATTACCGGCATTTATGAGTTTTTTCAGATTTCGGGTAAACTAACCAAGAAAATACATTTTCATGTTTCTTTCTCTAAACTTTATCCAGCCACTGACTTGCTTATTATATGTTTGGCAACTAGGGATTTTTGTGTCAAAACATTTTTATCCTTTACTGGGCATAAAATTGGGAATAAGTTTAGGTTAGTCAAGATCGTCACCCTCAGGGGAGGTACTGTTAGGTCACCTCAGCTCTAGATAAGCCGTCGGGACTCCTGTCTATTGCGGCCACATTGCCACTTTCCATTTTCTTCCTTCTTATCTATATTTTCCATTTCTTGTTTTCTTAATCCTTCCAAACAAAATATTTATGGGCGCATCATACTACGTATGTTGAGGGGGAAGACACCATGTGCATAGATTCCACGATTTTTACAGACCATTCTAAATGGTCTTTTCTCTTTCCTCTGTAAAGACATCGTTCCAATGGAAACGAAGCCCTATACTAACTACTCAACTACTATGATACATTTTTAGAAAAGCATGCGTTATGCATTTTAGGTATCAACTCTTTGAAAAGTTTTCTTTTTTCTTTCTTTCTTTTTCATTAACCTCTGGTTTGTGACCGAAGTTCTGTTCTGTCACAGAATGATGATAAGATATGTACAGGTATCTGTTGATCCGCAGGTCAGCATCATTGCATCGCATTCACTTCCAACACGTTGATGTAGACCCCAGCTAAGAAGGTTTTGCATCAGAGAAATACCAGAAGTTGAGCTACAGGCACTGTCTTTCTTCATACTCCTTTTCAGGTTTTGCATTCCTCTGAGGAGGCGCAAAACCTGAAAAGTTGCATCCTCAGAGGGATGCAACTGTTGTATCTACAGGAATCAGCACTCCGAGGGGGAAAATGTGTGGTCCTTAACTGAAGGTTAGGTGGTAGGCCTTCTTTTGGTTGAGATAGAATAAGTTTTTTGTTTTCTAAATGACCATTTTTCGGTTCACTGTGTTATTTTCAGCACCTCTTATTTTTTCTTCGACTTTCTTTATGGCTTATAAACTCAATCGTAATCTCATTGTTTCTATTCATAGGGAATATTGCGTGAAAATACACCTTGGATATAGATTTCACGTTCCCTCAACTCCAAACTAAGTGGTGCTTTCATCCTCCCCTCGTTTGAAAATCTTTTGTTGCGGTTTGGGAAGTTTAAACTAACTTATAATCTGATATTCAAATATAATAATAACTTCATAAAGCCCTCACAATTGGTTGCGGCACTCACAATTGGTCTCATAAATAAATTACATAGTCGCCTTTCCGACCCATAGCCAATGCGTGTCTGATGGTTAGATAAAAATTGAATCTCGCTATCTAAATCTCTCCGTAGTTGCTGTAAATATTTTTCGCATCAAATATCGCAATCGTTATTCGGGCTAAGTTTAAACTAATCTTTGTTTGAGCTCATTTCATTTTTAAAATTTTCTTCGATTACTTTTCCGGTGAAACTTTTAAATGTAATGCTTGCGATGCCCAATTCTATTTCAAAACCGATATTTAAAATTTGTCCGCTCCCAGGGGGACAATGTCAGAGCTCGAGCTGAGAGTTAGGTAGGCCTTCTTTTTTGTTGAAATAAAATGTTTTTGTTATGTTAAGGACCACCTTTTTTCGGTTCACTGCTGTCCTGTTCTTCAGCTCCTACTACTTTCTTCTTCAACTTTGATCTTGTTTCATAATCTTCTTTCACAACTTACTGTTTCTTTGCCTTTCTGCATAGATTCCGCATTTCCTTAACTCCATACTAAATGGTGCCTTCCTCCTTCCTCTCTTTGGATCGCATTTGTTGCTGGGTAGGGAGGCTAAAACTAACGACAAATCAACTAATTTAAAATTTGTCATACCATTACGCGTTCAACGTTCCTTGCTAATTTTTTTTCATCACAAAAAGTTTTTCTTGCGCTATTGTACATACATACATACATACATATACCAGGCTTTTCCTCCTTACGGGAGGGTAACCAACAGCAAGCCACAATCATTCATCCTTAGTCACTAGGAGGCGAGAGAGGCAGCATAGGCCACACCAGAACTGTTCGGATCAATAGCAGCTCAGCACAACCCTTTTCCACAGTCACGCCCGACAGCCATAGCTGGTTTACCCCGACCGTTTCATTTGTGTGCAGCCTCCCCCCGCACAGTACAGGATACACCTTATCACATGCGGGCAGGCTTCCAGTGAGCGAGTCAAATAACTGAAACCTTACGTACTGCTTCCACTCACTTCTGTCCGCAGTCATCCCTTTCACCACGTCCACAGTCAGACCCCTCTCATAACTATGCACGCTTCACCTCATCTATCCAACTCATCCGCAGCCTTCCTCGTGTTCTAATACCACTCACCTCCGACGTATAAATCTTTTTTTACCAGCCGCTCAACATTCATTCTTTCAACATGCCCAAACCATCCAAGCACACTTTCATCCACTAGCCTGCTCATCTTTTTGACAACACCCTTCTGTCCCTAACCAACTCATTTCTAATCTAATCTCCTCTTGCAAGTTACTCCAAACATGCTCCTCAAACACATCCAGCTTCTTCCTCTCAGCGGCTCTCAAACCCCAAGACTCTACTCCATACAGCAAAACTGACACGAATAAGCTTTCAAACAGCCCCCTTTTAGCACTCATTCTTATACTCCTGCATTCAAAACTTTCCTCACTGCACCCAATGTGTTGGAACTTTCACTCACTCGATGTCTCATTTCTACTTCCATACTATCATTCACAGCCACATCCGACTCGAGGTACCTATAATGCTCTACCTCCTCTAACACTTCACCATTCATCCTCACACCCATTGTTGCAAACACTCCACCTCTTGAACATCTCATCACCTTACTTTTATTTACATTCACTCTCAACTTGCGTCTTTCGCACTCTTTACCGAACTCTGCAACCAACCTCTTTCTTCTGAACCAGCTACAAGCGCTGTATCATCTGTAAACAACAGCTAACACACTTCCCAATTCGTACCATTTTGTCCCACCAACTGCGCACCTTTTCCCAACACTCTCGCATTCACTTCTCTCACCACACCATCCATAAACAAATTAAACAACCAAGGCGACATCACACATTCCTATCTCACGCCTGTCACAACTGGGAACCAATCACTCACTTCATTCCCTACTCTCACACATGCTCTGCTATCAATGTAGGAACTCTTGATCGCATTCAACAGTCTCCCACCCACTCCATGCAAGCCTACAAACTCCCATAATGCCTTACGGTCCACCCCGTCATACGCCTTCTCCAGATCCATAAATGTCCAAGACACATCTTTTCATTTCGCCAAGTATTTCTCATTCACCTTTCTCACAGCAAACATTTGATCTACACAACCTCTACAAACTTCTAAAACCATATTGTTCTTCAGCTAGCTCAGCATCCGTCACCACTCTCACTCTTCCAATTAAAACTCTTCCGTACAGCTTCCCAACGACACTGAGTAGATATAAAGTATACCTCTGGAATTACAGCACTCGTACGTGTCACTCTTCCCCTTATACATCGGAAACAACACACGCGCTACTTCAATCTACAGGCACTTAACTATCATCAAAACACACATTAAACAGACGCACCAACCATTCTACAACTGCATTTCCTCCTTCCAATTGACATTCAACCGTGAAGCCATCCATACCTGGAGCTTTCCCATTTTTCGTTCTCAACGTACCTTTCACTTCTTGCTATGGTAAAAAGAGAAAGTTTTCAGCTCATTTAGAAAACGAAAATTTGATGATTACGTTCGTTTCGCGTTGATATACCAGCAAGCTTATGATTTGTATTCGAAAGTAACATTTTTGTGTAGGATTTTAGTTCAATATGCTAAAAATAATTGCACAATTTCTGAAACGAGAGTGATTGTTGTTCGACACTTTTTTATTTGCAATTTTCCGGAAACTAAAGCGCGCTAGCTGCTAAATCTAAATTATAGTGAACAGGTTTGCTTTATATATCTATTTTCGCGCACTCGATCCATGCCACAGCTTTGATAGTTTATCGCTTCATTCATCTTTAGATGTTATGTTAACGTTAATATTGAAAACCCGACGTGTTTCCTGTTCGTGAGCGCTTTTAAATGAAAAGTGATTGTATCTAACCGTTTAATGGTTCTGCGAATATGTTTTTTGTGCTTGCATTTTCTTTCGTGTTCTCGATGAACATTAATCTATGCATTTTTTCAACTAACATTGACTCAGCAAACCGCCTTGGAAACGCCGTGGTAGTCAAAAATTAAAAGCTTACGAGTAGAAGACGGGAAGCGTCCTGATAGCAGAGTCATTCTCGAGGCCTGCAGGTTTCCTATTTGCACTTCCAGCCAGCAGAGAACCGTCACTATCCTGGTGCAGTTGAGGTTGCGGTGATGTTCGTGACTTGAACGGGTTCAAGAACCCGAGCGACGCTGCCGTTCGCCCCTCGAGCACCTGATCTGAAATGTAAGCGTTGGCTTTACCAGCAGGTCCGCATCCGAGGGAACGCTCGCGCTGGTGTGAGAAGCAGGGAAGGAGTCCTGAAACATTCCGGGCAATGACACTACAGCTTAGCTCTGAACCGTTTATGGGGGGGAGAAATATTGGAGTTTTCAAAGTTGGTGTCCCTATATTGTTTGTGCGCCATCATTATTCTCATTGTGTGAACAAAAGACAAGCCATACGACTACTGTACACTGCAATTCATGATGCTGTACCTAGAAATACTGGTTCTCTCGTATCTCTAAAAGTTTCCTTTCAGTAACATCATGAATGAAACTTTGAATAACGAGAGCGACCAGTGATGGGCATCGATCCTCAAAATATTATTCCGATCCCGGTCAATGGCTAATTCCGAATCCGACCTTCTGATCCCGCCTCCAAAAATGAAAGTGATCCCGAACTTCCCATGTTCCGAACCTAAGATTTCAACAGCGATCCCCAGCTTTTGAAGCGTTTTAAAGCTATTCAAATTCAATATAAGTATACGACGTCACATACTGTATAAACTATAATACTGAGTTACAATGGAACAGATGGATTTTAAATATAATTTTTTTATTTTTTCTTCCATTTTAAATACCATATAGCAACATGTCTACTGTACTGACCACTTCTAAACTCTATCCAATTTGATTTAACTGCAATTCATGATGCTGTACACTGCAATTCATGATGCTATACGTTGCAGTTTAAGATGCTGGCAGTAGAGTTAATGATGTTACAGGTGTAGCAAGCTTAGTGCCTCCGTTTTGCCAGATGCGCCTTCAAATTATATTTCACTGCCAGCGTTAATCAGTTCGCTAGCAGCCACACTGTGTAAATCTCATGTCCGTGACAAAACAATTTTAGGCTCAAATTCTCCATCAACACGCTTTTTAACTGTCAAGGCTCTATAAGATGCTAGTTTGTCTTCAAATGTGCGATGTTCTCAAATTTTCTAGAAGTGTTAACATTTTTAGATTGCAAAAATTATCAGGTAAATTCTTCCCTGAGCTGACTTTTATAGGTCGAGACGGTTTTAAATACGTCAATATTATTTTTTAACATGAAGGACGCACGTACTGCAACGGAACATAGCTCGGATAGTTGAAATTTAGTTGCTTTCAAAGATGGGCGTGTGACTTCTTAATTTTCGCGTTAGCTGACTTCCATTTGAGTGAGTGAGGTGTTTGTGCATTGAAAAGTGCTTCAAAATAACTTTCATTTTTTACATGCAGTGTGTACACATTTCATCGGTGCATGGTACGGGTGTTTGAAACTTGGTTGCTCTTAGAGACCAATCTTCGTACCTGGCATACCTTTGAAAATTCTTGCTGAAAAGCTCAAACTGGATCATTTTGGTCTGACCATAGAGCCCACTCCGTCACCTAGTCGATGAAATAACTAACACTGTCACCTGTGCCGATACAACGATGTAAGTCACTTAACAGATAGCTTTAAAACGAAAAGAAACGTGTCCTTTGAAGATTATTCATACATCACTACAGACTTGACACATGCGCTGCTCCTCAATCATTTTTCTGGCAGCTCGCATGGTTGCTTGTAACGAAATCAACACCTGTGTCACGCAAGGATTGCAGTGGAGTTCTTACATGCATGGAAAACATCGCTGCTCAAGAAGAAGATGACGGCCGATATCACCACGACAGATGCGACCACCACACCCCCCCGCAGCAACTTCCGTCGTGGACCTGCGTGGAGATATCAGCTCTAGCTTATTTAGCCTCTTCTCATGCTACTTTGTGAAAATAATATTTTTCGTTTTCCACCGAATTTTATAATTTTTTCGGGCTGTTTTTTTATACTGGACATAACATAACAGTTGTGACATACTGACAGTTCAGAAGGGCTCGGAATAGACGAACTTATAAACTTGTCTGTGGTTAATTTTGATTCATCATGTTTTGGAAAAGTTTACTCGTCATGCTGTGAAAAAGACAATGTAAACGAATTAACTCGTTCTCGGCAGGCAAAAGGTTGATCAAAGAACTTTTCTTAAATTATTAAGAACTAAATACTCATGTTAGTGATGAACGTGGACTTTTTTTTTAAAAAGTTGGTTTTACTGACCTGAAATGGATACGGTTAGATTGTATTGTTTACTAGATGTTTCCCTTCCAGAATGTCTTACGACATTTCAGCAGATTCGAAGTTTGATTATTCAATCCTGTGAAGTGGTAGTCTGAAAAAATTAAAAAATATTTCATCTGGTCTTGAAGTGCTACTTGTGAACTTTGACGCACTTATGAACACAAGAATTCAGTTAATTGAGTTGACATTACTAAAGAGTGTTGCTGGATACACTTACAGTTGAGACTGTCGAGTTTGCACGTTGAAATATTTGATATGTAATTGATAAAGTTAGATGGAAAATTTTGATGTCTCGTTTCTATGCTCAGATTGGTGAAGTAGCTATTTTAACCAAGATTTTCATAATGTTTTTTGCCCCTAAGGAGTTTTCATTTTTTTTAACATTAGGAACTATCGTCCACAGTGGAAAATGTAGGGTCCCACACCGAAGGCTCAGTGGGTCATTGCTATAACTATACGACCAGCATCTCTTGAAAGAAGGCTGTCACTTCAGGCTATGTGAGCTAATGCAACTAGTATGTTTTGAGAGAAGGCAATGCTCACTGCAGGGAATGTGTATATTTTTGACTAAAGGCGTCACTACGAGTAACGGAAGCTTTACGACCATTTTTTAAAATGCAATATCCATACTGTCGACGTGTTTTGTTCACCCATTACAAAGAACCAAAATGCAATATCCATACTGTCGACGTGTTTTTCGTTCACTCGTTACGAAGAACCAAAATGCAATATCCATACTGTCGACGTGTGTTTCGTTCACTCATTACGAAGAACCAAAATGCAATATCCATACTGTCGACGTGTTTTGTTCACTCATAACAAAGAACCAAAGTTCCTTGCTTAGGGCACTCGCCCACCAGGTTGCAGACTTGATGCATCATCTTAAATCATAGGTGAATATTCATGAAACAAATTCACAGCAGGTAAAACTTCACCCGCATTGAATTTATGGAATAAAATTGATGGCATAAATGCGCAGGTCAAGATGTACCCAGAATGAGTTAATGGAACAAAATTAATCGAGCATAACACAGATGGTAAAAGCTTACCCATAATTGAATATTGGAACAAGAGTTATGGAACCAAAGCTGCGTAACAAATGAGCGGAAGGTTAAACTGTTCCCACATAGAATTAGTGGAGTAAAATTAATGGTATTAATTCGCAAAAGATTAATCTCTACTCGCATTGAATTAATGGAACAGAATTGATGTAACAAATACACAAAGGATACAACTTCGTCAACAGCAAATTTACGAGAAAATCGCTAACAGAACTGCAGTTGATAATTTAGAAGGCTGATAGAAGACGTTAGAAAGTTTGACAGACAAAGATCAATATGAGAGTATTCATGTTTATAGGAAAAGTAGGTCGCACATAGATTTCCAGTTGAGAGTGATGACAATACTTTTCAGCTATGCATTAGTCAATTCGATACTGATATTACTAAGCGGAAATATATTATTCAATGAAGCTTTTTAAAGTTCATTGCTCCTATCTATGAGTATGATGGTGAAATTTCCAAGTCACCTACGTCAGAACTCACCGAAAATAAAGTGTTCTCGAAGCCCTAAGATTTTGAAAGTTGTGATCTGCAAATGCCCACAAAGTTGTAAACAGCAAATGTCTACAAAATTGTTAACAGCAAATGTCTACAAAGTTGTAAACAGCAAATGTCTACAAAGTTGTAAACAGCAAATGCCGACAAAGTTGTAAACAGCAAATGCCCACAAAGTTGTAAACAGCAAATGCCCACAAAGTTGTAAACAGCAAATGCCCACAAAGTTGTAAACAGCAAATGCCCACAAAGTTGTAAACAGCAAATGCCCACAAAGTTGTAAACAGCAAATGCCCACAAAGTTGTAAACAGCAAATGCCCACAAAGTTGTAAACAGCAAATGCCCACAAAGTTGTAAACAGCAAATGCCCACAAAGTTGTAAACAGCAAATGCCCACAAAGTTGTAAACAGCAAATGCCCACAAGCTGTAAACTGCAAATTCCTGCCAAGGTGTAAACTGCATAAGCTACAAAGCTGTAAACAACAGAAGTCCACAAAGCTGTAAGCGGCAGATGACCACAAAGTTGTAAGCGGCAGGTGACCACAAAGCTATAAGCGGCAGGTGACCACAAAGTTGTAAGCGGCAGGTGAGCACAAAGCTGTAAGCGGCAGGTGACCACAAAGCTGTAAGCGGCAGGTGACCACAAAGCTGTAAGCGGCAGGTGACCACAAAGCTGTAAGTGGCAGGTGACCACAAAACTGTAAACAGCAGGTGACCACAAAGCTGTAAGCGGCAGGTGACCACAAAGCTGTAAGCGGCAGGTGACCACAAAGCTGTAAGTGGCAGGTGACCACAAAGCTGTAAACAGTAGGTGACCACAAAGCTGTAAACAGCAGGTGACCACAAAGCTGTAAGCGGCAGGTGACCACAAAGCTGTAAACAGCAGGTGACCACAAAGCTGTGAGCGGCAGGTGACCACAAAGCTGTAAACAGCAGGTGAATACAAAGCTGTGAGCGGCAGGTGACCACAAAGCTGTAAGCGGCAGGTGACCACAAAGCTGTAAGCGGCAGGTGACCACAAAGCTGTAAGCGGCAGGTGACCACAATGCTGCAAGCGGCAGGTGACCACAAAGCTGTAAACAGCAGGTGACCACAAAGCTGTAAGCGGCAGGTGACCACAAAGCTGTAAGCGGCAGGTGACCACAAAGCTGTAAGCGGCAGGTGACCACAAAGCTGTAAGCGGCAGGTGACCACAAAGCTGTAAGCGGCAGGTGACCACAAAGCTGTAAGCGGCAGGTGACCACAAAGCTGTAAGCGGCAGGTGTCCACAAAGCTGTAAGCGGCAGGTGACCACAAAGCTGTAAGCGGCAGGTGACCACAAAGCTGTAAGCGGCAGGTGACCACAAGGCTGTAAGCGGCAGGTGACCACAAGGCTGTAAACGGCAGGTGGCCACAAACCTGTAAGCGGCAGGTGACCACAAAGCTGTAAGCGGCAGGTGACCACAAAGCTGTAAGCTGCAGGTGACCACAAAGCTGTAAACACCAGGTGCCACAAAGCTGTAAGCGGCAGGTGGCCACAAACCTGTAAGCGGCAGGTGACCACAAAGCTGTAAACACCAGGTGCCACAAACCTGTAAGCGGCAGGTGGCCACAAACCTGTAAGCGGCAGGTGACCACAAAGCTGTAAGCGGCAGGTGACCACAAAGCTGTAAGCTGCAGGTGACCACAAAGCTGTAAGCTGCAGGTGACCACAAAGCTGTAAACACCAGGTGCCACAAAGCTGAACACTGGATAAAGCACTAGCTGTCAGAAGGCTTCATCCGTTCAACCCTTTGCCTCCTGACGTGAACTCCAGTTCCCAGATGGCTAGTGCTTCCAGTTTGGGAAAATTAACAAAATTTCGGGATTATTCAACTATTAGGGAAATGATTTGAACTAAATGACAAAATTAGGGCAATTTATAGTATTCCGTGCAAATATGTATCTAGACATTCCAGAAATTTGACACGTGCAATTTGCTATTGCTTTCCACTCAGTGCAATTTCATGGTCTATGCAATACATTTTATACCTTTTTTATTTAACTTGAGCAAGTTTTTCATACGTACATGTATTTACAGATGAAATTAAGCAAAAATTGAATTGATATTCTTTCTCAGATTTTTCGGACATTCTTTTTGGCGTCAAAGCATATATTTTTAGAGCATAATTTTTTTAATTTAAAAAGGAAGTAAACATCTGCTTATGCTGAAAAAAACGTGCTAGGGCAATTTTGCTTTTATTTCGGGGTGATGACTGCAATTATCTTAGAAAACTTTTCCATTAACTATTTGAGTGTTGGGAAGCAAAGCGTTAAGGCGGTCCTCTGCTAAAATTTGAATTTTGGTCCGATTGGTCTGAAATTTGGCCTGTATATGTAGGCTATATTTGAAAGAAAAACAAATTTTATTCGCGTAACTTTTTTTATTTAGGCCTTAGTTTTTTCGAAAAATGTGAAATATTAGTTTTTCAGTTATTTTTAAACATGTTTCAAAAAGATAGAAATCAAAAAGTTTTTATGCTGGAACAAATTCAAAGACAGTTTTGGAATCCTTGAAACATTTGTAAAAAAGTGATAGTGCTTTTATTTTGTGTATGAATTTTTTTTGATATATGCGATATTTAACCAATATATAAAATGCACCGAATTTTTGGTTTTGAACTATGATAAAAAAATGTACAAATTGGAAAAAAGCACTATAAGTTTGTTAGAAATGTTCCAAGGATTCTAAAACTGTCTTTGTTTTCTTCCTAGCATAAAAACTTTTTGACTTCTTGTTTTTTTGTTTTTGAATGTTGAAAATCAGAAACTTTACAGGACAGGCCAAAAACAAATGTTTTTGTGTTGAACTGTAATATAATGGTAAATTTAAGCAATTGAATGCTGTTTTCATTTTTATTTCGATAATCTTCATGCATAACTTCATATTCACACTGTGAATTGTAATTTCCAAAAATAAAATAAAAATTTTTTAGTTTTATAAAAATTGGACACACATGTTTTTTTAGTTCATTTGTATTGATATTTCAAAAGAGGACTAGTCATTGAGTTTTTATGCTAGAACAAAACCAAAGGCAGTTTTAGAATCATTGGAACATTTCTAACAAAAGTACATTAGAAAATTATGTATTTCCCATTCTTTTATCTTTTTATATGGGGTCAAAATGGGGTAGAAAATTCAAGATTTTCGTCCCCATACCCCATTTTCGTCCCTCCTCTGGGGAGGAAGGAGGATCTAGTGTCCGTAGCGCCATAAAATTTTAGGACCGAATAGTCCACCACCTAAGAGTTCTTTTTCAACAAAAAAATGGAAAATACTCATCGGACCGACAGAAGCCTGGGATGACCCCCTTAACTAATCAGAAGTAATAAGATGCATGATTTTGACATTTGAAATTTGCTCTTTAAAACCATTAGTAATCCTTTCACATTCATTGCTGGGACATAATTTTGACTAAATTTGTGATGTTAGGGAAAACAACATTTTACCCAATATCCCTGTTTGCACGCAGGTTAGTTTATACCGCAATATATAAATCACAAAATCCCAATACAATGCAGTTTGGTGTATCAAGAGAACTATGAAATATTGTCTGATGACCAGCATTTCCTACACAATGTATGTTTGACCCCCTCAGGGAGATACAACTATTGTATCTATGGGAATTAGCGCTCCCAGGGGGAAAATGTGAGGGCCCGAGCTCAAAGTTAGGTAGGCCTTCTTTTAGTTGAAATAAAATTTTTTTTGTTAGGTTAAGGACCACCTTTTTTCGGTTCACTACTGTCCTGGTTTTCAGCACCTCTGACTTTCTTCTTCAACTTTTATGTTATTTCATGAACTTCTTTCTCATCTTACTGTTTCTATGTCCCTTCTGCATAGATTCCTCATTCTCTTATCTCCAAACTAAATGGTGCCTTCCTCCTTCCTCTCTTCAATACGCTCTATTTTTGTAGCGGTTAGGGAGGCTCAAACTAACTTATAATCTAATCTGATGTATGTTTGACTACTAAAAATTGAATGAAATTGAATACTTAATAAAATTTAAGGAAAGATCAATGAAGAAGCATTTTTTTCATAGTGACTGCGATACATATAGGTATTTTTCTAAAAAATATTCTTGTGAGAGTTTGGCATGAGCGTTCTTTCAGGTAAAAGGCTCCACATGAGTTCATGAAGGCACCAAGGCAAATCCTTGTCTTGCAGTGTTGAACTCAGTACAAACACGAACAATGTTGACGCTGTGTCCAAAAAACATTGAGACGTTACGTTCAGGATCGTAGCAAGGGCCGTTATAAAATGCAACGCGTCAAAATACATATCACGAATCCACCATTTTGGAAACAAGCAGGTTTTCTTTCTTGGATAGGTTAACAGGAAGGCTAGACCACTCTCTGAGATATTGGGATCAAGTCCGACTAGTGGTTACCTGGTTACTGTCGTGTGGAAATACCATTGGCTTGACACATGCCATCTACATCTATTGCCTGTCTTTTATTAACACGATCATTAAGACAAATTCCTTCAGCTATTTAAAAAAATACCTATGATTCCTAAAAGTACGGGAGCGCCTAATGTAGTGCTAACTAATTCGCATATCTGCACAGCACATCATCAGCTCTACTTACCCTGAGTAGGCAACAGACATTAGGATGAAATCTCTGCGGATGCAAGCATCACCGACAAGGGCAGTAACGCTCTTGATTACGGCTGTAATTACAGTCGTATGCTCTCCAGCTAAAAGCAGCTGTAAACCACATTGTAGGAAATTTTCTGAATCCCTCACACAATCATTGAAGGAGAAGGAATACACAAGAGTTTATTTTCGTTCGTTCATTCGTTCTCTAATATAATTTTAAATTTACAGCACTTTGCAACACAGGTAGAAACTACTTTATACCAATCGGTTCTAAAGGAGTATAACCAACTTTAGTTTTGATAGACAGGAAAGGCACGGCCAGAAAAGTTAAAAACTCATTGACGGCGTCAAACGAGCTGGTACAGGACAGACAAAGTTTACATAAATGACTAACGCATCGTAACGACGATTTTAAACCTAGTAATAGGGTGTCGCAACAGCGATATTTTATTTAATTTTAAGGTATCGCAACGGCGACCTTTCATCTAATAATGTGTCGCAACGGCAACCTTTCATCTAATAATGTGTCGCAACGGCAACCTTTTATCTAATTTTAAGGTGTCGCAACGGCGATCATTTATCTAATTTTAAGGTATCGCAACGGCGAACTTTTATTTAATAATGTGTCGCAACGGCAACCTTTTATCTAATTTATCTAATTTTTAGGTGTCGCAACGGGGATTTTTAATCTAATTTTAAGGTGTCGCAACGGCGATCTTTTATGTAATTTTAAGGTATCGCAACGGCGACCTTTTATCTAATTATAAGGTGTCGCAACGGCGATCTTTTATCTAATTTTAAGGTGTCGCAACGGCGATCTTTTATCTAATTTTAAGGTGTTGCAACGGCGATCTTTTATCTAATTTTAAGGTGTTGCAACGGCGATCTTTTATCTAATTTTAAGGTGTCGCAACGGAGATCTTTTATCTAATTTTAAGGTGTCGCAACGGCGATCTTTTATCTAATTTTAAGGTGTCGCAACGGCGATCTTTTATCTAATTTTAAGGTGTCGCAACGGAGATCTTTTATCTAATTTTAAGGTGTCGCAACGGCGATCTTTTATCTAATTTTAAGGTGTCGCAACGGCGATCTTTTATCTAATTTTAAGGTGTTGCAACGGCGATCTTTTATCTAATTTTAAGGTGTCGCAACGGAGATCTTTTATCTAATTTTAAGGTGTCGCAACGGCGATCTTTTATCTAATTTTAAGGTGTCGCAACGGCGATCTTTTATCTAATTTTAAGGTGTCGCAACGGAGATCTTTTATCTAATTTTAAGGTGTCGCAACGGCGATCTTTTATCTAATTTTAAGGTGTCGCAACGGCGATCTTTTATCTAATTTTAAGGTGTCGCAACTGCAACCTTCATTCAGATTATATTTAATGGTTGCCCATTAAAGAGAAAATTTATTCGCTTTAAACTTTTTAAAAGCTTTGAAAATCAAAGAAGCTCTGCTTTTGCAGTTAGAGCGAGTTCGAGGCAAGGAACTTCGGCAGGCAAGTCGGCAGCGGACAGCGTCCGGCTGTATGTAGTTAACAAAAACCCCAGTCACTCTGGTTCACAACACGCTCAATCTCCCAATGTCAGCTGAAAAATGAAGGTAGCATTTAAAGAAAACGGTCAACATCCGAGGGCTGCATATGAATGAATATAACCAGATTTAAGGATTAAGTGAGATTCGAGTTAAGGAAAATTACCTAGGTAAACACCATCGCCAAGCACAACCGTTGCAGCAGCATCGCTAGTTAGAAACAGACGAAACTTCGTCAAGACGGTGAGAGGATACTGTGGAAGAAAAATCTCATCCACCGTTAGAAATCGAAAGACGCCTCCAAAATTATTTTTGCCTATTCATTTATTTCGCTTTACATCGGAAAATAGAGTATAATAATAATAATCAATACACACCTGAGCTTATGGTGCAACTCAGTGTAGAAACTCTAAGCACAATTAGAGGAAACTTGAAGTTGTAGAGGAAAATAGTTAAAAATTTGTTCCAGAGTAAGTTGAGTTAACACGTTGACCCCGACGTGGAACATGTATGTACCACTAGGTAAATTGCTCATTTACGTACCGGAATACAAATAACATTTCATATATTTTGCGACCTTTTCCGAAATAAATTTTAGAGTGAAAGGTAACACATAATGGTTCAAGTGTATTCTTTACACTTTTTAAAAAGGTTAAAAATGTACAAGAGTAGAAAAACCGTTTTTTCAGAACGACTTCTTCTAGCCTAACCAAACTGACCGTAAGCAACCGCACAATCGGAGTCAACGTGTTGAAAAGGTTTGAGGTTTAAAGTTATAGAAGAGATAGATAGGTTTAAGGTTTTAAGATATAAGGTTAGCGTAAGTTTCAAGTTGAAGGTAACCACATCAGAGTATGTCGACTGGTCAGTTTGTTGGTCCCTTCTAATTTAAGTTTCAGACTATCAGTCAGATTAAATTGTTTCAGGTTTAAAAAATGTAAACAATTTATTTACCACTGGTGACACAAAAGTAGAATGGTTTCTTAAGTCTAGTACAATGGTCGAATTTGAGTATAGCTACCTGTGGACCCGAATAAGTTCAGTGACTTCTAGGGGATCCTACCATCAACGTTATTCTAATGTGTACAATAATGTTTAACATAATTCACTTAACCTAGTTTCGCATTAGACTGATCAAGGAGATAATCAACTCGATATTTGATGCTTCATTTTGCAATAGAGTTCATATGGACTAGATTTAACAGTATATTCGATACACGATTCAAGTGCAGACAGAAGATCGGCGATATTAACCATGGCAAATTACATTATTAGGACCAGTCATGTAGGAGACAAGATTTGACTTGGTGATTTTACACGACTAGTATTCTGATAGGAAGTGAGACTCAAGATTTCTTTTGAATACCTTGTAAGAATTACATTTACGGATCTCCGCAGGAATTAAGTTCCAAGTTTTAGTTCCACCGAAGAGGAAACTGTGCTGCGACCGGGCCTTTGAATAATAAGGAAACATGAATTTACTTCTATTTCGGGTTAAATGGTCGTGATGACCAGTTTGTGCAGTTAATAATTGTTTAGGCTATTGTCGCCATCATTTGTTTTGTAAATGAAATTACAAATAGAGATTTTGTAGAAATCCGAAAGTTTAAGTATTTGTTAATTTTTGAATGAATCATTTGTGTGAGCATTATGTTCTTGATTCTTTACCGCTCTTATGGCTCTTTTTTGTAAAATAAAAAGTACATTGGTTTTGTTTTTTATCAGTCCGTGCCATGCTTCTATTCCATATTGCAGGTATGGTGAAATGAGCGTTTGGTAGAGCATTTGTAAAGCTGTATCAGGCAGGAAATTTTTTACTTTACTTAGGATTCCGATGGATTTTGATAATTTAGAACTAATATGAGCGATGTGCTCTTTGAAGGTCAGATGTTTATCTATTATATCCAGGAACTTACATGAGTTGGGTTCTTCGATTTCACCTTCGCCAATTTTAATGCGTGGGAGAGATATATTTTTCTTGTATGAGAATGTAACATATTTTGTTTTACCGATATTAAGGCTTATTTTATTAGCTTTGCGCCACAATGAAACCTTATGGAGTTCATTATTTTTACTTTCCGCAACCAGAGTGGGATTTTGGTTCGGAAGGCCCCTCAGGGGGATACAACTGTTGTATCTATGGGAATTAGCGCTCCAAGGGGGACAATGTGAGGGCCCGAGCTAAAGGTTAGGTAGGCTTTCTTTTTATTAAAATAACATAGGTTTTTATTTTGTTACGGACCATCTTTTTCCGGTTCACTGCAGTCCTGTTTTTCAGCACCTACTACTTTCTTCTTCAACTTTGATCTTGTTTCATGAACTTCTTCCTCATCTTACTGTTTCTGTGCCCTTTCTGCATAGATTCCACGTTCCCTTAACTCCCTACTAAATGGTTCCTTCGTCTTTCCTCTCTTTGGATCTCATTTGTTGAGGATAGGGAGGCTTAAACTGACTAATAATAATAATAATAATAATAATAATAATAATAATAATAATAATAATAATAATAATAATAATTTGGTTCGGAAGGACCACAGAAAGCGGACCGTCACCTGCAAAAAAGTATGAATTTGAAAAATGATGTAGACTCAATAATATCATTGATAACAATCAGAAATAGGAGAGCCCTAAGGACAGATCCTTGTGGAACTCCATGGCTAATTGTCTGTGGGTCCGATTTTGCGTCGTCAATGACAACGTGTTGCTTCCGATTTGTTAGGTATTGTTGTATCTTAAAATATGCATCGCATTGGTTTTGTGAGTAAGAGTCCGGAAGCTGATGTCACGCTCCGCATTTACGACCTCCAGAAAGTCTTTGTTGCGCGCGCTTGCGTGACTTCCGGGCACGGCGGTTTAAGAGGACGTGTGTTACCGACAGAACCCAGTATACAGATAAATGCGTTGCTGAGCGCATCATTCTCCTGCCTTCGTAGTTTAAGGTTACTAAAGCTGTAGTTTGCGGCTACAGCTAAATCTACCTCATGTTGTGTTGAAAGAAACTACACAACAGGTATGATCTGAACCAATCATGGGCAACCCCTCGAATGCCATAACAGTGTAGTTTCGAGAGTAATATGTTATGGTCTACACAATCGAATGCTTTTTTAAGTCAAAAATATAGAGAAGACAGGTTTCCTTTCATCTATATGAGAATAAAGGAATTTTAAATGATTTAATACAGCCTGTGTTGATTTTTTAGAGCGAAAGCCGTATGTATTGTTTA
The DNA here is from genome assembly GCA_030386875.1 of Morinoia aosen. Taxonomy (NCBI): domain Eukaryota; kingdom Metazoa; phylum Arthropoda; class Malacostraca; order Amphipoda; family Talitridae; genus Morinoia; species Morinoia aosen. The sequence continues at coordinate 22,538,804 of CM059558.1, forward strand.
TCATAGAGAAATAATTTTTGTTCAAATAAAAGTACACTTTTTTACACACAATTTTCTCGAATACCCTGCTAATAATCGAAAACCCCTGGTAGCACGGAGATATGTCGATAATTGTTTACACAGGTTTTTTTCACCATTTATAAAGAAAAAAAGAAAAAAAGGGTTTCTCTAGCAACTTCGAGGGAGTTCGGGAAAGTTCCTTGCAAGACAGACTGGTTAATAATATTGGATTTAGCGGGGCTACAGTATCAGCAATAACTTTGAGTACTTCGGTCAAAAACGTTTGTAACCCACTCGATTTGTTTTTCAGGTTTATGCACGCAATTACATCGGAAGAGTTGGTAGGCGTGAAGAAAAAGGAGTTGTGTTCTCGAATATGATCCATGTATTCCAGGTGATCAGTAGGTTCACTTGGAATACCATCAGCTATAGTTTTCCCTATGTTTACAAAGAAATTGTAGAAGAGATTAGCAATATCTTTCTTATGGTATTTGTTATAGTCGTCGTGATCTATCGCGAGTCGGGGCGTAAGGTTCAACCGTTTTCACTCTTATGGTGGTGGAATTCCACGGTTATGTACTAAGGTACATAACAGTATTTTACATTATCATGAACAACATATTCAATTTTCTTTTTATCTGCGTTATTCGGTTTATCGCAAGAGTTAAGGAGGCGCCAAGTCTTTTTAACGTCAGATTTAAATTGACTAAACTTGAGCGTAAAGTAGCTCTTTTTTGATGTCCATATCTGGTTTGTCACGTACTTTCTGAATCACTTATATTTTCCTCTAGATATTCGCCGTTCGCAAAGAAAGGCTAGTCACGCTTGACGTTTCTTTATATTCATCACGCTGTTTCCAGTAATCCAGGGCGCTTGTTTATTTTTCGGTGTAACTGTACGACTTACAATTGGGCAACACTGATTGTATGCGGTCATTACAGTTTGTCAACTTTACTACTGCTTCATCAACGCTCGTTGCATTATTGTTTTGTTGAGAGATGTGCAATGTTGGTATTGATTCTTCTAGAACGATGCGCATTTCTTCTAAATTTGATTCGTTTACTTTACAATATGAGTAAGTTTCAGTCCGTAGCTTGGTGCAAGCAATATAAACATTTTTCTTAAGAAAAAAACTGGAAAATGATCTGATAAGTAAGAACTAATTATTCCTGAAAGAAAATCACTTGGGTTTGTCATAAAGATATTGTCAAGCAGCGTAGCAGACTCAGAGGTTATTCGTGTAAGCTTTGTGATGATCGGAAGGAAAGATTGAGACTGAAAGGCTGTTAGGAAATTAGCGATTAGTTCATACAGTAGCTTTCATGTTTCAGTAGATCATGATTGAAGTCACCGCATGTTATGTCATTGTATAAAGACCTGTTAAACTGAGAAATAATACCACTTAGCTCATTCAGGAAGGATATAGGACAGGCTTAGGAGGCCTATACACCGTTCCCAGCACAATGCGTTTACCATCTCTAGACAGTTCTACGAAGAGTGATTATATATGATCCTGATTCATTGATGCACTTGCTATGATTCTCGAGTCTATGTGATTAGATATATATGTGCTGGTGCCTCCGCCTCGCTGGTTTTTTCGATGCGAATGGTAACTATGATAATTTTCAAATAGAATCATGTCTTTGGTCGAGTCATCTAGACAGCTTTCGGTGAAGCTAATCATGTCTAGGTTATATTCAAGTTCAGTAATGATACATTGTATCTCTTCCAATTTTGGATAGAGTGACCTACAGTTCCAACACAGGAGCGAAAAATCATTGCGAGTTATTCGTATAGTTTCGTTGAATTTTGATATATTAGTATACATGCAGTTTTCGGAGTTATTTAGGTTTGGATATACTATGTTCAACTGATTGAGATTTTGGTCGATTTCATCGAATACATCAGCGTGATCAGTCATTTAAAATTAGTAAGCAGTAAGTAATATATAACTTAAAACGAATTACAGAGTCAAAATCAGAAAGATATTCCTGTCTAAAAACTAGCTTAGAAAGTAAGAGAGAAAAGAGTAAAAAATCTAGCGCGGTTTCGTGAGTATGTGTTTCTTTGAAACACATACTGAGCGAATAATATTGGAGTTCAATATCACAACATTGATGCGTACAAATTGCTGAAGGCGTTGTCACAAAGTTCACATACAACTGGAATGAAGGAATGAAGGTATCAAGTTTTAAAAAATTTGACGACAATGATACATCTAAACAGCTATTATGAAAAGTTGGAATTGATTTAAGCTGCGAAGTTATACAATTTAAAGTTATAGTGTAAAGTTATAAAATTTTAGGCGTCAGTGACGTAAATAATTAGTGACATTTTCATGTTGATAGTGACATGATATCTAATTGAGGTGATCATCCAAGCCTAATCACCCAAGACCTGTTTCGATGATATATCCAGTTGCAGCATCAGGTATTTGTCGAGCTCTTCTGGCGTGTTAATCTGATGACGTCTTGAATCCGGTTGTCCAGGGGTAGATGCGACGATGTTGTCGTCCTGTGTACTCCAATTTTCTCCGGGAATTTTTTCAGGCTACTCTCAAGGTGTACACGATCTTGGTTTGTCAAGGTATGAGGTATTCATTTATGAAGAACTTTGGTTTATTTGCTCGGCAGGCGGTGAGAATTTTTCGCGTCTTCTTATAATGTTTTAGTTCGAAAGCACTGTTTCTTCGATCCTCGTTTCCAGTGATTGGTTTTCTCCACATTCTGTTAGCTGATGTGTTGTCAGAATCACTGAGGTCAATGCTGATGTGCTTCAAAAGTTTTCAGACTATTTCTTTGCAACTTTCGTTGGTGTGTGATTGCGGTAGTTCCCCCCTCCCCCCCTTCAGAAATGACGAGAGTGCATTTTCTGTCTCATAAATCTCGGCGCTGATCATTTTTTTCCAAGCGGTCGAGACGGGAGGCTAAGCTACTCGTATTTATTTTCTCATTTGTGTTTTGCTTCTTCTCCTGCGATTGTTTCAAATAGTGTTTTAATGTTGCTTATTTCATTTTGCACTTTTTCCATCTCACTTTTAAATTTTGTCATCACTGAGTCGAAGTATTTTATTAGGACTGAAACCACTTCCTTGCCGTCTTTCGTTAAGCTAGACACATCAGGATATCGACCAAACTTTGACTGAAACTCACTGCTGTTGCTACTGCTGCTGTTGCTGCTGTGTCGCATTCTAGGCGCCATCTTGAAGATTTAGAGAGTTCGGTTCCTCGAGTAGATGAGGGTTGAACACTTTCACACTCTTTTTTGTGTGAATATTATACTTTTAGCTTGATAATTTGATTTATGGTAGGTTTATATCACATTTGACTCCTCTTGGCGAGAATGGGTACCCATTTAGGTTAGGAGTACATTCTTTCTAACCAATAATGAAACTTTGTTTCGGAGCGAGGGCAGAGCACGTCCTCACTGCACGGAGTCACTGATGATACTTTCTAGAGCACTCAAGGATGAGCAGCCATAACAGGCCACCATAAATAAATAATTTAATCATGCACATGCTCATACACACACTAATTAAGAATGAAGATGAAAAACAAAAAGAGCTGACGGAGAAAAGATGGAAAGAACGGAGAATATACGCCGGCGATGCCTCGATTTTCCCCTCGCCATGTTCCGCGCAAGCCGGATCCGACCTCAGCCCCACATTCAGGGTCAGAGACAATGCTCAACTGCTTAGCGCCGCAGGATTCATCAACACTAGCAGCCTAGAGGGCTCTAAGGTGACGCGAATACGTCGCAAACGTATCTCTAAAGTATCTCAAAAGTATCCCCTGAGTTGAGTCTGTCCTACCTGCCTTTCCTGGAAGCTACGGAATCCTGAACACGACATTACAGTTAATCTAAATACAACATTTAAACTGAACATATTACACATTAAATTTTGAAAATGAACATTGTTTTAAATCAATAAATTTTCTAACAACTTCTTTTATTTGTGTACATTCATTTTCACACTTCCACCGAGTACGCAAAGGTCAAACTACTCGTACTGTGATTGATGAAATCAGATGTGCAGCTAATTAATTATTATTTGTACAGACGGACCAGGATAACAGGGGCTATACGTATGTTTTAGGTTTTTGTAGTCTGAACCCATGTCTGAAGTGTTTTTAGGAATTTGATCTGTACGTATGGTGTGATCTGAATATATCTGGACGTTTGTTTTTAAACTTGTGCGCCGCTAAAAAAATTGTGTTGGGGTTTTATTTTGCGATAGCGGTAATTTTGTCTTGAAAAACAAGGAACAACAATGTAAAATGAACTTACTAACGCACAATTGATGAAGAAATTAATTCATCTATCGTATTGCCTTCAGGTATTCATGAGTACCGGTAAATCTTTTAACTGCGTGATTTCCACTGTAAAATTCACTGACTATTTCACCTGCTGTGAAATTAATTACTTCTATAACATGACCGTGGCACTTATCGTATACTTACTTTACAAATATAAATACGTTCTCTGTGCTCTGACTGACAAATTTCGTTTTGCTTCATTCTGGAGCAATTTAGCCTTTTTTTAAAATGACGCGAACGCTAACCCATTCGGCCACGTGACACGTGCAATAACGGTTGTGTGCTCGCCATATGAAAGCAGCAGTAAACGACGTATTATATTTGCGGACATTTATTTTCATATTTCCACCGTGAACGCCAAAGTCAAAGCTATTCTTACATCTGCATGGAAATTTCACTGTTCCCTTTACCAATTTTACTGGTATCAACTTCAGCGATCATATTTTGTGTTAAAGGGAAAACGAAAACAGACAAGGATTTGATATGTATGGTACCTTCATTAAATTGTTTGTACCTAGTCGACCCGCACCTTCACGATGTGATACTGTTAGTATAGCCAGCTGTCGTATGTTTGCAGTTTCGATTGTAAATATTCATTTTCTTATATTATTATTCCACATATAGGTTACTGGCTAGAACCAACGCGGGCGGCGCCCTCTAACATCAGGGTTTTCTTTCACTATTTTTCCTCGGAACTAGTACTAAGGACATACTTGTAAATTAGAGGTCTTCACCTCCTACATCCTCGAGGGCCCTTGCCCGACAAGGGCCCCTCTTTCTTTCCCAGTTAGATGGTATTTTCAAGTACCATGAACAACTCACCAGAACGGTCTTACCATGCCCGTACTGAGGCTGGTGAAGGCGATACACAAACAAAACATGATAACCAATCGCGGGGTTCCTCCACTGGAGCTACCTCAAAGACTAATGTACCTGACTCCTCTCAACTAACAACTGAAGGAACCTTGGAGACGTCACCATGCGCTCCGAACAATCCAACTGGCTCATGGACTACGATCACTAGAGGAAACCAGAGAAGGAAAACTGTCCGAGAAACTCAAATGATCTCGCTTGATGAACTCTTCCAACCAAAACGACCATATTTTCAGAAATATTTTACCTTGAAATTCCCTGGAATTAACATTTCGTCAGACCTCAATATCATTAAAACAGATGCTGACATCAAGACTGAGGTTGGGCACGTATCTCGAATCAGAGTGGCAGGCAGGGGCACACTACTCTTTGAGTCCGGCAATCCATCGCAGTCTACTAAGATCCTGACACTTCGAAGATTGGGCGGACGGGAAATCGTAGTTGAACCCCATAGGACCTTCAATATTGTTAAAGGTGTAGTCCGTAGCAAAGCCTTCGCTCAACACACAGAAGAGGAGCTGAAAGACCATCTTCTTTCACAAGGAGTAATAGATGTTACACGGATACAAATCAAACGGAACGGCGAACTCACACCAACAAATATTTACATTCTTACCTTCCAACTTAACGAAAAACCACACTGGACAACTTCTCAAACTGGTTCTCTGAGCGCGTTGAAGAGGATGACCACCGACCACAGCAGTGCTTTAAGTACCAGAGATACGGCCATGTGGCTAAGTACTGTAGGCGAGAAGAGGAGGTATGTGCCAGATGTGGCCTCTCAGGACACAAGAAAGCTGGCTGCACCAACCCCGTCAACTGCTTTCATTGCACCGATGAACATTATTCTAACGATAGAGCTTGCCCCAAATTTAAATGTGAAAGTGCCATAGTTAACCTCCAGATGCGAGAGAGGATACCACGTAATGAGGCTATGGACGTGACTCCAACTCAGAACCCTGTGTACAAAACCCTATACTCAAGGCAAGAAAAAACACAACCCTTGGGAAACTCCAAAGGTGTAAGCCCCCATAAAACCTTCGCCTCGGTAACAGCAGCGCGGGAACAGAATCAAGAAGAAGAGATACGCAATACTATGGATATCGAGAAGACAGCTGTGACATCACAGACAAGACATCAACGTTCACCGAAACCGAACTCACGGACAACTTCTCCAGCAAAACTAGAAGCTACCACACCCAACGAGACTCTCGCTCCTAGCTCCATGCTCTCGCTAAGACTAACCTGAAGAACTGCCACCCAACGATGCAAACTCCAACTACGTCGTCAGACATGCAAGCTAATTCCTTCCCGGGAACTAACCTACGTCCTATTGCTGATACGGAAAACTCGAATTCAGAAGAAAGAAGCGCTCCACGGGGAAGTGCAGCCACAATGGTACCAAAAATACTAGTCAACTACAATAACTCTGAAACTGAAATGGAGACATCCCTCGCGGACATCAAGCGAAAACGTAACTCTTCCTCTTCACCATTGCGTCGAGAGAAGCCTACTAAATTGACAGCCATAGAACACCCCCCCCCCCCCCTCCGTACGAGAACGCATTTCTACTGAAGTGGAGCTTTCGCCGGCTGGAGCTGGGCGGCCGCTCATTGGGGGAGAGCTGCCTCCGACTGGGACGGGGCGCTTGTCAGCTGTGGTGAGACGCCCGCCTACGACGGGGGAACGCCGGTCCACTTCGGTGGAACACTTGACACCGGTATGTCAGTCGCCGGCGACAAATCAAACACGTGCGGGTAAGTCGCGTAATGGCAAAATACCAGTCATTGGAAGTGGCCCATCTCAGTATACCAAACCTAGAAACACACCAGACAAAAAGAGCAGTAGAGACTCCGTTTCTTCTACTTCTCGCCGTTAAAACTCATTCCCATTGATAAAAATTTCCCTTAACTGTTTCTTACAGTGGAACTTACAGTCGTATTTTACGAAATTCAGCGAATTAAAACTTATTCTCCAACAATACTCACCAGCATGCGTTTGCTTGCAGGAAACTCTTATACACAATCGCAATGCGCAACCACCATCACAATACCAAATAATAAAATCCGCACCAGTCCACCAGGACGGACATGAGAGAGGCGTTGCCATTCTGATCCATCAAAGAATATCATTCAACATAGTTCAGTTAAATACCAATCTACAAGCAACAGCAGTTAAGATAGACGTCTCTAAAACATATACTATATGCTCACTATATCAACCCCATATACTAGTCCTTAAAGAAGATCTTAATAACCTTATAAATCAATTAACCCCCCGTTCATTATTATGGGTGATCTGAATGCCAAAAGCATGACTTGGGGTTCCCAAGTGACAGATCAGAGGGGACGAATGATAAAAGAATTGCTTCTCGAGCGTAATCTATCAATTTTAAATGATGGTGCTCCGACCCACTACCATGTACAAACTAATACTTACTCGATAATAGATTTAACAATAACCTCTTCAGATTGCATGATGAACTTTAATTGCACTACACTAACAGAACTGCACGACAGTGATCACTACCCTATCCTCCTCGGTCTCAAAACACCATCAGTCGATACTGAACTACCAGACCGCTTCGATATCCGGCGAGCTGACTGGCGACTATTCAAAGAACTGACGTCGACAAACATAACAGTAGGAGATATCCCTGACATTGATAATCTAGTGGCTTCCATTACCCAGACTCTTAAAGACGCGGCAAAACGTTCTGTACCATTAAAATCTTCTAACATGAAGAAACCTCCTGTCCCTTGGTTTTACGACGCATGTAAGGAGGCCCGACGCGCCAGATTACGTGCTGAGCGTGCTTTGAAGCCCAGGTATACAATTGAAAATAAAATAGCATACAATTATGCAAAAGCCAGATGCCGATATATCTTCCACCAATCACGGAGAGAATCGTGGAAAAATTACGTCTGTTCAATTAACAGTCAAACTTTTATCAATCAAGTGTGGAGGAAAGTAGGGAAAATGATTGGGAAATATACATTGCAACCAACACCAGTTTTAGAAATACCTGGCAGGGGTAAAGTCACTGCCCACAATGAAGTCGCAGAGGAATTAGCAGCTCACTTTGCCTCGGCATCTGAAAATAACTACTCAAACGATTTTTGGCGGCATAAAGCTCACATAGAAAGCAGACCTATTATTTTTAATAATGATGAACCTGAAAAACATTACAATACAATGTTTACGATGCGAGAACTTCAATGTGCTCTGTCCACAACTATGGATAGTAGCCCAGGAGAAGATCAGGTAACTTACTCAATGCTGAAGTCCGCCCATCCCTCTTTAAAATCTTTATTATTGAACACATATAACAAAATCTATTCAGAACAACTTTTCCCTTCAGCCTGGAAAACAGCAATAATCGTTCCCATCTTAAAGCCTGGAAAAGATACATACAATCCATCAAACTACCGTCCAATATCACTTACTCGCTGTCTCTGTAAACTCCTGGAAAAAATGGTCAATGCCAGACTAATGTGGATACTGGAGCAAACCCAAAATATATCCCCAAAGCAGTCAGGTTTCCGAAGAAATCGATGTACCATTGACAACATAACGGAATTTGAGCAGGATGTCTTAACTGCTTTCGAGAATAGGCAACATGTGATAGCGATCTTCTTCGATATAAAGAAAGCCTACGATACGGCCTGGCGACATGGGCTGTTGAAAACACTAACCAGGTGGAACATCCAGGGAAATTTGCTCAAATTCATAGCTAACTTTCAAGCTGATAGACTAATAAAAGTACGAATAGGCCGCACCTTATCCACACCATTTCCGATCAATGAAGGAATCCCGCAGGGTAGCATACTATCTTGCACCTGCTTCATAATAGCTATTAACTCCATAACTGAAAACTTGCCACCTAACGTGAACCATTCTCTCTACGTAGATGATTTCACTATATGGTCCTCTGGACAAATAATCGCGAGTATAGAACGCAGACTCCAACTAACCCTTAATAAACTAACGACCTGGAGCAACCGCAGCGGTTTTTCCTTTGCGACAGAAAAATGTGTAGCCATGCACATTTGTAAAAAACGTAACTGTCCCAAACTCGCGAATAATTTTTTCTTAAATCACCAACCAATCCGGAATGTCGATCATCACAAATTCTTGGGAATGATTATAGATGATCGATTAAATTGGAAGCAACATGTCATGACTCTGAGAGCTTCATGCATCAGTAGTCTGAACTTACTCAAGCACCTGTCGCACAAAACATGGGGAGTAGACCGCCTAACTTTACTCCGATTATACATTATGCTTATAAAACCGAGACTGGACTATGGCTCTGAAATATATTCCTCCTCACCTCGATCAATTCTAGAACGACTCGCCCCCATTCACAACGCTGCCATACGTATCGCAACAGGAGCGCTTCGCTCCTCGCCCTTACCCAGCCTGTATGCCAATTCTGGAATTAAACCACTAGAAACATATCGAAATATCAAGAAATTGAATACATATGCACGCATCGCAGTAAATCCATCCCACCCTCTACACAACCTGATGAACTATGAAGACCGAGAGAGTGACGACGATGATCATGTTGAAAATCACACATATGGAAGAAGTTTTCTACATAGAGATGAACAGTTAAGAAAAGTAAATCGCATACCAATGGGATCAATACTCTTGGAAGTACCTCCACCCTGCCCACTGTGGATGATGAAAATTACACAATGCACAGACCTCTACAAAACATCTAAAAACTCAGTGACAGCACATGAGCTAAGAGGATCCTTCCTACAACATCGAGATCAACACAAGAACTCTATAGGCGTATATACAGACGGATCAAAAACTGCCCCAGGGGTTGGATTCGCCTACGTGCACACTAATGTCCAAAATTCCCAGCGTATTTGTAATAATGCCAGTGTTTATACAGCAGAATTATACGCCATTTACAGCGCTTTGAATTCCTTAGCTACAAGACATGAGAACTCAATCACAATATATAGTGACTCACGTAGTGCCATTGAAGCAATCGTTCATACCCCAGCTAAAAACCCACTTGTTCAAATGATTCAATGTCGTATTATTCTAATAAATAAATCAGTAACCTTTTGCTGGACTCCCAGCCACATCGGAATAATACTCAACGAACGAGTAGACAGACTAGCTCGGGAGGCCACTTGTGCAGCGGAAATAGCACAACTCCAGTTGCCCAGACCCGACGTCAAGTGCCTGGTAAAGCGTGTCTTGACGCTGAGCTGGAGACACCAATGGGAAGCCATCGCTAATAATAAATACAGACTAACAACTGGAGACATAACTCCTCTACCTAATGCAACTTCAACGAACCGATCGTGGGAAATAATATTGACCCGTCTGCGAATAGGACACACGAGATTGACACATGGCCACCTAATGGAAGGAAGACCAATCCCGTATTGTGACGATTGTATCGTTCCACTGACAGTGAATCATTTGATTGTGGAGTGCCCCTCCTTTGCAGAGGAGCGACGACGTCATTTGGGAGCCCCGCCATACCTCCTCGTGAATATATTAGCACTAGCTGCTGCCACCGCCCTCAACGGCCCTTTACACAGGTACCTAACAGAAACAGACCTATATCCTAAAATTTAAATGAAGCTTGAAACACACTAGCCAAATAAGTCAAATAATGGTCGAGCGCACAGTGCTGTTAACTCGAACACTCTGTACAGAGGTGACTCCAGCGTGGGTAAGTCGCTCAGCCAGAAAAACAATGGTGAGTTGCTGGAATCCCGTGGTTGGGTAACAGCTACCACCACTAAGACTCTGTGTACGCAAATCAATTAATCACCAAATCTACTAAACTAAACGAAACCTAGAAAAACGAAATATTCTAATCTCTACACAAACACTAAAATACTGTATGGGTATTCACTGTTGAATCACCCCGTTGCGTCTATGGTGGTTAAATAGTAGTAATAATAATAATAATAATAATAATAATAATAATAATAATAATAATCTTACATCTGCATGTATGTGTTCTTTGAATTAATCTTAATGTTAAAAACTATGTCACAAGAGGCGTGTTAGTAATGATACCTCATTTTTTTTTTAAATAAAAAGAGAATAAATAGAAGGTACTATTGGCAGTCCGGCAATATATTATTTTCCATTTCTACTTAATTCGTTCCTCAAAATTTGATCATGTATTGGTGTCTTTCACTGACATTTAGAACGTTCTTATACTAAATTCAACTTTATAACTGTTCTCAGATAGTATGCAAGGCACTTGTGGGTTATCTGTCACCACTTTTAATTGATGGTTTCCTTTTGATGTTAAGGTTAGGTTAAGTTACATTTGTTTATTAAATTATTATAAATTTATTTTATTTTCAATTGTTTTTTTGTTTCAGGCCAAAATGAATCTCTGGGACCTTCCAAGAACTGAAAAGTAAGGTCCCAGAGATTCATTATATATATCTATAGTGTCGTGACCCTCTTTATTTTGTCTCGCTGAGGTCACGTTCTTCATTTTTCTCTGCCGTTATTCTTTGTTGCGATGCATGATATTTTTCATGTTATATTATTAGTCGTGACATCAAGATTATTCGTCACTATTCATATATTTTCTACTTGGTAATGTCAAGGTAGCTGCCACCAATACAGGGTTTCTGTATAAATATTTAATTCAATCTTCGGTAAGCGTTACGAGCGGCTTAAGGCCATAAATTAACCGTGCATTCTAGCCGTGTTTCCTGGCTTCAAACATTATTACTTTCCTTCTGAATCATCATGTCCTCTCCTCCTATTTATCTGAGGGTTATTAAAGACACAGGAAATATCAAAGAAATTCACTATTGAACACAGGAAAATATTGAGACATTAATCATCGAAAATACGCATTAATTGAATGCACGCGATCTGCGCATTCACATCCTAATATACTTAGAAGCGTGAGAGGGAACTGGGATTTGACATGAAATCAGAGGGAAACTTATCTTGAGATTTGGAGATCGGTCTCGCAGTCTGAATGTCGCCTGGCTGGCGCGCTGGAGCAAGGTCGCCATGTTTGGTTGAGGGCAGAGAGACCAGGTTGATGGCTGGGGCTATGCCGACAGTTAGCAGTCTAGGTTGACAATCTCTAATTTACGTTATTGGCACTGCAGTTGAGTATTCTTGAAGTTAATCACTTTCGAGCGAATGAGGGCACAGATATTCTAGGATGGCTTTGAGTAGTGAATTTAAGAGGCAAGCCTCGGCCCAACTGGACCAAGGTAGAGGAACAAACTCGTATGCGGCTGCTTGTGATCGTGTTCTCGCCTCAACTGAGGCAGTTCCCTCAGGGAACCGCGTTCGGCATCGCCTTGAGATTCCAACTCTGAATAACGATTTTACAAGGTTACAAATGAGAACGTAATATACCCCCACTATCGAATAGAAAGTATACATCAATAACCTTACCCTCATTACTATATAAAAATCCCCACAAAACAATGTTAAACATATGAATTAAAGCAAATGAAGACATCCGTTGAGGTTCTTAGCATCTTCCGTTAGCGTCTTCGTTCGTAACGCGTATCGACGACGTCTGGGCGTTGTTCCTGAAGAGTCGATTGTTCTAGGACGTAACGTTGCAATGTTTTCTCGCAGAAATCAGGCTTATTATTTGGTCTTTTGAATCATTTATGAATAAGTCGTTGGCCGGACGATTATTCAGATCCTTAGCGATATTCCTTACACAGTTATGCGGAGAAGCATGACAATAGAAAGTAGATGAATTGAATTAGAAAAAAATATAAATCAACACGGGTCAACAACAAATCAGATCAGTCCAGAACATCAATTCAATATTCATAGGACAATTTCACTTTTCTCTTTTTCCTCTAAACAAATAGTGACAGATAACCCATAAGTATCGTATGAAACACTTTCTATTTGAGCATATTATCCGGCATTAATCATAAAACCTCACCCAATATTTTTCGTACATTTACCAAATGATTTTCTCAGGATTACTTACTTTTCATCCTAGAAAATAGAAGATCCAAAGAAAATGTTATTGCTCCAAAACGCACTGGCGGAATGCAAACAGTGTACACTCACTCAAGATTTTCACAAGTGTTAAAATCGTCGTTTCACTTGTGCTAACAGAGCAGCGCAACACTGCGTACTCAACCAACCGCTTGCTGTCGCTAAACTGCTGGTCAGACTCAGTCTACTCACTTTTTCTCATTCGACAGAATTGCACGTGTTTTTCTCAATCACATCTAATAAGCGAAAAAAAATCATAGCTTTCACATCTATTACTCAGCATGCGTTCGCCATGAAACTTGTACGTGTTCACTGAGTTCACTGCAGCACACTATATCCCTTGAGCGTGGAGGATGTTCCTTAACTTAATATTAAGAGCAAATGCTTTCAAATGTTTTATAAATCCCTCTCCCCCTGAGGATATAAGCACTATATTAATAGGAATTAGCATTTCCAGGGGGAAGATTTGTAAATAAATGTATTTTATTCTATGGCACGCAGTCACGATTTATAAATTAGGTTGTCTCTAATGGACCAGGGAAAAATTATTCATGGGACTAATTTATGAGCGAGAACCAGAGCTTAGGACTAGGCTTTATTTGGGTCATAAAGTATAACAATACCTCCGCTCAGCGGATGCCACCACAAACCTTTTAACCTTAACAAAATAACGTATAGAAAACATAAGAAAGTCCCAAGAACCTAAGAACGTAAAAAATTCCATACCAAATAGTGCCTTCCTCCTTAAGCTGGGGATACATTGACACTCTTTTCAACACTCTGAGTGTCACTTCGACGGGCACATACACTGTTGCCGGGCTAGCAGGCGGGCAAAGTGAGGTTCACTTGGACATTCTCCCTAGCCATTCTTTGCCGCCGCCTGCCCGTCAATCACTCCATCTGCAGATGAGCCGTAGCCTGCAGCATGTCATCAGTAGGGATGTGACATTGAACATATTGCATATATATATGCTTTTGAGTATATTTTAGGTAGCATAAAATATGCCCGCAAGTATATATGCAGTGTGAGCATATCGCATATTTTACTCGGAACAGCATAAAATATAGCGAACATGCATGATTAACTGTAAGTGGCAGTAAACTGAAACCTAGTAAAACCTTCCCATTACTTTTAAATTATATTCTTTTTTTCATCCAGTTTTATTTAATTCTTTTTGAATAACTGGATCAATTTTGTAAATTGAAATTTTTCGTAAATCAATAATAATTGTGAGTTGCTACAGCTACTTCAAAAGTTTACTTTAATTTTGCGGGAATTAGCTCAAGTTTTTTTTAGATATAGTTCCTTGTGAAGTGTATTTGAGATTAGTGCGGCTAAAAGTGATCTACAATCATGCCGAAGGTGAACAAGGAGCATCATATTTAGAATACTTCAAGGAATTTGAAGATTTTCAAGCCCAGGAAGAATTTCTCTATCGCATTTATCGCGAGAAACAGGTGATATATAAAACTTTTTTTCACTCAGAACACGTTAGAGAAGTTTTGCGTGGTACAAGGTTTTAGTTTCTAAATATTATCACGCAGAACTTTGTTGGGCTTAGTGCACACTTTATCAAATTATTGTTATCGAAGGATATGAATAATTATTATTGCTCTTGCATAACAATACAGGGACTTCTTACTTCGAGAGCAATAAAATTAATGGATATCGTAGAGGAAACATTGAAGAACAGGTATGATACAAGGTATTATGAAGAGTTAAATTGCATTTTGGTGATGAACAAAGGTTTTGAAAAGATAAAAACAATCAACTCAATTTTGACTCGTGAGATCTCTGACGCAATGGATGAATTCATAAAGGAATATTCGAACTAACTTGCTTCACTTTTGCTCCACTTGTTTCTTGCGATGTCGAATGGAAGTTTTCGCAGTGTAAAACTTGGCTGGCAGATAATCGTAGAAGATTTGTTTTTAAAAATCTCAACTACCACGCAATTATCAAGAGCAACCCTCGAATTTGATGCTAAAATATATTCCTCGTATAAAAGAAGGATTAAGAAATGTTCCTTGCATTCATGAAAAAATATATAGTTCAGAACCAGCCTTGGATTAGATTACATTTTTTTCGTTCTTTATCATCGTCCTTGACTCGTTCAGATTAGAATTATTTTTGTTTCAAAATATTTATGTTTAGATAAGCTATAAAAATTAGTTGAGAATTGTATACACTCAATTATTAATAGAAAATTATGAAAGAAATTATTTTTTCCGTGTATGAAGAAGTACACTGTATCCTGTATCATTGTTTCTGTACAATTTTCCTCACAAAAAATATAAATTTGGAGCTATTCAAGTGAAGCATTTATATGGATGCATATTTCTGCTTAGCATGTAATATGCGCTTCCACAATTATGCATAGAGTGTAGCATATATGCATCGAGTGTTTCTACATATGGTTTTTCTAGCATAATTCTTGCCGAAGCCTTCATATTTTATGCTGCATATGCGCAACAAAAATCAGCAAAAACAAGAACATTGAAGAACGTGCAATCAATGACATACGAAATAAATTATTAGCGCTATTCTACTAAGCATCAGCAGCTCCTGGCGAGAAGTACTAGAGCGCGGAGCGCAGTACCTCCCAACGTAGCGTCTGGATTGCAACTGAGCAGTGTGAGCAACACAATCTGCCCGCCGACTTTGACGCTTCTGCTGCCTGCTAGCGCTGTGCCAATGTGAACGATCGCTGCCCTTTCGCTGCGCGCGCTTGCCCGCGCCCGATGGTTGTGAGCTTCCAATGCGAGTGTCAATGTATCCCCAGCTTTACTCTTGGGATCAAATTTTTTGTGTTTAGGATTTTTTATCATCTTTTTTCTTGAAAATCCCTTGGCAACAGCCACGGATTTCAATACAATCTTTTCAAAAGTAAGGGCTCAAGTTTTCAGTGAAGTGTGTACCAATTCAGGTGAAACGTCAATTGAAAATTCACGCCTCACTGCACCCTCGAGGGCTGACGTCAGGTGGAGACCACGTCCTGTCGATTTACCGGAGTTAAGAAATATCTTATACTCACTAAAAAACACAAAGGCAGTTGGACATGATGGTATCAGTCTTCAATATATCAAAGACAGTTTCACAGTCACAGCACCATGGATTCGTCTGATAATTAATACATCAATGGCAACCAACACGTCTCCAAAGCAATGGAAACGCTCCATTATTAGACCGTTGCATGAAAGTGGTAACCTAAATACAGCATCAAAGTACAGGCACATCAGTCTTTTACCTGTCACGCCCAAAATATTGGAAAAAGTGGTGACAAATCAACTGTCATTTCACCTGGACGAGTCAAATCTACTCCACCGAAATCAATACGCTTATAGAAGAAACACTAGCACTCAAGGCGCTCTGCTCAATATCTCTGAGAAAATATACAGTCACATCGATCAAAAGAATGTAACACTCTTGCTGCTACTCGATATCTCTCTAAAGCGTTCGATAGCGTCGAACATGATAGCCTTCTGCGTAAAATACTGAACTTGGGAGTAGCCACGCTATGGTTTGAAAGTTACTTGTCTAATAGATCTCATGCAGTCCGCATGGAAGACTAATTGTCCCCATTCATTCAAAACAATTTTGGTGTTCCCCAAGGATCCATTCTTGGTCCGCTACTATTTTCTATTTTCATTCATGATTTCCCTCCAATGCCCTCTAACATACAGATCTCAATGTATGCAGATGATGTTCAAACTGCAATAACAAGTTCTATTTCGGAAGTACCACAGACGCAAATTAAAGCCGAAACTATACTGACTAGCCTGAAATCATGGTACGATTGAAATGGTCTCAAATTAAATGCTAATAAAACACAGTGCATTATTTTCGGATCCAAAAATGCAATTAAAAAACTTCATATCTTACTCCTTCAGTTGAAAATGATAGAATTGATGCATCAGAAAAAGTTAAAAATCTCGGTTTCTGGTTCGATAGAAACATGTCCTTCAAATGTCACGTTGAAAATACTTGCAACAAAATCTACGGAACTTTAATGTTTTTTCATCGTATTAAGAGTATGCTAGACGAAAAATCCAGATTATTAGCCATTCAATCCCTAGTGTTATCACGCATTGGCTACTGCAGCCTATTATGGGGAGACTTACCTCAATACCTTCTAAGAGACTTACAAAAGTGCATGAACTTCGCAGCCAAGGGTGGTATGTAATGGTAATTTAAAAAAAAGTGATCACGTAACCCCTCTCCTTAATAAACTCGGCTGGATTCCTATCAAAGAAAGGCTCCTCATGCAGAAGGCCTAATACGTATTCTCTTCGTTAAATATTCCTCAGAGCAATGCTGAGATAGTGCGTTTCCATCCACCCACTGTAACCAACCAAAAGCCGAACAGAAACAATAAAGTCTTAGTCAACCATCGTTCATTTCACATAGGATAGAAGGCTCTGTCAATATCAGGCGCCTTGCTGTGAAACAAACTTCCGCTGAGCATTAAATTCCTCAAAGACCGAGAAAATTTACAGACAAAATAACTCGTCATTTTGCGTCTCAACAATAATTCTTAGTTACAGAACATACTGAATAAGTATTGACGAATCTCATTTGCCTGGTATCCCCACTGGTGAATAATCTGCCTTGCTCATTGTTTTATTATTCAATACATTACACAACAGTTTTGAAGAATGCGTAGGTATTATGATTTGCTCGCCTATAAGCTGGGATTTCCAAACCTACTTACTTGTACCTACTTACGGTCCTTCAAATCTCACGTTGAGACTACTTGCAACAAAATCTACGGAACTTTAATGTTTTTTCATCGTATAAAAAGTATGCTAGACGAAAAACCAGATTATTAGCAATTCAATCCCTTGTGTTATCGCGCATTGACTACTGCAGCCTATTATGGGGAGACTTACCTCAATATTTTCAAAGGGACTTCCAAAAGTGCATGAATTTTGCAGCCAAGGTGGTATGCAACGGTAATTTCAAAAGAAGTGATCACGTAACCCCTCTCCTCAATAAACTCGGCTGGATTCCTGTCCAAGAAAGGCTCCTCATGCAGAAGGCCCAATACGTATTCTCCTCGTTATATCTTCCTCAGAGTAATGCTGAGATAGTGCGTTTCCATTCACCCACTGTAACCAATCAAAAACCGAATAGAAACAATAATGTCTTAGTCAACTATCGTTCATCTCACTTAGGGCAGAAGGCTCTGTCCATATCAGGCGCCTTACTGTGGAACAAACTTCCGCTGAGCATTAAATTCCTCAAAGACCGAGAAAATTTACAGACAAAATAACTCGTCATCTTGTGTCTCAAAAATAATTCTTAGTTACAGAACATACAAAATAAGTACTGTCGAATCTCATTTGCCTGGTATCTCCATTGCTCAACAATCTCCCTCGCTCATTGTTTTATAATTCAAGATATCACACAACAGTTTTAAGGGGATCATCCGAGTTGGAGACCTTTTTTCGTCCGATTCGTTTGAAAATTGGCCAGTATATGTCTTTTGTGAAAGTAAACTTTTTTTACTCGTGTCCTTTTTTCGATTTAGGTCTTAGTTTTTTTTGACGAAAAATGTGTTTCTTGGTATATTTTATGTATATTTCAAGACGTATCAACTCATTGAGTTTTGATGCTAGAACAAAAACAAAGACAGTTTTAGAATCCTTGAAAAAATTCTAACAAACGCTCGTTCAGTTTTTTTCAAATTCAAATTTTTTCTATTTTTTCAAAAATTTTTGAAATTTCAAAAATCGGCAACAATTTTTTAGGTTTAGAGCTATATATTTCTTCAAAGAATTCTAATTTGAAAACAAGCCGAACGAACGTTTGTTACAAATGTTTTAAGGATTCTTAAACTGTCTTTGGATTTGTTCTAGCATCAAAACTCGAGGACCGATGTCGTTTTGAATGGTAAAAAAGGAAAATTTTTGACTGCAGCCCAAAAATGAACTATGTCTATTGAATTTGAATATAACGAAAATTTATTGTACATAAATGCAGTTTCCATGATCTATTTCGGTGTACGAACAATGACCAGCATTTTCCTTGTGAATTTGAAGTAAACATATAAGAAATATTCTTTTCATGAGTAAATAAAAATAATACATTTTATTTCAGTACTCACCATGTTCAGACTTTTTCAATTTTTTTCGTCCGATTTGTTTGAAAATTGGCCAGTATATGTATTTCGTGAAAGGAAACCTTTTTTACTCGTGTCACTTTTTCGATTTATGCCTTATTTTTTATTTTTTTGACGAAAAAAGAGTATTTCGGTACATTTTTTTGGATATTTCAAAACGGTACTCGTCCTCGAGTTTTGATGGTAGAAAAAAACCAAAACCAGTTTTAGAATCCTTGAAACATTTCTAACTAACTCACATACCTTAAAATTTCATGGCACAATCACCCATCCCCTAAGGATCTTTTTTCAACCAAAAAAAATTGGGCCTAAAAATCACCCTTTTCGGTCCCTTTTTCACCCCCCTGGGGGAGGGTTCTAGTGTCCGTAGGGCCAAAAAATTTCATGGCACAAGCACCCATCCCCTAAGGATCCTTTTTCAACAAAAAAAAAATTTGGCCTAAAAATCACCATTTTCGGTCCCCTTTTCACCCCCCTTGGGACCTTTCAACCCCTATTCTAGTGTCCGTAGGGCCATAAAATTTCATGGCACAATAACCCATCCCCTAAGGATCCTTTTTCAACAAAAAAAAATTTTCAGTGGGTGGAGCCGCCCGGGCCCAATGGGGTTGCGGATGATCTCCTCAAAGTATGTGTAGGTATTATGATTTGATCGCCTATACGCTGCCATTTTCAAACATGCTTACTTGAATATGTGTGTACGTATATAGGTGTATATGCGCATATGGGTGTGCATATGTGCACGTACACCTGTGTGCACTAGAGTAGATAAACCAGTCGAAGGTTGTATTTTATGTCATTCCTCTCCGTTTCTGTGCAAGCATCAAACTAGACCGTCATGGTACCTATGTGTGTGTGTGTGTGTGTGTTTATCAATTGCAGACATTCTGCACCATATTACAAAGATAATGTGATTTTTTTTCTAATATGAAATTGGTAAGCATCCATGTAAAAAAAGCAATAAATTCGTTGTGTGATCATCCATTTATACTGCAGTATTATGCTTATTATGCTTATAGTTATATGCTTATAATAACTTGATACCTATATTTGTTTATCAGTTACCGACAATTTGCGCCATATTTCAAAGATAATGTGATTTTTTTTCTTTTTTTCCTAATATGAAACCTCTATAGGACATTAATGTTTTCTTTCTTATTCACGTCCCACAATCGTTTTCATGCTTCTGACTTAGGTAGACTGTTTTGTGCCACTATTTTTAGTACGAAATTTTATAGAATTCATGCCATAATAAATGATATTTTCTCCGTTTCCCTCGATTGGAATTCTGGTTTATACTAACTAGTTTACGCTGATATTTGCGCACATGCTTACTTGTGTATATGTGTACGTGTGCACGCTATGCGTATGACACTCTATAGAATGCGTATGTATTGCCTCGATGCATAGAAATGCATTTGTGTATGCTTACGAGTTTGGTGTAAGTATGTGCGTGGGTATGTGCATGCATGTGTATGTGTATATATTTACATGTATATGTGCACATATGTGTGAACTAGACTGACAAGTAGCATTTTACTAGAGATAATGGTCTTTTTTCTGTTGACTCTCAACTTGTAACATTACCTAATACGTCATCTCTTTATTATTGTAAAGCATTCATGTAAAAACTATACATTTGTTGTGCGATCATCCATTTTTTGTTTAAATAAAATGCTTATTAACTAATGACCGCTATGTTAAAATTGTTGGATTAGATATACAAAACTTATAATCTTCTTGGTCCTCATGCTTATGTGTACGTGTATATATGTATATGTATATGTCACAATAGCTCAAAGTCATATCACCCCCAGAAACAATTACTGAGTCTGGTAAAGCGGGCTCTCCGTCCACGCATAGGTTTTTTTCAAACGAAATAAATGTACAGGGAGTTCATGGGAATCGAACTCGTGACTTATAAGTTACCGCGCCAACACGCTACCGACTGCGCTATCAATCACCCTAAAAAGGTGATCGAGGCGCAACGAAAGCAATGCATGGCACGGCGAAAGCGGGCTCTTCCGTCCACGCATATAATTCCCTTATGTATCAATAGCTCAAAGTCATATCACCCCCAGAAACAATTACTGAGTCTGGTAAAGCGGGCTCTCCGTCCACGCATAGGTTTTTTTCAAACGAAATAAATGTACAGGGAGTTCATGGGAATCGAACTCGTGACTTATAAGTTACCGCGCCAACACGCTACCGACTGCGCTTTCAACAAATACATATACTGGCCAAATTTCAAACGAATCGGATGAAAAATTAAAATCTTGAAGTGATCCCCTCAAGTCGTGCTAAAATTTATTAAAATTGGCAAGTAGCTTATGCAAATTCAGAGTATTATATGAATTTTAGTTTTTTTTGACGCTGTTGGGTTTCGCTAACGTTCAAATAAAATTGAGAATTTTCGAAAATTTGTTACCTAAAATGATGACTGACTTGCAGTTATTAACTCAATTTTTATAAATACTTGATGAAAGTTAAATGAAGGCACGATCCAGTTAATACTCGCTGTTATCAAAATTGCAACCACAATTGATTTTAAGTTTGAATGAAAAATTAAACTTCAGTTAAACCCATCACAAAGTTGACGGTAATAAAATCGTACGGTAATCCCTTATGATTTTTTTCATGGTATAAATTACCCTATTCGTACGGGTAATTCAAAGGTTCTTTCGAAGGGTTCCAGATCGGTGCTCGAAAATGGCTAGCCGGTTCTAACCTCTCTCCTCTATTAGTATATTCTTATCTAGCAAACTTGAAAAAAAAATTTTTGAGCCAATGTTCACCGGAGTTTAAACCATTATTTTACCGAAAGCATTTGGACGATACATTTTTGTTTCGCTCTGAAATGGAAGCCAATAGTTTTTTTCGGTTGATTAACGCATCTCATCCTTATACTAAAGTTACAATGGAAGTTGAGCAAGATGATCAGACCTCTCCTAAACGTTGTGGCGTTCTTTTAACGAGATTTATTTTTTCCAAGTGCTTAATAAACGCATCCTTTCATCCTGCTGGGTATGTCAGATTAGATTATTAGTTAGTTTAAGCCTCCCTATCCCCTGGGTATGTCAACACTTGTTATCCAGGTCAGGCTAAGGAGACAAGTATCTCTTTCGTCCGTTGAATTATTAAAAGCAGCGAATCTTGGTGTGCGCAGAGCAGAAGTAGTTAGTCTTTTCATTACCTACTGGGTGGCCCAGCGAAGTGTGGACAAATAAAAGTTCGTTTTTTCAGTTGTATAAACGACAATCAAAACACACTCGTGAACTCGTAATTTTGCAAGAAAATCTGTGGCGCGGAGATGAGCTTTTTTTGCAATTATTTGCATTTTTGCACTCTACTCTACCCTACTTTTAAGCAACTTATTCTTGATATTTAACTTGATTACTAACTGCCTCAGCGGAGAATTTCTTTGTTATTCGCAGGATAGGTGATGAACGCGCAATATGGTTGGGCGCACTGTGTCGATACCTCGGGGGTTCAGCGTCTGTAAGGCGCCCTGTCATAAAAGGGTAGGCAGCCGGAAACCGTCCCCCCCCCCCCCCACGGGGTTTGGCTGCCCAATGAGCTCAGATGATGCGTGGTGTGGTGGATGATCATTCTAAGATCGGTCGGGATTGGAATGATATTGGGATAATATGGCAATTAAAACAGCTAATGATGGCAGTTGCCGTATTCTGTAATGATGGTCTTGATGATCACCGTAATAACGATTACATAGTACTCTTTGCTGTGGTGATGTGAGGGTTGGTATTGAAATTGCGCGACTTTCAGTGCGGTGTGGTCATAGTTGCTGAGTCACTAGCGGGCCTATGCTAGCTACCACTTGTGCAGTGTCTGTCAATAGTCAGTGTAATAGTCCTCCACTTATATGCACCAACTCGGGAAGCCTTCCAGAAACCAGTCCCTGGATTACGACGAGTTCAGTGTAGCAATCAATAATCTTCTGAAATCTTGGAAAGCTCGTAATGCTGTATTGTGACTGGCAGATCCGCCAAACCGACAGCTAAATAGTCTGAAGTTATCATAAAATGAGTGTATATTTGGATAATTCGTGTTTATAAAATCTTATTTGCAAACGCGTGTTACTAAAATTTGCGGATCGTGTTGAATAATATTTACCTCCTTTTCCGAATTTTCTCATCTTCCAACATTGAGTAGAGTATAAGCAAAGATACAATAGTCAATTATTGTCCAAGAAACTCGCGTTCATAAATTAAAATTTCATTTGTAAACTCTTGCTCATCAACTCCATGATCCGTGCAACAATAAACAGTTTCTAAATATTTCCCAAAACAAAGTTAACACGTTTTTAAACTTTTTATATAGCTACGTGAAAAAGAAACTGCACGTTATACATAGTAAGACTTTATATTTAAAGTCAAGCACAAGCTCAAGTGTCAAGATTACTATTTCCGATGAACCATACTCTCATTGGAAGTTCCACTGCTTTAGAATACCAAATATCAAGAATTGATACGTTTTAAGCTATATGGGATATTTTGTGTATTACAATACGAATGATCGGGCTATATTATATAAATCAGTGAATTTCAAAAACTAAATTACATTTCACAATTACGTGACAGTATGAATTCAGAGCGTTGACGAGCTACGGTCAAGATGCCTGGTAAAACGAGAAACGTTGGCCATGAGCTATAGATTACTAACACAAGTAGAAAAAAAAGCAAGAGTTTAAACGTCCTTCGGAACATTGAGTCGAGCAACAAAAATTTCAAGCCCCTGGCCGTGTAAATTGACCACCTGTAAAATCAACTTACAGGATTCGAAAAAAATGCGAATGACATGATATAAAGTGACCGAAATAAAACAACCTGCTAACCAACTCACAAAATTGAATCACGCATCCACACACAGGATTAAGAGGCACTTTTCCCAGAGCCAGACGACGCACCAGTTTCGCGATACAAATCAGCATTGCATCACGAGTTTTTAATTCGCGTATTACATCGAATCTTTAAAATACATAGCTCTAGAAAACCGAAGAATATCACTAAGGCGCTTATTCCCTAACGACAGTTGTAAAAATAACGACCTCATCTTTACGTCTAAGATTTAGAGATGCTCTAGACAACCCACGCAAAAGGTAGTAGAACGCTACATCGAATCTAATCCTGCACGCTTCAGCACGGCTGACCTACACTCGGGGTTCTCTACTCGCCATCAAACGTCTCCGTTACAGACACCTCAACTGCGAGCGAAATGCTGTTAAGTCTACCAACTACGTTATCATACCGAAATTTTATAATAATGGATCACTATAATTTTAGAACAAGAAATGAAATTGAGTTAACAGGCTAAGGTGTTTCTAGTGGGGCTTGAACTTGAGATGCCAATAGAGGACCCTTATTTGAATTAATCTCAGCGTACAGCGAAACACCCAAGAGCACTTATCCTACTAAAATTAATCGAAAATTCCGGAGATTTAACTGATTATTCGAGAAATGCACTTCAAGGCGCATAAGTCAAGCAACACAAAGTGACAACGTTTTTTAAGCACCACAGAATATGTTATGCTAACTTATTACGTATGGCATTACCACTGATCCTCCAATTTTCCAATTCTGTAATCTATGTAATAATATGAACACTAGACTGACCACCAGGTGCTTCACAGAAAAAATTAAATACATGAGATTCTTTGAGTGAGATTCGTTCATACACAAGAGATCTTTCATAACACACTGATGGTTAGACCCGAGAAGTGGACTTCGAAGAGCGTACGGAGGATACACAAATAAACGCGACACCTTTGGAATGTGTAGGGCGACTCTAACGAAATCACTAAGAACACATATTTCCACCACAGCTGCTCGCCAAAATTATACAAATGAGTTTCTACTGAGCACTTATTTTCTAAGGACATACAGAAGAGCTATTTACAGAAAACGAAACCAAAGCACAAAGTGCAATTCATGCCGCAAAGCTTCACCAGCTGGGCAATCCGCTAGTAGGAATAATAAATTTTCTACTATCCTGCTTTTTTTCCTTGTCTCATAGTCGACCTTATTAGATTAAAGAAGTTATTTCTATTCGTGCGACTCACAAAAATCAAATGGACGATAATAGGAACAAAGGTCATTGCTTCCGCAATGCAACTTTGCAGTGCCTGCTCCCTCGAGCATGACTGGCATGTATATTGCAAAAAAAAAACTGACTAAATAAGATTGCCTCACCAAATCAATCGTGCACTTCATTCCAGCTCTTACATCCCTTTCTTTCCCTCAGCATTTATCGCAGCAAAGAAAATTGAACTACGATTTTATTCAGTGTATGAATAAATCTGATCAAGTTTTATCAACGCAACCGCAAAGAACACGTGTTAACAATAGCAGCACAAGCATCTCAATGAGAAAAACTGCAGAACGTATCGTGGTTTTAGAAACAATCAAGCATGGACCTTCTTACACATTCTGGTGAGGAAATACGAAGACAGCCTGCTTAGGCCCAAAATAGACTAATTGACCCCATTAGTGCTGCAGAATTAATTATAAATGGGTAATCAAGTCACTCTAAACAATAAGGTGCATTGAACAAGAGTAGATTTTACAACCGGAATGCTAAACGGAAAAGTTGGGTATTCCCACAAAGCAATCAGCGCATCAACTGTCGCCTGTCAAAAGAAAACAAACAGTATGAGCGACTCCCTACAGATTCAATCGTAGCACGTTTACAAGCATCAAAACTCATACCAGAACGTGGACAGAGATCTGAACACTGCCTAACAACATTACGATAGTAAGCTCACACACCGAAGAAAGCACTTCTCACTTATCATTAGCGTTAAAGTAGAGTTTCTAGGTCTTCAGCAGAGCGGCTTGTCTTTCCCTGATAATGAAATTCACTACCTTATAATATTTCTATCGAATAAAAATATTAGCCGCATTCAATGTATTTTTAAAAGTAATTGCTTAAACGATGGATATTGTTTCAACATATTCAATGTCTCTAACGACCGACGGAACAACTTGGTTGAAAAATAAACGCTAACAAATATAAAGTAATCCTTTATCTCCCGTTTCTTCACCTGCAGCAAACCTTCCATTAACATCAATACGATCTCTAAGATAAAAAACAGACGTCCAGCACCAACGACAATATCAGGGTAGTTTCATCCTAAAGACAGCATAATTATACGTATAAATATGCCACCCACGACAACAGCGAACACACGTTGTAGCTATAGGTACTAATGCGTAAGTGGGCCTTCACTATACAATGGTAGCTGTCTTCTATACACGAAATGAGACATGAAATTCTCTACTTGCTGGTACAATAATATGATTTCAGATGGTGAAGAATATTAGTAATTTAAACATTCGGCGGAAGAAAGCTTCTTTAAGTTCCACTTTTGAAAGTTTGACAACACTTTCCAATCACTTTGAGCAACAAAAAAACACGAGCAAGAATCCTCTACATGTGAATAAAATGTGATAGGAGATCCATTTTAGTCAAACTACTAAGAGCAGTCATTCTGAGCAACTGCGCCAATCTCCCAATGACGCAAACCAGAAAAACTCAAGTTCGCACTCAGTGTGCAAAAACGAAAGATTGAGTAATCCGAATCTGTCGTATATGTCTTTATAAACGTAAAAAAAAAACAAATAGCTAATGAATGTAGAAATAATTATAGACTGCAGATAACCATGTTTTGTGGGAACAAAGACCTAAAACACAGGTGTACTGTGGGGTGGTGATGGTAATTTTAGATTTTCAAGAAAATCTGACGCGTTGGACTGATAAGACTATGAAAAATGTAAGTCTCATACACGCGCGTTAGGCGCCGCATCAGCCCTACACGAAGGTAGCAACATTGGACGGCGAAGTGGCGTCGGGAGTTGGCTGCTGCTTCTTCTTGCCCCTCTGTCCTGTGCCGTACTGGCCAATGAAGGAGCCGTCCTCGGTGAACCGGCCTGTCGGTCACAAAACGTGAATCTTTAGTATCACCACAACTAGATCATCGCGCGCAAGAACACGTGACTTTAGCGAATAATAGAATGTTGGATTCAAAAATACAGTGCTGACGCGATTAAAAGTTGCGATTAAAATAGTATCTTAGAGAATTTATATTATTAGTTACCTGATACGGTTCGAGGCCTGACAATGCAGCTAAATGAATTAACGAAAACATTAAAGAACATAATAAAGATAAATCAAATGCAGATACATGCAATGAATATTCCCAGTTGTACGACAACGAATTAAATTTTTCTGTTCACAAGACAATCCTACAATATAATAATGAAGCTAGCCCGAATAAGACTATGAGTCAAAATTTTGATAACTTGTACAATCATTTACACTACTGAAACATAACTTCAACACCAAGGTGATGGAATCAAACTGACGCGAGATATAACACGCAATACTACGGTGTTCCATGACAACAACGACTAAACATTAACTCAACTGAGCACTACCACAATAAACAATGCTTCACAGAAACAACTGAAAATTTCAGAGTGTAATCGAACCAGAAATCCTATGACGTTCCTTACTCTGATAACGACGGTGGCGCTGCCAACAAGTAAATTGAAGGCGAGGACGACAGCCGGGCTCCAGGAAAAGTAATTTATTCAAAGGCTCAATAAGCAAAGAACCTCATTGTGAAGTATTAACTGAAGCCGAAAGTGGCAGAAAATAGTGACGGGAGAGGGAATTGCACTTACGAGGTGGCAGTTGCAAGGTGTAAAGAATAAAAGAATAATGAATAAGAACAGAGGAATTAGAATGAATAGCTTGAAAGTCATAGTAACCAAAATATAACTGCGTTCCCATTGTGAATGACAGAATTGAACTATTTTCAATGGTAAAAAAAATATACCTCAGAGGTATAAAAATCATCACCTACATGCAGTATAGGTCGCATATGCATTATTTTCGATAAGATCTACCCTTTAATTTTGTTCATCGATTTATGAAAATGCTGTACTTTGAACTTCTCTAAGATCGGAACTCGTTTAAAAGAAAATTTAAATATTGCGGTAAAAGTGATAAAAACACTCCTTTCTCACAAACTTTTCAAACATACTTACATGTCATAAAATACTTCAACTCCGTTGGATACAGCGAACACTTAGAGTAAACGTTAACGAAAATTAAATTATAACGCCTAAGGCAAATAATAGAACAGTAAGTGAGAGAAATAAACTCGGTGCATAAAAACAAGATCTTTGCAGAGAAGTGGTTTTAAAAAACGACTCTAAAGTGACTCAGGCCGCATGGCTTGAAACCGGTCAAGTTTTCACACTACATAAATAAATAAAGGGGGATGCCAATTGAAGAAGAAATGAAGTTTTCAACATCGGCACAACCTCATACTGGTGACACTTTTGACGTCTACGACATGATCTAAAATGCAACCGCAAAATTTTAAAGCATCATTTTTGAACAGAGGTACAAACACACTGCATCGAATCTTCCGAAAATTCCGCGTGCATTCAGTGCTAACATTAAACTGTTCAGTATCAGTACACCTAACTAAAATTCACGTGTACTTGAAGCACTAGACCTTTTGCAAGACATTCCCAATTCAGAAGAGAAAGGCGAGGGACAGATAAGAGAAACGTGATGAGTTGCTCCAAAAGAAGTGACGGGTAGGTGGGAAAAAGGAGCGAAGAGTAGGGGGAAAAGGAAAAAAGTGACGGACGAGTGTGAAGGAGCAAATGTGACGGGCGGGTGTGAAGGAGAAAAAAGTGACGGCCGGGTGTGAGAGGGGAAAAAAAGTGACGGGCGGGGGCGAAGGAGAAAAAAGTGACGGGTGAGTGAAAAGAAAGTGGGAGTAAAACGATGAGGTGGGATAAAAAAACGACGATAATTTGAGATAAAATGACAGAAAAATCGAACACAGAGCATGTGGCAACTGCAATGAAGGGCACGTGGATGGTTCAAAATTTAAGGCGGTAAAATGTGGTTGAAGACGTTAAGATATGAGTAATCAATCCAAAGAGTAAAAGCTTAGTGATGAAAATGCACAAAGAAACTAATTACACAATTTAAAAGCGAAGGGTGACGAATGCATCAGAAAATGAGACAGAAAAGAGAACCATTTAGAAGATGAGAATAAAGGTGACCGAAAACTACGAGAAATATGACTGAAGAGATAGAAAAATGTGACCGGAAACTAGAAATATGACTGAAGAGAAAGAAAAATGTGACCGTGATTGAGGAAAGGTGGGTTTTATTGACAGGAGACACTAAACGAGGGTGGCGAAGGCGGTGTTGGACGAGGTCTCTGTCTTCTGCCGACCGTATTTGCCAATAAACGAGCCGTCTTCGTTCATGCCCGCAGCTGCCGTCAAATCGAAAATCAATAAATAAAACAGAAAATGAGACGCTTTGAAAAAACAAAATTGGTGGTGAGGTAAGAAATAAAAATTCTTTACTCATCTCAAATTACATGCACCTAAGAGAAGAGCAACAATAATACAAGCTAGAATGCAATTTTTGGCGCATGAAGTCACATGCGTACAGCAGAAAAACATGGAAAAAATATTTCTTAATATGAATCAAGATGCGTGCGTAGTGCTAATGTCTTAACTACATGAGAACAATAAACGATAACTAATTTCATTAAACGAAGTTGCATGCACGAACAAAATATACAGTATCTAAAACATGCGGTGACTTTGAGGAAATTTTGTAGATTGATTTCTGTTGCAATCTAAATCTAACTAATAAGGGAAACAATTAGGTAGTAAGGCATTTCAACAGACCACAAACCTTGCCGTTCGAGTGAATACCAGCTCATTTTGATAGCAACGAATTTTTACATTGAAGCTTGAATTCTATTGACATTTATTCTGACTGCTGCATCAAACACTGCTGAAGAACAGGAGCGCAACTAGTCGACATAATAATTTTGACCGATGGAAATGTTTTTGGAAGAGCCACTAAACGTCTAGTGGTATTTCCTGCACTCTTGAGTGTCAATTGAACGAACACATTCAAGGGCAGCTATTTTCCTATGACAATAATAATTTCATTCAAAGGCCTATTGAAACTTGTTCCTGTATTCCAAAGACATCGGTTCTAAAAATCCTACAAAGCTCTACCCCTCAGGGGGATACAACTACTGTATCTATGGGAATTAGCGCTCCCAGGGGGACAATGTGAGGGCCCGAGCTAAAGGTTAGGTAGGCTTTCTTTTTGTTAAAATAGAATAGGTTTTTGTTGTGTTACGGACCATCTTTTTTCGGTTCACTGCTGTCCTGTTTTTCACCGCCTACTACTTTCTTCTTCAACTTTTTCTTATTTCATGAACTTCTTTCTTAGCTTTCTGTTTCTGTGCCTTTTCTGCATAGATTCCACGTTCCCTTAGCTCCATACTAAATGGTGCCTTCTTCCTTCCTCTCTTTACATCTCATTTGTTGAGGATAGGGAGGCTTAAACTAACTAATAAACTAAACTACAAAGCTCTAACGCACCACGGCAATATAAGCTTCTAGTCAGGCACTAGGTGTGCATCACACGGCACAACTCACCGGCATCTCCGTCACCATACTCAGCCATGCTGTCTGTGTCAGACTCCACTGGAGGCTTGACGTCGCTCCCCAGGCTGTCCCTCTTGCCTCCGTCAAGTCTGTGTGGACAATTTGAGAAAAATATAGACAATTATGACTAGATTACCAATGAATAGTTGCCAAATTTTAACCAACAATGCGTATTTCTGTGCATACAATACTTAAAAACTGTGCACGCTTCTGACAGCTTAGGATTTTTGCAATATTTTCCGCAAAAATGGGGTATCTATGCCCAAGGTGTGCTCCCTCATGTTACCCTCAGCAGATAGAACTAGTAAGTTAACACTATAACGACCAAATTTTGGGGGTCTCAGCGAAATAATAGGGTAATTTCTCTCAAACTATCATAAATGAAACCCAGTAAATGTGAACTTTTCATGAAGCATTCAGAAAATAAAAACGATGTGATTTTCTAATGCCCTCAGAGAGGAAAGTGGTCGATATAGGGTTCACACTTTGACCGCAAGGTGCGCCTCCGGTGGCCACGGAGGGGATTTTCATAATACTGCCGTCCAACCAGCAGTCAAACTCAACTTTCACAAACACTCAAACAATGCTAAATGAGGGCATGATCCAGTTAATAATTGCTATTTTCAAAATTGTTTTTTACAATTGCCTTTAAATTTAAGTTGAATATTGGACTTCAGTTCTACAAATTGCGGTTAAAGTATTAAGAAAGAAGTCTGAAAAAACAAAAGATGACAAAAATTGCCCCCAAAAGCGGCACTCACGGTTGGGAGTACTCCGGGAAGCCCGTCTCCTCAGGGAAGTCGCTCCTGCCGTGCGCGGCCTCGCGCTCGTGGACGGCGTACTTGCCGCCCCGGTTCCGCTTGATGATGCACACGACGATGAGGATGAGCAGCAGCAGAGCGATGGCTAACATCATGCCGATGAACCATCCGCGGGTCGCTATGTTTTCTGACGGCCGCCGCAAAACGCTCGGGGACTGTGAATGGATTTTTAAAATCATAGACAAAACAAAAATATGGAATAAAATCTTATATTGACCATGATATAAGTCAAATTTGAAAATACACTTCTTACATTCAAAATCCCTATAATATGATGTACCTGAAATTGATATTAGAAAGCAGAACGAAAACATTTTCTGGTTGTAGCGTTATTACTTGATACTTCTAAATCAAAAATATTTCCTGAATGAATAACAAGCAAGGTCTGGCTGAATGAATACTACTTCTGAGTGAATCTTGCACCCTAGTGAGATTCATACAGAAACGTATACATTAAACGTCATTTAATGAACCGACATCAAAAACCTAGTATTTACAGACTGAGCAAAATAGCATACGGGGTTGTATTTTAAGTTTTGAATGCTTTAACCGGTCTGCACATGGTCGACCTACCGGGAGGTTTGAAGAAAATGGGTCAACTGTGCAACTTACTGTACATTCATTAATCATGTTAGAAGTTTCATCGGGGGTTCATTGTAAAGAGAGAGAGTTGCTCTTTCTGTCAGTGGGGAAAAAAATGCTGCTACCCCAACAAAAATCTACGAAATTTGAGTTTTTATTTCGGTAAAATACAAAAAACAGAAATCAGGAAATCACTGGCCATTTTTTATTTATTGCACTTTCATGTTTTTTTATGATGCATTTTCATAGATTCTGAGTTGCTGAATCTTGTGGTATGTGAATTTTTTTCAGGTCTAATAGTTCCGGAGTTATGTGCATTATATGTAAAACACAGTTTTTATTTTTTAGTTCATTTTGTGTATAGGCTGTTATCAAGCAGTTTCATTGCTTGTAAAGAGTTTGATAAGCATAGAGCTTTTCCTCCCGAATACAATGGTGGTATTTGTTTTGCCTAGGAGTAAATCTGTGGATTTGGACTTCCATTTTTGGAACAAAAAAAATAAAAATGATGGCGACCTTCTAAGAGGCAGAGTGTGTGCTGGTATGCCTCAGCTATACTGCTGGCCTTCTAAGAGGTTGTGCAGCGCCGATAGCTACACTCCAGACTGAGCGGAAGAATTCATACAGATTTGTGCATGCTACCTCTCCTCCCCTGTCCTCCCCACCTAATTTTACCTTACACCAATGAATAGCGCTCAACGAGACGCTTAAGACCATATATGGCAACCCTAGGTTTGCTGATGTGGAACATGTACTAGCTTTGCCGACCTTCTAAGAGTCCAGGACGTGGCGACGGTTTAAGAAACAAACATCTCAGTAAGCTACACCATGTTCATCATCCTAGATGGAAAATGCAGAATTTAAAAAAAATCCTAGAAAAAACAACAGGTGGAGTTCGTTGTGCTCGAAAATGAAGCAGTCATACATCTCCCACAAGGTTTTGATATTCTGTTACATGCTGATGTTCTTCTGTTCCTTTATCCAGAATAGCGGCCTGCTATGAGATGATGTTCACTCTTATTCAAGTATCAATATTTAGGGCAAGTTAACCGTAGCAATGTCAAGATAAAAAAATATGAGAAACAACGATATTTACAAATAGAAAAATGAAAAAGTCATTCAATTTTGCTCGAAAAAAAATTCCGCTGGAAAATAAAATTATGATTGTAACCAATACCGCAAGTAACGACTTAATTTTCTATCTCAAACAAGCCAACTTGACACAAAACTTTTGAGAAGTCGCGTGATGTTAAAACTGTTAACATCCAGACCTTAAAACCAAATTCGAAACTAGTTTTAAATTGAATTGAAACTATACTCACTCGAGGCTACACCATCTTCATGATTAGATTATAAGTTAGTTTAAGCCTCCCAAACCGCTACAAAAAAGAGCATATCGTAGAGAGGAAGGAGGAAGGCACCATTTAGTATGGAGATAAAGAGAATGAGGAATCTATGCGGAAGGGGCATAGAAACAGCAAGTTGATAAAGAATTTCATGAAATAAGATAAAAGTTGAAGAAGAAAGTCAGAGGTACTGAAAACCAGGACAGCAGTGAACCGGAAAAAGGTGGTCCTCAACATAAAAAAAACATTTTATTTCAACAAAAAGAAGGCCTACCTAATTCTCAGCTCTGGCCCCCACATAATCCCCCTGGGAGTGCTAATTCCCATAGATACAATAGTTGTATCCCCCTGAGGGGACACCATCTTCATGATTATCCATCTGCAACTATATGATAGCAATCAACGACAGATACGAATAGCACTGGCAATCAAACAGCACTGCAGGACCAATTTCACAGCATAATAGGTTTCGAGACGCTGTTAATAAATACTTAGGATTATTCCCAGCATTCAAAACGAAGTTACACTCACCCAGCCTTGCGTGTAGGTCTCAATTTCCTCGATTTGCGAGTGGGACTCGTAATCTCCATCGACAGCAACCAGTCTCACTTCGTAGATGCGGTTGAACTTCAGGCCCTCGAGCACGATGTAGTCGAGGTACAGCTCTGGCTTCGTCTTTTCGAACTGACTCTCGCCGTTCAACCTGCGCATTCAGGGCAAACTTGCAAATGGAAGGGTTTCCACAAACGATGATATTTACAATGTATGAGTAGCCCAATAGAAAATTTTACTATTATGTAGATCATATAATTCTCGGAAGGGGTTTCTTGCAGGTTTCATTTAGTAATTATGTGATGGTATTTCATAAATGTCTTGAACATAAAAAATTCAAATATATAGCGGCCTACTACTAATGCAAATCCTAAGATATTAAAAATCATACAAGTAAATAAATTAGAACCGAAAGCCTCTCGATTTGTTCTCAAAACAGTTGTGATAATATAACTTAAGATTTCTCTTCGGTAAAGAAATAGCCTCCAGCATATTATAGAAGTATATTGCAAATCGAAATAGATTTCTTTGTACCAGCAGACAACACATAAGCGTAAAGTTTTGGCATTACTTAACTCAGACGTTATTACACCCACAGTAACTTGACTCAATCACAGGATGACGCCACCATGAGAGAATATTCAAACAAGAACAACAAACGCAATAATTTTTGAGAAGCAATGTTTAAGCAGTACAGTACCGTCAAACCTATGACGTTTTTTAGAAAATTCTGAGAATGCCAAGCATTAACAACGCATTAGCGAGAGAAGTGCTCGACATTAAAATTACGAGATAGCACTCGCAGATGACCTCGGATCAGCATCAAAGTTCACTACTGCACCACTCGGATCAATCATAACTTCTGTAAACATATATGGTGACAGAATACCTTAGTCTTGCCTACAGAAAAAATCTACCGCTACCTTTAACCATATAAGTAATGCTGGTCCGACACTGACACTCGAGATAATCGACCATGAGCACAACACTGCTGTGTTGTGTGTATTATGAAAACGGAGTTCAGAAATCTACATTGAGAAAATCTATTCCAACTCCTGGATATCAGCTCAAGTCTCAATCAAAATCAAAACAATAGGACTGAAACCTTAGCAATGATGAAAATATTTAACCTGTTCGATCATGCTGATTTTTGTGAAACAATACAATTTTTTATCAAATGGGCTGCGTATTTCTGTTTGTTGTCATTTATTGCCTTTGTTCAGTGCTAAAACGAGGTTCGACCTACCATCAGACACACAGCAAAAAGCCATGAGAGGGCTCATATTGGCCTATAAAGGGCGCAGATATCATTGCTGTAAATAGCACGCAGTAACAGCAGAGGCTGAAGTGATTACCCGGACTAAGCTCAGAAATTGGTTCCTGTACATGGCACAGAAATTACCCGTACAAAGCATAGAAATTGATTCATTTACAGGGCACAGAAATTACCCATAAATACAAAAATTGGTCCCTGTACAGGGCACAGAAATTACCCATCCAGAGCTTGGGAATTGATCCCTGTAGAAGTTACTAGCACAAAACGCGTAAATAAGCCCTGAAGTGCATGACAAAAGAATCGTCACCTGTACTGGGCATAGAAGTGGCTGCCAGGGTTGGTGTCGGTGTTGGGGATCCAGGTGAGTTTGATGGCAGGGGCGCCAGTCTGGGTGCTGACGTGCTCCCACAGCATGGAGGGGCGCCCTGGCTCCGCAGCCCCCGTCGCTCGAGTCTTCCGCTCGATGTAGTACTCGCTGCCTACACCCATCTGTGCACCACAAGCAATGTGAGCGTGCCGTAACACCTTGAAATATCTCCCAGTCGTAGATTAAATGTTAGTTTAAGTCTTCCTAACCACAATATAAAGGGTTATAAAGAGAGAAAGGAGGAAAGTACCATTTAGTATGGAGATAAGAGAACGCAAAATCTATGCAGAAGGTGCATAGAAATAGTAAGTTGAGAAAGAACATGAAACAAGATAAAAGTTGAAGAAGGAAGTAGTAGAAGGGGTATTTGAGTTATAACTGCAGGCACTTCAACATATTGACATATGCAGTCATTTTGACACAAGCAAACTGGGTCACCTGGAACACAAAAAAGAGTACAACAGTACTTGAAATGAAAGAAACATTAGAAAATTCATCACTACCCTCTCATATTCGACAATTAAAAGCATGCGCGATTAATCAAATATAAAATATGCAAGATAACTAATAAAAATTCAAAATATGGGATTACTGTTGTTTTGAAATATGTACTAGAGCTTGTTCAAAATTAGCAAACGAAAACATTCAAAATTTGTTTTTAGGTGATTCGAAATAGCTTTATTAACAATAATCTACAGAACGATAATCGGCGCTAATACAAACGAGAGAACATCATATTTCAGTAACAATGAACCATCAAAGACCAAATTTAGATGAGCAAAGGGAAGCCCAACTCCAGGAAGCATTTATAGTTGACAAGAATTTTCTTCAAAACCTGTTTCAAGCCTTTATCTTCCAGAGCAATAAATTTACATCAACACCTCAATAATATACATTAATTTCTTACCACCCACATTTAAATAAGAATAGTTGTATTGATTACTAGACTACCGGTGAATAGTTGGGTCGGGTAGGTCAAATAACAGTTTTTGAACTTACACGTTGGTTAATAAGCACGCTTTTCAACAGGGTGAAATAACACAACACTGAAAAGCATTTCTACAGAAACTTCCAGAAGAATCAATGAGAAACATCTTCAGTAAAATTAAAATTAGCAACAGACCGCGAGTCAAAGTACTCCCATACAAGAGTTTAAACCAACAACAGAATATGATACCAATATAAGGAAGAAAACCCAAAATATCGGAAAACGTGAACATGGAATCACCTTGGTGCGAGCTTTGATGCTGATGCGGTACTTGGTGTCAGGCTTAAGTGCAGCCAGCTTAGCGCGCGTGACGAGAGGGTCTCTGATGGGAGGGTCCCTCTCGGACTGCGGGCCCAGCTCCGTGCCCTCCACGGTGCGGTAGTAGATGTGGTAGCCAGACAGCACGCCGTTCGGTCGCTTCGGCTTCTTCCAGATCAGGAAAAATCCCGAGGAGCCCATGGGGATAGCTTCTAAAGAGTCCACTGGACCCGGTGCTGGAATGGGTCATTGTGTTAATTTGATGGACGTGTTTCGGGTATTTAAAATGAAGTCAGAGCATCAATGAATAACCGTGAATGTTATTTAGGTAAGCAATTACGAGTTTCGTGTTCTAGAGGTGTAAGGTATTCCATTTTCAATGTACGAAGTATACAAATTGAAGAAGTAATTTTGACAGCGATGCACAGTAAATGAAACCTTGAATAACTCGTGACATTCCGATTAATGAATGAATTCACCATAAAAGCATTTCAGCATTCATCTTATTGAACATAACTTTAATTACAAATTTTGTGCGCTCTTTTTTCCGAGATTACCCAATGACGAATCTCGAGTGAATAAGCAAGTAAACCCTGATGAAAGTCAAGGTAGAGATTAGATTAGATGTTTGTTTAAGCCTCCCAAAAACGCTAAAAAAATGTTCGGAAGAGAGGAAGGAACCATTTAGTATGGAGATAAGGGAATGCGGAATCTAGGCAGAAGGGGCATAGAAACAGTAAATTGAGAAAGAAATGCATGAAATAAGATGAAAGTTGAAGAAGAAAGTAGTAGGTACTGAAAAACAGGACAGCAGTGAACCGAAAGAAGGTGATCGGTAACATAACAAAAAACATTTTACTTGAACAAAAAGGAGGCCTACCTAACTCTCAGCTCGGGTCCTCACACATTTTTCCCTGGGAGTGTTAATTCCCATAGATACAATAGTTGTATCCCCCTGAGGGGAGTCAGGGTAGAGAAATCCTTACCCTGTACTAGAAATCTAGCAGCTTCCGTTAAGGAGGCCATCATTAGTTTGCACCCAACGACGCATCTCATGTAACTACAGAAGGCCAAATATCACTCACTTCCCTCAGGCGTGACAAACTCGATGGTGTTGCTGGCGGGTCCGTCATGAGCGCCGTTGAACACGAGCACCCTGGCGAAGTTGCGCGTGTAGGGCACGAAGCTCTCCACCACAGCTGTGGTCTCGTCATTGTTCTCAATGATCACGTCACGAGCTTTCGCTTCTGTCTCGTCCTCCGTCCAAGTTTGGATCTGAAAATTGATGTCCCAGGTAACTTCACGACAACTAGAAATTTGATGCAGTCCTAGTGCCTTCATCTGTTTTCTTTCAGTCAAGAGGAATCATTCTGGTTTGTAACATTTTTAACATGAGCATTCAAGCTGAAAAAAGTAGCGATAAGCAAACCCGAAATTAACGAGACTTATAAAAAATTAAACAATAAAATAAACCTTTAAGCCTCGCAAATATTTGGTACAAATTCCAAAGTTATTGCTTCAACTCTTTCCAAATAAACATTAGGTTTCAAAAGGGAAACGGGGGTCAAAACTATCAAAATTCCAACAGTTTGTGACAAGTTCAACTGACGAATCAAAATTAAGTTCAAGAAATACTGTACCTACATTTCATTGATTCTTCTTTCTCTTGAAACAATACCCAAATTCGAACATATGAATATTTTACCCTCTCTTAAAAAGACAGCTTTACTAATACCAGCAAGATTGTTCAAACCACGAAGCCAGTCATAAAATTGCTTTGAGCTGAAGACAACAAGTAGTCAAAAAAGTACATCTTGGTACTTTATTTAAGAGCTGATCAGGATCACACCCGACAACCATTTGAAGTCACTATTTTTTTGTACACTCCTTTTGTACCGTGGACGCACTTTTAATCGATAACTCACCCCAACGAGCAAGCAATGAAAATTCCAGATTTGAAACAAAGTAGGATTAGAATGGAGAGCGCCATCGTAACAAAATGTGAACTCGGTGTGACACGTTGAGCTTGGCAAAATAGTGCAAGTTGAAGACTCGCAAGACAAGAACAGCGAAGACAAATAATTCAGCTTCATACCTTGTAGCCCCGGAAGTGTCCGTTGATGGACGTGTTGCTGACAGGGTCCCACGAGAGCTTGGCGGTCGTTGCATCGTATACGCTGTCAAGTTTCAGGTTACTCGGAGCTTCACTTGGCACTGCGAGAATGATGACGGATTAAAGAAAACGAAGGCGTGAATTAGGAATTATAAACACAATAATAACATATGTGACCACGTTATAAATCATTCCGCAATCCATCGACTATGGATGACAAGGCACCATCAAATAGGCACACAATTAGAAAGAACCTAGGAACATTCTCCCAAAACACGTCAAGTAATTACGTCAAGTAATAAATTGATTATAATCAATTTAACAGCTGACAGGGTTTCTGCAGCAAGAGAAACTGATTTATGTAAACTGAGCAGACACGCAACCATGTTTAATGCAATCAATTGGCACTTCACGTTCCGAGCGTCAGACGGCCAAGCCTCACAAGAGTTATACTTACGTTTCTCAATTTTTCTTTCCCCAGTTTCCATTTTTCAATATGAACCAACCAGCAAATCAAGAGAACTCCATATAGTTTATTGATAATAACGTGGCATAAAGAATTGGAAAAAATGTATCGTTGCTACACAAGTTTTACACTAACTTGACAGAGTTGGAAAAGGACTAAAATAGCTACATGTAATGATGGGCTAATGCCAAAGCCCAGTCCTCTTACATTGTAATGTATCAACTTGCATTGCCCTTATCCACTGCGGTGTCGATTGATCAAATAATATTGAAAATTATTTCAAAATTGTCGGTTAATGAAGATTTTAGGGAGTCTGGGTGAAGGCGCAGACAACCAAAACTCAAGATTTGGCGAGTGATTGTGTTTTTGTCGTATTCATATTTGGTCAGGACAATGACATTACTCCATAACTGAAGCAATCTATACACGACACAATGAATACAGAACACAAAAGGCGTTTTACTGTTTGTGTTGTTTATGAGAACAACTCTAAAACGTTGAACTTCAAATATATTTGTAGGTCAGTGCAGCAACATTAAGAGATACTAATTTCTCCATTTCATCAGCAATTGGATTACTGTAATGCTTTGTGTTTAGTCAACTGATTTGAACTGCATCTTTGCATACATAGAAAACTGCTCTTTGAACCTTGAATAAACAAAAAACTAAACTTGAACTTGGAAAACCCTATGAAACAATTGAGCTTGCCATTACTGCCGAGGTTCCAAAGACCCTAAAATAAGAAGACGAATGGAAGTTCATAGAAATAATTACACAATACATCGTTAATCGGCAACCCAAAAAATTCATCACAGCTTTTGAAAAGTAAGAACTAGCTCAAACACCAAGAACACAAAATTTCAGGCACGAAAACAACATTTTAATGTCCACAAGAGCTCACCATCCTCGCCGGACCAGCCGATGGTGGTGGGGATAGCGACGTTGGCTTGCCCCATTTCGTTGTGCGCCTCTACTTTGATCTCGTATTTTTTGAAGGTGGGCTGGCCTTCTACCACGTAGTGGTCCTGCTCCCAGTCCACCACCTCGGCGGTGTTCCATGTGCTGTCGGGCTTGTCGTAGCGCTTCCAGTACACTCGGTACTTGAAGCCAGGGCCGTTGTGCTCGATCTCAGGCATTGGCTGACGACAGTAGAAGATGTCAGAGATTTTACTCACATCGATGGCTTCAGATAGAAATGTTCCCTTCACTTGGTGAGCAAATTTAAGACTCAAAATCGATTGCACAATGAAAGCAATGCAAAGGCGTAGGGGACGGAAAGACGATGAATGGATTTATTATTTTACGGCGTCAATACCTTACTTCATTTACAACGTACAACGCGGTAAATTTACATCTCAGAAATTCAAAGAAATAAAAATGAATTTGCCTACCTGGTTTTCACAGGTCTTTATGAGAAGGATGTCATCACATACTTTCCCCCTCACGCACTTATTACTTTTTGAAATACACATTCATTGAGCTATTCAAATAGCAATGTCACAGATGAACTGCAAATGGAGTAACTCAAACACAAGTTCGAAAAACGTTAACACTGACTCAAATATTTGATGAAAATCTATTCTCATGGGTTCCTTGCCGTTTAACACAAAAGAATTGAATTTGCAGGTCAATTTATAACAAAATTTCCACATTATTTCCTCCGCGCTTCAATTAAAACCTGATGGTAGATGACTCTCCTCCATTCCTTAGCATTTAAATTGACATACAACAGCAAAACTCACCGACCACTTGATGACCATGTTATCCTTAGTGGTTCCTTTCCCCTCAACGCCTTCAGGGTTTTTGTTGGGCACGGCAATGGGTGTGGTACACACTGAGGAATGCTTCGACGGCAGCGAGGGGCCGATCTTGTTGGTAGCGATGACCCGGAATGTGTAGTTGGCATACGGGGACAAGTTCACCTGTAACAGTCGGTATACAGAGATGAGGAATGTGTAGGTGGAGATCAAACAATCATTTTATTTATTATTATTATTTTCGGGTTTTCTCGCCGCTTTTGATACTCTGACGAAATCACAGCGTAATTTGGTAGCATTGTAACATTTGGGTCTTATTATGGGCAGTTGCGGAGGGTGAGAATCATCTCAACCCCGGTTTAGTGCCGCGGTGTGTCAGCTTGGTCGGACGGAGGAGCGACGGTGCTTCTAATCACGGGCATCCGCGCTGGCGTTGGTTAGGGCCCCATATGAGGCGGAAAAGATTTTCTTTCTAGAGGTTACTCATTTTCAGTTGGTGAGTCAAATTTCATGGAGTAGGCGAATTTCAAGTAAGAAAAGGTTCAGAGGAGAGAGAGCGTGGCCCGCAGATGGCGAGGCCGGTCAGTAGTTCAGGGAGGTTCGGCTCCTCGCGGAGGCGAGCTTGCCGCTCTTGTATGTAGTCGGGACATTCGAGAAGAATGTGGCGGACCGTTAAAGGCACAATACAATTTTCGCAGTACGGTTGCGGTCGTCCCTCCAGCAAGTGCTGATGCGTGAGGCGTGTATGGCCTATACAAAGCCTGGCGAGGACTACTTCCCAGAATCTATCCCTCTGCTGGGATGACGGTAGAGGACGGACATCTGGTTTTATTGCCTTTAGCTTGTTGTTGGCAAGCGCCGACCACTCAGCCTGCCAGTGTTCTCGGATGCTCTTTTTGTAATACCACTTGTGGTCTGTTCGAGGGAGGCAAACCGGGTTTATTTACAAGTGGAAACAATCATTTTAAGGTACAACAAGTACCCGGGCATTAAATTCAGAATAACGGTCAACTAAGGCAGATCTCACTAAATAACAATAATGTGAAATACATTGAGCTTAAAAACTTGATAGAATTTCGCTTTTTGCAGTTTTTAAATCATTTAAATGATAAAAACATGCACAGCAACTAAATAAGGTGCTGAAGTTGGGAAATCAAATTTTCATGTCAAACCGGGGGCATACAAAACAAAAACCCTAAATC
This sequence comes from Morinoia aosen, assembly GCA_030386875.1. NCBI lineage: Eukaryota > Metazoa > Arthropoda > Malacostraca > Amphipoda > Talitridae > Morinoia > Morinoia aosen. The sequence goes on from CM059558.1 coordinate 22,581,357, forward strand.
CCCATAATTTCGCCAAGGTAAACATCAAGTAATTTTGAGATAATATACTTTAATAAAAAGTGAAGCGAGTGTCACATCCTGTACATGAAGTCACAGAGGATATCAGAGCAAACGTCGGAATGCAGCCCTATAGTTATTGCGGCAAAATGAAGGCATCGAAACTACTGCACTTAAACTCTAATTTTTTTTACCTATCAAGACTAGGGAATAAAATCCATAGCTATGAATTTAAAAGCAAACTGGTGAGTTATGGTGCATTCACTTAAAAAACAAGGTACTGTGCCTTAAATAAACTTATAAGAAAATTATTTTGCAAAAAAAGCTGTGGATCTTGAAGGTGAAGGGATGGTTATAAAATTCTACTGGAAAAACATTACTACATAAATCAAAAAATCTAGACTCTAAAAAAAAAAAATGAAAAAAATTCAAATTGGTTTGCTTCTTGATCAAAGAATCAAAAGGTGTTACTTGATTCCGAGTGAACAAAGATCTATCCTCTTATATTACCCACTTGTTTCGTGTCCGCATCAGAAAAGTTTCTCCAAAGAAAATTTTAACCCGTTGTCTCCTGACGGCTACTCCAGTGCCAAGATGGCTAGTGCTTACAGTTTTGGGAAATTGATAAAATTTCAAGGTAATTTAACTAGTAAGGAAATGTTTTGATCTAAATGACAAAATTAGGGCAATCAATGGCATTCATGTTACTTTATTTATCGAGATTTCAAAAGCCGTGCACGCTCAATTAGTTTTTGATTTTCACAATGTTTAAGCTTCATGGTCTGCGCAACACATTTAATACTTTTTTTGTTTAACTTGAGCAAGTTGTTCGTACGTATATTGATTAACTGATGAGTTTGGGCAAAAACTTTGATATTTTTTCTTGGATTTTTGACCATTTTTTCGTTGTTGAAGAAATGTTCTCTCTTAGCGTACGTTTCTAATGAAGCCATTTTGTTTTAATTGAAAAAAAATTAAGCACCTGCTTGTGCAGAAAAACGCGCTTATGCAATTTCACTGTTATTTCAGGGTACTGTCAACTTTTATTACAGAAAAATTCTTCCTGAAATGTTTAAATTTTAGGAGACAACGGGTTAAAGGTTGCGAAGCCTAATTCACAAGAACGTTGATCACTATTTGTAAGAATAATTTTTTAAATTTTCCCTACATTTAATTTTTAGGACTAAACTTTTGATTATCTGAGTGTGAAGCGTTTTCAGGGCGAAACGCAAAAGATTTCCAAGGCCGTACATGTGAATTACACGTATTCTAGTTACACAAAAAAAATTCTGCAATTGAATCACGCCAAGTCAAAAAATTCATAGTGTAGCACCCTGAACATTACTGTCGCTTAGATAATCAAAAGCTTGGCCTAAAAAAAAATAACATCAATCAAACGTTGAGAATCTCACAAAAACTGAGCGAGAAGTGAATGTACTCACGGTGAACTTGGTGTTGGTGGAAGGTACGCTGTCGAAGGCGTTCTCCCAGGTGTCGGGGGTGAAGGAGGTGTTGTATTGGATGATGTACCCTAGAATGGGGGCGCGGTTGTCGCCCTGAGGCTGCCACTCGACGCTCGCGTCCTTGTCGTTGCACACAACGTCCACGAGTTTCGGGGCGTTCGGCACATCTGAGCGGAGGAACGTGGTTGGTCACAGCGGGAGATAGGTAGGATTTTGGAAGGCAAGGCAGATGCTTTTAAACGAGTATGGCGGGTATTGTAAAATTGAATAAATTGAACTGAATAAATAAATTGAGGGTATTGTAAAATGAATGTGGGTATTGTAAAATTAATGTGGGTATTGTAAAATTGAATAAATTGAATTGAATGAATAAATTGCGGGTACTGTAAAATTGAATAAATTGAACTGAATAAATAAATTGAGGGTATTGTAAAATGAATGCGGGTATTGTGAAATTGAATAAATTGAATTGAATAAATAAATTGCGGGTATTGCAAAATGAATGAGGGTATTGTAAAATTTAATAAATTGAATTGAAAGAATAAATTGCGGGTATTGTAAAATGAATGCGGGTATTGTAAAATTTAGGTCAGATTTTGGAATGCAAGGACTGCTTCTTAGGTAAAAGTTTAAGCGTTTAAGTAAGATAAAGCATTTATTTCTTTAATGCTAAGTTTTAAGAAAATGCAAATAGTAGTAAAGTGGGCATCGGAAAATTTTTACTTGAAAAAATTCAGTCAGCATAACTTGGGTTAAGAGATGTTAATAATCACTTCACAACAATATAAAAAACGTGGAGACAATCGCAAAGAATACCACGTTGATGGTAACCCTAGTGACTGTAGGTAGGGTCATTTGATCCACGATAATAAAACAATTAGCGGGTAAATTTAAGCTTCATTGCCTGAAAATTACAACCACAACTGAACTGGTGACTATATGATTTACACTGATGGATCGTACGACCTATTTTAACTGAACTACTAGAAGTGCATTACCGATACTCTTGTAATTACTTTCGAGTGATTACACCATCAGCAAAATAAAATTCCTGAATTCAACAGATTATTCCTACATTTGACATAGACACCCCAAAATTTTTCAGGTAATTCTAAAGAATAACTAAATCACCATGAAAATAACCTCAAAAGAATCAAGATGGAGGAAAACCCGTTGCTGTTATTCTTTGATATTAAAAATTTACTACTAAAGCACTGGGTAACATTGACCGTGGCAGTTATCCTTCCTGTATTTGGAGTAGGAAGCAGCAATACAAACACGCCAACTCCTACTTAATTAGCACGTGTAAAAAGCACACTGTCCAACACCACCAAATTAGCATGCATAAAAAGTACAGACCAACATCATCTAATTAGCACATGTAAAAAGCATACTGTTCAACACCTACAAATTAGCATGCGTAAAAAGCACAAAGAGCAACACCACCTAATTAGTATGCGTGAAAAGAACAGACCAACACGAGCAGCGCACCTTGCACAATGAGCGTAGCGGACTCCTGGATCTCGTCAAGCTCGGTGGAAGCGACGCAGGTGTAGGAGCCCGAGTCCAGCTCCGTTGTCTTGCTGATGCTGAGGGAGAAGTCTGACTGCTGGATGAAGCGAGGCTCTGTCTCGAAGTCAATCTTCTTACCGTCCGTCAGCCAGTCGATGCTCAAGTTCAAGTCTGGATCAGCCACTGCATTGCATCTGGAATACAAGCCATGCATTTAGTTCACTTTCGTGGATACGTATTTTGATTACAAAGAAAAGTAGCTAATTCAATATCTCCTTTTTAATGAGAAAAGCCCTCTAAAGTGTTTCAAATATTTTGTTCATTTTCACACAATGGATAAGTTTTGGCGTGATTAAGTTGGCACTTCACATTCAAGTAGCTACAAATTAAATTAACACTGAAATATTGGAACTCCAGAATTAATTTTTTGCCACACAAACACAAACCATCGATGACTACCTGACCAACTTAAAAAACATGACCACGTCAACTTGATAAAATAAATATATGTTTCCTAACCCTTTAACGTCCGCATTTTGCACTCATATTACCGTTATCACAACCACCATCATTAAACTGGCACCAGCATCATATAGTTACCAAGATCACAACGAGGCAGTGACTGCCACTCGACAATGAACTTCGAAGAACACATAAGGGCACAAATTTAACAAGGAATAAAATATATCCAGAGCTGTTTATGAGAGTGGATTTTGAATCCACATTGACCGTAAAGGGTTAATTTCTCGCAAAACTGCAGCAGCCTGGTAACACTGCAGTCACTCACCGGAAAGTAGCCGCATCCCCTGCTCTGACTTCGTAGTCCTGGGGCTTCTCGGTGATTTTGGTGCGGTCTTTGACAACGAGCGAGCCCTCGGCTTCTTCAGTGCCAAATTTGTTCTCTGCTAAGCAGGTGTACTTGCCAGCGTCTCCAAAGCCCACCTCCCTATAAGCACATTGAAATTTATACAGTTGGACATACATTTGAAATCATTTTTAGCATTGCCTAAAATTTACTATAAACAAATGTACAACTGTAAACATATTAAACGCATAATTTTCCAGCGCTGAAAATGGGAGAACCACACAACAACTCAGCCAGCATTTAATGATGATTTCTCTTTAATGTCCGAGAAAAAACAAATTCCTACCGGTCATATAATGAACTATATTTGATTGTAGAACTACAAGTTCAAACTAAAACAATCATTAATGATACCCTTTGCACTACCCTCCACTCTCAGACGAGTGGACTACTACTCACTTGATGAACATGTCTCCCTCCTCGGTGACTTTGTACTTGCCGCCGGTGAGCTCGAGGCCGTCCCTGATCCAGGTGATGCGAGGCTTGGGAGCCCCAAACATGCGACACGTCAGGTTCACCTCGGCACCGTCCACTACGCGCAAGTGGGGAGGCGGTGTGCGCAGGCCGGGGGGCAGAGCTGCACACAATGTTATTATCAAGGGCGCGCCATACCTTAACACGAGTTGGCGAAATCGGCCCCAGTGAAGGCACAATGGCACAGAGCGCGTGAATATGCGCGCTTGAGCATTCTGAACAATGAAAAACACAGTCGATGATGACAGTCAACTACACTGTCGCAAATGACGGCTCATTACACTGTAGAAGATGACGATTATCCAAACTTTCGTTGACGATAGTTGGCTTGACTATCTATGACCGTGACAAAGATTGGACTGTCAGTGGTGATGGTCGAGCAGATTGTTCATTATGGCAGTCAGCTGGAGAGCTGAGGAAGGTCACCTAAGCTATCGATAATGAGAGACTGAAGTAGCAAATGTACAATAATCCTAATCCATAATTACGACGAAGCACCAAAGGCCATGGGAAATTGTTCCATTCAGTAAAAAGTGAAATAACGTCTACCTCAAGGAAAGGATTATTTGTTTTCAGTATATGTGTTAGTTTGAGCTTCTCTGGAGACAACGAAGCCGATCGCAAGATGACGGAAAAGAAAAAAAACATTTAGTTTGAATTGTAGAAATCGATGCATCTATGCACATCGTGCGTTCCCACACAAGATTCCCTGCGCGTAGACACAGCATGTTTGGAAACAAGATAAGGCAAGAAAGAGATAGCGCAAAAGGCATAAAGACTGGAAGAAACAGAAGTGAGCAATGATAGAATTCCCGAAGGCCTTCCTAGTGTTAAGGTAACCTAAAGTTTCAGGTTAAAAAAAAAAAGTTCACATTTGAATAAATTGTCGAGTTACAAGCAATTTCCGAATGTTACTGTAAACTCAACAAAATATTTACTAAAATATACAATTTTTATTCATCATTTTTAAAAGAAACAGGATAAGCTTCGGCTTCGAGGCCTCAGTGAGTGCCAAAAATTGATACGTCATTTAGAAAAGTATACCACAATTATCGTTGTGACCCGCAACGATAATTGAAGGATAAATTCTGAAGGATCTACAAGGGGTGTCACACCCCTTGTAGATCCTTCAAAATTTAGTCATTCTCACTGCCCAACAAATAGAAATCCTCAGTCTACCGGAGTCTCATCTTGGACCACTGTAAAATAATGAAAGGAAACCAAATCTGAAAGATTTTAAACATAGATACAAACTTTCAATTTAATCGTTAATGTAAGTAAATTATATTCAAAACACAACCCGACTTAAACTATAAATATTTGACGTTATAATGGGCAGAAACATTCAGAAATGAAAGGGAATGAATGCATCGTTAGTTACAGGAAAAAATTATTTGATTCAAATTTTTGTTAGTCGATTAGTTATGCGCATCAAGGTAAAGGTAGACGTAAATTTATATTTTTTTATTGAAATTGTTGTAGTAAAAATGCATCATTAACAGATTGAAAGCGTCGACAACAAAAACTAGAACAGATGCTCCTTAGCACATCATCATGAGATAGTGAGAATATACACGGGGCGGCGCAGTTTCAGTCAAAGCACCAAACAAATTTCCTCACAACAAAGCAAGTGTTAGAGGAAAATTCAGGTGATTTTTCAAACGAGGGGAACACACTCAATGACAAGTCTGACCGTCCAGCCCAAGAGTTCAATTCTGTACGTGAACTTTCGGTGGTCGATGCACAGTAGCACTGAAAAATGACAAGTCCACGTGAATAAGTTACGAAACTGAACGGCACGAGTTACTGATCCCTTAACGCGGAGGTAAAATTAGAATGTCAAATACATAGCAGGCTTCAGAGCTAAGTGTCAGACACAATAACGGCGTGGCCATGATCAGTTACCTGCACATTTATCTATTACACAATTGTATATAAGGTAACTATATATCACAACTTTAGCAACAAGCGATAGGATGCCGCCCTTCACTGATTATGATATTTCTGTAGCACAGCTTCTTTACACATGTTCACATCCGTAGAACAAAAACAACCCTTTCTCTCTTATGTTATGCATACATGATACACTTCAATTAAACCCGTTCGAGTTGAATTTAACTCGTTAGGACATCGATCATTCGATGTACTGAATTTACTACATACATTACGCTAATTTATAATTACGCACAGTTTTATGCCGCAGATATTACTTTCCTCCGAAAAAAATTATCAAAGCTATGCAAAATGAACTCAAGAGAGAAAGGATGAACGTATTTCGCGTTAGGAGTAACTCAGGCATCGGTTGCAGCATTTCGCTTGCCAGCAACGCATTTCATCATACACCAAGATGAGGTCTACCATGTCTTAATGGATGGCAGGGGATCTCCATTATTTCAAACCCTCCGATACTCGTGATATTTTTACCACCACAAGCGTGACATACATTATACTACAGATTATAACATAGATACTAAATCTTACAGAAACTTTTTAGAAAATGAATTTCTAAAAAACACTAATATTTTCTTACGTAGATGAGGGTGTAGCAGTTGTACGTGAGTTAATATGTACGTGAAACTTCTAGTTTTTCAGTTTCGACATGTCACTACATGAAATGCCGGTTAAAGCAGCTATACGACCTCAGTCAGCCTTAATGAAGCCACTTGAGTAAGCAACACTGAATTCCTATGCAAATCCAACACTAGTCGATTTGCACGCTCGATGAACTCAAGTACACCAAGAGCCCCTTACTTTGAAACACACACGCGACTCAACGCCGTCGATATTACGACCAATGTTAACACGTTAGTTGCGATGGGTTAAACTGAAGTTCAATATTCAACTTAAATTTAAAATCAAAAGTGATACGCAAATTCGTAAATATCAAACATTAACTGGGCCTGTTAAATACCATTGATTTAGAAAAGTTGTTAGAATTTTTCGAAACGACCCATCGATGGGTCGTTTCGCAGCAGGAAAAACTTAACTACGACCCACCGGTGGGTCGTACCGCAACGAATGTGTTAAATCATCCACGCGTATTTCAATATAATCACGACCCATGTTAAACTATCCCCAGGCATTCCAAACATAATTAACATGAAGTTAGAAAAGAGATTCTAGACCATAAAAAAATCCGTCATTCAATGTTGTAAAAGTGAAAACATACGATAGAAAAACGCACCTACTAAAATTTCAAGCGAGTCTGACCACACACATACCCAGAACGTTGACGTAAACATCCTTGTAGGAGTAGCCATGAACGTTGGTGGCGTTGCAGCCATAGTTGCCCGTGTCTTCCTTGGTGAGGTTGTAGATGATGATCTTGTTGACGTCGGTGATGCGGCGAGGGTTGGGAGGCGCGTCCTCGAGCCGCATGCCGTTGTAGATCCAGATCATGTCAGGCTTGGGTGACCCTGTGGCGTTACAGTAGAACTCGGCGGTCTCGGCTTCCGCCTTGTTTTGGATCTCCGGCTCCACAGTGAAGTATGGGATGGCTGTGCATGCAAAAATACAAGATCAGCAGGAGTTTCTAGATTTGTTCGAGTGTCAGTTTGAACATGAATCTCTTTGCGCGACAAGAACAGTGAAAATTCAAGTTGTTTCGAAATCATTGGCCAGTGAATGGGTAGAGCCTTGAAAAAAATTAAACTCGTGACAGCAATGTTTGAAAGTGCCCCTCTTCGTATGATCAAATGATGATCTTGAGTAGAGACTTCAGCATTTCACAAAACCAAAAAAATACCATCAACAACGCAACTGTCATAAATACTCTTTGTCCAACGCATCTTAAACATTATAATACCTGCAAAAAATTATTGCTATAACAATTATCTTTACAAAGAAAAAGATTATATGAATATAAACACGAATTATCATGAAGAACAATTTTTGAGGTCTGAAAACAAACACGATTGCAATCGATGACAAAGAACAGAAAAGTGACTGACTGACTAACCCAAAGAGACGAAGATTGTCCGATTAACCCAAAGAGACAAAGATTGTCCGACTAACACAAAGAGACAAAGATTGTCCGACTAACACAAAGAGACAAAGATTGTCCGACTAACACAAAGAGACAAAGATTGTCCGACTAACCCAAAGAGACAAAGACTGACCGACTAACCCAAAGAGACAAAGACTGACCGACTAACCCAAAGAGACAAAGACTGACCGACTAACCCAAAGAGACAAAGACTGACCGACTAACCCAAAGAGACAAAGACTGACCGACTAACCCAAAGAGACAAAGACTGACCGACTAACCCAAAGAGATGAAGACTGACCGACTAACCCAAAGAGACAAAGACTGACCGACTAACACAAAAGAGATGAAGACTGACCGGCTAACCCAAAGAGACAAAGACTGACCGGCTAACCCAAAGAGACAAAGACTGACCGGCTAACCCAAAGAGACAAAGACTGACCGGCTAACCCAAAGAGACAAAGACTGACCGACTAACCCAAAGAGATGAAGACTGACCGACTAATCCAAAGAGACAAAGATTGTCCGACTAACCCAAAGAGACAAAGACTGACCGACTAACCCACAGAGGCAAAGATTGTCCGACTAACCCACAGAGGCAAAGATTGTCCGACTAACCCACAGAGGCAAAGATTGTCCGACTAACCCAAAGAGACAAAGACTGACCGCCTAACCCAAAGAGACAAAGACTGACCGACTGAGACAAAGACTGACCCACTAACCCAAAGACACAAAGCCCGACGGACTAACCCTGAACTTGGACATCCATGCTGTAGGTCTGGGCGGTGCCGACGCCGTTGCTAGCCTCGCACTCGTACTGGCCGGAGTCCTGGAAGTCTGCGTAGCGGATCACGAGGGTCTTGCCGTAGTTCTCGTACTCAACTCGGTCGAATGGCAACTTGCCGCCCTTCTTGCGCCACGAGGTCTCGGGCAACGGCCTGTGTTCAGCGGGGGCCAGGTCAGTAACGTCGTTGTTGTTTATCGGTCTTTCGTCAATCTAGCTTTAGAGAGTGTGTGAAGATTGGGCTAAGAACTTAGAAAATTTAGTAGTCAATTGGCTGTAAATAAGAAAGGGAACGTCATTTAGGAAGCTACACAGAATTAAGGTAACTAAAAAAACATACGTAGATTTCAGCAGAAGAGTAGAATCGTAGTCTAAAGCTGTGCATTTATTCTTAGCTAGTTTAGGAATCCCTAATCAAATAAAATGCCATCTAAAGAGAGGTGTGAACAGAAGAGACCATCTAGTATGGACTGTAGAAAATGTGGAACCAACGCACAAGGTGTATGCCCACATAAGATACCCTTTGTATAGAAACGGTAACTTAAGAATTAAGATTAAGAGAAAACAAAGTAGTGATGAAAATGGAGGTACGAAAACTGATTATGCACGAAAGAAGTCTCAAATGGTTGCCGATAGCTGAGATAATTGAACACATAACACGCGTATTGGGCCATATGTGTACCAACTGGAAAATTGCTCATACACGGCAGTTCTGTCCCCATTCTGATGACCTACTTAACCACAGATTTAAATCCGCAACAGACAATGTTTCCGAGTTGGGAGGGTGGGATTACCACTGTAGAAATAACAAAACAAAAATGTTCTAAGGGGCACAAGGCGCTATGAAGATTTGAAGGGAAGACGATCCACAACCATGGCTTCGTTCGCAAGTAAGTTCAAAGAACCACGAACAGAAGCCGTTAGTGGATAGTAGACTTGCATAATACACGACCTAGACTTCGTTCATATGAAAGTTAAGAAATCCGAAATAGAAGCAACTGGTAAATGAGAGACGTGCGCAACATATGACCTAAACTTCGTTCAAAAAAAGTTAAAGAAACCCAAAACGAAAGCAACTAACAGATGACAGCGATGCATAATACACGACCCTAAACTTCGTTCAAAAGAAAGTTAAGAAACCCGAAACGAAAGCATACAGCCGTGCAAGATACACGAGCAAGACTTCGTTCAAAAGAAAGTTAAGAATTCCGAAACAGAAGCTGTTAGTGGATGGTAGACGTGCATAAAACACGGCCCTATACTTCGTTCAAATGAAATTTAACACTTTGACTGCGACTACTAAATATTAGGTCCAATGCCAAACTCAACTTTAAAGTCAATTGTGGTGAATTATTTTGAAAATGCCGAACATGAACTGGTTCGTGCCTTTATTTCGCACAGATTAGGTATTTGAGAAAATGGAATTTGCGACTAATGGTCGGTCAAGGTGGCTTTGGACGGAGGGTGCTTTCCCCGGGGCAACGCCCTCTCTCCCTCCCCGTCTCTCTAAAAAACCCTAAACCCCCGATCTAATGCCTCCCACTCGTTCCCCAGGCGTGTTGTGGCTGCTGCCCTACGTGCTGGGATTGCCTGAGAGCGACAGAGAGACAGTGCGCTCCAGACAGTCTCGAATGTCTCAACTGCTCTGTCGTCATGTTCTCATGCGTAATCTCAATCCAAGAAGTCTCTCCTGATCTGGAAAAGTGGCTGAGGGCTAAAGTTTCCACATTGATAGATTTATTAAAAGCAAAGCGTCAGTCTGATGGTATTTATTGCGGCTGTAAATTTGATTTCTTTACTCAAGTATTATCGCTGAAATGATCTATAGCTGAAATGATTTTCGATTTAATTCAAAAGTAATTACCTCTAACAGGAGTAACACAAATTGTTCGCTGTCATGCTATTATTATACAAGATGGGTCATGATAGGACTTATACTGATATAATTTGAGTTACTTATTTCTATTTCCTGTAATCAGACTCAAACGTGCATATTTCATTTATTTTTGTCTCTATATACATCTGCTGGGCAAGCTATATTTTATTATTCCTTAGTTTGGGCATTAAGGTCATACAAGAAGCTATATCTGCGCGAAGTTTTATTGTTTCGCCTCCATTCCTGATTTAATCTAATTGACACATTCGTTTCTGCCAAGGCACTTGGCCTTCGTTTAAGAAGTAATTCTTGAATTCTTCACGAATGCGTTGATCTTATGCCGGCCTCCGTGAAATAGTTTCCAGGTCAAAAAAGCGTCCTTTTTTCTGCACTTATCTTGAATTACATTTCGACATCCTCACTCAGTCACAATTATTATCTCCAGGGCTGCCGAATTTTTTTCTGATGATCGTGCTAAACCTCCATGAAAACGTACCAAAAATTGTTACAGCGTACCAAATCTATTTAACTAGCAATAGAACGAAAATTTTAAGGTTTTACCTACTTTTCCTGTTAAAATGAAGCTTGCTTCTCCTCTTCTTCCTTCATCTATCAACGTTTTTTATTTAATTTGTTGACTAAGCTACCGTGGTGGTTCCAATTTGTGCAATCTATGTTCTCTAACGTAGATTTTGATCGCACTCATGCATTTAGTCTTGCTCTTTTTAACGAAATCCTGTTTTTTGTTTTTATGTAGTTGGGGTCGAAAAATTTTTCTAGCTGCAGCAAAATATTGCGGTATTGACAAAAGCTGCATCATGAACTCGGGATTCAACGGGTAACAAAGCTGCGTACCAGAATTTTTCAGACACTATTTCTGTCTTGAAAGGAGCATCTTGAACAAACAGTTCTCGCCACTTCATATTGATCTTTTCATGCTGCTCTTTTTTCACAAAATTGGAGAAATGCATTGAATATGGTATTATTGAATTACATTTACCAAGACTTTTCAATCCAAACTCTTCTAGTTTTTTGAGACATATTTTGTTGACATTTCTCAGGAGAATGCTTTCTGCAGCTGCACCAAAATAAATCTCATTTATATTGACATAGTTTGAGGGGTTGCCTACATTTATTTTGCAATTATTGCCATTCGAAATCAACAGATCCCTTTTTTATGAAGTTGCCCACAATAAAATTCTCACTCCAGTGAAATCAAAATACACTTTTGTAAGGGAAACTTGTATATTTGCTGAACGCATCAATTTCGGCAGCCCTGGGTATCTCACCCTCCGTCTAAATGCAAGTGGGGCAGCTTGAGCGGGTGAGAGGGGTAGGGTAGGGGCGTCACTCTGGGGAAGAAACCCACCGTCTAAAGCCACCTTCAGCAGCATTGTGAAAATTACCTCCGTGTACCACCGGTGGCGCACGTCGCAGTCAAAGTGTTAAAGAAAGCTAAAACAGAAGCAACTGGTAAATGACAGCCGTGCATAATACACGACACAAGACTTCTTATATGAGAAAGTGTTAAGAAGTGTTGAGGCGAACTCACGTGCCACTGTAGATGCACCAGAGCTTGAGTGTCTTGCCCTTGAGCACGACGGTGTTCTTGCGCGTCAAGAATTGGGCCTTAGGAGGGTTCTTCGTCTGCACCGCCGTCGCGCCGGACTGCGTCACGCGCAGCAGCACGCGGTTGCCCAGCTTGTACTCGTTTCTGCATTATATTCAAATTGCGGTGACCGTCTCATAATAGACAATCAAAATATATTCAAAAATAATTGCATATCCTTTGATAATCAAAAAGGATTATACATCCTTTGATAATCAAAAAGAAAAAGAATGCACTCTTTTCTGTGAGACATCCAAATTGCAGTGACCGTCTAATAATAGATAATCCAAATATAATCAAAAAGGACTATATATCCTTTGATAATCAAAATAGAATAGATCGTACTCGCATCTGTGTGGTACGTATATCGCAGTAACCGTCTAAACAATCAAAAAGGAATTGAATGTACTGGCATCTGTGTGGTATATATATTGCAATCAAAGTTTTCACAATTAAAAAGAAATCAGATCGTACTCGTTTCTGTGCGATAGACAAATTACAGTCAGTGTTTTCAATACCTACGAGGTTGATACCACTGCCAAAACTACTAAAAAGTAGACCCTAGATGTAATATTCAACACGCGATTGACATTTTTAAACGGAAACAAATATCACAAAAAATTAGGCCCGTTTCAGTATTTCCCAGAAACCCCTTCACCAGAACGCGGAGAGTCACTACCATTTGAACGCCTCCAAACCTGAACGAGGAGCTCCACCCTTTCATTTGTAGGCCCCTTCACCCAACCGAGGAGCTCCACCCTATTATTTGTAGGCCCCTTCACCCAACCGAGGAGCTCCACCCTATCATTTGTAGGCCCCTTCACCCAACCGAGGAGCTTCACCCTAACATTTGCAGGCCCCTTCACCTGAACGAGGAAATTCACCCATCATTTGCAGGCCCCTTCACCTGAACGTGGAGCTTCACCCATTATTTGCAGACCTCCTCACCTGAACGTGGAGGTAGCAGCGCACGCGTAGGTGAAGTCGTTGCTCTCGTCCTGCCTGGTGACGTTGCTGAACCACAGAGTGCCTTCAGGGTCCACTGTCATGCGGGAAGAGTTGATACTACGCAAAGCTCCTCGGTCATCCTGGAAAGTGGGAATCGAGTTACAAAGCACACTGTTCTTGTAAGATTGAGCATTTCCATCAAGAGATCACTGTGGATTCACAACGCAAAACTCAGTATTACCACCAAAATTAACTCTGTTCTAAAGTCAAACACTTTTGCAGACACTGACGACAATTAACATTCCCAAGTGGCGTCCACGATACGCAAGTTACCGCTGAATAGATACCCAACCGGCTAAGTCTGGACACGACACAACACAACACAATAGCAATACAGTACCTTCAGTACCCTAAAGCATCAGTACAGTACCTGGACACAACACATCTCCTAATACAGTACCTTCAGCACAGTACCTGGATCATCCAGTAGACAGAAGGCTTGGGATAGCCGTCAGGAGGCTGGCAGAAGAGACCCGCAGGCTCGCCCTCTGCGACGGCCTCAGAGCTAGGGTCTCCCATAGCGAAGCTGTTCAGCTCGCTCTTGCGCACGAACACGGAGTTGGAGGTAGCTGTGCCGAGCTCGTTGGTCGCAAAGCACTGGTACTGACCTGATCAAGCACATTGATTACTTGACTTGGGTGTCCACAAGGTGGCATTGAAGAATATTTTGTGCGTACTGGTGCTGACTGAAGATATACTAATCACATGACTCATGTTCGTCGGTCGCAAAGCACTGGTACTGACCTGATCATACACATTGATTACCACGTTGACTGCGATACGACCCATCGATGGGTCGTTTGAATGAGTTTGAACGATCTTTCAAAATTATTGGTATTTAATGAATCCAGTTAATGTTTGGTATTTATGAAATTTCTAACAACTTTTGAATTTAAATTTGAGTTGAATACTGAGCTTTAGTTCAACACATCGCAGTCACGGTGTTACTTGACTCGGGTGTCCATGCTCGCAAGATAGCATTGAAGAATATTTTGCGCATGCTGGTGCGCAATAATACAGATACACAATAATCATGGGTGCTCAGATGTGACAAGAGATAACAGAAGAACTAATGTGAGCGTCGTAACATGTATTTGTTATAAAATTATTAAGGAAACAACCTCGCAAGAAATTCAACCAATAACCAAGGGCTATAATTTGCATATTTATCTAAACATTGAACGCGCGATTACCAACTTCATTTCGTAAAAAATGATGCATGCAAATGCAGGCTCTGATACGACAATTTTTTTCACGTAAAAGGCTCAATGAACATTTTCACAGGAATAATTTTTTAGGACCAGCAGCAGTTGAAAAACGCTCAGTATTATTTCACTGATATCATGAACGTTTCTACACATTTCTTCAACTAAAAAACGCGTGTCACAAGTAAACTCATTGTGGGAACGCTAACTCGCACATGACGTTCAAGATGAAAAACCGATATAGATAAATAAAATAATGTCTTCCGGTAGCAATTTTACGTAATTTTGAATATCATGTACAGCGTGAGCGCCACACTTAAAACTTTATTCGAAGCTCTCTCAAACTGCACACATCGCGTTCAGATCAAAATATAATAAATATATACTAATCGGAGTTCAGCTCCACTTCAGTATTTTTTTTAAGGTCGCAAGCAAAAAACAATATGTAGTATTTTATTGCAAATTGAGTCATTTTCAAACTAATAAAACTGTAATTTCCCATTAACACTTTAATGTCTATTTTTTTTCCTGAAGAGGGAAATTTTTTTTTCCAATAATTGTTTGCTGTTTGGCATCGTGGGTGATAGAAAAACAACATGCAATCGGGAAACCAGGGCGCTGTGACTAAATCGAATGTAAACGCGTTCTGAAAATGGATGATTCGAAGTTGTGTAGAAACTTGCCTCCAATTTTGTGTAATTGCATTTATTTAAATGAGGACACTGGTTTCCTCGTGGGCGTTAAAGGGTTAAATCATTTCATTAAAATGTAGATAACTGAAACCCCCACGCTTTGCACAAAGTTTTCGGCCAAGTCGCTCCAGAGATATCTGACGAGACTCGTTAACTCACTCGGCACGTCACCGTCATACGCCACAAGTACACTTGGCCGTGCAATTGTGCACCTGCAACTCCTGCAACCCAAGCAAAAGCCAACCCGCCAGTTGCAAATTTAGACAGCGAATAGTGCGCTTCGGTCAACAACTCGTGTTTTTTTTGTTTGTTTGTTCGACATGTTGGTGATTTTAGTTGAATTTGCGCTATGTTCAAATTAGCCTTGAATTGGTTTTAAAGTTAAAATTAAATGGAGTAAAATGGAATCCACAAAATATTTCACAAGGCGAACGTAAACTCGAATCATTTACCTTATAATATGTAGTATTTGTACAATAATGGTAAACTAAATTATCAGATCAAAAAATTGCAAAGTACAGAAATTCTAGGACACAGCTTTGCGTCGGATAATTAAAGCAGCGCATATAAGCTTAACTAACACATGAAGAACACCAAACTCGAGATACGGTTGCAAGGCGGCATAATCCACACACGAGTGACAGAATGGAAAAGTTCCAAAAACAAAAATAAAGGACATCTTGAGTGAGTCATTCCGACTTTCTATTTTTTAGGAATCTTATAGGTTGTTTGGATTTGGGTTAAATGAAAATAGTTTCTCGATTTTTCCCAAAAAGAAAACAGAACAGAATATAAAGTCTTTCACGCATGGATGACTTGAGCGGCAACCACAGAGAGCAACGAGTTCCTCGTAACTAAATCTACAGAACAGATCCTTTGAGTAGGAACAGTGGTCCGTCCAATTTTATTAAAAGCCATGCACGAAATTGCAAGTAAATTTACGCTTCTTTTTCTCAATGTTAAAAAGTGGACGAATAATTAATGTTGAATATTGAACTACAATTTCAAACTCACTCTGTCGTAGAAATAACGATAGATACCTGAATTGCAGCACACACGTAGGCGGCCTAAAGCGGCCCATAGACGGTCAATTTTATTGTCAATATAATTGTCAATGATGAATATTGACAATTAAATTGATCGTCCGTGAGCTTCATTGACGACCGTCAATTAATTGACTTAGTGGACCAAAAAAATCTCATCAATGATACTGGCAATTAAATTGATCGTCTATGGGCCGCTTAATCCTTTAACGCCCACATTTTTATACTCAAATTACCGTTATCACAACCACTATCACTAAACCGACACTGGCATTAGGTGGTCACTGTTATCAAGATGTGGAAGAAACTGTCTCTCGGCAGTGAAGTTCAAAGGACACATTAGTGAACAAATTGAATAAGAAATACAATATATTATTGTTATTTTTGAAAGAGGACCGTTCAGTCCACTTGGGCGTTAAAGGGTTAAAAGCAATCAAGTAGTGGCAACGGGATAGTAAGGCAAGCTGGAGGTCTCAAAAACGACGGCAGAATTCGTCGACCTCCATACAACCGAGTACCATCAATGGTCAGTATTACGAGGAATCAAAATCACACGACCGCCCCATCAACTTTTTGGGTTATAAAGGAGAACACAAACTGACGTTCTCTGGTATTGGACTTATTTCTTGGAAATTTGCTCTAGTCTCCAAGCCGCCGAAGGTTAACATGATTCACCGCACAAAAATCAACGAACACTTGAGCCTAAGCTACTTGCATCATTACGGAATTATGACGGGTCAAGGAAGCTATCAACTGACCGATGTCTTCATCCTTAGGTTTGGTAATGACGAGCGTGCCTCTGCCGGGCTGCTGCGATATGCGCTCATCGTACGTCTGCCACGCAAATTCTTTTCCGTTCTTTATCCACCGGTATCTGCAAAGAGAAATAATAATGATAATGTCTAGGTTTCAGTTGAAAATGGAAGGTGTATCCAGTCTATGATATACACAGAATAACCCAATGTAAGATGCCAGAAACATTTCTGCATCTTAGTACATAGCACAACTGTTTTGTCTGTCTGCCTGTCAACACCGGTTTGATGACCGCAGTGAGAAGTGCTGAGTTGCTTTGGTAAACACTCGGTTTAACCCAGTGGTTCTTAACCTGGGTTCGGTGAGTTGAACCCCTGGGTTCGGCATGGTACAGTTTGTGCACTGATACAGTATATAGTTATATACACAAGTTTAAAATTTGAAGAAAAAAGCATATTTTATTTTTCCAACTACGAAGGGTTCAATGCACGGAACTTGTGGGGTTTAGGACCTCGAAGAAGGTTAAGAACCACTGCCGTCTAATCTAACATGCTTCAGTTGCCATGATACGAAAAAGGAAAGCATATAACCAAATGAATATTATTTTTCAGATGCTATTTAATCTAATAAGAATATACGTGGAGGAAGAGCAGGTCTATCATGTAAAGATGACCCGATATTGAGCCAGACAAAAATGCTCCACTGTAACACAAGTGCACGTCTTCACAGCGACGAAAAGAAGTAAAATTCCAGTACGGTAAACGTAGGTGTCGTTCGGTAAAGTCAGAGTATATTTCCGTATTCCATGTTCACTACTCCCCTCTTCGAAGTCTCGTTCTGGGTAGGATATAATAATGAAAACCTCTCGGTGACGAGGTTAAACTGAAGCAAGCCAGGCAGTTAAGAGGAAAATGAAATGCATGCAAATATCATGCAAAATCATAATGATTGATTGATTATAAATTAGTTTTAGCCGCCCTTTACCACAACAAAGATGTTCAAAAAGAGGAAGGATGAAAGCACCATTTAGTATGGAGTTAAGGGTTCTATCAGTATGCAGACATTGCCTAAATACTCGATCCATAGACCCATCGGAAGAACACACTAGGTAATTCTATTTCAGAAATATGCGTAATACACAAAGCAAAACTTGTTTATTGCTGATGAGTCCGAGGGAAATTTAGAATTAAATTTTACCAATGGTTCAGATCTTAAACGTTGTGCAACTGAACTACAGCTTCTGCTATTGGATAAGTAAATAGAATAAGATCATGAATAAGTTCAAGCCTCCCGAATCATAATGAAAGTGTTCTTAGAGGGGAAGGAGGAAGGTAAATGGAACGGCAAGTTTGTGGATTAGGTGTGTCCCCATCCCTGTACTCACAGAAATAGTAAGACAAAGAAGTTAACGAAGCAAGATAAAAGTTGCACACATCTAAGTTTTGCTTTTTGCAAAGTCTAACAATAAATAAAATAGCAAGGATAGTCGCTTTTAAAAGATCCATTATCCTTTAAAAGATCCTTTTTCGTCCCCTTCTTTTTATTTGTTTTTACCGTTGCACTTATTTTGAATAAAATGTATTTTTTGTTTTCCATAGACCTTTGTTAATGCTGAAGATGACCCCTGTGGTCGAAACGTTCAATTTTATATATCATTTTAGGTCTTTCTATTTATTAAACAACTAACTGATAATGGATCTTTTAAAAGCGACTATCCTTGCTATTTTATTTATTGTAAGATAAAAGTTTAAGAAGACAGTAGCAAGTGTTGAATAAAGACAGCAGCGAACCGAAGATGATGGTCTGTAACAAAGCAAAAAAACTTCCATTCTAACAAAAAGCCTGTCTCTACCTAACCCTAAGCTTGGGACTTCACATCTTCACGCTGGGAGCGCTACCTCTTACAAATACAATAGTTGTATCCTCCGTCGAATACCGGATATTAACAAGCCTACAAAAGCAACGTCACAAACAAGTTTATGTTGAAACTATTAATGCTGGGTAGAGCCTATTTTAACAACCATATTCTCCCACGATACAGACTGCAAACAAATTTTGAAAGTCCATGTACGAAGAGAGTAGATCCCGTCATATCAGAAGTGTTGAGACAAAATTTCGAAAGTTCCTGTACAATAGTTCCTTCCTGTCATTTCAGAAGATATCATACTATTATTGACACACCGACATCACACAACTCAGATTCACTCTGACATTCCCTCAACACCGCAACGACCACAGCGCAAAGCCTTACTTTGGAGCAGGCTCTCCTTCAGCCTCGCACTCGATGATGAAGGGCTTGTCGTTTTCGTCCACTCTGGAGGCGACTTGGAAGAGGAGCTCCTCGTTAGCAGGGGGCTGCTTGACCATCTGAGGCGGGTATTTGATGACCCCTGCCTCCGAGACGGTCACAGCCAGAGCCAGTACGAGGAGACAGGCGAGTCTAGCCATGGGCTTGGGTCGAGCGATCCTAGCGCTCGACGGCCTGTGTTGCTCTTGGCCACAGGAAACCATCGTGTTCCCTGCACACAAAAAGGTGGTGAATTGTTTAAATAGTGGTTCGGTAAACGTTGTGTCACTCACATCTTGGGTATACCCGCCTAAACTCAATGGTTTAGGCTAAGATAATTTATGGAAATTTTTTTTATAATGTGATATTTACTATATCCATACACAATTTATACAACGTGAGTTTTTGAACTTAAACCTTTTACTTTGATTCTGTTCCAGCTTGTTCCTTGACTTTGAACAACACACATCAACTGGAATATCGCGCGTGTTCCAGTTACATGAGTTCTATAGCGTATACATTCATGGACTTACAGCCATAACAAAAATGTGAGAACGTAAGAATGCAAAATGAACTGATGTATTCAATACAAATAATTTGAGGAAAGACTGTTCAGATAAGTTAGATAAGTTAGGTCAAGACTCAATCTTTAGGTTTTCCCTGGAGATGAAAGAGGAGGGCACAACTTTACCTAGAATCGAAGAGAGCGAGGAATCAATTCAAAAGATGCATTCCCACACCCTCAACATAAAAACAAAGATTCAAAATGATGAAAGACGATAAAAGTCGAGGAAAAAAGTACTTGGTGCTTAGTAAAAAGACAGCAGTGAACCGGTAATGATGATCCCTACCAAAAACAAAAACTTGTTCTAATTAAACAAAAAGGTCTACTTTGCCTCCAACATTCAGCTCAGGAGCTCACGTTTTCCCCAGATGGGTCTACTTCTCACATATACAATAATCCTGAGGAGAAGAACGAAGACAATTCTTGCATTTGGTTAAATCAGAAGAGTGTGATGAAACAAATTCACCAACACAGTCCAGTTCGGGATTACCAATATCAATTTCAAGGGTCAGACATAAAAACGACTGAGGAGTCAGAGATACCATGGAGAGGTCAGAATCAATACGATGGATAAGTTGGTTTTAGCCTACCTTACCACAAAAAATAAGTTCAACGAGAGGAAGGATGAAGACATCAGTTAGTATGGAGTTGAAGAAACGCGAAATCTAAGCACAAGATGTGTTTTCGCGCAGAATTCCGTGCGCATAGAGACAGCTAATTGAAAAGGAAGGTTAGGAAATAAGATAAAATTTGAAAGAAAGTCATGGGTGCTGGAAAACAGGACATCAGTGAACCAAAAAAGATGGTCCTTAACAAAACAAAGAACATACTATATCCTCAAAAAAAAAGACCTCCCTAACTCTCTGCTTAGGGCCTCACATTTTCCCCTTTGGAGCTCAAATTCGCATAGATAAAATAGTTGTATCCCCCTGAGGAGCAGGATCAATACACGAGAAGATGTGAGAGATTAGATTAGACGTTAGTTTAAGCCTCCCTAACCGCTAAAAAAAAAAGCATTCCGAAGAGAGGAAGGAGGAAGGCACCATTTAGTACGGAGATATGGAAAAGAGGATTCTATGCACAAGGGGCATAGAAACGTTAAGTTGACGAAGAAGTTTATGAAGCAAGATAAAAGTTGAAGAAAACAATAAGTGCAGAAAAACATGACAGCCGTTAACCGAAAAAAGGTGTTCCTTAACATAACAAAAACATTTTATTTCAACAAAAAGAAGGCCTACCCAACTCTCAGCTCGGGCCCTCACACATTTCCCCCCTGGGAGCGCTGATTCCCATAGACACAATAGTTGCATCCCCTAAGAGGGAGAAGATGTGAGATCAAAGTTAAGGCGAGACATAGGACCAAAGAAGGACCAGGAACCAACATTTGAATTACAATTAGCCAATTAGCGCTTTTTTACGAACGGGAACTTGAGGCTAAGGAGTCGGAAGTGGGTGGACTCTCCGTCTCTCTCCATTTCTCCTCATTGGTACGCCATTAGAGTGTGGAAATTACAGCTCATGTTGTTAGAATACCTTAACACTTTGACTGCGACGTGCGCCACCAGTGGCACACGGAGGTAATTTTCATGATGCTGCTGACCGGCCAGCAGTCGAAAACCTAATTTTCATTATTATTTGATCAAAGCTAAATGAAGGCACGATCGAGTTCACGTTTGGTATTTTCCAAATAGCTGACTGCAATTGATATTAAACTTGAGTTTGGAGCTGAACTTAATATTTAGTAGTCACGGCCAAAGTGTTAAATCCAAACCTACGCGCCATCATCACTTTAGGATAAATTTGATGGTCCTCCATTGAATTATTCGGACCATGAATATTCGATACGCCCACGTCAAAAATTTAGCCGGAGCTATGAAGACTAATCATGCAATCTCATGTAATGCGATTTGTAACTGTTCAGGAGGACACAATTAGGGCCGGGCTATGTCAACGTGAGTTCTTTGGCGGTGCGTAACAAATATCTTCAAAATCACTTTTTTTAAATGCAGCATCCCTATAAAGATGAACCAGTTCACACATATAAGGGTAAATAAGATCCATAACACATCCATCAAAACATGCTAGAGAATGTGGTAAATTCTGCAATTTTCAAAGGCTTTTGAACATGAAACCAACGATCAATGTTGCAGGGTTCTGAGATGCTCAAAATAGTACCAAACATTAGTGGCACTTTTTAATTCCAATGCCAGGATGAGTGGGAACAATTACAACGATCAGGAGAATTTCATTTTCGTAACAGATTCAAAACACACCACTCAGGTGTCGAGGAAACGGACAAACTTTTTAAGAAACAAAATAGTATAATTATCTCAAACCAGTTCAATGCGCGACATAGCAGGAGGTTTCAAAGTTGAACAAATTAACCCGCCAGTGGATGCCGTTAAGGGGATCATCCGGGTTTGAGACCTTTTTTCGTCCGATTCGTTTGAAAATTAGCCAGTATATGTCTTTTGTGAAAGTAAACCTTTTTTGCTCCTGTCATTTTTTTCGATTTAGGCCTTAGCTTTTTTTGACGAAAAATGTGTTTTTGGTATATTTTTATTGATATTTCAGATTGGAACTCCTCCTTCAGTTTTGATGCTAGAACATAAACAAAAACAGTTTTAGAACCCTTGGAACATTTCTAACAAACACAAATTTGGCTTTGTTTCAAACTCATTTTTTCTATTTTTTTTTTTCAAAATTTTTTGAAATTTCAAAAAACAGCCAACATTTTTTGGGTTTAGAGCTATATATTTATTCAAAGAATTCGAATTTGAAAAAAAGCCGAATTTGAGTAAGAAATGTTCCAAGGATTCTAAAACTGTCTTTAGATTTGTTCTAGCATCAAAACTCGAGAACTAGTGTCAGGATGAATGTTGAAAATTAGAAGTGTTGGGTATAAGCAAAAAACAAAATTGTTTGTTGAAGTGTAATATAATGAACAATTGATGTAATAGAATGCAGTTTTAATTTTTATTTCGATACTTTCCACACATAACTTCATATTCAAACTGTAAATTGTAATTTAAAAAGAAAAAAAATTATATAATTTTTTCCTTTTTTATCAAAAAATGAATTTTTATTATTTTCAGTCGGATCCTTATGAAATTTGACTATGATATGTAACCTTTGAAAAGAAACACAATTGATTCCATTCATTTTTTTGATTCAGGCCTTATATTTTGCACAAATTTGACATATTGGTTTTTAGGTACTGATATTTCACTAATATTGATATTTCAAAATGGGACTCCTTCAGTTTTGATGCTAGAACAAAAACAAATGTAGCTTTAGAATCCTTGAAACATTTCTAAAATGCTCAAATTCGTTTTTTTTTTCATTTCCCATTTGTTCTCTTTATATATGGGGTCAAAATCAGGAAAAAGTTGAAAATTTTGGGTGCTTTTCATTGATATTGATATTTCAAAATGGAACTCCTTCAGTTTTGATGCTAGAACAAAAACAAATGCAGTTTTAGAATCCCTGACACATTTCTAACAAACTCGAATTGAGCTTTTTTCCATTTCCCATCTGTTCTCTTTTTATATGGGGTCAAAATCGGGAAAATTGAAAGATTGTGGTCCCTTCACCCCCCCCCCCCCCCCAGGAGGGGGGAAATTATTGTCGTAGCGCCATAAAATTTTAGGAACGAATAGTCCACCAACTAAGGGTCCTACTACAACAAAAACATGCAAAATAACCATGACATCGACAGGACCTGAGATGATCCCCTTAATGCAGCATCGAAAGGTTTGGTGCAAGCTTTCCTGGTTCGAACAAACCCTAAATTCACCTCGTAATGGGATAAAACTCGCTCGTTCCTATCTTCCAAAGAGACCTTCCTTTGGAGCAGCGCCAACAGACCAAGCCTCTCTCTAACCGATGTTTACTATCTGGGAGGGGCGGTTATTGCTCCTCAGTAAAGAGGTAGTGGTCTTCTAGTACAAGCTTCGATCCAATTAGATTGACTAAATCGACAGAAAGAGATAATAAAGTAAGCTTAGATGAGTTAATAGATGACTTTAGTACTGTAGCCATTGAAACTGTTTCAACAGCAGCAGAGAGCACCCAATGATGGACGAAATGAAAGCAGACAGGCCGAATTGAAAATTCCTGTGCACGGCAGGGGCACACAATGCTGCGCTCCCCTTCTTTCACAAAAAAATTAGCACCACAGGAAACATAAGGCCTTGAAAAACAAAGTGCACGGTGGCCTCTTACGAGAAAACGTACTTGAGTCTTCGATAGACGGCTTACCTGAAATGACACTTTCTATCTGCTCACACAGAGAGATGTTCTCCTTGCTTAGTATACTTAGCCGGCTCCGAAACGTGTTTTGCGTTGTCGATTAAACAGGATTGCGTCAGAATCATGTGTTTTCAAGTTGAAATGACAATACATTTTGTGCTTGACTGACACTTTTCAAGTCATTTTGAAACTTAACTTCGTCGTAAAACATTTTTTTCTGCAAGCAGAGAAATTTGTACGATATTTTTTAAATCTAACTATGCGTTGGAATGAAAATAAAAGTTTAATTACCATGTAAATCATCAAAATCAAATCACGCCAGCTCGCATCGGCCATTAACATTAAACGTGCAAAAGCCGTGAACGAATTTCTATGAGCTTGTTAGTCGTATTTCGAACATGTTCTGCAGCACACAACGTGAAATTCACCTAAACGAGAACGACGTGTGCAGTCGCGCATTTTTATGTTGTTTGATCCTCGAACCAAGGGGAAGCAGCGGCAAACACAAACATCAGCGCCAGCGGCAATTACCTCGAGGACAAACACAGTGTAACGACCAAAAAGTAGTGCGAATCGAGCACACCGAGGCGTGAAGCCAGCGCTAGATAGCGAACCTTTAGGTGTGTAGTTTGAAGTTATTGCCTCCCACGCACAACAAATTCGCGTTGATATCCTACAGCGATACCCCCGTGTATCATTCGTGAAGATCGAAAGTTTAGATGGCAAACATATACAGAATTGATACTAGAATTATAAAAATTCTCCGGAATATTTGAATAAATGGGAAGTGATCATAAGTGGACTGAAGATCTCTTGCATGCGAGCTTGACCTTCCCATCCCATACCGAATAATACGAGTTGCACTAAGAATAAGTAAACTATATATCAAGTGGGAAGTTAGACTACGAGTAGTGAACCAAGCTTACACTATGATAGAAAGGAATGGTTTTATTTTTAGAAATCAGAACTCAGCCACCAAAAGTTCAAGTACATTTTTCAGTCGAAATTTCTTAACAGAACATAGCACGCATCCGCATCCGTGTCCCGATAAACGAATACTTTTAATGTAGGAAAAACTTTCCGAAAATCGTTCATATAATTAAATATAACGAGGAATAAAACACAGATGTGTTGTAAACTTTTAATTTGAGAGATTGAATTCAGAAATAAAATTTGACATTGTACTTCAGATGAAGAGCTAGAGCAAGAAAGTCGGCTTAATTAAAAAAAAACGAGAGATAGCAAGCTATAAAAGTCATACGTCCCATGCAAAAAAGAATATGACTTACAACCCAGACTCGCTTTTCATGTGTTTTGCGAGGATTATTATTGAAAAATTGTTGACATCTAATCGAGGCATTTCGAGGCGTTGAAAGACGTTTGAAAAAACATCAGAAATAAGGTCAAAACGAGTATTTTTAATTCACATGATTTTTGTACAGCTCCATTCACATCCGCTTTCGAGTATTTTTAATCCCATGATTTTTGTACAGCTCCATTCACATCAGCTTTCGAGTATTTTTAATCCCATGATTTTTGTACAGCTCCATTCACATCAGCTTTCGAGTATTTTTAATCTCATGATTTTTGTACAGCTCCATTCACATCAGCTTTCGAGTATTTTTATTCCCATGATTTTTGTACAGCTCTATTCACGTTGCTATTAGCGCTGTAAATGTTTTGAGAACTCAGAAACCAGATTTTAGATATAGGTAATTTAAGTCTTCCCTGGCTAAACAAGTGGTCGCTGTATCGCTAGGATACAGCGACCAATCTGCTGTGGATAATCTGCAGTTGCAGATTATCCACAATGTGGCTGAGACCGCCTTTGAGAGACCTCGGTACAGTCGCAGTTCGAGATACAATTTTGGGAAGCACGTATATCCTAATTTATAGCTGAATATTCGTAATGAGCGTTTCAATGGCAGCTTTTCTCATAACTTCGTCGAACGTTGAAAAATAGTTAGCTATTGTTTCATCAAAGGCGAAAGCAGCCGCTTCCTCTCCTGCAAGAGGCTGTGTCAGTTGGGCTGCTTCCTCTATTCAACCTAAAATTAACAATTCGTTACATATTAATGATAATTATTATAACAGCAAAAATATGGCTAAGGTGTACATAATAGGTCACACAGAGCGCCAACAGAAACCTTGTCTGTAGGTGAAATTATCATACTTAAGTGTATCTCAATCATTAAGGTAACTTTTGAATTTGTTAAACCCTTCGTTATGTTTGGTGGTATCGGCAGTTCCTTCCTCATACTGATATCGGTGACTGCCTGATGCCGGCGCCAGTTCAGTTTAGTGACTGCAGTTGTGAAACGGTAATATGAGTAAAAACTCCGATGTTGAAGGGTTAACCCTTCGACGTTCGAAATTTTCCTCAGCTATTCCCGTTACTACAACCCCCGTTGTACACTGTAGTTACGAACATCAGAATGACAAAGGAACAACCACTCGGCAGTTGACTACAGGTAATTTTTAAGAGCACTAACTCGATTAGAAATAAAATGCTTGAATGTTGTTTTCGGAAGAGGACACCAGTCTCCTCATGGTAGTCGAACGGCTAGACAGAATTTTAAAGAAGCATCTCCGCGTTGCAGAGGCAGTATTGCCGGCGGATACACGAACCGGATTGTTGCCGAGACTTGGGTACATTTCTTAACAGCAGCCGATTAGCCTATACAAACAGGTTTGTGAACGAGATCCCCGAATTGCTCCAAACCTTCTATTAGCTTACTTGGTTTACTGTCTGAAATTTAGGTACAATTTAGTGAGTTATCTTGTTTTCTAAACGAGACGAAAAAATCATAAAATACATCTTCTCGGCCACAAACGAATGATGTGATCCATTACGCAGAAGAATATGGCTAGTGAGAAAATACTTCAATTATTTTAATTTAATCAGTTACAAAACAATGAGCAATTAAAAAGGTTCTTTAGCCACACGATAGAGAACCGGCACTTTAGGGATTAAAACTACATGAAGAAACGAAGAAGCGGCAGGTTATAACTAAAAACACAAACAAACGTATTTGTATCATATTCTTTCTACATTTCATGCGTAAAATATAGAGGTATTAATTAAACTTAAATTTGGTATCCCCATTTCGCGCGAATTTTGGTGCGCTCGAAGATTTCCAGCGACAACCAAAACGTACATTACTTGCAAACGTAATTGTGTCATATTATTTTCTACATTTCATGCATGAAAGTAGAAACCAAAGTCAAATTTTGCTTCTCTATCTCGCGCGGATTTCGGTAAGCTCGAAGGTTTCAAGCGACAAACAAAACTTACACAACAAGCTTTTGAGACGGCGAGAAGAGCTCGCAGCGCGCGTGATGGACACCGCTGTAAACTCTTTCAGAATGAGCCGAGAGGACAATACGCAGATGCGCTGGAGCCTACTAAAGGCACGAACACGTGCGGTGGAGTCCCGACACTGGGGCAAATTTTCAAATAACTTTCAAGATAATTCGTAAATAGTTTTCAAGAGGACAGTAGGCAGATACGCTGGAGCCTACTAAAGCCACGAACACGTGCGGTGGAGTCCCGACACTGGGGCAAATTTTCAAATAACTTTCAAGATAATTCGTAAATAGTTTTCAAGAGGACAGTAGGCAGATACGCTGGAGCCTACTAAAGCCACGAACACGTGCGGTGGAGTCCCGACACTGGGGCAAATTTTCAAATAACTTTCAAGATAATTCGTAAATAGTTTTCAAGAGGACAGTAGGAAGATACGCTGGAGCCTACTAAAGCCACGAACACGTGCGGTGGAGTCCCGACACTTGGGCAAATTTTCAAATAACTTTCAAGATAATTCGTAAATAGTTTTCAAGAGGACAGTAGGCAGATGCGCTGGAGCCTACTAAAGCCACGAACACGTGCGGTGGAGTCCCGACACTTGGGCAAATTTTCAAATAACTTTCAAGATAATTCGTAAATAGTTTTCAAGAGGACAGTAGGCAGATACGCTGGAGCCTACTAAAGCCACGAACACGTGCGGTGGAGTCCCGACACTCGGACAAATTTTCAAATAACTTTCAAGATAATTCGTAAATAGTTTTCAAGAGGACAGTAGGCAGATACGCTGGAGCCTACTAAAGCCACGAACACGTGCGGTGGAGTCCCGACACTTGGGCAAATTTTCAAATAATTCAGCTCGTCGTAGGGTACAACTGGGGGCGTAAATTCTTCAGTCAAAGTCGACTAGGACACGGTGTACTCTAAGCAAGCAGTGCAGCCATGTCGACTTGAAAAAATTTTACGCTACGACAACAACAAAAAATGGTTTGAAAATCCGGTCCAAGGTCTAAACAAAGGCACGAGCCAGGGAGGTACAAAGGCACGAGCCAGGGAGGTTCAAAGGCACGAGCCAGGGAGGTACAAAGGCACGAGCCAGGGAGGTACAAAGGCACGAGCCAGGGAGGTACAAAGCCACGAGCCAGGGAGGTACAAAGGCACGAGCCAGGGAGGTTCAAAGGCACGAGCCAGGGAGGCACAAAGGCACGAGCAGGGGAGGCACAAAGGCACGAGCCAGGGAGGTACAAACTCACGAGCCAGGGAGGCACAAAGGCACGAGCCAGGGAGGTACAAAGGCACGAGCCAGGGAGGTACAAAGGCACGAGCCAGGGAGGTACAAAGGCACGAGCCAGGGAGGCACAAAGGCACGAGCCAGGGAGGCACAAAGGCACGAGCCAGGGAGGCACAAAGGCACGAGCAGGGGAGGCACAAAGGCACGAGCCAGGGAGGTACAAACTCACGAGCCAGGGAGGCACAAAGGCACGAGCCAGGGAGGTACAAAGGCACGAGCCAGGGAGGTACAAAGGCACGAGCCAGGGAGGTACAAAGGCACGAGCCAGGGAGGTACAAAGGCACGAGCCAGGGAGGTACAAAGGCACGAGCCAGGGAGGCACAAAGGCACGAGCCAGGGAGGTACAAAGGCACGAGCCAGGGAGGTACAAAGGCACGAGCCAGAGAGGTACAAAGGCACGATCCAGGGAGGTACAAAGGCACGAGCCAGGGAGGCACAAAGGCACGAGCCAGGGAGGCACAAAGGCACGAGCCAGGGAGGCACAAAGGCACGAGCCAGGGAGGCACAAAGGCACGAGCCAGGGAGGCACAAAGGCACGAGCCAGGGAGGCACAAAGGCACGAGCCAGGGAGGCACAAAGGCACGAGCAGGGGAGGCACAAAGGCACGAGCCAGGGAGGCACAAAGGCACGAGCCAGGGAGGCACAAAGGCACGAGCCAGGGAGGTACAAAGGCACGAGCCAGGGAGGCACAAAGGCACGAGCCAGGGAGGTACAAAGGCACGAGCCAGGGAGGCACAAAGGCACGAGCCAGGGAGGTACAAAGGCACGAGCCAGGGAGGCACAAAGGCACGAGCAGGGGAGGCACAAAGGCACGAGCCAGGGAGGTTCAAAGGCACGAGCCAAGGAGGTTCAAAGGCACGAGCCAGGGAGGCACAAAAGCACGAGCCATGGAGGCACAAAGGCGCGAGTCAGGGAGGCACAAAGGCACGAGCAGGGGAGGCACAAAGGCACGAGCAGGGGAGGCACAAAGGCGCGAGCCAGGGAGGCACAAAGGCACGAGCAGGGGAGGCACAAAGGCGCGAGCCAGGGAGGCACAAAGGCACGAGCAGAGGAGGCACAAAGGCGCGAGCCAGGGAGGCACAAAGGCACGAGCAGGGGAGGCACAAAGGCACGAGCAGGGGAGGCACAAAGGCGCGAGCCAGGGAGGCACAAAGGCACGAGCAGGGGAGGCACAAAGGCGCGAGCCAGGGAGGCACAAAGGCACGAGCAGAGGAGGCACAAAGGCGCGAGCCAGGGAGGCACAAAGGCACGAGCAGGGGAGGCACAAAGGCGCGAGCCAGGGAGGTACAAAGGCACGAGCCAGGGAGGTACAAAGGCACGAGCAGGGGAGGCACAAACGCGCGAGCCAGGGAGGCACAAAGGCACGAGCAGGGGAGGCACAAAGGCGCGAGCCAGGGAGGCACAAAGGCACGAGCAGGGGAGGCACAAAGGCGCGAGCCAGGGAGGTACAAAGGCACGAGCCAGGGAGGTACAAAGGCACGAGCAGGGGAGGCACAAAGGCACGAGCAGGGGAGGCACAAAGGCGCGAGCCAGGGAGGCACAAAGGCACGAGCAGGGGAGGCACAAAGGCACGAGCCAGGGAGGCACAAAGGCACGAGCCAGGGAGGTACAAAGGCACGAGCCAGGGAGGTACAAAGGCACGAGCCAGGGAGGCACAAAGGCACGAGCCAGGGAGGTACAAAGGCACGAGCCAGGGAGGCACAAAGGCACGAGCCAGGGAGGTACAAAGGCACGAGCCATGGAGGCACAAAGGCACGAGCCAGGGAGGCACAAAGGCACGAGCCAGGGAGGCACAAAGGCACGAGCCAGGGAGGCACAAAGGCACGAGCCAGGGAGGCACAAAGGCACGAGCCAGGGAGGCACAAAGGCACGAGCCAGGGAGGCACAAAGGCACGAGCCAGGGAGGCACAAAGGCACGAGCAGGGGAGGCACAAAGGCACGAGCCAGGGAGGTAAAAGGCACGAGCCAGGGAGGTACAAAGGCACGAGCCAGGGAGGTACAAAGGCACGAGCCAGGGAGGTACAAAGGCACGAGCCAGGGAGGTACAAAGGCACGAGCCAGGGAGGCACAAAGGCACGAGCCAGGGAGGTACAAAGGCACGAGCCAGGGAGGCACAAAGGCACGAGCAGGGGAGGCACAAAGGCACGAGCCAGGGAGGTACAAAGGCACGAGCCAGGGAGGTACAAAGGCACGAGCCAGGGAGGCACAAAGGCACGAGCAGGGGAGGCACAAAGGCACGAGCCAGGGAGGCACAAAGGCACGAGCCAGGGAGGCACAAAGGCACGAGCCAGGGAGGTACAAAGGCACGAGCCAGGGAGGCACAAAGGCACGAGCAGGGGAGGCACAAAGGCACGAGCCAGGGAGGTACAAAGGCACGAGCCAGGGAGGTACAAAGGCACGAGCCAGGGAGGCACAAAGGCACGAGCCAGGGAGGCACAAAGGCACGAGCAGGGGAGGCACAAAGGCACGAGCCAGGGAGGCACAAAGGCACGAGCCAGGGAGGCACAAAGGCACGAGCAGGGGAGGCACAAAGGCGCGAGCCAGGGAGGCACAAAGGCACGAGCCAGGGAGGCACAAAGGCACGAGCCAGGGAGGCACAAAGGCACGAGCCAGGGAGGCACAAAGGCACGAGCAGGGGAGGCACAAAGGCACGAGCCAGGGAGGCACAAAGGCACGAGCCAGGGAGGCACAAAGGCACGAGCCAGGGAGGCACAAAGGCACGAGCCAGGGAGGCACAAAGGCACGAGCAGGGGAGGCACAAAGGCACGAGCCAGGGAGGCACAAAGGCACGAGCCAGGGAGGCACAAAGGCACGAGCAGGGGAGGCACAAAGGCGCGAGCCAGGGAGGCACAAAGGCACGAGCCAGGGAGGCACAAAGGCACGAGCAGGGGAGGCACAAAGGCACGAGCCAGGGAGGTACAAAGACACTAGCCAGGGAGGCACAAAGGCACGAGCAGGGGAGGCACAAAGGCACGAGCCAGGGAGGCACAAAGGCACGAGCCAGGGAGGCACAAAGGCACGAGCAGGGGAGGCACAAAGGCACGAGCCAGGGAGGCACAAAGGCACGAGCCAGGGAGGCACAAAGGCACGAGCAGGGGAGGCACAAAGGCACGAGCCAGGGAGGCACAAAGGCACGAGCCAGGGAGGCACAAAGGCACGAGCCAGGGAGGCACAAAGGCACGAGCAGGGGAGGCACAAAGGCACGAGCCAGGGAGGCACAAAGGCACGAGCCAGGGAGGCACAAAGGCACGAGCAGGGGAGGCACAAAGGCACGAGCCAGGGAGGCACAAAGGCACGAGCGAGGGAGGCACAAAGGCACGAGCAGGGGAGGCACAAAGGCGCGAGCCAGGGAGGTACAAAGACACTAGCCAAAGAGGCATCAAGAAAACAAGCGAGAACAAGCCAAAATTTCCGTTAAGGCCAGCACATCCAGGAAAAGCCCGCTGTAGTAGCACTGCAGTGCTGCTGTCACGGAATACGTGACACGCGTACTCGTGCGCCGCTGGCTGCATGCTTAAGGGCACGGTTCGGGTCTATTTTCGGATTATGGTCATTTTTCGGTTTAGAAATTCATCTCAGAGATTTTTCTTGCGCATCCAACGATATAATTGGCTTTCAAGTACGTCAATTGGTTAGTCTTCTGGACGGGGTATAAGACGCTCACTAGTGTGACCTTGGGGTGCATCAATGGATGGGTGACCTCCCTCTTCCCCCTCATAACGAGCCAGTATTGAGTGTTTCTCTACGGAAATAGCATGAGAGTTCATTCATGGCCTTACTTGAAATGCTTTTGTACTCAAACGAAACATTCTATTACTCAGTGATAAATTATGGTGGTGTTATTGAGTGTTTGTTTTGAGTCCGGCTGCTGAGTCATCAGCTAATTAGCTGGCTATGTGAACATAAACGCCTCCCGGAGTTTTAAAGCTACAGGAATGGCAATTATATCAATCGAAAGGGCTTAAAAAGAGCTACAAAGCAATACAGGTGAATGAAAAAAAATATTAGCCAGCTATGCAAAAAAAATGTTAAAAATAACCCTCTTCTGAAACTTGTATTTATTGACTTTTGATATGGATCCTTTCCCACTGTTTTGAAGATACATAAGAAGGTACAGAATCGCTCATAAGACTCAATTGAAAAATTAGTAATGAACGAAAAATTTTTTTTTGGAAAAATGGTGTTTCTGCAAACTCACTTTTTGATGTTCGAAAACCTACTCCTCCCACAGTTTTGAAGGTACAGAGATAACGAGCATACCAATCGATAGCGCTTAAAAGTGAAAATAGATCCGGTGCAAAATTTTTTTTAATTTCAATTCACCTTAAAAATTAGAAGCAAATTTTTCAAAAAAGTGGAAAAAAGGTCATTTTTAAAGAAAAAAGTTCTCAGAACTCAAGAAATCAAATAATCGAAAAACTTTTGCATCGGATCTCTGGACAAGACAATTTCCTATCTATAAAATATTTTCTCAGTTCTCTGAGTTCAAAATTGTAGGAGGAGTAGGATTTTCCGCAACACATGTTTTTTCATGTTTTTTTGAAAATAATGTTTTTCATGTATGGTTACGAAAAATACACACAAATAAAAAAAATATTCATAACAATTTACACCTACGGTAGATATCTCAGAAAAGTCCACCGAGAACTCACACTTTTTTTTTTACCCCGAACCGTCCCCTTAAACAAGTCAAGGCCACTCTCTACACAAACGCACACACACATGATAGGTTAAAAATAATTAAAGCTGCTTTAATTTTGAGCTCCGATGAATCACGCTTAGTGGGCTCATATGACGACAAACTGATGCATCAATTAGACGCCTAACCAAGAGATAAAAACCATTGACTACGTCACACGTAAAAATAACATACTGTTATACATTACGGTGTTTAAAATAAAATCTTAGGGGCATGAGATCTGATGCAGATACAAGTAGCGTTTCCTAATAATCCCTGTCGTCAAATTCTTTTTTTATAGGACTGTTCAAACAAGATTAGATTATTAGTTAGTTTAAGCCTCCCTATCTGCAACAAAGGCGATCCAAAGAGAGGAAACTGTTCAAAATATACCATGTATATTATATAAGAGAACGCAACTCCCGCACAACTGATTCCAGGTCCTCGTGTTGCCGTGCCGTTGAAACCATGAAATCGAATTGAAACTTCAGAAAAAACGCATCGAAAGAAGTGCCGTGCTAGCAAAGCAAGCGAGAAGGCTTAGCTCAGCGTTCGCAGAGCTCATTATCGCTCCCAGGAAGACTTCCAGAAAGCTCAGGCCAGAATGAGATTCCATCACTCTTCGCTCCTTTCACTCAAATCTTCGTTCATCAACATTAGGTCTAAGGTCAATTTAGTTGATCTCCATGATGACGATACGCGCAATACAACTTTGCATGAAATTCTGGAGAATAATAAATGAAAACCCTGCACGACTGACACACGAAATTCAAATCCTATCTAAAACCTACGGCAACAAAACGAGCGGTACAACTTTGCATGGAATTCTTGAGTATAAGAAATGAAAACCCTGCTCGACTGACACAAAAAATTCAAATCCTAACTAAAGCGTACGGCACACACCACACATACCTTCGCGGCGAAGCAACATTTTTGCGAGACAAAAAAAAACACAAATCAAAACATCATACTCGAATCCCATGATGCTGTTGGCACAGTAACACACAAGCGTTTAGTATGCATGCCTATCGTCCGAAGTCTGCGATCACATACAAAGTGATCAGGTAATGCAATTTGACCGCGTCATACAATGTGACCACATCATTACAATGTCTGTTATCATGCCATACCACAATGTGACCACATCATTACAATGTCTGTTATCATGCCATACCACAATGTGACCACATCATTACAATGTCTGTTATCATGCCATACCACAATATGATCACACCATTACAACGTGATCATACCAAGCCTACGATCACGTCACACCACGCTGCGGCACCCGGCAGAGCAGACAACACCACACAGCCACCGGCATGGACAGCCCACTTGCATCGTAAAGTGGTGCACGCGAGTCTGCATAGCTGACACTGAGAGGCGCTTCTCAGAATTGATGCTCCTCATCGTGTAGAACAAACATTACAATGCATGGGAGGGTTAGGTTTAGTTTCAATGCTTTCAGAGGCGTACTGATTGTAAATGAGCTAATACAGATGTTCGAACGCATTACACCTTGTCGAACTTGTAGTGTTTGTGGTACTCTGATCTATTTCTTGTTCAGTTACGGACGCTTTTGCACATTGTTTAGAAACAGGCTCGCCAAACAATGTTATCCTCAAGTAAGAAGCCCATAAGTAATTTTTGATAGGCTACGAAATCAGCACCACCTCAAAATGAGGTGTGTTTATTAAACTTCATTATCACAAAAAGGAGCAATAAAATATCAATTCTTTGCTTCTTCCGTTCATTTTTACATGCGGTGATTACACTCTTCATGCATGTACGCAACATCCAGAATTTTACGATTTTGTACGATTTTCTAAATAATCATAAATGTTTTATAATTTTAATAAATTATTTTCAGTCGAATAAGTTTGGTAGAGAAAGGTATAGTTAAAAATTAACAAAAATATGAGAACAGCTGGAAATAATTTGGACGATAAAATTATTTGATATAACCCATAGAGCTGCCGAGCAATAACTGCACTCACTGCAATGCATAAAAGATATAAACGCACACAGTTGGGGAAAACATTCAGACCTAAGCTAGAATTTCAGTTCAAAATAAGGGTCTATTTTTATTGTTTTTCTTACAACCATTTTCCTTAACTGTGAAGAAATAACATTTGTGCACTCATATTTTGTTTCTTACATTATTATTATTATATAAGAAAGTTTTAGCCTCCCTTAACCACGACAAAGATGTTCCAAGAGAGGAAAAAGAGGAAGGCACCATTTAGTATGGAGTTGAGGGAACGTGGAATCTATGCACAAAGTGCACAGAAACAGTAAGCTAGGAAGGAAGTTCATGAAACAAGAAAAAAGTTGAAGAAGAAAGTAGTAGGTGCTGAAAAACAGGACAGCAGTGAACCGAAAAAAGATGGTCCGTAACAAAACAAAACATATTTTATTACAACAAAAAGGAAGCCTACCTAACCTTTAGCTCAGGCCCTCACATAGTCCCCCTGGGAGCGCTAATTCCCATTGATACAATAGTTGTATCCCTCTGAGGGGTTTGTTGCTTACATATCTTCTCGCCTACTAGTATAGTATGGTAGTCGCTTTGAAGAATTTATTCTGAATTTTGAATAAAAACATTTTCCACAAAAAAAACGCGTCAACACGCGTTCTTAATTCAGGTCAGTTTAAAAAATGTTACCATAATGTAAAAAAAATTTCCATCAAACCAATCCTTTTAGCTACGTAAGGCCCACTAGCAAGCCGATTTTGGCCCGTCCTCCAACACGTTCCGTTTCACTCGCCAATTAAACATGAA
This sequence comes from Morinoia aosen, assembly GCA_030386875.1. NCBI lineage: Eukaryota > Metazoa > Arthropoda > Malacostraca > Amphipoda > Talitridae > Morinoia > Morinoia aosen. The sequence goes on from CM059558.1 coordinate 22,617,781, forward strand.
TCATCAAACTTGGATTCTCGTTTCTTCATAAAAAAATCGAAAGTAGGAAACCGCAATCAAGCGGCGGTCCACGTAGCGAGTCCGACCACAGGAAGGTCATCGCACCAAGGTTTCGATGTTCAACTCTAGATCAGCCGGGCTCAAAGCCGTGCTCAATCTCTCCTCCATCACTGACCCTATCGCCTTTATGTATTTCTCCATTTTCCCCTACTCTGATACAACACACACATTTTCTTTGCATTCTCTCGTTTTACCATTTCAAACCTAATTGAATGATTTTTTAAATTATCAGGTGCTTCAATTATTTACCCCCGACTACGTAATGTTTTGCCCCTAGGGGCAAATTTAACCCTGGTTGAGAACCTCTCGTTACCTCTGCTCTAGATTATTGCTCCGCAGAACGTACGAGTTCAATATCTTATAACACTAAACGAAAAGTGCAAAAAATCGTTCGCATTTGATCCCTCATTCACAAGAACCTCAAAATCGGACCTTTAGGGCACAAAAATAACCCGCTTCGTAAGCCTGACTTGCTCTACCAATTTACGTTGCGTCGTAGACACATGATTCACAAGTCACTGCTCATGGGCTGCAGGAGTGCTCGTTTTAAGACCCCCAAGAATGGATTCTAATAGACTAGACCTTGACTGTAGCTTAGTACACACTAGACACTAGACTTCACAAGCTGCTGTTTTAAGAAAATTCATCCGGATACCCTACTTTATCGTTTCCAAGTGTAAATTTTACTGAGCAATGTTCAGGTTAACGACAGAAGTACTATGACGAACATTAAATCAGATCAGCTAGCCCCTCTGCAACCATAACCATAACCAAAGTATTTCAAAGCGGGAGAAGAAGGAGGGCTTCTTTTATTATGAGTGGTCTGTAACAAAACAAAAAGCCGATTCTATTTAAACAGCAGCCTTACCTAACCTTAGGTTCGGGACCTCGTATCTTTCACATGGGAGCGCTAATTTTCACAGATATAATAGTTTTTCCCTATGAGGAGCTCGGACCTCATTTCTTCTTCCAGGAGCGCTAATTCCAATAGACACAATAGCTGTATCCCTTGACGGGATACGACGACGCGTCTTCAAACGTACTTTCAGTTCATCTCGCAAGTTATTATTCTTCCCCTGTGCTATTTACATTAATACTCCACACGTGACCCTGGCTTATCATATCCCAAACGACGATCATGGGAAAGTCAATTTCATTGAAAAATAGGCTCGCCCCAGACAATCGATTCAATGTGTTCCTTTAACTTTCCGAGTCACCAATAACAGCAGCGCCAGTATAAACATGACTTCTCCGTCCATAGCCTTTCAAGTTCATTAAATTTCATGACCAGACTTAGCTGAGTCAAAACTAGAGGGGCGAGGAACAGCAGGCTTTAATCCCAATGATATAGGTTCTCTCCTAAAGACGTAAGCTTACGACGTCGGGATCAAATCGGAAAGACTACCATCTGAGAAGTTTTATTTGGTCTAAGCCAATATAAAATTTAGATCACAGTTCATAGAACTTGAAAAACTCTGTGTACCATAACTGAGTGGAAGCGCGAATGAGTTAACAATAACTCCTGGAAATAACTCGTCCGAACACAACAAACCTATCATTGTTAAAAATACTCCTTTCTAAGCTCATGGAAATAACTTGCCAAAACACAACCAAGCTACCATTGTCGAAAATTCTTCTTCCTAACGATGAAAATAAACCACTTTAGCCTCAAATTCCTAAATAAAATGGAAGCACTCAGAGTTAAATTGAACAACATCAAAAATTCTTTCCGATGGCGCATTCAATGGAGAGCGGCAGAGGCAGGAGCAGAATCAAAGAGAGCCGGAAGCAATTTGACCGCACGCAAGCGAGCGTCTTCCTTCCAAGCGCACCGACCTTTGCCACGTTCTGCGGCCATTTTTGATCGCAACCAGCGTTGCCAGATTGGCATCTCCCAGCCCAAAACTCTCAATTTGAGGAATATTGCGAGTAAAATTTAGAAAATCCTTCAGTACATGGCAACTTAATGGGGTTGCCACATGGCAGTGTCCAAGCTCACTGACCTTTCAATGACCATTTTTTGATCGCAACCAGCGTTGCCAGATTGGCCTTTTCCAGGCCAATATTCTCAAATCGATCAATATTGCAAGTAGAATTTGGAAAAGCCCTCAGTACACGGTACCTTGGTAGGGTTGTCACATGCCAGTCTTCCTTCCAAGCACACCGACCTTTCAATGGCCATTTATTGGCTATTTTTGATCGCAACCCTAGGCCAGCGTTGTCAGATTGACGTTTTACAGGACAAAATTCTCAAATAAACGAACATTGAGAGTAAAACTTGAATCATTCAGTACATGACAAGTGAATGTCATATGCCGGGGGATGTCTATGTTCTGATCTGAACTGGATAAACGAAATACTCAATTTTGTCGAGAAAATAAGGCCAAGCTAGCAAGCCTTGCCTTGCTTGTAGTTCGCGAACTTTATGAAGAGCGAATTGAATCAATATATGGGGTGAACGCAGTCAATACGGCGCACGACATCGTCGACTTCACGTCACTGAAAACATTTTGTGTGGAATCAGTCCTCCGACTGTCAGGTTGAGGAGTCAGGTTGTTAGAAGCGAGACCGAGTGTCAAGAAATAAAGCGTATGCGAGATATAGAACTCTTTAAGACACCGAAATTCAGTGTTAAAAAAAAACTTCTCTTAAATTTTACACCCAAGGTTTGACTAGTTTACAGAGCTAAAATGGCATGAAGATATTCAACTCAAAGTCGAATCCTCATATCAAACTGATCGCTTAATTTCCTGAATATAATCTTTAAAAATCAAACAATCAACAGGCATCCATTTCACGTACATGAGAACAATCAATCCGCACAATACGTTGTCAAAAAAATATTCAGAGATACCTCATACCACCCAAGGAAATTTGCTATAAAAAAATTCATTCCGAGACACCGCATGGTCAATTTTAAAGCGAGTTGATTTCATCATTGGGGTGCGACTGGCCAGCCAGCCAGCATGTGGGGCAGCGAAGGAAGGGAAGAAAGAAGCACAGCACATCTGGCAGTAGAGGCTGACAATAGCGTCAATTGAAGGCAGTTCGTGGCATTGGTAGTAATTGTGAGCTTCCTCCTCGGGCCACGCGGGCTCTAATGCGCTCCGTCCACCGAGATCAGCGAATCGTTCTGCAGACCACCAGCGTTATAATGAACGTGGTATCATGGCAACCCCACACTGGTAAAATGAAACTAACGCAGCAGCGTTATAATGAACGCATCATGGCAACCGCACACAGGTAAAACGAAACTAACTCAGCAGCGTTATAATAAACGCATCATGGCAACCGCACACAGGTAAAACGAAACTAACTCAGCAGCGTTATAATAAACGCATCATGGCAACCGCACACTGGTAAAACGAAACTAACTCAGCAGCGTTATAATAAACGCATCATGGCAACCGCACACAGGTAAAACGAAACTAACGCAGCATCGTTATAAAAAACGCATCATGGCAACCGCACACTGGTAAAACGAAACTAACGCAGCAGCGTTATAATAAACGCATCATGGCAGGTCCACACTAGTAAATAAAAATAAACTAACTTGATCTTTGTCAAGGAGCGTAAAGTTTTAAGCAGCGTGACTTCAATCCATCTTGAATGTTGAATCAAAACTGCTAATTAGGGTAGGAAAATATCATCTCAGGAAACTATCGCGCATGATACTGAGTCAAATTTCTCGCTTAATTAATACAATTTATCGAAACGAAAACTAAACGTGACAGACGATTTTCAGACGAGTAGTGATATTTTTGGGTAGGACAGAGCAGACGAATAAAGTAATAACTGATTTTTTTCAAACATAATGTACTTAATTCTTCCAGTGGAATTGCCACTGCACTGCGCAGTCCAGAAAAAAAACGAGCGCGCTGAAATTCTCCGAAGTACGGCGCAAATAACGCTAACTGAATTAATTAGAACTTTTCTCGGCGCCTCGGTAGCTGATTTCAAGAGCATTTAATTCTCACCATAGATTGATAGAAAATTAATGAAAATTCGTAAGAATGATCGCTATCTGGCTCTCCAGAGCTTCAAATCGATTACGTAAACCAGAAAAATACATCCGCACTTCGATAAAATCGAATAGGACCTAATCTTGCATTTTCAAACGCATCACAGGAAATGAACTCCACATAGGAGAAAGTCACCACTGGGTAATAAAAATGGTTAAAGTTAATTATTTCAATATAAAAACACCCACCGGAGAGAGCAACTCAGAAACCCACCCTCATCCAAACTAATGTAGAGATGACGGGAGCAGCCTATCTAAAACTCGCACACTCATAACCATTTTTACAGGCGATGAATAGGAACCCTCACACAAAAGAATGATATATCAAACGCGTCAGGCAGAAGGAATGCTGGAGAAGCGACTGCCCAAGACGAAAGCGACTCACGCACGCAACAAGCAAGCGCATCCTATAAATAATCCTAGATCCAACTAGCCACTGCCGCACATAAAACATGGCTGGCAAAGCAAGTGAGTCATCAGCACACATCTGTTCCCTGCCAGCCTCAGCGTTCTCCAAGGACCGGGCTTTCCTGAAAGCAACGAACGCTGCACGAGGGGTCGTCTAAATAAACGGCGCATAGCGCACATTTTCTGGCCCAAGTTCCCCCACTTCGTATACTTCCCCGGGGGCCGGAATGACGCCAATGCGCCTTCACAACGCGCCCTCGGAACACTTTCTGTGAGGATCACGGCACGCTTCTCCCATGTTGGACCGAAATTTAATCCATGATCATCAAATGAACTCACGCTCTCCCTAGGTAAAGGGACTCTGGAAAAAACAATGAGGTTTAAGCTGAATTCTGACAGTTGAAGTCAAAAGCTGTGAACAGAAATTATTTAAGCTTGTACTTGAAGGTGGGTTACTTTTGCATGAAGTCCCTCATGTTCCTCGCTACCCTAATTGAACAGAATTGTCAACCGACCCCTCTAATACACCTGTACTAACTCGTTTTAACTATTTCTTTTATATTTTATCATAATCGTGATGGCTAGAAGCAAAAGCTTTCAAATTAAGATTTGTTTCAAGTCTTCATTCAATACCATCAAACATAGAAGTAACATTCAGTTTCCTAATTTTTGAGACAACTGCAATAAAAGTGGCTGATACCGTCTTCAAAAATAATGTCATCGTAACATCGTTCAACAATCAAAAACTCCGCTCAAGGAACAGAAAATTGAGTTCAGCACAAGAAGACTGGTCAAAATTACACGTTATCGTTCTCAAAAACTCCGCTTACTAAACAGAAAATTGAGTTCAGCACAAGAAGACTGGTCAAAATTACATGCACGTTATCGTTCTCAAAAACACCGCTTACTAAACAGAAAATTGAGTTCAGCACAAGACTGGAAGCTCTACATGCACCAACCCAGCAAGTGTAAGAAGGCTACCTCTCACCGGCAGCGGGTTGTGCACCTCTCAAGGTTACCTCGCAAAAACAAGCAGAACAGGCCTTAAATTCGCTGCCTCAATAAAAGTGAAGCCTTCAGCATGGCAGGAGAAAGATGCAAGCCCGGTGTAGCCGTGGCAGCAAGCAAGCAGTTGGAAGGCGAAGGTTGCAGCATCGATTGAACACAGTACAGATGCTCGCGTGCCCAAGTTCACTTCAATATTTCAGCAACAATCGCCCACCTGTAACCAAGCTAGCGTGCGTAGAAATCTAAAACTGAAACAAGGAACCTACAAGAAAACCACAAAACTTACAGACACACGAATGGCTCTTCAACAAGCATAAAGAAGAAAACCCCTACTGAAAAAATCTATAACGGAAAGAAATGTAGAGGAGGACTGAAGGCAGAGTTCATCAACGGGAGTGGGGCCATAGAAGAGCCCACGGAAGGCCCAGACTTCCACCTGACCGAGGAGGGGCGGCATCTGCCACGCCCTTTCCCTGAACGCCTGCCTGGCTCTTTGTGACGGCTCTGTGTGCTGCATTAACGCCACGCTCCCCGCACACCAGAAACAATTATTGGGAACTCTAGAAATGTAGTGAACATGGAACTGAACGTCGAGAAAAAACTAATAATATAATGAATATGAAACTGAATATCGAGAAAGAATCATTGGGTGACCCTAAAAATATAATGAATATGAAACTAAATATCGAGAAACAATCATTAGGAAACCCTAGAAACATAATAACCATGAAACCAAACATTGAGATATAATCTTTAGGAGACCCAAAATACATAGTGAATATGAAACTGAATATCAAGAAACAATCATTAGGGAACAAATATCAGTACGCTTTAATAAACATGTTGGAAGCCCATTCAAAGTGAGGTGGTTCGAGGAATATATTTATTGAAACTAGGTCTTAGAGTAACACAATTTCCCCTCAACACAAGACACGAGAAATAAAGGGATGGTTTAACGAGGTAAATAGGATAAAGTAGTTTATTAATATAGTTACATCGCACTATCAATCGCAAGACGTGGTTACATCCATGGAGTTTGAACCGAGTCTGAAGTTTGAAAGCTCAAGAAACTATAGAAAATCAAAAGTGTGTAAAAGACAGCTCATCAAATATAAGCGAAGCTAATTCCTAAAAGAAAATCTCAAGTAGCTCAAATGTTCCAAAAATAATTTCCTATGCAAAGCTTATATCTTCAAATGAGACAAATTTTTGCGCGGGAAGGACCTTCAGCCAAGAAAATACAAATAAATTTAATAGTAAAATTGAATCAATAGAGCACAATAACCCTTCTGATGAAGTCACCATGAAAAGAAGTTACATCACCCAGGACTTATTCGTTTCGGTTGATTTTATACCATACCTAATTTTCTTTATACTCTGAAATTAGTTTATAATTATTCTTTTAAGGAGTATTCTGTGATGAAATATCAATTAAAAGCATTTTTATTTAAAAACTTTGTGCATTTCTCGTATGATACCAAAGAAATATTCAATATTCTCTTCCCATTTCCCTCTGCTCAGCACAACACATAACTGACCGAGGTGAAGATTAGATTAGATTATAAGTTAGTTTAAGCCTCCCTAACCGCTGCAAAAATAGAGCGTATCGAAGAGAGGAAGGAGGAAGGCACCAATTAGTATGGAGATAAGAAAATGAGGAATCTATGCAGAAAGGGCATAGAAACAGTAAGATGGGAAAGAAGTTCATGAAATAAGATAAAAGTTGAAGAAGAGAGTCAGAGGTGCTGAAAAACAGGACAGTAGTGAACCGAAAAAAGATGGTCCTTAACATAACAAAAAAACATTTTATTTCAACAAAAAGAAGGCCTACCTACCTCTCAGCTCGGGCCCTCACATTTTTCCCCTGGGAGCGCTAATTCCCATAGATACAATAGTTGTATCCCCCTGAGGGGACTGACCGAGGTGAAACACAAGTTTATTCGCATATGCAAAACCTTATCCAACACTGACCATCCGTGATCGTGAGCCACAAGTCCTTTCACACAGCCTTTTCAACACAGGAATTAGTAGACAACATGCTTTTCACAGATACCAAAGTAACTCATCATAAACAACGATTTAAAAGATTAGATTATTTGTTAGTTTAAGCCTCCCTATCCTCAACAAATGAGATCCAAAGAGAGGAAGGAAGAAGGCACCATTTAGTATGGAGTTAAGGAAACGCGGAATCTAGACAAAAGAACGATTTCAAAAGTTCTTGTAGAGACAATGCGAAATATTTTTTGAATGCACATTTACTAACAGACCGTATTCAGTTTCTCAAGTTTTGGTTCTTTTTGAACAAAAAGAAATGTAGGACCGTAGACCGTAGGACCCCCAGGGAAGACCGGGTTCAGACCGTAGGATGGAATTAATGTAATTCCATCCTACGTATTAATGAGCGACAAATTGTATTATCTACTACATAAAAGAAAGAAATGGTGACCGATGGTAATTACCGAGAGCAGGGCGTTATATATTCCCTCATATCACTTACAGCAGGGCTTTGCATCTTCTCCTACCATATTTCTGTAACCACGGAGTCGAACATTGCGCGATGTTGTTACTGAAAGAACGGCGTTCGGTAAACAATGATAATCAAAACAAACATGCCTATGTGTGTTAAGCCATATGAATAGATACTTTTGACATAAATAGATGTAAGATTATTTTAAAATCTATTTCAAATACATTTTTTGAAATTAGTAGAGAAAAGTTTAACGCTTTTTGGAGGTTCCTCAAATCTAAGAGTTGTTAAACGTACATTTTACAATTTATTTTAAATACAGCATCTTTGAAATTTGTAGAAAAAGTTCGTGCGTTTTCATATGAGAGATCTTCAAACCCACGAGGTGCAAAATTAGCATATCTCATTAAACAGGAACTCGAAGGCTCAGACAAAAACAAAGATGCACCACCAGAATTTATGATACAAGCAACACAAGCCTCAGAATTGCGGCTGTAGCTAACGGCGGAAACCATCCCGTTCACCAAGCGCAGCACCGAGTGCAGAACCAAAACTTCCAGCACGAGTAGCAGCAGATACAAGAGCACTGCAAAAGCAACAGCGCTCGTTTCTTGAGATCGCTCGACAGTTCTGAATGAAGCTATTTTAAACTAAAACAAGTTGATTTGGTCAGTTCAAGGAACTTCCAAGAGCTTTTGGACAGGTATCTAAAAATAACAATTTCCTGTAGATTATTAAAAGCCACTGTCTGAGCAACCAACAAGTCTTTACTGATCGCTTCACTATTACCAACCAACCGTAAAATTGGTTTTTCAGCTTCTCAAACTAAGAAAACGGTGAAAAGTGCGTGCAAACCCAGCGAGTAGAAGTGTTACCCACTAACTTCTTCTAGCAGTCTCCTATGTTTGTTATAACCCTCATATAAAAACCAGCACGAGAAATGACAGCGGCACTAAAATTGAGGAAGGAAAAAAGAAACAGCTCAATGCGAAGTGCAAGCCCAATGAGTAGAGAAGTTCTCCCATAACCTCCTCTACGTATGCTCTCATCATCACCCCAGGCAACACAACTACGACCACAGGAGACGATGACCGCGGCAGCAGCACAATTGCGGAAAGAAAACAGTACCCGCTCAATGTGTAGCGCAAGCCCAATGAGTAGGGAACTTCTCCCCATAACCTCCTCCACGTATGCTCGTATCACCCACAGAAGCAACACCACCACGGCCACAGGAGACGATGGCCGCGGCAGCAGCACAATTGAGGAAGGAAGGAAGAGGAGGAGAGGGAGGGGGAGGAAGAGAGGGAGAGGGGCAGGTCCCCGGCACCTCAGCTCCGCCAACACAGATCAATAAACCCAACGACGACCAGGCACGCAGGACGTAACAGGAAGGAAGCACATGCGCCCCTAACGCCTGTGCACACCGCAATACCTATGCCATGTCCGATGCATCTACTAAGTCCAGTGCCTGTTTCAAGTCCAGTGCCTGTTTCAAGTCCAATGCCTGTTTCAAGTCCAATGCCTGTTTCAAGTCCAATGCCTGTTTCAAGTTCAATGCCTGTTTCAAGTCCAATGCCTGTACAAAACCCTATGCATGTACAAAATCCTATGCATGTACAAAACCCTATGCATGTACAAAACCCTATGCCTGTACAAAACCCTATGCCTGTACGAAACCCTTTGCCTATACTAAACCCTTTGCCTATACAAAACCCTTTGCCTATACAAAACCCTTTGCCCATACAAAACCCTTTGCCTGTACAAAACCCAATGCCTACACAAAACCCAATGCCTACACAAAACCCAATGCCTACACAAAACCCTATGCCTACACAAAACCCTATTGTTAAAATAAAGGACGTCTTGGTAGTGAAGTTTCCATTTTTTCAAAATTTTGGGATCAGCAAAGACAAATTTAATTTTTTGACCCAAGCTTTCGGCTAGATTAGCTCTAGCCGTCATCAGGGGAAAGCTTGGGTCAAAAAATTAAATTTGTCTTTGCTGATCCCAAAATTTTGAAAAAAAAAACCCCTATGCCTACACAAAACCCTATGACTACACAAAACCCTATGACTACACCAAACCCTATGCCTAAACAAAGCCCTATACCGCTACAGAGCTTAAGCCCATACAAAGCCCAATGTCTCTACACAGCCTAATGCCTGCACCAAGTCTAATGCTCATTCAAGGTCTATGATGCCTACACAAAGACTGATACCGATTCTATGTGTGTATCATTACCTTTACACACACAGATATACACACGCTACCCATTGAGGTAACGATTCTGAGTACAGATCATGTCTGAACTTTCTAATCAAATATTAAAGAGGACTACGAAAAAGGCCTACTTGCTACTACAGGAGAACTTTTTATCTTTAAACTCTAGACATTAACTACGACAAAGACGAGCAAAAAGTGTTGTTTAATGAAGAAAAATTACACAATTGATCTCAACTTTAAATCACTTCAAGCAACTGTCGCTTTTTATGAACAGGAACAATACTTGCAGGAAACAAAATTTTATAACTCGCATGACCGATCAACAACCATTTTTTATGTTACCCCTCACTGGTTCACTAGACTTAAGGGACACAAAGCATAGCACGAAACCGAGAGCTAGATGAAAAAAACTTAGCTAAAGTGGAAGCCTCCCAGCTGGACCAAACAAACGTCTTGATGACAAAAATCGTGGGGTCGAGCCAGCTGGTGAGTCAGTGAGCTGTGACTCAGCACGTAAAATGAAAAACTAGATGAAAAATATCGTCGAGGCTGGTGTAAAACGCCGTGAGATAACCTCGTCACACTTTCTTCTCTCAGAACTTTTCAGACAAAGGCTTGAAGTCATGCCGAGTATTTTTAACATTCCGTCATTCATTTTTTGAAATGCTCACACTCCAACAGATACCCGAGGTAAAAAACAATTTCTTATTGAGTGCAGAAGCGAAATAAAACCAACAGCGCCGGGGGCGAAACGAGATGCGCCACAGTGAAACAGAAAGAAAACTAAGAGCACAAGGGCTGCAACTAGAAACGCCTCAGGAAAACAGAAGAAAACGAAAAGCGCTGGAGGCTGAAACGAGAAACGATATACGGAAATGGAAAGAAAACTAAAAGCGCAGGGGCCGAAACAAGAGGCGCCACAGGGAAACAGAAAGGAGCGCAAGGGCCAAAACGAGGAACGTCACAAGGAAACGGAAACAAAACTAAAAGCGCTAGAGCCAAAACAAGAAAGGCCATAAGGAAACAAACAAAACTAAAAGCGCTCGTGGCCGAAGCGAGAAACGCCACAAGGAAACAGAAACAAAACTAAAAGCGCTCGTTGCCGAAGCGGGAAACGCCAAAAGGAAACAGAAACAAAACTAAAAGCGCTCGTGGCCGAAGCGAGAAACGCCACAAGGAAACAGAAACAAAACTAAAAGCGCTCGTGGCCGAAGCGAGAAACGCCGCAAGGAAACAGAAACAAAACTAAAAGCGCTCGGGGCCGAAGCGAGAAACGCCACAAGGAAACAGAAAGAAAACTAAAAGCGCTGGCGGCCGAAACGAGAAACGCCTCGAGGCAAGAGAAGAAGGCCCGGTGCGGCGGTGCCTAGGAAAGTGCAGAGGCAGGAAAAAAGCGTGAGGCGGAAACGGCCCCCAGCCTGTGGCGCGTGGAGGGGCGGCGACGGCTGCTGGCACCCAGCAAATGGGGAAAGAAAGACCAACGCGAGACGCGTGCTCAGGAAATGGTGAGGGAACTATGCTGACGCCGGCTAACTAAACTGGGGACAATGTTCGGGCAGAAAAAAACTTTGGTGACGCGGAAAGAACGCACGAGAACAATGCGAACTATGAGGATGAAATGTGCGCGTATACGTAGCTGGAGTACCGAGTGAGCAAGATTAAATGCTAAACGCACAAATATTGTCCAAAAGACCATACTTCACATTTCAAATGTTGGCAGAAAATAGATTTACGATAAATGCTCGTGAATAAAATAAAGCATCTAACACCCACAGGCATACGCCGTAACTCAAGTATTGAAATGAAGATTAGATTATAGGTTAGTTTAAGCCTCCCTAACCGCTTCAAAAAAGAGCGCATCGAAGAGAGGAAGGAGAAGGCACCATTTAATACGGAGACAACAGAATGAGGAATCTATGCAGAAAGGGCATAGAAACAGCAAGTAGAGAAAAAGTTGATGAAATAAGATGGAAGTTGAAGAAGAAAATCAGAGGAGCTGAAAAACTGGACAGCAGTGAACCGAAAAAAGATGGTACTTAACAAAACAAAAAACATTTTATTTCAACAAAAAAAAAGGCTTCTGTCAGGGATGGGGTTTTTGATATGTCCCCAAACTCACTGTACACGGGGAAGTGCGGACCGTTCAGCAGTCCTGGCCGTAGTTGGATCAGCTCTTGCGGCTAATTTTTGAGAACCTCTGACGGTTGTATCACCTCTCCCGCCTTGCTTCAGCCGTAATAATTTTCAGATCACAGCTAGTCGGCCGAAGGTAAGGTTTTCAATAAGATACTCGTATTGGAGCGTTAGCTTAATTATCTTCCCGAAAATTTCACAGTTAGAAGTTCAAATTACCAGAGATTCTATAGGAGAATTCTCTCCAATCCTTCCAGCGCGAATCACCGGACAGATAAGGCGGCTGCTATTGTGGATACCTAGTCTTTATAACACCGATTTGAATAATTTACATTCTTTGGCAAAATATAAATAAAAACGTCATCAGTAAAGTGATAAAAACGGCCCGGAACAAAAAAAAACCTATTCTACTTCAAAAAAGGCCTATCTAACCTTCAGCTAGGGACCTCACATGAAGGAGTAACTGTTCTAAAGTCCAAAAATACAGAGCGAAGAATTAAATTGTTCAACAGTTCTCTCGGGGTCTCGCTGTCAACTCATAGCACAATTATTACTAACATCTGCCATTTCATGGACCAATAACTCAGCGAGCGCAAGGTACAGAAACTAGGTTAGATGTTAGTTTAAGCCTCTAACTACAACAAAGACGTTCCTAAGAGAGGAAGGAGGAAGGCATAGTATGGAGATATGGGAAAGCGGAATCTATGCAGAAAGAGCATAGAAAGAGCAACTTGAGAAAGAAGTTTATGAAACATGATAAAAGTTGAAGAAGAAAGTAGTAGGTGCTGAAAAAAAGATAGCAGTTACACAAAAAAATGGTTCTTAACATACCAGAAATATTTCAACAAAAACAAGGCCTACCTAACGATCAGCTCGGGACCTCACATTTCCCTTCTGACATTGCTAATTCCCATAAATACGAAAGTTGTATCCCCTGAAGGGAAAAATCCGCAAATGCAAAGCGAAGAAATTACGTAACAGTTCTTTCGGGGTCTCGCTGTCAACTCGCAGAACAAACATTACTCACGTCTGCCACTCGGCTTTCATGGACCAATAACTCAGCCAGCGCAAGGTACAGAAATCAAGCTCTACGAATCCGACCCCTACGCCGGCACACTGCGCCTCCACCCAACACAACACCAAGCACCCAAATCAATACACAGGTGGCGGAAAAACTAAAACAAGAACGTTCACTCAAAACATGTGTCCAAAGGAGTAATAAATACACTTTGAATCGGTTTTTCTATACCTCTTGGCAGTAATGTGCTAACGTTCCATGAATGCATTGACGCATGACGATGAAAGCAGTAAAAAATTTGTAGAAAATCAGATAAACTGCAGTGAGGTCATGGGAAAGCTCATAAGCGTGAAACAGAAACAAAGAGACAAAGGCAAAACCTCGAGGAAGACTCCGGCGGTCTTGATTGCAACATTGAGAAGAACTTTTAAGCTCTGTCAATCTCTTTATTGCTCGCGTGGACCAGCGCGAACGACTGGAAATGTTGGGGCTTTATTGTTTGGCGGGGAAAGCGTTGTGACAGCGCCAGCAAAACAATAAAGCCGCGAAGAGCCATCCCACAAAAGCCAGAAGAAAGTGATGTCAACGGAGACAGCTCACGAGGCAAACAGACTTGTGTGCAGTGGCCTGCAACGGACGGAGGTGAGTCTGTGTTCACCTCCCACCGATGCAGGCCAACGGGCTCAACGAGATGTACTCAGTATCCAGAGCCAGACATCGACTTGCGTTTACCTAACAACGGACAGGATTTAAATTTTAAAGGATTGGTTGATTTTATAAGAAATCTGTCATGCAGAGAGAAACGACCAACTAATTTTATCTTTTAATTTTCAGAGATATAACAATATTGAATTCAACTATGACGACCAATGTAAGATATCAATTTAAATTTCAGAGAGCTAAACACAACTCTTGTGTAACACCGTAGACTAAGGAATGCATATACCGAATCCAATTATCAAACAAAAATACAGGACGAAATTAAACTAACGAGATTTGCAGTACCTCTAGAGTCTAATAAAAACTCTTGATATCGAAATTCCGCATAGATACTAATTTTAATAAATCGACAATATTTTCACGCTAAAACGCATCCTATCTTGAGACACAGAGTACAGAAGTTGACGTTAATCGATTCACAATAAACCAGACTCGATAGCGAGACTGGCCTTTAACAACAAAAATCTCCTAGTTTTTAAATAAAATTTGGCCACCAAGACCTCTTGGCACCTTGTAACGTAGTCAGAAATAGAATAGTCTTCATGGTCAAACCATATAGGGATGAATCTAAACTGAAGGAATTGGTGTCAAACGCTAAGGGAAATAGGGTCCAACCCTAAAGGAATTAGGGTCCAACCCTAAAGGAATTAGGGTCCAACCCTAAAGGAATTAGAGTCCAACCCTAAAGGAATTAGGGTCCAACCCTAAAGGAATTAGGGTCCAACCCTAAAGGAATTAGGGTCCAACCCTAAAGGAATTAGGGTCCAACCCTAAAGGAATTAGAGTCCAACCCTAAAGGAATTAGGGTCCAACCCTAAAGGAACTAGGGTCCAACCCTAAAAGAATTAGGGTCCAACCCTAAAGGAATTAGGGTCCAACCCTAAAGGAATCAAGGTCCAACCCTAAAGGAATCAAGGTCCAACCCTAAAGGAAAAAGAATCCAACCCTAAAGAGTCTCAACTGGAGGAATTCGACCAGAAAAACACCCATCTGGCGGCCGTGACCGAAGCAGAGCAAGATGACCCAGCCAGCCAAGGCGGTCACAGAGACCAGGAGTGACGTAAGCGCCGTGCAGTTATCAGGAGGCAGACCCTCGCTCACGATAATAGCGGGCGCTTCATCGGGCGGAACTAAACGCACTCAGCGACCCACAACACTACATGCACTCCTGCTAGAAAGAACTTTCATAACGCTCGGCTGCAGAGAGATGATTTTACCTGCCTCGTGCCAGAACCCAACCTGCACTCCTGCAGAGAGATCACTGTAACTGCATCGTGCCAGAACCCAACCTGCACTCCTGCAGAGAGGTCACTGTAACTGCATCGTGCCAGAACCCAACCTGCACTCCTGCAGAGAGATCACTGTAACTGCATCGTGCCAGAACCCAACCTGCACTCCTGCAGAGAGGTCACTGTAACTGCATCGTGCCAGAACCCAACCTGCACTCCTGCAGAGAGATCACTGTAACTGCCTCGTGCTAGAACAACCAGCACTCTTGCTAGAAAGAACTTTCATTACGCTCTGCTGCAGGGAGATGCTTTTAACTGCCTCATGCAGGAACTGAGCGCCTCAGAACAACCTGTACTTCTACTCGAAAATATTCCCATCTTCGTTGCAGTAAGATTTTTTAGCGCCCGTGCCGTGCTGGTTGGTACACCTTTCATTGGGTGTTGCATGCCGATAATTACTTCAGGGAAATCAGGAATAGGATGGTCATAATTTTGAACAACATCTAGAATTAAGGCAAAAAAATGCTAGAAAGATGTACATAACGACACTTCCATTTTTGACGGTTGCGCAATTCAGACACCAAGAAAGTAAATCATCTTCAAAAATGGTGAGTTTTGTAAAAGCAGTTTGCCATCCAGCTTATGATGCCAAGACCCACAGAGTCAGTAAATATCAACAGTAAAATTAAAAGCAGGTTGTCATCAAGGTCATGACGCCAAGACCCACAGCGCCAGTACATATCAACACAAGAAAACGGACGACCTCAAGAAAAGACCGTGGCCGGTATTTGTGACTAAAAAAGGAGGATCCCAAAAACAAAAGGCAAATACCAATACCAGAGACTAATACCATTTGAAGAGCAGACAACACCATTGTCTAAAACGTTCATCTAGTTTATTTCCTTCCAGCAGCACCAAAATTTCATTCACATTTAATGTCCACCAGTTCCAAGCCCCATATCAATTTAACAAACTGAAGCTCATTACTGCATAATCCCCGGCGTCCTAAGAGATGAGCCGCCGAGCTGCAAAATAAATGAACAGAGCATAAAATAATTAATTGCTCCCTTAGCAGCTCGTGCCTCGACATAATGGGATGTCTCCAGCAAACAATATCAATAATCCAGAGGATCTTCAGGAAGTCTTTGTCTCGGCAGCGATAGAGGGTTGGTCATATTTGGCCACTGCAGTGGATTAAAACTGTTCAAATATTTTACGATACCTGAAGTGAGAAGCACTAGCGAACGCACGATTGTAAGTGAAATTGAAATTAACTGAATTTAACCCTTAGCGCTCCACGTGTTTTGTGAAGCACGCTCAATAAAAATGGTCGTATTTTATTTCCCGTTAAATTCGCCCCCTTAATATGTATTTCGAAGTTTATAACCAAATGGCAATTTCTTCAGTGCGAGTGGTAGCCTAATACCAGAACTAGTCTAATAAAGGTAGCATGCGTAATAAATCAAGACTGTTCAAGGTTAAGCACATCTTCATTGATCAAAATAATGATTAGATTAGATTATAAGTTAGTTTAAGCCTCCCTAACCGCTGCAAAAATAGAGCGTATCGAAGAGAGGAAGGAGGAAGGCACCATTTAGTATGGAGATAAGAAAATGAGGAATCTATGCAGAAAGGGCATAGAAACAGTAAGATGGGAAAGAAGTTCATGAAATAAGATAAAAGTTGAAGAAGAAAGTCAGAGGTGCTGAAAAACAGGACAGTAGTGAACCGAAAAAAGGTGGTCCTTAACATAACAAAAAACATTTTATTTCAACAAAAAGAAGGCCTACCTAACTCTCAGCTCGGGCCCTCACATTTTTCCCCTGGGAGCGCTAATTCCCATAGATACAATACTTGTATCCCCCTGAGAGGTGATCAAAATAATGAACAAAACCATTTATTTAGAACGTGAGCCAAAAATGGTAAAGCTGTATGCTACAAGTACTTTGCATTCTAGTTGTACGTGGGGTTGCAGAGAGTAAACATCCTGCATTACTGATAAGAATACCTAAATATCTTCCATGCAGTAATACACTAAAATAATGCGATCCATATGAAATACCAGAAAGGAGATAAGTTCCTCGCACCTAAAGATCATGCAGGACGGTAATTTAAGAGTCTAAAATTACAGGTGTATCATCAAAATATCACTCATAAATACGTATGGTTGTGATATGAATGAAATCACTGAACACAAAGAAGTGCAAGAAGGTTTGCTTCATGTATAGCCATCACTCAGGCATTGATCACTAGCTGTTTCAACGCGGAGACCTGAGGAAAGGTTCACACGTTCCCCGCGTATTGGGCCATGTGTGCCCCATTCGGTAACTTGCTTGTTCAGGTACCGGCATAAATGATAGACATTTCATGTTCCGCGATCCTTTCAGAAAATAAATGATGCCCGAAGAGGTGCAAGGTTATCGTGCTATTACATTTTCATATTTCTTAGGAAGGATATATAAGTATTTGAGCAGTCAAGTAAATTTCCCAACTCTGCTACTTACAGCCTAATCAAACCAACCGTTAAAAACCTCGGAAACGCGGTGAACGTGTTAAACTTTACTCTGTTGAGATGTTCCTCAGTTCCGTCGCTCCCGAATTGGTCCGCAGCATCAGCGTTGATCAACTGAAGCGATGTGCGACTCGAAGGTTCGTGTGAGAACTGCAGTGTATTGGACCAAATGACATCTTTGGTCACTCGATTAAAATAAAACAATTGATTTATCGTCTGAAAAAGAAGCATCGTTGAAATTCACAAAGTTGACCTTATATGAATTCAAGACTAGGTTAGATCAGATATCAGTTCAAGCCTCCCTAACCGCAACAAAGGTGCTCCAAAGAGAGGATGGATGAAGGCATCATGTAGTATGGACTTGAGGGAACGCAGAATCTATGCACAAAGTGCATAGAAAAAGATTAGATTAGATTATAAGTTAGTTTAAGCCTCCCTAACCGCTGCAAAAATAGAGCGTATCGAAGAGAGGAAGGAGGAAGGCACCATTTAGTATGGAGTTAAGGGAATGCAGAATCTATGCAGAAAGAGCATAGCAACAGTAAGATGAGAAAGAAGTTCATGAAACAAGATCAAAGTTGAAGAAGAAAGTAGCAGGTGCTGAAAAAAAAAACAGGACAACAGTGAACCGAAAAATGATGGTCCGTAACAAAACAAAAACAAATGTCATTTTAACAAAAATTTAGTATGGAGATGAGGGAACGCAGAGTCTATGCACAAGGTGCATAGTAAAAATAACTTGAGAAAGTAGTTCATGAAACAAGATAATAGTTGAAGAAGAAAGTAGTAATCGATTCCCGTACAGGAACCAGAACCTAGCATTACTTCACCTGCAGAGTACAAAAAATCAACGGCGATGTCAAATCTCGCGTTCAGAGTCCAGAACGGATACTGACATCGCAATCGGCACCCCTCTTTTCTTCCATTTAAAGCCCAAATCGAGAATAGCGAGAGTATTCTGCCCCACTCGCCATTTGGAACATCGCTCTCAAGATACACGAGTGTTCACAGTTGATACGTTTAAACAAGCGTCCTCGCTTTTGACGATTGATTGAAATATGTGTTTACTCTTTTGAAAGAATTCATAGTTCATATAAATGAAAAACAAATTATTTATCACGACAGAAACCCCATTAACAACATACCATAATGCCAACAAATCACACAGCAAAACTCTATGTAGAATATGCAAACGTCTATAACTCACGCGGCAAGAGCGTTTGAAAAATATACCAAAGCATCTGTAGATCATACTGCAAAACCCCCCATCATGAACTCTATACCACCGCACAAAACACATGACATAACCCTATTAATAACATCAAAATATTCAAGAATCACAGCGCAAAATCTCATAACTATATACTAAAACAGGCATAAAACACGCGGCAGAGCCCGTCACAAATACTTAGCACTGTCCACTTCAGACTTTTATAGACCCATGTAGGCCATCTCTTCCTCATCTCGTCATTTTTAGGAACCCGCATCGTAAATAGCAAAAAAATAAACACGTAACAAAGATGCAAGCTAACAACATCTCCGTATAAAACACGCATACTAAAATTATACATCTCTTTCGTAGAAGCATAATTCCTGGTCGACATTTGATATCTGGGTCGTACAAAGCCCATGAAGCATCTACTAAACAAGAATCTATAATTCAAGATAGAAACAGACTCATCAAAACAGTTTACGAGCATACTAGGCGAAAGCAGGGGGCTGCTGAACGAGCCAGCACGTTTAAAGAGACACTAAAGCCATCTTTGTTTACGATACACGAGAATGGTTTGATCGCAAGTTTCATTTGGCCACTAGCCAGCGCGTGATGAGGCTCTGCCAGTAATTAGAGCCAACAATTGCACTCCGCTACACAGCTTTCGCCCAGCCAGATATCTGCTCTGGATATCTCGCCGGCCACCAACAAGCGATTCACGATGCGTGAAATTCATCTGAATCGAATAGACAGCAGTCTTTAACACAGTTTACTTCTCTATGAAGTTTCATACAATTGCGCCAGTGGCAGCCTTAGAAATTCGGCAGCCCTTGCATCGTTCTGTAGCATTCTCCAAGTCCGACTCGAAAGAGCGTAACTATTGACATCAACTTGCGGAAGCTCTTGCATCAATACACAGGTAGAGATTATTCAAACGTTAAGATAAATCGTTAACTCATTTGTAGTAGTGAGACTCCGCAGTCACATAGAACACAATTTCAAAAGATAAGAGAAGGGATCATTTAGTTACGACTGTAGAAGACAACCAATGAACGAGCTATGTTCGTAAGGAGGAGATTAGTTTTAAAAAAATTGGTAAAAGCCTCTCTAACCACATAGGTATCACTATGAGAGGAGGAAGAAGGCACCATTTAGTATAGGCTTTCGAAAACTTATAATTCGTGCACAAAGTGTTCTACCGCACAGGAAACTCTGCGCTTGAAGTTAGGGGTAAGAAGAAGAACAACAAATTAGTGCAAACAAAGAACGCATGAAAACTGAAAGCAGCATAGTCGGCACAAAAGTTTAGAAATCCCAAAGGCTTATTTATAGCTGAGAAGACTTGGCAGAATCCCCCCTGAGGGCGCCAGTCCCCATAGCATACGATCAACAAACCTAACAAACCTATTGCCCTCGATGAGAAGCAGTTCAAAAACTATTACTTATGTACCCGATCAACAGATGCATGTATCTATTTAAAGCGCACATAAAATCTTCCAAAAAATACTATCTGAAACAATTTGAACCTCCCCCATGCCAAAGTATTTAAGAATCTTACTGTATTAGTAAGAAATTCTGGTGATAAGCCAAAACCAAACAACTATGCATGCAAACAACTGTGGGAGATTAAAGACTGAGACAACATTGACGTATTGACCTCACTGCACAACTAATTTCTCCAATGGTGAGTATGACCACAAACAAATGTCATCCGCATCCAAGAGGGGCGCACCCACAGCCCTCATTATTATCAGTTTACCATGACGCTCGAGATGCAGTAAATACACCGATCATCCTCTGCTTCAACAGCGTCGCGTTGCACGGCCTCATTTCGTACGATATCTGTCAACGGGTACGAGTAACGCTCTTCTCACTGCAGAATATCTCTTCGATGCACCAACAATCTTCATGGCGATTATAGAAGCCCAATCAGCTTCCAGCGTAATACTTCAGACCTCCTGAGTTGTCAGTTACTCGACAAACCCTAAGAGAGCATATTGACTAGAAAAACCATACAGAGCAGTTGCATGCTAACTCATCAAACCTTCAGAGCAGTTGCTTGCTAACTAAGCAACCTTCCGAACAGTGACAAACGATAGAAACGTCCAAGACGGTTCTGAACGACATGTAAATACACCAGTTAGTTACAAGCGACACGTAAACAAACGCTGTGACAAACCCACACGAAAACGGCTGAAGAACAAACACTTTAAAACAGTGGTTCTTAACCGGGTTCGATCGAACCCCAGGGGTTCGGCGAGTCGAACGCCTGGGTTAGGCATGGTATAGTTTGTGCACTAATGCAGTATATAGTAATATGCATATGTTTTGAATTTGCAGAAAAAGCACATTTTATTTTTCTAAGTACGAAGGGTTCGATGAATCCATGTACCGAACTTGCGGGGTTCAGTACCTCCAACAAAGGTTAAGAACCACTGTTTTGACACGGTGACTGTGATGGAATAAACTGAAGTTCAGTTTTCAACTCGAATTAAAATTCCAAAGTTGTTACAACTTTTATAAATACCAAATATTAACTGGGTCCATTAGATACCATTAATTCTAAGATTGATAAAACTTTTTCAAACGACTCACCGATGGGGCGTATCGCAGCAGAAAAAACCAAGCACGATCCACCGAGATAGGTCGTATCGAAATCAACACGTTAAAACTGCCATCAGGGCTGTTGCGAACAGCAAACGGCCGGCCGATGTGTGCAGTTATCGATTGTTTGCACTGCTATGGCTCCATTTTGGGCGGCTAAGCCGGCCGGTCGTCGCCGTTAAATGTCCCCACATTATCGGCAACACCTGGTCCCGGCAGCGGTCCGAGTCACGGCCAGCGTTGCAACACGAGCTTTTTTCCTCGCCAAATTGTTTAATAACGCGACTATCTAAAATAAAACTTGACATGAAAGACTGAGCATGCGGCACGCTCTGCAGTGTTGCGCGAATCCTCAAGATATTATTTGTAACATGACAAATTTGATAATTTTGGCCATGATGGCTAATCTAGCAACGGTGATCACGACTTAGAAATTCGGCAGAAATTCGGCAGTTCAAATTCGGAAATTCCCCTTAACACCCAAGTGGACTGTACGGTCCTCTTTCAAAAATAACAATAATATATTGTATTTCTTATTCAATTTGTTCACTAATGTGTCTTTTGAACTTCACTGCCGAGTGGCAGTTGCTCCACATCTTGATAACAGTGACTAACTAATGCCAGTGTCGGTTTAGTGATAGTGGTTGTCATAACGGTAATACGAGTATAAAAATGTGGGCGTTAAAGGGTTAACACAGCGATCAAGTTTTGTAATGAGGGAAAGCCACGCACGGTGGAATTCCTCACAAATTCTTCTGGTTGGAGAAGAAATAATTCGTGTCCCAAGTTATCATTCACAGCGCAAACTGCAAAATTCTACATTGAAGTGTACGAACAAAACTCAATATCAAAAGCATGTAATTTTAGTTTATTATGCGTCTTAGCATAATCATGACTAAGTAATTCCAGAAAATTCACCCCATAAAACTTTTCTTCAAGATATGCTCTAAGGAATATCCACCCAAACCTTGATTCACACAAGTACTAGTCATCAGATTGCTTTTGAAAATTGGCCGACGCTGAAACTCCTAATACATTTAATACTACAGGCTTCAGATTAGATGTTAGGTTGAGCCTCCCTAACCGCAACAAAAGCGTTCCAAAAAGAGGAAAGCACCATTTATCATAGAGTTGAGCGCACGTGGAATCTATGCACAAGGCGCATAGAACCAGTAAGTTTAGAAAAAAAATTATGAAACAAGATAATAATTTAAGAAATAGTAGGAGCTGAAAACAGGACGGCAGTAAAGCGAAAAAGGCCGTGACCAAACAAAAAAAAATGCCCTCTTAATTCACAAAGGCTTACCCAAGCTTTAGCTCGGGACCTTAAATATTCCTCCTAGGAGCGCTAGATTAGAGCAAATTATTAGTTAGTTCAAGCCTTTAAGCCTTCCTATCCTCAACAAATGAGATCCAAAGAGGAAGGAAGAACGCACCATTTAGTATGAAGTTAAGGGAACGCGGAATCTATGCAGAAAGGGCATAGAAACCATAAGATGAGAAAGAAGGTCATGAAACAAGATCAAAGTTGAAGAAGAAAGTAGTAGGAGCTTAAAAAACAGGACAGCAGTGAACCGAAAAATGATGGTCCGTAACAAAACAAAAACCTATTCAATTTCAACAAATAGGAGGCCCACCTAACCTTTAGCTCGGGCTTTCACATTTTCCCCCTGGGAGCGCTAATTCCTATAGATACTATAGGTATATCCCCGGGGTTACAACAGGCTTCAACGGTATGGTCAAGTTATCAAGATATCTGAAAATAAATTCACTAACAAACGATACCTAACCTCCGGCAACCAACGCAACAACCAAAGAGCCTTAATTTAAAAGATATTGGAACATGACAAACATTAAAATTGATTCGATTTAAAGAAGAAAATAGGACACTTGGATTCGATACAGCACACGGCAGTATGCACAGTAACAAATACAACAAATTTTCACCGATCATGAAAAACAAAGACAGCAGCACTTCAGTTGCGTGAGTGGGTAGCAGAAACTAACTCATACTGATGGAAGAGAATATTGAACACAACAATTGAGAGCATCTAGCATCACGTCAGAGGTTACCGTCAGTTGTTCAACACATCAACTGAGAGCATCTAGGATCACGTCAGAGATTACCGTCAGTTGTTCAACACATCAATTGAGAGCCTCTAGCATCACGTCAGAGATTACCATCAGAGTTGCTGAGAGGATGACAATAAACAAGTCCGCCTACGCTAGCCCGTAGCAACTCAATTCCATCGAATATTGTCTGCCTACAGATAAACATTGAGTATTGATTTATCGTACCTCTTGGCGTCCTAAATGACAATTTTCTAATTCAAATTTTCAAACTTAAATGACTGTGGTTTTTCGTTTAAATTCCTCAATGAAATTGATGTCCGAACTTCAATTTGAAATGCGTTTCTAAGCGCTCTATTCACGTGAAGTCGGTTCGAAAGAAACAGAAAATCTACATCAAAAGATGAAAGACGCAACTATTTAAACCCTTCACCGTCAAAGTAGGTTTCAAAATCCACTTTCATAAACGCCTCTAATATATTTTATTCCTTGTAAAATTTGTGCCCTAATGCGTTTTTCGAAATTCATTGTCGAGTGGCAGTCGCTTTCTCGCAGTGATGTCGGTGACCACAAGATGCAGGTGCCACTCACTTTGATGGTGGTGGTAACGGTAATAAGAGCAAAAATTCAAGCGTAAAAGGGTTAAAGACGAGCGTACAACAAGGCGTGACGTTTGAAATGAACCAAAAAGAAGCTCCCCCCGGTTCCCTCAGAAAGACAACAATCATCAGAGATTCGATGCAAGCCTCAAAGAAGAGCGAGCTCATAATGAGCCACGTCCCCGATGAAGAAAGCACGTGAAGAGATAATTAAGAACTCGAAGGAGCCACTCCTGCAGCTCGTTGAGATATCAATACCGATGACCTCACATGAGAGAAGCGTTCGTGGCCTCACAGCACCTTATATGTCAAGCTCCTTGCTTTACTCTTGCCAGAATAGCTTCTTTCTGGCTCAGTTCAAGAATTTTGGCCAGAATACCTTTTGCTGACTCTTGCCAGAATAGCTTCTTTCAGGCTCAGTTCAAGAACTCTGGCCAAAATACCTTTTGCTGACTCAGGCCAGAAAAGCTTTTTCTGGTTCAATTCAAGAATTTTGCCCAGAAACGGCCAATGTGACAAGCCTCCATTGCGGAATACAACGTTCAGCTTTAACAATAGCTCCAGGGACAACAACAGGATCAGGATGAGCAAACTGAGGTCATAAGTCTAATTGGTTGGGTTGTTTTATCGGAACGTTTCCCTAGACATAAAATACGCACGAGCTGATCGATGGATGAGTTGTTGTTTAACGGGTCAAAAGCGATGCTTCCTTTGTACTCTTCGGTCCAGTGAATAAATGATCTCGTTAATGCAACTCGTGAAGGAAACTACAGCCCCTGAAATGCCTATTGCTACATTACTGATACATGTATTAATACTAAAATATTTTGAAGAGACCAAAAATACGAAAGCTAATGTAATTATGAAAGCATCTTCAATTTGGATGAATTCTAGTTAATGTCCTAAAAAAGGTGGAGCAATTGCACAGTTCAAACAGAAAATATAACGAACGAATATCGGTTTACATTCATTTCAATATCTGGAGAATGTCACTGGGATACGTTAGATCAGAGGTTCTCAACCAGGATAAATTTACCCCTAGGGGGTAAAAAATTACACAGTCGGGGGTAAATAACTAAAGTACCAGCTAATTAAAAAAAATTCAATTGAATTTCATTTTGTAAAATAAAAGAGATAGAATGCAAAGAAAGTCAGTGTGTTTTGTATGGGAGCAGTGGGTAAATGGAGAAATACAAAAGCCGAGAGAGTTAATGATGTAAGAAAGGTAGAGAAAGACTGCGTTAGATTAATACAAATTACCCACGTCCAGGACGAACCCCATACTGAACGGAACCTACCAACAAACCCTGATACCGATACTTGAGCCACACGAACCGTGTATATCACGACAATCTTGTCCAGACATCTTCAGCACCTTGGAAAGCAAGCCTGAGCTAAAGTCTATCAATGATGTCATTGAAGCCGGTGTGACTAACGCCTCTGTACTCGTAATACATTCACTGCTGCTGCAGTGACACGAGAGTGCCGACCTTGTGGTGTGTGCATGTATGAGCCTCCCCAACAGTGAGGTATCCTTTGCTATGCAGAGATTCAGCGTGACTGTCTCGAACCCATTGCGATGGAGTTAGGCATCTTCTAGTCAATTGATTCGACACAGGAATAGGAATATCTGTAAACATGTTACCGATTGCCTGTATACACACGCATTTTTCCCTACATATCATATGAGTTTTCGGTAAATGTGATACAGGTTGCCTGCGTACACCCAAGATTTCAGATGAGTTTTCGGTAAACGTGATACAGGTTGCCTGCGTACACCCAAGATTTCAGATGAGTTTTCTGCTAACGTGATACAGGTTGCCTTCGTACACCGGCATTCTCTCCTCAGCTATCAGATGAGTTTATTCATGAGATGTTCGTCCAAACAATGAGAGACACGTACTACTTTACTGTGTGTCTTCTCGATGCTGAGATGCGCAGTCTGGGCCTAACACAAAACGCGCTAACACGAACTCAGATGCTTCTTGCCTCGAGTCAGGCCTTCATGAGCTCTGTCTGCCATCCAGCAGTCTCAGATGCAGGACCCCATTACTGTACGAATGAAATTTAAGACTTGTCACTGGGATGTTTCGTCGCCTCAATTTTATTCTGAAGAGCTTAGATTTTGATCATTTTAATCCCCTCCGTGGCCACCGGTGGCGCACGTTACGATCTGTGTAAGTAAAATTTTTATAATAAATCATGAACGTATTATTGCTCTGGTAAGTAAACTTGAGAGGAATCACAACACTTGGTGGCTCCAAATTATTAATGCAGGACATAGTAACTGACTCGAGAGATTCTCCAAGGGACCAAATATGGGTCTATATTCTACAATTGAACTTTCAAATTAGAGTCAATTCCGAGAAAACCAAAGGAAATAGACGAAGTAATTGAAGCACGAGTCGCAAGTTTGGACGATTAGCTTCATATGTCTATGATTTTAAACAAATCTCATAGGTTCAAGAAGCTATTACCTAAGAATTGACGCGAAAATCCGCCTCCAAAAGCGAAGAACTACCTAATATTTGTTAAAATATTTTTTTCTGAATTTCCATCCCCTAGTCGCGCTCTCTAAATTTCGTGAACAGTTATCGATCGAATAATAAAAACTACACGATTGCAATCATATTTTTCAGATTCCTTAGAAAAGGTAGAAATGCATTCGAGCAGTACAGTCGATTTCCAAATTTCCTTTCTTTCAAACTAACCGAACCAACCGCAACATCCACAAAAACGCAGTCAAATGCTAAGACGTCCATTTCAAAAATCAAGCATAGAACTCGCAGAACTAACTTCAGTAACTGCATAGGAGCCGGCAATGGAACCGAGTCTGTATGCTATGTTCTAGGCTTCCAAAGCCACAGTCCTTGTGCCACTTACCATTCTAAGCAGGGAAGCGGAGTGAAAGATAGTAATATCAGAAGGAACACGCGACACCCCTTGAGCACGAGAGACATAAGCTGGAATTTCCGCAACTTTACCATCCAGACTTACGTTAAAGAAGGCTGAATTTCAATTTCACGCTTGACAAGCCACAGAAGCTCTTCTGCTAGAAATTCGTTCTCGTTACTTCTGAAAAACGGCAAGGCAATTTCTCTCAGGTCATAAAACTTTACAACTATTAAAATAATCTTCACCACAGCTTGGGCCGCCCACGAAGTTCTAGACAAATTTGTGCTACTCGAAAGCATGAACTTATCTTCATGCAGGAGAACACAATAACTGGCGAGAGGTTCCTACAGCTCGTCAGAAGCAAGATAAACTTCTCACCAACAGATGAAAACAAAATAAAAACTAAGCACAATTTGAAATCAAGGCTTAGTTCTTCATATATGACAAATTTTAAAACAATCAACGCCGTAGCGGCGGTACAAGCGGCTGCGAAAGTTTCTTCTGACGACATGGCTATACAATACTCCGTTTTTTCTAGCAAAATCTAGTTTTATTCAAAAACTGTAAGCCCCACAACATCCGTCAGAAAACGAGACTTTAGATAGTCAAGTCGAAAAAAAGGCACTTCAGATAGCTAAGTCAATGAAAAAAATTTCCGCTGCCCACCGTTCCACTACGACGACATGAATAATTTGAAATCTGTCATAAGATCCAGAAGTGAAGTTTTGAGGCACTGAAGATGCTTCATGATTTCTAACAAAGTAGTTACAGCCTCCCTGACCACAAAGGCATTCTAAAGCGAGAAAGGATATAATGGGAAAATATGGTATGACGTGCAGTAGAGGGAATGTGGAATCTATGTACAAAGTAAGTGTGTTCTACATAAGAAATTATAAATTTAAAAGGTTCTGAAACGAGGTAAAAGTTGAAGAATGGAATCAGCAGTGATGAATAACAGAACAGTGATGACCCAAAAAAGATGGTCCTTGACAAAACAAAACAATTTATGTTTCGACAAAAAGAACGCCTCTCCATCCTTCAGCTTGAGACCTCACATTTTCTCCCTAGAAGTGCTAATTTTATAAACAAAATAATTGTACCACCTTGGAGGGTAAATAAAATGAGATATTGACAATACATTAATGCCCAACAAGAATTTTATAATTCTCAACTTGGTTTCCTATATCCGTGAAATCACATGGAGGTGAAAAATCTCATGCTGTTCTTTCTAAGTAACTCCTCACTTTAATTCAGTTCTAGTTACCATAACAAAACTTCCAAGTATCATATCCATAGATGAACTTGTCTGTATTGTTAGCAAAATTTTCAAACATTAAGTGCTACTAACTGCACACTCCTACTTTAGAAAACAGATTAGTTGTTAGTCAAAGCCTTCCTAACCCCAACAAAGGCATTCCAAAGAGAAGAAAGAGGAAGGAACCATTTAGAATAGAGATAATGCATAATATATATACACAACTTGCATAGAAATAGCGAATTGAGTAAGGAGTTCATGAAACAAGACAAAAGTTGAAGAAAAAAATAGGTGCTGAACCACAGAACAGCAGTGAACTGAAAAAAGATGGTCCTCAATATGACAAAAATATATTTTGACAAAAAGAAAGCATATCTCTCACCTTGGGACCTCACATTTTTCTCCTGTCAGTTCCAATTCTCATAGAAATAATAGTTGCATCCCCTGAGGTGCTACAGAGAACATCATGAGCATCAAAGTACAAGGAATAAATGAACAATGAAAATAAGTTAAATGCAATTTTCTCCAATGAGAGAACTTTGTAATGTCATGACTTACACAACTGCAGCACAGAGACAAGCTTCATGCACCACCTAAACAAGACAGCCAACTCTTTGAGGGATGAAAATGAGAGCATGGTAAAAAAGACATATATTCATAGCTTGCAAAAAATTTCTAGGAAGAAATAGGTCTTGAAAAATGCCCACACCTGCTGACCTGCTTTCAACATCCTTTTATCATGTACACCCTAATAATGAGTGGCACAAAAAGAACACATGGAATTAACCATTCTTTTTGTGCTACCCAGATCATCTTAAGTTAGGGAAGCTTAAACTATCTCGTTATCTAATCTTTATGCTGCTAAAACTCTACACTGTGGGCTATTCTCTTGCTTACTTGAACTCAAGAACTGCTTTAATAAACTCTGGCAGCAAGGAACTTGGTGGTTAATCTTATAAGTGATTGTACAGTAGCACAAAAAAAAAAAACCAAATCCATGAGTTCTTTACGTGCTATCCATTATTAGAGTGTGCATGTTAAAAGGATGTTGAAATTTTAGCAGGTATGTGCATTCTGCTAAACCTAGTTTGTTCCTTTAAATTTTCACAAACTTTGAACATTTATTATTTAAGGCTGTACTATTGCTTTATGCTACCATTTTTAGCCCTGAAAGAGATGGCTGTCTTTGTGCATCCCCCTGTATGAACTGCAATTTTCATGATAAGAGTGAGCAAATTGCTAAGTCTACAATGCAACCCAGATGTTGCTTTCCTTGAACATGTGCAGCAACATTTTAGGGGGGGTTAGCAAAACCCTTCAATTCATTTTCCCTACACGAGCTACAAGAATTGACAATTTACAAGGACAAAATTTATACCACGTAGCATCAAAGTTATTTGGTGATGAAAACTATTGGTAAACAAGAATCAAATTGAAAGCTAGCACAATATATTTTGTTACTAACTATGTATTTCAATCTTAAAAATGCTCTTCAAACGAATACTTTGTGGTATAGATAGACTACCACTTGATCAATCAAAATGGTAACAGGCATAATACCTTCAACGTTTTACATTGAACAAGTATTAACGCATCCACCGCAGTTGTTAACGGTTGGTTGGGTTATAAGCAGCAGAATGGCAAAATGAATTATACTGCTTGAAAACATGTTATTCTTATTGAAAAATGTGAAAAGTACAATTGCACAATAACATTTTATTTTGTATGGTTACAATTATCTTTTAAAAGGGTTGTGAAACATGAAATGTCTTTCATTTATACCAGTGCATAAATGAGTAATTTACCTATTGGTACACATGTGTCCCAATATATAAGGAAAGTGTTACACAGAACAGCATTATAACTGAATTATAAAGAAATAATAGGAAGGCAGTTAAATGTATCTGCATCAACTTGAAAACTAATTTAAATTGCCTTGGAGCTACTTTACCAATATTTATGTTACAATAGCAATGATTATTATTTACAGAATAGATAATACTTTATTGAGTTTCATGTTTTAGAGCTAGCTAAAACAACAACTCAAGCTTTAGCATTGGAAGAAATAAAATCCTAAATTCATTATGCAAGATCTCTTTTCAGAGATCAATGGCAAGTGTATATGCAGTACAATATATAAAAAAATAGTAAAATATACTTAATGCTACTTTTTCCAATATACTTTGCTTAATAGTTTAAGTAATAAAATTGAAACACATGATGAACTTTTAGCATAATAATTCCGGATTGCATATTAAGGATTGGTAAATGTTGAGGATTACCCGGGAATCAATTTTCCACTTTTCGAATCCTAAACATAGTTAATTAGATCAAAATAAACAAGTTTTCTTCTATACACTTTCCGTCGTAAATGAGTATTCTACGAATTATAGCGGTAGTTTTAGTTTTGTCTTTGATGACAAATGCGCTCAAATAAACAGCTACTCATTGATTTTTGCATTTTTGTTGCTTGAATCATGGTAATAACATAGAAATAAATTACTTTTCTTCTATACACTTTTTCGGCAAATGAATATTTTACGAGTTAGCGTGGTAGGTTGTTTCGTCTTTGATGACGAGCGCGCCAAAAGCTTTTGTCTTTGATGACGAACACGCCGGAAGCGAGACTCCATTACAGTGTGGCCGTACGCCGTGCTAGATGAATTATTTCCAGCTTTAAACACTTAAGTTACGGTAACTAATTCACCGCTATAAATCGTAAAATACATATTTACGATGGAAAGTGCATAGAAGAAAACTTGTTTAGGTCAATATTGAATTTAATGTTGCCAACGAATTTAATAATTTCGTAGGTATAGATAGGTAATATAGTCGATTTTAAGACGTTTTACAAGAATGACAATGTGCCCGGAAATGCTTAGTTAGTTTTGGAGATATAGGATAAATAACGCCAGGTAAGAATAGCATTAACGGCAGTTCCGATATGGCTCTTCCAGCGTTTTGCGGACGCGGACCACGCCAAGTTTTTTGGCGGGAATCATCGGCCTTGGTATGGTTGAGTTAAATTGATATTTTAGGCTTACTTAGGTTAGGATACTTAACTAAATTAACTTTACCAAACCTAACCTTACCTATTGTTACGTCAGAACCGTATTTCTGCTGATTTATTTCTCCGTTTGTTCAATTATATAAACGACGTTCATATAACTTCAAAGTTAAATATCTCCAAAACTAAGCATTTTCGGGCATATTGTCATTCTTGTACGTCTTAAAATCGACTATATTACCTATCTATACCTACAAAATTATGAAATTTGTTGACAACATTAAATTCAATATTGACCCTTGTTTATTTCAATCTAATTAACTATATTTAAGCACCAAAAAATCAAATATCGATTCCCGGTTAATTCTCAACATTTACCTAAGGATTAGGTACACCATAACTAATTTTTAAATCTGTAACACACAAGCAGAGCCAACTATTTTGCCTTTTTATGAACAGCGAAAATTCTTTTTATTTAAAAAAGCATTTCGTAATAAGTTGAACTATCTCAATTTAACCCTTTAATGGTTTGCTCAACAAAATTGTTGAGGTATTTTTAAGCCTAATAAAATGTATGAAATTGTAGTTACTCAATGTTTTCTCTTGTTCTGGTGGCTAAACAGAATTGTTACGCGTCAGGTAGGTACAAAAAGTAGGCAATAGACGGCTCTGAGGTAGTGGCAAGCCTCAACGTCTACACCCTTTTGATCCCTGTGTACATGTCGCCAAACTTCTCAACTTTCCTAATTCAATTTCAGGGTATAACTAGTAAATAATCTATGCCTATTATACATCAGATATTTAATTTGTTGTTGTAGACGTGTTTGAATACTTATTTGCAGATAATTATGCAATTATGACACCATGTAAGGTACTTGAATATTGGTCCACAATTTTGTTGGGCTGCCCATTCATGGTAAAAATTATGAGCAGAGAATCAGCTCAACAAAATTGTTGAACTATGTTATTTATAGTGGTTATTCATTGCATTTAACCTTCACAGGCCCCAAAATTGATGAGTCTGGTTTCAATGGTACCAGTAATAGATATCTGCAAGGTGTGGCTCCAAATTATGCTGACAATTCTGATGATGGCATGGACACAGACAACAATGTTGCTGATCCTGATTTCATTCCCAACACAAGTGGTGCTGTAGCTGTTGACATTGATGAAGGCAATGATACATGTGATAAAGGTACTACTATATTGCATGCAAATGAAGGTAGCTCAAACTGACAGCTAGAGGGACCAAGTACCAAGGTTAATATCTCCGAATATATCTATATATACATTTTACTAACAATAGTGAACACGATAATGACAAGAAATTTTGGAAGCTTAGGCAGCTGTCTGAAATGCTTTGTGACCACTGTAAGAAGGTTGAGGGCATCCCATACCAAAGTGTAGAATAATGAAAAAATGGTGCCCTACAAAGGCACTAGGGCAGGAAAACTTTGCTAGTACATCAAAAATCAACCCAATAAGTGGGGCTTCAAGATCTTTTGTAGATCAAGCTGTAGTAAAATCATTCATGATTTACTATTCAAGGAAAAACACAAGGAAAAACAACATTTATCTATTCAAGGAAAAACATTATTTATCACAAAAAAAATGAGAAAGGCCTCTCGCTTGGTTAAAAAGTGATGTTGATAATGACAAGATCTGCCCCTAACCCTCAATCAGCTGTTGTTTTTGTGATAACTTTTTCACAATATTGTGCAAAGTGTGATGTATTCTCGTACCTAAAAAATCAGCAAACTTGCTGCTTTGATTGCCACAAGAAGTGAACATGCGCCAGGGCGGTGATTGCAAGTGACTCCAGTCGTATCTCCAGTTACACTGAAACCCATCCAAAAACCTTTTTTTATTTGATACAGAACACAAAGATTTTCAGTTGATATGGCCACAAAATGTTGATTTCCGTTTTACCAGTCATTTTTGGTATTTCATAATAACATTAGAGGGAAATAAGTTTGTTACTTGTGTCATTGTTTGTGAAAAAATATAATGATATAATGAGTCAGTATGCATGTCTACCTTACTACCATAATGAGGCAGCTCAACAAAATTGTAGCTACCGTAATGTGGCAGCTCAACAATATTGTTGAGACTCGTAACTCGAGAAATATGCTAGGCACAAAAAATTTTCTCAAACAAAAGTTGTCACTCTACTTCAGAGATAAAGGAATTTGACATGAAAAAAAATTTTTTTACCCAAATTCTACATGTGACCATTAAAGGGTTAAGACCTGAAACCTGATGGTGATCAAACAATAATTAACCAAGTCATAGGCTACACCTGAATTTCATGTTCTGATACCTCTCCATAGAGGGTCATAAGCACAATTCCAGGACTCCTGGAAACATTAAAATATTGGAAAAATGAAGTTTAAAATACAAAATGAAATAGAATACTTTATTGCTTGCTTAGCCACATAAAAATGCTTCAAATGATCATACCGTCCTGAATGATCATAGGGACAAGCTGCAACATGCAAACCTGCAACTGCTTCTCTTGCAGTTTGGTGAAACTCATGGAACTGTCATTTTGAACCCAGGGGTGTAGAGACCGACAATATTTTAGGTTGATGAACCATCCAAACCTTTTTTAGCATGTGTCAAAGAAGCATCAAGTAACCGTAACTCGAACTAAAACAAGCTTTTGTCAATTCCATACCACCGCAACTGTCTGCAACGAACAGTACACACCCAGTTCCGCTCACTCAGCATTCGAAATAATATTCCAGGATCAAACTAATACATAATCGATCAACTTACCTATTAATCCAAAAATGTGAATGTTCGTTTTCAAAAAATTCCTATACACAGGCAATGAACATCGTAGATCCGTAATAAGTTGAAATTGCACACATCACGCACTGACAGAGATACGCACACCTCTCACGTCTCTCTCCATAGCCGCACTGACCAAATCACCAAAATGTTGTCTTGTCCGTTGAATTGTTGACGGACTCAACAGTGACTCAGTTTCGTTTCCAATGAGATATAAAAGAATTATGTGGTATACAAGTTTCAGGCTAATAATATTGAATTTGTATTAAATTTTGGAACAGAAAAAATTTCCAATTCCTCATGGATAACTTGTCATTGTCAGTGAGTTTAGAGCTGAAGTTTTAAGAATGATTCCAGGATTGTGGGTGGGGCTTTTGGCGGAGTTGTCATACTCTGAAGGTCTGTTGCAAATTTGAATCAGTCATGGAGTGCAGCGTAAGAACTCATCATAATTCACGATGAAAAATTAAATTGAGCCTAGAAAGAGAAATCATAACATTTTTCTTCTTTTATTGGGATATGCACATGCATATTTTTAATGCTTCTGAGAGGCCTTCCGGAGTATCAAACGTACTGGAATTAGATATGTGCTGCTAATACTATTCAATGGCATTGATACATACTAATACTTTAGCAGGAAAGATGATATTTTTTAGAACTACATCAAGAATTAAGTAATTTGGAATACTGTATATTTCTCATACTCATGATTCTAAAAATATATGAGTAGTGTGATCACCTGGATAATTGTTACTGCAAGGTTCAAAATCAGATGTCCATGGTTGGCAAATTGCATCAACCTCTTTTCAATCCACATAGATATTATAATTCTCTCCGTACTCACGAACAGCGTATTCTTTTTATCATTTTAATTCCAACCTTACATTCCCTCTTATCTTTCATACCTGCAATTTTGTGAACGATCAGGATGGGTTTTCTTGTGTAAATATCTTCAATTGTGTACTATTGGCAAAGGTTTCCATATGATGCCCTAGTAGCCTTCAAACGCTATATCTATGTACCATAATTATGTTTACAGACAAATTCAAAACTCTCTAGCCAATCATGTAAAGTAGTTTATACGCACAACTTCACTAATATGGCACTTGTGGAAATGAAGTCAAGATTTGCGCGGTTATTTTAAAAATCTTACTAAAATATTTACGTTGCTAATCAGTTATAAAGTTAAAGACTGGCAGAATCAGCATGACCCTCAACCATGGTAACACTCAACCACTATTTGGCAACGTGAAAATCAAAATAGGCTTCGAATAATCTCCACAGTAAAGAAGATCTTGACAAATGCCGGAGAAATAAAGTAATAGACTTTACTCACATGGTCATGTTCATGATAGCAAATAGCAACTCCACTCAAGTCTCACAAACCTGGTCGTCCTCATTCATTTTATTAATGAAAAATGACGGTTTTCCCCTTGCAACCAAAATGCCAGTCTTCCCCTTTCTATAGTAAGAATTTTCAAGTATTCGTATTGTTCCAGTATGTTTCTAAAGTTACTATCAGAAGCTATTTAATACAAATTCATTAAAAACAATTATTGTCCTTTTAACCTTTCAGCAGGAACTTCTGTTTTTGTACTTTACCTTTCCAAGTCATTAGCGTGAAACACAAAAAGATTTCAGTAATTGTACAGTTCCAAAAAGTACCGTTACACTACTCACCATGACCGTATCAGGGCACCTAGCTTCAACATATTGAGTTCTCAAGGCATTTATTAGTGTGAATTGAGTTCTAATATTTCTTATGGCATATTGCAAGCCTATATTTATCGTAACACTATACATATTTTTAATTATTCAATTATTTCTTTTAAATAGGAGCACATGCAGGGTAGAGGAAAGCTCGTGTAGAGACAAGAAGAATATGAGTGATTCTATAATTTTTTTATAAAAAATATTTCCTTAGTAAATGTAAATTAAATGGTGAAAAGTAAATCCTTCGCTAAATTTTTAACGCAGATTTTCAATTGATAGTGTCAAACGTGTTTATAATTTGTGCAAAAATACACTGTTCCATTCTCACGTTCATAGTTTAGTCTAGTCGCATGTTACGTTCAAATTTTCCTTTTGTGGATAATTTACATGAGTGAAGTTCAGTTGCGAAATAATTTCAGAATCAGTCGATTTAATTTCTGAAGGCCCCTGCTCTGTTATCTTTTATAAGTTTAGATCCTTCATGAGTAGACGACTCAGGATATTTAACAAATTAATGCTAGCTATACGCTTTGTGATGTTTATTCATCAAGGAAAGTTCTGAGACCAGCGCAAACAATTACGGAACACGAACACAGATGAACGAACAAACAACAGCATAGGCAAGGGTGAATTACTGTTGGGATGTCTATTAGCACGGCAGTAGGTACGACTGAGGCGTAAATAGTCTGCTACAAAAACTAAAAATTGATTTCACACGATAATCGACCACGAACAAAAATTATACATGTTAACAATTCCTGACAGATCTCAAACTGTAAATTTCAATGTAACAATAGAAAGACAACTATAAGATTAAAATCAATCACACAAGGCTTCCGGAGTATCCTAGCTCGAGCCTACACTTTCTATCAAGTATGCACTACGATATGAAGAAACAATTAAAAGTTTGTGAGTTCCTGGGCTACTTTCATGAAGTAAAAATCAACATATATTCTCAGGTGTTCCAATTATAGAGAGAGTATAGAGAACAGTAAAATATCAAGAGAAATATAGATTTTTTTGTTATAGAGAACTGTCATTCAATATTTTCCAGAGTGAGTCGTAGTTCTTCATAAAATTAACAATACAAAACCTGTCAAAGTTATTAATCTTAAACTTAATTTTATATGAACACAGATTTTTAGAAGCCCTAACCGAATGTTAAATTCTGACGTTGACTATGGAGTGGGACAAATGTGTACCATTAGGTAAATTATTCAAATACGCACCAATGTAAATGTACAACATTTCAAACCATTTTGTGACCGCTTTTGAAGGAATTTTATCATCCGATAAAAAATCATTGAGCTATTACATTTTGTACATATCTTACAAAAGGTAGAAACTTATTCAAGCAAGTAAGTCGATTTTACCAGTCTGTTTTTCACAACCTAACAAAATAAACTTTACGGCCCGCGCAATCGTAGTCAACGTGTTGAGCGATGAGCTGTATATTGGATACACAAATCAAACTTACCCACAGTGACTCTGGACTGGTGTGCCCCATAACTCTGAATGCCAGGGATGACTCCCAACCTGATATTTCACATCGAAACAAGACAAGAGACACAAACCTTCTCATGCTATCTAGCTCAGCCCACTTTTACTGACGAATTGACAACCGCTGAACTATGTATGTAGGCCTACTAAACTCACTTTAAATACACGGCTGATGCCTAACTCGCACTGTCTTGTGACTTGACAGAGCGAGCCAGGCTTGTCTAGGATGCTATTCTTCACTCCAGCTTCATTTTTCTCCTGTTCGCAGCCCATGGAGTACACGACGTGTGATTGATGCAAGGTCACGCTGCTAAGATGTCGAGCAGACTCACACTCTCCTATGGATATTTCAAGGTGATGGAGGTGTAGAGAACACGTAGTCTTCTCTGCCCCTAGCATGGTAGCTTTTATTAAAACTATATAGTACACCACTGTTATTTTAAAAGGAGGAGATGTTACGCTACTGGCGCTGCGAGAAGGTCGAAGTGTAGGGTTTTTGGTGTACGCGATCCGTCATTAATGACTGGAATCGATAGTTTCCTAAAAACTATACTTCAGATGTGAACCAAAAACAAATATATCCAACCCAACAGAACCCGCGATTAAAATACTCTTAATCTTGTGCACTGGTGAAACTCCTATCAAAAATAGTCATTAAGCTTCCTTGACAGCATGATAAAGTGGCAGACCAACTGAGATT
Source organism: Morinoia aosen (assembly GCA_030386875.1). Lineage (NCBI taxonomy): Eukaryota > Metazoa > Arthropoda > Malacostraca > Amphipoda > Talitridae > Morinoia > Morinoia aosen. The sequence continues at coordinate 22,655,929 of CM059558.1, forward strand.
TAACATGGCATTCCCACGATTTTCTATGCTATCTTATACCTTTCCCAAACTTTCCTCAGTCTCAACTGCTGATATTCTATACAGTCTAATCTAACCTACCAATACACGTGATGTTCATTTCGACTCCCAATCTGCTGGGTTAAGTTAAGGCCCCGAAATAATTGTGGAGTTGATGAAGCTTGTATCACAGATACGCTCATCACCCACTTTCTGCTGGTGAGTGTGGCACACAGACGGACGGACGGACGGACGCGGCTCTTATTATAGTATAGATACTAGCGTACACGGCCTGTCAAAAATGACGGGATTCAATATTTTGATAATATAAATTTTCTGGATGTGGATGATAAAAAATGCACCCATTCTAATAGTACTCCCGAACAAAATATTCTTGTACTTGTGCACTGGTGAAACTCGTATCACAGATACGGTCATTAAACATCATTAAGAGAGACAGGAGTAGCTGACACCAAAGAAATATAGAAATAAACAAACACACCATGGACATTATTATGTAAAATTCTAAACTATCAGGTGAACAGTCCTTTTTCTAGCTGAAAACATGAATTTTTGAAAAAATGGAATCTGGACGTCGGCTCTTTGATCAGTTCTGCTAAATATAACTGTAGTGGAATAGGCGTACAATTTGCCACGCGTTTCAAGCGTCAATAGAACTGTAGCACTGAAGAATAGGAGCTGACTCGATCGCGTGTCTAAAGGTGCAGGAGTTGAGGAGTAAACACAGATAATATGTGTGCATCTTGGATCTTTTCCAGACTAGCTCTGCCACTAATGCAACACATGAGTTCACCCACATGTAACTTTCTAAATAATGCACCTATCGACTTCAAATTAATCTCAAGCGAAAGGTTAAAACATTCTTTCGTTCGAGAGTAATTTGAAGTCCAGAGGTGCATTATTTCGAAAGTTACAAGTGAGCGAACTTATGTGTTGCATTAGTGGCGGGCTTATCTGGACAAGATCCTGTACCTTTAGGTGTAGGAGCTAAAGAGTGTAAATTTGCACCTTGATTTCGTAGAGGGAAGGCGAAGTTAGCAATACATTTTGTCAGTCTCATAGGAAATTAAATCATTAAAATCATACCATCGTCATCTATTGTTGATTTACGCGTTAAAGAAAGCATCTTTCTCCATAAATACAAACTTTCCCTCAATGAAATCTCTAGCTTTGTACCATTTCGAATACCTAATTAGTGGTAGAACTCTTTTATAATAATGCTCTTCTCTGTTTTAAATATATACGTGTATGAAATTTTCTAGCAGATAAAATCGATGTATTCATTTTTTATAAACGTGTACGTTTTTCTTTGTTCGATGATTTTTTATAAAAGACGAGGGCAGACTGAAATGGCAAGCCCTATTTGTCTACAAACTAGTGTTCGGTAAATAATTTTTGTCCGTCTTTTTTGCGGTGTTTTTATACGCTCTTGAGCAGGCTGTGCCTCTAGGCGTAACAGCTGTGGAGTAGACGTAGACTCCTGTGCCTTTAGGCGTAACAGCTGTGGAGTAGACGTAGACTCCTGTGCCTTTAGGCGTAATAGCTGTGGAGTAGACGTAGACTCCTGTGCCTTTAGGCGTAACAGCTGGGGAGTAGACGTAGACTACTGTGCCTTTAGGCGTAACAGCTGTGGAGTAGACGTAGACTACTGTGCCTTTAGGCGTAATAGCTGTGGAGTAGACGTAGACTACTGTGCCTTTAGGCGTAACAGCTGTGGAGTAGACGTAGACTCCTGTGCCTTTAGGCGTAACAGCTGGGGAGTAGACGTAGACTACTGTGCCTTTAGGCGTAACAGCTGTGGAGTAGACGTAGACTACTGTGCCTTTAGGCGTAACAGCTGGGGAGTAGACGTAGACTACTGTGCCTTTAGGCGTAACAGCTGGGGAGTAGACGTAGACTACTGTGCCTTTAGGCGTAACAGCTGTGGAGTAGACGTAGACTACTGTGCCTTTAGGCGTAACAGCTGGGGAGTAGACGTAGACTACTGTGCCTTTAGGCGTAACAGCTGTGGAGTAGACGTAGACTCCTGTGCCTTTAGGCGTAACAGCTGGGGAGTAGACGTAGACTACTGTGCCTTTAGGCGTAACAGCTGTGGAGTAGACGTAGACTACTGTGCCTTTAGGCGTAACAGCTGGGGAGTAGACGTAGACTACTGTGCCTTTAGGCGTAACAGCTGGGGAGTAGACGTAGACTACTGTGCCTTTAGGCGTAACAGCTGGGGAGTAGACGTAGACTCCTGTGCCTTTAGGCGTAACAGCTGTGGAGTAGACGTAGACTCCTGTGCCTTTAGGCGTAACAGCTGGGGAGTAGACGTAGACTACTGTGCCTTTAGGCGTAACAGCTGTGGAGTAGACGTAGACTACTGTGCCTTTAGGCGTAACAGCTGGGGAGTAGACGTAGACTACTGTGCCTTTAGGCGTAACAGCTGGGGAGTAGACGTAGACTACTGTGCCTTTAGGCGTAACAGCTGGGGAGTAGACGTAGACTACTGTGCCTTTAGGCGTAACAGCTGTGGAGTAGACGTAGACTACTGTGCCTTTAGGCGTAATAGCTGTGGAGTAGACGTAGACTCCTGTGCCTTTAGGCGTAACAGCTGTGGAGTAGACGTAGACTCCTGTGCCTTTAGGCGTAACAGCTGTGGAGTAGACGTAGACTCCTGTGCCTTTAGGCGTAATAGCTGTGGAGTAGACGTAGACTCCTGTGCCTTTAGGCGTAACAGCTGGGGAGTAGACGTAGACTCCTGTGCCTTTAGGCGTAACAGCTGTGGAGTAGACGTAGACTACTGTGCCTTTAGGCGTAATAGCTGTGGAGTAGACGTAGACTCCTGTGCCTTTAGGCGTAATAGCTGTGGAGTAGACATAGACTCCTGTGCCTTTAGGCGTAACAGCTGTGGAGAGGACATAGACTCCTGTGCCTTTAGGCGTAACAGCTGTGGAGAGGACATAGACTCCTGTGCCTTTAGGCGTAACAGCTGTGGAGTAGACATAGACTCCTGTGCCTTAAGGCGTAACAGCTGTGGAGTAGACATAGACTCCTGTGCCTTTAGGCGTAACAGCTGTGGAGTAGACATAGACTCCTGTGCCTTTAGGTGTAACAGCTGTGGAGTAGACATAGACTCCTGTGCCTTTAGGCGTAACAGCTGTGGAGTAGACGTAGACTCCTGTGCCTTTAGGCGTAACAGCTGGGGAGTAGACGTAGACTCATGTGCCTTTAGGCGTAATAGCTGTGGAGTCGATGTAGACTCCTACTGTATGTCTCTAGGTATTATACATAGTTAATAAGTAGAAGTAGATTTTCATGCATTTAATTGCAATAGTAACAAAGTAGAAGAAGACTAATATGTCTGTAGCTGCAACGACTGAGAAGTTGAAGTCGAGGAACCGATAATTTTTTTTCGAGCCTTTAGAGAACCATGAACCAGGTGATCTGATAATTTCTGAACCGCAACAGAGTTAAATTACCGAACATGAGTAAGAGAATTTAACAGTTTTAAGTTAAATTTAAATTTATTTTAATTTAATTAGTTTTTTCAAGCAAGATTGAGATGAAAAATAGGATGATGCATGACACATCATCTCTAGCTGTGTGTGTGCGTAGGCAGCGGAATTTCAAACCTGGGAGAGGATTTTCAAACATTTTAATTTGTCGAAGAGGTGAAGCTGGCAGTAAAAGTTCAACTGTCGACTAGGCCACCCTATTTGCAAATTTTTCCGGCTGTAATTTTCAGGTTTCAATTTTTCAAGTAAAATATTAGCAAAAACGTGGTACAATTTTTCAAATGAAACGTTAGCAAAAACGTAGCAAATACAAAAAAAAAGACTGGTGAGTGAAAAATGAAGAGTAAGCCAAGTCAACAAGTGAACTTTTACAGCCGACTCTACAGCTACAGTAACGGGAAATGCTTGCAGCTGGGATGTGTGAAGTTAGTGAAGAATTCCAGGTGGTACTTTCACAATCCCTTGTCGTTGTGGAGACGATCTACAACTTGATATTTTTCTTCTAGATCAAGCAGTGATCCCATTATTTTTCTACTAAAAAATCATTCTTACAGTTATACCGAGTACAACACGTTTATGGCTACGAATTAGACAAATTAAAAAACTCTAACTCCACTAATTAAAACTCTATAACTCGACGAATTTTAATTCTTTGCTCATCCAATTTATTTTTAAACTGGACTTATTTAAACTCTAAATTGACCAGTTCAGCGTGTATTCCTTTAATAATTAAAAGAAAACTACATACTCATAAGAAAACGCTAATCGTAATGTACTGACCAGCGAAGATTGGATGAACGTAACACTTTGTACGTCTGTTTTATGTACATTCTCATGAGCGTTGTCTGTGGTTATCGAAACACGATTTGTTAAGATTTTAGACTACATCTAATAACCGATTTCAGTAACCTTCACCCATATAGGTCCAAGTGTTGTTGAGACTAGAACTTTCGTTAATGTCAATTTCAGTCATCCGGCTTATTTTCTCAACGGATTTCTTCATTGCACTTTCGCTAGTTGAATTTAGTTCCTTCTTCTAACATTTTGTTAGAAAAACCTTCAAATCTTTCCTCGTAAGAAATCTCAGCCGATTGGCTAAATCCACCCCAGGCACGCTGTCTACGCAAGACTTAAAGATCTCTGCTCGTTTTGTTCCTTAATTGCGAGTTATGGGGAAACTCCAACCTCCTCCATTTTTGACACAGTGGACTGTGGAGGAGGTGGACTGTGGACTGTGTCAAAAATGGAGGAGGTTGGAGTTTCCCCATAACTCGCAATTAAGGAACAAAACGAGCAGAGATCTTTAAATCTTGCGTAGACAGCGTGCCTGGGGTGGATTTAGCCAATCGGCTGAGATTTCTTACGAGGAAAGATTTGAAGGTTTTTCTAACAAAATGTTAGAAGAAGGAACTAAATTCAACTAGCGAAAGTGCAATGAAGAAATCCGTTGAGAAAATAAGCCGGATGACTGAAATTGACATTAACGAATTAAAATCGGTTTTGAAAACCACTAAAAATCGTATCGGTTTTCATACCGGGATGGGATGGTCACTAGGAGCGAGCCTCTTCCTCGCGTAGAGTTTCTTAACACTGTAACTGCGACATGAGCCACCGGTGGTCACTGACGGAGTTTTCATAATACTGCTGACTGACCGGTAGTCACAAACTCAATTTCCTTCAATATTATATGGGAACTAGATGAAGGCACCATCCAGTAAATGTTTGCTGATTTCAAAGGGGCTTACTACAATTGACTTTTAATTCGAGTTTAATATTAAACTGCAGTGTTACCGGCCGTAGTCAGAGCGTTAAGGGCTTAACTAATAAGTAAAAATAGCTTCACTCAAGAACCGCGCCACTGGAAAGGATGGAATAGTTGAACGCCTTCGAAATTTTGTAAAATCCTGGACATTTTGTGTCATCCATGTGATGGACACAATTAGGCTACATACTTAACACAGAATGCCTGTCACCACGTGACGCTTGTAAAATTACTTCGTTTGCTGATTCAATATATTGAAGCGCGTTCTTCCGTAATGCAGAGACTCAATTTTCGATGCTCAACCATCATACGCTATTGTGATTTAAGTATTGTTATGGCAGAAATAAAAAATCTAAGGAGACGTGAATGTTTCTAAAAACCAAATCGAATTTGAGTTTCAGAGACCAGAAAATCACAAAATTTTAAAAAGCTCATGATTTAGGGTTGATGAAGAAATACATTGTGTTTTTCCTTATGTGAGCACAGCAGCGTCGTGGATGAGGGGGAGCGATCATATGAAAGCGGCGAATTTCCGCCTTGTCGTTGACGTCATTTTGCCCAGGAGCGATCCCGATCCAACACTCAGGCTTCTGACCAATTTATATCAGCTTAAAACTTGTGCTGCCAGCTGCGCCGCTACAGTAACGCAATTTTAACTATCCTATAAATGAACTCTGAAGGTCTTAAAATAAAATAAAAATTATCACGTCTCCTACAAAAGTTACGATGATTCGAAATTCGCCCGAATAGCAGACGACGAATACTCATCCACCATTTAAAACAGTGATATAAAGTTTAGAAGTGTTGATTAGTTTACTGACGTGGTTATGTGAATATTATATCGTTCAGTTGGTTGAGCAACAGATATCTTCATCTCGAGCAGTACGCTTAGAATATTAAATTCTTGATGTCCTAATGCAGTAACATCGAAGCCACGGGAAGTGAGGTCATCTCATGAATGTGACAAGACCACAGCAAGGCTAGCTTGCCTGCTCGGTATACAGGATACGAGCTGATGAGCCGGAGATCCGTGGGAGCATTTAAATGTCGGGCCGAACTGAGCAGAATAACGTTACACTTATCTACTCGAGATAAAATGTCCTCTTTCTGCGCAGTATCACATGTGAGGAAACATAAATCTGCATTTGAACTTGTAATGAATAGGCGTCTTCTGACGGCGTATTCGTTTATCAGTGATTTCTGGCTCGTGGAATTGTGGTCAGCGATTTACGTTTCGCTACTCCCAGTTATTCTTAAACGTAGTGGCTAATAAAGCTCTGGAAATACGTGAAATTTGATATAAATGACTACAAAACTGTATTTTGCATCTAAAAATTTACGCAGTAAGTCGTGTCAGTTGTGCCCTATGGTTTGAATCGTTTTCCAGGTTGGCGAACTAATAAAAAAATTTATGCTAATTCCAGTCAACCCACAATAAGAGTGTTCGATTATTTTTTCAACCTCAAGGCTGATATTTGACATGCATGACGCTAAAAAAAGTAGGCCCAGACTTGAATTATGCGTACGTGCATGGAAAAGATAAATAATTATTTTTTAACTGAGGTCTCGTTTACTTTCGGCACCGTATTGACGTTTATGGGTGATAAATAGGAACCGGTTCAAGTTTTAATTTGAATACAAAAAATAAAAATTCAACTGTGGCTCTCGTCGGTGAATTTTTAGTCAATTTAGTTAATCGTAACCGTACCTCCGGCAGTCGAAAGTTCGTCAGTCGATTTGGTTTCGCTATGTTTTATTTTTCTCGACAAAATCCTTGAATTTGAACTTTTATCAAATCGGTATTGCATGTGGCGAAATTTTTAGCGCATGAAATGTGACATATACCACGGTAGAAGAAACGAGGTAGGCTCAAACCAGTATTGTTTTCGTTGACGGTGTCATTTTGCTGACGTCACGGCAACGGACCAATAGCAGCGCACATATTGCATCTGGTAGCACTGATCAGAAATACAAAACTTGTAATTTTCGTGATCCTCATGCTTATACATATATATACATATTTTTTTCATGCTTCCTTGAAATGAGATTTTTGAACAATCAGCCAAAACAAGCGATTCATATATTATTTCCTGACGTCAAGAATTGCGAAGTTTTATGTCATGTATATGTAAACTGTAAAAAGTTTCTCACCCTACAATGAAAATGCATCGTCCATGAAGTTGTGTTCGCTGACAATTATCATTACCTGTATCATCAAATGTAGATTAAGCAAGATTAGGAGTACCTTACCCTCGATCATTTCTTTTTGACTAGTGACATGGGTATTACAATACTCGTGTGTTTGTATCATCTAAGTGTATTAGCTTTAAGATATTTTAAAAACCAATGATGGTACTTCTGTACCATCTATATTGGAAATAAACTGTTTTCTTTCTTTTCTTTCCGTCCGTCTGTGTGACCCCCTCTTGATTATGGTATCCAGAATACGCAATCGGCTTATTTTTACAAATAGAAATTTTCTTTGGAGCTTTCTTTGTTGAAGTTCATCATGTCGCTTTGATATTTTTAATTGATAATGCGAAAAAAATGTTTTAAATTCGTTTGACCGGTAACCTGGCTACCACTTAGTATAAAACTAAAGATTTTGGAACTTGAGTTATTGTTATCGAAATTGTGATTTTCTTGAAAAGTTTTGAAGCGATAATAGACGACATTTCAGAATAAAATTCCGGCAATAGAGGCCACCATGGATAGAAATGTGTCCAACCGCAAGAGAGAGGTAGCCAGACTTCGACAGCAAGAAAAACGCCGAAGACGATCGGATGAACAACGCGAAATGGCAAGACGAAGCAATGCTGCTCGAGAAGCTAGAGCTAAATTGACCCTTGACCGGCGTCTGGAAATTCTACGGAATAATGCAGAGCAACACCGAGTAGCTAAAGAGAGCTTAACACATGAAAGAAGCGAGGAAATTCTTCGACGCAGCGCTGGACAACATCGAGTGACAAGAGAGAATTTAACTCAAGAAAGAAGGGATGAAATTCTTTAGATTGATGCCGACCAGCACGTGTGCACTACTAATCATAATACGCGTGAAGAGGAAAAGATGAGTAACGTTATAGTTGACCGAAAATATTTTAATTAATTTAGTATAGGAGATACCGAGTATAGCAAACGTCTTCACCACTTGGGAGAAGCACAACTATGCTAATGGGCATACATCAGCGTAAAGCTGAATTAAAGGAACGTTCTTACCAGGAAATCAGAACACATAAATACATCTTGGATTAGCCCGAGTTTCTCTCTCCATGAATACCGCAATTTATTAGTGGTATTCATGGTATCACAATTTCACAATATATTGAAGTATTCACAGTGGTATTTATTTTCTATGTAACACTAACAAGGATTTCTACATCTTTCATGCCAAACTAGCAGGATCTACAGCCATTTTTTAAATAATCAAATGTCTCTACCGAGGCTAACCTACCTTATCCTGCCATAACCTAACCTCTATTGTAATGTATCATGAGATGAGATAGACTAACACATCCTTACGTCCCTGACCTAACTCTAATTTTCATGTTCCTGATGGCAATCGGCCCATTAACGACCGTCAACCGTAACTATGATACCGCTTGAAGCTCACATTACCTTCTAATTTTTCTCTGCGAAGAGTACACAGCACACGAAGGAACAAGGTCATCAGGAATAAAACCACAAACAGCGGAATAAAATTCATTTTTCTAAAATGGGCATTCAGACTAGCGCTAGTTTCGAATATTCATTATCAATGAATGCTCTGAAAATAAGATCAAAAAATATAGACAAATTGATATTTCAATAGTTGCTAAGGATATATACAACCTATATAATATACAATTGGCAGGCACTTTGATCACAGTTAAGAACGGGTTTCTGCTTAAAAATGTACGTTGATTCTAAAATCCGGAGATCGCTATTACACGTAGAGTCTAAAATTGAAAAATCATCTACCGAGAAAATATGGTTGGTGCTTTCACAGTGAAGTCTAGGCGAAGACTGAGGTGGAGTTGCTAGCGGCCTATTAGTTCTAAATGATTTGCCTAGATGTTGGTAAAATCTAATCTTTGACTGTTTCAGAGTGCTCCCTATGTAGGAACTCTGGCAGGTTCCACACTGATATTTATAAACAATACTAGAGAGCAACTCTTTCGGCAGTCTGTCTTTATACTGGAAAAATGATTTTATTTGGAAACTATTGCGAAAAAGAAACTTGAAATCGATTTGGGGGTAAAATTTTCTCAAATTCCTAGTTAAATATTGTTTTAGCTTATCAGAAGTTGGTCCAATATACGGAAGCGATACATATAAAGCACATTTGGAAACTGTAGCTACCGTGACCTGTGGCTTATCGAACATTTTGTTTAAAAACTTTTTAAGAGTATAGTCTAAAATATATTGAGGGTATCCATTGGTAGCAAAAAATGTTCTCAAGTAATTTAGTTCGTCGCAAAACTTATGATAGTTTGATGACAGGTGAAAGGCTCTGTGAAAAAGTGTTCTCAAACTATTTAGTTTAAAAATGAAAGGGGTAAAGCTGAAGAAACTATTTCCTAGACCAGTGAAAGTCGGTTTCCGATAAATGCCTAGTTGAAGATGATTGTCAAAACGTTGAACCCTAACGTCTAAAAACGGCAAAACTTTATCATTTTCTACATCCATGGTGAATTTGATATTTGGATGTTGACTATTAATATGATCTAGAAACAGATTGGCATGAGTGACATCATTATAAATAACAAAAGTATCGTCCAAATATCGGTTATAAAAAACAGGTTTGAAAAAATCTGGACAAGAAGACAGGTACTTATTTTCCATATTGCACATAAATATGTTCGCCAGAGTAGGGGCTAGAGGATTACCCATTGCCAGGCCATCTATCTGTTTGTACAAAATATTATACCTGTCCTTGAAACTTTAGATCTCGTGTGTAACAGCTTGTTTTCTGTTAATGAATACCATCATGGTTTGGGCAGAAAGTCTTTTTTGGATTTGTTGAAGCTGGCGGTTACCGAAACGTGTTTTTATTTCAATAATATTTTGTACAAACAGATAGATGGCCTGGCAATGGGTAATCCTCTAGCCCCTACTCTGGCGAACATATTTATGTGCAATATGGAAAATAAGTACCTGTCTTCTTGTCCAGATTTTTTCAAACCTGTTTTTTTATAACCGATATTTGGACGATACTTTTGTTATTTTTAATGATGTCACTCATGCCAATCTGTTTCTAGATCATATTAATAGTCAACATCCAAATATCAAATTCACCATGGATGTAGAAAATGATAAAGTTTTGCCGTTTTTAGACGTTAGGGTTCAACGTTTTGACAATCATCTTCAACTAGGCATTTATCGGAAACCGACTTTCACTGGTCTAGGAAATAGTTTCTTCAGCTTTACCCCTTTCATTTTTAAACTAAATAGTTTGAGAACACTTTTTCACAGAGCCTTTCACCTGTCATCAAACTATCATAAGTTTTGCGACGAACTAAATTACTTGAGAACATTTTTTGCTACCAATGGATACCCTCAATATATTTTTGACTATACTCTTAAAAAGTTTTTAAACAAAATGTTCGATAAGCCACAGGTCACGGTAGCTACAGTTTCCAAATGTGCTTTATATGTATCGCTTCCGTATATTGGACCAACTTCTGATGAGCTAAAACAATATTTAACTAGGAATTTGAGAAAATTTTACCCCCAAATCGATTTCAAGTTTCTTTTTCGCAATAGTTTCCAAATAAAATCATTTTTCCAGTATAAAGACAGACTGCCGAAAGAGTTGCTCTCTAGTATTGTTTATAAATATCAGTGTGGAACCTGCCAGAGTTCCTACATAGGGAGCACTCTGAAACAGTCAAAGATTAGATTTTACCAACATCTAGGCAAATCATTTAGAACTAATAGGCCGCTAGCAACTCCACCTCAGTCTTCGCCTAGACTTCACTGTGAAAGCACCAACCATATTTTCTCGGTAGATGATTTTTCAATTTTAGACTCTACGTGTAATAGCGATCTCCGGATTTTAGAATCAATGTACATTTTTAAGCAGAAACCCGTTCTTAACTGTGATCAAAGTGCCTGCCAATTGTATATTATATAGGTTGTATATATCCTTAGCAACTATTGAAATATCAATTTGTCTATGTTTTTTGATCTTATTTTCAGAGCATTCATTGATAATGAATATTCGAAACTAGCGCTAGTCTGAATGCCCATTTTAGAAAAATGAATTTTATTCCGCTGTTTGTGGTTTTATTCCTGATGAAACTTAGATTTCCAAGACACGTACCCATCTCGGTCATAAGTATTTTAGATGTGTTCTTTAACATCTTGTATTACTCGGATTAATAAGGTGCTATTCTGCCGTGTTTATAACTTTAAATATACGTGCATGACCTCGACCGTACTCATGCTGTACTAAACTGTCCTGTTCTGATTCCTTACATTGGCACGATTGTCCATCTCCACGCTGTAAAATCTGTTTAACTTACGTAAATGATTACCAGGAGCATAATTAACTTTTGTCCGACCTAACCTTTTTGTTGAAACGCGGTGTATCGCTTCTTTGTTTGCTTGTTTGTCTGTCCATTCTCTCACCCAGTAAACCGCACGAGCGTACCCGAACACTATACGGTGACCGTAGCAGTCGCATCGGAACTAAACGATTAGCCTTGGTTAAATTCGTGTGGTAGTGAAGAATGTATCATGAATACGCTTATCAGAGACTCCCAGTTCATCAATTACTCAGCAAGTATTAATGCTGTTGTACAAATACCAACGCAACTAAGTTGTTCAAATCTCATACAATTGACCCCGACTCTTGGAAACAAAGTTTTAGCTGCAATTTTTAACACGCAAGTACACTAAGAATGAAATGATCACTAACCGTTGCTTTTACCTCCGTTAAACTGAAAGTATTTTGGTTCTCTTGAGATTTCTAGAATTCTTTCGGTGTTTCTGCAAGGAGTAGAGGACAACTCTGGTCTATTGTTCGGTTAAGAACAATAGAGCCAGGGAGTCTCTAATTTTCCGCACTATAGCGAAAGGAATATTTATTCTCTTACTTACAAAATTCGGCATTTTGTTTACAACCATCTACATAGGGGCTTGAGTACATTGAACACTGGCTGCTGAACGTGAATCAACAAAGATCATCTGTTGGTTCAATTATCATCAGTTGACGCTACCAAGAAGGGAGAACGAATAAGGATATTAGTTTCAACAAATAGTTAAGCGTGCTAGATGCCATATCGACTATCCTTTCAATGCATAGCGTGTCGTATTCGACACATACCGAATTTGGCTGTATGTAGAAAAATCAATTGAAACAAACAAGTAAATTTATATGGTTCGTACTCTACATAAAATGAACGCGTATGAAACGTGTTCGATACACCCCTCAATCGGTAGAGTTAAGTTTGGGCGCCATTACTGACGAGTGCATACGTTCCTATTTTTCTTTTTTCGAAAATATTCCATGCAGTGGACGGTTAACAGGGATGTCGTAAGTTTAAAAATCATTTTTGGGTTGTGTCCAAGTCCCGTACCGTCAGTCAACAATCACGCACAGGCATACATTTAAAATTAACAATTTTCTAGCGCAAGCAACAGTGCATTCATGTTAACGCAATTCCTCTTAAAACGTGGCCGTTACGTAGAATGTGGTCCAAAGATTTAACCGTTTCCTTCGAATTACTATCCAAAGATTTAACCGTTTCCTTCGAATTACTATCCAAAGATTTAACCGTTTCCTTCGAATTATTATCCAAAGATTTAACCGTTTCCTTCGAATAATTATCCAATGATTTAACCGTTTCCTTCGAATTATTATCCAAAGATTTAACAGTTTCCTTCGAATTATTATCCAAAGATTTAACCGTTTCCTTCGAATTATTATCCAAAGATTTAACCGTTTCCTTCGAATTATTATCCAAAGATTTAACCGTTTCCTTCGAATTATTAGAAACATTAGAGTCAATATTACTTTTTTATACGTCGTGCTAACGTTACAATCTGATAAGACATTACCAATAATATCTTAGTGAGATCCTGTACATAAATGCGGTTTCCAATGATGCATGCTGAAGTTCTCATATAGTTTTGTCTCTTTAAATCAACTCGGAATAACATATCGCCCGTTTGCTACGTATTAGTTCATATGGGCTTCTCTAAGTAAATTACTCATGCACGCATCGGCATAAACGAGCGTTTCAGCTATTTCACATCCTTGTTTTGAAATAAATTTGAGAACACAAGTTGAAATATTAACATACAAGAATATTTTTCTCACATCTTAGAAAGGACTGAAATACATTTGACCAGTAAAGTCGTTTTTTTTCAACTCCCGTACCTATAAGCTAACCAAACCAACCGTAGCAACAGCTCACACGAAATCGTGTTGATGCTTGAGACTTGCAGCAATTTAGCCACCAAGTCATTACTCGAGTTGTGCATGTGTTTTTATCAACCGAGGATGCAGCTTTTAGCAATGCTGGCGGTTGGGTCCTGGAGATGCAGGCGCTGAAGGTTATCAGGAGCATCGTCATGCAGCTGGCAGCGGAAACTGACGTGTAAGAACACCAAAAAGAAGTCATCGGTCGCTGTTTGTTTAGTAAGTTAGATATATTTAATTTAATTATCTTCAAATGAACTTACTGAAGAAAACGTGATTCATGCTCATAGAATGTTTTTTTTCACATGTTTTCATGCATGAGTTATCTTCAGTCCATAAGACTTTTGTTTTCATGCATTAGTCTTCTATTCTAATGCATTTTCAGGTGCGGCATATCTTGCTAGATTTTTACACGACATAAATACATAACAAATCAGTCGTAAAACGGTTATCTGGCAACTTTAAATTGAGAAGTATTAGAGATCAGAATGAAGTATCAGAAACTTCATTACGAACACATATAATTTAGAATATAGGTTGGATGCAGCGTGCGCATTTCCGACACGCCCATAGATAAATGGAGAATCAAATTAAAATATGAAACCTGTTCAGGCAGAAGCTGTATATAGCTTGAATTAATTGTGCAACTTGTTGTTCTTTCATGTAGATTCTTTTTCATACTAATTCTAGTACTATGGAAGAAAAGTATCCCAGTTTCTAGCATAGTGAATTAGCATATAGAAAAATTCATCATCGCCTAACAACAGCTTCAGGGGAAAATAAATTTTAGTTTTTTGTATTTATCGATTTTGCATTACAACGATCTTGCTTCCTCAGGGACTGTTTCATACGAAAGAGATTGATTGCATAGTAAGGATCTTGCGTATACAATATTGATCTCATTCGTACAATCAAGGAATGGAAACATGAGAATTATTCTTCCGAAATCCGGCGGATTAACGTAAGTTTTCAATGAAATGATGATCTCAAACCTAAATCAATGTAATTCTCTCTTTTTTTCGACAAACCAGCTGTAATGCATATATAGTCTTTCCTCTAATAATAAAATAATTTGAATAGTTAAGTACAAACCTCAATTTACACGGATGGAAAATAGCTCATTTATTCAATTCATAAAATGGACCAAGCACCGTATTAAATAAATCTTCAGTTAATAATAACTAAAGAAGTGGAATGAATAGAACCTTCTCATCAGGGTTAAAACATAAACTTTTTGCTCGTCTTGAAAATGAAGATGTTTATTTCGCTCTTCTTTTAAATTAGCGGTATTTCTTCCTAAAGTGTTATTAAAATTAAATTAAATAGTCTCTTAGGGCCACGAAATACTTGGAATAGTCCTAAGACGTGATTTAAATTACGTACTATAACGTGTAGATAACAAGATACAGAATTTAAATCCCAGTAGGACGCCAAGGAACGCGACCGTTTGTTGTGAGTGTGTTCGTGTGTACGCGGCGGGCTGGCGCCGGCAGCGATGCAGCCCCAAAGGCGGGAGCGAGACTACTGCTACATTTCAGCAGCGCGCCATAACTGAGCTCCTCCTCGTCGCATTCCAACAAGCGCCAACCTGCCGTTGTCGTACGTGTGGGATACAGAAGAGAAAAAGACCGAAAAACGGTACACATATTGTAACTTCGCCCCCTATTGTAAAATCCCTGCGCAAGGCAGGGGTTTTATTTTTGATGCTGAAGTTTTCGTATGGTAGCTATGCATGTCTTATCTGTTGCCTAGTAGGAAGAGAAACAATGGAAACATACTTTGATTTAAACACACTTCTTGCGATGACAGTTCGTTCACTCCAACTAAACCAGTTCTAGAATCTGTGAATTTTTCTTGAGATACTTTTGAGCATTTTTCTCAGCATTTAACTCATATTTAATTCTTTCAGAGGTTCGATCTATCTATCATTAGCGATTGAAATTTTTTATCATTGTCGAAAGAGATCAGCAGATCTCACATAAATTTTGCAACTTGCTTGCAAAATTTAAAAAAATGTACTTCTAAATTAATTTAAATTTACTTGCAAATTTATTTAGATTATGATTTTGAGGAATCCATCAGACAAGAAGTTCAATTTCAAGACAAAATAGGATATAAATTAAAACATAGATGCAATTTTTTTCGTTGCTATAAGAGATATCATATACTCGTATAATTTCACTGTTGGTTATTCCCTCTTCGCTGCTTACGCTAAAATCCGTTTCAGGCAGTAAATAGTGAACACGAGAAATATTTTTTGAGAAAAATATTAAAATTTTTGGAAATATATCTATATATTTTCTGTGCTTAATTCTAGCGTGTTACGAACTACGGCACTACTCGATTATTACGTAAAAAATGTTTTTCTAGACCAAAGTCATTTCTGTTCAAAAGACGAAGAGACATACGATTTTCAACAAGGATGCGAGACAAAGTTTCGATGTAGTTGTAGAACATTGAAATACTATTGTTCAGAATAATTTTTCACCTTATACAACCATTTAGATGTATAAATGTCAAACTTAATTGCGTTGTGATACGTTTTTCCAGCTGTGATCACTATTTTGAAAGAGGTATAGCCATTAACCATAAGTTATCATTTCGGTGCTACTATATCGTGAGGTCTACCGCCATATATCGCCTACCCAGGTGCATTTTGAGATTTACAAATTAAATGTAAGGAAATAAGTAATATGTACTAGCAGCCTAACCTAACCTAACCTAACCTCACGCTATATATATAGTGCTAGCAAGGCTAGAGGTAGATCTCATGCTGTAGCGTGGTAGACCTCACGCTATATTTAGTAGTAGCTCTATTTCATGCTACCGCGAAAGTTTTAATGTTTTGACGAAGGTAAAGATTTAATATAATTTACATTTAAAATTTTCAGGTTTTAAATTGTACAGAATTGCGTTTCGGCTAAAATCGATGGACCTCATAGGTTTGAGCTCAAATTTATTATAGTACCGACAACGCGTCCAGCTGTAATGACGTACTGCGACCGTGAAAACTCTAAGGCTTTACAAATACTATGGACAATGAACGTTACAGTGCAATTCAAATTCAATTCAAACCCGTGAATTTGAAGACCCAACGTCATGGAAATATTCATGTATGAGAATGACGTCCTGATATATAAAACTTTCTGCTATATTATGATGAAGAGGATGACAACCGTCAATCTATACTATAATAGGAGCCGTGTCCGCCCGTCTCTCTGTCTGTCCGAAGCCAGCCGAAAGTGCGTGATGAGCGTCTCTGTGAAACGGGCCATGTGCACTCGGCCTCATCAACTCTCGAGAGATTGAATTTTTCTATTTTACGGCCTTTCTTTCGTTTTGCCTTTTTTCTTATTTCAAATAAAAGGGATGAACTAGGCTATACTATGATAAGAGCCGCGTCCGTCCGTCTGTCCGAAGCCAGCCTGTAGTGTGTGATGAGCATATCTGTGATACAAGCTCCAGTCCTAATATTTTGACGGGCCGTGTTCACGCAGCCTCATCAACTCTCGAGAGATTAATTTTTTATATTTTTACGGCCTTTCTTTCATTTCACCTTCATTCTTATTTCAAATAACGGGGGATGGACTACACCTTTTTCACTTCAAACTAATCCAAGTCAAGTTCAATTTAATCCAAGTCAAGTTCAAATTAATCCAAGTCAAGTTCAAATTAATCCGAGTCAAGTTCAAATTAATCCAAGTCAAGTTCAAATTAATTCAAGTCAAGTTCAATTTAATCCAAGTCAAGTTCAATTTAATCCAAGTCAAGTTCAAATTAATCCAAGTCAAGTTCAATTTAATCCAAGTCAAGTTCAAATTAATCCAAGTCAAGTTCAAATTAATCCAACCCTCAGCTGAGTTAAAAAATGACATAATAATTTGTTAATATGAGTTTTTTGCGTTAAATATGTATCTATTGGAAGTGATAAGCAAGACTGGTTTCGAAGATTTATTACACTCATAGGTATTTATACACGTGAAATTCCCCTTTATCACATCTATGAAATTATATACATGCAAATACAAAAAGGTTATCATTGAACGATGTGTAGATTTAAACTTTAAAAAAAAATATTCAAATGTGATTCACAGAATACTAATGTACGATTCCGTTTGATTACAATTTACACTTGTGCATTACTACCAGATACATTCTTGCATTAGCAATAAAAATGTTGCCATCCATTCTAATTCTGTGTTAGTCAATGTGAAGAAATGTAGGATCCACTTACAATTCACAATAATAATACAAGAAACAATGTTTCTAACTTAATACTGATTTTATTTGTGTGTGTTCACAATTGAATATATAGTACTTTCAAGACTTGAATATTCATAAAATGATTATTATGAAAGTTACTGGAGTCTTAAAAATATTATATATTGAATTGTAAATAAATATTGAATTGATTAAATCTACACATCGTCCAATGATAATATTTTGTACTTGCATGTATTTTATTTCATATATGTGGTAAAGTGGAATTTCACGTATATAAATACCTATGAGTGTAAATAAATCATCGAAACCAGTCTTGCTTATTTATCACATCCAATAGATTCATATTTAACACAAAAAAATCAAATCAATAAATTATTACGTCATTTTTTAACTTAACTGAGGGTTGGATTAATTTGAACTTGACTCGGATTACTTTGAACTTGACTTGGATTAATTTGAACTTGACTTGGATTAAATTGAACTTGACTCGGATTAATTTGAACTTGACTCGGATTAATTTGAACTTGACTCGGATTAATTTGAACTTGACTCGGATTAATTTGAACTTGACTCGGATTAATTTGAACTTGACTTGGATTAAATTGAACTTGACTTAGATTAGTTTGAAGTGAAAAAGGTGTAGTATTCATAACACTAGAATAAACCTCATGCGGCCTACACTATGAGCTCTCATTATGTTCTATCATCATATTTTGCGCTAAAACTTCTGTGCGGTTAAAGATGGAGCTGCAAAAACACTAACATAGTCACTTTAGTAAACGTTTAAAAACTATCAGGCATCAAGAAATGTGAATTATTTTTTCAAGTTTGAAATAAGTTGTGGGTACCCACAGAAATGCTCTGAGTTAGACTTTCATTTAAAAGCCAAAAAATACTCGTAAAAGTTTCAATGATTGGTGAAGTATTTTGTTTCTGCATTCGAGACATGAAATGGACATGAAACTTGCACAAAAATCTAAAATATGCACTGCGATTAATATTATTGGCTTTTCCTAGGATAATGCAGTGTTATTCACTAATTTTTTCGAGAGAGCCACTTCGGTTAAACGCATTGATTGAGAGAGCCGCAGCTACTCCACGTAGGCGTATATTATATAAATTATATATTAATTAATTAGTTTATATATTTTTCGAGAGCCGCACTATGAACGCCCCTGAGATAAAAGCTTCAAAAATAAAAATATTTCAATACAAATACCAAGAAAATCTTCGCGTGATGCGAATGCTCTTTCTGTTGATTCAGTAAAATGATCAACTTGCATAAGGAGTTATAGCTGAAGCCAAAATTCCCCCATCAAAAAGATCTTAATAAACATAGAGTAGCTGGTAATAGATATTTTTAATTAAGACTTGGATAGAACCTAAATTAAATTCACGAGCTTGACCATTAAAATCAAAATATTCCATCAATTTTTTCTTAAGGAGTGTGATTTAATTCTTACAAAAAATTGCGCCCCCAATGCACGGTTGCGTAAAGCTAAACCAATCATACGATTTTTCAGTATCATTTGAACAAATCCGTTTACTTCAGCTTATCATGTTACATTTCAACCCAAAGAGAAAGTGTATAATAATAGCAAAGGAGGAAGAGAGGCAGGAAACAGCAGGTGTTAGCGCGCGTACTGCATGCATGCATGCATATACATTTTCTCCGTTTTCTTTCTTTCTCTCCGCAACTGCAACTGGGACTCTACGGTCCCAGTAAGGGAACATCAGGCAACAGCACCTCATAACTTTAATGAACTCGACTTCTAACGCTGGCGGATAGAGCTATAGTTATTTGTACGTTATGACTTATTCACATTATGATTTAATAAAAATTAAATGAAATTTTATGATATATTGATAGATTTTTAAGAAAATTTTGCTGAAATGCAATGCATCAGGTTATTTAACTGTCATAAACTGTTTAGTACACATTAAAAACTGTTTTTTATGAATGACTGGTTTTCTATTTCACAAACTTTTATCGTAAACTTTAATATTTTTTTAAGAGAAAACAAGGTACTTCTACAGATTTGAACTTTTCAATCGTTATTACATTAAAAAAAGGATTTTAATGAATCAGTAAGAAAAGGCTTTTAACAGCAACCCTATGAGATAACACTACTCTTAGTTTCTAAAGAAATTACTTCCAATTTGAAAAAACTTGAACTGATTTTACAGCGTGAAAGAGATAGGTAGTCATTTGGAAAATGAAGTGATGACTCAGAAATTGTGTGAATTATGGTACCAGTTAAGTAAGTGTTTCAATTTTTTACTTAAAAATTCAGCCAGATCTCGATACACAAAAGATGGCGAGTGTGGGTATACCAAAGTAAAAAATTATAACCAAAGTCTGTTTACACAGGAAAAAAGTCATCATCAAAATACCGTTGAAAACTATTGTACCTGCTTCTGTACATTATCACGATACGGAAAATATCGCAATCACATTCAATAATTATTCTGTGAACTTAGGCACAAATATCACTGAAAGCACAAAAAAAGATTCCACAAGTCACTTCCGAAATTTAGTGAGCTCGAACTCGACTTGTTCACCCTTGCTTGAGTAAAAGCCCCACAGGTTTCGAACTACATTAAAACATTATAGAACAATCATACGAAAAAAATTATTTTCTGAAAATTTTAAAATACATAGCTCTACTAATTTCACCTATTCTTCTCGACGTCATAAACAATTCTTATTTCTTGATATCTTTTCTGATTCATCATGAATGCAAGAGTAATTTCTAGCTTTATTTACATTGCTAAACCTTTCGTTTATAATCACAGACTTATTCATTCATAGCCGATTTTCTGTAAGAATTACTAAAAAAATAACACATAGTAAAAATAGCCTTTCCATTCCAAAACCTGAAAACTCACGCAATTCAAAATCATTTACAACATCGCAACTCATTGCTAAAGAAAATGGAGTATTTTTCATTCCTCTCTAAAAAATATATGTATTTGAATGAGTCTCACGCTGTGGCTGGACTGATCTATATTTGAAATGCCTTCGATCAAGTCTTAGCAACAATACCTTGAAGTTACGGAAATGATTCAGATCTTTTGATTCCTGACAGGTTCTAAATGCTCACTTGAGTGATCATACATACATGCTTCTTTGCAGCTCCATCTTTAACCGCACAGAATTTTTGAACGCAAAATACTGTGACAGGACGTAACGAGAGCTCATATTGTAGGCCGCTTGAGGATTTTTCTAGTCTTGTGAACATTGACGGAGGTGAACCTACTGGTCATAATAAAGCAGGAAGTTTTACCAATTCGGACGCCATTTTTATTTATGAACAATTTTATAACATAAGGGTTTCAAATTTGGTGTGAGGAGTTTTCCTCACAAACAGTTCAAATTCTACTTCTCAGATCGTAAAATAATTCTATCGATTGTTTATTTCAAACCCAGGCTGTAAACTAAACGTAATTTATGGAGTTCTAGAAGGTTCTTTCATTGGACTTCTTCTATTCTTTATTTCTATTATCAGTATCATGACATCAACATGTGTCTTTAACATGTCAACGGATGTCAGCATAAATTGGGAAGTCGCTCATCCGAAAGCACCTTAAGCTTCGTAAACCAAATAAATCATGAATAAAATGGCGTTCCGGTCTGGCTCAGAGGAATTAAATAAAATCTGCATAAACGTCAACAAGACATAAAATTTAAACTATGCTCTAATAAGGAGAAATATCACTCTCTAACGGTAAAATGAGTGGTGACAAAATTCAAGAGACTGACTGCTGCAAATTTCAAGGAATAAAACTATTCGGGAATTTCATATCGAAAAATTCAATCGATTATACACGCATATGTAAGTTTATATCAATTTTGGTCGAAGTCAAGCACATCTACCAAGAGAAGGACTACAAATCCTTTAAAATGCACTGATCTATTCGTATGTTCAATGAAATTTCGAAGTCTGAAGTGACACAGAAAAAATAAAGCTAACAGAATACATACGTTTCAAAAAGAAACGTGGCTAGGGAGATCTAAGGAACACACAACGCCCACACAAATTACTCATTCTGAAATTGGATTCTTTGATGCTGAAAAATTATAACCCTGAGCTTTCACATCACCACTGATATAACAGCCGAAAGGACGAAAATAGAAATAAGTCTAAAATCACTAAATACCCGAAAGCACGGGATACCGTGTTCAAAAGCCAGATAATACAGCTTTCTTTTCGCTGCTACCAAATTTGGAAATTTCTTACTCGACTATTTTTGTGATGACATTTTCGACATTAGAAAGTCCCCTTGAACCTAACATGCTCTCAGATCACTGAACATAGGAAAAATGAGCAAAAATAAAACGAACAATGGGAGCAAATAGAAAAACAAATATTGTTTCTAAAACCAATTTTTCACCAGTAAAAATGGGTGGCGGAAAAACTCTAACTACAAAGTCAGGTAAAAGAAAGTCATCTAATGAAGAAAAATCTTGACTAGAATATAAAACTGTACATACTCTCAGACGGATAAAAGTTAATGTATCTTGTATGTTTAACAACTGTTAAGTTATAAGCATAGGTACGATAAGTTATTTAAAGAAAGAATCACAGAATTTATTCTGTTGCCATGGAATTATTTTGTGGCTTATTAAGCTCACATAGCTCATTGTTCACTTTTAGATGTTTAGAACATCCTTATGTTTCACTTGTGGCACTGTAACTGCCTCCAGTGAATAAATCTTTGAAATCCTCATCAATTTACCAAGACCGTTTCGAACATAGAAGATCTTTGAGAATGAAATTTGTATGGGAAAACTTAACGAACAACTGCTGACACATTCGATAATTTGAAGCATTGCTTAATAAAGACAATTTGAACATTTCCCGTTCCTCGAATGTTCGCTAAAAGTTTTTTATATTCACTGATAAAATTTCTGAGATTCTCCTCATCTGCAACGATATTTTGAGGGCAAATCAATAGAATTAATTCAATATTAGTAAATTTTATTCCTGAAAATCATTATTGAAGTTATAGATCATTTGAGAAAATAAACTTGATGAAAATGAAAATTTAAACACTTTATATACTTTTAGATAAAAAAACAATGTTATGGATCTTGTGTATGAACTTTAGTGGAAATAAACTGTTTTTCTTTCATTCCTTAATATATTTATTTTTGCGAAGCATGCTTAGCGTTTTCTTACATCGACGATGATATTTTCAGTCATCCAAGGTTTTTCACTATTTTTTGGTGTAATTGTACACGAGATGCACGAACAACATTGATTGTACAGTATTTGAAACATCAGTAAGGTTTGATATTATTTCATCTATATTTTGCTCATAAATAATCAATGATGGAAGTAATTCATCCAACACAATACGCATTTTTCCTAAGTTTGATACATTTAGGCAACAATTTGTGTAAGTTTCAGCCCGTGACTAGAAGCAGGAATTGAAGATATTTTTCTTAATAAGAAGCACCGGGAAGTCAAAAGTTGTTACCCTTGTAAGAAAGTAGGTAAAGCTGTCATGAAGATGTTGTCTAGCCTGCCATGGTGACAACAATGAGTTGAAATTGATCCGTAAGCATTAAGCATTCAATAGTTGCCAGAATTAAAGGTAAATTTTTATTTAAAATTTAAATCTAAGATACCCAAGAGTATGACCGTAGGCTCGGAGTTTAAACTTCAAACCTTAGTTTCTTGAAAACTTTAGTTTCTTGAAACTTTAGTTTCTTGAAAACTTTAGTTTCTTGAAACTTTAGTTTCTTGAAACTTTAGTTTCTTGAAACTTTAGTTTTTTGAAAACTAAGGAGTAGTGAATTATTTCAAATTCGTGAAAAATTGTTTATTATGCTTGAACCTGCCTGCAGTGAGACTTTGAACCTCCTGTTGCTTAACAACGTGTATAAACACCGAGGGTTACAGTTATTTTTGGTTTATTAATGAGCTCGTAACTTCTTACCTTTCTACCTACACGCTTCCAAAAATTACGTAGACAAAACTCATAGTTTCAATAATTTTACACGTGACCAATTTTGTTGCTGAGAAAGTCTCAATCATGGATATGCTAATTATAGATATAATGGCTGCATCGAGTGTCTTTCTTCGTTGCTTTTACGAATTGCCACTCGTTAACAGTTCAAATTCCAAGCATCTATATCTCGGACCGGATTTTCAAAGGCTACGCCGTTGTATGTGTTACGCAGGCAGCGCATGTTCATCAAATCGACTGTTCGTAAGACAACTGTTGTTACCGGTCAACTGCACTTGGTTAAGTAAAAAATGCATGGTCAGGTAAGGATATGTTAGGAAAGGTTAAATGAACTCTACGCCTAAATTGGATGGGACGGCATTGGTTGATATCAAGTAGGAAAAATATGTTAGTCTAACCCATGAACTATACCGTCACCGTGTTATACGACTTGAGCATTCACCAGCTATCAGGAGCAAATGGAGTAATTTATCAGCTTTTCATCGGACGTGTAGCTAGGCCACCTCATGACTGGTAAAATTGCCCTTGAATTTCCCAGTCCGTTCGTTGCCTCTTCACTGGACATCGTGATGAATCTAAGGAATTTTTCGAAAATAATTCTCACCAAGCATGTCATCTGACTAGACTAATACCCAAGCATCGTTACCTGCAAGACCGGCGTGCACCACGCATATGACAGGCAGTCCCTTCCAGCTAGCGTATTCCATGGTGCAGTTCATTAAGTATTTAGCCGGTCTACTCGTAAAAAAAATCTGGGTTCGAAGCATAGACACACCTGTCACCCTGCCGAAGAAAGCCCAAAAACAAACAATCCTACTACCGCCAGCGCTGGTGACAAATGAAGAAACACCTGTTGCTGGAGGTCGAGAGAAAAACAAACGTTAGGACCAAGGCCTCTATAGCACCTGTTTGCCGACGCCAGGTACCCGAAAAAGCGACATTTTCGCCGACAATGAAAAGTGGGTGTGATCACAAGGCCTTGAATGGCGCTCATTATCACGCCTCATGACGGAGGTCAATGCGAAAATCATGTACTTATGAGTTGAAGCTTGTGTTCTAGTCCACGATATATTAAATAGTCGCATTGGGAAGACTCGGAGAGTAACCAAATTAAATGAGAGAAAAGGGAGTTGAGAAGGAAACACCTTTAAAATGGGCCCCGATACTTTAAAGTTATGTATGTAAAATATTTGGTATCTGTTACATTTAGGTCTGCGTTTATATTTTAACAAAAGCTGCCGAGAAAAGAATGACAAAAAAAAAAAAGAAACAGCGCAGCCGAATACTTTTAATGTAACTGCAGCTCATAATGAATGATAAATATGAAGGTGTGAACTTGCGGTTTTAAATTTAGTGTCCGTTATTATTTCAAATGTATAATTCTTAATCTTACTTTTAATATGCGTTTAAATTGTCCATTGATGCAAGGAATTGCAAAGAAAATTAATTCAACTATCACATAGCTGCTAGACGCTAATTAGAGGACAAATGTACGTATTTGTGAGCACTGTAGAGCGAAATACCGCGAGAGAATTTTCCCTAGTCTCCTAGTCACCCTAGTCACCTAGTCACCCTAGTCACCTAGTCACCCTAGTCACCCTAGAGATATTAATTCAAATTGATTAATTTTTGATTGATTAATTGTAATTTTGCTATGTATGGACGAGTGAACGACCAGATACTTTAAAGATGGTTTAAAAATTCTACGGAAGTGTAAATTTTTTCTCGTTTTTAAATTTCTTACTCCCATGGCGTGAAGTGCGCATCTATGTGTGATTCGCATTCATTATAATGGTCATTCTCATCAAGGAAATCATTTTAAGCGTTACATCTTCTGTTACGCACAGGTGGGCTCTTAATTACACCGCCCCTACGCCGGAATCTACAGCGTCGGCTTGGAAGCACGACTGGAATTCCGTCGATTCCCGGGTCGCCTTTTGCCCATGTGTTTCCTCTGATGAGCAGAGCCGCCCAATTTATAGAAGATACATCATTTAGCTCTAACTGCAGAGCATCTGATTTAACAGAGATGTGTCACTAAGTTCTAACTGCAGAACATCTGATTTGACAGAGATGTGTCACTTAGTTCTAACTGCAGAGCATCTGATTTAACAGAGATGTGTCACTTAGTTCTAACTGCAGAGCATCTGATTTAACAGAGATGCATCACTTAGTTCGAACTGCAGAGCACCTGATTTAACAGAGATGCATCACTTAGTTCTTACTGCAGAACATCTGATTTAACAGAGATGTGTCACTTAGCTTCAAATGGAGGGCCCCGATATATTAGTGATGTGACACTTACTCGTGGCTTCAAATGCAGAGCTCCTGATTTAACAGAGATGTATTAATTAGCTTCAAATGCATAGTCCGATTAATTAGAGATGCGTTACTCAAATTCAGCTGCACAGCCTTTGATTTAATAGAGATTTATTACTCAGCTTTAACTGAACAGCTCTCGTTCTAACAGAAATGCATTACAAAGCATCAATTGCGGAGTCCCCGATTCATTTGAAATGTGTTACCCAGCTTTACCTGCAAAGTGTGAAGATGCATTGCATTATTCAACGCCACCTGTAATGTTCAACTAGATGTTATAATATCTTTGGTACATTTGCCTTCAAATGCTCGTGTTGCTGATGATGGTGACTGATCTTGATTTTTTCCAGTTATCACGACCTCGCTGGTTAGAATTCACTTACTGGAATTCGTACTGGACTGTGAAATTTGCTGTCATTTTTTTTGACAAAAAAGTGACGTCATCGAAATATTTTGGGATTCGTGCGGTCCTAATATGTACTGATTGCAAGTTTGTTTATTTCTGTTAATTTGAATCATTATTTTTTAATAATTTGAACCCTAATTGTTTTTTTTTCTTGCGCTTGACTTTCGTCTCTATGAAAAATCTTAAACTCCTTCAGCCGTATCTTACTGAAAAGTCGATTTCGCTGAAAAATGCAGTAAATTAGTGTCATTTGATCTGATATGTACTTTTCATAAGCCCTTTTACATTTTACGTAAAGTTTACCAACATATTTCCAACGTTTTTCTTTTTACTGGACAATATATAATGGTCATTCTTGATTTGTTAATTGCTCTTAATTTGTTAATTGCTCTTAATTTGTTAATTGCTCCTAATTTGTTAATTGCTCTTAATTTGTTAATTGCTCTGAATTTGTTAATTGCTCTTAATTTGTTAATTGCTCTTAATTTGTTAATTGC
Source organism: Morinoia aosen (assembly GCA_030386875.1). Classification (NCBI taxonomy): domain Eukaryota; kingdom Metazoa; phylum Arthropoda; class Malacostraca; order Amphipoda; family Talitridae; genus Morinoia; species Morinoia aosen. The sequence continues at coordinate 22,683,032 of CM059558.1, forward strand.
TCTTAATTTGTTATTTGCTCTTAATTTGTTAATTGCTCATAATTTGTTAATTGATCTTAATTTGTTAATTGCTCTGAATTTGTTAATTGCTCTGAATTTGTTAATTGCTCTTAATTTGTTAATTGCTCTTAATTTGTTAATTGCTCTTAATTTGTTAATTGCTCTAAATTTGTTAATTGCTCTTAATTTGTTAATTGCTCATAATTTGTTAATTGCTCTGAATTTATTAATTGCTCTGAATTTGTTAATTGCTCTGAATTTGTTAATTGCTCTGAATTTTTTAATTGCTCTTAATTTTTTAATTGCTCTTAATTTTTTTTATTGCTCTTAATTTGTTAATTGCTCTGAATTTGTTAATTGCTCTTAATTTGTTAATTGCTCTTAATTTGTTAATTGCTCTTAATTTGTTAATTGCTCATAATTTTTTAATTGCTCTTAATTTTTTAATTGCTCTTAATTTTTTTTATTGCTCTGAATTTGTTAATTGCTCTGAATTTGTTAATTGCTCTTAATTTGTTAATTGCTCTTAATTTGTTAATTGCTCTTAATTTGTTAATTGCTCTAAATTTGTTAATTGCTCTTAATTTGTTAATTGCTCATAATTTGTTAATTGCTCTTAATTTGTTAATTGCTATTAATTTGTTAATTGCTCAGAATTTGTCAATTGCTCTTAATTTGTTAATTGCTTTTAATTTGCTAATTGCTCTTAATTTCTTAATTGCTCTTAATTTGTTAATTGCTCGTAATTTGTTAATTGCTCTTAACTTTTTAATTGCTCCTAATTGATTATTTGCTCGTAAGTTGTTAATTGCTCTTAATTTATTAATTGCTCGCAATTTTTTAATTGCTCTTAATTTATTATTTGCTCATAATTTATTATTTGCTCATAATTTATTATTTGCTCGTAATTTTTTAATTGCCCTTAATTTATTAAGTGCCCTTAATTTATTATTTGCTCGTAGTTTCTTAATAGCTCTTAATCATTATGTGCTCTTAATTTATCATTTGCTCCTAATTTGTTAATTGCTAGTAATTGTTTTCATTTCGTGCATGTAATTGGTATACATTACGCTCTTTATCTGCTGATCTTAGAGACGTACGGACATAAGTTAGCGAAATAAGTTTTCCGCAACTGTTTTGGTTGATTGGTCTTGCCCGCGGGACACAATTTAGTATTCTTCTTATTCCAAACTAGAACTCGTGACCCGTTTGCTTGTTTGCATAACTAAATTTTCGAGAAACATTTTTTCGGAAAATGGGATTTTGAAACAGATCGGATCCACAATTCAGTCCGAGAAAATTAAAAATTTTCAGCTTGTGCAACCAAAAGTTGAGGGACAATTTTATCTAACGCTCTTACTGAAAGCAGAGTGAATTGGGGCAACTAAATACCAAAGCGAGCAAACTAATGGGCATTTGCAACAGATCAGATCCACAATACAGTAGCTAAGATTTCAAATTTTTCCTTATGTTGTAACTAAAAATTGGATGGTAAATTTTGTTTTATGTGTTTACCGAGAGCAGAGAGTGAATGGTGCCAACCAACCAACGAAATAGGTAAACCAAAAAGATTTTAATCATGACGGTTTGCTCTGTTTATTAATTTTAATAGAAATATAATAATTCTTAGAGTTTTACATGCTAGAACATCCTAAGCTTTTATGGTCATGTTATTTTAATAATTAATAATTACTTGTGATTTACGAAAGTAAAATTGGTTTAATATCAATAAAATGCAATTCTTTAAAATACACGCTGAGGAGAAAATGTGGAACATTTTTTTTAAAATAAATACTTGTACATTTGCATTCGCAATCCAGTATTTGCGGTAAACCTAATAAGTTCGATCAAAGAAAACGTGAATTTATTGCGATGAATTTGTGCATCTATTATACAGAAAAATAAACTGAATGTCTCCTTTCTTATAACCAAAAGAAGTTCCGTCATTCCCTCATAATCTCGTTATTGAAAGCCGGGTGCTGAATTTGGCTCTTTTATTACAAGACTGTGAGTAGACGGTGACAAGCGAGCAAACAAACCAAAAATATTACCAAATTTCTGTGAGTATTTTTGCTAGATTAACTTCCGTGTGTGTTGTGTATGGTATAGTCTGAAGTTTAACCAAAGTATTTTTACTTGGATGGTGCTCGCGATAGCCATGTGCTAGAGGTTCTGCCGCCGTGCGGCAGAGACCTGGGTTCGAAACTCGGCGCTGGCGGTGGCGATTTTCTCTGTTGGGTATAGGAGAAAAATTCCAAGCACAATACCCCACTCTACCCAGGTGTCTGAAATGGGTACCGGTCTTGACCGGGGGAAAGCGTCATGGCGTCCTGGCGTTAGTTATAAGGCATTTGAAAATCCAATGTACAAGGTGATATGTATCAGGCTTGATTGGAAATAAAGCATCCGTATAGATGCCTTCATTATTGTTACTTCATTTCCTGCACGTACGCTTTTTTGGACGAGAAGAAAATTTAACACAAAAAATTGATAGAAAATCGTTGAATCTTTAAAATAATTATTCGTCAGCTAACGTCATCAAAAGTCATCTCAAATTCCTTTTTGATTTTAAATTCGATACAAATTGTTTCCAAAATGCAATATAAAAGTTAGCTTTCCTCGCACTACGATTCTATAGGAGGAGGCTTGTTTCCATCGTCTTTTTTTGAACTGATCCTCTATAATTCCATAAGGTCGTAGGTAGAACAGGTGAGTACACACTGTCTGTCAGCGCTTTCTGAGCATTAACAAATCACGAAAAACTAAGGTAGGCAAAAAATGCGCCACCTTCCAGTAATCCCTCACAGCAGAACAATCTCACGCTACCATCACTAGGAAAAAATGCATGCATGTCAATACAGTGATACCTTGATAGAGTGCAGTTGAACGTCTACATTATGCTTTATTTCTCTCAGGATTTACATGCTACTCATGCTGTTCGAGAGTTGGTAAACTTAGTTCGCGATTGACAAAGATCTTTGTAATTAAATTTCTACCCCTAAAGAATATAGTTGTCGTGAAGTTCATTAAACAGAGAAGAAAAATTTCGCTGTTATGGAGTGCTGATGGTAGAATGTTTCAAATTCTGACAGCACAAAAAGCACATTAGTTTTTACAGAAAAGAATAAAAAAATGCGCTGTTTTCCGGCCTGAGGAAATCGACATCAGGGGACATAAAAAAAGTGTTATTTGTGGCACTTGGAAGCCGAGAATCAAAAGCTGCTAAGCATGGGCTTGCTTAAGCTAATTATAAACATACGTTCAACGGGTGTCTTCTTTTATTCACTAACGTGATGCATGAAGATGGAATTTTAATATTCCGAAACATATACAATAAACAATGTACATTTTAACATTGGTTCTTTTTTTCATCTCACGCGTGAGAGTCCTCAAGAATTGACCTATTGGAAATATGATCCAAGTCATGAATAACTGGAACCAATTTTCATCAGAACCCAGTCTAACTTTGAGGTCGGTGCATCAACGATTTTAACCGCCCAGGTATAGTTTCAAAAAAGATTCTGCAAATCATGGATGCACCGGCAGAAAAAAAATGTGCTGCAACATGTTACGGTTTTTAAGTCTCTGAACTCGACAATGCGCTGCGAACAGTGTTGCCCATTAAAGCCAGGAGCCTCTCACCTCTGCGCGCTTCAATTACCTGTGAAATTGCATAAGTATCCGAAGAGTGATAAATAGGTAACAAAATTAACAAATAACGTCAGTAATATGGTGTGAATTCCAAGGGAATTACGTTCACCAGTGATCATTTCCTAACATCCAGTCTCTTACAGTGAAATCAATTGGAAATGTGAGGGCAAATTTGAGATCTAAAAGGAAAAAATGCGTGAACATGAGCTCTTCGATTCATTAACATTTAAATTTAATACAAGAGGGACAAGAGAGATATTTGTGATAAAATATATATAATTACGAATTGGTATATTTTTTTGTAAACGAATACTTTGAGAGCAAAAAAAATATTTGAAATTGACGCCGATATCTTGAAAGCATATAAAAATCTGCATTTGAAAAATAGCCTGCAATGTTAAAAATAACCTACACTGCGAGAGGATGTACTCAGCATTTTGTTAAAAGAAGTACATCACAGTACATCAATGTATTGTGACTTTAAAATGCGGAAGACAAAATTTATCGACAAAATTTAACTTTGAAACTATCACTTTTCATTTCCCGAGAACAGAAATGACGTAAGCCGAATAATGCATGATAAAATAATATCCAAAAAACAACTTGCTGTATCGTTTTTAATTGAATTCAATACCAACTTCTCTCAATTTATCATGAAAGTACTTAAAACTGTTTCACGTGCGTCGCCGGCAAATATTTCTAACCAGCTTTACGAGGTGCAAAAGGTTCCACCTTTTCTGATATTATCAATCTTGCTGACGCCTCTTGGAAGAGTTTTGGACACCTGAGCATGGCTCGAAGGCTATAATCTCAGAGGCTTAGAGGTTTTCTAATGACATTTAGCAAGGGAAAACGAGGCATGAGAAAAACTAACATTCACACAATTGGATCGCCTCACGGGAGTTGACCAGATAATGCCCAAGCGTTAAGTGTTCGTCCGCTGGGACAGGTTGGTCATAAATTTGGTAGGTTCAAATGAGCCAGTGGAGCAGGCGTAGATCGCAAGGCTGAGGCAAATTGGGGGCTCATGAAAGAGTTCTGGACATTCAAGTGATGTTTTGCCGATACCTGGCTGAGGCAAATTGGGAGCTCATAAAAAAATTTTAGACATTCAAGCGATTTTCTGCAGATGCCTAGATCATCTTTTCCAGATGCCTAAGCTAACAGCATAGGGATCCACTATCAATCGGCGAATTTTTTTATATGAGAGGGGATGCTAGTCAATTGATAAAATAATTTCTCGCCTAAGGCGATACATGTATTTCAAGAAATTAAAACGGGGGCAAGCCTTTGTCAGTAAATCTAGTAAATTGAATGCTAATATTACGGCAAAAAAAAATTAGGCGCATTTTTTAAATTAATGGGAACATTTCACATTTATAGAAACCAAAACGACAAAAAATAATTTTTTAATTGACAATGAAATGAGCAAACAAACTTAACGTAAGAATTCGAACTGGGATCAGTTTCTGGGTGGGTTTTGTTCTATTTACATAGACTTACATTACTTTAGTTAAAAGAATAGTGATTTCACTGAAAATACGTAAACTGAATGTCAACAATAAAAACCAACGTACTATTACTGACTCAGGTTCAAAGCTAATTGGAACCCATGCCCTGCCACTCGAGCGAGAACAATTGATGTCATGATGCTATTCTGAGATAAATCATCATTTTGAAAACGACTCGTCTCTCAGTCGAAAAAAGTTCCTTAATTGGAACGTTTAAAGCGTTGTCAAAAGTTCCTCAAAGTTGTTTCAATTTTTCACAAATGAAGAAACTTTTCGATAATTTAAACTAGAGCAGGGGTTCCCAACCATTTTTTTCCCGCATCCCTAAAAATTTCATTTCAATAACCTCACACCCCGTGAAACAAAAGTACCAACATATAGCCAATATTCAATAATATACCTAGACTTTTCTCGCAGCCCCTGGAATATCGTCTCGCACTGCCAGGGGTGCGAGCACCCCAAGTTGGGAGCACAGTCTTGTGTATATCGTGGTTGGGAGCCCCTATAGACTAAAGGGACGCATAATAAACACAATTTTCTCGTCAGTAGTTGCAGTCAGCAGCGTCTTACTCGACAGGTGCACGTTTTATCATTTACAAAGCTCGTAACTCTTACGCGGATGGTAGGAAATGATTTTCACGAAGCACGTATACCAAAACCGCACAAGGTTAATTGGTCGTACCTGAGAGCGCGACGTTTTGGAATCATTCCGTATCTGACAGGCATTCCCTGAAATGATTTGAGCACTTTTTGAGCTCATTGACCTCCATACATCATCAGGAACTATAACGCTAAAACATATGGTTTTCACAAGTGACGTATTCAAGGTTCAATTTTTTTATCATGAATAATTATCAAAGACAAGCATAAAGAGCGGTCATAAAATGATTTATAATCATTGACAATATACTAAATTATTTGTAGCCGTATGTTAAAGTACAACGTTGCTGCAAAGAATGATACAGGATGGAATCCCGGTGCACTTTTGAAACACATTTAACATTTCTAAATCAACTTTTTTTCTTTTCTATGTTCAAGTGTAAGATGAAGAGAGTGCGGCCTAACTATAGGAAGTTCATGCTGATACTTCTGCTCGTAAAGACGTTTGTGATCAACGATATACTGGCATTCCTGTTAAACTTTTTAACTTGAGGGGTAGAATAATGTAAATTTTACTAATGAAAAGGGACGGGTACTAACAAAATCACTTCACATTTTTTCAAAAATTTGAGTGTAAATTTTCATTTTTATTTTTCGCACTCCTTGGGGTACGAGACGATATTCCAGGGGGTGCGAGGTTCAAATGAAATTTCTTCAGGAGTGCGAGGCGAAAAGAGGGTTCGGAACTGCATATAAATTCTGCATATTACAAATATTCTGCATATTACTACACATAAATTTTGGAGTGGCATTCTGGGTCGTTCTCCACCCGGTATGTTAAACTCGGGCATAAATCTCAAACTTAAAGATCTTGGCGCAACGAATATGCGATACGAGAAAGAGGAACATGAAGTAAAGGCGGTAATATCATTTCAAGTGATATGCGTCATTTTATTGCTTATTCATCAGAACATGAAATAAATCAACGTATTTCACACGAGGTCGAACAAGCGAAGAAACTTGAAATAACTCTTAACTAGTGCGGCTACTTATTTCAGCTCTGCATTGAGCTCCTCACTAGCTATATTTTGTACCACCTGTAAGAAATAAAGAACAGGTTGATCTCGGGATTTGAATCACTAGAAAAACAGTAGGAGTTGCTAGTATTGAACAAATAAGAAATTAATAAACATACCATCGAGTTGTATGTATTGTTGTTTTTGTAGGCAAAATTATTGAAAAATACCCAACCCAAATTCGATTGAATCTGTGATGGACTTACCGAAAGCACAATCTATATCAAATGACTATTGTTAATTATATTGATATAATCCTAAAAAAATACTGGAACGGTCGAATGAAAAATTCTAATGATAAAAGGGATTGTTCCAAATATCTTTCTATCTTCTAACAGAGCAACCAAAAACCTGTAATAACAGATTTGCCTTAACTTTAACTTTCTGCCTGTTCCTTCTTCTCCTTTTCATTTGGTTTGACACAACGGAGGATACTGCTTTATTTGCAAGGCTAGAATAAATTTTAACACACATTACATTTCAGCTCCGGATGAATGTTGTGCGTTATTTTTTCTGTTCGTATCTATTAAATGCAAGATCATGAGCAAAATACAATTTTGATGGCTGCAAATTAGAAGTAGGGTAGATTGAGCGCGTTCAAATTACGAGGTGCACTCATACATCAAAAAGCTAAAGAATCATTCGTATCAAAGAGCCTAGGGAAAAATCAGAAAATTTATGTATAAACGGCATTTAAAAAAGTTTAGACGGAAATTGCATCTAACCCAGTCCAACTTTTTCGCCGGAGCATGCATGTTTTTCGCCGCCCAAGCGATTTAATTACTTGGGCGGCGAAAAACATGCATGCAGGTGGCGAAAAAGCTAGACTGGGAAGAGTTCACGTACCAAATGCATCAAAATTGTTCGAAATTATTTCCTTAAAAAATTCAGGTATCATTTTATTGAAAAAATTTAGCTATGAATTATATTCACAGTTTATAAGCAATTCTATATTTTAAACCTATCCACAGCACCAGTTTGCCTGTCTCAGTTTTTGTTAAATAAATATGAACAAATATAAAGAAATATTTGCTCAAGTCAATGACTTCGCCAGTTATTGTGTAGTTATATCAGACAGGCTGCCAGTTATTGTGTAGTTTTTAATATCAGCTTTTGAAGAAAAAATAGAAACCTTTACCTATAAAATCTACAGCCTAATTTGCCTTCTTGCAGCGCTCAGATGCTTTTAATTGATAATATAAGGATATTGCTCTCATGTGTTACTCAGAATAATTTTTGGAAAATCCAAAAGGAATTACAGCGCTAACTTTACGCAACAATGACCTGAGAACACGAATGATAGCCCTTGCAATAATTCCCTGGGTCGAATTTAGTGATACATTCAACCTCGTGAAAAATACAGATGCATTCTAGTCATTTTAGAATAAAGCACACCTGACCCAAACTTATCAGTAGTAACTTAACAAACACTGTATCCCAAATCCACAGGTGGGCTGTAACTCTTACATAATTTCGTGGGTCAAAAAACATCAGCAGGTGTGAGGTTTCGAAAAACAAACATTTCCCGGTAGCATGGTCAAGTCCTTTCCTAGCTTAGGAAAGGGGGTGGAGGTAGACATTTCCCTAAGGGACCATGGCCAGGGTATATAAGGACGGTCAAGGCGCCTCTGGATCATAAGCTTACTGATCTTCCCGAGTTAACATCGAGTCTTACTAGCTGCTTTCGCATCTCAAAGCTTACTGATCTTCCCGAGTTAACATCGAGTCTCATCAGCTGCGTTCGCATCTCAAAGCTTACTGATCTTCCCGAGTTAACATCGAGTCTCATCAGCTGCATTTCTTTCAGTTGACCCCAGAACAACTCTCACACAAGGTAAATATTTCACGATGTAGTTCACTTTATGTTTTCCAAGAAATTTTCTTAAATGTTTGTGTAGATTTATGATTGTGTCCAAATTTTTGTTTTAGAAATGCACTAAACACATGGGCTGCATTATGCACTAGTCATTGGTTCATGTAATTACGTTTGGAATACGTAGAAAGTACAGTGAGTGGATAGTGTTTTTGAAAATTATTTGCATTTTTAAGATTGCATATAATGACTGAAAATATTTTAGTAATATTCCATTGGAATTTCAGTAATAGTATTCAAATTCATTTTTATATTTTATAATTTCTTAAGTTTCATTTGACTTCACCAATCATAGAGTAAACATGGCTTATTTTTCTGACACTATAGACCTGATATGTTAACCAAAAGAACGAAACAATGTCATTGCTTGGAGTAAAAAGGCTGTAGACATAGTTTTGCCTCGTAATCGTCAGCAATTCATGCAGTGTTCTATTTTGTTTGTGACTTTTATGTTGCACAGACACCCAAAAATATTGCAGGACGAGAGGAAGGGTGGTGTAGCAGTGTACCAGACATATTTCTGAGTTCAGTTTTTCAAATGAGTGTTATGCGCACAATTAATCCTCACCTCAAAAAGTAGGTTTATATTTTTATTATGTATTCCATAGCTTTTGAAACTGGTAGATAAACCTCACGACTTCCGTCCTACTGCTACAAGTGCCTTACTAGAGTGAACGTTTTGCAATGTATCTCTCCTCAAGAAAGTAATTACCGACTTTGTGATAGTAACAAATCTACAGTAATAGTGTTTGTTTCATATTCAGGTCTAGAAGCTATTTCGATTTTGCGGAAAGCTCAATCTGGTTTTTATTCACGAGTTAAGTGTCTGAGTTCAGTTGGTTAAAGTGAAGTTTAACATTCAACTGGAATTAATGTGAATTTCAGATATTAATTTAAAAAAATAATAAAGAGGATTGTACCTTCATTTACCTTTAAGTATGTACGAAAATTGAGCTAGTGACTACTATTCGATCAACAGCATTATGAGCATCCATTCAGAGAGCGCCAGCGACTCGGTCGAACCGCTAAATCAGATCTTAGCGTGAGGATTTTATTTGTCTGTCTTTCAATGAAAGGAAAATCTGGTGTTGATTTAGAAGTTTTCATTTTAGTTATTTCAGTAGTCAATTACACAACCTCGTTTAAGATGAAGGTGAAACACAAAATCTAGGTCGATGTATTTTAACACTTGAATTTTTAAGTCAGAATTTCTTTCTGTGAACTCGAATAAGTTTTTCAGAGTGGATCAATAGTTTCGAGGCATCTGATGCTTTTGATATGCTCAGCTTACGCTTCACCTTGAGAGAAATAGTATATCTCCCCATATTTAGTGAGTACTTTGTAATTGCGTCCTTTAAAATTGAATGCAATTCCCCATAGGTCATATTTTAAAATATCTTTGGTGAATGTTTTCTTTCATATCCATTGAATGTACGAAAGTTTTCAGCATTTGCTACCTTATACTGTAAAACCATGAAGTAGGTTGCACTAAAATTTCATTTGGGTTAGGCCAGGTGCTTGTTTTATACTTGTTTCTTAGCGTTCCTTAGTTCATGCGGGAAAAGATTACCAATGAAATTTCGAGCAAGTTACATTTATGAACAAATGTTAAACAAACGCCAAGTGAACAAAACTAACATTGTAATATCCGGAGCTAAAGGTAACGTTTTAAATGACTTGTACCCTGGAAGTTGCTATACCAGAGTTCCTTCCAGAGATCTCAAAACCGTTCATTGTTCGGCCTAATCTTACGGACATGCTGGAAATCACGTAACTTTAAGTGCCAGGTGATTGGCCTCCAGGGACATCTGGAGTGGGTGTTGGAATTCTGAGCACTGAAAGGTTGACGGCCAATAAAGGTTACAAGTTATGTCGAATCACTTCTTAAAGACTGCTTGCTCACTGGCTGAAATGTTCGACATGCGAATTCAAACTCGCCTCACGGGAATATAACTTTGTCTTTAAGGGAATTAGCCATACCAATGGGAGAGCGTGAGGTCCCGAAAGAGAGGGAGGTAGGTTTCCATTTTTATGCGATAGAATAGGTTTTGCAATTTATTAAGACACTTATTGGTTCACTACAGTCGTGTTTTCCAGGCCGTAGGAATTTCTTCCTTGGAGTTCATCTTGTTTCATGACCTTCTTCCTCGCCTTGCTGTTCCTACGCACATGAGACTTTCATGCGGGAACACACCTTGTGCATAAATTTCGAAGTTGTCTACTCCATTTTAAATAGTGCTTTCATCTTTCCTCTCTTTGGAACAGCATCGTTGTGGTTAGGGAGGCTGAAACAAACTCGCAATCTTATTTAGCACCAATTCAAGCCCAAGCTACTATAAATTTGTATCGTAGGGAATTATAGCACGTTTACTTATTCAAATTTCTGCTTTCTGACTAAAAAAAACAAATTTGAAAGTCTGCTTTTTCAGTCGAGAGGATGAAGAGTTGAAGTATTTTTTATGAATCACAATTGTGATTTTTGTTTTTTGGGAGTTGGGTAAAAAGTTCTTGTCACGCTCACGAGGCAGTTTTTATTACGTCTATGCATGTCCTGAATTGCTCTTTAGTAACATTGTAATAGCTAAAACCTTACTGCGAGTTACGAGGTGGATTTATGCTGCAATGCAAATATGCTGTAAATTGACAACGAATGGAAAGATCGTGCACGAATTCAAGGAATGGAAAAATGCTTCATTCACTAAACATGTTTACTTAACCCGGTAATGAATTCATTATCCAACGTGGAAAATGCGATAATCTCATCCACAAATTCAAGAAGTGAATAATTGTCCCCATTATACAAAGTATACACATAGTTAAAATGAAATGTATTGGTGGACAAGTGTACTGTCGTATTGGTAGTACGCTACGAAAATATTAGTGTTGGCAGCGTCAGTGAATGTAGGAGGATATCTCCGCACTCGCAGCATGTTCTCGAACACGTCGGTGCCAGTGCGTTGTTGGAAGCTTTTGATCATCAGTTGGAAGTTACAAGTACAGTTTTAGTGTGACTTTTCAATCGTGCAGTTAAGTTTGAGGTGCTCACCTCGAGAACCAGCAGTGCTCTCGCAAACATTCTATTTAGAGTTTGGTTTTACAAGTTGGTTTAACTCGTTTTTTTCCGTCTTTTCTAAAGGGTGGATGTCAGCAAGAGTATGAGTTTTGCAACTTTGCATGTACCAATATTATATCGTGGTGCTTTATACATAATGAATAGCTCAATGCTGTCGATGTTGAATTGTAGGCACTAGGAAAATTTCACGCAGCTTTGCGGTAACTTCCATATTAAGCACGTTTTTTCTTTTGCTAAACAAAATAACCAATGTTATGTTACTTTATTTCAGATGGATTCCCATTGCCGACACCCCAATGGCCGCCGCTCAGCTGAAGTTTCTGTGCAAGATGACTTGAGTTCATCGAATTTGTGGAGAAGACGAGAAGCACGAAGCTCGGCTCGGGGGAGAAACGAGTCCACACCCCACGGAAGACACGAGCACGTCCAGGATGATGCGCAGCAAGGTTACCTTCAAAGGTATCACAACGCACCATCAATGAATGTGTACATTGATACGTCAAACAGAGTTAATTATGAGCGAATCTGCACCAATTGTTATAGAAGGGAAGAATATTGCACATGCAGACAGCAATATTTTCCTCGGCGAGGCGAATACGACGGCTATTCCAGTGGCGTAGACAGCGGAATTGGGGAGCCCTTGACACCTTCTTCCGCCAGTTCGAGCTTCGAGTCCCTAACAAGTGATGAAGACCAAGATGCTTTGCAAGATGGCTTCGAGCAGCTGAGTAGATGTGTCTCAGACTTGTCGTCCCCAGATAAGCACAATCCGTACACTATATTGCGAGGGGCGATTCGCAAAATCAATGACATGTCAAAGATTCTAGCAGAACAGTACGATTCTCCCTCAGCATCGCAAAATGGAGACTTTAGTTTTCCAGGTTCCGGGTCTTATCGATCTTGATTTTTAATTATATTAATTTTTGGGACATGTGTAAATATTGAAGATTTGTTAAGGACGTCCGATTTAGCCAATCGTGCTTTGCGAACGTATTAAATTATTTATATTTAACATATTAGGACACTCGGTCTTTCCTTATCTTACAGCTCATTCACACTTCCTTGGCTTTTTCTAACTACCATGAGACATTACTCGTAGGAATGTACAGAAATATGGAATAAGGTAATTTCTAGTCCTTTTGCCTACGATGTCCAACGATTACAGAGCCCGCGCCACAACCTTACATCTAGATGAGAAGATCGCACGTCAGCCTATACGTACGGAAAGCGTCGTTGCTGTAGGAGTTAACTACTAGAAACGCGGCTTATTTCGTGTCTCTGAAGCTTACGGTGTTCAACGTAGAGTGTTCTTGTGACTATTCTACTGCGTATTTTTCTAGTTTGTTTAGGAATGATTAACATGTTTCCAGCTATTTATACTAAATTTAAATTGTCATCGCGAAAGTACAAAACTTAAGCGTCTGTTGGCCCAGATCGATCATTACGATGATTTTGTGCTTACGTTTCATCATTGTCTACCGCAATCAGAGTCGGATGGTGTGCAAAATTTCTCAGCCGTGTGCGGCTGTGTTTCTGTATTTATAATAATTTTTAATGCCAGTTCACTTTTCACAGAACATACATAATTAAAAAAGCCCCATTTGATTTAGTTGTGTAATTTCACCTTTACCACCAAGAAGTGGACAAGGCAGACTCCTAAACAAAATCACTGCAGCTCTATTTCTAAATTTGACATATTGGTCTGTTTATGGCCGAAAAACGAAGTTCGGGCTGTTATATATTTTAGTTAAAATTCAAATTCAGATTTTTTTTCCCAATTTTGTCTATAGAAGTTCAAGCTCGAGGATTTCAGCTAGGTGAATCTGATGCCATATAGGGCCGAGTGCCTGTTTCGAGTGCAAAAAGCAAAGGTGGGTTTCATCTCTGTACGAAGAATTTTGCGAAGCGAAACGGCTAAATTGAAACAGGTACTTTAAGTCCCATCACAGAGCCTCGACCCTAACTGAACCATTTGTACGCCTTAAGCTCAAACCAACTAAATAAGTTTACCGTAAGTCCAACTTCAACACTGAATCGCAAGTATATCATTAGAGCCGTGCAATGCTAGCGTAACCTAGAATTCGTAAGTTCACTGCATACCAATAGTGCCCTCGAAGGCCCATGCACTATTCACGTTTAAATTGGACTAGAGTTTCCGATTAATTTCAACGGGTTTTCTACCACTAATTCTCCACAATAAATGCTAGTCCGAACGTCAAAGATGAAAGATCATTCATTTGACGGAAGTATACAAGAGGGTTTCTACAGTTCACACTGAGCATAGAAGTTCCAACTTGTGACAAATCTATAGATGAACTAAAAAGTGTAGGCACGAGAACAAATTACAATCTCTTAAGCTTTTAATACAGCCGATATGTCCGCTGGGTGCAACGGAATGAAGTGCTAGCTTCTCAAGTCGCTACGATACCAACAACTGGTTGCTGTTATAGTCGACAGGGTTACATGTATGAACTGACTGAAATTTCCGGAATCTTTAGCGGCATTAACTATTCAAATTAGGTTTAAAGCTTCAACGCTATTCGTAGATGCTTCCGCTTCTAATAACGACTAATATGTAGAGAGGGTGTACCAGAAACTTTGTTTTGCGTAACCAATTCCAAAGTGGCACCGGAAATGTAAAGGTGCGCAAGCGATCGGGGATCAAAACTAGAGCTGTGCCAATATGCACGTGCATATATGCAAGCGCATATGAAATTATGCGCGCATAAAATATGCGGCTTGAGGTTACATATATGCGGTTGCGGAGTGTCGTATGCACAGTACTTGCATTTATATGCAAACAATATGCGATCAAGTCTGGCACATGCACTGCGGAATGACAGACTTCAGTTAGTTGGAACTTGTTAGATGTTGTAAATATTAAACTCTAAGGTTCAATAAATTCAATACAATAGTGTTCAATATTTAGAATATCGAGCATTTACTACTAATGAAGAAAACATGAATGTATGATTACATAAGTTTTCAAAGTAAAACAAGGTTTAACCATTGTGGTTACATTTAATAATACTGTACTTTTTAATGTTGTCAAATAGGACACTTTTTTTGCTTATCGGCATGAATAATTTTGTACTGCGAAAACATTTTTTCTACACCGTACATCAGCGAGCAAATTTAAAATTCTTCATGTCAGATGGAAAGAGGTAACCAACTACTTCGTTGGTCAACAAATTTGGTTGGTTGGTCTTCGTTCAACAGGATAGCCACGCAAAATTGAGTTGACATCCTTAATCATGGGAAGATCTTCTCGTGCTAGCAATCTAGAAAAAAGTTTTATTCCCATAAATTCAGCATGATAAATATCTTGTACATTGGTTTTTCTAATACCGTATTACTATAGCACCAGGACGGTTACTCCCCCGTCGAGCCGGTATCCATTTCAGATATTTGGGTAGAGTGGGGTATTGTGTTTGAGTTTTCCTTTTACCCAACGGGGAAAATCGCTGCGAAGCGCCGAAGTTCGAACCCTCGACACCTTCACGGATGGGCACGTTCTCAACGACTCGGCCACGGCGAGCACTAAAAGTTAGTTTCGTACATTAAATGAGACATGGGGGGTAAACTACTAGCTTTCGGTGATTTTATCGAAGAAGAAAATGACTCAATATCGGTTAACTCTATGCTGAACCAAAAGGATTATCTTCGTTATTCATGTCTATGAAGTTGCAGCAGATATTTTGAGAACAATGTATACTCTTATTAGATTGCACGACAAACTTACAGTTTTCCGGCAATAAGTAAAATACAGATTTCTGTCCCGAAAGTCGTATTCTAAGAATTCATTCTCTCAAGTATTATTCCTTACACTTTGGGGTACATTGGAATGGTGTAACTAATAAAGATTGGTAAACATTAGAATACTACAAAAAATTTGTTCATTTCTTCAATCATATTATCCAATACGTCTGTAATTTTAAATACAAAAATTAATACAAAATTTTGCGAAAAAGTTCTCATAATCTTCTAGGTAATCTCTCATTCCAGACATCCCACAAATACCGAACATTTGCATTAGGTTTTGAATAACCAAATATTGCAGGAATATTCAAAACAGCATATAATCTCTAAATGTCAATTGAAGATTTGATTGTCCTTATGCAAGTCCAGAAAGCGAAATCACTGTTATGATGCAAATTTTGGGAATTTGTTGGCATATTAGGAATTCGAGGGATTACCTTATTGAGTACTCATTTTTTATGAGCAAGCAGAGCACAACAAAGGTAGTTATTATTTCACTAAACGCATATGTTTCGGGAATTGATACAAACTTCACAGTTGCATTTCCACTTCAACACTTTGTACGAATAGGGAGGCCTATGTGTTGGACAAAATAAGAAAAATATCACTAGGTGTACAAAAACTGTTACATCATGCAATTCTTAAAAACTTCAAACTCCAATAAAATCAGTTCGGACACCTCTATTGTCTTTTATTTATGAACCAAATTTAACTGAAGAACAGGTCAAGTAGGAAACCTGGGCATCAGGTACTGAACATAGCGCACCGCGTAAAACTTTAGATGTTGCTTCAACAACCGAGAGTGTGTATGCGAGAGATCCCATCTATTTACAAAATTTCTGGTGTTAATAACCAATTTGCGGTTCCACATTAAAAATAAACAAATTACAACATTCGTATTACAGCATATATGCTATGATATCGTGCATATGCAATATGCATTTCGCATATTACATCTGTTATATTTCATATGCAAAATTGCATATGTGATTTTGCATATGCACAATATAATTCTTTGCATTGCATTAAACACTCTGCATATCTCTTGGCGTGCATATATGCAAGTTATGCAATGGCACAGCTCTAATCATAACTTTCAAACATTTAAGCTAAGTAAGCAAACAGTGTCTTACTTGCATGCTTCTACAAAACCATGCAGTCATCAAAACGCTAGCAACTTTTGATACAGAAGGTTTAGTGAAGAAGGTTGGATCACGGCACGTGGAGGACAGATTCTTGCGAGTGCGCCTGAACTTTATAGATGGGTGCTAGGAGAACTTGGGGGCGCCTCACAAACGGCCGTCGTACCTTGGAATTGTGTTCTCGATTTTCCAAACCGAGCAAATTTACCAGGGTAAATAAAAACATTTTTAAGCACAAGTTTACTCTAACCCATTGCCAAATAAAAAGCTTAGACATTTAATTAAAACCCTACCCGCTCAGGACACATGCTCGTTAATACAAATGGGAAATTGCCGAACATCTGCGCAGCAGGAGATTACAAAAGGTACAATCGAATTAAAAGAAAATACATCCAAATTACAACATTTAATCATTAAATTCAAACCACTTTGCACCGAGTTCATGACGCGCTTCGGGAGTGTTTTATAGCACACTCCATTCTCGTGAAATTGAAGTGAAGACCTCTTTTTCCACTCATGTGGGTCATGATCGAGACTGCTTGGTCATCTTGCGTAGTCAGTTCCCAGACAACATGTACACGAAATTCAATATTAAAAATCCAGAAGCTTAAATTAAAAAAAAAACTAATGTTTCGGGCCATGAACGAGAATGCCCAGATGTCTGTTTTAAAAGCGAAGTATTCTGGCAGCGGAAGTATCCACCACCTGGGAGGGTTTGAGCCTCTGAGGAGAAGATAAGACTAAAAGTCCTGTATTTGTTGGGTCCTTTTGACTAAAGTGTAAGAAAGCATTTGCAGTACTACAAAAGCGTTTGAAGTCTCTTATTGTTCTTAGTGGATGCTTGAAAACTTGAAATTGAATATTTTCTTATTAAATAGCAATGCATGGTGTTCAACGCAGTAACTGCACAATTTGAAGGTTTGAAATTGTTCTGCATGAAACCGTGCTTTGGCGATAGGAGGAGAGCAGCTGGTTATCTAATACAACCCAGGGCCTATCAAACTTACACGACGGCGTTGACACCGTCGACTTTCAGTTTAGGGAAACGTGAGCAGATGTCCTTCCTGATAACGAGAAGGTCATTTATCAGTGCTTCATGCGAGTTACACTCCAGGTCTCCCATCAACTGTTTCGACAATCTTTTAATTGCAGATATTGCCGATTCTATTATTGTGAGAGGGTCTTTCAAATGTTTAGGTGGAAGCTTGAGGGCTTGACCCAGCGCTAGGTAAGCTGCTTGGAAAGCCAGTGGGTCGTCTTCATCATCAGCATGTAGGTCTATTATGTTTTGAAGGAGTTCTTTCCAGGTATCGCTTTTATCCTGGTCAGTTTCCCTTCCATTTTTCTTTGAGCTTTCACCCTTTTCCTTCACGAAAGTTTCCTTCTCTTCCCTGGTTCCTATGTTGAAGCGAAAATCTGATCTTTTATCAACTAAATTTGGCGTCTGTTTCTGAAGACTACCCTTGGCAGAACGTGGACTGGCTGACGAAAAAAGCAAGCTTCGTCTTTGTTTACATAGACACTCGTCTTTGAGCCGTACACAAAACGGACAGATTTTATTATCTGTTAGCTTTATCTGAAAAGCTGGCTGGGCCTTTTTGAACGATCCACTTCCGTTTTGCGGTTGCAGCGAGCTAGAAGCAGAGTGGCCAATTCCCTCTCGAGCATCTTCAAGTTCTCTTTTGGACTGCGGAACGGTTGCACCGATATCGAGGTTGCTTGGCTCAATGTCCACCCGGAAGTTTACAAACTTTAAAGTAAGATCCATTTCGTGCGAATTCGGCGAACTGTAACAGATCTGAAAATAGTAACCACATTAGTAAAGCCTACCGAGTGATCGTCATTACACACTCACAGCTCTGCTTAAATGCTCGAGTTTAGGGCTCTGGAAAATTGAAGGATTATAGCTGTGCAAGGCTGTAAAGTGTTTTTTTAGTTACAAATAAATTCATAATCGCAAGGCATGAAGATTAGCAGCAACTCGTTCAGCTCCACACTGAAGGGGCACCATCTTCAAACGCCGTTTGATCTTTTCCCATGAATTTGTGTAACGCGGAAGAATGAGTACTTCCACATCCAAGTTACATCAATTGCAACCTCCTCTAATTATGAAAAGATTCGAAACAATGCCGATTCGAGCATCCGTAGCCAAGGACATGAAGGTGTGACGTCCCACGATTTCACAGGGCCCTCACCCAACTGTAAATGCATGACAATTGTAGGCAACTTTCAAGAATTCTTAAGTTGTAGAAAGCCGTAACGCAAATATGGGTCAAAATAAGTTTTGGCAAGTATTGGGAAGATATTTCGAGCTATGAAATTAAGTGAATCAAAGTTCGAAAACTACTAGTTGAATCTTATACCCGGTCGGATTTCTTCGTCCATCTTTATTAAGTTTTAATTATAACTAGTAGATGCAAGATAAGATCATTTTCAATATTAGTCGAGTCCAGCTCAAAGAAGACCGCAAAATGAGGTTAAAAAGACGATCACGGAAGGGAGACGAATTCAATGTTGAATTCAAGAAATGCTACGACTTACGGTCACAGGATAACTTATCAAGAGGAATTTGTGACAAGGTACCCATGTGAACCTTATCCCAAATTTAAATGATTTTATACTAAGCGAGACGTTTTAAGCAGAAAACATTTGTATCAAAGTTCAAATTTATTTCAGACTAGGCTCAACAACGTTACCAATAGCTTGTCACTTACGTAGATCTACAGACATTCCTCACCGGATACCTACGGCTCACGCGTTCGAAATCCGTCTAGCGTAGGTAAATTGTGTTATTTAGGCATTGACTAAGTTTAATAATTTCAATATACCTTCTGATAATACGAGGGAAGGGTACTTCCAACAAATTAAATTCAGAATTCATTTCCAAGTCTTTAAGAACATGCAATCTTGCACCTTTATCATTCCACTTTGAACCAGGAGAAAATTATTTCTGGCCCATATCAAGATCGCAACGCGCACAAGAAAACACGCGTGAACATTCCACTCCACCCCACATTGGGACATGCGTACGAGCATGTCACGCTTGTGATGTTGTGCACGCTGTTACGTTTATCACGATTAGGATGAACATTTTACCTTTTTAACTGTTGCCGTTGAATAATATTACCATGTTACCTATGCTTCGAGGGAATTCTCCAATTCCAGCAAAAACGGTACCAGTTTGCATCTAACTTTTACTCTTAAATCCATGCCGAGCGTAACTTGCAGCAGATGCCTATACGATACTAACGAACACGGTCTCACTAGAATTGCGTACTCCTTCAATCAAGTGAAGGAGACTCCACTTAGGGTAGTCAGTGCAACATTGATTTATCTCTGGTTTGCGTAGAAAGTAAACTTCTACCTACTTCGGGCAGTAGAACAAGTAACACGCAGTTCTTCACATTCAACAACCATGCCTTATACTGCCATACTCAAACACGTTAGTTGCGATGGATTAAACTGAAGTTTAGTATTCAACTTGAATTTAAGGTCAAAGTGATGAGGATATTTATAAATATAAAACATTAACTGGACCGGTTACATACCATTAATTCAGAGAGGTTATAATTTTCCAAGACGACCCATCGATGGGTCGTTTCGCAGCAAGAAAACATACCTACGACCCACCAGTTGGTCATACCGCAATGAACGTGTTAAGGCTCCTCGAGTTAAGAAAGTAATTTCTACCCAGATTATACTCCTCCAGGCTATCAGGCACCGTGTGGACCAAAATGATTTCACATTAATTTTGTCTGTTAAATGGGAGGAAAGAACCTGACAAGGATTTTTACTCAATGAGAAGCTCCGAGATTCACAGGACTTCCAACAAGCTGTTTAGAAACGCGGTTCATCTTGACCACATTCCCAAGTATTTAGACGATGAGTACATTAGAGTTGAAGTGCCCTTTCACTACCCACCACTCCATGAGCCCCAGCCACTCCAGCACAGCTTAGTTGTGGATGTTAGATTTCACTAAGTAGCCTATTGAAAACCCCTAGCATACATCCGATTCATGGAATTTCTTGATCCGCATCAACCATCTGTCTACGAGGACAGGATTAGACCATACTTTAAGCAATATCGTATCAAAAGGGTGTAACTCCGAACGGCATATAAAGAAAATGATTCGTAACTAGAACACGTAAACCGTGCTAAAATCTAGTATGAACATCAATAGAATATGTATAAGCATTGTTATTTACAAATTACATACTAATATCATGGCTGCCTAACTGCTCACATCGATCACCGATTGCCGCTCAAATCTCCTGCATATTGCAAGAATCCTAGACAATACACTATAACGGGCACAGCATACTTACGACCACTACTCACATTAAACAAATAGATTGGACCAGGCGGACCAAGCTTCTGTAGGTAAGGGAGAACTGATGTGACATAGCGAACTGGTGAGATCTGAAATCAAATCGTCTGTTTGCTGATTTTCTTCTTCGTCGTCAATTAAAGAAAAAATTACAATTGACGCTTGCTGAGATAAGATGTTCATAAATTGCTCTTCAGTGGAGAGGTATTGACAATTTAATGAAGATCTTCAAATTTAATTATGTTCAACGTCGGGTTGGTTGTTTTCTGATTTTAATTTATGAGCATTTTAAATTTGATTTATTCATTATAGAAGGGATTATGCTGATTGCCATACGTGATGAGTAGTGTATGAAGGGTTGGCTATGAGTTAAACGATAAGTGTTAGAAAACTGATTTATAAGAAAATGATGATCTACAATTGTGTAAGGACTTTACCTATTACTTCTTCCACTGATACGTTCAACCACTTTAAATAATTGTATGTATTTTAGCAAAGTCTAGCATGCTTCAGTTACATTTTTTTAAGAAAATAACGCCTTGTTGGGCTAAACGAATTCTAAACTTTATGATGAATAATGCAGGGTTTAAGTGCTTCTTGAGGATATTTTTAGCATGCGAAATAAACAGTAATATTTGAGGAAGAAATGTATATGTTTACATAATATTCCCACGAATATCATTAATAATATTTCTTAATCAAATTATTCAACGGAACCACCTTTGGCTTCAATGATTGCTTCGATTCGGGTCGTTAAGCGTTGATAAGCTGAAATTAAGTGGTTCTTATTAATTTCGGACATCACCTGAACAATGACAGCCTTCAGTAAAGCCATGGTACTTCGAGGAGATCGATTAGTCTCCCTTTCAACGAAGCGCACCCCGTAATTGTCCATAGGATTTAAATCTGGCTAGTTTGGGGGCCGCATGTTGGGGAGGGGGTTACGTGATCTTAAAAATCCTAAGATATCCAGTTATGAGTTACGATGGCTTTGTGAGAAAATGCTGAGTTTTGCTAAAAGACAAATAGCCTTCCATTGAATACGTCTTCAATTCAGAATTTAAAAACTTTTTTAGAATATCAATGCTTCCAGTAGCAGCAACCCTAAGACCCTTTAAGAAA
This sequence comes from Morinoia aosen, assembly GCA_030386875.1. Classification (NCBI taxonomy): domain Eukaryota; kingdom Metazoa; phylum Arthropoda; class Malacostraca; order Amphipoda; family Talitridae; genus Morinoia; species Morinoia aosen. Next base: position 22,705,167 of record CM059558.1, read on the forward strand.
ATATAAGTTGGCTTGACATGCCCTTCATTACTCACGACTCCTAAAGCAATCACAGCAGCAGAAAATTTGGCGTGCAGCTCCCTGGGTACTTCAAAATGATCTCCACATAGCCGTCTACCATTCCGTCCGTTAATTTTCTGATCTTGATAGAATTTTTTTTCATCAGAGAAAAACCAAGCAGGCAATGTTCGTGTTTTTTGGACTTTATTGTGTAACCGTTTTGAACGAATGCGACGGATTTTTTTTTGTGTTTTTGCTGCAACAAATTAGCCTTTCCTCGTTACATATGACTCGTATCAAAGGTCCTGATGTACCACAGTTTGACAGTTTGTTCTTGTGCCTGTAGTTTTTGGCTTAGTTTTTAGTGATGTGAGGTACGCATTCATTGAGAGCTGCTGTAAAGATCACAATGAAGACTGAAACTTGTATGTCAACATTGCCAGATTGCACCATATCCTGAAGTTTGGTGGACCTATTCAGCAATTTTTCATGAAAACCACTTTAAATTCTACTGGAGATTGCTTGAGAGGATCATCGCTACAAGCTAAAACGAAAGAAGAAATGCCATGAAATATTTTACTGATATACACTGAAATACCTTACTAAATGATTTTCAAGTGCGGAAAAAAAGTTGACCATAAGTAATTTATACTTTTTTTTCGCAGGATGCACATCTAAAGCAAATAAACAAACACACACGTAAAATGAAATTTCAGAGTTTGTTCATCATACGGTGAGTGAAAGGATTTCTTCGTGAATCCTAAGCCTAGACTGCGCTTATTTTTAATTATCTATTTACGTTTCGGGACGCAGAAACTTGCGACACTCCCTGGGGCAGCAATAGACCTTTTTTTTAAACAGTGAACTAGTGTTCTAATTTTATTTACTGAAATATTGAGTTATTTCTGATTTAAGGCTCAGTGCCAACTGGCAGCATAAGGTTCAGCGAATGAAATCGTCGTGGCTTTCAGTTTTTATTTCTTTCGTAAAAAATGACAAACTTCGTCCTGCTATATTGAACTTTCCACTGTATTGTTCAGCGCATTCGAAAAAAATGATAATGAAAGAATACTTAGAAACGCAAAAATTAGCTCGTTATTAATTTTCTCGCATAATTTTCAGAATAATTAAGTTGCAGTCTAAAGAACAACAAAAAATATTTTAGCTCGTATCTCCTTCTCTCGTTATTTTCAATAATAAGATAAAAACATAGGTACATGAGATAAAATAGAAACACGGTGATACTCGTAGATTGCTACCGCTTATGAATAACAAATGGCTACAAAATTTCTACGTGAGGAGTACAAATGAACATAATTGTGGTTTTACAATCTTATACACGTCACAGGCTGAGTATGAGGTATTTGCAGTAGGAAAGAAAGCAATGAAAAAAATCAGCTGTAACAAATATAGGCATTTCAGTCTCAGAGTTTAAAATGCTTACCTCAAAGTAGCAGTGAGAAGATTTCAGGGAAATAGGTTGACGTTTAGTTTGAATTCATAACGAAATATTGCAGTTTGATATTCTTTATGACAAACATGCAAACTTGTGTAACACGCTTGCCTCACATTCTTTTACAGTTTATGCTGGGGAAGTTTATTCCACAAAGGAGCTCCAGAAACTGAATGAGCTTTAAAAATGGCTGTATGCACAGTGTAGGAATGAGCAGCGGTTGTAGAATGACTTGAACTTGAACTTGGAATTGAGGGCCGACAGCGTCGGGGCCTTTGTAACGGCCTACAATTCCCTCCACAATTTTCACACAAAGAGTTCAGCGCCTGGTACCAGACTTGTCCACTAAACTACTCAGGATCTACCAATCCTTGTCACAAGCTGCCATTGGATGGCATCACTGGGATAGCCAGTGTGTCAAAACACCATCCCCAGGCATATTGGGTCATTACTGACCATTCTACCTGACTGGCTCATTCCAGTCACTGTCTCTTACTCCAGGCACGCACAAGAAACATTTTCATAGCTTCAATGATACTCAAATTACACTCCTGATCCAATCCAGCAAGACAGCTCATACCGCAATCATCTTCAGCACATCTGGCATACCACTCATTCTCTCCATACTGCTCAAGCACCACATTCATAAAACTTTCTCTCTCTTGCTGATACTTACTACATTCCAGCACAAAATGCTCAATTGTTTCCTCCACTCCACTACTACACTGCTGACATAATATGTTATTATTCTCATTCCACCTCCATGTACGTCTGTTCACACTCAATGACTTACATCTCACAGCAAACAAGAGTTGACTTCCAAAACTACCATCATAGAACATCTCAAACTTAGGTGCTTCTTTTTTCATATACCAGTCAAGTGTAGGCTACCGCATCATGCCAAGCCTCCACTTATTCAATTCATACTCTTTTGTTTGCCTCTCAATCTCTTTCTTCCACCTCTTGCAGTCCCACTCAGGCCCTACACCTCCAGGATTTATTAAACTCCAGTCATCCACAGGTCTCCCAATTCTAACATGAATAATCTTTTGCATACTAAGCTTCCTTGCATGCCCCCAACACACTTTCTCCCAATAGCTTACACTCAGATTCCATTCAAAAATTCGCTTTACCCATCTGCTATTCTGCATTCTTTCAATTCTCACCTTATAATTCAGCACCGCTTTCATCATTCTTTCTGAAAATAGGCTCCACCCAAGGTCACCTCTAATGGCTTCTGTAGCTGTCCATTTCGGAGCACCCAATGCTAACCGTCCTACCTTATTTTGTATTACATCCAGCTTCTCAAGATCACTTCCATTCTAAGCAAGAGCACTCATACCATACATGACACTAGGTGCAGCAACATACTTGCACCTTTAATGCACCTTTTATGAAAACGATGTTGGAATAACTGTTTCAGTCACGCAAGAATGATGGGGTCACGTTTCACACCGGACGAGACTGTACAGCACGGTATACATAAGCTGTACAATGTGACTGAGCAGTACGTGCTAAGGATACCATTTTCAGGTCGAGTATGTTCAAGTTACGGTGATACTTTTTTACAACCTTAGTCACTGGATCTGAATTTCTAAATCTTTTAAGGGAATATTTACAAGATACAATTTTTGTAAATATATTAAATACTCTCCAAGAATTGAAACAGAAAATAATCGAAGACATCCTATAACATTTCGCTAGATATTCACCAGGAGTATGATGCAAAATACCCGACGTAGAGTTCGTTTGTGCATAGTTATTAATGTTAGACATTTGAATGAAATATATTTAAAGTATAAACTCCACACATCTAAGTTTTGCTTTTTGTAATCTTTTAAAAGCGACTATCCTTGCTATTTCATTTATTGTAAGTATAAACTCGTATTATTCCTCTCTCTTTCTAAAACTTTGTAGTGATCGCCCTCAGCCGTACTTCAGTCTAAATTTCATAAATTATTAAAACCATCTTCTAAAAATTAAATAAAGTTAACGTAATCATTCTTAAAATTTTAGATCACTATTTTCATTCAACATTACCCTTAAATCTATTAAAATTTGACCAAAGAAATACTTCGACAAGAAAGAGCGGCGTTTTTACCTAAAACCATATCGCAAGTTCATCCGCTTCCGGAAAATTCCGGAAACGCTCGTCCGCTCAAAGCGCATATAAGGCCGGCTTCACAGGCAAAGTCGTCATTCTCTTATAGATCCTCCTAGCGCTTGGGCCCCAGAGCGGGCAATTGTAAGTATCAAGTGTAACGATAAGTGTGTATTATGTCTTAACTTTCCTGTGTTGTGTCTTAACTTGTTCCGTGTTAGGGAGCTCTCGTTATTGTGTCGTAGAAATATTCACTATGTTGTCTCTGTGCCAGTGTTAGTTAGTCACCAGCCTCAAGCTCACTGCCACATCTTTGTCATTGTTATCGTGTTTATGCCGTATTGTGCTGTCAGTGTTAACCGATGTTGGCATTTGCTCCTTAGATATTTTAGTGCTGAGCATAGTGTTAAGACACCTTGCTGCCCACAGAGATCATTTTTGGTTTGCTCATTTTTGTATGTTCCAGCTTCTAATTAATTGTGTTCTCAACTTTTGTATCTTGATTAAGTCAGGTTTAAATAATTTTGGAATTCCTCTGCAATTTTTAGTCAATGTTTGAATTCATATCTTGAGAAATGAAGCTATAATAGGTTATTTAAACCAATAGAGATTGTATCTTCTGTAGTCACTCACTCAAGTCAAGTCACATAAATAATCATTCTTTCTTGCTCATCGGAATAATAGAGTATAGAGACTTCACCTTTTCTCATACTTATATCTTAGTACATTAATTATATAATTACCTCAGTGCTCTAGCTATTATTTTTGGCTGTAGTTCATTTAAACTCAGTTGTGCTGCTGCTTGTAATGTCAGGATGGAGCTTGTGACCAGTTGGTCTGGAACACTGATTCTGGTGTTAAGATGATTCAGGCTGCGACTCGGGCGCTAGAGTTGCGGACTGATTCTTATCACCGGACTTCTGCCATGGTTTATCCTGTTAATGTTGCAGTTTGCGCAGTCTTGCACATGTGTATGAATAGACTCGTTTTCTTTGTTCAAAATAATCCAAGTCACCTGCTCCCTCACAGGATCGACGGGACCACACATTCAAGCACTCACAAACACGTATGAAACCAAACCCTAACCTCTTAATTTAAGGAGCTTACCTCCTCCAAGTCCCCTCCAATTTACTGTATGAAACTGGAAGGCCTGCATCCCTGCAGCTAAGCCGCTAAAAACTCCAGTCGTGACTGCCATTGGGTCGAGAGTCCCATTATTACCGAGTTTTCCCAACCGGTAACAAATCCCATACTCAGCACTCAAAATCACCAATCACTTAGTGTCGGAACCTCCACACTTACACCTTCATAGACTTCACCCTCCAGCACGCGCTTCACAAGCCTGAGCTGAACGAATCGTCTGAAGTCCTCCAACCTCCTCGGACTCTCCCCAAGAAGTCTCGCAACAAGAGTCAAGCCTCGCACGTCGGCGTGCAACCTTCTCCTCAATAAATCCCATACCGGCGAGTGAAACTATTCTCTCATTTTCCCCGGTGTTGGCTTGTGGTAATTTTGTTGCTTCATGGATTATTAGACGCTTGAAATATTGCGTCCGAATACCCCGAACTCCTTCTGAGTCAGAGGCCGGAAATCATTCAATTAGCAATTAAGTGTGCTTGAAAAAGCACTGGTGACCTCGCCATTGTAAAAGAACATCCTCTGGTGAATTCGATAAATTCCTTGATATTCAACCTTTAAAAATCAAATTCAATTAGTTCCCCCCATTTGTGAGGACTTTATACTGGTGACCAGATTTCGTACCAGAGTTGATAAATAATCAAACAACTGAATTGCCGCAGCCATCATTTGGAGGTTTTGAGCGCATGTCGAGGCTGTTGCAGCTGTTGCATGTTGAACCTTGGAGGAGGTAGTGTTCCTTTCCATCTTCTTTCCCTCCCTCAGTAGTCAAACATAGTATTTCCCCTCTAAAACTCTTCCCTAATAATAAGTTATTGCTACTGCAGCCTATTCTAACAAATTCTTCATGTTTTTTTTCCATTGCTACTGAAGCCACCTTTTACAAAACTCTTCATGCATTTCCATTGCTACTGAAGCAAACCATAGGAGACCTTCTAGGATTATTTCCATTGCTACTGAAGCTCCTCACTAATTAACCTTCGCAATTTCCATTGCTACTGCAGCACCATTGCTACTGAAGCACAAAAGTAAACAAAATGTCTGTGTGTGAAACACTACCTTGCCATCCTGAGCAACTTACGGACATAAAAGAACGGCCGTCTGCAGACCGGTTGTCCTTTAATAGTTATCCGTATCCCATACGGGTACGAAATGCTCAGCGCAAATATTTCACCTTCACTTGACTAAGTCTTTCCTGATATCCCATTTTTTGTATGGCTGCCTGGCCGGTGTGCTGTAGCCTTGGGGACGCCTGAGGAGCACGCACGTTGCCTAGGGAGGCTGTACAAACGACTCACGTCGCACAATTGCCGCTGTAACCGGCATAGGTGTTTTGGGAGGGAAGGAACTGATTTTTTTGTACTATGGCATACTATAAAAACCTAGACTGCGACTTCGCATCAGGTCAACACCTGTCGAGCCAACGAATTCGTACGTCTTAGTTCGCTTTGAATATTCTAAAATGATGGAAGTCGACCAATCCTAGATTCCACGTTACACCGTTCAAAGAACGCAGTCGGAATCAGGAATTCGGGCGCCTCCATTTCGGCGGATACTCTGGCACCGTATGCCCAGTGATGCTAACCTCACAGATTTTTTATGGTCCCAGTTCGGGATCCGAGCTGAAACTTTCATAGTTCCACAGTTAACCTTCCACTATTTTCATCTATTTTCTTCTGTCAAAGCATCTTTTGGAATCTCTCCTTCGTATTTCTGACTTGCACTTTACAAGTAACAGCTTCACTGTTACCAGACCTTTCGGTCTCCTTTGGGGGGAGGGTAGCTGTAGTGATCGCCCTCAGCCGTACTTCAGTCTAAATTTCATAAATTATTAAAACCATCTTCTAAAAATTAAATAAAGTTAACGTAATCATTCTTAAAATTTTAGATCACTATTTTCATTCAACATTACCCTTAAATCTATTAAAATTTGACCAAAGAAATACTTCGACAAGAAAGAGCGGCGTTTTTACCTAGAACCATATCGCAAGTTCATCCGCTTCCGGAAAATTCCGGAAACGCTCGTCCGCTCAAAGCGCATATAAGGCCGGCTTCACAGGCAAAGTCGTCATTCTCTTATAGATCCTCCTAGCGCTTGGGCCCCAGAGCGGGCAATTGTAAGTATCAAGTGTAACGATAAGTGTGTATTATGTCTTAACTTTCCTGTGTTGTGTCTTAACTTGTTCCGTGTTGGGGAGCTCTCGTTATTGTGTCGTAGAAATATTCACTATGTTGTCTCTGTGCCAGTGTTAGTTAGTCACCAGCCTCAAGCTCACTGCCACATCTTTGTCATTGTTATCGTGTTTATGCCGTATTGTGCTGTCAGTGTTAACCGATGTTGGCATTTGCTCCTTAGGTATTTTAGTGCTGAGCATAGTGTTAAGACACCTTGCTGCCCACAGAGATCATTTTTGGTTTGCTCATTTTTGTATGTTCCAGCTTCTAAATAATTGTGTTCTCAACTTTTGTATCTTGATTAAGTCAGGTTTAAATATTTTGGAATTCCTCTGCAATTTTTAGTCAATGTTTGAATTCATATCTTGAGAAATGAAGCTATAATAGGTTATTTAAACCAATAGAGATTGTATCTTCTGTAGTCACTCACTCAAGTCAAGTCACATAAATAATCATTCTTTCTTGCTCATCGGAATAATAGAGTATAGAGACTTCACCTTTCTCATACTTATATCTTAGTACATTAATTATATAATTACCTCAGTGCTCTAGCTATTATTTTTGGCTGTAGTTCATTTAAACTCAGTTGTGCTGCTGCTTGTAATGTCAGGATGGAGCTTGTGACCAGTTGGTCTGGAACACTGATTCTGGTGTTAAGATGATTCAGGCTGCGACTCGGGCGCTAGAGTTGCGGACTGATTCTTATCACCGGACTTCTGCCATGGTTTATCCTGTTAATGTTGCAGTTTGCGCAGTCTTGCACATGTGTATGAATAGACTCGTTTTCTTTGTTCAAAATAATCCAAGTCACCTGCTCCCTCACAGGATCGACGGGACCACACATTCAAGCACTCACAAACACGTATGAAACCAAACCCTAACCTCTTAATTTAAGGAGCTTACCTCCTCCAAGTCCCCTCCAATTTACTGTATGAAACTGGAAGGCCTGCATCCCTGCAGCTAAGCCGCTAAAAACTCCAGTCGTGACTGCCATTGGGTCGAGAGTCCCATTATTACCGAGTTTTCCCAACCGGTAACAAATCCCATACTCAGCACTCAAAATCACCAATCACTTAGTGTCGGAACCTCCACACTTACACCTTCATAGACTTCACCCTCCAGCACGCGCTTCACAAGCCTGAGCTGAACGAATCGTCTGAAGTCCTCCAACCTCCTCGGACTCTCCCCAAGAAGTCTCGCAACAAGAGTCAAGCCTCGCACGTCGGCGTGCAACCTTCTCCTCAATAAATCCCATACCGGCGAGTGAAACTATTCTCTCATTTTCCCCGGTGTTGGCTTGTGGTAATTTTGTTGCTTCATGGATTATTAGACGCTTGAAATATTGCGCCCGAATACCCCGAACTCCTTCTGAGTCAGAGGCCGGAAATCATTCAATTAGCAATTAAGTGTGCTTGAAAAAGCACTGGTGACCTCGCCATTGTAAAAGAACATCCTCTGGTGAATTCGATAAATTCCTTGATATTCAACCTTTAAAAATCAAATTCAATTAGTTCCCCCCATTTGTGAGGACTTTATAACTTTGTCTCTTATATAATATTTGGCTATTAAATACTTGAATGGTGAAGTAATTCTTTGATCACCCTCTAAGAGTATAATTTTTTAATCACTTCAAATAGTTAAACGATTGATATTCTTATCAATATCGCCCCAAAAAATTATGGATCTGTAGTGATCGCCCTCAGCCGTACTTCAGTCTAAATTTCATAAATTATTAAAACCATCTTCTAAAAATTAAGTAAAGTTAACGTAATCATTCTTAAAATTTTAGATCACTATTTTCATTCAACATTACCCTTAAATCTATTAAAATTTGACCAAAGAAATACTTCGACAAGAAAGAGCGGCGTTTTTACCTAGAACCATATCGCAAGTTCATCCGCTTCCGGAAAATTCCGGAAACGCTCGTCCGCTCAAAGCGCATATAAGGCCGGCTTCACAGGCAAAGTCGTCATTCTCTTTTAGATCCTCCTAGCGCTTGGGCCCCAGAGCGGGCAATTGTAAGTATCAAGTGTAACGATAAGTGTGTATTATGTCTTAACTTTCCTGTGTTGTGTCTTAACTCGTTCCGTGTTAGGGAGCTCTCGTTATTGTGTCGTAGAAATATTCACTATGTTGTCTCTGTGCCAGTGTTAGTTAGTCACCAGCCTCAAGCTCACTGCCACATCTTTGTCATTGTTATCGTGTTTATGCCGTATTGTGCTGTCAGTGTTAACCGATGTTGGCATTTGCTCCTTAGATATTTTAGTGCTGAGCATAGTGTTAAGACACCTTGCTGCCCACAGAGATCATTTTTGGTTTGCTCATTTTTGTATGTTCCAGCTTCTAATTAATTGTGTTCTCAACTTTTGTATCTTGATTAAGTCAGGTTTAAATAATTTTGGAATTCCTCTGCAATTTTTAGTCAATGTTTGAATTCATATCTTGAGAAATGAAGCTATAATAGGTTATTTAAACCAATAGAGATTGTATCTTCTGTAGTCACTCACTCAAGTCAAGTCACATAAATAATCATTCTTTCTTGCTCATCGGAATAATAGAGTATAGAGACTTCACCTTTTCTCATACTTATATCTTAGTACATTAATTATATAATTACCTCAGTGCTCTAGCTATTATTTTTGGCTGTAGTTCATTTAAACTCAGTTGTGCTGCTGCTTGTAATGTCAGGATGGAGCTTGTGACCAGTTGGTCTGGAACACTGATTCTGGTGTTAAGATGATTCAGGCTGCGACTCGGGCGCTAGAGTTGCGGACTGATTCTTATCACCGGACTTCTGCCATGGTTTATCCTGTTAATGTTGCAGTTTGCGCAGTCTTGCACATGTGTATGAATAGACTCGTTTTCTTTGTTCAAAATAATCCAAGTCACCTGCTCCCTCACAGGATCGACGGGACCACACATTCAAGCACTCACAAACACGTATGAAACCAAACCCTAACCTCTTAATTTAAGGAGCTTACCTCCTCCAAGTTTTCGACTCCAAGTTTTCGCCTTCAAATCTCCTCCGGGTTCATCCTCCGGGTTTTGCCTCTGAGTTGATTCTCCGAGTTTCCCCTCTCATTTAACTTGTGAAACTGGAAGGCCTGCATCCCTGCAGCTAAGCCGTTTGAACCTTTAGTTGTGACTACCTTTGGGCCGAGAGTCCCTTCCTACCGAGTTTTCCCAACCGGTAGCTATCCCCATACTCATCACTAAATTCACCACTCACTTAGTGTCGGAATGTAGCATACCGCTACATAAGCGTAAAAATTATAAATTTGCCATTCATACTTAAATAAATCAATTAGTAGCATTAAAAATATTACTCTAATTTATTATTAATTATTTTCTACTTCTAATTCGTAATCATGAAAGTTTTTGTGTAAATGCATGAAATAATAAAAACAACACTTAACATTTTTCGAGAGAGAAGCCCTCTGGTGGCAATACTGCGCAATGCGCGTCTCTGGTTCAAAAAGCCACTCTTGTCCAGGCGTCCTACCTCGTCGGTGTTACAAGCAAATTCTCGTGAGTTTTTAAATGTGTTAGGAGTTATCGTGTCCTTTTCGTCGTGTCAAGGAGTATTAATAAGTGACAGTGCAGTGTTATTCAGTTGTGTAGTTATGCGTGTGAATATTGATGTAGCATGTGTCTCATTCAGTGTTTTGTCGCCTTTCCTCAAACGTGACCTAGCGTAAAGATATTGCATTTCCGTGTCATGAATTTCTTATCAAAGCATAATCAGGCTCGTTCTTTCTTTCTTTCGATAATCTACTAATCCACGATAATTTCTGCTTGAATGAACGCGGCGAAAATTGCCGGCGTTCGCTCGATAGCGTCTTTGTGGAATGGCGGAACCTCGCATCGCTGTCTCTTGTCATCACTCTGTGATTATAAATACTATAGGCATGTGTATCGTAGCATTTATTCTCTTCTTTGCAAGCCGACTGGCAGTAGTAAATTACGTAAAGTATTCATGCCTATGCTTGCTAAGTTTTGGTATTTCATTTTCTTAATTCCATACTCTTCAGGAAACCTACGTAAACGCCTTTATTTCAATAGAGAAACATTTCAATGAAATATAATTTAACTCATCGCATTCTTGTGACAAAACAACCATTACTATCTGCCTATCTTAAGTGTGTGCAAATTGCTGGCGGTTTTGGCTTAGGCCGACACGTAAGCCGCCGGCTAAATCGCCACGCGTAACTTCGTGCTTTCGTGTTTTCTTTCTTCGCATATTTTCCGCTTGTGAAATCAACGTTTAGGCTTTCCCTTTCTTTCATCATTGGGGATACATATTATTATTTAATCCCTTTATTATTGCATATGATATCTACTAAGATTTTTCAGTAGGATTTATATCCATAAACTTTAGGATTTGTATGTTTTTTTTCTTACTGCTTTCAAAAGTGCAGTCATTCGATATTTTCACCATTTTTCGTAGATCTCGTGTTTACTTGCCCGTAGTCTCGGTAAGGAATCACGATCTTTATTCTTGGAAAATTCGTAAGCCATTACTCAGAATTTAAAAGCCAGAGGCATTAGTGATTAAACAACTTATCTCTTGATTAAAAATCTGTCAACCTAAAGTCTGTCCTATCTCTTTTGAGTTTGCCAAAAGTGAGAATCCTAATGTAGCTGGAGTAAAAACCTGTAGGAGTTTGTCAAATGTCTCCGTGTGGGAAGAGTTGTCATTATAATTTGGAATTGTCAGTGGGTGGAATGTCTTGATGTCTCTCCTGGAATGTTTCACCCAGCATCTTGGACCCCTGTGCAGGACCTCTACAGCATCGTCATACACACAAACCATTACCCCTGGGCCTTGAGCTTTGCTTTTAACTCAGTCTAGAGTTTTTCACGTCAACAAACACCACCACACATCATCCTGGGTTCCTGGTTTTACCTGAGTGCCATGCTAAATGCTATTCTCACATAAGCAGTAATTTAACTGGCTACCGTTAACTTGCTAATGCGTTAATGCGCCAATTTGCTTCTGCTCACATGAGCCGGATTTAACTTGCTCTCTCACACCCCACCTTATTTTGAGTCACTAGTTCTACCTGAACTAAGTCACGGACCTCGCTCAAATTATCTAAAATTGCCTAAACTCAAAATTTCCAAATACAACTCACTCACCCTGCCTACTCCATCGCGTGCTGGTCTTCGTCAACGCCAGCCTGGTTCTCCGTCGAGGATTGCCCACCTAGACAAGCTCTCCGAGATCAGGATCCAAGCCGGTTCTCCTGGTTTACTCTCTACGAATAAACTCTACCAATTGGAACCGAGCTGAGTCCAAAACCGCTTTTCATTATCCCTCTCATAATTTTTCCCTTGCGCTTCGAGAAAAGATCGAGTTATTCTTGCCGTAAAAAAAATCAATATCTTTTGGCGGAAAAACCCGACACTGGTGCATCGGCCGGGAAGTCTCGTAAAATAAAAACTAAACTCGAAGTGTTTGAGAGATTGTGAGAGGATAATGTTAGCGTATCATTGTAGTGATAAATTTTCCCATGTCGTAGTGGTTTGAGAGATTCCTGTGGATTTTGTCCGTTCTAATAATCTCTCTGAGCAGCTCTAACAAAATTTTTCTTTCCCCAGCAATATCCTGTCCTTATTTGTTTATTTCATGTGCCTCAGTAGGTAGGGAAAATATTTTTTTTCATTACCATGCTGTGCATTTATTCTGACTACTGTAAAAATTTTCGCTTCCATTCTCTCTTTTCCCGAGTTCTTCAACGTTATTGATTGATTAAGTAGGCAGAAAAATAATTTTTCTCACCCGCTTTAATATAGTGCCTACGCAAATTGCCGCATACCGCAGAAATATTTCTCGTTTCCAATTTCATACTTCCTTCCTTCTGTTTAACTTGATTCGAGTGATTGAGTGGGTAAAGAATTAACGCAAACCCTTTGCTACCTCATTCCAAGTCTTAGGCACTGATATCATTAATTGCATCCCAAAAGTGATCGTTAGCATGCCTGAATCAGATAATGAAGATCGAGCCCCCACAAATCCCGTTAGGCTCCCGCCCTTTATTCCGGAGGACGCTCATACCTGGTTTCAACAGTGTGAAGCCGTATTTAGGTACCATAAAATAAGTAGTGAGATAGACAAATTCTATGCTCTTGTGAGCGCCGCGCCCACAAAACTACTAAATAACTCTAACGACCTCTTAGAAAACCCTCCAGAGCATAACCCTTACGGAATCTTGAAAGGCAAAATCTTGGCAAGACTTCAGATGTCCGATGCGGACAAATTCCGAAGTCTTGTAGATGCCTCAGCAATTCCATCTGTCTCTGCTTCTTTCTCTCCTTCTTCGCTCGTGAAAGAACTTCGGAAACTCGCTACGGGTGTTGCCGTAGCTGAGGGGTTTCTGAAGGAAGTATTCATGACAAAGCTGTCACCTAATGTGCGTCCATTTCTATCGCTAGCAGGGCCCGAGCAAACGCTAGAAAAATTAGCTGAAGCCGCCGAGACCGTGATTAGAAATATCAATTTGCCACGAGAACCACAAGTTGCTTCCTTGAATGTAGCCGCTACCACTTTTAGCCCGTCAAATACGGCGCCTAGTCAATCCTCAGCCACAATAGATAAGCTGCAGCAGGATATCGCTGAAATAAAGCAGGCTCTCCAAAATTTTCAAATAGGTCAGAGTCAAAGTGTGGCGCACATTCAGCAAGGCCCAGGGAGATTCCAAAGCCACCAAAATGCCTACGACCATCCCTATGACTATCACTCTAACTATCCTCCTCCTCCTCCTCAACGCTTTGATAGAGGTAGATCCTATGATAGGTCAAATCAAGACCGCCGCTTTCGGTCGCGCTCTCGTGATGCTAGTAGCCAATTATGCTGGTATCACACAAAGTATGGTGACCAAGCACGAAAGTGCGGGTCCCGTTTTTGCCCTCGCTATACCGAAATGACTTCGGGAAACGCCATCAGCGACGCATAGTAGCGAGTACTGCGTTGCCTCATTCCCAGACTACTCGCCTCTTGACCATTCACGATCCCGTCACTAAGTATCGATTCTTGATTGACACTGGATCCAGTGTATCAATTATCCCAGCCACGGTGAAAGATAAAAATAACCCCTTTATGGCGACCTTACGCGCCGCAAACGGCACGCCAATACCCTGTTACGGTGAGAAAATATTAGAGTGCGGTCTGGGATTGAGGAGAAAATTTGTATTCACTTTCTTGGTAGCTGAAGTCCAAGAACCCATAATAGGTGCGGACTTTCTAGCCAAGTATGGCATAATTGTAGACATTAGGAATCGGTGTATTAGGGACGAGGAGACACAGATCTCAATTCCCGCTTGCAGCATAACTAGAGCTAATGTCTTGCATTCCTTCTCAATTGCTTTCAAGGAGGAGTGCATGTTTGAACAGGAACTCAAAAATTTCCCTGCATTAACAAACCCTAACCTAGCTTCTAATAACATGCAAACATGCACAAAGCACTTCATAGAGACGCAAGGTCCGCCAGTTTTCTCCCGTGCTAGGCGACTGCCGCCTGATCGATTGGCGTTAGCTAAGAAAGAATTCGCTAGGATGCTCGAAGATGGCATCATTCGAACTTCCAAAAGTCCTTGGGCTAGCCCTCTTTTGCTAGTACCCAAGGCTAACGGTGAATTCAGACCGTGCGGGGATTTCCGCAGGTTGAACGCCGTTACTCTACCTGATCGCTATCCTATCCCTTACTTGCATGATTTCAGCGCAAATTTAGAGGGAGCACAAATTTTCTCGAAGATTGATCTACAGTCCGCCTTTCATCAAATTCCACTTGATGAGAGTGCTATACCTAAGACCGCGGTAATCACTCCGTTTGGTCTCTTCGAATTCTTAAAGATGCCATATGGCTTGAGGAACGCTCCTCAGACGTTCCAAAGGCACATGGCTGAAATTTTCTCTGACCTCACTTTCGCCTATGTCTACCTAGACGACATCCTTGTGGCGTCCACAACCCCAGAGTTGCACAAAGACCATCTTAGGGTCGTTTTTCAAAGACTGTCCGACAATGGACTCCTCGTAAATCCTGCAAAATGTGAGTTCGGAAAGTCATCACTGATTTACTTAGGTCATGAAATCTCTAGCCTAGGTCTAAAACCTTTGCCTTCCAAGGTAGAAGTGATCAAAAACTTTCCTCTTCCACAGACCCAGAAGGAACTAAGAAGGTTCCTAGGTTCTGTTAACTTCTACCATCGTTTCATTCGCAACTGTGCTCAAACCTTAGCGCCCTTGTCTGACCTCCTCGAACCGAAACGTAAAGGCAAATCTATCGAGGTAAAATGGACAGAAGAAGCGCGCAAATCTTTTGATACCATCAAACACAAGTTAGCTTCCGCGACTGAACTATCTTACCCTATTGCTAATGCTGATTTCAGCCTCGTTGTTGACGCATCCAGTACCGCCGTAGGTGCTGTGTTGCAACAACAAGTAGGTACTAATATCTCTCCTCTTGCTTTCTTTTCCAAAAAGCTGTCGCCCACTGAGCGTGGCTATAGCGCGTTCGGTAGGGAACTTCTTGCTATCTACCTATCTGTGAGACACTTTCGCTATGCTCTAGAGGCGAAGGAGTTTGTGATCTACACAGATCACAAACCTTTGACCTCAGCGATCAAAATGCCTTCTGAAAGACATTCCCCTAGGGAAGCTCGACACTTGTCGTTTATAAGTCAGTTTACCACTGACATCCGCTATATTAAGGGACTGGACAATACCGTAGCCGATTGCCTCTCCAGAATATACTCTGTCCAAACCAGTGGTGAAATCACCTTCGGCAACATTGCTAATGCTCAGAAGGAGGATCCTGAACTTCAGGACCTTCTCAAACCTTCTAACACCTCCTCTCCAAAACTAACCTTGGTTGACGGCGTGTACCGTGATGCCGAGCGACCTTCTCGTTTGTATCTTCCTGCGACGCTCCGCAGAGTAGCTGTCCTCCACTTGCATTCCCTCTCTCATCCCGGTATTAACCGTACATTGCGTTTGATTTCTGATCGTTTCGTCTGGCCAGCGATGCGTAAGGAGGTCAAGCAAATTGTGCAAAATTGCCATGCGTGTCAGAGTAGTAAAGTGGTGAAACATAATCGTGCAGCGCTGCAGAGTTGTGCATTCACAGGTCACAAGTTTGACTCTGTACACCTAGATTTGGTAGGTCCCTTGCCCGTATCGCGCGGTTATTCTTATTTGTTGACCATCATCGATAGGTTCACGCGTTGGGTTGAGGCTGTCCCTCTTCCTGATACCCAAACTGAGACTGTAGCACGCGCCTTCTTATCTAACTGGATCTCTAGATTTGGGGTTCCCTTAAGTGTCACACATGACCGGGGATCACAATTCACCTCCAACTTCTGGAGGGAGCTTAGCTCCGCCTTAGGGTGTGCAAACACATCCACTACAGCATATCACCCGCAGTCAAATGGACTTATTGAGCGAGTCCACAGAGACCTCAAGTCTGCCTTGCGCTGCCTTAATTGCAGTCACGATTGGACTGATAGACTTCCAGTAGTACTACTTAGCATTCGAAACCTACACAGACAGGATCAGCAGTGCACAGCGGCAGAAATGTTGTATGGGAAGACGCTTCGTCTTCCCGGCGACATTGTTGACCCAAAACCTTTGCCTGAATTTTCATCCGCTGACCGTTCCGCTTATGTAACCTGCCTAAAAGATTGTATGCGTAGGATCGAGTATGTGGCTCCACGAATGCCTCAGACTCAGGACAGACTAGATCCTGCCCTGCAAGACTGCACACATGTGTATGTCCGCAATGATGCTATAAAACCTACACTCACGCGCCCTTATGATGGCCCATTCAAAGTACTTAAACGCAAGCAAAAATACTTCATTCTCGAAAGATTCGGTTCACACGATCCTGTGAGCATTGATCGATTAAAAGTCGCATACACTTCTGATCATAGTGTAACTCATAACTCATTCTCCTCTCCGCAGATTTCTCCTTCCACTGAGACTCGATCATATCTACCATCTCAGCTTCCTCAGTTGGCGGCCTTGTTGCCTAGTCAACTTGAGTGTAACCCTTTCTACGTGCCTGTACATTCAAACCCTATCTCTAACCCTGTCGTAGATTCTAACTCTAGTCCTCTTACTGACACAGCGACAAGTCTGGAGAGACCAGACGAGCCCGCTGCAGTAACTCCTGTTCCTAGGACTCTTGCCGATCTAAACTTGCAGACCCGTTTGGTGAAACTTCCCCGCTCAGTATCATTTGCCAATTGCCGAACTCGGCAGGGTCGTGTAGTTCGCCCTCCTTCCCGCTACAGATGATTGCAGCGGGTGGACCTTTCGGTCTGCGCCTTGGGGGGTAATGTAGCATACCGCTACATAAGCGTAAAAATTATAAATTTGCCATTCATACTTAAATAAATCAATTAGTAGCATTAAAAATATTACTCTAATTTATTATTAATTATTTTCTACTTCTAATTCGTAATCATGAAAGTTTTTGTGTAAATGCATGAAATAATAAAAACAACACTTAACATTTTTCGAGAGAGAAGCCCTCTGGTGGCAATACTGCGCAATGCGCGTCTCTGGTTCAAAAAGCCACTCTTGTCCAGGCGTCCTACCTCGTCGGTGTTACAAGCAAATTCTCGTGAGTTTTTAAATGTGTTAGGAGTTATCGTGTCCTTTTCGTCGTGTCAAGGAGTATTAATAAGTGACAGTGCAGTGTTATTCAGTTGTGTAGTTATGCGTGTGAATATTGATATGGCATGTGTCTCATTCAGTGTTTTGTCGCCTTTCCTCAAACGTGACCTAGCGTAAAGATATTGCATTTCCGTGTCATGAATTTCTTATCAAAGCATAATCAGGCTCGTTCTTTCTTTCTTTCGATAATCTACTAATCCACGATAATTTCTGCTTGAATGAACGCGGCGAAAATTGCCGGCGTTCGCTCGATAGCGTCTTTGTGGAATGGCGGAACCTCGCATCGCTGTCTCTTGTCATCACTCTGTGATTATAAATACTATAGGCATGTGTATCGTAGCATTTATTCTCTTCTTTGCAAGCTGACTGGCAGTAGTAAATTACGTAAAGTATTCATGCCTATGCTTGCTAAGTTTTGGTATTTCATTTTCTTAATTCCATACTCTTCAGGAAACCTACGTAAACGCCTTTATTTCAATAGAGAAACATTTCAATGAAATATAATTTAACTCATCGCATTCTTGTGACAAAACAACCATTACTATCTGCCTATCTTAAGTGTGTGCAAATTGCTGGCGGTTTTGGCTTAGGCCGACACGTAAGCCGCCGGCTAAATCGCCACGCGTAACTTCGTGCTTTCGTGTTTTCTTTCTTCGCATATTTTCCGCTTGTGAAATCAACGTTTAGGCTTCCCCTTTCTTTCATCATTGGGGATACATATTATTATTTAATCCCTTTATTATTGCATATGATATCTACTAAGATTTTTCAGTAGGATTTATATCCATAAACTTTAGGATTTGTATGTTTTTTTTCTTACTGCTTTCAAAAGTGCAGTCATTTGATATTTTCACCATTTTTCGTAGATCTCGTGTTTACTTGCCCGTAGTCTCGGTAAGGAATCACGATCTTTATTCTTGGAAAATTCGTAAGCCATTACTCAGAATTTAAAAGCCAGAGGCATTAGTGATTAAACAACTTATCTCTTGATTAAAAATCTGTCAACCTAAAGTCTGTCCTATCTCTTTTGAGTTTGCCAAAAGTGAGAATCCTAATGTAGCTGGAGTAAAAACCTGTAGGAGTTTGTCAAAGGTCTCCGTGTGGGAAGAGTTGTCATTATAATTTGGAATTGTCAGTGGGTGGAATGTCTTGATGTCTCTCCTGGAATGTTTCACCCAGCATCTTGGACCCCTGTGCAGGACCTCTACAGCATCGTCATACACACAAACCATTACCCCTGGGCCTTGAGCTTTGCTTTTAACTCAGTCTAGAGTTTTTCACGTCAACAAACACCACCACACATCATCCTGGGTTCCTGGTTTTACCTGAGTGCCATGCTAAATGCTATTCTCACATAAGCAGTAATTTAACTGGCTACCGTTAACTTGCTAATGCGTTAATGCGCCAATTTGCTTCTGCTCACATGAGCCGGATTTAACTTGCTCTCTCACACCCCACCTTATTTTGAGTCACTAGTTCTACCTGAACTAAGTCACGGACCTCGCTCAAATTATCTAAAATTGCCTAAACTCAAAATTTCCAAATACAACTCACTCACCCTGCCTACTCCATCGCGTGCTGGTCTTCGTCAACGCCAGCCTGGTTCTCCGTCGAGGATTGCCCACCTAGACAAGCTCTCCGAGATCAGGATCCAAGCCGGTTCTCCTGGTTTACTCTCTACGAATAAACTCCACCAATTGGAACCGAGCTGAGTCCAAAACCGCTTTTCATTATCCCTCTCATAATTTTTCCCTTGCGCTTCGAGAAAAGATCGAGTTATTCTTGCCGTAAAAAAAATCAATATCTTTTGGCGGAAAAACCCGACAGGAACCTCCCACACTTACACCATCATCGGCTTCACACTCCAGCACACGCTTCCACAAGCCTGAGCTGAACGAATCGTCTGATGTTATTCAACCTCCTCGGACTCTCACCAAGATCGTCTCTCGAACAAGAATCAAGCCTCGCACTTCGGCGTGCAACCGTCTCCTCAATAAATCCCATACCGGCGAGTGAAACTATTCTCTCATTTTCCCCGGTGTTGGCTTGTGGTAATTTTTGTTGTTGATTGTTAGACGCTTGAAATATTGCGTCCGAATACCCCGAACTCCTTCTGAGTCAGTGGCCGTCATTCATTCATTTAGCAATTAAGTGTGCTCTACCAGGAGCACTGGTGACCCGCCTTTGTAAAAGAACATCTCCTTGTGAAATCGATAAATTCCTCAATATTCAAACTTAAAAATCAAATCCAGTAGTTTCCCCACTTGGGAGAACTTTATAGATCTACAATTCAACAGTCTGCAGGGTATCTATGATACGTGTGTAAACTTATTTGGGGTAAAAAAATTATCTAACAGGGTAAAATCTTCCTGGTGGCAGTTTAAATTCTGTGTAATTTTATGTATTTACTTGAGTTCCGTCGGTCGCTTTGTGGTGAAAAGACGTGTGTGCCAGTGCTGCGTAGAAAGTGAACCAAATTTTTGAATTTCCTCTATATTCTGTTCTACCAAACTCTTGGAAAACTTCCAATAATCAGTTAGGTGGAATGGGCAAAGATTCCACCAAGCCGGGCGGCTACGTGGCCTCCCGGCAAAAAGAAGCAACTTCTCGAGCAGCCAGCCAACCTGGAAACGGGAAAGCAAGAGGGAAAAATCTGCGCAACCCCCTCCCAGCTTCAGCTCCAGGAGACATCATTCCAAAGCGCAAAAGAATTCCCTCTCCCACCTCTCAGCTAGCAATCAAGAAGCACGCCATTGCAACTGAAGCCCAATCTATGGGGGAAAATAGCAACCGTGGAAGCAGGGAAAGCCTCATATCAATAAGCTCTATCCTCTCAGGCATTATCAGTACACGGGGCTCGGACCAAGATACCTCTTGTGACATTGCCACTGAGAGTGACCTCACCCAAAATTGCAATGCCCAGGTTCCAACTTCAAAGCTTGCTCAAGCTGAAAATGTAATCCCCAGCCCTCCCCTACAGCCAAAATCTGCACAGGCTAATCTGGCAGATCCAGCTCTTCTCAAAGACTTGCCAAACACCAGAATGGTGTATATACGTTGCCTAGAAGTAACCAAAACCTTTGCCCGGATCAACCCACTCAAATTAGCCAAATGCATAGACAATCTCTGTGGGAAAATAGAAAGCATTCAACATATCAAATCTGGCGGCCTATATATCAAATGCAACACAATAGAACAAGTTCAAACCCTCATTGCTACCAACTCCTTTCAACTGGACTCAATAAACACCATACCAGTTCAAGTGTCAATTGCATTAAATTCGCAATCCACACAGGGCAAAATTTATGCCCCGGAACTAGAAAATGATTCTCTCTCCGAAATACTGGAAATGCTGAGACCAAACGGTGTAGTAGCAGTCCGTAAACTGTTTCAAGACCCCTCGCGTTCTCACGTCCCACTTTATGTCCTGACCTTCTTCAGTGCTACCCGACCCAGCCATGTCAAAATAGGATACAGTAAGTATCGCATTGATGATTTTGTACCCAGCCCTGTGCGCTGCTACCAGTGCTGCAGATGGGGCCACAGCTCCTCTTCGTGCCACAGCGCACAATACTGCAGCCGATGCGGCAAAAAAGGCCACAGTGGTCGCACCTGTACCGAGGCAGTATTTTGTATCAACTGCAAAGGCAACCATGATGCGCTGTCCAAAGACTGCCCCAGCTACCTGCAAGAAAAGGAGATCTGCCAGTACTCAGCAAAGAACAATGTATCATTCCATACAGCCAGACAACATCTGAAAGCCAAACCTGCTGATCCTCAAGATGCCTATCCTAAACATCCCTTGCCTCCAATCCATTGTACTGATAACTTCCCCCCATTACCAACACCTGCTCACCAAGCTCAGGAAAAAAATGCAGAAGGAGTAAAGTATATCAGAAATAAGCAGACTGGCCCTACTAATCAGTCACCCTCAACTGCTCATAATAGTATTGACCTTTCTCAATGGATCACGCAAGGTCAAAAAACTCCGAGTAACTCTGTAAGATCCTCAAGGCAAGTCGACTCAAGGATCACCTCTGTGAATAGAATATTGGAGCCCTCTCTGCCCACATTGCCAAGTCTTAGCCCATGCCCTACACCAACCTCACCCTTCCGTGGAAATGATGAACAATCATGCCCAACAACCACTCAGCAGCCAGAAAATACTTCAACTGCAGCTAACAGTACACTTGTAGATGTCCCCCACTGGATGTTAACTATATTGCCAGCCATACTCAAACTTCTCTTAACTCCTTCCCTGTCCACAAAAATAGAAAGCCTTATAGAAATAGCCACATGCCTCAACATTGAATCAGCTCTCTCTACCTTACTCTCTGAACTGGGCTACACCTCTCTTTCACAATGAACTACAAGGTACTTCAATGGAATATCCGCAGTTTTCAACCTAACATTGAATCGTTACAATTGGCAATAGATGAGATTTCCCCTGACATTATGTGTGCACAAGAAACGAACGTCCCAAATACCAATGCTTTGGCTCTCAGCCGAACCACCCCTGTCAGCCGATCCGATCGCCCTACAGCTGGAGGAGGCACAGCCATACATTCCTTTTGTAGAGTACCTTGCTCTCCAGTAAACATTCAGACACCTTTAGAGGTCAGTGTGGCACAATTCCATTTTCACTCCTCCACCATAACAATGTGCTCGCTGTATATCCCTCCCAACATGGAAAATAAAATGCTTTGCAACAGACTGGATAATATTCTGACCACAATAGCCTCTCCATTTATCATATGTGCAGATGCTAATGCACATCATCAATCCTGGGGTTCATGCTTTTCAGATCAGAGAGGTAACATAATAGCAAAATGGTTAGATGACAACAACCTTACAGTACTCAACACTGGCTCTCCAACATATCAAAACTGCAGAGGAGGATACTCAAATATAGACCTAACAATCACTTCTTGTCAACTAGCCCCTGCCCTCTCATGGGATGTGTTCCCAGACCACTACCACAGTGATCACTTCCCAATCTTAATAGGGCTAGGGATGCCAAAAATAACTCCCAATACTCCTCATCTCAGGTGGATTCTAAGCAGAGCTAACTGGGAAGAATTCAGCACAAATGTGAATCTCCCATCACATTTTTTGTCACCTACAGAAGCTTGTGGGTTAGTAGAATCCAGAATATTATCTGCAGCCTCACTGTCTATTCCACAAACAAATGCTGAAAACAGAAAGCGCCTTACCCAATGTTGGTGGACTCCACAGTGCACTGTAGCACTGAAATCAAAACGGAGAGCCTATTCAAAATACAAGCGTCAGCAAGGCAACCTAACTTTGTGGATAGGATATAAAAAAGCCCAAGCAATCTTTCGTAATACTATCAAGGCAGCTAGGAAACAAAGCTGGCAAAATTTCATTTCCTCTCTAAGCTCAACTACAGATTCCCACACAATCTGGAAAACAGTCAGAAGACTCAGAACTCCATATGCACCACACGCTATTGGCCTTCTTATCAATGGTGAGGTTGTGTCAGATGAGAAGAGAGTTGCAGATGCCCTGGCAAGAAGTTTTACTAGTAGAGGATCACAGCCAAACACGTCGCAAAAATCATATGGAGAAATGGAAAGATGCTCTGAACCATGGTATAACCAAGACATTACCACTCAAGAATTGAACATAGCCCTCAAAAATATCAGCTCCAACACCCCAGGACCAGATAAAATACCAATAACATTCATAACTCATCTACCTAATCCTCAAAAGGAGAATCTAACAACCTTCTACAACTACATATGGCACACTGGTTTCCCCCACCAATGGAAATATTCACATATCATTCCTATTCCTAAGCCAAATAAACCATCCAACAGAGAAGATTCCTACCGGCCAATTGCTCTAACTAATGTACTATGTAAAGTTATGGAACGTATTATTACAAAAAGACTCCACAAGTATCTTGAAATCACCCAAAAATTGAGTCCACACCTAAGCGGCTTTAGAACCGGGCACTCCACTCTTGACGCGCTTTTCCACCTAGAAACCAGCATCCGCAGTGCTCTCATCCAAAATGACAGTGTAATTGCCCTCTTTATTGATATAACACAGGCTTTTGACTCTGTCAATCACTCTCTGCTCTTGCAAAAGCTCCTGAACATAGGAATAAGTGGCAACATGTTCTGTTTTATTAGAGACTTTCTTTCAAACAGGAAAATCCAATCAAAGGTGGGGAACACACTCTCACACCCCTTTCCAGCCCTACAGGGTGTCCCACAAGGGTCTGTTCTGAGTCCAATCCTTTTTAATATCTTCATAAATGATATCTCTGAAGCTTTCCCACCCAACATAGAATACTCACTCTATGCTGACGACTGTGCACTGTGGTTAACTTCCTCTGACATCCCTGCTGCCCTCAATTCTCTGCAACTCGCCCTAGATAACGTCTTAAAATGGGCTCACAAGTGGAGTCTCTCTCTGGCTCCAAACAAATCAAAAGCAATGATTTTTACTCACCGGAGGTTATCACAGCCCCCACCACTTACAATGCAAGGAATCCCCCTGGAATTCGTTCCCAACTACAAGTTTTTAGGCATCACCTTTGACTGTAGGCTCACATACTGCAAGCACATAAAGTCTCTAAGAGACAAATCCATGAAAGACATGAGACTTCTAAGAATAGTTTCAGCCCAAAAATGGGGAGCAGATTATGACACGCTCAAAACCCTGTACAAATCGCTAATCCGCAGCAAGCTAGACTATGGCGCTTTCCTTTTCCATGCCGCAGCACCATCAACACTAATAATCCTGGATCGAATACAATACGCCGCGGCTAGGCTTCTACTGGGTGCGTTAAAATGTACCCCAGTAACATCTCTGGAACCAGAAACTGACTTAATGCCCCTTTCCGTCCGGCGTAAAATGCTACTATCCCAATATGTGACCAGAATTCTTACAATAAAAGACCACCCAGTATACAAACTCCTAACTACCTTCTACCCCTTCAAACTTTACAATATCCAACCCAGACCTCTACCACTAACTGCAATAGCGCACAACGAGCTTCAAAATGCCGGCATCAAACAGGCAAGTATCCCGGCCCTTGAAAAACACGTCTTCCACTGCATCTCCCCTCCCCACGTCAAGCACACTCTGCATCAGTTCACGAAGGCCTCTTTGCCAAATTCAGCGTGGCAACAGATTTTTGTTGAACTTCTGTCACAATACCCAGCCTGCACTCCCATATTCTGTGATGGCTCTCGAGGCGCTGGCGGTTGCGGGGCGGCAGCGTGGGCAGGTGGAACCTCGCTTCTTGCTCACCTACCGGACTACTCCTCAGTACTAACTACAGAACTCTATGCTATCCTCATTGCAATATCCTTCTTCTCAAGGCAACCTGGACCATTTCTCATATTAACAGACTCTCTCAGCTCAATTAGAGCAATTCAAAACCTGCACCCAAAGTCACACTTCCTAACTTTCAGTATTACTACCCTACTTTACAAATTCCCAAACAAATTCACGCTAGAATGGGTTCCCTCTCATGTTGGAATTCCTGGCAATGAAAGAGTTGACCAACTGGCCCGGAAAGCACTAAGCCAACCTACTGCATTGGTATGCTGCTCTTCAAAGGAAATAAAGCAACTCATCAAGAACCACTATAAAGAGCAGTGGCAAGCTCATTGGTCTGCATCACACTCTACCTGGACACAAATCAAACCTACTCTGGGAGTCGCCCCCTACCTCTCACTCCCACGTCGAGAGCAAGTAATCCTCTCACGTGTGAGACTTGGAGTCAGTCGACTCACTCACCAGCATCTCTTCTCAGGTTCATCTCCAGCCTCCTGCCCGTCCTGCAAGTGCAAGATTTCATTCAAGCATATTTTTGTGGATTGCCCATCTCTGACTGCCCTGCGCCATCAGCTGATCTTGGAGTGCAGCAGGACTGGGAGGACCCTGTCTTTGAACACACTGTTATCAGAGGACTTCCCTCCAAAACTGCTAATCAAGTTCCTTGAAGACACTGGTTTCTTAGCCATGATCTAGCAGAACATCAAAACTTCTGTGAACAAGGCCCCGATGCCCCTGCAGGCTGGGTGCCTAACTCAACAAGTAAACAAGTAAGTATTTACTTCTCACCAGTGGTACAGAGGCGTCAAAAAAGCTTTGAAGCACGTGTATATATTCATTGCTATCGACTAGTTGTTGTGAATTTATGTGGTAAATCCGTGTGTATTTGTTTCCTTTAAATTTTGATCTTACAAAGTAAAATTTGGTAAGTATTGAGTTTACGTTTGTACAAGTGTCAGTTCAAGTGAAGTAATTAGTTGTATTTGGTATATTATTTATTGCATCTGCCAAGTGCATTCTCGTCCCAATAACGCTTGGTTTGTTAGCTCAACTTAACTTGATAATCTGATAAAATATTATGAGCGTTGATCTCGAAATGAAGGAAACAGTATTTTCGTCTCAAAACAGTTCTTGACCTACACCTAACTAAAAATGGTGGTAACGTTATTAAAGTTGCAAAACTAATTGCTAGCAAAGCTGTAGGTAGATTTATAATTTAGTATTTTCATCTCAAATCAGGGTCAATGTGAAGTTTAATGCAGTCATGGAAAATAATAAGGTAAATGTAAAGGACTTGACCATAATTGATATTCGAATTTTCGATGCCTTAATAATGTTAATCACATGAAAATAAACAAGTTTTCTTCAATGCACTTTCCGGCGGAAATGAGTATTTTAAAAGTTATGGCGTTCAATGAGTTACCGGAACTCCATTGTGCATCACCCTATTACAAACGTAAAGAGGTTGGGTTGTGAGGGGTAGCCACAGTTCTTTTAGTTTTATAATTTTCACTAAAAGAACTGTTGCTACCCCTCACGACCCAACCTCTTTACGTTTGTAATAGGGGGTTTGCTCTTCGTCGGCTTGATTGGCGCGCAGGAACGCCTGTTTACTTTCACGTCGGACCGCGCGGTATATTTTTCCCCGCCTCAAACACTGGAGTTACGGTAACTCATTTAATGCCATAACTTTTAAAATACTCGTTTCCGTCCGAAAGTCCATTGAAGAAAACTTGTTTATTTTCATGTGATTAACATTATTAAGGCATCGAAAATTCGAATATCAATTATGGTCAAGTCCTTTACATTTACCAATAATAAATTTATTCCAAAGAATCACTAACTTACTAAAGGAACCCATTTAAGAATGTCTTACGCCAATGACATTCTGCTCGCTGATATGTTATTGCAAATTATTAAACTTTGAAGTTGGTTTTTGCGCGCCAAGGAAGCGAGCGCCCCAAACGGAATTGAATTAATAATGGAAGCTAACACCCTATTGCAAACGTAAAGAGGTTGGGTCGTGAGGGGGAACCACAGTGCTTCTAGTTAGTGAAAATTATAAGTAAAGGTTCTAGTGACGTCCGTTTACATTATCTCCAATGGCGGCCACCCGGTACCCAAGATGGCGGCCGCCATCTTTGAGCTGATGTAAACACAATTGTTGACATCACCCTAACTAATGGGTGGGTTTGAAACTTTATTTATAATTTTCACTAAAAGAACTATGCCTATTTCTCATGACCCAACCTCTTTACGTTTGTATTAGGGCTTCTGTTATTAATTAAATTCTGCTCTGCGCGCTCGCTTCCTTTTGCAAGCGAAAGCCAATTTTGAAGTTTAATAATTCGAAAATAACGCATGAGCAAGCAGAATGTCATTCATGTAAAACGTTCTGAAATGTGTTCTTTTTGTGATTCCTGGGATCAGAATTATTATTTCCATGATTGCATTAAACTTAACATTGACCCATCACAGTTCTTGACCTACACCTAAAAATGGTGGTAACATTATTAAAGTTGCAAAACTAATTGCTAGCAAAGCTGTAGATTTATAATTTTATGGAGAATTTAATATTGATAATGTACAAGAAATGCATAATTTATGGTTAATGGGGAATATTTGTCAGTCCTTGATTTTCCACTTTTTGATGCCTATACATAGTTAACTAGGCGAAAAGAAACAAGTTTCCTTCCATGCATTTTCACTCACAAATGAGTATTTAAGGGGACCGTCTAGTCAGAAAATAGAAATTGGTAAGAATTTTTTTTATTGCTTAATTTGGTAGAGCAATGCACAGTTAATAAACAGTAAAAAATTTGGAAGCATCTGAAGCATCTAAGGCCAGTAAATGGAAGGAGAAGAAGCGGCAGGGCAGGTCGCATGGTATGTCAGCGTTCGTGTGCTATATCCTTTCACCTAGATATTGCTCACCGACTGTTTATTTCTGAAGACGTGATATATTTATCGTACAATTGTTCAAGAACTTTCTCGATTTGGCAACATCAGGCAAGTCTCGGTACCTCACGCGGACCTACAAAACCCCCAAAAAGCTCCCAACAACCCCCACCCCCCGTCCCTTCTGTGCTGTAGATATAAATAGAGCTGCTGCCTGCGGAGGAGTTCAGGGTCACATGAACACCAAAGCGGTTAGGTTGTCAAACAACTAGCTGAATCTGCCTGCCAAGCTCAGAGTTGCTGGTACTGCTTCTGCCAAGTTTAGCTAGGATTGAAGCGCACCTCAGGTGCACCTGAGCTATGTGTTACCCTTGATCCTTATGCTTGGTATCAGGCCCTTGGTACCAATTATGGTACCAGTTTTGTCAAAAAACCACAAAATACTACAATGAAAGATAGCCAAATCAAGACAATATTTCAGAATAGCTTTCATAACGTCAACTGCGCTGATTTCTTGGAGCAATATAGCTTGCAAATGAAAAAACCCGTTTTTCTGTACAAAAATGCATTTTTTGAACAACTCAAATGTCAATATTCAAGCCACTTCTTCTCAAAAACTAGTCATAGTAGAGCAAAGTTTTTGTTATCATTGGATGCGCAAAGTTACTGCATAAAGGGTCAGAAGATTTCAATGTGGTATCTTAGTTACATTAAAAAACCTACAGAAAAATGAATGACTCTTTAGAAATTTGGGTCAATGTGAAGTTTCATGCAATCACGGAAAATAATAATGTTGATCCCAGGAATCACTAAAGGAACACATTTCAGAACGTTTTACAAGAATGACATTCTGCTCGCTGATGCGTTATTTTCGAATAATTGAACTTTGAAGTTGGCCTTGGCGCCAAAGGAAGCGAGCGCGTGAAACGTAATTTGATTAATAACGGAAGCTATTACAAACGTAAAGAGGTTGGGTCGTGAGGGGGAGGCACAGTTCTTCTAGTGAAAATTATAAATAAAGCTTCTAACCCACCCATTAGGGTGACGACCGCAATCTTGTTGACATCGGGTCCAAAATGGCGGCGCCCATGGTGGTCGCCATGTTAGACCCGATGTAAACAAGATTGCGGTCGTCACCCTAATATGTGGTTTAGAAGCTTTGTTTATACTTTTCACTAAAAGAACTGTGGCTACCCCTCACGACCCAACCTCTTTACGTTTGTAATAGGGGGTTAGCTTCCGTTTTTAATTAAATTACGCTCGCTTCCTTGGGCGCGCGACGGCCAACTTCAAAGTTCAATAATTCAAAAATAACGCATCAGCGAGCAGAATGTCGTTCATGAAAAACGTTCTTAAATGGGTTCCTTTAGTGATTGTTTGGAATATCATTATCAATTTCCGTGATTGCATGAAACTTCACATTGACCGAAATTTGTTTAAATCTCCATAAAAACAAAACTATTAGGAATTTCAAAATAATCCTCTGATGACTATGCAGCAATCCTATGTGCATCCTATGATACTTAGATCTATACTCTACAATAACTACTTTTTGAGAAGAAGTGGCTTGAAAAATGTCAATTTTTTTGCCCTTTTTTCCCATTATCTCCGTCATTATGGCAAAAATGGAATAAAGTGTAGAAGATAACCCCTATTTATGTTCCAAAATACATACGTATGCAAAATTTCAAAGATCTAGATCACGTAGAAAAAATTTGATGGCCATTTTCTTGATTCTGACTAGTCGGTGCTCTTAACAAGTTATAGCGGTAAATTAGTTATCCCAACTCCAGTGTTTGAAGCAGGAAGTAATTCATTGACAAAGTATGGCAACACTGCAATGGAGTCTCTCTTTTGGCGTGCGCGTCATCAAAGACGAAACTAAACCTACCGCTCTAACTTGTAAAATACTAATTTGCCGCAAAAAGTGTATAGAAGAAAAGTAGTTTATTTCGATGTTATTACTATGATTCAAGCAACAAAAATTAAAAAATCAATGAGTAGCTGTTTATCCAAGCGCATTCGTCATCAAAGACGAAACTAAACCTACCGCTATAATTCGTAAAATACTCATTTACGACGGAAAGTGCTTAGAAGAAAATTTGTTTATTTCAATCTAGTTCACTATGTTTAGAATTTGAAAAGTGGAAAAACAATTTGCGGTTATTTCTCAACATTTACCAATTGATTACTGACCAATGCTCAACATTTACGCAAAATTATAAATAAACTTTCATTCAGTTGAAGTATTTCTTTACTTGTAAAATATTATTTTAGTGATAAATCTTGACTATATTGGTAAAGATTACTAATGCTTCTGTTAATGCTTAAGAGGTTGTAATAGATTGTTTTAAATTAAGAATTTTAATATTAGTTTATTGCCTGTTTTAACCGATACTAATTTTTTAATTACAGTTAATAAAATCTATGAGATGACCTCTGAAGAGAAGAGAAAAAGTAACCCGAATAAAGTTATACCTGTTCGGGTGGCTGTGAGGGTGCGGCCTTTTGTGGAGCGTGAGAAAAATGAATACTGCTCCTCCTCTGTGGAAGCCATTACCGACAGCTCCCAGGTATATACGAGACACTCATCATTTGTTATTCACCATAAAAATTGTGCTTTCAGAGTACTTTGAATTCCTGTTTGTTTATATTTTTTTATTCTCTCCATGCTTTTGCTGTGAGTAATTTTTTCATATTGTTGAGAACATAAAAGATTTTATTTGCTGGCAAAACTCCCAGGGGAAAAATGTGAGGGCCCGAGCTGAGAGTTAGGTAGGCCTTCTTTTTGTTGAAATAAAATGTTTTTTGTTATGTTAAGGACCACCTTTTTTCGGTTCACTACTGTCCTGTTTTTCAGCACCTCTGACTTCCTTCTTCAACTTTTATCTTGTTTCATGAACTTCTTTCTCATCTTACTGTTTCTATGCCCTTTCTGCATAGATTCCTCATTCTCTTATCTCCATACTAAATGGTGCCTTCCTCCTTCCTCTCTTCGATACGCTCTATTTTTGTAGCGGTTAGGGAGGCTTAAACTAACTTATAATCTAATCTAATCTTGCTGGCAAAAGCTTACACTCAGGATTGGATTTTTGAAGATGTTAATGGAGTATTTCAATAAATATGCATCTATAGTAAGTCATATATAATGTACTTTTCATGTTCATTGTGTTTTAAGTATTTGTGACAGTAGCTATTAACCTGATTTTAGGTAATTTTTCCTGCAGGAAAGTTTTCATTGCTGTCATGGTATGTGTAAGTTTTAAATATACTCTTATTTTAATTTAATTAACAAAATTTTGAAAAGCTTCTTGAATCAATGGGCAAGTCAAATGTCCTGATATATTGATGACCACATCTTCATCTCTTATGAGTAGTAGTTCAGTAGTGCGTTTCCTTTGAAATATCTGTAGTGTTGAGCACTTTTAAATTCTTTGTTGGTTCATAGGTACAGGAGAGAGGAGGTCTGCTAGTTTGATTTGCAATGTCTTGGGAAGGTGGTGTGAAATGCAAAGGTTGGTTTGGTCTCAACTGTTTTATGTTACAATGGCAATCCTAGTCAAAGCATTGTTGATGTAAACCAAGTTTGATTCAGCATGATATTGTGAGGTAAACAAGCCTAGTTTCCAGCCAAATGCAGAGCATTTGTGGGACAGTGTGTAAAGTATTACTTGGCATGAAAGAAAGTCTTTCCTGCTTTGAATAGTTGTCTGGTGTCAAAGGAGGAATTAATTTCTTGAATCCGATAAGGAAGAATTTGCAAGTTGAACAAAAACAATCATCAGCAGATACTGCAAAATAATATTTCTAAAAAAAAATGATGCTGTACATTTGATGGGACCAGAAGTGTATGGTATATTATGAACTTTTGAAACCAGATGAATGGTGAGTACTGATTGCTATCAACAACTGATTACTTTGAACCATCCATTGATCATTAAGGAGGCTGTCTGGGTTTAAAAAAAAGTTCGTTATTTATGGATGGATTTCTCTGAAATTTTCACAGTAGGTGTGAAATGATGCAAAGATCATTTGTTATTTCAACAAAATTTTTGTATCTGCACTTTTTTTGTTCAAAAAATATGATAAAATTGGGGTTTTTTAAAATCTATCTTCTTCTACAATTTTGAAGTTACAGAACCAGTACTTCGTTTTTAGATTGCTTATATGTCTATATAACCATAAGCAGTAGGGAATTTCAATAAATTTTTTTTGTGGATTTTGGGAATTTAAAAAAAAAATGACATTTTTTCATTTTTTTCATGTGGTGTAATTTTCAAAATAACAAATGTTTCAAAAAATGCTATTGCTTATGGATACCCTATTGAATGGTATGTAAACCATTCTTGTAGCTCTAAAATTATGGAAGAAGATACATTTGAGAAACCAATTATCAAGTTTCCAGAAAAACGGGTTTTTTCACAAAAAAAATAATGTTTTTCTTTTTATCTTTTGAACTACAGAATTTTCTAAAATGAACTCTTGAGCGTTTGTAGCTCTTTTCAAGCTCTTTTGATTGATTTAATTTACATTGCTGTAGCTCAGGAACTCTGGGAAAAAATATACAACAAAAGACAATACATGTAATTCTTCAAAACAACCACTTTTTCTATTTTTTCATTTTTTTTTCGACCAAAATACGTTTCATTTCAAGTCAACTCCTTTGTTTTATAGCTCTTTTCAAGCCCTTTGGATTGGTGTGCTCGCCATAGCTGTAGCTATGATACTGCAGCTGTCATCGAGCTATGAATGAAAGCTGCGGTATCTTAAATACGGCAGAACAGCTAAATTCTGAAATTGTCAAAAATTCTAAAAAAAATTTACTCAGCGTTAGAATGTTTCGTTTGAATAATGGAAGCACTTTGAGTAGCCTATGAACGAACTATAATGCCATTGCCGCAGAGGAACACGCTCAATTGACCCCCCATTAATGAGGGGGGGGAGGGGTCAAGGTCACGCCACCCCCATCGCTTTCCCCCCCTCTGGTGGGCGCACTATTCGGAGTAGACGTAAATGGAAAGTACCAATGGAAGCGCAAGAAAATCCTCTATAAGATGGATTTATAAACAGAAAATCAACACACATCCTGATTTCTACCCAGATGGCCTCCCTAAGTGCCTAGATTGGGCTACAAAGATAGTATGTTATCATACATGCAGGAAGGCAAAGCATGTGTGATGCCAGAAACACCATTTCTGCACTTGGTTGGGAACAGTTGCACCAGCTGCAGTTCTGGCCAGATTAGACCCTATTTTACCAGCACTTGTTTTCATTGATATCTCTCACAGTTACCCAGAAATGCTTAAATAACTGCAAAGCACCCGTGGTAATTATTTTTATTTTATTCTATTCAATAGAATAATTGCTTTTTTATTCTATTGGCTACAATTAATTTCAATTTCAACTTTCAATTCAGTAAAAAGTTCAGCAAAAATTGGTACCATGTGGCATTGGTTAAGCAGGAATTAGAATATTTAATGACCACTGGTGGGTTACCCACATTATGGAAATCCCTTCAGTGACCACCAGTAAATCACTGAGCAGTTAATATGTTGAAGATATCAGTCCTATGGTGGTTTATAAATTTCTGTACATTGTTTAACATATTCACCGCATTTCCAATTGCTGTTAATGGTTGATTTGGCTAGGTTGTATGCAGCAGAATAGGGAAGCCAATTTTACTGCTCAAATAAATTTTTATTCTTCTTAACAAGCATGAAAAGTACAATTATGCGATAACATTCCACCTAGTGTGATAAGTTACTTTTTAAAAAAGTCATGAGTCAGATCAAATGTTATTTATTTATACCAGTACGTGAATGGGGGTAATTTATCTATTTGTACACAGGCCCAATATAGGGGAAAGATATTAATGTCTTTCATTTTTTTGCTATGTGGATGAACAATTTTCCTAGTGGTACACATATGGGCCAATATGTGAGGAATGTTATTATCATTCATTTATAACAGTACATGAATCAGCAATTTGCCAAAATGCAAGGAACGTATTAATTTGGAGGTTTTGTTCCTCAGATCATCACCCAAGCAGCCGGCCACACAAAGCAGTTCACCTTTGACTATGTGTTCCCTCCGGAGGCTGACCAGGAGGAGCTCTACAACACGGCTGTTGTCAAGATGATCAAGGAGTTGCACAATGGTGGGACTTTTATTTTAGCTTTTTCTATGCTGATGCATAGAAGTTGGTTACACTTACATAGTAAGTGTGCGCAATTTATTGTTGAATTTTATGGTATTCTATGTTGATGTGTGTGAGTTGCTACAGTTATGCAGAAAGCGAGTTGAATTTGATGTAGAAGTTTTTTCTTAATCCATGTTAATGCAAATGATTTTGTTAAAGTTACAAAGGAAAAGATTTGAATTAATTCAATGATTGACCATGTCTCCTGCTGCTATGTGTAATACTTATCTTATGGCTATTCAAATAGTGGACAATGTTCACTTATTTATGTCTGTCATAGTGGTACAAATCTGTACTGCTTTTCACAGTCAATGTGTTTAAAGATTATTGCTTAAATGAGCGTAGTTTTATCTTAATTAGCAGTATCAATTACAATACAAATTTCATGTTCTTACAGTATGATGAAAAAATCAAGAGCAGCCTCTCTGAAGATGTCAAGTTTCAAAGGTGAAATTCTAGTAACCTCCACTTGGTGATAATGTTTGTTACAGAACTATTGTTAGCTGTGCTTTAGATCAGAGCTATACTTTAGTGTTTGCATTACCTCTCCTCGTTTATATTTTTGTGGCATAGGAAAGCTAACCCCTTTTTCTAACTCTATTATCCTCTACTATTGCAGACTCACTCTAAACCCTTCAATGTTTGGTTTGGAATCAAACACCTGCATGATATCATCCCTGTTATGGTATCCTGTATTTGAGATTGTATAGGTGATTTTCATATATTAAGTGATGCTCTTTCATGGGTCTCCAGAGTACTATCACTATTTAACATCCTCATCTCCACTTGCACAAGCCAAAACTTGAATTGTCGGTATAATAGTTTTTTAAGCTTTGTGTTAAGTTCATTAGGTTAGGAGTTTCGAAGTGAATACATTAAGTGTTTCGACTGACGAGAGTGAATTTTGACTACACAGCCTACTGTACTATACTACATAGTGTGCCTTCAAAATAAAGTGTATAGCCTTGCTTACCGAATTGAAAATAGTTATTGTTCAGCTGCCCACAAATTATAAGCTCAACTGATCTTTGCCCTGTTCTGGATTTGTGTTTCTTTTGTGCATGCAATTCATTTCTATTTTGGTTTTGTTTTCGTCCCATTAAATTCTTGTAAGGTATACACACAAGCACACATTCAAGTTATAGAGTAAACCTTGCTCATGGTCATGTGCTTTATTTATTCCGAGCTAGATTATTTCATAACTTGTGTCATTTCACTGGGGCAACCCACAGCAAGAGTTCTTGTTGATCTGGCTATGCTATGTACTATTTTTTCTTCTGGAATTCTCATATTTTGGTTTCTCAAATTAAGTTTAAAGGTTTTGGCTGGAGAAAGCACATAGCTTTGTAATATTATCAGAATGCTTACATTGCCGGCTGCACCACCACGAGAGCAGGAACTCTGTTAAGTTCTGGTCACCGCGCTTATGCTTTTCTTCAATAAGAGCTTAGGTAATAATATGTTGAATTTTGTCCCTTACTTTCTAATGAATTGATTAATTCCTCAGGTTTCAACGTCACTATTTTGGCGTACGGCCAAACAGGGTCCGGGAAGACGTACAGCATGGGAACAAACTATTCAGCGCAGACTTGCACAGCAGAAATGATGGGCATTATCCCCAGGGCCGTCAGGGACATGTTCGATACTGTGAAAGAACGTGAGCAGGACTTCCAGTATGTTGTCAAATGCTCATTTGTTGAGGTGAGGCATCTATTGTTTGATTGATTATTTTTGTTTTTGATTTGTTGTTATTATTTGGTTGATATCCAGTTTGATAAATGTGGGAATAATTATTTTGAAATTTCACCTTTTTGTGTGCTTGTAATGATTACAACATTTTGTTTATCTAAATCATCACGAATTGTCTTGAAATACTGTTTTGATTGCTAGCCCCACATATTATGACATCAGGTAAGGGCAAATTCACATGTTTTTAATTATATTCAATGCATTCTGTCAAAACGTGCTGAGAACAATTCTCTTGGGCTAGAAAGTATACATCATATTGAACCATCCCTGGAACATTTGTGAGTGTATGAACCGGCAAGTGAATATTCCAAATCTCTAGCTCATTCCAGCTAAAGGTGCTTGCTAAATTTGTGTGTTCATTATTACATTTGCATGTGTGTGTTCATTATTACATTTGCATGTGTGTTCATTATTACATTTGCATGTGTGTGTTCATTATTACATTTGCATGTGTGTTCATTATTACATTTGCATGCGTGTGTTCATTATTACATTTGCATGTGTGTGTTCATCATTACATTTGCATGCGTGTGTTCATTATTACATTTGCATGTGTGTGTTCATTATTACATTTGCATGTGTGTTCATTATTACATTTGCATGTGTGTGTTCATTATTACATTTGCATGCGTGTGTTCAATATTACATTTGCATGTGTGTGTTCATCATTACATTTGCATGCGTGTGTTCATTATTACATTTGCATGTGTGTTCGTTATTACATTTGCATGCGTGTGTTCATTATTACATTTGCATGTGTGTGTTCATTATTACATTTGCATGCGTGTGTTCATTATTACATTTGCATGCGTGTGTTCATTATTACATTTGCGTGTGTGTGTTCAGTATTACATTTGCATGTGTGTGTTCATTATTACATTTTTACGTGTGTGTTCATTATTACATTTGCATTGTGTGTTCATTATTACATTTGCGTGTGTGTGTTCATTATTACATTTGCATGTGTGTGCTCATTATCACATTTGTACGTGTGTGTTTGTTATTGTATTTGTACGTGTGTGTGTGTTTGTTATATCATTATTTATTATATCATTAATTATTACATTTGCACCCGTG
Source organism: Morinoia aosen (assembly GCA_030386875.1). NCBI lineage: Eukaryota > Metazoa > Arthropoda > Malacostraca > Amphipoda > Talitridae > Morinoia > Morinoia aosen. The sequence goes on from CM059558.1 coordinate 22,741,945, forward strand.
CTCACCCTCACACCTGTTGCAGCTGTACGCCGAGAGCCTGTACGACTTGCTGGCCTCCGGACCTCGTGAGGAGAGCGTGGTGGAGATACGAGAGTGTCCCAGTGGGGAGATCAAGATGCAGGGCATCACAGAGACTACCGTCACCTCCTTGGAGGAGACCATGCAGTGTCTTGAGCAGGTGGGTCCTCTCTGTGGAATGCTCTTTGTGGACAGGACTTCAATTAACCCTGTAACAGCAAAATTTTTAGGCTCTTGAATGAAGCATCACGGTAATTTCTCTCAATTGTCCATAAAACACAGCAAATGTGAACTTTTCATCGAAATATTTAGAACATTTAGAACATAAGAACATTGTGAGTGATTTCCTTATGCCCTTAAGACAGGATGCTGGGCAATAGAGGGTTTATGCAGGATGTAGGCAAGGAAAGACTGTAATGCAATGGAGTTGGTGCATACCGTGTAACACGGCATGTATCGTTGTCTCAAGTTCATACCAAATGGTGCTTTCTTCCTCTCTTTGGAATGCCCTTGTTGCGGTTGGGAAGGCTTAAACTAACTCGTCTAATCTAATTCAAACGATAGCAAAACATTGAACTGTGAGAGGGTGAAACCCATTTAAAAGAGATCGAGCTTGGTTCTAAAAGCTTTTTTGAAGGTCTTGGAGGGCTAGGGAAAGCTTTAAAAGCATTTTTTCTTTTGATGTAACCATTCATTAATGTGAAGGAAAACACGAAAAGGTTGTGAGGCTTGTATCACTAATATGAGTTTGCTCACACCACTTTCAGCTGTTCAAGTAATGAGAGAGGAATGCTATTTCATGTATCTACCAATCCAATAAAATAATAATACGCTTTCTTCACCAAACTTTGAATGTTGTTATTCATGTCAGGCTACCTTTTTTGATTTGGTTTGATAGTATCGGGGTTTTTGTATAAGATCATATCCGCTCTACAACCTGCGGAAATTTTGAGAATTTTAAACATTACCGTTGTTATTACAATAACAAAAGAATGCACTCCTTGTTTTGTACCAGATACATGCGTAATTCTGTACTTCTGAACGTAATTGATGTGTTTGAGAAGTTGTTAACCATGCCCTTTGCTGGCAGGGGTCCCAACACAGAGCTACGGGCGCGACGGCCATGAACGCCCACAGCAGCCGCTCCCACGCCCTTTTCTGCATTCACATCCAGCAGTGGCGAAAGGAAGACAGGTAGGCTGCTCTGCGAGTCTCTTGCTTTTGTCGGGTCCCTTGCTTGTCGAGCCTTTTTCTGTTTTTGTCTCTTGCTATTTTTGTTTCTTGCCTTTGTGTCTTTTGCTGTTTGTGTTTCTTGCCTTTAGTGTTTCTTGCTTTTTGTGTTTCTTGCTTTTTGTGTTTCTTGCTTTTTGTGTTTCTTGCTTTTTGTGTTTCTTGCTTTTTGTGTTTCTTGCTTTTTGTGTTTCTTGCTTTTTTGTGTTTCTTGCTTTTTGTGTTTCTTGCTTTTTGTGTTTCTTGCTTTTTTGTGTTTCTTGCTTTTTGTGTTTCTTGCTTTTTGTGTTTCTTGCTTTTTGTGTTTCTTGCTTTTTGTGTTTCTTGCTTTTTGTGTTTCTTGCTTTTTGTGTTTCTTGCTTTTTGTGTTTCTTGCTTTTTGTGTTTCTTGCTTTTTGTGTTTCTTGCTTTTTTGTGTTTCTTGCTTTTTGTGTTTCTTGCTATTTGTGTTTCTTGCTTTTTTGTGTTTCTTGCTTTTTTGTGTTTCTTGCTTTTTGTGTTTCTTGCTGTTTGTGTTTCTTGCTTTTTGTGTTTCTTGCTGTTTGTGTTTCTTGCTTTTTTGTGTTTCTTGCTTTTTGTGTTTCTTGCTTTTTGTGTTTCTTGCTTTTTGTGTTTCTTGCTTTTTGTGTTTCTTGCTTTTTGTGTTTCTTGCTTTTTGTGTTTCTTGCTTTTTTGTGTTTCTTGCTTTTTGTGTTTCTTGCTATTTGTGTTTCTTGCTTTTTGTGTTTCTTGCTTTTTTGTGTTTCTTGCTTTTTTGTGTTTCTTGCTTTTTGTGTTTCTTGCTTTTTGTGTTTCTTGCTTTTTGTGTTTCTTGCTTTTTGTGTTTCTTGCTTTTTGTGTTTCTTGCTTTTTGTGTTTCTTGCTATTTGTGTTTCTTGCTTTTTGTGTCTCTTGCTTTTTTGTGTTTCTTGCTTTTTGTGTTTCTTGCTGTTTGTGTTTCTTGCTTTTTGTGTTTCTTGCTTTTTGTGTTTCTTGCTATTTGTGTTTCTTGCTTTTTGTGTTTCTTGCTTTTTGTGTTTCTTGCTTTTTTGTGTTTCTTGCTTTTTGTGTTTCTTGCTTTTTTGTGTTTCTTGCTTTTTTGTGTTTCTTGCTGTTTGTGTTTCTTGCTTTTTGTGTTTCTTGCTTTTTGTGTTTCTTGCTTTTTTGTGTTTCTTGCTGTTTGTGTTTCTTGCTTTTTGTGTTTCTTGCTTTTTGTGTTTCTTGCTATTTGTGTTTCTTGCTTTTTGTGTTTCTTGCTTTTTTGTGTTTCTTGCTTTTTGTGTTTCTTGCTTTTTTGTGTTTCTTGCTTTTTGTGTTTCTTGCTTTTTGTGTTTCTTGCTATTTGTGTTTCTTGCTTTTTGTGTTTCTTGCTTTTTGTGTTTCTTGCTTTTTGTGTTTCTTGCTATTTGTGTTTCTTGCTTTTTGTGTTTCTTGCTTTTTTGTGTTTCTTGCTGTTTGTGTTTCTTGCTGTTTGTGTTTCTTGCTTTTTGTGTTTCTTGCTTTTTGTGTTTCTTGCTATTTGTGTTTCTTGCTTTTTGTGTTTCTTGCTTTTTGTGTTTCTTGCTTTTTGTGTTTCTTGCTATTTGTGTTTCTTGCTTTTTGTGTTTCTTGCTTTTTTGTGTTTCTTGCTGTTTGTGTTTCTTGCTTTTTGTGTTTCTTGCTTTTTGTGTTTCTTGCTATTTGTGTTTCTTGCTTTTTGTGTTTCTTGCTTTTTGTGTTTCTTGCTTTTTGTGTTTCTTGCTTTTTGTGTTTCTTGCTATTTGTGTTTCTTGCTTATGGTGTTTCTTGCTTTTTGTGTTTCTTGCTTTTTTGTGTTTCTTGCTGTTTGTGTTTCTTGCTTTTTGTGTTTCTTGCTTTTTGTGTTTCTTGCTTTTTGTGTTTCTTGCTTTTTGTGTTTCTTGCTTTTTGTGTTTCTTGCTTTTTGTGTTTCTTGCTTTTTTGTGTTTCTTGCTTTTTTGTGTTTCTTGCTTTTTGTGTTTCTTGCTATTTGTGTTTCTTGCTTTTTGTGTTTCTTGCTTTTTTGTGTTTCTTGCTTTTTGTGTTTCTTGCTTTTTGTGTTTCTTGCTTTTTGTGTTTCTTGCTGTTTGTGTTTCTTGCCTTTAGTGTTTCTTGCTTTTTGTGTTTCTTGCTTTTTGTGTTTCTTGCTTTTTGTGTTTCTTGCTTTTTGTGTTTCTTGCTTTTTTGTGTTTCTTGCTTTTTGTGTTTCTTGCTTTTTGTGTTTCTTGTTTTTTGTGTTTCTTGTTTTTTGTGTTTCTTGCTTTTTGTGTTTCTTGCTTTTTTGTGTTTCTTGCTTTTTTGTGTTTCTTGCTTTTTTGTGTTTCTTGCTTTTTGTGTTTCTTGCTTTTTGTGTTTCTTGCTTTTTGTGTTTCTTGCTTTTTGTGTTTCTTGCTTTTTGTGTTTCTTGCTTTTTGTGTTTCTTGCTTTTTGTGTTTCTTGCTTTTTGTGTTTCTTGCTATTTGTGTTTCTTGCTTTTTGTGTTTCTTGCTTTTTGTGTTTCTTGCTTTTTTGTGTTTCTTGCTTTTTTGTGTTTCTTGCTTTTTGTGTTTCTTGCTTTTTGTGTTTCTTGCTTTTTGTGTTTCTTGCTTTTTTGTGTTTCTTGCTTTTTTGTGTTTCTTGCTTTTTTGTGTTTCTTGCTTTTTTGTGTTTCTTGCTTTTTGTGTTTCTTGCTTTTTGTTTTCTTGCTTTTTGTGTTTCTTGCTTTTTTGTGTTTCTTGCTTTTTTGTGTTTCTTGCTTTTTGTTTTCTTGCTTTTTGTGTTTCTTGCTTTTTTGTGTTTCTTGCTTTTTTGTGTTTCTTGCTTTTTGTGTTTCTTGCTTTTTGTGTTTCTTGCTTTTTGTGTTTCTTGCTTTTTGTGTTTCTTGCTTTTTGTGTTTCTTGCTTGTTGTGTTTCTTGCTTTTTGTGTTTCTTGCTTTTTGTGTTTCTTGCTTTTTTGTGTTTCTTGCTTTTTTGTGTTTCTTGCTTTTTGTGTTTCTTGCTTTTTGTGTTTCTTGCTTTTTGTGTTTCTTGCTTTTTGTGTTTCTTGCTTTTTTGTGTTTCTTGCTTTTTTGTGTTTCTTGCTTTTTTGTGTTTCTTGCTTTTTTGTGTTTCTTGCTTTTTGTGTTTCTTGCTTTTTGTGTTTCTTGCTTTTTGTGTTTCTTGCTTTTTGTGTTTCTTGCTTTTTGTGTTTCTTGCTTTTTTGTGTTTCTTGCTTTTTTGTGTTTCTTGCTTTTTTGTGTTTCTTGCTTTTTTGTGTTTCTTGCTTTTTGTGTTTCTTGCTTTTTGTGTTTCTTGCTTTTTGTGTTTCTTGTTTTTTTGTGTTTCTTGTTTTTTTGTGTTTCTTGCTTTTTTGTGTTTCTTGCTTTTTTGTGTTTCTTGCTTTTTTGTGTTTCTTGCTTTTTTGTGTTTCTTGCTTTTTGTGTTTCTTGCTTTTTGTGTTTCTTGCTTTTTGTGTTTCTTGCTTTTTGTGTTTCTTGCTTTTTGTGTTTCTTGCTTTTTGTGTTTCTTGCTTTTTGTGTTTCTTGCTTTTTGTGTTTCTTGCTTTTTGTGTTTCTTGCGTTTTTGTGTTTCTTGCTTTTTTGTGTTTCTTGCTTTTTTGTGTTTTTTGCTTTTTTGTGTTTTTTGCTTTTTTGTGTTTTTTGCTTTTTTGTGTTTTTTGCTTTTTTGTGTTTTTTGCTTTTTTGTGTTTTTTGCTTTTTTGTGTTTCTTGCTTTTTGTGTTTCTTGCTCTGCGAGTCTTATTAGTTTGTAGCTCAAAGTATTCATGGTTGTTTTTTTGACTTGAAAAACTGATGCAATCTTAACCTAACCTGTTCTATCTTAATCTAGTTTCTTCTTGATTTCTCTTGACCTATCCCATTGTTTTTAATATTCGCACCTTATTTAATTTCAATCTAACTTAATCTATTGTATCTTATCCTAATCTGTCCTAAACCAATCAAATCCTAATCAATCTTAACCTATCGTATCATAATCTATTGTATCCTAATCTATCATATCCTATCCTAATATACCCTAATCTAACAATAAATTATGTGTTTACCTAAGGGCAGTAGATTATGATACTCTCTGAAGCTCAAATTACCTCGTAATTTCCCCTCAGGGGGATACAACTTTTGTTTCCATGGCGATGGGCGTTTTGTGGAGACAATGCGAGTTTCTGAACCTAGGCAGACATTTTTGCTGCAGTAGACATTTTTCTTGGTTTTGTTATTGACCACCTTGTTTTGATTCACTGCTGTCTGTTTTTAGCACCTATTGCTTTTTTTTTAACTTTTATTATATTCCATGAACTTCTTTCAATTTTGCTTCTTCTCTGTGCAGGGCGTAGAAGACGCACACCTTATGCATAAATTCCTCGCTATCTAATTTCATACCTGATGGTGCCTTCTTCCTTCCTCTCTTGGGATCACAATTTTTATCTAATCTAACAGCCTCTCAGTTTTTCCCGCTGCTTTAGTGAAGGTGCTATTAATATTGTGAATGTAGTCTCTAATCTTCATTTACGTTTAGTTTTGTTCTCCTTAACGATGGTTTGTTTTCTGTTTTTTCTTTGAGTGAAGACAGTTTTCGGTTTTTCACAGGTACTTTTTTCAATATTTACTCAGTTTTTGTCAGTATTTATACTGCAGAGAATAGCATAAATTTGATTATGCTTATGAACTTGATTCGACATAACTGATTAAGCTTGCTGTTTCTCTACCCCAAATTGCAGCTGGAAAGGAGCCAGAGGTCAGTCAGAGGCTGGTATTGTATGCATTGAAGTTCGATAATTTTTTCAATCCCATGGCTACTGCGACAAGTCGTGGTAGTCTCAGAATTTTCTATTCTTTCTGTAAATTATCAGATAAAATCGCATGAAGACATGATAATAATCGCGTATTTTTATCATTACTAATCCCCCCATGACCCGTTGGATGTGGTTGCTTTTATAATTAATTTTTTGGGGAAATGTTCAATTATTCGTTTGTGCAGGGAGTTTTTGTATCAGATCTTATCCACAATACAACTTGTGATAATTTTCAGAATTTTAATTCTTGCATTTGTTATTACAGTTTTAATAGCAGAGTTCCAGAGCAGAGCATAGCAGAGTAGTGGAATTTAGGACTTAATTTTCACTGGAAGCGAAGCATGGGTGGTTGCAACCAAACCATCGAGCAAACAAGTAACTCAACTAAGTTATCACAGTTTTATGAATGCACAATTAAATATACTAATTATGAGAGATTTGTAAGAATATGTATCTACATAGACCGATGCTGGCGTCAGGAAAACGAACTTATCTAATCTGATGTAACCTCAGCGCAACGATTCTAGTTGAATTTCCCAGGAAGAAATCTGTTGCCAGCGACAAAATTTTAGGTATTTTTTGAAGGATAGAATGCAACAAAATTCTAGGTGACTTTTGGAGGAATGAATACGACAAAATTTAGGTGACTTTTGAAGGGAAGAATACAACAAAACTCTAGGTGAATATTGAAGGAAAGAATCTGTCGCCAGCAACAAAATTCTAGGTGACTTATGAAGGGAAGAATGCAACCAAATTCTAGGTGACTTTTGGAGGAAAGAATACGACAAAACTTAGGTGACTTTTGAAGGGGAGAATACAACAAAACTCTAGGTGAATATTGAAGGAAAGAATCTGTTGCCAGCAACAAAATTCTAGGTGACTTATGAAGGGAAGAATGCAACAAAATTCTAGGTGACTTTTGGAGGAAAGAATACGACAAAACTTAGGTGACTTTTGAAGGGAAGAATACAACAAAACTCTAGGTGAATATTGAAGGAAAGAATCTGTTGGCAGCAACAACGTGGTGTGCGCCAAGTTCACGCTGGTGGACCTGGCTGGCAGCGAGCGGGCAAAGAAGACGGGCGCGACCGGCCAGCGCTTCAAGGAAGGATGCCACATCAACTCGGGGCTGCTCTCGCTCGGCAAGGTTATCAGCGCCCTCGTCTCTGGGAAGGACAAGCACATACCGTACAGGGAGAGCAAGCTCACCAGGCTGCTGCAGGGTGAGGCCTGCTTTCCGATATTACGGGGCACTTTAGCTGCTGATAGATTTATGTTTCTGTTGTAGTGTGATAAAATTGCGATGGAAGTTCAATGGGTAAGTTTATGGGGTCATTTCCGCGGTTGTTAGACTTGTATTGTGATGGGATTGCGTTGGGATTTCAATGGGTAAGTTTATGGGATCACTTGGATGTTTGACTTGCATTGTTATGGGAATGGGTTGTGATTTCAATAGGTGAATTTATTCTACTGTTATATGGTTGTGTTGCAATTTAAAGAAGGGAATTCATTCTAATGTAGTGCCTGATGGTGTTCTGATTTCGAGAGGTTAATCTACTATATTTTAATGTATGATTTTGTTGTGATTTCATTATTTTAAATCACATTCACTCATACTAAAAAAAACGATATAAAAATATTGACTCCTAGGTGTTGAAATCCCAACACAATACATTTGTCTTTGATACTACAACAATTATATATTTAGCCACTGAAATCACATTAAAATCATTCGCAATACAATATAGTTACCTCATGAAATCACTATGTGAAACCTAGGGTAGTATTTTTATAGTGTGGTCAACATGCAAGATTGCTATGGCATTCCATCAGCTTAGCTTAGGTTCGGTAGTGCTGGGATTGCGTGTGCTTGATGCCTGAAATGGGCTTTAGATTTGGATTGATTAGATAAGGTAAGGTAGGTTGTCTCGCTAACTGCAACTGTTTCTTAGAGAGGAAAGAGGGATTAAGAGTATGAGATTGAAAGAATGGGGAACTATGGGTTAGATGTGTCCCCACACCTTGTGCATGGAAACAGCAAGAGTGAAAGAAATTCATGAAAGAAGATAAAAGTCGAATTTGAAAGTGGTAGGTGCTGAAAGAATGGACACCTGTGAACCGGAAAAAAGGCCTTAGCGCAACCATAATCTACTCTATTTTGTAAAAAAGGCCTACCTAACCTGCTCGGGACCTCGCGTCTTCTTCTTGGGAGCGCGTATTCCCAAAGATGCAGTAGTTGTATACCTCTCAGGGGCTTTAGATTTTGAACACCAAAGTCAGGCTGATGTAGAAGAAAATGAATGCTTAGATTGTTCGTCAGTGTATTACTGATTGAATTGGTGATTGAATTATCACTTTAAAATTCTCTGGTAGATATTTACGTTTATTTGAGTACATCCCTGTCCTTGACATACCGGGTTTGATGATTCAATTGTAGCAAACTATTTATTGAGTGGGTGCCAGGTTTGCAGCCTCACCAGCAGTAAACTGTAACTTAGTACATCTTGACTTTTCAATACCTGGTTTTCAGATTCCCTGGGCGGCAACTCCCATACGCTGATGCTGGCATGCATCTCCCCTGCGGACAACTCCCTGGAGGAGACAATGAGCACGCTGGGCTATGCTGACCGGGCGCGCCAGATCAAGAACAAACCCATCGTCAATTGCGATCCCAAGGCTGCCGAAATAGCTCGGCTCAAACAGCAGGCAGGTTCTAGGTCTAGCGCTGACTGTTTCTTGTTTAATTTGGTAGTGCTCTGCTCCAAATGTTCTTTGTGAGTGTAGTTTCCCTTTGTTTCATGGTAGTTTTGTTCGTAAAAATTGCTGAAAGTGATTCCAAGTTTTGACATGAGCTGGTGTCAGCTGCGTTGGTTATAAATATTTGGTTATTATAATGTTGATGTTTCGCGGCTGTTTTTGTGTATACAATATTATCACGGTAGAGTATCTGACATTTATGTAATGAAAATTTACAGTGGGGAAAGGATGTGTTACCTTATCAAATGATGTAGTGTACCTGTAAGAGTTTTAAACTTAATATGCTACACTGTGGACATATTTTTTCTCGTGTATAAGCCTTAAAAAAACGTGTGTACTTACCTCAGCTTATAGATAGGCATTGTCTAGTTTAAGCTTTTGTGCACACTTTGCTTCTTTCTATGCTTTAACTTTTTCACTACCTCACTTTTGTTTTTCCTTCCACTTTATTCCTAATTTGCTGTATGTATACGTAGGGTATCCTGTGTAGGAACACACGTTGTGTATAGATTCCTGGTTATCTACAGTCCATTATTGATAGTCTCTTCTTTTTGCTTTTTTGACTCAATGTTTCTATGCTTCTATGTCTCTTCAGCATAAATTTCGTGTTCCCTTATCTCTATGGAGCCTTCTTCCTTTCTTTCTTTGGTACGCGTGTTTTTAGCAATTAGGGAGGCTTAAACTAACATCTAATCTAATCTTTTGCTTTCCTGAGATCGCATTTATAAGGCTGGGAGTCTTAAACTAACTAATGTTAATGATAATAATGAATCCCTGGCCTAATGGTGGGTGTGCATCAGGTGCATGAGCTGCAGCTCCAGCTTATCGCGGCGTCGGGCGGCAGAGACATCCATCACTCCACTGAGGAGGTCAGTTCTTATTTCGTAGCATCAATCGCAGGTGTGGAGAAAATGTCATTGCTTTAGTTTTATTTTTAAATGATATGTTTACCACCGATACAGCAGTAGATTGTTTCTAAGTCCAGTATTATGGACATGTTTGAGTATAGCTACTTAGTGGGCCCAAATAAGTTCAGCGACTTCTAGGGCGTGTGGTGAAAATGAAAATTTTTTGTTATTGTCTGTGTTAGCACTTCGAAGCGAGGCCTTGTTAAGTACTGAGGTATGAATGGTGGCTGAGATTTTCCTCCGAGATTCGCTTTTGGTTTGTAAAATCAGAGGCTCTCAGGTCTTAAACCTTAAAATTTGTGACTATGATTATCACTCTACATCACTGAATAAGGTTCTAATTTATTGTAGCACTCAATTCTTCCAGCTACAAATCGTAGCAAATAAGAACTAGGACTTCTATGCCTTACTTATGCCCTCAAAAATGTTGGCATTATTTTCAAGTTAACGCTACAATTTGTTAGTAAACACTGTTTGTAAATGAACAAATGAAATGTATTTAAGATCATATATGCTGATGTACTTGTGCAGAGGCACAAAGTAGTATTGTGTATTTGTGTTGCAGAACTAACTGTATTATGCTTCACAGCATTTCTGAAGAACTTTGTTCATATTTTAAGACAACGAGTTATCCGTTTTGCGTAGTGTGATGAAAAATAACGATTTTTCAATTGGATTGGCTCGACTCAGTTTGCTTTGCCAATCTAGTAGTTATTTAAAATACCTGCTCAATTTCTAGAGCTTTGAGCACACGATATTTTAATTCTTTACTTCCATGGCTGTGACTTGGATTTCAAGAAAATGAAAGTGAGTCCTGTTAGCATGCCCAGCTAAATTGGCATTTGAGGCCGTGTGTGCACAGTGAGGGCATGGCTCGTTGTTGATGCGTTCCTTGTTGTCTAGGTGGCAGCCCTCAAAGAAGAAAATAGGCTCCTGAAGGAGGAGAACCTGCAGATGGTGCGAGCTCTGCAGGATGCCTTTGCTACCAACACCAACATGGCCATCAAAGATGTTATGGTGAGTCTCGTGATGCTCATCTCGCGCTGCCTACATCATCTTGTGCATCAAAGATGTTATGGTGTTTGGTGCACTCATAGTCAGCAGATGTTTCGTGCACTCCAAGTTGGCAGTTCTAGTTCACTCCAAGTTGGCAGTACTGGTTCACTCCAAGTTGGCAGTTCTGGTTCACTCCAAGTTGGCAGTTCTAGTTCACTCCAAGTTGGCAGTTCTGGTTCACTCCAAGTTGGCAGTTCTGGTTCACTCCAAGTTGGCAGTTCTGGTTCACTCCAAGTTGGCAGTTCTGGTTCACTCCAAGTTGGCAGTTCTGGTTCACTCCAAGTTGGCAGTTCTGGTGCACTCCAAGTTGGCAGTTCTGGTTCACTCCAAGTTGGCAGTTCTGGTGCACTCCAAGTTGGCAGTTCTGGTTCACTCCAAGTTGGCAGTTCTGGTTCACTCCAAGTTGGCAGTTCTGGTGCACTCCAAGTTGGCAGTTCTGGTTCACTCCAAGTTGGCAGTTCTGGTTCACTCCAAGTTGGCAGTTCTGGTTCACTCCAAGTTGGCAGTTCTAGTTCACTCCAAGTTGGCAGTTCTAGTTCACTCCAAGTTGGCAGTTCTGGTTCACTCCAAGTTGGCAGTTCTGGTGCACTCCAAGTTGGCAGTTCTGGTTCACTCCAAGTTGGCAGTTCTGGTTCACTCCAAGTTGGCAGTTCTGGTTCACTCCAAGTTGGCAGTTCTGGTTCACTCCAAGTTGGCAGTTCTAGTTCACTCCAAGTTGGCAGTTCTGGTTCACTCCAAGTTGGCAGTTCTGGTTCACTCCAAGTTGGCAGTTCTGGTTCACTCCAAGTTGGCAGTTCTGGTTCACTCCAAGTTGGCAGTTCTGGTTCACTCCAAGTTGGCAGTTCTGGTTCACTCCAAGTTGGCAGTTCTGGTTCACTCCAAGTTGGCAGTTCTGGTTCACTCCAAGTTGGCAGTTCTGGTTCACTCCAAGTTGGCAGTTCTAGTTCACTCCAAGTTGGCAGTTCTAGTTCACTCCAAGTTGGCAGTTCTGGTTCACTCCAAGTTGGCAGTTCTGGTTCACTCCAAGTTGGCAGTTCTAGTTCACTCCAAGTTGGCAGTTCTGGTTCACTCCAAGTTGGCAGTTCTGGTTCACTCCAAGTTGGCAGTTCTGGTTCACTCCAAGTTGGCAGTTCTGGTTCACTCCAAGTTGGCAGTTCTGGTTCACTCCAAGTTGGCAGTTCTGGTTCACTCCAAGTTGGCAGTTCTGGTTCACTCCAAGTTGGCAGTTCTGGTTCACTCCAAGTTGGCAGTTCTAGTTCACTCCAAGTTGGCAGTTCTAGTTCACTCCAAGTTGGCAGTTCTGGTTCACTCCAAGTTGGCAGTTCTGGTTCACTCCAAGTTGGCAGTTCTGGTTCACTCCAAGTTGGCAGTTCTGGTTCACTCCAAGTTGGCAGTTCTGGTGCACTCCAAGTTGGCAGTTCTGGTTCACTCCAAGTTGGCAGTTCTGGTGCACTCCAAGTTGGCAGTTCTGGTTCACTCCAAGTTGGCAGTTCTGGTTCACTCCAAGTTGGCAGTTCTGGTGCACTCCAAGTTGGCAGTTCTGGTTCACTCCAAGTTGGCAGTTCTGGTTCACTCCAAGTTGGCAGTTCTGGTTCACTCCAAGTTGGCAGTTCTGGTGCACTCCAAGTTGGCAGTTCTGGTTCACTCCAAGTTGGCAGTTCTGGTGCACTCCAAGTTGGCAGTTCTGGTTCACTCCAAGTTGGCAGTTCTAGTTCACTCCAAGTTGGCAGTTCTAGTTCACTCCAAGTTGGCAGTTCTGGTGCACTCCAAGTTGGCAGTTCTGGTGCACTCCAAGTTGGCAGTTCTGGTTCACTCCAAGTTGGCAGTTCTAGTTCACTCCAAGTTGGCAGTTCTGGTGCACTCCAAGTTGGCAGTTCTGGTGCACTCCAAGTTGGCAGTTCTGGTTCACTCCAAGTTGGCAGTTCTGGTTCACTCCAAGTTGGCAGTTCTGGTGCACTCCAAGTTGGCAGTTCTGGTGCACTCCAAGTTGGCAGTTCTGGTTCACTCCAAGTTGGCAGTTCTAGTTCACTCCAAGTTGGCAGTTCTGGTGCACTCCAAGTTGGCAGTTCTAGTTCACTCCAAGTTGGCAGTTCTAGTTCACTCCAAGTTGGCAGTTCTAGTTCACTCCAAGTTGCAGTTCTGGTTCATTACATGTTAGCAGTTCTAATGCACTGCATGTTGTCAATTTTTGTGCACTGCCAATTAGCAGTTCTAGTAGTGCCAGTTAGCAGTTCCTGTACACTGTTAGTTAGCAGTTCTAGTGCACTCTAAAAGAGCAGTCCTAGTGCACTCTAAAAAAAGTCCTTGTGCACTGCAAGTTAACAGTTCTAGTGCATTGCAAGTTAGCAAACGTCAAATGTACCGCCAGTCAGTTGCGTACCAGCTCCCAGATCTGACACGTGCACGTTGCCCAGGTGACGACAGCATACGAGAAGATGCACGAGCGGCTGGGGGAGCTGCAGACGCAGGTGGACTCCACCGTACTCGAGATGAGCAAGACCTTCTCAGCTGGGGACGCTGTTCCCTCCGACGTCATGGCTGAGAAGATGGAGCTCCTCAAGCAGCTCCAACAGCAAGTTGTCGACCTGCAGGTCAGGTGGCGCGATTTTTAGACACTGTTATTGGTTCACATTGAGCGGGGCAGTTCTTCCTTACACTCTGCTCTCGTGTTTTTCCTAATAATTGATTCACCATCACTGTGCACTCGAATTTTTCTTAAATCAGTATCACTGCACTCGTGCTCTTCTAAATATTTGGTTCAGTATCACTGTCCTCTCGCATTGTTATTCCTAAAATTTGGTCCAGAATCACTGTGCTCTCGTATTTCTTTTCCAAAAGACTTTGTTTAGCATCATTGTGCGTTCGTATTTTTTCAAAAAATTTGGTACTTTTTCACTGTGCACTTTTATTTAAAAAAAATATTGGCTCAGTATTGAATTCACTAAAGATAAGAGCGTCCTTGTGAATGACACTCCCTCAGTTTGAGGTGGAAAGCAATAGAGGGGCTTTAGTTTCAATCATTGTATTCCGTGGAGCTTCAATTAGCATTTAGTCCCATTGATCCGAGCATGTAGACATGCTTATTGTAATATAATCTCACATTTTTATATATCAACTATGGGTCTAGTTGGGTGTCCTCAAACCCTGCTGTTAAACATATTTTTGTGTGAGCCATACCTTAGTGCAATATAATCTCACATTTTTTTTTTCACATAAGGTGAAATTTGTCTAATGAAACAAGCCTGTTTTGTATTTGTGATGCAGGCAAGCTTACTGTAAGATAATCATTTATCACCTAGCATTTGCCAACAAGTTTTCCATTATGCATTGTCAAACTTTGCTCTTAACTTACTTTCGAGTGACATAGGGAAGCTCACTGTAATACGCTCGCATTACCCTTTATTTGTCTAAGGTATTATTTTTTCTTAACACACAACGTAATGATACATATGTGTACCTCTTAGTAAATTGCTCATTTATGTACCAGTGGCTACCATTTCACTACCTTCTTTTAAATTAGACTATGGCGTACAAGTTGAAATATTATTGTACAGTTGTATTTTTCCCGCTTGTTAGGAATGATAAGAATGTAATCAAGCAGTTAAGATAGCTTTTTGATTCTGCCTTTTCATCCTAACAAAATCGACCATAGAAACTGCAGAACGTCATTAACGTGTTAAACTTTTTCTTTCAACTTATTCATGTGTGACACAGGCGGCACACAAGGAGAACGAAGAGCAGCTGGTGAGCCATGAGCTCACGCATCACCAGTCCGCCGCCGACAACGACTCCTCCACCGCTGACGAAGACTCCACCGCTGATGAGGACGAGGTCGAGCAGAACCTGTCATCTGAGGGCGGCAGCGCGTCACCTAAACTCAACGGCAGTGAGTGACATTAATCTGTTAGAAATTTGAGCCCTAACACTGATATTACGGTGTATGGCTTACCTTTTCTAAAGATAAGAAAATTCTGTCTCAGTTATTTATAACTTGGATGTAAAAGTTTCTACTTCAGATAAGAAAAATGAGTCTCGGTTATTTGTAACTTAACCCTTTGGGTATGATAATTCAAATGGTTTAAGGGAAATTTTCCAGAGGGAAAAAGTTGTCTCGTCTGAGGGCGGCAGAACGTCACCTAAACTCAACGGCAATGAGTGACATTAATGTGGTAAATCTTTGGGCCCAACACCGATATTACGGTGTATGGCATACCATAAATTGCTTTTCCAAGAGGTACTGATGTACCGGTGCTCGGCATACTGTAAATTTCTTTTCCTCAAGGTACCAGCATATCAGCTTCTGACATGCCATTATTTGCTTCTCCACAAGTTAACGTTATGTTGGTGATCTGTACCTCATGAATAGCATTTTCATGGGCCGTCAATGTATCGGTGTGGTGGTACTTTCCTTTGACCCTGAGAGTCCGTGTGTAGAAATTGCCCCTCAAAAATAAAGGTCCTTTGCACTATTAGGTCTAGGGAACGTTGAATTTCCAATTTTTGAATAATGAGCTTAAGAAAGAGGCTTTCAAACTTATGGAGTCAGAGATCAAACGGTTTCAAGTTAACCTCAGCTAATGCACATGAAAGTAAGCCCTGGTTATTTAATTGATACCATACTTTGTCCAAGTCAGGAACACTAAATTTTATCATTGTTATTCTGATTGAATGAATAATGTGTGATAAATCTCTGCACGTACCTAAAAATCCTCTGATTACTATGGCTACTGTTAAAACTTTTAGAAGCATCGCCTCCATCCAAAGGAGGCTGTGAATTGCTGCTGCTGACGAACAAAAGGAATTCGTGTGTTTGGTGCGAGGCGAACGTGACGCTTGCTAAGCTAGTAAATGATGCTCGTCCTACTATTACTACACAAGTTAGAAATAATTGGGACTTATTTTTTTTTCAAGTCTGTGGAAGTAGAAACTTATGTCCGAGTTAAAAATAACTGAGACAAATTTTTTCTTATCTATGGAAGTGGAAACACACATTTAAGGTATAAATAACTGAGGGAAATATTTTTCTTATCATTAGAAACAGAAACTCTCATCCAAGTTAAAAAAATAACAGACTAATTTTTTTAATCCATACGAGTGGAAGTTTACTTAAGATGATGTGAGCTCGAGGACTGACTGCAATAGTTGGAATTACTGTGAGGTGACACTGAGCTGTGCTGCAGGTGCTGGAGAAGCGAGCGACCAGACCACCGCCACTCCCGTCGCCGCCGACTGCACCGTCGCCATAGCCCTCAAGCGCTCTCAGAAGGGGCAGGAACTGGCGGTAAGTTGTTGCCTTGTAGCTTGAGCATCTATGATTTTAGCCGCCCTTGTTTGTCCTCTGTACTAGATGCAATGATTTTAGCTGCCCCAGTTTGGTCTCTATGCAGGGTAGCTAAAATCATAGATGCTATGATTTTAGCCATCATAGTTGGCATCTATATGAAGTGGCTACACAATCATAGATGATCTGATTTTAGCCGCCCTTGTTAGGCCTCTGTATGGGGTGGCTAAAATCATAGATGCTATGATTTTAGCCATCATAGTTTGGCATCTATATGGAGTGGCTACACAAACATAGCTGATATTATTTTAGCCGCCCTTGTTAGGTCTCTGAATGTGGTGGCTAAAATCATAGATGCTATGATTTTAGCCGCCATTGTTTGACGTACACGGGGCTAAAATCGTAGATGCTATGATTTTAGCTGTCCTTGTTTGACTATGCGGGGTGGCTAAAATCGAAAATCAAGTGTAAATATAGGAATGGCTCTTAGTCTCTCTACTCTATCGCTTCCATGGTCTATGGTTGCTCAATGCTTATCGCCCTAGGCTGTGAAATGGAAGATTGTAAATGGGGTAAGTCAATCTGACGTCTTCTCGTACGTTCACCTTTTTCAGAACCTGAACCACGCGCTGGCCCAGAAGGAAGAGCTCATGAGGAAGATGCTCAGCAATGACAAAGACATCTCGATGATAAGAACATCTTATGAGAAGGCCATCCAGGAGCTGCAGGACCGCATCGCCACCGTCGAGCAGGAGAAGGAGAACCTCCAGCACCAAATCGTGTCGGCTCCTAGCAACCCTGCCAGCAAGTCAGTTCTGGGCCAAATTTGCAAACAATAGATGTCCTCTTGGTCTGGGTTGGCATTGTAGCTGTGAAATACGCGCTCAGAAAAGCCCAGATAAATGGTTGTATACCCCAGAGAAACCACTGCTCGTTTATTATGAGAGAGACGCCCAAAGTTTTTTGTACGAGGGAGGATAGCGAGGCTTTGTTTTTTCAGGAGCATTTGTCTTTTTTCTAGAGGGCTTTGCCTTTTTTTAATGGGGCTTTGTTTTCTCCTGAGAGTCATTTATTTTTTCTTGGAGGGTTTTAGTTTTTTCTGTAATTTATTAATGCATTTTTGTTTGTGTGGCTCTGAATTGCACAACTTACTGTGATGGATATCCTAGAATGATTTATCTGACTAACTAAGCACAATTTCTTTTTCAACTTCTCAACTTTACGAAATAGTTCTAGTTCATTGCGTGTTAAAGTAAGAAGAAATTCACTCAACATTTATGCTAACTGAGCACAACTTGTACAGACTTGCAGAGCAGCGGCGGAAGAGGGTGCAGGAGCTGACGCAGGAGATTGCAGACCTCAAGCAGAAGATGATCGAGAGAAACAAAGCGCTCAAGATGAAGGAGATGTCTGAGAAAAGAGTGGAGCTGCTCTCCAATGAGATCAAGGTGACACGCAAGTTATTTCTGTTGCTATGTGTGTTGGGTGCTGAATTTCGCCGGTTTGGTTTGTGTCTACTTATGGTGATTGTTGATGCGGAATTCAAGTGCGTTTTTAAATACGTAGTACCAAGTTGTTTTCAGTTTGAGGATCGATTGTTGAACTTCTTGTTATTTATAATGCGAGGTGAAACGTTAAAAAAATTTTGTGGCGCCAGAGTAGTTTGTTAATGATTTATTTACTTCTGAGTGTTTTGTGAGCTAAAAAGACAGGTAAGAGCCAGAATGGTAGAGCTTGAGCGGCCAAGGGTTAACTCGACTATTCACATTCGAACTCTCTCGCAACTAAGAAATCATATGTTATATAACTGATTGACAGTTCTGATTCTTAGAACTCTCAAAAGGATTATTTTTATTGAGTTCATGTTTAATGCAACCTTTGGGACTTCTATCTTTCATCTTCACTTTCCTTCCTTCAGTTTTCATGCTTTCTTTGCTAACTCTTTTTTGTCTTTTCTTCCACTTCCTTCCTAACTTGCTCTTTCTGTGCTCAGGGTATCCTGTGTTGGAACACTCCTTTTGGATAGATTCCGTGGTTTCTACAGTCCATACTGAATAGTACCTCTAGCTGACTAACTTATCCAATTTTCTGTTCCAGGCCATGAAGCAGGCGCGCGTGAAACTTATCCGTCAGATGAAAGAAGACAATGACAAGTTCAAGAAAGCGCAGCACCTTAAAAACAAAGAGGTGTGTGTTTGTCTGAAAATCACTATTTTATTATTGTACCTGCAAGTATAGGCGTTCGTTAGCTATTATAACAATGAGGTGATTGTGCTGGTAAGTAAGACAGTGCATTGACTCAAAATTGAGATTTTGAGTGTCGATATGAAAGTTATGTAATGTGGATTTCTGTAAACTGCAACTAGGGGTTACAAAAATGTAGCTTTTTGTTTAGTGTGTTTTTACATTTGCAGTGACGCGAAATTGTAATATCGAGTGTCGATATGGAGTTGTCATAGCGATGTAGCTTCCAGTGTTGAAGAAGGTGTTGATTAAATCAAAAATGTCGAAAAATATGCTTGGAAGTGAATCTTATTCTAGGTCTGTGTGGGCTTTACTTCAAAAGCGCCTTTTTCTATCGAAGGAGATGCTGTGTGTTGAGTGTAGACTTATAGAGTGCAAATGATAATAGGTTCAAACTGTGAAGGTTTTCTTATGAGCAGCAAGGCGTATGTTGTGTTAGAATATAGAATGAGAATATTTTCTGGCTCTAGCAGTGACCGAGTCATGGTTGTGTCATTTTGGTCAGCTATTCAATGTTGAGAAGGTTTCTGTATCCCTAGTTGTGTATGAAATTTAGTGTAACGTAGTAGTTTTAATGTAACTTTAAAGCTCAGAAAACTAGGTTTATAAGTTCATTTTTTTCGTTCTGATAGAGGAAGGCTTGCTTTTTGTAAAACTAGGTTTATATTTAATATATGTAAGATAAAGCATTGAAATGCTCATGGGTTGGGGTTGTTTAAAACATAGACTATAATGGGTCAAACTAAAGTTCAATATTCAACTTGAATTTAAAGTCAAAAGATGTTCATTCCAGAAATAGGAAACATTAACTGGGTAAAATATATATATATTATATATACGAGTATATATATATATACCGGGCTTATCCTCCCTATGGGAGGGTAGCCGACAGCAGGCCACAATCACCACACTTAGTCACTAGGAGGCGAGAGAGGCAGCACTGGCCGCACCTGAACTGCCAGGATCAGCAGCAGCCCAGCACAACCACCTTCCACAGTTAGGCCCGACAGCCACAGCTGGTTTACCCCGACCGCTTCATTGAGTGCAGCCCCTCCCCCCGCACATGACAGGTCAACCCCATCACACGCGGCAGCTTCCAGTAATGCGTCAAAAATAAAATTACCTCCTTATACACTGCCCCCACTCACCTCTGTGCGCAGCCATCCCTCTCGCCACGTCCACAGTCAGACCCCTCTCATACAAAGCACGTCGCACCCCATCCATCCAACTCATCCGTGGTCTACCTCGCGCTCGAAGACCACTCACTTCCGACATATATATCTTTTTCACCAGCCGCTCAGCATTCATTCTTTCTACATGCCCAAACCATCCAAGCACTCTTTCATCTACTCGCCTGCTCAACTTTTTGATAACACCCGTCTGCCCCCTAACCAACTCATTCCTGATCCTATCTCTTCTAGTTACTCCATACATGCTCCTCAAACACTTCATCTCAAACACATCCAACTTCCTCCTCTCAGCTGCTCTCAACCCCCAGGACTCTGCTCCATACAACAAAACTGGCACAATCAAACTTTCATACAGTCCCCTCTTAGCATTCATACTCAAACTCCTGCATTCAAAAACTTTCCTCATTGCACCCAATGTCTTACAACCTTCACTCACTCGATGCTTCACTTCTACTTCCATACTATCCTTAACAGTCACATCCGACCCGAGGTACCTAAAATGCTCTACCTCCTCTAAAACTTCCCCATTCAACCTCACATCCAAAGTTCCAAACACTCCACCTCTTGAACATCTCATCACCTTACTTTTATTTACATTTACCCTCAATTTCCGCCTTTCGCACACTCTACCAAACTCTGCAACCAGTCTCCTCAGTTTTTACTTTGAATCAGCCACAAGCGCTGTATCATCTGCAAACAACAGCTGACACACTTCCCAATACATACCATTTCGTCCCACCAACTGCGCACCTTTTCCCAACACTCTGGCATTCACTTCTCTCACCACACCATCCATAAACAAATTAAACAACCACGGCGACATCACACATCCCTGTCTCACACCTGTCACAACTGGAAACCATTCACTCACCTCATTCCCTACTCTCACACATGCTCTGCTATCAATGTAGAAACTCTTGATCGCATTCAACAGTCTCCCACCCACTCCATACAAACTTACCACTTGCCATAGAGCCTCGCGATCCACTCTGTCATACGCCTTCTCTAGATCCATAAATGCCCAATATACATCCTTTCCCTTTAATAAGTATTTTCATTCACCTGCCTCACAGCAAACATTTGATCCACACAACCTCTACCACACCTAAAACCACACTGTTCTTCAGCAAGCACACGATCCGTCAACACTCTCACTCTTCCAATTAACACTCTTCCATACAGCTTCCCAACGACACTCAGTAGACTTATACCCCTAGAATTACTGCACTCATACCTGTCACCTTTCCCCTTGTACAACGGAACTACGCACGCGCTACTCCAATCAACCGGCACTTTACTAGCCTCGAAACACACATTTAATAAACGCACCAACCATTCTATAACCACATTTCCTCTTTTCTTTAGACATTCAACCGTGCAGCCATCCAAACCTGGAGCTTTCCCATTTTTCATTTCATCCAACGCACATCTCACCTCTGCACTTCTTATTCGACTTCTATTCACTTCACCAAACACAGGCATTCTAACATCACTTCCAACAGCTACTACTCTCGCAATCCTATCATCCCTCACGTTCAGCAGTTCCTCAAAATACTCCGCCCATCTCTTTCTCACATCACAACTCTCCACTAGCAGCCTACCATTTGCATCCTTCACTCTTGCCTCATTCTCCACCTGACCCTTCCTAATTCTCTTCACTTCCTTCCAGAAAACCTTCCTTCTCTCCATGAAATCCCCTCCCAACTTCCTCCCCCATTCCTCATCCGTTGCTCTCTTCGCTCTCCTTACCATTCTTTGTACCTCTTTCTTCCTCTCCTTATACTCTTCAAAATTTTGCTGGTTGCCTCGTTGCAGCCACCTTTCGAACGCCCCCGCTTTCTTTTCACAGCCGCTCCTACTTCTCCGTTCCACCATTCACTCCCCTTTCTAATCCCCCCTCCAACCTTCCTTACCCCACACACTTCCCTTGCACATTTTTCCACCGCATCTTTAAACAACTTCCATTCCCCTTCCACTCCACCCACCTCACTTTCCTTCACCCTCCCATACTCCACTTTCATCTTCTCCTGATACTCACACTCACGCTCAGAATAATGTAACTTGCTTACATTTAATACCTCCCTTCCACTCCTCCTTTTTACACCTCCCCACATTCCACTAACTCTCAGCTTTCCTTCCACCAAATAATGATCCGAAATCCCATTCATCTCACCACGGAACACATGCACATCGAGCAAACGACCCATCACTCCCCTGCTAACCAAAATATAATCCATCAATGCTCTCTCTTCTATCACACCTCCATTCGTCCTCACATATGTATACTTGTTTATACTTTTTTTTCTGAAACAAACTATTCCCAACCACTAACTCACTCTCCACACATAACCCCACCAAGAAATCCCCACTCTCATTCACCCCAGCTACTCCGTACTTACCAACAACACCATCCACCACCTCATCACCCACTCTTGCATTCAGGTCCCCCATCACCACAACTCTACAACCACTCCCCACTCTAGCCACACACTCGGACAATTTCTCCCAAAACTCCTCTCTCTCTTCCCCACTCCTCTCCGATCCCGGTCCGTACGCGCTCACAAACACCCATGCCTCTTCCCCCCATTTCACTCGCACCCACATTATTCTTGATCACACCTCACCCCATTCAACTACTTTCTCTCTGATTCTTACACTCAATAATATAGCCACACCCTCTCTTGCATGTCCCCCACGTACTCCAGACACTCTCCCTCCCACACTCCCAAACATCAACTCACCACTACCCTTCAATTTCGTCTCACTCAAGGCCAATACATCCATCTTCCGGTTTAACATCATTCTTCCGATTTCCTCCTTCTTACTCTCAGTTGCTCTACTTCCACACCCCCTTGCATTCAAAGATCCTAGTACTAGGGATTGAGTGGTCTTTCGACCTCTCTCATCCCCTTCATTGGCCTGCTGCCTCTAAAATAAATACCAGTAATTTAAAAAGACTGTTGAAACTTTTTCAAACGACCCATCGATGGGTCGTTTTGCAGCTGAAAAAACTTAAACACGACCCAACGGTGGATCATACCGCAGTGAATGTGTTAGGTATAAATTTTGTTAACTTCGTTATTACAGATCGAAAAGCTGAAAATGCAGGAGCGGAAGAAGGACTTCAAGATGGTGAAGATGGAGCGCATGAACAAAATGCAACAAAACGTGCTGAGACGAAAGATAGAGGAAGCTTCAGCTCTTAATAAGCGTCTCAAGGTGTGTGCCTAGTTCTGGTGTGTGCCTAGTTCTGGTGTTTGCCTAGTTCTTGTGTGTGCCTAGTTCTGGTGTGGGCCTATGGCGGCTTGGTTTAGGTGTGTGTCTGGCTGCCAACTTCGTTACTGTGGGTCCTGCTAGGTGGTGTGTCATTTTCACCTATTTGTAGTGTGTGTTACTGGCTGCCTTACTTTGATGCCAGTTCACTTACTTAGCTCAACATCAGTCTCCTAATTCTGACGTGTTTAACTTGGCAGTTTGCTACTCGGTGCATGATTCTTACTTACAATTTGGTAGCTCCTACTTCATTGGGATGTTTCTGTTCTGACGAGCGTGTTGGGCGTGCTGTGATCTGTCCTTGTGCCCTGCACATCATGTGCATGATCAGCGGACGATTTCGTCCTGAAACACAGGTGGTCATTGTATGGGTGATCTCTTCATGTATCTTATGTCTGTCCTTGTAGCCTTCATATGTCCCAGCATCCTTTATCTGGCTGTGTGTGTATGGTGCGTGTGATATGTTCTGGCATCTTGTCTCTGCCCTTGTACGTGGTGTGTGTAATTTATTCTTGAACCTTTCACAGCATATGCTGATAACGTCCTTCTAAAAAGTAGGTGGCCATTTTGGTATGGATAAATTTGAACTATGAGTAAATTCCCATTTCACTCGCTTTTCTCTTCTTAGAAACGTCAGTATTAATGATGGCTGATTTTTTTAGGACCACGAGATTTTCATGCTTCCACAATTATGGCATCGGTTTCTAGTTTGAACATTTTTGGCAGAGCATATATAATTTTACTTGGGGTATTACTTGGGCGGCTAAAATCATAGATGACGTGGCGAAAAAGCTAGATTTGGCTATTCATGGAATGGGTTGAATGAACTATTAAAGTAACCCTCAAGGGAAGTTACCTGTCAATGTCTAGGTGGGTTTCAAAATTTATTTGCATAAACACCTTTCATATACTGGATTTTTATTTTTTATCACTTTCTATTAGTTCATTTTATCGTTTGGGTCCATTTTCTAAAGTTCATTGTCCAGTGGCAGTTCCTCTCTTATTTTGATGTCATTGACAAAATGATATCAGTACCAATATCACAACAGCGCTTGTGAAAACAGTGTATCGGGCAAAAAATCACATGTTAAAAGTTTAAATCACCACAGGAGTAACCCCTATGAAGGTGAACACGCTGTTGAGGTAGTGTTACATTTTACAATTTTGCATCGCTCAAATGTTGTCAAGTTGCGCGTGTTTGAACACTCGGTGCTTGTTTGCAGGATGCCTTGGACGTCCAGAAGGCGTGTTCTGACAAGCGCGCCTCCGCCAACCTGGCCAACCGCCAGCTGCGACTCAAGAATTGGCTGGAGGGCGAGCTAGAGCTTGTCGCTGTGAAGCAGCAAGCCAAGCAGAGCCTGGAGTCGCTCAGGGAGGACAGGAAGTATATTGGGAGTGAGTGTTTGGTTTGCTCATATGATAGTGCACAGATGAACAGGTTAGCTTGGTTGTCACATTAGAAAGATAACGCTCGGGTTAACAAGTCAGTTTTGCTGGCTCCTAAGATAATTAGCGCTTGGGAAAACAGTTCAGTTTGACTGGTCAAAATGAAAGATAGCGCTTGGGTTAACAGGTCAATTTGGCTGACCCATGTGATAGCTCGCGCACGGGTAGTTGCAAGCTGTGCCTCTAGATGCTCAAGGAAGATAGTAAGTGCATTGGGAATGCCAGACAGTTTCATATGTCAACATTTGGGAAAACATATGAATTTAAACTTCTGGGTGAAGCGATTATGGAGACATGAATACTGCCAATGCAGCTGTGTATTTTGTGAGTGAGCTTCTATCCCAGATACCATAAACATTGCCAGATACTCGAAATACTGTTCATCGGTTTTTATGTCTATGCTGTTATATCTTGGGGACTGCAGGGGCTACAAATCTTCTGTCAGTACGGCTCTTCAACGAACCGAGTTTTGTAAAGATGTGAACCAAACTAGAGTGTGCTCATTAATTTTGCTTGAAATTGATGAAAACTTATCGTTTGAGGCTGATCATCTCTAGAACAAAGGGATCTGGGTGATAACATTTTTGCAGCTCTAAAACCATGCTACCAGTTGAGCTGAAGTGAACTTACCTAGATGATGCCCTTGACGTACGTGTGCTTCTGCAGACCAGCTGTCGAAGGTGAAGCTGCAGCTGCAGCATGAAGACATCAGTGAGGAGTTCAGAGAGGAGCTGCGCACCAAGGAGAAGCAACTCAACACCGACTTGCAGCTCAGGACTGCCCAGATCAACGAGCTCCAGCAGAAGATACTTGAGGGGGACGGCGAGGCTATTTTAGGTGACTTGAAATGGTGTTGTTTTGTGATGTTTGCCGTCTTTGCTGTGCTTGAGGGGGACGGCGAGGCTACTTTAGGTGATTTAAATATAGTGTTCTTTTGTAACATTTGCCGTCTTTGCTGTGCTTGAGGGGGACGGCGATGCTATTTTAGGTGATTTAACCCTTTAACGCCCCAGAGGACACCAGTGTCCTCTTTCAAAATTCCCCTTCAATATATTTTATTTCTTATTCAATTAGTTCCCTAATGTGTTCTTTGAAGTTCTCTGCCGAGTGGCAGTTCTTATCCCATCCTGATATCGGTGACTGCCAGATGCCAGCGCCAGTTTAGTGACGGTGGTTGTGTTAACGGTAATATGAGTACAAAAATTCGGACGTTAAAGGGTTAAATATAGTGTTCTTTTGTAACATTTGCCGTCTTTGCTGTGCTTGGGGGGGACGGCGATGTTATTTTAAGTGACTCATGTAGTGTTTTGTTATGGTTGCCGTCTTTGCTGTGAAGCTATAAAACTGACATGACCAACGAGTCATTAAATCTTCTCATACCGCCAACAAATAACTTTTCATTTTGGAGATTAATCCTCCAGCAATATTCAAAACTAACAACGTCTAACAACCCCTCAGGGGGATACAACTGTTGTATCTATGGGAATTATCACTCCCAGGGGGACAGTGTGAGGGCCCGAGCTAAAGGTTAGGTAGGCTTTCTTTTTGTTAAAATAACATAGGTTTTTGTTTTGTTACGGACCGTCTTTTTTCGGTTCACTGCTGTCGTATTTTTCAGCACCTACTACTTTCGTCTTCAACTTTTTCTTGTTTCATGATCTTCTTTCTTAGCTTTCTGTTTCTGTGACCCTTTCTGCATAGATTCCGCGTTTCCTTAGCTCCATACTAAGTGGTGCCTTCTTTCTTCCTCTCTTTGGATAGCCTTTGTTGCGGTTAGGGAGGCTTAAACTAACTAATAATATAATAATAATCATCAATGACGTCTAACAGCAGACCCAACAACTTTTGTTTCAATCATCTCGTTAATTCTTTGACTGCAACGTGCGCCACCGGTGGCCATGGAGAGAATTTTCATAATGCTACTGACCGACCAACGGCCACCAACTCAGTTTTCATAAATACTTGAAGCTTAATGAAGCCACGATCCAGTCAATGTTAGCCATTTTCAAAATTGCTAACTACAATTTACTTGAAATTTGAGTTGAATATCGAACTCAAGTTTAACTAATTACGGTCAAAGTGTCAGAGGAGCAATGGCGCGTATGAGGGACCTAATCCCTCCAGCATGAACACCATCATGCCTTTATCGAGCACGTGTCTTGCAGAGCGGAAGCGCTTTGAAAGCCTGCAGGGCATGAGCGAGACGAAGGCGGCCCTGACGCTGCTCTTCAACAAGGCTGTGCAGCACAAAGCCATGTGGGCCAACTGCGACCAGGAGCTTCATGAACTCCAGGTTTGTGTGTTACGTTTATTAGAGCTGAGTTGGGAAGTTTCTGAACTGTTGAAGTTGGGAATGTTAAGTGTTTTGTTGTTGCTTTGTATCTTATGAACTTCAGGGGTGTGTTTTTAAGTTTCTAAACTTTCGAAGTTTGAAGTGTTATGTATCCTGTTGCTTTGTATGTTATGACCTCTTGGTCCTTTTACCCTTTGCCTCCCGACGGGAACTCCATTTCCCAGATGGCTAATGCTTCCAGTTTAGGTAAATTGACAAAGTTTCAAGGTAATTCAACTAGTAGGAAAATAATTTGAAGTAAAAGACAAAATTAGGGCAATTAATAGTATTCCTGCAACTATGTTTTTAGACATTACACGTGCAACTATTGATTACACGTGCAATTTGCTATTGATATCCACTCAGTGTAAGCTTCATGGTCTATGCAATACATTTAATACCTTTTTTATTCAACTTGAACAAGTTTTTCATACGTACATGTATTTACAGATAAAATTAAGCAAAAGCTAAATTGAAAATTTTTCTCAGTTTTTTCGACTATTTTTTTGGAGTCGCATATATTTTTAAAGCATAATTTTTTCAATTTAAAAAGGAAGTAAGCACCTGCTTGTACGGAAAAAAACGTGCTAGGGCAATTTTGCTGATATATCAGGGTAATGACTGCAATTAACTTAGAAAATTTTTCCCTTAACAATTAGAGTGTAGTGAAGCAAAGGGTTAAACATCTTTTTTTTTGCGCGGGAACTCTGAGGCGAGTCTAAAGTTAATGCTCGTTCTCATAAGTTTTACTTTTTTGTTTGAAGCTGTAATAATTGTTGCTTTTCTTATGACAGGGAAGGTTGAAGTTGATTTGTATGTGAGACCACAAATCCTGTTATCGTATTTCTGAAATTCTGTGTCTTCGTGAATTTGGAGAATTTTGAAAAATTTATTGCATTCATTGATTTTAACTCGGTTTTGATTCGAGCATCATGTCATTGGTAAACCCATCAACTAATGGTTCTGATTAACGCTTTTCAATTCACTTTATTCCTCAGTTTTGGAAAGCTTTACCCAAGATGAAAATTTCTTCAAGTCTTGTGCATCTGAACACATAAAAAGGCCAAAGATACTTTTATCTCAGGGGACGAGTTTACGAATATTTTAACAACTACTGATATTGTATTTTCCTACGCAGGCGCAGCACAAAGAGCTTCTTGCGTCTGCTGAGGAAACTGAAGCCATGCTCGAGGACGCCAAGACTGCCCATAAGAAGGAGATCCTCAAGCTTGAGAAGGAGCATGAAAATAAAATCCTTTGTCTACTCAAAGACGCCATGCCGGCGACGCAGCAGGTCTGTGGTGGTCGGAGTCGAGCTCTTCATTTCTTCTTGGAGTCCTGCGTTATAAACTCGTTGATTGATGACTTCGAGTTGAGCAAAAGTTGAATGTTCGATTCAAATTCGAGTAAATTTCAGTGTTCAATATTGAAAATGGCACGTTGAATGGATTGTGTCTTCGTTTCGTTTTGAGTTTTCTTCAAAATTGAATCGATAAACGTTAAAAGGATTGTGCCTTCATTTATTTTTGATCATTTTTTTTTAATAATGAAGCAATAAACGCAAATTAAGTTGATTGTGCAATCATTTGATCGTGCAATCATTTGATTTTGATTTCATGTACATGAAAATTTAATTAGTGACCATTGGTAGGTCTGCCGCGTTATGAAAATTTCCTTGAGTGACCACAAGTGGGTCACCAAGCAGTCAACGTGTTAGGTCATTCGCTGGGCTTTCTTATGTTCACAACTCCTTCAGCTCCAAAATGGTCTCTTACTTACATAGTTTACTTGAAAGATGATTTGGAAGTTGTAATTTTATAGACAATTTTCTCCGCATCCAGTAAGTTTTCCAAGCATGTCGGGTACAAGGAGTCGTCCATGTTTGCACCTGCTAATCCACCGCCAAAATTGAGTTTGTTCACGCTTTCTTAGGAAGCTAAACTGCGTTATCTCCAAATAAAACATGTGCTTCACGCCTATTATGATACATTTCAAATTATCTAATCTTATGTATGCGTTTGAAGGTGTAGATAGAGGCATCTTAATGCTTTGGTTGGCCAGCATGCTTGGCAAACTAAGTTAGGATGAAGAGACTGGCCCATGTTAGTGCTTAAATGGTTGCTTCGAGGACTTGGGATTTTCATTTTTCCAACACTCGTCTGTGGATCCAGCTCTGTTGTCTCAATGGCCTGTGTTCCTCTCTCTCCACCTGCTTCTATTTCAAATTGTAGGCGTTCACTTTCGGGCGTTCTTTGCTCATTCCTTTTTATGTGGTCAAGTTCATTTCTCTTTACTATTATTCAATTTCCTCACTCTTGTTCATTTCTCATTGCTCATATTTATTCCTTTTTGCTCTTATTCATTCCTTTCTGCTCTTATTCATTCCTTTCTGCTCTTATTCATTCCCTTCTTCTCTTAATCATTCCCCTCTACTTCTATTCATCACTCTCCGCTTGCATTCATGCTTGCCAGCTCAGTTGCATCCCCCCCCCCCCCCCCCAGAATGGCGAGAACAGCGAGCCCACCACCAAGAAGAAGAGCAAGAGGAGCGCAGGGAAGACGAAGTCGTCGGCCGACGTGTCCGCGCTGCAGGACCGCATCGTCTCGCAGGAGGCACAGCTCTCCAGGCTCTCTAACGTCCAGGAGAAGCTTGCTGCCAAGACCGAGGAGTGCGAGGTGCTCAGGAGGCAGGTGTGTTGTTGCTACACCCTCTCTCTCTCTCTCTCTGATGGCAGCTCGACTGCCACTCGGAGATGCATTTCCGGTTTTACTTTCATGCCAGTGAACTCTACTCTCATAGGTCCTTTTGAGGACTCTCATAGGTGTTCTTGAGGACTCTCATAGGTCCTCTTGAGGACTCTCATAGGTCCTCTTGAGGACTCTCATAGGTCCTCTTGAGGACTCTCATAGGTCCTCTTGAGGACTCTCATAGGTCCTCTTGAGGACTCTCATAGGTCCTCTTGAGGACTCTCATAGGTCCTCTTGAGGACTCTCATAGGTCCTCTTGAGGACTCTCATAGGTCCTCTTGAGGACTCTCATAGGTCCTCTTGAGGACTCTCATAGGTCCTCTTGAGGACTCTCATAGGTCCTCTTGAGGACTCTCATAGGTCCTCTTGAGGACTCTCATAGGTCCTCTTGAGGACTCTCATAGGTCCTCTTGAAGACTCATAGGTCCTCTTGAGGGCTCTCATAGGTCCTCTTGAGGGCTCTCAGAGGTCCTCTGGAGTCCTTTCATAGGTTTCATGAGAGGACTCAACATGGAATCAGTCTATGTTCTAGAGTGTTCCTGTTGGGTTACGTCAGCGTTGGATTCCTTCTTTCTTAACTAAATGTTTTTATGCGTTGGGTATTCTCTGTGAGAACGCACCTTGTGCGTAAATTCTTCGTTTTCTACAGTCAACACTAAATGGTCCTTTTCTTTATTTTGTGGAGATCACATTCGTTCTGATTTGAGAATTTTAAATTGAAACGGTAGAATCAGTTTGACATAAACTGTACGTCAGTTCACACTAAATGGTCCCCTTTTCTTTGCTCTGTAGAGATCATTTCGCTTTTTCCTTTTCTTTGCTGTTTCCGTTGTTGCTAGGAAGTCTTGAAGTATCTTATAATTCTGCCTGTTCTTTTCTCAGTTAGTTACGTAGTTAGTGCGTCAGTTACACTTTCATCGCCTTCATCAATAAATACAAAAACCATTGCAGTATCTAAGCTACGGCGTGATCATATGTTGGAATTGTTTGGAGCAGATAATGTTGAAATTTTTTGCGGGTCCTGCTAGGGGACTTAAGGCTAGGTAATGATTACATTACCTAGCCAACAACAAAAAAAAAAGAGAAACAAAGCGCTCGAAATGAAGGAGATGTCAGAGAAGAGGGTGGAGCTGCTCTCCAATGAGATCAAGGTGACACGGAAGTTATCTCTGTTGCTACGCGTAATGGGTGCTTTATTATTTGGGTAAAGATTACATTACCCAAAAACAAAGGGTAATGTAATGATGTAGGATATGTAACGGTGGTCTAGGATAGATTAGGCTAGGAGATTAGAACATTAGGCTCAAACAGGTTATGTTAAGATAGGCCATGATTGTTTAGCGAAGGTTATGTTGGGTTAGGATAGGTTGTGTTAGGTTAGGATAGGTTATGTCGGGATAGGATAGGTTGTATTGTGTTAGGATTGGCCGGGTTAGGATTGTTTTTTATAATCATTTCATGATTCTACTTAGGTTTCCAATGATATTGACCAAAAAATTTCCATGGGTCCTGCTAGTTTAATATAATCTAAACCGTATGTTAAGCCGCGTCATGTTGCAGACAACAGACCTGGCGTCGACGGTGCTGAGCACCTCCATGCTGCCCCCCTCTCGGCCCAAGCCAACACTGCTCACTGTCACAGCGAAGGTAAGTGTCTGTTGGTGTGTTGGCTTTGCGCGTCTTCTTATTTCTGAACTTAGGTTTTAGTATCTGAACTTAGGTTCTAGTTTCTGAACTTAGGTTCTAGTTTCTGAACTTAGGTTCTAGTTTCTGAACTTAGGTTCTAGTTTCTGAACTTAGGTTCTAGTTTCTAAACTTAGGTTCTAGTTTCTGAACTAAGGTTCTAGTTTCTGGACTGAGGTTCTAGTTTCTGAACTTAGGTTCTAGTTTCTGAACTTAGGTTCTAGTTTCTGAACTTAGGTTCTAGTTTCTGAACTTAGGTTCTAGTTTCTGAACTTAGGTTCTAGTTTCTGAACTTAGGTTCTAGTTTCTGAACTTAGGTTCTAGTTTCTGAACTTAGGTTCTAGTTTCTGAACTTAGGTTCTAGTTTCTGAACTTAGGTTCTAGTTTCTGAACTTAGGTTCTAGTTTCTGAACTTAGGTTCTAGTTTCTAAACCTAGGTTCTAGTTTCTGAACTTAGGTTCTAGTTTCTGAACTTAGGTTCTAGTTTCTGAACTAAGGTTCCAGTTTCTGAACTTAGGTTCTAGTTTCTGAACTAAGGTTCTTGTTTCTGAGCTAAGGTTCTAGTTTCTGAACTTAGGTTCTAGTTTCTGAGCTTAGGTTCTAGTTTCTGAACTTAGGTTCTAGTTTCTGAACTTAGGTTCTAGTTTCTGAACTTAGGTTTTAGTTTCTGAACTTAGGTTCTAGTTTCTGAACTTAGGTTCTAGTTTCTGAACTTAGGTTCTAGTTTATGAACTTAGGTTCTAGTTTATGAACTTAGGTTCTAGTTTATGAACTTAGGTTCTAGTTTATGAACTTCGGTTCTAGTTTCTGAACTAAGGTTCTAGTTTCTGAACCTAGGATCTAGTTTCTGAACCTAGGTTCTAGTTTCTGAATTAAGGTTCTAGTTTCTGAACCTAGGTTCTAGTTTTTGAACCAAGGTTCTAGTTTCTGAACCTAGGTTCTAGTTTCTGAACCTAGGTTCTAGTTTCTGAACCTAGGTTCTAGTTTCTGAACTAAAGTTCTAGTTTCTGAACCTAGGTTCTAGTTTCTGAACCTAGGTTCTAGTTTCTGAACCTAGGTTCTAGTTTCTGAACCTAGGTTCTAGTTTCTGAACCTAGGTTCTAGTTTCTGAACCTAGGTTCTAGTTTCTTAACTAAGGTTCTAGTTTCTGAACTAAGGTTCTAGTTTCTGAACCTAGGTTCTAGTTTCTGAACCTAGGTTCTAGTTTCTGAACCTAGGTTCTAGTTTCTGAACTAAGGTTCTAGTTTTTGAACTAAGGTTCTAGTTTTTGAACTAAGGTTCTAGTTTCTGAACTAAGGTTCTAGTTTCTGAACTAAGGTTCTAGTTTCTGAACCTAGGTTCTAGTTTCTGAACCTAGGTTCTAGTTTCTGAACCTAGGTTCTAGTTTCTGAACTAAGGTTCTAGTTTCTGAACCTAGGTTCTAGTTTCTGAACTAAGGTTCTAGTTTCTGAACCTAGGTTCTAGTTTCTGAACCTAGGTTCTAGTTTCTGAACTAAGGTTCTAGTTTCTGAACTAAGGTTCTAGTTTCTGAACCTAGGTTCTAGTTTCTGAACTAAGGTTCTAGTTTCTAAACTTATGTTTTAAGAGTGGAGTTTCATGGAGCTAAGGTTGTGTGGTACATCACATGTCAGTTAGAGTTTGTTTGATTGATGGTGGTACCCTCAATATCTACGGAATTTATGTATGTTATAATTGGAGTATGATGATGGGTAAGTTACGCTGCAGACTTGCCTCCCATGCAAATGACTTTGTGAGTGCCAGAAATTCAATGTCGATGTTGTTAACTTTCATGTTCCTACACGAGACGCCAAACTCGGGCATATTTGCGTTGCTGACATCAATTTGCAGTTGTGACATCTTTCTCAAAATTCGTCCCGTTCCATAAACCTCTTTCAGTTGAATGTTGAAGTGATAAAAATATAATAAATTCAGATAAATCAATTTTCTGCTATGTACCTGACACCACTTTTCTCCAAGTAGTAGAGATATAAAAATGATAATTTTTCAATGTATCACAAATTTTTAGAGTTGATTGTTACTATGAAGGTTTTTTGCCCTTATTATCATTAATGACTGAAGCTTCGACGGTAACATTTCATTTTTTTTGTGCTATGCATGGATAAAAATCACACGCGCTTTCAGTTAAATTTGTATTATCTACAAATTTCAGGTTGCAAATTTCAGTCATTGTGAGGAAAATAAATATTAGTTTCTTGGTTGATAGATCATAACAGGAATATCTGAAGTTTTTGAGACATTTGTTCCGGCATTGTGAGTTTCGCTCCTTAACTTAATTGGTATCATCATCCTTCCTCTGGTTGGAACACCTTTTTTGTTGGAAGGTGTTGTTAAGCAAACTAATAGTCTAATTTAATTGATAGCTTCACCAGCACTAAAGGCAAAGAGAGAGAAAGCACAGAACGCTACGAATATAAGCTATCGGTCACTGAGAAGCGCAATTCACTTCTTCAGAACAATCAGAGCAGACTGTGGTGTCTTTTTGCTTCTCAATTCTTTCATAAAAATAGAATTTTGTGACTAGCATGGTTTTTGGCATGGTTTTCAACTGTTCTTTCGTACTAGATAGTTTAAAAAAATGAAATCTTATGTTAACCAGCGCTTGCTGGCTTACCTTTATTCCTTCATGATAGGTCCATTCTTTTAACGAACTGGCCATGTTATTTAGACACTTCATCTTATCAAAGTATGTTTTTTATTGTTGCTCGTTCATTTGATTCTGAATGTACATTTGACTCTCATGTTTGGTGTTGGCGTGTCACGCAAGCATGTTTTTCCACGAATGTGGGGTTCTCTTTCTGATCTGTATTTTGTTTCTAGATTTTTATATGTGAACTCCTTTTCTGCCATTACTAGGGATATTCAGTTCAGTTCAGCGTGTGCGTGGTTCTCTTTCTCCCGTTACTAGGGGTGTTTGGATTAATTTAGCAAGGGTGTGGTTCTTTTTCCGGCTCAATTCTGTTTCTGTGATCATGAGTGGGAACTCTGTTTCCTCCATTACTAGTGGCATTTAGTTTCACCTAACACAATGCACGCTTCCATTGTCCAGAAGAGAAAACCAGCGTTAGAAGACAGCGACTATGAGCTCTCCAGCGGCGATGAGGATGACATCGGTGAAGGTGAAGACGATGAGTCCTGCATAGACCCGGCGTGGCGGCGCACTCCGCTCTGTGTTAGGATCAAGGCTATGAAGGTGAGGGAGGGAGCCCTGTAGAAGGAAGCATACCGTTGTGGTGAAGTCGCCCTCTGTTGTGTTAGGCGCCAATCTTGGTGCTAACTCTGGTTTCTGGCTCTGGAACTATGGAATTGGGTGGTGACCGTATAACTGCAGAATGTTTTTTCAAAGTGAATTTCATTTTTATGTTAGTTTTGCTTTAAATGTTGAATTTTAGGCTGACACAATGCTGTGTTCAAGTAGCTATGAGTGGACTAGTTAAAGAAATGAGATTAGCTTGCTGCTGTGAATTTGATGCGATATGTCCTTTGTTGTTGAAGCGCTAGTAACCTTTGTACTAATAGCAGGCATCGTCTTATTACGAACCCTCGATTGTGGTACCATTTTACAATAAACTGTCATTAATTGTGGCACTGTTCTAGTACAAGCCATATCAGTTTGGTACAAATGAATATCAACTGTGTTACCATTTTCCTGTAAATCATCTTCAGTTGTGTTACTTTTTCTCTACAAACCATCATTCATTGTGTTATTCTTCTACAAACCGTCAATTGTGTTGCCTTTCCATTTCAAACCACCATTCACAGTGTTATCATTTTCCTACAAATCATCTTCAATTGTGTCAATTTTCCCCTTCAAACTATCACTCATTCTGTTACCATTTTCCAACAAACAAATATCAATCTATCACGTCGACTGCGATGGGTTAAACTGAAGTTTAGTATTTAACTCAAATGTAAAGTTCATTGTTGGAAGGAATTTTGAAAATAGCAAACATTACGTGGATCATGCCTTCATTTAGCTTTGATTAAGTATTTATAAAATTGATTTTGGGACTATTGGTCGGTCAGCAGCATCATGAAAATTCCCTCCGTGTACATCGACGACTCGCATCGCGACCACCGTGTTATTTCCCCCTACCATGTCGTGTTGGTAGCTCCGACTTGGGAAGGCGCTGGGACAGCGTGTAGCCTATCTTATTCTCATATTGGTACTCCGATCTTTTATTGAGAAATTAGTCGTGTTCTGTAACAGAGCAATATAGCTTGTTATGAATAAGATTTAATTGTTAGGTTGAAAAATTTATTTTTTTTTCTAGTTCCACTCAAATGGATTTGAGTTATGTGGTGACATGGACGCGTACGTTAGTGTTTTGTCTTTTGAATTTAGCATTTTGAGATGTGCAGGAAGTTTATTGTAGTGGATTGTGACTTGCAATTTTTAATTCATTCGTTCTACGAAGTTCAAGTGTCACATTTGAGATGGTGTATTCCAACATAACAAAGAGATGTGATGTAAAAATAACTCTAATGGTGTGTACGACACGAATTATCGTTAACTGCTGTACTTCACCCTCGACGCAATAGCAGTGTCTGTCTGTGTGGGCTGATACATGTAACTCTACATGATAAAATTAGCAGATCTCCGTAAAGTAGTTAAAGTGATGAACACAAACAACTCTAATAAAAGCAAAACTTTTGCAGAGACGCGCCAGGCCAAAGGAAATGTCTCTTATGGAGAGTAACAAAGAAAATGTCCCTGAGGACGAAGAGTCCCCACTCAGTGTCACGAGCAGGAAACGAGAGAGTGATGAAGGTGAGATTATGAGTTTCATTGTTACTATTGTTTGTATTTTTTATTTTTACTGATGATTAAGCCAGGAAAATAGTTAATTTTTTAAACTTCAATAACAAAGTTTAACTAACATGACCTTACATCTATCCGTCCTATTCTAACTTATCCTAAGCTGACTTGACTATGAATTATCATTTTACCTTACGATGGTTGGCGCGGTAACCACAGTGCCCTGCCTAATCACGGTTATGTGATTAAAGCTTTAAAGCTCACATTGTCTCTCTAATTATTTTCTTTGTAATTAGCGACGGCGTAACATAGGAAGGAGCAGCGCTGCTAATGCTGTGGTTGATTTTTATGTAGCTCATTTAACTACCGCAGCCATACAAGACAATGTCGGCTATGATTCGTGGTAATTACTACTATTTTTATTCATCCTCTTTAGTTTGACGATGGGTCTCTTTTATTATTGGCCTTCATTACGTTTTCTATTTAAAACATTCCCCAGTTTCCATGTTCTGTCCATGTCTGCAGAGCGTTCTCTAAGGTTCCCGCAGTTGAGCGACATGCTTGGAATTGCGTTGAGTGACCAACCGTAGGATTGTTTTATCAATATTGATGGAAGTCCTGATTAGCGTTGTGCCGTTTCAGTACTGCAATAAGAATTACCCTTGTAAGTTCCCGTGAAATGAGTGAGTTCATTGGAACATTATTGTTGAGTAATAATAGGACCTGAAGATGGTCATATATCACTATCCACAGCAGATGAATGCAAACAGATAACTAATAGTAGACTGTTGACATTAGTGGATAATGTTAGATAGATGACTTTTTTGATAATCCATTGCTGGTACAGTGTACGAACGTACGATGTCATTTCGTGAGTTGGCTGCGTTTGAGTGATACCATCTCGTGAGTTAGCTGGTCTTTACTGATATCATGTCGAGAATTGGTTGGACTCAAGTGACGAGTCGTGTTGGGAGCTGGATGAACTCAAGCAATCCGTCCGTTGCAGGCATCCACTGCGGCTGCATGACGGACTGCTCGAGCAAGCGCTGCAAGTGTAAGCGCCTCGACTCGTCCTGCTCTGCGGCGTGCAGGTGCAACGCCCTCAAGTGTGCCAACAAGTCTTCGCTGGTGGCGCCCAACACTTCTCTCCAGCAGGTTCGTCTTCCAGCGAGTTCCTCTTCGGCGAGTGCTGGGGTTTGTTTAAGTGTTTATTGCCCGTCCTGCGTGAGCTCCTATTTCCGTGTACTGAAGTTTAGGTTCTTGGTGTGAAGGCTCTGTTTTGCGTTTGCTCTAAGATGGTGTTACCTTTATTCCAAATAGGTGCTCTGAAGACTGTTTTGCACCCGCTGTGAGGTATCATCTAAATATGTGCTGAGATCGTCACTTGGGTCGGTCAAATGTTCTACTTTTCTGCTTTATTGAACTTTAGGAAATTGTGAAGTCAACTGCGTATCGTGGGGATACGAACTACCGTCACAGGCGCAAGTTATCCTGTATATAGTGAATGTTGAAATCTGTTTAGAATTCGTGGTGCTTTGAAATCCTTGCAACTGTGAGCGTTTAGTTCAGTTCAAAACTACGACCACAGTGTGCAATTGTGAACGCAAAGTTGAGCAGGAGATGGAATGAAATACTTCAATTTTAATTCTATTCAGCATGAGTTTTAAATTTTAAATCTCAAGAGGAAGATTAACTCATCTATTGTAACATAATATTTTTTTTCTGGTCCGACTCAATTACTACGTGTAATCTGAAGCAGCAAAACCATTTTTTTTAGAGGCGTGGGTGCATTTTGATGGACAATTTCTTATTTTTCCTTCATTTAACTGGAAAATATTCACTCTCGTTAATATACTGCAATGAGTCGTCAAGGTACGAGTTCCTTAAGCAAGACGCAAGTAAAAGCCTCCATCGGCGTCATTTGAAAGAAATTCCGCTATTTTCACATTTCGAGAAGCAGAAGATATCAAATTGGTGCAGATCAAATGCATGGTGGAATGCATTCAAGTGTGATGCTATAGGCAAGCTTGTGGACGGACAAAATTTTTTTGTTGATTTACGAGTTCCTTTTGATGGAATGCTCACATTTACGTACACCGTGTTCGGTAATGCATCACTTATGCTAATAACATCACTATAGCAGTGGAGCATAATCACGGGACACGAGACTTGAATTTCAATTTAGAGTTTTGGGATAGCCGGCCGTAAACGACAAAGTGGGTGGGGCGTGGGCGGGTGATAGTCCTTACACTATAAATTTTGGCATAGTGGATGGCCTAAGTTAGCGAGCTGACGGATGGATGTTCCCTCAGGGGGATACATCTATTGTAACTGTGGGAATTAGCGCTCCCAATTTGCGCTGAGAGTCAGGCAGGCCTTCTTTTTGTTGAAATAAAATGTTTTTTCTTGTTATATTAAGGACCACCTTTTTTCAGTTCACTACTGTCCTGTTTTTCAGCACCTCTGACTTTCTATTCAAATTTTATCTTATTTAACACGTTAAGTGCGGCGTGACCCACCGTTGGTCATTTAGGTGATTTTCATAATGCTGCTGGCCGACCAGCAGTCACTGACTCAATTTTTGTAAATACTAAATGAAAGTTAAATGATGGCATGATCCACTCAACGTTTGCTATTTTCAATTTTTTTACTACAATTGACTCTAAATTTGAGCTGGATATTGAACTTCAGTTTGACCCACCGCACTTAACGTGTTAATGAACTTTTTCTCAACTTACTGTTTCTATGCCCCCTTCTGTATAGATTCTGCATTCCCTAATATCCATACTAAATGGTGCCTACGTCCTTCCTCTCTTCAATACACTCTTTTTTGTAGCGGTTAGGGAGGCTTGAAATAACTTATAATCTTACGGACGGATGAATCAAATTCTAGTATTGTACAAGTTTCTTATAGAGGAATGCTCATATTGACGTATAACTGTGTAATGAGTAACTTAATATCATCTGATCACCAAATTAGGCTACCTTAGTCTCGAAGCTCAATAATTTTTCATTGGAGAGTTTTTTAAGGGAATTGAAATAACGTTTTGGTTTTACAGGACCCTATTAATTCAACCTTCGATATCAGCCCGAACGCTTCTAAGAGGCTGAAGTGAGTATGCTGTGTGGTTCTCGAATTACTCGCTTCTTGTCCTGTTGCTGGGAGACCTTGATGTTCTGCAGTGCTTTGCAAGTTCTGTGCACCTTGAACATTTACGAGTGCTTCATATTTTGCTAACATAAGTTTTGTATAATAATCACGGGCTTGGGACCGCTTAGCTAGTTCTGTGTATAATATTAACATGGGCTTCATATCTCGCTAACATAAGTTTTGAATAATAATCACGGGCTTGGGACCGCTTAGCTAGTTCTGTGCTCACCAATTGCATGGGCTTCATAGTTCGCTGACTAGAGATTTGAATAACAAGCATGAGCTTCGTCGTTAGCTAACTTGAGTTTTGAATAATAAGCATGGGTTTGCTAACTCAAGTTTTGAATAATAGGTATGTTTTTCATGGTTAGTTAAATTTTGAATGATAGGCATGGATTTTATAGGTAGCTAACTTAAGATTTTAAGAACAAGCATGGGCTTTATATTGTTTTGACTTAATTTTTGATTAATAAGCATTGACTTTATAGTTTGCTGACCTGAGTTTTCGATGATAAGTACGGGCTTCTTAATTTCTTGATCGAATTTTAAGTGCTTCAAGTTGCGATGAAATAATTCTCTCCCTTCCCAACGTTTAGTGTGCTCTCCAATAGCACGGATGCAAAGGGTTCTTCTTGAACTTGGTCATTGTTAAGTTTATATTCTTATGAGAAAAATTTCCACACCGTAAACAGCTCCCCTCAGGGGGATACAGCTTTTGTCTCTAAGGGAATTAGCGCTCCCAGGGGGACAGTGTGAGTGCCCGAGCTAAAGGTTAGGTAGGCTTTATTTTTGTTAAAATAGAATAGGTTTTTGTTTTGTTACGGACCATCTTTTTCGGTTCACTGCTGTCCTGTTTTTTCCAGCACCTACTACTTTCTTCTTCAACTTTGGTCGTGTTTCATGATCTTCTTTTGCAACTTTCTGTTTCTATGCCTTTCTGTGTAGATTCCGTGTTCCCTTTACTCCATACTAAATGGTGCCTTCTTCCTTTCCTCTCCTTTGATCGCATTTGTTGCTGCGGGTAGGGAGGCTGAAACTAACGACTAATCTAATCTAACTCCATAAACAGCTCGCTGTGAAATTGTGGCCTAATAATATTTCTACAGGCCTCCCATTTTTCTTCCGTAATGATTTTAAATTGCCATGTGCTGCACTTTCCTGATTATTTTGCTGGCCCCATTACTGCTTGTATCTCATTTGCTTGCTGAATGTTAAAACGTTTGTTATGGTTTCTTGTTCGTGTTTATAACCCATCAGAGGACGAAAAATAAACAATAGGTTAAATTCATTTAGGTTTATCTATTCTTATTGATGTTCATATAATAACCCCTCAGGAGAGGTAAAATAGACGACAGGTTAATATTAAATTAATTAGGTTTATCTCTTCTTGTTGATGTTATAACACCTCAGGGGACGTGAAATAGACAATAGGTTAACGTTAGTTAGGTTTATCTATTCTTGTTGATGTTATAACACCTCAGGGGACGTGAAATAGACAATAGGTTAACGTTAGTTAGGTTTATCTATTCTTGTTGATGTTATAACACCTCAGGGGACGTGAAATAGAGAATAGGTTAATGTTAGTTAGGTTTATCTATTCAATGCTATGGGGACTGCCATCCCCAGAGGGATACTGAGGGATTTTTCATGCCCGCTTTGAGCGACGTCTCTTTCTTTAACCTGGGAACACCGCCCTGCAAGCGACCTTCTGAGCGTCTGATTCTGATCCAAAATCTGTTCAATTCGTTCATCATTAACGTATAACATCACATATAAAATTTCTGTGGGGTTAGTTTATGTGGAATTAGTACTTCTTCTGTGGGATTGTATTTGAACTGCCTGCGGTGATTAATCTGTACATCTTTTATAAAATATGCATTTCTGTAGTTTTAAATTTAATTCGAATATGGTGACGGGAAAAATATCTCATTGAATGTTGTCACGAACGTACTGCTCGTCGTATCAGTTGCATGCTTCACCCTCGGTGTCTAGTTCAGCCTTGGTGACAGAATCCAATGGAAAGTGGTTTTGACGCACCATTTGCCATTTCTGTTGCATGATTCGCCTTTTGTGTGAAGTTCAGATGAGTGAGGCGATAATTTCTTATTTGTGATGCTAATTAACTTTGCAAGTAGACGCAAGAGTGTCATGCTGTGCTGGGTGCCCGGACATGTGGGAGTATCGGGCAATGAGCGAGCTGACCATGAGGCTAAACGGGCTGCGGAGACAAACGAGGAGACGCTGAACTCGATGGTCCCTTTTCGAGACTACTACCCACGGATAAAGGCTGCAGTGAGAAGCTTGTGGCAACAGGAGTGGGATAGAACAATTAACAATAAATTATGAATTATAAAACCCACCGTACGTGAGTGGACATCGTCTAGTTGTCGCCCTCGTCGGATGGAGGTGATACTCTGCCGCCTTCGTATTGGACATACTCGTTTGACGCACGGGCACTTGATGGAGCGACAGCCGCAGCCTCGATGTGAGCGGTGCCACGTTCCTCTGACTGTCAAACACTTTCTTGTCGAGTGCCCCCGGTATGCTGCTGCCAGGAGTGTGTGCTTCCCGAGACTGCGAGGTCCTGATGAGGATGTAATGACCGGAATGCTCAAGGAAATCGAGCGTTCAGCTATCAGTGTGACGGCGCTTAAAATGTTTCTAGAGAAGTGCAACTTGATGTCTCAAATTTAGCCAGGAAAGGGACAGCGTAATCAAGGAACTTTTCACGTCTGAGATGTGGATGACTAAACTACAATATGGCCGGGTGCGCTGCGTAGATGCCTCTGGGGATTTCAGCGTGGGTAAGGCGCCCGGTCATAAATGGGTGGGCAGCTGAAATCCCCTACGAGGTTTTTGGCTGTCCTGTGTTTCGCGGATTGTGCGTCGCTCTGTAGATGATCTCTTCAAAGATCAACTAGGACTCTTATAAAATGACAATGATGTGGGTGGCAATTGAAGTGGTCTTTATGAGGGCTGCTGTTGTGTTTCCATGATGGTTATTGTGACAAACTTTGAACAACATTTATATAGTGTGCTTTTGTGTAACGATGTGAATCCTGTATTTTAAACTGTGAGATCTACGGCGCGATATAGTACGAATTACTGAAGCGCTAGCAAATCAATGCTAATACTACTACTACTACTACTACTAATTTCTTATTTTAGTCAATATCTTCAGGTGTTCAGTAGCTCAAATTTCGATTTAGGTCTCCTTTCGTCCCAGTATTCCTATATTTCTGAGCAGAAATAATCAATAGAACTCATGTGGGGCGAAGATGGAGTCATCCACTAACCGTCGCATCGTCCAAGCTACATACATACATACATACATATACCGGGCTTATCCTCCCTATGGGAGGGTAGCCGACAGCAGGCCACAATCACCACACTTAGTCACTAGGAAGCGAGAGAGGCAGCACTGGCCGCACCTGAACTGCCAGGATCAGCAGCAGCCCAGCACAACCACCTTCCACAGTCAGGCCCGACAGCCACAGCTGGTTTACCCCGACCGCTTCATTGAGTGCAGCCCCTCCCCCCGCACATGACAGGTCAACCCCATCACACGCGGGCAGCTTCCAGTAACGCGTCAAAAATAAAATTACCTCCTTATACACTGCCCCCACTCACCTCTGTGCGCAGCCATCGTCCAAGCTGCCAAAATATATATATGTTTATCTTTGAGTTCATACTCCGTTTTGCAATAGGGTTTATTAAACTCCAACTCCAACTCCAAACTCCAACGATTGCTATTTAATTCAAAAATTTTGTGCTGCAAGATTTTTTTGTCTAGGCATTAGTTTTTACTGCTATTGAACTTTTGATTTTGAATTAAGTGCATAAAGACCTATCTCTCATGTGCTTGTAAGATTAGTTAGAATTACACTCGACGATGACATCCGGTTTCTAAAATTGTTTTCATTAAAAATGGGTGTTGTTCATCCAACTTCGAAAGACAAGTACCAAACTTTTTAGTCAAGAAAGTTGGTTCCTTAATTACATCTCGATCGTTACCAACCTCTTTTTAGTGTCAACTACCTATGCTAGCTACTGCAAGGTAGTGCTGTTTTGACTTTGATCTGCTTCCGTAAAACCGGTACCGATTTGTAATTTATTCCTGCCTTTTCATTTCAGGTTGTCTCCTGATGTTATCACTGAGTCTCAAGAAGTTCAGCTTTGATCCCTCGAGTGTCCGTTTTTTCCGAGGAATTTAAAGTGTTAATTAGATTCTTACGTTACTGATTCTTTGTGAGATCCCAGCGATTTTTGAGTGTAGGGATTTTAAGCGTGTGTTTCACACGCGTGCTTGTTTTTTTTTTTTGTAGGTTGCT
Organism: Morinoia aosen; assembly: GCA_030386875.1. Lineage (NCBI taxonomy): Eukaryota > Metazoa > Arthropoda > Malacostraca > Amphipoda > Talitridae > Morinoia > Morinoia aosen. The sequence continues at coordinate 22,785,113 of CM059558.1, forward strand.
TGTCATTCTTCTGTGAGCTTTTCCTCGTTGTACAGTAGGTTATGTCTGTTGAGAAATTTCTGTGCAAGCGTTACTTTATGATGATGATGATGATTGATTCTCATCTCTTTTGACTTTTGAACCTTTTTCGATGAGTGCAGCAACATGGAAACAAAAAAGAAAGTTGCGAGAGGTTATTTCATTTCGAAATGTCCTCCAAAAAAGAATCTTTTTTTCAGAAGTTAGAGGACAAGAATGAATGTAGGTGAAGTTGTTAGCAAAAGTTTTTGGATTGACGTTTTGTTCCAGATGTTAGATTTTTTAAGAAACTGGTCTCGTCGCTTTTAGAATGTGGAATGTCGCTTTTAAAACGGTTTTTAACCATTGTGTACATTGAGAACCTCACTGAACTCTACGGTCAATTTCTCCTTTTTTATTTGACTTGGTCACAGATGTTTTTAACAAAATTTTCATTGCCCTCAAGTTCTTAAAAGTGCAGTTTATAGAAAATTTTCTTACATATGTCACTGAATTTTCTTTTTGCCATCATTCCAAGTATGCTTTTCTTCGTCGATTTAAATAATTTGCAGCTATTAGCGTGCGCGTTTTGTGGTATGTGATAGCAATTCAATCTCGTACTTACTGCTCGTTGAGGTTATTTGTACGTGAAGCCTATACAGTACTTGCTTAGAATAAATGTGTTTTAGGCTTGAAGGTGCTCACTTCAGCAATTTCTGAAACGGCTGCTCAAATTCGTTCAATGATCCAGACTTCCAAATTTTTGGGCATGACCTTTGATGGAATTTTCACTGTTCCTTTTACCAATTTTACTGGTGCCGAACTGAATTATTATTATTTGTGTATCGTGAAGGAAACAGAACATAGACAAGGATTTGTTAAGGATTACTTGCTCATAGTAAGTATTCTAGCCTACCCACGCCTTCCGTGGTGGTACTGTTAGTATACCCACTTGGAATTATAACTCATTACATATTGTATATGTAAATTTGATAACAGTGTGGTCATAGGATTATTTATTAATTTGTTGTCAGGGGGTAGAACCAACGAGGGGGCGCCCACCAACATCTGAGTCTTATATATTTTGTTTTGAGTATTTATGATTGAAATTTCTGTGTATATAATCTGAAAGAACTAACCGACCCCCTTGATTTATGAAGGGGACCCACCCCCTGAAAATAATTACAATATTGTGTGAAGAGTGTCCGACGGGAGTTGAACGGGAGAGGATGGAAAACACGCAGGGTGGAATGAGAGATGAAAACAGCAGCAAACCTCACGGTGAAGTGGAGCAGAAGAACAGGAATAAGGTATTCGAAAGAGGATAGAAGGAGCAATTGCTTTAATGATCGATGGATCTAACGATGGTCTAACAACTAACAAGTAAGAAAAGAAATTGTACAGATGAACTGGAACCGACAGCGAAACCACAGCAAAGTAAGAAGAAGACGACAGGAAGAGTCAGGGAAGGAAACGGTGGCCGGAGCAGAAGGTGGTCCGTGACTGGAGACGAAACTCAGAGAGAGATGGAAGTGGTTTGTGAAAGTCCCAATACAGGAAGACTTTACACCTCGAAAATCAGCTTAAGCCGTGAGACATCTGCCCGTGAAAAATAAAGAAAGTCCAGAGCGAGAGAAACTAAGCAGATATTTGATGAATACACGCAAGAGGCAAGAGAGAGAGTGGAGGAGGAGGAGGACAGAAGTAACTACGAAGAGGAGCTACGCAAGTCTACTCGCCTCAAAGTAAGAGGAAATCAAGGACAGCGGCCGCGTGGAAATTTGGGAGCGAGCTACAGACAGAGATCTAGAGCCCGAGAGGAAGGAAGAAAGCCTGGCCAACATCCTAAGGAAGGCAACAGACGCAAGTGGAGGTAATGGCAGAGGAAGAAGTCAAGCTCATCCAGTGGAATCTGCTGGGAATGGTGACGTCAAAAGAAGACCTGATCAACCTTGTTGGTACACACAAACCTGCAGTGATATCAGTCCAGGAGACATTCTATGGGAATGATTTTGTGTCACCTATTCAGGGATATAATGGTCTGTGTAAGCAGGGCCATAACAACCACAGGTTCCATGGAGGAGTGGCTCTATATGTGCACTCGTCGATAGCAACTCAAGAAATTGAAATCAATTCACCGGCTCAAATTATTGCTGCAAGTGTGTGCCTAAATAACTATAAAGTCATCACAGTAGCATCTATTTACCTACCACAAAGAAAAAATATAAACCTCAAAGAGCTTCTTGATACAATCAAAAGAATGCCAAAACTGGTTAATGCCCATCACAGTGACTGGGGAAATAGTACCATAGATCGAAGAGGACGATTGATAAAAGATTTTCTAAAACAAGGCATTGTTAATATTATCAACGACAACTCGGCTACCCATATCAGGATTGGTGATTGACCTGACCTTGACCACCCTTGATATCACACCGGATGTAAAATTTACCGCCCTCTCATCAGTGCTTAGCAGCGACCATTTCCCTATAGTGTTGACCTTATCAGTGCGACAAGCTGACGGACGTGTTGAGCCGGAAGGATGGAATTTCAGGAAGAGCAACTGGAAGCAATATTGCAAAGACGAATTATGGAGAAATGCCCACGAGCTTGAATTACCGGATGATCCGGACGCGGCAGTGGTGGAGCTTTACACAAGGTTTAGTTGCGCTGCGGAGAGGTGGGTGCCTAAGTACAAGAAAAGACGGTGTTATGCAAAGCCGTGGTGGACAGCGGAGTGCAAAGCAGCATGGCGGGAAAGAGAAAAGTGCTACAGAACATATAAGAGGACGGGATCGATGAAAGATCTAGCAAAGTGGAAGAGAGCACGAGCAGTGGCAACGAGGACCTTCAGGGAGGCAAAACAGAGCAGCTGGCAAGAAAACGTCTCAACTCTCAGCACCAATACGCCTAGCAGCTGCGTGTGGGAGAAAATAAATTGAATCAGAGGAAGAGCGAAGAGACAAATAAAAATGCTAAGCGAGAATGGAGTCCAATACTCAACGCTGAAGACCATCGTTGAGAAACTAGCCGAGACATTCAGGACCACATCCAGCGATAGAAACTACTCGAGTCAATTCCTACAATACAAGCAACTTATTGAACAAACCCCAATGGACTTCACAAGCGACAACAAAGAATCATACAATGCTCCTTTCACCATGTGTGAACTATCATCTGCCATCAAGAGTAACAAAATCACGACACCTGGACCGGACGTAATCAGTAATCTTATGATCAAGAATCTACTGACTAATGCTCTCCAATATCTGCTGAAAGTATACAACAAACTATGGAGTTCCGAATTCGTCTATCAACCATGGAAACAGGCTATTGTAATCCCTGTCGCAAAACCCGGCAAAGATCACACAAACCCTAGTAACTATAGACCAATCTCATTGACGAGTTGTGTATGCAAAACATACGAAAAGATGATCAACACAAGGTTAATGGAATACCTCGAAAACAATAAACTCCTCTCCAGTGTGCAGTGTGGCTTCAGACGACATCGAGCAACCGTAGATCATCTTGTACGGTTTGATACGTACATTAGACAGTCGCTGGCCAATAATAAATTTGTCATGGCAGTGTTTTTTGATTTGGAAAAAGCTTACGACATGACGTGGCGCTACGGAATTTTGAGAGATTTGGCTACAGCTGGTCTAAGGAGAAGATTGCCAAAATTCGTAGAGGAATTCCTCAAAGATCGAACGTTTGAAGTAAAACTTCGAGAGGAAATGTCTCAAGCTGAAGATCTAGCCACAGGAACGCTTCAGGGAAGCGCTTCAAGTGTCACACTTTTCGCAGTAGAAATAAACTCATTGGCAAGTGAAATCCCATCAGAAGTGTTCAGTTGCCCAGTTCAGTTCAGTTCGTGGACGATCTCATTGCATTTGCAGATTACGACAAGACTAACGTATAAGCAGAGTTACAGACAACAATAGACAAAATCACCCAATGGGCAAGGCAAAAATGATTCAAATTCTCTTCAACAAAGACGACCACAATGAATTTTTACCAAGGCAGCGAACCAACACTTATTCCAACCCTGCAACTGGAGGGTAAAACAATACCAACCCTTGAAAGCAATAAATTTCGTGTTCTCCACTGGGACAGAAAACTCAACTGGATTACTCATATTCATAAGACGAAAGAAGGATGTAGAAATGACTTGAACCTGATAAGATCTGTGTCTGCATATACTTGGGGTGCAGATCAAGATATTCTAATGAAATTATACAGATCCCCCCTCAGGGGGATACAACTATCATATCTATGGGAATTAGCGCTCCCAGGGGAAAAAACGTGAGGGCCCGAGCTGAGAGTTAGGTAGGCCTTCTTTTTGTTGAAATAAAAGGTTTTTGTTATGTTAAGGGCCACCTTTTTTCGGTTCACTGCTGTCCTGTTTTTCAGCACCTCTCACTTTCTTCTTCAACTTTTATCTTATTTCATGAACTTCTTTCTCATCTTACTGTTTCTATGCCCCTTTAGTAGGACCTACTGAAGCGCTAGCAAATTCATGGTACTACTACTACTACTACTACTACTTCTATGCCCCTTCAGCATAGATTCCTCATTTTCTTATCTCCATACTAAATGGTGCCTTCCTCCTTCCTCTCTTCGATACGTTCTATTTTTGTAGCGGTTAGGGAGGCTTAAACTAACTTATAATAATCTAATTATACAGATCCCTGATCCAGTCAAAGATTGATTATGGAAGCATAGTGTACAGTTCTGCCACTTTGGCTGCACTAACCCCTCAGGGGGATACAGGTATTGTATCTATGGGAATTAGCGCTCCCAGGGGGACTATGTGAGGGCCTGAGCTGAAGGTTAGGTAGGCTTCCTTTTGTTGAAATACAATAGGTTTTTGTTTTGTTACGGACCATCTTTTTTCGGTTCACTGTTGTCCTGTTTTTCAGCACCTACTACTTTCTTCTTCAACTTTTTTTTCTTGTTTCAGGAACTTCTTTCCTAGCTTTCTGTTTCTGTGCACTTAGGGCATAGATTCCGCGTTACCTCAACTCCATACTAAATGGTTCCTTCCTCTTTCCTCTCTTGGAACATCTTTGTCGTGGTTAAGGAAGGCTAAAACTTTCTTATATAATAATAATAATAATAATAATAATAATAATAATAATAATAATAATTGGCTGCACTAAGGGAACTCGATGCTGTCGTGAACGAGGCGATGCGCATAAGTACTGGCGCATTTAACACGATACCAATTGCGAACCTCCATATCATCTGTAACGATCCAAAATTAGAGCTGCGAAGAAAAGACTTGCTACTCCGATATTTCTTTAACCCTTTAACGCCCCAGAGGACACCAGTGTCCTCTTTCAAAAATGCCCTCAATATATAGTATTTCTTGTTCAATTTAATTAGTTCCCTAATGTATTCTTTGAAGTTCTCTGCCAGGTGGCAGTTCCTATCCCATCCTGATATTGGTGACTGCCTGATGCCAGTGCCAGTTTAGTGACGGTGGTTGTGTTAACGGTAATATGAGTACAAAAATTCGGACGTTAAAGGGTTAAGCTAAAATGTCATTTTCTCAATCCAGCATATTGTTGTGTCAACAATGCTAACCTTGAATTGTTTTTTACAAGCCGCAAGTGCACCACACAACCAGTAATCCAGAGAATACGTTAGGCTTTAACTCAGTATGACATTCCAACTCAGCCCGTCCAGCCGAGCTTTACATCGGCATCGTTTTCATGGACCTTGAGGAGACAACAGTGGAACATCACATAGCCAATATGAGAAAAGAAGAAATAGTTCCACCCATCCTGAGGCCCGTACACAGAGATAACATGACGAGGTACCAAACATATAAAATCATCTACACGGATGGATCGAAGTTACCGACGAGTTGGAGCAGCGGCCGTGATGGGCGATATCATCAAAAGTGTCTCTCCCAGTCGTGGCAAGTGTAATGACCGCCGAACTGCATGCCATCAAACTTGCCTTAAATATCATCAAGGAAACACAAACCCTAAACTTAGTAATATGCAGCGACTCGATGAGCTCTATACAATTGATCGATAGCTTAACTGAAAATGATGAACTTCTAAAAAAATAATGCTCGAGATGCACCAAATTATTTCAGATGGAAAGAAGATAACAATCAGTTGGGTTCCAGCACACGTGGGCTTAGTCGAAAATGAGCGCGCGGACCAGGTGGCAAAGGCAGCAGCAACCAAACCTGCTGAATTTTTGCTGATTCCCTACAGCGGCTGGTTCCCGGTAATCAGGAGAAGAACATACGAGATTTGGAACTTGGAATGGCAACAGGAACGAGGAGACCTGAGAGCAATAAAAACCAGCCCTGGAAAGTGGAAGAGAGCCGACTTGAACTTGAACCGACAGGAAGAGGTGGTCATAAATAGGTTGCGACTGAATCACACAACCCTAACTCACAGTTATCTCGTGGACCTGCAGGCCCTCGGACAGAGGCCCATATGCGGACGGTGTGGAACAAAGATCGTAACTGTGAAACATATCATGGAGGAATGTCCCAAGCTGCAGCTAACAAGAGATCGAATACTTAAATCGGGAACCGGAGAGAATTTTAATACGGAAAACATGTTGCGGGACGGAGGACCCATCCGTAGAGTGCTAGAGTTCATCAAGGAAATCAATTTGTTCGGAAATCTGTAAAGATGAATGTGGACAAGTGGAGGTGTGAGCGTGACGGACACTACCCTGGAATTTTGATTCAAGAGTCGGCAGTCCTCGGCTCTGGTTGGGTGTAGCGTTCCATCTGATAAGTCACTCACTGTGAACTTTGATAAGCAGATGGTCGAGCGCTCTGTGCTGACATCCTCAACTCTGTCGAGAGGGGGTTCCAGCATGGGTCAGCGCTCGGCCATAGTGAGGGCGGGTAGCTGGAACCCCACCCGGGGGTTCTAGCTACTATCAATGAAATTAAACCCCGGATAATCCCCACCCATCCTCAAACAAAGGAAGAATTTTGATATGCTCCAAATTTTTGTATCTTTGATCTATCAGCTGTGCCTTGGCGTGATTGCTTCCGCGAAGTCCTCGGTGGGTGAAATTGATCTAACAGGCCTAAGTTACTCTTAATAATATTGCTAAAAAAAATCATAATTGCATCAAGACGAGTGGAACTTTGGGAAACTACCAAAGCGACAACTAAATAGTCCCTGCTCGAAGTTGTCGTTAACTGAGATTATTATTATAATTTATAGCAAACTCTCGTGGAGACTCCATCTCTGGGCCCTAACAGCAGCTTCTACAGCCAAATTAAACCTATTGGAAGAACATTCCGGGCCAATCGCGAGGGTTAATCGACTCTACATATTCCTCATCAGATCAAAGAAACACTACAAATGCATAGTAAAGGGTGTCCAGAATAAATGCATCCACTGTCTGATAAATGTATATATTATACCAGAACCATACAACAGTTGTAGGGTTCCAGTATATAAATACACATTTATCGGTCAGTGGATACATTTTGTAAACACCCTGTATACCAGTATGCCAAGGAAAGCACTCTCAGTATGTTGGACGCTGTAAACCACGCAGCCATTAGACTGTGTACCGGAGCGTTTTTGTAGTTCACTTGTGACTAGCCTCTACGTGGAAAGGGGAGAGCCCTCCTTCTAGGTCAGGCACATGCGATTATCGTTGCGTACGTAGCTCGGCTACAGCAACTTTTTCTCCAACCTGGATTGATGCATGGGACGGTCCGGGTGAGCGTATGCCCTTTCCCTATTATCTGCCCTCTTATTATGTTGTGCTTATGAATGCCGTGCACATCTCGTTCATGAAGATCCTTCCAGTGCACATTACAAGTACACCCACATGACGCATTCCAGTTTCCCTATTTTATGCAGGATGTAAGATTCCCAAGAAGGTCCTGCTGCCGACTTTGGTCATGAAGCAAACCTTCTTAGACCATGTGTTGGCAGAGCGCTCGACCCAAAGGAAGATGTGCACAGATGGCTCCAAAATGAATCGGTTTGTTTGTTGTGCTGCGGTCTCTGGTGACAGTGTATGTGCTGTAAGGCTTCTACGAGAAACGCTTATTTTCACTGTAAACACCTATTTTCAACGGTGAACCGAAAAAAGGTGGTCCTTAACATTACAAAAAACATTGTATTTCAACGAAATGAAGGAGCACCTGCTCTCAGTTCGGGATCTCACATTTTCCCCTGGGAGCGCTAATTCCCTTGGATACAATAGCGGTATCCTCCTAAGGGGAAGAAGGAACGCTGAATCTATGCACAGTGTACATAAAAACAGTAAGTGGAGATAGAAGTTCATGAAACATGATAGAAGTTGAAAAAGCAAGTTGCTGAAGGTGCTGAAAAAGAGGACATTAGTGACCTGAAGCCCTGCTTTGGGGACCCAGCTATCACTAGTAAAACATTTCAAAGGCAACTCGTGCTTACCTAGCCTATGCTAGGGAGATCCATAGTCGCAAATTGACGGACGGAGACCCTGGTGGAAACTTATCTCTAGGTTTATCTTCATTTTTATAATTGAATGAATAATGCGTGATAAATCTCCAGACGTACATGACAATTCTCGAAGAATTGAGGCTGCTAATAGAACTGTTAGGACTGCCTCCATGCAAAGGCGGCAGTGGATAGCTGCAAAAAGAATTGGTGTGTTCGGTGCAAGGCAAGCGTGACGCTTGCTGTGCTGCTGAATTATGCTCTTTCTACTTCTGCTACAAAATTTACTCGTAAATTAGCCTAATTTGTTTCTTGACTTGGTATGCTACTTTAAATAACTCGGGTCTCAAAAGTTGTTAGAGATTACGGCTGAATTTTGTCGATAGCAGCGAACCATTATTAGTCTCAAATATTTTTCATTTTTAATGCTAACTAGATTTTGATCATCGAGCATTTTTATTTTCGCCTCAGGCAACCGAAGATACGTTAATTTTTCATTCATCGTAAATTAGAATACCCATACTAGGAAATTATAATTTTTGCCTTTATAAATGAGATCGTAAAAGGAGAAATTGTTTTTTTGTGTGTGTTCCACTAACAAATTGTGTGCAAGAGCTCATATAGTGGGAATTATTTCGAGTGTTGTGTGATTGTCCGGCTACTTGGGAAACCGACTGTGGCACTGTGTTCCAGTTCAATATAGGAGTAGATGCGAAAAATTCCTTAGCGTGTACAAATTTTCCTCGAATAAAACTTTTGAACAGTGAAGTACCTATGAATGGGAATTGATAACATGATCTCATTGAAGATTGCAACCTGTCGTCGCGATAGATTTTTTCTTCGACCTATTAATTTTAGGCCTGCAAATGGGTGGTGTAGCATCGCTGCAGCTGAGTGATCTAGGAGGAAGGAACTATGGCTTATTTTACTTCAGATCTAAGTAAAAGCGCATTGAGACATGGTTGAGTTATTTCCCCTTCAATAATAATAGTGACGAGAAGGACCACAGAAAATTCAATGGTCAAGAAAGTCGGAAAGCTAACTAAAAAGAGAAAAAATTTGTGTTTTTTGAACCTTAAAGTAGCTGAACCTATCTTAACACTTAGACCGCAATTAGTTGAACTGAAGTTAGGTATTCAACTCAAATATAAAGTCAACTGTAGGAAGCAATTTTAAAATAGCAAACATTAACTAAATCATTCGTTTATTTAGCTTTAATTAAGTATTTATGAAAATTTAGCTTGTGACTCTGGTCGGTCAGTAGCCTTATGGAAATCCGCTGCGTAACCAACCACCGGTGGCGCAGGTAGCGGTTGAAGCGTCAACCCATCCTAAAGTAACCTATTGTATTCTAACTAAATCAACTCCACCATAGCTTATCCAAACCTCTCTTCACATCTTAACCTAACATACTCGAACTTTATCTTACATCTAACCAATTCGACCAGCCCTCCCCCACTTGGCGATAATACTAACGAATATTTAAGGGAAGAAACATTCCCAAGGAAAGTTGAAGGACATGCAGCCGTACCTTTTTGTTTTAATAGAATAGGTTGAAGGTTTTGTTACGGACCACTTTTTTTCGGTTGACTACCTTTTTTCTTCAGCACCTACTACTTATGCTACTTTTTTTCTTGGTCCATAGAGTTCTTTCAATTGTGCTGGTTTTACGCGGAAAATGAGGACACCTTGTGCATTGATTCCCCGTTCCCTTAATTTCATACTGAAGTGCTCTTTCCTTCTCCTCTTGGGAACACCTTTTTGATGATTTGGAGGCTCTAACTTGAAATATCTATTTAAGTTGATTTATCCTAATCCTATCTAGATTAGTATAACCGAACTTAGCCTAGCTCAACTTCTAAGTTCATCCATAATTTCCCATTTACCTAAGTCGACAGTCCCGGTAACGACAGTCCACTGGAACTATGATACCGATTGAAATCCAACATGTAACTTAGGAAAAAATAGATAGAACAAGAATAATTACACTGCAGATAATTTTAGACATAAGTGTGATTTGAGCTACGAACCAAAAATTTGTACAAAAGTTCGTAGATTGCAACCGAAAAATTGCCAAAAATAATTTTATACCTTGTGTTCAACTTTTAAGGACATTGAACTCACTTCTGCAGTGGTCATCACCAAAAATACTAACGGTGTCTAGCGACTGCAAACAGTCTTCTATTCACGGCCTCGTAAACACATGGGCTGCGTAGTGCGCCGCTTTTTAAGTCATTCCCTTGAGGTTTCACTTAGAATTGCGATGATTTTCGAAGTAACATGAACTATATCATACAAAATGAGTAACATGAGCTACATTATACAGAATGAGTAATGTGAGCTGTATACAATATGAGCTCTAATTTTTTAATGCAAAGCAAAATGAGCTGAGCATTCCATTCTCTGGTTGTTATGCAAGTTTTTTGTTGTCGACACCAATCACACAGGCGCCAAAATAGGAGTAGAAGAAAAGGACATTTTCATTCTGGATAACATACTTGTATTTTGTTTATTTGTCTCAATAACATAACAGAATATATCTTATTTGTCTGAATAACGGCTAGTGGACACCTCGTATGGTTTGCCTATCAATTAAGGACCTTTATAGTAATAATTTTTTAAAACCCAATGTGATGTAAAACACTTCATTTGTCAACTTTTTTTAAAAAAAGTTTTTTTCCTTATGTTTCTTTACAGTGATTTTGTGGAGAATCCACACAAATAGGTTCAAAGGTAAACAGGGAATGACAGCAAGAAAGTTTATTCAACTCTGCAAGTAGCAGCAAATTCAGATGATACGAACCATTCAAAAAGCCCGAACATCAGGATCGTAGATTCACGAGCCAGGAACAATAATTAATAAACTAGGACAAATCTTAACACTAATGCCGGCTCTGCGTATAAGATTACAAAGCTACATCGATTCTAATTAACAACAACAAAATTCAGGAACGAAAGTTCTAGGGTTAACCTAGATGAATGAAAGAAGACGATCACTATAAATTAACAAATGGCGACTCCTAGCGTGGTGGCTAAAAAACGCAGCAGCACTGTTACCACTACGAAAGCGCGAAACTATTCTTTCTTCAGCGGCGATCCTAATCAGCTTGCGGCGTGGCCCTCCGGAAGGACTGGCCGTTCGCCCAGCCGACAAAATTCAAGCCGGACGGCCCCGAGAATTCCCGGTAGTTTAACGCTGTTCAGTAGCCCGATCGACACCCAGGGTAGCCAGCACCGCACAACCGAAATGACAGCCTCGTCTGAGATCGCTGCGCCGAATTAAAACCAGCCGTCCCGCATCGTCCCCGGTGGAGCAGCCTCAAGCTGGGCTTTTGGAGCCCGAAGGTGCAGATACTAAAATGAAACAAATGAATTAATGCAATGGAGAAATTAATGGAGTAAGAAGTTATTCATAGTGTTTTTGCAGCAAATAAGAACACTATAGCAGGATTATTTCATAGGCTAACCTGAGTTTAATTATGCCTCAGTGTGGAAGCCACTCGTAGAGTTGGAAAGATGGTTGACGTCAAGAAAAAGGCTCAAGCAAAGAGCAAGTTTAGGAAAATAGAATTAGGTTTAAGAGTTAATAGTACCACCCGGAGAGTTAGACAGCCGGTAAGCCGTCTTTCAGTTAGGCTCCAGGTAGGCTAATTAAGTTAAGGAAAAAGGTTAAGGGCCCATTCCAAGCAAGCTCGAAATAGATTTAGGTTATAAGAATTTAAGGTATCATAGTATTAAGATATCGAAGATATTTAAGGTCAAGGATTTCACAGTTCAAGAAATTTAAGGTAGCTTAACAAGATCACTCACACGCAGTCATACAATTAACTATGGCAAGGTTATCTATCAGAGCAATAGGACAAGGTGATTAATTCATAGGAAATAGAAGCAAAGATGGCTTTAGGAAATAGAGAGAATAAATGAAGAAGCGATCCACCGGGACACGTGCTTGAGGTCGTGCCACGGCTGAACACCGAGCGTCGGCCCCCACGACTGCGGAACGCCTTTACTCTCGGGATTGGTAGCCGCTGAGATCGTGACTAGAAGTCGCCACCATAACTAGGATGTCGCAACTTAAAATAAGGAATGAAAAAGCAAGAGATACCAAACGGGTACCACTGCAACTAAAGGGATCAACCTAAAGTATCAATTGGAATACAAATGAAGCCCACTCTAAGTTGCCGCAACGCAGCTCCCACCTCACCTGCCTCTAGCCATGATGCGAAGGTACTAAAGTTTAAACCGTAATGCGTCTCACAGGGCAATGGGGAAGTTCAGAATTCTCCATAATTTACTCCCACTCGTATGCCCCAGTAAATTCGTGAGGCACCAGATATGGTGCGGGCTTGGGCTCGATTATGATCAGTGATCCAGAAATCCGTCAATCCTATTAATTTTCCGAGAAGTTGATAAATTTAATCTGTTTGATCACGTATTTTGATCCTTTTTTAACACCTTTTACAATGAAGAATGGGAATATTTTCCTGTGGTAAGTGCCTTTAGATGAAGTAAATATCAGCAATATGCCTTCCATTTTTGAAAAATAAAGAGGATAGTTTTTCAATTTGTGGCTTATGGTTAGCCTGCGTACAAATTTAGTGATCGTTGTGGTTCATGCCACATCTCATATACGGGGTAGAGAAATCTTCAAGTGAAAAAAATCTCACGAGCTTTGAATGGTTCTTGCAAGAATTCTTACAATCCATAAAAATTTGCTGAAGATAATGTGCTATTTCTGGTCTACTAGTATCTTCGATAGGTGTTAAACTTGACCTCCATGTGTCCAATGGTTGAACTTGACCCGTCTTTGTCGCTTGAACGTCAACAATTGAGTGATGCAAGCCCATCAAATGTCATCAGTATTTTCTGGGGGATAAGGCTTGACAGTTCAAACATAAATTACAGCCGTGATTCAATTGTGAGATTTCCTGCAGGGTGAACGTTGCCACTTGAAAGTCACCGATTAAGTGTAACAAGCCAATAAAATATTTTTAGCATTTTTTGGGTTGATAAAAGTTTGACAGTTCAGACATCAAAATCAGAGCGTTACAGTCCGAGAACAAAAGTGCCGCAATTATACGTTAGCGTGGACTTATTATTAAACATGAATTCGAATGAAAGTTTGCTCTCCAAGAAATCAACAGGGAAGACTCAACTCTGGAAGTCGTTTGAATGACAGTCTCAGAATTCTTCGGAACGATAATTCGCCACCTAACTCCGAAAGACATTGAAATTCTGACAATTCTTCCCCACGATCTGGACAATAATTCTTTACTTAACTCAAAATAACGTAATGACTCCCAGAATAGTTCCTCATGATCGGAAGAAAAAAAAATGAAAAGAAAGAAAGAATGAAAAAGTTTTTTCCGATGAAGATGATACATCAAAGGCATAACATTAGATTTCAAAATGTCTTAACATAAAGATCCTTAGTTTGTAAGCACACATAGTATTATATTAGCAATTTCAATAGTTAAACAAACGTTTGAGAAAAAACAACGCTTCTGTTAGTGTCCACTTACGTTGATTATTGGGCTGAGCAATAATTCGCTACCCTATTTCGAAAGACGTTTAAATTCTCAGAATTGCTCCTCAGGATCTGGACAACAATTCGCTGCTTTAACTCGGAAAGATGTTTGAATTCTCAGGATTTTTTCCCGCAATCCGAACGATATAATTCGCTGTTGTATTCCGAAACGCGTTCGAAGTCTCAGAACTTTTCCCAGCGATGTGAGCGAAAATTCGCTTTGATCGAAAGCTGAGCTACAAATCGGGCCAATATGACACAAGTGGCAGGCAGCCAAGTCGAGCAGGGAGCAGCAGCACAGACGGCAGAGAAGCAGGCGGTTGCCTGCATCCGCCACGCAGAGTTTATTTTGAGCTGCGACTGTGCCCACTCACTCGTCCGCATTCATGTCACCATTTATTAATGGGTTTTTGAGAGCGTATTATGTTCAGCGAGGTGTTACTGGACTGGTTTATAAATCTATTGAAAATAATTGTGAAACCCTTGTGGTTCTGACCGTGAAGAGTTGGAGCAGGTGCGCTATGCAATCTCAGGTGTTGGTAGACCGAGGCGCGTATTCTATGGTGGCAAGGAACTGCTAAATGGTGCCTAATTTCTGGTTTCATAATTAAAGTGTCTCACCTTTGTTTTGTACATAATAATAACAATAATAATAACGCACAGTGAAATTTACACGTTTTGAAATGGACTGTTGACAACGTGGAGTGACAGTGCAATCCCCTCGCATCGTGGATTTTTTTATATGCTTGAATTTTTTAAAGCTTTGTTATTTTGATCCTTGAAGTGGCAGTGAAGTGTAGAAAGTGTGTTCAGTGTCAGTATACATGTGTGAACTATAATATTGATCTCTGGATTTCCTTCAAATTTGCGACCAAAAATGTCATGAGATCATTCGTGAGTCACTCGACCCATAACACCAAGAACTCACAAGTTTTTCAATTATGATCCATTGAATGGAGGTGGAATCACATTTAAGGTATTATTTGTGCTTTCAATTGATGTTACCTCACATTAAACTGCAATAATCGATATCACCCTTCACTTATAGAGTGTTTTACAGTGGTTCGCATTGTGCAGGTAGACCCCAAAGATAGGCAGGCAACCCTCTAGCGCGGTGGCCCTGGTTTCACGGGAATTACCCTTGCGTGTTGGATTCATGGGAAATATTTTTGCGGTAAAATAGGCTTCCTTCGACCAGACATTCTACTTTATCCCTGCGACCGAACAATAATATATTATTTATGTACGTATTTAAAATTTGAATTTTGTTCAAATAATAAATATGGGCCAATTCGAATTCAAATCTGAACAAAAACGCTGAAAGTCTGGTCTGAAAGCTGAAAGTGCTTTGTGTCGCAGTGAAAAATAGGAGAAGTGTGCTGCTATCAAGCTCGTTCTACGCGCTTTACGTATCGCATAAAATTGATCTATTGCTGAAAGTGTTCCTAGTTCACGAATCATACTGAAATATTCCCATTACAGAACTGAAAGCCTCTCGAGCGTTCGAACTGAGCATGCATTGAAAATTTTATAGCAGAAATTAAGTTTAGTTGTAGAGACTCTAATTTGAAAAGGTTATATTCGATTACGTTACTTTTTCGAAAAATTTTCAAAAAAAACTCTTGGGCTATCCAAAATACGGAAAGGGAAGTTCTATCAAGTAGCAAAGTTTTAATATCAGTCTGAGAGTAGATCTGCTATCATCTTCGGAAGAGGTCCGCATTCATGAAAATAGTCGTATTCACTCACAAAGTTTTACGTTTGTTATAGTTTTATGTTTGTGCTATTAATATTATCAGTTTAAAAAATGCTTATCTCTGCTTCCGTCACTATTTTGGAAAAATGGTGTCACCGTAAGGTAAGCAATTGATTTTTGAGCTTATTTCACTTAGAACAACCGACACCAGACCACGAAAAATTTGACTGAAGTAGGACCTGTCCAATGTGAGAGAGGCTGAAGGAAGAGTTCACTTTCTTGCTCCCAAAAACTAAACAATTTTCAAAAATTTCAATCGAAACTCTAGCCTCAATCAATTCGTTAACAAAATATTTTACTTATGTATTAAAATTCAGTAATTGATTGGAATTAAAATCATTAAAATGGCTTTACTACCTCATCATCGTGCAATCTATTTCGTATGTTAAATCAAACCTATTTTTAGTATGTTGTGCCAGATGTACGATGAATACAAGATACACTGTAGGGTTATTTGTTACCTGAGTAAATTCTTTCTTTAAAATTGAGCTGAAACACATACTTTGTGCTTCACATAATTATAAAATTTATTTAACATTTTGACTGCGACTACTAAATACTAAGTTCAATGCCAAACTCAAATTTAAAGTCAATTGTAGTAAATTAGGCTTAAGTCTCGCTGAGCGGCGAAGCCACTCAGCGAGAATGAAAATATCGATTATAACTGGAATTTGATGCTGATTCCGAATATGCAATTTGTTTTGACCGCTCTCGATTTTTTCGATTTTTTTTAATTTTTTTTTGGAAAGGCGGCTAGCAACAACTGAGGTGGTGCCCAAAGAATGCCATGTCCGTACAGGTTGGGTGGAACCCGGCCCTATCCAGTACTCAGGTCTTCAAGGCACGGTCTGACCATGTTGGGTCGAGAATGGCAGAGTTCGGATCATGAGATGGTGCAGGCCAAAGTATGCCGAGTCCGACCAGGTTGGGTCGAGAATGACAGAGTTCGGATTATGAGGTGGTGCAAGCCAAAGTATGCCAAGTCCGACCAGGTTGGGTCGAGGATGGCAGAGTTCGGATCATGAGGTGGTGCAGGCCAAAAAAAACATTAAAAATGTATAACAATTTAAAATTCAAAAAAATCACAAAAAATCGAAAAATCGAGAGCGGTCAAAACAAATTGCAGATTCGGAATCAGCATCAAATTCCAGTTATAATCGATATTTTCATTCTCGCTGAGCGGCGAAGCCGCTCAGCGAGACTTGTTCCGAAATTGAGACTACTGGTTGGTCAGCAGCATTATGAAAATTACCTCCGTGTACCACCGGTGGCGCACGTCGCAGTCAAAGTGTTAAATGAAGACTCGATCATTTCGAAATGAGTCCCATTTGCAACTTATATTATTATCTGTTTCCACCAATGAGACAAGAATCTTGAATAGAATATAAGAATCAGGATGAAATTTCAAAAAACTTTTTCAAATTAACTCATTTTCTGTGAAGAAATCATAATTTCCAAAACCTGAATTATCATTCTGGACTGAGGAGTACGAATTCACATACGCTTATTTGGCTGATCTTTGCATCACACAGCTTTTGCAGCTTTCAAAATATATTATAATAATATAATTTTGGTATTATTTTAAGAACAAGAAATTTGCCACAACCACCAAAAGATTATGGAGTTCCTACATCGTGTATTTACCTTTCGACTTCTTCAAAAGCCATCTGAATGTTGTTTTTCTGAGAAACTGCGCGTTACGGGATCATTTTCTTTGCTAAAAATAATATGCCAGATGTCCAGACTCTGTTACCGCTCGTCATTAATGAGTTACTGATGTGAAGGCACGGAGAAAGTTGATAGGCGTTGGACGTCTAGTAAGAACATAAAGTTATGTTTGAATAGAAATATCGGGCCAGTGAGAGCTTTTAAGAAGTTAGCGACGTCCTAGCAAAGTTTTTTATTTTATTGTGGCCTTGATAAAAATGCAAATGAGAAACTATGGAGCTTGTTTTACTCTTGTAGAAGAATATTAATTGTACGAACCTAAATGAAATATGCTTTAATGCAGACAGAGTATTCCTGCCACCATTTTTTCCTTTCGGTTACATTTACAATTTGAGATTTTCCTACCATCTTATACTCGTAGTACTGAGAGATTTGTGAGTCACGCAATGTGGGGGAAGAATAATTCTACCGGACATTTATCTTTCATTCATTTTCCGACGAAATTTTATTGTTATTGTCGCATTTTTAAGACTGAATATGCTCACAGCTGATACAGGTTTCGAATCAAGGTATAAACTGGTTTGTGGATGCTGCAGTTTCATTATAATTTGAATGAATTTACTCGTCTCACCCTGAAAAAGATATATAAGGTAAAAATGATCGTGTTAACTCGTCCTTGGCAAGCTAGGAGATTAAAGCATAATCTATCAAGCAGAAGTTCATTGTTTTCCTGACGACGCCTACGAACCCATAATTCATTAATCATAAGTCTCTACGTTCATTGTTTTCCTGACGACGCCTACGATCTCATAATTCATTAATCAGAAGTCTCTACGTTCATTGTTTTCCTGACGACGCC
Organism: Morinoia aosen; assembly: GCA_030386875.1. Taxonomy (NCBI): domain Eukaryota; kingdom Metazoa; phylum Arthropoda; class Malacostraca; order Amphipoda; family Talitridae; genus Morinoia; species Morinoia aosen. The sequence continues at coordinate 22,803,346 of CM059558.1, forward strand.
CACGATCCCATAATTCATTAATCAGAAGTCTCCACTTTTAATGCTCCCATGACAATGCATGCGCTCCCACAATTTATTGAGCAAAAGTCCTTACGTTCTAAGATTTGATGACGATGCCAACGATCAGGCTAGTTTCAGGGGATATGGAATGAAATAGACAAAAGAAGAGACATCATAAGGTCAGCGCGCAGGCTTACAACTATTGTTGACTTGGGCTATGTGGGAGCTTAACGAGCGCATATATCTCTAATTCGCCGGATCTGGCACCAGCACTTACGGGACATTACGAGAACTCGAATTCAAAACGATTGGCGAAATAAAATTAAAAATCACTGCTGTAGGTTTTCGACCGCTCCAAAATGCAATCGTAATTATGTTTGTTGCGTAGCGAACCTATTTTTGAGCCACTGTTTAGAAGATTTTCAGTTTTTGGTGATATCAATGAATGTTTCTTACGGTCAACTTAGAAATTTTGTGGAATCACTCTTATTTCAAAGTACAGACTAGTACTTGCAGTCTCGTCTCTTGCACAATCAGTTTTTGGTAGGGTTGTACCAACGTCAATAATAAATCTTAAGCGGTTTCGCATCGTATGCGGTCGATCTTCGAGTTTACGACATATTTTATGCAAATCTTGACCTTTATGGGTAAAAATTAGTCCCTGCTATTCACCTAATGCGGCTCCAGATTCAAATTATAAATAACTAGCCCAGAGGGAGAGTTTTTTAACAGCAAAAGTTGTGGTTCGTATGAGATAAAGTATTACTTGAGGATCAACTGTATACGTTTAAAGTTAACAGTTCCTAATAATTTACCTATTTTTATTTTTACAGAATATATTTAGCATCAATAGCTCACAAAACTTTTCTACTTTTGATGTACAAATATTTTTGTGGAGACAGCAAAACGCCCAGGGAGCTTTCCATGATATCAAAGTGCTGCCAGACTGATACTCTCAGCTTACAGTCTTCGTTTTGACAATGAGCCAAATTCAAAGACTCCTATTCGGTCAGACTCATAACGTGAAATGGATGAAGGCCGCTCAGAGGCGTCAGTGAACATTGCCACCGGCTGTGGTACAGATTCATCTCCGTATATTTCAGATGAAATAAAAATCAATGGAGTGCGGAGTAATCCGTTTGGGTGTCCAGTGGAGACGCGGAAGAGACGAAGCCGTCTGTCATGTCATTCCCGTAGTTACGACCAAGAAAATTATGCTAAGAAAAGCAGTCTGCTGAAAATATTTAACTGGTTTCAAGGAAAAGTGAAGCGCTCAGATTCGCTGGGTACGTGTAGCAGAACGACTGAGGGTAGTGTGTCAACCTTGAGTGGTTCAATTCCAGATAACATTTTTGTACCTCTTTCTAAAAGTAGGAGCGCCGACAACCAAAGCCTACTCGACCAGTCTGCGGATATCTCACAACAACGGAAGGGTACTTCGATATTTATCCCGCGTTCGAGCTCTTTTACTGAAAATAATGCACGTTCGAGCAATTTCTCCGATGCGGCGGGAAACGTTCAAGCTGAAGATACGATCTCGTCTGATCAGAAAAAGAGAGCTGCACCTTTGCCTCCTTCGGCTGGAGGATCTCGATCCGATAGCCATAGACAAGAGGACTTTCAAAGTAACAGACCGAGGAAGGACAGCGACAATTTTTCCCCCAACGGCCCAGAATGCAATCGTAGTTCAAAGAGAAATGCAGAACCTCGCAAAGATGCTGTTCGCATCAAGAGAAAAGCCCCCGAGCCGCCTTCTAGCACACCACCTCACGTCGGGAATACGCAACCTCTCGAGTTGCCTCGACGATCAGCATCAGCCACTACTGAGATGTTCAATTCTGGTGTCAATGCTGAAGAGAAAGCTCAGTCAATTCCTTCTACTCTTCGGAGCACGACCAGCCAGAGCAGTGTTCGCTGTAGCATGAGTAGCAACTCATCAGTGCAGTCGGTACTTGTAGGTGATGCTGGAAATTTGTCGGAATCCCCAACGTCAAGAAAATCGAGCGTTGATTCTTGCTCTAAATTCCTGAAACCTTGGTACAAACGTAGAACGAAATGCAAGGTTGCCAAGGTTCCCCCAAAACATGACGTAATTGACCAAGTTTATGAATTTTGGAGGCCAGAACTACAATTCAGCGATGGAAAAATTTCGGTGTCTCCCAGTTCCCAAAGTCCGTGTGGCACCGTACAATCTGAAAAATCTGTCTTGCAGAAAGTCGTTGACTCGTGCAAGACAAAGCGTAAATCACAAATTTCATTGCTGTCGAATATCAGTCAGTTGAATTTAGAGGCAGAAGTTGAATTGAAGAGAGAGAAAACTTTGAATAGCAGAGAAGGAAGTTTAGGTGATCCTAACTCTCCAAAAACTCGCTTCCTCACTCAACAAGATCTTACGCAAAGCAGCAAAATTCTCGCAGAGAAGCCAAACACGACCGCGAACTCTCCTGAGCCGAGGTTAGAAGCATCTAGAAATGAAAAAGAAAGTCGAATTCATTCACAAGAGACTAGCTCACATATACAAGAAATTTCCTCCCAAACAAAGCATATTCAAGTGAATAAGAAAACGATTCCCCGAGAAGTAACAACTAGTTCGTTGCAAGCTTTCGAAAATAGTTCGAACATCCATAGAGCTTCTGTCGCTAAAGAAAGCAACGGTGTTAAAACAAATAACCCCTTAGTATCTCCATCCCAAAGTCCCAGTTTGATACAGATGGCAAATCTTGATGCTGAACAGTTTTATAAACTCGCTAAGGACATTAAAACACCCCTTGGAAAAAGTCCCAGCCCTCCTACGGCGAAAACCAAAGCAAGAGGTGGCGTAGAGCCAGTATCTAGATCTAATATTGGAGAGCCAACGAAATCTAACAGAAACTTCGGTCTGAGAATGAACCAATTGTTTGCTCCAGACGTCTCTGTTATACTTGAAGCATCGGAATCTGTTACTTCTTCAGGTACCGTTCCTCACGACGATTGTTTCAGCGATCAAAACTCGGTGCTGACAAGGAATTTTGATTGTATTTACGAAGATCTGAGTATTAGAAATAATTCTCTATTCGACAGTCGTTTTCACACTGTTAATGCACGAGAAATAATGGAAGAACTTGCTGATGTTCGACAAGAAATTGAGAGGATAAATGAAGAAGAAAATGAAGCTGAACACAAGAAATTAAAAAGAGATGAAAAACGGAACATTAACGAAAGAATCAATGAGGCTCGTAGGAAAATTGAGCTTTCACACGAGGCATCATTGCCGGACGCAAACCGCTCAACACCGCTCGATGTCCCTCCTCGACCAGAAGCCAAAATGCGCTGGGAGTGTAGCATGTGTACGCTAATCAACGTGCCTTGGAGAATTACATGCGAGGCTTGCACTTCTCGACGTCCCACGAATCCCATCAGGATAGCAGAAGATGGTTCTAGATTGACACCCTCAAAAACAGATTCAGACGACCAGGGCTGCGAATCTACGTTCACCGAAATTGATGACCGCATGAAGGAGCAAATGTTTGTTGAGACGGCAGTGAGGGCAAAGTGTTCAGAGAGTGAGAGACCTGTTTCTAAACTGATGAAAGCGGAAAAACAGGCCCAGTGGGAATTGGAACTCAGAAAGTACTTTGGCGCCAAAGACTTCAGTAAGGGATTGCAGGAACAAAGTCAAGAATCTATCGTTATTTTCAATAAGGTTGACAAAAAATCGGAACCAAGGGGCACAGGGCATGACTTCAACTCTAAAGTTGCCGAATTTGAGCCCAATCTGAACGAGGTTCGCAGAGCTCGATTACAAAAGTTCAAGCTCCAAGAGAATGGTCACTTTGGACACTCGCAAGGCGAAGACATCCAACGATCTGCTTTTCCGAGAAACGAAAGTTTCAAGCAAGGTTCAGGCAGAGTAGTTTCTGAGACCGAAATAGATGCTTTCCTGTTTCAGTGTAACAAGGACAAAAATTTTTACAAAAACGATGCGCCTAAAAGGTTAATTATTAGTCCTGCAGGTGCTGTAAAAAATACGATAAATATCTTCGACCAAAAACCTGAAGCCGAAAATCAATCCGAGAAAAATCTGAAAATAAAACAAAACCGAAGAAAAAGTGTTGGCCTGGTAAAAACTCAAGCAAGTTTATTTGAGAAGAATGATTTGAACTGTGATTCTGAGAGCTCGAACCAGAAAGTCTTCTCGAAAAATATACAAGATTCCAAACAGGCAGTTAAAAATCCAGAAGTTGATATCTCTTCTGCTATTTCCAAATTCGACGAAATAGCAGCACTAGCAGAAATCGAAAGGTTGAAGCCTATGCTCTTGAAACCAAATCCAACGAAGCCAAGAAAAAAAATTATTATACATACTGAGGAAGATTCTAATCAATTTTTTTCTTTGAATCATATGCAAGTGAACGGTCAACGATTCCCTAGTCCAAACAGTGGAGGAAAGAACGAATTGGATTCATCCCGAGGAGAAACCCAGCTAGGAAGACCATTCCAGAACATCGATTCTAGTCAACAAGAAAGTGGTCCACTAGACCTGGAGCAGGGCATCCACAAAGAACACGATGGAATTATCGGAGAAACTGGAGCTGAAACGTCCCATTCGCGGGACTCTTCTTCATTCCTATCGAGTTCCTTTGATTTAATGGAAGTTTCTGAGTTCCAGCAAATAGAAGCTGAACATAGCCAAAGAGGATCACCAATTACCTCATTTTATGAAGATGCGTATCAAGCCGATTACGATTCTGATTCAACAGAGTTATTCTTAGACGCCTCTTCTGCCGACATGAGCGAAACGGGACCTGAAGAAAATATAAATCCTACAAGGGCTTCTCCTGGCGGTGACCTGTATCAACGACCTCAGGCTCTTGAAGTGAATGATCAACAGCGTTTGGCAGTGGAAGAGCTCAGCCACCAACTAACTCTCAAAAAAGGAATTGCTGATTTCAAAGGTGAGACGTTATCTTCAGGCTTTTCTTCTTGAACGTACTGGAATAGTTAAAGATCATGTTAAAGGCCGTGTGCATTAACATTTGTTCGAGGTAACGCTCGTCAAGTGCCAAAACACAGAAGTGAATGACGTCCACTCTGCTATCTAGCGGATTGCTACGGCTCGGATGCTAGGTGTCGCTGCGCAGCTTTTTAAAGATCTAAATGAGTGTTCTCTAGATTAACTGTAATGGTATTCTCTGACTTTTTTGTGCATCGATGACTTTATCTTTTAAAAGATGTGAAATCGATATTAATGAAAGTTTAAGCTCTGTCATAAATGAGAAAAAAAATAAAAAATAAAATGAAACATTTTGCACTGTCATTTGAAATTCACCCGATATTCATTTCGTTGAAGTTTCTTTTACTTTTAAACATCATAAAAATCCTGAAATAGCTAGCCTTTGAATGATAGAGGATTATTGCACAAGATCAAGATAAAATGTTAAAAATTTTCGGTATAGGGTGCCTATAATAATAATAATATTAACGTTCCGAGTCGTGTAACGAACTTTCAATCAGTTATCTAAATAATAATATTTTATAAAAATCTTATGATCTGCCCAAACATTCAAATTATTCGGAGTTTTGCTACATTTAATCATTAAATTACACCGAACATTACCTATTTCTGGAGCCCCTGTTTCGTTAAGAAACTTTGAGCAAAATTTCTTGTTCTAGCATGAGTTTCTAATTGATGTCACCCTCTCTGCGATTTGCTGCTTTTGGCCTGAACTTGGGACGATTGTCACGTACGGCGCACCGGAAAAGCCCCGGATTTATGTTCGGCTTGCGCAACAATTGTTCTTAGCTGACTCTGCTCCAAGGTTGATGCGGGCTAGTAAGAAGATCTGGTCGGAGCGGAGGGACTTGATGCTTTTATATCTGAACGACCTTCCGAGAAATTGATAACTTGTTCAAGGCGACCATGTCAAGTGATATTATGCAGTACTTCTTTTTGCACGAACATCGTACGTATGACTAGGAAAGTAAATATATATATATAGTAAATATACACACCGCTCTAATACATTGACTTGTCTGAGAATTAAGTCTTCGATGGTAATGAAATCTGAAATTTGCTGTTAATTGCAGCAAATAATATTTTCTAACTTTTAAATATGAAAAAATAATAAATCTCCGTCAAGAGGCCTGACGAATCATTAGAATTTTGAACCGAGCTTCAACTTTGGTGGTAGAGGCAAGAAACAAAAACCATGGTGATGATGCCATCGAGCGATGATATGACCATGCAACGAACAATTCACAGTAACTAGCACTTCGTGGCTTTGGGGAAACTTCATTCGTCCAAATTATAAGCCACATATTCTGATCTTTTTCTCGTCCACACGACAGGGCTTTGCAAATTTTGCAAGCGGCAGCGAGACTTACGAAATATTCCTAAGCTGTGGCGATATTTTGGGTTCTCTTAATGCTGAATGTTTTACTGTTACTGGCACAGTCCTCGATAAAATTTGTTTATAAATCGAGTCCCGATTTTATGGTAGAGTAATGTTTTGCTGTATTTTGGAGTGATAAATAAAATATCAAAATGAAAGTGTAATGAATAAAATTAATAGCACGATGATGATCACAAACTAAATGGATTTAATTTCCTGTAAAGCACATTTTCATTACGAAGGCAGATGGTAATTCTTGATTGAAAAGTGGAAAATCTAGGGGAGGGACAAACAATTATAATTATGAATCTATTAAGGCATTAAACACACAATAAACGAATGAAGTTTTTATAAAAACTATGTTTACCGCTGTATCAAATCCCCATTACAGTAAATTATATGTTTACCACTTATTTCGCAGATTAATTTCGCCCTAATTTTGGAGGCATGTCAAATTTTTGTTAGATTATAACTGAATAATGACTTTGATAACACACACATTTCATAACTGTGCACAGACTTGTGCAAACAGCTTTGTCAATGACGTCTGACACACCAATGTCATACCATGCCTAGTACAAATGTCTGATGAGCATTTCTACTTTCTGCTCAGCAACAATGAGTGCTGAATGTTCGGGTTGGAGTTCCACGAGTACGATGCGCATATCCCAGCTTCTAAAGAAGCTAGAAGCAGCGATCGGAAGAGGAGACCACAGCGATGCCGCCAACCTCGCCAGAGAGCTGGCAACCCTCAAGGTGGCGTGCAATGTCACCGGGGGAGGACGCAAAGAAAACGGAGATGCAGCGAGCAACATCACGCGTTCCAATCTAGTCTCTAACGTTAGGACCACAATCCAAAACAACTTGGAGGCCAAACAGCAGTGTTCACCCAGGGAAACAGCGTCCAGTGCAGAATACGGTAAAGCCATCTTGTCTCCAAAAACCAACAAGGTAGATCAGCGTCAAGGATTCGTCGGTGACTCTGCAGTTCATCATCTCGGGATAGAGTCGGTCCTAAGCAATGACGTGACCATAAGGGACCACAAATCTTCTTCGGACAGAAGAAAGGTGAAATCCGACACAGTTTCAAAACTAATCGAGACCAACTCGTCTGACATTGCGACGAACACGGGAGCCTTCCGGTGAGTAAACACATTATTACGATGATGACGAATGTCACAGCTTACAAAATTCATCACTGAGAAATTCATTCATAATCATTTTGTATGTACGTGCTTAACGATCACGTTTAACATAGTTGTTTTGTCAAATAGTTCAAATTGAGTGAAGTCAAGTGGTTTTAAATTAGCAAATTAATTAGATTGTATGGCGCTAAGTGAATATGGTTAGTGCTTGATTATGTGTAAGAAACTCAGGAGAGCGAATTTGCATCACAAAATTCCTGCATCACTCTTAGAATTTACTGAAGATACTCGTACAATGTTCCCTTGCTGATGAGAGAGCTTCTGTAATTTTTAACATTTGACTGCACTTGATGAATTTTGAGACTCGAAGCAAGATAGACGAAACTATTACTTGGAAGGTACGACAAGTTTTTGCGTACTCTTCCAGTGGAAGTTCTACTTTTAGGGAAACTACTCATAGCATTAATTAAGTTGTTTACTTTTACCTTAAAAAGTAATTTCGACCCCCATCGGTTGCTTAGTATTTCATGATCACTGTTCGCTTACGACTTCCTAAAACGTGAATAATTGAATAAAAAAATATATCTTTATAAGCTGAAATACGAGGGAAGTTTGCAGTTGGTTTCCATTTCTGAGGGTGTGAAGAAATTGAATTGGGTAATCATTTCCACGACAGTTGGTAACTTTCAATTCAAATTCTCCCTCGTCTGATTATTCATCAGAAAATGAGTAGATAAATTATTGAAAGTTATCCCAGTGATTTATATTGAATGAAACGAGAGAAAAAACATGTCAACACCCACTATAAATATTGAATATTTTTGTTGCTTACATATACCATTTGATTTATTTCTATTAAAAGAGTTCAGTAAAGAAAAGCAGTGAGACAAACTCGTCATTTAGAATTGATGTTTTCTATGAAAACAACGTACGTAAACTGTCATTCACGATCGTACTAAATTTTTATTTCCTGTGAAAAGTTTTTCAACCTATTTCAGTAATTAAGTGACGTTAGCTTCACCTGTCGTACGTAATAACAATAGTAGTTATTTTAGTACGAAAGTATGAACAGAAAATGTTTTATTATTCCATTTATTTCAGCTCGGGATCTAAGATTATTGAAGTATTAAAAGCCAATGACGAGTCCTTTGAGGGACAGCGATTTAGCGAGTTTGGTCGTCGCCAAAATCTCAGTTAGCTCTCCAAATGAGTCCAAGCAATCTCGTGACCATCACCGTCCAAGCAATCTCGTGACCATCACCTCACGATTACTTACACCGTACTTTGAATTCGAAGCAATAGCAGTCTCATCTATGGTACCCGGCCGTGCACTGACCACCATATTTTTGTAACGGATACAGACTGTGAAATTTTTACAGACGAGTATTTTCATCCTTACTCACAAATGGTTCAGTGACCTTAACTTCATCTAGCACGTCACGGGAAACTAATGATATTAAAACAAATATTAGTCTACTGTACACGTACCGCATGTCGTTGTAGTTCAACGCAGCCGGTTGCATTTTCTGTATCGCTATTATCAAAGACGAGTCCAAATAATTCCAAAAATATCGAGCTGGATTCTAAAATACTTGCCGTGTTGGTGTGCAGCAAGATTCTCTTGGTGACATTACATGTCTTATTATTGCTCCTACACCAGTGTAATGTTTAGCTTGATGATCACACTATATTATAACACAATTATAATAATAAAAAAGCTTATTTGATGATTACTGAACTTGTAAAATCAATTCACTCGTATAAAATGTACTCGTGTAACCGTATCGAATAAACGCTTTTTTCAAACTCCTCGTACGTAAATAAGTTCTTTATTTCCATGAAAGATACTCAGTAATAATACTTTTCTAGCTTCCTAGAAAACAAGCCTTTAATTACATTAAAATAAAAGTCTTTGAACAACTTTTTTCATCGACACTGTTTTGAATTTTATCTCGAAATCCCGTACAAAATCGTAATGTCAAATAAAGTTGCGTACTTTACCAGAGCATTCCTCTTTTGCGTTAAACGTTTAATCTATTCCAGCGTTCAACTGTTTGTGGAGGACCGATCGAGTCACCAAGGTCCGCTCAGTATCTCAGTTACGTCCTCCATGACTGTCGGCGAGCTTCGATCTGTGGTGAGTTTTACGTTCACTTCCTAGGACGTTTACTGCCAGATATTTGCCATGATATCCGGTCGTGTAACATTGCACTCTGAGGGACGAGCACAACTTTTGGGTAGACAGTATAGTATGAGCATTTTAAATCTATAAATTTCCATCAGTTGTGCATCAATACAAATATTACTTAATAATTTCACTAATGATAGTTTTAATTATACTTATGTCTCTGAATAAGTTCAGTGATTCACTTATAGGCCATCAAACAGAATCTAAATTATGCTAAAGTAAACAGTTTATCTTAAACATGTGGTAGACCAACCAAATAACGTACGTGAGAGGGTAGAAAACGATGATTAAATCTGCTTTACTTCGTTAATGTATGAGGTTAGTTAAAATAGGAAATTCTCTTATGCCTGTTGTAGGAAACTGCTAGTAATTCACATTATATGCTATTCTACGAAATGTACCGATATTACGTGTAAAATTCAAAGTATTCATGCCACTAGTTCACGATGTTGACGCTAACAAATGTATATTAAGTATTACTGTTTCCTAACCTTCGTACAAAAACTTACTTATTCAATGAATTATGATCGTTTCAACTAATTTAATAATGCATCACTGGTTAAATAAACATTGGTGGAGATTTTAATTATTTACGTTGTCAAGATGTTATTAGTTTGGAGAAATTAAAAACCTAGTAAAGTGTGCCCGTGTCCGGCTTCCTCGATCACCGCCGTGTGAGATCACGCTTTGTCTTGTGATATGCCAATTTTTTACGTTCTCACTGTTGCGACGCGTGAATTATGAAGAAAAACAAGATTGCGTCTTTGTACATTGTCAGCATAATTTATGTCCAAAAGTAAGTGCAGCGCATTAAAGCACACGTTGTGCGTGTAAGATACGATAAACGCGAGTTTTTTCTTTAAATGAGATATCTGCGAAGTTATCTAAAAAACGTGAGTTCTATTTTTGCCGTAGTTTTAAGCAGTTGCACATTTTTTAGTTGACCGGGCAAGTGAAAAAGAGAAAAAAGGAAAGCAATCTCGTCCTTTTGAACATCAGTGCACTAACACGAAGTAGACTTTAGATTGAGTATAGCGAACCCTAAAACGAGAAAAAGAAGGTGGGATATAATGTACCAGTTTTTGTGAACCCACCGCTGCAGTGTGTAAATTGTCAAGAACATAAAATTTTCTAAGCAATTGAAAAATATGGAAACGAAGATCTTGGGGGTTCCAATTAGGGGACGGATGACTTTTTATTGCGTAGCGCAATGAGGTAACGAACTAATTTGGAAATTAGCACGAGAAAAAATGAAGTCTGTAATGATTGAACTAAATATTTTTGACTGGAGATCGACTGTTCATGTCGCAATACTGAAGCACACCCAAGCTAAAATGTATTTTTTTTCATTTTATCATAGTAAATTTCATTTTGAAATGTAAAGTGAGACATCGAATTATTCAATTGAGATGTTAGTTTTAGGTTGTTCGGTCCTTTGTAGGTACATGCCGTAGCGCTTTCTTGACATAAAACTACGCTTGTGTGCTACCCATAATTTTACCCTTAAATTTTTGTTAACCAATAAAAGTAGGGCCAACTTACGACAGGTCAACTGAAAACTGTCAGAAAAACCACCCGTGAAAAATTATTCCTTAAATTAATGATAAGATTTTTTTATTAAATTATTAATTGTTATTATTATAATTATTTATTTATTAAATTTATTTTGCATCTCGATTTGAGGAGAAATTATCGTTTTTTTCAGGTATTTGACAAATTTGGCTTCCCTCCGGCGGTTCAGCGCTGGATCTTAGGACGAAGGCTTGCGGAAGACGACAACGCGACTCTATCACAACACAAGGTAACGCGTGAGGGTTGCCCGCTCTTCCTGTACCTCGTTGCTCCACCCACTGCAGCCACCAGCGATTCTCAGAACAACGAAGACTCAGCAAAAACTCCTGAAATGACAAGATATGCTAAACCTGAGCAACAGCTCGTCAACAACCAAAGAAAGTGTTCGAGTTCAAGCGATTCACCCAACCTTCTTATTTCTCCTCTAGCAGCTTCAAAGAATCCTCTGAAAATTGGCAAATACGCTCTTTCTGCGCCTGCTGAAGATCCTGTCATAGGTAATGAGTTGATTAGGAGAGAAATGAAAGAGCAAGAACTTCAGTCTCAATCTAGTAGTAATTTCCGTACAAAGAATATTCCACCGACCGTAGACCACAGATCGGCCATCCCGGAAAAAAATCGCGGCCAAATCGATATTTCTGTCAGTCGAAGAGACGCTCCATTCTCTAAAAGTATCCAAAAAGATCAAAATGTTCAAACTGAAATAAAAGCAGATAAAAAGTCTTCACCACAGTCTAAAACGTCGAGGAGTACTCAACAAACGAGCAGTGAAATAAAACACGAAAAAAGATCTGATTCTAGTAAAAATCAACCAAATGAGTGCAGAATTTCAGATCATCGTTCCAACGCTGCTCCCTCCAACACTCACTCCTCCAAAGACCACCTCTCCAACGCTCACACCTCCAACTCTAACAACTCCAACTCTGTCAGTTCGTCCGACGCAATGAATGGTTGGATTTGCCGGCGTTGCACTTTTGTTAATGATGAACGTCGTCCAGGCTGCGAAGTTTGCGGATCGGAGAAACCGAGCGACAGATCGGATCCTCAATTCAACGATGACAATGCTTGTGTGAGTATATGCCGAATATGCCGAAATATGCCTTTGGGGATGATGCCGAAATAGATCAAATACTAAGTTGCTTAAACTTTCCCAGTAGAGTAAAGCGTCCCCGTTTAGAATAAGTGTCTATTACTTATAAAACTGTTCGACTACGTGAAAGTAATTTTTTCTATCTGATTCGTTCGCGCACTAAGTCGAGCTAGAAGTATACGTGAAAGAAGATTTTTTTTCTTGTTTAGGATGCTTTCACTCAAGCTTGCGCAAATTCCTGCCCGTTTGTAAATAATAGTCAAACTTATTTTTTACTTTAGATCCGCTTTTCGCGTATTTTACTTATCGTCTCCACGAATAAAATAGATTTATGTGGCGTTACTGAAGACCGTTCAATGATCATTACGGGAATCCGCGATAAATGTGTGCAAAGTTCTCGTTAGATTCCGTAACTTTGTTCATCTGAATAAAGAATTCGATTTGCGTAGTCATTTCCTGAAGTTTCAAAGCTTAACGCTTTTTATCTAACGAAACGTTTTTCCCTGTTGGAAAATATGTAAATACCTTTTTGAAAATGTGGGATAAAACTAAACGAAATTTAGCAAAATTTCTCCCCTCTGGAATACTAGTTTATCAATTTTGATTCTGTCTTTTATCTATACTCGTATAAAAAATCCGATGTTAGAGACGGGTTTCACATGCTACGACACTCAGATAGAGCTTCTAAAATTAATAAAATCAGACACGTTTTTATAGCTCTGGTACAAATACTGCATGAAAACATGTTATTTCGTGTCTCTACTGCAGTAATGCACCGTTTATAAATATTCATCTGACTAGCATATAATTTGCAGTCCTTTTGCACGTCGTATAATGCACGTTGCATAATAGCTGCAACATCCAACTTGCACGTTGCATATTGCTAAAATTCCTCAATTTCTAAAATGTTCTTTATCGTATCTTTGCAAATATTGATAAAATTTCAGCTTCTAAAAACTGAACTACCTCAACATTGCTATTCGCCCACCAGTATATTCGGATAACGGAAAAAGATTCTAAGACTCTGAAACTGTCGCAGGAGTTGAAGCAGCTGGACAGAGCGGTCTCGGCGCTCGAAAAAGATGCGCTAGTGAAGTGCACCGAAGCGTTCGAGTGCAGAGTATGTTTTTCGGACGTGCCTCCTCGTGCCGGTGTCGTGCTACGAGAGTGTCTTCACGTCTTTTGCAGGTAACATGAATTCGTTCCCGTTATGACTAAGGCACAAAATTTCTTCAATTAATGAATTTAACACCTTGACTGCGTATTGGGACATATGTATACCACTTGGTAAATTGTTCATTCACGTACCGGAATAAATATGTGCCATTTCATCTATTTCGCAACCTTTTAAAAATAAATGTTAGCATACGAGGTGAAATAATATCATGTAATTATGTTTTTCACATTTCTTAAAAAGGATAGAAATGTTTCGAACAGTAAATACAATTTCCCAATTCTGCTACTTGTAACCTAACCAAACCAAACGAAACAACCGCGAAAACGCCGTCAAGGTGTTAAAAAGTAGTTTTCAAGGTTGGAATTATTTATTGGGGAAACAAAAGAATATTTGGCGTTTAAAAAAGTTGCGGGACATTATTTATTTGGGACAAAAAAGAATATTTGGCGTTTAAAAAAGTTGCGTGACATTATTTATTTGGGACAAAAAAGAATGTTTGGCGTTTAAAAAAGTTGCGTGAAATTATTTATTTGGGACAAATAAGAATATTTGGCAGTTAAAAAAGTTGTTCCTCTCAGGGAATGTCTTGCAAACGCGGTGCGTTACTCGGAAACAGCAGCCGTCAAGTGCCTCTACCGCGACGACAGCTACGCCTGTGACGCCACCATACAGGACCGGGAAGTGAAAGCTGTGAGTGTGGCACTTGTGAATTACAGCTCCAGGCTGAGCTGTGATGTTAAAAAAGAATGTTTATTTCTATCGAGTATTAAAAGGAGTTTTTGGTCCCAGTAAGTATTAAGAAGGAATGTTTGTTTTAATTTAGTTGATACATGTCTACGGGTTTTCCTTGTAATTATTAGTAACCTTGTAATAAATAAGGCTACGTAATTAATCAAAGGACGCTGTACTCTTTGCTGATCAATAACCTACACAGTACACCTGGTAGGGAATTTGGGTTGACTTTCTTTCCCAAAGAAAGAACACCGTGCCCCCCTGAAATCAAAGTTACCGGGGCTAAAATTTAAAATTATTTGGGACATGCCGCTTAAAAAGTGTGTTAACCTTCTTAGAGTTATTAATTAAAGAAGAACAGTAATAATTTCATTTTGTCCAAACTAACTTGCAAAAAGTATATTGCCTCGTGAACGAGCTCAGTTGTACGTCGTATGAATAGGCATTTCTCCAGCCTGATTCATGAAAAATTACCGTCTTCTGTCATTTATAAATACGAAATGATTCTGAGGCGGAGTTTTTTGAACTAATTTATCATTTACATTCGGCGAGGAAGATTTTACATTCTGACGTCATTTGGTTGCTTTGGTCTCATTTGATCGTGGGAAAGGAACTTGCTCTCCCACAAAATTTAGAATAAATGTAAATTTGAAAACATCTGTGAGTTTCGCCGAAATTGAAATGAAAAAGTATTTCGTCACGGATGTTAAACCAAACAGTTATTTTGAAGGATGTTTTTTTAGTTCTTCATGAGTGGTTATTGTCTCGGTATCGTAGCAATAAAAGTCATCAACTGCATATCACCTCTTACGAAGAATATGTGACAAAACATACGCTCCAAATAAAAGCGTCTGAGTCAATTCTAACTGATTAAACATCGACGGCTCTCTGTTTCACAATTTCCACATTCATTAAGCAAATTTCCGGTTCCGACTTCATCTGCACCAATTTATGCCTCATAATTTATCACTACCGGTAGAAATATTTCACTTCAGGAACGCTAATTTAACAGAGACAGGATTAACCCATTAGCGTCCTCTGTAGATGGCGTACTGCTTTTCGCTTATTCCCTCTCTCATTGCACATACTTCTTTTCGCTTATTCCCTCTCTCATTGCACATACTTCTTTTCGCTTATTCCCTCTCTCATTGCATATTCTTCTTTTCGCTTATTCCCTCTCTCATTGCACATACTTCTTTTCGCTTATTCCCTCCTTCATTGCACATACTTCTTTTCGCTTATTCCCTCTCTCATTGCACATACTTCTTTTCGCTTATTCCCTCCTTCATTGCACATACTTCTTTTCGCTTATTCCCTCTCTCATTGCACATACTTCTTTTCGCTTATTCCCTCTCTCATTGCACATACTTCTTTTCGCTTATTCCCTCTATCATTGCACATACTTCTTTTCGCTTATTCCCTCCTTCATTGCACATACTTCTTTTCGCTTATTCCCTCTCTCATTGCACATACTTCTTTTCGCTTATTCCCTCCTTCATTGCACATACTTCTTTTCGCTTATTCCCTCTCTCATTGCACATACTTCTTTTCGCTTATTCCCTCCTTCATTGCACATACTTCTTTTCGCTTATTCCCTCTCTCATTGCACATACTTCTTTTCGCTTATTCCCTCTCTCATTGCACATACTTCTTTTCGCTTATTCCCTCCTTCATTGCACATACTTCTTTTCGCTTATTCCCTCTCTCATTGCACATACTTCTTTTCGCTTATTCCCTCCTTCATTGCACATACTTCTTTTCGCTTATTCCCTCTCTCATTGCACATACTTCTTATCGCTTATTCCCTCCTTCATTGCACATACTTCTTTTCGCTTATTCCCTCTCTCATTGCACATACTTCTCACTTATCTCACTTCGCTTATTCCTTCTCTCATTACTCATACTTATCGCTTTACACATCCTATTCGCTTATCTTTTTCTCATCGCAGCTCGTGAGCGCAGCTGAGTACGAAGCTCACCTCAACAAGTCCGTGAAGCAGGCGGCAGGGTCGATGCAGAACGTGTTCCACTGCAAGACGCCAGACTGCAGGGGCTTCTGTGTCTTCGAGGACAACGTGAACACGTTCTTGTGCAGCGTGTGCTACAAGCAAAACTGCCTCACTTGCCAGGTATTTGTGCGCTGTGCAAGCCGTGATGCTTCGTATAAGCAAAATAATCCGATGAATAATCCACCTGAACGTAGAATTTCAGGTCATCCTTCCAACGCTGTTCCCTCCAACACTCGTTCCTCTAAAGACCATCTCTTGAAGGTCATTATACTTTCCATTATTAACAGTTGAACTTTCTATAAGTTGAAATGTGGGGAAAGAAATTCCGTCTTTATTTATTTCACGATTACCATCTAATGACGTTAAGGGACAGCTGAGTATTAAATAACTAAAATAACAAAATACTGGTATTTAATTCTGGAGAAACGAAAATTAAGGCGTTAACTACACCCGTGGCGAGCTTTATGTTTTCAATATCTTTTTTCATCTGCGTCCTGAGACCAGCGTACTCTAACCCTTACTGATTATCAGCTGTTTTTCTTATCTATTCTCTCACGTCTGATTCAAGATCAAGGTTGTGAAAATTGTTGCTTGCTTTTCGTCTTAAAATGACAGCGTTAAGATTATGAACGTGATGTACTACATTTTTTGTATGCTTAGGTACTTCATCAGAATGAACACATGCTGATTTGCTTATTAATTTTTTAATTAAGGAAAAATTTATCACAGCACCAGATTGAATTATATGTTTAGTAAAATTATATGATTCAAGTGTTTTTTGTTTTATTCAGTTGTGTATGCATTTTTTATCTTCCGACTACATATTTTTGCTGAATTTACTATCACCTAAATTTTGTTCATATTTATGAATGCTCTCTTCACATTTACGCTGAGCACAAATTTTACAAAGCCCTGACCTATTCTTCAACCAGAGGTACCCGTCACTGCCTCCTGGTGTTGGTTGTAAGATATTTATAGAATAATATACAAAATGATAATTATTTTACAGACTTGATTGGAATAAAACATGCTTTCCTTCCTTGACCAAAGCACAAGATTATAATTGAATTATAAGTCAGGCTTGATTGAAATTAAACATCCTTTCCTTCCTTGTGACAGGCGCAGCACACGGGCCTCTCGTGCAAGAAATACCAAGAAATGATCTCGCACAAAGAAGATATCGACTCGCTGAAGACTCAGAAATTTTTCGAGGTGATTCGTTGTTTCCGGATAACTCAAAACATGAATCCAAGTTTGAGGAACTTGTTAATTTTATTTCAAAAAGTTATGAGATGAAATATCAATCGCGGTGATTCCTGTGATATTTTTTCATAGGCCGTTAAGCACAGTGTAAAATATCGCTGACGACCCTGTTCGTTTACGTTAAACATGTTAGTCAGTTGAAAACCATGAAAAAATTATGTGACTATTGGAATTTGATGGGTCTGGAAGTGTTCCCCGAGTAGAAGTGGGGCAATTCATTAGATGTGTATTCAGTAATTCAGTAGGTACTACCATGGTGAGGGAAAATTATTATTCTGTATTTTAGTGTATATTACCATGAATAGGCGAAAATGACGCTAAGTGCAAATTATTTTTTCATTGAAAGAGAAATTATCCTTTAAGAAAAACAATCATGAAAATGAAACACGGCAAAAATAACTGTCGCAGAAAATGTTTCACGCAAAACCGTTTTTCCACATACTTCTTGAAAAAAAGGAATCACTCATCACTCTCTTTTATTTTCAGTGTTCGAAAACTTGAAGGTTATGATGCATTCAAGTAATTTTCGCAAGTACTACTGAACATTTCAAAATGCAAACTCACTTCAAATTCGTTAAAAACACAAATACGTCTTTGGTATCAATATCCCTACATATTTTCTGATAATATCAACGTCATAATCTCCTACTGAATCAAATGTGTTCCTGTCGCTGACAATATATTTCTTTCGGTAGCTTTGCGCATGAGACCAAGAGTTCAACAATGAAAAAAAGGAAAAAAGAATGATGCTGTTGTAAAGAACGGTTCAAAAAATGATCTAATGAACGTTGATAGAACGTAACTGCAGGAGTATTTTATTATCAGAGCGTAGGACAACCTACTGGAAGTTTATTGAACGCAAATTCAGGAGTATCTTGTTCTCAGGCGTAGGATAACCTAATGAACATTTATGTAGAGTAACTGCATAATTATTTTGTTCTCAGAGCGTAGGATAACCTACTGAAAGTTTATAGAGCGTAACTTCAGGAATATCATCCCTAAGACACAATATTTTCAGTAATGACCACTTATTGAGCGTAGCTTCTGACAAATCTTCCCCTCGATGATGTTTATTGAGCGCGTGTCTCCCCCTTGATGATATTTATAGAGCGCAATTTCACACCCATTTTGCCCCAGGATACCACATTTTCAGTAACGACTATTTATTGAGTGTAGCTTCTGGCGCATCTTCCTCTCGATGATATTTATTGAGAATGAATCTTTCCCTTAATAATGTTTATAGAGCGTAAATTAACGAGCATTCTGCGCCAGGACATGATCAACCGAGGCGACGGGATGCCGTGCCCGCACTGCCGGGTGATGCTCATGCGCAAGTGGGGATGTGACTGGATGCGCTGCCCTATGTGCCGCACCGAGATCTGCTGGGTCACGAGGGGGCCCAGATGGGGGCCCAAGGTAATGTGGGGGTCTGGGCCTAAGGTAGTGCGGGGTCCGGGTCTAAGGTAATGCGGGGGCCCAGATGAGGGCTTAAGGTAATACGGGGTCCAGATGGGGCCTAAGGTACTGCTGGGGTCCAGATGGGGCCTAAGGTACTGCTGGGGCGCAGGTGGGGCCTAAGGTACTGCTGGGGCGCAGATGTGGCTTATGGTAATGCGGGGAACTAGATGGGCGTCTAAAGTAAAATTTAAACAGACAACTGAACTCCAGTTATATATCCTTGAATGCTTTGGGCCAATTTGTGTTAATTGGAAAACTAAGGAGAGCTATGCAATTTCAGAAACTTGTGCAACCAATTCATGAAGTTTCTAGAGCGCAGCTCGTGTTTCACTAGTATGCTTCGATCAATTCGTTCATTTTTTTAAGCCCTATGCAAGATCTGATGAGTCTTTGCTAACTTGGTCGCCGTATATTTGCCTCTTTTGATCATCATATTATTACCGTCAGTCACCGCGGCTTAGTGGTTGAGAGCGTTCTCCTTTCATGTAGAAGGTCGAGGTTTGAGGTCTCGCATTGCAAGCGAGACGTTTCTTCTCGTTGGGAAAAAATCAAAAGTTAGCCCACTCGATATAGGTGCATGAAATGGGAAAACGCTCCACCATCATTGAGTACAGTATTATTTATTAGACATTTCACCGGCCAATATATGATATGGCATGAGCGAACTTGATGAGAATAAAAACTTCCTTTCCAGGGCACAGGAGACGTCAGCGGCGGATGTCAGTGCGGAATAAACGGCCGGAAATGTCACCCAAAATGCACTTACTGCCACTGACTCGGCCATCATCACGACAAAATCAACCTTTTCGCCGGGGCATCTTTTATTTTAGCCGTCCAAAAATAGCTTCTGCATAGGCCGGTCAAATTCATAGATGCGATTGCGAAAATTTAGGCTGGGAAATGCGATCTTCCGCAGCTACACTACAATAAAATAGATCCTCTACTTTTATTTCTTCTTCAGCGAACTTCACCTAATACGAAAAAAATTAGGCAAAGTTATTCAACCAATACGATGCTTAACTTAAGCTATGAATAGCCAGAACCTATTTTTATCCGTCTTAGTTGAAGTCCACATAAAATCAAATCGTGTAATTGTATTCTCCTTTTTATACACACTTACTCGTACATGTTCGCTGTCCCTCGATTGCTGCAGCCTTTTGGTGGGACTCTGGAGCAGCAGTTAGAGCGTCATAATTCTGCGATGCTCAAGGCAAAATGATGATGCCCGCAGAATTCTGCGACGCTCAAGGCAAAATGACGATGCCCGCAGAATTTTGCGACGCTTAAAGGCAAAATGATGATGCCCGCAGAATTGTTGCTCTTCGTTCATATTGACATGGTGAAAGATCAGAGCCGGAGCACTGGAAGATGCTCTTCATAAAAGAACTTTTTATAATCAGATGCTTATTCAGGGGTAAAATTCCTGAGTTTCTCCCATTTGCTTAAATGTTACTCCAGTCTCATGTTTTATAACGAAGTGTGTGTTTTTTCATGTCTTTGTATAAATATATAATTTTTTCGCACTCACTGGATCGCTGTCTGTTTTCTCAAGATTCTAAAATGCCTTAATTTTCTGTTAAGGATAGATTAAAAGATAAAAACTGTTTTTGCTAACTAAATGCTACTTACTTTTAGATCTTATTGTTTGAAATTGCTATTGGAAATTATGGCAAAAATTTCAACTGTTCCTCGACAGGTCTGTACTGCAATAGAGAGACATTTCATACTACGACATCTAAGTCCTCATAAATATTTCTGCACCTTGTACGTTTCAGTAATTTATCCGTTGATAAAATGTATAATTTTCAGTGAAATAACAATTTACGATCGCGCACAAAGAATACCAATATGACTTTGTAATGCATGGGACTTTAAATTCTATGAAGTAATGAAAAATATCGAGCATCACCTGATTCACTTCTTGATGCACCGAAAAATAATATGCATCTGATAAATTATTAGCCCTCGGAATCACCCGCGTGAGGGATGAATTTGATAGGTTTTGAGGTATCTGTGACACAGATACGGCCATCGCTTTCTTTCGATTTTCAATAATTCAGAAAGCAATGAATGCTTATACTATGAGATATAATTTATTATTTCTTTGAATGATTCTCGTCTCGTGCAATTAAATGAGATTATTGGGGACATAGCTTGATACGGTGACGGCAACGTACGTCATCGGTGGTCACAGAGGATATTTTCACAATGCCGCTGACCGACCACAGCCACAAACTCAATTTTTATACATACTCATTCGAAACAAAATGAAATGAAGAGAAGATCCAGTTAATGTTTGCTATTTTCAGAATTGCTTACTGCAATTGACTTTAAATTTGAGTTATAAAATGAACTTCAGTTTAACCTGTTGTGGTAAAAGTGTTAAGACGTCATTTTCGAAGGAGCAGCTACACTCGTCTTCATAACAAATACTTCAGGAACAACAAAGAGTAAATGGCGCTCGTAAGTGTCATTCCGTCGCGCAGTCGTAGCATCAATGCTCTGATAGCTACATACTTCATACCATAATAGAAAGAAAAATTCTTCGAAATTTTTCCAGTGATTAATATACAGCACCGCTCCAAAAGCGATGGGGTAGCGTCAAATAATTCAAACCAACAATTTATAACCTTAAGCAAAACTTCGGTAAAATCATTATTCATAATCATTGCTTGCAATCGTTATTCATAGTGAAAAATCTGATGCCCGCACACATGCGTTCATCTGTTGAATAGGTAATGATCGAGTCGTGCAATACCATTAAATGCGCACTTTGGCTCATACGTATGAAAATAAATACGTTATTCAACCAATACAATCCGCGGTCCAAGTGATGAATAACTGAGGGAAAGTCTATCCGTATAAGTTGAAATTGTAGGAGATGGCGTCGTATTACTTCAGCGACTGTGCACTTCTCATATATCCGTTTGTCACAAATTGTTAAAGGCAAATTGATCAGTTTTTAACTCTAATTTTCATTTTTATCTCAAATAATGAGCAAGAGATTTGCTGGTACAAATCGTACAGAGCCGAAGACATCACATTGATGTCTATACCAGCCGTAAACACAACCGTATTTAATCCAGTGAGTCTATGAACGATCCCCATTGAGTCTTCAAAAAAAGCAAGTTAAAAGCTTGTCAATCATGGGGAGAAGAGACAATAAAATTGACTTTATATTAAATACGAGCTTCCCTCTAAAGGAGGATGAAGTGCACAATGTTCTTAATCAATAACGAGCGTAAAATTAAGGGAGATGTTAACCCTATGATTTTCTTATGAAAGGTTATGCTTTCGTCACGTAATAAATATTTAAAATATGATATGCTTTTATTTCTATGAAACCAACAGTTTTGCTTCAGCGCGTCATTCGAAATGAAGGATGAATATCTATGACACTGACATCAGTTAAAAACAAGGTCAAAACTCTTCAACACATTTTGTATTTTCTCGGTATGGTTGCCTGGAAATGAATTGTGTTTCTAGAAGACTGTTTTTAAAATATAGAGTGGCCACTGGGAGTGTGTGTGTGTGTGTGTGTGTGTGTGTGTGTGTGTGTGTATGTGTGTGTGCGCGCGTGCGTATGCGTGCGGGTGTGTGTGTGCGACACACCAACGCCTCAGGTAGTATGGTACCCGGGACACATCAACGCCTCAGATAGAATGGTACTCGGGACAAACCAACGCCTCAGATAGAATGGTACTCGGGACACACCAACGCCTCAGGTAGTATGGTACTCGGGACACACCAACGCCTCAGATAGAATGGTACTCGGGACACACCAACGCCTCAGGTAGTATGGTACTCGGGACACACCAATGCCTCAGGTAGAATGGTACTCGGGACACACCAACGCCTCAGGTAGTATGGTACTCGGGACACACCAATGCCTCAGGTAGTATGGTACTCGGGACACACCAACGCCTCAGATAGAATGGTACTCGGGACACACCAACGCCTCAGATAGAATGGTACTCGGGACACACCAACGCCTCAGGTAGTATGGTACTCGGGACACACCAGTGCCTCAGGTAGTATGGTGCTCGGGACACACCAACGCCTCAGGTAGTATGGTGCTCGGGACACACCAACGCCTCAGGTAGTATGGTACTCGGGACACACCAACGCCTCAGGTAGTATGGTACTCGGGACACACCAACGCCTCAGGTAGTATGGTACTCGGGACACACCAACGCCTCAGGTAGAATGGTACTCGTGACACACCAACGCCTCAGGTAGAACGATACTCTGGACACACCAACGCCTCAGGTAGTATGGCACTCGGGACACACCAACGCCTCAGGTAGAACGGTACTCGGGACACACCAACGCCTCAGGTAGTATGGTACTCGGGACACACCAACGCCTCAGGTAGTATGGCACTCGGGACACACCAACGCCTCAGGTAGTATGGTACTCGGGACACACAAACGCCTCAGGTAGAATGGTACTCGGGACTCACCAACGCCTCAGGTAGAATGGTACTCGGGACACACAAACGCCTCAGGTAGAATGGTACTCGGGACACACCAACGCCTCAGGTAGTATGGTACTCGGGACACACAAACGCCTCAGGTAGAATGGTACTCGGGACTCACCAACGCCTCAGGTAGAATGGTACTCGGGACACACCAACGCCTCGGGTAGTATGGTACTCGGGACACACCAACGCAATATGACACTGGTCCACTCAGAATAGGGACGAGGAGATACGCCAAGGCTAAGGCTAATGCATATTTCTCAGGGCAACCACACAAAATTCAGAACCCTGAAGTGGTAGATTTTATAACTGGTCTGAATATGTTATGAGTGATTGTATGCGAGTGACAAACATTTAAAAACACATAACTAGCGCCACCTAAACAATTGGTGAGGACACTAGCAGCCGGCTACGCAATCCACGGTCAACGTTGTTCAAGGGCTCGATCATCGGTCTTTGATGCTGGATGCCACCTGGCCGGAGACTGAGGAAAACTATTAGAAAAAACGTGCAGCCACGAAATACGGCACGTACTCCTTACTTCTTCACATATCGAAAAATAAAATAGAAATAATAATATCTTCAGGAGGATATCATTACGTTACCTCAGCTGTAGATAGGTTGATCTTGGGGCACTTCTATCTTTAGAGCCCGTTTTTTCCAATTTTCATGCATTTTGTAATGTACTCACCGTACGGTAATGAAAGATTTCGAAATTTACATGTTTTCTTCTGAATATCTATAATAATTACTCTGTCATATTCGTGGTACGCGATGAAATTTCCTGGCAATCACAGACTGATGTATTTTACAGTTTTTTCAAGGAAACGGGGAAATTTTACGCTAAAAATGAAAAGAACCATCGTAGGAATGAACAAACTTGCAAGCATTTCGAAATTCCTTAGGAATCTTCCAATTCACCAGGAATCGTCCAATTCACCAGGAATCTTCCAATTCACCAGGAATCTTCCAATTCACCAGGAATCTTCCAATTCACTAGGAATCGTCCAATTCACCAGGAATCGTCCAATTCACTAGGAATCGTCCAATTCACCAGGAATCGTCCAATTCCCCAGGAATCGTCCAATTCACCAGGAATCATCCAATTCACCAGGAATCGTCCAATTCACCAGGAATCGTCCAATTCACCAGGAATCGTCCAATTCACCAGGAATCGTGACATTCACTCAAAATCGTCCAATTCACCAGGAATCGTCCAATTCACCAGGAATCGTGACATTCACTCAAAATCGTCCAATTCACCAGGAATCGTCCAATTCACCAGGAATCGTGACATTCACTCAAAATCGTCCAATTCACCAGGAATCGTCCAATTCACCAGGAATCGGGACATTCACTCAAAATCGTCCAATTAGTGTTGTCATGCTATGCTAAAGTAACGGATGTCGGGAGACGATGACTGGACATGCGGTCAAGGAGAGCTTATGCGCTATGCTCCCCTCCTCAATTTTATTGTTTTTGGTGATCTTGTTGGACAAGTGAATCCCGCAGCTGTTGGGGAATACCTGCGCAGAGAACAGACCATTAACTAACACGTTAACTGAATATTGGTGCAAATGTGTGCCACTAGGTGAATAGCTCATTCTCTAACCAGATCTATGAATTACATCGCAATCATTTCCCTACGTTTATTTGAATCAGAGTACGGCGTACAAGTTAAAATGTTATCGTGCAATTATTTTGTTCAAGCTTCTTAGGAAGGATAAAAATGTAATCAAGCAGTATTGACGCTTTTACGTTCTGCTACTTCCAACCTAACCTAACCGACCGCAGCAACCGCACAAAGTCAGTTGATGGGTCTATTGGCAGAATATTGAAAATGAAACTTAGTAAGGCATCCAATAATTTTACCTGCATTAGTCAAAGAGTGTAATCATTTGGAACCAGAGGGGCGTAAATCGTTCCATCATATTCATAAACAGATGAATTTATTGGTACACAAAGGAGATGTGGCATTAAAATTAAAAACTCTTTGGATCTTATGCACTTGGTGAATTTTGTTACATTATCAGAACGTTCAACTTTGGTTGAAGACTCTCAGCCAAAGTTCAGTTCGCTCATGGCTCATCTGTCTATGCTATCAGTCTTATTTTAGGAACTAAGTGGTTAATCATTTTATAATTGTTCTTTAGTGGGCTTTTCATATAGATAGTTAGCGAAACCCAAGGCATTAAGGAGCTACTCGAGATATCGTATATCGTAATGAGGAACACAGAATTTAAACGAAAAGTTGGTAAAATTTCCTCATCTGATTATGATCCACAGACAGTTAAACATTTCTCAGTTCTGTAATAAACTTTCAGTGAAAGAAAACCAATTTTGATAATCTAAAAACTTACGTCGAGGATAGGTCTGCTATCACTTCCGTCACGGCTGTGCTCGAAGAGCTCTTTTGAATGGGCAAAGAGATTAGGGTAGAAGGTAGATGGAGTGAAGGCCTGCCAGTCGCAGACCGCAGTGGCGTTTGGTTGTGTTGGTTGCGGTGTCGCTGCCGCCGTGGGCGCCCCTGAGGAGCGCTGCTGTGCCGAGCCCTGCTCAGCCCCCGCAGGCCGGACCGCCTTCTCGCTGCGCCCAGAGCAGGCTGGAGCATGACAAGGTGATGTTGAAAGTGGGTGTTATTTGTGTGAAGTGCTGCCCATCGTCTACGTTCTCGCTGCGCCCAGAGCAGGCTGGAGCATGACAAGGTGATGTTGAAAGTGGGTGTTATTTGTGTTAAGTGTTGCCCATCGTCTACGTTCTCGCTGCGCCCAGAGCAGGCTGGAGCATGACAAGGTGATGTTGAAAGTGGGTGTTATTTGTGTGAAGTGCTTCCCATCGTCTACGTTCTCGCTGCGCCCAGAGCAGGCTGGAGCATGACAAGGTGATGTTGAAAGTGGGTGTTATTTGTATGAAGTGCTTCCAATCGTCTAAGTTCTAGTTGCTTCCAGAGCAACTAGGAAATGACACGATGATGTTGAAAATGGTTTTCATTTCTACGAAATGCTTTTATCGTATCCTCGAGGATATTTCACTTGAAAGATTCATTCAAAATCCTAAAAATTCTGATACTTCCTCGTTACTATTGAATTCTCTTGAAAGTTTTATGCACGAAATAATTTATACTAGCGAAAAAGTCTTCCGATGTCAAATTAACACCCAATCTGATTTTCATAATCATTTGACGAGCAATAGAATTAAATTCATAATTTTTTAATACCAGAAAACCATATCTCGAAAAAGCTTTCTTTTTGGTGGCATCAAATCCTGGGATTCCATAATCCCACATTTACGATACCCCCATCTACTCCTCCTTCAAAGTAAGCAGAAACTCCCATGCTCTCAACTTACTAGACAAATGAAAAATAACTAAGCATCTAGAATAAATAATGTGAGCACACTAGAAAAATCGTTTTCAATCACTGCCCTTCACACGATAAATAAGTAGGGTAAATCTCTTTTTACAGAGCTATCATTAAAAACAACCAGACTATTTGATGAAGAAAATTTTTCAATCATTTCAAACCGCATTTTCTCTGAGCTTGATACTAGCATATTTGTCTAACGGGCTTAACTAGTTCTAAAGTAGAAACATAAGTACCCTGACTAATTTACCTTAGTTTACAGCACAATATTTTTAACTCTTGATAGTTTGCCAAGGAAGCTCGGGGTTTGTTTTGCTCACGATGCTGAAATTGTCTAATAGGCATTAAGTACTGTATATTCTTTAGCTTGACTTGTCGCAATGTATATGCTTATAGAATAGAATAATAAATCTTTCATTTCGTAAATAATTCCCCTCAAGAGGGTGGAACTATATACTTAGAGCTCTAATTCTACTAGGTGCAGTATTACTTGAGCTAGGTACCTAGGCCCTAGCTCATGGTTCCGAGTTAAAAGTTGAGTAAGCTTTCCTATACTTGAAGTAAATAATTGTTTGTTGTGAACTTTTTTTTGATGCGCAGCATTCCTTTGCTTCAGTATTTATAATTCCATTCTCCATCTTTTATCTTCTCTCATAAACTGCTTTCTATCTCTCTATTTCTATTCGCATGGTGCTGGGGCACGCCTTTATACGGCATTTGAAAATGCAAATGTATAAGGTGATATGTATTAGGCTTGAAATTGGAAATAAAGCATCCGTAGATGCCTTCATTATTTATTTATTTATTTATTTCCTGTTCATGTCTGCTGGCGCCTGCCTCGTTTCTTTTTTGGGGCACCTTTTGGCATCTTTTTTGAGTATCGGGGAGCTCAAACTATCTTATAATCTGATCTAATGTTCTCAAATGGTTACCCATCGTAATAAACTTTCAAAAACCATACTGACATTGTTAGAAGTATGTACGTAACGGTTTAGGAGCTCGGTAAAGTCTGAAATACATTGTTACGAGAAGAGAATACGAAGTCCGCTTGCTAAATGTACATTATTGATAGCTTTTAGAAATTGAGAATCGTACGATCACCACATACGGGAGTACCAGAGGTTATTAGAAGAGTTGCCAGCGTATAGTTTTCACCACGACAATTGATCAGTGAAAATATTCATTGTTTTCCAAGCGGGTCGATAAACTACATGAACTCTGATGGTTTTATGGTTTCTGATGGTTTTTCAAGTTTTAATATTTCTTTATAATTTGTTTAACTAGACTGCAAACTTAGTTCATGATCTATAATATTTTGCTTCTGTCGCCTCACCTGGGATTGAAGCGCGATTTTTCATCGATTCCGTCGTGACGCAACCAAATTTTTTCGCGACTGTTGTGATGGCGTTAGGTCCGTTGTGGCCCCACCTCTGGCCCTGGAATATTAAGCGACTCGCTGTTGCAATATCATTTTGCATTTTTCCCGGGATGTAGCGTTTTACTTAGGACGTAACATTTTTACCCAGGATGTAACAATTTGCCAAGGATGGAGCATTTTACCGAGGATATACAATGGCGTCAGAAACTCTGCGATACCAATATTTTCATAAAATTGTAAATTTTACTTAGATTAAGGTAATTAACCATCCATAATAGGTTATATAATATTAGGTTTAGCGTTATTCTTTCATTTAAATGTGATTTTCACTTAAAAATTTATTTTTACTTTGGATATTTTTCACATTGAGGGAAAACGAAACTTTTAAGTCAACAATAAAACTACGCACCTTAGAACTTGAGCTTTACCCGAAAATATATCTTCATTTCAGACCATAAACTTTCTTAAATTCTACTAAATGTTGCTCCAATGTGTTTAACGTCACGATTTAGTAACTAATTATTCAAAATTCTTCATCTTTCTCAAGAACATATAAGTCAATGACCATAGGAAATAATGTAGGGGGCTGAAACCTATAAAGAAATTTTATCGGTCATTATGTGAATGAAAGTGAAATTTTCAAACAGGAAAGTTCTGATAAATAGGTCACTAACTGGATATAGTGAGTGACTTATTTATTGAGTACTCAATTGAATACCGGCTGAGGCTACCTTGAAGCTGCTCAAAACTAGGGTTCGCAATCCCGGGACAAAATGAAAATCCCGGGATTTCAGGAAGACAATCCCGGGAATTCCCGGGATCCCGGAATTTCTTTATATTTTACATTTATGCTATTGTTATTTTTCATGTTGCCCATGCCCATCGCAGTATTTGGCGATTTAGGGAGCGAAAACCCTTTATTTGAGAAGGATTCTCTAATGAATTTACTCTTTGTAACTGCTTTAACTGACACGCCATCAACTGCTACAAGCTTGGTCACTTGTTCTTCCGGAGTACTTTGATGCACCTTTACGAAACTTGTTATTTTTGTTTGTTTAGGTATAATGCTTTCACTACTGCTCTCCCTTGTAGGAGGGCGTTTTGTTCCAATACGAATTTTTTTTCTCAGCTACTAGTTGAAGCAACTGGGTCTACAGTTTCAGGCTTCACTATGTTGTGTTCACTCTTTAGGTGACGTAGCAAAACAGTGGTAGACCAGCCTTTGCAAAGTAAACTCTTGCCGCACTTTATACACTTCGCACTTTCTCCAGTTGCATCTCTAACATAGTATCGCCACGCAAAGGCTTTAGTTTCTACAACATCGGCCATTGCCGTTGTACCTATTACAGTCTATTCTTTATTACCTGCAAAACCAAACCACAAAATTTATTCCTATGAAATAGTTGAACTATATTATGAGATAGTGTAGACTACACTGTGCAGTGATGTAAATTGTAATAATATTAAAACACTAAAGTCTTATGTTGAGCTTTTTAAGTGATTAATCATATTTAACAGCATGATTTCAAGTTATTTTCTCACTAATATCATGAAATATGTGTACTATTTAGAATCCCTGGAATTCCCGGGAAAAAGCATAATTTTAAGTTATTTTCTCACTAATAACTTGAAAAATTTATATTATTTATAATTCCCGGGAATTCCAGGGAAACTGCATGATTTTAAGTTAGTTATTTTCTCACTAATATTTTGAAATATGTATGCTATTTAGAATCCCGGGAATTCCCGGCGAAAAAAAGAAATTCCCGGGCCAGGAAATTTCAGCCTCAAATCATCCGGGATCCCGGGATGCAAACCCTACTCAAAACTGTGCAGCTTAACACAGGACATATACCATGCCCCTTGCTGCCAGAGTGGAGTGGACACTTCTGCGCAATAACCGTGCAGCGCCGGTGCTGCCAGCCACGGGATTACGGTGTTGATTGACGGCAGCTTGATCTCAGGGATGATTTTTACTTCGAGTGAGAGCAACTTTTGGCCTTATTCTGGATTCGGACCGCAGCACTCACGTTGTAGTTCTCAGCGATGTAGGTCATCACTTGGAGCAACATCGGATGGCCGGGCTCGAAGCGGAAAACCGCGTTGTTGATCAGGCCTTCATTGTACACCTGCAGCACCCGAAAAAGCCAGTATTTCAAAGTTTTATTCTTTTCACAAGCTGAACAACGCTAATTTTAGCCAACTTGATCGCTTTTGAAAGATACGTGTAAGATTGAAAAATACAAAAGCAAACAAGAAGGAAATAACATAAGCCTTAGAATATGGAAGAAACCCCTTGCAGTTAAGTTTGTAACAGTTGAGATGTCTTGTGCAAGTATCAAAAATATACTGCATTTAAGAAAAACTCGCAAGTAAACTATTACAGTTCGAGTGTTGTGTGGAAATATCATAAAACTGTACTGTATTGATTCAGGTCCTACAAGTGAACAAAGTCTCAAGTGCTAATCAAACGCCAACTTTAGTGAACACAACATACGCACAATAGGACACAAAACATGTCTCCTGCACGTATCTCTTAGCGTGGTTTGACGTGAAATTTTCTGATATAAGAAAAAAATATATTAGGTATTTTGCCCCCACGAAATGAGTCTAGCCAGTACATGATTCAAATGTTGATAGTATTAGCTCATACAGAACTGCTGCCGACACTTTGGTCTACCTAGTTAAGCTTATATACGAGCTGGTCAGCACGCATAGCCTCCCATGTGGTGCAGAAACTTTCATCAAATGCAGAACCTAAGCTCGAATCTCCTGCTGTAGATATTTCTATCAATTATATCAGGTTTGTCGCTGCGCTGTTACGAAGGAAGTGGTGAATGAATGTATACACCAGAACAATTGGCCAAGTACCGCCATGAAGTTTGGCAAACTTTGTGCTGTCTTGAGAGCGATGATGTCAAGATCGGAGTACAATCCTCCTGATTTGTACACAACCGCAAGTCTCCCGATGTTGCTCAGGTTATTGGGCAAGTAAGCTGGAAGAGAAACATAAAAAGTAGACACGATATGTGTTTCATTTGTATTTCTAAATTTTTGTTGTGCAAACATTGAGAGCATTAAGATAAGAAGTACTGATAGTACTGAAAATGACCAACCCCGCAGCAGTGAGCAGTGTTACCGAGTCCAGATCTACGTCAACAACTTCAGAGGTTGAAGAACTGGATGTCGGTGTACAATTTTAACTTGATCTTTTGACCTCTAAGTATCACCTTCTACTCTGGCTTACGAAAATTGTTCAAGAAAGTTAATACTGAAATTCCTGACCCAAAATATCTATAAATCCGAATATGTTGATAAAAAATTCGACAATACCTACGAGTAGCCTAAAGACCTTTTCAAATTATTCCCACACTGTCCAAACTACCACATGAAACATGGGCTATGTAGCACAATTGGGAAATATTTTCGAGCATACTGCAGTAATTTTGCATTGGTTAAATTTCTCGTAAAAGCTCATACATTCTGCAATAAAAAATAAATTTCCAACCTCAAGCTAGTTCTTGTTTTCTATTAAAATTTGCCCACATGTGTATATTCGGAAATAAATGGGGGTCGTCTCTATGACTTTTTCCCACTTTCGACATAACTTTGGAGACAATGGAGGGAAAAGGTGGGTGGGGAAGTGTAAAAACTATTTTCTCGGAGAGTTTTTATCGTAAAGAAATAATTTAGGCGTCATTGGATGTGTAAAGAGTTGCTGCATGACGAGTCGAAGAATTATTTTGAATTTCACAATAGTTTATTTATTAGGAAATTAAAAATAAAAGTTTGAAAAAGTCACCATTATTTCTGTAGATTTTTCAAGGTAACCAAAAATTACTATTAATTCAAAAAATCTTAAGTCAGATCAACTCTTTGCGCATCCAATGGTACCTGAATCATTGCTAACAATAATAACGCTTGGAGAAAATAGATTTTGAAAAATAACCATTTACCCCCTTTCATTTTCCCCATTTCCCCCCATTATCTCCGGAATTATGGCAAAAATGGGAAAAAGTTATATAGACGACCCCTATTTATTACTAAAAATACATGCTTATATCAATTTTTAAATACCTAGATCCTATAGAAAGAACGTTGCCATCATTTTGGAAAAATTAACTAAAATCTTCCAACCTGTAATCAATATCAAAATAATCCTTCGAATCGTCATGCAGCAATTTTTTGTGCATCCAATGACATCTCAATCATTGCTTTACAATCAGTAATTTTTCAGGAGAAGTCTCTTGAACAGTACCCACTTCATCCCCCTTCCTCCATTGTCTCCGAAGTTATGTCGAAAGTGGGAAAAAGTTATGGAGACGACTCCTATTTACTTCCAAAAATACATACGTATGCTAACTCTCAGAGATATAGATCCAATATAACAAATGTTATAGCCATTTTCTTGATTTTGGGTGGACGTCTAACGCCTTCGATCGCTCAATAATTATTGACCAATAGGAAAATTTTTGTTCATTGACCGTTCAGAAGACTATAAAAATTACCATGTTCATGAACGAAAAACATATCTCGTTTCAAAACACTGGTGTGCTTAACAGTTTTGTTCCGATAGGAAATAAGTCGCTTATTGCTTTATCAATCATTGCTTTAGATTTCTCAATTATTCAACTCTCGAAATAATTTATGAGCTGTTGTAAAGTTGGATTAAAAATTGAAACAAAGCGAATTTTGAATTTTGAAAAATAATTGAACGTGCTGAAATTAGTTTATGCACAGACATGAGAATATTGGAAAGAAGATACTGTTAGTTGCACTTTCATAGTTCTAAAACTTACGAGTCTTCCAGAATTTTTTTGACTTGTACAAGGACAGGAGAGGCGTTGCCGTCAGCAGAAGCTCAAAATCGAGAAACGCGACGCGTAGGTTCTTGTGAACTGACCGTAGAGGTTCTAAGTCATCCAGAGTAGACTGGTGAAGCGACTGTGCCGTAGTGAGGAACCACACCAGCCCACTTGGGTTGGTGGCGCAGAAGCTGTCGAAGTTGGGGGATAATGTGAGAGAGTGAAAGTATTAATTCCCAGCATAAAAATATGTTTTATTGTACTCAAGCCTGCTTCATACCGTATTGTACTTTGATTTTTCAAATACCTTATAAGTAACACTAGGACGCACTGGTGATTACCCCGGTTAAGTCGGTACCTATTGCCGACACCTGGGTAGAGTGGGAAATTATGACTGAGTTCTCCATTTCCCAATGAGTAGAATAAGCAGGCAGAATAAAAATGAGGAATTAACTTTAAAATGTCACATTGATCCCGTATTATTGGAAAGGAAATTAATTCGTAAAGACGGTTATCGTAAACATCGCTCATGATTACTAACAACATAAATAGATCCCCATCAACTGAAGCTGCAGCAGTGGGATTCAAATTAACCTAAAAAATTCCCTTATAACTATTGTTTATCTAAAGGCATTGTGTCACTATCAGGCGCCTTACTGTGGAACAAACTTTCACAAAGTATCTAAATCCTTAAACAATGAAAGAATTTGAGACCAAAATAACACATCATTTTGCGTCTCAGTAATAATTGTATGCTGCAGTACATATTGAAAAAATGGTTACGAAATTCTTTTGCTTATAATTAAACAGTTTTATTTTTGGTAGTATGATCTTTCATATGCTAGTACGTGACTAGGGGCCTGGGGAACCCCTATCATGTACATTCCCTGTAAAGTATCATGTAAATGATGCTAGCCACCCTCTACTTGAAAAGAGGAAAAGGCTTGGTATATACCTATACCTATACGTATTATGTAATTCCCCGAGATTCAAGAACATCGGTCACTAACGCAATATGGCTACGCTAATGCATCAATGTAGATAAACTAACATTTTCCTAAGGCGTTATTACCAATAATCACCGTCTTTCCCTCTATGAGGAGTATTTATAAGCTTTACACAAAGCTTTTATAAGAGGTACACAAGGTACTTATGATGTTTTTCACTCAACATTTTATTCACCTATAGACATGGCTGTTATAAAACCTCTGATGGTTATACCATAAATTAAATACCTAATTTAAGAATTGTTCAATAACTAATGTTGTGACAAATTTGTTGCTTCAGCATTATTACACTTAAATTGTTTTCTTTTTATTTTGTCGGGATTATTCATACAATAAATACCATAAATTTGATGTGGGGTTCACAGTAAGTTCTTTGAGGCAGTTACTACCTTGATACTCCTTTGATGCGTTTGCAGATTAGATTCGATGTTGGTTTTAAGCCTCCCCAACCGTAAAAAACGTTCCGAAGAGAGGAAGGAGGAATGCCCCATCAGTTTGGAAATAAGGGAACGGAAAATCCATGCAGAAAGGGCATAGAAACAACAAGTTGAGAAAGAAGTTCATGAAAGAAGGTAAAAGTTAAAGAAGAAAGTAGTTGGTCCTAGAAAAACAGGAAGGAGTGAACCAAAAAAGGTGATCCTTAACATAACAAAATACATTTCATTTCAACAGAAAGAAGGCCTACCTGACTCTCAGCTCGGGCCCTCACACATTTTCCCTCAGAAATGATATGTATGCATCAAAAGACAGTTTTGAGATATATTTTTAAAACTTCCGAAATTGGCGTACATGGCCCTCTCTTAAATTGATCAGTCTTGCGGTAATATTGCTCATCACAATTCAAATGTATGGTGTTAAAAAAATGTCAGAAATTAAGAATTTTCGTGCGTGTGTTTTTTGAGGTCATTTTCACATCACGGATTTCATGAAAAAATTAACTTATCATCTCTACCCCTTTTTTTATAAGCACTGCTGATGAATTTGTATATATATCCGAAACGTTTACGTTGTAAATTTTTATAACCTCTTTCGCACTTATTTTAATCTTACTGATTAGGTTTCCAAGAAATTGTTCGATGGCGTCAGTGCCTTTGTGCGTTTTGACCCTCTTTCCCCGACTATAAATAAGTTAGCCACGTTCTCAGTGGCGCGCTTAACTCGTCTCTATCCCTCTGACCGCACCAGCACTAATCGCCAGTAAAGAAAGAAAGAAAGAAAGAAAGAAAAAAATTATATTTCCAATAAAGTATGATATGAGGTGCTGATACATTGGTTTTTAAAAGACCTTAACATTAACATCCTTAACTGATAATAACACATTGGTATCGTAGTACCCGTGAAAAATGTTGAAACAAAAAATAATTGAGAGAAAAGCACAACAAATATAAGTTCCTTCCTTGCCTAATCTGATTTTGACAGTGCATTTAAATATAAGTAACTAAGAGAACACAATACTCGCGACGCTCATTTGAAAAACACCTTCATTAGTGCGCACACGTATTGAAATAAAAGCGAAAAACGCATTCAAATACCTTAGCATAGAGACCCTTAAGTGCTATTCATACAAAGTTATCGTAATACCCATGTTAAGTGTTAAAACAAAATGATTTAGATCTTTAATTGCTATTCATACGTGGTTAACGTAATACCCATGTTAAGTGTTGAAAGAAATGATTTAGGTCCTTAATTGCTATTCATACATGGTTATCATAATGCCCACGATATTAATTATTGTCGAAACAGGATTTGGAGAAAAGCACGAAAGAAATGCGTTTCTATTCGTTGCGGTAGTCATATTTTGGTAATGCATTTAAATACAGGTTACTAAGAAAACATAATTCATGTGACGCATAGCTGAAAACCCTCTCGTTAGTGCGTACCACGCGTATTGAAAATATGAGCAAAGAACATGGGAGCTAGTGATACGAGCGTGGGGGATTGATGTTAGATGTAGAATGAGCAGATTTGATTTATTTTGCGTCTAGAACTATGAGGTCGACAGTCGCTAGTTAGTGCACTTCCATATTGAAATTTGAGCCCACGAACATTGGAATTAGTGAAATGAGGGATTATGGTTGAAAGTAAAACGGGTAGATCCAAATTAATTTGCGTTTTAGGTTGCGAGGTTGATATTAGAGGCAATTTTACATTGTTTCGTGTCAACTAGTAAGCGAAATAACTGGCTCGGATAAAATGAAAGATTTTACAATAATACAAAAATTAAATTTCAAATGCTGCTAGCTTTGGCACAAAAAAGTTCACCGGATTCAAATAGATGAGAAGGATCGTTGTACAATGCCAACCGTAACATTTTCAACATTGCTGGGACAAAATAAGAAAGTCAAAACAACCTAAAATAGTGTGGCCAAAGAATACTCAAAGAGTGTAAGGGACGACACTTTGTCACACAAGATTAACATGAGCATTTAAGGAGGGGAATATGTTCTACATATATAGACACGCACACTCATACGAGTACATATATATATCCATACACATATATACACATATAAATACATACGAGCGTCCCATGCGCGTACATACATGTACTTAATATTAGTATACAAGCAATCAAATTGCATGTGCATTATATAAATATGTCTTGATTGTTGTATAATGTAACGAAAGATAAGATAATACAAAGTCAGCAATAAAAATTCCTGACTTCTTTTCCAGTACGTACTGCAGTTCACACTTAATAATAATAATAATAATATTTATTGAAATCAACCTAACACAACGGTGTTATACAATACTGAGACATTTATAATAATATTTATTGAAATCAACCTAACACAACGGTGTTATACAATACTGAGACATTTAAATACAGGAACAGTTATAAATAAACAACCAGATTTCAAGGCCGTAGTTAGTCTAGGAGACTATTTGGGCACAAATAGCAGAAGGAAAAAATACCTTTCAAGCCTCAATTACTGAGTTTCCTTGAAATTGATAACTTAATACAAATAGAACCACATAGTAAACCACTAACGTGAAAACTTTTATATTGTTCAAATTTAGCTATAGATCACGCTGAAACAGGCCAATTGGCTTCAGTGAATGAGACAAACGGGCGCGATTACGCAACCGTGACAAATCAACAAAGTGAACCATGAACACATGCGAT
This sequence comes from Morinoia aosen, assembly GCA_030386875.1. Lineage (NCBI taxonomy): Eukaryota > Metazoa > Arthropoda > Malacostraca > Amphipoda > Talitridae > Morinoia > Morinoia aosen. The sequence continues at coordinate 22,840,513 of CM059558.1, forward strand.
ACGGGCCGAGCTGATCAAAGCCAAACCGAAACGTTCCAGAAAGCCGCAGAGACAAACGCTGGGGAAGTGATAATGCGAGCAATACAAGTAATGAAATTTTAATCTCTAGCCACCAAACAATCTCGACTTCAGACCACGTTTGAACTCGTACAAACTATTTAAAGATTTGAGACAGAAAGGCATGCTATTCCAATATTTAACCGACTGATATAAAAAAGAATTTGAGCATACATTGAGAGAGAATTTGGGAATATTCAAGCTAAGGTCACCTTTAAATCGCCTGTAATGACAGTGACGCACTTCCAGCTCAGAGAGTTTTCCCGCAAGGTAGCTCGCTCTATCATCCCTGTAGTACTTGAAGAAGGTTACGAGCACAAAATACTCGTGAATTTGTTCAACGGTGAGAATTCTGGCCCTGCGGTACAACTCATTGATATCACTACTATATCCAGGTGACAAAACCTTAATCGCTCGATCCTGCAACCGTCGGAGCTTAGACAACTGAGTCCGACTCGAACAACCCCACACCACAATGCCGTGTACCAAGTGAGGATACACCTAAGAAAAATATAACATTCTCAGAACACGAGGCAAAATAATGTGCGATAGCTTGCGTAGAATGCCTACAGATCTGCCTATCTTATTACAAACCCCTCCGATATGGTAAACAAAACTAAGTCTGTCATCAAGAATTACTCCTAAGAATTTACATTCACTGGACAGTGCTATTGGTACATCACGGATACAGATCTGTCGAACCATGGACTTATCCCTGTTAGAAAATACCAGATATGATGTTTTATCAATATTAAAAGACAATCTCTTACAGCACAACCATCTATCAATCGCCATTAGTTGACTATCTACTAATTCACACAATGGTTCTGGTTCCGGACCCGCTGCATACACAGTTGTGTCATCCGCAAAGTGAATCAAGTTAAGATTTTCGCTAGAATTACGCATATTATTGATATAAATCAGGAAAAGTAGAGGTCCCAGAATGGAGCCTTGAGGAACCCCACAACAGATCTTCCGGGGACTAGATGAACAACCAGAAACACTAACATACTGCTGGCGGCCACTTAGATAGGACTGCAACCAGTGAAGAATATTAGAGCGGAATCTCAGGGCTTCAAGTTTTTTCACTAGTATATCATGATTAATGGTATCAAACGCTTCCGAGAAGTCGAGGAACACCGAAATAACATATTCCTTATGCTCAAAGAAGAATAAATTGAATCGCAGAACATGTTAAGCGCGTCAGACGTTGAGCAATTTCTCCGAAAACCGAACTGATAAGGGGATAACACACGAAAAGTAGAAAGAAATTTAGACATTCTGGAGTACATTGCGCGCTCAAAGATTTTACTCAAAATGCACATTGTTGAGATTGGTCTATAATTGGAAATAGAATCTTTCGATCTTTTCTTATGGATTGGAATTACTCGAGCTATTTTAAGGCAGTTCGGAAAAACACCCCTAGTAACAGAAAAATTAATCAGATCGGATAAAACAGCAGAAATACCCCTAGCCATGGCTATGTAAGCACAGATTGGGATGGATGTGATATTTTTTGATTTAGTTTTAAAAGAGTTAATTATGCCAATTATTTCGCTTTCATCAGTTGGAAGGTAACCAAAGGAATTACACAGACGGTGCAAGTAGGACGTAGGATCAGAATCAGACCTGGGAATATCCGTCTCAAGCCTAGCAGCCACAGTCACAAAGTATTCATTGAATTTGTCCGCTACCTCCGACGGTGAATCGATCAATGTACCGTTGTCATCTCTCAAAACAGTATCCCCCGACGATCTGTCACCACCACGCAGTATGCTATTTATGCACTTCCACGTAAGTTTAGCATTTGAGACACATGAATTAAATCGATGAAAGTACACTTTTTTGGCTCTTCTGATTTTATTTGATACCCTATTTCAGCAACTTTTATACGTGTTTAGGTGACACAGGCCTCGCATATATAACCTGTGTAATTCATGCTTTCTGTTGATGCTTCGGATAATATCAGTAGTCAGCCATGGGCTCTTAATGCGTATACGGAACAATTTTTTTGGTCTCAATTGGACATGCTTTATCATATAAGTCAAACAGACACTGATGAAATCGACTATACTCTTCATTGACATTGCCATTGAGATCTAAAGTGTACGCATTGAAGAAAGTAGTGGCAGCAGAACGCAAGCGAGTTAGATTGCGAACAGAAAGATCTCTAAAGTGGACTTTTACATCAGAGATGTTAGGCAAGGTTGTCTGCAATAATATAAAAATAGGATTTTGGTCCGAAATATCAACCGCGAAAACCCCGGCAGCGTGTGAAGTCATGACATTAGTCCATATATGGTCAAGTAAGGTAGCAGTGCCAGCAGTGACACGAGTAGGCAGGGAAATCACAGGAAAATACGACAGAGATCGCATTGAGGCAGTAAAAAAAGCTACGCTGTTTCTCACCGTAGCGCATAAATCTAAACTGAAATCTCCCAACATGAAAGTAGGGGTCTGAGCCTCAATGAAATTTATAAAATCGAAGAAAACATCATTGAAATCAGCTAACGAATTTAACGGGGGCCTGTAGATTCCAATCACCTTGTGGATTTTTTCCTGAAGGTCAATACTCACAGCACAAGATTCAAAATCATTCGAACATCGTGTTAAGGCGACAAGCGAGCTACTTTTGTAAGATGAGTTTACCAGGATACTGACCCCACCCCCTGCACGGCCGACTCTGACCGAGTGGTAGGCGACATAGCCAGGCACTTCACACCTGAGAGTTACGTCATTCAGCCAGGTCTCGGTCAACACTATTACATCCAAATTTACTGATAGCTGGTTTAAAAAAATTTTAAATTCATCGAAATTTCTGTAGCATGATCTTATGTTTACATGAATTAATTTCAACCCCAGAAGTTGAGTCTCAAACTTAATGTTGAAGGATTCTATATCATAATATTCAGATACAGCAGGAAGAGTGGAGAGCTCAAAGTCAGCAACAATCTCACCTAACTGCTCATCCATTTACTTTATTTTTTGACTGACCTCTCAGAACACGGGACTGAGATTTCTTGAGTTTTTCAAAATCAGCAGATTTCAATTCAACTATCTTGCTGTCAACTGAGTTGGCTGAAAGCTTACACAGATTGAGAATATCAATTTCATTCGCTAAGCAATCCTTCTGGTCAAAAATCACGACACTTCCCTGTTTGGCTGCCAAGAGCAAATTCTCACCAGCCATTGAAGCAGTTCCTTTCTTCTTATAAATTCGTAAATCCGGTACAGAAACAGGCGCTTCTTGAGGTGCATCAGTATTGTTTCCGGCGTTCAGACTGTCATTTGACAAATTTGAGCAGTTTGGGTCTTCAACTCTACCTTGACCGCTGCCCGATGTATCACTCTTAGTGAATGTAGTAAGATTCGGAGGTTCAAAACCGGTCAGAACAATCCTCGGAAACACGTTCTGAGAAAGCAGTTCATTCAAAACTTTTGAGTAGCAGCCAGGATTTTCATTATTTTTTGCCATTGCGAGAACGACGCAACATGCAGACACGGCTACTGATTGACCAGTAGGAGGGGGAGTTGACACTGGCATAGCCGGCGCAGCTACGGCAGCAAAAGTTTTATTCTTCCCAGCCTCCTTACGGTTTTCCATCAGTATCTCTTTCCTCTTCTCACATGAAGCAGACACGGCTGGATGGTTACCACCACAGTTCACACATTTCCTCATCGATGAAGTACAATTCTTCCAGATGTGATCACTCGATGCACACAATGAGCATACCATGAACAGTATCACATGGACACTGCGAGGTAACATGTTGACCGAGAGCGTAACCGCGGTAGCAAGTGGTTATAGAAATAAACTCATCCCGAACAACACTCTCACCAGGAATGAATAAGTTAAAGAGCAAGATTCCGTCAGACTTGCACCTATTAGCCATCGATGCCTGGGAAAGCACAAGCTTCACGGTAGGAGAGTTAGGGAACTTGAAAACTTCGTCCAAGGCAATCCACGAGTTTTTTCTTTCAATTTCCCCCTTTATATCTTCACTGATGTTATCGTAAATGAGTCTGTCTAATCGCCTGATTAGACAGACAGTCAGGGGACAGACAGGGGACATTCAGGGGACAGACAGTCCCCTGAATGGGGACTTCTACTACATTTCAACTCTGGCGGAATAACCGGTTCAAATTCGTTGGCTCTAAGGGCAGCCATGTTGGCCTCGCTGAACATCCCTTCAGCCTCGATAATAGTAACACAAATTAACAGGAATCCATCAGATATTTCCAAAATTTTCAAGATTTTACTGTTATTTTCAGCACAAATACTGAGCAAAGATTTTTTTTTGCAGTTATCCTTCAGACGCGACTTTACCTTGATCTTAACCACCATTTTGGCACGAGCAAAATTCAGACGTGCGTTATCACCGAAGTCCAGCCATAGAATCTTATTGTGTAGACGCAAGATAGAGAGCTATTTTAGTTTTGAATTCTCTTAGTGTTTGAAGGGTTTTGATGTTCTGGGGGAGTTTGTTCCACAGTAAGGCGCCTGATACTGACAGAGCTTTCTGCCCAATGTTAGATGAACGGTATTTGATTTGGACATCGCGTCTCCTATTTGGCCTTTGGTTGGTGACGGTAGGGGGATGGAATTTCAGTATTTCAGCATTGCTGTGAGGAAGATATAAAGATGAGAATACGTGTTGGGCTTTGTGCGCCAGAAACCTTTCCCGAATCGGAGCCCAACCGAGCTTATTCAGGAGAGGTTTTACGTGATCATTCTTTTTTAATTTACCGTTTCATACAACCTTAGCTGCAAAATTGTTGCATTTCTGTAGATCTTTTTGAAGATGTTTCGGAATATCTCCCCAAACCAGGCCACAGTAGTCAATACGTGATAAGGCCAAAGATTAAACGGCCAACAATCTAGATTCTTCGTCAAGCATACTTTTTATACGATTAAAAAACAATAAAGTCCTGTGAATTGTGTTACAGGTTTATCAACGTGTGATTTGAAGGACGTTTCTATCGAACCAAATACCTAAATTTTTACTTTCTCTGATGGGTGAATTTTATCATTTCTAACTGTAAGAGTTAGACCTTGATTTCTAATGTTTTTTATTGAATCTTTTGAACAAAAAATAATGAATTGTGTTTTACTCGCATTTAGCTTGAGACCATTTTGGTTATACCATAACTTGAGGCTGATCAATAGGGCTTCAGCTCCATTTTTCGTCTGTGGTATTTCTGCTACAAATCTTGTCATTGCAATTTGGACATCATCTGCATACATGGAGATTCGAGTGTTAGAAGGCATTGGAGGGAAATCGTTAATGAAAATTGAAAACAATTGCGGGGCCCAGAATGGAACCCTGAAGGACACCAAAGTTATTTTGAAGGAATGGGGACAACTTGTTATCTAAGAGGACTGCATGAGACCGATTTGATAGGTAGCTTTTAAACCAATGCGTACCAACTCCTAAGTTCAGTATTTTTCGTAGCAGTTGATCATGTTCGACGCTGTCGAATGCTTTAGAGAGATCGAGTAGCAGCAAGAGTGTAACATTTTTTTGATCGATATCGCTGTATATTTTTTCAGTGATATTGAGCAGGGCGTCTTGAGTGCTAGTGTTCCTCCTATAGGCATATTGATTTCGATGAAGTAAATTTGACTCGTCCAAGTGAGACGACAGTTGATTCGTTACTACATTTTCCAATATTTTGGACAGGACAGGTAAAAGGCTTATGGGCCTAAAGCTCCGTCTTCTGCCCAGCGTTTCACTAACCCTGATCCGCAGTCGCATTACGTTCCGAGCGCACATGGCTGTATTGAATGCCGGTGAAGATTTAGAAATTGTTATCACCGTTACATTCAACCGCTAAAGAACATATGAAGAAAACCAGTGCCAGTGTGAACAGTGTCCATCTACAGTGTGCACAACAGCAAGTGTGGGCAACGTCGGCAGCGGGCGTCTCCAGTGACGGTGCAGCATCTTCAGATAAAAAGTACGTAAGCATCACTCGGCGTTCAGTTTTTTTGCCAGTAGTTTTTTTCAAGTGCATAGAGAAAGACTGTCAGCTGCTCCGCAGCTGTAATGCACTCAGTCTCAACCATTGAGACTCAAGCTCCCATTAAAGATTGATTTCTTTACGCTTGTTTAGAGATTGATTTATTCGTAGGTTTAGAAAACTACGCCGAGCTAAAAAGCAAGTGCAGGGGTTTTATGTTTATTTGGGGAAAGTGTTGGAATTCATTTTGTATTTGATTCCTGTTTTTGTGTTTATGACGTGTTATTCCTTGAAATTGTTCTGTTTAGGAGTGTTTAAAATTGAGCGGAGAGGTAATATTTTTATCATTCCATGTCGGATTCTAAGTCAGGTAGTGAGTACATTCGTTCGATAACGACAAAGACTGCTCTGGCCGTGTGTCAGTGCCTAGATTTCGAACTAATAGTTATAGGATGACATCTGTGACTGAACCCGCGGCAACATGCGCAGCTGGGCCTAGTGCCATGACAACACAGACGGTCACGTTCACTAGTACACCTAATGTAACAACAATGACTACCTCCTGAAGCACGTTAGCCAAAGAATTAGAGGCCACAATGCCCATGGCTATTACCATTTTGTCAAATGCGGAATTACCACTTTTAGGGGTCTTAAGCGAGTAGAGAACCCTGAATTCTGTGAGACCAAGACTTTCCGCACGAATATCTCGAACCTCGAAGCGTAATGACATTGTATCACGATATGAATTTAGACGATGTTAAAAGGAAATTGTTAGTACGATCAGCCCATGAGCAAGACGGAGATTTCAACTCCGTAGTAACTAAGTTAGTAAATCAGGATCTAATATATATATCAAAGAGTGAAAAATCGATACATGCACTAGCCTGTGATTTAAATCAGATGCGTTTTATACGGAATAAGAGTTTGACAGCGCAGCTGGCGACGGCTTTAGCAAAGATTAAGAAGTTGCCCGAGTATTTGTTGTTCCAATGGTATCCTTATGTTGCCGCTAGTGCAAACCCGAACGAGTTAACAAAGTTCGCCGGGGATTTAATCGTGTTCAGTTTAGCCACGACTGTATTAGCCCCCTTGCTTGACAAAAATTTTGCGATGAAAGGTCTTCTCGCGACCTTTCCTTACTTTTGAAGAGTTATTAGCCTGGATAGTTGCAGCAATCCGTTATCATCCGGAGAGTAAGCCTATTATAGCGCAGGCCCATACTGGTGCGCACTACTCGGCCAGAGAGACTTTTTTAGTGGACGTGCCTAACGAGACAGATAGTGACGTACAGGAACCTTTTGAAGAGGTTTTTTGCTCCTCGCTTCACATAATCGCCGTTTCCCGGGCCATAGAGCGTTTCCCAGACCTTGGTTTAGAAATCCTAGGTATCCTAGATCCAGTGGTTACGTCGAAGATAGAGCTTTAGGTTCACTGGAGTGTAACGAGGCTCGAGCGGAGAACTCGAGAAAATCTCCAAATAATGTTGGAACCAAGATGAAACAACCTCCTTACTGTTCCCTGTGCCATAGTTCAGGACACGTGAATACTACTTATAACCGGCAAAGTGGTCATTGCAAACCGAGCTTGGTAAGTAGGACCTGCTATGTGTGCGGACAAGAAGCACATTTTGCTCGTGAATGCAGGGTAAATTTAAACCGGAGTGGTAAAGGCCGTGGTAGGCGCAAGGCGCACTATGCTGAAGCCTTTGAGAACAAAATGGATGATTTTTACAGTAAATCCTGACGATAGCGGGGTGACTGGTGTTAGTAGGGAGTATTTGACTGTTTTGCCCAAGGGTCCGCCCAAAACCCTTATAAATCCAAATGTGGCATTTGCGAATCCAGATATCGCAGCTGAATTGACCGAGTGTGTAAATCCTTTATTTCATTGCAAAAACAAATTCGCTTTGATGAAGGAGCAAAAATGGATCGATAGGATAATATCAGAAAAATCAGCTGAGGCTTGTTTAGCAACTACGATAATGACGGCGGGACGTCTAAGAAAGTAAGGTGATAGTTTTATTTCTATTCGGAAATCAAAAAATATTTTAATTTTTTTGAAAAACAACGATCAGTTTTTAAGTGCTCTAATCGACAGTGGCAGCGATTAGTTACCGTAAAATAAACTGCCTGAACAAGAAACTGAAACCTAGCAATTTGAGTATCAGAGTTACCAATTCAAAAACCAACGTCACGGGAGAGGTTGACCTTTCAATTGCATAATATTAAAATTTTGAATACTAGTGCTTTGATTATTAAAAACGGTCAATTTAGCTACGATGTAATCCTAGGAAGGGACGTTCTTAAGAATGCAGTTCTCGTTTTAAGGAGAGTTACATGACGTTAAAAAGAGTAAAGGTTCGTTTTCAAGAAAACGGTATGTGCACGCCCTAAGTACCAAAGAAGTAATAATGAATATCGTGAGCAATACAGAATGTCTAATGTCGGAGGTCGTGGCCCAGAGCATGCGTAAGAAAGCAATACTTAAAGAAGCAGCGAGTAAAAAGGAGCCTAAAGAAAAAAGAAGGAAGCACAGAGAAAAAGAAGCCTAGAGAGAAAAGAAAGAAGTATTAAGAAAAAAAAGCTGTTGTGGAGCAGCAAAAAGCTAAGAAGCAAGTGAGAAAAAAGACAGACCTCTCGTGTTAAACTGCGAGGTAGTGCTGATACATGGTAATTCATTGAAGTTAATTAATGGTTTTGAGAGGAAGGCTAAAACCGGTAAATATTTAAAGAATAAAAGGATATTGGAAAATCGAATCTATGTTGCAGAATCAATGGTTACGATAGACACAGATGGAAATGTACCCTTGTTAGTACTGAACGTCTCGGGTGACGTTGTTTACTTGAGAGAGTATATTGAGTACTATGGAAGCTGTACGTGAGCTAGAGGTAGAACAAGAGGTCTACCTGACCACAGTACAAGAGGCTGTACGGGAAGCTAATTCGTTTTAGGTCAATGGACTGTCGGATTCAACCAAAGTCGATTCGTGTAGTGGTGGAAACGTAAATACCATAACTAAGCAGGAGCTTAGGTTGGAGGTCGATCAACTGAGGAAGAACTGTTACTGTTCTCGTACTGACAAACGGGAACCTTAAGGCCTGTTGACACGATCACTGAGTGCACGCTTGAGCTGTGAAGAGAGACTCAAACCCTGCCCATTTGCTCTCGTTTCAGACTCTATGGCTCACTAAACGACAGTGCGGTCTATGCTGGTCTTCATCAAGCCATCCAATGATCCAAGGCTTGTCCACTGTCAGTGTGATTCGAGTTGCTGAACGAGGAGAGTGTGTAGTCTCTGCTCCTTCCCTACGCGTTCTGTTGTAAAAGTGGCCTTTAGCTGCCCAAAAAGTATTTTTTTTTTGAAGCCAACGCTTCGCCCACATTTTCCTCTTTCGCTTTTGTTTCTTATTTATAGCCGCGACAACTGACATAGAGAGTGCAAGCGCCATTGCTGGTCACCGAGCTACCATCGCACATCCGCATTCAACCGCTTCCACGAGTAGACTGAGGATTTTACGGGATCAGTGCTGCACCACTGCTGAAAGTGCACCATGACCTTAAATTAATTATAGACACGCTGACTCGAATAAGTACGTTACTGCGCTCGTGGCGAAGATACTCATCAGTGATCGCGTCAACAGGCCTTTACACACAAGATGAGAGTATAACCAATGAATTTAGGGGCAAACAGCACCCGCTAACGATTGATGACATAACTTGTGATGAAAATTTCGCAAAACCACTACTGATCGACGTGCTAAACAATTTTCGTGACGTAATTACGCTAGAAAGCGAGACGATAGGGGTAACGCATGTAATAAAACACAAAATTGTGCTCGAACCTGATGCAAAAGTGCTAAATTTCCCGCCCTACCGCATTATTCATGAATATCAGGAGGACCTTATTGAGGTCAAGGAGTAAATACTAGCACAGGGAATTATTGAACCCTCTTTGTCAAACTACAATTTCCCTGTCATTATTGTAAAAAAGAAGAGTGGCGTGATACGTCCAGAAATTGATTTTAGGGCTCTAAATAAAATAATAGTTAAGGAGTCTTATCCGATTCCACGCATAGATGAAATTCTATTTACCCTCGGGAGTAATAGCGTTTTTTCCAGCCTGGATCTAAGATCCGCGTTTCATCAGGTAGAAGTAGAGGAGACATGTCGTAAATTTACAGCTTTTAGTGTAGGCTACAAGTAGTACCAATTCCGTAGAATTCCTTTTGGCCTTGGTACAAGTCCAAGAGTTTTCCAGCGTGTGATGTTTTCTGTTCTTTCAACTATTCTTGGAAAGCTCTGCTTGGTCTTTTTTGAACTATATTTTAGTTTTTCTAAATTTAGGGGTCAGCATCTGACCGACTTGAAAAATGTTATTAACAAATTGTGGGACGGAAAATAATCTTTTAGGCTTGAGAAATGTCAGTTCCTTAAAAACTCGATTGAATATCTTCACCATGTCGTGTCAGCTGCTGGTATTCGCTGTAAACAGTCTGAAAAATTGAAAAAATTTCCGGTACCAAGAAATGTGAAGAAATGGCAACAATTCCTTGGTGTCGCGAATAATTTCCGCGGACACATTCCCCTGTGTGGGCCAGTTTCGAATCCTTTGTGCCGACTTTTACGAAAAAACGTTGACTTTGACTGGACTACCTAATGTCAAGCGAGTTTTGACAGTATTAAAGCTGCTCTGACTTCTGACACCGTTCTACGTCATCCTGACTTTAGTAAACCGTTTCACGTTTTCACGGACGCTTCAAATTCTGGAGTTGGTGCTGTATTGATGCAACCTGATAACAACGTGGATAAAATTATGAGACCTATTGCTTACTTCAGTGAGAGCCTAAGTTCGACACAGAAGCGCTATAGTACCACCAAAAAGTACTTTTTTGCAATTCTAAGTGCTCTTAAAGCTTTCAAATACCTAATCCTTGGATACCAAATTTTCCTCTATGCAGATTTTTACTCTTTGGCGCCCTTGTTTACAAAAAATTGCCCGACGATTCTACCATGGCGAGGTGGTGTATGAATGTATAGCACTCTTTCGACCTGTTTGTTAAATATTTCTCGGGTAAACATCACCTCGTTGTCGATTGCCTCCACAGGTTACCTGTAGACAGCGATCGACTGTCTGCATCTGACCTAGATAGTTGTCTCGAGCTCGGAGCAGACGTCGAGGTGGGACTTACCAGGCAAGGAGCGTTGCCCTCCGTCGTTCCCAATGACACACTGACTCTAGCAGACTCAGTAGCGCCCAGGGCTTCCACGAGTGTAAAAGTTCCTACCCTAAAATTTTGTTCAAGATTACCCTAAAAATGCATAAATTACCCTAAAATATCAAACAAGCCCAATGCTGTCATTACATGAAAATATTCAATGTTTCCATGTTTATATGTGTAGAAATGACACATCATCAGGGTTCATGTGGATATTAGAAAATGAAATTCTCTGACTTTACGGAGTCATATGTGCCACGATACGTGTAACATTCTATATTGCTTTCACTATAGTTTATCTTTTTTGTTTGATTCCCTAGTTTTAAGCTCTGTTCAATGAGCGTAAAGTATGAGGCCAAGTGATCTACTCTTGACTAGCAGACAGAGGCAAAGATATAGTAAGAGGAAATGAACGACAAAGTAATACTCAAAACATTTATGGAACACAACTCAAACACAGGTTCACAGTTTTTGCGCAAACAAATTAGAGGAATTTAGATGTGAAATACGCTCATATACACCCTAATTCTCGGTGTAATTGCAAAGAACGTGGCAGAGAATGTAATGCACTAAATGAAGAATTGTGACTTTCCCAAAATTTCCACAATCAGTCTACTCAATTGACGCGAATTTAACTGAGTATAGCGATAATTCTCGTTTAGTAAGGCGAAGCAGAAGTTACTCAAGGCTCGAAGTTAGCCCCATTGAATCACAAATAAGAGCCTCGTAACAATTAAGAATCTCGGCCCATGGCCGGATTATTTTAGACAGAAGCCTACATGTCAAAAAAAGCCAAAAGCCTACAGTCGAATGCTTGTAGCTCCTCCAAGAATCGGCGTCCTACGTACGTTAGTAAGCCCTAGTACCAAGAATAATGTAAGAAGAACCTGGATTTCTTACAAGATTTTTTATTGACTCCCAATATCTGCATTTCCACCAAGCCAACATTTCTTCGAGGAAGTCGAAAATTCTTTTTTTTTAACAAAGAAGCCATAGAGTGTTTGGATCCCATCCTAACGTTAGACGTGTCAGAACAGAATCCTACAATGTCGCTCAATTTAATTTTTTTATTACCGAAATATTTTTTAAGTGTTGTAAGCAATCCATTGGCTGTGCTATCCTGTTTTTCAACAAGATCAACAAAGGAGCTCTTAATTGCACTCTCACTCCAGGATTGCACGATGACTCCGAGCTGTTTAGCTTTACTGCAATCAGTTGTTTCATCAATTATTACAGAATATAAACTTCATTAAGGACAACGACAAGATCACGTAGTAGATGTTTACTAAAGCATTGTCTGATGACGTTTGAAGCTCTTTGTTTCCCTAAGCTTACTTACTTTAAGAAACATTTGTATCAGTAGTTTTAGTAATGAGTCACTTAACGAAATAGACAAATTATGCTCAGAAAGATACGTACATATCCGCAATTTAATTTTTATAACTGATTTGTCAGTTGGATCGTGCGATAAAATGGATAAAGTTATAGTTTGTGTTTCCCTTCTCTGCACTGAGATATTTTTATGGCGTTTTCCGTTAGCATGGAGAATAATCTCAGATTTACCAAACGTAATGGTAGTTGATCACATAGTACAGTATGCCATATCTTTAGTTGAAGTAGGAGACTGAGACTTTTCTAACCAGCCTCGAAACAGTTGTTCGCTTCTCCATCCTTTCTCCCATTTTTGTGTAGGGCTTAACAGACGATAAAATTTTGCTTTTCTTCATAGGTGGTGTATCAGCTTCATCGGACACAGAGTCTATTCAATAGTGGCAATTTACTGAGATGCAAGTAACCAAATATTTCGCCGCAATGCAATACTGCACGTGACAGCACCTGGCGCAGGTAATTTTACTCGACTGAAACAAAACTACTTACCCTCAACTCGCGCAGTGTCGTTTTGTACACATTATGTAGCTGTTCAATTCCAGTAAACGACGATGACTGATGTATTGATGTAAATTTTCATATATTTACGAGTTAGTTATGTAAACTTAAAAAAATATAAAATTCCAAACATTATATCAAGTTGCCTATCACTTTAATTATTGTCATTACTTTTAATTAACCAAGATATTAGTTATGCAGCAAATCTGGCTCATTATACTGAAGAGAGATCTGAGAGATGAGCAGCGATGTGCACAACAATTTGCGCCTTATCGGAGCGTGCAATAAAGACTAAATTAATAGCGAGTTCTGACAAGTTTTGAGTCTGTTCCAAATATGGCTCTTATTGATTATTTTCATAAATGCTCCGGAAGCGTACTTCCGCAATGTACCTTACACAAGGTATATGTGGTACTTGAAAGAAAACTTGATATTGGTAATGAAAACAGGCAATTACCCTACAATTTTGCTCTGCTGTATCGACAAAAGTCGAATTACCCTGCAAACCATGAAATTTTGCTTTACCCTAAACTCTACCTTAGACTACCCCTGATTACCCTAAAATAGGGTATTTTACCCTAAAGTGGAAGCATTGGTAGCGCCCCCACCACCCTTAATAGAGTACATTCCAAAAGCGACGGAATTATCGTCATAATACATTATTATTTAATTTTGAAGGACGTGCTTTACAAATGACGACAGATCGACTCAAGGACTAGCACTATTCTGACTTCTGCCGACTTTGTTGATATAAAAAACGATTCTTGGTATACATTCTACGTATCATACTGATGCATTGCACACTTTATTTAAATTTAAACTAAAGTATTACCACCCCTTAGAGAAAACTACCATTCGTAAGTTTGTAGAGAGGTGTGATGTTTGTAAATTGTTAAATGCTAATCCATCTGTATCTATTAAGATTCTTACTGCACAAATAGCTAACGAACTATTCGAAGTAGTATCGGTAGATTTTTTAGAACCGCTCCCAGTCACTGACAATCAAAACAAGCACAAATTCGTAGTCATTGATTTGTTTTCTCGCTATTGTAATTTGTATTTTACTTCAAACCGGCAAGCAGATACGGTTATATCCGTTTTAAGCAACTGTTTGTCAACTTTTTGGGTTCCCGAAAATATTACTTAGAGACCAAATTCTCGAGTTTAAATCAGTGGTAGTGAAATAATTTGCCAAGATCCGCGCAATCGCAAAAAAAGAAGTACTACACTGGAGCCCCCATTCGAACGCTATTGTTGAGCGCAATAATAAGAAAATTACGATCTCCTCAAATTGTACGTGAATTCCCTGGCTCACACGGAACGGGATTAGTGTTTAGAAATGGCATAAAATGCGATTAAAAACAAACAAACAAACAACGGCATCTTTGGGATGCTTTTTTTCCAATCAAGCCTGATACATATGATCTTAAGCATTGGTTTTTCAAATGTCTTATAACTAACCCTATATATAGGACACCATGACGGTTCCCCCGTTAAGCCGGTACCCATTTTCGACACCTGGGTTGAGTGGGGTATTGTGCTTGAGCTTTCCCTTATACCCAACGGGGAAAATCTCCGCGCCAGCGCCGAGATAAGAACCCTCGTCTCCAACATACAAGGCTGATCGCTTAACCACTGTGCCACGGAGAGCACGAATAATAATTCCTTGAATTCGGCTTTAGGGTATACTCCCAGTTATATTATTTTTGGCAGAGATACGTGTCCAAATTTTCAAACTGAGAATTTTGAAATCACACACAGCTACGATACAAACGTAGATTTGGTAAAATTTTGCGCTAAGAAAGCAGCCAGGATGGTCGAAAACTTTGGGACACTAATTATCAACTATTCAGCAGGGTGTAGCATGTACCATAAACTGAAAAGTAAAGATTAAAATTTTGCTCCGGGTGACCGAGTTATCATGATAAATCGTCAGAAAGCGCATAAACTCGATTTAGCGTGGCTAGGGCCTGGCATCATTATGAAGTTGAACAAAAATTGGGTTCAGATGAAAATTGGGGAAAAAATTCATCGAAGCAATATGAATCATGCACGACCTCTACGTAAGACGACTTGAAGACTATTACGATCTAGGACTGGCTGCATTAAAATGCAACAATTTTCTTTGCGCTTACAAGTTTCTAGTTTTAACCCTTTTGTACTCAATTGTCTACTTATGTATTTATAGCTATTTTTTGGCTTACGCTCCATTTTAACCTCGCTTGTATTTTCTAATTTTCGTTTAAGGTTTTCTGTATACTGTTACGCGTTAAGTCATGTGAGTTAGAATAACCGTCACAAAATAACACGTGCTGTTCTTGTGTTTAAAGCCGTGGTTGTTGGGAGGCGATGCAAGACGTGCCAAGCTTACACATTTATTTTGTCCTCGTTTCTAAAATGGTGATGCTGAAATTACAGTTTAAACTGTATCGGAATTTTCATCTCGTGAAATCAGGGTGCTGACGCTAAGATTTATAATGCGAGCAAAGAATTCTGATCCCTCAGCAGTTCACGTATCCGATCAGATCTGGATAGCATTTGTGTTGACACTACTTTTTTGGGGGGTCATGCTAATCAGGTTATTGTTTCGTTCCAATTTTAGAGCAAACTAAACGAGAGCGTGAGGACGCGCGTCATCGAGCACGGCTCGGGGTCTTTGTCGTGGGTCAGCGCGGTCAGCATTCTATGCCAAGCGCTGAGTAGGAACCGACACCCACTATGGGTAACAAAATGTCAAGTGTGAGCGTGGACGCGCTGACAACAGCTCTTATCCAACACCAGGGACGCGTGTCTGAGGCCTGGATCAAGGCGAACTCCGCGGTGGACTTGTACCCGATCGTGCCACCGACTTGGTCTTAATGATAGCGATAGTTCTCGTCATTGCACTAGTGGTGATCGTATACTACCCGAGGTGTGAGTTGAACGCACTCACCGAACATGTGCGTACGGAGGACTTCGTCCTGCGGCGACAATTCATTCGAAAGCCAAACAGTGAAGAATGAAATTCAGAAAAATGCACGTGCATTAACTGCGGTTGGGTTAATCGTGGATGCCTAGTGCTAGAGGGCGGAAATGTAACCGTGAAAGTGCCAAAACGGTCACGGCGTCCGAAACCCATGGTTCCATTTCCAACTGACGTCTAGTTTTAATTTGGTGCTAATTGAGTGTATTCCTATACCTATACTTATATACTTTTGTTCGTGTACTCGTATACGCATATATAGGCCTATCTTTACGTATTTATCCTTTACCTTTTATGTATGTTCTTTTCGTGTACAATTATTTTTGTTCAAGTAACCATGATTGTAAGTTAGTGTAATCGGCCGAGTTAAAATTTAAAATGTTTTTTCCTTTTCGCCATTACCTGCGTATGAGTTGTGGTAATATCATTTTCCATGTTTTCCATGTGTTGCGATTTTTTGTGTTATTTATTAATTCATTTTTTCGATTTTTATTTGCCGTAACTAATTCCGATGTAAAAATGTAGTATCCAACGTGTTCACATTTTCATGCAATTGGCGTGTTGTTTTTATTTTATTTTCACGGTGTTATTTTGCGAATATGTTTTACAGTTATCTTTAACTGCCGTATTTATTTACGTTATCATTCCGTTATATTATTTATCGATGTTCCTACATTGGTGTGCCATGTTCAGCGTAACCTTCGCTACTCGGTGTTAATTTGTGTTTTCTTGAAATTTAAATTAAGTATTTGAAATTTCGGTTTTGGTAGACGTCCCTTGAGATGTGTTGACTTTATTTCCATGATTCTTTTTGCATTATAAAAACTGAACATTAATTTCTTTCTGAAGTGTTACATATTTAATATCGTGTGTTTATTTAATTTTCAAAATTATGTGACGTGTGTTGTGTGGTAATATAGTGTTTTAATTTTCATTTTTGGGAAGTAGGGAATTCATCTATTATTTGCTTACGCTGTTCTTCTTCCTGTGGCCTCGTTGCGTTGGTTTACTATCATGTGTTCACCATATTAAGATTAGGTATTTACGATTATTATTATTATACTTTTTGACTTTGGTGGACTGTGCTATTCATTGTTTTCAACTTATTATGGCTTGATTGCGTGCACGTTAGCTAGCATTCTGTGCTGTTGCGGTATATGGATTTTGATTGGAGTTTTTGTTTGGTATCTTTTGGGATTTAAAAACTGCATCTTTATATTTGTATTTTAGCTTAGAGTTTTTGGATGTTTTTTCTCGGACAAATTAATCATGCGTTAGTTTTATTCGGGGAGGGGACTGGGGAAGTATGTCAGCGCCTTTGTAAGTTTTGACCAACTTTCCCCGACTATAAATAAGTACGCCGCGTTCTCGCCGCGCATTCAACCCGTCTCTCTCCCTCCGACCGCACCAGCACTAATCCTCAGTACAGCTCCGTCTTCTGCCCAGCGTTCCACTAACCCCGATCCGCAGTCGCCAATCACCGGCATCATAATGGCGCAAAAGTCAAAGCTAAAATCTGGAGTTAAATTGTGAAGTAGCCACAGTCGAAACTGGAATCGGTTAATTTTATGTAGTTATGTTTGAAGTAGTAGTTCTGTAATACGAATATTAAATACAAGCCAAGCTAAGTTCATATTTCTAATCCCTCGACTGGTTTGAATGTTGCTGTACTCGTATGGGGGTTGTTCTTCTTTCTGAGCATACCTTCATTTGTACAACATAGCAATACAAAAAATAAAATATTCATGTAAGAACACTATAATGCTTTGAAATCTGCGATTTCAATAAGATGTAGAATAACAATTCACCAGTATTTAAAAGCGTAATTGTGAAGCTGAACACTTTACGTTACATGAGTAGCATGCAAAATTTTTTCACTGGTCATACCTTTCAATCGCGCAGAGAACCCTCCGTGGTATCATGTCGGTAGACGAGGTTTCCATGAGGTATAGGTTGAACATCAGAGGGTCCGGATGCACATCTCTGTGAAGAGTTAACCAGTAAATAGTGGTTCTAACTTGGTGCCCATCAGGTTTAAACAATGTTTTTCCAAATACGATAATCAGTAACATCATTATTTATATCTCTTACAACGGATAGACTGAAGACATGTCTACTTGAAGACACGAATTAGTATATTGATGGAGACTGTATCCCATGAGGCGTTCTTTATGAACATGCCACTATTTTTATTTTTATTTGTTCGTTTGTTTATTACCAACATTTATGAGTTTATTCAGACATCGGATAACTAACAAAGAAAAATCATTTTCATGTTTCTTTCTCTAAACTTTATCCAACCATTGACTTCTTCACTATGATACCTATTTCGATATGTTTAGCAACTAAGGATTTTTGCGTCAGTATATTTTTACCCTTCACTGGACATAAAATAGGGAATAAGTTTAGGTTAATCAAAGTCGTATGTCCCATCCTATACTATGGAGATCGTCACTCTCAGGAGAGATACCGTTAGGTTACCTCAGCTCTAGATAAGCCTTCGGGACTTCAGTCTTTCGCGCCCACATTGCCATTTTCCATTATCATACCTTCTTATCTATTTCTTCCATGTCTTATCTTCCTAAGCCATCCATACAAAATGGTATGTTGCCGTGCAAGGTATGTTGCCGGGGGAACCCACCATGTGGAATTGTGGATAGATTAGACGGTTTTTACAGACCTTTCTAAATGGTCCTTTCTCTATCCTCTGTGAAGACATCGTTCCAAAGGAAATGGAGCCTTACACTAACTACTCAACTACTATGATACAATTTAAGAAAAGCATGCTTTCTGCATTTTAGGTATCAACTCTTTGAAAAGTTTTCTTTTTTCTTTCTTTCTTTCTTTTTCATCAACCTCTGGTAGTACTTATAGGGCGATTCTTAGGGAATCTTATTCTCAAAATAAAAAAAGAACCAACGTTATAGAGAACATTTATTATCGCAAACGTTTCGGAATAAAAATTATTCCATCATCAGTGCTGGAAGAAATAAAAAGTAATTGTCAGTCATGATTAAGACGGATAAGTTCTGAATGGAAATACCAAGCAAAAACGCAAAAAATAAGAATAAATCTTTTTCTAACGACTACAGTACCAAACATCAGCGTACAGGCAATATACACACTACATACAGGTGTACACAACCGTACATACAAAACACACTCATACACCTACACATTGATATATATATACACACACATACTCACACGCACTACATGCACACACACCAAGCACACCTCAGCATACCGCAAGTTAGGAAGTAGGGGCTACAAATAATTTTGTCGCGCTGAAATCGTTGTTTAGTGAAGGTTTATTCGTGAATATATAAAGAGATTCTTGAATATGGAGGTATTGTTCATGGAAGGCTTTGCATAAGATAGAAAAATTTGACATTTTGAAAGGGTGATTGGAACTATTGCAATGGTTTCTAATGGCGGACTGAGGGGACAAGCAAATGGGCGGCCAGTAACATGAGAAAATCCTGAATGTGGGCTGTGACGGATAAATAGTCGGAAGGTAGGGCTTCCAACGTACGATTGCTGGCAGCAATCACATACATACACATATGCACAGCAAATTTCCAGTGTGTATGTGTGTATGTATGTGTGTTTATATATAAATGTGTAGGTGTATGAGTGTGTTGTGTATGTATGGGTGTGTACACCTGTATGTACTGTGTACATTGCCTGTACACTTATGTTTGGTACTTTAGTCGTTGGAGAAGGATTTATTTTCATTTTTTGCGTTTTTGTTTCATTATTCTATTCAGACCTTATCAGTCTTATTCATAACTGAAAATTAATTTTTATTTCTTCCAGCACTGATGATGAAATAATTTTTATTCCGAAACGTTTGCTATGATGAAAGTTCTCTATAACTTTGTGGTTCTTCTTTTATTTTGATATTAACTTCTAGTTTGTGACCGAAGTTCTGTTCTGTCACAGAAGGATGAAAAGATATGTACAGGTATCTGTTTATCCGCTGGTCAGCATCAAGCCAACGCATTCACTTCCAACACGTTGATGCAGACCCCAGCTAAGATGGTTTTGTAACATAGAGGTACCAGAAGTTGAGCTACAGGCCGTGTCTTCATTCAAACTCCTGTTCAGGTTTTGCGCCTCCTCAGGGGGATGCAACTGTTGTATCTACAGGAATCAGCGCTCCGAGGGGGAAAATGTGTGGTCCATAACTGAAGGTTAGGTAGGCCTGCTTTTGGTTGAGAAAGAATAGGAATTTTTAAATGACCATTTTTCGGTTAATTGTCTTGTTTTCAGAACCTAGTACTTTTTTCTTCAACTTTCTTAATGGTTTGTACACTCAATCCTAATTAATTTTTTTCTATTTACAGGGAATATTGCGTGGTGTATATTGCGTGGTTATGTATAGATTCCATATTCTCTCAACTCCAAACTAAATGGTGCATTCATCCTCCCTTCCTTTGGAACACTTTTGAGGCGGTTAGGGAGGTTTAAACTAACTTAAAATTTAATATTCGAGCATAGGAATAATTTCATAAAGCACTCACAATTGGTTGCGGCACTCACGATTGGTCACATAAATAAATTACACAGTCGCCTTTCCGACCCATAGCAAACGCGTGTCTGATGGTAAGATAGGGATTGAATCCTGCTGTATAAGTCTCGCTGTAGTTGCTGTAAATATTTTTCTTATTGCAATATTTTTCTTAGACCGCTACGTTATGGGGCAAAGTTTGAACTAATTTTTGTTTGAGCTTGTTTTATTTTAGAAATTTTCCTCGATTACTTTTCAGGTGAAACTTTTAAATGTAATGCTTGCGATGCCTAATTCTATTTAGTAAATCGATGTTTAAAATTTGATATTACTACTCGTTCAACGTTCCTTACTAACGTTATCATATATGTTTTCAAGCGCTATTGTAAAAATAGTGAAGTTTTCAGCTCATTTAGAAAATGAATTTTTGATGATTACGATAGTGTCGCGTTAGGAAATCAGTAAGGTTATGATTAGGATTCTAAAGTAACGTTATTATATTATGTAGGATTTGAGTTCAATATGCTAAAAATATTAGTACAGTTTCTAAAAAAGAGTCATTGTTGTTCGATAACTTTTTATTCGCAATTTTGCGGAAACTAATGCACTCAAATGCTAAATGCTAAATTATAGTGAACCATTTGCCATATCTATCTACGTTCGTGTATGGCAGAGTGGACCGTGAGGCTTTGTGGCGAGTTGTAAGCTTGTATGGAGAAGGTGGGAGACTGTTCAATGCTATCAAGAGTTTCTACATTGATAGCAGAGCACCTGTGAGAATAGGGAATGAGGTGAGTGAGGGGTTCCCATTTGTGAAGGTGTGAGACAGGGATGTGTGATGTCGCCGTGGTTGTTGAATTTGTTTATGGATGGTGTAGTGAGAGAAGTGAATGCCAGAGTGTTGGGAAAAGGTGCGGAGTTGGTGGGACAAAATGGTATGAATTGGGAAGTGTGTCAGCTGTTGTTTGCAGATGATACAGCCCTTGTGGTTGATTCAGAGGAAAAACTACGGAGACTGGTTACTGAGTTTGGTAGAGTGTGCGAGAGGCGTAAATCGAGGGTAACTGTAAATAAAAGTAAGGTGATGAGATGTTCAAGAGGTGCAATGTTTGAAACTTTGGATGTGAGGATGAATGGTGAAGTGTTAGAGGAGGTAGAGCATTTTAGGTACCTCGGGTCGGACGTGGCTGTGAAGGATAGTATGGAAGTAGAAGTGAGGCATCGGGTGAGTGAAGGCTGCAAGACATTGGGTGCAATGATGAAAGTTTTTGAATGCAGGAGTTTCAGTATGAATGCTTAGAGGGGACTGTATGAAAGCTTGATCGTGCCAGTTTTGCTGTATGAAGCATTTATGGGGTTTGAGAGCAGCTGAGAGGAGGAAGCTGGATGTGTTTTAGATTAAGTGTTTGAGGAGCATGTATGGAGTAACAAGAAGAGATAGGATCAGGAATGAGTTGGCTTGGGGGCAGACGGGTGTTGTCAAAAAGTTGAGCAGGCGGGTGGATGAAAGAGTGCTTGGATGGTTTGGGCATGTTGAAAGAATGAATGCTGAGCGGCTGGTAAAAAAGATTTATACGTCGGAAGTGAGTGGTATTAGAGCGCGAGGTAGACCACTGATCAGTTGGATGGATGGGATGAAACGTGTTTTGTATGAGAGGGGTCTGACTGTGTACGTGGCGAGAGGGATGACTGCAAACAGAAGTGAGTGGAAGCAGTCAATAAGAAGGTAATTTTATATTTTTTGACGCGGTACTGGAAGCTTGCCTGCGTGTGATGGGGTTGACCTGTTCTGTGCGGGTAGAGCAGCTGCACTCAATGAAGAGGTCGGGGTAAACCAGCTATGGCTTTCGGGCCTGAATGTGGAAAATGGTTGTGCTGGGCTGTTGCTGATCCTGGCAGTTCTGGTGCGGCCAGTGCTGCCTCTCTCGCCTCCTAGTGACTAAGGGTGATGATTGTGGCCTGCTGTCGGCTACCCTCCCATAGGGAGAAGAAGCCATGTATCTGTATGTATGATCTACGTCCGGGTATTCGATTCATTCCACAGCTTTGAAAGTTTATTGCTGTATTCGTCTTGAGATGTTAGCGTTAAGATTGAAAGCCCGATGTATTTCCTGTTTTTGTGTCCTTTCAAAGGAAAAGTGTTGGTTTATAACAGTTTAATGGTTCTGCGAATATGTTTTTCGTACGTCACATTTTCTTACACGTTTTCGATGAACTCGCTCGGGTTTGAATTTTTCTAACTTACGTTGACTCAGCAAACTGCCGTAGAAACGCCGTGGTAGTCAAAAATTAAAAGCTTACGAGTAGAAGACGGGGAGCGTCCTGATAGCAGAGTCATTCTCGACGCCTTCAGGTTTCCGATTCGCACTTCCAGCCAGCAGAGACCCGTCACTATCCTGGTGCAGTTGAGGTTGCGGTGATGTTCGTGACTTGAACGAGTTGAAGAACCCGAGCGACGGTGCCGTTCGCCCCTCGAGCACCGGATCTGAAATGTAGGCGTTGGGTTTACTAGCAAGTCCGCATCAGAGGGAACGCTCGCGCTAGTGTGAGAAGCAGGGAAGGAGTACCGAAACATTCCGGGCATTGACACCACAATTTAGCTCTGAACCGTTTAGGGGGGAGAAATATAGGAGTTTTCTACGTTGTTGTCTCTATGTTGTTTGTGTGACATCATTATTGTCATTGTGTGAACAAAAGACAAGCCACACGACTACTGAAAGAAACGTTAAAAATCTGTTCATTTAACTACCTAGAAATACTGGTGTTCTCGGATCTCTATCAATTTCCGTTCTGTAATATTATGAATGAAACTTTGAATGATGAAAGAAGCCAGTGGTGCACGGGCATCGATCCTCTAAATATTAGTCTGATCCCGAACTTCCGATCCCGGTCAATGGCTAACTCCGAATACGACTTTGCAATCCCGCCGCCAAAAAATGAAAGCGATCCCGAACTTCCGATCTTCCGATCCAAATATTTTAACTGCGATCCCCCGTTTTTAAAGCGTTTTTAAGCAATTCAAATTCAATATGAGTATACGACGTAAGGAAGGCCTGTAAGTTAATGAACTTAGTTGGCCCCACAGGAAGTTATATCTCCACATGTCCATTGTAATAGTTCAGGTAATTGTCCTAATGATGAATTGCTGGTGGAAACTAATGGTCTAATTTGCTTAGCTTATTGAGATTTTAGAAGCTGTTATTTCAAATTTGATGCTAGCAATCAAGAAAAGTTACTTTAACGATCACAATTTGATGCTTGTGGTAGAAAAATAAAAGACTAGTTGGAAATGAATTCTGAGTGTTGATGACCAATCCCCATAGGCACAGAGAATGATAATTTTTTAAATTGAGATCTCAAAATGTAGGATACTTCATTGTGAATGAAAAAATCTCCATCCAATTCATTCGTATGGTCTTAGTTTAGCAGCCTGTATTGTTTATTGACGTGAAAGCGTAGGCGCCTTCACAATTACACGAGGGAATGTAGAGCACTTTGGGTCTGTCTCGTTTCCAGGGAGACTTGCTAGGCAGTTCCTGAATATTGAGTGTTTAGCATGTTTGATGAACTATCGTTAAAGTTCTGTAAGAGATTAGTAAAAGGTTGTGCGATTAATTAAGGCCGCAATTTATAATGTTGTGCGCTGGAATTCATGATGCTGTACACTGCAATTCATGATGCTGTACACAGCAATTCATGATGCTGCACACTGCAATTCATGATGCTGTACACTGCAATTCATGATGCTGTACACTGCAATTCATGATGCTGTACACAGCAATTCATGTTCTGTATGCAGCAATTCATGATGCTGTACACAGCAATTCATGATGCTATATGTTGCAATTCAAGATGCTGGGCAGTAGTGTTAATGATGCTGTGCGCCGCAATTTATGATGCTGTGCTGTAGAAGTAATGATGCCGTGCGCCGCAATTTATGATGCTGTGCTGTAGAAGTAATGATGCCGTGCGCCGCAATTTATGATGCTGTGCTGAAGAAGTAATGATGCCGTGCGCCGCAATTTATGATGCTGTGCTGTAGAAGTAATGATGCCGTGCGCCGCAATTTCTGATGCTGTGCTGTAGAAGTTATGATGCCGTGCGCCGCAATTTATGATGCTGAGCTGTAGAAGTAATGATGCCGTGCCCCGGAATTTATGATGCTGTGCTGTAGAAGTAATGATGCCGTGCGCCGCAATTTATGATGCTGTGCTGTAGAAGTAATGATGCCGTGCGCCGCAATTTATGATGCTGAGCTGTAGAAGTAATGATGCCGTGCGCCGCAATTTATGATGCAGTGCTGTAGAAGTAATGATGCAGTGCGCCGCAATTTATGATGCTGTGCTGTAGAAGTTATGATGCCGTGCGCCGCAATTTATGATGCTGAGCTGTAGAAGTAATGATGCCGTGCGCCGCTATTTATGGTGCTGTGCTGTAGAAGTAATGATGCCGTGCGCCGCAATTTATGATGCTGAGCTGTAGATGTAATGATGCCGTGCGCCGCAATTTATGATGCTGTGCTGTAGAAGTTATGATGCCGTGCGCCGCAATTTATGATGCTGAGCTGTAGATGTAATGATGCCGTGCGCCGCAATTTATGATGCTGTGCTGTAGAAGTAATGATGCCGTGCGCCGCAATTTATGATGCTGTGCTGTAGAAGTAATGATGCCGTGCGCCGCAATTTATGATGCTGTGCTGTAGAAGTAATGATGCCGTGCGCCGCAATTTATGATGCTGTGCTGTAGAAGTAATGATGCCGTGCGCCGCAATTTATGATGCTGTGCTGTAGAAGTAATGATGCCGTGCGCCGCAATTTATGATGCTGTGCTGTAGAAGTAATGATGCCGTGCGCCGCAATTTATGATGCTGTGCTGTAGAAGTAATGATGCCGCGCGCCGCAATTTATGATGCTGTGCTGTAGAAGTAATGATGCCGTGCGCCGCAATTTATGATGCTGAGCTGTAGATGTAATGATGCCGTGCGCCGCAATTTATGATGCTGAGCTGTAGAAGTAATGATGCCGCGGGCCGCAATTTATTATGCTGTGCTGAAGAAGTAATGATGCCGTGCGCCGCAATTTATGATGCTGAGCTGTAGATGTAATGATGCCGTGCGCCGCAATTTATGATGCTGTGCTGTAGCAGTAATGATGCCGCGCGCCGCAATTTATGATGCTGTGCTGTAGAAGTAATGATGCCGTGCGCCGCAATTTATGATGCTGTGCTGTAGAAGTAATGATGCCGCGCGCCGCAATTTATGATGCTGTGCTGTAGAAGTAATGATGCCTTGCGCCGCAATTTATGATGCTGTGCTGTAGAAGTAATGATGCCACGCGCCGCAATTTATGATGCTGTGCTGTAGAATTAATGATGCTTCATGCTCAAATTTATAACAAGAGCAGCGAGCTTAGTGCCTCTGTTTTGACAGGTGCGACTCCAAATGATATTTCACTGTCAGCGTTAATCAGTTCGTTGGTAGTCACTTACTATTTAAATTTTATGTCCGTGACAGAACAATATTAGGCTCAAATTCTCGGTATACCCGCTTTTTACGGTCAAGGCTCGATAAGATGCCAGTTTGTCTTCAAATGTGCGATGTTCTAGAATTTTTCTTGCAGTGTTTACATTTTTAAGTAGCAAAAATTAACAGGTCATTTCTTCCCTGGGCTGACTTTTACAGGTGGAGATGGTTTTAAATACCTCGATAATATTTTTTAACACGAAGGGCGCACGTACTGCAACAAAACATAGCTTGGGTAGTTGAAATTTGGTTGTTTTCGAAGATGGGCGTTTGACTTTTTAATTTTCTCGTTAGCTGACTTTCATCTGAGTAGTGAGGTATTTTTGTATCAAAAGGTGCTTCAAAATGACTTTCTTTTTATATGCGGAGTGTACACATTCCATCGGTGCATGGTATGGATGTTAAAAACTTGGTTGCTCTCAGAGACCAATCTTCTTACTCGGCACACCTTTGAAAAATTCTTGCTGAAAAGCTCAAACTGGATCATTTTGGTCTGACTATAGAACCCACTCCGTCACCTAGTCGATGAAAAAGATCACGCTGTCACCTGTGCCGATACAACGACGCAAGTCATTCAATGGATAGCTTTATAACGAAAAGAAACGTGTCTTAAAAGATTATTCACACAGCACTACAGACTCGACACATGCGCTGCACCGCAGTCATTTTGTGGCAGCTCGCATAGCTTACAGCAAAATCAACACCTGTGTCACGCAAGGATTGCAGTGCATTGCTTACTTATACATGCATGGAAGACATCGCTGCTCAAGAAGAAGACGGCTGATATAACCAAGACAGATGCGACCTTCACACACCGCCACTGCAACTTGTGTTTTGGACCTGCGGGAAGATATAAGCTCCAGCTTATATAAATAGCTATAGCTATTAGTGATGTACCGATGTATCGGTATCGGTATCGGTATCGGCAGTATCGGTCATTTTTAGTGGTATCGGTATCGGTATCGGTATCGGCAAAATCCGGCCGATACTTTACCGATACTTTCCAAAAATACGTATTTTATCATTCAAATGAAGGTCATAAATCATGAAAGTAAATGTTTTTAACCTAATAATACCCGTTGTGTGTTTATTTATATATTTATTTGGTGTCCGCGTTGTGTGAGTTTGCGGTATCATGGATACCGAATTCCTCAGTGTAACATTTAAAGATGGCGTTTCCATGCATTTAATATTTGACCATTTTATCAGGATAGGTTTTGTTAGGATAGGATAGGTTAGCGTAGATTAGGATAGGCTAGGTTAGCACAGGTTAGGTAATACTGACAGAATTTTTTCTCGGGTCCGCTTAACGATGACATTGTCCATGGAATCTCCACGGATCCTGCTACTATCTAATAATACCCTTGGTTTATTTGGAGTCCGCTTCTTCCATTTTCTTTGTCACGCTCATGAGGAGAGTTATAGTGACCGTATCTGTGATACGAGTTTCACCAGTGCGTGAGTACAAGAATATTTTTCGTCACGAGCGCTGTTAGGATGAACACATTCGTTGGGCCCCACATTTGGAAAATTTGTTCAAGAAAGTTAGTGAATCTCGTAATTTTTGACGGGCTGTGCGTACTTGTAATCAAATATAGAGCCTATTCATACCTACTAAATTAGGTAGCTAACTGTTGAATTATTGCGTTTAATCAGGCCCGCTAACTGAATTCACTTCTTTGAATTCCCGATGAGTCATGGTCATAACTGAAAGCTATGTAGCATGAAAAGTTAAACCCTGTAGCGACATAAAATTATTATACTTTTACGACTAAACCTTTATAGTTTGACCTAATGTTCATTTCTTAAAGTATGTGACAGGCTAACAAAAACCAAACCAATTTAATAAAGTTGCATTTGAAAGTTTTTGTGAATTTAACATAAGAATTGCCGATAATTCTATTTTAATTTAGCTTGTAAATCGCCAAATATTACGAAGCTAATAATTTATTTTAACTTAGCATGCATATCACCGCTCATTACGAATCTTGCATTTTTCTTCTATGTTAAGATGTTTGAACAATTCACGATTAATCTTATAGTTGAATACATCTGAACAGGTCAGTTGATTGCTTTCATCGCAACTTGATGAATTTAAAAACGAGGAAAATTCCAAGGAACTTAATCATATTTACTAGGAATACGTTTCGGAGTCCAGCTCCATCATCAGTTCGTAAAATTAAAATTCATTATGACTATAATAAAAGAAAAAAGAAAATGTTGGATACAGTCGTTAAAGAAAATCACGAAAACAAAAAAAAATCAAAACATGTCCCAGAGAAAATAAAATCGACATGATCTACTTCCAATTTACGATGGGTAGGAACTGTCAGAATTGTTGAGGGCCAGTTTCCGTTTAAAAATATGTAGTGACTCTGAAATTCTGAGGCCACATGCAGTTGAAGCCGAATCTAAGATTTTGAAGTCCGCAGAGGATATCGGTTCGTTGCATTTTACTGCGTGATTACGTACGAATTGAGCGAATTGATTCCCCGTGCGGAAGCTTCAACCCCGATGTTCAGCCATTCTGATATAAAAATTTTGTGCCGTCATGCCGACGTACGATGATGTGCACTGCACACCACTGTAATAATAAATCAGAAAGGCTCTTTCTCCATCAAAAGCGTATCCTTGTACCGGAATTGTATAATTTTAAGGTTGCTTCAATTTTCCGGTACAAGGATACGCTTCCGATGGAGATGCGAATCTCGATCTCTGATTTATTTTTAACAGTTATACAGTTGTGTGCAGTGCACATCATCGTACGTCGGCATGACGTC
This sequence comes from Morinoia aosen, assembly GCA_030386875.1. NCBI lineage: Eukaryota > Metazoa > Arthropoda > Malacostraca > Amphipoda > Talitridae > Morinoia > Morinoia aosen. The sequence continues at coordinate 22,869,410 of CM059558.1, forward strand.
ACGAAATTTTTATAACAGAATGGTCGAACATTGGGGTCGAAGCTTCCGCACGGGGAACTTATTAGCTCACTCCTCACACTCCGCAGTACGTAATCACGCAGTAAAATGCAACAAAATTTTAGATTCGGCTTCAACTGCATGTGACCTCAGAATTTTAGAGTCGCTACATGTTTCAAACGAAAACCGGCCCACAACAATTGTAATAGTTCCTACCCATTACAAATTGTAACTAAATATTAATCATGTCAATTTTAGTTTTTCTGGGACATGTTTTAATTTTATTTTTATTTTCCTGATTTCCTTTACTGACTGTATCCAACATTTTGCTCTATCTTTTATTGCAGACATAATGATTTGTAAATTTACGAATGATGGATCTGGACTCCGAAACGTATTCCTAATAAATATGATCAAGTTCCTTGAAATTGTCGTTTTGAAATTCCTCACCTTATAGATGGTTGCTTGTTTGCGGATATTTTCGGTTTCGGGGATTGTCGAATTTTACTATTTTCTTTCGCCAAAGTATATACTCGTACTTGGTGTGAATAACACGAAAATGACAATTCTTTTTTGGAGAAACTATTGTTTTAGTCCACTTTTGGAGCCAGTTGCTATTATAGCTAGTCTACATTACGTTGCAATACGACTAGAAACACATATCTATTGAATGGATTTCATTTCGTTGTTTTTCTCAACAACATAGTTAACATAGCAAGAGCATTTTATTTTTCACAATCGGAAACTTTTTTGTCGATATTTTTGTATTGTTAGATATATTAGCAAATAATTTTATTATAACTCCCATGTAGGAGTTATAATGGTTTTATTTAATACGTGTGGACGGCCCGCCAAAAATGGAATTCAATACTTTTCATGAACGAATTTTCAAGGTGTAGATGTTAAACAAATACAGTATATCCATCCTTAACAGTACCCGTTATGAAAAATATTTTTGTACTTGCGCACCGTTGAAACTCGTATCACAGATACGGTCATTATAACTATCCTTATGAGCGTGAGTGACAGAGAAATGGAAGAAACGGACACCAAACAAATATACCAAGAGCAAGGGTATTATTAGGTAGCAGCATGACCTATGGAAATGCCGAGGACAATGTCATCGTTAAGCTAGATGGACCCATGGAAAAATTCCGTCAACATTATCTAACCTATGCTATCCTAATTTTATGTCGTGACTCGCACCGCCGCAAAGCACGCTCACGACGCGAAGGCCTAGCGATCGTCATTACATGGTAGCAACTGCGGTTCTTGTAGGCCCTACACCAATAATGCGTTGTCCACTGTTGCCATTACGTAGAACGGAAAGTCGGGTAGGTTTAAAATGTTTATGCCGAGCACATATGCACAAGAACACACAAAGCTCTCTTTACTCGGAGTTCCCCTCCGGTGACAAATCACCATTACTCAAAAATGATTACTTCGGGCACAGCTATTCACCAAATTACTATATTTAATTTAATGTCTTTTAATTATTCAATATAGCCTGAAAGCTGCACAAAAGAGACATGGTTAGGAAAATGCGCAAATTACGGCGATTACAACAACCTATCCAATACTACTAACCTATCCTGCTAAAATTTCAAACATATCATTGCATGTACAGACGATCTTTCAAAGTCACACTGAGGAATTCGGTCTCCGTGATACCGCAAACTCAGGCATCCTATGTTTCTTAAGAAGCGGACACCGAACTAACGCATAAACTAACATACAACGGGTATTATTAGGTTAGATGATTGTAAAAGTATCGGTATCGGTAGTAGTATCGGTCAAAGTATCGGTATTTTCAAGTATCGGAGTATCGGTATCGGTATCGGCCAAAAAATGGGTATCGGTATCGGTATCGGTATCGGCCAAAAAAATGGTATCGGTACATCACTAATAGCTATACGACCAGCATCTCTTGAAAGAAGGCTGTCACTTCCAGCTATGTGAGCTAATGCAACTAGTATGTTTTGAGAGGAGGCAAGGTGAAGCTTACGACCAGTATATTTTTGATTAAAGGCAACTTCACTGCGAGTAACCTAAGCTTTACGATCAATTTTTTAAAATGCAATATCCATACTATCGACGTTTTTTTCTCGCTCGTAACAAAGAACCAAAGTGTCTTGCTTTGGCACTTGCGCACCAGGCTCCTGACTTGACGCGTCATCTTAAATCAGAGGTGAATGTTCATGAAAAAATTCACAGACGGTAAAAATTCACCCACATCAAATTTATGGAATAAAATTAATTGCATAAATGCCCAGAAGGTCAAGCTGTTCCCAGAATGAGTTTATGGAACAAAATTAATCGAGCAAAAACACAGAGGGTAAAAGCTTACCCATAATTGAATTAATGGAACAAAAGTAATGGAACCAAAGCTACGTAACAAATGAGTGGAAGGTCAAACTGTTCTCACTTAGAATTAGGGGAGTAAAATTAATGGTATTAATTCACAAAAGATTAAACTCTGCTCGCATTGAATTAATGGAACAGAATTGATGTAACAAATGCACAAAGGGTATAACTTTATCCACAGCAAATTTGCGAGATCATCGCTGACAGAACTGCAGCTGATGACTTAGAAGGCTGATAAAAAACGTTAGAAAGGTATACAGATAAAGAACAATATGAGCGTGATCATTTTCTTAGGAAAAATAGGTCGCACATAGATTTACAGTTGAGAATAATGACAATAATTTCCAGCTATGGAGATTAGGTCAGTTTGATACTTATATAATTAAGCTGAAATAAATTATTCAATGAGGCTTTTTAAAGTTCATTGCTCCAATTTATGAGTATGAAAGTGAAATTTCCAAGTCACCTACGTCAGAACTCACCGAAAACAAACAGTGTTCTCATCGCCTTAAAATTTTGAAAGTTGTAGACAGCAAATACCTACAAAGTTGTATTCAGCAAATGTCCACTAAATTATAACCTGTAGTCAAAATGACAACAAAGTTGTAAACTGTAAAAATTTACAAAGTTAAAACCTGCAAATGCCCACAAGTTGTAAACAGCAAGTGCCTAGAAAGTTTTTAACAGCAAATGCCACAAAGCTGTAGACTGGATAAAGCACTAGCCGTCAGAAGGCTTTTTCCGTGAACCTATTCAGAAGTAATACAATGCATGATTTTGACATGTGCTATTCGCTCTTCAAAACCATTGTTGATCCTATCACATTCATTGCTGGGACATAATTTGTACAAAGTTTGTGATATGAGGGAAAACACCATTTTACCCAATATCGCCGTTTGCACGCAGGTACGTTCATGCCGCAATATTTAAACCACAAAATACCATTACGATGCAGTTTGGTGTATCAAGAGAACTATGAAGTATGGTCTGATGACTAGTATTTTCTAATGTAGTTTTGACTGCTGAAAATAGAATGAAATTAAATGTGCAATAAAATTTAAAGAAATATCAATGAAGAAGCATTTTTTCATAGTGACTTCGATACATATAAGTATTTTCCTTCGAGTTCCTTCGAGTCAAAGGCTCCACATTAGTTCATGACGGCACCAAGGTAAATCCGTGTCTTGCAGTGTTGAACTCAGTAGAAACCCGAACAGTGTTGACGCTGTGTCGAAAAAAAAATTGAGACGTTCCGTTCAGGATCGCAGCAAGGGACGTTTCTAAAATACAGTGTGTCAAAATACATGTCATGAATCGACCATTTTGGAAATGAGCAGTTTTCGTTCTTGGATAGGTAAACAGGAGGGCTGGAGCACTCTCTGAGATATTGGGATTAAGTCCGACCAGTGGTTACCTGGTTACCGTCGTGTGGAAATACCACTGGCTTAACACACAGCCATCTACACCTATTGCCTGTCTTCCATTAACACGATCATAGATTGAGGCAAATTCCTTCAGCCATTTAAAAAAATACTTATGATTCCTAAAAGTACGGGAGCGCCTAATATAGAGCTAACTAATTCGCTTACCTGCACAACGCGACATCATCAGCTCTACTGACCCGGAGTAGACAACACAACAGACATTAGCATGAAGTCTCTTGAGATGCCACGTATCACCGACAAGAGCAGTATCGCTCTTGCTTGCGGTTGCATGCTCGCCACCTGAAAGCAGCAGTGAACCACGTCTTATGTTTACGGAAATTCATTTTCATATATCCACCGTAAACGCCAAAGTCAAAACTATTCATACATCCGCATGTATGTGCTCTTTGAATTTAATCTTAATGTAAAAAACTATGTCACAAAAGGCATGTTAGAAATTATACCTCATTTTTAGAAGGGACTAAATAGAATGTGCTGTCGGCAGTCCAGCAACGCAGTACCTTCCATTTCTGATTCATTCGTTTCTTAAAATTTGATCAAGTATTAGGTTCTTTCACTGACATTTAAAACGTTCTTATACTAAATTCAACTTTATTTCAGTTCTCTGGTAGAATGCAAGGTCTTGTGGGTTATCTGTCACCGCTTTTAATTTATAGTTTCCTTTTGATGTTAAGATTAGGTTCAGTTAGGTAATCGCAATTAATTTTTATTAATTTTTATTATTTCCATTTTTTGTTTTGTTACAGGTCAAAATGAATCTCTGGGACTTTCAAGAACTGAAGAGAAAGGTTCCACAAATTCATTACAAATATATATATATATATATATATGGAAAGTAGATAAATTGTATTAGAAACAAATATAAATCAGCAAGGAGACCTTCTCCCATGAAAAATCCATTCATACTGTCCAGAACATCAATTCATATTCACAAGACAATTAAATTTTTCCCTTTTCCCCTAAACAAGTAGCGACAGATAACCCATAAGTACTGTAACAAACATTTTCCATTTTAGCTTTAGCATATTTTCCGGCATACATCAGAAAACCTCACCAAATATTTTTCGTACATTTACTACATGATTTTCTCTGGACGTTCCATCCTTTAAAATAGAAGATCTAAAGAAAATATAATAGCTCCCACAACGCACAGGCCGTATACAAACAGTCTTCACTCCCTCAAGCGTTGAAATTATCATTCCACTTCTGCTAACAGAGCAACGCAACACACATTGCACTTAACTAACCCCTTGCTGTCGCTACACTGCTGGTTAGACCTATTCTGTATTTTTTTTTATTCGACAGAATTACACGTGTTTTTCTCAATCACATCTACTAAGCGAAAAAAAATCAAAGCTTACACATCTTTTACTCTGCATGCGTTCGCCGTGAAACTTGTACTTGTTCACTGAGTTCACTGCAGCATTCTACATCCCTTGAGCGTGGAGGCTGTTTCTTTAATAAATATTAAGAGCAAATGCTTTCAAATGCTTTATAGATCCCTCTCCCCCAGAGGATACAAGCGTTACATTAATGGGAATTAGCGCTCCCTGGGGAAGATGTGTAAATAAATGTATTTTATTTTGTGGCACGCAGTCACGATTTATAAATTAGGTTGTATCTAATGGACCAGGGAAGAATTATTCATGGTACTAATTTATGAGCGAGAGCCAGAACTTAGGACTAGGACTTATTAGGGTCATAAAGTATAACCATATCCTTGCTCAGCGGATGTCACCAGAAACCTTTCACCCTTAACAAAATAACGTATAGAGAACATAAGAAAGTCCCAAGAACCTAGGAACGTAAGGAATAGGGTGGATCGTTTTTTCACGTTTTCCGATTTGATTTTAGCGGTAGTGCGGAAAAGTTGTGAACGGACACCAAAATAACTTGTGAAAAACCTTAAAGCTCTGAGACAATATCTTTAACTTGCACAAACGCACTGAAAACTGGAAAAAGTGGGAAAAAACTGCCTCCGGTTCATTATCGTTTTAAAACTTAGTTTTAAGGAAATCACGTTCCGGTAGCTTCCATTTGAAAGTGATTTCAATACTTATGAATCTAGTTTAAGTGTGTTTTCTTCAGCGAAGTCATCTTCTGCTTCCACAAATAGCTTGGAAAATTAGAAAAATACCAGAAATACCAATAATTGACGATTTTGATCAATTAAGCTCATCGTCATAGATATGGTAACTATGACGTATATTGCACTTTTTTTGCTAAATAATGCATATTTCTGAAATGTACAGCACTTAGTTTATGTTTTCTCAAATTCTATTTGAAGGCGATAACACAATCCAGAACTCACCACGAGGAGGTGGCTGTGCGACGAGTTCCGCCCTACCCAACCCATCTTCCCTTCCATTGCTAATATCTGTGTACACTGTTTTCAGTGTTCTGTTTAATAAAGCAAATTCTGTTTTTTAGTTTCAAACTTGGGTAGTTTTTTCCTTCCAAAAATTCGGTTTCTTATAAAACCATCACGAGCAGCTGCTCCTACAACTGATTTTGAAGCCTGTGTTACTAATTTAATGTGTCTTTCCACCGCCTGGGTATGACAGAGAAAATCCGGGAGAGCAGAGGGCTTCTCTTTGGATTTAATTAGAGACATAATGTCCTCTGATGATACTCTTCTTGTGAGAGGTGGTTCTGTCAGTTGGATGTTCTGCCAATCGATCATCAAATGAAAGACAATAGCATGAAATAGTAGCTTCGGTTGTTGGAATTTCCGAATTGTATTTCTTTGAACTGGATTATCTCTTGCTTTGATTATTCTTCTGTCGTCAATCTCACGAATGGCTGTAGATTCATCATGAATCATAGCAATAAGGAGGCTTTCATGCTGAGCAATGTAAGCATTGTTTGCAAAACTTGGTGGACAATATTTCTGCTTTCATCTGACAAAGAACGAAACTTTGTTATCATTGAGAACAAATGCTTTGCACCATTGCTTGCAGAAGGGTTCATGATGCTACAGATCATGATGTTACAGATACTACCGCTCTGTAAATTACAGAGCGGTAGCATCTGGTGAATGTTCCAGCCAATTGGCACTCATGAAACCAGGAAAAATACATCACGCCAGATGGTTAACAACGGCAAGTCGTATTCTCCGTCACTACATTTCAACAGAAAACCCTTCATATCAGCTGCTTCAGATTGTGAACTTTATCATGGCAGTATATGTTCCAGTATGGTTCAATATCAAGATGAACCCTTCTGCATGCAATGGTGCAAAGCATTTGTTCTCAATGATAACAAAGTCTCGTTCTTTGTCAGATGAAAGCAGAAATATTGTCCACCAAGTTTTGCAAAACAATGCTTACTTTGCTCAGCATAAAAACCTCCTTATTGCTATGATTCATGATAAATCTACAGCCATTCGTGAGATTGACGACAGAAGAATAATCAAAGCAAGAGATAATCCAGTTCAAAGAAATACAATTCGGAAATTCCAACAACCGAAGCTACTATTTCTTGCTACTGTCTTTCATGTGATGCTCGATTGGCAGAACATCCAACTGACAGAACCACCTCTCACAAGAAGAGTATCATCAGAGGACATTATGTCTCTAATTAAATCCAAAGAGAAGCCCTCTGCTCTCCCGGATTTTCCCTGTCATACCCAGGCGGTGGAAAGACACATTATATAAATTAGTAACACAGGCTTCAAAATCAGTTGTAGGAGCAGCTGCTCGTGATAGTTTTATAAGAAACCGAATTTATGGAAGGAAAAAACTACCCAAGTTTGAAACTAACAAACAGTATTTGCTTTATTAAACAGAACACTGAAAACAGTGTACACAGATATTAGCAATGGAAGGGAAGATGGGTTGGGTAGGGCGGAACTCGTCGTACAGCCACCTCCTCGTGGTGAGTTCTGGATTGTGTTATCTCCTTCAAATAGAATTTGAGAAAACATAAACTAAGTGCTGTACATTTCAGAAATATGCATTATTTAGCAAAACAAGTGCAATATACGTCATAGTTACCATATCTATGACGATGAGCTTAATTGATCAAAATCGTCAATTATTGGTATTTCTAGTATTTTTCTAATTTTCCAAGCTATTTGTGGAAGCAGAAGATGACTTCGCTGAAGAAAACACACTTAAACTAGATTGAAAAGCATTGAAATCACTTTCAAATGGAAGCTACCGGAACGTGATTTCCTTAAAACTATGTTTTAAAACAATAATGAACCGGAGGCAGTTTTTTCCCACTTTTTCCAGTTTTTAGTGCGTTTGTGCAAGCTAAAGATATTGTCTCAGAGCTTTAAGATTTTTCACAAGTTATTTTGGTGTCCATTCACAACTTTTCCGCACTACCGCTAAAATCAAATCGAAAACGTGAAAAAACGATCCACCCTAGTTAGGAATTCCGTACTAAACAGTGCCTTCCTCCTTACTCTTGGGAGGAAATTTGTTGTGTTTAGGAAAATTTAAAATCTTTCATTATCTTTTTTCTTCCATCATTTTCTATCGAATTGTAAATAATTAGCTCAGGCAGCGGCACAGAGCACATACTACTTTTTAAATTTTGAGATCTGGCTATTTTTTTGCTTCCTATGAAGCAGTGTCTAAATTCTAAATTAATTTTCTTTGAAACAATTTCCCCAATCTTGGCAATTACCTCCAATAATTCTAACTTCATTTTCTCCGTAACGACGCGTATTAATCGAAATTTGGCAATTACTTTCACTAATTCTGACTGCATTTTCTTCGTATCACATACCTAAAACTTAGTAATTACCTTCACTAATTCTGACTGCATTTTCTTCGTATCACATACCTAAAACTTAGTAATTACCTTCACTAATTCTGACTTCATTTTCTTCGTATCACATACCTAAAACTTAGTAATTACCTTCACTAATTCTGACTGCATTTTCTTCGTATCACATATCTAAAACTTAGTAATTACCTTCACTAATTCTGACTGCATTTTCTTCGTATCACATACCTAAAACTTAGTAATTACCTTCACTAATTCTGACTTCATTTTCTTCGTTACCCGAAACTTGGCAATTGCCTTCATTTATCTCTGGAAGACTGACACGAGCCCAGGTTTTTAATGTCGTGCTAAAGTAGTGGCTTAGGAAAATTTGAAGGAGCTTAGGCAAATTCTGAGTACTTAATAAATTCTAGGCCTTTTCTGACGCAGTTTGGTTTTGCTAACATTTAAAGAGAAATGAGAAATTTCTGAAATATGTTACTTAAAATGCTGACTGACCTTCAGTCATTAACTCATTTATTATAAATGCTGAATGAAAGCTAAATTAAGGCACGATCCAGTTAATATTTGCTATTATCAATGTTGCAACCACAATTGACTTTAAATTGAAATTAAAATTCAGTATAACCCATCGCAGTTAAAGTGGTAAATGACTGACGTAACTTTTTCACAGCGGCAGCAGAAGCGCAACTTTTCTACTGTACCGAGCATCACATATACTTGTCAAGGAACTGAGTCAAGGACCAACTCAATTCCATATCGTACTTAACTGTACTGGATCTACTAGTTAGATAAACTGAACAGTTTTAATGCTGTGATAAATTGGTAATTTGTATGAAATATATAAATTTCATTCAAGTTCAGGACGCTCATGTGAATCATGTAGTAGATATCAAATAGATTTGTTCGTACCTTATGCAACTCGCGAAGATAGAATGAATATAGAATGAATTACCTACTATCAAAACATAAATTCTTGGTCAATATGCATTTTGATGCGCTCACGGAAATTAAAAATTCCGATCCCAAGAATCATTAAAGGACTACGTTTAAAAACGTTTTACGTGAATGAAATTCTGCTCGCTTATGCGTTATTTTCGATATATAACAATAGTTACGTTCAGATAGGAATAACATTATATAGTCGGTTGCTTAGTCGCCGCATTGTTGGGTCACGCCCACTTTTTTTGGGGGACACGCTCACTTTTTTGGCGGTAAAAACAGCCTCGGTTGGGGTAAGTTAAGGTTAGCTATTTTAGGTTGATTTATGTTATTTTAGGTTGGTTTATTTAACTAACCTAACATTACCTAACCTAACCTCACCCATCGTTACGTCAATACCGTATTACAGCATATTTACGAGTCCGTTCCTTCACTTCTATATACGACCCTGGTGGAAACTCATCCCTAAATTTATTATTATTATTTTATATACGACGTTCCTATAACTTCAAAGTTTAATAATTCGAAAATTACGCCTTGGCGAGCAGAATGTCATTATTGTAAAACGTATTCAAATGAGTTCCTTTAGTGATTCTTTGGAAGGAAATTTTTAATTTCCGTGAGCGCATTAAAATGCATATTGACCAAATTCTTTGGAATTCAGTTTAACCAACCGCAGAAAACGTGTTAAACTAATTTATAATTTAATCTAATTCTAGCTAAGAACTTGAGGTTTGATTATCTATAGAGATTTTTGTATTTATATCAACGAAGATAGCACTATTACTTTATAAGGATGGGTTATTCAATGAGAATTTGATGTGCGCGTATTGATAGGTATAGCAATATTTTTTTCAGTATCAAATCAAACGAATATTTCTATACATTGTGCTAGACTTATTTAGCGTTGAAAAGTTTCGGTTTCATTTTTTAGCCATTTGTGTCGAATAAAAACATTGCAATTGTAAGTACGTTGCCTGATTTATATAGAGACGTCCAAATTGGTGCTGAATTACTTTATTCTTCACTTAAAATCGTTTACTTTAGTACTTGATAAGAATATGAGTTTTGATTCTGAAATTTGTTATACTTTTTCATACATAAATGTATCTTTATTGCTATGCTGCTACCAAAAATTGAATCAAAACATACAGTATATATATATATATATATATATATATATATATATATATATATATATATATATATATATATATATATATATATATATATATATTTTCAGTAGCGTAGCTGAGCAATATATATATATATATACACACATATATATATGTACAAATATGTTAGATCTTGATTTTTTTTTCGCTTTCCAAATGAAACTGATAATTCATTTGAATTTAATATTTGGGAGACAGTGTTATTTCCATGCGTAATGAAATTGATAATTCATACAATTGGGTCCTCGCAAATTTGTTATTATTCCAAGTTTACTGCAAGTCAGTGGATTTTGAGAAACGTAAGTTAAATGTTGGTTTTAGGTACCGTAGAGTTTCGCTGTGTCAGAGCCCTAGTCATAAGACCCATAATACCTCCATGACACACAATTGTGTGCCGGTTTTGTAACAAACGTGTGACGCACTAAAGTGTGTCAAAAATTGGCGTTATTTTTTCTCGGTGTATGCACATCGAAACGTTGCTCCTTATGGACTTAGAGTACAATAAAATTTTATGAATTGAGAGTGTTTTAGTATATATGCAGCAGCAAGTTTATTTGTAATATAACACGTGCTTACTATATTATTTTGGGGCTATATTCTAGGCATCAAAAATGGTAAAAATATTATCAACAAAAAATTGTTTTTGAAAAATACATATAGACCTACATGATGTAACATACCTAAGAACCCTAAAGACCAGTTCGTTGTGAAAAAAAATTTGCGCAAGCCCTCTTAAAAATTGAACATTACGAATGCTTCTAACATCCCTTAATATTTGTTGTAGAGTAACTGTGAAGAGTAACTAACCAAAACACAGCTTTGTTATAAGATTGCTCAGCTCATGCAATTTTAATGGGTTCTTCATTTATTTTTCTATCAGTCATTAGTCTGGCAAATACAGTGGTAAGAAACAAATATTCGTACACCAAGAAATTTTTCATTGAACAAGTTTTAACAAACTAAAACGACACTTAATGACAAATTAATTGTGTAAAAATGCGTAAAGGCCAAACGTGCGAGAAAAAATCAGAAAATTTGTTTTTTAATACACACCAACTCTTTTGTTTTTAAATATTCACACCAACGCCTTGGGTAGAATGGTACTCGGGACACACCAACGCCTCAGGTAGTATAGTACTCGGGACACACCAACGCTTCAGGTAGTATGGCACTCGGGACACACCAACGCCTCAGGTAGTATGGTACTCGGGACACACCATCGCCTCAGGTAGTATGGTACTCGGGACACACCATCGCCTCAGGTAGTATGGTACTCAGGACACACCATCGCCTCAGGTAGTATGGTACTCGGGACACACCATCGCCTCAGGTAGTATGGTACTCGGGACACACCATCGCCTCAGGTAGTATGGTACTCAGGACACACCAGCGCCTCAGGTAGTATGGCACTCGGGACACACCATCGCCTCAGGTAGTATGGTACTCGGGACACACCAGCGCCTCAGGTAGTATGGCACTCGGGACACACCAGCGCCTCAGGTAGTATGGTACTCGGGACACACCAACGCTTCAGGTAGTATGGCACTCGGGACACACCATCGCCTCAGGTAGTATGGTACTCGGGACACACCAGCGCCTCAGGTAGTATGGCACTCGGGACACACCAGCGCCTCAGGTAGTATGGTACTCGGGACACACCAACGCTTCAGGTAGTATGGCACTCGGGACACACCAGCGCCTCAGGTAGTATGGTACTCAGGACACACCAACGCCTCAGGTAGTATGGTACTCGGGACACACCAACGCTTCAGGTAGTATGGCACTCGGGACACACCAGCGCCTCAGGTAGTATGGTACTCAGGACACACCAACGCCTCAGGTAGTATGGTACTCGGGACACACCAACGCCTTAAGTAGAATGGTACTCGAGACACACCAGCGCATCAGGTAGAATGGTACTCGGGACACACCAACGCCTCAGGTAGTATGGTACTCGGGACATATCAGCGCCTCAGGTAGTATGGTACTCAGGACACACCAACGCCTCAGGTAGTATGGTACTCGGGACACACCAACGCCTCAGGTAGTATGGTACTCGGGACACACCAACGCTTCAGGTAGTATGGTACTCGGGACACACCAGCGCATCAGGTAGAACGGTACTCGGGACACACCAACGCCTTAAGTAGAATGGTACTCGGGACACACCAACGGCTCAGGTAGTATGGTACTCGGGACACACCAACGCCTCAGGTAGTATGGTACTCAGGACACACCAACGCCTCAGGTAGTATGGTACTCGGGACACACCAACGCCTCAGGTAGTATGGTACTCGGGACACACCAACGCCTCAGGTAGTATGGTACTCGGGACACACCAGCGCATCAGGTAGAATGGTACTCGGGACACACCAACGCCTCAGGTAGTATGGTACTCGGGACACATCAGCGCCTCAGGTAGTATGGTACTCAGGACACACCAACGCCTCAGGTAGTATGGTACTCGGGACACACCAGCGCATCAGGTAGAACGCTACTCGGGACACACCAACGCCTTAAGTAGAATGGTACTCGGGACACACCAACGCCTCAGGTAGTATGGTACTCGGGACACACCAACGCTTCAGGTAGTATGGTACTCGGGACACACCAACGCCTCAGGTAGCATGGTTCTCGGGACACACCAACGCCTCAAGTAGAATGGTACTCGGGACACACCATCGCCTCAGGTAGTATGGTACTCGGGACACACCAACGCCTCAGGCAGTATGGTACTCGGGACACACCAACGCTTCAGGTAGTATGGTACTCGGGACACACCAACGCCTCAGGTAGTATGGTACTCGGGACACACCAACGCCTCAAGTAGAATGGTACTCGGGACACACCAACGCTTCAGGTAGTATGGTACTCGGGACACACCAACGCCTCAGGTAGAATGGTACTCGGAACACACCAACGCCTCAAGTAGAATGGTGCTCGAGACGCACCAACGCTTCAGGTAGTATGGTACTTGGGACACACCAACGCCTCAAGTAGAATGGTACTCGGGACACACCAATGCCTCAGGTAGTATGGTACTCGGGACACACAAGCGCTTCAGGTAGTATGGTACTCGGGACACACCAATGCCTCAGGTAGTATGGTACTCGGGACACACCAACGTCTCAGGTAGAATGGTACTCGGGACACACCAACGCCTCAGGTAGAATGGTACTCGGGACACACCAGTGTCTCAGGTAGAACGGTACTCGGGGCACACCAACGCCTCAGGTAGTATGGTACTCGGAACACACCAACGCAGTATGACACTCGTATACTCAGAATAGGGACGAGGAGAGACGCCAAGGTTAAGGCTAATGCATATTTCTGAGGGCAACTACAGAAAACTCAGAACCCTGGAGTGGTAGCTTTCATAACTGGCCTGAATATGTAATGAGTGATTGTATACGAGTGACTAACATTTAAAACACATAACTAGCGCCACCTACACAATTGGTGAGGGCACTAGCAGCCGGCTACGCAATCCACGGTCAACTTTGTTCAAGGGCTCGATCATCGGTCTTTGATGCTGGATGCCACCTGGCAGGAGACTGAGGAAAACTATTAGAAAAAACGTGCAGCCACGTAATGTTGAAGGTACTCCTTACTTCTTCACAAATCGAAAAATAAAATAGAAATAATAATATCTTCGGGAGGATATCATTACGTTACCTCAGCTGTAGATAGGTCGATCTTGGGGCACTTCTATCTTTAGAGCCCTTTTGTTCCAATTTTCATGTCTTTTGTAACTCACTCACCGTACGGTAATGAGAGCTTTAAAAATTGACATGTTTTCTTCTGAATATTTAAATAATTACTCTGTAATTTTCGTGGTACGCGATGAAATTTCCTGGTAATCAGAGACTGATGTATTTCACAGTTTCTTCTAGGAAACAGGGAAATTTTCACGCTAAAAATGAAAAGTACCATCGTAGGGATGAACAAACTTGCAAGCATTTCGAAATTTCTTAGGAATCGCAACATTCACTCAAAATCGTCCAATTAGTGTTGTCATGCTATGCTAAAGTAACGGATGTCGGGAGACGATGACTGGACATGCGGTCAAGGAGAGCTTATGCGCTATGCTCCCCTCCTCAATTTTATTGTTTTTGGTGATCTTGTTGGACAAGTGAATCCCGCAGCTGTTGGGGAATACCTGCGCAGAGAACAGCCCATTAACTAACACGTTAACTGAATATTGGTACAAATGTGTGCCACTAGATGAATAAGCTCATTCTCTAACCAGATCTATGAATTACATCGCAATTATATCCCTACCTTTATTTTAATCAGAATACGGCGTACAAGTTAAAATTTTATCGTGCAATTATATTGTTCCCGGTTCTTAGGAAGGGTAAAAATGTAATCAAGCAGTATTGTCACTTTTCCATTCTGCTGCTTCCAACCTAACCTAACCGACCGTAGTAACCGCACAAACTTAGTTAAGTGTTTATTTGCAGAATATTGAAAATAGGGCTTATTAAGGGTACCCAATAATTTCACCTGGATTGGTCAAAGAGCGTAATCATTTGGAGCCAGAGGGGCGCAAATCGTTCCATCATATTCATAAACAGATGAATTTATTGTTACACTAAGGAGGTGGGGCATTAAAATTAAGATCTCTTTTCATCTTATGCGCTTGTTGAATTTTGGTACATTATCAAAACGTTCAACTTTGGTTGAAGACTCTCAACCAAGGTTCAGTTCGTTCATGGCTCATCTGTGTATGCTAACAGTCTTATTTTAGGAACTAAGTGGTTAATTATTTTAGAATTGTTCTTTAGCGGGCTTTTCATATAAATTGTTAGCGAAATCCGAGGCATAAAGAAGCTACTCGATATATCGTACGTCGTAGTGAGGAACACAGAATTTGAACGAAAAGTTCGTGAAATTTCCTCATCTGATTATAACCCACAGGCAGTTAAACATTTCTCAACTCTAAAATAAACTTTCAGTGAGAGAAACTCAATTTTACAAATCTAAAAACTTACGTCGAGGATAGGTTTGCTATCGTTTCCGTCACGGCTGCGCTTGAAAAGCTCTTTTGAATGATTCCAGAGATTCGGGTAGAAGGTAGATGGAGTGAAGGCCTGCCAGTGGCAGACCGCAGTGGCGTTTGGTTGTGCCGCCGTGGCCGCCCCTGAGGAGCGCTGCTGTGCCGAGCCCTGCTCAGCCCCCGCAGGCCGGACCGCGTTCTCGCTGCGCCCAGAGCAGGCTGGAGCATGACAAGGTGATGTTGAAAGTGGGTGTTATTTGTGTGAAGTGCTTCCCATCGTCTACGTTCTCGCTGCGCCCAGAGCAGGCTGGAGCATGACAAGGTGATGTTGAAAGTGGGTGTTATTTGTGTGAAGTGCTTCCCGTCGTCTACGTTCTCGCTGCGCCCAGAGCAGGCTGGAGCATGACAAGGTGATGTTGAAAGTGGGGGTTATTTGTATGAAGTGATTCCCATTGTCTACGTTCTCGCTGCGCCCAGAGCAGGCTGGAGCATGACAAAGTGATGTTGAAACTGAGTGTCATTTTTATTAAGTACTTTTTAACGTCTGTATATGAGCTGCTTCGAGGACAATCTAGAAAATGATGCGATGATGTTGAAAATGATATTCAGTTCTACGAAATGCTTTTATCGAATCGTCTAGGATATTTCACTTGAAACACTCATTCAAAAGCCTTAAATTCTGATACTCCTTGATTACGATTGATTTCCTTTTGGAACTTTTATGCTCAAAATATTTGATACCAGCGAAAAATTTGTCTTCCAATGTCATATTAACACTCAAACTGATTACCGTCATCATTTGCTGAGAAATAGAAACAAACTCATACATTTATAATACATGAAAGCCATATCTCGAAATAGCTCTCTTTTTGGTGGTACTAAATTCTGGGATTCCATAATCCCACATTTACGATACCTCCATCTACTCCTCCTTCAAAGTAAGCAGAAACTCCCATGCTCTCAACTTACTAGACAAATGAAAAATAACTGAACAAATAGAATAAACAATGTGAGCACACTAGAAAAATCGTTTTCAATCACTGTCATTTACCACGAAAAATAAGTAGGGTAAATCTCTTATTACAGAGCTACCATTAAAACAACCAGACTATTTGATGATGAAAATTTACCATCATTTTGAACCGCATTTTCTCTGAGCTTGATACTGGCATATTTGTCACACGGCTTAACTAGTTCTAAGGTGGAAACACAAGTACACTGAGAAATTTACCTCAGTTTACAGCACAATTTTTCAACTCTTGGTAGTTTGCTAAGGAAGCTTGTAGTTTGTTTTGCTCACGATGCTTAAATTGTCTAATAGGCATTAAGTACTGTATATTCTTTAGCTTGATTTGTTGCAATGTATATGCTTATAGAATATAAATTAAATCTTTCATTTCGTAAATAATTTCCCTCAAGAGGGTGGAACTATATACTTAGAGCTCATTATCGACTAGTTGCAGTATTACTTGAGCTAGGAACTAGGCTCATGGTTCAGAATTAAAAGTTAAGTAAGCTTTCCTTTACTTGAAGTAAATAATTATTTGTCGTGAACTTGCTCGTTTTGATCCGCAGCATTCCTTTGATTCAGTATTTATAACTCCATTCTCCATCTTTTATCTTCTTTCATACACTGCTTTCTATCTCTCTATATCTATTCACACGGTGTTGGGGCACACCTTTCCCGCTCATACATGCTGGCACCTTCCTCGTTTCTTTTTTGGGGCACCTTTTGGCATTTTTTTAAAAGTATTTCGAAGCTCAAACTAATTTATAATCTGATCTAATGTTCCCAAATGATTACCCATCATACTAAACTTTTTCAAAACCATACGGACTTTGTCAGAAGTATGCACGTAACGGTTTAGGAGCTAGGTAAAGTTTGATGTACATTGTTAAGAGAATTGAATACAGAGTCCGCTTGCTAAATGTACATTATTGATAGTTTTTAAAAATTGAGAATCGTACGATCACAACATGCGGAAATACCAGAGGTCATTAAAAGAGTTGTCCGCGTATAAATTGATTAGTGAAAATATTCAGTGTATTCCAAGCGGGTCGATAAACTACATGAACTTTGATGGTTAAAATTTCAAGTTGTAAAATTTATTTATGTTTTGTTTTACTATGTTGCAAGCTTTAGTTCATGATCTAAAATATTTTGCTTCCGTCGCCTCACCTGGAATTGGAGCGCGATTTTTCATCGATTTCGTTGTGACGCAACCAAATTTTTTCGCGACTGTTGTGACGGCGTTAGGTCCATTGTGGCCCCACTTCGTGCCCTGGAATATTAAACAACTTCTTGTTGCAATAAAATGTTGCATTTTTCCCGGGATGTAGCGTTTTTACTCACGACGTAGCATTTTACCTAGGATATACAATGGCTTCAGAAAGGAACTCTAGGATACCAATATTTTCATAAAATTATAAATTACGGTAAGATTTGAGTAATTAACGACCCTAATAGGTCATATTATTTTAGATTTAGCGTTATTCTTTCATTTAAATATCATACTCATTTTTAAAATTTGTTTCAACTTAGGTAATCATATTTCTCTAAACGTGGGAAAACGAAACTTGTAAGTCAACAATAAAACTCCACAGTTTATAATTTGACCATTATCCCGAAAATATATCCGAATTTCTGACCATAAACTTTTTTAAATTCTACTAAAAGTGCTCCAATGTATTCAACGTCATGATTTAGAAAAAAACTATTCATTATTTAAAATACTCCATCTTTTTCATTTTGATTCAGAGGAGCTTATTAAAATCGATAATACCCGAACACCGGCAGTGTTCTAATTTGTCCAAAACCTGGCGGCCCAGAGTTACTTCTATTTTACAAGAGAGTGGGCGCCTTAAAGATCCGCTGCCTCTGAAACAGATTTGAAACTGCTTCTCAGGTTCAAAAAGGGAGTGGCATTGTTGAAAAGTGTTCTGTTTCAACAATTTAAAACAGATTGAATAAATTTAAACTAAGAGACCGGGGAAGAACAGAAAGCGTAATTTAGAATATGTCAGAACGTATAAAGATTTCCGCGTCACACTGGCGGAGGGTGTTTTTTTCGCGATGAAAGCAAATTCAGTACGCTAGCCAGTGATGATAGGCAATATGTTCGACGGATGAGAAAGTGAGGAATTTCATCTCAAGTGCTCAAAACTGCGCAGCCTCGCGCAAGACATATGCCATGCGCCTTGCTGCTAGAGTAAAGTGGACACTTTTGCGCAATCACGGTTGTGCGCCGACGCTGCCAGCCCCGTGATCACGGTGTTGAATGACGGCAGCTTGATCTCGGGGACTGTATTTAATTCGAGTGACAGCAACTTTTGGCCTGATTCTAGAATCGGACAGCAGCACTCACGTTATAGTTCTCAGCGATGTAGGTCATCACTTGGAACAACATCGGGTGGCCGGGCTCGAAGCGGAAAACTGCGTTGTTGATCTGGCCCTGATTGTACACCTGCAGCACCTGAAAACGGCAGTATTTTAAAGTTTTATTCTTTTCACACCCTGGATAACGCTGATTGTATCCAACTTGATCGGTTTTGAAAGATATGTTCAATGCTGAAAAATACAAAAAGCAAAGGAGAAGGAAATAACATAAACCTTAGAATATGGAAGAAAACCCTTGCAGTTGATTTGTAACATTTGAGATGTTTTGTGCAAGTATTAAAAATAAAATTGTATTTAAGCAAAATCCTGAACTATAACAATTCAAGTAATTTCTGCAAATGACATAAAACGATATTGATTCAGGTCCTACAAATGAACTAAGTCTCAAGTGCTAATCATAACCCAACTTTATTGAGCATAACATACACACAATAGGACACAAAACATGTCTCCTGTACGAGTCTCTCAGCGTGGTTTGAAGTGAAATTTTCTGATGTAAGAATAAAATCTATTAACTATTTTGCCCCCACGAAATGAGTCTAGCCAGTATTTGATTCAAATGTTGATAGAAATAGCTCACAGAACTGCCGACGACACCTCGGTCTACCCACTGAAGCCTATGCACGAGCTTGTAGTTTATACAACATTAGGAGTACATTGCCCTCAATAATTTCTTTTCGACTAGTGACATGGGTATTACAATACTGGCGTGCGTGTATCATCTAAGTGTATTAACTTTGAGATATTTTAAAAATCAATGATGTACTATCTTTTTTGTACCATCTTTATTGGAAATAAAGTGTTTTTTTTCTTCTTCTCCTGTCAGCACGTGCGTGAAGCCTCGTATGTGGTGCAGAAACTCACATCAAATGCAGAACCTGAGATAGAATCTCCTGCTGTGTATATTCCTATCTTTTATATCAGGTTAGTAGCTGTGCTGTTACGAAGGAAGTCGTGAATGAATGTATATCCACATGAAAAAATGACCAAGTACCGCTAAGAAGTTCGGCAAACTTCGTGCTGTCTTGAGAGCGATGATGTCAAGGTCGGAGTACAGTCCTCCAGATTTGTAGACAACCGCAAGTCTCCCGATGTTGCTCAGGTTATTGGGCAAGTAAGCTGAAAGGAAAACATAATAAGTGGACACAATGATTTTTTCATTTGTACTGCTCAATCTTTGTTGTACAAATTTTACGATGAGAGCATTAAGATAAGAAGTACTAATCGTACTGAAAATGACCAACTCCGCAGCAGTCAGCAGTGTTACTGAGCTCAGAACTGCGTCTACAATTTCAGAGGTTGAGAAACGGGGTGTCAGTGCACAATTTTAATTTGACCTTTTGACTCCTAAGGATCACCTTCTACTACTCTGGTTTTAGAAAATTATTAAAAATAATTAATACTAAAATTCCTGACCCAAAATAGCAGTAAACTTGAATTTTTTAATGAAAAATTCGACAGTAGCTACGAGTAACATAGAAGCCCTATCAAATTATTCCTACATTCTCCCAACTACCACATGAAACATTTGCTTTGAAGGATTTGTAATTTGAGATGTTTTGTAATTTTTTTCCATATACATTGTGAAATGTTTGAACATACTACCGTAATTTTGCATTGGATTCAATTGCTCACATAAAAGCTCATGTATATTGCAATAAAAAATAAATTTTCAACATCAACCTAGTTATTGTTTGGCAATGCATTTGGATCGTAACCAACGCGTTGTTTTCTCTGCGTTAACGTTTTCGATCGCTCAAAAATTATTGACTAGTAAGAAAATTTTTGTTCTTTGAACGTTCAGAAGACATCAAAATTACCGTAATCTTGAACGAAAAAACATATGTCGTTTTAGGAAAATGGTGTGCTTCACAGTTTTGCTCCGGTAGGGAATAAGTTACTTATCGCTCTATCGGACATTGCCTTATATTTTTCAATTGTTCAACGTTAAGAATAAGTTATAAACAGTTTGAAATTTTAATTATAACATTGTTTGAAAAGAGAAACAAAGCATACCTCGAATATGGAAAAAAATTGAACGTGCTCAAATTTGTTTATGCACAAACATGTAGCAGCCTTGCAAAAAAAGTACTTTTAGCTGCCCTTTCATAGGTTCAAAACTTACGAGTCATCCAGAATTTTTTTGACTTGTACAAGGACAAGAGAGGGGTTGCCGTCAGCAGAAGCTCAAAATCGAGGAACGCGACGCGTAAGTTCTTGTGAACTGACCGTAGAGGTTCTAAGTCATCCAGAGTAGACTGGTGAAGCGACCGTGCCGTTGTAAGGAACCACACCAGCCCGCTTGGGTTGGTGGCGCAGAAGCTGTCGCAGTAGGGGGATAATGTGAGAGAGTGTAAGCATAAATTCACAGCAGAAGAAGGTGTTTTATTTCAATCAAACCTGATTCATACCTTTTTGTACATTGTTTTCCAAATGCCTTATAACCAACACTAGGACGCAACGACGGTTACCCCTGCGTCAGGTCTATTTCTGACACCAGGGTAACGTAGGAAATTATGACTGTTCTTTCTTATCCAAGCGGGGAGAACCATCGGGCAGAATAAAAATGAGGAACTAACTCATCATTTGCGTCACCGAGAGTTGTCAAATGAACGAATTCTTGGTACAACGTGAAAGCTAGAATAAATTTTTGGGATAAATAGAAGTACCAACGTTGTCAAAAAGCTTTAAAAAATCAACACTTTGTATTTCTGAAAACCTATGATCCGTACCTGGAAGATAACAGGTATAGGTAAAAATTCCAAAGAAACGTAATTCTAGGCTCCAAGACGCGCTTTTTGGTTCTCACAGAACTCGGTGGCCAAAGGAACAACTTTAGTGTTCCTCAGGGATCTATTCTTAGTCCGCTGATGTATTCTATTTAAATTAATGATTTTTTTTATTCCTTCTTGCACAAGCATTTCTATGTATGCGAATAATATTCAAGTTGCAATGAGAAGTTCTATGGCAGATTAACTGCAGCTGCTTATGAAAGCGAAAGGCCTATTAATTAAAGTGAAATCATGGTATGATCAAAATTATTTTGAACTAAATTCGACAAAGACACAGTGCATTATTTTTAAATCCAAAGATACAAAAAACTAATCCAAAAATAACCCTAATGGAAGGAAATGATAAAATTAGGCCATTAATTAGAAGAAATTAGAAATTTGAGCACTTGGTTCGATCAAAATATGTCCTTGAAATCTCACGGGGAAAAAACATGCAACTGAATTAACAGAACCTTAGTGTTTTTTCATCGTGTTTACAGTATTCTCGACGAAAAATTTAGATAATTAGCCATTTTTGTGTTTTAACTATTGCAGAGTAGGAGGAGGCATACCCCAATACCTTCAACGAGTTACAAAAATGTGTGAATTTCGGAGCCAGAAGGTATGCTAAAGTGTATTGATGAAGAGCGATCATGCACTCTCTCGACCAAATAAACTCGGCTCTACTCCTAGAGTCTTCACTTATTCAAGGTCGTGCAAGAAAGTTCCTCACCTATAAGCCCAATACGCATTCCCTTTTTCATACCTCCCTCTGAATAATGCTCGTATTGTACAATTGTTCCCTCACTCTGCTACGAACCAAAGGGCGGACTGCAGAAATATTTCGGTCAACGTACGATGTTAATAGTCATCTTGTAAAACTCTACATATAGGACTAGACTACAGCTTTTTAACTTTAATTTAAAAAAGCTCAAGTTCAATTTAAAAAAGCTCAAGTTCAATTTAAAAAAGCTCAAGTTTAATTTTAAAATGTTCAAGGTCAATTTAAAAAAGCTCAAGTTTAATTTTAAAAAGATCAATTTTAATTTAAGAAGGCTCAAGTAGGCTTTATTTAAAAAAAGATCAAGTTCAATTTTGTGTAGCTTATATTTCTAAAATTGCATACTTATGTGATAATAATATAATTGAAGTTTATTCGTCGGAATGCATATTTATTTAAAAGTAGCTACCTGCACTGAAAATAGAGTGAATCTATGTAATATCAGACAAACTAAGCTGCTGTGATTTTGTACTCAGTTAGACATTCTTCAAGTTTTACGTATGAATCATTTGCTAAACAGATCATCGGTACGATGATCTGTTTAGCAAATGACACTGTATATCTATTGACAAAAATGATGCAAATAAACTTTACGTAATAAGTAACTGTGGGACAATTAGCAAATTGCACTGACTGAAAAATTGAACATTACTGAGCTTCAACTTTTCAGTCAGTACAATTTGCTAATTGTTTCACAGTTACTACATAAAGCTCATTTGCATTTGCGGAGTTGCGGTCCACCGTAGTTTTGCAGTTCCAGTTCTTCTTATGTAAGTGTTCTGTGGTCACACTTCCCAACTTCCCAAGTTCCCAGTCGCGGATCTGATCCCATAGAGTAAGGATGGCTGCGACACGTGCTCCCGAGGTTCCGGAATTCTGGAGTAGAACTGCCACCGGTGTTTTTATTGATTTAATAGCTTCCCAACCATGCCTGTGGAAGGTTCAAAGTAAGGAATATAAAAACAAAACGTTAAAAGCAGTCGCTCTAATTGACATCAAGAAAGCAATGCAACCTTTCATGCCTGACCTGACTGTAGAGAATATAAAAAGAAAAATAAATACTCTGCGTACACAGTTCAGACGTGAACTTAAAAACATTGAACAATCTAAAAAATCAGGTGCAGGCGTGTCAGATGTTTATACTCTCAAACTTTGGTGCTTCGATAGTCTGGTTTTTCTTAATGAGGGTGAGCTCCAAAGAGAATCTCGCTCAAGTTTAGATGATGCCAGTACTGGAGAGGTAAGTAATTTGATTCTGATGAAGTAGTGACTCCGTCAAACCTTATATTATAAAAATTTCCGCGTTAAATATAATTAATGCTTATTTAACGATGAGTACATCTTTTTGCATTCACTAATTAACTACGAACTTTTTCTTGAATCATTTTGCGCAATATTAAGTCAAGCACACACTAACAATAAGTGATATAAAGAAAGCAATCTATGGAAACTGAGAAACATTTATTTCATGCGAATCAATACGCAGAACAATGAAGCAATCAGCAAAACTATGAAAGAATCCATTATATCTGAAACAATTAAACGCAATGTGAATCATTCTGCTTATGAGATTTATGTGCTTCCTGCTGTTACGTTTATCTAGAATGATTACATTCTGAAGCAGTGTTCGTATTATTCAGCGTGTTAAGTAAGGTTTACCATGCACTTCATGGTTTTGCCGATTGTGTCATTCAATTGCTGTATGTTTCGCTGAGCTTCTGATTGTGTAACTGGTATTTGCAAGAATGGTTCAATAGGGTATAAGTGTTCTTCTGTTCTGTTCGATTGTTGAAGAAAATTTGCGTATTGTTTCATTAAGAATTTTATTGACCCTAGCCTGTATAACATTGACTGTCTTCAAAACCCATTGGCTATTGGCAATTGCAAAAACTGGATATTTGTAATAGACGATTATGGTATAACCTCAGAATTCACTTTCCAAATCGCATGTCATCTAATTTTAAACTAATAAATTCCGGTTAATTAATACTTCCAACACGACGTTCATGGTAATTACCATTTGCCATTAAATTTTCGATGTATTATACAGAATTATTATCACGTAGTGTTAAGTCCCATCCATGAATAAAAACGGGCTTCATAATTTTACGCAATTTATGCACATACGATGTACGATATGATTTTTGTTATTGTGTGTTTTCATAGTTAGGAGGCGCCTTTTCTCCTTTATTATTCGCACGCTCTGCAATCGGAAGCCGGCAGATGCCGACGTTATTCGAAATTACTTGCATCTTCCTCACAAGTCGGCCGATGCCAAATTGTGCTTGCAGTGCGAGCGCTCCCAAACGAAGAAAAGACATACATTAATTTGCATGTAACAATAAGACCAATGGGGTTTACAGAATATGTGTATTTAATAACTTTTACAGTATAGAAAAGACACTTCTCCTGTTAAGAATGAACCAGAATATTTGCCAAAATCTATTTTTGCCACCACTCTTCCAAGTTGGCTGCCAAAGCAGGAGTGGTAGAGGGGTGCAAAATCAGTATGTATAATATACAGTACCTTATTGTGAAAATAAAAAAATAGCTTTCCGTAAAATTTTCTACATTAAAATATAGTCGAACCAGAGAGTAAGCAATCCGATGGGGGCAGAACTTCATCGAATGCAGCAGTTCCAAATCTAATCTATTATATAATGCATCTAGAGTTTTACAACATAAATATAATTGAGTGGATTATTTGAATGTGTTTGATATACATTTGCTAATAAAATATTTTGGAAAATATATCAGTATTTCACAAATCATTTATAATCGTTGCCTAATAAGAAGGTAAATCTTTCACTCAAGAAAGAAACCTAATTATTTCAAGAAAATTGTGCATGTAAATAAGGGTGGAATGGCTCAGATCACAATTCGATACCGTCCGTCATCCCAACCATTCTATCCTGCCAAGGAACCGAACCTTCTTCTTGGAAGTAAGTGCAGTATGACTCCCGAATGAGCCTGGCTTCAGGATTAATCCTGCGGGGTCTACGCAATAGTGGGAGGAGAGATTCAGTTCTTCTCCATGAACCAGCGATAATCTCACCGGTTAAGGTGTTTTCTTGGTCCACTGAACTCGACACATCAGAATGGTCTCGAAGGAAGTTGTGCAGTACTAAACAGGCTAACACAATTTTTTCCACTTTTGATGGATGGAGATTAATTTTGTTCAGTAAAACCCCGAACTTGTTAGCCAAGATCCCAAACGCATTCTCCACAACGCGATGAGCTCTAGAGAGACGATAAGAAAATATCCTTTCGTTATGGGACTGGTTACGAAAAGGAAATGGCTTCATCAGGTATGGACGGAGAGGAAATGCATCATCCCCTACGAACACGTAGGGCAGCTGCCTCTCACTTCCGACTGGTGCTCGACTTTGGGAAATTCTTGCTGCTGATCTTTCAAGCAATCGATTGAGGGAACAGCTTTCCCAAACGCCGCCGTCAGACACCCTGCCATTTATCCCAACATCAGCGTAAATAAACTTGTAGTTAGCATCTACCACTGCCACTAGGATAACACTGTGGGTACCTTTATAATTGAAATAATAGGAGCCACTGTTAGGAGGTGGTCGTATTATGACGTGTTTGCCGTCAATGGCTCCCAAACAATTTGGGAAGTGCCACTTCCTTTCAAAATCCGCAGCGATGCTGGCCCATTCTTCTTCAGTCCGAGGAAACTGAAATATAAAGAAAGCATCAAAATTTAGTAGCATTAAATGTATTCTAAAACGTTTGCTCGTTAAAAGGAAGTTATTTTACTTTCTGTCCCTTTTTTCAGAGAATTATACACAAGAGACATACATATATTGCCATTATTTGTGTAAACAGGTCACTATTTATTCAGTATTGTTCTACCTTCACATATATGGTAATAAAATAAGTAATGATAGACATTTTATGTTTTTACACTATACATTGATAGACACTATAAGTAGTTATATATTCTGTATATTGTCCAATCAATCGAACAATTGACTGATCAGAATTAATCAAGATAAAGTCATAAAACGTTCACACAGTGTATTAACCCTTTCTTTCATGGGTCTTTTTTTGCAACTTTTTGAAGATATTGGTTTAAATTGGGGATTCACGGAGAGGTCGGCTATTGCCTCATGCATGGTTGCGACGTTCATGAAAAAATTCTGCCTTTAATCCCTTCTGAAATAAAAGTTAATTTTTGGAGAAGTGTCACATATTCAACACACTATCAAAGAAATGGATAATATATTTAGACACTTTACATATTAATAAAGCGTTGTAGAGATAAACTATCCCTAATAGTGTATACAAAACGTTACTGTATTATCATCACTATTATAACTATTGATATCATGAAATTTTTTAATGAATTGTAGACAAATAGATAATGGTTCATGTTTTTTTACAGGTATCACAAGATCTTCTAGATCTCGCTGCAGAGGAAAATATGGAAATGACAGAAATTCAAAGTGCACTTGGAACTGATCAAGATTTGTTAGAAATAGAAGGAGTTGGAGAAGCCACTATGATTTCGTCATCAGGACCAAGTTCTCGTCCTCCCTCCTATGCGAGTGGTGAACCAAATATCCGCCCACCCAATACAAAGAAAAGGAAGAAAAGTAATGATGAATGCATGCTCCTTCAAACGGCTGTGAACAAGTTAACATCGTTGGAAAAGGAAGAGGACGATCCTTGTGAAATATTTGGTCGTTTTATCAGTTCTGAACTAAAAAAATGAATGAAAGTAATAGCCGAATTGCAAAAAAGTTGATGAGTGACATCATTTTTTATGGTTCCTCGGGAGAACTAACGCTGTCGCATAAACTAACGAAGGACTAATAACGATAAGACGACATTCTTACATTTTAAGAATGTGTCAGCAATGCATGAAGACTATAAGATGTTTGAATTAAATATGTATCTTATAGTATCTTTATTATATTGAAATGGAGGCTATAAATTTACAAGTCATGTTTCATTTGTTATGATTCACATTTTTCATTCATTATTTAGATTTTAATTTCTTTAATAGGAAAATATATATTCAAATGAATGCAGTGTTTATTTCATGTAATCGAAGTAATTGATATGAAGTTTTTTCATCAATTTTATACGTTTTCTTATATTCAAACAAAAACTCAGTAATCAAATACATTTTTGCACTAATTTTCTTATAATATATAATAGCATACTGAATTTGCTTATGATGTGTTGAAAAGGACGCTTTGAATTAATTTATAATGGCATTTATTTAATTTATTAGGATTAATTTCGTTCAGTTATTATCAACACACTATTGCATTTAATCGGAAAATCTATTTTTATACGGATGCAAAGTTTATGTTAAATAATCAAAGTAATTCATATGAAGGTTATTTTGTTTATGAATGGAAAGTATTTTTTATATATACAGGAAACTCAATTGTGAAATATATTTTTGTGTTAATTTTTTCTATAATATAATGTAGCACACTGCATTGTCTTATTAGCCTCATAGCAGCTACTCACCTTCATATATTCTCCTTTTAGTGACTGGTAGATAGCTTCGCATGTTTCTGGAATTGTCAGTGACAGGCTTTGTTTCGATATTCTTGTCGGATATTGCAAAGAAGTATACGTATCCCCTGTGGCCAAAAAGCGTAGAGTTGCTTCTAACCTCTGCCCAGCAGAGATACTCTCCCTCAGAACTGTGCCACTCCGAGATATACTGAGTTCAATTTTTCTCAGCAACAAAGAAAATAGCTCAGGCTTCATCCTCATGTAATTTTGAAAGTCACTTTGGGACTCAGCTCACAGTTCCTTGAAAATGTGCTCATAACTACTTTTAATTGGTCTTCTTTGTAGCCATTTCTTCGCCCAAATCTTCTTCTTTTTATACTGCCGTAATATTTTCAAGGATGCTGCAGCAATACAGCACACAAGCGCTGCTTTCATAAGCTTTTTGCACTTCATTGCCGTCAGTTAATGAAGAGCGCACCTTATCACGACCAGAGACTGCAGCGCACTGAGATTAACAACACATACGTGTGGACAAACCGACAATTTGAGTGTCATCAGAGTCCATGGACGTGCGTGTCAACTCGACAACATGAGTGTAGGTCTGGACGTGCCTTTAGGTATGATCTGAACCAATCATGGGCAACCCCTCGAATGCCATAACAGTGTAGTTTCTAGAGTAATAAGTTATGGTCCACACAATCGAATGCTTTTCGAAAGTCAAGAAATACAGAGAAGACAGGGTTTCCTTCATCTATATTAGAATAAAGGAATTGTAAATGATTTAATATATCCTGTGTTATTGATTTTTTAGAGCGAAAGCCGTATTGTTTATCGTAAAGAAATGATTTTTGTTCAAAATGAGAGTACACTTTTTTATACACAATTTTTTCGAATACCTTGCTAATTACAATTACATCGGAAGAGTTGGTAGGCGTAAAGAAAAAGGAGTTTTGTTCTCGAATATGATCCATGTATTCCAGGTGATCAGTAGGTTCACTTGGAATACCACCAGCTATAGCTTTCCCTACGTTTCCGAAGAAATTGTTTAAGAGAAAAGCGATTTCTTTCTTCTCATGGTATGCTACATTATCTTGAACAACATGTTTAATTTTCTTTTTATCGGCGTTATTCGGTTTACAGCATGAGTTAAGGAGGCGCCAATTCTTTTTAAAGTCAGCTTTAAATTGAGTAAACTTGCGCGTAGAGTAGTTCTTTTTTGATGTCATTATCTGATTTTTCACATAGTTTCTGAATTGGTTGTATGTTTCTCGAGATATTCGCTTTTCGTAGAGGAGGGCTAGGTACGCTTGACGTTTCTTTATATTTATGACGATGTCACCAGTAATCCAGGGCTTTTGTTCATTTTTCGGGATAACTGTACGAGTTACAATTGGGCAACACTGATTGTATGCGACCATTATAGTTTCAGTCAACTTTACTACTGTTTCATCAATGCTCTTTGCATTATTGTGTTGAGAGATGTGCAATGTTGGTATTGATTCTTCTAAAACGGTGCTCATTTCTTCTAAATTTGATTCGTTTACTTTACGATGTGAGTTTCAGCCCGTGGCTTGGTGCAAGCAATATAGACATTTTTCTTAACAAGAAAAACTGGAAAATGATCCGATAAGTCAGAAGTAATGATTCCAGAAATAAAATCACTTGGGTCTGTCATAAAGATATTGTCAAGCACCGTAGCAGGCTCAGAGGTTATTCGTGTAGTCTTTGTGATGATCGGAAGGAAAGATTAAGACTGAAAGGCTGTTAGGAAATTAGCGATTGGTTCATAGCTTTCATGTTTCAGTAGATCATAATTGAAGTCACCGCATATTATTATTACATTGTATAAGGATCTGTTCAACTGAGGAATGATACGATTTAGCTCATTCAGGAAGGATAGAGGACAGGCTGTAGGAGGCCTATACACCGTTCCAAGCACAATGCGTTTACCAACTCTAGACAGTTCTACAAAGAGTGATTCTATATGATCCTGATTCATTGATGCACTTGCTATGGTTCTCGAGTCTATTCTATGTGGTTAGATATATATATGTGCTGATGCCTCGCCTAGCTGTTTTTTTCGTAGCGAATGGTAACTATGATAATTTTCAAATCGAATAATGTCTTTGGTCGAGTCATCTAACCAGCTTTCAGTGAAGCTAATCACGTCTAGGTTATATATAAGTTCAGTAATAGTACATTGTATCTCTTCCAATTTTGGATAGAGTGACCTACAGTTCCAACACAGGAGTGAAAAATCATGGCAAGTTATTCGTTCAGTTTCGTTGAATTTTGATATATTACTTTACCTACAGTCTTAAAAGTTGTTTAGGTTTGGATATATTCTGTTCAAATGATTGAGATCTAGGTCAATTTCATCGAATATATCAGCGTGATCAGTCATTTAAAATTAGCTAACAGTAATAAGTAGGTAATATTTAGCTTAAAAATGAAATACAGAGTCAAGCTTGAAGGGACATTCCTGTCTAAAAACTAGCTTATGAAGTAAGAGAGAATGGAGTAAAAATCTAGCGCGATTTATTTCGTAAGTGCACACAAACTCAGTCCATGAGCGAATAATATTGGAGATCAATAACACAACATTGGTGCAAACAGATTGCTGAGGGCGTTTTCACAAGTTCACATACAACAGGTAATAAGTTTTAAAGATTATGACGACAATGATATAATTAGCTAATATGGGTTACGCGTAATAATAACTTAAGTGGTAAAAAAGGAAAATTCACATTAATTAATATTGGTAGGTAAAAAATTGCTGATTGCGTTGTTACAAAAGTTTACACACAGCTGTCATAAATGTTTACGCACACATCTGTTATACATTTGTCAAGATTGAGGTTAAACTGATATCTAATTGAGGTGAAACTGACATAATACCTTATTGAGGTGAAGCTGACATGATATCTAATTGAGGTGATCACCCAGTCTAGATTCGATGACATGTTTCGATGACATGTTCAGTTGTAGCATCAGGTATTGCTCGAGGTCTTCTGGCGTGTTGATCTGGCTGCGTCTTGAATCTGAGTTTCCGGGGTTAGATACGAAGATGTTTCCGTCCTGTGTTCTCGGGATTCCAATTTTCTTCGGGAATTTCCTTCTGGCCATTCTCAGAATGTACATGGAGTTAGCTCGTCAAGGTATGAGGTATTCATTTATGAAGAACTTTGGCTTCTTTTCTCGGCAGGCGGTGAGAATTTCCCGTTTCTTGTTATAATGTTTTAGTTCAAATGCAATGTTTCTTCGATCTACGTTTCCAGTTACTGTTTTTTTTCCGATTCTAGTAGCTGACGTGATGTCAGTGTCGCAGAGGTCAATGTTGATACTGTCCTTCAGGAGCTGGCAGACTGTTTCTTTACAAATTTCGCTTGTGTGAGATTGCGGTAGTTCCCTTCCAGAAATGACGAGAGTGCATTTTTTGTCGTCTAAGGTTAGGCGCTGATAATTTTTTTCCAACTGGTTCAGACGGGAGGCTAAGCTATTTATTTTCTCATTCTGTTCATCGAGAATTTTCTTGTGATCTGCTTCTTTTCTCGCTAGTGTTTCAAATAGTGTTTTAATGTGGCTTATTTCATGAGAAAATCATTTGGTAAATGTACGAAAATACTCTGTGAGGTTTTCTGATTTAGAGAGGAAAATATGCTAAAATTAAAAACAGAAAATTAAAAATGACAGAGAATAAGTTCCTAATTGCCACAAACCTTAAATATAAGAGAAAACTAAACCGCAACACATCTTTTAATCGCATAAAAGCCTAAAAACAAGCGTCCAGATCTATTTCGTTCACACCAGGCGTTTATATAAAAAACCTACACACAAACGTTCAGACATAGGTTCAGGCTAAAAACTAAAAAGGCAAGGCACGCTGCACGTACCGCTGCATTCAGACAATTAAAAATATACGTTCAGGCCTAGGTTCAGACTACAAAACCCAAAAACAAATGTACAGCCCTGTTATCCTGGTCAGTCTATGCAAATAACAATTAGCTGCATATCTGATTGCGTCTATCATAGCACAAGTCAGGAGCGTTACTGCCCTCATCGGTGATGCGTTGCATATCAAGAGACATCATCCTAACATATGTTGCCTACTCGGGTCAGTAGAGGTGATGATATCGTGCTGCGCAGGTTTGCGAATTAGTTAGCACTATCTTAGGCCCTCCCGTACTTTTAGGAATGGTAGGTATTTTTCTGAAATGGGTGCAATGATTTACCTCAAACAATGATTGTTTTAATAATAGGCAGGCAATAGGTGCAGAAGGCAAAGTGTAAACCGATGGTATTTTCACATGACGGTAACCAGGTAACCACTTGTCGGACTTTATCCCAATACCTCAGAGTGTGGTCCAGCCTTCTTGTTTACCTATCCAAGAACGATTGACTGTTCGTTTCCAAAAAATCGATTCATGAAATGTATTATGACATTGTGAATTTTAGAAGCGACCCTTGCTGCGATCCTGAACGCAACTTTTCAAGGTTTTTTGGACCCAGCGTCAACGCTGTTCTTGTTTTGACTGAACTCGCGAGACGCGGATTTGCAGTCATGCCCTTTCCCGAACTAACGTGAAGCCTTCGACCCGTAGGAACGAAAATACCTAAAAGGATAGAAGTTAGAGTGATAAACGATTTTTCGTTGATTTTTCTTTAAATTTGATTTGGCAATCAATTTCATCCAATTTTTAGCAGTCAAAAATGTATTAGAAAATACTGGCCATCAGATCATATTGCATAGTCCTCATGATACACCAAACTGCACCCTAACAGTATTTTGTAGTTTAAAAATTGTGGTATAAACGAGCCTGCTTGCAAACAGCGATATTGGGTAAAATGGAGTTTTCCCTAACATCACAAATTCAGTTCAAATTATGTCCCAGTAATGAATGTAATAGGATCAGTAATGGTTTTGAAGAGCAAATTATATATGTCAAAATCATGCATCGTATTATTGCTTATTAGGTCAACGGAAGAAGCCTTCTGACGGCTGGTGCTTTATCTAGTGTACAGCTTAGTGGCATCTGCTGGTTACAGTTTTGTGGTCACCTGCTGTTTACAGCTTTGTGGTCACCTGCCGCTTACAGCTTTGTGGTCACCTGCCGCTTACAGCTTTGTGGTCACCTGCCGCTTACAGCTTTGTGGTCACCTGCCGCTTACAGCTTTGTGGTCACCTGCCGCTTACAGCTTTGTGGTGACCAGCCGCTTACAGCTTTGTGGTCACCTGACGCTTACAGCTTTGTGGTCACCTGCAGCTGACAACTTTGTGGTCACCTGCCGCTTACCGCTTTGTGGTCACCTGCAGATGAAAACTTTGTGGTCACCTGCAGATGACAACTTTGTGGTCACCTGCCGCTTACAGCTTTGTGGTCGCCTGCCGCTTACAGCTTTGTGGTCACCTGCCGCTTACAGCTTTATGGTCACCTGCCGCTTACAGCTTTGTGGTCACCTGCCGCTTACAGCTTTGTGGTCACCTGCCGCTTACAGCTTTGTGATCACCTGCCGCTTACAGCTTTGTGGTCACCTGCCGCTTACAGCTTTGTGGTCACCTGCCGCTTACAGCTTTGTGGTCACCTGCCGCTTTCAGCTTTGTGGTCACCTGCCGCTTACAGCTTTGTGGTCACCTGCAGCTGACAACTTTGTAGTCACCTGTCACTTACAGCTTTGTGGTCACCTGCCGCTTACAGCTTTGTGGTCACCTGCAGCTTACAGCTTTGTGGTCACCTGCCGCTTACAACTTTGTGGTCACCTGCCGCTTACAGCTTTGTAGTCACCTGTCACTTACAGCTTTGTGGTCACCTGCCGCTTACAGCTTTGTGGTCACCTGCCGCTTACAGCTTTGTGATCACCTGCCGCTTACAGCTTTGTGGTCACCTGCCGCTTACAGCTTTGTGGTCCCCTGCCGCTTACAGCTTTGTGGTCACCTGCCGCTTACAGCTTTGTGGTCACCTGCAGCTTACAGCTTTGTGGTCACCTGCCGCTTACAGCTTTGTGGTCATCTGCCGCTTACAGCTTTGTGGTCACCTGCCGCTTACAGCTTTGTGGTCACCTGCGGCTTACAGCTTTGTGGTCATCTGCCGCTTTCAGCTTTATGGTCACCTGCCGCTTACAACTTTGTGGTCATCTGCCGCTTACAGCTTTGTGGTCACCTGCCGCTTACAGCTTTGTGGTCACCTGCGGCTTACAGCTTTGTGGTCACCTGCGGCTTACAGCTTTGTGGTCATCTGCCGCTTACAGCTTTGTGGTCACCTGCCGCTTACAGCTTTGTGGTCACCTGCCGCTTACAGCTTTGTGGTCACCTGCCGCTTACAGCTTTGTGGTCACCTGCCGCTTACAGCTTTATGGTCACCTGCCGCTTACAGTTTTGTGGTCACCTGCCGCTTACAACTTTGTGGTCATCTGCCGCTTACAGCTTTGTGGTCATCTGCCGCTTACAGCTTTGTGGTCACCTGCCGCTTACAGCTTTGTGGTCACCTGCCGCTTATAGCTTTGTGGTCACCTGCCGCTTACAGCTTTATGGTCACCTGCCGCTTACAGTTTTGTGGTGACCTGCAGCCTACCACTTTGTGGGCATTTGCAGAATATAATTTTTTGGGCATTTGTAGTTTATAACTTTGTGGACATTTGCAATTAATAACTCTGTAGTCATTCACCGTTTATAACTTTGTAGACAGTTGCAGATCACAACTTTCGAAATTCGAGTGCGATGACAACGCTATTTATTTTCGGTGAGTTCTGACGTAGGTAACTAGGAAATTTCCCTTCATACTCATAAACAAGAGCTATAAACTTGATAAAGCCTCACTGAATAATCCATTTCAGCTCAATGTCAGTATTGAGCTGACTTAATCTCTATAGCTGGAAAGTATTGTCAATATTTTCGACTGTAAATCTATGTGCAACCTTTTTTTCTACAAAAAAATGATTACCCTGATAATGTTATTTGTCTGTGCAACATTCTAACGTCTTCTATCAGCCTTCTAAATCATCAACTGCCAATCTGTTGGCGATCCTCGCGCAAACTTGCTTAGGATAAAATTTTACTTTTTATGCATTTTTTACACTAATTCTATTCCATTACTTCAATGTGAGTAGAGTTTACCGTTTTGCACATTTATGCCCTTAATTTTACTCCTTTAATTCAATGTGAGAACAGTTTGACCTTCTGCTCATTTGTTCCATAGCTTTTGTTTCATTAATTCAATTATTTTAACATTTTGCACATTTATGCCATTAATTTTACTCCTTTAATTCAATGTGAGAACAGTTTGACCTTCTGCTCATTTGTTCCATAGCTTTTGTTTCATTAATTCAATTATTTTAATTATGGGTAAAGTTTTACCATCTTTGTTCTTGTTCCATTTCTTTCAATTCATTTGCTCATTATGGGCGCTGCTCGCCTTTCTGCATATTTTTAAAATTACTTTTGATTCAGTTCTTGTACAATTTAACCTTTTGCACATTTATGCAATTAATTTTACTGCATAAATTTAGTGTTTGTGAAGTTTTACCTTCTGTGAATTTGTTTCACGAATTTTCACCTATGATTTAAGATGACCCGTCAGGTCAGAAGCCTGGTGGGCGAGTGCCCTAAGCAAGAAACTTTGGTGCTGTGTTATGAGCGAGCGAAACACGTCGACAGTATCGATATTGCATTAAAAAAAACTGGTCGTAAAGCTTGAGTTACTCGTAGTGAAGTTGCCTTTAGTCAAAAACACAGTGGTCGTATGCCTCACATTACCTGCAGTGAGCATTGCCTCCTCTCACAACATACTGGTTGAATTAGCTCACATAGCCTGAAGTGACAGCTTTCTTTCAAGAGGTGCTGGTCGTATAGCTATAGCGATGGCCTTCCGAACCTTCGGCTCGGGACTTCACATATTCCACTGTGGATGAAAGTTCCTACTGTTCAAAAAAATTAAAACTCTTTGAGGGGCAAAAAACATTATAACAATTTTGATTGAAGTAGCTACTTCACCAATCTGAGCATAGAAACGAGATATAAAAATTTCACTCCAACTTTATCAATTACATTTCAAATATTTTAACGTGCCAACTCGACTGTCTCACCAGTAAGTGCATTCAGCAATACACGTGGCAAATGTATACTCAAATAATCGAGTTCTTGTATTCATGAGTGCGTCAAAGCTCGCCTTTAGTACTTCAAAAAATAGATGCAATGTTTTATAATATTTACTGAGACTACCATTTTATATGATTGAATAATCAAGCTTCAAATCTGTCGAAATGTCTGAAGACATTCTCGAAATGAAACATCCAGTAAACGGCACAACATAACCGTATCCATTACTAGTAAAAGAAACCAACTTCTTTAGACAAGTCCCACGTTCATCACCGACGTTACTGCTCAACTCTCAGTAATTCAAGTACCTGTTACCAACTCCTTACCAGGCAAGAACGAGTTAATTTGTAAAAATTGTCTTCTTCAAAGTATGACGAGTAAACCTGTCCAAAACATAACGAATCGAAATCAACCACAGACAGGTTTATAAATACGTCGATTTTGAGCCCTTCTTAGCTATCAGGATGTCAAGTATGTAAAACTACCAGAAGAAATATTAAAATTCGCCGAAAAATGAAACTTGCTCGCTTCAAAAAGCGTCATGAAAAGAGGCTTATTGAGCTGGAGCTTAGATCTGCCCGCAGGTCCAAGACGGAAGTTGCAGTGGCGGTGTGTTGTGGTCTCATCTGTCGTGGTGATTATCAGCTGTCGTCTTCTTTTTGAGGACCGATGTGTTCTACGCAGGTGATGGTTGCTCCCACAGGTGTTGGCTTTGCCACAGGTGTTGATTGTGTCGTATTTTATTCAAAGCGGACGTTTTTTTTCATTTTCAAGGTATCAATAAACAACTTACGTCGTTGTATCGGCACAGCTGGCAGCGTAAGTTATTTCATCGATTAGGTGACGGTGTGGGCTGTATAGGACTAATATGATCCACTTTGAGCTTTTTCAGCAAAATTTTTCCAAAAGTATGCCAGATGCGAAGATTGATTTCTGAGAGCAACCAAGTTTCAAACACCCGTCCCATTCCCCGATGAAATGTGCTCACCCTGTGTATGTTAAAAAATATAAGGAAATTATTTTGAAGTACTTTTCTACGGATAAACACCTGACTCACACAAATGGAAGTCGGCTCACGGGAAAATTAAGCAGTCAAACGCCCACCTTTGAAAGCAACCAAATTTCAACTTCCCGAGCTATATTCAGTTGCAATACGTGTAATGTTAAAAAATATTTCGAGATTTTAAAACCGACTCCACCTATAACAGTCGGGTCAGGGAAGATTTGCCCGGTAAATTTTGCAATTTCAAAATGTAAACACTTCTAGGAAAATTCAAGAACATCGCAAATTTGGAGTATCTTATCGAGCCTTGACAGTAGAAAAGCGGGTATACGGAGAATATGAACCTAAAATTGTTCAGTCACGGACACACACATGGAACGTGACTACCAACGAACCAATTCCAGTTGATTCCCGCTGGTAACGCTGACAGTGTAATGTCATTTAGAGGCGCATCTGGTACAACGGAGGCATTATAAGCTCGCTACACTTGTTGTAAATTGCAGCGAACATCATGATCGATTCTTCTCAACAGCATCTTATATAGCTACGTACAGCATCATGAATTACAGTGCACAGCATCATGAGTTGCAGTGTACAGCATCATGAATTACACTGTACAGCATCATGAATTGCAGTGTACGGAATTATGAATTCCAGTATACACCATCATGAACTGCAGTGTACAGCATCATAAATTGCAGTGTGCAATATCATAGCTTGAAGTGGGCAGCATCACGAATTGCTGTGTACAGCATCATGAATTGTGTATAGCAACATAAGTTCCAGGGCAAAGCATCATAAATTACAGCATAAATTACTCGTACAACCTCTCACCAAACTTTTACAGAGCTTTAACGATAGTTCATCAAACATGCATGCTACACACTCAATATTCAGGAACTGCCCAGGAAGTCTCTCTGGAAACGAGACAGACCCAAACTGCTCTACATTCCCTCGTGTAATTGTGAAGGCGCCAACGTTTCCACGTCAACAAATAATACAGGTTGCTAAACTAAGACTATACAAAGGAATTTGACGAAGATTTTGTTCATTCGAAATGAAATTTCCCACATTTTGAGGCCTTAATTAAAAAAAAAAAAATTAAATTCATCATTTTCTGCGCCCCGGCGGCTTGATCATCAACGATCAGATTACATTTCAGATTAGTCCTTTACTTTCCTACAACAAGCTTCAAATTGTGATTTTTCAAGTAATTTCTCTTCATTGTTAGTATCAAATTTGAAGTAACAACTTCTAAAACTTCAATAAGCTAAGAAAATTAAACAATTTGTTTCCACAAGCATTACATGAGTAGGACCATTACCTGAACTATGACAATGATATTTCGAGATACAACTTCCTGTGGGCCCGACTTTAGTTCAACAACTTCTAGGGCTTTCTTATGGACGCCTCATTCTAAGCTTGTAATTTCATTTATTCTAGAACACATAACTTTGACACACAGTACATAGGCCAAAAATAGTTGTTTAGTGGGGCGAAAGGATCAAAAATTATCCAAATTTAATTAGCCATGTCTTGGTGATGACGATGCAAGAGAGACCTTCATGTTCAGACAAACATTTAGGACTAGTTTTGTTGTCTCAGAGCAGCAGAACAATCATTTTGAGCAATCGGATAGAAAGGAGGCAGCTATTTCTTAGCAGGTAGATTAATCAATATGAAGTGATATTCAAGATTCTCTTCAAATGCTCCTTGAAGGATTTTTTCTCGACGGATGTAATAAGGCATCGAGTTCTAAGCCTTAATTCGAATGAAGTGAAAACTGTGTTGAATTCGTATTTTGTTATAGTAAGGGAGTATGAATATACTTCAGTTTCATGTTCATAATCGTGATGGCCAGTTTGAGACCATACCAATTGATATAGAACTTTGTCGCTTTCATCATTCAAAGTTTCATCCATGATGTTACTGAAAGGAAGCTGATAGAGATACAAAAGTATCAGTATTTCTAGGTATTTGAATGAACAAATTTTCAACGCTTCTTTTGGTTATAGAGTGGCTATGTGTTTTCTTCAAATATTGACAATAATGACGTCACGCAAACTACATAGAGACACCAACGAAGATAACTCCTATATTTCTCCTCCCTGAAATTTGCCAGTACTAAAGATACTGTGGTATCAATGCTCAGAATCTTCCGGAGTTCCCTTCCCTGCTTCTCACACCAGCGCGAGCGTTCCCTCGGATGCGAACCTGCTGGTAAAGCCAACGCCTACATTTCAGATCCGGTACTCGAGGGGCAAACGGCCGCGTCGCTTGGGTTCTTGAACCCGTTCAAGTCACGAACGTCTCCGCAACCTCAACTGCACCAGGATAGTGACGGGTCTCTGCTGGCTGGAAGTGCAAATCTGAAACCTGCAGGTGTCGAGAATGACGCTTCTATCAGGACGCTCCCCGTCTTCTACTCGTAAGCTTTTTATTTTTGAACTCCACGGCGTTTCCACGGCAGTTTGCTACGTCACCGTAAGCTGGAAAATTATATTATGCATGGATTGAGGTTCGTCGAGAGCGCGTAAGAAAGATGTGACGTACAAAAAATATATCCGCGGAGCCATTCTATGATTAAAAACAAACTTTTTTCCCGAAAATGAACGTACAAAATAGGAAATACAATTCAATCTAGAGACGAATGAGGCAGTAAACTTTCAGAGCTGTGGTATGAATCGAGTATACGAATGTGTGTAAATAGATAAGGCAAATGGTTCATGACACTTGAGTAGTAGTAGTAGTAGTAGTAGTAGTAGTAAAACCAGGTGTCTATCGCTGCAGTAGCAAAGACTATAACACGCCGATCATGACACTTGAGCATTAGAATACGTTTGTATCAAGTAAATTGGGAATAAAAAAATATTGAACATCACTAACTCACTTTTCAGAAAGTGTTCTAATACTCTTACAATGAAAACCCTTTCTGAGGCAATAACTTTGGTTTCGAATGATATTTTAAAGCGTGCTGGTTTCTCAACTTGATGCGATCGTAATTATCAAAATATTCGTTTCTAAAAGAACTGAAAACTTCATTTGAAAGACTTATGCAATAAAATTAGGAGAGAGCTTTGAATGCATGATGAATTCTGGAATAAAAAACATTGATTTTCGAAATATAATTGGGCACTTAAAGCATTAAATTGAACGGTTCCACCAGAAAAAGTAATCGAGGAAGCATTTTGTTATGAAATGAACTCAAACGAAAATTATTTCAAACCTTATATAATAACTATCACGATATGAGATTAAAAAATTAGCAGCAACTAGAGCGTGATTTAATCTCTATCGCACCACAGAAACGAGTTGGTATAGTTTGGAAATGAACTCGTTTGGAATAGTTAGGAAATAGTTAGGGTCATTTGCGAGCG
This sequence comes from Morinoia aosen, assembly GCA_030386875.1. Lineage (NCBI taxonomy): Eukaryota > Metazoa > Arthropoda > Malacostraca > Amphipoda > Talitridae > Morinoia > Morinoia aosen. The sequence continues at coordinate 22,909,980 of CM059558.1, forward strand.
GAGTGGTCAAGTGTGAGTGCTTTATAAAGTTATTCTTTCACTTTAATAGACTAGATTATAAGTGTCGATACCGTCGTGCGGTCGACGTGAGGGTTCGTGGAAAAGGGCTGTCTTCTGTATAGCTACCTTTTCCGGGGCGCTAGCTTTTCTTCGCAGCTGCCCTTCCTGAGGTTCGTGTGGGTACCGCCTACGCCGTAATCAGTCCGCTAGGGCAACAGAAGTAAATTCTGTTAGTGCCGAACTACGGCGGTACCGTTGTGTGTGGGGGGTGAGGTGAGTGTGTGGGTACCACTTACGCCGTAATAAGTCCGCTAGGGCAACAGAAGTAAATTCTGTTATGTGCCGAACTACGGTGGTACCACTAGGGTGAGGTGTGTGTGTGGGTACCACCTACGCCGTAATAAGTCCACTAGGGCAACAGAAGTAAATTCTGTTAGTGCCGAACTACGGTGGTACCGTTACGAAGACGAGCAACTGTCTGCGCCGTATGAGACCGCTAGGGCAACAGAAGTGAATTCTGTTAGTGCCGAACTGCGACGGCGTCTTCCTATTGACAAACTATGCGAAATAGTTCGTCCTTCCGAGGTGGCTCCTTAAACCCCTTATTAGGCGAAGTGTCGTATAAGACTAAAGCCTGTGTCAACAAGGAGAATGGAGACTCTTTTGACTTCGGGGTGTGACTTGTTTAATGCTGAATCACTTTGAAGTCCCTATCACATACACTGATATATTTTAACAAAGACAGTGATTTATTTTCTATTGCTAAAATAGTGCGTACAGACGTGAGCTACTGCATAACAGGGTACAACACTCAAAATTGCATTTAAAATATTAGTCGTATTTAGCTAGATAACACAAGAAACATTGGAATATCGACATGTAATACAAATGATATTTAAGGGCTAACTAAAGTAAATGCACAAACGCAACATCAGCGCGGGGAAATAGATAAGTCGGCGTTCAGAGAGCTGGACACATGAAGAAAATACTAAAGATTATGGGTAACTAACACAAAAAGGCTCGACAACCCATGTGCGGCCTGACACGCCCGGGGGAGGGTGTCTCTGCTACGATAGCCGAGACAGGAAATCTGCAAGGTGGTTGTCGACTCCCGGAAGGTGTTCTGCTCGGAACCTGAAAAGGCTGAAATACAAAACCCAGCGTTTCAATCGGGGGTTCAACTTGTCTGCCTGTTGCAAATAAAGGAGCGGTCGATGGTCGGTTTGTAACACAAATTCTCGTCCATACAGGTAGACCTCAAACTTCTGTAGAGCCCAGTAGATGCTTAACGCTTCTTTTTCAATGGTAGAATAGTTTATTTCTGCTCCTCTCAGTCGACGTGAAGCATATGCTACCGGCGCGTAGTGACGGAAGTCTCGTTTGCTTGGCTGGAGGAGAGCTGCTCCAAGCCCAGTTTGGGAGGCATCTGTCCTCAGAATGAAAGGACATCTGGGGTCTGGTAACTGTAAGACCGGTCTCTTGACTAACGCTGTCTTCAAACTTTCGAACAGATCTTCTGTTGTATCGGTCCAAGGTATTTGTTCTGGGGAGTTCTTCTTTAGGAAATCATGGAGTTTGGATGTCAGTTGAGAGTAGTTAGGAATGTACTGTTGGTAGTACCCAACTGTACCGAGAAAACTTCGGAGCTCCCGTTTGGTTTTTAGGAGTGGAGCCGATTTCAAGGCTTCGACTCTGTTCTCCAGAGGCTGGATCTGATTACTGCTCAGTTGATGACCCAAATACTGGAGGCTGTCAAATCCGAATTCGCATTTGGACGGCTTCGCCTTAAGGCCATGTCGAGAGAGAGCTTCGAACAGTTTAGCTAATGCTGTGCAATGATCTTCCCAGGTTGTCGAGGCGATTAAGATGTCGTCCATGTAGACCTCGGTGTCTTGCAGTCCTGCAGTGACTTGACGTATAAGGCGGGAAAAAGTGGCTGGAGCATTTGCTAGGCCGAAAGGCAGTACGTTGAATTCATAGAGGCCAGACCTAGTTTTGAAGGCGGTGTATTGGCGGGACTCAGGGTGTAGAGGTACTTGCCAATATGCACTGGTCAGATCCATTTTGCTGAATATTGTTTTGCCAGCTAAATTGGTGAAAATAGCAGTGGTGTCTGCTATGGGCTCGGCATCGAATACTGTCTGGCTGTTGAGGTGCCTGCAGTCCAGACAAAATCGGTGGGTTCCGTCTTTCTTCCGGATAGCAAGGAGCGGTGAATAGTAAGGTGATGTGGATGGCGTCACGATTCCCATCTTCATCCACTTCTCTAAACTTGACCGCAGTTCAGGCTCCAGCGCTATGGGAAGTGGATACGAATGTTGAAGTCGAAAACTGGAAGGGTCCTTCAATTTTATTTCATCAACTGCCGTGCTGGTTCTTCCGGGAGTATCTGTGAAAAGATCGCGATATTCTTCAAGTAGTTCCTGGAGTTCTGAGCGTTGTGTTGTAGTCAAAGTAGAGGAGATGAGACAGTCTTCAATGGTTTCTCCGACGGGTGACGGTATCTCTGGTTCTTTCCGGTCGAGTTCTTCTTCTTCGCAGGAAGGTTCTAGGGCGAGGCCAACCGCTGCAAATGCTTCCTCTACTCTCTCGTCGTCCTCCTCGCGATCTTTCTCGCTTGGTGAGGCGGAACTTTGCTGCTCCCGGTCGTGGTACTGGCGAAGGAGGTTGATGTGATAGACTTTGTTGTTTCCATCCACGTCCAATGTATAGGTATAGGTTCCCAGGCGTGATTTCACTGTATAGGGACCTTTCCAAGTCATAAGTAGCTTCTTTCGAGAATCGGGCAGAAATACGAGGACTTTATCTCCTTGCTTTAGAGTTCGCATCTTGGTACGTCTGTTGAAGAACTTGGCGCTTTTCTCTTGGCTCCTGTTTAGATTCTCGCGAGCGATTTTACATGTTTCTTTCAATCGGTGCTTCATTTCCATCAAATACTGAGCAGTGCTCGTGTCGTCTTGCAAGCTACCATCGGTCCAGCATTCCTTGAGCACGGTTAAAGGTCCACGGGCGCGATGGCCGTAGATGAGTTCGAAAGGAGAATACCCGGTTGAGGCCTGAGGAGCGTCTCGATAAGCAAAAAGGAGTGAAGGCAGATACAGGTCCCAATCTCGCGGCTGTTCTACGGCTAACTTCCGCAACATGACTTTGAGCGTACCATTGAAGCGTTCGACTATGCCGTTCGATTGGGCATGGTATAATGGCGTCAATCGGTGCTGGATACCGACGAGTTTCAGGAAAGCTTCGAAGGTTGCAGCTGTGAACTGAGTGCCGTTGTCGCTTGTTAGCGTGTGAGGGAAACCAACTCTGCTGCAGATTTCGAGTAGCTCCTGGGCGACTGTTTCTGCATCTATATGTCTGAGCGGGGCTGCGTCTGCGCACCGAGTTGCTTGGTCCACCACGGTGAGAATGTATCGGTGGCCACGTGCCGAAGCTGGTTGTAATGGGCCTACCAAATCAACACTGAGCGCGGAGAATGGAGTGGTGATCGGTGGGGTTGAGATAGGTGCCTTTCTTGGTCGAGATGGAGCGTGCGTCTGGCAGGTATGGCAGGAGTGACAGTATTGGACCACATCTTTTGCTAGGGACGGCCAATAAAAATCGCGTTCTAGTCGAGCCTGAGTCTTCTTTTGGGAATAATGGCCAGCAAGTGGATTGTCATGAGCCATTTCCAAGATTTGTGGGCGCACGCTTGCAGGTGTTACAAGTTGATGAGTTTCCTGACCGTCTCGTAACGTTTTCCGATGGAGAATGCCGTCATGGAGTTCAAAGGTAATGACTCTGCCATCCTTGTGCGTTTCTTCTTTGCCAGTGTCAACTTTCTTAAATAAAAGCTGCAATGTTTTGCACTCCCGCTGTAATTTCTTGAAGTCTTCTTTGTTGTGTTGCAATATATCGACAGTGCTTGGTGCGGCAGTGGGATCTTCGATAGCTTTTGCTGCTGCCCTTGTGACAACGTGAGAGACTTCTGCAGCAACTGGTTGCTCTTCATAGTCGGTCATCTGTTCTTCGAAGGAGGTGGTTCCGGGAACTCGGCCGAGAATGACATCGTGGGAGAGCTCTTCCATGGCTACGGCTGTCACCTCTCCGTGGTAATAGGGGCACACGAGAGAGACCCGGGCCAGAGGCGCTTCGAAAGAGTGATTGTTGGCCAGCCGTACGGTAATTTCCTTCTTCAAAATGGCGTCAGCTGGGACGAGAGCCTTCTTGACGAAGACCGCCGTTGCTCCTCCATCGAGTAGTACTTGAACGGGTTGTTGGTTCACGGTGCCAGAGCATGTTTTCAGCTGTCCCAATTCGATCAGCTTGTTCGAGGCGATGTGATTGCATGCTACTGGAGGAATATCATCGTATTCATCTGCTTCTTCATGCGTTGCTAGATTGTTTACTCGAGCGGTAGTACTGGAGATAGGTGGGCTTGCATGGGCTGCTCCATTACTGTGACCATCACCTTGCCTCCTCTGCAATTGGCGGCACTCATCACTGGAATGCGATCGGTTGGGGCCATGAAAAGTACAGTAAAATCCATTGTAAGGTCCTCGTTGTTCGCGCTGCGGAGTGTTGACCGATCCTGAGCTGGTGGGACCACCACGTGTGCTAGAAGTTCTTGGCGGCGTTTCTCGAGAGTTGTTGCTGGAGTTGGGTGATCTTGCTGGAGTGCTCGGGGCTCGGACAGGAAATGTCGCGCGTCGCTCTGGTGCTCCTGATGCTTTGAGTGCTGGAGGGCCCGCATCCGTCGATGATGTCAGTGTGCGACCCTTACAAAGCTGATGGAGCGATGTATGAGGTCTTGCTTGTAAGAAGCTATCACCTTGCTCTCCTAGGCTTGCGACTGTGTTACCACCCCTGTCACGTAACTGAGTAGCGAGGAAGGGCGGCAAGCTTGAATAAGCTCGGTCAACAATTAGGAAGTCACGAAGAGTCTTGTAGTTGGCTTCGATGTTGCATCCTTTTAACCAAGCGTCAAAGGATTGTTCGAGTCGCCGTAGGTAACGTGACATATTGTCGCCTTCTTCTGGCTTCAATTCGTAGTAGTTGGCACGTAGTTTTGCCGGAGTAACTTTATGAGCATCTAGTAGAAGCAATTTAATTTCAGGAAGCTTGAAGCGATCTGCTGCGGGCAGGGTATCGATGAGTCGACGTTCCTTCGGTGTTATCAAATTATGGAGCATGACAACAGCATCGACTTCAGTAAATCCCATCGCTGTGGTGTGAGTGCAGAAGCGTTGCAAGAATTCGTCCATCTTTTCTTTCGTGGGATCGAATGGAGCCGGTGGAGGTATCTTCACTCTAGCATTTTGGGGAGCGATTTGAGCATCGAGTTGTCGGAGTCTGAGCTCGTGGTCTCGTTGTGCTGCTTCTCGTTCCGCTGCTCGTTCTGCGGCTTCTCGTTCTTCTCGTTCTGCGGCTTCTTCCAAATGTCTCAGGCGGCTGGTAAATTCTTCCCGGTACTCCGCATCGGTGGGAGTGAGGCCGAGGGCTTCGACGTATTCTCGAGCTTGAGCGACGAGGTTCATCTTGTTTAAGTGATGCGGTGTCCGCGTAGTTGATTAGAACGCAGAAATCCCAGACAACGTTGGTAGTCGCGTAAAGCTTCTGGGTCCCTGTTCGGGCGCCAGAATATGTCGATACCGTCGTGCGGTCGACGTGAGGGTTCGTGGAAAAGGGCTGTCTTCTGTATAGCTACCTTTTCCGGGGCGCTAGCTTTTCTTCGCAGCTGCCCTTCCTGAGGTTCGTGTGGGTACCGCCTACGCCGTAATCAGTCCGCTAGGGCAACAGAAGTAAATTCTGTTAGTGCCGAACTACGGCGGTACCGTTGTGTGTGGGGGGTGAGGTGAGTGTGTGGGTACCACCTACGCCGTAATAAGTCCGCTAGGGCAACAGAAGTAAATTCTGTTATGTGCCGAATTACGGTGGTACCGCTAAGGTGAGGTGTGTGTGTGGGTACCACCTACGCCGTAATAAGTCCGCTAGGGCAACAGAAGTAAATTCTGTTAGTCCCCAACTACACTGGTACCGTTAGGAAGACGAGCAACTGTCTGCGCCGTATGAGACCGCTAGGGTCCAACAGAAGTGAATTCTGTTAGTGCCGAACTGCGACAGCGTCTTCCTATTGACAAACTATGCGAAATAGTTCGTCCTTCCGAGGTGGCTCCTTAAACCCCTTATTAGGCGAAGTGTCGTATAAGACTAAAGCCTCTGTCAACAAGGAGAAAGGAAACTCTTCGGACCTCAGGGTGTGACTTGTTTAATGCTGAATCACTTTGAAGTCCCTATCACATACACTGATATATTTTAACAAAGACAGTGATTTATTTTCTATTGCTAAAATAGTGCGTACAGACGTGAGCTACTGCATAACAGGGTACAACACTCAAAATTGCATTTAAAATATTAGTCGTATTTAGCTAGATTACACAAGAAACATTGGAATATCGACATGTAATACAAATGATATTTAAGGGCTAACTAAAGTAAATGCACAAACGCAACATCAGCGCGGGGAAATAGATAAGTCGGCGTTCAGAGAGCTGGACACATGAAGAAAATACTTAAGATTATGGGTAACTAACACAAAAAGGCTCGACAACCCATGTGCGGCCTGACAATAAGTTAGTTCAAGACTCCCTAACCACAACAAAGGTCGTCTAAAGAGAGGAAGAATGAAGGCGCCATTTAATGTTGAGTTGAGGGAACCCGAAATCTCTGCTCAAGGTGGGTTCCAGCGTAAGATTTCCTGCACATAGAAACAATTGGTTGGGGATAGAGTTTTTGAAACGAGTAATGAGTTGAAGGAGAAATTAGTAGGTGAAAACAGCGAGACAGCAGAGAACCGAAAAAAGTCCTTAACAAAACAAAAAACCCTCTTCTATTTCAAACAAAGTAGGCCTTTGGAAGCGTCATTTCGGAACCTCTCATTTTCCTTTGGAAGCGTCATTTACTCAATAGTTGTATCCCCCAGAAAAGGGCGCTTATGCAGAACATGAGCACGAATTATTTACATAACCAGAAAAAAGGCAGCGCCTGTAGCTCAATTTGTGGTATCCCTTTGATGCAATACAAACTTAGCTCGGGGCTTACGTCAACGTAACATTTGAAGGGAATAAGATGCAATGATGATGTCGACAAGTGGAAATACATTTGAAATACAGAGAAGAAAGAGTTAGAAAAGAGCGTTAAGCGCGTAATGACTTTTTTTAAAGAGGTTTAAAAACATCGATTTTATAACAAAAATAGTTCGCTGTAACTTTTATAGCTTCTCATCACATTTTAACGTTTCACGTATCGTATCATCCTTCAGTGACAGGACATAGAAATACAGTGACTGTCTACTAGAAGTTATTGAAAAAAATAAAAAAGTTAATTTTCAACAAAATTGATGAACAAAATGTTTCACGCACTTTTTTTAAGTATCAAATTAAAGCAGTTAGCACAAAGCTCCGCTTTCATTGCACAAATGTCTTCACAGGAGAAAGAGACGTCACCATTTTGTATGGACTGTAAGATCGTAGAATTTATATTCCTGTGTTTTCCCACAACATACCCTGAGCTTATAAATATCTTATGTCGAAGGATGAGGAAGAAAAAACAAATAAGAAATAATTAAGAAGGCATTAAAATGGTGAAAGTGACAAAACAACGCGAAAGACAGAAGTCCCGAAGGTTTATCTACGCTGAGGTAACCAAACAGTATCTACGCTGAGGTAACCAAACAGTATCTACGCTGAGGTAACCAAACAGTATCTACGCTGAGGTAACCAAACAGTATCTACGCTGAGGTAACCAAACAGTATCTACGCTGAGGTAACCAAACAGTATCTACGCTGAGGTAACCAAACAGTATCTACGCTGAGGTAACCAAACAGTATCTACGCTGAGGTAACCAAACAGTATCTACGCTGAGGTAACCAAACAGTATCTACGCTGAGGTAACCAAACAGTATCTACGCTGAGGTAACCAAACAGTATCTACGCTGAGGTAACCAAACAGTATCTCCCCTGAGGGCGACCACCTCTATAGCATAGGATGGGACAGACGACCTTGACTAACCTAAACGTATTTCCTATTAATACCCCCCTGAAAAATAAAAATATTTTAACATAGAGATACTTGGTTGTAAGCATACCATAATATGTAGCTGGGTAAGTCAGTGGTTAGGTTGGGCAAGGCTTAGAGAAAGAAACAAGAAAATGCATTTTTTTGGTTAATTTATGCGAATATTGAGAAACTCATAAGTGCCGGTAAAAAACAAACGAACAACAAAAAAGAGAAAACGGTTACATAATGAAAAAGTAGGACACAGTTTCTATCAGTGAATTTATTTGGGCTGAGTCGTCATGTCTTTAATTTGTTCCTTTTTGAGACATCTAAATCATGTTTCTAATGATTATCGCATTTGGAAAATAAATTGTTCAAACCTGATGGGCACCATGTTAGAACCGAGCATTTACTGGTTAACTCTTCGCAGAGACGTGCATCCGGACCCTCGGATGTTCTACATATACCTCATGGAAACCTCGTCTGCCGACATGATGCCACCAAGGGTTCTCTGCGCGATTGAAAGGTATGACCGGTGAAAAAATTTTGCATGCAACTCATTATTCATATAATGGGAAGTGTTCTGTTTGAAAATTACGCTCTGAAATACAGGTAAATTATAACTTCAAATCATATTGAAATTCTACATTTCAAAGCGTTATACCTAGTATTCTTATATGCATCTTTTACATGGCTGAGTTATGAGAATGAAGCAATGCTTGGATGGAAGAAAGCTTCGAAACCCCCATACAGCCATAAAACGTAATAGAATAGAACGTAAATTCAAAATAAATATCGTGGGTAATAGTGTAATTAAATTTCAACATATGAAACAATAAACAGCTAATATTTGAAAAACTGGATTTTTTCCGAATATTTCTTAACAGAAAAGTGTTTATTTGGCCATTTTTTGCTTGGTGTGCAATTTTGAACCTCTTATTCTGAAACACCCTGTATATATCAATATAACACCCTGTATTTTTGGATCCAAAAATAGTGAATTTAATATTTCCGTAGATAGATTGAGATCATTTTGGTCACGGCATAATTTTAATTTACGTAAGAGACCTTCCGCTTTCAATTACATCTGTGGTAATTCAGCCACAGAACTTCTCATTGCAATTTGAAAATCATCTGCAAGCATAGAAATACTTGCGGGAGAAAGCATCGAACGGAAATCATTGATAAAAAGAATACAACAGCGGACCAAGAACAGATCCCTGAGGAACACTAAAATTTTTCCTCGGGGAACAAAGTTCTGTGGGATCCAAAAAGTTCATCTGAGAGCATAACATTCCGTTTCCTGGGAATTTATTTAATCCATACTTTTCATCTTCCAGGTAATGATCATGGGTTTTCAGACATACGAAGCGTTAACTTTTTAAAACTTTTATGACAACGTTGGTATTTCTATTTATACTAAAAATTGGTTCTAACTTTAACGTTCTACCATGATTGCGTTCATTTTTCGACTCTCAGTCATGCAAATGATAGGCTAATCCTTATTTTTTTTGCTATTCGATGATTCTCCCTGTGGGAAAAGAGAACACAGTCATAAATTTCCACTCTACCCAGGTGTCGGAAATGGGTACCGACTTCACCGAAGGGGGGGGGGGGAGGGGGGTAATCAGCATTGCGTCCTTATGTTAGTTATAAATCATTTGAAACACCAATGTACTAGAAAATATGAATCAGGCTTGATTGAATTAAAACATCTTTTTTTCTGCTGTGAGTTTATGCTTACAATCTCTCATTATCCCCTTACTGCGACAGCTTCTGCGCCACCAACCCAAGCGGGGTGGTGTGGTTCCTTACTACGGCACGGTCGCTTCACAAGTCTACTCTGGATGACTTAGAACCTCTACGGTCAGTTCACAAGAACCTACGCGTCGCGTTTCTCGATTTTGAGCTTCTGCTGGCGGCAACCCCTCTCCTGTCCTTGTACAAGTCGAAAATTTTTGGAAGACTCGTAAGTTTTAAACCCATAAAGGTGCAACTGGCAGAACCTTGTTTGGAATGCTTCTATATGTCTGTTCTTGGACTTATTTGATCATGTTAGTTGAATTAGTTTTTTCGTATATGAGGTTACGTTTTGTTTCTCTTTTGAATCAATGCAATAATCTAACTTCCAAACAGTTCATAATTACTCCGAACGTAAAACAAAAGAAAAATCTAAAGCAATCGTCAATAAAGTAAAAAGTAACTTCTTTTCTACTGGAACAAAATGGCTAAGCACACCAGTGTCCTGAAACGACATATGTTTTTTCGTTCAAGAACTGAATTTTCAAAGAAGAAAAATTTTCTCATCGGTCTATAATTTTACTGAGCACAATATAAAACTGAATCTGCATTGATGCGTCTTATCCTTAAAATGAGAGTGCCATTAAGGCGAAAATCGCAGAGTGCCATTAAGGCGAAAATCGCTTCACGAATTGCCATTTTATTATTACAAATAGTAAAGTCTAAATGAATAAAATTGAACTTTTCGAACTAAACAGTTCATCTTCAGCAAAAAAAAAGAATTCTGCGACAAAACAAAACGAATATGAGTAAATTGCAACTACACTATGCAAAAGAATACTACAACAAATACAGAAAATAGTCTTAGTTCTAAAACTAAGAAAATAAAACATAAAAACAATTTTAAAAACCTAAACTGATGATCTGATGATCATGTGTTTGCAGCGAGAAGAGGAAAAGCACTTTGAGTATCGAAAATCGCTGTACGAAAGGCCATATTATTATTACGAAATTATAAGGAAAAATGACCAAAATGATAAATAGCCATTTTATTATTACAAATGATACTCAAAGTGCTTTTCCTCTTCTCGCTGCAAACTCATGATCATTAGTTTAGGTTTTTTAAATTGTTTTTATGTTTCATTTTTTTTTAGTTTTAGACTACGACCATTTTCTGTATATGTTGTAGTATTCTTTTGCATAGTGTAGTTTTAATTTACTCATATTCGTTTTGTTTTGTTGCAGAATTATTTTTCTTTTGCTGAAGATGAACTGTTTAGTTCGAAACGTTCAATTTTATTCATTTAAACTTTACTATTTGTAATAATAGAATGGCCTACCGTACAGCGATTTTCGCCTTACTTTTCATTTTATTATTGAACGAACATTATTATCGAACATGTTTACGCTGAGAAAACAGCGTGTTCGTTACGATCCGTATGAATCGCAAAACAATAACTACTTGTAGTTGAAATTTTTTTCTGGCACTATATCTGAGCTCTTACGAGAAATTCAATACAATGCAAAATTACTAAAGTATGCTCGAAAACATTTCATAATGTTACTGTACAGTTTATTTTTTATATGGTAGTTTGTAGAATGTAGAAAGAATTTGAACGGGCCTTAAGTTACTCGTAAATTTTGTATAATTTTTCATTAACATATTTGTACTTGATAATATTTTGGGTCCGCAATTCCATTTTTAATTTTCTTGAATAATTTTCCTAAACCAGAGTAAAAGGCGATCCTTAGAGGGAAGGTCAAATTAAAATTGTACGCCGACAGATTAGATTATTAGTCAGCTTAAGCCTCCCTATCCGCCACAAAGGCAATCCAAAGAGAGGAAGGAGGAACGAACCAATTAGTCTGGCGATAAGGGAACGAGAATCTATGCAGAAAGGGTATTGAAACAGTAAATTGAGAAATAAGATTATGCAACAAGATCAAAGTTGAAGAAGAAAGTAGTAGGTGCAGAAAAAACAGGACAATAGTGAACCGAAAAAAGATGGTCCTTAACATAGCAAAAACACTTTATTTCAACAAAAAGAAGGCCTACCTAACTCTCATCTCGGGCTCTCACATTTTCCCCCTGGGAGTGCTAATTCCCATAGATGCAATAGTTGTATCCCCCTGAGGGGTTGTACACCGACATCCCGTTCTTATCTCTCTGAAGTTATTGATATAAATCTGGACTCGGTAACAGTGCTGACTGCTGTGGAGTTAGTTATATTCCGCACGATTAATACTTCTTATCGTAAAGCTCTCATCGTAATGTTTGCACAACAAAGATTTGGCAATACAAATGAAAAACAATCGTGTCTACTTTTTATGTTTCTCTTTCAGCTTTCTTGCCCAATAACCTGAGCAACATCGGGAGACTTGCAGTTGTCTACAAATCTGGAGGACTGTACTCCGATCTTGACATCATCGCTCTAAAGACAGCACAAAGTTTGCCGAACTTCATAGCGGTACTTACCATTGTTTTCTAGTGTATACATTAACTCACCACTTCCTTCGTAACAGCACAGGAACAAACCTGGTATCGTGCCTGGTATGATAAATAGGGATATACAGCAGGAGATTCGAGCTAAGGTTCGGTTTTTGATGAAATTTTCTGTACCACATGCGAGGCTATGCGAGCGGCCAAGCTCGTACATGGGTTTCACTGGGTAGACCAAAGCGTGGCGACAGTTCTGTATGGCGACATTTGAATCACATACTGGCTAGATTTACTTCGTGGGGTTAAAATACCTAGTAGATTTTACTCTTACATTCACGCAACATTTCACGTCAAACCACGCTGAGAAACTCGTGCAGGGAACCGATGTTTTGTGTCCTATTATGTGTATGTTCTCACTTTTAGCAAAGTTCACTTGAGAACTTGAATCACTTCACTTGAATCTCACTTTTAGCAAAGTTGAGATTTAGTTCACTTGTAGAACTTGAAGAAAAATAGTTTTACGATCTTTTGCACAAAATACTAGTACTCTTATAGTTCACTTGCGGGAGTTTAATTCATACTGTATTGAACATACATTTTGTTAGTTTCTTTTCGCTCACTTTTTGTATTTCTCAATTGTTGAACTTATTTTTCATTTGCGCTCAAGTTTGCCCCCATTGACCGCTATTCAAGGGGTGAAAACAATAATGCATTAAAATACTGACATTTTCGGGGGCTGCAGGTGTACGGTCTGGGACTGGTAAACGGCGCAGTTTTCCGTTTCGAGCCCGGCCACCCGATGCTGCTCCAAGTGATGGCCTACGTCGCTGAGAACTATGACGTGAGTGCTGTGGCCATGGCTGTGGTCTAGGTCATTTACCTTCCAGCTGAGCCCAGAATAAGGCGAAAAGTTTGTGGTGTTCTCCCTCAGGCTACTTTGCACTCCGGGATGACCATGAAATATCTAAGGACTTTGAATATCAATGCCCGAAGCGAGTGCCAGAGGTACTAACGAACTCGGTAGGGTAAGAAAACACAACTGGAATAAATGCTGTTTTATTTGGAATATCGCCGACAGTAATGGCACACGAGGAAAATATTACTCTCTGGTAGTAATGCACCAAGTAATGCCTTGTAATGCCTTGGGAGACCGTCAGGCGATGTGGAGTGGCAGCACGGATGGCGGTAGAGTGACTATTGAGTGCGAAGCGGGCGGTAGAGGCAGTTGAGTCTGTAACTGGCGAGCGTCTTCGGTGAGTGTTGAAGATCGGAGCCGCTGTGAGAAGACTGGTCGAACTTCTACTGCACCCCGTTATATAGGGCCTGGTGAGTGCGGTAACGCGCTGAGCATGCGTCCCCATTGGTTGGTGGTTAGGTGGCACTTCAAAGCCCGAAGTTGCGCATAGGTGCGCCTCGAAGCCTGCCGCTGGGTAGGGTGGCGCCTCGAAACCTGCCGTTACGTGGGGTGACGCCTTGAAGCCCGCCGTTGAGCGGAATGGCGCCTCGAAGCTTGCGTGGTGGTGCACAAGCGAACGGCTTGTTGAGACCACCACAAGTTGTTTTCGCTTTAATTAATTTGTGGTGGTCACCGTAGCCGAGTGGTTAAGAACGCACACTTTACGGGAAGGTGTCGGCAGTTCGAATCCCGGCTGTACCGTCCGGTTAATTCTCTCCATTGGGAAAAGAGAGAACTAAGTCTCAATTCCTCACTCCACCCAGGTGTCGGAAATGGGTACCGGCTTGACCGGAGGTAATCGTCATTGCATCCTAGTGTTGGGAAATACTTTCGGAAACAAATTTTGGAAATACTGTACTCGGGGAAATACTTAACGTTATTGTTGGGAAATACTTTCGGAAACAAATTTTGGAAATACTTTACTCGGGGAAATACTTAACGTTATTGTTGGGGAAATACTTCACTCGTGCAATTTTTGGAAAATACTTCGCTTTAGGAAATGTCTAAAAAACCGTTATCACTGTTATTCTCGAGCGTGAGAATGTCGACCAAAGTTTATCCGTGTGTGTAAGGACAATTCGTCACTGTTCGGTCGGAAAAACAAGCGGCGATTGTTTGGGGTAGAGGTAGGCGTGTCAGATGTCGCGGCCTCAAGTTCGGCGAGCGCAGGCATAGAGAACGACGCACACACGAACACACGCACGATACAAGCGCACCCAAGCCGAGGCTTTGCAGGGCAAGGAGGAGGACGTGACGTCTGAACACAGGCCCGCACAACCGGAGCCAATCGCCGCTCGCCAAAGCTATGACGCAAGAAGGTGTGTCTCAACACGCACCAATGAGAGTCCCAGACGTCAGAATAAGCAAGGATTCCGCCAATGAGGTTGCAGATGCTGCCTCTGTAGAATGGAAGCGTCGAGAATGATCTCGAAAGAGGGAAGCGAAACAGATATAAGGATGCGAGAGGAAGCCTCGAGAGGAATTTTTGAACACACGTGAGAGACTGCGCAAGACGTCTGAGGGTGTTCTACACAATAGGCCAGCCTCGTCGGCTGGCCTTATACCCAACTGCAACTTGAAAGTTAATAATTCGAGGCACATAAAACAACGTTGGACGTCGGAAGTCATTGGAGCACCGTCTTAAAAAGGAAGCCTAATCGAAGTAAACCAGCCTCGCATCGGGATCGTCATGAATAAACGCGTCGGAGATTCAACCAAGAGCAATCAACATCTGTGCATCGGGGTCGAATTCACAATCAACTTCAGCGGCAGTCGTCAACATTGCAAATGGCAAACAGTTAAGATCGCTCACCAACACTGCAAAGTTCAACGCATGAAACTGCAATGAATCAGCTCACAACCGCTTCAAGGGATCAGCTACCCGTAGAAAGAAGCGGGGAAGGGCACCACTGCAGCGAGGTAGCAAGAGATCAGCCTACGCCAGCAGCAAGCCTAAGCTGCGACGCGGAACATCAGCAGTGAGCAATCGGCTGTGAACGACGCGGAACATCAGCAGTGAGCAATAGCATCGGCAGTGGATACCCATCAGTGAATCATTTATTATCAAAGGGGCGAGTGTTTTATAGTTGTGAGAGCTCTTTTAGGTGGTGATTGAAGTTCAAATTCAGATGTAGATCAGCACACAGAAAAGTGCTTTTCAAAGTATCGCGAGGGATCATCTAATTTTTGGCTATCAATTTCCTGTGTCTATTTAGTCGAGGATCGACTTCCCGTTGTATGATTCGACACCGTGTCACAATTCCAGGTTAAATCGTGATGTGTTATTCTCGCAAATATTATGATTTGTGTTACTGTGGATGCGTGAATCGTTGTCAACGAGGGAGTATTTGTAACTTGAATGCTCGGTAAGCATCACCTTTGTGTCATGTCGTGTTTAAATATTTGCGGCGGTAGAAACTTACGTACTTTTCATTGACGCCGTTGTGCCATTTCAAATCATTTCGTCCCCATGCCTTGTGTGTTTATCCACGTGTTTCCCAATAAATTCGTGTTAATCTTGCTAACTCTTTTATTCTCCAAGTCTGGTATGCAGGTGTACGCAAGCATAAAGGATAGTACTATAACATGTTTGGGGGTTGAGACTCCCCCTGCGTGCGTGATTAGTAACCCTTTTCACGTATCGCGACAGGGAAAATATCAACTGTCCTATGCAAGCGTACTGTCTGTATGTCAGCTTGGAAATTTTAAAGGAATTCATTTTCAGTTGTCCAAAAATTTCTGTTTCTTTTAATTCAGTCAAACAGTCGCTCGATAATTAAGCAGAATTTTCTGCAAGTACAAACACCCCGTGTCATTTCGTGGACATTCCAATTTTTGGAGTAAAATTCTAACGTAGAGCGGTGCCCCGTCGCCTGCACCGGGCGTGCTGTATACCGATGCCTACCGCCGATCGCGCTGTTGGAGGACGGAGTCATAAAATTTGAGATTCTGGGAGCTGCAGTCTAACCATTTTCTGAGCGCCTAATTTGAAATGTACTTGCCTAAGTGTTATCCATGGCCATTAATTTCGAAATGCTATGAGGAATTGATATTTTCCGGGATCTTTGCTCATTTTTCTCGTGCCGCTGAGTTGATTCAGTTAATGTTGTTTGAGTAAATATTAAATCAAAGTTCAATTAATAGCGTTGTCTTCTTGGCACATTTTGTTTTGGTGCATCTGAGAGCCAGCATAATTTGGCCACGTTCCGTAACAGAATAAAATGCAAATTGGATTGTGTGCTTCGTGATATCTATTTATCAGCATGGGTGAATATTCAAATGATTTATGCGGTGTCCGAATATTTTTTTGTGTGGGTAATGATCAAACAGTCAATTCAATCATATAAGTGCTCAATGTTAAATAGAAATTTCTGCCTGTTGAATTTTTTCTCGATGCATTTTTGAGTGCCGTCTAATTGACGGCCCAGAGTTTGAGGAGACAGGCAGGCACTGGACACTGTTCGTAAGGCGATAAACCAAATTCTTGTGGTCGTAGCCAGACCATTTCCTAAAGTGGCTAATTTAAACGAGCGCGACTAAGTCATTTGAAGCTGAGTAATCCATTAACATTAGTTTTTATAAATCAAATAAGAAACTCACTTCATCAGTATTACACAAAGTGTTCAAGCTCGTCATAAGGCTGAGTTGACTTGATTTAACTTTCCACAGCGAATCTAGCCCCAATTATTTAGAATGATGGAGCATGGTTTCCTGAGCATTTCTCATTTTCTTGAACTTCCAAAACCATCAAAATCCTGTCAAATGCTGCAGTGAGTCATCAAATTTAAATGTCCTTCATTCTTCAGTGGAAATTTACAGTTGAATGTGTTATGAGTAGAAATAATCATTGTGCATCAGTAGATAAGCTCTGCTGCGTTTGCTAGGAGAATACTTGCTCTATTTTCTTGACGCTGTGTTCTATAAAATTTTTCTTGAGTGCTAAAAAATTTTTTGGTTGAATTTTATATCATCTGTACAATTATTAGGTTTAACTGAATTTAGGTGTGCAGAGATGGCTCTGGAAAATGACGCCGTAATTTAGCAGATACCACCTTATCTCAAATGAATCTTTGAAACAAGTTTACATTTTCTGGGCTTTGAGACATTTAGTAATTAATCCAGTTGGAATTTTCATTTTTAATGATACCTTACTCAAAATAATTTGCAGAAATTTTTGGCCTCGTGTGTGTCAAGCTTCTACAATCAGCTTTAGCAACATGCTTAACATTGGATTCGAAAGCATTGGAGCATTTAATTTGTAATAATTAAAATATGTTGAAATTAAATTGAATGTTTCCAGGACATGTCGATCCATTACAGTTTACTGACTGACATGTTGAGAGCAGCAGGATCCACAGTTTCATTGATTAAAATCCGAGTGTTTAGTTGTGATGATAAAAATGTTGAATGAATTAAGTGATGGTGCTGAGGATAAAAATTAAATGTAGTGTTTTAAAGTAAGTGATAATTTCAACGGTGCTGCGAATTCAGTTCGTAGTCTAATTTTATTTGCTTTGATATAAATGACGCCTCTGCTCGTGTGTTAAGTAAAGTAAAATTCGTCATTCCTTTCTATTCACAAGATCATTATGGCAAGCTCCAGTACATCAGAGTGAGAATTTAAATAATTGCTTCAACAATAATACACTAAAATCATTAAATATTTTGGGTGATTTTTCACATGTGCCAAGTATACAATCCATTTCGACACTGACATAAGTCAATCAATACCTTTATATCAAATTCACTGAGCATAAAAATTTTGCTTCCTTAACTTTTATAAATTCATGATGTTTGAAAATTTCCTTTTGATGTGAATTCGACAGTAGAGCGTAGTAATTTAAGATTATTCAATCCTAGCTGCCTTCAGGTAGGAAGGAATTTTTATTATATTAAGTGTCTGTAGATTTTAAAAGGTAAACACGTGGATTAAATGCAATTTTTTTGTAGTCTAAACGGTTACAGGTCGCCGATAAAATAATTTTTCTGTATCAGTTTGAACGCGTATTGAATTTTGAGCTCGCATTTTTGTTTAAATCGTTGATTGCCCAGAATAGGAACTTTCAAGTTGATGCTCACCATGATGAATTGAAACTTTTAATAATTTTGTTAACACTGGAATATACCACCCAATTGGAGTTTGTTCCTAAGGAGTTAATGAAAATTAAAGAGGAGATTTGCTGTATCAAGGAGGATTTTTGCTGTATCAAAGTGAGAATTTCATGAAGTCAGCTACAATACTCGATGTATAAATTTCGTTTTTGAAGTTGCAAGCGTAATGCATTTAATATTTTTGTAAACTCTTACTTAAATGATGCTGTCCATTCTCGTCGGTAATTCAAACTGAATTATTGTGCAACACTGAGAGTGTGTTCTTGCTTAGGCAAAGTTAACGAGTTAGCTTCACGGAAATATGAGCGTTTCACATTGTCGGAAATTTACAATATTCCATATGGAGACTTTATTTTCTGTTGGATGGATTTAATACAGCGTGAGAATTGAAATGAAAAGCATTGCAGTGAATACATGGAATTTATCTTAACAATAAGAATCAGCGTGACAGTCTGCGGTGCAGCGAAGCTATGTAATTTATGGCCGTTCTGAGCCAAGGCTATAAAATTCTCTTGTGCGTCAAGTTAAGTGTGGTATTACGTGAGGTTATAATGTAGGATATGAAAGTAAGAAATGTCTGAGAGAGTATGATCAGTAACATTGATTTATAAATGTGTCGTATCAAAAAATGACGAGTTATTTGAGTCAAACTGGTGAAGGTGTCAGCACCGTTGTGTGGGAATTTCTTGATCACTCTTTCCCCATAATGTTGTTGACGCTGACGCTGGTCATTCTCAAACATCATTGGTATACGTCATTAATTTCATTTTTTGTTCATTGTCATGTAGGCATGATAATTATTAGGGTGATAATTCCCTTAATGCGTTGTTTAACGACGTTAGTGAAACTTTGAAACAGAAAGAATATATACAAATCGTATGCACGAACGATGTCGTCGAGCAACGTGGAATCATTTAAATGTGCTGCTCTGAATCTGGGGCTGAGAATCGGATAAATTTTGTGTTATGTCTATTTTATTTCTGCATTTCTTTGTATGTCGGTATTGCTAGAATGTCGGATCGCTAGAAAAGCCTTCGCGGCCGAGTATAACGTAAAGTCCGATGACCTGATAGTACCCAATGTATGTGTAATTTTTTTTGGTATGTCGGTATTGTTAGAATGTCGGATCGCTAGAAAAGCCTTCGCGGCCGAGTATAACGTAAAGTCCGATGACCTGATAGTACCCAATGTATGTGTAATTTTTTCTGGTGTGTCGGTGTTGTCATAATGTCTGATCGTTAGAAAAGCCTTCGCGGCAGAGTATAATGTAAAGTTAGACGCCGTGACAATACCCAATGTATATGTGTTTTTTTTTATTGGTGCGTATTCAGGATTTCGGCCTACAAGGTAAATCTCCTGCGAGTTCGTACATCATGTGTAATAATGTTCATATAGTCTTGTGAGGTGATTTGACCGATTAGTAACACCGTCGAACGAATTTCGGCTTTGTCTAGAGTTGGTTGAGGATACCGGAAATTAAATAGTTTATGTGTGTATGTAGGAATTCTTCGCGTAGCTCACGTCCGCCTCACTCAAGGCAGATTTGAAGGAAACCGAGGAACCATTCTTACGTTGAGCGACCATGTAATGCGCTGTCTCTCGATTACCAAGTAACCATGTTAGACAATTAAACGCGTATTTTCGGAAGTTGATCTTAGCACTATAACGCGAACCTAAGGGGTTGATGTCATGCTAGTCGCCGAGCTGACTGAGAACAAAACCTGAAGGTCTTCGCAAATAAATGTGCTTCATTTTCTACAATTATAATGAAAGAGCTTATGAGCTCCAACGTGGGAGTCCTACGCGTATTGACGCAGTAATCTACAGGATTTGTCCGCGATTTGACGCAACGAGGATCTACGGAATTTCCACGAGTTCACGTGACGCCAAGGATGAATTTATATGGAAAAGCTTCAGTAACCGATTCTCAGCAGGGGGCCCTCCCCGGATCAGTAGCAGGCCAGGATCAGTAGCAAGCCAGGATCAGTCGCAAGCCGAAGAGGAGTAGCAAGTCACAGGAACAACAACAACAAGCTGAAGCTAGGCGCGCAGAAGGAGCAACAGCAAGTTTGTTGCAAGAAAAACGTCTACTTTGAATCACAGGATGAAATGATAATTATGAGGAAGAAAACTTGAGGTTGGAAAATTAACTCCATTTGAGATTGTGTTTTTAGGTGGATTGCAACCGAGAAAGCTGAAAGGATGTCTCTACTTGTAACAAATTCGCCGATTTTTCGTTCTCTAATTGATATGTTTATCTATGTCGATGAATTGCCGAGAGCAATTCGAGAATAATATGTCGTGTGTGTTTTATTTGATGCGTGTAAGTTGTCGGATGTGTGCGGTATCTTTACTGTGTTCTTTGCTATTTGCGTACTACAATAATGTGTGTAAGAGATGCGTTTCAATTATTTACTGTGTCAGGTATCAATGAATTTTTCATAAATGTATCAACATTGGCGTGTTACAAGAAGGTAAATGATGAGGTGATATGTAAGGATATTTTCATGTCGGGAAAAAGCGAAGGGATTGAAAAATGGGGGCGAATATTTTCTAAATTTTTAACGTAAAGGGTACGTCACGGTTATAATTTAAATTAACGGATGAAAATTTGCACCAACTTTACAAGTTGGCACAAATTTTTCTGGGGCGATGCGGGTATTGTTGGGAAATACTTTCGGAAACAAATTTTGGAAATACTGTACTCGGGGAAATACTTAACGTTATTGTTGGGAAATACTTTCGGAAACAAATTTTGGAAATACTTTACTCGGGGAAATACTTAACGTTATTGTTGGGGAAATACTTCACTCGTGCAATTTTTGGAAAATACTTCGCTTTAGGAAATGTCTAAAAAACCGTTATCACTGTTATTCTCGAGCGTGAGAATGTCGACCAAAGTTTATCCGTGTGTGTAAGGACAATTCGTCACTGTTCGGTCGGAAAAACAAGCGGCGATTGTTTGGGGTAGAGGTAGGCGTGTCAGATGTCGCGGCCTCAAGTTCGGCGAGCGCAGGCATAGAGAACGACGCACACACGAACACACGCACGATACAAGCGCACCCAAGCCGAGGCTTTGCAGGGCAAGGAGGAGGACGTGACGTCTGAACACAGGCCCGCACAACCGGAGCCAATCGCCGCTCGCCAAAGCTATGACGCAAGAAGGTGTGTCTCAACACGCACCAATGAGAGTCCCAGACGTCAGAATAAGCAAGGATTCCGCCAATGAGGTTGCAGATGCTGCCTCTGTAGAATGGAAGCGTCGAGAATGATCTCGAAAGAGGGAAGCGAAACAGATATAAGGATGCGAGAGGAAGCCTCGAGAGGAATTTTTGAACACACGTGAGAGACTGCGCAAGACGTCTGAGGGTGTTCTACACAATAGGCCAGCCTCGTCGGCTGGCCTTATACCCAACTGCAACTTGAAAGTTAATAATTCGAGGCACATAAAACAACGTTGGACGTCGGAAGTCATTGGAGCACCGTCTTAAAAAGGAAGCCTAATCGAAGTAAACCAGCCTCGCATCGGGATCGTCATGAATAAACGCGTCGGAGATTCAACCAAGAGCAATCAACATCTGTGCATCGGGGTCGAATTCACAATCAACTTCAGCGGCAGTCGTCAACATTGCAAATGGCAAACAGTTAAGATCGCTCACCAACACTGCAAAGTTCAACGCATGAAACTGCAATGAATCAGCTCACAACCGCTTCAAAGGATCAGCTACCCGTAGAAAGAAGCGGGGAAGGGCACCACTGCAGCGAGGTAGCAAGAGATCAGCCTACGCCAGCAGCAAGCCTAAGCTGCGACGCGGAACATCAGCAGTGAGCAATCGGCTGTGAACGACGCGGAACATCAGCAGTGAGCAATAGCATCGGCAGTGGATACCCATCAGTGAATCATTTATTATCAAAGGGGCGAGTGTTTTATAGTTGTGAGAGCTCTTTTAGGTGGTGATTGAAGTTCAAATTCAGATGTAGATCAGCACACAGAAAAGTGCTTTTCAAAGTATCGCGAGGGATCATCTAATTTTTGGCTATCAATTTCCTGTGTCTATTTAGTCGAGGATCGACTTCCCGTTGTATGATTCGACACCGTGTCACAATTCCAGGTTAAATCGTGATGTGTTATTCTCGCAAATATTATGATTTGTGTTACTGTGGATGCGTGAATCGTTGTCAACGAGGGAGTATTTGTAACTTGAATGCTCGGTAAGCATCACCTTTGTGTCATGTCGTGTTTAAATATTTGCGGCGGTAGAAACTTACGTACTTTTCATTGACGCCGTTGTGCCATTTCAAATCATTTCGTCCCCATGCCTTGTGTGTTTATCCACGTGTTTCCCAATAAATTCGTGTTAATCTTGCTAACTCTTTTATTCTCCAAGTCTGGTATGCAGGTGTACGCAAGCATAAAGGATAGTACTATAACATGTTTGGGGGTTGAGACTCCCCCTGCGTGCGTGATTAGTAACCCTTTTCACGTATCGCGACACTAGTGTTAGTTATAAGGCATTCGAGAAATCAACGTACAAGATGATACGTATCAGGCTTGCTTGACTGGCATGAAGCATCCTTTAAAAATTGCTCCCGAGATTAAGCTACCATCATGCAACGCCGCAATCACGTGCCTGGCAGCGCCGGCGCTACACCGCGATTGCGCAAAAATGTCCATTGCACTTTAGTACGGTACAAATATCAATAGAGCGTTACTTCGTGTTACTAGCGATGAATTTCTCATACTTGCAGCCTTCAACAGCCCTCGATTCAGTCAGAATACGAGAAGTTACGTGTCAAAATGCTAGAAATCCCTTATTTAGTAGACTTCTAAAGAAAGTGTGAATATTATCATGCTTTACGCTTAAGTACTCTTCATCGCCTTAATGAATTACAATGAACAAAACATTGTTCGGTAAATGCACGTCACATTAATTCGATCTTTGCCACTCAATATTGACATAGACTTCGAAATTATCTTTTTATTGGAGGGAGAATAACCGTATTACTTGTGGAAAGAGAGGATTCTCAGTTCTATCGCTCCTCAAGTCTTTGAAAGTAATAATATTAGCTTTGTAGTAAATTTTGTGCACTTTAAACGTTAAAACAAAATATTTTCTGAAATTTTTAATCGAGAAAAACGGGTCTAAAATTGAATCAGAAACACGAATACAAATCAGAACACAGGGGAATGGACAACATGGAAATGATTAATAGCTTCGTTAATTTTCATTTATTTTAGTACTTGGTTAATTTACTGATATAGGTAGTGACTTATTTATCAGAACTTGAGTGTGTGAAATTTTTTATTTTCATTCACGCTCTGATTGACATTTTCAAATGCCTTGTATGATTAGAATTTCTTGATAGTTATAAGTTACATCCACATTATTTTATATTATCGTTGACTCATGTGTTTGAAGCAGGCTTCATGAAGGGAAGACCCTAAACATACCCCTGATACAAAGACTACAAAAGTGAAGAGAAAGACGGGAAATCATTTGATGCTCATAATATACATAATTTATTGCTTTAGTCAACTTATGTGGAGCAAAAATAGACCCAGTTATTCATGTCATTCGATGCTTGACTTAAGCTAATAGTAACTTGGTCTTATTTTTATCCTCATAAGTAGAGGTTCATAAATGATGTACAACTCGAGGATCGATTGAGTTTTTATTCTGAAAATACATGAAATAAAAATACACTAACGTTGCACTGCATCGTTCTCATATTGGCCGAGATCTATCCAGCTACGTAGTAGAACTACATTTTTTTCACTTCAAATTAATCCGAGTCAAGTTCAATTTAATCCAAGTCAAGCTCAATTTAATCCAAGTCAAGTTCAAATTGATCCAAGTCAAGTTCAAATTAATCCAAGTCAAGTTCAAATTAATCCAGGTCAAGCTCAAATTAATTCAACCTTAAGTTCAGTCAAAAATTGACATAATCACTTGATAATTCGAGCTTATTCATGTTACATATGTATCTATTGGATGTGCTGAGCAAGAAAAACGTTTTTCCTTTCAGCAAGGAATACATAAAATTCCTGCAATAGAAAAGCAAGCTGTCGTAAAATGTGGTAAGTGCCCAGCATCAGGAGGCAGAGTGTGATTTAGATCTTTGAGCGGAGTAACAGATAGAAGTCAGTTATAAAAAATTCGCATTGTACTACACATTAAAGTTACAATTCTACATTAATGGCAGTCTGCATCCATTCAAATATTTATGTTCAAAGGCAATTTTATGTTACACCCACACATAGTAGTATCGAGGATGTATTTGTGCTCATATAGGGATTTATGTGGGTGAAATTCCACTTTATCACATACATAAAATCATATATACTTGCAGCTACAAAAGATTACCATTGGGCGATATGTAGATTTAACCTTTAAACGAAGTATGGCAACAAAGTTTGTTTTTGTTTGTTCAAACAATTTCTGTAAAACAAGTTACAATTTGTTTTATCAACAGAGATGATATATTTGCCTTGGCCTATTCATTCGAAGGGATGGCACAATTTTTATTGCTAGTGCAGGATTGTACCTGTGTAGTAATGTACTCATATAAATTGTAATCAAATGGTATCGTACATAAATACTCAGTGAATCGCATTTGTATATTTCGTTTAAAGGTTAAATCTACATATCGCCCAATGGTAATCTTTTGTAGCTGCAAGTATATATGATTTGATGTATGTGATAAAGTGGAATTTCACCCAAATAAATCCCTATATGAGCACAAATACATCCTCGATACTACTATGTGTGGGTGTAACATAAAATTGCCTTTGAACATAAATATTTGAATGGATGCAGACTGCCATTAATGTAGAATTGTAACTTTAATGTGTAGTACAATGCGAAGTTTTTATAACTGACTTCTATCTGTTACTCCGCTCAAAGATCTGAATCACACTCTGCCTCCTGATGCTGGATACTCACCACATTTTACGACAGCTTGTTTTTATATTGCAGAAATTTATGTATTCCTTGCTGAAAGGAAAAACGTTTTTCTTGCTCAGCACATCCAATAGATACATAAGTAACATAAAAAGCTCGAATTATCAAGTGATTATGTCAATTTTTAACTCAACTTAAGGTTGGATTAATTTGAATTTGACCTGGATTAATTTGAACTTTACTTGGATTAATTTGAACTTGACTTAGATTAAATTGAACTTGACTTGAATTAATTTGAAGTGAAAAAGGTATAGTATTCAGTTGAGGGTATGATCATATGGTCATACGTTTAAGAGAGAACCATTCATTCTTACTCGGAGAAAGACAGTTAGCTTGTTTTGAAAAACAGCGTTTGGGAATTCCAATCCTTTCAAAGCCAAAGACTACGAGATTCATTTACAGCGACGCTTCGTTTAATAAACGGGAGGATTGAATTTACTATTTTGCGAAATATTGGCATCGCATTGCCATCTTCGGTAAAAATGCTACAACCTGGGTAAAATTTTACGTCCTCAGTAAAATGCTAAATTCTGGGCATAATGAAAAATGATATGGCAGCAACAAGTCACGTTAATTAAATTCCAGGGCACGCAGTGGGGCCACAACGGACCTAACGCCGTCACAACAGTCGCGAAAAAATTTGGTTGTGTCACGACGGAATCGATGAAAAATCGCGCTCCAATCCCAGGTGAGACGACGGAAGCAAATTTCAAATGATGAACTAAAGATTGCAACCTAGTCAAACAAAACAAAATCAATAATTGCAACTTGAAATGACAATCAGAATTCATGTAGTTTACCCGAGCAGCTACGAGTACGCTTAGTATTATTAGTGATCAATTGCTGAAGTGAAATCTATACGTGGGCAACTCTTTAATGACCTTTGGTATGTGGTGACCGCTCGATTCTCAAATTTCATGAGCTTATCAATCATGTGCACTAAAGAAGCGAACTAGTTATTTGCCTCACTTGCATCAGGCTTTACATAGCTGCTTAATCGTGCATGCTTCATACATACTTCAAGCAATGTCCGCTTATACTTTTAGGTTTAGTGGGATAGGTAATCATTTGGTAATATTTGATTAGATTATAAGCTAGTTTGAGCTTCTTCCTTATCCAAAAAAGGTATCCCTAAGAGAGAAACGAGGAAGGTTCCATCTTGTATGAAATTAAGGGAGCGGGAAAAGTGTGCCCCAATACAGTGCGAATAGAAACGGTGTGAGAAAGAGAAGTTTATGAAAGAAGATGAAAGTTGGAGAAGGAAGTTATAAACACTGAAACTAATTTTTAACTCGGGACCTCACACCTATTTCTAGAGTGCTATTTCTTTTAGATACTCTAGTTGCATCCTCCAGGGGGGAATTATTAATGAAATAAAAGACTTATTTACAATAAGCATGTACATTGTAATTATTCAGACATAAGAATATACTCAAACAGGCAAAATTAGCTTTGTGAACCAAATAAGCTACAAGGGTGCTATGTCAACCTATCAAGAGATGAGCAAACTCTGCTGTGAACTATGGTAAACTACTTAGTGTACTCATCTTTCTACCTTAGACCTATTTAAGCCAGTAAGACAAATCTGCCAGTATCAAGCTGAGAGAAAATACAATTTTAAATGCTAGTCAACGTTTTCCTTCATCAAATGTCGTTTTCAATTTAGCTTTGTAATAAGAGATTTACGCTTCTTATCCTTCGTGGTGAAGGACAGTGATTGAAAATGTTATATTGAGCGAAATTTCTAGTTTGTTCACATTATTTGTTCTAATTTTTTTGTTATTTTTCATTTGTCTAGTAAGTGTAGAGCATGTAAGTTTCACGCCTGCTTTGACGACCGAGTAGGAGGGGTTTCGCAAGTGTAGGATTATGGAATTCCAGAATTTGGTACAACCGAATAGAAAGCTATATCGAGATATGGCTTTCGAGTATTAAAAAAGTATGAGCTTATTTCTATTTCTTGTTAAACGATCATGGTAGTTTGAGTGTTAATTTACGACTGAAAGTCATATTTTATGCTAGTTTCAAGTATTTTGTGCAATAAAACTTAAAGAGAAAATCGATGATAATTAGGGAGTATCAGAGTTTTTAGGCTTTTGATGGATTTTCAAAGTGAAACATCATCTACGATTATAGCATTTCTTAGATATAAAAAATAATTTTTAACATTATTGTGTAATTTTCAGCGTATCTTGGAAGCAGCTAGACGTAGATGTGAAAAAATCCTTCATACAAATAACATCCACTTCCAACATCACCTTGTCATGCTCCAGCCTGCTCTGGGCGCAGCGAGAACGCGGTCCGGCCTGCGGGGGCTGAGCAGGGCTCGGCACAGCAGTGCTCCTCAGGGGCGGCCACGGCGGCAGCGACACCGCAGCCAGCACAAGCAAACGCCACTGCGGTCTGCGACTGGCAGGCCTTCACTCCATCTACCTTCTACCCTAATCTCTGGAACCATTCAAAAGAGCTTTTCAAGCGCAGCCGTGACGGAAACGATAGCAAACCTATCTTCGACGTAAGTTTTTTAGGTGTGTAAATTTTATTTCCCCTCACTGAAATTTCATTTCAGGATTGACAAATGTTTAGCTGTCTGTGGGTTATAACCAGTTGAGGGAATTTCACAAATTTTTCGGTCAAATTCATTGTTGTTTTCGTTCTTAGTACGACATACGTTCTCTCGAGTAGCTCCTTTGTGCTTTGGGTTACACTTATTACTGTACTTATTTGAAAAGTCCTCGAGAAAATAATTATATAATGATTAACCACTAAGCTCCTCAAATAAAACTCAACCCTTGCCTCCTGATAGGAACTCCAGTTTCCAGATGGCTAGTGCTTCCAGTTTAGGTAAATTGAGAAAATTTAAAGGTGATTCAACTAGTAGGGAAATAATTTGAACTAAATGACAAAATTAGGGCAATTAATAGTATTTGTGCAACTATGTTTTTAGCCACTCCAAAAGTTTGGCACGTGCAATTTGCTATTGATATACACTCAGTGTAAGCTTCATGGTCTATGCAATGCATTTAATACCTTTTTTATTTAAGTTGAGCAAGTTTTTCATACGTACATGTATCTACAGATAAAATTAAGAAAAAGTAAATTGATATTTTTTCTCAAATTTTTGACCATTTTTTTAGCGTCTAAGTATGCATTTTTAAAGCATAATTTTTTCAATTTAAAAGGGAAGTAAGCACCTGCTTATAGAGAAAAAAAACATGCTAGTGCAATTTTGCTGAAATATCAGGGTAATGATTGAAATTATATCAGGAAACTTTTCCCTTAACTATTTGATTTTTGGGAAGCAAAGGTTTAACAAAGATCGATGTGTCATGAACAAACTGAACCTTGGTCGAGCGTCTTCAACCAACCTTGAACGTTCTGTTAGTGTAACAAAATCTACTAATTGCCTCAGGTCCCAAGAGTTTTCGATTTTTATGCTTTTCGTGTAATATACGATAATAAAATTATCAGTTAATGAATATGGTGGAACTATTTGCGTGCACTCCGGCTTCATATTACACTCTTTGACCAACCCAGGTAAAATTATCGGGTTTCATAACTAAGTGCCATATTCATATTTTGCCAATTAACGCGCTGTTCTCTGCGCAGATATTCCCCAACAGCTGCGGGGTTCACCTGTCCAACAAAATCACCAAAAACCACAAAATTGAAGAGGGGAGCATAGTGCACAAACTCTCCTCGAAAGTATGTCCAATCACCATCTCCCGGCATCCATTACTTTAGTATAGCAGAAAAATAATAATTGGACGATTTTCAGCGAATCTCACGATTCCTGATGAATTGGGCGATTCCAGGTATATTGGGCGATTCCTGGTGAATTGGGCGATTCCAGGTAAATTAGACGATTCCTGGAGAATTAGACAATTCCTGGTGAATTGGACGATTCCTGGTGAATTGGACGATTCCTGGTGAATTGGACGATTCCTGGTGAATTGGATGATTCCTGGTGAATTCGAAGATTCCTGGTGAATTGGATGATTCCTGGTGAATTGGATGATTCCTGGTGAATTGGACGATTACTGGTAAATTGGACGATTCCTGGTGAATTGGACGATTCCTGGTAAATTGGACGATTCCTGGTGAATTGGACGATTCCTGGTAAATTGGACGATTCCTGGTAAATTGGACGATTCCTGGTAAATTGGACGATTCCTGGTAAATTGGACGATTCCTGGTAAATTGGACGATTCCTAGGGAGTTGGACTATTCTTTGGGAATTGCACCATTTCTAGCGAATTGAACGATTTCTAGGGAATTTGACGATTCTTGGTAAACTATGCTATTCCCAGAGAATAGAACGATACCTGGTGAATTGAACGATTCCTAAGGAATCGGACAATTCCTAAGGAATTTCGAAATGTTTGTCAGTATGTGCATCACTACGGTGGTTCTCTTTCATTTTTAACATAAAAAGTTTCCCCGTTCACTAGAAGAAATTGTAAAATGAATCAGTCTATGATTACCAGGAAATTTCATCGCATCCCACGAAAATTACAAAGCAATAATCTAAAATCTTTAGAAGATATCCCGTAAGTTTCAAAAGCGTTAAACACCGTACTTTGAGTAAATTACGGAAGGCATGAAAATTGAAGGCGGTCACACCATCTTGTCACTCTCAACATCGATGCCACTGGTGGTTAACCCGCATTCTGGAAATCCCCGCACAACCACCGGTGGGTCACCAACCAGTTAACGTGTTAATGCGTATGGCAGCCTCTGCTTCACAAAATTGTCCGTTTTGGATCGTCCCAATAGAAAGAAAGGAAAAAACCGTTTGTTTCCAAACGGTTGATACATGAGATGCATACAACACATGGGTTTTTAAAAATTTCTTAAAAAAGGACCTTAATTGATAAACAAACCATGCAAGGAAGAAACTCTCAAGAATTGATTAAGAAAAATTGTCAGTGGGAAAATAAGAGTAGTATATAATTGGGGGAATCTGCATAAACATCTCTGAAATGTGATTCCTGATTTCCAACGCGGCTATTGATGTTGAAGTTAAGTCGGATAATAACCGACAGAAGAGAAACGACACGAATGAGATGGTTTATTCAAGTTTGGAGCCGTAAAATGTACTGCATCCAAGCTGAGCGATTATGCGTCGCAGAGTTTCATGAGTGACAACAACTTTGAGGTGATCTCCGCCGTACACTATTCCCGGCATATAGAAAAAGACGTAGGGATACATGGCGTAGTCGAGAGAAAGACTTAGGGTAGTGACTAGTATTCGCGTTGTATGATCTCGGAGAGGTAACTACGCCGGCTTTGTTGACTACCCAGGATCTCAGAAGCAAATGTTTGAAGCAGAGTGAGATTGCGAGAGTGTGCAGCAACTCACATTCCGTTACAGAAAGAAAAAAAGAAAAACCGTTTATTTCCAAGGATATATAATATGCCGTACAACAAATTGGATTTTAAAAATTTCTCAATATATAACGTCCTAATCTACGTACCATACGAGAGGTACTAATAGACAAACCATACGAGGCGTGCTTATAGGTGGTTAACAATGTCAGGGACTAATTTAATCAAAATGTCGTCGCTAGGGTATTTTACAGACCAAAAAATTGCTGACATCTTATAAATAATTTAAATACTGCTTGAGAATTATTTGTAATTCCTTAATTATTTGTTGAAACGAAGTAAGAAGAGACAAAAAACGCCCTACCGAAGCAGATTGAAACACCGTCGTAAATTATTATCAAGTTCTGGGAAAAGGTGAGTCACAAAGTAATTTATAAAAGTACATCGCGCAACACAACACGCTCATCTAGAAACACGTAAACAAAAATACACACAAAATGAAGTTTATAGCTTGTTCAACATACAGACAGAAAGATAATTTTTTCGCCAGTCATATGCACAAATTACACTTTATTTCATTTATCTGTTTGTATTTTTCATTTTGACTGCCCACAGAAACGTCCTCTGGGATAGTGTTAGATCTATTTTTGAATAATTTAGCAAAGCCAATGAATATATTTATTTCTGAGATATGGTTCAGTGTTAACTGGTTGCAGAGCATTAGGGGAAATGTAATGGACCTTGAGGTTTAGTTTTTATGCAATTAAACAGAAATAGAACCATATATGTGTATATGTAAATGTTCACACACGCACACACACACACACACACACACACACATAAATATACATGCACGCGTGCGTACACATACACATACATATACACACAAATTCATTTATATACGCAGTGAAAATGAATTTAAGGAAAAATTTTAATTATCAGAAAAAACAATCTTTCTTTTGCTACATCGAAAATTAAATTCGAGCTCAGTACAATTGTATGAAGTTACTTGAAGAAAAAACAAGTAAAAGATGAAAAACTTCGAAGAGCGTAAAAAATGATCTTATTTTAATATTCTAACAATTTTCTAAGGGAAATCAAGTTGCAGTTTAGGAATAACAGCAAAAAACGTCTCGAGTTTCACATCCTCTCGGTATTCTCTTCAACATAATACGGACATGGGTACATGAGATGACATGGAGATACTGTGATAGCTGAATATCGCTTATGAGTAGCAAATATCTGCAAAATTTTGGCACGTAGACTTGAATGGAACAGCTCGAATTTTATTGCTAATTTTATTTACTAAAATTTAGAGTTACTTTTGATTTGAAGCTCAGTGCTAACTTTGCGCAGAGAAAGAAAGAAAGAATAAGGAAAAAATATATTATGATAAAAAACGCATTTTCCCCCCCTACGAGGAGTACAGGGGTACAAACCAAACGGGGAGTACAATTGCCCTGTCAGGGGTTAATTGTGTCAATGAGAGAAACTAACAGAATATTCTCTCTGGGATATTTCATGCTTGGTAAGATGATTAAAAACTCATAAACACTACTAGAGAATGCCTTCAAAGTCCTTTACCGTAAGTAAAAAAAGAAAAGAAGTTAGACAACGTTAGCCAAAGATAATTTATAAAATATATTGCACAACACTCGCATCTAGAAACGTTATTATTATTATTATTATATAAGAAAGTTTTAGCCTCCCTTAATTGCACGACAAAGATGTTATAAGAGAGGAAGGATGTTGTGTCCCGAGTACGAACCGTTAAGTTTTCACCACAAAAAAGGAGTAAGGACGGTTGAACGTGAGTCCGACATCTGGACTGCTATAAAAAAAGAGTCCTGCAATTCAGCATAAACCCGGCGTGAGAAAGGGCAACGCTTACCCAGCGAGGGCTCGACCGTTACAAAAAAGGAGGCAACGCCTGCGCTCCCAGGGGCAGCGTGGCAGCGTGGCAACAGCGTGGCACCAGCGTGGCACCAGCGTGGCACCAGTGTGGCAGCGGACGGCAACAGCAGATGGCAACGGCGGGCGCTACCCGAGGGTGCGGCTGGGCCTAAGCGACGATAGGGGTGTTCAGCTGCGGCATCTGCTGCATGCTCCAGAAGTAACGGTCACGGCGCGAGTCTACTTAAAGGGTACGACGAGGGCTAGGGCATCATCACTATAGAGCGAAACTCCGTCGCTTAAAGATCTCTCGGTGCCGCTTTCTTTAATTTGTAAAACTTGTATACGGTAGGCACACCGTATTAGTCCCTGAATCTGTGTTAATCTTCACGTAAAAGACTTTAACGTACAATTCGAGATCTTGTTATCATACCCCGACATCGCTGCGTACCCAAAAGATACGTAAGACTTATGTAACAATTGTTCCTAAATTTGCTAGTCTCATCTACCCCATTGTCATATTTTGTGTACATCTTTCATTATAACAAGTAAAAACGACGTGGCCACGTTGAAAGAATCGTGTTTTCTTTCGGAAAATAACTCCTTTGATTTTTAGACTTGAAAAGAAAGAAAATTTGAAAAATCATAAACTCGGATTCTACAAAAAAAAGAAGTATATAACAAAATGGTGGGCAGCGAGTGTGGGATCATAACCCATTAAAACTTAACGTCTCCGCAAGAGACCGCTGTTGCCACGCTACCTATTCAAAAAAAAATTAGATGTTTAACGTAACATGAATGGCCACATGATTAGGAAGTTTATTTCACTCATCATTGTACCCATTCTATTCACATAATTTATGTCATTGTAGTGATTTACTTGTGTATTTCCCATGTGATTTATTGTCATTATTTGCACCTTGTGTCAGTGTATTGATTTATTTCGTGTGAACTTGTACCATATTTACTA
The DNA here is from genome assembly GCA_030386875.1 of Morinoia aosen. Classification (NCBI taxonomy): domain Eukaryota; kingdom Metazoa; phylum Arthropoda; class Malacostraca; order Amphipoda; family Talitridae; genus Morinoia; species Morinoia aosen. The sequence goes on from CM059558.1 coordinate 22,943,418, forward strand.
TTTTGATGCTTTACCCATTTATTGTCTCATTCCCATTGCGTAATTTAACCCATTTACCTTTCTAATATGATTATTGTGCCTATTCAAAACCCCATTTTATCCCCATTATGACCCTATTTTCTATTACTGTTGTTGATGTTATTGACGATTCATTTATTTCTGTGCATTTGGAAACTTATTGTGCGAAAAAACTCAATTATGTCTGTGTATTTGGAAACATATTGTACGAAATATTGCATTTAAACTTCTAATTTGAAACTCTAAAATTGCTACCAGTGTTCATTGTGAATCTATTTTGCTTCGCCAATTTTGCCCTAATTATCAGTTGAAACCATGGCTGGGGACGATAATGAAAGTAATCAAAGTAACAATGGTGAGAACAATCAAAGTAGCTTTGTTACTTTAAATCACGCAATTGAACTGCCTAAATTTAATGGTGAAGGCTGTGTAACATCATTTTTAAAACACTTTCAGACCAGAGTTGACATCTACACTAATGATAAAGACTTGCAATGTCGTTATTTGAAAAATGCTCTTACTGGGAAGGCTTGGGATTCTTATGTTCTCAAGTCCGACCAATTGATCACACTGGAAGATGTCAAGACTTGGCTTGTTTCTGTTTACAAGGGAGCCATGAATTACCGAAAGACAGTCCACAAAATTCTATTTAATTTGCATCAAGAGAATGATGAGACAGTGAATGCCTTTGCAACTCGCGTTCTTGCTAGCTGGAAGTACGTGTTCGGTCCAGAATGGCACTACGAGGATAGCAAAGCACAAAAGATACTCATTCCTACTATCATTAAAAATATGAATCCCAAGATCAGTGAAAAATTATCTCATGATTTTGATCCTGAGAGTGTGACAAAACTCCTAGACAAAGCGAGGTCAATTGAGGAGTCTTTGATCGAAGAAAGAACTATGTTGAGCCGGAAGAGGCGAATCCACGAAAGTGATGCGGTGGTTGAGAAGTACCAATACAATTCACCACAAAAGCGAGCGTACCAGCCTAAAAATCCATTCAAATGGCAAAGTGCTTCACACAAAAATGCTCACCCATTTAATAATTATCAACGCAAATTCAATGGCCATCCGAGTCAGAATGGTGACATCGCCGCAGTAAAGTCAAAAAACTTCCACAGCAACCGAAAAGCTTTTCCCCCGTGATTTTGCTAAATATTGAACAGAAAAAATGCTCCACTTTCGTTGATTCAGGCTCTTCCGTGACTCTTGTGAAATCTTGTGTAATTAGCAAATTATTCAAAACTCCACCCCGAATTAAACGATGCACTAAAGTTCTTTGTTCTGTTAATGGAGATAATCTCCACACTCGAGGTACGATTGACTTGAAATTTAAACTAGGTGATGTTGAGTATTGCCATTCCGCTATTATTGTGGAAGATTCTTACTTCCCCGGAGCTGTCTTGATAGGCCGAGATTTCCTTAAGAGATTCGGTATTGAAATAAAATACAGTCAACATGAGAAAGGTCACGTGAGAATTAATGATAAAATTTACCCATTTCAATCAGTTGCTGCTTCTAATTCAGTAAATTTTGTGAAACAATCTGAGGATGCATCATTCGGTGTCGCGAGAATGTCACATGATCTGACTATTGAGGGAGGCACGTTGTGCCATTCCTTTTTGAGAGTTCCCAAGCACATGAATGGAAAAACAGTCGTTCTAAAACAGAGTGTTACGTGCAAAGGAATAGCAGTGCCTCGTACGTTAGCCACTGTCCGTGATGGTACCGTGCCTGTAGTTTTTGTAAATTATAATGATAAGAATGTTCTTGTGCCTAGAAATAAAATTTGTGCTAGTTTAGATGTTGCCATTGAGGACCCAGAGCCTGGCTCAGACGAGAGTGAGAGTGATACTAGAGCACCGCCACATCGCGAGGCCTACGATGCCGTGGCGACAGTGCATGACGCCAGACGAGCGCCCGCTCTGACTGAAAGCCCCTTGAGTCAGTGCAACCCTGAGTTACTGCCTAACAGTGAACTGTTGCCAGTCGCAGAGAAACGAAATGAACCTGAATTCAACCAGATGATAGACGATGTTGATTTGTCTCACCTGAACTTAGATCAGAAAACGACCCTTGTAAATTTGATTAACAAACACAGGAATGCGTTCGCGGTTGGAGACGAGATTGGTCATGCGCGAAATGCTGTGCATAGATTAGATGTTCAGGGACACTCCCCCATAAATACCCCGCAGTATCGAGTTCCCCACGCTACAAAACAATTGGTTGAAGAGCATGTCCAGGAGATGCTCAGGCAAAAAGTTATTGAACCAAGTTTTTCGCCTTGGTCTTCCCCAATCTTAGCTGTACGTAAAAGTGATGGTTCACATCGGATCGTAGTTGACTTCCGACTTATCAATAAGATTTGTAGGAAGGACTCTTTCCCAATTCCGAATATGACAGACACCTTGGAATCTCTAAAGGGCTCAAACTTGTTCACCACTTTAGATATGAGAAGCTCCTATCATCAGATCGAACTGTCCCCAGAGAGCAGAGACATTACCGCTTTCAGAACGCCTACAGGTAGTTATAGGTACTGCCGTTCGCCTCAGGGTCTTATCACTTCTGCAGCTGCACTCCAAAGGGCAGTTAATATGGCTTTTTCTCCATTCATTTCAAAATTTCTGTTCTGTTATGTTGACGACATCATTATTTACTCTAAAAATTTCGAGACTCATGTCGAACATTTGGATAAGGCGCTGCTTCAAACGGCTGCTTCAGGCTTCAAATTAAGTCTCAAGAAATGCCAATTTGCGGCGAGCAACGTGACTTTCCTTGGTATCAAAGTCAGTTCAGAGGGACTAACTCCCAGACCTGACAAAGTGCGAGCTTTAGCGGATGCTTTGAGACCTAGGAATATTAAAGAGGTAAAAAGATTCTTAGGCTCAACCGGATTCTTTAGAAAGTTCATTAAAAATTATGCTCATATCGCGGCACCTCTAACCGAGCTTACAAAAAAGACGAATGTATTTAAATGGACTGACGTCCATCAGCGAGCTTTCGATGACTTGAAAGATAAACTTGTGTCTGCGCCTATACTTAAATTTCCTGGCTTTCAGAGAGAGTTTGTGTTGCACACTGATGCCTCGGGCATTGCAATTGGTGGAGCATTACTTCAGATGCATGACGGCATTGAGCTGCCAGTAGCATACTATAGTCGTAAATTAAAAGGAAACGAACTTAAGTACTCTGCAACAGAACTCGAAGCTCTTGCTATCCATGATTCAATCAAACATTATGATGCGTACCTGTACTTAAATGAATTCGTCGTAGTAACAGATCACCGCCCCTTAACGTTCATTTTTGCTAATAAAACAGGTAACCACCGTATTTCAAGATGGGCTCTGCTTCTTCAGGAGTATAATTTCTCTGTTCGGTACAAGCCGGGAGCACAACACCATTTGCCCGACTATTTGTCTAGATCCGAAAGAATCGTCAACGCTATCGTTAACACTGCTGAGTCAAACTGTAGTAATAAGAATTATCCTAAAATTAATGCTGATGTTCCTTCTAGAATTAAGCCTTGTTCTAATAATAATGCGACAGATGTTCCCGTCGACGACGTGTGCCCTCCACCCGTGTACAGTGAACGTAATAAGAGTGTTGCCGTCGAGGCAAAGCAATTGAGCCTGGATGATGTTGTTTCAGAGCAAGAAAAGGACTCACTTTGGTCTGGTGTAAGAAACTTGTTAACTGGCAATGACTTGGGTGATACTAAGATTTCAAACATTGACGAATATTTTATTGATGAGAACAATGTCCTGTGTAGATTGTCGAGAAAGAAACGCAGAAACGGTAGAAGTAATGTACAGATAGTCATTCCTAAGTCTTTAGTTAAGGTAGCTTTAAAGTTGAGCCATGACAACGATTTGTCCGCTCATATGGGTTTCCTGAGAACTCTTGAACGTGCCAGAGATAAATTCTTCTGGATTAATCAGATTCGTGACGTCAAAGACCACGTAAAGAAATGTCTAGCTTGCCAACGAACAAGATGGCAAGGTCAATTTAAAGTTCCCTTGGGAAAATTCCCTGAAATTTCATATCCCCTTGAAAGAGTTGCAGTTGACCTTGTTGAACTTCCTGTTAGTTACGCTGGCAATAAATATCTCCTGACAATCGTGGATCATTTCACAAGATATGTCGATGCTTACCCCCTTACAGATAAGTCTGCTGATACTGTCACCAGAGCTTTTGTCCAATACGTCGGAAAGTTCTCAGCCCCAAATACGATCGTAAGTGACAGAGGCAGCGAATTTACCAATAGGTTATTCCAGGACGTCTGCAAGAATCTTAAAGCGAGATCACAAACGACTACTGCTTACCACCCGATGGCAAATGGATGCTGTGAGAGACTCAATGGCATCTTGAAAACTGCAATTTCTCACCTCGCCGCGGAAGATAAATTTAGCTGGGACGAGAGCGTTGCTTTTGCGACTCTCGCGGTGAATACTTCCTATCAGACTGCGATTAAAGACACGCCGTTCTTCTTGTTCTACGGTAGAGATGCTAACCTTCCTTACCACGACATCTTCAAGGAGCAGCCCATCAATTACGCATGTGACCAAGAGTATTCAACAGAAGTTTCGCTCCGACTGTCCAAAGCATTTGCTGCTGTTAGAAAAAACTCTGAGGCGGCCAGGCAAGCTGCGGCGAAGATCTACAATCGAACGGCCAAAGAATGTGATGTCCAAGCTGGGGACCTTATTATGTTGAGGAATGAAGGAGGGCGTGTCGAGGACAGAGCCTTCCCATCGAGGTTCAGAGGCCCGTACAGAGTCACTTCTAGACATGGAAATAACATCACTATCAAAGGCCTCTACTCAGACAGAAAAGAGCAGAAGGTGCACCTGAACCGTGTGAAACATGCTTATCTTGACGACGCCATGGCCTTCCCTTTCAACAACGACGAAGAAAAGGACGAACTGCAAGGGGCAGAGACGAACGACATTCCTACAGTGCCGAGCACAAGCCAGAGAAATGAAGAAATGATTCCTAGATATTCTCTGAGGAATCGGACGAGACGCCCAAACTATGTATGATTATTTGTGTCTCGCAAGGACGTCCCAAAAACTTCGATGATGATTGCTCCATTTCATTCTAAAGATGTACTATGTTTAATATTAAGAATGTTTTCTAACCATTTCCCTTGTGTTTAACATTTCTTTCGTATTACAAATTTAGGATACGTGCTTTGACTTAGAATTAACTGATTTTCCACGTCCCAAAACTTCAATGATGATTATCTCATTTCACTCCCAAATGTTCTATGTTTAATATTAATAATGTTTTCTAATCATTTCCCTTGTGTTTAACATTTCTTTCATATTTCAATTTTAGGATAAGTGCTTCGAATTAAATTTAAATGATTTCTCCAGCGAAATGCAGATAGGATGTATTACATGATTAGTGTCGATTTATAAATCAATTTATGTATTTACCTTGATGATGCTCATTAATCAGATAAAAATGTTACTCGATGTCAAATTTGTAACCCGTTCGTATGTCTTTTCATAGCTCTTCCCCAGGAATGCGTGCTAATACGTAGGAACTTTCCTTTACAGCCCACTAATTATCCGAGATATTGAATGTCATATTATGTATTTCTCATTAACTTCATTTACCGTGCATTTTGTGTTCTCTAACGGATTTCTTTGAGCTTATTGCGTTAGATTACTTTGATCTCTCATAAATTTCATTTACCTTGCATTTATTTTATTTTGCGTTAGTTATAATATTCTCTAAATGGATTTCTTAGAACTTATTGCATTAGATTACTTTGATTCTAGTTAAAATGCTATCGAAGGATGGTACACCGGGATGTGAATGGCATGGGGGAGATGTGATGAGTAGATGGACACAATTGATTACGATAAGTCAAAGAAATCCGAGAGAAAAATTTATCAAAGCCTGAGATTAACGTGGAACGATTGATTACAGCGATGCTGCGCCGACTGGGGTCTGAGCAGCGGCAGCACACGCCCTCCTCTCTCCACCGCAGCTGCGCCGCGGCTGGGGAGCCGTGTACAGGCGCACAGCACTCACGCACCGCTCGCCAGCGCGGCAGTGCAGCGGCCCAGGGGCAGTGTGCAGGCGCACAGTACACTACCAACGCTATGGCAACACCGCTCTCCATACCAGCTGTTTCTGCTACGCGCCGTCAGCGACGACCTTGCTATTAAAGGGCTCGCCTCAGCTGTCCTGGCGTGCCGCGGCCCCAGCTGTACAGACGCAATAGGCGGACCCAGCTTCCCATCTGCAGCAACAGTACACCCACTCGTACAAAGGACTGGACTTTCCCCTGAACATCTATATTTTCGCCAGACACGGATTCAACAACGGCGAAGAAAAAATAAAGAAGATACCGTTGGACAGCAATATGTCCGTAGTAACTACACGCAGGAGGTTGAGTATAGACTGATCGAATGCATATTCGATATTTTATTAGGATGGTTTTTACCCCTTTGAACGTCTTCAGAAGGCCTCTGATAGAACGTCATTAGCCAAGGGAGAAGGTCTTCGATAGTGAACTGGAATAGGACGTCCCGACGACTACAGTAAGCTATCGCTTGTTCAGGATCTTCGATTCAGAAGTGCGTCAGAAGCACAAATCTAAAGGCTTGTCTAATTTCGCCCCTGCAATGAAGTACGAATCTCAGATGCGTGACTTCAGTAGACGGAAACTTCCATTTTACATCCAGGAGGATGCTGATTAATATAGGTGGGGGGGGGATTCTGTTGTGTCCCGAGTACGAACCGTTAAGTTTTCACCACAAAAAAGGAGTAAGGACGGTTGAACGTGAGTCCGACATCTGGACTGCTATAAAAAAAGAGTCCTGCAATTCAGCATAAACCCGGCGTGAGAAAGGGCAACGCTTACCCAGCGAGGGCTCGACCGTTACAAAAAAGGAGGCAACGCCTGCGCTCCCAGGGGCAGCGTGGCAGCGTGGCAACAGCGTGGCACCAGCGTGGCACCAGCGTGGCACCAGTGTGGCAGCGGACGGCAACAGCAGATGGCAACGGCGGGCGCTACCCGAGGGTGCGGCTGGGCCTAAGCGACGATAGGGGTGTTCAGCTGCGGCATCTGCTGCATGCTCCAGAAGTAACGGTCACGGCGCGAGTCTACTTAAAGGGTACGACGAGGGCTAGGGCATCATCACTATAGAGCGAAACTCCGTCGCTTAAAGATCTCTCGGTGCCGCTTTCTTTAATTTGTAAAACTTGTATACGGTAGGCACACCGTATTAGTCCCTGAATCTGTGTTAATCTTCACGTAAAAGACTTTAACGTACAATTCGAGATCTTGTTATCATACCCCGACATCGCTGCGTACCCAAAAGATACGTAAGACTTATGTAACAATTGTTCCTAAATTTGCTAGTCTCATCTACCCCATTGTCATATTTTGTGTACATCTTTCATTATAACAAGTAAAAACGACGTGGCCACGTTGAAAGAATCGTGTTTTCTTTCGGAAAATAACTCCTTTGATTTTTAGACTTGAAAAGAAAGAAAATTTGAAAAATCATAAACTCGGATTCTACAAAAAAAAGAAGTATATAACAAAGAGGAAGGCCCCATTTAGTATGGCGTTGAGGGAACGCGGAATCTATGCACAAGGTGCACAGAAACAGGAAGCTAAGAAAGAAGTTCATGAAACAAGAAAAAGTTGAAGAAGAAAGTAGTAGGTGCTGAAAAGCAGGAGAGCAGTGAACCGAAAAAAGATGGTCCGTAACAAAACAAAAACCTATTCTATTTCAACAAAAGGAAGCCTTCCTAACCTTTAGCTCAGGCCCTCACATAGTCCCCCTGGGAGAGCTAATTCCCATAGATACAATACCTGTATCCCCCTGAAGGGCATCTAGAAACGTGTAAACTGATATACACACAAAATGAATTTCAGGGCTTGTTCATCGTTTGGATGGTAAATGTAAATACAGAAAGTAGAAGTAATTGTAACAATAAAAACGGACTTCGTCCTGCTACTTATATGCGGCCCAAGGGATAATGATACGCTGGGGAGCTACGAAGCTTTACTGGCGACTGGTACTGGAAAGATTGAGAGGTGAAAGGCATCACTAAGAGCGCTACTAAGTAATTTATAGCCGAGGAAAGTGGGTCAAAACACACGAAGGCGCTGACATACCTCCTCCCTCCGAACAAACAAAACTAACGCATAATTAAAGTGTCCAAAAAAATCAAAAGAATCAAAAGTATCCAAAAGCAAAAAGAATAATAATAATAATAATAATAATCGTAAGCACTTAAGCTAAAAATAGTGAATACATATAGCTAAAAAACGCAGTCAGGCTAAAGGAAGAAGAACAGCGTAAGCAAATAATAGACAAATACCCTTCTTCCTCACAACTAAAATTTAAAACAATACATTACTACGCAACACACGTTACATAATTATGAAAAAGTAAAATTTACACATCATATTAAAAATTTAACACGTCCGAAAGAAATTAATGTTGAAATTCATACATCGCAAAAAGAATACGGAAATAAAGTCATCCCATCTCGAGAGACTTTTACCCACAACCGAAAATTTCAAAAACTTTATTTAAATTCAAGAAAACACAAATCAACACCGAGTTACACTGAACAAGGCACACCAGTATAGGAACATGGAATAAAAACGTAAATTAATACCGCAGTTAGAAATAACTATAGAACCACATTTTCAAAATAACATCATAAAAATAACCACGTTAGCAAAACCACATGGACACTAAAAAGGCTAGAATTTATTACATACGCTAAATTCACCTAAGCTACTTGTCAATTTTCTCGAACAAATAGTTAAGGACGAAATTATAAACATGGGCTCGTGTCAGTCTTCCTGAGATGAATGAAGACAATGACCGAATTTCGAGTAATTTTTACGATGAAAATGCAATCAGAATTACTGAAAGTGATTAGACAAAATTAGGGAAATTATCTCAAAGAAAATGAAGGCATCATTTACATCCGGATTCATAGGAAGCAAAATACAATTCAATCTCATATTTCACCGTGTGCTATATCCATTTCAGTAACGTGAGTTTTTAGCGTTCTGTTATGTGATTATTTTTTTTGCGAGGTAAAATTTTTAGGGTTCTGCAGTGTTATTTTTTTTGTGGCGTAGGAATCTTGCGTTGGACTGTGGGATTTTTCAATTGTAATTCAATTTTTTTAGGATTGTGAGAAAAACTTGTTTTCTTGTTGCGATAAATGATGGGAGATTCTGATTCAGAACCTGAATTTATCCGTTCGACGGGTACAACTACTAGTAGCGGAAGAGTTTCTGTTCCAGCATTTAGTGGTACGTTACCTGGTACGTGCGCACATACTCCAACAAGTGTGTTTATGTCTGGACCACAGACCACGACGGTAATCACGACCACTGTTAGTACACAGACTGTGTCGTTCAGTACGCCAAGTGTGACTACAATGACGTCCTCTAGTGGACCGATGACGGGTGGTAGTGTAACAACAACTTTACAAAGGGGCAGTACTATACTGTCCAGTGCAGAGCTTCCCTTGTTCCGAAGGAGACCTCGTCTCAGTGACCCAATTTTTTGTGAAACAAAGAGTTTTCGGACGCATGTCGCAAACTTAAAATCTTACATGTGCTTGTTGCCCGACGTCACTTCCGATGACGCCAAAAAAGAGTTACTCGTGCGAAGCGCACACAAAAGTGTTGGCGATTTTAATGGAGTAGTCACGAAATTAGTAAACCCTGATGTTCATTATTCCTTCGATCAGGTTATCGAAATTTTAGATGATATCTACGTGTCTAAGGGGGAGCGTTCAGTTCATGCCTTAGCGTGCGATTTAAATCAGTTACGGTTGTTACGTAATGAAGGGCTGGCAGCCCAATTGGTTATGGCAATATCGAAAATAAGAAATTTGAGTGACCACATTCTAAATAGTACAGAAGTAGCATTACAAAGACATCCATTTGTAATTGCTAGCACGAACGCAAACGAATTAAAAAATTCTCTGGTGACTTAGTAGTTTTCAGTCTAGCTATAGCAGTTCTCGGTCCTCTTTTAGAGGAGAACCTTTGTGAAAAAATTTTCTCGAGGCCGTTCAATACCTCTGAAGAATTGTTAGCTCGTCTCGTTTCCGCTGTGCGTAATAATCCTGAGGGTAGAGAAATAATTGCGCGCAAAAACAATACCCAGTCCACGTATCAAACCAGAGAGACTTACCTTGCGGTTGTACCTGAAGAGAGTGAGTGGGACGAGAAGGACTCGTTTCCCGACGTTTACTATGCATCTCAAAACAACAACCGACGTTTTCAAGGTCGGAGGCCATTTTTCAGAAGCAATTGGAGACCTGCTAGAATTCAAAGGGGGAGACAATATTCATATTTTGGAGATCGACCTTTAGGTTCTTTGGAGTGCCACGAGGCTCAGGTAGTTAACCCACAACAGACCGGTAAAGATAAATCTAAATCGTTTTGTTCACTGTGCAATACCGCAGGTCATGTTCAAAGTATGTGCACGACTAAAAGAGGCCAAAGCAAATCAAATTTCCGCGGTCATGCTTGCTACACTTGTGGCAAGACGGGCCATTTTGCACGTGAATGTCATTCGCGTGGTCGTAGTAGAGGACGAGGTGAAGCGTACTACGCTGCATCTTGCGAGGGTGAAGATTTTTTAGAGTAAACGGAGAAAAATCGGAAAATTCAAAGAGTCTTGGTGTAGAGAGGAAGTTACCAGTGCCCGAGGATACAGCTACAATCCCCGTTACCGAACATGTGGCGTTATTCACGACTGTGTTTCGGGACGTGTATTCTGTTATTAACTTAGGATTATTGCGTTCAGAATGTGAATTTGAGCAGCGGCTCTTCCGATTTTCTTGGTGGTGGGGGTGTGAATGATTTCATTTTACAATGTCCAGTCAATTTTAATTCGATGCGTTGTTTCTTTTCCTAAAATGATAGTTGTTTTATTACACAGTACTTTTCAATTGGAGATATTTTACCTAGGATGTTTTTAGCTGCCTGTGTTGAAATTGTAAGTTGCGATTCTTAAAACTTAAATTGATTGATTCTTATATTGGTAAATAACCAGGGCAAGGGGGGAGGTGTATGCCGTTACAAGTGCGTACTCTCTCTGTGCATCTGTACGTACGTATTCAGGTCGACGCCCTGTACGGATACCACCGCAGTGCGCATGCTGACCCAAGCAATTATTGGTTATATAAGGTAGTGCGGAGCCCCCTTGGGGCGCATTTGGTGTCCTGTCTCTACGTCAAGTACACGTTGAAAGTCTACTCGTCTACTTACTACCCACCCTGAGAACGGCATATGTGTTCCGTGTTCGCTGTCTTTGCTAATTATTTACAACCCGATAGAAAATGATGCAACAAAATAAATAATGAAGGATTTTAAATCTTCCTAAACACAAAAAATATACTCCCATTAGCAAGGAGGAAGGCACCATTGCGTGCAAAAATAAGGGAACTGGGAACCTTTGCAGAAAGCGAGTCTCCATAGCCTGGGCAGAGAAGCAACATCATTGAAAGAAGAAAGAAGACTCTGAAACATGGTAAAAGTTGAAGAATAAAGTAATAGGTACTGAAAACAAAACAGAAGTGAACCAAAGATAGTCCGTAACGAAACAAAATAAAATGTTTTATTGCAACAAAATAAAGCCCAACCCAACCCAATCATAATCTTGGGACTCCTCATGAATGTTCGATGACACCTCGAGACTTCCTCACGTTCTCTCTACGTTATTTTGCTAAGGTTCAGACGGGAAGGTTTGTAGAGGCCTGCGCTGCTCTACCGAGGGCATAGAGCGAGGGTGTGTTTGTATTTTATGACCCATATCATAAAGCCAAGTCCTTTGTTCTGGCGCTCGCCCATAATTGTATACCAAGGACAATCTTTCCCATGTCCATTAAATAAAGCCTAATTTTTAAGTCGTGACTGCTTGCGACGAAATAAAATACATTTTATTCACACGTATTCCCCCTGGGAGCGCTAATTCCCATTGAGATAACACTTTTATCCTTTGGGAAAGTGGAATCTATTAACATATTAAACATTCGAAAACATTTGGTCATAATATTAAAGGAGCAGCGTCCCCGTTCAGAGGATGCAGTGTGTCATGGTTCTGCTGTGACTATACTCTACGCTGTGTTTGAATGAGCGTTAAGAAGAAAAGGTCTGCCTAGCTAGCGACTGAAATTTCCTCGAAAAGACTGGCTTCCATAGAAATATCTTCTCGTCAATAAGGACTGCATAATCTGGTCTCCACATCTTCGCCTAGACATCGTCAACCGTCGCCTTCAGCTCTACCAACCGTCGCATTCAACAGCGACAACATCATTCTCATCGCTTGGAAGGCGCACAACCACACCCTCTATGAGCGACACGTCACGAAACATCGACAGCTTGCTGGACTGCCTAATGCTTCCATTTGCTCAACGTATATTCTTTCCCTCATTAGAGACTTAGGATTGTGTTTACTCTGGGTAAATTAACTGTCATCCAATTGTAAGTCTATTCTCTTCTAATTATATGACGACACTTGCCATTTCCGATTAAAATAACTAAGGTAAAGCATTGTCTATAACAACATGTTTGTTCTCAATGCCAACGGCGTCTCAGGCTCCTGCGCTTGGAAAGTGACGGCCCGGGCATTAGCTGACCAGCGATCGAGAATCACGGTCGCGTCTACTTGTGCTCTCTTACCTCGCTGTCCTGGCGAGCCAGCCAGGCAGTGAGGGTTGTTCACTGTTATTCACTGATTGTTCACTTGTCATTCACTGGTTATTCAATGAGTCGTGTGTTGACTCGTAGGCGCCATTCAGGACTGAGCTAAGTATCCCAATGTGACATTGTAATCCGTACCTTCACATTCCCTTTACTTCGCGTGGTAGGTCTAGATTCTGTACCATAAATGTATCGCGCTAGGTTTATTGATGAGTTAAATGTTCTGTATTTAGCAAACTAAATGATTCCGCGTCCAGGCTTCACCTCATATAAAATGTGCTTATCGTAATTATCAATGTATTAATGTTCAAGTAATGAAGGCTTCACCTGCTTATTTTGAGGTCTTGATGCGACTTCCGATGACTGTATCTCCTGACGGATTAGAATAGTTTCTAAGATTTAATGGCATTACGATCATCTAGATTCTTTAATACGATATGTACATCGCAAGTCAATTACTATCCGAATATGTGATCCATTGTTATTTGAAAGACGTCATCATTATAACATAAATTTACGTTGTAACAGTGTCGTCACTTACCTAATGAGGCCCTATTCGATTTGCTATAATATCATGTTTAATTACAACTAATGACATTGAAAAGTCTCAGTCTATTTCGATCTTTAATACTAATAAAATAAAATAATTGAGGCCTTCTGTCTCGACCATTGACCGAAAGAAAATGAAAGCGACGAGAAAATGACGAGAAATAATGCAGAAAAAGAATTGCCTCTGGAAAAATTGGCAAACGAATAATATATCGATCGAAGATAAAATAGGGATCGTAACAAGTGTGCTGCAGTGAACTTAGTGAACACGTACAAGTTTCACGGCGAACGCCTGCAGAGTAAAAGATGTTCAAGCTATGATTTTTTCTCTACTCATAGAATGAGGAAAACACTTGTGCAGTTCAATCAAATGCACAAAGAAGGAAATACAGACTGAGTCTAACCAGCAGTCTAGCGACAGCAAGCGGTTTGTTAAGAGCACCGTACGTGTGTTGCGATGCTCTGTTAGTACAAATGGAATGATAATTTTAAATGAGTGAAGAATGTTTGCATACGCCTAGTGCGTTGTTGGAACTATTACATTTTTTTGGATTTTTCATTTTCTTGGATGGAAGTAATCATGAGAAAATCATTTGGTAAATGTACGAAAAATATTCCGTGAAGTTTTCTGATAAATACCGGAAATTATCTATAATGGGAAATGATGTATACTAACTGAACAGTAATAAAGTTGAATTTAGAATAAAAATGTTTTAAATATCATTGAAAGACAGCAATACATGATCAAATTTTGAGGAACGAATTAAGTAGAAATAGAAAGTACAACGTTGCCGGACTGCCGATAGCAGCTTCTATTTATTCCCTTCCTATTTAAAAAAATGATGTAACGTCACTAACAAGCCTCTCGTGACTTAGCATCTAACATTAAGATGAATTTAAAGAGCACATACATGCAGATGAGAGAATAGTTTTGACTTCAACGTACTCTGAGGAAGTACGAAAATGAATGTATTCGAATATAAAAAGTGGCTTACTACTGCTTTCAGATGACGAGCTTATGTACAACCGTTATTGCTGGTGCCACATGGCCGAATGTGTGTTACGTTAAATCCCATTTTAACAAAATGGCAAATTGCCCCAGGATGAAGCAAAACATAATTTCTCAGTGAGAGCACAGAGGACGTATTTATATTTGTAAAGTGTACGATGAGCGCCAGGGTCAAATTGACGAAATAATCCTCCATCGTCCCGAAGGAACTCTCGTGTCAAACCCTCTCAAGAACTTTTGTAGGAAAAACACTTATTAGTATCAAAGTTAGAATGAAAAAAACGCTACTCCATTGCTCTTTCTTTCAATATTAGACGGCAATCCATTTAATACCATTTTTTGCAACCATCAAGACATTAAAAAGTCTATGGCATCATACTACGAGTATATTTCACAGTCCTCATGAGAGGCTAATTTTAAGCTGCATCCCTATGGGATTTTGTAGTTTAAATATTGCAGCATGAAAGTACCTGTACCAAATAGCGACATTCGGTAAAATTTTATTTTCCCTCACATCACAAATTTAATACAAATTATGTCCCAGGATTGAAAATTATGTGATAAGATCAATAATGGTTTTGAAGAACTAATAACGTATGTCAAAATCATGCTTCGTTTACTTCTGATTAGGTCAACGGATCGAAGCAGCTTCCTGACGGCTGGGGCTTTTCCAGTCGACAACTTTGTGGACATCTGCCATTTACAACTTCGTGAACTTTGCTGTTTACAATTTTGTGAACGTTTGTCGTTTACAACTTTGTGGGTATTTTCCGTTTACAACTTTGTAAACATTTGCGACCAACTTTGTAGACATCTGCCACTTACAACTTCGTGAACATTTGCTGTTTACAATTTTGTGAACGTTTGTCGTTTACAACTTTGTGGACATTTGCCGTTTACAACTTTGTGGGCCTTTACAGATTACAACTTTTGAAATCACAGTGCAATGAGAACGCTGTTTATTTTCGGTGAGTTGTGACGAAAGTAACTCGTAAATTTCAACATTAGTTTGATGAACAGGAGCCATGAGCGTTAAACTGTCTCATTTAAGAATTCATTTCAGCTCAATGATATCAGTATTGAGCGGGCTTTTTCCATAGCTAAAGTGTATAGTCAGTATTTCCAACTGTAATTCTATATGTGTGACCTATTCTTTTACCCAAAAATGATTACCCTGATATTGTTCTTTGTTTCTATAACTTTCTAACGTCTATCATCAGCTCTCTAAATCATCTACTGTAGATCTATAGGCCTAAATTCGCTGTAGATTAAGTTTAACCCTCTACACATTTGTTGCTTCATTTTTTTCCAATGATTCAATGCGAGTACAGTTCAACCTGTTGCGCATCTTTTGTTATTAATTTTATTCCAAAAGTTCAATACGGGTGAAGTTTTACCTACTGTGAATTTGTTTCAAGAATTTTCACCTACGGATAAAGACGACACTAAAAATTCAGTAACCTACTGCACGAGGGCAATTCGGAAGAAATTTTGGTCTTTTCTTATGAGAGAATGAAACAAAAGTGAAGCGTATTGATTGCTTTGAATTTGGTCGGAATTTTCATTTTGTCTTGATTTGAATTAAAAAAAAAACAGGTCGGAAAGCCCACGTTAATTGTAGTAACGTTACTTTTATTCAGAAATGTATTGCCAGATAGCTCACATTAGCTGTAATTATCACTGCAGTCTCTCAAATAATACTAGTAGTATGTAGCTCACATAGCTTTCTGTAATTGTAGTAACGTTACTTTTATTCAGAAATGTATTGCCAGATAGCTCACATTAGCTGTAATTATCACTGCAGTCTCTCAAATAATACTAGTAGTATGTAGCTCACATAGCTTTCTGGTGACGTCAGGTCTTGCAGATAAAGTTGTAATAATCACCTAAGGGTTCAAAAAATTATCAATATTTTTATCACAGTAGGTACCTCACCGACCTTAGCATAGAATCGGGACATCAAAATAGGACTTCAAAATTATCCGCCTGTTTATATCAATTATATCTCAAAATGTTTTAGCGCGCTAACTCTACTGTCACCACAGCTGTAAGTGTATCCAGCGATACACGTTGTGAATTGCTTCTCAATTAATTCAATTCTTGTATTCATAAGTGAACCAAAGTTTACAAGAAAAATTTCAGAAAAAAAAACAATATTTTTGCTTTTTACTGAGAAATTTGCTTTAAAGGATTGAATAATTAAAACACCGAATCTGTCAAAATGCATAAAAATTCTCAAAGGGAAACATCCAGTAAGCAACACAACTAAATCGTGTTCATTTCAAGTCAGAAAAATCAACTTATTTAGAAAAGTCCTACATTCATCACCGACGTAAATGCTGCTCAGCTCTCAGTAGTTCGAGTACCTGTGACCTGTGTTCGAGTACCTGTGACCGTCGCATGGCAAGAACGAGTTAATTTGTTTGGCAAAAACGTGTTAATTAGTCCAAATTGTAAATTCAAAATATGATGAGTAAGTTCGTCCAAAACAAAACGAATCAAAAACAACCGGAGCCTGTCACGAGACAAGGTCCGGATGCCCCTCATTAATTTACATTAACAAGGAGACCGGATTCTCGGAATTGAGGAATTGGCATACCTCTACGAACCCATGAAATACACAAGAAAATACAGGCAAAACAAAATACACAAAACATTAAGATTCAATAATTATAAATTACAAAATACTCAAATAATGGCGGTACTCACCGGGTGAAGAGACCCACTTGCAACAGCGCTTTTTTCAGTGCCCATCTGCCTTGATGAGATACTGCTTACATCGTCAGTTTGTCAGGTTGAATACTCAAGATTTCCGGTGCATAAATTTATGAATTACCGAAGATCATTCTATTACACGTTTTATGAGGCTACCGTACATAAACATATCATGAAGGTCAACCCCGCTTGTTTGACAATTAGTACACCTACAACTACCTCAAAAACACAACCCTCTATTACTAGCACATTAACGCGATTGACAGAATTGGGGATGATTCGAACATAATAGCCCTCATTACAACGCTGTACTACTGATTGGCCGCCCAACCCTGCATCAATAAATTAGACACCAATAATATATGTGAACAAAAATGGACACCAATAATGCATGTTGACTATCATGGCATTTCTACTACCTGGAACAATTGCACTCCACAAACACACCTCATCGGGCACTCCGCGGCATTCTCCAGGAACTGAACTTCAAAAGCGCGTCTTGTATTGACGAGATACAGTTAATTTTTTTGTAAGACTTCAGTTCATATTGCGGATAGGCATTTCTGCACGGTTGCTGTGCTACGTTGACTAGAACTGGTGACCTCTTAATTTCTTTTCTTCATTATTTCCACCATCTGCGATATCAAATTTTGCGCCACTCAATTCATTTTCACGGGTAGTTCTAATTAGCATATTTTCATTCATTATATTGAAGAATACATTTGTATATATGCAACATTAAATTTGGCAAACCGGTTACTGAGTAATTTCCTGGTAATATGAATTTCGTCACTCACCCTTTCCCACAGGAGTAATTCGTACGTATAAATTTTGCATCTCTCTCCGGCCGTATGTATCCTGGTTTTCTTACTTGAAATTATTTTCTGAAATAAGAACGAGAAAATATATAAATTTCTGGATTACATTGTAGCGTGAAACTTATTTTCAATTTAGCCACTTTTTTCATTTACCGCGAACACACTTGTGCTCTCTCGTACTTCACATCACGGCCTCGTCAGTAGAGCTGCCTTTCCTTCACGAGCTACACATTAAGTGTTTCTTAAGGGATACCCTCTATTTTTCATCCGACCAATGATGTCCTCAGAAACTCCAGGAGTGAACGCCTAAAATCCCTCCTATGTGTTGATTTAGCTGTTTTAGTCGCATTAGCCCTCCTCTCGTAAACGTGTAGATATCCCTAATTGGCTGTGAGGGTGCTGTTTCCCCGCCTTCTTGAGTACGGGCTGGAACATTTCCCGGTAAATTCGACGCTCAATTTGTTCTTTAGTATACTTTTCTAAGGCTGCGCGTTTGAAACTCCCTACTGTCCTGACATCCTATTGCGGAGGAGACTGTTAGCTCGATAGGATGTTCGTATACCCTCAAGCTCAAGTGGCGTGCCATATGTCACTCTCTTGTGGTTGACCATGGGCTTTCACGTTCCTTCGGCTCAAGGGTCTATCATAAATCTGCTTTCCCATGCCTATCTAAAATTGCTTACACACAACCCTGGCCAAGCACAACACACTTCGCTCGACTCGCATAAAACACATCTCAAACACAAACACCAGGACTCACTAGGCATACAAAATGTTGATGCAACAAGCACACACTGTTACGAGACGTGATTTTTATTACGTGCTAAAATTTTAACGAACGAATCTTAATAAAGTGCTACAAACACCATTGCAATCTTGCAATCATAAAAACGACGCAAAACACGAGGCAAAACACAATTTAGTAATAAAAAGAACACCATCTAGTAATTGAATCATTAAATTCAAAAATTAAAATATTTTGTAACAGACAAGTCCAACGTACGTTGGTTCAAAAGCCTTCTCAGCTTTTAGTATGTCCAGCAGAAAAAAAACATTCGAAGAAATAATAAAATTCGCTAGAAAATGAAACATTTTCTCCTCAAAAAGGGACAGAGGAAAAGGCTAAATAAGTACAGCTTATATCTGTCCGCAGGTCCAAAGCAGAAGTTGAAGTGGCGGTGTGTGGTGGTCGCATCCGTATTGTTGACATCAACTGTCATTTTCTTTTCGAAGAGAGATGTGTTCTATACAGGTAATTATTGCACTGTAATTTAATTAAGCGTGCCACAGGTGTTTGTTTTACGGAAGCTGTGTATGTGCCAGCCAATTGATTGAGCTGCAGCGCATGTGTACCGTCTGTAGTGATGTATGAATAATCTTCAAAGTTCAAGTTTTCAATTCCTTTTAAAGATATGCATTAAATAACTCAAATCGTTGCATCCGTACAGGGGCAGCGCAAGATATTTTATCGACTAGGTGACGGAGTGGGCTGTACAGTCAGATCGAAATGATCCAGTTTGAGCTTTTCAACAAGAATTTTTCTAAAGGTATGCCAGGTACGAAGATTGGTCTCTGAGAGCAACCAAGTTTCGAACACCTGTACCATGGACCGATGAAATGTGTACACCCTGCATGTAAAAAAATAAAGTTATTTTGAATCACCTTTTAATGCGCAAACACCTGACTCGCACAAATGTAAGTCAGCTGACGACGAGAAAATTAAGACGTCAAACACCCATCTTTGAAAACAACCAAATTTCAACTGCATGAGCTATGTTCCGTTGCAATACGTGCATCCTTCTTGTTGAAAAATATTATTGAGATATTTAACACCGACTCCACCAATAAAATTCGTCCCAGGAAAGAATTGATTCGTTAATTTTTGAGATTTCAAAATGCAAACACTTTTAGAGAAATTCAAGAGCATCGCACATTTGGAGACAAAATAGTATCTTATACAGCGGGCCTAAAATTGAGCCTAGGTCACGAACATGAAATTCACATAGCTCGTGACTGCCAACGAACTAACTCCAGTAGTTGATTTGACTCCCGCAGGTAACGCTGACAGTGAAATATCGTTTGGACGCGCATCTGGCAAAACGGAGGCACTGTAGGCTCGCTACACTTGTTATAAGTTACAACGTACAACATCATTAATTCTTCTGAACAAGATCTTATATTGCAGCATAGGGCATCATCAATTCTACAGCACAGCATCTTAAATTACAACTTATAGCATCACGAATTGCAGCGCGCCGCATTATAAATTGATTCATTAATTACTCATACAACCTTTTGCAAAGCTTCAAAGCTTCAACGATAATTAATCAGCATGCCACACACTCAATGTTCAGGAACTGCCGAGCAAGTCTCTCTGGAAACGAGACAGACCCAAACTGCTCTACATTCCCGAGTGAAGTTGTAAACGCGCCAATGTTTCCACGTCAGCAAAGTAATACAGGCTGCTAAGCTAATACTATTCGAACGAATTGGACGAAGATTTTTCCATTCTCAACGAAGTTTTCTAAAGTGTGAGGGTTCAATTTGAAAAAAAGTAAATTTATCCTTCTCTGCGCATGTAGTTTGATAATTAACGCTCAGATTACATTTCAGATTATGCTGTTATTTTTTTACTACAACCATCAAACTGATTGTTCAAGTAACTTCTCTTCATCGCTGGCATAAAATTTCAAGTAACAGCTTCTAAATTTTTAACGACTAATTAGTTTAAACAATTTGTTTCCCCAAGCAATACATTAGTGAGACCATTACCTGAACTATATCGATCACAATGTACAGGTCGAGGTATACAGTAAATTCCTAAGGGCCCGACAAAGTTCATTAAATCCCAGGGCTTCCTTATGGACACCTCATTCTACGTTCGCAATTTGATTTATTCTAGAACACTTAACTTGAACCTACGCTAAACTTACCGAATAATTGTTTAGTGCAGCGAGCGGAAAAAAATGATCCAAATTTAATTAACTATGTTTCAGGTGATCTTTCGCTCAGAGGGATGCAACTATTGCATCTATGGGAATTAGCACTCGAGATCCTAGGGGGAAAATGTATGAGGGCCTGAGCTGAGAGCACGGTAGAGGAAACAAGGTAGGGTCAGTTCTATGGGAGAAAATACACCTTCTTTTGTTCGGCTAGCCAATAAAATGCCTTTATTTCAAACAAACTTTATGACATCACTAAAACGCTGTGTCGTTAGGCCAATAGTGGTGCCAGTTTTAGGGGTAGTAGTGTTTCCAGATGCAATATGAGCGCTGATATTGGTTCGTTGCCGTGGCGTCAGCAAAACCATGCGTCAACGAAAAAAAGACTGGTTTGAACCTACCTTGTTTCCTCTACCTTGGCTGAGAGTTAGATGGTCTGCTGCCCGCCGCTGGTACCCTGCCCACCTCTGGTCTGGTACCCACTAAACGCTCTCGAAAAAGATATTTTAATTTGCTACTCGGATTGGAAACCCTTAATGCCGTGATCAACCATGATCAACTAGCCATGATCAATCAATGGAGACAATTAGACGTTAACGAGTTAATGAACTATCTTCGTGCGATAAATGCTTACGGCCTAATTTAGATAATTTTAGTTTTGCAGTTGACTCGTCTTTAAAGGTAAACGGTGAAATTAATCTTTCAGTCGCAGACGCCATGCGGAGAGGGGAGCAGTAAAGGGCTCATATCCTTGTTTTAATGTTGATTTTATCAACACCCCTCAGCAGCATTACTGTTATTATTATGGTGATGAATGTGCGAGAGAGACCTGCATGTTCTGAAACACATTTAGGATAGTTTTATTTCAGAGGACTAGGACTATGATTTTGAACGATCGAATTTCTATTTCTTAGCAGGTAGATTTATAATTAAGTGATATTCAGGATTTTGTTTCAAATACTCCGTACAAGTTTTTCTCCCGATGTGTGTGAGAAGGCATCGAAATCCAAGCCTAAATTCGAATGAAGTGAAAACTGCGTTGCGTTCGAGTTTTGTTACGGAAAGGAAGTATGAATATACTTCAGCTTCTAGTTAATGGTCGTGATGGCCAGTTTGAGACGATACCAATTGTTTTAGTACTTTTTCGCTCCCATCATTCAAAGTTTTTATCCATGATATTACAGAACGGAAACTGACAAAAATCCGAGAGTACCAGTATTTCTAGATATTTAAATGAACAAACTTTCAATGCTTGTTTTAGTTGAGGTTGGCTACGTCTTTTGTTTACAACATGACAATAATGATGGCACACAAACAACATACACACACCAACTCCCGTATTTCTCCTTCGTAAAATTTGTCAGTACTAAAGATACTGTAGTGTCAATGCTTGGAATGTTTCGCCTCTACCTTCCCTGCTTCCCGGAGCTGAGCGAGCGTTCACTCGGATGTGGACTTGCTGGTAAAACCAACCCTTACATTTCAGATCCGGTGCTCAGGGGGCGAACGGCTGCATCACTCGGGCTCTTCAACTCGATCAAGTCACGAACATCACCGCAACTTTACCTGCACCAGGATAGTGACGGGTCTCTGCTGGCTGGAAGTGCAAATCGAAAACTTGCAGGCGTCGAAAATGGCTCAGCTATCAGGACGCTCCCCGTCTTCTACGCGTAAGCTTTTAGTTTTTGACTACCAAGGCGTTTCCACGGCGGTTTGCTACGTCACCGTGCATTGCAAAATTACAATATAAATAGATCAAGGTTCATCGAGAACGCGTAGGAAATATGTGACGTTTTAAAAAATATTCGCAGAGCCATTAAACGGCTAGAAGCAATAATTTTTCCCAAAAAAAGACATAGAAATAAGATATACTTTTTTAACGCTAACATTTCGAGGGGAATGAAGCAGTAAACATTCAAAGCAGTGGCGTGAATCGAGTATACGAATGTATGCAAATAGTTAAGGTAAAGGGATTATGATAGTTGAGCATTAGAGCACGTTGATATCGGAGAAATTGTGAATTAAAAATTATTGAACATCACTGACTCACTTTCAGAAAGTGTGCTAATATTCTTAGAATATTGAATGAAAACCATTGCTACGGCAACAACTTCGGTTTCGAATGATACTATAGAGCTTGCTGGTTTCTCAACTCGATATGATCGTAATCATCAATTTTTCATTTCTAAAAGAACTAAAAACTTCACTGTATTCACTGCACCATTCGAAAAACATATACAATAAAGTTAGGAACGAACTTTGAACGCGTAATGAATTCTTAAATTCAAAACATCTATTTGCGAAGTAGAATTGGGCATTGAAAAAACAGTTAAGAGAAAGCATTACGTTTAAAGGTTCCACCTGAAAAAGCAATCGAGGAAACATTTTGTTATGAAATGAGCTGAAACGAAAATAACTTCAAACCTTACCACATAACTATTACAATGTGAGAAAAAACATTAGTAGCAAGTACAGCGAGATTTATTCTCAATTGGCCATATGTGAATACATTGACCAATTGTGAGGGTGTGTAATTTCATTGAGGTGTGTATTTTAATTTCCACTTAGCATATTAGATTATAAGTTCGTTCAAGACATCCTAACCACACCAAAGGTCTTCTAAAGAGAGGAAGGATGAAGGCAATTCAAGTTGGGTTCCAGCGTAAGATCCTCTGCACGTAGAAAAAAGAAAAAAAACACTTTATTTCCAAAAGAGATTGTACAAAAGTACAATCATTGGTTTTTAAATATCTTAAAGTTAATACACTGGGATGATACACACACATGAGTATTGTTATACCCATGTCACTAGTCGAAGAGAATTGATTGAGGGTTAATATACTCCTAATGTTGCTTAATCTACATCTGATGATACATGTAATAATAATAATAAGAGACAACACAATATCGTGGACAATGCATTTTCGTTGTGGAATGGAAACACTTTTGACAGTTTACATGTACATGACATAAAACTTTGAAATTCGCGACGCCAGGAAGTAATATAGAAATTGCTTGTTTCAGCAGATGTTTAAAAATGTCATTTCAAGGAAGCATGAAAAAATATAAATATAAGCATTAGGACCACGGAAATAATAAGTTTTTTATTTCTAATTGAAAATTTGTTACATAGCGGTCATTAGTTGATAATCATTATTTTTACGTATAAATGGATGATCACGCAACGAATTTATAGTTTTTTACGTGAATACTTTACAATAATAAAGAGATGACGAGTTTGGCAATCTTACAAGTTGAGAGTGAACAGAAAAAAGACCATTATGTCTAGATAAAATGCTAGTTGTCAGTTTAGTACACACATATGTGCATATATACATGTAAATATATCCACATATACAAGCGCACACATACCTACGCACATACATACACCTAACACGTAAACATACACAAATACATTTCTATGCATCGAGGCAATCACAATACATACGCTTTCTATAAAAATGCTGTGCGATGTTCTGAAATATGGGATAATGAGCAAAGGAAATTCGTGACAACTTTTTCAGTATGTGTTGCGGCTTACAATTTCTAATGAGATATTGTAATGATGTTTTATTAAATATTGCATCGAAAAGATCATTGGTCAATAAGCAATAAGCGTCTTATCTATCATATGTGGGTTATCGCGCAACAAATGTATGTATGTTTTATATATGCTTTATAACAAACAAGTGAAATGAAGTATTACGTTGTGACATATTCACCTATCTACGTACGCATAGCGTGCACACGTACACATATATACACAAGTAAGCATGCGCGCAAATATCAGCGTAAACTAGTCAGTATAAACTAGCATTCCAATCGAGGGAAACGGAGAAAATATCTTTTATTATGGCATGAATTTCATAAAATTTCCATACTAAAAATAGTGGCACAAAACAGTCTACCTAAGTCCGAAACATAAAAACGATTGTTCTACATCGGTTCCCAAGTACAGAATATTTCCAGAAGTACGCGAGGCTTAGGTGCGTTTTTTATGATACACTTTAGAGCGTAAGAGATGATATGATAATTTGCATTAGCCTACCAAGAGCATTTTTGAACGTGAATAAAAAAGAAAAGATTAATGTCCTATAAGGGTTTCATATTAGAAAAAAATCACATTATCTTTGAAATATGGCGCAAATTGTCGGCAATTGATAAACACACATATGTATCACATTATTATAAGCATATAATTATAAGCATTATAAGCATATTACTGCAGTATAAATGAATGATCACACAATGAATTTATTGCTTTTTTTACACGGATGCTTTAGAATTTCATATCAGAAAAAATCACATTATCTTTGTGATATGGTGCAGAATGTCTGCAATTGATAAACACACACACACATAGGTCCATGACGGTCTAGTTTGATGCTTGTACAGAAACGGAGAGGAATAACATAAAATGCAACATTCGGCTGGTTCATCTACTCTAGTGCGCACAGGTGTACGTGCACATATGCACACCCATATGCGCGCATACACCCATATACGTACACACATATACAAGTGAGCATGTTTGCAAATGCTAGCGTATAGGCGTTCAATTATTAATACCTACGCATACTTTAAAACTGTTGTGCAATGTCTTGAATTATAAAACAATGAGCAAGGGAGATTGTTCAGTAATGGAGATACCAGGTAAATGAGATTCGTCAATACTTATTCAGTATGTTCTGTAACTAAGAATTATTTTTGAGACACAAGATGACGAGTTATTTTGGCTTTAAATTCTCTCGGTCTTTGAGGGACTTTAATACTCAGGGGAAGTTTGTTCCACAGTAAGGCGCCTGATATGGACAGAGCCTTCTGCCCTAAGTGAGATGAACGATAGTTGACTAAAGGCCCGTCCACACTATCAATCTTTCGGCCGAAGTTCGTGTTTTTCGGCAGTCCGCAGACACGAACACAGACGAAAAATTCGCAGATTTTGGTGTGTTTGTGTTTTCCATCGTGTTGGAAAACACGAACACGAACTTTCCTTCAAACAGCGAACACTCGCTTGTTTATGTATTGTGGAAGGTGGTTTTGCGATTGAATTACTTGTTTTCTATGTATTTTTTTCTATTTTATCGATTTAATTATGTTTTTGGTGCAAATGTAGTTAATTGTAGGGCGGCATGGATATTTATTCACCAAAATTAACTACGTAACGTTGTTATGACATGTTTTTCAGCTATGACCGAATATTTCAGGTTTAGATTTAATTGTTAACTGAATTAAAATGAACACTGAACCACTTGAACAACTTCACACCGACGAGCACGTAGTCTGGACGTCTGGACACGGTTCGGAAAAGTTCGTGTTTTTGTTCGCGTTTTGGTGTGTTCGTGATTGACGAAAAGTTTGATAGTGTAGACGGGGCTTAAGACATTATTGTTTCTGTTCGGTTTTTGATTGGTTACAGCGGGTGGATGGAAACGCACTATCTCAGCTTTGCTCTGAGGAAGATATAATGAGGAGAATACGTATTGGGCCTTCTTCATGAGGAGCCTTTCTTGGATAGGAATCCAGCCGAGTTTATTAAGGAGTGGGGTTACGTGATCACTTCTTTTGAAATTAAAATTGCATACCACCTTGGCTGCAGATTTTGTAAATCCCTTTGAAGGTATTGAGGCAAGTCTCCCCATACTAGGCTGCAGTAGTCAATGCGCGATAACACCAGGGATTGAATGGCTAATAATCTGGATTTTTTCATCTAGCATACTCTTTATGCGATGAAAAAACATTATTAAAGTTCCGTAAATTTTGTTGCAAGTATTCTCAATATGAGATTTGAAGGACATGTTTTTATCGAACCAGATACCCAGATTTCTAACTTTTTCTGATGCATTCATTTTATCATTTTCAACTGCAAGAGTAAGATCTGAAGTTTTTTTGATTGAATCCTTGGATCCAAAAATAATGCATTGTGTTTTATTAGCATTCAATTTGAGACCATTACGGTCGTACCATGATTTCAGGCTAGTCAGTAAAGTTTCGGCTTTAATTTGCGTCTGTGGTATTTCCGTAGAAACAATAAGTTAGGGATAGAGTCTTTGAAAAAAAATAGAAAGTTGAACGAAAAAGTTGTACGTCATAAAACAAGACAGCAGAAAACAGAAAAAAGTCCTTAACAAAACAAAAACATAAAACCTTCTATTTCATCCAAAGAAGGCCTACTTAATCTTCGTTTTGGGACCTCACATTTTCCCCTGGAAGCGCTAGTTCCCATACACATAATAGATTTATTTCCCACAGGAGGGCGCTTATCCAGAACATGAGCACGAATTATAACTAGCTCAATTTCTGGTATCCCTTTGGCGCAAAACCAACTTAGCTTGAGTCTATATCTACGTAACGTTTGAAATGAATAAGATGCGATTATCGACGTCGACAAGTGGATGAACAGATAACTCATTTCAAATACAGAGAAGAAAGAGTTAGAAAAGAGCGTTGAGCGTGTAATTATTTTTAAAGATGTTTAAAACATCGATCTCCGCAGCAGAATAGTTCGTCGAAAGTTTTATGGCTTCTCATTACATTTTAAGGTTTCACGTATCTTATCATCCTTCAGTGTCAGGACATAGAAATACAGTGAAAATCTACTATAAGTTCTCGAAAAAGAATAGAAAAGAAAAGTGTATTTCCAACGAAGTTGATACGCAAAATATTTCACGCACTTCTTTTAAAAATCAAATTATAGTTGTATAGCAGTTAGTTAGTTCAGGGCTCCTTTTTCATTTCACAGATGTCTCCGCAGGTGGAAGAGATGACACCATTTAGTATGGACTGTAAAAAACGATAAATTTATGCACATGATGTGTTTCCCCGCTACATACCCTTCGCATATCTATATATCTTACATGGAAGGATCAGGAAGAAAGACATAGAAAAAATAGCTAAGAAGGCATAAAAAAGGAACGTGGCAAAGAGGGTGCGAAAGACAATAGTACCGAAGGGCTATCTCCAGCTGCGGTAACAAAACAGCATCTCCTCTGAGGACGACAACCTCTATAGCATATATGGCAGACGACCTTGACTAACCTATACGTCTTTCCTATTTTATATCCCCTGGAGAATAAAAATATTTTGACATTGAGATCCCAAGTTGTAAACATACCATACAGTTGGGCAAGTCAGTGGTTTGGTTGCGCAAGGCTTAGAGACAGAAATATGAAAATGAAGTCTCTTGGTTAATTTGTGGGAATGTAGAGAAAACTCATATAACGGCTAACAAACAAACGAACTACAAAAAGAGAGAAAACTGTTACATTACTATAAAGTTTGACACAGGCTCCATCAATGAACTTATTAGGGCCCTCAAGTAGTCTTGCCTTCAATTTATCCGTAGTAGAAGTTCTACATCATGATTCTACTGATTATCATATCTGGTAAATAAATTGTTTAGATTTGATGAACGCCAAGTTGGAATCGAGTATTTACTGGTTAACTCTTCACAGAGATGTGTATCCGGACCCTCGGATGTTCAACGTATACCTCATGGAAACCTCATCTACCGACAAGATACCACCAAGGGTTCTCTGCGCGATTGAAAGGTATGACCTGGAAAATTTTTGTTTGCAGCTCAAATTACGGGAAGAGTTCCGCTTCAAAATTACGCTTTAAATACAGGTGAATTATACCTCCAAATCACACTGAAATCAAACATTTCTAAGCATCATAGTTTTCTTACCGTATACATGTATATTCTATCTCTTACATAGCTGAGTTATGAAAATGAAGCAACGCTTGGGAAGAAGAAAGTTTCACGACCCCCGTACAGCAACTTTTAGCACGTTTCCTGCGATGGGTTAAATACTCAATTCAAATTTATAGAATAGCGAGCAATTTTAAAAATTGCAATCATTATCTGGATCGTGAATTCATTTAACTTTCAATAATTTGATAAAAATATAGTTCATGGCAACAGGTCGGTCCGGGCATTACTAAAATCCCCTCAGTGATCACTGGTGGGTCCCTTCTCGGAAAACGTGTTTAACTTAGAAATACCAAATTGGTTTGACATGTATCCGATGTTCGTAATACACAATTACTACTTCAAACAACACAACATAAAATTACCGATTCTGGTTTCGCTTGCTGCCACTTCAAAATTTAGCTCCAATTTTCAGCTCTGACTTTTGCGCCATCGAACAATTTCTTAGAAACCCAATTTTTATGATGAAAAGAAGTATGAAATTGGTCACAAAAACTTTAAAATTCAAACGTTTCGAATCTATGAAAACCTATCAGCAGGACCTAAAACGAGAGAGGTATGGATAAAAAATTAATTTTCTCCGAAAACCGTAAAGGGAAAGTGGGCTCAAAAACATACGTACAAAAATTGTAAATTTTTTCAAAATTTTTCTTAAAAATACGATACATTTGAATAGTGAAATACTATTATATGGACGCATTATGTTTCCTTACGTCTATAAAATAGCCACCTCTACTTTTTGCCTCAGATTGAAATTCTAAATGAATTTATGTTTTGATCCATCCGATCAGTCCCTCTATACATTGGTTATATATATATAAACTTAATTTCAATACTCAATTCAAATTTATAGTCAATTTTAGCGCGCAATTTTTAAAATTGCAATCATTATCTGGATCGTGAATTCATTTAAATTTCATCAATTTTTATAAAAATATAATTCGTAGCACATCAATAGCAGCGGAATTTTCACTTGAATGCTTTTGGAGTAATTTATTGACCAGCGTTTCACTTCTCCTATTGGATTTTCACGTATAGCAAAGTAGTAAATTACGTGCTACCGTATGGTACCGCTATAGGAGGGAATGGGTTCATCCGAAATTCATAATTTTTTGTAACGCTCTTTGAAGATGTTGAGGTACACCTACTTGTACTACTCTACAATAGCAAAACCGCAAAAACGGCTAATAATTTAGATTTTGTCGAGAATACTTTTAAAACGATGGAAAAACACCGAGGTTCCGTTCAACTGCAAGTTTTCTCAATGTAAGATTTTAAAAACACAATTTGACCGAACCAAAGGCCTAATTTTTTAAAATTCTTTTTATAAGCTCGATTCCATCATTTCCTTTAGTTTAATCTTTCAAATTGCATTTTTGGATCCAAAAATAGTGCATTTTATTTTTTCCGTACATTGATTGAGATCATTTTGGTCACGGCATAATTTTAGGTTGCGTAAGAGAGCTTCCGCTTTCAGTTTCATCTGTGGTAATTCACTCACAGAACTTCTCATTGCAATTTGGACATCAACATGCATAGAAATTCTTGCACGAGAAAGCTTCGAAGGGAAATCATTGATGGAATAGGCCCAAGAGTACAACTGCAGACCAAGAACAGATACCTAGCGGAACACTAAAATTGTTCCACGGGGAACAAAGTTCTGTGGCTACCAAAAAGTTCATCCATGAGCATGACATTCCGTTTCTTGGGAATTTATTTAATCCATACTTTTCATCTTCCAGGTTCTTATCATGGGTTTTCATAAATACAAAGCGTTAACTTTTTGAAACTTTTATGATAACGTTTGTCTTCTCTTTATCCTAAAAATTGGTTCTGACTTAAACGTTCTACATGATTCCGTTCATTTATCGACTCTCGGTCGTGCAAATGATAAGCCAATCCCTTATTTTTTGCTGCTCGATGATTCTCTCCGTAGGAAAGAGAGAACGCAGTAATAAATTCCCACTCTACCCAGGTGTCGGCAATTGATACCGACTACAAGGGGGTATTCAACATTGCGTCCTTATGTTAGTTATAAGGCATTTGAAAAGCTAATGAACAAGAAGATAGGGATCAGGCTTGATTGAATTAAAGCATCTTTTTTCTGCTGTAAATTTATGCTTACACTCTCTCACATTATCCCCCAACTTCGACAGCTTCTGCGCCACCAACCCAAGTGGGCTGGTGTGGTTCCTCACTACGGCACGGTCGCTTCACCAGTCTACTCTGGATGACTTAGAACCTCTACGGTCAGTTCACAAGAACTTGCGCGTCGCATTTCTCGATTTTGAGCTTCTGCTGACGGCAACGCCCCTCCTGGCCTTGTACAAGTCAAATAAATTCTGGAAGACTCGTAAGTTTCAGACCTATGAAAGCGCAGCTAGCATAGCCTTGTTTACAATGCATCTACAAGTCTGTGCATGGACTTATTTGCGTATGTTTGTTTAACTATATTTTATTTATTCAAGGTAAGTTTTGTTCCCTGTTCAAACAATACAATAATCCAACTTTCAAACAATGAATAAATTACTTCGAATACAAAACAAAAGAGAAAGCTAAAGCAATCGTCAATAAAGTAATAAGCAACTTTTTCCCTACCGGAACAAAACTGTGCAGCACACGCCATTTCCTGAAACGCCATTTGTTTTTCTATTCAAGGACACAGTAATTTTGGAGTCTTCAGAACGTTTAAATAACAAGAATTTTCTTATCAGCCTCTAATATTATTTATTGAACGATCGAACATGTTCACTCAGAGAAAACAGCGTGTTCTGAACGATCCCTATGAATCGTACAATATTGTAATACCTTTTTGGAGTTGAAAATTATTGTTTTTATTTCACTCTCTCACAGCTTTTACGAGAGATGCCATCCAATGCAAAATAACTAAAGTATGTTCGAAAACATTTCAAAATGTTACTACACAGCCAATGTTTCAAGTGGTAGTTTGTAGAATGATGAAAAAAAATGATAGGACCCCTAAGTCACTCGTACGCTTTGTCTAATATTTCATTATCATATATGTATCTAACAATATTTTAGGTCTGAAATTCCTATATTAATTTCCTTGATAATTTTCTGTCAGAGTAAAAGGCAATTCTTAGAAAGAAGGTCAAATTAAAATTGTACACTGACAGATTAGATCATTAGTAAGTTTAAGCCTCCCTAATCGCTACAAAGGAAGAAGAAAGTGGTAGATGCTGCGAAACCGCACAGCAGTGTCACCGAAATATGATGGTCCTTAACAAAGTAAAAATACTTCATTTCAACAAAAGGAAGACCTACCCAACTCTCAGCTCGGGCTCTCACATTCTCCCCCTGGGAGTGCTAATTCCAATAGATGCAATAGTTGTATCCTCCTGAGGGGTTGTACACCGACATCCCATTCTTACCCCTATGAAGTTATTGATATAAATCTGGACTCTGTAACACTGCTGAATGCTGAAGAGTTAGTAATTTTCAGTACGATTAGTACTTTTTATCTTGAAGCTGTAACCGTAATGTTTGTACAACCAAGATTGAGCAGTTCAAATGAAAAAAATATTGTGTCCACTTTTTATGTTTTCCTTTCAGCTTACTTGCCCAATAACCTGAGCAACATCGGGAGACTTGCGGTTGTCTACAAATCTGGAGGACTGTACTCCGATCTTGACATCATCGCTCTCAAGACAGCACAAAGTTTGCCGAACTTCTTAGCGGTACTTGCCCATGTTTTTCTAGTGTATACACTATACATTCACTCACCACTTCCTTCGTAACAGCACTTACGTTTGCTTTTGATGAGATTTTCTGCACCACATGCGATGACATACGTGCTCACAAGCTCGTATATAGGCTTCAGTGGCTAAACCAAAATGTTGGCGGCAGTTCTGTATGAGTCAATACTATTAACATTTGAATCATGTACTGGCTAGACTCATTTCGAGGGGGTAAAATGACTAGCAGATTTCACTCTTGCATTCGCAATATGTCACGTCAAACCACGCGGAGGAACTCGTGCAGGGAGCAGATGTTTTGTGTCCTATTATGTATATGTTCTCATATTTATCAAATTTTTCGTATGATTAGTACTTGAGACCTAATTCACTTGCAGAAATTGAAGAAATGCAGTTTAACGATCTATGCCCAAAATACTCGCAATGTTATTGTTCGCTTGTAGGATTTTATTTCATACAATATTTCGCTTACTTTTTATTATTTCTTTTTCACCTACTTCTTGTATTTTTCAATATTGAACGCATTTTTTATAAGCGCTCAAATTCGCCATCATCTGCCGCTATTCAGGGGAGGAAAACAATAGTGCTTCTAAAACACTGGCATTTTCGGGTGCTGCAGGTGTACAATCAGAACGAGGTCAACAACGCAATTTTCCGCTTCGAGCCCGGCCACCCGATGCTGCTCCAAGTGATGGTCTACATCGCTGAGAACTATGACGTGAGTGCTGTGGTCCAGGCCCTTTAACTTCCAGGTGAGCCCAGAATGAGACGGAAAGTTGCAGTCACTTCAATTAGATTGTGGTGGTCACCGTGGCCGAGTGGTTAAGAGCGCGCTTCTCATGGGAAGGCGTTGGCATTTTGAGTCCCGGCAGTACCGTCCGTTGAATTCTTCCGGTTAGGAAAGGGAGAACTAAGCCACAATTCCTCCCTCCCCCTAGGTGTCGCAAACAAGTACCTGCTTGACCGGAGGTAATCGTCATTGCGTCCTAGTGTTAGTTATAAGGCATTGAAATACCAATGTATAAGATGATACGTATCAGGCTTGCTTGACTGAAATGAAACATCCTTTAAAAATCGCCAACAGACTAGGTTGCTGTCATTCAACACTGCAATCACGTCGCTGGCAGCGCCGGCGCTGCACCGCGATTGCGCAGAAATGTCTACTGGACTTTCGTAGCCAACTGCATGGCATATGTCCTACGAGAAGCTGCGCAGTTTTAGAACTTTGGAAAATATCAAGAGATCGTTAATTTGTGTTCCAACGCTGAATTCCTCATACTTGCAGCCTTCAACAGCCCTCGATTCGGTCAGGAGACGAGAAGATACGTGCCCAAATGCTAGAAATCACTTATAGAGTGAATTTCTAAAGATAGAGGGACTTTAATCATGTTGTAACCTTGAGTGCACTTCAGCGCCTTGATGAGTTACCATGAGCAAAACATGGTTCAGTGAAGGCACGTTACAGCATCTCGACCTACGCCACTCAATGGCAACATTGACATGGACTTCGCAATTATCTTTTTATTGGAGGGAGAATAACCCTATTAAATGTGGAAAGAGAGGATTTTCAGTTCTCTCGCTCCAGAAGTATTTGAAAGTAATAATATTAGCTCTGTAGTAAATTCTGTGCACTTTAAACGTTGAAACAAAATATTTGCTGAAAATTTTAGTCTTGAAAAACGAGTCTAGAATCGAATCAGAAACACGAATACAAATCAGAACACATAGGGAAATAGATAACATGGAAATGATAAATAGCTTCGTAAATTTTTGTTTATTTTAGTACTTGGTTAATTTAATGATTTACTTATTGACTTATTTATCAGAACTTATGTGTGTGAAATTTCTTATGTTCATTCACGCTCTGATTGACATTTGCAAATGTCCTGTATGATTGGAACTTCCTGATAGTTATAAGTTACATACGCTATATTTCTTATTATCGTTGACTCATGTGCTTGAAGCAGGCTTCATGAAGGGAAGACCCTAAACATACCCCTGATACAAAGACTACAAAAGTGAAGAGAAAGACGGGAAATCATTTGATGCTCATAATATACATAATTTATTGCTTTAGTCAACTTATGCAGAGAAAAATTAGTCCCAGTTATTCATGTCATTCGATGCTTTACTCAAGCTATTAATTACTGGGTCTTATTTTTACCCATATGGGTAGAGGTTCATAAATAATGTACAACTCGAGGATCGATTGAGTTTTTACTCTGAAAATACATGGAATAAAAATAAACTCACCTCGCACTGCATCGTTCTCATATTGGCCGAGATCTATCCAACTACATAGTAGAACTAATATTCAGTTAAGTGTATGATCATATGGTCATACGTTTTAGAGAGAACCATTCATTCTTACTCGAAGACAGAAAGTTAGCATGTTTTAAAAAACAGCGTTTGGTTGTTCCATCAGCCTCAAAGCCAAAGATTGCGAGATTCATTTACAGCAACGCTTCGTTTAATAAACGGGGAGATTTAATTTACAATTTTATGAAATATTGGCATCGCAGAGTTTCTTTCTGACGGCACTTTCGATCTTCGGTAAATTGCTACAACCTGGGTAAAATGTTACGTCCTCACTAAAATGCCAAATTCCGGGCAAAGTGAAAAATGATATGGCAGCAACAAGTCACGTTTTATTCCAGGGCAAGAAGTGGGGCCACAACGGACCTAAGGCCGTCACAACAGTCGCGAAAAAATTTGGTTGCGTCACAAAGGCATCGATGAAAAATCGCGCTCCAATCCCAGGTGAGGCGACGGAAGCAAAATATATATGATGAACTAAAGTTTGCAACCTAGTCAAAAAAAAAATTATTGCAACTTGAAATGACAATCAGAATTCATGTAGTTTACCAGAGCAGCTACGGGTAGGCCTACGCTTAGTACCTATTATTAGTGATCAATTGCTGAAGTGAAATCTATGCGTGGGCAACTCTTTAATGACCTTTGGTATGTGGTGACCGCTCGATTCTCAAATTTCATGAGCCTATCAATCATGTGCACTAAAGAAGCGGACTAGGTATTTGGCTCACTAGCATTAGGCTTTACATAGCTCCTTAATCGTGCATGCTTCATACATATATTTCAAGCAATGTCCGTTTACTTTAAAAAAAGTTTAGTATGATAGGTAATCATTCGGGAATATTTAATTAGATTATAAGCTAGTTTGAGCTTCTTCCATACCCAAAAAGGTAACCCCAAGAGAGAAACGAGGAAGGTACCATCTTGTATGAACCTAAGGGAGCGGGAAAAGTGTGCCCCAATACAGTGCGAATAGAAACGGTGAGGTAAAGAGAAGAGTATGAAAGAAGATGAAAGTTGGAGAAGGAAGTTGTAAACAATGAAACTAATTTTTAACTCGGGACCTCATACCCACTTCTAGAGCGCTATTTCTTTTAGATACTCTAGTTGCATCCTCCAGAGGGGAATAATTTATGAAATAAAAGATTGATTTTTTATAAGCATGCACATTGTAATAATTCAAACATTAAAATATATTCAAACAGACAAAGTTAGCATTGTGAACCAGATAAGCTACGAGGCCTCTATTTCAACCTATCAAGAGAAGAGCAAATTCTGCTGTAAACTATGGTTAACTACTTAGTGCACTGATTTTTTCTACCATAAAACCAGGTAAAACCAGTAAGACAAATCTGCCAGTATCAAGCCGAGAGAAAATACAATTTTAAATGTTAGTCAACGTTTATCTTCATCAAATGTCGTTTTCAATTTAGCTTTGTAATAAGAGATTTACGCTTCTTATCCTTCGTGGTGAAGGACAGTGATTGTAAATGTTATATTGTGCGAAATTTCTAGTTTGTTTACATTATTTGTTCTAGTTTTTTTGATATTTTTCATTCATCTAGAAAGTGTAGAGCATGTAAGTTTCACGCCTGCTTTGAAGACAGAGTGAGAGGGGTTTCGCAAGTGTAGGATTTTGGAATTCCATAGTTTGGTACCACCGAAAAGAAAGCTATATTTGTGCTCGCAGTGGCACAGTGGATAATGGATCGGCCTTGTATGTTGGAGGCGAGGGTTCGTATCCCGGCGCTAGCGCGGCGATTTTCCCCGTTGGGTATAAGGGAAAGCTCAAGCACAATACCCCACTCGACCCAGGTGTCGGAAATGGGTACCGGCTTCACGGTGGAACCGTCATGGTGTCCTATATATAGAGTTAGTTATAAGACATTTGAAAAACCAATGCTCAAGATCATATGTATCAGGCTTGATTGGAAATGAAGCATCCCAAAGATGCCGATGTTTGTTTGTTTGTTTGTTTTGTTTCTTTATATCGAAATATGACATTCATATATTAAGAAAGTTAGAGCTTATTTCTATTTCTCGTTAAATGATCATGGTAGTTTGAGGGTTAATTTAACATTGGACGTCATATTTTCGGTTGGTGTCTAGATCTTGGAGCATAAAAATTAAAGAAAATATCGATAGTAATCAGTCTGTATCAATCAGGGAGTAGAATTTTTAGGCTATTGAATGTATCTTTCAAGTGAAACATCATCTACGATAGAAGCATTGCGTACGTATGAAAATCATGATCATCATTATTGTTTCATTTTTTAGCTTGTTTTGGAGACAGCTAAACGTTGATGTTAAAGTTAAAAAAACTTCATACGAATCACACTCACTTTCAACATCACCTTGTCATGCTCCAGCCTGCTCTGGGCGCAGCGAGAACGCAGACGATGGGAATCACTTCACACAAATAACACCCACTTCCAACATCCCCTTGTCATGCTCCAGCCTGCTCTGGGCGCAGCGAGAACGCGGTCCGGCCTGAGGAGCAGGAGCAGGGCTCGGCACAGCAGCGCTCCTCAGGGGCGGCCACGGCGGCAGCGACACCGCAACCAACACAACCAAACGCCACTGCGGTCTGCGACTGGCAGGTCTTCACTCCATCTACCTTCTACCCTAATCTCTGGAACCATTCAAAAGAGCTTTTCAAGAAGAGCCGCGACGGAAATGATAACAAACCTATCCTCGACGTAAGTTTTTAGGCTCGACAGAGCTGGGTGGCGCTGCCTTGAATTGTAGCGGGCGCTACCGCTACACGCTCTTATTGTAGCGGGGGCTTCCGTTACACGCTCTAATTGTAGCGGGAGCTACCGCTACCGCTACACCATTTAAAACATAATGCGCCAGTAAAATGTAGCGCCGCTACAATTGCAAAGATTATTGAAAACTCTAAATATTTATTGTTCGACTATTACAATTAACTGATAAACATTTCATGATAATAAGCCATTTTGAAAACATATCAGTGCAACTTTATTGCGTTCAACCTAACTTAACTAGTGCGGGTGAGATAAGTGTTAAGGCTATTTTTCTTTGTGTTTTTTAATACCATCCCTTAATAGATGTCTACTTCAATCAACCAATCGGAACAATTACCAATATATATACAAATAAAAAATCAGAAACTCAACCAGTTTCATTCCAACTTCAAGTTAGATGGCACATGAGATATTATAGTGGTAGCATGCAAACTACACGGAATAATATTTCCAATCAGCTATTAAACTTTTCCTTTTACAAATACCCGCATTTTAAAATGGCTATCTGACAAGTTTACACGCTTTGATTCCATGGCTTCCTTTCGTACGGAAAACAACCTCTCAACAGCAGCACGAGAAGGGACTAACGTGTTGTAGTGAAGAATAAAAAAAGCTCTAGGAATGGTTTGCAGGGAAAGTATTCAGAAGCGTGCAAAGCGGTGCTCACCGGAACTTCCAAATAGTTGTTAACTAATCGTTCTCCTTCATTGACGTGACCGTGTTTTCGAGTTTGGTGTAGTCCATTAAAGAACTAATCAGCAGTGTCCTCTTCCTCGCTGCTGCTGCTGCTGCTGCTGGTAGTTTGTGTGAGGCTGTCTGAAAGTTTTTCATTGACGAAAGAGATTATTTTTTTCTGACTTCTCTGAGTTTACATTTATCTCGACACCAAATTACTTTATGTTGTGGATGAAACGTTGAACGGCCTATACGATTATCACTGGTTACCAGTTTACAGCACTACACCGAAATCCTTCGAACAGTTTTATTTGATAATTTAAATGACCACATAGAAAATGCCGTGGTAGCGCTGTAACGGCAAAACTTCGTTTCGCCTCTTGAAATCGTATCGGGCGCTACCGCTACATTGTTTGAAGGTAGCGGCTGCTAGATGTTGTCCACCTCTGGGTAAAATTGATATTCCCTCACTGAAATTTTATCATAGAATTGACAAATGTTTACGTCTCGGTGAATTATAAAAAGATGAGAAAATTTCACGAACTTTTCGTAAAAATTTTGTGTAGTTTTCATGTTGATGTTTTTGATATCTCAAGCAGCTCCATTGTCCCTTGGGTTTCGCTAACTGTTTATATGAAAGTCCTCTAGACAACGATTATAGAATGATTAACGACTTACCCCCCTAAATAAAACTGTTAGCAATGATCGATTTGTCATGAACTAACTGAATCTTGTTCGAGCGTTTTCAACCAAAGTTCAACGTTCTGATAATGAAACGAAATTTACAAAGTGCCTCAGATCCGAAGTGTTCTGGTTTATTATGCCATTCTGCTGTGCGTGTCAGTAAATTCATCAGTTTATGAGTACGATGGGACGATTTGCGTTCACTCCGGCTTCATATTACATTCCTAAAGCGTTCGATAGCGTCGAACATGATAGACTTCAACGTAAAATACTGAACTTGAGAGTTGACACGCAATGGTTTGAAAGTTACTTGTCAAATCGATCTCATGCAGTCCGCATAGAAAACAAACTGTCCCCATTCATTCAAAACAATTTTGGTGTTCCCCAAGGATCCATTCTTGGTCCACTACTGTTTTCTACTTTCGTTAATGATTTCCCTCCGATGCCTTCTAACACACGGATTTCAATGTATGCAGATGATGTTCAAATTGCAATAACAAGTTCTGTATCGAAAATACCACAGACGCAAATTAAAGCCGAAACTATACTGACTAGCCTGAAAACATGGTACGACCGAAATGGTCTCAAATTAAATGCTAATAAAACACAATGCGCTATTTTCGGATCCAATGATGCTATTAAAAAAACTCCAGATCTTACTCTCGCAGTTGGAAATGATAAAATTAATGCATCGGAAAAAGTTAAAAATCTAGGTATCTGGTTCGATAGAAATATGTCCTTCAAGTCTCACGTTGAGACTACTTGCAACAAAATCTACGGAACTTTAATGTTTTTTTCATCGTATAAAAAGTATGCTAGACGAAAAATCCAGATTATTAGCCATTCAATCCCTGGTTTTATCGCGCATTGACTACTGCAGCCTTGTATGGAGAGACTTACTTCAATGCCTTCAAAGGGACTTACAAAAGGGCATGAACTTTGCTGCCAAGGTGGTATGCAACGGTAATTTCAAAAGAAGTGATCACGTAACCCCTCTTCTTAATAAACTCGGCTGGATTCCTATCCAAGAAACGCTCCTCATACAGAGGGCCCAATACGTATTCTCCTCGTTGTACGAGTATCTTCCTCAGAGGAATGCTGAGATAGTGCGTTTCCATCCACCCTCTGTAACCAACCAAAAGCCGAACAGAAACAATAATGTCTTAGTCAACTATCGTTCATCTCACGTAGGGCAGAAGGCTCTGTCAATATCAGGCGCCTTACTGTGGAAGAAACTTCCCCTGAGTATTAAAATGCCTCGAAGACTGAGAGAATTTAAAGCCAAAATAATTCGTCATCTCTCGTCTCAACGATAATTCTTAGTTACAGAACATAATGAACACGTATTGACGAATCTCATTTTGCCTGGTATCTCCATTGCTTAATACTCTCCCTTTCTCATTTTCTTTATAATTCAAGACATCACACAACAGTCTTGAAGTATGCGTAGGTATTATGATTTGATCGCCTATACGCTGGGATTTGCAAGCATGCTTTCTTGTATATGTGTGTACGTATATGGGTGTGCATGAGTGCACAATACAACTGTGTGCACTGGACTAGCAGCTGGTATAAAAACTATAAATACCAGACTTTTTTCTCACTCCCGACTTTAACACTACCCAACACATCATTTCATTTTATTATTGTAAGGCAATCCAAAGCTTAAATGTCTTGTACATATAAAATGTGGTCCCTATGTATGTTCATCAATTGCAGACATTTTGCGCCACATTTCAAAGATAATGTGATTTTTTTTCCTAATATGACAACCCTATTGAACATTCATGTTTCTTTCTTCTTCACGTCCAAAAATGCTCTTGTTAGGCTAGTGTAGTGCAAATTATCACATCTTTTACGCTCTAAAGTATATTATAACAACCGCACCTAAGCCTCGCGTACTTCTGGAAATATTCTGTACTTGGGAACCGTTGTAGAACAATCGTTTTTATGTTTCTGACTAAGATAGACTGTTTTGTGCCAATATTTTTAGAACGGAAATTTTATAAAATTCATGCCATAATAAAAGATATTTTCTCCGATTCCCTCGATTAGAATGCTAGTTTACGCTGATATTTGAGCACATGCTTACTTGTGTATATGTGTACTTGTGCACGCTATGCGTACGTAGACAGGCGAATGTGTCACTACGTAATATTTGATTTCACTTAATTATTGTACAGCATTTATAAAACATATATATGTATATATATATGTATTTATATATATACAAATATATTTGTTCCGCGATCACCCTCATATGATAAATAAGACGCTTATCAACCAATGATCTTTTCGATACAATATTTAATAAAATATCGTTACAATATTTCATTAGAAATTGTAAGCCGCAACACATACTGAAAGGGTTTTCATGAATTTCCTTTGCTCATTATCCTATAATTCAGAACATCGCACAGCATTTGTATAGAAAGCGTATGTATTGTGATTGCCTCGATGCATAGAAATATATTTGTGCATGTTTAAGTGTTCGGTGTATGTATGTGCGTAGGTATGTGTGTGCATGTATATGTGTATATATTTACATGTATATATGCACAAATGTGTGTACTAAACTGACAACTAGCATTTTATCTAGAGATAATGGTCTTTTTTCTGTTCACTCTCAACTAGTAACATTACCTACCTCGTCATCTCTTTATTATTGTAAAGTATTCACGTAAAAAAACTATAAATTCGTTGTGTGATCATCCATTTATACCTTAAGATAATGCTTATCAACTAATGACCGCTATGTTACAAATTTCTAATTAGAAATAAAATAACTTGTAATATCCGTGGTCCTAATGCTTACATTTATATTTTTTCATGCTTCCTTGAAATGACATTTTTAAACATCTGCTGAAACAAGCAATTTCTAATATTACTTCCTGGCGTCACGAATTTCAAAGTTTTATGTCATGTACATGTAAACTGTCAAAAGTGTTTCCACCCCACAATGAAAATGCATTGTCCATGATATTGTGTTGTCTCTTATAATTATTATTACATGTATCACCAGATGTAAATTAAGCAACATTAGGAGTATATTACCCTCAATCATTTCTCTTCGACTAGTGGCATGGGTATTACAATACTCATGTGTGTGTATCATCTAAGTGTATTAACTTTGATATTTAAAAACCAATGATTGTACTTTTGTCCAATCTCTTTTGGAAATAAAGTGTTTTTTCTTTTTCTTTCTTTTCTTTCTTTCTTGACCAATCCAGGTAAATTATCGGGTATCGTCACTACGCGCCATTTTCAATATTCTGCCAATTAACGCGCTGTTCTCTGTGCAGATATTCCCCAACAGCTGCGGGGTTCACCTGTCCAACAAGATCACCAAAAACCACAAAATTGAGGAAGGAAGCATAGTGTATAAACTCTCTTTGAAA
This sequence comes from Morinoia aosen, assembly GCA_030386875.1. NCBI lineage: Eukaryota > Metazoa > Arthropoda > Malacostraca > Amphipoda > Talitridae > Morinoia > Morinoia aosen. Next base: position 22,985,449 of record CM059558.1, read on the forward strand.
GCGTGTCCAATCATCATCTCTCGACATCCGTTACTTGAGTATAGCAGGACAATATAACTAGCAGGACGCACCGAAATTCCACGAGCGATTTCATCGTTAAACAAGGTGGACCCGTGAAAAAATTCCGTCAACATTACGTATCTAAACATATGTTGACTTATCCTAACCTGTCCTAACCTATCCGAACCTCTCCAAACCTAACCTAACCTATCTTAACCGAACCTATCCTGATATATGTCAAACAAATCAATGCATGTAAACGTCAACTTTTAATGCTACACCGAGGAATTTCGTAGAAACCGTAACGCAGTTCAGACGAAAGCGTAGCGGATACCAAAAAACGAAACTAAATATACATCCTATGTTTCTTAAGAAACGGGCACCGAACAAATATATAAATAAATATATATTTAAACATACAACGGCTATTATTAGGTTAGATTGGACGATCCCTAACGCAGTAGACGATTTGCAGAGAATTGGACGATTCCTATTGAATTGGGTCTTCCTAGCGAATTGGACGATTGCTAGTGAATTGGGTCTTCCTAGCGAATTGGACGATTCCTAGTGAATTGGGTCTTCCTAGCGAATTGGACGATTCCTAGTGAATTGGGTCTTCCTAGCGAATTGGACGATTCCTAGTGAATTGGACGATTCCTGGTGAACTGGACGATTCCTGGGGAATTGGATGATTCCTGGTGAATTGTACGATTCCTGGTGAATTGGACGATTCCTGGTGAATTGGACGATTCCTGGTGAATTGGACGATTCCTAGTGAATTGGATGATTCCTGGTGAAATGGACGATTCCTGGTGAATTGGACAATTCCTGGTGAATTGGACGATTCCTAGTGAATTGGACGATTCCTAGTGAATTGGACAATTCCTGGTGAATTGGACGATTCCTAGTGAATAGGACAATTCCTGGTGAATTGGACAATTCCTGGTGAAATGGACGATTCCTGGTGAATTGGACAATTCCTGGTGAATTGGACGATTCCTGGCGAATTGGACGATTCCTGGTGAATTGGACGATTCCTGGTGAATTGGACGATTCCTGGTGAATTGGACGATTCCTTGTGAATTGGACGATTCCTGGTGAATTGGACAATTCCTGGTGAATTGGACGATTCCTGGTGAATTGGACGATTCCTTGTGAATTGGACGATTCCTGGTGAATTGGACGATTCCTGGTGAATTGGACAATTCCTGGTGAATTGGACAATTCCTGGTGAATTGGACAATTCCTGGTGAATTGGACGATTCCTGGTGAATTGGACGATTCCTGGTGAATTGGACGATTCCTGGTGAATTGGACGATTCCTGGTGAATTGGACGATTCCTGGTGAATTGGACGATTCCTGGTGAATTGGACAATTCCTGGTGAATTGGACGATTCCTGGTGAATTGGACGATTCCTGGAAATTGAAAAATTCCTATGAAATTTCACAATGCTTACAAGTGTTTATGTTCATCCCTACAATGGTTCTTTGTAGTTTTTAGCACACAAATATTCCCCGTTTACTTGAAGAAATTGCAAAATACATTTTCCTGTGATTACTAGGGAATTTCATCGCGTTCCACGAAAATTACCAGGCAGTTACCTAAAATATTCTGAATATAACACGTAAATTTCTAGAGCTTTGAACACCACACGTTGAGTAAATTATAAAAGGCATGAAAATTGAGAAAAGCAAAGTGGGACGAAACATATGTAGAAGTCTACCATGAGGTGGACTAATGATATATCCCTGTAAGGGTATTATTATTATTGCTATTTCTTTTTTGAAACGTTATGAGTACCTTCCACATTTATTGGCTGCACGCTTTTTTTAATAGTTTTCCTCAGTCTCCAGCCAAGTTGCTTCCAGTATCAGAGACTGATGATCGAGCCCTTGTACAAAGGTGAGAGTGGTTTGCGTAGCCGGCTGCTAGTGTCCTCACCAATTGTTTAGGTGGCGCTAGTTATGTGTTCATAAATGTGAGTCAACCGTATACAGGCACTCATTACATATTCATGCCAGTTATAAAATCTATCTTTTACAAGTCCTGTACTCTCCATAATTGCGCTCAGAAATCTGCATTGGTCCCAAAATTGGCGTACCTTCTCATCCCTGTTCTGAGTGGATGAGTGTTGAATTGCGTTGGTGTGTCCCGAGTACCATTCTACCTGAGGCGTTGGTGTGTCCCGAGTACCGTTCTACCTGAGGCGTTGGTGTGTCCCGAGTACCGTTCTACCTGAGGCGTTGGTGTGTCCCGAGTATCCTTCTACCTGAGGCGTTGGTGTGTCCCGAGTACCGTTCTACCTGAGGCGTTGGTGTGTCCCGAGTACCGTTCTACCTGAGGCGTTGGTGTGTCCCGAGTATCCTTCTACCTGAGGCGTTGGTGTGTCCCGAGTACCATACTACCTGAGGCGTTTGTGTGTCCCGAGTACCGTTCTACCTGAGGCGTTGGTGTGTCCCGAGTACCATTCTACCTGAGGCGTTGGTGTGTCCCGAGTATCCTTCTACCTAAAGCGTTGGTGTGTCCCGAGTACCGTTCTACCTGAGGCGTAGGTGTGTCCCGAGTACCATACTACCTGAGGCGTTGGTGTGTCCCGAGTACCGTTCTACCTGAGGCGTTGGTGTGTCCCGAGTACCCTTCTACCTGAGGCGTTGGTGTGTCCCGAGTACCGTTCTACCTGAGGCGTTGGTGTGTCCCGAGTACCGTTCTACCTGAGGCGTTGGTGTGTCCCGAGTACCATACTACTTGAGGCGTTGGTGTGTCCCGAGTACCATACTACCTGAGCCGTTGGTGTGTCCCGAGTACCGTTCTACCTGAGGCGTTGGTGTGTCCCGAGTACCGTTCTACCTGAGGCGTTGGTGTGTCCCGAGTACCATTCAACCTGAGGCGTTGGTGTGTCCCGAGTACCATTCAACCTGAGGCGTTGGTGTGTCCCGAGTACCATACTACCTGAGGCGTTGGTGTGTCCCGAGTACCATACTACCAGAGGCGTTGGTGTGTCCCGAGTACCGTTCTATACGAGGCGTTGGTCCGTACATGCGAGATTTCCCGTAGATGCGTACGACATATTTTTTATACACAGGGTGTCCGACACTTATGTTGCCAAACTTTCACATAAGGTAGCGATCGTCGAAATGAACACTTATTATGCTATTAAGGTATGTTCTAAAATGCTAAGTTAAAGAGTTACAAGGACTTGAAGTTGGACAGTTAAAAATAATTCGTACACACTCTTGCGGAGACGAATCAAAGGCGGTAAAAACTGCGGTACATCAATGGCAAGGGGACGAAATGAGAAGTTAGGCAAGTGTGTGAAACATTTATTATTATTAATTAACATTAACTTATTAATGTTGTGATAAGGAAAAAGCATTTTCGACAGTAATTATTATGAGCACAACAAACGAAACCGTAAACTAGGTTACATGTTTACAAAAATTGTTCAGAATGCCGCCCATTTGTTTCGATGCAGGCGTTCAAACGCCTCTCCAATGATTGGCGGACGCGAGCAAAGACACCATGAGTTTCACGAATCCTTTCCGAGGCTTCAACAATCCTACTCATCAGGTTCTCTTCAGATTGAATCGGTGTTTCATACACTAAACGTTTCATATGCCCCCAGAAAATGTAATCTAGGGGCGTAATATCAGGAGATCTTGGTGGCCACGCGAAGGGACCGCCACGGCCTATCCAGCGATTGGGTATATCGGGCATCCAATAATTGCCTAACAGCAACCGCAAAGTGTGCAGGAGCACCATCATGTTGAAAATACATTCCTCTGATGTCAGCTAAAGGTGCATTTTCCAGTAGTTCTGGCAATACTTCATTAAGAAAAATGTAATAGGTACGTCCATTTAGTCTCTCTGGTAAGATGTATGGCCCAATCAGATGGTCACCAAGAATTCCTGCCCAAACATTTACGGTGAATCTAACTTGATGTCGACATTGTCTTGCAACATGTGGATTGTTGCCAGACGACATGTGCAGGTTATGGAGATTAAGTATTCCTTCTCGAGTAAATGACGCTTCGTCTGTGAATAAGACTCATGATGGGAAACGAGGTTGTTGATCTGTTTTCTGTTGAAACCACCTCGCAAATTCAACACGACGTTCGAAATCTTCACCGTGCAATTCCTGCACACGCTGAAAGGGAAATGGATGTTGACCACTGTTATGTAGTACTTGCCACACAGTAGTTTTGCTTAAATTTAAAGCACGTGCACAAGAACGAGTGCTTGAAGTAGGATTGTTTCGAAAATATTCTAAGACATCTTCCACCTTGTCTGGATCTGCTACTCTCCTCTGACGTCTTCCTTCAGGTCGTGGTCTGTGAAATGATCCGTATTCATGTAATCTCCGGTGTATGGCTGTGAATGTTTGACGCGATGGAACATGTCTGTTAGGATGCCTTTCTGCATAAATTCGAACAGCCTCCCTTTAATTTCCATTTGCTGCACCATACACTAGGTGCAAATCCGCTAATTCAGCATTGGATACTCACTCCATTGCCGGTGATACATTTGCAGCCGACGAAGTACAAACAGTAAACAAACTAATCTTTGTCGTTGATGTCGAGGAGCACTCAGAATATCGGATGAAAAGTAACTTCACGTATTTGTAACTTTTTAACTAAGAATTTTAGACCATACCTTAATAGAATAAAAAGTGTTCATTTCGACGATCGCTACCTTATGTTGAAGTTTGGCAACAAAAGTGTCGGACACCCTGTATATTGACTGACTCAGCCTTCTCATGGTACGTAAAAAATTAGGAGAAGGCTGAGTAGTGATAATTAGTGTTTCGAAATATTATGTTATCACCACCGTTGCCACGCCCCACGTCCTCACTTAATAATACTGTTTAAGGAATATTTCGTTCTTCCATTCAGACGGGGTTTTGATAATGAAATTTATGGTAGTGCCTCAGCGCTATATTTGGGGTTGCGTGTCAATCTTATCAATAATAGCGTCGAGCGTTTGCTCTACTTAAGCGCAATCGTTAGGTTTTATTTTTTGTTCGTTATGTTTTTGTCCTCAATACTCTTGAAATCTGAAGCCTTTCCTTGTCCTCCATGGTCGATTTAAAACTAGAACGCTTTGTTAAGCGTGATGAGAATCTTTTGAAGGTCATCAGCGTGTAAGGATGAGTCCTTCTTTTTTCACGTTAGTGCAGTGGGTGGGCTAAAGCGGAATGTATTTTACAATTTTCTTTAAGCTCAATTTTTCAAATTAAGCTCAACTTTTCATTAAGCTCAACTTTTCATTAAGCTCAAATTTGAATTAAGCTTTCAAATAGACACATTACAAGTTAGTTTCAGCCTCTCTAACCACAACAAAGGTTCTCCAAAGAGAAGAAAGAGTAAAGCCCCATTTAAAAAAGTTAAGGAAACGAGAAATCTATGCACAAGGTGTGTACTCACACAAGATCTCTATGCTTAGAAACAGTACGTTAAGAAAGAAGTCTTTGAAACCAGATACAAGTTAAAGAAGAAAGAAGTTCCTGCTGAAAACAGGACAGCAGTGAACCGAAAAGATTTATTCCTTAGCAAAATAAAAAACCTATTCCATTACAGTAAAAAGATGGCTTACTTAATACCTTCCCATCGTATTGGGCCATTTGTGTACCAGTAGGTAAATTGCTCATTCACGTACCGGTGGTTTAAATGAAAGACATTTCATGCTTTGTGACCATTTTTTTAAAATAATTGTTATCATACGAGGTGAAATGTTATCATACAATTGTATTTTTCACATTTCTTAGGAAGGATATAACGTGTTTGAGCATTAAAGTCAAATACTCAAATCTGCTACTCACATCCTAACCTAATCAACCGTTAACAATCGCGGAGACGCGGTTAACATGTTTACATTCAGCTCGGGACCTAATATTTTTTCCCTAGGAGCACTAATTTCCATGGATACAATAGATGTATTCCGTTGAAATTTAAAATTTTCACATGAACAAAAAATTATTCTTAAAATGCTATCATCTAGCGTTGGTTAAGTCTGAATAAAAATGAAGTCCTCTGATGGATCACCCACATTCTGGAAATCCACACATCAACCACCGGTGGGTCACCAACCACTTACCGTGTTAATCCGTATGACAGCTTAAAGGGCCGTTTACACTAGGCCTGACTAGGGGATATTTTGGCCGTGAGGCACGACACGTGTATACGAGGCTCACCACTCAGGCTCATATTTGTGTGTGTTTATACGAAGTTTCCTATTCGCACTGATCGAATTCGTAATCCGCGACACTCAAGAGCCTCGTAACTGCCGTGGCGAATAGGGAACTTCGTATACTCGTAAACACACACCAATATGAAACTCAGTGGTGAGCCTTTTATACACGTGTCGCGCCTCACGGCAGAAATGTCCCCAAGTGTAAACGGCCCTTAAGTTTCACAAAATTTTCTGTAGTGGATCGTCCCTATATAGAGATGAGTGAGTTAGTCCGTATAGAAATGTATATGGGACCATGGAAAACGCAAGTAAGGTTGACAAATTGGCTTCACTTAAGATTGAAATTCTTCGATTTGACTTTCGTTAATTTAAATTTCGATTTTACAGAGCTCGCATCATTACCGTCGTGCGGTTGACAAATGATAAGCTCGCTGTTCATTGGTTTAATCAAATGACACTAACAGCCCCAAATTATCTCAAGTAAATTTACGCCGAGTTGGTTTATCAAACATCCAATCTTCACCAATTTCTTAGCTCTGCTTACTATATACCTAAAATAATAGTTTAATGAACTTCTAATACAGAAAACCCTTATATTTAGCTATCCTTTATACCGTAAGCTGGGTAGCACAAATGACGTTTTTCAAAATTTTATTTTCAATTATACACAAATGTAGAATAAGAGAAGCGGTTTAAAAACTTGTTTTCTTCCCCTCACATTGTCTTTTCGCCTGATGTCAAGAAACTAGGCGTACAGTGCTCTCCGTGGCACAGCGGTTAAGGGATCGGACTTGCATGCTGGAAGTCGCGGGTTCGTTCCCAGCGCTGGCGCGGAGATTTTCCCCGTTGGGTATAAGGGAAAGCTCAAGCACAATACCCCACTCAACCCAGGTGTCGGAAATGGGTACCGGCTTTACGGGGGAACCGTCATGGTGTCCTTATATAGGGTTAGTTATAAGACATTTGAAAAACCAATGCTAAGATCATATGTATCAGGCTTGATTGGAAATAAAGCATCCCAAAGATGCCGATGTTAACCTTTACAACATCCGTGCCACTCAAGAAGTATTTATCATATTTGAACTGTGGATACAGTACGGTAGTTGAAATGTCAGACGCATAGCCACCTACTCGCAAGGAAAATAAAGGAATGTATGTTGTAGTCTAGTCAAGCCAATATAATATGAATCACGCTTGACTAGAATGCAGCATCCATTCATTATTATCATGTAGTGCATTTGATTTTCAAATGCCTTCTAACTAACTAACTAACGCCAGGACGCAATGACGGCTACCCTCTGTCGAGCCGGTATCACACATGGGTCGAGTGAGATATGACTGAGTTCTCCCTTTGTCTAATAGTAGTCCTCGTATGGAACGTTTGTCTTAAGACGTCTTACATTAAGAAAATTTAAAAGCCAATATGTTGGCATGTATATTATGTGGCAACGTTTTTGGAAATGAACGTTTTTTTCCTTAATTTTTTTTCTTTTCCCAACGGGGAGATTCACCGCTCTGGCAATGCCGGGAATCAAGCCAGCGACCCTTCCGTGTGAGGTGTGTAGCATTAAACTCATCCACTATAAATATCAATAGTTAATAATTCATGTGTTTCTCTTCACAGCTTAGACATAGCTGTCAGTGTAATTTATCAACATTAAATTCCTTAATTTGATTACTAATCTTTACGATTCATATGATTAATAAAATTAGCTTAAAATTGTTATGCCCTAACAATTACGTCTTCACGTTCTGACGACACCAAAGCGCTACGAATGGTTCCGCGCTAGAATTGTGCGAGTCAATACAACCATTACCCGCATACCGAGCAGTAGTGTCTTCACGTAAGTCAAAATTGCGTTTTTTTATAACCTGTGTTCTTGTAGTCTTAAAACAATAAGTTCTCCTATAACGAGTGAAATATGTTGTCAGTGTTTTTAGGAAGGACTCGAGAATATGTTGTTTAGTGCATGTACTGTAGTGCGCGAGATATATGTGCTCGTGAGCTACGTGGTTCACCTAGGCTTAGGCTGCGGCCATTTTGTGCCTGGTGAATTCTCCTTACGATTTTCTAGATATTTCCAGTTTATCGGACTCAGCCTAGAATAATTGATTACAAGAGAGTAGTGATGATGAATAGTAGTGATATATTAAGATTAAATATCTGCTTACTCTAATGCGTAGAAGATGAATAGATTAGGAAATATTGACTTAAGAAAAACCTCAGACATTCTCATGAAATAAAAGGCACATAGTGCAGGACCGTGCTTGGCAAATATGATTGCAGCAAGCAGAGGAGAAAGTGCGTTTAGACCAGCTAAATTCAAATCAACATGACCTGCAGATCTGGGACTGACTGACTGCCTGATTTGCTGGCTTGGCGGATCTCTACCGCTGCTCGAAGATCGTCATAAATACCACTGGTTACTCCACCCAAGTTGCTGCGCCTCACTGGCGTCGCCTTGGTTCACACCAGCTCATCTGTCCTGAAGACTCCCGTGCCGGCAGGACTCGCTGGCCTCCTGCAGAATAAACCTAGCTGAGTAAATGGACCCTACCTTGTTTTAATTTCGCGAAACTCTCCCAGAAAAACGTTGGGAAATAGTAGAAGATGGTAGCACCTCACATTTTAAAAGGCATCCAGCCAACTTTACATGTGTGCGCGCCTAAATCTCGTACGCAGAGTGCAACACTTCTAGACATCGCGCTGAAATTAGAAAGTTCACTCAATAGAATATATTTTCTATCCAGGACTTCGTTTCATTTTTAAACTAAAAACCTCAGTAGAGACCACTGATAATAAAAAATTGCACGGAAGAAGAACATTGGTGACACAGTGACAGAGAAGTAATATCAAGTAATGACAGGGCCTTGAAAAAATTCGCTTTGCATTAAACATCAATGCCAAAAGATATTTTACTTTGAGCTAGTTTTTCCATTTCACATCATGCATAGGGCTTGCTAATTGTTTTGATGTATACCTACTTCTGCAAGCCAAGGTATATAAGCAGTACATAATAGAATAGTAGCCTGTCCGATTAGCATAGCACTGCAGTCAATATAACGCATAGGACATGACACCAACACTTTAGTTAACAATGCACTAACCTCTCAGATATGTTCTTTGCTCTGAACACTCTTAACGAGGTGATGCGTTCACAGTACGAACTTTCACAGCAAAAAATAACCCTAAATCCTTTTACTCGTACGCCCGGAGGAAACTTCGAACAAAGTCGGCGGTAGGACCGTTTCGAGTCGACGGACGGAATGTGTGCACTGTGCATCCCTGAAGAGAAATGCACTGTGAAGCGCGCACAGTATTAGGCAGTATTTAGTCGGCTCAAGTTTGAGGAAGACGATGGCAGCGGGGGCCCGAATGAGTGGCCGAGTGCCACACTGATCAACCCGGTGGACTTTGAATTCAGTGAGCGAGACGTAGAGGACTGCATTGGCGAGCTCTCACCCTCGTCGGGGCCGGGTCCAGACAGTGTTCCGGCTGTCTTACGCAACTGTAGAGTTGCCATCAGCAGGCCTTCGTTCCTGCTCTGGCGGGCACCACTGAGCGCGGGGTCCATACCTACCAAACTCAAGCTAAGAATTATTACCCCCAATTACATAGGTGGTAGCGAGAAACACCTATACCCCGGAATTATAGGCTGATCACAGTGGTCTCCAACATTATAAAGATTTTTGATAAAATAGTAGTGAGGAGGCTGGTGGGATACATGGAGGCCGAAGAATTATTCAACCCGAGTCAGCACGGGTTTAGAAGAGGGAGGTACTGCCTCTCACAGTTGCTTGAGCCCCAACAGCGCATCACGGAGGCCCTCGGTCGTGGTCATGCTGTGGGCGCTGTATACCTAGCTTTTGCTAACGCATTTGATGAGGTAGACCATGGGGTCTTGCTTAGAAAGTTCAGGGCTGCTGGCGCTGGTGGTGAATTGTGAAGTTGGATCAGGTGCTTTCTTACTGGCAGAAAACAAGTTGTGACCGTTGACGGATGCCAGTCAGCTGAGTCGCGAGTGATAAGTGGAGTGCCCTAGGGCTCGGTGCTTGGATCACTTCTGTTCTTGGTCCATGTCAGTGATATAGACGCCGGATTACCCCACTCCTGCGCCTCATCTTTTGCGGATGACACGAAAGTTTTTAAGGAAGGGGTCAGCAGGCAAGACTGCGAGGTCCTGCAGCAGGACCTAAATAAAATCTATGAATGGGCCGAGGTGAACAACATGTGCTTCAATGGGAGCAAATTCGAGCTCTTTCGTTGCGGTCACCATCCGGATGACCCCTTCCTCTACACAATTGCTGATGATGACATTGTATAGGGCACTGATTTTGCCCTTGGCCAAATATTACTGCCAGTTGTGGACTCCAATTGCAACGGGGGAGATATAGAGAGTGGAAGCAATCCAGAGAACGTTTCCATCAAAAATCGTCGGAATGGAGCGGTTTAACTACTGGGAGAGGCTCCAGGGGCTATCACTGTTCTCCCTGCAGCGACGACGTGAGTGGTATCTAATAATTTACACTTGGAAGAAGCTGGAGGGACTGGTATTGAACTTTGTTGACCCGTGTCTGGCATTGAGAATTAGACAGCATCCCCGATTGGGGAAGTTATGCGTCGTTCCGCCGTTTAACAACAGGGCTTTAGCCGGCGTGAGGACGTGCCATGAAAAAATTTTTTCGGTTGTTTGTCCCAGACTTTTCAACTGCCTCCCAATCGAACTGAGGGAGTCCCGTGGGAAACTGGCTGCCTTCAAGACAAGATTGGATAATTTCCTGGCGTCGGTCCCGGACCAACCTCTGACTCCATATTACTACCAGTCTGAGGCGGGCAACAGCTTTCTACAACAGGTGGTGCGAGTGGAGGAAATGTAGCAGCAAGTTGTCGCTGGAGGGCGGTACACCAGCATGGCCCGGGACTATCAGGTCCGAACTACATCCCAGGAGTAGAGCAGATTAGAGCGGAGCAGCAATATTGTTTGTACATATTTGAAAGCAAAAACGCTTGGCTGCTCACACTGCAAGCGGAGCAGAGCGGAGCGGCACGCTCGAAAGATTTGTTGAGATTTTTTCACGCTCGCTGCGAGCGTCACTAATCTCTAATATTTTACTGAGCTGCACTATTTGTTGACCGTATGAAATACCATGCATCTGACGCTATAAGGACTTATATTGATGATATTTTTCTATATAAGAAGCAAAACCAATAACATAGGTCACTCTGGGATAATTTCAGGGTAACAAAACGGTCAAAACCTTCGTGGGAGACTGCGAGCCCTATTCTTCTATTTCTTTATAAGCTGAATTAAACCATGCTGGCTCGTTTGTCGCGGTATGCACGTTCGCTCTCTCGTTTTACGAGGAAAGATTTTGACGATTATCTGTTTTTAATGTATATTAGAATTCTGAAATCAATTTCATTATGCTCACTTAGATAAGCAATACCCACCAACATGTTGAACTAATGAGCGATTACAAAACCAAACCAAGATGTACTAAGAGCGCCAATGCCTCCATTTGTTAGCCCTCACTTCCATGTTCAAGCCCGAACTGGTGCTCTTAAACCATTATGGCTATCATAATAACGTTCGGCATGTGTTGAGAACTTGAGGTAGTGTGCTGCAAGGTGTGAGTGATGTGATGGGCTATTAAAGGTTAACAAGGTTGACATCGGCATCTTTGGGATGCTTTATTTCCAATCAAGCCTGGTACATATGATCTTAGCATTGGTTTTTCAAATGTCTTATAACTAACCCTATATATAGGACACCATGACGGTTCCCCCGTAAAGCCGGTACCCATTTCCGAAACCTGGGTTGAGTAGGGTATTGTGCTTGAGCTTCCCCTTATACCCAACGGGGAAAATCTCCGCGCCAGCGCTGGGAACGAACCCGCGACTTCTAGCATACAAGTCCGATCCCTTAACTGCTGTGCCACGCAGAGCACTATGCACTTAAAATGATTCATTTATGGGCTAAATATCAGCTGTGCGTATAATGTACTCAGTAGGCGGAAAAGAGGAAATAAAGGCTCAAGTTAAGGAGAACTAACACTACTGATAAATTGAAAAAATCAAAAGATCTTGGGTAAATCTGAAGGAGATGACAGTTTTAGATTTTCCACTTTTTGGTACCTAAACCTAATTAATTGAATCAAAATAAACAAGTTTTCTTCTATTCTTTTTTCGTCTCAAATGAGTATTTTACGATTTATAGTGGTAAGTTTAGTTTCGTCATTGACGACGAATGCGCTCGAATAAACAGCTACTCATCGGTTTTTGAATTTTTGTTGCTTGAAACATGGTAATAACATCGAAATAAACAACTTTTATTCTATACACTTTTTTCGTCAAATGAGTATTTAACGAGGTATAGCGGTAGGTTTGGTTTCGTCTTTCAAGACAGAGCGCTGGAAGCGAGACGCCATTGCAGTATTGCCATACAACTCGATCAAATAATTTCTTTCCGCTTCAAAGACTGGAGTTGCGGTAAGTCATTTACCGCTATAACTAATAAAATACTCATTTGAGACAAAAAGTGCATAGAAGAAAACTTGTTTATTTCGATCTAATTAACTATGCTAAGGCATCGAAATTAACAAAATTGACAACTGTCATCTCCTTCAGATTTACCGGATCTCGATGAATGTGTTATCTTCATTATACAGACAGTAATAGCTGACTTTGATTTGACAAAAATGTTGGGATTTATATTACATAGATATTTCTTTCTCCCCATCAAAATAGTAAAAATGATTTTTAAAATTTGCATCAACACTTGAAGATGTAACTTCATTGCTGAAGGGCCCAAAACTGTGAGATGAAGTATATATAATTAACATTAATCAATCTAAATTATCTTTAATTCCAGAATTCAGCTAAAATTGGAGTACTAATATGCTAAGTCTCCTAACCCACAAATCAGAGGGCAAAACCAGCTGAGTAGTTTGAGTGATATTTCACCTCGTGCAGTGTAGATGTCTTTTAGGCAGAGTGGCCTAGCTCCTAGTTAGGTCAGTTCCTAGTTAGTAACTTGATTAGGAAAAGCCAGTTTGGCAACCCTGCAATGAACACTTGAACTTGAAATTGAGGGCCGACAGCATCGGGGCCTTTGTAACGGCCTAAAATTTCCTCCACAATTTTTGCACAAAGAGTTCAGCGCCTGGTACCAGACTTGCCCATTAAACTACTCAGGATCTACCAATCCATGTCACAAGCTGCCATTGGACGGCATCACTGGGACAACCAGTATGTCAAAACACCATCCCCAGGCATATTGGGTCATTACAGCCCACTCTACCTGACTGGCAGTGGCTCATCCAGTCACTGTCTGTTACTCTAGGCACGTACAAGAAACAATTTCATAGCTTCAATGATACTCAAATTACACTCCTGATCCAATCCAGCAAGACAGCTCATACCGCAATCATCTTCAGCACATCTAGCATACAGCTCATTCTCTCCATACTGATCAAACACCACATTCATGAAACTCTCTCTCTCTTGCTCATACGTACTACATTCCAGCTCAAAATGCTCAATTGTTTCCTCCACTCCACTATTACACTGCCGATATAATCTGTTATTCTCATTCCACCTCCATGTACGTCTGTTCACACTCAATGACTTAACACCATGCCTCTAACTTGAGTTAGTTAAGTATCCTATAATTCTGTATTTTGTGGGTTAAGACACTGCATATTTGCCCTCCAATTATTGATGAAGTTTATCAAATTTGTTGAATAGTTGAAATTGCTCCAACTTGGCATTTTATTTTAAATAGATCTTAATCATCTTATGGCTTAGTTTAGGAAAAAACAAATTTTTGAAAAAATTTATATTATGGTATTAATGTAAAATATAGCAGTCTCATCTTCTTTCTTGAACAATAATCATACTCAACAGAGGTTTGCAAAAAACTAACTTCACAGAAAAAAAATCATTACTTGAGTAACAAAGCATTGCATAATGCAACATAAAGGTTAGCTGATAATTATTGCATTATTTTAAGATCATTTGAGAATTGAGGTAGACCAATATTTATAAAGTACTCTAATAAATTAGACTGTTGGTTGATAGAAAAATATAACACATGAACTTGACTGAAGAATGTATAGTAGGACTAAGCCTTTACATGTATGTCAAACTTTATTTGTTTGGCCCTAATTCCAAATTTAATCCTGATTTATGTACTTACTATGCCAGGAATTAAGATCTGTTCAGTGTTAAGCTATGTTTGTACCATATAAATAAATAATTTCTTGATGTCATTCTTAGTTTTTATTATTAATTTCAGAAATACATTTTTTTAAAGTTGCTACAATGAATGAATTGATTGATAAGAACCAAGGTTTTAATTTAGAAGAGGTGGCTTTAAAGCTGAAGAATGCACTGTTGCTGACAATGAACCCTTCTGTCGACAACAATGCTCGACAAGAGGCCTACCTAACTCTGGAGCAAGTAAGTTTTTCAAGTTTATTTTGATAGATGTTGGGTTGCGTGCAATGCTCAGCTTGTTAGTGCATTGTTTCATGTCTTATTTTTTGGGCTGGTATTTTTTGGTTAATGATAAGCTCAGTTTAGATAATTCCAGTTTGTAAATGTTGAGTTAATGGAGGGTAAATAACATTGAAGCTGAAACCTTAAACAGCTAGTGATGAAATATTTGAACATATGAAAAGATTTATACTGAAAAGATTATCAATCGTGATATTAGCTGGAGTATGTTTTAGTCTGTTAAAATTATTCGAGATCATTGATTAGCTTTTTGAAGTGTAATTTGTTAGATCAAGAAGCTGTCAATGTGAAGTTTAATGCAACCACGGAAAATAAGAATTCCGATCTTAGGAATCACTATAGGAACCCATTTAAGAACGTTTTACAAGAATGACATTCTGCTCGCTGATGCGTTATTTTCGAATAATTAAACTTTGAAGTTGACCTTGGTGCCAAAGTAAGCGAGCGCGTGAAACGGAATTTAATTAATAACGGAAGCT
The DNA here is from genome assembly GCA_030386875.1 of Morinoia aosen. Lineage (NCBI taxonomy): Eukaryota > Metazoa > Arthropoda > Malacostraca > Amphipoda > Talitridae > Morinoia > Morinoia aosen. The sequence continues at coordinate 23,000,634 of CM059558.1, forward strand.
ATTACAAACGTAAAGAGGTTGGGTCATGAGGGGGAGGCACAGTTCTTCTAGTAAAAATTATAAATAAAGCTTCTAACCCACCCATTAGGATGACGACCGCAATCTTGTTGACATCGGGTCCAAGATGGCGCCACCCATGGTGGTCGCCATGTCAGACCCGATGTAAACAAGATTGCGGTCGTCACCCTAATGGGTGGGTTAGAAGCTTTATTTATAATTTTCACTAGAAGAACTGTGCCTCCCTCTCACAACCCAACCTCTTTACGTTTGTAAAAGGGGGTTAACTTCCGTTTTTAATTAAATTACGCTCGCTTCCTTTGGCGCGGGAAGGCCAACTTCAAAGTTCAATAATCCGAAAAGAAAGCATCAGCGAGCACAATGTCATTCTTGTAAAACATTTTTAAATGTGTTCCTTTAGTGATTCTTTGGATCCGAATTATTATTTTCCGTGGTTGCATTAAACTTCACATTGACCCAAGAAGCAAAATATTTAGTTTGTAAGAAACTTAAAATCTAAATAATTTTTTATTTTATTATTGGATTTATTATTGTGTAATTTGGAAATGCAACCAAATTCTGTTAAAGATTTAAATTGCAAAGGTTTTGAGAACTACTTTTGGGCATGACACATTTTATATCTCAAATTCTTATGATATGTAAATGTAAAATAGTGAAAATTTAAAAACTATATTTTACAAAGAAAATTTCATCAGAAATCTAATAATATCTATATAATCTTTCTGTCTTCTGAATTGGGGAGAAATTCTATCTGGAAAATAGGAAAAGTTTGGCTTCCTCCTGAGCAATGTATACAACGCTCTTTCTCAACATAGGCTTTTGCAACTCATTCATTCTGAAAGACCAATATGGCAGTGCTTATCACATCCAATCATACAACCCATGGATTTGGCCACCCATGGAATACAGATGTGCCAAATCAACCTGTCAGCACAGTAAGTAAGTTTAAATGCAACCAAAAATGTCTTGGCAAGGCCACAGTGAATGCACGTGTGCCAAATCCACCTGTCAGTACTGCAAGCAAGTTTAAATGCAACCACAAATATCTTTGTAAGCAAGGAACTTTCAGTAGAGTTTGTAAACTGATTTACTATGCAGACTAAAAAAGAAAAAACTCCATTTTCTTGGGTCAACAATATTTTTAAATGAAATAGAGAAATGCTATGTAGTAGAAATCATTCTGTACAAGAATATTTTGTTTTACTGTAAACAGTGTAGTATATTAAGCTTCTAATTATAATTAATAACTGCCTATGGTAATTTTTCATGTTTTGAAAGTAACAAAAGATAAAGTCAGATGGTTCACTAAAATATATCATGATTTTACCTGAATCATGGATCATGGTCCTTTTTAGCTGATGCCCTCACTGTCAAGTATGTATATCTCCTGCTAGCTTCTCTATGCAGAACCACCATGGTTAGCTCTGTTTTATTTTTATTTGTGTCACAAATAACTGGTATAGATTTTTGCCTCTAATTTCCCACCAGGCGAAGGATGACCTGCGTGTTTCTATTCCTTGTGGCTTCCTGCTGAGTGACCGGTCCCACCCAAGTATAGTCCGTCACTTTGGTCTTCACCTGCTGGAAATAAACATCAAATACAAATGGAATCAGGTTTCTGATGAGGACAAGGAGTTAATAAAGGTAATAATTTTTCATATGAATTGAAAATATGAGAATGAGTTGGAAATGCATACGTTTCATATACATTATCATGTGTACGATATGTTAGTTATTAGCTTGTTGAAAGCAATTTAGAATTTATTTACAAATTTTTAATATTGTAAGTCATACTCTCATTTTTTTAACCCATGCCATGATTCTTCTGTGTTTAGGTGCTTCAGGCAAGCTTATATTTTGTTTTATTAGCTAAGCATTTATTGGTCTGAGTTTGCCTGGAGCAAGCCCTGCAAGGAAAGCCATGAGGATATTGCAGTTAGTCCAACACGGAGTTTAGTATGCAGACAGCTAAAAAATAGGAAAACAAGCTTGTTTAAGATGGGATATTTGTTGTAATCATTGGCTAATTTAATAGTTGAAAATTCTGTGATTTGATGCAAAATTTGAAGGCTTGAAAAGTCTACCTATTGCTTCCTTTTATGTTAAAGGTTGGGTGCAATTTTTAAAGTTTTACAATATATGAACTGGCAAAGAGAGTCAATTTGAAGAGTTTCATTATTCATTTACAAGTTTTAATGAAACGGAGCAGGCCAAAAAATAATATATTGGAATAAATGTTTTGACTTCAAAGGCCATCTTCAGTATCTGAAGCAATGCTATAGCATGCATGACAATTTGATTAAAAGGAAAAGTCTTTCATAATAATGACCATCCAATTTGGCTGCAGGGAGTAAAATTGAGTTTCATTCATAACTGGTGTATCTTTGATGATGAAAAGGGTTATAAAATCAGAGATCTGGTTGACTAGAAGTAGTTGCATATGTCTGAAAACTGCCTAAATGGATAGAAATGTTGCTTCTGATATGCTCTCTTGTGCAGGAAAATACAATCTGCTTCTTTTTCCTCTTTGCTAAGATTTATCTTTTTAGAGCTAATACATCTGTACTAGCTTGAATTAGATGTTGGTTTGTGAGCTATTTGAATTTTCCTTGTGGTGTTTAGTTAACAAGTTAACAGGTTAGGTTGTGAAGTTTGCTCTGGTGCAACAACTGTTGTCTTTATACGCTTCTGATTGCAATGGAATAGAACTCTGGAACCTGAACAAGCAGAGTGCTGAATTCTTGAGCCACTCAAGTCCTATGGTATCAGAGACTAATTACATACAGGCACCTGAAGAAGAGTACAGAATAAGCACACACTCTTTAATCTCCTTCACTCATTAATCATGCATAGGCATCAGTATGATCATTCAAACCTTTATTTTATTCATGTGTAATAATATATGTTAATACAGCTATAATCCTGAAATATTTTGTAGTCATTACACGGATGTATGTCATACAGAACAACACAATGACGCTGGTGGCGTCTCCAGGCAATGTGGATGCGGAGGAGCACTTCATACAAGATAAGGTAAATCTATTGTCTCAACATGTTTACAATGATTGTACGGGTTGTAGAGTTGATTTGGTTAGGTTGTAAAAAACAGACTGAGAAAATTGACTCACCTTCTTGAAAAAGCTTCCCACCTCTGTAAGAAATACACAAAACATAAGTGCACATTAATTTTTTCATTGTACAATAAAATTCCCTGTAAAGGAGGTTTTAAAATGGTTTGAAATATTATTTATTTCCATTGGTGCATAAATGAGCAATTTACCTAGTGGTACACATTTGTCCCACTGCGTAGTCAACGTGTTGAGCCCTTATTGATCAACATCCTTTTCGAAGGACATTAGGAAATCACTCACATTGTTCTTATTTTCTGAATGCTTTGATGAAAAGTCTACATTTACTGGGTTTCATTTGTAATAATTTGAGAGAAATTACCATAACATTTCTTTCAAGGCCCAAAAAACCTGGTTGTAGGGGGTTAATACATGCTTTTGATTCTTCTCTGTTAGTTTGAAATTTTTATTACTGGAAGCATTTGGCATCTCTTTTTAGGCATCATCGTAAAATTTTCAATGCCAAATCTTTGTATTACTTGCTCTGTACTAATATAAAATGCTTATTATAAGAGGGAAGATGCTTGTTATCAAATTTATGGATTATTTGCATTGTAGTAATGTAGGATGTTCATGAAAGTGCTGAAATGTAGATTCATATTAGTATGTATTGTTATGTTTTTATACGGTGGCACGAGTGTTTAAACTGTTTACCAAACAAGTAGGTAGTTTGAAGTGTGGTAGGAAAGACTGTATCTTGCTGTTATATAGAGAGTGTGTTGGTAACAGTTTCTCAGAAAATTTAGAGGTTAGATTTAGATTTTTGTTGCTGGGTATTAAGTGTTTATTTTCTGGTATTTTTGTGGAGTTAGATGTCCGTTTATTAGCATTAGAAGTTGGTTGTGAGGTATTAGATGTTTATTTATTAGAATTAGGAATTCATTTTCTATTATGAGATGTTCAGTGCCTGACATTACCTGACATCTATCACTTGGGGTGAGATATTCACATTCTTAAATTTTGCATTTCACGCTAAAGCGTGCATACATTGCTCAGGTGAGTGTAGGGAGGCTGAAACTAATAGTCTGATTTGGGTATATTCACATTCTTACATTTCACTCCAAAGTGTGTGTACGTTGCTCAGGTGAGTGTAGGGAGGCTGAAACTAATAGTCTGATTTGGGCAGGTGAGCCGTCTGGTGGTGGAGCTGGCAAAGCACATGTGGCCCCAGCTGTGGCCAAACTTCATGTCCGACCTGCAGCAGTGCGCATCCTGCGGCCCCTCCCACACCCAGACCGTGCTGCTTGTCCTCGCCAGGCTGTCTGAGGACGTCGCTGTGCTCCAGGTCAGAGAGCCCTTCGTGTGCTCCTGCGCACACCCAGAAAATCATGTTTGAAAGATTTTAGTTTTTTGTTATTGTTATTTTTTGGTGATGCTCTTTTGTGTTTTGGTGATACTGAGTTTTGTTTTTTCTTAAACTAGTTCTTGTCTTCAACCGACGCCAATTTTTGTCTTCAACCGACGCCAATTTTTGTCTTCAACCGACGCCAATTTTTGTCTTCAACCGACGCCAATTTTTGTCTTCTGCCGACGCCAATTTTTGTCTTCTACCGACGCTAATTTTTGTCTTCTACCGACGCTAATTTTTGTCTTCTACCGACGCTAATTTTTGTCTTCTACCGACGCTAATTTTTGTCTTCTACCGACGCCAATTTTTGTCTTCTACCAACGCCAATTTTTGTCTTCTACACACGCCAATTTATGTCTTCTACACACGCCAATTTATGTCTTCTACACACGCCAATTTATGTCTTCTACCAAAGCCAATTTTTGTCTTCTACTGATGCCAATTCTTGCAAAAAATGTACTGAATCATGCCGATGTGAATTAATGGGTACATCACTAGTCTAATGAGCTTCTCCCTCTGTCACAACTTTGTGTTGCTTTCTTCTCAGTAGGGTTCCTGCATCGCACTGCTTGATGTGATGCTGGACACATGTCATGCAACCTTCCTCTATTCCATTATACATTCAGTAATATTTTCTATGGCTTTTCCCATTTGTACACATCAGTGAATCACGCCAGATATTTTACCTTCTTAATGCATAAACGTTTCTTCCCAAGTTTCACTATATATACCTCATATTTTCGACCGTTTTCATAACTTTGAATTCATCTTGCCTTGTAGCTTTTTCTCAAAATCATCCATAGAACTTGGAATAAGCAATTCCTATTCGTAAAATGACTCCCACAAGCTGTGTCAACACTTTGCTTATATCTATTCCATAGTGAGGGTTTTCAACACTTTCTATGCTTCTTGACGCGCATGTGCTTCACTAAAAGTACTAATTGCCAACCTAGAAATTCAATTTATAGATTTTACATTCATTTTATTTTCATTAAAAGTGACTGCATGTCAGTCAGCAGCATCATAAAAATCTCCTCAGTGACTATCGGTGGGTCCCTTCACATGAGGTAATAAAGGGAAGAGTGACAGTGAAAATGTAACCTACTAGGAGCAGGTAACTAGACACTGAGGGTTAACGGGTCAGGGGACGCCAATTGGCGATATCTACAGTGACCGTATTAACATGTTGACTATAATTATGTTTTAATGTTTTAAACTGAAGTTCATAATTCAACTCGCATCTAAAGTCAAAAAGTTGTTAGCAATTTTATGGATACATACCAAACATTAACTGGGTATAGTAAATACCATGAATTTTAAAAGATTCCTAAAATTTTTCAAATGACCCTTCGATGGATTGTTTTACATTTGTGAAAAAGCATGACTCATTGATGGAGCGTTTTGCACTTGGAAAAAAGCACGATGGGTTGTATCGCGAGCAACGAGTTAACTGTAGCCTAATGAGAATGCCTCAAATTGCACCACAGACGGTGGAGTGCCAGAAGCGGCGGCGCGAGCTGTACCAGAGCCTGACTAGCAGCATGACGGACATCTTCTCCTGGCTGCTGCAGCTGCTCAGCAGCCACTACACAGACTCGTCATCTCAGGAGGCTCTTCAAGGCGTGCCTCTGTTTCAGGTAATCGTCCCTCTTGATAAATCCTTACAATTCTGGATATCGTTGTGATAAACCTAGGTATTTAGCTTGGTTGTAATAGTGAGTGGTGATATTTGTATATGTGTCTCAAATATCGGTTTATTGATATTTTATTGATACTTAAAAGACATGGATCTCCGTTGTGATTTTGTGTTGATGTTTTTCTTTGTTCACTCAAATATTGTTTGATTGCTGTTTTATTAATATCAAAAAGTCTGAATTTCCATTGGGATTTTCTTTGTTGATTCAAATATTATTTTATTGATATTAAGAAGAATGGATTTCTATTGTGATTTTCAAGCATCCATTACGTAGGTAACTGTTATTCTAGGCTTTCAGCTTTCATATTTTGCAGTGGTACAATACCATTATTTTCCATCTATTTAAGGTTTCTGAGTTTTAATTAAACCTCATCAGGCACCGAAATTCTATCACCAAAAATGTGTTCTTGAGGTCAAGTAGTCATCGAGTTTGCTGTTTGGACGAGATCTGCCTGGCAAGGGGTCAAGTAATCATTGTGTGAGCTGTTTTGACAAGATTTACCAAGCAAAGGTTAAAATAGCCACTGTACCGTTTCCAGGACGTGCTGCAGTGCCTCACATCGCTGGTGGAGTGGGTGGTGTTGGATGCTGTTCTTGACATTTGCTATGCTAAGAGTTAAATAGAGTTAGATAGCCACTGTACCGTGTGCAGGACGTGCTGCAGTGCCTCACATCGCTGGTAGAGTGGGTGGTGTTGGATGCTGTTCTTGACATTTGCTATGCTAAGAGTTAAATAGAGTTAGATAGCCACTGTACCGTGTGCAGGACGTGCTGCAGTGCCTCACATCACTGGTGGAGTGGGTGGTGTTGGATGCTGTTCTTGACATTTGCTATGCTAAGAGTTAAACAGAGTTAGATAGCCACTGTACCGTGTGCAGGACGTGCTGCAGTGCCTCACATCGCTGGTGGAGTGGGTGGTGTTGGATGCTGTTCTTGACATTTGCTATGCTAAGAGTTAAACAGAGTTAGATAGCCACTGTACCGTGTGCAGGACGTGCTGCAGTGCCTCACATCACTGGTGGAGTGGGTGGCAGTGCGCCATGTGTTCTCAGACTCAGGCAAGCTCCTCCAACTCCTCTGCTGCCTCCTCAGGGAAGAGGGTCTCAAGCTTCCTGCTGCTCAGTGCCTGCTCTCTGTAAGTTGGGTTGCAGGAACCTGGTTATGCCAGAGTTTGCAATAAAAACGCTAAAAACGCCTAAGAATTGGGAAGAGATGTTAAAATGGATATTTGTGTTCTTAAGGTGTTTTTTTGTGCCTTCTTGGCGAGTTTTTGCCTGTATTAATCCATGCTGATCTTGGTTTATTGTAAGCTATCACTTTGTCCCTAACTACACGAGCGTTATGTCTTAAGGGTGTGCATTTTGTTTTTAGCGTCATAAGAGCACTACAATGTAGTTTGTTGTGAAGGAACGTTTTAATTTCTCCATTGGAGCTAATAAATTGAAAGGTAAATTGACTTAGACTTAAGAAACTCATAGCTATTATCTTTTGCCATCGTCTTCATTGGTGGTATACAATAATTTCTTCCCAAAAGTTACTCAATTTCAAATGTCTGTATTAGTGGTTTTTCATAAATTCTCCCCAAAAGTTAGCTGAACTCAGTTTCGAGTTTCTTCATTGGTAGCATTCAGTGAATTAACCAGATGAAATAAGCTAAACTATTTTATTTGTCTTCTCTCATAATATTCAATGAATTTCACCCTAAAATAAGCTGCATACTCAGTTGCGATTGTTTTCATAAGTGTCACTCCATGAATTTTCCCGGAAAGATTAGCTTAACTATTATATTTTCTCTATTGATGATACTCAATAAATTTTACCCCATTATAATGCGTCGTAATTCAGTATATTTTCCCTATAATAAAGGTAAAACTTTTCACAGGTGGTGTCGCGCAAAGGTTGCATGGATGAACGGCTGCCTCTGCTGAGCCTGTTCCACAACGACTGCCTCGGGGCAATCTACGACTCGGCGTGCTCTGTGCTGCAGTCTTCAGACGCAGACGCCAACTACAGCTTCATCAAAACCCTTGCTCAAATTGTGATGCAACTCGCCGTCCAGCTCTGCTTCCTTTGGGGCAAAGTTGACTCTGTCTCTCAGCCGCAAAACTTTGAGGTTCATATCTTCAGTAATCTTTGTTGGTTGTCTGCTGCTATTAGTTTTGTTTGCTGTTTTATAGAGGTTGAGTGATTTTATTTTATGTTAGTCTGTGAGGGTTTCCTTTTTATTGTATATTGTTGTAAATGCTTTTAAGGGTAATACCCCCTTCTACTTGAATTCGTGGAGGTTTTAGTAATTTTTTTCTAAATTTTTAAATTTATCTCATTTCTACTTTTTGTATTCAAGTTTATGCTGCGTGCGATTTAGTGGATTCGTCTACAAAACTTTTAATTCACTCTCATATCATGATTCTAAATATCGACTTGAGAAGGCAATCTCAAATTGATGCAACAACTTCTTCTTCCTTTTATTAACTTGTTGATTGAGATTTAAAAACAATATCCACTCAGCAATCCAAGTACAAGTAATGAATACTGTAAGCTCTAGTGCTTGCATATATTTCCCCATTCATGTGATTATGGTACCGATGACAATATCTTTCACGGTTTTGTTACTGTTGCACTTCAGCAATACTTGTTCCTGCTGCATTCGTTCGGGGAGCACCCGAGCACCACGGTGCACTACTCCTTTGTTGTGGCCTGGGGTACCATCCTGAAGCATCCTGTGGCTTCGACTAGCAATCTCGTTGCTGCCTGCATCTCTAAATGGCTTCTTACTGTCCCTGTGAAGGTGCGTCACTCCTGCTCTAGCAGCTCTACTGAGGCTCTCACATGATATTTGCTGTATGGTCTTGGACTGTGAAATGTTTGATATGCTCTGGTCTTAGACTGTATACTCTCGTCTTGGACTGTGAAATGCTGTTTGATATGCTTTGGTCTTGGACTGCGAAATGATGTTAGAAGTATTCTGGTTTCGTACTCTAGAGTGGTATTTAATGTACACTGGTCTAAGACTTTAAAATATTTGATGTGTTCTGGTTTCGGGCTCAAAAATGATGCTAAGCAAAAATGGGCCGTAGACTTTAAAATATTTAATGCAGCTGGTCTTGGTATCTAAAATATATAGCGTACACAGATGTAGGTTCTACACTTGGGCCTTTAGCTGAAAGTTAACTTATGCAGGTGTGGCATCAAATAAAAGACACCAGATGAGTAAAATATAACTATAGCTAACCACAATATCTAACAGTGAATATTTCATGTATGGATTGCTCACAACATAAGATGACTGCAATGATGAATAGATAGTGTGTATTATTTGAACTGATATCTGTTGATTACACAGTAAAAGACTACAGTCCTTGAAGCTTCTGCAAACAAAGTTCTTACTGATGTGAGTTGACCTGAAGATACTGTTCTAATATTCCATGCAAAGCTGTACTGTTCATCAGTCGTGATGCCCTATGTATACAGAGCTCTCAACCGTAGCGGCGCTCCTCAGAGGGATACACTATTGTATGGATGGGAAGAAATGCTTCCAAGAAACAATGTGAGGTTCTGAGCTGAAAGTTAGGCAAGTTTTCATTTTGTTGAAGTAGATGGGGTTTTCTGTTCTGTTAACGAACCATCTTTCTCTGTTCACTGCTGTCCCGTTTTTCAGTGCCCATTGGTTTTTTCTTCAACTTTTATCATCCGTCAAAACCTTCTTTCCTGACTTGCTGTTTCTGGACTCTTAAGTGTATATACACTTTGGACATGAATTCCTTGTTTTCAAGTGCGTACTAAATGGTCCCCCCCCCGGTCCCCCCCCTTTCCCTCTGTGGGGGGGGGGTTAGAATTCTCCCACCGTGGTCCGCTGCGTGTGGTAAGAGGCAACTATAGTGGACGGAGCGAGGGGACTGGGGATCCCCTTCTCTGTAATAATTTTCCCGAGAGGCAGCAGGCCAATGAAGGGGGTGAGAGAGGTCGAAAGACCACTCAAACCCTAGTACTAGGATCTTTGAATGTAAGGGGGTGTGGAAGTAGAGCAACTGAGAGTAAGAAGGAGGAGATCGGAAGAATGATGTTAAACCGGAAGATGGATGTATTGGCCTTGAGTGAGACGAAATTGAAGGGTAGTGGTGAGTTGATGTTTGGGAGTGTGGGAGGGAGAGTGTCTGGAGTACGTGGGGGACATGCAAGAGAGGGTGTGGCTATATTATTGAGTGTAAGAATAAGAGAGAAAGTAGTTGAATGGGGTGAGGTGTGATCAAGAATAATGTGGGTGCGAGTGAAATGGGGGAAGAGTCTTGGGTGTTTGTGAGCGCGTACGGACCGGGATCGGAGAGGAGTGGGGAAGAGAGAGAGGAGTTTTGGGAGAAATTGTCCGAGTGTGTGGCTAGAGTGGGGAGTGGTTGTAGAGTTGTGGTGATGGGGGACCTGAATGCAAGAGTGGGTGATGAGGTGGTGGATGGTGTTGTTGGTAAGTACGGAGTAGCTGGGGTGAATGAGAGTGGGGATTTCTTGGTGGGGTTATGTGTGGAGAGTGAGTTAGTGGTTGGGAATAGTTTGTTTCAGAAAAAAAGTATTAACAAGTATACATATGTGAGGACGAATGGAGGTGTGATAGAGGAGAGAGCATTGATGGATTATATTCTGGTTAGCAGGGGAGTGATGGGTCGTTTGCTCGATGTGCATGTGTTCCGTGGTGAGATGAATGGGATTTCGGATCATTATTTGGTGGAAGGAAAGCTGAGAGTTAGTGGAATATGGGGAGGTTTAAAAAGGAGGAGTGGAAGGGAGGTGTTAAATGTAAGCAAGTTACATGATTCTGAGCGTGAGTGTGAGTATCAGGAGAAGATGAAAGTGGAGTATGGGAGGGTGAAGGAAAGTGAGGTGGGTGGAGTGGAAGGGGAATGGAAGTTGTTTAAAGATGCGGTGGAAAAATGTGCAAGGGAAGTGTGTGGGGTAAGGAAGGTTGGAGGGGGGATTAGAAAGGGGAGTGAATGGTGGAACGGAGAAGTAGGAGCGGCTGTGAAAAGAAAGCGGGGGGCGTTCGAAAGGTGGTTGCAACGAGGCAACCAGCAAAATTTTGAAGAGTATAAGGAGAGGAAGAAAGAGGTACAAAGAATGGTAAGGAGAGCGAAGAGGGCGGCGGATGAGGAATGGGGGAGGAAGTTGGGAGGGGATTTCATGGAGAGAAGGAAGGTTTTCTGGAAGGAAGTGAAGAGAATTAGGAAGGGTCAGGGGGAGAATGAGGCAAGAGTGAAGGATACAAATGGTAGGCTGCTAGTGGAGAGTTGTGATGTGAGAAAGAGATGGGCGGAGTATTTTGAGGAACTGCTGAACGTGAGGGATGATAGGATTGCGAGAGTAGTAGCTGTTGGAAGTGATGTTAGAATGCCTGTGTTTGGTGAAGTGAATAGAAATCGAATAAGAAGTGCAGAGGTGAGATGTGCGTTGGATGAAATGAAAAATGGGAAAGCTCCAGGTTTGGATGGCTGCACGGTTGAATGTCTAAAGAAAGGAGGAAATGTGGTTATAGAATGGTTGGTGCGTTTATTAAATGTGTGTTTCGAGGCTAGTAAAGTGCCGGTTGATTGGAGTAGCGCGTGCGTAGTTCCGTTGTACAAGGGGAAAGGTGACAGGTATGAGTGCAGTAATTCTAGGGGTATAAGTCTACTGAGTGTCGTTGGGAAGCTGTATGGAAGAGTGTTAATTGGAAGAGTGAGAGTGTTGACGGATCGTGTGCTTGCTGAAGAACAGTGTGGTTTTAGGTGTGGTAGAGGTTGTGTGGATCAAATGTTTGCTGTGAGGCAGGTGAATGAAAAATACTTATTAAAGGGAAAGGATGTATATTGGGCATTTATGGATCTAGAGAAGGCGTATGACAGAGTGGATCGCGAGGCTTTATGGCAAGTGGTAAGTTTGTATGGAGTGGGTGGGAGACTGTTGAATGCGATCAAGAGTTTCTACATTGATAGCAGAGCATGTGTGAGAGTAGGGAATGAGGTGAGTGAATGGTTCCCAGTTGTGACAGGTGTGAGACAGGGATGTGTGATGTCGCCGTGGTTGTTTAATTTGTTTATGGACGGTGTGGTGAGAGAAGTGAAGGCCAGAGTGTTGGGAAAAGGTGCGCAGTTGGTGGGACGAAATGGTATGTATTGGGAAGTGTGTCAGCTGTTGTTTGCAGATGATACAGCGCTTGTGGCTGATTCAGAGGAAAAACTGAGGAGACTGGTTACAGAGTTTGGTAGAGTGTGCGAAAGGCGGAAATTGAGGGTAAATGTGAATAAAAGTAAGGTGATGAGATGTTCAAGAGGTGGAGTGTTTGGAACTTTGGATGTGAGGTTGAATGGGGAAGTTTTAGAGGAGGTAGAGCATTTTAGGTACCTCGGGTCGGATGTGACTGTTGAGGATAGTATGGAAGTAGAAGTGAAGCATCGAGTGAGTGAAGGTTGTAAGACATTGGGTGCAATGAGGAAAGTTTTTGAATGCAGGAGTTTGAGTATGAATGCTAAGAGGGGACTGTATGAAAGTTTGATTGTGCCAGTTTTGTTGTATGGAGCAGAGTCCTGGGGGTTGAGAGCAGCTGAGAGGAGGAAGTTGGATGTGTTTGAGATGAAGTGTTTGAGGAGCATGTATGGAGTAACTAGAAGAGATAGGATCAGGAATGAGTTGGTTAGGGAGCAGACGGGTGTTATCAAAAAGTTGAGCAGGCGAGTGGATGAAAGAGTGCTTGGATGGTTTGGGCATGTAGAAAGAATGAATGTTGATCGGCTGGTGAAAAAGATATATATGTCGGAAGTGAGTGGTCTTCGAGCGCGAGGTAGACCACGGATGAGTTGGATGGAATGGGGTGCGACGTGCTTTGTATGAGAGGGGTCTGACTGTGGACGTGGCGAGAGGGATGGCTGCGGACAGAAGTGAGTGGGGGCAGTGTATAAGGAGGTAATTTTATTTTTGACGCGTTACTGGAAGCTGCCCGCGTGTGATGGGGTTGACCTGTCACGTGCGGGGGAGGGGCTGCACTCAATGAAGCGGTCGGGGTAAACCAGCTGTTGCTGTCGGGCCTGACTGTGGAAGGTGGTTGTGCTGGGCTGCTGCTGATCCTGGCAGTTCAGGTGCGGCCAGTGCTGCCTCTCTCGCCTCCTAGTGACTAAGTGTGGTGATTGTGGCCTGCTGTCGGCTACCCTCCCATAGGGAGGATAAGCCCGGTATATGTATGTATGTACTAAATGGTCCCTTCTCTTTGCCCTCTGTAGATCGCCGGTGTTGTGGCTTGACACATTCCTGCTTAGAGCGCTGTTGAAGCGGTTGATTAAAAATGTTTTGTCTGTTTGTTGTTCCTGAACAAGTTACTTTCTCTACTTTTTACTCCTTCCTTACCTATTGCTTGCATATGCAAGTCCAAGTTACTCCTTTGTATTGCTTCAATTATTTGGTTGTTATTTTACATTTCTTGCATCAGGTCCTCCAGGTGGGGCAGCCAAGCTCCTCTGACTCGCCCGTGTGCCATTATTCTCGTATGGATTTTGATGACAGTGACGAGGAGTTCTCCGAACACTTCTATAAGGTATTCGTTTTATGGGAAGAGGACATCACGCTCTCCGTTTTCATTTTCTGGAGGTTCTGAACGGTTCAGAAATATCATTGGAGTAGAGCGCTGAAAATAATTCTAATTAGAGCATTATATGTCTTTATTTTATGAATTTATGGACTGGATCAGAAATAACATCTGTGTAGGAATGTGATTGTTAGTATGAAGAACTAGTGGAGGTGCATTAAAGAGGTAATTCATGAGTGTTGTTTTTATTTTTGTTGGATCGTGTGCTGACTTGAGATTTGAAAAAGGCATAAATGAAAAGTTTACAAACATCACTGATGCTATTTTTCAGAATTATTGGTAAATTAACGTTGTATCAAAATTCGTAAGACAATAATACAGTGAAATAGGAAAGGTTGGATGAAGTTCTTCTTGACTTGACTTGAAGTGGTTCTTGTTGAAGTGTGATGCAGTCAGAAGTGCAAGAAAATTAGGATAGCTCAGTGGTAACAGCACCTTGACAAAACTAGGATCTCTCTGATAATAGCACCCTGACTAAATTTATCTGCGGTTTTGGCATCCATTCGTGATCAGTGCCAAAATCAGGTAGAATAATATTGTGTTGAACTAATTATTTCTTGTTGTTGAGAGCACAGTTCTGCCCAGCCTTTTTACTTGGGAACATGGCTGCATGAGAGAGGAAGGGCTGCGGTATTGAGCCTCTGTATAATAGAATAGAGTACAAAATGGCCACAAAAGCGAGCCAAATGGCCCATTCTCTGTTGTCTTCTTGTCCCCTTGTTGTCAGACACCAATCTGACACCTGTTGTCTTCTTGTCCCCTTGTTGTCAGACACCAATAATGCACAAGCACTAACAGAATGCACTTACAGTCATCAATTTTCCCCTGCAAAAACCAATGCATTTGTGTTAATACAAAATATCTTTATGCAGTCGCTACGCTATTGCGTGGTCCCTTGATTTGACAGTTTTCTTCTCATTACGATTTATAAACCAGTAACATCTCCCGAATGGCACACATGTTTAGAGTTGCGTTTCCCCCAAGAAAACTATTGTGGGACTCTGTGTTAATGTTACTGCTGTGTGCATGATAGGATCGTTCGTTTGTTTGGCCTCTCTTCCTTTCAACAGATTTATGAAAAGCTTGCTTTGATGAGCAGTTTGATGACTCTGACACTGACTTTATTATACTGTCTCCTATTATCGTAACCATACTCGTATACGCCATTGAAACGCATGTGGGAGCGCTTTTGGCAGTAAAACACATCACGTTTAATGATGGAAATCGTTAAAATAAGAACCATGCATGTTTCCAGGTTCGTTCTGAGATCCTCCAGTGCTTCAAAGTGGCGGCAGCCATGAACCCAGACGCGGCGTGGGCACTCATAGAAAAGCAGTGCAATGATATGCTCTCGTTGGCCGAGCCTCCAGTCGTTGAACAAGACGACTCAAGTCATTCAATGTACTACCGGCAGTGGGAGGCAGTGTCAACGGTTGGTTGTTATTTGCTCTGGTCATCATGAACTTAAGAGGAAACTCATGAATCATGCTTCGTTTATATCAGTATCATGTGCCTAACTTCGTATGGTTTTGTTCACTTTTTAAGGGAAACTCAGTCATGTTTCGTTTACATCAATATCGTATGCCGAACATTGCTTAGATTTTGTTCACTAGTTTAAATTTCATTAATGTATTTATGAGAGCGAAAGTAATGAAGAGCTAGGAAGATCTGCTCTGTTGAAGAAGAAGAGTTCAGACAGCATGAGAATCCTATTTGACAGCGGAGGCTTTAATTCGATCCTTAATGAGCACCACCTCTACCCAAAGGTGGCGCTAGATGGCTGCTGCTTGCGCATAAATGAAATTTATTATTAGGTGCGAGGAGAGCATAGCGCTCGCTGCGCTAATAAATGGTGATACTTTTACTACTACAGCAACTTCGTGATAGATAGTTTGCGTTTGCGATAGTTTCGTGATAGTTTGCTTGATTAGCATAATCCCACAGCTGTGATAATGACTGCGGAGTCTGTGTTGGCTTAAAACTTTTGGGAATAGGTCGGAAAATTGGTCTAGTGCTACACGAAATCTTTTGAAGCACGAAGTTACGAGAACCCATTTCATAGGATCCCCTCCCAACAGAAGAGGTGTCTAGGATGGATGGCTGTCCGATGGCTGAACCGTCGTTCGAGTCTCAAATCATTGAAACCATAGTTAGGAGTGGACTTCCAGAGAGGCTATGTCTCTTAGCTTGTTAAATCATTTGAGCCACAGTTTCCAGTAGACTTGCAGAGGTCTTAGCCTGTAAATCCTTGTAGCCGCAGTTTTGAGTGGACTTGCTAGGGTATCTTAGCTGTTAATCATTGTAGTCAGTTTCCGTTGGGCTTCAGTTGGATGGCCTCGTCACTCAAACTTTTCTCAAAGTATTAGAACCGAGCGTTTGAATATTGTTTTTCTTTCATCTAAAAAAGTGATATTTTGAATCAGCGTTTGTGTTACATCAACAATTCTTGAAGTACTCGATTCTGGATAATTGCTCTCTTTGTGGTTTGATTTACCTAAGAATGAATAATTTCTTTGCTCACTGTCTTGATTTTGTTGACAGCTGGTGGAGTGGATAATGAAGAGCAAGTCGCATGAAGAACACGACGCTGGCGCAAGAACAATCGGCCTGCGGTTACTGCTACGATTCGTTGAATACCGTTCCGACGACCCTAAAATACTACTCCTTATTCTTTCGTGCATTAGCAACTTGTTCCCCTTCATTGTACACCAAGCTGAGATCCTAACTCCTGTATTTTACAAGCTCATGGAACCTCTCGTTGCTTACAGCCGCAGCAACGACCGTTCAAAGCTCAGGTCAAAGTCTCTTAACGAGCTTCGACGCCACTGTGCCTTCCTTGTGGCTAAACTGGCCAAACTTTATCCATCCATTATGTTGCCTGGCTTCAGCATGGTGGCTGACATCATCAAGGAGCTGAACAGCAGTGCCAACCCTCCTGCCATGCTGCAGCAGACCGTGCTGCAAGAGGCGCTTCTTCTCATCAACAACGCGCGCCACAACTACCAGGAACAGCTCGTCTACATCGAGAGTGTCCTGCAGCCGGTTACTCTCTTCCTAGAGAGGGCCAAAGAAAAGCTAAACTCCCCCTTGCTGTTCATGGCTTTCTTAGGGATTTCTGAGGCGGGTGCAGACGAGTTTTCTCAAGAATACAAGACGGCTAGCAACAACAGGTTCGAGCTCTCTATCGGCTTGAAGTTTATAGAATCCGTTGCTAAGAAATCTCATGCGCCGAGTGACAGAGCTTTACAGGTAAATTTTCTTATTCAACAGCTTTGGATAATTTGTGTAGTCATGCTACTTACTCAGATGTAAGGTCCTGGGTGAGGAGTTTTGAAGACCTACTTTGTGTTCAAATAGAGTAGGTGTTTTGTTACAGGCTGTTTTTTTTGACTTGCTGGTTTTTTCAGTGCCATTTTAAGTTTTTTTCAATTTTTATCTTGTTTCACAAACTTCTTTCCGTTGCTGTTTTTATGTGCAGGGTGTGGCACTTTCTGCATAAATTTCTTGCTCCCTTAATTCCATTGTAACTGTTGCCTTTCTCCGTCCTCCAATGGGATTTACTTTCTTGTGGTCAGGGAGGCTTAAAGTAACTTATATTTTGAGCTATGTTACGTTCTCTGTACAAAAACATGATATCTAAAGCTTTTCATTTCATTTTTTAGCTATCTATCCTGCTTTTAGATGCATAAAGTGTCCTTTCATATTCAAGTTTTGTCCACATTACATTCTGTTTTTCTTGTTTTTAAAACACTCTTCTGAACTGTAATATGGCTCCTAGTTACTGCATGAAATGTAGATACAACAAAAAGACGCCAACAATAGGTACACAGAAGTGTAAACTTGCAATAACGGGACGGAAAAACGCAAACACACAATGGGTGCACACGGAACACAAACGTACAATAGGTGGCACATGGAAATGCAAAAAAAAATCAATATATGCACACGGAAACGCAAACTTACAATAGTTGCACGGAAACGCAAATTTACACTGTATTTACCCTGACGCAGGTGTCCGGAGGATTCATGATGGAGCTTACGGACGGAGATGGCCAAGTGAGGCAGGTGGTGCACAACCCGTGCTGGCCGCCACTGCTGCGTTTGCTGCACCCCCTCATGGCCGTGGTGCGCGCCTCCAACAGCCTCCTCATGCCCGAGTGCATCGCTGCACTGCCCAAATGCTTCGCCAACGTCCACCAGCTCCCCAACTACGAAAAGTGGAACATTTTGGCCCTTAAAAATGTCGCGTCTTCAGAGGAAACTGAACAGGTTTGGGAGAAGCAGCATGTTTCGTGTTTTTATGTGTAATAAATACTGAATACAAATGCTGAATGCTGTTGAATGCTTCTGCTCTTGTATTTGGATTACATGAAAGTTACCATTTCCAAGGATTTATTGTGTCGTCTTTTTGTATCTTCATTTAGTGATATATTACAGTTTGGTAAATTATGGTTTGAAAGCATATTTTGAGCCAAAAATTATAAGTTGAATGTAATTAGGCTTTCAGGCTTTAAAAGTTTAGAAAAGATTAGATGCTAAGCCTGAGAATGTTTTCTGTTGTACAGAAATTGACGTGGGTTGAAATTTTAAAGTTTATGCCTCATTAACTTGTTAGATACTTGTCTTGAAGCTCGAGGCTTCCTGCTAATTTTGGTGTTGAAAAAATTACATATCACTTATTTATTTCCTACAGTGATGGTCAAAGTTTTTCTTCTTAATTTCTTCAGGGAGGTACAACTGTTATTGCAGTTAGCGTTCTCAATGGTGAAGATATGAGGTCCCAAATTGAAGGTTAGGCAGGCCCTACTGTTGAAATAGAGTAGGTTTTTTGGTTTGTTACGTACCATCTTTTTTCGGTTCCCTACCGTACTTTTTGTTGGTACCTTTTACCTTCAACCTTCACCTTATTCCATAATCCTGTGTCAATCTTGCTGTTTCAATGCATTGGTTGAGGATTAAAACCTTGTTCTTGTAATTCTGTACGAAAGGATTCCTTCTTTCCTCCTTCCTTTCTTGGGACCATCTTTGAGGTAGTTTGGGAAGCCTAAACCAGCATATAATCTAATTTTCCTTCCTATACGAATTTAAGACCGCCCAACTTTTGTTTTATTGTCTATTAAGGATAAGCTCATCCATTATATCATCATGCCTGCTCATGATGTTTGAATATTGACAGAGCACAGCAGAGCGTCTCCAAAATTTCCTTCATCTCCTGCACGACAGCTGGAACTGCTGCCTGGCAGAGTTGAGCTGGTGTTGTCATCCAGACATTTTCTACAACACTGAAAATTTACTGCAATATACTCTGCAGGCACCGCTATACTGCATACAGCACCTCCCTGACTACAGGTGATGCTTCTGCTCTAGTATTTCTTTTCTTGTGAGGTATTTGTTGTCTCGTACCTATGTTTGTTATCCTGGAATTCGTTTTTATCCTGCAGCTAGTAATTGTTATTCAGAAATTAGTATTTGTTGTCCTGGAGCTACTATTGGTTATCTTGTATAAGCATTTGTTGTAATACACTAGCACTTGTTCTTTATTGGTTGTTATTGTATGCAAGTATTTGTATTTGTCATCAGGCATCAGTTTTATTATTTTCTACCAATCGTTGTTGGTGGATTACCTTTTTCTGGTTGTTGCATTTTGTTACAATACAAGTTATGTGTATCCAAATGCTATTCTTTAAGATCTGTCCTGCTGATTTTTATTAGCAGAATTTGTACGTGGCTCCTAGTTTTTTGACTACCCCTGTTAGTTCGCATCGATTAGGGTATTTTGAGTGAAATTGCTAATCTTGCATTGGTGCTGCAGTATATCATTGAATGATGTTAATTAGGCCATTATCGTTACTGGGATGAATCAAATGAAGTTAATTATACCTTGGTAGTTGCTCTGGGGCATGAGGTACAGCTGACAAATCCACGTCATTAATAGTGTAACTTGCAAGTGAATATCATTTCTAAGTTTGGTTTTAACTCAATTTGAGTCGGACACCATTCTGTGTTTAAATAACTATTCTATGACTAGTTGTGGAAAATAAGATAAGCTTGCTGCTGTGAATTCGGCGCGACATGTCCTACGCTGTCGAAGCGCTAGTAACGATTGTACTACAACTACTACTATCAACAAGACGTATGGCCCAACAGGCTCCGCGTGCTGTTCCGGCTGCTGCTCAAACCATGGCTGTTGAACTGCTCTGCTGCAGCACTGCCTGCTTTTGTGTTTCCTATTCTCGAGCACCTCATCAACTTCAGTGAGTGCTCGACGGCCTCTTAACGAGCCACAAGCCCACAACTCTGCTACGCTCCACCTTCTTTGTGGTGCTGATGTAATTAATTGCTTTTGTAGAGAAATGGTTTGTCTCGTGTAGTTAATTTATTGGTTTTATGGAGGAATGGTTTGTCTCGTGTAGTTAATTTGTTTTATGGAGGAATGGTTTGTCTCGTGTAGTTAATTTACTTGTTTTATGGAGGAAAGGTTTGTCTAATGTGGTTTATTTGTTTTTATGAAGGAATGGTTTGTCTTGTGTAGTTAATTATTGCTTTTAAATATGTACTAGTGATGGCGGATGTTTAGTTTGTAATGCTGTGCCTTATGTGGCTGATTATTATCTAGTGTGTAGTGGAGACTATAGATATTGGGGTTATTAATGGTGTGTCTTGTGTAGCGATCTAGTTGTTCTTATATGTAATGTACACAGGGAATATTGGTGTTATAAATGGTGTCTCTTGTGTGGTTTATTGAGACGTGAGTTCCCTAGCTAAGTGGTAAGTAGGTTGAAGTGAAATGATTTTTTTATATTAAGGACCATTTTTTCTCTGTTTACCGCTGCCTATTTTTAGCACCTACTACTTCCTTCAACTTTTATCTTGTTTCATGAATTTTTTCTTTACTTACAGTTTCAACGCTCCTTGTGCTTAGATTCTGCGTTCCCCCATCTCCACTCTTAATGGTGCTCTCCTCCTTCCTCTCTTCGGACCGCTTTTTATTTGCGGATAGGGAGGCTTAAACTAACATCTAACAATCTACATCACTCAGCACGTGTAGAATGATCTCACGTCTCACGTGCGTGCAGTGAACGGTCACCTCGAACGGAGGTGGCAGAGTGTGGACTGCTCTGTAGTGCAGCGTGGGGACATGGCCCAGGAAGACCAGGACGACCAGCAGCAGCCGGGCACTGATGTAAATCCTGAACTGGAGGAGATGCTCAACGTGGTTTTGCTGCGCCTTCTCAACAGAGACTACATCGATGTGAGTTGTCGTTTGTGGGGGGTGGGCTTCAGGGTGACTTCTGACTTCAAGGTTTCTTCTTGAAGCACAGGGGGAATTTTTAATTTTAGCATTGGTTTTTTGAAGTACAGGAAGAGTTGTTGACTTCAGTATGGCTTTTTGAAGTAGTGGGGAAATTTTTAATTTTAGCGTTGGTTTTTAAAGAACAGGTGTAATTCTGGGGATCAGTTTCTATTTTTCGAGTGCTAGAGAAGTTTTTAGCGTTTGTGCCAGACTTATGAGGGAAGTTTTGTCATAGAAGTAAACTAGGAATTTCAAGCGTAGAAGCTTTTGAGCTTTGTGTTTGAAGACACTGGAATTTGTGGGATATACACTTTATGTGCAAGAGGAATTTAGGTTTTCCTTGTGAGCGTAGGTAATAAACTAGTCAGTCCTTCCTTTCAGGGGGCCATTGGAAAGACAGTGGAAGACTTCTTCAAAATTCTAGAGACTAGAATTGAAACTGGAAGTTTCAATAATTCAAATATTTCAGCGACTATAATTAGTAATAGTTTAGTAGTTATAGTACATAGTTATAGTTTCATAGTTGTAGTCGATGGTTATAGTTTCATAGTTGTAGTCGATGGTTATAGTTTCATAGTTGTAGTCGATGGTTATAGTTTCATAGTTGTAGTCCATGGTTATAGTTTCATAGTTGTAGTCGATGGTTATAGTTTCATAGTTGTAGTCGATGGTTATAGTTTCGTAATTATAATACAGTGGAAGCACATGTTGGTTTGTATTTTTACAAATTTTAACTAAGAAAATATTAGCGAGGAATAGTACAGTGTACGAGGAATAGTACAGTATTATACTAATAGTATAGTACAGTGTGCGTTGGAGTATGTGGATTTTACCTCTAGAGCCTTACATATTCGCGTTGCAGAGCATGCTGGCAGAAGTTATCGCACTAACCGTCCTCTTGCTGCTCCTTCTCACTCAGCCAGACGAATCCATGCTGAAAGTTGTAACCTTCCTATAAAATTAGAGGACTTTAACATTTTAGCAGCTGCTTCAAACCCCGTTGATTTGTGCATTATTGAATCTCTTTATATTTTACAACGAAAGCCTTTTTTAAATGACTCCCAATCCGCTTTTCCTTTGCAAATAGTTTAGGAATTTAAGTTTTTCTAAGTTTTCCTCCCTTTTAAGTTTTCTTGTTTTCTCGATATTGTCAATATGTAAATATTTCATTTTTTTCCAGAGAATTTTGTTGAGAATGACCCTTTGAGTCGAAACGTTCAATTTTACCAGTAAAGCTTTTAATATAAAATGCTAAGTTTCAAAGCCTTATTCCTCGCTATTATTTTCTTAGTTATAATACAGTGTTATAGTTTCGTAGTTATAGTACATACATGGTTTTAGTTTCGTAGTTATAGTACATACATGGTTTTAGTTTCGTAGTTATAGTACATACATGGTTTTAGTTTCGTAGTTATAGTACATACATGGTTTTAGTTTCGTAGTTATAGTACATACATGGTTTTAGTTTCGTAGTTATAGTACATACATGGTTTTAGTTTCGTAGTTATAGTACATACAGGGTTTTAGTTTCGTAGTTATTATATAGTACATACATGATTTTAGTTTCGTAGTTATAGTACATACATGGTTTTAGTTTTGTAGTTATAGTACTGCATGATTTTAGTTTCGTAGTTATAGTACATACATGGTTGTAGTTTAGTTAGGTTTTAACCACTGTAGAAAGCATGCCTGACGTGTCCACTACTCTCAGTTCTGCCGAGAGCTGATAATGAAGGCATGGAGCATCAAGGAGCCAAGCAACGCTCAGTCAGCGGACGGTGCGGATGCCCCCGACACTGATGATATTCCTGCCCCTCCTCCAACTCTTCCTGGGAGGGATGGGATTTCCCCCATAGGGGAGCTGATCCTCAGTTCTCACCTCATGGCTCCCTTCATTGCAAGGCTGCTCAAGTGAGTTAATCCTATAATGGCCAAATTTTTACGTTTATGAATGAAATGTTAGGCAATTTCCCTTGAACTATGATTCATGAAACCCAGTGAATGGAACTTTCCATCGAATTATTTAGATTTCTAAAATGAACTATGCGAGTGGTTTCCTAATGTTCTTTGTACAGGACGTTGGTCAATGGAGGGTTGAACTTCTCATTGCAGAGCAGTGGTTATTAACCTTGTTGGAGGTATTGAACCCCATAAATTCCAAATTTGCATACATCAAACCCTTCGTAGTTGGAAAGATAGCTGGCTTTTTTTTCAAATTCAAAACAAGTGTATTTAACAGTATTCTGTATTAGTGCACGAACTGTACCATGTCGAATTCAGGAATTCGACTCACTGAACCCAGGTGAAGTACCACTGTTGTAGGGTACGGTAAAAGCAATGTGGTGTCAGTGTTGCCGCGTCTGCGGTGTTGGATTGGGTTTGAGTAGAAAATCTGAAAATCTTTCTATGGTTTTTATCTTTATTTAGATTTTCTCTTGTCTCGTTTTCACCAAAGAAATGGGAAATAAGGGAGTCAGGGAATCTTTCAGTGAAATTGATGTTGCCAGTATGACGGTTGACAGAACGACGTGTAGCAAAATGACGCTTGACAGAACGACATGTAGCAAAACAACGCTTGACAGAACGACATGTAGCAAAACGACCCTTGACAGAACGACATGTAGCAAAACAACGCTTGACAGAACGACATGTAGCAAAACAACGCTTGACAGAACGACATGTAGCAAAACGACGCTTGACAGAACGACGTGTAGCAAAACAACGCTTTACAGAACGACATGTAGCAAAACGACCCTTGACAGAACGACATGTAGCAAAACAACGCTTGACAGAACGACATGTAGCAAAACGACGCTTGACAGAACGACATCTAGCAAAACGACCCTTGACAGAACGACATGTAGCAAAACAACGCTTGACAGAACGACATGTAGCAAAACGACCCTTGACAGAACGACATGTAGCAAAACAACGCTTGACAGAACGACATGTAGCAAAACAACGCTTGACAGAACGACATGTAGCAAAACGACGCTTGACAGAACGACATGTAGCAAAACGACGCTTGACAGAACGACATGTAGCAAAACGACCCTTGACAGAACGACATGTAGCAAAACAACGCTTGACAGTAGTGATGTACCGATGTATCGGTATCGGTATCGGTATCGGCAGTATCGGCCATTTTTAGTGGTATCGGTATCGGTATCGGTATCGGGAAAATCCGGCCGATACTTTACCGATACTTTCCAATAATACGTATTTTATCATTAAAATGAAGGTCACAAATCATGAAAGTAAAAGTATGTAACCTAATAATACCCGTTGTGTGTTTATTTACGATTTGGTGTCCGCTTGTTAATAAACATAGGTTGTGTGAGTTTGCGGTATCATGGATACCGAATTCCTCAGTGTAACATTAAAAGATGGCGTTTCCATGCATTTAAATATTTGACATTTTATCAGGATAGGTTAGCTTAGATTAAGAGAGGCTAGGTTAGCACAGGTTAGGTAATACTGACAGAATTTTTTCTCGGGTCTACTTAGCTTAACGATGACATTGTCCATGGAGTTTCCACGGGTCCTGCTACTATCTAATAATACCCTTGGTATATTTGGAGTCCGCTTCTTCCATTTTTTTGTCACGCTCATGAGGAGAGTTATAGTGACCGTATCTGTGATACGAGTTTCACCAGTGCGCAAGAACAAAAATATTTTTCATCACGAGCGCTGTTAGGATGAATACATTCGTTGGGCACCACATCTGGAAAATTTGTTCAAGAAAGTTAGTGAGTCCCGTAATTTTTGACGGGCTGTGCGTACTTGTAATCAAATAAAGAGCCTATTCATACCTAGTAAATTAGTTAGCTAACTGTTGAATCATAGCATTTAATCAGACCCGCTAACTAAACTCACTACTTTGAATTCCCGATGAGTCACGGTCATAACTGAAAGCTATGTAGCAAGAATAGCTGAACCCTGTAGCGACATGAAATTATTATACTTTTACGACTAAAACCTCTATAGTTTGACCTAATATCCATTTCTTAAAGTATGTGGCAGGCTAACAAAAACCAAACCAATTTAATAAAGCTGAAGGTGCATTTGGAAGTTTTTGTGGATTGAATATAGAAGTAGCTGAAAATTCTATTTTAATTTAGCTTGTAAATCGTCAAATATTCCAAAGCTATGAATTTATTTTAATTTAGCAAGTATATCGCCGTTCATAACTAATCTTTTATTTTTCTTCTATATTAAGATGTTTGAAAAATTCACGGACAATCTTATAGTTGAATACATCTGAACGGGTCAGTTGATTGCTTTAATCACAACTTGATGAGAAATTTACAAACGAGGAAAATTACAATGAACTTAATCATCTTTACTAGGAATACGTTTCGGAGTCCAGCTCCATCATCAGTTCGTAAAAGTACAATTCATTATGACTACAATACGAGAAAAAATAAAATGTTGGATACAGTCATTGAAGGAAATCACGAAAACAAAAAAAATCAAAACATGTCCCAGAGAAAAAAAATCGACAAGATCTACTTTTAATTTGCAATGGGTAGGAACTGTCAGAATTGTCGAGGGCCGGTTTTCGTTTAAAAATATGTAGCGACTCTAAAATTCCGAGGTCACATGTAGTTAAAGCCGAATCTAAGATTTTGAAGTCCGGAGAGGATATCGGTACGTTGCATTTTACTGCGTGATTACGTAAGAATTGTGCAAATTGATTCCCCGTGCGGAAGCTTCAACCACGATGTTCGGCCATTCTGATATAAAAATATTGTGCCGTCATGCCGACGTACGATGATGTGCACTGCACACAACTGTACAACTGTAAGAATAAATCAGAAAGGCTCGGTTCTCCATCAAAAGCGTATCCTTGTACCGGAATTGTGTAATTTAAAGGTTGCTTCTTTTTTCCGGTACAAGGATCGCTTCCGATGGAGATTCGAGCCTCTCTGATTTATTCTTAACAGTTGTACAGTTGTGTGCAGTGCACATCATCGTACGTCGGCATGACGTCACGAAATTTTTATAACAGAATGGGCGAACATCGGGGGCGAAGCTTCCGCGCGGGGAACTAATTAGCTTACTCCTCACAGTCCGCAGTACGTAATCACGCAGTAAAATGCAACGAACCAATATCCTCTGCGGACTTCAAAATCTAAGATTCCACTTCAACTGCATGTGACCTCAGAATTCTAGAATCGTTACATATTTTTAAACGAAAACCGGCCCTCAACAATTCTCATAGTTCCTACCCATTACAAATTGTAACTAAATAATAATCTTGTCGACTTTAGTTTTTCCAGGACATGTTTTCATTTTTCTAATTTTTCTTGATTTCCTTTAATGACTGTATCCAACATTTTATTTTTTCTTTTATTGCAGACATAATGATTTGTACATTCACGAACCGATGAAGGATCTGAACTCCGAAACGTATTCCTAATAAATATGATCAAGTTCCTTGAAATTTTCCTCGTTTTTAAATTCCTCATCTTAAAGTTGATTGCGTGTTTGCGGATATTTTCGGTTTTGGGGCGTATCGAATTTTAATGTTTTCTTTTCGCCAAAGTATGTACTCGTATTTGGTGCGAATAACACGAAAATGGCAACCCTTTTTGGAGAAATTATTGTTTTGGTACACTTTTGGAGCCAGTTGCTATTATAGCTAGTCTACATTACGTTGCAATACGATTAGAAACACGTATCTATTGAACGGATTTCATTTGTTATTTTTCTCAACAATATAGTTAACATAGAGAGAGCATTTTATTATTCATAATCGGAAACTTTATTGTCAATATTGTTATATTATTAGATACTCGTATATTAGCAAATAATTTTATTATAGCACCCATGTAGGGCTTATAATGGTTTTATTTTAATACAAGTGTGCACGGCCTGCCAAAAATGGTATTCAATACCTTTCATGAACGAATTTTCAAGATGTCGATGACAAACAATTACAGTATATCCATCCTAAAAGTACCCGTGATGAAAAATATTCTTGGACTTGCGCACTGGTGAAACTCGTATCACATATACGGTCATCGTAACTATCCTTATGAGCGTGACAGAGTAATAGAAGAAACAGACACCAAACAAATTAACCATGGGCAAGGGTATTATTAGGTAGAAACATGACCCATGGAAATGCCAAGGACAATGTCATCGTTAAGCTAGATGGACCCATGAAAAAATTCCGTCAATATTATCTAACCTATGCTATCCTAATTCTATGTCATGACTCGCACCGCCGCAAAGCACGTTCACGACGCGAAGGCCTAGCGGTCGTCATTACATGGTAGCAACTGCGGTTCTTGTAGACCCTACACCACTAATGCGTTGTCCACTGTTGCCAATACGTGGAACGGAAAGTCGGGTAGGTTTAAAATGTTTATGCCGAACACATATGCACGAGAACACACAAAGCTCTCTTGACTCGGAGTTCCCCTCCGGTGACAAATCACCATTACTTAAAAATGATTACTTCGGGCACAGCTATTCAACAAATTACTATATTTAATTTAATGTCTTTTAATTATTCAATATGGCCTGAAAGCTGCACAAAAGCGACATGGTTAGGAAAATGCGCAAATTACGGCGATCACAACAACCTATCCAGTACTACTAACCTATCCTGCTAAAATTTCAAACATATCATTGCATGTACAGACGATCTTTCAATGTTACACTGAGGAATTCGGTCTCCGTGATACTGCAAACTCAGACATCCTATGTTTCTTAAGAAGCGGTTACCGAACTAATACATAAACTAACATACAACGGGTATTATTAGGTTAGATGATTGTAAAAGTATCGGTATCGGTAGTAGTATCGGT
The DNA here is from genome assembly GCA_030386875.1 of Morinoia aosen. NCBI lineage: Eukaryota > Metazoa > Arthropoda > Malacostraca > Amphipoda > Talitridae > Morinoia > Morinoia aosen. The sequence goes on from CM059558.1 coordinate 23,028,539, forward strand.
CAAAGTATCGGTATTTTCAAGTATCGGAGTATCGGTATCGGTATCGGCCAAAAAATGGGTATCGGTATCGGTATCGGTATCGGCCAAAAAAATGGTATCGGTACATCACTACTTGACAGAACGACATGTAGCGAAATGACGCTTGACAGAACGACATGTAGCAAAAGGACGCTTGACAGAACAACATGTAGTGAAACGACGCTTGACAGAACGACATGTAGCAAAAGGACGCTTGACAGAACAAATGTAGTGAAACGACGCTTGACAGAACGACTTGTAGCAAAACGACGCTCGACAGAACGACATGTAGCAAAAGGACGCTTGACAGAACAACATGTAGTGAAACGACGCTTGACAGAACGACATGTAGCAAAACGACGCTTGACAGAACGACATGTAGCAAAAGGACGCTTGACAGAACGACATGTAGCAAAAGGACGCTTGACAGAACAACATGTAGTGCAACGACGCTTGACAGAACGACATGTAGCGAAATGACGCTTGACAGAGCGACATGTAGCAAAACGACGCTTGACAGAGCGACATGTAGCAAAACGACGCTTGACAGAACGACATGTAGCAAAAGGACGCTTGACAGAACATCATGTAGTGAAACGACGCTTGACAGAACGACATGTAGCAAAACGACGCTTGACAGAATGACATGTAGCAATGACATGTAGCAAAAGGACGCTTGACAGAACAACATGTAGTGAAACGACGCTTGACAGAACGACATGTAGCAAAACGACGCTTGACAGAACGACATGTAGCAAAAGGACGCTTGACAGAACAACATGTAGTGAAACGACGCTTGACCGAACGACATGTAGTGAAACGACGCTTGACAGAACGACATGTAGCGAAACGATGCTTGACAGAACGACTTGTAGTGAAACGACGCTTGACAGAGCAACATGTAGCAAAAGGACGCTTGACAGAACAACATGTGGTGAAACGACGCTTGACATAACGACATGTAGCGAAACGATGCTTGACAGAACGACTTGTAGTGAAACGACGCTTGACAGAGCAACATGTAGCAAAAGGACGCTTGACAGAACAACATGTAGTGAAATGACGCTTGACAGACCGACATGTAGCGAAACAACGCTTGACAGAACGACATGTAGCAAAACGACGCTTGACAGAACGACATGTAGCAAAACGATGCTTGACAGAACGACATGTAGCAAAACGACCCTTGACAGAACGACATGTAGCAAAACAACGCTTGACAGAACGACATGTAGCAAAACAACGCTTGACAGAACGACATGTAGCAAAACGACGCTTGACAGAACGACATGTAGCAAAACGACCCTTGACAGATCGACATATAGCAAAACGACCCTTGACAGAACGACATGTAGCAAAACGACCCTTGACAGAACGACATGTAGCAAAACAACGCTTGACAGAACGACATGTAACAAAACAACGCTTGACAGAACGACATGTAGCAAAACAACGCTTGACAGAACGACATGTAGCAAAACGACCCTTGACAGAACGACATGTAGCAAAACAACGCTTGACAGAACGACATGTAGCAAAACAACGCTTGACAGAACGACATGTAGCAAAACGACGCTTGACAGAACGACATGTAGCAAAACAACGCTTGACAGAACGACATGTAGCAAAACGACGCTTGACAGAACGACATGTAGCAAAACGACGCTTGACAGAACGACATGTAGCAAAACAACGCTTGACAGAACGACATGTAGCAAAACGACGCTTGACAGAACGACGTGTAGCAAAACGACGCTTGACAGAACGACGTGTAGCAAAACAACGCTTGACAGAACGACATGTAGCAAAACGACCCTTGACAGAACGACGTGTAGCAAAACAACGCTTGACAGAACGACATGTAGCAAAACGACGCTTGACAGAACGACATGTAGCAAAACGACCCTTAACAGAACGACATGTAGCAAAGCAACGCTTGACAGAACGGCATGTAGCAAAACGACCCTTGACAGAACGACATGTAGCAAAACAACGCTTGACAGAACGACATGTAGCAAAACGACCCTTGACAGAACGACATGTAGCAAAACAACGCTTGACAGAACGACATGTAGCAAAACGACCCTTGACAGAACGACATGTAGCAAAACGACCCTTGACAGAACGACATGTAGCAAAACAACGCTTGACAGAACGACATGTAGCAAAACGACGCTTTACAGAACGACATGTAGCAAAACAACGCTTGACAGAACGACATGTAGCAAAACGACGCTTGACAGAACGACATGTAGCAAAAGGACGCTTGACAGAACAACATGTAGTGAAACGAGGCTTGACAGAACGACATGTAGCAAAACGACGCTTGACAGAACGACTTGTAGTGAAACGACGCTTGACAGAACGACATGTAGCAAAAGGACGCTTGACAGAACAACATGTAGTGAAACGACGCTTGACAGAACGACATGTAGCGAAACGATGCTTGACAGAACGACTTGTAGTGAAACGACGCTTGACAGAGCAACATGTAGCAAAAGGACGCTTGACAGAACAACATGTAGTGAAACGACGCTTGACAGAACGACATGTAGCGAAACGATGCTTGACAGAACGACTTGTAGTGAAACGACGCTTGACAGAGCAACATGTAGCAAAACAACGGTTGACAGAACGACATGTAGCAAAACGACGCTTGACAGATCGACATGTAGCAAAACGACGCTTGACAGAACGACATTTAGCAAAACGACCCTTGACAGAACGACATGTAGCAAAACAACGCTTGACAGAACGACATGTAGCAAAACGACCCTTGACAGAACGACATGTAGCAAAACAACGCTTGACAGAACGACATGTAGCAAAACGACCCTTGACAGAACGACATGTAGCAAAACAACGCTTGACAGAACGACATGTAGCAAAACAACGCTTGACAGAACGACATGTAGCAAAACGACCCTTGACAGAACGACATGTAGCAAAACAACGCTTGACAGAACGACATGTAGCAAAACAACGCTTGACAGAACGACATGTAGCAAAAAGACGCTTGACAGAACGACATGTAGCAAAACAACGCTTGACAGAACGACATGTAGCAAAACAACGCTTGACAGAACGACATGTAGCAAAACGACGCTTGACAGAACGACATGTAGCAAAACGACGCTTGACAGAACGACATGTAGCAAAACGACGCTTGACAGAACGACATGTAGCAAAACGACGCTTGACAGAACGACATGTAGCAAAACGACGCTTGACAGAACGACATGTAGCAAAACGAACTTTGACAGAACGACATGTAGCAAAACAACGCTTGACAGAACGACATGTAGCGAAATGACGCTTGACAGAACGACATGTAGCAAAAGGACGCTTGACCGAACAACATGTAGTGAAACGACCCTTGACAGAACGACATGTAGCAAAACAACGCTTGACAGAACGACATGTAGCAAAACGACCCTTGACAGAACGACATGTAGCAAAACAACGCTTGACAGAACGACATGTAGCAAAACGACGCTTGACAGAACGACGTGTAGCAAAACGACGCTTGTCAGAACGACGTGTAGCAAAACAACGCTTGACAGAACGACATGTAGCAAAACGACCCTTGACAGAACGACGTGTAGCAAAACAACGCTTGACAGAACGACATGTAGCAAAACGACGCTTGACAGAACGACATGTAGCAAAACGACCCTTGACAGAACGACATGTAGCAAAACAACGCTTGACAGAACGGCATGTAGCAAAACGACCCTTGACAGAACGACATGTAGCAAAACAACGCTTGACAGAACGACATGTAGCAAAACGACCCTTGACAGAACGACATGTAGCAAAACAACGCTTGACAGAACGACATGTAGCAAAACGACCCTTGACAGAACGACATGTAGCAAAACAACGCTTGACAGAACGACATGTAGCAAAACAACGCTTGACAGAACGACATGTAGCAAAACGACGCTTGACAGAACGACATGTAGCAAAACAACGCTTGACAGAACGACATGTAGCAAAACAACGCTTGACAGAACGACATGTAGCAAAACGACGCTTGACAGAACGACATGTAGCAAAACGACGCTTGACAGAACGACATGTAGCAAAACGACGCTTGACAGAACGACATGTAGCAAAACGACGCTTGACAGAACGACATGTAGCAAAACGACGCTTGACAGAACGACATGTAGCAAAACGAACTTTGACAGAACGACATGTAGCAAAACAACGCTTGACAGAACGACATGTAGCGAAATGACGCTTGACAGAACGACATGTAGCAAAAGGACGCTTGACCGAACAACATGTAGTGAAACGACCCTTGACAGAACGACATGTAGCAAAACAACGCTTGACAGAACGACATGTAGCAAAACGACCCTTGACAGAACGACATGTAGCAAAACAACGCTTGACAGAACGACATGTAGCAAAACGACGCTTGACAGAACGACGTGTAGCAAAACGACGCTTGACAGAACGACGTGTAGCAAAACAACGCTTGACAGAACGACATGTAGCAAAACGACCCTTGACAGAACGACGTGTAGCAAAACAACGCTTGACAGAACGACATGTAGCAAAACGACGCTTGACAGAACGACATGTAGCAAAACGACCCTTGACAGAACGACATGTAGCAAAACAACGCTTGACAGAACGGCATGTAGCAAAACGACCCTTGACAGAACGACATGTAGCAAAACAACGCTTGACAGAACGACATGTAGCAAAACGACCCTTGACAGAACGACATGTAGCAAAACAACGCTTGACAGAACGACATGTAGCAAAACGACCCTTGACAGAACGACATGTAGCAAAACGACCCATGACAGAACGACATGTAGCAAAACAACGCTTGACAGAACGACATGTAGCAAAACGACGCTTGACAGAACGACATGTAGCAAAACAACGCTTGACAGAACGACATGTAGCAAAACGACGCTTGACAGAACAACATGTAGTGAAACGAGGCTTGACAGAACGACATGTAGCAAAACGACGCTTGACAGAACGACTTGTAGTGAAACGACGCTTGACAGAACGACATGTAGCAAAAGGACGCTTGACAGAACAACATGTAGTGAAACGACGCTTGACAGAACGACATGTAGCGAAACGATGCTTGACAGAACGACTTGTAGTGAAACGACGCTTGACAGAGCAACATGTAGCAAAAGGACGCTTGACAGAACAACGTGTAGTGAAACGACGCTTGACAGAACGACATGTAGCGAAACGATGCTTGACAGAACGACTTGTAGTGAAACGACGCTTGACAGAGCAACATGTAGCAAAAGGACGCTTGACAGAACAACATGTAGTGAAACGACGCTTGACAGAACGACATGTAGCAAAACGACGCTTGACAGAACGACATGTAGCAAAAGGACGCTTGACAGAACAACATGTAGCAAAAGGACGCTTGACAGAACAACATGTAGTGAAACGACGCTTGACAGAACAACATGTAGCAAAAGGACGCTTGACAGAACAACATGTAGTGAAACGACGCTTGACAGAACAACATGTAGTGAAACGACGCTTGACAGAACGACTTGTAGTGAAACGACGCTTGACAGAACGACTTGTAGTGAAACGACGCTTGACAGAACGACTTGTAGTGAAACGACGCTTGACAGAACGACATGTAGCAAAACGACGCTAAATTGTGTTCAATTTTTTATATCGTGATGTACTCTCTTTTTTCAATTCTTATTGACTTCATTATATTCTGGCCTAGTTTGCTTTTATTCTATTTTATTTTGCTATTTATTCTTCTTCATTCAATTTTATATTATTCCAGTTGAATATTTTATTTAATTCTATTTAATTCAATTTCATCAAATTCTACTCAATCTGAATCCATTCTATCTCATTTTACTGGAACCAGCTCGTGGTGATGAAAGTTGCGTGTTGTGCAGGAGCATCTCGTGTCCGGACAGCGTGTGCTCGCTGAAGGCATGCACGCTGCTCAACGTGTGCATGCGAGACACCAACCTGACAGGGCTGTCTGCGGACGACTGCTGCGGGCTGCTCAGAGCAGTGCTGGCCGGACTGCAGGTGCACGGGGAGCACGATGAGAACAGACAAGCCTTGCTCACCTCTGGTGTCGTATGCTACGCCTGCCTCAGGCCTCTGTGTCCTGCTCTGCCTCAGGTGCGCGTCTTGTGTTGGGTTGTGGTCTTTTTTTAGTGTTGAAGTTTCTGTGTTGTGTGAATTGTTTTTAATGTTCTCTATTGCTTGTGGGAATATTTTTTTGATGCTTTTCAATGCTTGCTGTTCAATTGTATCAAAATTTTTCCCTATGTTTATTTCATCATTTTGCTGCATTCATCATTGGTTCTCGTTTAGTTTCAAAATTTCACCCAATTTTTAGTAATTCCTGTATCCATTATTTTTTGCGCGTTTTCATTATTCACGATTACGTGAACATTTTCCGATATTTTTCATTGCATCTTGTTCAGTTGTTTTGAAATTTCTCCCTATTTTAAATAATACACTGAAGTGTGCGATAAGTTTTGCTGATTTGGTGCACCGATGCGGAGGTGCTTCATAATTATGTGAACTTTTTTCTCTTTCTATTTCCCATTATTTCTTATGGGTTTGAACCCCTCAGGGGGATACAATTATTGTATCTATGGGAATTAGCGCTCCCAGGGGGACAATGTGAGGGTCCGAGCTGAGAGTTAGGTAGGCCTTCTTTTTGTTTTAATAAAATATCTTTTGTTACGTTAAGGGGGCCCTCCGATGTCCCTTTTCTCTCTGATGGTCATTTTTCATGTTTTTGTTAGAAATGGACCCTTAGGTGGTGGGCTGTTCGGTCCTAAAATTTTATGGCGCTATTTTATTTTATTCTATTGATTGAAATGTATTGAAAATTGGGTAAAGTAATCTCGCTGTTGCTTCATGTTTTGTGTGCTCGTCCTGATCCCTGAATCTAATTTAAACATTATCTTATGGGTAAAGTAATCTCGCTGTTGCTTCAAGTTTTGTGTGCTCGTCCTGATCCCTGAATCTAATTTAAACATTATCTTATGGGTAAAGTAATCTCGCTGTTGCTTCAAGTTTTGTGTGCTCGTCCTGATCCCTGAATCTAATTTAAACATCGATATACCTTGTACCAACTTTTCCAAAATATCTTAAACCTTATTTAAACCTTATAAAAATTCCTAATATCTTATCCAAACCTTATAAAAATACCTTATACCTCATTCTAACCTTATAAATATACCTAATACCTTATACCTTAATCGAATCATATAAAAATACCTTATTCCTTATTCGAACCTCATAAAAATACCTTATACCTTATCCAAACCTGATTGTGCTATCACTTATGAGACTATAATCGGCACGAGTAAGGGGACCAAAATCTTAAATTTTTGACCCCATATAAAAAGAAAACAAAAGAAGAAATGAAAAATTCGTGAATGTACTTTTGTTATATATGTTCCAAGGATTCTAAAACTGTCTTTGTTTTTGTTCTAGCATAAAAACTCAATGAGTTCTATTCACTTGAAATATCAAAACCAGTGGACTAAAAACCAATATGTCAAATTTTTTCAAAAACTAAGGCCTGAATCAAAAAAATGTATAGAAGAAATTGTGTTTCTTTTCAAAGGTTACTTATAATAGTCAAATTTCATAAGAATCAAACTGAAAACAAAAAATTTCATAATTTTATGAAAGTAAAAAAATTTTTAATTTATTTTTTTGTAAATTACAATTCACAGTGTGAATATGATGTTATGCATGGAGATTATCGAAATAAAAATGAAAACAGCATTCAATTACATAAATTCTCCATTATATTACACTTCAACAAAAAATTTCGTTTGTGGCCTGTCCTGTTAAGTCACTTATTTTCAAAATTCAAAAAAATAAAAGGCATTGAGTTTTTATGCTAGGAAGAAAACAAAGACAGTTTTAGAATCCTTGGAACATTCCTAACAAACTGACATTCCTCGATTTCCCAATTTGTACGTTGTCTTTTTTTCCTGATAGTTCAAAACCTAAAAATTCGGTATATTTTAGGTATTGATCAAATATCGCTTATATAAAAAAAATTCAAATAGAAAATTCAAGAATGTCAGTTTGTTTGCAATGTTACGAGAATTTCAAAACTGTCTCTGTATTTGTTCTGATATAAAAATTCATTGACTTCTATTCTTTTGAAAACATCCCAAAAATGAACCAAAGAACGAGTTTTTTAAAAATAAAAAAAAACTAAGGCCTAAATCAAAAAACTTCTTGAATAAAATATGTTTTTCTTGCAAAAATACATATAGTAGCCAAGTTTCAGACCAATCGAATCAAAATTCAATTTTGACTGGAGGGCCCCCTTAAGGACCATCTTTTTTCGGTCCACTGCTGTACTTTTTTTCCGCACCTCTGACTTTCTTCTTCAACTTTTATCTTATTTCATGAACTTCTTTCGCAACTTACTGTTTCTATGCCCCTTCTGCATAGATTCCTCATTCTCTTATCTCCACACTAAATGTTGCCTTCCTTCTTCCTCTCTTCGATACACTCCTTTTTTTAGCGGTTAGGGAGGCTTAAACTAACTTATAATCTATAATCTAATGTTATGGGTTTGAAATTTTCACTCATTTTGAATAATACACAGATCTGTGTGATAGGGTTCACTGATTTACTGTGCCGTTGCACAGGCACATCAATTACGTTATGTGAGCATTTTCCCCTCAGTATTTTCCATTACTTCTTGCTGCTTTAAAACTTCACCTAATTTCGAAATATACGCTAATGTGTTTGGCAAGTTCTATTTCTTGTTCTAGAAATCCTATTTATTTTAAATAATACACTGATGTGTTCGATAAGTTCCACAAATTTGATACCCCATGTCGCAGGTGCTCGCCGCCATCTCCCCGAGCGCGACGGCCGACGTCGCTGCTTTTGACAAGCTCGTGCAGCAGGCGGCGCCATCCTTCTTCAAATATAACAAACTGGAGAGGCAGAAGAAGGATTACTTGCGCAAAATTGTTTCACCAGTAAGGAAATTTTTCCACAAAAATTTTCTTTGATGCTTATTAATAAACTGCAGTATTGTTTGTGGAACTCCCGCTTTTCATTGTAATTTAACGTTACAGTTGTTTTGTGTGATGCTCTATGGGAATGTTTCTGTTTGGTCACTAACATTCTCAGTGTATTTCACCAACGTGTAGGGCTTTACTGAGAAGCCTGCTTGATCTTTAAAATTTGTTAACTAAAATTTTGATAGCTTGTTGCTGACTATACTTCATAGCTTGTTTTAGTGCTCGTCTTGATTACTTGCTTTAATGCTTGTCTTCATAGTTTGTTGTTGGTTGCTGGTTCTTGAAGTTAGTTCTTGGGGGGAACATATTTTATGGAGTTAGAGAGGCTTACACAAACTTACGGTGCATGATCTAATATAATATAAGGCTTACACCTAACTTACTATCTATAATCTAATTTAATATAAAATCTATATAATAAATGTCTGCAATCTACGATATAAAATAATATAATATAAATATAATTGGCAAAATCTATAATCTAATATAATATAAAATCTATAATAAATGTCTACGATCTATAATCTATTATAATATAATATAATATATATATAAGTTGCTTAATCTATAATCTAATATAATTTAAAATCTATATTATAAATGTCTACAATCTATGATATAAAATAATATAGTATAAATATAATTTGCACAATCTATAATCTAATATAATATAAAATCTAATTAATAAATGTCTACGATCTATAATCTAAAATAATATAATATAAATATAATTTACACAATCTATAGTCTATAGCTTAATATAATATAAATATAATTTACATAATCTACAATCTATAACTTAATATAATAGAAATATCTCTCTAGTCTATATTAAATAAATCTAATCTATAATCTAATCTATGTCACTTGTTGCAGATGATCGGCACGAGTGTGAGCGAGGCCCTGAAGCAGAAGGTGTGCTCGCCAAGCCTCCCTCCGCTGTTCCTGTGCCGACCACCCAAACAAAACCCCAACGCGCTCGAGGGGTCTGATGCTGCTGACATTGGCTTGGCAAATTTGTTTTCCTGAACTAATTTCTCAAGGTCTTCATTGCTGCGTTCCACGTGCTGACCTTGTTTCCTTCTGGTGATCTCCGTCTTTTTAGAAGGCGCTCAGGATTGTGTAGGGTTATCTTGATAAGTTTTGATGTCGAGTAGTACGTATGACGTGCATGTTGTGATGTTGTCTAAAGTGAGGTGAAACTAGTTTTTTGTCTGAAAAACGTTTCCAATCTTTATTAAGTCCCCAGTTTATTTGACTACTGAAACTTGCCGAAAGAACATTTTAGACTTGTTTTAGAAGGTTCCAAATCTTTTTTCCCTATTTCATGAATCATTTATAAATTTTTTTCAAAGAATATATTTTACTTACGATGTTCAGTGAATGTGTGTTAATAAATATTTTTTGCTTAATATGTTAGTTTCTCGCTTCAGTTTCATTAGAAACTACTGTTGAATGAATTTTTTGAAATACTGGTTTGGCTTCACCGTACCTCACTTATGAGACTCTTCAATGGGTAGTGGAGCATCTTACGACCGAACCGTGGCAGTCATGACTATTCTGGAATTTTTGGTGATTTATATAGTGTAATGTGGAATTCTTGTTTTCTGTCGTTTTATAGTCAAATATGAGTAAGCATCAGTGCCTGTCTTCATTGAATATTTTGAAATTTTTCTCTACTTTCTACCATTTATCCGCTGGCTATGATATCTGTTATGTTGAAGTATTTTTTGGGTCCTGACCTGATTGTTCCAAAGTGTGCCTTAATGAGTTTTTGAGCTTTGAGACCTTACTCATTTTTGTGTTAACTTATTTTTTTTTGTACTTCAAAAAAAAGCGTTCTGTGCATAACGCATATTTTTAGGTGGATCCTGTTTCCCTTACTAGGGAAAGGCAGCATGCTGTACTTTCTTTCCACACCCAAGTTGAAAGTTATTTCATGTTGTCCTCGTCATAATTTTCGGGTGCATAATTATGCCTGCCCTTAATGGCCTAAAACACTATGATATTTCCATCATCGTAGACTCCCTGTCTTTTTCCATTTCTTGCTATGTAAAAGACATCGGATTTCTGCCCTAGGCGGATTTTCAAGACTTCTGCCTTGCAGTAGCGGCACTGCTGATCAGAAAATATTTGTCAACCTCCTCTCTGGGGGATACAACTATTGAATCTATGTGAGCTAATACTCCCAGGGGAAAATGTGAGGGCCCGAGCTGAGAGATAGGTAGGCATTCCTTCTGTTGGAATAACTTTTCTTTTCGTTATTCCTTCTGTTGGAATAACTGAAACTTTTTTCGGTACACTGCTGTCCTGTTTTTCAGCACCTACCACTTTCTTCTTTTACTTTGATCTTGTTTCATAATCTTCTTCCTCAACTTACTGTTTCTATGCCCGTTCTGCATAGATTCTGCGTTCCCTTTACCCCATAGTAAATGGTGCCTTCCTCCTTCTTCTCTTTGGATCGTCTTAGTTGCGGATTAGGAGGCTTAAACTAACAAATAATCTAAACTAACTTATGTCAACTTAGGTACGCTATTTGCTTTTCTTGAGAAAATCATAGACATGCCCAACAGGAAAGACAAAGTTGTACTGCTGAAACGACTTGAATTGTGTAAAAAAATTCTGGTCCAGACGAGTTTATACTGAGTCAGTCGCCAAAATGCTGCTCAATCTTTCATGTCTACGCGCGAGGTGCTATCCCGTCTTCATGGACGACGAGGCGCGATTTTAGGAGATGCACCTCAGTGATATTTCTTCTACTTTGTTTTTGAAGTGCAGCAAGGAATTGCGTTCTTGTTGAGTTCAATTAATTCTTGGGCTTTGAGCTCTGCTTTTTATTTAAGGTTGTTGCTTTGTGCTGCTACTATCATGCATAGTTAAAGTCAATGTTTGGCGTGTTTGCTCCTTGTTGCTCATTGGCGGGCTTGTGTAATGGCGGAAAAACTCGTTCACAAAAAGGTTGTTCCATTCGTGTGGTTTTATATGGTATTGTCATGGCGCACTTCAGGAGAGGAAGTAATCTCCATGAGGGCATAATTTATATTTTATTTATGTCGGCAAGCTCACCAAGTTTGTGTTACATAGCTTCTCATCTGTGTCTTAAGACTCTGTGCCGTTGTTTATCTGTTTGTCTGTTTTAGTTAGTAGTAACATCTTGCTATGCAGTCCTTTGCTGGAGACTAAATTTAAGGCGTGGGCGCTTGCGCTCTGAAGCCTGTCTGTGATGAATACAAACTCATGCGTGTGTAACACATATGAATGTCCTTTTTTAAGGCAGCGACTCACTGGCCAAATTTTCTCAGCATGCTGACAAGCGTGCTTACGAAATGACCAAATTTCGCCAGCACGCTGACGTTTTCTTGCTCGGAGGTTGTCTGACAGTACGCTGGCCAGCGAGCTCATATTCAGTGCCGCATAGGGAGTAGAGTAGGAAGGTATACTGCGATGTTGAGCTACGGTGTAGAATGGACAAGAGAGCAAACATTGCGCTTAAATAGAAAATTTTACAGAACACGAGTGTGTATGGGAAATGAAATTTGCCATGTACAGAAATAAAGTACCGAGGCAACGAGTCGTGGTGTGCGTTTCAGGTAGCGCGCACCCTACCTCACGACAGTTGAACATCAACTGAAGCTTGAGTAGCGATCTGCCAGTACGCTCGAAGGCTTTTCCAGTGGAGCACCAAACTCACTAGCGAGTATGCTGGCGCATGCTAGCGAGTATGCTGGCGAAATTTGGCCTGTGAGTCGCGGCCTTAAGAGTGAGTGAACACGACCTGAAACTTTCAAGCGGAAGAGTGTCTTATATTAACCTGTATTGCTTTGAATATCTTCATGCAGAAGGAAATTGAAATGTATTGACAATTCGTTCTTATGTTTTGTATAAGACCCCGATTCTCAAACCAGGCAAAGATCCCCACGTACCAAGCTCATACAGACCGATCTCTCTCTTGAGTACACTGTGTAAACTGTTGGAGAAAATCCTCAACACCAGACTGGCTTGGTTTTTGGAGCGTGGAAACCACATAATTCCCATTCAGTCTTGTTTCCGCCACAATCGCAGTACCACATAACCTGATCCAGCTGGAAACAGCGATTCGTGAATCTTTCAACGTTAGACAATATTTCATAGCAGTTTTCTTTGACCTGTCCAAAGCCTACGACACCGCCTGGTGATACGACATCCTCCGATCCCTACACTCCTTTGGACTGCGCGGAAATCTGGCATACTTCGTCGACAACTTCCTCCGTGATCGCCGTATCAGAGTGAGAATAGGATCAGCTACCTCGATGCCTTACCCTGCCAAAGGAGGCATACCCCAAGGCAGCATCCTATCCCGTACCTTGTTTCTTGTAGCTGTGAATAACATAGCAGCTACCTTACCCCCATCTGTTGGAGCCTCACTATAGGTGGACAACTTCACGATCTACTTCGCTGGAGCTTCCACTCGAGTTGTTGAACGGCAACTCCAACTTGCGATTAACTCGCTAACCCGCTGGAGTCAACAAACAGGATTCCAATTCAATGCTGAAAAGACAGTATCCATGCATATCTGTCGCCGACACTACTGCCCCAAAACGGCCCATACTCTGACAATAAATGGTCAACCTGTGCGAGCGGTGGAGCAGTATAAGTACCTAGGACTGATTTTCGACACTTCCCTCACCTGGAGGCCGCACATCCAAGACCTGAAGCTGCGATGTAACTCAACCCTTAATTTACTGAAACTACTTTCTAACAAAACATGGGGCGCGGATAGAATTTCCTTACTCCGTCTCTACATAATGCTCCTGAAACCAAAGCTGGATTATGGCGTGGAGGTTTACTCCTTCGCAGCACTGTCCGTTTTGGACCTTCTCCAGCCCATCCAAAATGCTGCCATTCGTTTCGCAACGGGTGCATACCGTACCTCCCCAGTGACAAGCCTCCATTCAGACTCGGGTCTCTTGCCTCTACGGCTATATGCGACCTTAGAAAGTCTCAATTACGCGGCCAGAGTTGCGGCAAGCGTCTCCAACCCTTTACACGAATTGATCATCGAAGCAAATGAACCTCCCGCTGACCGACGCGGAATCAGGAGAGAGGCCCCACACCTGAGAGCCTTCTCCCAACGTGTTTTAGACCTCCGAGATCGATATGCTCCCTATCGAAACCAGGTGCTTCTAGAACAGATTTCTCCGCTTCCGCCGTGGCGGCTGCCTGCTATTAGCATCTGTTGCAAACTTTACAAATATTCCAAGTCCACGACGGCCCCATCCCATCTTCCAGCACTTTACCTTGACCATGTCCGAACCCACCAATTCCTCTCCTGTATTTATACGGATGGAGCCAAAGCACCAGAAGGAGCAGCATTTGCTTATATTCAAGGCACAATGACGTATCAATGTCGTATTCAACCGCATTCTACCTCGTATACTGCAGAACTATATGCTAAATACGATGCTCTTAACCACACGGAAACTCTTCCTCACCTGGTGACTACTATAATTACCGACTCGCGGAGTGCTATCCAAGCACTCTCGAGATACAAATCTCCTCACCCCATTGTTCAACGCATACAGTGTTGCCTCATTTCGAGCCGTAAACAATTTACCTTCTGCTGGGTGCCCAGCCACGTCGGAGTGCCGGGAAACGAAGCAGCCGATCGTGCAGCCCGAGAGGCTCTCCACTTACAAATAAATCCGGTTCGTCTCCCTCAAACAGATCACAAGTGGTATTACAAAAAGTGCATACGAGAACACTGGCAGGCAGAGTGGTCGGCACTTGCCAACAACAAGCTAAAGGCGATAAAACCAGATGTCCGTCCTCTCCCGTTATCATAGCAGAGGGATAGATTCTGGGAAGTAGTCCTCGCTAGGCTCCGTATAGGCCATACACGCCTCACGCATCAACACTTGCTGGAGGGCTGACCGCAACCGTACTGCAAAAATTGTATAGTGCCTTTAACGGTCCGACACATCCTCCTCGAATGTCCCGACTACGGACAAGAGCGCCAAGCTCACCTCGGCGATGAGCCGAACCTTCCTGAACTACTGACCGACCCCGTCACCTGCGGGCCACGCCCCCCTTTGAACCTTTTTTACTTGAAATTCGTCTGCTTCGTGAAATCATGCTCACCAACTGAAAATGAGTAACGTATAGAGAAAATCTACTCAGCGCCTCATATAAGGCCCAAACCATCGCCAGCGCGGATGCCCGCGACTAGAAACACAGTCGCTCCTCCGTCAGACCAAAGCTGACACACCACGGCACTAAAACGGGGCCAGGATGATCCTCACCCCCCACAAATTCCCATTATGAGACCTAAATGTAGCACCGCTACCAAACTGCGCTTCAAAGTTGCGAAAACGGCGGAAAAACCAAAAATAATAATAATAATTTGTATAAGATACAAATTTTTTCCGTTGATGACTTCTTGTATTTGAAAGCAACAAAAACTAAGTTAGTCATTGCTTTTTGTCGTGATATTCGCATTTTGTTGGGCTGTTAGGTGGTGTTCCAATTACACAATGACTGATCAGGTAGGGATCTATTTTTGTGTTCAACTTCAGGGTTTGCGCAAGAAACGCCGTGTCTCGTCATTGACGAACAACGTAAGCAAAGGTTTTTCAAAAACTGATAAACTTCGACGCTACTGCTCCAATGTTAGTAGTCACTGCCATTTAAATCTCGAGTTATTTTTCTGAAAGAAGATCTTGAGGAAACATTGCTGTTGAATGTTAGCGTAAGTTTAGAAATAAGTTTACTATTCCAAAAGAAAAATTCCTTGAAGGAAATGTAGATAAGACACCATTTTCGTGTTAGGCTACGGTTCCTAAAGTATACGTAGGAGTCTACAACTGGCCAGCAAAAATGTAAAGGTATTAGATTTAAGTCTTCAGTCAGTTAGGAGGCTGGCTCCTTTCTCACCCTTTCTGTTATCCCAAGGCCATGAAATTGTGCATCTGTGATTCATGTTTTGGCATTCGCGAGACCAGCGTTGATTTAAGGACCATGTTATTTTTAATGATGTGATGTATAATTGTGAGGTGAAGGTGTGTTCTGTCTGCTGAAAACTGACAATTATTTGTACTTGTGAAACGAAAACACTCTCGATAAGAAAGTTGACGTTGACTACGCGTCAATGTGTCCAAGTCTCTCAAGTTACACTGTTTAATGTGATTGGTTTGTGATATTAAACAGAGCTAATGATTATTATGGAAAGCACTCCTTGTATTTTATTGAGGTTTAATTTATTGGTCGATATCGGCCCTCTCATTTGGATACAACTATTGTAACTATGGGAATTAACGCTCTCGGGGGACAATGTGAGGGCCTGGCTAAAGGGTAGGTAGGCTTTCTTTTTGTTGAATGTTTTGCTACGGACCATCTTTTTCGGTTCACTGCTGCCCTTTTTTTTCAGCACCTACTACTTTCTTCTTCAACTTTGATCTTGTTTCATGAACTTCTTTCTCATCTTACTGTTTCTATGCCCTTTCTGCATAGATTCCGCCTTCCCTTTACTGCATACTAAATGGTGCCTTCTTCCTTTCCTCTCTTTGGATCACATTTGTTGCTGCGGGTAGGAAGGCTAAAACTAACCACTAAACTAAACCATGGGTCAGTCAGCCTGTGTGTGGGGCTCGCCTAGCTTATAGACACCTGGTGGTAATCATGCATTACGTTGCGGCTGTGCTTCTATGTAACTGTTAGAGACTACCTTTTAAGCTATCAATTTTACTATACCTCATTTGCGGAATACACGTTTTTCGATGTCCAAAGGATGCCACCGGGTCGCTTAGAATGTTCTAGCATCTCATGACGTTCACCTATGTAGTACTTTGTAAGCAGTGTTAGTTATTTGCAGGCTGAGTCGTCTTTCTAAGTGTGGCTTGCGCGAAACGTGAAAGCATCTTGTCTACTTTTACGAACGGCTTTCTCAACTTGCTCTTTGTATGCAACCTGTGAATAGATTCGGGGCTCGTTGTCACCGTATTAAATGCTGCTTTCTTCTATTTGGAACGCAACGCCTTTGTTGCGGTAAGGAAGGCTTAAACCAACATCTAATTTAATCTCATCTATTTTTCGAACTCAGCAACTGTCGGAGTTGGCCAGGAGATTTACAGCTCCACGAGGTTTGATGTACTACGCAGCTCGTTCCTCCCAGGGGGAAATGTGAGGTCCCGAGCTGAGAGAGAGATGGGCTTTCTTTTTGTTGAAATATAAGGTTTTATGGCAATGATTATCTCTTGTAGGTTCCCTGCTATCTTGTTTTACATAATCTCTGACTTTTGTCCTTCAACTTATATCTTATACCTTGAGCTTTCTTCTCAATTGTTACTATGTGCAGGGAATCCTGCGCGATAACACATCTTGTGCATAAATTCCGCGTTCCCTCAACTCTATCCTAAATGGTGCGTTCATCCTTCCTCTCTTCAAGCATCTCTGGGGTGACAGGAGAGCCTGAAACTAACTTACCCAAAAGTCAATCTATTGCTTTAATTATTTTTGTTTTGGTACGCGCAACGCTGCTAATAGCTGCAGGGCTTCTCTGCAACGGATGGGGTGCTAGGTAGGTTTAGTTATTCTGAGGACCAGTCGTCATTTTCAGACTGTGTATCAGTAGTTGTGGGGGGGGGGGGGGGGGGCATTTTGGTATTCTATCATCAGTTATGAGATTTTTATTGGTAGTTCAGAATGTTTACTAGTTGAATTCGTGTGGCGGATTAATATCATCTTCCATCGTCAGGTAGTTGAGATTCTTACTGTTGCCTAGAATGTTAAAATAGTGGGGCAGGATAAATGAAGATCATGTAAGAAGTTGAATCTATTTACGATTTCCGTAGAGGCTGAGCGCTGTGGAAATCTATTCCTCGGTTATCATGTCTTAGCATATTTTGGTACCGAAATTCACTAAGACGTGATAAAAAGGTGTATTTATTTTCCTTTTCTTTCTGACGAAGAGATGCCACGAATGCGTGAATACTTTCGAAAGGAGGTAAGAAAAATAGTGTTTTTTGAAGGAAAGTGTATTCATGAAAGTATTGCAGTGAAATGGATTATTGAACATTTAATTCCTTAATTCATATACCATAAGAAGTACACCACCCATGTCATGGGTTACATATTTAAGTGGGAGGGACAAAATATAATTTTTCTCTTGGATATTTCATCTTACGCACGACGTCTGAAAGTCTACAAATACGAATGAAGAATTCCGTGTAGGAAGATCTTGTAGATTTATACATGCGCGCAGGCTTCTGGGCCAGCCGTTGCTATTGTTGAAAGTTTTATGGGTAGAAGTGATTGATAACAAATCCACAATTAACAGCTCCACTTGACGTACGATGCAGAGGATTGGTATATCTTAGGAAGTTCGCGTCCCTCGAAGAGGTTAACTTCTTGAGCAGCCAGGAAACGAGGAGCGTCTGGAAAGAAAACTAACGAACCCAAAATACGGCAGCTTCAGTATTACATCTAGCGGTAAAAATGCATGTGATTATGTTTCTGGGTCAAAGTAATGGTCATGCATAGAGTCAGGGTTAGTAGAGAGGTTCAGACTAAAAATCATACCTACTGAAGCACGAGCATTGAGAATGAAATTTAATCATTTACTCTGTTTCCTGAAAAGATATATTAGCTGTTGCGCACAAAAATTGACGCGCGTGGTATTCATTTGTACATGACACAAATATTGACCCCTCGCTATATGCGACATCCCATAACAATTTTGCTATTATACAAGTGCGCATAGTAATTGACAGCCAAGGTTGATCTTCGCAAATCATGACCATCAACGTCAAAAGAGAACTCTACTTAAAATCGACGATCTTCGAAAATAATGAAGATCAACGTAAAAAAGCATCACTCGAAAGACTATCTTTACACCACTCGGAACGCTGAAATGACGTCACGATATGTAGACAGAGAGCAAACCAGGCTAAGCAAGTAATTCTGATGGTCTGAACAATGTATTGGGCACCGATGCTGCCCGGGTAGCTCGGTGCAATGCTTGCCGGACCCTTTAAGCCCTGGTCATGGTTCTAGGTTTACTTGGACATGAGACTCTGGTCATGGTTCTAGGTTTACTTGGACACGAGACCCTGGTCATGGTTCTTGGTTTACTTGCACGTAAGACCCTGGTCACGGTTCTTGGTTTACCTGCACGTGAGACCCTGGTCACGGTTCTAGGCTTGCCTCAACACGACGTCCCAACTTCCAATTGACGCCTACCTGAAAAACGTATGAATTTACTGTTTACATCAATGACAACGTGTTCGTTCGCTAACAAATTGCTGAAATACGAATGAAATGCGTTATTAGGGACACTATTTACTGATGAAAATAAAGGTTTTTGAAGCATTAAGCAAAAAATACGTAGAAAATGAATCAGTCTCCACTCTTTCTTGCCTATGCCCCAGGTTATAAAAATATTTAGTTAACGATAATTTCGTACAAAGGTTACCGCTGTTGGAATTCCGACCTTGTTATTAAACCTTTTAACAATACACGTGTTTTTTTTCGATTTATAAAGGAATATTTTTTATCTATTCCTATTCTTCAACTGCATTTAAATACGCTGCCTGTACTCCCGATACTTAATCGAATTTCATTTGAAGAAAGTTCATGCCTAAGGATTTTGAGCGAAAAAATAATTTTACGGCGGAATTTCCACCGAGGTCACCAACAAAATGCACTTTGGATCCCCTTAAGAATTGATATATGTAAGTAAAAAAATTAGATCAGATAAGATAGTTTAGACTTCCTTAATCACGGCTAAGATGTTCCTAAATGAGGAAGAAGGAAGGCCCCATTTAATGTTAAACTTAGGAAACGGGGAAGCTATGCACAATGTGAGTTCCTATACAAGATCCCCATAGGCATAGAAACTGCAAGTTGAATAAAAAGTTCATGATACAAAATAAAAGTTAAATAAGAAAGATGTATGAATAGAAAAAGAGGATGAGTAATCCAAAAAAGATGGCCAGCAAACAAAGTATAAAATTACTTTATTCCAACGAAAGTTAAGCCTACCCAACTTTCACCTCGGGACCTTATAATATAATTTCTCCAAAGGGAGCACTAATTCCCACAAATAAAAGTTGTCCCCTCCCGAGGGAGACGTAAAATGAGTGGTACTTTTTGCTAACACAACACTCGGTCAGCTCGAAAAAAAATGAGGAGAAACGCATCGCGATAAGAATAATGGTAGATTAGATTAGTCGTTAGTTTTAGCTTCCCTACCCGCAGCAACAAATGCGATTCAAAGAGAGGAAGGAGGAAGGCACCATTTAATATGGAGATTAGATTAGTCGTTAGTTTTAACTTCCCTACCCGCAGCAACAAATGCGATCCAAAGAGAGGAAGGAGGAAGGCACCATTTAGTATGGAGTTAAGGAAACGCGGAATCTACGCAGAAAAGGCATAGAAAAATATCAAGTTGGGAAAGAAGATGACGAAACAAGAAGAAGTTGAAGAAGGAAGTAGTAGGTGCTGAAAATCAGGACAGCAGTGAACCGAAAAAAGGTGGTCCTTAACATAACAAAAACATTTTATTTCAACAAAAAGAAGGCATACATAACTCTCAGCTCGGGCCCTCACATTGTCCCCCTGGGAGCGCTAATTCCCATAGATACAATAGTTGTATCTTCCTGAGGGGAAGAATAATGGTAAGTAAATGCTTGAACATTCAAAGAAAATTGAGGGATAAACTTGTGTCGCGGTGAGTTAATAACATACTTCCCGAGACCATCCCTATGTAAAATCTTGTGTGCAGTTTAATGAGATCGAACACTTTCACTAATAATATAATAATGATAATAATAACAATAATAATAATTATAATGAAGGCATCTACGGATGCTTTATTTCTAATTTCAAGTCTGATACATATCACCTTGTACATTGGATTTTCGAATGCCTTATAACTAACACCAGGACGGCATGACGCTTTCCCCCGGTCAAGACCGGTACCCATTTCAGACACCTGGGTAGAGTGGGGTATTGTGCTTGGAATTTTTCCCCTATACCCAACAGAGAAAATCACCACCAGCGCCGGGACTCGAACCCGGGTTTGCCTGCACGGAGGCGGGTTAGATAGCCACACGGCTACAACGAGCACACTACACTACATGGAGAAAAGACACGAGCTTGCCAACAGGTGCGCTGTCGCCCCCAACGTCTCCCACGGAGGGCGGCGCGGAGTCGTTAACGAGTACAGCGATGTGCATTCTTAGCAATTTTGCTGTTTTACAAGGGCGCACAAAAACTGACGACCAAGGTTGATCTTAGCAAATCATGATGATCAACGTCAAAAAAGAACATAAATCATAATAGACGATCTTAATTAAACCACTTAGAACGCTGAAATGACGTTAGGATATGTCGACAGCACGAAAATCACTGCACGCTGTCTTGCAGCGTGCAGTGCTGAGCAATCTACCCAGTCTAACTTTTTCGCCACCTGCATGCATGTTTTTCATCGCCTAGGCTATTTAATTGCTTAAATCGCTTAGGCGGCAAAAAACATGCATGCAGGCGGCGAAAAAGTTAGACCGGGTATGACGCTGTGATGCACTGTGACACGGCCATGCAGACACAGAGGGTAGCTCAGTTTGAAAAGGCTCTTGCACTTCGATATTCACGAGGTAGCTGTGTGCTCTCCGTGGTACAGTGGTTAAGGGATCGGGCTCGTATGTTGGAGTCGCGGGTTCGTATCCCGGAGCTGGCGCGGAGATTTTCCCCGTTGGGTATAAGGGAAAGCTCAAGCACAATACCCCACTCAACCCAGGTGTCGGAAATGGGTACCGGCTTTATGGGGGAGCCGTCATGGTGTCTTATATATAGGGTTAGTTGTAAGACATTTGAAAAACCAATGCTTAGATCATATGTATCAGGCTTGATTGGAAATAAAGCATCCCAAAGATGCCGATGTTAACCTTTAACTTTTGAGCAGATTGCGTCTTTCTCTGATTAGCTTTGATACAATTTCCGTCCCAGTGAGCCTTTTTTAATCCTCGGGCCGGGCTAAGGTTGGATGCGCGTAGAAAACGCTTTGAGGAGCCAGTCTAGTCTGTCTTTCATTATCTATAGGTTTTGCTCTCAAGAACTGTGAAAAAGTTTTTAATGAATAGTAGCAATTTAATAACTAAGGCGCGCGGCTGCATCCCCTGCGAGACCGCCAACAGCTCTATTGCCGTTTATGCCTCGCGTCTTGGTATTCAACAAACGAATGAAGTTGTAATAGGTTGAATCGTTCAATTGGTGATGGACGATGTGCGTTTGTGTCAGAGAACTGTCATCGCACTTGAAAAATCAGAGAAGATGAAGCGCGTTCAGAGTGTTCACTTATGATTCGAAGTGCGAGGTCAATTGCGTACAACTTTGAAGAAAACATGAAAGAAATATGCAGGAGGGAGATTTGTTCGTTGGTGTTGCTACAAACGGCAGCAGTCCTCAAGTCATTGCTGCGCTTACAGACGCTAATGTAGGGTGACGTAAAATCAACTGCTTGCACATCAAGCACCTGTGTTCCTGTACATATAAAAATAGTTTAGTTCCATGAAGATGATACAAAAATCATCATTGGTTTAAATATCTTAACCTGAAGATCCTCGATTGATATACACATGTGGGTATCGTAGTACCCATGTCAGTAGTCGAGATAAATGAATTATGAGGAAAGCAAAGGAAAATGCCTTCCCTTTATTGTTTGACTGCATGTAAAATACAACTTAAAAGAAAAAACTTAATACCAGTGACGATACATTGTTCAAAACACTTTTATTAGTGCACGCTTAAATTGGAATGCGAGCTTTGGAACATTAATGTTGAAAATAAAATAGGTGGATTTGAATAATTTTACGTTCAGGACTATGAGGTTGATATTCAGAACTATTTTTCCACTTCTACAAATAAAATAGTACGCCAATTAACGAGCGAGGAGAGAAGAACGTATTTTACCACTAAGCAAATTTATATGCAATTACACTGGCGCAAAAAAGTTCGCCGGAGTTAGAAACATGAAAAAGATTGCCTTACAACGCTAGTCAAAACATTTACAACATAATTGGAGCAATACGTGAGGTTAACTACCCAAATAATGCTGCCATAAAAATAAAATACACACGAGCGTAAGAAACGACAAATTGCAACACGGGCCATGCGCTAACAGGAACATTTTAAGACATGAATAAGAAAAAAAGCCCCCAATGTCCCATAAAGCTAAAACATATGACGAAATTATATCTCTTTCTGAAATTTTCTAAAATAAAGGTTTTTAGTTGATAGACATATTTGGGTGTCATGACAACTCGATTGTGTCAATTTTTGTATCAAAGACTAATAAAAACATGAAAATGTATCCCGAACCAAGTTATTTTAGGTTTATAAAGTTTAATGTAAAATTTAATAAAAGAAATAAAAAGATGAACATAGTGGGATGAAACATTATTGACAGACCCCACGTACATTGACACACTCGCTTCGGCTTTCGTGACATTAGGGAACAATGATGACAGTGTCTGTAGATAATTTATAATCAACACTATACGGTCGAAATGGCAGAAATTTGATATATTTTTTACAGAATAGAAGTAATTCAACGTCCTCAAATAACATGCTTCAAGTCACGCAACAAAATTATATTTCTTACATAAATGCTTGACAGTAATATAAGGAAATGACGTGGTAGGTAACGTGACAGGTTGATAGTTAATAAAAAGATGTATTTATAGTACAAATGTAAGTCACTAGATTAGCAGTTTTGCAGTAACTGCTGAGCCTATATGTACTAAAATACTA
Organism: Morinoia aosen; assembly: GCA_030386875.1. NCBI lineage: Eukaryota > Metazoa > Arthropoda > Malacostraca > Amphipoda > Talitridae > Morinoia > Morinoia aosen. The sequence goes on from CM059558.1 coordinate 23,052,385, forward strand.
GCATACAAGCAGTCACACCGCATACGCACAGTACTAAACGGTAGTGTAATGCTGTGAAATGTATTGAAATGTTGGGTAATGAGCGAAAAATTCTTAATTACTTTTTCAGTACGTACTGTAGCATACAATTATTGTTGAGACGCAAAAGGACGTGTTATTTTTGTCTTAAATTCTTTCATTGTTTGCGGGGTGTGATACTCTGGGAAAGTTTGTTCCACAGTATGGCGCCTGATATTCACAGCTTTCTGCCCAATGTCGGATGAATGGTAGTTGACTAAGACATTATTTTTCTCCAAATTGTCTTTTGATTGGTTACAGTGGGGGATGGAATTGGACAATATCAGCATTGCTCTGAGGAAGACAAAGAGGAAACGAGTTGTGCTTTACGAGTGAAGAATCTTTCTTTAGAGGGAGTCCAGCCGATTGCATTTGAGAGAGAAGTTGCGTGATTACCCTTCTTGAATTCACGTTTGCATACTACCTTGACCTCGCCAAATTCATACACTTTTGTAACATTTTGATCGAACGAAATGCTTAATTTTTTAAATTTTGCTAATGGCTTAGTTTCACTAGGGTCGGATGGGCATCGTACATTTTCCATGGCGGCAAAATCTGCATTTACGTCCGCTGCGTCGGTTGTTCATGTTAGTCAGACCAAGATCAAAAGAATAAAGAAAAAAGACATTTAATAAATTAAGAGTTACCAAGAAAGAGCAGGCTTCACCAAGTGACACACTATATCCAGGGACGCGATAAAATGGTAGGTGTTCATGGCAAAAGTGGAAGATATATATTTTTGTTGGCAAAAGTTTTCTATTGGTAGGTAGTAGGGCGCTCTCCATGTTGATTCTAATTATGTCGGTGAGTTTTGATTGCCGTTATCAAAAGCCATTCATCGGAAAGCTATTATGAACAACAGGAGTTGTCACAGCAGGTAGACTGATAATATCACTTCGAGAACGTGCGAGTGAGCTGGATACAAGTAACTGTTATCAAATACTTGTCAGATTTATTGACACCATAACACGAAAAGAAGGTATATTAAAAAAAAAATCATCAGAAGCGTTTTGCTACTTTCGATGCCAGTAAAATGTGATACAGGGAGTGTTACAAATTTTATCCGGGAAAAAACCGTCAGTTGGGCAGCCGAATCGACAAATGTACTTTCGTAGCACAGCTGCACAGTTACAACGAGGTAAAATGTTTGAAATACTGTTCCTTTTTTACAACTTGTTTAACACTTTGACCGCAATTGGTTAAACTCAAGTTCATTATTCAACTTAAATTTAAAGTTAATGGTAAGAAGCAATTTTGAAAATAGCCAACATTAACTGGATCGTGCCTTCATTTAGCTTTAATTAAGTATTTATGAAAATTGAGTTTGTGACTACTGGTTGGTCAGCAGCATTGTGAAAATCCCCTCCGTGGCCACCGGTGGCGCACGTTGCGGTCAAAGTGTTAAATTATAGAAATTCATTTAAATCGTTGGTAACGCGAACAAAAGTTTTGTGAGACACTATTTTTGCATTCGCCTTGCCGCGGATTCTGTTTAACTTTTGCCATTCACAACCGGTCGGCGTGGTGGTTATGTTGGAGGTTGCTGCACACGCTTTTAGCAGTTCTGTTTGCTTCTCTGTAAGTCCTCGCTGCCACTATCCTTGTTTGCATCCTTCTTTCCTTATCATCTATCATCCCCATCTATTTTGAGTCCATGTAGAACGTCTCCTTTCTTACGAACCAGTTTTATGCTACGCAGCTCTCTAGTTTCGTAGGGTATTGACTTTTTGGACGAAGGCATCCGTTCAACTATTTCATCACAGAAACTTTTACAGGATCTTCTGCTATCTCATGGTGTCCACTTTTCGACGTTTCATTGTTTCGGTGCTGCTTTCAGTTACATTAGATTAGATGTTAGATTAAGCCTCCCTATTCGCAACAAAGGCGACCCAAAGAGAGAAAGGAGGAAGCTAGGCCCCATTTAATATGGAGATAAGACTTCTAGTAACACTTTTTGAAATTTCATCCTTCTCTCGACCTCAATTCCATCTGTCGGCTGGCAGTGCATCCAGAGGCAACGCTCCTGGAAAGTCGTCACAATTTACGACTTAAGGACTGAAAATATTTAACACTTTGACTGCGACTACTAAATATAAGGTTTAACGCCAAACTCAAATTCAAAGTCAATTGTAGTAAACTATTTTGAAAATACCAAACATGAACTGGTTCGTGCCTTCATTTAGCACTGATTAAGTATTTATGAAAATTGAATTTGCGACGACAAGTCGGTCAGCAGCATTATGAAAATTATCTCAGTATACCACCGGTGGCGCACGTCGCAGTCAAAGTGTTAAACAATTTAAACAATTTATTAACCACAGGTGATACAGAGGTAGAATATATTATCGAGATTTTATGCTAGTTACTGTACAGCGAAATATTTCCAGTTACGCTTCAGAGTTGATATAGCACACGATGACTAAATAAGAGTAGAAATGGTATTTCAATTGGAGATACAGTGAAATCTTTCAAAGAAATGTATGGGGAATATCCGATCGAAATATCAGTGGAGGTAATGCATCCTGTAAATGCTATTAATAAATATTACTTTTTATTATATATTATTTAATATTATTAAATACTACTAAATATTATTATTAAACAAATATTCCTTTTACTATAATTGTATAAAGGGATTACTGTAGGACAGTGTGACGTTAAGTATAGTCTACGAAACATGGGCGGCAGCGTTTTGGTTGAAGGTGTTGAAGTTCCGTGAAAGTATATTTTGCATTAATTGTCCTCTTCGCTCTAAAGTACTGATAGAGTGCATCGCACTATATTGACCACTGTGGAGGTCATTAAATTAAACATTAATTAACATTAATAAATTCCCATTAATTAACATTAATTAACATTAACTAACATTAATTAACATTAATTAACATTATTTAACATTAATTAAACATTAATTAAATTAGTTTATTAGTTTATTAGTTAGTTTAAGCCTCCCTATCCTCAACAATGAGATGTAAAGAGAGGAAGGAAGAAGGCACCATTTAGTATGGAGTTAAGGGAACGTGGAATCTATGCAGAAAGGGCACAGAAACAGAAAGCTAAGAAAGAAGTTCATGAAACAAGAAAAAGTTGAAGAAGAAAGTGGTAGGCGGTGAAAAACAGGACAGCAGTGAACCGAAAAAAAGATGGTCCGTAACACAACAAAACCTATTCTATTTCAACAAAAGAAAGCCTACCTAACCTTTAGCTCGGGCCCTCACATTGTCCCCCTGGGAGCGCTAGTTCCCATAGATACAATAATTGTATCCCCCTGAGGGGCTTTAATCAAATTAAAAATTGAACACTGTGGAGGTCATTAAAATCTCCCGCTGCCATAACCGGTCTGGGCTGCATACTTTTACCGAGGCCAATTATACTTCAAGATTCAAATTTCTCCCTGGTGGCAGATGCACACAGAGTGCTGCATAACCGATTTATTTAATAAAGGTTGTTAGAGAGGAATGAGGTATGAAAAAGATTGAGAGTATAGATAAAGAATGGGCGTGTCCAGCCTACAGCCTACAGTAGGGTGGCCATTACTCATAGGGTAGATTTTTTTCACCAAATTTTCTTGCAGGACCCCCTAAAAAGGTGAGGTTGATAGAAAAACTGATACTGGTAAAGTTTCAGACCGTTTGAACATCGTTAACCCGTGCCCAACGGCCTCAAAGTTCTGAAAAATCGCGAAAAATGCCATTTTTCAGAACTTTGAGGCCGTTGGGGCACGGGTTAACGATGTTCAAATGGTCTGAAACTTTACCAGTATCATTTTTTCTATCAACCTCACCTTTTTAGGGGGTCCCATCTAGAAAATTCTGTGAAAAAAATCTACCCGATGAGTACTGGCCACCCACAGCTAACAGCCCACAGCCTACAGCCTTACAGCCTACAGCCTTACAGCCTACAACCTACAGTCTAGTCTATGAAATAAATATTCAGAAATATTTAAAAAAACAACGACACAAGCCGTATTAAATCATTTACAGTATCTTAACTCTAATATAGATGAAGGAAAGTTTGTTTTCTCCGTATTTCTTGACTTTCGAAAAGCATTCGATTGTGTGGAACATAACATATTACTCTCGAAACTCCACTGTTATGGCATTCGAGGAATTGCCCATGATTGGTTCAAGTCATACCTAACAAATCGGAAGCAACACGTTACGTTGTCATTGACGACGCAAAATCAGACCCACAGACAATTAGCCATGGTGTTCCACAGGGATCTGTCCTTGGGCCTCTCCTATTTCTGATATTTATAAATGATATTATCAAATCTACATCATTTTTCAAATTCATACTTTTTGACAATGACAGCACGTTTCTGCGGCCCATCCGAACCACAATACTGCTATGATTGCGGAGAGTATAAATAATGAATCCCATAAGGTTTCATTGTGGCTAAAAGCTAATAAAATAAGCCTCAACATCGATAAAATAAAATATATTACATTTTCATAAAAGAAAAATATATCTCTCCCACGCATAAAAATTGGCGAAGGTGAAATCGAAGAAACCAACTCATGTAAGGTCCTGGGTATCGTAATAGATGAACATCTGACCTTCAAAGAGCACATCGCTCATATTAGTTCTAAATTAACAAAATCCACCGGAATCCTGAATTAAGTTAAAAATTACCCGCCCGAAACAGCTTTACGAATGCTCTACCGAACGCTCATTTCACCATATCATTATTATTATATAAGAAAGTTTTAGCCTTCCTTAATTGCACGACAAAGATGTTCTAAGAGAGGAAGGAGGAAGGCACCATTTAGCATGGAGTTGAGGGAACGCGGAATCTATGCACAAGGTGCACAGAAACAGGAAGCTAAGAAAGAAATTCATGAAACCAGAAAAAGTTGAAGAAGAAAGTAGTAGGTGCTGAAAAACAGGACAGCAGTGGACCAAAAAAAGATGGTCCGTAACAAAACAAAAACCTATTCTATTTCAACAAAAAGAAAGGAAGCCTACCTAACCTTTAGCTCAGGCCCTCACATAGTCCCCCTGGGAGCGCTAATTCCCATAGATACAATACCTGTATCCCACTGAGGGGTCATTTCACCATACTTGCAATACGGAATAGAAGCATGGCACGGAACTGATAAAAATAAAACCAATATAATTTTCACTCTGCCAAAAAGAGCCATCAGAGCGGTAAAGAATCTAGAATATAATGCTCACACAAATGAAACATTCAAAAATTTACAAATACTTAAACTTTCGGAGCTCTACAAAATCTCCATTTGCAATTTCATTTAAAAACATTAACAAATGATGGCGACAATAGCCTAAAACAATTAATAACTGCGAAAACTGGTCATCACGACCATTTAACCCGAAATAAAAGCAAATTTATGCTTCCTTATTATTCAAAGGCCCGGTCGCAACACAGTATCCTCTTCGTTGGAACTAAAACTTGGAACTCAATACCTGCGGAGATCCTAATATTAATTCTTACAAAGTATTCAAAAGAAATCTTGAGTCTCACTTCCTATCGGAATACTAGTCGTGTAAGATCACCAAGTCACATCTTGTCTCCTACATGACTGTTTCCAATAATGTAATTTGCCATGGGTAATATCGCCGATCTTCAGTCTACTGTTAAATCGTTTATCGAATATGCTGTTAAATATATTCCATATGACCTATATTGTAAAACGAAATATCTGATATCGAGTAAATTATCTCACTGATCAGTCTAATGCGAAACTATGTTAAGGGCACGGTCAGGGCGAGACCAAAAGTCCGTCGGTTCTCGACGGATATTTCTAAGATTTTCACAGTATAGATGTCAAATGATGCGGCATTTCTCTTTGAATTCGTGTGTTTTTGAGAAAATTAATAAAAAATATGATTTTATTTTAAAAAACCTGAAAAAAGGGTGTTGCGGAAAAATGGACCTCGCCCACAATTTAAAAGTTACAGAACCGTATAAAGGTTTTCTAGGTAGATTATTGTCATGTCTTGAGATCCGGTGGTAACGTTTTAGATTAATCGATTTTCTGAATTTTGAGAAATTTTTTCCAAAAATCGACTACTTTTTCCGTTTTCAAATTCTTCTGTTTATAATTTTCAACATGATTTGAAATTCAAAAAACTGTACCACTGCCTCTCTGAGAAATTTCAATCGCTATCGATTGATATATTTGCCATTCCTGTACCTTCAAAACTGTGAGCTAAGTCCCTCTTCAAAGATCAAAAAGTTAACTTTTCATGAGAGCCATTTTTCTAAAAAAATTACTTTTTTTTCGTTTTATTTCTGAATTATTCATTTGTTTTTAATAAATTTTAGAGCTATTGTAGATCTTCCTAACCTCTATCGATTGATATATTAGCCATTCCTATAACTTAAAAACTGTGGGAAAGGATTAATATAAAAAAAAACAATGAATCCAAATTTCAGAACACCAGTCATTTGTAAAAAACGTTTTTTTTAATTGCATAGAAATCCTAATTTTTTCCACTTTTCTCTTGGTAGCTCTTTTTAAGCCCTTTCGAATGATATATTTGCCATTCTCGTACCTTCAAAACTGCGGGAGGCGATTGTATGTTTACAAAACAGCTAATTAGCTGATGACTCAGAGCAGCCGGACTCAAAACACTCAGTTACATCATCATAATTAAAACTGAGAGTTAGGATGTTTTGTTTGAGTACTAAAGCATTTCAAGCAAGGCCATGAATGAACTGTCTTGCTATTCTCGTAGAGGAACGCCCAAAACTGATTCGGAATTAGGGGGGGGGGGGGAGGGAGGGGGAAGGGGGAAATCACTTATACACTGGCGCGCCAAGGTCACGTTACTGTGCAGCATCTTCTACTCCGTCTAGGAGACGAACCAATGTACGTACTTGAAAGCGAATTATACCGTTGGATGCGCAAGAAAATTCACTATAAGATGAGTTCATAAACCGTAAACTTACCATTATTTAAAATTCGACCCAGACCGTGCCCTTAAGTGATTTAGGTTAAACATTATTGTACACCTTAGAATAACGTTGATGGTAGGATGCCCCAGAAGTCGCTGAACTTATTCGGGCCCACAGGTAGCTATATTCAAATTTGACCATTGTACTAGACTTGAGAAACATTCTACCTCTGTATCTCCTGCGGTAAATAAATTGTTTAACTTGTTTTACTTCGTGTTTCTTATCAGAGCATTTTGCCGGATTGGATAAGTTAGTTTGAGTCTCCCAATCCTAAACAAAGGTGCTCCAAAGAAAGGAAGAGGTGCTATCTAGTATGGAGTCTAGGAAATAGGGAATCTCTGGACGAGGTGCGTTCCCACAAGAAAGAAGTTTTTGCAACGAGATAAAAAATCGATGAAGAAAGACAGACTTGCTGCAAAAAGAGCTGTGAACCAAAAAAGAAGATGGTCTGTAACCATACAAAACTTATTTTACTTCAACTAAAGCAAGGCTAATTGAACCCCTTCAGCTCGGAACATCACATCTTCCCCCTGGGAGTGCGAATTCAATTTACAATTTACAATTTACAATTTACAATTTATTTACCACAGGAGATACAGAGGTAGAATGTTTCTCAAGTCTAGTACAATGGACAAGTTTGAATATAGCTACCTGTGGGCCCGAATAAGTTCAGCGACTTTTGGGGCATCCTACCATCAACATTATTCTAAGGTGTACAATAATGTTTAACCTAAATCACTTAACCTAGTTTCACATTAGACTGATCAGTGAAATAATTCAATCGATATCAGATATTTCATTTTACAATATAGGTTATATGGACTATTTTTAACAGTACATTCGATAAAAGATTTAACAGCAGACTGAAGGCGAATTACATATTACCCATGGCAAATTTCATTTTTGGAAACAGTCATGTTGGAGACAAGATTTGACTTGGTGATCTTACATGACTAATATTCCGATGGGAAGTGAGTCTCGAGATTTCTTTTGAATACCTTGTAAGAATTACTATCACGGATCTCCGCAGGTATTGAGTTCCAAGTTTTAGTTCCAACGAAGAGGATACTGTGTTGCGACCGGGCCTTTGAATAATAAGGAAGCATGAATTTACTTCTATTTCGGGTTAAATGGTCGTGATGACCAGTTTGCGCACTTAATAATAGTTTCAGGCTATTGTCGCCATCATTTCATAATGTTTTGTAAATGAAATTACAAATGGAGATTTTATAGAGATCTGGAAGTTTAAGTATTTGTAAATTTTTGAATGAATCATTTGTGTGAGCATTATATTCTAGATTCTTTTCCGCTCTGATTGCTCTTTTTTGCAGAGTAAAAATTATATTGGTTTTATTTTTATCAGTTCCGTGCCATGCTTCTATTCCGTACTGCAAGTATGGTGAAATGAGCGTTCGGTAGAGCATTCGTAAAGCTGCTTCAGGCAGGTAATTTTTAACTTTATTCAGGATTCCGATGGATTTCGATAATTTAGAACTAATATGAGCGATGTGCTCTTTAAAGGTCAGATGTTTATCTATTATGATGCCCAGAAACTTGCATGAGTTGGGTTCTTCGATTTCACCTTCGCCAATTTTTATGTGTGGGAGAGATATGCTTTTCTTGTATGAGAATGTAATATACTTGGTTTTTTCGATGTTGAGGCTTATTTTATTAGCTTTAAGCCATAATGAAACCTTATGGAGTTCATTATTTATGCTCTCCGCAATCATAGCGGGATTTTGGCTCGGAAGGACCGTAGAAAGCGTGCTGTCATCGGCAAAAAGTATGAATTTGAAAAATGATGTTGATTTGATAATATCATTTATAAATATCAGAAATAGGAGAGGCCCTAGGACAGACCCTTGTGGAACTCCATGGCTAATTGTCTGTGGGTCCGATTTTGCGTCGTCAACGACAACATATTGCTTCCGTTTTGTTAGGTATGATTTGAACCAATCATGGGCAATTCCTCGAATGCCATAACAGTGTAGTTTCGAGAGTAATATTTTATGGTCCACACAGTCGAATGCTTTTCGAAAGTCAAGAAAAACGGAGAAAACAAGCTTTCCTTCATCTATATTAGAGTAAAGGTACTGTAAATGATTTAATACAGCTTGTGCCGTTGATTTCTTAGAACGAAAACCGAATTGTCCGTCGTAGAGAAAAGATTTTTGTTCAAAATACGAATACACTTTTTTATACACAATTTTTTCAAATATTTTGCTCATAATTGGTAAAACAGAGATAGGTCTATAATTATTAACGCAGTTTTTATCACCATTTTTAAAAATAGGGGTGACTCTGGCAGTTTTGAGAGAGTTGGGGAACATACCTTGAGAAAGCGAATGGTTGATAATATCAGATATGCACGGTGCTATTATATCAGCAATAGACTTAATAATTTTAGCTGAAAATGTATTTAATCCATTTGATTTATTTTTCAAGTTACATGGATTCAATAGTTGTATCCTCCGAGGAAGAGCATCGTGTCTCACTGATATTAGCGTTAGTCTGTAATTCCCAAAATGTAATATATAGAAAATAACACCTAAAGGTCGTTCCACAAGTAAATGTAATTCTAACCTCTCAGACATGAAAATATTAGGCTAACTTCTTAACACACTAACCGCCACGTGAACCACCAGTCTTAAGCTGAGGGAGTTTTCATAATGCTGCTGAACAACCAGTAGTCACATACTCAATTTTCATAAATACTTAAAGTTAAATGAAGCCACGATCCAGCTAATGTTTGCCATGTTCAAAACTTCTCGCTACAATCGACCAAGTTTGAGTTGAATGTTGAACTATACGAGTAGTTTAACGTGTTAAGCTGATGATAAGGCCGTAATAGTAAACGCTATAGGTTTTCAACAATTTAACAATTTAACAATTTATTTACCACAGGTGATACAGAGGTAGAATTTTTCTTAAGTCTAGTACAATGGTCAAATTTGAGTATAGCTACCTGTGGGCCCGAACAAGTTCAGCGACTTCTAGGGCATCCTACCATCACGTTATTCTAAGGTGTACAAAATGTTTAACCTAGTTCACTTAACCTAGTTTCGCATTAGACTGATCATTGAGATAATTAACTCGATATTTGATGCTGTATTTTACAATATAGGTCAAATCGGCTATATTTAATAGTATGTTTGATAAAACGATTCAAGAGCAGACAGAATATTGGTTATGGTACCCAAGGCAAGTTACATTATGACATTATCATTAGTTACATGTAGGAGGCAAGATTTTGACATGGTGATCTTACACGACTAGTATTCTGATAGGAAGTGAGACTCAAGATGTCTTTTGAATACTTTGTACGAATTACATTCACGGATCTCTGCAGGTATAGAGTTCCAAGTTTTGGTTCCAACGAAGAGGATACTGTTTTGCGACCGGGCCTTTGAAAAATAAGGAAGCATGAATTTACTTCTATTTCGGATTAAATGGTCGTGATGACCAGTTTGCGCAATCAATAATTGTCTTAGGCTATTGTCACCATCATTTGTTAATGTTTTGTAAATGAAATTACAGATGGAGATTTTGTAGAGATCCGAAAGTTTAAGTATTTTTAAATTTTTGAAAGAATCATTTGTGTGAGCATTATATTCTAGCTTCTTTACAGCTCTGACAGCTCTTTTCTGTAGAGTAAAAATTTTGTTGGTTTTATTTTCATCAGTTCCGTGCCATGCTTCTATTCCGTATTGCAAGTATGGAAAAATGAGCGTTCGGTAGAGCATTTGTAAAGCTGTTTCAGGCAGAAAATTTTTAACTTTATTTAGGATTCCGATGGATTTTGATAATTTAGTACTAATATGAGTGATGTGCTCTTTGAAGGTCAGATGTTTATCTATTATGATGCCCAGAAACTTACATGAGTTGGGTTCTTCGATTTCACCTTCGCCAATTTTAATGCATGTGAGAGATACATCTTTCTTGTATGAGAATGTAATATAATTTGTTTTATCAATATTAAGGCTTATTTTATTAGTTTTGAGCCACGATGAAACCTTGTGAAGTTCAGTATTTATACTCTCCCCAATCATAGCAGGATTTTGGTTCGGAAGGACCGCAGAAAGCGTGCTGTCATCGGCAAAAAGTATGAATTTGAAGAATGATGTAGATTTTACAATATCATTGATAAAAATCAGAAACATGAGAGGCCCAAGAACAGATCCTTGTGGAACTCCATGGCTAATTGTCTGTGGGTCTGATGTTGCGTCGTCAATGACAACGTATTGCTTGCGATTTGTTAGGTATGACCTGAACCAATCATGGGCAATCCCTCGAATGCCATAACGGTGTAGTTTCGAGAGTAGTATTTTATGGTCCACACAATCAAATGCTTTTCGAAAGTCAAGAAATACAGAAAAGACAGGCTTTCCTTCATCTATATTAGAATAGAGGAATTTTAAATGATTTAATATAGCCTGTGTTGTTGATTTTTTGGAGCGAAAGCCGTATTGTTTATCGTAAAGAAATGATTTTTGTTCAAAATAAGAGTACATTTTTTTATGCACAATCTTTTCGAATACTTTGCTAATAATTGGTAGTACGGAGATAGGTCGATAATTGTTTACACAGGTTTTTTCACCACTCTTAAAGATAGGGGTTACTCTAGCAACTTTGAGGGAGTTCGGGAAAGTGCCTAGCAAGAGAGACTGGTTAATAATATTTGATATCAGCGGGGCTACAATGTCAGCAATAACTTTAAGTACTTTAGTCGGAAACGTTTGTAACCCACTCGATTTATTTTTCATGTTGTTTATGCACGTAATTACATCGGAGGAGTTTGTAGGCGTAAAGAAAAAGGAGTTGGGTTCTCGAATATGATCCATAAATTCCAGGTGGTCAGTAGACTTTTAGTAGATGTTCATCAGTTAGCGCTTTGAATGTGAATGCATAGAAAACGGCCTGCCGGTGCATAAAAAACGGTCTGACGTCTTCGAGATATTCTAGTTATCCTTTGAGAGGAATACTTCAAATCGAGTTTCAGGGTTGAAATAGATCGCAATACCGAAATATCAGTAAATACAGCATCAAATCAATGGTGTACAAAAATCTTCCAGGGATACGTTTAAAAAAAAATGCGTTGAATGATACGAAATTAACATTGAGTGAATAGATGGGTAACATGTTATTTTATGGCTTCCTCGGCGCAATGTAGGTGTTCTAAATAGAGAAAAGAGGAAGGCACCACTGGGTATAGAAGAAGGGATCGGGGAACCCATGCACAATGCGTGGTACCAAGCGTTTCCTAAGCATAGATAAGGTATGTTTAAAAATGTTTAAGGAATAAGATAAAAGTTGGATAAGAAATAATAGGCGCAGAAAAAAGGCAGCAGTGAGCCGATTATTAGTTCGTTATAAAATAAAAAACTTATTCGGACCATATTTTCATATTAACGAGCCCATCCAAACTACAGCTTGGAACTTCCTACTTTCTACTGGGAATTGTGAATACCAAAAATTCAATTTTGTATCACCCTGAGGAGGGGGAGGGGGAGGGGGAGGGGGAGGGGGAGGGGGAGGGGGAGGGGGAGGGGGAGGGGGAGGGGGAGGGGGAGGGGGAGGGGGAGGGGGAGGGGGAGGGGGAGGGGGAGGGGGAGGGGGAGGGGGAGGGGGAGGGGGAGGGGGAGGGAGGGTTAGGGCATTGGTGTAAAAATAAATTAAAGCCTCCATGTTCTGCGTTATTGCGACGCAAGGGGGAATCATTCGAGTAGCATAGCATTATTATCATTATATACGAAAGCCTCCTTTAACCACGACAAAGATGTTCCAAGAGAGGAAAAAGGAAGGCACCATTTAATATGGAGTTGAGGGAACGTGGAATCTATGCACAAGGTGTACAGAAACAGTTAGCTACGAAAGAAGTTCATGAAACAAGAAAAAAGTTGAAGAAAGTAGTAGGTGCTGAAAAACAGGACAGCAGTGAACCGAAAAAAGATGGTCCGTAACAAAACAAAAACCTATTTTATTACAACAAAAAGGAAGCCTACCAAACCTTTAGCTCGGACAGTTGCATAGCAATAAAAGTGTCTCGTCATACTAGTTTCTGTGCGCCCGGCGGACGTCTTAGCGAAAATCCGGTGAAAAAACCAAGACCCATACGCGCACAGATTCAAAGGAAGATGAACACCACTTACCCTAGACGCCGCGTGGCGTTCACCGAAGGATTGTTCCTTCTATTGATGTCGCCTTTTTATAGGGTAGCCCCTCGAACGCGTCGTCGCAGCGCCTTTAAATTTGGCAGGCACATAAAAGGCCCTTTCGACATGAACCTAAGCTTTTTTCTTCGAGATCGTGCGAGAACTTTTCCTTCAATGGCCGTTCAAAGGTCGAAAATCGACCGAAATGACACATTTTCAAACTGCTGCCAAACACCCATAGAATGCCTCTAGGCGGCTGTTATTTCAGCATGTGGTAGACGAAACAATGGAGTATACGCCAACGTTGCCATTTTGCGATCCGTTCATAAAAACTATCCCTCTTTGCCCCTCAAAGTTTGCGAAAAAATTTTAGGGTATTTTTGACGAAATTTGGAGAATTATTTTGAGAAAACCACGCAGTTTTAAACTTTCAAACTTTGATAGCTCGTACATTTTCAAAAGTTCTACGCCTCATAAAATCAACGGCTCTCGAAACGATCAAGTTTCGACACAACTTGGGGTCAAAGTTTTCCTCAAAATTTTCGAAAATTTTGTGTGAGGTTTGAGTTTGCCTAAGTATTGAACGGTAATACCTGGGGGTGTCAAACTTTGTAGTCTCGTTTAGAAAGCTTTGTAATATACCCAGCGAGTTTTACAGAGTGCCAGCTATGAAAACTTGAGTGGTGCGCAACTTTAAAGTTCAAGTAAAAAAACGCGTTTTTTATAAGGTCATTTTCGAACGCCAGTTGTGACGTTGTTTGATTGATTGGTGACTTGAAAATTTGATACGACCTAGTTTTAAGCTTTTTCTCAAAGTTATTATGTTTACAGTTCATCATGAGCAAAACTTTTCTCAAAAAATGGTTCCAAACACAACCCCCAACACCCCCAAAAAATGTTCCGAACATGTTTTAGGAAAATGGGGGCGATCTACGGAAAACTTCATTTAACATTTTCTGCTCGGTATTTTGTCGTGCATTCAAAAGTTTTTGGGCAGGTTGAATTTCGGGTTTGTTTGAGCGTGAGACATTATTTTCACTTTTCCAGGCCATTTTTGCCTTTCCTTCACCCCTGAAGCCCACTTCCTCACCTTCGAGGGAGCTGAAAATCACTTGAAATATGCGTCTTGAGGAGATCTTTCGATTGATACTCGTGTCTCAAAGTTGTAGGCCTTCAACTTTTTGTTTAAATTTGAAAAAACATCAAACCTTAGGGAGGAATCGCAAAAATTTGCCCATCTAGGGCAAAAATTGGATACCAATCCACCTTGTATTGAAGTCTCCAGAATGCGAATTTTTTTTAATGGCGAAATTTATGGCCTGAAATGAAACTTTATGGAGTTTAAAGGTTTTATATGGATGCCCATTTTCATGAACTTGGTGCTGTGTTGTTTTTCGATTGCGAAACAATATAATTAAATGAATCGTTGAAGTTCAAAGTTTTTTTTAATTTTTTTCCATTGGAAGCGATTTTGCTAAGTTTTGAGTGTTTTAATGTGTTGTTAGAGCTCATAAAAATATATTGTATTTCGAAGTAAACGTTGTAAGTGCCTGTTTTTGCCTTGAAATTCATAATTTATTTTTGCATGACGCGTAATTCATCATTTTCAATGGTTTATATTCGTTTCACAGGGAATTTTATAGAGAACAAATGTGTTTAAAATAGGCGATTTACCTTATGGTTGGATTATTTCACTTCCAACAAGTTTTGGTACAGAAAAAAAAAATGTTAATTGAGCTTAAAATTTTCGTCTAAGTCGAGAAAATCGGTATGCAAGGCGGTTTGCAGTTGCAATACCTAAATGAGGTTCAGAATTTGAGGCTGAAATCTTGTGCTGCTTGTAGAAGTTGTAATGTTAATGATGTTAGAACTAGAAAGATGACAAAACTAATGTTAAAGTGTCCGCATCATCGTACTGAGCATGTAAAGTGACTTCAATTATAACTTATTTTTGGAATGGAATTGTTAACCCTCATAAAATTGTCTTTGTAATGGATAGAAAATTATTTCAATGGGATACTTGTTGATTAAAGGGCGTTGTTAGGAGAATCCATCCTTCTGTCCCACTGCAGTCATTACGCACAGTCAACTGTTACATAAGTTTTTCATGAAGAGAGATACGAAATCAACCCATAAGTTGTTGAAAGTGAAAAGTGTCCCCTTTCTTCAATGAAACGAAACTTGAAAAGAAATTGTTAACATTGTCTACTGAAGATTAACATGATACGTACATTTAAAATGATTCCAACTCGATAAATTTCGTAATAGGAACAGAAATTATTGATTTCCCATATTCATAAATTTCAAGTGTAATGCCTGTTCGATGGGCGAATTGGTCCTCAAAGACGCGGCCTGCCGTGTGTGTGTGTCCTTTATGACTGGGATAACAAGCAAGATGTGGATACAAAATAGTTATTATTTGTTTATATAACTCCTATCTATTAATGTATAACTCATTTATGTATGTCAAGCTTCGTTGTTACTTGAATCTTTGCCTGAAATACTTAGATATTGAGTGAAGTAGGAACAGCATTTTTGACTTGAGTTACCCCTCGAAGCCGTGCTCAAGCAGGAGGTATGTTCAGTCATTTTGAGACACTGTACAAGTTTGGGTAGTGACTTGAAAAACAAAACGAAAGCGTTGTTCCAAGCTTCGTATGTCGGTGAGTTTTTGACAATTATTTGTGGTACTACATGGAAATATTATCGGCTCATGAGTCGGAAATACCTCTGTATGAGAATTCAAGATATGAAAGAACTCGCATTTTAACATAGAAAATGGTGCTAAGTTGTTTAGGCGGTGTAAACCAGTGAAGCTATTGAATATGATGGAAGGATCGATTCTATTATGTTTTTGGGGAGTTAAATTGAACATTTACGGGTGAAATCACGAACATGAATTCATTTAGAAATTATAGGAATGGGTCATTTCACTTATTTCGATGCCGAAATTTGAATGAATCTTTAATAAGAACTCACTTTATGTATGTCAAGCTTCGTTTTTGCTTCAATGTTGTCTTTAAAGATGAAAATATTGAGTAAATGCATAACAGAATTTCTTACTTGAGTTACTCCTCAAAGCTCTCCCTTGAGCTGTGCATGTTTTCAGTTAGTTTGGGATACACAATGTCTCTTCTTGGAACGAAAATTGAAATTTGATGTTCGCTAAATCACTTATTTCGCATAGATCATGGTTGCAGTTTGCACGAAGCGTGCGGTCTGATGTAGGGGGGCGATAGCTCATTTTTCGTGTGGAGAAAGTGAGATTGAGTTATATTGAGAGGTAATGGTTTTGTTTTCATGGTAAATGATGATGCATTGGTGAACTCGGTTATCAATTGAGTGTAGTTTGAATTAGGCATATGATTTGATGTGCATTGCAGGTAGATGTTGGAAATTTTGATACAATGTACATATGTATGTCTGTTTATGCTGACATTTTGAGATTTGACCTATCGACATTTTGGGGTGAATGAGTAATTTTCGAAAATTGTATGCATGTTCAAATTTACGATGAAGGGTACTTTGAAATCAGGTAGAGAATTCATTTTGGGCTCATATGAAGCGGAGTCAAAAGCAGGGTGTTAAAGTGGTTTATTATATTATGTTTATTCATAATTGTTTGATATATGGGGGAAATGAGTTTGTGAAATGTTTTTGCCGTTATTTCATCATTGGAACGTGTTTTGAACCGTTTTGTGAGTAATTTCGGCTATTTCGATCTGTGTAATGATCACGGATTTGGAAAATTTAGGGAAAAGTTCGATAAAAGTGTACGGATATGAAAATGTTATTATCAATGCAAAAAGGGATGCATATGAGAATTGCTGCAAATGAAAATGTCAGTACCATGCGGACAGTTATTTTTTAGGCTGTTAGTGAAGTGTAGGGGGTAAGTACGGTGAAAAAGGGGTAAAAATGAGACAGAAATGTTTTTTTTTGTAGAGTTTGAAAGTGTTTCTAAGGTAAATGCAGTGTCCCTCGAGTATGACTAATATAAGAGCTGTAATGATGCCGCTCTGCGAGGTGCGTAGCACCCGTAGAGCGGCGCAAGAAGTCAGATAAAATTTTCTCAACCTTCGAATTTAACCGCGCGACGGCGCGTTCCATCATTATCAACCCAATGAAGATGAACAGGTGTCGATGTTGTTGTATGAAACGAGAATTAGCTTTCGTTTTGATGTGGTATTGCGATGTTTCTTTATTTTGGTGATTATTTATATTTTATTGAGGATTTATGGTTGTTTCTTATAGTTTGGAGAATGATTGGATTATTTAATGGCTCTGCATGAATAAGTGCGACGCTATCTGATGTATGGTAATGTACAGCTCATTAACATGATTTATTCGTGAGAACAAGAATACATTTGGTTCTTGTGGTTAATTTGAAAAAGTATTGATAGTAATTGGATGTGACACGAAGTTGGTGGATATTTTTTGTTTTCTCTTGAAGGTTTGAAATGAATTTTAAGAACGCAAGGTTATTTCTCGCTTATGCAGGTGAGTAATGTATTTTGATGTCTGAGGTGGCAATTTTGGAGGGTTATGGGAAGCCTAATTTCCCTACGTCAGGCTTTGGCGGAATTTGAAATAGGTTTGGTAGAATTTCATTTATTTTTGAAACGCATGTATAATGGAAATTTGGAATGAGGCTCATGTAATTTAAATCAGTTATAGGTAACATGTAATGTATTGTGGTTAAATGAACGAACATATTTATAGTCTTGTGAGCATTTTTGACCTTAGGTGAATTCGTGATTTAATATTAAAATTTCATTCTCCCAGGATTCTGTATATAATATTGTGAAGAAAGTTTCAGTCGCGCTTCATATTAGGGATTTATGTTATTTTAAGTTTTGATTTAGGTGAAGCTATATAATTTTGAGTAGGATAGGTTAAATGACTTTGTGTAAATTGATGATAAACAGGGGATGGACGGTAAGTTAAATGGAATACAATAAGAGTGGTGAAAAATTCAACCAAAAAATTGTATACATGAAGTTATAAAGTCAGGTGGGGATAAAATTGCTTATGTTAGGTTTGATTAGACTAGGTCGCGTTAGATTACTTGAGGTTGGGTTGAGTTGGTTATATTATTATGGGTTTGGTTCGGAAGTGATTGGTGAACTTATTGGTTGAATTGTGATTGGTGTAGTCATTTTAACAGAGAAGATCTGATTGATTTGTTGAGGATGTGTTATTCATAAAAAATTTTAGTTACCCCTCAAAGCTCTGCTCCAGCAGCGCATGTGTTCAGTTATTCGGATATACACCATGAAAGTTCCCCGAATGAAAATAAATTTCCATATTCAGTGTGTAACCGTTGTCTCTTAGATCCGTGTCATAATTTGAGAGATCACGGTCTGTGAAATAATTTTGAAACTGTAAATATGGGCTTAGGTTACGTTTTTATTTGGTATTTGGGAATGGTGTCGTAAAATCAATTGATTTCGGTGTACGATAGGTAAACATAGAGGCTAAAATGAAATACATTGTACACATCGGTTTGTGATTTGAGACGATGGTGTATCTGATTGTGTTGGCTAATTGTGGTTATTTTTACAAGTGTGCTTGGCATGTATTTGTGTATATGTGTGTCTGTGGGTGTGTGGGAGTGTGTGTAGGAGTGTGAGCGTCTGGGTTTTGATGTGTTTGTGTGTGTTTGTGTGTGTGTGTGTGGTCCGCCCCGGTCTGTGCTGGTTTCTGTGCGCCCGGCGGACGTCTTAGCGAAAATCCGGTGAAAAAACCAAGACCCATACGCGCACAGATTCAAAGGAAGATGAACACCACTTACCCTAGACGCCGCGTGGCGTTCACCGAAGGATTGTTCCTTCTATTGATGTCGCCTTTTTATAGGGTAGCCCCTCGAACGCGTCGTCGCAGCGCCTTCAAATTTGGCAGGCACATAAAAGGCCCTTTCGACATGAACCTAAGCTTTTTTCTTCGAGATCGTGCGAGAACTTTTCCTTCAATGGCCGTTCAAAGGTCGAAAATCGACCGAAATGACACATTTTCAAACTGCTGCCAAACACCCATAGAATGCCTGTAGGCGGCTTTAATTTCAGCATGTGGTAGACGAAACAATGGAGTATACGCCAACGTTGCCATTTTGCGATCCGTTCGTAAAAAGTATCCTTCTTTGCCCCTCAAAGTTTGCAAAAAATTTTTAGGGTATTTTTGACGAAATTTGGAGAATTATTTTGAGAAAACCACGGAGGTTAAATCTTTCAAAGTTTGATAGCTCGTACATTTCCAAAAGTTCTAAAACTCATAAAATCAGCGGCTCTCGAAGCGATCAAGTTTCGACACAACTTGGGGTCAAAGTTTTCCTCAAAATTTTCGAAAATTTTGTGTGAGGTTTGAGTTTGCCTAAGTATTGAACGGTAATACCTGGGGGTGTCAAACTTTGTAGTCTCGTTTAGAAAGTTTTGTAATATACCCAGCGAGTTTTACAGAGTGCCAGCTTTGAAAACTTGAGTGGTGCGCAACTTTAAAGTTCAAGTAAAAAAACGCGTTTTTTATAAGGTCATTTTCGAACGCCAGTTGTGACGTTGTTTGATTGATTGGTGACTTGAAAATTTGATACGACCTAGTTTCAACCTTTTTCTCAAAGTTATTAGGTTGACAGTTCATCATGAGCAAAACTTTTCTCAAAAAATGGTTCCAAACACAACCCCCAACACCCCCAAAAAATGTTCCGAACATGTTTTAGGAAAATGGGGGCGATCTTCGGAAAACTTCATTTAACATTTTCTGCTCGGTTTTTTGTCGTGCATTCAAAAGTTTTTGGGCAGGTTGAATTTCGGGTTTGTTTGAGCGTGAGACATTATTTTCACTTTTCCAGGCCATTTTTGCCTTTCCTTCACCCCTGAAGCCCACTTCCTCACCTTCGAGGGAGCTGAAAATCACTTGAAATATGCGTCTTGAGGAGATCTTTCGATTGATACTCGTGTCTCAAAGTTGTAGGCCTTCAACTTTTTGTTAAAATTTGAAAAAACATCAAACCTTAGGGAGGAATCGCAAAAATTTGCCAATCTAGGGCAAAAACTGGATACCGATCCACCTTGTAATGAAGTCTCCAGAATGCGAATTTTTTTTAATGGCGAAATTTATGGCCTGAAATGGAACTTTATGGAGTTTAAAGGTTTTATATGGATGCCCATTTTCATGAACTTGGTGCTGTGTTGTTTTTCGATTGCGAAACAATATAATGAAATGAATCGTTGAAGTTCAAAGTTTTTTTTAATTTTTTTCCATTGGAAGCGATTTTGCTAAGTTTTGAGTGTTTTAATGTGTTGTTAGAGCTCATAAAAATATATTGTATTTCGAAGTAAACGTTGTAAGTGCCTGTTTTTGCCTTGAAATTCATAATTTTTTTTTGCATGACGCGTAATTCATCATTTTCAATGGTTTATATTCGTTTCACAGGGAATATTATAGAGAACAAATGTGTTTAAAATAGGCGATTTACCTTATGGTTGGATTATTTCACTTCCAACAAGTTTTGGTACAGAAAAAAAAAATGTTAATTGAGCTTAAAATTTTCGTCTAAGTCAAGAAAATCGGTATGCAAGGCGGTTTGCAGTTGCAATACCTAAATGAGGTTCAGAATTTGAGGCTGAAATCTTGTGCTGCTTGTAGAAGTTGTAATGTAAATGATGTTAGAACTAGAAAGATGACAAAACTAATGTTAAAGTGTCCGCATCATCGTACTGAGCATGTAAAGTGACTTCAATTATAACTTATTTTTGGAATGGAATTGTTAACCCTCATAAAATTGTCTTTGTAATGGATAGAAAATTATTTCAATGGGATACTTGTTGATTAAAGGGCGTTGTTAGGAGAATCCATCCTTCTGTCCCACTGCAGTCATTACGCACAGTCAACTGTTACATAAGTTTTTCATGAAGAGAGATACGAAATCAACCCATAAGTTGTTGAAAGTGAAAAGTGTCCCCTTTCTTCAATGAAACGAAACTTGAAAAGAAATTGTTAACATTGTCTACTGAAGATTAACATGATACGTACATTTAAAATGATTCCAACTCGATAAATTTCGTAATAGGAACAGAAATTATTGATTTCCCATATTCATAAATTTCAAGTGTAATGCCTGTTCGATGGGCGAATTGGTCCTCAAAGACGCGGCCTGCCGTGTGTGTGTGTCCTTTATGACTGGGATAACAAGCAAGATGTGGATACAAAATAGTTATTATTTGTTTATATAACTCCTATCTATTAATGTATAACTCATTTATGTATGTCAAGCTTCGTTGTTACTTGAATCTTTGCCTGAAATACTTAGATATTGAGTGAAGTAGGAACAGCATTTTTGACTTGAGTTACCCCTCGAAGCCGTGCTCAAGCAGGAGGTATGTTCAGTCATTTTGAGACACTGTACAAGTTTGGGTAGTGACTTGAAAAACAAAACGAAAGCGTTGTTCCAAGCTTCGTATGTCGGTGAGTTTTTGACAATTATTTGTGGTACTACATGGAAACATTATCGGCTCATGAGTCGGAAATACCTCTGTATGAGAATTCAAGATATGAAAGAACTCGCATTTTCACATAGAAAATTATGCTAAGTTGTTTAGGCGGTGTAAACCAGTGAAGCTATTGAATATGATGGAAGGATCGATTCTATTATGTTTTTCGGGAGTTAAATTGAACATTTACGGGTGAAATCACGAACATGAATTCATTTAGAAATTATAGGAATGGGTCATTTCACTTATTTCGATGCCGAAATTTGAATGAATCTTTAATGAGAACTCACTTTATGTATGTCAAGCTTCGTTTTTGCTTCAATGTTGTCTTTAAAGATGAAAATATTGAGTAAATGCATAACAGAATTTCTTACTTGAGTTACCCCTCAAAGCTCTCCCTTGAGCTGTGCATGTTTTCAGTTAGTTTGGGATACACAATGTCTCTTCTTGGAACGAAAATTGAAATTTGATGTTCGCTAAATCACTTATTTCGCATAGATCATGGTTGCAGTTTGCACGAAGCGTGCGGTCTGATGTAGGGGGGCGATAGCTCATTTTTCGTGTGGAGAAAGTGAGATTGAGTTATATTGAGAGGTAATGGTTTTGTTTTCATGGTAAATGATGATGCATTGGTGAACTCGGTTATCAATTGAGTGTAGTTTGAATTAGGCATATGATTTGATGTGCATTGCAGGTAGATGTTGGAAATTTTGATACAATGTACATATGTATGTCTGTTTATGCTGACATTTTGAGATTTGACCTATCGACATTTTGGGGTGAAGGAGTAATTTTCGAAAATTGTATGCATGTTCAAATTTACGATGAAGGGTACTTTGAAATCAGGTAGAGAATTCATTTTGGGCTCATATGAAGCGGAGTCAAAAGCAGGGTGTTAAAGTGGTTTATTATATTATGTTTATTCATAATTGTTTGATATATGGGGGAAATGAGTTTGTGAAATGTTTTTGCCGTTATTTCATCATTGGAACGTGTTTTGAACCGTTTTGTGAGTAATTTCGGCTATTTCGATCTGTGTAATGATCACGGATTTGGAAAATTTAGGGAAAAGTTCGATAAAAGTGTACGGATATGAAAATGTTATTATCAATGCAAAAAGGGATGCATATGAGAATTGCTGCAAATGAAAATGTCAGTACCATGCGGACAGTTATTTTTTAGGCTGTTAGTGAAGTGTAGGGGGTAAGTACGGTGAAAAAGGGGTAAAAATGAGACAGAAATGTTTTTTTTTGTAGAGTTTGAAAGTGTTTCTAAGGTAAATGCAGTGTCCCTCGAGTATGACTAATATAAGAGCTGTAATGATGCCGCTCTGCGAGGTGCGTAGCACCCGTAGAGCGGCGCAAGAAGTCAGATAAAATTGTCTCAACCTTCGAATTTAACCGCGCGACGGCGCGTTCCATCATTATGAACCCAATGAAGATGAACAGGTGTCGATGTTGTTGTATGAAACGAGAATTAGCTTTCGTTTTGATGTGGTATTGCGATGTTTCTTTATTTTGGTGATTATTTATATTTTATTGAGGATTTATGGTTGTTTCTTATAGTTTGGAGAAGGATTGGATTATTTAATGGCTCTGCATGAATAAGTGCGACGCTATCTGATGTATGGTAATGTACAGCTCATTAACATGATTTATTCGTGAGAACAAGAATACATTTGGTTCTTGTGGTTAATTTGAAAAAGTATTGATAGTAATTGGATGTGACACGAAGTTGGTGGATATTTTTTGTTTTCTCTTGAAGGTTTGAAATGAATTTTAAGAACGCAAGGTTATTTCTCGCTTATGCAGGTGAGTAATGTATTTTGATGTCTGAGGTGGCAATTTTGGAGGGTTATGGGAAGCCTAATTTCCCTACGTCAGGCTTTGGCGGAATTTGAAATAGGTTTGGTAGAATTTCATTTATTTTTGAAACGCATGTATAATGAAAATTTGGAATGAGGCTCATGTAATTTAAATCAGTTATAGGTAACATGTAATGTATTGTGGTTAAATGAACGAACATATTTATAGTCTTGTGAGCATTTTTGACCTTAGGTGAATTCGTGATTTAATATTAAAATTTCATTCTCCCAGGATTCTGTATATAATATTGTGAAGAAAGTTTCAGTCGCGCTTCATATTAGGGATTTATGTTATTTTAAGTTTTGATTTAGGTGAAGCTATATAATTTTGAGTAGGATAGGTTAAATGACTTTGTGTAAATTGATGAAAAACAGGGGATGGACGGTAAGTTAAATGGAATACAATAAGAGTGGTGAAAAATTCAACCAAAAAATTGTATACATGAGGTTATAAAGTCAGGTGAGGATAAAATTGCTTATGTTAGGTTTGATTAGACTAGGTCGCGTTAGATTACTTGAGGTTGGGTTGAGTTGGTTATATTATTATGGGTTTGGTTCGGAAGTGATTGGTGAACTTATTGGTTGAATTGTGATTGGTGTAGTCATTTTAACAGAGAAGATCTGATTGATTTGTTGAGGATGTGTTATTCATAAAAAATTTTAGTTACCCCTCAAAGCTCTGCTCCAGCAGCGCATGTGTTCAGTTATTCGGATATACACCATGAAAGTTCCCCGAATGAAAATAAATTTCCATATTCAGTGTGTAACCGTTGTTTCTTAGATCCGTGTCATAATTTGAGAGATCACGGTCTGTGAAATGATTTTTAATCTGTAAATATGGGCTTAGGTTACGTTTTTATTTGGTAATGGTGTCGGAAATCAATTGATTTTTGTGTTTGAAAGGTGAACATAGAGCCTAAAATGAAATACATTGTACACATCGGTTTGTTATTTGAGACGATGGTGTATCTGATTGTGTTGGCTAATTGTGGTTATTTTTAAAAGTGTGCACTGCATGTCTATGTGTATATGTGTGTCTGTGTGTGTGTGGGAGTGTGTGTAAGAGTGTGAAGGTTTGGGGTTTTGATGTGTTTGTGTGTGTGTGTGTGTGTGTGTGTGTGGTCCGCCCCGGTCTATGCTGGTTTTTGCGCGGGCGGACCTCTTTTTGAGGTTCCGAAGGAAAACTAAAAAAAAAATGCGCAAAAAAAAAAAAAAAAAAAAATTTCATAAAAATCTGGGTGGCCGCGCCGAGTAAAGAAGGACTGTAGTGCGTACGTGTAGTGCGTGGGCGCATTCTCGGAAACGGCTGGTCCCAGCGCGCTCAAATTTGGTGAGCAGAAAGACCCCCATCTCGACATTATCTGTGCCAAGTTTCGTTTCGATCGTGCGAAAATTTTATATTTAATGAAGGTTCAATGGGGAAAAATGGCCAAAAATTGCAATTTTTCAAACTGCTGCCAAACATACTTAGAATGCACTTAGGTGGCTCAAATTACAGGATGTGGTAGACGAAATGTTGAAGTAGATGCTCAGTTTGCCATTTTGCGATACGTTAATAAAAACTATCCCTCTGGGCTCCTCAAAGTTGACCAAAAATTATTTTTCGATTTTAGTCGAAATTTTGACATTTTTTATTGAACAAACTACGCAAGTTTGCAAACTCAAACTTTGATAGGTGATAGATTTTTGAGAGTTCTACTCACTATAAAATCA
The DNA here is from genome assembly GCA_030386875.1 of Morinoia aosen. NCBI lineage: Eukaryota > Metazoa > Arthropoda > Malacostraca > Amphipoda > Talitridae > Morinoia > Morinoia aosen. Next base: position 23,077,579 of record CM059558.1, read on the forward strand.
GCGGTTCTCAAAACGATTAAGTTTCGATGTAAATTTGGATTTAATTTTTTTCAAAAATTTATAAGATTTCGGGACGTCGTCCAAACATAGTCCTGAGTTTTGGGGACGATACCTGGAGGTCTCAAACCTTGAGGGCTTGTTCGAAAAGCTTTGTAGTATTTCAAATATGTTTTACAGAGTGCCATCATGGGTTACTTAGATTTTGTGCAACTTTAAAGTTGAAGTAAAAAAACGCGTTTTTTTAAAGGTCATTTTTGGCCGCCATTTCTGGCGTTGTTTAATCGAGTAGAGATTCCAAACTTTGATACCTCCGAGAATGAATCTTTTTCTCAAAGTTATCAAATTTACAGACCATCATGAGCAATACTTTTTTTAAAAAACTGTCCCAAACACAGCCCCCAAAACCTCTGAAAATCTTTCCAAGCGTGCGTGTGGAAAATGGGTGCGACCCACGAAAAACTTTATTTAACATTTTTTGCGAGTTTTGCGGTCCTACATACGAAGACTTTTTTGTGGAAAGATCGCTTGAAAATTTTTTTCGTTTTATTGAATTTTGCGATTTCAACAGTAAAATCCACTTTCCATCTCCTCTAAGGCCCCTTTTTTCATGCCTCAGGATATCGAAATTTTAATGAGTGATGCGCCTTGGCGAGACCTTTCGTTTGGTACCAAACTCAAAGTTGTAGCTCAATAAACTTTTGAGTAAAATCCAAAAAACTAAAATTGGGGCCAAAATCTCGTGAATTTTTCTAAGTCCTTGGAGTGAAATATTCGATCCCAATTTAAGGCCTCTATAAGGCTTTTCATGGATTTTCGACCACACCCATGTTCAAGTAACGACAGAAAATTGATGTTTTCGATAGTTTTGTTAAGAAATGAGTGCTTGATAATGATTTTTTCGATTTCGAAGTTTTACTCAGTTTAAATCCATTTAGGGACTCGCAGCCATTTTTCGAGGCTTCGAGAGTGTTGCTAGAGTTGTTAAAAATATTTGTTCTCTTCGAAAGAAACTCGATAACACGTATTTTTGAGCACTCATTTTTCACTCAATTAGAGTATGCATCAATTTTTACTTTTTTGATGCGTTTATCGACGTCCTACGAAAAAATTTATAGAGATGAAATGTGTTGCAAATTGCCGATTTACCCTATGGTAAAGTCTTTGCACCTCCGAAGGCTTGTTTGAAATAATTTTTTTCAAATCCAAAATTTCGAGTCGTAAAATTTACAAGTCCAGATGCTTAGAGACAATGGGCCGAATACTGCAAGTCGACGCAATATTTGATATCGATTTTCTCGAAAAGTTTCGGTGTCTCAAACGTCAATTTTTGATGACTATATCACATTATTTTAATGTTGAGAAATCCATTGAATGATATATACCAGAAAATGAGCTCATATTTTTCTCGTACATCGATTTCGCTGTTAATTTGTGCGACGCTAGTCCTAAGAACCGCGATGCCATTTGTTTCAAACTTGAGGTAAGCACTATTGTTGTTCGTTTCAATGAATGCCGCCATGATGAAAGTGTTGTAATAGATGCTCTCATATATATGCAAAGTGAGTGAAATTTTAAAACGCTCATTTCTGCTCACTTAGCGTTTGAAGAGGAAGAAACTGTTGGCGACTGATGAAGAATAAGAGGGTTTGCAGAGTTACCGACTAGTGATTTTAGTTATGATACAATGAGCATGCAAACAATATAATACTCGGCAAATGTCATCAATGACTCATAAAAATCGAGCGATATCTCGTATTTGAGCTCTTTGATTGTGTGTCAAAATTCATGATGAGTTTTTATTGGCGTATTTTATTCATGGAATTCTGAAATATGCCTGCAAATGGTCGAGATACTGATACACACATTTCGTATTGGAAACGGCTCATTAATAAACCAGCGTTTTGGAATAGAGCGTATCATGCTGGGGCTGTCGATCACGATATGGGGTACTGTGAGTTGATGTTTCACTCATTAATTTAGATGATTGAGAGAAGATATTGGAGGGTCTTTTGAGTCAGGAACTTTTGAGCTGTGCACTGAAACTTTGTTTGGGAATAAGTACGAGAACTCATTGATTTACTCACTCATATTCCCATCAGTTGCATGTTTCGCTTTTAGGAAAAACTGAGTGTGAGTGAGTAGACACCGTTTCGACGCTCACTCAGGGTTCATATTTTGTGAGTGTGTGTCCCTGATATGGATCGAATTTTTGAGTGGGTTTTGCGGATCTCAAATATTTTATTAACGGAAACTAAAATATTATTACTGAAATATTTTCGAAAATTCGAAAATTCTCACTCGAACTTGGTTCAGGCTTCTATTTCTGTCAGTAATTGGGAAATAATTGTGACAACACATGAAAATTGTTTCCGCTCATAAAATGCCTCATTTTGAGGAATTATGACCGCATATGATGAATTTCACTCATTCAAACGTAGATGCTGTTCGTGGGTTCTTTGGGCGCTGCAAATCGGTCAAGCTATTGTGTTTGATGAGACGGTGGATTTTGTAGTGTTTTTCGGGATGAAAATTGACAAGTTGCGGGTTCAAATCCCAAAACATGAATTTATTTCGAAATTCGAAAAATCACTCATTTCACATAGTTCAGTGCCGAAATTTGCATGAAACTTGCGTCATGATGTAGAGAAGCGATAGCATTTCTTTCGTCTTCAGAAAGTAGGAGTTATGAAAGATATTGAATTTTTTCCATTTTCAATGATGATGCATCGGTGAACTCGGTCAGCAATTGAGTGAAATTTTAGTTAGGCATATATTTCTTTCCATCGAAGGTAGAAGTCCGAAATTTTGATAGAACGTTGACATCAATGAGTAGTGTCTATATTGTCATTTTGAGAACGGTCCAAATGATATTTTGGGGAAAATGAGTAATTTTCTAAAATTCCATACTTGTTTAATTTGACGATTTAGGGTACTTAGAAATAGGCTAGAAACCTCATTTTGGGCTCAAATGAAGCGGAATCCAAAGCAGGGTCTGAATTATGGTGTTAAAAATTTTTTTATTCATTATTTTTTATTATATGGACAAATGAGTTTTTAAGAATGTTTTGGTCGTTATTTCGTCATTGGAACGTGTTTTGAACCGTTTTTAGGGCCAAATGGGACATATCGAGTTGTGAAATGACCACGCATTTGAAAAATTAGGGAAAAAATTCGATTAAAGTCCACGGATATTAAAATGTTATTTTCAATGGAAAACCTCTAAAAAATGAGAATCGCTGCAGCTACCAATTTGATTACCATACAGACAGATACTTTTAGGGCCGTTAGTAAACTCTACGGGGTAAATACACTAGAAATGCATAAAAATGACACAACAATTGCATTTTTCAGAGTTTGAAAGTGATTCGAAGTAAATGCAGTGTCCTTCGAGTTTGACTTATATTTGAGCAACAATTATGCCGCTCGGCGAGTTGCGTAGCGCTCGTCGAGCGGCCCCAAAACTCAAGCTCGATTTACTCAACCCCTGAATTTACCGCGCGACAGCGCGGTCCACAACTATTATCTGTAAGGAGATGAACAGGTGTCTATGTTTTTCTATTAAACGAGAATTATCTTTGGTTTTGATGTCGGATTGCGATGGTAGTTTTATTTAGTGATGATTTTTATTTTGTTGTGGATTAATGGTTGATTTGTTTTAGATTGGATCATGTTTAGTTTATTCAAGGGCCCTGCATGAATTACTGAGACTCTATCTGATGTATGCTAATTAACCGCTTGTTTGATCATTTAATCCTGAAAACAAATATAAATTGGGTTGTTGGGGTTAATTTGAGAAATTATTGATAGTAATTGGATGTGTAATGAAGTTGGTGAATATTTGGCGTTTTCTGGTGAAGGTTTCAAATGAATTTTCAGAACGAAAGGTTAGTATCGCCTTTGAAGGGGAGTAATCTATTCTGATATGAAAGGTGGCTGTTTTTGTGGGTTATGGAAAGCCAAATTTCCGTACGTCAGGGTTTGGTGAAATTTTAAACAGTTTCTAAAGAATTTACTTATATTAATTGCATGTATTAGTGAAATTTTTAATGAGGCTTACGTAATTATTCAACTTGGGACTAGGAATTGTTTAATCTATTCTGGTCGAATGGACAATAATATTTATAGGGTTTTGAGTATGTTCGACCGGAGGTAAATTTTTAATTTTTTTATACTGAAATTTCCCTTTCTTCTTGACCCTGTTTAGAATATTGTGAAGCAACTTGCAGTGGAACTTCATGTAAGGGATTTAGGTAATTTCTAGTTTTGATTCAGGTGAAAGTATTTCATTTTTTGCAGGATAGGTGAAATTCCGTTGGGTAAATTGATAAAAAACAAAGGTCGGATGTCAAGTTAGATGGATTAAAATATGAGTGGTCAAAAATTCAACATTAAAATATGATAGAATAGGTTTTCTTATCCAGTCAGGATAAAATAGCTTTGGTTGGTTTATATTAGACTAGGTTGGGTTAGATTAGACTAGGTTGGGTTAAATTAGTTTAGGTTGTGTTAATAATATAAGACATTGCCATCTGATTGATTTGGTATGGATGTATTATTCATAAAAAGAGGTCGGTGAAATGATTTCTGCCCGGTAAATATATGGTTAGGTGAATTTAATACATGGTATTTGTTAATGGTATCGGAAAATGAATTGATGATGGTGTTTGAAAGTTAAACATAGAACATAGAGTGATAGACATTGCACATATCGATTTGTCATTGAGACGATGGTGTATCTGATTGTGTTGGATGATTGTGGTTATTTTTACAAGTGTGCGCGACATGTTGGTGTGTATATGTGTGTATGTGTGTGGGAGTGTGTGTAGAGTGTGAGCGTTGGGATGATGGGGTGTGTGTGTGTGTTTGTGTGTGTGTGTGTGTTGGTCCGCCCCCGGTCTTTGCTGGTTTTTGCGCGGGCGGACCCTCGCAGAGGTTCCGGAGGAAAAACTAAAAAAAAATGCGCAAAAAGAAAAAAAAAAAAATTTCAATAAATACTGGGTGGCCGCGCCGAGTAAGGAAGGACTGTAGTGCAGACGTGTAGTGCGTGGGCGCATTCTCGGAAACGGCTGGTCCCAGCGCGCTCAAATTTGGTGAGCGGAAAGATCATCATCTAGACATTGTCTGTGCCAAGTTTCGTTTCAATCGTGCGAAAATTTACGATTTAATGAAGGTTCAATGGGGAAAAATAGCCAAAAATGGGTTACGTTCAACTAGTTTGGGTGGGTATCCCCGTTGCATTTGAAGCGCTCAATTTTCAGTATGTTGCAGTCGAAAAGAGTCCGCAGAGGGTAGCGGCTCTGTTTTTTGCGATTTTTCGAAATAATCGTCTTTTTTGCGCGTCAAAGTTGAGCAAATTTTTTTTAGCGATTTTTGCAGAAATTTTGACATTTTTTTTTGGACAAAGTATCGATTTTTTATTTTTGAAACTTTGATAGGTGATAGATTTTTAGAAGTTCTACGCACCATAAAATCAACGGCAGTCAAAACGATCAAGTTTAGACGCAACTTTGGCCTGAACTTTTCCTAAAAATTTATAAGATTTCGGGAGGTTGTCCAAACATGTTTGTCCGGAGTTTTGGTGATACTTGAGAGTCTGAGCAGTTGACATCTTGTTTAAAATGCTTTGTCCTAAATGCAGCGAAAATTACAGAGTGCCATCTTATACAACTTAAATTTTGTGCAACTTTAAAGTTGAAGTAAAAAAACGCGTTTTTCCAAAGGTCATTTTTGGCCGCCATTTCTGGCGTTGTTTGATCGGGTGGAGACTTCAAACTTTGATACCATCTAGAAAAAAACTTTTTCTCAAAGTTATCAAGTTTACAGACCATCACAAGCAATACTTTTCTCAAAAAAATGTCCCAAACCCAGCCCCCAAAACCTCTAAAAATCGCCCCAAACATGCGTGTGCAAAATGGGTGCGACTGACGAAAAACTTTATTTAACATTTTTTGCGAGTTTTGCGATCCTACATACGAAGAGTTTTTTGTGGAAAGATCGCTCGAAAATTTTTTTCGTTTTTTTGAATTTTGCGATTTTAACAGTAAAATGGCACATTCCATCTCCTCTAAGGCCCCCTTTTTCATGCTTCAGGATATCGAAATTCTCATGAGTGATGCGCCTCGGCGAGACCTTTCGTTTGGTACCAAACTCAAAGTTGTAGCTCAATAAACTTTTGAGAAAAATCCAAAAAACTAAAATTGGGGCTCAAATCTCGTGAATTTTTCTAAGTCCATAGAGGTGAAAAATTCGATCTCAATTTAAGGCCTCAATAAGGCTTTTCATGGATTTTCGACCACTCCCATGTTCAAGTAACGACAGAAAATTGATGTTTCCGATAGTTTTGTTAAGAAATGAGTGCTTGATAATGATTTTTTCGATTTCGAAGTTTTACTCAGTTTAAATCCATTTAGGGACTCGCAGCCATTTTTCGAGGCTTCGAGAGTGTTGCTAGAGTTGTTAAAAATATTTGTTCTCTTCGAAAGAAACTCGATAACACGTATTTTTGAGCACTCATTTTTCACTCAATTAGAGTATGCATCAATTTTTACTTTTTTGATGCGTTTATCGACGTCGTACGAAAAAATTTATGGAGATGAAATGTGTTGTAAATTGCCGATTTACCCTTAGGTAAAGTCTTTGCACCTCCGACGGCTCATTTGAAATTTTTTTTTCAGATCCAAAATTTCGAGTCGTGAAATTTACAAGTCCAGATGCTTAGAGACAATGGGCCGAATACTGCAAGTCGACGCAATATTTGATATCGATTTTCTCGAGAAGTTTCAGTGTCTCAAACGTCAATTTTTGATGACTATATCACATTATTTTAATGTTAAGAAATCCATTGAATGATATATACCAGAAAATGAGCTCATTTTTTTCTCGTACATCGATTTCGCTGTTAATTTGTGCGACGCTAGTCCTAAGAACCGCGATGCCATTTGTTTCAAACTTGAGGTAAGCACTATTGTTGTTCGTTTCAATGAATGCCGCCATGATGAAAGTGTTGTAATAGATGCTCTCATATACATGCAAGGTGAGTGAAATTTTAAAACGCTCATTTCTGCTCACTTAGCGTTTTGAAGAGGAAGAAACTGTTGGCGACTGATGAAGAATAAGAGGGTTTGCAGAGTTGCCGGCTAGTGATTTTAGTTATGATACAATGAGCATGCAAACAATATAATACTCGGGAAATGTCATCAATGACTCATCAAAATCGAGCGATATCTCGTATATGAGCTCTTTGATTGTGGGTCAAAATTCATGATGAGTTTTTATTGGCGTATTTTATTCATGGAATTCTGAAATATGCCTGCAAATGGTCGAGATACTGATACACACATTTCGTATTGTAAACGGCTCATTAATAAACGAGCGTTTTGGAATAGAGCGCATCATGCTGGGGCTGTCGATCACGATATGGGGTACTGTGAGTTGATGTTTCACTCATTAATTTTGATGATTGAGAGAAGATATTGGAGGTTCTTTTGAGTCAGGAACTTTTGAGCTGTGCACTGAAACTTTGTTTGGGAATAAAAACGATAACTCATTGATTCATATTCCCATCAGTTGCAAGTTTCGCTTTTAGGAAAAACTGAGTGTGAGTGAGTAGACACCGTTTCGAAGCTCACTCAGGGTTCATATTTTGTGAGTGTGTGTTCCTGATATTGATTGAATTTTTGAGAGGTTTTGCGGATCTCAAATATTTTATTTACGGAAACTAAAATATTATTACTGAAATATTTCCGAAAATTCGTAAATTCTCACTCGGACTTTGTTCAGGCTTCTATTTCGGTCAGTGATTGGGATATAGGTGTGTTAACCAATGAAAATTGTTTCTGCTCATGAAATGCCTCATTTTGAGGAATTATGGTCTTAAATGGGGAATTTCACTCATTCAAACGTAGATGCTATTGGTGAGTTCATTGGGGGCTGCAAATCGGTCAAGCTATTGTGTTTGATGACACGATGGATTTTGTAATGTTTTGCGGGATGAAAATTGACAAGTTGCGGGTTCGAATCCCGAAACATGAATTTATTTCGAAATTCGAAAAATCACTCATTTCACATAGTTCAGTGCCGAAATTTGCATGAAACGTGCGTCATGATGTAGAGAAGCGATAGCATTTCTTTCGTCTTCAGCAAGTGGAAGTTATCTAAGATATTGATGTTTTTCATTTTCAATGATGATGCATCGGTGAACTCGGTCAACAATTAAGTGAAATTTTAATTAGGCATATCTTTTTCTGCATTGAAGCTATATGTCCGATATTTTGATACAACGTAGATATAAATGAGTAGTGACTATATTGACATTTTGAGAACGGTGCAAATGATATTTTGGGGAAAATGAGTAATTTTCTAAAATTCCATACTTGTTTAATTTGATGATTTGGGGTACTTAGAAATAAGCTAGAAACTTCATTTTGGGCTCAAATGAATCGGAATCCAAAGGAGGGTGTGAATTATGGTGTTAAAATTATTTTCTTTCATTAATTTTTGATATATGGACAAATGAGTTTTTAAAAATGTTTTGGCCGTTATTTCGTCATTGGAACGTGTTTTGAACAGTTCATGGGGCCAAATGGGACATTTCGAGTTGTGCAATGACCACGCATTTTAAGAATTTATGAAAAAATTCGATAAAAGTCCACGGATATTAAAATGTTATTTTCAATGGAAATACGCTAAAAAATGAGAATCGCTGCAACTACCAATTTGATTACCATACAGACAGATACTTTTAGGGCCGTTAGTAAACTCTACGGGGTGAATACGCTAAAAATGCGTAAAAATGACACAAAAATTGTATTTTTCAGAGTTTGGAAGTGATTCGAAGTAAATGCAGTGTCCCTCGAGTTAGACTAATATCTGAGCAACAATTATGCCGCTCGGCGAGTTGCGTAGCGCTCGTCGAGCGGCCCCAAAACTTAAGCTCGATTTACTCGACCCCTGAATTTACCGCGCGACAGCGCGTTCCCCAATGATTATCTGTGAGGAGCTGAACAGGTGTCGATATTTTTCTATTAAACGAGAATTATCTTTGGTTTTGATGCCGGATTGCGGTTGTAGTTTCATTTAGTGATTTTTATTTTATTGATGATTTATTGTTGTTTTGTATTTGATTGTTGCGGGATTGGATTATTTAAAGGCTCTGCATGAATAACTGAGACGCCATCTGACGTGTGGTGATTTACAGCTAATTCACATCATTTATTCCTGGGAACAAATATATTGTAGATTTTTGCGGTTCATTTGAGAATATTGATAATGATTGAATATATCATGAAGTTGGTGAATATTTGGCGTTTTCTGTAGAAGGTTTCAAATAAATTTTCAGAACAAAAGGTTAGTATCGCCTGTGAAAGTTAGTATTCTATTCTTATTTGAGAGGTGGCTAATTTTTGTGGGTTATGGGAAGCCAAATTTTCGTACGTCTGGGTTTGGTGAAATTTTGAATAGCTTTTGAAGAATGTGTTTTTTTAACCACATGTGTAAGTAGAATTTTGAATGAGGCTTATGTAGTTCAACTTGGGACTAGGAATTGTTTAATATATTCTGGTCGAATGGACAATCATACTTATATGGTTTTAAGTATGTTCGACCGGAGGTAATTTCTGGATTTTATACTGAAATTTCTCTTTCTTCTTGACTCGGTTTAGAATATTGTGAAGCAACTTGCAGTCGATCTTCATGTAAGGGATTTAGGTAATTTTAAGTTTTGATTTAGGTGAAGGTATTCCATTTTTTGCAGCATATGTTAAATTCCGTTGGGTGAATTGATACGAAACAGAGGTTGGACGTCAAGATAGATGGAATAAAATAAGAGAGGTCAAAAATTCAACAATAAAATATGATAGAATAGGTTTTCTTTTCTACTCAGGATAAAATAGCTTTGGTTGGTTTAGAATAGACTAGGTTGGGTTAGATTAGACTAGGTTGGGTTAGATTAGTTTAGGTTGGGTTAGATTAGTTTAGGTTGGGTTAGATTAGTTTAGGTTGGGTTAGATTAGTTTAGGTTGGTTGTATAATATAAGACGTTTACATCTGATTGATTTGGTAAGGATGTGTTATTCATAAAAAGAGGTCGATGAAAGGATTTTTGACCTGTAAATATATGGTTGTTAAGTTTTATACATGGTATTTGTTAATGGTATCGGAAAATGAACTGATGTTGGTGTTTGAAAGTTCAACATAGAAATTGAAGTGAAAGACAATGCACATGTCGGTTCGTGAATTGAGACGATGGTGTATCTAATTGTGTTGGCCAATTGTGGTTATTTTGATAAGTGTGCGCGACATGTTGGTGTGTATATGTGTGTATGTGTGTGGGAGTGTGTGTAAGAGTGTGAATGTTTGGGGTTATGAGGTGTTTGTGTGTGTATGTGTGTGTGTGTGTGGTCCGCCCCCGGTCTGTGCTGGTTTTTGCGCGGGCGGACCTCTTTTTGAGGTTCCGAAGGAAAACTAAAAAAAAAATGCGCAAAAAAAAAAAAAAAAAAATTTCATAAAAATCTGGGTGGCCGCGCCGAGTAAAGAAGGACTGTAGTGCGTACGTGTAGTGCGTGGGCGCATTCTCGGAAACGGCTGGTCCCAGCGCGCTCAAATTTGGTGAGCAGAAAGACCCCCATCTCGACATTATCTGTGCCAAGTTTCGTTTCGATCGTGCGAAAATTTTAAATTTAATGAAGGTTCAATGGGGAAAAATGGCCAAAAATTGCAATTTTTCAAACTGCTGCCAAACATACTTAGAATGCACTTAGGTGGCTCAAATTACAGGATGTGGTAGACGAAATGTTGAAGTAGATGCTCAGCTTGCCATTTTGCGATACGTTGATAAAAAGTATCCCTCTGGGCTCCTCAAAGTTGACCAAAAATTATTTTTCGATTTTAGTCGAAATTTTGACATTTTTTATTGAACAAACTACGCAAGTTTGCAAACTCAAACTTTGATAGGTGATAGATTTTCGAGAGTTCTACTCACTATAAAATCAGCGGTTCTCAAAACGATTAAGTTTCGATGTAAATTTGGATTTAATTTTTCTCAAAAATTTATAAGATTTCGGGACGTCGTCCAAACATAGTCCTGAGTTTTGGGAACGATACCTGGAGGTCTCAAACCTTGAGGGCTTGTTCGAAAAGCTTTGTAGTATTCCAAATATGTTTTACAGAGTGCCATCATGGGTTACTTAGATTTTGTGCAACTTTAAAGTTGAAGTAAAAAAACGCGTTTTTTTAAAGGTCATTTTTGGCCGCCATTTCTGGCGTTGTTTGATCGAGTAGAGATTCCAAACTTTGATACCTCCGAGAATGAATCTTTTTCTCAAAGTTATCAAATTTACAGACTATCATGAGCAATACTTTTTTTAAAAAACTGTCCCAAACACAGCCCCCAAAACCTCTGAAAATCTTTCCAAGCGTGCGTGTGGAAAATGGGTGCGACCCACGAAAAACTTTATTTAACATTTTTTGCGAGTTTTGCGGTCCTACATACGAAGACTTTTTTGTGGAAAGATCGCTTGAAAATTTTTTTCGTTTTATTGAATTTTGCGATTTCAACAGTAAAATCCACTTTCCATCTCCTCTAAGGCCCCTTTTTTCATGCCTCAGGATATCGAAATTTTCATGAGTGATGCGCCTTGGCGAGACCTTTCGTTTGGTACCAAACTTAAAGTTGTAGCTCAATAAACTTTTGAGTAAAATCCAAAAAACTAAATTTGGGGCCCAAATCTCGTGAATTTTTCTAAGTCCTTGGGGTGAAATATTCGATCCCAATTTAAGGCCTCTATAAGGCTTTTCATGGATTTTCGACCACATCCATGTTCAAGTAACGACAGAAAATTGATGTTTTCGTTAGTTTTGTTAAGAAATGAGTGCTTGATAATGATTTTTCCGATTTCGAAGTTTTACTCATTTTATATCCATTTAGGGACTCGCAGCCATTTTTCGAGGCTTCGAGAGTGTTGCTAGAGTTGTTAAAAATATTTGTTCTCTGCGAAAGAAACTCGATAACACGTATTTTTGAGCACTCATTTTTCACTCAATTAGAGTATGCATCAATTTTTACTATTTTGATGCGTTTATCGACGTCCTACGAAAAAATTTATAGAGATGAAATGTGTTGCAAATTGCCGATTTACCCTATGGTAAAGTCTTTGCACCTCCGAAGGCTTGTTTGAAATCATTTTTTTCAAATCCAAAATTTCGAGTCGTAAAATTTACAAGTCCAGATGCTTAGAGACAAGGGGCCGATGACTGCAAGTCGACGTAATATTTGATATCGATTTTCTCTAAATGTTTCGATGTTTCAAACGTCAATTTTTGATGACTATAGCACATTATTTGAATGTTAAGAAATCCATTGATTGATACATACCAGAAAATGAGCTCATTTTTTTCTCGTACATCGATTTCGCTGTTCATTTATGCGACGCTAGTCCTAAGAACCGCGATGCCATTTGTTTCAAACTTGAGGTAAGCACTAATGTTGTTCGTTTCAATGTATGCCACCAAGATAAAAGTCTTGTAATAGATGCTCTCATATACATGCAAAGTGAGTGAAATTTTAAAACGCTCATTTCTGCTCACTTAGCGTTTTGAAGAGGAAGAAACTGTTGGCGACTGATGAAGAATAAGAGGGTTTGCAGAGTTGCCGGCTAGTGATTTTAATTATGGTACATTGAGCGTACAAACAATATAATACTCGGCATATGTCATCAATGACTCATCAAAATCGAGCGATATCTCGTATTTGAGCGCTTTGATTGTGTGTCAAAATTCATGATGAGTTTTTATTGGCGTATTTTATTCATGGAATTCTGAAATATGCCTGCAAATGGTCGAGATACTGATACACACATTTCGTCTTGGAAAGGGCTCATCAATAAACAAGCGTTTTGGAATAGAGCGCATCATGCTGGGGCTGTCGATCACAATATGGGGTACTGTGAGTTGATGTTTCACTCATGAATTTTGATGATTGAGAGAAGATATTGGATGGACTTTTGAGTCAGGAACTTTTGAGCTGTGCACTGAAACTTTGTTTGGGAATAAATACGATAACTCATTGATTCATATTATCATCAGTTGCATGTTTCGCTTTTAGGAAAAACTGAGTGTGAGTGAGTAGACACTGTTTCGAAGCTCACTCAGGGTTCATGTTTTATGAGTGTGTGTCCCTGGTATGGATTGAATTTTTGAGTGGGTTTGCACGTCTCAAATACGTTATTTACGGAAACAAAAATATTATTTCTGAGATATTTTCGAAAATTCGAAAATTCTCACTCGGACTTAGTTCAGGCTTCTATTTCGGTCAATAATTGGGATATAGGTGTGGAAAACCCATGAAAATTGTTTCCGCTCATGAAATGCCTCATTTTGAGGAATTATTCTGTTAAATGAGGAATTTCACTCATTCAAACGTAGATGCTGTTGGTGAGTTCATTGGGCGCTGCAAATCGGTCAAGCTATTGTGTATGATGAGACGATGGATTTTGTAATGTTTTTCAGGACGAAAATTGACAAGTTGCGGGTTCAAATCCCATAACATGAATTTATTTCGAAATTCGAAAAATCACTCATTTCACATAGTTCAGTGCCGAAATTTGCATGATACTTGCGTCATGATGTAGAGAAGCGATAGCATTTCTTTCGTCTTCAGAAAGGGGGAGTTATGAAAGATATTGATTTTTTTTCATTTTCAATGATGATGCATCGGTGAACTCGGTCAGCAATTGAGTGAAATTTTAATTAGGCATATCTTTCTTTCCATCGAAGGTAGAAGTTCGAAATTTTGATAGAACGTAGACATCAATGAGTAGTGTCTATATTGACATTTTGAGAACGGTCCAAATGACATTTTGGGGAAAATGAGTAATTTTCTAAAATTCCATACTTGTTTAATTTGACGATTTAGGGTACTTAGAAATAAGCTAGAAACCTCATTTTGGGCTCAAATGAAGCGGAATCCAAAGCAGGGTCTGAATTATGGTGTTAAAAATTTTTTTATTCATTATTTTTTATTATATGGACAAATGAGTTTTTAAGAATGTTTTGGTCGTTATTTCGTCATTGGAACGTGTTTTGAACCGTTTTTAGGGCCAAATGGGACATATCGAGTTGTGAAATGACCACGCATTTGAAAAATTAGGGAAAAATTTCGATAAAAGTCCAGGGATATAAAAATGTTATTTTCAATGGAAAATCGCTAAAAAATGAGAATCGCTGCAGCTACCAATTTGATTACCATACAGACAGATACTTTTAGGGCCGTTAGTAAGCTCTACGGGGTAAATACGCTAAAAATGCGTAAAATGACACGAAAATTGCATTTTTCAGAGTTTGAAAGTGATTCGAAGTAAATGCAGTGTCCCTCGAGTTTGACTAATATCTAAGCAACAATTATGCCACTCGGCGAGTCGCGTAGCGCTCGTCGAGTGGCCCCAAAACTCAAGCTCGATTTACTCAACCCTTGAATTCAACGCGCGACAGCGCGTTCCACAATTATTATCTGTAAGGAGATGAACAGGTGTCAATGTTTTTCTATTAAACGGGAATTATCTTTCATTTTCATTTCGGATTGCGATGGTAGTTTTAGTTAGTGATGATTTTATTATATCGAGGATTTCTCGTTGTTTTGTTTTAGATTGGAGCAGGTTTAGTTCATTCAAGGGCCCTGCATGAATAACTCAGACTATATCTGATGTATACTAATTTATAGCTTATTCGCATCATTTATTCCTGGAAACAAATATATTTTAAATTTTTGAGGTTCATTTGAGAGTATTGATAGTAATTGGATCTGTCATGAAGTTGGTGAATATTTGGCGTTTTCTGTTGAAGGTTTCAAATGAATTTTCAGAACGAAAGGTTAGTATCGCCTTCGAAAGTGAGTAATCTATTCTGATTTGAGAGGGGGCTATTTTTGTGAGTTATGGTAAGCCAAATTTTCGTGCGTCTGGGTTTGATGAAATTTTAAATAGCTTTTAAAGAATGTATTCTTTTTCACCCGCAAGTATAACTTAATTTTTGAATGAGGCTTATGTAATTCAACTTGGGACTAGGAATTGTTTAATATATTCTGGTCGAATGGACAATCATATTTATAGGGTTTTAAGTATGTTCGACCGGAGGTAATTCTGGATTTTATACTGAAATTTCCCTTTCTTCTTGACTCGGTTTAGAATATTGTGAAGCAACTTGCAGTCGAACTTCACGTAAGGGATTTAGTTAATTTTAAGTTTTGATTTAGGTGAAAGCATTTTATTTTTTGCAGGATAGGTTAAATTCCGTTGGGTAAATTGATACGAAACAAAGGTCGGACGTTAAGTTATATGGAATAAAATAGGAGTGGTCAAAAATTCAACAAAAAATATGATAGAATTATTTTTCTTATCCAGTCAAGATAAAATAGGTTTGGTTGGTTTAGATTAGACTTGGTTGGATTAGATTAGACTAGGTTGGGTTAGATTAGTTTAGGTTGGGTTAATAATATAAGACGTTGCCATCTGATTGATTTGGTGGGGATGTGTTATCCATAAATAGAGGTCGGTGAAATGATTTTTGACCTGTAAATATATGGTTAGGTAAATTTTATACATGGTATTTGATAATGGTATCGGAAAATGAATTGATGTTGGTGTTTGAAAGTTAAACATAGTGCTTAGAGAGGAATAAATTGTACATATCGTTTTGTGACTTGAGACGACGGTGTATCTGATTGTGTTGGATAATTGTGGTTATTTTTTAAAGTGTGCACTGCATGTGTGTGTGTATATGTGTGTGTGTGTGTGGGAGTGTGTGTAAGAGTGTGAAGGTTTGGGGTGTAGAGGTGTGGTGTCTGTTTGTGTGTGTGTGTGTGTGGTCCGCCCCCGGTCTGTGCTGGTTTTTGCGCGGGCGGACCTCTTTTTGAGGTTCCGAAGGAAAACTAAAAAAAAAATGCGCAAAAAAAAAAAAAAAAAAATTTCATAAAAATCTGGGTGGCCGCGCCGAGTAAAGAAGGACTGTAGTGCGTACGTGTAGTGCATGGGCGCATTCTCGGAAACGGCTGGTCCCAGCGCGCTCAAATTTGGTGAGCAGAAAGACCCCTATCTCGACATTGTCTGTGCCAAGTTTCGTTTCGATCGTGCGAAAATTTCAAATTTAATGAAGGTTCAATGGTGAAAAATAGCCAAAAATTGCAATTTTTCAAACTGCTGCCAAACATACTTAGAATGCACTTAGGCGGCCCAAATTACAGGATGTGGTAGATAAAATGTTGGAGTAAGTGCTGAGGTTGCCATTTTGCGATACGTTAATAAAAAATATCCCTTTGAGCTCCTCAAAGTTGACCAAAAATTTTTTTTCGATTTCAGTCGAAATTTTGACATTTTTTATTGAACAAACTACGCAAGTTTGCAAACTCAAACTTTGATAGGTGATAGATTTTCAAAAGTTCTACTCACTATAAAATCAGCGGTTCTCAAAACGATTAAGTTTCGATGTAAATTTGGATTTAATTTTTTTCAAAAATTTATAAGATTTCGGGACGTCGTCCAAACATAGTCCTGAGTTTTGGGGACGATACCTGGAGGTCTCAAACCTTGAGGGCTTGTTCGAAAAGCTTTGTAGTATTTCAAATATGTTTTACAGAGTGCCATCATGGGTTACTTAGATTTTGTGCAACTTTGAAGTTGAAGTAAAAAAACGCGTTTTTTTAAAGGTCATTTTTGGCCGCCATTTCTGGCGTTGTTTAATCGAGTGGAAATTCCAAACTTTGATACCTCCGAGAATGAATCTTTTTCTCAAAGTTATCAAATTTACAGACCATCATGAGCAATACTTTTTTTAAAAAACTGTCCCAAACACAGCCCCCAAAACCTCTAAAAATCTTTCCAAGCGTGCGTGTGGAAAATGGGTGCGACCCACGAAAAACTTTATTTAACATTTTTTGCGAGTTTTTCGGTCCTACATACGAAGACTTTTTTGTGGAAAGATCGCTTGAAAATTTTTTTCGTTTTATTGAATTTTGCGATTTCAACAGTAAAATCCACTTTCCATCTCCTCTAAGGCCCCTTTTTTCATGCCTCAGGATATCGAAATTTTGATGAGTGATGCGCCTTGGCGAGACCTTTCGTTTGGTACTAAACTTAAATTTGTAGCTCAATAAACTTTTGAGTAAAATCCAAAAAACTAAAATTGGGGCCCAAATCTCGTGAATTTTTCTAAGTCCTTGGGGTGAAATATTCGATCCCAATTTAAAGCCTCTATAAGGCTTTTCATGGATTTTCGAACACACCCATGTTCAAGTAACGACAGAAAATTGATGTTTTCGTTAGTTTTGTTAAGAAATGAGTGCTTGATAATGATTTTTTCGATTTCGAAGTTTTACTCATTTTATATCCATTTAGGGACTCGCAGCCATTTTTCGAGGCTTCGAGAGTGTTGCTAGAGTTGTTAAAAATGTTTGTTCTCTTAGAAAGAAACTCGATAACACGTATTTTTGAGCACTCATTTTTCACTCAATTAGAGTATGCATCAATTTTTACTTTTTTGATGCGTTTATCGACGTCCTACGAAAAAATTTATAGAGATGAAATGTGTTGCAAATTGCCGATTTACCCTATGGTAAAGTCTTTGCACCTCCGAAGGCTTGTTTGAAATAATTTTTTTCAAATCCAAAATTTCGAGTCGTAAAATTTACAAGTCCAGATGCTTAGAGACAAGGGGCCGATGACTGCCAGTCGACGTAATATTTGATATCGATTTTCTCGAAATGTTTCGATGTCTCAAACGTCAATTTTTTATGACTATAGCACATAATTTGAATGTTAAGAAATCCATTGATTGATACATACCAGAAAATGAGCTCATTTTTTTCTCGTAAATCGATTTCGCTGTTAATTTGTGCGACGCTAGTCCTAAGAACCGCGATGCCATTTGTTTCAAACTTGAGGTAAACACTAATGTTGTGCGTTTCAATGAATGTGACCATGCTAAAAGTGTTGTGGTAGATGCTCTCATATACATGCAAAGTGAGTGAAATTTTAAAACGCTCATTTCTGCTCACTTAGCGTTTTGAAGGGGAAGAAACTGTTGGCGACCGATGAAGAATAAGAGGGTTTGCAGAGTTGCCGGCTATTGACTTTAGTTATGATACAATGATCATGCAAACAATATAATACTCGGCAAATGTCATCAATGACTCATCAAAATCGAGCGATATCTCGTATTTGAGCGCTTTGATTGTGTGTCAAAATTCATGATGAGTTTTTATTGGCGTATTTTATTCATGGAATTCTGAAATATGCCTGCAAATGGTCGAGATACTGATACACACATTTCGTCTTGGAAACGGCTCATCAATAAACAAGCGTTTTGGAATAGAGCGCATCATGCTGGGGCTGCCGATCACAATATGGGGTACTGTGAGTTGATGTTTCACTCATGAATTTTGATGATTGAGAGAAGATATTGGATGGACTTTTGAGTCAGGAACTTTTGAGCTGTGCACTGAAACTTTGTTTGGGAATAAATACGATAACTCATTGATTCATATTATCATCAGTTGCATGTTTCGCTTTTAGGAAAAACTGAGTGTGAGTGAGTAGACACTGTTTCGAAGCTCACTCAGGGTTCATGTTTTATGAGTGTGTGTCCCTGGTATGGATTGAATTTTTGAGTGGGTTTGCACGTCTCAAATACGTTATTTACGGAAACAAAAATATTATTTCTGAGATATTTTCGAAAATTCGAAAATTCTCACTCGGACTTAGTTCAGGCTTCTATTTCGGTCAATAATTGGGATATAGGTGTGGAAACCCATGAAAATTGTTTCCGCTCATGAAATGCCTCATTTTGAGGAATTATTCTCTTAAATGAGGAATTTCACTCATTCAAACGTAGATGCTGTTGGTGAGTTCATTGGGCGCTGCAAATCGGTCAAGCTATTGTGTATGATGAGACGATGGATTTTGTAATGTTTTTCAGGACGAAAATTGACAAGTTGCGGGTTCAAATCCCATAACATGAAATTATTTCGAAATTCGAAAAATCACTCATTTCACATAGTTCAGTGCCGAAATTTGCATGATACTTGCGCCATGATGTAGAGAAGCGATAGCATTTCTTTCGTCTTCAGAAAGTGGGAGTTATGAAAGATATTGATTTTTTTTCATTTGCAATGATGATGCATCGGTGAACTCGGTCAGCAATTGAGTGAAATTTTAATTAGGCATATCTTTCTTTCCATCGAAGGTACAAGTCCGAAATTTTGATAGAACGTAGACATCAATGAGTAGTGTCTATATTGTCATTTTGAGAACGGTCCAAATGATATTTTGGGGAAAATGAGTAATTTTCTAAAATTCCATACTTGTTTAATTTGACGATTTAGGGTACTTAGAAATAAGCTAGAAACCTCATTTTGGGCTCAAATGAAGCGGAATCCGAAGCAGGGTCTGAATTATGGTGTTAAAATTTATTTTATTCATTATTTTTTAATATATGGACAAATGAGTTTTTAAGAATGTTTTGGTCGTTATTTCGTCATTGGAACGTGTTTTGAACCGTTTTTAGGGCCAAATGGGACATATCGAGTTGTGAAATGACCACGCATTTGAAAAATTAGGGAAAAAATTCGATTAAAGTCCACGGATATTAAAATGTTATTTTCAATGGAAAATCTCTAAAAAATGAGAATCGCTGCAGCTACCAATTTGATTACCATACAGACAGATACTTTTAGGGCCGTTAGTAAACTCTACGGGGTAAATACACTAAAAATGCATAAAAATGACACAACAATTGCATTTTTCAGAGTTTGAAAGTGATTCGAAGTAAATGCAGTGTCCCTCGAGTTTGACTTATATTTGAGCAACAATTATGCCGCTCGGCGAGTTGCGTAGCGCTCGTCGAGCGGCCCCAAAACTCAAGCTCGATTTACTCAACCCCTGAATTTAACGCGCGACAGCGCGGTCCACAACTATTATCTGTAAGGAGATGAACAGGTGTCTATGTTTTTCTATTAAACGAGAATTATCTTTGGTTTTGATGTCGGATTGCGATGGTAGTTTTATTTAGTGATGATTTTTATTTTGTTGTGGGTTAATGGTTGATTTGTTTTAGATTGGATCATGTTTAGTTTATTCAAGGGCCCTGCATGAATTACTGAGACTCTATCTGATGTATGCTAATTAACCGCTTGTTTGATCATTTAATCCTGAAAACAAATATAAATTGGGTTGTTGGGGTTAATTTGAGAAATTATTGATAGTAATTGGATGTGTAATGAAGTTGGTGAATATTTGGCGTTTTCTGGTGAAGGTTTCAAATGAATTTTCAGAACGAAAGGTTAGTATCGCCTTTGAAGGGGAGTAATCTATTCTGATATGAAAGGTGGCTGTTTTTGTGGGTTATGGAAAGCCAAATTTCCGTACGTCAGGGTTTGGTGAAATTTTAAACAGTTTCTAAAGAATTTACTTATTTTAACCGCATGTATTGGTGAAATTTTTAATGAGGCTTATGTAATTATTCAACTTGGGACTAGGAATTGTTTAATCTATTCTGGTCGAATGGACAATAATATTTATAGGGTTTTGAGTATGTTCGACCGGAGGTAAATTTTGGATTTTTTTATACTGAAATTTCCCTTTCTTCTTGACCCTGTTTAGAATATTGTGAAGCAACTTGCAGTGGAACTTCATGTAAGGGATTTAGGTAATTTCTAGTTTTGATTTAGGTGAAATTATTTCATTTTTTGCAGGATAGGTGAAATTCCGTTGGGTAAATTGATAAAAAACAAAGGTCGGATGTCAAGTTAGATGGATTAAAATATGAGTGGTCAAAAATTCAACATTAAAATATGATAGAATAGGTTTTCTTATCCAGTCAGGATAAAATAGCTTTGGTTGGTTTATATTAGACTAGGTTGGGTTAGATTAGACTAGGTTGGGTTAAATTAGTTTAGGTTGTGTTAATAATATAAGACATTGCCATCTGATTGATTTGGTATGGATGTATTATTCATAAAAAGAGGTCGGTGAAATGATTTTTGCCCGGTAAATATATGGTTAGGTGAATTTAATACATGGTATTTGTTAATGGTATCGGAAAATGAATTGATGATGGTGTTTGAAAGTTAAACATAGAACATAGAGTGATAGACATTGCACATATCGATTTGTCATTGAGACGATGGTGTATCTGATTGTGTTGGATGATTGTGGTTATTTTTACAAGTGTGCGCGACATGTTGGTGTGTATATGTGTGTATGTGTGTGGGAGTGTGTGTAAGAGTGTGAAGGTTTGGGGTGTTGAGGTGTGTGTGTGTGTTTGTGTGTGTGTGTGTGGTCCGCCCCCGGTCTGTGCTGGTTTTTGCGCGGGCGGACCTCTCTTTGAGGTTCCGAAGGAAAACTAAAAAAAAAATGCGCAAAAAAAAAAAAAAAAAAAATTTCATAAAAATCTGGGTGGCCGCGCCGAGTAAAGAAGGACTGTAGTGCGTACGTGTAGTGCATGGGCGCATTCTCGGAAACGGCTGGTCCCAGCGCGCTCAAATTTGGTGAGCAGAAAGACCCCCATCTCGACATTATCTGTGCCAAGTTTCGTTTCGATCGTGCGAAAATTTTAAATTTAATGAAGGTTCAATGGTGAAAAATAGCCAAAAATTGCACTTTTTCAAACTGCTGCCAAACATACTTAGAATGCACCTAGGCGGCCCAAATTACAGGATGTGGTAGATAAAATGTTGGAGTAGGTGCTGAGGTTGCCATTTTGCGATACGTTGATAAAAAATATCCCTTTGAGCTCCTCAAAGTTGACCAAAAATTTTTTTTCGATTTCAGTCGAAATTTTGACATTCTTTATTGGACAAACTACGCAAGTTTGCAAACTCAAACTTTGATAGGTGATAGATTTTCAAAAGTTCTACTCACTATGAAATCAGCGGTTCTCAAAACGATCAAGTTTCGATGCAACTTTGGAACAAAAACTGACACGAAATTTCCGTGAGTTTGGGTGAGTTTCAAAACATGTTTGTCCGGGGTTTTGGTGATACCTGAGAGTTCGAGCAGTTGACATCTTATTCGAAAAGCTTGGTCCTAGTTGCAGCAAGTTTTACAGAGTGCCATCTTTCGAAATTCAAATTTTGTGCAACTTTAAAGTTGAAGTAAAAAAACGCGTTTTTTCAAAGGTCATTTTTGGCCGCCATTTGTGACGTTGTTTGACCGAGTGAGGACTTCAAAAGTTGATACCACCCAGATTTAAACTTTTTCTCAAAGGTATCAAGTTTACAGTTTGCCATGAGTGATGCTTTTCTCAAAAAAATGTCCCAAACACAAGCCCCAAACCCTCAAAAAACCGCCTCAAACTTGTTTGAGGAAAATGGGTGCGACCCACGAAAAACTTTATTTAACACTTTCTGCTCGGTTTTTGGTCGTACATACCATAATTCTTTTGCTGGTCGAATTTCGGCTTCGTTTGAGCGTCAGAATTTTTTTTCCATTTTTTCAGCTTATTTCGGATATTCGTCCCCCCCAAAAGCCCACTTGCTCACCTTCGACAGAGTTGAAAAAACACTTGAATGATGCGCCTCGACGAGACCTTTCGTTTGGTACCACGCTCAAAGTTGTAGCTCATCAAACTTTTGGAAAAAGTCCAAAAAACTAAAATTGGGGCTCAAATCTCGTGAATTTTTCTAAGTCCTTAGGGGTGAAATATTCGATCCCAATTTAAGGCCTTTAAAAGGCTTTTCATGGGTTTTCGACCACTCGCATGTCCAAGTAACGACAGGAAATTGATGTTTTCGTTAGTTTTGTTAAGAAATGAGTGCTTGATAATGATTTTTTCGATTTCGAAAATTTACTCATTTTATGTCCATTTAGGCACTCGCAGCTATTTTTCAAGGCTTCGACAGTGTTACTAGAGTTGTTAGAAATATTTGTTCTCTTCGAAGTGACCCCGAAAACACGTATTTTTGAGCACTCATTTTTCACTCAATTAGAGTATGCATCAATTTTTACTTTTTTGATGCGTTTATCGACGTCCTACGAAAAAATTTATAGAGATGAAATGTGTTGAAAATTGCCGATTTACCCTATGGTAAAGTCTTTGCACCTCCGAAGGCTTGTTTGAAATTATTTTTTTCAAATCCAAAATTTCGAGTCGTAAAATTTACAAGTCCAGATGCTTAGAGACAAGGGGCCGATGACTGCAAGTCGACGTAATATTTGATATCGATTTTCTCTAAATGTTTCGATGTTTTAAACGTCAATTTTTGATGACTATAGCACATTATTTGAATGTTAAGAAATCCATTGATTGATACATACCAGAAAATGAGTTCATTTTTTTCTCGTACATCGATTTCGCTGTTAATTTGTGCGACGCTAGTCCTAAGAACCGCGATGCCATTTGTTTCAAACTTGAGGTAAGCACTAATGTTGTTCGTTTCAATGTATGCCACCAAGAATAAAGTCTTGTAATAGATGCTCTCATATACATGCAAAGTGAGTGAAATTTTAAAACGCTCATTTCTGCTCACTTTGCGTTTGAAGAGGAAGAAACTGTTGGCGACTGATGAAGAATAAGAGGGTTTGCAGAGTTGCCGGCTAGTGATTTTAGTTATGGTACATTGAGCGTGCAAACAATATAATACTCGGCATATGTCATCAATGACTCATCAAAATCGAGCGATATCTCGTATTTGAGCTCTTTAATTGTGGGTCAAAATTCATGATGAGTTTTTATTGGCGTATTTTATTCATGGAATTTTGAAATATGCCTGCAAATGGTCGAGATACTGATACACACATTTCGTATTGGAGACGGCTCATTAATAAACAAGCGTTTTGGAATAGAGCGCATCATGCTGGGGCTGTCGATCACGATATGGGGTACTGTGAGTTGATGTTTCACTCATTAATTTTGATGATTGAGAGAAGATATTGGAGGGTGTTTTGAGTCAGGAACTTTTGAGCTGTGCACTGAAACTTTGTTTGGGAATAAGTGCGATAACTCATTGATTCATATTCCCATCAGTTGCATGTTTCGCTTTTAGGAAAAACTGAGTGTGAGTGAGTAGACACCGTTTCGAAGCTCACTCAGGGTTCATATTTTGTGAGTGTGTGTTCCTGATATTGATTGAATTTTTGAGAGGTTTTGCGGATCTCAAATATTTTATTTACGGAAACTAAAATATTATTACTGAAATATTTCCGAAAATTTGTAAATTCTCACTCGGAATTTGTTCAGGCTTCTATTTCGGTCAGAAATTTGGACATAGAGGTGGTAACACATTTAAATTGTTTCCGCTCATGATATGCCTCATTTTGAGGAATTATGATCTTAAATGGGGAATTTCACTCATTCAAACGTAGATGCTATTGGTGAGTTCATTGGGCGCTGCAAATCGGTACAGCTATTGTGTTTCATGACACGATGGATTTTGTAATGTTTTGCGGGATGAAAATTGGCAAGTTGCGGGTTCGAATCCCAAAACATGAATTTATTTCGAAATTCGAAAAATCACTCATTTCACATAGTTCAGTGCCGAAATTTGCATGAAACGTGCGTCATGATGTAGAGAAGCGATAGCATTTCTTTCGTATTCGGCAAGTGGGAGTTACCTAAGATTTCGATTTTTTTTCATTTTCAATGATGATGCATCGGTGAACTCGGTCAACAATTGAGTGAAATTTTAATTAGGCATATCTTTTTCTGCATTGAAGCTATACGTCCGATATTTTGATACAACGTAGATATAAATGAGTAGTGTCTATATTGACGTTTTGAGAACGGTCCAAATGATATTTTGGGGAAAATGAGTAATTTTCTAAAATTCCATACTTGTTTAATTTGACGATTTGGGGTACTTAGAAATAAGCTAGAAACTTCATTTTGGGCTCAAATGAAGCGGAATCCAAAGCAGGGTGTGAATTATGGTGCTAAAATTTCTTTCATTCATTAATTTTTTATATATGGACAAATGAGTTTTTAAAAATGTTTTGGCCGTTATTTCGTCATTGGAACGTGTTTTGAACCGTTTTTGGGGCCAAATGGGACATTTCGACTTGTGCAATGACCACGCATTTGAAAAAATTAGGAAAAATTCGATAAAAGTCCACGGATATTAAAATGTTATTTTCAATGGAAATACGCTAAAAAATGAGAATCGCTGCAACTACCAATTTGATTACCATACAGACAGATACTTTTAGGGCCGTTAGTAAACTCTACGGGGTGAATACGCTAAAAATGCGTAAAAATGGCACAAAAATTGTATTTTTCAAAGTTTGGAAGTGATTCGAAGTAAATGCAGTGTCCCTCGAGTTAGACTAATATCTGAGTAACAATTATGCCGCTCGGCGAGTTGCGTAGCGCTCGTCGAGCGGCCCCAAAACTTAAGCTCGATTTACTCGACCCCTGAATTTAACGCGCGACAGCGCGTTCCCCAATGATTATCTGTAAGGAGCTGAACAGGTGTCGATATTTTTCTATTAAACGAGAATTATCTTTGGTTTTGATGCCGGATTGCGGTTGTAGTTTCATTGAGTGATTTTTATTTTATCGATCATTTATTGTTGTTTTGTATTTGATTGTTGCGGGATTGGATTATTTAAAGGCTCTGCATGAATAACTGAGACGCCATCTGATATGTGGTGATTTACAGCTAATTCACATCATTTATTCCTGGAAACAAATACATTTTAGATTTTTGGGGTTCATTTGAGAATATTGATAATAATTGAATATGTCATGAAGTTGGTGAATATTTGGCGTTTTCTGTTGAAGGTTTCAAATGAATTTTCAGAACAAAAGGTTAGTATCGCCTCAGAAAGTGAGTATTCTATTCTGATTTGAGAGGTGGCAAATTTTTGTGGGTTATGGGAAGCCAAATTGTCGTACGTCTGGGTTTGGTGAAATTTAGAATAGCTTTTAAAGAATGAATTTTTTTAACCACATGGGTAAGTAGAATTTTGAATGAGGCTTATGTAGTTCAACTTGGGACTAGGAATTGTTTAATATATTCGGGTCGAATGGACAATCATATTTATATGGTTTTAAGTATGTTCGACCGAAGGTAATATCTGGATTTTATACTGTAATTTCTATTTCTTCTTGACTCGGTTTAGAATGTTGTGAAGGAACTTGCAGTCGATCTTCATGTAAGGAATTTAGGTAATTTTAAGTTTTGATTTAGGTGAAGGTATTCCATTTTTTGCAGCATAGGTTAAATTCCCTTGGGTAAATTGAAACGAAACAGAGGTTGGACGTCAAGTTAGATGTAATAAAATAAGAGAGGTCAAAAATTCAACAGTAAAATATGATAGAATAGGTTTTCTTTTCTACTCAGGATAAAATAGCTTTGGTTGGTTTAGAATAGACTAGGTTGGGTTAGATTAGACTAGGTTGGGTTAGATTAGTTTAGGTATGGTTAGATTAGTTTAGGTTGGGTTAGTTTAGTTTAGGTTGGGTTAATAATATAAGACGTTTCCCTCTGATTGATTTGTTAGGGATGTGTTATTCATAAAAAGAGGTCGGTGAAATGATTTTAGACCTGTAAATATATGGTTGGGGAGTTTTATACATGGTATTTGTTAATGGTATCGGAAATGAATTGATGTTGGTGTTTGAAGTTCAACATAGAGCGTAGAGTGGAATATATTATCGTATCGTTTTGTGATTTGAGACGATGGTGTATCTGATTGTGTTGGATAATTGTGGTTATTTTTACAAGTGTGCGCGACATGTTGGTGTGTATATGTGTGTATGTGTGTGGGAGTGTGTGTAAGAGTGTGAAGGTTTGGGGTTATGAGGTGTTTGTGTGTGTTTGTGTGTGTGTGTGGTCCGCCCCCGGTCTTTGCTGGTTTTTGCGCGGGCGGACCCTCGGAGAGGTTCCGGAGGAAAACTAAAAAAAAAATGCGCAAAAAGAAAAAAAAAAAAAATTTCATAAAAATCTGGGTGGCCGCGCCGAGTAAGGAAGGACTGTAGTGCAGACGTGTAGTGCGTGGGCGCATTCTCGGAAACGGCTGGTCCCAGCGCGCTCAAATTTGGTGAGCAGAAAGACCATCATCTAGACATTGTCTGTGCCAAGTTTCGTTTCAATCGTGCGAAAATTTACGATTTAATGAAGGTTCAATGGGGAAAAATAGCCAAAAATGGGTTACGTTCAACTAGTTTGGGTGGGTATCCCCGTTGCATTTGAAGCGCTCAATTTTCAGTATGTTGCAGTCGAAGAGAGTCCGCAGAGGGTAGCGGCTCTGTTTTTTGCGATTTTTCGAAATAATCGTCTTTTTTGCGCGTCAAAGTTGAGCAAATTTTTTTTTGCGATTTTTGCAGAAATTTTGACATTTTTTTTTGGACAAAGTATCGATTTTTTATTTTTGAAACTTTGATAGGTGATAGATTTTTAGAAGTTCTACGCACCATAAAATCAACGGCAGTCAAAACGATCAAGTTTAGACGCAACTTTGGCCTGAACTTTTCCTAAAAATTTATAAGATTTCGGGAGGTCGTCCAAACATGTTTGTCCGGAGTTTTGGTGATACTTGAGAGTCTGAGCAGTTGACATCTCGTTTGAAAAGCTATGTCCTAGATGCACCATGTTTTAGAGAGTGCCATCTTTCAAAAATAATATTTTGTGAAACTTTAAAGTTGAAGTAAAAAAACGCGTTTTTTCAAAGGTCATTTTTGGCCGCCATTTCTGGCGTTGTTTGATCGAGTGCAGATTTCAAACTTTGATACCCTCTAGAATCAATCTTTTTCTCAAATTTATCAAGTGTACAGACCATCATGAGCAATACTTTTCTCAAAAAAATGTCCCAAACACAGCCTCCAAAACCTCTAAAAATCGCCCCAAACATGCGTGTGCAAAATGGGTGCGACCCACGAAAAACTTTATTTAACATTTTTTGCGAGTTTTGCGGTCCTACATACGAAGAAAGTTTTGTGGAAAGATCGCTTGAAAATTTTTTTCGTTTTTTTCAATTATGCGATTTCAGCGGTAAAATGGCATATTCCATCTTCCCCAAGTCACCCTGTTTAATGCCTCAGGATATCGAAATTCTCATGAATGATACGCCTTGGCGAGACCTTTCGTTTGGTACCACTCTCAAAGTTGTAGCTTGATAAACTTTTGAGTAAAATCCAAAAAACTTAAATTGCGGCCCAAGTCTCGTGAATTTTTCTAAGTCCTTAGGGGTGAAATATTCGATCTCAATTTAAGGCCTCAATAAGGCTTTTCATGGATTTTCGACCACACCCATGTTCAAGTAACGACGGAAAATTGATGTTTTCGTTAGTTTTGTTAAGAAATGAGTGCTTGATAATGATTTTTACGATTTCGAAGTTTTACTCATTTTATATCCATTTAGGGACTCGCAGCCATTTTTCGAGGCTTCGAGAGTGTTGCTAGAGTTGTTAAAAATATTTGTTCTCTTGGAAAGAAACTCGATAACACGTATTTTTGAGCACTCATTTTTCACTCAATTAGAGTATGCATCAATTTTTACTTTTTTGATGCGTTTATCGACGTCCTACGAAAAAATTTATAGAGATGAAATGTCTTGCAAATTGCCGATTCACCCTTGGGTAAAGTTTTTGCACCTTCGACGGCTCGTTTAAAAATTTTTTTTCCAAATCCATAATTCCCAGTCGTTAAATTTACAAGTCCAGATGCTAGTAGACAAGGGGCCGATGACTGCAAGTGGACGCAATATTTGACATCGATTTTCTCGAAAAGTTTTGGTGTCTCAAACGTCAATTTTTGATGACTCTATCACATTATTTTCATGTTAAGAATTTCATTCAATGATATATACCAGAAAATGAGCTCATTTTTTTCTCGTACATCGATTTCGCTGTTAATTTGTGCGACGCTGGTCCTATAGGAGGCGCGATGCCATTTGTCTCAACCTTGGATTAAGCATTAATGCTGTTCGTCTCAAAGAGTTTCACCATGATCAAAGTCTTGTAATAGATGCACTCATATATGGAAAGTGAGTGAAATTCAAAAACGCTCATTTCTGCTCACTTAGCATTTTGAGCCGGAACAAACTGTCTGCGAATGTTGAAGAATAAGAGGGTTTGCAGAGTTGCCACCTAGTGATTTTAGTCAAGGTACGCTGTGACTGCAAACCGTACAGCACTCAAAAAACGTCATCACTACCTCATCAAAATGATGCGATATGTCGTTTTAAGCTCTTCTTGTGGTTCGAAATTGATGAAGTGTTTTTCAGAGCATATTTTATTGTTGGAAATCAGAAATTTGACTTGCACATGGTGGAAGAATTGATACTCTAATTTCGTGTTGAAAAAGAACTCATTAATGATCGAGCGTTTAGTAATAAAGCGCATCATGCTGACGCTGTCGTTAACGATAGAGGGTATTGTGAGTTGATATTTCACTCATTAATTTTGATGATTGAGAGAAGAAATAGGAGGGTCTTTTGAGTCAGGAACGTTTGAGCTGTGCACTGAAATTTGGTTCTGGAATAGATATGAGAACTCGTTGATTTACTCACTCATATTCCCATCAGTTGCATGTTTCGCTTCTAGGAAAAACTGAGTGTGAGTGAGTAGACACCGTTTCGACGCTCACTCAGGGTTCATATTTTGTGAGTGTGTGTTCCTGATATGGATTGAATTTTTGAGAGGTTTTGCGGGTCTCAAATATTTTATTTACGGAAACTAAAATATTATTAGTGAAATATTTTCGAAAATTCGAAAATTCTCACTCGGACTTAGTTCAGGCTTCTATTTCGGTCAGTAATTGTGATTTAGGTGTGGTAACACATGAAAATTGTTTCCGCTCATGAAATGCCTCATTTTGAGGAATTATTCTCTTAAATGGGGAATTTCACTCATTCAAACGTAGATGCTGTTGGTGAGTTCATTGGGCGCTGCAAATCGGTCAAGCTATTGTGTTTGATGAGACGATGGATTTTGTAATGTTTTTCAGGACGAAAATTGACAAGTTGCGGGTTCAAATCCCAAAACATGAATTTATTTCGAAATTCGAAAAATCACTCATTTCGCTCAGTTCAGTGCCGAATTTTGCATGAAACTTGCATCATTGAGTACATAAGCGATAGCATTTCTTTCGTCTTAAGAAAGTGAGAATTGTGAAAGATATTGAATTTTTTTAATTTTCAATGATGATGCATCGGTGAACTAGGTCAGCAATTGAGTGAAATTTTAATTAGGCATATCTTTCTTTGCATCGAAGGTAGAAGTCCGAAATTTTGATACAACGTAGACATCAATGAGTAGTGTCTATATTGTCATTTTGAGAACGGTCCAAATGATATTTTGGGGAAAATGAGTAATTTTCTAAAATTCCATACTTGTTTAATTTGACGATTTAGGGTACTTAGAAATAAGCTAGAAACTTCATTTTAGACTCAAATGAAGCAGAATCCAAAGCAGGGTGTGAATTAAGGTGGTAAAATTTTTTTTATTCAATACTTTTCAAAATATGGACAAATGAGTTTTTAAAAACGTTTTGGCTGTTATTTCGTTATAGGAACTTGTTTTGAACCGTTTTTGGGGCCAAATCGGAAATTTCGACTTGTGCAATGACCACGCATTTGAAAAAATTTGAAAAAATTCGATAAAAGTCCACGGATATTAAAATGTAATTTTCAATGGAAATACGCTAAAAAATGAGAATCGCTGCAACTACCAATTTGATTACCATACAGACCGATACTTTTGGGGTTTTTAGTAAACTCTACGGGGTAAATACGCAAAAAATGCGTAAAAAGGACACAAAAATTGCATTTTTCAGAGTTTGAAAGTGATTCGAGGTAATTGCAGTGTCCCGCGAGTTTGACTAATATCTGAGTAACAATTATGCCGCTCGGCGAGTTGCGTAGCGCTCGTCGAGCGGCCCCAAAACTTAAGCTCGATTTACTCAACCCCTGAATTTAACGCGCGACAGCGCGTACCCCAATTATTATCTGTAAGGAGATGAACAGGTGTCGATGTTTTTCTATTAAACGAGAATTATCTTTGGTTTTTAATCCGGATTGCGATTGTAGTTTAATTTAGTAATGATTTTTATTTTATTGATGATTGATTGCTGTTTTGTTTTTGATTGTTGCGGGATTGGATTATTTAAGGGGCTCTGCACGAATAACTGAGACGCCATCTGATGAATGGTGATTTACAGAGACGCCATCAGATGTATGGTGATTTACAGCTAATTCACATCATTTATTCTTGGAAACAAATATATTTTAGAATTTTGGGGTTGTTTCGAGAATATTGATGATAATTGGATATGTCATGAAGTTGGTGAATATTTGGCGTTTTCTGTTGAAGGTTTCGTCGAATGAATTTTCAGAACGAAAGGTTAGTATCGCCTTTTAATGTGAGTAATCTATTCTGATATGAGAGGTGGAAATTATTGTGGGTTATGGAAAGCCAAATTTTCGTACTCCTGGGTTCGGTGAAATCTTAAATAGCTTTCAGAGAATTTAATTATTTTTCCCGCATGTTTAAGTATAATTTTGAATGAGGCTTATGTAATTGAACTCGGGTCTTGGTATTGTTTACTGCATTCTGGCCAAATGGACAATCAGATTTTGAGGATTATTCAGGTTCTACAGGAGGGTAATTCAGACTACGACTTTGTACTGAAATTTCACTATCTTCTTGACTCTGTTTAGAATATTGATTAGCAACCTGCCGTCGCTCATCATATTAGGGATTTAGCTAATTTTAGGCTTTGATTTAGGTGAAGGTATTTAATTTTTGCAGGGTAGGTTAAATTCCGTTGGGTAAATTGATTAGAAACAAAGGTCGGATGTTAAGTTAGATGGAATAAAATAGGAGTGGTCAAAAATTCAACAATAAAATGAGATTAATTGGGTAATCATATGCAGTCGGGATTAAATAGCTTTTGTTTGGTTAGATTTGACTAGGTTGGGTTAGAATAGTTTAGGTTGGGTTAATAATATAAGACGTTGCCACATGATTGATTTGGTGCGGATGTGTTTTTCATAAAAAGAGGTCGGTTAAATGATTTTTGATCTGTAAATATATGGTTAGGTAAATTGTACACTTGGAATATGTTAATGGTATCGGAAAATGAATTGATGTTGGTGTTTGAAAGTTTAACATAGAGCGTAGAGAGGAATATTTTGTACGTATCGCTCTGTGATTTGAGACGATGGTGTATCTGATTGTATTGGATAATTGTGGTTATTTTTAAAAGTGTGCGCGATATGTTGGTGTGTATATGTGTGTATGTGTGTGTGGGAGTGTGTGTAGAGTGTGAGCGTTGGGATGATGGGGTGTGTGTGTGTGTTTGTGTGTGTGTGTGTTGGTCCGCCCCCGGTCTTTGCTGGTTTTTGCGCGGGCGGACCCTCGGAGAGGTTCCGGAGGAAAAACTAAAAAAAAAATGCGCAAAAAGAAAAAAAAAAAATTTCAAAAAAATTCTGGGTGGCCGCGCCGAGACCCGGAGACATGTCGTATACCCGGACATGTAGGTAAAAACCCTACAAGCACCCAGAACGCGTGGTCGCAGCGCGCTCAAATTTGGTGAGCAGAAAGACGACCACCTCGATATTACCCGTGCCAAGTTTCGTTTCGATCGTGCGAGAACTTTTCATTCAATGGCGGGTCAAAAGTCAAAAATCGCCTAAAAATAAGGTCGTTTCAAACTGCTGCCAAACTACCTTAGAATGCACTTAGGCGGCTCAAATTACAGGATGTGGTAGACGAAATGTTGTAGTAGATGCTCAGGTTGCCATTTTTCGATACGTTGATAAAAAGTATCCCTTTGGGCCCCTCAAAATTGACCAAAATTTTTTTTGCGATTTTAGTCGAATTTTTGACATTTTTTATTGGACAAACTACGTGAGTTTGCAATTTCAAACTTTGATAGGTGATAGATTTTTGTAAGTTCTACTCACTAAAAAATCAGCAATTCTCAAAACGATCAAATTTCGATGCAACTTTGGATTTAATTTTTTCTAAAAATTTACTAGGTTTTGGGAGGTCGTCCAAACATAGTCCTGAATTTCGTGGGCGATACTTGGGGACCTCAAACTTTGAGGGCTTGTTTGAAAAGCTTTGTAATATTCCAAATATGTTTTACAGAGTGCCATCTTGTGAAACTTAGATTTTGTGCAACTTTAAAGTTGAAGTAAAAAAATGCGTTTTTTGAAAAGTCATTTTTGGCCGCCATTTTTGGCGTTGTTTGATGAACTGGAGACTTCAAACTTTGATACCACCTAGATTTGATCTTTTTCTCAAAGTTATCAAGTTTACAGACCATCACGAGCAATTCTTTTCTCAAAAAATTGTCCTAAACACAGCCCCCAAACCCATGAAAAACCGCCTCAAACATTTTTGAGGCAAATGGGTGCCACCCACGAAAAACTTTATTTAACACTTTTTGCTCGGTTTTTGGTCGTATTTAACATAGGTTTTTTGCTTGTCGAATTTCGGCTTGGTTTTATAGTTAGGGGTATTTTTCTGGTTTTCCAGCCCATTTAGGACTTTCGTTCCCTCCTGAAGCCCACTTGCTCACATTTGAGAAAGTTGAAAAAACACTTGAATGATGTGCCTTGACGAGACCTTTCGTTTGGTACCACGCTCAAAGTTGTAGCTCATCAAACTTTTGAAAAAAGTTCAAAAAACTAAAATTGGCTCCTCAAATCTCGTGATTTTTCTAAGTCCTTCGGGGTGAAATATTCGATCCCAATTTAAGGCCTCTATAAGGCTTTTCATGGATTTTCGACCACTCTCATGTTTAAGTAACGACAGGAAATTGATGTTTTCGTCAGTTTTGTTGAGAAATGAGTGCTTGATAATGATTTTTTCGATTTCGAAGTTTTACACCTTTTATATCCATTTAGGGACTCGCAGCTATTTTTCGAGGCTTCGAGAGTGTTGCTAGAGTTGTTAAAAATATTTGTTCTCTTCGAAAGGAACTCGATAACACGTATTTTTGAGCACTCATTTTTCACTCAATTAGAGTATGCATCAATTTTTACTTTTTTGATGCGTTTATCGACGTCCTACGAAAAAATTTATAGAGATGAAATGTGTTGCAAATTGCCGATTTACCCTATGGTAGAGTCTTTGCACCTCCGAAGGCTTGTTTGAAATAATTTTTTTCAAATCCAAAATTTCGAGTCGTAAAATTTACAAGTCCAGATGCTTAGAGACAAGGGGCCGATGACTGCAAGTCGACGTAATATTTGATATCGATTTTCTCTGAATGTTTCGATGTTTCAAACGTCAATTTTTGATGACTATAGCACATTATTTGAATGTTAAGAAATCCATTGATTGATACATACCAGAAAATGAGCTCATTTTTTTCTCGTACATCGATTTCGCTGTTAATTTGTGCGACGCTAGTCCTAAGAACCGCGATGCCATTTGTTTCAAACTTGAGGTAAGCACTAATGTTGTTCGTTTCAATGTATGCCACCAAGATAAAAGTCTTGTAATAGATGCTCTCATATACATGCAAAGTGAGTGAAATTTTAAAACGCTCATTTCTGCTCACTTATCGTTTTGAAGAGGAAGAAACTGTTGGCGACTGATGAAGAATAAGAGGGTTTGCAGAGTTGCCGGCTAGTGATTTTAATTATGGTACATTGAGCGTGCAAACAATATAATACTCGGCATATGTCATCAATGACTCATCAAAATCGAGCGATATCTCGTATTTGAGCTCTTTGATTGTGGATGAAAATTCATGATGAGTTTTTATTGGCGTATTTTATTCATGGAATTCTGAAATATGCCTGCAAATGGTCGAGATACTGACACACACATTTCGTATTGTAAATGGCTCATTAATGAACGAGCGTTTTGGAATAGAGCGCATCATGCTGGGGCTGTCGATCACGATATGGGGTACTGTGAGTTGATGTTTCACTCATTAATTTTGATGATTGAGAGAAGATATTGGAGGGTCTTTTGAGTCAGGAACTTTGGAGCTGTGCACTGAAACTTTGTTTGGAAATAAGTACGAGAACTCACTGATTTACTCACTCATATTTTCCCATCAGTTGCATGTTTTGCTTTTAGGAAAAACTGAGTGTGAGTGAGTAGACACCGTTTTGAAGCTCACTCAGGGTTCATATTTTGTGAGTGTGTGTTCCTGATATGGATTGAATTTTTGAGTGGGTTTGCGAGTCTCAAATATTTTATTTACGAAAACTAAAATATTATTCCTGAAATATTTTCGAAAATTCGAAAATTCTCAATCGGACTTTGTTCAGGCATCTATTTCGGTCAGTGATTGGGATATAGGTGTGGTAACCAATGAAAATTGTTTCTGCTCATGAAATGCCTCATTTTGAGGAATTATGATCTTAAATGGGGAATTTCACTCATTCAAACGTAGATGCTATTGGTGAGTTCATTGGGCACTGCAAATCGGTCAAGCTATTGTGTTTGATGACACGATGGATTTTGTAATGTTTTGCGGGATGAAAATTGACAAGTTGCGGGTTCGAATCCCAAAACATGAATTTATTTCGAAATTCGAAAAATCACTCATTTCACATAGTTCAGTGCCGAAATTTTCATGAAACGTGCGTCATGATGTAGAGAAGCGATAGCATTTCTTTCGTCTTCAGAAAGTGTGAGTTATGAAAGATATTGAATTTTTTTCATTTTCAATGATGATGCATCGGTGAACTCGGTCAACAATTGAGTGAAATTTTAATTATGCATATCTTTTTCTGCATTGAAGCTGTATGTCCGATATTTTGATACAACGTAGATATAAATGAGTAGTGACTATATTGACATTTTGAGAACGGTGCAAATGATATTTTGGGGAAAATGAGTAATTTTCTAAAATTCCATACTTGTTCAATTTGACGATTTGGGGTACTTAGAAATAAGCTAGAAACTTCATTTTGGGCTCAAATGAAGCGGAATCCAAAGCAGGTTGTGAATTATGGTGTTAAAATTTTTTTCATTCATTAATTTTTGATATATGGACAAATGAGTTTTTAAAAATGTTTTGGCCGTTATTTCGTCATTGGAACGTGTTTTGAACCGTGTTTGGGGCCAAATGGGACATTTCGATTTGTGCAATGACCACGCATTTGAAAAAATTAGGAAAAATTCGATAAAAGTCCACGGATATTGAAATGTTATTTTCAATGGAAATACGCTAAAAAATGAGAATCGCTGCAACTACCAATTTGATTACCATACAGACAGATACTTTTAGGGCCGTTAGTAAACTCTACGGGGTGAATACGCTAAAAATGCGTAAAAATGGCACAAAAATTGTATTTTTCAGAGTTTGGAAGTGATTCGAAGTAAATGCAGTGTCCCTCGAGTTTGACTAATATCTGAGCAACAATTATGCCGCTCGGCGAGTTGCGTAGCGCTCGTCGAGCGGCCCCAAAACTCAAGCTCGATTTACTCAACCCCTGAATTTAACGCGCGACAGCGCGTTCCACAACTATTATCTGTAAGGAGATGAACAGGTGTCGATGTTTTTCTTTTAAACGAGAATTATCTTTGGTTTTGATGTCGGATTGCGATTGTAGTTTCATTTAGTGATGATTTTTATTTTATTGATGATTTATTGCTGTGTTGTTTTTGATTGTTGCTGAATTGGATTATTTAAGGGCTCTGCATGAATGACTGAGACGCCATCTGATGTATGGTGATTTACAGCTAATTCACATCAATTATTCCTGAAAACAAATATATTTTAGATTTTTGGGGTTCATTTGAGAGTGTTGATAGTAATTGGATCTGTCATGAAGTTGGTGAGTATTTGGCGTTTTCTGTTGAAGGTTTCAAATAAATTTTCAGAACGAAAGGTTAGTATCACCTTTGAGAGTGAGTAATCTATTCTGATTTGATAGGTGGCTATTTTGTGGGTTATGGGAAGCCAAATTTTCGTGCGTCTGGGCTTGGTGAAATTTTAAATAGTTTCTAAAGAATTTATTTTTTTAACCGCATGTATAAGTAAAATTGTGAATGAGGCTTATGTAATTCAACTTGGGACTAGGAATTGTTTAATATATTCTGGTCGAATGGACAATCATATATATAGGGTTTTAAGTATGTTCGACCGGAGGTTAATTCAGGATTTTATACTGAAATATCCCTTTCTTCTTGACTCGGTTTAGAATATTGTTAAGCAACTTGCAGTCGCTCTTCATGTTAGGGATTTAGGTAATTTTGTGTTATGATTTTGGTGAAAGTTTTTCATTTTTTGCAGGATAGGGTAAATTCCGTTGGGTAAATTAATGAAAAACAGGTGTCGGACGTTAAGTTAGATGGAATAAAATGAGAGTGGTCAAAAATTCAACAATAAAATAAGATTAATTAGGTAGTCATATCCAGCCGGGATAAAATAGCTTTGTTTGGGTTAGATTGGACTAGGTTGGGTTATATTAGTTTAGGTTGGGTTAGATTAGTCTAGGTTGGGTTAGATTAGTTTAGGTTGGGTTAGATTAGTTTAGGTTGGGGTAATAATATAAGACGTTTCCATCTGATTGATTTGTTAAGGATGTGTTATTCATAAAACGAGGTCGAAGAAATGATTTTTGACCTGTAAATATATGGTTGGGGAGTTTTATACATGGTATTTGTTAATGGTATCGGAAAATTAATTGATGTTGGTGTTTGAAAGTTCAACATAGAGCATAGAGTGAAGGAAAAAGCAGATATCGTTTTGTGATTTGAGACGATGGTGTATCTGATTGTGTTGGATAATTGTGGTTATTTTTAGAAGTGTGCACTGCATGTGTGTGTGTATGTGTGTGTGTGTGGGAGTGTGTGTAGAGTGTGAGCGTTGGGATGATGGGGTGTGTGTGTGTTTGTGTGTGTGTGTTTGTGGTCCGCCCCCGGTCTTTGCTGGTTTTTGCGCGGGCGGACCCTCGCAGAGGTTCCGGAGGAAAAACTAAAAAAAAAATGCGCAAAAAGAAAAAAAAAAAAAATTCAATAAATACTGGGTGGCCGCGCCGAGTAAGGAAGGACTGTAGTGCAGACGTGTAGTGCGTGGGCGCATTCTCGGAAACGGCTGGTCCCAGCGCGCTCAAATTTGGTGAGCAGAAAGACCATCATCTAGACATTGTCTGTGCCAAGTTTCGTTTCAATCGTGCGAAAATTTACGATTTAATGAAGGTTCAATGGGGAAAAATAGCCAAAAATGGGTTACGTTCAACTAGTTTGGGTGGGTATCCCCGTTCCATTTGAAGGGCTCAATTTTCAGTATGTTGCAGTCGAAGAGAGTCCGCAGAGGGTAGCGGCTCTGTTTTTTGCGATTTTTCGAAATAATCGTCTTTTTTGCGCGTCAAAGTTGAGCAAATTTTTTTTAGCGATTTTTGCAGAAATTTTGACATTTTTTTTTGGACAAAGTATCGATTTTTTATTTTTGAAACTTTGATAGGTGATAGATTTTCAGAAGTTCTACGCACCATAAAATCAACGGCAGTCAAAACGATCAAGTTTAGACGCAACTTTGGCCTGAACTTTTCCTAAAAATTTATAAGATTTCGGGAGGTCGTCCAAACATGTTTGTCCGGAGTTTTGGTGATACTTGAGAGTCTGAGCAGTTGACATCTCGTTTGAAAAGCTTTGTCCTAGATGCACCATGTTTTAGAGAGTGCCATCTTTAAAAAATCAGATTTTGTGAAACTTTAAAGTTGAAGTAAAAAAACGCGTTTTTTCAAAGGTCATTTTTGGCCGCCATTTCTGGCGTTGTTTGATCGAGTGCAGATTTCAAACTTCGATACCTTCTAGAAACAATCTTTTTCTCAAAGTTATCAAGTTTACAAACCTTCATGAGCAATACTTTTCCCAAAAAAATGTTTCAAACACAGCCCTCAAAACCTCTAAAAATCGCCCCAAACATCCGTGTGGAAAATGGGTGCTACCCACGAAAAACTTTATTTAACATTTTTTGCGAGTTTTGCGATCCTACATACGAAGAGTTTTTTGTGGAAAGATCGCTAGAAAATTTTTTTCGTTTTTTTGAATTTTGCGATTTTAACAGTAAATGGCACATTCCATCTCCTCTAAGGCCCCCTTTTTCATGCTTCAGGATATCGAAATTTCTATGAATGATGCGCCTTGGCGAGACCTTTCGTTTGGTACCAAACTTAAAGTTGTAGCTCAATAAACTTTTGAGTAAAATCCAAAAAACTAAAATTGGGGCTCAAATCTCGTGAATTTTTCTAAGTCCTTGGGGTGAAATATTCGATTCCAATTTAAGGCCTCTATAAGGCTTTTCATGGATTTTCGACCACACCCATGTTTAAGTAACGACAGAAAATTGATGTTTTCGTTAGTTTTGTTAAGAAATGAGTGCTTGATAATGATTTTTTCGATTTCGAAGTTTTACTCATTTTATATCCATTTAGGGACTCGCAGCCATTTTTCGAGGCTTCGAGAGTGTTGCTAGAGTTGTTAAAAATATTTGTTCTCTTCGAAAGGAACTCGATAACACGTATTTTTGAGCACTCATTTTTCACTCAATTAGAGTATGCATCAATTTTTAATTTTTTGATGCGTTTATCGACGTCCTACGAAAAAATTTATAGAGATGAAATGTGTTGCAAATTGCCGATTTACCCTATGGTAAAGTCTTTGCACCTCCGACGGCTCGTTTAAAAATTTTTTTTTCAAATCCATAATTTCGAGTCGTAAAATTTACAAGTCCAGATTCATGTAGACAAGGGGCCGATGACTGCAAGTCGACGCAATATTTGATATCGATTTTCTCGAAAAGTTTCGGTGTCTCAAACGTCAATTTTTGATGACTATATCACATTATTTTAATGTTAAGAAATCCATTGAATGATATATACCAGAAAATGAGCTCATTTTTTTCTCGTACATCGATTTCGCTGTTAATTTGTGCGACGCTAGTCCTAAGAACCGCGATGCCATTTGTTTCAAACTTGAGGTAAGCACTAATGTTGTTCGTTTCAATGTATGCCACCAAGATAAAAGTCTTGTAATAGATGCTCTCATATACATGCAAAGTGAGTGAAATTTTAAAACGCTCATTTCTGCTCACTTAGCGTTTTGAAGAGGAAGAAACTGTTGGCGACTGATGAAGAATAAGAGGGTTTGCAGAGTTGCCGGCTAGTGATTTTAATTATGGTACATTGAGCGTGCAAACAATATAATACTCGGCAAATGTCATCAATGACTCATCAAAATCGAGCGATATCTCGTATTTGAGCTCTTTGATTGTGTGTCAAAATTCATGATGAGTTTTTATTGGCGTATTTTAATCATGGAATTTTGAAATATGCCTGCAAATGGCCGAGATACTGACACACAAATTTCGTATTGGAAACGGCTCATTAATAAACAAGCGTTTTGGAATAGAGCGCATCATGCTGGGGCTGTCGATCACGATATGGGGTACTGTGAGTTGATGTTTCACTCATAAATTTTGATGATTGAGAGAAGATATTGGAGGGTCTTTCGAGTCAGGAACTTTTGAGCTGTGCACTGAAACTTTGTTTGGGAATGAGTACGAGAACTCATTGATTCACTCACCCATATTCCCATCAGTTGCACACGTATCGTTTTATAGGAAAAACTGAGTGTGAGTGAGTAGACACCGTTTCGACGCTCACTCAGGGTTCATATTTTGTGAGTGTGTGTTCCTGATATGGATTGAATTTTTGAGAGGTTTTGCGGGTCTCAAATATTTTATTTACGGAAACTAAAATATTATTAGTGAAATATTTTCGAAAATTCGAAAATTCTCACTCGGACTTAGTTCAGGCTTCTATTGCGGTCAGTAATTGGGATTTAGGTGTGGTAACACATGAAAATTGTTTCCGCTCATGAAATGCCTCATTTTGAGGAATTATTCTCTTAAATGGGGAATTTTACTCACTCAAACGTAGATGCTGTTGGTGAGTTCATCGGGCGCTGCAAATCGGTCAAGCTATTGTGTTCGATGAGACGATGGAGTTTGTAACGTTTTTCGGGATGAAAATTGACAAGTTGCGGGTTCAAATCCCAAAACATGAATATATTTAGAAATTCGAAAAATCACTCATTTCACATAGTTCAGTGCCGAAATTTGCAAGAAACTTGCGTCATGACGTAGAGAAGCGATAGCATTTCTTTCGTCTTGCGAAAGTGGTAGTGATGATATTTATTGAATTTTTTCCATTTTCAATGATGATGCATTGGGCAACTCGGTCGGCAAATGAGTGAAATTTCAATTGGGCATATCTTTCTTTGCATTGAAGGTAGAAGTCCGAAACTTTGATACAATGTAGATATCTATGAGTAGTGTCTATATTGACATTTTGAGAACGGTCTAAATGTTATTTTGGGGAAAATGAGTAATTTTCTAAAATTCCATACTTGTTTAATTTGGCGATTTGGGGTACTTAGAAATAAGCTAGAAACTTCATTTTGGGCTCAAATGAAGCGGAATCCAAAGCAGGGTGTGAATTATGGCGTTACAATTTTTTTAATTCAATTATTTTTAATATATGGACAAATGAGTTTTTAAAAATGTTTTGGTCGTTATTTCGTCATTGGAACGTGTTTTGAACCGTTTTTGGGGCCAAATATGACATTTCGACTTGTGCAATGCCGACGCATTTGAAAAAATGCGAAAAAATTCGATAAAAGTCCACGGATATTAAAATGTTATTTTCAATGGAATTACGCCAAAAAATGAGAATCGCTGCCACTACCAATTTGATTACCTTACAGACAGATACTTTTAGGGCCGTAAGTAAACTCTACGGGGTAAATACGCTAAAAATGCGTAAAAATGACACATAAATTGCATTTTTTAGAGTTTGAAAGCGATTCGAAGTAAATGCAGTGTCCCTCGAGTTAGACTAATATCTTAGCAACAATTATGCCACTCGGCGAGTTGCGTAGCGCTCGCCGAGTGGCCCCAAAACTCAAGCTCGATTTACTCATCCCCTGAATTTAACGCGCGACAGCGCGTTCCACGATTATTATATGTAAGGAGATGAACAGGTGTCGATGTTTTTCTATTAAATGAGAATTATCTTTGGTTTTGATGTCGGATTGCGATGGTAGTTTTATTTAGTGATGATTTTTATATTATTGTGGATTATTGGTTGTTTTGCTTTAGGTTGGAGCAGGTTTAGTTTATTCAAGGGCCCTGCATGAATAACTCAGACTCTATGAGATGTATACTAATTTACAGCTTATTCGCATAATTTATTCGTGAAATCGAATACATATTGGGTTGTTGGGGTTAAGAAATTATTTATAGTAATTGGATGTGTCATGAAGTTGGTGAACATTTCGCGTTTTCTGTTGAAGGTTTCAAATGAATTTTCAGAACGAAAGGTTAGTATCGCCTTTGAAAGTGAGTAATCTATTCTGATATGAAGGGTGGGTATTTTTTGTGGGCTATGGGAAGGCAAATTTTCGTACGTCTGGGTATGGTGAAATTTTAAATAGCTTTTAAAGAATGTATTTTTTTAACCGCATGTATAAGTAAAATTTTGAATGAGGCTTATGTAATTCAACTTTGGATTAGGAATTGTTTAATATGTTCTGGTCGAATGGACAATCATATTTATAGGGTTATAAGTATGTTCGACCGGAGGTTAATTCTGGATTGTATACTGAAATTTCCCTATCTTCTTGACTCGGTTTAGAACATTGTGAAGCAAATTGCTGACGATCTTCATGTGAGGGATTTAGGTAATTTTAGGTTTTGATTTAGGTGAAAGTATTTCTTTTTTGGCAGGATAGGTTAAATTCCATTGGGTAAATTGATACGAAATAGAGGTCGGACGTTAAATTAGATGGAATAAAATATGAGTGGTCAAAAATTCAACAATAAAATATGATAGAATAGGTTTTCTTATTCAGTCATGATAAAATAGCTTTGGTTGGTTTAGATTAGACTAGGTTGGGTCAGATTAGACTAGGTTGGGTTAGATTAGTTTAGGTTGGGTTAATAATATGAGACGTTGCCATCTGATTGATTTGGTAAGGATGTATTATTCATAAAAAGAGGTCGGTGAAATGATTTTTGACCTGTAAATATTTGGTTAGGTAAACTTTATGCTTGATATTTGTTAATGGTATCGGAAAATGAATTGATGTTGGTGTTTGAAAGTTAAACATAGTGCATAGAGTGGAATAAATTGTACATATCGTTTTGTGACTTGAGACGATGGTGTATCTGATTGTGTTGGATAATTGTGGTTATTTTGATAAGTGTGCGCGACATGTTGGTGTGTATGTGTGTGTGTGTGTGTGGGAGTGTGTGTAGAGTGTGAGCGTTGGGATGATGGGGTGTGTGTGTGTTTGTGTGTGTGTGTTGGTCCGCCCCCGGTCTGTGCTGGTTTTTGCGCGGGCGGACCCTCGCAGAGGTTCCGGAGGAAAAACTAAAAAAAAAATGCGCAAAAAAAAAAAAAAAAAAATTTCAATAAATACTGGGTGGCCGCGCCGAGTAAGGAAGGACTGTAGTGCAGACGTGTAGTGCGTGGGCGCATTCTCGGAAACGGCTGGTCCCAGCGCGCTCAAATTTGGTGAGCAGAAAGACCATACTCTAGACATTGTCTGTGCCAAGTTTCGTTTCAATCGTGCGAAAATTTACGATTTAATGAAGGTTCAATGGGGAAAAATAGCCAAAAATGGGTTACGTTCAACTAGTTTGGGTGGGTATCCCCGTTCCATTTGAAGAGCTCAATTTTCAGTATGTTGCAGTCGAAAAGAGTCCGCAGAGGGTAGCGGCTCTGTTTTTTGCGATTTTTCGAAATAATCGTCTTTTTTGCGCGTCAAAGTTGAGCAAATTTTTTTTAGCGATTTTTGCAGAAATTTTGACATTTTTTTTTGGACAAAGTATCGATTTTTTATTTTTGAAACTTTGATAGGTGATAGATTGTCGGAAGTTCTACGCACCATAAAATCAACGGCAGTCAAAACGATCAAGTTTAGACGCAACTCTGGCCTGAACTTTTCCTAAAAATTTATAAGATTTCGGGAGGTCGTCCAAACATGTTTGTCCGGAGTTTTGGTGATACTTGAGAGTCTGAGCAGTTGACATCTCGTTTGAAAAGCTTTCTCCTAGATGCACCAGGTTTTAGAGAGTGCCATCTTTCAAAAATAATATTTTGTGAAACTTTAAAGTTGAAGTAAAAAAACGCGTTTTTTCAAAGGTCATTTTTGGCCGCCATTTCTGGCGTTGTTTGATCGAGTGGAGATTTCAAACTTTGATACCATCTAGAATCAATCTTTTTCTCAAAGTTATCAAGTGTACAGACCATCATGAGCAATACTTTTCTCAAAAAAATGTCCCAAACACAGCCTCCAAAACCTCTAAAAATCGCCCCAAACATGCGTGTGCAAAATGAGTGCGACTGACGAAAAACTTTATTTAACATTTTTTGTGAGTTTTGCGGTCCTACATACGAAGAAAGTTTTGTGGAAAGATCGCTTGAAAATTTTTTTCGTTTTTTTCAATTTTGCTATTTCAACGGTAAAATGGCACATTCCATCTCCTCTAAGGCCCCCTTTTTTATGCTTCAGGATATCGAAATTCTCATGAGTGATGCGCCTCGGCAAGACCTTTCGTTTGGTACCAAACTCAAAGTTGTAGCTCAATAAACTTTTGAGAAAAATCCAAAAAACTTAAATTGCGGCCCAAGTCTCGTGAATTATTCTAAGTCCTTAGGGGTGAAATATTCGATCTCAATTTAAGGCCTCAATAAGGCGTTTCATGGATTTTCGACCACTCTCATGTCCAAGTAACGACAGGAAATTGATGTTTTCGTTAGTTTTGTTAGGAAATGAGTGCTTGATAATGATTTTTTCGATTTCGAAGTTTTTCTCATTTTATATGCATTTAGGGACTCGCAGCAATTTTTCGAGGCATTGACAGTGTTGCTAGAGTTGTTAAAAATATTTGTTCTCTTAGAAAGGAACTCGATAACACGTAT
This sequence comes from Morinoia aosen, assembly GCA_030386875.1. Lineage (NCBI taxonomy): Eukaryota > Metazoa > Arthropoda > Malacostraca > Amphipoda > Talitridae > Morinoia > Morinoia aosen. The sequence continues at coordinate 23,122,464 of CM059558.1, forward strand.
TTTTGAGCACTCATTTTTCACTCAATTTGAGTATGCATCAATTTTTACTTTTTTGATGCGTTTATCGACGTCCTACGAAAAAATTTATAGAAATGAAATGTGTTGCAAATTGCCGATTTACCCTATGGTAAAGTCTTTGCACCTCCGAAGGCTTGTTTGAAATAATTTTTTTCAAATCCAAAATTTCGAGTCGTAAAATTTACAAGTCCAGATGCTTAGAGACAAGGGGCCGATGACTGCCAGTCGACGTAATATTTGATATCGATTTTCTCGAAATGTTTCGATGTCTCAAACGTCAATTTTTGATGACTATAGCACATTATTTGAATGTTAAGAAATCCATTGATTGATACATACCAGAAAATGAGCTCATTTTTTTCTCGTAAATCGATTTCGCTGTTAATTTGTGCGACGCTAGTCCTAAGAACCGCGATGCCATTTGTTTCAAACTTGAGGTAAACACTAATGTTGTGCGTTTCAAGGAATGTGACCATGCTAAAAGTGTTGTGGTAGATGCTCTCATATACATGCAAAGTGAGTGAAATTTGAAAACGCTCATTTCTGCTCACTTAGCGTTTTGAAGGGGAAGAAACTGTTGGCGACCGATGAAGAATAAGAGGGTTTGCAGAGTTGCCGGCTAGTGACTTTAGTTATGATACAATGATCATGCAAACAATATAATAATCGGGAAATGTCATCAATGACTCATCAAAATCGAGTAATATCTCGTATTTGAGCTATTTGATTGTGGATCAAAATTCATGATGAGTTTTTATTGGCGTATTTTATTCATGGAATTCTGAAATATGTCTGCAAATGATCGAGATACTGATACACACATTTCGCATTGTAAACGGCTCATTAACAAACGAGCGTTTTGGAATAGAGCGCATCATGCTGGGGCTGTCGATCACTATATGGGGTGCTGTGAGTTGATGTTTCACTCATTAATTTTGATGATTGAGAGAAGATATTGGAGGGTCTTTTGAGTCAGGAACTTTTGAGCTGTGCACTGAAACTTTGTTTGGGAATAAGTGCGATAACTCATTGATTCATATTCCCATCAGTTGCATATTTCGCTTCTAGGAAAAACTGAGTGTGAGTGAGTAGACACCGTTTCGACGCTCACTCAGGGTTCATATTTTGTGAGTGTGTGTTCCTGATATGGATTGAATTTTTGAGAGGTTTTGCGGGTCTCAAATATTTTATTTACGGAAACTAAAATATTATTAGTGAAATATTTTCGAAAATTCGAAAATTCTCACTCGGACTTAGTTCAGGCTTCTATTTCGGTCAGTAATTGGGATTTAGGTGTGGTAACACATGAAAATTGTTTCCGCTCATGAAATGCCTCATTTTGAGGAATTATTCTCTTAAATGGGGAATTTCACTCATTCAAACGTAGATGCTGTTGGTGAGTTCATTGGGCGCTGCAAATCGGTCAAGCTATTGTGTTTGATGAGACGATGGATTTTGTAATGTTTTTCAGGACGAAAATTGACAAGTTGCGGGTTCAAATCCCAAAACATGAATTTATTTCGAAATTCGAAAAATCACTCATTTCGCTTAGTTCAGTACCGAATTTTGCATGAAATTTGCATCATTGAGTACATAAGCGATAGCATTTCTTTCGTCTTAAGAAAGTGAGAATTGTGAAAGATATTGAATTTTTTTAATTTTCAATGATGATGCATCGGTGAACTAGGTCAGCAATTGAGTGAAATTTTAATTAGGCATATCTTTCTTTGCATCGAAGGTAGAAGTCCGAAATTTTGATACAACGTAGACATCAATGAGTAGTGTCTATATTGACATTTTGAGAACGGTACGAATGATATTTTGGGGAAAATGAGTAATTTTCTAAAATTCCATACTTGTTCAATTTGACGATTTAGGGTACTTAGAAATAAGCTAGAAACTTCATTTTAGGCTCAAATGAAGCAGAATCCAAAGCAGGGTGTGAATTAAGGTGGTAAAATTTTTTTTATTCAATACTTTTTAAAATATGGACAAATGAGTTTTTAAAAACGTTTTGGCTGTTATTTCGTTATAGGAACTTGTTTTGAACCGTTTTTGAGGCCAAATGGGAAATTTCGACTTGTGCAATGACCACGCATTTGAAAAAATTAAAAAAAAATTCGATAAAAGTCCACGGATATTAAAATGTAATTTTCAATGGAAATACGCTAAAAAATGACAATCGCTGCAACTACCAATTTGATTACCATACAGACCGATACTTTTTGGGTTTTTAGTAAACGCTACGGGGTAAATACGCTAAAAATGCGTAAAAAGGACACAAAAATTGCATTTTTCAGAGTTTGAAAGTGATTCGAGGTAATTGCACTGTCCCGCGAGTTTGACTAATATCTGAGTAACAATTATGCCGCTCGGCGAGTTGCGTAGCGCTCGTCGAGCGGCCCCAAAACTTAAGCTCGATTTACTCAACCCCTGAATTTAACGCGCGACAGCGCGTACCCCAATTATTATCTGTAAGGAGATGAACAGGTGTCGATGTTTTTCTATTAAACGAGAATTATCTTTGGTTTTGAATCCGGATTGCGATTGTAGTTTAATTTAGTAATGATTTATATTTTATTGATGATTGATTGCTGTTTTCTTTTTGATTGTAGCGGGATTGGATTATTTAAGGGGCTCTGCACGAATAACTGAGACGCCATCTGATGAATGGTGATTTACAGAGACGCCATCAGATGTATGGTGATTTACAGCTAATTCACATCATTTATTCTTGGAAACAAATATATTTTAGAATTTTGGGGTTGTTTCGAGAATATTGATGATAATTGGATATGTCATGAAGTTGGTGAATATTTGGCGTTTTCTGTTGAAGGTTTCGAATGAATTTTCAGAACGAAAGGTTAGTATCGCCTTTTAATGTGAGTAATTTATTCTGATATGAGAGGTGGAAATTATTGTGGGTTATGGAAAGCCAAATTTTCGTACTCCTGGGTTCGGTGAAATCTTAAATAGCTTTCAGAGAATTTAATTATTTTTCCCGCATGTATAAGTATAATTTTGAATGAGGCTTATGTAATTGAACTCGGGTCTTGGTATTGTTTACTGCATTCTGGCCAAATGGACAATCAGATTTAGAGGATTTTATTCAGGTTCTACAGGAGGGTAATTCAGACTACGACTTTGTACTGAAATTTCACTATCTTCTTGACTCTGTTTAGAATATTGATTAGCAACCTGCCGTCGCTCATCATATTAGGGATTTAGCTAATTTTAGGCTTTGATTTAGGTGAAGGTATTTAATTTTTGCAGGGTAGGTTAAATTCCGTTGGGTAAATTGATTAGAAACAAAGGTCGGATGTTAAGTTAGATGGAATAAAATAGGAGTGGTCAAAATGCAACAATAAAATGAGATTATTTGGGTAATCATATCCAGTCGGGATTAAATAGCTTTTGTTTGGTTAGATTTGACTAGGTTGGGTCAGATTAGTTTAGGTTGGGTTAATAATATAAGACGTTGCCACATGATTGATTTGGTGAGGATGTGTTTTTCATAAAAAGAGGTCGGTTAAATGATTTTTGATCTGTAAATATATGGTTAGGTAAATTGTACACTTGGTATTTGTTAATGGTATCGGAAAATGAATTGATGTTGGTGTTTGAAAGTTTAACATAGAGCGTAGAGAGGAATGTTTTGTACGTATCGCTCTGTGATTTGAGACGATGGTGTATCTAATTGTGTTGGATAATTGTGGTTATTTTTACAAGTGTGCCCTACATGTGTATGTGTATATGTGTGTCTGTGTTTGGGAGTGTGTGTAAGAGTGTGAAGGTTTGGGGTGTAGAGGTGTGCGTGTCTGTTTGTGTGTGTGTGTGTGTGGTCCGCCCCCGGTCTGTGCTGGTTTTTGCGCGGGCGGACCTCTTTTTGAGGTTCCGAAGGAAAACTAAAAAAAAAATGCGCAAAAAAAAAAAAAAAAAAAAATTTCATAAAAATCTGGGTGGCCGCGCCGAGTAAAGAAGGACTGTAGTGCGTACGTGTAGTGCATGGGCGCATTCTCGGAAACGGCTGGTCCCAGCGCGCTCAAATTTGGTGAGCAGAAAGAGCTCCATCTCGACATTATCTGTGCCAAGTTTCGTTTCGATCGTGCGAAAATTTTAAATTTAATGAAGGTTCAATGGGGAAAAATGGCCAAAAATTGCATATTTTCAAACTGATGCCAAACATACTTAGAATGCACCTAGGCGGCCCAAATTACAGGATGTGGTAGATAAAATGTTGGAGTAGGTGCTGAGGTTGCCATTTTGCGATACGTTGATAAAAAGTATCCCTTTGAGCTCCTCAAAGTTGACCAAAAATTTTTTTTCGATTTCAGTCGAAATTTTGACATTTTTTATTGGACAAACTACGTGAGTTTGCAATTTCAAACTTTGATAGGTGATGGATTTTCAAAAGTTCTACTTACTATAAAATCAGCGGTTCTCAAAACGATCAAGTTTGGACGCAACTTTGGAACAAAAATTGACACGAAATTTCCGTGAGTTTGGGTGAGTTTCAAAACATGTTTGTCCGGGGTTTTGATGATACTTGAGAGTTCGAGCAGTTGACATCTTATTTGAAAAGCTTGTTCCTAGTTGCAGCAAGTTTTACAGAGTGCCATCTTTTGAAATTCAAATTTTGTGCAACTTTAAAGTTGAAGTGAAAAAACGCGTTTTTGCAAAGGTCATTTTTGGCCGCCATTTGTGACGTTGTTTGACTGAGTGGGAACTCCAAAAGTTGATACCACCCAGATTTGAACTTTTTCTCAAAGTTATCAAGTTTACAATTTGCCATGATTGATGCTTTTCTCAAAAAATTGTCCCAAACACAACCCCCAAACCCTCAAAAAACCGCCTCAAACTTGTTTGAGGAAAATGGGTGGGACCCACGAAAAACTTTATTTAACACTTTCTGCTCGGTTTTTGGTCGTACATACCATAATTCTTTTGCTGATCGAATTTCGGCTTCGTTTGAGTGTCACACATTTTTTTCCAATTTTTCAGGCGATTTTGTACATTTGTCCCCCCCCGAAGCCCACTTGCTTACCTTCGAGAGAGTTGAAAAAGCACTTGAGTGATGCGCCTCGACGAGACCTTTCGTTTGGTACCACGCTCAAAGTTGTAGCTTAATAAACTTTTGAGTAAAATCCAAAAAACTTAAATTGAGGCCCAAGTCTCGTGAATTTTTCTAAGTCCTTAGGGGTGAAATATTCGATCTCAATTTAAGGCCTCAATAAGGCGTTTCATGGATTTTCGACCACTCTCATGTTCAAGTAACGACAGGAAATTGATGTTTTCGTTAGTTTTGTTAGGAAATGAGTGCTTGATAATGATTTTTTCGATTTCGAAGTTTTTCTCATTTTATATGCATTTAGGGACTCGCAGCAATTTTTCGAGGCATCGACAGTGTTGCTAGAGTTGTTAAAAATATTTGTTCTCTTCGAAAGGAACTCGATAACACGTATTTTTGAGCACTCATTTTTCACTCAATTAGAGTATGCATCATTTTTTACTTTTTTGAGGCGTTTATCGACGTTGTACGAAAAAATTTATAGAGATGAAATGTGTTGTAAATTGCCGATTCACCCTTAGGTGAAGTTTTTGAACCTCCGACGGCTCGTTTAGAAATTTTTTTTCAAATCCATAATTTCGAGTCGTAAAATTTACAAGTCCAGATTCATGTAGACAAGGGGCCGATGACTGCAAGTCGACGTAATATTTGATATCGATTTTCTCGAAATGTTTCGATGTCTCAAACGTCAATTTTTGATGACTATAGCACATAATTTGAATGTTAAGAAATCCATTGATTGATACATACCAGAAAATGAGCTCATTTTTTTCTCGTAAATCGATTTCGCTGTTAATTTGTGCGACGCTAGTCCTAAGAACCGCGATGCCATTTGTTTCAAACTTGAGGTAAACACTAATGTTGTGCGTTTCAATGAATGTGACCATGCTAAAAGTGTTGTGGTAGATGCTCTCATATACATGCAAAGTGAGTGAAATTTTAAAACGCTCATTTCTGCTCACTTAGCGTTTTGAAGGGGAAGAAACTGTTGGCGACCGATGAAGAATAAGAGGGTTTGCAGAGTTGCCGGCTAGTGACTTTAGTTATGATACAATGATCATGCAAACAATATAATACTCGGCAAATGTCATCAATGACTCATCAAAATCGAGCGATATCTCGTATTTGAGCGCTTTGATTGTGTGTCAAAATTCATGATGAGTTTTTATTGGCGTATTTTATTCATGGAATTCTGAAATATGCCTGCAAATGGTCGAGATACTGATACACACATTTCGTCTTGGAAACGGCTCATCAATAAACAAGCGTTTTGGAATAGAGCGCATCATGCTGGGGCTGTCGATCACAATATGGGGTACTGTGAGTTGATGTTTCACTCATGAATTTTGATGATTGAGAGAAGATATTGGATGGACTTTTGAGTCAGGAACTTTTGAGCTGTGCACTGAAACTTTGTTTGGGAATAAATACGATAACTCATTGATTCATATTATCATCAGTTGCATGTTTCGCTTTTAGGAAAAACTGAGTGTGAGTGAGTAGACACTGTTTCGAAGCTCACTCAGGGTTCATGTTTTATGAGTGTGTGTCCCTGGTATGGATTGAATTTTTGAGTGGGTTTGCACGTCTCAAATACGTTATTTACGGAAACAAAAATATTATTTCTGAGATATTTTCGAAAATTCGAAAATTCTCACTCGGACTTAGTTCAGGCTTCTATTTCGGTCAATAATTGGGATATAGGTGTGGAAACCCATGAAAATTGTTTCCGCTCATGAAATGCCTCATTTTGAGGAATTATTCTCTTAAATGAGGAATTTCACTCATTCAAACGTAGATGCTGTTGGTGAGTTCATTGGGCGCTGCAAATCGGTCAAGCTTTTGTGTATGATGAGACGATGGATTTTGTAATGTTTTTCAGGACGAAAATTGACAAGTTGCGGGTTCAAATCCCATAACATGAATTTATTTCGAAATTCGAAAAATCACTCATTTCACATAGTTCAGTGCCGAAATTTGCATGATACTTGCGTCATGATGTAGAGAAGCGATAGCATTTCTTTCGTCTTCAGAAAGTGGGAGTTATGAAAGATATTGATTTTTTTTCATTTGCAATGATGATGCATCGGTGAACTCGGTCAGCAATTGAGTGAAATTTTAATTAGGCATATCTTTCTTTCCATCGAAGGTACAAGTCCGAAATTTTGATAGAACGTAGACATCAATGAGTAGTGTCTATATTGTCATTTTGAGAACGGTCCAAATGATATTTTGGGGAAAATGAGTAATTTTCTAAAATTCCATACTTGTTTAATTTGACGATTTAGGGTACTTAGAAATAAGCTAGAAACCTCATTTTGGGCTCAAATGAAGCGGAATCCGAAGCAGGGTCTGAATTATGGTGTTAAAATTGATTTTATTCATTATTTTTTAATATATGGACAAATGAGTTTTTAAGAATGTTTTGGTCGTTATTTCGTCATTGGAACGTGTTTTGAACCGTTTTTAGGGCCAAATGGGACATTTTGACTTGTGCAATGACCACGCATTTGAAAAATTTAGGAAAAATTTCGAATAAAGTCCACGGATATTAAAATGTTATTTCAATGGAAAATCGCTAAAAAATAAGAATCGCTGCAGCTACCAATTTGATTACCATACAGACAGATACTTTTAGGGCCGTTAGTAAACTCTACGGGGTAAATACACTAAAAATGCGTAAAAATTACACAAAAATTGCATTTCTCAGAGTTTGAAAATGATTCGAAGTAAATGCAGTGTCCCTCGAGTTGGACTAATATCTGAGCAACAATCACGCCGCTCGGCGAGTTGCGTAGCGCTCGTCGAGCGGCCCAAAAACTGAAGCTCGATTTACTCAACCCCTGAATTTGACGCGCGACAGCGCGTTCCACAATTATCATCTGTAAGGAGATTAACAGGTGTCGATGTTTTTCTATTAAACGAGAATTATCTTTGGTTTTGATGTCGGATTGCGATGGTAGTTTTAGTTAGTGATGATTTTTGTTTTATTGATTATTTATGGTTGTTTTGTGTTAGATTGGAGGAGGTTTAGTTTATTCAAGTGCCCTGCATGAATAACTGAGACTCTATTTGATGTATGCTAATTTACCGCAAATTTTATCATTTAATCTTGAAAACAAATATACATTGGGTTGTTGCGGTTAATTTGAGAAATTATTGATAGTAATTGGATGTGTCATGAAGTTGGTGAATATTTTGCGTTTTCTGTTGAAGGTTTCAAATAAATTTTCAGAACGAAAGGTTAGTATCACCTTTGAGAGTGAGTAATCTATTCTGATTTGATAGGTGGCTATTTTGTGGGTTATGGGAAGCCAAATTTTCGTGCGTCTGGGCTTGGAGAAATTTTAAATAGTTTTTAAAGAATTTATTTTTTTAACCGCATGTATAAGTAAAATTGTGAATGAGGGTTGTGTAATTCAACTTGGGACTAGGAATTGTTTAATATATTCTGGTCGAATAGACAATCATATATATAGGGTTTTAAGTATGTTCGACCGGAGGTTAATTCAGGATTTTATACTGAAATATCCCTTTCTTCTTGACTCGGTTTAGAATATTGTTAAGCAACTTGCAGTCGCTCTTCATGTTAGGGATTTAGGTAATTTTGTGTTATGATTTTGGTGAAAGTTTTTCATTTTTTGCAGGATAGGGTAAATTCCGTTGGGTAAATTAGTAAAAAACAGGTGTCGGACGTTAAGTTAGATGGAATAAAATGAGAGTGGTCAAAAATTCAACAATAAAATAAGATTAATTAGGTAGTCATATCCAGTCGGGATAAAATAGCTTTGTTTGGGTTAGATTGGACTAGGTTGGGTTAGATTAGTTTAGGTTGGGTTATTAATATAAGACGTTGCCATCTGATTGATTTGGTAAGGATGTGTTATTCATAAAAAGAGGTCGGTGAAATGATTTTTGACCTGTAAATATATGGGTATGTGAATTTTATACATGGTATTTGTTAATGGTATGTGAAAATGAATTGATGTTGGTGTTTGAAAGTTCAACATAGTGGTTATATTAAAATGTATTGCACATATCGTTTTGTGATTTGAGACGATGGTGTATCTGATTGTGTTGGATAATTGTGGTTATTTTTACAAGTGTGCGCTGCATGTGTGTGTGTATGTGTGTGTGTGTGTGTGGGAGTGTGTGTAGAGTGTGAGCGTTGGGATGATGGGGTGTGTGTGTGTTTGTGTGTGTGTGTGTGTGTTGGTCCGCCCCCGGTCTGTGCTGGTTTTTGCGCGGGCGGACCTCTCTTTGAGGTTCCGAAGGAAAACTAAAAAAAAAATGCGCAAAAAAAAAAAAAAAAAAAATTTCATAAAAATCTGGGTGGCCGCGCCGAGTAAAGAAGGACTGTAGTGCGTACGTGTAGTGCATGGGCGCATTCTCGGAAACGGCTGGTCCCAGCGCGCTCAAATTTGGTGAGCAGAAAGACCCCCATCTCGACATTATCTGTGCCAAGTTTCGTTTCGATCGTGCGAAAATTTTAAATTTAATGAAGGTTCAATGGTGAAAAATAGCCAAAAATTGCACTTTTTCAAACTGCTGCCAAACATACTTAGAATGCACCTAGGCGGCCCAAATTACAGGATGTGGTAGATAAAATGTTGGAGTAGGTGCTGAGGTTGCCATTTTGCGATACGTTGATAAAAAATATCCCTTTGAGCTCCTCAAAGTTGACCAAAAATTTTTTTTCGATTTCAGTCGAAATTTTGACATTCTTTATTGGACAAACTACGCAAGTTTGCAAACTCAAACTTTGATAGGTGATAGATTTTCAAAAGTTCTACTCACTATGAAATCAGCGGTTCTCAAAACGATCAAGTTTCGATGCAACTTTGAAACAAAAACTGACACGAAATTTCCGTGAGTTTGGGTGAGTTTCAAAACATGTTTGTCCGGGGTTTTGGTGATACTTGAGAGTTCGAGCAGTTGACATCTTATTCGAAAAGCTTGGTCCTAGTTGCAGCAAGTTTTACAGAGTGCCATCTTTCGAAATTCAAATTTTGTGCAACTTTAAAGTTGAAGTAAAAAAACGCGTTTTTTCAAAGGTCATTTTTGGCCGCCATTTGTGACGTTGTTTGACCGAGTGAGGACTTCAAAAGTTGATACCACCCAGATTTAAACTTTTTCTCAAAGGTATCAAGTTTACAGTTTGCCATGAGTGATGCTTTTCTCAAAAAAATGTCCCAAACACAAGCCCCAAACCCTCAAAAAACCGCCTCAAACTTGTTTGAGGAAAATGGGTGCGACCCACGAAAAACTTTATTTAACACTTTCTGCTCGGTTTTTGGTCGTACATACCATAATTCTTTTGCTGGTCGAATTTCGGCTTCGTTTGAGCGTCAGAATTTTTTTTCCATTTTTTCAGCTTATTTCGGATATTCGTCCCCCCCAAAAGCCCACTTGCTCACCTTCGACAGAGTTGAAAAAACACTTGAATGATGCGCCTCGACGAGACCTTTCGTTTGGTACCACGCTCAAAGTTGTAGCTCATCAAACTTTTGGAAAAAGTCCAAAAAACTAAAATTGGGGCTCAAATCTCGTGAATTTTTCTAAGTCCTTAGGGGTGAAATATTCGATCCCAATTTAAGGCCTTTAAAAGGCTTTTCATGGGTTTTCGACCACTCGCATGTCCAAGTAACGACAGGAAATTGATGTTTTCGTTAGTTTTGTTAAGAAATGAGTGCTTGATAATGATTTTTTCGATTTCGAAGTTTTACTCATTTTATGTCCATTTAGGCACTCGCAGCTATTTTTCAAGGCTTCGACAGTGTTACTAGAGTTGTTAGAAATATTTGTTCTCTTCGAAGTGACCCCGAAAACACGTATTTTTGAGCACTCATTTTTCACTCAATTAGAGTATGCATCAATTTTTACTTTTTTGATGCGTTTATCGACGTCCTACGAAAAAATTTATAGAGATGAAATGTGTTGAAAATTGCCGATTTACCCTATGGTAAAGTCTTTGCACCTCCGAAGGCTTGTTTGAAATTATTTTTTTCAAATCCAAAATTTCGAGTCGTAAAATTTACAAGTCCAGATGCTTGGAGACAAGGGGCCGATGACTGCAAGTCGACGTAATATTTGATATCGATTTTCTCTAAATGTTTCGATGTTTTAAACGTCAATTTTTGATGACTATAGCACATTATTTGAATGTTAAGAAATCCATTGATTGATACATACCAGAAAATGAGCTCATTTTTTTCTCGTACATCGATTTCGCTGTTAATTTGTGCGACGCTAGTCCTAAGAACCGCGATGCCATTTGTTTCAAACTTGAGGTAAGCACTAATGTTGTTCGTTTCAATGTATGCCACCAAGATAAAAGTCTTGTAATAGATGCTCTCATATACATGCAAAGTGAGTGAAATTTTAAAACGCTCATTTCTGCTCACTTAGCGTTTTGAAGAGGAAGAAACTGTTGGCGACTGATGAAGAATAAGAGGGTTTGCAGAGTTGCCGGCTAGTGATTTTAATTATGGTACATTGAGCGTGCAAACAATATAATACTCGGCATATGTCATCAATGACTCATCAAAATCGAGTGATATCTCGTATTTGAGCTCTTTGATTGTGGATCAAAATTCATGATGAGTTTTTATTGGCGTATTTTATTCATGGAATTCTGAAATATGCCTGCAAATGATCGAGATACTGACACACACATTTCGTATTGTAAACGGCTCATTAATAAACGAGCGTTTTGGAATAGAGCGCATCATGCTGGGGCTGTCGATCACGATATGGGGTACTGTGAGTTGATGTTTCACTCAGTAATTTTGATGATTGAGAGAAGATATTGGAGGGTCTTTTGAGTCAGGAACTTTTGAGCTGTGCACTGAAACTTTGTTTGGGAATAAGTACGAGAACTCATTGATTTACTCACTCATATTCCCATCAGTTGCACGTATCGTTTCTAGGAAAAACTGAGTGTAAGTGAGTAGACACCATTTCGACGCTCACTCATGGCTCATATTTTGTGAGTGTGTGTTCCTGATATGGTTTGAATTTTTGAGAGGTTTTGCGGATCTCAAATATTTTATTTACGGAAACTAAAATATTATTACTGAAATATTTCCGAAAATTCGTAAATTCTCACTCGGACTTTGTTCAGGCTTCTATTTCGGTCAGAAATTTGGACATAGAGGTGGTAACACATTTAAATTGTTTCCGCTCATGAAATGCCTCATTTTGAGGAATTATGATCTTAAATGGGGAATTTAACTCACTCAAACGTAGATGCTGTTAGTGAGTTCATTGGGGGCTGCAAATCGGTCAAGCTATTGTATATGATGAGACAAAAGATTTTGTAATGTTTTTCGGGACGAAAATTGACCAGTTGCGTGTTCAAATCCCAAAACATGAATTTATTTAGAAATTCAGAAAATCACTCATTTCACATTCTTCAGTGCCGAAATTTGCATGATACGTGAGGATGTAGATATGTGATAGCATTTCTTTCGTCTTCAGCAAGTGGGAGTTATCTAAGATATTGATTTTTTTTCATTTTCAATGATGATGCATCGGTGAACTCGGTCAACAATTGAGTGAAATTTTAATTAGGCATATCTTTTTCTGCATTGAAGCTATATGTCCGATATTTTGATACAACGTAGATATGAATGAGTAGTGTCTATATTGACATTTTGAGAACGGTGCAAATGATATTTTGGGGAAAATGAGTAATTTTCTAAAATTCCATACTTGTTTAATTTGACGATTTGGGGTACTTAGAAATAAGCTAGAAACTTCATTTTGGGCTCAAATGAAGCGGAATCCAAAGCAGGGTGTGAATTATGGGGTTAAAATTTTTTTCATTCATTAATTTTTGATATATGGACAAATGAGATTTTAAAAATGTTTTGGCCGTTATTTCGTCATTGGAACGTGTTTTGAACCGTTTTTGGGGCCAAATGGGACATTTCGACTTGTGCAATGACCACGCATTTGAAAAAATTGGGAAAAATTCGATAAAAGTCCACGGATATTAAAATGTTATTTTCAATGGAAATACGCTAAAAAATGAGAATTGCTGCAACTACCAATTTGATCACTATACAGACAGATACTTTTAGGGCCGTTAGTAAACTCTACGGGTTGAATACGCTAAAAATGCGTAAAAATGGCACAAAAATTGTATTTTTCAGAGTTTGGAAGTGATTCGAAGTAAATGCAGTGTCCCTCGAGTTAGACTAATATCTGAGCAACAATTATGCCGCTCGGCGAGTTGCGTAGCGCTCGTCGAGCGGCCCCAAAACTTAAGCTCGATTTACTCGACCCCTGAATTTAACGCGCGACAGCGCGTTCCCCAATGATTATCTGTAAGGAGCTGAACAGGTGTCGATATTTTTCTATTAAACGAGAATTATCTTTGGTTTTGATGCCGGATTGCGGTTGTAGTTCCATTTAGTGATTTTTATTTTATTGATGATTTATTGATGTTTAGTTTTTGATTGTTGCGGGATTGGATTATTTAAAGGCTCTGCATGAATAACTGAGACGCCATCTGATGTGTGGTGATTTACAGCTAATTCACATCAATTATTCCTGGAAACAAATATATTTCAGATTTTTGGGATTCATTTGAGAGTGTTGATAGTAATTGGATCTGTTATGAAGTTGGTGAGTATTTGGCGTTTTCTGTTGAAGGTTTCAAATGAATTTTCAGAACGAAAGGTTTGTATCGCTTTTGAAACTGAGTAATCTATTTTGATTTGAGAGGTAGCAATTTTTGTGGGTTATGGGAAGCCAAATTTTCGTGCGTCTGTGTTTGGTAAAATTTCGAATAGCTTTTAAAGAATATATTTTTTTTAACCGCATGTATAAGTAAAATTTTGAATGAGGCTTATTTAATTCAACTTGGGACCAGGAATTGTTTAATATGTTCTGGTCGAATGGACAATCATATTTATAGGGTTTTAAGTATGTTCGACCGGAGGTTAATTCTGGATTTTACACTGAAAGTTCCCTTTCTTCTTGACTCGGTTTTGAATATTGTGAAGCAACTTACAGTCGATCTTCATGTAAGGGTTTTAGGTAATTTTAAGTTTTGATTTAGGTGAAGGTATTCCATTCTTTGCAGCATAGGTTGAATTCCGTTGGGTGAATTGATACGAAACAGAGGTTGGACGTCAAGTTAGATGGAATAAAATAAGAGAGGTCAAAAATTCAACAATAAAATATGATAGAATAGGTTTTCTTTTCTACTCAGGATAAAATAGCTTTGGTTGGTTTAGAATAGACTAGGTTGGGTTAGATTAGACTAGGTTGGGTTATATTAGTTTAGGTTGGCTTAGATTAGTTTAGGTTGGGTTAGATTAGTTTAGGTTGGGTTAGATTAGTTTAGGTTGGGGTAATAATATAAGACGTTTCCATCTGATTGATTTGTTAAGGATGTGTTATTCATAAGAAGAGGTCGAAGAAATGATTTTTGACCTGTAAATACATGGTTGGGGAGTTTTATACATGGTATTTGTTAATGGTATCGGAAAATGAATTGATGTTGGTGTTTGAAAGTTCAACATAGAGCATAGAGTGAAGGAAAATGCAGATATCGTTTTGTGATTTGAGACGATGGTGTATCTGATTGTGTTGGATAATTGTGGTTATTTTTAGAAGTGTGCACTGCATGTGTGTGTGTATGTGTGTGTCTGTGTGTGGGAGTGTGTGTAAGAGTGTGAATGTTTGGGGTTATGAGGTGTTTGTGTGTGTTTGTGTGTGTGTGTGTGGTCCGCCCCCGGTCTGTGCTGGTTTTTGCGCGGGCGGACCTCTTTTTGAGGTTCCGAAGGAAAACTAAAAAAAAAATGCGCAAAAAAAAAAAAAAAAAAAAATTTCATAAAAATCTGGGTGGCCGCGCCGAGTAAAGAAGGACTGTAGTGCGTACGTGTAGTGCATGGGCGCATTCTCGGAAACGGCTGGTCCCAGCGCGCTCAAATTTGGTGAGCAGAAAGACCCCCATCTCGACATTATCTGTGCCAAGTTTCGTTTCGATCGTGCGAAAATTTGAAATTTAATGAAGGTTCAATGGTGAAAAATAGCCAAAAATTGCAATTTTTCAAACTGCTGCCAAACATACTTAGAATGTACCTAGGCGGCCCAAATTACAGGATGTGGTAGATAAAATGTTGGAGTAGGTGCTGAGGTTGCCATTTTGCGATACGTCGATAAAAAGTATCCCTTTGAGCTCCTCAAAGTTGACCAAAAATTTTTTTTCGATTTCAGTCGAAATTTTGACATTTTTTATTGGACAAACTACGTGAGTTTGCAATTTCAAACTTTGATAGGTGATAGATTTTTAAAAGTTCTACTCACTATGAAATCAGCGGTTCTCAAAACGATCAAGTTTGGACGCAACTTTGGAACAAAAATTGACACGAAATTTCCTTGAGTTTGGATGAGTTTCAAAACATGTTTGTCCGTGATTTTGGTGATACTTGAGAGTCTGAGCAGTTGACATCTTGTTTGAAAAGCTTTGTAGTACTCAAAACAAAAATTATAGAGTGTTTCCCTGAAAAGTTGAACATTTGTGCAACTTTAAAGTTGAAGTAAAAAAACGTGTTTTTCCATAAGTCATTTTTGGCCGCCATTTGTGACGTTGTTTGACCGAGTGGGAACTCCAAAAATTGATACCACCCAGATTTGAACTTTTTCTCAAAGTTATCAAGTTTACAGTTTGCCATGATTGATGCTTTTCTCAAAAAATTGTCTCAAACACAACCCCCAAACCCTCAAAAAACCGCCTCAAACTTGTTTGAGGAAAATGGGTAGGACCCACGAAAAACTTTATTTAACACTTTCTGCTCGGTTTTTGGTCGTACATACCATAATTCTTTTTCTGGTCGAATTTCGGCTTCGTTTGAGTGTCAGATATTTTTTTCCAATTTTCCAGGCGATTTCGGACTTTCGTCCCCCCCAGAAGCCCCTTTGCTCACCTTTGAGGGAGTTGAAAAAACACTTAAATGATGCTCCTTAACGAGACTTTTCGTTTGGTACCACACTCAAAGTTGTAGCTCATCAAACTTTTGAGAAAAAACCAAAAAACTAAAATTGGGGCTCAAATCTCGTGAATTTTTCTAAGTCCTAAGGGGTGAAATATTCGATCCCAATTTAAGGCCTTTAAAAGGATTTTCATGGGTTTTCGACCACTCGCATGTCCAAGTAACGACAGGAAATTGATGTTTTCGTTAGTTTTGTTAAAAAATGAGGGCTTGATAATGATTTTTTCGATTTCGAAGTTTTACTCATTTTATGTCCATTTAGGGACTCGCAGCTATTTTTCAAGGCTTCGACAGTGTTACTAGAGTTGTTAGAAATATTTCTTCTCTTCGAAGTGAGCCCGATAACACGTATTTTTGAGCACTCATTTTTCACTCAATTAGAGTATGCATCAATTTTTACTTTTTTGATGCGTTTATCGACTTCCTACGGAAAATTTTATAGAGACGAAATGTCTTGCAAATTGCTGATATACCCTTAGGTAAGGTTTTTTCACTTCCGACGGCGTTTTCAATTTTTTTTTTCAGATCCGGATATTCGAGTCCAAAAATTACCAAGTCCAAATGCCAATAGATATAACGCCCCGATGACTCCAAGGTGACGCAATTATTGATATCGAATTTTCGAAAAGTTTTGGTGTCCCAAACGTCAATTTTTGATGAATATATAACATTTTTGACACGTAAAGAAATCCATGGAATGAAATATACGAGAAAATGAGCTCATTTTTTTCTCGTACATCGATTTCGCTGTTAATTTGTGCGACGCTGGTCCTATAGGAGTCGCGATGCCATTTGTCTCAACCTTGGATTAAGCATTAATGCTGTTCGTCTCAAAGAGTGTCACCATGATCAAAGTCATGTAATAGATGCTCTCATATATGGAAAGTGAGTGAAATTTAAAAACGCTCATTTCAGCTCACTTAGCATTTTGAACAGGAACAAACTGACGGCGAATGTTGAAGAATAAGAGGGTTTGAAGAGTTGCCACCTAGTGATTTCAGTCACGGTACAGTGTGAATGCAAACCGTATAGCACTAAAAAAAATGGCATCACTAACTCATCAAAATGATGCGATATGTCGTTTTTAAGCTCTTCTTGTGGTTCAAAATTCATGAATTGTTTTTCAGAGCTTATTTTATTGTTGGAAATCAGAAATTTGACTTGCACATGGTGGATGAATTGATACTCTAATTTCGTGTTGAAAAAGAACTCATTAATGATCGAGCGTTTAGTAATAAAGCGCATCATGCTGACGCTGTCGTTAACGATAGAGGGTATTGTGAGTTGATATTTCACTCATTAATTTTGATGATTGAGAGAAGAAATAGGAGGGTCTTTTGAGTCAGGAACGTTTGAGCTGTGCACTCAAATTTGGTTCTGGAATAGATATGAGAAACACGTTGATTTACTCACTCATATTCCCATCAGTTGCATGTTTCGCTTCTAGGAAAAACTGAGTGTGAGTGAGTAAACACCGTTTCGACGCTCACTCAGGGTTCATATTTTGGGAGTGTGTGTCCCTGATATGGATCGAAATTCTGAGTGGGTTTTGCGGATCTCAAATATTTTATTTACGGAAACTAAAATATTATTACTGAAATATTTTCGAAAATTCGAAAATTCTCACTCGGACTTGGTTCAGGCTTCTATTTCTGTCAGTAATTAGGAAATAATTGTGACAACACATGAAAATTGTTTCCGCTCATGAAATGCCTCATTTTGAGGAATCATGACCGCATATGATGAATTTCACTCATTCAAACGTAGATTCTGTTCGTGGGTTCTTTGGGCGCTGAAAATTGGTCAAGCTATTGTGTTTGATGACACGATGGATTTTGTAATGTTTTTTCGGAACGAAAATTGATAAGTTGTGGGTTCAAATCCCATAACATGAATTGATTTCGAAATTCGAAAAATCACTAATTTCACATAGTTCAGTGCCGAAATTTGCATGATACTTGCGTCATGATGTAGAGAAGCGAAAGCATTTCTTTCGTCTTCAGAAAGTGGGAGTTATGAAAGATATTGATTTTTTTTTCATTTTCAATGATGATGCATCGGTGAACTCGGTCAGCAATTGAGTGAAATTTTAATTAGGCATATCTTTCTTTCCATCGAAGGTAGAAGTCCGAAATTTTGATAGAACGTAGACATCAATGAGTAGTGTCTATATTGTCATTTTGAGAACGGTCCAAATGATATTTTGGGGAAAATGAGTAATTTTCTAAAATTCCATACTTGTTTAATTTGACGATTTAGGGTACTTAGAAATAAGCTAGAAACCTCATTTTAGGCTCAAATGAAGCGGAATCCGAAGCAGGGTCTGAATTATGGTGTTAAAAATTTTTTTATTCATTATTGTTTAATATATGGACAAATGAGTTTTTAAGAATGTTTTGGTCGTTATTTCGTCATTGGAACGTGTTTTGAACCGTTTTTAGGGCCAAATGGGACATATCGAGTTGTGAAATGACCACGCATTTGAAAAATTTAGGGAAAAATTCGATAAAAGTCCACGGATATATAAATGTTCTTTCCAATGGAAAATCGCTAAAAAATGAGAATCGCGGCAGCTACCAATTTGATTACCATACAGACAGATACTTTTAGGGCCGTTAGTAAGCTCTACGGGGTGAATACGCTAAAAATGCGTAAAAATGACACGAAAATTGCATTTTTCAGAGTTTGAAAGTGATTCGAAGTAAATGCAGTGTCCCTCGAGTTTGACTAATATCTAAGCAACAATTATGCCACTCGGCGAGTCGCGTAGCGCTCGTCGAGTGGCCCCAAAACTCAAGCTCGATTTACTGAACCCTTGAATTCAACGCGCGACAGCGCGCTCCACAATTATTATCTGTAAGGAGATGAACAGGTGTCAATGTTTTTCTATTAAACGAGAATTATATTTCATTTTCATTTCGGATTGCGATGGTAGTTTTAGTTAGTGATGATTTTATTATATCGAGGATTTCTCGTTTTGTTTTAGATTGGAGCAGGTTTAGTTCATTCAAGGGCCTGCAAGAATAACTCAGACTCTATCTGATGTATACTAATTTACAGCTTATTCGCATAATTTATTCGTGAAATCAAATACATATTGGGTTGTTGGGATTAATTTGAGAAATCATTGATAGTAATTGGATGTGTCATGAAGTTGGTGAATATTTTGCGTTTTCTGTTGAAGGTTTCGAATGAATTTTCAGAACGAAAGGTTAGTATCGCCTTTGAAAGTGAGTAATCTATTCTGATATAAGAGGTGGCTATTTTTGTGGGTTATGGGAAGCCAAATTTTCGTGCGTCTGGGTTTGGTGAAATTTTAAATAGCTTTCAAAGAATGAATTTTTTTTAACCGCATGTATAAGTAAAATTTTGAATTAGGCTAATGTAATTCAACTTGGGAATAGGAATTGTTCAATATGTTCTGGTCGAATGGACAATCATATTTATAGGGTTTTAATGATGTTCGAATGGAGGTTAATTCTGGATTTTATATTGTAATTTCCCTTTTTTCTTGACTCGGTTCAGAATATTGTGAAGCAACTTGCAGTCGATCTTCATGTAAGGGATTTAGGTAATTTTAAGTTTTGGTTTAGGTGAAAGTATTTCATTTTTTGCAGGATAGGTTAAATTCCGTTGGGTAAATTGATACGAAACAGAGGTCGGACGCTAAGTTAGATAGAATAAAATGATAGTGGTCAAAAATTCAACAGTAAAATGTGATAGAATAGGTTTTCTTATCCAGTCAGGATACAATAGCTTTGGTTGGTTTAGATTAGACTAGGTTGGGTCAGATTAGACTAGGTTGGGTTAGATTAGTTTAGGTTGGGTTAATAATATGAGACGTTGCCATCTGATTGATTTGGTAAGGATGTATTATTCATAAAAAGAGGTCGGTGAAATGATTTTTGCCCTGTAAATATATGGTTAGGTTAATTGAATACATGGTATTTGTTAATGGTATCGGAAAATGAATTGATGTTGGTGTTTGAAAGTTTAACATAGAGCGTAGAGAGGAATATTTTGTACGTATAACTCTGTGATTTGAGACGATGGTGTATCTGAATGTGTTGGATAATTGTGGTTATTTTTAAAAGTGTGCACTGCATGTGTGTGTGTATGTGTGTGTGTGTGTGTGGGAGTGTGTGTAGAGTGTGAGCGTTGGGATGATGGGGTGTTTGTGTGTGTGTGGGTGTGTGTGTGTGTTGGTCCGCCCCCGGTCTGTGCTGGTTTTTGCGCGGGCGGACCTCTTTTTGAGGTTCCGAAGGAAAACTAAAAAAAAAATGCGCAAAAAAAAAAAAAAAAAAAAATTTCATAAAAATCTGGGTGGCCGCGCCGAGTAAAGAAGGACTGTAGTGCGTACGTGTAGGGTGTGGGCGCATTCTCGGAAACGGCTGGTCCCAGCGCGCTCAAATTTGGTGAGCAGAAAGACCCTCATCTAGACATTGTCTGTGCCAAGTTTAGTTTCGATCGTGCGAAAATTTCAAATTTAATGAAGGTTCAATGGGGAAAAATAGCCAAAAATGGCACTTTTTCAAACTGCTGCCAAACATACTTAAAATGCACCTAGGCGGCCCAAATTACAGGATGTGATAGACAAAATGTTGGAGTAGGTGCTGAAGTTGCCATTTTGCGATACGTTGATAAAAAGTATCCCTTTGAGCTCCTCAAAATTGACCAAAAATTTTTTTTCGATTTCAGTCGAAATTTTGACATTTTTTATTGGACAAACTACGTGAGTTTCCAATTTCAAACTTTGATAGGTGATAGATTTTCAAAAGTTCTACTCACTATAAAATCAGCGGTTCTCAAAACGATCAAGTTTCGATGCAACTTTGGATTGAATTTTTTCTAAAAATTTATCAGATTTTGGGACGTCGTCCAAACATGTTTGCCTGGGGTTTTGGTGATACTTGAGAGTCTGAGCAGTTGACATCTTGTTTGAAAAGCTTTGTAGTACTCAAAACGAAAATTATAGAGTGTTTCCTTGAAAAGTTGAACATTTGTGCAACTTTAAAGTTGAAGTAAAAAAACGCGTTTTTTCAAAGGTCATTTTTGGCCGCCATTTTTGGCGTTGTTTGATCGAGTCGAGATTTCAAACTTTAATACCATCTAGAACCAATCTTTTTCTCAAAGTTATCAAGTTTACAGTTCATCATGAGCCATACTTTTCTCAAAAAAATGTCTCAAACACAGTTCCCAAACCCTCGAAAAACCGCCCCAAACATGTTTGAGGAAAATGGGTGCGACCCACGAAAAACTTTATTTAACATTTTTTGCGAGTTTTGCGGTCCTACATACGAAGAAAGTTTTGTGGAAAGATCGCGTGTAAATTTTTTTCGTTTTATTGAATTTTCCGATTTCAACAGTAAAATGGCACTTTCCATCTTCCCCAAGTCACCCTGTTTTATGCCTCAGGATATCGAAATTCTCATGAATGATACGCCTTGGCGAGACCTTTCGTTTGGTACCACACTCAAAGTTGTAGCTTAATAAACTTTTGAGTAAAATCCAAAAAACTTAAATTGCGGCCCAAGGCTCGTGAATTTTTCTAAGTCCTTAGGGGTGAAATATTCGATCTCAATTTAAGGCCTCAATAAGGCGTTTCATGGATTTTCGACCACTCTCATGTCCAAGTAACGACAGGAAATTGATGTTTTCGTTAGTTTTGTTAAGAAATGAGTGCTTGATAATGATTTTTTCAATTTCGAAGTTTTACTCATTTTATATCCATTTAGGGACTCGCAGCAATTTTTCGAGGCCTCGAGAGTGTTGCTAGAGTTGTTAAAAATATTTGTTCTCTTGGAAAGGAATTCGATAACACGTATTTTTGAGCACTCATTTTTCACTCAATTAGAGTATGCATCAATTTTTACTTTTTTGATGCGTTTATCGACGTCGTACGAAAAAATTTATAGAGATGAAATGTGTTGCAAATTGCCGATTCACCCTTAGGTGAAGTTTTTGCACCTCCGACGGCTCGTTTAAAATTTTTTTTTTCAAATCCCTAATTTCGAGTCGTAAAATTTACAAGTCCAGATTCATGTAGACAAGGGGCCGATGACTTCAGGTTGACGCAATATTTGATATCGGTTTTCTTTACAAGTTTTGGTGTCTCAAACGTCAATTTTTGATGCCTATATCACATTATTTTCATGTTAAGAAATATATTGAATGATATATACCAGAAAATGAGCTCATTTTTTTCTCGTACATCGATTTCGCTGTTAATTTGTGCGACGCTGGTCCTATAGGAGTCGCGATGCCATTTGTCTCAACCTTGGGTTACGCATTAATGCCGTTCGTCTCAAAGAGTGTCACCATGATCAAAGTCTTGTAATAGATGCTCTCATATATGGAAAGTGAGTGAAATTTAAAAACGCTCATTTCTGCTCACTTAGCATTTTGAACCGGAACAAACTCTCGGCGAATGTTGAAGAATAAGAGGGCTTGCAGAGTTGCCACCTAGTGATTTTAGTCAAGGTACGCTGTGACTGCAAACCGTATAACACTCAAAAAATGTCATCACTAACTCATCAAATTGATGCGATATGTCGTTTTAAGCTCTTCTTGTGGTTCAAAATTGATGAAGTGTTTTTCAGAGCTTATTTTATGGTTGGAAATCAGAAATTTGACTTGCACGTGGTGGAAGAATTGATACTCTAATTTCGTGTTGAAAAAGAACTCATTAATGATCGAGCGTTTAGTAATAAAGCGCATCATGCTGACGCTGTCGTTAACGCTAGAGGGTATTGTGAGTTGATATTTCACTCATTAATTTTGATGATTGAGAGAAGAAATAGGAGGATCTTTTGAGTCAAGAACGTTTGAGCTGTGCACTCAAATTTGGTTCTGGAATAGATATGAGAACTCGTTGATTTACTCACTCATATTCCCATCAGTTGTATGTTTCGCTTGTAGGGAAAACTGAGTGTGAATTAGTAGACACCGTTTCGAGGCTCACTCAGGGTTCATATTTGGGGAGTATGTGTCCCTGATATAGATTGAATTTTTGAGTGGGTTTACGGGTCTCAAATATGATATTTACGGAAACTAAAATATTATTACTGAAATATTTTCGAAAATTCCTAAATTCTCACTCGGACTTTGTTCAGGCTTCTATTTCGGTCAGAAATTAGGACATAGATGTGGTAACACATGAAAATTGTTTCCGCTCATGAAATGCCTCATTTTGAGGAATTATGATCTTAAATGGGGAATTTCACTCATTCAAACGTAGATGCTGTTGGTGAATTCATTGGGCGCTGCAAATCGGTCAAGCTATTGTGTTTGATGAGACGATGGATTTTGTAGTGTTTTTCGGGATGAAAATTGACAAGTTGCGGGTTCAAATCCCAAAACATGAATTTAATTCGAAATTCGAAAAATCACTCATTTCACTTTGTTCAGTGCCGAATTTTGCATGAAACTTGCGTCATGATTTAGATAAGTGATAGCATTTATTTCGTCTAAAGAAAGTGAGAATTGTGAAAGATATTGAATTTTTTTAATTTTCAATGATGATGCATCGGTGAACTCGGTCAGCAATTCAGTGAAATTTTAATTAGGCATATCTTTCTTTGCATTGAAGGTAGAAGTCCGAAACTTTGATACAATGTAGATATCTATGATGTCTGTCTATGCTGACATTTTGAAAACGTTCCAAGCGAAATTTTGGGGAAAATGAGTAATTTCCTGAAATTCCATACTTGTTTAAATTGGCGATTTAGGGTACTTAGAAGTAAGCTAGAAACTTCATTTTAGGCTCAAATGAAGCGGAATTCAAAGCAGGGCGTGAATTATTGTGGTAAAATTTTTTTTATTTATTAATTTTTAATAAATGGACAAATGAGTTTTTAAAAATGTTTTGGCCGTTATTTCGTCATTGGAACGCGTGTTGAACCGTTTTTGGGGCTAAATGGGACATTTCGACTTGTGCAATGACCACGCATTTGAAAAAATCAGAAAAAATTCGATAAAAGTCCACGGATAATAAAATGTTATTTTCAATGGAAATACGCTAAAAAATGAGAATCGCTGCAACTACCAATTTGATTACCATACAGACAGATACTTTTAGGGCCGTTAGTTAACTTTACGTGGTAAATACCCTAGAAATGCGTGAAAATGACCCAAAAATTGCATTTTTCAGAGTTTGAAAGTGATTCGAAGTAAATGCAGTGTCCCTCGAGTTAGACCAATATCTGAGCAACAACTATGCCGCTCGGCGAGTTGCGTAGCGCTCGCCGAGTGGCCCCAAAACTCAAGCTCGATTTACTCATCCCCTGAATTTAACGCGCGACAGCGCGTTACACGATTATTATATGTGAGGAGATGAACAGGTGTCCTTGTTTTCCTAATAAACGAGAATTAACTTTGGTTTTGATGTCGGATTGCGATAAGAGTTTTAGTTAGTGATGATTTTCATTTGATTCAGGATTTATGGTTGTTTTCTTTTAGATTGGAGCAGGTTCAGTTTATTCAAGGGCCCTGCATGAATAACTGACACTCTATCTTATGTATGCTAATTAACCGCTAATTCGCATAATTTGTCCGTGAAAACAAATATATATTGGGTTGTTGGGGTTAATTTGAGAAATTATTGATAGTAATTGGATGTGTCATGAAATTGGTGAATATTTGGCGTTGTCTGTTGAAGGTTTCAAATGAATTTTCAGAACGAAAGGTTAGTATCGCCTATGAAAGTTAGTAATCTATTCTGATATGAAAGGTGGCTATTTTTGTGGGTTATGGGAAGCCAAATTTTCGTGCCTCTGGGTTTGGTGAAATTTTTAATAGCTTCAGAGAATTTCATTTTTTTAACCGCATGTATGAGTAAAATTTAAATGAGGGTCACGTTATTCAAATTGGGACTAGGAATTGCTTAATATGTTCTGGTGGAATGGGCAATCATATATATAGGGTTTTAAGTATGTTCGACCGGAGGTTAATTCGGGATTTTATACTGAAATTTCCTTTTCTTCTTGACTCGGTTTCGAATATTGTTAAGCAACTTGCAGTCGCTCTTCATTTTAGGGATTTAGGTAATTTTGAGTTTTGATTTTGGTGAAAGTATTTCATTTTTTGCAGGATAGGGTAAATTCCGTTGGGTAAATTGATAAGAAACAGAGGTCGGACGTTAAGTTAGATGTAAAAAAATAAGAGTGGTCAAAAATTCAACAATAAAATAAGGTAGATTAGGTTATCATATCCAGTCAGGATAAACTAGCTTTGGTTGGGTTAGATTAGACTAGGTTGGGGTAGATTAGTTTAGGTTGGGTTAATAATATAAGACGTTGCCATCTGATTGATTTGGTAGTGATGTGTTATTCATAAAAAGAGCTCGGTGAAATGATTTTTGAGATGTAAAGATATGGTTAGGTGAATTTTATAACTGGTATTTGTTAATGGTATCGGCAAATGAATTGATGTTGGTGTTTGGAAGTTGAACATAGAAATTGAAGTGAAAGACAATGCACATGTCGGTTTGTGAATTGAGACGATCGTGTATCTGATTGTGTTGGATAATTGTGGTTATTTTTGTAAGTGTGCCTTACATGTGTATGTGTATATGTGTGTCTGTGTGTGGGAGTGTGTGTAGAGTGTGAGCGTTGGGATGATGGGGTGTGTGTGTGTTTGTGTGTGTGTGTTTGTGGTCCGCCCCCGGTCTGTGCTGGTTTTTGCGCGGGCGGACCTCTCTTTGAGGTTCCGAAGGAAAACTAAAAAAAAAATGCGCAAAAAAAAAAAAAAAAAAAAATTTCATAAAAATCTGGGTGGCCGCGCCGAGTAAAGAAGGACTGTAGTGCGTACGTGTAGTGCATGGGCGCATTCTCGGAAACGGCTGGTCCCAGCGCGCTCAAATTTGGTGAGCAGAAAGACCCCCATCTCGACATTATCTGTGCCAAGTTTCGTTTCGATCGTGCGAAAATTTTAAATTTAATGAAGGTTCAATGGTGAAAAATAGCCAAAAATTGCACTTTTTCAAACTGCTGCCAAACATACTTAGAATGCACCTAGGCGGCCCAAATTACAGGATGTGGTAGATAAAATGTTGGAGTAGGTGCTGAGGTTGCCATTTTGCGATACGTTGATAAAAAATATCCCTTTGAGCTCCTCAAAGTTGACCAAAAATTTTTTTTCGATTTCAGTCGAAATTTTGACATTCTTTATTGGACAAACTACGCAAGTTTGCAAACTCAAACTTTGATAGGTGATAGATTTTCAAAAGTTCTACTCACTATGAAATCAGCGGTTCTCAAAACGATCAAGTTTCGATGCAACTTTGGAACAAAAACTGACACGAAATTTCCGTGAGTTTGGGTGAGTTTCAAAACATGTTTGTCCGGGGTTTTGGTGATACTTGAGAGTTCGAGCAGTTGACATCTTATTCGAAAAGCTTGGTCCTAGTTGCAGCAAGTTTTACAGAGTGCCATCTTTCGAAATTCAAATTTTGTGCAACTTTAAAGTTGAAGTAAAAAAACGCGTTTTTTCAAAGGTCATTTTTGGCCGCCATTTGTGACGTTGTTTGACCGAGTGAGGACTTCAAAAGTTGATACCACCCAGATTTAAACTTTTTCTCAAAGGTATCAAGTTTACAGTTTGCCATGAGTGATGCTTTTCTCAAAAAAATGTCCCAAACACAAGCCCCAAACCCTCAAAAAACCGCCTCAAACTTGTTTGAGGAAAATGGGTGCGACCCACGAAAAACTTTATTTAACACTTTCTGCTCGGTTTTTGGTCGTACATACCATAATTCTTTTGCTGGTCGAATTTCGGCTTCGTTTGAGCGTCAGAATTTTTTTTCCATTTTTTCAGCTTATTTCGGATATTCGTCCCCCCCAAAAGCCCACTTGCTCACCTTCGACAGAGTTGAAAAAACACTTGAATGATGCGCCTTGACAAGACCTTTCGTTTGGTACCACGCTCAAAGTTGTAGCTCATCAAACTTTTGGAAAAAGTCCAAAAAACTAAAATTGGGGCTCAAATCTCGTGAATTTTTCTAAGTCCTTAGGGGTGAAATATTCGATCCCAATTTAAGGCCTTTAAAAGGCTTTTCATGGGTTTTCGACCACTCGCATGTCCAAGTAACGACAGGAAATTGATGTTTTCGTTAGTTTTGTTAAGAAATGAGTGCTTGATAATGATTTTTTCGATTTCGAAGTTTTACTCATTTTATGTCCATTTAGGCACTCGCAGCTATTTTTCAAGGCTTCGACAGTGTTACTAGAGTTGTTAGAAATATTTGTTCTCTTCGAAGTGACCCCGAAAACACGTATTTTTGAGCACTCATTTTTCACTCAATTAGAGTATGCATCAATTTTTACTTTTTTGATGCGTTTATCGACGTCCTACGAAAAAATTTATAGCGATGAAATGTGTTGAAAATTGCCGATTTACCCTATGGTAAAGTCTTTGCACCTCCGAAGGCTTGTTTGAAATTATTTTTTTCAAATCCAAAATTTCGAGTCGTAAAATTTACAAGTCCAGATGCTTAGAGACAAGGGGCCGATGACTGCAAGTCGACGTAATATTTGATATCGATTTTCTCTAAATGTTTCGATGTTTTAAACGTCAATTTTTGATGACTATAGCACATTATTTGAATGTTAAGAAATCCATTGATTGATACATACCAGAAAATGAGCTCATTTTTTTCTCGTACATCGATTTCGCTGTTAATTTGTGCGACGCTAGTCCTAAGAACCGCGATGCCATTTGTTTCAAACTTGAGGTAAGCACTAATGTTGTTCGTTTCAATGTATGCCACCAAGAATAAAGTCTTGTAATAGATGCTCTCATATACATGCAAAGTGAGTGAAATTTTAAAACGCTCATTTCTGCTCACTTTGCGTTTGAAGAGGAAGAAACTGTTGGCGACTGATGAATAATAAGAGGGTTTGCAGAGTTGCCGGCTAGTGATTTTAGTTATGGTACATTGAGCGTGCAAACAATATAATACTCGGCATATGTCATCAATGACTCATCAAAATCGAGCGATATCTCGTATTTGAGCTCTTTAATTGTGGGTCAAAATTCATGATGAGTTTTTATTGGCGTATTTTATTCATGGAATTTTGAAATATGCCTGCAAATGGTCGAGATACTGATACACACATTTCGTATTGGAGACGGCTCATTAATAAACAAGCGTTTTGGAATAGAGCGCATCATGCTGGGGCTGTCGATCACGATATGGGGTACTGTGAGTTGATATTTCACTCATTAATTTTGATGATTGAGAGAAGATATTGGAGGGTGTTTTGA
Organism: Morinoia aosen; assembly: GCA_030386875.1. Classification (NCBI taxonomy): domain Eukaryota; kingdom Metazoa; phylum Arthropoda; class Malacostraca; order Amphipoda; family Talitridae; genus Morinoia; species Morinoia aosen. Next base: position 23,150,817 of record CM059558.1, read on the forward strand.
GTCAGGAACTTTTGAGCTGTGCACTGAAACTTTGTTTGGGAATAAGTGCGATAACTCATTGATTCATATTCCCATCAGTTGCATATTTCGCTTCTAGGAAAAACTGAGTGTGAGTGAGTAGACACCGTTTCGACGCTCACTCAGGGTTCATATTTTGTGAGTGTGTGTTCCTGATATGGATTGAATTTTTGAGAGGTTTTGCGGGTCTCAAATATTTTATTTACGGAAACTAAAATATTATTAGTGAAATATTTTCGAAAATTCGAAAATTCTCACTCGGACTTAGTTCAGGCTTCTATTTCGGTCAGTAATTGTGATTTAGGTGTGGTAACACATGAAAATTGTTTCCGCTCATGAAATGCCTCATTTTGAGGAATTATTCTCTTAAATGGGGAATTTCACTCATTCAAACGTAGATGCTGTTGGTGAGTTCATTGGGCGCTGCAAATCGGTCAAGCTATTGTGTTTGATGAGACGATGGATTTTGTAATGTTTTTCAGGACGAAAATTGACAAGTTGCGGGTTCAAATCCCAAAACATGAATTTATTTCGAAATTCGAAAAATCACTCATTTCGCTCAGTTCAGTGCCGAATTTTGCATGAAACTTGCATCATTGAGTACATAAGCGATAGCATTTCTTTCGTCTTAAGAAAGTGAGAATTGTGAAAGATATTGATTTTTTTTAATTTTCAATGATGATGCATCGGTGAACTAGGTCAGCAATTGAGTGAAATTTTAATTAGGCATATCTTTCTTTGCATCGAAGGTAGAAGTCCGAAATTTTGATACAACGTAGACATCAATGAGTAGTGTCTATATTGTCATTTTGAGAACGGTCCAAATGATATTTTGGGGAAAATGAGTAATTTTCTAAAATTCCATACTTGTTTAATTTGACGATTTAGGGTACTTAGAAATAAGCTAGAAACTTCATTTTAGACTCAAATGAAGCAGAATCCAAAGCAGGGTGTGAATTAAGGTGGTAAAATTTTTTTTATTCGATACTTTTCAAAATATGGACAAATGAGTTTTTAAAAACGTTTTGGCTGTTATTTCGTTATAGGAACTTGTTTTGAACCGTTTTTGGGGCCAAATCGGAAATTTCGACTTGTGCAATGACCACGCATTTGAAAAAATTAGAAAAAATTCGATAAAAGTCCACGGATATTAAAATGTAATTTTCAATGGAAATACGCTAAAAAATGAGAATCGCTGCAACTACCAATTTGATTACCATACAGACCGATACTTTTGGGGTTTTTAGTAAACTCTACGGGGTAAATACGCAAAAAATGCGTAAAAAGGACACAAAAATTGCATTTTTCAGAGTTTGAAAGTGATTCGAGGTAATTGCAGTGTCCCGCGAGTTTGACTAATATCTGAGTAACAATTATGCCGCTCGGCGAGTTGCGTAGCGCTCGTCGAGCGGCCCCAAAACTTAAGCTCGATTTACTCAACCCCTGAATTTAACGCGCGACAGCGCGTACCCCAATTATTATCTGTAAGGAGATGAACAGGTGTCGATGTTTTTCTATTAAACGAGAATTATCTTTGGTTTTTAATCCGGATTGCGATTGTAGTTTAATTTAGTAATGATTTTTATTTTATTGATGATTGATTGCTGTTTTGTTTTTGATTGTTGCGGGATTGGATTATTTAAGGGGCTCTGCACGAATAACTGAGATGCCATCTGATGAATGGTGATTTACAGAGACGCCATCAGATGTATGGTGATTTACAGCTAATTCACATCATTTATTCTTGGAAACAAATATATTTTAGAATTTTGGGGTTGTTTCGAGAATATTGATGATAATTGGATATGTCATGAAGTTGGTGAATATTTGGCGTTTTCTGTTGAAGGTTTCGTCGAATGAATTTTCAGAACGAAAGGTTAGTATCGCCTTTTAATGTGAGTAATCTATTCTGATATGAGAGGTGGAAATTATTGTGGGTTATGGAAAGCCAAATTTTCGTACTCCTGGGTTCGGTGAAATCTTAAATAGCTTTCAGAGAATTTAATTATTTTTCCCGCATGTTTAAGTATAATTTTGAATGAGGCTTATGTAATTGAACTCGGGTCTTGGTATTGTTTACTGCATTCTGGCCAAATGGACAATCAGATTTTGAGGATTATTCAGGTTCTACAGGAGGGTAATTCAGACTACGACTTTGTACTGAAATTTCACTATCTTCTTGACTCTGTTTAGAATATTGATTAGCAACCTGCCGTCGCTCATCATATTAGGGATTTAGCTAATTTTAGGCTTTGATTTAGGTGAAGGTATTTAATTTTTGCAGGGTAGGTTAAATTCCGTTGGGTAAATTGATTAGAAACAAAGGTCGGATGTTAAGTTAGATGGAATAAAATAGGAGTGGTCAAAAATTCAACAATAAAATGAGATTAATTGGGTAATCATATGCAGTCGGGATTAAATAGCTTTTGTTTGGTTAGATTTGACTAGGTTGGGTTAGAATAGTTTAGGTTGGGTTAATAATATAAGACGTTGCCACATGATTGATTTGGTGCGGATGTGTTTTTCATAAAAAGAGGTCGGTTAAATGATTTTTGATCTGTAAATATATGGTTAGGTAAATTGTACACTTGGAATATGTTAATGGTATCGGAAAATGAATTGATGTTGGTGTTTGAAAGTTTAACATAGAGCGTAGAGAGGAATATTTTGTACGTATCGCTCTGTGATTTGAGACGATGGTGTATCTGATTGTGTTGGATAATTGTGGTTATTTTTAAAAGTGTGCACTGCATGTGTGTGTGTATGTGTGTGTCTGTGTGTGGGAGTGTGTGTAAGAGTGTGAATGTTTGGGGTTATGAGGTGTTTGTGTGTGTTTGTGTGTGTGTGTGTGGTCCGCCCCCGGTCTGTGCTGGTTTTTGCGCGGGCGGACCTCTCTTTGAGGTTCCGAAGGAAAACTAAAAAAAAAATGCGCAAAAAAAAAAAAAAAAAAAATTTCATAAAAATCTGGGTGGCCGCGCCGAGTAAAGAAGGACTGTAGTGCGTACGTGTAGTGCATGGGCGCATTCTCGGAAACGGCTGGTCCCAGCGCGCTCAAATTTGGTGAGCAGAAAGACCCCCATCTCGACATTATCTGTGCCAAGTTTCGTTTCGATCGTGCGAAAATTTCAAATTTAATGAAGGTTCAATGGTGAAAAATAGCCCAAAATTGCAATTTTTCAAACTGCTGCCAAACATACTTAGAATGCACCTAGGCGGCCCAAATTACAGGATGTGGTAGATAAAATGTTGGAGTAGGTGCTGAGGTTGCCATTTTGCGATACGTTGATAAAAAGTGTCCCTCTGGGCGCCTCAAAGTTGACCAAAAAATTTTTTTTGATTCCATTCGAATTTTTGACATTATGTATTGGACAAACTACGCAAGTTTGCAAACTCAAACTTCAATAGATGATAGATTTTCGAAAGTTCTACTCACTATAAAATCAGCGGTTCTCAAAACGATCAAGTTTCGATGCAACTTTGGAACAAAAATTGACACGAAATTTCCGTGAGTTTGGGTGAGTTTCAAAACATGTTTGTCCGGGGTTTTGGTGATACTTGAGAGTTCGAGTAGTTGACATCTTATTCGAAAAGCTTAGTCCTAGTTGCAGCAAGTTTTACAGAGTGCCATCTTCCGAAATTCAAATTTTGTGCAACTTTAAAGTTGAAGTAAAAAAACGCGTTTTTTCAAAGGTCATTTTTGGCCGCCATTTGTGACGTTGTTTGACCGAGTGGGAACTCCAAAAATTGATACCACCGAGATTTAAACTTTTTCTCAAAGTTATCAAGTTTACAATTTGCCATGATTGATGCTTTTCTCAAAAAATTGTCCCAAACACAACCCCCAAACCCTCAAAAAACCGCCTCAAACTTGTTTGAGGAAAATGGGTGCGACCCACGAAAAACTTTATTTAACACTTTCTGCTCGGTTTTTGGTCGTACATACCATAATTCTTTTGCTGGTCGAATTTCGGCTTCGTTTGAGCGTCAGAATTTTTTTTCCATTTTTTCAGCTTATTTCGGATATTCGTCCCCCCCAAAACCCCACTTGCTCACCTTTGACGGAGTTGAAAAAACACTTGAATGATGCGCCTTGACGAGACCTTTCGTTTGGTACCACGCTCAAAGTTGTAGCTCATCAAACTTTTGAAAAAAGTTCAAAAAACTAAAATTGGCTCCTCAAATCTCGTGATTTTTCTAAGTCCTTAGGGGTGAAATATTCGACCCCAATTTAAGGCCTCTAAAAGGCTTTTCGTGGATTTTCGACCACACCCATGTTTAAGTAACGACAGAAAATTGATGTTTTCGTCAGTTTTGTTGAAAAATGAGTGCTTGATAATGATTTTTTCGATTTCGAAGTTTTACTCATTTTATATCCATTTAGGGACTCGCAGCTATTTTTCAAGGCTTCGACAGTGTTACTAGAGTTGTTAGAAATATTTGTTCTCTTCGAAGTGACCCCCATAACACGTATTTTTGAGCACTCATTTTTCACTCAATTAGAGTATGCATCAATTTTTACTTTTTTGATGCGTTTATCGACTTCCTACGGAAAATTTTATAGAGACGAAATGTCTTGCAAATTGCTGATTTACCCTTAGGTAAGGTTTTTTCACTTCCGACGGCGTTTTCAAATTTTTTTTCCAGATCCGGATATTCGAGTCCAAAATTTACCAAGTCCAAATGCCAATAGATATAAAGCCCCGATGACTCCAAGGTGACGCAATTATTGATATCGAATTTTCGAAAAGTTTTGGTGTCCCAAACGTCAATTTTTGATGACTATATCACATTATTTTATTGTTAAGAAATCTATTGAATGATATATACCAGAAAATGAGCTCATTTTTTTCTCGTACATCGATTTCGCTGTTAATTTGTGCGACGCTAGTCCTAAGAACCGCGATGCCATTTGTTTCCAACTTGAGGTAAGCACCAATGTTATGCGTTTCAATGAATGCGACCATGATAAAAGTGTTGTAGTAGATGCTCTCATATATATGCAAAGTGAGTGAAATTTTAAAACGCTCATTTCTGCTCACTTTGCGTTTTGAAGAGGAAGAAACTGTTGGCGAGTGTTGAAGAATGAGAGGTTTTTTCAGAGTTGCTGACTAGGGATTTTAGTTATGATACAATGAGCATGCAAACAATATAATCCTCGGCAAATGACATCAATGACTCATCAAAATCGAGCGATATCTCGTATTTGAGCTATTTGATTGTGGATCAAAATTCATGATGAGTTTTTATTGGCGTATTTTATTCATGGAATTCTGAAATATGCCTGCAAATGGTCGAGATACTGATACACACATTTCGTATTGGAAACGGCTCATTAATAAACAAGCGTTTTGGAATAGAGCGCATCATGCTCGGGCTGTCGATCACGATATGGGGTACTGTGAGTTGATGTTTCACTCATTAATTTTGATGATTGAGAGAAGATATTGGAGGGTCTTTTGAGTCAGGAACTTTTGAGCTGTGTACTGAAACTTTGTTTGGGAATAAGTACGAGAACTCATCGATTTACTCACTCATGTTCCCATCAGTTGCACGTATCGTTTCTAGGAAAAACTGAGTGTGAGTGAGTAGACACCGTTTCGACGCTCACTCATGGCTCATATTTTGTGAGTGTGTGTTCCTGATATGGATTGAATTTTTGAGAGGTTTTGCGGATCTCAAATATTTCATTTACGGAAACTAAAATATTATTACTGAAATATTTTCGAAAATTCGTAAATTCTCACTCGGACTTTGTTCAGGCTTCTATTTCGGTCAGAAATTTGGACATAGAGGTGGTAACACATTTAAATTGTTTCCGCTCATGAAATGCCTCATTTTGAGGAATTATGATCTTAAATGGGGAATTTCACTCACTCAAACGTAGATGCTGTTAGTGAGTTCATTGGGGGCTGCAAATCGGTCAAGCTATTGTATATGATGAGACAAAAGATTTTGTAATGTTTTTCGGGACGAAATTGACCAGTTGCGTGTTCAAATCCCAAAACATGAATTTATGTAGAAATTCAGAAAATCACTCATTTCACATTCTTCAGTGCCGAAATTTGCATGATACGTGAGGATGTAGATAAGTGATAGCATTTCTTTCGTCTTCAGCGAGTGGGAGTTATCTAAGATATTGTATTTTTTTTCATTTTCAATGATGATGCATCGGTGAACTCGGTCAACAATTGAGTGAAATTTTAATTAGGCATATCTTTTTCTGCATTGAAGCTATATGTCCGATATTTTGATACAACGTAGATATAAATGAGTAGTGTCTATATTGACATTTTGAGAACGGTGCAAATGATTTTTTGGGGAAAATGAGTAATTTTCTAAAATTCCATACTTGTTTAATTTGACGATTTGGGGGTACTAAGAAATAAGCTAGAAACTTCATTTTGGGCTCAAATGAAGCGGAATCCAAAGCAGGGTGTGAATTATGGTGTTAAAATTTTTTTCATTCAATAATTTTTGATATATGGACAAATGAGTTTTTAAAAATGTTTTGGCCGTTATTTCGTCATTGGAACGTGTTTTGAACAGTTCATGGGGCCAAATGGGACATTTCGAGTTGTGCAATGACCACGCATTTTAAGAATTTATGAAAAAATTCGATAAAAGTCCACGGATATTAAAATGTTATTTTCAATGGAAATACGCTAAAAAATGAGAATCGCTGCAACTACCAATTTGATTACCATACAGACAGATACTTTTAGGGCCGTTAGTAAACTCTACGGGGTGAATACGCTAAAAATGCGTAAAAATGACACAAAAATTGTATTTTTCAGAGTTTGGAAGTGATTCGAAGTAAATGCAGTGTCCCTCGAGTTAGACTAATATCTGAGCAACAATTATGCCGCTCGGCGAGTTGCGTAGCGCTCGTCGAGCGGCCCCAAAACTTAAGCTCGATTTACTCGACCCCTGAATTTACCGCGCGACAGCGCGTTCCCCAATGATTATCTGTAAGGAGCTGAACAGGTGTCGATATTTTTCTATTAAACGAGAATTATCTTTGGTTTTGATGCCGGATTGCGGTTGTAGTTTCATTTAGTGATTTTTATTTTATTGATGATTTATTGTTGTTTTGTATTTGATTGTTGCGGGATTGGATTATTTAAAGGCTCTGCATGAATAACTGAGACGCCATCTGACGTGTGGTGATTTACAGCTAATTCACATCATTTATTCCTGGGAACAAATATATTGTAGATTTTTGCGGTTCATTTGAGAATATTGATAATGATTGAATATATCATGAAGTTGGTGAATATTTGGCGTTTTCTGTAGAAGGTTTCAAATAAATTTTCAGAACAAAAGGTTAGTATCGCCTGTGAAAGTTAGTATTCTATTCTTATTTGAGAGGTGGCTAATTTTTGTGGGTTATGGGAAGCCAAATTTTCGTACGTCTGGGTTTGGTGAAATTTTGAATAGCTTTTGAAGAATGTGTTTTTTTAACCACATGTGTAAGTAGAATTTTGAATGAGGCTTATGTAGTTCAACTTGGGACTAGGAATTGTTTAATATATTCTGGTCGAATGGACAATCATACTTATATGGTTTTAAGTATGTTCGACCGGAGGTAATTTCTGGATTTTATACTGAAATTTCTCTTTCTTCTTGACTCGGTTTAGAATATTGTGAAGCAACTTGCAGTCGATCTTCATGTAAGGGATTTAGGTAATTTTAAGTTTTGATTTAGGTGAAGGTATTCCATTTTTTGCAGCTTATGTTAAATTCCGTTGGGTGAATTGATACGAAACAGAGGTTGGACGTCAAGATAGATGGAATAAAATAAGAGAGGTCAAAAATTCAACAATAAAATATGATAGAATAGGTTTTCTTTTCTACTCAGGATAAAATAGCTTTGGTTGGTTTAGAATAGACTAGGTTGGGTTAGATTAGACTAGGTTGGGTTAGATTAGTTTAGGTTGGGTTAGATTAGTTTAGGTTGGGTTAGATTAGTTTAGGTTGGGTTAGATTAGTTTAGGTTGGTTTTATAATATAAGACGTTTACATCTGATTGATTTGGTAAGGATGTGTTATTCATAAAAAGAGGTCGATGAAAGGATTTTTGACCTGTAAATATATGGTTGTTAAGTTTTATACATGGTATTTGTTAATGGTATCGGAAAATGAACTGATGTTGGTGTTTGAAAGTTCAACATAGAAATTGAAGTGAAAGACAATGCACATGTCGGTTCGTGAATTGAGACGATGGTGTATCTAATTGTGTTGGCCAATTGTGGTTATTTTGATAAGTGTGCGCGACATGTTGGTGTGTATATGTGTGTATGTGTGTGGGAGTGTGTGTAAGAGTGTGAATGTTTGGGGTTATGAGGTGTTTGTGTGTGTATGTGTGTGTGTGTGTGTGGTCCGCCCCCGGTCTGTGCTGGTTTTTGCGCGGGCGGACCTCTTTTTGAGGTTCCGAAGGAAAACTAAAACAAAATAGCGCAAAAAAAAAAAAAAAAAAATTCATAAAAATCTGGGTGGCCGCGCCGAGTAAAGAAGGACTGTAGTGCGTACGTGTAGTGCATGGGCGCATTCTCGGAAACGGCTGGTCCCAGCGCGCTCAAATTTGGTGAGCAGAAAGACCTCCATCTCGACATTATCTGTGCCAAGTTTCGTTTCGATCGTGCGAAAATTTAAAATTTAATGAAGGTTCAATGGTGAAAAATAGCCAAAAATTGCACTTTTTCAAACTGCTGCCAAACATACTTAGAATGCACCTAGGCGGCCTAAATTACAGGATGTGGTAGATAAAATGTTGGAGTAGGTGCTGAGGTTGCCATTTTGCGATACGTTGATAAAAAGTATCCCTTTGAGCTCCTCAAAGTTGACCAAAAATTTTTTTTCGATTTCAGTCGAAATTTTGACATTTTTTATTGGACAAACTACGTGAGTTTGCAATTTCAAACTTTGATAGGTGATAGATTTTTGGAAGTTCTACTCACCATAAAATCAGCAATTCTCAAAACGATTAAGTTTCGATGTAAATTCGGATTTAATTTTTTTCAAAAATTTATAAGATTTCGGGACGTCGTCCAAACATAGTCCTGAGTTTTGGGGACGATACCTGGAGGTCTCAAACCTTGAGGGCTTGTTCGAAAAGCTTTATAGTATTCCAAATATGTTTTACAGAGTGCCATCATGGGTTACTTAGATTTCGTGCAACTTTAAAGTTGAAGTAAAAAAACGAGTTTTTTTAAAGGTCATTTTTGGCCGCCATTTCTGGCGTTGTTTGATAGAGTGGAGATTCCAAACTTTGATACCTCCGAGAATGAATCTTTTTCTCAAAGTTATCAAATTTACAGACCATCATGAGCAATACTTTTTTTAAAAAACTGTCCCAAACACAGCCCCCAAAACCTCTGAAAATCTTTCCAAGCGTGCGTGTGGAAAATGGGTGCGACCCACGAAAAACTTTATTTAACATTTTTTGCGAGTTTTGCGATCCTACATACGAAGACTTTTTTGTGGAAAGATTGCTTGAAATTTTTTTTCGTTTTATTGAATTTTGCGATTTTAACAGTAAAATGGCACATTCCATCTCCTCTAAGGCCCCCTTTTTCTTGCCTCAGGATATCGAAATTCTCATGAGTGATGCGCCTCAACGAGACCTTTCGTTTGGTACCAAACTCAAAGTTGTAGCTCTATATACTTTTGAGAAAAATCCAAAAAACTAAAAATGGGGCTCAAATCTCGTGAATTTTTCTAAGTCCATAGAGGTGAAAAATTCCGTCTCAATTTAAGGCCTCATTAGGGCTTTTCATGGATTTTAGACCACTCCCATGTCCAAGTAACGACAGAAAATTGATGTTTTCGATAGTTTCGTTTATAAATGAGTGTTTGGTGATGATTTTTTCGATTTCGAAGTTTTACTCATTTTACATCCATTTAGGGACACGCAGCAATTTTTAAAGGCATCGAGAGTGTTGCCAGAGTTGTGAGAAATATTTGTTCTATTAGAAGAGACCCCGATAAAACGTATTTTTGAGCACTCATTTTTCACTCAATTAGAGTATGCATCAATTTTTACTTTTTTGATGCGTTTATCGACTTCCTACGGAAAATTTTATAGAGACGAAATGTCTTGCAAATTGCCGATTTACCCTTAGGTAAAGTCATTGCACCTCCAACGGCTGGTTTGAAATTTTTTTTTCAAATTTAAAATTTCGAGTCGTAAAATTAACAAGTCCAGATGCTTAGAGACAAGGGGCCGATGACTGCAGGTTGACGCAATATTTGATATCGATTTTCTCGAAAAGTTTTGGTGTCTCAAACGTCAATTTTTGATGACTATATCACATTTTTGACATGTAAAGAAATCCATGGAATGAAATATACCAGAAAATGAGCTCATTTTTTTCTCGTACACCTGTTTCGCTGTTAATTTATGCGACGCTGGTCCTATAGGAGTCGCGATGCCATTTGTCTCAACCTTGGATTAAGCATCAATGCTGTTCGTCTCAAAGAGTGTCACCATGATCAAAGTCTTGGAATAGATGCTCTCATATATGGAAAGTGAGTGAAATTTAAAAACGCTCATTTCTGCTCACTCAGCATTTTGAACAGGAACAAACTGTCGGCGAATGTTGAAGAATAAGAGGATTTGCAGAGTTGCCACCTAGTGATTTTAGTCACGGTACAGTGTGACTGCAAACCGTATAACACTCAAAAAATGGCATCACTAACTCATCAAAACGATGCGATATGTCGTTTTAAGCTCTTCTTGTGGTTCAAAATTGATGAATTGTTATTGATAGCTTATTTTATTGTTGGAAATCAGAAAATTGACTTGCACATGGTGGATGAATTGATACTCTAATTTCGTGTTGAAAAAGAACTCATTAATGATCGAGCGTTGAGTAATAAAGCGCATCATGCTGACGCTGTCGTTAACGATAGAGGGTATTGTGAGTTGATATTTCTTCACTCATTAATTTTGATGATTGAGAGAAGAAATAGGAGGGTCTTTTGAGTCAGGAACGTTTGAGCTGTGTACTCAAATTTGGTTCTGGAATAGATATGAGAACTCGTTGATTTACTACCTCATATTCCCATCAGTTGCATGTTTCGCTTTTAGGGAAAATTGAGTGTGAATGAGTAGACACCGTTTCGACGCTCACTCAGGGTTCATATTTTGTGAGTGTGTGTTCCTGATATGGATTGAATTTTTGAGATGTTTTGCGGGTCTCAAATATTTTATTTACGGAAACTAAAATATTATTACTGAAATATTTTCGAAAATTCGAAAATTCTCACTCGAACTTGGTTCAGGCTTCTATTTCGGTCACTAATTGGAAAATAGTTGTGGTGACGTATGAAAATTGTTTTCGCTCATGAAATGCCTCATTTTGAGTAATTATGATCTTAAATGGCGAATTTCACTCACTCAAGCGTAGTTGCTGTTGGTGAGTTCATTGGGCGCTGCAAATCGGTCAAGCTATTGTGTTTGATGAGACGATGGATTTTGTAATGTTTTTCGGGATGAAAATTGGCAAGTTGCGGGTTCAAATCCCAAAACATGAATATATTTCGAAATTCGAAAAATCACTCATTTCACATAGTTCAGTGCCGAAATTTGCATGAAACTTGCGTCATGATGTAGAGAAGCGATAGCATTTCTTTCGTCTCGCGAAAGTGGTATTGATGATATATACTGAATTTTTTCCATTTTCAACGATGATGCATTGGGCAACTCGGTCGGCAAATGAGTGAAATTTGAATTGGGCATATCTATCTTTGCATGGAAGGTAGAAGTCCGAAATTTTGATACAATGTAGACATCGATGAGTAGTGTCTATATTGACATTTTGAGAACGGTCCAAATGATATTTTGGGGAAAATGAGTAATTTTCTAAAATTCCATACTTGTTTAATTTGACGATTTAGGGTACTTAGAAATAAGCTAGAAACCTCATTTTGGGCTCAAATGAAGCGGAATCCAAAGCAGGGTCTGAATTATGGTGTTAAAAATTTTGTTATTCATTATTTTTTAATATATGGACAAATGAGTTTTTAAGAATGTTTTGGTCGTTATTTCGTCATTGGAACGTGTTTTGAACCGTTTTTAGGGCCAAATGGGACATTTTGACTTGTGCAATGACCACGCATTTGAAAAATTTATGAAAAAATTCGATAAAAGTCCACGGATATTAAAATGTTATTTTCAATGGAAATACGCTAAAAAATGAGAATCGCTGCAACTACCAATTTGATTACCATACAGACAGATACTTTTAGGGCCGTTAGTAAACTCTACGGGGTAAATACGCTAAAAATGCGTAAAAATGACACAAAAATTGTATTTTTCAGAGTTTGGAAGTGATTCGAAGTAAATGCAGTGTCCCTCGAGTTACACTAATATCTGAGCAACAATTATGCCGCTCGGCGAGTTGCGTAGCGCTCGTCGAGCGGCCCCAAAACTTAAGGTCGATTTACTCGACCCCTGAATTTAACGCGCGACAGCGCGTTCTCCAATGATTATCTGTAAGGAGCTGAACAGGTGTCGATATTTTTCTATTAAACGAGAATTATCTTTGGTTTTGATGCCGGGTGGCGGTTGTAGTGTCATTTAGTGATTTTTATGTTATTGATGATTTATTGCTGTTTTGTTTTTGATTGTTGCGGGATTGGATTATTTAAAGGCTCTGCATGAATAACTGAGACGCCATCTGATATGTGGTGATTTACAGCTAATTCACATCATTTATTCCTGGGAACAAATATATTTTAGATTTTTGGGGTTCATTTGAGAGTGTTGATAGTAATTGGATCTGTTATGAAGTTGTTGCGTATTTGGCGTTTTCTGTTGAAGGTTTCAAATGAATTTTCAGAACGAAAGGTTTGTATCGCTTCTGAAACTGAGTAATCTATTTTGATTTGAGAGGTAGCAATTTTTGTGGGTTATGGGAAGCCAAATTTTCGTGCGTCTGTGTTTGGTAAAATTTCGAATAGCTTTTAAAGACTATATTTTTTTCAACCGCATGTATAAGTAAAATTTTGAATGAGGCTTATTTAATTCAACTTGGGACCAGGAATTGTTTAATATGTTCTGGTCGAATGGACAATCATATTTATAGGGTTTTAAGTATGTTCGACCGGAGGTTAATTCTGGATTTTACACTGAAAGTTCCCTTTCTTCTTGACTCGGTTTAGAATATTGTGAAGCAACTTACAGTCGATCTTCATGTAAGGGTTTTAGGTAATTTTAAGTTTTGATTTAGGTGAAGGTATTCCATTCTTTGCAGCATAGGTTAAATTCCGTTGGGTGAATTGATACGAATCAGAGGTTGGACGTCAAGTTAGATGGAATAAAATAAGAGAGGTCAAAAATTCCACAATAAAATATGATAGAATAGGTTTTCTTTTCTACTCAGGATAAAATAGCTTTGGTTGGTTTAGAATAGACTAGGTTGGGTTAGATTAGACTAGGTTGGGTTATATTAGTTTAGGTTGGCTTAGATTAGTTTAGGTTGGGTTAGATTAGTTTAGGTTGGGTTAGATTAGTTTAGGTTGGGGTAATAATATAAGACGTTTCCATCTGATTGATTTGTTAAGGATGTGTTATTCATAAGAAGAGGTCGAAGAAATGATTTTTGACCTGTAAATATATGGTTGGGGAGTTTTATACATGGTATTTGTTAATGGTATCGGAAAATGAATTGATGTTGGTGTTTGAAAGTTCAACATAGAGCATAGAGTGAAGGAAAATGCAGATATCGTTTTGTGATTTGAGAAGATGGTGTATCTGATTGTGTTGGATAATTGTGGTTATTTTTACAAGTGTGCCCTACATGTGTATGTGTATGTGTGTGTCTGTGTGTGGGAGTGTGTGTAAGAGTGTGAAGGTTTGGGGTTATGAGGTGTTTGTGTGTGTTTGTGTGTGTGTGTGTGTGGTCCGCCCCCGGTCTGTGCTGGTTTCTGTGCGCCCGGCGGACGTCTTAGCGAAATTCCGGGAAAAAAACCAAGACCCATACGCGCACAGATTCGAAGATAAATCTTCACCACTTACCCTAGACGCCGCGTGGCGAAGACCGAAGGATTGTTCCTTCTATTGATGTCGCCTTTTTATAGGGTAGCCCCTCGAACGCGTCGTCGCAGCGCCTTCAAATTTGGCAGGCACATAAAAAACCCTTTGGACATGAACCTAAGCTTTTTTCTTTGAGATCGTGCGAGAACTTTTCCTTCAATGGCCGTTCAAAGGTCGAAAATCGACCGAAATGACACATTTTCAAACTGCTGCCAAACACCCATAGAATGCCTCTAGGCGGCTCTTATTTCAGCATGTGGTAGACGAAACAATAGAGTGTACGCCAACGTTGCCATTTTGCGATCCGTTCATAAAAACTATCCCTCTTTGCCCCTCAAAGTTTGCGAAAAAATTTTAGGGTATTTTTGACGAAATTTGGAGAATATTTTTGAGAAAACCACGCAGTTTTAAACTTTCAAACTTTGATAGCTCGTACATTTTCAAAAGTTCTACGCCTCATGAAATCAACGGCTCTCGAAGCGATCAAGTTTCCACACAACTTGGGGTCAAAGTTTTCCTCAAAATTTTCGAAAATTTTGTGTGAGGTTTGAGTTTGCGTAAGTATTGAACGGTAATACCTGGGGGTGTCAAACTTTGTGGTCTCGTTAAAAAAGCTTTGTAATATACCCAGCGAGTTTTACAGAGTGCCACCTATGAAAACTTGAGTGGTGCGCAACTTTAAAGTTGAAGTAAAAAAACGCGTTTTTTATAAGGTCATTTTCGCCCGCCAGTTGTGACGTTGTTTGATTGATTGGTGACTTGAAAATTTGATACGATCTAGTTTTAATCTTTTTCTCAAAGTTATCAAGTTTACAGTTCATCATGAGCAAAACTTTTCTCAAAAAATGGTTCCAAACACAACCCCCAACACCCCCAAAAAACGTTCCGAGCATGTTTTTGGAAAATGGGGGTGACCTACGAAAAACTTCATTTAACACTTTGTGCTCGGTTTTTCGTCGTGCATTCAAAAGTTTTTGGGCTGGTTGAATTTCGGCTTCGTTTGAGCGTGAGACATTATTTTCATTTTTCCAGGCCATTTTTGCCTTTCCTTCGCCCCTGAAGCCCACTTCCTCACCTTCGAGGGAGCTGAAAATCACTTGAAAGATGCGTCTTGAAGAGATCTTTCGATTGTTACTCGTGTCTCAAAGTTGTAGGCCTTCAACTTTTTGCTTAAATTTGAAAAAACATCAAACCTTAGGGAGGAATCGCAAAAATTTGCCCATCTAGGGCAAAAATTGGATACCAATCCACCTTGTATTGAAGTCTCCAAAATGCGAATTTTTTTTAATGGCGAAATTTATGGCCTGAAATGAAACTTTATGGAGTTTAAAGGTTTTATATGGATGCCCATTTTCATGAACTTGGTGCTGTGTTGTTTTTCGATTGCGAAACAATATAATTAAATGAATCGTTGAAGTTCAAAGTTTTTTTTAATTTTTTGTCCATTGGAAGCGATTTTGCTAAGTTTTGAGTGTTTTAATGTGTTGTTAGAGCTCATAAAAATATATTGTATTTCGAAGTAAACGTTGTAAGTGCCTGTTTTTGCCTTGAAATTCATAATTTTTTTTTGCATGACGCGTAATTCATCATTTTCAATGGTTTATATTCGTTTCACAGGGAATTTTATAGAGAACAAATGTGTTTAAAATAGGCGATTTACCTTATGGTTGGATTATTTCACTTCCAACAAGTTTTGGTACAGAAAAAAAAAATGTTAATTGAGCTTAAAATTTTCGTCTAAGTCGAGAAAATCGGTATGCAAGGCGGTTTGCAGTTGCAATACCTAAATGAGGTTCAGAATTTGAGGCTGAAATCTTGTGCTGCTTGTAGAAGTTGTAATGTAAATGATGTTAGAACTAGAAAGATGACAAAACTAATGTTAAAGTGTCCGCATCATCGTACTGAGCATGTAAAGTGACTTCAATTATAACTTATTTTTGGAATGGAATTGTTAACCCTCATAAAATTGTCTTTGTAATGGATAGAAAATTATTTCAATGGGATACTTGTTGATTAAAGGGCGTTGTTAGGAGAATCCATCCTTCTGTCCCACTGCAGTCATTACGCACAGTCAACTGTTACATAAGTTTTTCATGAAGAGAGATACGAAATCAACCCATAAGTTGTTGAAAGTGAAAAGTGTCCCCTTTCTTCAATGAAACGAAACTTGAAAAGAAATTGTTAACATTGTCTACTGAAGATTAACATGATACGTACATTTAAAATGATTCCAACTCGATAAATTTCGTAATAGGAACAGAAATTATTGATTTCCCATATTCATAAATTTCAAGTGTAATGCCTGTTCGATGGGCGAATTGGTCCTCAAAGACGCGGCCTGCCGTGTGTGTGTGTCCTTTATGACTGGGATAACAAGCAAGATGTGGATACAAAATAGTTATTATTTGTTTATATAACTCCTATCTATTAATGTATAACTCATTTATGTATGTCAAGCTTCGTTGTTACTTGAATCTTTGCCTGAAATACTTAGATATTGAGTGAAGTAGGAACAGCATTTTTGACTTGAGTTACCCCTCGAAGCCGTGCTCAAGCAGGAGGTATGTTCAGTCATTTTGAGACACTGTACAAGTTTGGGTAGTGACTTGAAAAACAAAACGAAAGCGTTGTTCCAAGCTTCGTATGTCGGTGAGTTTTTGACAATTATTTGTGGTACTACATGGAAATATTATCGGCTCATGAGTCGGAAATACCTCTGTATGAGAATTCAAGATATGAAAGAACTCGCATTTTAACATAGAAAATGGTGCTAAGTTGTTTAGGCGGTGTAAACCAGTGAAGCTATTGAATATGATGGAAGGATCGATTCTATTATGTTTTTGGGGAGTTAAATTGAACATTTACGGGTGAAATCACGAACATGAATTCATTTAGAAATTATAGGAATGGGTCATTTCACTTATTTCGATGCCGAAATTTGAATGAATCTTTAATAAGAACTCACTTTATGTATGTCAAGCTTCGTTTTTGCTTCAATGTTGTCTTTAAAGATGAAAATATTGAGTAAATGCATAACAGAATTTCTTACTTGAGTTACCCCTCAAAGCTCTCCCTTGAGCTGTGCATGTTTTCAGTTAGTTTGGGATACACAATGTCTCTTCTTGGAACGAAAATTGAAATTTGATGTTCGCTAAATCACTTATTTCGCATAGATCATGGTTGCAGTTTGCACGAAGCGTGCGGTCTGATGTAGGGGGGCGATAGCTCATTTTTCGTGTGGAGAAAGTGAGATTGAGTTATATTGAGAGGTAATGGTTTTGTTTTCATGGTAAATGATGATGCATTGGTGAACTCGGTTATCAATTGAGTGTAGTTTGAATTAGGCATATGATTTGATGTGCATTGCAGGTAGATGTTGGAAATTTTGATACAATGTACATATGTATGTCTGTTTATGCTGACATTTTGAGATTTGACCTATCGACATTTTGGGGTGAATGAGTAATTTTCGAAAATTGTATGCATGTTCAAATTTACGATGAAGGGTACTTTGAAATCAGGTAGAGAATTCATTTTGGGCTCATATGAAGCGGAGTCAAAAGCAGGGTGTTAAAGTGGTTTATTATATTATGTTTATTCATAATTGTTTGATATATGGGGGAAATGAGTTTTTGAAATGTTTTTGCCGTTATTTCATCATTGGAACGTGTTTTGAACCGTTTTGTGAGTAATTTCGGCTATTTCGATCTGTGTAATGATCACGGATTTGGAAAATTTAGGGAAAAGTTCGATAAAAGTGTACGGATATGAAAATGTTATTATCAATGCAAAAAGGGATGCATATGAGAATTGCTGCAAATGAAAATGTCAGTACCATGCGGACAGTTATTTTTTAGGCTGTTAGTGAAGTGTAGGGGGTAAGTACGGTGAAAAAGGGGTAAAAATGAGACAGAAATGTTTTTTTTTGTAGAGTTTGAAAGTGTTTCTAAGGTAAATGCAGTGTCCCTCGAGTATGACTAATATAAGAGCTGTAATGATGCCGCTCTGCGAGGTGCGTAGCACCCGTAGAGCGGCGCAAGAAGTCAGATAAAATTGTCTCAACCTTCGAATTTAACCGCGCGACGGCGCGTTCCATCATTATGAACCCAATGAAGATGAACAGGTGTCGATGTTGTTGTATGAAACGAGAATTAGCTTTCGTTTTGATGTGGTATTGCGATGTTTCTTTATTTTGGTGATTATTTATATTTTATTGAGGATTTATGGTTGTTTCTTATAGTTTGGAGAAGGATTGGATTATTTAATGGCTCTGCATGAATAAGTGCGACGCTATCTGATGTATGGTAATGTACAGCTCATTAACATGATTTATTCGTGAGAACAAGAATACATTTGGTTCTTGTGGTTAATTTGAAAAAGTATTGATAGTAATTGGATGTGACACGAAGTTGGTGGATATTTTTTGTTTTCTCTTGAAGGTTTGAAATGAATTTTAAGAACGCAAGGTTATTTCTCGCTTATGCAGGTGAGTAATGTATTTTGATGTCTGAGGTGGCAATTTTGGAGGGTTATGGGAAGCCTAATTTCCCTACGTCAGGCTTTGGCGGAATTTGAAATAGGTTTGGTAGAATTTCATTTATTTTTGAAACGCATGTATAATGAAAATTTGGAATGAGGCTCATGTAATTTAAATCAGTTATAGGTAACATGTAATGTATTGTGGTTAAATGAACGAACATATTTATAGTCTTGTGAGCATTTTTGACCTTAGGTGAATTCGTGATTTAATATTAAAATTTCATTCTCCCAGGATTCTGTATATAATATTGTGAAGAAAGTTTCAGTCGCGCTTCATATTAGGGATTTATGTTATTTTAAGTTTTGATTTAGGTGAAGCTATATAATTTTGAGTAGGATAGGTTAAATGACTTTGTGTAAATTGATGAAAAACAGGGGATGGACGGTAAGTTAAATGGAATACAATAAGAGTGGTGAAAAATTCAACCAAAAAATTGTATACATGAGGTTATAAAGTCAGGTGAGGATAAAATTGCTTATGTTAGGTTTGATTAGACTAGGTCGCGTTAGATTACTTGAGGTTGGGTTGAGTTGGTTATATTATTATGGGTTTGGTTCGGAAGTGATTGGTGAACTTATTGGTTGAATTGTGATTGGTGTAGTCATTTTAACAGAGAAGATCTGATTGATTTGTTGAGGATGTGTTATTCATAAAAAATTTTAGTTACCCCTCAAAGCTCTGCTCCAGCAGCGCATGTGTTCAGTTATTCGGATATACACCATGAAAGTTCCCCGAATGAAAATAAATTTCCATATTCAGTGTGTAACCGTTGTTTTTTAAGATCCGTGTCATAATTTGAGAGATCACGGTCTGTGAAATGATTTTTAATCTGTAAATATGGGCTTAGGTTACGTTTTTATTTGGTAATGGTGTCGGAAATCAATTGATTTTTGTGTTTGAAAGGTGAACATAGAGCCTAAAATGAAATACATTGTACACATCGGTTTGTTATTTGAGACGATGGTGTATCTGATTGTGTTGGCTAATTGTGGTTATTTTTAAAAGTGTGCACTGCATGTCTATGTGTATATGTGTGTCTGTGTGTGTGTGGGAGTGTGTGTAAGAGTGTGAAGGTTTGGGGTTTTGATGTGTTTGTGTGTGTGTGTGTGTGTGTGTGTGGTCCGCCCCGGTCTATGCTGGTTTCTGTGCGCCCGGCGGACGTCTTAGCGAAAATCCGGTGAAAAACCAAGACCCATACGCGCACAGATTCAAAGGAAGATGAACACCACTTACCCTAGACGCCGCGTGGCGTTCACCGAAGGATTGTTCCTTCTATTGATGTCGCCTTTTTATAGGGTAGCCCCTCGAACGCGTCGTCGCAGCGCCTTCAAATTTGGCAGGCACATAAAAGGCCCTTTCGACATGAACCTAAGCTTTTTTCTTCGAGATCGTGCGAGAACTTTACCTTCAATGGCCGTTCAAAGGTCGAAAATCGACCGAAATGACACATTTTCAAACTGCTGCCAAACACCCATAGAATGCCTGTAGGCGGCTTTAATTTCAGCATGTGGTAGACGAAACAATGGAGTATACGCCAACGTTGCCATTTTGCGATCCGTTCGTAAAAAGTATCCTTCTTTGCCCCTCAAAGTTTGCAAAAAATTTTTAGGGTATTTTTGACGAAATTTGGAGAATTATTTTGAGAAAACCACAGAGGTTGAATCTTTCAAAGTTTGATAGCTCGTACATTTCCAAAAGTTCTAAGCCTCATAAAATCAGCGGCTCTCGAAGCGATCAAGTTTCGACACAACTTGGGGTCAAAGTTTTCCTCAAAATTTTCGAAAATTTTGTGTGAGGTTTGAGTTTGCCTAAGTATTGAACGGTAATACCTGGGGGTGTCAAACTTTGTAGTCTCGTTTAGAAAGTTTTGTAATATACCCAGCGAGTTTTACAGAGTGCCAGCTTTGAAAACTTGAGTGGTGCGCAACTTTAAAGTTCAAGTAAAAAAACGCGTTTTTTATAAGGTCATTTTCGAACGCCAGTTGTGACGTTGTTTGATTGATTGGTGACTTGAAAATTTGATACGACCTAGTTTCAACCTTTTTCTCAAAGTTATTAGGTTGACAGTTCATCATGAGGAAAACTTTTCTCAAAAAATGGTTCCAAACACAACCCCCAACACCCCCAAAAAATGTTCCGAACATGTTTTAGGAAAATGGGGGCGATCTTCGGAAAACTTCATTTAACATTTTCTGCTCGGTTTTTTGTCGTGCATTCAAAAGTTTTTGGGCAGGTTGAATTTCGGGTTTGTTTGAGCGTGAGACATTATTTTCACTTTTCCAGGCCATTTTTGCCTTTCCTTCACCCCTGAAGCCCACTTCCTCACCTTCGAGGGAGCTGAAAATCACTTGAAATATGCGTCTTGAGGAGATCTTTCGATTGATACTCGTGTCTCAAAGTTGTAGGCCTTCAACTTTTTGTTAAAATTTGAAAAAACATCAAACCTTAGGGAGGAATCGCAAAAATTTGCCAATCTAGGGCAAAAACTGGATACCGATCCACCTTGTAATGAAGTCTCCAGAATGCGAATTTTTTTTAATGGCGAAATTTATGGCCTGAAATGGAACTTTATGGAGTTTAAAGGTTTTATATGGATGCCCATTTTCATGAACTTGGTGCTGTGTTGTTTTTCGATTGCGAAACAATATAATGAAATGAATCGTTGAAGTTCAAAGTTTTTTTTAATTTTTTTCCATTGGAAGCGATTTTGCTAAGTTGTGAGTGTTTTAATGTGTTGTTAGAGCTCATAAAAATATATTGTATTTCGAAGTAAACGTTGTAAGTGCCTGTTTTTGCCTTGAAATTCATAATTTTTTTTTGCATGACGCGTAATTCATCATTTTCAATGGTTTATATTCGTTTCACAGGGAATTTTATAGAGAACAAATGTGTTTAAAATAGGCGATTTACCTTATGGTTGGATTATTTCACTTCCAACAAGTTTTGGTACAGAAAAAAAATGTTAATTGAGCTTAAAATTTTCGTCTAAGTCGAGAAAATCGGTATGCAAGGCGGTTTGCAGTTGCAATACCTAAATGAGGTTCAGAATTTGAGGCTGAAATCTTGTGCTGCTTGTAGAAGTTGTAATGTAAATGATGTTAGAACTAGAAAGATGACAAAACTAATGTTAAAGTGTCCGCATCATCGTACTGAGCATGTAAAGTGACTTCAATTATAACTTATTTTTGGAATGGAATTGTTAACCCTCATAAAATTGTCTTTGTAATGGATAGAAAATTATTTCAATGGGATACTTGTTGATTAAAGGGCGTTGTTAGGAGAATCCATCCTTCTGTCCCACTGCAGTCATTACGCACAGTCAACTGTTACATAAGTTTTTCATGAAGAGAGATACGAAATCAACCCATAAGTTGTTGAAAGTGAAAAGTGTCCCCTTTCTTCAATGAAACGAAACTTGAAAAGAAATTGTTAACATTGTCTACTGAAGATTAACATGATACGTACATTTAAAATGATTCCAACTCGATAAATTTCGTAATAGGAACAGAAATTATTGATTTCCCATATTCATAAATTTCAAGTGTAATGCCTGTTCGATGGGCGAATTGGTCCTCAAAGACGCGGCCTGCCGTGTGTGTGTGTCCTTTATGACTGGGATAACAAGCAAGATGTGGATACAAAATAGTTATTATTTGTTTATATAACTCCTATCTATTAATGTATAACTCATTTATGTATGTCAAGCTTCGTTGTTACTTGAATCTTTGCCTGAAATACTTAGATATTGAGTGAAGTAGGAACAGCATTTTTGACTTGAGTTACCCCTCGAAGCCGTGCTCAAGCAGGAGGTATGTTCAGTCATTTTGAGACACTGTACAAGTTTGGGTAGTGACTTGAAAAACAAAACGAAAGCGTTGTTCCAAGCTTCGTATGTCGGTGAGTTTTTGACAATTATTTGTGGTACTACATGGAAATATTATCGGCTCATGAGTCGGAAATACCTCTGTATGAGAATTCAAGATATGAAAGAACTCGCATTTTAACATAGAAAATGGTGCTAAGTTGTTTAGGCGGTGTAAACCAGTGAAGCTATTGAATATGATGGAAGGATCGATTCTATTATGTTTTTCGGGAGTTAAATTGAACATTTACGGGTGAAATCACGAACATGAATTCATTTAGAAATTATAGGAATGGGTCATTTCACTTATTTCGATGCCGAAATTTGAATGAATCTTTAATGAGAACTCACTTTATGTATGTCAAGCTTCGTTTTTGCTTCAATGTTGTCTTTAAAGATGAAAATATTGAGTAAATGCATAACAGAATTTCTTACTTGAGTTACCCCTCAAAGCTCTCCCTTGAGCTGTGCATGTTTTCAGTTAGTTTGGGATACACAATGTCTCTTCTTGGAACGAAAATTTAAATTTGATGTTCGCTAAATCACTTATTTCGCATAGATCATGGTTGCAGTTTGCACGAAGCGTGCGGTCTGATGTAGGGGGGCGATAGCTCATTTTTCGTGTGGAGAAAGTGAGATTGAGTTATATTGAGAGGTAATGGTTTTGTTTTCATGGTAAATGATGATGCATTGGTGAACTCGGTTATCAATTGAGTGTAGTTTGAATTAGGCATATGATTTGATGTGCATTGCAGGTAGATGTTGGAAATTTTGATACAATGTACATATGTATGTCTGTTTATGCTGACATTTTGAGATTTGACCTATCGACATTTTGGGGTGAATGAGTAATTTTCGAAAATTGTATGCATGTTCAAATTTACGATGAAGGGTACTTTGAAATCAGGTAGAGAATTCATTTTGGGCTCATATGAAGCGGAGTCAAAAGCAGGGTGTTAAAGTGGTTTATTATATTATGTTTATTCATAATTGTTTGATATATGGGGGAAATGAGTTTGTGAAATGTTTTTGCCGTCATTTCATCATTGGAACGTGTTTTGAACCGTTTTGTGAGTAATTTCGGCTATTTCGATCTGTGTAATGATCACGGATTTGGAAAATTTAGGGAAAAGTTCGATAAAAGTGTACGGATATGAAAATGTTATTATCAATGCAAAAAGGGATGCATATGAGAATTGCTGCAAATGAAAATGTCAGTACCATGCGGACAGGTATTTTTTAGGCTGTTAGTGAAGTGTAGGGGGTAAGTACGGTGAAAAAGGGGTAAAATGAGACAGAAATGTTTTTTTTTGTAGAGTTTGAAAGTGTTTCTAAGGTAAATGCAGTGTCCCTCGAGTATGACTAATATAAGAGCTGTAATGATGCCGCTCTGCGAGGTGCGTAGCACCCGTAGAGCGGCGCAAGAAGTCAGATAAAATTGTCTCAACCTTCGAATTTAACCGCGCGACGGCGCGTTCCATCATTATGAACCCAATGAAGATGAACAGGTGTCGATGTTGTTGTATGAAACGAGAATTAGCTTTCGTTTTGATGTGGTATTGCGATGTTTCTTTATTTTGGTGATTATTTATATTTTATTGAGGATTTATGGTTGTTTCTTATAGTTTGGAGAAGGATTGGATTATTTAATGGCTCTGCATGAATAAGTGCGACGCTATCTGATGTATGGTAATGTACAGCTCATTAACATGATTTATTCGTGAGAACAAGAATACATTTGGTTCTTGTGGTTAATTTGAAAAAGTATTGATAGTAATTGGATGTGACACGAAGTTGGTGGATATTTTTTGTTTTCTCTTGAAGGTTTGAAATGAATTTTAAGAACGCAAGGTTATTTCTCGCTTATGCAGGTGAGTAATGTATTTTGATGTCTGAGGTGGCAATTTTGGAGGGTTATGGGAAGCCTAATTTCCCTACGTCAGGCTTTGGCGGAATTTGAAATAGGTTTGGTAGAATTTCATTTATTTTTGAAACGCATGTATAATGAAAATTTGGAATGAGGCTCATGTAATTTAAATCAGTTATAGGTAACATGTAATGTATTGTGGTTAAATGAACGAACATATTTATAGTCTTGTGAGCATTTTTGACCTTAGGTGAATTCGTGATTTAATAATAAAATTTCATTCTCCCCGGATTCTGTATATAATATTGTGAAGAAAGTTTCAGTCGCGCTTCATATTAGGGATTTATGTTATTTTAAGTTTTGATTTAGGTGAAGCTATATAATTTTGAGTAGGATAGGTTAAATGACTTTGTGTAAATTGATGAAAAACAGGGGATGGACGGTAAGTTAAATGGAATACAATAAGAGTGGTGAAAAATTCAACCAAAAAATTGTATACATGAGGTTATAAAGTCAGGTGAGGATAAAATTGCTTATGTTAGGTTTGATTAGACTAGGTCGCGTTAGATTACTTGAGGTTGGGTTGAGTTGGTTATATTATTATGGGTTTGGTTCGGAAGTGATTGGTGAACTTATTGGTTGAATTGTGATTGGTGTAGTCATTTTAACAGAGAAGATCTGATTGATTTGTTGAGGATGTGTTATTCATAAAAAATTTTAGTTACCCCTCAAAGCTCTGCTCCAGCAGCGCATGTGTTCAGTTATTCGGATATACACCATGAAAGTTCCCCGAATGAAAATAAATTTCCATATTCAGTGTGTAACCGTTGTCTCTTAGATCCGTGTCATAATTTGAGAGATCACGGTCTGTGAAATGATTTTTAATCTGTAAATATGGGCTTAGGTTACGTTTTTATTTGGTAATGGTGTCGGAAATCAATTGATTTTTGTGTTTGAAAGGTGAACATAGAGCCTAAAATGAAATACATTGTACACATCGGTTTGTTATTTGAGACGATGGTGTATCTGATTGTGTTGGCTAATTGTGGTTATTTTTAAAAGTGTGCACTGCATGTCTATGTGTATATGTGTGTCTGTGTGTGTGTGTGGGAGTGTGTGTAAGAGTGTGAAGGTTTGGGGTGTTGATGTGTGTGTGTGTGGGTGTGTGTGTGTGGTCCGCCCCGGTCTATGCTGGTTAGTGAGTGAAGAGAAGAGACCATTTATTATGGACTGCAACTGCGGGACATATATATATATATATATGCACAAAGCGTGTCACCATCAGAGATACCCTGAGCCTAAAAATGGCTAGTTAAAGAAGAAAGGAAAAAAAGGCAAAGAAGAGGAAGCAAAAAGGGCATGTAAACTGGAAGAAGCATTGTGGGCACGAATGATAGAAGTTCCGAAGGCGTCTTTATAGCTGAATATAATGTACCTCACAGTGTCTCCCCTGGTGGCGCCAGTCCCTATTGCATGAGATAGACAAACTCAACTAGCCTAACCTTACTCTTTATCCTATACCTCCAGAGGGGTATAAATACAGTAATGTGAATGCTAGCTAACCTCCAGAGGGGTATAAATACAGTAATGTGAATGCTAGCTAACCTCCAGAGGGGTATAAATACAGTAATGCGACTGCTAGCTAACGTCCAGAGGGGTATAAATACAGTAATGTGAATGCTAGCTAACCTCCAGAGGGGTATAAATACAGTAATGTGAATGCTAGCTAATCTCCAGAGGGGTATAAATACAGTAATGCGACTGCTAGCTAACCTCCAGAGGGGTATAAATACAGTAATGCGACTGCTAGCTAACCTCCAGAGGGGTATAAATACAGTAATGCGACTGCTAGCTAACGTCCAGAGGGGTATAAATACAGTAATGTGAATGCTAGCAAACCTCCAGAGGGGTATAAATACAGTAATGCGACTGCTAGCTAACGTCCAGAGGGGTATAAATACAGTAATGTGAATGCTAGCTAACCTCCAGAGGGGTATAAATACAGTAATGTGAATGCTAGCTAACCTCCAGAGGGGTATAAATACAGTAATGTGAATGCTAGCTAACCTCCAGAGGGGTATAAATACAGTAATGCGACTGCTAGCTAACGTCCAGAGGGGTATAAATACAGTAATGTGAATGCTAGCTAACCTCCAGAGGGGTATAAATACAGTAATGTGAATGCTAGCTAACTACAATAACTTGGTAAATTCAAATTTATCATTGAAATCAACGCTTATTCTCTTAAGCTTTTACTTTTTTGCGAAGAATTTCAACATAACCAAAAGAGACTGAGTATCCTGTTGTGTCGAGGGACAGTACTAAGACTTTTTGTATCCTTCCTGATCGGTACTACAGGGCAGCGTTTTATCTGCTCCGTGACATTTACGCAACAATAATGTATTAAATTTTAAACGAAATCTGACCATTTCGTTTCTGCACTTCTAGCTAAGCTCCTCTTCGTGAATCTGAGAAAATTAGAGAACTACCCCATAAATTTTCCTATCGGGAAACGAAAAGGGTAAAACGTGTTATTCGTGCAAAATGACTGGTAGACTCGACTACAAAATTCCACAGTCCACATTTAAGCTTCGTATAATTTGCACCCCAACAAAGGTGCTCCTAATGAACTCGCTAAGTAGGAGACCCGTCAAGTGCGCAGACGCAGAGTCGGATTGCATGTGAACTTGCATAGCCAATACAAGCAACTCGACGCGCATTGCTTCCAATTTTTTTGTCGCCGGGGATCCTTTAAAATATTCAATTGCCATTACTTCCAACTTCTTTCAGGACAGGGATCCTTTAAAATATTCAATTGCTGTTGCTAAGCGGCCTGGAATGCAGACTAATCCGACAATGAATACACTCCATAATTTTGCGACGCTGTTCTTGAGGTGACTGTTTTTTATAAGAAGTCTGATGGCTCGCAATCGCAGACCTTGTCTTGTCCGGATGGGACCACTAAATGTTACGCTCTCAATTTGACAAGGCAAATTCACAATAGCTTCTCCAGATGTTTATCAAGCTTTGAAGTGCAATACGTTGTTTAATTTAACAACTGATTACTTGAGAAATACCTTTGACATTTAACCATAGATTACTTTAGGTGAAAGTTAAATAGAGTTCTAGATACATAAAGGCAAACTAATAAAATGCTTACATTCAATGACCGTAAAACGGGATTATAGTATCCCTTTTTATTTAATGCAACAATACTCAACTCTTTTATCAGTATAACATACGATAGCTACGGGCTTATACGCAATCACGTTTTCATTTAATTTGTGCTATGTAGCGAACGATGGAGATATTTGGCAATTTGTAATATACAAGCCTTATTTATAATACACTAGCCATTTCTGTGCATTACTTCTAATAAAATGACTTAAATGACAATGACTTAATAAAATGAGACTGTGTAGGGTCGTTCATTCCGTATGAACCCCAAAAGAATCAACAAGCTTAAATGAATATTGCTTCAAAAGTTTAGCAAAACCTATGAGGATAATAATAGTTGGTAAAAGTGTAGTAGGTTTCCCACTTTCAAGCTGTTCTGCTCGTTGTCAAAAGATTGAAAGTAGAACAAATAATTTTGCTACGCGCGTCCGTCCTTACATTGTTCGAACTGTACAACGGTTGCTGGATCAAGTACTACACAGTAGGGAGATGCTTCGCTATGCCGTAATTTTGAATCCCAGCAAATTTCTCTTCAGATAAATTAAATAATCACCTGTCATCAAAACTAGATGGAATTCTCGCGAGGGAGTCTCATTTTCAAACTTTTCAGTACAAAACGGTTAGCTTGAAACCACTGCAATGTATACCGCTTGAAGGTGTTAATGAAGTTATCAAACGAGATGATGGAGAAAAATGGCCACTACGGCTCGCATTCGTCAGCTGTTCACCGTGAATGTTACGGAGGAAAACAGTGAAATAACAGAGACCAATACTTTCGGCTGCATCATCTGGTAACGTGATTAAAAATAAACGATGATGGATGCACATACACTAACTTTTGCTGCGATAATTATTCATTGCAACAAACTTTAATTTCATCACAGCAGTAACTTAAATTGACAAACGCAAGCATTTTGTGATTGGATCGATTTCAATAATCTTACCTGTTCGTTCATGTTAAGCCATGAGAATCGTTGAAAATGAGAATCGTTGGAAATGAGAATCGTTGAAAATGAGAATCGTTGAAAATGAGAATCGTTGAAAATGAGAATCGTTGAAAATGAGAATCGTTGAAAATGAGAATCGTTGAAAATGAGAATCGTTGAAAATGAGAATCGTTGAAAATGAGAATCGTTGAAAATGAGAATCGTTGAAAATGAGAATCGTTGAAAATGAGAATCGTTGAAAATGAGAATCGTTGAAAATGAGAATCGTTGAAAATGAGAATCGTTGAAAATGAGAATCGTTGAAAATGAGAATCGTTGAAAATGAGAATCGTTGAAAATGAGAATCGTTGAAAATGAGAATCGTTGAAAATGAGAATCGTTGAAAATGAGAATCGTTGAAAATGAGAATCGTTGAAAATGAGAATCGTTGAAAATGAGAATCGTTGAAAATGAGAATCGTTGAAAATGAGAATCGTTGAAAATGAGAATCGTTGAAAATGAGAATCGTTGAAAATGAGAATCGTTGAAAATGAGAATCGTTGAAAATGAGAATCGTTGAAAATGAGAATCGTTGAAAATGAGAATCGTTGAAAATGAGAATCGTTGAAAATGATTTCGTATTTCTGACGTGTGATGTGCCTAGCTCATTCCTCAATGTAAGTTCTTGTATGCCCGAATAGTAAGTTTATAAATGATCACTTTCCCCCCTAGGTATTTACCTAAATCTAGATACAATCCTTGTTATATTCCATGAAGAATGGAGCGAGGTTGCCTTAACTTCATACCAGATTGTCGTTTTTAAAAATTTTTCCTTACTTGATTTTAGTTCGTCATTCAACATGACTTATTTCTTATATTATGAAAATAAATTACGAAAGCGGTATTATACGCTTAGTATTCCTCGCATAGAAATTCAGTTCATTTTGGATTAAAAATAATACTGGGAACAGACACTTGAATGTACTAAACTGCACGCTGAGATTCAAGAGTTAATGTTATTTCATAGATTTCGTCTCCAAATCTCAATTAAACGGACCCTCCTCGAGTTAAAAAATTGTTATTTTGGTATATTGGAAATAAAGGTAAAGCTGTAGCGCATTTTATAGCAATTCCGTTTCGCTAAATTGGTTCGTAATGAAAAGCGGATATGAAACCGACACTTGGGATATTATACGACTCCAAAGACACCAAGAAGTTTAGTGAACAATATATTATCTGTTTGAAATCAACGGTAACGAATCTATAGATGCAATGATTTTAACGGACTTCGGGACAGTTCAAGTGATGTTAACTTACATGTAGCAGTAAATGCTGATGCCAGCACGTACCTAATGGTCATTTCTGGATGCATGTGATGTATGAAAAGTAATGTTCTGGTGGAAAGAACTAGATATTCTTTTTAAAGTAATTTTTCGGACAAATCCATACCTTCCTTAAATACGGCCGAAAGGTACAACATAACAGATTTAAAGGATGCAAATACATTTTAGAAATTCAATAAAGATTCCCGTGCACCTACTCATTAAAGGTACGAGTATAAACTACTACTTTGTAGCAAAAGTTAAGCTCGTTTTTTAACTACTTTAACGGGACCTTTTGCAGAAATATGCTAGCTTACCTCAACTAACCACATTCTGATGTCTTCGGATACGATTTAGATTACATTAGCTGTAGTTTAAGCCTCCATAACCGCAACAAAGGAGTTCCAAAAAGAGGAAGGAGGAAGGCATCATTTAGTATGGAAATAAGGGAACGCGAAATCTATTCAGAAAGGGCACAGAAACAGTAAGTAGAGAAAGAAGTTTACAAAACAAGAAAAAAAATTTGAAGAAAGTATAAGTGCTGAAAAACAGGACAGCAGTGGACCGAAAAAAGATGGACCGTAACAAAACAAAAAAAAAACATATTCAATTTCAACAAAAGGAAGGCCTACCTAGCCATTAGCTCAGGACCTCGCATATTCCCCTGAGAGCTTTAATTCGCATAGATGAGATAGTTGTATCTCCCTGAGGGGCTTTGATGCAAAAGCTCAAGTATGTTGTTAATAAACGGGACAGTCTTTAGGCAACCGTTCAAAACCTGTTAATGATCAAAACAGCGCAGACTCACAAATGGCACAAAAGACTCAGGGCAAAATAGTGTTTTTTTCCCCTATCCCCTCAACATATTAATTTGCTCTAATTTCATCTTTGGCTGAGCTCAAAAAGCTAAAGAGTTTAATTCTACCTTCCATAAATTAAATTAACATTGCGCTGAACTAGTTATTGATACGAAAATTTCATGAGAAATATTAACAAAAGGTGGACGGATATACACAAAGCATTCACGAGGGTTGAGATTATGTGAATGTTCAAAAGTCTGGCTAATTTAGCGTTAAACTTAGTTTTACTATTGAATTACCAAAAGTATAGCTAGTTAAATAACGCTAGCTAAACTGTATTTTAGTGTTTTTAGTGTTTAACTCTAACTTTACTACCCTGAATATCACAGATTACAATATTAGAATATAACCATGAGAATTTCAGAGAGATACAAATTTTATGCCAATCGGTCATCAGGTATCGAAGACTTCAAGGATGACTATCGAAAGTTCAAGGATGGAATACTTAAACTGAGCGCATAGGGAGAAAGGAAGCATGAGACATACAGTAGTTATAACATCACTTTAGGATTCACAAAAAAGCGACGTGGAAAATTCTTGCTCAGAAGTTCTAGGAGCAGATAAGAAGCCTTCGAAGTCAGACGAACGAGAAACTTCAACATTTATGTATTGAAAGACACCAAAAGGAGCCTACGAGCTTGGAAGAGAATTTCAGTTATTTATATATTTGCAAAGACACATTTAGGTCATAACTAAAATGACCGGCAATTCATCTTTGTAAAATTTGAAAGCTTTATTTGCCTTATAAACGTACGTTGATGGGAATAAAACACGATAATCTATACTATAATAAGAGCCGCGTCCGTCCGTCCGTCGGTCGGTCTGTCCGAAGCCAGCCTGTAGTGTGTGATGAGCGACTCTGTGATACAAGCTCCAGTCCTGTATATTTTGACGGGCCGTGCTTACGCGGCCTTATCAACTCTCGAGAAATTGTATTTTTTAATTTCTTACTGCCTTTCTCCCATTTCGCCCTCATTTTTATTTTAAATAAAGGGGGTTGGACTAGTCTATACTATAATAAGAGCCGCGTCCGTCCGTCCGTCGGTCGGTCTGTCCGAAGCCAGCCGAAAGTGTGTGATGAGCGTATCTGTGATACAAGCTCCAGCCCTATATAGTTTGACGGGCCGTGTTCACGCGGCCTCATTAACTCTCGAGAGTTTGATTTTTTATACTTTTTACGGCCTTTTTTTCATTTCACCTTCATTTTTATTTCAAATAAGGGGGGTGGACTAGTCTATACAATAATAAGAGCCGCGTCCGTCCGTCTCTCTGTCTGTCCGAAGCCTGCCGAAAGTGTGTGATGAGCGTATCTGTGATACGGGCCGTGTGCACTCGGCCTCATCAACTCTCGAGAGATTGAATTTTTCTATTTTACTGTCTTTTTTTCGTTTTGCCTTCTTTCTTATTTCAAATAAAAGGGGGGGCTAGTATACTTAATATCTACGACTTGACCAACTTAGCATGGTAGGTCGAATGAGTAAACGAGGCTTCTATTGTAACTTTTCAAGAGATGAACGTATTCTATACTATCATGAATAATAATTGTGGATCTATCTTAAAATTAGTTGAGCATGCAAGACAAAATATTTTAACATCAAACTGCTCGAAAAAATTCTTTCATCTCTAAACGACTAAGAGAAACTATTATTTTTCTAGAAGTACAAATTAATTTATCTCCAGTGTAGTAATTCAGGTTAGAAAATTCACTTAAAACGTTGACTGCGAATTGGTCATACTCGTATATGTATATGTACAACTAAGTACATTGCTCATTCACGTGCCAGTATAAATAAACAACATTTCGTCTATTTCGCAACCTAATAAAAATACAAATATTACCTTTCGAGGTAAAATGCCATCTTGCAATTTTATTTTTCGTACTTTTTGAAAGAGTAGAAATTTATTCCAGCAGCAAAGTTGATTTCCCAATTCTGCTACTTGCAACCTAACAAAACAAACCATAACAATCGCGAACACTTAGTTTACGTGTAAACCGTACAATTTTTTAGAATGTTTCTCCCTGTCAATTAATGAGTTCCCTGCATTTACTTCGATTACTAAATTTCAAAAATAAAATATAAATAAATTTTGTTTTCTTCTAAACACATCATCCGCCACATGAGCAACCGGTGAACACGTAGGGGATTTCCATAATGCTACTGACCAGTAGTCACAAACTCAACTTTCATAAATATTTAATTAAAGCTAAATGAAGGCACGATCCAGTTAACACTCGTTATTTTCGAAAATCACACACCATTATAATAAATTTAAAACGAGTTAAATTTTGAACTTCAATTTAACCTATAGCCTAGCGGTCAATGTGTTGAGATTACTAATATTTTTCCTTATTTTGGTCAAAAAATACTGAATTTAGCGCGTCATTGACGCTGAAAAATTTGTTTCCATAATTATGTAATTGGATACAATTTAAGAGGTTTTTCACGAATGACATTTTGCTCGCAATTACTTACTTTTCGAGATATTAAGCTCTTAAGTTATAGGACCGTCGTATATAAAATTGAACAAACGGACTAGTAACTAAGCTGAAATACGGTTTTGATGTAAAGATAAGCGAGGTGAGGTGAGGTTAGGTAGAGTTAGGTTAGTTAAATAAACTAACCTGAGTAAACTTAATTTAATTTTGCCATACCGACACCGATGGTTTTTTCTCGCCAAAATGACTGCGCATGTTCTGTATCCGCCATACACCGAAAAAGCCTTATCATTTTCTTCATTTGAATGAATAACAGAATGCGGAATAAACACTTTAGGTAAATGTGTAGCGTTGGGTAGTAATCGATTTTCCACTTTTAGGTGCCTAAACATAGTTAATTAGATCGAAATAAACAAGTTTTCTTATATGCACTTTCCGTCGGAAATGAGCATTGTATGAGTTATAGCGGTAAGTGACTAATCGCAACTCTAGTGTTTGAAGCGGGAAGTAATTCATTGAGCGCGTTGTATGACAACACTGCAATGGACGCTCCCTTCCTATGCGCTCGAATGATCGAGCGCGTTCCCGCCACCTAAGACGAAAGTTAACATACTGCTATAACTCATTTTTTGGTGATAATTTCTGTAGCGGTATTAACTAAAAGATCCTAGAAGTGGGTTCAGGCTCCGCAAGCTCCGCGGGGCCGGCAAATAATAAATTACAAAGTACCCAAACGTACTTTAACAGCTCAATCGCGCAACAAATAAAATTTACTGCTCTAACTCGTAAAATACTCATTTGCCGCAAAATGTATATAGAAGAAAAGTAGTTTATATCAATGTTATTACCAAGATTCAAGCAACAAAAATGCGAAAATCGTTTAGTAGCTGTTTATTCGATCGCATCCGTCATCGAACGAAAATTAACACACCGCTATAACTCGTAAAATACTCATTTACGCCGGAAAGCGCGTGGAAGAAAACTTGTTTATTTCGATCTAATTAACTGTGTTTAGGCACCGAAAAGTGGAAAATCGATTACTACCTAACTCTACAAATTAAATACACTTTTAAACTAGCACTATCGTCATTATAATGACGTTGAATGCACTCAAATATGGTCGCAGAACACCCTTGGCATACTCTTTCCATCGCAAGAACCATATCGAAACTGCCGGCAATGCTATTCTTAACTTAACCTTATTTATGCTATATCTCGAAAATTAAGCATTTGCGAGCACAATGTAATTCGTGTAAAACGTCTTAAAATGCCTTCAATAACCTAAATTTCATATTGACATTATAAAATTTGTTGACAACATTCAATTCAATATTGCCTTACACCGTAAGAGCCGTATCGAACTGCCGTCAATGCTATTCCTACCTGAACGTTAGTTAGGCCATATCTCGAAAACTAGTCATTTCCGAGCACAATGTCATTCCTGTAAAACGTCTTAACACTTTGACTGCGACAACTAAACATTAAGTTCAACACCAAACTCAAATTTAAAGTCAATTGCAATAAACTAGTTAGAAAATGGCAAACATGAACTGGATCGTGCCATCATTTAGCTTTGATTGAAAATTTATGAAAATTGAGGGTCACTATTTACTCTAATGTTGTCAACGATTTTCATAATTTCGTAGCTATAGATAGGTAATATAGTCGATTTTAAGACGTTTTACACGAATGACAATGTGCCCGGAAATGCTTAGTTTTCGAGTTATTCAAGTTTGAAGTTATACGAACGGCGCTGCTGAATGGCCTTTTTTGCGCAAAAACAGTTATTGTTTTTGCAATGGAAACGGAAGCTAACCCCCTATTACAAACTTAAAGAGGTTGGGTCGTGAGGGGTAGCCACAGTTCTTTTAGTGAAAATTATAAATAAATGTTTCTAGTGACGTTTGTTTACATCGACTCCAAGATGGCTGCCGCCATCTTCAGTACCGGTTGGCGCCATGGCGGCAGCCACCTAGCTTGGAGTCGATGTAAACAAACGTCACTAGGTAGAAACCTTTATTTATAATTATCACTAAAAGAACTGTGGCTACCCCTCACGACCCAACCTCTTTACGTTTGTAATAGGGGGTTAGCTTCCGTTATTAATTAAATTACGCTAGCCGCGCGCCCTTCCATGGCGCGCACAAGCCAGCTTCAAAGTTGAATAATTCGAAAATAACGCAACACCGGGCAGAATGTCATTCATGTAAAATATTCTTAAATGTGTTTCTTTATTGATTCTTCGCAACAAAATTATGAAAATCGTTGACAACATTAAAGTAAATATTGACCAAATTGAGTTTGCGACTATTGGTCGGTCAGCAGCATTGTGAAAATTACCTCCGTGTACCACCGGTGGCGCACGTCTCAGCCAAAGTGTTAAAATGTCTCCAGTTACCCAAATTTCGTAATGAAATTATAATAGTCGTTGAGAACAATAAATTCAATATTGACCGAAAAAACATTTGAAATAAATATGGGAAATGTGGAGGAGAGGACCATAATCAATTTCCCAATTTTCGGTGCCTAAACATAGCCAATAAGATGTAAATGAACAAATTTTCTTCTATGCACCGTCCGTCTGAAATGAATATTTAACGAGTTATAACGGTAGGTTTAGTTTGGGTTGCGTACGCTTGGGTATTTTGTAATTTATTATTTGCCGGCCCCGCGGAGCCTGAACTCATTTCTAGGATCTTTTAGTTAAGATAAATGTGTAAGAAAGGTCAGTAATACATTTTCCACTTTTCGTTGCCTGAATATAGTTAATTAGATCGAAATAAACAAGTTTTCTACAATGCACTTTCCGTCATAAATGTGTATTAGACGAGTTATAGCGGTAGGGTTAGTTTCGCCTTAGATGAAGAATGCGCTCGAATAAACAGCTGCTCATTGATTTTCGAATTTTTGTTGCTTGAATTATGGTAATAACATCGAAATAAACTACTTTTCTTCTATACACTTTTTGCATCAAACGAGTATATATTTTACGAGTTATAGCGGTTGGTTTAGTTTCGTCTTTGATATCGACCGCGCCGGAAGCGAGACTCCATTTTAATGTTGCCATACGGCGAGCTCGATGAATTACTTCTCGCTTCAACTACTTGAGTTGGGGTAACTAATTTAACGCTATAACTCGTAAAATACTCATTTACGACGGAAAGTGCATGAAAGAAAACTTGTTTATTTCGATCTAATTAACTATGTTTTCGATTCGAAAAGTGAAAAATCGATTCCCGGTTAATCCTCAACATTTACCAATGTGCTTACCTATGCCCTTACCTTCACTCGTTAAATGTCGCGCTGAGGTTGTCAACTTTCCAGAGCAGCAAAAATTACTTTTTCTCAACATATGTTAAAATTTTTGACGGTTGCTGACATAAAACCTTCAAGTTTCACTAAATCAGCACCTCTTCGAGTGAAGAGGTGTTAGTTAGTCTTTATTGAACGCTGGACACCCAGTTCTTTACTTCACCAATTGCTGAATTATTTTCAAATTCTTTTCTTGACATTATTTTAATAGTTAATCCACAATTATTTGTGATCTTTTGAAACATTTTCTTCAGCCTGGTTGCCGCAAAAACGTGCTGTTTCTCGCATCATATCAGATTTGGAAACACACAGTCATATAAACATTCGGGCTTACCAACAATCCCAAAAACAACTTTTTCTACATTATTACAAAATTTAGGGTCAATTTAGAAACGCTCCCTTGGAATGGGTTCATTTCTTTATCGTGCAAAAAATTGGAGCTATTACACCTAATCAAAGAACTGTAAAGCGGCCGATAGACGACCAATTTTATTGTCAATATCATTGACAATGATGAATATTGACAATAAAATTGATCGTCTATGGGCCGCTTAGCGAAAAATAACTATATGTTTCTTGACTGTCATTGCAGAATTGCAGACAAACGTAACCAATGAGAGATGAAGATTTTCAACAAATTGTGTTCTACATTTCGATGATGATGAATTTCATCACTTAAATAAATTAATTTGAAGAATTTAGTGCATAGAATACTTTAATGTGTTTCAATTTGAAGACGTGAATGTAATGCATTGGTGAGGTGGCACCACTATAGCAGCCTGGTCCCGTGTACAATACGCGCCAGATAAAACCTTCACTACTTCACGCCAATCGCTTCTCTCGTAACTGAATGTTTATGAAATAGGGAAATTTTTACCAATTATTTAAATGGGTTTATATTGAAATTATTGAACTGAAACATATTTTTATGGGGAATCATATTCTGTAGCATAATTCATATAAGTATTGCAATGCGTACTATAACAGAATTATAATATTATTGTTTAATGTATATATTTAGTTTTAAGTTTTAAAGTAAAATAATTAAATGTAATATGAGAATGACATAAGGAACGAAACTAAAAAAACTTGCGTTGAGGAGATATAATCTATTTAATTAACCATATCCAGTTAAGGATATTTAATCGCTCAATAGTTCAATGTTATACACTTTTAAAACGAAAATAACAACAAACGATTTTAACATTAATTGGAAATTTATTCCACAGTCGATAGTTTGTACGAATCCAAAATTTTATCGCATTTTCTTGACATGAAATTCCACGTAAGAAAATAAGTGTAAATTCATACTAGAAAACATCATATAACATGATTCACACCGATAAATAATACTCTCATTAGAACACTAGTCCCGATTTTGCTGTGACGCGTACTTGGAGCGGCAGACAGCTTTACTTTCACTCTATTTCGAGTGCACGCTTCGATTTCTCAGAAAATCGAAGCCGTTCCTCACAGGTGGTCCAGATCCAGCCAGCCAGAGGTGGGCAGGTGGTCCGGTTGTGTGCTTGGCTCAGCTTTGATAATCTGCCCATATTTACGAGCGTGTTTCGGACCAGTGTTGAAACTATAATGGAGAACCCTTGGGCCTCGAGCGGCTGTTTGAAGTCTGGATGGGGCACCAAGTGCCGCAAAGGGCCTGCATTACACGGCAGGCTGATGCGGAACAACCAATTCTTTCTTAATTGGCCGCTCTCAAGAAAATTCCTCCGACTGGTGATATTCGCGAGAACAAAGGGACGTGGAGTTGCTTGCCAAGGAAGATCTGATAAAGAAATGTAATTTTCAAGGAGACAGTGTTGGTTTTGTATTATTTGTAATTAGTTGCAAGAACGCTTAATACAGTCGCTCGAAAGTTATGCTTTGCAAGGAAAAAACTTAGAAATAAAGTGATACTATTGTTAAGGCGAGTGAAAAAGACCAAGTGACAACACAATTATCAACGCTTGTGCTGTTTATTGAAGGATGGTAAAGGAAGCTTTTCTTTACGTAGCTAAGATTTCATTCGTAACACAGAACAACGGATGCGTACTAAACCCGATGTGAGGTCGTAAATAATGTTTCTTGGGTTAAAGCATCTAATAGTATTACACAACAGTATATCGTAAAGAATTACAGATGGTAAGTTACAGACGATCCTCGAATTATACATCATCTTATGCTAACTTCAATGCTAACCCCATCTTGTGCTGGTAAGAATTAATACCAGTTGTTCAGAACTTGAATCAAGCTTCGTATGAGTAACTACTGGGACTAATTTTATCTTATGAGGTTCGCATAAATGACGTTTACTTGGATGATCAACTACGTTCGACCTTCTTCTGGCCGAGACTTTCTTGGGATAACACACTCCAGAAAAAGGGTGAAAGGTTTCTTTTTTAGTCTTAGACGCAGAATCATTTACATCCACCCATCTTACTTTCAACATTGTTCTCTGATATCGAAAAAAACTAACCTCATGGCTTAATGCAAGTGGACATTGACAAGAGCGTTTTTCCTTGAAGATTTATAATGTTTTATTACTCGTATTTGCATG
This sequence comes from Morinoia aosen, assembly GCA_030386875.1. Taxonomy (NCBI): domain Eukaryota; kingdom Metazoa; phylum Arthropoda; class Malacostraca; order Amphipoda; family Talitridae; genus Morinoia; species Morinoia aosen. Next base: position 23,189,730 of record CM059558.1, read on the forward strand.
CATTCTCAAACATAAAATAACTTAACAATGGGAATACATTGTCATGTTTTCCTGCCAATCATTTGATCGGAAATAGACACGAGTATTACCACGTATGTTCACCGACTAATTATCTTTATATTAAGACATTTTAAAAACCCACGATATTTTTGTATAGTTTTTATTCGGAATGAACCGTTTTTATTTCTATTTTTCTTTGTGTCAGCTCCCATGAGCTTCAGAACAGCGAGCGCCGAAGTACAAAAAAGCTTCGCGGACTCCGAGAAAGAGAGAAAGAGTTCTTACCTTCAGTATCATGTGAACTGGAGTGAGCAGCCGGTGTTTACTTTTGTTAGTCAGCAGTCGAGAAGTGCGCACGCGCAGCAGACTGACCGTGAAATAAAAGTGAACTCCCGCGAAGGTGGAAATTTTTGGTTCACATCAGAGATAAAATGCAAAGAGATATGATGCTTACTGCAGAACGAAATCGAATCTATGAAAAGACTAGTCGAAAACGAAATGTTTTCCTCCAAAGTAAAATTATTCCAACGTTTTAAATTACGAATAACTCAACACAACCAAATGAAAGTAGGAATAATTGATAATTTGGAAATGAAATATGAAAGTACATAAATTAAACGATTGGAATATTTTTAGGGATTCTTTATTTTAATTAAAACGTTGAAGAAACTGAACATTGCAGGTTTGTGAGGCAGAATACTGATGGAATAATAATAAAATACGTACAGTTAGAATTGAAGTTGCATTTTTATCCTGAGATGAAGCAGTCGAGTGAAAATTATACGCGACATAACAAGACTATTCGTTTATTAAATTCATATACTGAGTGCTGGATTCGAACGCACAACATCCACAGCAATGTTGTGTGTTACTAATAGTATTGCGCTAGGTATTTAATTCGTCTGAACACTCAATACCTTACTGTTTTTACTCAATACTGAATATTTACTCAATTCTCAATATTTGTTCAATACTGAATATTTACTCAATTCTCAATATTTACTCAACACTGAATATTTACTCAATTCTCAATATTTACTCAATTCTCAATATTTACTCAATGCTCAATATATACTCAAAACTCAATACATACTCAATTCTCAATATTTACTCAATACTCAATATATACTCAAAACTCAATACCAACTCAATTCTCAATATTTACTCAATTCTCAATATTTACTCAATACTCAATATTTACTCAAAACTCAATACATACTCAATTCTCAATATTTACTCAATACTCAATATATACTCAAAACTCAATACCAACTCAATTCTCAATATTTACTCAATACTCAATATTTACTCAAAACTCAATACCTACTCAATTCTCAATATCTACTCAATACTCAATATTTACTCAAAACTCAATACCTACTCAATTCTCAATATTTACTCAATACTCAATATTTACTCAGAACTCAATACCTACTCAACTCTCAATATTTACTCAATACTCAATATTTGCTCAATACTCAATACCTACTCAATTCTCAATATTTACTCAATTCTCAATATTTGCTCAATACTCAATATTTGCTCAATTCTCAATATTTACTCAATACTCAATATTTACTCAAAACTCAATACCTACTCAATTCTCAATATTTACTCAATACTCAATATTTACTCAAAACTCAATACCTACTCAACTCTCAATATTTACTCAATACTCAATATTTGCTCAATACTTAATACCTACTCAATTCTCAATATTTACTCAATACTCAATATTTGCTCAATACTCAATACCTACTCAATTCTCAATATTTACTCAACTCTCAATATTTACTCAATACTCAATATTTGCTCAATACTCAATACCTACTCAATTCTCAATATTTACTCAATTCTCAATATTAACTCAAAACTCAATACCTACTCAATTCTCAATATTTACTCAATACTCAATATTTACTCAAAACTCAATACCTACTCAATTCTCAATATTTACTCAATTCTCAATATTTGCTCAATACTCAATATTTACTTTATTCTCAAATTTTACATATTACTCAATATTTACTCTATGCTCAATATTTATTAAATGCTCAATAATCACTCAATACTCAATACTTTGCTGCTCTTAGTTAGATACTGACCTCACTACTTCATTTTGAATGAATACATGACAGTGTGAAAATTATTACTTGGGTGTAAGTAAATTTACGCATTTCACAATTTTCGGTGATTTTTCGAATATAAAAGCGAGGAGTGAGCTTTTTATTTTGGACAGTGCTGAGAAAAATAAGCGGCGATATTCTCTTTAGGTGTCTTGCGGCCGAGAATTAAGAATTGCGGCTCTATTATGCAGAATGAATTGTGATTAAATCTTTCAGAGGATTCAATTTCTATCATGATATACAGTATGATTATTTTGGTGCCCTAAAACAATAAGATTTCTAGAAATTTCAACTGAAGGTATAGATGAGCATCATTTCTAAAGTTTCTTGAAAATCATCATGGTTAAACTTCACTTTCATCACAGTTACTGCAGGAAGTTTTGATGGTTCGGTAAAATTACACGAAAAATGAAAATTTTAAAATGTTTGTGGCCTGATTCTAAGAAAAGTGTATTATAACGAAACCAATATGAATAAAATTTCACTCATTTATTTTAACAGTGTTCACTGCATTCTTGAATCTATCGCTTTCTCCTGCCAAAAACATACGATTTTTTTTCCTTATTCTCTTGAAAATTGTAGGGCTTCCATTGTTTAAACAAAAATGCAATTATCGTAATAGAAAAAACAGCAGGGAGTATAGTCATAACAGGAAAACCATACTAAGTCTTGCTTCTCAGCCCTGTGGAGGTTTGTGCTACACAATAAATGCAACAGTTGAATTGATATTGCAGCACAATCGCCGCTGTGTGAGCAGGAGCGTTGGCAGTGCATAGCTCTGAGGAGCCGCGTCTCTCGTTCAAGTGGTCGGAATTATAGAGTAAATTGAACTTGAACCGAGGCTAAAATCTTCAGATGACAAGCGTTCAGTGAGTTACTCGACGATTTTTTGTGACCAATCTACAGGGAACGCATTTGGTTTTTTCTCAGAACTTAGGCTAAAATTTTCTGCTGACAAGCGTTCAGTGAGTTACTCGACGATGATTTGAACCAATCTACAGCGAACACATTTGATATTTTCTCAGTTCTGAACGAGTGACTCTGTGAGGACCGTAGATGAAGACATCTTTTTCGATTACTTTCAAAGTATTTTTACAAGGCTTAGTGTTGTTCATGCATTTTCTTCTGCACCCTTTCCATGACTTCATGTATTAAAGGTATTTTTTCTCAACCTCGAAATTTTTACTGGAAATTAGATGCAAGCATTTTCTACAGTATTTTATTCTATGTCGAATTCCCGCGCTATTTCTGAAGGAAATTCGAACTAATTCACAATTTAAAGGTCTAGATGTCTAATCACAGAAGTTTTACGTGTTGCGTTTCATTGGGAATGATTTACGTTAGTTCATAATATTTATTTCGCACAAAAGAAAACACTTTGTTCTTCAATGGGTTAACACTGTAACTTCAGCCTTGAATGCAACATGTTTCACAGGATTTTAACTCCTTTTAGATGGTGCGATGGGGTTTGGTGTGTGAAATTACTTGCAAATAGCGCAATACAATTAGCGTATCATAATTGGTTCACACTGTCATCGACCATAATCGTCGTTCTAATTTTTGTTTGCAGATCTGAATTGCGTACAGGATTCACAGATCACAAATAAGCGAAAAACTCAACATTAACCACTAGTTAGACCTGTGTTTGAACATGGCTCTATCTTTGTTACCACTCCAATTACGGTAGGTCAAGCGTCGAGGGAGGCTGTTTGAGCGCGTAGGACACAAGTTTGCTACAGAGGAGTCAATCATCTTTTTTTTTGTCATTTCAGTGTCACGTCTTTTGCAATTCCTCATTTCTGTTTCAGATATATTTAGAAACCATTCTTGTATGATTTTAAGAGTTGAATTTACGAAGCCGAGGTGATTTTAAGTCCATCTCAACTTATGCGGTGAAAAATAGTTGCTGTTATTGTCACTGTTATTCATTTGACACAAAGCTTGATTCCAGTTATTGATAAACTTTAGTTCGAGCGTGTCAAAATTTGCAAAAGTTGACGTTCAACTTCAGGGTATAATATATTGTTACTCGTGTTAATCAAAATGTCATATTGTTGATTACTTTAATTTTTCAAGCTGATAGTGGCGTGCAGTTTCTTGCATTTGATTTTTTCCTGTTGCCTTAAACGCGGAAAATACACACAGTACGCGGAAGAATAATGTTTTTTTTTGCTTCTTTTGAATCAAAAATTTCACTCTTGATATTACTTGTCGGTCGCACTGCTTCTGCAGTGTAGTAATACCACAGCGCAATTCAGCTGAGTATTTCACGTTATTTTTTCTGTATTTCTGTAACAAGCGTACGACAAGAATTGATACAAGAAAAAAAAATTATACGGAAGAAATGATACATAATTAAAAATAATATAAATATTTAACGTCCTAGGCAGTATTTTGAAATCAGCTACGCTACTGACAAGGAGATTACATGGCACACACGTGTTGCTTATGATATAGTGCAATTTTATTTCACTTAGTTTAATATTTTGGAGATTTACATGGGGTGATTTATGGTGAAGTTCTTTGAATTAAAAGTTTAAATAGTTGAATAACTGATTATATTTCAAAAAGTCAGGTAGCATTTTTGAATTGCAATATCTTAACGAACGACTGAAAACGCCAACGAAACAAAACTTCCTTTCCATTGCATGCGGTTTCTGCACGAGCAAGTCAATACAAAACGTAAATTGGAAATGTGGATTTCAAACTACGACAAAGTTTCAGTAATTAGCACGCCCATATTTCTGAGGAAAAATATTGAAGAACCCGTAAGCCGCTTGGTGACTAGTGGAACAAATTTTCATTCATTGTGAATTTGAAGGTGGCATCTCACCAGCCGTATCGTTCTGACTCGATCGTAAGGTCAACGCAACACACGGTACATCTCCGTCACTTACCGCAAATGCTCCAGACTGGAAGGAAATCCCCTGTAATCCCAAGGTAAAGGTAAACTGACAGAATAAAAATTCTTAGACACTGACTTTCACTGGAAAATCTCTCTTACTTCGGGTCAAACATTTCCGAGAACATGTGACTCGGTGTCGATTAAGGCCGGGCCAGATGGCGAGCTGTCCGGTGTTTGCTTACTGTGGACACAGCTATTCTCAATGGTGCCGGCCTCCCATGGATAAACACAGAGCGCTATGCCAGCCTTCCTTCTCTTTGGGCAAAGAGGTCTCTGCATACACGGAAATGCAGGCAGGCAGCACCCAGATCTAAATATTAATTGCGAAAGTGAAACTCAGCTTTGTGTTGAGGTGGTGCTCGTACCTAGGTGGGCTGCTGCGTTTCGGGTCTAATTGGGGCACAAAAGTTGAACTTTGCCCTCGCGCTGAAAAGTCACCGAATTTTAATCACTCGTGGTGGAATTTTTTTGCTGTTTAGTTCGTTCCTTAATAAAGGAAAACGAAAAACACTAGATTTCAAATGATAATTTGATGAACAATATATATGGTATTTAGGCCAGCATACTTATAGAAGCACAGGGTTTTTCCCCGTGTACTATGTTGTGTGCGTATGAATGGATATAAATACAGTGCTTAAATTTTAGTGTCTATTTTTAAGACATGTATATTCTGAAAATGTTTTAGAAAAATTAGATCTGTAACGCAAATTTGTGTTACTCTTCGCTCGTGTTCAGTACGAGTCGGGTGGAAGATTTTTTGTAAAATATGCGTTTGCCCAAACGCCTTTCCCTAGATGATATTGCATTGCGTGTGGATTTATATTGAAAAATTTCTAGTATGGTTTTATTTATTGTAAGCACTTATGTTACTGATATCAATGCGCGTATGATAATCCTAATATTTACGTGATAATGCGTGCATCATACTTTTAATTGGTTTACATTTTATACACAATTGGGGACCACTGAAAAGTTCAATTCTTAATTTAGATATTGTACTGGAAAACAAACTGTTTATACGGGGTACGACACTGTATCTTCTGCTAATTCAAAGTCAGTGGTGGGCACGATAACGAAAAAACGTTATCGCGATAACCGATAAATCGATAACGAAAACCTTATCGGCGATAACCGATAATCGATAATTGGCGAAAAATTTATCACCGATAATCGATAACTGATGAATCTATAAATCCAAAATTCCGATACCAGCGATAACGATATTGGTATTTTAAATAAAAAACAAATCGAAATGTTTTTTTTAATCTTTATCTTAGAAAACAGAAAAATCTTAGAAAAAAATAAAAGTCATTGAAAACTTTTAGAAAAAATAATAAATGTTTATCCTGTCTACTAATAAAAACTACGGTTTAAAGTAAAATAACTAAATTTAGACGAGGTTCTGCAGCATGTTCCCCTTCATAAACATAAGAATGTTGGTGTTTTCATCGGAGAGGCAGCTCCTCTTGGCCCTGATGATGTCCTTTCCAAGGGAGAACAACGCTCCACCGCGGCGCTGCTCGGCATCGCCGTGTTGTACCTCAAAAAGAGGTCGATGAGGACCTTCTCGCTGTTGAAGGGAGGGTCTGCCAGACTGTCCTGCAGCCACACATGCCCTGTCATGTCGAATCCCAGCGGGAAAAACTGAAATTATCGATTATCGATAGTTTGAAACAAAAAAATATCGGCGATCCCGATAAATCGATAACTCGGGAAAAAAAGTTATCGGATAACCGATAACTCGAAATCGTTATAGCGATAAACTATCGCGATAACCCCCAGCTTTGTTCAAAGCCAACTTTGACGAAAGATTTATACCTTCAATCAATAGAGGCTACCATTTTCGAGTGGCACAAATAATTCTAAAATACGGAGAAATGATTGATTTAGCATCTTAGCTATTCAAAAATGTGAGCGTTTTACCACATTCATTGCGATATGAATGAATCGTGCTTAAGTTTTTCCAGCTACAAAACGACCCATCGCAGGGTGGTTTGAACATTTTTTATCACTCTTTTCACATTTTTGGCATTCTTTTTGCCTATTTAACGCTTGCTATTTATAAAATTTTCAACAACTTTTGAATTTAAATTTGAGTTGGATACTGAACTTCAGTTTCACCCATCGCAGTCAAAGTGTTCATGAATGGTTTAGTTTAGCAAATTGAGTACGATGGAGATGGTGCGGCGGGTGCGTGGTGTGGCAGCCGTGGTAGGAATTCCCAGAGTAAGTCATGACGAATGGTATATAGTATTTCAATAGCAACAATCATTGAAGTATTGCACTGCTAGAATAGGACTGTGTGAAGCAATCATAGCACTCTAGCATAGGAATGTATGGAGCAATTACACGTGTGCGCAAAGACTCAAACACACCTCAAACACTCATATTTTGTCTGCATTTAGGAAACGAAACGACATAGAAAGTTCATGCAAAATAATTATGTATTAACAGAGCAAAAAAAAAAAAAAATGAATGAATGGCAATAGGCCTTTTTGTTTTCTGACGGTTAGGATTTACACGAGAAGAAAAAATTACTCAATTTATAAATTTTCTCATTTTGCCATTGAAAAATGCTTCCAATATTTATTTTTAACTGATAAATTGGCTACGGAATTAATTTATTTTTGAGGAGTCTGAATGAAGTTTGGATTATGATTTTGCCTTTAAAATTAATTTGCATGGGAAATATTGTTGAAATGCTTTTCATGAAACAACTTCGATGCACACGACTGAAATAACGAATACGCTGACGCAAATGTAATTGGAACATTGATATAATACAACATTGTTACAATGAAAGCTTCTGATTTATAACGCGAGCAGGAACACTTAATTTGGAGGCAAAGTTCTTCCTGTCGCATTTAAAAAAGCAGTTTAGTCATTTTGTTCCACTTTTTCTTTCTGTTCTGCTTTATTCCACATTAGAAAAGTTTTTGTTTCACTGGCACTTGGTAGAGTAAAAATAAAAACTCTGGGACTCTTGCCTTGAGCGAAGATGCCCCGGCGTATCTCCGCCCTGAATACGTCGATAAAATTTTGGCATAAATTCTCCAAAGTAATCTTCCAAAACAAAAAATTCTAAAAAAGAACTTTCCGTGAACGGAACAGGTTGTCTCTCCTTGCCAGTCCATTGAATTCTGCTCGTAAATTTTACCATTGAGACGAGTAAGAAAATTTAGAAATTTGATGCGTAGATTGGAGCTACTTTTCAAGCAGGTAAGAATGGTCTTTTATTCATTTCACACCTTTACGAAATAGTGTCGGGTAAAATATTACTGGGTCATCAAATGCTACGTCAGAGTAAAATAATATTGCAAGAAAACAACACTTGAATACTTAGTTTAGGGTCTTAGCAAGTAGAAGACTGACTGGGAACGAATCGATAGAAATTTCCGATGAATAAGTCATAATACTGGAACACTGTAAGGTGTAGCAGCAACAATTCTACACTGTTTAAAATTGGGTGTTTTGCAGGCAGATAAACGAGATACTATAATGGCCCCCCCTGTTTATGTGTAAGGCAATCGTCGTTTTTTTGGAAAAATTCACAAAATCAAGTTTTGTGACCTACAGACAAAGAGGTCAAACGAAAACAAAACCAGCTTGACAAATTATTCCTACATGATTTCATAAAGTCATTGATATACTCAAAGATTTACTCAATAATAATAATAATAATAATAATAATAATAAAGTCAGTTAACGACAACTTCGGTCATAGATTATTTAGTTGTTGCTTCGGCATTTCTACCAAAGTTGCTGTGTTGTTATATGGTGATACGCTGAGGTCGTGAGTGTCTTCCATCTTTCCCTGCTTTGAATGCACATTACTTCAATTACCACTTTATTGCTCGCATAAACCATCTTACTCAGCCAAGTGCGATACAACAGAGCATAAAACACTTTTCAAAAAAAAAAAAAAAAAAAAATAGACCTCATGTCCGACCTTAACAATAGCTGGCAAAAAGGTAATAGCTGGCAATAGCTGGCAAAACACATAAAGTATGCCCTCCTCTCGTCGGGCCTCAATTATTCTCCAAAATTTCACCCCCATGCGTTTCACAGCGATATAGCAGGACATAAATGTCGATAACTACCATTTAGCATGAGCGACCCGAGAAGGAGCCTCCATGGACATTCTAACACTTATCAAACATTTGCTTTTTTTACCCGTCATCATAAGGATTCAATCACCGCAAGAGCAAAGATTGAAGCCAATATAGCTGAAACTCGTAATTTTTACTGAAGAACCAGGGTACAATGTTTGACTTAATGATATACCTGATGATATGCTCCATTCCCATCAATGTGCGCATTGATATGATGAATTATATACTCAATGAAATAATCAATGATATAATCAGTGATATACTCGATCAACTCAGTGATATACGTACTCTATGATCAACCTCAACGACATGGTATATCATGCTCAACGACATGGTCAATGATGCACTCAATGATATACTCAGTGATAAACTCAATGATATACTGAATCATGTACTCCAGTCCAAATGATTTCATAAACTCAATGGAAACTTAATTTTCAACTCAGTGACTTTCTAAGACAAATTTTAACACTCTGGTATGCGTGATATTTAAGAGCCAATTTATCTCTGAGTAGAGACTCGTGACATTATCTCCGTTTAAAATGTCAGTCAATTAATTTCTGAGTAAATATACGCCTGTCCTATTTGTCTCTGAGTAGAGACTCGTGCCATTATCCCCGTTTAAAATGTCAGTCAATTAATTTCTGAGTAAATATACGCCTGTCCTATTTGTCTCTGAGTAGATGCACTAGTCGTATCTCCATGTTCTAAGTCAGCTAATTTGTATTTGTTTAGACTCTCACGCTCGGTATCTCTGTTTAAACTGAGTCAATATGTGTCGGTAGATATGTTTAAGTACCAGCCTTTCAGTTGTGGTTATCGTTGATATGAAGCACACGACTAAAAAAAGAATATTGAAATTATTCACTGTGAATTTCCACATCAATAGTCGTTTCTCTATGGCTTAGTTTTGTTAACCATTCAAACTCGAATAAAAGAAACGCGTCGGCACGAAAAAACAGCGAACACAGTTCTTGTAGTTAAAAGAATAGATTCATCTGAAAAGAAATAACCTAACACACCAAATGAATGTTTAGGGTAAAAATAATACCATTCAGGGATGGACCCACAATTAAACTATTCATTTCTGAAAAAAAATAAAAAGTAAAAAAAATTAGCATGAGCGTTCAAATTTAATATTCCACTGAACAACGGAGCACTGTGTGCACCACACAGACGCACCATGTGCACCACACAGATGCACCGTGTGCACCACCCGTCAGATACACCGTGTGCATCCCACAGACGCACCGTGTGCACAGCAATGCCAGTTTTGTGTACCCATCAGCCTCCAATTGGAGGGCATTGGATGCCACTTCGCCCTCGTCACGGCCCTGACTGCGCTTGGCGGCAGCGGCGCTCCTTCCGCTGCCTGCCGCGGCTGTGGCAGAGGTTGTGGCGAGCTGCTCTTAGAATGTTGATTTTTTGTTCTGGCGAGAACGGAGGCCAGTTTCTTCCTCTGCCTGCCCGGCTGTGGCAGAGGTTGTGGTGAGTTGCTCTTAGAATGTTGGCGTTTTGTTCTGGCGAGAACGGAGGCCAGTTTCTTCCGCTGCCTGCCCCGGTTGTGGCGGAGGTTGTGGCGAGCTGCTCTTAGAATGTTGGCGTTTTGTTCTGGCGAGAACGGATGCCAGTTTCTTCCTCTGCCTGCCCGGCTGTGGCAGAGGTTGTGGCGAGCTGCTCTTAGAATGTTGGCGTTTTGTTCTGGCGAGAACGGAGGCCACTTTCTTCCTCTGCCTGCCCGGCTGTGTCAGAGGTTGTGGCGAGCTGCTCTTAGAATGTTGGCGTTTTGTTCTGGCGAGAACGGAGGCCAGTTTCTTCCGCTGCCTGCCCCAGCTGTGGCAGAGGTTGTGGCGAGCTGCTCTTAGAATGTTGGCGTTTTGTTCTGGAGAGAACGGAGGCCAGTTTCGGCGATGTGAGCATATCGATACCAGAATAATTTTTTTTTGCTCGACTTTGGCTATGAATTAGTGACATAAAGTATTCAATAGTTACGCTAAATGTCTAATTACGGTTCAAAGTATAACCAGGTTTCTTCAGATGTATACATAATATGTATGTTTTTTCGCATAACATAATATTTATACATGTTGCATAACATTTATATATGTTTTAAACATACATGTAACTACTGAAAAGCACGTTTTCTTCACTCAGCATCATTGAAACAAAATCCTTCCATTACTCTTGCATATGTTAATTCTCATTACTTTGACATTGACTTATCGGATGAGCAATGGAAGTAAGACGTATAAGCGAACAATAAACCTGTCGCAAGAAAACGAGTTCCTAAGAGCTTCGAACCTTTTTTTCAAACACTTACGAGTGTGCAGCAATGCGAGGCGTTCAAAGAACGTTTAAAATTCCTTAGCAGTTTCTCGGCACCATAAACATTGCAATCATTCAGCGAACACGGAACCGTCAGAGACACATGAACATGAAGACCATAGTACCCGCTGAGCGCAAAGTGTAGCTTTTAAGTGTTAAATTGGGAAAAACGGCATCGAAAACACCGTCACAATGAAGACGAAAGAAGACTAATGAGAGGTCGAGGTGCGGACGAACGTAGGGTAAACATGCCTTGTTTACCTTTCATATGGTGGATGTACAGTATTTATTCGTGAAGCCATTTCCTGGTTAAAGACAGTTACCGAGAGACGCAGTTGGTCATTCGTAAATCATCGTCGACCATACATAATATTCACCAGAGGGATAATCGGACAGACACATATAAGTGCATGCATTCAATATTTTATCAGTAGCAACATATGGACCTGAAACTTGCATTGCTGGTGGCATTACCGCCCTTCAAATTTAATTTCTCGTGAAGCATCTTCTGTTTGGATCATGCACACTGAAAAAAATCTTGTCACACCTGAGTGTGTCAACCGATATTTAGAGAAATCCTAATGGATATTTAAGGATTTTCGTTTGACCATATATTGAAGCGGTTGAGAGAGTTAAAACATATATTCTTGTTTCAAACGGTCTAAAAATTTCTTTAGACAATCGAATTATGTTTGGAATTTGTGAATAGAGTGTGATTTTCTAAAAAATACTTCGGATCTTAGCTTTTTTCCTTCAAATTCTAGGAAATTACCTTCATATTAGTGTAATGAGTAGCCAGTCGAAGAATGTGAAACATTTGTGCTAAATAATCTTGACTTACGTTGTGTGGCATGGATGGCAGGCTTATGTGACGTATTAGCCCATGACGCACAAAAGTGTGTCACAATACATAGACTAATGATTCATATTGATGACACACGTTTGCGACAACTTGCCCCACGCAATTGTCGGTTTTGGTACAATAATTCTCTCAGTGTAGCACTGGTCACAATTCTACCTCGAGTTACGTATCTTGTTAGAGGTTCGGTACTTACGACACACTACTACACTACGCAAAACCTCACCCAGGAATGAAATCGCTTGAGAGAAAAAAGAGACTTGCAAATGAAGGATAAAAACGATGTCAGTCGAGCCTATACCAAAATCATGTAAAAATCAGATGACCGCGATCACACGAAGTGTGTAGGAATCGTAGCTCTAAACAATTTATATGAGGGAGGTGACTGCACGTCAATTCAACATATTCTCAATGGCTTAGAAGTGGAATTATGTAGGAAGTGTGACGAGAAAATAAGAGAAAATAAAGAGGTTTAGTAGAAAAAATGAATGAAACTCTCCCCCAATTTGACAGGAGACTGACATGAGGGTACGAAACCAGCGGTGGGAAATGAAACTGACTGGTAGCCGGGATATTCAAAGCCGGAATGAGAGATTAGATTAGATTATAAGTTAGTTTAAGCCTCCCTAACCGCTGCAAAAAAAAAGCGTATTGAAGAGAGGAAGGAGGAAGGCACCATTTAGTATAGAGATAAGAAAATGAGGAATCTATGCAGAAAGGGCATAGAAACAGTAAGATGAGAGAGAAGTTCATGAAATAAGATAAAAGTTGAAGAAAAAAGTCAGAGGTGCTGAAAAACAGGACAGTAAGTGAACCGAAAAAAGGTGGTCCTTAACATAACAAAAAACATTTTATTTCAACAAAAAGAAGGCCTACCTAACTCTCAGCTCGTGCCCTCACATTTTTCCCCTGGGAGCGCTAATTCCCATAGATACGATAATTGTATCCCCCTGAGGGGAGCCGGAATGAGAGACAGATGGCTACTATCGTGGCAGCATACAACACAGCTGTAATGCTGCCACAACACAGCTGTAATGCTGCCACAACACAGCTGTAACGCTGCCACAACACTGCTGTAATGCTGTAAAATGATATCAGATAAATGAAGATCTATTGTAGTTTTGGTTGTTCTTCCAGTGCGTTTAACATCATTCGGATTTTCTACATTCGCTGCTAATTATAGTAAGAATAGATATTGTGTTACCTGGTATTTAGCCAATGAAAAATTTGTAGTATGATATTTTGTGTAGGATAGAAATTAGGTTGACATTTGAGCGCGTGGATATTGGAAACTGGATGTATTATATTATTGATATTTTGAGCACGATCCCAACAACCTCTTCTCAGCGATGATATCAGACTCACTGACAATTATGCCCATTATTTTACAGCAACAAATATAAGTTACATTTAAACTCAAGACGTACATTATTTATAAGCGACGTTAGCTCGCCTAGAACTTTTCTGTATTCATGTCCTATTTCCCGTTCATGAAGCTTCCTTTGCTGCGTGGCAGCGTCTGGTACTGGGCCATGGTAGAGGAAACAAGGTAGGCTAATTTCTATGGGGGAAAATATACTTCCTCTTGTTCGGTTAGCAAATAAAAAAGCTTTATTTCAAACAAATATTATGACGTCACCAAAACGACATGTCGTTAGGCCAATAGTGGTGCCAGATTTAAGGCGAGCAGTGTTGCACGAGTAATATGAGCGCTGCTATTGGTCCGTTACCGTGACGTCAGCATGGCCACACGGTCGACAAAAAAAAAGACTGGTTTGACCCCCGGTAGAGGAAACAAGGTAGGTTCAAACCAGTATGTTTTTCGTTGACGGCCTGGTTCTGCTTACGTCACAGCAATGAACCAATAGCAGCGCTCATATTGCATCTGGTAGCACTGCTACCCCCAAATCTGGCTCCACTGTTGGTCAGACGGCTTTGCATTTTGGTGACGTCATAAAGTTTGTTTGAAATAAAGCCTTTCTATTGGCTAGCCGAAGAAGAAGGTGTATTTTCTCCCATAGAAATGACCATACCTTGTTTCCTCTACCGTGTACTGGGCGCTGACTCGAGCATCTCTGATACGCACTAGGGCCTCCCGTAGGGTACGTGACACACGTGGGGCACGTGACACACCTATTCGTGTTTGTTTGTTACTCGTGTAGAGAGAATAGTGTACGTAACGCACGTAATGTACACAACGCATGCAATACAAGCAGTGTACGCGATGTACGTACTGCACACAACGCACACAATACACGTAACGCACACAACGCATGCACTGCACACAATGCACACAACGCAAAAAATGCATGTAGTGCATGCGATACACACAATGCACGTAATGCCAGAGCGCACGTATTGCATGCAACGCACGGACGCATCAAAGAACAAAGCCGCACGCGCGACGGAATTTAAGCTAACAGGAAATTACTCTAATTGGATTCATTTAAGAAAAATATATAAGAGGAACTGAATAACATTAAAACAGGTGCACATTCCTAGATGTCTGTAAGCTGCACACAGGTGAATATCATGAACATGCTAGAATTATACAACAAATGAAAAAATTTCACTTGAAATAAGTTTGATATTAAAATAAAAGAGACCACATTAAAATAAAATAATAGTAGTTTATTTGAAGAAAGAATCGAAATGAAATTATACATGAAAATGTATGAGGTGGTGGTGCTTAACTTCATTTATTTCACAAATATGATTTTCAATTTTGTAACAGAATTCATACTTAGACAAAACGTTGAATTGTCTGCATGGTTTTTCTACAATCATATAATCTATTTCACCTGTTATTCAGATCATACTCGTATATTTATTTTAATGTTCACAACATTTATTTCATTTACTGCTCGTAATGTATATATCATTTACAGTTCAGAACATTTATTTTGTATACTGAGGTACGTATTGCACTTCTTGCACACAGCTTACGGTTCATATGCTGTTCACATCATATATTTCATATGATTTATACATGTCTTTCATATACTATTCGCAAACATATATTTTATATATTGTTAACAATATATATATTTCAGTTGTTGAACATAACATGTTTTCTACATTCTGTTCATAACATATGGTATTTTAAATGTTGAACACAACGTATGTTCATACACTCTTCGCAATATATTATTTTCTATATTATTCACAACGTATAATATTTCATGTACTGTACGCAACGTATTTCTTATACTGTTCGCAACATGTATTCCATATCTTGGACACACGTATTTCATATACCGTTCATGACGTGGATCATGTGCTGCACAGAACGCACATATCACACACTGTTCACGAAATATAGTTCATCTATTGTTTACAAAGGGTTAAAGTGAAATTAATGTTTTAGAGAAGAAAAAAAAAACACGAAGCGCTAACGTGAAGTTAATTTTATACAGAAGGAACAAAAAAAGGAAAAATAAATGCAATTTGATTTCGTACGCAAGTAGATGTTTTTTCTCTAGTCAGAACTTGTTGTGCCCGCTTGTGTTGTGTGCGAGAGACAGATCTGTCACTTACGCCACAGTTCATCTTCTCTTCCGTCACTGACAGGACAAGAGGACGGGATAGACAGACAGGTTTTGGCTGGTCTGCCAACTCAAAAACAGCCTTTTAAACGATCTCATTAACCACAGTCGCGTTCAAAACAATTTCTTACAGACAGTCAAGTAGAGCACCATCGCTTTGTGACGATATCACTGAAATGAACGACGCTTAATCAAAATGTTATTGAAATCATTTGCTCAACATAAATTCACAAAAGATGTTTGATTTAGAAATGTCATCATTGACATAATTTGTTTCACGACAAACGAATCAAGTCCCAGATATCATCTAATTAAAAATCTCATTAATGTGGTCATTCTGAAAAAATCTAGCTCAACTCAAAGGTTTAAATTTAAATCTTTTTGGGAACATTGGTTATTTTTATAAAACAGATGTTCACTATGCTTACATTGCAATACTATGGAGAATGCATATTTCATATAGCGTTCACAAAGCATTAACGTGAAATTGATGTTTAGTATTATTGTCATTGAAAGTTTTACTCCGAAAATTTGTCTTAATTCCTTCAGGGTATGAAATGCATCTTTTCTCTCAACTAAATCTTCTCTGATCTCTCAAAGTCTAATTTTTTGAAGTTTAAAAATTTTTATCATCTCTCATAGTCTAGGACTTCCCTGATCTTTTGAAGTTTAAAACTTGTATTACCTCTCAAAGCCTATAACTTCTTTTATTTCTCAAACACTTTCCTTATCTTTAGAAGTTTACAACTCCACGTACCTCCTCGAGCCAAAGACATCTCTCCCCAAAAGCCTTAGATAACCAGTGTACCCTCATCTCCTCAAAGGCTCAGACATTCAGCGCACCATGTTCAGAATCAAGAGCGCGATATCTCTCTTTCCTTGTAGCCAAAGACATCCACCTCACCCTCGTCTCTGCCCGAGGTGATGATTGCTTCAGTCGGGGCCTGACGTCGGCCTCATAAAGCATAGGTCGTCGCTCTCTATGAAGCTGTCCGCGATGAATTCGTTGAAGACAGATCGTCAGAGGCAGGTTTACTGCGCCGAACTCCGCTATGTCAGAATGGCGCTGTCACGTGTTTAAAGAATTGCAATTGGCCTCCATCGTGATGCTTGGCTGAGCTATGCGCCTCTTGAGCTCAATTAGACTCAACGTTTGCATATTAAGCTCGGGACCGCGGCGTCTGCGCGTTGTTCAAAACCTGATTCTAAAGGAGACTTTTGTGAAGGATAAAAATGGCGTATTTTGAGGAGAATGTCCCGACCACGTGTGGCTAGATGTCCTGAATTCTGCCGCATGTGGTCGAGTTAAGAAATTGCTTCGCGAAAAAGAGGTCCATTGAGCGTGCTTTGGGTGACAAAAATTGGCATCGAACATTGACAAGCCAACGTGACATTTACAAGCGGCTTGGGGTTTTCAGACACCAAATAACTCTGAGTTTAAAAAGCAGACTAGCCACGTGGCAACCGTGGTTATTACAGTTCGTATCGTTGATCGTCGTTTAAAAAATATTAATAATTCTTTTCATACTCATGCAATAGGACGCCTGTTTCTTTTACTATTTCAATTGGAGATAAAAAGTTACAAGTGAAATTCAAATCACATGGAACTTCCATCTAACGTTACACGTATTTGGCTGCTCGTCACCAAACCTTATGCGATAATTTTCTTTTCATGTGACCTTTTCAGTCAGAAAACTCAAAAGCAAAATTATATGACTACAATATTTAAAAAGCAGGAAATTTACAAATCCTTCACCTGATTCTTCAAAACTGATCATTGAATTCTCCCAATAGGTACATGATTCGGATCATCATGCGACTATTAATACCTCTATTTGTTATATAATTAGTAACAATTTGATGGTCAGGAAGCGATTATTCATTCTGTTTATTTATATAATATGTATCAACATGATGGTCAGCACGCGATTATTCATTCTGTTTGTTACATAATTAATATAAATTCGATTGTCAGCAAGCGATTATTCATTCTGCTGCTAAATGCATAATTAGACTCTATTTAAAGATCAGGTGTTCATTACATATGATCATAGAGAGATCAGGGAAAAATAGACTAACGATATTGGACTAGCATGAAAAATGTCAATTCTTACCGGTAAAAACTAAGAATTTCTACATGTAGACCAACAAATAAAAACAAAGCTTCTGAATAAAAACAAAGCGCATCACTTCTCAGTGATGTAAACTACAGATTTTAAAATTGTGAAAAAAAGTAATGCAATAAATTATTTTCCTGTGAATTTTTTGTGTAAAACATATAATAATGTACAATTGAACTAATATATTGACCACCACTACACAATAGATTAAAAATATCAAAGTCATGCATTGATTTTACATTATCATACACTACAAACAAATTTATACATTTCTGTAATTTTAATTAAGTTTTTTTCTAGTACAATCATAAGCGAACTAAAACTGCAACTCAACTGTAAAATAAGAAATAAGAAAATTAACTTTCTGGAGACTACATTTTTTGTGAATAAAATATTCGTTATCCTGGGGGAAAAGTATTGACTCTCTTTGTTGAACGTATCTTTCCCCCCACGTTTATGCCTGTTCCCCCCCCCCCCTAGCACTATAGAGCATCAGTTTACATTTGTTCTTTAGTTATCTAACATCACACCAGCAGCTGAAAGTATTTTTTACGATTTGAATGCAACTGAAGGAGGGACCACAAACTTGGCTGAAAGAGAAAAACTACTGACAGAAAAAAGGGTCACTATAATATTTTGCAGATTATTTTATAATTTTAATATGATATTATAAGATATAACATATAAGATATAAGAATATAATATTTTAACTCGCACGACAGTTAGAATTCGGGCACCGGAATTCAAAACGAGCTAAAAAAAATGATTTTTTACAATCCAAAACTATGACAGCGCTAATAATTGGGAGATAATGAGGTTGGTGGGGAGATGTTGAGGTTGGTGGGGAGATGTCGAGGTTGGTGGGGAGATGTCGAGGTTGGTGGGGAGATGTTGAGGTTGGTGGGGAGATGTTGAGGTTGGTGGGGAGATGTTGAGGTTGGTGGGGAGATGTTGAGGTTGGTGGGGAGATGTTGAGGTTGGTGGGGAGATGTTGAGGTTGGTGGGGAGATGTTGAGGTTGGTGGGGAGATGTCGAGGTTGGTGGGGAGATGTCGAGGTTGGTGGGGAGATGTCGAGGTTGGTGGGGAGATGTTGAGGTTGGTGGGGAGATGTTGAGGTTGGTGGGGAGATGTTGAGGTTGGTGGGGAGATGTTGAGGTTGGTGGGGAGATGTTGAGGTTGGTGATGAGATGTTGAGGTTGGTGGGGAGATAGCGAGGTTGGTGGGGAGATAGTGAGGTTGGTGGGGAGATAGGGAGGTTGGTGGGGAGATAGTGAGGTTGGTGGGTAGATAGTGAGGTTGGTGGGGAGATAGTGAGGTTGGTGGGGAGACAGCGAGGTTGGTGGGGAGATAGCGAGGTTGGTGGGGAGATAGTGAGGTTGGTGGGGAGATGTTGAGGTTGGTGGGGAGATGTTGAGGTTGGTGGGGAGATAGTGAGGTTGGTGGGGAGATAGTGAGGTTGGTGGGGAGATGTTGAGGTTGGTGGGGAGATGTTGAGGTTAGTGGGGAGATGTTGAGGTTGGTGGGGAGATGTTGAGGTTGGTGGGGAGATGTTGAGGTTGGTGGGGAGATGTTGAGGTTGGTGGGGAGATGTTGAGGTTGGTGGGGAGATGTTGAGGTTGGTGGGGAGATAGTGAGGTTGGTGGGGAGATAGTGAGGTTGGTGGGGAGATAGTGAGGTTGGTGGGGAGATAGCGAGGTTGGTGGGGAGATAGTGAGGTTGGTGGGGAGATAGCGAGGTTGGTGGGGAGATAGCGAGGTTGGTGGGGAGATGTTGAGGTTGGTGGGGAGATGTTGAGGTTGGTGGGGAGATGTTGAGGTTGGTGGGGAGATGTTGAGGTTGGTGGGGAGATAGTGAGGTTGGTGGGGAGATAGTGAGGTTGGTGGGGAGATAGTGAGGTTGGTGGGGAGATAGCGAGGTTGGTGGGAAGATAGTGAGGTTGGTGGGGAGATAGCGAGGTTGGTGGGGAGATAGCGAGGTTGGTGGGGAGATGTTGAGGTTGGTGGGGAGATGAGTACATCACACACCAGGTAGGCCTCGATCGCTATATACTGGATGCCAAACTTGATAAATATAACAATAATTATAATTTCAATCCACTATCAGGTAATTAGCCGTCTGCGGCCTTCAGAGGACCGAGCTTCACTCTAGCAATGGGCTGGCAGTTCTAGTTTCAATAATGAGAAAAATTCACAATATTTGATAGTCCATATCTAATACACTAATTTTATTTTTACTTATGCAAGTTTCATTTTATCGATCTTAGATTACGCAAACTAGTTTTTGTTTTACTCTTTTTCATTATTTTTCTGGGTATATCTCTTAATGTTTTCCTTTAGTTTGCGCACTGTTTTTGCATTGCAGGAAATGCGTAGCACAGTGAAATGTAATTCATTTTGCTATGCGTAGAGCTGATGCGATCGAATTTGCTGAGACAATGTTATTTAGAATGCAAAGTTATTCTCCAGTTTATACGAATTAATTTTTTTGCCGAGTTAATTTTGATGTGTTGAAAATCTTCCGTATTACTGATCGCAGCCTTATGGAAGAAGAAGGAAGCTTTCTTCTGATCGCCTGGCTTAGTTGCCAGAGATAGTTTTTTGAAACCGTTGAATTTAGTTCTTTCTGTTCTTCGTTTTTTGTTTTGCAGCTGTATCTTTTCTTTTCGTTCTATTGTGTTTAAATTAAATTCTCTCGTAATTAAGAATGTTCGGACCTCTACCGGACCTACACTAACATTGAAAACGCTTAAATTAATTAACATTACTCGTGACGCTTTTGCGTTCACAAATTAAACTAACTTAAACAACTTCCTCTGCTTAGGCAGCATGTCGCCCTTTAAAAGTGGGTCTGGTACCTTTAACTGTTTTCTGTTTATTAAAAAGCAGTCTTTCTGCGCCTTAAATTCCTCGACACGGCTCTTGCAGCCTCTTGAATAGGTATCTAATATTCAATGTAATTAATTCCTAATCTTTCCTAAAATTCTAGCTGAGATATATATTCTTGAAACTTTGTAACCTTAAAACTGCGAAATCTTATTCAATTAAGATATCCAGCTAATTTGTGACCAAACTTTTTAAATCCCTGTGTCTCCTTGTTCAGAACAACTCTGTACTTCCTATCGGCGTACCGTGCTGATGACCATTGGAGGTCTTATTGGTGGTGCTGATGTCCATCCATTGGTCGTCTTATACTTTAAAGAGTTACGTTTTTGAAAACCTCGCGTTGAGGATCTTCGCGCTTCGGTTAAAAGGAACCTTTAATAAACTGCTACAGAGGACGCTGCGTACTGCTGGAGTCCTTAGGATGCACCTAACTTGAGTGCTGTTTCTCTGTTTGCACATCTCGGGGAATCAACTCGTTGTTTCCTAGCTTACGTACTGTTGACTAAAATAAACGTTCGAACATTTGCCCTCAAGTTTTAAATCCTAAAAGATGAGTCTACAATGTATATCGTTTCTTCAGCCGAATTCGTAGGTGAATAATTCAGTTCATAAAGCGTGCTCCAGAATTCGCAGGTGAATAATTCAGTTCATAAAGCGTGCTCCAGAATTCGCAGGTGAATAATTCAGTTCATAAAGCGTGCTCCAGAATTCGCAGGTGAATTATTCAGTTCAAAAAACGTGTTCCAGAATTCGCAGGTGAATAATTCAGTTCATAAAGCGTGCTCCAGAATTCGCAGGTGAATAATTCAGTTCATAAAGCGTGCTCCAGAATTCGCAGGTGAATAATTCAGTTCATAAAGCGTGCTCCAGAATTCGCAGGTGAATAATTCAGTTCATAAAGCGTGCTCCAGAATTCGCAGGTGAATAATTCAGTTCATAAAGCGTGGTCCAGAATTCGCAGGTGAATAATTCAGTTCATAAAGCGTGCTCCAGAATTCGTAGGTTAATAACTAGTTTTTGTTGGGCATAATTTTTTTCGAAGGCATTTATTTTTTATTTTACAGGGATCTTTTCTATCATCTGGCACTGGTTATGGATTTTTTTTCGCAAAGTTTTAAGCAATAACTCATCGTAGGTGCTTATGTTTAATATTCAGCACGGTAAACCTCATTTATTTACAAAAGTTCAATCATAAACTAAAGTTTACGTTTATTCAAGCAGCTGTATCTCGATTCACGGACTCAACACAAGGACGAGTAAAAAGCGAAAAAAATGAAATTTTTTGGAACTCATAAATCCTGAGCTTACAAAACCGAATATTAAATTTTTTTGTCCGCCAATTTTCGAACAATGCACGGTAGCCGGAGAGATTCTTCAAATCTTTTTTAACTCGGCACCAAAACTCTAGCTTCAAAACTTGTGCACCTCAACGCCCTGCGCAGCACAGCGCGCTCTAGCACGCTTTACGAGCCTCATTTACTACAAAATTTATCACAAAATTTACGATGTATGGCACCCATAGAGGAACGTGGCAAATCTTTTTCAAAGGACGGCGTTTATGGCTTTTCCTTATCATTTTAGATAATTCCGTTATCGCTGCAGGATTATCTTGCTCCCATTTTATGACTTGATTCTGAATCCACCTGAAGGTTGAACATCGGTTGACAAGCGTGGTGAAATTCTCGTATTTATTGAACGAATTTTAAATAATAGGCAGTCTTTAATTCTAGATGAGCTGGAACTCACGGAAAAAAGGTCGAGGAAAAATGCTAAATGAGTATGATGCTGCTAAATGAGTACGATGTTGCTAAATGAGTATGATGTTTATTGAGTTGCATATCATATTTTCTTAAATTTGCAGTAAGTGAGCCACCCACCTCAATATTTATTTACATTAGCCATAATATTTACCTAGACAAAAGTTGTTAGATTGAGAGCTATAACGTCTATCTAGATTCTAGACCCTAGATTCAATTCTAAAATTAAAGACACTAGAGCAGGTGCTACAGTATCAATTAATTCATAATATTTCTTAACATAAGTCCAACTTATACATTTTTGATGGGCCGTGTGCACTCGGCCTCATCAAGTCTCAAGGGATTTAATTTTTATTTTATTTCTTGTGGCCTTTCTTTTATTTCGCCTTCTTTCTTATTTCAAATATAAAGGGGTCGACCAGTCTATACCATAATAGGAGAGTCACAATATTTTTTAGGTCACAAATTTGATTTTGACGGCCATGTACTGTTTTCTACGGCACTAACTCTACACAGACTCATATGATGTATAAGTATACACTTGCATGAGCAGCAAACGAATAAGGTCTTCATTAGTCTTCAAGATCGTTACTCTGTCGGCAATTTTTAGACAGTTGTTTCACTGTTTATATTTAATGAAAAACTCGGCATTTCATCTCCAAAAGTACATTTGATGCGGAAATATATACACAGTTCATGTAAATTCGAGAAACGAATACGGTTTTTATTCTTCTCCACTGCCATTATTTTACGGGCAGTTTAAAATATTGTTCTATTATCTATACTAGATGAGGAACACGGTGTTTAATACAAGAAAATGGTCCGGTTGCTCGGCACTATTTGAATTCCATGAAAAATTAATCATGGTCCTGCCGCATTTATTTTAAATCCATGCAAAATTCATCATGAAATTTATGCTGTTGACCGCTCCTAATGAGCAGTTTATGGGACGCACTGGTCTTGTATCTCGACGATAGAAATCAACTGAAATATTGCGCTGGTTTTACCACAGAAAAATTCATGTCACTAATCGCTTGTGTGTTCAGCAAAAAAGATTCGTTGTGGAAAAGAATAAGGAGGTTTGTGGGAAAAGCGCTTTTTAGATGTGATTTTGAGTAGAAAGGTTTATGATACGGGTACTTGGTATTTGGAAAAAATGCCTTTTTATAGTTCAACAGACATTTGAGATATTTTCAGGTCAAAAATTCGTTTTTCATAGGGTAGCTAAATTATTTTCAAATACATAATTCATGTATCAGTCAGCTAAGCGTAGCGTATTTTTTGTACTGTATAATAATAACCTTCGCACATTTATATTTGTTTGGATTTTTTTATTTGTAACTATCAGTTATTTACCTGAGAAAGAGGTGAGATGTGCGTGATGAGCGTATCTGCAATACAGGTTTCACTACCTCACGAATACAAATCTATACTATAATAGGAGCCGCGTCTGTCCGTCACAACCACAATCACACAAGTGTGTGATGAGCGAAACAGGAACGTGTATCATGTGATTTGTCCATCATCATAATTCATTTTTGACGTGCACGGACTCACTAACTCTAGAAAAATAGAAATTTTTAATTTCACCAGCCCCTTTTTTTAATTTCGCCTTCTTTCTTGTCTTAAAGGGATAATACTAGGATAATATTTAAATCACACATCAGTATTATGAGGATAGATATTTTAGCTTAGTGCTTGCGTCTGAAGGAGTAATATGAAGAATATTTGGGGAACTATAAATGCTGTTTTACCCTATATAATAACCATACTATTATGGGATGGGATAATTTTGGAAGGGATAGGGTTAAGATTAGGTGCGTTAGAATAGGTTTGGAAAGTTGTTGCGATAAGGTAATTTTTAAGGTGGAATAAAATACTTTTAAATCTCTTAAGTTAAATAAATGAATTTAGGTTAATTAAATGTTATTGAATTTTTCCGGGTTCAGGAGAGGTCCGATTTAGTTACGTTAGGTTCGGTTCAGTCAGGTTAGCGTAGGTTCGGTTCAGTTACGTTAGGTTAGGTAAGTTAGGTTAGATAAGGTTCGGTAAGGTTAGGTTAAAATAAGTTCAGATATGATGTTCTGTAATTATTTTTAGATCGTTTTGGACAGGTTAAGTCATTCAAGTTGAAAAAAGTAACCCTGTTACATTATTAATAATTTTTGTTGAGTTTAACTTCTATCACGTAGGTACTGTTTCGCTGTGTACATCGCTAATATGTGTCCTGAACCTTCATGTTCTGTTCATTCACGAACAATTTTTACGATTGCAAAATTATTTTTACCAAGATATAACGCGGTTGATTTTATATTGTGTGGGTTCGCTAACATTTGCATAAAGTTTGTTTGAAATAAAGCCTTCCTATTGGCCAGCCGAACAAGAGGAGGTGTATTTTCTTCTTTAGATATGACCCTACCTTGTTTCCTCTACCGTGCTTTTGACTAACCATTTAACAGTATCAGAGATACCAGGGGGTTATACTACCGAGTTTCACTTAATCACATACACTGCCAAATTATCGAAATAAAGTTTGGAAGGGCAGATTTAGCAGTTTTTTCATAATAACTTTGATTGTAAAAAGATGTGTTTCGGTAAGTTTAACACGAGTGCTTTCAAAAGAAGAAATTAATTATCATAGCTTAGTTTTTTATTCATCTCCAATTCATTACATGCAATTGGTCGTGATAATTAGTTATCGGATTGCTTCTAATCAACAATTTCTAGGCAGCCCATGTATGAAGTTTGTACGTCGAAAAAAGCTTGAATTTGCTTATAATATAATTTAATGCACACAATGCATGTTTAATTGAAAAAAATATTTGAATTTACTTATGAGTAACTCATATGTTGAACGCGTTTGTGGCGATTTGTGCCGCCAGTGTACACCACGGTAGAGGAAACAAGGTAGGGTCATTTCTATGGGAGAAAATACATCTCCTCTCGTTCGGCTAGCCAATAGAAAGGCTTTATTTCAAACAAACTTTATGACGTCACCAAAATGCAATGTCGTTTGGCTTGGCCGATAGTGGAGACAGATTTGGAGGTAGCAAAGCTACCAGATGCAATATGAGCGCTGCTATTGGTTCGTTGCGGTGACGTCAGCAAAACCACACAGTCAACGAAAAAAAGATTGGTTTAAACCTACCTTGTTTCTTCTACCGTGGTGTACACTGAGGGGATTTTCATAGTGTTGCTGACCGACCAATAGTCACAAACTCAATTCTATGAACACTTAATCTGAACTAAATGATGAGACAACTAAACTTTGTTTGCTATTTTGAAATTACTTTCAAGTGACTTTAAATTTGAGTTGAATGATGAACTTCAGTTTCACCCACCGTGGTCAACGCGTTAAGTTCTATGCGTAAGCGAAATGTAAGCGAAATGTATGTCGGTGCTGGTTTGGTGTTAATAAAATTGTGCGAAATCACAAAAACTTCACAACTAATTTAATTTTGATAAATGAGGCAGGAATTTTCACATTGAAAATAAGAATTTATACGTTAACATATAAGTCCAATTATGACACTGTTGATGTGAATTACCGCGTGAACGTGAAAAGTAACACTTTTTCTATTTATTTCAACAAACAACAGAAGAAAACAAGGTTTTTAAAGCATCATGTTTCTCACAGAAGTTCGGCCAAGATAACCTGAAAAGATTTGAAAAATCCTCTTATTTTCTCTGAAAAAGAATAACTCCTCACCATTTTTTCACCCACATGCTAATCCTGAATTAATCTTTAAAAATAATTTGTGTCCAACTTTTTCTACAGTACTGCTAACCTTCTCTTTTTTGTAATTTATTAAGTTGTATTTTACACCTCAGTACGAGCGACTTTAGTTATACGTGTACTAACACCGGATGAGCATGAACCTTAATTTAGGAATGAGTTATTAAATTTAAATTTCCTAATGATGCTCAAAATTAGGTTCAACATTATAAATAAAATTGTATATTGCGAAATTATTAAAATAAAAGCAAGTACAAACAAGGAAATATTTTCAGTAAATTAGGAAATGTTTGGAGTCGAAGAAGGCATCATTTTAAAATATCATTGTACTTTTGAAATTCAATTTCAAATTTCACGCGTCATATAATTATAACAATTCCGTAACATATTTCATTTTGTAATTATAAAAATCCACATGTAAGACACCACAATACCATTCCACAAATGAAAGACAATCACTAGTGAACAGCAGTGAGCAAAACTTTCCATACCTTCTTGGTGAGGTTGCGAGTCTGTTTAGTCACTCGAGATTTGATTGTAGTCTCCTAGCTGCATTTGTGGGCAGGCGCGTTGACGTGATGGATGCACGCCTGCGGCCATCTTCGACGTATTCCTCACCACAGAAACCGCGTGTGATTAAAACCAAACCAAACTTTAGAAAAACTACTTCATAAAACTCTGCGTAACACGGAAATTTACTTGAGCAGCTGCTTGAGCTGACTTTAGTTTTGCGAAGGCGGTTTCACTTGGTGCCCAAGACCGCAAAAACGAGAAGGTGCCGAACGTGATTGACGTTGATAGCCTTCTTCAGCAGATGTTTAAATGACGCTCTTAAAGTTAATGCAACTGAACTGAGTATGTGCATAAAGGCTATACTTCTTACCTGCTTAACCACTTGATTAACCCGAGGTCCTCGTCTTCCTGTGTATTATTCACGTCATATATCTTCGGTCCAGAAAAAGACTGTGATTTTATCACGAAAATACGAAGTAAAATTGTCTAGTTGTTCATTGAATAGTCTTAATTCATTTGTACGGTATTGTGCAGAAGAATGTTCCGACTTGAATAACTTTTGGATATATTCGGAATTGAACATGAATTACCCAAATGCAAGTTAAAGAGTCTTGTATTAAACGATTTAATCGTTTTGTAGTTGCGTATGTATTACTCGTGCACACAGTTCTTTAACACGTTGACCACAGTGGGATAATCTGAAGTTCAATATTCTACTGAAATTTAAAGTCAATTGTACGTAGTAAGCAATTTTGAAAATAGCGAACATTTAACTGGATTGCGTCTTCATTTAGTTTCGACAAAGTATTTATGAAAATTGAGTTTGTGACCATTGGTCGATCATCAGCGTTATGAACATCCCCTCCGTGACAACAGGCGGATATCGTCGCGGTCAAAGCGTTGAGATTTCTCTGAATCTAATAACGCTCAAACCGCTTCGGGGATAAATGAAGTTCACGGTCAACTGACCCAACCTGTATCTTGCATTGTAATTAGTTGATGTTAAAATTTTCGCTGAAGACGTGCATTGCAAAAACTTCGCACATCATTGAGAACTGCGAATGATATCGAGAACAGCGGTTATAATTGACATCATTGTTCGCTAAAAACAATACCCTAAAAACATCGCATTAGAAACCAGTGCATTTGCAGACGGAACCAGTTTATACTAGAGTAGCAATTTCTTACAGCCGCAGCTTAACTTCCAAAAAGGGTACACTGTATATTAGAGCTAAAATTCTTTGCGGGCCCAGCATAGCTCTCAGAAATGTGCTTTACCACGCTGGTCGTGACGTAAGCCGTCGGTGTACACGGAGAGAATATTCATAATGTTGCTGACCGACCAGTAAACCCTAACTCAAATTTCAGAAATATTTAACCAAAGCTAAACAAAGGCACGATCCAGGTAATGTTAGCTATTTTCAAAATTGCAAACTACAAGTGACTTTAAATTGAAACCAAATTTGGAGTCCCATCTCTATGAACGTGATAAGCGCTACCTAGTTTTGTGGACAGGTGTAACTTTCAGCTCTACGTTTACCAGATTATATTCAATTACGTTTAGTATGTGTCTTCCTTTACAAGCCACATTTTCCCAACCCCCTAAATTGGGGTCTAAGATATGTGAAATGTCCTAATTAATTAAGCTAATAAACGTAAGTTTATCCTGTTGTCTTATACTACTGGGAAGTCAGTCAAAATTTGATCGATACCTCCAGAAATCATGTTCATTTTGACGTGCGATAGTGCAGATTTGATGGACTGAATAGCATTTTCAAAAGAGATTAGTACTTGTCAGTTGCATCGATAAGAGCTCGTTAAGAATGAGACAGGGCTTTACTCATATTAATACGGGTAGTCGACTCCAGTTTTTATTCCTTGAAGAAAGATTATTTTATTCTATAAACTGGGAAATGTGTGTAAATGTTCTGAGAAAATACTAACCGGGGTTCACTTTGCATTAAAATCTAGTGGAATTTTTGTCGGCGAATCTAACCCTGACTTTATGTGTTTAAACGGGCTTGCACATTTTTTGTGCTGTATTACTAGAATTTCATGATTGTTACAGAGCAAGGTACTTTACAACAATCGTCAACATGGTTACACCGTACCGACACCAAAAAATTCATGAGATGATTTCAAAAGTTAGATTTTACGATAATTTAGTAAGTAATATAAGTTGCAGGTTGTCAGTGTCGACAAAAAACAGGAAAAGGTCAACCACTTGTAAATAACTCCAAATAAGACAACCGGGAAAATATCCAATTTATTCTGTACTAAACGAAATTCAAGTTATGCGAATAAATCTGTTTTTGAATTCCCAAACGTGATAAAAATTCATCAGCCCGGGACAATAAGCACTAACATCCCTATAAAATATTTAGCAATAGGTTACAGACTACGAGCTGTATTGCAGGAAACGCGGTGAAGTGAAGCGCAATAAGGAATCAAAAGTTCAAATGCGAACGATTTGGCGAAGAATTACAGCAATTAAAAAGAAAGTAAATTTGGTTCTGGTATTCAAAACTTACGTTTTAAATTGTATTCGAAATAAATATCTATTGATTTGTGTTCAGTTCGACAGGAATTAAATAAGTAGCTTACAATACTTTGAATAATAGAAAAACGTATTTTAATTCTGTGGGGTGAGCACTGTACAGCCAAAACTCGATTTAATTAACTTTTACACGTTCTCCGCGTATTGGGCCACATGTGTACCAACAAGTGAATTGCCCATTCAAGTGCCGGTATAAATGCACGTCATTTTATGTTTCGCGACATTTTCTTAAAAATACGTGTTATCATACGAGACAAAATGTTATCGTGAAATTGTATTTTTCATACTCACTAAAAACAATTAAAATGTATTCAAGCTTAAAAATCGATATCCCTATTCTGCTACTTAGAACCTAACCAAACCAACCGTTAACAGCCGTGGAAACGCGGGGAAAGTGTTGACACGTTCACCGCCATGTGCTCAACTAAAGTTTGATATTCAACTCAAATTTATAGTCAACTGCAATGAACAATTTTTAAAAATTTCAAACCTTAATTGGATCGTACTTTCATTTAGCTCTGATCAAATATTTATGAAAATTGAAGTTGTAACTACTGGTCGGTCTGCAGCTTTATGAAAATTCCCTCTGTGTACCACTGGTGGCTCACACGGCAGGTAACGTGTTCAATTATTATTATTATATAAGAAAGTTTTGGCCTCCCTTAATCACGACAAAGTTGTTCTAAGAGAGGAAGGAGGAATGCACCATTTAGTATGGAGTTTAGGGAACGCGGAATCTATGCACAAGGTGCACAGAAACAGTAAGCTAAGAAAGAAGATCATGAAACAAGAAAAAGTTGAAGAAGAAAGTAGTAGGTGCTGAAAAACAGGACAGCAGTGAACCGAAAAAAGATTGTTCGTAACAAAACAAAAACCTATTCTGTTTCAACGAAAAGGAAGGCCTACTTAACCTTTAGCTCGGGCCCTCACAAAGTTCCCCTGGGAGCGCTAATTCTCATAGGTGCAATACTTGTATCTATCCCCCTGAGAGGGTTAACGTGTTGAAGTACAAAAAAGAATAATGCGAATAAATAATTACCAAGCCAACGATATCTGAAACAAAACTAAACAAAATTATGAAGAAACTAAGCATGAAACTGATGATGAAGCAAGAAACTACAAGTTAAGACACAAAAAAAAATGCTTTACACACCTGCGTCGAAGCAAAAACCTTTAAGTAAAAGTACGTCGAAATTGTGCAATGAACTGACGCTAAACAAAGCAATAAATTCTTCAAAGCGATACACGGGTGCGTCTGAGAATATTTTAATTG
Source organism: Morinoia aosen (assembly GCA_030386875.1). Taxonomy (NCBI): domain Eukaryota; kingdom Metazoa; phylum Arthropoda; class Malacostraca; order Amphipoda; family Talitridae; genus Morinoia; species Morinoia aosen. Next base: position 23,220,441 of record CM059558.1, read on the forward strand.
CAGAAATACCTTATTTCGTGTTTGATCGGTGACGTGGCTGCGTCTCTGCGACTGGCGAACTCTTTAGACAACTTGCAAGAGATTATCTAAAATCTTGTCGCCAGGTGGAGTCTTGGAAGTACATAACTTGCTTTCGTGAAACTAACATTAGCAAGTAGAAGTAAACCTGGATATTTAAAACGATCATTAATCTCACACCGTTCAACACCACTTTAACTATCATACTAATGTATTTTGGGAGATTTATCACTTTTCTGCAACTTCAACTTTCATGGCGGATGTGGTTTAGGTTTCGACTAGTTGCCATTCAAAAATTTTAGTCTTTCCCAAAATGGCATCTTGAGAAAATATGTCATCCTAACATCTAAATCGTAGTCAACTTACGATTTAAAAACGCGTGAAAACAAACAATGTAAGAACGTACCCGAAGACAAAAAAATTTGAATGGTTAGAAAAAAATCATAGGAAGCCTCTTTTGTGCATTCATTTAAATCCGGTTTCAGTTCGGCGATCTGAAACCGGATTTATATAATGGTCAGGGCACGTTTCTTTTTTATCAGTTTGCCTGCACCTTTTATTGTTAATGTCGCAATAGCTCCGATGTTCGTTATTGCTTTTCTTCTTTGGCAGGATTTACTGCACAATTAACTACTGCTTTTATGCCTAATTGTACTCAGTATAACAGAGTTGATGTTACATTCCAACCCGGCGTATTCCTTTCTTGTTAACATAAGATGCAAATTTCGATACGATTTTCATTCTCTATCAGGAATTTTGCTCTCATTTACTACACATCCTACTTCGTCCTTCCAAGGACATGAATTATGTTATTGGTAAAATTTTTAAGCTATCATTTTTTCATTACACACGCTGAAGTTTACGGATTACTAAAAGAAGTCTCATGCACGAGACTTGCATGTCTCTTTCAAAGCCAATGTTACCAAAATTACTACATGACTAAAAGAAATAAAGTATGATACTAGGCAATACGGAAATTCAGTGTTATTTACAACCCAATATGAGGGAATTTGGATCAATAAAACTATTCGTCACGCAGTTTTTAATTTCTTGATGCTGCATTATTTTAGGATGAAATTTTGCAATCAGTGTCGATCGGGATTTGTATGATACAGACGAGTTTAATTCTCACGTGTATAATTGCGCCATACAATTCTCGTAGAGTTGTTTAAAAATTTATATTTGTATCCACCAGTACTCACTAATTTAATTCCTCAAGTTTTTACTCAAATATAAAATAGGTGAATATCCATATAGTTGGTTTTGTTTGATAAATGGTTTAATGAAATTTTAAATGGGACAATTGCCCGTAAAAAACATAAAAACATCAATAAAAACCTCAGAAATTAAGTAACAAAGTGATGGTTGATAACAAACAAAAGGCGTTTAAAATGATAAACTAGGTATCGAACACGATCCAAAGATCTTTTAAAAATGAGCTCAGTTTTATAGAGATTCTATCAATTGTGCATGTAGAACGTTTCTTTAATACTCGTTCTCGCACATGAAGCAATAAGTGCCCACAGATCTTTTTGAACACGCCTTTGCACTCGAATAAAAGAGGATCCGATTCTTTAATAAAAGAAGATCCGATGCTTTAATAAAAGATGATCTGATGCTTCAAAACAAAAAACTCTCTTCGAAAATCAGACCACGCGCTGAGCGCCCGATGCATGTAGTATCTAAATGCATGATTAGTGCATGTTTATCCGCTGCATAACATGCATGGCACCGCCGCTCTAGGCGCTTCTAAGCATACCAAGCACCAGCAATTTACTGTAGGCTGCCTGATATGCTTATCTCGCATAGCAGTGAGGCACCGTGGTGCTTACTTTCAGCAGGAGGCAACCGAGCAGTTTGAGTTATACACCATCGTACGTGAACTTAACTTGTGGGCAGAAAAATTAGCCACAGTCTTTCCCGGTTATTTAAAATGTAAAATATTGTGTTGGTCGAATTAAATTTACTAATTTTGCGTTGAAATTAGCTACAGTTATTCCCGGTTATTTAAAATATTAAATATTGTGTTAGTCGAATAACTGGTAATAATTTTGGATTGAATTAAAATTAGCCACAGTTATTTCAGGTTATTTATAACATAAAACATAGTGTAAGTCGAACAACTGGTGCTAATTTTTATACGTTTTGTTCGCACAAGAAGATGTCCGCTTCGAAGTTCAACTGCACCTAGTTAAAGTTAAGCTTTTATTTAATAGAGCTCTCAGTGCGGGTCTCGGAGCGAAGAAGGCTCGAGTAACAGCCTCTGTTAACTTCTCATTTGACGAAGAAATGGCTTAGGGTTTATCTCAATTGAAATTATATTGAAATTTGAGGGTCCTGCTTGATTGGACCTGAATCGATACGTTTGGCTCTATCACCCTGCAAAATTACTGTGGTATTCGTATGCGTAATTACTCAGGAACTTGAGACACGCTGAGCATGTGGGTATGAGACCAGGCAATGCTCAGGCTGAGAGATTATATCGAGTATTGCATCGGTTTCGATTAGCACAAACGTGCACTTAACATAGCAGCTTCAGGAATAAGATGAGCGTAGCGAGCCTCTTTGTGACAATGTTGGTAATTTTGCTTGCACCTGTTGCAGGAACACTTGGAGGCATGGAGGTGTTCATATGTAACATTTTTGCCTCATCGGCTCGAGCACGTGCCTTCCTCGATCTATCGGCACGTGCACGGGGCTTCCTCGATCTATCGGCACGTGCACGTGACTTCCTCGAACTATCGGCACGTGCACGGACTTCCTCGATCTATCGGCACGTGCAAGGGACTTCCTCGATCTATCAGCACGTGCACGGGACTTCCTTGATCTATCGGCACGTGCACGGGACTTTCTCGATCTATCGGCACGTGCACGGGACTTCCTCGATCTATCGGCAAGTGTAAGTGTCTTGTTCGTCTTGAAGAAAATTATTGATGCAAGGAAGCATTGTGAAAATTGCACTCTAAGCCACGGGGATTCCATTTTTGCTCTGCGTTACGTACAGTAGAATAAGGAAGGAATAATAACGAAGGTGTAATAGAGTAGAGAATAACAAACGAAAGAAAACAATTATTTAAGTATTTTTTGTTACAGTTAAAAAAATTTTGCAGTGGCGCAAAACGTAATGTTACCGCAAGATCCATCTGAACAATTCCTGTCTTTTCTTTGATGGAATAATGAAGGAAACTTTAACATTAGTTGGGCCATTTAGGTTCAATTCGTCCACTAATCATTGACGAATGTATTCACCATTATGCATTAGACATATTTCATATTCTGTCCAATGTCTAAACCGGGATGATGACTTCATTTGTTGGCGATTAATTTGCAAGTTCTGCATGAATTGGTCAGACTGAAGGTGGTATTCCCATTACAAACATGAATATTGGGGAAATGAACCTGAAACGTTGGCGAACATTGTCAAATTGAAGAACATACACGTTGACTTACTTGAAATAACAATATTGAATAACTCAAAAATATAGAAGTTAAGCTAAGTATTCAACCTCATCTTATTCGTAGACCTAAATATTCAACTTCATCTTATTCTTTGACCTAAATATTCAACTTCATCTTATTCGTTGACATAAAACCTCAACTTATTTTTTGACCTAAATATTCAACTTATTCTTATTCGTTGACATAAAACCTCAACTTATTCTTTGACCAAATTATTCAACCTCATCTTATTCGTAGACCCAAATATTCAACTTATTCTTATTCGTTGACATAAAACCTCAACTTATTCTTTGACCTAAATATTTAACATAAATATTCAACAGTTCCATGCTGACACATGAGGTGGAAACATTTCAGAAAGCTGAAAGACGAGTGAGAACCCCCGACACTGCTCATGAACAGGCAAAGGGGCGGACAAACTAGCGTTGAACACGAAGAGCACATGTGTGAGTGCAGTCTTCGGTTGAGCAAAAACTTCGACACCCAGCCAATAAGTTATGCTAAAATGAATCACAGAAGACAAGACAGATGAGGTGCATGGTCTTAGTCTTAAGAAGAGCTTGGACCGCTAAACGCCAACGCACTTTAATTTATGTATTAGAACTCGTTCATTAGTTATCAGAACTTCTGTGTGTACCTCGAAATTGCTACATGAATCATTAGTTTTCCCCTATAATTTTAGTGCAGCATTCGTTTCACAAATTTACGAGGCACATGTACTTTAGGGGCAACAATGTATAACAACATTTTCGAACAACGTAAATACATATAAGTCGACCTACATAGATATAGAAATGTTCTTGTGAATAAATAGGTCAGTTGGCGTCCGTAAATGCATGTAGATAATACAACACACATTACTACAGCTTTGTCAACTCATAAATAATTTTAGGTTGTTTACGATCATAAAATTAGAAGAATTGACTTAGATAATTTCAGATAATTTTTTCACTTATACAAATAAAAAAACGCTAACCTACTTAAATATATGTGAATTATCTTACATGATTATAAGTTGACTTATTAAATACACTTAAACTCACTCATAAGTTATAGGTAAGTTAACTTATAAAACAAACGTAAATTGACTTTCTATGAATAGGTTAGTTGATGCATTTACTGTATACGGTCAAGTTACATCATTTCGAAATAATCTACGTGATGACAGATGCAATTCAAGTGAGATTGTTCTAGCGATTGTCAAGTAATTGTAAAGTGATTGAAGTAATAGCTCAAGGGAATGAAAATGTACTTAAACATTTCTTTCATAGATTCTTGAAATGACGATAAAACAGCAAGACCTAAGATCAGCACGCTTCCTGCGATGGGTTAAAGTGAAGTTCAATATTCAATTTAAATTTAAACTCAATTACAGTGAAAAAATTTTAAAATTGCCATCATTATTTGGATTGTTCCTTCATTTAACTTTCATGGATTGTGTCTAAAAATTGAGTTAGTGACTGCAGGTCGGTCAGCAGCATTATGGAAATCCTCTCGGTGACCACCGGTATGTCCCTTCACAGGAAACGTGTTAAACCCTTAAATATCGCATCAACTTCCTATTTAGATATCCCTTGATTTTGTCACTGAGCTCAAGATGGAGAATCTCAGAATTTTTCCCTAGGATTTATCAATTTAAAAAAACTTAAGTTACTTGAAGAAATGAAAAAATAAAAAATAAATGAGCAACGTATTTTCATCAAAACAGATCATAAACAAATTTCTGGATCACATATTTATCAAAGTTTAGTTAAGTATTTACCAACATACAACATAAAAGACTTGCGTTGCTTAAAGAAAGAAATTTAAAAAAAGAGATAAGAGAGTCCAATTTCAAAAAGTTGATACATCAATTTAAAGATCATATTTTATCGAAAGATGGCAAGTATCTCTTATTTTGTTGAGTAAACACCAACGAGGCTGCCTGAATTCCTAATTTTGGGTAACAGAATATTACGAAATTTGCCTAGACAACATCTATGCAACACAAGATTCCGCAAGATTATTCTCTCCCTCAAATGATATCGTAACTATTTTTCAAAATTTTAAAACTTTATTCGGTACGAATAAGGCCACTAAATTTTTATTATTTCATTCGCTACGAATAAGGCTACTAAATTTTTATTATTTCAATCGCCACGAATAAGGCTACTAAATTTTCATAATTTCATTCGGTACGAATAAGGCCACAAAATTTTTATTATTTCATTCGCTACGAATAAGGGCACAAAATTTTAATATTTTATTCTCTACAAATAAAGGTACTCTTGGATATATGGACTTCTACCACTTACGGCGCTGTGCCCTATTAAGATTTAAAGAGTCCTTTTTTAGGAGCTTTTCCTAGGAATGCCGAGCTCATTTAGCCTTATTTTATGTCCTCAATCATTTAGTTAGCCTTAACTCACCCGTATCACTTGATCGAGACAGCAACTGGACTTAGGGTGACAACCCTCATCACGATAAAAAACAGCATATTACAGCTCTACAACTTCAAAATTCTATTTCTGGTATTTACAGTGTACTTTGCACTCATAGCACAACATTGTGCATCCATCATTCAACTACCTACAGCGACTTGGCTAGTTTTTCTGCGTGCCAAGCGCGTCTTAAAGGTGAATTCACTATAATTTATTTCACTAAAGGTAACATAAAACTGCAGGTTGCAGCAATCAAGGATGTACGAGTGACGTTAACTAGCTCCACAATCGCCACAGAACAAGCTGTAATATAAACTCTGCTCCCTGTGATCCCGTACGAGTCTCAACCACGGATTTTAAATTGTATTTTGCTGGGTAAAATATCAACCTTGACTTTTTCGTTGGGCCAAAATTTGTTACCTTAGATTTTTGGGAGTAAAAATTGCGAAGTTGATTTTTTTCTGGCTCAAAATTTTGGTGTCATCATTTTTTTATGGTTCAGGGACCCCAGATTGGCGTTTTTTCCTGCCAAAATTTTCGAATTTGGTATTTTTACAAATGTCTAACTCGACATTTTTTTTGCCAGAAACTTTTCAGCTTGGCATTTTTTCTTCCTAAAAATTCCTAATCCCGGCATTTTTTACAGGACAAAATGTTCCAACACGTCATTTTTTTTCAGGCCAAAACTTAACATAATCCGGTTTTAAAAAAAGAGCAAGTTGACGAATTTTCCCCAGAAGAAAAGCCAATCTAGCAACACAAGTCTGGTTGATGGAAGAGGATAGCACGCAACCGGTTGCAGAGGTAGGCCCCGAGAGAGAGCTAGCCTCTCCAAACGCCGATGCTAAATCTCCAGCGCTCCGGCGTTTAAGCTTCTTTTGTAGGGCAGGAGTCACCATCCCAACTCCAGAAGCAGCAGTGCTCGTCTCTGTTATTTTCAGAAACGAATTTCGATACCAAGACAACTTTTCGTTTTTAAGCGAATTCCATTATCATCGATCCATGTTCGTTTCAAGCTGCATTTTCATACAAATGAATTTTACTAAATGATAACTCACCTAACTCGATACCCTAAATTCAGAAACGCCAATTCAACGAAGGCAGAGCACTCTGTTCTTCGCTCCTAAGCGAGTCGAACTAAAGACAAACACAGCAGCTCCTAACTCGCTTGTCGCCTGCATTTGCTCTTATAAATTTGAACAATTCGGGGCATTTATCAACACTGCGTCTCGTGACACACGGACTGACGGATTGCGTGTATCTTGAGGGAATTTGACTGTTTAGACTCGGGCTACCTCACCCTGTAGAAGCTCCGAAGGACAACATGGAGGACAACAATAAGTTAGACTTCGGCTACGAAGTAGAACATGGAGGATAACAAATGTTACACTTCGGCTACTACTCGACTATAGAAGCTCTGAAGGACAACATGGACGACAACAAATGTTAGACTTCGGCTACGAAGTAGAACATGGAGGATAACAAATGTTACACTTCGGCTACGAAGTAGAACATGGAGGATAACAAATGTTACACTTCGGCTACTACTCGACTATAGAAGCTCCGAAGGACAACATGGACGACAACAAATGTTAGACTTCGGCTACGAAGTAGAACATGGAGGATAACAAATGTTACACTTCGGCTACTACTCGACTATAGAAGCTCTGAAGGACAACATGGACGACAACAAATGTTAGACTTCGGCTACGAAGGACAACATGGAGGACAACAATAAGTTAGACTTCGGCTACGAAGTAGAACATAGAGGATAACAAATGTTACACTTCAGCTGCTACTCGACTATAGAAGCTCCGAAGGACAACATGGACGACAACAAATGTTAGACTTCGGCTACGAAGTAGAACATGGAGGATAACAAATGTTACACTTCGGCTACTACTCGACTATAGAAGCTCTGAAGGACAACATGGACGACAAAAAATGTTAGACTTCGGCTACGAAGTAGAACATGGAGGATAACAAATGTTACACTTCGGCTACTACTCGACTATAGAAGCTCTGAAGGACAACATGGACGACAACAAATGTTAGACTTCGGCTACGAAGGACAACATGGAGGACAACAATAAGTTAGACTTCGGCTACGAAGTAGAACATGGAGGATAACAAATGTTACACTTCAGCTGCTACTCGACTATATAGAAGCTCTGAAGGACAGCATGGACGACAACAAATGTTAGACTTCGGCTACGAAGGACAACATGGAGGGCAATAATATGTTTGACTTCGGCTACTGCATGACTGTAGAAGTTCCAAAGAAGAACAATATGCAGGACAACAAAATGTTAGATTTCGGCTGCAAAAGACATGTTGAACGACAATATGTTCAAGCATACATGCAAAACTTGCATTTTAACACGTTACCTGCGTTTGCGCGGTTGCTACGGTCGGTTTGGTTAAGGCCTATTTCACACCGAGCTAGCAAAGCATGCAGCATCTAGCAAGCTCGCATGAGCTATCCTGCAGATGGTCTGCGAGACTGGTAGGTAGGAATAGCATTTTCACCTCGCATGCTGGATGCTGGATAAAGCGGGCTAGTTCAGTGTGAAGGCAACGGCTTGCAATAGTGCTATTCCTACCTACCAGTCTCGCAGACTAGCTGCTAGATAGCTCATGCGAGCTTGCTAGATGCTGCTGTGCTAGCGCTGTGTGAAATGGGCCTTAGATGGAAGTAGCAGGATTGAAAAGCAATCTTCACTAAAATAGCAAAAGAAGCAATCTTCAAAAAGCAATCTTAACTGTTTGATTACACTCATATCTTTTCTAAGAAGGGGGAACTATATAATTGCTCGGCAACATTTCAACTCGTCCTCTATGGTCGAATTTAAATAAAAGTAATGAAAGAATTGTAATGTTATTCATTGATGCTGGTGCGAGCATGAGCAGTTCACCTAATGGTAACCAATACGCAGTCAACGTATTCAGTTATCCTACGCGCATAAAATTCTTTAGATTAGTCATACAATCTTGGTTACTTGAGTGACTCTTCCTGATAATTGTTGACTGTAAGATTTTAAGTACATTCAAGTGTTCATTTGTAACATATACATGCTTGAGGTGCATACGTCTAATATCTCGCTTAACACGTTAGCTTTCGATGGGTTGAACTGAAGTTCAATATTCAATTCAAATTTAATGTCAATTGTGGTAATCAACTTTGAAAATAGCAAATATTAACTAGATCGTGCCTTCATTTAGCTTTCATTAAGGATTATCATAAAATGAGTGAGTGACTGCAGGTGGGTCAGCAGCTCTATGAAAATCCCCTAAGTGACCACCGGTGGGTCACTTCGCAGGAAATGTGTTAACAAACAAAGCTGGTTGCGATTTGATCAGTGAGCCGATGTAGTTAAAATGGATTACGGTTGCAAATGAATTAGGAGTTTGTGATATTCTTTCATCGGCGAATTTAAGACAAATGCAGAACTTGCATTGACGAAAGCAGAATAATTAAATTTTGAATTGATGATTTTTAAATACCAATAGTTTATATAAATACTAAGTCAATTCACGTTCACGATTTCTCTTTTACAGGATTTTTAAGCAATAAACAAACGCATCGGTCAAGCCTTGATACAGTATATATAGGGATGTACGCTACACACGTTACCACACAAATGCTCACAAAAAAGTAATGGCGCACACAAATACAATTTACGTTTTAATAAAAAATACATTGGTGCATGCAAGCTTTAACAAAAGCAATAACACGTGGAAGTCACCTTTACATTAAAAAAGTTAATGGTACATACACAAGTTCTCTTGCATATCAACAAAAACCAATAACACGTTAAGATCCCTCACATTTGAACAAAAAGCAATAACACGTTAAGATTCCATGAACTTAAACAAAAAACAATAACACGTTAAGGCCCTAAGTTTAACATAAAGTAATGATACGTAAAAGTCCCCTTGAATTCAAATGAAAAGTAAACAAATTTACACGCTGAAACCAGTATCCAAAACGAAGACAAGTCACCCGAAAGACAACTCGTACAGAGATAATTTCAGGCAATCGAATGCTCCAAATATCGATGATCGGTGAGCAGAAGCTCATATGGGATCTGATAATACGACAGCAAGGATGTTCAAAGTCAGACTTGCCTGTTGCTGATCACTTAAGCCATAATATCCTTCGTAAACATTAACCACTTACCTAAGAGGTCATAATTGTGACCTATAAGTAACAGTGTCTTCAGTGACTCCGTGGTGTGAGGACGGGTGTGGCGCTCGCTCCGAAACAAAGTGCCTATTGTTAGAAAGAATGTACCTCTAACCTAAATGGGTACCCACTCTCGTCCTGAGTATTCAAATGTGATTTAAATACCCCATATATAAAAATAATCAAACTAAAAGCATAATATTCCCTCAAAAGCGTGAGAGTATTCAACCCTCGTTTACACAACGACCGCACTCCCTCAATCTTCAAGATGACTAACAAACGACGCAGTACCAGCAACAGCACCAACAACAGCACCAACAACAGCAGCAACAACAACACCGAATTTCAACCGAAGTTTGGTCAATACCCTGATGTGTCTAGCCTAACGAAAGGCGGTAAAGAAGTGGTCTCTGTCTTAATAAAATACTTCGATTCAGTGATGACAAAATTTAATAGTGATATTGAAAAAATGCAAAATGAAATAAGCCACCTTAAAACGCTATTTGGAACAAAAGAAGCGGAACACAAAAAAATTCTCGATGAACAGAACAAGAAAATGGATAGCTTAACCTCCCGCCTCGACCAGTTGGAAAAAAATAATCAACGCCGAGACATTGAAGACAAAAAATGTACTCTCGTCATTTCTGGAAGGGAAATACCGCAATCTCACGCAAACGAAATCTGTAAGGATACAGTCTGCAAACTCCTGAAGGACAAGATCAACATTGACCTCTCCGACACTGATATGACGTCAGCTACAAGAATGGGGAAAAAACCAGTAACTGGGAACGTAGATCAAAGAAACATTGCATTTGAACTAAAAGATTACAACAAAAAACGTGAAATTCTCAACGCCTGCCGAGAAAAGAAACCAAAGTTCTTCTTCATAAATGAATACCTCATACCTTCACGAGCTAACGCCATGTACATTCTGAGGATGGCCAAAAGGAAATTCCCGGATAAAGTTGGAACCCCAAAAACACAGGATGGAAACATTTTCATATTTAACCCCGGAAACCCAGATTCAAGACGCCGCGAGATCAACACGCCAGATGACCTCGAGCAATACCTGATGCAACAACTCAATATGACATCAAAACAAGTCATGGGTGACTAGACTAGGTGATCTCCTCAATTTGATTGTCAGTTTTCGTGCTAGTTTAACCCCAATTAGATATCATATCAGCTTATCCTCAACTTGATGTTAGCTTAACCTGAATCTATACAAATGTTTAACAGATGTGTTTGTAAACATTTATGATAGGTGTATGTGAACTTTTGCAACAACGCAATCAGCAATTTTTACCTCCCAATGTTACTGTGATTTTTTTTTCATTTTTTACCACTAAAGTTTTTTTTTATTACGCGTAAACCATATTAGCTGATTATATCATTGTCATTAGGTGATCCCCTAAATTCCCTAGACTAGGTGATCCCCTAAATTAGTCAATTTCATTTTCATTCCCTAAATATGTCAACTTCGTATTAATTTAACCTCAATTAGGTATCATGTCAGTAAACCTCAACGTGATGCTCGTTCAACCTGAATCTATACAAGTGTATAACAGATGTGCTTGTAAACATTTATGACAGCTGTGTGTGAACTTTTGAAACAACGCAATCAGCAATTTTTTACCTCCCAATGTTACTGTGAATTTTTTCTCTTCTTAACCACTTAAGTATTATTACGCGTAAACCATATTAGCTGATTATATCATTGTCGTTGTAATCTTCTTATAATCTGATAATCGCTTCTGCCCTCCACTGCCATCGTACAACCATATTAGCTGATTATATCATTGTCGTTGTAATCTTCTTATAATCTGATTATATCATTGTCGTTGTAATCTTCTTATAATCTGATTATATCATTGTCATTATAATCTATCAGCAATTTTTCACTTACCAATATTACTGTGAATTCTTCCTTATTTACCACTACAGTTATTATTACGCGTAAACCATATTAGCTGATTGTATCATTGTCATCATAATCTTTAAAACTTATTCCCTCTTGTATGTGAACTTATGAAAACGCCCTCAGCAATCTGTTTGCACCAATGTAGTGATTTCGAACTCCAATATTATAACAAATAAATAATAGATGTGTGTGTAAACATCTATGACAACTGTGTGTCACATTTTGTAACATCGCAATTAGTAATTTTTCACCAACCAATGTTACTGTGAATTCTTCTCTATTTACCACTACAGTTATTATTACGCGTAAACCATATTAGCTGATTGTATCATTGTCGTCATAATCTTTAGAAATTTATTACCTGTTTGTATGTGAACTTGCGAAAACGCCCTTAGCAATCTGTTTGCACCAATGTTGTGATATTGAACTCCATTATCACTCGCTCATGGACTGAGTTTGTGTGTACTCACGAAATCGCGCTAGATTTTTCTTTTTTACTCTATTCTCTCTTACTTAATAAGCTACTTTTTAGACTGAAATATCCCTTTAAGCTTGACTCTGTATTTCGTCTTAAGCTCTATAGTACCTAATTCTTACTTTTACTTATTTTAAATGACTGATCACCCTGTAATATTTGAGGAAATCGATCCAGATTTCAATCATTTGAACAGAATATATCCAAACCTAAACGACTCTCAAGAGTGTAGGTATACTAATATATCAGAATTCAACGAAACTATACGAATAACTGACCGAGATTTCTCACTCCTGTGTTGGAACTGTAGGTCACTCTATCCAAAATTGGAAGAGATACAATGTACTATTACTGAACTTAAATATAACCTAGACGTGATTAGCTTCACCGAAAGCTGGCTAGATGACTCGACTAAAGACATGATTCGATTTGAAAATTATCATAGTTACCATTCGCTAAGAAAAAACCAGCGGGGCGGAGGCATCAGCACATATATATCTAACCACATAGACTCGAGAACCATAGCAAGTGCAACCATGAATCAGGATCATATAGAATCACTCTTCGTAGAACTTTTTAGAGATGGTAAACGCATTGTGCTTGGAACGGTGTATAGGCCTCCTACAGCCTGTCCTATATCCTTCCTGAATGAATTGAATCGTATTATTTCTCAGTTCAACAGGCCCTTATACAATGACATAATAATATGCGGTGACTTCAATTATGATCTACTGAAACATGAAAGCCATGAACCAATCTCTAATTTCCTAACTACCTTTCAGTCTCAATCCTTCCTTCCGATCATTACAAAGCCTACACGAATAACCTCAGAGTGTGCTACGCTGCTTGACAATATCTTTATGACAGACCCTAGTGATTTTCTTGCTGGAATAATTACTTCTGACTTATCAGATCACTTCCCAGTTTTTCTTATTAAGAAAAATGTCTATATTGCTTGCACCAAGGCACGGGCTGAAACTTACTCATATCGTAAAATAAACGAATCAAATCTTGAAGAAATGCGCACAGTTCTAGAAGAATCAATGCGTACATTGCACATCTCTCAACAAAACAATAATACTACGAGCATTGATGAAGCAGTAGTAAAGTTGACTGAAACTATAATGACCGCATACAATCAGTGTTGCCCAATTGTAACTCGTACAGTTACCCCGAAAGATAAACATAAGCCCTGGATTACCAGAGACATCGTGATAAATATAAAGAAACGTCAAGCGTACCTAGCCCTCCTTTGCGAAGGACGAATATCTAGAGAAACATATAACCGATTTAGAAACTATGTAACAAACCAGATAAGAACATCAAAAAAGAACTACTTTACGCTCAAGTTTACTCAATTCAAAACTGACGTTAAAAAGATTTGGCATCTCCTTAACTCCTGCTGTAAACCGAATAATGCCGATAAAAAGAAAATTGAATATGTTGTTCAAGATAATGTAAAATATCATGAGAAGAAAGAAATTGCTAATCTCTTTAACAACTTCTTCGTAAACGTAGGGAAAACAATAGCTGATGGTATTCCAAGTGAACCTACTGATCACCTGGAATTTATGGATCATATTCGAGAACCCAACTCCTTTTTCTTTACGCCTACAAACTCCTCCGATGTAATTACGTGCATAAACAACATGAAAAATAAATCGAGTGGGTTACAAACGTTTCCGACTAAAGTACTTAAAGTTATTGCTGACATTGTAGCCCCACTGATATCAAATATTATTAACCAGTCTCTCTTACTAGGCACTTTCCCGAACTCCCTCAAAGTTGCTAGAGTAACCCCTATCTTTAAAAGTGGTGAAAAAACCTGTGTAAACAATTATCGACCTATCTCCATTCTACCAATTATTAGCAAAGTATTCGAAAAGATTGTGTATAAAAAAGTGTACTCTTATTTTGAACAAAAATCATTTCTTTACGATAAACAATACGGTTTTCGCTCTAAAAAATCAACAACACAGGCTATATTAAATCATTTACAATTCCTCTATTCTAATATAGATGAAGGAAAGCCTGTCTTCTCTGTATTTCTTGACTTCCGAAAAGCATTTGATTGTGTGGACCATAAAATACTATTATCGAAACTACACTGTTATGGCATTCGAGGGATTGCCCATGATTGGTTCAGATCATACCTAACAAATCGGAAGCAATACGTTGTCATTGACGACGCAAAATCAGACCCACAGACAATTAGCCATGGAGTTCCACAAGGATCTGTTCTCGGGCCTCTCTTGTTTCTGATTTTTATCAATGATATTGTAAAATCTACATCATTCTTCAAATTCATACTTTTTGCCGATGACAGTACGCTTTCTGCGGTCCTTCCGAACCAAAATCCTGCTATGATTGTGGAGAGTATAAATACTGAACTTCACAAGGTTTCATCGTGGCTCAAAGCTAATAAAATAAGCCTAAATATCGATAAAACAAATTATATTACTTTCTCATACAAGAAAGATGTATCTCTACCATGCATTAAAATTGGCGAAGGTGAAATCGAAGAAACCAACTCATGTAAGTTTCTGGGCATCATAATAGATAAACATCTGACCTTCAAAGAGCACATCACTCATATTAGTTCTAAATTATCAAAATCCATCGGAATCCTAAATAAAGTTAAAAATTTTCTGCCTGAAACAGCTTTACAAATGCTCTACCGAACGCTCATTTCTCCATACTTGCAATACGGAATAGAAGCATGGCACGGAACTGATAAAAATAAAACCAACAAAATTTTTACTCTGCAGAAAAGGGCTGTTAGAGCGGTAAAGAACCTAGAATATAATGCTCACACAAATGATTCTTTCAAAAATTTACAAATACTTAAACTTTCGGATCTATACAAAATCTCCATCTGTAATTTCATTTACAAAACATTAAGAAATGATGGCGACAATAGCTTAAGACAATTATTGACTGCGCAAACTGGTCATCACGACCATTTAACCCGAAATAGAAGTAAATTCATGCTTCCTTATTATTCAAAGGCCAAGTCGCAACACAGTATTCTCTTCGTTGGAACCAAAACTTGGAACTCTATACCTGCAGAGATCCGTGAATGTAATTCGTACAAAGTATTCAAAAGACATCTTGAGTCTCACTTCCTATCAGAATACTAGTAGTGTAAGATCACCGTGTCGAAATCTTGCCTCCTACATGTAACTAATGATAATGTCATAATGTAACTTGCCTTGTGTACCATAACCAATCTTCTCTCTGCTCTTGAATCGTTTTATCGAACATACTGTTAAATATAGGCGACTTGTAAAATATCGAGTTAATCATCTCAATGATCAGTCTAATGCGAAACTAGGTTAAGTGAACTAGGTTAAACTTTTGTACACCCTAGAATAGCGTGATGGTAGGATGCCCTAGAAGTCGCTGAACTTATTCGGGCCCACAGGTAGCTATACTCAAATTTGACCATTGTACTAGACTTAAGTAAAACTCTACCTCTGTATCACCTACCTCTGTATCTCCTGTGGTAAATAAATTGTTTAAATTGTTTAAATTGTTTAATTCGACTGTATAATTACGAGCTATTAGCGTAGTTAAGCATGTGAAGTTATATGTATGTACATCAGAGCAAAACAATGGGATGTGCTTCTGTGAGCGTCATCGCAGTATGCTTTTGTTGATGGTTTTATGAGCGTGATTGCTCTTGTCAAACGATTTGCCTATTCGTTCTATATACGTATCAGTAAGTCGAACGGAGCTTTTGTTCTGTTCGGTAGCTTAGATGCATTAACTAACACCAAAAATAGCTCTGAAGGTTTTCTTCATAACCATTCATGCAAGTTGCATTCAACTTGATGATGGTCGTGAATTTTTTTTAATTTCAATAGAAGGAAATGTTGAGCACTTCAACATCTTAGTAAAATGTCCGAAATAAAGAGCTTTTTAGAAAAATTAACATCTAATTCCGCATGACAATTTCATTTATAGAGACGCTACTTCTTATGAGAAGCTTTATCGGAAATTGCTCGATAATTAAAGAAAAAAACTCATTTCGAGCTTTATTACTATGTTTTGTGACTGCATACATTTGCACTATTGTTGTAACATCGTTGTACAATCATCCTATTTATGTCATCCTATTGTTTCACTATCGCAATGCATTTGTTACGTCGTCCCGTCAGCTACCAGTAAAGACATGTTCTAGAAGCAAAAAAATGCATCAATAACGAAAGGTGTCTCCTTAAATTTATAAATAAATAAACTTTTTTTCTTTTCGTGCGTGATTTATCCTATTTTATTACAAGGGGAATCTCATTGAGCACATTAAATTTGTTGGTCCATCTTAATTTTTTGGTTGGTTGGTCCGTCTCTCTTTCGCGCTCTTCATGTATCATCGTATCTGTGATACGAGTTTCACCAGTGCACAAGTAGCCTACAAGAATATTTTAATCGCGGGTACGATTAGGAGGGATAAAGTTGTTTGTTGTCCACATCTGGAAGATTTGTCTAAACTGTAAAAAAATTATCGAATCCCGTCATTTTTGACGGGTCATGTAAGAGATAATAGCTCACCCAGGCTCAAGCGTGACGTTATCGAAAAAGACTGAATTGGTGATGCGAATGAGCTAAATATAAACATGCTATATCGTGCGGTAACGTATGGTACGGAAAGTGTATTCATACACCCACCGAAGTACTTTATTCTTCTTTCAGCATCTCGTTCTCGTATGATTTCAGATTTTTCATGTTATTCGGTCGATTAAAATGAACGTGAGTCTCACTTTTTTAGAGCGACATGCTCAATTTAATAACTTCAGTAGCAATATCAATCATAGATGAGGTAGAAAAGTTATTGGTATAGTTAGAAAAACAGAACATAATTACTATGTCAATAGTTAATAACATGATCGTTCATCCTGGTAACTCCAATCGAATGGTTTTAATGGTATCCTTTTCAATAAACTTTGAACAAGTTTGCACTGTAAATTCGATTCTTTAATGGTTACATGTTCCACTTTTGAAGAATTTGAGGACTTCGACGATGTACTAGAACCTTCAATTCTAGCAACTCATTTTCAAAAAGATTCAAGTCGGAGCGAATCAAAAAAGTTTGCCGCAAAATTCAAAACTTCAAAATTCAATTCGCAAGTCGGTGCGAATTGAAGTCGGCAGCAAAACTGTGAATTTAATTTTCTGGGCCCAAGATGCCACAAACTGAGGCGTGTGTTGGAGCATCGTTATGCTGGAATTGAGACCTGCGCTGAAATCCTGCGTGCCCAAAGTGGGTGGTATCTTGGTAACTAGTTACACGTACGAGGTTCTGCAACACTTGCATGACTTGCACTTTTAAGCCCGGTACTATTTTTGTAGTGAGACGTGAGATAGGTGAGCTGGGTAGCGTGAACTGGTGGTGAGAACTGGTGAGCTGGGCAGCGTGAGACGTGGTGAGAACTGGTGTGCTGGGCAGCGTGAGACGTGGTGAGAACTGGTGTGCTGGGCAGCGTGAGACTGGGAGTGAGAACAGGTGAGCTGGGCAGCGGGAGACTGGTGGTGAGAACTGGTGTGCTGGGCAGCGTGAGACTGGGAGTGAGAACAGGTGTGCTGGGCAGCGTGAGACTGGTGGTGAGAACTGTTTCATGAACTCATAACGACATTAAACCTTATAAGTTAAATATCCTGAATTAACGTTTCATGTATTACAAGTCCATAAAAGGGCTGGGAGGGCATCCACAATTTGAAGTACAGATAGACAAAATGTATTGCTAGCGATAGCTCGTGTTTTAAAGAAAGCATTTGTTACCTTTCATCGGAGAAAGAATTGCTTTCCTTGAGAAAAATTAAGAATTAATACTCGATATACTTTGTATTGTCATTTTTTCCGTTCATTGTTCATATTTTTTTCATGAATATTGGTAACTTCAAAATTTCTCTGTAACCTGACAAGGTATAGGTGAGGTCTTGTCAAGTGTAAATTTCATGCTTGTCAGAGCATCCAGACTGCAGAGTTGAGTCTTGTCAGGTGTCGGGATTGTGCTTGGCAGAGCATCGAGACAAGAAGGGAAAGTAAGCAACGCAGAGACTATTTTTTGCCAGAATAAATGATCAAACTCAGTAACTTTTTATAGCCCTAGAAGCATATAGTTTGATGAGCATAAGCGGACTCCCCGACGTCTGGCCAGACTGCACTAATAAGGCACTTGAGTCTTAATTAGATTTTAGGATTCTGTAACATGAGCCGTACTTGATCGCCAACAAATTAAGGTCCTTTCGAAGATAAGTTTTGTCTAATTTAGTGCAAGCTCTACACAATTGCGCATCCAATCAACTCAGAGATGTTTTATCGTGTCTCCACGTCTGGTAAAAAACTCCACGTAAAGCGCACGATGATGGCGGCGCATTGGGTAAAAACAACCATTGCATTTATGATGAGTCCGGCCATTAGCTATGGTTTAAAGGCCTCTTTGATTTGCCCCAACTTGGGGGCTCGTCTGCAGCTCAATTAAACGTACCTTATGCACAGGTTTATTTATTGAGAAAAACATGCGCGGTTCTTGGACTCGGCAGGCAAGTCGCGCCCGCTCGTGCAACTACGGACAAAAACACTCGCGAGGCGCACGTTTGAGAGACAGGCCTCTTGCATACTCGATGAAGAAAACAGCCTCTATTTGCTGCAGTGCTACTTTTTAGGCAGTTTTTGTACTTCCACACGAAAATCGCAATTTGCCTGACGGTATCGAAATAACTGGAAATTGGTTTTCAATTTTTTCCGTAGGAATTTGTTTAACTTCCGACTGGTTTTGATGAATTATTCTGATGCTGCTGCTACAGTTAACGGGATAGGATTAGAAAGTACATTTATACAAAAATATTTCACGAAAATAATTATCACCTGAAACTGGATAGTTGGTACGTAACTCTCCAAGTTAAAGACATAAATCTTAATAAATAGATCCTAACATGTGGCATTCAAATCTTATGGGTAAAATCAGAAGATGGCGGAATCAAGAACGTCCATCAGTTGTCGTCGATTTTTTCTGAACTTATTAGAGACCAAACTGATTTTTCGAGCCCTACAGGCCGTTAGACATTTTTATGCATTGGATGATTGCGAAATAGTATTGAATGCATAAAATTGCATTTATTCATTACCTCTCGGCTAAATAGTACGTGAAAATTATATTGTTTTGACACAGTTGGTCATAGATCATAGACAACGAAAGTACTTGACAGCCGGAAATTTTAAATACTTCTTGAAGCCTTGAGGTACCTGAAGCCTTGAGGTACCTGATGCCTTGAGGTACCTGAAGTCTTGAGGTACCTGAAGCCTTGAGGTACCTGATGCCTTGAGGTACCTGAAGTCTTGAGGTACCTGGAGCCTTGAGGTACCTGAAGCCTTGAGGTACCTGGAGCCTTGAGGTACCTGATGCCTTGAGGTACCTGAAGCCTTGAGGTACCTGGAGCCTTGAGGTACCTGGAGCCTTGAGGTACCTGGAGCCTTGAGGTACCTGGAGCCTTGAGGTACCTGGAGCCTTGAGGTACCTGGAGCCTTGAGGTACCTGGAGCCTTGAGGTACCTGGAGCCTTGAGGTACCTGGAGCCTTGAGGTACCTGGAGCCTTGAGGTACCTGAAGCCTTGAGGTACCTGGAGCCTTGAGGTACCTGAAGCCTTGAGGTACCTGGAGCCTTGAGGTACCTGGAGCCTTGAGGTACCTGGAGCCTTGAGGTACCTGCACTGTAACTTGTTCGTATTTAAGTCTAAAAGAAGCTTTCTAATTTGATCAAAACTCTTGCCCGTAATTATTTAGCATGCAGGCTTGTTAAAGTCGGCATTTACAGTTGGAAATTTCCCAAAGTAAATTGTAATGCATCGATCTCTGGTTGAAATCCGGAATGCGAAGAGCTTATTGACCTAGACTCAGAGTATAAATTTGAAGTTTGTTTTCCGTAGTATTCCAATGAGACAGTATTTCTTATTGGAAGACAGGTTCTCACAGAAGTTCTTTCTGTTTTCCGACTGAAGTCATTCGTTGATGATGATTAGAAAGCACTTAAGTTCTGCAATTTTCAACTAACTGTGCGAGTAAGCGGAGTCTCCAAATTATGCGTGGAGTATTATTTGCGCTGAAACAGGCATTCAGACTTCACACTTTTTGTAACCATGTAATTTTTTTTTGTAACGGATGAGAAAATTTGCCAACGAAATCCAGCAGTACCACAAGATAAGCAATGGCTCAAACCAGTCTAACTTTTTCTCGACCTGCATGCATGTTTTCGCCGCCTAAGCGATTCAATCGCTTAGGCGGCGAAAACTATGCTTGCATGCGGCGAAAAAGTTAGACTGGGAAGTCTTGTTTTGTGTTTGAGTTTAATGGAGCTTCGAAGGCGGTTCGATTTAGTTCCACACCAAATAGAATGCTATCATATTTTATTATTATGAATTATACTTATTACAATTACTCTTCGTGCAGAATACGTTCTGTAGGGCGGAAGCGAGACGCTTGAATTGAGCTGTCAGTGAGTATAATTTTGCTGCTATGCATTTCATAAATTTAAATATTTATTATGCTCATGAATTTTACACGCTATGTAGCAAGAGTATCGCATTAATTTAAATACAGTACGATTCAGGAGCGTTGTATAGGGTGCAGTTGTCAATTCTGCATTTTTGGACAGGTTGGAAGCCTAAAAATGCGGGATTGACTACCGCACCCTGCATATACGTGCGTGGATATATGCCGCTGGACGTGATTTTACCTACGATCTCCTGCCTCACGAATGTACTGTCGATCTTCCAGTTACGGGAGGTCATTCTGAAGGAACGTCTACTCGTGGGGTAAAAATTAGTCTGTTGTTCTACTGAAGCGATGCTTGATCCAGGTTTTGGGTAGCTGGGATTCACTGGGCCTATTTTTATTCCGCATGTATCATTAATACGATGATGTATAATTCGAATACGATGATGTATAGTTAATTAGCGGATGCGATGCAATTTTTATTTCTTCATCGGTCTTTGCTTTACTCGTTGCGTATCCGCCGAAGTGTGTTTTTCAAGCGCAACTCTAATTTTCTGAGTCTGTTTATGATGAAAACTGGCATTCAGAATGTATTTAGACAAGTATGGAGACCAGTAAGTTAATACTGTAAGTCTTGAGAAAACTGCTGGCGCAGCGTGCTTTATCGAGTTGAATAGGAAATGCTACGTTGGTTTTATGGACGTAGGGAATGTGAGTTAATTTTGAGAGCGATCGAAAAATATGCAGTGATCAGAAACACATTCTTTTCCCTTTTATTTTAATGTGCCTTTTAATACATTGAGTAATATTTCTCCTTAAAATTTCAATATTTTAAAATCTTAACATTCTATACTTATATTTTTGTATGTCGGTTATGCTTTGTAGCGCTGAGATACATGAAATTTACGAAAAACTTTAAATGATGAAGAAAATTTTCTGAAAATGGCTGCCTTTCCTCTACTTATCCACCTTGAAGCTATTGAAAAATGTCATGACTACAATTCTAAACTAAATGCAAATAGAAAAATGACATTACACAATCTTAGCTGAAATGGGACACGTTGAGTTATAGTAATATTTCTCGTAACATTTTTACACATCAAGATTTTTTCAGATTTCATAAAAATTTATTAGTCTCTAACACAGTGCTCAGAAACCAATTATGTTCAGTAGATATAAGTTACAGATGAGTTGCAATCTTCAACAAAACATATTTGTAATTGTTATTCCATCGCCATAAAAATATAAGTTATTTGATGATCTCACAGACAGCTTTTATAATTTACTTAGAGCTAGTCTTTCTACCTAAGCGGCCCATTGACGATCAATTTAATTGTCAATATCATTGACTCAATATATTGATGAGATTTTTTTGTTGCCCACTAAGTCAATTATTTGACGGTCGTCAATGAAGCCCACAGACGATCAATTAAATTGTCAATATTCATTGTTGACAATTATATTGACAATAAAAATTGATCGTCTATGGGCCGCTCTAGGTACAAACTGCGCTGGCTTCACCTGAAAATCGCATAGAAAACGCACAGCCCGTTGGAATAGCATCACGAACTCAATGAGTCACAATACTCGCCGCTGAGCGCTGCGGCCGACAATTTCTTGTATGTGTTTTTGTTTGTAGACTTTGCTCAAAATGGGATCTCTGTTTGTATTGAAGGCTATGGTATTTGGGCACTGAAGAGCATTTTTACACGATAGAATTTTTATTTAATGCACGTAGTATTTTTGTTGTGAATTACAATGGATGATTGGGCCTAATAAGGCTTCATTTATGATTTTCTTCACGGAAAATGTTCCCAAATTTCCATGTATTGGTTCATTTTCTGTGTTCTGTGTGTTCTTTGTAGTGTATTATATAAATTTACTGAATTACGGATTTCTTCTCTCCGCATCATTTTTTATACACGGTTAATAATTGCCGCACCATAGTACCTCAACTAGTTTCTAAAACTATACCAGAACCGCGGTATAGTTGTATTTCGGAACGATTAAAAATACCCTGCGATCTAAAACAGCTTACACTGAAGAAGTATTCTCTTTCTGTTAAATAGCAAAAAAATTGCCTGCACTGCATTAAATTCATACGACAGAGAAACACTCACTTGGAAAGCCGCTTTCGTATTCTCGCATTCTCTAGCATTTCAGAGCTGTCATTTTACAGCAATAGCTTCTTTTCCGATGCTGCCGGAGGAAAACCCGACAGCCAATTTCCATGTTAGAGTAGCCGGGTAGATGAAAAAATCTCTACTTCGGAGGAAGGCCGTTCATTTGCATGTTCATCACCATTATGAATACGATTAAATGGACGGCAGAAGCACCTCTGCCTGAATGTGTGAATTTGACGGGCCGCGTAACAGACTTTGAAAGCTGGTCATGTTGGCATGCAAATGTATTCTTCACTCAATGATTTTCAACACCCATGACCCTTTATTATCGCATTGCGCATAGCTTGGGACTCTTCCCGTTGATGTGAGGTCAATTGACACAAAACTTATACATAATTGGCGAGTTTCGGGAGATAGAGTTGTACTAGAAGCGTTTCTTCAAGGCTATTTTAGATGAAACGATCTTTTACGGGCATGCTATTTGTAAGGAAGGAAATTGGAGGCAATCGCTACTAAAAGCACTGGTCTTTTTATTGACGGCGTCTTAAGCTTTATTTTGAAGTCCTTAGCTAAGTTTGCCAGACAGAAACAATCAACCCGTCAATCAACTTGACTCATATGACAGGAGCTTTGAATTGGCAAACGCTCAAGTAACTCTATCATCCACCGTTTTTAAGCTATCAAAAATTGATAACCTTAAATTTTTCGACGTATAAAGCTCAGCACAAATAGCTCAATTTAAAACTAGTTTATTGTGGCTGTTAAGGTATAATTTTATAGACTACGAGGGTATGCTCCATAATTGAGAAGTTTGATTAGTTCTGCGTTGGCGAGAAGACTAAGAGTTAAGAGGCAAACTTGCTCACACAAGTCTGCATGTCGGCCGGCTATATCACAGATATTTCTTAACTTCAATACGTTAACTCCCAGTCTAACTTTTTCGCCGCCTGCATGCATGTTTTTCACCGCCCATGTAATTAAATCGCTTGGGTGGCGAAAAGCATGCATGCTCCGGCGAAAAAGCTAGACTGGGTGCGGCGGGTTACACTAAAGTTCTTTATTCAACTCAAATTAGAGTTAATTTTTGTTTTCATTAGGTATTTGTGCAAGTTGAGTTTGTGACAGGTGGTGGGTCACGTCGCAGTGAACACCCTCAGTGACTACCGGTCACGTCGCAGTGACCACCCTCAGTGACCACCTGTGGGTCACGTCGCAGTCAAAGTGTTGATTACGTAAAACAACGGTAATTATGCTCTGCGTTTGTCCACTTAAGTTGCAGATATAAGTACATGTGAATGCAAGGCATGTATGCTCTACGTAAGGTGATTTAAATAGATAATAGCTAATAAAATAAGCCTTAAATATCGATTAAACAAAATATATTACAATCTCATACAAGAAGATTTTATCTTTCCTAGGCATTAATATAATATATACATTTATAAATAAAATATATCTCTCCTACGCATTGGCGAAGGCGAAATCGAAGAAACCAACTCATGTAAGTTTCTGGGCATCTTAATAGATAAACATCTGAGCTTCAAAGAGCACATCACTCATATTAGTTCTAACTTATCAAAATCTATCGGAATCCTAAATAACGTTAAAAATTTCCTGCCTGAAGCAGCTTTACAAATGCTCTACCGAACGCTCATTTCCCCATACTTGCAATACCGAATAGAAGCATGGCACGGACTTGATAAATATAAATCCAATATACTTTTTATTCTGTAAAAACGAGCCATCATAGCGGTAAAGAAGCTAGAATATAATGCTCACACAAATGATTCATTTAAGAGTGTACAAATGCTTAAACTTACGGATCTCTACAAGCTCTCCTTATATAATTTCATAGATAAAACATTGACCAATAATGGCGACAATAACCTGAAACAACTATCAACTGCACAAGCTGGTCATCACGACCATTCAACCTGTAATAGAAGTAACTTCATGCTTCCTCATTATTCGAAAGCTCGGTCGCAACACAGTATCCTCTTCGTTGGAACTAAAACTTGGAACTCTATACCTGCGGAGATCCGTGAAAGTAATTCTTGCAAAGTATTCCAAATAAATCTTGAATCTCATTTCCTCTCAGAATATTAGTCGTGTAAAATGACCAAGTCAAATCTTGCCTCCTACATGATTGGTCCTGATAGGGTAATTTGCCATGGTTAATATCATTGATCCTCAGCCTGCTTTCAAAACGTCTATAAAACATACTGCTGACTTCTAGCCCTTGTGAACTATTGTGTAAAATGAAGCATCGAATTTCGAGTTAACTATTTCATTGATCAGTCTAATGCGTAACATTGATCAGTCTAATGTGCAACATTGATCAGTCTAATGCGTAACATTGATCAGTCTAATGTGTAACATTGATCAGCCTAATGCGTAACATTGATCAGTCTAATGTGTAACATTGAAAAGTCTAATGCGTGGCATTAATCAGCCTAATGTGTAACTAGGGTAAGTGAATTGGGTGAAACTTTATTGAACACCTTAGAATAGCGTTGGTGGTAGGGTACCCTAGAAGTCGCTGAACTTATTCGGGCCCACAGGTAGCTATACTCAAATTTGACCATTGTGCTACACCTGAGAAACAATCGACCTCTTTATCGCCTGTGGTAAATAAATTGCTTAAATTATTTAAATAATACATCGGTATGCTAAAGGACATTATATTCTTCTTCTATAGGGATGAAAAATCGTTTTTCAAATAGAGACGAAAATATTTTAGAGACGTGTTACGTAAAAGTTCGTTCTCATTTCCAGCATTGGAATAGAATTTCATATTGGGAAGCATCTGTAAAAAGTAATGTTTATTTTTTTCATTTTATACCTTTTTTAATTGTTCGTTTCAACCTGATGTCTTCTAGAAATTGCGCACTTAGCAGCATGTCACATGTCTACGGCATCTGACGTCAGTGTCACACTATAGCATCTGGTGTCAGTGTCACACTACAGCATCTGGTGTCAGTGTCACACTACAGCATCTGGTGTCAGTGTCACACTACAGCATCTGGTGTCAGTGTCACACTACAGCATCTGGTGTCAGTGTCACACTACAGCATCTAGTGTCAGTGTCACACTACAGCATCTGGTGTCAGTGTCACACTACAGCATCTGGTGTCAGTGTCACACTACAGCATCTGGTGTCAGTGTCACACTACAGCATCTAGTGTCAGTGTCACACTACAGCATCTGGTGTCAGTGTCACACTACAGCATCTGGTGTCAGTGTCACACTACAGCATCTGGTGTCAGTGTCACACTACAGCATCTAGTGTCAGTGTCACACTACAGCATCTGGTGTCAGTGTCACACTACAGCATCTGGTGTCAGTGTCACACTACAGCATCTGATGTCAGTGTCACACTACAGCATCTGGTGTCAGTGTCACACTACAGCATCTGGTGTCAGTGTCACACTACAGCATCTGATGTCAGTGTCACACTACAGCATCTGGTGTCAGTGTCACACTACAGCATCTGATGTCAGTGTCACACTACAGCATCTGGTGTCAGTGTCACACTACAGCATCTGATGTCAGTGTCACACTACAGCATCTGATGTCAGTGTCACACTACAGCATCTGGTGTCAGTGTCACACTACAGCATCTGATGTCAGTGTCACATAACAGAGACACTATAATAATGATAATGAAGGCATCTACGGATGCTTCATTTCCAATCAAGCCCGATACATATCACCTTAAATTGTACATTGGATTTTCAAATGCCTTATAACTCACGCCAGGACGCCAAGACGCTTTCTCCCGGTCGAGACCGGTACCCATTTCAGACACCTGGGTAGAGTGGGGCATTGTGCTTGGAATTTTTCTCCTGTACCCAACAGAGAAAATCGCCACTGCCAGCGCCGAGATTCGATCCCGGGCCTCCCGCACGGCGGCAGAACCCTCTAGCCACATGGCTATGGCGGCACTACGACATACTAACTAACAAACTCTACTTCGAATGTGATACACGCCAAGTAGATACCAATTTATGAACCTACCTGAGCGTACAAACGTGGCAGAATGCATTGGTTTGCTCTACCCCTGCTTGCAACAGCGTCATATGCTCGCTTCCAGTTCTGGCTGCTGGAAAGATGCGGTAGCGCTGAGTGAACGCTCTATTGTTCTTACTCTTACTTTGTTCTGTAACTGTTTTATTTTTTTGGTTGTGAAAAATTTGATTTTCATTTCGTTTAAATCTTGATACTTTAATTTTTAATAATTGTCTATTCGATTTTATTTTGATTCTTGAAATTTTTTCTGTTTTTCCAAACTTTAGTTTTCAATTTTTTTTCAGCACTACGGTGTTTAATCTTCTCCACCCTTTACTATCATGGTTTTTGGTCATTTTTGTTTTTCGACGCGGAAGTCGTGAATTTTATCAAGTTATTTATTGCAATTATCATTTATCTCTCCCCGTTTCTTGTTCTGTAATCTATTCATAATGGGAACGAGGAAAAATAATCAATGATTTAAACATCAAGTAGGTTACCCTATCAAGAAAGATCTTAATTCATTTTTTTCGACCCTAACCTAACGTAGCCCAACATAGCCTAATTTAACCTAACATAGCCTAACGTACCCTTACATAGCGTAACCTATTATTAACCTCACATGGCATAGCCTAACGTACCCTTACATAGCGTAACCTATTATTAACCTCACATAGCATAGCCTAACGTACCCTTACATAGCGTAACCTAACTTAACTTTAACCTCACATAGCCGAACACAACCTATCATCCATTCGCAAAAAAAATTCGCGTTTATTTCAACAAGCAAGGAAACACAACCTATCCCATCTTAACCGCGGTCCTAAGCTAAATTATTCTATTCATTTTTATACCATTCTTTTGTAAAATAAAAATTTTTTTTATTTCTCATCATGATAATGTTTTTCTGAGCATATTTTCTGGCCCCACCCTCGTCATCATGATTGTATCAAGCGCACGTGGAAACGACGTTTGCTGCTGATACTGAAGTCTATAGAGTGAAAACGTGCTGCATAATGTTACGAGTTTGTTATTTAAATTACGGCTCAATTCATGTGTTTAATCTGATAAAAAAATTGATGTTTTCAAGCGAGCTAATCGTACTCGAACAACAAACAAACAAAAAACGGCATCTACGGATGCTTTATTTCCAATTTCAAGCCTGATACATATCACCTTGTACATTGGATTCTCAAATGCCTTATATCTAACTAACTTATAACACGCCACTCAATCAGCACAGAAGTTGGTCTCGTGCTCTAATTTCTATTTTCAGAGCGAAAATTTGGGAATTGCAGAGCTCAAGTCAGAAGAAAAGGTGACTTCTTAATTTTTATTTGTGACTCTGTTTTACCACGGAGAATTTTTTAATACCTTCAAGAAGGGACGAATAGAGCATAATAGAATAGAAGGGTATTTCCTACATCCTCTCATACTTGGCTTCCCGTTTTCTACGTTCACCGGAATTGCTGTCTGCTCTCACAAAGGAAAAATGAAGATGAAATTGATTTCACGGAATTATATATTTTTTGTGTATGAACAACGAATTTTGCCAAGCAAATACCTTCCACGCAGGCTTGTTAATGCTAGAAAGTATATGTGCGTACATATGTTCACAAGAAGTGTTCTACTCCACAAATATGTATACACAGGTAAAATTTTTGCACAATTTTTGCGTAAAGCTAAACCAGCTGTGCATCTCTTGCTCCGCCATACTTAATGGTCGTATTAGCCGTGTCGGTCATGCTGATCATGTTAGTCATGTCGGTCATGCTGATCATGTTAATCATGTTGGTCAAGTAGATCACGGTTATGTCTCTCATGTTGGTCAAAATGGTCCTCTCGGTCATATCGATCATGTCAATCATGCTGGTCATGTCATGATTTCGGTCCTGTCGGTCATCTCAGTGATGTTAGTCATATCTGTCACGTCGAGCATGCTGCTCACGTCTATCATGTTGCTCAGGATGGTTATGTCAGTCAGTCATGTTCGGCATATCGGTACGTCGGGCAGGCTGTCTTGTCGATTATGCACATAGGTCACGACAGTCAAGTTACTGTTTGCCATGATGGTCATGTTGGTCATGCTCCTCTTGGTCATGTCGAAACACCCGGCGCGTTGCATCGAAACGATACAGGATCGTTATCGTGACTCTCGTCTACAGACCTTATATTAATGGTCTCAAATTATTGTCACACTTTCATTATTATAGATTTTAACCGACTAAATATAAATTTAAAAAATAACATTAATACAACGCTAACGGTTGTTAACGAAGAATCTTACTTGATAATGTTCTTGGTGTATTTATTTATTGGTATATTTGTTCAGTGTCCTCTTCTTCCGTCTCTCTTTCACGCTCATAAGGATGCTTAATGACCGTATTTGTGATACGAGTTTCACCAGTTCACAATTGCAATAATATTTTAATCACAGGTACTATTGGGATGAATATATTTGTTCGTCATCCCATCTGGAAGATTTGCCGAAAAAATATCGAATCCCGTCAATTTTGACGGGCCGTGTACCCTGGTTATAAAAAATTTCTTAAACCATAACGGAAAGCCAACGTTGTTTGTAAAACAATAACTCGTGTGTTTGAGGCCATCTGTAAATTATCTGTACAACAGGCATCGTTTGCCCAAACTGCGCCCTATATTTCCGCGGACAATTTGTGCGGGCACTTATGGTTCTGTTCCCCCATACCTCGCCCAATATACCGCCTGGCTTACTACTTAATGGCAATCGTAAACACACAAAATTGTACCTCCGCTCTATTTACAGGTGGACTTATGAACAGTTCACCTACTCGAGGATGGCAGCTGCAAGATGTGGGTTGTTTCCCTAAATGTGGGGGAAGATGTGGGTTGTATTCCCACAGCAAAGCTCGTGGTGACTTGATATGTTGAAGTGAACTGCTTTTTGGCTCGTTCCTGCGCCCAGTCAAACTTCGGGGGCTGGGATTTTTTTATCTTTGTCTGTTTCAATTTAAACAATTTAAACAATTTTTTAAACAATTTTAAACAATTTATTTACCACAGGAGATACAGAGGTAGAATGTTTCTTAAGTCTAGTACAATGGACAAGTTTGAATATAGCTACCTGTGGGCCCGAATAAGTTCAGCGACTTCTGGGGCATCCTACCATCAACATTATTCTAAGGTGTACATTAATGTTTAACCTAAATCACTTAACCTAGTTTCACATTAGACTGATCAGTGAGATAATTCAATCGATATCAGATATTTCATTTTACAATATAGGTTATGTGGACTATATTTAACAGTACATTCGATAAAAGATTTAACACCAGACTGAAGGCGAATTACATATTACCCATGGCAAATTTCATTATTGGAAACAGTCATGTTGGAGACAAGATTTGACTTGGTGATCTTACATGACTAATATTCCGATAGGAAGTGAGTCTCGAGATTTCTTTTGAATAACTTGTAAGAATTACTATCACGGATCTCCGCAGGTATTGAGTTCCAAGTTTTAGTTCCAACGAAGAGGATACTGTGTTGCGACCGGGCCTTTGAATAATAAGGAAGCATGAATTTACTTCTATTTCGGGTTAAATGGTCGTGATGACCAGTTTGCGCACTTAATAATAGTTTCAGGCTATTGTCGCCATCATTTCTTAATGTTTTGTAAATGAAATTACAAATGGAGATTTTATAGAGATCTGGAAGTTTAAGTATTTGTAAATTTTTAAATGAATCATTTGTGTGAGCATTATATTCTAGATTCTTTACCGCTCTGATTGCTCTTTTTTGCAGAGTAAAAATTATATTGGTTTTATTTTTATCAGTTCCGTGCCATGCTTCTATTCCGTACTGCAAGTATGGTGAAATGAGCGTTCGGTAGAGCATTCGTAAAGCTGTTTCAGGCAGGTAATTTTTAACTTTATTCAGGATTCCGATGGATTTCGATAATTTAGAACTAATATTAGCGATGTGCTCTTTAAAGGTCAGATGTTTATCTATTGTGATGCCCAGAAACTTGCATGAGTTGGTTTCTTCGATTTCACCTTCGCCAATTTTTATGTGTGGGAGAGATATGTTTTTCTTGTATGAGAATGTAATATACTTTGTTTTTTCGATGTTGAGGCTTATTTTATTAGCTTTAAGCCATAATGAAACCTTATGGAGTTCATTATTCATGCTCTCCGCAATCATAGCGGGATTTTGGCTCGGAAGGACCGTAGAAAGCGTGCTGTCATCGGCAAAAAGTATGAATTTGAAAAATGTTGTTGATTTGATAATATCATTTATAAATATCAGAAATAGGAGAGGCCCTAGGACAGACCCTTGTGGAACTCCATGGCTAATTGTCTGTGGGTCCGATTTTGCGTCGTCAACGACAACGTATTGCTTCCGATTTGTTAGGTATGATTTGAACCAATCATGGGCAATTCCTCGAATGCCATAACAGTGTAGTTTCGAGAGTAATATCTTATGGTCCACACAGTCGAATGCTTTTCGAAAGTCAAGAAAAACGGAGAAAACAAGCTTTCCTTCATCTATATTAGAGTAAAGGTACTGTAAATGATTTAATACAGCTTGTGTCGTTGATTTCTTAGAACGAAAACCGAATTGTCCGTCATAGAGAAAAGATTTTTGTTCAAAATACGAATACACTTTTTTATACACAATTTTTTCAAATATTTTGCTCATAATTGGTAAAACAGAGATAGGTCTATAATTATTAACGCAGTTTTTATCACCATTTTTAAAAATAGGGGTGACTCTGGCAGTTTTGAGAGAGTTGGGGAAGATACCTTGAGAAAGCGAATGGTTGATAATATCAGATATGCACGGTGCTATTATATCAGCAATAGCCTTAAGAACTTTAGCTGAAAATTTATTTAATCCATTTGATTTATTTTTCAAGTTGTTTATGCATGTAATTACATCGGAGGGGTTAGTTGGCGGGAAAAAGAAAGAGTTGTGTTCACGGACATGGTCCATGTATTGCAAGTGGTCTGTAGGTTCACTAACGACACTATCGGCTATATTTTTTCCTATATTTATAAAAAAGTTGTTGAACACTGTTGCAATATCTTGTTTATCATGATATTTTACATTTTCGTGAACGATGGATTCAATCGTTTTTTTAGCGTTATTATTCGGTCTATAGCATGAATTAAGCAGGCGCCAAGTTTTTTTAATATCAGTTTTGTAGTCAGTGAATTTGCGCGTAAAGTAGTTTTGTTTCGATGTTCGTATTTGATTTGTCACATGATTCCTGAATCTGTTATACGTTAAT
Source organism: Morinoia aosen (assembly GCA_030386875.1). Classification (NCBI taxonomy): domain Eukaryota; kingdom Metazoa; phylum Arthropoda; class Malacostraca; order Amphipoda; family Talitridae; genus Morinoia; species Morinoia aosen. The sequence goes on from CM059558.1 coordinate 23,252,814, forward strand.
CTAGAGATTCGTCCTTCGTATAGTAAGGCTAAGTATGCTTGACGTTTCTTTATATTGATCACGATATCTTCAGTAATCCAAGGTTTTTGTCTATTTTTCGGCGTAATTGTGCGGGTGATTATTGGACAACATTGGTTATATGCGGTCGTTATAGTTTCAGTTAGTTTTAGTATTGCTTGGTCAATGTTAATCGCATTATTGTCTAGTTCATAGATGTCCAATGATGGCATTAATTCTTCTAGAACAGTTCGCATTGTCCCCAAGTTATATTCGTTTATATTCGTTTCAGGAAGTTTTGGGGGATTTTCATCGAACTGTCGTGAGTTCTAGATCGATTTTTGAAGTTTTCGTTCATCGTTGTCAGGTAATCGTTGATTTTTGAGTGCTTCAGGAAATTTTCATGGATTGTCACCAAACTGTCGCTTGTCTCAGTTCGATTTCGAAAACGTTGATCGTCGTTGCTTCCTGGTGTTTTTGTGGATTGCAATCGAATTGTCCTTCGATTTCTAAAGTTTTCATCGATCATATGAATGTTATCGTTGATCTTTGCGTACCTCTTGATATTTCCGTAGATTATATTTCAATTAGCGTAAATTATGGTCGCGTGGACCGAAAAGTCAGACTGATTATCATAAGTCGAGGACCTAAATATGTGATCGAGGACCTAAATTAAATATCGGACAAGCTGTTTAATTGTGTGATTGATAACCCGAAATAGATATAACTTATCAAATTTGAGATAATTCAAACAATCTGTAATAGTATAGGGCTCGAGATACCACAGTGCGAGCCTCGTGTTTCTTCCTGTAGGGAAAAGGAAAAAGTTAGCCGTAATTTCCCACTTGACCCAAGTGGCTAAAATTGGTAAAATTTCAAAAATAAAAATAAAATTGGTAAAATAAAATTCCAAGTGGCTAAAATTGGTAAAATTTTAAAAATAAAAATAAAATTGGTAAAATAAAATTCCAAATGGCTAAAATTGGTAAAATTTTAAAAATAAAAATAAAATTGGTAAAATAAAATTCCAAGTGGCTAAAATTGGTGCCGGCCTGAACGAAGGTAACAGCAGTTGCAGTGTCACGTTAATTTTAAAGCATTTGAGGAACCATTCTGTGACGTGACATCAAATTGGTTGGAATGAAAACCTTCCTTTATAAATAGGACTAACAATTTAAATTCATAATTCAAATGTATCAGTATTAGATTTAATGTGTCATCTTAATTAAATCTTAGACCAAGTTAATTAAATTTAGGTGTACTTTATCGGAGTAACGTATAATTTAATGACTATGATACTGACTCATTAAATACTTAGCTATCTGATTACCTCATTTAAATGATGGATATTTTAATTGTTCGAAAAATTTAGGATAGTTTTCCCAAAACTACTACATTGACAACTAATACAAATCTCTAGGCTCTAAATGAAAAAGCGTTACTGTATAATCAAGGGTATCCGAGCACACAATTTTATCCCACAATTACATGAACTATCCCACAAAGACAGTTTTAGTTAACAGTCACAATAAATCAACGCAGCATAAAACACCAGCTCTAATGCCAAATTTTGAATTATTTCCTTGAATTTTATCCTATTTTTCTTTATTTTGCTACAAACGATTTCAATTTATCACTAGTGTACTTTTTACTCCTTCAGGAGGCTCAGGAAATACATGATGGGTCGATTAAAATCTATGAATTTAAATGCTGTTTACAATGAATTATCTGTTCCTTACAACAACCCTCCAGGTGATGAATTAGTGACCATATTATCAACAAACTTTTTTTTTTTTCCAGTACATCCTTCAATCTTTCAGTGTGCACGATCTTCCAAAAGCGAACATTATAAAGATTCCAAAAAAATCCCAGAAAGTGTTCCCCATTCACACGAAATTAAAATGCTCCTCCCTAGAGCGGCAGGCAAACAAGCGGGACCGAAAGTGCCTTCTCTCGCCGCGTCGAGGTAGACACGCACCAAGTATGCACGGTTGGCACCCCGTGGGTCTCATGCACGAAACATGACATGGGTTCCTCCAAGAGCAAACTTGACCCAAGGGATTAAAATCTTGCGCTTGTGCCTAGCGCATGGGTGTCAATGAGCAAACTGCTCCTTGTGAGGGCAAAGCGAGACGTCGGTTCCGGTGCGGCGATCTTCCAGCGCTCCTTGTGTCAAAGCTTCGCACTCTACCGTAGACTTGGTTGTGGTTCTCCTGCTTGAACCTGGAACTTTTGATTTTTCAAATTGAATTTAGACAATTCAAACAATTTATTCAGCATAAGAGATACAACAGTAGATTGTTTCTTAATTTTAGTACAATGGACAAATTTGAGTATAGCTACTTGAGGGCCCGAATAAGTTCAGCGACTTCTAAGCCATCCTATCATCAACTCTATAACCACATTCTAATGTGTGCAATTATGTTTAACCGAATTTAATTAACCATTGACTAATCATTGAATTAGTTCAATCAAGATTCGATGCTTAATATTACGATAATAACTTTTATGGTTAAACGTGAGCATTGAATTCTCGAAAAAATTTGAGAAAAAATTTTTTATTGTTATTATTATGGTGTCCTTTTTCCTTTTGTTGCATGCTTTTTTTTGAAGGAGTGATATTGTATTGTGAACAAACCCCCACACTGTCTGGCTTCGAAATACTGGAGCTGGTACCTCTTCGTCCCTGGAACTTGAATCTTTTTGGTAATGTTGGGGGGGGGGGATTGTGTTGTGAAGACACACCCACAACTTTTTTGTTTTCAATAATCTTACTATGTAGACGTTTGTGGTACTATGAAGTAATACTGTTCTTCTTTCAAAAATTTTTAGCGTATTAAAATGGGACATCGCAAAAGAATTTATTTATCACAACGAACAAAGAGTTTTGTAAAAGATGAATTTTTTTTTATCAGTTTGTATCAATTTTCTAAAATGCATGCACTTTCATTCAACGTCTCCTCTTCTTTCTAACACGCCTATAATTGAAATAAATCTAACTAATTGAAATGTATAAATGTAAATAATTGAAACTGAATTTTCTTCTTGAAAGCAGTTTGAACGGGTAATTTTTGAAGTGAAACAGTAGATAATTAAAAGTAGGAACAGAATTTTTTACCCATTCGGCACTTGACTGGCTTACCACGTGTGTCTCATGAGCTGTGCTGCACTAAAAGTATTAGTCCCTCATATCAATTAAGCAATTTATGAATAAATGCTTGGTTAGGAAACTGTGAAAAATCACCCTTTTCACCTGATTTGAACGAAACGCTCTAGAGTAGAGCAAAAGAAATTCGGTTTGCTCTAACACGTTCATTGAAACATTAATATATCACTAGGCAAATTTCTCATTTATGCATAATTAATCAGTGTTCATTGGAACATTAATGTATCACTAGGCAAATTTCTCATTTATGTATGATTAATGAGGAGTATTTCAATTATTTTACAATCATTTTTAGATTAATTTTAGCGTACGAGGTAAAGTATCATTGTTTTATTACCTTTTCCCATTCGTGATAAACAGAATTGGTTTGAGCGATAAAGTCGGGTTTTAAATCTGCTACTTAGAACCTAACTAAACAAAACGAAGCAAACGCAGTCAACGTGTATGTATCGCATCCATAATACGTATTGTTGTTCTCGAATGCTAGCAGGAATAACATTTAAGTTGGACTCGCACTTAAAAGATTGTCGTTGCTTTCTTCAAAAAACCGGTCCTGTTTTCTGAAATACTGTAATTGGGAAAGCGTAAAAGTCCTTCCGTTATTTAATAGCCAATGCGCTTTACGTACAAAAATACACTGAAAAGTGGAAATATCTGGAGATAACTTGTTTATTAATCTTCACCTTAGAGAAGTTTTCTTGAGCTTGTGTGGAAACACTCTACATACGCGAGCTGCGACTTTGAAGGAACGCTAATTTAAAATCAGTCGAGACGTTGATCAGAAGTACAAATTGAATAAATTTGAATTTTGATGGGTCGCTGGAACGTTAAAAGTGCTTTATAAAGTTCACATCCTTCATTTGCAGCTGTGCAGCGGCTTGCCATTGGCTGAACTGAGGCGGTGTTAGCTGTGGCAAGCGTTATCGCAGGGCTCATCTGAAGCTTGTGGTCACTTCCATCATGTGGTGTTGGGCTGGTGACAGGTGGTGTGGTGTGGTGGTGTGGTGTTGGGCTGGTGACAGGCGGTGTGGTGTGGTGTTGGGCTGGTGACAGGCGGTGTGGTGTGGTGGTGTGGTGTTGGGCTGGTGACAGGCGGTGTGGTGTGGTGGTGTGGTGTTGGGCTGGTGACAGGCGGTGTGGTGTGGTGGTGTGGTGTTGGGCTGGTGACAGGCGGTGTGGTGTGGTGTTGGGCTGGTGACAGGTGGTGTGGTGTGGTGTTGGGCTGGTGACAGGCGGTGTGGTGTGGTGGTGTGGTGTTGGGCTGGTGACAGGCGGTGTGGTGTGGTGTTGGGCTGGTGACAGGCGGTGTGGTGTGGTGTTGGGCTGGTGACAGGCGGTGTGGTGTGGTGGTGTGGTGTTGGGCTGGTGACAGGCGGTGTGGTGTTGTGTTGGGCTGGTGACAGGCGGTGTGGTGTGGTGTTGGGCTGGTGACAGGCGGTGTGGTGTTGTGTTGGGCTGGTGACAGGCGGTGTGGTGTGGTGTTGGGCTGGTGACAGGCGGTGTGGTGTGGTGGTGTGGTGTTGGGCTGGTGACAGGCGGTGTGGTGTTGTGTTGGGCTGGTGACAGGCGGTGTGGTGTGGTGTTGGGCTGGTGACAGGCGGTGTGGTGTGGTGGTGTGGTGTTGGGCTGGTGACAGGCGGTGTGGTGTGGTGGTGTGGTGTTGGGCTGGTGACAGGCGGTGTGGTGGGGTGTTGAGCTGGTGACAGGCGGTGTGGTGTGGTTGTGTGGTGTTGGGCTGGTGACAGGCGGTGTGGTGTGGTGGTGTGGTGTTGGGCTGGTGACAGGCGGTGTGGTGTGGTGGTATGGTGTTGGGCTGGTGACAGGCGGTGTGGTGTGGTGTTTCGCTGGTGACAGGCGGTGTGGTGAGGTGGTGTGGTGTTGGGCTGGTGACAGGCGGTGTGGTTTGGTGTTGGGCTGGTGACAGGCGGTGTGGTGTGGTGTTGGGCTGGTGACAGGCGGTGTGGTGTGGTGGTGTGGTATTGGGCTGGTGACAGGCGGTGTTGTGTGGTGGTGTGGTGTTGGGCTGGTGACAGGCGGTGTGGTGTGGTGTTGGGCTGGTGACAGGCGGTGTGGTGTGGTGTTGGGCTGGTGACAGGCGGTGTGGTGTGGTTGTGTGGTGTTGGGCTGGTGACAGGCTGTGGTGTGGTGGTGTGGTGTTGGGCTGGTGACAGGCGGTGTGGTGTGGTGGTGTGGTGTTGGGCTGGTGACAGGTGGTGTGGTGTGGTGGTGTGGTGTTGTGTAGTGGTGTGCTATGGTGTTGGGCTGGTGACAGGCGGTGTGGTGTGGTGGTGTGGTGTTGTGTAGTGGTGTGCTATGGTGTTGGGCTGGTGACAGGCGGTGTGGTGTGGTGGTGTGGTGTTGGGCTTGTGACAGGCGGTGTGGTGTGGTGTGGTGGTGTGGTGTTGTGCTGGTGACAGGTGGTGTGGTGTGGTGGTGGTGTTGGGCTGGTGACAGGCGGTGTGGTGTGGTGGTGTGGGGTTGGGCTGGTGACAGGTGGTGTGGTGTGGTGGTGTGGTGTTGGGCTGGTGACAGGCGGTGTGGTGTGGTGGTGTGGTGTTGTGTAGTGGTGTGCTATGGTGTTGGGCTGGTGACAGGCGGTGTGGTGTGGTGTTGGGCTGATGACAGCCAGTGAAGTGTGGTGGTGTGGCGTGGTGGATACAGTGAACTGGACTTTTTGTGGTGGACTAAGAAGGTGGTTTGGATGTGGTTTGGAGAATTTGGTTGGCTAGGTTTGGTATGGTGGATTTGGTGACGTAGACTTGAGATGGCGGATTTGTTTGGCTTGATATAGTGTGGTGGATTTGGTGTGGTGGATTTGTTGAGAGGGATTTAGTGAGGTGGAATTTGTAGGATTGATTTAGTGGTATGGATTTGGTGGGATATATTTAGTTTGGTTGTACTTGTGTGGTTGGATGGATTTAGGGGGTTGATTTTGTGGGATGGATTTAGTGATGCGGATTTAAAGGTGTGGATTTGGTACGGTTTACTTGGTATGGTGGATTAAGTCCGGCAAACAAGCAGATACAGTAGATCCAAATAATACTTATTTATACAAATTAAAATTGAACATTAATTATATTCGTCACGAAGCAAATATGAACCCAAATTTCATTTTCATAAATTAGTAAACACCGAACTAAATACGAAGACAATAATTTAGGAGACTATAAGAAAAGTTTTTTAACTTATTCAAAGTTTTATTGGATTAAAATTTCCCTCCAAACTGACGTTTCAGGATTGGCTAAAGTTGCTGAAATCATAATATCATTCGTTCAATAAAAGAATTGCATGGTTCGAAGTGAAAAACGTCCATGTTTTACATGTGCGGAAACGAGAAGGCCTAATTTTTTAAGTTGTTCTCTTATTTGTTGTGTACACTACCCGGCCCATAAGTTTGTCTAACCCTGATCAAATGTAAGTATAATTGAATAATTTTTTCAAGATTTTTGAGTAACATATTTTGAAAGGAGGATATATGAGCAAATTTGGAGAAAAGGATACAGGAAAAAATTTGAATGCTCAGTGTCACTAGTGATCAGCTCTAGACTTGTTCTCTCTAAAACTCTGCAAATATGAATAACCCGTCAGTGTCACTAGTGATCAGCTCTAGACTTGTTCTCTCTAAAACTCTGCAAACATGAATAACCCGTCAGTGTCACTAGTGATCAGCTCTAGACTTGTTCTCTCTAAAACTCTACAAACATGAATAACCCGTCAGTGTCACTAGTGATCAGCTCTAGACTTGTTCTCTCTAAAACTCTGCAAACATGAATAACCCGTCAGTGTCACTAGTGATCAGCTCTAGACTTGTTCTCTCTAAAACTCTACAAACATGAATAATCCGTCAGTGTCACTAGTGATCAGCTCTAGACTTGTTCTCTCTAAAACTCTACAAACATGAATAACCCGTCAGTGTCACTAGTGATCAGCTCTAGACTTGTTCTCTCTAAAACTTTACAAACATGAATAACCCGTCAGTGTCACTAGTGATCAGCTCTAGACTTGTTCTCTCTAAAACTCTACAAACATGAATAACCCGTCAGTGTCACTAGTGATCAGCTCTAGACTTGTTCTCTCTAAAACTCTACAAACATGAATAACCCGTCAGTGTCACTAGTGATCAGCTCTAGACTTGTTCTCTCTAAAACTCTACAAACATGAATAACCCGTCAGTGTCACTAGTGATCAGCTCTAGACTTGTTCTCTCTAAAACTCTACAAACATGAATAACCCGTCAGTGTCACTAGTGATCAGCTCTGGACTTGTTCTCTCTAAAACTCTGCAAACATGAATAACCCGTCAGTGTCACTAGTGATCAGCTCTAGACTTGTTCTCTCTAAAACTCTACAAACATGAATAACCCGTCAGTGTCACTAGTGATCAGCTCTAGACTTGTTCTCTCTAAAACTCTGCAAACATGAATAACCCGTCAGTGTCACTAGTGATCAGCTCTAGACTTGTTCTCTCTAAAACTCTACAAACATGAATAACCCGTCAGTGTCACTAGTGATCAGCTCTAGACTTGTTCTCTCTAAAACTCTACAAACATGAATAACCCGTCAGTGTCACTAGTGATCAGCTCTAGACTTGTTCTCTCTAAAACTCTACAAACATGAATAACCCGTCAGTGTCACTAGTGATCAGCTCTAGACTTGTTCTCTCTAAAACTCTGCAAACATGAATAACCCGTCAGTGTCACTAGTGATCAGCTCTAGACTTGTTCTCTCTAAAACTCTACAAACATGAATAACCCGTCAGTGTCACTAGTGATCAGATCTAGACTTGTTCTCTCTAAAACTCTACAAACATGAATAACCCGTCAGTGTCACTAGTGATCAGCTCTAGACTTGTTCTCTCCAAAACTCTACAAACATGAATAACCCGTCAGTGTCACTAGTGATCAGCTCTAGACTTGTTCTCTCTAAAACTTTACAAACATGAATAACCCGTCAGTGTCACTAGTAATCAGCTCTAGACTTGTTCTCTCTAAAACTCTGCAAACATGAATAACCCGTCAGTGTCACTAGTGATCAGCTCTAGACTTGTTCTCTCTAAAACTCTACAAACATGAATAACCCGTCAGTGTCACTAGTGATCAGCTCTAGACTTGTTCTCTCCAAAACTCTACAAACATGAATAACCCGTCAGTGTCACTAGTGATCAGCTCTAGACTTGTTCTCTCTAAAACTTTACAAACATGAATAACCCGTCAGTGTCACTAGTGATCAGCTCTAGACTTGTTCTCTCTAAAACTCTACAAACATGAATAATCCGTCAGTGTCACTAGTGATCAGCTCTAGACTTGTTCTCTCTAAAACTCTACAAACATGAATAACCCGTCAGTGTCACTAGTGATCAGCTCTAGACTTGTTCTCTCTAAAACTCTACAAACATGAATAACCCGTCAGTGTCACTAGTGATCAGCTCTAGACTTGTTCTCTCTAAAACTCTACAAACATGAATAATCCGTCAGTGTCACTAGTGATCAGCTCTAGACTTGTTCTCTCTAAAACTCTACAAACATGAATAATCCGTCAGTGTCACTAGTGATCAGCTCTAGACTTGTTCTCTCTAAAACTCTACAAACATGAATAACCCGTCAGTGTCACTAGTGATCAGCTCTAGACTTGTTCTCTCTAAAACTCTACAAACATGAATAACCCGTCAGTGTCACTAGTGATCAGCTCTAGACTTGTTCTCTCTAAAACTTTACAAACATGAATAACCCGTCAGTGTCACTAGTGATCAGCTCTAGACTTGTTCTCTCTAAAACTCTGCAAACATGAATAACCCGTCAGTGTCACTAGTGATCAGCTCTAGACTTGTTCTCTCTAAAACTCTACAAACATGAATAACCCGTCAGTTTCACTAGTGATCAGCTCTAGACTTGTTCTCTCTAAAACTCTGCAAACATGAATAACCCGTCAGTGTCACTAGTGATCAGCTCTAGACTTGTTCTCTCTAAAACTCTACAAATATGAATAACCCGTCAGTGTCACTAGTGATCAGCTCTAGACTTGCTCTCTCTAAAACTCTACAAATATGAATAACCCGTCAGTGTCACTAGTGATCAGCTCTAGACTTGTTCTCTCTAAAACTCTGCAAACATGAATAACCCGTCAGTGTCACTAGTGATCAGCTCTAGACTTGTTCTCTCTAAAACTTTGCAAATATGAATAACCCGTCAGTGTCACTAGTGATCAGCTCTAGACTTGTTCTCTCTAAAACTCTGCAAAAATGAATAACCCGTCAGTGTCACTAGTGATCAGCTCTAGACTTGTTCTCTCAAAAACTCTGCAAACATGAATAACCCGTCAGTGTCACTAGTGATCAGCTCTGGACTTGCTCTCTCTAAAACTCTGCAAACATGAATAACCCGTCAGTGTCACTAGTAATCAGCTCTAGATTTGCTCTCTCTAAAACTCTGTAATCATGAATAATTCCGTTGGTAAAAACCTACAAAATTAGCCGTCTTCGACAAATGGCAAGTTATAGGTTTGCATGGGGCTTTGAAATCAATGAAGTACACCAAAGCAGAGTCTCAAATGATGGCCATATGGCTTAGGACCGCGTAAAAAAACTGTTTTGCAATGAAAAAATAAAACTGAAGAACAGTGATTCAAAGATAACGAAGGCAGAGCGAGCGGAAGTTCTGAATACGGTGTGCTTTGAAGCGATTGGTGAAAGCAAACCCATGGAAAAGCGTTCAGCAGTTGACCAGCATTTTCAACGATGGTGATCAGAAAATTTCTGCTTGCTCCATTAGTCAAGTGAAGGAAATCAGTTGTAGGAGTTCCTCTGCTCCCAGGAAGCCATTGGTTATTGAAGCTAATCGAACGAAACGGCTTCTATGTACGGAAGACCACAAGGTAGAGCAATGAAAACTCGTCTTGTGGTCAGATGGATCGAGGTTTACCTTGTTTCAGAAAGATGGCAGACGTAGGTATACTAAGGCTGAAAACCGTCGAAACTTTGGAACCTTCCCGCATCATTAATGCGACAATACAGTGTGATGATCTGGCTTCACATCACCGGTATTATGTACAGGCTTCACAGCACCGGTAGTATGTGTAGGCATCACATCACCAGTATTATGTACAGGCATCACATCACCGGTAGTATGTGTAGGCACCACATCACCGGAATTATGTATAGGCATCACATCACCGGGATTACGTAAAGGCATCACAACACCGGTGTCGTGCTAGCGATCTTGCGGGTTACTTGAACATTCTAGACGACCAAGTACATCCTTGGATTCTCTTTTTCCGTTGGTTATTGTATGTTTCAAGGTAACAACATTCGCATCCACCGGTCTCGTGCAGTGCAACATTGGTTCAGGGATCACAAGGGATCACTTTATCAAGCGGAGTGGCCTCCACATTCTCTTGATTTAAACCCTTTCGAAAATTTGTGAGACACACTGGAGAGGGAGCTTCGAGAATCAACACTTCTCCCTTAACCTTTAAAAGATCTTTCTTGACGTTTGCTCGTACTTAAGACATAAATTCGTTTAACCTGCAAAATGTCGTAGAAGCAATCTATGCCTAATAGAACGTAAGCTGAAATCAATGAGAGAGGTGGAATACACTATTAAGTATAATTGTTTATATTATGTCTTCATTTATGCATAGAGCAACAACCTTTTTGGTCGAGCAAAATTTTTAAAAATGCATTAAGAAAAAAATGGTGTAAGCAGGTAAAGTTGTTTTCCCAATCACAGACGTCTCTTCTTTCCCTCCCCCTTAATGAATGAAATAAATAACCTAAATTAAATATATTCAGACCTAAATCTGGATAATTTTTAGGCTTTAGTCCAAATCCCCAGTTAAATATTCGCATTCCTCTGTCATGTACAAAATATATAATGAAATATTTTATTCGGCGCGAAATGAAAAGCAAACTAGATATTTTCACGCTGCGTATCACGAAGACTGCCGAAAACATTTAATTTCACATAAGTTTCAATTGAAAGTAAAGCTTTCGGGTGTTCTTTGTTATAACATCACTCAACTTCCAGCTCTGTGGTACTTCAAATACTGAGCTACATAGCACTTCACTTCTCTTTTTCAATTTTTATTTATTTTTCCGTGTTCACCAAGTATAACTTGCCTAAAAATTGTAATTGATGTTTTTTCATTTTAAGGTGCCGAAGATGAGGGATGAGGACACGCCAAACCTATACTCATAATGAAACTTTTATGAGAGCAAAGTACTTTTGCTGACATTGGGAATTTGCTTCATTTTGAAATTTGGATTTTCCTCTTCTAAATCTGCTCGATCGTGCAAATATGATCACTGAAGAAATCGAAAATCATTTCAAAGTCTAGAAGTAACTGGGTGCATGAAAATCCTCCCCTTAGGGGTATACAACTTACGTGTCTACGGGTTTTCACGTTCCCTAGCAGAAGACGTGAGCTCAATGTTTGGTAGGTCTTCTTCATGTTGAAATAGATTAACTTAGTTTCGATATCGACCATATTTTTCCGCTTAACTAATGCCTTTTTCCAGCACCTATTACTTTTTTCAACTTTTATCTCGTTTCATAGACTTCTTTCTTAACTTACTGTTTCTATGCTCAGGGGTTGGGCGTGGGGAGCCCACTTCTCCATTCCTAAACTCCATAGATTCTCCTTTTCTTAAACTCCACACTGAAGGAAACCATCCTCTTTCCTCTCCTTGGAACCCCTTTACTATGTGGTTAGGGAAGTTAAAACTAACAAATCTAATCTAACTTAAACCAAAAATCATATCTCAGTCACAAAGTAGACGATGAGACCAATACAGGTGGATGCCAAGCAAAACAAATGCAAGCAAAGGAACACCAAGACCAACATAACAAGACAGATGATGCGGCCAATACTAGTGGATGCCAAGCAAAACTAATGCAGGCAAAAGAACACCAAGCTAAACAAAACGTAACAGTTCATGGGGTCAGGACAGTGACGGCAACGACGGTGACTTCATCATAGCAGGAGATGCGCTTGGAGACACCATTGTGTGTCTATAAATTTCATTAGAGATGTCTATCGCGGGAGCTGAGGTCGTCCCGGGCAATGTTTGCTGCATTTATGCAAGAGATAAGCCTTAATAGGAACTGCTCCTGAGAGGGGGATGCACTTGCGTTCAAATACGTACAAATAAATTCATCATATGAATATTTATTATCAAGTGTGAATTCCCTTCATTTTAAGATGCAAGTGAATTCGTTAGAGAAATTGTCATTGGAACTTGGACTTTATAAACTTATGTTGTAAAATAGCTTCAAAATGACAGTGAGGGGCACTTATACTTCTGTATGCTCTCTCATTTGGTAAGATCTAGTATTTAAAGTAAGTGAGTTTAATAGAAACTGATATTGGCAGAATAATAATTGAATGAAGTAGAAATAATTTAAATCGCCAATGGAAATGCCGAAAATTAAACGTAAATTTTAAATGAAAATTATTAAGTAACTTGGAGAGGATAATTCTCTAATAGATATGAATCGTATAGTTGTTTATTCCCTTAGTTTGGATTGTTCAGACTTTCAAGAAGAGGATAATTTTCTAATGGATTGTTCAAACTTTCACGAATTTAATTAATACATAATTTCGTTAACTTGCGTTAATCATTAAATAAAATAGAAGACAATTATGCTGTAACTTGTTGAGCATTATCAATTAAGTTTAAAAATAAAACACAGAAGCTCACGGGTCACATGATAACACTCCGGGATAACACTTAATAAGACAAAAGCCCACGTTGCTTTCAAGCAACATCATTATTTAATTTTCATGTCACATCCTCAGGAATCGCAGAGTTTAGTTTATTTAGCTTTGAGTTTCTGAGACATTTTCAAATAGTTGAATACTTTAGGTTCATTTTCGGTTTCTGTGTAGAATAAAAATTACGTGAAAAACTGAAATCACAGTCGCGTTCAGTATGTGTGTGAGCTAGTTGCAACTGCAGAGACAATGAATTATTGTAGCTATTTCAATATTCTCAATCACGCGCAGAATCGAGTGCAGAAATCTTTTTTTCGCATTGGTAGCAGTATATAAGCGTGTGATTAGCTTTCAAATGTATCTTTGCTTGGTAAATAGTATACTGTAACACTCGTCGGTGAATTCATTCATTCTATTCCTTGATTAAAAGTAATGTGGGTTTTGAACATTGACTTCAAAATACTTATGAGGATTATCCATAGGTTGTCGTCGTAGTGTACTGACATGTCTATTATTTTATTCGCAGACTTTTTGTTGCCAATGAGCCTAGGCTCGAAACGTTCAAAGCAAATGTTTTTTAAATTTAATTCTTCTTAATTTTTTTTATCGTAAATTTGCTTCGCAAAAAAGATTTTCCTTTATCGTCGTATGTACCGCTAGTGGCCGTCTAAAAGCACGCCGTCATTTTTGGAGTGTTATATATTATCGTTGGAAATTATTCACTCGAATATTGAAGGTGATCATGTCTAGCCTTATCGTTGGAAAATATTTCTTCTGACAGCAAGTAATGACGGTCGTAATATTTTTGTTTTGTGATTTACATTTAAACATTATCCCATAGTTAGAAATTACTCCTTCAATCATATTTTAAATGAGTTTCATGGTACTTCTAGTAAATGATCCAGAAAATTTTAGCGTAATGCTCTTTGCGCTACAAATGCCCAACCCTGTCTAACTTTTTCACTGTCTGCATGCATGTTTTTCGCCGCCTAAGTGATTTAAGCGATTAAATCGCTTAGGCGGCGAAAAATATGCATGCAGGCGGCGGAAAAGTTAGACTGGGATGCATTTATGATTTATACATAGTATATTGCTTTACCTCCTTACCTCATTTCGTAAGTATAGCATTTCTTATTCGTTCATTCCTTAAAATTGACCATGATCGTAGGATATTTGGTGAGTATAACAGTCTTTGCTGTCTTTGTTCAAAATTTGTTGTGTTTGAAGTTCATATCTTTGTGGCGATATACCTAAACATCGTACCCTCGATGAATTTGCAAGAAATATGTTTAAATTTACTGTTTGATTAAAACTACTATAAATTTCATTGGGTTCCGATGGATTCAAACACCACTCACGTTCCATAAGAGTATAATGCACTAAGAATCGCTATTTAATTGAACGGAAGGCAAGCACAACATTTTCTTCCTGGTCTCGTACTCCACATGAATGACATTGCGGCAATTGTAGCCGTGGAATTTAGGTCACGAATAAAAGAATGAGGTAGACGGAGGAGTTAAATACGAGCTCGGAATTAGTAATTCGCCAGCCCACGGTAGAAGAAACAAGGTAGGGTCAAATCAGTCTTTTTTCTTCGACTGAGTGGCAACGCTGACGTCACGACAAGTAACCAACAGCGGCCCTCGTATTACATCTGGCAACACTGCTAGCGCCAAATCTGGCACCCCTATTGACCAAACGACACGTCGCAATGGTGACGTCATAACGTTTGTTTGAAATGAAGCCTTTCTATTGGCTAGCGGAACAACAAGAGGTGTATTTTCCTTCATAGAAATGACCCTACCTTGTTTCCTCTACCGTGGCCAGCGGGCACCCGCAGGACATGCGCACTCAGCACACAGGTGTGAGCCAGCTAGGCGCAGGCCTGATTGTCACGCTGGAGCCAGTCTTCCACATGACGAGGTGGACTGTGCGTGTTAGTCCTCCTGCCCACGCCGACCATGCCTCCCTTGCTCTTTTTCACTTGTACGCGGGCGCTGAAAGAAAACTTGCGTTTTTCAAGACCGCGATCTTAGTTTCAAGATCAGCGGAGCCCTTATCCTATGACAACACCTGTGTATTGATCCGTGAAAATTCTATTGAGCTTTCGCCGTGATTTGTACTGTTTTGTGATTTTCTGATCCAATCTAATGTGTAAGACAGTTTTTAAACTGATAATTTACAAAAATAAATGACAGCCTACTTCGAGGTAGTTTTTTATGTGGAATTTTAGTGATTTCTTCATTGAGACCAACAGAATAATTTTGAAGGAATTACTCTTCAAATTAGAGATTATTTGGACACCTGTGGCCTCCCGAAACTTTAACTTCTTTTTACTTTCTCAGACGCTTTTTTAGGTCGAAATTCAGCGGAAAGTTTCAACAACTATTGCAGAAAATTACTCTCAGGATTTTGGTATATTAAATGTCCAGCACACAGTACATGAGCAGCTCAGGTAAGACTTCAGTCTTTAATCTGCATGAGTTAAAAATGTACGAGTTGTTTATTTTTGCTCGGCGTGCGGAGATATTTAAACATTTTTCAGGTTCTGCTCTAAGTCCTAATGAAAATAGGTATTTAAATATTTTACAGGTTCTGCTCTAAGTCCTAATGAAAATAGTTATTTAAATATTTTACAGGTTCTGCTCTAAGTCCTAATGAAAATAGTTATTTAAATATTTCACAGGTTCTGCTCTAAGTCCTAATGAAAATAGTTATTTAAATATTTTACAGGTTCTGCTCTTAGTCCTAATGAAAATTGCTCTTTGAATATTTTACAGGTTCTGCTCTAAGTTCCAATGAAAATTGTTATCCATGTTGAGTTCGCCACGTGAGTCAACAATGAGAAAACTATAACTTGACATCAAGTAATTATAACCTAATCTATAATTCGCTATAATTTGTAGCAACTCAATTTCACGTAATTCAAACGTTAGTTAAACATCACCTGAATTTGTTATTATTATTCATATAATTACATGAATCGTAACGCCTTCTAATTAGACTCTCGTTACATTACATATTTATACATAGGTAAACATTTATTTCTAACTTTATTAATGGGTGTCCGAGCTTTACATTAGACTTGTAGCTCTCAGGCAGAGTCTCGTATCAACTCCTTTCATCTACATCACGTCTTCATTACGTGGCAGATTTTAATATAAACGAACTAGTCTCCAGAAATCGATAACTCAAACGATAGGTCGCGCTGTCTCAAAGTCTACGGAAATTGCTCATACGTTTAAATTCTCTGTTTTATCAGTAATGTTGAGCTCAATGTTCTACTTAAGTGACGCGAAGGTTATGGTTTCGATGCATGGGTAAAAAATATTGATCTGTGCGCTTTTCCCTAAGTAACCATGATATACATGGAAACACGGCTTCCTCAGTTTATTCGATACGTCTGTGCATCAAAAATGGGTGAACTCAACTGAAGGCTTGCAGAGTAATGCAATTTTGCGGAGATTTATGCCTTGCGGTTCGTGGATTTTTGGCCTCCTAAATATTGATTTCATTCGTAATATTGTTTGAGGCATGAAAATTTTATTATATGTAGCTATCAAACGGTAAAAAAATGCATTTAAAAACAGTTCAAAAAATGCATTCACTGTACACTCTCATCGGTATATTACATTTTCAGAGCAGCTGCTCCATTAATTGAGTGTATAGCAAACGTATATTTCGTACGTCGTTAATTTTTACCTTATTAATTTTTAGCGTAATTTCTTCAACTAAACGTAAAAAATCAGGGGCAAAAATTTTGCATAGTTTACTAGACTACCACAGTTTTGTTTACCAGTATTGTTTTTATGCAAATTATCGTAGAATAGTTTTATTTCACAGAAGCCTTCATCAACGTACACATTTGAAGCGACTGTAATCTTCCCGACTCTACGGTATAGCATAGCCATTCAAAAAGTATATCAGTAAATTAAGTCATTAAATGACCTCAAGTCCACTCAACATTGCTGTACTGATACACTTATATAAAATATCGCACAAATACGCTCACAATTCCACAACCAATAAATGATCAATGCTTCTTAACAAAAATAATCACTGTCATTGAAGTATGTTTTGTTTAAAGTCTGATCCAGAGCTTAGAAATAAGGCACCTGATGATTACCGTCAGCGGAATATAAGTTTTCAATGTAAGGATTTTTTTAAAACCATATGATATAGGATAAATAATAGACATCTGTAAAAATTTTTTTTTGTTCATGCGATAGGGTTCTTATTCACATTTGTACTGTATTCATTCTAAAATCCCACTAAATTATAATTCGAAACACGATATTATTTACACGGCTTCGTTAAATTCTTTTAATTTATTCCCGTTAATTAACTGATCTGATTCAAAACTATATAAGTTACTCGTAATGAACATTTTATCAATTAACTAAAATGATCGGACACTAGTTGCATTCCAAAAAGTGTGCATTTTATTATTTAATTAAAATGATTGGGAAATACTTCACCAGGTATGTCCGCAAAGGTGCGGTTAAGCACTGCACTAATTGAAAAGTGCTTCATGTGAAATCATATTGCATTTTCTATTTAATAAACCAAATTTGGCGAGGATTTTTTTGAAAACTCAGCAAAATTCTAAGACACCTCAAAAGTAAATCACTGATGCTATGAGTTTCAAATTCCTGAAATTCACGCTCATTATATCAATCCTCTAAACATATTAGATGCAATACGGCTGAGCTGAATTGCAAATGCCCGTGAGAAAGCAATAAGCGCAGCGTCAGCAAATCGCAGCAGCTGCCGGTGCCATGGCAGAAGTGTGGGGGAATCAATGACTTCCATTTTTTTCTCTTACATTTTTAACAAAGATCAGTTGCTGGTCTTTTGCTTATTTTTTTAGGGCGAGGGTGAGAATGAGTTTAGAATTCTACCAAAGACTCTTTTGATGGGAACTGTAACCTTTTTAGTAAAATTTGAGGTAGGTTTATTGTCTACGTCCTTAGTAGGAGGAGGAAGAGCGTGGGGCAAGACATTTTTCATGTTTCTTGAGTCAAAATTTGTGCCCGACTGCAGGCATTATCCTGAGCTGCAGGTGGGCGAAGGTTGGGCCAGTTACGATTTTCTTGAGCTTTGACTTTCGGATATTGTTTTCTCTGTGGCTAATGAGCGTCATGGATGTTTTACGTCACGCTGGGCAACGCCTCGGGTGTGGTTTCTGAAGTAGGTTCGCTCCTGAGACTACGTGTTGTCTCCGTGAAGGTGACCAGCGGGTTTCAGTTTCCCTTGAGAATTCAGACCATGGGACTTATGTTTATTTTCATGCTCACCGAAATCAGGGTTAAAATGATTGTGTGATTTTTGCTCACGGGCTGAAAGATTGTCCGTAGGCAAGTCTGTTTCAGGTTTTTAATTTTCGTCCGAAGTGTCTGTAGACTCATTAGAGGACTTCTCGCTTGTGTATGAAGTTTCTTTGATGGATGTTGAAGCAGAGTCTGATTTATCCTTAAATTTCTTCGACCTGAATTCTTTTCTTTCATTTTCTTCCACAATTTTCTTCATATTTTTCCCTGTTATAAGAGCTTTTTATCTCAGAGCAAATTTTTCCGAACCTGGCTTTTTCTTGAACTTCGACTCAACCTGCATGTTGAGTCGTCCGTCTTTGGTTTACTTTTGTTCTTTTTTCCGTTCTTCAGCTTCAGTGACTCCATGAACGTTCTTTACCACTGCCGTGCGAGTTACATTTTTCTTCGGCGTCGACATCACGGTGCGCTTCTTGAGCTTTTCTCCTCCGTTCTAGAGTTTTGTGACGGACTCGGCCGTGACTTTCTTACCATCGCGCAGACGCGTCGCCCGAATGGTCTTGTTCTGTATAGATCCGTCCTTCGTTGGCTTGTTCTTTATGTTCGTCACCAACGTTTTTGGATCCTTCTTCGACTTGTGGGTGGTCACTTCTGCGTCTTCTGCACTCCTACTTTTGCAACAGCCACCACACTGAGTGCAGTTTTGTTACACGCCACCAACTATTCGAGTTCCGTTACTTTTTGCCTCTGCATACCTTCCTTTTTGCACTTCTCCGGGTATTTATATTTTTGCGTCAGTACTTTCTGCCTGTTGTTGAGACACAGTCATGTTTCCATTACGCTTTACTTTACCGTCAACACCCGTTGAAGTATATTACTTCATTAAAGCTGTATTTCTGGGCTTAGGGTTTGAGTTGGAAGAGTCAACATCACTTGAATTCACAGGAACAGGACGTAGCTCATGGAAGGTTGAAACACAATCTGGTTGAGTTGGTGATGATAATATAACGAAGAGTTTCTTTATGCCTTACACTTTCAAACAGCTCATTAGCGCAAGGCTTTCCGGCTTCGCGTCAGAGCTCTGAGTGAACAGCCTAACTGTCGCAGTCGGTATGAAGTCTTCTTGCAAACTCAACTGCCCGAATTGATACTACTCGTTACTATACAACGTGAAATTATAAGTCCAGGAATCCCCTGAACTAGGGTAATTAGAATACCTGATTACGAACAACGTGGTATGAGAATTTTCATCGGAATCTTGCTCATTTTCCTGAATCCATTTCCGGTCGTTAACGTTCTCCCGGGTTCTTTCTTTCGTTACCTTGGGGTCAAGTTTTCTTTGGTATCCAGCCTCGTTCGTTTCTCTTCTTTTCACGTGCACGTTGCACGTTTATGGCGCGGAAGACACGTGAGGCGTGTGCCACACTCCTTACAATGAGCATTGTTTTTCTCCATCGCGCGGTGACTCCAGGTGCTGGCCGCGCAGCACGTACGAAATCAAAGTGCCTTGGAGCAAGCTCGCGACCAGTAACGGTGGCGCCGCAACCATCATTGTCTGCTCTTAGAATTTTTATTCGCGATAAATTTTTTTGATTGTTTGTATCTTGTATCAATATTAGCAT
The DNA here is from genome assembly GCA_030386875.1 of Morinoia aosen. Taxonomy (NCBI): domain Eukaryota; kingdom Metazoa; phylum Arthropoda; class Malacostraca; order Amphipoda; family Talitridae; genus Morinoia; species Morinoia aosen. The sequence continues at coordinate 23,272,576 of CM059558.1, forward strand.
GCACGACAATTCTTTCCGGTTTATTCGTATCTGCTTTCAGAATTCTTACGTGCAATAATTTTCTTTTGTTTCTTCGTATTAGCGATTGAGATTTATAAGCGCAATAATTTTTGAGAAACTTGCTGCTGGTGCTACTGAGGAACTGTTATTTCGTCAACTGACGTGATTTTTTTGGCGCTTGCGGAAGCAGAGGTACGAGCCTCAGGAGATGCCGGTTTCTGGAAATAACTGAGCTTGTCAGTAACTAGACTGTGGTATCCACGATACTGACTCAGAGTATCCGCATAAATTTTTAATTTTTTGGAGACGACGAGTATCTGCTGCTTGGTAAATAGCTTTTTCTGAGACAACAGCCGAATGGAGACAAATTGCAGTAGTTGAAAGATGAGACTGTTCCTATAATTGAAAGCGAGTAATATGGTATTCCGAAGAATAATTGAACGAATACTTAAGAGAGTCACCCCCGCTTTGAATTAATTCTTCTCTTCATATCGTATTCGTGTCACCTGAGAAAAGTACTTACTGATGGAAGTGAATCTTTCATCCTGCATTTCTCATTTTTTGAGTCGGAAAAGTAATGCTTTGCCTTCGGTTGGACTTCCTTTAACTTACCTGTCTTTGCTAGAGGGTGCATTCAGATCCTTGAGGTCCACACATTTACTTTAGAAAAAATCAACTGATGCATTCAGTTTATTAAACAGAGTTGAGAAGAGCTCAGTATAGCTGCCTTGAGATGAAGGATCTACTTTCTGTGACTTTTTATAGGCATTCCAACCACGCGACCTCGTAGCTTATCGGTCATTAAGCAACTTTTCAGTAGCAGGTCCATTTCTGGCCGTGCTCCACAGCTGGCACACCGCAGGTAACCGCGGGAGCGTGCCTTCTGTGAGGTGCGAGGCGTGAGGAGCTGTGTAGTGACAGTTGTGAGGTATCTGCTGTGAGGTTGATTCAGTTAGGAGCTATTTGTGAGGTATGAGCTGTGTGGTCACAGTTGTGAAGTATCTGCTGTGAGGTTGATTCAGGGAGGAGCTATCTGTGAGGTATGAGCTGTGTGGTGACAGTTGTGAGGTATATGCTGTGAGGTTGATTCTGTGAGGAGCTATTTGTGAAGTATGAGCTTTGTGGTGACAGTTGTGAAGTATCTGCTGTAAGGTTCCTTCTGTGTGTTGCCTACTGTGAGGTATGAGCTGTGTGGTGACAGTTGTGAGGGGCTATTTGTTAGGTGCGAGCTGTGTGGTGACAGTTGTGAGGTATCTGCTGTAAGGTTCCTTCTGTGTGTTGCCTACTCTGAGTTATGAGCTGTGTGGTGACAGGTGTGAGGTATCTGCGGCGAATTGTCAGCTGTGTGGCGACAGTTGTGAAGTATATGCTGTGAGGTACGGGCTATGTAGTTACAGTTGTGAGGTTCCTTCTGTGAGCTGCCAATTGTGAGGTACGAGCTATGAGGGGATAGTTGTGAGGTATATGCTGTTAAGTACCAGTTCTGAGGCATCTAGAACATTGAGGGGTAATCAGTGACGTAAACATTAGAGGGTGAAACTATTGAAAAAATCGGAAGAAGGCATCAATGTTATTAAAAATAAGTACGTTAACGCAACAGAAGAAATTTAATAATTTTGCATTGGCTATTCCTCATAGAAAAGCTTATAATACAATTATTTCATGTTTTTATAAAATTATCTTTTTATAAATTACATGATAAGTGAAATAATTTTCATTACAACGACGACGCGGAAAAATGTTAAGAATAATTTTTTTGATATAAATTTTTTACAAATTTTAAATTTTTGCCTCTTCAATGCATGATGTAAGTGCGAAGCAAACTCCCATTTGTCTTTTCTTTATTTTGTAGAAAAATAAGAGCTAAGTAAAGGGAGACGCGTTGTGGACTCGTGCGCCGTGAGGTACGAGCCCTCGTAAAGGCTGAAGTTCGACGACAAAATACTACGTATATAACACTTTAGGTATCAAATAAATATTTCGTTGGAAACACACTAAGCGTATCCGTTTGAGTCAAATATGCTCATCGATTCTGTTTTCTAATTTTCTGATCTATAAAATCTTAACATCGATTTTTGAGTTACAAATCAGCTATGTCAGTTTATACATGTATAAACCCTAGTCATTTATACGATGCCTGATTCAAGTTATTAATAACCGAGAAAAAGGTTCGGATATGATGTTGGATAACTCGACTATTTTCTTCAACTGATTTTGAAACATGGCATCACGTTGCCGTAGAGTATTGTTCCCCAAGTAGCCCAATCCTACAATCTGGTTCTTCAGAATGTATTTCATAATGAAAAGTTGTTCCAGTACACTTATTATATTGTATGTTTATATTGATCGTTCCGTATGTATTTTTAAAAGTCGTTTCACTGCATGCATTATTACGTAAGGACTCATCCTTGTACGACAGGGACCTTGTAAATCTACAATTCTACCTTGCAATTCTACCTGAGGTAAGTTATGGGGCTTTGTTCAAACGCGTAATTTGAATAGAATGTGAGTTAATTAATAGAAATCAATGACCTATCACCCTAATGGGGTCTGTTATTTATGGTCAGTTATTTATGCTAATTTTATTCCCAAAAGACATGCGAGCTACTCGTATCTACAAACGTCTTAGTTACAATGAGCTTCAGTTGGATATAATACTCGGATCTTCCACTATAAATGAAAATCTAATCGACCTTCGACGTAACTAAAATGCACTCCCATTTGAAGCCGCAAATATTCTGCAAATGACACCATATCGCGCGAAAATAATCGCGAAATCGACAATACAAAATCGTGGATTAGCGTGCTGCTACCTCAGGAGAGAGAGAGAGAGAGAGAGAAGTGAGTTACATGACGACCGATAAGTATCTGTGATACACCGAGAGCGACCACGGCTGCTACATCTCGCCGGTCAATTTATTCATGAGGTGTCATAGGGTAACATGACAGGTGAGGCTCTTCCATTATAGTACCTGTGATCGCAGATAGGGTCAAGTTTCTGACGTGTGCTTTTGAGGGGGCTCACGTTCTTCGTGATGGCTACTCAGGCGCATTTTAAGCGTTTTTCGATGATTTTATTCAGCTGCAGGGGCTAGATATCGTTAAGATGGAATTTCACGATCGAAGATGAGCGTGTTGATGGAGAAAATAGGGAAATGAGGTAAATTCGACTAGGATTTGAGAGATGATCTACTGGTATGTTGTAAGTCGTGTTGTAGAAAGCGTTTTTGGTATCCCTTTTGCAATTTTTTTTTGGCTGAATTCTGTTTTTTTTCATTCGCGTGATTATTTTATTCTAATTTAGCGTTGAAATATTCATGTTAAGCTCATTTTTCAATTCAAAAGTCCTGATCTGTTCAAAACTTTCCAACCAAATCAAATATAAGGATTAATTGAAAAATATCTTCTTCATGAATCATCGTGTCAGGAACTCATGACTATCTATAACAGCGAGGTTAGCTACAGTCCTTGCGGTAAAATTTCAGAAAACGGTATTGAATTTATACAAACACATTACTTGGGAATAGGAGACGCAAGACTACGTGCACTCTCCTTAAGTTCGAGTGAAGCTTCGTCCTTGGATTTGTTGCTGGTAACCGCATCCTCAAACCCTTAAGGGAGCAGGTTTTTCTTCCCTCGTTTTGTTTGCCTTGGCAAATATTTCTCACAGCTTACGTTCTCTGTTCTTTTTCTTGCATCAGAAGGTCAGAAAATCTAGCGACCGTTCGGAGTACGTACACTAGCCTCCGGTTGCTTATGCGAAAGTTTCAGAAGATATTGTACGCAAAGTGAGATGTTTATGAGGAAAATGCTTTTTTGGCAACATTCGAAGCATGATGAGGTTGTGAAGGAAATGCATTGGAAGATGCAACGCGAAATGAGCGTGTATCACAATACAACAAGAATAATGAGAACTTGGTAAAGATATTCAAGGCACGATCCAAAGCAAAATGAATTTGGGAAGGAAATGCATCGCGAGATGCAAAGTAAGATGAGCTTGGGTAGGAATTGCGCAGTGAAATACGAAGTAAGATGAATATACGAACAAATTACATATAAAGGGAACGGAGTAAAATTATTTCCGTCAAAGAAATTTATACACCAGTCAAATTATGTCCCTAAATGATTGGAAGTGTTTGTTTTGATTTTTTTAGATGTCTTGTAGACGCGAGCATGAAATTTTGCTTGTAAATTTCAAGAGAATCGGAAAACTTCCTGGGATGACTTATTTTGGACAAAAAACACGAAAGTTAAATTGTTTGGAAGCAACCGATCTTCGTGTAGAAAACACGGCTTTGCCTACAACTTGGAAATAATTAATAGCAATAGTGAAGGTTTGTGGTGTTCAGTTGGGGTGTTGGATTCCGCTTAGGGTGCCTTCAATGTTAAAGTTACATCATATGAGACCGTGATCCGAGAACCTACAGCGATGACTCCCTTTTTGTGTTTGTGATGTTTAAATTAGAAAAGTGATGGATCTTTCAACAAGGAGGTGGTTCAAAACAAGCTGTTACGATATTTATTTCTAATGGATCTTTCAGATTAAAGAAAATGTACTACATACATGGGATTTACAAAAACTATATTAAGGAAAACATCGCACCTGACAGCAAGCCGTCAACAACGAAAGCTTGCTGACCATACGTGAAAAATGTGCCAATGAATATCTCAGAGAACGGCTCGTGGAAGACCCAAAATAAATGATGATTATAAGTAAAATAAAAAGAAACAATTATTAAGCAGCAGAGTTAGATATTTACTTCTAGTCGCCCACGTTACTTTCCATGAATTTATGTTTTCTTAAGTTTTGTTCATGATTTTCTTCTCCAAATTGTTTATGATTTTCTTGTTCTGTGTGTTTCCATTAACCCAAGCATTTGTAGTGTTGCTTTTATTAAGTCTGTTGGCTTCTAAGTTTGGATTGGTGCCATTTGCAAAGTTGACGAACTTTCAATACATGAATATTTAGAGTTCGGCTACGTAAGTAGGGTTGGCTTCAAGCACATTATTTTGAGAGTAAATTATGTATTTACAAGAAAATTTTATTCGTTGCGTTTAAAATGTTATACATGTCAATTATTTGTCCAGAATGGTAGAAGTTTTGAAAGATCTTGAAATTTTATTGAATAATAATTTTTTAGGAATATTTTGACATTCATTAAAAATGCAGGAGATCCTTAAATCGAAATTATTAATTGAATTAGACAAAACTCTTTTGGTATAATTCTCTGGTTACTTTCATTTTAAAATGACGTTTATTCAAAACACCTTGCATTACTGTACGAGAAACAATTAAACTTGGTCAAAACAACATCAAAATATTTCTGAAACAAGTACTCACGTCGCACGTACCGCCTAGCAATAACCATATCTTCACAGCGAAAAAGCCAAATGCGTTCTATCTGCCCAAGAATGTGACTCATTTCAGGCAAAGGCTCTTTTGATAGTTTGCATACAATTAGCTGGCGTACTGACGACCCAGTATCTATATTGGCGGAATACTATCGGCGGCCAGTACCGGACAAAAGAGTTATGTCTTCATCGTCCGCAAATGATGCGGTCCGGTCGCTTTCTCTTCGCCCTAATAATGGACGCGAGATAAGCGGAGGCGGGCACCGGCGTCGAGCCGATGCCTTTGTCATGCCCTGGTATGATCTCTGCGGATTTTGGCGTGGCGCCGGACTGTAATCTTCGCTCCAGATCCGAAATCCTGGGAACCTCTGTTGTAGAGTTGTACCAAATACCGCTTAAGGTCATTCTTGTAAGGGTAATGGATGCTGAACCTAATTCAGGGACCTAAAGTAATCGGTGATCTCAGTCTAGCAAGTCACCGTGTTTGGCACCGCACCTGTCCGGGCGGCGATGAGATCGTAGACCTCGGCTGTGATTTGGAGCTCTAGATTGCGCTCCGTAGGATTCCATAGCTCTTGTGCTGTCAACATACTGGAGGGTAACGTCTATCTTACAGCATAACTCGAGTTCTATGTATATATACATGAACGCTTCAGTTGAAGTGAGCTTTCAGTGTGCTGATGAGGTTTTTTTATTAATGAAGCATGTGAATTTGTTGTGTGATGTCGAGGTTTTCTTAATTTACAAAGTAAGTTAATGTTTTGTGTGATGTTGAAACTTTCTTTATTAAGAGCCTAAGATGATATTTTACAGGATGTTAAGGTTTTGTTTATTAACGACGCAAGTAGGTGTTTTGTGTGATGAAGAGGTTATCTCTATCAAAAAAGTTGAAACAAATTTTGTACGATGCTGAAATTCTCTGTATTAATAACGGATATTTTATAATTATTTTCTTTTTGTGCGCCAGTACTTACGGTGGGTATTCAATTTAGTTCTGCACAGCTGCTAGCATAAAAAATTCTCGTCTAGTAATGATCAACACCGAGTCCAGAAAATGAAGTCTCTGTATAGGAGTCCCACATCCAAAACAAACGAGGTTTTGTGCGTTTTATTTCAGCGGCGATTTTAAGTGAGTGTAGTAAGCTTCTTCTATAGGATGATGAATGAATTGTGACCTCAGGTTCACACTGTTGCCGTAGTAATCACTGCAGTAACTTTCTAATCTTGTGCATGACGCACATGATAAGATACTCCCTATTGCACACATGCTCCGGCTACTCTAAGGTACAAAATGCAAAGGTCTTTTCTAAGTATCTTGAAGTCGTTAGTTGCTGTCAGTGTACGGGGAATAAAAAATGTACGGACAAATTGAATAATTTTAATAATAACAATAATGAGTAGTACAAACCAAATAAGTAATTTGAGAGGATGCATTGAGGGAGAAACTGCATGGGAGGATTGCTTTCTCAAGCAGTCTATACTTTATTTTTATATACTCAACGCAAAGCGAAAAGTTCTCAAAACGACTAAAAAGCTAGTTCCGATAAAGTTACGACCGGGGTAAATTTTGGACCATAACAACTAATTGGTTACGACATCTTATAATGAAAATGAAAGCAGACGTGACACAGAATTTTGAATAAGAATGTTGAGGGAAAATTTTAGTTATATTTTTGGAAAGGTTATTTGTTCTACATCCTTAAACAGGGTCTCGTAAAACAGCAACTGTTTAAACAAAGTAACGCTTTTGAAGAGCTTGTTTTTTCTTGACCCTGAAACAGGATCTCATAAAATAGGGATCGTTTATAGAAAATTATATTTTTGGAGAGATTGCTTGCTCTTGATTCTCAAATAAGGTCTTATAAAACAGGGATCGTTTATAGAAAATTATATTTTTGGAGAGGTTGTTTACTCCTGATTCTCAAATAAGGTCTTATAAAACAGGGATCGTTTATAGAAAATTATATTTTTGAAGAGGTCGTTTGCTCTTGATTCTCAAATAACGTCTCATAAAACAGGGACTGTTTATAGGAAGTTAAATTTTCGAAGAGTTTGTTTGTTCTTGATTCTCAAATAAAGTCTCATAAAACAGGGATTGTTTATAGACAGTTATATTTTTGGAGAGGTCGTTTGCTCTTGATTCTTAAATAACGTCTCATAACACAGGGACTGTTTATAGGAAGTTAAATTTTCGAAGAGTTTGTTTGTTCTTGATTCTCAAATAAAGTCTTATGAAACCGGGCCCGTTTTTACATAGTTTTTAGTCTTCTGTAAATGAGTGATTAGAATCCCAGGCACTCGATGCCTAACTCTACTAATAAGTCTTAATTGCATTAATTGAGCAGCTCATGGAGCGTTTAGTGAACCAGTCTCATAAAGTGTATGGGGGAAATGGGAGCGAGTATCAACTTCAAGGATGAACAAAGTTTGCGATTATTTTTATAGCCAAAGCTCTCATTTGAGTAATGATTTATGGATTTTTGGTGTAAAATGGTAAAACGACAGATGAAGCTCTGAATGACGGGGTTTAGGTTTGATCGTTTTACACCCGATATTGACTTTATTTTTATTTTTTCAAGTACCTGGTGAACCATTATCTACTAGTGAAACCATTATCTGCTAGTACAACCTTTATCTACTAGTGTAACCATTATCTACTCGTGGAACCATTATCTACTATTGTAACCTTTATCTACTAGTGTAACCATTATCCACTAGTGTAACTTTTATCCACTAGTGTAACTTTTATCTACGGGTTTAACAATTATCTACTTGTGTAACCATTATCTACTTGTGGAATCATTATCTACTATTGTAACCTTTATCTATTAGTGTAACCATTATCCACTGGTGTAACTTTTATCTACTAGTGCAACCATTAACTAGTAGTGCAACCTCGCCACCATTATTGACGGGTTTTTTCTTTCACTGAGGAACTATAATCCGTATCCTGCAAACTGCTTTCTTTGAATGAACGCTTAAACTGCGAATCCATTCATTTTCTTCTTAATTTTTTCTACTATTTTTTTCTACGTTTTAATTTTCATGTTAGGATATCACAAGTGAGAATTCCAATCCGTGTAAATGAATTTAAATTAATTAAAAAGCGGAAATTTGCGGTTTTAATCTAGCATTCAGATATCCAGTTTAAGGGGTGGGAGTAAAGACGAGCAGATCAACCAAGCAAACAACTAACTACGCATTATAATAAAAGAAAAGACACAATCGTACGAGAAATTCATTAAATTTTTTATCGTAACTCCAAATTTGACGGCATTATTATTTTTCAATTATCGGCAATGTAAGTTTCTTACGTATCCTGAATTTGTATTCACTTGAAAGAAATACCCGAAAACCTACCCTAAGAGATAAAAATTTGCTCTGTTGCTACGAGGAGTTCAGTAAATGAAAACCACAAGATTGCATTTTCAAAGGCGGGTAAGTGCATGAAGAGAGTTCCTTCTAATTTCAAGCAGCTCATTTGACTTTAAATCGTCCATAAGATGATTATATTTCTGCCCTGATGAGGTTTTCGCTAGGGTGGAATATTTCAGCGAGCGATAGTGAAAGCCATAGACCGCCACGTTCGGACGCAGTTGATGGTCGAAGAATGTTAATTCACAGGTCCATAATCTTCTTTACAAATGCACCAGCTGCGTCAAAAGTGATGGCGTTTTCTTTTAGCCAAAACTGCAATTGATTCGTGAAAACTGTCTTTAGATGTTGTTTTAAGGCGTTCGATCTGTTGTTCTTTGGGGTTACCTTATTCCTGATGGGATAACTTTCGAATAAATTTTGATGAATATAAATGAACTGTGTTTTAAAAATAGGAATTTGCAGCCATTGTGAGGTGTTTAGCTTTCCTATATGCACGAAGAGATAAAATACAGACACATCTACCGAGCACGCAAACAAGGGTGTTAAACGGTGTTTTTGGCTCAGGCAGTTACCATTTAATAGCTTTTGATGCTCGTCCTGTTATACAGACAACACTTACAATATTATAGGTTAATGAACATGAAAATTTTTTCGCTGTAGTAATTTTTATTTCATTTCTAGAAACTCTGCCTTTTCATTGTCTCTAAACAACGAAATTTTTAAAGCATAGGGTATTCTATGATTAATATGACTGTCTAATGATCCAGAATAGACTACCGAACGAAAAAGAAAGCATTCAACTTCAAGCGACGAAAATTCCAAGGGTAATATTGAAACACAAATTACAGAATATCACTTTCACCGCTTTCATTGTGATAATTTCAATCTGAAAAGCATTGGAATACATCTGTGAAGTTTTTGAATCCACAGCGAATTGACAATTAGCATGCGCAGGTTTAACGATGCCTTTAACACCACACGGAAAACAAACGAAATGGAGTTCAAAAGTGACTGCTTCGCCTACCATCGCTGCATCACGTTGCGATCCCAAGGAGTTTTTTATTTTTAAATTCATATTTCAAACACGATTTCACGTCAAAAGGCGCATGAAATCGTAGCATTGATGCTCGTTTCCCTGTTAAAAATCGCTTATGACATCTGCGCACATTTGTCGAATAACGCACACACGGGGCAGTTTTGTGTATGACACTTGACTGAATAGAGAACGCATTAAAAATCCTGAGTTGTCCAGCCCTTCTATGCTCAATGTTATAAATTTTTCTGTTTTTTAAAAGGCAGCAACGTTCGGCTGAGGGTAGATCACCCCAGTATATACGTAAGACAGCGGATTTTAACCTTGTTGGAGGTACTGAACCTCACAAGTTCCATTCATGCATTCATCGAACCCTTCGTAGTTGGGAAAAATAATGTGTGCTTTTTTCTTCAAATTAAAAACATATCTATATAAATATATGCTGCATTAGTACACAAACTGTACCATGCCGAATCCAGAGGTTCGAATCGCCGAGCGCCTGGGGTTAGATCGAACTCAAGTTAGAACCACTGATCTAAGAAGACAGCCGAAGCTTCCGTATGCTTGAAACTCCGCCACCTCAAGCAAGACGTTTGCGCCGCAGGCAGCTACTGCAGTTGAGTGGTCATTTTTGCGCCGCCGCGGCCCTGCGCCGGCGCTGCCAGCCGAGTGAAGGATGAGCGAATTGACGACGAATTTTACCAGGGTTGTAAGATGTGTGTTGTGAGGCCGCTGATGGTATGCTACCCATACTGCATGTCAACAGCACGTACTGCTCAGCTGACGAAGACAATTCTCACAATACAATGAATTAGCCATGCAAGAGTGATAAAATAATCATTGATCAGTCTAGAGTGTAAGATCGCCATTGATTTAGCCTACAGAAACTATCTAATTCATGGTAAAATTGTATGAATTTTTGAGTTAACGTTGGTGGCTCAACGCACAGATTCATTGCAAAATGTCTGTTCAACAAGGTAAAACACAAAGTCAATTTTGACGTTATATATTATTGATAAAACTTGGAAATGAGAAACTCAGAGGTCATTGTTGATGCAAATGAGCTAAACTGTGTTTTAATTGATGTAAGGCGGTGAATTTTATTTGTTTTGACATAAAAGCATTAGATTTTTTAATAAAAATGTGCTGGACTCTCTTTTAATCGATGTAAAACCGCTGAACAATCTTTCCCTTTATGTAAAGGGGCTAGACTTTTTTTAATTGATATAGATGTACTGGATTATTTTTTTCTTGCTGTAAAGGGGCTGGACGTTCTTCAATTGATGTTGAATCGCTGGACTCTTGGCATAAAGGCGTTGAACTCACTTTTTCTTGACATAAAGCACTGAACTCAGTTCTTTTTGACATAAAGACTCTTAACTTTCTTTGCCTAGTTATAAAAGGCACAGGACTCTCTTTCTCATGACGCCGAGGAGCTGGGCTCTCCTTCTTTGATATAAACGAGCCAGATTCTTTTTATTGTGACGTGGAACTGTCGTCTGCAAGAAAGCGTGTTGCACGTCGTGCCAGGGCTGGTCCTGAAGATAACAAGTCGGAGCTGCGATGTCGATACCGGGCCCGCACAGGACGACCACTAAATACATCGCTGGCAGCCCGGTGGGCTGGTCCGGGGAATGTTGTCATGTCCGTACGTTTGACGCTTACTGCCTTCAAGCTGCTTGTGTTTGAAACCTGCTTGAGTGCGGGATCATGAGTCAGTGCCGTGCTGATCTGAAAATCAAATCTGAAGCTAATTTTTTTTCAAAAAAATGTTGTTTTAATGTCCATTTGTGCATGTGTTTGACTCTTACTGCCCGTTTGTTGTTTGTGTTTGACACACACTACCCTCATGTTGTTTGTGTTTGACGAACACCGCCCTTATGTTGTTTGTGTTCGTAACTCACGTGCGTATGTGCTCATGAGATCATGAGTGCAACGCTGTCATGAACTTCAATTCTGGAGTTTACTTTGTTGGTTAAATTCGAACTCGCATTGGTTCGATCATCATCTAATGGGCTTCGTAACGATTTAATTATGTTTCAATTAGAAACTCCTTTCCCATGTTTTCAGAAATTATTGGATTATTAAACAATATTTTTAATTTCAAATAGATTTTCTCACCGTAGAACTTTTGGTTCCTTGTTTGAGCACATTGTGGACCACGGTTCAAATTTGCTTCAGTGTGTTTCATTCAGGTCCTCACAGCACACGATGCAGGTCACATTTTCAGAGTCAGGTGTTTTCATGTCTTGCAGGTCTTCAGTAGCCTTAAAAGTCTGGAGTCCAGTGGTTGTCAGGTCTGTAGGAATATGGTAGACTTTTTCAAAGAACTAGAGTCGTCTTTATGTCTATGGAGTCCAGTGGGCGTCAGTTCTGTAGAAATCTGATAGTCTTTTTCATTGAACTATGGTCGTCTTTAGGTCAGTACGAGTCTTGTGGTTATCAGGTCTGTAGGAATCTGGTAGTCTTTTCGAAGAACTATAGTAGTCTTTAGGTCTGTACGAGTCTTGTGGTTATCAGGTCTGTAGGAATCTGGTAGTCTTTTCGAAGAACTAAAGTAGTCTTTAGGTCAGTACGAGTCTTGTGGTTATCAGGTCTGTAGGAATCTGGTAGTCTTTTCGAAGAACTATAGTAGTCTTTAGGTCTGTACGAGTCTTGTGGTTATCAGGTCTGTAGGAATCTGGTAGTCTTTTCGAAGAACTATAGTAGTCTTTAGGTCAGTACGAGTCTTGTGGTTATCAGGTCTGTAGGAATCTGGTAGTTTTTTCATTGAGCTATAGTAGTTTTTGGACTGTACGAGTCTTGTGGTTATCATGTGGGTATGATCTCGTTGTCATTACGTTCGTTTTCCTTTAGCTGGTTTCAAGTTTACGTCACGCTTGTTTCACATCTGTTATTCTCAGGCTGTCGTGCATATTAGTAAATTGGTTGTATACGACGTGTGATCTGAAACTTTTGTTTTACACGATATTTTCATAAAAACATGCGATTCTCAGTTTTTGTGGAAGGGAATAAAAATACCAACTGTTTGAAAGTGGAAAGCACTTTTAGTTCGCAGGGTTTGAGCAAGAGAGTTAAATTTTCATACAAATTCACGACAATGTAAAATAATTTTCGGCCTGGTTATGGTAATGAACATAATGAACAGTACAGTAGTGTACAGACAGTTTAATGAACAGTTAAGTATAGTGTACAATAGACTAATGTACAGTACAGCATGGTGTACAGAACAGTATAGTGAAGAATATAATTAGTACAGGACGTCGACGTTGCTATTAACACCGTCGTAACAGTGCAGGTGGGAACATAAGTTTAGGTTCTACGTGAGCTTACGCTGTCATCTCTACCGCCCCAATGACGAAAATGGCTTGAAATTCCGGCCCCTGAGGACGTTGCCTATTCAATAAGAAATACTCGTCTGTCTACACAAAGAAGAAGTTGAAACTCAAGTAATTATGGTTGGGCTCACTCTTTTTATTAGAAAAAAGGTCAGCACGTACGTCGTCCTGGCTGGATAATTTCGTAGCTCAGATTTTACGGCGTAGTATTGCAAAAGCACGTATTCATCTGGTATAGTAGGATTTTTTTCTTCGTTTAAGAATTGTAGGCTTATTTCGTTTGAATTTTTGTCTCCTGTACTAAGGCAGCTTTCATTGTTGTATGAATGCTGAATTTCATTTTTACTACGTTCATGCCTTAGTTCACTCAATTTCATGCTTAGCGCGTATAGTTTAGAAGAACGCAACGACTTGCTTAGACTGAAATTTAAAGGCGACCTAAATGTGTGCATTTTATTTTTTGAAGTGAAATGTAGGTTATTGAATGGGCCTTTATCCTGGCAGTCGCTCATGCACAAAATAAAATGGCGTAGGACAAAGTTCTCCACAAAACCAAATGGCGTGCGAAAAAGTTTTGTGCGAAAAAACATGATGTTGAGCTAAGTTTGATATAAAACAAAATGACTTAGGACCAAGTTCTGTAAAAAACGTAAGGCCAAATTCTGTAGGAAACCTCATGGCGTAGAGTCAAGTTCTCCTTGTAACAAAATGGCGTAGGTCCAAGTTGTACGCAGTATCAAATGACGGAGGAAAAAGTTCTCTGAGAAACAAAATGGCGTAGGCTTAAGTTATGCAGGAAACAAAATGGAGTAGGAAAAAGTTCAACTCAAAACAACATTGCATAGGACCAAATTATGCAGGAAACAAAATGGCTTAGGCAAAAAGTTTTGCGCAAAACAACATGGCGTCGGCCCAAGTAGTGTACAAAACACCATAGCGTAGATTTAGAGTTCTGTATCTGAAATGCAAAGGGCGTGCGTGCACGAAGATGAGGATCTCTAGACGCCACGATGTCGCGTAAAAAAAATCTACTCAGCGAAGGTCATGCAAGAATTGATGTAAAAACAAAGGCCCTCCCGGCGTCACAATCCCTCGAAGAGCCTCGTTAGGAATTTCTCCGTGTGGTTTATCACCCGCGTCACAATGTCAGTTGAGTGGCGATCGCTCAACGGACTGGAAAATTCCAAGCTGTACAGGTGGTGTTAAAGAAATTCATGGAAAGCTTCTCGCGTTCAGCTGGTCGGTGTTGAAGATGTACGTGAAAAGGTTAATTGTGTAAAGAAATATGTTAAGCGAAAAGGTTTAGGAGTCGTTCAGCTGGTGAGATGAAGTGCACGTTGCATTTCTTAGTGTTGTTGATGTTGCATGAAAAACCTAAGGGGTTTTAATGGTGTAAAGTAACTCGTTAAAAGAAATACGTTATACGTTAAAAGATTTAGGGGCCATTCAGTTGGTGGGACGAAGTACACGTAGCTTTTCATTGTGATGTTGAAGACATGCATGTAAAGATTTTGGGTTTTTTATTGCGTAAAGAAATACGCTAAAAGAAAGGTTTTAGAGTCATTCAGTCGGTGAAATGAAGTGCATATAGCATTTCTTAGTGATGTTTTTGTTGCATGAAAAGGTTTTGGGGGTTTTAATTGCGTAAAGAAATACGTTCAAAGAAAGGTTTTAGAGTCATTCAGTCGGTGAAATGAAGTGCATTTAGCATTTCTTAGTGATGTTTATGTTGCATGAAAAGGTTTTGGGGGTTTTAATTGCGTAAAGAAATACGTTAAAAGAAAGGTTTTAGAGTCATTCAGTCGGTGAAATGAAGTGCATTTAGCATTTCTTAGTGATGTTTATGTTGCATGAAAAGGCTTAGGGGTTTTAATGGTGTAAAGAAATATGTAGGTTAAAAGAAAAGGTTTAGAAATCGTTCAGTTGGCGGGATGAAGTGCATGCAGCATTTATTAGAGATATTAAAGTTATGCATGAAAAGGAGTGTAATGGTGTAAAGAAATATGTTGAAGAAAAGGTTTAAGGCTATGCAGGCATAAGGAAATACATTATATACTTTCTTGATTGTATTGGTACCATGAAGAACATGAAAAGGAGTGTAATGGTGTAAAGAAATATGTTGAAGAAAAGGTTTAAGGCTATGCAGGCATAAGGAAATACATTATATACTTTCTTGATTGTATTGGTGCCCTGAAGAACATGAAAAGGAGTGTAATGGTGTAAAGAAATATGTTGAAAGAAAAGGTTTAAGGTTATGTAGGCATAAGGAAATGCGTAATATACTTTCGTGATTGTATTGGTGACATGAAAAACATGAAAAGGAGTGTAATGGTGTAAAGAAATATGTTGAAAGAACAGGTTTAAGGTTATGTAGGCATAAGGAAATGCGTAATATACTTTCTTGATTGTATTGGTGCCATGAAGAACATGAAAAGGAGTGTAATGGTGTAAAGAAATATGTTGAAAGAAAAGGTTTAAGGTTATGTAGGCATAAGGAAATGCGTAATATACTTTCGTGATTGTATTGGTGACATGAAAAACATGAAAAGGAAAAAATCTAGGGATTGTGCTGGCAAGGAGAAATAAATGATAAGGCAGACGGATTTTATTGGTATGAAGAAATACATGAAAAGAATAGGCTTAGAGATTTCATTGAGGCAAAACATAAATGAAAAAGCTTAAGGATTATTTCAGTATAAAAAATATACGACAAGACTAAGGGATTGTGTTGAGATATCTCTCAAGAATAAATTCATATATTCACCCATAGAATTAACTCATATATTCTCACTAAAAATTAACTTATACATTCACCTTAAAAAATAAATATATACTAGTATTCACCCTAAAAACTATTTCATATATTCACCCTAAAAACTAGCTAATATTCATCCTAAAAATTGACTCATATATTCACCACAAAAATTAACTCACACATTCAAACTAAAAATTAGCTCTTACATTCACCCTAAAAATTAGCTCATAAATTCACCTAGGAGAATTCACCACAAAACCATAGCTCACCTAAACTCACTGGATGCAGCCGAACCTAGTTTATTTAAAAAAAAACCTGTCCAGCCCCACCAGAATTTGAGCTTCGAGCGGAAATGTTTGCATGAGCCGCCTGGCGCCGGCCTACTTTACCCCTTCACCGCCCATGTTCTTTTTACGAAAATAGCTTTAATA
Source organism: Morinoia aosen (assembly GCA_030386875.1). NCBI lineage: Eukaryota > Metazoa > Arthropoda > Malacostraca > Amphipoda > Talitridae > Morinoia > Morinoia aosen. The sequence continues at coordinate 23,288,863 of CM059558.1, forward strand.
TATTGTATTTCTTCTTAAATTTTTACCTCTATGTGCTTTTGAAGTTCCCTGCCGAGTGGCAGTTCATCCTCACTGTGATGTCGCTGACCACCTGATTCCGCTGCCAGTCGAGTGAGGGTGGTTGTGATAACGGTAATATGAGAGTAAATATGCTCACGTTAAAGGATGGTTGTGATAATAAGGTTGTGACAATAATAAGGTTGTGATAATAAGGTTGTGATGATAAGGTTGTGATAATAAAGTTGTGACAATAATAAGGTTGTGACAGTAATAAGGTTGTGACAGTAATAAGGTTGTGACAGTAATAAGGTTGTGACAGTAATAAGGTTGTGACAGTAATAAGGTTGTGAGAGTAATAAGGTTGTGACAGTAATAAGGTTGTGACAGTAATAAGGTTGTGACAGTAATAAGGTTGTGACAGTAATAAGGTTGTGAGAGTAATAAGGTTGTGACAGTAATAAGGTTGTGACAGTAATAAGGTTGTGACAGTAATAAGGTTGTGACAGTAATAAGGTTGTGAGAGTAATAAGGTTGTGACAGTAATAAGGTTGTGACAGTAATAAGGTTGTGAGAGTAATAAGGTTGTGACAGTAATAAGGTTGTGACAGTAATAAGGTTGTGACAGTAATAAGGTTGTGACAGTAATAAGGTTGTGAGAGTAATAAGGTTGTGACAGTAATAAGGTTGTGACAGTAATAAGGTTGTGACAGTAAAAAGGTTGTGACAGTAATAAGGTTGTGACAGTAATAAGGTTGTGACAGTAATAAGGTTGTGACAGTAATAAGGTTGTGACAGTAATAAGGTTGTGACAGTAATAAGGTTGTGACAGTAATAAGGTTGTGACACTAATAAGGTTGTGACAGTAATAAGGTTGTGACAGTAATAAGGTTGTGACAGTAATTAGGTTGTGAGAGTAATAAGGTTGTGACAGTAATAAGGTTGTGACAGTAATAAGGTTGTGACAGTAATAAGGTTGTGACAGTAATAAGGTTGTGACAGTAATAAGGTTGTGACAGTAATGAGGTTGTGACAGTAATAAGGTTGTGACAGTAATAAGGTTGTGAGAGTAATAAGGTTGTGACAGTAATAAGGTTGTGACAGTAATAAGGTTGTGACAGTAATAAGGTTGTGACAGTAATAAGGTTGTGACAGTAATAAGGTTGTGACAGTAATAAGGTTGTGACAGTAATAAGGTTGTGACAGTAATAAGGTTGTGACAGTAATAAGGTTGTGACAGTAATAAGGTTGTGACAGTAATAAGGTTGTGACAGTAATAAGGTTGTGAGAGTAATAAGGTTGTGACAGTAATAAGGTTGTGACAGTAATAAGGTTGTGACAGTAATAAGGTTGTGACAGTAATAAGGTTGTGACAGTAATAAGGTTGTGAGAGTAATAAGGTTGTGACAGTAATAAGGTTGTGACAGTAATAAGGTTGTGACAGTAATAAGGTTGTGACAGTAATAAGGTTGTGACAGTAATAAGGTTGTGACAGTAATAAGGTTGTGACAGTAATAAGGTTGTGACAGTAATAAGGTTGTGACAGTAATAAGGTTGTGACAGTAATAAGGTTGTGACAGTAATAAGGTTGTGAGAGTAATAAGGTTGTGACAGTAATAAGGTTGTGACAGTAATAAGGTTGTGACAGTAATAAGGTTGTGACAGTAATAAGGTTGTGACTGTAATAAGGTTGTGACAGTAATAAGGTTGTGGCATTAATGTTGTGATAATAGGTTGCAACAATAAGGTTGCGATAATAAAGTTGTGATAAATGTGGAAAATGCTTAAAAGAGATAAGGGGGAAAATTAGATGTATAACTTTCCTATTGTGCTTATTGGGGAGATATTTTGAGACACAAGTGACGTCACGATGTTTTCAGTGATACAGGAAATTTTTGAGTTCATTTTATTATTTAAATGCATTTTGTCTTAAGTAATACGTGCATCCTATACGAGTGCGCTCTTTACTGTAGGATATCTCTTCGAATTTCTTGGAAACTTTCACACTCAGTATTCTGCGTACCAATATATTTATTCATAAAAGATTTCTTACCTTGGTTAACAGTGCTTAATTCTCTTACCTTAGTTTTTTAATCTTTTCCTTACCCTTAACATTGTTTCATTGTTTCAAACCTTTACGCCCTGAATTCTGTGCACAACCAGTAGGAGTGCTGCGAACTGTACGTCGCACACACATTAAGTTTGTTTTGTAACTCGAGTATCGCTCGCACAACTGACGCAACTTTAACTATACTTTGTATTTAACGTTTACGCAATTTGACTCTCAAGTTCATGTAGCTTGCATTAAAATATTGTGGAGTAAACGATTATTAAGACGTGGGGACACGATCACTAAAAAAATATTCACATCTTACACTTTTTATCGAACGAATCAGAACGGGTAAAATAAGGAATAAATAAAATAATATAAAGATAGAAACGGGGAGAACGATGTGTAAGTGACTTATATTACCGTCCAGTAAAATGCACCGAAAAACAATTTTAGATAAGCTTCTCTTTCGAAATTCCAAGTGACAGGAAGTTAACTTCCAGCGAGCGCAGCTCTTCGGGAAGTCGGAATACTGTGCAAATATTTTCCTGGCCTTACCAGCAGCGTGCGGTGGTTTGTTCTCAGAAATCCGGGAATTTGTGACGTACATCTGACGCTCGTGGCTCGCGCATGTTGAACTGATCAACTGCGTGACGCTTAATTGACTTTTGGGCAAACCTCAAATTTGGGGAAAAGGAAATCTTCGTGCTGGACGGATCATGCGGGTAAATAAAGCTAATCCTTATTACATCGTTTCATAGTCCTCATATCAGCTAGATTTATACAATTCTAAATTTTACATTCGTTGCAACATCATCTAGATCTATACGGCGTTAAATTTTCCCGTCGTCCACCAATCCACTAAATTTATTCAATTTTAAATTTTACCAGTCTCTCCCAATCAACTAAATTTATTCAGTATTAAATGATACCATCGTCCCCACCCCAACTATATTAGCACAATATTAAATCTTTTATAGTCCCCATAAGAACTAAATTTATTCAACATTAAATCTTACCATACTCCACAAAGCAACGAGATTTACTAAGTATTAAACCATACCCTCGTCCTCACATCAGCTAGATTTATGCACTTCACTCTCCGCTTGGATAATCTAGAACGTCGGTGAAATTGACTGGCCGGTAAAATGGATACAAATCTCTTTCTCTAACCTGAATCCTTTGATAATAACAGAGACTCGAACGCTCGCGTGGTGCCTGTTTTTTGGCCCCCTTGATTCTATTCCGTCTCGGCAAAATTGAATGTCTTCATTTGTGCCTCGGGTTCTGCCCTTTCGTTCTGACCTCTCGCTGGGGCCGTACCAAGGCTTAGTATTTCCGAGTTCTTAAGGTAATTATTCTTTCTTCACTTTCAGAAATTTTACATTTGTTGTAAATGGCTTCCATAGCCTTATAGATGGAGTATCATTTGTATCATTATTTTATTTTTTTTATTTTTCGGCACATATTTATTAATGATCAGGAGAAAACATTTGGGTTTGGTACACTAGCATGTATTGAGGATGTTAAAGGCGTGTTTCTGATTTCCATTTTTGCACAATGGCGGCGTACCTTTCGTCTATATGTGAAGTACCACTCAACCGCACTCTCAGTACCCCTCACCCACAAGTACTGGACTTCCCTATACGTACAATACTTCCCCCATATGAAGAGTAGTGTGCACCCACTCGTACAATACTTGACCTACACGTACAATACTTCTCCCATACGTACAGCACCCCTCCCCCACACGTACGATATCCTTCCCTTATTCGTACAGTATCCCTCCCCCACACGTACAATACTTCTTATATACGTACAGTACCTACGTTGCACCACACCCGCACCCAGTCAGTCGCCCCCTCTCCCCCGCTCTCCAGGGCCACCAGCGAGCCCCTCTACCTGTAATTTAGCTGTCGACAAGATGGTCCCGAGGCTCCATGAGGCTTGTTTTGTGGGTTTTGCTTATCTCATAAACATCGCTTGAGGATGGCTTAAGTAGAGGAGCCTGCTCAGCCGATTAGTGTGTTCTTTGGAGCTGGTGTCGGGCCTCGGACGAAACGGACGTTGTGCATCGGCGCTTCCAAAACAAAGCAATACCGGACGGCCCCCTTTGAAATGAATCATACGGACAAATGGAGGCTGAAAAGACGGCCGCTCAGAAATGTGCTGGCTGAAGGCCACGGGTTGTGCCACACACGCGCTGCGGCTGCGCGAGGCTGTGCCAAAATTCGGGTGGCTTTAGGAAATGAAGAATGGTTTGTCAAAAGAGGAGGAATGGTTCGTTAAAAGAGGAGGAATATTTCGTGAAAAGAGGGGGAATGTTGTACGACTTGGAGGAGGTCTTGTAAAGTGTGGTATGTTTCATGGATCTTAGGATGTTTTTTATAAAACGGGAATAATTTCTTGCCATGGGACGAAGGAGGTTTTATAAAACGGTGATAATTTAATGGAACGTAGGATTTTTTATAGAACGGAGAATGTTTTATGAAACAAAAGAAATTTAATGAAACTAGGAATGTTTCATAAAACAAAAGTTGTTTCATGAAACGGGGAATGTTTCTTGATACGAATTTTTTTACAAAATGAGGAATATTTTATGAAACAAAAGATATTTAACAAAACCGGGAATGTTTCATGCAACGAAAAATCCATTACAAAATAATTAATGCTTCATGAACAGCAAATAACTTATAAATTTGAACGTACGTTAGTCTTAGCGTGTGGAGAAAACATTGGATGTGTTCAGGTCTGAAAGCAATCATCGTTTAGGTGTTGATGCACTGATGCACTTGAACTAAAATATTTTAGCATTCCGATAAGAAATAATTAAGACTTTAATTAAAACGCACTGTTTTTAAAAACAAAAACAGCTGAAATTGAGGAACAGAAATTACCTCACAAAATGAAAATATCAAATATTTCACTACAAGAGATGCTTCACTACACCGTGCAGGCGCTAAGTCACTATCAAGAAAGGATTATGGAAGATAAAACTGTATAAATAGAGTATTTTAAAAGAAGAAATTCACACATTTGCCCAGTAACTCATGGACTTAGAAAATCAGTGAAAAAAAATTATGAAGCACTATAAGTTCAGAATAGTTTTAAGTGATAGACGAAATTTAAACTCTACTGAAGTATTGTATCTACTCTACCAATAACCATGACATATTGCTCCCATACGCTAACGGTCAGCGGTATCTCTAAAACTCAATAGAGCAGCGATGGAAATTTTTGTAGAGCTTTACTTCCAGTGTAAAGGAACAATAATTACCGCGCAAATAAGTTACACGAACATATTTGGTGATCAAAGAAGTCCTGATACAAACAACGTTAAAGTTATGTTCTGCATTTCGAACAATTATTCATACCCACAACACACAAACAATTAACGCTGTGGCAGACCGCAAATCGTTCGAAACAATGCCACAATATTCAGCATGTTTCAAGGAGTGTTGCTAGCAAGGTGGTCTTCTTATATATTATAAGAATAATTACATTCCAAAATATAGGTTAAATTCTAATTTTTATGCATCTTTTTAAAACGTTCATTGGGGTATGACCCACCGGTGGGTCGTGATTAAGTTTTTCCAGCTGCAAAACGACCAATCGATGGGTCGTTTGAAATTTTTTAACAATCTTTTTAAATTAAAAGATTTTATTTCACCCAGTTAATTAATATTTGCAATTTATAAATTTTTCAACAACTTGTGACTTTAAATTTGAATTCGATATTGAATTTCAGTTTAAACCATTGAAGTCAATCTATTAAATGAATCCTAGTTATTTGTGTTAATTATTTCCACGTTATCGACTTATAAATTTAGTGACTTGCTTACGGGGACCGCCGCGTGCTTACAAGCTTGAAATAATGGTCTCTTGACGAAATGAAAAACTTGTGTACGGTGCATCCATCGAGAAAACTCCCGAGTAGAGGATGCTAGCCTACCTGAAACTGGCGGGGTGGAGGGTTAGGATAGTTGGGTCAGTTGGGTCAGGGACAGTAGGGACAGTGGGAACAGTTGGGACATTAGGAACAGTTGGAACAGTTTGGGTAGGTGGAACCATTGGGACACTTAGGACAGTGACGACAAAAGGACAGTTAGGACGACAAAAGGACGACAAAAGGACAGTTAGTTAGTGTCACGAGAAATGTTACCCTTCACCTCCTTGTTAACATTTCATTAACAGGAAGATTCGGCTCTCGGAATTGAGGAATGGCCCACCTCCAAAGTATACATATGCAACACAAATTAATGAATAAATATCGGCAATTACAGCACATATACTAAAAAAAGGAAAGGTACTCACCGGGGATCGCTGACCCACTTACGCAGCGCATTTTCTGGGCGCCCTCCGTTGCATTACGATGGATTGCTTCTAATATTGTGGGGCATGATACACAGGGTGAACTATGCTTAACATTTATAATTCCCAGCTATACGTGATACAAACATCAATGAGCGCACACACAATGATTGGTGTTAGGAACAATGCTAATTAAGTAATGAAAGCAAATAGCATACGTCAAATGACCTACTGCACATAATTACACAGAAATTTGGCTGGCCAGCCTTTAACCGCAGATTGCTTATGCATCCAACCATAACACAGATAATGCCTACAATCTCTAAGTACTCCCAACAGCCAGTAGGCGAAGGTCACTTCAACCACCGAATTCATCCGCAACTCGCTTCAGTTCAAGGCCTATCTTATGCACTGTTCAGAAAATGTCTAGTGATGACGTCATCTTGCTCATCCCGTTTCAGCATGTTCACACGTCGATTCCCTTCATTCGAGCTGATCAATCCTCAGACATATGACTGAATAACCGTCCCGCCTGTCAAAGATAAAAATTTAACTTGTTACTTTTTAAGCGCATCAATGACTGAATGACAATGAATTATCGCAATATTTATCTCAACAATATCTTTACTCTTTCTTTTTAAGAAATGCATCTCTTACCCTCCCTTCTAGTGTAGCATCTCCATGTTCCATCAATAACTCCCACGGTGGGTTATGTTTTGATAAATTTCCCCTTTGTGAACGTGGTGACGGGAACACGTAAATTTTCTGCAAGTGAAACGAGAATGTGTTACTTTCTGGATTACATTATAGCGTGAAACTTAGTATAATTTTCAATATAGCCACTTTTCTTATTATTGCGCTTGTTATTGTGAACACACCCGCGTTTCTAGGTTGCACCTCACGTTACGGTTTCGCCGGTCGAACTGTCCATTGTTCCCCAGACGCCTTGAGCCCTGGCGTATTTTCTTCGAGGGTTGTGCACTCTCACCTTCGGCCTATGAGAATCCTCAGACCCTGCCAGTGACCGCCCACATCTCTTCTCATTGGTAGTCCCGCAGTTCGTCTTTATTTATTTTTTCTTAGCCTCATTGTATCCCACGCTCAGGCTCCTTCGAAACCGTTACTCCTTCACCCTCGCAGCTCAAGGGTCGCGATTTATGTGTCGATTTATCTTTGACAAGAAGGCGACTTTGTTCGCGCTTGTGTAGGCATTTTTTCGCGCGTCTCAGGTTTTCTCGCCCTAATGAAAGATTTGCCAAAGTCCCCTCCAGAGACAACACACACTGTAAACATACATCGTTTGGCTCTCGCACCTTATCGCAGCCTCCTAACATTGCTGAGTTGAAAGAAAACATACAGGCGCAAAAAACATACATGTTGAAGCGACATAAAACATTCATGTTGAAGCGACCCCTCTGGCTGCTGGGATTATCTGAGATATTTCAAGACACAACTTTTTACGTAAGCACAAATTTGTTACATTACACACACTTACAAGAATTTTCATTTTTAATTCGCAAAATTTGATCATTCTGAACATATTCTCGACATTAGGAACATTTGGGACACTTAGGACAGTGACGACATAAGGACAGTTAGGACAGTATGACACTTGGGACAGTGACGACAAAAGGACAGTTAGGACAGTATGACACTTGGGACAGTTCGGACAGTGAGACAGAGTTCCAACGAAATTTAAAAGAATACCTTCTTTCAAATTTAAATATCGATATGCAGCTCACATCACGCGTTAGCACCTCACATGGGAACAACTACCTCATAAACAAACCGTTACACTTGCAAATAAAACGTACTTTAAGCGCACATCATCCTGAGCGTGAGATAAACCACGAACGTATGACTACACCATAGAAGTTCTCTTCGGATGTGCCGGCACAAATTCACAAAGAGCTTATTCCTGACGGATAAAAAGGGCCGAAAATAACATCTTTTCTTTCTTATTCGGACCCTTTTGTGCGCTGAGTCAAATATATCCTGTAATCAGATATAACAAATGCATCCGGTAATCAGATGCATCACATGTATCCGTTAATCAGAGATGTCAAATGTATCCGGTAATCAGATAAATCAAATGTATCTGTTAATCAGATGTGTCGAATGCATCCGGTAGTACGATGTATTAAATACATCTGTTAATCAGAGACATCAAATGCATCCAGTAATCAAGTGTATCAAGTGTTAAGTGTCATCTTAACTCTTAATTCAAAATTCGCTTATCGCGTAAGCGAGGATGCGTGATGTGTAGCAGAAAGAATTAATGGAGCATCAAATTAATTTGATTCCAAACAAACTAAGAATTTTAGGCCGTTTTAATGAACTTAACAATCGCGCTATTTCACACCTTGAGCAAATGAATGTGGCAACAGCGTGCTGAATTGCAAGTGTTTTCTTAACTCTGAAAACAAAATTGCGTAGTGAATTGCGATTGTCATCTTAAATCTAATTGCGAAATTGCCTAGTGAAATACGAGTGAAATCTTAACTCTGACTGTGAAACTCATTTTGCAAGTGTTGTGATATCACTTATTATTATAGTTATAATTAGAAATAAGTAAAACTTGAGAGAATCTTCCCTTTGAAATCAGTTTGAGATCTAAACAACTCTACGTAACGAAAGAGTTTTTGAATATTAGTACAGTTCATTTCTACTTCCGCACAACTCATGTACGATCCTTAAAATCTACATGATATGAGAGATGGCCTACACTTTAAAAAAATGCACATCAATATAGGCGGAAATTAATGAACCGAAAATATACAGTTAATCTTTGCTTCAAGGTCATCCTAGTCATGCCAATGTAACATTTATTGAGACTTTCATTCTCTTCTGTGATATTCGAACTGATATATCACATTGGCTGTGTCTAGGTCACTGGCCCTGGATGTGGAAGCATCGTTTCTCCGCTTCTGATGAGTTAAACAATTATGTCAAAGGAACCCAGTTAAGTTTATAATCGGAGGCAAAATTTGGGGCTACCACAACTCTCTGCGCTGGGGAAAAAGGCCTAAAATTGTCGGTGAAATAAAAAAGGGAATGAGTATAAAATAAAATAATAAAATATACAAGGTAAATGTTGGTCACTTGTGTATAAGGTCGCTTGCACTGCACGCTGGCTGTCCTCGTGCGAGAGAAAAAGAAGTGCTGTAAATAATGAAAGATATGGCTTGTCTAACTAGTGTACAAATCCGAACCCACCACAGACTCGTGCAAAAAGTTTTGTTAAATTTGTGATGGGTAGCCAACGTTACTTGATTATGAGGTGATGCAAGTTTATCAGTTTGTGTTGGAAGTTAATTCTTAGCATTAAAATTACTACAATACACCAACCAAGCAAATCCGTTAGATGTTCTCTGACATAAACTATCAAATTAAAATTTTGTTTTCGTTAACAAAACAACGCAGAAGGCTGTAATTTTGCTTCATGGGGTAAATGCGATCTAAAAATTTTTGGACAATTATCAGATGTTATTTGATGCGAGTATGTTTGCAAATGACAGTTCGAGTTCTGCATATTTTTTAATTCCACTACATTATTTGCATGTCTGAATTTAGTTCTGGAATTTCGTTTTCCTAGCTTATTTTGCGATTTTAATTAGCGTTTTATATTCAGAATTCGAACATAAATGCAATGAGCAACATCCTGAAAAGTTTTATTTTCATTACGGTATAACTTTCAAAACTTTACGAAGCTGTTGCAATTTTGGTTTTGTTTAGCGGAGCTATTTCCTTACTCAGTTTTGTGGGTGATATTGTAACAAATGGGTTATTTATGCAACTGAGCCATCTATTTAATTTTTGAAAAACCGCCATGCTGCACTGGGTTACCAGGTGATACTTTTACTAAAACTGCTCAACAGTTGGTTTCCTATAGGTATATTTAAAAAAAGAAAAAAGATGCATTATTACCATCAAGCATGATACATGCAATTTGTACGTAGGTTTTTCAAATGCCTTATGACTAACACCAGGACGCAATGGCGGTTACCTCTCGGTGGAGCAGGTACCCATTTCCGACACCTGGGTGGCGTGGGGAATTGTGGTGGAGTGGAAAGGGAGAACTCATCTCCCTTTTCCCATCTGGGAGATTCACCGGCTGGCATTGCCGGGGATCGAACCGGCGACCTTTCCCGTGAATGATGCGCACTCTAAAATTGGCCGTAAGTAATGACAGCCTGTCAAGATAAAAGAAAAACGTCCTCCTCAAAAATCACACACTCTTAATAACAAAACTCTGATAACAAAATACCCATCCATACCATTTAAAACAGCAGTTGTTAGTGAATTTGTTTGAACGTTTAAATAAATGGAGTCAAGCTTTCAGTTTTAGATAGGGTAATATATAATGAAACGAATTTTACGATTGAAACTTTTGTCTGTGGTTGAAACTGATGAGCGTATCTGTGATACCGGCTTCACTGCCTCACAAGTATAAATCTATACTATAATAAGAGCCGCGTCCTTCCGTCCGTCTGTCTGTCCGAAGCCAGCCTGCAGTGTGTGATGAGCGTATCTGTGATACAAGCTCCAGCCCTATATATTTTGACAGGCCGTGTTCACGCGGCCTCATCAACTCTCGAGAGATTGTATTTTTTAATTTCTTACGGCCTTTCTCTCATTTCGCCCTCTTTTTTATTTCAAATAAAGGGAGTGGACTAGTATACGTATAAAATACGAGTACATCATGGGTATTAACAGAATAAGCACATTTGTTTGGTGTCCGCAACTAACGGATCAGCCACGTCTACCTCATGCGTGATGCCTGGACGGGAATCTCCTGCACTTTTTCCCATTCACTTCGAAATGCCCGGTACATACAGTAACCAAATTAGTTAAATGGTAGCGGTAACCTATGGAATGTTGTCATTTTTGACGGACCATGCGTTTTAGAATCAAATGAAAGTGCTTGAAATGTTCGAGTTCTTTTCATTATTTCGTCAATTTCTTTTATCGTCAGAACATCACAAACTAACTTAGCATTTTACGTATTAAAACTGGGAGCAATTAGCTTTATGCTTCCAGAATCTAAAGCAATTTATTTTTCTAAAAAATGGGCATTCAGACAAGCGTTAGCTTCGAGTGTCAAAACTATCGCTAGTCTGAAAGCCCCTTTTTAGAAAAATGAATTTTATTCCGTTGTTTGTGGTTTTATTCCTGATGAAAGTTAGATTTTCAAGACACGTACCCATCTCATTAAAGCAATTTAGGAAATATTGGCGTTGGGATTTCCCTCACAGTGTTTTTGATTAAGAAATGAGTCCCATGAACACTGTGAAATGAAATGGTCACCGTAGTTGCAAGTAATATTTCCAGAGTTGCTGCGTATCACAATTACGAACTTACATGTAGTGTCATAACGAGCATGTTGCAGTACGAGGACGCCTGAAGCTCTAGGCTTGAAATTTGAATTCCGTAATTTGAATTTTTAGTGCTAAGACGTTCTCGATTTTTCATTGTTTGAATAAGACCTGCTCAAAAGTTCAATAATGTTGAACATGAGGTTTACAATTTTCATTTTCATGTTACCTACCCGAAAATGATAAAGGTTTTGTCTGTGTTAACAATTGCGGTAATGTATTTATTTTTAATCTACGTATGTTATTTTATTTTTACCTAAAGTCTCGAATATGTTTTCAATAACAGCCGGAAATACTCGATGAGCCTATTTGTGATGCGCATTTTATAGCTTCACGTTCATTTACGTTTATTTATTTAAAAAAACAGGTGTTTAAAACCAGCATTATTCAATACTAGATCTACGAATCTGTGAAAACCGTGTTTTATTGTCTCGGGATGGGATATTTAAAACACGGTATTCACATGTAAAGGATAAATGAAAAAAATGAGATGTAGTCCAGCCCTCTTCATCAGGGTGGTCATTCCACATTTTTAACTGTCCAAGTAATCAAATAGTGGTTTATTCTTATCAACCAATCAAATAATTTACCTCCTTTATCTTCCAATAAAATCGCCCAATGCCTAATGCCTATTATGCCTTATTAGGCGCGTACACTATTTTAAACTGATATTTGATCTCGAAGGAACTCTTCTTATACACTTTTATCTCACACAGCCCTGTCTGTAAGAGCGCTTTATCGTAGTAAAATTTTACTTAAAAGAGAACTGCTTATGACAGCTACGGTTCTACTTTAGATTTTCGTTTTAAGAATTATTTTCATGGCTAAATTTTCAAATTTTGGGGTCCTTCCATAAGTCTTCAGTATGTTGATACGCATGTGCATGACTTAGGAGAGTTGCCAGCATGAAACTCTGCCAGGACAATTCTATTTTGACATTAAATGCTGATAATGGACTTACGAAATGCTAATTAACCAAGTTCAACTTTGCTATGTACGCTCACCGATGCTCCAGCTTTGACTTTTAAATTTGCCTACACGCACACCTCCTTTGAAGCTTTGCTGCTGCTTCAAAAAATGCGCTTGCTTTGTAGTTCCCCCGTCCGAGAATAGCTCGTAGTTATTCCTAGATGTTCACGAGACCTCCGTGTTCGCTGTGAACAAACACGGCATTCCAACTTGGAGGAGACTGAAGTATACCACTGAGCTGGCCGGACAGTGCAGGTAAACTGTTTACAGTAGCTGTTTATCACAGTTAGACTGTTTGTACCCTTAACTTGCGGCTCTCAACCTAAATAGACACAATGGTAACCGAGCTATCACACGTATCGTCACTCTTGGCGTTGTAATTGGTGTGGGAAATCCCGCGACAAGTTCAATACACTGCGCGATGTCCGTCGCATGGAGGCCTTATTGGTGTGTGTTGATCTGCACCTCAGATATTGGCTGTGACTGTGACTGGGAGCAGCTAGCTTTATGCTTCCAGAATCTAAAGCAATTTATTTTTCTAAAAATGGGATTTGTGATTGGATCGGAAATTATGTACTGCGCGAAATCTGTTTGATATCGGATCATACTGTGTGATAGTCCAAGTAATCAATATACAGTATACACACCGCACACAGTATACAGTATACACACCGCACACAGTATACAGTATACACACCGCACACAGTATACAGTATACAGTATACACACCGCACAGAGGATACAGTATACACACCGCACACAGTATACACACCGCACACAGTATACATTATACACACCGCACACAGTATACAGTATACACACCGCACACAGTATACAGTATAAACATCGCACACAGTATACAGTAGACACACCACACACAGTATACAGTATACACACCGCACACATTATACAGTAGACACAGTGCAAACAGTATACAGTATACACACCGCACACAGTATACAGTACACACGCCACACACAGTATACAGTATACACACCGCACACAGTATACAGTATACACAGTGCACAGAGTATACAGTATACACACCGCACAGAGTATACAGTATATACACCGCACACAGTATACAGTGTACACACCGCACACAGTATACAGTGTACACAGTGCAAAACAGTATACAGTATACAGTATACACAGTATGAAATACAGTATAGAGTACGGCTGAAGTCCAGCATCATCCACACGACGGGCCTGATGTACGTCTGAAGTCAAGTATCATCGGTATTTTCGAGCCTATTTTTATGTTTATGCCGTGCGTAATTGTACGTCTGAAGTCAAGCATCAAGGTTTTTTTAATGCCTTCGTCGAGCGTGATGTACGTCTGAAGGTAATCGCCCCATATTTAATAAAACTTTAGGAGGGGTACGGATGTGGTTGGTGCAAAATTTCAAAACAAGTCAAAAATCATTTTCAAAATGAGCACGTATATCGTCCTATGATTTAAGCACCTAATATTCATGGCATATTTTACACAGGACAGATGAAAAATATGCATGAAAATATATCATTCTAGTACAAATAAATATTAAATTAACATTTCAGAGACATACATCGATACACCCGTTTATTACCACGCCTTTCACATAAGTATGTTATTCATCATTGCATTCCCATGGCTTAGTTCTTAACTACTTTTTCCTTTTTTTCATCAATCTGCCACATACAATAGTCTTCGAATGAATACAGTAGTCTGCGAATGAATACAGTAGTCTTCGAATGAATACAGTAGTCTTCGAATGAATACAGTAGTCTTCGAAAGATGCGCCTAAAGTGCATCTTTTACTCCAGGCCAGAACTGGACAATGCCTTCACGGTGGGCATTTATTCACCGAATGCCTTTATTTATTCACGCAGAGTACAAAAGTTTTATGTTTTTCACATTGTTCAAGACTTTGATTGAAGGGGCTGTGCATTTAGGTGCATGGTTTTTTGAGGTATATGAAGCATCCATCAATAGCTCAGAGTAGTCAGAAAAATGAGAATACTTTTCTGCTTCCTTAAAGTTTGTGGTTTATGTGCTTCACAAGCGAGTATGAGGCAGTCGAAATCTAACGTAAATATTGCCACCCATATTGTGTGTTTCTAGGACACATGAGTGGTAGGACGCATGAGTGGTAGGACACATAAGTGCTATAGGACGCATGAGTATAGGACACATGAGTGTGCCATGGCACACATGTCGCACTTGACACATGAGTGGTAGGAAACGTGAGTGTGTCATGGCACACATGTGTTCTGAAGCGCCTCTGCCTACTCTAATCGAGAAGAAAAAATAATATTTGAAACATAATGACACGCAATGATAACATTCAGCAGATGATAACTATGATAAATATTTCTGTGATGACAGGCGCCCTGAAACAATGTGTAACACAAAGCCATGACTAACTGCATCACTTACCGGCAACAAAAAACACCTTCAGCAATTAAATGCACAAAAATTACTGATAAAACTGTCCATAGAAGCTAGTCGGAAACTGCCTCCGAGGGTCTGTAATTGCAGGTCTGTTGCAGACTTCTGCAAGTGCAGACCACGCGCACGACGTCTTTATGTCAGCGTTCCTTACGAGAAGCGAAGATTTAACTCCATAAAAATGAGTAAAAAAGAGCTGTTCACCTTCACTCATTCGAGATGGCCACCAGAAATGATGCCGCGCGCCGGGCCCGTAGAAGCACACTCTGACAAGGGCAAAGCAATCAAACCATTAGTGACTTATTATCCAATTTTACGGTGGGTACCGAGCCAGACGAAGACCCTGGTCTTAAACAATGGGTATTGAGAAGCCCGCCTCACTGAGCCAGGCTTCATTGCTCACCTCACCCCTAAATAATTTACTTCTGGCCGACAATTTCCACTTGGAATGAGACAGATCATTTGAAGCGAAAATGCGCAAAAGTCTACGGTGATGCCAATCCAAATTTCAAAAGGATAGAATTTCGCACTTGAAATGAATAGCGGAACAAAGTTAGGGAGAAGTCAGAAAACGATGCAAAAGACATTAGAGAGAATGTGGTTTTTGGATGAAAAGTAAAAGTTAACGAAAGAGAAGCCACTATAGAGAATAGGGTTAGTTAATGGAAAATTGTTGATCGAGAAACTATACAAGAAAGACTAATATTTTTAAACAGAGAATTAATTGTAGAAAATTACTGGAAAGTCTAGTGCAATGAAGTATGAAATCAATGGTTAAGAACCCAGTAGAAATAAGGTTATTAGTGAATAGAAAACTAATGGTATAAAATCAAATAAAGCGAATATGGTTACTAAATAGATAATTATGGTGGAGAAGCCATGAGAATGAATAAGCTTGGTAAATAGAAGATTATTAGCAGCGAATCCACTATAAAGAATAAGTTTCGATGGAGAATTAATGGTAGAGTATCCATTGAAGAAAGAATGGTTACGAGACGGAAAATAATGGTTGAATTACATGAGGTAATTGTCAATATCAGTAGAATTTTGGTAATTTAAGCAGATTTAGAAAAAATTACGGAAATAAGCAAATTAACATAAATCTGACGATAATCTCCCACTAGCTTACCACAAGGTTGCTTAACTACCTCTTTTTCCGGCCAAAGTGAAGAAATTTGACCTAATATTGAGCTAAAATTCTCCATAAATGGTCTTCTAGCATAGTATATAGTTTTCGATGGTATCATTGCATAATATGGAATGTTAAATTGATATCAATGACTTTTGAATCCTTTACGCTAAGAAAAGTTCCTGATCAACCAAGTGTGCGTTTTAGTTCAGTATTCTGGAATATATGAATGTTTATATCTAAGAATAAGTGAACCATTATCCGCCAAAGAAGTCACTACACTTAATCGAGCCGCAAATTTTTCAAACCTGAGCCTGTCCGTTGATATAGTTCTAAATAATAATTCTACTGAAGCTTTTTGGAAATAAATTGCTTAAATTGTTTTAATCGTTTGTTCAAATAAGGAGCTGTAATTAATTGCTCGCTGCATTTGTGAACTTTAGCGTATGAAAATATTCCACGTGTTCTAGAGTCATACATCGGCTGATGTCGAAAAGGTATTCTTCATATTGTAAATGTGAATATGTAATAATCAGGAAGTTTCGATCTATTCGTGATTTTGCTTTGAAATATTCATATTGTAAATGTGAATATGAAATAATCAGGAAGTTTCGATCTATTCGTGATTATGCTTTGAAATATTTTATAAGGCAAATTTTTTCTATGTTTTGCATTGGTTTTTAAGTCGAACGTGGAGAGGTTGTTCTTTTCTCCCACTTTGGCTTACATTCATAAGATATTTTGTACAACATAAACATGACGATTCAAGTTGAATCTGACCCGATTTGTTAAAAGCGGCTTTATGCTCGAATGGAACACTGAAACTCTTTTCTTTCTGAATAATATTAAGATCCGAAGACTTTTTATTCTAAAGAATAATACTAACCTATGGACTTTTTACTCTCTCAAACACACACTCACATACGGAGGCACGGCACTCCCTGAGAATAAGGGATTCCCTATGTAGAAAATATTTGATTCCCTAGAGAATATTGGGCTCCCCCCAGAGAATACTGGATTCCACGAACAACATTAGGTTCCCAAGAGAATGTTGGATTACCTGAAGAATATTGGGTTTTTATGCCTGAAGAATATTAGGCTCCCAAGAGAATATCGTAGGAGCATGTCTGCATTTCCGGCGGAAATGCAAGCAACCTTTATCTCGGCCCATGTCGACTGCACTCGCAGCAATCGAAGCGCGAGATAACGTCAGTCTACGGTCAAGACTGAACGCCAGGTGATGACGGAATGATGCCCGCACCTTTCATCAGCATTACGTGTGGGAATCGCGGGTTGTGATTCAAGCGGAAATTAAAACCTACGGGAGAAGAATGACCGTTCAACGAATTATGCATGTGGAATCCTTTTTATACGTCTGTATCTATCACCAGCATTACATGTGGGAATCTCGGTGGTGATTCACGCGGAAATTGAAACCAACAAAAAAGAGCGTTTTTTAACGAATTATAATGCTTCTCAGATGTTAAGAAGCTAATGGATTCGGTAGCATCCGAGTTTCATCTGCAATGTCTAATGAAGTAATTGGGTTTGATATCTACAGTAACTGATGTCCACGAGACTGCGCTTCTTCAAAGACTCAAATAAACTTTAGATTTAAATTTAAAACTTAAACTCAAATAATATTTATCCTACACTGCATGTTTCCCCGTTCCGTTAGGCCATATATACAATAAATCCTTAAAGAATGGTTTCTGCAAAATGAATATTTGCAAAAGGCCGTATCCAAAAAAAGACAAAATATATTTTCAAATTTTGAGCTTCGTTGTCACTGATCGCAGGCTGTTGAATTTTTCCTTTTATGATAACTGAAAGCTGATCATCGTCAGTGACGATCAGCCCACAAACCAAATCAGCATGAAGCAAGCAAAAAACGAGCTCGGTTATGCGAGTTTCGTGAATATAAAGGGTGGGGCAGAAAAACCTATCCGATTTCAAATCCCTTTTTCTCAGAAGAGGGAGCAGGTAGAGTAGTGGGGTAAAAACCGTTAGAAAGCCGGTTTTATGCCATTTGTCAGTAGTCAACATGCCTTGGTCTGGTGAACATCGTGCTTTTGTTATTGAGCGGTTTATCGAATGCGGCGGTTCGATAATTGCTACACAACGTGCTTTTCAAATTCATTTCGGACTCGGGCGTCATGATCCTGTTCCACATCACGCTACGATTAAAGTGTGGGTGTCAAATTTTAGACAGACGAGTTCAGCATTGAAAAAGAAGTCGCCTGGACGTCCCAGGACAGCAACAGGACCTGAAAACGTGGCCAATGTGAGAGCCGCGATTGAACGTTCCCCGCGTCGTTCGGCGCGAAAACATTCGCTCGCTTTGGCGATTTCCAACCGCAGTATTCGGCGCATTTTGCACCGGGACCTCAAAATGCATCCCTACAAAATGGTTGTTGCACAGGAATTAAGTGAAAGGGATTTTGAAACCCGTACGAACCTGTGTCGCGATCTCCGAGAACTCCCAAACGACGATGTTGTGCTCTTCACGGACGAAGCCCATTTTCACATTTGTGGTGCCGTTAACAGGCAGAATTTTCGATATTGGAGTGACGAAAATCCTCGAGAAATCCATCAGGAACCCCTCCATAGCCCAAAAGTGACTGTGTGGTGTGCTCTTTCCTGCCTAGGCGTCTGGGGGCCTTACTTTTTTGAAGAAAATGGGCAAACTGTAACGGTCAACAGCGAGCGCTATTGTTTCATGCTGGAAAATTTTCTTAGACCCAAAATGGAAGAAAATGGCGTGGAAAATGTGCTGTTTCAACAGGATGGTGCAACCGCCCACACATCGCGACGATCAATGGACATTCTCAGGGAACTGTTTCCCGGTCGCCTCATTTCCCTGAGAGGTGATCTTGGCTGGCCGCCGCGCTCACCGGATCTCACTCCATGTGACTTCTTCCTTTGGGGTTACCTCAAATCGAAGGTTTACCAGCATCGACCAAGGACCCTTCTTGCTTTACGAAGGGAAATTGCTCGGGCAATTGAAGAAATTCCTGTGGAAATGACGGTGAAAGTCATGGAAAGCTACCGCGAGCGCCTAAATCAGTGTATCCGCTCCTAAGGACGACATTTGAGTGATGTTGTCACGAGAAATGGCCCCTTCACCTCCTTGTTAACATTTCATTAACAGGAAGATCCGGCTCTCGGAGTTGAGGAATGGCACACCTCCAAAGAATGCATATACAACACAAATTAATGAATAATAATCGGCAATTACAGTACATATACTAAAAATAAAGGTACTCACCGGGGATCGCTGACCCACTTACGCAGCGCATTTTCTGGGCGCCCTCCGTGGTATTACGATTGCTCGCTTCTAATATGGTGGGGCATGATACACAGGATGAACTATGCTTAACATTTATAATTTCCAGCTATACGTCATACAAACATTAATGAGCGTACACACAATGAATGGTGTTAGGAACAATGCTAATTAAGTAATGAAATCAAATAGCATACGTCAAATGACTTACATCACATAGTTACACAGAAATATTGGCTGGCCAGCCTTTAACCGCAGATTGCTTATGCCCCCAAACATAACACAAATAATGCCTACAATATCTCAGCGCCCCCAGCAGCCCAGTAGGCGAAGGTCACTTCAACCACAAAATTCGTCCGCGACTCGCTTCAGTTCAAAGGCCTATCTTATGCACTGTTCAGAAAATGTCTAGTGAGGACGTTATCTTGCTCATTACGTTTCAGCATGCTCACACGTCGATTCCCTTCATTCGAGCTGATCAATCCTCAGATGTATGACTGAATAACCGTCCCGCCTGTCAAAGATAAAAATTTAACTTATTACTTTTTAAGCGCATAAATGACTGAATGACAATGAATTATCGCAATATTCATCTCAGCACTATCTTTACTCTTTCTTTTTAAGAAATGCATGTCTTACCCTCCCATCTAGTGTGGCATCTCCATGGTCCATCAAATGACTCCCACGGTGTGTTATGTTTTTGATAAATTTCCCCTTAGTGAACGTGGTGACGGGAACACGTAAATTTTCTGCAAGTGAAACGAGAACTGCATTAATTTCTGGATTACATTATAGCGTCAACTTTAGTGTAATTTTCACTATATCCAATAATCACTTTTCATTATATCTTTGAGCACGTTTGTTACCGCGAACACACCCGAGTTTTATCTTTATACTTCGCGTCGCGGCGTCGACTGTCGAACTGCCCTCCTGTTCATCACGATGTCTATCGTATATTTTGAGGGTTGTGCCCTTCCTCCTGTCCGACCAATCTGGTCCTTCTACTCGTGGACAGTGCCCGCCTACTGCTTCCCTGGTTATATGTTGGTTTCACTCTTTCCCACGCCCAGGCTCCTTCGAAGCCGTTACTCCGTTCACCCTCGCAGCTCAAGGGTCGCGATTTATGTGCGTTGAGAAAGCGACTTTGTTTGCGAATGGGTAGGCATTTTTCGATCGTCTCAAGTTTCCCAAGGGCTCGCCCTAATGAAAGATTTGCCAAAGTCCCCTCCCGAAACAACACACAATGTAAACAGCCGTCGTTCGAGCCATTAACTCTTATCGCTCCCCCTTAAACACACAGGCATAAAAGAAAACATACATGTTTAAGCGACATAAAAACATTCATGTTGAAGCGACCCCTCTGTGCTGCTGGGATTTACTGAGACATTTCAACACACAACTTTTTACGTAAGCACAAAATTTGTTACATTACACACAATTACAAGAATTTTCATTTTTAATTCGCAAAAATTTGCTCATTCTGAACAGATTCTCGACAATGTGCTTTTCAAAACTTAAATTTAAAAATGGCATAAAATTTGCGATATGCTAATAAAAATTTTTTTTTGACAAGTTGAGTGGTTTTAATTTTATAACGCTTTGAAATCGGATAGGTTTTTCTGCCCCACCCTGTATAGGCAGATTTGTGCAACATTTGTATCTCCCTATCATTATTTTCGGACCATCAGTTCCATTTTTCAGCAATAATTTTTGTCGACACACCGTGAGATAATTTTTTTGATCATTTCTTTTGTAGAGTAGCTCGACCGACGCAAGAGATTATCGTCCTACTCGAGGAGATGCTCTTATCTGTTCTCTGTTTCCCCGAGCACTGATGTCAAGTCGTATGGGTTGGCATAGTACCGATTTATTAAAAAATTCTGTATTCTTACCAAGTAATTTTGGCATTCTCATTGCTCGATCCATCGTGTAAAACGTGTCACTCTGCAACGAGGAACATTTTTGCATAAAACTATAAAAACGTACTCTTGCCTTTACTAGATACCTATTTACACCATATGAGGATTCATCATGAAAAGGCACACTGCATAATAATGTACTGAACAGCAAAAATGTACGCATGGTTTTGGTGTAGAATGTTGGTTTCCTAGCTATAAATGTGCTGGTTGCATAATGCTGGCCAAAGTTTTGTCGGCCAAACTTTCTCATTACTTGAAATAAATATTCTTATTTCAAGTATCATTTGGGCATGAACTTTTAAAAAAAGTCATGCAGTAATCTTCTTCACTCCAATATCTGCTCGCCACATTCAGAAGATTAAACCACTAAACAATAAACCCTATGACTTCATTGCCATCATTAATTTCCACTCATCATATTCTCAGGAAGATCGGTCATCACTTCGTTATCGTACGGGCTCATGTGTCAAGGTGAAGGCCACGCCCTGCAAAGCATTTCTGTATCACTCTCTGAACGCATTTTTTCGCGTGCTCAGTGGAGTGTTTAGGTCTTTGCAAGCATCTCAATTTCTTCAATTATTAATAGCTCGATCATGGAATTATAATGAAAATACTGGCGCTTGTGAACATGCGTCTATGTTATTCATTACCTAATCGAATAACATTGCGCTTTTCTGTGGATGTTAAGGGGAGGACAAAAAAACTATATTTATAGAGTGAGCAGTTCTTGGGTTTGATTTTTTCTGTTTGCAGCGTTCATATCAACTTTGCTGGAGATATTAACGTGTTCATAGATACTTTTCGATCCCTTCGTTGTTCAATTTTCTATTCCATTTAATAGGATCATCCGATATTCTTTGACAGTAAACCCGTGCAATTTACCGCGTGCACAAATAGTGAGCATGACACAACATAGCACTTTTACATTGTTGAGTGCTACTAATGATGAATCATTAAAAAATTCATTACTGATTTTAAATTCTTCTCTCCATGAAAACATTGAAAAAATTTACAACATGCCTTTAACTTGAGTGTCCAAAAATTCTGTGTTTTATGGATTAGGCCACTCTGCATATTTGTCCTCCAATTTTCTAATATGAAGAAACTGTAGATGAAGTAATAGTCTTAATTAATAGACTAAATTCAATATGTCACTCACTAATCACTAAGCATTTCAGGCAACACACCACCTTCTATCGCTTTTCTCTCTGCAACAAAAAAGGAAGCAATCATGAAGGTCTAAAATCTTTATTAGTAGATCTATCTCAATACAAGTAATTACTCATTAATCAATAGGTATTTCAGTTAACACACTGATTTCTATCACTCTTCTCTCTCTTCCTCTGCAACAAAAAAGGAAGCAATCATGACCGTCTAAAATTGCCCTCAATTTACACTACACCCTAGAATAATTCATTCTACGTGTGAAGG
This sequence comes from Morinoia aosen, assembly GCA_030386875.1. Taxonomy (NCBI): domain Eukaryota; kingdom Metazoa; phylum Arthropoda; class Malacostraca; order Amphipoda; family Talitridae; genus Morinoia; species Morinoia aosen. Next base: position 23,311,761 of record CM059558.1, read on the forward strand.
ACATCAGCTCTCATTGCGAGTAGAGTTACTCTATAACTCTGAGCGAGACCGCCAAAAGAGGGTCGACCCTCCAATTCACGAAGAGAATCAGAACCTACAAGAGGCCTTCAAAAGGAGTCTCGCCTTAGGCCGGCCGATATCTAAAGTGACAAACTGAACTGCTCTCGCTACACGCGGTGTTAACGCAGACATACAGCGCACACTTACTACACATGGCATTCGAGCAGATAACGGACGGTTTCCACACATGGCACTCGTGAAGATAACGCATACTAGCTCATCATCAGGATCAACAGAGCACGATTCAAGAGCGTAATGCATCGTTTAGAATGGTCAGGATGATTGAATAAACGCGCTCCGCACTTGAACTGCGCCAATTTCTGAATTTATGGTCAATTGGACGCGTCATTAAAGTTATAAGGGCCGAGCGAGCGACGTGAACTTTCGACCTACTGCACTTGAAAATGGAACGTATCTTGTTCTTTATTTATTGGCTTTTTCTGAGCCTTTTTACAGGGAATTTGCATAATTTTCCTGGGGAAAAATGATTGGCGGACACAGCAACGCGAGAGATACCGGCAAAAAATTTAGGGCTCTGAAGGTCTTTCAGGAAATTGTTGTCTACTTTATCTTCATGTATAAATTTTGTAATTTCCTTTCATTGAGTGGTTTTTTATTACTCTATAATGGAATATTTTATCTCGGGGATTTTTTTTACGTTTACTGTCCTCTTTCATCCGGATATTTCGTGTTCATGTTTCGTAGAGAAAATTTTTAAATTTATATTTCATCGTGAGAATTTTTCGCTTTTCTCTTCTACTTGGAATTTTTCATTTCTTCTACGTTTCGGAAATTTTTCACGGATTATTTATGTTTTTCCTCTGTAATTTTCCATTCATCCATTATCGAGGGAATTTTCAACTTGACATTTCCTTTTGGGGTTTTTAAACATTTTTCTTCCATCTGTGAATTTTTATTATTCCTTCGTCGGGGGAACTTTTTATTCATTCTTCGTGTAGAATCTTTTTTTTCCTTATTACGATTTTTTTGCTTTATCTCAGCCCCAAAAGGAAATTTTGCATTAGTATACCTCATTTAATTTGAACTGAATTCTTGGAAAAGGTTCATTTCTGCCCCACATAAAGGTAGTTGTACAAACCTTCTTAATTCAATCAACGTGAGGACAGTATTACCTTCTGATTAAATTGAATTAAATTACAATCTGAACAAAAGTGTATTTTAAATATTAAATATTTCACTCTGAAACAAAAGTGTAATATTTAATGCAAGTAGCGTCTCAGCTCTGCAATGTTTTACAATTTTGCGTTTTTGAACGTGTTGGGTCTGATTTTCATCTGCGTTGTGCATGTTCGTAACTGTTTCTATTTATATAAAAATTAGCTTACATGGCCAACCAAAAATGCCGGTATTTGATGAAAAACGAAATCCTAGAAGTAGGGGAGTTTTCTTACAATAAGATAACATAATCTGAATACTTAAACATGGGAAAGTGTGTGATGAGTGAATTTGTGAGGCAAGCGCCACTGTCTCTTGAAACATCGTTACTTTATTACTTCAGATATATAGGAGATGTACCTATTCTATTAATACCTACTGTGCTAATGCGAACCTTAACGTGAGGTGAGCTATGCGTTCTAGTTCATTTTAAGCCGAAAAAATGTTTCTAAATCACGCTACTAACTACGTGTATTAATCTTTCCTTGTGAAGTGCACAAATGAGTGAAATAATTTCCGCAAAAATTTGTTAAAAGAATCAAAAACAAAATGTCTTCCGTAAAACGAACATTTCTTACAGACCGCACCCACAAAACGCCGGGTAGAATTGTCATGTTCAGTTGGACCTAGAAGAACGGAAGTTTTCCCTGCAGATTAGTGAAAAATTAAAATAATCTGCAATCTTAAAAAAAGAATGTCCTCTGTCAAAAACCATTTCATTTTAAAATTTTTTTGAAATGAACCTTTTTAAAGAAGGTTGAAAAGTTAAAATAATCCACAACCTTAAAAATTTAATTTCCTGTGTCCCAAACCTCTTCATTTTAAATGTCGGTTAAAATGAACCCTTTTAAAGAAGGTTGAAAAGTTAAAATAATCCACAACCTTAAAAAATGAATTTCCTCTGTTCCAAACCTCTTAATTTTAAATGTCCGTGAAAATGAACCTTTTTGTAGAAGGTTCATCAATGTTATAATCATCACTGAAATTTGGTCCTGATTTCAGTAACAACAGCGCGGAATGTTATTACAGAGCGTGGACGATGACAGCCGAGCCATCAAGCAAACATGCAAACCGACAGCGGGCTTTATAGTCACAAATGCTACCATAAAGCACACGTAATACGTTGTGTCAGGTTGATTGTATGATAAATTTTGTAACAAACTTTTGATTGATAATCATGCTTTTCTTGAAGGCAGGAAAAATTTAATTTCTCCTTCAAGAACATTGTTAAGAAACGATAAGCAATATCTCTCATAAAATGCCTACTTCTACTATACTGAATCAGCAATGCAGAGTGCGAGATTAATTTGAAAAGTTTGACGAAGAAGACCATGAATTTCTTTCCAGGTATGCAATAGCAAAAAACTGGAAATATCTACGGTACGAAAATCAAGCCGAAGTTTTTTCTATCTTGCTGCTAAAAGCAGGGTGCTGAATGTTGCCTTATGTTATGCCGTAAAGCAACGTGGACGGTGGTAAGTGTACGATCCAAGGCTAAAATAGTAAAATTATGAGTTTTTTACACTTACCTCGTGTAGTGCAGCTTGTATCATTGGTGCGCAGATACACGGCTGTTAAGTGATTTCAGACACAAGGTTCGAGCGTTATAAACGAGATGTAAAAATTTACGAAAACTGAGCCATAGTGAAAAATCACGACAGCAATGATTACTATGGCTTAATAATTACGGCACCTACGTTTCAGAATTATCTCTTCTTGAAAAATGATTTTTCGAATTAAAACTTCTTAACGTTCACCCAATTTTTCTTTCATAGTGATTATTTTATCAAATTACGTTTATTGTAATTTTAGAGTGCAATTATTTTAGTTTCACAACAACTCATTCTAATGCAACGCCAACAGAAGAAAATGCTGCCTTCGCTCCTTGCACCTCTCAATGACCTCAGACTACGCTTTCTCAAAGAGAAACAAATTTACTATCGCTCACTTAATTCCATGCTCTAACTAGCTCCAACAATCGCATCTTATACGCTTTCACTTCACTTGTGTCACCGAGCACCACCTCCTCATCAATCCTCGAACTTCCATAGACACGTACTCCAAAGTCTCCAAAAGATCGTCCATCATCAATCTACTTAGGCTGACTTTCATTCCAGCACAGCTTGTCACAAATTCCAGACGCTCTCCAGGAAGGCACTTGGTAGGCTGGAGCTGCACAAATCTGCGGGACGTCTGCCTTGTGAAGTGCTGGATCACGACAAACGCCTTTCTTTAAACACCTCGAAGCTGAACGGCGCGGCTCAGAAGCATATATCACTCAAGTGCGGCGCTAATACGTCCACCACACACAGAATTATAGAGTCATGCTCTACACCTCAAACACGCAGAAAGGAGGAGAGTACACAGCACTCTTGGCGGCTAGTGCTGCCATGACAGTTTTACAGCTTCTTCGACCTGCGCTATGAAAATGGCAGGCAGGAACAGCCTCCCGCTCGGGCTCCACAGGTGCCTTGTCACTGGTCAGCGAGTTGTGTCACGCTGCTGCGGGTGTCTACTATGTGTTGCAGTGTAGGTGCGGGTGTCTACTGTGTGTTGCAGTGTAGGTGCGGGTGTCTACTGTGTGTTGCAGTGTAGGTGCGGGTGTCTACGGTGTGTCGCAGTGTAGGGATCCTGGTGCGGGTGTCTACTGTGTGTTGCAGTGTAGGTGCGGGTGTCTACTGCGTGTTGCAGTGTAGGTGCGGGTGTCTACTGTGTGTTGCAGTGTAGGTGCGGGTGTCTACTGTGTGTTGCAGTGTAGGTGCGGGTGTCTACTGTGTGTCGCAGTGTAGGGATCCTGGTGCGGGTGTCTACTGTGTGTTGCAGTGTAGGTGCGGGTGTCAACTGTGTGTCGCAGTGTAGGGATCCTGGTGCGGGTGTCTACTGTGTGTTGCAGTGTAGGTGCGGGTGTCTACTGTGTGTCGCAGTGTAGGGATCCTGATGCGGGTGTTTACTGTGTGTTGCAGTGTAGGGATCCGTGTGGGCTTTTCAATGATGAACTTTACGGAAAATGGGATAGCTTTGACATGCGTCTTGATTAGGAGGTCTTACTGGTATCAGTCAAGGCAAGTTATGTTGTGTTTGTGCGTCAAGGCCTAGTTTTGACGTTTTCGTATCAGTCATGGTTCAAATTTGTTGTATTTGTATCACTCTAGGCCAAGGTTTTTTTTATCAGTCATGGCCCAGTTTTGTTGTGTTTGTAGCAGTCAAGACTCAGTCATGTTGCGTTCGTCAGTCATGGCCTAGTTTTGTTGTATTTGTACCAGTCAAGGCTCAATTTTATTGCATTTTATCAGTCAAGGCCAAATTTCGTTGTTTTTCTACCTATCAAGGCCATTTATGTTTTATTTTTATTAGTTGAAGCTAGTTTCGATTCATTTGACTTAATCATGGCACAGTTTAACTTTACAGCATTAGTCAAGACCCAGTATTGTTTCATTTGGATTAGTCACTGCTAATTTTGGTTTATTTATATCAAATCTGGCCTAGTTTTGACTTCATTATCTGATTGAGGCGTTCATTTTCGTTGATTTCGAGAAATGGAAGGAGGAAAATGAAAAATTTTTGACCGATAAAAATTACAGCGGGAGGAGGACAAAATGAATGTGAAATAGTCCTCCATACCCAAGGGCTGAAAATGTAACATGGATTAAGGCAGAAATGTATCACACTTGGAAAAGCTGACTGTAATATTCCTGGTAATCTGTTGCTCGTCAACTAAAATGTTTCTAAGATTCCTGAACGGCAAATCAAAGCATCTACGATCAATATCATAAATCTGATTTGGAAAAGTCGAAAATTTTCTTAATGAAATCAAAATTTGTTAATAAAGAGAGCATTTTGTGTTTTAATGGACTTTGGAGAGCGAATATAATTATACAGCATGAATAAATTATTGTTCTCTTTGGCGTAAATTATTATGTACACTGAATTTAACTTTTTTCTTATAGTAACCATAATAAAGATAAATTCACTACAGGCCAGCTGTCTTCGAATTGAACTCGAGTTTACCGAACAAATTTCAACGAGTAGACATGCTAAATTGACTGAAACATGAATCTCACTTCAAGAACATCATTAATTTACAAACTCTCCAAGTTTAAAAAATAAAATCTACTCTCTAAGCTTTTTTGAGGCATTCCTTTGCCTCCGAAGTATGTGATTTTATCCACCATATAACCGTGAAAGTGGAGGATCTTTATGTCGCCTATTCCAGTCAATAATTTTGTCGGTGCAGAGTGTTCCGTAGTAAATAGAATTCGAAAAGGAAAATCAATAAAAAGTCTGCAAATAAACCGGCATGCGATCTTCCCTCGCCTATAATTTCAGTTGTGCGCATTGCGCATCGCAGTATGTGGGTTCCACCCACTGAGCACTTTACGTCAGGGTTGCTGAACATGGAGGTCGAAGTCATCGTACAGGTCGCTTGCTTACCTCTCCTACTCATTCTCGTATCAGACAACATTGCAGTAACGGTTCTTCTGAACAGATTATTGACATTAGCAAATTTAAAATATTAAATAATTGCACCGCCAACTTAGACTTACGTATTTTAGAATCATTATTCATTCATAAATCAAACCTACTCTCAATGAAATGCAGAGTGCATACCCTCTGAAAATAGTCAACCGATAAATTATTATCACATTTTTTGTTTTTTTGTTTGTTTATTTCTTTGTTTGTTTTCTTTTCTTTCTTTTTCGTGCTTATATTCTGCGTTTATGTAATTTTGGGTGTACTGACTTGTCTATTATTTTATTTGCAGACTTTTTGTTGGGAATGAGCTTAGGCTCGAAACGTTTAGAGTAAAAGTTTTTGAAGTACCTTTTCTCTATTTCTTTCATTGTAAACAGAATTCGGGAGTAGCATCAGTTCAGTATATTGCGCCAATATTCCTCGTTGCTTCGAATCAATCGGGACCGTTAGCGGCTCAGTGAAGTAAACTCAAAATTTTTTAACTGACTGAAAATACTGTTGAGAAATAGGGGACACTAAGTGTTCAGTGCGGTTCGGCGCCGCTCGTTGGAGTTTAATGGCGGAATTACATAAGTTTCACAACGGCCACTAAGAGAACAGCGATTAGAGCGACTGTTGTGTTGTTGCAGAGTCCCTGCCGCATCATGCTATTGAAACTACGCTGGCGCTCACAGTAGTACTGCAACGATTTTTGAAGCTTATGAGCTTGCTAAGGTCCGTAAAGTCGCGTTAGGTTACATTCTTTGTGGCGGCTGAGCGAATTGAGCATGGGGGCTTAGCTGCTCCAGGGAATAGGTTGTGCGCATGCGCGCCATTACGACGAAACTTCTGCATCGAGAAAACTGGGAAGCCTCTCATTCTGTAGAGAGAAAGCGCTTTTGTTGAAACTTTACCTTCGATACTCTACGAAATCTGAAAGAACATGATACTGGTATGGAAATTTTTTCAGCAAACTCACGGAATGTAAGCATCAAATTTTATGTAAAGGTATTTTATCTTTAATTGGGGTGAATAGTTAACCAGCGTATGTACCGAGGCACAAAATAACAACCCATATTTAAATATCGGAAAACTTGTGTTTTCCCGATGCTGGCTTTTCATATTTTCCCGGCGAGGGGCAGATGTGCGTGTAGAATCACACTTTGCCATACAACACCAACCACGAGGCCGGCGCTATCTGACACTGCGCAGCGTGTCATCAATATGCTACAGGTGTGTGTGTGTGTGCAGCATCTCTCTTTCTTTCTGTCTTTCTCTCTCTCTCTGTCTTTTTCGCTTTCTGTCTCTAACTCTTTCTCCCTATGTCTGTCTCTCTATCTCACGTTCAGTCGCCCAAGGGGAAGCTACGGCTGTTAGTTGTGGCACAGATTTTTGCCTTTTATGTGATTTGTTTCGCACTGCGGTGAGTAGTATGAGGTGTTTGAACGGCTCTTTATTTGGAAAACCATCGCTCTGTAATTATGCTTCGTTTCTTAGATTGTGGTGACGCTAGTCTAAGAAAAATGATAATATTTCTGTCAATATCTGCTTCAAATTTGTGTTGTATTCGACAAATAAACGTCACTACGGGGGATAATCTTTAGCAAAGTCGGTGAAATGTTTGAGAACAAAATAGTTAACCGTCATCAAATGGAAACTCGTGCTCCACGCACTCAACACGTTTCCTGCGAAGGGACCCACCGGTGGTCACTGAGGGGATTTCCATAATGCTGCTGACCGACCTGCAGTCATTAACTCAATTTTTGTAAATAATAAAAGCAAAATGAAGAAATGATCCACTTAATTTTTGCTATTTTCAAAGTTGCTCTCCACAACTGACTTTAAATTCGAATTGCATGTTGAACTTCAGTTTAACGTATGCCAGGAAACGTGTTAGTTGAGTTTGAAAGCACGCTCTTGTAGAGCAATATTCGTACGAGAAAAGTCAATCGTGTTGAGTTTTGCGTGTAGAGGAACGGCGTCTTAAAGTTCTTTTCTTGAACAAAAAAAAATTTCCCCTGAAGAAAAAATATAATTTAGGATTTTTCATTATCGTTGATTGTCTTTCAATTGAGTGCATCTCGCCTGATGGGAAAAAAACTAATTAATAATTCTAGCATTATCGTTGATCTTGATTAACTTGAGTTTGGAGATTGACCAAAACTTATCCAAAACACACTGCCGTGATTCTTGGATATTGTTATATATATATATTGGCAAGCACCGAAAACTCCATTGCATGTTGTGCTACATTCTACATTACCCGATACGCAGTGTTTCTTGATCGATTTATGCGTGTTGGGTTTAATCTTTAATGATCCAATTCATATTAGGGTTATGCATTAATGATCTAATTCATTTGAGGGATAACCCTGAATTATTCATGCGTACTGGGGTGAATAATGAATTATATATTATGTAACTGCATGAATCCAGAGCTATCCAGTATTTTTTTCGATAAATCTTCAATATCGATGCCGAATTAGGTTATTACTTAACATTCTAAAGCATACGGGGGTACCCCTTGAATGATCCAACACGTGCAGGGCTTAACCGTCATTACACCATTGTGTATAAATCTTGAACCATCCATTACGCGTCGAAAATCTTGAAATGTTCTGCCACACTGAAATTTTTGAATAATTAAGTTAATTAAGTTAATCTTGAACCATCCATTACGCGTCGAAAATCTTGGAATGTTCTGCCACACTGAAATTTTTGAATAATTAAGTTAATTAAGTTAATCTTGAACCATCCATTACGCGTCGAAAATCTTGGAATGTTCTGCCACACTGAAATTTTTGAATAATTAAGTTAATTAAGTTAATCTTGAACCATCCATTACGCGTCGAAAATCTTGGAATGTTCAGCCACACTGAAATTTTTGAATAATTAAGTTAATTAAGTTACTATTGAACCATCCATTACGCGTCGAAAATCTTGGAATGTTCTGCCACACTGAAATTTTTGAATAATTAAGTTAATTAAGTTAATCTTGAACCATCCATTACGCGTCGAAAATCTTGGAATGTTCTGCCACACTGAAATTTTTAAATAATTAAGTTAATTAAGTTAATCTTGAACCATCCATTACGCGTCGAAAATCTTGGAATGTTCTGCCACACTGAAATTTTTGAATAATTAAGTTAATTAAGTTAATATTGAACCATCCATTACGCGTCGAAAATCTTGGAATGTTCTGCCACACTGAAATTTTTGAATAATTAAGTTAATTAAGTTAATCTTGAACCATCCATTACGCGTCGAAAATCTTGGAATGTTCTGCCACACTGAAATTTTTGAATAATTAAGTTAATTAAGGTAATCTTGAACCATCCATTACGCGTCGAAAATCTTGGAATGTTCTGCCACACTGAAATTTTTGAATAATTAAGTTAATTAAGTTAATCTTGAACCATCCATTACGCGTCGAAAATCTTGGAATGTTCAGCCACATTGAAATTTTTGAATAATTAAGTTGCACAAATCGGTTTCGACTGATGAAACTAAGATTTAGAAAAACCTGGAAAACTGAAGGCTTTGTTTTACGGTTTGTAGAAGTAATGGTGTCGAAGAAATTATTGCTGGAATATTGTTGGTCAGCTTGTGGAAAATACTGGAGCTGAGTTACTTGAAGTGCTCGTTGTTGTACAGCCGGTTGCGTATTTTTTGCTGCCGACTAGTCTACAGAACGAAAGCCACCTTATTAATTTCTTACAGCCATCACAGCCACTTCTCTTAGCAAAAAGTCCCCAAATTTGGGCTTCTTCCCCCACAATTTGAATTTTCTTGCCAGAAAATAACAATTCGTAGCGAGCGTAGCCTTGTCGGCAGTAGAACTTGTGCTGGTAGCTATGCAGCAGCCCCGGCGTAAATTGTGAAGTAATTCAGGTCGTGGCCTTGTGTTCAACTATACATAAAAACGAGGCCTGATGGCTTAGCAGTACGAGACAATATTGTAACTGTGTGGTGCTCCGCAACATTGCGCAGCACAGATACAATGTACAAACACTGTACATCACGAATACAAAGAACAAACATTGTACAGCAAGTACACAAAGATTCGTGCTCCGCTGTACAATTCGCGATGACAGTTGTTTCTTTCCCGTAAGATGTTTTGAATTTACCTTGAGAATGGACTACGTTGGCAAACACCCAGCCAGACGAGCTGGAACAACGTCTGTAAAATGGCACAGGAGTCAACAGATGCAAGTCTTGTTGTGATGCCTAAGGCGAGACTGAAGACTAAGCCAATTTTAAGCCAACACCGAGAAAACCAAAGCTTTCAAAAAAAATTCGTCAGAGATGAGCGTGCAAGAATGCTGTAAAATATACGTAAGAACCTGAAAAATATCCACGTGTAAGTTAACAAAATATATCGGGTACAGAGACGTAATAGAATTGCAGTTATACAGTAGTTTTATATCAGGATACAAGAGGACTGTCTCAAGTGCGTCGGGTACCTCATGCAATGCTTTTCTAAATTCTCATTTAAAGTTAAAATTTTCATAGCAATATTGTAACAAGTTCAGCTTTGCTTATCACTACGTTGTTTTAACTTGGTGAGCTCAAATTTTCGTCAATTGTTGGAAACAGTGAACGGTTCCGAGCGGTAATTCGAATGCATTTAATTCAGTTATCTTTAACATAACATAAAGAGATGCTACACAAAGTTAAAGAAATCAAATCCGTATTTTTAATATCTCCCAAAGACTTACCAGCGTCAAATATACGCTACAAAATGTATTTACGCCTCACGTTCAACGAATTCACATTCCAGCGACCAGAACAAACAACGTCCTTTTCAGCTGTACTTCTTTATTGACTGTGTATCATTTTTGAGGAGCATTCGATGCTCTTTGCCCACTGCCCGACCCTCCATGTAACCCAATCTTGAGGTCTCAGATCATCTATCATTCATTGGTTGTTGACACAGGCCCAATGCGTGTGCCTTACCCTGTCCGTCCACCAGGCAACGCACCTCCACTCCTCCATACTAGGATCGATTTTTTACTGCCAAGAAATGATAAGTAAAATTGCTTAGATGCTTGCCTGACGGGGGTTCGTGTGTCGCGTCACACACGCGGAAGTGTGTGTGAGCTGAAAAAATTAATGTTTTAATAGAGTTGAGCTTGGGTGGTCATGCAGGAGCGTGCGGTATGTTTGGCCACGTATTAAGTGCTACCTGAAGTCCCCTGAATTTATGGGTTTACTTAAGCATTAATGTTGACTGAAAAATTCACTAGCCAAGTTGGGCACACTCTGGGATATTTATTTGAAGTATTTTATCCGGTAAACATTTTTGTTGAAGAGATTTATTTGGTGAAGTTCATTCGTAACGCGTAGCTCAAAGCTCAATATATCTTTCAAATAAAATGATTCTAAATTACAATATACTCTTTCTATCATTTTAGGATCATTGTGTTAGGAAGCATTTAATATTCGATTGGTTGTGATACACTTAATGCTTCAACTTTTTACGGAGATAAACGGTTTTATTTGTTTATTTCTTTGCTTTATTTAAGAACATCCATCTGCTGTGCACGCTGAAAATTGGTTTGCGTACTTCCTGACTTCCTTTTTAGTAGAAACTTTTACTTTTCACTAAATTAATTTTTCCACCCCCAAGTCCGTTAAATGGAATAGGATTTAACCTAGTTTTTTAGTTAAATTTAATTATAAGTAATAACAAATCAATGAACGAAATCACTTTATTGCGTTTAAAATTGTCATTGCGTCGAAAATGTGACTGCATTTCCTACATCTGATAATCAGTAAAAAAGAGATTCAAATTAGTGAACCATTAGATCGGAATTCACACACCGAAGCTCAGTTTATTTCCATTTTGTTTTTTATCAGTGGGAACTATTCTACTAATTCGTTCATGTTACGATACGTTCGCCTCTGAAAAAAATCTGTGCTCCGACCAACATTGAAACAACTGCTTTGAATTTTTCTGTACGATATTTCTTTCTTGACGGCACCACAACCACCGTCACGCTGTCCAGCTGGATGTGACACCATAGCCACCGTCACGCTGTCCAGCTGGATGACGGCACCACAGCCACCGTCACGCTGTCCAGCTGGATGTGACACCACAGCACCGTTGAGTGAACGTGTCGGCTAAAGATATGCTTGAAATGAAGTGGAAAAAGAAATGAAACGCAGAAAAATCGGATAACTAAGTTAAAAAAATCAGGAGCCGTATTTAAAAAAAATAATTCACTAGCAGATAGTTATTATGCTTTATTAATTTTTGAAGTGTATTGTGCTGTGTCTCAAAAATGGTGCTGAAATTAACTTAACGTCTTCACTGTATTTATTCCCTTCCGGACAAAATTGTGTATGATTGTGAGCAGAAATTCATAATTCATTGAACCTCTGAACAACAAAAATTTTAAGGCTGAAATAATTTTTTTAGCTAAAAGTACGATAGAAATTATATACGTGTTCACGCATCGGAACGCAAGTTAGCTGATGACATCAGCTAATAGTGTTGGATTTCAAATCCAGGTCGGTGGATCATGCCATGGAATATGCCAAAGCTGACGAAATTAGAAACTGCAGACTCGAGCAGTTATTTTTATCTCGATGTAGCCGCCCAAAGTATCGTACGATCTTTCATTGAGAACATTTTCTGCAGCGTCAACAATTTCCTCAAGTCAAGAAGCGGATGCAAAATGTTGCGGTGTGTGGGAAGGTGCTTGAACTTGCAATACGGTTTAAATGAGAACATGATCTCGTAGAAAGTAATGAAGCTCGATGAATTGAGAGTGCTGAGTACGGACGCTAAGCGGTCGCGTGATTGTGAAATATGAAAAACATTCGGGGCAAAAGACTCAGAAGATGATTGTGTCTTATTGAGTAATGATTGCAGATTTGATTTAGTACAAGTAATTTTTATTCTCATTAGTTTCCCTGGTTTTAAAAAATTGCTCGCAAAGACTATTGGAATATGTGATTCCATTTTATGGTTGCAATCGATTTCTTACTGGACATTTTTGTGCATGAGTTGTTTAGAAAATAAATGTCCATTGGTAAGAAATTTTATTAGTGGCTGTGTTCAGGCTGTTAAATAGATAATAAAATGAGCAACTTAACATTGACCGTATTCCTCTCCGTGATTTATTAACGAACTCCGTGATTTATAGAAAAACTACAGTTAGTGTACACGACGCGTTCAAAGTGACAGATTCGATATTTTCTTTAGACGAATCCTCCAGATGTGGATGAAAAACAAATATATCCATCTTAACAGTGCCCACGATGAAAATATTCTCGTACATGTGCACTGGTGAAACTCGTATCACAGGTACGGTCATACAGTTCGGATGGTAAAGTCTTGGTTAAGGTTCAGCTGTACATCAAGAAGAATGATTATTCTCTGCTGTCGTGCAAGTAGTTGCACAGCTGTACATCTACTAGGATGATGATATTTAGGTACACAGTACAATCACAATACAATTTAAAACACAACACAATTATGACAAAAAAAACATTGCTCAGACCATCCATTCACAGTTCTGAAAGATTAATTTCTTTGTATGTATATTTGCTTGATTGATTGCTCCAGTCACGTTTTGCGTTGTATAATCATATAGTGAAAAATTCAGCATCACGTTTTCAGTTACAACATGCCTAAAAATTCCCTTCCCTGATTTCGGAACTAATAATGACCAACCTTTAGCCTTTTTGCAAGCTGTATTGTGGATACGATCTGTTTCAAATGCAGGCTTTCTGCAGAATGTTCCCCAAAAATTAGTTGAGCAAGAACCGATAAAACCTATGCAGCGATGTTAGAGGTTAATACACCCTTAAGTCACATACAAAAAAACCCTCCAACACTAGCATCATATGCGCAAAGCGCATCTCTATCAGTTTTCTATATCTTTCCTTTTCCGTTTCACCTCTTCTCTTCCCGACACACTCTGCGTCAAACTCTCTTTTCTATAAGCATTGAAGCAAGCAAGAGGTTAATAAACGAGCCACTGATTACTATGAGAAAATCTCCAAATAATTGCATAGTAAATTCAAAGCAATTATGTTTTGAGAGGTTTTAAAAATCTCACTGCTTATGATGTGACCGCTAATATCGACGCGCTTTTGGAGTCTTTTTCGGAAGTTCACCATGGTCATCTAAAGCATATTCCGCGGACATTGGTTTCGTGACTTATAGATACTCTAGTGTACACGTCCAGTCCAAAATCACGGGATTCAATATTTTCTTCACAAAAATTCTCCAGATGTGGATGACAAAAAACGAATTACAAAGTTGATTAACTTTGTGGGAAAAGATAAAAGATCAAAAAAATTGCTAAATTTTATTGGAAGAGGAACGAAGATCAAGACACTTCCTACCATTTTTGAAAGAAGAACAAATTAACAACATAGATAGCTAGGATCAAGATTGGTAGAGACATGAACGACTCGTGGATAGAGGAAACGTTCAAGCATTTTCACAATCAAATATATATAATAAAACGTCATGTGCTTCCTTAATATAAGTATGTAAATAAATTTTTTATATTTTTTCTTCACGTAATTTCTTCTACGTTATTACAATGTGAATCTCATTGAACACATTAGCTTTGTTGGTTCATCTTGCTTGGTTGGTCCATCTCTCTGTCACGCTCTCAATTGTGCATAATCACCGTATCTGTGATACGAGTTTCGCTAGTTTACAAGTACGAGAATATTTTAATCGCGGGTACTATCAGGATGAATGTATTTGTTTGTCATCCACATCTGCAAGATTTGTCTAAAGACAATATCGAATCCCATCATTTTTGACGAGTCATGTACACTAGTTTTTATAAAAATAGGATAAAATCAGTCGAGTAACGCCATCTTTTTCGAAAACATATGAACCGATTCGCCGAAATCGTTCATGGCACAAACAACAACTCTTGCAGAGTGCTATGGACTTTGTGCAAGCTGCAAAGATTCCTGCCAGAGAAGTAACGAAGGTTTTATTTGTTTTTAAAACCCTTATTTTATATTAGTAACGTGCCTTTGCGGGCACTGGCTGCTTAGTAATATATTAAAAATAACTTTCCTACTCCTCGCATATTGTGAAAAGTTATGGTAAGCGATGTGATGTATTTACTATCTGCGCGCAGTCACATTGATTCAAATATCAATCCTTTTATAACAGTGCTCATATAACATCCATGCTTCTGTGAAATGCCCAACACAAGTAAAAAAAATGAAATAAATAATGTCTTCATCCTTTTTCTTTGAACATTTTTCTTGTGATAAGGGAGACTGAAACTAACTTATAATCTAATCTAAGTATAAAATGAATGGCTTCTCTCTTATTTTGTCTTAAATATTTTTAGATACTTCAATCTATAGAAATGCTTCAGATATGATCAACCGTCGTTTCAAACTTGTGAATCAAGGTAAGCACATCTCGTTCTCCGTTTCCCTTCGACGTTGCTTTTGTATGCTCAAGTTTTTCGGTTTATGAAATGGTATCGATTGCGAACTGTTAAATGCTCGAATCAGACAAGCTTCACTTAATTGTATATTCCCATCTTCGATTTCAAGAGTAGCTGAAGAGTGTATACTATGTCTTGTGTAACAGGTTCTCTAGTCCAAACTTGAACTGGCAAAAAGAAACTTTGCGGTTTGCCATATATTAAAATAACATGCTTAAACAAATGTCTCGATATTTCAATCGAAAGAATTTTGACACGATTCTACCACCCAACTTTAAATCCGAGGGAGCAGAAGTCTTGCAACCGAGGCCAATACCAGCAACTTATATTTCCAGAGACTGCAGACACTCTCCCCACCATCCCGACTTGGCGTATTGCTCTTGTCAGTAATCGGGTTCTGGCGCTGTAGAGCTTGTAGGGGAGCAACCAGATCTCACCATCTGCATAGAAATTCTTCGTTTCCTAACAGCGGATATTTGTTACCTGGTTGGCGGTGTGAAGTTCGATGGGAGTAACACATGCGAAGAATTTTGTTCTCTGTGATTCCTGTGCCCTGACAATTTCAGAGCCTGCATTCTGGGTAAAATCTGTGAGTCTACCGACTGGTGCTCAGAGTGAATGCATGCTATGGTACACCTCTTTTCTTAACTTGTATTCGCAGGCATTGTCAAACAAGGCTGCTCAACAAAGGGAGTGTATTTTTCCATGCTTTTCTTTCAATCTTTTGTTTCGACTATTGACAAGGGTACTACCTTAGCCATGTGTGTGTATCAACGAATGATCTTTATGTTTAGACATTTTAAAAATTAATGATGGTATGAGTATCATCTTTATTGGAAATAAACTGTTTTTCTTTCTTTCTTTTCTATTTCTAAACGACGTGAAAACGCGATGAGAGTCATACACTGACTAAAATTATGTCTTGGGTGTGTACTCTATTGGGCGTGTACTGGTACCCTTTTTAACTGGTGCACCCTATTTTTGGGGGGGTTATCAACTTAGTTCCGTCAACTGGGAACTCATTTGATGCCCCCAGCTCTAACGAAGAAACACCAAAAAGAGACTAACCCTGTATGATTTAGCCATTGGGAAGTACAAACCTAGGGATTGAAGGCCGAGAGCTGAGCTGGTATATATGCAAGTTGTTTTCTTAACGTTTCTGCTCTCAAAAGCTGCTTTTTACTTCCCTCTGATTCAGTATTGTGCGAACATAGTTGATGTCAATTTTCTCGAAAATCCACTCACCATATTCCAAAAACCAAATCTTGGCTTCTTTCCAAAATCCAAATCTTTACTTCAATCCAAAAACAATATCTTGATTTATGTCGTCTTTAGTGACGTTTAAATTTGCCAAATTTGAATTCGGCTGTCTCAACACATGATTATGTTTTTGAAATAACTCTCAATTTTCACAAAGAATTGTAAATTATTCTTTTGAGACCGTGTAACTTCTTCATAGAATTTCAAAAGGAACGATTTTATAGAGTAGAAATATATACGTTTGAGCCAATCTTTTTATTTGAATTCTCGTAGGTACTATAAGTATTACAAAATTAACAATTTAAGTGTTTCATTCTAATCAATAAATGCTCTTACGCAAGATTAGCATTGAAATAAATACTTACATTTAAATAGACCAATTACCCTATTTAATGAATATCATTACCCATTACCATCATTATCCAAGTTAATGTGCGGTACTACATCAGCTAGGATAAAAGCACGAAGGAGACATCCTAGGTAATATAAAGCCATTCATCAACAAATATTTTCACTTAAAATTTATAATTCAGTCCCCTAATTAATAAACTCGGTTTGATTTATTACTTTATATTTGATTTTTTTCGCATATTGCTGGCAAATTTGAGCTGCAGGCAAAGTCCATACAAACACATGACAATGCAACATTACAGAAGAGCAAAGTCATGGTAATCTTCGTATCGTTCTCATAATAATCGCATAATTAATTTAGCGTACGATTCTGTCACTATTTTACTCCAGCACACACGTACAGTCATTTGTCTGACTAGCACCGCATTCTTCGGTCGACTTGAAGCAACTCGGGAGAAAAATTTCAGGTATTGGCAAAGCATCTGATGCTTCTGTTGGCGTGACGTGAAAAGCATCTGATGCTTCTGTTGGCGTGACGTGAAAAGCATCTGATGCTTCTGTTGGCGAGACGTGAAAAGCATCTGATGCTTCTGTTGGCGTGACGTGAAAAGCATCTGATGCTTCTGTTGGCGTGACGTGAAAAGCATCTGATGCTTCTGTTGGCGTGACGTGAAAAGCATCTGATGCTTCTGTTGGCGTGACGTGAAAAGCATCTGATGCTTCTGTTGGCGTGACGTGAAAAGCATTTGATGCTTCTGTTGGCGTAACGTGAAAAGCATCTGATGCTTCTGTTGGCGTGACGTGAAAAGCATCTGATGCTTCTGTTGGCGAGACGTGAAAAGCATCTGATGCTTCTGTTGGCGTGACGTGAAAAGCATCTGATGCTTCTGTTGGCGTGACGTGAAAAGCATCTGATGCTTCTGTTGGCGTGACGTGAAAAGCATCTGATGCTTCTGTTGGCGTGACGTGAAAAGCATCTGATGCTTCTGTTGGCGTGACGTGAAAAGCATTTGATGCTTCTGTTGGCGTAACGTGAAAAGCATTTGATGCTTCTGTTGGCGTAACGTGAAAAGCATCTGATGCTTCTGTTGGCGTGACGTGAAAAGCATCTGATGCTTCTGTTGGCGTGACGTGAAAAGCATCTGCTGCTTCTGTTGGCGTAACGTGAAAAGCATCTGATGCTTCTGTTGGCGTGACGTGAAAAGCATCTGATGCTTCTGTTGGCGTGACGTGAAAAGCATCTGATGCTTCTGTTGGCGTAACGTGAAAAGCATCTGATGCTTCTGTTGGCGTTACGTGAAAAGCATCTTATGCTTCTGTTGGCGTAACGTGAAAAGCATCTGATGCTTCTGTTGGCGTGACGTGAAAAGCATCTGATGCTTCTGTTGGCGTGACGTGAAAAGCATCTGATGCTTCTGTTGGCGTGACGTGAAAAGCATCTGATGCTTCTGTTGGCGAGACGTGAAAAGCATCTGATGCTTCTGTTGGCGTGACGTGAAAAGCATCTGATGCTTCTGTTGGCGTGACGTGAAAAGCATCTGATGCTTCTGTTGGCGTGACGTGAAAAGCATCTGATGCTTCTGTTGGCGTAACGTGAAAAGCATCTGATGCTTCTGTTGGTGAGACGTGAAAAGCATCTGATGCTTCTGTTGGCGTGACGTGAAAAGCATCTGATGCTTCTGTTGGCGTAACGTGAAAAGCATCTGATGCTTCTGTTGGCGTGACGTGAAAAGCATCTTATGCTTCTGTTGGTGAGACGTGAAAAGCATCTGATGCTTCTGTTGGCGTGACGTGAAAAGCATCTGATGCTTCTGTTGGCGTGACGTGAAAAGCATCTTATGCTTCTGTTGGCGTAACGTGAAAAGCATCTGATGCTTCTGTTGGCGTAACGTGAAAAGCATCTGATGCTTCTGTTGGTGAGACGTGAAAAGCATCTGATGCTTCTGTTGGCGTAACGTGAAAAGCATCTGATGCTTCTGTTGGCGTAACGTGAAAAGCATCTTATGCTTCTGTTGGCGTAACGTGAAAAGCATCTGATGCTTCTGTTGGCGTAACGTGAAAAGCATCTGATGCTTCTGTTGGCGTAACGTGAAAAGCATCTGATGCTTCTGTCGGCGTGACGTGAAAAGCATCTGATGCTTCTGTTGGTGAGACGTGAAAAGCATCTGATGCTTCTGTTGGCGTAACGTGAAAAGCATCTGATGCTTCTGTTGGCGTGACGTGAAAAGCATCTGATGCTTCTGTTGGCGTGACGTGAAAAGCATCTGCTGCTTCTGTTGGCGTAACGTGAAAAGCATCTGATGCTTCTGTTGGTGAGACGTGAAAAGCATCTGATGCTTCTGTTGGCGTGACGTGAAAAGCATCTGATGCTTCTGTTGGCGTGACGTGAAAAGCATCTTATGCTTCTGTTGGCGTAACGTGAAAAGCATCTGATGCTTCTGTTGGCGTGACGTGAAAAGCATCTGATGCTTCTGTTGGCGTGACGTGAAAAGCATCTGATGCTTCTGTTGGCGTGACGTGAAAAGCATCTGATGCTGCTGTTGGCGTGACGTGAAAAGCATCTGATGCTTCTGTTGGCGTGACGTGAAAAGCATCTGATGCTGCTGTTGGCGTAACGTGAAAAGCATCTGATGCTTCTGTTGGCGTGACGTGAAAAGCATCTGATGCTTCTGTTGGCGTGACGTGAAAAGCATCTGATGCTTCTGTTGGCGTAACGTGAAAAGCATCTGATGCTTCTGTTGGCGTGACGTGAAAAGCATCTGATGCTTCTGTTGGTGAGACGTGAAAAGCATCTGATGCTTCTGTTGGCGTGACGTGAAAAGCATCTGATGCTTCTGTTGGCGTGACGTGAGAAGCATCTTATGCTTCTGTTGGCCTGACGTGAAAAGCATCTGATGCTTCTGTTGGCGTAACGTGAAAAGCATCTGATGCTTCTGTTGGCGTGACGTGAAAAGCATCTGATGCTTCTGTTGGTGAGACGTGAAAAGCATCTGATGCTTCTGTTGGCGTGACGTGAAAAGCATCTGATGCTTCTGTTGGCGTGACGTGAAAAGCATCTTATGCTTCTGTTGGCGTAACGTGAAAAGCATCTGATGCTTCTGTTGGCGTAACGTGAAAAGCATCTGATGCTTCTGTTGGTGAGACGTGAAAAGCATCTGATGCTTCTGTTGGCGTGACGTGAAAAGCATCTGATGCTTCTGTTGGCGTGACGTGAAAAGCATCTGATGCTTCTGTTGGCGTGACGTGAAAAGCATCTGATGCTGCTGTTGGCGTGACGTGAAAAGCATCTGATGCTTCTGTTGGCGTGACGTGAAAAGCATCTGATGCTTCTGTTGGCGTGACGTGAAAAGCATCTGATGCTTCTGTTGGCGTGACGTGAAAAGCATCTGATGCTGCTGTTGGCGTGACGTGAAAAGCATCTGATGCTTCTGTTGGCGTGACGTGAAAAGCATCTGATGCTGCTGTTGGCGTAACGTGAAAAGCATCTGATGCTTCTGTTGGCGTGACGTGAAAAGCATCTGATGCTTCGGTTGGCGTGACGTGAAAAGCATTTGATGCTGCTGTTGGCGTGACGTGAAAAGCATTTGATGCGTCTGTTCGTACTATTTAGAAAGCGTTTGATGGTCTTGTTACCGCGACGTTTAACCTTGTGGATGCTTCTGTTGGTGCGATTGGGAAAACATTCGATAATTCTACTAGTGCGACGTGAAAATAATGCGATACTTCAGTTAGTGCGACGTTAAAAACATTCGATGCTTCAATTAGTGTGACTTGAAAAGCATTTAACATACGGGTAACAGCGGCAAAAAATCCTCTAATATGACACTCAATAAAGACGACGGGGGCAAATTTCTCAGTGTACGCGCATTTGCAACACCCAGAAAATTAGGGCATGTGCGACGTGAAAAGTCTCGTTCATATGTTACCAACTGACGTGGGAAGTTCATTTTTAGGGCTTTGGAAGGCGAAACAGTGAATTGAACGAATTGAGGGGAGTTCCCAAGTGTACCCGAATGTCAGAGGCTAAATGGCGGGCACATCTTGTGTGACGCGAGGGAGCGCGAGAGAGAAGGGATGCGACAGCGTCAAAGGCGTCTGAAAGGACGCCAATTCAAAGAAGATCTTCAGAAAAGAAGATCTTCTCAGTGACGCACAGGAAGAAGAGGTCAATGTTCTTCAAGCTCAACTAGTGCGTGACATGAGTGGTTCTAACGTAACAGCAATTTATAGATTTCTAGAGTTGGTTGGTTGCAATGTGACGTCTTTGCCATATCGTATCTGTTTTTTTTTATCTCATATGGTTTGATTTCTTGTTGAAGCCGCTAATTGAACTAAATATCAAGGTGCCATCTGATAGCATAGGATTATTGGTAGTCATTCTGTGAATATGAACGGTCAGAAATAACTGTTAAGTTTTGTTAAAATCAATTTATAAGGCACATTTTTAAGCATTTATTCCTATTTTTGATTCAAATGCATGTTATCTGTTGCATGGGTCTGTACTGAGAGGTACATCCATTCAATAACATATGATAGTATATTGAAATAATTCATAGAACAATTATAGAAATTCGACATATTTTTAGCAATTCAAATTCGGTGTCACCTTTCAATTCAATCACACATTAAAGATGTCCACTACAAAATCCCGTCAACGGAGCCTGCATTGCAAACGTTTCGAGCGTTGCATCTCACTCGGATCGCTCCTGATAAACTATTTATATCAGCTCGGTACCTGCGTGCAGACAACCACGTGCCTGCTGAAGTATCCCCTCGTGACTCGTATATATACACTCTGCTCACACTGCTTTAATGATGTGGAGTACCGCTGCCACAGAGTCCCGCCGACCGTCGTGCGGTGTGGTGTCGGTCGGTCGTGGCGCGCTCGTGCCGGTGGTTATCCGTTGCTGTGGTGGGTGTCCCCGTTGCTTTGGGATGTTCATGGAATACAGATTGACGAATTGAAATGGTGAAGGGAAGAGCGATTCAAGGTGATGAAAGTTTGCGTGTTCTTTGAAGCTTGATGGTCGTGAGATTAATTTGATATTGTTCAGATTAACTACTGTTAAAGATGGTAAATAGGGGAAAAAGAAAGTTTCTCAAAATGAACCCTAATCAATCGAACTTAAGTTTATCCGTTCTGTTTTTTAGTAAATGTTACAATTAATTTAATAAATAATTTAAATTATTGTTGAGTGGAGCAAAAGGAGTGTTTTCAAAGTTGGAAGTGAGAAATAAACTAAGAAACATACTGTTGTTATACAAAATATAACGTTTTGAATAAGTTACCTGAGTGACTGTGAAGTTAAGTGACGCTCGAAAATTGTGATTTGAAGCGTCCAAAATGTTGATGGTTCGAGCTGAATTTTCTAGTGTATCCGTTCTGTTTTGTAGTAAATGTTACAATTAATTTAATAAATAATTCAAATTATTGTTCCGAGGAGCAAAAGGAGTGTTTGAAGGGCAAAGGAAAATAAAAACTTATGCAAAGGGCAAATATAAATGTACAATCAAAACTGATCTATAAGTTACGCGTCTCTTTTACGATATAACTGGAATATAAGACACGTTTAGCATTGTGCGCTAAAATTTACAAATTTATCCAGTACAAGAGGAAAAAAATTACTGGAAGTAAATTCTCAACTAGCTCCTAACATTCGATCAGATTTAGGCATAAAACTTGAGCTAGTGGCTGTTTATTGTTATATATTTTTTAAAGACAGAAAATTTCGCACAGTATTGCTACCTCGTATTTTCATATCAAATAAGTGTTGAATAGAGTTTTCCGGCCATCAACTTGGGAAATTCACTATGCATTAGTGAATTTAACACGAAATATAACGACGTTCAAAATGAATAATTTTTAACTCATGTGCAGTTGATATCGTATTACATGTATTAAAATTGTCCATGGTTGAAAATTTATATTCAAATAGTTACAGAATTGAATGCAATTGTATTTATTTATGATTTTTAAAGTAAACAGAGAAAATTAAAACGTATTTTTCCGCAATAATCTAAAACGCAGGTGGATATATTTGAGGATAATAATTGGAATTGATCGACAGATCCATTTGTGAGAGAGTTTGAATGAGTTATTTGTAAAAATTTAAATTTTCCTCGCATTCAGTGTATTTTACAACTTAGGTCAAATTTTAGATAAAAAATACTCTGGAAAGTTGGAAGCTATTTCAATGCGCAGCTGTGACGTGCTCAGCGAGCGACAGGGCCGCTGCGACTGCATTCATTTCCGCGCAACTGAGAAATTAATGTCACAAATTGTTCATTTTACGGTGACTGACTTACTGAAGATTGCGAATTCTCGCTCATTGTCGACCGAGGGAAGAGGTTGGATTGCATAAGACTGGCAAGGCTGTGGGTTTCGTAACGGAAAACATTTATTTCTAGGCAGCTATGTTGCAGTTTTCAAACTGACAATCAGCAGTTCAAGGCAAATAGACTGCAGTTCCTGTGACTGGAACCATGCAATTTGAGGTAGCTAGATTGTGTTTTTTATAACTTGAAGGATATAATTCAGAGGTTGCGATTGGCGGAAGTGAACATATGTCATTGAAGATAACTAGATTGCGGTTTTCGCTACTGGATACAAAATTCAAATTAGATTGCGGTTTTATAACGAGAAATTCTCTACGTAAAACTAGGATGCAGATTTTGAGACTAGAAATACGCAACTCTGGGCAGTTAGATTTTGGTTTTCGTAAATTAAAAAATCATAATATACAGAAATCATTACTTAAAGTTCGTTTTGACGGCTCACGGCCTCTTTAATTCCTCCAAAATTTCGGTTCAGGACGTCGACTCCAAAAATTCAATCGCAAGAAAATGGCTGCAATATAATTTCTGTATTCACGCAGTTCATTAGAGCTGAGATAAAAAAAACGTTTTCACGATCATCCTAGTTTCATAAAATTCATGTTTTCATCAATATTTTATCAGTAGAACGTTATTTGAGAAAATGCAAAACACCGGTTTCGATCGGAACAACTTTGACGCCTGTGGAAAGTATTTTCGCCGAGCGCATGTTTGGTTGCATTTCTACCGCTCAAGTTTTGACAACATCCCGAGGAATTTTTTGGAAGCCTCATTAGGGGTGATTATTTGATCACATGCTTATTTTTATTCTGGATAAAAAGGAAAACTAGCGTAGCTGAGAATATCAAGATGTGTTGATTTATGTTGGTTTTCCTATGTTGGTTTTCCGATATTGGTTTTCATTTTCATCCTGAAAGTGATATTTCTTAGAAATCAGCCTATTTCATCTAATTTCATTCTGATATGCAATTACTAGCATGATTCTAACAACTCTCACGTCATTTTATTTTTCCAGTGGTTGTTAAGTGACTTACCAATCTTTGAGTAATTCGTGAGCTATCGAAGAAAATTAGATTTTGTAGTATTTTTCCAAATCGAGCATCGAAATCAAATCGAACTTTATTAACAGTGATTGTGAAGCGAGTTGTATTGTGGCGTTTGGATTTACCTACAAATTGCAAGAAAGTCTGCGATCGCCATGACGCCCTGAAGTGAAGGTACGCATACAAGTTAACGTATAAAAATATATTTATTAAAGTAGCGTAACGTTGAAAATTACCGATAAATACACAACATCATATGTGATGGCGCGTTTAGTACGGTAAAATAACATCGTTATCAATCTAAAACAACATAGTTAATAATCTAATATAACATAATTATTAATAGCATAAATAACATTTACTTAATAACATAAAATAACATGATTATTAATAACATAAAACAACATTTAATTACTAATCTAAAATAACACAACTAATTATATCATAAAATAACATTTGATTAATAACATAAAACAACATAATTATTAATCCCAAAAAAACAACATTTAATTAAGCGTAATATTATAACAACAAAATCAATAAAGGTATCGTAACGCAATATCGTAATCAGTATCACAACATCAGGCAATATCGCAATTAATGATGCATAATAACTTAATAACATTTTTAATGAGTTACAACATGTATAAAAAAGTGTTATAACAAAATCAATGATCCAAGACACCGTCTTTTCGTACTCAATAACTATTGTAAATGTAGTTAATGTTGAATAAGAGTACATAAACATGTAATAACAACACAACAAATCTTTTAAAATAGTGTATTATGCATAATATTATAATGTATTAGACTGTGTAATTTAATAACGTATCTCAATGTTTAATTTAATAATGTATCAAAATGTGTAATTTAATAATGTATCAGAAAGTTTAATTTATTAATGTATCGAAATGTATAATTTATTAATGTATCAAAATGTGTAATTTAATAATGTATCAAAATGTGTAATTTAAAATTGTATCAGAATGTTTAATTTATTAATGTATAAAAATGTGTAACTTATTAATGTGTCATAATAGTGTTCATTATCATGTATCATAATGTACGATGAATCATGCATGTTAGTGTATCATATTTGATATCGTGTTATAACATAAGACAACGGAAGAAATAGCATGTTTAGCAGCGTATATCAACGTACAATGACCTACATAGCGTCAGTACAAGAATTGCAACTCATCATTGAATACAAATAGTCTCGCTGAGAGGTGCTGGACTTCGGTCATTTTATCCGCGTGGCTGTAGTGTGTGGTGCCCTTCCTGAGGCTGTGCTGCTGAGCTGACTTTGGCGGATCGTGCTTACTGAATAACGAAGTAAATGAGCTGCTGTGCTGACTTTGGCGGGTTGTGCTTACTGAATAACGAAGTAAATGAGCTGCTGAGCTGACTTTGGCGGGTTGTGCTTACTGAATAACGAAGTAAATGAGCTGCTGTGCTGACTTTGGCGGATTGTGCTTACTGAATAACGAAGTAAATGAGCTGCTGTGCTGACTTTGGCGGGTTGTGCTTACTGAATAACGAAGTAAATGAGCTGCTGAGCTGACTTTGGCGGGTTGTGCTTACTGAATAACGAAGTAAATGAGCTGCTGTGCTGACTTTGGCGGATTGTGCTTACTGAATAACGAAGTAAATGAGCTGCTGTGCTGACTTTGGCGGGTTGTGCTTACTGAATAACGAAGTAAATGAGCTGCTGAGCTGACTTTGGCGGGTTGTGCTTACTGAATAACAAAGTAAATGAGCTGCTGTGCTGACTTTGGCGGATTGTGCTTACTGAATAACGAAGTAAATGAGCTGCTGTGCTGACTTTGGCGGGTTGTGCTTACTGAATAACGAAGTAAATGAGCTGCTGAGCTGACAGTGACTGATTGTACTTACTGAAAAATGAAGTAAATGATTGACATTGATTGACTTTATTACTGAATGACAAAATGACAGCTGCTGAATGGACTGATTATCTGGCTAAATGACAATTTCCTCACCACTTACGAACTGACATTTTGGTGATTAATTAACAAACAAATCGAATGACTGGTTATTTTACTGATTAACAAACCGGTCCAATATTTTACGGAATGAGTATATTGATTGACCAACCAACTCACTGACTCAATATTTTACTGATTGACTTGCTCGCTGCCTCACTCTGTTGCTCAATGGCACTCACTTGCTGAAAAAACTTCTTTGCGTCAGCAAAAATGATGATTTCTGACTTTCTCGGACTAATACAGAATCACACTGTGAGAATGTGGAATTTCTCAAATACCAAATTGAGTCAGTGACCTCGTTTTTGTGATAATGAACGCTGGAAATTCCTGGAATTTATAGTTTATTTGTTCTAGTTTTTCGCGCGTTCATAACCGAATTTTTTGTCTCCAGTTGAATTTTTTATAATTTTTTAGTATTACTTTGTTTTTTTTTTGTTTGACGATTTTTTCTCACTTCATTAACGTTCTTTTGCTGATTTTGCGACTTCGTTATCCGCTTTACCTAATATTTTCAGATTCATTTGTTTTTCATGGATTTATCTTGCTTGATTTTCGTGTTTCATTTTTTCTACCTTCTATACCTTTTTTCACCGACTTTTTAGATTTACTTGAATTTTTCGCTGTATTTTAATTTTAATTACCACAGGCATTATCGAAGTTATAATTATGATAATAAATGAAATGATCATTTATTTTTGTATAAAATGAGCACAACTTGAAAATAATTGAGCTGATAGGTCGATTTTTCGGAAATCTTATTTTTAAAATGAAAAGGAGAACCAAGGCGTATATAAACATTTTTACGTGTAAACGTTTCGGAAAATCTGGTTTCCATCATCAGTACTGAAAATGAAGTAACAGATAAAAAATGAAATTAGATGTCTACTACAATAAGAGAACTTCTAGTAACCGCAATATACATGAAAAATAAAATGCGAGTATAAACAAAAAAAGGGGGAAAAAGTACTGCTAAAAACTATAATCGCACACCTACACACACACACACACCCACACGGACAACATACCAACATACGATTGCATGCAAAAGAAAAAGTATTTGTCAACTTACCTTACCTCGGCTATTTGAATACTGAACTGAAGAAAGAACTCATGTCGTTGGTGCATACGTATTTTATCTCTATTGACGTTCGTGTATTTTATAGGAACAATTTTAAAAAAGCCTCATTTTTTCATAGGAAGGAACGTGTGAATGGATGCCTGCAAAGTGGTTGTGTGTATCTGTATGAATGTGATTGTTGCATGCAATCGTATGTTGGTAGCACAATGCTCCAGCAGTTTATTCGCCACAGCCAACATTCAGGTATATCTCACCGTACAGGTCGTCCATACGCCTGCCCTTCTCAGTCTGCAATCCGAGACCATTGTTTTAAGTTCGACCATCCATTTAATACCTCAAATTTTTCAACTCCTGCTAAAACTAATAGAGAACACGATCTGAGAGTTTTAGAATCACTATTCATATATACAGTTAAACCGAAATTGAATAATGATCAAAGTGCCACAAAATTACACATTGCCCCAACAGCTTAGGTATGCCTATAGTTTTTAGTGTCCGTGTGTGTGTGTGTGTGTGTGTGTGTGTAGGTGTGCGATTATAGTTTTTAGCAGTACTTTTTCCCCCTTTTTTTGTTTATACTCGCATTTTATTTTTCATGTTTATTGAGGTTACTAGAAGTTATCTTATTGAAGTAGACATCTAATTTCATTTTTTATCTGTTACTTCATTTTCAGTACTGATGATGGAAACCAGATTTTCCGAAACGTTTACACGTAAAAATGTTTATATACGCCTTGGTTCTCCTTTTCTTTTTAAAAACTTGAAAATAGTGCCACATCAATAAATTATTGCATGTTATTCAAGAGGGATGTTATTAGTAGGTAGGTATGTTGTTAAAAAAAATGAAATGAGCGTCAAGTAATCAAAAATTTCTTTTTGGTTCACAAATATAATACTAGCAAGTTAAAAGATGAAAATCAGTTCATGAAGTTAGGGATGAGTGACTTACATATTTGTAAGTGAAAGTTATTAATAAAAAAGACGGTATTAGTCTAAATCAACTTATAAACTGAGTATATTTATTTAGTAAATCAACCCTCGAGAGAAGTAATACTTGGAAGATCTACAAAAAAGGAGTAAAACAGTTTGGACTCTGGCTCACCTTACAACACACACTCTCCTATGGAAGAAAAGAGTTCCTACTACAGATCCAATGTTGCAGAAGATAAACTATGCAAAAAAAAAATATGAAACATTTAGCAGTCGTTTCTAATTAACAATTTTAAATTTAATTCAAGTTCCTAATTAGTAATTTCTAATCTAATTCAAGTTTCTAGTTAGCAATTTTTCATTTAATTCAAATTTCTAGTTAGCAATTTCTAATCTAATTCAAGTTTCTAATTAACAATTTCTGATATAATTTAAGTTTCTAATCAGCAAATTCTAATCTAATTCAAGTTTTCAATTAACAATTTCTTACCTAATTCAAGTTTCTAATTAGCAATTTCTAATCTAATTCAAGTTTCCAATTATCAAATTCTAATCTAATTCAAGTTTTTAATTAACAATTTCCAATCTAATTTGAGTTTTTAATTAGCAGTCGTTGCTGGAATATATTTCAATACTTGTGCTGCAACAGGAACAAATTAATATTGGTTTCAAAAGTATGAGATTCAAAGCCGTGATAGATGAATAGAGGAAACGTGAGGGTTGTTTTGGAATCATGTTTAGAAAAGAAGGTACACACATAGTTTGTGTGAGGAGTTGTATTGTGTTGCAGCCCACAATTTACCTACTGATGATAAAACTTCATTTTGGTTTAATGTTGCCGTTTGGTAAGTATTAGATAAAGCCTCTGACATCTAATTAGGTATATATTTGGCTACTGTGTTCCATGATCATAGTTAAGTATTTTGTTAGCAGAGCACAAAGCAAGGGGATTCAGCTCAGGCGTCGGGCGAAAAATCATAAATTTCAAAAGCTATTTATTTAGCAAAGAATAAAAACCACAATTTTAATAAGGACTTTAATTAAAATAAAATAAAACCCCATGTCTATGCTCAGTTCTTCAGGCGTTTAGTTACCGAGAAAAAATCTCATCGCCAGCGAGCGAAAGCTATCTCGACTCCATTTAAGTAATTTAGTGAAGCACGTGGATTTTGAGCAACGACTTCCCGTTCTTTTCCTTTCATCGAAACTCGAGATAAAAATATCCAAGAATTTTACTTCACAACCAGCACATTACGGAGAACCAGCACGCAGGTATGGCGTGATCAAAAGACAGAACGTCAATAAGATCATCCCTTCTCTAATGACCGAGAGTACAACGGGTACAGCTTCGACACCGAAAGAGTTGTTTTCCCAATTTTTTGTCAACCCCTTGACATTGGCACCTCGTGAGCTGCTGCTTTTGCAGCTGTGAGAGCTACGGCACCATTTGTACAGCTGCTAAATGCCACGTCAATGCGCTGTAGCTGTGCTTTTACTTTCTGCCCCACGTATTTATTCGCTGTGGTGGACGGCAAACGGCCCTTGCTTGTGGCTCTAGCCTAGGCCGTGTCACAGCTCATTACGGGCGTGTTAACTTTCAGTCACCTTCACTTGGAAAGAAGCTACATCTCTCTTCGGGGTGCCCACCGCAATGATATCGGTGGCGCTTGTCCGAGTTTGATGGTTGTGCAGCATGTCTGGCCTGTTGTTAGTTATGTGCTGAGTATAGCTAGTCCACAGCTATGGTACATCTGGGCTGTTGTTGGTTATGTGCTGAGTATAGCTAGTCCACAGCTATGGTACATCTGGGCTGTTGTTAGTTATGTGCTGAGTATAGCTAGTCCACAGCTATGGTACATCTGGGCTGTTGTTAGTTATGTGCTGAGTATAGCTACGAGTAGTCCACAGCTATGGTACATCTGGGCTGTTGTTGGTTATGTGCTAAGTATAGCTAGTCCGCAGCTAGGGTACATCTGGGCTGTTGTTAGTTATGTGCTAAGTATAGCTACTGCACAGCTAGGTTACATCTGGGCTGTTGTTGGTTATGTGCTAAGTATAGCTAGTCCACAGCTAGGGTTCATCTGGGCTGTTGTTGGTTATGTGCTAAGTATAGCTAGTGCACAGCTAGGGTACATCTGGGCTGTTGTTGGTTATGTGCTAAGTATACCTAGTCCACAGCTAGGTTACATCTGGGCTGTTGTTGGTTATGTGCTAAGTATAGCTAGTCCACAGCTAGGGTTCATCTGGGCTGTTGTTGGTTATGTGCTAAGTATAGCTAGTGCACAGCTAGGGTACATCTGGGCTGTTGTTGGTTATGTGCTAAGTATACCTAGTCCACAGCTAGGTTACATCTGGGCTGTTGTTGGTTATGTGCTAAGTATAGCTAGTCCACAGCTAGGGTACATCTGGGCTGTTGTTGGTTATGTGCTAAGTATAGCTAGTCCACAGCTAGGGTACATCTGGGCTGTTGTTGGTTATGTGCTGAGTATAGCTAGTGCACAGCAAGGGTACATCTGGGCTGTTGTTTGTTATGTGCTAAGTATAGCTAGTCCACAGCTAGGCTACATCTGGGCTGTTGTTAATTATGTGCTAAGTATAGCTAGTCCACAGCTAGGGTACATCTTTGGCTGTAGTTAGTTATGTGCTAAGTATAGCTAGTCCACAGATAGGCTACATTGAGGCTATAGGTAGTCAGCAGCTAGGCTAAATTTGGGCTGTAACTAATCAACAACTCGGCTATATTTGGGCTGTAACTAATCAAGAACTCGGCTATATTTGGGCTGTCACTTATCAACAACTCGGCTATATTTGGGCTGTAACTAATCAACAACTCGGCTATACTTGGGCTGTTTTTAACTAACGTCTTGGCTACAGGCATATAATAAATAGTACCAGGACTAAAAAATTAATAGGAAAAAATCAATCATTAATGCCTGTGACGGTGCAAGTTCTAAATGTAAGTAATTGGTTCATGGACTGAGTATGAACCATTTTTTACATGATTCGTAATCATGTTATAACTAAGTTACTCCTAGCCTCACCTAATTTTCTAGGCTTTCAGTCATGCCAAGCTATAAATAGGGTACATATATAAGTAGATCTTGTAATAAAATTTTTTCTAAGCTATTTTATTAAATTCAAACTATGTTACTTTGAGAAGCACCTAATTTTACATGATTTTTCATCATATTGCAAATTAGTTACTGCTTGGCTCAACCAATTTATAGGCTTTTTCATTATATTGCTACTAAGTTTCTGCTAGGCTCACTTAATATTGTAGGTTGTTTCATTATATTGAAACCAAGTTATTGCTATGTTCACCCAATTTTGTTGGCTTTTTCATTATATTGCAACTGAGATACGGCTAAACTCACCTAATTTTATAGTTTTTTTTCATTATATTGCCACTAAGTTACTTCCAGGTCCACCTAATGTTGCAGGCTTTTTAATTGCGCTCAACTCTACCTAGGTTACAGCTAGGTTCACCTAAGCTATAATTAGGTCACTGATGCCCTATAATTTGGTGAGTGCGAGGCTGTACAATAACGCTGGGGTGGTGTACAAGAATTGCGCGTGTGAGGGCAAAAATAAGGTCGATCAGGACCGTCACAGTCCCTTCACAGGACCACTTCAAATGTTGAGGAATAACTTCGGAACCAAAACAAACATAGTATTTTTTGCCTGGAAAGTAATAAAAGGGTTCAGATTAACCGAAGTGATTGAGCTTCAAGGAACTCCTGAACCCGACTTAAACATTTAAGTTGATGTGAAAAGTTGATGGGTATTTTTTAAAATTGATATACAAGATAAATAAGATTATATTATTTGAAGAAATCTTTATTTTTTACGATATCAAAGTTGTGAAAAACAATGAGAAATAAATTTTTTTAAACTGATGTGGAAAATAGAGAAATTTATAAAATTTGAAAAGATCTTTACTTATCACATTATCGAAGTGGGGAAAAGCAATAGGAAGGGAGTTGATGAAGTTATTTCAATTGTGTTATAATGCAATTCTGCACTCGCTGCCTCGTGGCTGAGTGTTTGTCAACTCACATGCGCCCTCACACACACAGACGTGTATACTTTTAACGACTAGAAACCATTATGCGATTTCATCTTGTATCGTACGCTCTTTGAGTTATACGACATCATCTATAAGTTACACGACACTATCTAATGCCGTACCACCCATAAGTTATACGACATCATCTAATGTCGTACCACCCATAAGTTATACATCATCTAATGTCGTACCACCTATAAGTTATACGACATCATCTAATGTCGTACCACCCATAAGTTATACATCATCTAGTGTCGTACCACCCATAAGTTATACGACATCATCTAATGTCGTACCACCCATAAGTTATACGACATCATCTAATGTCGTACCACCCATAAGTTATACGACATCATCTAATGTCGTACCACCCATAAGTTATACATCATCTAATGTCGTACCACCTATAAGTTATACGACATCATCTAATGTCGTACCACCCATAAGTTATACGACATCATCTAATGTCGTACCACCCATAAGTTATACGACATCATCTAATGTCGTACCACCCATAAGTTATACGACATCATCTAATGTCGTACCACCTATAAGTTATACGACATCATCTAATGTCGTACCACCCATAAGTTATACGACATCATCTAATGTCGTACCACCCATAAGTTATACGACATCATCTAATGTCGTACCACCTATAAGTTATACGACATCATCTAATGTCGTACCACCCATAAGTTATACGACATCATCTAATGTCGTACCACCCATAAGTTACACATCATCTAATGTCATACCACCCATAAGTTATACGACATCATCTAATGTCGTACCACCCATAAGTTATACATCATCTAATGTCGTTCCACCTATAAGTTATACGACATCATTTTATATCGCATCCTATTTGAGTTACACGTCATCGTCTAATGTCGTACCACTATGAGTTATACTACATCATCTTGTCGTATATCATCGTTTCGTAATACATCAGATAATGTTGTATCTTGTATCATATTTGAGTTATACAATATCATCTTGTATCATATTTGAGTTATACAATGTCTTCTTGTATCATATTTGAGTTATACGACATCATCTTGTATCATATTTGAGTTATTCGATATCATCTTGTATCGTATTGGAGTTATACACTGTCATCTTCTATCATATTTGAGTTATACAATATCATCTTGTATCACATTTGAGTTATACAATATCGTCTAATGCAAACCTCAACTTCTAAGGACAAAATTAGTCCCACTTATTGAATTGATGCCATTACTCAATTGAGTACCAAAATACAGAGCATGAATTTTGCTGTGTAATTATTGGTTACGATATATTGAAACTCTAGAAGAAGTGTAAGTAATTCTGAAGTAATTATTGGTTACGATATATTGAAACTCTAGAAGAAGTGTAAGTAATTCTGGAGTAATTATTGGTTACGATATATTGAAACTCCAGAAGTAATGCAAGTATTTCTGGAGTAATTATTAGTTACGATTTATTGAAACTCGACAGCTTATTTAATTAGGGGGACGACATACTGAATTTCCAGAGGTAATGCAGTAATATCTAGAGTGACTTAGAGTTACGGTACTTTGAAACTCTATAAGTAATTTTCATGCAATCTTTGGTTGCAATTTACTGAAACTCCATAGGCGATCAGAAACATTTGTGAATTGATCAAAAAACTTTTGTGAAACATTGCGTATTTTTAATGCATTTTGATCCAAACTTCTGGCAGAGCATAAGAAGGTAATTTTATTTTTTGACGCGGTACTGGAAGCCTGCCCGCGTGTGATGGGGTTGACCTGACCTGTGCGGGGGGAGGGGCTGCACTCAATGAAGTGGTCGGGGTAAACCAGCTATGGCTGTCGGGCCTGAATGTGGAAGGTGGTTGTGCTGGGCTGCTGCTGATCTTGACAGTTCTGGTGCGGCCAGTGCTGCTGGTATATGTATGTATGTATGTATGTATGTATGTATGTATGTATGTATGTATGTATGTATGTATGTATGATCCTAACTTCGGGGTCGAGAAATCGTTATCAGAGCGAAAAATGAATAGGCGTTTCCTATAATATTCATGGTCACCATACGCAGATGTTATGGAACAGACATTCATTTTCCATCTATCGAAAATTGGCGCAGTACTACTATATTTCGGTGCAGTAACATTACTGCGGCGGTACAGACGACTTTTACCGCAGTTTCCTTCCACCGTGGATGCGAGTGACAGTGCAGTAATTTCGTCGGTTAACTCCACTGAACAGCACCGGACTTCAGAGTGCGTCTATGCGGTAGTGATCCCTAATTTTGTAATTAGTGTGACAGTCAAGCATTAGTGAAAGTCAAGCTAGTCATGCTATGGTCATACTAAAGTCATTCTGCAGTCTTGCTGTTTCCATTCACCTTAGCTGGTCCGTACCCTGAGTTACATGTGCGAAGGCATTTTCTAGGTACTATTAAAAATAAAACTCGTTAGAGACAAACATACATCTCTATTTCAGAAGTTAACGTGTACCCAATGCGTTTTGAATAATTTCCGAATAGCAGCAATAAAACATTTCTCTCAAAATTCACGCACTCAACTGATAAAGCTAACTGTTGTAAAATTTTCTAGATTTTACTCGCCCCAAATACCAGTCGCATATTTTCATACCCGAAATGCTACGGCGGTGGAAAAAAGCTCTTCTGATCTTTTTTATATTGCTGCTGAGCACTTGAGCTGTAGAGATCATAGGATCCAGTCTGACATGGAATTTTTGTTCTTAAAGGATTTAGGAATTCTTTCCGTGTTTGACCTGCTCGTCGTGAATCGATGTTCCAAAGCTAAACTAAATATTTTTTGCGTACTTAACGTGATTTTTCTGAACCTGTAGTTCATATCAAAACGATTATTTTTACAATATTTAGCCTGTTTTTGTCTACCTATACCAAACCGAAAACCCAAAATTTTCACTGTGTTTGACCTGCTTTTCTGAACCTATAGGCCATCGCAAAACAAACATTTTCCCAAATCTGGCCTACTTCCAAACCTGCAGTTCCGTGTATATCGCTTGTGTTTTCCACCGCCTCATCCATCCCGTCACTCAGGCATCAGCCAACACTTCACATCTCACCCAGATGACCCTAACGCACTATCCGGCCTGCATGTCAAAAGAAGAGCATAGCACAGCCCTTATCAAGACGAGAAATTCCCGCCAAATAGTCTACGTGACGCATGACACTCAATACAACACTACGCGACGCATGACACTCAACACAACACACTACGTGACGCATGACACTCAATAGAACACACAACGTGATGCATGACACTCAATAGAACACACTAAGTGACGCATGACACTCAACACAACACACTACGTGACGCATGACACTCAATAGAACACACTACGGGACGCATGACACTCAATAGAACACACTACGTGACGCATGACACTCAATAGAACACACTACGTGACGCATAACACTCAATAGAACACACTACGTGACGCATGATACTCAATAGAACACACTTCGTGACGCATGACACTCAATAGAACACACTACGTGACGCATGACACTCAACACAACACACTACGTGACGCATGACACTCAACACAACACACTACGTGATGCGTAACATTCAATAGAACACACTACGCGACGTATAACATTCAATAGAACACACTACGTGACGCATAACACTCAATAGAACACACTATGTGACGCATGACACTCAATAGAAGACACTACGTGACGCATGACACTCAATAGAACACACTACGTGACGCATGACACTCAACCCAACACACTACGTGACGCATAACACTCAACACAACACACTACGTGACGCATGACACTCAATAGAACACACTACGTGACGCATGACACTCAATAGAACACACTACGTGACGCATGACACTCAACACAACACACTACGTGACGCATGACACTCAATAGAACACACTACGTGACGCATGACACTCAATAGAACACACTACGTGACGCATGACACTCAACACAACACACTACGTGACGCATGACACTTAACACAACACACTATGTGACGCATGACACTCAATAGAACACACTACGTGACGCATAACACTCAATAGAACACACTACGCGACGCATGACATTCAACCCAACACACTACGTGACCCATGACACTCAATAGAACACACTACGTGACGCATAACATTCAATGGAACACGCGCGTGCTCGCCGTCACGCACGAGTTAGCCTACGCGCATGAGTCACATGTCCGACTTATCTCCGGCACGTAAGATGGTTTTCTTCGCCTGCATTCTGATAGTGATGCAAACTGCAGGGGAAGTGAGAGATTACGTGACTGCTTCATCTTTTTGGCAGAAATGCCGGTTGATTTTGAAACGGTTTGACTGTAGCAATGAGTATGCGGAGAGAAGTAACCGTTTGCATGTAACAATGAAAATGCCGGTAGATTTTTGAAACTGTTTGGCTATAACAATAATAACGGTGCAAATTGATGAAACTGTTTAATTAATTTGTTTGAAGCGGTGAGTTTATGAATTCGTTTTACTTAAATAAGTGGAAAAACTTAGAGTTTGGAAGCTTACACCAATTTCAATGGCAGTGCTGGGAGGTTATGAATCTAATTATCCACTTCAATGGAAATACTGGGAGGTTATGAATCTGTTAACCCACTTCAAAGGAAATACTGGAAGGTAATGAATCTGTTAACCCACTTCAAAGGAAATACTGGGAGGTAATGAATCTGTTTCACGATTCCAATACAAAATGGCATGTAACGAAACTAATCCATGGGATATTGCACAACTCTCATGCCGCTTGTACCTCTTTTATTAATAATCCCACAACAAAATATCAAATTACAAAATATCTAATTACGACCTTACAAAGACACCTATACCGTCGCGTACCAAATCGAAACTTTCATGCATTTCTTAACGTGCAAACAAGCTCATGAATATTTCAGGTGGTCTGAGTGTAGGGTCTAGTTGTTTTGGTCTAGCCGTGGTCTTGTGTTCTTGTGTGTGACGTTTGTGTTGTCTGCTAAATGAGTTTTTTGACGTTTCTCTGTCGGGGCAGAATTCAAGGCTGTGGGGGCGAGAGAGGAATTCAACTCCCACTTGGCATCAATGAACTAAATTGCTGCAAAACTGAACTTTTTACGGTGCGAAGTTTTTGCTGGTGTTCGTGTAAAAAGATAGGTACAGGTGTGCGTGTAAAGATAGATGGAGGTGTGCGTGTGAAGATAGTACAGGTGTGTGTTAGTAAAGATAGGTACAGGTGTGCGTGTAAAGATAGAAGTGTACGTGTAAAGATAGATACAAGTGAGAGTGTGAAGATAGATAGAAGTGAGAGTGTAAATATAGATATAAGAGAGCGTGTAAAGATAGATACAGGTGTGCGTTATTGCATATACGGGCATTAAAAGATTATTTTCAAACAGTTTGAAGAATTTGCTTTTCTATCAGCCACTCTACTATTTGACCTTTGCTTTGCAAGCTACAGTCCATCTTTAGGTTTTATTGGGGACATTTGACGGTGTAATAAGGTATTTTTACAGATGTGCGTGTAATGATAGATACGATTTATACGGGCAATAATAGATTATTTTACAAAGGTCCTGGAAATTGCCCTGTAGCTCTTTGACTTCCACTTTACAGGCTGCGGACCATCTTCAGTATCTTCAAACAACACCTGTTGCGAATCTCTTCTCATACGAACAGATCAGAATTATGCCCGGACGTTAACACTTTGACCGCATCGTGCGCCACCGGTGGCCACGGAGGGAATTTTCACAATGCTGCTGACCGACCAGCAGTCAAACTCAGTTTTCACAAGCGATTAATTGAAGATAAATGAAGGTATGATCCAGTTAATGTTAGCTACTTTCAAATGCTCACTACAATGGACTTGAAAGTTCAATTGAATATTGAACTTCATTTTTAATTAATTGCAATCAAAGTGTTGGCATTTATTCATAACAAGAAGCAAGCGCTGAGTTACTTGAATAACTGTGTCTAATTTTTGCATGCGTGAATTGAGGTGAGTGTCGCATAGCTCGGGAAGTGGTGGTGGGCTTGGTCCCTAAACTTTACTCCACTGCGCCCCCGTAGCTTTACCTCCCCCGTAACTTTACCTCCCCCGTAACTTTACCTCCCCCGCAACTTTACCTCCCCCGTGACTTTTCTTCTCCCGTAAATTTATCCCCCCCACCGGCGCCCCCGTCAGCTAGTTAAGGCACGTGCGGGTGTGAGCTCACCTAAACACCTCTAATGACCTGCCAAGCACGACCTGCCAAGCACGGCCTGCCAAGCCTCACTAGGCCGCCGACTTGTCAGAAGCAACTTGCACCACAATGCAGGCCGCTCTCAACTTCTCCGGCTTGTTTGAGCCAGTCTAAACCTCGGCGCCACGCCACCCTGGCCTGGCTTGTCTAAGTCCGCAGCTCACTGACTTGGGTTTAGATCTGCTGCAGCTTAGGATGACGCTGCTTAGGCTGATATTGCTAAGGCTGACATTGCTTAGGCTGACATTGCTTAGGCTGACATTGCTTTGGCTGACATTGCTTAGGCTGACATTGCTTTGGCTGACATTGCTTAGGCTGACATTGCTTAGGCTGACATTGCTTAGGCTGACATTGCTTAGGCTGACATCGCTTAGAATGAGGCACCTACACTTGGTGAATTAATTTTGAACTTTGTAAATTTATTTAAAGTTGATGGAGTAATTTTGCTTTCGTGAGCTATTTTTGGACTTCATGAATTGGTTTGGTCTTGGTAGAGTATTTTTAATCTAACTAATTTTGGACTTCGGGAATTGATTTGACTTTGGTGGAATAATTTTGCCCTCGTGAACTAGCCAAGGACTTAGGGAATTGATGGGGAGTTGGTGGGAAAATTTTGGTTTTGTGAACTTATTTTCATTTTGTGAGTTTATGACGAAATAATGTGCTAATTTTTACTTAGTGGCGTTTTGACTTAATGGTTGAATTCCGAATTAATAGTGAATTAAAATTTCATGGAATTTTAGAAAAAATT
This sequence comes from Morinoia aosen, assembly GCA_030386875.1. Lineage (NCBI taxonomy): Eukaryota > Metazoa > Arthropoda > Malacostraca > Amphipoda > Talitridae > Morinoia > Morinoia aosen. The sequence goes on from CM059558.1 coordinate 23,350,957, forward strand.
TAGTTTTGACGAGCTAATTGTAATTCGGTCGGTTATTGGCTTTAATTTGGAATGAAATTTAGGTTGTAAGTTATTATTATTAATTAAAATTTTGGTTATTGATTAAATCGGATATTAATTTGAAATGAAATTTTGTTTTGACGTACTAATTTTAATTCGGTCGGTTAATTGTGACATAGGGGACTAGTAGCATGAAATGCATTTGGAAACTGCGTTCTTTTCGGTTCTCCAGCACCAATGTCAGCTAAAAGTGAACATTTTCCCCGTACTTCTTGAGCATTTTGAATCTCAAACTTCTATTTATGTCGATTCTATTGCATTGATAATTGTTGCCCATTTAAGAAGAAAACACACGAACTAAAGAATTAAAGGTTCTTTTTTTAAATTAATGATTTTTTTCGAGAATACGGGTCATGTTCGTGACGTATTTCTTCCTTCAATTTAAAAACAACTGGACATTTATTTATGTTCAGGTTTTCTGTAGGATATCTTTTGTTGATCTCCTCAAGGGGCATCAGAAGGGCAATAGCTTTAAACTAATTAAATTTGCCTATCCTATGCCCTGGGGACAGGTGGTGAGGTGGTGAGGTGGTTAGGTGGTGAGGTGGTCAGGAGGTGAGGTGGTGAGGTGGTGAGGTGGTGAGGTGGTGAGGTGGTGAGGTGGTGAGGTGGTGAGGTGGTGAGGTGGTAAGGTGGTCAGGTGGTCAGGTGGTGAGGTGGCCAGGTGGTCAGGTGGTGAGGTGGTGAGGTGATCAGGTGGTGAGGTGGTGAGGTGGTGAGGTGGTGAGGTGGTCAGGTGGTCAGGTGGTCAGGTGGTGAGGTGGTGAGGTGGTCAGGTGATCAGGGGGTAAGGTGGTGAGGTGGTCAGGTGGTCAAGTGGTCAGGTGATCAGGTGGTGAAGTGGTGAGGTGGTGAGGTGGTGAGGTGGTGAGTTGGTGAGGTGGTGAGGTGATGAGGTGGTGAAGTGGTGAGGTGGTGAGGTGGTGAGGTGATCAGGTGGTGAGGTGGTGAGGTGGTGAGGTGGTCAGGTGATCAGGGGGTGAGGTGGTGAGGTGGTGAGGTGGTCAGGTGATCAGGTGGTGAGGTGGTGAGGTGGTGAGGTGGTCAGGTGATCAGGTGGTCAGGTGGTCAGGTGACATAGCTGGGCCAGCTGTCACGAGCCTGTGACCATTTCTCACCGACGGAAGAATGGGGCGCCAAACTATACTTTAGCCAGAACCTCTGCTGAGCGCGTTTGTAACATTTTGAAGGTGGAAATTGTTTATACTTTGGTAAATTCATTTTGAGGGAATTTGTGTAATTTTGAAAAAAACATGTAGTTGTTTTTGAGTATATTTTAGTTTTATTTGAGTATATTGTAGTTACATATGAGTATATTTAGGAGTTAACTGTTTATCATTTTGAAGGAAACATCAAATGGTTATATTTTGGTAAATCTATTTTGAAAGAGTTTGTATCATTTCAAAGGTGGAAACTAAATATTTCAGTTAGAGTAAATCTATTTTGAAGGCATGTGTCAAAATTTGGAGCGAAAAATCAAGTACTCAGATTTGTGTCTCATTTCGAAGAAATTTGTAAAAATTCGAGAGCAAAAGCTAAGTATTTTGTTTTTGAGTGAATCAATGATGTACAAAATTGAGTAAATTTAGAATCAGAAGCCTTGTAGTCATTTTAAAGCATGCCAATTTAGAGGGAGTTTGCATCAAATGAAGGCTAAATCTGGTAGCTGAAATTATATTCTTGTGCTATTCTCGTCAAACAGCAGACATCGTTTCGGATCTTTTCTAGATACGTCCCGCCACTGATGCAACACTTAAGTTCATCCACTAAATAATGCACCTCTCGACTTCAAATTACTCTCAAACGAAAGATTAAAACATTCTTTCGTTTGAGAGTGATTTGAAGTCGATAGGTGTATTATTTCGAAAGTTACAAGTGGGTGAACTTATGTGTTGCATTGGTGGCGGGGCTTATCTGGAAAAGATAATTCGTTTCTTATACTATATTTTCATAGTATATTATAAATTATATTCAATAGCTACTTTCGTTTTACTGCAGACATCATTTATTATATTATAATTATATGCAAGATCTACATTCGTCTTATTACAGAGATCGTTTATTATTTTATATATTATATTCAAAAACTACTTTCGTCTCACAGCAGACACCATTGATGCTATTATATCATTATATTATAAATTATTTTCAAAAAATACTCTCGTCTCACAGCAGATACCGTTTATTATTTAATTATATTTTATACTCTATTCAAGAAGTCATTTTGTCATACTTCAAACAGAGTTTGCGTTTGGACACAACAAACGTTGGAAGGCAGACTGTGGTTGTATTGCGTGCTGGCTGTGATGCGCTCCTGCGCTCCGCTGAATGCCAAACTTTGTGTTAAATTTATGCTCCTGTTTTTCTCTTTCACTGCAACAAAGTAGTCAACACCATCGATGTAAGGGGATAGCTCTTTTTGGAAACACAAATCGCATATAGAAACACAAACTTTGCATAATAAAGCAAATTCTGAATAAGAACGCAAACCCTGCAGGAGAAGACTTATTTACAAGGAACACCAACTCATGATACGGAACACATACTTTGTATGTATAAGGAATGCATACTCTGAATAACACAAAATCTGTAAAAGAAACACAAACCCAGTATGAGGAGCACATACTCTATAAAAGGAATGCACACATGAATAAGGACTCAAAACCTGTTCAAGGAAAACATAATCTCTTGTAAGAACACAAACGATGTGTAACGAACATAAACTTGCATAAAAGGGCTAACTCGGTGTACGTTCTGAAGTACACAGTCTAAGAATGGCTTGTATTCTTTATTTTGCTTCAAACAACCTAGTAAGACAGCCTTGATATACTCACTATACAGCTTCGAGTCCACCTTCAAATACAGATTTTGATGATGCCATTGTAGCAGAATTGACGTGAATACTTTGAGTAAACCAGCATCAGTTGCAGTTTGAATTCTTTTTATGAATAGAGCTAAATGCTTTGCATTATTACATTTCATCTGGCTACGATAATATACGAGTAGAACAATACTTTTAACTCATTTTTGCCTGGTTTTCATTCTGCATAATAACGAAATACCTCTAATTCTTTTTTGTATAGCTTTTATTCTGAACAATAATGCAAGACTTCTAACTCTTTTTCGTCCTGCTCCTACGCCGTATATTAATGAAATATTTTCAAATCGTCATTGGCCTGCTTTCATAGAGTTAAAAACACATCTATCTCTTTTCTTTAATTAGGTTTTTAGTCTAATGAAATTTTAAATCACTGGTTCTTTCTATATTTTGATGTTCTTCTTTACTAAATTGAACCGATCACCTGGTTGCCGTCAACAACCTTGATATTTTGCTCTTTCTTTATACGGATTGAATTACCTACTACGAGTAGCCAGTTGATACGAGTACACAATTTTGTCTTCCTTTCTTTCTTCAACCAACCCAAACTTCAACTTAATCCAACAGAATAAAAATCTAAACTTTTAAATCTAAAGATATAAATCTATGATATAAATATAAATCTAATATAAATCTAAAGATATAATATAATCTAAAGATATATAATATAATCTAATATAAATCTAAAGACATAAATCTAAAGATATATAATATAATCTAATATAAATCTAAAGATATAAATCTAAAGATATAATCTATGATATAAATCTAAATCTTCGCTAAACTTCTGATAAAAAATCGAAACTTCACCCCACCCAACAAAATAAAACAAAAACGCCTCAATATTTTCTTCCGTTTTTCAATCGTTCTAAACTTCACAACAGAAAACCACCGACCAATGAAATTTTTCCTTCCTCTTGGTAATGAATCTAAACTTTCCACCAACAGAATACTGCAAAAAGACGCAAAACTTTTCTCCTTCTCCTCTATCAATCTAAACTTTACTGCAACAGAAAACCCCCATTTGACACAACACTTTGTTTCTCCTATTGTTCTAAACTTAATCCCAACAGAAAACTACCATTACCATTTATCCTTTCATTCAATCAATCTAAACTTCACTTCGACATAAAATCACCATTCAACGCCTCACTTTTCTCATTATCTACAATCAACCTAAACTGCACTCCAACAGAAAATCACGATTTGACCCAACACTTTTTTCCTTTTCTTCAATCAATCAAAACTTCACCCAAACAGCAGCCACCATTCAACGTAACACTTTTCTCCTTTTCATCAATCAATCTAAACTTTACCCCAACAGACAACCCCCACACGACGGAAGACTTCTCTTCCTCTCCTCTATCAATCTAAACTTACACCTAAACGCGACGTTGCTCACTGGAAGCCTAGACAAGTTCAAGGATTTCTCACATGTGCCGCATTCTGATCACGCCCCATTTACATTACGCAAGAAGCCGTGAAAGATGGATCCAGCATGGGACCGTACCCTGGCTCATAACTGGAGACACTCGTCCTAGGCGCTTGAGATCGACACCTCCTGGCCTCTCAATTAGCGTGCAGCAGACGCGCGGTCGTCTGGGATTGAAGTATTTTCACGAGAACGAAGTTTGCATGCCAGATTTATGCGAGGGTTGAAAATACTTCGATACTGTTTTTTGTGTTTGCTTACCTCGAGTGCAAGGTACCCGGTCACCATAGATTAAGGCATTTTACGAGTACGTAGTTCCCATTACAGATTTCGTAAGGATTAAAATTATTAGGATTTTTGCCCACCTAGTGAAAACTTATATAATTTAATTATAACAGAGATTGAACGGGAATTGAAGAAAACGCGCTGACCAATTTTTATTTGACAGTTTCAAGATGAATGGCGTTTCAGGTTGGTAAGCAAATTGGTACGAAGCTAATGTATGTGCACTAAAATTTACATGGTTTACATTCAAAACATCTATTGTACCCTTTACAAAAGTTGTTCATGGTTTGTGAATAAATATACGCAACATTTTTGAAGTCACCAATTCCCTAGTTTACTCCAAAGTTATCAAAATGATGGTCTTCTCAGAAGTTACCAATGCGATATTTCTCTCCAGTCTTCAATGTAATAATCTCATCTAAAGTCACCAATACGATCATTTTCTCCAGTTTCCAATACGATAACCTCTTCGAAAGCCACCAATCTAATAATTCCCTCATCTCAAACGCAATAATTTGCTCTAAATTCAGTTAAACCTTAATCTTCTTCACAAGACTTCGACGCTATAATGTGTAACTCTCCCACTGGGCAGTGTTAGGAAGCTTTCTATAGCTGGAGTTAATTCCATAAGAGTCAATACGCAGTACGGAACTTTACCGCTTATTACCAGTCCTGTTACATGAAGCCCTGCGCTTACACTTCTTTTAGCTCCTTGAAAGTAACCTGAGCAACTCACTGTTTGTCATAGAGCTGACATGACCTGAATCTCAAGCACCCTATAATCTCTGCATGATCCTACTTTGAGGAAGATTCCCACATCAACACGGTCTAAAACAAAAATCTCGGTTTTGGTGATAATGAATTTAACTGTTTATTTGAAAATAGCAGTCTGAGGATTAATTTGGTAACAATGGAATAAAATGACATATCCGCTCTAACACGTCATTTGTACGAGATATAAAGAAGAAATTTTTAGTGACGTACGGTACTTCATTGCTGATACAGACGTACGACAATCGTGGGTGGAACAGACGCACGACAATCGTGGGTGGCACAGACGTACGACAATCGTGGGTGGCACAGACGTACGACAATCGTGGGTGGCACAGACGTACATCAATCGTGGAGGGTACAGACGTACGACGATCGTCTGTACCACCCACGATCGTCGTACAGACGTACGACGATCGAGGGTGGTACAGACGTACGACAATCGTGGGTGGTACAGACGAACGACAATCGTGGGTGGTACAGACGTACGACAATCGTGGGTGGTACAGACGTACGACAATCGTGGGTGGCACAGACGTACGGTACTCGCGGTTGATGCAGAAGTGCGACACTAGTGGATGATGCGTATGTACGGAAGTCGTGGATGATGTAGGAGTACGATAACACTCAGTGATGATACAGAAGTACAGCACTCGTGGATAAACAGTATTGCAACACACGTGCATGATACAAACGTACGACCCACATCAGCTAGTTTTTAGTTTTCCAGCCCCATTGTTCAAACAAAAGAAAATTCATTGCACAATTAACATTTTTGACAAATGCAGCGCCGTCAAAATAAAAAGCAAAGATATATTTTTTTAAGCGAATATAAATGATTTTACCGTTGGGAAAAATGCAGTTCTTATGGGACGCTGAGCAGAATGTTTCAGCGTCCAATAACGTTCATAAATATTCATGTTAACGATGAAAGTGACGCTATGGCAACGTTAATTGTAATCCTTATTAACATGCCATTAATATAGTAACATTTGCACGAACATTCATCCCAATGATAAAACAAATAACTGTACTGATGAAAATATTACCAGTAATATCAAAGCCAAAGTTAATTCCCATATCCATATTGATGCCATTGCTAATGACACTAGGAATGAAAATTTCAATGCTAATTTAAATTCCATTACCAGTCCTTGAGCCAATGCTAACCTCAACGGCAATAGTAATGCCAATATTAGTTTCAATGACAATACTAATGAAAATGCTAATTTTAATGGCAATTCTAATGCCAATACCAATTTTAGTAGCAATACAAATGATAATGCTAATGTACAGGTAATAGTAATTCGAATACAAATTTTATTGGCAATAGTAATACCAATAGTAATTTTAATGGCGTTACTATTGACAACGCTAATTTTAATGACATTAGTAATGTTAATACTAGGTATTAACAATCAATATTGGTATTAATGTTCTGGTACGACTACTAAAACTGATGCTATTACCAACTTCAACAGTGGCACCAATAGTAACAAAATAATGGCAATTTTCTACATTATTTTGACGAGCAGCGACACCCCCGAATTACGGTCTGCTAACGTTCCCTTCTGTTTTATCTAGCAGGTGGGCCAAAAGAAGTCAACCCAATGTAATATGCCTTTTTTGTACAGATTGCGGCCAATACGAAATCTGTTTTGACATTTGTGAAGTTGACAGATGTAAATATCGGACAGATGTAAATATCGGTTGTGGCGTTCCAGGGTCGCCTGATTTCTCGTTTTGGTGATTTAGACTGGCCCACACGATCGCCCGATTTGACCGTTCCAGACTTTTTTCTGTGGGTTTTTTTGAAGTCCCGTGTGTATGTGAACAAGCCCGAGACCCTGGAAGCACTTAAGGACAACATTCGACACGTGTGCGAGAATCTGTCGCCCGAAGTTCTCGCCGAAGTGATAAAAAATGCCATACAAAGAGCCCGTATAGCAATCAATTGTGGCGGCACCCATTTGGCCGATATCATCTTCTCGACTTAAACAATATAATTGTTAAGGTTCAAATAAACATATTTAAAAAACAGAATCGAGGTTTTTTGTATCTAAAAAAAAAATCAGAGCCAAACAATATCGGATGACTTCATTTGGCCCACCCTGTACAAGAACTGTATGCAGATAGCTGTGGTGACCCTGGTACTGACGTCCTTACGAATAAAATAAAGTTAGTGTACGAGGCGGGAACGCGCGTTAATTTGGGTCAGTCATTTGCATGATGTCTTGCCGGGAGGATAACAAATTTTGCATGTGCATTAATTTTGCCCAAGATCGGTATTTCTAGGAGATGTAGACCGTTTTGCTGTCGAAATATATTTTTTTCAGCTTTGATGGTGGCTGAATCAGCAGTTGTTTGGTATTTTTTATAAAGAACCTAACTCGAGGAATAACGGTCGTGAATTCAGCGTAAAAGAAAATGTGTCTCAGAAATAACGGTCTTTTTACACCTTTCTTTGGTTTCCCTGCTGAAGGAACTGCAAAAAAAAACCTCAGAAATGCCAACAATTTAAACAATTAATCACAGGAGATACAGCATTAGGTTCTTTCTTAGCCTAGTACAATGGATACATTTGAGTAAAGCTACTTGTGGGCCGAATATATTCAGCGACTTCTAGGGCATCTACCCACAACGCAAAAGTAAGGTTTACAATTATGTTCAATTAACCTAATTCACTTAAACTAGTTGTGCACTAAACTGATCAATGAATTGGTTCGCTCGAGATTCGATGCTTAATTTTGCAGTAATAGTTCCTATGGGAAAGATGTGAACGGTATATTCTAGAAAAAACTTGAGAACAGTTTGCAGAAATTAGTCAAAAATCAGGGTAAAATAACGATCTTTCATCGATTGTTGCAGTTACGACTCCTAAAATATCAATCCTAAAGGTCTTTTTAATGGTTAATATCATTTCTGAAATAAAATTTCGTCATCTTCTTCCATGATCAACATTCTTCATAAAAAACGATCATTTGTTGCCCTTAGTATTAAATATAACAAATAAAAATAACCGCCTGTGTCACACGTGATTGTCATTATTTAAAGTAGAATAACAATCATGTCCCAACCTTCAACAAAATATAGTTATTTCGTTGTAAAATAGGATAATTTGTCACCTTAACTAGTCAGCACACCTCGCTAATTAACCCACACTAGCCCCTCTAAGCCCACGGCACCCGAGCTATGCGCTGGTGCTTCGTTTGATGAGAGACGTAGAGCTTCTTTTGCTTACATTCTTGGAGCTTAGCTTTCTTAAAGCTTAGCTTTCTTTAAGGTAGAGCTTTCTTAAAGCTTAGCTTTCTTGATTCTTAGTTTTCGTGATTCTTAGCTTTCTTAAGGCATAGCTTTCTGAAAGCTTAGCTTTCTTGCAGCTTATCTTTCTTAAAGCTTAGCTTTCTTGATTTTTACCTTTCGTGATTCTTAACTTTCTTGCAGCTTAACTTTCTTGCAGCTTATCTTTCTTAAAGCTTAGCTTTCTTAAAGCTTAGCTTTTTTGAATCTTAGCTTCGTTAACACATTCCCTGCGTTTCCGCGGTTGTTAACCATTGGTTTGGTTAGGTTGTATCAGAATTGGGAAATTGGCCTCACTGCAAGAATACATTTTAATCTGCCCTAAAAAATATGAAAAATACAATTGCTCGATAACATTTCGCCTCTCATGCAAACAATGAAAACTATTATTTTCTAAAATGGTTACGAAACAGATGAAATGTTCATTCATTTATACCGGTACGCGAACAAGAAATTTACCTACTGGTACACAAATTGCCCAATCTGCGGGTAACGTGTTAAAGCTTAACTTTTTTGAAGCGTAGGAATTTAAGTATTCTTGAATTTTAGCGTCTAGAATCTGCGCTGCCTGACCCGTCTCGCTTTCTTTCCGAAGTTAATGAGAAAGCCAACGTCACGCTCGATGAACTGATGAGCTTTTTATTCGTCGGCCCTCGAATGGCAAATTGGCAAGAAGATGTGGCTGTTCTCATTAGCCCTTCATGAATTGCAGGTGTTGCGTGCGCGCCTGGTCAGCGCGGCGACTACGGCTGCTTGCTTCTGCCAATTGCAAAAAGCGACTTTGTCCCCTAATTAAAATAAGCACAACCGTAAGGATTACCGGGCAGCCTTGACGTGTTATTTTACCTCGATGGGGGAAGAAAATTTCATGCAAAACAAAAGAGGGGGATTACATTTAATTTTACCTCGATTGGGGGCAAAGAATATCATGCAGAACACCAGAAGGGGAAAACATTTAATTTTATCTTGATGGTGACGAGAAATATCATGCAGAACACCAGCAGGGAAATACATTTAATTTTACCTCGAAAAGGAACATGGAATATCATGCAGAATACCAGAGAGGGAAAATGTTTAAAAAATGTGCATGGGTGAAGTAATTCTCTTATCAAGGAAATTTTCGCATATGTTGTATCTCCTCAAAAGTAATCAATACAGTATGTTTCTCCTGTCTTCAACACGATAACCTCTTTTAAAGTCACCAATACGATAATTTTCTCAAGCTTATCTCGAGTGGCTGCACGCGCATGGTCATCTAAGATTAAAGGCATTTTACAAGGAAGTAGCGTCCACTCTAGATTTCTGTAAGGAATAAAAATCAAGTATTAGAATTTTTTGCTTATATACAGGGAAAACAGTAGACTCAGTACATTACAACGAGACAAACGAGAACCCCAACAGATTGGGTGGGCAGAAGAAAGAAAGAAAGAGACATTGGAGAAAAAAACTACTTTTGTTACTGGCACCTACGAAAAATACAAAATGAAGCAGAAAAGAATATCGAGTGCTTTCGTTTATTGTTCATAGCTAATACAAGTTGGCACTGAAATGAAATTTGCTGCTTAGTCGCGTTTGTAACAGAACAGTTTTCTGAATAGTGAAATTTGTAGCATGTTGAAGTTTGCACATACTAAGGGAACATTGCTATACTGCCTTTAGAGCGTCGGGTAAAGATTAAAGCAATGCTGAAATTGTGGCATCCTGAAGCTAACATCAAATTGAAGCCTCCACAGTATTATAGACACCAGCATATTGAAGTGAAAACATGCTGATTGTTATGATACAATGAATTCTTTGACATGCTGATATTTATAACACGATGAATTTCTTGACTTATTGATGTTTATGACAATGAATTCCCTGACATGCTCTTGTTTATCGCATACGGAAGGTTGTGTCTGTATGAAACGATCCTGTGTTACGAGTATGTTTTTAGTGTTCCATTCAACTCAAAATTCCTTTGTATTACTAAATAAAAAGAGTGGACAAATGATGGTTTTCAGTGCATTTAATTTTTAGTTGCGGGAATTTTTCCATTATTAGAAAAATGCTACCGGTGAAATAAGATAATTTTTAGAAAGTCATACCTGCAGGAAAAGAGGAAAACCAACGTAGCTAAAAATATTGGGATAACAGCAAACATTTCGGATTATAAAAACCTGTCTTCTGTTCCCTGAAAACTAAAAATCCAACGAGAAGATATAGTTTTAAAATGTTCGTAAAACAAACCATGCTTTTTCTATAATGAGAAATTGCGACTAAAAAGTGAACATTATGATAAGAAAAATGTTAACTGCACTAACATTAATACTCCAGTACTGTTACACAGATAGCATCGCAAATTACAATATTTGAAAAATAAACTGGTAAATTTTTCACGTAGCACAATTTGAGCTCAGCACTCGACAGATATATCCTTAATAGTAATTAGCTTACCGGCGCTGCCATAAATGTCGGAATTATTTTCAAGCTAGAGTCAACATTTATTCTTGATGAGTGATCTCAAGGGAACGGAAGAAACGCACCTCAGATCACAAATAACAGCGTTGCGTATCTGTGCTACGGACTTGATTTTACAGTATGTTGTCAAAGTATGACCGACAGTCGGACGGGCGAGTAGACGGACGATTGTCTTAAGCTACAGCTTTTTTAAATTGAACTTGAGCTTTTTTAAATTAACGTTAAAAAGCTGTCGTACTATTAAATTAGATTGTTTTTTGCACAGAGTAGTGCGTAGAATCACGTATCTGTGCCACGGACTTAATTTTATGTGATCAAAGTGTGACAGACGGGGATAATATAGACGCTAAAGATAGGAATGTAAATTATTTGATATTGTGATTGGATTTCCCTTTATTTAGAATTCATTTTTACTGTTTTGAATTCGCGTGCCTACTCGCATGTGCGGTCTGGAAGCATGTCAAGTGCCATCTTTATGTCTTGTAATCTTAAAATCTTATGTGTTCCAAAACTTTTACTTACTGTAACCAAAATTGAAACTGTAACTGATAATGAAACTGTTACCATAACTGTAACCGTGTTTGTAACTCTAATCGTAACTGTAACAGTAGCTGTAACTCTCATTGAAAATGTGACATCAAGTGTCACATCAACTGTTGCTTTAATTGCATCATAAATAATAATTGAAAATATAGTAATAACTGAAGTGGGACTTTCAATGTGACTGAAGGAGTAATACTAACTGTAGTCTTTAATGTAACCGGATCTACATGCATAAATATCTCTATAAATTTCACGCATTTAAAGCTCTTTATAAGTGTAAATAAATCCTCGAGACTACTATGTGTATGTGAAACATAAAATTACCTTTTGAACAAGAATATTTGGAGGATTGCATACTGCCATTAATGTAGAATTTTGAAACAACTTTAATGCGTGGTATAATACGACGCTATTATAGTTGACTTGTATCTTTTACGCCGGTCAAAGAACTGAATTACACTCTGCCTTCTGATGCTGGGTACTTAGCACATTTTACGACAGCTTGTCTTTATATTGCACCAACGGCGGAAATTCTATGTATTCCTTGCAGAACGGAAGAACCATTGTCTTGCTCATCACATCCAATAGATGCATATTTAACACAAAAAACGCATAAATTTACGAGTGATTATGTCAATTCTTCACTCAACTGAGGGTTGGATGAATTTAAATATGACTCGGATTTATTTGAACTTCATTTGGAATAAATTGAAGTGAAAAAGTTGTAGTTCACAACGACACGACCGTATGCTAAGGTCACACACAATGCAAAATATCGCTACATACCAGAATTACAGCCCCACACGAGCAGTAATTATCACATCATAATCATCATAATCATCACATCACATCATAATCATCACATCATAATCACATCATAATCATACAATCATCATACAGCCCCACACAAGCAGCAATTATCACATCATAATGACGTCAGAACGGACATGAGAAGGCTTAGTGGGTGAACACGGTTTTTTGTGCGAAATATTTTTCGGTAAGTGAAGTAAGTTTGAAGGGTGTCTTCTATCTCTGTATCACCTGTGGTAAATAAATTGTTTAAATTGTTTAAATTGCAGAGCAGCAATGTCGCTGTAACGAATTTACGGCCTTTTAGAGTCTCTCGCTGAAAACAGGGAGTTTTTGTGCTAACATTTTGTAGTACTTGAAGAGTTCATATTGACTAGCATCACATTTTCTAATAAATATGCCATATTATTTATATAAAACATCAAGCGTCTAAGTATGCATGCATCTAAGCATTCTTATTAAGAAATGCAGTTGTCTAAGAATTCATCTATAGAGAGAAAAATGAGCCTAAGTGCTTTCCTTATTGAGAGAAAATGGAGTCTAAATGCTCTCCTTATTGAGAAATACATAGACGTCTAAGTATTCTTATTGAGAAATATGATACATACGTCTAAGTATTCTTATTGAGAAATACAGATATCTAAATATTCTATTGTTCATAAATACTTGTGTCATTTGTTCACATTGCAGACACGGCACACACGCCCCTCACGCTGGCGGTATGACTGCAGGCCTGCGCCTTCCCGCCACTCCGACATGCGCCCACTCCACACTGTGTGACGGCTTACAGCGACAAAAGAGAGATTAACTACCAGCCATATTGTCCGAACAAGAAGGTGAGCTTACGTTATGATTAATTTCTAATGTTTCTTATGTTAAACTAATGATGGGCTCATTTGAAAATACGTACTGCTCTGTTTTTAATGAAGAGGTGGTATTTTGATAAAATGACTATTTTTGATTGGGAAGTTGACGTTTACAAGGCTTAGAAATGTTTAGGCTTAAGTATTGAAGTATGAGTCTTCTGGTTAAATTACATTTGGCAACAAAATTTTTATTTCAATTGATGTTAAAGAAAATACGTGGGGCTTAGCTATTGGGCCCATTCATTGCTCTTCAGAGTGCGTGGAATATTTGTACAATATTATTAAATGTTTGTGTACGCAGACCGTCAAAAAAAGGCGGAATTATATATTTACACTCCTGAAAATTGTGCAAGATATTAGACCCATTCATTGCTCTTTGGAATGCGTGGAATATTTGTTCAATATTTTTAAATGTTAGTGAGCACGGCCCGTCATAATAGACGGAATTAGATTTTTCCATTCTGGCTGTGTAGACTATCGTTGCGCACCTCCATTATTGGCTTTGTACACCATCGCTGTGCACCTCCATTATTGGCTTTGTACACCATTGCTATGCACCTCCATTATTGGCTGTGTACACCATCGCTGTGCACCTCCATTACTGGCTGTGTACACCATCGCTGTGCACCTCCATTATTGGCTGTGTATACCATCGCTGTGCACCTCCATTACTGGCTGTGTACACTATCGTTGTGCACCTCCATTACTGGCTGTGTACACCATCGCTGTGCACCTCCATTATTAGCTGTGTACACTACATATGTGAGCATGCTTGATACCCGCATGCATATGAACAGCTGAAGCAGGTTGAGCGCAAATTGCCGATATAAAAGTAAAACAACTTTATCTAATTTATGTGAAGAAGCTAAACCAAATTCTATCAACTTGTATGACCTGAAATTCAATGCTACTTACAACATGCAGCAGTCTTCGATGATTCAGAATGCATATTTAGTCGTAATACCATTTAAAAACGTATTAAGTTATATTAATATTTGGATGCACATTCAGTCCCAATAATAATTAAAAAGTGTTAAGTCGTAATAATATTGGAATACATGTTTAGTTGCAATAATATTTTATGTGTTTTAGGTCCCCAGGCCTTGTGAATAACCTTCATAAAGCATGAGATGTCATGAAATGCATTTTATAACCTCGTAAATAAATACTTGAGAGCAGCATCAATGGCACCGGCACTTTAAAGGGACGAGATACACCATATTTCCACGGCTTGATATGACCCGTGCGTTAGTCACTGGGATCTTAAGTCATTTACGAAAAATTAAATGTAATATAGTATTTAACTTTAGTATTATATAATACTCTACAGTATATTTAAATACTTCGTTCACTTGTGTTGTCCAAATGTCAGGAATGCTTTCGCTGATTCTATCAGAAGTAGAAAATTTGTCTGTAAAAAATGTTCAAAATTGCAATAAATATATTCAAATATTTTGGGCGTCAGAATTTCTCCGGGTTTTGTATGCATATTTGTGTGAAGAGATCAAGGAAGCTAATACTGTAATCGTATATTCCTTTCATATCGTAGAGGTGTTTTGGAGGCTACTATGTAGTTTATCCCTTTGGAATAATACTTATTTACTTATAACTGTTTTAACCCCAGGCATGGATATTATGATAGCTTCAATACTACATCTACAGACTTTGTATAGGGACTCTTAGTTTACGACATTTTGTCATCGAACGTGTTGACTCAAATTTTCTTCAACTTTTTGGAAATTTGTTTTTCATTTTTTCCACATACATTGTCAATTAACTTGACAATCAATCAACTTAATTTAGAAATAAAATTCTGCGAGTAATTTAAAATATTCCATTGTGGCGTTGGAAAAATCTCAGTAGTGAATGGTTTTATTGAAACTTGACACTAAACTGACAGACAAACAGACAAACAAAACTGACAGACAAGCCAAACTGACACAAACATTGCAAACATCGAACAAATTTGTATTAAACCAGTCTACCTCCAGCATTAGCCTAGTTCCAAGTTTCCAGTAGAGTAACAAAAATATAGCTTAATAGAGGAAAACGGTAGTTTAAACCTCATTAAATCATAAAATAAGCCTTTAACTTCAAATTTTTTTCAATCACCAAAGAAACAAAATGTTGGCTTTTTTGCTTTAACATTTTACGAGGATATTACGATCCCAATGTGTTATTTTCAGTTAAGGATGTTAGTGTTAAGTATTTTGAAAACCAATGTATCAACGTTTCATATTTGTACTTTATTAGAAATAAACTGTTTTTCTTATTTCTTTCTTCTAGTTGAAATTTATTTTCACGGTCTAGCAATGATGTCAAACACAAGAAGGGCTTGTGCTTTGTTTACATCGATAAACAAACCTCGAGAACGAAGGAAGCGAAAAGCCTCTTCCTTTCAATACAAAAGTCTCTCATCGGTGATTGCCTTTTGGCATCTCAGGAAATTACATCATGATGAGCTGAGGCGTGTGTGTTGATACAGATTACTCATATGGTTGCACAGTATCAGTTCGAAGTTCTGACATTCATAATGAGAGTTCATTCTCCCCTCTCCCACAGCACTGTCCTCTCAGGCAGCACACTCGTTACGAATCATGTATTTCTTCCAACAAATCCCCTGAGTTATAACTTTATTAGTGACCATCTACCACCTTCTGCAACACGTGTTTCATGCGCCTAGAACGAGCGTTATGCGGCCTCTGAAACCCTACGGGAAGCTGTCCATTCTGCAGCACTTTTGGGCGAACGTCGCCCGATGGAGCATTCTCAGAGCTTTTAGAAGCTACATCGCCTTCTTCAACAACATACATCCAACAATAAATTTGTGATCAGAACGAGCATTTTGTGGACCCACGCTTGAGAACCATCAGTGTCGGGCCCCCTGTATGTTTGTAGAAGACTCCCTCTATTTTCACGAGGCTCGGATCGAGGAATCAACACCAGCCTTCTGCGAAGTGTTGAGGTTTGAAGCCGCGTCATAACTGGCAGGTCGGATTTTATTTCCCATCTATCGTCGTGACTGATATTGAACTTTATGGCTGAGGTGTCAATTGCTGTGGGGAGTCAGGGCATGTTTCTCTTCGGCGCTTCATTGCCATCGTCCAAAACAAAATTTATCTGAACGTCCCGAGGCTCTCGGATTTTTGATAGCACATGAAAATTACGTCGTGTTATAAAGGGGAGACTGGGTTCTACGATTGATGGTAGGTGCTTACGTAAATTTGCGAAGAAAAACAGTTTGTTACCAATAAAGATGATACAAAAACCATAATTGATTTCGAAAATGTCTAAACATAAAGTACCTTAGTTGATATACACACATAGGTACCATAAAATCCATGTCAATAGTCGAAACAAATCAATGAGAACAAAGCCTGAAAAAATGCATTCCCTTAGTTGCGTAATCTAGATTTGATAATGCATGTAAATACAAGTTGAAAAAACATAATATCAATGACGATGCGTTGTTGAAAACTCTCTTATTTACGCTCTTATTTTAGCAAAGTTTTTACATTGCAACTGAAATACCAAATAATCACGAAATATTTGCAAACGAGCGCAGGTGAAGGAAAGAGCGTGAATCGCTCTAGAGGAAGTTAGTTTTTCTGAAAACGGGTGCCAGTTACCAGTTCAATCAAAATGTTTCATCACAGGCAGGCTAGCAGCAGATAACAACCAAAATATGGTTGATAAATGACAACATCAGTTCAATTTCAATGAGCATGGACCGGGATGGGAGTAGTAAGCAACAGAAATTTTTTTATAATTCTCTACATCGTTAAGAGCAACTCGTCACGAAACTTGGATGAAATGAAATGAGAAAGCAATGTCCAAAAATGTAAATTGTATTTCGAATGTTTTAAGTCCACATTTGCAGTTCAATTACCTTTGCAGCTGCGGGGTCCTTATCTTCTGCTGAGATAAGGCGCGTTGTATAACGCGGTGACACTGATGTGACACTTAAATTTGGAGTTATCAAATTTGTAGAAATAAAATTTGTAGAAATCACCGCATGACAGGAAGCGGAACGCGAGTGCAGGGATTAAAATCTCGTCAAATTTGAATGATGTGTTCATCTTTCGGAAATCGCGGTCCTTAAAACCGTGTTACCGCTTTGACCGTATAGTTGGTCAAAATGAAGTTCAATACTCAACTGGAATGTAACGACAATTTTAGTTAGCAATTTCAAAAATAACAAACGTTAACTGGATCGTGCTCTCGTCTAGCTTTAATTAAGCATTTATGAAAATTAAGTTTGTGACTACCGGTCAGTCTGCAGCATCATGAAAATCCCGTCCGTGGCACCCGGTGGCTCACGTTGCGGTTAAAGTATTAAGAAGATTAACCAGTAAAAAAAAGGGCTACTGTAAACATAAAATTTGGTCTGGAAGCAAGCGCCACCAATACAAGTAGCACAGTTTACAAATCACCTTAAAATTTTTACGCCCGCAGAAAAACGCGCGAAAATATCCGCAAACTGTGGAATGATATCGGCGATCTGGAGTGGAAAACTTCGCACCATTTGTCCGCTCAATTCATTACTAGTCTGTCAGGGGCACCTTAACACCTTAGAAACTAATTTTGAAACTAACAAACAATATATGAATCTTACCATCATTTAGTTTTGGTTGCATAAATACGAAAATTGATGTTATGGCTACTACCCAGTCCAACTTTTCTGCCGGAGCATGCATCTTTTTCGACGCCCAAGCGATTTAATTACTTGAGCGGCGAAAAACATGCATGCAGGCGGCGAAAAAGTTAGACTGGGGAGTCAGTCAGCAATAATTGAAAAGTCCCCTCAGCCCTCAGTGTACCAGCGGCTCACATCGCAACCCAAGATTTATATCAAGACACTAGTTCCCTTGCTTGTTTCTGGTTTGTTTTGAGGTTTGTATGTCGAAGCAGCGTAATTGTCAACCCGGTGTTGTGACTGCATATTGTCTCTGATTAGTTTTGGCAGCCAAGAGGCTGCGAAGAAGAGGTTTTGCCAAGAGGTTTTGCTTGAGAGAAGAAGTTTTAAGAGGCTTGAGAGCAGAGGATTTTTAAGAGGCTTGAAAGCAGAGGTTTTTAAAAGGTTTGAAAACATAGTGTTTTAAGAGGCTTGAAAGCAGAGGTTTTTAAGAGGCTTGAAAGCAGAGGTTTTTAAAAGGCTTGAAAACATAGTGTTTTAAGAGGCTTGAAAGCAGAGGTTTTTAAGAGGCTTGAAAGCAGAGGTTTTTAAGAGGCTTGAAAGCAGAGGTTTTTAAAAGGCTTGAAAACATAGTGTTTTAAGAGGCTTGAAAGCAGAGGCTTTTTCAAAGAGCCTTGATACCTAAGTTAAGGAGTACAACTTGTATGCTCTTTCCAGATGATTTACTGTAAATTTACCTGTTATACTTTGCTCCTGATTCCTGTTCGGGTGCAGTGAGAGTTTTTCATCAAATGGACGGCTACAGTTCATAACATTATTAATCAGCTCACCGTTACTCTCGGTTATTACTTAGTTTACAGTTACTCAGGGTGCTCAGAAATTGTCACAGTGGGTAGAGAATCTTAGAGCTAACTACCAGATCTAAGACGGCAGTTTACATCTTAACGAGCGGCCCTTAAGTTCATTCATCATGACCATGTCTTTTCTAGTTTCCAAACTTGCAATTACTTGATTGAAAACTTTTCATGTGCACCTAATTCTCTCGAACGTAAAAGATTTTTTTTATCATGAACAACACTCATTTAAGCATCTCCAATAACGAATATTAACTTGAACTTATCATATAGAACTTCACCCTTTAATCATGGATATCATTATTCCCAATGTAAGTTCATCGTCTAAAATCTGCCTCTGCGGCAGAGGTGTCCAGTGCTGACGAGCGGAGCAGCTGACCATGGAGGGTTTCTGACAGGAGGGATTCCCAGCTCCTCGCCCTCGTCTCATCATCGCCGGGCCCTATGGGCTGCTGAGTATGCTGCGCAGCTCACGCTCTTCCGCACTCGCTATAGTGAGTTCGGCTCTTCTTTTACCTGTAATGTGAGAAGTTGAACATCTAATCTATCTTTTACAGAAGTGATGGGAGAAATTAACTATCTGTTTGCCGCACTCGCTATGGTGAGTTCGGCTCTTCTTTTACCTGTAATGTGAGAAGTTGAACATCTAATCTATCTTTTACAGAAGTGATGGGAGAAATTAACTATCTGTTTGCCGCACTCGCTATGGTGAGTTCGGCTCTTCTTTTACCTGTAATGTGAGAAGTTGAACATCTAATCTATCTTTTACAGAAGTGATGGGAGAAATTAACTATCTGTTTGCCGCACTCGCTATGGTGAGTTCGGCTCTTCTTACACCTGTAATGTGAGAAGTTGAACATCTTAGCCAGCTTTTGCATCAGTAATGGGAGAAGTTGAACAACCAAGCCAGCTGTTACAGGAGTGATGGGAGAAATTGAACATCCTAGCTTGATATAGCGAACTTTTGGGCTTCCATTAGGGTAGACGTGTATGAACGATGGCACTCGTTATTGTGAGTTCGGTTTTACTTCCATCTATAATGTGAGAAGTTGAACATCTTAGCCAGTTATTCATTTTGCACCAGTGATGGGAGAAGTAGAATATTCTTGCATGATATAGCGAACTTTTGGATTTCCATAAGGGTAGTCATGTATGAACGATGACACTCTCTACGAGAGTTAGGTTTCTTTCACTTATAATGTAAAAAAGGGAATTTTTATTCGGGCCCGCAAACAAGTAGCTATACTCAAATGTGTCCATTGTACTACTGTAAACTTAAGAAACAATCTACTGATATATCACTTGTGGTAAATAAATTGTTTAAATTGTTGACATTTCTCGGCTACAGTTTACATTAGCGACGGGAGAAATCGAACATCTTTGCACGATGTAGCGAACTTTTGGGTTTGCATGAGGGTAGACATGTTTGAACGATGCAGCAGGTATGAGGGCTCCCATGTGTGATGCAAGGAACAGGGTTAGGAACACGCACAATGTGGTAAGTACACAAATTTGTAAGAAATAAGAACGGTGTGTGGATTGAATTTGAAAAAATTCTGTTGTTTCAACTTTGTATGAAGTTTGTTCACTTTACCTTTGACAAACAATAGCGCTTAATATTTGGTAACGATAATCATATGTCCCATTATATTATTATTCGTATAAATATTATTTCGTAACAATAATCATCTAAATACAGAAATTTTGCGCGACTGACTCTTATGATAAATATTAAATTTGCGCGACTGACTCTCATGATAAATATTAAATTTGCGTGACTGACTCTTATGATAAATATTAAAGTAACTGACATTAACGTGTTGCGTTAAGGCACAAGTTGCTACGCTGCACACACAAACAACGTCCCAATGAACATAAAACAACAACAACTCTAACGTAAGAAATATCAGCACCATTACATTCAATTTCTGAACAGATAAGAAGGTAAATTTTGCTTAGTAAGAAGCCTACAATAAAAAGTTAATTCTCGATTTGAATCCTAAAAATCGGGAATTGTTCCTGAGTAAAGATTTTATGTTTCCTTTTACTACCTTGTAAACACTATGTATACGGGTCTGCTCCAACAGATTTGAGTAATTGAGAAATGAACCTTAGGACTATGAATAAAATACGAACTAAGTAGTTTAGTTTTTGTTGTCGCATTTTCGTTGCTAATTTTTATGAGGATGTACATACCTCATATTGGGCCTATAAAATCTAATATAATTTTAACTTTCGTACTTTAGTGGTTAGTACCTCTGAAGTACGACCTACTTAGGTACCAACATCCTTTAGACCTTGGTGCCTCCTTATTTTGGTACTTCCTTATATGATAGGAAGCAAAGATTGCTTCCTTTGAAAAAAGTGTTTGGGTACCTCCATAAACGAGAAACAAATCAAGTCTACCTCTCGGATATTAATACAGCATGTCCTATCTTAGAGCGCTCACACTCTTCCAAACGAAGATTTCCTCGAGGTATTTTCATAACTTCTAATCAGCAAACTCAACTCGAACTGTATTTTTTACGGCTCACATTATTCGCGCAAGACAATCCATGTTTTCGTTAGATTAGCGGCGTATTTATTCGCAGTAGAAACTGTCTCATCGTCCTTATATAGCAACTTTATTATTCGCGCTGGAAAATGTTTCCTCATGTGTAGCAGACACACAACAACGCTCCATATATAAATGACGGAGGTGTTTTCTGCGGGCACGTATTTGAAGGACTATATTTAGTAGGAGAGCTCGTACAATTGCGAGGCATCTAATGAAGGTGTCAATTACGGCTGCGCCGGACTACCGGCCACTCAGGTGGTTGCCTGCTGGTGTTTGCTGAGTCAACACACGGTCCTCCATCACGCCTGCTCGATGTAGAGACGCGTCGTGGTGGTTGTCCAGTGCTGGATGAGTGCTGGTCTGCCCTTCATTGCTCGACGAGATGCGCAAGTGGCATTCGTTGCTCGGTGTTACGCACAGGCGGTATTCGTTGCTCGGTGAGACGCACAGGCGGCATTCGTCGCTCGGCGAGACGCACAGGCGTCATTCGTTGCTTAGCGAGACGCGCTGGCGTGCCCTTCATTGCTCGGCGAGACACGCAGGCGGCATTCATCACTCGGCGAGACACGCAGGCGGTATTCGTTGCTCGGCGAGACGCACAGGCGGTATTCGTTGCTCAGCGAGACGCGCTCGTCTGCCCTTCATTACTCGGCGAGACACGCAGGCGGTATTCGTTGCTCGGCGAGACGCGCTGACTTACCCTTTATTGCTCGGCGAGGGGCGCTGACTGGTTTATAGAGACCTACCTACTCCCTGAAACAACGTTGATTCACATTCAGGAATCTATTCTTCAATAAGCTCATGATATATCAAGAAATTTGTGCTAGTGTCGATGAAAAGTCAAAATCAGGCAGCAGGGTTGCCGTAGACCTAGCTTTGTATTAAAGTTCCGGCCTACTGATACAATATATATAAATAAATAATGAGTTCATCTCCTGACCTGAATTTTAATCCACCTTTTTATCAAACGACGTAGTTTTCAAGAAAACATTTATTAAAAATCCGGATAAAAAATCAGACATTAGCTTTCACACGTAATTTTTTTTAAATCATGATTGAATCAAATTTTTATTTGGACTTATACATTTGAATTTTGTAATACATTAAAAATTTCTGACTAATATTTTTCAGTAAACGCTGCACTGCTGCACATAGGGCGTTAAATTTTATTAAAATTTGAACAAACAATCGATTTCATAACTGAACGTGTACTCATGAAATAAAGAAATTTTTGGAAAACTGTGGTTGAACAGTTGAATTAATAACTAAATTTCTGCTCATTATATTCAAAATTCAGGGTCAAAACATATCCTAATCAATCGTAAAAATAACTTAACTGGGACCCTTGAATTTTTTTATTTAGAGAAGACTTGCGACCAAACCCACATAACAAAATGGGATTTCAGCGCTTTTAAATCAAAATTTTTGTGAAAAATCTTACCCACAATCATACATTTGAGCTGAATGAGTAATATTCACGCTCGATTTTCATAATTTAAGTCGAAAACAATCTCACATTTAAGATGAGTGTGTACATTTACATCCAATTTTAAAAATTCCAAGTTGAATGGAGACATACTGTTATTTTAGCTGACTGGTTAACACTAAGACCAAATTTCCATAGTTTTAGTTCAACACGAACAAACTGAAGGGGGAACATTTACAACTGATCAATCTTAATTATTTAATTAAGTTAAACAGTCACACACTGACAGTACAGGTGAGCATAAACACACGATTTTCATAATTTAAGTTAAAAAGTGACAATCATCATTTCGAGTTTACGGATTAACTTATACGCTTGGTGTCCATAACACAAGCTATGCAGAGACAAGCTGACAGGTGAACATTTACACTCGAATTTCGTAATTCAAATAAAGACATGCAGTGGATGAATTGTTTAATATAAGAAACAACAATTTAGTTGAGTATTTTTCGGGTTAAGTGAGCTTTATATAATCCTCGGTAGTAGTTTAGTACACAAAGATTTCCAGCTTTTCTGAATGAATGTTGCCATTCGTTCCAGCCTTGCATTTAAATTTATTTTTTATTACCAAATATTCGCAATAAATTCATGACTTAACGTTTGCAGGAAATTCATGACTTAACGTTTGCAGGAAATTCATGACTTAACGTTTGCAGGAAATTCATGACTTAACGTTTGCAGGAAATTCATGACTTAACGTTTGCAGGAAATTCATGACTTAACGTTTGCAGGAAATTCATGACTTAACGTTTGCAGGAAATTCATGACTTAACGTTTGCAGGAAATTCATGACTTAACGTTTGCAGGAAATTCATGACTTAACGTTTGCAGGAAATTCATGACTTAACGTTTGCAGGAAATTCATGACTTAACGTTTGCAGGAAATTCATGACTTAACGTTTGCAGGAAATTCATGACTTAACGTTTGCAGGAAATTCATGACTTAACGTTTGCAGGAAATTCATGACTTAACGTTTGCAGGAAATTCATGACTTAACGTTTGCAGGAAATTCATGACTTAACGTTTGCAGGAAATTCATGACTTAACGTTTGCAGGAAATTCATGACTTAACGTTTGCAGGAAATTCATGACTTAACGTTTGCAGGAAATTCATGACTTAACGTTTGCAGGAAATTCATGACCAAACGTTTGCAGAAAATTCATTACTTCACGTTTGTAGGAAATTCATAACTTAACGTTAGCACTAAATACAGTATATTGCAAATTTGACAGTTAATTCACTACGTGCAGGTGGCGCTGTTGGTGCTGCTGCTCGTGCGCACGAGTCCGGCGCAAGGAAGGAATGGTGACGAGGCAACTCTCCAACTCCGACAGTGAGATTTGCGTCCCCTCAATGTTCCTTGATTAACTCTTAATGCCTCACGTAACTAAACAGTCGTGCTTCGAAAATATGCTCAATATATTGTAGTTCTTGTTAAATAAATACCTTGCTCACCCATATTTGCTTAACACTTTAACGCCCCACCAGACTAAACGGTCGTGCTTCGAAAATAGGCTCAATATATTGTTTTTCTTATTAAATAAGTGCTTGCTTAACACTTTAACGTCCTACGTAACTAAACGGTCGTGCTTCAAAAATAGGCTCAATAAATTGTTTTTCTTACTAAATAAGTGCTTGCTTAACACTTTAACGTCCTACGTAACTAAACGGTCGTGCTTCAAAACTAGGCTCAATATATTGTTTTTCTTATTAAATAAGTGCTTGCTTAACACTTTAACGTCCTACGTAACTAAACGGTCGTGCTTCAAAAATAGGCTCAATATATTGTTTTTCTTATTAAATAAGTGCTAGCTTAACACTTTAACGTCCTACGTAACTAAACGGTCGTGCTTCAAAAATAGGCTCAATACATTGTTTTCTAATGAAATAAGTGCTTGCTTAACACTTTAACGTCCTTCGTAACTAAACGGTCGTGGTTCGAAAATGGGCTCAATGTAGTGTATTTCTTATTAAATAAGTGCTTGCTTAACACTTTAACGTCCTACGTAACTAAACGGTCGTGCTTCAAAAATGGGCACAATGTAGTGTACATATTTCTTGTTAAATACATATCTTTCTTACCCCTATAACGCACCACCAGATTAAATGGTGGTGCTTCGAAATGAGCCTAAATATATTGTATTTCTCGTTAAATAAGTACCTTGTTTAACACATTAACGCCCCACGTAACTGAACGATCTAGGTCTGAAAATAGGCTTAATATATTACATTTCTGGCTAAATTTGTTCTCTAATGTATTTGGATTTAAATGAAATCAGATCGCTGAAATTTACTGGGTTTGTTTTTTATACGTAAATTTTTTATTGTAAGTTTCTTCGTTTTTTTCAATTTGGGCAATTCACAGATATTTTTAGTGTGATTTTTTGTTTTTCCTAAATTTAAACACCCTCGTTTCAGTCTTCTGTTTTAGGTTCCCCAAAATATTTTTGTGAGTTGAATTTTCTGTTGGAATTTTTCTTTTCTCCAGTTCTTTACTGTTTTACACCAAAAATTTTTCAGGTATTTAAAATTGAGAATCGAAGTTTTTAACTTCCTCGAATTTAAAACCACAATGAGAAAAAAATGGCAATGCTCGTGTGTATTTAAGAATTTATGAACTTCAAGTTCTTGTATAAATTGGGAAAAACTTCTAAGATTTCTATAAAATTTTACCATTGTTGTAATATGAATTATTTCACACCTATAAAAAATGTATGCAAGAAAATTGTAAATTTTGCTCCCCGAAATGCTAGTTTAAGAATGTAAAAAAATCGAGCTTTACTGCATACATTTCAAAGATACGACACAGCTAATTCACGTAGAGAAGTTTTTCAAACTTTGAAATGCATTTTCATTGAGAGATGTTTACGTTATGATCCATTGCATTAATGACTCAAGTGTCAGCGTCAATTTACAGGCATGGCATGTAAAAATTTTGAACATCTGCGTATTAGCGAACTTCAATAACATCCTTTACTTCCATGCTTTAATTTATAGTTCCATCCACTAGCTGTTTGTCTTCACTGTGAGGCACGTTCGGAAGCACTGACGTTTTTATTGATATCATAGGCACATGTCCCCGAATGGACGTGACTTCACTTCACGATGTGCTCAAGAAGACAAAACGACGTCACTCAGACTTTTGTAAATAGATCGAGCCGATGGCCTACTCAACTCCATCTCGGCCACTTTTATAGAGAGGAAACGTATCATATCCCTACAGTGTTTTTTATTTTTATATTTCCAATGGTAATCTCCGAGCAGCTGAGAAATGCTTTGAACTGTATCAAAAGTTTATCTGTAGCTGTTTTCGGTTCTCAGTTGACACGTCCTTTTTCGTGTCTAATTTGACGCTGAAAAGGACAGTCGTCAGAAACGAACTCAGTCATCCGTTCTCTGAAAAAGGCAAACTTGATGAAGACAAACTAACTCAACCATGCTGAGAAAAATGTTATAGCACTCTGAAAAAGACAAACTATGTGATGACGAGCTGACTAGTCCATGTTGAGCGGAAGGTTATTGCACTCAGAGAAAAGACGAGCTAAATCATCCATGCTGAGCAGGTTATTGCGCAGTAAAAAAAGACAAACTAGGCGAAGACGAGCTAAATTGACAATGTTGAGCAAAACGTTAACTGCTGTTAATTCGACAGGATGGGGGCGCGTTTACACAACCGTGGAATGTCAGCAAGAGAAGAGAGCGCAGAAGTGGACACCCGCTTGCCTGTTGGCCGGAGCGTGCTGCACCATACACGAGGCGATCGGATTAGTGATTCTAATGTTGTCCCTGACTTGAGACACCAGCAACAGCATCGAACACCTCACAAGCACAGCTCTGCAGTGTTCGATCCCCTTCGACACAGTCGGAGAAGCAGAGTTACCTCCCCTAGCAATAACATTCACAGTAGGTTAGACCCTCTTCGAAGGTGGGATCTCTCTCCGAGTTCACAACTAAGCTCTTCTCATCTACCTCATAACGACGCGCGCGGCGCAGTGCCAAGTAGTTCTCGTAGTTTTCGCGCACAAGAATCTCATGACTCCCTAAATCAATTCTCGTCTGATCGCAGGAGGAGTTTGTCGAGCTCCGGCGAACCTTACTCCAGGATTAGAACCCGGCAAAATTATTCCCCATACTCGTCATCTTACGGTAATTCTCGGTCAGCTCAGTCTGAAGCAGATGCTCTAGATTTTAACCGCCGGTATGGCAACCCAACTCTTTCAAGCTCTAAAGAAATGTCCGAAAATATCGCTCTCCAACCCCAAACAGAGCATTTAGGTAGAAATTTAACCCATCTTCATCGACAAACACATTCGTCTCCCGATTTATTACAAGTTTCGAGAGAAATTGAATTACCGAATAGTGGTAGGGAAGAAGAGCACACCGTCCGTGACGATCCGTTATCTCGTAATATAGATGAGATCGTTAATGCTAGACAAAATGCATCGCATAATAGTCCGTCAGGAGAGACGTCTGTTCAACGAGCAACGAATAGTAATAAAACGGAGTCACCTAGTCTGCAACGCGGTAGTTCCCTAACGCAAGAAGTCGAAGGGCCTTCGTTACCTTCACTACGTGAAGAACGAGGTGAACCGAGTCACGAAACTTCGACGAGGGGGAAGAAAAGTCAGAAAAAGCAAAAGAAAACAAAGAAACGAAGAAACCGAAACCGCAGAAATCGAAGCAACAAAGGTAAGAAGAAGCGAAGAAGGTTACAAAATTTTTTGAAACAAAACCCGACTTTTGTACACGACGTGGAGGGAGAGTCTTTTTTAGACTGTTGTCCGTCGAAGCTCATCGTCATAGAGAAGCAAGTGGGCAAGGCTCGGGACAACCACGCTGTGGAACTCCATCCTGACTCTCAGTATTTCTACGAGCGAGTGTGCCTCGATCAGTTCGAGGGAGAAGAATGTATTTTTCCCTCGAGAGCTCTGAAACCGTGGGTGAAAACTCGGTGTGCTCCGACCTACTCTTTCTCGCAGGTGAGCCATCTTTGTTGCATTGCCTCTTGATTTCTTATCTGAACACTGATGTGGGCGCTCTCGGGTGCTCTAGGTCAAACACATCCAGATTTATTATTTATATTTGCCCCCGAATTAAGGAAAATAAAGTCGATTTCATGTCATGAATGTACTTGATTAACAGAGACGCGGGAGCTGCTAGGTGAAAATAGAGCAAAGTTTAAGCACTCACACTCTCATGTTGCCTTGTTGCTGAAAACTCAAGATTTACGTTTTATTGCTCTCTGTGTCGAATCCTCGAAGCTCGTCCTCGAAGCAGTCGTCCTGGAACTTTTCTCAAGATTATCAAATCCGTCAAAGCAACCAAATTTCAACAGGTCATTGTGGCATGCAGTTAGCCAGAGGAATTAACTATGCCCATATGATATCGCATCTTACAGTTAGCAAGAAAAAACAATGAGAAACACATTCAGAATGTGTTGCCAGTCAAGATACAATAGCAGCTCACGGACTTCAAAAAAGAAAAAACAACGACAAGCTGGAGCAAATGTTCTACTGAACATGTTCTAGGAGGGTACAGGATAGTGTTGATATATGCGCCCTACAGTTACTGCAAAATTGGTGATCTAGCGACTTGCGTTTGTACTATAAACACAGTATTTTTTATTAACTATCAATGAAGATCCAGGCCCAAGCGTATGAGGCGATTCTATAACTCAAGATCCGACCCAGATTCGCCAGTAGGAAATAAAGCTGTAATTTTTTTTATTACGAAAAAAACTGTTGAGATCGTTCTGCACTTCCGGAAAGCCAATCTGTTGTGTATCTTCGAGATAGAAACTTGGTGATGTTATTCTGTTCCTTTAGGAAAAAAGTTGTTGATATTGTTCTATAGCTCCGGAAAACAAACTTGTTCATTTTGTTTTGCACTTTGTGAAAATTAACTTCCCGATATTGCACTATACGTAGTGGAAACAAATCTATTGGTATTGGCACGTACTTGGGGTGAACAAACCAGGTGGTATTGTCCGGGTCTTTATGGAACAAACTTGTTGATTGACCGTTGTTTTGTTCTGTACTTTATGGAAAAATTTGTTGAGTGACCGTGGTAACATTCTGTGTTCTATGGAACAAACTTATTGATTAATCCTTATATTCTTCTGTACTTTGCAGAACAAACCAGTCAATTGTCCCTGGATTGACTCGATCTCTGTACAAACTTGATCGAAACTGGTATTTTCCTGTACTCTGCGGGATCAAACCTGTCGATTATCCTTGGTACTGTTCTGTACATTAAACATCAAACCTGCTGATTAGCCTCTGTTTTATTCTACCCTTTTTAGAACAAACACATAAATTGACACTGCCTTCACCCTTGTGCAGGCGTTGGTGCGTAAGTACGCCTCGGATGACGACTGGTCGCTGGACTACGTGGAGGTGAGCAGCGGCTGCTCCTGTCAAGTCAGCCTCGACAGCGTCGCTGGCAGGAGCAACAATGACAGGAGTTCAAATTCTACAAGCGGGTCCAGGCACTGATTCTTTATTTCTTCAAGTGTGTAACTTATTCGAATGTGTAACAATAACGACACGGGTTTGAATTCTACAACCGGGTCTAGACTCTGATTCTTTATTTCTTCGAGTGTGTAACTTATTCGAATGTGTTTCTTATTTGAATGTGTAACAATAAAGACACGAGTTTGAATTCTACTACCGGATCCAGACTCTGATTCTTCATTTCTTCGAGTGTGTTACTTATTCAAATGTGTTTCTTATTTGAATGTGTAACAATAAAGAGACGAGTTTGAATTCTACGAGCGGGTCCAGACACTGATTCTTCATTTCTTCGACTGTGTTGCTTATTCGAATGTGTGACTTATTTGAATGTGTGACTTATTCGAATGTGTGACTTATTCGAATGTGTGACTTATTCGAATGTGTGACTTATTTGAATGTGTGACTTATTCGAATGTGTGACTTATTCGAATGAGTAAAATTAGCGACAGGAGTTTGAATTCTACGAGCGGGTCCAGACACTGATTCTTTATTTCTTCGAATGTGTAACTTATTGATTAAATATCTAAGAATATAGTGCGGAAGTATTATTTTTACGAAATACCGATCAACTTTCTTCGCGTCTGAGTGGTAAATATATTTACTTTGTAACTGATATGAAGATCTTCGATTTTGTATTTTAATAGCATGTGCAGTAACTCATGTTGATATGCCATCCATTTTTGTATGTTTGGTATTTGTAGGGTAATTTTGAATAAAGTTTACCCTAATTTCTTTAAAAATAATTTTTTCACTTGTGATGATTACAAGTTAATTTTTTATGGTCTTTGATGAAGGAAATTACTTTAAGTATTTTCATTTGAGGTAATAATTGAAATCTAAGTTGGCGCTTTATATAGGTTAGTTATGTAATGCGGTGAATATTTTCTAATGAGCAAAATGATATCATATTTCTCAGGTACAACCAGGCTCTATTTTTATTGAATTTAGTGAACATGTTGCTAATTGTCGCATAATTAGTTTGATCAAAAAAAGTAGAACTACAAATTGTAGGACAACTACATGAATTTTGAGTAGGACTACTACATGAATTTTGAGTAGGACTGCTAAATGAATTTTGAGTAGGACTACTGGACTACTACATGAATTTTGAGTAGGACTGCTAAATGAATTTTGAGTAGACTACTACATGAATTTTGAGTAGGACTGCTACATGAATTTTGAGTAGGACTACTACATGAATTTTGAGTAGGACTACTACATGAATTTTGAGTAGGACTGCTACATGAATTTTGAGTAGGACTACTACATGAATTTTGAGTAGGACTACTACATGAATTTTGAGTAGGACTACAACATGAATTTTGAGTAGGACAACTACATGCATTTTGAGTAGGACTACTACATGCATTTTGAGTAGGACTACTACATGCATTTTGAGTAGGACTACTACATGAATTTTGAGTAGGACTGCTACATGAATTTTGAGTAGGACTACTACATGCATTTTGAGTAGGACTACTACATGCATTTTGAGTAGGACTACTACATGCATTTTGAGTAGGACTACTACATGCATTTTGAGTAGGACTGCTACATGAACTCTGAATAAAGATTCAGGCTGTAGTTGCACCTCGTGAACTGCCAAATAGACCTTTGAAGAAAGCTTTCTCTTATGAAGTTCATATTTTTCCGAAAGCAACAAGAATTATTTCTGCTCGAATGAAATAAAATGTTTTTATTTTTTCTAAAAAACGCGCAAGAGACGTCGAAGACGTTAAAGCAGATAACGGTGAACTTCTTTCCTATGAGGAAACAAATATAATACGGAAATGCTTTTTTAATTTTATTCATAAACTTTATACAGAAACGTTTCTATATAAGGAAACACAGTCGACTGCATTTTATTCATAATGTGGGTGATAATTGGGTATTAATTTGTAAGTATACATTGTATTTGTTACTGTACCATATAAGGGTAAGCTCATTTCAATCACAAGCCCATGAGAAAACACTTTTCTGAGGATAAATGATAACTTTTTATGCTGGAATAAAGTAAAATATTTTTCCTCACTTTTTTGATGTGCGTAGGCAATTTTTTTCAATTACGAAGAGAAAGTTTGCCCAAATGCTATGGAAACAAGTTTTTTTAAATTGGCCGAAAGGTGCGGAATTTTTTTCAGAACGAAAATTTTTTATAAGACGTCAAGCTCTACTTTGTGTTTAAAAATTGTTAGCCCTCAAGCGTTCGCTGAGTGGACACCAGAAATCTTGGTTGCACCGGAGGGTAGAAAGAAATTAACTATTTTATTCAGAGGGTAAAAAGATACTATATTAACTACT
Organism: Morinoia aosen; assembly: GCA_030386875.1. Classification (NCBI taxonomy): domain Eukaryota; kingdom Metazoa; phylum Arthropoda; class Malacostraca; order Amphipoda; family Talitridae; genus Morinoia; species Morinoia aosen. The sequence goes on from CM059558.1 coordinate 23,382,710, forward strand.
TACACCAGAGGATAAAACGAAATCGCATTACTTCCAGTAAAGCGTTTTTAGAACTTCAATTACTAGTACTGTGTATCGTCAACTAACATTTTCGAAGATTTGATACATTCTTTCAAGGGTAACCTTGTTTTTAGGGAGTAGGCATGCGTATTTTCACGATGGCAGTTATTGAAAGCAAGATTTAATATATTCAGTCAATTTTGGATTTCTTACGTAAATACTGAGGGGAGTTGTACGTCGTCTTATCATCATGCTTTTGCTAGCCCAAAAAAGAGTTCATAAGAGCAACAAAAGAGTTACTAAGAGTAACAAAAGAGTTACTAAGAGTAACAAAAGAGTTACTAAGAGTAACAAAAGAGTCACTAAGAGTAACAAAAGAGTTGGTAAGAGTAACAAAAAATTACTAAAACCTACAATCTAAATTTCTTGGAAAATTGTGGGAGACCGATTAAGACCTGTACATCTTCGTTGAATTTTTTGTCAGTCAATAGTCGTGCTGCAAAAAAGCATTGAAATAGAACACGTATTTTTTTGTAACTCCGAGATAGTTTCGATTCGAAAGAGGATTCGAAATGAAATGACCTGTGAGGTGACGTTTAATTGTTTTTAAATGAACAAAATTACACTGGACTTAAATTCGTGTATTTAGATTCGATCTGAATATATTCGATTTAGTATTATGCAGGCCTTGTTGAATGCTTCTATCGCACATTTTCGAAGAAAAACTCATTTTAAAATAAACACAATCTTATTTCATTCCATTTTAGCAATTTTAAAGCAAATTTGATTTGAATTGAATCCATTAATTCTTTGGAACCGAATAAAGAAATTTTGTGTCCATTATTTCCGTCAAAAAGTGTCCATTTTCTGGAAGTGGAATCTGAATTAGAAAAATTAATTGTTTTGGATTTTTGAAATGACTGTTTCAATAAATGCAATTAACTGGATGTGCTGAAATCAAAAATAACTGGTGAAACTAAGATAAATTAAGTAAATTAACATGAAAGAGTTAAAATTGGTTATGTTGTTTAGTTTTAACTCTTTTCTTCTCATCCGTCTTCTACGGAGATGATGTTATTAAAATTTTATTTAATTTTATTTTAATATAAAAATCGTGTTTTTGGATCTAGGCGTTCTTAAAGTTACATCGGTGCTCTAGTTAGGTTCTAATTTTGTTAATTTTGTTTAACTTGATAGAAACGCTGCCGTTCACGCCATCTTGATGTAGTTGGGATGATATAATTTTGACGTATTTGAGATGATATATCATCTTGACGTTGTTGAGACGATCTATTATTTTGACCTGGATGAAATGCTGTATCATTTTAACATAGTTGAGATGATATATTATTTTGACATAGTTGAGATGCTGTATCATTTTAACATAGTTGAGAAGATATATTATTTTGATGAAGTTGAGAGGGTATATCATCTTGGCGTTGTTGAGACGATCTATTATTTTGACGTGGATGAAATGCTGTATCATTTTAACATAGTTGAGATGATATATCATTTTGATGAAGTTGAGAGGGTATATCATCTTGACGTTGTTGAGACGATCTATTATTTTGACGTGGATGAAATGCTGTATCATTTTAACATAGTTGAGATGCTGTATCATTTTAACATAGTTGAGAAGATATATCATTTTGATGAAGTTGAGAGGGTATATCATCTTGGCGTAGTTGAGATGATCTATAATTATTTTGACGTGGATGAAATGCTATATCATTTTGACGTAGTTGAGATGCTGTATCATTTTGATATAGTTGAGATGATATATCATTTTGATGAAGTTAAGAGAGTATATCATTTTGAAGTGGTTGAGACGTAATATCATCTAGACGTAGTTGCGATGATATAAGGCGATTATCATATCCCCTCTGTATATCGAGGTCCGTCTATAAATCTTGTACATATACTTTCTGTATATCTCGGAATATATCTCGGATTTTAGAAGCCCCAGCGCTTCTTCAAATAGCTTTAAAAATAGCGTAAGTAATTCGATGTCTATCGATACTTTTTTATTCTAACTTTAAAGGAACGGAGACTTTGTCTTTTGTTCATGAAATGAGCAATAGGTTTAAAATAGTGGCATGCGCTGCGTAAAAAAAAAAAAATTGGACTTTGGACAAAAAATCATTGTTTTTTTTTTGGATGAAGTCGGCATTGAAAATCACGGCGTGCTCTCAGATAAGGTTACAGCGTCGCTCTAAATTTTTTGGTGAGAAGTCTATTTTCCCTCTTGGGGATTTTCCTCGGCTTTTAAATATACATGGTTTTGTCTTTGCATAAATAAATTGTTTCGAATGACGACGGACTTTGCCATTTACGACATCCTTCAATTCAATAGGGCTTCAATGTTGAGTTTTATTGTGATTTTCCATGTTAAGAAATTGTCGTAAAATTATGTTATCCAGAAGCTCTTTCTTTAAACAAATCACGTCATCGTAGCGGTACAGCCAGCAGCGCAAGTTTTTTTTGAGTTGATGTGGCAACGTAACGAGCTACAGCACGTAGCGTAGACAAGTACACTTAGCTGAGTTTACGTTGACAGGTGTGCCTCTAAGATGAAATGAATTGTTTCAAAATCTGATCTTTTATCGCTACATTTTGCTTTGCCAGGGCTTTCATTGGGACTGGAAGAATAATACAGAACAAATTTTCAATAGAAATGATCTCTTAATTGAACCAGTTTCCGGGAATTCGCTTCATTTACTTCGATTAAAGTTTTCATTAGGGCATCATGGGTTACATATAAAGTATTGATGCAATTTAGGGCAGCTCTGAGCATAGTGCAGCGATTACACATGCCGAGCAGCCGCAGAGTTTCTCTCACCACAGTACACGCAAAAAAATATTGGACTTGAATTAGATCACAGCAAGGTGAGGACGGGCAAACCGCCCTCTTCTTTGAGAAAAAAAGTCAATTAAATTAAGCAGTGATATTTCGAGGGAATTTGAATATTCTGTTCAAATGAGTTTTGCAAGGTTGAAGCAGTGGCTACTCAAATTAAATTTGACTTATGTCACCCTAATAATTTTGAGATACCCCCCTAGTAATTTACCCCCTGTCGCCCTAATAATTTTGAGATACCCCCCCCTAATAATTTACCCCCTGTCACCCTAATAACTTTGAGATACCCCCCCCTAATAATATACCCCCTGTCACCCTAATAATTTTGAGATACCCCTCCTAATAATTTACCCCCTGTCACCCTGATAATTTTGAGATACCCCCCTTATAATTTACCCCCTGTCACCCTGATAATTTTGAGATACCCCCCTTATAATTTACCCCCTGTCACCCTCATAATTTTGAGATACCCCCCTAATAATTTACCCCCTGTCACCCTAATAATTTTGAGATACCCCCCCTAATAATTTACCCCCTGTCACCCTGATAATTTTGAGATACCCCCCTTATAATTTACCCCCTGTCACCCTAACATTTGAGAGATACCATACATGACAGATCAGGCTCGGGCTACCTTTGGTCTGAATTGGATTTCATTCATGCCTTCGGTGAATTTAATTTAATTTTGGGTATGGCTTCAATTGGTTGAATTTCATTGCACTTGTTACTTCAATGTTCTGAATTTCATTGCACTTGTTACTTCAATGTTCTGAATTTCATCGCACTTGTTACTTCAATGTTCTGAATTTTATTACACTTGTTACTTCAATGTTCTGAATTTTATTACACTTGTTACTTCAATGTTCTGAATTTCATTGCACTTGTTACTTCAATGTTCTGAATTTCATTGCACTTGTTACTTCAATGTTCTGAATTTTATTACACTTGTTACTTCAATGTTCTGAATTTTATTACACTTGTTACTTCAATTGGTTGAATTTCATTGCACTTGTTACTTCAATGTTCTGAATTTCATCGCACTTGTTACTTCAATGTTCTGAATTTTATTACACTTGTTACTTCAATGTTCTGAATTTTATTACACTTGTTACTTCAATTGGTTGAATTTCATTGCACTTGTTACTTCAATGTTCTGAATTTCATTGCACTTGTTACTTCAATGTTCTGAATTTTATTACACTTGTTACTTCAATGTTCTGAATTTTATTACACTTGTTACTTCAATTGGTTGAATTTCATTGCACTTGTTACTTCAATGTTCTGAATTTCATTGCACTTGTTACTTCAATGTTCTGAATTTCATTGCACTTGTTACTTCAATGTTCTGAATTTCATTGCACTTGTTACTTCAATGTTCTGAATTTCATCGCACTTGTTACTTCAATGTTCTGAATTTCATTTCACACGTGCTCTCAGGGGTATGAATTTTATTTTATTTGTACTTTCAAGGTTCTGAATGTCACCTCACCTGTACCTTCAATGGTCTTCATCTCATTTCACTTGTCAATTCAGCAGCCTGTGTTTTATTTCCCTCACACCTTAAGTTATTTAAATTTCCTTTCGACATCAGTGGCTTCAGTTCAAATTCACACGTGCCTTCATTGGTTTGAATTTCGTCTTTCAGGCATTAGCAGTGTGAAAACAAGATAACAAGTACTTTGACGGTTATTATTATTATTATTTTATTATTTTTGACGGAAGTGTTAAAGCGGACACAACTTTTTTGGCTCTTTTAGTTGTTTTTGAGATCGGCCCGAGTGTCGGCACTTCGCCGGCCTCTCCAGCGCAATTAGGCCTCTCATTTGAGCGTTATCTTCAGGGCGGTATCAGGTGAACTCTCGCTTTGTCACCGCAGCCTCGAAAAGAGAAAAGAAGAAAAACAGTTTATTTCCAATAAAGTACAAACATAAAAAGTTGATTCACTGGTTTTTGAAATACCTTAACATTATTTCATTCGTTGTCAATAAATTTTTTTCGAGATGCTAGCTTCTTTTCTCGTAGTACGCTACGCTAGAAGAGGTATTATTGCAACATTTAAATATTTCATTGCATTTCAGGGCTCATTTTTTAGTTTGAAACATATCAATTTAAATTTTTACTAGGTATGTGCAATGCATCCGCCAATTTCGTGTGTTTTCCAAGCAGCGCAAAAGTTTTGCGCACGAAGTAGGACTGAAGAAGCGAAAGAGCTAAAGAGCTGAAGAAGCTAAATAAAATCTAAGTCTGGCAATTTTTTAGAATGAGAACAAGGCTTCCCAGTCTAACTTTTTCGCCTCCTGCATGCATGTTTTTCGCCACCCAATCAACTCGCTTTGGCGACGAAAAACATGCAAAAAAGTCTGAATGGGTTAAGCCACTGCAGGTTTACGCAATGCGGCTGTTATGAAATGAAAACCTCGAAGCTGCCGGCCGAGGTTACTTGAAAATTTTAATGCAAATATCTACTAGAAAATTAGAGTTGCTGGATATTTTTAAGCATCAAATCTGCCAATTGAAACTACTAGAATTTTAAAACCATTGTCCTCCAGTCACTGGTCCCTGCGTCACGCTGTCCTTCAGTCACTGGTACCTGCGTCACGCTGTCCTCCAGTCACTGGTCCCTGCGTCACGCTGTCCTTCAGTCACTGGTACCTGCGTCACGCTGTCCTCCAGTCACTGGTACCTGCGTCACGCTGTCTTCCAGTCACGTGGTCCCTAAGTTCTACTACAAAGAATATCTTCAAAGATTACCGGTATATATATATATATTTCAAATAATTTCTGTATGACGGAACTTGCTTTAAAATTGGCAACAATCGCGAAATTTAATTAAATATTGCAAATACTGTCTTTATCTTACTATGCTGTTGTCTGTACCTCTCCACTCTCTCATCTGTCATCGTTCATACATAAAAGGGGATCGAGCAAAAAGCAATAAAAATTTTCAAAATTATGTACTTCAAAATTAGGTGCCGTCAAAAAAATACCACTACAATATGGAATGGCAGAACGGATACGTTTGCAAATAAATACTTAAGTATTTATTTCTGTGTTAGGTAAGACTATAGAGTTCTTCTGAAAGGTACTTTGTATGAATAGTTTTTCGTTACTTTGACAAAAATTTGAATGTTTTTTTAAATAAATGAATGTGTAACTCCCGGTTGAAGAATTTATTTTGAACTGCTTGCTTACTAAATTGAGACATCACTTCGGAATATTTTAATAGCTGTGAAAACGTGGAACCCATAAATTCCGTGACTTTTGGGAATTCCTTAAATGCCCTAAATATCGGAAACCACATGTCAAGTGCTGCTTGGCGTGATTCAAGTCGGGCAAGACATCCTAGAATGAGAAAAGTTTTCCGGCATATATATAGGGAATGAGAAATTGAAGAGATGGCTGATATTTGGGTAGTGAGTTTGCAGGACCACATTGAACGTCCGAAATCCACGTCTCACGAAGGTTAGCCATGCGGAGGCCACTAAAAAGAGATGATAGCGGTTCTGACCACTTGAAAACAGATAACATTCGCCGATAACCGGATTAGGCCGTGTCTTGTGAACATGAAAGTCCACAGTTTGACAATGTTCAGGTTACGCATATACGACTGGGTGAACCGGTGTAAAAATAAGAACAAGGTTTTAAAGTTTACTCAAGATGAACATTTGAAATGAAGTGATATTTAGAGCGGGACACTTAAATGCACGAAATTTAGAATAGATTACAAAATAGAACTAAATAATAAATACGGACGCCAAGACAGCTATAAGAAATGACATTAAACAATATTAATTTCGAGCAATTCTGACCACAGTACTGCCGTAGCAAATAAACGAGTAAACAGAGAAACTATGCAAGTAGGCGAAACAAGTAAAGGCCAAGAGAATAGACTGCTTCGAGCTGGGCAGATCGCAGCTTCTAAGGTAGGACGTAAAGTTGTAGATCGACGCGAAGTCAAGTCCACAAAAAGTCGCAATCATAGGAGCCAGGAAATTATCTGGCTTCCGGAAACAGCCACCCACAGTCTCTGGCACTCTTCGGCTGTCAACTCGGAGTTGCGTAGAACGAGTGAACGACTATTCTTCTTAACATATAGGAACCCGGTCAGATTGTGGCTGGAACTTGCCAGAGTATCTCAGTGTGGGGGACGACTGGAGACCTCACTGATGAACAATCAAAACCAAGCTGTTACACACTAGAACATGAAAATGAAAATATTGGAAATATTGTCAGGGCTATAACGGATAAATAAAGCACATAAGTATCCTAAAACAAAACGCACCTCCGCCTCGAGCGGTGACTGCTGAAGCTATCAATGAATTCCTAGATCTCCCTGACTAAATAAGAAAAGATGTTGCGTTCAGCACGCGTTTTCTTCCGACGCAAAACTACAGTAAGAAAGACCAATGAAAAGCAAGCTGAAGTACAACACCGGGCGACATAAAATAAGGAAAAGTATAACCCGAAAACATTAATTCCTACAGCTTTCCATTCCTTGACAGACAATATTCGCCGATGGCTGGAATAATATTAGCCGATAACAGGAATTATATTCGCCGACAACTGGAATAATATTCGCCTATAACTTGAATAATGTTCACCGATAACTTGAATAATGTTTACCGATAAATTGAATAATATTCACCGACAACTGGAATAATATTCGCCGATAACAGGAATAATATTCGTCGACAACTGAAATAATATTCCCCTATAACTTGAATAATGTTCTCCGATAACTTGAATAATGTTCACCGATAACTTGAATAATATTCGCCGATAACTGGAATAATTTTCGCCGATAACTGGAACAAGCCCCGTCTTGAGAACACAAACGTCTACAGTTCACCACTCTCATTAAACTCGAGTGAAGAACAGCAGTATTTCCCACGGAAAGCTCGTTTTGATTATGAAATATTTTCTTCGGTTACGAAAACAACATTCTCTTGACCTTGTGCAAATACAACTCTCGACTCATCATAGCAAGCGATGTGAAAAGTCACGTACTTGTTGGCCCATGAGGAACATTTCTGGTTTTCCTGGTAACAAACGTCAAGCTATATTTTATTCGAACATGAAATCTCAGACAGCAGAATTTCGGAGTCCTTATATGTCTCCGTTATTACAGAACATCAGGGACAAGACAAAAATTCCGTTGTGCAGCTCGTATGAATGTTGGTTATATTATACTTCATTTGTGCTGTTTTTCACACATACACACTGAAGGTTGTAGTTTAACTTATATGAATGATGGTCGTAATCTATTCCATTTATAGTTTTTTATGCCTACCCGGCGAAGGCAAGAATAAACCTGATTTCGAAAAAGGTCGTAATTCATTTAATTTGGGCTGTTTTTATGACTACACTGTGAAAATTAGAAACAGGAAACATCTTTGCATGATGACGCATAAACACACTTGACTGCGTTCATTCGATTATGGACTCCCCTCACCTCATGGCAAACCAACGTACACTAACAAAAATTGGTTACACTTCTCCGGTTAATATTATGTTTGATTCAAGTTATGAACGAAGGGGGCTTATTTCGAGAGGTATCAATTAAAATTCACTTGAGTTGTGCATTAATCGAGGACTGACTGAACATTTTTTGAATCTAATTTACGATATCATCAACCATTTTTTAGCTAATTTACGATATCAACAACCATTTTTTTCATCAAATTTACGATATCAGCAACCATTTTTTTAGCTAATTTACGATATCAACAACCATTTTTTTCATCAAATTTACGATTTCAGCAATCATTTATTTTGAATAATTTACGATATCAACAACCTTTATTCCGATGTGAGGATGCAGTAACGTTCCCGAAATCTCTTGGATTATTCAAAAGAGTAGTCATTAATTATTGTAATAAGAAGATTGGGGAAAATTGAACTCTATGAACGTTTAATTGGGAGGAAAAAATTCCCAGAGTCAAGAAAATTAATCTTGATTCCTGAGGGAATCTCAAGATATTTTACGTCTCATGTTAATTATTAAATTTTTGGTAATTCAAGGTAAACCTCCAGTTTGGGGAGTAGGTTGTGCAGAAAAAGGAAAAAACAGACAATAATTACAAGCACACAGACACACGTTACGTCTATGATGCAACAGTGCATACTCCTACCGTATATTAAGAAATCGATGAGCCAAAGATAAGCGTTATCTTTAATACAGAGTGATGATTGGTGAGCACTCATTCTGTCGTTAATGATGTCTGCTGGTGTTTTGAGATGAATATCGCCGAGGTTTTAATTACCTGTTTACTGCCAATATTACCTACGAGCCTTTAATTACCTGTTTAGTGCCAATATTACCTACGAGCCTTTAATTACCTGTTTAGTGCCAATATTACCTACGAGCCTTTAATTACCTGTTTACTGCCAATATTACCTACGAGCCTTTAATTACCTGTTTACTGCCAATATTACCTACGAGCCTTTAATTACCTGTTTAGTGCCAATATTACCTACGAGCCTTTAATTACCTGTTTAGTGCCAATATTACCTACGAGCCTTTAATTACCTGTTTAGTGCCAATATTACCTACGAGCCTTTAATTACCTGTTTACTGCCAATATTACCTACGAGCCTTTAATTACCTGTTTAGTGCCAATATTACCTACGAGCCTTTAATTACCTGTTTAGTGCCAATATTACCTACGAGCCTTTAATTACCTGTTTACTGCCAATATTACCTACGAGCCTTTAATTACCTGTTTACTGCCAATATTACCTAAGAGCCTTTAATTACCTGTTTACTGCCAATATTACCTACGAGCCTTTAATTACCTGTTTACTGCCAATATTACCTACGAGCCTTTAATTACCTGTTTAGTGCCAATATTACCTACGAGCCTTTAATTACCTGTTCACTGCCAATATTACCTAAGAGCCTTTAATTACCTGTTTACTGCCAATATTACCTACGAGCCTTTAATTACCTGTTTACTGCCAATATTACCTAAGAGCCTTTAATTACCTGTTTACTGCCAATATTACCTACGAGCCTTTAATTACCTGTTTACTGCCAATATTACCTAAGAGCCTTTAATTACCTGTTTAGTGCCAATATTACCTACGAGCCTTTAATTACCTGTTTACTGCCAATATTACCTAAGAGCCTTTAATTATCTGTTTACTGCCAATATTACCTACGAGCCTTTAATTACCTTTTTACTGCCAATATTACCTACGAGTTTTTAATAACCTGTTTACTGCCAATATTACCTACGAGCCTTTAATTACCTGTTTACTGCCAATATTACCTACGAGCCTTTAATAACCTGTTTACTGCCAATATTACCTACGAGCCTTTAATTACCTGTTTACTGCTAATATTACCTACGAGCCTTTAATTACCTGTTTACTGCCATATTACCTACGAGCCTTTAATTACCTGTTTACAGTCAATATTAACTACGAGCCTTTAATTACCTGTGTACTGCCAATATTACCTACGAGCCTTTAATTACCTGTTTACTGCAAAGATTACCTTAGAGGGTTTGATTACACTATTAAAAAAATTATAAATTTTTCACTGAAATCAAAATATCCGCCTTCTATAAATTTTGGGTCGCTGAACACAAAAAAAACGCCATAAAAATTCTCTCCAGGTTCAGCGTTTTGAATAATTTCAATTTTTAAATTTTGCATATAACATCAAGGAACGTTATAATTACGAAAGGTTAAAAATACGTGGCGGAAGAAACAAAATAAGCGTAAAGAAAAAACTAGACTCGTCGGTGTTCATTTCTGTCGTCGTTCGTCACATAGACCGCTAGATCCTGCGATGAAATGCTTCACCAGACACACACGACCTCAGTCTGTGCCTGCTAGAGGGAGGGTAACTTCATCTCGCCGTTATTTTTTGTCATAATTGTGTACTCAATGTTTTGTTTAAGAGAGACTTTCTGTATGAGTAGCTTGGTACGGCGTACATAATTTTTGGGGTCCGCTGAATGCACGCTTTTGTCTCAATACACCAGACAACTTTTGCTCCGTCTGCGCTGACGTGATTTGTGGTTCAAGAAAGCGGCTATTGACTGTTACAGTGAAAAATGCATTTCTACTATACTTTAGGTGCCAAGTCGGAGACCAGAAGGAGAATTAGGCTCCCCGAGTTCATTGTTCATCAACCCTGGATGCTTTGATGTATGGGAAAAAAGTTTCCAAGCGTTTAGGTGGGCTCACTGTTTGGCGTGAAGCAACAAACCATACTACCGATTGCTGTTTCTGCACGACACCATGCTTGGAGAAAGTAACTAAAGCGCAGAAGAAGAGGATTTTTGAATACCCTGTGATACCATATGCCATTCGTCCAGTGGCCCATGGAAAAGGACTGCCAGTCCCCGATCCTCCAGCCTACATTCCGACAGACAGAGATGTGGAGGATGATGGAACTGAGCTTGCTGTGTTATAAAATGTTACAATCTCCAAAGATGCTGATACATCATTTGAACCTAAAAGTACGTACACAGAATCCCTAATATATATGACCTGATTGGGGATTTAGATCTTCTAAAGAATGTAGCAGAACTCTTAGCATCCGATTTGCAGCAGTGGAACCTCGTGGAAGATAAAATTAAAATATCTACTTATTGCGATCGTCATAATAAACTTGACAAAAACGAAGCATGACACTGACGCAGGGATAGAAAAGAGTCAAAACTTAAGGTTAATTTAATTCATTGAATAAATAAATGACTAATTTTCCATCCCTCGAATGGGCCGGAAAGAAACTGGTACACCAGCACACCCGTAGCGCCCCTCCAGCACCGTGCCACGTTCACTGTCACGGGAGAAGAAATATTTAGTAATTTGAAGAAATAGAGTCGTAAGCGACAGCTCAAAAATGAATGGATTAAAATGTTGCTCAATTTAAATTTGTCTCACGTCACAAAATAGATGGGTTAAAGAGTATGTAATTTAATTTAAGAATCACGACGTGAGAATTAGGCATTGGTCCAACAATTTTTCCTGCAGAAAATATTGCAGGGTTAAAGAGTTCAGCTTAAGTAATAGCTCGGACTAGCTGTATTAAGACCAATTCTAGTCTCAGCGAATGTGCTAAATCCTAGAGCAATTACAGTAATTAAATATAGAGATACGTTATTAATTTCAGTACTCTAAGCCCAGAACACTAAACTTAATAATTTAATTAGAAATTTGCAGTAACAATTGCCGTATTAATATGAAGTAAGAATCAAGTTGATTTGCGGCAACGTAACACAAGAATGATCTCCCATTTTATTTAAGGTAAGTAAGGCAGGTTCTTTGGAGCTGCAACTGACGTCACTTCGTAAAAATGTGGCGCTAACCATTACGGTGACTCACATCAGTCAAGCAGACGAACTCGAGTGGCGAAGCAGAAGCGAAGCGCAGGGAGGCAGAAGGTCGGCAGAGATGACTAGCCGATCATGGCACCGTCAGGGCCCTCTCGATGTAGGAGCGATGACGAGCTGAAGACAGTGGCCACGACACCGGCCACACTCAGGAGTAGATCTTACGAGCAGGCTTGTAAAAATTCAATAAAAGTACAGGTGGTCAAGTCAGGTGGAAGGCTGGTAGGCAACGACCATGAAGCTGTGGCAAAGACTGCAGAGGTTGCTTGTTCTTCCGTGCATTTGAGAAGGAGATAACTTTATTGTGAAGTACACCGAATGGTTGCGCCTTTTTATTTAAATTAATTTTAGTGACATTTTACTTGAATTTAATCGTCTAGTGTTTAAGGGAGCTATTTATAAAACAACAAAAAACCGTGTCAAAAATGAATCCCCGAAGAAAAGTTTCAGTTTTTCTATAAATCTCTGCATTTTTCAACTGTGATAATGACTTTATAATTTGTAATTATGTAGAGGGTTTGATGCTGAAGTTAAAAATTTCGTACATAGCAGACGATTGGAGACTGTTAATAGACGCCTCGAAAATAAGCCTGAAAGCTATTTCGGTATTGAATAACAATACCAAAATATCATCATCAATCCCTGTTGCTTATGCAGCTGTGTAAAGAAAGTTATCCAACGTGTCAATGCCTCCTGAATCGCATAAACTACAATCAACATGAGTGGTTAATGTGTTGTGATTTCAAACTAATAGCTATTGTGCTCAGTCTACAAGGTAGATACACAAAGTACTGTTGTTAGATATGTGATGGGATTGTTGCGCGAGGTATGCCCATTACAAACAGAAGGAATGGCTAGCACGAACACCTTTGATGCCTGGCGCTAAAATAGTTTCTTACGAACTTCTTGTGAACCCTTAACAGTATTGTCCTGCTACCGTTGCATATCAAACTTGGACTTATCAAGCAATATTCGTATCTATAGAAAATTAATGATTGAATTCTCATTTCAACCAAGTAATTATAACGTAAACAGCTATTCTACCTACTTCAACTAAGCTTAATTCTAACCTAAACAGTAATTCTATCTATCATCAATTTAAGGCGGAATGCTCACTTGAACCAAGCTCAATTTAAACCATAACAGTAAACAAATCAACCATAAATTCTTGCAATGCGTTTTTCATAATTTTTGCTTTGAAATGAAGTGAGTATTACAGCGGATGTAAGAAGAGATAAATGAGGATTTTGCTTGTATTGGAGATCAGTAGTTCTTAAAAGTAGCCTGTTACGTAACACAAATACATCATCTCTCATTACCGTACATGACGTATAAATAAATGAATAGGTGAATGTATCAGTTAAATCTCTCAAGTACTAGCGCTTATCCAAAATAACCGCTGCATCTGGACGAGGATCTTGGACATGAAGTGATTCTCGGTAAATTTCCTCCTAAGTTCGATGTAACGGTGGAGTACGGACTTCTTGAGCACTGATAGCACCAATAAGAGCTTATGATAACATTGATAAGATAGAGCCCTCCCTAGCCTATCATTTGCGGGCACGAAAAGCTCATGGCTTCATTCGCCGCCGTGTGAGTTACGCACGACACTCCTCACAGCGCCTGAGAAAACATATTTTGCGAACCGTTTAATACCGCAAAAACAGTCTACAATGAACGATGATCATTTGCAAATTTAGTGAGTGAGGGATTGAAGTGATTCTTGATGCATCCCTCCTACGTAAGAGGCAGTTACACTACGGTCATTGGGTTACAGAGGCGTGTATGAACAACCTATAAGCCGGCAGTGACGCACTCTTGGTCCCATACTCAGGGCAGCAATCGATCCACGTCGTGTGATTTCGTGGGGTTTTACAGACGAGGAGAGACGAGGTATCTAGATACGTAAAATCAATGAAGTCAGTGTAAACGCATGTTCTGTTCTTGTATCAGTGTGTATTGCGTGGTGTCCTTAGTAGGTTATGTTGTTATCGAAAATGTTCTCGTTTTCTAATTTAAAATTATTTTTGGGCAGTTATGGAAGAGCTCATTTCCGTTTTTGGAGTTCATGATTTTGAAAAGAAATCTCAATTTAATTTGTTTTTTCTCTATGGTTTGAAAGCTTCACCTCTTGTATGTGACACTTATACAGAATTTAAATGACATATTATCAATGCCTCGCCGTTGGGGCTTACGAAATAATATTAGTCCGACCCGTTGGGGCCTACTACAAATTAAAAACCAATATTATTGTACATGTGTTGTTCACCAAATTGAAGTTATGCATTAACACTTTGACTGCGATGTGAGCCACCGGAGGTACACAGGGACAATTTTCAAAATGCTGCTGACCGAACAGTAGCCGCAAACTCAGTTTTCATTAATGCTGAATCAAAGCTGAATGAAGGCAACGTCCAGTTAATGTCTGCTATTTTAAAAGTTGCTTCCTACAATTGACTTTAAATTCGAGTTGAATATTGAACTTCAGTTTTACCTGCCGCAGTAAAAGTGTTAAGCAGCGTCGAGAGCTTCAATATTTTGGTTTTCATGAAATAGATCTGTAATCAACTCCAATACATTTTCGAACGGAAATAACATTATAAATTTTTGCTCCATTTTCATTTTTAATTTTAGAATCGTATAACTGTGCCCTGTACGCATTCCTTGTAATTGGTCTTTGGTTGTGAAAATTGGTGTAATTACAAATTTAAGGGCTTTGAAATTACTGAAGTTACCTCACGTGATTGATTTTGCTGAAATATCAATATTAATATAAAATTCCCACTGTTTTTAATTTTATTTTATTAAGAAGTTGAGTAACAAAAAATCATTTTGATTTTCAAAAAGAAAAGTTATGAAAAACTAAATTGACGTGCCGTACTGTCTTTCATTTAAAAGGCCAAGTTCTGCTTTTCAAGTTCCATCCACTGATAGAAATTTTCCGCCATGTTTAAGATACCGAACTGCAATGCCCGTTCCTTGAGAAAAACTGCTCATACTCATGACCTTTTGCTGGGAATAAAGAAGTGGATCGTAATTCTAGCACTTGAGTACGTTATAATGAAGCCAGCTAGAATTTTATTGCTGGCTTTCAACAAGGCACAGAGATCTGTTCAGTATCAGGTCAAGTCCTGGTACGGCGAAGAATAATTGATTTATTAGAATTGTAATAATTGTAATAAATCCTGGCTTTAATAATTATCATATAGCATATGCCGTACTTAATCTAGTGTTCCTTCGACAGAAGGAGATTGTGGTATGTTCTTTATGTTACAGAACAATATAATGCATCCAATATATTACAGATCATTGCAATTTATTCAATATATAATATAATATTATAATGAGGAACATTGCAATATATTTAATACATTATAGAACATTGTTATGAAGAACATAGTAATCTATTCAATTTTTTGCAGAAAATTGTTATGAAGAACATTGTAGTACATTTAATATATTACAGAACACTATAATGAAAAATATTGTAATGCATTCAATAGTAATCGTCTGATGAGCTCGCTAAATACGGTTTTGACGTCTCACGAAGATATTTTGTGTTGTTATGGAATGTTGAGGACCTAATAATTTACACACACACACACCCAGGCATGCAAGACTCACGTATCAATTCGTCAATAAAATATTTTCAACCTGCATAACATAGACATACTTAGAGACAAAAGAACATATTTTTGCCGATCGAGTTGGGAAAATTAAATAAATTGGTATGAAAATTCAGTAAATTTTATTAACGGCAATAGTAAACGCTTCATGTGTGAGAAGATGATTTTTTTATTATGTATTTCATTCATCTTTACATAAGTAAAGGTTTCGCATGAAAGAATGTATGAACGTTGATGAATACGTGAAAAGTGTTTTTTGTAGAAGAAAATGCCATTAATACCTTATAAGTGTAGAGTTTTGCCATAACAATTTTCCCTGTAGTCAATGTATGATATGATAAAGACGCAGAAGATGATAATTGTTTTTTGAGAGAGGAGATACATTTATCACCACGTATTTTATTCATTTTTCTGTATTAAATGTATGATATGAAAAAAGTTGTTGCCTATAAATGGTGATGATTGATAGAGATAACTTCAACTCTGATTAACAGAGTGTATATTTATTCCAAAATCCAATAGGTATTTTAATACAATTTTGGAGGAGAGCACCGATATTTGTGAATGCCAAAATAGATTAGTTGTGTTTCATGTTATATTTTTTGACATCATTGCTTGTAATGTTAGCTATTTACAATTTGATTACATTGCAGCTGGTCGTAGGTTTTGTTCATTAATGTCACTTATGTGTTCTGTGTTTGAGGAGAACTAAGACAAGTGACAGTTTACTCATGACAATAAGCTAAATCATGTAATAAAACCTAATAGAATTTAATATAATTTAATACTTGATATTTTAAAATCTGACAAGGTTTAACTCAAATAATTTAGTTCTTTCCAGGCTTCTTTTATCATCTTTGTACGCAGATAAATCAGGAAGATGAATACGTCCATGTCCTACGCTGTGTTTCTGGAGCCTAAAGGAATTTTGAAAATTCTTCAGTTTGTGAGTATTCAAATGCAAAGTTACTAACCTAATGCTAAATAATACTATTACTAACAATGCATCATCAACCGGATGTATCTACGTGTGTGAAAAGAGTTAATTTCAAAATGTAGAGGTATCCAAGTATATTAATTGAGGCTAGTTTTCTTATTTTCATGAATTTTTCTCAGAAAATCACTACTCTTTTATTGAAAGAAAAAGATTAAATATGATTTCTGCTTTCCTTTGATAGGTCAGCGGACGAATATCTTTCATGAAGGTCACTTAGGAATCCGCACCATTTTTGGTTTATTACAAAATTTTTTTTATTAGATAGTACCTTGTTTGCCGAAAATGCAGCTTATCCTAAATCTTTACTAACATACGCAGTTTATACTTGTATCATTAATATAATTTACTGAAAGAACATCATTTTAAAACCTTTGAAGCTAAGCAACTATTCCACTAATTTAGTGTTCTTCACTAAATGAATTTGTCTACGGAGAGAAACGCCTACGTATGATATCCAAGAAGTCACTAATCTTCAGTTGGCCCACGAGTTTCATTTTTCCATTCAAGAAGTTTTGAATAAAGAATTTACGGATATATTGTTTTCCAAAATAGTTTTTTTAAATTGTTTAAGGTTGGAAAATTAGATATGTCAGTTTTTAGCTCAAATATATACTAGTCTGGGTAAGATTCGGGTTAGTTTTCTGTTTTGCTAAAGAAAGGCCTCCTAAAGCGCCCGTAAACTATAATAAAGAAAAGAAAAGAAAAGAAAAGAAAAAATGTGTATTTCCAAGTTGTCACATGAGATACATGCCAACATATTGGCTTTTAAAAGTTTCTTAATATAGGACATCCTAAAATAAATGTTCCATACGAGGAGATAAATTTGGCATGAATGCGTTGTCAACTTGTCATGTTAACTTGCTTGTCGATTTCGACTTTAATAAAATGGTTATAATTTCAGATACAGACATGTTTTGAGAAAATACGTGTAGTTTAAGCACTTGAACACAACATTAATAAATCCTGTAGCTCTTAAAGAACGAGCACATATGTTCTGGACTGTCCGAAAAAAATTAAACAAAAACTAGTCTGTTAAAAGCTACGAATTGGTCATTCAAAGCCGGTCACGAACATTCCGTCTTTATGAAATAATTTTCGGCAAATATTTCAAAACTCTGTATTAAAAAAAATTACAAACGCAGAGCTTAAATAATGATAAAAATCAATACGCATTGCCTTATAATTAAATTTTTGTGTGCAACAATGAATGATTGAAAGGTGAGAATGTGTTTGTTCCTGTTTTCCTTATTCTTCCTCGCAACAATACATGTTTGATGTGAGAGAAGATGTTTTATCAATGCTGTGGAGAACTGCATTTAGGAAATAGATGGTTCCGAGAATGCAAATGAATGGACCAAATTAAGAAAATGTAAACATTAGAAAAAGTTCAGAACTGAATCAAGGAAAATAGTTCATGATAAATATTATTATTAGGTATTATTAAAAATGAAAAAGGTAAGATTTCATATTTTGGAAAAACTCACATCACTGTTCCCATATAAATTAATAAATTTATACATGCATAAGAAACAGTTTTTTTATTTTTACACACGACAAAGCACACAATCTTTGATGACGAGGAGGGGGAACAAAAAGAGTTGTTCTTACTTCTTTATTTTAAGAACATTCGCGTCTGAGTTGCTGACAGTTGCTTCTTTATAACACTTTGACTGCGACATGAGCCCCCGGTGGTACACGGAGGGAGTTTTCACAATGCTGCTGACCGACCAGTAGTCACAAACTCTATTTTCATTAATACTTAATCAAAGCTAAATGAAGGTCGATCCAGTTAATACTTGCTTTTTCCAACATTGCTTATTACAATTGACTTTAAATTTGAGTTAAACATAGAATTTCAGTTTTGATTAGATTCCCTGATCAGTGCACTGGATTAGATTCCCTGATCTGTGCACTGGATTAGATTCCCTGATCTGTGCACTGGATTAGATTCACTCCACTCATTGACCGGCACAAGCTAACTCAGGTGAACATCATCAATGTTTCACTATCATGTTCTTGGTATCGCAAGTACTTACAAAAATGAATGAAGCTACCCTCCAAACTTCTCATAACACTCAATGTGAGTTTTGAATGGAATGATAAAAAAATGGATTTATGAAAATCAATACGGTTATCACATAAATGGATTTATGAAAATTAATACGGTTATCACATAAATGGATTTATGAAAATCAATACGGTTATCACATAAATGGATTTATGAAAATCAATACGGTTATCACATAAATGGATTTATGAAAATCAATACGGTTATCACATAAATGGATTTATGAAAATTAATACGGTTATCACATAAATGGATTTATGAAAATCAATACGGTTATCACATAAATGGATTTATGAAAATCAATACGGTTATCACATAAATGGATTTATGAAAATCAATACGGTTATCACATAAATGGATTTATGAAAATTAATACGGTTATCACATAAATGGATTTATGAAAATCAATACGGTTATCACATAAATGGATTTATGAAAATCAATACGGTTATCACATAAATGGATTTATGAAAATTAATACGGTTATCACATAAATGGATTTATGAAAATCAATACGGTTATCACATAAATGGATTTATGAAAATCAATACGGTTATCACATAAATGGATTTATGAAAATTAATATGGTTATCACATAAATTGATTTAGGGAAATTATCATAATTACAAAAAAGGATTCATGGAGCGGGGGATTTCTGATTAAATTCCTGAAATCTCTAATATATAACTATCGAATAGATACATGGAACGGTTGACTTCTCGTTAGCTTTTCAAAACCATGATAATTATCAAATAAATTTACAAAACGGCTGACTTCTGATCAGATTTTTGAAATTCATTACAGTTATCACCTGGAAATATGAATTATGAAATGAATAACTCTCACTTGGATTTATGAAATGAATAACTCACCTGGTTTTATGAAACTCAATTTAATTCCAAAATAAATTTATAAAGCGAAAAACTTCCGACTGGGTTCATGGAACCAAAAATAATGATAAGTTAACTCTCAGGCAAATTTTTCGAATTAATAACAACCCCTAATGCGATGTATTAAAACAATTGAATTTATGACGTGAATTGTAACTTAAGAAAATATGACCGAGATAAGAAACAAACATCTTGAAAAGTTGATTGAATTTATTGAAATTCATACTTTTAGATTATAACGTGAGACCACTAGCGTTCCTCGTTCTAAATTATTGCTTTAGACCGCTAACGTTACATTTTTAGCTCAAAAACACAAATAAAACAACGCTCTGAACTTTGAACCGTGAATGAATCCCGATGTTTTGGCTAGATATATGTTTTTATTGGCAGTTTTTGAACTTGAGTGATTGAAATATTGGCTACAAATTTGATTTTCATCTTTATAATTTATGGTTGTGATCTCGTGGAAAATCAAGTGTTGTGACCACGGCTATAGGTGCTGTGACCACGGTTATAGGTGCTGTGACCACGGCTATAGGTGCTGTGACCACGGCTATAGGTGCTGTGACCACACGGCTATAGGCGCTGTGACCACACGGCTATAGGCGCTGTGACCACACGGCTATAGGCGCTGTGACCACGGTTATAGGTGCTGTGACCACACGGCTATAGGTGCTGTGACCACACGGCTATAGGCGCTGTGACCACACGGCTATAGGCGCTGTGACCACACGGCTATAGGCGCTGTGACCACGGTTATAGGTGCTGTGACCACACGGCTATAGGTGCTGTGACCACACGGCTATAGGCGCTGTGACCACACGGCTATAGGCGCTGTGACCACACGGCTATAGGCGCTGTGACCACACGGCTATAGGTGCTGTGACCACACGGCTATAGGTGCTGTGACCACACGGCTATAGGCGCTGTGACCACGGTTTTAGGTGCTGTGAACACGGTTATAGGTGCTGTGACCACGGCTATAGGTGCTGTGACCACACGGCTATAGGCGCTGTGACCACACGGCTATAGGCGCTGTGACCACACGGCTATAGGCGCTGTGACCACGGTTATAGGTGCTGTGACCACACGGCTATAGGTGCTGTGACCACACGGCTATAGGCGCTGTGACCACGGCTATAGGCGCTGTGACCACACGGCTATAGGCGCTGTGACCACACGGCTATAGGCGCTGTGACCACGGTTATAGGTGCTGTGACCACACGGCTATAGGTGCTGTGACCACACGGCTATAGGTGCTGTGAGCACACGGCTATAGGCGCTATGACCACACGGCTATAGGTGCTGTGACCACACGGCTATAGGTGCTGTGACCACGGTTATAGGTGCTGTGACCACGGCTATAGGTGCTGTGACCACACGGCTATAGGCGCTGTGACCACACGGCTATAGGTGCTGTGACCACACGGCTATAGGCGCTGTGACCACGGTTATAGGTGCTGTGACCACACGGCTATAGGTGCTGTGACCACACGGTTATAGGTGCTGTGAGCACACGGCTATAGGCGCTATGACCACACGGCTATAGGTGCTGTGACCACACGGCTATAGGTGCTGAGACCACGGTTATAGGTGCTGTGACCACACGGCTATAGGTGCTGTGAGCACACGGCTATAGGCGCTATGACCACACGGCTATAGGTGCTGTGACCACACGGCTATAGGTGCTGTGACCACGGTTATAGGTGCTGTGACCACACGGCTATAGGTGCTGTGTTATGGAGCTCCTTTTCTGACGTCATTCTTTATTTTCTTTTCGTCCTTTTAGCTCTCTTTTGACGGTCGTGATTGAAGACCACATTCTTTTATTTTTATTCGTCAAAGTAAACTGGGACTTTTCAATGTCCACGAATTTAATTAATGATTAAAGCTGCAATAAATTGGTAGCGTGGAACGACTCTCCACAGAAATTGATAATTCATCCATCTAATTAATAGGTAATTATACGAAATGACACATCGTTATTTATTCACTAATCTCGTTACAAGAAATTGACATTCTGAAAGAAAGGTAGACCTAACGCACTAAGTTACATTTCAATTAACATTTCAGATATATGCTGAAGGCAAGACATTTACGAGTGGATGCTTAAGGCGTGACAACGATAATCCTACGCACAGAGGAGGACATGAGGATACTCTTATAGGGTATATGTCAAGATGGACTTATCTTAATTTGGATTCCGGAAGATAGCTATATCGTGTGTATGCGCCGAGACATTTATTAATTACTTTAATTTAGTAGGTATACGGGATCACTTGGTATGCACATTTCAAAGGAGAAGCAATGCCTAGCCCCGAAGGGCAGGCGTTCAAGACGTGTCAAGCGCTCTCTCTCTCAAGGCGGTCTCGGGCGTACTGACTGCTGACCAGGGCTCCCACTCTAGATTTTCCGATAAACCTAGATTGAACATGAAAAAAACCCAGATTCGTTCAAAAAAACCTAGAAGTGTTATTTTATAACGAAAAAGTAAAAGTTAACATACATGAGGGAAAACAATGATGGTAATGCTGATTTTATTCCTGTTCCTCCTCTTAATTCTCTTCTGCAGCGCAAATATCAGTATTAAGACAACTTTTCTGTTGTACAAGGCGCTTTTCATTACGCTGGTGACATACTCCGTAGATGGCATCGCTCCATTTTTTCATGGTATGCCATTCCTTCTCGAATGAGATAAGATACTTTTGTTGCTTTCATTTTAACCCCTTTAGCAATAGTGCTGTCATGAAAGGCTTTCTTACACACTTCTATCAAATGATCAGTGTGAGCAAATGGCATATAATGCTCGGCAATGAAAGCAGAGATCATCAGTTTTGCCTTCGCCACCTCCTCGTTTTTTGTAAGCTTCGGTTTCTTGAAAAAATACATCCAACTTCGTCGTTGACTTCGCACATTTCATGTTATTCTCGTGTTCAGCAGTCTTACTAAGCGCTAACAACATTGACTTATTTGCGTTTCTTTTTTTTTTTATCACAGCATACGCAGTAACTACAGCCCTTTTCACTTGGATCTTCTTTAAGCCACTCTTTCAAATTCTCGTCCTTCACCCATTCTTAAAAGATTGCTTATACCACTTTTTAGTCATCTTTTTCGGAGGGCTAGCCATTTTCAACACCACTGCGGCTGAAATATGAAAATTAAATATCTATAATAAATATCTACATGCCTTTTTAAATAATGCACTTTAGTTTTGAGCGGCCCACAGACGATCAATTTGATTGTCAATATCATTGACTCAATATATTGATGAAATTATTTTTGCCCACTAAGTCAATTAATTGACGGTCGTCAATCAAGCCCATAGACGATCAATTAAATTGTCAATATTTATCATTGTCAATTATATTGACAATAAAATTGATCGTCTATAGCCCGCTTTAGTCACAATCAGTCACGTCACTGCAACGAGCCTAGCAAATCGAAGCAACACAACTTACTCAAGCTCACCAACAACTGAACTCGCTGGAGTGGCGCGCCGGTTAAACCCGGCTTGGCCGGGCGTGCAAGTTCGTTTGCTACTCGTTCGTTACGCGTTTTAACGGGCGAAAAACGGATTAAGCACGTTCTACCCCATCCGATTGGCTTAGTTTTGTATATGATATGCTTTTGCATGCGGTGTAGATTCAGAAATTCTTAACTGCATAGTTCAATTTATTCGAGTTGATGATGAATTTACTGTCTGACTTAAAAAAACCCAGATTTAGCGAATTTTTCAAAAATTAAACCTAGCAACCCAGGAGGGGTCTAAAAAACCAAGATCTGGGTGGAAAAACCCATGAGTGGGAGCCCTGCTGCTGACTGTTCCCCTGCGCTGAGAGCTTACCCTAGCGGTCGTCTGCTCTCACGCCCGACTTCGAACGATAGCTTACATTGCAATCTCAATATAGATTATTCCTCAACCAAGCGGTTATGTATGACTCTAGCGTATTGAATTATATAAGCAAAGGGAAACATTAATTCTCGCTAATCGTACAAATGATCTAATTAACATGGGCTATTGAATAATGAGAGAAATAACAGTGAAGAATCTCTTTCGTGTTGATACTCGGCAGCTCCTCAGGTCAGTTGACGTCCTTGCTTCCCCCGCGATCTTGGAGTCGACGTAGAGTAGATATAGAAAGGAGGGAAGAATAACTATTTAGCACGACTCGCAGAATCCGATTACCGTTCCTGTGGCACACGGCGTCTCTCTCTGGCTGCTTTGGATCATTTCGAATATGTTGAGGCGTCCTTCGTTTCGAACGATCAAAATTTTTTTTATATGTGTCGTGGGTAGAGTCACGACAGCTGTGACCACACGGCTATAGGTGCTGTGACCACACGGCTATAGGCGCTGTGACCACGGTTATAGGTGCTGTGACCACACGGCTATAGGTGCTGTGACCACACGGCTATAGGCGCTGTGACCACGGTTATAGGTGCTGTGACCACACGGCTATAGGTGCTGTGACCACACGGCTATAGGTGCTGTGACCACACGGCTATAGGCGCTGTGACCACACGGCTATAGGCGCTGTGACCACACGGCTATAGGTGCTGTGACCACACGGCTATAGGCGCTGTGACCACACGGCTATAGGTGCTGTGACCACACGGCTATAGGTGCTGTGACCACACGGCTATAGGTGCTGTGACCACACGGCTATAGGTGCTGTGACCACACGGCTATAGGTGCTGTGACCACACGGCTATAGGCGCTGTAACCACACGGCTATAGGTGCTGTGACCACGGCTATAGGTGTTGTGACCACACGGCTATAGGTGCTGTGACCACACGGCTATAGGCGCTGTGACCACACGGCTATAGGTGCTGTGACCACGGTTATAGGTGCTGTGACCACGGTTATAGGTGCTGTGACCACACGGCTATATGCGCTGTGACCACACGGCTATAGGCGTTGTGACCACACGGCTATAGGCGCTGTGACCACACGGCTATATAGGTGCTGTGACCACACGGCTATAGGCGCTGTGACCACACGGCTATAGGTGCTGTGACCACACGGCTATAGGCGCTGTGACCACACGGCTATAGGTGCTGTGACCACACGGCTATAGGCGCTGTGACCACACGGCTATAGGTGCTTTGACCACACGGCTATAGGCGCTGTGACCACACGGCTATAGGTGCTGTGACCACACGGCTATAGGCGCTGTGACCACACGGCTATAGGTGCTGTGACCACGGTTATAGGTGCTGTGACCACACGGCTATAGGTGCTGTGACCACGGTTATGGGTGCTGTGACCACACGGCTATAGGTGCTGTGACCACGGTTATAGGTGCTGTGACCACAGTTATAGGTGCTGTGACCACGGTTATAGGTGCTGTGACCACACGGCTATATGCGCTGTGACCACACGGCCCTAGGCGCTGTGACCACACGGCTATATGCGCTGTGACCACACGGCTATATAGGTGCTGTGACCACACGGCTATAGGCGCTGTGACCACACGGCTATAGGTGCTGTGACTACACGGCTATAGGTGCTGTGACCACACGGCTATAGGCGCTGTCACCACGCGGCTATAGGCGCTGTGACCACACGGCTATAGGCGCTGTGACCACACGGCTATAGGCGCTGTGACCACATGGCTATAGGCACTGTGACCACACGGCTCTAGGTGCTGTTACCACACGGCCATAGGCGCTGTGACCACACGGCTATAGGCGCTGTGACCACACGGCTATAGGCGCTGTGACCACACAGCTATAGGCGCTGTGACCACACGGCTATAGGCGCTGTGACCACACGGCTATAGGTGCTGTGACCACGGTTATGGGTGCTGTGACCACACGGCTATAGGTGCTGTGACCACGGTTATAGGTGCTGTGACCACAGTTATAGGTGCTGTGACCACGGTTATAGGTGCTGTGACCACACGGCTATATGCGCTGTGACCACACGGCCCTAGGCGCTGTGACCACACGGCTATAGGCGCTGTGACCACACGGCTATAGGTGCTGTGACCACACGGCTATAGGCGCTGTGACCACACGGCTATAGGTGCTGTGACCACACGGCTATAGGCGCTGTGACCACACGGCTATAGGCGCTGTGACCACACGGCTATAGGTGCTGTGACCACACGGCTATAGGCGCTGTGACCACACGGCTATAGGCGCTGTGACGAGACGGCTATAGGCGCTGTGACCACACGGCTATAGGCGCTGTGACCACACGGCTATAGGTGCTGTGACCACACGGCTATAGGCGCTGTGACCACACGGCTATAGGCGCTGTGACGAGACGGCTATAGGCGCTGTGACCACACGGCTATAGGCGCTGTGACCACACGGCTATAGGTGCTGTGACCACACGGCTATAGGCACTGTGACCACACGGCTATAGGCGCTGTGACGAGACGGCTATAGGCGCTGTGACCACACGGCTATAGGCGCAGTGACCACACGGCTATAGGTGCTGTGACCACACGGCTATAGGCGCTGTGACCACACGGCTATAGGCGCTGTGACCACACGGCTATAGGCGCTGTGACCACACGGCTATAGGTGCTGTGACCACACGGCTATAGGCGCTGTGACCACACGGCTATAGGCGCTGTTACCACACGGCTATAGGTGCTGTGACCACACGGCTATAGGCGCTGTGACCACACGGCTATAGGCGCTGTGACGAGACGGCTATAGGCGCTGTGACCACACGGCTATAGGCGCTGTGACCACACGGCTATAGGTGCTGTGACCACACGGCTATAGGCGCTGTGACCACACGGCTATAGGCGCTGTGACCACACGGCTATAGGTGCTGTGACCACACGGCTATTGGCGCTGTGACCACACGGCTATAGGCGCTGTGACCACACGGCTATAGGCGCTGTGACCACACGGCTATAGGCGCTTTGACCACACGGCTATAGGTGCTGTGACCACACGGCTATAGGCGCTGTGACCACACGGCTATAGGCGCTGTGACCACACGGCTATAGGCACTGTGACCACACGGCTATAGGCGCTGTGACCACACGGCTATAGGCACTGTGACCACACGGCTATAGGTGCTGTGACCACACGGCTATAGGCGCTGTGACCACACGGCTATAGGTGCTGTGACCACACGGCTATAGGTGCTGTGACCACACGGCAATAGGCGCTGTGACCACACGGCTATAGGCACTGTGACCACACGGCTATAGGTGCTGTGACCACACGGCTATAGGTGCTGTGACCACACGGCTATAGGTGCTGTGACCACACGGCTATAGGTGCTGTGACCACACGGATATAGGCGCTGTGACCACGCGGCTATAGGCGCTGTGACCACACGGCTATAGGCACTGTGACCACACGGCTATAGGCACTGTGACCACACGGCTATAGGCACTGTGACCACACGGCAATAGGCGCTGTGACCACACGGCTATAGGCACTGTGACCACACGGCTATAGGTGCTGTGACCACACGGCTATAGGTGCTGTGACCACACGGCTATAGGTGCTGTGACCACACGGATATAGGCGCTGTGACCACGCGGCTATAGGCGCTGTGACCACACGGCTATAGGCACTGTGACCACACGGCTATAGGCACTGTGACCACACGGCTATAGGCGCTGTGACCACACGGCTATAGGCGCTGTGACCACACGGCTATAGGCACTGTGACCACACGGCTATAGGTGCTGTGACCATACGGCTAGAGAACTAACACGGCCTCTAACTACGACTCACGATGCTGTAACTACGACTTACGATGCTCTAACCATGACTTACGATGCTGTAACCACGACTTACGATGCTGTAACCACGACTTACGATGCTGCAACCACAACTTACGATGCTGTAACCACAACCTACGATGCTCTAACCACAACCTACGATGCTGTAACCACGACTTACGATGCTGTAATCGCGACCTACGATGCTGTAACACCGACTTACGATGCTGTAACACCGACTTACGATGCTGTAACCACATCTTACGATGCTGTAACCACGACTTACGATGCTGTAACGACGATTTACGACATCTTCACCACAACTAACAATGCTGTACCGGTGCGCAGGTTTTCGTGATTTGTGCGTTCGCTTGTACGTGCGATTTCAGGGGCAGCGTGAGGTTGACGGTGGAGTGCTACAACACCACGGACACCACCACAGGAACATCCAACGTAACAAATAAAACAGCAGAGGAACCAGAATTATTTGAAACTTTTGTGGAAGGCTTAGCTTCCCGAATATCAGACTGGTCAGCATTTGATTCTGCTGCTATTGAAGACGAAAAGGACGATGAGACTGTGAAGTTTGTGGCCGACTTCCAATATCCCTTCAAGTGAGTCTTACTTGTGTGGTGAATTTATATAGTGTGGTGCAGTGTGGTGCAGTGTGGTGCAGTGTGGTGCTGTGGTGCAGTGTGGTGCTGTGGTGCAGTGTGGTGCAGTGTGGTGCAGTGTGGTGCAGTGTGGTGCTGTGGTGCAGTGTGGTGCTGTGGTGCAGTGTGGTGCAGTGTGGTGTAGTGTGGTGCAGAGTGGTGCAGTGTGGTGTAGTGTGGTGCAGTGCGGTGCAGTGTGGAGCAGTGTGGTGCAGTGTGGTGCAGTGTTGTGCAGCGTGGTGCTGCGTGGTGCAGTGTGGTGCAGTGTGGTGCAGTGCGATTTAGTACGGTGCAGTGCGGTGCAGTGTGGTGCAGAGTGGTGCAGTGTGGTGCAGTGCGGTTGTAGTATGCAAAATGGGATTTCACTAGTTTTTCATGCATCATCAATCATTGTTTGTTCTTTTTGTTAGCCTCGACCATAGCTACATACTGATGGCTTGAATCTGTATAGATAACATGACCCAACGGATTGCAGGTGTTTGTTTATGCCACAATACCGATTTAACACCTTTTTTTGTTTGTTGATTTGTTTCATCGTTTTATAAAACTTGAGTTTAATTGTATTCTCATCGGGTAAATCTGCACATATAAAGGAACCCAGCGGGTCGATGGAGTTTAATATCTTCGAATTTCAATTCAATTCATGTCTACTTGAATGATATCAAAGATACCATTCAAATTATAATAAAAACCTGTCATTCGCTGACTTTCGTTAACAGGCCAAATTATATTGTGTCAATGAAAATGAAGTCTATTGTTCAAGAAAATGCAACTAATCGCGCGGAAACGGGATGGTGATTTTTTCAAAAACTTCATGAATAATAATTAAGAAATCATTCACAGTTGTTGCTTGTTTGGTTTGTCCGACTCTCTGTCACGCTTTCAAGAAGGCTTCATGACTGTATCTGTGATACGAGTTTCACCAGTGCACATATAAAAGAATATTTCAATCGCGAGTACTATTAGGATGAATGTATTTGTTTGTCATCCCCATCTGGAAGATTTATTTTAAGGAAACTATCGTATCCCGTCATTTTTGATAGGTCCTGTACACTACATAGTACACTCATAAAACGTAAATTTCACGCTGGCAGCTTGCGGCATATGCCGGCTGGATTGGTTGTCACATTCTGTTTCTAGTATCATATGGGACAAAATTCAACACCCTGCATGCAGTGATACCACTGGAGGAAATTTGATGTCATCACGCGTTGTAGTCTTGATATTAATCGGCCACAAATACCCATTCCACTTGGAATAATTTTCCACTAATTTACTACCTATTCCACGGTCAATAATTCTCCAAAAAATTAAATATACCTCCCACGGCGAATAATTGTCCTAGAATTAAAATCCATTCCACAGAAAATAACTATCTAAAAATTGGTTAGGTTACTCGAGTACAAACCATATCACCCAACTAAGTCCCTGCAAAGTTGCAACTGCTTTTATTTCACGGCGTTTTTTTACAGCCTCGACAAATCACACTCTGGTCCAACCGACGGGTGTGTAGAAAATGGTCAAGTTATGGAACTGAGTGGCAACTACTCTTCGACTGCGTCTTTCTTCGTGTTTGTGGGCGTGTTTGGGATGCTCTTCACCATTTTCGCGATCGTCGTGTACGTTTTCTTCCAGCCTACGTATGAGTTCATGGAGTGGATGCCCATTGCTGTGAGTTTAAATAGCCTTAAGTTTTTCATTCCGAACACGAATACGGTTTCGAATACTGATCCCGGTGCTTGATTATCTGATGTTGAATATTGACCTTAGAATATGAGATCTAAAATCTTTAAAATAGCAGATTAGAAGTGGATGCCCAGTGCTCTGAGTTTGAATAGGCTTAAATATGTATTGAGTGTTATATTTCAAACACGATTCAAGGTATTTGAAATTGAATGTTGAGGTTAGAATATGAGGTCTACAATTTTTAAAATAGCTCATTACGAGTTGATGCCTATCGTAGTGAGTTAAAATAATGTCTCGTTTTCATTTCCTGATAAATTTCGAACACGGATCTTGGTGTTTGATATTGAAGGTTGGGGCTGGAATATGAGATCTAAGATATATAAAATATCACATAAGTCAAACCTTTTTTGCTGAGTGCTGAATAACGCTTCACATTAAAGTTCTCAGAAGTCTATGACGATGTTTCTGATCATGAGCTTGAACCGCAATTGCGAACCAGAGTCACTAATAATTAAGTCATTATTATTTGATGTTATTTTATTTTCTTCCTTATCAAGATTGAAAATAAAGAAATTAAGTCGGGTTACCAGAGATAATGCTTCTATATTTGGGAGCTTGTGAGAAAAATCGAAAATCTGAATAGGTTACCTGTAAAATGGGGGAAAAGCTAATATAAAACATGTCTTTAACGCGCGAAGAATATGTTTAAAACATGTCTAGAACATTGGCATTATTCTGGTGAATTTTCAAAGGCTTTGAATGGACTTCAATACTTCGAATTTGGAGAATTTATATTTAGAGCTGGATTTTAGAATAGAAATTTTCATAACTGTTGAAATTGACTGGCACTATGGGGACACTGGCACCCTCTTAGGGATACTATAGTAAGTAACATCAGCAATAAATAGGCCTTCGGGACTTTTATATTTCGTTCCTCTATTTCTATCTTTCATTTTTGCTTTTCCTCACCTTCTATGCTGTATCTTTTCTTCTTCTTCTTCTTTTTTTTCTTAATTCGCTGTTTCAATACGCCGGGTATCCTACCTGTGAATACACCTTGTGCATAGGTTCCCTGTTTTTATGCAGTCCACTCCAAATGGTCCCTTATCTTGAGATCGTTTTTGTTGTGGCTAGATTCTTAAACTGATTTACTATATAATATTCATGCATAATATCACTCAATATTGCTTAAAATTCATCACAATTTTTATTACTGAACAAACGAAAATAAATTTTCCTGGACCACATCGAATTTTACAAGTTGACTGTAACTGGAACTGCGCATCATTCAATTGAATTTTTTACCAAGATATCAATATTAAGGAATAGATTACGATTACAGTTTTTTCAATATAATTTTACCCCATCAGGCAGACACGATGAAACAAATTTCATCTAAAAAGCTTTTTCAATGCGGAAAAGTTTAAACTAAAACGAAGTATAGTGTAAGGATACATAACTGTTATCGTTTGTTTCTATATTTAACACTTGTTTTTAATGCAATTAGCTGCTGTCTGGTGAAAATGGGTTGATAAGAAATGGGTTCCCATGCAAGCAATGTACTGGAAAGCTCGAGCGAAGATCGCTATCAAGGCTTGCTGTATCATCTTTAAATGTTTTAATGTTTAAAGTAATGCCTTATGAGTCCGGCGCTTCCGTGGTGTCCCAGTGAGCGCCCGCCAATGAACGCGTATTGGGAGTCCAGTCTTTAACCAACATCGGTTATCTGGACACTCTTGATTCGCTATATTTCTTCTCCAGGATACAGCACCTCAGCCCATCCTTTTACAAATAAAGTCATGACACTCATGATTAACTATATTTCCTTCTCAAGACACAGCAATTCAGCTCACCCTTTTACAAACGCAGTCATGACACACTTGATTAGTTCTATTTCCTTCCCAAGGCACAGCAATTCAGCTCACCCTTTTACAAACGCAGTCATGACACACTTGATTAGTTCTATTTCCTTCTCAAGACACAGCAATTCAGCTCACCCTTTTACAAACGCAGTCATGACACACTTGATTAGTTCTATTTCCTTCTCAAGACACAGCAATTCAGCTCACCCTTTTACAAACGCAGTCATGACACACTTGATTAATTGTATTTCCTTCCCAGGACACAGTGATGCAGCCCACTCTAGAATAAACATAATTATGACAAATTCGATTAATCTTATTTGTTTCCAAGGATACAGCAAATCAGCCCATTTTGTAATAAACGTAATTATGACACACATGATTAATTATATTTCGTTCCCAAAGACACAGGAGTTCAGTCCATTATTTACAAACATAGTCATTGCACACTTGATTAATTATGTTTCTTTCCCAGGACACAGCAATCCAGCCCACCTTTTTATAAACATAGTCATGGCACACTTGATTAATTATGCTTTTTTCGCAGACACAATAATGAAGTCAACTTTTGTATGAGCATATTCTTAACTCGCTTGTCTAATTACGTTTCCCTCCCCAGGACACCATCACCCACGCGACTCTTATATAAGTACAGTCTTAACACTCTTGACTCATCATGCTTCCCTCCCCAGGACACCATCACCCACGCGACTCTTATATAAGTACAGTCTTAACACTCTTGACTCATCATGCTTCCCTCCCCAGGACACCATCACCCACGCGACTCTTATATAAGTACAGTCTTAACACTCTTGACTCATCACGTTTCCCTCCCCAGGACACCATCACCCACGCGACTCTTATATAAGTACAGTCTTAACACTCTTGACTCATCACGTTTCCCTCCCCAGGACACCATCACCCACGCGACTCTTATATAAGTACAGTCTTAACACTCTTGACTCATCACGTTTCCCTCCCCAGGACACCATCACCCACGCGACTCTTATATAAGTACAGTCTTAACACTCTTGACTCATCACGTTTCCCTCCCCAGGACACCATCACCCACGCGACTCTTATATAAGTACAGTCTTAACACTCTTGACTCATCATGTTTCCCTCCCCAGGACACCATCACCCACGCGACTCTTATATAAGTACAGTCTTAACACTCTTGACTCATCACGTTTCCCTCCCCAGGACACCATCACCCACGCGACTCTTATATAAGTACAGTCTTAACACTCTTGACTCATCACGTTTCCCTCCCCAGGACACCATCACCCACGCGACTCTTATATAAGTACAGTCTTAACACTCTTGACTCATCACGTTTCCCTCCCCAGGACACCATCACCCACGCGACTCTTATATAAGTACAGTCTTAACACTCTTGACTCATCATGTTTCCCTCCCCAGGACACCATCACCCACGCGACTCTTATATAAGTACAGTCTTAACACTCTTGACTCATCATGTTTCCCTCCCCAGGACACCATCACCCACGCGACTCTTATATAAGTACAGTCTTAACACTCTTGACTCATCATGTTTCCCTCCCCAGGACACCATCACCCACGCGACTCTTATATAAGTACAGTCTTAACACTCTTGACTCATCACGTTTCCCTCCCCAGGACACCATCACCCACGCGACTCTTATATAAGTACAGTCTTAACACTCTTGACTCATCACGTTTCCCTCCCCAGGACACCATCACCCACGCGACTCTTATATAAGTACAGTCTTAACACTCTTGACTCATCATGTTTCCCTCCCCAGGACACCATCACCCACGCGACTCTTATATAAGTACAGTCTTAACACTCTTGACTCATCACGTTTCCCTCCCCAGGACACCATCACCCACGCGACTCTTATATAAGTACAGTCTTAACACTCTTGACTCATCACGTTTCCCTCCCCAGGACACCATCACCCACGCGACTCTTATATAAGTACAGTCTTAACACTCTTGACTCATCACGTTTCCCTCCCCAGGACACCATCACCCACGCGACTCTTATATAAGTACAGTCTTAACACTCTTGACTCATCACGTTTCCCTCCCCAGGACACCATCACCCACGCGACTCTTATATAAGTACAGTCTTAACACTCTTGACTCATCACGTTTCCCTCCCCAGGACACCATCACCCACGCGACTCTTATATAAGTACAGTCTTAACACTCTTGACTCATCACGTTTCCCTCCCCAGGACACCATCACCCACGCGACTCTTATATAAGTACAGTCTTAACACTCTTGACTCATCATGTTTCCCTCCCCAGGACACCATCACCCACGCGACTCTTATATAAGTACAGTCTTAACACTCTTGACTCATCATGTTTCCCTCCTCAGGACACCATCACCCACGCGACTCTTATATAAGTACAGTCTTAACACTCTTGACTCATCACGTTTCCCTCCCCAGGACACCATCACCCACGCGACTCTTATATAAGTACAGTCTTAACACTCTTGACTCATCATGTTTCCCTCCCCAGGACACCATCACCCACGCGACTCTTATATAAGTACAGTCTTAACACTCTTGACTCATCATGTTTCCCTCCCCAGGACACCATCACCCACGCGACTCTTATATAAGTACAGTCTTAACACTCTTGACTCATCACGTTTCCCTCCCCAGGACACCATCACCCACGCGACTCTTATATAAGTACAGTCTTAACACTCTTGACTCATCATGTTTCCCTCCCCAGGACACCATCACCCACGCGACTCTTATATAAGTACAGTCTTAACACTCTTGACTCATCATGTTTCCCTCCCCAGGACACCATAACCCACGCGACTCTTATATAAGTACAGTCTTAACACTCTTGACTCATCATGTTTCCCTCCCCAGGACACCATCACCCACGCGACTCTTATATAAGTACAGTCTTAACACTCTTGACTCATCATGTTTCCCTCCCCAGGACACCATCACCCACGCGACTCTTATATAAGTACAGTCTGAACACTCTTGACTCATCATGTTTCCCTCCCCAGGACACCATCACCCACGCGACTCTTATATAAGTACAGTCTTAACAATCTTGACTCATCATGTTTCCCTCCCCAGGACACCATCACCCACGCGACTCTTATATAAGTACAGTCTTAACACTCTTGACTCATCATGTTTCCCTCCCCAGGACACCATCACCCACGCGGTTTTCACCTTGTTTTGGTTCGGGGCCTCCATCGCCTGGGCCACGGCTCTCACTCAGATCAAGCAACACACAAAGTCAGTTTTTATTTTGAAGCCAATGAATTTTTTACATACTTGATAGTTGGAAGTTTTTCACTTATGATAGCTGACAATTTTCTACTGATGTTAGTTTGTAGTTTTCTACTTATGATAGTTGGAAGTTTTCTAATTGTGATAGTTGGAAGTTTTCGACTTATGGTAGTTTTCTACTAGTGATAGTTGTAAGTTTTCGACTTATGGTAGTTGGTAGTTTCTACTTGTGATAGTTGGAAGTTTTCGACTTATGATAGTTTTCTACAAGTGATAGTTGGAAGTTTTTGACTTATGGTAGTTGGTAGTTTCTACTTGTGATAGTCGGAAGTTTTCGACTTATGGTAGATGGTAGTTTCTACTTGTGATAGCCGGAAGTTTTCGACTTATGGTAGTTGGTAGTTTCTACTTGTGATAGTCGGAAGTTTTAGACTTATGGTAGTTGGTAGTTTCTAATTGTGATAGTTGGAAGTTTTCGACGCATGGTAGTTGGTAGTTTCTACTTGTGATTGTCGGAAGTTTTCGACTTATGGTAGTTGGTAGTTTCTACTTGTGATAGAAGTTTTCGACTTATGGTAGTTGGTAGTTTCTGCTAGTGATAGTCGGAAGTTTTAAACATATGGTAGTTGGTAGTTTTCTAATTGTGATAGTTGGAAGTTTTCGACTTATGGTAGTTGGTAGTTTTCTACTTATGATAGTTGATAGTTTTCTACATATGATTGTTGATAGTTTTCTACTTATGATAGTCGATGGTTTTCTATACATGTTTGTCGATAGTTTCCTACTTATGATAGTTGGTAGTTTCATACTTATGAAAGTTGACAGTTTTCTACTTATGATAGTTGGTAGTTTCATACTTATGAAAGGTGACAGTTTTCTACTTATGATATTTGATAGTTTTGAACTCAAGCAACTGTTTTGGGTTACTTAACTCAATTTGTGTTTCATTCGTTATTGTATTTGTATTCATTCTAACAATTTTCTTACACCTTTTACTTTCTGTAAACTATTTAGAGAATATGTGAAGCACCTTTTTCGGCATTTCTGGGTCGAGTACGTTTTTATCTACGAACATGATTTGTTAACCGTAATTTAATTTTTTTTACACTATTGATAGTGTTCAATTTGGACTACTACATATTTTTTTCGTCTTAATTATCTTATTTCTTGCATTTCATTGGTCAGTATTTTACACACAGGATCTTGTGTGTCTAAGATAAGTGTCGCAAGTAAGAAAATGAGCAGCTAATGATTTTCTTCATTCAGCGAACAAAATTTTTTTTCTGCTATATATTTCTTGATTACAACTTTGAACCACATACTAATGCAACTCATGTTCAAATTATTCAAAGTCGAGATCAAATTAACCAAACTCCAACTTAAATTAACTAAAACTTGAATTGAAGTCAATCAAACTCTAGTTCAAACTAATCAAACTCCAGCTCCAACCAATCAGTAACAATTGATTGCTTATCTCTATTCATACTTGCACTGTTTTCATAGATAATGTTATGTTTTCGAACGTTTAAAGAAAAAAGTTACTATGCGAGTCTTATTTTACATTTATTTTTCCTAATCAATCATGAATATTTTTGAATCTTTGAGGAAAAATTGAAAAATATCAGTCGAAACGAAGGCTGATTTTTCGAAGTGGAATGTTTGCAGCTATGATGTTGATTTAATACATTGGTTGCGATGTGACCCACCCGTGGGTCGTGCTAATGTTTTTCCAAGTGCACTGATGATGCTGAGCAATCATGTATTTAGAATAAAAATGCAAGTAAATAAAATAAATGTATGCTGTAAAATGATGATGCATGTTTAAAAGAAACGACAAGCGACGAGTTCTACTATCAGAAATCACACAATAAAGCTTCGTCAATAAACACGAATTTTAGCCCCTCATAAAGCACAAGATAGTACCGATATTCGATAAGCTCGCTATCCTATCATCTTATCGCCATATCTTAGCTTCAACCAAAAGCTTTGGTTGCGATGAAAGGACCAAGAAAGAAAAGTGTTTCAGCGTACAGCGTTCTTTGTGGCACTGCGATAAGCCCTAATACTGAGGAATATTCCCTTAGTGCAGCTTTCTATTTAACAAATTTCCACAATAAAATGCAACAATATACTTAAATGAAAAATATTCTCTGAGTGCAACTCTCCAGTCAACAAGTTTTCCCACATGGAATATGACTTTTTCGGGTTAACTTAAATTTGAGTTGGATTCATTTGAACTTGAATTAAATAATGTGAGTTTGAGTTTGATTAAATTTAACTTCACTGTGACTAATCAGAATTAATTAGGAATTAGAAGAGTACATCGTGGACCGATTGTAAAAATTACTATTTTTTTTATCATCCAATCGTGAATACTGTTTTTAAATGATCAGTTTGAATGCTTTACCTTTTTTTGATCGGTTTCATGGTTTTTACATTTCACCAGAATGAATTTTAATTGATATAAATAAATTGCAAGTAAAGATTGTATGGCTTAGCGTACAGGTATGCAGTTAGAAGGGTGTTATCCTTTAGGACGGACACACCGGGGAAAAGAGCAGATAAGCTTACAGCTTTTTATCAATAGAACCTGATTATTTCACTCAGTACAGTAGGTGACAGTTGCTTGTAGCGAGAACTTTACCATTGGTTATTTGTAGACTTCAATCTGTAATGTGAAGTCTGATTTAGTGTATTGTCTGCAAACGATCAAGCTATAAATTTTCGGTCGGTTAGCACATCAGTATTAAATTATAGCTATGTCTTTTAAAATATTTAATTGAGTTTTGCTTTACCATCTAGACATTGTTCTGATGGTCCTTAAAAAACTCTCAGATGCCTGTACGAGTACACTTTAATCCTTACAATTTTCTTAACAGTGGGTTAAAATTAGCTCTTAGAATATGTAGCCTATCTAAAAGTAGCATAGAAGTTGCCAGAAACAACACACAGGACACAACTGAAAAGAGATTTATGTAGTCCTGACTCTTTCCACAGAACTGACGAAGTAGTTTCGAACAATGAAGATATCTGCGGGCCGGAAGATGACTGCTCTGTCGCTAAAATCGAGTACCAGTTACTTGATTTTTCTGTGGTGAGTAAATGTTGTCCAAACTTTCGCAGTTTTGGTTTTATTGTGTTTGTTGCTAATGAATTGAAATCTGAAAATCACAATAGCGCGTGGAAACGTTTGTTTGTGATCAGTGGAAGCTTAGACACAATTTTTCAGATGATAAAAGAAATGAGAGTTTTTTTAATGTTATCGTTGAGGTAATTTGTATTTATTCACGGAATAAAGAATAACATCTGCAAGAAGCTGTATTAATGTTCGGAGAATACAAACATTTGAAAATTTCTCTCATGAATTGTAAAGTGTTATTCGTCGCATTCCTGTGAAAATAATGAAACTTTTATCATTATGTTCTCCAGGTTCAATTTCAAATAAATGTAGACTTATTTTCTTGTCCTCCAAATTCGTGCGCTGATAAAAGAAATCTTATCCCACCATTTTCTGAATTTTTGTGAGCATAGACAGAGTGCAGAACTGTTATCTTCTACATTTGAGTAAAACGGGAAATAATTTGGTTTTGA
Organism: Morinoia aosen; assembly: GCA_030386875.1. NCBI lineage: Eukaryota > Metazoa > Arthropoda > Malacostraca > Amphipoda > Talitridae > Morinoia > Morinoia aosen. The sequence continues at coordinate 23,421,248 of CM059558.1, forward strand.
GACAAGGCGTTTTAGAAATCTTTCCATCTACAGCTATAAATCTAAAATGAATTGGAACATGTGCAAAAGTGTTTCAAGTATGAAACGATAAGATTTCGCTTAAAACTTATGAAAACATGAATGTAGAAGAAAATGGTAAATCAAGCGATACCTGTTCGTGAGAAAACACTTAGGAAGGAAGCTTAGGAAGTTTAGTTCTATGTAATAACGAGCAAAATCTATAAAATAGGAAGATCGTACAGATTTGAGATAGAAGGTTAAAATTTTATCACAGTCAGGTGCATGAAGTTTAATTCATGATTGGGAAGGACGAGATTGTAAGAGACCAATACAGACACTATGACAAACGTGGTCGGTAACTCTAATTGCTAAGGCACGTATTGCTGAACCAACGTATCATGATTCAAAATGTGAACAAGAAAATTTATTAACATGATATGACCGCATGGTTGTAGACAGCTTTTGCTCGTTACGAAACACAGACTCAATTGTAGATTTGTCGACTAAAACTATTAGAAACATTCCGCAAAAATGCACATTCAATAGACAGCAAAGTTTTTAAATTCTTGAATTATTAATGAAAGCAAAAACACATGGGATTGACTAAAATGGTTTTTGCTGAGATTGGTTCATCAGTCCGAGATATATATTGAAAATTTTGTGTTCAATCAAAAGTACAGCAAAGCCAATACATTTATCATCTTTAGTTAAAGAATTCAATGCAGTAAAAAAGCCAGAACAAATTGTATATGCCTTGGACAACACTGTGAATAAACCATTAAATCTAAATTTAAGGACAGCGTCCATGATTTTGAGATCATATGATAAATGAGGATTTTTGCTGCTATAGGAAGTGTAGGAGGTCAGGTACATCCTGTAGAAAAATGAGACTCGTACGTTCACTCGTTCGCCCGCTACGGGGGTTTGAAGAATGGGGGGAGGGGAGGGGGAACTAGTATTTTATCGTGTTACACCTCCCCCTTGGCTCTTTCTTCACGGCGCGACGTAGCTATGTCATCTCCTATGTCTCGGTATTATTCTATAATAATTTTCGGGGTCTAACCTGAACCAAAAATTAAAAAAAAAAAATTTTATTAACGTTGTTTACATGTCTTTGTTTAGCCTTTACTGAACACCTCGAACTTTGGGGTTTCAAAATGCTTCTTCTCCTACAGTTTTTGAGCTACAGTAATGATTTCAGTAGCATTGGATGCAAAAAGACAAGGGCTTTTAAAAAAATAGATTCAATTTTCAAAAATAATTTTTGTTCGAAAGTTATGACGTCATAAATCCGATTTTTTTCGAAAAACAGATTTGCTCTCGAATTTTTTCATTATATTCATTTTAAACTGGAAAATTTTAAAAATCGACTCTATTTTTATGCAAGCCCTTATCTTTCCGCATCCAATGATACCAAAACCATCACTGTAGCTCAAAAACTGTCGGAGAAGCATTTGAACCCCCCGCCAAGAATCTTATTTTCTATGAATATCTCGTTTTCTATGGGGAAAATCGCATTTTTTACAGAAGACAAACGATTCCAAGTTGCATTTCCTATCAGTATATCAAATTTCATTGCTCTAGGTCTAATAATAATAAAAAGTTCCGGATGGGGGACGCTGTCCTCAAGTAACCAGAAGCTAAACGAATTATTGCCAAATCTTGAAAATGTGCTATTCCTATACACCGAGGGAACAAATTTATTATATCGACGATAAATATGGCACCAAACAATACAATTCGTGGAGCAGTTTGAACACCATAGTTAATTTCATACCAGCTTTCTCACCTATTAGGTACTCGAAAAAGAGGCATGACATTTGTTGATGAATAGGAAAAATGTAGTGCAACTACCAATGATATAAAATAAGTTTCAGTTCGATAAGACAATTGCTTAACCAGTTTCGTTCATGAGTGAACGTGAATACATTGATAAATGTCGGTCTCAGAGGCTAACTCATACGAAGACCATCGATCTGTTTAAGAAATGAGTCATTTAACGCAAAAAGAATTTAAAACTGAAAGTCCTAAAAGGTTTCTGAAATCTTCTGAGGGAGTCCTGGAACTGGAGAATATCCAGTATTCAAATATCGACTCAGAACTGGAATTCTTCGCTAAACATTTTAACATGGTGGTTTTACTGTTACTAGAGTGAACACAAATAGTGCAATATTTAGTCTCGTATCTGTGTACCAGTTTCAGCTGATAACGTTCTAGTTAATCCAATGTATTCTAGCTTTCATTACTTAGGGTCGCAATACGAGAAATTGAAAAACGTGTTTCTATCATTGAATATATATTTGAGAGAAATGTTGTTCAAAAAAGTTCAAGTTTGAAGAAATTACAATTGGTCCTATATTTCAAAAGAAAACAAACTGCCTCCGGTCGTTCGATCGCCTAAGGCTTGCTAATTATTTTGATGAGGTGTATTTCAGTACGTTGGCTCCAACATATGTATCTTGGGAGCTAGAGCTATTGAGCATTCTATTATCTAGTTTACAAATTATTTTGATGCCGGGAATTTCGGTACGTTGGCTCCAACATACGTGCCTTAGGAACCAGAGTTGCCGAGCACTCTGGTCTAATTAACAGTACTGATCTTCATCTCACCGTCCTCCTACTTCATGTAGATCTCACAAAGTCGACTGTAATACCTCTGTGTTATGTAGAAGCTTTGAGTTTTTTATTTTCTTTTGCGTATGTAAGGCTTACGAGTTTTAGGCTATGAGTATAATTAGAACTTAGTCCCATTTTAATAGCTCACAGAATGCTTTCCATCGATGACTGGAGGTTGATTCAATTATAACTCTTATACTGTTTTTTTTTGGGTATTAACACGATTTTTTTTGTGTTTTACTTGAAACAATTTCGATGCTGCCCTTTTCATCATGTATTTTTAGCTCTTGATGAATAGATGTTCGAAATGAATCGTTTTAAAAGCAGCGTAGTTTTAGGGTATGCTCATCATGCTCACCCACCCTTAAATAGAAAAGGTCTTGTACTCTAATCCTCTAGAAACATGTGCCAAAAAATCAATGAAACTATTCACTTTTATCCCACAGATTTTTGGCTTTCTGAACGTGGTCCTGTTCGGCGGCAACGTTTGGTTCCTCTTCAAAGAAACTAAGTTCTTCAAGAAGCCCGTGAGCAGCTAAAACAGATCAGCATTGAAAGTTCTCCCTGCACTGCCAAATATCTCTAAACTACATCCTCTAGTAAGATTCTACTTTCCAGCTGAGCTTAGGACGGAGAATTTCAGTTCGTTATTGCCATATTGACTCTCCACTTTCATATGTTACGTCCAAAATTACTCATACCATTGTCACTTCTTGTTTCCACGCTTCCCAGCACCATTTCATTAAATTTTGTTGCAAAGTAATTAAATGAGCATTGACAACGAGTATTCCCGCCAATTAAAAATAATCATACCATATCCAAAGTGTACAGAAAGTTGCGCTACATGGGGACGCTTTATGGAAGAGTTCGAGCTAAGGAATTTGACAATGAAATAACAGTTATAAACTTTGCTGCTAAAATCATGTTGGAGACCAGCAAATCTTTCTTTTAGTTCAGTGGTGATCGTTCGAACCTCATAAAGGCTTAGAGAACTCTTAAATCGCATTCGAAAGGAATGCTAGTTTCATTTTAAAGCCCCAGTTTTGTGCAGTAGTTTGAGAGTTGGTGTAATGTCAACTTTGATACGTCTACAGTTTTCAGCTTTTTGTCATAAACGTTAGCATCCAAGAATATTAAAATAAGAAATCAACAACCGGCTTAATGATAGTCTTCAGTTATAAACAGGTATATCCACGCATATTGAAATAATAAATCAACATGTGGCGTAATGATAGTCTTCGGTTACTAATCGCTGAGAATCGTCTCTCCTGGGAGTTTACAATTATGAATAAACCTACGCTCCATCCCGTGATGAGGAACATGCCATGAAGACACACGCATCTATAATCGATTGCCATTAGAGCCTCAACATTAGCTTTGCAAGAAACATGACTTATGAGTTGAGATTCTTATTAAATAAAATAGTAACATTATAGCCTTCGCATGCCAATCAAACCTACATTTTAGTTTATCAAATGTCGTCAGCTAGTATCATTGCATGGGTCTTGCAGTGAGAAAACTGGGAATTGCAGCCTCCTCTCGTAGCGTGTGTGCGTGCCCATGAATTTATATTTGTATTTAGTGGGCGTCTTGCGGCCGTCTTCTATGGACTGTGTCCATAAGACTAGCACTGAACTTGTAGTCTGCTTTACTAGACTATGTCCATAAGACTAGCATTATGTCCAGTGCACTCTGCTTTTTAGACTCTGTTCTCAAGAAAAATCATGTAGTTATGAAACTCCACGCCTCTTTTTATGTTATTGTTTTTGAGACAAGCAACGCAACGCAAAATTTGCAGACGTTTTTTACAACTTTTGTTCTGAATTGAACCCATCCATGCAACCAGGCGGATTTCTCACCACACCCATAGGATACACGCTGTTAATTGCTATCTATGAGGAATGCATATCCCTACCCCCTAACATCACTGTTAATTTTATTGCTTCACTGATTGTTTGGGTGCGCACCAACTAGCAGCCAAGCAATATACTGTTCAGTGTAGTTTTCTGTGCATGATGTTGCCTGAAGTCATCTTGAGGAACGAGCGCAGCGAACTCAATTCATCGGTTTAATGTAATCGTTGTTTAATGTATTGTAATCATCACGGCTGCGAAGTTTTTGTGGTAGGGTAAACTGTATTTTTGCGTTCGTTTTCCTGTGTGTTTGCGAGACGGCGATGTGAGAGCCGTGTGTGCTACTCCGCTGTTGAACTCACAGCTGCTCACGATTTACAACTCAGAATATATTCAGAGCTGCTCACGATTTATAACCCAGAATATATTACAGGTGGCATAAAATTTATGAAAAATTGAGCGTTCTAAAAACAACTATATGTACAATTTGGAATATAATTTATGGAATATTCAGCTTACTAAAAACAACAACTATGCAATTTGGTTCACGAAATATTGAAACCGAGATTGCAAAATTTTTGACGGTGTTGGCACTGTTTTGAGTTTAAGCAGCAGACGAAGTTTCTGTTAGTACAGAAAAGTAGGAGTACGTCTTCAGGATATGCAAGATTTTGTAAGTCGATCATATAGTTGTGGCAATTCAGCAATTATGTCTATGTATATGAGTCTAAGGACCAATAACTGACTTTCTCCACAAAAAGTTATTTAAGACTTGTAAAATAATTACAAGGGCCTCCATTCACATTTAACACCGCCGTTTATATTGCAAAAATAATGAAATAAACGTTGAGGGAGAGCTTACGACATGAGCTTTTTTTCTTTTGCATGTTATCGAAATGACAAGACCCTGCATAGCACAAACTTAAAATATTGTGAATTTAATCTTTATTTACACGTTAACGTTTGTGCATGATGTAGCTCTATCGTGATGTTTTTTTACATTCGAGCAATTCTGATTAAATTGTGTGCTTGTTGGATCTTGACCACAATTTACTCTCAGAAATGGCACACGGACAAATTCTGCATGTTTTCATATTTTAGCCAATTCAAGTTTATCGCTAATACGTTAAGAGAAAGGTGCGTTCATCATGGTCTAATAAGCGTTCCTCAATAGTTGCCATTTGTATTGTATTCTGGATACAGTCCGATTAAAATACTCATATTACGAAGAGTATCTCTCCATTGCTCTTACCTTGAGTTGCGTACGGGCGGTCGAGTTATAAAACTCTATACAAAATTGATCACTCGGATTTAACTCTGTGTTATACTACTATGTAGAGATCCTTTAACTTGGTTAGTCGTCTGAAGTTCATGCATTTCAGTACAGAAAAGTTTAAAGTATTTGTATATAAAATATAGTAAATTAATGGTTCAAGATATCCCAACAGTTTTAGTTGAATTGGTTTGTATTAGATTAACGACAGTGTATAAGACAATGCAATGAAATAAACGACAACTATAATAAAAATAAATTCGCTTGTTGACTGATACCAATATTTGACAGTACAAAGAAATAAAATGTTGTCTTCGATTAAATAAATTGGTTTGTAGTTGACTGACGTCGATGTATAAGATAATGCAAGGAAGCAAACAACAGATGTAATGAAAGATGACTGGAACCCAAGCACTCGAGCGAAATTGAGACGACTAAGCAACCAACGCAGGTTTAGGAACATAAGATGAACACGCTCGTCCTCTGTGACTAAAATGTAAGGAGTCTTATTGTGAATGGGTATTAGTATGTAAGGTTTGCGAGTACACATATATGACACATTAATTTGTTTTCTTAGCCAGCCCAACTTTTGAGTTGATTGAATTTAGCCTTCAGGTTGAAGGAACATGAAGATAAAAGAAGGTTTTAAAAATAGTGCGAAATGTAATTTCGGTACGTGGCGTTCTAGAAAAGTTTACACCAATGATAAATATAGAAAACATTGTCACAAATGCCTGAATATAATAAAATAAAAAGACTTATGAAACAGAGCCGTCATAAATAACGACTCTATTAGTTATTAAATTAAAGCTTCTGTTCATTTGTGAAACCGTTTTTGAATGAAGTGGGAATACAATCTCTGGTCACGGATTTTGTTGTAGAATATCTATGTGTTGAATTGTCGTACGTAAATTTCCTTGGCTTGGACGCTTCAGTCCAAAGTACATCAAAACGCTAGAAAACTAATAATGTGAGCAGTATATTTATAAAATAAAAAGAACGTTTATTAAAAATTTTGCAGCTTGAGTAGTTGAAAAATTTAAGTTGAGGGAAAAAAGTTAAAAGCAATTAAAAATTTAAACGGATAAAATTTGGTAGCTTGATTGCTCTCGTTAATCATAGCTTCAGCTGAAATTTTTTATGTAAAACTACACGCATTGCTTCACACTGGAAGCAGCTGCTCAACAACACGAAATGTGGGATGAGCTGCTCAACAACACGCTTCATTTGCTCCTAAATATTTCCATCATTTATTCTTGTGGGAACAAATTAAATACATACATCTACCCTAATAACATCCATTATTCACATGTTGTAGTTTACCACATGTGATCTGTTGGGTCCCTTGTTTATACGACTCGTTTCTCACTTGTAACGTACAGGTAGGTAAAAATATTAACATTAATTCTACAGACTTTCTGAAAAATTTCCCTGTAGATAGAATAGTAAATGCCTCTCGTAAAATGAACTTTAGTGGGAGGCAGTTTTACAATACAGTGAGTGGCATAATTACTTGAGTTGGCCCAATACGTGCTCTTTCAATGTATAAATTACGTCACATTAGAGTTATTCTGTTAACTTCTTGAAGGATGTCGCCTCCTAATTTTTGCTAGGTTTTTTCAGGTCTGCTAGGTTTTTATCGGGTAACTGCAAATTATTTCCTTCAAATACCCCCACATGAAAAAATCAGCAACGTTTAAAATCTGGAGATTGAGGGGGCCATGACACTTCACCTTAACGTCAATTTAAACAGTTTGGAAGAATTGTATAAGCTGAGCTAATGATTCTTTCGCTGCGTGAGGTGTAGCTCCGTTTTACCGGAGCCCCGTTCTTTCTATTTGAATGAATAAACTTACAAATTCTCAATAAATTCATAAATTTTGTCTATGATTTAAATTAGCCCAAACTCTTCACGCTTCCTAGTCTTCTTAGTCTCTACTTTCAAAAAGTCTGATTAACAAATGTGCCTCCCTATACTTACAAATTTAATTAAATGATTCACACTTCAAACTATTACATGCATGCAACTAAGGAGACTGAGTACTAGCCTCCATTCATAACAGCTTCAGTTCACTTATCCTATCCAGCAAAATTTTAAACAGGTGTATTTGAGTGTTAAATAATAAATTATTGGTCGTTAAGAAAAAATTGATTAATAAATACCAGACAGCTGTAGAAATTACGGATCTTTGAGACGCAAGACTTAAGATGAAGATTTTTATCAGACATTCTAGAATTGTATTCGCAGCTAAATCTCAGAGAGAAGACTTGAGATATTCCTGTAAACAAGCCCACCATTAAAACGTTCCCACTTTCTCTGAAGTAAGACTTGTTTACAAAGCAGTTGCCATGACAACTTGATGCGTGGTTTCCCTCGGTGTTGCGTGGTCTCTTACAACCCTCGTAAAACATTCGAATTGAAACTGAACTAAACGCAAATTGCCCTCCAGTCTTTCGTGACTGGTATTCTTTCATTCTCCGCCAATTATTCTTCCCAGATCCTCGGACTGATGTCTAAAACATCAGCAGTCAAAACCAACACAACTGAAAACTGGCGAAAATGACGCGGATTATTGACCGTCGACTGTTTTACGCTGCACGGGATAACAACTTGCTCGATCATTCAGCGTCATTGTAGAGTCGAATTTGTCAACGCGAATAACCAGACGCTTCGTAGGCGGCTCTCGAGTCTGCCTTGCTGAGGTATCGATTGACATGGACAGATTAACTGACTTACGCGTCTCGGTCGCAGGGGACGAGGAAATAAGGAGTCGAAATAATGATAAAATAACAGGAAGATGCTTGAAGCTCCCTTCTGTTCATCGACCTCCAGAGGCACTTGTGGCTAGGACCCTGAGCCACTCTGCGTCTGGTGAGAGGTCTGCTCAAGGGGCTGCAAGTGCTGCGATACTTTCTTCAAATTTTAGCGAAAACTTGCTCACCTCCACATTAGAAGTGAACGAAACGAGGTCCAATGTGTGTAATTTGAGGAGTGAGAGGCAGGTCATTAATTTGCAGATCAATCCGGAGCAGTTTCACGTGAGGGAAAAGTTGGGTCGCCGTGAGGATGAAGTGGGTGTAGGTTCAGAAAAAAGTGTCGTGTTCAAAAATTCAGGGGTTGGAATTTGTGAATCCCGGTTACCGATTCCGAACTTTGGTGATATAAATAATCAAGCTACGACCAGAAACCACTCAAACTCGTCGACAATTAACTTTCCGGAACATGTAGGAAGTTTCGTCCATATTCCAACTGGCGATGACCGTTTATTTTCAGATGATGTCACCGGAGCATCTACGAGTGGGAACAAATTAAAGGTAAGAATTTCTGGAAGTAACATTCATGCAGACAAAAATCCTAATTTACGTGCGCCTGTTGATGATCGTAACGACAGGGAGACTGCTAGAGATTCACTTGGCAGATCAAAAGCGTTCGAACATTCAGAAAAACTAGACCGATTCCCTGCCAACACAAATCTTTATGTGACTGGCAGAGAAAATGATTGTCGAATGAAAAACATTCGGGAAACAATCAACGTTAAAGATTCGAACGTTGTTAACCTTCGTCGATTAAATAAGCGTAATTCAATAGAAATTTGTGCAGGTGATTCTCAGTTTAAGATTGAGACCATCAAAGACAGATGTGAAAATCCTCTAAATTTTGAAACTCCTCCTTCGTCTTCAGACTACGGAGATAATTCTACCATATCGAAGAGTGATGACGGATTCAAGTTTTGGACACCTTGCGAGGGGAATTACCGAGATCGAGATAACTCAGGTCGAAAAAGTTCTGTCGACTGCAGAACTAGAAGTGAAAGCGGACAAGTTCGCAGATTGAACTGGCTTGAAAAAGGTCATAGAAATAACGGAGACGAGTTTGATTTCATTTCCCAGTCTCCGTTGCGCAAATCCATAGAAGAATCTAACATCCGAAGCAACGGTAAGCGAGTGTTTTCAAGAAAAAATGGGAATACTTTTTGTCCTGAAGGAATGCCAGTCCGCAGAACGCTGTTGCGTTCGCAGAAGAAACGAGGTTGTCCTGGTCGTCAGGCTGTTGTCCAGTGTAAGTACGACCAAGGAAACTCTTTCTTGAATGTTTGTGTTGCGAGCATTAGTTTAAATTTCAAAAAAGAGCAGCCTAAAGATAGATTTTCTGACGGAGGGAGTGACGCAGCTCACGCTGAGGCAGCCAAGGAGGTTAATTTAAACGAAAGAGAAACGAAAGAAATACGGTCCACACGCTCCCAAAGTGAAGAAAATGATGCCAAATTCCAACGAGATGAAGGTCAACGTTCGAAAAGTCGGGATGAATCCAAAAAGAAACGCTCCGATAGTAGCGGGGTTCCCGTTGAAGAAAAAACTGATGGAAACTTCAGTCGAGATTTTAAGCTTGAGGATTTGAGAGCCTTCGTCAGAGAAATACTGAAAGATAACAAAAACAGCGAAGGCCTGGCGACCCGCAAACCCAAGCGAGCTTCAGAGGTGCGATGTTCAAACCAAATGATTCCAGTAGGTGAAGAGAGCAGAGGGTGAGTTGGTCTCTCACACTCAAAATATGCTTCTATCGTGAAAATTTTCCTCCTTTGGATTCTCTGCTTCCCTAAGCTGGAGTAACTTCTGGGTGTCGTCGGCTTAGCGTTCGGAAATTATAATTTGCAAGTGCTAAATGTGTTTTGGCTTGGAATGGAAATGAATTGTTTTTGATGAATAAAAAGCTATGCTAACTTGCTAACGCATGAACGAACCATAAACATAATGCTTAAAATTTTGTCAATGTTTCTTCAATTCTAAAATATAAATCTGTTTTTTTTGCATGGCTGACAAATTTTGTCATCGCGTGTGACTTTTTTTCTAATTAACAGGCCAGCTTTTATTTGGAGAATTACGATAGTTTCATAGTGAGGAATAAATTATTTAGATCGTTACAGCCACTATAAGCATATAAGATGTAAATGCTGTACTTTTCATGTCTTGGTTGCATTCGGTGATTCATTTTGTACCGAATAAAAGCAAATGTAAGTACCCGAACAAGACTCGATAGGGAAAATGTTTTCTTTCGTTGATCTTCAATTAGTATTAAGCAGGTGTAAATTTCATTTAAATGGAAAAGAGTTGCTGAAATCCCTTTAGTCAACTAAAATTCACTGTATGACGCAAGGAAGAATTTCGGTTTATGCCTTCCTCCGAATGTTTGGACCTTTCATAATTTAAACTTGAGTTTTACATATCAAGTCATGCTCCGGCCTGATGATGATTACGATAGGAAATTCAAACCGCAAACTCGAATTATTTTACGCTTAAATTGTGTGAAAGAAAGGCTAGCTTTCGAAACAAATAGTGTCTGTTCACCAGCTTCGGGAAGTTGCTTGAGAGGAGGGTGTCGAAATTGCGTTGAGTGGTGGTGGTGTTGTTTATATTGCGTTAGTGACCTGGAGTTACCGAGTATGGTTAGTCGTTTGAAGTTTACTCACTACAATACTGAAGTGCTTTTATTATTAGTAAATATAATAGCTAGAAATCTCCAACTGATTGAGGAGATACTAGCAACTCCAGTTGATTCCAGTAGATCCGGGAGATACTAACAATGATTAATACAATGAAATAAACAGAACCATGTATAAAATACGCTGCGATCATGCACTTGAAAAATTGTGAACACTTGAGCACCCAAGTAAAATATAGGTAACACAATTCCCTAGTCACCGATGCAAAGTTAAAGACAGTGAGAATATCATAAGAAAAACTAACGTTCACACCATTTTAGAATTATATTTGTAGCTTTAAATTGCTGGAATGGGTCCCCTCAGGGGGAGACAGGTATTGTATCTATGAAAATTAGCGCTCCCAGGGGGACTATGTGAGGGCCTGAGCTAAAGGTTAGATAGGCTTCCTTTTTGTTGAAATAGAATAGGTTTTTGTTTTGTTACGGACCATGTTTTTTCGGTTCACTGCTGTCCTGTTTTTCAGCACCTACTACTTTCTTCTTCAACTTTTTCTTGTTTCATGAACTTCTTTCTTAGCTTCCTGTTTCTGTGCACCTTGTGCATAGATTCCGCGTTCCTTCAACTCCATACTAAATGGTGCCTTCCTCCTTCCTCTCTTAGAACATCTTTGTCGTGCAATTAAGGTAGGCTAAAACTTTCTTATATAATAATAATAATAATAATAATAATAATAATTGCTGAACTGGGTTCAGATTTGTACTAGCGATCGTATTCGCATTATGACCCTACCGCCAGTGAGGGCTGGCAGCGGTGAAGGATGAAAATGCGTAAATCTGCCTCTTCCTTTAATGCTACTGTCCAACATGAAGAATAATATAGGCAACAGTTTGGAGTTCTTAACCTGAGGGGCGCGGGCATGCGCTGCAAAACCTGATTTTTCCCAGTAATGTTTTCGACATAAGAGTGAACCTTCACTATTGAATAAGTTTGAGGAGCTATTTACAAAATTTTTCGTTGCGAGCTCTTATTTACCAGTCCTGCTCACAACGTGCCTTGACATTGACTCTACCTGACTGCTTTAAGTTTCCTCTGAGCGTGTGCATATCTCGTTGGTTACTAGATTATAGCATGGTTGCTGGACAATAGCAGTGTAGCAGGATCAAATATGTCAATGGTGTATGTAATTGGTTCAGATTAAATGGAATAGAATCCATAAATTCAGTAGAAAATCTAAGCTTTTTGCCTCCGCTCAACCTAAGAGACATATTTATTTTAAACACTAAGGGAGGCTTGAAAGGAAAAATATATCCTTAAAAGGGGCCGTGGAAGTGAAAAGGTTGAGAACCACTGGTCTAGATTTTAAAGTGTTATTGATATATTGGGCTAGCTTGTACTTTTTTCTATATTTTCAAAGCCAAAAGAGCGACGCTGACTGATGTGTAGCTTCGAGTTGAACGTTAGAGTAAAGTTTTCTGCATCAATCGTGAGACAATGAACATGGATAACTTCAAAACTTTGACTGACTGCGATGGGTTAAATTGCGGTTCATTATTCAACTCTAATTGATATAAATTCAATTTATAAATTTGAGAAATGACGATCAATAATTAGATTGTGCCTGTATTTAACATTGATATAATTATTAAAAACAATAATATTCGTGAAGTCTAGTCGGGCAGCATCTTTAAGAAAATCCTTTCTATGACCACCGGTGGCTCCCGTCGCAGTTAAAGTGTTAAAAGAACAGTTTTCTCGAGCCACGTAGAGAGGCAGCGAGGGGACTAAGAATCATCTTTCTTCTGTCAGTAGGTTTGTTGTGCATAAAGTTTATTCACGAGCTAATTTAGGGAATTTTCTGATCACGACAAAAAATCCGAGCTGACTATAGGTTTTCTCTTTATCCGTTGTACAAGATTTACCTGTTAACTAAAAGACAATTGTGACAAACGCAGCGCAGGTTTTTTTTTCTCCGGAAAAACAGGTACGCGTTCTGTACCATATTGGTAGAAACATTACTCTAATGTGTGATTTCATTGAATCTTCAATTTGCTCAAAAAGTTGAGGAGAGTGCCTGTTATATAATTAAAAGTATTGTTCATAATAAGTACTTTGAAAATTAGTTTTTTCGCACTTGTGTTCCCTGATATTTTCAATTTATAAATTCCTCACAACAGCTTATATGATCAATTTCGAGCAGTCAAATATATCTTTAGTAAAAAAAGAACTACATAGAATGCAGGGATAGTTTTGTGAGCTGCTGTATATCTGACACAAATTGACGAGAAAGTTTTAGTTAGCTCTAAAAGTTGTTTTCTTCTTTTGAATACCTAACAAAAAACATTCATGGGATAACTCAAGTAAAAAAGGTTTAAAAATACCCTGAAATAAACAACTCGTGAATGATGGCGGAATGTCCTGAAAAAATTAATCGTGTGTTACTTGAGCTATATATCAGAGACAAATAAAACGGAACATCGTAAAAAATATTCAGTACTGGTTTGAGTCCATGATAATGGGCTACAAATACAACGCTAAGCTGAAGTTCTGCAAAATTCTTTATTTTTGGCCAAAGTTTAAGTAGGAGCGTATTCATGAACAAGCAGTAAACAAGTTGTCTCTGATTAGAACACATTGATCATCAAAAACACGTGTATCCAAATGAGTAAAAAATGAATCAAAATTATTTGAGTCGTCAACCTTTAATTTTTCCATGACGCTACATCGACTTCAAGTTTTCAACATTAGTAAATGGTGCGGAATTGATTAGTTTATGTGCTGCAATAATATTATTTTGTTTGCTGATTCAGAATTTAGAATACATTTTAATTTATTATGACAAATGCTACAGGGACGCTTTCTCCTCAAATGAAATAAAGTGCCTTTAAGCAAGGTCACTGTGAAATAGGGTGCCTTTTAGCAAGGTCACTATGAAATAGGGTGCCTTTTAGCAAGGTCACTATGAAATAAGGTGCCTTTTAGTACGGTAGCCATGAAATAAGGTGCCTTTTAGTACGTTCGTTATGAAATTGGGTGCTTTTTAGAACGGTCGCTATGAAATAGGGTGCCATTTAGTACGGTCGCTATGAAATAGGGTGCCTTTTAGAACGTTCGCTGTGAAATTGGGTGCTTTTTAGTACGGTTGTTCTGAAATAGGGTGCCTTTTAGTATGGTCGCAATGAAATAGGGTGCCATTTAGTATGGCCGCTATGAAATAGGGTGCCTTTTCTCCCAGTGTGAATTATGGTATTAGATGAGTTTGCATGATACGATGATTCAATCTGTTAAGTTTACTAAAATCATTCTGTTTCTTCTTAGGTAATGAATGTGCGGTGAATAAATACTTTGGTTCCCTCTGCTTTTTTGACACCTTAAGTAGCATTGCTCATTAATTTGATAGAGAAATCGTTTTTATAAACTATGATCTTGCTGCCTATGTACCTTCGTGTAAAATAAAGTATTCTACCAACTCCTTCTTTCAATTTCTAATTTTAAGGCTGCAATAAAACATTCACATATAACTTCAGGGCTGTTTAGTCTTCAGGTCAGTGGTTCCCAACCTTTTTGTGATCGAGTAGCACTTGGAGGTCCCGTACAGTCGCCGCGTACCACCTGTTTCCAGAGAAACTGAATTAGATCAGATATCACTTTATTTCTATAATTACCCAAGTGGAACACGCAAATCAACTAAGAAAACTACAACTCAATACGAGGGCTGCATCTGCTTCTTCTCCACCAGCTGCTCAATGCGGGGCATGACTGTACTCACAGCACATCGGAAATGTTGCCCGGGCGCAGCAAGACGGTTCCGGCTCTTTAACTTGGTGGTTATGAACGCTGAGAGCGGAGTGAGAGCCATTGCTCGAGCTCCCACGTCCAGGGGAATATCAGTAGCTGGGGAACAGCGTGACGAGCTTAGCGTCGGGTTCGAGGAGGCCATGCTCACTAGGGAGGCCATGCATACTAGGGAGGCCATGCTCACTAGGAAGGCCATGCTCACTAGGGAGGCCATGCTCACTAGGGAGGCCGTGCTCACTAGGGAGGCCATGCATACTAGGGAGGCCATGCTCACTAGGAAGGCCATGCTCACTAGGAAGGCCATGCTCACTAGGGAGGCCATGCTCACTAGGGAGGCCATGCTCACTAGGGAGGCCGTGCTCACTAGGGAGGCCGTGCTCACTAGGGAGGCCGTGCTTACTAGGGAGGCCGTGCTCACTAGGGAGGCCGTGCTCACTAGGGAGGCCATGCTCATTAGGGAGGCCATGCTCACTAGAAAGGCCGCGCTCACTCACAATGACTAACTAAAAATCGTTCATGACCCCGAGAGTGTTAGCGTACCACCTGGAAGGCCTTTGCGTGCCACTAGTGGTACACGTACTACAGGTTGGGAACCACTGCTTTAGGTCATGTTTTTCACGTGTAATTAAAAGTTAGAAAACTGTATTGATGAATTTTTTCCCTCGTACCTCCAATATTTGAATGTCAAATTTGACTCCAAATTTATAAGTGGTAACGTGTGTAATATTTACACTTGTTCACATCGCCATTCGTTTGTTTTTATTCTCAGATTTTACAGTTCTAAGTCTTTATTGTTTAGTTTTCATCGTTTTTTACACAAGTTCTTCAAAGGGTAAAGGAGAACTCTGGAGAAATGCTGAGGTGTGGCAACCGGTGGTGGATACCATTCAAAGCTTGGAGAACAATTTCTGGATTCGACAAAAATTCTGAAACATTTTTTTTCAACTTACTCATCAAATCGAAGGTAGCTCATTAGGTTTCAGGTTTTACAAGTACAAAAAAAGACCTAAAGGTTTTATGAAAAGTTTATACTATCTCATGCTCAACTTGAAAATAACTTCCCCATTGTAGGGCTAAATAGGGAGTCAATGTCGGTGGGCGCTGAATGCATTGTTCAGTAATTAGCGTGCAACTATACGGCTATGTTGTATAAGTCATTGTGAAAACCCATTCGTTGTACCATATTCCACGCACCAATTTTATGGGAATGGAACTCTTTTGTTCCATTTTAGTACTTGAAAATTATACGCCAACAGCTTAAAGTAACAGCATGGTCGTGTTCTCATGGACCGCATGAATAGATCCAGTTTTGTGCCGAGGATTCCTAGTAAGAATGAAGTAGGACTCATTGAAGTAGGACTCATTTTTTATTAAATTTCAATCGAATTTCGATAAGTAATATCATTATTATGATTTTTACGTATTCAACTTGCACAAATTATGACAACTCTATTTATAGGTAATGTCATTATTATTAATACTTCTACGTTTTCAACTTGAACGAATCATGACAACTCAATTTATAAACGTATTCAACTTGAAACAAATTATATCATTTCAATTTATAAGTAATATTATTATTATTACTCTGAGGTAATCAACATGAGCCAACATACAACACAATGCAATGTGTGCAGGTACATCAGTCCTGCAGTGCAGGAGAGCGGACTGACCATCCCTAAACTGGAGCTACAGCGAGAACAGCAGAGCGACGGTCTCATGGTGAGGTTCTTCTTGTGTGCGTACTTGCTATGTTTACCTAATAATACCCTTGGTGTGTTTATTTATTTGTTCGGTACCGGCTTCTTCCGTCTCTCTGTCACGCTCATAGGGATGCCCAATGACCTTATCTGTGATACGAGTTTCACCAATGCACAAGTACATGAATATTTTAATCACAGGTACTATTGGGATGGATATATATTTTTTTATTCACATTTGGTAAGAAATTATCAGGAAAATATAGAACCCCGTCATTTTTGACGGCCGTGTACACTAATCTTTAAGGAGTAGCATGTAAGCTTGAGATATGAAAGAAAAATTAACCCTTGCAATCATGTTTTAGAACAATTTTGAAACAATTGTTGAACAAAATCGGGTACAAACATATTAGTGTTTTCTGTGGTATTTTTTCTTGAATGGTTCAATTGGTGCACAGAGTTTCTGTTCTTAAGTGTGTTTTCAATTCTAAAGGCATATTTTCCTTTTCGTAGTTGTATCCAGGAAATAGATTTATCAATTTATGAATTGATTAAAAGATGATAGAAACAATTCTCCGTATTATATTTTTTGTTTTTCTGGGAAATATAAGTCCAACATACAGATCGAATTTGAACTTTAGAAGTCGCTGAAGAGTAAATTTTGATAACGTGAAAAAAGCGTAGAACTTCGAATGCATAAACCCGTGTGGCAAGGCACTTCATGTAAATATTTGTTGATTAGTTATCAAAAGATCTTTACGTGGTCACAAATTAGCTTTTTTTATAAACTTTGACAATAAATAAGACATATGTGGTTTCAATGGAGATCAACTCAGGAGCGATGTTCAGGCGAGAGAACGGGTAGTGGACTCATCTCAATTTTTAGTGTGGAAAAATATCTAAAACATGCATTTTTTTGAAAATCTTCAACAAATCTACGGCAACGAACTCTCAAAGTTTAAAGTTGCAATACTGGAGAAAAGACATTTAGCTCTGAAGAATGTTTGTTATATTTCGTAAGGAACTTAAAAATAACTTCATACTGCAGGCTAAAATAAATTGACTTCTTAGGCTTCATACAATGTCCAAACTTATATTTAGTATTCAAAAGCATTAATTTCCGCTGATACTTGTGGGAGACTCGCAGGTATTTTTCACAATCTTAAGATATTATTCCAACACTTTTCACTGCATCGTTCACTGCCCAATTGAAATTCTGAGCCTTTTACAGATCGTTTTCAGGCAGTTATAAGCCAAGAGTTTAGTCGTTTTCAAGCAGTAAATTAGCCTTTTTCGGAGCAAATGTCTACCCTTTTAAACGGCTATTTCTGGGCATCGAAACGGCTAATGCAACGGCCATTTTGGGCTTCTCTACTACCTGAACGAGGCTATTCACGACCATTTTTGGCTTTTCCATTGCTTGAACGAGTCTCGTCCTGGCCTTTTTGGGCTTCCTTACTGCTTGATCAAGGCTAATACCGGCCCTTTTGGGCTTCCTTACTGCTTGATCAAGGCTAATACCGGCCCTTTTGGGCTTCCTTACGCCCGGCCTTAAAAACAAAAACACATACGGAATCAAAAGTCCCAAATTGAAACATTATACCAATAAAAATTGAAATTTTTATTTATTAACGAAATAAATATGAAAATTACTAAGTATTGATTTACAACAGTGGCATAATGGAGCAGATCAGATCGCTCCAACATCAGATTTTCTATACGTTATGAAGAGTTTTTACAGCCGGGTCTTGTGGCTCCTTCGCCTAGTGAGTTCCGATTTGAGGCGAGTGAAACAGCGGCCTTACTTTTACACCTCTCCGGCTGTAGGTATCGGATATACGCGGCGGAGAAGTGGGAACTTTACCTGAAATAAATTTACATTGGAATATATTAAGATTACTGAACATAAAAGGACTACAATCGAGGTTTGAGGGGTAACTAGGGTAAAGCACTACAAGTTGAATGCTCAGCGATGAAGTAGTGAGACAGAGAGAATTAAAAGAAAATTATCTAGTATCTAGATACTTTTGGAGAAGTATCTAGTATCTAGATACATTTTGAAGTATCTATGACCAGCTCTGGATATCTACATGAGCATAATATTTTTTTAACTACTAAACCGAAATTTATAGTAATAATTAATTGATGGAACTAATCGAAACTAACTTTGGCCACCCTTACCTAATCTAACTTAACTAAGTTAGGTTAGTTGAAATTCATTTAGTTCTTTACATTTACTGAAGTAATACGACTTGTACAACATTTACGATTACGAGTCTTTTTACAATCTATTACGCGTCCAAATAGAGGTCGTCGAAAAGGCTTGAAAACGACTGTAAACGACCCGAATGAACCCGCAAACAGCCATTGACTAGACCTATAAAAGGCCAGTTGAATGAAGAGCCCTTTTCAAGCCCTAATAGGCCAAGTATAGGTAGGAGTCGGTTTGAAGTCGTGATTTCTGGCCCTTTTGGGCCGTTTTCGACCTTTTACGACTAATTTACTACCTGAAAAGGGCGATAATTTTCAATTGGGTGGTCCTGATTTTTCGACTTACTTGTCAAAACCATGCTGAGACATGCTGTTTACTATTTCACTATGAGAATTAGTCACTAATCTCACTCTGATGATGGTCATAAAACAGGGTATGCTAGGATTGTACAAACACGGTAAATGGAAGCACCCTGTTACAATTTATTGTTACGAGTAGATTAGCCCATTATGAATTTAAACTTTTCACGAATCTTGGAAAGCGAGCAACTGGGAAAAACAAATGCACTAAATAGCTGTTTGTTGTCAGGCGAAAATTTCCCATATTTCAGTTAATTAGCAGTTTATAGAAACTGAAAGCGTCGTGGTAGCTTTTAAACTAAATTGCAGAATGTCATTCTATCGTTACGTGATCATTTCCTGAATTTCGGTGCTTCCTCAGACGATGGAGAGCGACGCAGCTGGAGGGAGAGAGATGCCGGATCAGCTGAGCGGCACAGGAGCGGCAGATGGAGGACCACCACCGACACCGTGTGCTACAGCAGGAGGTTGTTCAGTGTTGCAAGTTCGATTTTAAACACGCCGTGTACGACAGCAGGTGTTCGTTCAGTGTAGCAAGTTCGATTTTAAACACCCCGTGTGCGACAGCAGGTGGCTGTTCAGTATTGCAAGTTCGGGTCTAAAAACCGTTTCTATCATCCATAAAAGACAGTGAAATGGTATCCATGAATGGTTTGCGTGTACGCCGATACTGAAGGGTTGATAAATATTATATTGCAGGTTGGGCCAGAAGTAACTGACCCTTTTAATTCGCTTATAAAAGGAAAACGGGAGTTAAAACTTGTTTTATTCAAAAGAATCACTGTTTTCAGTATCCTATTTCCTCAGTTAGTAAATTAAAAGATACGGTTACTTCTGGCACCTCCCTCTATATAATATCTTGAATATAATTAATCGCTACAGTACTTTCAACATGATTAAACGTTATAATAGCTTAAATATAATTGAGTGTTCTACGCAATTAAACGTTATAATATCTTCAACATAATTGAACGTTGTATTATTTTCAATACAATTTAAGTTGATCATTTCTTCAATATAAGCAAACGGTATAATATGCTAAATAAAACTTCAAGTCTTGCGTTTCGTATTAGTCGGAAGTAATCACGAAAGCATTTATTGTTCCACTCTCGTTGATATACATTAGTTTCTACTTCGTTTCATCAAATGATTTAAAACTAAGCCCATGAAGCGATGACGGCCACTCTCGATCGAACTGGCATTCGTTTCAAACACCTAAATTTGAAGGGAAATTTCGCCTAACTTTCTTCGTTTTCCCTTCAAGTGTCACAATTGTTCGTCCCTGAACCTACAGTACTTTAAGAGCAGCCCAATAACGAGGGCTGGTACACTTCCCCGAGAAATATAAATTTTATTACAAGGGTGTTATGGATGGCAAAGCGCTAATATTGTTTCAAACATGCATTTGATTCATAAAGCTCTAAAAAAATATGATTAAATTTGACTTACCAAGTTTCAGCATCAAGACGTACAATCCAAAATCGGTTGTGCTAATGGTTTCCGTTAAGAATTTTCTTATATGATATGATTTTTTTTCCAGAGTTCATTCAAGGGGCAGAATACATTCACAAAAGTGCTAAAATCTGCGCCTGCTACACAATAATATAATTTTATTTTAGCTGGTCAATAAATAGCATAGTAGACACCCTGTAAACTGACCAGCAAATTATCTACCTCATTACAATCTGGAGCTGAAGTTATTGAAATATTAAACTCAAATACCGTAGACTTTATATCTACTGATATTTCACCGCGTAGAAATTTGTTTAGGTATTCAGGAAGCTCTCTTACCATTCTAAAACATTCGTAGGCGTGATTGTCAGATATTTTAATTAATTAATATGATACATCATTCGTTAAAAAATTAAAAATCACATAGTAGGGTTTAGGAAAATTTCATTCATCCAGCAGAAGAATTCTCACTTTTTCTGTAGTGCATTCTCTAAACTACTAATCCAGTTTAGTGGGTTTCTGGCGTCAATTTTTCGATTTAATAAGGTTTTAAACGCATTAATTTTAAATCTATAGTTACAGTTGCAATAAAATCTAAAATCTAAATCTATAGTTACAGTTTCTGCAGCAACTGTAGCTATATATTTAAAATTAATGCGATTAAAACCTTATTAAATCGTGCCTACAACATTTGTTCTAGTTTTATGGATCTGCATGCTGAATTTAATTTTTTAGTCTCATTTTTTTGTATAAACGGTTTCCCTTCCTCAATTGTTCATGCTCATAATAAAAAATTTTGTGCCAAGATATATTCAGGTATTAACGATGTTGCCGATTTGGTGCAAGAGCTTTACTGTGTATTTCCATATTTTGGTGATTTTACGAGCAAGATGTCCCGGGTTATTGAAAACTTTTTTAAACACCACTTTCCTGCGGTAAAATTAAATGTAATTACTGTGAATCTGCTGCGAGTTGGTTCTTTCTTTCAGTACAAAGATAGGATTTCTAATCGGATGCGGGCATCCTTGGTATTTAAATTCAGTTGCGTACAGTGTACGTCTGGCTACGTCGGCATGACGACGCTGCCTTTTTACATAAGGATCGCCCTGCACCGTGGAGTTAGCTTTCGTACCGGGAGACCTTTAGCTCAACCTCCTCATTCATCAATCCGCCTTCATACCGAGCAGTGTAGCAGCCGTATTTCCGAGGACAATTTTTCTATTTTATGTTCTGCTCCTAACGAGTTAGATTCGCACATTTTAGAATCCCTTCACATTGCAAAAGTGAAACCGCTTTTAAATAATGCCAATAGTTCAAATTCTTTAGAAATTTTTGTATAGATTTTTTTCTTACTGATCACTTTTGTCACTTTTGTTAAGAACTAACTAATTTTGGTTTTTATTTTTTCAAACTTACTGAAGATGGAGCGGGTCTCCGAAACGTTTAAAATTGACTAATTCAGATAATTTAAATTTAGCTTCGTTCATTTCTATTAAATATGATACCTATCCGTGCTGTATTCATCGTCTTTAAATTCTTAATCACCTATAATTGATCTACATTCGAAAAAATCTCCGTTCACAATCGTTACCTGATGTTCACCCATCCTAAATATGCAAAGTCCTCCTCAGTAAAGAAAATTACTTCAACAAATTATATTTGAAACCTGGTTTCGAAATCTAAAATAAAAATAAATTCAATAAATATATACTTTACAGGTGAATGGATATTATACTCTGACAATATTTTTCAAATTTAAGTGAATATGATATTTTTTGAATTTTTTAAATTCAGATGGGAACAACATTCATAATTTGTCCCATTTAATATTTCTAGAAACTGCAATCAAATAATTGCATAATTGTATGTAAATAAAATAAAAACAACATTCTAATGACTTGCTTTCTAACTCTGAATAAGAATGAGATTCTATCAACTTTACATTGCACATAAATGTAAAAAAAATACGTTCTGATGATTTGGTGTCTCAAATCTCCTCACAAAAACAAGATTCTAATTACTTAATTAGGTACCTAAATAATGGAAAGAAGTTCAAATGACTTGGTTTTTAACATCCAAATTAAAAAATGAGACTCAAATAACTTTGTTTTTTCACATCAAATTAAAAAACAGACTCAAATAATTTTGCTGTAGCATTCGTGAAGAGTGAAGTATAATTTCCTTGACCAATGTTCCAGGTCCTGACGATGCAGTCTGCGCCCCAGCGGTGCTGCGCAGGCCTGGCGCGGCGCTCCCGGAAGACAAAAGCTTGCAGCAACTCCTGGCAATACGACGAAAGAGCTTGGAGAAAAGTTCCGTTCACGTAAGAACCAACGATAGCATTCTCATTGAGAAACTGGGGGAAAAGAGATTCTTTATGTTACATATAAATATTGTGAATACTATTCTCATCAATATAAATTTGATTACGGTCATTGTTATTACAATTTGAATAATCATTAAAAATGGTTTAGGTTGCCGTAGTGGGCATTCTGGAGGTATACATATTTTATTGATTTCTATATTTGTTACGATTATTTTAGCAGTGTTGATTTTCGCTATAAACAGTAATGTAGTTGATAGTTAGTTTAAGGATCTGTTTTCATTGCAAAAACGTTTCTGAAGAGGAAACAGACAGGATTATTTCGTATGTTCTAAGAAAAATGTAGTATCTACGCACAAGGTGTCTTCTCACACAGGATACCCAAAACATAAAAAGCAAATTAGGAAGAAAGAGCGAGTAAAGACAAAGAAGAGATGGCAAAATGGTATGAAAAATCAAAAAAGCAATGAACGCACAAAAGTCCCGAAGGCCTATCGATAGCTGAGATAATGTAACAGTATCCCCCCTGGAGGTGCCAGTCCCCGTAAATACATAACTATTGTCGTTGTTAATTTGCTGCTGCATATTGCGAAAACTACAACTATAATCTAACGAATGGTATTACCGTTATGAGTGATCAGTATAAAATTTTTGTCCAATACGACGCAAATTAATTGACAGAACCAACGAGGATACTAATCATAGTTCGAACTCCTGTTTGTACTCCTATTTTGGTTCTCCTGATATTAACTTTCTCTCCAGTTTCATTTCACACGAGATGTTGTCTCTGTAACCTGATCTCTGACCTGCGTTTGGTTGATTGGCTTTGGTGCACATGTGCTCTATAACTAAGGAAGAAGAATAAAATAGATATAGTAAATTACCAAATGTTTTTTCTCACGTACCATAGATTCTGTCATTTGAAACTAATATGCAATAGTAATTTGTAAAGGCCACAGACAAGAAGCAGTTATCCTGTCAGCCGTAATCAATAATAATTTCAAAGCTGTTCCTCACATCATATTTTATATCTTGTCAGCCGTAATCAACAACAATTTCACAGCTGTTCCTCATATCATATTTTATATCTTGTCAGCCGTAATCAATAACAATTTCACAGCTGTTCCTCATATCATATTTTATATCCTGTTAGCCGTAATCAACAACAATTTCACAGCTGTTCCTCATATCATATTTTATATCCTGTTAGCCGTAATCAACAACAATTTCACAGCTGTTCCTCATATCATATTTTATATCCTGTTAGCCGTAATCAACAACAATTTCACAGCTGTTCCTCATATCATATTTTATATCCTGTTAGCCGTAATCAACAACAATTTCAGAGCTGTTCCTCATATCATATTTTACATCTTGTCTGCCGTAATCAATAACAATTTCACAGCTGTTCCTTGTATCGTGTTTCATATTTTGTCAGCACGTTTTCTGTTAGAATTACGACTTGTGAAAGGAACAGAAAACGTGCTTGACAATGTTCCATCTTGACCAACAGTCTTATCTGTTTTCATCTATGGGAAGATCTCAGGTCCCTTTACGTGGTTGTCTAGCTTCTACTAGGTCTTAGGATAGCCTTTGCTGTCCCTGTCCCTCTTGTATTCTAGTTTTCTTCTTTCCAGAGGATATTCAGTTATTCGGAGAGGTTTTGAATAGTTACGTTTCATCAGGTATGAGGTCAACCGTAAAACAATGATAGAAAGTAAAATATTTCACAAGATGTAGGTTGTTGCGGAATCCTGGATGTCGCTCAACAAAACAGCAGTATAAAAATTTCTGGAATTATAAACATAGAATTATAACTCAATGAACATTTTTTACAACAACACTGCAATAAATGATGTATTCCTGCCGTCAAAAAAGGCAGCTGGATAAAATTCGTTCAAGAAATTTAATTTTGAATGAACAGAGAAGATTTTTTTTCAGATCACACATTAACAGCGAATACTGCAGTAAAATAATAAGAATTATTGTAGACTGGAATTATATCTCAATTAGAATTTAAAATTAAGCCAAAAAGTTACTGTCCTGAACTAAATAGGCGTTAGGTTTCAGAAATTTTCAAGACAGATTTCATAATTTTTCACTTGGCATTGTAGTGTTGCTAGCAGGCTTAGATCCGGCGTTGTGGAAATTGGTGAAATTATAAAAACAGCAAGACACTATCTCAGTGTAGAAAAGATAGAGTCTAGAAACGAAGGGAAAGAAATAAGAAAAACGTAGGAAAATACGCAGTGTGATTCTCAAGCAGTCGGCTGACAGTCAAAAGGCACACGTGAGGTCACGATGCTAGCAGTAGGTGCAAAGTTAAACCGACGGGATATCTGATGTACCGAGAGCTGAAATAGTTGAACGAAGGCAAAAAGTCTTCGAAAATGATGGTGAAACAGTAGCTAATATGCGTAGAATTAAAATAGTGGACCAGAGAAAAACATTGTGAAATAAAACTGTAACAGTAGCTAATATACGGCGAACCAAAATAGTGGAACGGGGACAAGTCTTGCAAAATGAAACTGTAGAGGTAGCTAATGTACCAGAACTGGAATAATTGAATCGAGGAGCAAGTATTGCAAAATGGGAACAAAACGTAAGCTAATTTACTGAGAAAGAGCAGAAATAATGTAATGGAGGCATCAAATATTGAGCAATGAAACTGAAACGGTAGCTAATATACGGTAAGTCGAAATGATGAAATGAAGTGAAAAAATGAGAAAAACGAGAACGAAGATGGTTCGTCGTGAATTTTTTTCGTCATTTTTGACGGTACGGAGATGCTTGTGTATATGTTCAACTCAACGCATATGCTATACCGTATGTCCCATAAAACCCGAACCGAATATTTATTTTCCGGTATCAGTAATACCCGTAATTATTTCTCGTATCAGTGGTTATCAGTCATACCACACAATTTTGCTTGAAATTAAATGCTTTTGGTATTCTTATGATGGTATTACTGATACGAGAAAATAAAAAACTCCGTTTGGGTTTTTGAGGGACATACTGTATAACAATTGTTAAAATAAAGGACATCTTGGTAGTGAAGTTTCCATTTTTTCAAAATTTTGGGATCAGCAAAGACAAATTCAATTTTTTGACCCAAGCTTTCGGCAAGATTAGCTCTAGCCGTCGTTCCCCTGATGACGGCTAGAGCTAATCTAGCCGAAAGCTTGGGTCAAAAAATTGAATTTGTCTTTGCTGATCCCAAAATTTTGAAAAAATGGATACTGTAAAACGTTGGTACGATATTTTTATTGGATATTTCCGGAATTGATCACTACGTCCACTCAAAGGCAATCGGAAGCAAAAATGTACCTCTAAATCCCTTTGTCACGCATAAGCGCGTTTTCTTCGAACGCGAAATAATTATTGTAAATGACGAAAGAATTCTCAGCTCACTTACATTCAAACTTTCTCAATTGTAGTACCACAAAAACCTTCCCAACTACAAATTAAATAAAAATTTATTTTGTCTAAAAAAACAATAAAATTTGTGGCTAAACAGCCTTTAGACCACAAAGAATGTACAACAGCAAAAAATGTAACATCTACGAGTTGATCAGGGTAGTTTTTGTTGGCTCATGGTTGACGCAGAACGAAGGTGTTAGTGACGCAAGGTCAAGATTTAGTAGATGCCGAAAAATTATAGTATGTCAACAAATGTCTGAATCAAACAGAGATTTTTGCTATGTAGAGAAGATGTTACATAGTAATCAAATTCTTTAACACTGTCAGTAATATTTGTTAAGCTTTAGAGTAAGCTTTAGAGTAAAGCTTTGTTAAGCTTTAGAGCAAATGAAGCTTTCATAATACTGTCATTAAAGGGAAATAAATAGGAATCGAATATATAAGGTTAGATCTATGCTGTACTAATAATTAATATTAAACTGTTTGTGACCGAAATGAATAGGAATCAAAACTATTGATTTATTATGCTGGACTGTTTTCACACCGGTTCAATTTTAACTATTCATAGTTAAAGTAACGTACTGTATAAATTCCACGAATTCATTTGCAGTGGACGAGTTTATTAAGAATATGAGTGCGATGTTACGTTAGGGATAGAGAAAATTAAAGAACTTACAAAACATTATTTCGAGAGGCTATTTCCGTAGAAGCCAAATTAATTTCGAATTATGTGTAATTTTACATACATAACCAAAAATCAATTTAAAATTAAGTTTCTTCAAGCCAAACCCATCATACCGCAAAAAAGCTCTCAAAGTGAAGACTTTAAATCAGCAAGAAGTACACACCACCTTTCATTGGGTTTTATATCGGTAAGTGTTTTTTCAACTTATGAAAGCAAAGACTGCCACTTTAGAACTGCTGAAGCAATACGGACGAATATAGTTGGACTGTGTGCGCTGGCGGATTTGGTTATGTTGAGATTATAGAAATCATGAATTTTTGCCCAAGAATTAAATATGTAATTATTCTTCTAGGTTTACTAAAATATATCAAAGTTTTTAAAGTTATGCTCTTACTTTCGACGTCTGAATCTGCCAGCAAAAAAACGTTAAATTTTGCGCGTTGAGACACAATCACACATTTTTTATGAATGTTTTCAGTAAAATTTAGACGGGAACATTTATTCCAGCTACCGCGATGTCCTACTCAAAAGTCAGGCGTTGCATAATGAAGCGCTTAAATGTAATGTCTGCTATTTTAAAATAAGCAACTGAATTGTTAAGCACACTGCGTGAATTAATTTGAAGTAATCAAATCACAGGTGGAGCAAGAAAAAATTCCCTAAAAATATTTTAGAAAATGTGAAATTTGACTCTAATTTGATATGCTTATGTACTAATTTTAATAACGAGTTAAAATGCTTATTTTTGTAGTTTAAGCTTAACCAATATTTTTTTGCCCAAGATTTTTTTCTTGCAGAGCAGGAACAATTTTCTTAAAGGCCTTTTTTAATAAATGAGTGGCCGGTTTTTCATAGCTTTTAAAATACCGATTTCTTTCACTACTCATATAAACGGCGGCAGTTTTTTTCAAAGTACATTTTAAAAAGAACGATAATTCCATACAATTTTTAAAACTTCAATGAGAGCGTTTTAAAGACTGTCATGTGGTCTATAACTAATGAAGAAGAATAAAATATGAATAGTAAACTACCATATGTTATTTCTCACTTACCAAAAATTTTGTCCTTTGAAACCAACATATAAGAGTAACTAGTGAAGGCCACAAACGAGAAACAGTTTACCCAAACATTTCTCATTGGTTTCACGCAATAATTCCCCAGCCGGTTATAGAACAGCCCTCTATCGGCGCGACGAAATCGAGGTCGCCGAAAACCGAAGATTTTTCTCCGTCTCTGCCGAAGATAATCACCAAAGAAGCGACGCCGATGACCAGCCCGCGGTCCGCCGGCGGTGGAGATGCCATACATGCGCCAGATTACGACTCACTCGCCTGGAACATACGAGATTCCTCAACCAAGAAGAAGGCAAAATCAAGATGGATGCTCATTGGGTTCGGCCAGTCAATCGAAGTCAAACTCGATGACGAAGATGTGGATATCGACGAGAGGAACGACGGTGCTGACAAAGAAGACAAATCGGTGTCTCTTGACACTTTTTACGATCCGATTTGCAATCTTGGCATAGGTCGCAGAGGAGGGTTAATACAATACCTGCGCATGGTCGGACAAGAGGCCAAACTGAGAAAAGGGCAAGAAAATGCGCCCGGTGGTGCAACATCTACCAAGACACCTTCTGTGAGCATTGGTGCCAGGAAATCGAAATCTGTGAGATACGAGATCGAGTGCTACAAGTTCACTTTAAAATATACACATTTTATTCAAATCAGCACTACAATACACTTGTAACTTGACACCTTAACTTTGTAACTAGAGCTCTAAACTTTTTGGTTCAAATGGAAAGCCAGAAACTAACTCTTATAATCATTCTAAAAATTCTTTTTCTTTAAATGTGGAGCACTGAGCATTTTAGCAGCGTAATTGATTTTTCGATGTTTTGTGCAATTTTAAAATCACCATAGTAGTTAATTAAAAAAAATTGATTCGTCATTTTTAAACATTTTGTTTCATTTATTTCCGTTCTTAATACGCATGATTTATATAAACGATTAATTTCTTTAAACAAGCTCAGTCCAGCGGATGCGTTGCAGTAAATTTAAGCGGTTTAGCCGGTGTTCTTCTGAACGGCCAAAGGCTTGCGATGATATCCTTCTCAGGGGATACGGTCGGTTAGCCAACGCCGCATCTTTTATGTATTTCTCATGCTGTTCTAAGGCTTATTGTTCCTCTTGTGACACATTCTGTTGATTGTCGGTGCTTGTGTTTGTCTTCGGAACATGCGACTGGCAGTGAGGCTGCTTATTTTTTTACTTGGGTCTTTCTAGGTGATGATTTTGGAGTGATTAAGTCCTTGAACACTGTTGATGAAATTTCAAATTTGATATTAATACTTCTGTGTATATGGTAAATAAGAGAAAGTTGCTGTTATTATACAGCTTGTTAAAAAATACGTAACAAAAATTAGTAAAAAAGTTTTATTGGCCGCTAACACTGAAGGAAAAATTATACGCAAATCACCGCTAAATTAAAAAAAAAGTGAAGTACAGGTGGAACTTTGGGCTTCAATGGGTCAGGCGGTCATGGAAAAAGAGAAATTCTTTGTTGCAATAGCTAAAAAAATTATTTTAAATGATGAATTCGAGACTAAGTAATTGTGGACAATCACGAAGACTTGTTCTGCATGCGAATTGAAATATGTATATTGACACGAATTAAAGTTGAAATGTTTTGAGACAAGATAAAGTTCAAATGTTTCGATACAAAATAAAGTTGAAATCTTTTGAAACAAGATAAAGTTGGGAAGTTAAGACCCAAGATAAATTTGTAATGTTTTGACACAAAACACTAAGCCGTCGTTTCCACCACCTGCTCACGGTATCATCATTTGCACGCTGTGATGATGATGATGATCACGGATGATCATGAGCTCGTCCAACAGGGTTCTGACTTCTGCAATCGTACGTCGGTGCAAAAATTAAGATCAGTGCAAAGATAAATTTATTTCGAACATAGCAAACTAAGGAATGTACAAAATTTTCTTGTGAGCGAGTTCTACGCTGTTATTGAAAAAGTACATTTGTTCAACGCCATAACAGAGCTATTTACGAAATAATAATTGTGAAGCTATTTTTGCTTATTGACGAGGAGTAGAAATATAATTGGATGAGTAATGATGCTGAGGTGCAGGTACTGAGGTGCAGGTACTGAGGTGCAGGTACTGGGGTGCAGGTACTGAGGTGCAGGTACTGAGGTGCAGGTACTGAGGTGCAGGTACTGAGGTGCAGGTACTGAGGTGCAGGTACTGTGGTGCAGGTACTGAGGTGCAGGTACTGAGGTGCAGGTACTGAGGTGCAGGTACTGAGGTGCAGGTACTGAGGTGCAGGTACTGAGGTGCAGGTACTGGGGTGCAGGTACTGAGGTGCAGGTACTGAGGTGCAGGTACTGAGGTGCAGGTACTGAGGTGCAGGTACTGAGGTGCAGGTACTGAGGTGCAGGTACTGAGGTGCAGGTACTGAGGTGCAGGTACTGGGGTGCAGGTACTGAGGTGCAGGTACTGAGGTGCAGGTACTGAGGTGCAGGTACTGTGGTGCAGGTACTGAGGTGCAGGTACTGAGGTGCAGGTACTGAGGTGCAGGTACTGAGGTGCAGGTACTGAGGTGCAGGTACTGAGGTGCAGGTACTGTGGTGCAGGTACTGAGGTGCAGGTACTGAGGTGCAGGTACTGAGGTGCAGGTACTGAGGTGCAGGTACTGAGGTGCAGGTACTGAGGTGCAATACTGAGGTGCAGGTACTGGGGTGCAGGTACTGAGGTGCAGGTACTGAGGTGCAGGTACTGAGGTGCAGGTACTGAGGTGCAGGTACTGAGGTGCAGGTACTGAGGTGCAGGTACTGAGGTGCAGGTACTGAGGTGCAGGTACTGTGGTGCAGGTACTGAGGTGCAGGTACTGAGGTGCAGGTACTGAGGTGCAGGTACTGGGATGCAGGTACTGGGGTGCAGGTACTGGGGTGCAGGTACTGGGGTGCAGGTACTGAGGTGCAGGTACTGGGGTGCAGGTACTGAGGTGCAGGTACTGAGGTGCAGGTACTGAGGTGCAGGTACTGTGGTGCAGGTACTGAGGTGCAGGTACTGAGGTGCAGGTACTGAGGTGCAGGTACTGGGGTGCAGGTACTGGGGTGCAGGTACTGGGGTGCAGGTACTGAGGTGCAGGTACTGGGGTGCAGGTACTGAGGTGCAGGTACTGAGGTGCAGGTACTGAGGTGCAGGTACTGAGGTGCAGGTACTGAGGTGCAGGTACTGAGGTGCAGGTACTGAGGTGCAGGTACTGAGGTGCAGGTACTGAGGTGCAGGTACTGTGGTGCAGGTACTGAGGTGCAGGTACTGAGGTGCAGGTACTGAGGTGCAGGTACTGAGGTGCAGGTACTGAGGTGCAGGTACTGAGGTGCAGGTACTGAGGTGCAGGTACTGGGGTGCAGGTACTGAGGTGCAGGTACTGAGGTGCAGGTACTGAGGTGCAGGTACTGAGGTGCAGGTACTGAGGTGCAGGTACTGAGGTGCAGGTACTGAGGTGCAGGTACTGAGGTGCAGGTACTGAGGTGCAGGTACTGAGGTGCAGGTACTGAGGTGCAGGTACTGAGGTGCAGGTACTGAGGTGCAGGTACTGAGGTGCAGGTACTGAGGGGCAGGTACTGGGGTGCAGGTACTGGGGTGCAGGTACTAAGGTGCAGGTACTTAGGTGCAGGTACTGAGGTGCAGGTACTGAGGTGCAGGTACTGAGGTGCAGGTACTGAGGTGCAGGTACTGAGGTGCAGGTACTGAGGTGCAGGTACTGAGGTGCAGGTACTGAGGTCCAGGTACTGAGGTCCAGGTACTGAGGTCCAGGTACTGAGGTGCAGGTACTGAGGTGCAGGTACTGAGGTGCAGGTACTGAGGTGCAGGTACTGAGGTGCAGGTACTGAGGTGCAGGCACTGAGGTGCAGGTACTGAGGTGCTGGTACTGAGGTGCAGGTACTGAGGTGCAGGTACTGAGGTGCAGGTACTGAGGTGCAGGTACTGAGGTGCAGGTACTGAGGTGCAGGTACTGAGGTGCAGGCACTGAGGTGCAGGTACTGAGGTGCTGGTACTGAGGTGCAGGTACTGAGGTGCAGGTACTGAGGTGCAGGTACTGAGGTCCAGGTACTGAGGTCCAGGTACTGAGGGGCAACTAATGTTGTTTGTTAAATTGAACATTGATTATAATTATGTATGGGAATACTGCCTAGTTTATTTCTGTTTTGAGATACGTTAAGGGGGTCATCCAGTCATTTTAAAATTTTGATCCGATTCGCCTGCAATTTGGCCAGTACATGTATGTTTGAAAATAAAACATATGTTTCTTCATTAAATTTTTCGATTTAGGCCCTAGTTTCTTGAAAAAATGGAATAGTTCAGTTTTTTTTTTCAAATGAATAGAAGTTATTGAGTTTTTGTGCTGGAGCAAATTCAAATACAGTTTTGAATTCCTCGTAACATTGCAAAAACTGAAAGTTTCAGAATTTGCATTTTCCGTTATGTTTTCTTTTTGTATGGGGTCAAAATTTCATGATTTTTGGTCCCCTTACACCCCTCCATGGGGGGGGGGGGAATCTAATGCCCGTAGCCCCGTAAAATTTTAGGGCACAATAATCCATCTCCTAAGGATCCTTTTTCAATAAAGAAACTGGCCCATCGGACCGACAGGGGCCTTGGATGACCCCCTTAAATTGAATGAATTTAAAAAAAGTTTGTACGACTGAATGATCTTAACAATCCGTGGCATATCCGTGGTGTGAAGTTTACTTAAGGCGCTTAATGACGCTTAATTCATAAGAAATGAAATATTTCTGACATCAATATTCCATATATTCAGAAAAAAACAGAACAGTGTCCAGTAGAAGACACTGTTGGAAAGTAGAATAGAGAAGTGTGCCGTAGAATAGAGTAGGGTACAGTAGAACAGAATAGTGTACAGTAGAATAGAATAGTGCACACTAGAATAGAATAGCACCCAGTTATATCGAATAATGTCCATTAGAACAGAATAGTACGAATAGAATAATGTAGAGTAGAACAGAATAGTCGGCCCAGAACAGTATACAATAAAATAGAATCGTGTTCAGTAATATGGAACACTGTGCTGCAGTATATAATACATAATGGCATCGGAAACGAGCCGAGTAGCTCAGCCTCCTACAGCGAGACGCCCATCACGCTCAGGCAACAGAGTCTGAGCGAAAGAGACACTGCAGCAGACCCGTACAAAGTTTCGTAAACTTCCCCTTTGAGAAGACGCAAGGAATTTCAATTCTTGCAGTAAATAATCAAATTTTCGACATTCCTCAAAGCTCACAGGGTTCGAAAGGATCTTTATCAATTGTGTTCGATGTTCTTAAAATTTGGGTTCTTATATTGCTGTTGTAATTCTTTTGCTTCACAATTCTTTGGAGGTCAACTGATCATTGGTGAGTTGGTTGTGTGATCATTGGTGAGCTGGTTGTGCGTTCATTGGTGAGTTGGCTGTGCGATCATTGGTGAGTTTTTTGTGCGATCATTGGTGAGTTGGCTGCGCGATCATTGGTGAGTTGGTTGTGCGATCATTGGTGAGTTGGTTGTGCGATCATTGGTGAGTTAGTTGTGCGATCATTGGTGAGTTGGCTTGCCGACTAGTAGTCATAAACACCATTTTCATAGATCATTGGCAAAGCTAGATGAAGGCACGATCTAGTTAATGTTGGCTTTTTTTCAAAATTGCTTACCAACATTTGATTTTAAATTCGAGTTGAATATTAAACTTAAGTTTTAGCAATTGCGGTCAAAGTGTCAAGTATCGCTTCATCACGAGGCGGTCAACTTTAGAAGAGTCGGTCAATGGCCGGGCAAATCAATTTCTGAGTAGCGGTCACCCAGATCCTGCTCGGTCTATTTCTACCGCTCTATTTTTGCCGGGGTCGGTCAGCAACATCGTCCTCTATGTTGTGCTGCTGAGATAGAACTAAGTTAAGGTTAAATAGAGCGTTTAAATGAAGCTTAAAAAATCTAGAATACGGTCAGATTAAAGAATAAAATGAACGGGAGGTAAAAAATGAAAAGCGTATTTGGCGATTGTGTCTACTAGAATGAAGATGAAAGTAATGAATAAAATGAATGGGAGATGAAGAAATGAACAACATAATTAGCGATAGTGTTTACTAGAATAAAGATGAAAGTAATGAAGACAAAAGAATAAAAGATTAATAATGCAATAACTCATTTAGAAGTTGTGCTAACTAGAATTGGAATCGACTCGCCAGCCGTGGCAACGAGTGGACTGACGTCCAAATGACTTTAACTGACTTAATTATCTACCTGACTTCTAATTTTTCGTTAGCGATCTGAAAGTACGAAGCGTTTGCGAATAAATACTGACTGAGTGGCAAATTTTAATGCGATCCATTAAGTGCCATTAAATCTAGCAAGGGCACTTCTTTGAACTCCGTAAAGGTAGAGTCAATTCTGTCTTACCGATGCTTCCATAGCTGAACTTCTCATAGGTTGACTTCTATTATATCCATTGGAATTAATGACCCCCAGGGGGAAAAATGTTAGATCCAGAGCTGAGAGTTAAGTAGCTTTACCCTCAGGTAAAAATGAATAGATTTCGTTTAGTCATGGATCATTTTGTATTCACAGCTGCACCGCCGTACTATTTTTCAGCACCTCTGACTTTCTTAATCAATCTTTATCTCATTTCATAAACCTGCTTCCAAAATTACTGTTTCTATGCGCAGGGTGTCTTGAGATAGGGCAGTAGACATGGCAGTAGATATGGCAGTAGACTTGGCAGTAGGCATGAGCAACTTCAAACACAGCACCAGTTGACACACGTCTCAAAACACCAGTTGACACTCACATGTCTCACAGTACCAGTTGACATACACATGTCTCACAGCACCAATTGACACTAACACACATCTCACAGGACCAGTTGACACACACACACATGTCTCACAGCACCAGTTGACACACACATGTCTCACAGCACCAAATGACACAAACACATGTCTCACAGCGCCAATTGACACAAACACATGTCTCACAAATCCCGTCACCGTTTCCTACCTTCGTCTCACATCTTTGCCGTCGCGTTCCAAAATTTTCCAGGTCGAGCCAACAAAAACTTCGCCTTTTATTGTTTTCTTTGATATTCGGTCAGCTAGAGGGACCGTAGATTCGAAAGCTATTGTGTTTTTCTGACGCGTTACTTAGCGAAGTCGATCGAAAACCGAGATTTCCAGCGCTGATATTTTTGTGTCGGGGAACTGAGCGAGCTGCTGGGAAATAGAGGAAGTTATCCGTATACAGGAGGTTATGTTGCACGGTTAACTTAAAGAGTGGCTGGTTGTGTTGCACGGTTAACTTAAAGAGTGGCAGGTTGTGTTGCACGGTTAACTTAAAGAGTGGCAGGTTGTGTTGCACGGTTAACTTAAAGAGTGGCAGGTTGTGTTGCACGGTTAACTTAAAGAGTGGCAGGTTGTGTTGCACGGTTAACTTAAAGAGTGGCAGGTTGTGTTGCACGGTTAACCTGGCAACTGGCAGGTTCGATAAATGATAAATCTCCTGAACTTTTTTATTTTCAATGCAATTGCGACTAAAAATCTGTGCGAGAATTTTTTGCAGTTTTATATTCACAATTGAAATACTTGTACTACGTTTCGAATTTTTCAGAAGTTCTTCAATTATTTAATGTTATTGAAATATTCTTTCTTTTTGCAGCAGCACATACAGGCACTTGTCTCTGCAGCACTTACAGACACATGTCTCTAAAGACAGGCACAATTAAGTTAACTTAAAGCTGTCTCAGTATTCAAAAAATTTTACGCAATTCAATATAAAGTAAATTCACTTAAGATGCAGGGCTTGGGTGCCCTATTTCGATATTGATGCTTAAAAAATGAGCACAATTTCGTTCAATGCCTCCAAAATCTGCTAAATTTATGAAGAGATCTTCTGTAAACTTCAGAAACTCTGTAAAATATGTGACTATATCATGTATAAATACTTTAGAAACTCTGTGCAACACACTATTTGACCTTGCATAGATACTTCAAATACTCTGTAAAATATACAAAAAGATCATGTGTAAATACTTAGAAACTCTGTAAAAACACTTGATTAGATCTTGCATAGATTTTGAGAAACTCCGTAAAATATATTACTAGATCATGTATAAATACTTCAGAAACTCTGTAAAATATATCACTGGATCATGTATAAATACTTCAGAAGCTCTGTAAGATCTAAAAATAGATCTTTAACAAATACTTCAGAGACTGCAAAATTAATAAATAGATGTTGCATTGAGAGGCAGCCATGAGGCCATATTAACCTCTCAGACAGCTCATCAATTACCTTCATGAGGTAATTTACAGCAGCACGATTGAGAGTTCGATAATATACCCCATGATAAATAAGTTGAGCATTTATTTTTGACATAAGCATGGCCCACAATTTGAGTTTGTTTAATCTCGTAAACGCAGGGCAATTTATAGCTCCCGAATTTAAGCAAGAAAGTACCTGAGAAGTGAAGCGGGGAGAAATTATTTAATTAAATTTAGGCAAGAAAGTACCTGAGAAGTGAAGCGGGGAGAAATTATTTAATTTAATTTAAGCAAGAAAGTACCTGAGAAGTTAACCGAGGAGAAATTATTTAATTTAATTTAGGCAAGAAAGTACTTGTGATGTCAAGAGGGGAAAAATCAAATTTAATCCGTAGCAGCGTTATTTAGAAGTAGGTATTGTTTTCTGTTTTAGTTAAGTACAATTCGATTTGGTGAAAGGTTGTGGCAGCATTATATAGTGGTAGCAATCACCATCAGTTGCAGTTAAGTACCACATGATTTGGTGAAAGGTTGTGGCAGCATTATATAGTGGTAGCAATCACCATCAGTTGCAGTTAAGTACCATATGATTTGGTGAAAGGTTGTGGCAGCATTATATAGTGGTAGCAATCACCATCAGTTGCAGTTAAGTACCATATGATTTGGTGAAAGGTTGCGGCAGCACTATATAGTAATAGCAATCATCATCTGTTGCAGTTAAGTACCCGTGTCCGTATCATGTAGGTTCAGGAAAGTCGTTTTCATTTACTCTATTGATCTTCAGAAACTTGAAAACTAAGATATTAGTTATTATTGAAATCATATTTACTAGAACTTCCTATGGTCTTATGGTAAATTTTCTGGAAACAATTTATTATTTCATCTACAGAAAAAAATCAATTCATCAGCAGAAACAATGTATTCATCTACAATATGAATAGTTTTGCTCTATAAGAATTTCATTATAAAACCTCGTGAAGCTGTAATAAATATGATTTACATATTACTATATTAATTGCTTTCTTCGTTTTTAGGTTTCTGAACTAGGTCCAGTAGTTACTTCCATCAAGAGTTGATGCAAGTGATCCGTAATAATATTTACTTTGATTTGTCTATAAGTATTTATATTAGCAATGGTATTTAAATACAAAATTCGTTCTGTTATGAATCACAACTCGGTTTATTAAAAATAAACTATCACAAATATTTTTTGGTTTACATAAACTATTGTTTTATTGCCACCGTCCGCATAATGTAATATTTTTAAAGCGATATCTGCTTCGCAATTTAAGTGCAATTTTACTGGCAATATGTACGGTTATCAAAAACGATTGTTTTTTAAAGACAAAGAACGTTTAATTCCCGTAAATTAACTTTTCCTTAATTTGACATTTTCAGCGATCTGCAATCTCATTTGCTTCTAATCAAAATGTATGAGTTTATTGCTAAATAATTTGAACAGTGAAAACAGTGAAATCATTTTTTTCAATAGATAAATTTTAAACTTTAAGAAATCAAAATGTGTCAATAATTTCGGTGTCTCACACATGTTGATTTTTTGCTTGCAACTCAACATAGAAACTTTGCACTTTTGTGAAGCAGAGGTCCAGGAAATACCC
The DNA here is from genome assembly GCA_030386875.1 of Morinoia aosen. Classification (NCBI taxonomy): domain Eukaryota; kingdom Metazoa; phylum Arthropoda; class Malacostraca; order Amphipoda; family Talitridae; genus Morinoia; species Morinoia aosen. Next base: position 23,459,326 of record CM059558.1, read on the forward strand.
GATAAAATTATAAAATATTAAATAACTTTTTTCATACTGTTTAAATAATTCTTATGCAAGTTCCACAGAACTTAGTATGAAAATAACAATATTATGTACTTTTTCAACTTGTTTTTTTGTTCTTTAAATTCAACTAAATACCCACACTCTAAATCATTGTTTGACTAAAACCATGCAATGTATTCTCTCCTTCGAGAAAAGTTTTTCATGTGCGATGTCTTTTTGTTGGAAGTTGATAAAGTTGTGAACAGTTTATCATGCATTTTCCAGAACACGTTTTTCTATCCGAATTTTCATTTCTTGACGCACCAAATTCTCGAAAGATTTGTAAAATTAATCTGATAAGCATCAGTTTCTATTCAAGTAATCTTTTTGCTTGGATTGGATAAAAATAGGTCCTCATTTTTCCTGATTGGTTTATGATTTATTAGAAATTATATATATTAGAACTTCACAATTCCTTATGATAAATTATCAAGAAAAAATGATTTATTCCCCTACAGTGACGTTCTCATTTTTCCTGATTGGTTTGTGTGAATCGGATGGATAAAAATGTTGGTCACAAAGACATTGCCTCTTTTTCTTCACACGTAGAAATACAATTACATTCATCTTAAGACATTCTTGGAATGGATGATAAATCTGCTGAAATCTAAAGCTATTATAAGTAACTCCCCCCATTTTTTCAGGCATAATGTAAATGAAACTGCAGTGCTAGACGCTGTCACTTTTCAAAATTTATCAGTAATACTCAAGAAAATAGTCGATTCGATACATCGCAAATTCTTCTAAAAAATTGTAATGCATCCACAGATGCTTAGCTAGTGTTTTACTAGAGTTTTTCCTTCTGAAAAAGAAAGAAAAACGCAACAAAAATATTTTATGATGGAATAAATTTTCTCTTAGAAATGGTTCTAATGATTTCGTTTTCGCATGCTCCAGTTCCAAATTTCTGGCGGCGGCGCGAGAAGGAGCGGCAGACGATCCAAGTGAGTGGATTTTTTGTGATTTATTTAGAGTTTATTTCAACGTAATTTGTGTGCCATTTGAGCCTTATTGTTTCAATTTAAACAATTTGAACAATTGATTTGCCCTAAGTGGCACAGAGGTAGATTGTTTCTTAAGTCTAGTACAATGGTCAAACTTGAGAATAGCTACCTGTGGGCTCGAATAACTTTTACGACTTTTAGGGCATCCTACCATCAACGCTATACTAAGGTGTACAATAATGTTTAACCTAATTCACTCAACCTAGTTACGTATTAGACTGATTAAAGATGTTTTTAACTCGATGTTCGATGCTTCATTTTACAAAATGGTTTATATGGACTATTTGTTAACAATATATTCTATAAACGATTTAAGGGCAGACCGAAAATTAACGATATTTTAACATGGCTAATTACCTAATCAAGACCAGTCATGTAGGAGATAAGATTTAACTTCGTTATCTTACACGACTTGTATTCTGATAGGAAATGAGATTCAAGATTTATTTTGAATACTTTGTAAGAATTACTTGCACGGATCTCTGCAGGGATTGAGTTCCAAGTTCTGGTTTCAACGAAGCGGATACCGTGTTGCAACCGAGCCTTTGCATAATAAGGAAGGATGAATTTATTTCTATTACAGGTTAAATGGTCGTGACGATCAGTTTGTGCAGTTAATAATTGTTTGAGGTTATTGCCGCCATCATTAGTCAGTGTTTTATAAATGAAATTACTTATGGAGAGTTTGTAGAGATTCGTAAGCTTAAGTATTTGTAAGATTTTGAATGAATCATTTGTTTTAGCATTATATTTTAGATTCTTTACCGCTCTGATGGCTCTTTTTTGCTAGACAAAACGTATATTGGTTTTATTTTCATCAGTTCCGTACCATGCTTCTATACCGTATTGCAAGTATGGTGAAATGAGCGATCGGTACAGCATATTCAAAGCTTTTTCAGGCAAGAAATTTTTAACTTTATTTAGGATTCCGCTGGATTTTGATAACTTAGTACTAATATGGGCCATATGCTCTTTGAAGGTCAGATGTTTATCTATTATGATGCCCATGAACTTACATGAATCGGTTTCTTCGATTTCACCTTCGCCAATTTTAATGCGTGGGAGAAATATATTTTTCTCGTATGAGAATGTGATATATTTTTTTAACCGATATTATGGCTTATTTAATTAGCTTTAAGCCACAATGAAATCTTTTGGCGTTCATTATTTATACTTTCTGAAATCAGATCAGGATTTTGGTTTGGAAGGACCGTAGAAAGGTGCTGTTATCGGCAAAAAGTATGAATTTGAAAAATGATCAGTTTCAAAAATATCATTGATAACAATTATAAATAGGAGAGGCCCAAGGACAGACCCTTGAGGAACACTATGGCTAATTGTCTGTAGGTTCGATTTTGCACCGCCCATGACAACGTATTCCTTCCGATATGTTAGTTATGATCTGAACCAATCATGGGCAACCCCTCGAATGCCATAACAGTGTAGTTTCGAGGGTAATATGATATATTCCACCCAATAGAATGCCTTTAGAAAGTCAAGAAATTCAGAGAAGACTGGCGTTCTTTCATCCATATTAGAATAAAGGTAGTGAAAAAGATTTGATATAGCCTGTGTTGTTGTTTTTTTAGAGCGAAAGCAAAATTTTTATCATAAAGAAATTATTTTTGTTCAAAATATGAATACACTTTTTATCCCTAATATTTTCGAATTCTTTGCTAATAATTGATACCACAGAGATAAGTCTATAAGTGTTTACACAGGCTTTTCCCCCACTTTTAAAAGTAGGGGTTACTCTAGCAACTTTGAGGGAGTTCGGGGAAAGTGCTTAGGAAGAGAGACCGGTTAATAATATGGGTTTTGAGCGGGGCTACAATATCAGCAATAACTTTAAGGACTTTCATTTAGAGTTCATTTTTAAGTCCAATAATTTGTAAGTACTTTTATTTAGAGTTCATTTCAACGTAATTTGTGTGTGATCTTTGGGCCTAATTGATGGACTATTGATTCATTTTAGCATTACTATTTCATTTAGTGTTTATTTAAACGTAATTTGCGTGCCATTGGAGTCTCATTGAAGCATGTGAGTAACTTCGTATTTCAGTTTAAAGCGTAACTTTACACGATGCTGCAAATCATTATATGTAAGCGTGGAAGAACAGAGCAATTGCAAGTACGGCGCGGAAAGTTAGGGGTTTTAGTAGGTTATACGTTCAGGGGCGTGTAAGGTGCGTGTGAGGTGCGTGGAAGGTGATTGTGAAGCATACATTCTACAACACTACGCTATACAGCCATACGCTATGCTATAAAACGCTGCCTAACAATACATTGTGTAGTAATCCGTCACACAACACAACATTAACTTTACACACGTCGCACAGCAATAACTCTACACTCAAACACGCGACCTACACGCATCACGCACATCACACACACCACCTACACGCTCTGCAAATATCCATATCATGATCTTCCCTCGTAGTTCACGCAAAGTTTTGCACCTCCGTTTGCGACCTTCGCCGCTAATGCCACAGCGAGATGCCACAGCGACATGCCACAGCAAAGTACTTCAGCTGCATGCCACAGCAAAATCCTCAGCTGCATGCCACAGCAAAATACCTCAGCTGCATGCCACAGCAAAATACCTCAGCTGCATGCCACAGCAAAATACCTCAACTGCATGCCACAGCAAAATACCTCAGCTGCATGCCACAGCAAAATACCTCAGCTGCATGCCACAGCAAAGTACCTCAGCTGCATGCCACAGCAAAATGCCTCAGCTGCATGCCACAGCAAAATACCTCAGCTGCAGGCCACAGCAAAATACCTCAGCTGCATGCCACAGCAAAATACCTCAACTGCATGCCACAGCAAAATACCTCAGCTGCATGCCACAGCAAAATACCTCAGCTGCAGGCCACAGCGGCTGCGTTACCGAGCGAGCGCCGCTTTGCTGGTTTGACAAGCTGTTTTCGCAGCTTTACTGCTTCAAATCACGCATCATGCTTTTCTGAGCCGCTTCTTTCGTTTCCCTCTTCTGTTGGGTAATTCCCTTTTCCCTTAGCCGCGACTTCTTCCTCAGTTTTGGAGGTATATGAATGCCAAATATACATATCGATCGATAAGGCTTCACACGAGCTAAAAAGTGGCGTATGGGATTTTTAAAAAAATGTTCAGTTGAAAGTTGTTACAAAATACGATGCTAAAATAAAAAAGTGCGCTTATTAAAAAAAATTTACGTAATTCAATGAATCAAGATATCGAAATTTTACCTCCACTTTTTCTTTAGATAATACATTTAGCTATCCAAAAAAACATGTTGCCGGTACTGTACCTTAAACTTGTAGGAGATGTAGCATTTCCCGTAATAATAATATTTTTCACTTTTCCGAAATGAATAATTTTTGGGGAAGATAAAAAAACACACTCGAAACAAAAACGAAGTGCTGCACCGCGATGCTCAGACTCTCCTGAAAAAATTTCTTATGGTCTTTTGAAATGTATCAACTCTCGCAGTTTTGAAGGTACAGAAATGGCAGATATATCATTTGATAGGGCTCAAAAAGATATACAAGCTGGTGGTTTTTTTAAGCAACTATAGTCAGAAAATTAAATTAGAAATTAAAGGAAAAAAGAAAAACAAACGAAATATTTGGGAAAAATTCCTAAAATTCATCGCATCAAGATATCAAAACACCTTTCCGTCAAATTTTAAATAATTCATTTAGCTATGTAAAAAACGTGTTGCTCATTCTGTAACTAAAATAGAAAAGATATACCATATCCGTAGTACAAATTTTATCAGTTAAAAACACAATTATCTGAAAAACTACAAAAAAACACTCGAAACGAAAAAAAATTTGCGTCATTTTGCACCTATGAGGCAAAATTTTAGAAAAATATGCCCTAAAATGTCGGACAATTTTTTTGTCGAGACGATCGCCTTAAGATCGTGACAGTTAGACCGACCAACTAAGCAAGCAGTAACCATGCATTGTTTAAGTTTGTTACACAAACTTTATATGTTCAATAAGATTCCCGTTGTATTAACATAGGAGAAATTACGTACAAAATATACATAAATTTATTTATATATTTAAGCAGACATGTGGTGTTTTGTTGTATAAGGGTTTCACGCTTCTCTGAGCCGATTGCCTCACGCAGAGTATGATCCCCGTCTGAAAAGTGGTTACGCTCGTGCTAGTTCCTGCAGGTAAACCTGGAATTTAGGTTATGCGTTATACTCTTCTGCAGAACCAACCGTAAAAAAATTCCACGTTCTTTAACGTTTGTAGCCATGTCAAAGTAATCCTAACTATCATAAACTGTGCCAACAAATTGTAAACCAAACATGCGTTTTCCATTTACCTGTTGACAGTTGACCTGGTAACGTCTGATATTTTACAACAGTCAACCGTAACTATGATACCGCGTGAAACTCAAATGGTGACCTATTTTTCCTCTCGCAAGTAACGAAAGCGTAACGCGAAGATACAACGTTTTTAATCTTATGGAAACTAGCAAGCCCGGGGAAATACTATGATCAATTAAGCTGTAAAGCTGGCGACCGTAAAAAATTAATGGTTGGTTTTTCTCACTTGAATAACTGAACTTTTGCTAACCTAAACTAACCGAAGCTACTCTTTCTTCATCTAATCTAAAATATCCTGTCCTAGCCTAACTTTTCAAGTATTGCATAAGTCTTTACACTTCGAGATTGGAATTGGCGAGATTGAAATTTAATATTCAACCCAAACTTTAAGTCAGTTGTAGTAGGCAATATTGAAAATCGCAAACATTAACTGGACCGTGCCTTCATTTAGCTTTCATTAATAAGTATTTATGAAAATTGAGTTTGTAACTACTGGTCGGTCAGCAGCATTATGAAAACTCCCTCCGTGACCACCGATGACTTACGTCGCAGCCAAAGTGTAAGTAACCTACGAACTGACAGACAACCTGATAAGAGGACAAAACACTGGCAGTATTAACAAACATAGAAAAGATTTAGTGATTTTAAGCACTGATGATATTATGTATTCATGATACATAGAGGTATCAAGCAATTGAAGAAGCAGAAGGCATGAAAGCTAAAGAAATGTTTCGGAATTAAAGGTTAGTACTGTAACGAAGAATCATAATATTATTAAAATAAAAATTAGTGGATACATTTTCCAATGGCACCCTGTACGAATAAGATAGAAGCCTTACTTATGGATGATTAAGTCCGGATGAAAAGTCCTAGTCCTAGCCACGGTAGAGGAAACAAGGTAGGGTCATTTCTATGGGAGAAAATACACCTCCTCTTGTTCGGCTAGCCAATAGAACGGCTTTTCAAACAAACTTTGTGACGTCACCAAAACGCTATGTCGTTAGGCCAATAGTAGAGCCAGATTCGGGGGTAGCAGTGTTACCAGATGCAATGTCAGCGCTGCTATTGGTTGGTTGCCGTGACGTCAGCAAAATCCCACCGTCTGCGAAAAAAAGACTTGGTTTAAACCTACTTTGTTTCCTCTACCCTGGTCCAAACAAAGAGGGAATTTCATTATCCACGCAGCAGAATTCGTGACGCCACGTTGTGATGTTTTGTTGCAGTTTGAACGTCAGGATGACATTTGAGGAAAAATTTAGCTGAACTTTAGCTATTAGAACTTTTTACAGATTCTGAAATGTGCAGAAACTCATGTGAAATCATTACAACACGGATGTGTGTACATTGTGTGTGTGCGTGTGTGACATACGACACGGATGAGTGTACATTGTGTATATGTGGTTGTGATCTACGACACGGATGAGTATACATTGTGTATGTGTGGTTATGATATACGACACGGATGAGTATACACTGTGTATGTGTGGTTGTGATATACGACACGGATGAGTGTACATTGTGTATGTGTGTGTTATATACGACACGGATGTGTGTACATTGTGTCTGTGTGGTTGTGATCTACGACTCGGATGCTTGAACATTGTGTATATGTGGTTGTGATCTACGACACAGATGTGTGTACATTGTGTATGTGTGTGTTATATACGACTCGGATGGGTGTACATTGTGTATGTGTGGTTGTGATATAAGACACGGATGAGTGTGCATTGTGTATGTGTGTGTGTGATCTACGACACGGATGATTGTACATTGTGTATGTGTGGATGTGATCTACGACACGGATGAGTATACATTGTGTATGTGTGGTTGTGATATAAGACACGGATGAGTGTGCATTGTGTATGTGTGTGTGTGATCTACGACACGGATGATTGTACATTGTGTATGTGTGGTTGTGATCTACGACTCGGATGAGTGTACATTGTGTATGTGGGGTTGTGATATACGACACGAATGAGTGTACATTGTGTATGTGCGTGTGTGATCTACGACACGGATGATTGTACATTGTGTATGTGTGGTTGTGATCTACGACACGGATGAGTATACATTGTGTATGTGGGGTTGTGATCTATAACACGGATGAGTATACATTGTGTATGTGGGGTTGTGATCTATGACACGGATGAGTATACATTGTGTATGTGTGGTTGTGATCTATGACACGGATGAGTGTACATTGTGTATGTGTGGTTGTGATCTACGACACGGATGAGTATACATTGTGTATGTGGGGTTGTGATCTATGACACGGATGAGTATACATTGTGTATGTGTGGTTGTGATCTATGACACGGATGAGTATACATTGTGTATGTGTGGTTGTGATCTATGACACGGATGAGTGTACATTGTGTATGTGTGGTTGTGATCTACGACACGGATGAGTATACATTGTGTATGTGGGGTTGTGATCTATGACACGGATGAGTATACATTGTGTATGTGTGGTTGTGATCTATGACACGGATGAGTGTACATTGTGTATGTGCGTTTGTGATCTACGACACGGAGGATTGTACATTGTGTATGTGTGGTTGTGATCTACGACACGGATGAGTATACGTTGTGTATGTGGGGTTGTGATATACGACACGGATGATTGTACATTGTGTATGTGTGGTTGTGATCTACGACACGGATGAGTATACATTGTGTATGTGGGGTTGTGATCTATAACACGGATGAGTATACATTGTGTATGTGGGGTTGTGATCTATGACACGGATGAGTATACATTGTGTATGTGTGGTTGTGATATAAGACACGGACGAGTGTACATTGTGTATGTGTGGTTGTGATCTACGACACGGATGAGTATACATTGTGTATGTGTGGTTGTGATCTATGACACGGATGAGTGTACATTGTGTATGTGCGTTTGTGATCTACGACACGGAGGATTGTACATTGTGTATGTGTGGTTGTGATCTACGACACGGATGAGTATACGTTGTGTATGTGGGGTTGTGATATACGACACGGATGTGTGCACATTGTGTATGTGTGGTTGTGATCTACGACACGGATGTGTGTACATTGTGTATGTGTGGTTGTGATATACGACACGGATGTGTGCACATTGTGTATGTGTGGTTGTGATCTACGACACGGATGTGTGTACGTTGTGTATGTGTGGTTGTGATCTTCGACACGGATGAGTGTACATTGTGTATGTGTGGTTGTGATCTACGCCACGGATGTGTGTACATTGAGTAGGAAGAGCACTCATGAAATAATTTTCAAGGTTCAATGAAACAAGAATGTCGCTTCTCAAATAAAGCCATTCAAGAGAAGAATGTTCCTCTCCCAACTAAGCACTAATCGATCAAACAAATTTTTCTTATGATACGGAATGCTTTCTTAAAGTGGAATTTTTACCCAAAATTCTAAGATCAATTTTTTAGCACAGTTATGAAAATATCACGGAAGTGATGAATTCTTATCATTGATGAATCAGTATCATTAAGTAATTTTTATTATTGATCTCTTAAATATTGAAGTGAACTATTACAAGGATCACCTTTATAGGAAGCCATAGGAAGGCATCTCGACACGAGGCAACTTGTTTGCGTGCGAAACCCTTCGATTTGCGATGCCTGTATGCGTACAGCATCGTTAAGTGTTTAAATTGTTTAAATTGTTCTTCATGGTGCATAAGCTGGTAGCTTTTAAAATTATTCGTTCTTTTTACGCTGCAACTGTTCCAAGCAGTTTTTACGATAAACTTGCGTAACTTAATTTATTTTACTTGAATAAATAACACGGTATGACGCAATAACATATTTATTGATCTAAGCTTCAGAGCATTCGTTCCTTTCAAATTCAACAGTCCAGACTGTAAACTGTTCATGTACTAAAGTTGAACAATTCTGCAAAGACATATTTATTAAGGTGAAAATTTAAAAATGCTAAGTTCAAAGGCCCACAACCCGTATCGACACGCAGCACAGTGGCAGTCTTGTGCACGACGTCAATGTTTCTTCCGCGCGTTAGAGTGGCAAGAAATGCTTTCACACGCAATGCATGAAAAATTTTCTACATCGAATTTTGCATTTACTGAAAGAGTTTTTTAGCCCATGCACTCAGTGAGCGTTTCCCATCTACCCTCATGTACTCAGTGAACGTTTACCATTTACCCTCACGTACTCAGTGAACGTTTACCATTTACCCTCATGTACTCAATGACCGTTTACCATTAACCCTTATGTACTCGGTGAACGTTTACTATTAACCCTCATGTACTCAGTGAACGTTCACCATTTACCCTCATGTACTCAGTGAACGTTTACCATTTACCCTCATGTACTCAGTGAACGTTCTCCATTTACCCTCATGTACTCATTTACCATTCGTCACAATGTTGACGAGGATGTCTTGATAAGCAAAAAGTGAGCGCATCCCTGCGATTGCGAGACCTAACTTTTCTCTAAAAATTAAGGAGAAAAAGCGGTAAAAACGAGCCTTTTTGCAGTAAACAAGGACGGTTTCTTTCGGTAAGATTCCGAAAGTCCCAGTAATCATAGAAGGAACTTGTGAGGTTTCTGGCACTTTTAAAACCATCATGGCTGATTGCAAATGGAAATGTCGCCGAGATATCATTTTGTTTGCTGCGTGTTGTTGGACTTAGAGCAATTTTATTTAGTTGTCGCAATGGGAGCAGATTGAAGTGATTCCCCTTGGGAACTGGATGCCTAAAGATTTAAGAAAATACACGGCTTCTTTTCGAAGCTCAGTCGCACAAAAATGAAGCGTGTTGGACTTTTGCATTGAAATTCACATAACATGACGAGATCTTGCACGTCGCTCCGCAGTTGCGGTGTGAATTTGATTCACCTGCTTGAACGCAAGGAGAAATTAGACTGAGAAATTATACACTAGTTTACATTTTAAGAAGACGTGGAGGGCTTTCAGAGGATGCCTGTGGAATGTTTCGGGATACAAGCATTTCCAATAAGAGTGCTAAAAAACTACAATTTGCTTTGAGTAAGTTATGGTAACATTTCTAGAGCAAATAGAGAAATCAGTGAAAATTTTGTGAATTATTTACGGGCTTATAAGTGAGACTTAGGATTTCATTTTCTGGCCGAAAACATAAGCAAACGTCTAAGAAAAAGGCTTTGATTTGTACATATTTCAAAAAATGAAATATAAACTACAGAATTCCAATACCATGCTATGTGATTGATGGTTCATCGTTTTTCAATTGTCATTTATCACCGTAAATGTTTTCTACAGTGACTCATGTGCATGCGCAGTATGTTACCTGACCGCTGTTACTCTTACCCAACTTAAAATAACGATTTGAATTTTTTGCTTTTTATACGATTCGTCATTAGGAAAACGTTTTGGGTATCTTAGATACGACTTTCTAGATAAATGCATTGAATCAGTACCCTTGAATACAGCATTAAATTTCTATTGAACAGTTTGTGGGAGAATTAGGCACAGTTTGAAGGAGAATTACGTTCAGTTTGAAGGGCAAATAAAAAATTGCAGCACGGCGACATCTGACGCTGGGTTGAAAAAAATCGCCGAGGACCATGACGGCGGAATATGAAAAAATGTCAAAAATTTAGCCAGAAATTTCCTTCTTGAATTTCAGACCCCGGAAGCTTTATGTTTGCTCTCGTTTACAGGAAGTAAGACCGGTTCCAAATTAAAGAAATTCTCTCTTTTATTTGAGAAGCGTCCGCTGCTCACAACTGAAGCGGTAACTTCCTGTTTGATAGCATAAATTCTATCACCGATGTTCACATTGAAATCTCTGACACAAAAACTTTTTTTAAGAAATAAAAGCTCTTAAATTCTGGCGACATAGAAACTCTCATATAGACTCCAAATGAAGTCATCATGAGCAGATTTGACTTCATCAGTGCTACGACACTCGCTTTGCAAACAAGTGTTATTTCATGGTTGGAAAAAACAAATAGTCAGATGGTGCCAAATCAGAATCAATTTAAAGTGATTAATCAGCCAAAAGCCAAAGTCGAGCACAGCACAACAGACATTGCGGTGACTGTGCTGGAGCATTGTCCTGGTGGAACAGAACCCATTTCATCAGTTATTTTTCCGCCTTTTTGATTTGACTATTTTTGGCAGCTGCTTCAGCATGGTGACATATTATTCTACGTTGATAGCATAGTTTTTTTCAACGTAGCCAATGAACACAATTTTCCACGTCTCAGTGGTATGGGACGTCTATATCTTCCCTGCTGATGACACTACCTTGATTTTCTATAGGGTAGGGGCGATACGAGGGTTTCCACTGCATACTGTTTGTCTCATGCTGAAGGGGGTGAACCTAACGCTCATCATTTGCAGGGTTTGATGAGATGAAATAAATGGATGTGCTTGGAAAAGTGTTGAGTTTGAATACAATATGACTAGAACCTTTGATCATCCTTCAAAGGCCGTGACATTCATCGAGCTGTTCGCTTGGTGGCAGATTTTCAGTAAGTAGGATCTCAGATATTCTAAGCGAGCAATATGCTGCTATGTAGCGATTGTCTGCAATAGATTATGAAAGCACTTTGTAAGAGCGAACATATATAACATAATAACATATATTATTGAAGTTCATCCAGTCCAGTAAACATTACAGCGAGAATGTGGGTATGCTTCACAGTCTGAATGAAAGAGTACAACGAAATTCGCGAACAAATCCAGCGTATCAGTGTCGCTAGACATCAGTAGTTCGTGAGAGGTTTGTAGTCTCACGCTACACTTTCATGACCAGCAAGTGTTGAATTCACTGAATAACTTGGCGGAATAGGAATGAAGGCAAGACTTAATTGGTCGGGAATTTCTAAAATAAATGAGAGGAAGCAGATTGGAGCTAAAAGCTGGTTGTAACACAGCTGTCTTTTTCTCTAGTGATAGAGTTGAAGCTTTCGACATGCCTGGTTTGGAATTCAGAATGTTTTCTCCTCGTTCCCAGGATTTGTATGTAAATAGCGTGGCTTTGTGATTAGTATTGAAACATATCCCCCATCATCATCAAGTGGTGAACACAGTGCATGTTTCGTACAGTTGTGACTCGGTGGACTTTTGGTTATTATTCAAGGGTTTCCCTACCATTCTTGAATTCATGTGCCCTCTTCAGAACAGGTGATTAAGCTGGAGCAAAACTCCCTCGTGTTCCAGCCATTTCAGCGTGATTGTCTTCGTGGACGAACATTTTTTGAAAATAATTGCCTCACATCAGGAACTTTGGATATTTAAAGATATTTCTAGAATAACATTTTCAAGATATTTGAAGATATTTATAAAATAGCATTTTTAGGTCATTCAGAAAATGGGATTTTTAAGTCATTTATATATAGGATTTTTACAATATTTATGAAATGTCAGTTTTCCAGGTCAGCATGACTATCGTCGTGGACGAACATTTTCGTTGGTATTTGTACCGCGTTAACAATTTTTGCCCTATTGTAAATATTCTGCATTAAGTATCCAACTTGAGTTTAGCTGGATGAAAACATGGAGTTATCGTTATTAAAGTATTAATAAACCATGCCACGTTTACCTATCATGCCTTAAAACACTCTCAGTCAGCATGTAGACTTTTTTACCCACCTTCGCACGTCTTCGTGGATTGAGCTTCACAAAAGTAAAGTTTTAATGACATAAAGTGAATTAAATGTAACTACTATTTGAAATTATTGTTTATTCCCCAAAAAAAGATTGTGAGCCAGGATTAAAACACGCGTGGAAATGAATTATGTGTGGATATTCACGAAAATATAAAGCATGTTTACAAGTTATTTTTTTCTAGAAACCCTGCGATATTGATTTTTAAAAATTTTTTGATCTTCCATAAAAAACGTCAAAATCAAGCGGAAACATTCAATTCTCAAAAATTAAATCAATTTTACCCTAAAACGAGTGGATACCCTAAAATTTCACTCTAAAATGACAATACAAGACTTGTAGTGAATTCACACACAATCCAGGAGGAAATATAAGTTTCGCAAATTCGGGTCTTATTCAAAGATGCGAACACCAACACAGTGAGGATGTTGCAAGCCCGTGTTGTGCAGTGGTGCGCGCAACTCGGGAGAACATTGGTCTTGCGTGGCGCGTGTTGCGTTTATTGATACAGTGCTGCGCTCAACGAATGTTACGTTCCGAGTTAAGTGTTGCGCAGGAGATAGATTGAGTTGCGTTCCATGTTGTAGTGTTGCGTTACACGAGTGTTGCTTCCAAATTGTATCGTGACATTGCACCGGCGCTACCTTCAGTGTTGCAGCGTTGCGTTTGAGTTGCGTTACACGAGTATTACGTTAAAGTTGCGTTACACGAGTGTTGCGTTAGAGTTGCGTTACACGAGTGTTGCATTTAGCATGACAGCGTTGCGTTAGAGTTGCGTTACACGAGTGTTGCATTTAGCATGACAGCGTTGCGTTAGAGTTGCGTAACACGAGTGTTGCGTTAGAGTTGCGTTACACGAGTGTTGCATTTAGCATGACAGCGTTGCGTTAGAGTTGCGTAACACGAGTGTTGCGTTAGAGTTGCGTTACACGAGTGTTGCATTTAGCATGACAGCGTTGCATTACACGAGCGTTACACGCGAGGTGCGTAACACGAGTGTTGCGTTGCGGAGTTGCGCAGCGCAACGCAAGGCAGGCAAGTGAGAGGCACCGAGGTTGCGTGACTCCGGCGACTACGGGGAAATCGCTGCTATTTTGGGGCGCTCACGCGAGCGGCGGGCTGTGTGCGGTGTGGTAAATGGTGGGGTGAGGTGCGTGGTAAATGGCGGGGTGAGGTGCGTGGAAAATGGCGGGGTGAGGTGCGTGGTAAATGGCGGGGTGAGGTGCGTGGTAAATGGCGGGGTGAGGTGTGTGGTAAATGGCGGGGTGAGGTGTGTGGTAAATGGCGGGGTGAGGTGTGTGGTAAATAGCGGGGTGAGGTGTGTGGTAAATAGTGGGGTGAGGTGTGTGGTAAATAGCGGGGTGATGTGTGTGGTAAATAGCGAGGTGATGTGTGTGGTAAATAGCGGGGTGAGGTGTGTGGTAAATAGTGGGGTGAGGTGTTTGGTAAATAGTGGGGTGAGGTGTGTGGTAAATAGCGGGGTGATGTGTGGTAAATAGCGGGGTGAGAGGTGTGTGGTAAAAGTTCCAAAAACAAAGGAGTTATAAGTTAATCTTAATTCTTTCGAATAATTTACCTTAGGGTAATGCAGCAAAACCAAAAGGAAATACTAAATTCATTCCAATTAGAATTATAGATCGTCAACTGTGAAAAAATAAAAATCTATGTTGTATTAAAATTGCAATGTGTATATTAAAATTAAAATCCATGTATTAAAATTGCAATGTGTGTATTAAAATTAGAGTGTGTGTATTACAATGAAAATATGTGTATTGGAATTGAAATTGTAAAGTATGAAATAATATTGAAATATGTGTAGTAAAATTGGAACGTGCGTATTAAAATTAAATGAATCTATTAGAACTGAAGTGCGTGCATTAAAATTAAAATTTTTATGATATAAAATGAATTTAATTAATCTTTAGTGCATGCATTACACGAAGTGGAGTTCTGACCCCAAAATTTTCGGCTAACATTGAGTGTAAGAGACCATCTCCTTGGAACCCGCGCACGGGAACCCACAAGCGTTCAGAGGAACTTATCTGTTGCTCCTACTTATCCTACAACTCCAATTATTTCATATAATTAAATTAGGTTCGAGCACTCTTGCAAGTTTTAAAATGAAAATGACAGTAAAGACAGTTGATCTAAAAATCATTTAAATGCGTGCACGTCGCGGCTTTAGGCTCAAGCCATTATCGACACCTATAAAAGCGAATTGAAAATACAAAGAAATGTGACAGGGCTAAAAGACAAAAGAATACGTTCACGTATAAAAATTATTTTTAAACCAGCTATCCTTACTATCATTTTCATTCTAATTATTTCATTTTGATGCATTAACTGTGCAACAGATTACTTCAGTGCTAATTTAATTGATGCCGGTGCTAGAACTTCATTCTGACTGCTAGATTACTAGCATGTAATACTCAACTTACAAGCATGTAGTAAGTTACTTCAACATGCTAGTAATCATTATGAGCTAGTCTAGAAAAGTGCTTGTAATTGTTACTAGCAATGCTAGGACTACGCACTGCTAATTGACGGTGGTCATGCTCCAATAGCATGCTAGTATGCATTACCACCAACTGTACCATACCAGTTATCTATGATACCTTATACTGGTTTAAGTTACCTCTATCATTTATCCCGTTAAAATCCAGCTTGATAAACAGGATATAATATTACAAAATACCATTATTTTGTAATATTATATCCTGTTTATCTAGCTATCTATTTATCCCGTTGAAATCCAGCTTGATAAACAGGATATAATATTACAAAATACCATTATTTTGTAATATTATATCCTGTTTATCTAGCTATCTATTTATCCCGTTAAAATCCAGCGTGATAAACAGGATATAATATTACAAAATACCATTATTTTGTAATATTATATCCTGTTTATCTAGCTATCTATTTATCCCGTTAAAATCCAGCTTGATAAACAGGATATAATATTACAAAATACCATTATTTTGTAATATTATATCCTGTTTATCTAGCTATCTATTTATCCCGTTAAAATCCAGCTTGATAGAGAGGATATAATATTACAAAATACCATTATTTTGTAATATTATATCCTGTTCATCTAGCTATCTATTTATCCCGTCAAAATCCAGCTTGATAAACAGGATATAATATTACAAAATACCATTATTTTGTAATATTATATCCTGTTTATCTAGCTATCTATTTATCCCGTTAAAATCCAGCTTGATAAACAGGATATAATATTACAAAATACCATTATTTTGTAATATTATATCCTGTTTATCTAGCTATCTATTTATCCCGGTAAAATCCAGCTTGATAAACAGGATATAATATTACAAAATACCATTATTTTGTAATGTTATATCCTGTTTATCTAGCTATTTATTTATCCCGTTAAAATCCAGCTTGATAAACAGGATATAATATTACAAAATACCATTATTTTGTAATATTATATCCTGTTTATCTAGCTATCTATTTATCCCGTTAAAATCCAGCTTGATAAACAGGATATAATATTACAAAATACCATTATTTTGTAATATTATATCCTGTTTATCTAGCTGGATTTTAACGGGATAAATGATTGAGGTAGCTTCAAAATTAAACCGGTATAAGGTATCATAGATAACTGGTATGGTACAGTATTTAAAATCACTGGTATTTAAAATCAAAGGGTGCTTTTCAGGGACACCTTAAACGTAAATCTTATTGCGCTTTGCTGCAACATCTTTTTTTAGTCACGGTATAGCGACGCTGAGCACAAATACCTTTTAATTTTCAATGCAGAATTGTGTGTCACTGCTACAGCTCAGTTGTAGGTTTGCCTGCGGCAGGATTCATTAGGAAAATTGGACAGTTCAGTAAGCAACGGTGTTGTGGTGATGGAGCACACGCTTCTTGTATTGCGTCGAAAAATACAGGGGTTTTGTATGTAGGTGTCGACACTCTGGAGGAAAAGAAGATAGGACACGTGTTTCTGAAGTATAAGATCAAAAACTAAAATACATCGGTAGTAATAATAATGATAATAATAATGCGAAATTTAGGAATAAGGTAAAAATACCCCATGTAATTTTTTTTATTTAATTTTACGTAAGAGAAGTTGTTTGTTTAAACTAAAATCGACCCTCACGGAATAGGAGAATTTATGATTTTCTCGTGGCTGAAGAGTTTCCGATGTGGAGCGAAAAACCCACTTGCCTTTTATACGTGCAAGGATTTCAAGAATAACAGCAATAGAAAATGTAAGACGCTTTAATAGCCCTCAATTCAAACGTCGTAGGTATAAATGCAAATTTAACAAGTGTTTCGTTTGCTTAACTCGAGGTCGAAAATAGAAAACTTGTAAAATTCTAGAGCGCGCGGTATTTGAACTAGCTTTCATCAACTCTTGTTGAAATACCGGTAACTTCAAAAATAGTCGACTAAAGATTTTTTTCTGCTTTTTTTAAATGCATATCGAGGAGTTCATTTCTATGCGCCAACCAATGTTACATTAAATGTTTTCTATTGTGAATCTAAAAATGTACGCACTTCAAAATTGGTTGCGTGGAACTGACCTTGGCTGGAAATCCTTTTAATTCGAAGCACTTTGATTTTCAAGGAAATTGAATCGAAACTTTTAGGTTCTGTACAGAACTTCAATTGATTTTTTATCTTTCTAAAGCATTTCACTTTGAAAAAATTTGCTTTTTAATTTCTTCAACTGCTTTTCAGTTGCCCTTTACCAATGACTGCTTGATTCATGGTGGAAAAACTTCTATCATGGAGTTCATGTTTTTTTCAGAGAGTGCATGCTTTGAGAAGTATTCAAAAAGGGCTTACATCTGGTTCAAAGAATGGCCTTTTTACAAACGTTGTTTACAAAAAAACGTACTTTTCTTGACTTACCTTTCATGAAAGTGTAGTTCTGTTTGCCTACTCTGTAAAATAATTTAATGCCCAGAACATGCTTCATAAAGCCCTAAGCATTGTGAAAGGTTTAGTTTTTAGTAACATATCAAATAATATTTTAATTACAGTAGAAATTATTCATGTTCCCTTACGTATCATTTGATGCCAACAACATATTTCATAAAGCTTTAAGCATTTCGGAAGATTTAGTAAATATCGAGCAATATTTTATTAAAGTACTGTACAAAATATCTAAACTCACCTACCCTGCGATCACAACCCAGCGTAACTTTCTCCCGAAAGCATCTATAATTTTAGCCGCCCTAGCGTGGCCTCCGCACTGAACGCCTAAACATATTGATTGCAGTGCGTTAAACCGAAGTTCAACATTCAACTCAAATTTAAGTTCAATTGTAGTAAGAAATTTTCAAAGTAGCAAACATAAACTGAATTATGCCTTCAATTAGTTTTGGTAAAGTATTGATAATAATTGAGTTTGCGACTACTGGTCGGTCAGCAGCTTTGTGAAAATCCCCTCCGTTCACACCGGCGGCTCACGTCGCGGTCAAAGAGTTAAATCATATAAGCAGGGTGAAGGAGTTGGACCGGGATGCGAAGCAACTCGTTCGATGAAACCCTGACCAGGTAAGCAACTGACCTGAGCTATGAGGGAAATAACAGCTCGCTAGATTGCTTGAGAAATGACCTCAATCATAGGATTGCCCGGAGGTGCCCGCAGCGGTCAAATGGCGTCGATTGCGCCTTGCACGTAATTCCTGCGCAGCGTCGAGCGAGGGACGGGGTGGCAAACATGGAAGGCATCAATTTATTAAAGTGAAGAAGAGTACAATGATGAAGGGGAGAAATGAAGGACGATTATGAGTAGCTGAAAACATGGAGAGTTTACAGTACGGTAAACGATTAGCAATATAAAGAAGTAAGGAAACGTGAATAGTTACTGCACTAAATATGCCACAGAATTAACGTATGAATCATAAAACGAAGCAATTAACCTTTCGAAAATATTAGCGAGCATTGAAAATATGCATGAACTTTAGAATTAGCTGATAAATTATCCATTAAATATTCTACAAACGCACAAACGATCCAAATATTGCGCAAAAAGTATGTGCGTTGTTGTGTTCTTTCGGATTCTACAATAATTATCTTCAGGACTACGAAATACTCATATAAAATTGAATATTTTTTTCTTCCAACCATAAAAAATATTTTGTGTAAAAACATGTTGATGATGATTGGTAACGTTGAAGTGTTTTGATTGTGATTATCGAAAATGAGTTTCAAATGTAATCGGTGATCTACGATCAAATTTACCGCACACGTATTCTGGTGCTACTTCATTTAGATGTTTCGTTCGCTTGTTGCTATATTTTAATTTTATAAATCTAATCGTGATGAATTTGCGTTATACTTATCCATGACAATCTCTTCAGTGTTGTGTGATGTTTGGAATAGATTATGTATGTCAATAGTATATCATGATAAACTATTCATGATAATAGGATATCATGAATTGTATGTCGGTTATCAATGGTATCTAAATTGCGATTTTTAAACCCATAAAATCGATTGGATTTTTAAATGTATTTTCAACATTTCTAATCTTGGCTTCTAATCAATTTTCAATATCAAAATTCTGTACTATTTCGAGTCAAAATGTATTCAAATAGCTGCTACAATAAACATATCTCGTAGAGCATTAAATACGTTCGAGACGAACTGATTTTTTTTATTTATTTACTTTGAAGCGCTTTTTTTCTTCGAGACGCGTTGTAGCCATGGTACGATGACGCTCGGTCTTAACAATTGGAAAGAACGAAATATTTCTTCGGTGAAGAAAACTGTTACATTAAAATCTATGTTGAGATTCGATGGCGCGCTCATGATTGCGGGACTGTATTGCTCTCCAGTGGCAGGAATAAAAGGGCACCATGCTATTTCCAAACAGTTTGCGACGTTGAATTCAAACCCAAGCTTCCTTTGAGTTAAGTTCATTTTCGAAAAAATAAAAGAACGTTCAAATTTTTATAGACTCTTTGTCGTTAATTAGAAAATTTTAGTTATCATGAGGAAGTAGTTTTGTGTCAGGAAAAGCAGTTGTTTTTCACATCCGCCTATAACTTCCGCCCAGGCAAGCTGTTTTCAGCAGCAAAAACAGTTGCTTCTCTCTACTTTTAACTTTCAACCCTGTAAGCAAGTTTTTTTTTGCGATAATACAAACAGTTGCTTTTCACAACCTCCTCGAACTTTTGTCCTAGAAAGCAAGTCGTTTGCTTCAGCGAAAACATTTGCTTTTCATCATCACCATCGCAAGTTGTTTACAGCAGCAAAGGCGTTTTTATCACTACCTCCTCTGACTTTCACCACAGCATGTTTTTTACAGCAGCAAAAGCGTTTTTCATCACTACCTCCTCTAACTTGTACCCAATGCAAGTTGTTTACAGCGGCAAGAACGTTTTTCATCACTACCTCCTCTAACTTTCACTATTGAATGCAAGTTGTTTACAGCAGCAAAAGCGTTTTTCATCACTACCTTCTCTAAATTTCCCTCAGCGCAAGTCGTTCACAGCATCAAGAAGCATTTCTTACCACTACCTCCTTTAACTTTCACTATTCAGTGTTCAAGTTGTTTACAGTAGCAGCAAGTATCACTACCAACGACCTAAATATAAATATTGACATCTAGCCACCGTGACCGCGCACGGAGGCGACATAGCAGCACCTCATGAACAGAGCAGTAGGGGTTCCATGACCTCCTTGCTGGTACCTCTAGGATCTGTGAGCTTAGTACTCAATAGGCAGCTTCAGGGGTAACTGGTTGTATGAACCTGCGCCGTGTTGAGCTATCCTTACTGGTCAGGGTTACCTTGTTGCTGAAATTTTGTGTTTTTTGATGTTAGCTAGTCGTGAGGTGGCTCGGTGCATTTCGTTAACCAACCCAGTCTAATTTCTTTGCCGGAGCATGCATGTTTTTCACCGCCCTAGCGATTTAATTACTTGGGTGGCGAAAAACATGCATACAGGCGGCGAAAATGTTAGTATGGGAATTTCATTAAGGACTTTTGATAACCCAGTATAATTTTAAACTCTGTTGAAAGTAATTCTGCAGGAATTGAATTAAGTGGAATTTGCAGTTATCTTTCGGTTTCGTTTTGTTGTGTGAAATTGTGCTTGTTTTTGCGATAACTTTTTCTCACATACTTGTGCGTAAACGGTGTTCATTCATTCATGAGTTAGCGGGGTCATTACCTGTGTGAAGCCATACTGTCCAGACTCATACCTGTGTGAGGTAAGTTCTGTACTTGCTTTTGGAGAGCAGCAATTTATTTCTAACTTAAAAAGTACAAATAGCACTGTCGCTTCGATTGTTTTGTGCTATTTTCTTGATTTACGCAATTTTAAGATGAAGGGTGTATTAAAAGCTTAGTTGTATGTATTTGACAAAGCTTTATACTTATGTCTATCCCAACATAAATGTAGAAACATGCATACATATATCCACTACTACTTATATATTTGTGCATACGTGCAGAAATGCAAAAACGCGTCATATTCCTACATATACATAAGCAGATGTGTATTTAAATGAGCTCATTCATACATTTATGCGCAATAATGTGATTATAAGTACTTATGCATCGATGTAAATGTGCTGTGAGTTGCTTCAAAGAGACCGGTTAGTATTGAATGCAACATGTGGACTCGCATATTTGTTCAAAATATCTGTTGCGGATGTTAGCTCGTTGATCAATGATAGCTGAATTGTATTGGAAAAAAATTAAAAAATTTTAAATCCAATTTTGTTTCTTACAAATCAGATATCTTTAAGAACAAATTAAATTTCACTTAAGAATATTAAAAATATTAAAATCTTATTATTAGAAGAAAATTTGGGTTTTGTCAGTGACACATTGAGTTTTGTATTGGGGCACCATATTTCCTTCCTCACAGACGGCCACATTTTGTTCAGAGGGCATCAGATTCCGTGTGAGACAAATGGAATCCGAAACGGTACAAGCAAATCTGGACCAGTTGGATCATACGTCTGTAGTGTCAATTTTTAGGGAAAACTCGTCGTGGAGCCGGCTTTTGTTACAAATCGTATCCATTATACAAACCAAGGGAATTTTTGATTCATCTTGAGCTGTGCATGTTCCAGGGTGTAAAATTTTCCCTTTTATTAAAAATGAAAGCAGAGAGTAGAAGGAAGCAGCCAGCCAACTTAATAACCTACCAAGCTGATTAACAAGGTAATGAGAGTTTAATGATTTCGAAGTTAACGGTATATAACACTGAATTGAATCATATTTGCGTAATAGTAAATGATGCCAATTTCATTGAAAATTTTGCAATTGACAGTCGAATAAACAATTTTAATCCATGAAAATTGTGTGCAATGAATAAGGGGATTTGTCTTATGTTATTACTAATTCGATGTTAATTGATGAAGAATGATGGGTAATTTCAGGTCACTCGGACAATACATATATATATATATATATATATATACTTGTGCGTAACTGGTTGTATGACGCAATCCTAAAACGAGCAATCCTAAATATATATATATATATGTATATATAATTACATATATATAGATTATAGAATGTATGTACTGTATATCTCAAACACGATGAACTTAAAATCTACGGAATTTAATCCCGCACTCTACGTCCTAATTCGGAATTCCAGCGATAGTATAAAAATATGATATTTAATTATATTCATCTATCTATTTTCATAATGTCGATAAAAATATTCAACATCTATTCAAATGATATCAAATTAGCATGGCTTTGCAATGATGCGGATTTGCCGAGCTAATTTTTTATGAGAGGCACGAAGAATAAAAGAAATCACTGAAGTAATACGACTAATTTCTCGTTTCAAGATTGACTACAATAAGCAAAACAAAAATATTTAAATTATGTAACGTCGTCTAAAATTAGTCTGTGAGGTCTGAACAGCAAAACGATTAGTTCGTGTTTAAGGTTGTACCGAGTTTTGGCACGAACATCTTTAATTTTTTTTTAAGAAATCAAAAAGTTTCATACAAGGCTAAGTTGACTAAAGTTTATTTTTGCATGCCTACCTCTAACTTGGTTGTGTTTAGTTTCTCATCATACGTTACTCTAGAGCGAATTAAATTTAAAACTTTATTGATACTTCCAACGCCTTGTTGAGTTTTTTGGAATTTTTTATGTATAATGTAAAAATTGGAAAAAATCAAATATTAAAAATGATGTATAATAATACGAGTAAGAACAAGAAATCTGTAAAAAAATGGATAGCCAACGGCAAATACATTTCGGCAACCTGTTTTATCCCATCCTTAACTAGCTCACCTAAGCGCACGATCGGCAATCCTAAATTTGAAAATTTGTAATAGCAAATATCCTATAATTTCAAATTTGAAATTAAATATGATAATAATACCTCTATTATTAATGTACAATAACCACAGAATTATTATCCTGCATTATGAACTAAGATAACACGGAACTAAAGTTTTCAGGCCTAAGACTACCGTTTTAAATGAACCGAGCTGAGGACAATCTAAAATCCATTATCACAATTCATGTTTAGTATACCTTTGAGTTTTATTCCGTTCTTTGCCAGAGTTTTTAAGTGATATTCACCGTATGGTGAATAAAAACTTCATAAGTAACTTAAGCTGTACGTAAGGTAAATAAAGACTACATAAGGAATATAAACTGTACGTAAGGTAAATAAAGACTACATAAGGAACATAGACTGTACGTAAGGTAAATAAAAACTACATAAGGTACATATACTGTACGTAAGATAAATAAAGACCATATTAGGAACTTAGACTGTACGTAAGGTAAATAAAAACTACATAAGGAACATAGACTGTACGTGAGGTAAATAAAGACCATGTTAGGAACTTAGACTGTACGTAAGGTAAATAAAGACTACATAAGGAACATAGACTGTACGTAAGGTAAATAAAGACCATATTAGGAACTTAGACTGTACGTTAGGGGAATAAAAACTACATAAGGAACATAGACCGTACGCAAGGTAAATAAAGACCATATTAGGAACTTAGACTGTACGTAAGGTAAATAAAGACCATATAAGGAACTTAGACTGTACATAAGGTGAATAAATTGAGCTCTATTCAGATTACGTTAGGACGGGTCTGGCTTGGCCAGGGAGGTTTGGCTCATTTAAATAAGAAAAGTATTCGTAAGACCGACATGAATGTTAGAATTCAAGGCAAGATTTGCAGGTTCATGCTGATGTTTATAATATTAAATTAAATGATGAAAGTTGTGCATGAGCATTAGGTTCAAAATAAATAAGAGTATAAATTCAGAGCCATCAATATTGAATTCATTTTATACGCTAACATCTAAAATAGTCTCCTTTATAATTCACAATTTCTTAATCACATATCCATGACAGCGGCTCTATCTTCATTCTTAAAGCAAAGATAGAAATTCATAACGATAATTTGAGTAGGTAATTAATTAAAGCCAGAACAGTGAAAGGATAATGCTTTTTATGTGCATGCATAGTGGCAAGAAAATTATTTACACAAATATTCTATCAATTTTGACACATTAAAACCGTAAAGTTAAGGGCACAGAAATATTCCTGCGTGCGTCCATGGCTAAAATAAAATTTCATGTCGTTATTTTATGTCAGCACCAGAAAAGCCATAACCTGGAGAAGTTTAGCGTACCTGTACTTTTGTATTAAGCAGCTTTGCTTTATGAAACTTCATAGGGTGACAACAGAACGATAACTATTTTAAAGGCGCTAATTTCGTGTTCTATTCAGTGAAATGAATTCACCAGTGATCCCCAGTTAGTCCGTGCATTACGGAATAAGGTTGTCGCTAGACTAAGTAAACCAAGTGAGGAATTTTGCGTCAAAAATCTTATATTCACGACTAGAATTATACCTGAAACATCAGTTTTTTTCCATCAGTATTGCGGAGGAAAATCTGAGGTCCCTAGCGAAAGGTTAGGCAGGCAATCTTTTTAAGGAATAGAATATTTTTTCCATTCATTAGAAGACATTTTCTTGTTGTTCTGCTTTCCTGTTTTTCAGCCCCTACTACTCTCTTCTTCAAATTTTCGTTTTTTTTTAATTTATTTCTAAACTTATTGCTTCTATGCGCCTTGTGCATAGATTCTGTGAGCTCTTCAGTCGGTCGATACTTAATTACGCCTTTATCCTTCATCTTTTTGAAAGAACTTTGTTGCACTTCAGGAGGCTTAAATTAGCTTAGCTTATCTAATCTATCATTATTGTTTGCTTTTCAGAATAAGACGCATCACTTGAGCTAACTTTAAACATGGAACCTGCTCCTCATAAATCTTCACCAAACAGATTTCTTTACCTCAACGTAAAGTATTTAAAATTATTCTATTCCTTTTCATGACGTCGATTTTTCACGATGAGCAACAACACGACGTCGATTTTACGGGCGTAAATAATGTCATGCTAGGCGCCTGTTGCAATTTGTTTTTACTGGTCATAAAGTACACCAAGAAAATTACATCAGTTGACGCCGTAGAAGCCTTCGCTCCTAGAAGTTTAAGGATGAGATCATTCTAAGACATTTTTATGGCAACTTAAAGTTTTGATTCGAAAGATGACATCATTAAAGGAGGAGGATCTTATATATATCATCACCTAAATAATCTTCCATAGTTCAAACTATTAACCAGTGCATTGATTCGTTACAGAATACATTTAAACGCAAAATTAGCGATCAAAATAGCACTAGAGTTTGATTGTAAGTAAGATCAGTCTGCTGGGTGGGGACTAGAGCATTTGAAAGTCACGCTTGTAAAATGTTCAACGTTGTTCATCCCAATTGCTAGACTTCATTATTCTTAAGGTAGAGGCTGCTGAGTTACGCAGCGTATTACGTAATCAATCACCAAAATGTACCATTACGATTCTGATTTTTTTAATGTTTGGCATCGCTACCGTACTTCCTATATTCTTGCATTACTACAGTAATTCCTATATTCTTGCATCGCTACAGTAATTCCTATATTCTTGCATTGCAACAGTAATTCCTATATTCTTGCATCGCTACAGTAATTCCCATATTATTGCAGGCCACAATAGACTTCAGTATTCACGCTTTTTATTTAATCATGAATGGTCCTCCTGGGATTTTTCAATACTACAGCTTGCTAGTTACATTGAAATCACGCTT
Source organism: Morinoia aosen (assembly GCA_030386875.1). Classification (NCBI taxonomy): domain Eukaryota; kingdom Metazoa; phylum Arthropoda; class Malacostraca; order Amphipoda; family Talitridae; genus Morinoia; species Morinoia aosen. The sequence goes on from CM059558.1 coordinate 23,485,445, forward strand.
CTTGTATCAATTTAAATCGCATATTCGCGATCATTCAGAATAACGTCAAAAAGCAATCATGCTTCTTCTTTGAGTTTAAATCCTCCTTCTCGAACGCTTTAGACTCACGTAACTGAAATCGTGTATTTTGTTTGAGCGTATGTTGTCCTTCCCAGACACTTGAGACTCTTGTCAAAATGCAAACACTCTTTTTGTTTGACCGTACATTATTCTTCTAGGGCACTTTAGACTTACGTCGAAATGAAATCACACTTTTTGTTCGAAAGCTTTTGCTGTCTTCGGACAGAGGCAAACACGCTTCTCGTTTGAACGTAAACTGTCCTTTTCGAACACTTCAGACTGATGTCGAACAGCAATCATGCTTCATGTTCGAGTATCTATCCCACAAGTGACGTGTGAGCCACCAAAGTAGCGCTCATCCCGGGAGTGTTCTATTAAGAAATCCAGACGTGGCTTTGAGCCATATGCAATCGTCCCAAGAGCTTTAATGATCAAGGGAGCCTCTGATGTTAATTACGTTCTAAATAAAGGCACTGGCCGACCCTCTGATCCAGAGAGCGATGTCTTGTGGTTGTTTCATTGCATAAGCTCTTATTCTGAGGTGCGCGTAAGACTTTGTGATGCCAGACTGCGACAAGTGTGATCATTGTTAAGCGATGATGAGGGAATCTTGTGGTTGTTTTAAAACATCTTTTATTTTCAGAAGGAAACAAATTGACTTTGTGGCGCCGGTACTGCGACAAGTGTGATTGTTGGTAGGCGACTATGAGAAATCTTGCAGTTGTTTACCAGATATTTTTTATTTTCAGAAGAAAAGAAGTTAGAGGCGCGAGTACAGCGACCAATCTAAGCACTAATTTCAAGAGTGACAATTGTTGAACAAAGTGTTATGGTTGTTTCATGACATAGGCATATGTACTTAAGTGAAAACAAGACTATATAATGCCGGTACGCAGACAAATCTTGGCGCCACTGGCAAGAGTGTCAATTGCAGGTTTTTTACTGTTGTCTTTAATAATATCTGGTCTGAAGAAAGAGTTGGTTGCTTAATTATTATACTTTTATCTTGCTTCAACGACTTTTTTCAATCTTAGTTTTTCATGCGTTAGAATATCGGTGCATGAAACGATTTGAGCATAGATTCTCCGTTCTCCTAATTTTTTAATAATTAATTAAGTAATTTGATTATTTCTCTTAATAAATTTTATACCAGGCTGTGCCATTATTTTATCTCTCTTGGGAACACATTTGGTGATGAGGAAAGTGGAACGCAACTAATATTAATCTAATCAAATAAGCTATAAGAGCCCAAAAACGATTCGTTCCACACGCTGCCAAACTGCTATGCTTTTATTTGAACTTTTCATATCACATCAATTGCTAGAGCTTTTTGTCAAGCGTTGTTCTGATATAGGTTTAGGAAATCAATACATTTATAACTTCATTTCCATCCATTTAATATTTTTCCCTTCTCGAAATGTTATTCCTATGTAGGAAGAGTGAAAGGATATTTTTAACTCCGTTGAAACCCAAAATATTCTTCCCATATAGAAAAGAGTGAATAAATATTCGTATTTTAGACGTTGTTGAACTAATATTCATATATACGTATACAAAAAATAAGCACATATATATTTAGTGTTCTTTTCATTCTGAAAATATTATTCTTTTATTGAAGGGAGAAAATGAGCACATATCATTCCACTAATACACAGATGATCACATCACATCAAAGGGAGTGAAGGAATATTTATGGTTCCATTATTTCTCAGAGTATAATTCATGTATGGAAGTGAGTAAATGAGAATGTCTTGCTTCAAACCTCCAACAGCGAATTTCCCTCATAATTGGATATTAAAAACGACAGGAAATTACTTTTATTAAACATGCATCAAAGTGTCATCCTTCAAATTGCCTTTAGAAAACAGCCATCATAGTGTCATCCTTCAAATTGCCTTTAGAAAACAGCCATCATAGTGTCATCCTTCAAATTGCCTTTAGAAAACAGGCGTCATGATGTCATCCTTCAAATTGCCCGCAGTACACAGGCGCCATGATGTCATCCTTCAAATTGCCCGCAGTAAACAGGCGTCATGATGTCATCCTTCAAATTGCCCGCAGTAAACAGGCGTCATGATGTCATCCTTCAAATTGCCCGCAGTAAACAGGCGTCATGATGTCATCCTTCAAATTGCCCGCAGTTAACAGGCGTCATGATGTCATCCTTCAAATTGCCCGCAGTAAACAGGCGTCATGATGTCATCCTTCCAATTGCCCGCAGTAAACAGGCGTCATGATGTCATCCTTCAAATTGCCCGCAGTAAACAGGCGTCATGATGTCATCCTTCAAATTGCCCGAAGTAAACAGGCGTCATGATGTCATCCTTCAAATTGCCCGCAGTAAACAGGCGTCATGATGTCATCCTTCCAATTGCCCTCAGTAAACAGGCGTCGTGATGTCATCCTTCAAATTGCCCGCAGTAAACAGGCGTCATGATGTCATCCTTCAAATTGCCCGCAGTAAACAGGCGTCATGATGTCATCCTTCAAATTGCCCGCAGTAAACAGGCGTCATGATGTCATCCTTCCAATTGCCCTCAGTAAACAGGCGTCATGATGTCATCCTTCAAATTGCCCTCAGTAAACAGGCGTCATGATGTCATCCTTCCAATTGCCCTCAGTAAACAGGCGTCATGATGTCATCCTTCCAATTGCCCTCAGTAAACAGGCGTCATGATGTCATCCTTCAAATTGCCCTCAGTAAACAGGCGTCATGATGTCATCCTTCAAATTGCCCGCAGTAAACAGGCGTCATGATGTCATCCTTCAAATTGCCCTCAGTAAACAGGCGTCATGATGTCATCCTTCAAATTGCCCTCAGTAAACAGGCGTCATGATGTCATCCTTCAAATTGCCCGCAGTAAACAGGCGTCATGATGTCATCCTTAAAATTGCCCTAAGTAAACAGGCGTCATGATGTCATCCTTAAAATTGCCCTCAGTAAACAGGCGTCATGATGTCATCCTTCCAATTGCCCTCAGTAAACAGGCGTCATGATGTCATCCTTCAAATTGCCCTCAGTAAACAGGCGTCATGATGTCATCCTTCCAATTGCCCTCAGTAAACAGGCGTCATGATGTCATCCTTCAAATTGCCCGCAGTAAACAGGCTTCATGATGTCATCCTTCCAATTGCCCTCAGTAAACAGGCGTCATCATGTCATCCTTCAAATTGCCCGCAGTAAACAGGCGTCATGATGTCATCCTTCAAATTGCCCGCAGTAAACAGGCGTCATGATGTTATCCTTCAAATTGCCCGCAGTAAACAGGTTTCATGATGTCATCCTTCAAATTTCCCGCAGTAAACAGGCGTCATGATGTCATCCTTCCAATTGCCCTCAGTAAACAGGCGTCATGATGTCATCCTTCAAATTTCCCGCAGTAAACAGGCGTCATGATGTCATCCTTCCAATTGCCCTCAGTAAACAGGCGTCATGATGTCATCCTTCCAATTGCCCGCAGTAAACAGGCGTCATGATGTCATCCTTCAAATTGCCCGCAGTAAACAGGCGTCATGATGTCATCCTTCAAATTGCCCGCAGTAAACAGGCGTCATGATGTCATCCTTCCAATTGCCCTCAGTAAACAGGCGTCATGATGTCATCCTTCAAATTGCCCGCAGTAAACAGGCGTCATGATGTCATCCTTCAAATTGCCCTAAGTAAACAGGCGTCATGATGTCATCCTTCAAATTGCCCGCAGTAAACAGGCGTCATCATGTCATCCTTCAAATTGCCCTCAGTAAACAGGCGTCATGATGTCATCCTTCAAATTGCCCTCAGTAAACAGGCGTCATGATGTCATCCTTCAAATTGCCCGCAGTAAACAGGCGTCATGATGTCATCCTTCAAATTGCCCTAAGTAAACAGGCGTCATGATGTCATCCTTCCAATTGCCCGCAGTAAACAGGCGTCATGATGTCATCCTTCAAATTGCCCTCAGTAAACAGGCGTCATGATGTCATCCTTCAAATTGCCCGCAGTAAACAGGCGTCATGATGTCATCCCTCAAATTGCCCTAAGTAAACAGGCGTCATGATGTCATCCTTCCAATTGCCCTCAGTAAACAGGCGTCATCATGTCATCCTTCAAATTGCCCTCAGTAAACAGGCGTCATGATGTCATCCTTCAAATTGCCCGCAGTAAACAGGCGTCATGATGTCATCCTTCAAATTGCCCGCAGTAAACAGGCGTCATGATGTCATCCTTCAAATTGCCCGCAGTAAACAGGCGTCATGATGTCATCCTTCCAATTGCCCGCAGTAAACAGGCGTCATGATGTCATCCTTCAAATTGCCCGCAGTAAACAGGCGTCATGATGTCATCCTTCAAATTGCCCGCAGTAAACAGGCGTCATGATGTCATCCTTCAAATTGCCCGCAGTAAACAGGCGTCATGATGTCATCCTTCAAATTGCCCGCAGTAAACAGGCGTCATGATGTCATCCTTCCAATTGCCCTCAGTAAACAGGCGTCATGATGTCATCCTTCAAATTGCCCGCAGTAAACAGGCGTCATGATGTCATCCTTCCAATTGCCCTCAGTAAACAGGCGTCATGATGTCATCCTTCAAATTGCCCTCAGTAAACAGGCGTCATGATGTCATCCTTCAAATTGCCCGCAGTAAACAGGCGTCATGATGTCATCCTTCAAATTGCCCTAAGTAAACAGGCGTCATGATGTCATCCTTCCAATTGCCCTCAGTAAACAGGCGTCATCATGTCATCCTTCAAATTGCCCTCAGTAAACAGGCGTCATGATGTCATCCTTCAAATTGCCCGCAGTAAACAGGCGTCATGATGTCATCCTTCAAATTGCCCGCAGTAAACAGGCGTCATGATGTCATCCTTCAAATTGCCCGCAGTAAACAGGCGTCATGATGTCATCCTTCAAATTGCCCGCAGTAAACAGGCGTCATGATGTCATCCTTCAAATTGCCCGCAGTAAACAGGCGTCATGATGTCATCCTTCAAATTGCCCGCAGTAAACAGGCGTCATGATGTCATCCTTCAAATTGCCCTAAGTAAACAGGCGTCATGATGTCATCCTTCCAATTGCCCTCAGTAAACAGGCGTCAAGATGTCATCCTTCCAATTGCCCGCAGTAAACAGGCGTCATGATGTCATCCTTCAAATTGCCCGCAGTAAACAGGCGTCATGATGTCATCCTTCAAATTGCCCGCAGTAAACAGGCGTCATGATGTCATCCTTCAAATTGCCCGCAGTAAACAGGCGTCATGATGTCATCCTTCAAATTGCCCTCAGTAAACAGGCGTCATGATGTCATCCTTCAAATTGCCCGCAGTAAACAGGCGTCATGATGTCATCCTTCAAATTGCCCGCAGTAAACAGGCGTCATGATGTCATCCTTCAAATTGCCTGCAGTAAACAGGCGTCATGATGTCATCCTTCAAATTGACCGCAGTAAACAGGCGTCATGATGTCATCCTTCAAATTGCCCGCAGTAAACAGGCGTCATGATGTCATCCTTCAAATTGCCCGCAGTAAACAGGCGTCATGATGTCATCCTTCAAATTGCCCGCAGTAAACAGGCGTCATTCATCAAACTTTTTAAATGATTCTTTTGAGGGCAAAACCATCATAAATAAATTTCAGTCTCTTTTCTGAGAAATAATTAGTTTATCAGATAAATTTGTCAACCATTTCAGGCTCTAAATAATTTTTTACTCACAACCTAATTAACATTAAATTCCGCTTGCGCGTAAATTATTACATTTCTGCGTAAGTTATTCAACTTCTGCGTAAGTTGTTCAAGTTGTGCGTAAATTATTTTACTTGCTTGTAAAGTATTCTGCGTGTGCATAAATTGTTCCACTTCTGAGTTAGTTATTCCGATTGCACGTAAATTATTATGCTTTTTCCTCAACTATTCTAGTATCGCGTGGCCTACGCGATACTAGAATAGCGGAATTTTGTTTACGGAATTTTGCGGAACAAACTATTCCGCAAAAAAAAAACAATGCGTAAACAAAAGCGGAATTTTGTTTACGCTTTGATTGTTCCGTTTTTCCGTAGATTATTCTTCTTCTGCGTAAATTATTCTTCTTGCTCAAGAATTATTCTGTTTATGGATAAATTATTCTTCTTGCGCGTCAATTATCCGGATTGAACTATAACTCTGAAATTTCTCCCGAGCAGATGTATCCCGGATGCAATCACTGAAGCAACCAAGCATGCGATGCGATATCTAATGCCTTAGAGGCAACTAATATCTTCAATATTAAATTGCGTTCGGCCGAAACGAAGAAAATATTCCGAATAACTTTTTTATTTATTATCAACGCCTCACGATTCATGTATATTTTGCTGAATATTAATGTATCAAATCTGGCGTTCAGATGACGTAATCTTAACTCGAATTATAAAATATTAGAAAGAAAGAAAAAATAGTTAATTTAAAAAAAAAAGATGATACGAAACCATCTTTCGTTTTTAAAAAGTTTCAACCCACAGATAAATAGTTCATTTACACACATCGGTATCGTAATACCCATGTATCTTGTCGAAACATTTGATTGAGATAAAAACCTGAAAAATACATTCACTTTGTAGACGTTATTTTTAGTTTGAAAATGCATGTGACTACCAGTAATAAAAAACAATAAATATTACAATACCAGTGACGTATTGATGAAAACGCTGTTGTTAGTGCTCAATTGCATTGGAATATGACTTTAGGAACTTACGATATCAAGGATTTATGTTGAAAGGAAAATGAGTTTCAATAATTCTGAGTCTAAGACTAGGAATGTTAATGAGTATATACGGGTATCATAAGAATATTTACGGGTACCATAAGAGTATATACGGGTACTGTGCCGTCTAGTACCATAAGAGTATTTACGGGTACCATAAGAGTATATACGGGTACCATAAGAGTATCCACGGGTACCGTAAGAGTATACAGTATACGGGTACCATAAAACATATACGGGTACCATAAGAGTATACACGGGTACCATAAGAGTATATACGGGTACCAAAAGAGTATACACGGGTACCGTAAGAGTATACAGTATACGGGTACCATAAGAACATATACGGGTACCATAAGAGTATACACGGATACCATAAGAGTATATACGGGTAACAAAAGAGTTTACACGGGTACCGTAAGAGTATACAGTATACGGGTACCATAAGAACATATATGGGTACCATAAGAGTATACACGGATATCATAAGACTATATACGGGTACCAAAAGAGTATACACGGGTACCGTAAGAGTATCCACGGGTGCCGTAAGAGTATACAGTATACGGGTACCATAAGAGTATACACGGATACCATAAGAGTATATACGGGTACGAAAAGAGTATACACGGGTACCATAAGAGTATATACGGGTACCAAAAGAGTATACACGGGTACCATAAGAGGATACACGGGTACCATAAGAGTATATGCGGGTACCATAAGAGTACATACGGGTACCAAAAGAGTATACACGCGTACCATAAGAGTATATACGGGTACCAAAAGAGTATACACGGGTACCATAAGAGTATATACGGGTACCAAAAGAGTATACACGGGTACCATAAGAGGATACACGGGTACCATAAGAGTATACACAGATACCATAAAAGTATATACGGGTACCAAAAGAGTATACACGGGTACCATAAGAGTATATACGGGTACCAAAAGAGTATACACGGGTACCATAAGAGTATATGCGGGTACCATAAGAGGATATACGGGTACCATAAGAGTATACACGGGTACCATAAGAGTATATACGGGTACCAAAAGAGTATACACGGGTACCATACGAGTATATACGGGTACCATAAGAGGATATACGGGTACCATATGAGAATACACGGGTACCATAAGAGTATATACGGGTACCATAAGAGGATACACGGGTACCATAAGAGTATATACGGGTACCATAGGAGTATATATGAGTACCATAAGAGTATATACGGGTATCATAAGAGTATATACGGGTACCATAAGAGTATATACGGGTACCATAAGAGTATATATGAGTACCATAAGAGTATATACGGGTACCATAAGAGTATATACGGGTACCATAGGAGTATATATGAGTACCATAAGAGTATATACGGGTATCATAAGAGTATATACGGGTACCATAAGAGTATATACGGGTACCATAAGAGTATATATGAGTACCATAAGAGTATATACGGGTACCATAGGAGTATATATGAGTACCATAAGAGTATATACGGGTACCATAAGAGTATATACGGGTACCATAAGAGTATATATGAGTACCATAAGAGTATATACGGGTACCATAAGAGTATATACGGGTACCATAAGAGTATATATGAGTACCATAAGAGTATATACGGGTACCATAAGAGTATATATGAGTACCATAAGAGTATATACGGGTACCATAAGAGTATATACGGGTACCATAAGAGTATATATGAGTACCATAAGAGTATATATGAGTACCATAAGAGTATATATGAGTACCATAAGAGTATATACGGGTACCATAAGAGTATATACGGGTACCATAAGAGTATATATGAGTACCATAAGAGTATATACGGGTACCATAAGAGTATATACGGGTACCATAAGAGTATATACGGGTACCATAAGAGTATATATGAGTACCATAAGAGTATATACGGGTACCATAATAGTATATACGGGTACCATAAGAGTATATACGGGTACCATAAGAGTATATATGAGTACCATAAGAGTATATACGGGTACCATAATAGTATATACGGGTACCATAAGAGTATATACGGGTACCATAAGAGTATATATGAGTACCATAAGAGTATATACGGGTATTATAAGAGTATATACGGGTACCATAAGAGTATATACGGGTACCATAAGAGTATAAATGAGTACCATAAGAGTATATACGGGTACCATGTCAATGCTTGTAGAAGAGATTGAGAGAAAACATAAAAATATATTCCCATGGCAAGTTATTCTAAGTTTGATAATATTTAAGAATGAATGTGATTAAAGAAACGTAAATATGAACACAGTCTGGTGAAATGCTTTCGAAAATCTCCAGGTACATCGTACGTCGCAGGCAACTCGTGACCAGAGGATTAATATTACAAGTATAATGAGTGGATCTACAAAAAGAAAAATACAACAACGACAACGACATCACCAGCAACAATTATCATTATAATAAAAACTAAAAATACAATAACAGCCACAACAATAATAATAGTAATAATAACAACAACAATAATAATAGTAATAATAACAACAACAATAACAATACTAAAATATTACCTCGTAACCAGAGAGGACACACCAAGACCTCGTCCGAAGGGCGCGAGCCTCCTGCTGGCGAGGGAGCTGCAGCACCGCCGCAGGCAGGCAGGGCAGCAGGGGGGCATTGGCGAGCAGTACACGGACAAGGACCGGGCGGCCGCGGTTACCATGGGCGACCAGGACATCAAGACGTCGTTGAAGGTCAGTTTTGTGCATTAAAACTTCGTTAAACGTCAGTTTCGAACATTATGACGTAATTGAAGGTTAGTTTTGTGTATCATGCCGACGTTAAAGGCATTAAAACTTTGTTAAAGGTCAGTTGTGTGCATGGTGGCGTCGTTAAAGGTCAGTTTTGTGCATGGTGGCGTTGTTAAAGGTTAGTTTTGTGTACCATGCTGACGTTAAAAGCATTTAAACTTTGTTAAAGGTCAGTTGTGTGCATGGTGGCGTTGTTAAAGGTTAGTTTTGTGTATCATGCTGACGTTAAAGGCATTTAAACTTTGTTAAAGGTCAGTTGTGTGCATGGTGGCGTTGTTAAAGGTTAGTTTTGTGTACCATGCTGACGTTAAAAGCATTTAAACTTTGTTAAAGGTCAGTTGTGTGCATGGTGGCGTCGTTAAAGGTTAGTTTTGTGTATCATGCTGACGTTAAAGGCATGTAAACTTTGTTAAAGGTCAGTTGTGTGCATGGTGGCGTCGTTAAAAATTAGTTTTGTGTATCATGCCGACGTTAAAGGCATTAAAACTTTGTTAAATGTCAGTTTTGTGCATAGTGGCGTCGTTAAAGGTCAGTTTCGTACATTATGACGTAATTAAAGGTTAGCTTTGTGTATCATGCCGACGTTAAAGGCATTAAAACCTTGTTAAAGGTCAGTTTCGTACATTATGACGTAATTGAAGGTTAGTTTTGTGTATCATGCCGACGTTAAAGGCATTAAAACTTTGTTAAAGGTCAGTTTCGTACATTATGACGTAATTGAAGGTTAGTTTTGTGTATCATGCCGACGTTAAAGGCATTAAAACTTTGTTAAAGGTCAGTTTCGTACATTATGACGTAATTGAATGTTAGTTTCGCTCATTATAACGTCCCTAAAGGCCAGTGTGATGCATAAAAACGTCGTCAAAGGTCAGTATCGTGTATCATGACGTGATTAAAGGCCACTGTGGGGCATCAAAACGTCGTTAAAGGTCAGTGAGGTGCATCATGACGACCGTAAAGTTCAGATTGGAGCATTTTGCGTTATAACTTCTTTGATTGATTCATCAAGACCTGCCTGCAGATGATATTGGTGCTTCATGCCTTCATTTAAAGCCACATTGGTGCGTCGGGACGTCATCAGAGGTTAGATTGGTGAAGGCCACGATTAGGGGATTAGGGTTTTAAAGCATCGTTAATAGCCAGACTGGAGCAATGGAATGACGATAAAGGGCAGATTAGTGAATCGTGACGTCATTTCATCGTCATGCATCGTGACTAGAGCACCAAAACGCCAATAAAGGCCAGTTTTAAGCAAATTGATGTCAATCAAAGCTGGTTGCAGTATCACAACGGTATTGGGGTAAAGGCCAAATTGAAGTATCGGAGCAACGTTCAAGGTGAGATTAGTTTCGCAAAAACGTCGTTTTATGTCTCATTGGACCATCATAACGTAGTCAAAAGTCAAGATTGAACTTATAGGGCAAGATTAAGAGTTAGATTAGGGCATGAAGGTGATCACCTTCATTGGTCTGATAATCACACTTTGCTCTTCTCCAACTAGACTTCCAACCCAAGGTGCCCAGATTTCTATTGTTTCTCAGGCCCCTACCACCAAGATTTCGCTATTACCCATGCTCCTGCATGAAGGTGATATTGAAGTTCATGTTGAAGCATCAAGATGAGAGCATGAGGACTTGAAAAAATATCAAATTAAGGAATACAAATTTCACCATAGGACCTTTTTTGGTTGAAATCTGAGTTGAAAACGAGATATCTTTGAAAGTCTCATTCGAAAATTCATTCGTCCCGGGTAACCATAATGATCTCCCGTGACATCATTTAAAGATTGAACGGAGCATCTAGATGTCCTTGACATTAAAATATGTCATTCACACTTTGATTGACCCGGATTGAGCAGCAGTTCAATATTGAACTCGAAAAAAGCCAAATTTAGAAATCAATTTCATAAACAACAAACGTTGAAGAGATCGTGATTTCATTTAGTTTTGGCTACGTGTCAATGAAATTTGAGTTTATAACTACGATAGTCAGTAACATTATGAAAATCCCCTTAGTGCCCAAATTAAAGGCTTAAAAAATCTGATTCGGCACATTCACTTCGCAGTGAAGTTGTTAAAGCTTTTTAGGTTAAATCGGCTTAGTGAGACATCATTTAATATTTGATTCGAGCATCATGACATCGTTACAGGTCGTATTGAACCATTAGGAGAGATCAGACGCAAAATCATTAGGCTAGATCACACCAAAACCATTAGGCTAGATCAGATCATACCATTAGGTTGCATCAGACCAAACCCTTAGGCTATATCAGATCAGGCATACCATTAGTGTAGATCAGATCATACCATTAGGCTATATCAGATCATATCGTTAGGCTAGATCAGACTAAATCATTAGGATAGATCAGACCAAACCATTAGGCTAGATCAAACCAAACTGTTAGGTTAGATTAGGACATCGAGACCAGAGAAGTCTGACCCATAAGACCAAAGACCAAATAATCTCCAAGGTTCGTCACAGCATTTCGAAATGTCTAAAAGTGAATGGCCTGATTTTCTGGCACTATTTGGCTCTCAAGTTATTCGTTCATGGGGGTGACAACTACAGCTTCTTAAACGCATTAGTTGAGACTTGAGAACTGAGAACTGGTAGCTAAGCGCACCGTCCTTTGCCACGCAGGAGTAACTGTTGATTTTGGTGTGAGGTTTCACGCGTCTACTATTAGAAGTAACTGTAATTGGTACTTAGCTGTAGGTAGCAAATAATTGGTCCTAACGGTAGTAATTGTGATTGCCACCTCAATATTGGTAGTGATTAATTGATCGTAATGGTGGCAATTGTAATAGTACTTCGTTATTGGAAGAAATTATCGGCCACAATGGTAGTAATTGTGATCGGTGCTTCGTTATTGGTAAGAACTTATTATTTTTAATTGTAGCAAATACAATTGGGGATTTGTTGAAAAGAGCTTACAAAGTGTGCTGCTTGTGGGTCAAATTTAGAGCAGAATTAATTAAAGATAAGCGCTTGTCACTATAAACCATTTTTACACTGCCTGAATCGATCAAAGAGTTAGCAAGTTTTGGACAGAGTTAAAAGTAGTAAAAGTATCCGAAGCCAGCAAAACTTTTCTATTTATATGAATAGGAGTTTTCATGGATTTTGAGTTTTTTCTATGAAAGAGTTTCTAAAAACATAACAGATATTCTCTTGAACCAATTCAAGTAATACAGGAATCATATAGTGTATTTTAGATAAAAATTGATAAATGCTTGTAAAAAAATTGCTTGTAAAAAATAATATTATGTGTAGTTTGAGACAGCGGTATACATCAGCTTAACACATGGACTACGTTTCAGAGATGTTACGGTTGATTAAGTTGTACGTAACAGAATTGAAAATCCGACTTTACCGCTCAAAAAAAATTCTCTCGTTTCTAAAAAGTGGAAATTGCTTGATAACATTTTAATTTAACTTGGCTCTAAAATTTATTCTGAAACTAGTAGTGACGCATTTTAAATGATACACATACATTGCGGTACGTGAAAAAGGAATATACCAAGTGGAACACAAATTGAACGTAAGGAATTGTGGTGCTGTGAGCATGTGGTAGACCTGACTTTTTCCCTGAGACGTGCGTTTCGATACATTTTACTCACTTTGCTTCAAGTTCAGCTAGCATATAATTACTACATTCCAATAGTGTAAGTGATTTATATTTTTTCTTTCAGCCCAATTGTGTGGTACCAGTGGCAGCGAAACGTTGGGTTTTTACGTTGATGAAGGCATTTGTTAACAATATGAGCAGCAAAATATTAAAAAAGACAGACGTAGAACTATGGTGTTTCGTGAAGTTAGAAAAGAAAATACGCCCTTCAAAACAAAGCCTTGAATTCGACTTCAGAACTTTTGATAGTATAGACTACGGAGGTATCATACGGAGATTCAATAGACTACGGAGATATCATAGGTTTCGTGGAATTCATATAATTCGTGGAATTCGTAGATTTCGTGAAATTCATAGATTTCAGAGCATTTATTGGTTTCATACGTTTCAAAGATTCATAATGACCATCAGTAGAGCGTCTAGCATGAATTAACATTTATTTTCAATTTTCTCCATTTAAAAAAAAAAATTCAACAAATTTTAATGAACAAATTAGCATGGATAAAATTGCATAGACAAATAAGCAAAACTTTACAAGAAGGACTAGTTCAAGTCATTTCATGAAAATGGAATAGATATTTTCTGGCCCTAAAGTAAACGATACTTCTACGAAATATCACTCAACGCGTAATTTTTTTTCAATATTTTCTGGTTTGCTCGATATATAAAATTTATCCAACGAGCTTTTCAGGAAGTTCTTGTATTTTTCTCCCTTTAAACTTCCTCATAATATTAATTCGTGCAATTTTCACCCATCATGAGACAAAAATCATCCCGTATTTCACTACGTACGTATAAAATTTGTCTCTCGTCAAGCGTAAGAAAGTACATAAAAGCTTCAGTATTCCTGCGCCTCTGAGATGGTTACTAGTTATGATAGAAGGTACGGGCTGAGGTTGGTACTCTACACGATATATTGCAGATGATACAGACTTTTCCTTCCTAGATATAGCCTTGTCCTGCAGAAGTAGAATTTGCTTGTATTGCAGGTTATACAGACTTCCTGCATAGCTGTAGCCTTGTCCTGCAGAGGTAGAATTTGCCTGTATTGCAGGTTATACAGACTTCCTGCATAGCTGTAGCCTTGTCCTGCAGAGGTAAAATTTGCCTGTATTGCAGATGATACAGACTTCCAGCCTAGCTGCAGCCTTGTCCTGCAGAGGTAAAATTTGCCTGTATTGCAGATGATACAGACTTCCTGCATAGCTGTAGCCTTGTCCTGCAGAAGTAGAATTTGCTTGTATTGCAGGTTATACAGACTTCCTGCCTAGCTGTAGCCTTGTCCTGCAGAGGTAAAATTTGCCTGTATTGCAGATGATACAGACTTCCTGCCTAGCTGTAGCCTTGTCCTGCAGAGGTAAAATTTGCCCGTATTGCAGATGATACAGACTTCCTGCATAGCTGCAGCCTTGTCCTGCAGAGGTAAAATTTGTCTGTATTGCAGATGATACAGACTTCCTGCATAGCTGTAGCCTTGTCCTGCAGAAGTAGAATTTGCTTGTATTGCAGGTTATACAGACTTCCTGCATAGCTGTAGCCTTGTCCTGCAGAGGTAAAATTTGCCTGTATTGCAGATGATACAGACTTCCAGCCTAGCTGCAGCCTTGTCCTGCAGAGGTAAAATTTGCCTGTATTGCAGATGATACAGACTTCCAGCCTAGCTGCAGCCTTGTCCTGCAGAGGTAAAATTTGCCTGTATTGCAGATGATACAGACTTCCTGCATAGCTGTAGCCTTGTCCTGCAGAGGTAAAATTTGCCTGTATTGCAGATGATACAGACTTCCTGCATAGCTGTAGCCTTGTCCTGCAGAGGTAAAATTTGCCTGTATTGCAGATGGTACAGACTTCCTGCCTAGCTGTAGCCTTGTCCTGCAGAGGTAAAATTTGCCTGTATTGCAGATGATACAGACTTCCTGCCTAGCTGTAGCCTTGTCCTGCAGAGGTAAAATTTGCCTGTATTGCAGATGATACAGACTTCCAGCCTAGCTGCAGCCTTGTCCTGCAGAGGTAAAATTTGCCTGTATTGCAGATGATACAGACTTCCTGCATAGCTGTAGCCTTGTCCTGCAGAGGTAAAATTTGCCTGTATTGCAGATGGTACAGACTTCCTGCCTAGCTGTAGCCTTGTCCTGCAGAGGTAAAATTTGCCTGTATTGCAGATGATACAGACTTCCTGCCTAGCTGTAGCCTTGTCCTGCAGAGGTAAAATTTGCCCGTATTGCAGATGATACAGACTTCCTGCATAGCTGCAGCCTTGTCCTGCAGAGGTAAAATTTGTCTGTATTGCAGATGATACAGACTTCCTGCATAGCTGTAGCCTTGTCCTGCAGAGGTAAAATTTGCCTGGATTGCAGATGATACAGACTTCCAGCCTAGCTGTAGCCTTGTCCTGCAGAGGTAAAATTTGCCTGTATTGCAGATGGTACAGACTTCCTGCATAGCTGTAGCCTTGTCCTGCAGAGGTAAAATTTGCCTGTTTTGCAGATGATACAGACTTCCAGCCTAGCTGTAGCCTTGTCCTGCAGAGGTAAAATTTGCCTGTATTGCCGATGGTACAGACTTCTTGCATAGCTGTAGCCTTGTCCTGCAGAGGTAGAATTTGCCTGTATTGCAGATGATACAGACTTCCAGCCTAGCTGTAGCCTTGTCCTGCAGAGGTAAAATTTGCCTGTATTGCAGATGGTGCAGACTTCCAGCCTAGCTGTAGCCTTGTCCTGCAGAGGTAAAATTTGCCTGTATTGCAGATGGTACAGACTTCCTGCATAGCTGTAGCCTTGTCCTGCAGAGGTAAAATTTGCCTGTATTGCAGATGATACAGACTTCCTGCCTAGCTGTAGCCTTGTCCTGCAGAGGTAAAATTTGCCTGTATTGCAGATGATACAGACTTCCTGCCTAGCTGCAGCCTTGTCCTGCAGAGGTAAAATTTGCCTGTATTGCAGATGATACAGACTTCCTGCATAGCTGTAGCCTTGTCCTGCGGAGGTAAAATTTGCCTGTATTGCAGATGATACAGACTTCCTGCCTGGCTGTAGCCTTGTCCTGCAGAGGTAAAATTTGCCTGTATTGCAGATGATACAGACTTCCTGCCTAGCTGCAGCCTTGTCCTGCAGAGGTAAAATTTGTCTGTATTGCAGATGATACAGACTTCCTGCCTAGCTGCAGCCTTGTCCTGCAGAGGTAAAATTTGTCTGTATTGCAGATGATACAGACTTCCTGCCTAGCTGCAGCCTTGTCCTGCAGAGGTAAAATTTGTCTGTATTGCAGATGATACAGACTTCCTGCCTAGCTGCAGCCTTGTCCTGCAGAGGTAGAATTTGCATCTATTGAAGATGATACAGACTTCCTGCCTAGATGCAGCCTTGTCCTACAGAGGTAGAATTTGCCTGTATTGCAGATGATACAGACTTCCTGCCTAGCTGCAGCCTTGTCCTACAGAGGTAAAATTTGCCTGTATTGCAGATGATACAGACTTCCTGCCTAGCTGCAGCCTTGTCTTACAGATGTAGAATTTGCATGTATTGCAGGTTATACAGACTTCCTGCCCAGCTGTAGATGTTACAAAACTGCCTAACCAGCTGTAGACGTTACAAGACTGCGAGCATATAGCCGCTGATATTACAAAACTGTGCCACGATTGCTGGGTCTCGGTATTTATCTCGATAAAATATGACCGTCTTTTCTTTCGTAGCAATCATCGAAGTGTGACCACAAATATTGTTATTTTTTTTCCGTCAATTTTTTAATCATTGAGTCAACAAGGCACAACATTACATTAATAAAATCAACATTATAAACTCAGTGAACAAGTCATGCGGACGTTAATACTTAGTAAGGACGAGTGAACATGGTGAGCGATTTGTAAGCGTGGCCTATTAATCTATACAGTTTAGTCGTTCAAGAACATCTACATCACTGATATTGATCGTCTTTTCAAGTAGCAATCAATCATCTCACTGTTCTGTCAACAGTTACTTCTCTGGCAACAAATGTAATGAATGACATTCATCCAATATTCCTCTGTATGAGATTTACGTCGACTACAACACTACACTAAACATCCGATATACCTAAAAGGGTTCGAATATCGGATATCGGCAACAAAGGGTAATGAAAGACATTCATCCTACATTCCGCTGTATGAGAGTTACGTCGACTACAACACAACAAACACCCGATATACCTAGAGGGGCTGGAATACGGTACGAAGTAGAAAAAAATTAAAATTGGAACACTCATCTAAGGTAGGCGTGACTCAGTTAACAGATGAGCCTCGCGTGAAAACGCCACCTCGTCGTCAATATATATAATACAGGGATCTCCAAACTATGGCCCGCAGGCCCCATATAACCCGCCACATAACTTCATCCGGCCCGTCAAACAAATCCCTGAGTTGTGGCCTTGTAAAAGTAATAATCGTACGACTGGCATCGCTGAATTATTTAAAGATGGCGCCCGGGTATATTACCCATTGGCCCGTATGAATGTGTGAAAAATATAACGAGGCCCACGCATTGAAAAGTTTGGAGACCCCTGAAATAATATGACGGTGGCCAGTCATGACCGATATTAACAGAGCACAATTCGCCACCACCAATGGTATTGATGAGAACGTATCCAACAGAACAATTAATCTAATTAACAGGGACAGTATGAGCCCAAATAGTTCAAAAATGTAGTGCTGTGGCTCAAATAGCCAGAGATGCTGGGATAGCGTGCCCTCACTTTGAAGCGTTTTGCAGCTAACTGCCGGGTGTTTATCACCAGTCTCAGAGGAAAGCGACGTACCACTTGTGCTCGCGCTAAGATTGGAAGACCAACGGTTAATTATGAAAATGATGTGTGAGAAATACTAACAGGAGATATTCCCTAAGTTATTCTAATACATGGTAAAATATTCCCATAAGCGAAGGTATACCAAAATCTCTAGCTCTACCTTATTAAGATTAGGAAAAACAGGATGTTGTTGTAGGTTGAGCTTCGTGGCATCTTCTGGTGGCGTCTCGATACAGAACCGTGACAGCGTTGTGACCGTGTGAGACGTGAACGCCTTCTGGAGCAGAGCTTGAAGGTTCTCAATGATGATAAATTTTTCGTAGTTTTCAGCTTTGTTTCTTTTGGAACTTAATTATAGAATGATGCGGTGGTCAGTCGTACCTCCATGACCCTAACGTTATTTTTTTTATCGTAGATCATTGATAGGGTTAAGAATTACAACAACTGCGTTTATGCTAGCAGATGTTACAAGACTGCGTACACAGCAGCAGATGTTACAAGACTGCGAGCACAGCCGAAAAAGTTACGAAGTTTTTTCAGCAGCTGCAGATGTTGCAAGACTTCCAGAGCCGAGTTGCAGATGTTGCAAGACTTCCTGCCGAGTTGCAGATGCTACAAGATCACCTGATCAGTTGCAGGTCTTTCAAAAGACTCCATCCTTGCAACACCTGTAAAGCAGTTGCAAAATGATCTCACTCCTGCATCACATGCGGCTGCAGCGGCAAACTTTAATCTCACCAACACCTTTTTTTCAGAGGAGACCGCCATTTTGACACGGCGCTTAATTTAGCAGGCGACACTTATTTCGAATTCTGACTCCCGTGAAATTGCAGAAAGTAATTTTTAATCTCGGGCTTAATGAAGATCAGAGCGGACGCAATCCTCAGCGCAACAAGTTTTGCAGCGCCTCTTCACGAGCCGATCGTTTGATGCCATCAAAGCCTAATTAGGATTGGGGGAGCCCAAAATTAAACAGGAAATGGCCTTGACTTGTTTATGAGCGCTTGCTTATAAGCTGCGCGCTCTGACGAAACTCATATGATGTTATTACGGTGGTTGATGAGGGCAGGGGTGGGGGAGTAGTAGGGGGTGGGGGAGTAGTAGGGGGTGGGGGAGTAGTAGGGGGGGGGGGGAGTAGTAGGGGGTGGGGGAGTAGTAGGGGTGGGGGAGTAGTAGGGGGGGAGTAGTAGGGGGTGGGGGAGTAGTAGGTGTCGTGGCTTCCTGTATTTTAATCCACCGGTGTCACATCATTCTTTTAGTCTCCTCAATTATTCTTTTCTCATGATGTTATTCGTCGTGACATTAAGATTATTTGTCACTTTCATATATTTTCTACTTGTAAATTTCAAGGTAACTGCCACCAATTCAGATTCTATCTGAATAAACATTTAATTCAATCTTCGGTAAGCGTGAAGTCCGGGCGTTAGGCCATAAATTAATCGTACATTTTAGCCGTGTCAAACATTATCATTTTCTATCTAAATCATCAACATCATCTCTTCCTATCTATCTGAAGGATATTAAAGACACCGAAACATTAAAGGAATTCACTATTGAACAAAAGAAAATACCGAGACATTAGTTATTGAACATGCGCAACCTAATTAAACGTACGCGATTTACGCACTCGCAGCCTAATATACCGAGAA
This sequence comes from Morinoia aosen, assembly GCA_030386875.1. Lineage (NCBI taxonomy): Eukaryota > Metazoa > Arthropoda > Malacostraca > Amphipoda > Talitridae > Morinoia > Morinoia aosen. The sequence goes on from CM059558.1 coordinate 23,505,078, forward strand.
GTGTGAGAGGGAACCTCGGATCGACATAACTTCAGAAGGAGACTTATCTGAGATTTGGAGATCAGGGTTGATGAGGGTTGGGTCCCGCAGGTTGGATCCGCCATTTTGGTTCGGTGGCCGACAGTTAGCAGTCTAGATTGGCATCGACAGTTGATGTTATATTGGTACTGTAGTCGAGTGACGTAATATAAATTGCTTGCAATCGAATGAGAACACAGATGTTCCAGGATGACTTTTAACGTTGTTAATAAGTTGAGTTCAAAATTAAGAGACAAGCCTCGGCCCATCTAGGCCAAGGAAGGTGAGTAATCTCGTATACAACTGCTCTCGGTGGTGCCCTCGTCCCGACTGACGCTCGCTCCCTCAGGCAACCCGCGTTCGGCATCGTTTGAGATGCCAACTTCGAATAACGATCTCGCAAGATTACCAATATGAACGTAATATATCCCTACTATCGAATAGAAAACATACATCATTAACCTTACACTTATTACTATATAAAAATCCCCACAAAACCATGTTAAACATTATGAAATAAAGCAAAAGGAGACACCCGTTGAGGTCCTTGGCATCTTCCGTTGGCGTGTTGTTCGTTCCGTGTTTCCTCGGCGTCCGAAAGTCGTTCCTGACGAGACGACTGTTCTAGAATGTATCTTGTGATGCTTTCTCGCAGAAATCAGACTTATTATTTGGTCTTTTAGAATCATTTAAGAATATGTTGTTGGCCAGACAACGATTATCCAGATTCTTAGCGATGCTCCTTATACAGTTATGCGGAGAAGCAAAACAGTAGGGGGTGGGGGAGTAGTAGGGGGTGGGGGAGTAGTAGGGGGTGGGGGAGTAGTAGGGGGGGAGTAGTAGGGGGTGGGGGAGTAGTAGGGGGTGGGGGAGTAGTAGGGGGTGGGGGAGTAGTAGGGGGGGGAGTAGTAGGGGGTGGAGGAGTAGTAGGGGGTGGGGGAGTAGTAGCGGGTGTAGGTGGAGTTTGCAGGGCTAGAGAGGGGTGGTGTTGGATGGATGGGATTTGAGGGGTTGATAGGGTTGGAACTTAAGGGGTTGATAGGGTTGGAATTTTAGTGAATGATAAGGTTGGAATTTCAGGGATTGATAGGGTTAGAACTTGAGGGAGTGATAGGGTTGGAGTTTTAGTGATTGATAGGGTTGGAATTTCAGGGATTGATAGGGTTGGAACTTGAGGGGTTGATAGGGCTGGAACTCGAGGGGTTGATAGGGTTAAAACTTTAGGGGTTGATAGGGCTGGAATATGAGGGGCTGAGAAATAAAAAAGGATGGAAGAATTTTTAACAAATGGGGAAAGTAGGGTAGAAACAAATAGAAAAAGAAGGGATAGGAGGGATATAAAAAAAGGAAGAGGGGTGGAAAAGGGTTGGAAAAAGGAGGAAGAAGGGTGTAATAGGGGAAAAGAGAGGCAGAAGATTTTTTAATGAAAGACGGAATGAAGTCGGTAAAAGAAGAATAAAACATGGGGGGAAATAGTGAAAATGAATTAAACCAGGTGATAAGGAGTAAAAAAGTCTGATAAAAGAAGTAAAAAGGTCAGCTGATTTAGCTCCTCATCAGAGTTTAACGCGTCTGTGAACTTGACTCGTGCATCATATATGAAGACAGGTGATGCAGCTACCACCTGGAATCTGCTACATCAATGTATTTGTGAAGTAATGTGAAAATGAAATTATCAAGTTCATTTAAATGAAATGATCAAGTTCATTTGAATTAAATTATCAAGTTCATTTGAATGGAATTATCAAGTTCATTTAAATGAAATTATCAAGTTTATTTAAATGAAATAATCAAGTTCATTTAAAATGATATCATCAAGTTCATTTAAATGAAATTATCAAGTTCATTTAAATGATATCATCAAGTTCATTTAAATGAAATTATCAAGTTCATATAAATGAAATTATCAAGTTCATTTAAATGAAATTATCAAGTTCATTTAAATAAAATTATCAAGTTCATTCAAATGAAATTATCAAGTTCATTTAAATGAAATTATCAAGTTCATTTAAATGAAATTTTCAAGTTCATTTAAATGGAATTATCACGGTCATTTAAATGAAATTATAAGGTTCATTTGAATGAAATGATCAAGATTATTTAAATGCACTTATCAAGTTTCCACGTATTCATGGAAACGAGAAGCAATCTGTTTATGAACTTGGCAGCTGATGCACGTGACTTGAAAGAAAATATCTGACAAGCATCAAACAAGCACCAGACAAGCATCAAACAAGCATCATACAAGCACCAGACAAGCATCAGACAAGCAACAGACAAGCATCAGACATGCATCAGACAAGCATCAGACAAGCATAAGACAAGCATCAGACAAGCACCAGACAAGCATCAAACAAGCATCATACAAGCACCAGACAAGCATCAGACAAGCAACAGACAAGCATCAGACATGCATCAGACAAGCATCAGACAAGCATCAGACAAGCATCAGACAAGCATCAGACAAGCATCAAACAAGCATCAGACTAGCATCAGACAAGCATCAGACAAGCATCAGACAAGCATCAGACAAGCATCAGACAAGCATCAGACAAGCATCAGACAAGCATCAGACAAGCATCAGACAAGCATCAGACAAGCATCAGACAAGCATCAGACAAGCATCAGACAAGCATCAGACAAGCATCAGACAAGCATCAGACAAGCATCAGACAAGCATCAGACAAGCATCAGACAAGCGTCAGACAAGCATCAGACAAGCATCAGACAAGCATCAGACTAGCATCAGACAAGCACCAGACAAGCATCAGACAAGCATCAGACAAGCATCAGACAAGCACCAGACATGCACCAGACATGCATCAGACAAGCATCAGACAAGCATCAGACAAGCATCAGACAAGCGTCAGACAAGCATCAGACAAGCACCAGACATGCACCAGACATGCATCAGACAAGCATCAGACAAGCATCAGACAAGCATAAGACAAGCATCAGACAAGCATCAGACAAGCATCAGACAAGCATCAGACAAGCATCAGACAAGCATCAGACAAGCGTCAGACAAGCATCAGACAAGCGTCAGACAAGCATCAGACAAGCATCAGACAAGCATCAGACAAGCATCAGACAAGCATCAGACAAGCATCAGACAAGCATCAGACAAGCATCAGACAAGCATCAGACAAGCATCAGACAAGCATCAATTATGCTGTCCATGCCTCCGTGAAAAATCGGTTGAAATTTGCATGTGTTCCTCAGATGTTGTGATTGGTGGAAGATGCGTTCGATGTTGTCATTAACTCATCTCATTAGTGAGGTCATTACCCCATCTCATTGGTGAGGTCATTACCTCATCTCATTGGTGAGGTCATTACCTCATCTCATTGGTGAGGTCATTACCTCATCTCATTGGTGAGGTCATTACCTCATCTCATTGGTGAGGTCATTACCCCATCTCATTGGTGAGGTCATTACCTCATCTCATTGGTGAGGTCATTACCCCATCTCATTGGTGAGGTCATTACCCCATCTCATTGGTGAGGTCATTACCTCATCTCATTGGTGAGGTCATTACCTCATCTCATTGGTGAGGTCATTACCTCATCTCATTGGTGAGGTCATTACCTCATCTCATTGGTGAGGTAATTACCTCATCTCATTGGTGAGGTAATTACCTCATCTCATTAGTGAGGTAAATATCTCATCTCATTAGTGAGGTAAATATCTCATCTCATTAGTGAGATGGTATATTATAAATGACGTCTTAGTGTAATGTGGGGTAATAGATAGATGAGGTCATAATGAGGAGGTGATGCATGTGAGGTAATAAATCATTCGAAGAAGGGTGAAGTCCTTAACCCAATGGGTGTAATGAAGAGTGTAATGAAGGGTGAAATGAAGGGCGAAATCAAGGGTGGAATCAATGGTGTAATAATCAATGGAATAAAGGATGAAATGAAGGGTGAAATCAAAGGTGAAATCTAGGGTGGAATCAATGGTATAATAGAGGATGTAATAAAGGATGTAACTAAGGGGGAAATCAAGGGTAATACAAAAAGTGTTATCAAAGTAGAAATCCATGGTCCTATCTTTGACGCGACTCACCGTTGCATGTGTGAGACGATTTTGAAATCAGATTTATGAACGACATCTTCAAAGGCAATTTGGCAGGTATGTCAAGGTATGGCAGGTGTGTCAAGCAATTAGGGCGTAACTTCCTCCATTACATCAGCTTGTCAAGGAATTACATCAGCAACATCCTACAATACGAGGAATTACATCAGTAACATCCTCCAATTCAAGGAATTATATTAGCAACATCCTCCAATTCAAGGAATTACATCAGTAACATCCTCCAATACAAGGAATTACGTCAGCAACATCCTCCAATACAAGGAATTACATCAGCAACATCCTCCAATACAAGGAATTACATCAGCAACATCCTCCAATACAAGGAATTACATCAGCAACATCCTCCAATACAAGGAATTACATCAGCAACATCCTACAATACAAGGAATTACATCAACAACATCCTCCAATACAAGGAATTACATCAGCAACATCCTCCAATACAAGGAATTACATCAGCAACATCCTCCAATACAAGGAATTACATCAGCAACATCCTCCAATACAAAGAATTACATCAGTAACATCCTCCAATACAAGGAATTACATCACCAACATCCTCCAATGCAAGGAATTACATCAGCAACATCCTCCAATACTAGGAATTACATCAGCAACATCCTCCAATACAAAGAATTACATCAGTAACATCCTCCAATACCAGGAATTACATCAGTAACATCCTCCAATACAAGGAATTACATCACCAACATCCTCCAATACAAGGAATTACATCAGCAACATCCTCCAATACAAGGAATTACATCACTAACATCCTCCAATACAAGGAATTACATCAGCAACGTCCTCTAATACAAGGAATTACATCACCAACATCCTCCAATACAAGAAATTACATCAGCAACACCCCTCAAGACAACAGCTTGACAAGCGCGTCCAGCAGCACATGTAGCGTGCAAATCACACGTCTGGGCCAGTATGTGCAGGGCACAGCGTGTCTGATACAATCGTGCGTCTGGCGCAAGTTCTGCAAATTTCCCCTGAGTGTCATACAAAGCTTTATTACTCATAAGATGGAGTAGGCCGAATTTGAACCGCATCTTTTACGTCCTTTTCCATTATGAGGCGCGACAAACGCTCTTGCAGCGTCCGTAGCCGTCCTTGTTCTATGCTTCTATTACTATTTAGCGTGAGGCATTTTTTGCTCCATGCTCCATTTATGTCAAGGTGTGCCATCTGCTTGTTATATTGCACCGAAGATTGTCGAATACTTTCTCCATTTGTGTCAAGCTGTGCCTCTTTCTTGCTTCATTGTATCCGGGTGTGTCGCATCCTTACTCCATCTGTGTCATCCTTACTCCATTTGTGTCAGGGTGTGTTGCTCTCATTGTATCCGGGTGCGTCTCATCCTTATTCCATTTGTGTCAGGAGGTGCCAAATTCTTGCTTCATTGTATCCAGGTGAGTCCCATCCTTATTATTCCCTTTGTTTCAAGGTTCTCCCATTTTTGTTCCATATTATCCGGTTGTGTCGAATCCCTACTTCATTTGTGAAAAAGTGTGTTCCATTCATGCTCCAACGTATCTGGCTCTGTCTCATCCTTACTCCATTTATGTTATCGTGTGTAATATTCTTAGGGTACCCGCACACGAGCAACTTTTTGTTTTCAGTTGCCACAACTAAAAAATTGTCCAAAATAGAAAGCATGCTTTTATATGGCTGCCCGCACACGGGCAACTTTTCGTGGGGCGACAACGAAAAGTTTTGAGGTGATTGCGACCGGATCAATTTCTCTGACAACACAATAGTTGTCGGCAACTGTTGCAGGCGATAGAGAACGGTATTTCCAATTGGAGCTCGCACACGTACAACTTTTAGTTGCCGGCCACCCAGCGCCCAGCCGTTCGCAAGTTGCTAGATTGGCTTTGTTAAGTCCAGAATTTTGCAAATGGGACTTGTTTTGAGGCAGTATGATGTATAATGATGTATAAATAAGCTGTAAAGCGCTAGGCTATTCTAAAATAGCTCGGCGAAACGACTAATTTCACATCTTAATAATAAATTCCTTATATTAATGAAAAAAAGAGCCTGTGTTCGGCATTTTTTTAAATTAATATGCCTCGTATGGCCTATCTACTTGTACACCTCTGATAGTTTGCCTATTAGTACACCTCGTATAGGTTGTCTATTATTATGCCTCGTATGGCTTATCTACTTGTACACCTCGGATGGCTTGTCAATTAGTACTCCTCGTATGGAACATTTGTTTTAGGGTGTCCTATATTAAGAAACTTTTTAAAAGCCAATATGTTGGCATGTATCTCATGTGACAACTTGGAAATACATATTTTTCTTTTATGATGATCAATATACTCAATACTGGGATGGCATATTTTCTTTTTTATCTGACGATTATGCCGTGGTTTTTCACTGTTTCCAGACTAGAGTGGTCTGACACTGCCACATCCACAGTTTCCATGGTGACACTAGACGATAGTTGCCGTCATCCGGTGGCTCGTGTGTGGGTGTGTCTTACTGACAACTTTTAGTTGCGACAATTTTTTTATTGTGACAATATTTTGTTATGACAGCTGACAACAAAAAGTTGCTCGAGTGCGGGTACCCTTACTCCTTGTATCCGGTAGTGACGAATCTTTGCTCTATACCCCAACTATTGTCCAAGGATGAACCCAATTGTTGCTCCATGCTCCAATCAATTGTATTTGGGTATACACACACATGTTCTTTTTGTACCTATCGCATCCTGGCTCAGTAACGGTGCAGCTACACAATGCGTTTCTTCGTACAACTCACGCGCAACTCGCCCAGATTTGATGCATGCATGTCGATTGCACGAGTGCTGCATGAACTTCCACGGTTTGCGGTTTTTGATGCGTCTTCTTGTGAAGCAAGCATCTAGCTGTAAAGCGTAGTTCGGAGTGAACTATTATACACATCATTTCAAGGTCATCGTCTGACAGCTCTCCCAGTTTGCAGTTGCACTTTATCATGGAGTGTTCTATTGTACTTCTGTTTATTGCCTGCGCTTTCTACAATGAGTGATTGGCCACGCGAGCTGGTGCTCCAGCTCAGAGACCAATTTAAAGCAAAGGAACGCCTCTGAAACGTCAAAAATTCAACGTATACGGATCTAAATTTATAAGAATTAGCTTACAGAACTATATTAACATCCCAAGACCTTGAGAAGGCATTGACAGTTAATATAATAAAAAAAATTATGCACTGAGAACTCAGTGTTTTTAAGCCGGATAAATTGTAAAGCATTAAAAAATATCGAAGCAGGTACAGAGGATGTTCAGCGACTGACACCATCTTGCTATGATATGTTGTCACTTCTTAATGATTAAGCAGAGAGCCGGTAGTCAACACCAAATTTGCATAGTCAAGTAGTCGCTCAGGCAAGTTTTGTTTATTATTAATTATTGGTATACAGAAAATATATATGTTGAATAATTCCTCCCATAGCATTTGTTCTTGAGTAAATAAAAACATAATCAAAAATCAATTCCGGGTATAATTTTTTAAAAATATATAGCATTAACCTAGAGTAAATCAACCTTGTTTCTTGTTAATTGGATAACTTAAACCGAAATTGATATCCGTCACTATGAAACATAGTTGGGTTGTTATGTCTTTGATTGACTGTAAATTACTAATATATAAAGAATTTTAGACTGGTAGCGTGAGTCATTCATGTCGTTCCTGTTTTTTTTTCTTCATATAGTTTCTTTTTCTTCCCTATCGCACATGCGACAGCTACTGACCAGAGCGCGTACGTTCATCTGCATTCATTCTCTCAGGGCCACGGCGTGCAACTGACCCCCGCTGCTACGCGTAGTGCAGCCTCTCGTGCATCGAGTCACGCTCAGTGGTTAAAAATGCCTGAGAGTTGCGCGGTAAAAAACGCGTAGTGTAGTCTTGCCTTTAATAGTTTTAAATCGATGATGCTAAATCAATCTTTCACTGTTCATCCAAATCAACTTTTGTGCCAAAATACTCTGCGGGGCTGCGCTTCCAGTGCCGAATTTTGGTTCATTCTGTCAGTGATATTCAGATGACGAATAGATCTATTTCTATCTCTCGTTGTATTTTCTGACACTGAAGAAGTAAAGTTTGGTTTTGATTGAAAATCGGTAATTATTAGAAATTCGATTATAATTTTCCTTCTTGTTAATACAACTGATGGTAAAGCTGATTTTTGTAAATAAGGAGGAAATTTCCTTCATATGATTGCAAATAAATAGCAAAAGTAGACGATAAGGAATTTTATATTTGGGTCGTTACTGCCCGTCTCTTCTGAGGCACAAAGTCTGACACAACTACAAACAATTTAAAATTTTGTACGAACAAAAATTTGAATAACCTTTGATATTTCTGGTTGAAATAGAAAGTAGGCAAGATTGTTTGCAAAATTGAAGTTCCTTTGTAAAAAATGAGTTTGGATAAAACCATGAACTGGGAGTTAAACATCTTAAAATAAAAATGATAATAATAATAAAAAACATCACTTGACGAGATGAACTAGATTTGTTGCTGACGAAGAGATGAGTTTTGAAAAAAATATTTTAGTGTCCTAAGATCTGTATAATTCGAAGTTTGCAGGGGTTGCGCATTGACTGGTATCGGGCACTAAATCAGAAAATGTTTAGATTTAAATCAAATTAAATTTTATACCCACCCCTGTATTGGTTAGCGAACTGAGCATCTCTTCGTACTTGAAGTCCGGAGGTTCCTAACCTTCGATTGTAACAAAAAAAAACTACTTATATACGGTACACGTATAATATACGAAATCTTTCAATGTTCCAGATTTTTTTCATTCTCGCTTCAGCAAAATTTTGTTGAAATGCTTTTGATTTTGAATATTTTTGGATAATAAATAATGTTGAATTAATGATATTGAACATTTTCACCCTCGCAAAAAGTACAAAAAGTGATAATAAACGAACTTCTAGGTGGAAAATGTAATTTCATAAGCCAACTAACTCAACGGGTCAGAGGCTTCCTTCCTATTTATTGGATATTTTACTTGATGTACAAATCCCTAGAAATACTTTTCTGGACTATAGATGCAGCATAATAATTACAGAGAATCTACTGTCATTATCATTAAGAAAAGTTAAAGAAGGTAACTCAATGTTCCAATTACTAAAACAAATTGATATTCCTGCCAATGTATGAAATTAATTACATGTATATCTGATGAAAATTCATCATATTTATCAAAGAAAAAGTCAATGTTGTTTTTATTATTGAAAACTCATTTCCATCGATGTAAGTATATTTCATTGTCAGTAACGATCAAGAAAATTTATTTGTCAATTTCCATGAAAAACTCATCCCTATCTTACCAAACAGAATTTCTAACAATAATTATTGAAGAAAAAATCACGACCGAGAGCGACTCAAAAACAAACTCATCACAGCCCCTATATTTGCGGAGCAAAATCAGTAAGAGACTCCACTTGAAGTTCTGCTCATCGCAAATTCGCTTATTTTTTTTTGCGCAGAACATCCGTAAAACAGAAGGGATTTCTGGTGCCCTCCATTACGGTGCCTCGAAGTTTTAGCGGACTTGAAGAGATTGAGTGTCTTCGTGTCGTTCGGTTGAGTTGGCTTGGCCTTCCTGAGGGTTGTACTGAAGATGGCTCAAGCTTTCCAGAAGCCTCAGGTGCCCGAGACACCTACCCAACAGATAACGCTAAAGTTCCTCCCAAACGGGTCTTTACTGAAGGAAAAACTTAAATGACCGGCCCGCAAAGTTAGGGCAAATTGAGAACGAGTTCTCTTGGTGTTTGGTTTTTGTGTGACGTGCTTGAAAAGGTCCGCAGGGGCAGAGGTTGACTGTGGGCTGCAAAAACACCACGCTTGGTATGGCAAAAAATTCCCTCAATTCTGTGGGGAAAAACGGACACGGCTCCACGCATCGGTCGTGCGAAAATGTGCTAGTTGTGCTGCAGTTTTTATCTCCAAGTTCATGTATTGATAAGTTTTGCTTGAAAGCAAACTTAAACTAAGAATACATGCTTAATCTGTCACTTTTTCCTTTTCAAGCTGGCAGCCAGAAATGTTTCGGTGAATTTCAAGCGCATTTTATAACTAAAATTATTTTCGAGCTCAAGCTTAAGTAGCATGATGAAATTCAATTACTTTACAAAACGCTGATTGTTGCAAGAGCAGTCATTTTTTCGACACAGGTACACAATGGGCGCCTTCAATATCTATAAGTTTCAACAGAAATTGATATTTTGATAACATCCCTAAGTTAAACATCATCTTACACTAAACTCAACTAATTCGGACAAAAATTAAATTCATATATTTCACTCCACTTAAAACAGAAGTTAAATGAGTCATCGTATTAGCTATATTAACAAATTTCATATTAGCTAAATTTTATAATCGTCGCATTAGTTGAATAAGTAATCATCGTATTGGTTGAATTCAGTAATCATTGTATTAATAATATTCAGTAAACACCGTATTAGTTGAACAAAGTAATCATCGTACTAGTAAACACCGTATTAATTGAACTTAGTAATCATCGCATAAGTAAACATCGTGTTAATTGAGTTAAGTAAGCACCGTATTAGTAAACATCGTATTAGTTGAATTAAGTAATCATCTCTTTAGTTATAAAATGGGGTTCGCACACGACAATGTCAAACTGGAGGATCAGGTGTACTTGGTCGCATATCACCTTTGCACTTTTTTAACACGCACACTGCAGACCGTGGGAGCGTTGAAGTTCAATACCAAGATTTCAGTGCCGCACTAGTGCTCCCAGCACTGGTTGGAGATCTTAGTTCATTAAAAGTCTCATCATGCTGCTGGCGTATATGTTGAGCTTAGCATTAGTTGGATATCTCCACTACAGATAGACTTTCGGGACTTCTGTCGTTCGCGCCCACTTCACTTCTCTTAGTTTTTATACTTTCTTTGTCATCTTTTAATTGTCTTTTATTTTTTCCATTTATAACTTACTGTTTCCATGTGCAGGGTATTCTGTGTGGGAGCACACTATGTACGTAGATTCCCCGTTTTTCATGTTAGTGTTAAAAGTCCCATTTTCTTCGTTTTCTTGAGATCGCTGCTGTTGTGGCGAGCTTGTCTCGAACTAATAAGTAATATAATAATAATAATTATAATAATAATAATAATAATAATAATAATAATAATAATAATAATAATAATAATAATAATAATAATAATAATATTTATAATAATAATAATAATAATTGCGTTTGTTTAATATTAGTTTGAGCATCTCCTATACGATTTCACCTTGGTTGGTGTTGCCATCGCTAGCGTTGCTATCAACGTTGCAATCGATGTTGTTCCCATAACTGTTGCCGATATTTCTAATCCCATCATGGGTCTTGCCTTCACTGATATTCCCATCGATATTCCAACTACAAGTCTTCAATTTATTCATTTTGCTATCGATATTGCTATCGATTTCACCATCACTATTCTTTCATCCGTGATACCAAAATTGGCATTGCAATGACCAATTGGCCATCTCCACCATCAGCTGATTGATGCATTCCAATACTTTCTTTGCTGGGTGGATGAGAGAAGACTCTGTGATCAGACATTTTGATCAAACGCGCGCTCTTCTAAAACATTAGCTCCAGCCAGCGCACCAGAAAAACGATCTCTGAAGGGATGATTTCACTGGAATGACTTAAACGGGTCATTTCCTGCTTCCAGAACGTTGTTACCGTGAGGTTATGTTTTGTATTGAGAGTGTTGGTTTTGTTCCTGTTTTGTATCAGCGCGGGGTTATATTTTGTATTGGGAGTGTCGGCTTCTTGTTTCGTATTAGCGTGAAGTTGTATTTTGTATTGAGAGTATTGGTTTCCTGTTTTGTATCAGCGTGGGGTTATATTTTGTATTGAGGGTGTTGGCTTCCTGTTTTGTATTAGCGTGGGGTTATATTGTGTATTGAGGGTTTTGGCTTCCTGTTTTGTATTAGCGTGGAGTTATATTTTGTATTGAGAGTGTTGCTTTTGTTCTTGTGTTGTGTGAGCGAGGGATTATAATATGAATTGGGAGTTTTGGATAATATAATAACTGCGCAACCACTTCAATCCAGAAAGTATTTTTGACGTTGATGGATTTATCAAATTATATCAGCCACAATTACGTTTTTTGATAGGAGGAATGATGCACTAGTTTACCAAATGGAATGCGTGATCATAACATCTATTATGATCATGTTATTACTAATTTGTACTATGATATTTTTGTTATTATGATTTATTATCTAATTAGATATTAAATCATATCTTATGATTTAATATCTAATCCCCCCCCTGTGGGGGGGGGATTAGAATTCTCCCACCGTGGTCCGCTGCGTGTCGTAAGAGGCGACTATAGTGGACGGAGCGAGGGGACTGGGGATCCCCTTCTCTGTAATGATTTTCCCGAGAGGCAGCAGGCCAATGAAGGGGGTGAGAGAGATTGAAAGACCACTCAAACCCTAGTACTAGGATCTTTGAATGTAAGGGGGTGTGGAAGTAGAGCAACTGAGAGTAAGAAGGAGGAGATCGGAAGAATGATGTTAAACCGGAAGATGGATGTATTGGCCTTGAGTGAGACGAAATTGAAGGGTAGTGGTGAGTTGATGTTTGGGAGTGTGGGAGGGAGAGTGTCTGGAGTACGTGGGGACATGCAAGAGAGGGTGTGGCTATATTATTGAGTGTAAGAATCAGAGAGAAAGTAGTTGAATGGGGTGAGGTGTGATCAAGAATAATGTGGGTGCGAGTGAAATGGGGGGAAGAGTCATGGGTGTTTGTGAGCGCGTACGGACCGGGATCGGAGAGGAGTGAGGGAAGAGAGAGAGGAGTTTTGGGAGAAATTGTCCGAGTGTGTGGCTAGAGTGGGGAGTGGTTGTAGAGTTGTGGTGATGGGGGACCTGAATGCAAGAGTGGGTGATGAGGTGGTGGATGGTGTTGTTGGTAAGTACGGAGTAGCTGGGGTGAATGAGAGTGGGGATTTCTTGGTGGGGTTATGTGTGGAGAGTGAGTTAGTGGTTGGGAATAGTTTGTTTCAGAAAAAAAGTATAAACAAGTATACATATGTGAGGACGAATGGAGGTCTGATAGAGGAGAGAGCATTGATGGATTATATTTTGGTTAGCAGGGGAGTGATGGGTCGTTTGCTCGATGTGCATGTGTTCCGTGGTGAGATGAATGGGATTTCGGATCATTATTTGGTGGAAGGAAAGCTGAGAGTTAGTGGAATATGGGGAGGTGTAAAAAGGAGGAGTGGAAGGGAGGTGTTAAATGTAAGTAAGTTACATGATTCTGAGCGTGAGTGTGAGTATCAGGAGAAAATGAAAGTGGAGTATGGGAGGGTGAAGGAAAGTGAGGTGGGTGGAGTGGAAGGGGAATGGAAGTTGTTTAAATATGCGGTGGAAAAACGTGCAAGGGAAGTGTGTGGGGTAAGGAAGGTTGGAGGGGGGATTAGAAAGGGGAGTGAATGGCGGAACGGAGAAGTAGGAGCGGCTGTGAAAAGAAAGCCGGGGGCGTTCGAAAGGTGGTTGCAACGAGGCAACCAGCAAAATTTTGAAGAGTATAAGGAGAGGAAGAAAGAGGTACAAAGAATGGTAAGGAGAGCGAAGAGGGCGGCGGATGAGGAATGGGGGAGGAAGTTGGGAGGGGATTTCATGGAGAGAAGGAAGGTTTTCTGGAAGGAAGTGAAGAGAATTAGGAAGGGTCAGGTGGAGAATGAGGCAAGAGTGAAGGATACAAATGGTAGGCTGCTAGTGGAGAGTTGTGATGTGAGAAAGAGATGGGCGGAGTATTTTGAGGAACTGCTGAACGTGAGGGATGATAGGATTGCGAGAGTAGTAGCTGTTGGAAGTGATGTTAGAATGCCTGTGTTTGGTGTAGTGAATAGAAGTCGAATAAGAAGTGCAGAGGTGAGATGTGCGTTGGATGAAATGAAAAATGGGAAAGCTCCAGGTTTGGATGGCTGCACGGTTGAATGTCTAAAGAAAGGAGGAAATGTGGTTATAGAATGGTTGGTGCGTTTATTAAATGTGTGTTTCGAGGCTAGTAAAGTGCCGGTTGATTGGAGTAGCGCGTGCGTAGTTCCGTTGTACAAGGGGAAAGGTGACAGGTATGAGTGCAGTAATTCTAGGGGTATAAGTCTACTGAGTGTCGTTGGGAAGCTGTATGGAAGAGTGTTAATTGGAAGAGTGAGAGTGTTGACGGATCGTGTGCTTGCTGAAGAACAGTGTGGTTTTAGGTGTGGTAGAGGTTGTGTGGATCAAATGTTTGCTGTGCGGCAGGTGAATGAAAAATACTTATTAAAGGGAAAGGATGTATATTGGGCAATTATGGATCTAGAGAAAGCGTATGACAGAGTGGATCGCGAGGCTTTATGGCAAGTGGTAAGTTTGTATGGAGTGGGTGGGAGACTGTTGAATGCGATCAAGAGTTTCTACATTGATAGCAGAGCATGTGTGAGAGTAGGGAATGAGGTGAGTGAATGGTTCCCAGTTGTGACAGGTGTGAGACAGGGATGTGTGATGTCGCCGTGGTTGTTTAATTTGTTTATGGATGGTGTGGTGAGAGAAGTGAATGCCAGAATGTTGGGAAAAGGTGCGCAGTTGGTGGGACGAAATGGTATGTATTGGGAAGTGTGTCAGCTGTTGTTTGCAGATGATACAGCGCTTGTGGCTGATTCAGAGGAAAAACTGAGGAGACTGGTTACAGAGTTTGGTAGAGTGTGCGAAAGGCGGAAATTGAGGGTAAATGTGAATAAAAGTAAGGTGATGAGATGTTCAAGAGGTGGAGTGTTTGGAACTTTGGATGTGAGGTTGAATGGGGAAGTTTTAGAGGAGGTAGAACATTTTAGGTACCTCGGGTCGGATGTGACTGTTAAGGATAGTATGGAAGTAGAAGTGAAGCATCGAGTGAGTGAAGGTTGTAAGACATTGGGTGCAATGAGGAAAGTTTTTGAATGCAGGAGTTTGAGTATGAATGCTAAGAGGGGACTGTATGGAAGTTTGATTGTGCCAGTTTTGTCGTATGGAGCAGAGTCCTGGGGGTTGAGAGCAGCTGAGAGGAGGAAGTTGGATGTGTTTGAGATGAAGTGTTTGAGGAGCATGTATGGAGTAACTAGAAGAGATAGGATCAGGAATGAGTTGGTTAGGGAGCAGACGGGTGTTATCAAAAAGTTGAGCAGGCGAGTGGATGAAAGAGTGCTTGGATGGTTTGGGCATGTAGAAAGAATGAATGTTGAGCGGCTGGTGAAAAAGATATATATGTCGGAAGTGAGTGGTCTTCGAGCGCGAGGTAGACCACGGATGAGTTGGATGGATGGAGTGCGACGTGCTTTGTATGAGAGGGGTCTGACTGTGGACGTGGCGAGAGGGATGGCTGCGGACAGAAGTGAGTGGGGGCAGTGTATAAGGAGGTAATTTTATTTTTGACGCGTTACTGGAAGCTGCCCGCGTGTGATGGGGTTGACCTGTCATGTGCGGGGGAGGGGCTGCACTCAATGAAGCGGTCGGGGTAAGCCAGCTGTTGCTGTCGGGCCTGGCTGTGGAAGGTGGTTGTGCTGGGCTGCTGCTGATCCTGGCAGTTCAGGTGCGGCCAGTGCTGCCTCTCTCGCCTCCTAGTGACTAAGTTTGGTGATTGTGGCCTGCTGTCGGCTACCCTCCCATGGGGAGGATAAGCCCGGTATATGTATGTATGATATAACTATAATATTCGTACTATGATGGCACTATTATTATTACTACGACGGTATTGGTACTAAATTGTACCGTGATATTAACATGATATTATTATTTTCATAATGGTATGATTATTATTATCATGATATAATCACTGAATTTCAAATATGATCATACCAACGATAGGTATGTTGGTAAAAATTATATTCCAACGAAGTTTAAAGTGCGATAAGATTAACGCTGTTGATGGTAGCAAAAAATATATCATTACTAAAGGATAAACACCTAATACCAAGGATAGATAGGATAGTAATAATGATATTCACAAGTTAATGTCGAGAGCAATAACAGTAGCAATAGTGACGATAGCAGACATAATATCACAGGCAAATATTATAAGAGCTTGTATGAACGATACTTGTAACAGCTGCAGTGATATTCCCAGCAAATGTTATGTAAGATGATAGGATAAATATCAGCAATTATATTATAAGCAAACATTGTGAGTGCTTACAGCAACGATAATTGGGATAGTATCATTCTCATTAAAACACACATTATGAGTACTTAAAATCACTATAATTGTGATGATGACATCGTTCCCACTAAAACCAAACATTATCAGTGCTTCCAACCACAACGGTGATGATATTATCATGACACTATTACTATTACTATTACTACCATTATTATTACCATTACTACACCATTAACTCCACGCCCACCACTGACGAGGCGGGGCAGGCGAAGCACCTACGATCTCGACAGTGATGACATTATCATGACACTATTACAATTACCCCCATTATCATAACTATAATTATACCATTAAGACTATGACTTGGACACTATGACATTGACACTTACATGCACAACAGTGATGATATTATCACGACACTATTACTATTACTACCATTATTTTCATTATAATTATATCACTACGACTATGACTCGGACTGGCGCGGGTGAGCAGGCAAAGCCCCTACAGTCACAACAGTGATGATATTATCCTGTCATTAATGCCATTTCCACCATTATTATCACAACTATAATTATACCACTAAGAATGTAACTTGGACTTACAGCCACAACAGCGATGATATTATCATGACGCTATCACAATTACCTCCATTATTATAATTGTATCATTTAGAGCATGACTTTGCCTTGGTGTGCAGGCGAAGCGGCGGGGCGAGCGGCGCACGGCGCTGCCGGAGGACCAGGACTGGGCGGTGCACCTGACGGAGGCCCAGCGCTGCATCGCCACCGGCAACGTCGAGACGGCCCTCACGTGTGCGCAGAAGGTGGAGTGCGTGCTGCAGGTGGTGTGCGTGCAGGTGTTGTGTCTGCGTGCTGCAGGTGTTCTGCGTGCTGCAGGTGTTGTGTCTGCGTGCTGCAGGTGTTCTGCGTGCTGCAGGTGTTGTGTCTGCGTGCTGCAGGTGTTGTATCTGGGTGCTGCAGGTGTTGTATCTGCGTGCTGCAGGTGTTGTAGTGCACTACCACAGTCAGCTTTGTGAGAGAGTCGAAGTTTCAACGTACGTTCTTGCATCACTAAATCACTAAATTAAACGATGGTTTATTCCATTTAATTTGCTGATTTTCATTGCTTTTTCGAATAATTTATAACCATGACGCAACAACGATAATCCGTGATCAAGCTGGTACGTTTTTCAAACTTTTGGGTAAGGTTGTTAATAGTGGGAAGCTTTCCCGTCCTCCCATTGGGAAGAAACACCTCGGTCACACAAGTGGGGTTTTAACCAACTGACGCTGCGCACGAGCCCATTTAACGATCAGACCGCTAGACATCCGTCTTGTATGTGCCAGAGTGCAGGTTTTGTGCTCTGTAATTACTTTTCTGTAGCTTTAAGAGAGCGAATTTGAGCCTTGTGTAGTTTTGAGACAGTTTCATTCTCAACACTAAAGAGTTCGAAATGGGGTGTTAGAAATGCTGAAGAAGAGATAGGAGCTACAATTTACGGGGCTCATGCACCATAAATGACGTAGGAAACTAGTAGTGCAAGCTCAGATGAAGGAAATGCAAGAAGTATGTATCGAATGATGTACGAAATGTAAAATTAAGGATAAATTCCACTTAGTATTCATAAATTTAAACCTGATTTTGAAATATCAAAACTGGTTTATGATCAACTGAATCTGTGTTTAAAGATTCTGAACCTGTTTTCGATAAGTTGAACTGTTTTCGGTAAATCCGAACCGGTTTCCGAAGAAACTAATTTTATTTATTTTTTTTAATTTAAGATATTTTTGAATAATCCTAACCAGCTTTAGATATATATATCCTACATGTCAATGATTCTAAGCTGTTTTGATAAATTGAGCTTTTTTATATCAATCGAATTTGCAAATTTTTTCAAACAGCTCCTTTACTCCGGAGATTTTCTAGAATTTTTATTTAATTTGAGAAGGCAGGGGCATAAAACGGTGCTACAGATTTTTTATACATCCCGAAATTATCAGTAAAAATCGAAAAAACTAACGACGTCTTACAAAGTATCAAGTTATCCAGCTTGCTTGGATAAAAGTGACATTTTGAAATTTTTGTACAGTCATTCTCGCACTTCAATAAAATACTCACAAAGAACTCGATTAGGTTAGATAATTTAGTAGTCCTAATTTTAGCACTTTGACCTCAATTGATTAAACTGAAGTTCAATCTCCAGGTCAAATTTAAAGCCAATGGCGGTAGGCAATTTTGAAAATAGCAAATATTAACTGGATCATGTCTTCATTTAGTTTTAATCAAGTATTTATGAAAATTGAGTTTGTGACTGTTTGTCGGACAGCTGCATTATGAAAATCCCCTCCGTCACCACCAGTGGTGGACGATATGGTCAAAGTGTTAAATGTTCAATCATTCGGAATGTTGAAATGAAAATGTAAAACAGCACACTCAATTTCATCACTAAAACGGTGCAAAAACTTATTTTATGTTGTTTTCCTAATAATTACCTCGAGAGCATTTGTATTTAATGGGCGGACGTTCGCGTTGTTTTTACGTTGGCCTGACATTATTGAACGTCTAAATATAATTGAATATGTAGTTGAAAGCCGATTCCAGTCGCGTATAAGACAGCTTTTCGGTTCTTTTGCTTCAGGAATCTGTCTGTGACATCACAGCACATACTTTAGGGGTCGTATTTTCGATCAATTTACGTCGTCGTATGCTGGAGCGTATGTTTAACTTACGCTGGCACCACAGCGTAAATTGTAAGCAACATCCAGTGACGTGATTTAAAAAATAATCTGGCCCGCAACATTGATGTTCTTTGGCAAGCTAATTCTTCTTTACGCTGCCATTAACAACGTAAATTATAAGCAATATCCATTGATATTGATAGCAATATCCATCTTGCAAAAAATCTAACTTCTGCAAAAAATATCCTTTGCAGAGCTAACTCTTTTTTCGGGCATTTATGATGGAGGTGATAAATACTGAAAAGTTACAAGTTTTCCCTACCTGAAGTCAGTGTCGTACTGAAAATACTAAACAATTTCACGTTTCTCACTACCTAAGTGCGATGTCGTGCTAAAAATACAGAAAAATGTCAAGTTTTTTACTGTTTGAAGGCGGTGTCGTGCGGAGGGTGCGACTCCAGCACCCTGACCACCAGGGGGCGTTGCTACCTCCTGCTGGGGCGCCTGGAAGAGGCCCTGCGAGACGCGCAGGAGGCGCTGCAGGTCGATCCTACCATGGTCAAAGGTGGGTGTCAATTGAGTGTTGGTTGTGGGGGTGTGGTTGTGTTATGGGTGTATCACATCGCCATAGGTGGTTGTGTCACTGGTGCATTGCTTGGTGCAATGGCTTGTTGGTTATGCCACTGGAGCATCACTTGTATAATACCTTGTTGGTTGTGCCATTTGTGCATTGTTTGGAGCAATAGCTTGTTAATTGTGCCGTTGGGGCATTGTTTGGTTACAATGTTTTGTTGGTTGTGCCACTGGTGCATCTCTGAGAACAATACTTTGTTGATTGGATCTCTTTGTACCAAAGTTGGGTATGAAATTGATATATAATTGAAACGAGATATCTGTAACTCTTCGCAGTACGACATTTATAAACTTATGCATTTATGCATATATTTTTGACAGCAGGGAAAAAATTCAATAAAGTTCATTAAAATTCAATTATGCTAAAAAATTCCCCGTGCAACTAAGTGTGATTTGCTGCGTGTCATTTGGTTCACATTTTTTGAAATTTATTTGAGCTGTTAAACGAACTAAATTTTCATTTCGAGAGGAGCTCAACGTTATTTATTGAGACCTAGTGTTATTACCTTTAGAACACCTTCGTTCGGAATAAAACTAAATATTATACTTTAAAGAAATGCGTTTGGAATATACGCGATACGTCCCAGATTGGTCATTTTTCGCGATCTGTCCTCAAAAGTCAAACGAAGCCACGATTATTTGTTGTGGTAACTTAAAACGGTTTAAATATTTTATTTACTATGAGTGATAGAGCAGTAGGTGGTTTCTAAGGCTATTACAATAGATACATTTGTATATAGCTACTTGTGGACCCGAATAAGTTTGATGACAGGACAGTTTTGGCTGCATGACACACGTAAAAGGGCAAGGGTAATCAAGTAAAAAGTTTATGTATATGCGAGAAACGATTCTGGTAACTGAATAGTACAAAATCAGTGACAAGTTATGAAAACTTATGTCGCACAAAATTTCGCCTGAAAGCCTCACCTGACATGCCACCTGACACCCAAACAAAATAAAGTAATTTCTTTAGTGAAAAATATACACCCTCTTGTTCGGCTGGCCAATAGAAAGGCTTCGTTTCACGTCCACGGTATGACGTCATCATAGCGACATATCGTTAAGTCAATAGCGGTGCCAGATTTGGGGCTAGCAGGGTTGTCAGGCGCAATCTGAGCGCTGCTATTGGTTCAATGCCATGACGTCACCACAGCGACATGTAAGACCAATTACGGAGCCAGATTTGGGGTTAGCAGGGTTGTCAGATACAATCTGAGCACTGCTATTGGTCGAATAAGACCGGTTTGACTTTGTTTCTTGTACCATGAGCAGCGGTGCTGGTGCAGGCGGAGGCGCTGTACAGCATGGGGGAGTTCGAGCGCGCCCTCGTGCTGTTCGAGCGCGGGGCGCGGGCGCGGCCTGACATGGTGAACTTTCGGCGGGGCAGTCACCAGTGCAGGGAGGCCATACTCAACGTCATCGGCGGTGTGTGTGTGTGTTTATGTGTGCGTGCACTTATGTATTCGTGTGTGTATATATGCAATTGCCAGTACAAGTGGGGTTAGTGTGCGTGAGCTCGTAAGAGTAAGAGTACGTGCGGCTTAAGTTCCATGTTAAATTTGTCCTACATTTGTCCTGTTGTATTGTTGATGTATTTTGTCAGCTTTTCTATCTTATAATTGATGATTGTACGTTAAATTGGCGTCTAGATTGTACGTTAAATTAGCTTCTAGATTGTACGTTAAATTGGCTTCTAGATTGTATGTTAAATTGGCTTCTAGATTGTATGTCAAATTGGCTTCTAGATTGTACGTTAAATTGGCTTCTAGATTGTATGTTAAATTGGCTTCTAGATTGTATGTTAAATTGGCGTCTAGATTGTATGTTAAATTGGCTTCTAGATTGTACGTTAAATTGGCTTCTAGATTGTATGTTAAATTGGCTTCTAGATTGTATGTTAAATTGGCGTCTAGATTGTACGTTAAATTGGCTTCTAGATTGTGTGTTAAATTGGCTTCTAGATTGTATGTTAAATTGGATTCTAGATTGTACGTTAAATTGGCTTCTGGATTGTACGTTAAATTGGCTTCTAGATTGTATGTTAAATTGGCTTCTAGATTGTACGTTAAATTGGCTTCTAGATTGTACGTTAAATTGGCTTCTAGATTGTACGTTAAATTGGCTTCTAGATTGTATGTTAAATTGGCTTCTAGATTGTATGTTAAATTGGCTTCTGGATTGTACGTTAAATTGGCTTCTAGATTGTATGTTGAATTGGCTTCTAGATTGTACGTTAAATTGGCTTCTAGATTGTACGTTAAATTGGCTTCTAGATTGTACGTTAAATTGGCTTCTAGATTGTATGTTAAATTAGCTTCTAGATTGTACGTTAAATTGGCTTCTAGATTGTATGTTAAATTGGCTTCTAGATTGTACGTTAAATTGGCTTCTAGATTGTATGTTAAATTGGTCATAATAAAAATCGAAATACAAATACAATCTACTAGTAGTAGATTGTATGTTAAATTGGCTTCTAGATTGTATGTTAAATTGGCTTCTAAATTCTACGGGAAATTAGCTTCTAGATTGTTTGTTAAATTGACTTCTAGATTGTGTGGTAAATTGAATTCTAGATTGTTGGTTAAAATTTTTTATATTGATTAAAAAATTCGTAGTTCATTTCGTGCCCTGTGTGATACTTTTGGATTCATTTCAAAAAACAATACGAATATTAGTTGAGGAATCACCTAATTATTGAAGGATTTGACGTCGAGACCATGAATATATCTTTAAAAAATTTCAAAGTGTAAAAATTCGTACAATTAATCTACGTGTGCAATTTTAAAATACAAAGAACCATTATGTATGCGAAACCACGAAGAAAATTCTACTGAAGTTTTTTCTTGTGTAAAGTTAAAAATTTATTCTGATTTTGTACACATGGAATTTTAAAATACAAGGAACCCTTGAATTTGAAATCATTAAGAAAATTGTACCGAGCTTTTCCCTTATGACGGACACCGTGAGTGGGATACTTGTTATGCGCGTATGATAATAAAATTTTTATGCGCGTTTCATCAAGTGTAATGTTTCAATTGAATTACATGAATAATGCTGAACACTCCGTTGAATTAATATGACCAATGTTCCATATTCAAGTCAAAACAACTGCATTTGTATTTGTACATAATTAGTAGTTTTACGCCTCCGACTATAATGTATTGGATAATGAAGCACATAGTGATGTACTGGACACCGTAACACATCGAGCTATGTATTGGCCTTTCTAAATGGAGAAAGTTAGAGTGTACAAATGGTTCTGAAGAAACAAATTTAAAAAGAATATCTCACAATAACGAAACAGTTCAACTATTTTCCAGTGGCAAAAATATTTAAAAAGTTGTTTAATTGCGGGGCAGAATTCATTGCCGAGACTGTCTTTTTTAAAAAAACTCACAGCAAATGTGAAATCATGCTTAAAAAGGCAAAAATACAGAAGAGTATATTTTTTTCTGCTAGACGAGAAGTTTTTTAAAAGGGGAGCCTTCATATCAAGACTTAAAAATGTTGGCTAACTTTCGGTTCCTGCTTATCGTTCCAATATACTCGTATTTTTTACGGGGGGGGCAAGGTCAATGCGGTGGCTTAAAAGGAAATTCTATCATAAAAACAAGTAAATATGAACAAACCGTAGCGTGTTTATCGAACTATATATGTACTTAATACGCTGGGAAAACAATACATTTTATAATTTTTCATTGATGGATTCGTGGTAAAAACATTTAATTTTTTTGTCGTTTATTGATGCGCGGTAAAAATAGAACATATAATTCGTTGTTTTGAATTATTAACTGACACCTTGCAAAACGCTTTATTCAGAGTCACATTTTGAATGAACTTCTTTCAAAACGGTAAAACACAGTTGAGGCTTAAAGCTAATTCAGTTAAAATTTTGTTAATAATATCGAACTGATAGCCAAGCAAAACTTTTTGCATTTAACTTCGAAGTTTTGTCTCCGCTGGTTTCGTGGTGTTAATAAATTATTGTTTAGAACTCGGCGGCCAAACTGGGGTTTTCAGTTCAACTTTTTCGAAAAGTTTCTGTACGGGAGGAAGCAAAAGTTGCGGATTACAGAACTCGAAAATTCCGTTCGCATTAATATTTAATTTCAACCCCAGTTTGAAGCGAACTTTTTGATACAAATCATGTATTAGAGTTTGTGTTGGCGAATTAATACTACCGTGTTACACAAAAACATCAGAACGTCGTATTTGCTTTGCACCGAACAAAAGTTTTTAATCAAAATGAACAGTGTCGGTTGATTTATTACAACGTCTATTTTGGTAGCAATTAAGAATTTGTGCGAATCTTTCCCACATTGATATGAGTATAAGTTTTACACGAGCATTTCCCAGACCAGCTCATATCCCTCCTTCTTTCAAGTTACCATCTTTGATTGTCGGGCTGGAACGGCTGCAAGAAATAATGCACAACATGAACTTATTAATCCCAAACGGGAAATCTCACCCATCAAATTTCCTTGAGTTGGTATGAATAGAACAGAATCTGGCGAGTACCTCTTCGTTGCGAGTGGCATTTATTTGATCGACTTACTGATACTTAATTGCAGGATCTTGTTAGATGCGAAACAGTTTCGCATGTGCCATTCCCAGGAAATTTGCTTATTACCTACGAATTTAAGAGCGAAAATGCGACGCTCGGAGATATGTGATATGAGCGTGGCGCCACGACACCGATTTTACTTTGATTTTGATGTCGCTGGTGGCACTTTAAACTTAATTATATTTTGATGTCTCCAATGATTTTGTTTACACTTTATTATATTTAAAAATTGAAATATATGTATTTAATTATATTTTGTTGCCTTCAATGATACTGTTTAAACATTATTAAAATTTGGGAATGATGTTGTTCAAACGTCATTGTATTTTGTTGCCTCCAATGATACTATTTACACGTAGTTAAATCTTGAAATGATATTGTACAAACGTATTTATTTTTTGATGCCTCCAATGATATTGTTCGAACGTTGTTATAGTATTGTATGAATGTAATTATATTTTGTTGCTTCTAATGATATTGTTTAAATTTTATTGAATTTGGATATAATATTGTACAAACGTAATGATATTTTGATGTCTTCAATTATATTGTTCAAACCTTATTGAATTTGGAAATGATATTGGACAAATGTAATTATATTTTGATGTTCCAATGATATTGTTTCAATTTTATTAAATTGTGTAATGATATTTTACGTACGTAATTACATTTTGTTGCTTCCAATGTTACTGTTTAAACGTAGTTAAATTTTGAAATGATATTGTGTAAACGTAATTAAATTTTGATGTCTCCAATGGCACTGTGTACACGTAGTTAAATTTTGACATTATATTGTATAAGCTTACTGACATTTATGACGGCTCCAAAGATACTTTTTCAACACAATTATATTTCAACTGCTCCAAAGGTACTGTTTCAACACAATTACATATCAACTGCTCCAAAGATACTGTTTCAACACAATTATATTTCAACTGCTCCAAAGATACTGTTTCAACACAATTACATATCAACGTCTCCAAAGATACTGTTTCAACACAATTACATATCAACGTCTCCAAAGATACTGTTTCAACACAATTACATATCAACTGCTCCAAAGATACTGTTTCAACACAATTACATATCAACGTCTCCAAAGATACTGGTTCAACACAATTATATTTCAACTGCTCCAAAGATACTGTTTCAACACAATTACATATCAACGTCTCCAAAGATACTGTTCCAACACCATTATATTTCAACTGCTCCAAAGATACTGTTCCAACACAATTACATATCAACGTCTTTAAAGATACTGTTTCAACACAATTATATTTCAACGGCTCCAAAGATACTAGTTCCAACACAATTATATTTCAACGTCTCCAAAGATACTGTTCCAACACAATTATATTTAAACGGCTCCAAAGATACTGTTTCAACACAATTATATTTCAACGGCTCCAAAGATAGAGTTTAAATTTAATGATATGTTGACGAATATAATTAAAGATATTGTTTAAACGTAAACAAGCAAAACCGAATTGAGCGCGATTCACACGGCCAAAAAAATTCTGAACGTGAACCCTACGAAACACATTGATTTAGAATTTTGCTGTAACTAAGTACAGAAGGTGCTTGGTTAGAATAGGATCATTAGGTTAGATTGCGTTCCTTTACAGGTTGTAATAAGATTTTTAGGTTAGATTGCGTTCATCAATGGTGTTATAAGATTTTTAGGTTAGATTGCGTTCATCCCCTGGTGTAATAAGATTATTAGGTTAGATTGCGTTCATCCCCTGGTGTAATAAGATTATTAGGTTAGATTGCGTTCATCCCCTGGTGTAATAAGATTATTAGGTTAGAATGCATTCATCCAATGGTGTAATAAGATTATTAGGTTAGATTGCATTCATCCAATGGTGTAATAAAATTATTAGGTTAGATTGCATTCATTCACATGTTTGATAAGATTTTTAGGTTTGATTGCATTCATTCAGATGCAGTAATAAGATTTTTTGGTTAGATTGCGTTCATCCACTGGTTGTTATTACATTATTAGGCTGGATTGTGTTTTTAGGGTGTTTCAAGTTGTGTTGGTAGAGCGTAGGGCAAGAAGCGTAAATGGCGATGATTAAGAGCAACGCTCTTTACTGCAAGAAAGTAGGGTTTGTTTGTAAATGTTCATTGTGAATCAGCGAAATCACTGCTTTTTAAGTCATTTCACGCGACTGTTGGCGCATAATTCAATATTTCTCTCGCCGAACTCAAATTACCGGCATTCTGCGCTCTGAATCTGTTGCTGGTAAATTGTTGACCAGCTGAGTTACTATAGAGCAAAAATCTATACTATAATAAGAGCCGCATCGGTCTGTCCGAATCCAGCCTGTAGCTGGTGATGAGCGTATCTGTGATACAAGCTCCAGTCCTAATATTTTGACGGGCCGTGTTCACGCGGCCTCTTCAATTCTCGAGAGGTTGATTTTTTTACGGCCTTACTTCTATTTTACCTTCTTTCTTATTTCAAATGAATTAGGGGTGGACTAGTATTGAATAAAAAGAGCTGGCACAACGCTACTGTGTACAGATATGCCCTCCATTTTTTCAAAATTTTTGGGATCAGCAAAGACAAATTTGTTTTTTTGAAAATTTTTGAAAAATGGAAACTTCACTACCAAGACGTCCTTTATTTTAACAATTGAGATATGCCCTCGTCTCGATAAGAAAACATTTTTTATAAACTTTGAACGATTAAGTATCACATATAATGTTCTTTTAGGCTCTGAAAAATTTTCTTGAGGAATTAACTGTTGTTGATGGTAATTTCTCCGTTCTTACCTTTGATAATGTTTATCAGTTTTAGGAAGGTCCTCCACAAAATTTGATTCACTTTCAGCCTTAGCGAGCTAAAAAGTATACCTTTTCTCATTACTACATGCACGATTTCTGCTTGAACGTTTTAGGCCTGAGATTCTCTTTTTTATGTATTTTTTCTAAGGGGAAGATCAAAAATCATTAATCTTTGAAATAATACGATTTGGATTTTAAATAATATAATTTGAATTGATATCTCTGAAATTAGATGGTTTCAATTTTTTTGGCGCCTATAGTTCCAGTTAAGGCATTTGCAGCTCTGAAAACTTCGCCATACCAGCAAGATCTCTATTCCGACTGTGAAATAAAGTCTCAAGAATATTGCCAAAAATATCCTTATCTGCAACACTGTCATATATAAAATGAAATGGGATATAATTTAAGATATTTACTTTGAGATATTTACTAATAATGGCACCGAAAATGGTCATGAAATGGAAAGTTCCCACTGAACTTTGATTTTGTGAGTTGGTTTATCAATAAGAGGGGATTAGCATTCTACCTTAAAAATGTGAAGTGAATCTATCAATGGATTTAAATTTCACGAGGTATAATGATTATTATTAAAATCCCTTCAAATAACGGCGTCACATTTCTCTGGTATTTTACATCAGACCTCATAGTAGATCATTGAAGGTGTGAATTTTAGACGACATAGAATGGGAAGTAATCAAAAGAAAACGAGTGGCTGGGACGCTACTATTAATATCAGTAATGATGGGAAGTTCGTCGCGTATTGTGACAGTTCACTGAGATTTATAGTGAATAATAAAACAAGTAAACGATTCATGGTAGCAGTAAAAACTGTTGCACATTCTTGAATGTAGCTCCGAAAATAATACATTGCTTCTTTTTGGCAATTGATTAGTTTTGTATGGCTTGCATCCCGTGTAATAAATAATTGCAATAAATAATTTTAATGTTCAATTATAAATAATTAAATAACTGAATGATTTTATCAGAGATGCAAGCAGCAATTTTCTGCTTTAGTTCCATGTATATTGCTGTATAATTGATAGTTCTAATGCTATTTTTGACAACCCAATACCAAAATCTTTGATAACTCAGAGCTAATTCCTTGGCGAGATATTGGTCAAAGTTCAATAAAATAAACATTCTCTAAGAACTAAAATACAATATACTTATTCTGAAATAAAACTAAGGGCTTCGAGTTTCATTATCTACCTGAATACAACTTATGGTGTTTCTGCAAGCCATTGGAAATATTTGTCCCGTTTGTGATTATTTCAGTTAATATTTCGATTTTTATCACTATCATTAACATGACTTAACAATATAGTATATAAGTTAAATTTTGTGAAAGCGAAGGGCATCACGGAATAATTCATCGCACTTTACTTCCTCTGTTCGTCATAAAATTCTCACTCATTGCATTTTAATTAAATTGATTGTATTTTAATGTACTGCTTCATAAGTTCTTGCAGTTTAAATCCTGTCACTTTATATGAACTACACGTGAAAATAGTTTTCTGTGTTTATTTTCAATAATTCGCATTTCAATAAATAGGATTTCATTTTTGTTTATAGTTTCTTCTTCTTTATAGCAATTTTTTCGTTTATTGCGTTCCAATTTCTTACTTTATCGTACTTCAATATCCTTCAATTTCCTTTAGTTTTCTGGTGCTACAACAGCGGCAAGTATGCCCTCATGTATCGCCCACCCTGGTGAAGTTTGAGATGTGCAAATTCAGTGTTTATCGCTAAATAAAATGTATGGAAATAAAAAATTCCACTAGTAACTTAACCTAACCTCACGCTGTAGTACTAGCTAGAGGTAGATCTCATAGTGTGGCAGACCTCACACTAGAGTACTAGCTAGAGGTAAACTCACGCTATAGTACTAGCTAGAGGTAGATCTCATGCTATAGTGTGGCAGACCTCACGCTATAGTACTAGCTAGAGGTAGATCTCATGCTATAATGTGGCAGACCTCACGCTATAGTACTAGCTAGAGGTAGATCTCATGCTATAGTGTGGCAGACCTCACGCTATAGTACTAGCTAGAGGCAGATCTCATGCTATAGTGTGGCAGACCTCACACTAGAGTACTAGCTAGAGGTAAACTCACGCTATAGGTAAACTCACGCTATAGTACTAGCTAGAGGCAGATCTCATGCTATAGTGTGGCAGACCTCACTCTATAGTACTAGCTAGAGGTAGATCTCACGCTATAGTGTGGCAGACCTCCCGCTACAGCAGCACCCATGTTATTTAGTACCACAACTTCCATGTCCTACAATCCAGTTTCATTTACTGCGACACTGTCGACTCGCAGGCCGCGCGTTCCCGGAGGCGAGCGAGGAAGCGCCGCAGCAGCCCGCGTCCGACGCTACTCTGAACGCAGGATTTTCGGCCACTCCGGCCAGGATCCGCAGTTCAGGTCGGGGAGAAACGTATTATTTACTTGGTTATTTATGCGACATATCTTTTACATTGCCATTAATTGTTTTGTGAATATGTGACATAAATTAGTGACATAAATTACATGGGTAATTAGACATAAATGACAAAAATTACTTGGTTAATTATGTGACGTGTCTCTTACATTGCCATTAATTACTGGGTTAATATGTGACATAAATTACTGACATGGATGCCATTAATTACTTCTGTAGTTATACGACATGACTCTTACTTTGCTGTTAATTACTTGGTTAATCAAACTAACGTTTACCCTAGTTAATTAAACCACCTAGTCTTTCACTTTGCTGATATTTAATTGCTTAATTTAATCACTTTTACCGTAACTTTGATATTAATTATTGATTAGTTAAACGACCAACACTTTCACTCTGTTATTAATTAATTGGCTAATTAAAACACCTATACCTTTACTTGCAGTTAATTATTTGGTAAATTAAACAACCTATTCTTTTAATTTGCTATCAATTATTTGGTCAATTTAATGACCCATACTTCCGCTTTTCAATGAATTGATTGTATAATTGAATAACCTATACTTCTAATTCGTTATTAATTGATTGGTGAATTGAATGACCTATACTTCAACTTCGTTATTAATTGATTGGGTAATGGAATGACCTATACTCTCAATTTGCTATCAATTAATTGGTCAATTGAATGACCTATACATCCACTTCGTTATTAATGGGTTGGTTTATTGAATGGCCTATACTTCCACTGCTATTAATTGAATGGTTAATTGAATGACCTATACTTCCACTTTGTTGTAAGTAAATTGGTTAATTAAACGACTCATGCCTTTACCTTTTGCGTTTTTATGGATGTTTTTTTTTAAATTTTATCGATCTTTTAGCTCCCAACACAGGGGAAGTAACAGATCAGGATGGCTAATCTACAATTTCTCATTCTCGTATTTCCAATTTTTTTTCAACAATAAAAAAATGGAAGTTAAGGTTTAACAAATTTCTCACACGTTTCGAATTTTGAATCTTGCAATAAAAAAGGGAATTATACATCACGTTGAGTTGAAAGTTCGCTGTGTATATCAGGATGAATGAATCGTGTGGTGGAAAAACTTAGGCAATGCAGTTTTATTTTACGGACAATTTAAGGCAGTTTTTGTTTCGAAAAAACTCGGTGAAGCAGATCGAGAGCAACTCGGAATTCATTAGTATAAAGCTGTACACAAATTCACGTGGCATAATAATAATAGAAATAGTAATAATAGTAATAATAATAATGACAGCGAAAATTGTTGGTACCGTGATGAAGACATACAGCGGCATCCTGAATCCGTTGCGCACATCGCGGGGGCATGCAGGCAGAATGACATCTATAAAACATATCTTCAGTGTCTTACTAGGTCTAATACATCAAAACACCACATACCAGCTCTTAGTTAGTTGTGCTTTGAGTGGAAAAGAAATAAAGAAACAATGGGGAGCAGGTCATTATCTGAAAGTATTCCGTATTGTGGATGAGAGAAATTGTGCTTCCGCCTACATTAGGAGCTCATTTTCACAGCAAATAAATATCTGCAGTCTGCTTCAACCCACATGTGGTACCATTGATGGAGCGGAGCCACGAAAGTAATAGAAAAATCTCCAAGAAACAACATCGCCAGCGGTGATTTGTAGGACATGTCGGATCGCAGTTGACTTTAATAAAAACTCATTGGCAAAATGAACATCTTTCTTCCCACCGAGCCCGCACCCATGGGACTGAAACTTCTTGAAGGAGTGCCGGTGGTGACGGAATTCTGAGATATCTTAATCTGAGTCAGGTCTCGATATGGGGATTTAAACCCTCAATAATGAAGGAAAAAGAAGTATTTATGATCATGGTCACCGTGGTCGAGTGATTAAGAGCGCGCTCCCTTCACGGGAAGGGTCGGCAGTTCGAATCCTGACTGTGCCGTTCGGTGATTTAGCCCGTTGGAAAAAGGGAGAATTCAACCATAATACCGCACTCTACCCAGATGTCGGACATGGGTACTGGCTTAACCAAGGGTAACCGTCATCGCGTTCTGGTGTTGGTAATAAGGCATTTGTAAAGTCAATGCACAAGATAATATGTAACAGGCTTGATTGGCATAGAACAAGGCATTTGAAAATCAATGCTTGATTAGAATAAAAGATCCTTGTTTTCTGAGTGGATTAAAACACTTTTTCTAAACATCCTATCATGTTTTCTGAGAAATGTTCACGTCACGTGCAGACCCGTTTGGCACCGAGGCAGGCGCACGTCGAGGCATCACCGCACAAAGCAGACACTCCACCTCCAGTCGCGCTTACGGCTCCAGGTCCGGGAAAACGCCCGAGAAAAAGACCGGCAAAACGAAACTACTCATCCCTGAAATCCAGACCAGTAAACTTGCATCTAAGGCGAGTGTTGGTAGAAAGGCGATACTAAAATTGGCATTCACATTTCATTGGTGAAGGAATGCACATTCATGCGTTGGTATGAATGCAACTCATATGGGGTTCGTATGAAGGATAATTGTTTGAAAAATTTCTCTAATTTAAGTACCAGTCCTTGTTTTAAAAACGTCCTTTTGCGATGTTTGAGATTTTCTTTGTTTTCTTTAAGCTCTGGATTTTTTCTACTTTTTCTTATTTCCACGAGCTTTATTCTTCACACTACCTACTTTACGTCTTTTTTCAGGCTACCTTATTTTTTGCTCTTTCTCGGTTTTATTGCACTTTAGGGGTTGTAACTGCTACATAGCTACATCGACGAAAATCCCGAGCTGGAGGTTTGGTTGGCCTTCTTTTAATTATGAGAGGTTAAGATTTTAGGTTTTTGTTTTGCTCTGAATCATATTTTGGTTTATGCTGCTTTTTTTTTGCAGCACCTGATACTTTCATTTGGTTTGATCAATTGCTCCCAACTCGTTGTTTCTATGCTCAAGGAATCTTGTATTTGAACACACTTAGTGCATAGATTCCTCTCTTCTCTAACTCCGTTCCAATAATGCCTTCTTGTTTCATTACAGTTTTTTAGCTCCATCGTAGGTTTCTTTTCGCGCCATAGCAGTTTTCTTTTCGCTCCATCGCAGTTTTTACTTCGATTGTGGTTTTCTTTGAGCTCAGTCGCAAATTTTTTTATTTTCAGTGTAGTTTTATTTGAGCTATATCGTAGTTTTTTGTTCCATCGTAGGTTCTTGGAGCTCCAAAAATATTTTATTGGAGCTCCATCGCATTTTTTTAGAGCTCCATCGTAATTTTCTCTTCGCTCCATCTCAGCTTTCTTTTCACTCAATCATAGTTTTCTTTTCGCTCCATCGAAGCTGACTTTTTGCTACAACGTAGTTTTTTTCATTTTATCGCAGTTTTATTTGAGTTTTATCGCACTTAAATTTGAGCGCCATCGCAGTTATTTTTTGAGTTCCAGTGTATTTTTTTGGTGCTCCATCGTAGTTATTTAGAATTCTATTGCATTTCATTCAAACTCCATATTAATTTATTTTACATCCCTTTGTAGTATTCTTTGCGCTTTCTTTACGTTGTCATCGTGTCTCATACCCAGTCAAACTTTTTCGCCGGAGCATGCATGTTTTTCGCCACGTAAACGATTAAATTACTTGGTCGTCGGAAAACTTGCATGCAGGCGGCGAAAATGTTAGACTGGGTAGCTTTGTCTACGTTCCCTCAGGTTTTCACCCCTGAATAACATAGTGCAGATTAGAAAAAAATCTTCAGGGTAGTAGTAAATTGTTTTCAGGGTAAAATTATCTTCAATATTCAATTATCTTTAGGGTAAAAATCTTCAGAATCTAACACGATTCGTCATGGAAAAAATCAAACAAGTTTTGTAACAAAAACAGCTCGATCTGTGATTGATGTATGAATTCAATGGATCAATTCGGCCTTCCACCACATGTTCATGGGTGTAGAAAATGGATCTCTAATTTTTAATGACATATTACAATATTTTACTACGTCTTTACTTGTTATCATTATGAAAGTTTCATTCAATGTCCCTGTGTTTATTTGCCCAAACTATTTTTTTTGATGAAATTCACTGCAATTCCATGGGTTTGAAATATTTTCAAGAAATTCATTGGCATATTCCTTTCTCAAGGGAATATGACTATTGAATCTCATTGGAATCTTTCTTAAGCCTGTGGAAAAATGTGAGGTCTTGAGCTGAAAGTTAGGTAGAGCTTCCTTTTGTTTAATAAAATATATTTTGGTTTGCTTATAACCTTCTTTTTGCAGTTCACTGCTGTCCTGCGTTAAAGCACATCAAAGCTTCTTCTTAAACTTTTAACCGGCTTCATTGCCTTCTTTCTTAAGTTACTGTCTCTATGCGCAGAGGATCTTGTGCAGGAATAAACCTTGTGCATAGATTCAGCGTTCTTTAAGCTCCATACTACTGTGAATGGTGCCTTCATCTTTCCGTTCTTTGGAATGTCTTTGCTGTGGCATGAACTAACTTATCTATTCTGCTCTACAAGCGTTCTTGTTGGTGCTTGAGTAGCGTAAATTTTTGGTCAGAATAATTTATTATCATTTAAAAAATTCGATGCATTGAAAATAATTCAGAGAATGTAAAACAGAACTTTTTTTCTTTGGAATTCGTTTGCAATCTGGCAGCATTTTTTTCATTCCCATTCTCAGGATTGTAGGTATCACTAATTTTACAAATAATCATTTAGCTGAGAACAGGGTAAATAAAGAATTAACCGTTACTCTAATTTAGATACTCAAATACATTTCCAAGCCTAGAAAATTAAAATATAGAGTTCTGACAGAAAACTAAACAAAAAGTTGATAGTCCAAATCAACGTCAAAGTAATTCAATTATCTAAGCGATCCGATGGTGTAGACATTCAACTATAAACAAAACTTTGAGGAGTAAGTTACAAAGTTTTGACATGAGAAACAAAAATATAATTTTGTAGGGAATGCAACATCGGCTCATTAAATGTTAATCATCACAAATGGACTATAGTAAACGTCAAGCAATGGAAGTACCTAACTGGTTTTATCTAACCTCTATTTGGTGTTCGCTTAGTGTAATTTTCGGCAGTTTTTCTGGACAGGTGCCGATATTAACGAGCTCGAATTTGCTTGAAAACGTTTTTTGACTTCTGTTAGATCCGTCAAATTACCATCAGTTTATTCGGTTGTATTTTATTCATGATTTTGATAATGAAAATATATTTTGTGAGACCATTACCTTATGTCAGTCAGACTTATTAAAGGAGTATTATTCTGTAGAATATCTTTGACTTTTATGTTATTCGTTTACTCGCTAGAAATGAAAAAATTTGCGGTAATTATTGCAATTTCAATGAAAATAATTCATGTTTTTGCCGCTATAGGTAGTCGCTCATTTGGCACGTAAAAATTGCGGATTTGATGAAGCAATGGTAACTCACCATACTTTGTAAAGTAAGTATCGTTCTCGTGGTCAAACGAAAAACATAAACAAGCTTTCTAAGTTCCACGCGTTGTCGAATAAAAATCTATGAATGCAAGATACCCTGCAAAAAACGCATTCATTCCGTCCAGTTCGCATTGGCAACGGAAAAATTCTCGATTTTCTTTGCAAATGAGAAGCAATTACACGGAAGCTCAAAGTGGTTATTGACGGGAGCACGGCTAGCATGTATAGTGGCCGTTTTTCATTGGTGAAGTCCTCGTTGAAGAGTAATTAAGAGTCGCAGCTCTGGTCTCACAGTAAAGCTTATGCCATGAGAGGAAGCACATTCATCAAACTTTAATGATGAACTCGACTGTGTGCTGTAGTCTTGAGCAATGTTCGTATCTCATCAGTTATTCATGTGGGGACGATGTCGGCTGCTCAGGTAATCAACTTGCTCCCTAATTAATGCCTTTCAATCGACAGACTCTAGCTGGGCTGCGGCGGGGAACACGTTTGTGCCTCAATGGTAATTGTGAATCCATTGCTTCATAAGCGACGTAATTACAATATGACAGTCGTGCCCTCGGGAGAACGCGATTCGGCCGCCCTTTCTGTGGTTGGTTCAGTTTTTTTTGTGCTTCGAACGGGCAAATCTGAGAGGAATATTGCACAGAGATTTTGTCTTTCATGATTATTTAAATGCTCACGTGGTTAGGAATTTACCTAAGTGCATATAGTCGCTTTATCGTTGAATGAGGTTGATATAATGCTTGTATACGTCATTGATCAGCATCATATCCTTTGGTCTAAGGTGCTTTATTTCTGCTTGATTGTCAGTCACTGATTGGAAAAGTTGAGGTATGATCTAATACATATAAGGAAGAGTGTTCTATTTTGATTATTTTAACTACTAGGAAACAAGAAATGTCATATTTTTTCAGGTTCACGGTTGATTTCTCGTGCTGAGTGCCCTGCAGAAGTGGCCCAAAAAATACATTTAGTTAGACTACGATATAGTCACGTTGTGAGAGCACTTTATTTGTTAATACTTTCGCAGTTGAAACAAAGCAAGGAAAGCCAAATTGAATTGGAATGGGACATATTAACTTTTGTTGATATCGTTTTCGGTAAAATATTTTGGGAAACATTGTTTAAAAAGGTAATGTGTTATGTGTTAATTTAAAGGTAGGCGGGATGTTATGACTACGATTTAGTTTAGGTTACAATATGCTCGGCTTGATTCTATGATGTGTCTCGCAAAAAATAATTAAACAGCTCATGGAAAAGCTTTCATATGAGGTTCGCTTGCCTAACCGTAAGGTATTACAGTTAAAAATTAAACACTCCTTTATTTTATCATCAGCTACTTGAGATATCCGTTACGCTTTGATTTCCTGTGTAAGGACTACCGCACACCCACGCCCCGCCCACTTTGCTGTTTAGGGCCGGACGTCCTAAAACTCAATGTCAAATTAAAACAGAAGAGGCTATACGCGCGAGTTCCAGATAGCGAAATCTTTAACTTTTTACGATTTATTTAACGATAAGACTCAAACGATAGGTTCAGGGTTGGTTCGATCTTAATGAGATCAGTTAATTGTGATAGTTGTCTTTCAATTGGTTCGAATTGTATAATGGTTATCGAGGGGGGCAACCTCAAAGCGACTATTTGGACTATTATTACCACCACCATTATTATTATGATTAACTGTCAAGCAATTTATATTCGACGGACTCCTACAAAAGTCGATTTTCAAATCATTGAAATGAGACTCTTAACTCCGAAGATGGCGGCGCCTTATGCCTACATTTGCCTGCCATCTGTTCCGAGAGCTTTAGCTCGGAAGACGACATTCTGCTTCTCACTTTCTCAAGGCATTCTTGTGGAAACGACGGGTTAATTTATTCGCAGGTTGATGACTTCATTATCAAGGAAGATTCAGTGTAATGGCACACGCTAAAGGGGCCTCACTAAAAAGAAGCCTTTAATGTTTTGTGTCGTTACGGGAAACGACCTTGTTACCCCGTCGAATGCTGTGCATGAAACCGGCGCTCAGCGCCACCTCGGTTTTCACTCCTCGTAATGAACGCGGCCGCCAGAATGAAACGCAATCATGCTTTCTACATTCACGGTTGGCTACTTATTTCATCCAAACTCGTTTTTTTGCGCGACGTGATACCAACAGAAGTGCTTTCACCTTCGGGATCTGATTTCTTCCGAACTCGTATTTTTGCACGACGTTATCTCAACAGAAGTGTTCAATCTTGTCTTCTACCATCCCCTACGGATTCTGATTTTATTCAAACTCATATGTTTGAACGTGATCCCAACAGAAGTGTTTAATTCTGCCTTTTACTATTACCCTTTGCTTCTGATTTCATCCAAAGTTTTTGTACGGCGTGATCCCAACGGAAGTGTTCAATCTTGTCTTCTACCATCACCCGCTCCTTTTGACTTCATTCGAATACACACTCTTACAGGACGTGATCCCAACGAAAGTGCTTTGTTGCCATATCGAATGTGCCTTTACGAGCGTTTCAGAAAATAGCGCACTTAGAGATGTAATCTTGACACTTCTCTCTGCTAAATGAGCGTCTTGACGGTTTACCTTTGCGAAATGAGCGTCTTGACGATTTAACTTTGCTAAATGAGCGTCTTGACGATTTAAATTTGCTAAATGAGCGTCTTGACGATTTAACTTTGCTGAATGACCGTCTTGACGATTTAAATTTGCTAAATGAGCGTCTTGACGATTTAACTTTGCTGAATGACCGTCTTGACGATTTAAATTTGCTGAATGAGCGTCTTGACGATTTAACTTTGCAAAATGAGCGTCTTGACGATTTAACTTTGCTAAATGAGCGTCTTGACGATTTAACTTTCCTAAATGAGCGTCCTGACGATTTAACTTTGCTAAATGAGCGTCTTGACGATTTAACTTTCCTAAATGAGCGTCCTGACGATTTAAATTTGCTGAATGAGCGTCTTGACGATTTAACTTTGCTAAATGAGCGTCCTGACGATTTAACTTTGCTAAATGAGCGTCTTGACGATTTAACTTTCCTAAATGAGCGTCCTGACGATTTAACTTTGCTAAATGAGCGTCTTGACGATTTAACTTTCCCAAATGAGCGTCCTGACGATTTAACTTTGCTAAATGAGCGTCCTGACGATTTAAATTTGCTAAATGAGCGTCTTGACGATTTAACTTTGCTAAATGAGCGTCTTGACGATTTAACTTTGCTAAATGAGCGTCCTGACGATTTAACTTTCCTAAATGAGCGTCTTGACGATTTAACTTTGCTAAATGAGCGTCTTGACGATTTAACTTTGCTAAATGAGCGTCTTGACGATTTAACTTTGCTAAATGAGCGTCTTGACGATTTAACTTTGCTAAATGAGCGTCTTGACGATTTAACTTGCCTAAATGAGCGTCCTGACGATTTAAATTTGCTAAATGAGCGTCCTGACGATTTAACTTTGCTAAATGAGCGTCTTGACGATTTAACTTTGCTAAATGAGCGTCTTGACGATTTAACTTTCCTAAATGAGCGTCCTGACAATTTAACTTTGCTAAATGAGCGTCCTGACGATTTAACTTTGCTAAATGAGCGTCCTGACGATTTAACTTTGCTAAATGAGCGTCTTGACGATTTAACTTTGCTAAATGAGCGTCCTGACGATTTAACTTTGCTAAATGAGCGTCTTGACGATTTAACTTTGCTAAATGAGCGTTTGGACGAGTGGCAATAAAAACTTAGTATTAAAATCTGTGGTCATCTCTGAATTATTTATTCGACGGGATTTTAGAGGTGTTAATCTTTGGTACTTCAGTTAGTACCTTTTTGTTATTTTGTTCATTTACAATTAATTATCTTTGAGAAGTGAAAATCCATAGTAACCTTCAATTCCCTCAATCATTTATCGTCAATTATTAGTTATATGTGAAGGGTTTATCTCTAATATATAGGAATCAATTACTAATTATTAATTTATTAAAATAAATCTTTGATACAGATAATTATCAGACAGATTAATGCAGAACATAATTTATGATGACATTCAATTTGTGTGACATTGGTTAATCTACTTCGATTTTTAAAATCATATTCAAGTTCAGCAGTGAGCCTGCCGTAGTTCAACCGCATAGCTTTCATTCGTTGATCTTATATCTGTACCACTGAACACATTGACTGCGATGGGTTAAATTGAAGTTTAGTATACAACTCAAATTTATATTCAAAAGTTGATAGAAATTGTATACATACCAAACATTAACCGGGTCTATTAAAAACTATTATTTTCAAAAGATTGTTTAAACTTTTTTGAGCGACACACCTGTTGGTTGTATCGCAGTCATCTTTTTCTTTGCGGAATCCTTCGGTCAAGTTTTAGGAATTTTACAGAATGTTCTGGTTAAGCTTCAAGAATTTTTCGGAATGTTCCGGTCAAGCTTCAGGATTTTGCAGAATGTTTCGGTTAAGCTTCAAGAATTTTTCGGAATGTTCCGGTCAAGCTTTAGGATTTTGCAGAATGTTTCGGTTAAGCTTCAAGAATTTTTCGGAATGTTCCGGTCAAGCTTTAGAAATTTTGCAGAATGTTTCGGTTAAGCTTCAAGAATTTTTCGGAATGTTCCGGTCAAGCTTTAGGAATTTTGCAGAATGTTTCGGTTAAGCTTCAAGAATTTTTCGGAATGTTCCGGTCAAGCTTTAGGATTTTGCAGAATGTTTCGGTTAAGCTTCAAGAATTTTTCGGAATGTTCCGGTCAAGCTTTAGGAATTTTGCAGAATGTTCCGGTTAAGCTTCAAGAATTTTTCGGAATGTTCCGGTCAAGCTTTTGGAATTTTGCAGAATGTTCCGGTTAAGCTTCAAGAATTTTTCGGAATGTTCCGGTCAAGCTTTAGGAATTTTGCAGAATGTTTCGGTTAAGCTTCAAGAATTTTTCGGAATGTTCCGGTCAAGCTTTAGGATTTTGCAGAATGTTTCGGTTAAGCTTCAAAATTTTTTTTGGAATGTTCCGGTCAAGCTTTAGGATTTTGCAGAATGTTTCGGTTAAGCTTCAAAATTTTTTCGGAATGTTTCAGTCAAGCTTCAGGAATTTTAACTAGTTTTTAAATCTAAGCTACCCAGCGCATACATCTTAAATCACGCGTATCATTACTTATGTTTTACTAGATTGTTTATTGGTGCATGACGTAAGCAGTTAGCAAGACCACTAAACTAGGAGAAAGTCTCTTACTAATCATTTTTGTCACGCAAAGTCATCTCTTTGTAGTTTGAGCTTCTTAGGAGGCATTGCGTACCTATGATATTTTAAGTTGAAGGTTAGCGTGGTTTAGTTATGGATACATTATTTATTTAAAACGCATTAGTTATAAAAGACTCGTTAGCTATTCAAAGCAAATTAGCAGTCGAAACGATATTTTTTGGCAACATGGATGCTTGATGGTGAGGACGCAGTAGTTTTATGGCATCCATGACACAAAAACTTGGAATATTTTCCAGCGAAATGATAGTGAGGACGCTGTAGTTTTATGGTACATATGTCGCAAACTTGGAATATTTTCCAGCGAAATGATAGTGAGGACGCAGTAGTTTTATGGTATATATGTCGCAAACTTGGAATATTTTCCAGCGAAACACAAACAACAGCACAGTAAGCTTTACAATTTAAATTCACGCAAGCGACAACATAGTTTTCTATTGAATGCAAAATGAAGTTTTTTTTCTAAAAAATTAGGGATATTTTGTCGACCTCTAAGCTCTGATAATTATTATAAATAGAACAAAACATCTTCGAGAGAGATGAAACATTTTTCTTCCATGCAAAAATTGCATTTACCTGCAAACAAATTTTCAAATTTTTCATGAATGTGAAATATATTTGAAGATAAATATTTGATTGAACTAAATATTACATAGATATGAAGGGAAATGTTTGATGGAGCTAAATTTTACATAGATTTGAAGGGAAATGTTTGATGGAGCTAAATTTTACATAGATCTGAATGGAAATGTATGATGTAGCTAAATTTTACATAGATTTATAGGGAAATGTTTGATGGAGCTAAATATTATATAGATATGAAGGGAAATGTTTGATGGAGCTAAATTTTACATAGATTTGAATGGAAATGTTTGATGGAGCTAAATTTTACATAGATTTATAGGGAAATGTTTGATGGAGCTAAATTTTACATAGATTTGAAGGGAAATGTTTGATGGAGCTAAATTTTAAATAGATTTGAATGGAAATGTATGATGTAGCTGAATTTTACATAGATTTATAGGGAAATGTTTGATGGAGCTGAATATTACGTAGATATGAAGGGAAATGTTTGATGGAGCTAAATTTTACATAGATTTGAATGGAAATGTTTGATGGAGCTAAATTTTACATAGATTTATAGGGAAATGTTTGATGGAGCTAAATTTTACATAGATTTGAAGGGAAATGTTTGATGGAGCTAAATTTTACATAGA
This sequence comes from Morinoia aosen, assembly GCA_030386875.1. Classification (NCBI taxonomy): domain Eukaryota; kingdom Metazoa; phylum Arthropoda; class Malacostraca; order Amphipoda; family Talitridae; genus Morinoia; species Morinoia aosen. The sequence continues at coordinate 23,546,346 of CM059558.1, forward strand.
TTTGAATGGAAATGTATGATGTAGCTAAATTTTACTTAGATTTATAGGGAAATGTTTGATGGAGCTAAATATTACATAGATATGAAGGGAAATGTTTGATGGAGCTAAATTTTACATAGATTTGAAGGGAAATGTTTGATGTAGCTAAATTTTACATAGATTTGAATGGAAATGTATGATGTAGCTAAATTTTACATAGATTTATAGGGAAGTGTTTGATGGAGCTAAATATTACATAGATATGAAGGGAAATGTTTGATGGAGCTAAAATTTACATAGATTTGAAGGGAAATGTTTGATGGAGCTAAATTTTACATAGATTTGAAGGGAAATGTTTGATGGAGCTAAATTTTACATAGATTTATAGGGAAATGTTTGATGGAGCTAAATTTTACGTAGATTTGAAGGGAAATGTTTGATGGAGCTAAACTTTACATAGATTTAAAGGGAAATGTTTGATGGAGCTAAATATTACATAGATTTGAAGGGAAATGTTTGATGTAGCTAAATATTACATAGATATGAAGGGAAATGTTTGATGGAGCTAAATTTTACATAGATTTAAAGGGAAATGTTTGATGGAGCTAAATTTTACGTAGATTTGAAGGTAAATGTTTGATGGAGCTAAACTTTACATAGATTTAAAGGGAAATGTTTGATGGAGCTAAATTTTACGTAGATTTGAAGGGAAATGTTTGATGGAGCTAAACTTTACATAGATTTAAAGGGAAATGTTTGATGGAGCTAAATTTTACATAGATTTAAAGGGAAATGTTTGATGGAGCTAAATTTTACGTAGATTTGAAGGGAAATGTTTGATGGAGCTAAACTTTACATAGATTTAAAGGGAAATGTTTGATGGAGCTAAATTTTACATAGATTTAAAGGGAAATGTTTGATGGAGCTAACTTTTACGTAGATTTGAAGGGAAATGTTTGATGGAGCTTAACTTTACATAGATTTAAAGGGAAATGTTTGATGGAGTTAAATTTTACGTAGATTTGAAGGGAAATGTTTGATGGAGCTAAATTTTACATAGATTTGAAGGGAAATGTTTGATGGAGCTAAATTTTACATAGATTTAAAGGTAAATGTTTGATGGAGCTAAACTTTACATAGATTTAAAGGGAAATGTTTGATGGAGCTAAATTTTACACAGATTTGAAGGGAAATGTTTGATGGAGCTAAACTTTACATAGATTTAAAGGGAAATGTTTGATGGAGCTAAATTTTACATAGATTTGAATGGAAATGTATGATGTAGCTAAATATTACATAGATTTATAGGGAAGTGTTTGATGGAGCTAAATATTACATAGATATGAAGGGAAATGTTTGATGGAGCTAAAATTTACATAGATTTGAAGGGAAATGTTTGATGGAGCTAAATTTTACATAGATTTGAAGGGAAATGTTTGATGGAGCTAAATTTTACATAGATTTATAGGGAAATGTTTGATGGAGCTAAATTTTACGTAGATTTGAAGGGAAATGTTTGATGGAGCTAAATTTTACATAGATTTGAAGGGAAATGTTTGATGGAGCTAAATTTTACATAGATTTAAAGGTAAATGTTTGATGGAGCTAAACTTTACATAGATTTAAAGGGAAATGTTTGATGGAGCTAAATTTTACACAGATTTGAAGGGAAATGTTTGATGGAGCTAAACTTTACATAGATTTAAAGGGAAATGTTTGATGGAGCTAAATTTTACATAGATTTAAAGGGAAATGTTTGATGGAGCTAACTTTTACGTAGATTTGAAGGGAAATGTTTGATGGAGCTTAACTTTACATAGATTTAAAGGGAAATGTTTGATGGAGCTAAATTTTACGTAGATTTGAAGGGAAATGTTTGATGGAGCTAAATTTTACATAGATTTGAAGGGAAATGTTTGATGGAGCTAAATTTTACATAGATTTAAAGGTAAATGTTTGATGGAGCTAAACTTTACATAGATTTAAAGGGAAATGTTTGATGGTGCTAAATTTTACACAGATTTGAAGGGAAATGTTTGATGGAGCTAAACTTTACATAGATTTAAAGGGAAATGTTTGATGGAGCTAAATTTTACATAGATTTGAAGAGAAATGCTAGATGAAGATTCAACAGGAGAGTTAGATTCATTGTAGACCTTGTCATTTATTCGAAGGCAAGCATCAGGATATGCTGCAAGTGGTTCTGGTTATTTATACTGCCAGATATTATGGTTGTTTTCTTCAACACAATATTTTAGCTGTGATACACTGCAGAACATTTGGATTGTTTTATTCAACGCGTTTTGGTTGTTCCATTCAATACAATATTTTAGTTGTTTTTTTCGACATTGCATTTTGAGTCCAAGCAATATTTTGATTGCTCTATTCAACACAATATTTTGACACCATATTTTGCTTGTTTTATTCAAAACAATATTGTGATTGTTGCATTCAACGCAATATTTTGATTGTTCTATTCAACACAATATTTTGACACCATATATTTTTTTTTTCAAAACAATATTTTGATTGTTGCATTCAACGCAATATTTTGATTGTTTTACTCAACACAATATTTTCATTGTTTTATTCAACACAACATTTTGATTATTTTATTCAATCGAATATTTTGGCTATTTTATTCATCGTAATATTATGGTTATTTTGTTGAACACAATATTTTAGTTGCAATACATTGCAGAATATACATGTCACAGTGTCCTGCAGGATATCTTAGTTATAGAACTTTGCAGGATGTTCTTGTTATTTCATCATGCAGAATATTCCGGACAGTCTTCGGTATCATACAGAACATTCCTGCTGCAATCTCCTGCTGGATATCATGCTTATATTAGCCAACAAGGGTACCCTGGGCTTATATACCCTGTTGGTTATTCTGGTTATTTTATCCAGCATAATATTCTGATTATAATTTCATACACTAACTTCAATGACTAGTAAAAGATATCAAGTGCTAGTTGTTCATAGAATAAAATGCTTTTTCCAATAAGACCTAAGAAGGGTACGTTCAGTGCTTCATAAATCATCAATCTCATTCTGCAGTTTCTAACACTCAAAAAATACTATACTTCCAATAGGTAATACGGGAAAATACAAACACATAAGTGAGCGAAATAGGAAGAGAATTAATGAGTTACTCGGAAAGAAATCGTCAGTCACAAGTAAATACATTTGTTATTTTTGAGCTATCTTTGGATGCTGAAGTATATATGCTTGGGCTAAGTTTGATATCGAGTTTTGCTTCGGAGATTTTTCTCCCCGTCATTTTGTTGACGAAACTTTGGCGGCTGAGAGCGCTTCTTAATCTTCAGAAATCCCACATGATGGTCGCTGCAGTGTTGTCTTGTGGTATTTGACGAGCCTTGCTGCTCTAGAGGGGGCCGGGAGAGCTGAGACCCGCGTGGAAGTTTGAGGTAGCTTGCGAGCTTGCGGCCTAATCTGCATGCGCGGGATGCTAATACGGCATTCAAACCTGGATTTTAGGCGAGGCATCAAGAAACTGACTTACTTTTGTTAGGCATAAGTTGTGGTGGAAATAAGAACACAGGAAGTGCATTAGACGAGGCAAATATTCGGCGGTCTTCTGAATGTTGAAGGACCTTGGGGAAAATCGTGCCCGCTTGTGACGTTGTGAGGCACGAGCTCTGCGAATGTCAGCGCACTGCACTTAGAGGGAATATTGAACAACGAAAACGAGTTAAATTGCTGTATAAACATTATACAATGAGGGAATATTGAGGAACAGAAGCAAGTTGAATTGCTTAGTGAAACTTCAGGCATTGATGGAATATTGAGCAACGAAAACGAGTTGAATTGCTTTCTGAAACTTCATGCATTGATGGAATATTGAGCAACGAAGACGTGTTCAATTGCTGTGTAAACTTCATACTACATTAATCGAATATTGAGGAACGAAGCGAGTTGAATTGCTATGTGAACGACACCAGACATTGAGGAAATATTGATTAACAAAAGCAAGTTGAAATACTATGTGAATACCATACATTGATGAAATATTGAGCTACAAAACTCAGTTTAATTTCTATGTGTGACACAATGAAAACTTTCTATTCAAAGCGATTGTTTTTTCCTCCGTTTCGGATACTTCTGAAACATGAAACTGACTCTCTGACCCTCTGTTACGTTCGCTTATCTGTAACACAGAACTAAGTTGTGATTGCTTTGGATCTCGCAGGGACACGGTTTTTTAATTTGGAAAATGCCAAAGTTTGTTTTATAAATAGGAATTGCATGAAGAAGCTAATGTAAGGTGTATCAAGAACCTTACCTAAAGTATGAAGGACTTTATCTAAAGTATGAAGAAACTTACCAAAAGTATGAAGAACATTACCTAAAGTATATATAAAGAACCTAACCTAAGGTGTGAAGAACCTTACCTAAAGTTTGAAGAACCTTACCTAACGTCTAAAGGATTTGAATAAAGTATGAAGAACCTTACCTAACACATAAAGAACCTTACCCAAAGTATGAAGAACCTTACCTAAAGTATCAAGAGCCTTACCTAAAGTATGAAGAACCTTACCTAAAGTATGAAGAACTTTACCGAAAGTATGAAGAAACTTACCAAAAGTATGAAGAACATTACCTAAAGTATAAAGAACCTTACCTAAAGTTTGAAGAACCTTACCTAACGTATAAAGGATTTAAATAAAGTATGAAGATCCTCACCTTACGTATAAATAACCTTACCTAGAGTATGAAGAACCTTACCTAAAGTATGAAGAACCTTACTTAAAGTATGAAGAACCTTACCTAAAACATAAAGACCCATACCGAACGCATTAAGAACCTTGCCTAATGTAAAGTATTTAGTTCCACCGTGGTTGAAATGGGTACTAGTGCTTTCAACCTCCTTACACACGATGGTGAATGAAAGGCTAAGCTCTGTATGCGCTTGTAGCTGTTGCGCACATTTCTTACAGCAGCTTCTTAATCACCTGATTTGTGTATTTATCCAATTTTCAATATTTGTGAATCGATCGAAGCACCTAAAATTTAATCAGAATGGAATTTAAGATTGTAACATTTTACGCTATAGATAAAAGGTTGGAATAAGTAAATACCTTATGTTTGACTGTGAAATACTAAATTTTCCCGATTTTCAGAGCTCAGGTACTTTTACAGCAAAATTGTGGGCTTCCTTTTTAGTTCCGCACATATCTTCACGAAGCATTATCCATACACCGGCCATCAGTTCTTCACATTTTAGATCAATTTTACCTGCATTTTCTGTCTTGTAACAGTGAATGGTTTTAATGTTCTTTCATGTAATTTCCAAGTCTTATAATAGAAGAGGTTGTGTTAAAACATTTAAATATCGCAATAATCTTTTATATCAAATATAAATTATAATATACGAGCTTTTTCAATGGCAAAATATAAATGAAGTAAATATTAGTCATAGTTAAGTATTAGTTATAGTTTTGCAGGAGTGTTCTCCGTATTGTGTTGCCAGCAGAGTCATTGTTTTTTTTTGTCGAAATTTATAGAAAACAGATGCCTATCCGTACATGGTCATGGGTTAAACATGTTTTTATTTGTTATATTCTAAAGTCGAATTTTCTCCTTAATTACTTTTTGCAGTGTTGGTTGTGCTTAAAGTTTACTGCATTATTTATTTTGTTTCGCAAACTTATTCATCTTACTTTGACTTGAAACTTCAAATCATGAATCATTTATTTAAAAGAAAAGTTCCACTCTACAACAATTTACGTAAGTATTTATTGTATTATGTTGAAAAATTCGAGACGAATACTACGATTTTTAATTTGAAAACTGAATAGCAATTAAAAAATTTAGAATAAGTATCTCAATTCGATGAGACAATATGTGCCTGACAGGGCACAAACAAACAACTGTGAATAACTAAATAAACTTTTTGTGCTGCAAACCGTGGGAAATTTGCACAGGTTAACATCCCTTAAAGAAAATCTTGCTGATTCTCCGAGGAAGCAAGACTGAGAGTTGGACTATTACGGTGAAGCGTATCTTTGTTGGAAAACTTCCGCTCTCTTCTGTAACAGCAGGAATATTTTTTGGGCTTCGTTCTGTCAGCGTGGCGCTTGGGAAGGAGAAATGAAGAACTGATAAAAAGTCTGGTGACTTTGACTTTAAAATTTGAAAATTTGTTAAAACAATGGCTGAGAAATAAGTTTCAAAATTTCATAAATACTTTAATTTGCGTTTTATCAATACAAAGTTTCAAGTTCATGGATAATTCTGTTTTTTTCTGAACCAGAACAATAATATTTGTTAACCACTGAAAAATCAGCAACCAAGTAAAACTTACCCCCACGTAGGGTTGAGAAATGTTCGAGAAAGCACTTAAATCATTTCATAAGGTTGGTAAAGGTGAACTACTTGATACTTTCTCTGAACTTTGAACAACGGAAAGTGCGGATAAGCGTATATATGATGCAGGATTTTCCATCTCATAAATATATTGTTTTTCTATTCCTTTTTTAATGCAACCCAGAAAAATGCAGTTATCCTAAAAGCAATAATAGCCGCAATACAAAATGTAATATGAATACCCGTGATAAAGAGGGAGTCAAATTACTGATACGGTCATTACTCCAGTCCATGATGGTTCAAGAGTTTCGATGGATACTATTGATAAAAATTGGAGTCTTGAAATCCTCAGATGAGACCCTTTTCTGCGGTATATGCAGGGGTCTTAGAGGGCCGAAAATGTTGCAGGTTTTTAAAAGACGTAATCTCTTTTGACTTATTTAAAATAGTCCATGGCCGATTTGCCTCAAGTCTGAGAATATTAATAAACGATTTTAATCTTCATCGCAAGCATACATGTAAATAAATACACGATGGCTAATGATGTTATAATATATAATAATAATTTTTGCCTCCATATTTGGTGTTTAGCATTGCTTGCGATGGAGAAAGAAATTAAAACATTAGAAATTAACTTTTTTTCGTGGTCACATTCATCACAAAATTGCCTCCGTGAAATTCATGCTTTGAATACCATGCAGTGTATGTTTCTTCACTAGACGACGTGGTTTTCAGCTGGAATAATCGGGTCATATGCTGGGTATCTAAAATATGATTGAAAACGGTATTCATGGATTCAGGACTAAGCGTGCCTGCTGGATAAACTCATTCACTTAAATTTATTGATGTCTGAAGAACTAGAGAACTTGCCACAATTATTTTATGATGATAACATCAAAGATTTTCGTAAGTTATAAAAACCTATTAAAGGTAACGACTTCTTTGGTCAATAAGTTGAACTACATGAGTTACCGTATTATTTAATAGGGTTTTAGTATATTGGTCATGATTTTTAATCTATGTACAACGACAGGGGAATTTCAAGTGATCACCATTTTTCGTCATTGTATCAGCATACGTTACTATTGTTTTAAGCTTAAAAAGTGATATTCAAAACGTTACCGAGAAATAAAAAATAGTTTCAATTTTGCTATTGAAACATAGTACTAAAATAAGATCACTATTCAAATTTCATTGCCCCCACGGAATGATTAAATTACGCACGTAAATCATCCTAAAAACTCAAAAAATTCCAACCATTTTGTTATACTGCAAGCTTTCGTGAAGAATTCAAAATACGCAAACCTTAATTCCATTTTCAACACTGTCAAAACCAACATTCTCCAACAAACGCTACTTCTGAACAGTGAAGCGCCGTTTACAAATAGCAAAACTCAGGCACAAGCTCACAGGAGCTTTCAGGGAAGAAGTTAATGTCTTTTGCGTGCGTTGTGCGCATTTTGCAGCGCCTCCTGGGTGGCCTCAGCAGCGACAAAGAATTTTTATCGTCCCTTTTGAACCGTCGGGGCCTGACGAAGAGCATCGAAGCTTCCGTGGTCGCTGAGAGGCTGGACGCCGGCACGGCCAGCTTGCGCACCAGGAACAGGGAGGAGCGCGCATACAGAGGTGCGTGTACAGCTGGAGTGTACAGAGGGGGGATACAGAGGTGCGTGTACTGCTGGTGTGTAGAGGGGTAGGTGTGTAAATGGAGCGAACAGAGGTGCGTGTACGGCTGGTGTGTGCAGCTGGGGTATACAGAGGTGCGTGTACTGCTGGTGTGTAGATGGGTGTGTAAATGGAGCGTACAGAGGTGCGTGTACAGCTGGAGTGTACAGAGGGTACGCAACTAGTGTGCACAGAGGTGGGTGTACAGTTTGAGTACACCAAAGGGACACAACTAGTGTGTATAGCTGGAGTGTACAGAAGCGTGTATACAGTTGGAGTGTAGAAAGGAGCGTATACACCTGTAGCGTGCAGGTATGTGTGTATAGTTGGATACACAACTGGTATCCAATTGAGCACTTGAATTATCTGAGTACTTAGGATACGCCATTATTTTTTGACAAGAAAAAACGATTGATACTTTACTCACAAGTATGTTGCGTAAGCTTACTCCAGGAGAATGATTGCAGAATTAAAATTCTCTTCAGGGGCTAGTTTCTCAGATGAAGAACCGAAACACGCTGAACTGCAGTATAGGTAATTTTCACATTCATCATTGGTGTTTGACTCACTATATTTACTCAACAAAAGATTTCAATTTGAGAGTTTATGATTCTGAAAAATAATTTTAATAAAATATTGAACTTTTCCCTTTTTAGATGAAATGTATACCTATGTTTATTTTCTGCTTTATCTGTGTCTTTTTAGAGTATTTTGTTGAGTAAAAAGTCAGAAATTTGTTATCGATCTTCTCTTTATTCTACGTTGTATATATCATCCTCTGCATTTTACGTAGCTGAAGCTAATCTCCAAACCGTTTTCGGTTTTTACTTCTTTGAGTAAAATGACTAGTTTAATTAGTAATTTTCCGTCTGTTAAATTCTTAATAACAATTTTGCCATTGCGCTACAGGCCATTTAAACAAGAAAATGCCAAGCTCAGTACCGTTGAAGGGGCAAAAAATGACTGTAATCATCATAATAGTAATATTTTTACAATTTGGAGTATCAGTCCCATCGGAGCTGCGAAAAAGAACTAATAATTATAGTCGTAAGATTAATGCAATTTGAAGGAATCAAAACGCACTGAAATCATTATGATAGTAACATTTGTGCAATTTGAAGTACCAGTATCTGTGAAAGTGCAAAAAAGGACTGTAATCATTATAATAATAATATTTATGCAATTTGAAGTATCAGTACCCTAGAAAGTGCAAAAAATGACTGTAATCACCATAAAAGCAATATTCTGCAATTGCTGGCAGCAGGCAAGAAGGAAGAACACAAAGCCGGCAGCCGCCGAAGCCGCGGTGACCAGGACACAGATGAGGAGCGGAGGTCGTGCAGGGCCGAGCATCTCGGCTCCTCAGGCGCCGAAGTGGCGGCCAAGGCAAGGGAAGCTCTGTGCTCACTGCAGGTCAGCGCATCTGTTCTCTTTAGCGGCCCACAGACGATCAATTTTATTGTCAATATAATTGACAATGATGAATATTGACAATTTAATTGATCGTCTGTGGGCTTCATTGACGACCGTAAATTAATAGACTTAGTAAATTAATAGACTTAGTGGGCAAAAATTATTGAGTCAATGATATTGACAATTATATTGACAATAAAATTGATCGTCTATGGGCTACTTTACGCAGTCTTTGCGAATTTTTGTGCGTTTTCGAAACTGGTTGTGTTTTGCTCATTTCAATCTGCTGGCGCTTTCCTATCTTCGACAGTTGCTCCCAATCCCCAAAACTTGACCGTTGTTTCGAATCTTTTGAATTTGACAGTTGCTTTTGACTTTCAAATTTTGTAAATTGGAACCAATTGTCGAGTTTTGAACAATGGAAACAACTGCCGAGTATTGCTCATTGGATATTGTGCATTTGTTCTTGTTTACCTTCGAATTTTAAAACTGTTTCCAAATATTAGAATTTTCTCTGGGTTTCTGTGTGCAAAGCTTGCAAGTTGCTTCAAGTGTCAAATTTATTCATTGTTACACGTTTTCAGCAATACACAAATAATTTTAAGCTGGGAAAATCCTAAAATATTTGCTCATAAAATAAGGACTACTTATTATTTTTCACCATGCTGAAAGACAGTAACAACTGCCGTCGGTGATTTTATTAGCTACGTTACAGTCCTCATGGAGTAATAATCACAACACCCTACTGAGACCAACCAAATTATTTCGTGACGTAAAATAAAATGATTCATATTTCTGCCTACTTCTTTCCCATACATTACTCAACTGAATTCTTCTCTATTCCTTTGAATTTCTCCTCTTCATCCCATTGCGAAATTCCTTCCCATCCCTTTGTCCAATTCGTCTCCATCCCATTACATAATTCCCAACTATTTCTCATCCTAACTCCTCCACATTCCAGTGGCTAAACTCCTCCCGTGCATATTTGAACGACTAATGCTCAAAACGGGACAGAGACCAGAAATATAAAGTACATGCCCGTAGCACCTCGAAGCGTTCCTGTGGCAACGGAACCCCGCTGGTTTGGACCGCACCAAACTTGCGGGCCGCAGCACCGGCCCGGCCCGGACCGGAGGTGTGGTGACTACGGGCCGGGGACGGGGAGTCAGGCGGGCAAGAACTCGGGCCCAGTCCGAGAAGAGCAAGCAGAGAAACGCCATCGTCAAGAAAGTCTCTTCTGTTCTCAGGAAGCTGGAGACGTTTGGTGAGTAGTTTATTGACAGCATAGTGAGTTAAATTTGAACTTTTCAGACGTCCAGCAGGTGAGTTGAGTAGCTTATTGGCCGCACAGTGAGTTAAATTTGAACTTTTAGACATCCAGCAGGTGAGTTGAGTAGTTAATAACCGCACAGTGAGTAAAATTTGAACTTTTAAACGTCCAGCAGGTGAGTTGAGTCGCTTATTGCCCGAAAAAAAGTGAAATTTAAACCTTCTAACGTGAAAGAAACAAAAAATATACATGCCGTTTGCCCACAGTAATTAGTTAAAGGAATAGAGAAAAATTCAGCTGCGAAATGGATTGGGAAGAATTAGATAGAAACATGGACCATTTTATTTTACGTCACGAAAAATTTCAATAGATCTCAGCAATGTGTTGTGATGTGTAACATTCAAGATATCAAAGAAGCACTTTTGCCTGGTTTTTGTATGAAGAAAATGAATAAAAATTTCAAGTTTTTAGCTCAAAATCTTTAGATCGACTCTCGTTTTTAATATAACGAAGACAATGGACAATTTCGACACAGTGCGTCTAAATCAGAGATGCCCTGACTCCAGAATGATTAAATTAATTTGATGATAGCCTTAAAAATTAGCTTGGTTCGAGGTACTCCTACGTGAAAATCCAAAGCAGAATTTAGAGGTGGAATTAGTGTTCGTCGTCGGGCTCAGACAAACTATGTGGGATCGGAACAATTGGCTTTCGAAAGATGGAATATAGCTCATGCAAGCTTGCTAGATACTGCATTGCTAGCTCAGTGTGACATGGGCCTTACAGTTGTGTGCAGTGCACATCGTCGTATGTCGACATGGCGTCATGAAATCTTTATATCGTAGTGGCTGAGCATTGGGGATAAAGCTTCTGTTCTGGGGTACAGTTCGCACACTCATCTCAGACGGCAGTGCGCAATGAAGCTCAAAAATGCAATGTAGCTGTATTTTCACCCGATTTCAATATTGTATATTCTGCTTCAGCTCCCAACTTCCATATTTTTGAGCGATTTGTTCCATTTTATAACGAAAACCTCACCTGAACTTCACGGACAGCTTGTGTCACTTGAAAGAAATCAACAAATAACTACCTCTATATTAGCAGTTCAACTTGATATTTTTTGCATATTTTTGTTTTCTTGATATTCTCTAATGTCTCCTATGCACTGCAGTTTTATTTTTATTTCACACGTGTAATGATCTTTCGCTTGAACTTGATGGAGCTGGACTCCGAAAAATTTCGGATAAAACATTGATAGTTATCAATTTTCTTGGGATTTTTTTGGTTTTTAAATTCAGAAATGATTATGATAATGTTAAAACAATAATAGCAATAACAATGAGGTCACCAAAGAAATTAATGAAACATGACAATTTCAGACGGGAGGCGATGGGCAGGAGCGCTACGAGAGGGGGAGGTGCTGGTGGAGGAAGTGAGGGAGGGGGGAGGTGTGGGGGGCGACCCTGACCTGGCGGCCATATTTTGTAGGTGAGTACCGCTCATGGTAGAGGAAACAAGGCAGGATCATTTCTAAGGGGAAAAATACTTCTCCTCTTGTTCGACTAGCCAATAGAACGGCTTCATTTCGAACTCATTGGATGACGTCACCGCAACGACATGTCGTTCGGCCAATAGTGGTGACGGATTTAGGGATAGCAGTGTTGCCAAATGCAATATGAGCGCTGCTATTGGTCCGTTGCCTTGACGTCAGTGAGCCCACACAGTCGACGATAAGTAGACTGGTTCGACCCTACCTTGTTTCATTTACCGTGGTACCACTTTTACTAACTTCAAAATTGCTATAAACTATTGATTGTTTAATATATACATTTATTATGACGTACCAACACTGTATAATAAAATGCTAGGTGTCCCTATAAATTTATGAATAAATACATGTTTTGTGTGAAATTTGAGGTGTTATTATGTTATTGTTATTACAATGGGAATCTGCTTACTTGGTTGATATCATAGAGACCTATAATATTAAAATATCAAAACCTGACATCCGCTCACTTTTGAGTGGATAACAGTAAACAATATTGCTTGAAAATTGAATCTATTGTTAAAAAAATGCAGCTGCAATGAAAAAGATACAGGGCCTAGCAAATATTTTCAAAAACTTCCTTGCTAAAATAATTAAGCGATAATACACAATAAATTATTGTTGCTTGTTTGGTTGGTGCGTGTGTCTGTGACGTTGCTAAAGATTCTTAATGACCGTATCTGTGATACGAGGTTCACCAGTGCGCAGGTACAAGAATATTTTAATTGCGGGTACTTTTAGAGTGCATTCATTTGTTTGTCATCCTCATCTTGAGGCTTAACTAAGGAAACTATCAAATGCCGTCATTTTTGAGGGTCATATGCACTAGAAATTTGCATAATACAATGAGTTTTAGTGTTGTAATATATTAAACAAGGTAAAATCTACTGGATAGGAAGTAATATTCAACATTTAATGATTATAAGGAGAAATTTTGTAGCTTCTATGTAGGTATAAGAGAATGGCCATCATTTAAATATTTATAACCGCATGATCCCTCGCATGGTACGTGGTTTTAAACATATAACATTCGATATCAAATCCCAGAGTGACGAATAAAAGGGGAATGGTGGATGAAAGTTTAGTATCGAGTTTATTATTTTTTTAACGAAATTTTTTTGTCAAAGGAGCGCATGGAATTCCTCAAACTATTTTTTGTTGCTGCTAAAAAGTTTTCATCTGCAAGCCATTCTAAAAACTGTACCAAGTTTCACAAGGCTCAATATTCAGAAAAATTGAAACCAATATCGTTTCCCTTTTTTAAAAAGTAAAATAATTGACACATAGTCGTAAGTGACAAGTCTGTATTTTACAGAGTAGCTCTCATCTCGATACCAATCTTCTTTTGCTCGCATCGAAGTGCATAGAATTTACCAAAAATTGAATTTCCTAGGCGCAGTGTTCTTAATTCTGCTGTGAATTCATTTTCCGATTTTCCAGACAGTTTAAGATGAATTTTCGGAATGATTTTTGAATCTGATTTTATTTAAATCCGACGAAGAAGAAGAAGAAGAATTTGGTGAATTGCTCTGCTTTCTCCCCAGGCTGCTGGTGGGCGTTGGCGCAGCCCTGCCTCGCGCAGGGCGATCTGAAGACGCGCTCGCTCTCCTCACTGATGCCGCGCACATCGCGCACGCCAGGTGAGCGCGTTACGTGATGTGAGCGAGTTACGTTATGTGAGCGAGTTACGTTATGTGAGCGAATTACGTTATGTGAGCTAGTTACGTTATGTGAGCGAGTTACGTTATGTGAGCGAGTTACGTGATGTGAGTGAGTTACGTTATGTGAGCTAGTTACGTTATGTGAGCGAGTTACGTGATGTGAGTGAATTACGTGATGTGAGCGAGTTACGTGATGTGAGCGAGTTACGTGATGTGAGCGAGTAACGTTATGTGAGCGAGTTACGTGATGTGAGCGAGTTACGTGATGTGAGCGAGTTAAGTGATGTGAGCGAGTTACGTGATGTGAGCGAGTTACGTTATGTGAGCGAGTTACGTTATGTGAGCGAGTTACGTGATGTGAGCGAGTTACGTTATGTGAGCGAGTTACGTGATGTGAGCGAGTTACGTTATGTGAGCGAGTTGCGTGATGTGAGTGAGTTACGTTATGTGAGCGTTGCGTTATGTAAGCGTTGCGTTATGTAAGCGAGTTACGTTATGTGAGCGTTGCGTTATGTGAGCGAGTTACGTTATGTGAGCGAATTACGTTACGTGAGCGAGTTATGTTATGTTATGCAGGTTAAGGTAAATTGACAGATTTTTTTGAAGTTGAATTAAAGTTTTGTTGAACCCTGAAGAAGCATTATACAAACGACAAGGTTTTGGACGAAGAAAATTCCTGTCAAGAATAAGAAGGTGCTCCTGAACCTGAAAAGGAGAGTTTAGTTAACAGTAAAGTGGCAAAATAACTAATTAATTATGCGCAATCAAAATTACAGTAATGACGTCTTTCGTCCAAGGATTTACTACGATCACTACGCCGCTTACGCGCGTAAACGCTGGTTTAAAGCAGACTGCCAAGACGATGACAAAAACCTCCAGGTTCTGCAAGTTTTATGAAAGAAATACAGTAGCAGAGATTATTAAGTCGCTTTGTCCCAGCAACGAGCTGCTCAAAAACAGCTCTAACGTAATTGAAATACATCGTAGAAGTGTTCAATATTGTAATTAACTTTTATTATTCATATATAAACGACCTAAAAAATGTCAAACTCGATAGTTAATTTTCCTTTCATCAGTTTTGAACATAACATTGTTAATGTAGTGAAGCGTTTGATGCAAAACCCGTGGAATATCCAATGAATTTCTTCACGAACTTTCACCCAATCTGTATTGAATTTATCAACCCAAAAACCTGGATTTTTAAATATTTTCTGTTCAATTCATTTTGCCCAGTTAAATCACGGCTCTTGTTCTTGTTCTTCTCGTATACATTTTATGACGATAGCAAAAATTTATGTTAATTATATCATGGTTCTTTCGAAAAAGGTCTTTGAACAATTTACTAACAACAATCAATAACTTACGATAAATGTGACTTCTATGTGTGAATTAACTCATTGTATGTACTTGGTATGTGAAGTAAGTGTGACTGTGATTTTTTATGAATACGCTACTTACACGTACTTCTCATGAAGTTAAATACAACTAAAAAAATCGACAAGTTTCGTTCGAGTTGCTCAAAGGAACAATAACTTTTTCCATTTTCGGAGATTTTCTTCCTTGATCCTGAAACAACTTAAGAACAATGGTACTCAACATAGATGGGTGCTCGAAACGGATAATATTTTCCGTTATGGATTAAAAAATTGTCTGGTGATGCTATTTTTTATATATGGGCTCCATTTATATTTTTTTATAATTGGCCAATGGCCACGGGTAAATTTTTATACTTGGCCGTGTGAGCACTTCGAGAATGTTGTATGAAGGTTATAACTGATATATTTTATTCAGTGATACCATGACTGAACTATGTGACCTTTATAGACTAAGAAGAACGTATGTCAATCATGAACAATAATTTAGGTTGAATTGGTCCTGGATTTAGTGGGAATTTTTTATCTATGCCTTTTTTCCGAAATACAGAATTAGTACCTCAAACTTTGTGAAGCAGTACAATTGAAAGTGAAAAAATTTTGGTTTATAAAAATAAACAAAACTAGCATTATAAAATTTATCGGTGACATCAACTTAGTGTTATAATTTAAAACTGAAATAGTTATCTACAACTAAATAATAACAATAATAATGTTGTTTTCATTACATTTTGTAGACGGTTGAACAAAATTTTTAAACTTTTTAAATTTGTTTCTCCCGACTTGCTATAATTTTATTTTTATATGAGCTTCAATCAACTAAACTAGTTCATCCTCTTATTACTCGCATACGAATGCATGAAATTTTCCGTATTTTCTCAGTTGCAACTGAATTCTCTTCTAATCCTTTTAAAATGACGGGAAATTTTGCCAAATTGTATATTTTGACTAAATACAGCTTTAATTTAGTGGTAAACGACCATTTTTTTTAACATTCCCCACACTCATCCAATATCATTGCTAAAGCATTTCACACAAACGCACGTGAAAATTTCTGAAGCATTCTCAGTTACCTTAGCATTTTTCCCGTCGATGACCATTCCTAGATGAAATTTATAGTCTAAAGTAACCATTTTGTTTATTTATTCTATTTTACGTTATCATTGTAATTCCATCTGTTGTTCCTGCGATACTACCTTGTGTAGTTCATGCGATAATACCACCTGTGGTTCAAGCAATTATACCAATTTTGCTTTGTGAAATTATACTGAAGTACCAAGAAATACTATTTATATGTACGTTAGGGTTATCAAAACAAGCAATATCTTCAAATTTACTGAACTTTACACATTCTTTCTAGGGCTGGTATCAATTTTATGGTGACACAAACAGGAACAGTTTGAAACTGCAACTTAATTGTATAATATCAATTGAAAACTCATGACAAGCTAATTTCCTATCGTCAATTTGTGTACTAGTACAATATCTTGCATATTTTTTTAGGGGTAGTAACACGATTTAGTTCCCCAGCCAAACTTTTTCGTCTCCTGTGAACGTCGGGAGGGGCACTCAGCGTTGGCTCCAAAATACTCGCCTTCGTTTTACCTGAACAAAATACACGTCCGTGTAAGGATCTCAGGCTAAATTCAAATTTTAGATCACATCATTACGCAGGATCGGATCCCACGTAGACAGCAAATATAAAAACTGCCCTGCAAAATATTGTCTGCAACATTTATGTATTTATCAGCGTGGCCTTTTCGGAAGTGAACCTTCGCATTTTTGCTCGTTGCCTCAAGTTTGAAGATATTAACAAGCTCAACGCGTGATTGTGTAAAATGGAGACCGGATCGAAAAATCAAGCGCAGGAATTAACGAAGCCGTCAGCCCACGTTGCAAAAAGAAGAATAATGCGAAAATGAAAGCTTCGAATTTAAGGTAAATTTAGAGCTTCGCTACCGGCGCAGCAATCGTGTATATGATCAGTGGCTCACAGTTGTCTAAAAATTCAGTCGACAATTATCTCATTTACAGCAAATAGCGTTTTTGGTCCCGCTCCACAAAAACCTCTTCATCCAATCTGCGTCCAATTAGGTTTTTTGGTTTTGACGATTGGGTGCGAAGGTGGGGAGGCAGTGGCAGGGGCAGAGCTGCCCGAGTAACTGGGGATTAGCGAAAATAAATGGACTTCGGCTTCCCAAAATGGGACGAAAACTGGGTTGGTTGTTTGCCGTTTTTGAAGGCTGCTATTTAGAAGCGAGGGAGCACGGCGAGCAGGAGAAGATCATCGTAATTGTGAAGAGCTACGATGTAGCCTTAGAATGAATGGAATCTCAGCTACGCTACTGCATTTAAATGCAAAAAGAAGAGGGGTGATGTACTTTTGAGCTATTTTCGTTTTGCAGTTGCTGAACAAATTTAAGGTCTCGTGGAATGGGACAAGAAATGTAAAAGATTTTTGGTATATAACTCGTGCTATCTTCACGACGGGGATGTTGAAATGGTGTACTGATTTTAGCAGAAAAGTTTCTACCTGATTTGATGAAGTGTATTGCATTTTCGGTTCAGGATTTTAATCTGAAGAAAGGTCAATATACAACATGAAAGTGCTTCTGCTGGGTTGGACTTTCCTAGCGAAAATCTCCGTTTGAACCTGTTTGAATTAACCTAGGTTTGAAGGGAGCTCAGCATCTTGCAACACTGCAGGCGATCCTGATGTTCTTAGAGGCCAATATAGGTTCTGATAATGGCAATACGAGTATTCGAGGGTTTTAAAAAGTGGTTAAAATGACTACCTGGAAGTTTAACACAAAAAATGTTCTTGGGATCAAACGGAGTGGTGGATATTGTGTATGAAGAATGAAAGTACTGAATTTTAATGCAGATATTCCGGTTATACTCGTGTCTTCTAACCTATCGTTTTGGTGCAAATTGGATTGGTATTTTTAGTGAAGTTATTGAAACATTATAACGGTCATTTAGTCATGTATCTCAGAATTATGTCAAAATGCCTACTGATTAACTTTTGATGATTAATGAAGCGTGCATCTTCATGCGTGTTAAACATTTTAGATGGTTTATGGTACTTTGAAGAAATAACAATAAAAAATATTAATATGTAATAGCTCCTGTGTATATCCACACATCTTGTTTTGCATCTTAGCTATCGAATTTTTTACGTTTAAGACGTGAGATGTTGGGGAGTTTCGGGTATCAATGTGAAAGTAAAATTACGATGGATATGTTTTTTCAATATATATAAATATCCGCATCTAAAGGACAAATTTCGATGTGAAATTAGGAGGCAGTGAAGGCTATTTTATACGATAACTACTCGATGAATTTTCACGTTACATCGAACATCAATAAATAATATCAATTTTGACGAGGAAGGTTACACTGAAAACATTTATATCCAAATGGGGTCTGATTAATGATTAATGGGGTCTGA
Source organism: Morinoia aosen (assembly GCA_030386875.1). Classification (NCBI taxonomy): domain Eukaryota; kingdom Metazoa; phylum Arthropoda; class Malacostraca; order Amphipoda; family Talitridae; genus Morinoia; species Morinoia aosen. The sequence goes on from CM059558.1 coordinate 23,565,037, forward strand.
CTTTATTTTTCTGTTCATAAATGCTGATACAAGTTTTTTTGAACTAAGAATATTTAGCACGTTCGTAGAATTTGTACCTAATACTAAGAATAGCACTCTAAGTTATGGATTTTGGGAGGTTTTGGTAACAACGATTGTATGCTAAATAACTAATTTTTTGCTCTTGCTGCAACTGAAAGCCATTCATGCACTAAAATTAACGTGTGCGTTTAGGCTAGGATGATCGTGAACTAAGTTTAGGCACGTTGCATTTTAATTGTAACTTTTATGTACATAAAACAAGAGAATTAAATAAACTAATCAGTGCACATTGAGCTAAATTAGCTGATAGGGACTGTTATATCATAATTATAATTCATTCTTTTCAGTTACAATTTGAGATCAACTTTATGTCTTTAATTATTCTACTAACTAATTTAACTTTTTGTCTTTATTCGCTTCACGAACTCCGAAATGTGCAGTTATCATGGCAAAAATATTTCAATTGAAAAATACTCTATTTTTCCCATTGTGAAACATTTTTTTCGCATTTTAGCCCTTTAACTCCGAATGTTCGTGCTATTTTCTGATAAAAAATTGTGAGCAACGCGAGTTTGACTGGCGTTGAAAATTATCATGTCTTAGAAGATAATTTTGAGCAGGAGGTTTGTATCATACGTCCACATTTATAATAATCATGAACCTTAGTATCATTCCTTCATTCCAGAAATTGTTATTAAACTCTTGTGAAAATTTCAACTGCAAAATATCAGTTTCTAGGCTAAAACAAACTTACAGATCACTTTTTGCCAGAGCATTGTTCGTTTACAATTTTCGACGAAGTCAATTATCCATGGCATGAATATAAAATTACTCTATGCGCTAATATTTTAGAGGAAGCATGAAAAGATTATCGCTCATTGTCGGTATTGTCCATAAATATCCTTTCGGGAGTGTTAATAATGAAAACTGTAGCCTATGGTAACTAATCTCAATTGGAAATCGAGCTTATGAGAAATCTAGCCGATGGGCATTATAAGTAATGTGAACTCTAGCCTTCGGAAACGCTAGCCTTCGGAGGGAGTACAAGAACGCTGTTCCTATTCTTACACGCTTTTCTTTTTCCGACCAACTTCTTAATATTTCATCAAAATATTTGCGAAACAAATGACAAGCTTTATAACTTGTTGACAGCTAGTCATTTATTTCAAGTTTTCTCTCCTTACAAAAAAGTTATTGATTTACGCTCAACTTGAGTATACGTTTTACCCCAGGGATTTGGCGGAAGACGAGCAGCTGGCGAGCGAGTGGCAGGGCCGCGTGCTGGCGAACAGAGGACAGCACAAGGAGGCAGTGACGGTGTGGCACATGTGCCTCAGTCGCGCCTCCCCTCACCAGCGCCCCACTCTCTTCCTGCTCCTGGCAAGGGGGTACCTCGGTGAGTGGTTTGGTCAGGCTAGGGGGTATCTCGGTGAGTGGTTTGGTTGTGGCACGGGGATACTTTTGTGAGTGTTTTGGTCCTGGCACGAGGCTACCTCGGTGAGTGGAGTATTGATAATTTTAGTACGGGGCTATCTCGGTGAGTGTTTTGGTTGTGGTACGGGGCTACCTCGGTGAGTGTTTTGGTTCAGGCACCAGGCTACCTCGGTGAGACTTTTGGTTTTGGCACGAGGCTACATCCGATTCAGGAACTTTACGAGTATTTTGAGCTATGGCGTGTCTTGGTCTCAACTTTGAGAACAAGCAATCAAGTTGGTACTTGGGACTGTCGAAGTGCTGTCTCATGCATAGATTTTTGAGATGTTGACGACAGTTGCTTCACTGTCAGTCGACGAATATGAATTGTTTCCTGTTGACATCTCTCGAATGATCTATTTTTTCGTGATTTATGCATGGTTTTGAGGATAGGTAGATGTTTGTCCAAGTGGGATTTATGATGATAATTTTTAAATTTTATGTAGTCTTAAATCCAGAGGAATGTCCGCATTCAGTTTAAACATGTAAATTTGAAACCTGGGTGTAGGTTATCTCTTTCGGAAACTTGATCCTAAATTGAGTGAGTTCTTGTATTTTTCTTTTCAAAATACATTGAAAACAACCATTAAAATGAGTGAATTGTTTTTACGTTGAAGAAATCCTTTTAAAACTTTTGCCAAGAATTTCCACGTGTTCTGTTCTGCTCAGCAATCGTTTGTGAGTATTCTTGGCTCAGAAAACTTTTTTGCAAAAGAATGGTGCGGTTTTTGAAAATTACAATTTCAGATTTTATAAACGAGCGCGGAGGAATTTGAGTTTAGAAAGTTTTTCCGCAGCATAAAGAAAATGGAAAAGATTGTGTTCATATTGGTTCTCCGAGGAGAGGTAACTTGGTGGGAGCAAGTCAGCATTCACAATAAAAAATTTGCTCTAAATAACAGATGTTTTTTTAAAGAAATACCATGATGTGTAGGTAAATTTTGTATTTACTTCTGTTTGAAATACATGGATTAATTTAGTAATCAATGACGTCTGGGGATTTCTTAACGCATACAAACTTGCGATGTTGTTTGTTATGGGCCGGTGTGACTTTATTCAGTGATTAAGTTTGTGAATTATTTTGATGAAAATTAAGAATAAGGCTTTGAAGCAATTTTTCATTTGCATGGAAATACCATGAGCTACATGGTATTGGGGCAGCTATAATTTATATCTTTTAAAATAAATGTTGCAAAGTATAAAAACATTCTCAAGCGAACAGTATTTCTAATTCATTTATCTTCATAATATTTATGTTTCTCACCTTCATGGAATCTCGTGTAATTAACTCTAAAAAACCTCCATTAGAAATTAGGATGCTCCAAAGTCCATTGAGTTAATTTTAGGAGGAAGAAGTGATGCTGAAACATCATTCATCGGAGAGTGAGTCGGTCGAGTGAGAAAAAGCTTCATAGGAAAGCCGCCTTAGAGCCCTAAGACGGTACTGGCGGGCGCAGATAAGGCTTTCGAGGCGTCAATTATCCCGCAATGAGAGGTCGTTACCCAGCCGACTCTGCTGTACGGCTGCGGCAGACAGAGCGATGTGTACTTAGCACAGCGGGATCACGGCGTCATCTTTGCCTTTGATTTACTGGTAGCAGCACATTAGAGTGCTAAGTTTGTGCCCTGTGGCAGTTCATTTGGTGAGAAAGTTTCCTTAACGTGGATAATTTTTAGAACGGACTGTTTCTCTCACGAGTTTATTTTCGGGAAGTGAAGTTTCTAGTGGTTAATTTCTAGAAGTGAAAGTTTATTTTTTTTGTTTTTTTTCTAGAAGTGTGTTTTTATCAAGCGGTAGTTTTCATGAAGTGAAAGTTTCTTTCAAATGGCTATTTTATAAAAATGAAAGTTTCTACCACGTTGCCGTTTCCTAGAACTGAGAAGTCCTGTTATGGGACAATTTTCTCGAACCAAAAATTTCTGCTTCATGGCAATTTTCCAGCGCTGAAAATTTTGGACTCGTTTTAATTTTCAAGAAATTAAATTTTCTGCTGCGTTGCAATTTTTCTAGAAGTTAAATGTCCTGTGGCGGGGTAAGTTCGAAGACTCTTTTGAATTGGATGCCAATTCTATCACATGCTGAAACGGCTGTATGTTTAGTTGGGTTTACTTCGCTGTTGCTTCCTGTTTCGAAAAAGGTGCGGGTTTCAAACTAGTGAAGAGTATATTTGCTGAAGAACAAATAAAAATTGACAGTTTTTATTTTAATCGATATGAAAGGTATAATGCATGATTAAATATTCATGTGTTTCTCTAATGCCCGCTTCAAAAATTCGTAAGCAATCTTTAATATTCAATTCATTTGTTTTCAACTAAAATTCATATTCGAACTAAATCAAAACGTTTCTTGCTGAAAAATCCTTTCCTTTAAGAAGAAAAAATTCCATTGAGGTTAAAATATTAAAGTGCTTATGCCTCGGGAACCAATTCACATCTAACTACAAAGAACTAGAAAAACTCTTTCAATTTTATTTCACGCACAAATTTATCTTGACTTATGATGTTTTGAAAACTATTTTAGACCTTAATATAAGGGAATAGAAGAACGATTTTTTTTTATTTCACATATAAAATTTATCTTGACTTACGATGTCGTGGGAACTAGTTTAGTCCTTAATATGAGGGACTGGAAAAACTAATTTAATTTTATTTCACATAAAAATTCATCTTAGCGCCTATGAAAGTTTTAGCGATGCGTTAGTCATGCGTTGAGTGAAGTGGAAATTACTTCGTCTCATCAGCTGGATTATTTCTTTTGAAGTAGATGATCGTGTGTTCCCTTGTTGAGGTTTCTGGTTAAGGCGAGGCCAAGAAAAGATGATGGGCTCTGAAAATATCAAAATCACTTTATTGTTGTGTTTTCCTATGAGCAAAATGCTCCCGCATGTACGTCTTAAATTCCTCTTGATAAGAAATACAAATTTACTTGTGTTATGCACAAAGTCTTAGTTCGATTGGTTGACCTTAATTCATTATCATTCACAATATCACAGCTTTCTGAAAATTTTATAATTTCATAACATTAAACATGTTCGACGTTCTTCTGAACATTTAAGCAAACATCCAGTGCACATAAAAATTGTATTCAAGTGATGGAGGAAAGGTTCTTTAGTTTCTTGTTCCTGGAGTTTTACTAGCCGTCACATTAGCACGTCCTTCATCTGATGTTTTAACAACAACGGTATTTGTGTATTGATCCTTCAAGTGAGTTAGATAGTTTAATCTCATAATAAGTGTACCCTAATCAGGGTGCATTTTCATAGGCATTCAGTTGCAAAACAGATCTCTCAGTTGTTATTCTTAGTCCTACATCAACCGCTGTCTTCTCTGAAGGACTCTAAGAAATGTCTTACATCTTAAAATGCCTTACATCGTTTTTTTGCTAAATGATTCTATGTAATGTTCACATCCTACTGTATTTAATTACTGATAATTTAAGGGTAATTACCGTAACATTTTGTTCTAGAGTAAAACGATTCGATCGCTATAAAGGTAATATGAACGCCAAAACTGTTTAAAAATCTTTTCAAAAAAGTCCACGGAAGTTAAAACATGCATTTCATTTACTTCCCTGAATACTTTCGACTGAGAAAAAATGCTGGGAAACTCCACGGAAGCTAATACATACATTTCAATTACTTTTTCTGCAAACTTTCGAATGCGGAAAAAAATCCAAAAAGCTCCACGGAATTTAACACATACATTTCAATAACTTTTTCTGAATACTTTCGTCAGAAGTTATTATTCTGAAGATATTTCTTTCGTAAATATATATTAGATAGACAGACGAAAATGTAAAACATTTTCTCCAAAACTTAGCTATGCATTGGCTTGTCTAATCTCATGAATATTTGTTAACAAAAAAAGACCTCACAAGTGATTTCCTTTCATGCTAGCTCAGAATCGTGATAGTTTCAAGAAGTCCACGGAATTTAATACACTTATTTAACTTACTTCTTGTTTGCCCGTGCGTCTGAAATGATCACTCAAAAGCTATTTCATTCGTAAATATCAGATATAAAGATAAAAATGTAGCAAATTTTTTCCAAAACTTAGCTATGTATTAACATGTCTAATGTAATAAAAAAAATTTTTACACTCTGGAGCGATATAGATCGCCATGCTTGAAGTCGCTATAGTATGCTACATCTCCAACCCTTTCGTTCACACTTGCCGATGATCAGTTGTCAGTAAGGCTTAAAAATAAAGATCTAATGAAAATTTGCCACTTTATTCATATCTATCACAACTATTTTTGTAACGTCACATCCATCACAACTATCTTTGTATGTTCACATCTGTTACAATTATCTTTGTATACTCACATTTATCTTTGCATCATATCTCGGGCAGCGATGATAGAGACGGAGAAGGCGAAGCAGTTCTGCAGGATGTGTGTGGAGGAAGCTAATGCTGAAGCTCTACCATCGTCTGCTCCAACAGAGCACAGAGAATCAGATCCCGCAACACGTTCCGATGCCGAGACTGGCCAGGTGTCAGAGCAAGGTGAATTATGCGACCGAGAGACAAGGGAAACAACAGAATGCTTATGTTATACCCATACAACCATCACTTCTGCTACTACAGGGTGGCGCAAAAAGAACGCAAAGATTTTTAACGTATATAATTGGTTTCATATAAGGATTCTAGTTATAATTATATGACTATACTAGTTATATTTGTATATTATAATTATATGACTATACTAGTTATATTTGTATAATTGTACAACCTGTAATTCACCACACGGCGATAATAGAAATGATATTTGCCCTATATATAGAAATAACGAACTAGGGAATATCGATGAAACGTTTTCGTAGCGTCTTCGGAGGCGAAACGTCTTACACAATAATAATCCGAGGTGTAAATATAATAATATAGTAGTTAAAATTATAACTAGTATAAATGCATAGTATAATGGGCTATTCCGCTCTCATCAATGAAACTACACCAGTCAAATTCACGCGTTCTTTTTTCGCTACCCTTTAGTAAAACTACCAATAACATAAATGATGTTCGAATAATAATGATGATAAAAGTCATCCCCATCATCTGTTTAAGATAGCCTACCTTATTTTTGAGGTTTTATAAATCTCCAATAGTGGTAGGGAGACACTGTATGTTTTTTGCCACCACCGATTTGAGTTCATGGTAACCATCAACTGTATCGTACGTTTAGGATTACCTACCTTATTTTCATGCTTTCTTCAATGTGCTCATTTTCTCACATTGTATGTGCACCTTTGATTTATCCGCAACCTTATCTCACCCATAAATTTAACCATCTCTTTAGTTTTGACCTAAATTTTGATCCCTTAAAGCTAACCTTGAAGACAAAAACCCTATTCGAATTTGTGTTGGTTAAACTGACGGTAAACCAACGTTCAAATAGTGATAGCTTAGCTGTAAAATATTGTCATTAAAAATTGCATCTCTGACTTAGCATTGAGCTGATAAGGAAAATGATATCTATGGGAGTGAAGCGTTTATACATTGCTGGTTATGAGAAAAGATAAAAATATATGTGTTGCTGTTTACAAATGTAAATCTGAAATAATTGTAGAAGTATATAAAAGCATTCTGAGGATGAATCGATTGATAATTTCCTAAATGATGGTCGTATCCGAATTCAATGTTTCAAGAAAAATCACGTTCAGGGGAAAAACAATTATTGTTTCTATGACAATTATCGCTCTTAGGGGAAATATCAGGTCACGAGCTGAAAGTTGAGTAGACATCCCTTTTGTTGAGACTTTTATCTTGTTTCTTAAACTTCATTCGGAACTCGCTGTTTCTATGCGCTTGTGTGCGAATACATCATAAGCCTGGATTTCATGTTATGCTAACTACAAACTAAATGGTGCTCCATCCATACTTTTTTTGGATAACTTTAGTTCAAATTATTGGATGTGGTGGAATAATGTATGGGAAAATATACATCTTTCATCATCTAATTCAAAAAGGAGAGTAAAAATACAAGTCTTACGTACAGTACGTACAATTACGATATTAGTTATTTCCATTGGTAAAAAATAATATATAAATTGTAAGCACTCTCATTTATGGAATATTAAGCAACAAAATAGGAGTAGTGAATTATGACAGTTTTTGTGCATGTTATGACTGTAATTCAGTTTCAGGTGAATTAATATGTATAAGAGCATGAATGAATAAGTTTAATGAATTAATGTATAAGTTGAATAAGTGAGGGAAAAATTAAGTGACGCCTGCATGAAAAAATATGCTTATTAATCGAAGTAACTCATAAGCCAATTAATGAAGTCTTAAATGAGCAATCACGTTAGGAAACTAAGGAGTAAATGAAAGAAAAAAGTTATTAAAACGTTGACCGCGATGGGTTAAACTAAAGTCAGAAGTCAGAAGTTCTCAAAAATTTTTACAAATACCAAACATTAGAAGTCATTAATTTTAAAAAAATTGTTAACATTTTTCAAATAACCCATCGATGAGTTATTTCGTAGCAGAAAACTTCAGCAAGACCCATCGATGGGTCGTATCGCAAACAACGTGTCAAATGATTATTTTTGCATTCCAACAGCAGCAGATGAGAACTGGCTGCGAGAGGCAGGCTCTGACGGAGCGCAGGAAGACAAAGAAGAAGTTACGATCCGTCGCATGGACCTCGAGCGGCGGGGCAACTCCGAGACCGCCTTGACTGCCCTCCTTACTCTCGCTGGTATTGAGGGTGCGTGTTGTTATCTTTTCTTTTATTTTCTCATCGTCCCTCATCTTTCTCGGTCATTGTCCTTCGCGGTCCTTGTACGTCGCGATCCTTGTTCATCGCGATCCTTGTTTGTCGCGATCCTTGTTCATCGCGATCCTTGTTTGTTGCGATCCTTGTTCGTCGCGATCCTTGTTTGTCGCGATCCTTGTTCGTCGCGATCCTTGTTTGTTGCGATCCTTGTTCGTCGCGATCCTTGTTTGTTGCGATCCTTGTTCATCGCGATCCTTGTTTGTTGCGATCCTTGTTCGTCGCGATCCTTGTTTGTTGCGATCCTTGTTCGTCGCGATCCTTGTTTGTCGCGATCCTTGTTCATCGCGATCCTTGTTTGTTGCGATCCTTGTTCGTCGCGATCCTTGTTTGTTGCGATCCTTGTTCGTCGCGATCCTTGTTTGTCGCGATCCTTGTTCATCGCGATCCTTGTTTGTCGCGATCCTTGTTCGTCGCGATCCTTGGCTGTCTCGATCCTTGTCCATCGCGATCCTTGTTCGTCGCGATCCTTGTTTGTCGCGATCCTTGTTCATCGCGATCCTTGTTTGTCGCGATCCTTGTTCATCGCGATCCTTGTTTGTTGCGATCCTTGTTCGTCGCGATCCATGTTTGTTGCGATCCTTGTTCGTCGCGATCCATGTTTGTTGCGATCCTTGTTCGTCGCGATCCTTGTTTGTCGCGATCCTTGTTCATCGCGATCCTTGTTTGTCGCGATCCTTGTTCGTCGCGATCCTTGGCTGCCTCGATCCTTGTCCACCCTGATCCTTGGCTGCCTCAATTTTTGTCAGCCTAGATGCTTGTCAGCCTCGATATTTATCTGCCTCGAGCCTTGTCAGCGTCAATTCGGGTCCGGCTCGATCTTTGTTTGTCTCGATCTTTGTCCGCTCTGGGCTCTGTCCAACGCGATCCCTGTCTATTCCGATTCATGTCAGATTTTTATTGAATTTATGCAAATAATTTTAAGGTGCAACGGAAGAACAAACTGAAATCTCTTCAATGTTCTTAGTATTTTTCTAGGATACCAAAAATTATACGACACTTATCAAAGAGGGATGCGTGCAGATTTATGTTCTTCCCTCTATAAGCTTGTATCTAGGTTGCAGTAAATACTACCTAGTAGGACTTCACCTTCACCAGTCGCACGTGTATCAAAGATGTGAGCGCTTTTCATCATAAATAATTTAGTGCAGAAAATAGCGATTTCTTTTTCTGCGAAGTTTAAGAGAAAGTGATAAGGCAAATACATCAATAGGCATTTAGAGAGAATGTTTTACTTGAAAAAATGCTGATGGTTAAAATTGAACTTTCGACACAATGAGGTATTATAAACAGGGGATTTTAAACCACGACTAAGAATATGTTGCACTTAAAGTTTCACACGCAAATAATTTTAAAATAAATAAAAGTAACAGTTTGTAGCTGGCAAGTAGACTGAGTTGCATTCAAATGAGGTTCGCTTTCTAGAACTTAGACAGCCTCCATAATATGGGGATCGAGAGTATTACTAGTTAAGAAACAAGTATCGAAATCTTCTAATTCTACAAGAAGATAACATTTTTGGCATAAATTATTGTACTGATTTTCTCCTCACCAGTCCTTCTTAGTCTGTTACTCGTTCCTACGTCGATAAATGTTATCTACTTAAAAATTAAAGGATTTTGATGTTTTATCCTCAGCGTCCAACTTTTTCTGTGTTAATATTTTGGAAAGTCTCTACAAAGCACAACTGGTTTGAATGATAGTCAGTAAACCCGTTAAAAATAATGTAATGTTTGTGTTTCTTCATTTTTTTATGTCACTGGCTCGGTGTGTAATGAATTACTCCCCACTGTTTTAGATTCTTTGTTGAGAATGACTCATCGAGTCGAAATGCTAAATTTTAACGATCGACTTTCTAGTACCATAAAATGTTCTCTTGCAAAACTTAATTTTTATCTGAATCATTAGTTCAGGCAGTAATTTGAATTGCATCTCAAGACGCTGAGATTTCGGAATAGATCTTGCTTCTTCCTCAGTTTTTGGAAAACTTCCCCAAGCTTTTTCGAGAGCCTTCAAATCGCTAAATATTGATGAAGACAGGCCAAAGTGTGCCGCAAAAATGATTTCAACTCTCCTCTGAAACTTGACCGGTTTACGTCTCAATCCAGTATCAAGGATTCATGATTATTATTCATCAAGCTGCATAAATACGTCACTTTGCAACAGGACAATGCCACAATTATTCAGAAAAATTTCTCGTAGAGTTTCAGCTGTCAAGCGATCTATTTACCTCGCCCACTATTAGCGGTCAAATGGTGCCACGTAATGATATTCCTACAGGACGTTCAGGAAACGGCAATGATTTTAATTCATTTCTTTTACCTCGTCTTCATGTCCTCAAGCGGTGATGCGTTGCTATGCAGGATCAAGTTTTGACTGACATTTTAACTTAGGAAAGAATATTAATTGCTTATTATTTGAGGGCGGTGTGGAATTTTAGCGCAAGTATTTAATGCATGCTAAATTTATACGAGAGATTACTTGCACGACAGAATAACTTGTACACGGGATCAGAATTCTTGACAGTCCTTTACGTGTTTACGAAATCAGTTCTGTGCACACTCTCGTCTTTGAGGCCGGATTGTTACTGAATATTTTTTACGATGTAAAAAATATACACTTTAGTAAAGGCGCTCGATTCAAACTAAAATCGTATGGGCATTTATTTCTTAGTCTTTTACATGTCGTTTGTTTACAACATTAATTCTGAATGCTACATTTTGTATAGCATTTTATGCCACTTAATTCTTTGGGTACTGACTGTTACTTTAGTGCCGAGGTGGTTAGTGCTTCTAGTTTAGAGCAGTTAATATAATTTTAGAATTTTTTTTGTAGTGAGGAAATATTTTGTAATAAATAACAAAATTAGGGAAATTAATAGCATTCATAAGACATTTTTTGAGAGATTCCAGAAGCCTTCTCGTGTAAATGATTATTGTTTACCTCTACATAAAGCTTACGCCACAGGGTCCGTGTAATATATTCAATAACCTTTCTATTTAACTTGAGCAAGTTTTTTACCTTCATTCATTTTCTGATTAGCTTGGGAAAAAATTTGTAAATGATTTCAACGAAAACTAAAAAACTTTAGTTTCTGTTTAGACATTTTCTTTCGCCAATCATAAAGCTTTAAGGATTAATAATTTTTACATTAGATTAAAATAGTAGGCACTTACTTAGTAAAAAAACACCTACACTAGGGCAATTTCATTAATATTTCAGAGTACAAACAACTTTTTCCCATTGGTATTATTCTCTAAGCCATTTAAATTTCCGTACTAAAAGAGTATTCATAGCTTTCTTTCATGAATCTTCAAGTTTATCAAAATTTATGTGGGAGAAAAACTAATAATTCTAAGTGGTGTAGAGGACATAAATTGCGTTACATGTTGTATTAGTTGATTAAGAATCAAATATGTAATTTTGTTATATCCTAAGGAACATAAGCAGAAATCTCATCATTGGCAATTCAATCTTTACAATATTAGTGCTATTTTACATCTATATATTTCTACTGGTCGGGTGAGCATGAAGCTAAAGCATGCAAAGTATTAGTTCTGCTTTAAAATATTAAGCTCTCAAAAACTTCCTGCATTTTTAGAGCAATTTTTATACGTGTTTAGAGTAGAGTATTTTAATTTGATCTCAAAGCTTGAGTAAAATGGGAGGTATCCAAAGCTATAATTATTAGCTTCATATTTTGCTATTTGAATTTTTGTGTTGAGCTTCGTAAATTGCGTTCGATGATGTTCTTTTCACAGCAATCTTACGAGCAATGATTTTCAAAATTTTTTGAATGGAGTATAATGAACAATCGCTCTCATCTCTCAACCCTCACCTTTGCTTCTGGATTTCTTCACCACAAAGGGATTGTCTAAGTGGATTCAGTATACTTTTATTTCGTATTTAAATCGTGCTCATTAAAAGAGCGTCGTATTTTTCCTTCAGCATTTATTTTGATTCGATTCATAACTACCCATATTTACTTTCGTTTTAGAGTGAAAAAATGCGTAAACTGATTCACCGAGAGAAACAACTAAAAATTATTAAAAAAATCAGTGAGTTAAACTCCCAGATTTAATCCTGTTTTAGATTGGCAAATTATGAAAATCGATTTAACAAAACAACTATAAATTATTAAATAAAAATTGATAAGAAGTTGAATAATAATCAGCTTCTTTGAAATATCGTGAGCAGTTTATCAACTGTATCGAAACAGATACGAAAATCGAAAACAAAATATCATTACGGGTTTATTTTGAGACAGATGCTACATCACCGGAGACACAAAAAAAGGTCCTCTTTTTATGACCCTATTTCAGTATCTGAGAAAAAAGCAACTCCTACCGTAATTGAAGGGCAACTTCGGAGAAAAATAGGCAAATGAATTTCACGGACTTAATTCCACACCAGAAAAACAATGTTGGAAAAGCGGCCAATTGGAAGGCTTTCATCAAACTTGATGGCCCAATCAGCAGCAAGGGCCCGGCCCGCGGGTCCAATGTGTTTTGGTGAGCAGGAGAAACATTCGCAACACCGGTCCCATAATTCGGGCCATTGAAGGGCCTGTCAATTAAATGGTATTTATGAGGCGAGTTTTCTATTCTGCGGCGCCCGTATATTGAGACAAATGAGCCGCCGTGACCGCAGCGCGACAGCATTGTGGGGGGAGCGCATTGAAGGGGGAGGGGGGAGGTTGTGGTAAGGAGGAGGAGGAGCGCTTTTTTTTGAGGGGCGGGGGGGGGGTGGGGGGAGGTGGAGTTGTGGTGAGGATGAGTGCATTGGGCATTGGGTGGGTGGTGTTGTTGTGGTGGCGAGGTGGTGGGGTTGTTGTGGGGAGGTGGTGGGGTTGTTGTGGGGAGGTGGTGGGGTTGTTGTGGGGATGTTTTGGGGTTGTTCTGGGGAGGTTTTGGGGTTGTTGTGGGGAGGTTTTGGGGTTGTTGTGGGGAGGTGGTGGGGTTGTTGTGGGGAGGTGGTGGGGTTGTTGTGGGGAGGTGGTGGGGTTGTCATGGGGAGGTGGTGGGGTTGTTGTGGGGAGGTGGTGAGGTTGTTGTGGAGAGGTGGTGGGGTTGTTGTGGAGAGGTGATGGGGTTGTTATGGAGAGGTGGTTGGGTTGTTGTGGGGAGGTGGTTGGGTTGTTGTGGGGAGGTGGTGGGGTTGTTGTGGGGAGGTGGTGGGGTTGTTGTGGGGAGGTTGTGGGGTTGTTGTGGGGAGGTGGTGGGGTTGTTGTGGGGAGGTCGTGGGGTTGTTGTGGGGAGGTGGTGGGGTTGTTGTGGGGAGGTGGTGGGATTGTTGTGGGGAGGTGGTGGGGTTGTTGTGGGGAGGTGGTGGTGTTGTTGTGGGGAGGTGGTGGGGTTGTTGTGGGGAGGTGGTGGGATTGTAGTGGGGAGGTGGTGTGGTTGTTATGTGGAGGTGGTGGGGTTGTTGTGGGGAGGAGGTGGGGTTGTTGTGGGGAGGTGGTGGTGTTGTTGTGGGGAGGAGGTAGGGTTGTTCTGGGGAGGTGGTGGGGTTGTTGTGGGAGGTAGTGGTGTTGTTGTGGGTAGGTGGTGGTGTTGTTGTGGGGAGGAGGTAGGGTTGTTCAGGGGAGGTGGTGGGGTTGTTGTGGGAGGTAGTGGTGTTGTTGTGGGTAGGTGGTGGTGTTGTTGTGGGGAGGTGGTGTGGTTGTTGTGGGGAGGTGGTGGGGTTGTTGTGGGGAGGTGGTGGGGTTGTTGTGGGAGGTAGTGGTGTTGTTGTGGGTAGGTGGTGGTGTTGTTGTGGGGAGGTGGTGTGGTTGTTGTGGAGAGGTGGTGGGGTTGTTGTGGGGAGGTGGTGGGGTTGTTGTTGGGAGGTTGTGGGGTTGATGTGGGTAGGTGGTGGGGTTGTTGTGGGGAGGTGGTGTGGTTGTTGTGGAGAGGTGGTGGGGTTGTTGTGGGGAGGTGGTGGGGTTGTTGTTGGGAGGTTGTGGGGTTGATGTGGGGAGGTGGTGGGGTTGTTGTGGGGAGGTGGTGGGGTTGTTGTGGGGAAGTGGTGGGGTTGTTGTGGGGAGGTGGTGGGGTTGTTTTTGGGAGGTGGTGGGGTCATGTGCAGGTGGTGACGATGGTGATTTAATGGGTGATTTCTTAATTCAATTCCAATACTCCGATTACCTACAAATGCTACACTACATTATTATTTAAGATTTGACTTGCTTGGATATTTTTAAAGGACTTATATCACTCACACTTCCATCATCAATATTACGTTATAATTCAATGATGTGCATTCTCAATTTATAAAGATGATCGCGCAATGTTTGATAGTTCTCTAAAAATTCAAATTGTAATTTGATCAGTTTAGTCGATGCATAAATAATGCAATCAAACTATTTAAAAAAATAGTTGTTAGTATACGAATTTCCCATTTCAGTTCAGGTCAGTCTGCACTATGTACTAAAGACGTCTAGCCACATGTTCAGTTTCACGGGATCGCAGAAAAGTTCAAATTCTGAGTGTTTTACTCAGTAAATAGATTATTGTTGGTAGATTTTAATGTTGCTGCGGATTCCTTGAAAATATTTGGGTGTGTTTTTCTTCAATAAAAACTTATGGGAATTACACCTAAAATTAATCAAAATTAATTTATTAAAAGTGGTTTACTGTTTCTCACATTCCAAATTATGTGTCAAATTTTTGCCTGCATACATCAATAAGGGTGGGAACAAATTCATTAAGAAACATGTCATTAATATTGCCAGTAAGTGCAACTCTAAAGAGGAAATCGAACTTTTTTCATAGATGTATAGCTTTTACTTGCTTATTTGTTTATTTGTGTTTGGTTAATATTTAGTTTATTTATTTTTCATTTATTTATTGGTTCAGTGATTCATTCATTTGTTTGCTAATTTATTTATATATATAAATATTTGTTACTGCATTTTTTCATCAATGTACATATTTTTATTTTTGAAATAATTTCACATTAAAAAGTATATTCATAGTAATGAATCGGGTACCTAGGTTCATGGAAAGCAGCGCTGCCTATGAACACGGATGTGGCAAGTGTGACGCTGCCTACTGTGGAGAGGCGCCTCTTAATTTCCACGCTCGCTGAGCTGAGAATTTTGGTGTTGGCGAATGTGCATTACGGAATGTTGCGAACATTTCCTATTGTGTTTTTTAAAGAATGAACAATAAGGCGTGTTGCAAACACTTTCTATTGAGGTTTTTAACGAATGAACAATAAGGCGTGTTGCAAACACTTCCTATTATTGTTTTAACGAATGAACAATAAGGCGTGTTGCAAACACTTCCTATTACGGTTTTCTACGAATGAACAATATCGCGTCTTGCAAAAAATTCCTATTTTTGATTTTTACAAACGAACAATAAGGCACTTGCAAACCCTGTCTATTGTGCTATCAGGAAACACACTCATCTAAATGAACGTATAATCCATAAAAAAATACTTTAAAGTAATAGGGTGCAGTAACTCATTTTACGAATTCAATTAGAAGCTTTTTAATTAAAAAACTGATATCAACTATGAACCACAATTACTCATCTGTAATAATGAGATTTTTAGGTTAGCAGAGATGATTCTTAGTTTATTAAGAATATTACGATAGAATGTTACAATAAGAATATTAAAAGCGCGCAAGCAATGTTGAATGCGGTTTGCCTTAACCAATTATTTTTATAGTTTTCATTTTGACTCGCCCAAATTGAAAGTCTGTTTTGCGCTCCTAAGAATTTCCTGACCTCCAGTCTTACATATCTGCCTACTGATGAAAAGCTGAGGAAAGCTCTAAAGCTCTTTTATTCAATACTAGTATATTTATATCTGCGGTGATACTGCGTAATATGGCTCGGCGATTTTTTGTACACGAGTTTAACTGTTGAGAAAAGGTCAAATTTTAGCGCAGAACTAATAGGTACAAATTATCATATAAATTTTGAATTAGCGATTTTAGCGCGCTGGGAATAAGTTGAAATTATCAAATTAATTCTAAATTAGCGTTTTAATAAATAAAATAGGTTGAAATTAAGAGACAAATTCTAAATTTTCATTAAAGGTGCATAGTAAATAAGTTGAAATTATTATTATGTAAATTTTAAATTTGTGTTTAGTAAAAGAGCGTAAAGTAGAACAGAGCGATGGATTGCCACTCCTGTTTCATGGAGTGGGTTCCTGAATAGTAGTGGCAATTAATAGTGGGTTCCAATATTAATTGTCATCTGGCAATCAATATTTTACATGAATTAATAACCGAAAATATAATTCAAATCGTTTCTAGTTGTGAAATGTTATTTTCCATTTGGAGGTCGAAAATTTTTTTTTATCATTCGTAGGTAGAAAATTTAAATAATATAAAATGGCAAGTTCAAATTTCTTTAAGTCCTCTGCAGATTAGAAATTCATTATGAAGAATATTTATGATGTTTTAGTAGAAATATTCAAAGATTCATCAATCACATGATTGACATTATTTGCGCATAGCAACAATACTCAACGCGATTTTCAGCTGGAACAGATATTTTATTTCAATTGTTGATTGATCAAAATCTTGGAGATTGCTTATGAATTATTTATTATTGATGAATTTTAACCCAGTACCAGTATTTTTCATAAAATACGCTAACGGTAGTTGTTCTATACTAAACGCGTCAGTCTTATTATTCTGAACAAGGTAAGTCCTTAACCCTGTGATTTTCAACCGCACTGTTTTTCACTAAACAAAAAAAAAAAACCATCGCATTCTCCTCAACTATTCATGAATATGCACCATCAAAATGAAATTATCACATTTCCTCGCAACTCATGTATTCTTCAACTTTCCCATGCATTATTTTATAACTTTTCCCTGTAATGTTTTTTCCCTGTAACTTTCCCCCTTGGTACCAATAACTTCCCCTGTGAAGCCAATAACTTTTTCCAGCGGTACTAATAATTTTTCCTGTGGTACCAATAGCTTTTCCCTGTGAAACCAATAACTTTCCGCTGGGGTCCCAATAACTTTCCGCTGGGGTCCCAATAACTTTCCGCTGGGGTCCCAATAACTTTCCCCTGGGGTCCCAATAACTTTCCGCTGGGGTCCCAATAACTTTCCACTGGGGCCCCAATAACTTTCCGCTGGGGTCCCAATAACTTTCCGCTGGGGTCCCAATAACTTTCCACTGGGGCCCCAATAACTTTCCGCTGGGGTCCCAATAACTTTCAACTGGGTTCCCAATAACTTTCAACTGGGGTCCCAATAACTTTTCACTGGGGTCGCAATAACTTTCCGCTGGAGTCCCAATAACTTTCCGCTGGGGTCCCAATAACTTGAACATGTACCAGAACAAACAAACAATCCTACGTATCCAAGAAAACTCAAATTTCTGAATGCGTTTATGTAAGTTTTTACTCTTTCGCATCGCGGGAACGCTTAACTCACCGCATGAAACGCTGCAGCAATGACGCGGGTTCCATAGCTCTGGAGCGCACGATGATTTACAGACGTTTGTTCAAACAAGAAAGCTTTCAAACGTTGGAAGTCTGGAAATTTATAACCCACTATTGATCAGTTCGAAATGGGGCCCGCTCGTTCAGTTTCAAGGCTTTTGGAAGACACGTCCAAAGGATGGGAACTGGTCTCGGTTCTCATCCCGGTTTTGTTTCGGTGTCATTGGCGAGGCGAGACCAGAGAGAAGTTATGGGCCGGGAACCAATTCTATTAAAGATGTTGTGAGAACATTGAAAATAAGCGAGTAACAGATTATAAAGTTCTGATTCCTGTCAATGATTACGAACACTTGCGAGAGCAAAGCTTAAGAATTTTGGAAGTTTGAGAGATGTGTACGATCGAAACCAAAAGTTATGAGACCTTGTGACCTTTAAAGTATTATCCACGAGCGTCATAGACATTTTGCCGTATGAGGCAAGAGATGTCCAAATTAGAAATCTCTTTGAATTCTGATTCAAATTATTTTTTTTCTTCATTAGTGACGCTTTGGTGTTTATACTTAATAGCGAGTGTATCGAATGGTTAGGGTAGCAGAGCCATATGAGTTGAATATAATTCGAGGAAAAAAGAGGCTCACTTAGTTCTCTCACTTCCTGATGTCAAAACAAAAAACATATAATGAATTCTTCTTTATTCTGACGCTCTGCTGGTATGGAGAAATCTTTACTTCATCTCCAGATGATCGAGCTCTTTGTCTATAGTAACACAGCCGTTTTATTGGTTGACGATGTCCGTTTAAAAAAAATACAATGAATCTAAATCCTACCCGGAAAATATCCAATACTCTATACCCATCCAATTATTTCCAGTATTAATTTTTGAAGTACTACTGTAACTGTTGTAACTACATCGACATGAAAACCATTCCAGTATATATTGTGTGCCACATTTTTTTACCATTATTCAATGTACAATTTGCCAAAGTATCGCAAAGTGCTTGTTTGTTGACATAATTATCGCAGCCCAAATGGCTATTCATTTTTATAACCATAATTAATTTAATTTTTACGAATATAATCAACACTAAGAATTATTATTCCGACAGCGATCCAAGTTACACTTCAGACTGTATAGGGACTTGTGATTCATATCAAGCACATAATATGCATATTTATATTTCCGAGTATTTACAGATATACCAGATGGTTACAGCTTTTTCCAAAGCCTTGAGCATGAAAGCCTTTCACTCTATATTGTTTGCACTCTACTGGCGGCTAAGTTACACTGAAAGTGTTTTTATATGTCCATATACACTCGCAATAAAAACGCTCGTGCAATATTTTAGCTTACTACACTAAAGGTTTCTTTACACTGAAAACAATTACACGATATTTTTAAACAGGATGTCCACGGGAAATATGTATATCCACTGACAGATATGTGTATTTATGATACCGGAATCATATATCAGAATCAAACTACAGTATGGTTCCGGTATCTTATATACGTATACAGGTAGTGAATACCTGTTTTGTTGGCACCCTGTACAGTATAACGACGATTACCAAGAATACAGGCATTTTATACGCTATTTTCTAGGAGCAAAATTGCTTGAAGACCTTCAAGTTTCAGGTGAAGCTTCAGGGCGTCCATCTCGACCCTGGCATCACCTGGCGTCGCATCCTCATCATCTCGGGCGCTTGCAATCAGGCGGCCGATGTTGAGCACAGAGCCGTTCATTAGGCATTAACTGTCGAAGGTCACGGCAACCTGACACCCAATTTGCGCTGCGTTTGTCCAATTTTAATTACTGCCAGCGGGGAGCGTGCCGATGGTTGCAGATGGTGTTTACAGTTCCTGTGATAGATGGAACCATGATTGTGCCCAGAAGCGCCCATAATAAGCTGCGATGTTTGCGCCCACAGTCCGGGGCCGTAGCTCCCAGTCGACGCCGCTTCTGTAGACGCTAATAGCCGCCGTCTCCAATTGGCTCGATTTCAACGAGAGCCTCCTTAACTCCGGTGTCTGGCCTGCATACGAACGACCTAAGAAACATCCGATTTCTAAGTCGGAAGCTTAGATGTTTTTATTGATGTTTTTATTTAGTTAAAACGTTCGAAGACGAACGGATTTTACCGATATCTATGTAGGAAGCATGAGCTTTTTTTACGTAGGTAACTCGTTCGAATACGAATGATGTAAGAGTCTACTGATTTCTAAGTGGGAAGTATGTGTTTTTATTTATTCAGTTTACATGTTTGAATACGAACGACTTAAGAATCTATCGATTTATAAGTCGGAAGCATGCAAGTTTTTTTATTTAGTTTACATGTTTGAATAAGAACGACTCAAGAATCTATCGATTTATATGTAGGAAGCATGCAAGTTTTTTATTTAGTTTACATGTTTGAATAAGAACGACTCAAGAATCTATCGATTTATAAGTAGGAAGCATGCAAGTTTTTTTATTTAGTTTACATGTTTGAATACGAACGACTCAAGAATCTATAGATTTATAAGTAGGAAGCATTTCTGGATTTTTGAAAAATGCCATGTCAAAAGAAAATACTTTTAAACAATATTTCAAATTGTGACCCGAAGGTTGAAACCCCTCACCGCACAGCTTCGATGTTAGTTTACAAGAACGGGGTCATATTTTGTGTCCAAAACCTGAAGGAAAAATGTGCCGAACTAGTAATTTGAGGCAAGAAAATCAGCCCTATGATTACCCTGAAATCTTCGGAGTGATAAATCATAACGCTCTCAATTAAAGCTGGTTTATTCGTGACAGAGTATATTCCTGTACAGTGTACCACACAAGCACCCGAACCGATTATTTATGCCCGTATCAGTAACATCATCATAGAATACGCGTATCAGTAACGCCATCATAGAATACCCGTATCAGTAACACCATCATAGAATACCCGTATCAGTAACACCATCATAAGAATACCCGTATCAGTAACACCATCATAGAATACCCATATCAGAATTACCATCATAGAATATCCGTATCAGTAACACCATTATTGAATACCCGTATCAGTAACACCATCATAAGAATATCCGTATCAGTAACACCATCATAAGAATACCCGTATCTGTAACACCATCATAATTTTACTTGAAATTGAATGCTTATGGAATTCTCATGATGGTATTACTGATACGGGAAAATAAATACTCGGTTCGGGTTTTAGAGGGACATACTGTAAATTCGAGCAATTCGTTGTTGCCATTCACTTGGATATCCCCTTGCAGCCTAGATTTGTTACCCCTGACATCACCCTAATAACGTTAATTTAATAGGTATATGCACAATTACAGGAAATATTTTTAAACCATATTTCAAGTTGTGACCCGAAGGTTGAAGGGAATTCTTATCCTCGAACATTTATGAAAAAGAAAAACGCATATTAACTATAAAATGTTCTTTAATTAATTGAGTTAACAGCTTGGGCTGATCTAGGAATCAAAATTAAATTATTCGATCACCAGAAAGAGTTGAAATTGACTCAGCCACTCTCTTACTTTGTTCTGTTCCACTTTAAGTATTAAGTTCCTTAAGTTCCTATCTTAAGTATTTATTATTAAGTTCCACAGGTAGCTATACTCAAATTTGACCATTGTACTAGACTTAAGAAACATTCTATCTCTGTATAACCTGTGGTAAATAAATTGTTTAAATTGTTTAAATTGTTTAAATCAGCTTTAGTAGAATCTTAATAGAATAAACATGATGAAAGGTAGGATTTGAATATTTTAGCCTACATTGGGCTCTAATTAATATCTGAGACGCTTTTACACGTTAAAAGAGACAAAATTATCGTTATATTGTGATACGGGATATGCATTATGAGATGTTTGCTGCTCAGATGACGCGTGCATGACAGAGCGCTAACCTTACCAAAATTTGTTGTAGCATCGATAAGTTCGTGGGATGAGGGACACGGTTATCGGTGCCTGTCCTCGGCAACCTCTTTAGCGGCATTAGACTCAAATGTAATTCCATAATATTTAATTGCCATGAAATTAGAGAAGAGATAACAGTGCTCATGATTTTTTGGACTCAAGTTTGATAAGCTAAAATATCACCACTATGAAATTATCTCTTTGTGATAACCGTGCTCCTGAATTTTTAGTTTTGAATTTACTTTCCAATCATTCCATTCCCGTGAAATTTTATTTTTGCGATAACAGTGCTCCTGAATTTTTAGTTTTAAATTTAATTTCCTATCATTCCATTCCCGTGATATTGTATTTTTGCGATAACAGTGCTCCTGAATTTTTAGTTTTGAATTTAATTTCCTATCATTCCATTCCCGTGATATTGTATTTATGTGATAACAGTGATCAAAACATCGTGACGTTTTATGCACCCGTTCTGCTCTAATCCGTCAAATTAAACGAATGCCTTAAATTTAGGAGCGATCGGAGAAAGGAATGGGAGAATATTTAAGGAAAGAATATTTGAGAGGCGCAGCGACGACCCTGTTCAATTGCAAAAACAATACTACGCTGTTAGAAATTAAGAAGGTTAGCCGTCGCTAAATTCTAGTTTTCAGAATTTATTTTAAAAAACAAACACAATATTCAGGAGAAGCAATGTTCATCGTTGAAGAAACTATTCCCTCCATTTAATTCTACAGTTCTTTTTCCTTAAAAATTAGTCAAAGTTGCATCAAGGGCTTCTTTCGGAGATCCTTTTCAACTCTTGATTCTCCAGTTCTATCACATGGCTTTAGAATCCTTTGTGTTTCGGCAGGTTTTACAATGTCTAATTTCATTAGAAGCCCTCATAGTGTCTAGTTTCGTTCCAGTCTTATCTATCCTCATTTTCTAGTTTAATTACAAGCCTTCAAAGTTTTTAGCTTCTCTCCCGTTTTATTTATCCTCATTTCCTAGTTTCATTACAAGCCCTCATAGTGTCTAGTTTCATTCCAGTCTTATTTATCCTCATTTTCTAGTTTCATTACAAGCCCTCATAGTGCCTAGTTTTATTCCAGTCTTATTTAGCCTCATTTTCTAGTTTCATTACAAGCCCTCATAGTGTCTAGTTTCACTCCCGTCTTATTTATCCTCATTTTCTAGTTTCATTACAAGCCTTCTCAGTGTTTGGTTTTATTCCAGTCTTATTTATTCTGATATCAACACACCTCATTTTAGTGTCTATTTTTTCGTTACAATTTCATTCTTCAGTTTAGCTTCAGCTTCTCTGACCCTCAATTTTACGACAGCCCTTTTAATCCCAACTTAATTTTATCGTTCATGTTCCAGCTCCACCGTAATTTCTCATTTTGGAGTTTCACCACAGTTTCATTCACGTCTAGATTACGCACAGCTCTACTTATTCATTCTCCACTTTCATCAGAGCTTCTTTTATTCCTTATTTTCGCCACATCTCTTTCTATTCTACAGTTCCAGCACAGCCTCTCTCATTCTTCAATTTCACCACAGCAGCTCATATTGTTCACTTTCACCACAGTTATTCTCATTTTCCAGTTTCCCCACAGTCCTTCTCATTCTTCAATTTCACGGCAGATTCTCCCATACTCCAGTTTCCCCACGATCCCTCTCACTCTCCAGTTTCACTGCAGCCGTTGTCACTCTCCTGTTTCACTGCAGCCTTTATCACTCTCCAGTTTTACCATAGTTCCCATTCTTCATTTTCAAGGCAAGTTCTCCCATCCTGCAGCTTCTCAAAGTTCCTAAAAAGCTCCCCATAAGCCCCGCTTTTCAATGGCCTCGAGAACCTGACCTCGGACATCGTTTTCGAGCACCGTGAATCTCGCAGCGAAACAATGTAAGAAAGCATCGAGCGCCCTCGCTTTTTACGAGCATCCTTGTCTGCACAAAGGTTCAGCACAAAAGGCTTCGATGAAAAGCGAACAAATTCAATTAACTCCGGGCAACCATCTCGATGACTCCGAATTTCGGTTCGTGTGAGCAGAAAAGGAGTCGGAAATGGATTGCAGAGCGTGTATGATGTCGATGTGTTCTGTAATAGGGGTTGTGATAGATGTTACATCGAGGAATTACGGTGAGTACAGAGCGTATATGACGTTGATGTGTTCTGTAATAGGGTTGTGATAGATGTTACATCGAGGAATTACGGTGAGTACAGAGCGTATATGACGTTGATGTGTTCTGTAATAGGGTTGTGATAGATGTTGCATCGAGGAATTACGGTGAGTACAGAACGTATATGACGTCGATGTGTTCTGTAATAGGGTTGTGATAGATGTTGCATTGAGGAATTACGGTGAGGAGTATAGTACGTGTTGGTATTGTGTGAAGACTGAAAATAGCTAGAAGTAGAGTTTGATCCATTATTCACGTTGCGTGTTTATTCATGACATTCAGGCAGCGGAACCTGGTTAGTCCAGTTGTAAGTTCTCTAAAGCGAAAGAAATGAGAATCTTTCTCTTCTGAAGGACATAGGCTCTTTATCGAACACAAGGCAGCTCTACTTCAAGTTGGCGAAATTTTGAGATATAATGTTCTTTTTCACTTATTTTTTCTATGGAATACTTTTATTTCAATTAAGAATTTGAAGATTAATGCAAACACTATCGTTTTTGATTTCGGAAGTAAAATAAAATAGCTTTCATATTTTTAAAATAAAGATTTAATAAGCAAGAAAGTTATTTTCGGCATAATTTTAGTGTTATCTTTCTTAAGACCTTGATATATTTACCTCAACAACTTTTTTTTAAATACTAGTTATTCTTCTTTCTCCTCCGCAAACAAGATGTTTGAAACGGGTAGCGGCTCGAAGAAAACAAATCGTTTTAGCCTCAGTTATAAGACATTTGAGAAACCAATAATCGAGATCATGTATCAACTTGACATCATGAAACAAAATAAACATTTAATATAACATCATTCTCTTATGAAAAAAATGATGTTTCAAGTAAAAATTTGTACAAAGTGAAAACCATTTGTCTTCGCTGCCTGGTGTTTCTTCCCGTTGGGAAAAGGAAGGAAGTAGTCACTATTCCCCACTCTACCAAGGTGTTGGGAATGACTGCCGGCTCGACTGGGGGTAACCGTCATTCCGTCCTGATGTTAGGTATAAGGCATCTGAAAAACCAATGAAGAAGATGATATGAATCAGGCTTGATTGGAATAAAACATCCTTTTGTTTCCCCAGCGGACAGCGGTGACACGAAAGAAGCGCTGGCAACACTCGAAGAGGCGGAGCCACACCTACGGATCTGCCCCTCACTATCACCGCAGTTCACGGCTCTCAAGCAGAGTCTCTGCCAGGACACTGCTCCGAAAGTCAGAAATTCTGCTGGAAATCGCTCAGCGGGCGACGAAATCATCGACCGCCCGAAACTCCCGTTAGAAAATGTTATTGAAGAGGAGAAGGTAGACGGCAGTTTTAGGGTGAAGGAGGAAGATAGAGCTATATCTTAGAAGAGACTTTTCGATGTTTATTAATTGAAGGGAGAAGGTAGATGGCAGTTTCAGTGTGATGGAGGAAGATAGAGCGATATCTTAGACGGGACTCTTCGAGGTTTATTAACTGAAGGGGGGAAGGTAGATGGCAGTTTCAGTGTGAAGGAGGAAGATAGAGAGATGGCTTCGAAGAGACCCATCGATGTTAATTCTGTAAGATTTGTCGTTTCATCTATACATATTTACTCTGTGTACTGGAAAACAGATCTTGAGATAAAAAACTACAGTTCATGAGAATTTATCGATAATTAGTATATCTTGACCCTAATTGTGTGTTAGTGTAGCAGTGTGCAGTGAAAAACGCAATTCCTTTACAGAGTAAAGGATTAAAAGTTTCATGAATTTTATATGTATTTCATTATGATCGCTACACATATTTGAAGCCCACATATACTTATTAGATGCAGAACTATTGATAAATTGTACATTTTGAAGACATCCTTTTATATTAGAAACATAATTACTTACTTTAATGGTTCACTTATTGAAAATTGTTTTAGACAGAAATATTTTTTCTTAACATTCCCGATTAAATGCAATGATCACATTTTTGTTTATAAACTCAAGCGTTTTTCAATTTCTATTTGGGTATCACTCCAAAAAAATTTGTCAGGTGAAAAACATTAGATATTTAGCATAAAGAAAATTTTTTTAGGTGGTTTCCCAGAAGAAAACAATTACTGTTTTCCTAAGGGAGGCAATAATGTTCTAATGGAAATATTCGCAATATTTTGTCGAAACTCAATTTAATATTATCGCTTAATATTTCAATATTACAAATCCTTCATTTCTAATTCGGATATTATGAGAAGAGGCAAAGTGCCCTATAACATCATCAAGAGGCAAAGTGCCTTATAACGTCATCAATTGAGGCAGAGTGCCCTATAACATCATCAAGAGGCAAAGTGCCCTATGACATCATCAAGAGGCAAAGTGCCCTATAACATCATCAAGAGGCAAAGTGCCCTATAACATCATCAAGAGGCAAAGTGCCCTATAACATCATCAAGAGGCAAAGTGCCCTATAACGTCATCAGCAAAAAACTGCTCACTAGCATTTCGAATTTCAGTCAAGTACTTTTGTAGTATCCTAATTTTTAAAAGTGCCAGAATATTCTATGGTTAGCGTAAAGTTCGTAACAACGCTGAACGTTTGACGCTTCTACTGCTGAGCGTAATGTGTTAATCTTTTTTTCACGAATCTAGAAATCTACTTCATCTGTTTTCAATTTCTCAAGGGAAAGTATATTTCAATTTAAAAAAAGAGAGGTCCCCAATTTCTGTTCTCCAGAACATAGTTTTTTCAACATACTATAACATTACAAATGTTTCATTTGGAGTTCGAACAATAACAAAAGAATCAAAGTAAATGTTAAAACTTTATCGGCAGAAAATTGTTCACTTAGGGGTAATAATTTTGAAGACGGTTACATTTTCAGAACCACAGTGTACGATCGATTGATGTTTCTGAAGTAAAGCGGCATATTACAGTCTTAATCTTTAAAGATCTAGATATCGCTCAACCTTTTTTGCAGAGATAGAGAATTTGTTCAGGAGAGAGGCTCCCAAGTTCCTCGCATCGGGAACTTAGTTTAATTAACCTCCTACATACATGCTTGACAGGAACATATCACTCATTGTGACATGTTCATCGCTATTGTGTCTGACATATTCGTCACAATCGTGATACGCTCGTCACAATCGTGACATATGTCACGATTATGATGAGCATGTCACGATGAGCATGTCACGATTGTGACGAACAAGTCACGATTGTGACGAACGTGTCACGATTGTGACGAACAAGTCACGATTGTGACGAACGTGTCACGATTGTGACTAACATTTCACGATTGTGACGAGCATTTCACAATGTCACGCTGTCACAACAAGTTCGAAGACCTGTGCTGTTTAGGAGTTAGCAAGAAAATATTTAGTTCAGACAAAGTTTTCGTAATTTATGATATGCTTTCTAGAATTGATTTTAAATTTATTTGTTAGTCTGAAATTAAGGTTGCGCTTGGTTCTGTGGTGCTGACTTCGAGTTAGAAATTGAACATCTTTTGAGGAAATATGAAAATAAAACCGGTAATTGTCTTAAGACGGTGACGATAATGACTATTGTTATTGTGGTATAAAAAAAATGAAACTTGTTAACGAACGATGACAGTAAGTAATAACTATAATCACTATTGTTGTTGTTATATAAAAAACACAAAAATTGTTAAAGAAACGATGACGGTCATATCTATAATCACTATCGTTATCTAATGGAGTCTCAAAAATTAGAGCAATGAAATTTATTTCTATTAAAACGTTCCATCATACAAAAAAATGCACACGATTAAAATTATCTTAAAAACTGTATCGCAGGAAAAAGAAACTGTTTATACCTGTAGTATCTCAATATAGGCCTTTCAGGCATGATGTCCTTATCACACTTGGTTTGGGATATCGCGGCACCGGCGGAAGCTTCTTAACCGCAAGACGGAGCCGACGGAAGCGCTTGTTGAGCATTGCCCTTTGTCCTTATCGTACTTGGGTCGGATGGGTCGGAAGCGCCCCGACCGCAGGCGCCGGAACCGGGCCTTAGGGCGCATTGCATTGGTATGCACCGGAAGAGCATTGTTTAACTTCCGAGCGCTATAGCTTATAAGCAGTGTTGGTGTATGGCTGATTCAGTACAAGAATAGGAACCTAGCTAAGAGTTTCCTTTTCATACTCCTGAAGTTAACGCTTCAGTTACGGTAGTTAAAGCTACCGATACTGTAGTTTGCAGCTACAATTACTAATCCTAATATCGTGATGAAAAACCACGATATAACAAATGGCGACGACTCTTCGAATCTCCAAAGTAAATTTGAACGTTACAAGTGCTCCGAAATTAAGATGGCGCATTCTACAGTTTGCTGTCTTCAATTCGACGTTGTAGTGGAAACAGTGAGTAATATCTACAACGATTCAAGTACAGTGTGCAGACATTCTTCAGAAGGCGGGAAACAATGGTGGTAACAAAGCTAGTGTTATAGTTGAAGCTTCGCCTGTAAACATAATTACTGATCTACAACGAAGAATTAAACCTACGTTACTCACTGAGGCTACATATGAAGAACTTGAAGAAAAATTAACACAACAATTTGAAATTAAAAAATCCATCGTCGGTGCATCGGTTACATTTCTAAATAGAAAACAAGGTGCTAATGAATCCATAGAAAGTTATGCTAAAACGTTAAATGACTTAGCATCTGCATGCAATTATGGTAATTGCTGTCGTGATCGTTTATTAAGAGATGCCTTCGTGGCTGGGCTACACTCAGCGCAAATTCTCAGCGCGGTTCTACAGAAGTGTGACAGCAAGTCCTTCAACGAATGCGTTGAACATGCAAAACTCAGTGAACAGTAAAGCTTCGACGCTCCAGATATTATTCGTGAGGATTCACCTTCATCGTTTTTCACTACAGAAAAACTACAGCCGAATTACATATGCATTCGCTGCAGAACTAGGCAGAAGCACCTTACAAAGAATTGCTATGCCCTAAAATTAAACTAATAAAATGCAAAAAATGTGGAAAATAGGCCACATTTCTAAAGTTTGCAATTTACGACTGCAGCACGACCTCCTCCTGTTAAGCCTACACGAGAAGAATTTGACGCAGCTCGCACTTACATAGTGCAGCTGGAAAGGAGCGGTACTCAGAGCAACGTCGGAAGAGAAGATGTGTCAATGAAGAGTTCAAGTGAGCCTCTACAGCGGAAGAACGAAGTTATTCTACAAAAGCCTAGGAACGATTCTTGTGACGGTAACTATGTTCATAATTTCTCCGATGTACAAACAAATTACGCGTTATTTCAGTCACATTGTATTCCTCAAAGTGTCACAAAACTTACTCGCTCTGTTGCGCTCAACAATTGTTACTTCCAGAGATAGAGTCAATCCTAAATATTCTGTGTCCAGGGCTAGAACCTATGTATGTAACTCAATTTTCTGATAATCTGTTTAGTCATTCTTACTTGTCATCTGACTCACAGTCTAACATTAAAGATATCGTTCATCTTGATGTGTTGCCTGATGCAGTTCCTGTATTTTGTAAAGCACGCCGTGTTCCTGTAAGACTAAAAGACTCCTGCTTTGCAACCTGTTAGCTGTTCACATGTACAAAATGAACCTAGTAGATCAAGTAGAGTAACTAAACCTGTAATGCGAATAGGTTGCTGAGTCTTCCTTCCTTGTGTTATATGTTCATCTAAAGGGAGGGAAATTGTAGTATCTCAATATAGGCCTTTCAGGCATGATGTCCTTATCACACTTGGTTTGGGATATCGCGGCACCGGCGGAAGCTTCTTAACCGCAAGACGGAGCCGACGGAAGCGCTTGTTGAGCATTGCCCTTTGTCCTTATCGTACTTGGGTCGGATGGGTCGGAAGCGCCCCGACCGCAGGCGCCGGAACCGGGCCTTAGGGCGCATTGCATTGGTATGCACCGGAAGAGCATTGTTTAACTTCCGAGCGCTATAGCTTATAAGCAGTGTTGGTGTATGGCTGATTCAGTACAAGAATAGGAACCTAGCTAAGAGTTTCCTTTTCATACTCCTGAAGTTAACGCTTCAGTTACGGTAGTTAAAGCTACCGATACTGTAGTTTGCAGCTACAATTACTAATCCTCGTATCGTGATGAAAACCACGATATAACAATACCTCATTCAAAATACATTCCCAGTTTTTTCATGTAATTTTTCTCAGTTGCGTAGTTAACTTTACGTTTCTCCTATGTCTATGTACATCGCAGAAAGTGAGAAATATTTCAAAATAATAAAGTTTAGACTCAAGCATCCTGCCCGCGATTTTAAACAGGATATTTACTATTCATTTAGCCATAAAATGAACAACTAAACTGAGCATTTTTATACTCTCTGTATCAAACGTCAGATCCCAATTGAACTCTTTTTCTTTGCTATGGAATCTCTTTTGGGCTTAAACCCTGGAATAAGAAAAGCTATTTTAAAATCACTCCCACTCTACGCTTGCCGTGACGCTCTTTAAGAAGCGCTTTCACTCACCCGTACTTTTCAGTACCCGCTTAACGGGAGAAAATCCCATTTTTTTGAGCGAGTAAGAAGGTACGGAAGACCGATGAAGTTTCATGGAAATATCGGAGCGGAGTTTGGAATTGCACAAAGTTTGGGTCATTTTTCAAGGGCCGCTCATTGCTCCCAGATGGCACGAGTTCGCTGCTGCAGTTCAGAATTGCAATCGTCATTGTTCGACCGGCCGCCACAGCTCAAGAAATTCCTGCCAGGCTTCAATATAGGCGAGAAGAAATCGGAGGGCTACCTCGAAACCTTCTCGCGAGATAAGTTCAAAAAGCGGTCTTGTTAGGAGAGACTCCGATCTTCTTTCTACACGGTCCGTGAAAAATGAGGTCCGGAAAATGTTCTTTATTGATCTGTGAAATAAAATCCGGAAAATGTTCTTCATTGGTCCGTGAAAAGGAGGTTCGGAAAATGTTCTTTATCGATCCGTGAAAAAATGCGGAGAATGTTCTCTATTAGTCCGTGAAAATGAGGTTCGGAAAATGTTCTTTAATGATCTGTGAAAAAAACGGAAAATGTTCTCAATTAGTCCGTGAAAATGAGGTCCGAAAAATGTTCTTTATCGATCCATGAAAATGAAGTTCGGAAAATGTGCTTTATTGATTACCCATCAAAAATCTGGAAGATATTATTTGAAGACGCTAGTTCAAATGCCATTCATTTTAGACTCTCCGTGGTCATGGCAACGACGATGAAACTTTAAATTTATTATCGCTGGCAAAATTCGAGTAGTTGACTGAATTGAACGATAGAAAGTTAAAATTGAAACCACGAGTTGAAATTGCTAGTCAAGATTGTAGTTTGAGACTGGGAAAATTGAAACAATTTGCGCATTCTTTCATTTCACATAAGCATTGTGAAAAACTTTTTAATTTTTTATTCCTTTAATAACAGTATCATTGTGTGGTATTCCAGCTTGGTATGACTGGATAGCGTGGCAGAATAGCATGGCAGAATAGCATGGCAGAATAGCACGGCAGAATAGCATGACAAAATAGCATGACCAATAAGCATGGTAGAATAGCATGGCAGAATAGCATGGCAAAACAGCATGGCAGAATAGCATGGCAGAATAGCATGGCAGAATAGCATGGCAGAATAGCATGGCAGACTAACATGGCAGATTACCATGGCAGAATACCATGGCAGAATAGCATGGCAGAATAGCATGGCAGAATAGCATGGCAGAATAGCATGGCAGAATAGCATGGCAGAATAGCATGGCAGAATAGCATGGCAGACTAACATGGCAGATTACCATGGCAGAATACCATGGCAGAATAGCATGGCAGAATAGCATGGCAAAATAGCATGGCAAAATAGCATGGCAAAATAGCATGGCAGAATAGCATGGCAGAAGAGCGAGACAAAATAGCATGGCAGAATGGCATGGCAGAATTGCATGGCAGAATAGCATGGCAAAATACTTTGCAAAATAGCATGGTAGAATAGCATGGCAGAAGAGCACGACAAAATAGCATGACAGAATAGCATGGCAGAAGAACATGACAGAATAGCATGACAGAAGAGCATGACAAAATAGCATGGCAAAACAGCATGGCAGAATAGCATGGCAGAAGAGCATGACAAAATAGCATGGCAGAATAGCATGGCAGAATAGCATGGCAAAACAGCATGGCAGAATAGCATGACAGAAGAGCATGACAAAATAGCATGACAGAATAGCATGACAGAAGAGCATGGCAAAATAGCATGGCAAAATAGCATGGCAGAATAGCATGGCAGAAGAGCATGACAAAATAGCATGGCAGAATAGCATGGCAGAATAGCATGGCAAAACAGCATGGCAGAATAGCATGGCAGAAGAGCATGACAAAATAGCATGGCAGAATAGCATGGCAGAATAGCATGGCAAAACAGCATGGCAGAATAGCATGGCAGAAGAGCATTACAAAATAGCATGGCAGAATAGCATGGCTTTAGTTTTTCATGAAAAGACGTTTCACTTTTGTGAAAAACGAAACATTTTTCAAACAGTTCCGGGATTTTGAAACTCGTCGCGTCAGATAGGACAATTTTTAATGTCCTATGCAGCAGAAAGAAATGAACGTTGACTTCTAAAAATGCTAGGCTTCTTATTTTATTAGGTATTTTGTGAATGAAGGAACAAATATATTTGCTGGAACTTTTTTAACTATTGTTTTTCGGGATAAATTTTCATCACAATATCAAAATAAAACTTATTAATATCAAGTAATTTCATATTTTTTAAAGAAAGCGGAACGTTGAACGCAGTCGCATGCAACTTTAGTTCAATGAAACGTAGAAAAACGTAGAATTTAATTTATGAGTACTAAACGCGTATAATGGATTTGACTCATGTGTTTAACAGCAACAGCTTGCGCTGCCTTCAATATTTTTTTTCCTAAATAACTGTTCGTCATTTTACCAAAAGAACATACGCAAATGCCGAAGGAAATACAATTAAGCGTTTAATTATCACGATTGATAAAAGTGATAGAATTAATAGGAAGAAAAGATTGCGTCCCAGTACCACATGGTCTCGACAGCTCATAATACAATTTTTTAAACTCTACGTAAGAATAGCAAGTTATTCTCTCAATTGATTTGGTCAGGTTCCAAACTCGTCCGGAAATGAATTATTTAAAAAATGGTTTAAAGTTGCTAAAGGAACAATCAAAGTTCAATTTAAAAACCTTAAAACGTTTTAAAAAACTCTGAAGTCCTAACAGCAAACCGATTTAGAGACAGGATTACTACTGGAACCTCGAATAAATAACAAACAACCTATGCACTGCTTCTTAATATCAACAGTGCGTTAAAATACATGAAATCATTCCCAATGGTCGCATGAAAAAAAATAACCTTTGGTACGTGCAAGAATCTCAGAAATTCAACTGCCAGACTCGTGTCCATTTTAACCGAACCAGTCCACAGTAC
Source organism: Morinoia aosen (assembly GCA_030386875.1). Taxonomy (NCBI): domain Eukaryota; kingdom Metazoa; phylum Arthropoda; class Malacostraca; order Amphipoda; family Talitridae; genus Morinoia; species Morinoia aosen. Next base: position 23,598,185 of record CM059558.1, read on the forward strand.
CGATTTTTTTGTACTTTCCTAATCTGCGTCTGTACTGCTGAACCTAATTTCTGGTACTTCATGTAGTACGGTAAAAAAACGTCGCAAACTAAAAATAACCAACCAATCGTCAAATTCCATGACAAGTAATTGCAAATACGTGTTTAAATTGACTCTATGTGTTTGAGTTGACTCTGGGGTGTTTAATGCTGAACAGTTAAGATCTGGGCCTCATGTCTGATACGGTTAAGAAAACAAAAACTTTCAAAACAGAACTGGAATTATTCATAACAAATTTAAAGGCAAACTATACTAGAAACAAGACCGGGTACAATTGATACACTCGCACATTTGGACAAGAACTCACTGCAACACAAAACATGACATCTAGAAATGTTACCGAATATCGAATCAATGTATCAATTTGCGCCAGTCTGGTGAAAATTTGTCGCCCTCTTATCAGTATCAAATTTTTACAACCTGATATGATTTTTTTAAGTGGGTATCAGTGTAATATATATACCTAAGTATTCAAAAACGTGAGTATTTAAGCCACTACTTTTAGTATCCGAATCACAAGTAGATTCAACCCTGCATGACACGAGTTTCACAACACCCTTGCCTAAATTATTTCTCACCAAAGGCTTTATTATTATACTTCTTAGATTAATAAAATTTGGCTACCTATTTTCACTTAATATAACTATAAATAAAATAGCAAAGATAGTCACTTTTAAAATAGAAATTATTTCTTAGAGAGTTTAATGGGTCAGAACTAAAAATACACACTAAAAATAAACGTTTCGACCACAAGGGTCATCTTCAGCATCTGAGGAAACACAAAGATTTACCATAAAGTCAAAAAATCTACATATGTTTGTTTAACATTTGTAATTGCTAACAGGAAATTTGCAATGTGGAAGAAGATTGAGCATCATTTTCAACCGGTTTGTCTTTTCACTCAGATCTTGCAATCTTGGTTTAGTTCTATGATTGGTCGGAATAAAATGGTTGCCAATATAGGCCACCACATTAATCATTTTAATTCAATTATTTTTATATTCTATGATTTTATATCATTCTATGATTGGTTGGAATAAAATGGTTGCTAATATAGGCCACCACATTTCAATTCAATTATTTTTATATACTATGATTTTATATCATTCTATGATTGGTCGAAATGAAATGGTTGCTAATATAGGCCACCACATTTTAATTCAATTATTTTTATGTACTATGATTTTAAATCATTCTATGATTGGTTGGAATAAAATGTTTGCTAATATAGGCCACCACATTTTAATTCAATTATTTTTATATACTATGATTTTATATCATTCTATGATTGGTCGAAATAAAATGGTGGCTAATATAGGCCACTATATTAATCATTTTAATTCAATTATTTTTATATTCAGAGAATTTTAGTGTCGTAAATTCAAAATGTAACAGTTCAGTTATCAGAAACTGAATTAATTTCATAACTTTAATGGAATTTTATATCACTTCGTCAAAAATTAAGTAAAATTTCTTATATTACCTCCGCGTACGATATGGCATGTTGATAGAAGTAAAAAAGATTCGCACGAGTGTCCTTCAATTAAAATCACCACTCAATGGAGTAACCAAGAAATGGCTGGCCAATGAATGTTTTCCGCATATGTAAATACCCTCAGAATTGCAGGGGTAGGGAAAAATTAAATTTTTTTTATTTGATTTGCCCAAGAAATTTCGAGTAATTATTGTGTATAAATATTTTTTCAAGGTAATCGTTCTTCCATGAAATACTTTATACATACTTGAAATGTAATATGCTCTGTGTGGTATTGTTTTTACAAATGATTTGACGTAACCTTTTGTAGATACAACTGAAATAATTCGAACAAATGCCAAGGAAAGAAAGTTTCTCGTAAACTGAAGAAATTAATTCAAAGTTCGACTTTCTTACCATGATATTCAAATTAATTATTTCAGAATTTCGTTCATTTCCCTTTGGAAAATTAATGCAAAAGTACGTTTTACAAACGTACTGGATGAACTTACACTTTTATGTGACTGGAATAACACACGAGTATCATTAAAGTTACGTTGGTCAAATAAAAGTACGAATTCCGAAGTACAGGAATTCATGAATATATTTCATCCCATTTGCTGCAATATTGGATGAAAAATTATTCACAACGCATAAGCCCAAACGATCAGGATGTAGAGGGTTCGGATCTTTTCTAGATAAGCCCCGTCACAAATGCAACACATTAGTTCATCCACTTGTAATTTTAGAAATAAAGCACCTATATCGACTTCAAATTGTAATTGAAACGCAAAGACTAAAACATCCCTTCACTTGAAAGTAATTTGGTCGTTAGGTGCATTATTTCAAAAGTGACAAGTGAGTGAACTTATGTGTTGCGTTAGTGGCGGGGCTTATCTGAAAAAAAAACCGTGGGTTCTATAATAATATCACTTTGGGTCCAAGGTTCTTCAAGCGATGCCAGCCGAGTTTGTACGAGTCCCGTTGATCCTATGACAAGGAGGAAAAGATGTTGCACGTGCCCTCGACACTTTAAATGCTGCGTGAGCCACCGGTGGGCCACGGAGGGAATTTTCACAATACTGCTGATTGACCAATTAGTCATAAACTCAATTTTCATAAATACTTAATGAAAACGAAATGAAGGCCGATCTAGGTAATGCTTGCAATTTTCATCATTACCTACTACAACTGACTTTGAATTTGAATTGAATATTAAACTTCAGCTTTATCTGCTGCAGTCGAGGTGTAAACTAATTATAATGAAACAAACTCATGACAGAACGGAGGAGTCACTCGACAGCACAGGTTTGGTTTAATTTAGTTTCCGCTTCATCATCTTTGCCCACTCTTTGCTTTCTAAATTATGTGTTATTATTATATTATATTAATCACTTTAAGACTCCCTAGCCACAACAAAGGTGATCTCATGAGAGCGGCGAGAAGAGTCCACCTATGTAGTATGGACTCAGGAAAATGTGGAATCAGTGCAAAAGTTGCACCGCGACTGCTATCAAGGGAAAACCGCTCTCTGTCACCGCTGGTTTAGGCGGAAAAGTGTTTTTAGGGAAAAAAAGTGAGAAGTTTAATTATTTTTTGAATATTCAATTGATGTCCTGGACAGTATGAATGGATTTTTCATGTGAGAAGGTAGCCTTGTTCATTTATATTTATTTCAAGGCAATTTTTCTACTTTCCATGTATATATCATGATTCTCTGGGACCTTCCTCTTCAGTTCTTGGAAGGTCCCAGAGTATCATTTTGACCTGAAACAAAGGTAAAATTAAAAATAATAAAAATTAATAAGAATTTGATTCAGCTAACCTAACTTAACCTAACCTTAACATCAAAAGAAAACCATAACTTAGAAGTGGTGACAGATAACCCACAAGTACCCTTCGCGTAGAAACAGAAAGTTGGAAAGGACGACGAAGAAAACCTAAAGAAATGGTAGCGAGGAAGGCACGAAAACGTAAAGAAGCTAAGTGAGTGTGAAAGACAGAAGCCCCAAAGGCGTATCTATACCTGAGGGACCTAACACGATCTCCCTTGCAGGGCTTGAACTTCTGTGAAGAAATCTGGTTCGAAACATAGCCAACGAATCTTAGTTCTTACGTCGTGCCTTGTTTTGATTTAGCTATTTTTTTAATGGATAATTTTCCCCTTTTTTATAAATGATTTGGAAGGATTGACTAATTACTTGAAATAATTTTGAAATAATTCTGACTAGCATGTATCCTTCATCCAGTGCTCAGCTTAATTTTGCATGTTTAATCTTAATTTCGAATCTTATGACAGGAATCAGTCAATTTATAACTCTGGTGTACCGCTAGTAGAAGTTTTCTCGGTGAAATTCAATCTTATGTAAGCCTTAGAATTTGATTTCGATTGAATGCTCTAGAAGAAACGAAACTTGATGTACCTGTTCATTGTGTGAGTCATTTCGTTATTTGTTCATACGTATTGCTTGTGGAGTCCAAATTGTTCAATTGTTCATATCCACTGTGGAAAGCCAGCACATTGAAAAAAACTAAAGCTGATGAGTTCTAATTCTGAAACTACACGTGCGTACTACAGACAGACAACTTCCATGCATATGTTGTTGTGCGAACACCGCAAGTTTGCCCTAAAAATCCATACTTCATTCAGGAATTCCTTGTTACCGTGTTTAGTTCGAGCGACTTCCCGCTCTGGGATTTCCCTTAGAAAGCTGAGGCAGGAAGAGAAGTGTTTATTTAGACGGTAACTTCTGTGATTGCACTCAAGTCACACTGAGTTGACTGGCTGCCCGCAAGTGGCTAAGTTTGTTTAGGCTAACAGAGCGAGCGCTGCGTGCGAGGCGTCGCTTATCGCAACCAAGTCTAAATAATAATAATCCGGAGGCGCTGTGTGCCGGGTAGACAGGATGCTGGAATCCATGGGAATATCCTAAGAAATGAATAATAAAAGAAAGTAAGGGTTGCTGTTTTAAATTAGATTCGCACACGCATTTGTAACAGAAAACTTGAGTGGACTGATGGCTGGAAATATGAGGATATAAAGGCATAGCTATTTTCTAGCAGATTTGCATCGGTTATTTTCTATTTTGAAATAAATTTCACCTGAAATCAGTGATTCGTTTTGCGTGGCTTAAAATCGGGTCGAAAGTGTTATATCTTCGTCTAATTTAACAGCGAAATGTTCGATAAAATTATTGAATCTTATTTAATGTGTCAGGATATTTCCATTTATTATCGCTAAATCATATTGATGCAACATTGTAATCAATATTCTGCTGATGCCTTGTCTCGATGTGTAAGAAGCGAGTCGGAGATTGTGCTGTTTACCCTGTTGCTTCCTTATCTTAAACATTAAATTATACAGGGCTGCGTAAAAGTCACTTCACCATTTTGAAACGTTCTTCAAATCCCAATCATCAATACAAAATGAAACTTGACGATTTTCTTTTTCATTTCGTACGTAATACATTTTAATAGTTGTATTAGTTGTTTTGTAATAAATGTTCAAAATGGTGAAGCAACTTTCGCGCCCAGTACTTTTCAGTCCAGCCAGCACGGTTCTGAAATTTCCCGATCGTACACAGTATGTGATTATAAAAGGTGTTCAAAATGTGCGCGTGCTTCCTTCAATAAGAAGCCAAAGTTTAATTAGAATGGGGTGACCTACATAGTCCTGTTTGTTTAGCACTTTGACTGCGGCAACTAAATGTTAATATCAACACCCAACTCAAATTTAAAGTCAATTGAGTAAGCTATTTGGAAAATACCAAGCAATGGATCGTACCTTCATTTAGCTATGATTAGGTATGAATGAAAAATGAGTCTGCGACTACTGGTCGGTCAGCAGTATTATGAAAATTACCTCCTTGTACCAAAGGTGGCGCACGTCGCAGTCAAAGTGTTAGGCGAGAGGCGTGATCGATCAGCTATATTCCCTGTTAAAGTTTACACTGGCACACCTAACCTCAGCAGGCAAGCAGCAACTTCCCCCATTTCCTGATACTTGTCTTCATTAAAATACATTTGAAAGCATTTTAACTACACAACATTTATTGCATCTTTCCCTCTCTGCCATGGGAGCAACGTGAGTCTTAGAACCTTATTAGCAGTCGCCTTGTGAACCCTCGATGCGAAAACAAGGTAATCACAGAACACTCGACGCCCAGACAAAAGTAGTCCAGAACTGAAAGATGGTTGATTGTTAGCACCTAGTAATCAAAGGGAACATCGCACGTTCAAGCATACGGTAAAGAAGAAGCTCCAAGTCTTTTGTTATTCCGAAGTAAAAATTTGCCAATCTAGCCTGAATTGAGAGGATCTTCTGAAAATTGAAATGAACTTATAGTGGATGTGGAGTTCACAGAAAACTTGCAAGGTGTCCTACAAAATATCAGTATATAGACATGCTCAGTGTAACATAATTAATGGAGGTCCTCGATATTCTTTACAGAACGCTCCACATTAAAAGTTACTGAATGTTGACACCAACAATCTCTTTCAAAATTAAAGGGTTCACAAATATCAGTGTCATGAAAAGGCAACAATTTTTTTCTGAAATTTGAGAGACGAGTAGATCGGTAGATTTTGCATTGTAGACGCAATCTATCACAAAAATTAATAATAATATCATCCACAGTCATCCATTTCCGTTTCCTCGAGTAAGGTGATCAAGAAGGTAGAAGCCAACAGCGTCATTGACTTAGAGGGATGCAGTATTCAATTCCTTCTACCTGTAGAATGATCGGTCAGAGTGTCGTCCGACATAACCGCGTCACGCATACACTCCTATGTAACGACAGTAAAGGTTCTTGGTCAAAAACCGAAGTACAGTTTTCAAATTGAATCAACATTTTAGTCTTCAACGGTCTCTTCCTTGAGCATGCGAAAAATTGACGAGTTCTTCATATCCTCAAAGTCAATCTGGCTACAGGACGACGTCGACATTGATTTAACCATTGTGCTACTGACTCTATTACTTAAAATATCGGTCGGTATTTCTCCTTCACAGAATAAAAAATATCTTATAGTAATTAAACATTCGGAGTAACTAAAGTAGTTAAACATTAAATAAGTCAAACATTGAAGTAGTTAAACATTAAAATAGTTCAACATTGACGTAGTAAAACATTGAAGATATTAACATAAAAATTAATGATGAATCAACAGCGTTCAGAGACAGTATATCTCTGGGTTAAAAATTTGAGAAGAATTAATGTGAATTTCCAGCAACTTCTGAGGTACGTAATTAGCTGCTCACATTTTACATTTTATTGCCATAAAATTCAATTTCGTCTCTTTCATCTTCATTTTAATAATTTCTTGGATAAGTCAAGGCAGCCCTAAGCAAAAAGAATTTATCTTTATCACAAAAGAATTTGAGAATATATTTTTCTGGCGTCGGAAGATACTTTCTGCTGCCCTAAGCTGCTCTAATTTCGTAATTGAAAGTACAAATAAGAATGTGCCTAACAAGAAAATGATTTGGTTCAAGGCAATTTTGAATTTGTTTGAGGGACCTGATATTTTCATGACCAACTGCAAGAGAATAGAGAATATTTAAAAGGAAACCAAACTTTTAAAATGAAGAAAATTCGAATCATTTTAAAGATGAAAATTTCTTTATTTCCTTGTAGCAATGAAGAATTGTGTCGTGAGTGCTTTAAAAAATTTCATTCGAAGACCATATCTTCTGGCACAATGTTTTAGTTGTCGTAAATAAGTCTTAGAAAGTTAAATTGATTGAGTAAAAATTCTGACGGTAATTAGACGGGTTCTGTAACTACAAATTCTTAGTCATTCATTAATTACCTGGGATCCCGAAGATGGTGACTCCTGGTGTGCTCATTCCAGTGGAAGAATGTTCACTTTATTAACGAGTAAAAAATTCAAGCACGGGTTCAGGACATGCCTATGTATTCAGATATAGAGTATACGTACATTGTCGTTGATTGGTGGGAGTAAAAAATGATACATACAGTGAAATTATGAAAGCAGTCGTGAAAACATACCTTAGCAAAATGATTTTTTGAAATAACACAACGAAATGGACAAAAGAAATGTGAAAACTTACCAAAACCTTTGCACCCACACAAAACTAAGGCAACAAAACATCCCAATGTATCAAAAACTGCAGGAAAACATGTACACCGATCACACACTCCGATCATGGAGGATAGAAGTTCTAAATACCGCTAAATAGTTTAGGCCTTAGGCAATTCTGAAAATATTAAACGAAAGCCATTAGCACTCGTCACGTTTCTCAAGCATGGAGAGAATATTTGCGCTTATGTAACATTTTACTGCAGGTGCAAATAACAGGAATTTAAAGTAAAAATATTCTTTCAATCCTAGAATATTATCTGGTAAAGACATTTCGTGAACAGGGAGCAATGTTGGTTCATGCAGTCCTACGCCCCCAATAGAATGTTGTGCCTACAAATCTGGTGCCTTTGTGTGAGGGGTTCGGAAAGTACCAGGGTGCTGAAGTCCAGCCTCCTAGCCTTGCAAAGGCACCCACCCCCCCCCCCCCCCCCCCCCACGTAAGAATTCGGGACCTGCACTCACCCGGCGACACGGGTAGCGAGACCCCGGAAGGGTACCGATCGGTTCGAGTACCTCCGAAATACAAGGAAAGGATACCCGGATGGAAAAGGAAAGGTCGGTCGAACACGAGTCTTAAAGTATATTAGTACACTAAAACGGCTACTCGGGGACGAACAAGTGGCCGAGGTAGCCGAACACCTAACCTATCCTATCCTTAGATCCTAAAGTAATCCTTAACCCTAGGTTACACAACAGACACGGTAACGCTCCCGCATAGAGCACATTGTCCAGGCACTGGACGGTTAGGCTCCCCGTACTCGTCGGGGCCCGAAGCCACCTCCGCGATCTCGGCGCAGCTCGAGATGAGGCTGGCGCTGGTCGTACTAGGCTCTAGACTACGGCGAAGCCCAGCTCCAAGCGTGAAGCCGGAGGGCTGGGAAGAGTCAACAAGGGGTCGAGAGGCCAGGTCACACGCGGAGACCTCTCCCCACGTAGATCCTTTCCATTGCCTTAGAATGGTTTAGAGAGGCGAGAGAATTCCCTTAGGGTACGTTTTCCTCCACCATAGCCTGAAGGGCACAAACAATACATACAACTACTACATGGAATAGCGGATACGTTCAAACAAAGATATATACAAAACCAATATGGACAAGTAGGATGATAGTCATAGACGCCATAATAATCCTAATCCAGCTCTTACATACCTGTCACACACGAGGGCGTGACCTGTTAACGACAACACAACTAGATCTAGCGGCCTCGACAATAGGTCCGTCCGATCGGCAGATGCGCTTCTTCTACAACGTCGTCCGTCCAGGAGGCAGGTCTGTCACGGTGGCCATGCCCCGACACTTTGCATGCTTGATATTTTGGTTTCGATTGAAAGATAGTTAAGGCCGTCTTTTTGTCAATATTTGATAGAGTACTGCGTAGGAAAGCATTTACATACATAACAAAAATAGTACTCATGAGTTTAAGATGGTTGTTAAGCTTAATTTATGCACTAATGGATTAAGTTAGCTGGCATGGTAACAACGAGTTTTATTATTTGAACAAAAGGTAGCTGGAGATTTTAGAAGCGTAGGTTACCGCACCCATGTTTAAAATATCCGCGTTACCGGAATCGTATACGATAACTGTTTTCCATATCCGTGAAATTCAAACAGAATATGTGTCAAAAATTCTCAGTTACTGTCAGAAGGGATCATTTATCCGCACGATGCGCAATATAATAGAACATCACTCCAAGAAGCTCATTTTCAAACTGCAGAAAAAATATGTGCTAAAAAATGTCTTCAAAACCTAAAATATATTTTGCTGCTGTGTTTTTTATTGAAAATACTTTTACTGAGAGTAAAATGACAGCCAGAGTTGTTTGGTAATGGACGATGATGATGTACGGAATTTTTGTTAACAATACAATGATTGACCTAAAGTATTGCAAAGGACATGAACACAATCATGGACAGACTTTTTAGCGAAAATAAAATTAATCTAATTTTTTTTAACAAAGTTACAATGATGGACTGGAATTTTTAATAACCATTCAAATGATGGGCAAAAATTGTTAGCAAAAAGTGCAATGATGCATAGAAAAGCCTGTAAAATTCTCAATTAAAAAACCGCCACACAAACAACGTTATATTCTTTTGTAAAGCAGCAAATTTCCTAACATTTGGCCGGGTTGAACTGATGTTCAATGTTCAACTTAAAATAATACCTTAACCTTTTGTCTGAATTTAACAATAATTCTCTGCCTGCATCTGCTACAATTCGCCCAATCTTTCATCGATTGAGGTTTAGTTCAGCTCTGGCTATGAGAGTACTGTGGTTAGTGTGATATCATACCTGTTACTCAGTGTGGGCAATCCTAAAAGTTTTCCCCTATGCTCAATAATTAGCTTCGCTCGGAATTACACAGTGCGGCAAAGTATTAACAACAACAAACATCGGCATCTTTGGGATGCTTTATTTCCAATCAAGCCTGATACATATGATCTTGAGCATTGGTTCTTCAAATGTCTTATAACTAACACGATATATAGAGCACCATGACGGTTCCCCCGTAAAGCCGGTACCCATTTCCGACACCTGGGTTGAGTGGGGTATTGCGCTTGAGCTTTACCTTATACCCAACGGGGAAAATCTCCGCGCCAGCGCCGGGATACGAACCCTAATCTCCAACATACAAGGCCGATCCCTTAACCACTGTGCCACGGCGAGCATCAGCATTAACCAAGGGACAAAGAGACAAAGGACAAAGTATTAGCAATAACCAAGGGTACATGATGCAGGTTGGAGCAATGTACCGTGCGTAATATGCGGTGCTTTCAGTGTTTGACCACTAGTGGATCACCTCCACCATGAAATTGCCATTAGTGACCGCATATGTGTCACACTTACTATTAAATTTCTTTCAAGGACCATCCCGCTGGGTCACCAGCGGGAGTGTTAAATTCCCTGCAGAAACCGTTGGTGTGTCCCCCCACAGTATGAAATTTCTATCAGTAAGCACCAGTGAGCAACCAAGTTTCGAGCATAAGCAAATCACTGCAAGTTCGGACACGTCCGTGGAGCTAAATATACTTTATTGCCTAAAAAAACTTCTGTTTGGGGAACCCTTTTAACAAAACTAAACTTGCAAAAAGCTCAACAGTCAAACGATTGTAAAGCTTTCATCAGCTTCTCATCCAGTCTTCCAGCTTCAAAATTTCGACTCAGAGCTTCGACACGCTCAACCAGAATGATTCTGATACAAATCTGGAAATGTATGCAATTCCATTAACTAAAATCGATAGCCGTTACTGATCACACTTCCTTTTGTCGATAGTTCCTCACCGAGGCGAGAGCAAAACAGGAGAGTCTACTCAGGACTGCGATGTGGAGCTTGCGAGATGCTGTTGCTCGTCATCGGAGCATCTCGAGGCAGAAAATACTGCGTCATTCAGAGCTGAGCTTCGTATTCACGGGTGAACATTTGACAATACACGGATACGTTTCAACATTTCGAGCACCCTACTGAAAGGCGCTGGTGAGTGCAGGCATGCGTGTCAGAGAATAAACAGATCGACCATACCAGCAGTTGATGTTTGGATCGCCAATTGAGTATAGGTTCGTTGGGTATAGGTTTTTCTCAAGGGTATGGATTTAGAAAGGCGACCTCGAATTATATCTATCGATCCGAAGAAGTGAGCTTGTTTGTGTTATGAGAGAAGGTGTATGAAGAGAAAATACATGAAGGCTTTAAACTACCTAAAAAGAGATCATATGCCCTCAAAACTAATCCCGGAACTTCTTGCGGAAGTTTAGCTGAATTTTTATATGAATTAGGGGGAAATATTTTCTAAAAACGTCTAATGGTGCCTAAGAATAAGTTTATATAGTCTGGTCATCAAAAATTAAACGTATAATTTCAGATAATAATTTTGCGAGGACAGGGTACCATTTAGATTGAAGACGAGCTATGGCTTCTATAGTTTAAATTTTCTTGTGGTGTTATTACTGCGATTTTGTTGACATAACTTTCATAGTTCAATTTCTACAATCGGATATAAGCAATACGATTTCCACTCTGAGATCCGTAGATTTATACGTATTCTGGACATATGTAAATTTTATTGGGCAAAAATCATAGTTGAAACATAATAAAAATATAATTCCAATGGTTGAAATTTTTAGTTATTGTCGTTTCGTTGTTGCTAATAAAACTGACGTGAGCTTTCGATGCCTTTCTGTGTGTGATGGACACCACTACATTGCTCGACAAATTGTGTACCCAAGATAAAAGTTACAAATCAATTTTTTTCATATTTTTGACGTCTTCTTTGTATTTGACAGTAATGAAGGGCCTGCAGCTAGTGTCAACTCTTGTATGGGAAATTAAGAACTGGCTTTGTATATGAGAACACTGGTTTCTAATGTGATGTTATAATGGCTTTGTTTTGTGGGTAATGGTTTCATTCAAAACTGTTGTTCTCAATTTTGTCCGGTGTAGTCAATATAACCTGCCCGGTTCTTAATTGCATTTCACAAAATATGTTGAAATCTTAGAATCAATGAATTACAGTACATCATTCAGGTCGAGTCAGGTCGCCGTGTACCACGTACACGATGCGGTTCATGCACCCAAGATAAGTTATATTATGCATTCAGGTTTACTCAACTAAAAGGTTATGGACACATTGCTCATTTTAACAGTAAAATAAAGACTATTCAACAAGAAACTATTTTACTTCATACTTAACACGTGCGCTGCCGCTGGGCGCACATGTGCGTCCAGCGGTCTCACGTTAGGTAAGGTTGTAAGTTGTAGAGTTAAATGAACGACTTTACTGCACTGCTGAGAAATTTTTGTTTATCTTTCCCAAAAAGTGTGAAAAATGAAATAGCAAGATGATAATTTACCTCGTGAGCTTAAATCTCTTCTGAAAAAGATGTTGAAATAATTGAAATACTGTTCATTCACACCGATACGTAAACGAGCAATGTACCTACTGGTACTCTAATATATGCCCCCATAGGCGGTCAACTTGTTGAAAGCTGCGAAGGCAACTTGTTAAGTATGTGTATAGCAGCGTGTGAAGCTGAAAATTTGTCAAAGATAGAACAAGATTAACCAAACGTGTTTGTAATTGTTTGTTTTTGTAGTTATTTGAGTGAATTATCAACAAATTGCTGAATTCTTACATTGTGAGTTAACTTCTATAAATTGTTGAGTTGTCAAATATCAGTGCTTTTTAATACAAATAGCGCTTTTCTGGAACAGAGTGCTAAGAATTATGTTCGACTGAAAGACCTCTCTTCCTTGGAGTAAAATACATCCAAAACTGTAAGAATTTTTGCGTAAATGAACAAGAATAACTCCCCATTATTATTCTAAAAAATAAAAGTCAGATAACTAGTAAACATTTAGCAAAAGAGCTTGAAATGAACGCCTCCTCCTCCCACAACATGAAAAAGTGACAGCTTGCGTAGAATTGAACGCCCTTTTATATGCCTCAAGTTTTAGTATAATTATCCCTCAGCACAAACACGCAACGGGGCTCAAAAACGCGCTAAATTCAAGCTCAGAGACGAGTTTCACTAATTAATGTCATGGTGAATAACGTTCTTTTAAAAATCATTCTCGCTGCAAGACGCAGCACTTTGAGAACATGTGGCGTAGACTGAATGAGAAATGAGCGTTTCTCGAAACTCAGCGGAAAACATTGCATAAACATTCCTCTTCAACGGACAGCAAAGCCTCACGAATAGAAAAAATGTGAGAATTAGTCCGACCTTCTCTTTAAATAGTCGAAAGTTCTCGTTAAATTTTTGCGCATGTGCAGTTGATATCTATTCCCAGATCTCAAGGCAGCAGCTGCAAAATCTTTACCAAGGGCAAAAGAGCAATTGAAAAAAATATGGTTAATGTGGAACAGCGGTTAAAAATGAGATAATTAATATAAGAATTGTAGTTAATAACAGTATAGTTACTAGAGAAAAAGCACTTGAAAATTATAAAATTACATAGGAACAGCAGTTAAAAGTAAATAAATAATCTTGAATAGCTCCTGAAAATGATATGATTAATGAGTAATAGATATTGAAAATGATCCAATAAATGCGATGTAGCAAGTGACAATGATGCAATTGAAAATGATGCACTGTATGCTATACAGTAATTGAAATCAGTCTGCATAATGTCGACAGCATTCATCGAAAGCAAAAGGCTCAATCGCGCTCTGAGAGATACCAGTCCAGCAACACTTCCCGTACTTCAAATTATTGTTGGAAATCACTCTCAGAACTTTGCAAAACGCTTGCGGACGGTTCGTAAGATCTCGAACATATATTTAGCATTTCTTATAGATGAACAGGTTGTTGAGTAAACTCTGCAGAAAAACTAAAACGACCAAATCACCAAAGGTGGAAAACGCCTTCAAGTAGGAGCTATTAGTGGTCACTGTTGAGGCGTTAGTGGTCACTGTGGAGGCGTTAGTGGTCACTGTGAAGGCGTTAGTGGTCACGGTGGCGGCGTTATGACAGAATTATTAAAGATTGTATTCATTTGTTTTCAATTATTGTTAGAGTCAATTGAAGTGTACTCAGGTACGAGTACACCTCTTCTTAACGAATCATATTTTTGATTAGGTCTAAGAATAGTTTAGTATTTCTTTACGACGCTTAGGGATGTGAAACGAACGGACATTTTCAATGCTTTTATTATGATCTAGTTATGATTATTTTCGTCGTTACTTTACTGAGAAATCTGAAGTATGTTTCAAAACATCTGAACGTTTTTACTTCTATGTGATCATTAAATTAGGAATCTAACCCATTATAAGGGCTTTAAAAACCAGTCCTTCTCAATAAAAAATGAATCATCAACAACGTAGATGAAAACTTTAAAATTTTTGATGAGGTATTCATGTACGTCAATTTTTTTTATTGTGCTGATAACATCGCGCATCTAAGCTATGGCACAATACCATATTGTAATCAGGATTTTATACTTAGTTGCAGTTATCATTAATTTTTTATTCATTTATACACCGACTATTTGGTTGGTCGCATGCAGATGAAGCAAATAGAGATCTAGTTGCGTTATATTTTTGCCATTCAAGTAACAAAGATCGAGTTTGAATATAGCTTGTCGATTGGCGTTGTTATAGTTTGTACAAAAACATCATCAACGTTAAATGATTGGGGATGGTTTAAAAGCTGAACAATTAATGATCGTTGAAAAAAAATTTCACTAATTTTTGCGAAAGAGCTACCAACGATTAAGACATTCGCTTTGCGAATGTTCGAAAAAAAATTTGAAATTTGAAAGAAAAATTTGAAAGAAAAACTTGAAATTTGAAAAAAAAATTTGAAATTTGAAAGAAAAATTTGAAATTTGAAAGAAAAAATTTGAAATTTGAAAGAAAAATTTGAAATTTGAAAGAAAAATTTGAAATTTGAAAGAAAAATTTGAATTTTTTTTTGCCTAAGGTAGCGTGATTAAAATGGATGTTTTGCTTTTTTGATTGTGTAACGTGTGTGATCTTAGTTAGTATTGTAATTATAATTAGTAATTGTACGGGAAACATTTTTGAGTTTAAAATTTGCATGTTGTTCGAATTGTACTTTTCGTGGAGTGGGAGTTTCCTTCTAATCTGTCACGAGGCAATTAGTATAATGCAAAATTCAAATATCACAAAACGTATTACTAATTCGTTACTAAAATTAGCGTCTTAAGTTTTTTTCGCTTCCATTTTCAAACGTTTATCGATATATGCTTTTGTGCGTTTTATATGTCAATTGTATCCATAATTATACATTTGAGACGATATTTCAGTATTAGTTGACAATAATGACTTATGCCAATTCTAACTTACTATATGATATTTTTTTTTGAGAGATACACAAAAGATTTCACCTTTGTTCGCAGGACTCTCCCACTTGATATATTAAGTTTTATTTATTTTTAGCGTCTAATGATTGCCTTTGGATAAATTAACTACTCTGAAATTATATGAGGCTTAGTTCATCAACATCAATCGTCTCTTATGGGTAATATGCGTGTGCTTTCGAAAACAAGCTAAATTATAATTTGGATCTAAAAAATTGAAGGTCGTTTAGATTTTTTTTTTTAATGAATATACATTTTTTTTCGAAAATGAATTTTCTATATGAGGCGGAGTAAATGCGTAAAACTATAGATGTCACATTTTGTAAAACCCATAGCTATAATATTTTTAACTGCAACGTGGAGTTATAATTAATTTGGTGCAGAAGTCTAACTAGGAGTTTAAAAATTATGAGGCTTTTTGTTGTTAAACTTGTCGAAGACCAACATATACATTCGGTGGTGGCTAAGAATTCACGAACCAATGATAACCAAATCCCTAAAAAATCAGTTTTTCTGAGAGGCTTCTCTATGATTGCTTTGCTAGGCTGTGTGAAAAAAAAAGTTTACATTCTTCAACAATTTACCTCTGATTCTTAATCCCTACTGAGGAAAAAAAACACCAATCAATTAACAATTGCTTATCTTAATAAAAACGTGCTCTGTGAATTGGTGAATATAAAAATTTGCAGCGATACTAAATCTCTATTTCAAGTGAAATGCAATGCATGGAGCTTCAAGTTTTTTAATATCAATTAAGGGTTGTAAATAAGAATCTTTTCTCAATGTAATATTAAAATTAAACACAGCGACATTTGAACTCACTAACTATGAAACTAACTTACCAAAGACAGATGTAACTCGGTTTTGATCGCTGAAATAATCGCGTTTCGATCACTTTAGTTTCCCACGAAAAAAATTCCGATGCTAAATTCAAGTCAGAAGTTCGAAAAAAGTTAATGGAACCAGAAACAATATTCAGGGACAAAAATACAGCGTGGGGACCGATTCTGCTTGACATCGAACTCAGAAGACGGTGGTGGGGCAGGTAACTTTTCAAATTGTAGATTGAGATTGGTACGTCGAGGAGAGCCATGAGCCCTCGACGGCCTCTTGACCGACTGCCGGCATGGCTGTTATTGCTTCGACTTTTGTTCCATGGCTGTTATTGACTTTTGTTCCATGGCTGATATTGCTTCGATTTTCGTTCCATGGCTGTTGTTGCTCCGATTTTTGTTTCATGGCTGTTTTTGACTTATGTTCCATGGCTGTTATTGCTTACACTTTTATTCCCTAACCTCATAAAATATAGTTTGCATTTTTGTTCCCGTACTGTTATTGTATGGGTTCTTGTTCTTTAATTGTAATTTAAATTCAACCTCACTTTACATTCCCTGTGTTCACCCTAACAAGCATTTGAAAATTGAAAAAATCTCACCGGATATCCTACGGTGTTCAAGTCTAAACTTTCAATTTCATGTCTTCCTTCGCCTAGCAAACCATAACTGGATTCGGCAAATGTTCAACGAGAAAATTTTGCTCTGCAAATATTCTAAAACTACCAAGGAGAAACATTTTAGTTAACGTTTGAGTTATATCAACAACAAAAATATTCATCGGTAAACTTCCACCTTGACTCCTATGAAACTCAACATTTCTCATTCAAAACAATTAAAAACTGAACGATTTTCTCTCTTTCTACTTGCATTAAATGATCAGAAATGAACAAAATATTAACACCTCAAACAGAGATCTTATAAATTACGAAGCCCTGTGACAATTCTTCGTTATAAATTATGAATCAAAATACCACGGTAATCTTAAAACTCGTTATTTTCTTCTTATAGGTTCTCTGAGACCCTGAGCTCTAACTAACCTGAACGTTCTATATTTTCGTCTTATGGGTTCTCTGAGACCCTGAGCTCTAACTAACCTGAACGTTCTATATTTTCGTCTTATAGGTTCTCTGAGACCCTGAGCTCTAACTAACCTGAACGTTCTATATTTTCGTCTTATAGGTTCTCTGAGACCCTGAGCTCTAACTAACCTGAACGTTCTATATTTTCGTCTTATAGGTTCTCTGTGACCCTGAGCCCCAACTAACTTGAACGTTCTATATTTTCGTCTTATAGGTTTTCTGTGACCCTGAGCCCCAACTAACCTGAACGTTCTATATTTTCGTCTTATAGGTTCTCTGAGACCCTGAGCCCCAACTAACCTGAATGTTCTATATTTTCGTCTTATAGGTTCTCTGAGACCCTGAGCTCTAACTAACCTGAACGTTCTATATTTTCGTCTTATAGGTTCTCTGAGACCCTGAGCCCCAACTAACTTGAACGTTCTATATTTTCGTCTTATAGGTTCTCTGAGACCCTGAGCCCCAACTAACTTGAACGTTCTATATTTTCGTCTTATAGGTTTTCTGAGGGCCTGAGCCCCAACTAACTTGAACGTTCTATATTTTCGTCTTATAGGTTCTCTGAGACCCTGAGCCCCAACTAACTTGAACGTTCTACAGGGTGTTTCAAAAATACACGGCATAATTTCAGGTATGTATTTCCCACATGTAGACAATCAAAATAGTTCATTACAACATATGTCCGGAAATGCTTCATTTCCGAGTTATGGCCTTCACAACATTGAAATTCACCGGAACGTTTTTCTTTCCGCAGGTCGTTGCCATTACAGAAGATGTTCAAAATGACCACCTCCTGCTTGAATACAGACCTCACATCGATGTCTCATTGACCTGCGAACACGATCCCACACTCCAGGAATGTTGCGTATGTCCTCAGAGCGTGCCACAATTCGATTCCGAAGGGATTCCAAATCAGGCACCGGAGACGAATAAACCAATGATTTTAAATGGCCCCACAAGTAGAAATCGAGAGGGTTCAGATCAGGTGAGCGTGGAGGCCAAGCAATTGGGCCACCTCTACCTATCCATCGATCAGGAAATCTTCGATCCAAGTACCGGCGAGCCGTACGACTGAAGTGTGCAGGAGCGCCGTCATGCAAGAAGTGAGCGTGCTGACGATCGATCAGTGGAGTGTCGTCATAAACATCAGGTATGATGTTTTCCAGGAAGTTTGTGTACGCCTGCCCCGTAAGTCTGTTTACAAGTACATGGGGTCCAACTAACCGATCACCAATGATACCGGCCCACATGTTGAGGGAGAACCGCACCTGGTGATGAGATACAACAGTTGCATTTGGGTTTTCATACGCCCATACATGCTGATTGTGGAGATTTGTTATGCCATCTCGTGTGAACTGTGCTTCATCTGTAAATAATACTAAGGCAGGAAAGTTCGGATTTGCAGCACATTGCTGCAAGAACCACTGACAGTACCTAACTCGTGCAGGGTAATCTGCTGGTGACAGCGCCTGTACACGTTGCAAATGGTAAGGATACAATTGATACTCTTTCAGCAGTCTCCAGACAGTCGTATGGGGAACATTCACTTGCAACGCTAACCTTCGTGTGCTGATAGAAGGAGTTCTGTTCACAATCTCCAGAATCTCCTCCTGTTCTTCTGGAGTTGTAGATCTTGGTCGTCCCCTTCCCAATCCAGGAGAGTCAAATTTTCCATACTCGCACAGACGCTGATGGAGACTTACAAATGTCTTCCGATCTGGACATTGTCGCTGTGGGTACCTCTCCTGGTACAAACGACGAGCCAGCGCAGCATTGCCGTCTGCCTTACCGTAGATCAAGTGCATCTCTGCCAGCTCCTGATTTGTGTACATGACACACAGTCGAACGCCAAACACAACACTGAATTTAACCTTCGCCTAGGAATGATCTGTCAGAGTGCCCTCTTAATGTGTCCTTTGACGGCAACGACCTGCGGAAAGAAAAACGTTCCGGTGAATTTCAATGTTGTGAAGGCCATAACTCGGAAATGAAGCATTTCCGGACATATGTTGTAATGAACTATTTTGATTGTCTACATGTGGGAAATACATACCTGAAATTATGCCGTGTATTTTTGAAACACCCTGTATATTTTCGTCTTATAGGTTCTCTGAGACCCTGAGCCCCAACTAACTTGAACGTTCTATATTTTCGTCTTATAGGTTCTCTGAGACCCTGAGCCCCAACTAACTTGAACGTTCTATATTTTCGTCTTATAGGTTCTCTGAGACCCTGAGCCCCAACTAACTTGAACGTTCTATATTTTCGTCTTATAGGTTTTCTGAGGGCCTGAGCCCCAACTAACTTGAACGTTCTATATTTTCGTCTTATAGGTTTTCTGAGACCCTGAGCCCCAACTAACTTGAACGTTCTATATTTTCGTCTTATAGGTTTTCTGAGGGCCTGAGCCCCAACTAACTTGAACGTTCTATATTTTCGTCTTATAGGTTTTCTGAGACCCTGAGCCCCAACTAACTTGAACGTTCTATATTTTCGTCTTATAGGTTCTCTGAGACCCTGAGCCCCAACTAACTTGAACGTTCTATATTTTCGTCTTATAGGTTCTCTGAGACCCTGAGCCCCAACTAACTTGAACGTTCTATATTTTCGTCTTATAGGTTTTCTGAGGGCCTGAGCCCCAACTAACTTGAACGTTCTATATTTTCGTCTTATAGGTTCTCTGAGACCCTGAGCCCCAACTAACTTGAACGTTCTATATTTTCGTCTTATAGGTTCTCTGAGACCCTGAGCCCCAACTAACTTGAACGTTCTATATTTTCGTCTTATAGGTTTTCTGAGGGCCTGAGCCCCAACTAACTTGAACGTTCTATATTTTCGTCTTATAGGTTTTCTGAGGGCCTAAGCTCTAACTAACCTGAACGTTCTTTATTTTCGTCTTATAGGTTCTCTGAGGGCCTGAGCTCCATTAAACCTGTACGTTTATATTTTCGTCTTATATGTTCTCTGAGACCCTGAGCTCTAACAAACCTGGATGTCTCTAACAAGAATGGTAGAGATGCGCGAAATACTTTGTGCTCCTCGTTAGACCACCGTTATGGCCTTACAGCATGAGATATTGACAGCTATTTCAATTTTGTGGTATTGATGAATGATGACGGCTACAAATTCTTTACGCTTCCTTCAGAAAATAATCAGATTTTCGAAATTCGGGAATAAAGGATCAAACGCTGATGAGAGGTCACTTGAACATTTGCCTTAAAAGTCACGATGTTTGAAGAATTTGCTCACAATGGATCAAAAATTGTCGTTTTTTCATCGTTGTGTTTACATGAATTGTGTTCTACGCTTAGAAACGCTAGAAACTTCACGGAGTTCTTTACTGAGTTAGCTCTTGTCTCGCTTTATATCAAGAACTGTTCGAAAATATTGGTAGTTTTTCTCCTGTGCTTGCTCTCTTAGCTTTATGTGCTGAGAGATGATCGAAAACTACCGTAATTTCTTCTCTATGGCCACACGCTTGTCCTTCAATTTAAGAACTGATCGAAAACTACCGAAATTTTTTCTTGACAGTCACAAGCTTGTTTTTCAATTGAAGAACTGACCGAAAACTACCGTAGTTTCTTCTCTACGGTCACACGCTTGTTCTTCAATTTAATTTAAAAAATGATCGAAAACCACTGTAGTTTCTTCTCTACGGCCACACGCTTGTTCTTCAATTTAAGAACTGATGGGAAACTACCGTAGTTTCTTCTCTACTGCCATGAACATGCTTGTCTTTTTATAGAAAAAAGTGATTGAATACGATCACTCATTATAGTTTCTTCGCTTGAGTCCCGCTACTTGCGTCGTGAAAGTCAAGTTCTTGACGGGAATTTGCATTCTGCGCGTGTTGGCCGGGCAGATTTGGTGAGCGGCAACGCTCGAATTCAGTTGCATCATCAATTGCGTCCCGGAGCAATAAAGCAGCGCCCAAGTGGCCATTAGCATGCAAACGGGACAAGCAGTGTGCAGCGCGAGATGAGGTCCATTAAAGCTCACCGACTTACTTCTCTCACGTACCCTTCTCAAAAATAACTCATTTACTTCTCTAAAGTTTCTGTTGTTATAGCTGAAAACCTCGTGTTTGTAGTGGGGAGTTTTGATTGCAATATGGTCATTTAGTTCTGTAAAGTTTTAGTTGTTTTAACTGAAAATCTTACGTTTGTACTTGGGAGTTTTGAGTGCAATTTGAGAAAAATGCGTGTATGTTTTTCAAAATATTGTTCTTAGGAATCATAAACTTGTTGGGTTTGTAAACTTTTGTTCTTTGAGGGCGATGGAGATGTTGTGGGTAGGCTTATCAACAATAAATTTATTGCTCATACGTTTAATAACCTTCAGTATTTGTACCTATGAAAATAATTTTATTGTTCGCAAATTTCAAAAATATGCAGAGGAAACAACAAGTTCGTTCGGTTGACTTTGGTTTGTTGTGAGCAACAAACTTGTGTCTGCTCTATAAACGTGTGTTTCATATGAGCTTCGAACTCATGTGTGTTCTCACTGAACTTTTGTTTGTTGTGAGCATTTGACTGTTGTTTTTCTGAGTAGTAAGCTGATGTATGCTTTATGAATTTGTGTTTCTTTTAAGTACACTTAAGTTTGCCTTAAGTTAGGTACTTAATCGTGTAAAAAAGTTAGGTTCGCTGCGGTTAAATCCGTGATTTTTGGTTGACGTGGTTGTGGTTAATGAAGGATGCTGGTTTATTAATTTAACTATAAAGTGTAAATGTTTATCGAATTTAAAATTGAATATGTCGTACAAATCTACCAGCGTACGACAGGTGTTGAGTCATGATTTAATAGAATATGTGAACGGTTATTTAATCTGTAGTTGAATATGTCATACAAAGTTACCAGTGTACCAGTGGTGGGCGTTTACAATTTGTAATATAATGTGTGAATGATTACTTAGTATAAAGTTGGATTCGTCCCAATCCAAAAATTCGCGAGGGGCATTTGTATATAGTTTCTGATAGAATGTGTTTATGATTACTCAATCTGAAATTGAATACCTCATCCGAATCTACCTATAAACAAGACAAAACTGATCCTCGAAATTTGGACATGGTCAAACGATTCAATTTCAGTGATAAGAAATTCAGAACTGAAAACCCAAACTTAGGTAAAATTAATGTTGACATGTAAAGTGCGACTTGATTATCTGTTTCAAGTTACAAACTCTTCATTCAATCTAAGTTACTGAAGAATCGTAAAATCGAAAAAATGAATCGATTCATCTCCAACCTAAGGTATAAAATATTAATATAGTTGAATTTATCATACGATCATTTATCAGAAAGTATGACCTTGTCATCAAATGTAACGGATGAACTGAACATGAATTTCAACATACGATATAAATAGCTAATATTATCCATGGAATACTATTTTATGGCAAGCATGGAATATCTACGACAATGCACGTGTGACAGACTTGTAGGCGCACGAAAAAGTTATTAATCAAATACAGTATTTTAAATATCCAATTAACTTAAGACATGAAAGCCATCATTTGTGTAATCATATGTGTGAGCTAACTAATAAATCAATGGAATAAACAGACGTATAATTAGAAACGGGTTCTTGTACAATAGACGACATGAAATGGGTCATCGACGGTACGGTATGACAACCAGCAGAAGATATGAACGCCGATTTAAACTTTTCAGAAAACTCTCAAGTGTTTAGGAGAAGGGTCTTGAATGTATAAGAAAAATTTCGAAAACTGTGACTAATGCGAAATGATGTAGAAACAGAGCAATGGGATTTTCCTCCAACGGTAATTGATACAGGAGGCTTTGAACATTCTTTTGTTTTCGTTCAATAGAAATACGTAATAAAGTTCGGAAGCAGTGCGCAAATAATCCATGACATTTTTTCTTCGAATGGATTCAAGAAACAGTAATTCATTAGTCCAATAAAACATGTAATACCCAAGTTGTGAAGCGGACCGTCGGTGAGAAAAATGAGAGAGGTTGAAAAGGCAGGTTAAACACATAACGTAACAAAAGGCAGGTTAAACGCATAACGTAACAAAAGGCAGGTTAAACACATAACGTAACAAAAGGCAGGTTAAACACATAACGTAACAAAAGGCAGGTTAAACACATAACGTAACAAAAGGCAGGTTAAACACATAACGTAACAAAAGGCAGGTTAAACACATAACGTAACAAAAGGCAGGTTAAACACATAACGTAACAAAAGGCAGGTTAAACGCATAACGTAACAAAAGGCAGGTTAAACACATAACGTAACAAAAGGCAGGTTAAACACATAACGTAACAAAAGGCAGGTTAAACGCATAACGTAACAAAAGGCAGGTTAAACGCATAACGTAACAAAAGGCAGGTTAAACACATAACGTAACAAAAGGCAGGTTAAACACATAACGTAACAAAAGGCAGGTTAAACACATAACGTAACAAAAGGCAGGTTAAACGCATAACGTAACAAAAGGCAGGTTAAACACATAACGTAACAAAAGGCAGGTTAAACGCATAACGTAACAAAAGGCAGGTTAAACACATAACGTAACAAAAGGCAGGTTAAACGCATAACGTAACAAAAGGCAGGTTAAACACATAACGTAACAAAAGGCAGGTTAAACGCATAACGTAACAAAAGGCAGGTTAAACACATAACGTAACAAAAGGCAGGTTAAACGCATAACGTAACAAAAGGCAGGTTAAACACATAACGTAACAAAAGGCAGGTTAAACACATAACGCGTAAATGATTTCGTTTTTCACTTATCTAGCACAGGGAATTAAAGCCCGTACAAATCCTCATTCTGTATTTGAAACCTTTTCATTCGAAAAATTATGAGATGCATTTTATTTTCCTGCATAGCTAAAACGTTTCTTTTGTCGCTTTAAAATAAACACAGTAACATACATAGATGGGAGGGTCTTAAATTGTATGCATGGATGTGAGAGCAACAAAATTTTAGATATTTTTCATAGGCAATTATAAAACACAGAAGATAGGTCAAGAGAAAATATTTTATATTAAGTATTTTTTATCAGCATTTCACGTACATTACTTCATGGAAAGATTTCGATTGAATGTTCGGTTTCTGTATTTATTTTCAGGTAAATAAACACGTACATATACAAATACTATATTACACTAACATCAGTTGTACTAACAAAATTACCGATTGTCGAAATTTAGGAACGATCTAACGATCCAATGCCAACTATAAGAAAGTCAGAACTGATTACCCAAATATCCGTAAAATTAATGTTGACGTGTAAGGTTGAGGTATTAAATTGATGTTGACGTGTTAGATTTACGTGTAATATCAATCAATGTAGACGTGTAAGGTTTACGTGTAAAATTAATTAATGTTGACGTGTAAGGTTTACGTGTAATATTAATTAATGTTGACATGTAAGGTTTGCGTGTAATATTAATTAATGTTGACGTGTGAGGTTTGCGTGTAATATTGATGTTGACGTGTATAAATGATCTTGACGTGTAGGCTACCTGCATTGTATGCTACTATAGACTTATGATTAGTGGAATAATTTTACTTCATTCAAACATGCACGGGGATTTTCAAAGACACGAGAACTTTTCCTGTCAGACACGACCGAGTCAGTTCACTTGTCAATGAAGTGACGCGTGCCACGTAGAAATTTCCGAGGGATAAACGTATTTAACCGCAGTTTCCAATTTATCTGAAACTAAAATAAATAAACGTTTGCCAATTCATCAGAGCCGAAAAGAAATAAATGTTGGCGCGGTTTTATTTTCACAACCGCACTAATTAGCGAAGAGAATTCTTAACTGCGCTTATCCATCTTTTAGGAATTTCTGCCCTGCCTCTAGTCTTAATCTCTTCACTTTTGCGAGCTGTAAAGTCCGACAGCAAAACTTTCATTAAAGAGAGGCGATGCAATTGTCGAGATGGGCCTCGACAAAAATTCGTCTCTCAAGAACCAATTATTCTGCGAATTTTTGAGGCAAGTTCCGAGTTAGGAAGCTAACTTTCGAATCCTTCTTATTAATCTTCCAAACTTGCGAGATGAATGGAATTTTACATTCAGTTTCGACTCGAAAAGATTTTCAGTGACAATTAATAGAGAAAGAGTGCGGATTTTTTGATTACTGCTAAATTTTCACGCTTTCGAGAAGGGTTGAGTAAACACCGCGTAATTGCCGTCATTTTAAATTATGGAAAACTGAGCTCATCATTTTAGGATGAGCTCTGATGTGAATTTGACGAAGAAATATTGTTATCAGCCGGCTTTCAGAGCAAAAACGATCTGTGAAACAAATTGAAATATCAGGCAATCGTATGCGTATTTTTTACGATGGAAAAATGTTCTCAGTTCGCAACTTTTTTCGAGCACAAGCCACACGGAACTGGGCTTCATTCTGAACACCATTAAGCTGGAATTAATAGAAAGCTTTAAAAAAATAGAAATCTTTTAAAACTACCTAGCCAATACTCGTGCAATTGATGGTTATTCAATAATCGAAATGGTAAAATTAAGCAAAAAATTTGGTCTGAATTTTATATTTACCCTATATAAGGGACAATGATTTGAATATTTTATCTATACCCATATAGTAGTGAAACCTGTATTACGAGTGCCCTCATAGGTGCTTTCAGCTGCTGCAGACGAAGGGTTCGGCCGTAACAGGCAAAAAATGTATATCCATAACTACACAACGGTAATTATTCTTTTGGATAACACTATTCTAATTACATGAACTAGTCCACCCTCCTCTATTTGAAATGAGAAAGAACGCGAAATGAAAGAAAGGCTATAAAACAAAAAAATTCAATCTCTCGAAAGTTGATGAGGCCGAGTGCACTCGGCCCGTATCACAGATACGCTCATCACCCACTTTCGGGAGGCTTCGGACTGAGAGACAGTCAGACGGACGCAGCTCTTATTATAGTATAGACTAGTCCACCCCTCTTTATTTGGGATGAAAAAGAGGGTGAAATGAGAGAGAGGCCGTAAGAAATAAAAAAAATCTCTCGCGAGTTGATAAGGGCGCGTGAACACGGCCCGTCAAAATATATAGGACTGGAGCTTGTATCACAGATACGCTCATCACACACTTTCTGGAGGCTTCGGACAGACAGACAGACAGACAGACGAACGCAGCTCTTATTATAGTATTGATTACTAAAAATGGGCGCTATATATCTGTGACGCAGGTTTCATCTCCTATTTGACTTTGCCCGATTCTATCATTTCAGATGGGACACATAACGAACCTTGAAAATTATCTGAAATTTAAAACCATACAAGTTTACCCCTGACTCGTTGGGCAGGGTGCTTATAAAACAAATTTTTGCCACAAAATTGACAGATAGCCTATAACCATGATTTTTACGGAACTGAGAAAATTCAATATTATTTAAAAATATTCATATAAAACACTTACTAGAAACACTGTGAAGGTGATTCTCTGAACAATAGAGATTTAGGACAGATCGTATCCACGATATAGCTAGGGTACGAATATGATATAACTTATCTAATGATGACTAATATGTTAGCCAAGGTTCACGAGCACTTCTCCCTGCGTCACAGTGATAGGACCAGAGTTGTCCATAACATGAAAAAGAGATTGATATTTGCCTCATATTATTGCTACAAATTAACAAGGCGTCGAATGTTGCCCTGTGTTGCTTCTGAAATCCGAGCGTGAACAGCCTCAAGTCGACAGTCAAGAAAAGCTCACAAACAAGCTTAGAAGAATTCTATCAGAAAAAGTGTATAGATTACACTCTTCAAACAAAGAAGCCTGGATCATATGATGTGTTCTTCAAGGACTTCATAGTTCCTGGCAAAAGATATAGGGAGATTAATATTTTCACATTCTGGTCAGCTAAAATTATTACGGACTACATAGTGTACACGTCCTATCAAAAAGGACGGGATTCAACATTTTTTTTTGAATAAATTTTCCTAACGTGTGGATGACGAAAAAATATATCCATCCCAATAGTACCCGCGATTAAATATTCTCGTACTTGTGCACTGGTGAAACTCGTATCGCAGATACGGTCATTTAAGCATCATTATGAGCGCGACAGAGAGACGGGAGAAGTATACAGTGTGACCCATAAAATCCCTAACCGAGTAACCGTATCAGTAATACCGTCATAAGAATACCTCAGGCATTAAATTTATGGGAAAATTATCCTTAGAATTAACCTATAGAAAGGTATTACTGATACGGGAAAATAAATACTCGGTTCGGGTTTTTGTGGAACAGCATACCAAGGGTTGTATAATAAGCACACCATTATAAGATGGGCTGCAAAGTTAACTCATTCGGAATCTTAACTAATTATACCATAAGTGTGTTCATATATTTTTGTCCGCTTCTTCCGTCTCTCTGTCATGCTAATGAGGATGCTTAATGACCGTGTCTGTGATACGAGTTTCACGAGTGCACAAGTACAAGAATATTTTTATCGCGAGTACTGTTAGGGTGGATATATTTGTCAACCAAATCTGGAAATTGATTCAATTTATACTATAATAATAACCGCGTCCGTCCGTCTGTCTGTCTGTCTGTCCGAAGCCAGCCAAAAGAGTGTGATGAGCGTATTTGTGATACAAGCTCGGCCTCTTCAATACTCGAGAAATTTAATTTTTTTACTTCTTACAGCCATTCTTTCATATCGCCTTCTTTCTCATTTCAAATAGAGGCGGGTGGACTAGTCTATACTATATTAAGAGCAGCGTCCGTCAGTCGGTCTGTCTGTCCGAAGCCAGCCTGCAGTGTGTGATGAGCGTATATGTAATACAAGCTCCAGTCCTATATATTTTGACGGGCCGTGTTCACGCGGCCTCGTCAGCTCTCGAGAGATTGTATTTTTTACTTCTTACGGCCTCTCTCTCATTTCACCCTCTTTTTCATCCCAAATAAAGAGGGGTGGACTAGTCTATACTATAATAAGAGCTGCGTCCGTCTGACTGTCTCTCTGTCCGAAGCCTCCCGAAAGTGTGTGATGAGCGTATCTGTGATACGGGCCGTGTGCACTCGGCCTCATCAACTTTCGAGAGATTGAATTTTTTGTTTCATAGCCTTTCTTTCATTTCGCCTTCTTTCTCATTTCAAATGAAGGGGGGGGGGGGGGGGGGACTAGCATTGATAATATTGAATCCCGCCATTCATGACGGGCCGTTTACTCTAATTATGACATAAGTACATTACCATATAAGGGAACTTAGATCGTGCACAGTTGTAACTCGGGTCAAGTCGACAAACCTCGGTTTAAAAAGCTGGTGAACTTCTCAGCAAAAATCATCTATATTCACCCTATTTGAAAATATTTGAAGAGAGAAAAATGATAAAGAAAATATATTAATTCATTTTTACACTAAACTGTTACCTTTTCACGGGTCATAACAAGTCATTAATAACAGGAAAATATGATATTAATATCATAGTCATTTAAGACGTCAAGTAAAATTATATATACTGTAAATCAAAATTGTGTCCGTTGAATGGAAAACTGATATTTCAAACGAAATTTAATATGGCAACGTACACAAGTAATTAGCTCAAGTCACGTTCTGTAGTTACTGATGTATTGCCCACAGTTCAGGTATTCACAGGTACTTTTACGAATTCTTTTCATCTAGGTCACAAACCTGTAATCATAGCACTAGTTGAACAAATTGATGACATTTATACGCAAACATTCCTTTATTTTTATAAGAGAAACATGAAGGCTATTTAAACATTACATGAAGTACCCTCGCTTCAATGATGATGGCTTGTCATTTCTCAAAAGATCGAAACCATCTTTTCCTGAAGTGGGGAGCTATGTCTTGTGTCTTTTACTGCATAAATTCCAACAAGAATAATGATTAATTGAGTAGAAAATTCAAATTATTCAGTATAGAAAAAACAGTTCATCGAAGTATATAAGTTATGAAAAGCAGTTCTTGCTGTTGTGAAGGGCCTCCCTCGCATTTAGTAGATCTATAGCTACCATATTCGATTGCTCGCTGGGAAGTTCTCTATCAAACTAGACACTTCCATGATATAAATTTTCGAGTGATCAAGCTAAAGGTTCCCAATATTTCACCACGTAATTTTTTTTCGGGAAAAAAGTGTTCTGCAAAGTTATTTGCGAAAATAAGTAATAAATAAACCGTTCACAACTGCAGTAAACTCAACGCTTCTTTGTTCGGCTGTAATATTTTCTTCGCGAGGTTTTCTTTAGGTTGGATGTTTTAAGGGAGGACCGAATAATTCTTTAAGTATGAGACATCTGTTCCTGTAATGAGAAGCTATGTCTTTTACTACAGTTGTTTAGATTTGAATCTTGTTAAGTGTAACAGCAATTTCAAAGAGTTTAGTTCAAAAAAATATCAGTTCAGCGAGATAGAGTTGAGTAAATCGGTTCTATGTTTTCTAACTCTGAACACTTTTCAACGAGCTCAAGCAAAGCATGTTGCAGTCATCATCAATTAACATCTTCTCGATACAATTAATGTCCTTTCATTAAAAATGTTGGGTAATAAATCGGGGTGAATACTTTTCATTTATATCGATAATTATACGCAGACAATATAAAATTTATTTAATGACATTGATAGGATTCACTGCCTTGTTTAAAAAAAAAAATTGAATGATAAGATTTGCAGTTGTTGCGGTGAAACTACGACTGAATTTCTTTTTCACCAATAATATCATGAATAAGTAAACAACGCCTCATAAAGGTTTTTGTAATATTAAATTTTATAAAAATGCTATGCTGTGCTGAAACTGATTTTTGTTTACATATTAGCAGCTCTCCAGTGGTGAGATGTAACGATGGATGCTGGTGTCACTTCTACTGCCAGGCAGATCTGATAAAAATTCTTCTTGTTTGCATGTTGATCACTCATAATTCAAATGTAACCATAGTTACCTTTCGTACAGGCGTGTGTTATTCAGGCATGTTTATTTTATAGATGGCAACTATCGGACTTGTTGATTCATTCAGGGGAGTTTCACCGAGCTGCTCGCTTTTTCAGTAGTTAGTTTTCCCAGCCATCTTTTCCTTCGGTACAAAACTTCAAACTTGCTATCATCACGTGTAACTATATAGTCTCCTGATTTACATGTCTTCTTAGGTATCAAATCCAAAACTAACCAGCCCTACCAGTAACCAGAATTCCCCCAAAAAGCAGTTTATTCAGTAATCAGAATTCCCAACAACCAGTTTCCCTTCAGGTTAAAATTTTTCTCATTTATCAAAATTACCAATAACCCGTTCCTCCTATTACTAGCCTCCCCAACCGTCATTTTCTCCAGTTACGAGGTTCCCCGTGAGTCAGCATTTGCCCACTAACCAGTATCCCAGTTACCAGTTTGGTGCACATTTACGCCTTCTTCATTAAGCAGACTGCGCTCGCACGACACGGTGCGCTTGCGCGACGCTCGGATACGGCAGCCAGCCCGCCTTTTGTAGCCATGTTAATATTTGATGGATATTGCGTGAGTGTAAAATATTCCTTTACGACGAGTGGAGATCTATTCCTTTCTTTTGGCTGCCGTCGAGTGGCAGGCTACGACCTTCAACAGACTTTCATTTTCACTCCCAACGTTTTGCTTTCTGTTGACTTTCTCGACGTAGGAGACGTTGCCTGATGTGTTTGGTTCTTTTTATACGGGTAGGTGTGCCGTGACCCCGTTGTTAAAGAAAAAGAGCGTACATTAAATTTAAAGACTTCATCTATCAGTCGTCCACTCACAGCATTCAAACGTTCCTTATTGTGTAGAAAAGAATAGAAAATATGTAAAAATAGAATCGAGTTAAACGTAGAGTTAATGATTCTGTTCAAACACAAAGCACGCCACACGAGAGCAAGAAGAGAAGAGAAATAAAATCAGTCTCAGTTTCAGTCCCCTAATGCTACTGCTCAAGCGTCAATATGTTCGTTTCAAGGCAAAAACATAATAAAACGCCTCTTTCACAGATGAATGGTTCTACGATTTGATAGTTTATTTTAATTGCATGTAATTGCAGAGCTGTTCGAGGCTTTTTATGTTATGCTAAAATGACGCTACATTTGAATGACGCACTGTCGATAGTATCTTAAATGTTTGTACAAAAACAGTATTTTATATATCCTAATAAATTGCGTGTAGTTTCACCGTTTTGTTTCTCTAAAATTCCTCCCAAATTCTTATTTAACATTTTAGAATACTGGTGGAAATCTAATTCAGTGTTTGCATAATTTTTGAACGTTTTTAACATGTCTGCACATGCGATATTTTCCTCTAGCTCGTTCCTGGTTTGGGCTGTTTTAACTAGATGGAATTCTATGTTTGAAGTGTCTCGAAGAATTTTCTTTGCAATTTTGGCCTGAAATTTCAAGCACGGACTCTTCTTCAGTGTCGAAAAGCCTTGCATAGCCAACGTTACTTAATACTTCTATAGGTCCCAATTATTTGATCGCTCAATTTTTTGTTCAAGGGAAGCGAACTCCAGCAGCCGAGGACGCCATTCGTTTCGGAAATAATTTCCATTTTTCTACGGTGACTTCCCATCTTCATGTGGACACCTCAACATAGGATTAGGGACCAGAGTTTCTTTTTGTATTCGAGATGTTCATTTGTCGGACTGCACATTCACATCCAGTTGTTGGACTGCAATAAAATTTTTGGTCAGGATACGTCTTGCTGTTCAGATTTAGAGTTTTCTTAGCATCGTTTAACAGATGTCTGATAGGTTGGTTGGGCGATAGTTGCTGGGTACTTCTTTTTCCTTCAGTGAAAATTAATACGCCATTCACTGATACGTCATTCCCGATTGTGGAATTATACGTCAATTGATACGTCATCCCCGATGGGGTTAGCCCAGTTGCTTGCGATCGATAAGAGATATTTCCCCTGAAAGTTCGCTGACTTCATCAGTGGTCTCATTGTATGCACTGCTAGTCATAGGCCACAAAGTCCAGATAATTTATTTATGATAAAGTCTTTTTTCTACATTTCATATACTGTGAATATATCGATTAGAAACACGGACTATTTAAATATTTGAGGTCGAGGATCGTATTAAATTCTTCCCTCGTTGATACTGAAGTAAAGTACGTGCTTAGGTTTCCCTTATAAATTATGTCATCTGTTTCGACATAGACGTCAGGATAAATCAGAAGCACTACAGTAACTTTTTCAAGTTGCCTTTCATTTACATGTTTGTGGAAGCTTTTGGGTTTGCTTTAACTTGTCCTGCTAATGTGATTTTAATAAGGCTCTGCATATTTGATCATTCGTTTACGAGCCCATACCGGCACGAATGTGGTCAAGAATGCTAGCTCCTTTTTGCAACATTTGGTCTCTCATTTAATCCTGCGTGGCACTTATGAAGTGTTGCATCTTCTATGAAAACCAGTGAGTGTTATTAGTAGGTGGCAGACAGTCTCTTCATTTGTTTTGCTTTCCACAATTTTTGTCCTCATTCGTTCATCGATCTAAGTCATCGATGCCGAGTTCTTAATTCGACCACGCAAAATTGATCCACTCATGTCGTGTACTCGTATTTTTGAAATATGCATGAACTATAAATATGAAATTTATTTCGTATTTAGGAACCCACGTGTGTTCGATTCAATTAGGCTTTTTTTTTAAACGTTGAAGCGGTGAATATCTTTGAAACATTTTAGGTATATTCCAAGGCAACGCTTTGATCAATGTACAGGTAAAACTCTGATAAAAGCTCTGTTCGCTTGGTTGGTTGCTTCGTTGTCATTTTCCACATTCTGCCTTCAGTAATAACAAAATGCATTGCTTAAATTTCAAACGCGGTTTTTCACGAGGGAGCGATTTCTTAGAAGTATTCATTTCCCAAAAAAATCTTTTTCCTAAAATAATTTTAATTAGTTCTAACTTAATCCCAGTGGGTGACGCATGGTATAGTATTCCGTGTTGTCTTCTGTTAACTGAACATCATTTGCAATCCTGCTCATTTCACGTGCACTTTTAGCTCTGCTCATTTCACGTGCACTTTTAGCTCTGCTCATTTCACGCGCACTTTTAGCTCTGCTCATTTCACGTGCACTTTTAGCTCTGCTAATTTCACGCGCACTTTTAGCTCTGCTCATTTCACGCGCACTTTTAGCTCTGCTCATTTCACGTGCACTTTTAGCTCTGCTCATTTCACGTGCACTTTTAGCTCTGCTCATTTCACGCGCACTTTTAGCTCTGCTCATTTCACGTGCACTTTTAGCTCTGCTAATTTCACGCGCACTTTTAGCTCTGCTCATTTCACGTGCACTTTTAGCTCTGCTCATTTCACGCGCACTTTTAGCTCTGCTCATTTCACGTGCACTTTTAGCTCTGCTAATTTCACGCGCACTTTTAGCTCTGCTCATTTCACGCGCACTTTTAGCTCTGCTCATTTCACGCGCACTTTTAGCTCTGCTCATTTCACGCGCACTTTTAGCTCTGCTCATTTCACGTGCACTTTTAGCTCTGCTAATTTCACGCGCACTTTTAGCTCTGCTCATTTCACGCGCACTTTTAGCTCTGCTCATTTCACGCGCACTTTTAGCTCTGCTCATTTCACGCGCACTTTTAGCTCTGCTCATTTCACGTGCACTTTTAGCTCTGCTAATTTCACGCGCACTTTTAGCTCTGCTCATTTCACGCGCACTTTTAGCTCTGCTCATTTCACGCGCACTTTTAGCTCTGCTCATTTCACGTGCACTTTTAGCTCTGCTAATTTCACGCGCACTTTTAGCTCTGCTCATTTCACGCGCACTTTTAGCTCTGCTCATTTCACGCGCACTTTTAGCTCTGCTCATTTCACGTGCACTTTTAGCTCTGCTCATTTCACGTGCACTTTTAGCTCAGCTCATTTCACGTGCACTTTTAGCTCTTGCGCGTATAGAGAAAACGGAAACAGTGCGGCCGTAAAACATCATGCATGAACGTGCACCCCTTTCTTATCTCGTGAAAATAAGCTTCATTTCAGTTCTTTTTTCCTGGCAATGACGGCTGAATGCAGGGCGCCCCTTATCGTAGCGGCTCAGGTCTGCCTCTGACATCGCAAATAGAAAATACACGCTGGGACTCGCAAATATCAGGCCTTGCGCTACGAGCCTCCGAGCGTTTGTGCGCAGGCGTACAGAGCGCTTCATTCTTGTGTGGAGCGACTTATTCGCAACTTATTAATATATTATAATTTACCGTGCTCGTAGTTCGCAACAGTTATCTTGAATTAGAAGCTCGACTATGATTACATTAAAAAAAATCCGCATGAACTCAATATTGCGTCATAGAGCATGAAAAATCTGACTATATTAAGTTAAAAATGTCCGCATGAACTCATTGATCCGTCAAAGATCATATGAAATTTGACTATATTACGTTAAAAATATCAATATAAACTCATAATTCTGTCATATATAGATCCTGAGGTTCGAAGGGTATGAACAAGAATAATTTATAACCCATAAGCGTTACTATTGTGGACTAGGCTGTTCATCGTGTTCTTGCTCTAAATTATCGTGCAGCAAATTCTAGACATTTGCATAGTGAGAAAGTAAATTACGTCGCTGCAAATGCTGGAACTGACGTCACCCTTAGTCATGATCCGCTGATAAATTATTCCTGTTCCTCAGAAATATCTTGACGTCAGAAATATGAAGTAAGAAATGCGCACAAAGGACTTATATTGCCATGATTTCTGCGTCGTACAATTACCAGTAAAATTGTTTTTGTTCTACATTAATCCATTTCACTGCCAGCATGCACTCGATGCTAAATCAGATGAATATCATCGCCTTGCGCTCATTTGCACTGGGAGGGTGAACTGAAATACAATACCAAAATGTATGCAAATTAAATTCCCAAAGGATTTATTTGTCAGCTTCAAAGGGTAATATAAAGCATAAAAGGCCAGGTTGTGTAAGTTTAGGTTAGGTTAGGTTAGGTTAGGTTAGGTTAGGTTAGGTGGGGTTAAGTTAGGTTAGGTTAGGTTAGGTTAGGTTGATTCTGTTACATTAGGTTAGGTTAGGTTAGGTTAGGTTAGGTTAGGTTAGGTTAGGTTAGGTTAATTCTGTTACATTAGGTTAGGTTAGGTTAGGTTAGGTTAGGTAAGGTTAGGTTAGGTTAGGTTAGATTAGGTTAGGTTAATTCTGTTACAGTTCATGTAAGTAGAATGAAATTTCGCTTATAAGACTAACGTTGAACCTAGACTACTTTCATATGCAGGTTAAGTCATTATTTTACTATGCTTGCCAATTTAAATTGGAAAGATAATATATCTGGGCTAACACTATAAAAAACTCAATTGATACAAATTTTAAGTTATGATTGGTTAACATCATAATCTTATTTTAAACATGAGAAAATACTAGAACCTACGAAACGAGTCACAACCTCTAATTTATAATCGGTCACAGTCTCGTTGAACTCTGAATTATTTAAAGGAATATATCACATTCACTATCTTGCTTCAACCCAAGATAAAACAAAATGAAATATTCGTTACAAGTCTTTCAATATTAAAACTTCACTTGAGCAATTTATTGAGATTGCACTCTAAAAAGTTTATCTAGTTTGCCTCATTGAAACGCGAGCAAAAATCACTAATTTTAATGGAGTTGAAACATGACTGAATTTAGAGCTTGACTCTACTTATATTCTCAAAAATACTGGTTGATATTCATGCTAAATTTAATTTCGTATGTGTCATCAGTCAGCAATCAGCAACTCAATTCCAAAATTTTTTCTATGCTGTTGATCTCGTCCAAACATAGCTGGTTGGATAAATGATTCATTATGACGTTGTTTGGAACGATAATATGCTTTGTTTTTTACTCGTCAGTACTTTGTAAAATTACTTTCTTGCGTTTTATGCATAATTGATCGACCAAACTAGCGTCGATGTAAACATTAATCTTACTCAAGCCCAACCCACCAGAAGTAAAATAAAAATTAGGAAATTAAATTGTAATGAGATTGCTACTACGATCATCTCCTTAAATTCAAATGAACGTTTTGAATTCTATCCTAAAATTAAGAATCGGCAATCGATATACCTGAATTTACTATCGCGTTCCAACACTTGGATTTCTTAAGCCATAGCTAATAAAATACTTTTGTATTTTAGAGCGGAATATTAAAAAAATATTTACGTTTTTTGAACGAAGAGACAAATTTTATAATTTAATCCAACAAAATTCGAGGGGGAAATCTCTTCACTCTTCGCAACAGTCCAATCCAAAAATAAAATGTGAAGCTGCGACTTCGGTCCGGTTTTCGTGACATCTCAAATTTTCCCGGCCGGTCTCCTCATTTTGTTGGTACAAGTTTACCAATCTGGAAAGTTGGA
The DNA here is from genome assembly GCA_030386875.1 of Morinoia aosen. Lineage (NCBI taxonomy): Eukaryota > Metazoa > Arthropoda > Malacostraca > Amphipoda > Talitridae > Morinoia > Morinoia aosen. The sequence continues at coordinate 23,634,858 of CM059558.1, forward strand.
TCTCGAAAGAATATGAACGAGCGTCGAAGAATTGGTGCAGCGACGCACAAAATTTGTCGAATAACGTTTGAATCGAAGGCGTTTGTTGGAGCGAGGTTCGGATTCTGTCATTCTTAAGCTACAGGTCAATTGGGACAGGGAAATTATGGCATTGGAAGGAGAACATATGGCGTGAAATGGCCTCTCAACTTCAACTTCAGATGAAAGTCTTTTCGTCCCTCGTGAATGATTTTTTGTAGTAATTTTAGAGATCATTAGATGCTCAAACAAACCATGATATTAGTAAAATTGAACAATGAAATTGTCACAGTATGACGAATAAAAGATGCGCACGTAGAGATCGAAGTTGATACTTTATAGCAGACCGAATATATGTTCGTCTCGAGAGTATGAAACTCACAAAAATTAAACAGTATTCCTCCTTCTCATAAGTGTTACCTGCGTTGTAAAGTAGAACATGGAAAACATCAGAATGTTATACTTTCTCCTCTCTGGGGTATTCATCTATCGTAGTAGGGAGCCAACATTTCCAGAGAGGTAAGGTGAGGTTCTTAGCTAAAAATAGGATCAAGGAATTCATAGCATCACATTCCAGAATTCAACCCACGATGTAGCAGCAAGCCATATTCATTAGAAGCCTCTCAAATCACCGTTTCTATGTTGAAATAGAATCCATGTGTTCTTTTGTCAGAGGTATTCTTTTTTCGGTTTCCTTATGTAATTTATTTATGCGTATCTTGCTCTTTTTATAAAGTTGTATCTGTTTTGTAAACGTTTTCCAATCTTGCTGTTTCTATGAGCAGGGCCGCACACACACCTTACGCATGAACAAACAACGACATCTACGGATGCTGTGTTTCCAATTTCAAGCCTGATACATATCACCTTGTTCATTGGATTTTCAAATGCCTTATAATAACACCAGGACGCCCCGGTCAGGACCGGTACCCATTTCAGACACCTGGGTAGAGTGGGGTATTGTGTGCGGAATTTTTCCCCTATATCCAACGGAGAAAATCGCCACCAGCGCCGGGACTCGAACCCTCGCTGCCCGCACGGAGGCAGGTCCTTAAGCCACACGGCTATGACGAGCATGAATCCTCTGTTCCCGCTAACAATTTCACACTGTACGGCTTCACTTCTTTTTATATTCTGGAGACTTTTGTGGTGGTTAGGAAAACTTAAATTGAAACGCCATTGAATATGATATTTCTTTTCTTTGTTTTTTATGGATAAAAATTACCGTCAAGTCCAGTTAAATGTTACGGCAGGAATGTTTCTATTCCAGTTTGATGTTAACTTTGCTCATCACATGTGTGTAACACAGTTAATTGGTAGAAATGCTTTCAGTTGAAATATAGGACTATAAAATGCATTTGCCAGTTGTTCAAAACTGATGCAGCGTGCTAATGTTTCAAAGACTTGGAAATAATGCCTGAGTCTTTGAGAGCGAGGGCATTTATTTTGGCTGCGCATGGTCGAATGAGGAAATTCCTAACGGGTGCAGTTCTGGTTATTCTTTTGTTAGAAAACAAACTCTTTATTTTTATGATGTTGCTATCTTCGACTGAACACGCGTTGATAGGTATCATGACCACGAAGTGGATCGGGAATTTAAATTTCGAATGTTTTTAAGTTTTTTTTTGTTTTTGAAAGTTGTTTCTCAGATATTTTGCGTCTAGAGTTTTAAGGCCTACTGTATATGGTTTTTGAATTTTTCGATGTTTTTAATAAATTATTTGATCTCGAGTAGGGTGAATTACGAGAGATGTTTATTAGATTATCTGTTTCTTTTCATTCTGACACTAGGCCTTTTGTGAATTTTGCTAATTTTATGGTAAAAATTTTAAAAATCGAGTAGATCTTGAGAACTCATTTCAGTTTTATTTTTTTCTCTAATATTTCAACATAAAAGAATTTTAAGTATCTCAGATTTTCCGATGGATTCACTCCGATTGTCATTATTCAAATTCCACCAAAAATGATTAAATTCACTGGAAGATGATTGTTGTTTTAATTCCAGCCAATTGCTTAGGATGAGTAAATGTTTTTAGGTTAAATAAAATCAGTATAAAATATTAAATAATTCTGTACTTCGTGGACATTTTTCTTTAGAAATGTTTTAGCGTATGTTGCTGTACTGCATGTTTCACGTAATAATTCATAGCTATTTGGAATTAGCTGTGAAAATTTCCTCTTTTTTCCTTTTTTCGTGAAATAACAGGATTGCTAAACTTCATTTTGGGTTGGGTATGCGTTCCCCTTAATGATGAATGTTGGAGACCTCCACTGAGCAATCGCTTGTGGAACGCTTCTACTGAGTAATAATCAATGGTGGAGCACTTCCACTGAGTAATCAATGGTGGAACACTTCCACTGAGTAATCAATGGTGGAGCACTTCCACTGAGTAATCAATGGTGGAGCACTTCCACTGAGTAATCAATGGTGGAGCACTTCCACTGAGTAATCAATGGTGGAGCACTTCCACTGAGTAATCAATGGTGGAGCACTTCCACTGAGTAATCAATGGTGGAGCACTTCCACTGAGTAATCAATGGTGGAGCACTTCCACTGAGTAATCAATGGTGGAACACTTCCACTGAGTAATCAATGGTGGAGCACTTCCACTGAGTAATCAATGGTGGAGCACTTCCACTGAGTAATCAATGGTGGAGCACTTCCACTGAGTAATCAATGGTGGAGCACTTCCACTGAGTAATCAATGGTGGAGCACTTCCACTGATGAATCAATTGTAGAGCACTTGTACAAAGTAATTAATCACTGGTGGAGTACTTTCACTAGGTAATCAATGGAGGAGTACTTTCACTGAGTAATCAATCAATAGTGGAGCATCACTGAGTAATCAATTGTAAGTACTTCCATAAAATAATCAATCAATGGAGGAGTACCATCATAGTCCCCACAGTGTGACTACTCAGACGCACACACAAACACGTGATAGCGCCACTCATATTTGCCTTTCACTTGCGAAACGCCGGTAAATTGAAGAATTTTCTGCTCAATCATTCTGGCCGATCAAAGCTCAAATTGATGATTAATTATTGAGGATTTTAAAGGCCCACATTGAAGGCCGTCAAGTTTTGTGAGCATAACATTTTGAGGAATCTTGTCCGACCTGCAAAGGAAGATTGTGCATTAGAGGCCGCGTATAAAAGAGGCCCCGGGAATCTTAATTATCTCAAGCGGTGCGCAAAATTTCTCTAGCCTGACAACGGGATTGAGTCGAAAGATGAAAGAAAGAATAAAACAATTCTAAAAACGGTAAATCTAATGCGTCTTGTACTGAAAAAACTAAGCTCCATGTTCAGGTAGAGTACTATTTTAGGTGGTATGCGTAGGAAATCTACGCAGCAAGCAATCCTTGTACTGAATCAAATTTAGTTTCGTGGATTCAACAAAACTATTCTCTCTTCGAGTTTGACTTAGATTTAAAATTCTTTCTACAATTGCCATGAAGTCCGCAGTTAAAATCAAAATATCGCCTGAAAATACAACAACCGAAAAACCTAAACTACTTCTTAACTCCGCCGAATTTTTAAGATTAGTTTATAACTCCCATTTCATTACGATACTCGAGCGAAGCTGGAACGAGAGGGCTAAAACTTTGCCCCTTTCAGTCAGGGCTCTCATTTATTTTACGGACTCCTAAGTTTTAATTATGTAAATGCGCTTCATTAGTTTCGCCATAGCATTTCTAATATAGAACTTGGTTGGTGCGGGGCTGGGCAATTGAGGCGCTCCACAGCAGCGGTCGGCGGGATACCGTCGGTCCAGAGTAGCACGCCGTAGCTTCTTTGTACCTCACGTACTGGACGGGGACGATACGAAGCATGAGAACGCGCGTTTCATTGGTCTGGGATATACTTATTTTGGTACTATGAACATTATGATTATTGTTCTAAAAATACCAACAATGCGAAAGCATGAGAAGGCGAGTCTCATTGGTCTCGGATTTACTTATTTTGCTACTATGAACATTATGATTATTGTTCTAAAAATATCAACAATGAGAAAGCACGATAAGGTGAGTTTCATTGGTTACGGATTTGCTTATTTTACCACGATAAAAAATATCCAGAGTAACGTCACAGCTTCTGTGTGCTTCCCGTGCGGGACGGAAGCACGAAAACGATACGAAGCATGAGAAGGCGCGCTTCGTTGGCCTAGGATTTACTTAATTACTTATGTTTCTACGATAAACAATACCCAGAGTAACAGGCCATGGATTCTTTGTACCTCACGAGCAAGAAGGAAACGATAAGAAGCATGAGAAGGTGCGTTTGTTTGGTGTTGAATTTAATTAATTACTAATGATACTACAATGAACAATATAGTTTTTGTTCTAGAAAAATTCACAACACAGGCCACATTATTTCATTTACAATACCTTTATTCCAGTTTAGATGTAATACATATTGTTTTTCTTTGTATTTCTTAACTTTCCAAATGCATTCGGTTGCGCAGACAATAAAATTTTACTCTCGACCCTCCACTGTTTTGGCATTAGAAGAGTTGCACATGATTGGTTCGAATCATACCTAACAAATTAGAAGCAATACGCTGCCATTGACGATGCACGATTGGAACTACTCAAAGTTATAAGCATTTCCACATTGTGGATAAATCCACTAGGATCTGGCCTCGGGCCTTCCGTTTTTATAATCTTTATCAATGATATATTAGGTCGATTCATAAATAATTTCCGCTTAAGTCTCATATTCTACGTACAATACAAACCATATTAAGAACTTTAAAACAATCGTATATTCACAATTATTTTCAAGGACCTTTTCCCATTTGCCTTTTTAGTGCCATATGCCATAAAATGAAGACTGTTTCGATTCAAACATGCTTTCACTTAATTTTCTTCACTAAATTTTCTGCCTTGAAGAGCATTCTGTAAAGACCTAAAAAAATGAAAATCAGTGGGGGCGAGGCCAAGGGAATATGATTGATGGGCAGTACGGACCAGCCATGCTGCAAAATTTTTCATGTCTTTACTTTTGCGCTGTATGGTCTTGTGTTGACTTGAAGGAGGATGACCGTTTTTCTGTTGACAAGTGCTGGACGTTTATTTCTCAGACTTTCATCCACACACCGCAATTAATTGGTATTGAGTTCTTTCGCTAATTCATGACCGTCACTTGACCGCAGAAGCCGCTTATAATTCAGACGTCGAGTCAGAAGCAGCGCAGTTTTGTGCAGCCAATCAGTTACTTCGGCTGCCATTTAACATCAGCATTTTTCTACTCATACTCCCGTCATTACAACCTCCGTCACTCAATACTGCATTTGGTATAGAGTTCATTCCCTAATTCTCGAGTGCTTAGGCGAGGATCATTCTCCATTAACGTTCTTAAAGCATCTTCACCGATATGCGATGAATCCTTTATCCAACGATCATTTCATCATGTTTAGTATACATAATAGAAGCATGAAACAGAACTGACAAAAATTAATCAAATTTGCTTTTTGCACTGCGAAGTAAGTAGTAAAAAAAGAAAATAAGTAAGTAGAAAAAAAGAAAATTATAAGATAATTCTCACACGAGGGATTCGTGTAAAAGTTTATAAATATTCAAGCTTTAGGATCTCTACAAGTTTTCCATGTGTAATTTAATGTATAAAACATTGACTGATGAGGGCGGCAACAACCTTAACAAATTATTAAATGCATAAACTGGCCTATATTATCACACAACCTTAATCTTAACAAATTATCTACTGCACGAACTGACCATTATGATCACACAATCCGAAGTATCAGTAACTTCAAACTTCCTTATCATTCAAAAGTTTGATCACAACTCAGCATTCTCTTCATTGGAACCAAGACTTGGAATTCGATCCCTGATGAAATCCGGAAAAAATCCTTCTACAAAACTTTCAAAAGGAATCTCGAATCCCTATTTGTATCGGAATATTAATCCCGTAAGGTAATTAAATCAAATCTTTTCCGCTCTATAAATCAACTTGATTGGATAATTTACCATTATTCAAGACATAGACCTTAAGTCTGATCCAGTCTTTTCTGGAATGCACTCTTTTCATCTAACCCATATTAACCCTCGTTGTAAATTGAACATCGAATCTTGAGCGAACCAACTCAATTATCAGTCTAGACTGCAACTAGGTTAAGTGAATTAGGTAAAACATAATTGTACACCTTAAAATATCGTTGATGATAGGATGCCCTACAAGTCACTGAACTTATTCGGGCCCAAAAGTAGCTATACTCAAATGCGTCTTTTGTAACCGTTATCAAACAATCTACCCGTGAATTGCTTATGGTGAATGCGTTGCTCAAGTTTTAACCATTTATTTAAATGTTTTAACAATCCTTGGGTTCGTTTTTTATTAAAATAACAATAGCTCTACCCACGAACTGGGTGTAAGCACGTTAGCTTAAAGCATCAACGTTTTTATTGTGTGCTGAAAAAGTTAATCGTGAATTAGCAAATTAATTAGAATGACCAGTAATGTCTTATAAAGTTCTTATTATTAATTTTCAAGCAGTATCGGAATGATTATTTGGTATTTATTTGTTGATTAAGCGGTGCGGGGCAAAAAAGCTCGACTAAATTCAAACTCGATCTGTTAATAATTCGTGTGTGGGATAATTTTTTGAGTGAAAGTTTTATAACAGTATTTGAGTTGTATTTTTCAATCCAATGGTGTTTGTTAAAATCAACAAAATGCAAGTACCTTTTATCATGAAGTTAAAGTTAGAAAATGAGCGTGATTTTATCTTAAATTTTGAAGGTTTTCCCCGCTATCGGGGCTAGCCATCGACAATTAGCGCAACATTGGCGTAGCTGGCAGCGCTGGCGCTACGCAGCAGCCGGGGAAAAATGTCCACTTGACCGCAGTAGCCGCTTATAATTCAGACGTCGAGTCAGAGGCAGCGCAGTTTTGTGCAGCCAACCAGTTACTTCGGCTGCCATTTAACATCAGCATTTTTCTAATCATACTCCCGTCATTACAACCTCCGTCACTAAACTGGCACTGGCATCAGGTAGTCACTGAAATCAGGGTAAGGAAGGAACTGTCACTCGGCCGAGAATTCCTACGGGCACGTTAGGGAACGAATTTAGCAAGAAACTCAACATATTGAAGCTATTTTCGAAAGAAGACCGAAAAGTCCTACGGCGCGGTGAAAGGTTAAGGGGCCCAGGCAACTTGCTCGCCAGCAAATGTTACTGCGCCGAACTGAGCAGCCAAGTTTTACTCCGCCAATCTGTGCAGACGCCGCAAGCAATTTTCATTGCGCTGAGATCCAAAATGTAGCATGTTGTCGTACATAGACGCATCTTTGCCACACAGTGATAATAATGTTGACTGTTTGATGTTGAGTTCATTCTATCCCATGCCAAGCTTTCGATTTTGATGATAATGCCAGAACTTATGTAGCTCTTAGCAAAAAATTTATACTGAATATATTTAACTTTTCAAAAGGAAAATTTTGTAACTGAGTCTAATACTACGGAACTCGTGCGTAGCAGGGATAAAATGCGCATGCTACTTATATTAATTGAGTGTACTGGACGTGAGTGAAATATTTCCTTAATTTAAATTGCCTGATCTAATAGCGAAAGCTAACGCCTGACGCACACAAACTTAACTTCACTCCGCTTTTTATCATTCTGAAAAACGAATACCAAATTAAGCTTTGGAGGAATTTAATAAGCATACAAAGTACCAGTGCACCTCACTAATTTTTCAAAGCTTGGAAAGCTTCGAAGTTATTGGGAGGCTTCCTGATCTTGAGTAAAAAGAAAAGAACTAAAAATACGGTATAAAACATTTACTCGAATTAAAAACTGCAAGTAAAACAATAAAGTTGAACATTTCGAGCATTCGCTCATCTTCAGTAAAATAAATGTCCCTGGAAAACTCATTTCATGTTTTTCCGGGGATATTTATTATCCTGAAGATAAGCGAATATTCGAAACGTTTAATTTTATTATTTTGCTCGCAACTTTTAATTCGACTAAATGTTTTATATGGTATATTTTTAGTTTCCTCCTTTTTACTTACGATTTGGAGAGCTTCGCCCCATGAGTCATGAACAATAAATTGGAAATGAGTTCCGCCCTTTTAACTTTTCACAATAGGAGGAATATATAATGCCTCGAATATCTTAAGTACCTATAATCTTATGCCGAAACTTTCAACTATCTTAAAGTCGGTATATTATCTCCGAGCGCTTCGTGAAGTCACGCTTCCCATCACGGTTGTAGATGTAGGAGGCGTTGGTGTAGCTCGCGCTACAGCTTTGCATTGTCGATTTAAATATCACTAATGATTATTGTAGCTTAATCATCATTGTAGCCTAAAATATTTAAATGAAAGATTGAGTAAGAAGATGTGCGAAGATTCACGCGCTTCACAGAAGGTCAGTTTCAAGATAACTTGTTCTGTACAGTGCTGTATTTCGTAACCCGCATCTGAATCACTCTGTACAGCAAAATAAGTTATTTTCCTTATATAAGGGTGTAAGGCGATCAAGCAACAGATGCTGTTAAGGTGTGTAAATATTACTGTTTTTTCTAACGCAGCGGGCGCACTAATTTGAACAATAAATACGGCTAAGCCAAATTCAAGTTTAATCCATGTTTATCTTCATTTTCTTTGATGCCCACGTTCTGAACGATACATTTGCCAGCTAGGGGACGTTTAGCAACCAAAATACCATACTCCGTTAAAAATTCTTTCGTCAGCAAAATGCTCTAGCTATCAGAACACTATCTAGCTATCAGTCATACACTAAATACTTGCACGTCAGTCATATACTAAGTACATGCAAGTCAGCCATACACTAAATTCTTGCACATCAGTCATACACTAAATACTCACACGTCAGTCATACACTAAATACTTGCACATCAGTCATACACTAAATACTTACACGTCAGTCATACACTAATTACTTGCACATCAGTCATGCACTAAATACTTGTACGTCAGTCATACACTAAATACTTACACGTCAGTCATACACTAAATACTTGCATATCAGTCATACACTAAATACTTGCACGTCAGTCATACACTAAGTACTTGCACGTCAGTCATACACTAAATACTTGCACGTCAGTCATACACTAAATACTTGCACGTCAGACAATCACTAAATACTTGCACGTCAGTCATACACTAAATACTTGCACGTCAGTCATAACTAAATACTTGCACGTCAGTCATGCACTAAATACTTGCACGTCAGTCATACACTAAATACTTGCACGTCAGTCATAACTAAATACTTGGACGTCAGTCATACACTAAATGATTGCACGTCAGTCATACACTGAATACTTGCAAGTCAGTCATACACTAAATACTTGCACGTCAGCCATACACTAAATACATGCACGTCAGTCATACACTAAGTACTGGCACGTCAGCCATACACTAAATACTTGCACGTCAGCCATTCACTAAATACATGCACGTCAATCATAGACTTAATACTTGCACATCAGTCATACACTAAATACTTGCACGTCAGTCATACACTAAATACTTGCACATCAGTCATACACTGAATACTTGCAAGTCAGTCATACACTATAATTAATACTTGTACGTCAGTCATACACTAAATAATTACTAAATGTGTCATTCCTACTAAATATATACAGATATACACCTGCAGGTAAGCCATCATCAATTGGAGATACTCTACGATCATGAAGCATCCTGCTAACAGTAAGCAAAAATTTCACCAAATTCACCTCAAACCAGAATTTGAGCCAGACACTCTCCTGTTTCAGATGGGTGACCGAACATACTGTCGTAATGAGTCTAAACTCTGAGAAGAAAGACTTGAATGTACAGAACGCAGGACTGAGGGCTCCTTTAAGTCTGTGTCGCTACCGGCTCTGCTTCGTTATGCCCTTCATAGCTCTTTAAATGGTTCACATGAACCGAAAGCAGGGGCCGTTTGAATTAATTAACAAAGACTGCCAAGTTTGCTCTGCAATGCAGCGACTCTCGTACACAACGCAGAATTTGTGTGCTCACCCTGCTACACAGCACCCTTAGTATGTTCCGACCTTATTATGCAACGCACTTAGTATGCTTATGGACTCCGTAACCTACTGATATGCCCCCCGGGCACAGGCCTCGTTCGCTCCAGATGATCTTATTTCGGAACGCTGCCGCAGTTCCCACTGAAGCTAAATGGATTTTCTCTGCCAAAAAAATGAAGTCCAATCGAAAATAATGGCAGACTTGTTGAGGACTAAAGTTTGAGCTCATCACTGATCCTGTAAAATTGATGCTCCCAATAGCCTCGTGTTCTGAACGCGGGAAAGAATACGCGCGACTTTTTCGGTTGATTTTTGATGAAGGTAAACGCAAAGCTTGGATGCACTTCAGCATTTCGAAGAGTTCGTTTTGCATCGGCTGCTGTTCATAACGTGTGTGTTTTTGAGCGAGTGTAAGGGTGGAGTCTATAATTAGAATGCGGCGCATGAAAAAGAACGTGTGTAAGGGCAATTTCTCCCAGAAAGAAAGTTCGATTTTGTTTAGGTAAGTGACAGTGAAAAATGATGCGGCTCCGATGTTATAGTGGGACAAAATAACTAGTTTTCTGAGTATGTGCAAGCTTGAATTTTGACGGCTCAAAAAATGTAGGGTAAGAAATTCAGATTTAGTAATTAGAACATATCGTTTGAGCGATGAATAATTATAAGCCTTATTTAAATCATCCAGTTGTACGATGTTCGTTCTCTTTGATAACTTTTTGTGATCAGCTGCCTCTCAGCTGCCTCTCAGCTGCCTCTCAGCTGCCTCTCATGCTCACTTTTCTTACGAGTGAAGTTAACAAATTTATCTTTTCAAGAAAATTAGTACCTTTTTGTGAAAATTTTTAAATAGATAAAGTTTTTATTGACGTAACTTTCAGTTACTACATATAACAAGCTAAGATTTCATTTTTAGTGCATATAACTTTAATATTCAAATTAGCTATTATCTTGAATAAACAAATAACTATTTCCAAAATATGTGTGCTAGTTCAGCCTCAATTCACGGCGAAAATTTTTTTGCCATTCAAAATTTTGGGTTAAAGAATGGTCCAAATGGGCGAGAATGTGCATGGACTTATGTGTGTAAAACTGCGACTGACATTGTTTTATTTCAGTCTTTTTAAGTCCTTTGCTTACGTAGTAAATTAAAGTGCGGGGATATTTCAAGTCTCTGCTCATTTTCTTTCTGTATTGTTCAGTTTTGTTCGGTATTGTTCAGTATTATTTGGCATAGTACAGTATAGTTCAGTGTTAAACAGTATCATTCAAGAATGTTGAATGTTATTCAATATTGCTCAGTATTGTTCAGTATTGCTCAGTATTTGTCGGTATTGTTCAGTATTGTAAAAAAATTTACCTTCACGATCGTAGTCCTATTCAGCAACCATGATGCGGGCATAATTATTGCAGAGACACACTCATGAAGGCCTAATCATGGGAAAACATAATCACCATGTTTGCACAATCATTATCAAGGCATGCACAATTGACATGATTTCTCCTCAGGATGTCGCAAAAAAATGTATTCACCCCTTGACGCTTTTAATTTGTTTTGATGTTGGTGCTTATTGACATACGTAAATACAAGTCTAATGACAAGTCAAAACAAAGAACGTGGAATTTAAGAAAACTAAATGTCCATGAAAGAGAACTTAATTGTAACTGAAATAATACAAAAAATATACATGAGGGATCGTTAAACAACAGATGGGAACATTTTTTGGGAGCACCCTACGGTCATTGAAGATCTCATGTCAACCACATGAGGCCTTGTCATGGGATTTACATAGTTTTATTATTTCACGTGGTGATCTTGTGTTATCATAAATTCTTGCTTCTTCAATTCCTCTAGAGAAACATTCATAGTGTTTCATTGAAAAATGTTTTCGTAATTGAAATATTTTGGCGAAAACTCCTCCGATTGAAATATATTTCGCACACTTTTTTTAAACATGGTGCTCCGACTCATGTACAACTCAGGTACAACTCAGGTACAACAAGGACATTATTATGATTCGCTTTATGTAGTTTGATTTTGCTCACTCAGTTGTGCAGTATCATTTGCGTGAAACAGTATCTATGATACAACGATTTTATATTTTATATTCACTCATTACTCATAGCCTTCGTTTGGCTTACAACACCTACACACACAATAAAAAAGTAGGTTTGAATTTTTTCTATTGTTTTAACTCGTTAAGTCTATCCAGAATTTTTCTTCCAACTCATATAAAATTAATATATTTAATCAAACATATTATACTTTCCCCCACTCGTTATTCATACCCATAATTTATCTTACAACTCACATACAATGAAAATATTCTGCTAAACTCGTTCGTATTTCTTCTCACTGATTATTCATAGCCATAATAAAGCTTGCAACTTACATACAAAAAATCTTAACACATACACCGCGTTTCCGCGGTTGTTAACGGATGGTTTGGTAAGGTAACAAGCAGCAGAATTGTGAAATCGACTTTATTGCTCGAATACATTTTTATCCTTCTTAAGACATTTGAAAATACAATTGCATGATAACATTTCACCACGTATAATAACAGTTAATTTTTAAAAAGGTCGTGAAACAGGCGAAATGTCATTCATTTATATCAGAACATGAATGAACAATTTACCTAATGGCACACATGTGACCGTAGGGAACGATTTAATTTATTTCCTTTTTTACCATTTTAATAAAGAAAATTTGCCAGTCGCAGTCGAAACAAAACCGAACGTGTCCCCGAAAAGAAGCTAATTAGAAGTAAGCAACAAAACTGCACGGCCTTGAAGCATGTCCGGCAGCAGAGCCACCCGCCACATCGCCGAATTTCGAGAGGGAATGATACAGAACTTCCTCTGATTGGCTCGATTACGATCCATTTCGTAGAAGTAATTGGCCCTGAAATGAAGCCTGTGGACGGAACAGAAATTTGAACGAATCTCCTCACAAAATGTTCATAAAATTTGTAATAAACTCGATAGTTCGTAGCTTAAGCGTTCATTTTTAATAATCCATCACACGAGAAGGATGTTGTTAGTCTAATGTGAAATCAGCATTCCAAAAAAGTAAAATTGTTTTCTGACGATTAATTCGTGTTTTTACGATTGTTGAAACTCGAACTCACTTTCCAAAGTTTCTTTCGTCGCTTGATTAAAATTGTCATTCACCTTCCATTTATCGGAAAGACAATTCAAATTCATTTTGAGTTGCATGCGAGGCACGTGCTAGGCTAGAATGGAATCAGAATCAAACGATTTCATGACTGCTTTCTCACTTATGCTAAACTTCATAGCTCGGGAATATTTGTATGGGTTCTTTTCTTACTATGTTACAATTGACTTTCATATTTAGCCTTGATGCTTGTATTGAGTGCGGGGATTAAAGTGAAGGCGTGATTATTTTTCCTTTCTAACAGCGCGGCAGATTGAGTGTTTAGGTGTGAGTAGCGATGTGAGTGTTAGGTGTGAGTAGCGATGTGAGTGTTAGGTGTGAGTAGCGATGTGAGTGTTAGGTGTGAGTAGCGATGTGAGTGTTAGGTGTGAGTAGCGATGTGAGTGTTAGGTGTGAGTAGCGATGTGAGTGTTAGGTGTGAGTAGCGATGTGAGTGTTAGGTGTGAGTAGCGATGTGAGTGTTAGGTGTGAGTAGCGATGTGAGTGTTAGGTGTGAGTAGCGATGTGAGTGTTAGGTGTGAGTAGCGATGTGAGTGTTAGGTGTGAGAGTTTTGGGTATCGCCGACATTAGCTGGGCTTCCTCTTTCGTTTCAGACAAGAGAGAACGTATTTTTGTCAATAGTGTGTGAACATGTTATTCGTATTCGTATTTATTATGAGTATTCGTATATGAGTATAATAGGTATTTGTATAAAATACACCTACTCGTGTTAAGGGGACATCATCATATCTGTAACACGGATTCATGTCAAAAACACGTATTCTTAACAATTACACGTACCCGTATAGGTTTCATATCATCATATCTGTTTTACGCATTCGGGTAAAAAAATACGTACTCACATCTATTCCACGTAATTGTTTCTATTAAACGTATTCGTATCAAAAATATGTATTCGGATCTCATATGCAATCCTACCAATTCTACTTAATCGAATCTTTTATTCGTATTTGTACGCATAAAATAATTAACGGTTCTTATCATGGTTGCTCCGAAATATGCAGTTCATTTGCGTTTTTCAAAGGTGCAAAAATCGCGTCATTATTTATGGTACATAAAGTTAGCATTGACTGCCGTTAAGGTTCCGTCACTCGTAGAAAGACATTTCCAGCAATGAAATAACGAACTTGTGATACTCGTCCCAATCTCAGAGAACTATATATAGTTCACGAAGTCAGCACAATGAATCATATTTGTATTCATCTTGAATAATTTGGAATCAAATTGTTTTTGCGTTCATTTATTCCCTGATGATTTTTGAACTAAAACTGTTGATACTTTAATGCATCAAATCAGAAGATTTTTTCCCAAAAAAATGAAATTTTTTATTCAAATAAGAAATCCATTTCGGTTGTATCAGTTGCAATCGCTTGTAATTTTTATCTAGCTTCATCACGTAAAATATTCCGTGCAACATTGATGTCAAATATTTAGTGTAATATTATTAACCTTAAATGTTTGCTGCCAAAATTAATCTCAAATGTTTAAGGCAATATTAATCTAAAATATCAGTGCAACGTAAATATCAAATATTTATCTCAATGTTAACGTTAGATAATTAGCGCAATAATAATCTTAAGCAATCTTTACAATATCAACGTAAAATTCTATCTAGTTGTACGAACACTCCCCCTGCCCCCACGCTGGAACGCAGTTCACAACGCATGCGCTCCCGGAAGAAGACCATCGCGGCGTCTGCATATCGACGTCGCACTAACTGTATCGCGCGCCGCTCCTTTTGAGTCCCATAGGAAAATAAAGAAAGACTGCGGCCATAAAGCGGTCCAAGAATGGCTACCGCAGTCACAGGCATCGTAAGAAGGCTCATTAAATGCTTACTAACCTGAACAGCCGGTGCTGGACTAGCTGGCTTCACCGACATATTTAGAAGCTAAACTGACTCCTAGCTGCCCACTTCCACCGGCAAAAAAATGTCTTCAACCGAATCGAAACTGGCCGGCTTCTTTAATTCTGGCATGAGTTTCATGGGTTGGATGTTCGTTATTTTCGTCGCTCGGAAATGTTTTGCGGTGCCGGATGCGGAAAGGGTTGTGTAATCTACAAGATGCAGAATTGTTCAGTGCATAATTTCAGTTGTAAGTTTTACAGATACTTTCATTTAGATGTGTTCAAAGTTCTAAGTTTCCTCTTTTGTCTTTTTTAAAGTTAGGGATATCTGGGACTGTTTTTCTATATGTTATTTAGACTCAATTTGAGTGTATCACTGGCTATATATGAAATACAATGAAAAACAAGAAATTGTGCAAGTGCGTGTCAGCCATTTTGTTCAATGAAGTGTGCGTGAGAGAAGGGTTTCTCCCGACCTACACGGACGTTCGCCTCTATGACGGAGGGGCGAGACTATCGACACTGACGTGTGATTTTCGGAAGAAGTTATTAGAGCGTGAGTTAGATCAGAAAAGAAAAACATGACTGTTATAATGAAAGCAACAGGTCTTGTTGAGTTAGTCAGAAAATACTTTGTCGTTAGGCAGGATAATAACAGTTCAAACCATTGGTGTAAAGAGCTTAAACTTTTAGTAGTCTTTAGTAGGCTACGTACGCGGTATAAAAGCTTAGAATTATTACTTTTTGCAATATAATGATGATAATCTCCGTTAAAAATGTCTCATTTCTAGCTCATATCGTAGCTTAGTCTCTATCGAAGAGCTTAAGCTACCGATTGCTCGTTTTCATGACTAAAATTCTCCCATAATACACCTTATTGCTCGATTGTTTGGTTTGAACGTCCCTAGTGCATCCTGTTAACTGATTACTTGATCCGTAATTAATGACAGCAGATTTCTGTTTTGAAGTTGAAATTTAATTATATTGATCGAAATTTAGTCCGACGCATTTCTTACACAAAACTGAAGGTGTTAAAAATACGAAGAGAAAGCGCTTTCAAACGGCTTCTTTTGAAAAACTTTTCGGTAGTTAATTTTGGCTTCATAAAAACAGAAAAAATATTTACATGTATTTTTTGTCGTCTGTATTCAGTTCTCATGTTCATGATTTGAGCTCTGATTTAGTGGGTATATCCATGACATCTTCTTCTATTAAAAGTACATAATTGAGATTAAAAAGGCGAATCACAAGGAAACATAAGCTGTGTTCACATTGTTTGAAGTCGTTCCGCTCGCACCAGTCGGGTGACGTCATTACCTGTGGAACATTGAGTCAGTTTCATGTCTTCAACGCGAGCGTACACGCTCATAACTAGAAAACCCTCTTCCTGTAAAATAAACAAAATTCAAAGGAACTCATTTTAAATTTTCATTCCAAAAATATGGCTTATTCCAAAACCATGATGGTAAAAATCATTTTATTTATTGGGCTCCCAAACGCGTTGTAACTAGAAGCAGGTGGCAATGACGGCTTAGCATGCACCCATTTCTCACAGCTGTGTCGGACTTCAAAAAACTTTCTTCCTATCTCGATAAGAAAAACACCGCATTCACAATGCGGGATTCGAACCCTCATATTTCCACATGAAGCGAACGCTCCTACCCACTGCGCTCAAGGGACCACTACGTACATTGCAGCAACGCAATTCATGGAAATAGAAACATTTCAAACCAGAGGACCCATTAGGTTCGGTTGTTTTTGTGGCAAATTTTTACCCCAAATTGGTTGATGATCGTACTTCCCACAGAGGGGAAAATAATTCAATATCAGTAGAAAAGTTTTGAAATTGATTGCTGAAGAAACAATTGAAAAAATACTTCGTAAACTGAACATTTGCCGCACACCGTGGATAATACAGCTTGTGGATAGATAAAATTTCGGTAAAGGCAAATGTGAACGAAACACGTACCGTACACCCGCTGTTACCTACGCAATAAATCTGATTGTACCTGTACACCTGATAGTACCTGTGCAGCACACCTGATAGTACCTGTGCAGAACACCTGATAGTACCTGTGCAGAACACCTGATAGTACCTGTGCAGTACACCTAATAGTACCTGTGCAGTACACCTGATAGTACCTGTGCAGCACACCTGATAGTACCTGTGCAGAACACCTGATAGTACCTGTGCAGTACACCTGATAGTACCTGTGCAGTACACCTGATAGTACCTGTGCAGAACACCTGATAGTACCTGTGCAGTACACCTGATAGTACCTGTGTAGTACACCTGATAGTACCTGTGCAGTACACCTGATAGTACCTGTGCAGTACACCTGTTAGAACCTGTGCAGAACACCTGATAGTACCTGTGCAGTACACCTGATAGTACCTGTGCAGTACACCTGATAGTACCTGTACAGTACACCTGATAGTACCTGTGCAGAACACCTGATAGTACCTGTGCAGAACACCTGATAGTTCCTGTGCAGTACACCTGATAGTATGATAGTACCTGTGCAGTACACCTGAAAGTACCTGTGCAGTACACCTGATAGAACCTGTGCAGAACACCTGATAGTACGTGTGCAGTACACCTGATAGTACCTGTAGTACCTGTGCAGTACACCTGATAGTACCTGTGCAGAACACCTGATAGTACCTGTGCAGTACACCTGATAGTACCTGTGCAGAACACCTGATACCAGTGTAGCACACCTGAGGAACCTCTACCCACCGCCCAGCAACTCATACCTAAACACGCGACCGGTGTCCCCGTCATAACTTTGCCTCGTGAAGCCGCCCCCTCTTTCTGAAAGTCAATGGGTTCCTTGCAATGAAAGTAATGTTAATGGCAGTGCACGGGTTACCTGGGGTCATGTAGGGCGATCGTGTCAGGTTCCACTTAGTATTAAAACCATAATGAAAACTTGTTAATAAAGGCAGAGGCCTGAGAGTGGGCGTATCCTGAACCACCATCCTTGGAATTTTGTTTTGCCATTGAGTCGTAAGTTTTGATTTCCTAATTCGCTTCGTTTTGTTTATCAGCGTGCAATAATGCGTACGAATATGAAATTTGATTTTGTGATTCGCTTCGTTTTGTGTATCTGTGTGAGGTAATGTGTACGAATATTAAGTTTTGATAACACTACTCATTTCATTTTGTGCATCTTTGTGTAATGACATAGAATAATTTGAGCGTTTACAACACTCATTTTGTTTTATACATCTGTGTGAGTGATGATATGTAGAAATTTTTTATTTTAAATACACTATTCATTTCATTTTGTACAACTGTGTGTGATGATGAAAGCGAATGTTAGGTTCCAATAGCTCTTCTAGCTTCGTTTCGTTCATTCATGTGCGAATTTTAGGTCTTGATTCCTCTTCTTATTTCGTTCTGTAAATTTTTGTGTGATGATACGAATTTTACGAAACGCAATCGAGTGAGATGAACAATTTTTGTGAATCTATCGCATTTAACTCTTGGAACAATGCATAATTTTCCACGAAATTCAAATCCACAAGCTTTCATTACTAACTGGTTGATGATTTTCCCGAACTCTCCCCAACCCGAATCTAACCACGAAAAGCCGAAGAATTTTTTAAGATTTCCCACAAACTTTCTTAAATTTAGCAAAGGTGTGGCGAAGGCGACTTGGTATCGCCTTTAAAAAATTTTCATTTGAGCAAATTATTTCAGGCAGGATTATTTTAGGCTGGAACACATTCTGTTATTTACTTATTTATGAATGTTCGACCACACTCATTTATTTACTTATTTTTGAAAGTAAGGAACGACTGAATCCAATAATCAGACAGCACCTACATACAGGGCATTTTACAAGTCATTTCACCTCCCCTAGCGACAATATTTTCAGCGACAATAAAACTTCAAAATTTTCCGAAATTTTCATATTGCTATAAATATTTGGACTTAAACTCTCCAAATGGATTGGTATAAAAGAAAATTTAATTTGTTGCATTGATGCGGCGACTGCACTAAAAAAATTTTTGCGTGCGCGAATTATTTTATTTGAGACCTACCTACGGGTCTTAACGGCTGGATATGTTATCGTGTAACCGTTTTTACGGCTGTACGTTATCATGTAACGGTTTTTAACGGGTATACTTTAGTGTGTATCAGTCTTTAACGGGCACACTTCAGGGTGGGAGTTCTTAATGTGCGTATATCCGTTTGCAACGGTAATTAATGACCGTAATAGCGAGCAGAAATAGCCTAAACTAATTCTCTAACAGGTAACAGTCCTTAACGGAAGTGCAACAACTTGTGACGGTCCTTAAAGAACGTACGTTAGCGTAGAGAAGTTTTTAAAAAGCTTAAGTTAACGGATATCCTACAGTAACAGGGCGCACGCCAGCCTGTTACGGTCACTTGCAGATGTGCTCTCGTGTAACTTTATTTATTGACTGCGTGTGAGCGTGCATCCGTCCATAACGGGCGTACTTAGCGTGTATCCGTCCATAACGGGCGTACTTAGCGTGTATCCGTCCATAACGGGCGTACTTAGCATGTATCCGTCCATAACGGGCGTTCTTAGCGTGTATCCGTCCATAACTGGCGTAGTTAGCGTGTATCTGTTCTTAACGGGTGTACGTTAGCGTGTATCCGTCCATAACAGGCGTACGTTAGCGTGGATCCGTCCAAAACGGGCGTAGTTAGCGTGTATCTGTTCTTAACGGGCGTATGTTAGCGTGTATCCGTCCATAACGGGTGTACGTTAGCGTGTATCCGTCCATAACAGGCGTACGTTAGCGTGTATCCGTCCAAAACGGGCGTAGTTAGCGTGTATCTGTTCTTAACGGGCGTATGTTAGCGTGTATCCGTCCATAACGGTCGTACGTTAGCGTGTATATGTCCATAACGGGCGTACGTTAACGTGTATCCGTCCATAACGGGCGTACGTTAGCGAGTATCCGTTCATAACGGGCGTACTTAGCGTGTATCCGTCCATAACGGGTGTACGTTGGCATGTATCCGTCCATAACGGGTGTACGTTAGAGTGTATCCGTCCATAACGGGCGTACGTTAGCATGTAGCGGTCTTTACCAGGCACACGTCAGCGTGTATCCGTCCATAACGGGCACACAGCGTGTATCCGTCCATAACGGGCGTACGTTAGCGTGTAGCGATCTATAACGGGTGTACGTCAGCGTATAACGGCCTTTAACATACGTACGCCAGCGTATAACGGCGTTTAACATACGTACGCCAGCGTGTATCTATCCATGACTGGCACATGTCAGCGTGTAACAGCCTTTAATGGGTGCACGTCAGGGTGTATCCATCTATGACTGGCACAAGTCAGCGCGTAACGGTCTTTAACGGGCACACGCGAGCGTGTAACGGTCAGACCCGGGTACTCGAGGCGGTTGTTCTGCAAGTATTACATTTTCGCTCCGGAGACACACGGGGCATAAAATTAACATAATCACCTCTTCATCTTTATTTGACTACAGCTATCCGCTGCCTGTAAATGCTGCGCTTGGCGAGCGTGCGGCGCTCATATCACGGCAGCTTTGTGGAGCAATGGCCGCAGCTCCCTGTGTTGCGTCGGCTGTTGATGTGGCCTTATAGTGGGCAGTGTCTGCTGTTGATGTGGCCTTATAGTGTGTGGTGTCTGCTGTTGATGTGGCCTTATACTCGTAGTGTGCGGTGTCTGCAGTTCATGTGGCCTTATAGTGTGTGGTGTCTGCTGTTGATGTGGCCTTATAGTGTGTGGTGTCTGCTGTTGATGTGGCCTTATAGTGTGCGGTGTCTGCTGTTGATGTGGCCTTATAGTGGGCGGTGTCTGCTGTTGATGTGGCCTTATAGTGTGTGGTGTCTGCTGTTGATGTGGCCTTATAGTGTGCGGTGTCTGCAGTTGATGTGGCCTTATAGTGTGTGGTGTCTGCTGTTGATGTGGCCTTATAGTGTGCGGTGTCTGCTGTTGATGTGGCCTTATAGTGTGTGGTGTCTGCAGTTGATGTGGCCTTATAGTGTGTGGCGTCTGCTGTTGATGTGGCCTTATAGTGTGCGGTGTCTGCAGTTGATGTGGCCTTATAGTGTGTGGCGTCTGCTGTTGATGTGGCCTTATAGTGTGTGGTGTCTGCTGATGATGTGGCCTTATAGTGTGTGGCGTCTGCTGTTGATGTGGCCTTATAGTGTGTGGTGTCTGCTGTTGATGTTGCCTTATAGTGTGCAGTGTCTGCTGTTGATGTGGCCTTATAGTGTGTGGTGTCTGCTGTTGATGTGGCCTTATAGTGTGTGGTGTCTGCTGATGATGTGGCCTTATAGTGTGTGGCGTCTGCTGTTGATGTGGCCTTATAGTGTGTGGTGTCTGCTGTTGATGTGGCCTTATAGTGTGCGGTGTCTGCAGTTGATGTGGCCTTATAGTGTGTGGCGTCTGCTGTTGATGTGGCCTTATAGTGTGCGGTGTCTGCAGTTGATGTGGCCTTATAGTGTGTGGCGTCTGCTGTTGATGTGGCCTTATAGTGTGCGGTGTCTGCAGTTGATGTGGCCTTATAGTGTGTGGCGTCTGCTGTTGATGTGGCCTTATAGTGTGTGGTGTCTGCTGATGATGTGGCCTTATAGTGTGTGGCGTCTGCTGTTGATGTGGCCTTATAGTGTGTGGTGTCTGCTGTTGATGTGGCCTTATAGTGTGTGGTGTCTGCTGCTGATGTGGCCTTATAGTGTGCGATGTCTGCAGTTGATGTGGCCTTATAGTGTGTGGTGTCTGCTGTTTATGTGGCCTTATAGTGTGTGGCGTCTGCTGTTGATGTGGCCTTATAGTGTGTGGTGTCTGCTGTTGATGTGGCCTTATAGTGTGCAGTGTCTGCTGTTGATGTGGCCTTATAGTGTGTGGTGTCTGCTGTTGATGTGGATTTATAGTGTGTGGTGTCTGCTGTTGATGTGGCCTTATAGTGTGCAGTGTCTGCTGTTGATATGGCCTTATAGTGTGTGGTGTCTGCTGATGATGTGGCCTTATAGTGTGTTGTGTCTGCTGTTGATGTGGCCTTATAGTGTGCAGTGTCTGCTGTTGATATGGCCTTATAGTGTGTGGTGTCTGCTGTTGATGTGGATTTATAGTGTGTGGTGTCTGCTGTTGATGTGGCCTTATAGTGTGCAGTGTCTGCTGTTGATGTGGCCTTATAGTGTGTGGTGTCTGCTGATGATGTGGCCTTATAGTGTGTGGTGTCTGCTGTTGATGTGGCCTTATAGTGTGCAGTGTCTGCTGTTGATGTGGCCTTATGGTGTGCAGTGTCTGCTGTTGATGTGACCTTATAGTGTGTAGCATCTGCTGTTGATGAGGCCTTATAGTGTGTGGTGTCTGCTGTTGATGTGGCCTTATAGTGTGGAGCATCTGCTGTTGATGTGGCCTTATAGTGTGCAGTGTCTGCTGTTGATGTGGCCTTATAGTGTGTAGCATCTGCTGTTGATGAGGCCTTATAGTGTGCAGTGTCTGCTGTTGATGTGGCCTTATAGTGTGCAGTGTCTGCTGTTGATGTGGCCTTATAGTGTGTGGTGTCTGCTGTTGATGTGGCCTTATAGTGTGCAGTGTCTGCTGTTGATGTGGCCTTATAGTGTGTAGCATCTGCTGTAGATGAGGCCTTATAGTGTGTGGTGTCTGCTGTTGATGAGGCCTTATAGTGTGTAGTATCTGCTGTTGATGAGGCCTTATAGTGAGCAGTGTCTGCTGTTGATGTGGCCTTATAGTGTGCAGTGTCTGCTGTTGATGTGGCAATATAGTGGGCAGTGTCTGCTGTTGATGAGGCCTTCTAGTGTGCAGTGTTTGCTGTTGATGTGGCCTTATAGTGTGCAGTGTCTGCTGTTGATGTGGCCATATAGTGTGCAGTGTCTGCTGTTGATGAGGCCTTATAGTGTGTAGTATCTGCTGTTTGTGTGGCCTTATAGTGTGCAGTGTCTGCTGTTGATGTGGCCTTATAGTGTGCAGTGTCTGATGTTGATGTGGCCTTATAGTGTGTAGCATCTGCTGTTGATGTGGCCTTATAGTGTGCAGTGTCTGCTGTTGATGTGGCCTTATAGTGTGCAGTGTCTGCTGTCGATGTGGCCATATAGTGTGCAGTGTCTGCTGTTGATGTGGCCATATAGTGTGCAGTGTCTGCTGTTGATGTGGCCTTATAGTGTGTAGTATCTGCTGTTGATGTGGCCTTATAGTGTGCAGTGTCTGCTGTTGATGTGGCCTTATAGTGTGCAGTGTCTGCTGTTGATGTGGCCTTATAGTGTGAAGCATCTGCTGTAGATGAGGCCTTATAGTGTGTGGTGTCTGCTGTTGATGAGGCCTTATAGTGTGTGGCGTCTGCTGTTGATAAGGCCTTATAGTGAGCAGTGTCTGCTGTTGATAAGGCCTTATAGTGTGCAGTGTCTGCTGTTGATGTGGCCTTATAGTGTGAAGCATCTGCTGTAGATGAGGCCTTATAGTGTGTGGTGTCTGCTGTTGATGAGGCCTTATAGTGTGTGGCGTCTGCTGTTGATAAGGCCTTATAGTGAGCAGTGTCTGCTGTTGATAAGGCCTTAAAGTGAGCAGTGTTTGCTGTTGATGTGGCCTTATAGTGTGTAGTATCTGCTGTTGATGAGGCCTTATAGTGAGCAGTGTCTGCTGTTGATGTGGCCTTATAGTGTGCAGTGTCTGCTGTTGATGTGGCCATATAGTGTGCAGTGTCTGCTGTTGATGTGGCCATATAGTGTGCAGTGTCTGCTGTTGATGAGGCCTTATAGTGTGTAGTATCTGCTGTTGATGTGGCCATATAGTGTGCAGTGTCTGCTGTTGATGAGGCCTTATAGTGTGCAGTGTCTGCTGTTAATGGGGCTTATTGCGTATAGTGCATAGTGTCTGCTATTAATAGGGGCTAGTAGTGTATAGTGTTTGCTATTAATGTGGGGTTATAGTGTATAGTGTCGGCTGTAATGTGGGGTTACAGTGTACAGTGTTTGTTGTTAATGTGGGGTTATAGTGTATAGTGTCGGCTGTAATGTGGGGTTACAGTGTACAGTGTTTGATATTAATGTGGCGTTTTAGTGTATAGTGTCGGCTGTAATGTGGGGTTACAGTGTACAGTGTTTGTTGTTAATGTGGGGTTATAGTGTATAATGTCGGCTGTAATGTGGGGTTACAGTGTACAGTGTTTGATATTAATGTGGCGTTTTAGTGTACATATAGTGTCTGCTATTATTGTGGGAGAACATGCCCTGTGTTTGAACTAGTGCTATACAATTAATTCGTATTGTAACTTTTATGGTTACCATGAAGCGTTTTCCCATTAAATACGATCAATTTCCTTGGAATTTTCCTCGTTTTTAAGGTTCGCAAATCATATGGTATGTGATATGAAGTAGTGTACCATATTCGGTACGTAACGTAAAACTGCATGTATCTTAGCGTCACGTGATGTAACTTTAAACGCAACGTATTGTAACGAAATGTATTGAAGAAAATGTACTGTACATTTCCAGTTCATATTTTCAAGTCGTAGTTCATTTATGGTAATTTTATATATTTAAATTGTAGATTATTTACTAATTACATAGATGTGTGACCCATGTGAACGGTGATCACTAGAGTGGAAGTTTTGTGGTGGAGCAATGTTCTCCGGAGTAGTTTTGAATTTTTGTTTGCGTTAATGGTATTTCAGTTGAAAATTGCAGGTTAGTTTGGAATCTGTGGATGTTTTTAATGTTTTTTTTTTCAACAAGTATGACTTAATTCTGCCAAGGAACCTTTAACATTATACGTTTTAAAATACTTTTTTAATTTTCAAACTTTAGAGAGCTCAAATTTATTCGACCCAAATTTATACTCGACATTTTTCGTTACAGTATTCACTATCATTATCTAATGACGCAGCATAAATTTTATTCGTACTTCAGGGAAAACTGAGGGTAATGACAGCACTGACAACAGCAGTTCCATGACACATATCACTTCTGTGTTATCTGCTAAATGTAGCTGTCCCTCGATCGTGATGCATGGAGAGAAGGGAGACTAGAGCACCTGGTGTAGCATTTCTCTCTTTGAAATGTTATGGCATTCTATGTTTTTTATACGAATATAGTAAGAATTTTTTACGTTTTAGTGAAAAGAAAAAGAATTAAGATATATTTCAGAAACTTTAAAAAAGGAAGGGAGTTACGTGAACCGGGTGTAGCATTAATCCCTTTGAAATGCTATTGGATTCTATGTTGTATATTGTATGTGAAGAAATTTTATTTTTTATGTTTTAACGAAACGAAAATGAGTTGAGATAGATTTTAGAAATTTTGAAAGTTTTATAGACTTGATGCATAAAGATAAGGGAGTTAAGTGCACCGTGGTAGCATTTCTCTCTTTGAAGTACTATGGGAATCAATGTTTTATAGTTTATATGAACAAAGCTGATTTTTTTCATGTTTTAATGAAACGAAAAAGACTCAAGAAAGACTTCAGGAATTTGTAAAAAAATTAAATTAAAAAGATGATGTGTAGACGATACTTTTTTGCGTTTTAACGATAAGTCTTTTGCTACATGTAAGAAATTAGTGAATAAGATTGCCACGGTAACTATGATAACTGATGCACAAAGTCGAATGCCACTCCCTGATTGCCTAGCTTATCGTGTGAAAGATGGGTTTGAATGCTTGGATTTGTAAGGGTTCGTTCACTAAATCGACCACTACTACTTTGGAAAAGTTAGTCTGGTGCAGCACGGAGGTTAGCTTTCTCTCTCAAACCTTGACCAAGAAAATAAACTTGGGGTATAAGAGGGGATAAAGGAAAAAAACTTGGAGTATAAATGTAAATAAATAAAAATTAACTTTAAGTATGAATGTGAATAAAGGAAAAAAAATTGGGTACAAATGTAAATAAAGGAAATAAACTTATGGTTTATATGTAAATAAAGGAAAAAAACTTGGGGTATAAATGTAAATAAAATAAATAAACTCGGGGTATAAAAGAGAATAAAGGAAATAAACTCGGAGTATGAAAGGAAATAGAGGCGATAACATTAGGGCTTGAAAATAAATAAAGGACATAAACTTGGGGTATAAAAGACAGGGGTGGGGGAAAATTCAAATATTAAAATTTCGATCCATTTAAATGGAATCATTCTTAACAATTACTACCCTAGATATCCATCCCATATAGGACTATGGGTATTTTTACCTGAAATGTCACTTACGCTTAAATTTTAAAGCTACCCGAAGTCTGAAGTTATTAATCTTTTGATATTTGAACTAAATATGATCAGGACGGCTGAATTTGTTAATCATTTGATACTTGAATTAAATATAATTTAGGAAAAATCCAATTCTTCATCTTTTATTATTTGAATTATATATAATCACGTGGTCTGAAGTTATTATTTTTTGATATTTGAATTAAATAAAATTTAGGAAAAATGAAATTATTCATCTTTTATTATTTGAATTAAATATAGTCAGGTGGTCCGAAGTTATTAATCTTTTGATGTTTGAATCAAACATGACCAGGCATTCATTTCAAACTTCTTTATATCCGAACATTTCTCAAACCACTTCACCATCATTTCGTTCCTTTACACCATCACATGTATCATTTTGAATTTCACAACACATTGAAAAATACCTGCATGTTGCCCTTATTTAGTTCCATATTTCAAAGGGAGCACAAGACTTCAATTTGACAGAGGACTTACCCCGTACCCTTGCGTCGCTTTAATCAGCCACCAAAATATTAGCGAAGACCTTCAGGATGGGAATCATCTTCTCTGATCTAAAAACAAGTCGTCTTCAAAGACACAGCGGGTACGGGGACGGCTGCCCGTCGCCGAGACAGTAGACGGTTACCCACTCAAAACAACGTATCTCAAATACCAGAATCTCTTCCCTAAAGATCAGTAAAAGGTTCTTGGAGACATTCAGGAGCCGAAAAAGCGTATGGTTATCCCATGAAAAATCGTATCTTAAATACCAGAATCTCTTTTGAAGTTCAGGAAAGATTGTCGGAAACACTTGGGAGGGATAGTTGCCTACCAAAAAACCGTATCTTAAATGCCAGTATCACTTACGAAGATCACTCAAGGTTCTTCGAGACATTCAGGAGCCGAGAAAGCTTTAGTTACCTCCTCTCCATCAAAATACCGTATCTTAAAATACCAGAATCTCTTCCGATGATTAGTTGAAGATTCTACGAGATATTCAGGAGCCGAGACAACTTTAGTTACCCCCTTCCCCTTAAAACCAGTATCTGGTTTGCCAGAACCACTTTTGTAGATCAGTGAAAGATTCTTGGAGACGTTCCGGTGCCGAGACAGCGGATGGTTACCTCCCTAATAATACTGTCTCTTAAATACCAGAATCTTTTCCGAAGATTCTTAGAAGATTCTTCGAGACATGTAAGGGCCGAGACAGCGGATGGTTACTCCAAAAAAACGTATCTCAAACACCAGAATCTCTTTCGAAGATCAGTAACGGTTCTTGGAGAGATTCATGAGCCGAGACAGAGGATGGTTACCCCCCCTAAAAAACCGGATCTCAAATACCAGAATCTCTCCCAATGATCAGTGAGAGGTTCTTGGAGACAATCAGGGGCGATTAAAAAAGTTCACTTTAACATTCGCGTAAATGAAATGATTTTAACCTACTAGAAATGGTGTTGAAGCCATCAAGGTAATGAAGGACATTTAGAATTTTGTTTTGTGCTTCCCTTTAACTTAAACGACTGCATTGGAGTACTGAAAAAATTCAAATTTTTTGAAATGAGAATAACATTCCAAATCCCATTTACATAATTAAGTTATTATCAGTGAATGAAACTATGTAGGCACATTGTGTGCGTGACGTACATGTATGTGCTCACCCGAAAAGAGATATTTAAAAGTACTTAATTTACTTAACTTTTTGTTGAAGTGAATAGGAAACTTTGAGGTTTGGTAACAGTCAACGTAAAAAATGCACTAGGATAAGATCTAGTTTTTCATAATCTAGTGTTGTATAATACAATATATTCATGCATAGAAAACTATAATCATACGATTTTTGTAATCGTCCTATACAAAAGCCAGGCCAATTTCCAAAATACGGCTATGAAATATCTCTCATTTTAAACTTTTTAACTAATTTTTGCTTTATACTCACGTGCACACATACATATCTCTGTATATAGATATATATTGTTTAAAATGTACATATGTGTGTGTGTTTATATATATGTTATGTAGATAAAGAATAAATACACTTCATTTGAAAATATTTTTTTGACATGAATTACTTCTCTAACTTGGAAGAAACGCATTTTTTTACGGTACGGGCTCCCTAGATAATTTTTAATGCTAGTAATTATACATGCATAGCTTCTATCCAATAGCCGGCAAGCTCCTGCTCACGAGATGGCACATGGCTATTTCTGAGCAGATTTTAATTGAATAAAAGGAAGGAATAATTGTTGTGATTTTTGGAACCTCTGTCGCCATAACATCTCTTTCTCCTCGCTGAGATGGCGTTGATTCTGATGTGCGTCAGAAATGAAAGGTCTCGGGTTCAATAACTCAGAATTAAATTTAATTGTTTGCTTCGGAGTTCCTTTGAGTGCCTGTGCTCATTGCGCGGCGCTGCGCGTTGTCATGAGCTGCCCAACTGCTTTCTTGTGTACTTTTTTCCGGCACAATAAGTGGTATATCTTTTGCACAACACACGTTCTTGCTTACGTTGTTCCTTACGTGTTATTTTGTGTGTACTACACACGTTATTCCTTACACACTGTACGTGCTATTTTGTGTGTACTAAACACGTTCTTTCTTATACACTGTACGTGTTATTTTGTGTGTACTACACACGTTTTTCCTTACACACTGTACGTGCTATTTTGTGTGTACTATACACGTTCTTTCTTATACACTGTAAGTGTTATTTTGTGTGTACTACACACGTTCTTGCTTACACACTGTACGTGTTATTTTGTGTGTACTACACACACTCTTTCTTACACACATTACGAACTGTGCTCAGCAATATATGAGTTCACAGTACGTGCAGTTCTAGGCGTACTACACACATTCTTTCTTACACAGTGTTACTGCTGTGTTATTTACTGTGTACACACGTGTTTTTCTCTCATATTGTATGTGCTGATTTGTATTACTTATTCTCTTTCTTGCGCGTTGCACGTACACATCTTATCTAATCACACCATACACAACACATCTAACCTAATGACATCATACACATGACATCTAATCTAATCACACCATACACATCACATCTAATCTAATCACACCATACACATCACATCTAATCTAATCACATCATACACATCTCATCTAATCTAATCACACCATACACATCACATCTAATCTAATCACACCATACACAACACATCTAACCTAATGACATCATACACATCACATCTAATCTAATCACACCATACACATCACATCTAATCTAATCACACCATACACAACACATCTAATCTAATCACACCGTACACATCACATCTAATCTAATCACACCATACACATCACATCTAATCTAATCACACCATACACATCACATCTAATCTAATCACACCATACACATCACATCTAATCTAATCACACCATACACATCACATCTAATCTAATCACACCATACACATCACATTTAATCTAATCACACCATACACAACACATCTAATCTAATCACACCATACACAACACATCTAATCTAATCACACCATACACATCACATCTAATCTAATCACACCATACACATCACATCTAATATAATCACACCATACACATCACATCTAATCTAATCACACCATACACATCACATCTAATCTAATCACACCATACACATCACATCTAATCTAATCACACCATACACATCACATCTAATCTAATCACACCATACACATCACATCTAATCTAATCACACCATACACATCACATCTAATCTAATCACACCATACACATCACATCTAATCTAATCACACCATACACAACACATCTAGTCACACCATTCACATCACATCTAATCTAATCACACCATACACATCACATCTAATCTAATCACACCATACGCAACACATCTAATCTAATCACACCATACACATCACATCTAATCTAATCACACCATACACATCACATCTAATCTAATCACACCATACACATCACATCTAATCTAATCACACCATACACATCACATCTAATCTAATCACACCATACACATCACATCACATCTAATCTAATCACACCATACACATCACATCTAATCTAATCACACCATACGCAACACATCTAGTCTAATCACACCATACACATCACATCTAATCTAATCACACCATACACATCACATCTAATCTAATCACACCATACACATCACATCTAATCTAATCACACCATACACATCACATCTAATCTAATCACACCATACACATCACATCTAATCTAATCACACCATACACATCACATCTAATCTAATCACACCATACACATCACATCTAATCTAATCACACGATACACATCACATCTAATCTAATCACACCATACACATCACATCTAATCTAATCACACCATACGCAACACATCTAATCTGATCGTTGCACATCTTGCAATGATGAATTTTTGTCTGAATGAAAGGTATTGATGGCAGAAACTAAGACGCTTTCTACCTCTACTCACTTCTGAGAGACTTACTCGAGCTCTACCCTCTCTACCGGGCCCGGAAATACTGTTTACTCAAACTTTATTGACCAGTTTATTGAGCAACTTGTTGCCAGCCATTCTCCTTATTAAGAGTCAATATCACCGTGATTGTGATTACTCATCCGCCATCTGATCAGCCGCCTCATTTTATGGATGATTCGTACACTGTATTCCTACGGGGCTTGGCCCGCATGGCTTGGCTTGGTATTCAGGTAATCTTGCATGACCGTGTTTTCCCGCGGGCACCATCAGAATAATTTGGCCGCTTTTTGAAGGATGCTTATGGCTTTTTGATTTGCCCAAAGGGTTGTGGGACTCCAAAACGATCCTGAGAGGATTTCGAGGCAAACATGGTCCGATATGAGGCGGAAACGGCAAGATCGCTTCAATTTTGCGCCAGGCTTTACTTGAAACTTCTAAACATTTCCACTTTTTGATGGGGCCTTTGAATTTCGGAGGCTCGAAAGGCATCAATTAGTGATTGGCCACTAATCAGGAAGTGCACACACGAGAAGTACATTATTGCTCCTCCGCAAGCGAAGCCTGGCGACCAGGGACCTCGATTTGTCGGAGGTTGGAAGTGTGCGATTTGAATTACTTAGCGCAAATCGCCGCCCTAAATATATTCTCCTACGAATGCGAAGTCATTTATGAGACCTATATTTGTTTTTCTAGGAATTGAATGCCACTTTTGAGACGTAAATTTGTTCCCCTTGGAATATAAAGTCATTTTTGAGACCTAAAATTGTTTTCCTAAGAAATTGAAAGCCATTTTTGAAACCTGAATTTGTTTCTCTACAGTTACAAAGTCATTCATGTGACCGAAATTTGTTCCCCATAAATACGAAGTCATTTTCAGAATTAAATTTGTTTTCGTATAAACACGAAGTCATTTTTTTTTGCTAACTTATATTTCCCAGAAGATACAAAATTATTTTAGAGGCCTAAATTGGTTTCCGTGCAAATACGAAGTAATTTTTTGAACGTAGGTTTATCTATCTACAAATATGAAGTCAAGATATATTTGAAGTTCATTACGTGTTAAAATTCTCAGCAAATTGCTTATCATTTTACCTATTGACTATAGTGTGATTTAGTAAAATGATAAGCAATTTACTGAGAATTTTAAAACGTAATGAACTTCAAACATATCGTGATGCTGAGAAATTATGAAGTCATGACTGAGGCATAAATTTATTCTTCTTTAAATTTTAAGTCACGGTCTTAGGGTAAATTTATTCAGCCTAAAATTTGAAGTCACGGCCTTGGCGTAGATTTATTCAGCCTGAAATTAGAAGTCACTGCCTTAGCGTAAATTTATTCTTCTTTAAATTTTAAGTCAGGGCCTTAGGGTAAATTTATTCTGCCTGAAATTTGAAGTCACAGCCTTAGCGTAGATTTATTTAGCCTGAAATTTGAAGTCACGGCCTTAGCGTAGATTTATTCAGCCTGAAATTTGAAGTCACGGCCTTAGCGAAGATTTATTCAGCCTGAAATTTGAAGTCACGGCCTTAGCGTAGATTTATTCAGCCTGAAATTTGAAATCACGGCCTTAGCGTAGATTTATTCAGCCTGATATTTGAAGTCACGGCCTTAGCGTAGATTTATTCAGCTTGATATTTGAAGTCACGGCCTTAGCGTAGATTTATTCAGCCTGAAATTTGAAATCACGGCCTTAGCGTAGATTTATTCAGCCTAAAATTTGAAGTCACGGCCTTAGCGTAGATTTATTCAGCCTGAAATTTGAAGTCACGGCCTTAGCGTAGATTTATTCAGCCTGAAATTTGAAATCACGGCCTTAGCGTAGATTTATTCAGCTTGATATTTGAAGTCACGGCCTTAGCGTAGATTTATTCAGCCTGATATTTGAAGTCAAGGCCTTAGCGTAGATTTATTCAGCCAGAAATTTGAAGTCACGGCCTTAGCCTAGATTTATTCAGCCGGAAATTTGAACTCATGACCTGGGCGTGAATTTCTCTTGCACGGAACACAATCTCGATCTAGTTGAAAACTAGCTTCATTAAAAATAAGAAGCAATGATATACAGGGTGTTATAAAAAAACGAACACTGTTTGAATAGTAATAACTTGTTAACTGATGGCACGATTGAAAATATCTTTCATTTGGCTAGATGAAGAATATTTTTTTGACTTAAATATCAAGACAAATGTTTCATTAACATAAAACTCTGGTTATGACTCCTGAATCCGTGCATAGGTAAATAAAATATTTTTGAAACAAATA
Organism: Morinoia aosen; assembly: GCA_030386875.1. NCBI lineage: Eukaryota > Metazoa > Arthropoda > Malacostraca > Amphipoda > Talitridae > Morinoia > Morinoia aosen. Next base: position 23,667,845 of record CM059558.1, read on the forward strand.
ATCGCGAATGATAAAAACTATTTAAATATATTTTGTAACATAAATACCAGCAGAATTAACTTGCCAAACCAGCCGTATGATTACTTCCTTTTTTAAATGTTCAAGAGGTTGCCCAAAAAGTGCAGCTCACAACCAAACAAAGAGTACTCATCGTCACTGTTCATGCTTGAACCCGAAGCTATACGCTGATAAAGGATAATTTTGAAAGAAACTTTCAAAAAATAATATTCTCCCTTTAAAAAAATAATTTTGACCTTTGTTTTGAAATTTCAAAATAAAGGCAATTCTGAACCAAAATAAAGGCAACAGCGGAAGGTTGAAAACTGCACGGACAAATATTAATGGAGTTTTATAAATTATTCAAGAAGATCCGACCGTCTCTTGTAGAAGAAACCTTTCAAAGTTGACATTGGCTTCTTTTCATTACATTATCGAAAAAGATCAGCACTTCGATTCTCATAAATTATACACCCAATAGCAAGTTACTGATGTAGACTGGCATCGACAGCTGGCTTTCTGTAATTGAGTTGTTAACCGAGGTGAAGAGTTTTTCCGACGATTGGTTGTAATCGATAAGGCGGTTTTCCATTTAAATGCAAAAATTATACAACCTAGAATTTTTAATTACGTATTTCATTACGACAAAACTTAACAACAAAACAAACTGTTTTTCATTAAGAAAAACAGCAAAAGATTTAAAATGCTTGCGTTATTGAATGTACTCACTGCTCACTATCAGAATGCGATAACAACTCAGCGGAATATAAATCCAACAATTGGCATAATTGATGTTTAAGAAATGAGAAAAATTAAGTTTTTTCTTGTAGCATCGAACTTTTTAGATAATTAGGTCATTATCAGTGCCTGAAACTATTCATGCATTATTGTACGCCCTATTATTGTTCTAATAGGGTGTATGCGCCTTAGAATGACCCTCCTGAGAACGCTTCATTTGATGTTCGCTTCAAACATGAAGAGGTTATTGAGTGGTAAAGCAATAGGTTTACCAACAGTGTTAAAGCAACAGGTATGTGTGATACAGGTCCTATGTTTTTTATGAGGGCCATCTTAACTACAAATTTATAAAATACTTTCTCAACAAGAAACATAGTCTGGGAAATTTATCTGCTACCGATAATTAATTTTAACGTAATCAGTTTTTAAGCAGTTAATGATGCGCGGTACCTTCAGTTCATACAGGAGGAAAGCGTCCTCGATCAGCATCCGGTCTGAGATTTAAATTGGTCTGGTGGATGCAGGACGGTGGGCCTTGCCATCGGCAAATTTTGGTGCCCGAATATTTGGAACAGAATTTCAGGACCATGTCGACCTCGTAGGACAGGGACAAACCTCACTCAATGTGACTTCTTTTTGTGGGGTATTTACAAAGTAAAGTCCACATAGTTCCATCTCTGAGTGTAGATGACTTAAGGGAAAAGATTATACGACAGATTTCAATGCTCTCCGATAAAACATGGTAAAGAGGATTTAAGCTGATTTATCTGGGACAATGATACAGCGGATGATAAAGTTTGCATTGAAAAGGTTGAATGAAAATCATTCGAAAATGTCATAAGAATAATCGTCGCGAAATTGACAGCACGTAAAAATTCACATTTACTCTAACAATTTTGTCAAGTTATTGCTAAACTAAAAAATATTCATTCAAATAGGGCTTCGCATATTGGTTTGCAGTCATGCAACCAAATAAATTCAACTAGCTTTATTATCATTTTCTATAATATGTTACAAAGAGTGTTTTGGATATCTTCGCACGTTTTAAGTAGGTATAACCAGAGTCAATAAAAACTGTATGGTTCTTATGCCAAATAACAATTTCTGCGTCTAACTAAGAAAAGAACATTTGAATCGTATTATTAGTCAGCAAGTTATTAACTTTCAAACAAGGGTTCTTTTTTTGTGAAACACCATGCATAATAGCTAATTCATTTTCCTAGATCATGAAATAATCTAAGAGTTGACGTTTTAACGCTAAAATTCATGAATCTATAAGGAATAAGTGCTAGATCAAAATATATTATTCACGCCTTAAAACATTTCAGGTAAAAAAAAACCTTTAAATACACGCACAGAAATGTGGAAACATACTCGTATATTACTTTGCGTCTTACTTCATATGTCACAGACTGCAAATTCCAGTTACGCACACTGACGCTGAAATTCACAGGTATTTGTGTATCGGATCATTTGCTCGTATCGAATAACTTGCAACACACATTTAGCATCTGATAGCCATTAGCTTCACACAGTACTGTGTTAGAGCGTGAAAACTACGCTCTCAGGCGCGTATGCCAGCGACGCGTTCCTTCATTTGGAAAAAACGAAATTGAGCGGCTGCAGAATTACTCGTTAAAAGTAAACACGTATTTTCAGTAGCATCTCTGCGCATCGCTGACAGAAGTGAGATAACACAGCTTTGTTATTGAAAGAGAAGTGTATAATGAAGGTAATAATAAAAGTAATAACAAATTAATACGGTTTTGATTAAATTTTCTTGATATATGATCCCGGACAAAGTTTAAAATAAATACTTTGGATTATTCAGCTCACATAAAAAAGGGACACGCAACTTTCACTAAATATATGCTGTTTTGATACGATTGGTAGCGCGCACAATCGTCGGGCAAACAATCCCCTACAATCTAAACAAAATTCGTTCCTGGATTTGCCGAGTTAAGATTACGGCTGTGGAGTTTGTGTTCATTTGCGGAGAAATTGCAGAAAGCGCGACAGCGCGTGACTGCCACCTGCGCTGACTTGTCGGGAACATGTTGGTTGCGGGTTCTGGACAGACGAGTGGATCTCGGCGCATGCGCGGAAATCGTTGAATAAATTGTGGCAGGACAATGGAATATAAATTGAAATTTGCTTGTCATTCTATGGGAACATGATTTAACTTCGAGAACAATTGGTCATTTCCTTTTCTCGCGTTATGTGGGTTTTAAATAGCAACGAAGAAGGGTGGAAATTAAAAATTAATTTGAACAATTGTACTCTTGTTGCATCATTTATTTTAGTTCACGTTCAGATACTGCAATAGTGCATTGGGAGTAAAAAGATGCATGTAATAAAATGATTTTGCAACCTTCTAGCCTGTGGAAACTGATTAGCAGCATTTTAAAGTACACAATGTCGTTTTCATTGCCATTTTTGTAGATCATAGCAGCGACAGATAAATTTTATAAAAAAATCACGTAAGTCCGCAAATAATTTTTCATGCATTTATTAGTCAAGGAAAATGAGGGACTAAAAAGTAGCCCCTTTCTCGAGTATAGCACCCTTATGCTAGAACAGTGGTCGCAAAACTATGGCCCGCGGGCCAAATCCGGCCCGCCAGTGTGATCAATCTGGCCCGCAACAATACTCAATAGTAATTGAATTAGCGAATTTAGCAAGCGTATGCTCGCTCAGGGCGCGTACTCGGCGACTACTCTAGAAATTATGGATAATGGCCGAAAAATTAAAACGCTTTTGACCCTTGGAACTTAATGGAGTGATCGGTGTGGCCCTAGGGCTGAAAAGTTTGGAGACCCTCATGCTAGAATATACTGTCCGATGAATCCTTAAGTGTTAAATCGCGAATATATATATTTATATTATAAATACGTGTGTGGTGTATATATATATATATACATATATAAATATATATATAAATATATATATATATATATATGTATATATATATATATATATATATACAGGTATATTCATAAACCCAAAGATTATATATTTTGGAAAAAACAAAAATCATTCAGAAATTTAAAAATCGTGCGTGGAGAATTGACCCAATTCAAACAGTCTCTTCACTCCTAACACTGAGATCGTTCTCTTAGAAAATTTTGCCCAAAAATAAATGAATGATTTAGAAAAAATGAATAAATAATTAGCAATTCAGTTTAATCTTCAGAATCAGCAATAACTCAAGAACAAATGATGTCAGAAATATTGTGGGCATCTGCGAATAACTTCAGAAACTTCTGCAACAGAAAACTTTCAAAATGAATCACGTAAAATATGGTTCTCACAATACTGTACAAAATACGTGTGTTTCAAATGATTTTATTTTAGATATTTCTTGTAACAACTGCTATTTCCGCCATTTCCGTGCAATGCTTTTCCAACCGCATTGTTTTATACCTTACGTTCATGTCTCCTTCATTACCATCGTTCCACCCTTCACCCCCTCATCCCCTCCCCTCACATCCTCTCACTTACCGAAGTTAGCCCTCCTAATGAGAGAGGTAGCGGAGTCGGAGTTCCTTCGCCATACTCGAGGCAGTCTTTTTTCCATTGCCACGACGAAGAAATCCCTCAATTTTACCTCGAGTCATCTCGCCTGCTCAAAGATGTCAAGTTTCATTACGGAATCTCTACTGAACTTTCAAAAATTCAGCCATTTGAATGAAAAATCAGGATCCATTTGCGACCTGGTAGAACACGGTAGGTGGGGCGAGCGCGTCTTAAGTATAATCTTGCCCGAGAAAAAAAAAGTATGGAATTTTCTATGACATCCTTGCAAAAACTCGTCACTTCATGCATGCATGGAACATTATGCTGTGTTCTTTAACAGCGCGGTGCATGTCAAACCGAGTTACAAGCGTTTCTTTTGTATAGTGTTGCTCAAAATAAAAAAGTGTGAAATTTTCTACAACATCCTTGCGGAAAACTCGTCACTTCATACATGCATGGAGCATAATGCAGTGTTCTTTAACAGCGTGGTGCATGCCAAACCAAGTCCTAAGATACCTCAAGACAATTCACGTATTTTTCTCGGCCGCGAATGTTTCACGTACTTCAGGAAATGTTTCACGATTAAATTCAGTTACTAACGAAGAAATAACGAGCGTTGCAGGGGAAGGGCTAGACCGACATGAGCCATCCACCAAAATCGAAGGCACGCAAAAGGGGAGCCTTCAATGACTCAGAGAGAGAGAGCGGTATTCTGTCGACCACGACCCTCAGTATTGTCGTTTTCCACCAACCGAGTTTGTCGAATTGCTGTAGTGGAGAATTTTGCCTTTCTCCTTTATGTGAATCGCGGTCATGCCGCTTCATTCTTCAGTCCCCTGTCATGAAGGGTGTCTTCGGTATCAACGCTATTGCAAATCCCCCTCGCAATTCGGCAGGAATCTTTCAGATGCCGAATTCTTTCTGAGCGAAAGTAAACGAGAAGCTGGGAGCCGGCTGCAACCTTGGGTTCATATATAGCCCACTTCAATATTAGTTTACAAAACCAACCCTAGGTGATCGAGGGGCTCCATGTAGTAAAATATCTGCGGAGATGACTGACTTCCCAACAGGATTAAAAATGAACGGGTATCAGCCCAGTATTTGCAACGCAAATTAAAATCCCAGTCGACAGAATTTCGTACTTCTCTCGTGACTAGGCTGAGGCAAACGCCCTCAAGCAAACAACTAGGTTAAGTGAATCAGGTTAAACATTATTGTACGCTATAGAATGGCGTTGATAATAGTGTGCCCTAAAAGTCGCTGAGCTTATTTCGGGCCCACAAGTAGCTAAACACAAATGTGCCCACTGCACTAGACTTAAGAAACAATCTACTTCTATATCGCTTGTGGTAAAATAAATTAACCAAACTATTTAATGGTTAAATGATCTCTGGGATGAAACGCTATATTGAAGGCACTTTTGTGTTTCATGTAGAAAGCTGTCAGAACATAAGATGAATTAATTACGCTGTGTCAGCCATCGAACTTCAGCTGATTGTGGAACTGCATTCACACAACCTTTCCTATTAACAACTACCACGCAAATTACGGTAAAGTGTCCCAAGTGCTCCAAAAAATGAGGTTCTGTTTCGATGAATGATCTAAATTTTCAGAAGCAGAGCCGTTGGATATGAAATACAACAACTCAAAACACAGACTAACGAACGCCTAAGCCTTGCAATACGTATCGTGAAAACTGTCATTAATGAATATCATAAATTGCAAGCCTCGTTTTCTTGCAATGCTGTACATGCACGACCGCTTTCACGCCTCCGCCATTAGAGGCTTAAATGAGGCTCATCAAAAAGAGGGAAATCTAAGCTTGGAGTTTTATAAATTCTTTTTCACTATGTTCTTCTGTGCGCTGAACCGTCGCTGGTTCGTAGAAGAGTAGAAGGATTTAATGGTAATGAAACATCTGCGTAGAAGGCCTTTATAAAATAGCGTCAATGAAGTTAGGAACAGACTTCGAAATTTTTATTAATATTTCTCAATGGGCGTTGTTAGCGCCCTGGAAGACGAGCTGAAGCGCGGTAAAAAGTTAGAAGTTTGAGGGCAAAAAGTTAAAAGTTTGATGTTTAATGGCGTGTTAAGCTGGAGATACCAACTTCGGCAACTTCGGCTATGCCTTTTTAAGACGCCTATTGATATGAACGAAGAATATTTTAAAACTTTATGTGTGATAATTTGGAAGAGTACGCTCAGCCACAACTGGGAAAAAACGTAAAAAATCCTGAAGTCATGACATATTGGTTAAAATTTTAAAATTCAAGATTTTCAACACTGACTAAAAACTCAGCATATTTCTCTACATTTCTATTTATGGATTATAGACGCATCTTTTAAAGAAAAAATTAAAGTCTAAATATTATGTATTGGAGTTGCTCGTGGTTTTTATGGTTTCCTCATGTTTCTTGATACATATGCTAAGCATATATTTCAATCTATGGATTATATACGAATGTTTTAACGAAAAAATGTCAAATTTAGATGTTGTGCAGTAAAGTTCTTTGCAGTTTTTCTGATTTCCCCCTAGGTTTTGGATGTAATCAAGGCAGTCGAATAGCGAATTTATAGAATCGCTTGACAAAGCTTGTCCTGTCATACAGTTTCGGCTCATGAGAAATTTAAATTAAAAATAGTAAAAATAATAGAATAAGATACAATACGTAATAAAAAGAATGTGAAAGATGAGGTAAATAAAAAATTTAAAATAATTATGAAGTGACACGCGTCATAAAACAACTTTATACCATAACAGTTTGGACATCTTCTTGAAATTTGAGAACCATTTATCTGTTTTAACGTTAGGAAACGTTAAAAAAAACTTAAGAAAAAAGGACTAACTAATGTATGTATGCTATTTTTCCAGTACCGTTTGTTTCTCGGGTTATGAGACCAGAGTCACTTCTCTGCCATTAGGGTGATCTATTTCGGAGACTAAGACGAAGCCCTGATCGAGGCTCTCTGCATGTATTCTTTAATGGCTTAATCAATAACATTCATTTGATTTGTATTTTACTGCAAAGTTTTCTTTTTTTCTATAAGTGAATAAAAGCAGAAACAATTCACGGCTCACCTGAATTTTGTTAAAAATTTCTTCAATCGATTCTGATGAAATTGATGGATGAAAATAAAGGTACATAGAAAATTTAGACTAACTCGAACAAAAAATAATTAAAGAATGAGTCAGATTCATTGTTGTCTCTATATTAAAATTAATTGACAAGTTCGATCCATACAATTGTCCCTAAATGGAACAATTGCGCTAGGGTAAATCAGATAATTTAAGTCCTGATTCAACAGACTAAGAGAGGTCTGGTTAATCTGACCAATTAATTTCTTGCATATCTGCCTACATTAATTAAGTTGGCAGGCAGTCGGGAAAAAATTTATCCCGTCTTTTTCCCCTCTGCCATCTGGAGGAAGTAATCAAATTACAGAATTATAATGGAGTAACTTTGGTGCCTGGAACTTGGATCGTGTTATTGCTGGGCACTGGGACTTGTGGAGCGTGTTATTGCTGGGCACTGGGACTTGGGGAGCGTGTTACTGCTGGGCACTGGGACTTGGGGAGCGTGTTATTGCTGGGCACTGGAACTTGGGGAGCGTGTTATTGCTGGGCACTGGGACTTGGGGAGCATGTTATTTCTGGGCACTGGGACTTGGAGGGCGTGTTATTGCTGGGCACTGGGACTTGGGGAGCATGTTATTGCTGGGCACTGGGACTTGGGGAGCGTGTTATTGCTGGGCACTGGGACTTAGAGAGCGTGTTATTGCTGGGCACTGGGACTTGGGGAGCGTGCTATTGCTGGGCACTGGGACTTGGGGAGCGTGTTATTGCTGGGCACTGGGACTTGGGGAGCGTGTTATTGCTGGGCACTGGGACTTTGGGAGCATGTTATTTCTGGGCACTGGGACTTGGAGGGCGTGTAATTGCTGGGCACTGGGACTTGGGGAGCATGTTATTGCTGGGCACTGGGGCTTGGGGAGCGTGTTATTGCTGGGCACTGGAACTTAGGGAGCGTGTTATTGCTGGGCACTGGGACTTGGGGAGCGTGTTATTGCTTGGCACTGGGACTTGGGAAGCGTGTTATTGCTGGGCACTGGGACTTAGAGAGCGTGTTATTGCTGGGCACTGGGACTTGGGGAGCGTGCTATTGCTGGGCACTGGGATTTTGGGAGCGTGTTATTGCTGGGCATTGGGACTTGGGGAGCATGTTATTGCTCGGCACTGGGACTTGGGGAGCGTGTTATTGCTGGGCACTGGGACTTGGGGAGCGTGTTATTGATGGGCACTGGGACTTGGGGAGCGTGTTATTGATGGGCACTGGGACTTGGGGAGCGTGTTATTGCTGGGCACTGGGACTTGGGGAGCGTGTTATTGATGGGCACTGGGACTTGGGGAGCATGTTGTTGCTGGGTAAGGACTAGTTTCTTCGAAGCTGCTCGTATAAAAAATTAAAATACAAGCAGTTGCAAACTTGCAAGAAGTAATATATCTACAAGTTGAAAATATTGTTATGTTAGATCTAACTGATTTCTTCCTGAATATTAACTTCCAACTTATCTGACCATTTCCCGATGTTTTTCATGAAGAAAAATGTCTACAGTACTTGTAGCAGCCCACAGGCGGAAACTTACTGATATCGTTGGCTGAATAAATATTATTTGGGACCAATGAGCACTGTTCTTGAAGAATTAATGCCATCATTGGGTATCTATCAACAGGGCGGTAATGCAATTAACGTTGCTGAAGCATCAAAAGACGTGTTCTGAGAAAAAATATAAAATAAACAAATAGATCAACGCTGATAGCTCAACATTTTTTTCTTTTTGTCAGAACGCAAAATGTCAAGAAAATTCCTGCTTCTTTGGCTCGTACGAAACTTTACTATTCATGAAGAGAAGTCTCTTTTTCAGCACATGTCTTCATTTTTAACCGAAGCATTGCAAGTAAATACCAATACAACTAATACTGCTATTTTAAATGTACCATTTGAACTTACGTGATAGATGATCAAATGATTTCTGGAAAAAATTAAAAATGAATTTCATGCTATTATTTTTGCTACTCTCTGTGGTTTGACAAATTTGGTGTCGACTTGAAGCGTTTGAAACAAGCGACGTTCAAATCCAAAATTGGCAAAAGTGAAAAGACGAAAATTAGAATTACGTGGCAAAAATGAATACGTAGCGCCAAAACTTGAAATAATATTGCTTTAAAATGACTTAATATTGCTAAATGGTGGGATAATATTGTTCAAAGATGCTATAACAACGCCAACGTCATAGTATTGCTGTAAGCGGATATAATAATGCCATAAGATGATATAATAACACCACTGAAATTGGATGTTATGATGTTGATGCCTGGTATTATGATTTTAGATAGTATAATAACACCGAAAGTTGATATAATAATAAAAAAAGTTGACATGATATAGTGACAGTTTGTATCATGAAATTACAGTTGATGCCAAATGCCAAAATTTGATACGACTTTCAAAATTTTATTTAGCGTAAAGCATTGAATTAATATCGTTAAAGAGGTGGCGTGATAGTGTTGAAAGTTTACATAATAGGATCAAAAAACGGTGTGATAAAGCTGAAAATGTCTAGAAATCTTAAAAGTCGATATAGTAACGCTTAAAGCTTACGTAATAATGTCTGCGAACGCTGATAGCTCACTATTTTTTGTTATTTTTAGAACATATAATTATGACTAAAATATTTTATTACCTCTTTTCAATCAACGTTTGCAAGATCCAGCGGTAAAGTCGATTATATTCTTTACTATATCCATAAAATTCTTTTCACAATTTTTAAAAACTTTCGTTGGGATCTTTAATGACATTTACGTATTATACCCAGCACACAATTTACTTATGGCTTGCAATCCCCCAATACGAGATAAATATTAATCCCTGCATCGAGGTCACACACCCACAAGCTGGGAGAGAACAATTACAATTTCAGCAGGAAAACGTGCGGGGAAAATATTGTTCTTGCGCTCACCATATCTTTTAGCATCTTTCCGCGAATTCAGTAACTTATTGAGTTGCAGTAGTTTCCCCAGCAATAGATAAATGTCTTTGCATGATAAATATCATTATCGAAACGCACACCCTATTATTACACTAAACACTGACCCCTACCTTATCAGATATAGTTGGAACAATCGATAATATTGCTATTCAACTACAAAGGCATTACTGAATTTTTTTTTCATTATGTGTGATGTTAAATTTTAGATGTAATCTTACCTGGACAAAGCGTTACGTTCCCTACATCTCCCTCCGCCATTAACATCACAGGAGAGATTTTAGTCACACAATTTTCTTCCTCACTCGAACGTTTTTGAGCGATATTACTTCCTTGGTTTAATCTAGATTTCAAACTTTGCTAAGCTGACATTAGGGTGTGACGGCTGATGAAGAAAACTGTCCGTATTTCAGACGATGCGGACCAGCTGTTTAGACTCTATCTAGCAGAAGGCCATGTAATATTTCTTCGAGATTTTTCCCTAAAGCCACCGGAGCTTTTAGCCTTGGTTTAATTCAATGTAATTTATTGGACAAGCTTCTTGGCGCTTTGTTCTAAAGCGCCCACCGCCGGCGGGGACTTCATTAAAAGGAAGCCCTGGTCATGATTTACTAGTCTTTGGCATGCCTGGCCTCGAGCCTCCGAGCTGATCTGACAAAAGCGTGCCCTAAAAACTATTATGAATGCGCAAACAAAGGCCTGCCTCTTTTTTAGGAAATATTATAAATGACCTGCTGATGCGCAGAAAAATTCTGCCTCACAAGATGAGCCGAGGAAATGAAAGAACAATACAGCCACGACTCCTCGGGCAGTGAAGAGCAAAAAGTCTTTGAACCAATTTCAGGCTAACGCGTTGATCTCGGAGGCACATTGCGCAAACTCCGCTGCGGAGGAAGAGAACGCCTCCAGTTCTGGAACTGTCCGATTGTCGTTCATCATGCCACTTTCTCTCCTCTGCGAGGGAAATAACAGGCGCGTTTTCCCTTGAGTAATGTTCGAAGTTAACGCTCCTTTAGAATATACTTTTGGGAGCTCCGCAAAACAGAACAAGATGAAGGCCTGCGTTTTAGTACAAAAGAGAAAATGTTTATTCTACGGAAAAGTTTAAAAATTACTTGGTTGTAAATATGCTCTTACTTTCATGAGTTGTCGTTAAAGGCTTTCTCAAGAAATTCGATGTTTTATTTTCTCCTTTAACGCTTCCTGTGCCTGTTGTTGATGAAAGCGTGCATTCTAGTGATTAAAGATTATGTTTGATAAATTAGAGAATACATTTACTCAGTCACTTCAAGGAATAGTAATGATATTCTTGTAGTAATTGCAAATGCATTCGCTAATTACGCATTGGCTAAATTCTATAGAACCTTGAACTTTACTTCATTTGGGCTAAGAGCTACATTTAGTGTAACGTACCCCGCATGTCAATGAATGTAGGGTAAAAACCGTGCATGTGTTGTGTTGTGCAAAAGTGCAAGAAATCAATGTTAGAGCCTTGAATGCGTTGTGTTGCGCAAAAGTGCAAGAAATCAATGTTAGAGCCTTGAATGCGTTGTGTTGCGCAAAAGTGCAAGAAATCAATGTTAGAGCCGTGAATGTGTTGTGTTGTGCAAAAGTGCAAGAAGTCAATGTTAGAGCCGTGAATGTGTTGTGTTGCGCAAAAGTGCAAAAAATAAATGTTAGAGCCGTGAATGTGTTGTGTTGCGCAAAAGTGCAAAAAATCAATGTTAGAGCCGTGAATGTGTTGTGTTGTGCAAAAGTGCAAGAAATCAATGTTAGAGCCGTGAATGTGTTGTGTTGCGCAAAAGTGCAAAAAATAAATGTTAGAGCCGTGAATGTGTTGTGTTGCGCAAAAGTGCAAAAAATCAATGTTAGAGCCGTGAATGAGTGAGATTGTACAAATGCGCTATAAAGAAGTGTCAGGGACATGATTGTGTTGTAATGTAAATCGGAACCATATGTGTTGATTGTGTCCGCTAAAAAAGTAGGTGGTTTAAAATTACTCTAGTTCGCAAAAAAGTAACCGATTTTAAATTGCGGTAGTTTGTAAAACATCAGTGCTAAAAGGCTGAAATTGGTTTTATTGAAAAGAGCATGGCTTAAGGCTTTATTATATTTCAATGAGCTTGCCAATTTGGCATGCTAGAAGGACATAAACAAGAAATATCATGGTAACCACATTTAGATTGCCCTACACGTCAGCGTTTGCTTGATCGCCACTGCACGTGAGTACCTTGTTTTATGATGTCACAGCCAAAACGACAGTAAGTTTTGTCGCAAGTAAATTTGAAACTTGGACGAGCTCGTGCATATACCACTTTAAATATGGCGGATTATCAAGGGACTTTCAGTTGAGTAAAAATTCTTCAGGAAAGTTAGCTCATAAAAAAGTTGTTCTAAACTTTCGCGTGTTTCCAAAAACGTCATCTTTCCAGTACTTTCTGGAGAACCAGATGTTTTAGGTCGACTTCAAGAACCCGGGCTTTGAGAATGACTATCTTGATCCGCACTCGAGCCGAAGCAGGCTAACCTATTCATGTTCATCTGCAACGAATGAAAGCACCGCATCGAGGGTAGCAACGAGCGCGTACCCCATCGGATCCTGGTACTTTTGCAGTTGCTTTCGGCAGTTTTGCACTTGATTTCGGTAGTTTTGCAGTTGCACTCCCAGCTATGGCTGAAGTTCGAGATACACCCACGGTAAGTTTGATTGGAGGGAGGCCTGCGTTCCACCACCGCTGTTCACTCTTTGATCAACAGTCACTGTAGCTCAGCCCTCACTCTTCTGCGCATTCTTCGCTTCCAGTTCCATTTGATACACTACTCGGAGTAACGAGATTTTGGTTTGGTTGGAAAAACGCTTTGATTTTTTTAATTGATTGCCAGTTTTCTTGAGTTCTGAAATATCGTCATTTAGGTTGTTAGTGATTTTCTTTAGGCCGGTGCTTTGCTCTCTCATAAAAAAGGAGTAATTATTGTACCACAACCTTTCGTATGCTGGTGAAATTCTCCTTCTCCTTTTGTAATTCTTTTTCTCTTTTGATTAAATAAAAATTTGGCTTGAATAAGTGCTGTACTTTATTCTCGGGAATAAGGTGAAAATACGCGAAATGTAATCACATTTATTAGAAATCAATTCATTCATTTCATCAGAGAACAGAAAGAAATTCAAATCCATAAGTGCATATTTCCTGCATTTTTAGAATACCAGCATTTCCTGAGCAGTTGAAATGTTGTCTGTAAAAATCCTTTATATCTTTACGCGGTGGCTTCTGACAAGATTATAGATAAATTTATCCATATATACGGTCTAAATTTTTTATATATTTATTATAACAGAATACTGTATTCTGGTGAGCATATTAGTGATCGAAATATGCTTTCAAATAGGTATAATTTAATAATCTAAAATGTCTCTCATTACAATTGGGAAGACATCGTCGGTTAATGAAGTAAAAAAATTTGTTAGTATTAACATGAATATCACGTAACAAGTAAAATATGATAAAAGTAAAACATGTCAATAACAATAATAAAGTTCAAACTTTGCTTCTCTATTATCACACAGGCTCACTGCAGAAAGTAGCGATGTAAACTGAAGTTTCAAACAGCGTATTCATCAATTATTAAATGACTACAAAGTAGCGATGTAAAATGAGATTTCAAACAGCGTATTTATCAATTATTAAATGACAACAAAGTAGCGATGTAAACTGAAGTTTCAAACAGCGTATTTATCAATTATTAAATGACAACAAAGTAGCGATGTAAAATGAGATTTCAAACAGCGTATTTATCAATTATTAAATGACTACAAAGTAGCGATGTAAAATGAGATTTCAAACAGCGTCTTTATCAATTATTAAATGACTACAAAGTAGCGATGTAAAATGAGATTTCAAACAGCGTCTTTATCAATTATAAAATGACTACAAAGTAGCGATGTAAACTAAAGTTTCAAACAGCGTATTTATCAATTATTAAATGACTACAAAGTAGCGATGTGAAATGAGATTTCAAACAGCGTCTTTATCAATTATTAAGTGACTACAAAGTAGCGATGTAAAATGAGATTTCAAACAGCGTCTTTATCAATTATTAAATGACTACAAAGTAGCGATGTAAAATGAGATTTCAAACAGCGTATTTATCAATTATTAAATGACTACAAAGTAGCGATGTAAAATGAGATTTCAAACAGCGTCTTTATCAATTAGTAAATGACTACAAAATAGCGATGTAAAATGAGATTTCAAACAGCATATTTATCAATTATTAAGTGACTACAAAGTAGCGATGTAAAATGAGATTTCAAACAGCGTCTTTATCAATTATTAAATGACTACAAAGTAGCGATGTAAAATGAGATTTCAAACAGCGTATTTATCAATTATTAAATGACTACAAAGTAGCGATGTAAAATGAGATTTCAAACAGCGTATTTATCAATTATCAAATGACTACAAAGTAGCGATGTAAAATGAGATTTCAAACAGCGTATTTATCAATTATTAAATGACTACAAAGTAGCGATGTAAAATGAAATTTCAAACAGCGTCTTTTTCAATTATTAAATGGCTACAAAGTAGCGATGTAAACTGAAGTTTCAAACAGCGTATTTATCAATTATCAAATGACTACAAAGTAGCGATGTAAAATGAGATTTCAAACAGCGTATTTATCAATTATTAAATGACTACAAAGTAGCGATGTGAAATGAGATTTCAAACAGCGTCTTTATCAATTAGTAAATGACTACAAAGTAGCGATGTAAAATGAGATTTCAAACAGCGTATTTATCAATTATGTAGTGACTACAAAGTAGCGATGTAAAATGAGATTTCAAACAGCGTATTTATCAATTATGTAGTGACTACAAAGTAGCGATGTAAAATGAGATTTCAAACAGCGTATTTATCAATTATTAAATGACCACAAAGTAGCGATGTAAAATGAGATTTCAAACAGCGTATTTATCAATTATTAAATGACTACAAAGTAGCGATGTAAAATAAGATTTCAAACAGCGTATTTATCAATTATTAAATGACTACAAAGTAGCGATGTAAAATGAAATTTCAAACAGCGTCTTTATCAATTATTAAATGACTACAAAGTAGCGATGTAAAATGAAATTTCAATCAGCGTCTTTTTCAATTATTAAATGACTGCAAAAGAAAAGTCGCGTTTTGACGGCGACAACGAGACTTGCAGCAGTAATTATAATTCGATGATACGACTTTGAAGTAATACTTTTTTATGATAGTTTCAAATGAAGTATTCTCTTACAATGTATGTGGCGCGAAGTTCACATCTTTACGATATTCAATTTGATTTAAAACATTAAAAGTAATAACTGAAAATACTATTATTAATAATGCACTATGTCGCTACTTGAATACTGATAAGAGAAATTGAGTTCTCTGTTTTTTCTTTGAATTAAAAAAGTATGATTCCGTTGATCATGATAGAGTTTTCTTTTACGCAGTTCTGGCATGAGAGATCTTTCTCACAAAACCGTTTAAATTCTTCCTTTAGAACCGTAACCAGTACATAGAAATTGGTAATATGAGTTAAGAACAACAAAACAATCGACGATGTCTTCCCATGGAGCCTCTCGATGTCTTCCCATGGAGCCCATGGAGTCTCCCGTGGAGCCTAATTTCGGTTGCTTATAAACGATATCATAAAATCAAACTTCCTCCCAATTCACGCAGAATAATACTTTGTGAAGTCCATTATCATTCAGACTTCCTCACTCAAGTGCAGAAATGTCGCCAACGAAACAAGCGAGAAATTAGAACAAGAATTCCACACTTTTTTATGTTTATTTCTGTTTGAAATAAAATCTTATGATCAATATAAAGAATAAATTTATCCTCGTCTCTTGTAAGGAAAAATCACTGGTCCATGGTACAGTATTAGGGTAGCTGCACACCAAAAGATTTGAGGCGAGAAAGCGAGCAAGCTTGAATCGATATACATGTATTCCTATGGGAGTGCGCACACCACAAGCAAGCTAGCGAGCGAGTGAGAAAGATTGAAGATTGGCTGCAGCGAGAAAGCGACTTGAAGATGGTTTCACGCTTGAAAGCTCCAGTGAGAAGCCTCTGGCAGTGGCAGCGCTGCGTCTGGCAGTGCGCGGCGAGATGTCGAAGGGAGAGGTGTGCTACACAATTTCTCCAGCAAAGACTGAACTCCTTATATCCAAAGTTTATGCTGTACTGTGCCTTTGGAAGTCAAAAAATCCAAAGCACAATGACAGATAACATGTTTCAAAGCAATGGGACAAAGTATGAATGATACTCAACGTTACAAACACATGCTAGTTCCGCTTATTTTTGTTATAAACCTCTCTCCATGACATTTAGGAGCAAACTGGCTATCTTTTGGTGTGTGATAGATCTCGCCAAACATCTTTCTCTCTCGCTTGCTTTGTCTCTTGCCGTCTTTTGGTGTGCAGCTACCCTAAGGGTAGCTGCACACCAAAAGATTTGAGGCGAGAAAGCGAGCAAGCTTGAATCGATATACATGTATTCCTATGGGAGTGCGCACACCACAAGCAAGCTAGCGAGCGAGTGAGAAAGATTGAAGATTGGCTGCAGCGAGAAAGCGACTTGAAGATGGTTTCACGCTTGAAAGCTCCAGTGAGAAGCCTCTGGCAGTGGCAGCGCTGCGTCTGGCAGTGCGCGGCGAGATGTCGAAGGGAGAGGTGTGCTACACAATTTCTCCAGCAAAGACTGAACTCCTTATATCCAAAGTTTATGCTGTACTGTGCCTTTGGAAGTCAAAAAATCCAAGGCACAATGACAGATAACATGTTTCAAAGCAATGGGACAAAGTATGAATGATACTCAACGTTACAAACACATGCTAGTTCCGCTTATTTTTGTTATAAACCTCTCTCCATGACATTTAGGAGCAAACTGGCTATCTTTTGGTGTGTGATAGATCTCGCCAAACATCTTTCTCTCTCGCTTGCTTTGTCGCTTGCCGTCAAATGACGGCAAGAGACAAAGCAAGCGAGAGAGAAAGATGTTTGGAGAGATCTATCACACACCAAAAGATAGCCAGTTTGCTCCTAAATGTCATGGAGAGAGGTTTATAACAAAAATAAGCGGAACTAGCATGTGTTTGTAACGTTGAGTATCATTCATACTTTGTCCCATTGCTTTGAAACATGTTATCTGTCATTGTGCTTTGGATTTTTTGACTTCCAAAGGCACAGTACAGCATAAACTTTGGATATAAGGAGTTCAGTCTTTGCTGGAGAAATTGTGTAGCACACCTCTCCCTTCGACATCGCGCCGCGCACTGCCAGACGCAGCGCGGCCACTGCCAGACTGCAGCCAGAGGCTTCTCACTGGAGCTTTCAAGCGTGAAACCATCTTCAAGTCGCTTTCTCGCTGCAGCCAATCTTCAATCTTTCTCACTCGCTCGCTAGCTTGCTTGTGGTGTGCGCACTCCCATAGGAATACATGTATATCGATTCAAGCTTGCTCGCTTTCTCGCCTCAAATCTTTTGGTGTGCAGCTACCCTTAGGGTGCCTGCACACCAAAAGATTTGAGGCGATAAAGCGAGCAAGTTTGAATCGATATACATGTATTCCTATGGGAGTGCGCACACCGCAAGCAAGCTAGCGAGCGAGTGAGAAAGATTGAAGATTGGCTGCAGCGAGAAAGCGACTTGAAGATGGTTTCACGCTTGACAGCTGCAGTGGGAAGCGTCTGGCTACTCTGGCAGTGCGTTCTGAGATGTCGACGAAGAAGGTGTGCTGCTCAATTCTTCCAGCATAGACTGAACTCCTAATATCCGAAGTTTATGCTGAGCTGTGACTTTCGAACTCATAAAATCCAAATCAAAGTGACAGATTACATTTGTCAAAGCCATGGGACGAAGTAGAATTGAAACTCAATGTTACAAATACATGTTTGTACCGCTTGTTTTTGGTATTGACCTCTCTCCATGGCATTTAGGAGCAGACTAGCTGTCTTTGGGTGTGCTGTAGATCTCGCCTAAAACCTTTCTCTCTCGATTGCTTTGTCGCTTGCCGTCTTTTGGTGTGCAGGCACCCTTATGATTAGAAATGAAAAAATGTAAGAGATGAACATCCTAGAAGTTTTGAATGAACTGCTATTTTAAAATTGACCTTCAAAGATCAAATGAATCATACATACAAAAAGCAATGGATACTCATTAGGGGTTTGCGCAAAGCTGAGTACAATCTTTCAAAACAAGACAAAAATTCTTCACAGCACACTGACTCACCTATTGACTCACCCTGTAGCCTGGTATGGCACAGGTAAAAAAACAACTCAAACGGGATTCATATCAAATGAAAAGCAAGCCATAAGAGCTCTCTTTAACTTGGAACACAACGCCCACGTCAAAGATTCCTTCGGAAAATCTGAAATTCTTATATTTCCTAATCACTGCCGATTTCACTTGGGAATTTTATGAGTATAAAAAAATCTATCGAAAATTGTTCACTTTGCCAGTAAATTTACGCTGAAGATAACTATCATGACTGCTGGACGAGGTATGCAAATTTGTTTCTAATCCCGTGTTACTCAGAAGCTGAATATAAAAATGTAAGTCCAGTTTTGCTTGTGTCAAATGCAGGAATTCCGTTCCTGAAAATTGAAATGTCCCCTTATCCATGCTTCAAAAAGACGACTAAGTTTTGTTTGTTCTGCAGTTGTAAAATTAGTAAAAAGAAACTAAAACTAAATTCATGACCCAACTGTAAATTAACAAAGATTTAAAGTATTATCAAAAATGTGTTCCCATCATCTATAATATATGCACGGAAAAACGTACCTCTGAAGCCGCCGGTGCGCAAAAAAGAAAAAAAAACCGTCAGAAGCTAGAATCATTGCCATGAATATTTTAAGTTTATTTCTCTGTGGTGGAAATAAAGTTCGCTGTGTCATAATATCAACTACAATACTAAGTCCAAAGCGATTATAAGAATGATATTTCGATGAAGAACAGAAAACCATTGGTCACAGCTGATATTTTAAGACAACTTGTATAAACGCGTACAAAATTTTGTCCTCGGATGACGAAAGCAGATATTTAACTTCACGCTCAAACAACGTGAGAAGTTTTAAACTTCCAGCGTTGTGCAAATGACTTGTCTTACGCCTCCAATTACTTTATGGGATCCAGATTTCGAAATTGTTTATCTCAATGGATAAAAATTGAGTATTTAACGATGATGGAAGTGCCATGATAGCCATTCTGAAGGATGTCTTTCTCTCAAATAGTGCTAAGGAGATAAAGCGTGACCCATGAACGGTCAAGTAAGCCATCGAAAGTTTGAATTTGCCCAGCAAAATGATAAACGACATCGGCAACTGCCATATACCTCCTACAGATGAAATAAACTAGTTGCATTGGCGAAATGAAGGTCATTGCACATCAGTAACGTTGTTTGTAAATCAGCAGGTTTTGGTAAAATTTCGGCAGACACGTTGTCTTACTCGATAGAAGCTGAAAGAGTTTCCAAATCTATGGCTCGGCCACCAACAGTGTAGCGAAATAAGGTGAAAAGAATTTCATGAACGAGAAAGTACAACAATGTTGATTTCTCCAAGTAATCTCCACTGGCGAGAGTTGATTTCCGCCGGCCGAACCATAGGACTTATCGAAAGGTTGGGTGGTCAAATTCTCAATAATAAATCGGTTTCAGTGAGACTCAAACAACAGGGCTGAGGAAGTGTTATGTTTTGGGCAGGAATTGTCGAGGAGAAGCTGGCTGGGCAGCTTAGAGTACCTAAGGAAATTAAATCAGTCATGTTTCTGTTTCACGACTACTTTTTTCTCCCCATGATTCTGATTTTCTGAATAGGTCATTCGAGTCAAAATGTATTTTTATGTATGATTGTGCTCCTGCCCAAAAATTAAGGCTCAAGACTGAATTTTATATATATATATATATATTTTCTCCATTTGAAGGAATTTTTGTTTTAATTTGCATTATATATTAAAGAGGATCATCTTATGGAAAGGCCTTTCCCATCCCCAAACCTGAAATGTATTGAAAACACTTCGAATATGATCAATGATGTCATATAATCAGATGGGAAGCCATTTAAATTTAATATCATTCTCTGTAAAGCTATTAAGACCACTAATCCCAACTTAAATCAGTCTATTATTCTTTTATTATATTATTTCAGTACTCAATAATTCCGAGGACGATCGCATCATGATAGCAAAGGGGCAACACCATTAACAAATGAATTACATCAAAGATAACGGAATTCATAATGTTCACTATGGTTATGATCTATTCTGTCATAAAAATTATGCAATTGAGCTTTCGTTATTCTTTCTTTGGAGAAAAGCCTTTCGCATAACAGTTGTAGTTCCTTAAAATTATTTTCCGGTTACAAATGACGAAATATAAAATCTATTGACGAGAGGCGGTTCTCTATAGACGAATCATAGGGCTAGTCAACAATCGAATTTTTAAATTCGCAATAATAAATCGGTTCCAGAGAAACTCATGCAATAACAATGCAATGAAACAGCTGTGTTCTGGGCAGGAATTGTCTGTGAGGGGCTGGTTGGGCAACGCTCTTGCCATGTTAGGATAATAATATTTGGCTCCCATTTTAAAAAGTTCCAGAAATTTCAGCTTCGTGCTAGCAATGGTTATCATTTCACCCTCTAAAATATCATTCGCTCCACAGCTATTGACTTAGAATATGTATGATATAAAATATACTCGCATGTCTACTAAATAATTTGTCATGCTTCACTTCAAAATTTTATCTGTGAAATAAACTCCCAGTAGAAGCCTTGCAGCCAATGTGGCTGGCAACGCTGATATATACCCTTGAATCTTTGAAAATTGCATTTATTTTCGTGCTCTTTTTTACGATGTGCTTTTGTGGAAAGTAAATCACTCAAATATTTTAGGTATTCCAAAAAGATACAAATTTTGAGGCAAACATCTGCGCGTTCCATGTTACTTCCACATAGCAAAAACACAACGCTGTGTACCTAGTGTTTATATGAATATATGCAGGCACTTCATTTCTGTGGAACTTCTCCCTGACGAAAACAAGATCCGAATTTGGAAATCTATTTGCCTTACAGTAGTGGAAAACGATATAATATAGAATTAGGATTTAGAATGGAAAAAATGAAAAATTTATTCACACATGAGAATTACTTCAAATAAGCAAGTATAACAAGCTATTATTTTCTTCAGTGAGTCGAATTTATCAAATGTCTGCCCAGCCCATAGGACTGTTTTTCTACTCCTAAAGACGTTAAGTTTCCTTGTTTCAATTACTTCATTTTGACGCTAAAAAACAACCAATTATGCTCGTGCAGGATTGCGTCTCACTTCTCTTGCGTATACTTATGGCACTTGAAAAGGTCAAGTCGCTTTTCCGGACAAACAAAGTATAATATCAAGAGCACATGCTGTATATAAAGGGTTTAGTAAGGCTTATTGGTGATCATGCGAGAAGCATTTCAATCGTAGACTCAAAAAACGATGTTAAAGTAATCTTTGTAAGCTACTCTAGAGCAGCGAATTTGATTGATGAACCGATCAAGTAAATCACAGCAGGAAAAAAAGTCAGTGGTGTTGTCCTGAACACAGTCTTCTTCCATGTCGTGTTGGATTCTGAATCTCAGGAGCTTGATTAATTCACTAAAATATTCACATCATTGATGACATTCCTCCAGTACTCTGTCTCCTGGTGCCGAAGTTATCCGGCTACTCATTCTAAAAATTGAAAAATTTATCGATAATAGTCAATTATAAAGTAGTAATAATTGATGTTTAGTTACATAAAAAAGATCTAACCAACGTGCCTATGCCCTTATACCAGCAGAAAATTGAATTTGGTATTAATTGTGGAGTCGAGTGCGAGTGTCAGAGTGAAATGATCACAAATTGAAGTTATTCGAATCTAGCCAAACATTTAACTTCCTATATGACATTTAAAACTTACATCGGAATTTCCGACAATCCAACTCGCAAAAATTTTTAAAGAATTTAACCACCCTTAAGGATTGTCGTTTGTAAAGAAATTGATAGGAACTTGAAACTTTCCAAAAGCCACACAAAATCACTCTCAATATTACATCCTCCTTTCAAAAGACGGCATTATATAGCAGTACAAAATTCGACTAAGGTATTGTTCCTCACCAAAAATCTTCGCTTTAAAACACTGCAAAAATCTGGGCTGGTGCGGAAGAAGCATAACTCTTCGAAGCTTTCCGAGAGGTTTTCAGTAGGAGGAAATCGCACCAAGAGCTAAAAGTTGCTGAGCTATTGGCGCCAAAGTTGGAATGTTTTTATGATAGATATGAGGCTCTCGGAGATGTTCAAAGAATTTAGATCGCATTTGTTGAAGAAACACGCGTTTGCCTTAAGAGAATTTTCAGGGGAAGGCTTGCCAGCGTCGGGCTCTGGGACATGGGGTGAATACTGCGCCAAATTGAACCGGAAATACATTCGCTTATTATCAATATATAGACATAAATTGTTTGCCTTTTGCATTTCGAATTATAAATAAAAGGGCAAAAACACACGTCTTTACTGAGATCATAATCTTATTTAAGAAGGTCAATGGATAAAAGTATTTGGAACGTTTGAACCTCCTGGGTCATTATCAACCTACTAGTCAAATTTAGATCAAAGTGTATCAATCATTCAACAAGAATATATATCGTCAGCTTTGCGCATATTGTCTCTCATGCTTCGCAAGCATTGTTTTTGGATTGGCTTTTTCAACGTTCATTCGACAGCACTAGTCTTGAAAAGGTTTGATATAATCTTCATTATTATATAAAATTTTAGAATATATTTTTCCAATGATATTGTCATGTTGTTGGTCGTAGCTTCTTTTTAGTTCGCATGTATTGTTCAAGGATTGGTTTCTTTTACGTTCGTTCGACATTTCTAGTCTTGGAATTGTTTGATGGCATCTTCATTATTTATAAAATATTAGAATTGATCATTGTGATTGAATAGTGCTGCTGTTGGTCGCATTTTTTTTTATTGCCACTGCCCGGCTCTACGTTAGAAAAAGGCGAATCATCATATTTTCTATGCGAGGAAATCATATGCGTAACGTTCAATATTACATTCATAAGAACTGAATGGCATACTAGCTGATTATAAAAATATGTGACAGTGATTCATAATTATTGGTATAATCGGTTATTAAAGTCGTTGGACGCGATGTGTAAACGGGGAATTTACGCAAAACTGCTGACCGACCTTAGTTTTCTTAAATGCTTAATCAAAGCTAAATAAAGGTACGATCCAGTTAATATTTGCTATTTTCAAATTGAGAATTTATTTTGAATTTCAGTTAAATATTAAACTTCAGGTTAACTTATCGCGGTCAAAGTGTTAAGCATCCAGTTTCATTATTCCGACAATTAAGCAGTCACTTACCTACCATGTAAACTCTGAAAAATTACATACATACCAAAAAGATAGACAAGTTGCGTCACTTCCGTCTTTTAAACAACTTTTGTCCCTTAATTTTCTTTACAATCCTCCAGCATTGCCACTTAAAACTTATTTTGCTAGGTGGAAGCACTAGACTGTGGTCCAGCAGAGTTATTGTTGAGAGCACCGTCCACCAGTGGTTAATTACTCGTATTTTTAACACGTTTACCTCCATGGGTTTAAGATTAATTTTTTTTGTGTTACAAATTGGATCGTACGGTCATTTAGCTTTGAATTTGATTTATAAAAATTGAGTTATGACTAATGATCGGTCAGCAGCATTACGAAAATTCCCTCCGTGTACAACCGGTGTCTCACATGATGGTTAATCCTTTTTAATATTTAATATTCTAAAGAAAATATCAATAATATGCATTTGGACAGATTTGTTGAAAAAATGATTGAGGAATGTCATACGATGCTGAAATTAGTACATAACGAATATATCTTATGCAGTAATATTGCTTGAGAATTTTTAGACGTTTTTGCAAAATGACCTCTATGACATTGGAAGGTTAAATAAAGGGAAAATTCGAGGGTTCGAAGCACTGCAGAGTCCGGAGTTTCTTCTTTTTGGGCTCCGTCAGAGGGCTTCATGAATTTCTATGTTTGTGAAGTTCTCATTGTTTCTAAAATATTATAATTTATTTTACAGACGAAATAGTGCAACTGTTGATCGTAGTTTTTTCAAATGACATCAAAAGTCATTTGAAATATCAATGCAGTAGGTGACGTGCATCCACTTGATTGGAATAAAACATGGTTTTTAAGAAGGTAGGTATGTCATGAGACAAATATGGACTGGTTCTCGAATATGAGGTCTGTGATGTATGGTGCTTCAGAGTCAGATAATCCGTACTAAAGTACATAAAGGGATTAGTTGCTTGAAATACCGGGACGGAAGGACACTGCAAGACCTTGTCAGGTATAACGAAATTCGATCAACGTCCAATCTTAATGACATTAAAAATGCCTCACATCTTTCTTATTTTCTAAAAGTTTCGATGAAAAGTTCGCACCGTACTGGGTTTCATGAGTCATAATTTAAAAAAATAACCGTAATATTTCGTTCCCAAACAAAACAATTTTGTAATTACTGGGTTAAGACATTAAATATATGCCGGTATTTATTCGGCGATTGCTTGAGCGATTGTGTAGGAAAGTTCGGTAGTATTTTTAGGCGTAGTGCCTTTTTCTAAATGCTGCAACTTACTACTGCTTGTTAATAAAAGTTATTTGCTATCTAAGATACATTTTGTTAAGATCTTTTTGTGATATTTAGGGCTTGTGTGTTATATATGAGTTTCAAATGGGCGTTGATTTTAAGTATTGGAATACGAAAGCAGGCCACTTGCTCATTCACAAGCCAGCATACTTTTTAAGCTTCCTAAATTTTTAGTGTCTTGGAAGGATTTCGGTGCGCTTGGCAGGAAGCGTACTTCGAATTTTGTCGAAGATTTCCTCAATTTTTTAACGTTCGATCGTTTGATGCGCGCCAATTTCTTCTGCTTGGAGAAAATAAAGCGAATTCCTGAACGTGTCCAGTTTTCGGGGCAGACTTTCACGGTATGTCTTCCTTTTTTCTATGATATTGTTCTTCCGAATCAAACAATTTTACCAAAGTAAGAGTCTTGTAAAGTTTCTCTTTTGTATGATAGTTTTCATCTCTATGTACTTTACTTGGCACGTTCAAATATCGATTTGTTGGGGTCGTAAGTGCATGCTAAATATCATTACAAACGAACAGATGTAGCAAAACTGATTCAAAATAAAAACCTGGCAATCGAAAATGAGAATTTTGAAATCGTTTAGCTGTTATTTCAGGCTAACCCACAATTGAAAGGTTAACTTTCTGATTTCTTGCTGTTAAAATGCGTAAATAAACGTCAAGAGGCTTTCGATGTCTAGAATCTTGTGGGAAATATGTCTGTAACTAAAACCAAGCAGCACTTGGATTCATGCCCAAATTTGACGGAAGAAATTTCCCTAGTCGTTTAGTTCTCGTGTCTAAGAATAGAAGTCGTAAAAGGTTAACTCAACATTGGGATGAAGTCTCAACACAGAGGGAAAAAGGGTTATGGAATTAAGCTAATCGTTCTTCCAAAATTTTCAGTTTTCCAAGAATCTAGGTGAAAAATATAAACCTGAAATTTACAGAGCAAAGCCTATGTTTACCGTCAGATTCCGCGAAGTTTTGAGAAGCAGTCAAGATTTGTGTTCTTAGGAAAGTCAAAATTTTGAACCTTGTGAACTCAAAGCATATAAAATGAATTTTCAGATAACGTGATTCCATAACAATGATAGGTAAATTAATATATTTGGTTAATTTGCCGATTCACATATGCGACTGGTAATAGCGTTGAGATAATTATTGTTTTTCTAATTCGATAAATAGTATGCGGATCACGAAAGGGTGCCATTGGCATGTATTCCAAAACTCATTGAGAGAAATTTCTAAGTTTCAACGTGTTCAGGCGATGCTCCTTCCACGTGAAGTTTTTCCGTTCTTACATGCCTAGTCAGTAACTTACATTATGAATGAGTGGATGCAAGATATTTCAACCAAGTGAAATAGGTATGAAACTTTATTCCAATTTTCTACCTGAAGAATTTCGCACGGATAAAAGTCAGAAATTTCTTTTGTATACTTTGATTTCGAACTTGACTCACGAATTTTGAACTATAAGAGATGATTAAAAATAACAGTATTGATGAGATAGTGTTTGAAATTCGCTACGTAAATTCGAAAACTTCTCCCAAAAGTTTGCGATAAAACGAATGATAGTTGAAGAATGTTTTCGAAGTTTTAAAAGAGGAACAGGCTACTCGATGGTTTCAACAGGAGAGCAGGCTACTCGATGGTTTCAACAGGAGAGCAGGCTACTCGATGGTTTCAACAGGAGAGCAGGCTACTCGATGGTTTCAATAGAAGAGCAGGCTACTCGATGGTTTCAACAGAAGATCGGCTACTCGATATTTTCAACAGAAGAGCAGGCTACTCGATATTTTCAGCAGAAGAGCAGGCTACTCGATAGTTTCAACAGAAGAGCAGGCTACTCGATGGTTTCAACAGAAGAGCAGGCTACTCGATATTTTCAACAGAAGAGCAGGCTACTCGAATGTTTCAACAGAAGAGCAGGCTACTCGATGGTTTCAACAGAAGATGGGCGATTCGATAGTTTCAACAGAAGAGCAGGCTTGACTGTTTTTTAAGATCTCGATTGTAAATACCTTCGTGATCAATGAAGATGTAGAAATTATAGAAAAAATTCATTCAAAAGAGCAAATTTGATTCTTATCTACCTGAGTAACAGCGGTATAAAAAACGATTTCAAAATTTGAAACTTAGAGCTATCGTTTATTCCTGGAAACGATGGTTTATTTATTAAATATGTAGTCTTTAACCATGAATTAGCTCCTTTAAAACAATTAAAAGTTTAAATTCAAACTTGATTGTTATCTGTCGCTCTTTGAGCTTTAAATGAAGCGCTAATAGTTACCTAACATACAATAAATTTATTTAATGAAATCGAGTGTAGAATGAAAATTGCTAGTGCGCGCATGCCCTCAATTCACGCAGCTTTACAACGAATTATACGGGCATGCAACATTGAGCACTGGAATTTGAATTAAATACATCTCTCATTTTGTCAACTCTAAGAAATATCTTGAAGGGATACTGGAAATGGGCCTAAATCATTTATTTACATCAGTTTCAACAATTTAAACAATATTTATTTACCACAGGTGATACAGAGGTAGAATGTTTCTTAAGTCTAGTACAATGGTCAAACTAGAGTATAGCTACCTGGGGGTCCGAACAAGTTCAGAGACTTCTAGGGCATCCTACCAAATAACAGTATTGATTTAAAAAATTCCAGCGGTATTTTTACGTTGCGGCTTCCGTACGAGTGGAAAAATAATTTGAGTCTATCACAGATTCACAGATTCAATCTACAGCTCACAGTTTTTCAGTTCACAGTGCAATTTAGTTCGGTGTTCATCAGCCATATCCTAGATGTTTTAAAAAAATTTGTTGAGTCTTTCTTGTTCTCTCGTGAATTACCGCTCTGCTCCATCTGGACTTTACGTACTAGTACGATGCTTTTTCTGGATAATAACTATCTTGTATCAATTTCTGCAGCAGTAATTTGTTCTCACGAGGGAGTTGCCCTCGGTTGCAGTGTGGCTTTTCATTATTTCATGCAGGCAGTTGTAGATCATGGAGAAGAAGCACCTAGGTTTATAGTCATGAACAGTTTTCCGTGTTCGTAATTTCAACATTAGCTGCCTTGAGTTCCAAAGCAGCACACCGGATGCCGTGAAGCAGACATGATAATTCGAGAAGTTGACGTCGTTATGGTTTTCAATATCGAAGTTGTGTGAAATGTAAATGTCTCTAGTTAAGTGAATTGGTTGCGTTTTTTCCAGGAATGTTCATTTTTGAGTTATTTATTCATTCACCAACGGGGACTGTTAGTTTTTCTTTAGTCTCTCAACTGAATCTTCCAAAACAAATTTATTCTGTACGCAGTAAATTATACTACTTTCTGACTCGAATTCACTTCCTCTATCTTGCACGTTGGCGACTTCGTCTCATCAAATGAACTAAGCTAAACACACTTCAATCCAACCATTCACACTAATGTATCACTTGCCAACATTAAGCGATCGTAAACGAATCTCTGTATTTTTAACAACAAAAATAAAACAGAACAATTTTACATGCGTGTTTCTTCTGCTTTCTCTTCATTACCTGATTTGCCGATTTTATAATAACGGAGCGTGTTACAGCCAGCCCTGCTCCCCCGTTTCTTAACACACTTCACTTAGCTGAGCATTCCGTGCTCAGTGGAAAGGACTTCCACTAATACATTTTGCAATTTCTCATGAACTATAACATTGTAGAATCGACCTCAAGTGATCCCAAAGAGTCACAGAAAACTTTTAGCAAATGATGCAACCTTGGTTTTCCCTGTGTTAGAGCAGGGGATGTCATGATGTCAGGAGATGATATGTATGATCGAAGACCTGGGATATGAAAATAGTACTTTAGAAGTTTTTGTGAGAACTGTGATAAACTATCGAAGAAGATGCCACCGTTCTTGTTGAAGTGCACCAAGTAAGAGTTGGGTTCTCAGATCTCTAAATAGACTTTTGATTGCAGAGGCAAATTCTTTATGTAAAAAGTGATGTTAGATCCAGCCACAGCAGCCTCATGAAGGGAGGTTGCTGTGACAACAATTAAACACTGACTGTGGGAGGATCTAGAAATGCCAGTTTGTTGAGTCCCCAATACAAATGTGCTCGCAGAGAACATGCAACTAAAACGACTGGATTTCTGAAAGAGTTATGTGGAATGAATATCAGCACAGGATGAGTCAGTGACGACAACTCTAGGTTGGTCTGAGGCGGTTGGTTGAGGTGTCTAATTATTGCGACCACCAATGCAAGTTTGCTGCAGAAATAAATATCACTAAAAACTAAAAAGCTAAGCAAATGCTAATAAAATCATTCATGTAATTAAAAAAAAATTGAGACGCTTTTGAGATCAGCTTCATCATCAGTCCAGTAAAAATCACTTACATTTTCATTGAATCTGCGATTTGAGCAAAGCGAACATCTATTTAGACCAGCGGTTCTTCACAGTGGGGAATTTCCCACTGGTATAGAATGGCGCAGTTACGCGGTAGGTGATTTCGAGCATTTGTTTCCACACACAAAAAATCTATATTAATTCAAAATCTAGTACATTACATTCAAATGTTGACTTACATGCAAATCAAAACCATTTACAGACGATTTTGATAACCAAAACAATCACACTGAGGTATTGTGTGTCGTGTTTGGGTAGAAGTGACAACACGGCTGGGTTATATAGGAATGCCACAGATGAGTAAAAGGAAGATGCTGTGGTGGGGAATGCTCCATTTCCCACTGATGTTGCGGTGGGGAATGGAGAGTCAGATCACTTAAAAGTAGTGAGTTGGAGAAAAAGGTTAAGAAGCACTGATTTAGATATACATACTGTATATCCAGACTGTGTGATGATGTGGGAAACATTTCAGTAGTGAGAAGTGTTACTGATGAACTTTCTTTCACACTTCTTGAGGAATAAAGTGAATAAGCGGGATTAAAATTATTTTGTTTAATTGGTCAATAATCGTCGATGTAGGCATTTCTTATAGGTCATAAGATATCACTGTAGAGGTATTTGGATTTGAGCACGCATTATTGGGCTAATGCGGACAGAGTTTTATGATCTACATAAATGTAGATTGATCACAAATGCAGCCAAAAAGTTCAAACAACTGAACAAGACATGATAGTAACTATCTCGTAAACAAGTTGATTAGTTCCATTGCCAGACGTTACAGTCACAATTAATGGGGAAGACGTTACAACGAATTTTTGTGATAGGAAAATTTAATAAATTGGTCTTATTTCCATGTTTTAGTCTGGTTTGTGAGTGGTCTCTGTGGTCTTTTCCAGTATATTTTATTGGGTGTTGACAAATAATGATAAAAACCTAAAAAAGCAAATTGGTGTTTTACATTACAAAAAAAGATAAAAAATAGTGATAAAAATGACACGCTGAGTGCCATGTAAGCTTTTTTACAGCCTGCTGATGTATATCGTATCCATGTGAAATAATCAAAGTGAATTATGCTTAGAAAAAGAATTCTGATAAAATTCTGCTTGCTATTGTGAAACTGAATATATCGAGTTACGTTTGCTAACGTAATATTGAATTGTTAGACGACGAGCTTCGTCGAGAATCAAATTCTGAAAAAATTTGCTTCGTCCTTCAAAGCCTATTTTCATTTTAGAATTTCTTGATTGAAGACGAGGCAAAATTTTCCATTTCGCATGCCAAATTAATCTTTTGCGTACAATTATAAATTCTCATTCGTTTAGAATCAGCGAAACGTGATTGCTTTTTCTTGTCATTTTCGGGAACCACTCACGAAATAATTGCTCTTTAATTTAGAGGGAAGGCATGCTTCATAATTAATGCGAGAGCTGCCTTATCTGTGCCCTGTTATCTAGAGCACGAGGAAAAATTTGTTCTTTTGAGCTGAATATAAAGTGGCACTTACATGCAGTTTGCCTTGTTAATTGAGGCAGTCACCGTAGTATGGGAATAGCCTGATTAAATGCTCGTGAGCATATTCGCTGCCCGAGACTTTTTACGTCTCGTGCTCCGAGTGAAAGGAAATCGAGTGAAAGTCTGAAAGAGGTTTTTATGCGTCGCATGATTCAATTGGATTTCAAGCTCTGAATAATTTGGCTAATGATATACTTAGAATGTGTTTACAAGCTGAGAATGCTGATATAGAACCAGAGTGATCCTGTGATATGAATGAGGTGAAAGTTATGCACTGACTTTGAATCTTTGGGTACGAATTTTTAAAATTGATGAAACTTTTACAGTGATAGCTGAAATGCTCATACTTTTTACACTTAATATAAATATACCAGGAAATGCTCTCTGAACCTGATGTTTTTTCATGTAATACTTTAGATCAGGTGAGTTAGTTTAAGTTTTCCACTAAATATTTAACACTACTGTTACAAATATCATGAGCGTACCTATTTTTGAACTATAAGAATGAACTGCCAACTTATTAAAATATATCTGTAACACTATCTCATTTCATCTGTAGAAAACTTTCGTCATGCCAGCCTTCTAGAAACTTCTTTTCTATTGCTGCATAGTCTGCAGCCAAGCCCGTCAACTTTCTATGTATGTTTCTACTGAGGAATCTTCTCCTACACAATTTCAAATAACTTCTCTATAAAGGCTATCATGATTCATTCAGTCTAGCTCTTCAACTTTCTATGTACGTTTCAACTGATGAATCTTCTATACGATTTCAAATCACTTTTCTACAAACTCTATTTTGATTCTTTCAGCCACCCTAATGCGCGATATTCTTTCAGTTATCGCTTTGATTGTCCTTCTAGAACACTTCCATTCCGAGGAGCGCCTTGTCCATTCGAGCACTTCAATGTACGGACCTGCGCTGTCAGCCCAACCATTTCTATTCATGAGCATAAATTCAGCTGAAAGCAGCCCTTGCCGCAGAGACTCCAGTCATTGCTCAGGGATGTCATCTCGTCTATCATTCGTCCTGTTCGCTTCCCCGGAGACTCAACACTGGCGTCCTGCTCGACAACGACGACCAAGAGTTGTCCGTCTCGGTGGGACTGACTGAGGCCACTGCGCACGGAAGCCTGTTGTGGTACTAGAAGCATCTATACTAGTTCTGGCAGTGGCTCTGCATGTGACAGCTAAATTTACTTGCAGCCAAATATCGTAATGCTCTTGATTGAATTTCGGCACCACCGACAATGACGAATGTCGAGCGTCTGGCTATCCGGGTGCTCATTCACGTGGTAACGTTCTTTCGGTTTTGTCTCATCACTTTTAGTTAACCGAGAACTTTTTCCTCTGTCACGGCTGTACCAAATAGGGCATGGCTTCACAAGGTAAATAGCTTTTACAAGGTTGGTCTTTGAAAGGCAGTGAAGCTGATCATGATGTTCATGGAGTTGTAAAAAAACAAGGAAATGATTGGGTCGTGTCTGGTGACAGTGAAGTAGTTCCAAAAAGAGATTTACTTCCAGGAGGTATCACAGATTTGTCCAGCGACAAGGAAAAGTGAATCAGTTCCAGTAGGTGTCACAGCTTCATTGTTAACTCAGTTGCACAAAACAACTAGGCAAATAATACGACTTTGTTAGCTCATACTGCTCTCCGTGGTACAGTGGTTAAGGGATCGGGCTCGTATGTTGGAGTCGCGGGTTCGTATCCCGGCGCTGGCGCGGAGATTTTCCCCGTTGGGTATAAGGGAAAGCTCAAGCACAATACCCCACTCAACCCAGGTGTCGGAAATGGGTACCGACTTTACGGGGGAACCGTCATGGTGTCCTATATATAAGTTTAGTTATAAGACATTTGAAAAACCAATGCTAAGATCATATGTATCAGGCTTGATTGGAAATAAAGCATCCCAAAGATGCCGATGTTAACCTAACCTAACCTCATACAGAGCAGGTACTAGGTTTTAAAGAGTGATGTATATGCTTGTAGTTGAAAAAATTGCACAATTTGCCAACATAATGCGAGTGCTTGACGTGTAGTACGAAGGTTGTTCAAAATTCTCATTGGGGGGAGAATAGACGGGTGTCCACAGAAATTCACGTCTTCTGAGGTGGAAGTACACATTATTTTGACTACATTTAAACTTAAAATTTCATAGGAAGCTACTTTCAGGTTAACTGTATTGTCTGAAAAATAAAAGTGTCGTCATGATTTTTCAGGCATAATTAGCGTTTCACTCAGAAGAAAATCCTACATCACTAAGCGCACAAGGGCACGAGATGTTGCTAAAAACTCATTATTGTAATGATAAGAACATCTTGGACGCGTTGAAGTACCTGTGCAATTATAGACGACCATAAACCAAAATTTTAAAGGCAAAGCGTGCATCTTGAAAGTACATCTTTTCAAGTGAATGAAGATTTTATTTTCGGTAGAATAGCAAAATGCAACGAAGATTTTACTTGTGGTATAGAATAGTGGAATGCAAAGCAATGAAGATTTTATTATCGGTAGAATAGCAGAACGTAACGAAGATTTTACTTGTGGTAGAATAGTGGAATGCAAAGCAATGAAGATTTTATTATCGGTAGAATAGCAAAATGCAACGAAGATTTTACTTGTGGTAGAATAGTGGAATGCAAAGCAATGAAGATTTTATTATCGGTAGAATAGCAAAATGCAACGAAGATTTTACTTGTGGTAGAATAGTGGAATGCAAAGCAATGAAGATTTTATTATCGGTAGAATAGCAAAATGCAACGAAGATTTTACTTGTGGTAGAGTAGTGGAATGCAAAGCAATGAAGATTTTATTATCGGTAGAATAGCAAAATGCAACGAAGATTTTACTTGTGGTAGAATAGTGGAATGCAAAGCAATGAAGATTTTATTATCGGTAGAATAGCAGAATGCAACGAAGATTTTACTTGTGGCAGAATAGTGGAATGCGAAGCAATGAAGATTTTATTATCGTTAGAATAGCAGAATTAAACGGAAACAAACAAAAAGACGTAACGGAAAACCATGCCACGTCCCTCAGCCTCTCGAATGCTTCGAGATCTTGCAGCAGAGTTCATGTATTCCGACGCACTGTCACTCAAATACAATATTAACTCGTTTGATTTGGTTAGTTAAAGCTTGGTTTGCTTGGCGTTTGGTGTGGCAAGTTGTAAGTAACAGAATTGGGATTTCGACTCTACTGCTCGAATACATTTTTTATCCTTCATAAGAAATGTGAAAATGAAATCGCATGACATTTCACTTCGTATGATAACAATAATTTTTTGAAAGAAAAGCATACGAAATGTCATTCATTTATACCGCTACGTAAATGAACAATTAATTAACTAAATGGTACACATACAGTATGGCCCAAAACGCGAAAAACGTGCTAATATGCGATATCTATGCAATGAAAGAAATTTATGGAAATAAGGTCGGCTTAATTATATTGAGAACTTACACTGCAAGCTTCTTCTAGAGCTTTCCAGAAATTAATACAGGGAAAACCTACGAGTAAAACAAACTATTTTACCTTTTTTTGGAGATGAATTCGAAGGTTGAAGAATCGAAGCATAAAATCATCTTCTTAAAGCACTTGCCAACTAAAGATACATGGTGTAAAGAGAACAATATCTAATATTTAAACTATAATTTGAAGAATCTACCGGCTAACGGGGCCAGCTTTTTCTTAGAGACAAAATTGGTTCTCAGAAATTCACCCTGAGTATAGTTTACATGACGAAAGCTACAACTGTACAGAACCTAACAGATAATTTCGAGTACAACAGCGTTACTCGAAATTACAGTACAATCTCGGTGGCACACTCGGCGAGCGAAAGCAATTTTGAGTATGACAACAACTCAAGAATAACAAACTCAGTGGTACACTTGGCGAGTGAAAAGTCTACGGGGGGCGTGAGCCAAGGTTGAGTTCCTTCACTTGGTGTAAAGCAGCGTTCAGGTCACCGATTAGCCTAACTCAGAATGGAGCACGCTCGTATTTTCCAGTTTTGTAACACTGGCTGCGCTGTCGGGCAGGGGAATTACACGGATTTAATCTACGATGTCAAGGCGCCAGCAGGGCACAGAAATATTAACTCCTATTTCAAACATAACCGAGAAAAGCAAAACGAACGCTCTTAAAGCAGAGACAGGTGTAGCGGAAACACCGAACTCTAAAACCAAAATCGCACAGAAGGTGATCAGCGTTAGCAGCGAGCTAGGAAGCACATCACAAAATACA
The DNA here is from genome assembly GCA_030386875.1 of Morinoia aosen. Classification (NCBI taxonomy): domain Eukaryota; kingdom Metazoa; phylum Arthropoda; class Malacostraca; order Amphipoda; family Talitridae; genus Morinoia; species Morinoia aosen. The sequence goes on from CM059558.1 coordinate 23,702,981, forward strand.
CGCGGTGAGTAATTAGCAATTCACGCTACGCTAATTTCGAAGAGCGTTATTTACTCGAAGAAGTAATTAACGAGACGCGGTGTTATCATCACCTCTTGGGCGTAATTTAGAGGGTAAATAAATCTAGGAACTCGGCGTATCTCCGAGCGCGATGCAGAGAGAACAGGCGGCGACGTGAAGCGCCGATGTTGGGCCAGGATTTATAGGTAGCAGCACTCAATAAACACGGGCGCGGTGCCTCTAATTTACTGCCTGAAAAGTCTGCTTGCAATAGCGTTGCCTTCTGAAGGGAAACCGTCCGTCGTCAGGGCTTTATGTGACGGCGTATGGTGAGGTTCTATCCTTCCTGATATCGGGTGTTGTGAGGTTCTGTGTCTTCTGATATCGGGTGTTGTGACGTTCTGTGTCTTCTGATATCGGGTGTTGTGAGGTTATGTCCTTCCTGATATCGAGTGTGGTGAAGTTCTATAGCTCCTGATATCAGGTGTTGTGAGGTTCTGTGTCTTCTGATATCGGGTGTTGTGAGGATCTATGATACCACCTGATATCAGGTGTTGTGAGGTTCTATCCTTCCTGATATTGAGTGTTATGAAGTTCTATAGCTCCTGATATCAGGTGTTGTGAGGTTCTGTGTCTTCTGATATCGGGTGTTGTGAGGGTCTATGATACCACCTGATATCAGGTGTTGTGAGGTTTTGTCCTTCCTGATATCGAGTGTGGTGGAGTTCTATGTCCCCTGATATCAGGTGTTGTGAGGTTCTGTGTTACCTCCTGATATCGAGTGTTGTGAGGTTCTATGTTACCTCTTGATATCAAGTGTTGTGAGGTTCTATGCCTCCTGATATCTGGTGTTGTGAGGTTCTATGTTACCTCTTGTTATCAGGTGTTGTGAGGTTCTATGTTACCTCCTGATATCAGGTGTTGTGAGGTTTTATTGTTAAGGGACTTGAATTTTGCTTAAGAAAATAAGAAAGATAAGTATAGAAGGAGGACTTAATTATTTGATGAATTTTTTTCCAATTTTTTGAGGTTTTAGGTTTGACATTTTAGGTTTTAGTTTGGAAATTAAATTATTTCTAACATGTCGTCCTTAGAATAAATATAATCATTTTATAATCAAAATTAATACGGACACACAAAATTGAGCGTTCACTTGATAAAAATTAGGTGAGCTGGTGTGATGAATACCCACATATGAGCATCAATACCATTTCTTCATTTCTCAGGAACTCTTTGGAAGATTCGGTCAAATATATTGCTCAAACTTGAATTACAAAACAGTTTATCAGTCATGAGAGACACATTGGAGTCAGTTTAATTGAATCCGTTGAACTCCTCAAAAAAGAACCTCGACTAACTGTTGTAATTTGTAGTTAAGAAAAAACTTTTGGAAAAACTTTTTTCAAATTCACCTAACAGCTCACGCGATGTTTTGCTATACATCTTGTGTTCGTATGTTGAACTACACAGAACTGTTCTGCCTGGGTGCGAAAAACGCCTTATGTCGTGCTGCATGTTACAGAACTGGCACACAGAACTTGTCCTGTTTCTGGTTACTGGGCCTGTCTGATGAATAGCAGTTTTGTGTAAGTAGTATGGCTATGGTGACGCCAGCTGGCGGGAATCCCACTGCTATACCTATTTCACAGATATAAAATTTACTAAATCACTGAATTCACAAAAGTTTAATAATGAAATCGATGTATTTTCCCAAAACAATCAGATAATCACTGAACTTATTAAAAATTACTGAGAACATCACATGAAAATCCTGTACACACAGGATACCATAAGTTCACGATGTAGTAAACAGGAAACTGTAATAGCATGACTGAAATACCAAGGAAACAGTAATATCATGACTGAAATACCAAGGAAACTGTAATATCATGACTGAAATACCAAGGAAACTGTAATATCATGACTGAAATACCAAGGAAACTGTAATATCATGACTGAAATACCAAGGAAACTGTAATATCATGACTGAAATACCAAGGAAACTGTAATATCATGACTGAAATACCAAGGAAACTGTAATATCATGACTGAAATGCAAAGGAAACTGTAATATCATGACTGAAATACCAAGGAAACTGTAATATCATGACTGAAATACCAAGGAAACTGTAATATCATGACTGAAATACCAAGGAAACTGTAATATCATGACTGAAATACCAAGGAAACTGTAATATCATGACTGAAATACCAAGGAAACTGTAATATCATGACTGAAATACCAAGGAAACTGTAATATCATGACTGAAATACCAAGGAAACTGTAATATCATGACTGCAATACCAAGGAAACTGTAATATCATGACTGCAATACCAAGGAAACTGTAATATCATGACTGCAATACCAAGGAAACTGTAATATCATGACTGTTATACCAAGGAAACTGTAATATCATGACTGAAATGCAAAGGTAACTGTAATATCATGACTGAAATGCAAAGGAAACTGTAATATCATGACTGCAATACCAAGGAAACTGTAATATCATGACTGCAATACCAAGGAAACTGTAATATCATGACTGCAATACCAAGGAAACTGTAATATCATGACTGCAATACCAAGGAAACTGTAATATCATGACTGCAATACCAAGGAAACTGTAATATCATGACTGCAATACCAAGGAAACTGTAATATCATGACTGCAATACCAAGGAAACTGTAATATCATGACTGTTATACCAAGGAAACTGTAATATCATGACTGCAATACCAAGGAAACTGTAATATCATGACTGCAATACCAAGGAAACTGTAATATCATGACTGCAATACCAAGGAAACTGTAATATCATGACTGAAATACCAAGGAAACTGTAATATCATGACTGAAATACCAAGGAAACTGTAGTATCATGACTGCAATACCAAGGAAACTGTGATATCATGACTGAAATGCAAAGGAAACTGTAATATCATGACTGCAATACCAAGGAAACTGTAATATCATGACTGCAATACCAAGGAAACTGTAATATCATGACTGCAATACCAAGGAAACTGTAATATCATGACTGCAATACCAAGGAAACTGTAATATCATGACTGCAATACCAAGGAAACTGTAATATCATGACTGCAATACCAAGGAAACTGTAATATCATGACTGCAATACCAAGGAAACTGTAATATCATGACTGCAATACCAAGGAAACTGTAATATCATGACTGCAATACCAAGGAAACTGTAATATCATGACTGTTATACCAAGGAAACTGTAATATCATGACTGAAATGCAAAGGTAACTGTAATATCATGACTGAAATGCAAAGGAAACTGTAATATCATGACTGCAATACCAAGGAAACTGTAATATCATGACTGCAATACCAAGGAAACTGTAATATCATGACTGCAATACCAAGGAAACTGTAATATCATGACTGCAATACCAAGGAAACTGTAATATCATGACTGCAATACCAAGGAAACTGTAATATCATGACTGCAATACCAAGGAAACTGTAATATCATGACTGTTATACCAAGGAAACTGTAATATCGTTATCAGAATTACGTAATATTGTGACGATTTTTCTAATTTCGGAACGCTATGTTACCTCCTTATCCCCAATTTTGAGTTTCTAAAACACCTCGCCACGTGTCGTTTTTGTGACAGATAGTTAGTGGAAATTTACGCTAAAATAGTGGTTATCACTGCTCTAAAAACGGTGGCATTGTTCTCGTATCTTCCGTTTCAAATTGGGAGTTGAGCATAACATGAATTGCGGGTGAAAGTTCTGGGTTGAATGAGTTTTGTATTGTTGCACATAAAACAGTTTTGTCTACTTATTTTTTTATAAAATAGAGGGAAGAGTTGAGGGGAAATAATTCATCGGTGACATAGTAGGATTGTGAAATTAAATTTGTGAAGAATTCTTTAGCAGATTTGAAAATTTATCAATGATTTAACTATGATGTTGATTTATCCTTTCTAAAATGTTGATATAATCGTTATATTAACACGAAAATATTTTGAATGTTACTTTATTTATCATAGCATGTATGGGAGCCAATCACTTCATTATAAAGAATACAGTAAACAAATTTCAAAACCACTTTTATAAACTAATTATGCGCCAAGCAACAGCCGTGCTGTAAACGTAAAGAATTCATTTTATTTATTTATTTTGTAAACATAACGAATACTTCGCGCATAAATTATAGCTTGTAAAAAGGAAAAACAATAAAATCACATATCGATAACTTGTCTCTGATTTATTAAATTTTGACTTCCTAACAAAGGTTTGGTTTTAATTTCAGTTTTCCTGTGATTGAAATTGCAAAACGCAGCAAACACACACACACACACACACACACACACACACCCTGTCCATGCAGATATGGCAATTTTGAGACACCAGATTTAACACTCATTTTCCTTCATTGATATCTGCAGAGGCAAAAGCTGTGATTCTCAAGATCTGCATCATCTTGCGTGAACCTCACCTGATACGGATGCGAGTTAGCCTCACATGTACAAAGCTCGAACCAAGCACCGTATTATAATTCAATATCTAGGGATAATTTTTATCCGTGTAAGTTCGGGTTCGCACAAGATTGTTTGCATGATTCGAGGATGGAATGTTCGGCTCTGTCATAAGCCTTCAGATCTCTGAATGCCCGCTGTGCTTTTTAGGTCTCAAAATTACACGACTGTTGTGTGTGTCATTGAAAAATAACCAAATCCAATCAAACAGCAATCAAAAGAACGTGATTATGAAGCACGGTTATAATTAGTTTCCGTTTTGAACAGAACGCTGCCATCAATACCTCAACTTTGCTCATCCATTTGAACTAAGAATTCGTGTTTGAATCTGGCAGTCATTTTTCTTATTTTCTTGGTTTGCAATACCATTGGCATGCGAATAGACCATTGGCACTAAGATTCTGTGATCAGGCTTTGATAAATATTTCTCCTTGATTAATATTTCAATAATGGTTCTTTTTACGGCCAAAAACTAAATTGAGTAACATAGCATCTGCTTCTTCTATGGAAAATATTTCTCGTTTAGCTCTCCTGAGCCACGAAAGTGGACAAGTTTATCACATTTCAATGATAGGGCACATCTTTTTGCTTAGTAATACATGTTTTAGGTTATCAGATAAGTCTGTTCGTCCTCCTCGCCTTTATAACAAATCCTCAAATCCGAGACAACAAGTGAGAACGAGTGATAAATATTTGCGCGTTTATAAGTATCTTGATTGCCTTCATAAATCTGTAATATAGATACCGCAGAACACAAAAACATGAAATACAGTCGGACCTGTGGATGCGTGAGGCACTTTCGTGGCCCTCAATCACACGTAATATGCAATGCCGTCTTCGAAGAGATTCCAGCGCTCCCCGTAACTCATTTCCCCTCCAAAATGACAGCTTAAATTTCGAAAGAAATTCCAAGTCCGTCGTTCATTGACGCTTCAAATTAATCTGGTCTTTGCATTGCGAGACGCTCTTGCTGAGCTGAGTGGTGGCTAATGGCAGGTTTTATTGTATGAAGTGACGGAAAATGAGTTGTTGAGTGGATCAGTGAAGCTACTTAACGTACCCCTTCAAATTGATAACCTGATAGCATCTAAATTGACAATGAAAAGTGCAGTCCAAGAGAACCAAACGAGACTTTGTCAACCTTGCAAGTGTATAATTTTTTTTTTTTTTTCGAATGGTGATGCTTGCCAGCGTTGGAGGTATCGGGAGAGAACTTCAGGTGTGAGGCTTAACCATTCATTAATAATTGTTATTACTGAAAACGTCGTTGATCGTCAGCTGTTCTGCCTGGCTTATAGCTTGTTGCAGTTATTGGTAGACTAATGTACACGGCCCGTCAAAAATTACGTGATTCTATATTTTACTGAAATACATTTTGCAGATGCAGATGACAAATACAGTAGGGGGCAAAATATTACAACACGTTGATTCAATCGCCAGATTCTACATTTCTAAATCCCATATAATTACGGAATTTGAACTATATATAAAATTTTTTATAATTGTTGTTAACAATTGTTGACAATTGTCAATGTTGTAATTTACAAATTTCGTGTCGTTGATTTCATTGAAATTGAATTAAAACTTCCGACACAAAGTCTGTCGCATCATCCTTGCCGTCACCTTAGTTTTTGTGTACAAAATTATTGTGCTACTTGGGGTAATTATGAAACATAGATGTTGAAAAACTCATTTTTCATAAGCAGTGGGATGAAATAACAAACTGAAGAATTCAATCCCTTTACCTTTGTCTTACATTTCAGCTCCAAAATTCGAGTTCATCTTATTTATTCCTCCTTTAACATTTTAGTAAAATTAAAAAATCAGTTGAATAGAAGTTCTTGAAATAAAAATTGCTATTTCATTCTATTTTTAATAAACGCTACCTCCGCACTGCTGGAGTTCAAGACACGAAATAACAAATCACTTATTTAGGTACCCGGAAAACTATTCCTTATCTGTTGTAATGTCTTCTCTCCAATGATTTCAGATGGTATTTATAAAAATATTTCTTACATTACGAGTGTATTGCTGGAAGCGGTGAGCATAAATCCTAAATTTTTCCAGGGAACACACTGCTGTACGCCACAGCCTTGCTTCCTGTCGCTGATGACGCTGGTCCGAAGTTAGCAGAGAAGAATAGGGACAGACTTTCACAAAATTCACCTGTAGCATATTTTTGGGCCTCTCTATTCTTCGTCAGCGCAGACCCAAGCGTTCCATCTAAGAACTTACCATCCTGGCTCTATACTTCATTACACAAGTTGCTGTCGCAGACACTTGAAGTTTAATTAATTTTCGTTTGCATGAAGCCAAGTTTCGAGTTGGAGTTGGAGTTGAGTCAAGCCTGGCCAGGGTCCGGGTCCAAACTCGCAGGAGTTGCCATGTGCTTCCAAATGCGCCACGTCAGCAAATTGCGAAAGGCCTTTGCATCGAGCATGGAACTTTGGCGGATGGAATTGGCTCCAGGTGAAATTCTCCTCAAGTAAATGTCCGGGATGCGCATTTTTCTCGGCTGGATGATAACTCAGGTCTTAGATTGCTATCTCTCAAACTTGAACAGTTTGGTCCAGAAAATTGTCTTCCGGTTGTAGAGCGGAAAACCAGCGTCTGCGCTCTGGAGGGGTTTATCGAACATGTGAAATTGATGTGATATAAGTGTAAGTACTTCACCTAATTCCAAATTGATCATTCTATTCCAATATTTTCATGATGTTATGCGTAACATTGTTGGATTCGGAGCTTTATTTCATCAATTTGCAACGGTTGCTTTAAAAATAGGTTTGTTGGATATGTTTGTTACTAGTAATTTCAGAAGAACGATATTCTATCCGGGGTGAAAACTGGGAAGCAAACGAGTTCATCATGAATATTACTTTATTTTAGGATCAGGGGGCGTTACAAACATCTGAAGAAGATACAAAAATAATGAGTTGGTATTATGAAAGAAAACTGAGGAGTGTATATTTTGAACTAACGGATAACAATGCTAGAGAATAATAGTATCAACGTGTAGTCGGTACGAGTCACTTTTGCTTGCATATTCTTAAATTTTTCAGCTTGAAAAAATTCGTATACACTTATTTCCCAGAGAAAGGAAACTACTTTCCAATCATTAGGGATAAAATACGGGTATTTTTATGCCACTGCTAATTGCACCTCATTTCTGAAGGAAATATTTTGTTCCCCCAAAATTACCCTAGAATGATGAGATAGAAGAAGGTATTATACTAGCAATGATTAATTATGAAATTCAAATACTTAATATTTGGGGCTTAAATAATTGTAATTGAAGTTAAATGCAGTCCATTATAAGATACTATAATATAAATTCAGCTGGGTAATTTCCTTTGTCATCATCAGAGATATTTAAAATAGTCTCTTTTGCAAACAATTATTGTGAAAGTTAGCTAAGAAATATTAAGACTCATTAACCACAACAAAGGTGCTCTCGATAAACCATTTAGCGTGGACTATAAAAAACGGTAAATCTGTGTACAAGATGAGTTCTCATACACGATATCTTATGGATGAAAACAGAAGGTCACGATAAAAATACAAGAAATGGCAAAAAAGAGATAGCGATGAATGCACGAAAACTAAAAGATGCAAAGTAGGCTTGAAAAATAGAATTCCCGAAGATCTATCTATTGCTGCAGTAACTTAACAGGATTTCCCACGGGGGCGCCATTCCCCATAGCATAGACAAGCCTAACTAACCTACTCGTATTGCTTATCCTTTACTTTCCTTTATGCTACAAAATAATTAAACCAAGTAAAGCAACTGGCAACCTTCTAACGGATCATGGTTAATAAAGAAAATTACAATGAATTTTTAGGGTACGTCACGTTTCTACTTTAAACTGCTTTGTGATAGACACGAGCCACCGAAAATCAGCGCGTCAATTTCTTGGCGGGCAATGCTGGTTCTGCAAAGCCGTTGCACAAAATTATCTACTTGACCTGAGTAGCCACCTGCAGTGCACATTTCTAGCGTGAAATGGCGCAGATTGTCGCAGCCACACGGCAGCCTCGGCTGCCATGTAAGATGCTGCGTGAAGCGGCGCAGATTGGCGCAAGGGCACGGCAGTTTCGGCCGCCGTCTAAGATACTGCGCTGGCCTGCCCTCAACCAAACTTTACTGTGGGCTTTGTGGGTGTAGCTGTGCTAGTGTGTGCAGATGCCGGGTGCGATTTTCAGCCCCTACTGCTGTCTCATAATTTTAATTTTCCACAATATATTCTTTATAATCAGAAGTAAGCCTTTTATACAGTGGAGCGCTGTAAATTTCCGCACTGAACGTCATGTGCTGAAATGAAGAAAAATAAGTAAGTACTGTACGTTTTTCGAGGTGAATATTTGTTTTACTTTTCAGGACTCCATAGAATGGGTCGCAATTCAGTTTTTCACCACAATTTTATTATTGTATACGCGCAAAATTATTGTTTTTTTTTAAATCCGTTTATAATGTGATTACTGATCACCTACGTAAAAGTTGTCATGTTGATTTTCATGTTTAACGTTAAAGTTGCAATTGCTATAACTTCATTTTAACACAATCTTAAGTCAGCGTTAATTTTGTGAGAAAAACACACTCTGGTAGATTTCCTGGTTTTTTATAATTATCAAGCTACAAATTCAAACAAAGTTTCATAATGAATGTTTGCAATGGAATTTTTGACTTAAAAGACAGAGAGAAAAAGCTCCCATCCATCCGGTAGTAAGGCTTTCTTGAAACATGGTCTGCAACTTGCAGCCCTTTCACTCCAAGAGAATTGATAAATTTAGGGTTAGAGTAAACTGAGACTTTGAGCAAATCAAACCATGAGAATGGTTAAATTCAACAATTAGAGTATGCTTAGACTTGCGGTAACTCTTGCCGAAGTGAAATGACAAATTCAACAATTTGGTTAGGCTACTACTTGTTGCAAATCCTACCCAAGAGAGTTTATAAAACCTGAAATTTGAGTGAGGTTCAACATGCTCAAATCCACCCTCGACGCCATCGGCAGGATGTCAGCAAATTAAATTAGCTGAGTTCCCCAGCCAAAATTTACAGTCACAACCACTAGCAAGCCTAAAGTGAGGGTTGAAAAAAAACAATCAGAACTGATCTAATTCAAACCTGAAAACTTTTTAGAATGAAATACCGATACTAAGTTATTAAGCACCTACAAGAGACCTACCTCTTCTCTAGGCTCGGTTGCAACAAAGCCGTTCGATATGGTCTGAATCGACGGCAGGTGCAGCACAATATGGAGTCCGCCTGAAGACAAAACCAAGGCAATTCATGGCTAGCCCAAACGAGAACAAATCATGTTAAATATGATCAACTCATACCAGAACAAAACCAGGGGAAATATAATCAAAACAAACCAGAACAAAACCAGGGGAAATATAATCAACACAAACCAGAACAAAACCAGGGGAAATATAATCAACACAAACCAGAACAAAACCAGGGGAAATATAATCAACGCAAACCAGAACAAAACCAGGGGAAATATAATCAACACAAACCAGAACAAAACCAGGGGAAATATAATCAACACAAACCAGAACAAAACCAGTGGAAATATAATCAACACAAACCAGAACAAAACCAGAGGAAATATAATCAACACAAACCAGAACAAAACCAGGGGAAATATAATCAACGCAAACCAGAACAAAACCAGGGGAAATATAATCAACACAAACCAGAACAAAACCAGGGGAAATATAATCAACACAAACCAGAACAAAACCAGGGGAAATATAATCAACACAAACCAGAACAAAACCAGAGGAAATATAATCAACACAAACCAGAACAAAACCAGGGGAAATATAATCAACACAAACCAGAACAAAACCAGGGGAAATATAATCAACACAAACCAGAACAAAACCAGTGGAAATATAATCAACACAAACCAGAACAAAACCAGGGGAAATATAATCAACACAAACCAGAACAAAACCAGTGGAAATATAATCAACACAAACCAGAACAAAACCAGGGGAAATATAATCAACACAAACCAGAACAAAACCAGGGGAAATATAATCAACACAAACCAGAACAAAACCAGTGGAAATATAATCAACACAAACCAGAACAAAACCAGGGGAAATATAATCAACACAAACCAGAACAAAACCAGTGGAAATATAATCAACACAAACCAGAACAAAACCAGGATGAACAATGATCAGCAGAAACTAGAACAAAACCAGGTCAACTCATAATCAGCCGCACAGCGAGAACAGTAAAAGATTTCTTTGTCTTTACACGGAGCTACATTGATAATATTTGAGAGAAACAAGTAATTAAAAGTTTGAAAAATGTATTGTAAACTTCAATATCTCACTGAGAAAATTGATGCAAATATATAGCATTTATTCGAAACAATTCTCATTCAAAGAATTCATTCCGTGGTGATGAAGAATTTCTGCTACAACAAATATGGATATAGAAACGAAAAAAGCTAAAGGTTGTATTGAGGCCTTATTAAAACAGGATCGGATAGCACGAGACTTAATTCCAAAGTAAAAATCCGCCCTTTAAGAAAATAATTAGCCTACGAGAATAAAATTACTCGTATAATTATTTGCATTTGAACATGCTTCCTAAATTAGTAAGTGTTTAAAGGTGGCATGCGAGCCTTTACGGGCTTACGGGCCTTTGAGGGTAGCTTACGGGCCTTTGAGGATAGATTACGGTCCTTTAAGGAGTATTTACGGCCTTTGAGGGAAGCTTACGGACCTTTGAGGGTAGCTTACTGGCCTTTGAGGATAGATTGCGGTCCTTTAAGGAGTGTTTACGGCCTTTGAGAGTAGTTTACGGGCCGTTGAGGGAAGCTTACGGGCCTTTTAGGGTAGCTTACTGGCCTTTGAGGATAGATTACGGTCCTTTAAGGAGTGTTTACGGCCTTTGAGGGTAGCTCACGGGCCTTTGAGGGTAGCTTACGGGCCTTTGAGGGTAGCATACGAGTTTTTTGGGAAGCTTACTGGCCTTTGAAGGTAGCTTACGGGCCGTTAAGGCTGGCCTACGGGCCTTTAGGACTCAAGAGTGGTCTCCGGGCCAATAAATTTTTAACATCAGTATCTGATTAATTTATTTAATTACTGTATCTTTAAGCCCTGAATGGCCAAAATAAGAATCACACATTTTAAAAAACTAATTTATAAAGACTGAATCAAAGGCCCTCGCAACCAAAAAAAAACAGAGTTCAAGAAAGAGAGTAGGGAGGTTGGGAAAAGGTTCATGGCGCACCCGGCTACTGCATGGCAGCACTAAGACGGAAGTACCACTAGCGTCGCCATGAACTCTTCAAGTTACCTACCACTTTGACCGTAATTGGCAAAACTGAAGTTCAATATTCAACTCTAATTTAAAGTCAATTGTACCGAGCAATTTTGAAAGTAGCAATCATTATCTGGTTCACGCCCTTATTTAGCTTGAATTAAGCATGTATGAAAATTGAGTTTGCGACTATTGGTCGGTCAGCAGCATTATGAAAATCCCCTCCAAAGCAAACGGTGGCGCATGCTGCGGTCAAAGTTTTACTCTGAATCAGAAAAAAATCAAAGCGATGATCAATCCTACAGAAAAAAAGCTAAACCGATGTTACCTTTCGTCCAGAACAACTTCACCCTTAAAAAGCTAAGGGTTGCATTCAGGCCTAATGAAATGAGAAAAGAGAAGCTAAGGGTTGCATTCAGGATAATTAATGCACAAAGAGAAGCTAAGGGTTGCATTCAGGATAATTAAAGCACAAAGAGAAGCTAAGGGTTGCATTCAGGAAAATTAAAGCACAAAGAGAAGCTAAGGGTTGCATTCAGGATAATTAAAACACGAAGAGAAGCTAAGGGTTGCATTCAGGATAATTAAAACACAGAGAGAAGCTAAGGTTTGCATTTAGGCCTAATTGAAACTGTAAAGAATAGCACAAGACTTAATTAATTCTGAAGTGAAACTCAGAAATTTAAAGCTGCTTCCACTCTACCCAAAAAAATTCTCCAGGTTTTCAAACTCGAATGCTCGAGCTTCGTACACTGGATCGAGACACTGGACAAATTGTATCCGCTTTGCACTTTTAGAATTCATTCTTCAGTACAAAAGTTGCTGAACCATTCATATTCTTGAAACGGAGAGTTAGCAGAAATAAAATCCCGTTCAATGTCAAACTCAAATTTCAAAGGAAATGAAATGAAAGGTGGCTCACAGAGCTGAGTAATTATAATGCTGCGAACATCTGCGGTTTCGTTTGAGTTCTGCTACGCTTGCTATCCAAGTAAAACAAATTTTCATTCATTTTTTTTGTTTTCAAGGGAGATGAAGGTCAAATGGAAATTAATACATGTTGGTATCAACTGGAGGAGATTTTTGGAAATCTAGTGAGTTAACTGGAACCAAGAATAAAGGGAACGTGTTTACTGTCAAACTTTTCGGAGTATTTTTTACTGCATCATCAGCGCTGCAACAAAGAACAAAAAGTCGAACTTAAAACTACATAGAAGAAAAAAGCATAAACCAGAAACATGGAAACCAAATACCTAATATACCGCACACAATAACTTCTCATTCAACATTAATGAGTTCACATGCACGCTCAATTACTCATTCACAAGACTACAGAGTTTTAATTAGAATGTAAGAGCAATGTTTCGTATCAGAAATCGCTGTGCGTAAGGAGTTAGGTATTTTGATTGGTAAAGTTGTTAGTTTTTGTTCATGAAACATCGTGTTTCAATTTTAACTTCCCGAGTTTTTGTATTACAGCACTGTTCATAGCCTAAACAAATATTAAATATTAGGAATTAAATATTAGGAATTAAATATTAGGAATTAAATATTAGGAATTAAATATTAGGAATTAATTAAATTAAATATTAGGAAACATTTTCTAGCAAAATATTTTAATTTATTTTACGTTTTCCTTTTAATCTAATGTATGATAGCTTCAGATTCTATTTTAGGTTTCAAAGAAAGGAAAAATCATATAAAATAACTGGACTCATTATTACTTTGGAATACAAGATCAAATCATCCATTTAAACTGTCTATTGGCTAACCAATACGTCCTTTTCTGTGAAAAATATTCAAATTGAAAACAAGTCTTTTAGAAGCTTCCAAGTTGAGGCAGAGAATCGCCGGATAATTTTACATTCAAATTTTCTAGATTCCGTTGGCTCTGCTGATATCATGAACACGTCTCTCCTGAATTCAGAATCAATGTTACGCTAGCCTCAATTCTTCTGCAATCAAATACACCGAGGTCGACGTAACCAGCGTCCAAATTTCAGTACTTGTGTTACACAATTCTTTACCCAAGTCCTTCGATTACACCGTCTCAAAAACCTAGAACTGAAATGCCCGAACAGCGAGGGGGAAAAAAATTCTCCTGGACCCTAGCAGTTCTAATGAAGATCGCATGATCAGGACGAGGAAGCATCGGAACAAAGCAGAGCGAAAACTACAGGGGCGCTCAAAAGTTCCCTTACTGAGGGGAACGGTCAGCCTGTTAACACGGCTGCCTAATTAGCGATGGTGGAGCTCTTTTACGTGGAATTACGAAGGGAACATGACGATACCTGAAGCTTGTTAGGGTCCGAGTGGCAAGACAGCAGCTTGTTCGCATTTGGATGGCGTGTACTCACGAATATAATGATCATCTGCGACCCTTACGGAGAGAAGAGGGGTGTTTTTGCTTGAGTTGTGGTGAGATATGACCCTTATTATCCGTATCAATGCGCACTACAAACGAAGATTCGGAGTCGCGTTCAGAATAACAATCTCAATTGTATCGCAGATGAAAAAGTACTATGCTCATTGAGCACAACGTTATAGAGAATATAGTCGAGAATGGTGAATTTGATTGAGATTGAGTATTCTAAGAAAAACTAGCTTAATCTATCGGATTGCCTTCAATTCTAATTAGGCCTACTCGGCCTATAAATTTCCAAAATTGGGCTTTCGTTCGAAGGAAGAGTGAAGTCAAGTGAAAATTTTATTTCCACTTGTATGCACTGCCATGGATAAGATGTCGGCTACGAAATACTTTGCGTGGTAACAGCTTACCATCTCAAAAAAGTACTTAAACAAATATATTTTTGACTATTCAATTTTAAGGAGTAAGTTTACTAATAGTTAGTTTACTTTTTCATTATGCCACAGAAAATTTTTCTGACTATGAGGGAAATATTCTTTCATTTACTACGTAAAGTCGTGAGGACAAAATTAATTTTATCAAATATTTTTGTACCCTAACAAATTATTCATCTGTATCTTGAACCCAAAAATGGAACTAAGCGAAGGGGAATGAAAGTAACTTTTTCAACGATCATGTTTAGGATTTCATTGGCAAAGATTTTTTCAAATAATGGAATCACATTTTGCTGTACATGATGTGTGTTGTTTTCAGCAGCTCGTGCTAGTCAGCGCACTTATAAATCTTCTACGGAAATATTCGTTTGACATTATGAAACATCATCGTCAAAAAACACAACACTCTTTGAATAAAAGCTAAAAATGTAAAAAAATTTAGGACTCGCTTCCCATTCTAGGGTAAATTTTCATTCACGGCCCGCAGAAAATCCATTTATACCCAGTACGCTTCTGATCAAGTTGTGACGACTATATAGCAACGTGAGTCTACGTAACTCGGCATGATTCCCCAAAAAGTAACAGTTCCCCCAGATTCGTCCTCTTTTCCAAGTGGGCACTTTGTCTCGAAATGACGTATTGAATCCCACTAAACCCACTGCCATGAATCAGCGCGGAACTCCTGTCTATTTGACTGCTGAATATCCGCCCCTCACATCATTGGAGCACTCGGCTGAGTGGCGTAGGTAAGTCCTTCTGCCCGTGCGGCGGCCATGCGCTGGGGCAGAGACTGCAAAGCACATCTCTTCATTATCGCTTGAGAGCCTCGCTCTGAGAGGGTCTTCCATCAGAGATGCCATTGGATCAGGTACGGCTGTTCCCTCCTCCCTATCGGCGCTTGCAGATCCTCATGAACGCTGAGGAAAGGTACCGTTGCTCGCTGCTTAACTGCAGTAGTAGTGTATCATTGATGCCTGGTACCAAATATTGTTGTTGTTCCTTTTCGTATTAGTAGATTGTAGAAACCAGGATTAGATACAGTTTTAAGCCTGTCTTCCTATCAGCGCTTCCAAATCCTCATGAACGCTGAGGGTAGGTACCGTTGCTCGCTTCTTAACTTCAGTAGTAGGGTTTTCTTTGGAGCTGGTATCAAGTTTTGTTGTTCTTTTTTCCATTGTGTATCGTAGAAACTAGGATCAGATAAAGTAAAAGCATCTCCCTATCTCCCTTTTCAACTGAAGTAGTAGAAATCAGATGCTGATAGCAGGTATTGTTGCTCTCCTCTTCCTATCTGGACTTGTAGCTCATTATAAACGCTGAGGTTAAGTACAGTTGCTTCCTTCTTAAATGCAGAAGTAATAGACCGTAGACACAAATATCAGGCATTTTCGTTCCCTCCTTCCCATCTAGACTTGTGGCTGATCAGAGAAACTTAGATTAGGCACAGTTGCTCCCTTCTTAACTGCAGTAGTACAACGTAGAAGCTGGTGTCAGCAGAAATTGTTGCCTTTTTATATGCACTTGCTCTATTTCCTATTAGCACTTAAACTCATCACAGATGCAGGGATTAGGTATAGTTGTTCCCCTTTTATTCACATCAGTAGTAGATCTGAAAACATTGACTGCGATGGGTTAAACTGGAGTTCATTATCCAACTCGAATTCAAAAAGGTTCTTATGAATTTTATAAATACCAAACATTATCTCGGTCCAATAGATACCATTAATTTCAAAAGATTATTAAGACTATTTCAAACGACCCATCTACGAGTCGTCTTGCAGCATGGAAAATGTAAGCACGACCCACCGGTGGGTCGTATCGCAGTCAGCGTCGTGTTAAATAAAGACTGGGATTTGGTGAAGTTGTTCTCATCTTAACAGTTGAAATAGAATTGACATGTATGAAAGGCATCACTTTAACTTAGTGATGAGGGTAACTTCGTTGAATATTTACTGATAACAAATACGGCTACAGTAAGAAATGCTAGTGACTGCAGGACGATCAGCTGAACGATCAGCAGGACGATCAGCAGCATTATCATTATCATTATTATCAGCAACATTATAAAAATGCCCTCAGTGACCACCGGTGGGGCCGTGCCTTCCCAGAAACCCAGAAATCAGGTTAAAAAACCGTCAGTATTTGTAGTAAGCCAACATGATTGCTTAAATTCTACCTCCCGAATGGAAGTATATTGGCTTTTGATATCACTGCTCTAGACTTTATAAGAATTTTCTCCCTGCGGTGTCTTTAACTCAAAGCTTCGTTCCGAGGATTAGTTGAAAATACATAGGTTTCTAACCAATGATTAATTTTGAGCTTGTTTTCTTCATAATAAAAAACTAACTTATAAGACAGCTGTACTAAGGATTCCACCTCACTTCAATCAAGCAAATGCTCTAAGCTTCCACTTCTAGGCTTTTTCTTTATAATAAATCATTACCTTATGAAAGAGTTACGCTAAGTTTTCCATCTTACTTCAATCCAACTACAGCTCTAAGCTTTCTATTCTGAGCTTTTTCTTTATAATAAATCATTACCTTATGAAAGAGTTACATTAAGTCTTCCAGCTTACTTCAATTGAACTACAGCTCTAACCTTCCTTTTCTAGCTTTTTTGTTATGAATCACTACTTTATTAACCAATTACACTAAGCCTTCCATCCTACTTCAACCAAACTACAATTTTAAAACACCGTCGTGCTATTTCATGCTACGAATAATCCCTTACAGCTAAATGTACGAATGGAAGGTTCAAATCCAACGACGGATCCTTCATGCATAGGATCCATTTAATAGGGAAGTCCTGCAAGGAGGCTGACGGACGCTTTAGAGAAGATTAACGCGGGCCGCGCTGTAGGATGAAAACCCGACCTTCGTCGACAGGTCCGTGAGTTTGGTGGGAGGCGGAACTGCCGGGCCGGCAGTCGATAGAGGCCCCGGCGAATGCCTTCTATTCCAAATTATGAAATAGAACCTCTGGAATTTCAATTAAATTAATAAGAGTGAGCGTTTGGGGACGTTGTGGTGTGGGACGTTCATTTATGTGGTCTGAATTTACATTTAATTTTGAACGCTTTAACTTCATGATTGACTCATGCTGTGAATGTTTACGAATATATTACGATTCTATGATTCACAAGAAGTTACGCTTAGAGTTAAGGAAAAGTGTAATTTAAAAAGGGATTTAGGATAGCGGTTTTAACTCGGCGGCATAGAAACAAGCTACATCATAGACTTTCCTGATGAACGCCGTAAAACCTAAGAATTCAAACTAATTGTCAGTGAAGATGTGAGGTATTGGGCAAAAAATGTGGATGGGGAACTGGAAATGAAGCGCTGAGTGTAGAGTATGGAAGATGGTACGGCGCCATTATTACACGGAATTGACGGAGTAAGTTCGGATTACTGAAATTAGAGTATGAAGCATCCTATATGAAATATATAGTATTTATATTATAAGGAATGGATGTATCCTGCACGGAATATAAAGCATATGAATTTTGAGGAATGGAGTATGAAAAATAAAGAATGAAGATTAATGAAAAGAGGGTTAACAATACGATTAATGAATAATAAAAACAGAAAATAAGGCGCACATAGCATGAAATATTATGTAATGACTACAGTTTTCCAAGGATTCCGTTTTTGGCAAGCTAGTGTAAATATATTTTAATTGTATACTTGAATACAGTATAACTGCAACTTGAAGACCTTGTATAAGTACTTTATTCTTTATGGTAAAAATAGAGGGCTTGGAATGTCCACTGAAAAGATACATTTCTGGCCCTAAAAAACTGAGAAAAAGTTAAAACAAAACGTTTATCGGGACAAAAAATATTGGGAAATGTTAGCACTTATTGTTTCCCCTATTTAAAAAAGATTTCAATATTAAAATAAAATAAATCGCACTTGTTCATCCAGTTTGTTCTACAACAACTTGTGCGTGGTAATGATGCGCAGAATTTATAGCTTCACTACCTTTAGTCATTTTAATCTACTTGATTGACAATATATGAATAAATATTTTGATCTACACTAAAGTGAATCTGTTATTATTATTATTTTTATTATTATTATTATTGAAACAGATCCACAGCCGAGTTGTTAAGACTGGTGTAGGGTTGTCCTCGGGATGTACCAGTTGGAAGTGGTGTATCGAGTGTTTTACGCTCTTCTTCCTTCCTTCGCAGCCTTCGGTCCCTCTAGGCGTAGCGTTCCGGGGTGCGTCCCGCACCCTGAGGATCGCAGCCTTCTTCTCTTCTCCATATTCGAATTAAGTTCGTCTCAGTGGGTTTAGCTTCAGCTCTGTGTCCGGTTTTATCCTAGCACCTTGCGAAGAATGTGGGCTGTTCCCAGGAGAACTGACTTT
Organism: Morinoia aosen; assembly: GCA_030386875.1. Lineage (NCBI taxonomy): Eukaryota > Metazoa > Arthropoda > Malacostraca > Amphipoda > Talitridae > Morinoia > Morinoia aosen. Next base: position 23,721,960 of record CM059558.1, read on the forward strand.
TGCAGCAGTCCAGGGTGGATTTTATCACAGCCGATGCTACCCAGATACCTTTCAAGATTGGTGGTTGAGGCCCCAAGTGTCCCAATCACGATGGGAACCACCTCGGCGCGGCAGCCGTGGGTCGAGGCGAGCTCGACCCGGAGGTCTTGATACTTGAGGATTTTCTCAGCCTCCTTTTCGACGATTCTTAAGTCGTACGGAACTGCCACGTCGATGATCTTGATCTATTTCTGGGTCTTGTTAACGACGACGATGTCCGGTCGTCTGGCTGTGATGGCCCTGTCAGTTTGGTGGAGCACGTCGTAGAGAAGTTTGATGTCGTCGTTTTCCATCACAGTCTTGGGCTCGTGCTGGTACCAGCGGTCCGCGCAGGGGAAGTTGTGGGTCTTGCACAGGTTCCAATGTAGGGTTTTTGCTACCTTGTCGTGCCTCCTCTTGTATTCCCTCTGCGCCAGCGCCGAGCACTCGCTGATCAGGTGGTTGACGGTTTCGTCTTTGGTTTTGCACATCCGGCATTTTGGGTCGTTGCTTGTGTGTGTGATTCTAGCTGCTCTATTTTTGGTGTTGAGGTCTTGTTCTTGCGCGGCAAGGATCATGCCCTCAGTTTCTTTCTTAAGTTCACCTCGATTCAGCCAGTTCCAAGTGAGTTCGGGTTTTGCTTCTCGAGTTTGTCGGGGGTATTGGCCGGCGAGTGCCATTCCCTCCCACTTTTGGAGTCGCTCTCCCCTTCTCCTCTCCTTGAAACTGTCTGAGGTCTCTTCCTCTTTCAGGGTCTTCGATGTCCACACCAGTTTCATCCAAGGATCCTGGTGCTCTCTCGTGTACTGGCCGAGTGCTCTGATCTCACTTTGGATGCACTCTTCCACTTCAAGCAGACCTCTTCTTCCTTCCTTTCTCTTGATGTATAGCCTGTCAGTGCATGATCGGGGGTGGAGTGCCCTGAAGATGGTCATCAGCTTTCTGGTCTTCGTATCTAGCTGCTTTTGTTCGAGCTTCGTCCATTTAACTATTCCGGCGGTGTACCTGATGACCGGTACGGCCCATGTGTTAATGGCTTTGATGATGTTGCCACCGTTGAGATTAGATTTCAAAATTAACCTTACTCTGCTGAAGTATTCTTTCCTGATCTTTTCCTTCATCTCGGTGTGCAGAACGTTGTCGTATTCAAGCACTCCTAGGTATTTGTACCCTTCTTTTTCGATCTGTTCGATTGTTTCGTTCTCTAAATGGAAACCTTCAGTTGCTGAGACTTTGCCTCTCACGATGTTGATGAGGCCGCACTTGCTTATTCCGAATTCCATTCCGATGTCGTGGGAGAATTCGTGCACAATTTTCACAAGTCTTTCGATCTCACTAGCGGATCTTGCGAACAGCTTGAGATCGTCCATGTAGAGTAGGTGGTTGAGGCTGTTATTGCGGTCGTACTTGAATCCCAAGCCCGTGTGGTTGAGGACCTGAGTCATTGGGACCAGTGCCAGTACGAACAAGAGTGGAGATAGGGAGTCGCCTTGAAAGATTCCTCGACGGATGTTCACCTCTCCCAGCTCAGCGTTTGCACACGCGTGAGCTGGACCTTCCAGTTAGGCATGGTAGTTGCGATCAGCCGTCGGACGTTTCTTGCGACTCCGTATGTCTCCAGACATTCGAGGATCCATGAGTGCGGGACCATGTCGAAGGCCTTTTTGTAATCAATCCACGCCATGCTAAGGTTCTTGTGTTTAGCTTTGGCGTGGGTCATGATCAGCTTATCGAGCAGAAGATGGTCTTTCGTCCCTCTCGTTCCCCGTCTACATCCCTTCTGCTCGTTAGGGAAGTAGTCGCGGCTCACTAGGTGCTGATACATGCTCTCGTAGATCATGCCGGTGAGAATCTTCCACATGACCGGGAGGCATGTGATGAGTCTGTAATTGCTCACCGCTGATCCTTTTTCCTTATCCTTCTGTATCAGCACCATCCTTCCAGTTGTCATCCAGCCTGGCACAGTGCCTGATGTTAAGCATCTGTCCAGGTTTTCTACCAGCCTGGGATGGAGGGATGTGAAGGTCTTGATCCAGTAGCCTTGGACTTTGTCTGGACCGGGGGCCTTCCAGCTCTGCGTTTTTCTTATTTGCTTTTGTAATCGCGCCGCCGTTATCCGGAGGTCTTCGTCCGGATTGACGTCTTTGGCGATGCCTTGGAGCCATTCAGCCTCGGCGTTATGCTGGACCTCTTGGCTCCAAATGCCGCTCCAGAAGCGCCGCGTACCCTCCGCTTCCGGAACGTCCATTTCGTCGTTTCTGTGGCGCAGTTGTTGGTAGAACCGTGACTGGTTGGTCGCGAACATTTTGTTCTGTTGAAAGCCAGCGATTCTGTTCTCATATCTGTGGATTTTGCTTCGTTTTGCCGACAGCCTTTGTTTGAGGGTTTCTTCTACCAGTTGTAGTCCTGCCTCCCTGCAGTGGTAGATACCCTCGAGTTCCGCCATTTTGTTTCTGCAGGTCAGTCTGCCACGTCTCCATTCCGAGATCCAGCTTAGATGTTTCCGGAGTTCATCTATGCTTTTCTGGATTCGGTGTTTCCACGGGGGATCTTTCTTTCCTCTCGGCCGGTTGGTTGTCGGCGGAGGAGCAAGCTCTTTGGAGACTAGGAACGCTCCGGCCAGAATTAGGGTGTTAGTTTCTGTGATGTTCCTAGTCTTTATTCTGCCGATGAGATGATTAATCTTGGCAGTAGCTGCTAGGATCTTCCCCGATGGGACGTGTCTGAGGTTCGGTAGTTGTTCTTTTGGAGTTTCGTGAAGGAGCGTTAAGTAGGTATTGTGGAGCTCGTTGAGCAGAGTCTCTTCATCTCCCGGGAGGTCTCGGCGGTCCACCACAGGTTCTTCCCCTACGATGGGTTCCGCCTCGTCCGTTTCCGGTTCGGTGTCGCCGGCTTGGTGGTACCGGTTTGGCACTTCAGCTTGTTGCGGAGGTGCTGCTATTAAATCGACGCCTGAAGCATCGTCAGGTTCTGAGTCGCTGATCTGGTGGTACCTCAGCTGGTTTGGTACCTCAGCTCCAGCTCCTGACGTTTCTGCTTCATCGTCGGTGGCGTAATTGCTCGAGCAAGAGTCGTCTTCTGGTATTTGGTCGGTGTCATTTCCGGTGGTCACGATTGGTGTCTCAGTTTCAGGTGGTATCGGAGGCGCTCTTGCTTCGGCCTGGTGATTAGTTTCGTCAACCCCTTCTTCCGTGTTTAGTTCACTGGCTATGAGCTCTTTTTCCTCGTTGGTAAGGAGGTTTTTGAGGTTGATCTCTCTTATTTGGCTCGCCAGCATTTGCTCGGAGTGGTTGGGAAGGCCTAGGTCGACCCAGATTTGCCTCATACGTTTCCGAAAGCCTCGAGTTTGGGGGTCGCTTCGTAGGTAGCACATATAAAGGGTTTTCCTGGCTTCCTTCGTCCACTTTTTTCCGGGTTGACGTCTGTTAATGGGAGGCGGCGAGGTAGGAGGGGTCACTGTCTCCAGTGACCGGTCTGCCGCTCTCCCTGGATTGCATGGAGTAGTCGCCGTCGAGTGAGCCGTGCCCCGCACGGCTTCACAAGCAACTGGAGCCTGCTCCTGTACTGCAGTTGGGTTCGTAGTGAGTTGACGACCGGGTTTGCCCGAACCATCCGGTCCACTAGTAGCGTGTGGTTCACTACTAGTTCCCGGGGAGCTTACCCTGCCGGACGAGGCACCCGCAGTTGGAGACTGACGAGTCCCGTTCACGTCGTTGGGGGGTTGTTTCTTTATGCGCGCTTCCATGCGGTTAGTGATTACCCTCAGCCAGCGGGGACAGTTTGGTCGGCGTCTGCTTATTCAGTATTCGCAGATAACCTATTTGCATAGGCCGTCCCCCCCATCCGCCAGCGGGGGGACGCCCCCCTGAGCGGATGTCAGCCGCTCGGGGATTATTATTATTATTATCATTATTATTATTATTATTACCATTTTCATATAATTTTATTATTATCATTGGACGAGCCCGTAAGACGCTTCTTTACTGCCAGACAAAACAGAAGTACTTTCCACTATAGTAGATTGATGCACGGAAATGAACCAATCAACCGAATGCAGTGTCGGTAAAAACACTGTAATTGTTTCAGTGCCGTTAAACAACATCCAGTCAATATAATGTGCGAGTATTGATTACTTCTGTTTTCTTAAAAACCTACAGAGTTTCCTTTTTTTCTGGTAGAAAAGGAACACACGAATCAACAATTACATTCGTATTGGCAGGTGAATGCAACGAAAACGATTTAAATCTCTCCTCAAGATAACTAAATTTCTACAAGAATAATTTGACATCCAACGGAAGCCACGTACATGTTTATATTGCAGGGTAGTCTGCTATCTCGAGGTCGATAAAACTATTAGGAAGTTGTTATAAGCTCCGTTGTCCCGAGACTGGGGCAGAAGAAAGTCCCGTTCGTGGAAGCAAGGGACAAAAGGAAAGTTTTTCATAGGCCCCGCTAACTTTAGTGGACATTGATTATCTCCGCAAGAGCTTCTGTAAGAAGCCTCAGAAACTCCTTTTTGTCTCGACGTGACCAATGTTGTTGACGTTTTACGTTCAAAGGAGCGCTACGTAGATGAGAGAGTGAAAACATCAGCGGGAAGTAATGATGAGAAGCAGCAGTATTTGTGTTCGGAATTTGAAGTGTTTGTTTTACGTTTAAAAATGTGGTGCGTAGACTAAAGAGTGAAAACAGCAGCAGGAAGTTATTATAAAAATCATAAGTATTCCGTTATTAGAATTTGAAGTTTTCGTTTTACGTTTAAAAATATGGTACGTAGACAATAGAGTGAAAAAAAACAGCAGGATGTAGTAGTAAAGAGCAAAAGTATTCCTTTTCGGAATTCTAAGTGTTTGTTTCACATTCTAAGGAACAGTACGTAAGCTAAAAAATGATAACAACAGTGAGTAATTGTACGAAGCAACAACATTCTTTATAGACTTACAAGCGTTGTCAAAGAATCACGGCAAAACTTGAAACAAGTGTTGACATTTCGTTTTAGAAGGGTGTTTTTTCTTCAAACCAACGCAATGCACGTTTTTTCTAACTTTCTTGCTGTTGAAATGTGCTTTTATTGAAATGCTTTTATTTTGAAGGCTAGAATTGTGTCCACTGATTTTGTGCAGTTACACTGAGACGCAGAAAAGAAAGCCGAAATTTTTGCTTATGTGGATACAAATTTTGCAGCTTAGTTAAAAACTTCAACTCAACTGCTAAAAATGCTCGACGTTCTGACAAATCTTCAATATGACAACTGCAATTCGTAGAAACATCTCAATTTACAAGTCAATTTTACATGAGACTGATGTTGGATGAGTTTGTTTTTCTTTTCTTTATCTAGTTCATCGAAACAAGCTACAGCTCTTTGCCTCATTGTAAACCTAACGAGGAAAAATGTTGAATTCGGAAGTGAATTTGGAACTTTATGAATCGTGGTTGGAGTGTGTCCTTCTCATAGAGTCCTAAAATAGAAATTTTTTCAGAAGTACCAAATCAGTGAAATGATCAGCGTTCATTTGGTTCGGCACAAATGACCAGACGCTTTTTCACAGAGAGCTTCCTGTGGCGTAGAAGCAAAAATAATAAAAAACGATGTGAGCATTCGAATAAGTTGTCGCAGTGTACCCGAAAATTACAGGAAGAAAACTTTTAACGTTCATTTCAGTTTTGCGGTCTTCAGAGTGATCGCATTTCGCGTCGGTATCTGCGACTAAATTGCTGCAAGAAACACGGAAAAAAGCACTGGAGCGTCTGCTGCTAGCAGGCAAAGTAAAAGTGCTCATAAAAACGACCATTAGCAAGTTGTGCACTGCTGCTCTCTGGGAGCAAAAATATTTACGAGAATATCGGTACCAAATGAGCGTTGAGAGCCAAGATGCACGACTGAGTGAGCACCGCTCATTGGTTTCTTCTTTTGACGAACTTTGTCAATCAGTCAAGGTAGGCAGGCAGCAGCGAGACCCTAAAGGTTAGGGCATATTGAAGCCAGGACCCCAATCCCAGAGCGTGTTTACACGAGCATCTGACGGCGGCAGAGAGAAGTTAGGTTTCGTGCAGCGCCATGGATCCCAACGTGTTTGCACCGCTGGTTACTGCGTAGCGTTCATTGTACTAAACTTTCTTCAACGAACTCGGGTGATGAGAAATATTTTCTCAAACGTGCACTAAGCTAGAGTTCAAATCCCCGTCTGTTAATATCAGGTTTGCTGAGGTTAGCACATCAAATCTATGCAGGACGTCGGTCAAATTTTCTATTGGCGATGCTCATGAACTGGTGTAGTTGAGTATCTAATAAAATATAATTACATTCTTCAAACGAGGCAGCAATAAGAAAACGGTAAGCGGTAAAAATTATAGCATTTCTTCACTAACTGAGAGCTTTATTCGAGTAACACAACTTTAGCGTACCGAGTTATTGTTTGTCTATCTACAGAGATCCACATTGAGTTCCGCTTGCTACAATTTTCGGTCCGAGTTACAGTGATTACGAGGCCTGTCGAAAAAGTATCCGACCTTTGGCCAGAAAAAATACTTCAACAACCTGACGGGGTTGGGACCCTAATCCCCTTCAAAGTAGGCTCCTTGTGCTTCCACACACTTAGCCCACCGATCCTTCCACTGCCGGAAACACCTCTGGAAGTCTTCTTTTGGAATGGTGTTCAGCTCTGTCGTCGCGTTCCGCATTATCTCTTCTCTACTCTCAAAACGGGATCCTTTCAGTGGTGTCTTCAATTTTGGAAACAACCAGAAGTCGCAAGGAGCCAGGTCTGGAGAGTAGGGAGGTTGGCGAACGGTCGTAATTCCATGTTTGGCCAAGAAATTGCGGATCAAATGGGATGAATGTGCGGGCGCGTTGTCGTGATGCAAGTGCCAGTTGTTCGCAGTCCACATGTCTGGTCTTTTGCGCCGAACTGCATCACGAAGTCGCCGGAGAACACCCTGATAGTACTCCTTTGTCACTGTTTGTCCTTCCGGTGCGTATTCGTGATGCACAATTCCACGGACATCAAAGAAAACAGTCAGCATCGAAGGAGTCAAACAGGCAATGCGACGATGGAGCTGAACACCATTCTAAAAAAAAACTACCAGAGGTGTTTCCAGCAGTGGAAGGATCGGTGGGCTAAGTGTGTGCAAGCACAAGGGGCATACTTTGAAGGGGATTAGGGTCCCAACTCCGACAGGTATTCGAAATATTTTTTCTGGCCAAAGGTCGGATACTTTTTAGACAGGCCTCGTACTTTTTAACGGAGTATTGGCGTAGGGCAATAACAATACTCGCTGGGGGATCTATAAATGAAAACAAGCCGAGAAGATTTCATGCTGCCGATATTTGGACTCCATTGTTAAACGAAGTGAGCGTCACGGCGTTTGAAATGATATTTGAATATATATATACTGACCCTGAACAAGGGAAAACATCACGTTACACTTTCTAGGTTTTGTTTATTTCACTAATCGGTCGCTTGCTTTGTGCGCTTATTAATCATCGGCTAAAATTAGCAGAATTTTCGACAGCAGATACGGTGCTAAAAACTTTTGTGGGTTAGTCCTAGTAACAAGCATTCCTCAGAAGCAGCACCTGTGTTGGTAAGATTTCATTCCACTGAAAACACTCTCAAGACGAAGAGCTTGTCAAGACCTGTGGAGACAATAGCTTGAATCTCTGGTAGGTTTCGGTTTAGGAGCTCACTTACTTTCGCAAGTACTATTTTAAAAATTAAAATAGTCATGCAGAAGCGATGCAACGAGAAATGATACGAAACGAGTGTGACATGCGATGCATGACCGCCAGTAGTTATTAATACCGAGAAGATACCAAAGAAACAAAAAAAAGAAGGAAAACCAAAGATACAAAAAAAACAGAGGAGAACCAAAGCGAAATAATTAAGAGCAGGAAAAAGAAAATATGATCCGGCATAAGTGAGAAAACAAAAGACGTCCTGTCAGGGTAGCTGTAATAATTCAGCCGGATATTCAGTTGGGTTTTAACCAATCTGTCGATTTTTCATTGCAGAAGAGGAGAATCGATAAGTAAATGGGCATTTTAACTGCAAGAGTTCTGAAATTTAAAATTCCATCATGACGGCTGAAATGGAAAAAGAGCAAAAATATAATTTTGTCATATTTAACGGAGTATTGGCATACGAATATTGGCATTCATTTGGACTCATCTCTGATTCATTATTATTGATGTAATTTGATGTAATTCATTATTATTGATGTAAAGATGTAATTTTGAAATTTCAAAAAGTTTGCTATCATAATGTTCATTAAATTGTTCATTTTCATGTTTATCATCATATGATTTATATTTATATAACGTAGAGAGAAGCATTTCTTGGAATATAATTAAGACGTAAATTATTATTATATTTAGGCCATCCCCCCAAATTACCTGTAAGTGAGCGTTGCAGATATGAATGGTAATTTTATCACATACACACAAGCAAGACGTGTGACGCTATTCAGGGTTTGTTGAAGACTAGTGTATAAGGCCCGTCAATAATGACGGGATTCGATATTTTTCTTACATAAGTCTTCCAGATGTGGATGACAAACTAATATACCCATCCTAATAGTAGCAGTGATTACGATATTCTTGTACTTGTGCACTGTTCAAACTCGTATAACAGACACAGTAACTAAGGATCCTTCAAGAAAACAAAAAAGCTGTTTCTTAAGAAACGAACCGTCAAACGAATATGTAAAAAAATAAACGCAACAAGGGTATTATTGGGCAAGATTTCATTTGCAGTTAACTACGATTTTTCCTCCACAGAAAAAATCAACCTCCAAAACTTTCCAACTATACAGGGCGTGTATTCACTTTTAATTTCAAAAGGGAAAATATCGAACTCTTTACGTTTCGGATATCCATGGCAGAATCCCTATCTATCTCAACTTTGGCGATGGCCTCAAAGTTGCGTCTCACAGTTCTGGGGAAAATTCATCGACGGGCGAGCTGGAGGTTATTTCTTGTGACATGATTCAATTGGAATTGGTCTTTTCAGGGACCTGCCCTAAAAGGAAGGCCAATGGAAGGTGTCACGCAGCTTTGAAGTCTGCAATTCTTCGTTTTTGATCTCCAGTGAAATTGAGTAAAATCTTCAGTGAAATCTTCATGCGATGCCATATTGGTCTTGGGAAGTCGTGATTCTCGGGATCTATGCTCGCATTTTTGCTTGTTCAGGTAATGTACTACTCCTCAGGGGCTGATGAAGTCAAAGGACGTTTGATGGATTTATTTTATTTCACGAATTTATTTATTTCGATTTATTTTCTTCACTCAATTGGTTTCTAACTCGAAAGACTTAACAATACTTCTCAACATGTTGAATAATTTACGGAATAAGATCAATTCGCAGTTTATGTATGTTTTTATCGAATTCGAAAGGGAGTTTTCTTCATAGGCTCTGCAATGTCCAAAAATTTGGAGAAAATATTTAGAGGTGTAGTTCGTCCCGCTAGTACGTTAAAATAGGAGTATTAGCTTGTCTTTCATACAGTTGTTAGAAAACAGTTAATTGCCAAGGTTATGTACCATCGGTGTTTCATAAATTATTTCATGCTGAATGAAATCAAAATTGAGCAAGAGAACGTCTAATTATCATTATTTAATTTTATTGACATCATTATTCAATGAACAGCGGGCATGCCGTTGCACCAGTGTTTTTAAACACAATATTGCTTAAAACAAAATTGTAAGAAGGAACGATTAGATTTCGATCGAAGTAGTTTTAAATGCAACGATGAATCTACGAACATTTGGCCATCAATCTCCATTCCAACAACATTCTTCTCTATGGGAACCAACCAAGATCGTCCGAGTTCTGTGGTCATACTATGAGATTCACAAATACCATGGTAGATTAGATTCCAGCAGATGTACGTTAGGGCACTTGTAGTCTCGGTGATGTGTAGAATTTAATAAATTATTCTAGCTCGGGGAGGTCCCATTCCATGTTAGCAGAATATGACTCATTTTTTGTCCGTGAAGATTATTAGATTTGTTTTTTTTTATCTTAAGATTGGTTTACTTTTTGAAACTTTCTGATGTGATTGCGTCCTTTTATTGCTCTTTAGATCTTGCCTCCTATTCTGGTGCAGAGGTACAAGTATTTTAGCCGCACTTCATTTTCTCATTACTTTCTGAAAACAGATGAAGCGCATTAAATGAAAAATCTTCATGATATTGATTCGAAAATAATTAGCAGAGCATTTAAGAGCTCACCCATGAGGAGTTCTCACTCAAATGCATTCATGCGAGTCAAATCAGCGCACTAAACTCACCCTCTCCGCTTATCTTTCTTTACTCACCTACTCTTCTTATTCTATTCAGCTCAAACCAATCAGCCCATTTTTCAGATTAGCCTATTTGACCTATTACTATTATCCCCTCACAAAAATTAACCCCCTAAACTTATTCTGCTCGCAACAACCAGCTCCATTCAGCTCACATGACAGATATTTTGCAACTCGCTTACCACACTCAGACCGTCACACTCAGCCTACCCTGCTCAGCTCACCCCACATTTCTTGCCCACTCAGCTTCAGCTCACGCCCCTCAGCTTGCTCCTCTCAGCTTACCCTTCTCAGCTCACCTCACTCACCTTACCCCACTTAGGGCACGCCACTCAGTTCACACAATCAGATGATTGAACATCACTTAAACACTCCAACATGGGACGGCCGCAACTTAATGAACGCCTGCGTCGCTGTCTTCGTCTCTGTGGCCTATCGTGGCGCTCTGGCCACGACGCGCACAACTCCTGCAGATATTCGTTCAGTCAAACTTGGCATTGTTGCTTTAGGAGTTCACGGTTAGGTTCTGTGTCCTTATTTGTCGTTTTTTTTTTTGTTCACTCTGTGTGAAAATCGACTCACATAACTCCTGCAGATATTCGTTAAATCGAACATGATATTGCCGTTTTAGCAGTTCACGGTTAGGTTCTGTGTCCTGGTTATATACTTGTTTTTGGTCGTTGAAAATTTTTTGGGTTGATTCAGTGGGATTATTTTTTTGGGTTGTATGCAATTTTTTTGGGCATATTTTGTGGTTTTAATTTTGGTCTGTAGGAAAATTTTTTGACAGATTTTTTGGATCATTTATGGTCTGTAAGTAAGTTAAGTCAGGATTTGTGTTGTTAATTTCTGCTCTGCACGAAAATGTTGACAAATTTGTGGTTTGATAAATTTAATTGCTATAAAAACTTCGCTCAATTGAATTTTTTATTTTTTTGGGCAACATTTTTTTTGGCTCCTGTTTTCTGCTGTGAACAGAAGTGTCGGTAAAATATTGTGGTAACATTTTCTGCTCCTTTCTTGTTTTCTCCTTCCCTTAGTTGTACACTGCCGTACTAATGGCTCCACTAAATTGAGGTAAGGCTTGGAACACTTTACGTTCATAAAACATTTTTTGTTAAGCTATGTTAACATTTTTTTTTCATGTCGGCTCCTCAACATGCACAGAAGAAACTGAGGTCAGAAAGGTGCACTACTTCACCATTGATCGTGTCATGAAATTTCAGGTCATGAAAACTTCGCTCCAAAAACTTAGCAAAATCTCAAGTTTAGTACGATCTTTGTACCTTCGGATCGAACCCTGTTGTGGCTTAAAACTCTGTTCCTCTGAAGCCTGGATTGCAATTTCATTTATCAGAAAGACTGTAAACAAATACATATGTTCAAATGAACATGTAAAGACTTCTCCAATTATAGCACGTACTATGGTCTTCCGACGTGTGGATTGCTCTTACATTTATCAGAGAGCCACAAAATAAGTAGGTTGGTTCAAATAATAATGTTAGAAACCCCTCCAATCCTTGAAAGTGGTTGAAGAAGTTTTAAGCGTTAAGAGAAGAACATGTGTAATTGCTAATTTTGTAAATGTTAGCATTCTTTGAGAGTTAAATTACAAATAATAAAATATTGAGCAAACGTGTTCATGAGTTGAAAACTGTTAGTTATTAAATTTGAAAACCAGTTAGTGAATAGCTTCATTAGTTAATAACTCCAAGTTATATTCAATTAGTTTGTATTTTCGTTAGTGAATAAATCCATAAAGTAGTAGGTCACTAAACAATTATAATAGTTAATAGCAGTATTGAATACTTAATTTATTATTAACTGCATCAGGTACTAAATGCACAACTCTCAACTCACGGTAGTTAATTAAAATGACTTTGTTAGTATCGTTAGCGTAGTTAGACCCTTGTATCATTTCAGTGCTACGCTACTTGAGCTATTTGCATTATTAAACAATCAAGCTGCAAGCTAATAACTGCAGAAATCCTCGAATACTTAAAGATAGATTTGAAACTCCGGCTGCGGCTAAGGTTTTCTAATGACCGAAGTTGGTAGAAAGTTTCTACCATCTTGTGGATGTAATCACTGCCGTAGAAAATATAAAAATCAGCGCGTTAGAGCATTATGAGGCATCACTACACACAGTCCTGAAAACATTGGAAATCTGTTCTTGTTACCACAGAACAAAATTCTAGGCATGAAAACTGAGCTCCTTTAAACTTAGCAACGAATTCTGTTAAAGAATTTTTAGGCGTGGTTTGGTTTTTCGTGGGAAGTGACTTCGGGAGCTTTATTATACGACAAAATAATATTTAGATGAAAGGATTGGATTCGTTGTTAGCAGCGAAAAAAAAATTGTCGATGATTTTAGTCGTGAATATTTCAAGAAAAGCAACTTCGACTGCCGTTGAGAAGAAGAGACCGATTTTGGTTGAGAAACAAGCAACCTGATGTTAAATTCTACTCTATGCTTTTATCATTATGAGAATAAATCCATTCTACCGAGCTTTAATACCATACGCTAGGCTAAAGTAAAGTACAAAATGGAAACAAGATGAAAAATTAAGTGCAAAAAAAAAGCGATTAATCGTACGTGCAGTAAGATTTATTAAATATTAACTCTGTTTTTATTTTGCACTTTTGTAGTTTTTCTTAAGAATATCTAACAGGATTTAATGATTTTTCGAGGACGCTGTATTCTATTTGTGAGAGTTCTCGCTTCGCGGTGGAAGGTGTTTCGTTCGATCTCATGGCTTGAGCTCGGTGTTTCTTCCCCAGAGAAAAGGTAAAAGTTAGCTACTGCTAGTATACTTCAGCCGACCCATGTGTGCGATACGAGTACTTCTTGGTTTCCAGGTAATTATAACCGGGTCATTGCATTAATAACAATGTATTTAAAAAAAATCTAATTAGAGACGCATTGTGGAAACTTGAAAAGTGTGATGTCGCGCGTACATTTCAGCTTATTTAAAATAAACGTTATATTTATTTGGCCAAATTGTTAGCAGAACTGACCATTATTTGGCCCCATTTAAAAATAGAGTTTGAATTACAACTGATGCTTGCACACTAACTGATGAGTTTTCTCTTCAGCTTGAACAATGGTGCCTGTGTGTGATTGGTGCTTGTTTTGGGTACAACCTGAGAATGGGAAACTCAGCCAGTTGCTATATTATAGCATATATTTGGTCCATTCTAATTTGCACTGCCCTGCTCTGCCCTGCTCTACCCTGCCCTGCTCATCCCTGCTCTGCTCTGCCCTGTTCTGCTCTGCTCTGCCCTGCTCTGCCGTACTCTGCTCTGCCCTGCTCTGCTCTATCCTACCTTGCTCTGCTCTGCTCTGCCTTGTTCTGCCTTGTTCTGCTCTGCCCTGCTCTGCCCTGCTCTGCCCTGCTCTACTCTGCCCTGCTCATCCCTGCTCTGCTCTGCCCTGTTCTGCTCTGCTCTGCCCTGCTCCGCCCTGTTCTGCCCTGCTCTGCCATACTCTGCTCTGCCCTGCTCTGCTCTATCCTACCTTGCTCTGCTCTGCTCTGCCTTGTTCTGCCTTGTTCTGCTCTGCCCTACTCTGCCCTGCTTTGCCCTGCTCTGCCCTGCTCTGGTCTGCCCTGTTCTGCCCTGCTCTGCCGTGCTCTGCCCTGATCTGCCCTGCTCTGCCCTGCTCTTCCCAGCTCAGCCCTGCTGCCCTGTTCTATCCTGCTCTACACTGCTCTGACCTGCTCTGCCATGTTCTGCTCTGCCCTGCTCTGTCCAGCTCTGCCCTGCTGCCCTGCTCTGCCCTGATCTGCCTTGCTCTGCCCTGCTCTGTCCTGTTCTGCTCTGCCCTGCCCTGCTCTGTCCTGCTCTGCCCTGCTCGGCCCTGCTCTGTCCTGCTCTGCCCGGGTCTGCCCCGCTCTGCCCTGGTCTGCCCTACTCTGCCCTGCTCTGCCCTGTTCTGCCCTGCTCTGCCCTGCTCTGCCATGCTCTGCCATGCTCTGCCCTGCTCTGCCCTGCTCTGCCCTGCTCTGCCCTGCTCTGCCCTGCTCTGCCCTGTTCTGCCCTGATCTGCCCTGCTCTGCCCTGCTCTGCCCTGGTCTGCCCTGCTCTGTTCTACCCTGCCCTGCTCTGTCCTGCTCTGTTCTGTTCTTCTCTGCTCTGCTCTATTCCATTGTTTTTCTCTGTACTCAATTCTTTTGAAGTCGCTTCTACGAAAGAGACTACGGTTGCCACAGCAAGGCTGCCGGTCAAAGCTGTATCGGTGATTCGTAGAACTGTGATCCATTTAATACAGCCCGAGAAAATTCAGTGGATGTGTTTGTACGTAATATGAAGCTTTAAAAGTCCCAGGCTCTTGCAAGTATTTACATGGCTACAACGATTTTGGGAATCTTATTTTGTTATTTTTAGGAATTGATGGCAAGTTTTTTGATTTTGTTAGTCCTTCACCAAAATTAAATTTACGTTAGCGCATTTCAATGTTCGTCTGACTCGTTAGCTATCTATGTATATCATATACCAGTGTTTTTTTGTAGTTATTTAAGGGCACTTAATACCTTTTTGTTGCCATTCGAGACACTAACCTGACACGTGCCCATGAAATATTACAACCAATTCCTTCTATCTTCGCAACTGCTCACCGTTCTTTTCATGTGATTTTGATAAATATTAACTTCTCGAGAGCATTCTCAACTTATATCACAACCTGAAAAAAAACTATTCATTCCTTCGAGATATCTTGCACCTATTACTTTCTTTTAATCTTTTATCTTGTTTCACGAACTTCTTTTTCAACTCACTCTTTCTATGTGCCTTGTGCATAGATTGTGCGTTCCCTTATCTCCATTCTAAATGGTGACTTCCTCCTTTCACTCTTTGGAACTTCTTTGCTGCGATTAGGGAGGACTAAGTTGACATCTAATCTAATCTACCTCACGTCTAGTTATACGCAGTGATTCTCAGTAGAAAAATAGCAACCAAGTAAATTTAAAGTGCTCCTGATAATTGAGCAATTACTCGAACTTGTCTAAAAATTTGCGAAATCATCTGTCGTTTATAAAATCCAATTTGAAAATCAGTTTGGGTGAGATACAGTGTTTCAATTTCCAAACATGAACTCACTATGATCCATGAGGTAATGACTTCATGGTTAAATACGAAATCATTTTTCTGCACTAACATAAATGAAATATATTGTCTTCTAGGAAATCTAACTAACCGTAATGCACATTCGAAAGAAACACAGTCACACTTTTCTGCTATGCACCACTTGAGTTTCCAAGATGCGAAGTATGCGAAGAAGAAGTAGACCAACTCAGACCGGGAAGAGCTCTCTTGGAGTCGGCCAATTGGTCGGAGGGCGAAAGAATGCATTGCTCTGCGAAATGGAATTCAGACAAGTACCATATTGTCTTAGAGAGCCTCTGCACTTCAGTCGATTCGACCTCGTAATCTAGATGGTATTTCGGGGCACTCTGAAGGCAAAAACGGTAGGCAATAAGGCTATCCTTTCTCTGAGAATAAAATGTTGCTTTTTTCTATCCTTTCTCTGAGAATAAAATGTTGCTTTTTTGAATGAAACTCAAATTCCAGCGGGCTCAAAAATATTTTTCCGAGTGCATACAAAGTACATTTTGGTGTTCAAAAAATTCATTTCCGAGCTGTGCAACTCGGGAAATCGTGCGGGTTTAGTTTTTACAACTCTGCACTCTGTGATGTGAGTTAGTCTTTCAAGATATATTTTATTTCATTCATACCATAGGCAGTCCGCTCAGAAATAGGTTCGGAATGAAAAGGAAAAGTATTAATCTGTTTTCTACGCTGACTCATCTCACTGCAAATTTGATTATTCATTCAGTGTTGTTATAAAGTTTCTTATTTTTAATCATATGCTTCATGGTGTTAAACACCGTGTATGTGTTTTTAATTAATTTAAGCTGATTTTTGAAAATTGCCTCTAAAGGTTTTTAAAGATTTTCAGTTTTCAATTTAAAGTTTGTGTTTTATGAAACCTACCTGCGCTGGCATGAATCGCAAAAATATTCTAGCGAATGGTTAAGTGTTTTATTTCCTTTTAGAAATAAAAATAACCTCCATGCTTCTAGCAGGTATTCGTTGAAATATCAATTTTATTGTGCACGATGTGCATCAGTGACTTACTCACTATACGTTGGATAAGTACTGGTTTTCAAGTAGTTGTTATTGTGCATAAAATAATTATCTTGCTCTCATTCAGAATTATGTGACGCGTATTGAGTGGGATGCTGCTACGCTGTCCATTAATATTTCTAAAATATAAAAGAAGAAGTTAAAATTTTTCCGAACGAAAATTTTTGAGAATTTTTCATATTTCACGAGAAGTTTAAGCCTAACGAGTCATCTCTTTTCCGCTAACCAAGTGAGTGCTGTTTCTTTCGTTTCTTCATTTATAATCACGCATAGAATGAAATTTTACTTGAAGGCGCAAATCCCACCGCTGATGACCAGCGAAACCTATGCAATATGTCAATTGTTTGTATTAACGATGGCTCGGAGGTGAGAAAGGGATGTCGAAGAGTGTTTGATTCGGTTCTTTGACAGTATTATTCTGGTAATGATTACGAGTATCGTTTTTAATAGTTCTTATGGGAGAAGGCACGTTCGCGAGAATCCCAATGTGCTTCTAGTGTTTCGAGAATATTAATAAATTAACATATTCAAAAACATTTCAGAGCAGAAGAGAAACACTCATCTTCCAGCGACCCCATCTTTATGACCCATCATTTGTGAGTAACAAATGCTCCTTTGTAAGAAAACATTGTTCTTCTCGTTCGGACGCGTCCGTTCTTTGAGACTGGTAATGTATTCTCTATTTACGAAGGCCTCATACCAGAACTTGAGCCCGTCCTGCCAAAATCGAAGGTATGGACACAGACCTCGATCAAGTTTTTTCACGAGCTCTGCTGCCTCAGAAAATCGGGAAGAGGACGATGCTTTTTGATTGATTAGTAAACTTTGCATAAGACACTAATTGCTCCATTTGAAAAGTTTCCTCAGCAGTTATAAAAGGCTACTTCGTATGAAAGAGCCTCCGAGAAAAGAAAGGCGAATTGGACTACAGCCTGAAAAAGATTGGACGCTCGATTGAGTTTATTATCGTGCGTTGGAGGATTGGATGATGTAAGGATGGCTATAGAAGTTCGGGGTTTATCCCGTAGACGGTGCTTCATAAAGTTATGTTTGCTTGTACGATTATTCAGAATAGATGATTATTTCACTGGCTTGGTTCCGTGGGTTGTATATTTAAATTAGCCAACATTTTGTTAGTAACTTCCCAATGTTTCATTAGGTCGGGCTTCTTGATACAGATGTGTTGAGTCGACTGTGTTTTTGTCAAATTGAGTTTAGTTCCCTGGTGTGGACATTTAGATTAGACTATATTTGTATGAGGTTGGGCTTGCTGGTACGGATATTCAAAACAGACGATGTTTAGTTAGGCTAGGTTATGTTCCGTGGCGTACTTGCTTAAACTAATCTGTGCCCTATTAACATGGTTCCCTGGCACAAAAATTCAGTGTGGACTCTATATGTACGGCTGGGCTTCCTGGTGTGGATATTTAAGCTACAATGAGCTCAGTTTGAAGGATTTCAGGTACGGACATTCAGAGTAAAAACTGTTTTAACAAGGATGAGTTGCCAGGTGAGGATTCTAGACTAATGCAAAGCACAAACGTGACAAAAAGTGTCTATTTTCATTTGCATTATTCGTATATTCATGAACTGTACGAAGAGGTTGAATTTTTTATTTTTAGAATATTATCATGAAATTGGACCAGGTTCCAAATTTATTTACGGAACATATTACTTGAACATTAGAAGTACTTCCCCGTAGAGGAGCATTGGAGTACCGATGAAAGGCAATTTCTGAAAATTATATATAATTATCAATAGGTTGAAAGAAGCAGCACCATTTTCAAACACAATTTGATGACATGTAAATGAATGGGAATATTTTGTGAAAAACAATGCATTGAGAGAAATTTGTTGTACTAGGAGAACTAGCTTTGTTGGAAGATTATATGCATTTCGTGTTTTCATTTCACAAGTTTTTTTAGGAGGCATTATTTCATAATTTTGCTGACAGGGAGACTAAGTGCTGTAATATTCGCAAAGTGTGTTTTATACCCCAAAATAAAAAGGAAATAAAATCTTTTAATACGCCATTTCAAATGAAAACAAAAGCCCTCGTGTCGTAATGTCATTTGAAATAATTTCTTCTTTTTGAGACAAATGAAGCTTTGGATATTTTCCATGTGTACATATAACCTTAAAAGCTGACCATCTTTTAGTTTGACAATTGTGATGTTTGTTATGAGAATTACCCTACAAAGAAGTACCTGCATGAGAGATGCGGAACTACATTCGTGAATGAGTTTTGTGATCCTTTTTCATTTCAAATTTGTTCAAAATTACTGGTTTTAACTTAGATTTAAAGTACTCGATTTCAGGTGTGTGAAACGAACTCGCCCAATGTTCGACGCCTACGTTCAGCACCTGCTGCCCGCCAATAATTGAGCGTTTTAACGTATTTGTAATATTTTTTTAACGGAATTTCTACGCTAGTAGTAATAATTTTCAAAAAATTCAAGTTCGGAAGTGTGATCACAATTTTTATCACAAATGCATTAGCAAATTTACAGCTCCGACGCATATTGTTTTCCAGCATATACACAAAAATTGAGTAATTTTCCTTAACGAATTGCGAGTTCTTTGTATACTATTTTCCAGCGCTTGTAGTAAAATTGCTTCCTTTTCAGAATTGAATACTTGAGTTCTAAGTTCTTTCAACATCTGTTCTCAAAAAGTACGCATTTGAAACGATGCAAGAAATATGTCTGCGGAAATTTATTCCTCTAATTGACTTCCGCTTTTCCTCCTCTGTAAATATCGCAGGCTGCGTTTTTTACCTGAAATAATTTCGAAACTTAGGTATAATGTTGATTGAACATCACTTGGATTTCCAGTTATAAAGTTTTTATCACATGATTGCAAAAATATTATCCGACTTCTTTTGCAGAGAGAACTGGAGTCTGACGTGTCTTGCACTGCGGCAGTGGTGACTACATCAATGTATTTGAGTGAGGGCTCCGATTATTTGAACTTTTCCTGTATAAACGCGGGGATGACCTAAACAAACTTATGTCGACAGTTAGATTTACGAGGGGATATCATAAAAATATACAGATCCCTTATTTACCGATGATTTAATTATTTGGAAAAAATATATTAAAAGATATAAATCGAAATTTTCCGCACGAAATATACTATATTATGGATTAATGACCTTTTTACATGAAAGAAAGGCAGAGATCAGTTTTGAAGATATACTAAGGCTTTTTTAAATGAAGAGAATATCGATTCAAATCAATGAGCTATCAAACGGACACGGGAGGAATTCTTGAACGAATTACGTCGCCGTAGCGGTGTAGCTGACAGCGTAAAAGGCCGTTTACACTAGGGGACATTTCAGCCGTGAGGCGCGACACGTGTATATGAGGCTCACCACTCAGCCTCATATTTGTGTGTGTTTATACGAGGTTACCTATTCGCCACGGTAGTTATGAGGCTCTTGAGTGTTGCGGATTAAGAATTTGGTCAGAGCGAATAGGAAACTTCGTATAAACACACACAAATATGAGCCTGAGTGGTGAGCCTCGTATATAAGTGTCGCGCCTCACGGCCGAAATGTCCTTTAGCGTAAACGGCCCTTAAGTTGTCTAAATACACTTACACTGCCAGCTGCAGAGCAACAATGACGTAAACTGGTTCAAAACTCAGGCTCCATTTCAATGTTACAGCACATCTGTCAAGTCTACTGCCCTTCCTCGATAAACCTACAAAATGACGTTTCTAGTAAATTAAAAGGCATCTAATTTTTCTGAAAACTCGTTGAATTGCATTTGTTGAACGAATCATTAAGAACGCAGTCAAGTATTTTCCATAAGTTATTCGTAGCCTCAGTAATACATTTTTATAAATAAGGCAAACAAATGCATGGATGGTAAATTTAGAGTTGCGAACTGAGAGTTCTGCATTCAGAATTTGAAATTAAAAGCAGACTAAGCTAAAACTCTGCGATACGAATTTCTGTTTCATGCAAGACAAACGTTTGTCATTCAAACTGAAATTTCTAACAAATATTTAATTTAACAAATATTCCTACATAGTTACTGCAAGTATTGAACACGATACCAGACGCTGTTTTTACGACTACCAACATCACGCTAGGAATCAGATCGTTTCGAAAAAAATCAATAGAGACCTACCATGCGAAGTATATCCCATTCTGCAACTATCAAATTCCCCAAATTCAACTATTGACGACAGCAATAAAATATTTGTCCTAAAATTGGTCTTTAATCTCCGTCAGCTTGCGCTGAACAATAAGATACGTGCTCGTTTGAGAAGGATGCTTATGCTTGACAGTAGATTAATTTAATTAATAATTGAGCCTGCAATTGACAAAACCCATCAAAACACATCACGCACATCGTGATTAGCAATCTTGGTCGCTGAAACCGGCCAAGCTTCAAAGTCGGCTCGGAAACCATTAAAGACGGAACTAAAATCCGTTGCACGATGATATTTTTAAAGTCGATTCACTTTAACACAGAACCTGTTTCTCTTGCGGAACCAAAGATTCAAGAAAAGACATAGGAAAAGTTGCTCACTTCCTTCTGCAGTAAACATGTTTTGTTGAGGACGACTGCATGATTCGAATTTTCTGTGCAGTGTGCAGGAGCAAAAAAATCAGCAATTATGTCTCACTCTCGTCTCTTGTCTTCGTCTCGCAGAGCGTCTTGTTCTCGTCTCGCAAAGCTTCGTCTGGACTGACGAAGGCACTTGCCCGTAGAAGGGACCATGTCTCGCTCTAGTATCTCCATCTAGACTTATCAAAAATTCAACGCAGGCTTTTTTTTGCAGTTGAAATTTTCCTGTTTGACTTTCCTCATGTAAAATTTATTCTAATGCAGCGGAAATGTTCCAGAAAAAAAGTAAATTTGACCTTTTAAGTTCGATAAAAGATAATCTGGTAAACCTGCTTCAGGTCTTCAAATGCACCGGGCGAATAATGATAGTAAGGATAATAATATTAATGATGATAATAAAAATAATACCAGTAAAAGCAAAAATAACAATAATATGAGCGAGTTGCATCTTTAAATAAATGAATAATTTCTAATAGATTCATTGTTGAGATCAGCACGGTGACACGCACGGACGTTTCGTCGCTTTTAACAACTTTTATTGAATATCCGAACCTGCTTTAACGGTCAGAAGAGCATAATAATTAAATAATATGCACTTTGCTTAAATAATCTATATGTTTTCGAACTAGTGATTGAATGGTGCATTATTTGCAATTTTCAATGGAAAGAAGCATAACATTTTAGGAGTGACTGCTTAAAAATTCAGTTACGGATACAAAACGAAAAAATAATTTTTTAAATACCGTAACTAATATTTTCAAATCAAGCTCTAATTGTAATATATCGTTAAAATGTTTGCCCTTGTCGTTTCTTTCTCAATTTAGGATATTTTTATTAAAGAACTGTTGTTGTAGGCATCAATATTATTGAAATTCAAATAAGAGAACAACTTGGACTCTGAAAAACAGGCTAATCAAAGTTTCAATATTACGGAAAAAGCAACGGGACTACAGTTATAACTATTGTCCCGATGCTTCACTTCGCTTCCAATATTAAGGGTAGAAAGGTTTAGTGGACTACTAGCATAGGAAATCCACTGTAAGTAGTCCACTAAAGCTTCCCACACTTCTAATTTGTGGTGGAGGGCAAAGCTTCGATTGTGTATTTTCAAGTTTAGAAACAACACAACCACATATGAATCAACGAAAGATAAAATGAGAACATTCAACTCATAGCTGTATTATTTCTTCAGTATAGGGTACAGCAAGGTTAATGAGAAGTCAGCGGTACTGGTTCTCTTTTAGGCCGCATTATTTGTTGTTGACTAATATCGAATGAAAAATAATAGAAGAAATTACCAGAAAACCTTTTTCTCCAAATCATTTTTCCCCACTATGGAGAAAGTGATTCACAAAAAAATATTCGATATCACATAATAGGAAATGAGAAAAACTCGTGTTGTCTCATTACAATATAACTCCGAGGAAATAATCTGCATAATTTTCCATGACTAAATCTTCGAATAATGATTACAACAAAATTGCAGTCTAAAATTAACCTTTGCGTTCTTCTGTGTACATTACATTGAAACTGTCGTACAAATATAATTTAAATCCATGCCTACATACGTGCACACTATAGACGTCGAAATTATTATTATTGTTATTCCCCAGAATCTGGACTTTCCCACGTTCGCAATGTAGGCTTGGAATTGTTTTTTCCAACCATTAGAAGCTTCAAATAGAAAGGGAAATGGGAATAAATTCAAAAGAGTTTCTCGCTGAAATTGTTTCGAAATTACTTCTTTTGTTCAGCTCAACAAGTTTTTCAGAATAAATCCTACTGTTTGGCAGGCATAAGTTACTCAACAAGCACTTAAAAATCAGGTGCATTCGTAAGTAAAAGGAATAGAAAGTAAGCTGAACAACAATGACAACCAAACTTGTGTTGAAAATCAAGCTCAAATAAAAAAGCACGTCTCCTTTTATTCGTGTAAACAATAATCCTTGGAATAAATATTGAAAACGAGTGAATTTTTGAGGTACAAAAATGAGTATGTTTAATTTTATTCGTGTAAGCAATAATCATTAGACGAAAATTTCAGAATAAAAGTTTTTTTTTGAAACGAGCGTTCCCAAAACTTCGTTTTATTGGAAAAGTTTTCCTTTCAGGGCGTTTTAAACAACCTCACACCGCAGTCGCATCGTCGTCCCCAGAATCTCTCACCCCGCAGTAATAACTTTCTGAAGGACCTTAAACATCTCGAGATGACTCCTCTATTCTGCTCTGAAAGAACACGAGCCGCCGCTGAGATTTGCAGGTCGCGCAGGTCTGAGATACAGCAGAACTCCCTATTGAAATCGGCGTGGTACCATCTCGTCAATATTGTTCACTTTCAAAGAAAAACAAAAGGGAAAAATATTTTACGAATACGGTTTATATCAGTTATGTATCGAAAACAGTTATACATCAATGTTAAACAGTTATATATCAAATACAGTTTTGAATACAGTGTATATATCAGAAAAAAATATTTTTTGAATGCAGAATAAAGTTGATCGCATGTTTATAACACGTAGAGAAAAATATCAGGTTGTAACGAATGTTCTGAACGAGTGTCAAAAAATGGGCTGTATAAAAACATGATAAGCACATATATCAGTTTTCAGAGTAAACACCATATTTTTGGTCTCATCTGGGAAACCAAAAATGCTCGGTTATTTTAGAATAAGCTTTCTTAATTCGAAATAGGAAACTAACTTCATTCCAATCCTCTCTTTTGACGTGAGCTTGAGACCATCAGAGTAATTGCAACACTTTTTCTGAAAAGACAATAATTTGAAGGAGCTTACTGAAAATAATATGTAGTTAATTGATGAATTCCCAACAAAAACCTTCTAAATGGGAGTTCTGGAGTGACTCATGAGCAAAAATTTATCACGCGCTGATAATTTTTTTTCGAGCGAAGGAGTTTTCCTTACATTACTCAGTGCATCAGTTTCATGTGTCAGATCAAGGAGGTTAGAATGGTTATTCCTGCCTCCTTGTGTCAGATCACGCTGCTGAACTTGCTGAACTTGCGGCCAGATGCCATCTTTGTCCCGTAGTAGGACTGTTGCCAGATCTAGTCTCCATCTGACGTTCATTAAGTTCCAATAACATCCCGCATTTGCCCTTTACTAGGTCTGCACATTGGCGATCTATTGTATTATCACTCCGACAAATTGTATTGAATGTGATGAAAAAAAATGTATTTCACTGTATGGATGAAAAATTGGAGCCAAAAACTGAACTTGACAAATCCATTTTTAAAGTTGACCGATAAAAATGCTCGAAACTTTCGTTAGATTTTTTTTCTTCCCTTAAGAACGAGGATTGTGTCTGCTTGAATTCGTTTCAGAAACAAGTTCTAGTTAGTGTTCTTTTCAACTTGTAACAGAATTTGATGCCGCTCAAAATTAACGAATGAGTAATATGCAAGCCTATTTTGATGGTTTGAAGAGCAAAACAATTATGTTTTATTGCTCTGAAGAGGATAACAATTCGATAACATGCATTTTAGTAAAAATATTCTTTGTATTTTCAAGCCATGTATTTAAGCACGAAGATATTTCAACTTTTGACTGTTCGAAAGCATTTCCCAAACTTACAGTTCTCCATGTCGGGAAGCAACTTACAGTTCTCTATGGGAACATGACATGGAAACTTACAGTTCTCCATGGAATGATGACATGGAAACTTACTGGTCTCCATGGGAACATGACATTGAAACTCACCGTTCCCCATGTCGGGAAGCAACTTGCAGTTCTCCGTGGGAACATGACAAGGAGACGTACAGTTATCCATGACGGGAAGCAGCTTACAGTTCTCCATGTCACAAAGCAACTTACAGTTCTCCATGGGCACATGACATGGAAACTGACAGTTCTCCATGACGGGAAGCAGCGACCTACATCGAGGGAGACGAAGAGCAACAACGACACAATCGGCACCAGATCGCAGCCCAGTTATAAGATGCTGCGACGCCTCCCCAGAATGGCTTCATTATTTTTACGACCTCCACATTTGCCACGAAGGGATCATTGGCTCTTGCTGCGACGTTTGTCTTACTTTTTTGCTCTTAATTCTTAGTTTCTAGAGAGAGAGTTAGTGTACCTGCGATGTTGAAAATAATGTGCGTGTTTGCCCGGGAAAAACTTCAGGTGTGTTGTTCGAAGTCGGGAGATTATTCAAATTATTTTTACACTCTTGCCCGGGAAAAAACTTCAGATGTGTTGTTCGAAGAGATTATGTATTTGAATTATTTTTAGGTTTGCTTTCAACATTTTTCTTGCTTTGATCCGTGTCATTAGAAGGTAATAGAAGGGCTTAACTTCATTTTACGTAGCTAGTAACGTCTTCAAATTTAATTCTGCTTTTCTTAAAGAATTTATTCGGACAGATGCAAAAGAAAATGAATAGATTTTCAAGTGTTTTAGGAATTTCTTGCAATCGTTTTAGTAAACAAAACTTGGCCGAATTATGTATACTTATTGTAAGGGAGGTATGTTTAAATGAAATACGTTAATTCTTTAAAGCTTTAAACTGCTTTAAAATCACAATGAAAGTCTGTAGTGCTCTTAATTCTTTCTAAGGCCGTGTTCATTTTACTGGTGTGAAGTTTCAGTGGATACGAATGCTCACCCTGATAAGTACATGGCTAACCAATGAAAATTTTATCGAGAACCTCCAGGTCTTAGGCCGTCCAATATATGTATTCATCTCACGTAGGTCAATAACCAGTGGTCCATTACTCAGCGAAACAACCAGAAGATGAAGTCTGACTTCATAAATATATAAATACACGTATTTTTAAATTTTCATAAATACAAGTGTCTTAAACTTATCATAATGCAAGTATTTTAAACTTTTCATAATGCAAGTATCTTAAACTTTTCATAATGCAAGTATCTTAAACTTTTCATAATGCAAGTATCTTAAACTTTTCATAATGCAAGTATCTTAAACTTTTCAAAATGCAAGTATCTTAAACTTTCCATAATGCAAGTATCTTAAACTTTTCATAATGCAAGTATCTTGAACTTTCCATAATGCAAGTATCTTAAACTTTCCATAATGCAAGTATCTTGAACTTTCCATAATGCAAGTATCTTAAATTTTTCATAAATGTAAGTATATTTAACTATTTTTTTAGTTAAATGCGTTTCAAACTACCTACGTCAACCTATCAATAGACATAAATTCACTAATCGGTAAAATTAAAATACTTCAACGCCTCTGATGTCCGAATGAATTTTTCTGTATCCATCATCAGATCAGTTTTTGTGTCTGGAATCTTTTTTATGCAGTTGTGTAAATATTTTACATTGTAATATATTCAGGTTTTCTGTAAGTATATTGACGCAGATTGCAAATGAAATACTTTAGGTCCGGCAAACGAACATGTAATCTCAATATCTGCTTGTTTTCGTTATCTTGGCAGTAATTTTTTACCAGATGAAAAATTTATTGAATTACATCCTAAGCGTTCGTAAGTTGTCAAAAAGTTATAAAGATGTTTCTTGTTTCTTGAGGGAGGTTTATGGGAGAATACACAATTCACTTTTTAGGCTGCCAGTTTTTAAGGAAAGTAAGTGAAGGTTTAAGTGAAGTTCCAAATAATGTCTCCTCTCGATGAAAAATTCATGAACTGAGACATACCAATTTCAACTTCTCATTCTTCACAACTTATTAGCATTCTGTGTATTATTTTCGTGATTTCCAGTAATTAATCAGTTGACCGTTACCTTTCATACAACTTTTGATAAATTGCTGAATAGAAAAATAATTTTATATACACGTAGAACTACCGCATTGTCGCTGCTCTTTCTATTTCTTATTTAATGAATGCTCCTTTTACGGGTTCTTCTCGCAACAACAACTTATAGTCAGAAATCAAATATACCAGAAATTAATTGTCGTTTTGGTCTGGCTCCTAATTAATAACCGTGTATAAACGTAAGCTTGATTGAACGTAAATACTCGTTCTATAAATAGACGCAACGTTCCATTGCAATTTATTAAGCAGTGAACAAAATGATAGCAACATATTGCCGGGAATAAAAATAGGCAGAACATGACTTTCAAATGGCATATCAACCGTATACGTATGAAGTTTTTCAAACCCATCGCAATTTTGCCCAAAGTCCATCACATCCTACCATAAGAAGCGGCAAAAAAACTTACAGCGCTCTGACCTTTTTGTACATTCAATGAGGAACAGAAGCCTGGCATGTCCCAAACAAAAATAGAATTAACGAAATCACTCACATCACAAAAAAAGCTCAGGTTGCTATTTCCGACTTGTAGAATACAACACACACACAATGATTTTTGATTCAAGAACACAGAATTTAGAAATTCTTTGATTACTACCGATATTTTCTTCGGAATTTCATGAACAAAATACTAAAAACAAACGAAAGTTATAACTTCCGACGACAGATTCACGCCCAAGCTCACTACCACGACTGTTTAATGACTGCCTAAATATACGCTCGAGGTTTCTTATTACTCAAAAACCAAACCTCGAAATAGCTTTTCTATTAGCTAGTGCCATGTCCTGGAATTTCCTACCAGGCAAATTTCGCGATACGTTCAAATATTGAAGTTTCAAAAGAAGGCTTGAATCTTACATGAGCTCTAATTGCTAGCCAGAAAGGAAGCATTCGAAGTAAAGTTTCTTAAGAAAGAAGTGGAGAAAAAGAATCAAACGAAATATTGCTTCTAAACTCCATTCAGAACAAAGATAAATATTTAAATATGAAAGTGCCATTAAAAAATTCCTGATGAAGAAACACGTTGATCAGAATATCAAACTGTATTTTCTCCCATCATGATATTAGCAAATTCGTTTACATGCTTAACTAGTTCTTAGTTAGAAATGTAAGGGCACCAATTATTAAGCTATGATTTACCTCAGAATTTGTTTATCTCTTGAGCGGTTGCCATAGACGCCTCGTGCCTTATTTGGATCACAGTGTAATCATTGTTGAGTGTTAGATAATAAGGATGTTCTGGTAGCATAAAATGAGTACCTTATTGACGTTTAGATAGTGAGTACTTTCTTAGAGTAGAAAATAAATTCATTGTTGAGTGTTAGATAGTAAGTACGTTCTTGTAGTGTATAATAAGTACCTTGTTGACTGTTAGGTAATAGGTACGGTCTTATGTCTAACTTGTAAGAGAGTAAAGACTTGTCGATAACAAATTTTTCAAATTATATTATTTTGTAAGCCATTTTTTCTCTGGGTGATTATAAGCAGTAGGAATTCTTTATTTATGTTCAATTTCAAATAAATATATCGCAAACTACGTCAACAAAAATTTAACTTTTAACTAAATTTCATCGAAGTGATTGATTTTTAACCAAACATTAAATGAAATACAAACATAAGTACTCAAGGATAAATATTTTCCTCAATTGTAAGGTAATTTCTTCTACTCGCTGCTATTCTTTCATTGAAGTAGAGTCACACAAAACACTCACATGCCCATTTAGTGTGCAATAAATACTCCTCCTTTCACAGTTCCTCCAGATGATGAGCAATGTGATGCTCAAAGGCTCATGAGGTAATTTTTTTGAACTACTACGTTTTTTTCTCTTCTTATTCTGTAGTTGTTTGTATCTGTTTTGTATCTCAGAAAATTCATCGCGGGATATCGGAGAATAGGGTATCTAGACCACCCAACCATGTCGTTTACAATCGATTTAAGAAAAAATCAATTATCAAAGACGCTTGAAAATTGAGTTAGATTTTGAACTTCACGAACACAAAACTGCTCCAAATACCAAAGTTTAAATGGCAGATCAGTCAAAATATTAATGTTCTTCAGATGCTGAGAATGCAAAAGTGCTCCACAATTTGAGCATATGAAAGCGTTCATAGCTCCGTACGACGCGTAGAGTCGAATAATACAAAATCAAGTGCAAATGTGATCTATGTTCAGTTGAATACCTTGTCATTATAGCTCCCGAGTTTGATTTATTTCTGAGAAAATTTAGTGGTCTTATGGAATGCAGATTTTAAATATTAATTTGCAGATGTTTCATTTTTTGTACATCTTATTAAAACTTAATCTTGTAGAATTTATTTGGTGCTATGAATTATGTGAGATACGAGTAAGTTTTTTCTCTCAATTTTCTTGGCCCCCGTAAAAAAATTTAATCCATAGACGTCAATGTACGTAAAGAATAGGAAAAATCAAAATGTTTGACTTGCCTCAATCAGAAATTCGAACGACGGTCATTATTCAGGCATCACTCTCTATAACTTTGGTTAAAGTTAAAAAGAACTTATTGCTACTCCATTTCACGATCATCTTAAAACAATTTTTATTTTTGGTTTGAAATTGTATGCATATCCCAAAATTGCTAGTTGTATAATACCCTGAAATGAAAAAGAATTCGATTTGAGAGTGGAAGCAAAGTTCGTTTCACGATCATTGCTAATTGTTTAATAAATTGAAAATAATGGGCTTGCTATAATGATGAAGAATCGGATTTGAAAGTGGAAGCAAAGTTGGTTTCGATATCATTGTCAATTATATAATACTTTAAAAAATAACTTGCTTCGTGTAATTATAGAGAATCTGATTTGAAAGTAGAAGCAAAGTTCGTTTCACGTTCACTGTAATAGATCACAATAACTCTCTTGCAAGTTTCTTGAGCGGTTCCCTCGTGACAGCCAGAGCACAACGAGCTGAGCAGCACGGAGGCTTAGTTGCGCTGGCTACACCGTCCTTCCATTTGACAACACAATCTTGCCTCTTGCGACCATGTCCTCCTACCCGAGGTGCTTCATGGCGATTACACTCAAGATTAATGCGCTATGCATGAGCACGGCATCTGCGTCAAAGCGACGCCGTCAAAGACAAACTCTTCACCACCGTGGGTTACCCTTAACGTTCAAGGTGTACTTCCGATTTAAAAACATGTCCAGTGTCGTCTTAGATGATGCGCAAAGCGAACTCTCCCTCTAAAGCAACTCAGCGTCAAGGTAAACTGTGTAGGATGTTGGAAAGTTTATTGGAAGATCTACCGCTAAAGCAACTCAACGTCGAGGTTAACTCTGTAGCGCGTCGGAAAGTTTATTAAAGGATCTCCCGCTAAATCACCACAGCGTCGAGGTAAACTGTGTAGGGTTTTGGAAAGTTTATAGGAAAATCTCCCGCTAAAGCAACTCGGCGTCGAGGTAAACTCCGTAACGTGTTGAAAATTTTACTGGAGGATAGAATTTTACGGTTTTGATGAATACTAAAAAATATGCTAACACTTGGCGACTACGAAGACGATGAACACTTAGTTGCCGTGAAATGAGAGCTCAATTGGATGAGATTGAGCAACGCCAAGACTTAAGCGTCGAATATTACTGAAAAAAATAAAAATATTAATAGAGAGGGAAAATAAATCAGAGCAGGGACATGAGCAGACTGTTTACCAATCTTGCATAGTTACTTAAATAAATAAGTGTTCTGGAAGGGATTTCTAAATGGTATTCGGTTTCTGAATGTAAACGATGTATTCTTACAATTTAATCTGAAACCTGATTCTGATTTCTTCGTTGAGTGCTGGATCATCAAAAGGAAGCATTTACTTAAGACTAAAGTCGCTGTATACATGACATTATCGAAACGCTTATTCAGTTCCATTCAGAACATCAAAACACGCCTATATTTATGAACACATTTACATTTAAAAAACATGTTTACATTCGCTAGTCACATTTGCATCTCGCCAATATCTTTAGTACTGAGTACTGCATGCGAGCAAAAATAAGGGTCCACAGTTTTTGAGATGGAAATTCGAACAGATGAAATGCAGGCCGTGAGGAAAGGGCTCGACATGTATTAAGCAGAAGAGAGCAATTTATTGACTTGTTTATTTGGAAGGGTCTTTCACTGACGATAAAAATGTGTTCAAGGTACCAGTTTAGGGTGAAAAAACGAGCTTTGCTGCAGGAGAATGTTTTTAGTAGGATTTACAATTTATTGCTTCAGGATGAAAAGAATAACCTTGTTCTAGGAGAGTGATTTCTAGTAGGATTTAGAAAGGGTCGGTTCAGGATGAAAAGAAGAACCTTGTTCTAGGAGAGTGATTTCTAGTAGGGTTTACAAGGCGTCAGTTCAGGATGAAAAATCATGCTTTGTTACAAGAGTATTTTTAGTAGGATTTACACATGCTATGGAAATAGCTGTCCCAGTTATAGGAGAAAACTTTGTTACAGGAGTGTATTTGAGTAGGATTTACAGGGAATCAGTTTAGGAAGAAAAAACAAACTTTGTTGCAGGAGAGTATTTTTCAACAGGATTTACAAGATATCAATTCAGGATGAAAAAACGAGCTTTGTTGCAGGAGAGTATTTTTTAACAGGATTTACAAGACATCAATTCAGGATGAAAAAACGAGCTTTGTTGCAGGAGAGTATTTTTTAACAGGATTTACAAGATATCAATTCAGGATGAAAAAACGAGCTTTGTTGCAGGAGAGTATTTTTTCAACAGGATTTACAAGATGTCGGTTCAGGATGAAAAACTGAGCTTTGTTGCAGGAGAGTGTATTCTAGTAGAATTTACACATGCCATGGGAATAACTGTCCCAGGTAACGCGCCATGCGATCACTGGGTTTTGATTAGTGTCGTGCTGAACCACTCACAATACAGAAAAGAAATATACGAGTACGGTCTAAAATGGGTTGAATGCTGGAACTTTTGGGAAAAGCTTAGAGTTAACCGAACTAAAATAAAACTCATTTAATGCAACTCACAAGTGGAAAATCAGAGCTTCATATGAAGTATTTGACGCAGCGCTCATTTAGGAAAAGTATCAAGAAAAATCTTATATTTTCAAAATATGCAAGACAGAAACGGTGGGAAATTAAAAAGAAAACATCAATGACATCTGGTGCACGTAGAGGTGCTGGTACACTTCAAAAGTTAACCTGTTCGAACTTTTGAGGTGCACGGAAAACGAATTTCTTCCTAGAATTTCTACGGATGGTTAATGAGATCTTGAAATACTATGAACCATAGCTCAATTTCTAGCATTTCCGACATTAACGTGAAGCTTTCTTGTATACATTGAACGCTGTTTTCCCTCGAAATCGCAGGTGACGATGATTGACTGTACATTTCCATTTCAGCACATTCATCGTTTTATGTGGACCAGAAAACGATGCTTTCCCTCGAAATTGCAGGAGATGATGATGATGGACTGTGAATTTTCAGTTCAGTGCGTTATTTTAATACGCGTGTTTTGTACCAATTAGAATAAAATATGTATCGTATAAATTCAGCTGTGCTCGGTTCAGTTGAACTTTTGCACCCAAAATTCAAGAATTCAAGACTACTGATCGTGTATTATGAATTGCTCCCTAGGAACATGTTCAACCTTTCTGGTCGCAAAAATTTGAAGAAATGAGAGTATTTTTCTCTTATTGAATTTCTGGTGTTAGGTTTCAGTCATGAATGAGTTGAAAAATACATATTTTTCAAGTTCTCATGTTCAAATGAAACCTAACAAATATACGCTCTACTCCACCTTCGGTTATCCAGAGGAAAAATACATTCATCTTAGATCCAGAAAGATCCTTTCATTTTCTCTATATTGATGATTTATGTGCCCTAAGAGCTGGATTTGTTACAAGACATATCTCTGCAACGAACTAACATCCTATGATTCCTCACATATCTCCACTCTACAGTACCACATCAGCGGACCTTGAATGATCGTTTGATACCAAAAATTCAGAACCGTCTCTTCTGTGTAGACCGTCAGGAATATTATTGACATTGATGTACGGAGGTAATTCTAACTGAAGCATCGATTAAAAACATTGCTACATGCACGAATAAACCAGCTGATTGGGTCGTGGTTCAGTGACCATGAGATCGCCTTGACATCTTCCAGATGTGATTACGAGTTAGAAGCTCAATTCATCATCGAGAAATGAGTTAGAATCTGAGGTTAAATTTCTCTTGCAGACAAGCTCAGCGTGACTCGAAGAGACGGGTATTTAGACTAATAATCACATATAAATGCGTTGTTTAAACGCTGATGTTGGCTTGCAATCGAGCTATGTAAATCATGATGCTGTCTTACGATTGAGTTGTTTCAATTCCTGATGTTGACTTCCAATCGTATAGCTCAAACCCTGATATTAACATCCGATCGAGTTGTTTTAAACCTGATATTGTCTTGCAACCGAGTGGTTTTAAAACAGATGATGTCTTGCGGTTGATTTGTTTTAATCTTGATGTTCACTTTCAATCGAGTTGTTTTAAACCAGTCGTGGTCTTGCAATCAAGTTGTTTTAAGCCAAGAAGTTGTCTAAAATTTAGTTATTATAAATTCGATGTTGTCCTCTAATCGAGCTCCTTTAACGCTGACGCTATGTTACCGAATTTTTAAAACGCTCATGATGTCTAGATGGCTTGTATGATGTCTTGTAACCAAATTTTCTAAATCATAATATTATCTTGGAATCGAGTTGTTTAAACTTTGACGTGTCAACTAGAGAGTCGTGCGGGACCCACGGACAGCAAAAGGAATAATGAGGGATCGATTCATAGCAGGAGTGGGTGTGAGGGATCAAAAAACGACAAAAGGAGGAGTGAGTGATCAATTTACTTCAGGAGTGAGCGTGAAGGATCATTGGACAACAGGAGTGGGTATGAGGGATCAATATGCAAGAAGGTGAGCAAAAGATCAGAGATACAAGACATGAACCGCGCCCTTCGTCTTAACGCCCTGCAAAGAAATGGAATAAATATTTTTTAGCCTTAACTGAGCTTCAAGGAGTAATGTTCTTTAATGTAAGTTTCACACAAGCTAAATTATCACGGAAGCAGGAGTTTAATTTCAGGCGGAATTAAAACACTGAGAAATTTCATTTGCATAATTTAAATGAAGGTTGCGCATTTTCAATTCAGTCCTTTGAGAGCAGGAACACCGCAGACATTCTTACAGAAGCAAATTAGATTTACCTTGAGTTGCATTTAATTCCAACCGTGGAAGATAATTCAACATCCTCCCGCGAGTGACTCACAGAAGGCAATCGAGTTGCGAGTTTACGAGACTCGCATTTTCCATTCGCATATTTCCATTAGTTTCTGAAGAGAGTCTCGCATTTTTGGTGTGTCGGAGCGACAGTCTTTCCGATAATCCAGACAATTTAGGATCCTATGCCGAGGCGCTGCTCAACTGCCGCTCCACGGCCCACTCTCTGAATACCAACACAGCGTCTTTGAATATACAAACGGCGCTCCAGCGGCTGACGCGTGTTGCCTACACCGAAAGAACGCCACCTCGACACAGGAAATCGAAATTTCTGTGAAGGTAAAAGTGCGATTGGCAGTGCAACTGATGAAAAAGGAATTGTAGTTTCTTCGTACGAGGTAAAATTATTTTCACTACGTAGGAGAACTGATGTGAAGTCCTCGAGTGTGAACGGTTCGCTAGCTTTGCTTTGTCACAAAGTATTTTGAAACGAGAAGTTTACAATATGAGGTTCTCGAAACACGTTTTTCGTTGCTCCTCGCGGAGATTTTGCCAAATTCTCGAGCTATGTCACATATCATTATAAAAGCTAACCTTTCATGATGGAGTAAAGAGAAATGGAACTCAGAGTACTGAATTTTAAACTTACAGTATTCACAACTCCTCTTATGTGCTTCGCCTTCCTCCATATACTTACAGCATGTACAAAGAGATGTCCATGAAATAGGTTGGTATGAAGATGGGTCAATGAAACTCGCTGTAAAATAAAGTGTTTCTGGTTTTACTTTCAAATGATATAATGACTTATTGCAAAGTTGAGTCGTTCTATGACAAGTAATCAAATTATGGATTCGAAATTAAACCTATTATATCATTAATTTAACATCACAGCCCATCGAAGTTTATCAACCATTAGTTAACAGCTCTGTGTCTGCGACAGGGCACTTGTCAGATCTCAACTGATATGGAAACGTTATCAAAATGTAAGCATAACGATAGCTTGAGTCAGATTTGAGATGCGCTACTCCCGTTACAAGTACGTCTGTTACAACTGATATGTACACTTTTGAAGTCAGTGACGGTGTACATTGGACTGTGTACACTAGGCTGAGTACATTGAACTGTGCACATTATACAGTGTGCATCGGACTGTGTACGTTTTATGTGCAAAGTCTAGGGTTAGTGTTCACATAAGTGAACACAATCAAAGAACAGAGATCCTCAGAGATTCAGGATGATTCAAGGCATAGAGATTCACAACGTTTCATGAAATAGCAGTTTCAACGTTTCATGCCTGAATTTCTTTTGCATAAGCTCCGTTTAATGCATCCAAGTTTAAGTGAACATAGTTGTTTTAGCAAATATTCCAACCGCTGCGTAGGTTTTTCTCCTCTAGCTTTTTACAAAATCTAATTAAAAACAGCATATAGTTTAAATTATATTCTTCATGTGACAAAAAAACATACTCTGAAATGTGCTTATTCGCTTCTTCTGTGTTTTGTATATTCGGCAAGAGAAATGTTTGTTATGGTATTTTCAAGAAAAAAAATTCCGTCTCATAGTATGTTATGAAATGAAGGGTTATTAAGATTTAATTTTTTAAAAAAATCCGTAACTCGTTTGATTATTCGGATCGTTGGACCTATCAATTATGTTAGTCTAAATTCTACGAGTATGTAGAGTTTACTGTGATATTTCCTGATGCACGCACACGTTTCACATCGGTTATATTTTTCCTTAAATATTCCTAGTCTAATTAAACTTGATTTGATCAATACCTACCCTATGAATTAAGAATATAACCCGAACTGATGAGTTAAGAATAAAAAACGAATATATTAAGAGCAAAAATGATAACCATCTCTGCGAATAAGCTGCAATTTGTTGAAATCAAGAGACACTGTCCCATGTATAGTTTGCATTTTGGACGTCATGCAAATCGCTAAGTATTTAGAAAATGAGTCTGGTTCAATTCCAATTCAAGAAAATTACATTTCACAATCGAAAGTAAATGGGATCTAGATAGGAAACATCCTTCGATCTAGGTTGGGCAATGCTTCATTTGAATGAAAATCAATTTTGCGTTTCTTTTTTGCGCACATTGGACTGTAAATTGTGTATTTATTTAAAGTTTAATTGCTTATTTAATCAACGTTTACGACAGCCTAATTGTCTTATCCTTCTCATCATAACTTGAACGAAGCCGCCGCACTTACATGATTTCCCAAACTTCCATTACTGAAGGATAATTACACGTGTTTTCATTAGACTGCTTGGTTTCACTGCATTGAAAATTGTCGAAAAACTTAAAATTCACTGATGTTCTTAAAAAACACACCTCTTTGTTTCAGTGTCAAGTCGGGAGGGAAAGTTTTCCTTCAGTATATTGTTTATTGAATTTAAAAAAGTTAGACAGATGTTCAAATTAATTCTGAAATAGAGAGGGGAATATTTAACTGTTTTTTATCTCTCTACCTCAATCTGTTTGAAAAATTTTGGGATTTTCTCGGATCGGCTTGACGAGAGGTTTTTCATTATTATTGATTAAAATCGAGGTCCTTTCTGATTTACAAATAATAAATGAATAGAGTCCTATAAAGCTTTCAATAAATTTAAAATATTTTGATTTTTCAGAAAACAATACACAAGACCTCGAGTAAAATGAGAACAAGTGGTTGTAGTGACAGCATTTGTAAATGGGTATCTCCTCCTCATTCCACACAACTCAAAACTTTGGACATGAAATTAAAGCAAAATCTAGTTTTGCGCCTCACTTTGAAATCAAACCCAGTAATTCAAAAAAGACAAGAAACATATCACACGGACTCACATTTTTCAGAAGAATTTCCATGAGTAGAAAATCGATGGCACCGAGCAGTACACGCAAAGAAGTAGGGCAGGAGACCGACCCCTGAAATCTTGTGGCGGTCTCAAATATCGAGTTAAACCTTCAAATTTATGGAAGGCGCTTCCTCAAAACGAGACCTCAGGGAGCAATGGAAACTCTCCATTTATTGGTGACCTGATCGCCTTGAAAGACTCACTTCCCCTTTCATCACCGCTTCAAATGCTTGCCAACCTTTCCAAACCAGGCGAATCGAATACGGGTAAAATAACAAGTCTTTGAGAACACGTGCAATTTAATTGCAATCTTGATTATAAGAAGTTTTGAAATATTCTACGCCAGTTGAAGCAAATGAGAAATGAACTTTCTTCAGAAAACATCCTGCGTTTTTTGTCTTTGGAAATTTCTTGAAGGTTTCTCAATTTTTTTCAATTAATTCAATTAGAGGATGAAAAAGTCTTTGAATTCACAGGAGCAGGAATAATTTATTTGCAGTTGTGAATGCGGCATTTTTTGATTGTTTCGATGATTTGAAATAGATTGAAAATTAGCAATTTTTTCATTTACAGACGTTCGTTGTATTTGCAATTTGGTTAAATACATTTTGCCGTTTCTATCGACGTGAGCTATAATAATGAAAAACAATAACTTACAAGAAAACCTATTCGATTTAACTGGTTTTTATCTTAAGGGATGTGCGTATCCTTTTCAGAAAGTGCACTGAATAATAGAAAATAAATTAAAATCTAAGCGTTAAGCACGGCACATACAATTCCAATCTGCTTTCAATGATTTTAAATCCTTTCAGTATCGTTAAATGACCAAGAACGAATGATAAACTTTTACAAAGTGCCCTTCAATTCATTTTCGATCAAGTTGCTAATGATAGAAATTTTCTAAGAATAAGTGACCTGATGTGAGGAAGAACATTACTTTTTGGAATGCAGGTGAAATTTAAGAGTTGTTTATTTACATGCGTGAACTTTCAGAAGCTTGACCAATATCTACAGACTAAGTTGTTTTCAGAAAAAGTACGTATTTTGTGTTGTTTGTCACATTTTTCTGATTTGACGAGAGCAATGAATTTTATTAGATGCCTGAAGAATCACTGAGGTCTCTAAATTACTTCAAATTCCCAATAATTCATTATTTAATACTCCCGATGGATGTTAAAGCTGAACTACTTTAGGTTTCATGCAGAAAACACCGGAGCCACAGTTTGCAACAGCTACGCAAAAACAGAAGAAAGGTGACTTCGAACTTTCTGAACGAAAAAATCTCTAACCCTAAAAAAAAACAGTAACATAAGAAAACCGAATCGACAGCGAGAGATAACCTTTGTACTTGTAGTTATTATTTACAATTTTTACGGGAATTGGTCGTTAGAAAAAATTATCGACTTCAGTCCTCAGATTATCAGGTAAGCAATTTTTAAACTTTTACATAACCATTTGAGATATGGAATGGAAATATTTCATGTGAGAAAATGCGTTTTCGGGAAATATACAACCGTCGCAATGGGCCTTCGGGAACATTTTGTCGGATATTTTAGACAGTTAGTAATGAAATATCATTATGATAAATTGAAGTTTCTTTTATGTAAAGAGCATGGAACATCACCGATCTAATTTAGTATGTACTATGCTGTGGTTTTTGTAACTTGGAAGGCGTTATTTATGACAATCTGAGCTAGAGAGTGTCAATTATGGTCAATAGTTGGGTAAATTGTACAAATCTCATCCCACAGACAACATACCTACATTTTTTATTATCCATTCTTTACCAATTTAGTATAAGACGAGTAGAAATTCATTTCAACCTTATTTGAAAAAATCAAATACCTACTCGAATTGCGCATCAAATTCCTCGTTAAGAATACATTCTCTACTTAGTGAAAAATTTCCGGCTCTAAACTATAGAACGCTTTATAAATTGAGACTCCCCGTTTGGGCTAGGCCTGGGAGTAGTTATATTGAGCTACACCCCGAGGAATACCGCGGCAAAGAAGCACACGGAGCTGCGGAGCCGACTTTAGGGTAACTTAGGGAGTCTAGGGTAAGGCTGCCGCTGCAGGCTACATCCAATTTGGGTCACGATGAGCGTCTCATGCAACGCTTCACTTGAAATTTGGCTGCGTTGCTCCCTTTACATGGAAATAAAATGCTTCGGCCGTGCAATCGGGGTATGATGAAGACTTTCGCTGCCTCCATGCATGCTACAAGGCGCTTGAACACACTTAATATGCGCCGCTAATGCACGGCCTCCGCATCTTATTGGTTCGAGTGTTCGGTGCCTGCAGCCCGCCGAATCGGCCGGGATTGCTTCTTGTAAATTTTATTCTGCCCGGGAAATTTTTCTGGTTGCGAAATCTTATACGCTTTTAATTGTTTCTGCTTGCTGTGAGGGGCTGATATTATCGGGAAAAGTAAGTATTGTACAAAAAGCGAGTATTGCAAAAATAGCGAGTATTGTACAATGCTAGCTGGATGTAAAATTATTGTAGTAATTGTGCTAGTTTGAGGGTGTTGACCGCTGGTGCGCATTTAATAATTGCTTCTTCTACGAGATGGATACATTTTCTTGGAGTTTGGTTTTGCTTGATTCTCGAGGCTTTTTATGACTCTTTTCTTTAATTTTTATTCCCTCATCTTAAACGCAGAAAGAACGAATCACGTGTTTCTGGAATTTATTTTGATTTTAATTTATTAAATCTAAATTTTATTTCAGTTGAACCGAATATTACACTGAAGAAAAATGAGCTGTCGAACAGCCATGAAATGTATTTTTCTAATATTGAACTATACCTTATAATCCAGAAATTTAGATCTCCTGTTCAACTATCTGAAACGTGCATTGAATTCTTTTCACTTTGTTGGGTGAATTGGCACAAATTAAAACATTTCACGTTGCTGAAATAGAAATCTATGGATATTACAGTGACACATATCAAAACATATGTATATAAGTGCAGAAACATATACATGAAAATAGCAGTGAATGCAGATATATATATATATGCATGTATACTACAGTGAATGCAAAAATATATGCATGTATATAACAATGAAATCGGAAACTTACATATGTATATTACAGTGAACCCAGAAATTTTACATATATATATATTTTCCTAAATGCAAAATATATACTTATATATTACAGTGAATGACGAAATTTATATATGCATATTACAGTGAATGACGAAATTTATATATGCATATTACAGTGAATCAGGAAATATATACATGCATATTACAGTGAATTGGGAAATATATACATGCATATTACAGTGAATTGGAAAATATATACATGCATAT
This sequence comes from Morinoia aosen, assembly GCA_030386875.1. NCBI lineage: Eukaryota > Metazoa > Arthropoda > Malacostraca > Amphipoda > Talitridae > Morinoia > Morinoia aosen. The sequence goes on from CM059558.1 coordinate 23,762,139, forward strand.
TACAGTGAATTGGAAAATATATACATGCATATTACAGTGAATTGGAAAATATATACATGCATATTACAGTGAATTGGAAAATATATACATGCATATTACAGTGAATTGGAAAATATATACATGCATATTACAGTGAATTGGAAAATATATACATGCATATTACAGTGAATTGGAAAATATATACATGCATATTACAGTTAATTGGAAAATATATACATGCATATTACAGTGAATTGGAAAATATATACATGCATATTACAGTGAATTGGAAAATATATACATGCATATTACAGTGAATTGGAAAATATATACATGCATATTACAGTGAATTGGAAAATATATACATGCATATTACAGTTAATTGGAAAATATATACATGCATATTACAGTGAATTGGAAAATATATACATGCATATTACAGTGAATTGGAAAATATATACATGCATATTACAGTGAATTGGAAAATATATACATGCATATTACAGTGAATGCGAAAAACTTCGCCAGTTGCCAACATCTACAAATGAAATTCATCTTAGTTTTTATATGCTTCAGCGTGAGAGATGTGATTAGTCGCTTTAGAAATACAAGTTTAATGCTAAGACACTTCCTCAACTCCTACTATTCAGCGCGTAAGCCGCAGAAGCTACGGCCTCTGTTCTGTTGGAATTTATTATATATCTCGAAAAGCACTATTCAATAATCTTGATATTTCCTGCATGGTGTGACAGTGGCAACTTCAAGGAACAATTTTTTTCTGAATCTTAGGTCTTCAAACTAATGCGAGGTACTTTCATGCTGAGCAATAGTTTACTTAATGATGCGAGAAAATATGAGAACTGGAGTTTTTTTATCGCAAAATGTGACCACATCTTATGGTACATTCAAGGTGCCTGTTTTGGTGGTGCACCGTACAGAATTTATTGTTTAATAGTCCCTATTTCCTGAACAGGTATTTGCATTCCGTTTAACAACAAAATAATCATTTACAAGATACCTTACTACAGATCTGGAATTCTTGGCAATTTGATGTCGCGTAATAAGTTTTTTTTAACATGTACTGGCATGCTGCGCCAGTCGCACGCTATACAGTGACACCAAATAGAGGCTTCTCTTATGTTCATTTCGGCATTCAATTAGAAATGCTCCTAAGAAGCATACAAGTTTTCCTAATTCATCGCTGTTTACACATACTACGGCTTAATAATAGCAAAACAAAATGAGGTAGGATAATTTTAATTTTGCTTCAATTTCTTAATCTGTTCGAAACATTTTTCGCTAGTCGTTTTCGATCCATTACGTCAATCAAAGGTTGATGCACTTCTTTTGCCACGTTCATCTTCAATAATGTTTTTTGACCCAAGTATCACTGTCTCAAAACTTCTGATAGAAGATGTTCAATGTATATTTTGCGCAACTTCAGATCCAGCTCCAGGTGAATTTAAAGGCAAATTTAATTCGAAATTTTAGGTGTCATTTAGTTCTGGAACTACAAGAAGGAAAAGTTCAAGTGTTGTTATGAGAGGAATTTTTCACTAAAATTAGAGTGAGACTGAATGGAAATTCAGCTTAGTTAGCTATTTCAATTAAAAGAAAGGGGCAAAAAAACATAAAATCTTCATTTTTTTAGAGTGCAACTGAGTGTGGTAGCAAAACGAAATTTCCAACATTCAACTTTGATGCTTCAGGGGCAGCAGGGTCGCTTAGCTTCAGTTGTTAGTTTATTTATTTCAAGGTACTACAAATAACTTGCATGAGGTTCCCGTTCCGTTGTGGTACAAACCGAAATCATCAGGAACTGAATCACTTAGTGGCCGCTGATGTTCAAAATAAGGCTTGATCTGCCCAAGGGCATGATTTTCAGAAAATTTACTCCGTCGTAGCGGTACAGCCGGCAGCGCGAGCTTTTCCAGGTAGACTTGGCTACGTGACGTGCGATTTCTTTTCAGATGGACATAGTCGTTAGAATGATCAAACACCTGATAAATCTGCAGAGTTGCGAGAAATGAATTTTGAATTTAATATTTTTTTCTCATTTTTCATTTTGAATTTTGAATTGAATTCACTCCTATGAATTTTTGCTCAAAACTTATTTCTACGGAATAATTAGAATTATGGCTCGTTCAGGTGGGGCTTTGCGGTCATGCCGAACTGCCTCACAATTTTCATTCTATATCGTATGAATTATTCATTCATTAAACTTTCAATTTTCATTCTATATCGTATCAACTATTCATTCGTTGAACTTTCAATTTTCATTCTATATCGTCTCAATTATTCATTCGTCAAACTTCCAATTTTCATTCTATATCGTATCAACTATTCATTCGTTAAACTTTCAATTTTCATTCTATGTCGTATCAATTATTCATTCGTTAAACTTCCAATTTTCAATCTATATCATATCAATTATTCATTCGTTAAACTTTCAATTTTCTTTCTATATCCTATCAATTATTCATTCGTAAACTTTCAATTTTCATTCTATGTCGTATCAATTATTCATTCGTTAAACTTCCAATTTTCAATCTATATCATATCAATTATTCATTCGTTAAACTTTTAATTTTCTTTCTATATCGTATCAATTATTCATTCGTAAAACTTTCAATTTTCATTCTATATCGTATCAATTATTCATTCGTAAAACTTTCAATTTTCATTCATTCAATGTTTTTCATTCTACATTTTTACAATCATTGCATCACCAAATCTGGATTCCCTTCTAAGAATCACAATACTTTTCAAGTTTTATGTCTGTTTTCTTATAAAACTGTAAGAATCCTCTTTGGATAGTTGAAAGCTTCTGTGTGTAAATGGTTGTCACTGATCAAACTCTCAGTTAAATATTAACGTCTGCAAAATTTCGGTGCCGTACATTCAGTAATAAGATAGGAGAAAATAGAATAGTAGGTTTTCCTAAAAAACAAGGAAAATTTGTCTTATTTTTCACCTTGCAGGCAGTCTAAATCTTAAACTTATGCATGGGAAAAATTTTGCGACCTTTGCAACATCATCATACCTCCCTGATGAAATGAATGCCACCATCTTTGAAACATAATCATACCTTCCAGCTCAAAAGAGTACCACCATCTTTGCAACATCATCATACCTTCCAGCTCAAAAGAGTACCACCATCTTTGCGACATCATCATACCTCCCAGCTCCAAAAAGTACCACCCTCTTTGCAACACCGCCATACCTCCCAGCTCTGAAGAGTCCCACCATCTTTGCAACAGCGCCATACCCAACAGCTCAAAAGAGTCCCACCATCTTTGCAACACCGCCATACCTCCAAGTTTTAATTAACATCTCGGCCTCTAACAGCCATACTTCACACACGCCTCATTTTCCTCGATGCCTCCAGCGAGGTTCGAATGGTAGAGCGTTTCCTGGCCGACGATCTCAGCTACTCGTCAAAGGAACCTTTCCGGAGTTAATATTCCTCATCAACCGCAGCCGACCACAAAAGAAGAGCAGAAGAAGAGCTGCAATGACGCAGTCCGCCTTATCAGTTATGGTCTTCAGAAGACCGGTGCTGCACTCACGGAGTGATAACTTCTCGAGCGAACCTTCTGTTTGTTGTTGAGAGTTTGGTGTGTCCTGCACCTTAGAAAGGGGAAGTGAAGAAACGGGACAAGGACTTGAATGGTAACTTCACGTGTACATCTAATGTTTGTTTTTGAGAATGTAGCATGTTCTGTACCTTAGAGAAAGGGAGGTGAAGTAACGGGTTGATTTGAATGATAACTTCAAGTGTTCATCTCCTGTTTGTTATTCAAAGTGTGGTATGTCATGAACCTAGAAAAGAGGAAGTGAAGAAACAGGAAAAAACTTAGATGATAACTTCTAGTGATTACAATCTGTTTGCTGTTGATAGCGTGGCATGACACAAATTTTATATAAGGGAAGTGAAAAAACGGGAAAAGGACTTAAGTGATAACTTCTTGCATTTATACACCTTCCATTTGATGCTGAGAGGGTGGTATGTCTCGCACTTTATGTAGAAAATGAATATGAGAAAAAAGGACTTTTAGGGCGTCGGAAGAAAACTCTTTGAGCGCTCCTTTTATGAGATAATTAAAGCATGGTTTACTGCTCCGCTTAAAAGAAGAGCTCATTGAATTCTGTTTCATACGGATCGTCTTCCCCTCCCGTATTGTCTCCACGTGAACCAAGATGGCTCATTCTTTCCACCTTTACGAAGTTAGAAAATAATAAATCTCCGCAGTGTGCATGAACGATATGTACAAAGAGTTTCTTTTTGGAGGAAACTTTGTTACAAAGTCTCTCGACTGCTCAAAAGATGTTGATTTTTGGAATAATATCTGTCTCACACTTGCTGTCTACCTAATGAAAGGATGCGTGACCTTTTCTCTTATCAGCAAGAAATATAAGTACATTCTCTTAAACATAAAACGAAACTGGAACGCATGTTCTGCGAAAGATGGGAAGTGCAGCTCCAGCCGCCTGGATGAGCAGGATATTGTGGAAAATCATGATAGTCAGATATGTTAATTTAGATCACAGCTCTTTATGTTGCTACTTGAACTGCCTGGATGAGCAGGATATTGTGGAAAATCATGGGAGTCAGACATGCTAATTTAGATCACAGCTCTTTATGTTGCTACTTGAACGGCCTGGATGAGCAGGATATTGTGGAAAATCATGATAGTCAGACATGTTAATTTAGATCACAGCTCTTTATGTTGCTACTTGAACGGCCTGGATGAGCATGATATTGTGGAAAATCATGAGAGTCAGACATGTTAATTTAGATCACAGCTCTTTATGTTGCTACTTGAACGGCCTGGATGAGCAGGATATTGTGGAAAATCATGAGAGTCAGACATGTTAATTTAGATCACAGCTCTTTATGTTGCTACTTGAACGGCCTGGATGAGCAGGATATTGTGGAAAATCATGAGAGTCAGACATGTTAATTTAGATCACAGCTCTTTATGTTGCTACTTGAACGGCCTGGATGAGCAGGATATTGTGGAAAATCATGAGAGTCAGACATGTTAATTTAGATCACAGCTCTTTATGTTGCTACTTGAATGGCCTGGATGAGCAGGATATTGTGGAAAATTATGCCAGTCAGACATGTTAATTTAGATCACAGCTCTTTATGTTGCTACTTGAACGGCCTGGATGAGCAGGATATTGTGGAAAATCATGAGAGTCAGACATGTTAATTTAGATCACAGCTCTTTATGTTGCTACTTGAACGGCCTGGATGAGCAGGATATTGTGGAAAATTATGCCAGTCAGACATGTTAATTTAAATCACAGGCCTTCATTTTGCTTTAAAAAGAAGTCCACTTCAATCAATCAGTGATATGAAATACGGTTGAACATTTCTAATGATTGTACAGAAAAATACAGTTTTATATTTTCAGGGCTCCATATTTGGCGATTCATATGGAAATATGCGTGTTCCATCTGTTATGCATCTTTCCATCATTAAGTTTGCTCTGATATTACTACAGTTTATCCATGTTTGGTGGCTATTGTTTTTTACCCTCTGTTTGACTGCGCTAATTTCTTTGCAACCAAATAAAGGAAAGAAACAAACAATAGCAATAAGCTTAGTAATGAAACATCGATCTTTATGACAGTCATGGCTAAAGTAAAGTGATAGTTCTAGTTAATATAAAAAAGTTACTAGTGAAATAATTTCAGTTTTTTGTTATTGATAATAATGGGATAATAATGATTACAAATTAACTAATGATAAGAAAAAAAGTTATACTAGGTTTCATAAGAAATATGTTCAATTTGAAATATTCATCTACTTTCGTCCCTGACTTTAAGCGAAGGTAAAAGAAACAAATAAAGAATTGGTCAAGAATCTCCTAATTATGAATTGTTTCTGGATGTATCCGTATTTTCTCTCTCGCATTGAATACGCCTCATAAGCCACGACATGCATGTATAGATTTATTGTTATTCCATAGTGAAATAAGTAAAAACCATACGTTGCATAGAAAACTTCGTTTTATTGTTCTCAAATATGAGACGAGAATAAAGTGAGAATGATCCTACGTCTGCCATCCCCGAATCTCATTCAGATGGAAAAGATGCTCCCTATTTTTTTATGCATTATATCCCTAAATGTCATTCTGCTGGTCAATATCCATGCACATTATTTGACGCATTTATCAGTAATAGGATTTTAGTGTTTCCAATCCAGCAAGTGTGCAATGAATAACTTCAACAAATTTTTTCGTCAATAAAGTTTAAGTCATGGAGGCCCATGAGATTACTCTACTGGAAACACGATTGGAAAGTAAGAAATTCATAAACGATGTAAAGTCCACAATGAGAAAATGATTCAATTTCAGAAAACTAGAACTGAAGTTCTCTCTAATAATCCCTCTCCATATTCTAAATAAATTAATCATTGTTCTTTAATTTCTAATCATCAAAAGAATTTTTAAACTTGTTTATTTTTTCGATTAAATTATTATTCTAACGTACATTTTAACAGAAACTACCATAAGAGCAAATGAAATTGTGTAATCCTTAATTATTTCTATTGAATTTTCATCTATTTAGTCAGGACAGTTTTGCTCAATCCTACGCTGTTTATTACAAGCATTTAACTCAACGAAAAATATTACCTAATCATTTATATTTCCATTATATTTATATTTATAACCTAATCATTTATATTTATATTTCCTTCAAGCCGCAGTCGGAGCATCTGGAAACACAAAAAACAAAATCTTCAGAAAGTTTTTCTTAACTTCTCCCTGCAAATAAGCCAATTTTTTCTGCATTCTTGCGCTAGAAAACCAAACTTCATGCCCAAATTTTCCTAACTTCGGATAGACTTTGGGAAGCGCCTGTTGTGTATCAAATTTGTTTTGATGAAACACCAGCGAATGGAGATCGTGGGCACAAACTGAGTCGTTTTCTGATCATGCACGAAAGTATTGCTTTCTGTATCGTTCGATACTGTGTTCCAGTATCGAATGTGAGTCTTAACGTATTAGATATTGCTTACTAGCGTTCACGACCCTCCCTCAAAAATGGGGGATTTGATATTTTAGGTCGGCAAATGAAAAACAAATATATCCATCCTAACAGAACTGCGATAAAAATATTCTTGTACTTGTGCACTGATGAAACTCGTATCACAGATACGGTCATTAAGCTCTTTTAAGAGCGTGAAAGAGAAACGATCCAACCAATTTGAATGTGTTCAACGAGATTTCCACTGTAATAACATACGTAGGAGAAATTCCGCACAAAATATATTTAAATCTAAATATTCATAAATTTAATTAGAAACCTGGTGTTCTATTTTCTATTATTAATGAGAGCTCTGTCATAGGCAAGCATGAGAACGTATCAGGAGGATCCTTAATACAAGAGGTGTATTCTGTTCCTTTGAATGGCAAATATGGCCATGTAATTCTCCATAATTTCCTTACTGATATCTCTGCATAAATTTGATGCAGTTATCATCTTTTTAAGAATGAATATTGTAAAAATTCACATGTAAGATTTCATTAAATACTAAAAAATGAATATCAAGTACTAGGCGCGATTGTGTGTTCGTTCCCAAAACTTCCTTAGCTTTTTTTTCCCACAGCACACGCACTGACACCTTTACAATGAGTACATAAGTAGAAAAAAAATTAATAAAATGTTTTGTATACTAGATACACGCGGATACCATAAGAGGTTTTGTTTAAAAATACATCGTTCCCCTGATGACGGCTAGAGCTAATCTAGCCGAAAGCTTGGATCAAAAAATTAAATTTGTCTTTGCTGATCCCAAAATTTTGAAAAAATGGATAAGTAGAAATGTTTTATGTGCCAATACTCAGACAATAAACTCACTTGAGTTAAAGACGATATTTTGTTATGGGATGTTTTGGGAATACTGTTAGGTGGGAAAATTCTTCCGTTAAGAGATGATGCAGTGCTCTACTTCTGTTGGTTTGCATATCCTTGGCCAAGTGGAACAGCTCAGCAACAGCCTTCGTGGAATGAAAATACTTATGATAGTGTGGACACCGGGCCCTTACTTCGGCACTTGTTTGTCATTTGACAGATTGTTGAGTGCTGACTAATAACAAACCATTACTTCAGTATGTTCTCACCATTTCACTTCTCACGTATGAATTATCTTTCTGATTATTTAGTGCTGACAAATAACAACCTATTACATCAGTAAATTCTTACAATCTCATTTATCTATTCTGTAAGATTGTTGAGTGCTGACAAATTACAAACCATTACTTCAGTAAGTTCTCACAATCTCAGTTTTCATATATCTATTATCAGCCACATTGTTGAGTGCTGACAAATAACAAACCATTACTTCAGTAAGTTCTCACAATCTCAGTTTTTATATATCTATAATCTGCCACATTGTTGAGTGCTGACGAATAACAGTAACCTCAGCCAGTTCTCACATTCATCAGTTGGTCAGAACTTAATCGCGCGAATTTACTATGATCTGAAGTACAATAGCCATAATAGCGAAGGCTATTATGGCCATAGCCATAATAGCCAATAGGCATCTGAAGTACAATAGCCAATTTACTATGATCTGAAGTACAATAGAATATTTGGCATTTTCAATGCCATATATTCAATTGATGTATTTTTGGATAGTATTCAAGTTTTTAATGTTAGGAAAATTATCGTTCAGCGTATCCCATGAAGCAAGACCTTATAAACATGTGCTCAAAAAAGTCCACGGTATTTCGTTATCATGTTTAAGTATCCCCAAACAGGAACAGTCGCCCACATTTTCACGACTGCCAACATTCTGTCGCAACAAAACCTGATAAACGTGATGGTGGCTGCAGTTTGAAATAAAATTTCGGTTAAGTGATCTAGAAGATATTGAAACATTTTTTATGCAAGCCATGTAACAAGCCCTTTTCTACCCTCAGTACAACGATAGGCAAGAATGCAAATTTTCAACAGAAATGAAAATTATCATTTGCAGTAGTTTTCGGTGATTCTTGTGTTAAAAACACCAAAAAGTGCATTCTTTCAAAAAATGTATATTGTGTGCATACATAGTTATGGTTCAAATGCATCGTTCAAACATCAGCAAGGCTCTTTGTTTGTTATCTGTTTGAGTATCACAACTTAATGTCCCACGTATTTATACGACTAGATTGTTTAATTTGTTATCAGAGTAATCCATTAATCAAGCTTAACATAATGCGCTATAAATACAATAATGATATTGGAAAATTATTTTAAATATTAAATTCGTGAATGCAGACAGATAACAAAAAGTATCCTGGCTGATGTGCTGTACACACTCACAAACGTATCACTGAACACTTTGTGATAGATTACAAAAATGTTGTGTTCTCAAATCTCTTATCATAAGAAACTGCACCCAACAATAGTTTTATGAACATTAAGAAACTTTCACTTTCTGATAGAATACAAAAATGTTGTGCTCTCAAATCTCTCTTTATAAAAAACTGAACCCAAAATTAGTTTTATAAGCATTAACAAATTCTCATTTGCCTTTCTTCCCACTCTGGAAGCAGATATCATGATATTGTTTGTTAAAGTCAGAAAATGGGCTTGGGAAGTGGGCTCAGGATACCCAGGTGAGGTAATTTTATTTTATTGAAAAAGCTGCCCATCAGTTTTTAATTTACAAGTTCCACTGTAAGAATTTTGAAACTCTTAACACTTTTACTGCGGCAAGTAAAACTGAAGTTTAATATTAAATTCAAATTTTTAGAAAATATTATAGTAAGCACCGTTAAAAATAGATAAGATTAATTGGATCGTATCTTCATGTAGTTTTGATTTAGTATTTATGAGAATTGAGTTTATGAATGCTGGTCAGCCAGCAGCATTATGAAAATTTCCTCCGTGTATCACCGGTGACTCACGTCGCAGTGAAAGTGTTAAGAAATCTGGGCCCATGTATGAAGCTAGCGGGCGCTTTATAGGGATATTTAAATATGGGTTTTAAACCCGTAGACTATTAAACATGAATCGTTTTTCCATGAAAAATTTTATTCCGATTCAGTTCCGAGGATAAACGATAATAAATCAATCTGCAAATGAAAACAAACGAATGTAAATAATGATAAAAGCATTCAATTAATCATTTATGCAGATAATTAAAAAAGTTTTACTCAAAAAAAGATCTAAGTTGAATTCGTCCCTTAAGACTAAGCTTCCATCTCCATCATGGATGAGAAAGTTTCTTTAGGAAGGGCATTCATTCCTCACTATTTTCTTGAGCAGCTGAGCTAGTGACTCAGACGAGTTTCTTTCTTGAGTCACAGGATGTCTTGTTTTCTCAGCCTTTCATTGGGCGACTTTCTTAACTCAGACAAAGAAATGTCTCTTGCTTTGCCCGACTTCAAGGCGAAGTTTAAGTAAGCTCATTTAGTTTCTTCGGCGGCCTGTGGAGTTTTCTGTGCGCTAGCTGTTGCGTACGTCAGCTTCAACGGAGCCTCTTCTGCGGAGAATAATATTGCTTCTTCTTCGGTCGTAAAATTGCGGACGGGATAGGTCTTGAAAAACGTCCAGGTCTCCAAATAATTTGATGCGGGATTTTAAATCTCGTATATTTTGAATGATTTTGCTTCTGCCATTTCGCTCGTACATGTTGAATGATTCCACTTGGGAGTTGTTTGTCCTATTTCACCGTAGAGTACCGGGAGAATATGAGAAGGTTTCAAATACTTTTCAGTTGCGAGCAACAACAAGTGTTCTTGATACGTATAAATAGAGCAAATACACAGTTTCTGCAATAGGAATTCTCAGTATGTAAAAAAACAGGTAGTATTAGGTAAAAATCTGAAGGAAAGGGAAGTAAACTCATTTGGGTTTACCTAAGAAACCCGTTGCAAGTTTAACAAGATTATTACATTCTACTTCTTCTCCTCTATGTCTCATTTTGTGGCTTAGGACTACCGTTTCAGGCTAAGCTGAGCAGGTTTAGGACTACCTACGCACGTCATACTCAAATTAATCTGACGTAGGGCACCCGACTCTCCTCTGGAATGTCATTTTGAGTTTACTGGTACATAAGACTCATTGGGTTAAATAATTTGTATGCACTAAATAAACCTTTACCACTTATTCATTAAATGAAACTCAGGTAAAGTTTTATTAAAATTAAATTATTGATGAAAACAGTGTTTATTTGAGCATTTTAAACAGGAGTATATTATTGCTTTATTGATTATTAGCAGTGAAATTGGCTCGTAATGAACGTAAACGTGTTCGTATCACATTACTACTATTGAAGAAGATAGTAGGGTTACATTCCAAGAGATGATTGATAAATTGGAGTGTATCAAAAACTCGTTGAGTAAGAGCAATTCTAAAAGGAGAAAATGGAAGTGCGGAATAAAGTAGAAATTAGTTTCTAAAATCACGCCGATCTAATAATTAATTTTTTTTATTTATTCATGTAGTTTATTTCGTAATGCAGATCCAATTTTTTAATTTTGCTTCATTTTAAACCACACAGGTAAACTCTAAAATATTAAATATCAGAACGCTTGGCTTACAAATGAGATAACTCTATTTCCAAGGCCAATTAAATTTTAAACTGAAACACATAGTCTGGGTGATTAGTTTTTAATTCTGGTACTAGAGTTTTCTCAAATCATTTTAAGTATTAGACTTCTGTGAACGTTCTGTTTCCATTTGAAAAATTGAATGTAATGAAAATTGAATGAGCTCACCTGACGGTAACTGAGTTGGAATATAAATTGATAGATTGTTAAAAAAGTTCAATCTAATTTCTTGTATAAGTTTGATATATAAAACAACAAATTTCTAACATATTTATTCACGTGCGGCTGGGCAAATCAAAGAAGTCTTGGCTCTGTAGGGATTTTCCGAGGTAGGTATCCAAACCCAAACTGTAGTACTACCAGAGAAGACATAACCTGTTTAGGTCCCCGTTTATGGTTAGATGTTTATTTCTATTGAACCTAAAGGCTAAATAAATCGTCATCAAGCCCTTGCATGAAAATTTTCACATGTATTCGAGAACCAGCATTTTTATAGTTCATGGCCATTTATTTTTTATTACATTGGCGTGTAATTCATTGTGCTTCTACATAGAATAGCCAGATTTTTTTAGATCTTACTAGAATGGTGAAAAAATGTCGTTATGCCGATTTCCTCGAACATTTCTGTAGCGTAAATAGCACAAGTATAACGTATTGATTGATTAGTAATTTTAATAATAGTGTTTCTGCAAGATTTTTGGAGATGATGTAACGAGTTAGATGTTTTACTTTGTGAGTCGATGCAGTATTTTCTGTACCGCTATTTAGTATTTTGTACTTTAAATGGTGTTGCAAAGCGAGATGTTGCATCTTAGCTGTATTACATCACTACTATTAATTTAATCACACCCAATACTACAATTTCCTTTTATTTCTGTGATCGCTTCTACACAAAAACTGGGAAGAAGAAATAAAATTGTACTTCTATATGAGAGCATTCCAGTTTCACTGATCGTAAAACGATAAATAAATAGAAAACATACTTTCTAGATGCTCCTCAAGCATGCGCCTAAACAACTATGTTACCTCACATTAATTTTCAAAAAAGAGTAGCTAAATTCACGAAAAAAGCAACTGTTTTTTAGAGTATATAAAGCCCAGACCATGCCCCGCTCAATACTCTTCACAAACAAACCCTTTGAATTCTTGCCTGCTTTTCCCATGCATTCATCGGCTGTAAAAACACCGCGTTTTTGTGCTGCATTGCACTCAAGTTTCAGGTTACGGAGCCGTAATTGCTTACTCGATCAGAGAGAGCGTTTAATGAAGCCTCCAAGCCTGCAATTTTAGGCCATCAGCGCCTGATAAACGAACGACCTTCTCACGTCAGCATTTCTTACTTTAACCGAAGTGCGAGGTGCCACAATAAATCCAGGGAACCGGCGCGCCTCTCCCGAGGTAACATCCTGGTAACAATGCTTAACGTTGTCCAGAGACAGGGCAGTAGCCTCCAGAGAAGAATGAATATAAAGGGCACTTATTCTCTCGCACTCTGGTCGCTGAGAGTTTTCAATGTAACGTAAATTATTTCAGTGTTTGTGAGTTGAGGTTCACATTTTTCACATTTTTACATATGAAATTCACATTTTTCATATTTTTCACATTTTCATGTATGATATTCAGATTTTGCACATTTTTATACGTTGAAGGTCACATTGTTCACATATTTCATACTTCAAATTATGAAATTCGCATTTTATACATGTTTTCCAGAAAGTATCAATTTGAGGTATTCCCTAAGATCATGAAAAAGACGGAAAGACGTCATATGAGATCTAGCATTTTTCGACAGTCCAAATGATTGGTTGATGACATACTAACTCATTACTTCAAACTCGACTACTTCTACTTTTGAATATTATTTATACAATTATTGATTTGCATTTTACCAACAATTCGAAACAGTCATTCATATGTATCAGTAAACAAAAAATATTTACATATGTACATTTTTTACATACATTTGGTATGCAAAACATGATTTGCATACTGATCGATATAAGTGTGTGTGTGTGTGTAAATAGGTGTCACGTACTTATCACCAAGAGAAAATGTACTTATCACATGTGAGAAAACTAAAGACTACAGCATCGGTCTTCTGAGCGGCAAGAACAAATTCCTGTACAATTATTTTTCAAACTAAAATATATACGAAGAACATGTTACCCTGTTAATTACTATATTCACCACGATAACACAGTGGGTAATTGTGCAAAATAAAGTGTTATTTGAGGAGAACATAACAATAAATTGGGCGTTCAAAGATGAAGGTGGACATGATGATAACTGACGGAATGAATCATTGCGCAGGAAAAGTGTAGAAAAACTCTCTGAACCATCAAGTGAGTGCCAGTGAGTGTTGTTTTCTCGAATCAAACGAATGGTGCAGTCTTTTTTCACCGAAATTCAAGAATGTTGAAAATTTCTGCTAGTTCAGCCAGAGCTCTACAACAAAATGCATGTCCTAAAATTGCACGTAGACAAGCTCCTATATATAAGAACAAGGCCCACTGGGAGACGTTTTACCGTCAACGATTAGCTGCATGAAGTGAATTCCCAAAGATTTCGTGAAATATTGCCTTAACACGTTGAACTGGATGGGTTAAACTGAAGTTAAATATTTAACAGAAATTGAAAAAATTGTCAGCTATTTTGAAAATAGTAAACAAAAAACTGGTTGGTGCCTTCATATTGGTTTGAGTATGGAGTTGTGAAAATTGAGTTCGTGACTACTGGTCGATCAGTGTAATTATACTTGTGACCTTATCATATTATTAAAATATTATGATATTCCATATATTTCAATTATTATTAATCATGCTATATTACAATATTTTTTTATTATGGCAATAATTATGACCACTGGCGGCTTCCGTACCGGTCAAAGTATCAAAATCACAGCCTATTCCTAACCTATTCACGTGCACTTGACAGTGTAAACTTAGCACATCACTTTTTGTTGACGTATTTTAAATTGAACTGTCATTGTTCTTCGTCCACGGCATGGTGAAGATTTTCTTACGAATTTAATTAATCAAGAAAGAAAATCGAATCGAAATCATCGATGCAAGTAACAAACAGAAAGCGTTTGACATTGTATGATTACGACACTTGACTCGCAGTACTGGGATTATAAACTCACTTGTAGCTGATTCTGTGAACTTAAACGTGTAATAGAATTGCAAAATAAATAAAATTGGGCGGAAAGTATTTGATGTTGTTAAAATTTGGTAAAACAGAAACTGGAAAATGTCTTCCATTAGTTTTCAGAAATACCCTTTTAATATTTCAGTTTTAAGAAGCACACATTTAATTCATCACGTCGGAACAACTCAACGTAGGGCAAAAAACAAATCTCCATAGAACGACCCGTGCCGTTAGAGTTAACGTAGGAAGACAACCAAAAATCGTCAAGTTGGTGTGAAAGCGCTTTCTGCAAAAACTCTGGCGAAGAAGAGATAAAGCTTTGAAGATAACTTAATTACTTTGGAAACCGAGACAAGGCTTAATGCTCCTCTCAAAATCCCAAGGCTTTCTTTAGAGTCTTGCTTCTGTGCAAACAGGGAGCGAGACAATGGTGTCCTGCAGCTCCACAGGCCCTCAATACCGACCGACAACGCAAACAAGGAGAAGACAATGGCTTCAAAGTTTTTTCATTGTTTTAACTCCAATTCGAAGAAAGACAGATATAAGATCGTCTTTGAAGGAAGTCTTTAATTGCCTCGAGAAAACAATCCTTTTTTTCCGACATAGACAAAAGACGAAGTGCCCACGGGTATTGTTGATCAGTTTTGTTTCTTCCGTTAAAATGATCATCAAGTGAGCCAATAACAACACGATGATCAAGTTGAAGCCTGAAAAATAGTGCAGTCACTTTAATCAAACATACGCTGTGTCAGTTAATGTGGTTGTTTGAATTGAAAGATCGTCGATGTTCGGTTCATTAAACGTGAAGACTTGAAATTCAATTTCTGAGGTTCGCATGACTCAGGGCATCGAGAACAAATATTTTATCTACACAGTCGTTTTGAATAAAAATAGAAATATACTACTCGTATTCGGTCAGGGAGTTTAATTCTGATGGGATAAATGCGGAACAAGTTAATTTAGCGCTACCAAAAACAGTGAGAGTACACACGACTAACACTTCGCAGTAATGGTGTCAGTATATCATCAGTGTGGGATAATAATTTGTTTGATGCCATAGGTAATGACATTCAATCGCAGTAGCTGAGTATTGCTGATGTGTTATTCCTTCCAATAATAGAAGCCTCACACAAACGATAACACTTTATAGTGAGTTATTATCATTTATTTTAGGGTTCGAGTTATTGTAATAATAACACAAACAATATACCATTAAGTCTTTTTTTCAAATAGCAATTTTTCTGATCGTTAAAACGAAAATGACAATAGATAATACCTAAGGATATAAATCATATATTATTTTTTTTCGTCGTAGCATAAAATTTGAATTTTCCCAGTGGGAGCAGACAGAATTTTAATTAATACGGCGATAGGAATCTGAAATTTTCAGCTATATTTGTCAACGCGTCATGCACATTAGCAAAGATCTTTTGTTCATTGGAGAGCAATGAACGAATGAAGTATCTAAAAGCTGAAATACCATTTGAAAATATTGCACCGGAAATAACCCAAATAAAACCAAAAACTTCAGGCACTCAAAACACGTACCAATAAGCTGTGTTTTTCCTATGTACTGTCTCCACATTGGGTTGTGTACACTTTCAGTGTCATGGACCTGAAACATGCAACATGGTCATCAGAATATTTAACTAATCTGATAAGAGATTGTAATTAATTCTTGAGGCGGAATCATCAAAATCGTTTAAATCTTCCAAGAATTGGTTTATATTTCTCTACCAATTGCAGAATTACCCAAGTTGCTTATTTCACGGACGCCCAGGTCCCAACGAAGCAGACCATCTTACTGAATCCTTTTAACGTGTTAATTTATCCAATTTTTCTGGGTGCGTCTCACATAAACATTGAAAATTCATGAAAAAGCTCAACGTCGACCCAATTTACTAGACTGTTAATTATTTGAAGCAAAAATGCAATAAAATAGAGCCCATTGTGTGGAATAACTTTTCGCTAGCAAAACGCATAAATAAGAAATGGCAAAGTGTCTGAGTTGTTAAAATTATTCATCAAATAAGCTGGAAATTGAATGAGCAGGATTTTGTCATTCAAATGAAAATCTCCTTGTACCATTTTTGATTATTTTCGTGTCATTTTAGTCAAGAACGACTCCAATAACAAGCCCTTCAAGAGTTAAGTAATACATTTACTTGAACAGGACCAAAGAAAACTTGTTTGTTAGGGGAGGCGAGGGTAGCTGCGAGAATTGCTTAACTACGCTGATATGAGGCAGTCGAACCACCAAACCATTGCTCATGGTGATCAGATGAAGGAAAATAACCTCCAAGCTTT
Organism: Morinoia aosen; assembly: GCA_030386875.1. Classification (NCBI taxonomy): domain Eukaryota; kingdom Metazoa; phylum Arthropoda; class Malacostraca; order Amphipoda; family Talitridae; genus Morinoia; species Morinoia aosen. The sequence continues at coordinate 23,779,130 of CM059558.1, forward strand.
TGGAAAACTTACGAGAAGTCATATTGGGCTGCTACTCCCTCAGTAGCTGCGTGAGTCTTTGATTATGAACAAGCAACAACAGGAAACATTTTTAAGAACGATAAAACAGGTTGAAAAAAATTTGAATTCGTTTTAGAGACAACTGATGAATTTTTCAATAGGCTTCTCTTTTTTTGCCCAGACTTGTCTCAAATTTGTTACCTGATTTAAAAACATAAAAATCTGCAATCAACAAAAGTTTTTACGTTATTTGTAACTCCAATTAATCTATCGCCAAGTAACTATTAATTTTTGTTCAGAATCAGCTTTAGGAGAAAATGAAAGTACCACTGAGGTCCGTAACTAAAAATTTCGGACAGCATATCGAAATAATCTCAGAAGCAGTGGTAATACATTTATTTCATTGTTTTGTCATCGTTATAACTAGTGAATAGAAAACTCTTTAAACAAATCATTTCACACACTCCCTCGTGCTTCGTATGAAGGCCATTTTTATTCTAATGAACAACGGCTACGTCTTCTTTGATTCAGTGTTCTCGAACTAAACTGAATAAAAATTTTCGGTCGTCCGAATATCACGCGTTTAGATTTCCATGCGCCCAAATTTTGTGCGTCCAGATTGCGGGAGTCTGGATTTGGTGAATCGAGATTTGCGTGAGTCCAAATTGTGAGTCCTAATGTCCGTGTTTCCAAATTTAACAGGCCCAAATTTCACGTATAAAATTTTCTCAAGTGTCCAAATTTCACGTATCTAAATTTCTCGAGACTCCAAATTTCTCGAGAGTCCAAATTTTTCAAATGTCCAAATTTTTCAGGTGTCCAAAATTTTCAAGTGTCCAAATTTTTCAAGTGTCCAAATTTCCATGTGTCCAAATTACCGCGTGTTATAATTCCGTGCTTCCAAGTTCGTGTATTCAAATTTCGTGTTTCCAATTCACTTGTTTCCAAATCTTGCGTTCCAAATTTGTTGGTTTAAAGTTTCGTGTGTACTTACTTGCTTGTGTCGAGACTTTATGGAGACGAGCTTCGCGTTTCCGAATTTCGCATGCCCAAATTTCGTGCATCCAAATTTCTCGTTTCCGAATTTCGAGGCTCATCAGCTGGATTGCGGCTATCTTGCCTAACTCCAGCGTTCGCGTTCCTCAGTAGTCAGTCATATTCGAAGCAAACTTTGAGCTTCGGTGCGGCTGAACTTCACTTGTTCCTCCCACAGTAGGAGTCCAAACTTTGAGCGGCCGGCCAGTCTTAGCCTCACGTGTTCCATAGCGAATATATGTCAAAACTAAGCCGTACGCTCACTGCTGCCCACCGTCTATACTCCTACGCCCATGCTTTCCTCTTGGGTGCCCCTTAATCGATAAATATACTATTCTGGAAGAATTTCCACCATTTTTCAAGTCTTTAAGGGCAATATTTGTTATAGTAACGGGCAATTCTGAGTCATTATAATTTCTGGAAACACTAATCCGTTTAATGCTATGCGCAGAGAGTGAACCTGCAATTAATTTTCCCTTGTAAATTGCCTACCCTCTACAGGCATTGTGGTGTAATCATTTGCAGTTTTCTCCACCCTGACAGATTGCTTTTAACCCTCGCCTTTCAGTTCCAAAAATCTGCCCCTTTTAACACCAGCGTATAAACCTCATAATCTCTTCGTTCAAAATCGACCTTCATTGGACGAAATACGCTTCAGTGAATTCAACCAAAACCAAAAGCGTGAGTGGAAATCAGTTTATCACAAAACGCCCCTCATTGGTATTTCATTTTTATTATGTAAGCAACAAATGTATTTTACTCTTGCATATTTGGGATGTGACTGTTTTTCCGAAAAATTTCCAGATTGGAGAGTAATGCCACATTTTGGTCTTCACAACTATATGTGAGTAAGTCATAAATTTATATTCAGTATCAACGCTATTCTTTTGCTGGGAGAATGTAAACACGTGATCAACAGGAAAAATTACAAAATATGGGGTGACCTTAGATAAAAAAATAAAATTCATGTAAGGGCTTAGAAACATCGGCTGTTTTAGATCTGATAACTTGATAAAGCTAGCGGCTATATAACGCCGGCTTCAAGGAATTCATAGTATTAATTGAACAGTTCACTCAACTGGCGAAGGAATTTAACCAGTTGGTCTGTATTCTATAGTTATACCTGTACTTCATGTAAGGGAGAACGGAGAAGCAGATAGACAAAATATATTGGTTACTACATGCTTCAAATCCTGTTCATCTCGGGTGAATGGTCAATGCATTTCATGAAAAGTTCAATTAAATTTAGTTACAAGCGCGTGTCCTTTTGCATTTCTGAAACCAACACCTCCAAAATTTTGAAATAAAATAGCAATAAATGCGAAGTCTGCAAGTTTTAAAATTATGCGATATCTTCGGAAATGTCTTATATGTAATTTGCATGTCACGATTCTCCCGTGGTTGATTTTCTCAAGCCACATTCAATTAGTTTGGAATTTTTCGTGACTCTTATGTGGTTCATTTTCTCAAAACGAATTTTAAACGTATTGAATAAGCTGTACCTGCGCCAGTGTTTTTAAACATGAGCTGCAATTCTGACTTTCCTTAGCCGATGAAGTTGTTCATACCAGCGGCTATCGTACTTCCAATGATAAACTAAGTGTTAGGGTTTACGAATCTAGAACTGTTACAATATACTCGTAATATTAAAAATGATATATATGATCTCACCGCGCATTATATTTCTCCTTCACTAGCTCCTTGGAGGTGACGTTTTGAAATGCACAAAAAACTGCAGGATTACAATCGTGAGTTTAGGCCTTAGTTGGATGAAAAGTTTGCATTCTCTAGAACGATGAACTATGTTGCACAGCTTTTGAAATCAAATAAAACTAAACTGAATTTAACTCACCTACAAACAAAGAGAAAATCCTCGGTGTTACAGTTTCAATTGAACTACGTTGGCCGTCGTGTCGGCCTCATTTTTTTTCACCAAAATTGAGTCCTTACTTTGAAGAGAGGTTCTTTTTCCCCTTATTTTTCTCTCTCTGAGATGAATGCAGGGTTGTACGCACTACTTCAAACTTTAATCAACACACAGATTCACGTGGGAAAGGTTTAAAAAACACGCTTAGTGAAGCAACTAAAAATATAAGAAAAAGAGCTGGACGAAATTGAAATATTAGAAATTTTACCCGTGATTTGAACATTTACGCTTCCTCAGCTAATGAGTCAAAAAAATGTAAGTCTTACATAGAAGAATAATTCAGTTACTGCCGTCTGTCATCGCTCTTTCAGAGTTTCCCAGAATTGCAAAGCTGTTTTTGAAAGCAACCGCAGAAAATACTCATTATCGGGCAGTTATTGCTCTGCGGGTGGGAGGTAAGAAACTTTCCCTAATTTCCTCTGGAAAATTACTATAATTGTACATAAACCACAGGCGGGTGCCTTGTTAAATACTCAACCTGAAGAAAAGAAGGCACTCTTATTTTGCAGTGACATAAAGTTCAAAAATGAACGATAATCTAAAAAGTAATTTTGTTAGGTCCCGCATAAATCTCAACGCCCCAATTTTTACAGTTAAACTAAGTTTGAGCCAAACAGAAAATCGTAGAAACTTATTTTTATGTCCGCATGTTAATTTTCCTTCTTTGGCTGAATATTTATTTGTACCGCCGTTTTCTAGCATTCGCTTCTAGTGCGAGTGTTTATCTGCTAATGTGATTCCTTTCTCTACAAATTTATGTCTGTTTTCTAATTAGGTATCAATATTGCACAATATCTGGCTTGATTTCAAAACGTTTTTCATTTTTCACGAATTTCAGATAATTTACAAATTTCTTCATGTCACTTCTTACCACAACTTCTTTTCACGCTGCAAGTGCAAGTAACAACAAAAGAACATGAACCTTCTGATCTTGCAGACATTTGATTTGGTAATATAATTTACACTTGTTCCATGATCTAAAATTGTATCCGTGAGCTAGAATTTCCCCTTAATTCCGTGATCTAAAACTTTATTCATCAGCTAGAATTATCGGTAAATGATGATCTAAAATTAGATCGGAGTTCCGTGAACTAGAACATTACCTGACTGAAGCTCATCAGAAGCACGACAACATGCATCAGCTTTCTCAGAGAACAAGTGTCACCACCAAAAGTATCATACAATGTCACTTTGCAAGTTGCTTTCAATACATGTAGCGTGACGCTCTTCATAAATTAATCACGGACTAGAGCTATTCTGAATAAATGAGGTGTGAAGGTTTGTAATTGTCCTCCTGAGTCTCTGAGGGGTGATCCATACTGAGAAGGTGACCGAAATTAAAGGCCTTTCCATGAGATCATTTGTATCCCGTCCACCCCGCGTGTTTGTGAGGGCCCTCTTCGGCGCCTGTAATGATGTTGCAGGCCGGAATCATTATCAGCTTGTGTGAAACACACGGCATCAGTGAGGGCTTTCGTCAACGAATCAAGCCGGAATCATTATCAGCGTGTGTGAAACACACAGCATCAGTGAGGGCTTTCGTTAACGAATCAAGCCGGAATCATTATCAGCTTGTGTGAAACACACGGCATCAGCAAAGGCTTTTGTTAACGAATCAAGCCGGAATCATTATCAGCTCGTGTGAAACACACGGCATCATTGAGGGCTTTTGTTAACGAATCAAGCCAGAATCATTATCAGCTTGTGTGAAACACACGGCATCAGTGAGAGCTTTCGATAACGAATCAAGCCGGAATCATTATCAGCTTGTTTGAAACACACGGCATCAATGAGGGCTTTCGTTAACGAATCAAGCCGGAATCATTATCAGCTTGTGTGAAACACACGGCATCAGTGAGGGCTTTCGTTAACGAATCAAGCCGAAATCATTATCAGCTTGTGTGAAACACACGGCATCAGCAAAGGCTTTCGTTAACGAATCAAGCCAGAATCATTATCAGCTCGTGTGAAACACACGGCATCATTGAGGGCTTTCGTGAACGAATCAAGCCAGAATCATTATCAGCTCGTGTGAAACACACGGCATCATTGAGGGCTTTCGTGAACGAATCAAGCCAGAATCATAATCAGCTCGTGTGAAACACACGGCATCATTGAGGGCTTTTGTCAACGAGTCAAGAGTAGGCTCCCGCGAGGACAGTTCATCATTAAAAATGGCATTCACGCAATGGATATGCTTGTACAGTGAGAAGTGTAGGTTCTCGAAGAAGTGTGAGGTACGGGTAATTTGATTATAAGTTATCATCACCATCACACGGGGAGATAATGAAGCTCATTATTTTCATTGAATGCCTCATTGACCTCGTTACACTCATTGGCTTTGCCATTGTTTTGACTAACGTTTAATTATCTTTCACCACAACGAAACAAAGACCTTTAAGAAAAGGAATCATCACTGCAGAACCACCTGCTTTAATTTCACTGTTTATAACATAAGATGTGTGTCAAACATCTTCCCATTTGCATGTAAGATATTTTTCGCGAGTAAAGAAAACGTATGCTGATGTTTCTCGGCACTGAAAGCCTCTGAATTGATTCTTCCTAATTGGTCCCCATAAAAATCAGGTTCCGCTCTTATTTATCGCCACTTAAGTTTGTAGGCGATAGTAACATGATCTGTTTTTTGCAGCCTTATTTGATTTAATGGGATTTTTACACACGGTAGTACGCATGACATATTTCGATTTTTCTGCACCACGAAGTTGTTCAAGTTCATCACTTGATAAAATTCTAGTGAAATGACCAATCATTTTTAAAAAATCCCAGCCAGTCAGTAAAAAGTAAACCTGCCCTATTGCAAACATCATCTTCAGGCTGATAAGTGCAGAATAAATTTATAATCACACTAATGAAGATTTGAAACGATTACTTTAGCTACATCAAACACTTCATCAAATATCCGAAATCGCTGTAAAATGGCCAGGTAAGCTAACATTGTAAGACAGCTGTATGAAATATCAGTATAATGTTACTAGATAACAAAATATCGCACGACTGTTGTGTGAAATCGCAACAAGAAACAACAACTGTACGACAGCTGTGTGAAATCGCAGAGCAAGATGACTATATACAGTGCAATTGAATTTCATAGCACAGCTGCTATGTCTACATATGTTCATGACACCACAGTTTCAAGCGATGTGAATTGTATTGTATAACAGTTATATATGCGTATATGTATATCTGTATGTCTGCATATCTGTCTGGGTCATATATTTAGGAAAAAGTCCTTCAGTTAACCATGATTGGTTAAAAACAATGGCAGAGTTGGATGATACCAACTTTTCTCTTAATTTTTTCGATTTTTCCAAAAATATAATGTCTTAGGTTCTAAAAATGACGAATGTAAAATCAACGAACGTATACTGAAACAAATCATAAAAAACCCGAAATTCAATTTCAACAATGAATACTTGCGAGTCATAGTATACTGCAAGAGCCATACCATCACCAGTCTAATTTTCAAGGATATCACGAGCAACAAATTAACAGCTTTAAAACTTACCAATTTCGTGCATGAGTACAAATGGAATCACGAGGACTGCGGGCCTCATAACAGCTGGTACAGCAACATTACAACCCCCTCCCTTTACAAACGACTAACTATGCCCATTGGATCTGGAGGCACAAAAAATCATGAAAAAGAAGAAAAAAATAAAATGTTAACTTGGGAACAACTAGGAAACAATACAAAAATACCACGTCAAGAACCAGAGTACAACCGACTTCAAATTTTCGAACCGATATTGATCAAGCGAAAAGCCTCCAACAAACAACCAAAGCACCGGAACATATCGAATTCACAAGCTCCTTTAACACCAACTGTTCTTTGGAAGACGCCTGCCTTCAAGAGCCTTCCTGCTCAGCGCATCTCCAAGGATCTCACACAGCAGCAAACATCCGGAATGGAAACATCTGCGAAACTAAAGCTGCAATTTAAAATTTGAAAATGACGGACGTACGCCGAAACCCGTCACGACCTCTAACTTTAAATCAAACAGTTTGCGATCTTTTGAATTTAAAGAGCCTCAGACTATTTGAATTTGTAGAAAAATTTGAAAATTAAATGAAAGATTGGTATCAGTTAACTATGGCGTTGTTTTTCAGCAAATCTATCAATATATATAGAGTACGTGTATGTTCTAGGCGCCACAAATAAACGTGACTACCATCGAAGATAAAAAACAACTATCTACGAGTGTGCTGCAGTTCTGTAGAATAACTTCAGTGCAAAAAACTCTTCTGTTTCGTTACGTTAGGTTTGAATTTATGACCATGCAGGGTAGATTTTATACGAGTGTTTTTTTTTAAATATTTTCTAAAGACTTTTTTGATGTAAATATGCATTTTATATTCAAGGTTTTGAAACTATGGTCCATACAGAACAATGTGAAACAGAACTTTGATGTTGGTGCAGAGTTAATTTCGGCTCAAGGGTAAATCAAGTCATGCGAATCTTATATTTACTAAGTGATATTCTTTTTTTGTCACACTTGAACTGATGTCTCACATTGGCTCTGTATGGATGATCGATCCATATTCTGGTTCTGTAAATACTTTTTTCTTCCTAAGAGGTCACCGATTCTACGATTTATATGGTATATATACATACTTTGGTTCGTGTATCTATGCACATCACATGCCATATCAAATGTTTTGAAAATATTTTTGAAGACTCGTTAATCTATTAAAAAATCATCTACATATGACCATATCTACTAAAGTTGTGAAACTTTGAAATCCTGATCACAAATGATGTGATATATCAGTATAAAAAAATTGTGTTGATGCTGCAGGGGTAAGTTGAAATAATTAACATCAAAGTGAATATCGTAGAGGCCATGCTAGAGAAATACCACCAACTACGTTAACGAAGTTAGAAAGGAAATCTTGGCCGGATTTTATTCGCTTTGCTAACGAAACTATTGTGACTTCAGAGGTGACATTGCTTTTTTTTGATAAAAAAACAGTGAAGGAAGGCTACCATTCCGTATTTATTCTTGTTTTGTCCCTGAGATTTCAGACGAAACAGCAGTGAAATCATGCAGGCTTCTTATAGTGAGATTTCAGAGGGTTCATTCGTAATATTTTTCATTTTTAGTTCGTAAGAAATCACAGGCAACAGAACTGATGTAATGCAGATTTATTTCGTTAAAATATCAGAGGGTCAGTGAAAATATTAACCTCTTTCAGCAAGCCAGACTGATAATATAACGGATGTAATTTTGTTCAGTTCTGAACAGTAAAATTGCAAAGACTACTGGAGTGATATCATTCAAGCTTCGTTAACGACCTAATGATGATTCAAGACCTGAAACGATGCACGTGATAAATCTAGTCATGATTCTATAGATAATCCCATCACACCTTGGAGTGAGATTCCAAAGTGGGATGTCAGAGTTTACTCATAAATTTTAAGAGTTCGATCAAAGGACTTTAAAGAGGTCAGGTAATCGAAATTATTGCTCGATCTTCATTACAACGTAAAAACTAACACTCTAAATGATTTTCAGCATCTTTCAGTTCCAAAATAACAATCTATTTTATAATCGAGAAACCCAAGGTTAGCTGTGAGATGGTGCAGTCTCAAGTGATCAATGAATTGTGCTTTTGAAATGAATCGGTCTTTTGCTATCCAATAAAGCAAGAGACACTCTTTCTAAGAACTAAGGACTACAAGAACGCTAAGGGCTGCAACCGGGAAGTGCTGGAGGTCACGCAGGCTGCCTTCAAATTTTATGAATACGCTCGGATTGTATTAGGTCGTTATAAATTTGCGGGGCACTGTTCGACTTCATGACCTGAAAAGCCACTCGTCATTCAGCGGAAATGAATTTATTATCTCTTATTTATGAAAAACACACCTGAAATTTCATTTACCGATTCATCTGCCAGATTTACTTGTTGACCTCCCTGATATTTTACTTGTGCTTCGCGTCGATTCTGCAATCGTATTCTAAGTCATTAATGGAACATTTTCAGCTATAGCAGAACTTCCTACATTATCTATCGTAAAAACTTGTAAAGCGATCCTTATGAAAACTAATCTAATTTTCAGTTCGTTTCTCAAAATCAGCGATAGTTTAGTTTAGGTTGAAAGTTCTGTTGACCTTTTCTCTGTGTGAAAACGTTAGACTCTCATCGAAGTTTCCACTTGATATAATGCCTTACATTCTATCTCTAGCAATACCAATAGTTTTCATCGAGTATTGACACAAACATCCGTTCAAATATTATCTTATTTTTCATTTTCCCCATCCGATGTATTACTAGAATACGCTCAGGTCACAATGTCAGCTCATAATTGCGCTTGCGAGTCGTGTGTGTGATTGTGCTGTGCACAGTTGCAACTGAATCATTAATTATAAAATATATATATATCATGACTGTACTGCTTATTTTACATGTCTAGTCCATAAGATTTTAATACTTCAACTCTAGTGGCAGTGTGAGCAAATGATTTAAATTATTTGATTTCACATCTGTGATGGCTGCTCTATTGAATGAAAACGGAGTTACCGGTGATTGTGCGTGAAGTTTATCACTGTTTATTTCTTTTCTACTTCTACTATGTTGCCTGTGCGTGATTGGTGTCTGACAGCGAAGGACTGTAGCAGGTGGAGAATGATGGATCGTTTGGTTCTTTCATAGCCAAAATCTGTTTTATTTTGTTTTATTCTGCTCTGTTTTGTTTCGGTTTTCTTTTGGATTTGTTTTGGTTTTGTTTCTTCATTTTTCTGTTTTGTGCTGTTTTAGTTTTGTTTCGGAATGGTTTTGTTCTTTTTGATTTTGTATTGTTTTACTTTTGTTGGTTTACTGCATTTTTTCGATTTTGTGCTATTTTGTTTTCAGTTTTGTCCTGTTTTGTTCAGTTCTGTTCATTTTTGTTCAGTTCAGTTCTGTTTTGTTCAGTTCTGTTCTGTTTTGTTCAGTTTTGTTCTGTTTTTGCTCAGTTCAGTCTTGTTTTGTTCATTTCTGTTCTGTTTTTATACTGGTCTGTTTTTCTCAGTTCTGTTTTGTTCTGCTCTGTTTTGTTATGCTTGTTTCGATTCAATTAAATTCTATTTCATTCTTATTCTTATTTCCATTCTTATTCTTATTTCCATTCTTATACTCTGATTACACAAACGATCATCGTGGATAACTTGAACTATAGATGTAAGAATATTCAATGTTCGGATTTTCTAACATATAGAAAGTCAATGTTGTGTTGTTTAATATAACAGTTTTTATAAAGAAAAATAATTCACTTCACTATCTACTGCAGTTCATGATTCAGATCTTTAATTTATTAAAAAAATTAAAACGAGTTACATCATTCTCTTAAAATTCTAGTTTGCATTTTGAGAACACCGCTAGTTGCTTAGAATTATGGATCTCGTACATCAAAGACAGTTGTTGTGAGAATCCCTCTATTAATGTAGAATTGTGAATCTTGTAATGCGAATCATATTGTAAAGGCAAAAGTAGGTGTGAAGTCCGAAGGTTAGTGATAACGCTGGTTACTGTGCGACGTTTACTGGTAGGGATGTTGTACAGGGGAGGAACACGGTCCAAATGCGACTCTAGAAGTCTCCACACGCTCTTTTATACTCTCAATTTGCTGACCAAGCACCCGCACTGCGGTAAAACCGCACCCAGGCGTTGCATCAGCATATGTACGAACATATGTACAGAGAAAGTGCGCAACCGCGACGGCACACACCTTCCCCCATGCCTGATTTATTACAAAATAAACGAATCAAAGGGAAGAATCGTAAATTAAAAATCAACACAGTAAGCTAAAGGCATCCTGGTTAGAAAAACCAAAAAAATAAAAATAATCCTTTCGTGGCAAAAACAACTGCCAGTAACAGGAAAAACAAACGCGTCCAGTTAAATTCAACAAAAAGCATCGCAAAGAAAAACCGCAAACACCCCCATCACCAAAAAAAATGGGAACAGGCGCCGCTCAAGACATGTATATAATGCAAAAAAAAAAAAAAAAAAAACAATTTTTCGCACACGAATAGTGCAACATAAAAAAATTTTTCTGGCAACAGAAAACCTTAAAACAATGCACCTCGGCAGGTGTCGTACTAAAAAAACAAAAATCCGCTAACATGAACACCAGCCATGAAAAACACAATTTACTCTAACATTGTTTTTGTGTTAAACAGTTGAAATAATAACGCAGTAAAAATGAAAGAAAATCGCATCGTTGCAACAACAACTAAAAAGTTTTTAATCAAACACAAATAAGAAATAGGGCACGCAGATACCTCGACAAATTAAAAATCATTCTCGCCATAAAATTTAAATAAATCAATACATTCGTTAAGGATAATAATAACACGCATGAAATGAAATACACAATGCCGTTAAAATTTTAAGTGAACAACGTATTCGCATAAATTGAGTTATCGATAAACCAAAATGAACAAATCATAAATATATACCTGAACACTGCATCGACTCGAGCATCTTCGCGAACATGGTTAAAATGAAATACGTAAAACACAAGCTTGGAAATACCAACTTAATATTAATTCATGAGTAAATATTAAAAACATCCGCTTACATCTCTGGTGAAAGAGTAACACCGAGCAAAACGCGAGTTCTTCGGCAAGGCAATTTCGGAAAGTTTTATAAGAATCAAAACTATTGCCTCGTAGGTAATGAAAAATGATACAGAAAAGTTGAGTTGATATTAAATAAAGCATCATTAAAGTTTTCACCAAAAAGAAACATTCAAAATATCGTCTGCGTTACCGTAGACTTAAAAATAGAAGTTAGATAATCTTATAGCCAAACATCGCACAAATTAGAACAGAACTTTTCCACTATTAGTTAAAACAATAATCGAAATAAACAGAGTGCCGTAGACTCGTAAAACTTAATTCTATCGGTATCATAATGGTATAGCACGTGGATTAAGATATAAGATAATACGTAACAAAATCGAAGACACACTAGTTTAGAACATCAAGCATGAATATGAAAATCGGGTTTCGCACCCTGCAAAATAAAAGGAAAATCACTAAACAATTTCAATTTATCGTAATCCAATAGTAATAACATGTGAACAAAGTCCAAAATTCTTGAACGAGCCTGAATTATATTATTACCACATTTCAAGTTACTAAATTTATTAAACCACGTTTTCAACACTATGTCCATGGTAAAGTATAAAGTATTAACACCATATTAAATCTTCAAAGTAAGTTACTGTTTTGAAATCACTGCGCGCGAAGATGAATTTCAGTAATCTCTTGACTGCGCGCGAAGGTGAATTCGAGTAATCTCTTGACTACTCGCGAAGCTTAGCTGCCGTCAAGGCCATCGATGTTTGTTGACAGTTGCTGGGCGCCAGCCTGTCGCAGCCGGACTCCGCACTGCATAGTGCGTACCCCGTCACGTGTGACTGCGTGACTCGGCTGTACTCGCTGTGCTTCTTTGCTGGCACAGCAGCATGAATCGCGTTACAGATGTCGTGTTACCGCTCGCACGCGCTCGAACTGAAATTGGAACCAAATACAACGATTAGCATGGCTAGAGCGCAAGCTTTCGTACATGAATGCACAAGTAAAGTTAAATGATAAATATTACATTCTGGTACGTTCGAATAATAAATTACACAACATAAAACTTTACTGAGTGTGAAATTCGAGTAGACTTGCAAAAATGACTGTTATGACGCACTAGATCGTAAACGTGCTCAAAAAACATTACGGGCAGCCACTCTCGTTTAACAGATAACTAAGAATTGAGTTGAATATTTATTGACTTTTAATTAGTTTTCACTATTCAATTATTTGTCAATTCTTCAAAACACATCTTATTCATGACTATTTACCAGTCATATTCATGCCCACGCCTTCGTACCTCGGCTGCCAACTGTTGCTAAACAGAGCCACAGGAAGTAAGGCGCCTCTCTGTCTGGCGTATGAGTCAGCGTTTGCATGTCGTCTAGTGCTCTTTTTTCTCCGAGTTCAATGTCTCGGTGCAGCTGCGTGCAGCTCTGCACACTCTACACTCTGTACACTCTATTACTAGTTACTCTTAACTTAATACCTCACCACCACGCGTGGTTAATTAATGGGCGTCTAACGCCTCTCATTACTTCTCTTGTATGTTACTTCTGTTTGCCAGCACAATGACAACCGCAATCTACAATACTACTCTGATCATCATGGTATCAATGGCATTAATTCCTAGTTCATCAACACGAATATCGTTACAACAATGCCCCGGTTTAGCAGATATCATCCCAACGTCTTTACCAGAGATGGCATTGAAACTTCCACCACAACACTGTCGACTTTGGGTAGATCCGCATCACCGTGAACATTGCAAACATTCGCTTCTTTAAAGCTTACTCACTTAATTGTCTGCGCGAATTCATTTCTACTTCAATACCTTGACCTCGCTGATAGAATTACCTGGTACTAATTTGCCTTTTCCCAGATAGCCCACAGCATTTCTGTCTCGGGGTTATCCGCTGCCCCACAGCACCGCCATTTTCGAGGCTCTCTCTACCGTAGCAAATATTACTCTTTACGCCTCCTCTGGGCAACCACGTCTGTCATCAGACACTCTGCATTATTTACGGTATTCAAAAATACTTCATTCTTACTTTAACCGTGCTATCCGTGCACATCAGGTATCATCAGAATATCATCCACGATATTTTACCTCACTAGGAAGAGTATCTTTACTCCTTCCTACTTATATTTATCCTTAATTCTCGAAGTCACATAACACTTCTCAGCACATTAAAAGCCACAAAATATTTCATCATGATTTTCTCATCATTACGTCATTTTCATCGTTATTATTTCTCGCTAGGCTTAATCCTCAACCTGCTCTGTACTAGGCGAAAACTATCTTTCAATTCCTGTTCTAATTTTACTATACTCTAACGCTAGAAAGTTGATTTTTACAAAGGTCTTCAGCATCACCTTTGGGCAAATTGGAATGCAGTTCCCCCCTCCATCATCCTACCAGACGCAACCAGCAAAAAAAATAAATCTCACATGACCTACATGTTGTACAGACCACAGAAGGCATTTAAGTATACTTATCTCTCTGTCGCCAATATATCCACATCAGAAAAAAAACTGTGGTAGGCATTCTACTATTTCGAAAATCACTCGATACTGAAATTTCAGGCATAATTACGTTACGAGTTTGGTCTCTACGTATTACACAAATAACATCACTGCTCAAATGAGTTTAACGTTGCTCAAGATTAAATTTACACAACTAAAACAATACAAAAGTACTTGAAGCAGTTATAGCAACACCTCGAGAAAATAGCGCCACTCACTTTAAAAAATAGGGCTCGTAACACCTTGAAAACAGCTCATGTCTAGGGGTCATTGAACACACAGCCTGCTCTCTGCAACTGCAAGTACAGCCCAGCTAGTTTGACCTTGACGCCCGCACGTACTGGCACTGGCTGACGCGCACGCTGCACGCTGCCTGCCTCACGTGCAATGAATAGTTAGCTGCAACGGCACTGTTACAATTATCACCATTAATTGCTGCTTTACTTATCTTAAATTGTAGTTAGAGTTGTCGCACGATGTCGTGATCTCTGTCATCGTTGTAGGCGATGCACCGTCACTGCTCCGTCCACAGCACTAAGATAACGAAACTGTAGTCGGATGAATCACCTCGTAGTTGAAGTTTTCAGCTCCGTAGTCGCCCTCTCCGTAGAACTCTGAACCTCTCTGTCTGTAGATGCTGTCCTTATAGTCGATATCTCGTTGCTCTGCAGTCTCTGCAGATAATCTTCGTAGAAAGTATATTTCTTCTCGTCACCAGACGATCTTCCTGGAGTTCTCTCGAATTCTCTGTAGTTATCTCCGTCGTCTTGATTTGCTGAAGTCACTCGACCTTCTTCTCAAACTTATTTAGGTTTCTCGTCGAATACTTTATCTTCTTTTCTTCTCAAATATATCTTCGCGAATTCGTGGGTCCGTCACTGATATGGCCACCAGTGTAAAGGCAAAAGTAGGTGTGAAGTCCGAAGGTTAGTGATAACGCTGGTTACTGTGCGACGTTTACTGGTAGGGATGTTGTACAGGGGAGGAACACGGTCCAAATGCGACTCTAGAAGTCTCCACACGCTCTTTTATACTCTCAATTTGCTGACCAAGCACCCGCACTGCGGTAAAACCGCACCCAGGCGTTGCATCAGCATATGTACGAACATATGTACAGAGAAAGTGCGCAACCGCGACGGCACAATATTGTGCATCCTGAAAATACTGTTGCAATGCACAATTGTGGATCTTGCAGCAAGAATCGTGATCTGTATTCCAGAAATCGCCCTTGCGGTGCAAAATTATGGATCTAGTAGCGCGAATCGTGTTCTGTATTCTGAGAATCTTTCTTCCAGTGTAAAATTAGCAGCTAATCTTGCAGTGCTCATCAAGTCCCAGAGAAGAAGGAGGTTTTTCTGATGCAACGGAGATTAAAAGCTAAGTTTGACTCAAGGATGAACCCTGAGTTCACGTAGTTCACGTCACTGGAGAAGTGTTAGTCTTATACTACCACCTGAAGCTCCTCCTGAAACTATGCGCAGATTTTGCAGTACACCATATGTTCGAGTCTGAATCTAAGTTTAGGAGTTGAAACTGACAGTTGCTAGCAGTGTCGATCATTTCAGTAGCTGCTAATGTTCGCCTCTATTCAGGAAATTTATTAGTAGAAATTATTGCGAAAAAAACGAAAGTGTAACTGAATGACGAAATAAGGAGCGAAGAAGAAAGACGAAAAAATGTAAAAAGAGGCGGTGGGCCTAAACATTAAAAAAAGGCTAGAAAATAACCAGATTTAAGGAAAACAGGGGAAGGAAGGTAAGTAAGTCATGGAATAGATGTCCGAGAAAAAGAACAAAAATAAATCCCATTGTAAATAAAAGCTTGAGAATCAAAGTAATAGAGATGATAGCGGCCAACTAATGCGGCAACAGCATTCATAGAAGATTTAAAAAGAACGATCATAAAAGTTGAACTAAGAAGATAGAGAGTCACGGAAGGAAAGAGAGGACCTGAGAACTAAGGAAAAAAGACAGCAAGGGAAAGAGCTGCGACGCTTGCTCTGACAGGCTAGGGCCGATGTGCTCATTACCGCCTCAGCCCATTGAGTTGCCGGCATTAATTAGAGGGCTGGCAACAATGGCTTTGGCTGCCAAGCTTTGCCTTTTGTAAACGAGCTTCGGTTCGCTCTGGCTAAAGCGCGCGACCTGCCTTATTCAAGCGACGACAACGAAGCTTGGCGTGTCCATTGCATAGAGTTTCTGTGCGGCTTGGCTTCGAGTTACGCAGATCTGCTAATGATGCTTTCGCTCGACTTCAGATAAACACCAGCTGTGAAAGGGATTATGTTTTTCCCGATCACCGTTCATAAAAGGCTTTTCCAGCGCGTCGCTGCTTTGTGTTCGGTAGACAACTTTTTTTTTGAAGGACGCAGCGTTTTTTGCTTGTAAACGCATGTTGAACTATGGTGTTCTTTGATAAATTTCTTACACGAAATTAAATTTAACTAATAGTGATATTCATCGCATTTCATATTTCGGGGTGAAAATGAAAAATTTACAATTATTTCTCCAGGCCAAGTTTTAATGTTTGCACCCCGAGCCCACAGGTTAAAGTGGCCGGTTAAATTTTTCCTATTCAATTCCATTTTTTGTTGGACACACATGCAGCACAAATGCACGCTCCCATGAGGCTCATGATTCAGAGGCCGATGAAGATTTGAACATTAACAGTGCCTTGTTGTGTGACATAAATTAGTCCTTCCGAGTTGGCCCTCACCTGGCATTCATTAAATCATTCATTAAATTGCTACATATACGATAGTAATTCCTGAAATTATTCTGTCGTTTTTAGCACTTTGAAGCATAATAATTAGCATGTTAACGATGATTGATAATTGATTATACTGTAAATTAGTTTCAGCATCCCTTACCACAGCAAAAATGCTCGAAAAGAGGAAGGATGAAGGCACCATTTAATGTGGAGTTAAGGGAACACGGAATCGGTGCACAAGATGTGTTCCCGCTCAGGATCCCGCACGCACAGAAACAGTGAATTGAGAAAAAAGGTTAGGAAATAAGATAAAAGTTGAAGAAGAAAGTCAGAGAACTTAAAAAAAGGACAACAGTAAACTGAAAAAATATGGTCTTTTCTAAAGCAAAAAAAGTGTATCTCAACAAAAATGAGGCCAATCTAGCTCTCAGTTCAAGAATTCACATTTTGTCCTACAAATTCCCACGAATACAATAGTTCTATCCCCCGGAGGGATTGATGTTAGTAAAGAAATATTGGCCTCCAATACTATCATTCATTTGGATTTGCGAAAAAGTGTAACACTTTGAACGAAACAGTCCTTGGTTCCGATCCCTGCACCAGCGCGGTACATTTGACAAAGCGAGCAGATCCTCTGGTGATGTAGAAAAAAGGAGTAAGAGAAATTGTAGATGCACTCTCCTGATCAATGAACTCACATTTTCCTTCTTTCCTCTTTAGTTCAGTGCTAAAATCCAAATAAAATTTCAAAACAAACTTCAGTCGTCAAATAAACCTATTAGTATTTCTTTAATTGAATTGTAAAACGCAAGGGAAAGGTAAATAAAGTTAAGAAAAGATAATAGAGGAAAGTAAAAGGAAAACTTAGTCTCAAACAAATAGAGGGTGTAAAAACTATCCAATGAGTTTCTTCAGATGACTGATGAGAAAGAATGAGAAGGAAGGTAATTCAGTTGTATTTTGCTTTATGGTTAAGTCACAAAAAAATTGAACTTCTCATTTATTTTTGTACGCTGGATTCAAATTCGGTATCAGAACACTATGAAATTAAAACACAAACATTTCTTGCACTCTTTTAATTCATTTCATGCGCAGCCGTCATTCCAGTTTTCACAAAGCTGCAAACGTCACGAGACTAGACACTTGATTTCATTTTTACATTGCACGGTAATACAGAAGCATTCAGTAATTTATCTAGAATAAATCGGCCAAAAATATTTTGTTTAACCCGTTGACCGCGACGTCAGCCGCCGGTGTACACGGAGGGGATTTTCATAATGCTACCGACCAACCAGATGTCACAAACTTAATTTTCATAAATACTTGATCAACACTAAAAAACGGCACCGTCCAGTTAATGATTGTTACATTCAAAATTGTTTTCTACAATTGGCTTTAAATTGAAGTTGAATATTAAATTCAAGTTGAATATTAAATTCAAGTTGAATATTAAATTCAAATTGAATATTTAATTCAAGTTGAATATTTAATTCAAGTTGAATATTTAATTCAAGTTGAATATTAAATTCAAGTTGAATATTAAATTCAAGTTGAATATTAAATTCAAGTTGAATATTAAACTTCAGTTTAACTCATCGATGTCAAAGGATTAAATTGTATCAAAAGCCTTCGAGCATCGCACTTCCTCTCGAAGCTTGCGCTGCATGAAGAGTTGCGATAAGACTCCCTCGAGATTTATGAAGAGTTGTGATAAATGAAATATGAGGGGTCGTGATGAGTCATATATACTGAGATCTGATAAATTGAATATGAAAAGCTGTGAGACATCAAATATGAAGAGTAATGATAGGTCAAATATGAAGAGTAGGGATAACTCAAATATGATGAGTTGTGATCAGTCAGTTATGAAGATTTGTTATAAATCAAATGTGAGGAGTTATGATAAGTCGAATATGAAGAGTTTTGATAAGTCACCCTCGAGATTAATGAAGATTTGCGATAAACCAAATATGAAAAGTTGTGATAAGTCACCCTCGCGATTTAAGAAGATATGTGATAAATCAAACACGAAGAGCTGTGATATGTCACCGTCCCAATCTCCACCTCGATTAGATAGCGACTGTGAAATCAGAGCGTATCCTGAAACGCTCATTCGAGCGCATGGCGGCGGTTCTTTATTGAAGTGGCGCACCTTGGCGGCGCGGTGCGCCATGCATCGCGCAGTTTTATGACGCTCCATAAAACGCGTCGGCTGCCTCCACCGGCCCTAAACTAAGAGCTGCCCTAAGCCACCTCGTGGTTATTTACTCTCGCCTGATAGATTCGCAGCTCCTGCGCTAGATTTTGCTAGATTTACCGCAGATTTCGCTGCTTGTGTTGGTAACTCTCATAAAATTAATACTCTGGATTATCTTCGCGTGCTGTGGTTGTTCTTGTGTGCTTCAAACATGCTGTGGTTGTTCTTGTGTGCTTCAAACGTGCTGTGGTTGTTCTTGTATGCTTCAAACGTGCTGTGGTTGTTCTTGTGTGCTTCAAACGTGCTGTGGTTGTTCTTGTGTGCTTCAAACGTGCTGTGGTTGTTCTTGTGTGCTTCAAACGTGCTGTGGTTGTTCTTGTGTGCTTCAAACGTGTTGTGGTTGTTCTTGTGGGCTTCAAACGTGCTGTGGTTGTTCTTGTGTGCTTCAAACGTGCTGTGGTTGTTCTTGTGTGCTTCAAACGTGCTGTGGTTGTTCTTGTGTGCTTCAAACGTGCTGTGGTTGTTCTTGTGTGCTTCAAACGTGCTATGGTTGTTCTTGTGTGCTTCAAACGTGCTGTGGTTGTTCTTGTGTGCTTCAAACGTGCTGTAGTTGTTCTTGTGTGCTTCAAACGGGCTGTGATTGTTCTTGTGTGCTTCAAACGTGCTGTGGTTGTTCTTGTGTGCTTCAAACATGCTGTGGTTGTTCTTGTGTGCTTCAAACGTGCTGTGGTTGTTGTTGTGTGCTTCAAACGTGCTGTGGTTGTTCTTGTGTGCTTCAAACCTGCTGTGGTTGTTCTTGTGTGCTTCAAACGTGCTGTGGTTGTTCTTGTGTGCTTCAAACGTGCTGTGGTTGTTCTTGTGTGCTTCAAACGTGCTATGGTTGTTCTTGTGTGCTTCAAACGTGCTGTGGTTGTTCTTGTGTGCTTCAAACGTGCTGTGGTTGTTCTTGTGTGCTTCAAACGTGCTATGGTTGTTCTTGTGTGCTTCAAACGTGCTTTGGTTGTTCTTGTGTGCTTCAAACGTGCTGTGGTTGTTCTTGTGTGCTTCAAACGTGCTGTGGTTGTTCTTGTGTGCTTCAAACGTGCTATGGTTGTTCTTGTGTGCTTCAAACGTGCTTTGGTTGTTCTTGTGTGCTTCAAACGTGCTGTAGTTGTTCTTGTGTGCTTCAAACGGGCTGTGATTGTTCTTGTGTGCTTCAAACGTGCTTTGGTTGTTCTTGTGTGCTTCAAACGTGCTGTAGTTGTTCTTGTGTGCTTCAAACGGGCTGTGATTGTTCTTGTGTGCTTCAAACGTGCTTTGGTTGTTCTTGTGTGCTTCAAACGTGCTGTAGTTGTTCTTGTGTGCTTCAAACGGGCTGTGATTGTTCTTGTGTGCTTCAAACGTGCTGTGGTTGTTCTTGTGTGCTTCAAACGTGCTATGGTTGTTCTTGTGTGCTTCAAACGTGCTTTGGTTGTTCTTGTGTGCTTCAAACGTGCTGTGGTTGTTCTTGTGTGCTTCAAATTTAATACTTTGTTCTTGTGTTCTTTCATAAATTCATTTTACACATGGTTTACAATGAATCTTATGAGCGGAAAGCTTGAAAAATGTTCAATGAATTAAATTTATCTTTCCCCATATTGTCGTGGTATCACGAAAATTTTAATGGAAAGTTTTACAGTTCTTTCTTCACTTAAAAATTTTAATGGAATGTTTTACAGTTCTTTCTTCACTTAAAAATTTTAATGGAATGTTTTACAGTTCTTTCTTCACTTAAATTATGTGTTTTGCCTTAGATTTTGAGGGAGATGTAAAAAGTTTCTTGCTGTTAAGAAACTTTATGCAGTGATATTGATTATTTTTATGACTCCGCTGAATTTCACGTTAAAGCCCATGTATTCTTATTCAAATGATAATAATGGTTCAAAAGAATAATTACAGTAAAAATAGTTTCTTTATGGGATGAGTTTAGCGGCCTAAAACGAAAACATGCATGGCCATTTAATGTATTCTAAAATTGTAGATGTCATCCCTTTAATTCCAAAATAATCAAAATAATTTATTTTCAATTTAAAATTAGTCGATTATGGAATATTTCGTCATTTTTCAAGTTCGATATTACTTTTATTCAGATCTGTGAATTTTAATTTTCAAAAAATTAATAAAGTTTTACCCTATGAAATAATGTGGACTGGCTTTGAACGTTTTAATAAAATTTAACTCGGATATTTACAGGCTCGTTTTCCCATCACTTTTACTCTAAAAATTTAATATTTTTTTGAGTTTAACAACTTTTTGCAAGCCCACATTTTTCTCGAATATACACACTTTCAAAAGCAAAGTAAATGCTGGTATTTTCTTTTTTATAAGTATTCAAATACACCCAAATTGCCGGTCTACACTCGTAAACAAGCCCTACAACCTATGTTATGTGGTTATCGTGTCCTAGTAATAAATACACTCGCCCAACGTTTGAAAAATAAAAAAGTTAGAAGCCTAGAAGTGCATGCCGGTGTTTCTTCACGTTAGGAAAAGGACAAAAGGTGCAATTGCCTCCTGTGCCCAGGTTCTTGAAGTAATTTCTAACACGACTATGAACAACCCCCACAACGTCTTAGTGTTTGTTCTTTGCTTGAAAGATTAGGAGGTTTGAAACCCTGCTGAGCAGCCATGTGTTTCTTTTTGTTATGAAAAGAAAATGAGTTATAATTCCTTATCGTAACCGGATACTTGAAATAATCTCATTAGAAGCTGCCACAGCATCCTGTCGTTAGTTATCAGGTATTTGAAAATAATGAATGAGACATTGCTTAGCAAGATCATTTCAAAAAACTTACCTTTGTTCCGAGTGTGCTGTGCAACCATGGTTGCTGTCACTCTCAACCCTGTCCTGGAAGTGAGTAAAGACATGCAAGCATTTTCAACCTTATTATCTAAAGTATTTTAGTTAGGCCGTGTTGAACTTTTCGAAACATTCGTTATTTAATTGTTAGTGCTAATTTCATAATGATTATTAAGGTGTGATAGGATCCCACTTTTGAAGTGAGTGGAAAATAATTCTAACTGCGAAATGATTTCAAGCATTTAAAGCAGACGTGGTTCTTGCTTTTAATATTTCAAAGAATTCAATGTCCGACTTAAAAATAATTCACAGTTCTGCGTGATTGTAAATCCTGACAACACTAATACGCTTACTCTATGTTCTTGACGTACACCTACAGTATATGTTGTGAATGATAAAAGTATCAACCACAAAAGAATGTGATATAAGTTTGTGCTTTAAAATTACTGACCACCGTGATTTACAGCACATAAGTTTGGCAGGTCAATGCTACCCCGTCGCGTAGTCAGCAGAATTATTTCAAATGAAATATTTGCGAGCGAACTCTATGAGATCCAGCGGAGAATTGATCTCGGCCGACTTTTCCAGCTTGCGTCATCCTCGAAGTTATTTCACTTTACCTCGAAAGTTTACGGAGTGAAGATCTTCCGAGAGAAAATAAGTTACTTGAGTAGCCGTAAAAAAGTTTTCTAATCGTGTAAAAAACAGAGAAAGTCTGAAACTATTTTTCGTTTTATGATCACGCGGCGAGAGGAGACGGAGTTGGGTCTATGATCCATGAAACCAAGCATGTATCCTGCTTATTTGGGCCGGCACTCCGCATCTCTTCCGTCGTGTGTTTTTTGCACCCTTTTTTTGCCATTTTATACCCACGAAGTTACCTCTCGAGTCTTCATGATTGCTCTGTTCGATATCAAATGCAAGAATGCATTATCTAATTCACGTAGATTTTCTGTGGTGTTATTCCTGCTTATTTGGGCCGACTCTCCGCACATTGCTGTGCCTGCATTCTACTGAGGGATTTTTGCACCCTTTTGTTGCCATTTTATACCCACGAAGTTACCTCTCGAGTCTTCATGGTTGCTCTGTTCGATATCAAATACGGAAATGAATTATAAAACTCGTAGTTTTTCTATGGAGTTATTCCTGCGCTTTTTGTTGTCATTTCACTTCTACGAAGTTACCTCTTCAGTCTTCATGCTTGCTCTGTTTGATATCAGATGCAGAAAATACATCACATTACGGGTGTTTTGGCAATGGCTCGAGACAGAAAAACCTCATTAGAAAACGAAAACAAATATTTTTAAATGAAAATGAGTGTTACGACAGGCTTGCTTGAAAAAGGCGATACCCCGCACTGATACTTCCTTTGCATTGTATGATACAAAAAGTAGACTTTTCTCTCCTTTTACGGTAATGACATAGGATAGACAAAGTTATCAACATCCCACATTCCAAGAAAAATGTTTTTCTTTTCTTGGTTTCTTTTCAAGGAGATTCTCGGAGATATTTCTAGTGATAGGATATTCGTTTCAACGCATTCAACTTTGTGTCAAACCCAGTCGCGGTTTTTACATCACGTTCCATGGATTTCTCTTTAACTGTTCATAATATTCAGGCGTCAGATCTATGAATAGTACAAGGGTACGATACATTTTCAAAGAATCTTCCACAGTCGCTCACAGTTTATAAGGAGTGTTTGAGGGCCTTCAATGTAGCCCGGTTATACAAAATCAATGTGACGTCAACAAAATAAAATTATAAAAAGATCAAGTACGTTGAATGATAAAATCGAATGAGGTAATAAGATATTAGCTAATTTTCTGATTCAGCGATTGGCTAGTAGAATGGCTGGTATAATGAATGCAGCTATCGGTTAGTAAAATTCCTGTTTTAGGAAAGCAGTGCAAATATTTTAGAAACACAAGTTCATCATTCATCAAGCCCTACTCTCCACTAATAAAGGATTTTCATTTATTAAGTTAACTGCGTCCCAGAGGGCGCTGTTGGCATTAGTTGAACCTTTTGTGACGTCACGTCACGGTTTTTTTACCGTTAGACCCTTTTATCCAAACGATAAATGTGATCAGTTGGAGTGGGAAGGTACAAGGTTCTACTTACTTCGGTAGTGGGAAAAGCCTCGGATGAATGTTGAGACATATTTCTGATACTTCAGTCGCTTCAGTTTTTTTTGTTGCTCCTATGGGTTATAAAACTACGAAGTCAATATTTCTTTGCAATCATAAAAGAGTCAGTTCATCAATTCATTTAAGTTGTTCTGCTGATATTTCTGCTGAAGATTTAAGATATTATTTTCACCTGTATTTATTTTCACTTCTATGCATGGTTTCGTATCAATGTTATTCAAATGAAGAAAGTTACTAATACTGTTTTCACATTTGTATGAAAAACTCCAGTCTCTTTTCCCCGAATGTTTCTCAAAAAATGTAATTCTGCTTCTGCGATAACTTTAGATGTTTTAAATTTTGTGTTGTAGAACACGCAGAAATTGAATTCTGTAGCTTATTCCTAAAGAAAAATATTAAAAAATGAATTCCGCAGAAATTGTTCAAGAAACCTCGAATATTGCTTTGAAAATTTTCCATGTTTTGCGCTTTCATTTTATCTTCAGTTTCAGTTCTCCCTCGGCACGTTCAAATAATGCTAAGATGAAGCAAAATACCATTAATGATTAATAAGAACCTTTTTCCTTGATCCATCATGATTAATCTGCTTATTTCCAAGGCGACAAAAATTACAAGGTCTAAAGTTTCAATTTTGCTAGAGACGCGTCGGAGAAAATTTTACTTTCCAGAATCCATTTTTGCGTAACGGGTATCAATATATTTTTTAAAGACGAACCTGCACATTTACGTTGTTGTACCGCTAATTCACCATGGGAATTAACCCCAAGTTTCTAAAAAAAGATATATGAGAATATCTTGCTATATTCTTAAACTGGAAAGTGCTGCCTGAGATCAAATAGTTTAATTGATATTTAGCATCTCGCAAACTCTGCATTCTTGAGTTCGGTCTCCCTTATGCTGTAAATCATGTGACAAATCAAAATTATCTCCTGACAAAAATTCGTCTCCATAAATAGGCACAAGCTTCACGCAGGACTCTTGCAATGAAATTTATGAAGTACAGCTGAATCCAATAGTAGTTAACACAATTAATAGCAAAATTCTAACGCGATAGCAGGAAAACATCGAGTACCCCCGGTTCATCTTATAACTGAGACCTGATATTCAGGTTCGCACGAAAGAAATACGAGCTCATATCCTCCTTCAGCTCTCACCACGAGATTTGCGCGAAGTTCCTCCTCGTGGATTTAAGTCAAAGACTTCCAATCCATTAACAGGGCCGTAGAGGGCCGCGGCCGGCAAGCTAGAGATGTTGCGACGGTGTTCTCAGTTTACAGGGGCCGTGAGTGTAATCGAGCGAGCAAATCAGGTGGTATGGCTCGCGGCCGTCCCGTGTTATTGCTTTCAATGGCCATTTGAGAAGACCTCAAGTCTCTTCGAGGAGATTACGTGCGGAGGTACACTACCCAACGACCTCTAACTGATCCGTCTGATGAAACCTTGCAGCAAGAGCCACGGCCGAGCTATTCAGGGTGCTAAAAAAAAGTGAGTCTTGAGCTCGGCTTCCCGAGTCCTGGATTGTTCTTCTTTTTACTGGTGTGATGCTCCCCGTGGGAAATGTTCGTGATTTTTTTTACTCACGATTTGTGCAAGTTTGAAGTGCGTTTTTTTACTTCAATTAATTAATCCATTTGTGCACGGGTCAACAAGTAGTTTTGATCACCTTTAAATCTTTAGAAACTAATGAACACAGACAGCTAAAGCAAAAACTTTATAAATTCCTGGATATTTGTAAAAATACCTCTCATAGATGGTGAATCCGAGAATATCACAATACATAGAACAAACTGTTTCAATTAAAACCGAACGCATCGTTTCCAGGAAGCTAGTATAAATTCCGGATGAAGCTCTTCACAAGAACTTCATGGTTTTCTGTAGTCTTCCCTGGAGCATTTGCTAGAATTGGCAGAACCATGCGGTTAATTAAAGCAAGTTGCAAGCATCTGAGTTGGAGTCGGAACTTCCCGGCCGCTGAGATCATTTCAATCTCGTAAGTACTTCAAATCTTCATTCATGAACGCACGGAATAATGTCACAAATCCACGACTTTGGGAGATTCAATTTGGGTTGCGGCTATCGGCTAGCTTTAGATGCCAGTTACTGGGTCATAACCAAAGATGAGTGTCCGGCTCCGCAATCTCCTGACACGCTCCAATACAGCCTAACTTGGCGCTCGCTGCAATTAAGTGTCCACCCTGGGATTGTGCGCGGCTTCTGCGCTCCTTCTCTGTTCCAGAAGTGCAAGTTCTCTGCTTTCTTTTTACACAAACGCTGTTTTTGTGGTCATGTTAATAGGTGTTATTGGGTGACCTTACCTGGGATAGTGCGCGGCTTCTGCGCTCCTTCTCTGCTCCAGAAGTGCAAGTTCTCTGCTTTCTTTCTAAACAAACGTTGTTTTTGTGGTCATTTTAATAGGTGTTCTTGGGTGACTTAACCTGGGTTGTGTGCGGCTTCTGCACTCCTTCTCTGTTCCAGAAGATCAAGTTCTCTGCTTTCTTTCTACACATACGCTGTTTTTTGTGGTCATGTTAATAGCTGTTGTTGGGTGACCTTAGCTGCATGTGTTGTGTGAGAGTTTATCGGTCTTCGTCAGTCTCCTGAAGTTAGGTTCTGTATTTGAGTTTAAAACACACATCCTTCGTTTTAAAAATTTTATTTGGTATCCGTTGGTGTCCGTCTACCAAGTTGATTCTCTCTGCTGAGGTCTGGACTAGTTTAAGCAATAAATAAACCTTATATAAAAGATTTAACTAAGTCGCTAACAGGGCATTGTTCTCCGTTCTATTGTAGTCTATGTATAATAGTTGTTTCGCCATGCAACCAAGCTCTGTTGAAGTCCATTTTTTCGTTTTTTTGCATTATTGGCTTGCTGCGATGAAATTACATACTGATGAATCAACGTCACGAAAGTTGTTCGCTCATCACATGTGAAAGTCATTATGACACTACGTATCATTATTACGGGAATCATTATTGCAAAATTCATAATGAGAATAATTACACAAAAATCATTATTATAAAATCAGCTTTACGAAATACGTTACAAAATCATTAGAACGAAAATCCTCATTACGAATCATTACAGGCTTTTGCGTTGTTGCTACAGTTACGTCAGAAAGGGTTAACACAACTTACATTTTCAGGCTATTCATTTGAGATGTATTATTCTATAAAAACCCATCATAACTGTGTATGTGCGTGCAGGTCCACTTTTCCTGTATCAAAATACTATTACAAGTTTATTTCACTGCACACAGGAACTAAAATTTCTATTTACAAATTTTTATTCGACAAAAATCTAAAACAACAAAATAGTACTTTACAGTAATTTTAGTTAACCCCACACTTGGATGAAAAAAATGCAGTGTAATCTTTGACCGTTTGTGTTATAATTTATAATTTATAAAACCAACATTTTAGCGCCGTTATGAGACTGGTGCCCAAGTTAGGCCATCACCGATATCACATTAGGGTGCATATTTAATTAGAAAAATGCACATGTACATGTTGTTTTGAAAAAAGACTTCAAACTGTTGTTTTGAAAAAAGATTTCAAGCTGTTATTTAAAAAAAAAGACTTCGAGCTGTTGTTTTGAAAAAAGACTTCAAGCTGTTGTTTAAAAAAAAATTCAAGCTGTTGTTTTGAAAAAAGACTTCAAGCTGTTGTTTTGAAAAAAGACTTCAAGTTGTTGTTTTGAAAAAAACTTCAAGCTGTTGTTTTGACAAAAGACTTCAAGCTGTTGTTTTGAAAAAGACTTCAAGCTGTTGTTTTGAAAAAAGACTCCAAGCTGTTGTTTTGAAAAAAAGTTTTCAAGCTGTTGTTTCGAAAAAAGACTTCAAACTGCTGTTTTGAAAAAGACTTCAAGTTGTTGTTTTGAAAAAAGACTTCAAGCTGTTGTTTTGAAAAAAGACTTCAAGTTGTTGTTTTGAAAAAAGACTTCAAGCTGTGGTTTTGAAAAAAGACTTCAAGCGGTTGTTTTGAAAAAAGACTTCTAGCTGTTGTTTTGAAAAAAAGACTTCAAGCTGTGGTTTTGAAAAAGACTTCAAGCTGTTGTTTTGAAAAAAAAAGACTTCAAGCTGTTGTTTCGAAAAAAGACTTCAAGCTGTTGTTTTGAAAAATACTTCGAGCTGTTGTATTGAAAAAAGATTTCAAGCTGTTGTTTTGAAAAAAGACTTCAAGCGGTTGTTTTGAAAAAAAAGACTTCAAGCTGATGTTTTGAAAAAAACTTCAAGCTGTTTTTTTGAAAAAAGACTTCAAGTTGTTGTTTGAAAAAAAGACTTCAAGCTGTTGTTTTTAAAAGACTTCAAGCTGTTGTTTTGAAAAAAAAGACTTCAAGCTGTTGTTTTGAGAAAAGACTTCAAGCTGTTGTTTTGAAAAAAGACTTCAAACAGTTGTTTTGAAAAAAAAGACTTCAAGCTGATGTTTTGAAAAAAACTTCAAGCTGTTGTTTTGAAAAAAGACTTCAAGCTGTTGTTTTGAAAAAAAAGACTTCAAGCTGTTGTTTCGAAAAAAGACTTCAAGCTGTTGTTTTGAAAAATACTTCGAGCTGTTGTATTGAAAAAAGATTTCAAGCTGTTGTTTTGAAAAAAGACTTCAAGCGGTTGTTTTGAAAAAAAAGACTTCAAGCTGTTGTTTTGAAAAAAACTTCAAGCTGTTTTTTTGAAAAAAGACTTCAAGTTGTTGTTTGAAAAAAAAGACTTCAAGCTGTTGTTTTGAAAAGACTTCAAGCTGTTGTTTTGAAAAAAAGACTTCAAGCTGTTGTTTTGAGAAAAGACTTCAAGCTGTTGTTTTGAAAAAAGACTTCAAGCGGTTGTTTTGAAAAAAAGACTTCAAGCTGATGTTTTGAAAAAAACTTCAAGCTGTTGTTTTGAAGAAAGACTTCAAGTTGTTGTTTGAAAAAAAGACTTCAAGCTGTTGTTTTGAAAAGACTTCAAGCTGTTGTTTTGAAAAAAAAGACTTCGAGCTGTTGTTTTGAGAAAAGACTTCAAGCTGTTGTTTTGAAAAAAGACTTCAAGCTGTTGTTTTGAAAAAGACTTCAAGCTGTTGTTTTGAAAAAAAGACTTCAAGCTGTTGTTTTGAAAAAAGATTTCAAGTTCTTGTTTTGAAAAAAGACTTCAAGCTGTTGTTTTGAAAAAAGACTTCAAGCTGTTGTTTTGAAAAAAGACTTCGAGCTGTAGTATTGAAAAAAGATTTCAAGCTGTTGTTTTGAAAGAAGACTTCTAGCTGTTCTTTTGAAAAAAAGATTTCAAGCTGTTGTTTTAAAAAAGACTTCAAACTGTTGTTTTGAAAAAGACTTCAAGCTGTTGTTTTGAAAAAGACTTCAAGCTGTTGTTTTGAAAAAACGACTTCAAACTATTGTTTTGAAAAAGACTTCAAGCTGTTGTTTTGAAAAAAAAAAGACTTCAAACTGTTGTCTTGAAAAAGACTTCAAGCTTTTGTTTTGAAAAAAGACTTCATGTTGTTGTTTTGAAAAAAGACTTCAAGCTGTTGTTTTGAAAAAAACACTTCAAGTTGTTGCTTTGAAAAAAGACTTCAACCTGTTGTTTTGAAGAAGATTTCAAGCTGTTGTTTTGAAAAAAGACTTCGAGCTGTTGTTTTGAAAAAAGACTTCAAGCTGTTGTTTTGAAAAAGACTTCAAGCTGTTATTTTGAAAAAAGACTCCAAGCTGTTGTTTTGAAAAAAGACTTCAAGCTGTTGTTTTGAATAAAGACTTTAAGCTGTTATTTTGAAAAAAGACTTCAAGCTGTTGTTTTGAAAAAAGACTTCAAGCTGTTGTTTTGAAAAAGACTTCAAGCTGTTATTTTGAAAAAAGACTTCAAGCTGTTGTTTTGAAAAAAGACTTCAAGCTGTTGTTTTGAAAAAAAGACTTCAAACTGTTGTTTTGAAAAAAGACTTCAAGCTGTTGTTTTGAAAAAAGACTTCAAGCTGTTGTTTTGAAAAAAGACTTCAAGCTGTTGTTTTGAAAAAAGACTTCAAGCTGTTATTTTGAAAAAAGACTTCAAGCTGTTGTTTTGAAAAAGACTTCAAGCTGTTATTTTGAAAAAGACTTCAAGCTGTTGTTTTGAAAAATGACTTCAAGCTGTTGTTTTGAAAAAAGACTTTAAGCTGTTATTTTGAAAAAAAGACTTTAAGCTGTTATTTTGAAAAAAAGACTTCAAGCTGTTGTTTTGAAAAAAGACTTCAAGCTGTTGTTTTGAAAAAGACTTCAAGCTGTTGTTTTGAAAAAAGACTTCGAGCTGTTGTTTTGAAAAAAGACTTCAAGCTGTTGTTTTGAAAAAACTTCAAGCTGATATTTCGAAAAAAGACTTCAAGCTGTTGTTTTGAAAAAAGACTTCAAGCTGTTGTTTTGAAAAAAGACTTTAAGCTGTTATTTTGAAAAAAGACTTCAAGCTGTTGTTTTGAAAAAAGACTTCAAGCTGTTGTTTTGAAAAAGACTTCAAGCTGTTATTTTGAAAAAAGACTTCAAGCTGTTGTTTTGAAAAAAAGACTTCAAGCTGTTGTTTTGAAAAAAAGACTTCAAACTGTTGTTTTGAAAAAAGACTTCAAGCTGTTGTTTTGAAAAAAGACTTCAAGCTGTTGTTTTGAAAAAAGACTTCAAACTGTTGTTTTGAAAAAAGACTTCAAGCTGTTATTTTGAAAAAAGACTTCAAGCTGTTGTTTTGAAAAAAGACTTCAAACTGTAGTTTTGAAAAAAGACTTCAAACTGTTGTTTTGAAAAAAGACTTCAAGCTGTTGTTTTGAAAAAAGACTCCAAACTGTTGTTTTGAAAAAAGACTTCAAACTGTTGTTTTGAAAAAAGACTTCAAGCTGTTGTTTTGAGAAAAAAAGACTTCAAGGAATTGTTAGGCAGTGGTGAGGAATGCAGGTAGGCATTAAATTAGAGAAAAGCGCAACTATATAAAAGATGTTGTTTTAAAAAAGACGTTAAGTAATTCTCAGGTAGTGGTGACAGTGGCAGGACTTTTTTTCGAAGAGTTCTTTCAACCTACGAGAACTTTCTTTTCTCGAGAGCATTTTATTCAATACCATAATTGTGTTAGGCGCACACTGCGGGAACGAAAATAAATACTCAAGTACTTAGAAAATTCTTTGGTTGGGCTTTTTAAAAATTCAGGGCTTTTTAAAAATTTCAAACTCTAATTTTTCGAAGGGTGCTTCTATAGCAGCTGGTTTCCATACAAAAGTGGTTTACGGATTCATCATGGGGTCCGTGAAAACATTCTCAAAAATTGCTAGAAATCTTTACTTTATACTGCACACAAGAATAAAAACAGCACTGCGATGATTTTTTATCTTTTTCTGGTAATAATGAATATTCGAATACGATTTTGATGAATTATTTTGAAAAATGTGAAAATTGTCTTTTTTTCGTGAAAAATCTGGTGGTTGAACTAACTTATGAAGTATCCGAAAGAACCTAAATTTTGGAACCATATTACGCAATAAAAACGGGCATCCAACTGGACTGCGGACAAAAATCTTTTACAAAAACGTTGGCAAAAAAATCAGTACACCAAGTTGCCATAAAATGACTTGCACATTTCTAAACGTTTTGTTTTTGATATAGGCCAAAGAGAAGATTCGTTCATCCCATGTCTAAATTGCAGGTTTTTGCCATTTTTGGGAAGACTACATCCTTCTTTCAACGGAAACAGCAGTGGCTGGATTATCAAACAATTTGCACCGGAGCTTATTCCAAATAAAACATCGACTACAACCTTCTATTTAAGCATCTCGCGATATGGCAGAGTGGTCAGATGCTCATAATTGAAGTAAAAGACGCTTCAACGTGAAATTTTTAGCTAGAAAGCAAAGTACGTAGTCTAAGTATACGAACAAACTGTCGCAGCCAGTCGTCTGACTACGATGACGTTATTTTAATATCGGCCTCAAATCTCACTTTGGTTGAACGTCAGTGCCTGTGAACGCTTTTTTATGTTCATTTTAGAGGAATTGCGAACTGGCAGTTATGTAGACGCTATTTTTATGCGGATTTGGCCATTTCGTTCCCATATTACGAAGCCCATAAATTTATACGCATGAAATATGGTTTCTCCTTATGGAGACGGGAGAATCGCGCAGTGGGTTTCAATTTCTACGAATTCGTAACCAAAACCGAACTCTGGAATCGTTGCATGAATGAGGCGAAAAATTTTAAAAGATGTGTGAAAGTTAGTGAACTTGAGCTCGTGAGCGAAATACAAAGAACTTTTTTGATTCGTTAACGTTCTGACCTTGTCGTTGTTTACTAACTCATAATTTTACACAAGAAAAATTAATCACACTCAGAATTTCTACCAGTTACATTTTGCTAGTTTCCACCCTTAATTAATTAACAGGTTTCAAAATAGAATTACACACCCTAAATTCCACAGTGTTCAATCGAACTGAACCAAAATATTTCCAAGCGTTAATTTTTAATAACAAAACATTATCAGGCTTTCACAAACCGCTGTGGCACTCGCATAAATATTTCGCATTTCCTGGCCTCCTAAAAGGTTTTAGGAGCTTGCTTCCCTTGTCCATTGTAAGGCATGGTTCAATTTTATTGTCCAAAAGTATCGATGCACGCTCGAGACCAAGCATGCATCTTGCGCGGCTTTTACTTATAGAGCCCGGAAGCTGTAGCCAGTACGCCTCGTTGCAGCTAGCATCATACCATCCTGTGAACGGTTATGCGGGAGCTGGCAAAATTCCCGTACGAATAGCATTACAATCTTGCATGCATATCCAACTGGCCAAATCCGATCGTTTCGAGCTCAAACTTTGAAATGAAGTCAATCGGAGCTCCCGAAAATGCGCCAATATGAGGCTAGCGTCATCTCTTAAACGTCCCATAAAAAATATGCTGACTGCCACGAAATTTCAAGCCTTTCCGTCTATAATCTTGAAGAAAAGACCAATAAAAAGTCTCAGAAAAGCATAAAATCAGGGATTATGGAGACCTTCGAGGCTCAAAACATGCATTATGAATAAATATTTTGGGATTTTTGCTAAGGGCTCTTTCCAATATCCATGGAAAACATTAATATGGCCACGCTTTAATATTTCCTAGTGGACGCGCAATTTGAATCTAAATTTCTTGTGGTTTCATATGATATTCAGCGAGAATCTTTGGATGCCATGCTTCGTCTATTTAGTCCGAGGTAACTGGAGAACACGAGGGGCTTCCAAGAGGGCTCGGCAGAAACCAAGGCATTTCGAGAGCGAGGGAACATATCGAGTTACGGAACAAAGCAACTGCGTCGGGCTATCAATAGCTCCAACATATTGCGCTAACCTTGCGAGCGAATAACAAGACTCCGAATCATTCGGCTTGTACTTTGAGTAGCCTTTCTAAAATTCGCTGAAGAATACCAAGGGGTGTTGGAAACGTGATGGATATTTTTGGGGCGTTTAGCTTATGTCATTGTTCAAGAATTTCGTGGTTATTTTGCGGTTTTGTTTTTAAATTGAACTTCATTCCTTGGGTGCATCTAGTGTGAATAATCTAATTGGATTTTCAAAATATTGTTGAAGGAAGCGAAAAATTGTTTAATTTGAAGAAACAAAGAAGACTCGAGAACTTGAGTTCCAACAAAGAGAGAAAATTAACTTCAAAAAACTTTCTAATTTTGACAGCATTTTATACAATTTTATAACTGTATTAGGTGCGCACAGCTGGGATGAAAATAAAATAAAATCAGAAGTTGATAAACATACATCAATAGGGAACGTCTTTCATGTTTACGTACATTTTGACATTAATTTCTGGTGTTATATATGGGTAGAAGATAAAAACTTTTTCCATCCAATTTATATTCTCAAATCTCTTCATTAATATATGTTTTTGATTGTGATATTATTTCTTTGAAGAATAAGTCATTTCTATTTCTTACGGCACAACGATTTCCGCATTTTTCAAGTTTTTCTCTTCCCTCCGAACTCATATGATTTGTTTTTTTTTCTGTATTTATAATCGTTTTCATTTTTGTTCCACCTCAACATCTCTTATCCTATTCCTACAAGAAAAAAAGAAAGTTCTATTTTTTCTAACCTAAATCAAAGATGAGGTGTACAAAAATCTCAGCATAACTGCGAGCTTAAAGTCACTCTGAAATTCGAAATTAATTGTGTCCAAATGAATAGTTAATCCTGCTTTGATGTAATCAATGTAAATAATAAAAATCGGATTATCAAAATCAACATTCTAATTCAACTAATTATAAATAAAATCAATGAAATACTAGGTCGTTTGTTTCTCAAGGACGTGATTTAAAATATTTCAACTCTCTTAAAGATTTGCTTATTGATAACAAGGAGTTACCGTCGGCAGTTACAACCGAAGAATTTTTTACGGTAGCCGAGTGCAGTAGAGCCAAGCCCGGAATGGTATGCTATCGACTTTCTTACACGCATTGATTTTAGTCCCAGTTATCTTCTTCTATTCGTAACTTGAGTTTAGCTTCATTTTAGTTAAACAAGGTCTTATTTTCATGCGAACAAGCGGAGCATCGCATAACACGATGTATAACTCCAGGAACGACTGAACTCCGTTTAGTATTCGTTTACCAGCTCTGAAAAAAGTGTCATGAATAGAAGAAATATCGGTTTGGAATCCGATACATGTATTTTTATTTCACCTGCACTGTAAAATAAATTCTCACCTCATATGCGCGTAATGAGTGTACGTCAAAATTACCTGGAAATCGGCATGAAAAGAAATTACCGCTGGTTTTTAAATTTTCGTTAAACTGGTATATTACTACACTTGGTAGTTTATTTCTCTTCATTAACACATGGTTGTTAATTCATGAGAATATCATAATTTATCATCACAAACCATTAGAGTATTTTTTACTTTTTGTGTTAGGCCTTATAATCAAACTCTGCCAAGATGTTACGGATTTCAAGTTCATCCAAGAAATGATCGATGGCGGAGATTATGGTATCTCGGACAAAGGATTTTCGGTCCAGAGATGTTCAGTTGTTCATTTCATGAATATTCAGTCCAGAGACGTTCAATTGAGCAATATTCAGTTGTTCAGTTCAGGGTTGTTCAACTCAGGAAAGTTCAGCTCAGATACATAATTTTAAGGAAGCTTTATTGAACGACGTTCAGCTCAGGGAGGCGTAGTCGTGGATGTTCAGTTGAGGAAGCCCAGTTCAGTGACGTTCATTTCAGAGAGGTAAAGTTAAAAAACGCCCAGTTCAGGCAGATTAAGTTCAGTGACGTTCAGTTTTGGAATGTTATGTTAAAAAAGCCCATTTCATTGACGTTCGTTTCAGAGTTACAGTTTAGGAACGCCCATTTCATGTAAGTTCAGTTCAGTGCCGTTCACTGTAGAAATGTTCAGTCCAAAAGAGGTGTTATGAACTCCAGTCCAGGGCTGTAGTCTGCGAAAACTTGTCTGGGACGCGCTGCAGCAGAGGCCGCACGAATATTGCTGAATCCGGGAAGTTTGCTAGGCAGCTTTGTCGCGCACCAGCCGCAGTGTCGGCATAATGCATTTGAAGCGAAAATTGCTCTCCATCTCCAAAAACGGAACTCACGTCACCGAAGTTGAAATGAACAGATGCATGCGACGAAGAAATGGTCCTCTTTAAAACGATCATACCTTCAATTGTCGGTAACAGTACCATGTCATTCATGATGACTTCAACATTTTTTCGTACTTGATTTCGAGAATTGTTTTCAATTCTATCTTGTTAATTCATAATTCCCAAATTTTTCTGCTTTCATAGGTGGAATGTTATATATTTCTGTTGGATTTGATTGTTTTATAATTCTATCATTTCTACGTTTCTATAATTCCTTTCTATTCTCCTAATCTCATCAGGCAGAGTCAAATTGCCACGAAAACCTGGAATTTTTGAGGATCCTCAGTCGACATCATTTCTTCAATCAACGTACCCCTTAGATATTTCTTGTCGTATATTAGTGAAACGTAGACTTATAATTTTGTAGATCCGATAAGCCAGTTATCTCATAAAAACATTCAATAAAACATGTCAACCTGAAGTTCATTTTTTATATATTGTTTTATATATTGTATTATCATTACGCTAAGCTTGCCGAGTGTATTTAACCCTTTAATTCCCGAACATTTCTCACTCTAAGTTCATGTGTTAGAAGATTTGGAGTCATATTTCATTAGAAAAATAAATAAAAATTCTCAGGGACTAGGGTTAATGGCTAGGTCTGAAAGTAAATCAGTATGACTTACCTCATTGGTATTTTCAAGGAAACTCCGTCCATTAACTGAATTGAAAAAATTCCGGTTAGACAAACTCTGCCATAAGCAGTGAAATTGAACTCTAAATAATGTTACTCAATGTATACAATAACTTTACGATTGTGGGCGTTCAACGTTTTGGCTTTGACACGAATATTTACTGACTTACAGTCACCTAATTATCTCATCAAAAAAATTTCCATCATTTACGTTTTATTCTAGTGCGAATTCTCTCTCAAAATTCTCGTAAACCATTAAAAATAGGGGAAGAATTGCACATAAGGTACCATCGGATAAATTCTGAAAGTGCCGAAAACATCGCACGTTTATTGTGTAAAAAACTAAATGCTACAATTACCGAAAACATCGAAGAAACGACAATTTTACCCGAAAAGCAGTCCCTCAGACGGACAAGGTTTGTGGAGCTACGCAAAGGCATAAGAGACTACTGAGGGACCTAAATTTTGAAATCCCATGACCGTATCAACAACTATGATCCTAAACATACAAATTACACGGTCTTTTAAAACAATAACAAATTGAGCGCTTTTTTCTTCAGTAATGATGTGTGTATGGTTCAAATGAGGGTTAAGTAATGGTTTTCGTTTCGAGAACTTGTTCGATCTTGACTCCATTGCATATTTTAATAACAAAACCGGCAGTTTAATATGGTATTTTATAATATAATATAATATTGGGATATTTCCCAGATAAGCCCCGCCTCTAATACAACACATAATTTCACCCACTTGTAACTTTCGGGGCTTATATGGAAAATATCCCAATATTGTATAATATATTGCAGTTAACATCTAAAAGATTAAATACATTCAATTATTTTCATTTTCCAGGGGAGGGAAAAAGTTGTATATATTGGCGAATATGATTAGCGTTGGTTTTTATAAAAATTGCTGATACCACTTAACTTTAGCAACTTTTGTATATAAGTTAAGCATGTGAGTTAAGCACTTGCCATGTAAACCAACATTTTTCATAAAATTCGGAGAGAATTAGCTTGTTATTAGGTCCGGAAAATGTGTGATCTATTAATATCAGTTATTATTGGTGCGTCTAATGAGAACTTCTTCTAAAGCATTCCTGCCGAATATTCAGGAACGAGCAGCCAATGCTGCGTCAAAAGATGATTGGAAATTTTTCATCTTTGACGAGCTTAGGATGCCGCTCGATCACAGCAACGAAGCTGAAGTGACAGAGTCAACGGTCAGTACATCCTTAACACGCAGACTATGTATTGGTACATTTGTGTGCCACTAGGTAACTTGTTTGTTTACGCACCGATATAAAAGGATAACATTTCAATTGTTTCACTACCTTCATTTGAAATAATAACAGCGTAAAAGTTCAAATATTAGAGTGCTGCTATATTTATCACGCTTTCCAGAAAGGATAAAAATATAATCAAACAGTAAAGATCGTTATACAGTTATACAATTTCTGGAACTTTTTGCAGATAAGCCCCGCTACTAATGCAACACTTAAGTTCACCCACTTGTAACTTTTGAAATAATGCACCTATCGACTTCAAATTACGTTTGAATGAATGATTGAAACATTCTGTTGTTTGAGAGTAATTTGAAGTCGATAGGTGCATTATTCCGAAAGTTACAAGTGGGTGAACTTGTGTGTTGCATTAGTGGCGGGGCTTGTCTGGAAAAGATTCCTTACTTCTAAAGTAACTAAATCAACCGTAGCATCCACGCAAACGAAGCCAAAGTGTTGACACGCAAACATTTAACACGTTGATCGCGATGTGAGCTCAGGGGTACATGGAGAGAATTTCCGCAATGCTGCTATCCCAAACTCAATTTTCATAAATACTTAGTCAAAGCTAAAGGAAAGCTTGGTTAATTCAATGTTTGGTTTTTTCAAAATTGTTAATTACAAATGGCTTCAAACTTAACTTAAATGATGAATTTCAATTCACCCTTTTGTGGTCAACGTTTTACAACCACAATTTTGGTAATTTTAATCTACAGCAAGTAATAATTCTTCACGAGTGTGAACAGTACTGAGTAAAATAGAGACAACAAGACCCAAAAGTATGTAAATAACGAACGTTCGTTTTTCCTGGAAAGTTCACTTGAAGATTCGAAGTTTATGATACATTACTAATTAACATTTGATTCAACTGATTGACGGCTGTTCTTTTGATTTTGAAATTCTGCAACGTAATCAGACATGTTCATCATATGGAGAAAATTTTAGTGCTATTACAATCATACAGATGAAGACAACAGGAAAATATTTTTTAATGTATTCAGATTTGCAAACACATTCCAGAGGTACTGATGAAACTCGACTACGTATATGACACCACTTAATTTTATAACACTGTGATTTTCCCACTTCGAATACAATGTTGTGTATAGGTTTGCTCAGAAAATTTCATGATGGTAATAGGTAACAGAAAAGTGCTCGCATGCCTCATCATCAACTGAAGGTGAATGGAAGAAATTTAAACTCAGCAAATAAAATTCTCCCCACGTCAATCAAATGTCAAATGCTGTAGTCGTCGTATCCTCTTTAATTAATGGAATTACGTCAGAGGTAATCATTGATGCGATGTGGTTGTAACTTTCTTCGAGGAATTTCTTCGTTCTTCATAAAGGCAACTCTCGTAGACAAGCGTACCCATCTCTTTATGATCGAACGGACAGTGAATAAATGCAATCGAAAAAAGGAAGATTTTTGTGATTGAAATATAAGTAACGTATTGATGGTTTGTGGTGGTATTATTTCATAGTTTTTGCTTTTCGAAGTTTTAGTTTCATTGATGGGTTTAAAGAGCATTGTGGGAAATTGTTCGCTTGTGTTTCTGTTTGATTCTCATGAAATACATCTGAGCGCTAGTGGTAGGACACGAGCTCGAGGAGGTAAGTTGGCATTTATTTTTAATGGCACTGTAGAGTACGAGTTGTTCTAATTCAAATTGTTACTTTCAAAGAGAAACACTTAACACCCTTCACCATACCAGGCCGTTGTACTGATTTTTCGATAATTTCCGAATCAGCCGCTGCAGAGCTTGACCAAAATTTTGGTACTTTGTCTAGTACGTGAAAAAAAATGCGTCACCATAATTAATAAGGGATCAATCGTGATCTAATGTCATGGTTAGCCATTGCATATGTTTGCTCTCATGTGCGTAAATTGACTTAATTAGTAATTGGAAACATTTTAAAACGTTTAACATGAATGACATTGTGCTCGCAAATGCTTAGTTTTCAAGATATAGCATAAATAACGTTCAGGTAAGAATAGCATTAACGGCAGTGTCGATATGGCTCTTCCGGCGTTTTGCGGACGCTGACCACGCCAAGTTTTTTGGCGGGAATCCTTGGCCTCGGTATGGTTAAGTTAAATTAAGTTATTTTAGATTTATTTAGGTTAGTTTAGGTTAGTTTAGGTTAGTTTATTTAACCAACCTAACTTTACCTAACCTAACCTCGCCTATTGTTACGTTAAAGCCGTACTTTTTGCTTATTTATATGTCCGTTCAATTATTCAAACGACGTTCCTGTAACTTCAAAATTGAATATCTCGAAAACTAAGCCTTTGCGCGCATAATGTCATTCGTATAAAACGTCTTCCATTGTACCATATTATCCATATTTGGCAACGAAATAATTGAAATCGTTGACAACATTAAATTCAATATTGACCCAATATGCAACTAAATTAGGATTGTTTTTATGGATCAATTTGAAAATAACAAACATTAAAAAGATAGTGCCTTCATTTAGCTTTCATAGAGTATATAAGAACTGAGTTATTGACTGCAGGTCGATCAGCATCATCATGAAAATCCTCTCAGTGACCACCGGTGAGTCCCTCCGCAGGAAACGTGTTGGGCTACTGGTAGTTTAGTTTGCTGGGTGCTCAAATTTTGCTTGAAAAACACAAAAATTGAGAATTTAGGCCAAAAAACATCCAAAACATCTCCCCCAATACAACATACGAGCTTCCACTGTCAGGTTTACATCTAATAACGATGTAAATTGCTCAAAATCCAGGGCAAAATCTTCTTCAGTTGGATTTGACCTTCAAATCACATTTATGGCCGTCGCAAAGCCATTTTGCTCTGTGTGAAGTAATTTTCAAAAATTTTACCCGCATCTGATCGCCAAAGTGTTTAGGTTCGGAATTGATGGTCACGCAAACTCTTTCGCTTTCTATCGCCGTCTTATAACTCCTCTAACTTCGATTTCATTTACTTGTACCTCCTACATTACGTAATATTTCTTCTCACAAGCTACGGTAGTGGAATAGTGAAGAAGAACTCGTATACGACGCTCTCTAACGGAACCAAGATGATTTAAAAGGATCTTGGTCTTTTGCATGTACTGTTTAATCTTGTTTGGAGACAATATCGGCCGGGATTGATCAACTGGTGGCTTACTACAAGAAAAAATCTTAGAATCTAAGGAAATTAGTGCTCCCAAGGAGACTATGTGAGATCCCAAGCTGAAAGTTAGGTATGTGTTTTGTTAAACCAGAACAATTTTTTTGTGTGGTTGTGAATAATCATTTTTCGGTTTACTGATGTCTTTTTTTTAGCACCCTTTAATTTCTTCTTGAACTTTTATCATAAAGTTTACGTTAGAGGTGGGGACACATCTCGTGTCCCTTCGTGGGGGATAAGACAGAGAAAAAATTTTGCTTAGTTAGGTTTGCCTTGAGAACCGGAGTACACAAGAGAGAAAATTTTAGGTTGGCTCTGGTGTAGATAAGCCTTTGGGACTTCTGTGCTTTGCGCCCAATTTTCCTCTTTCAGTTTTCATGCTTTTTTGGCTGTCTACCGTCTGTTTTTTTCTTCCTTTTCTTCGTAAACCTGTTGTTTCTACGCTCGGTGTAGCTGGCTTGGAAACACAGTTTGCACAAAGGTTCCACGTTTCTCAAAGACCGTATTTCATGGTCCATTCAGTTCGCCATCATGCGATCGACTTTGTGATGGTTAAAAAATGTTCAACTAATTCATGTATTACTAGTCCATCTGGTTCGAATTTAATCAGAACAGCCAATTCCGTTTAAGGTGTAGCGATTTCTTTTAATTCTAAAGTTTTTAACCCTTCTACCTTAGCACACCTTCCAGAGTTGGAGCATCGTTCATTTTTGGGATGTGTGGGAAAAAATTATTGAAATGAATTCATCGTTTTATACAAAGTTGTATGACTTTTTTCCTGTTTGCTTGAATAATTGAAAGCATACGCTGAATGTTTCTGTGATACACGCTTCACCTCCTCTACAAATATTCCTGTAATCAATTCCTCAGATGAGGACACGGAACAAATAACCTAACTGAATTAAGAACGTTGTAATTTGAAGACTGAAAAAAAATAACGGTCACTTTGTTTGTTCAGAAATCCACTTCAAAGATACTTTCAAAACAATCCAAGCGCTCGTAATAGAGTGTATGAACGTAATTTTTTCTTCGGGATTTTGAACAATGTAAAGCGTTGATATGTAGAGAATTTAAGCCTGCCAACAGGAAACTGTGTGATTATTACCTAAATAATTGGAATAATACTTAATACAACGTAAAAATCGCTAACACAAAATGAGAACTTTCTGCATCCGCACTTTCACGAAAAGAGACTGCAATTGAAGTTTGGAGCGAATGTTGTGAATATGTATACTTTCAAAACTCAAATTTTCTCGCTATCGATTCACTCTGACGCGCAACCTCAGTAAAGACTACCAATACTTATTTTTACAATTTGTGTGATTTATTGCTTCAAATATTGCGAATGATATAATATTTTTCAGCACGATTCTACTCTGGCACTGAGTTTGAGACTATCGGTTGTACGGTTTAGGAGGTCACAATGAGCACCGTGAGGGAGGGCAGTGCAGGAGGTGCGTGAGGTCAGTGGAGGAGGTGTGTGAGGTCAGTGGAGGAGGTGTGTGAGGTCAGAGCAGGAGGTGCGTAAGGTCACTGCAGGAGGTGCGTGAGGTCAGAGCAGGAGGTGCGTGAGGGAGGTCACAGCAGCCACCGTGAGGTCAGTGCAGGAGGTGCGTGAGGGCAGTGCAGGAGGTGCGTGAGGGAGGTCACAGCAGCCACTAAGAGGTCAGTGCAGGAGGTGCGTGAGGGAGGTCACAACAGCCACGGTGAGGTCAGTGCAGGAGGTGCGTGAGGGACCAGGCAGAGCAGACTGCAGCACATGAGCACAATCCTGCACGCGCCATCGACCCAAGGTGAGCAAGTGACAAAGCCGATGTTGCTGTAAGCGCGGCGGGGGCCGTGGCTAATTTCACTAGTTACACAACCCAAGTACAGGGTGGTCCCTGCACACCCTGAGCTGCGCGTGACGTTGAGGAACGACCTTCGGTGACCTGGTGTAGGCTCAATGAAGTAGCCAGGCAAAATAGGGAAAGTTTCCGAAAGTGTGGGCTTAGTGTGCGTCGTTGAATTTAAGTTGTGTTGGTTTTGAAGTATGGAATGTTGTTTTCATGACGTATGGTTTTGTTTGGTTGAAAATTCGAATATTGAAGTCATTCAGTTTAAGTAATGTTTGTTTTTAAATTTGGAATATTGTTTTCATGACTTCTTGTTTCGTTTGATAGACAGTTCGAGTATAAAAAAAAACAAAGGTGCGATTTTTTACTTTTTTAGCGTGTTTTTCCTCATCGAGTTCCTTGTATAATAATAAATTATTTTCTGGAATTCCTATGCCTCATAAGCAAGCGATTTCATTCACATAATGCGCTCTGTTACTTCATTTAAGGCATCAGTAACTCTGATATTTTCGGCTTATTATACTGCAACACGCAATTACTTTCAAGAAAGAGACAGCCTTTCTTTACAATCCACTACAACATACTTTGTTTATACTCTGCGCGCCGTACCATTTTAGATTTACCCTTATTGTGACCCTTTCCCGGGCGAACTCATTGCGATGTCTGAACAGTTTTCTCAGAATAAATCCCATTCACTTGGAGAAGCAATTATTTCTTGCGTTGTACAGCGTTTTTATTATTTTCTTGCGTCACGCAACTCGGGCGTTGGGTGTTATCTTTAAATGCCCGTGTTGCTCAAATCTGGAGCCAGTTAGGTAGCCCAATACTCAAGTCATTTACCTGTGGGAGTTTATTGCGTGGGCCATCTCTTTTCCATTTATTGTGGAATGTCAAGTGCGGAAGCCCGACGTCTTTACGGCTCTATCAAACGTGAGGGACATTCTGCCACGTCAGGTTTACTGAGCGCCTCCTAGGCTTTCTCTTCGTCAAGATTCTTCACTCGGGTTTACGAGCATTCTGCTTATTATGTTTTAGTGCAGTTTGAGTTTTTTCGCCGTAAAAAATAAACAAAAACGAAATTGTAGTTGTAAGATGCAATATGAATTTTTTTGGCTAGAAAAAAATAGACAAACAATACGGAATTGTAGTCTTGAGGTACAGTTTGATATTTAGCTTGAGAATGCAGACAGAAATGAAATTAGAGAGTTTTGAGACTGATATAGACACTTTAGTATAGTTTTTAGCGATTTGGTATAGTTTTTCTCTTAGAATATTGAATTATAAATTAGTGGATGTTATAGGTTCATTTGATTTAGGGAAAATGGTGTGGGAATGAGGTACTAATTATTTTTTTTAATAATATTTCATAATAAAATATTTCTTGATTTGGTGCGTATTTATTTTATAAAAATCAATTATAAATTGACGACGTGGTATATTGGTTTGGGTTCTTATTTAAGGTCTTCAATTTTAAGAAATGAATGATTTAATTTTCCATTAACATTTATACTTTGAAACTTATATCATATTGCACCAGGGAAAACATCAATCATTGAAAGTCTTCAAATTTCCTTTTTAAAATTATTTAATATTTTCTGTGAGGTAATTAAATTCAAGTTTGAAAGATCCCATTCTCCGCACCACAAGTGATCTTAACATGACATACTGTAATAAAATCCTAGACACAATAGAATGAAACACAAATGCGGAAAATTAAATCGTCAATTCGCTAATAAATTTGAATCAAAAATACAATAACTACTAGGATTTTTTCTTTTAATTTTCAAAATGAGTAAATTTGAAATCAGGCGAGTGAACACTCAATAATAAATTATTGGCTTTTTTCTGTTTATTTTAAGAGTAATTTTTCGGTAAAATTTGTTGAGAAACTGTATGACTTCTGGCAGCCTACGCCAAAGCCCTTGCAAGAATGTAGATGATATTCTCTACACTATTGTGTACGAGTATGAATTA
Source organism: Morinoia aosen (assembly GCA_030386875.1). Lineage (NCBI taxonomy): Eukaryota > Metazoa > Arthropoda > Malacostraca > Amphipoda > Talitridae > Morinoia > Morinoia aosen. Next base: position 23,823,518 of record CM059558.1, read on the forward strand.
TTTAGCACCGTATTAAAAGTGCTTAGTAACAGAACTTCCAAAAGCTAGAGGGTACATTAATTGGAATTGTGAAAAAATAATTTAAGTTCACCATTGCGTGGAAAAAATCAAGTTCCTGTCTTTTTACTTCGGTAACAATTCAAAAATGTACGAAAATAATCTAAGGAGTCTCAGCTAGATTATACTTCAAAAACTAGTTAGCAGACTTTCCACTAAGCCTCTCTTTGTAAGAATTTCCTATGTTACTATTGTACGACGGCAATAATGATTGTGACATTAAAATTAGTTCTTTAAATATAGCGACGCAAAAACGCTGTAGAAGTTCACCCCAGCAGCATTAAGAAAGGTACGTTGAGGTGTACAGGTTTCGTAGCTCATTCTTTAATTAATTGTTTCATGCTATCTAATTTCAGACGAAACAATGGCTTTGCTCAGCTGAGCAACGCCATTGTTTCGAGAGGCGCACAGTTCTTTCCCGCCTCAGGTTCTCCATTCGCCAGGCCACGTATGTTGTGGTTACAAGTACCCTTTGTAGTCCTCAACTACAGTCTTTAAAAAGTTTCTGCGTCACTTTCGGGTGAATACTCTCGCTCCAAGTAAACTTGACATGTAGCTGCGTATTTAACCCGCCTCCTTTTGGAGAACACATGGTATTGAAAACCTTTTATTTCCATGAATTTTATCGTTAATTATGCTTTCGTTCTACGCATAACTCTAAACTCATTTTCATTCTTTGCTTGAATTAAGGTTATTTTTGCTGTACTGAAACCCACAATGCATGCTACAATATCGTGATGATTTTAAATTTCTAATTAGCAGTTTTCAGCCACGTATTCTTTTATGGCTCATGGTTATGTCTCCGTAACTGGAAATTCGACATTTTATCATTCAAAATGAAGCATTAAATGCATTATCATCGGATTATTGTGTTCCTACACAAGTGTAAACTCTATTAAAAAGTTCTGTTTTCTGAACGAATAAAAATGAAATATGTTGCCATTGATGAGTGTTATTTTACGGCCATGATGTCAAAATGATTCACCTAGCTACTTTTTTTTCGGCAGAAGTTGAATGCGTTATCGAGACAAGGGGAAAAAAATGAAGAGCATTAAACAGGAAAGTTCGAAACAAGCTACCATGAGTCTAGAATAATTGATGAAATTGATGCTTGATTGCAAGCGAAAGTTGAACAAGGAACAAAATAGCCAAAACATATTATTCGAGGTTTGCGAAAAACTTTTGGACCATTTTGTTAAGTTTGACCAATAATTAATTAATAATGTGATTAAATGCTAAAATATTTTTTCGAGATTCACTGATAAATGTATGATAAATTTATCGAGTTAGAACTAAAAATATTATTTGAAGTTCTAGCTGTATTTTAAAATGATTGCAGCATTTTTAAATTGAAACCAACAGGCGACAATGAAGTTATTAAAAACCATGCATAAACTTTAGGTCAAGCCTTTGCTGATAAAAATGCAACGTTTTCTCCAGTATTATATTATGGCTGCTGGGTTCTTTGTTCTTACTCTGTAATTCTGGTAAAATTCTTTTTCAATGATTTACTTTTTAACCTGATTAGTGTTACTGATAATTGTTTACGTACGGGAAATTTACTGAGTAACATCGCACCATGATATTTTAAGTACTTGCCAACTTGCGGGCTAGCTTGCTTATAAGGTATTTTTTTTCTATTTCCTCACAGTAAACTGGATGCAGGAGCACTATATGCTCTAGATAATGAATTGAAATTTTGGTCTTGAAATTACTTACTTAAATGTTGATCAAAATACGTCCAAAATTTATAGAATTACACAAAATGAGGAATCAAAGAAGGAAATAACACGAATGAAGTTCAACAGTTTTGTAAATACACCTCCCCTCAGGGGGATACAACTATTGTATCTATGTGAATTACGACTCCCAGGGGGATTGTGTGAGGGTCCGGACTAAGAGTTAGGTAGGCCTTTTTTTGTTGAAATAGAACAGGTTTTTATTTTGTTTCGGACCATCTTTTTTTGGTTCACTGCTGTCATATTTTTCAGCACCTACTACTTTCTTCTTCAATTTTTTTCTTGTTTTATGAACTTCTCTTCTAGCTCACTGTTCTATGCACCTTAATATGCATAGATTTCGCATTCCCTTAACTCCGTACTGAATGGTGCTTTCCTCCATCCTCTCTTTGAACGTACTTTTTATGGTAAAGGGATGCTGAAACTTTCTTATAATCAACCAATTGTAAATACACCTTCTTACTACAATCAAAATATAAGTAAAGGAATTACTGGCTTTAGTTCAGGGACTTCACTTCGTTTCAGTTAAGTAATTCAGGAAATGTCAACATCTGCACTATCCGTTCAGTGTGTCTACATGTTTATAGTTTCCTCCTACCTATTGTCAGTGAAATACTTCAATTTAATAGAAATTCATGCAACGTATTTCTGTTTCATCAGTTAACGCTCTAATTCTAGATGATCTATATAAATAGGATACGTTCAGAAATTAAAAGTGGGTAGTGCTCAATGTTTTCCATACTTTGCTCTAACAGCTTTTTTCTTTAGAGTTTATCAGTTTGGGACAGTTTTCTATTATAAGTTTCTTTCATAGCATTGGTCATTCTCTAAGTAGAGCGATTATGAAGTCAATTTAACCACTACGGGTAGGGACGTAGCATTTATCATATGTATCGCAAAGTATATTCTACCTTTCAAATTTGCAGCGATTTTTACAGTTCCTTCGAATACTAGCGCATCACAATACAGATCGTATTCAGTACCGCAAAGCACATGTAAACTGGAAGTATCAATCAATTGCTAACAGTATCCAGATACTGTAGACGAGGGTTAAGTTTGATCTTAGATTATTCAACTTTGGGACGACATCCTGATTTTTAATGCTAAATGTTCAAAGGTTTTCCCTTTAATTTCATTGATCAACTGCAGTACAGATACGAATGATTTTTTAATTGCTTTATTGCTTGCTAATTTTCTTAAAAGAGAAATGGGATTCGATCTTGTATGATATTATTGAAGCTCTATGAAGAGATGGAAGGTTTGAGATAGTAATATATTAAGAGTGAAATCCGTAGAGTTTATTATTCACTGGCCCTATTTCGTGAGATATAAGTATTTTGGACTCGTATTTATTAAGTAGTGTTTGGAGGGTCGAATTAAAGATTATAAAGTATATTGATTGTTCGCTGAGTCAAGAAAGAGCGATTAAGAATTATCCTACATTTACATCACAACTTCACTTGCAATGTATCCTGAGAATTCAGAGTTTCAAACTACCGATAGGGAAACGCATATTTATGCAACTACAACCTCGAATTAAGCGACATCTGCAAAAAATTAGACAATGTACTTCGAAATCTCGACCGCGACTTCGCGGCGAACTTTGAAACATCATTGGGATGTAGACGAGTGTCGATTGATAGCCTACTTAAATTAGAAGGATGAGCAGATGCACCTTAGGACTTGGGGCGTCAGCATGGGTAAGGCGCTCGGCTACTAGAGGGTGGGCAGCCCTCCCATTTTAAATCCACATCATTTCTTTTGAAACGCTTTGCGAGAGCGAAGGGGTCCACGTTTGCTATTGGCTTGCGACCCGGGTGGAAAAGCAGCCTCAAACAATAATAACAATTAGGACTAGAACCATGTCGAATATTCGTTCCATCTCTTGTCCGTCACCACATTGGGCAAGGTTCTTTTGGGAACGAAAACGATTTCAGTGGGATAGAACGTGGTTGTATTTCATTTTGAGTTGACTACAGTAGAAGAAAGTTGTGTGGTGTTTTGAGTTGACTGCAATAGTATGGTATTTTGAATTAACTAATGTGAAACTAGAAGCGGTGAGTTACGTTGGCCTACTTTTTGTTGAAGTAGAGTTTTTGTAATGGGTCAACTTTTTTTCGGTTGATAACAGTCTTCTTCTTTCGGACTTATTACTTTCTTATTCAGTTTTTTTCTTGTTTCATAAACCTTTTTTAATTTTGCCAGTGCGAAGGTCAAGGGGTTGAGACAAACCTTGAACGTAGATCTTCACTTAATTCACTTAATACACGTAAATGGTGTTTACCTTCAACCTAACTTAGAAAGAGTTTTGTTGTGGTTAGGGAAGCTTAAACTAACATATCAAATCGGATCTGATTTGACCGAACTATGCAGCAAGGGGAAGTGTTTCATTTGAATTTAGCAGAAGTTGTAGAATGTAGCAGGCCCTCTTGACAAGGAATTTTAGCGACTGCTCATGTGAACTTAGCACAACACGTAGAAATGAGAGTAGTTCTCTGTTATTTATTTCATCTATGAAATTTGTACGTAAGGTTTCGATCAAATATGGAAACACTATAATTTCAAATAAGACGCCAAAAACAGTAAATGAAAATGCTACCGTGATTACTACTAGATGTCATTTCCATCTGAGCATAATCTAGGTGTCTCTAAAATGTGGTAAAACTAAAAAGATAGTCTAATTCTATTGACTTAAGAAAAATGGTTCAGTGGGATGTTCCCAGACACAATTTGTAAAACTCATAGATGGTCTTCATATTAGAATGCATTTCAATTTTTGAGTTTCAGTGGAAAATTGCAATTATGTTACAAACATACTTCATTCATTCAAAATTTTAAAGTGTTGAACAAAAGAGTTACGAAGGTGAAGGTCCATATTTTCCCTCATCTTTTTTATTTTTTAAAGACAACCTTGACTTAAAAATTTGATTTTATTGAGAACATCTTACCAAAAAAAGGTTTTCCCGTATTAATAGTCACTTGAGTATCAGAATTTCATAACATGTAACTTTTAACTAACGATGGTTATAAATATATTACAGTTTAACTAATAATAGTTATATATTACAATTTAACAAATGTCAATTATATATCAAAGTTTACCTAATGGCAGTTATGTATCACAATTTAACTAGTGATAGTTATGTATCACAATTTAACTAGTGATAGTTATGTATCACAATTTAACTAATTCTGGTTATACCGAACAATTCAACTAATGATGGTTATACCGAACAATTCAACTAATGATGGTTATACAGCACAATTTAACTAATGATGGTTATACATCACACAACTGAATAACGCTAGAGAGAAAACATTAATTTTTCATAATCCCTGATGTCATCAGCTCTTTAAAAGACGAAACACATCTCATATTGAAGTTGTTATTGCATTAAAAATCCTATGCATGTTTATAAAACAGTTTTTATCATTTTGAGTTATTAACTCCTCATTAACAAACTTTCTTTATGAATGTTACTACACAACTCCAATTTTTCGTTTGCTTCAGTAGACGCTGCCTGAATGCATGTTTACCTCTATCGCGCATTGAAAGAACGGCAGCATTGCTCTTGCTAGATTTGGAATAAACTTTCCAACGCTTTTTTTCTCCCCATGTAAAATCTTTCGTTATTTCTGACTAAGTTTCAATGTAATATTGAATATAAAATATTGAGGAATCTAACTAAACGATTAATGATTTTATTTGATACCTTTCATAGGCAATTATTTTAATATCTTTGAGGAAAATATGGTTTAGAGTCATATTTTGATGATCTGCCTCATAATAATCAATATAAAATTGCATAGGTGAACCAATTCAGTATCTTTTTCGTCTGTAGGCATAGAAATGATGTTTAATAACTTTCAAGCTTGGCAATTAGCACGACACTCAACTAACAGTCCTAGTTCTCAACTCAATGAGTATTTTGCGGTTGAGTATTGCGAAGTACCTAGTTCCTGCTGCAGTGGAAGTCATGCAAGATGCAGAACGTGCATTTTAAATCAATTGCGAATAGTTTTCCTTTTATTCGTCGTATGATATTTCAAAGAGAAAAATTCCGTTCTTTGATTGAATGATCATTTGTATTGGATTCCATTAAACGGTGAAATATTGAAAGTGCGAATTGATTGTTCTAATAATTACCATGTTATTATCATTATTATTATTTATTACAATTAATATTACATTAGATGGTCTTAGGTTTTCTGTCCGTTACAAAGGCCCTTTCAGGAGAGAAAAGAGAAGGGAACCATTTAGTAAAGATTCATGGGAACTTATAATTCATGTACAAGGTGTGTTCCTACACAGGATATTTTGCGCTTTGAAATATCGGGTTATGGATTAGAAAAAGAACAGACAACGAAGCGATAACGGTGAAGGTTTAAAAACCGAAACATTCAAAATGTCCCGAATGTTGTGTCCACATAGAATGGGATGGACAATCCAAACTAACCAGAACCTTGTGCCTATCTTGTGCATTTTGAGGTTGTAAGAACTACCCATTATGAGAATGTTATTGAGAATGTGTTAGGCAATGAAGAACCACCGAACGCATGGTTCTCACGTATGTTCTGTGTAATATGTTTAATTAATGCGAAGTTCCTGTCTTAAATACAAACCAAACACCTTGATGATTACTTACTGAATAAATTGTACCAAATGCTTGAAAAATACAAGGAAAATCTTTGTTGCTAAGCAGTTTTACACCGAAAGTAATAATAAAGTAAAATTTCAAAAACATTTTAATAAAACGTTAAGGTATGATGGATATTTTGTATCGTTTGTAATGTGTATTGTAGGAGTTAATGCATAATGTATAAAGTAATTCTTAATGGATATTTTGAATTAAATTCAAGTAGTCTCACAAGGAAGGTAACCTCATAAGAAATGCTAACATGAAATTACCAATAGCGATTTCTGAAGAAAACAAAGATGTTCATACGACAGACTATGAGCACTGCAGCTGAAAAATTTGATTTTCAAAACAAACTCAACACAATAATTTCCTAAGCAAACCTAATAAACGTCCTGCAAATGAGTGGTCAAATGAGGTCGGTAATAGCGTCAATAAATATATATTCGAATATTTGCTCCTTTTTTTTTAGTTGTAAAATTATTCATTGATTTTCATCAAACGTAATTACGCGTTTATGTAAAATTTTAATTAACTTCAGCTGCCTAACAGGAATTTTTACCCTGAACACTAAACGCACACTGACACATAAGTTCGTAAAGATTATGCTGAATTTTACTAACTTTTTGATTATGCTCACATTTAGATTAAGTATTAAAACTAAGGGCAACATTGACGTTGCCTAAAACTAAGGGCAACATCAGTCAGTAGAAAACACTTGTCCAATGGTAACTACTCAAGTTGACTGCCCTAAAAATCCTTCATATTTATTGCAGTAAAGGACCCGTGTCCGTGCTTTAATGTTGATTGTATCAACACCCCTCATTATTATTATTATTCATATTCATTTCGTCGTCATAGGTAAAAAATAAATATTTCATTTTTTTCAACAGATTATTAACGATGCAGTGTTTATTTGCCGGGTGACGATGAAGACGTAAGAAATAAAGATCATCACCGGACAATTAAAACACCTCATTCTCATGTACTTACGCACCTGCCCATTGCTCTCATCCTAAATTGCGAAAAATATTCGTACTCGAAATTACCCGGGAATGATGGTTCAATGGTTCGGTTCAAATACCCAATCTATCATTTTCGTCACCGGCATGCATTTTTTTCGCCGCCCAAGTAATTAAATCGCTTGGGCGGCGATAAACATGCATGCTTTGGCGAAAAAGTTTGACTGGGTGTACAAGGTCTGGTATGTAGTTTACTTTTACAATTTGAAATTATTCCTGGTGACATTTAAAAATTTCTTTCTTTTTAATTTCGCAAACATTTCGGTGGTTCGTGCACTTTTTATTGCATTTGCTTCACAAATAAAACAATTTTTTGCATCATCTTTGTATGTTACAGTGCGTAGCGAAACTCATGGGTGCATTTTTGTGTATATTTTATTATTTACGCTGATAGAAATAGATTAGAGTAAGATATATTTTCTGCAGCCTTGCTGTAGTATTGCTTGGACGGTGAAATTATTACCTTTATGATGAAATAGTTTTTCTATATCAATGAAAAAATTATCGTTATTGAGATGATTTAGACTATGCCGTACTTATATGTAACTGATACATTGATCCAGAATGTTATGTATTTTCATGTCTTAGATGGACTAATCCGCTGCATAAAGTAGTTCGATCCATAAATTGGTGCCTTTTGTTGGTGAAGTTCAAGTAAAATGATTCAGAGCAAAATAACTAGGTAGGATGCGCTATACACTCTTTGGAAAACATGATTATTAAACTTACATTTCAGTAGGGATTCTAATTATATCACAACCGAATGAAATAAATTTCCATTAAATTACTCTTAGATAATTTACTAAAAATGTACACCATGCACACGACTGAAAAATGTCGTCCTTATTTACACTAGAAAAGTGGTTGAATTTCTGATCCAAAAAATTAGCTAAGCGTGCTTCAGTGCCAGAAGACCGCGTTTGTGAGCATTATAAGATTTCAAGAGTTCGCTAACACTCTAATTTTTGCAGTTACATAACTCTGCGTGAGGTTCTCCCTGGCTTGGTCGCTACCGGAGATCCAGCCACGAAAAGAGCCTGTGTACACTGCAGGTAAGCCCGAGCGCCGCTGACTTTTTCGTCGTCCCACAATACCCTGAATAGCAAGATTTGCCTAAGCCTTTAAAGCCCGCATTTTATCAAAACAGAAGCGCCGCTCCTTCCGTAAAAGACAGCAAAAGTCGGATAAGGTCTATTCTTGCATTGTTTTTCTGCCTGGATCGGAGCTGGACAGAATTTTTCTTGCCGGACAATTTGTGTGAGTCGGCAGTCGCCTTCTGCTTCGTTTTTGTTTCGTTTTCGCTTCAGGGATAAATCGTTCGCGATCGTTTCTGGATCGTGCGCTGAAAATTGAAGCTCAATGTTATTATTTGAACGTAAATTTTATATTCGAACGGTGCTTTCATTTGAGATTTATGCAAATGATTCGATGAGAGTGCGTTTTTCTAGAAATATTGCTGCAAAGTTACTCATTTCTTTGAAAATGTGCTAATCAACTGGGCTTGGCGTTTGGCTGATATGATATTTTTCATGATGTTGTTCTCAGTGAAAACAAACTTTAGCGATAATATTTTACTTTAAGGTACGAAATTCAATAGTTCGGTTCAAATTGAGAGAAATGGGAAACTTAGCGAACACCGTAATATATGAAGATATTTTTAAACTCAACTTTTTCTATGAAGTTAAATTTTAACTTCCAAGTGGTAAAAAATATTGAATGTTATCGAAAGTCCGTAGAAGTATTTAAATTCTCCTTCGTTGAAAATGTACTTGCCTAAAATAAAAGTACTGTGACAGATTTTTCAGACAACAAATTAAGCTGCATGATTCGATTCCATGAAAGGAGCTGCATTTTTATTCCTGCGTTTACATAGGTTAATCTGTCGTAACATGCTTTCGGTATTACCCAGTCTAACTTTCCGGCCGCCTGCATTCATGTTTTTCGCCGCCCAAGTAATTAAATCGTTTAGGCGGCAAAAAACATGCATGCTCTGGCGAAAAAGTTTGACTGGGTGTACAAGGTCTGGTATTTACTTTACTTTCATTTTGGTCTGACTCTTTACATTTATGTGGACAGTTTTGATTCATGATGTACGTGATTTGTCGAACATTATCAAACGATGCAATTTTTGACGGATCACATGCATTTATTTTATAAAGACAATTGGCCTCAATATGCTTCGGAAAAAAACAATGAAAAATGGTTTGACGAAGTCAGTAATACGTTGTTTCAAAAGTGTTCCGTATTTCGATTATACTTTTTGAAACTGCAGGGACTTTAATGCCGTTTGTTGACATTCGCTTTCCTTATTACATTCTGTGTTTAGTGCTTGCATGACGTGGTCCAAAGATTGTAAAAACTATGATGACTTGCGTTCACTCATATTCACTTAAATTTATGCCAAGAAATGTTTCAACTTATTAAAGTTCACACGCTCAGAACACAGTTTACATCGATTTCTCACGAAGGCAGTGTTCTTGACATGGCAACACTGCAGTTAAATGCGGTTGTGTACTTCGCTATCGCGATTCATTGGTAAGATAATGTACTCTAAATGGCAACACTGCAGTCAAATGTGGTTGTATATTTCGCTCTCGCTGTTCATTGGTGGGGTCAGTGTTCTGTTAATGGCAACACTGCAATCAAATGTGGTAGTCAACTTCGCTCTCGCTGTTCATTGGTGGGGGCAGTGTTCTGTTATTGGCAACACTGCAATCAAATGTGGTAGTCACTTCACTCTCGCTGTTCATCGGTGGGGGTAGTGTTCTCTAAATAACAGCACTGTATTCAAATGTGGTAGGCTACTTCGCTCTCGCAAATCATTGGTAGGGTAGCGTTCTCTAAAGCCAACAGCGCAATCAAATGTGGTAGTCTACTTCGCTCTCGCTGTACATTGGCGGGCTTTGACAAAACCTGCAGCGATGTAAGACGTTAGATTTTGGTGGGGTCGGTAGTATCTGCTTAGCTGGTGAACTTGTAGTCCACAGCTTCTCGTAACTATTTTTACAAAATTTTCTTCTTTACATAAAGCGCCAACGCTCTACCAATTTATAATTTCTACTGACTCAAACCTTCATTATTAGCGATCCAGAAGTAAATTTCTTAAGACAGAAATTTACTATTCATAGCAAAAATAAATTTAGAAAAGTTTCTAAGTATAGGTGGAGGTCAGAAATCTTTTCCCCAAAAGAGCTGTAACAATTATTTCAGAAGATTTAAAAAATATGTTCCATCAGTTTTAAAATCCCAACTGGAAATGGAAACCTGGTAATTGATGCAAATAAATCACGGTACCGAAATTACAGAGTTGGTCAGCGAAAATTAGGTCGAGGGGGTGAAAGATTTGACTATATAGAAGTGCGGGAATAAGCTTCGAATGTAATATTTTTCGAATGAGGGATTTGTTGTCATTTGACAATCGTATAGGGAAAATGCAATTTCAGAATTTTGTCTTAATAAACTAAGAGATTAGAGATTACGAGTGAGATTCTATTGACCAATTCTCAATATTTTCCGATACATTCACGATTAAAGAATGGCTTTGGAGGTTGATTTTCTTGGCGTTTTTAGTCTTAGTTTTTCTCTCGTGAATTAACATTTACAACATAGTTAATGAAAGCTAATAAAAATGAGTTTGTTTTGTAAGTTTTTACGAGTTGGTGTAAGCCCAGCCTAAGCAACGATGGGAAAAATCTCTCCCATTAATTTGGTAATTATTAAATGATGGAGATGAATATATGACTCCCCTGATAAGTAACTAATTGAACGTGATCACTTCAAACTTCGAAACATGTTTTTTCGAGTGGCTTTCAAGGCGACAATCGCTTTACTTTTTATAGACACTGATTAATAGCACTCCGGTTATAATACCCACAGCGCAGAACGCGCAAGACAAAATAAAACTAAAGTATACAAGAAGTCTTTTAAAATATTACCTGAAAAATGAATTTTAGATTTCATACCCATGAAATGTATTGATCATCTATTAGTACTGTCATTTTGAAGTAATGCGTACCAAATGAAAATGCTGTGCCAGCAGCTTTTCTCCTTTTATGTTATAGAAAAGTCCGAAGTTCGGTCATATTTTTGCCAGACATTTTTTCCCCCCAATATTTCTAGTAGTCCATGGTTATGAATGATCCAATATACATGTATAGCATGTCAGTGGGATATACAACACACGTATTGTACATTCCACTGACATTTTCTACAGCACTAAGTTCTCAGTGTCCTAAAATAAACATATTTCCAATCACACTGAAGCTTTCAACATAGAATTTTCAATTTCTTAATTCGTCATATTTTTTATTCATCACCATCGCACACATCAGCACAATACTCTAAATTCCAAACCATTAGGTGTCCCGTACCATACACCGATTTCAAACACTTCACATTCAAGTTTTGCGAATTATTCATCACAAGCGCATTCATCAACCCGAAATTCTAAATTCCAAACCAATATGTGTCTCAATCATACACCAAGTCCAATCACTTCCCATTTAGGTTTTTTACGAAAACAAATCGTCACCCAACAGTCCGTTCTGTAAATGCACACCACGAACCATTCAGCAAGCTGGGCCGGCGAGCACCTACTGTAGTCATCGAATCACATTTAAAAATGGGCAAAAAAATTGAGCTCCAACCCACGCTAGATCTCACCCAGTGCTCCGATTCTAAGGGATCAGCAGAACCAGTCTTTAGGAACGGGCTCTAAAAATCAACGTTAAATTTTGTATCCGGATTCCCTGCTTTGTATTAAAGCGCATACAAGCAAGTCAGCAGTGCTTGTTTTCCGGAGACTGCCGCAAAATTGTGCCGTAATTACTCTCCGATTAAGTCGTAAATCGCGGTCAATTAAAACTTCTTTCATCGGTGTTTTCGTACTCGTTTCTATAGATAACAGTACCGCCGAAAAATGTGCACTCGATGTGAACGGTTCATCTCTGCAATGAGGAATAATGGCGCCAATATAAAATCTTCGGCCTAGAGTTTCATCAATAGCGGAACAGCGATGGCCATTTTTGCGCCACATATGCATCCACTTTTCAAAAGCGGAAGGAACTTTCCCTTGCGCGCTATTTTGAAGGTCAACATCATCCTTTCAATTTGCTAATGAAGCAAAACTGCCCGCATTTTCGAAGTTAGAGCGATAATTCATTATTGAAAAGTGTTCAAAGTTAATCAGTTTAAACGCTTGTCTTTCTTTCTTCGATTCTTCTAGATTTGTTTTTGGTTAACAATGGAATGCACATTAACCAATGAAAGTAAACTGCAAGAAAAAAGTAATTTGCACTTATTAGGTGAGCTTAAAATTTTAACTTCACTAGATGGACGTGCAAACTATAAATTATTTTACAGAGTGTTTCAAGAAAAACCCATCTCATTTCAAGTCATAACATCCTCAACAGTTAGGGAGTTATCAGTCTAAAAAAATAATGAAAAAAAAGGTCCAGAATACAAAAATAATTATGATACCATGCAACAGACAATTCTTTATTTTAACTACCCTAAGTGAGCCAGATGAGGCTAATTATAATTATTACGGAGAATGTAATTTAAAGGCGGGCTGCATGTCTTTTTTAAGTACCTTATATATCGACAGATACTATAGAGGCAATAATCAGTATTCAAGCGTATCACGCAAGCTTTGAGTAAATGTATCAATATTAATTTTCATCCTGCAAATAGTGATAGATCTATGTAATGATGCCACTGATGTACCACAAAGAGTAATTTTATTTTTAACTTTAGGCTGTTGGAGTAATAAATGTAAAGTGCAGGACTATAAATACTTATTTTATGCTCGACTTGTACTTGATAGAGATTAAAATCTCCTTACTTGAGTTCTTTACCTTACTTCCGATTAACACTTGAATTCAGCAGTGTCTTCGTTGATTTGTTGGGTTTTATTATAGCCTATCCCACTCTTCTTTTGTACAGGAAAGGTTCGGCTTGCAATTTAATGAAAATCCATTTTATTTTGTGTTGTGTTACCATGCGCCTAAGCCGCCGTTAGTTTTCGTTATTTCATCCCGAAATGAAACAAATTAAAGTGAAAATCAAAGTGATACTGCAAAAGAAGAGCAGTGTAAATTTTTCAACGCAAATTTTGTTGAAACCTGATGATTATGTTCCATCTAACTCGTATATATTGTACAATATGTAAAAAGTATTAGCGTTTGCTACAGCTTAACGGAGCGGTGGAAGTACAAAAGATCTTTTATTTTACGGTGTTTTTTCTTTATAATATAAAATGAACCATAAAGAGATAATAATTTATCCGCTCACTCATCCGACACTCAAATTTATCTACGCACGTTATTAGGTAATTATTAGTTCAATTGAAGACGAAATTCAAATTCAAAACTCGTAGCTTCAATTAAATATTGTTAACAAAGCTCACAAGTTTAGGAAGAAGAACGTATAAAAGAACCCATTATGAATTTCCACACGCGAACTTTACAGGGAGCAAATTTTGCGTATCATAAAAATATTTTTAACTTTTTCTAAAGGATTCCTTGAAGAAAGGAAACATGGTCAAAATAAATACTTATTTGGAAAAGTAAGTTTTGCTAACGATGCCGTTGAAAATAACCAGTTTCAATATGGGGAAGTTATGCTAATGATATGGTTGAAAATAACAATTTCTGAAGTTCGCTAATTATGCGGCTGAAAATAGTCTACTAACATGCTGCAGTCTCTTTCTGCGTCATGCTAATTACCTGGCCAACTTTCCTCCTCCTGGACTGTGGAAAACTGCCTAACTTTTGGCAATGTGTTCCATGATCTCTTTTTTATGCTTGGCATTTGAGGATCGATGACGAGCATCCATCCCGTCGAAGTTTTTGTAGGAATTCTAGAAGCTAGCTCTGAATTTAACCATTCAAAAAGGCCTTATTCATTTTTCGAAAAAATTTAAATTCTCTTCCAGAGTAACATGAATTTAAAAACATTAATTCACCTTTTTAGGCAATAAACTTCACCCTCTGTCTGATGTTCTCGAAGAAAATCACACCTCGAAACCCATCACGTATTTTATTTTTTCACGTGGCTTAAGTTGCGTAAAAAAGGAATTCTATTTCTGCCTTGTAACTCAAAACTATGTTCTAAATGAATCGATTTTCATCTATAGTATAAGTTTTATTATGAATTCTTTGGATTAAATAGTTGCAAAACAAAGCTTTCATGTATGTGTCTACACAACGAACCACAGCGTCAAGGCTGCTGTTTTGATCCCGGGTTTCCAGCCAATTCTGTTCCAGGGTCTTGAAACTCAGAAAACTTTGTCCCAGAATACCACGGGCTTAGATAGTTTTGTCTCAGAATTCATCAATTTAAAGTAATTTGGTCGTTGGATCATATCATTTATTTAAATTGTGCCCAGAGATCCAGGTATTTTTTACATTTAATTGTCAGGGTTAATCCGGGCAATTTTGTTCCGGGATTCCGGATAATTTTGTCTCAAAATCTTGCGTTTCCCGGGAAATCTTGTTTCAAGATCACAAAATTTGAAAAAATAATTTGGTTGTTTTGGGTTATCTGTCATCACTTTTAGTTTCTGGTTTCCTTTTGATGTTAAGGTTAAGTTAAGTTAGGTCAGCTCAATAAAATTATTATTAATTTTTATAACTTTAAATTTTTGTTTTGCTACAGGTCAAAATGGATCTCAGGGACCTTCTAAGAAGTGAAGAGGAAGGTCCCAGAGATTCATTATATTATATATATGGAAAGTAGGTAAATCAATTAGAAATAAATATAAATCAACAAGGATACATTCTCACATAAAAAATCCATTCATTCAGTCCAGAACATCAATTCAATATTCATAAAACAATTAAATTTTTCACTTTTGCTCTAAACACACTATTTCCCCAAAACAAGTGTTGACAGATAACCCACAGGTACCGATAATTTTGTTTCAAAATTCGGGGATAAACAGAAATCCCGGCGATAAAAGGCAACATTGATAACATATCTGCTTAGAAACCTTATGCATACAATGTTATCAGTTCAGCAACACTAGTGTAATACAACTCCATGCCAATCTTTGTTCTTAAAATTGAGTTCACATTTACAGGTAGAAAACAATATCTACAGTCTACGATGTCGATCATTTCATGAATGAATGAATGAAATCGAAAACGGTTGGAAATATTTAATTATAATGGTTTTAATGAAATGATTCATTTAGGACGAATTGACCATAAGAAAATAGAGTGAAATTGGGAGCTGATTGTTATAATTGTTCATTTAAAAGCACTAAAATAACATTTTCCTGCTCAGAAATGCGTGAAATGGATACTCTACTCACTTGACCCACTCGCAAAGTTAATATTGAATTGTGAAAAAAATGTTCGTTCACGCTAGCATATTTTTGCTTGAAACAATTAATTTAGTTATTTTACCTTATGCTTACTTTGTGTCGTTCCTTTTCATTTGAAAATTTGCTACAACATGAAAAGCAGCTCGCAAGTTTTTCTTTTAACCGAAAAAAATTAAGAGAAATTCAAAAACACTCATAATTTTATATTCGAGAAGCAAACTGAAGAAACAAACCGAGTATTGTATTGACAGAGAAAGAACGCAAACGGAATATTAATTCCAATTTAATTGAAAGCGTCTGGCTTAGAAAAAGATAATCTAATATAACAAGAACACTTCGAATTTTTAATTTCTTTACACCATAAAACAACTTCAAGAGAGCCATTCTGAGCCATTAAAACGCTCAGGAAAATAGCTGCGTTTTTCTCGGCCAAGCACCGCCTGAAAAGTTGCATCGCGCGCTGCACACTGCAGAGTTTGCATGCATGGCCGCAATCCCTGCAAAGTTAAGACACGAGCAGCAGGTAATGATGCCCTAATAACACTTCAAACTTTGCTCGCTTGTTTATCGTGTGCAGTCACGACTGCGTAACACAGAAATTACGGCGTATCCATTACTTTCCCTTGCAATTTGATCTAGTCTTGCAGAATGTACATAGCTGGTCTTTTTGGCTGGCCTGACATGTTTGAATTCGGTTATGTGATGCGGGTCATAGGGAGAAAAAAATAGATATATTGTATGTTGGAGATATGGGTTTTGTAGAAACAATAACATACAGTAGGTATTTGGATATGGTTAACTGGTAACATTAACATATAATAAATAGTGTGTAATATGGTACATAATTACAGATGAGTAAGGGGAAAATTGATTCCTAAAAGATAATTTTTTGTTGCTATCATATGATGAAAATTGATTAATGCGCTATTAATGACATGAAGCTGAGTCTTTCGTCACAGGATTAAAAAAACTAGGAGTGCAAAATGAGCAAGTTGAACTTTATGAGAAATGAAAAACCTTTGTCAGAATATGTTCGTGGGACCGAAAAAGGAATTAAAATATCTTGTCTGTAAAATATTGATACTTAGACTGAATAAGTCGCTTTAAAACAACAAACGAACATTGGTGGATATTGGCCAAAATGAAATATTAGTTTTTTTGCCTCTAAGTGGAAAACAGTTTTCAGCACAAACATTATGGTTCTATTTCATTTGCTTTTGTGTCATCAGTAGGAGCCCACAAAGCTTTTTCGCCAGCTTTGTATTCCAAAGTGACAAAAATCTTACAGAACTGGAAAGATAGTTTTTGCCTTCAAAGGTCGCAGCCCATGCAACACTAATACAGTAAACGTCACTTCGAGTAGGATATCTGACCTATAAGTTTTTACCATCATGAAAAAAGTTTAACAACCACGTTGTTAAACGGTCACTTAAACCAAAGTTGAGAAATATCTACCATAATAATCCAGCAAAGGCTTGGAGTCGACAGCAATTTGATGATCAATATTCAATAGCTACGAATAGATACATAATATAAATCATAGGTATCTCTTGAAAGAAATCGAAAGCGTCTCTCATTGATGGCTGCTCCGAATGATGTTTCCACATGAAGATCAAACGATAATATTCCTGTTCCTAATGTACGCTATTTACAATAGCCTCCGAGGCGCGAGGGTGAGGTCATACACGCCGAACAAGACCGATAAATGGTTCGATAACAGTCACGCAATCGCGATATTTTCACTAGGGTAGAAGCACTTCCTACGGTGCTTTAAAAATCTAAGAAAAGAGACAGAAGAAATGCATAAAATAACTTGTCAACTCCTTGGGTGCTAAATTGTAATGTGCAATGTAAATTGAATAACATATTTGTGAGCTCAACGTAATATAATTTAAAAGTAACTGATGAAATGTAAATGTAATGCATAGCACTAAGTTTTTTAAAGAATTCACTTGAAAAGTGTGAATTTCGCACAAAGTAAGTTGGTCGACTTGATGACGTTCGCATTTCCTAATTTAAAAGATTTTTTCAGTGCTAAACATTAAAATCCTACAAAAACAATAGTATTCAATTGAATGAGGATACATAATGATGGAAAGTCTTATAGCTTTAAAATTTACAATGAAGCAATAAGAAAAAGATCAGATGTGGTGCAGAGTAAATCTTCGGTAACTCTTTTTATAATAAATTTCTCACCCAATAACAATGACTGTTTTTTTAAGATAAGCAAGGAATTTTGATTCAATTTTTGATTTTTTTTGCATATCAGATTTTTAGACAATATTTGAGCTTTAAGACCAAAAAGACGAAATTTCCTTCTACAGTTAGAGACCGTCATAAATGTTCGGAATTTCCTTCTACAGTTAGCCTGTCATAAATGCTCGGAATATATGCAGTTATTAAAATAAAGTAGAAATTCATCCCTTGGTACGTTTCTCACTTTCTAATTTTATAGCTTCATGCGCAGCATTGTTTGCCAAGCCCACATCACCGTAAATAACAATCAAAGAATTCATTTTCATATTCTAGTAAATTTTATTTGGAAACATTTTCCACTGTAGTCGCATGCCAGGGTTTTTAATTTTAGATTAGCATTTTAGAATGGATACAAAGTATTCCTTTTTTCTTCAGAATTAGCACTCCCCGCGAGGAAATATGAGGTCTTGAGCTGAAATTTAGGCCTAATTTCTTTTTAAATAAAATTGGTTTACTTTGTTAGAGGGTATTTTTTCGATTCACTGCTGTTCTGTTTTTGTGCCTCTGACTTCATTTCTCAGTTTTTATTTTGTTTTTAACCATTTTTCAAATTACTGTTTTTATGCTATGCAGGGAACACACCTTGTGCATAAATTCTGCGTTCCCTTAACACTACACTAAATGGTACTTTCATTCTTCCTCTCTTTGCATGCCTTTGTTGTAGTAAGGGAAACTGAAACCACTTCAAAATCAATAAATTTATTTATTCAACTAACAATGAGTACTGAAACTGGACGTTTGGCAACGTGTTATCTCCGTGTTTTTTATCTCGTGCAGATAGCACAGCAAAATTTCATTTTACCACAGGAAGACCGTTTCGGAAGATATTCATGAATGCCAGTGTCAGCATTTTAAGAATACTTTTTTCATCAAATAGCAAAAATTTTAGTTGCCGGCTCATAGGAGCGAATGCAAAAATATTTTGGCGTCGAACCATTCAAAGTTCGGCTGGAATAACTTCCAGGCAACAACATAAAGATGAAGGCCTGTTCTAAAAATGGGAATATTCTTTTTCGAATGTAAGAAATTTCAAGTCCGCTGCTGAATTTCATGGTTCAATTTTCGAACAAGAATTAATAATTCCTTCAGAAGTGGTTGAACTTTAGTTGCGTTTTACCATGAATATGAATGCAGTAGAACGCATAAATATTTTTTACACAGCATAAGTAGGATTCCCCATTTGAAAATACCATTTTGTAGGGTATCCACAAACTTAAAAAGAGATATAATTCGAATGAGAGAAATTTTTCATGTGTCGATGAATATACTCTAACAAACCTTGGTAGTCGAATGTTATTTTCCATAAGCAGTCACAGAAGGCCCCACTGAAAGAGTTCGATGAAGTGCAAATTTATCCCTTCATACAAAGGTTTCGTGCATTTCATTGTTTAGCGGACACTGCACCAACATCTGTGTTCCGGCACAAGCATAACCATTCCTCTTAAGACTACCTACTTCACTAAATTCTCAAGTTTCAAGAAGCTTCACGTGCTTGACAACTGCAGAAAAGCAAGAAGTGTCGTGCGAATGTACCTTGTGCCGTGCAGGACTGTTTTAACTAAGAATGTTCTTTATCAATTTGTGCGTCCAAATAATCGATGGGTCAACAACGTTTGTCTGCGGAGAACTCAACGAAGGTGGGTGAATCGCTCATTTTAAGCCTTGGTTTCATTTCCGAATTTTATGCTTTAAATGCAATTCAATTAGAGACCAATCACTGGCACAAAACTTAATAACAGCTGAAAAGTACATCCCGCAATGAATTAGGTTTGATAATTTTAGTATTGTTTAGTGTACGAATAATTAATAGGCTCATGCATATGTCTAAATGTTTGGTTAATGTTAAGGCGATGCAACTAATCGATTTTCGAAATTTTGTTGCCTCTATCATGGTTATTACATCGAAATAAACAACTTTTCCTCCCCGCACTTTTTAGGGCAAATGAGTATTTAACGAGTTATAGCGGTAAATCACTTATCGCAACTCTATAGTGTTTGAAGCGGTGAGAAATTACCCTGAGGGTAAGACTACAATGGACTCTCCCTTCCGACGTGCTCGAACGATCGAGCGCATTCCAACCATCAAACACGAAAATTAACGCACCGCTATAACTCGTTGAATACTCATTTGCCCCAAAAAACGCATAGAGAAAAAGTTGTTTATTTTGATGTATTTACCATGATACAGGCAACAAAATTTCATAAATCGATTCGTTGCATCTCCTTCACATTTACCAAATGTTTTGAATTCCCCAGTGACTTCTCAGCGTCCACTATACGCTGAACTTTAAATTAGGTTTCTAATTCTTTTATAATCTCCCGTTAGTGTGTTAAATAGAAATGCTGGGACTGGATTTTTTATGCAGAGACGGTTCATTCTATGTTTTTTGCAAAACTTATGTGTGTGACTTCGGCAGTGTACTAAATTGTGTCGGATCAATATTGATTTCAATGCGGTCAACGATTTTAATAATTTCGTTGCCACATTTAGGTAATATGGGATATTTGAAGACGTTTTACACGAATGACATTGTGCTCGCATATGCTTAATTTTAGACATATTTAACCTTGAAGTTATAGGAACGTTGTTTATAAAATTGAACAATCGGACTCGTAAATAAGCTAAAATACGATTTTGACGGGTCAATATTGATTTTAATGTTGTCAACGATTTCCATATTTTCTCTGCAACATTTAGGCAATTAGAGACATTTTAAGACGTTTTACACGAATGACATTGTGCTCGTAAATGCTTAATTTACGAGGTATTTAACTCTGAATTTATAGGAACGTCGTAGATAAAAATTAAACAGCCACGTAAATAAGCTGAAATAAAGTATTGACGTCACGATACGTGAGGTTAGGTTAGGCAAAGTTATGCTAGTTAAATACACTAACCTAAGTATACCTAAAATAGCTTAACTTAACATAACTATACCGAGACCGATGTCGGTAAATCTCAAGGATATGACAGTAATCGATTTCGTAAATTTCAATGTCTAAACATAGTTAATTTAATCGAAATAAACAAGTTTTTTTGGTAAATCTGAAGGAGATTACAGTTGTCGATTTTCCACTTTTTGGTGCCTGAACCTAATTAATTGAATCAAAATAAACAAGTTTTCTTTTATTCTATTTTCGTCTCAAATGAGTATTTTACGATTTATAGCGGTAAGTTTAGTTTCGTCGTTGATGACGAATGCGCTCGAATTAACAGCTACTCATCGATTTTCGAATTTTTGTTGCTTGAAACATGGTAATAACATCGAAATAAACAACTTTTATTCTATACACTTTTTTCGTCAAATGAGTATTTAACGAGGTATAGCGGTAGGTTTGGTTTCGTCTTTTCAAGACAGAGCGCTGGAAGCGAGACGCCATTGCAGTATTGCCATACAACTCGATCCAAGAATTTCTTTCCGCTTCAAAGACTGGAGTTGCGGTAAGTCATTTACCGCTATAACTAATAAAATACTCATTTGAGACAAAAAGTGCATAGAAGAAAACTTGTTTATTTCGATCTAATTAACTATGCTAAGGCATCGAAATTTACAAAATCGACAACTGTCATCTCCTTCAGATTTACCGTTTTTTTCTATGCACTTTCCGTCTGAAATGAGTATTTTATTAGTTATAGCGGTAAATTACTTACCGCAACTCCAGTGTTTGAAACGGAAAGAAATTCATCGATCCCGTGGAATGGCAACACTGCAATGGAGTTTCGCGTCCCGCGCTCTCGTCATCAAAGACGAAACCAAACCTACCGCTATACCACGGTAAATACTCATTTGACGAAAAAAGTGTATAGATGAACAGTAGTTTATTTCGATGTTATTACTATGATTCAAGCAACAAAAATTCGAAAATCAATGAGTAGCTGTTTATTCGAGCGCATTTGTCATCAAAGACGAAACTAAACCTACCACTATAACTCGTAACGTACTCATTTCAGACGGAAAGTTCATTGAAAAAACTTGTTTATTTTGATTCAATTAATTAGGTGTAGGCACCGAAAAGTGGAAAATCGATTACTGTCAGATTACCCCAATGTCTTCCGTCAAGAAACTTCGCGTGTTCCGCGTCCGCAAAACGCCGGAAGAGCCATATCAAAACTGCCGTTAATGCTATTCTTACCTGAGCGTTGTTTATGCAATATCCCCCAAAATAAGCATTTTCAAGCACATTTTCATTCATGAAAAACGTCTTAACACGTTAGTTGCGATGGGTTAAACCGAAGTTCAATATTCAACTTGAATTTAAAGTCAAAAGTGATAAGCAAATTTGTAAATATCAAACATTAACTGGGCCTGTTAAATACCACTAATTTAGAAAGGTTGTTAGAATTTTTCAAAACGACCCATCGATGGGTCGTTTCGCAGCAGGAAAAACCTAAGCACGACCCACCGGTGGGTCGTGTCGCAGTCAACGTGTTAAGATGTCTCTAATTACCTAAATGCGGCAACGAAATTTTCAAAATCGTTGACAACAGTAAAATCAATATTGACCTTTTTTCGTGCGAAAATGCCACTTACCAATTTTCTACAATTTAAACTTCATTCACCATTTAATGACGCAACGTTTTTCTTTCTTTTAGTTTTTTTAGGTGTATTTAACGAGTAATCTCTTGATACAACCTATTTTTCTTTTCCTACTCTTATGGGTTTTGTTGCGTGTATTTTCTTGAACTTGTCCGAGAACATGCGGATAATACTGTTGCTTGATAATAATTGCGTTACTTTGACGAAGGGAATATGCCCAACATCTTTATCGGCATAATTCATAGTTATAGAACGTTTGGAATGTACCGAATGAAATACTTACTGGTAATTGTAAAGTTTCGAATCAACTGTCACTAATTCTGTTGCGTTTTCCACGCGTCTCGCTCTGACAGCAACTATGCACATAGTGACCTCGCCCGGATGCACTCTTAGCTGAAAAGAGAAACTCTTAATGCGGATATTTCATTGATATTTATACTATTAGGGGAAGTGGAAAGTTCTGTCCTCTTTTCTTTAAACCAAACTTTAAAACATATGAATAAGTCCCAACAGCTTTTCTTCGAGGTCGGATCAGATGTCAGAAGTTCAGTTAAACTTCACTTCAACTGGATCTTCTCTAGTTCACATTTATAGCCCGTGGAAGGCAAAATTTTCTAACTTGATCATAAGCGTCATTGCATGTTGTATGGTTTCGTTACAGGTAGCAATCCAACATTAGCTGCTTTAGAAACTGCGCAGATTGTTTCTGAAATTCAAAGAAGGCAATTCGATCTTAACGATGATCGTCGAACGGGGCTCATGAACTTTTGATGAACTTTTAAAAGCTGCAGTGAAAGAAGATCCTCGACAATCAAAATATTATTCCAAAGACTTGATGCGCGTCGATCTACTGTTCAACAGCATCTGAAAAAGATTGGAAAGGTCTATAGAGAGTGTGTCTGGGGCTCCTCATGAACTCACTCCAAACAACAAAGCAATGCGGACAGCAAACGAAATTGCCTTCTTTAAATTTCAAAAACCATCAACTGCAATTCCTAACTCTCACACCCTCTGGATAGACAGCGTGTATGTTTTTCACTGCTGTTGTTGGATTGTTACCTCAGAGGAATTCATAAAACATGCACTGACGCATATAATTCTCTTAGAAACTTTTCTCTTCCATGAGCTATAGATGTTTTTGAAATATTAGCTGGAGTAGATTCAATTAAATTTGAAGTTTAATTGAAGATCTGATATATGATCAGACCAAGAAAATACCTCCTAGGACATATTCATGTTTTAAAATTTGGGGAAAGAAAAGAGGACAGAAGTTTTCGGTACTCCTAATATTTAATTTATATCATAACTCGTCGTTGAGAAAACGGGGCACCAATACAGGTAATCAAAGCGAGCACTGAGAAAATAGAAGTGCTTCCTCTGATTCCTACGCACGAAAAATAGTTATGAAAATTCGTAGAAATAATCGCAAATATTATATGTGTCCAAATATTCCTGAAGCTGGCACCAAATTTCGATTGAGTGGTCTGGGAAAAAATGGTTTGAGTTGACTTCGCAAATTTCTGCTCCAAGAGCGAAAAATTATAGTTCATTTAGTCTGTTTATTCATTTTCTTTCATTCACTGACATGCGTGAAGTATATTTAATTTTTTTCAACCAAAAATACTTTCTAAACAAATTTTTAATTTGGCTTTAGGTGTGACTTACAAGGTCATATTTTGAATTGAGATCTAGAAGTTTATCTATTTTCTAATGTCTGAATTTCGCCTTCTTTCCCCGCAAACTTCAAAAGACATTAAAAAGATTTATTGCACAGAAGCCGAACCTTTCTATTAGACTCCAAATGAGGTGTTTTAATGCGTGTGAATGAATTAACCAGGTTTTTGAAGAAGCCATATCGCAAAGTGCGTTTGAGCTGCAACAAAACAATGAGGGTTAAAACTAAAAATATCTCACAGTATACAGAAAGCACAGTGTCAGGTAAGGTTAGTAACAACAATGGCTTAAGCTATTGGAAATTATTGAGTTTGACTAAATCTGTCACTGGAATATGTGTGAGCGAATATCTCTTGTCCTCGATATATTTTGTTTCTTCAGAACTTTCCAAAATCTAAATCTTATAACAGAATCATTCATGATAAACTGTGTTATTTTAAAAATAAAATAACGGGAAAAAAGATGGTTGGTTCGGATGAGTTCAGACGGAGTAAAATTGGACGAGATTGGGTGGATTAAATTGGCATTTTGTTTGGTGTGAGTTTGGTGTGAGTTTGGTGTGAGTTTGGTTTGAGTTTGGTTTGAGTTTGGTTTGAGTTTGGTTTGAGTTTGGTGTGAGTTTGGTGTGAGTTTTGTGTGAGTTTGGTGTGAGTTTGGTGTGAGTTTGGTGTGAGTTTGGTGT
The DNA here is from genome assembly GCA_030386875.1 of Morinoia aosen. Taxonomy (NCBI): domain Eukaryota; kingdom Metazoa; phylum Arthropoda; class Malacostraca; order Amphipoda; family Talitridae; genus Morinoia; species Morinoia aosen. Next base: position 23,848,449 of record CM059558.1, read on the forward strand.
GAGTTTGGTGTGAGTTTGGTGTGAGTTTGGTGTGAGTTTGGTGTGAGTTTGGTGTGAGTTTGGTGTGAGTTTGGTGTGAGTTTGGTGTGAGTTTGGTGTGAGTTTGGTGTGAGTTTGGTGTGAGTTTGGTGTGAGTTTGGTGTGAGTTTGGTGTGAGTTTGGTGTGAGTTTGGTGTGAGTTTGGTGTGAGTTTGGTGTGAGTTTGGTGTGAGTTTGGTGTGAGTTTGGTGTGAGTTTGGTGTGAGTTTGGTGTGAGTTTGGTGTGAGTTTGGTGTGAGTTTGGTGTGAGTTTGGTGTGAGTTTGGTGTGAGTTTGGTGTGAGTTTGGTGTGAGTTTGGTGTGAGTTTGGTGTGAGTTTGGTGTGAGTTTGGTGTGAGTTTGGTGTGAGTTTGGTGTGAGTTTGGTGTGAGTTTGGTGTGAGTTTGGTGTGAGTTTGGTGTGAGTTTGGTGTGAGTTTGGTGTGAGTTTCGTTTAGGTTAAGGTTTAGGTTTAGTTTTAGGTTTAGGTTTAGGTTTAGGTTTAGGTTTAGGGTTAGGTTTTGTGGTTAGGTTTTGTGGTTAGGTTTTGTGGTTAGGTTTTGTGGTTAGGTTTTGTGGTTAGGTTTTGTGGTTAGGTTTTGTGGTTAGGTTTTGTGGTTAGGTTTTGTGGTTAGGTTTTGTGGTTAGGTTTTGTGGTTAGGTTTTGTGGTTAGGTTTTGTGGTTAGGTTTTGTGGTTAGGTTTTGTGGTTAGGTTTTGTGGTTAGGTTTTGTGGTTAGGTTTTGTGGTTAGGTTTTGTGGTTAGGTTTTGTGGTTAGGTTTTGTGGTTAGGTTTTGTGGTTAGGTTTTGTGGTTAGGTTTTGTGGTTAGGTTTTGTGGTTAGGTTTTGTGGTTAGGTTTTGTGGTTAGGTTTTGTGGTTAGGTTTTGTGGTTAGGTTTTGTGGTTAGGTTTTGTGGTTAGGTTTTGTGGTTAGGTTTTGTGGTTAGGTTTTGTGGTTAGGTTTTGTGGTTAGGTTTTGTGGTTAGGTTTTGTGGTTAGGTTTTGTGGTTAGGTTTTGTGGTTAGGTTTTGTGGTTAGGTTTTGTGGTTAGGTTTTGTGGTTAGGTTTTGTGGTTAGGTTTTGTGGTTAGGTTTTGTGGTTAGGTTTTGTGGTTAGGTTTTGTGGTTAGGTTTTGTGGTTAGGTTTTGTGGTTAGGTTTTGTGGTTAGGTTTTGTGGTTAGGTTTTGTGGTTAGGTTTTGTGGTTAGGTTTTGTGGTTAGGTTTTGTGGTTAGGTTTTGTGGTTAGGTTTTGTGGTTAGGTTTTGTGGTTAGGTTTTGTGGTTAGGTTTTGTGGTTAGGTTTTGTGGTTAGGTTTTGTGGTTAGGTTTTGTGGTTAGGTTTTGTGGTTAGGTTTTGTGGTTAGGTTTTGTGGTTAGGTTTTGTGGTTAGGTTTTGTGGTTAGGTTTTGTGGTTAGGTTTTGTGGTTAGGTTTTGTGGTTAGGTTTTGTGGTTAGGTTTTGTGGTTAGGTTTTGTGGTTAGGTTTTGTGGTTAGGTTTTGTGGTTAGGTTTTGTGGTTAGGTTTTGTGGTTAGGTTTTGTGGTTAGGTTTTGTGGTTAGGTTTTGTGGTTAGGTTTTGTGGTTAGGTTTTGTGGTTAGGTTTTGCGGTTAGGTTTTGCGGTTAGGTTTTGCGGTTAGGTTTTGCGGTTAGGTTTTGCGGTTAGGTTTTGCGGTTAGGTTTTGTGGTTAGGTTTTGTGGTTAGGTTTTGTGGTTAGGTTTTGTGGTTAGGTTTTGTGGTTAGGTTTTGTGGTTAGGTTTTGTGGTTAGGTTTTGTGGTTCGGTTTTGTGGTTCGGTTTTGTGGTTCGGTTTTGTGGTTCGGTTTTGTGGTTCGGTTTTGTGGTTCGGTTTTGTGGTTCGGTTTTGTGGTTCGGTTTTGTGGTTCGGTTTTGTGGTTCGGTTTTGTAGTTAGGTTTTTGGGTTTAGGTTTTTGGGTTTAGGTTTTTGGGTTTAGGTTTTTGGGTTTAGGTTTTTGGGTTTAGGTTTTGGGTTTGGATTTTGGGTTTGGATTTTGGGTTTGGGTTTTGGTTTTGGGTTTTGGTTTTGGGTTTTGGTATTGGGTTTTGGTATTGGGTTTTGGGTTTAGGTTTTGGTATTGGGTTTTGGGTTTAGGTTTTGGGTTTAGGTTTTGGGTTTAGGTTTTGCGTTTAGGTTTTGCGTTTAGGTTTTGCGTTTAGGTTTTGCGTTTAGGTTTTGGGTTTTGGGCTTAGATTTTGGGCTTAGATTTTGGGCTTAGATTTTGGGTTTAGGTTTTGGGCTTAGATTTTGCGTTTAGGTTTTGCGTTTAGGTTTTGCGTTTAGGTTTTGCGTTTAGGTTTTGCGTTTAGGTTTTGCGTTTAGGTTTTGCGTTTTGGTTTTGCGTTTTGGGTTTGCGTTTGGGTTTTGCGTTTGGGTTTTGGGTTTGGGTTTTGGGTTTGGGTTTTGGGTTTGGGTTATGGGTTTGGGTTTTGGGTTTGGGTTATGGGTTTGGGTTTTGGGTTTGGGTTTTGGGTTTAGGTTTTGGGTTTAGGTTTTGGGTTTAGGTTTTGGGTTTAGGTTTTGGGTTTAGGTTTTGGGTTTAGGTTTTGGGTTTAGGTTTTGGGTTTAGGTTTTGGGTTTAGGTTATGGGTTTAGGTTTTGGGTTTAGGTTTTGGGTTTAGGTTTTGCGTTTAGGTTTTGCGTTTAGGTTTTGCGTTTAGGTTTTGCGTTTAGGTTTTGCGTTTAGGTTTTGGGTTTAGGTTTTGGGCTTAGGTTTTGGGCTTAGGTTATGCGTTTGGGTTTTGCGTTTGGGTTTTGCGTTTGGGTTTTGCGTTTGGGTTTTGCGTTTGGGTTTTGCGTTTGGGTTTTGCGTTTGGGTTTTGCGTTTGGGTTTTGCGTTTGGGTTTTGCGTTTGGGTTTTGCGTTTGGGTTTTGCGTTTGGGTTTTGCGTTTGGGTTTTGCGTTTGGGTTTTGCGTTTGGGTTTTGCGTTTGGGTTTTGCGTTTAGGTTTTGCGTTTAGGTTTTGTGTTTAGGTTTTGCGTTTAGGTTTTGCGTTTAGGTTTTGGGTTTTGGGTTTTGGGTTTTGGGTTTTGGGTTTTGGGTTTTGGGTTTTGCGTTTAGGTTTTGCGTTTAGGTTTTGCGTTTAGGTTTTGCGTTTAGGTTTTGCGTTTAGGTTTTGCGTTTAGGTTTTGCGTTTAGGTTTTGCGTTTAGGTTTTGCGTTTAGGTTTTGCGTTTAGGTTTTGCGTTTAGGTTTTGCGTTTAGGTTTTGCGTTTAGGTTTTGCGTTTAGGTTTTGCGTTTAGGTTTTGCGTTTAGGTTTTGCGTTTAGGTTTTGCGTTTAGGTTTTGCGTTTAGGTTTTGCGTTTAGGTTTTGCGTTTAGGTTTTGCGTTTAGGTTTTGCGTTTAGGTTTTGCGTTTAGGTTTTGCGTTTAGGTTTTGCGTTTTGGTTTTGCGTTTTGGTTTTGCGTTTTGGTTTTGCGTTTAGGTTTTGCGTTTAGGTTTTGCGTTTAGGTTTTGCGTTTAGGTTTTGCGTTTAGGTTTTGCGTTTAGGTTTTGCGTTTAGGTTTTGCGTTTAGGTTTTGCGTTTAGGTTTTGCGTTTAGGTTTTGCGTTTAGGTTTTGCGTTTAGGTTTTGCGTTTAGGTTTTGCGTTTAGGTTTTGCGTTTAGGTTTTGCGTTTAGGTTTTGCGTTTAGGTTTTGCGTTTAGGTTTTGCGTTTAGGTTTTGCGTTTAGGTTTTGCGTTTAGGTTTTGCGTTTAGGTTTTGCGTTTAGGTTTTGCGTTTGGGTTTTGCGTTTAGGTTTTGCGTTTAGGTTTTGCGTTTAGGTTTTGCGTTTAGGTTTTGCGTTAAGGTTTTGCGTTAAGGTTTTGCGTTAAGGTTTTGCGTTAAGGTTTTGCGTTAAAATTTTGCGTTTAGGTTTTGCGTTTAGGTTTTGCGTTTAGGTTTTGCGTTTAGGTTTTGCGTTTAGGTTTTGCGTTTAGGTTTTGCGTTTAGGTTTTGCGTTCAGGTTTTGCTTTTAGGTTTTGCGTTTTGGTTTTGCGTTTAGGTTTTGCGTTTAGGTTTTGCGTTTAGGTTTTGCGTTTAGGTTTTGCGTTTAGGTTTTGCGTTTAGGTTTTGCGTTAAGGTTTTGCGTTAAGGTTTTGCGTTTGGGTTTTGCGTTTGGGTTTTGCGTTTGGGTTTTGCGTTTGGGTTTTGCGTTTAGGTTGTGCGTTTAGGTTGTGCGTTTAGGTTGTGCGTTTAGGTTGTGCGTTTAGGTTGTGCGTTTAGGTTCTGCGTTTAGGTTCTGCGTTTAGGTTTTGCGTTTAGGTTTTGCGTTTCGAGTTCAGGTTTTGGGTAGGAGTTTGGAGTTTAGGAGTTTGGAGTTTAGGAGTTTGGAGTTTTGGAGTGTGGAGTTTAGGAGTTTGGAGTTTTGGAGTTTTGGAGTTTTGGAGTTTTGGAGTTTTGGAGTTTTGGAGTTTTGGAGTTTTGGAGTTTTGGAGTTTTGGAGTTTTGGAGTTTTGGAGTTTTGGAGTTTTGGAGTTTTGGAGTTTTGGAGTTTTGGAGTTTTGGAGTTTTGGAGTTTTGGAGTTTTGGAGTTTTGGAGTTTTGGAGTTTTGGAGTTTTGGAGTTTTGGAGTTTTGGAGTTTTGGAGTTTTGGAGTTTTGGAGTTTTGGAGTTTTGGAGTTTTGGAGTTTTGGAGTTTTGGAGTTTTGGAGTTTTGGAGTTTTGGAGTTTTGGAGTTTTGGAGTTTTGGAGTTTTGGAGTTTTGGAGTTTTGGAGTTTTGGAGTTTTGGAGTTTTGGAGTTTTGGAGTTTTGGAGTTTTGGAGTTTTGGAGTTTTGGAGTTTTGGAGTTTTGGAGTTTTGGAGTTTTGGAGTTTTGGAGTTTTGGAGTTTTGGAGTTTTGGAGTTTTGGAGTTTTGGAGTTTTGGAGTTTTGGAGTTTTGGAGTTTTGGAGTTTTGGAGTTTTGGAGTTTTGGAGTTTTGGAGTTTTGGAGTTTTGGAGTTTTGGAGTTTTGGAGTTTTGGAGTTTTGGAGTTTTGGAGTTTTGGAGTTTTGGAGTTTTGGAGTTTTGGAGTTTTGGAGTTTTGGAGTTTTGGAGTTTTGGAGTTTTGGAGTTTTGGAGTTTTGGAGTTTTGGAGTTTTGGAGTTTTGGAGTTTTGGAGTTTTGGAGTTTTGGAGTTTTGGAGTTTTGGAGTTTTGGAGTTTTGGAGTTTTGGAGTTTTGGAGTTTTGGAGTTTTGGAGTTTTGGAGTTTTGGAGTTTTGGAGTTTTGGAGTTTTGGAGTTTTGGAGTTTTGGAGTTTTGGAGTTTTGGAGTTTTGGAGTTTTGGAGTTTTGGAGTTTTGGAGTTTTGGAGTTTTGGAGTTTTGGAGTTTTGGAGTTTTGGAGTTTTGGAGTTTTGGAGTTTTGGAGTTTTGGAGTTTTGGAGTTTTGGAGTTTTGGAGTTTTGGAGTTTTGGAGTTTTGGAGTTTTGGAGTTTGGCTTTGAATTTCGGCTTAGGGTCTCGTTTGTGGCTTTGGATTTCGGCTTTGGTTCTCGTTTGTGGCTTTGGATTTCGGCTTTGGTTCTCGTTTGTGGCTTTGAATTTCGGCTTTGGTTCTCGTTTGTGGCTTTGAATTTCGGCTTTGGTTCTCGTTTGTGGCTTTGAATTTCGGCTTTGGTTCTCGTTTGTGGCTTTGAATTTCGGCTTTGGTTCTCGTTTGTGGCTTTGAATTTCGGCTTTGGTTCTCGTTTGTGGCTTTGAATTTCGGCTTTGGTTCTCGTTTGTGGCTTTGAATTTCGGCTTTGGTTCTCGTTTGTGGCTTTGAATTTCGGCTTTGGTTCTCGTTTGTGGCTTTGAATTCTGGCTTTGGTTCTCGTTTGTGGCTTTGAATTCTGGCTTTGGTTCTCGTTTGTGGCTTTGAATTTCGGCTTTGGTTCTCGTTTGTGGCTTTGAATTCTGGCTTTGGTTCTCGTTTGTGGCTTTGAATTTCGGCTTTGGTTCTCGTTTGTGGCTTTGAATTCTGGCTTTGGTTCTCGTTTGTGGCTTTGAATTTTGGCTTTGGTTCCGGTTTTTGGCTCTGAATTTCCGCTTTGGTTCCGGTTTTGGCATTGAATTTCCGCTTTGGTTCCGGTTTTGGCATTGAATTTCCGCTTTGGTTCTGTTTTGGCATTGAATTTCCGCTTTGGTTCTGTTTTGGCATTGAATTTCCGCTTTGGTTCCGGTTTTGGCATTGAATTTCCGCTTTGGTTCCGGTTTTGGCATTGAATTTCCGCTTTGGTTCCGGTTTTGGCATTGAATTTCCGCTTTGGTTCCGGTTTTGGCATTGAATTTCCGCTTTGGTTCCGGTTTTGGCATTGAATTTCCGCTTTGGTTCCGGTTTTGGCATTGAATTTCCGCTTTGGTTCCGGTTTTGGCATTGAATTTCCGCTTTGGTTCCGGTTTTGGCATTGAATTTCCGCTTTGGTTCCGGTTTTGGCATTGAATTTCCGCTTTGGTTCCGGTTTTGGCATTGAATTTCCGCTTTGGTTCCGGTTTTGGCATTGAATTTCCGCTTTGGTTCCGGTTTTGGCATTGAATTTCCGCTTTGGTTCCGGTTTTGGCATTGAATTTCCGCTTTGGTTCCGGTTTTGGCATTGAATTTCCGCTTTGGTTCCGGTTTTGGCATTGAATTTCCGCTTTGGTTCCGGTTTTGGCATAGAATTTGGGGTATTAGTTCTGGTTTTTGGGTTTACGCTTTGAATGTTAGGTTTTGTGTTCCGAAATGGAGTTTTAATTTCGGGCATCGAATTTGGATTTTGAATTTTGAGTTGGGATATCGGTTTTGAGTTTTGAATTTTGAGTTGGGATATCGGTTTTGAGTTTTGAATTTTGAGTTGGGATATCGGTTTTGAGTTTTGAATTTTGAGTTGGGATATCGGTTTTGAGTTTTGAATTTTGAGTTTGAATTTTGAGTTGGGATATCGGTTTTGAATTTTGAATTTTGAGTTTGAATTTTGAGTTGGGATATCGGTTTTGAATTTTGAGTCTAGATTTTGATTTTGAATTTTGAGTTGGGATATCGGTTTTGAATTTTGAGTCTAGATTTTGATTTTGAATTTTGAGTTTCAAATTTAAATTTTGATTTTGGTTTTAGATTTGGGTTTTGGCTTTAGGAAATGAATTTTAAAATTCATGTTATGTGTTTGAGTTTGGGTTGTAGTTTAGATTTGAATTCAAGGTTAGGCCTTTAAGGGGACGGTTCGGAGTAAAAAAAAAGTCTGTAAGTTCTCGGTGGATTTTTCTGATATATCTACCGTCGATGTAAATTGTTATTAATAACTTTTTTGATTTGTGCAAATTTATTGTAACCATACGTGAATAAGATTTTTCTTAAAAAAACATGAAAAAACATGTGTTGCGGAAAATCCTACTCCTCCTACAATTTTCAACTCACAGAACTCAGAAAATATTCTCTAGATAGCAAATTGTCTTGTCTAGAGATCCGGTGCAAAAGTTTTTTGATTATTTGATTTTTTGAATTTTGAGAACTTTTTTCTCCAAAAATAACCTCTTTTCCACTTTTTTGAATAATTTGCTTCTAATTTTCGAGGTGAATTGAAATTTAAAAAACTTTTGCACCGGATCTATTTTCCTTTTCAAACGCTATTGATTGGTATGCTCGCCATCTCTGTACCTTCAAAACGGTGGGAGGAGTAGGTTTTCAAAAATCAAGAAGGTGAGTATTCAGAAAAGCAATTTTTCCAAAAAAAAATTTTTTCGTTCTGTACTAATTTTTTAATTGAGTCTTCTCAGTGATTCTGTACCTTCTTATGTACCTTCAAAATAGTGGGTAAGGATCCATATCAGAAGTCAAAATATATAAGTTTCAAAACAGGGTTAATTTTTCAACAATTTTTTATTTACAATGCTGACTAAATTTTTTTTCAAAAACTTGTATTGCTTTGTAGCTCTTTTTAAGCCCTTTCGATTGATATTGTCATTCCTGTAGCTTCAAAACTCCGGGAGGCGTTTATGTTTACATAGCCAGCTAATTAGCTGATGACTCAGCAGCCGGACTCAAAACAAACACTCAATTACACCATCATAATTTATCACTGAGTAATACTATGTTTCGTTTGAGTACGAAAGCATTTCAAGTTAGGCCATGAATGAACTCTCTTGCTATTCCAGTAGAGAAACTCAATACTGGCTCGTAATGGGGGGGGAAGAGGGAGGTCACCCATCCATTGGCGCACCCCAAGGTCACACTAGTGCGCGTCTTTTACCCCGTCCAGAAGACCAACCAATTGACGTACTTGAAAGCCAATTATATCGTTGGATGCGCAAGAAAAATCTCTATAAGATGAGTTTATAAACTGAAAAATGACCATAATCTGAAAATAGAACCGAACCGTGCCCTTAAGTTTTGGGTTAAACTTTTTGGTCGTAGGGTTGGGTTGAATTTAAAATTTCAGATTTAAATTATGTTTTTGCTTGGGGTTTGAGTTTTGCCGTCGATTCGGTTTCGTTTTTCAGGTTTAGGTTTTAGATTTTGGGTTTGGTTAGGGTTTTAATTTCGGGATTGTTTTAATTAAGTTTTGGTTGGGGTTTGAGTTTTGGATTTGTTTTGAGTATTGGGTTTGATTTGGGTTTTAGGTTTGATTCATGTTTGATTAGGGTTTTGCTTTCGGTTCATATTTGGTTCTGGTTTGAGTTTTGAGTTTTGGGCTTGAATTTGTTGAAGGATTCAGTTTTTGGTTCGAGTTTTGGGTTGTGGCGTTTTTCTGGGTAAAGGGTTTTTAGTTGATGGAAAAATTTTATTTATCAGGAGATTTGAATTTATAATTTTCTTATAAAATACGTGTAACTCCTTACGTTGAGAAAAATATCGCCAAAATGTATTAAAAATTTTCTCGTTTCTCCCTAGAAAAGCATTGAGGATTTGAAAACGAGGTTTCGAAGTTATTTTTAGTCAGCTTGATTCGTTCTAGGATCCGAAGTTCATTTTGTGGATTAAGATCTTTCCTTGACTGAATTTTATCAGAATTTTTAAAGAAATTTATGAAAATTTCCGACCAAATAAGCAGTATTTCCGGGTGTGCGGCCGATTATTGAATTTCTTTGAAAGTTTCATTGATTTGAGAAATAGTGAATTATAGAGAGAAGAAATGTCTCCCTTTTGTTTTTTCCAAAAAATTCGCATAATAAAAGGTAATTCTCTGATTCCTCGTTAAAAATGACTTCAGAATCGGAAAACAATGTTTTAAAATTATTCTTAGTTTCATTCACCTTAGGAAAAGCCCGAAATTGAACTTGCAGATTCAGACTTTTTCCGAACATATTTTCAGAAGGATTTTATGAGATACTCATACAAATTTCTATTGAAATAAGTATTTTTTCCTGATCGGGCAAGTATTTGAATCTCGAGGATTGTATTTGTGAAAAAATTTCATTGACTGAATACGTTGATTGAAAAAGTGAAAAAATATCGTTAGGGTACATATACCTACGATTTTTGCAAAAAATTTCGCAAAATAATAATGTTAGAAATTCAATTATTTCTTAACAGGAATGACTTGATAATCGGAAAATGAGATTTAAAATTAATCTCAGCTTAATAAGCCGTAGGTAAACTCAAAATTTATTTTGTGGTCAGACTTGTTATGAACATATTTTCATCAGAATTTTATGAGATATTTATAAGAAGTTAGGGTCAAGTAAATAGTTTTTATTGATGTACAACTGAATATTAAAGCCATAAAAAAGTTTTATTGATACTTTAAACATCGAATAAAAAGTTTTAAAATACCGGTAGGGTAAATACCCCCCTACGATTTTTACAGAAAATTTAAAAAATGTTAGGAATTCAATGATTTCTCGATAGAAATGACTTTAGAATTGGAAAAAGAAGTTGTAAAATCATTCTTAGCTTCATTCGCCATAGGAAAACACTATATTCAACTTGCGGATTTGAACGCTTATAGAAATTCATCAGAATTTTATGAAATATTTAAAGAATTTCCTGCAAATACATTGAATAGTTTTCCTGATGTACATTCGAGTACTGAAATTATCAATAAATCATCACTGATTTTTGAAACATTGAAGAAAAAGTGAAAAATTATCGTAAGGGTCATTGCTAGTGAGAAACCAGAGAATTTCCAACTTTTTATTTTGCGATATTTTCCCCTACGATATTTTCCCACCTTTTCATTCAATGTTTCAAAATCAATGAAACATTTAGAAATTTCATTTCGAGTGGGAATAACTTATATATATGAAATAAGTATTTTCTATTTAGGAAATAGTTCCTTTTAAATTGTCTCTGTTTAGGAAATAGGGCCTTAGGAGCAAAAAAATGTCAGATAAGCCGTCAACACGTGAACGCTAACGAATATCGTTAACCAACCCCAGGAAACTATCGCGTTGATTTGGGTAGCACACCTTTACATTTGGTGCCCTTGTACACTCAAATCGAGTCTCTCTCTTAAAGCAAAAACGGAAGAGAATCAAACGAACAATTTGCGGTCGGGAGCGAAGACACTAATGCGTCCACGTAACCCTTGTAATCGCCTCTGTCACGGCTAATTTTTCTGCAATTAACTAGAGTCTGGGTCGTAATGAGGTCTTCTTATCGCAGTGGCGTGACCGACTTGTTGTAATTTACAACACCGTATCACAAGTTGAGAGTCTCGTCACCATCGTCAGTTGTTTGTCGCATGTGGTGCTTGCGTTCTTGTATTCCTATTTTTGTGCATGTGTGCTGATTTCGCAGTTATTCTGCTCAATTTCTCGCTCATATATAGGGCAGTTTCGCAGTCGTTACTCTCCATCACCCTTTCTCTTCGTCTTCCTTTTTTACGCTTTATCAGCGTTTTTCTTTTCATTTCTCCGTAGTTTCTCTTTTTCTTTCCCTTATTTTCCTTTTTCTGTTTTCTTTTTGTCTGTGTCACAAAATAGTTCCGCTGTTTCTTCACTACTCAGAGTACTGTATGATCAAACTTATTTTAATTTTGTGTCCTGTTTTGACAAACAGGTTCAATCAATACTGTACGGTCTCATGTACCGCTGTGAACAGATCTAGGCGGATATGTCATAGCTTCACTGAATTCGAGAATTATCGCTCAACATACTCTCCTGTAGAGCATATTTTTATAAATTTATCTTGAGTAATTTATCCTTCGGTTCCTTTTTCTGTTTTCAGTTATTTTTGTGCATTTGGAAGTTTTTTTCTCAAAATTTTGTTTAGCTCTTCGGGTCAATTTGAGTGATTCGATACGTACGCGATTATTTGTTATTTATTTCACTTCTTAGATATACTGTCTTTGAAAAGGGGCATCCTTCTCAGGAGGGTACAGCTATTGTATTTATAGAAATTAGCGTTTCCAGAAGGAAGATGTGAGGTTCTGAGCTGTAAGTTAGGTAGGCTTCCCTTTGGTTTTTGTGCACCACCGAACACTAATAGATTTTCCAATTTCTTTTGCTCCTGCTGTTGTTGCACAGAATAGAATAGACTATTTCCATATGCGTGTCGTGTGAAAATCCTCTTTGTGCGTAGATTCCTCATTCCGTAAACTCGGTTCTAAATGTGCCTTTCTCATACTCTCAAACATGCCTGTTATGGTTAGGGAGGCTTATGCTAACATGATAAAAAAAAAACGTTTTTTCACGAGTACCCTACTTGATTAGATCTCAAATAGTAATTTGAAAGTAGATATTTCTAGGTAATCTGCAAAAATACAATTTTATGTAGTTGAAATCTGTTTACAGCTGAGTTTTTCTGTCAGTCTCAGATCCTCAAAATTTAAACTATATAGTCATTAAAACCATTAATTTGGTACTTTCTGTTGTATAATTCTATCACGATATTCTTTGTGCGAAGAGTATAGGCCGACCAGCTATCAAGTATATTCATTAACTTTCCAGTCCTTGTTCAGCCGTGTGCAAGGAACTAAAACAAAGAAACCTTACCTCTCTCGCACCAGGGTCAGAGAGAATAGTATCATGGACTTTCCATAAATCATCAAGATAGGCAAAGGCACAGACTGATGGCAAAGAAGATTGTGCTAAGTGATTGTGTCAGTCGTAAATCAACGTTGTTCGGACACGGGCGGAACACCGTCATGTCTGTGCCTTGATTTATTGCCCTTCCAGTTATTGGCAGGCTTCATATTGCCTTCTGACATTGTGGAGCACCATTAAAATTGTCTCAGGGCCTGCAGCTGTTGACGAAACCCCATCACCACTAAAGCAGTTCTCATAACAACTCACAGAAATTATTCGAAGCTCTTGAGTTGAAACTAGAAATCCGTAAAATATTTTGGTTTGCGTTGAAGATTGCAGCGATATAATAACTTCTGCAAATTTTATCGTTATTTTTTACCTCTGTGACGATTTTCAAGGCTCTACAAAGATATTTATGTAGAAGTTTCGAATGCCAGAAAATATTAGTGCTTGTTCGTCTTGTTAAGAAGCCTTCGGAACATTTGTGCGCCCAAACATTGGGCATTTTTGATCTTTAATTATTTTCGTCATGAAGGTATTTTCAATGAATTCAGCACTTTTGAGTTAAGCTTTATCAGCAATTACTACAGTCAACAAAAGTTCAATTATGAACTTTTTGTTCATAGTATGAAAAAACAGGATCATTAAAAAACGACACTCATAATTTTATGAGTCTCGATTCGGTTTCTATTGCATCCTTGTGCCAACACGAAGCTTCTTTGCTGAACCTCAAATCGCTTTTATGCCTCAAACCTCAAATTTCGGCGTGTGTGTAATGAATGAAACACTCATCACACATATTTTCAGCAATACCCTATTCATAATAATCCATCGGGTTATATATCAGGGGAGTTGGGGGACCAAACTGTAGGCTTGTGACGGTGTCCAGCGTAAATAATCGTGTAAAAGTTCATGTGTAGTATTCAGGTGACCTTTAAATGTTCGTAGAAGATGACTTGAACTTCTTAAAGCCATGATGACTGTAATTTACTATGCAGTTTTGAATGTTTGTCAGATTTACCTTAAACACTATAAGCAGAGAAAGAACTAGCTGCACATGGTGGAGAAAAGACTTTTATTCCTATTTTAATCATAATTCACACATTTCAGAAGTAGTTTTTTATTCTAGCAAGGTACATAACTCTTTGCAAAGTGCTTAATCTGCTTTAAACTTGGGGAAATTAATATTTTCCATGTATTGTAAAATGAGCGACTTAGGATTACACGAAGCTCACGGGAGGAACGCGGTTTATCGGGAAAATGAGAGTAAGATAACGAGGAATATTGCCACAAATGACTTGAAGCCTCATTATTCAAGATGTAAACGCGTTAGCAACTCACAGAGATTCACAAGGAAAAACCGACTAACCTAGGCACATGTTTATCTTGTCCAATTCAATGAGAGTGAGCTTAAATCCAACTTTGTATTTTCAGATAAGGAGCTTCCTACCATCAAGGCGAAGCTCGACTCCATAATGACGATGGGGCGGAGACAGTCCCTTACAGGTGAGAAAAAAGGATATGTATTATAAGTCTAAGTTCTGCCTTAGTTATGATGTGGCTGCCAATTTCAAGACAGAAATATCCTATCATTTTCATCATAGATCTAAATCTAATTACAAGTCATAATAATACGAGTGTAAATTCGGCCTTGGTTATAATGTGGGCTTCCAATTTCAAGACAGAGATATCCCATCATTTTTTAAACAAGGATTGAAAGGGATAATAAGTTCGCATATAAAATGGGTATTGTTTTTTGGTAATAAAGAAACAAAGTTTTTCAAAAAAACATGCAGGTAACTTTCCTACATGAGTGCGCAATCTCTCGTACGTCAAACAGGACAAAACAGTGACTATTTTAAAAAATCCAGGAACAAAGAAATGTGTCCCTCTCTATCGCCTGATCAGAACTCAACGAGAGTTCAGCGAGATCCATTCTCGAGTCTGTAACTGTTGCCTCTTCTCGCATACCAATTGAAGTTCTGAAATGCTCTATCAAAAAAAGAGGGAAAATTTCCTCAAGACACGGCACATAATGTGGCAGTGAGTTAATGCGATAAATTACTGTTCAATATTTTAACCTCTAGCCCAAATAACTTATTCCAATTTATCAAAATGTCATGAAATACATTATCAACATGGTGTGATACAGTTTTTCAATTTTCTCATTTAAATAAATATAAGTTTGATGGTCCTGACCCTTTTGTTCGTACCACATAAGTTATCTCTATTACAGAAAACTGCAAGCCAAAACAAAATACCTTCTTGTAAAAACGCTTCAGATTTCCATATTTTTTTTAATTATTTATACTGAATACTGCATTTATTGATATTGAATTATTTATATTAAATAAAGCATTATCCTGAATGCATTTCCACTGAATACAGCATAATAATTGGTTCGAGCCCAAACCCAAATTTTCTTGAACGGTTTCAGATTTCACGTCGTCAGCGTTGAAGAATATTTTGTTGCAACGCTAATCTAGTGAAGGAAAAATGAAAAAATTCTCGATTGCCTACACATTTATTGAGTTCAATTGGGTGTATGTTTCCTCGGAACATAGACTGACGAAGACGACAAAGTTCAAGTTCATTTTGCCTTCGGTACAATCTTACAGAAAGTTTTCAAGTAATGTTATTAAGTGGTTGTTTTATGCACTGATAATAGATAGCATCAAATGTCATTTCCAGATCAGTCCTGGTAAGCTGGCAGGGATCACTCCTAAAAACTTCAATTACATTCTACGAAGTACTTACAATATTTTTTATCATATCAGTCCAATATTTTTAGCAGTGGTTGAAATTTGTCGGTTTACTTAAATACTAAATGGATTTTCTGAAGACACTCTTAACATTAAACGTTGACCAATTTAACCTTTTTTAACCCAATTGAACGTATGATATTCAGAAACTTACTTGCAAAGCAATCAAAAATCGTATACTGAAGTTATCTCGTTCTCCTAACCAGCAAACCTCTTCATATCATTAGTTTAATGAAAATGAAGTGAAATTAAATAATCGATACGAGTAGGTAATTTCTTTGTAAGTTACTGGCTCTGAATGACTTTACTAGTGTCTTTGCTATAGTGTGAAAAGTGAATGAAAAATTTTGACCTATGTTTTCCAATTCATTGCATTTTTTTCAAACAATATTTTACCAATACTCTAAGCCATGGTGTAAATTTGAAGCGAAATGGAGATATTATAAAAAAATTCAAGCAAAAACAAAAACTACGGTGGAGCAAATATGAGTTCAATGAACAATAAAAAATGAGACCTACAAAATTTACGCTCACATAAAAATTGAGGTTTATAAAATTTACAATATACCAAAGAATGGGACATACAACTTTCACAAAACCGTCAATTTACGAATAATTTGTCGAAGTCAGAGCCAGGAAATACGCAGTGGGTCCGTCATGCCCAGCCGGTATTTTAACAGGATCCTTGGGCGCTAAGTAGGGCAGACAATGTTTACAACGCCTTCCCGAACGGTGGTCAGTAACTCTACCCATACCTGGGAGAACAGTGACCCCAATAGGCTAAGCAGGAGAATCCCTCTTCTGTGCTCTTCATTTGAGTCGAAAATCAGTTACTCGAGTCACAACCAGGTGCAAATTTAGCTTGAGACAATATGAAAATAATAATTATAATAGGAATAACATTAACATGTTGCAATGCTGAACCCTTCATCGGTGATTCACGAAAAAAAATCTTTCCTCCATTTCTTTCTGCGTCATACATTCGAAGTAAGCAGAACTTACCGATTGGTATACACGAGGCTCAGCGTACTTGGCTTGCTGGAGGTAATATTTAATAAAAAAACTAAATTGCGGAGGTAAGCACACTTAGTTCAATACATTTTAGCTAATAGAATTTCTCCTTGGGTCAAGTTCGTGAACTGTAATTTTAAAGTCATGTCAAAGAATGAAATGTAATATCAAAGTCATGTTTTACAAATCAAGCGGTGAGTGATTTCAACTTATATTATATTTAGTCACTTAACATTGTTCTTATTGAATTAAGAATTTTCCCCTCCATGTCAGTAAGAAAATTGGTGTTATTACGATGCACGGTCGAGCTTTAGAACGTTGTGGAAGGAGTTATTCTATTAAATTTTTTTTAATCGATTAGATAAAAAGGAGCAGAAAAATTATAAATTATTTCAAACCTTATTAAAAAGTACATAACACCTAAACAAAATTTGTATTTATAACAGCCGTAGTTGAATTTAGGGCTGAACACAAATTCGAAACAGGAAGAGCAGCCAATTGCGTAATATTTTTCGTGTACTTTAATGGACAGAAAAAAAGAGTCGAAAGCAAACGGCAAAATGAAAATGAATTGTGGTTAAAATTAAATGGCTGTCATGGAAGTTTCAGAATGTATCCAGCGGGCTATTTCAGCTATGAAAATTTTTTGCAATGCGATAGAATATTATTTGAAAAACTGATTCAAAAATAAGACTCGTTTTACACCCCTTTTCTCAGGATTTTAAAATCCAGGTTTTTCATAGATTATCAAAACCAGGCTATAAATAAATAATGGAGATATAATTTTGGCCAACTGTAAAAATTGGCTGAACCTGTTTGATTTTGAAAGGTGAAAATAAAATATTACCCATTCGCAATAAATGACATCACTTTAAGTTCAAAACCTTATTCAAACGCAAATATGGAACAGGCAAATAAAATCCAAGGTTGTTAGAAAGTGAAAATCAAATTAATATAGGCATAAATACGTCTCAAATAATGTGAGCAGCAGCTCTTGGCTGCATAAAAAAACTAGTTTCATGGAGAGCAGGTGTTTTTAATTATGTAAAATTATCGTTAGCAATGAAAAAAGAGTAGTTTCCTTTCATTTAAAAATAATTCTCTATAAACTATATGCTTCGTGTGTTTTAAGTAAATTACCCAGTAACATTTCACTTCAAATTTCGAGGAAGAGCAATGACCAGTTTAGTACCAAAACAAAAAGAAATTCGGTATATAAATTGATTTTTATTTAAGTAAGATGAAGGGTCACAGAAAAGAACATGAGCCCACACAGATCACAACCGAGTGCACTGTTATAAATAATATATAAATAATGTATAAATATAAATAATAATAGTATAAATAATGTATGGGAAACAGATTTATCAGTTAAGAAATTTCATAGCAACATGTGCACTGTAATGGAGAGTTGTAGAAATTTGTTTTGAGTTGTAGAAATTTGAGTTGTAGAAATATCATAGCAACATGTGCACTGTAAGGGAGAGTTGTAGATCACATGTTGCGAAGTCAAGGTTTTTGGGGGAAATGTAGAATTCCTGAACCTATCTCAGCTGAGCAAGAGCTGATTTACTGAAGTCCGCAAAAGATTTTGGAAAACCAGCGTCCTCCACAAAAAGTCTGTATCAGTCTTGGCTGATTGGCTCTCATTTCTTTCAATTTAAAGCACTAAAAATTGCATGAATACCTTTGTCAATGTAAAATTTAATCGCCTTGTACGGAAAAAGCCAATTCGGTACCTATTGTTTCGAGTGATCAGTGGACTAAGCAGTTATGAAGTTTTGAAGCTTACTCCAGTGTTAAGCTCTACGTTCTCCTTTCTCCTCCGTGCCCTCGAGAATCATTCGCGAGTCTCGAGTTCTATTCCGTTTTTCCTCTCATTTTTCCGTCAAAATAGGACTAGAATTACCTTCTTTCATGTCCTGGCATTACAGCACTTTAATTAGATTTTCTGTCATAGCTCCCTTCAGCGCAAGTGTGTTTGAAATATGAGAATAAAATATCATACCCATTGCAACAGCTGATAGACCGCAACAACAGCAGCACGCAGTTTCTAAAAGAATTGAATGAAGTAAAGTAAGTAATGGGAAAGACTAAAGGAAAAATTCAGGGACTCGGTACACCTTGCTGAATCGAAATAAAGCCGATTATTCACGTTAGAATAGCGTAATTATAAAAATAAACAAGAAAATAACCTTCTAAGGCAGTGCTACGGATTAGCTTCCTCTGATTGTTATTTACCCAATTCCTAACATGCTGGGGAAAAGTCGTCTGCTTTCCCATCGAGGAGAGCTCGGGAATCTCATTTTCTTCGAAGGGTGTTCATCCTCGATGCAAAGCGATGCAGTCTTTCCTCGAGTAACTCTTTAGAGGTCAATTCTAATTACCTGAACGTTGAGCTATCATTTAGCAGTCACCAATAAGTGCTCATCACTCAGCTGATCCATCACTAGGAAGTGATCATTATTCTACAACTGACATATCACTATGAAGTGATCATCATTCAACAACTGATCCATCACTATGAAGTTACCGTCATTCCGCAACTGATCCATCACTTGGATTTGATCATCATTCAAAATCTAGTCCATTGCAGGAAACTATCATTCAACAACTGATCCATCACTAGGTAGTGACCATCGTTCAACAATTGATCCATCACTAGGAAGGGATCATCATTCAACAACTGATCCATCACTAGGAAGTGGCCACCATTCAACAACTGACCCATCACTAGGAAGGGATCATCATTCAACAATTGATCCATCAATAGGAAGTGACCATCATTCAACAACTGATCTATCACTAGGAAGTGACCATCGTTCAACAACTGACCCATCACTAGGAAGTGATCATCATTCAACAACTGATCTATCACTAGGAAGTGACCATCGTTCAACAACTGACCCATCACTAGGAAGGGATCATCATTCAACAATTGATCCATCAATAGGAAGTGACCATCATTCAACAACTGATCTATCACTAGGAAGTGACCATCGTTCAACAACTGATCCATCACTAGGAAGTGACCATCATTCAACAACTGATCCATCACTAGGAAGGGACCATCGTTCAACAACTGATCCATCACTAGGAAGTGATCATCATTCAATAACTGATCCATCACTAGGAAGTGGCCATCATTTAACAACTGATCCATAACTTGGAAGTGGCCATCATTCAACAACTGATCCATCACTAGGAAGTGACCATCGTTCAACAATTGATCCATCACTAGGAAGTGATCATCATTCAACAACTGATCCATCACTAGGAAGTGGCCATCATTTAACAACTGTTCCATAACTAGGAAGTGGCCATCATTCAACAACTGATCCATCACTAGGAAGTGACCATCATTCAACAACTGATCCATCGCTAAAATGATTAGTCAGCAATTAATCCATCAGAGGAAATAAGACATGCAAATTTAACTAGCGTGGCGTTCTTGTATTAGCCTGGATTAAAAACCATAAATAAAATTGTAAGGGTACACGATTCCTTGGTTACTTTGAATAGCACTTGCTTAGAATGTTAGAAAATAGAGTTATCTGCATCGGTAGTGATATGAAGATATGTTTGTTTGTCTATACACTACACGCTCAGGCGATTACGCGGTACTGATGCCATAGAACGTACATGAAATGGAAGAACACATGTTAAAACTTAACTTACCTCGTGAGTTCTATATATATTATTTATATATTTTATATATACACACAAGTAGACGCTCTTTTCTATCAAAAAGAGCTGACCTACTGATATGCTTCAGAGTATTGATTGTCAGGCAATCTTCGGAATAATCCTCGTCTTAGCTATGAGCTCTCTGATCTAATAGAAGTTACAATATTTTTCTTAAGTAGGAGCTCAAAGATATATCTTTGTGCAGTCGCTTTAACTCATCTACGAATGTTTCATCTAAGCCTTAATTTAGGGGGTACGTAGCATACATCAAACATGATCGATATGAGCAAAAGTTCCTGTCGAGTGTAGACAGTAGAAATCTGAAACTTTTCGTTTCTGCCTTTTGAAAAGTTTCCTGATTCTGAAGTTCAGCTTCACCATAAATAACTTCACACAAATATTTTACTCCTAGTAAAACATTTATTCTCTTCTGTAATTTGTTTCATTGCTGAGCAACCAAGGGTTTTATTGGTTAAAGGTCTGCTGTAATTGTCGCATCTATGGTATACACTAATTTGCTAGAAAATTTAGAAACTCCACAAATAGTCCTTCATGGAAAATGAGTTGCGTTTTTAGCTCACGTAAGAGAAAGAAATTCAATCTGGGATCTATGTAAATGTCAGCTGAAATGAAATATTTTCCGTGAAATATTTTTAAAGAGACTACAATTCAATTCCAGTATTTTACCAAACGCTTTATGCGCGAACATTATTGTTGTAATTTTCATTGACGTGAAAGCTTCGATTAATCTTTTTCCAAACAATTAAGATTTTTACCCAACGATTTGAAACTATTTTAATTTCAAAGAGACGTTAAACATTACACAAATCCATAGAACAAATAATAACCGTTAGATATGATAAAGTTATTGTTCGTAGAAGGTACAGTTAAAAACCTATCGTTAGACACATATTCCATACACTACATGAATTATTGCAGCTCTAAGTTTATTTACATTTTAAAATTTTCCGTAACCCATATAACCAAACTTCGTCGCTCTGTAGCAACAGTCTCAACTTCTGATAAATAGTTCAGTTTCGAATCGTTTTTACAACAAAGTCGAGAAGCAAGGTAGAGTTTAATGAGCTGTGACATACATACACCTTCCCAGTCTGTCGCAGTAGAAGACAAAGTGTTAGTAAAACACCGTACACTATGAGTCATAAATCATTCATAACACAAAATGATAGGCACTACATAGTTCCATGAAAATTTTAACGTTCCGGACAGTTTAACATCGCAATCTCAACATTAACATGGTGGTTGCCGTCAGTGGCCAAAGATGACTCAAGAAGATATCGAAGGAATTCCTAAATTCGAAGATTCGCTGTACAACACACAAATTTCCTGGCTTATCATCAGCTGCTTTATGTACACTAAATTTTTTTCATACTTCTTGAGAAACATTTTATATATCAAACGAAGAGTTGCAAACCAACTGAAGACAGCCGACTACATTTCGCGAATGCCAGGCATTCATAGGTCTGGAAGTCTAGGGCACGCGGCTGCATCTACATGAAGATAAACAAAATTTTATACATGATATAGAGGAGCTTATAGCATCGCAAGGCTCCTCCGATTAAGAGGAGTGTAAGGAGATGACCGAGCGCCAGTCGTGTCACCAGGAGGACCTGAGGGCGCTGGTGGAGGTGGTGAGTGATTACGGTCGTCACACAGCAGGTTTTCGTTGAAGCTATCGCCTCCTATGGACCCATCTCTACACAAGCTACCCGCGTCACTGTCGTCGTGACTGCCACGGTAGTAAGCACCTGTTGCTGGAAAAGGGTTATTCCCTCCACTGTTCCTTCGAGGATCATACGTGGACTGCATTGCTTGAGGCTTATGATAACTTTGTTGCTCGTGGGGTTGGTTTTGCACCTGCTGAAAATGGTTCTGTGAGCCCGGGTTGAAGCGCGTGGATCCTCCGCTGGTCCGGTGCTGCAGATCTTGCATGTCGTGTTGCGGGGTTCCTCCACTCGAAACCGATCGATCGTGAAAAGAATGCCGCGAACTCGTCGAAGAAGAGTTGCTGTGATTCCGAGCGGCATTTCGGCCCAGTGTGAAAAATTGAGGCTGTGAAGATTCTGGCGCAACAGAAGTGCTCACTTGTGGCTCAACGCGAGTCACGTCCGGAATTGACATTGAAAGCGCACGCTGGGTGTCAGATTCTTCGGCGTTGGCATTACGTAACTGTGGCTCAAGGGCCCTTGGAAACTCTTCATTTCTTTCTGGAGAGCCCACTTCATCGGAAGGAATGTTGCCTCTGTTACGACCCGAATTTGCCGCTCTGCGAAGCGATGGAGAGGCGTCATTGTTCGGACTATTGCTTCCTTCTTCTCCCATGTTGAGCAAAACAGAACCTCTTGAAGCAGAGGTCACTAGAAGAGACCCTCCATTGACAAGCGGCATTTGACCATTCCCACCATTTTTATGGTGTTCTTCGGGTTGGTTAGATCCATTCTGTCTTTGGGGTCTGTTTCTTTTAGCGAATCCTGCAGGGAAGCAATAACAATAACCAACAAGTAAGAGCAGAACCAGCAGAACTCCTCCAACACTCCCGGCAATGACAGCCACTCTCTCACCACGGCCTTGACCCCCGCTCCCAAGTCCGCTAGAAAATCCTGAACCTGCAAGGAAGTAAATTCAATGAGCAATCAATAAATCAAGTGAATAACTTTGAGAAACATAAGTCATGGAAATTGAAGGAAGTAAATTACCCTCGTCAATGATGCAATTAATAGTTGAAATAAATAGATTTGAGAAACGTTTACCATTAAAACGAGCGAGTTTTGGATTAAGGAAAAAATCTACAGATTGACAAAAACGACTCGAAATTAATTTCCAAAAAAGTATGTTACATTCCGATAAGTGTTACTTAACTAGCTCACCGAAGGAAGGCAATTTAAGAGTCCTTACAAAAATTTGGAGCATTGAAATTTTATGAACTTGAATTTTTCATTTTCATCCTAAACTTGGTAAAACTTCTTTACTACTTCTTAACCTAGCAGTAGCATCATGAGGAGTAATGCTAGTGCTACTGAAAAGTTATGTCGACAGTCTTTTAGCTACAGTCTATTAGTACTAACTAGTAGTATTCGTAGTTGTGGTAGCATTTTGTGTTAGTATTTCATTAAAATATCCTTTGTGAAATTTTACTTCTAAGCGTAAATTTTCATAAGCTATTCCATAACGAAACCACTGCATTCCCGAGTTAATTTAAACTATGCTTATTGTAGCATGTTAAAGAGTATTGTAGGGTTTTTCGCTGATAAGTGTAAAGCGATTAATATTATTAGGCCACTCTATGTCATTATCTTAGCTGCTTTCCATAAGTTTCATATATATAATTTCCCCAGCAAATCATCAAGAAGTTTGCCCCAATCGAATCGAACATAACGCAATATCTGACCTTTTATTAACGTTACCAATCCATCCTGATAAATCATCTGCCTTTAGATCTTCTCTCACAAGGCTTCGATCAATCGGTACCCGGCGATCACTCTGCTTGCGCGTTTTGATCGCAATCGAGGTTTTTTGCCTCGAGCACATCACGGGGCCAGCGGCCGTCATCATTTGGATCACCCGAAGCATTCAAGTGGCGCCCTTTCTACATCATTAGACTGTGAATGGCTTGACAAAACCGTATGATGCCTTCCATCTCCCAGTGGACCCGCTCTTTGCCAACCACTTACCCAAATTAGATCGGCCGTCTTGAAACACGGCGCAGACCGAGCGTTTAGCGAGAGGAGGCAAACGAGATCAAGATCTTTGGGGTAAATGCGTCTTTGACTTCAGGTAAACAAACCTGGAGGAATTTTAAACGACGAATTTTTGGCTAAACGTGCCTTTGAATTCAGGACCTGGACCCGAAAGGACCAATTGGAGGAAATTGCAGGTGAATTGAAATTTTATGAACTACGTACGCAGGTGACACGTAAACGTCTTTCCTTGTCTAAAATAACACGTTAGAGATATGTGATAATTTAGCAACATCATCTAATATTGAAATTCATCTTCTAAATTCTTAATCGAGTAATATATAATTTTCGAAGTAAAGTATTCATTGCAATTTAGTGCCCGTCTAAGCATGCGGCTTCTTGCTGTAATATTGAAAACAACATTTAACTAATTTTATTTATTGAGAGGAATCAATGTAGTTCACTTTATACTCAACCATTCAGTCAGAAAAAATGTAATGCCAGAGTAAACGCCCCTGCACCAATCCTATTCGCCAAGAAAACTTGAAATTCACAAAAATATTCCTCTGCTAGAAGTTTTCATCCTCTATAATTTATGTATTATACCTGAAACCCTTCGCGCTTACAGTAAAAACCTATCCCCGACACTGGCTTCACGGTGTGAATTTGTAGTTTAAAAACAGCGAATTTGAGCGCATAAATACTGCACTTGCTATGATAATTTATTGTACAGAGTTCACGAAATTTCTATTGAGAACTATATGAAACAGATAAAAGCGTCCGCAACGTCTAAAATATGGCCGATTTCAGATGAATATGAAGAACGGGCACATATGGAAACATAAGAGTGAAGAAGCTCTCAGCGCGATCAGAGATTTATTTAATGCCTGAATTCACACTCAGCGTTACGGCTCCTCAATTCCTTTTATCACTTTGTGAGCACACGGTCCTCGATAACACTATTCTAGTCTAGTATATTGCCTACATTTTATTTTTTCTATTCTCTTTTGATCCTTAAAATCACACTTTTATGAAACATTGGAGTCAAGGGTGATCGTAATGTCAACAATTAAATCAAGAGTCTATTCACATTCCTCGCTTATAGATTTTAATGTTCAGTTAACCCTTTAACGTCCGAATTTTTGTACTCATATTACCGTTAACACAACCACCGTCACTAAACTGGCGCTGGCATCAGGCAGTCACCGATATCAGGATGGGATAGGAACTGCCACTCGACAGAGAACTCCAAAGAACACATTAGGGAACTAATTGAATAAGAAATACAATATATTGAGGGTATTTTTGAAAGAGGACACTGGTGTCCTCTGGGGCGTTAAAGGTTTAAATTAGCAGGTGTTCTAGTATCAATATGGCACGTCATTGTCTGCTCATAATGCATTCTACGATTACCTCGCCATTGCGAGTGAATAATTCAAGAATGCAGAGCTACTGCTTAGAAAATACTACGGTGTTCAGGAGATAATTTTTAACTCGTTTCTACGATATCGTTGAAAGCAAGCACCATTAAATGCAGCATTAATTTATTCTTGACTTGCAGATTTTGGAAAACATTCACTCAGGATAATGGAAATCAGAATTGTTGCCTGATTCTTCCTTTCAGCTGCCTAAATATACATTTCCGGGACGAGTTTATTAAAAAAATTACCGTCCTATCCCTTCGGGACGACACATCAATGATTAATGTTCCTCTTTGTTCATGAGACTGCCACGGAACAGGAGTATACATCAAGATATAATGGAAAGTTTTCTGCTGCATTTCCCCATGGCAGTAGAAGAGTTGTTGCAATCACACAATGAGGAGTTAGTTCATTGGAATAGTCCACCTTCAAACTCGAACCTTATTTATATGTCTTTATGCCTGCTGGTTAGCATAAGTCATTGACAGTTGTGAGTAAGGACATTTAGGTGAGCGGTAAATTATCACTTTGGTCTTCTTGACATACGCAGTGCTTGCTATCATGAACTAAACGTAAGAGATCGAGTAAAACTTCACAGACCAAGACTCTTTTCAAGAACGGAACTAAATAGAATTTAACTAAGGAAATTTCAATCCAATGTAGAAGTTATTATCTAAATCTCCACTCATAAGTCAACGCTTCTCTAAAATGTTCATTCGAAAGAGGTATCGACAATCTCATCATTTAAGCTGTCAACACACTTTATAGTAACAAATATCTTTCCTAGTTGAAGAGAGTAAGCGTTATGTATTTCAAGAACAAAGTAAGAATTTACCACTCACGAAATTGTCCTTGGTCACAAGCTGTCAATGAATAATGCTAACCAGCAGGTACGCAGACATATGAATAAGGTTCGAGCTTGAAGGTGGTCTACTCAAATGAACTTACACCCCATTGTCAGATTGTAGCATTTTCCTATGATTTAACTAATACTTTGTGTTAATAACAAAATAATGTCACCCGAACAATCACCTGCCCTGTCAATAATTTCTGTATACCTTCATCTACTCTCTCTATTTTTATTATGAGCAAATTACGTTCTAAACTATTTCAGAATCAAACTGAGAAGTACCAAGTGATTGCAGCGCAAGTAATTACTTGCAAGGAATATTGTAGATCTAAACCCAAAATTCAAAAATCCTTATTGTCATTACAAGAAATTTATTGATCCTTACCAACTTTTGCCTAAACGATTCATGATTGCAACTATGACCTACCAAGACACTCTCTGACCTGAACCAGCTCCTACTCAGTCAAGCAGTGGGGAGAATCATGACCTATGTAGACAATCTTTGTCGTCTTAGTCCTAACAGACAATCTCTAGTATGACCTACACGGACAATCCCTGATCCAATAATTAATTAAAAGAACCCATTATTTTAACCATGACGTCAAATAATCCCATGTGCGAACTATTGCCTTAGCCAGATGAATCTAAGCTCCCATCTACCCTAATAAATCATTACCTTTTCCTACTTAGCTTACTCTAAGCCACGACCTACCCAACTACCTCCAGAGCATGACCTACCCAACTACCTCCAGAGCATGACCTACCCAACTACCTCCAGAGCATGACCTACCCAACTACCTCCAGAGCATGACCTTCCCAATTGACACCAAACCATGACCTACCAAGCTCCCCTAGACCATGACCTACCCAGCACCCCAGATCATGACCTACCCAGCACCCCAGACCATGACCTACCCAGCACCCCAAACCATGACCTACCCAGCCCTCCAGACCATGACCTACCCAGCACCCCAAACCATGACCTACCCAGCACCCCAAACCATGACCTACCCAGCACCCCAAACCATGACCTACCCAGCCCTCCAGACCATGACCTACCCAGCACTCCAAACCTTGACATACCCAGCCCTCCAGACCATGACCTACCCAGCACCCCAAACCATGACCTACCCAGCACCCCAAACCATGACCTACCCAGCCCTCCAGACCATGACCTACCCAGCACCCCAAACCATGACCTACCCAGCACCCCAAACCATGACCTACCCAGCCCTCCAGACCATGACCTACCCAGCACCCCAAACCATGACCTACCCAGCACCCCAAACCATGACCTACCCAGCACCCCAGATCATGACCTACCCAGCACCCCAGACCATGACCTACCCAGCACTCCAAACCTTGACATACCCAGCCCTCCAGACCATGACCTACCCAGCACCCCAAACCATGACCTACCCAGCACCCCAAACCATGACCTACCCAGCACCCCAAACCATGACCTACCCAGCACCCCAAACCATGACCTACCCAGCCCTCCAGACCATGACCTACCCAGCACCCCAAACCATGACCTACCCAGCTCTTCAGACCATGACCTTCCCAACTCCCCAGACCATGACCTACCCAGCTCCTCAAACCTTGACCTACCCAGCTCCCCCAAACCTTGACCTACCCAGCTCCCCCAAACCTTGACCTACCCAGCACCCCAAACCATGACCTACCCAGCTCCCACAAACCATGACCTACCCAGCTCCCCCCAAACCTTGACCTACCCAGCACCCCAGACCATGACTTACCGAGCCGCTGGTCCCGCAGCGTGACCCTGTCGATGGCAGGCGGGCGCGGCAGCCAGACGGGCGCAGCGTTGCTGGGAGCGCCGCTGTTGCCAGACGCGTCCACGGCCCGCAGACACACGTATAGGGTCTGTGTTGCCGAGAAAATAACATTTCAGATCAGTAACATTGTTGTTTTAGTATCATCTTCATATTCTAAAAGTTACTTGCAATATCATTGACATTGTTGTTTTGGTAACATCTTCAAATTATAGAAATTACTTTTAATACCATTACGATCGGGGTTTTATTATCATCATCAAATTCTAGGAATTACTTGTAATATCATTAAAATTATTATCGTTATTCTTTTTATTATTATTTCAAATGATTAGTCAATGGTCTCCAGGAATAAAATATGAGCTAGAAAGAAAAGTAATGTTAACGCTAAACTCGGTTTGATATACATTTTGTTTAAATAGTTCAGATATTGAATTACCACTCCGTACAAAAGGTAGTCGTGCCCTTTAAGACATCCGATGTACTAAGATATCCAGTGTGAGGTGAATAAGCCTGCCCACTTGCGGTGAGTAGGGATACTCGCGGCGGACACCCTACACCCTCATGAAACTACACGCGCGTGTACGCTCCAAATTAGTGACATTAATAACCTATCACAAAATTCTCTACGATACATCTGAAGTGAAGATATGAAGAAAATAATAGGATAAAAGTATACGAAATCCGATGAATAACTAAATTGACCTAATATTGTATGGCAAATTTGTTTTGCGTTCAAACACGCACGAGAGGTTTGGGTTAGATTAGAATACGATAGGTTAAGTTAGTTAGGTTAGATTTTGGCTCATTCAACTTGAAAAATAATGGTTATGATAGTCTCAAGTTGGTAATGGGTTAAGTTACGTGAGTTCACCTTTGGTTCATTCAACTGAAAAAATGATGGAGATAGGTCGGTAACCGTCAATTGGTAATGACAATTATTATAAATTCTATTTTTAGGGGCTTCACTACCGCTGGGATATTTCGTGATTCTCACAGTGAGCCTGGCTTATGAATTTGTATTAATCTTATTTTTTCTGAAATACTTAATTTTTCCTCTTTTTTGTTAATTCTGCAAAGATTTGCAGCCCAAAGAGGTGGAATAGACGAAAGTTTCGGTGCTATTACTAGAAGGAAGAAATTAGATGCCCTGATTCTAGCTTTTTTCTTATTCAGTAATAACATGATAATGCTAGTCGATTAAGCAGAGAAATGACGAGAGTTAGTTCCAGATTGGAGAGAAATAGAGGTCACAGTTCGCTTATAATTTTCATCTCCAAATGTGTGCACAGAATCATTACAGTGCCTGAGAGAAGCGAAAAAGATTCATTTGTAACAATTCATAGTTATTTTATCAAACGCAATCAACTTCACTCATTATTGTAAGCTTACGTGTAACTCATTGCCTGTAATTTAAATATCACAAAACCATCTATGATTTCAAATGAGGGAATGAAAAAACATAACAGGACATAAGCGTATAAAATCAAATGAATGATTAATTAAATTAATATTGTAAGGCAGAACAAGTACTATTTTTTAAACCATCACTGTAAGGTATCGACTCAATTGAGTTGAGTAGTAATGTTATCCTTTTGTTTTCAGAATAATTTCAAACACGGATCATGAAAAATTGCATGTATACAAACACAATTTTTCAAGGAATCTCAGCTGCTATATTCTCATTTTCAAGATTGTCTTAAATCAAGGCGATTCCTAGTACGAATTTTACGCATACGTTAGCCAAATCAAATAATTACATAAGCTAATTAAATCACAGATCTTTACTAGCTTCGAGGCAACAGATGAGCTTAGTTCTTCATTCTATTTATTGAGACAATATGTCTGGTTTTCAGGCATTTTCGAAATTCATTGTCTATATCTTCATTAAAAAATATTCAATCTCCTCATAGTATTTTTACTTCCAAACGTTTCAAGTTTCTTTTAGTCGAGTCCACTGAAACCTAAAATATTTTTTCCTACTCAATCTCTGGTTTGAAAATATATTTTAATTAATAGTTCAACATTTACGTTCTAATCAGTCACAAAGTTAACCTTGATTAAAAACTCGAGCTTTCCGAACACTGGACGCACGACTACGTTTTGTATGAAGTAGTAATTCAATATTTGAACTATTTAAACATAATGAATATCAAATCGAGTTTAGCGATCACATTACTTTTCTTTCTAGCTCATATTATATTTCTGAAGAACATTGAATAATCATTTGTATGATTTAAATCATATTTATAGCTATCACGGGGATTCAGTGTATGTAATTTGAAACGCAAGAAACAAAACAAGTATATACTTATAGTAATTCCTAAGTTTGCTAAAGTCAACGTATTCATTTCTATGGACACGAACGAAGGAAACTCGAAATTCTGCATCAGCTTCGCATCTAAATACTCCAGTGAAGAGAAGACCAACGCATTCACTGCGATGGGTTCAAACAAATAAAACTCGATGTTATGCACCAGTGGAGTTTCACATCTAAGTATTCCAATGCAGAGAAGGTCAACGCATTCATTTCTATGGACTCGAACAAAAAGAAACTCGAAATTATGCATCAGCTTCGCGTTTAAGTATTCCAATGCAGAATATTCCTGGAAGCGCAGCGCAATCAAATCGCTTCATCATCGGCGAACCGCCAAGTCACAGCTGGACTTGCGCCAGAGCAGGCAAGACTGATAGAGGCCGTAATGCTGGGCTCATTTGAGGCTTTCTTCCCTTGCGTTTATTAAAAAGTGTGAAATATTGCGTCGCTTCTCGAGCTCCAGCATTCTCCCGGCAGTAGCTGCAGTTTTCATCCACGAAATTTGTGTATTTCAGTGAAATGAAATAGCGTGCGTGTGTTGCTTGAGGTGGTGATGCAAAATTGGTCGAAACGTAACGCCAAGATTTCGAATAACGTATTCCCTAATGGAAAAAATTGAGCCTTCTGGCCAGGAATTGATGCTAGTTTTATAGTTTTGATAAATTTTATTTCTTCCTAAAGTATAAACGACGTACAAAGTACAACAATTAGGAAAGTTTGACTATCACATGCATGATGTTTGAGTTGAAGTGCAATTCTAACATCTCTCAGGTACTGTCAAAACAGGCCCCAGAACTCGTTGCAACCTCGCTTATTTTCACGAATTTCTCAGCGAATCTTCAATAGCTTCATATTACAATATTCAAAAAGCCCGCATTGAAGTATCTGCTGCTTCATTTCATTAAGCAATACAATGCATTCATCATAGAAATCCATGTCGGCGTTCGGTCATTCCGGAGGAAAATCAGACAAGCCAACTTTTGAATTCGAGACAAAGTTTGGCGGCAGCATCAGCAGGTAATTAGCAAGCTTAATGACGTCAGACTCCTCGCTTAAATTGCCCTAACTTCTTTCCAACGCTCGCCTGACTACAGTTCTAAAAAAGAGAGAAGCAAAAGCCACCTCAAATCAAGTTCCTCGGGGATATCACTTCTTTGTTCGAAATCGCTAATACCGAAACGTGGTGTACGGATAACTTTGCCTATCATGTTAACTCGGTGCTTCTGGTTCAAATCTCGAACGAACACGCGCAAAATAGTCCACTGTCATCGCTACGTTTAAAATATCAGAGCTGGCAACGGTAATCCAAAATTAGTTATTCATAAAGCAAATTTGATATCGAAAATAAATCATACGTTTGCTCTTTGATGATTGTCGAAGCGAGATGGTTGGTACACTATGACGACAAAATTTGAATGAGTTCGTGATGTACGTGGACACAATTGCGAACAACGAAAGAGAAAACATAATTTTTACTTATGATGCTCTATCTAGCCTAAAAACTGTTTTCGTGGAAACATTGGAACGTTTTTCTGAAATTGCCTAGACCTATTTTTGAATATATATATTTTATCATATTTCTATTTTTCTACGACCTATTTTTGGCTTAGTTTTTTCTATCTGAGTTTTCTTTTATTTAATTCGTCTAATTTATGTGGTCCTTCTATAATTCAGTTAAAGTATTTCCTAATTTTTATATTACTTTCAACCACTTGTCACTTTTGACACTTTAAAGCCAATAAACTGCTAAGCCAAATTTTACATCAATATACTATAAATTAGAAATCACTATGGTCATTTTTACATGAGAACTACATGAGAATTTCCTTGGTGTTGGCTTGCAAAGTTTCTGACATTTCCATTTTCAATTGTCTGTAAAAAAACTGAAGTGGAAAGTAGCAGTCAGGATCAATCCTGTAAATTTGTATTCGTATAACTTTTCGATCATTAATTACTGTTTCATACCGACCATTTTACTTACATACATAGAGTTGTGATATCATCCAAATCTTGAAAGATTTGGATGAAAAGTAAGTTGTAACTTATAAGTGATTCGATATTACTATTGCCTCTTATTTCTTGTTCTCATTTTCCCAATTAATTAAGATCTCTATACTGCAGTATCATAATTTTAAGTAAAACAATTCAGTACGACTATTTAGTAGCTCAAGGGCATGTACCGATTGGTAGAATTGATCACTTTAATATCAATACCTGGTGATAACAAATCAACTCAATACGCAGGCTTCAATTATTTTCCAATACTCATAAAGAAATTTACCATTAAGTGGCTCCTTCTTCGAAATAGCGAACCTAAATTGACATTTCCAATGACCCGCTCAAGCTCACCCATCCAATGGCCAGCTAAACTGACTCCCAGTGTACCCCAAAAAAAACACAGCTCACCCGCTCATTGACCCTCAGGTCCACAGTAGTTTCCTCCCTTTCTCCAGCAGGTGCCGGATGCGGAAGACCTTTGAGCTGTTTACCGCTGCAGGCGTTAGCGGCCTGCGCTTTGGAAGACGTGACCGCAGCCAAGTAATGGTGCGCGCGGCCCCAGTCTCTGTCACTGCCCACCGCAGTCCACTCCAGCACCACGTTGCCCGTAGACGAGTTCACCCAGGCGGTCAGGTCTGCAATCCTGCGAAAAGAGAGACGCTTTGTTAACGCTCCGTCCTCGTGCCGCCGTGTAGTCCCGTGTTGAGTTCGTCTAACTGCTGGCTTTTGCAGGTCATTAAAAAACGTGAGTTTTTAAGTGGTGTAATTTTGGAGTGAAGGATAACGTCGTCTGTTACTTTGATCGCATAAGTGGGGATGTTTGTCGTGTCTTGAATGTTTTCAGCCTCATATGTACGTCTCAATGCAGAACTTTGACATCCTTTTGATTGAATAAGAGTAACGTTAGATCGATAGATAGTTATTCGGAATAGACTAGTTATATCTCTCATCATCTTCATTGGGATTTGCGGAGTGATCGAATCTATGTACACTTGAAGAGGAAACAACTTTCACGCTGTACAAAAACAAACTCAAAGAGTCAAGCTTGTGGACGAAATTTTTTTTCTGAAACCAAGTTTCAATCATGATGCTAAACTCTGCGCTTAGGTATCAAGGCACAATAATTATTTTCAACGTACATATTACTTGACGAAATTACTTAAAACTAATTGCACCGAAATACTAGCTAACAACCAAAGAAAGAAATTTTCCTAAGAAAATAATGCAATTTAGTAACCTTCTTCGTTTGAAAAACTTGAATGTCTTTTACACAAAAAACAAAGCGTTCTGTAACAAAGAGCAAAAATTCTGTTTGAAAATTTTTTCGTTCGCTTTACGTCTAAATATTTCAGCTACAGCTGCTGGTGTGAGTGCTGATACGGACAAAATTAGTATTTTTAAAGATGCTCATCACTTTTACCAAGTGCTTTTATCATTATTCCAGATGCATATCATTTTCATTTTCCTCTAACAAATATTCCGAGTGTTTTATTTGTCCTCGGTAAGTTATTTCAGTTTTACGTTCCATGCTCTTGTCATCGACAGATAGGACTCAACCCGCCATAAATTCAGTGCTGTAAAGATTTGAAATCTTCTCTATTAAATCGAATACGTTACCATCAAAAATTGTGTAGGTATGAGCCTAAGCTAATCGAGCAAAAAATACTGTTTTTAAAGCTAAATAATGAAATGCAATCGTCACCATACATTCACTGAAGCTGCAATTTTCTACTTGGGCTATTAAAACTTTTGAGAACAAGACACGCTTGATTTTGACTAGCTTACAATATCTGGTGTAAGCTCGTGTCTTGTGTAACACGTTGGTCGCTATGTGAGCCGCCGGTGTACATGGAAGATATTTTCACCAACCTGCAAACTGACCGGTTGCCTCAAACTCAAGTTTCAAAAGCCCTTAATCAAAGCTAAATGATGGCACGATTTAGTAAGCGTTTGATATTTTAAAAATTACTCACAACAATTGTCTAAAGTGTGAGTTGTATATTGAACTTCAGCTTAACCCATCGCGGTTAACATCTTAAAAAATGATAGAATTGAGCTACGGGAAAGCACCGCCGGTGTCTTATCGTTCATACCGTACGAATAAATTTTATTAGAACAGATTGGCAGGAACATCACCTCTCTATTACTCCTTTGATCACGGATGACACTTCAGTATTGGTGTCGCAGTTAATAAAAAGCAACGTGGCGAGCAATATCATATTAGTTTTTCATGACTCACGAACCACAACAAAGGCGATCTGAAGAAAGCTAAGAAAAGGGAGTATTCAGATAGGACTGGAAACAACGTGGGATCTACTATAGACACTAGGTGGGTTCCCACAGCTCTGCTCAATGGAGTTACAATTAAAGGAGAAACAGGGAAAAATCAAAAGGGATTGCAAAAAAGGCATGAGAATTGAATGATAGAAGGGCCTAATCATGGTTGTATAAGTCTAAAAGAGTACTCCTAGGAAGCCGCAGTGCCCATAACGTGAGATAGACAAACCAACTTTAAAAACAATCTATAGCTTATTCTATGCTCTTAATGGGTCGTCGAGAGCTTAATGCCAAATTCTGATCGTTTACGAGAGATAATCTTAATTTATAGATGACATGGAATGCAATAAAAAAACAAAGGTATTCAAGACGAAGCCAAAATTAATTATGGATGAAGCAAAATAATGTTTCGCCCGAAGTATATTTCACTTAGAACGAAGCAAAATTTAATTTAAAACGAAGCAAGATTTGATTGAGAACGCAGCAAAATTTGATTGAGAACGCAGCAAAATTTAATTTAGACCGAAGCAAAATTTAATTTAGAACGAAGCAAAATTTAATTTAAAACGAAGCAAAATTTAATTTTGAACGAAGCAAAATTAAATTTAAAACAAAGCAAAATTTAATTTTGAACAAAGCAAAATTTAATTTTAAACGAAGCAAAATTTAATTCTGAGCGAAGCAAAATATCACTTAGAAGTAAGCAAAATTTCATTAAGAAATAAGCAAAATCACTTATGCAATGAAACAAAATTTCTTTCAGAACGAAGAAAAATTCCACTTAAAACCGAGGCAAAATTTTATTTAGCACGTAGCAAAATTAAGGAGAATTTCATTTAAGATGGCGAAGTTTTGTGTGGTCGATGCCCAAATTGAACAATCTAAATAAGAGTCAGCAGAAGAAAACAGTATCCTTTAGACAAAAATAGACAAGTTGAAAAAAGCCTGTATTTGAACGGACCTATAGAGAAAATATCTCTTCAGTGTTATAACAGGCGCATATACGAAGTTAATGATGAAATGTATAATATGACATTCTTTTTACCCTAGCTAGACAACAAACACTATAAAGTCCGGTCAATTAAGAAAGTTAGATCAGTTTTAAACAACGCAATGCGCAAGAACTATCCCTGTGAATTAACAAGAGCAAGCGCTCAATACCAACACTAATGAACTGCAGAGCACAGTTTTCTTCGCTCCAGCCTTGTACGTGAATAGATTTTGAGTCCCAATTTCATAGCCAGGATAACCGTTGCATGGAAGGGCAATATTTCTGGAAGTTAGTATTATTTAGGGAACTTACAACATCGAGACTGGCAAGCTGGCGAGCTATTGAATTTCATGACAATATCATAAGGTTATATTAGAGACGCTCTGCAAGAGCTCTCTCATGCAACTCCCCAGCTTAGTTAATGGTCCAATTTCGGTCAGCAAACGGCCGGCTAGCGCGGCTAAATGACTACTACTCGTTACTGGCAAGCACGGCACCAGCGCCAAAAGTCTACGGCTAAAACCTCCCTTGACCAAGCTTAGCGATTCTCGTAGGAATTTCAGGCCTGTCTTTTGGAAAAGAAAGTGTTCCAAAAGGAGCCTTTATGGATGCAGGGGAAGTTGGACACGGAACGGCTGCAGGTCTGCAACTATATGAGGGCGGTGCAGAGCTCAGTTAGTGTAGAACCTTCTGGTAAAAATCTCGCACGCAAATGAACTTAAAACGAGAACACAGTAGAGGTTTTATTCAAAAAGCCTGTATTGGAAACATGACACGCGTCTCAGCCTAAATATCGTGGAATTTAGAATTTGGTTCAAGAAACTTTCAGCAAATTTGAGGATTCCGAATGTAAATTTAAACAGAAAACAAAAGAAATTACTCTTTAAATTTTTTATGATTTCATGCCAACGCACCAAAGATTTTTTGATTACGCGAAAAAATTCCAACTTTTATGTACAGATTAAAAAAAATTAACACTTGATATACAATAATTAAACAATTCATTTTCCATTCATGCCTTGTTCATGATTCATATCAAGACAAACACTTAATTCTACAATATTCAAATTTTATTCACCAATGAATGATTCGGCACTTTTAACGCAAGCACAAACCTCAGTGGATATGAACACTTGAACGACAACCAGAGAGCTCGTGTTAAGTCACTGACTAGCGGGCAACTTGGGCTTTTTGTTCTCCAATTTAAGCAAATTTGAAGGTTTTGATCACGTGAGAGTGATCACTTGGGTCATAAATTATGCCAAGTAAGCTTAGTATAAAGTCAAGGGGATACCATTCATAGGTAGTATGAAGTCAAGGGGATACCATTCATAGGTAGTATGAAGTCAAGGGGATACCATTCATAGGTAGTATGAAGTCAAGGGGATACATTTCCTACAGTTAGTATGAAGTCAAGGGGATAAATTTCATAGGTAGTTTGAAGTCAAGGGGATAAATTTCATAGGTAGTTTGAAGTCAAGGGGACACATTTCATAGGTAGTATGAAGTCAAGGGGATACATTTCATAGGTAGTATGAAGTCAAGGGGGATACATTTCATAGGTAGTATGAAGTCAAGGGGATACATTTCCTACAGTTAGTATGAAGTCAAGGGGATACATTTCATAGGTAGTATGAAGTCAAGGGGATACATTTCCTACAGTTAATATGAAGTCAAGGGGATACATTTCCTACAGTTAGTATGAAGTCAAGGGGATACATTTCACAGGTAGTATGAAGTCAAGGGGATACATTTCATAGGTAGTATGAAGTCAAGGGGATACATTTCATAGGTAGTATGAAGTCAAGGGAATACATTTCATAGGTAGTTTGAAGTCAAGAGGATACATTTCATAGGTAGTTTGAAGTCAAGGGGATACATTTCATAGGTAGTATGAAGTCGAGAGGATACATTTCATAAAGTTAGTATGAAGTCAAGGGATACATTTCATACAGTTGTATGAAGTCAAAATGTCTGGGAATGGTGTGTATCCACTCAAAGTCCTCTGCGTGTATAAACAGTAAGTTAGGAAAGTAATTCACGAAACAAGTTAAGAGTTGAAGAAGAGTGTAGTAACTGCTGAAAAACAGGACAGCTGGCAATCGCCAAAAATTCGTGAAAAAAATCGTAATGTCTGAACAAAAGGAACATGAAATAAAACCTTAAACTCGGGACCTTACATTTTCCCCTGGGAGCCTTATCCCGTAGATGCAGTAATTGTAGCCCTCCTGAGGGGATTTATTGGTTAAATTGTATTCATTTGGCAAAGAAAATATATCAGTATTTAAGGAAAATAGTAAAACAGAACAATAAATAAAATATAACAAGAGATTCCGCTCTAATTTTTAAAGTGTCATTGCTTAGATAAATAAATATTGCTTAGATAAAGAAATCCTTCCTATCCAATACCAGCTAAGGAACATAAATAAGTACAGAAACATTATGTTTGCTACTTTTCGAACTCTGTATTTGGTTGCCAAGCATTAAAGTTGATTTTTTAAACGACTAATCATAGAACTGATCAGCTTTGACATAGTCACGTCGCCTCTAGCATATACTTCCACCCCATTTTCATTCCCAAGAACGTAATTTGCATCAGCGTTTTAGGAAAGTCACAACTCTTGCATCTCTCAATCACACATTGTCTAATTATTTGTAAAATAGAAAACTGAGTTGGCTTGTACAAAAGGCTAACGCAACGATCTCGCTTCTATAGATTGCTGTACCTGGCGTGATGTGGGTTTTGGATCTCTATCTTGTTGATGATTAAAATCCGACCCAATGTTGCTTTCGCATTGGAGGATATAATCTGAAGTTTCAATGTACCTTGAACACGATAGATTAGTCGTTAGTTTTAGCCTCCCTACCCGCAGCCACAAATGCGATACAAAGAGAGGAAGGAGGAAGGCACCATTTAGTATGGAGTTAAGGAAACGCGGAATCTACGCAGAAAGGCATAGAAACAGTAAGTTGTGAAAGAAGATTACGAATCAAGACCAAAGTTGAAGAAGAAAGTAGTAGGTGCTGAAAATCAGGACAGTATTAAACCGAAAAAAGGTGGTCTTTAACATAACAAAAACATTTCATTTCAACAAAAGAAAGTCTACCTAACCTTCAGCTTGGGCCCTCACATAATCCCCCTGGGAGCGCTAGTTCCCATAAACACAATAGTTGTCTCCTTCTGAGGGGCTTGAACACGATATCAATGACTATTTTCAACAGCGATGAAGAGCCCAAACGAATGCATTACTTCACAGTGAAGTTCTTTTTTTATTAGGTTAAAGCTTAGTACCAGCGGAATTCATGAACTTCACTACGTTCTAATCAAATAAACTGCTATACCTCAAGTCATCTCCCAACGCCACCATACTTCATTCCGTAGTCGCCCAATGAATATGCTTTCCACTAATTGAAAATAGATGCATCATCGATTGTTGTAGGGTTTTTTCAAGCATCTTTTTCCAAATAAACTTTCTACGAACAACGCACACTGAGAAATTTTGGCCTCGCGATCATCAATTTTACGGTCTATGTCCACTGCTGTAAGCCTTGGATTTGCTCGAGACGGGCCTCTTATATTTCGATCGACCAACTATCAGTCATTCGAGGTCCACCTGCCCTGCCACCCTAGAGGGCCCCTCCCTCAGATGTCCGACGTGTTGGAGCTTTGAAATTGTAGAAGTTGATTGTTAGAACTGCCTGGCCTTCGTCAAAGACATTATACTAGAGCTTTGAAATTGCAGAACTTTATGGTTAAGACTGCCGTGCCAGTGTAAAGACATTATGTTAGAGCTTTGAAATTGCAGAACTTGATGGTTAAGACTGCTTTGCCTAGTGTCAAAGGCATTTTGCTAGAGCTTTGAAATTGCAGAACATGATGGTTAAGACTCGTGCTTGCGTCAAAGGTATAGTATTGGAACTTTGAAATTACTGAACTTGATTGTTAGAACTGCTTCACCTGTGTCAGAGACGACGCAACAAATTTTGCTTGGTGAGATAGGTTTTTGTGACTGTAGAAATATCATTTCCTTCGTTATGTTTCCATTTACCCCACTTCATAACAAGTTCGCCTTCCCATAAGGGAGGGATGAAGGAAAAGGTCTTCTTATCCAAATATTTGGGTGAGGAGAGAAAAGAGGAAGGCAATACTTAATATACATTAGAACCAAGAGAAAGGGGAATCTATGTTCCAGGGTATTCTCATGCAGGGTTCCTTGCGCACTAAAAAAATAAAATGAAAAGAAGTTCATGAAGCAAGATAAAAAAGATGAAGAAGAGAGAGTAATGGGAAACGAAAAATATTCTTCTAAGAATCTCAACATTATGAGCTTTAGATTATAAAATTAGGATTATATTAATAAGATTGTCGGCTATTTTTAGTGTCCTTTACCATCAAAATGGTGTTTCCGAGAGAAGAAATAGGAATGAGCTATTAAGTATTGAATTAATCTGTACACAAGGTGTGCCCCACACAATGAGCATAGAGCAATTAAATTGAAGAGGACTTATAGAACAAGATAGAAGTTGGTGAAGAAAGGTAGATGCTGAAAAAAGAAAAGCAGTGAGCTGAAAATATTGGCTGTAACAAAAACAAAAAAAACGTATTTTATTTGAACAAAAACCAAGATTTACCTAACCTTCAGCTCTGGACCTCACATCTTCTCTTCGGGAGTGCTAATACCATGGAAGCGTTTTCTAAATAACTTTCAAATACTCAAGTACTCAATCAAAATCAACAATAAACTTTTTTTATAACATCACATTTGTTTCGATATCTGCGTAAAGAATCGAATGTGAGATTTTTTTAATAAAATTCGTGCAGTGAGGAAAGAACACAAATATATATACATACACTTAAATTTATACAGTGAAAATTATTAGTCCAGCATTTAGAATTGGACTGAACTAAGGTCATCAATGAGCAGTGATTTTGGTTGATCAATTATTACGACACCTCTTAATTAATTTAAAACTCCCTAGCTACAACAAAAACTATGTCATTGCAAGAGAGCAAAGAGCAGTGACCATTTAGTATCGACTTCAGAGAACAGGGAATCTATGCACGCTCCCACGGATGATACGCTGCGACTATAAACACTAAGAGAAGAAGGAAAAGTAAGTACTAGCACAGTTGTTAGTTTGAGTTATTATTATTATTATTATTATTATTATTATATAAGAAAGTTTTAGCCTCCCTTAACCACGACAAAGATGTTCCAAGAGAGGAAAGAGGAAGGCACCATTTAGTATGGAGTTGAGGGAACGCGGAATCTATGCACAAGGTGCACAGAAACAGTAAGCTAGGAAAGAAGTTCATGAAACAAGAAAAAAGTTGAAGAAGAAAGTAGTAGGTGCTGAAAAACAGGACAGCAGTGAACCGAAAAAAGATGGTCCGTAACAAAACAAAAACTCATTTTATTACAACAAAAAGGAAGCCTACCTAACCTTTAGCTCGGGCCTTCACATGGTTCCCCTGGGAGCGCTAATTCCCATAGATACAACAGTTGTATCCCCCTGAGGGGTGTTAGTTTGAGGTTGCGTTTTAATTGCTAAGGTGCTTTCACAGAGGAAAGAGAAGGGACCACTTAGTATGGAATAAAATAATTCAGAATCTATGAATATATAAGGTGTGTTCCCACACAAGATACCTTAAGGGTAGAAACAACAAGTTAGACAGAAAGAGGAAGAACAGGCAAAGTAGAAATAGGGAAGAAGACATGAAAACTGAAAGAAGGAGAGTGGGTTCGAAAGAAAGAAATCTTGAGACCTATCTAAACCTGAGGTAACCTAGGAGCCTCTTGCGAGTGTCAATCCCCATAGACTGTGATACACAATCTTAGAACCTAAACCTAATTAATGCTTAATTATCTTGAACCTTCACAAAAGGGTGTTCATCAATCAAAATTATTTCTAACACTGGAGTTGATTAAACGATGATGTGATACTATTGCTTTGAAGTTGGTTTGTGCGTCTAGTAAAATATTTGGTTGATATATAGAGCCTACAAACTGCCTTCGAAGCGGCATTATTTTTCTTACAAACTGGATTTTCGATGCCAATCACCACGAGATGAAAAGACAAATATGAATTATGAAGGAATGACGCCAGCACTTAATTGACCAGGAGGTCGGTTTAGATTACAATTGAGTGCCTTTAGCTTCCCAAACCACAACAAAGGGGTTCCAAAAAGAGAAAGGAGGAAGACGCAATTCACTAAGGAGCTTAGGGCACAGGGAATCTATGCGCAAGGTGTGTTTCTACATGAGACCCCTTACGCACAGAAACGATAAGTTCAGAAAGAAGTTTCTGAAACAAAATAAACATTGAAGAAGACAGCGGTTGAAGCTACAAAAATATGATAGCACTGAACCGAAACAAATGTTCTCGGTAACAAATCAAAAAGCTTATTCTATTTCGACAAAAAAATCTCTCTCAGGTCGGATCTCACAGTTTTCCCCCTGGGAGTGCCAATTTCTATGGTCGCAATAGTTGACCCCTTAAGGAATGCAACTATTTACTATTGCAACTATTATTAAAGGGATTTGAAACGTTGATCCCATCACAGGTCTCTGAAAAGATGCGTTTTGATGATGCACAACAGTAGGAATGGACTCAAGTAGCATGTCTATCTCTACACTAAGGAATAGAAGCAGGATAATTGCTCAGGATGAATGGTCTTACGATGCCAATTGCGCTTCGTTCTAAAAACCAAGTCTAGCAGTTTTCATCCGTCAATAAGCACGGGAAAGGCCGAAAATGATCGAAATATAATTCTATTACATTTTATATAATTATATTTACGTCTTATTCTTGTATTCTTTATGAATTATATTCTTTATGTTATATTATATTTTATTCTTTATACCATACTGGTTCGATTCAGAGGGAAAATACTTTAACCAAGCATCAGTATAGACTTTTACACCCTCACTGCAGGTGATTTGGCTTCTGTACGCCTTCTGTTTCCACGGACAGCAGCTTTTTCCATTAATAACATGTGGAACAGTCTTCCAATATCGCCATGTGATAACTTTTATTACGGACATTTGGCTACTGCTTTCTAAAAACGACACATGGCGACTGTCAGCCAATTATGTCATGTGGCGACTATCTGCCCCTAACAAGGGGCGACTACCTGCCAGCTACGAGAAACTACTTGCAATCGCAAGATACGACTGTTTGACGATAACAATTCGCCAATAGCAAGGGAGGACCGTTTGCCAACAACAGGAGGCAACTGTTTTCCAATAACAAGAAACGACTGTTTACCAATAACAAGAAACGACTGTTTACCAATAACAAGAAACGACAGTTTACCAATAACAAGAAACGACTGTTTGCCAATAACAAGAGACGATTGCCTGGCAGTGGCATGACACCACAATTTGCCAATCACAATGAGCGACGAATGTTTGCAAATAATAATAAGAGACGACTGTTTGCCAATAATAACAAAATAGGACTGCCTGTAACAACAGACGACTGTTTGCCAATAATAACAAAAGAGGATTGCCTGTAACAAGCCAATAATAAAAAGAGATGCCTGCAACAACCACAGGTAAAGACACCTCACCCTGCCTGCGAACATAATGCCAGAGTTCCCAAGAATGACGGGCGTCGTCATATCGTGAATCAATTACAGCTGGAGTTTAAGACCAACGAAAGAACATTGGGACTCGCGAGGCAGCGAAGTACAGCAGCTCTTACACTCTTGATGAAGGTAGGAGAGTCACGCAAGCGCCGCTGCACGAACCACTCTACCTAATGATATGTCCAGGGCATTACAGTCTCGACCTGTACGTGTTAAAGGTGCCAAGAATATTCGGGAGCAAGAAATATACCAGCACAGATTGAGAGCTGAAGAAATGCATCATCTGCCACTAAATAAATGGACCCATTAGGGTGAAGACAAGCTCCAGCTCTTCGGATCCCGTCTCAAGAATTTGAGTTACGGGTTCACGTAGAAATGGAATGCGACGGAGTTACCTTGTGGCATGGAACAAAGTTATGATGTATCGGACAGAGTTATGTTGTCATATTCAACAGAGTTATGATGCCCTATTCAACAGTTATGATGTCGTATTTGACAGTTATGATGTCGTATTCAACAGAGTTATGATGTCTCGAACAGAGTTATGATGCCGTATTCAACAAAGTTATGAAGTCTCGAACAGAGTTATGATGAAGTATTGCTCAAAGTTATTTTTCTAACTTGACGATGAGCAGCATGGGACATCTAATAAGTTAGCAATTGTATCTTAGTTTTTTTTTTTAACCCGACGGAAGGCTAAATAGCAAACACACATTTCTACAGGAGGCGTTCTCAATTTTGGGTTGATAATTGATTAAATATGAATAAAGTTAAACTTAAATTAAT
Source organism: Morinoia aosen (assembly GCA_030386875.1). Taxonomy (NCBI): domain Eukaryota; kingdom Metazoa; phylum Arthropoda; class Malacostraca; order Amphipoda; family Talitridae; genus Morinoia; species Morinoia aosen. The sequence continues at coordinate 23,891,547 of CM059558.1, forward strand.
TATTAATAAGTTATAAATTGATTAATGACTGCTTTAAAGAATTCAAAAATAACCCTAACTATCTTTATCTTAGTTTAGGACTTGCATAAGGAAAATATCCTTTTAACTGAAAAATGAAGTTTTATTTTCGCATATAAATAAAACTCCAATGGACTTGAATTTCCCAAAAGGAAGATTTTTATGCGGATTTAAACTTCAAAGGGGAAATTTACGAGGGAAAATTAAACTTTGATACGTGAGAATCGGGCTACAACCATAGCTAACGACTGAGTTTGTATGAAGCAAAAGTTCAGTTTTTATATGCAATGATAAATTCATAGGATGAATTAGGCAATATTCATCCATTAGACATTGAACTGTATCAATGATACTCACCGCACACAATTTGTGTCCATAAATGTCTGCTATTTAGGGCAATGCAAGCTGTTTTCGGAAAGTCCAATGCCCAATTGAAGTTTTCGAGAACAGCATGCACCTTAGTTGGAAACCTACTCAAGTATACCAAGTTTACTTGCATGTCATAAACATTCCTACGTTTTTCTGTCTTCGCAAGACGGCAACAAGCAAGTTGGATCGACTCAAGATAGAGCAGCTGCCATTTGTGTGCGTGCAATGTGCACCAATTGCTGGAATCTAATGTAAATGCTCGTTGACATCACGTCCACAAATCGATGTTTTTAAAACGGAGACAATCGAAGGTGCTTGTCAAGGGTTGGTGGCATACGTCTACATCTCCAAATAAGGGTCATTAGAACTGAAGTTGCGGAATCTATGCGGAATCTATGCACAAGGTGCACAGAAACAGTAAGCTGCAAAAGAAGTTCATGAAACAGACAAAAGTTGAAGAAGAAAGTAGTAGGTGCTGAACAACAGGACAGCAGTCACTGAGAAAATAAGGTGGTCTTCAATAAAAATAAAAAAACATTTTATAATTTCAACAAAAAGAAGGCCAACCTAACTCTCAGCTCGGAACCTCACTTATTCCACCCTGGGACTGCCAATTTCCATAGATACAATAGTTGTGTCCTGCTGAGGAGTCAACAAAAGAATGTTTACCTAACTTATAGCTTGAAACCTCACATATTCCCCTGAAAGTACTAATTCCCACAGATACATTAGTTGTAAGTGTAATTCGAAAATCGTTGTTACTAAACAGTGGTCAAGTTAGGAGGAAATTTTCATGTGATGAAGCCCAAAATATTATTTTATTGTTGAAATTTTCATGTGATCAAGTAATATTATTCAATATTATTTTCTTGTTTAATTATCTGGCATCCGACAAATAAAATCTGTTGTATTGTCGACTTCAAAAATCGGAGCTACCATATAATGCTAAAGTTAGAATAAAATTTTCAAAAAATCAAGGTAAACGTTTTTTTTTATTAAAACGAAATAAAGTCTGATTCGTAAATATTTTCAACGAAGTAGTGCTTAAGTTTAATAAGAATTTTACTACTTCTTCTATTACTATTACTACTACTCCTACATCTACTACTACTTAATAAGATTTTCACGTAGAATTTTAATTTTAATTCATGGAATGAACATGGTGGAATGAACAAGAGATGAATCACGCACAAGTGGGAATTACGGTTCATCTTCTTACGCATACCCGTAGCAGACAATGTATTTCGGTAATGTATTTCGGTTCACGAATACTTGAAAAAAAAAATAAATTGGTGAAGCTGTGTGCAAACGCATATCTCGGGCACCCAATGCAGGTACATTAAAACTGAGAAAATAATCATTCCTGCCAGGATCGCTTACAGAATTGGCTGCGCTTAGTCGTGCGCTTCTATCCGAAATTACGTAACGCGTCGAAACTAGAGACATAAATGTGGAATTTACCAACACATCCAAACTAGTGAAATTATAAGCAAGTAAAAGGCTCCAATTATGATAAAATATTCAACATTTTAATTTGCGTTATACTGAGGGATATATTTGGTCATTGGAAATGAATTGGCCGATTTTGTTCTTCTACTTTTGAGCAAATTGGATATTTAATTGCTAACGACGTGAAATTATAACATAAATAAGGTTTATATATTCAACGCAATTTACCTCATCGTAGTCAATTTTGATGCAATTAAGACAAAGACATTTTTAAGGAACAATTATGAAAAAACATCCAACTATCCGTCATCCCATACCGTTTCACGTAATTATTTTAAACCGAATGTACCGATGGCTCGTCTGAATTAAAATGTTTTGCAGCATTGATGAAAGTTAACAATAAAACGTGCAATTATTATCACTTCCATAGGTTAGACATATTATTGTGCTGGAATAAACACAAACTGTGTAAGTATACGAGTAAGTAAAGAAATAAATGAACCAAATTCACTGTCATTTGGAACACGACGTGCTTCATTCGTTTAGAATAAGTAGTTAATTATTGCTCAGATTTGATTATAAGTTAGTTTGAGCCTCTTTAACTGCTACGAAAAAGAGCGTATCGAGAAGAAGAAAGAGGAAGGCACCATTTAGTATGGAAATAACAGAATGAGGAACCTATGCAGAAGAGGCATAGAAACAGTAAGTTGAGAAAAAAAGTTCATGAAGCATGATAAAAATTGAAGAAGATAGTAGTAGGTGGTGAAAAAACAGGACATCAGTGTAACGAAAAAAGGTGGTCCTTAACATAACAAAAAAAATTGTTTCCGACAAAAAGAAGGCCTACCTAACTCTGAGCTACGGCCCTCACACATTTTCCCCTTCGGAGTGCTAATTCCCATAGATTCAAGAGTTGTATTCCCCTGAGGGAAATTATTGTTCAAAATATCAACTGAGGAGCCTGGTTTCTTATAAAAATTAATAACAAAAGGAAAAATCGTTCCATAGATTTCTTCGTGTAGTTACACGTAACAGTTATCGTCATTAACAAAAAAGTACTTAACATGGTGGGCCCTTTCATTACCGTCAGCAACAAGAAAAAAATGTTAAAGTAAATAAAGTTCAAATAGAGAAGTACTAAGTACCTTTTGCTACTGCAACTCAAGTCATACAAATAAATATCCAAAGACTAATTTCACAAGGAAAACTCACGGTTCCTCAGAAAATCCATAGAAATAAATCATTCAATATCTCACACGGATAAAGTGACCTCTCACGATGAACCATCGTAACCAAAACCTCACATGCATCGAGTTTTTGCAGCGAAAACCTCGACGTATCGAAAAAATTGGATGCATCGAAAAAATTGGATGCATCGAAAAACTTGGATGCATCGAAAAACTTGGCTGCATCGAAAAACTTGGATGCATCGAAAAACTTGGAGCAATCGATAAACTTGGATGCCTCGAAAACCTCGGAAGCATCGAAAACCTCGGAATCATCGAAAACCTCGGAAGCATCGAAAACCTCGGAAGCATCGAAAACCTCGGAAGCATCGAAAACCTCGGAAGCATCGAAAACCTCGGAAGCATCGAAAACCTCGGAAGCATCGAAAACCTCGGAAGCATCGAAAACCTCCGAAGCATCGAAAACCTCGGAAGCATCGAAAAATTCGGACGCATCGTAAAAACTAGGATGCATCGAGTAAAATCACCAAAATCATAACTTTACCGACCTGCCGGGAGCGACGACGTCCATGTCCTTCTGCTTGGCCTGCCAAATATCGACGGTAGGGCCAGTGACGACCCTGGTGAAGGGAGGCGCCTGTCGGGTGTGCGCGTAGGGCACAACGGAGCCGCAGCAGGGCGGGGACGGCATGCCCCAGCCCTTCTCGGGGTCCGGCAGCGGGTCCATGTCGCCGGCGTGCAGGTGGTCGTTCGAGTAGAACGAGTGTAGGGACGGCGACGACCAGGCCAGCGATGTGGGGTCCTGCAGTGCGAGGAGGTCAGGCGCAGGTTTGGGAGTATGTCAGGCACAGGTCAGGGTGGAATGAACAAAAACAGCTGCAGGTCAGGGTGGAATGAACAAAAACAGCTACAGGCCAGGGTGGAATGAACAAAAACAGCCACAGGCCAGGGTGGAATGAACAAAAACAGCTGCAGGTCAGGGTGGAATGAACAAAAACCGCTGCAGGTCAGGGTGGAATGAACAAAAACAGATCAGGGTGGAATGAACAAAAACAGATCAGGGTGGAATGAACAAAAATTAGATTAGATTATAAGTTAGTTTAAGCCTCCCTAACCGCTGCAAAAATAGAGCGTATCGAAGAGAGGAAGGAGGAAGGCACCATTTAGTATGAAGATAAGAAAATGAGGAATCTATGCAGAAAGGGCATAGAAACAGTAAGATGGGAAAGAAGTTCATGAAATAAGATAAAAGTTGAAGAAGAAAGTCAGAGGTGCTGAAAAACAGGACAGCAGTGAACCGAAAAAAAAGTGGTCCTTAACATAACAAAAAACATTTTATTTCAACAAAAAGAAGGCCTACCTAACTCTCAGCTTGGGCCCTCACATTTTTCCCCTGGGAGCGCTAATTCCCATAGATACAATACTTGTATCCCCCTGAGGGGGGAATGAACAAAAACAGCTACGGGTCAGGGTGGAATGAACAAAAACAGGTCAGGGTGGAATGAACAAAAACAGGTCAGGGTGGAATGAACAAAAACAGGTCAGGGTGGAATGAACAAAAACAGCTACAGGCCAGGGTGGAATGAACAAAAACAGCTACAGGCCAGGGTGGAATGAACAAAAACAGCTGCAGGTCAGGGTGGAATGAACAAAAACAGCTGCAGGTCAGGGTGGAATGAACAAGAACAGCTGCAGGTCAGGGTGGAATGAACAAAAACAGCTGCAGGTCAGGGTGGAATGAACAAAAACAGCTGCAGGTCAGGGTGGAATGAACAAAAACAGATCAGGGTGGAATGAACAAAAACAGATCAGGGTGGAATGAACAAAAACAGATCAGGGTGGAATGAACAAAAACAGCTACAGGCCAGGGTGGAATGAACAAAAACAGCTACAGGCCAGGGTGGAATGAACAAAAACAGCAACAGGCCAGGGTGGAATGAACAAAAACAGATCAGGGTGGAATGAACAAAAACAGCTACAGGCCAGGGTGGAATGAACAAAAACAGCTACAGGCCAGGGTGGAATGAACAAAAACAGGTCAGGGTGGAATGAACAAAAACAGGTCAGGGTGGAATGAACAAAAACAGCTACAGGCCAGGGTGGAATGAACAAAAACAGCTACAGGCCAGGGTGGAATGAACAAAAACAGCTGCAGGTCAGGGTGGAATGAACAAAAACAGCTGCAGGTCAGGGTGGAATGAACAAGAACAGCTGCAGGTCAGGGTGGAATGAACAAAAACAGATCAGGGTGGAATGAACAAAAACAGATCAGGGTGGAATGAACAAAAACAGCTACAGGTCAGGGTGGAATGAACAAAAACAGATCAGGGTGGAATGAACAAAAACAGCTACAGGCCAGGGTGGAATGAACAAAAACAGCTACAGGCCAGGGTGGAATGAACAAAAACAGCAACAGGCCAGGGTGGAATGAACAAAAACAGATCAGGGTGGAATGAACAAAAACAGCTACAGGCCAGGGTGGAATGAACAAAAACAGCTACAGGCCAGGGTGGAATGAACAAAAACAGCTACAGGTCAGGGTGGAATGAACAAAAACAGCTACAGGTCAGGGTGGAATGAACAAAAACAGATCAGGGTGGAATGAACAAAAACAGATCAGGGTGGAATGAACAAAAACAGATCAGGGTGGAATGAACAAAAACAGATCAGGGTGGAATGAGCAAAAACAGATCAGGGTGGAATGAACAAAAACAGATCAGGGTGGAATGAACAAAAACAGATCAGGGTGGAATGAACAAAAACAGATCAGGGTGGAATGAACATAAACAGCTGCAGGTCAGAGTGGAATGAACATAAATAGCTGCAGGTCAGAGTGGAATGAACATAAATAGCTGCAGGTCAGAGTGGAATGAACATAAACAGCTGCAGGTCAGAGTGGAATGAACATAAACAGCTGCAGGTCAGAGTGGAATGAACATAAACAGCTGCAGGTCAGAGTGGAATGAACATAAACAGCTGCAGGTCAGAGTGGAATGAACATAAACAGCTGCAGGTCAGAGTGGAATGAACATAAACAGCTGCAGGTCAGAGTGGAATGAACATAAACAGCTGCAGGTCAGGGTGGAATGAACATAAACAGCTGCAGGTCAGGGTGGAATGAACATAAACAGCTGCAGGTCAGGGTGGAATGAACATAAACAGCTGCAGGTCAGGGTGGAATGAACATAAACAGCTGCAGGTCAGAGTGGAATGAACATAAACAGCTGCAGGTCAGAGTGGAATGAACATAAACAGCTGCAGGTCAGGGTGGAATGAACATAAACAGCTGCAGGTCAGGGTGGAATGAACATAAACAGCTGCAGGTCAGGGTGGAATGAACATAAACAGCTGCAGGTCAGGGTGGAATGAACATAAACAGCTGCAGGTCAGGGTGGAATGAACATAAACAGCTGCAGGTCAGGGTGGAATGAACATAAACAGCTGCAGGTCAGGGTGGAATGAACATAAACAGCTGCAGGTCAGGGTGGAGTTTAGTTTATTAGTTAGTTTAAGCCTCCCTATCCTCAACAATGAGATGTAAAGAGAGGAAGGAAGAAGGCACCATTTAGTATGGAGTTAAGGGAACGTGGAATCTATGCAGAAAGGGCACAGAAACAGAAAGCTAAGAAAGAAGTTCATGAAACAAGAAAAAGTTGAAGAAGAAAGTGGTAGGCGGTGAAAAACAGGACAGCAGTGAACCGAAAAAAGATGGTCCGTAACACAACAAAAACCTATTCTATTTTAACAAAAGAAAGCCTACCTAACCTTTAGCTCGGGCCCTCACATTGTCCTCCTGGGAGCGCTAGTTCCCATAGATACAATAATTGTATCCCCCTGAGGGGAATAGGTCAGGGTGGAATGAACATAAACAGCTGCAGGTCAGGGTGGAATGAACAAAAACAGCTACAGCTCAGGGTGGAATGAACAAAAACAGCTTCAGCTCAGGGTGGAATGAACAAAAACAGATCAGGGTGGAATGAACAAAAACCGTTCAGGGTGGAATGAACAAAAACACTTTAGAATGCCATAAATGATCACGGTGCATGAAGTAATGAATAAAAAAGGTACGCGTTTTTGAACATACTAACACTAAAAACAACATTCAGAAAATTGTAGCAGAAATCCATAAGTTAATTTTCAGAAAATGTAAAACAAAACATAAATGTTAAGTTCATATACATTGCGCTTCCATGGCACTCAACAGATGTGAGTCATTAAAATAATACCCTGCTTACATTCTCAACCTTTCACAAAGAGATAGAAATTCATGATATATTTTCAACCAAACTTATAGGAAATGAAAACACTTTCGATTTCGAGTATCGGGATGTTAGAAAAGCAGAAAAATCTTAAAACAATTTTAGCCCTGAGGAAGTTAAAAAACACTCCGAAATGACATTAGGGTACAGACCTCTGGCATTATTGGCTTCATTTCAATTATGAAAAATTCGCGAAGAAAGCAATCTTCGTAGAGCAATCGGTTCCCTACCCTGCTGCATACAGAGTCATGTAAATTGATTCGATCCAATGACACGAATAACAGTTAGTCTTCAGTCTATATAAAAAGAATTTAAATTCAAATGAAAGATACAACACGATTGTCATCTACCCAATAAGGTTTCAACACTCAATTTTAGGCAGGATGAAAAACAAATCAGCTTCTCTGTCACTATGAACCACTTTGCAAACTCGTTAATTCTTTCGCTTGAAAGCTCTTCCAGAAATTAAAATCTCAGTCATAGCCGGACATTTTCATTATCTATCCTAAAAATGCATCAGTTTCTTCATGGGCGAGAGTGTAAGTTCTAATAAGACTATCTGTTTTTCATAGCAACTCCCGCGCAATTTCAAGTTTTCATTTTCTCTCACTATTTTAATGACCGGAGTCCACTCAAAGACATTGCGCTTCTAACTAACATTGTCGACGCAAAATTATTTCCTACCTCATTATTGTTCTGCAACTGACACTTTAACACCACAAGTACACTCGTACACCACAAGTACACTCGTACACCACAAGTACACTCGTACACCACAAGTACACTCGTACACCACAAGTACACTCGTACACCACAAGTAAACTCTTACATCACAAGTACACTCTTACATCATAAGTACACTCTTACATCACAAGTACACTCTTACATCACAAGTACACTCTTACATCACAAGTACACTCTTACATCACAAGTACACTCTTACATCACAAGTACACTCTTACATCACAAGTACACTCTTACATCACAAGTACACTCTTACATCACAAGTACACTCTTACATCACAAGTACACTCTTACATCACAAGTACGCTCTTACATCACAAGTACACTCTTACATCACAAGTACGCTCTTACATCACAAGTACGCTCTTACATCACAGGTTTCCTGGGCATCTCTGGCCACACAGATTTTGCAGCGGAGCTCAGCGACTTGTTCAACGCAGACAATTAGCTCATAGGCCACAAGATTGCCTGCAATCGAGACCGACAATGTTCGCAGCAAACAATGGGCTCATGGGCTCCTTGATATCTCTGGCCTGCTATAGAGATCAACGCAAACGCTCACCTCTTTCTCGTGGCCCGCTCTCCTCCGTCTGTGATGCCTGGCTTTGTCGTAGTCGCTTCTCACTTTGGTGTGAGAACGGCCGCGATATCTGTTAGATCCAGGACTTGAATGTTCCTCGCTCGAACCAAAGTCTTTGTGTTTGATGTTGTTGGTTGATTTCGAGCGAAATCTGCCACTTGACGAAGACGGATATGTCGGGAAACTCGAAGATTGAGACGGACCTGACGCTGGAAATGGAGCGCCTTGCTCTTCGAGGTGACTCTCAATTGAATGTAAGGAAGAGACGAAAGGCCTTTGAACTTCTGCAGATTCTGCAAAATTATGATGGTCTTCGGTGCTAAGAGAATTATCGTCTTCTCGCCGCAATGATTCCGAAGAGGAGAAACTTCGCAGTCGCTCTTGGCTGCGGCTCATATGAGAAGAACGAGTTAGTTCTCGAGATGCCAGAGTAGCGTCAACGGCATCGTGATTATGAGTGTAATAACTTTCAATCGGATCATGGGACGACCCGGTGCTTCGAAATGTGGTGGTCCCTTCGTAACTGGACTCACTGGAGTATGCAGAGGAAGACCCTGTTATTCTGTACGTCGAATAAGAAGAAGAAGTCGAGGATCCCAAGTTTTGGTTGTGTGCCAGCGCCAAAACCGCCTTGCTCGCGTCTACCGAGAGCGTAAGAGCGTACCGGGATGGTCCGTCCAACGGAGGAGCGTAGCGGGAATAGATGCCATCGCCCCGAGTGATGTCTGGGTCTGTCGGCAGAACCGAAATCATTTGAAGTAGTCAGAAATGAAATGAATGTAGTCAGAAATAAAATCTCTGAAGTCAGAAATGGAATCATTTGAAGTGTTCAGAAATGAAATCAACATGTTTCATTCCAACGAGGTTAGGAACGAAAATTCAAGGGTAGTGAATAGTGTTGAGAGTAGGCGTCTAAGCTTTAGCATTGAGTTGTCTCCACTGATGAAGTACGAGGAAATGTGAGATTGAATAGTTACCGATTAGAAAGATGTAGGAGTCAAACTTTGAAAATTTCACGTGAGAAAATTCTTTCAGATGCGAGAACAATTTGAAGATTACTTAGTTATTTCGGGGAGCCGAGATAATGTAGGGTGTATCTGTACATGAAAGTGGTTTTTCCTGCATTGCAGTTTTTCCCCGCAACAGTTCATCCGCCACATCTAACACTCGTGTGTCTCTCACTCGAGAGACCATCTCTACACACATCTCCATCCCATTCAGATGGACGAGGCCACTGCTGACGGTTCACGTCTCCCTTTCGAAGTTTACAACTTCTCAACTCTGCTCCCTCCCTATTCGAAACATATTTAACCTCCCTATTTTGACCTCCTTATTTTGACCTCCTTATTTTGACCTCCTTATTTTGACCTCCTTATTTTCGAATCTTTTTTACCCCTTTCAGACCAAGACCAAAATGCGACGGAATTTAAACACTGCTCAGGCATTTTCATTCAGCTACCCTAGTCCTGTGACTGGCTGAATTACCGCACATGTGTAGGTATGTACTGGTTAGTGTGTATGTATGTGTATGTACTGGTTCATGTGATTGGCTGAATCAACGTAAATGTGTAGGTATGTACTGGTTAGTGTGTATGTATGTGTATGTACTGGTTCATGTGATTGGCTGAATCAACGTAAATGTGTAGGTATGTACTGGTTTAGATGAGAAGTCATCAACTGCGCGCAGAGAGCAATGAATATGGTTTTGTCGAGTTTTTAGTTATGTGAATTAATCTCTGTGGTAGTTACTTTTATTTTAATCTTTTCTTTAGTACTGATGACAAAGAATGTGATAACCCAAAAAATATTTTAATTAAGCACGCTAATTTCTTGTTGGTTCTCCTTTTCGGCCAAAATTTAGGCCAATTTTTTACATAGAACCATGAGTGAGAAGGTCCCACAATTTAGCTTATGCATTGTTTGACTTATAATGAATCCGCAAAATTGATATGCTGGTTGTAGTCCAGATTTTAATTAAATGTATGTACTCTTTTAATGATGCAGGAAAGTGAATCAGTTTTTAAGTCAAGTTCAAAATCTAAACTAATGTGACCGAAACTCTGTTCGAAGAAACCTGCAAGTTGAAACTTCATATGTGCAAGGTTTTCTTTCTGCCATGCAGAAAATTTTCGTAATCATGCCTTGATCCACGATAAAACCTCCAACAAACACCAACCAATTCTCTTCCTTTTCAGACATCGTTATTCTAGATGTTTTATAATAACTTGCATTTTGATCAACTATCAGTAAACTGGTGCTGAATTCTGCTCCAATACTGTGAATTATTTCAAGTCAAACTAATACAATAACATAGGACGCAGACTTCCCTTCATCTCCAATAACCATTTGCATTCAAGCATCAGAATTTACGGAGACCAATTCATTTGGTCTGAATGGTAAGTTCCCAGAGGACAGACTTTCAATTCCCCATCATATTTCAGATCTGCACGTCTGTCCGATAGAGATTACAATATTTTGCTCTGCCTAAACCTGATTTGCATAAGCTAAATTGAGTTTGCAAGACAACGTCGAACGGCCTTTGGATTCAGGCGAGCTTTCGAACGCCATCGGTAGTTTTACACTCCATTGATTTCGATGGCCACGCTAGAGCCATTATGCAGCGGACTACGACCAAGAGTGAGGCAAGTGACGCAAGGCAGTTGACCAGGTACGTGATTTGAGCTTTGTGCTCAAGGCCATGGTCTACGCATCAAATTCTTGACTTTGCGCCTATGAGCCAGCGGCCACACGCGTCACAAAGCACGACTGCAGCGAGGGAGGTGAAGCCTTCACGTATGTGACGTGGTCCCTCTCACTCAGCCAATTGATAATCGACGACACCTGACCTGAATATGACAATCTGCATGAGAACGACAGACAATGGGATTTCGAAATCAAATCTGATTCAATTGAGTGTGAATATCATTGGATTATACGAGTGAAATGTCACTGGTGCTGTAGTCATTCCGACATTTCTGTTTGAATATGATGCGACTCTTGCAATATGATGGGTGGTATTTTTGGTGCTATTCATGAGAAAGAAAGGCGCTTCTTTCCACCGAATCTTTTGTTAACGGCTCGGTCATTAATGACATCGTGACCCTGACCTACGACTGATTATATCTTCTAAGTCTCGTCGAAGGACCGAAAAAGAATTTAGAGCGAAGGCACGAAGACTTTCCAGAGACATCAAGAGATTCGCGAGGATTAATTGCCCACAAAATTGCAGAAAGACCCCGCTGTTCAATGCCTTATTTAATATTTAAATTTGGTTGAGTACCAAGCATTCGTCTGTGTAAATGGAAGTTAAACTGGCAACAGTAAAGCAAGTGTGAGGTATAATTTTCTGGTTGAGTTTCTGACTCGTCAATAAAGCTTTCTTAGAAACCAGAAGCTCGAAGGCAAGGCGAACTAATCCTGAGTATTTCAATAATATTCTTCGAAATGAAACATCAAAGCCACGAAGAAAGAAAGCCGCGATTCACGTGCTCCAAATCATTGAGGAAGAATTTCCGAGAAATTCTTGAGAAACCGACGAAATGATCCATGGAAGTAGAGGAAAATGAAAGACAGTGCGATGAGCGAGACAATAGAGCATCAGACACAGAGATCAATGAGAAGATAAAGGCAAGCCTGGGGAACGTATCGGATTATTGAAGTTGGTGCCCGTAATGAGAATGCTTTTCCAAGGAACAAGGAGCGCGTGCCATCAATAGGTGTTGCATTATAACAAATGCGTTAGAATATGAAAGGCGATCACCGTTGTTAAGGAACCTCCAGGAGTGCTCGATCCGGTTATTATGACCCCGGTGAAGACAGTCGACTGGCAGTTCTCACGTCCACAAGAACAATGAGCGAAAAGAAAGATAATTTATGGTTTCATTCCTCAGTGGAGTAGCCGGTTGCGGCTAGATTGAGCCACAAGCTATAAATAAACTCGCGTTACTTGGATTTATTGAATGGTTGTAAGGCGCTAAACATAAAGATCATAAACCAAACCCTACACACAAACGTTCAACACTCCTGTGCATACTTACTTGAATTAATCAAGCTATCTTTTTTAGATGAACACACTTTGCAGTTCAAATGCAAAGTTGAGCAGGGGAGAACCTAACGCGCTGAGTGCGACCTCCAGGGTACAGGGGAAAATGAAGGGGCATTTTTTGCCAATGTCTTCTTGTGGATAGGATGTGGTTGTATACGAATTGTTAACTACTGATCAACGAGGATAAAAGGTGATGGTATACGAGTTAACTGCTGATCATCGTGGATAGAAAGCGATGGTATACAAGTTGTCAACTGTTTGATCAACGAGGATAGAAAGTGTTGGAATACGAGTCGGTAACTACTGATCATCGTAAATAGAAAGGGATGAAATACGAGATGTTAGCTGCTGACCATCGTATATAGGAGGTGATGGTATACGAGTTGTTAACTGCTGACCATCACCTCCTATCCACGATGGTCAGCAGTTAACAACTCGTATACCATCACCTCCTATATACGATGGTCAGCAGTTAACATCTCGTATTTCATCCCTTTCTATTTACGATGATCAGTAGTTACCGACTCGTATTCCAACACTTTCTATCCTCGTTGATCAAACAGTTGACAACTTGTATACCATCGCTTTCTATCCACGATGATTGTCCTCTCGATGATTGTCCCGATTGTGCTCTCGATAATTATCGAGAGGACAATCGGCTGCCGAGGCCCTGCATCTCAACAGTCATTTCAAGTTCCGTCAACTGAGGTTTAATTTTTGGTCTTTAAATACAAAACACTCAGCTACAGAGTTCGATTTCGATTGCACGCACCACTAGCTGTTCGAATGGTTGTCATTCACCAAAATTAACACGTTCAGTGTGCTGTGTGGTCATTTAGGAGATTTCCATAATGCTTCTGACCGACCAGCAGTCACTGACTCAATTTTTATAAATACTAAATGAAAGCTAAATGAAGGCATGATTCAGTTAATGTTAGATATTTTCAAAATTTCTTACTACAATTGACTCGAAATGGATATTGAACTTCAGTTTAACCCGCCGCACTCAACCTGTTAAAAATATGAATCATTCTGTTTTTATTTTGCACTGTAATTGCGTGTAACTTTTATCAAAGCTATGATCCTGCGTGAGTTCTGAAAACTATATAAATAATAATTATACAATTTAACCACTAAGTATTACACAAATACGGAGTTACCCAAAAAAAGCCAAAAAGTAGAAGTAGATTTATATCTAATTGCATATTATATTAGACGAGATAGTTTTAAGCCTCCCTTCCCACGACAGAGGTGTTTCAAATGAAGGACAGAGGAAGTAGATAATATTTAGTTTGGATTTGAGGGAACGAGCAATCTATGCACAAAGTTTATTCCCACACAAGTTCCCCTGTGCATAGAAACAATATGTTAACCTTCAGCTTAGGACCTCGTATCTTCCTCCTAAAAGCAATAATTCCCGTACAGACGATAGTTGTATGTAAGCCCCCGAGGGGGGAAGCCATGAACACTGTTCTATGAAAAAATGAACTTACTCAAATTAGGAAGGAATCAAATTTTATACTGATTTGAATGCAATTCCGCATTTTCCCTTCCGCCAGCCTTCCAAGCAGCTTACCGTCTTGCATTATTCCAACTCCTTAAGTCAACTGAACTTGAAAATCGGATATGAAGTTTGAACGCTGCTGAATATCTTTCAATTTTTTTTAGCAATAAAGACCTGGTCGGTGAGTCGCAAGGAGCTAGCTCGCCCATAAAAAAATTTAAAGCAGGCATATCATGAAAAATAAATGGTCCTCTCTGGGTTGATTTTTCACCTAAAACATAAAAATTGGAGTTAGTCAATATTCGAAATATTTAATTCCTACCGACTTACTGTTCTAATAAGAGCATTGGGTTCATTGATACGGTTAAATTGTTTGTATAGGAAGTACGTTTCCAGTTTGTTAAGCGGATTGAAGTGCTTATTTTATAAGCGTAGATTTTATACATTTCACATAGTCGTAGTCGCACAGCCAGTCGCAAAAGTTGTTCCGTCGACTTGGCCACCAGACGCCATTTTTGCCCTCAAGCCTGAATTTTTCATATGCGCAAGTTTTTAGAAAAGCTCAAACTTGAGGAGTTTGGCCAGTAGAAACGGCGCACTGTGTAGCCAAGTCGACAGAGGAACGTTAGCAGCCAGCTGTCCATGTAAATGAAGTAAAATGTTTAAAAATCCAGTGTAAATGAAGTAAAATGTTTGAAAATCCAGTGTAAATGAAGGAAAATGTTTGAAAATCCAGTGTAAATGAAGTAAAATGTTTAAAAATCCAGTGTAAATGAAGTAAAATGTTTGAAAATCCAGTGTAAATGAAGTAAAATGTTTGAAAATCCAGTGTAAATGAAGTAAAATGTTTAAAAATCCAGTGTAAATGAAGTAAAATGTTTGAAAATCCAGTGTAAATGAAGTAAAATGTTTGAAAATCCAGTGTAAATGAAGTAAAAAATTTGAAAATCCAGTGTAAATGAAGTAAAATGTTTGAAAATCCAGTGTAAATGAAGTAAAATGTTTGAAAATGAAAACTTAAAACTAAACAAGGTTATCATCAAGAAATGGATCAGATTTGATGTTAGGTTAAGTCTCCCTAACCACGACAAAGGCGTTCCGAAGAGAGGAAGGAGGATCATCAAAAAATTCACTTGAGCATTAACACAAATGAACCAATGCGTTTTTGACGTCACAGCACGGGTTGATTTTTCGTTGGTGCAAGTTACTGCAATCAAACATACAATATTCAAAGGAAAAAGATCCCGGAGGGTTACAGACAACACTTTAAAACTGTTTCACAGAAGAAAAAGATTGTCAAATAGGTTGTTGATTTTTCCCGTACGAAAACTTTTAGAGTTGCGCAGGAACAGTAAAAAAGCTCAAGCATTCGAGAGGTATTAACGGTGTGAGAGCGGATATCAGGGGGTCGATGCACTGAAAGCTATAGAGAGGCCGCAGACTGCATGGTCGTGAGATGGCCGTAACGATGCAGACGATTACGGTCGTCCAGGCCGCCGCTAATAGAGAGAAGCTACCGGAAGGATCATCGAATGCATAATGCGACCGTTGTACTAACTTTTATGCCCGGCTGGAAGCGCTCTTTTGGCCATTAATACAAGGGATTTGTAGTCGGGAACCTAGATCGTCAAATCGAATGTCCCATCGTGATAGGTCTATTGAAACAGATATGAAGTCGTTTTGGGTAAAACAATCCATTACTCGTTACAAAAAAGGATATTTACTATAATTGCACACTTCATAGAAAAAATGGTTACAACAATTCATGTGATGTATTGAGAATTTAAAAATATTAGTAACATGAAGTAGTGAAACCGAAAACTTGAAAATAAAAGTTAATTTTCAGCAAAGAGCAGTTTAAGGGATTTAGTTTTAGCAAATAGTTATGTGATAAATAACTACCTACCGGTAAATTAAAAAAACATTTCCCATTTTTCCAAAATTGGCCTACACTGTATCATGATACACTGATATATTTTAAGCGAGGTGCAAGTCATGATACACTGCATCATGATACACTTATATTCTGAAAAATATGTGTGTTTTCTATAGATTTAAAAAAAATTGTTGGAACTGAACCTACCATGAAAACTGTTGTAAGGATTGCAGAATAAAAGTATAGTTCTGTCTCAAACCATTTTTGAACAAATTTAAAGAACCATATTGATTTGAGAAGAATATTACACTCGAAGAAGAAATGAAAATCAAGTTCTCTTTCATCTGGGGTCGAATAGCATAGCTCATACTATGATTAATAGATAAGTTATAAGTTGATTTAATACGTTTCTTTCGAAGGGACCCACCGGTGTTCACTGATAGAATTTTCATAAAGCTGCTATCACTAACTTAATTTTTATAAATGCGTAAAGAAAACTGTATGAAGGCACTATTAATTTTATATTCGTTATTTCCAAAATTAATGTCTAAAATTAACTCTGATTTGAGGTACAAATTGATCTGCAGTTTAACCCACCGCAATTAAGGTGTTCAGCCTCCCTAGTCACCACAGAGGTGTGTCCAAGACAGGAAGGTGGAAGCACCGTTCATCATAGAATGAAGGGAACGAGGAATCTACGCTCAAGATTTCTACGCACTCAGAGCGTAAAAACCGCAAGACTAAAAGATGTTCACGAGATAATATAAGACTTGGAAGAAAAATAATAACGGAAAGCGGACAGCATTGAAGCGAAAACGAAGGTTCGTAATAAAAGAATTAAAAAATCTATAATAACAAAAATAAACCCTACTTAACCTTCAGCTCGGAGTTTCACATCTGCCCCAAAAGAGCACTCACTCCCGTAGGTATGAGAGCTCTATACTCCTGAGAGAAAACAACAATCATACTTGGTTCGCTGTTCATCACTTGCTTCTTTTAAAAAGTGGTTACATATACTTCTAAAATATAGATTAGTTTAAGAAAATGGCACATCAATTCCGAATAAAACTTAGTAATAACTGCAAAAATCCCTTATTTTCACTTTATCGTTATGTCAAGCGTTCTAATGGCTCATCACGATGCTTTTAAACGATATGTAGTTTTATAAATAGGAAGACAAAGAACTCTAGGCGGCGAAACTGTACTTTACGAAACTGTACTTTGTATTAGATTCGGTAAACGTGCCTCAACGAAGAAATTTATTCAATGATTGATTAACAGGCAGTTTTAGACGCCCTTACCACTACAAAGCTGTTCAAAGACAAAAAGGATGAAAGCACCATTTAGTATGGAATTAAAGGAACGCGGAATCTATGCACAAGGTGTGTTCACACACAGGATCCCGTGAGCATAGAAACAGTAAGTTCAGAAGAAAAGTTAGGAAACAAGATAAAACTTGATGAAAGGAGTAGGTGCGAAAAACAGAGCAGCAGTAAACCTAAAAAGACGGTCCTTAACAAAACTAAAAACGTTTTATTTCAACAAAAAGAAGGCCTACCTTACTCTAAGCTCGGTAACTCACATTTTCCCCCTGGGAGCGCTAATTCCCATAGATACAATAGTTGGATCCCCTGAGGAGAAATTTTCTCAACTTTGTGAGAATTTATGCAGCAAAATGTGACAAATTCGTTGCGCGTAGCCGTATTGGGTATCGGACTCAGCGAACACAGTTATCATATTCCATGTGGTACGTAGTGCCTCAGCCTCCGTATTTTACAACTTCTTTTGATGGAAGCCCACTTGACTAGTGAAAACAGTAAACAGACGGCTCGTTAAGTACACGACATTTTTTCCATATCGCACAAGATTCTTCGAGAAAAAAGTTTATGCATCATCTGCTCATTTCTTTCGTTCTCAGAGTTTCTACAAAACTTCGCCTACCTACTACTTTCATATACGACTTAGATAAAGTAGAAAGTTTATTTAGAATCTTACACAGCCCTCATAAGAGTGAACCGCTCAAAACCGCACGTATTCGACCCTCAGTAGGCTGAAAAACTCATCATCGACTACCTGGAAATCCTGAAGATTTTTGTCTTCAAGCAGCACGTAATACTTACCTGGACAAAATAAAGTCGCAAAACAGCTTCTGGAAAACGAATTATTTTGTAAATAAACTGTTTGGATAATTATTTCAACTAATAGTTTTTCAAAAGCAACACATTTGATCTCACGTCCCCAAAAACCAAACCTGTTCATCGAAGGAAAATTTTACATTTTCGACCTGATACAAGAAAAAATCTCAAATCAATTACATGATTTGGTCATAACCAAGGTTGCAATATCGGAGTCACGAATCTGATTTAAAGTGCCAGAGATGCTCGAGAAGCGAAGTGCGTAGTAAGGAAATTAATTAAAGGCAGGTTCTCCTCGGCTCACACCAGGCGTTATTTGAGCATTATTGAGGGGAGGGAGCCTTGGTCACAAATGCTGGATGCCGCTTTCGTAGAAATCTTCTTTCCGTAATCAGCCTCTCTCATCTATAATAGCGAACTGCAGCGTTTTTACTAAACACTGGTCGTGTTTTACCAACTAATCGCTACTGATCGTGCTTTCGAAACCGATTGCTACTGATCGTATTTTCGAAGCTGATCGCTACTGATCGTGTTTTCGAAACTGATCACTAGTGATCGTGTTTTCGAAACTGATTGCTACTGATCGTGTTTTCGAAACTGATTGCTACTGATCGTATTTTCGAAACTGATCGCTACTGATCGTGTTTTCGAAACTGATTGCTACTGATCGTATTTTCGAAACTGATTGCTACTGATCGTGTTTTCGAAACTGATTGCTACTGATCGTATTTTCGAAACTGATCGCTACTGATCGTGTTTTCGAAACTGATTGCTACTGATCGTGTTTTCGAAACGGATTGCTACTGATCGTGTTTTCGAAACGGATTGCTACTGATCGTGTTTTCGAAACTGATTGCTACTGATCGTATTTTCGAAACTGATTGCTACTGATCGTGTTTTCGAAACTGATCGCTACTGATCGTGTTTTCGAAACTGATTGCTACTGATCGTGTTTTCGAAACTGATCGCTACTGATCGTGTTTTCGAAACTGATCGCTACTGATCGTGTTTTCGAAACTGATCGCTACTGATCGTGTTTTCGAAGCTGATCGCTACTGATCGCGTTTTCGAAGCTGATCGCTACTGATCGCGTTTTCGAAGCTGATCGCTACTGATCGCGTTTTCGAAGCTGATCGCTACTGATCGTGTTTTCGAAACTGATTGCTACTGATCGTATTTTCAAAACTGATCGCTACTGATCGTGTTTTCAAAACTGATCGCTACTGATCGTGTTTTCGAAACTTATCCCTACTGATCGTGTTTTCGAAACTGATCACTACTGATCCCTTCTGACCGCCACTGACCTTATTTTCGTGACATTTAATTTTCATATTTCCTATAGATATAGAACCATTCGATTACTTAGTTTGAGCCTTCATAACCGCCACAAAGGTGTTCCGAAGAGTGGAGAAAAAAGCGCCATTTGGTGTGGAGCTAACGAAGAGCGGAACCTTTACACAAAGTGTGTTACTACATAAAACCCCTTGCTCATAGAAACGGAAAGTTTAAAACGAAGTTAACAAAACAAGATAAAAGTTGGATGAGAGAGCAGTAGCTGAAGAAAAACCAAACAGCAGTGAACCAAAAAAAAGATAGGCTGTCTGTAACAAAAGAAAAACTTTTTCTTTTCGAAAAAAGGCGTTTCAACACCCTGCTCGAGACCTCACATTATTCCCCAGGGAGAGAAATTAGGGCATTTCTGCTTCATGGCTCTGGTGACCAAGGGCTTTTATGGCTATACATCGACCTGTAATTTTGAAATTTTACTGCAGCTGATGTTGGATGGTTCCGAACGCAGAGATTTCACCAAGTCAAATGTTTTAGTTCGAGGCCAACGGTTGTGATGGTTGAATCTTAAATCATTTCTCTTGATAGGACATTGCGGCTACAAATAAAAGTCTTTTAAATTGACACAGGATTCTTCTTGTGCTGTGAGGAAAGAAGCTCAACAACTGTTTTTCAAGTTGCAAATAGCAATTGTTTTTTCAACTTGAAATAGAAATTCTTTCCACCAGCAGCTTTGCGGCCACAAGGATCGGCCACAACTACAAATGGCGTTTCTGTGCTGTACTCTGTAACTGCACTTTGGCGAAATTGTGAAACTTGATTCAAAAAGTTTCTGATGAGCCATTCTGATCACTAGAAAGCAAGTTATGAAGAAGCAATTTTAGTAGCAACGCGTTCCTACATAAACTCAGACAACTCGTTAAAGACCAGAATGTTAGGGAGGAGTACATCGTTTGATTAAATTATTAGTTACATAGTTGAAGCTTCCCTAACCGTAATAAAGGCGCTCCCAAGAGAGAAAGGAGGGAGGCACCATTTATTATGGAGTTAAGTAGGCGGGAAGTCAATGCAGAAGTTGTGTCCTTACGTCCAGCGCATGTAGAAACTGAATGATGGAAAGTAGTTTCTAAAATAGTAAAAAATAAATTAAAAAATAAATGATATAAAAAAGGCAACCGCATTCAATTATTTTGTGCATGTGTAAGAGATAAAATTTTAATAAAATACAAAAAAAACATAAATTAAAATAAGAAATATTTTGTAAAAACCTATTTTGTCTCAATGAAAGTAAAACCTTCCTAACCTTCAGTAGGGAAGCTCGCACCTTCCTCTCAAGAGCGCTAGTATCCGTAGTTGTATTCGTTGTATATCCTTAGAGAAGGCATGAGAGCAATTAGGTGTGAAGTGAATTTCTGAGACAGCATCGCTACAATAATGAAATGAATTTGCGTTTGTTCAGAAAAAAACACTTGATTAGAAAAATTCCGACGAGAAACACATATCCCTGAATCTCATCAAGGACATTTGTTTAAAACTACCTCATACAAATGGCTGCAAAAGTATTTTCACAGCTCGTATATCTCCACGCTAGACTTCCACCCTCTTCTGTCAGTTCCGCCATTAGAGTTTACTGTAAAAAAGCGACGGAGCTCCTTAATTCTCGAGATAGCTGTTCTTGAAGCTCAATTTTCTCGAAGACTGCATTCAACATCGCTCTCACTTTCGCTCCATTGATCTCCACGGCAAGGTTTCTTTAAGAACTCCAAAAGGAGTAGGTGGTTATCTCCGGACACGCATTAAAGCGAAAAACAGGCTTCAAAATACCCTCACTGGGCAGCCTGCGCCATATGTTATCGAAGTTCAGCCCTTAAGGCCATCTGAAAGAAAGGACCGGCAAGGAATTGCTCCCTAAGCCGCCGGCTGATCGTTAGTCGGAGCCCAGGACCCGTAATGCCTGTTATAAGAACGATCAAATGCTTGATGCATAGCGCCTCGATGACTGGTCTTAGGGAGAACTCCTCCTCTTCGGTTATATTGAGCTCAGGCATGAGAGAGATAGACGTGCGATCCAGAGGCCCTCCCGCGGTCCTGGTATGGTTGGCAGAAATTCGCGCACATGCGGCCTGTATAAAAAAGCCTACGACGGTGTTGATGTACGGCTCAGAGAAAGTGTCTTTTCGGAAAACATCTTAACAAGAACACGAGCATGCGAAATATGTTCAAAAGGCACACGAATCTGCGAACTATGTTCAAAAGGCACACGAGCCTGCGAACTATGTTCAAAAGGCACACGAGCATGCGAACTATGTTCAAAAGGCACACGAGCATGCGAACTATGTTCAAAAGGCACACGAGCATGCGAACTATGTTCAAAAGGCACACGAGCATGCGAACTATGTTCAAAAGGCACACGAGCATGCGAACTATGTTCAAAAGGCACACGAGCCTGCGAACTATGTTCAAAAGGCACACGAGCATGCGAAATATGTTCATAAGGCACACGAGCCTGCGAACTATGTTCAAAAGGCACACGAGCCTGCGAACTATGTTCAAAAGGCACACGAGCCTGCGAACTATGTTCAAAAGACACACGAGCCTGCGAACTATGTTCAAAAGGCACACGAGCATGCGAACTATGTTCAAAAGGCACTCAAACATGTAGACTTGAGTGAAATTTTATAGCAAAAAAAGACTTAAGTTAGACGGAAAGATTTTATTATATGTTAGAGAGACTTTGCAAGCAGCTAACAGGCGAAATTGAGCACTTAAATTAGATGTTATTGTTGTGATCCGATCAGTGCGAATTCGGATCTACCCTCAAATAATAACGACGAGAAGAAGATCTTCACACAAAAAATGAGATCTCGGTTCAGGTATGAAAGCGACCATGACAAACATTGAAGAAAATCATTCATGAGACAAAACGACGTCGTGCAAAACAAAATGAAAGCAAATTTATCTGTGGATGTTATCTTCGTACGTGAGCAGCTTATTGAAGTTGAACATTATAGAAGGCACTTCTGAATACGACATGGCTGCGCATGTGTACGACGTAACGGTAAAGACAGTAAAATCAATGCAACAGAGTTCTGTATGCATATAATCGGCGATCCTTTCTTGCTGGTTACCATCAATGGGGAATGCTGGGATCTTTTAATGAACGAAATTTAGTCATCGAAAATAAACTCGTTGTGTTGAATATTTTCACAGTCTACGAAATGTGTGACATCGGAAATTCTATGTCATAAAATCCGAACTATGTTTAGGTAGAGACCACCTATCAACTACAAATGTTCTTCATTGTGTTATGGAAAATGGACTTTCCATCTCGGTTAGGGGTAAAAAATTACGAAGGTATGGAATATTTTACCTAAGTTTATAACATTTACCGAAGATTAGATTAGATTATTAGATAGTTTAAGCCTCCCTTTCCTCAACAAATGAGGTCCAAAGAGAGGAAGGAAGACGACACCATTTAGTATGGAGTTATGGGAACGTGGAATCTATGCAGAAAGGTCACAGAAACAGTAAGATGAGAAAGAAGTTCATGAAACAAGATCAAAGTTGAAGAAGAAAGTAGTAGGTGCTGAAAAAACAGGACAGCAGTGAACCGAAAAAAGATGGTCCGTAACAAAACAAAAACCTATGTTATTTTACCAAAAAGAAAGCCTGCCTAACGTTTAGCTCGGGGCCCTCGCATTGTCCCCCTGGGAGCGCTAATTCCCATAGATACAAGAGTTGTGTCCCCCTGAGGGGTAACATTTACGGAAACGGGAACACAAGTATCAAGGGAAAAGGAAATTAAAACAAAAGTAAAAACTACCTTTAGAAGACCACACTTCACTCAGAAATCGGTAAAAATAAACTACTAAGTTAAGCAAAAATAACGAAAAATGTAAGTTTTCCAAGCGTAAAAAATTATCAAGAACCGAGTGCACCCTCGAAAAATTAAAATTATTTCATTCAAGAGCTGTAGATTAGATTAGATGTTTAAGATTCTTAACCGAGTTCTAAGAGCGAAGCGTTTAAGGCTTTCTAAAAGAGAGAAAGGCGCCATTTAAAATAGAGTTAAGGGAACGCATCATCTATGCACAAGGTGCATTGAAACAATAAGCGATGAAAGAAACTTAAAAAATAAGATAAAAGTTGAAGAAGGAAATAGTAGGTTCTGAAAAACAGGACAGCAGTGAATAGAAATATAATTTCCGTAACAACGGAGGAACTTATTCTATCTCAACAAAAGGAATGCCTACCTAAAGTTTAGCTTGAGACCTCACATATTCCTTCTGAGAGCACTGATTCTCATTGATACTATAGTTGTATCTCCCTGAAGGGATTGAGAGCTGTGACGAAACGGAAAATTCAAAGAAACTTAGAGTTCGACTCACCATATCATTCCAGTTGAGTCGTAAGGAAGATTAAACTGAGTACTGCAATAGTGAGACTCCAACAAATGATAGGATATGAAAAAGTCTATAACATGTGTGTTTTATTAAAAACGCCGAGTTTTACTGTTTCCTTTTTTTACATGTATTGAAGGGGGTTCAATACTCAATTTATGGGTTCGCAGTAACAGATTTGTTATCGTCGGGAATAAATGGGGCATGATCTTTTGAATTGCGCTTTTGAATTGCTCGTCAGTTTAACTTCCCATTTTAATTAACTTTCCAGTACTATGAATAGGAAATTTAGTATTTAAATTCAAGCATTTTATTTTTTTATATTAGATGATTCATCGGTCATCTCTATTGATAGGAATCCTAAACAACGTCCATGAAATTTCAATTGTGCAACCCATAAAAATTTACCTGTTGACACTAAATCCTCAACAGCCTCCATTGAAATTTGAATTACGGAAACCAAAAAAACTTCCAATAACACATTCTTTTCAGTCGATGTTAACCGTCGACAGTTAATCCTTAACAGCACCAATTAAAATTCGAAAAGTAATAGTCATATCAAGTTAAAAAAAAGTCCAAAAATACTCCCTACAACACCTTATCAACGCATGTTAACACTACCTTACAGAGCTTGCTGATGCACCGTGAGTTCACTTCACAAACATTTCGAGGGAGTGCATTTTTCATCACGAGTTTCTCAACTTTAGCACTGCTGCTCCGCAGGCCAAAAGCCGGAAAGCATTCGGCAGAAAGCTTCGGATTAGTGAAGGAAAGTCGACCCGATGTCCCCAGAGGAGAACGCGAGGCAGGGTCAGCAAGATCCAACTGGAAGCGCTTCGTTTGTGAACTTGGAAAGTAAATAAACACAAACATTGGCAGCTCTATAGCGGCATTAAGCCAGAGAGTGACAGCTCTGTGTGGGTTTTGAAGCGTGCACGGATAAATGAAACGAGCGATCTAGGGAACTTTTTGGAAGGGCCGCTCCTGTAGTCATGATTCTCTTCGAAACAACATTCAAGTCAGTGAGAGAGCGTTAGAGTCGAACAGTTACTTCTGAGAATGGATATTACGAACAGTACAAAAAACTCTGCGCTTGATGGCCATGAATGAAATTCTTGACCACGAAAAGCTCCAACGGTAATAGCTGAAAAAAATTCAAGCGCATTTCGGCGGCGAAAGTAGTTATAGAGTCTACTTATTCGCAGAGCATAACTTGATACGGAAAAAAATGTTCTAGGTACTAAAATAGGCCGAAACTGGCGGACAATGGCCAGAAATGGATTGACGATGTTAAAAGACGATTGATAGAAATGACGTTGCCGATACTGGATAATCATTATCGAAATGGGAAATAATTCTAAAAGACGATTGAAAATGCTTTCCGCTAAGGGGAGAATCAAAATCAAACTGAACATCATCAAATTGGACATCAACGTCAAGCCAACGATCATCGTCTGAACACAAACGTCAAACCAAACATCAACTTCAAACTTTACGACATCATCAAACCAAACAACAACTCTAAACTGAACATCAACGTCAAACTGAACATCAACGTCAAACTGAACATCAACGTCAAACTGAACATCAACGTCAAACTGAACATCAACGTCAAACTGAACATCAACGTCAAACTGAACATCAACGTCAAACTGAACATCAACGTCAAACTGAACATCAACGTCAAACTGAACATCAACGTCAAACTGAACATCAACGTCAAACTGAACATCTACGTCAAACTGAACATCTACGTCAAACTGAACATCAACGTCAAACTGAACATCAACGTCAAACTGAACATCAACGTCAAACTGAACATCAACGTCAAACTGAACATCAACGTCAAACGTCAAACTGAACATCAACGTCAAACTGAACATCAACGTCAAACTGAACATCAACGTCAAACTGAACATCAACGTCAAACTGAACATCAACGTCAAACTGAACATCAACGTCAAACTGAACATCAACGTCAAACTGAACATCAACGTCAAACTGAACATCAACGTCAAACTGAACATCAACGTCAAACTGAACATCAACGTCAAACTGAACATCAACGTCAAACTGAACATCAACGTCAAACTGAACATCAACGTCAAACTGAACATCAACGTCAAACTGAACATCAACGTCAAACTGAACATCAACGTCAAACTGAACATCAACGTCAAACTGAACATCAACGTCAAACTGAACATCAACGTCAAACTGAACATCAACGTCAAACTGAACATCAACGTCAAACCGAACATCAACGTGAAGCTGAACATCAACGTCAAACTGAACATCAACGTCAAACTGAACATCAACGTCAAACTGAACATCAACGTCAAACTGAACATCAACGTCAAACTGAACATCAACGTCAAACTGAACATCAACGTCAAACTGAACATCAACGTCAAACTGAACATCAACGTCAAACTGAACATCAACGTCAAACTGAACATCAACGTCAAACTGAACATCAACGTCAAACTGAACATCAACGTCAAACTGAACATCAACGTCAAACCGAACATCAACGTCAAACCGAACATCAACGTCAAACCGAACATCAACGTCAAACTGAACATCAACGTCAAACTGAACATCAACGTCAAACTGAACATCAACGTCAAACTGAACATCAACGTCAAACTGAACATCAACGTCAAACTGAACATCAACGTCAAATCCAACTACTCACAACTAACAGAACAACCACATTAAAAACAAACATTTGTACCAACAAACCAAAATACATCCAAAACATACCGTCGCCAAGATGAGCAGTACTTCATTCAAAAGCACAGCACTTCTACATCCGAGAACAAAAATACCCTGTCTTGAAGTTGACCAAAGCAACTACGAGCTATATCGCAATGCCAGAGCGGCATTGACCAACGCTTCCTTTATTTTCCCTACACGAGTCACGGCATTGACGAGCCACTTGCGGATGCCTCTAGCTTATGCAAAAACTGTTCCTACTGAAAATTGAACGCAAAGCTGTATGTCCATTCTCTAGAACCTGGCTAAGACTGTTTCACCCCTCCGTAACTTTCATTAGAACTTCGTGAAGGTTTCTCAAAACCTCGCGAAGGTTTCTCAAAACCTCGCGAAGGTTTCTCAAAACCTCGCAAAGGTTTCTCAAAACCTCGCAAAGGTTTCTCAAAACCTCGCAAAGGTTTCTCAAAACCTCGCAAAGGTTTCTCAAAACCTCGCAAAGGTTTCTCAAAACCTCGCAAAGGTTTCTCAAAACCTCGCAAAGGTTTCTCAAAACCTCGCAAAGGTTTCTCAAAACCTCGCAAAGGTTTCTCAAAACCTCGCAAAGGTTTCTCAAAACCTCGCAAAGGTTTCTCAAAACCTCGCAAAGGTTTCTCAAAACCTCGCAAAGGTTTCTCAAAACCTCGCAAAGGTTTCTCAAAACCTCGCAAAGGTTTCTCAAAACCTCGCAAAGGTTTCTCAAAACCTCGCAAAGGTTTCTCAAAACCTCGCAAAGGTTTCTCAAAACCTCGCAAAGGTTTCTCAAAACCTCGCAAAGGTTTCTCAAAACCTCGCAAAGGTTTCTCAAAACCTCGCAAAGGTTTCTCAAAACCTCGCAAAGGTTTCTCAAAACCTCGCAAAGGTTTCTCAAAACCTCGCAAAGGTTTCTCAAAACCTCGCAAAGGTTTCTCAAAACCTCGCAAAGGTTTCTCAAAACCTCGCAAAGGTTTCTCAAAACCTCGCAAAGGTTTCTCAAAACCTCGCAAAGGCTTCTCAAAACCTCGCAAAGGCTTCTCAAAACCTCGCAAAGGCTTCTCAAAACCTCGCAAAGGCTTCTCAAAACCTCGCAAAGGTTTCTCAAAACCTCGCAAAGGTTTCTCAAAACCTCGCAAAGGTTTCTCAAAACCTCGCAAAGGTTTCTCAAAACCTCGCAAAGGTTTCTCAAAACCTCGCAAAGGTTTCTCAAAACCTCGCAAAGGTTTCTCAAAACCTCGCAAAGGTTTCTCAAAACCTCGCAAAGGTTTCTCAAAACCTCGCAAAGGTTTCTCAAAACCTCGCAAAGGTTTCTCAAAACCTCGCAAAGGTTTCTCAAAACCTCGCAAAGGTTTCTCAAAACTTCGCAAAGGTTTCTCAAAACTTCGCAAAGGTTTCTCAAAACCTCGCAAAGGTTTCTCAAAACCTCGCAAAGGTTTCTCAAAACCTCGCAAAGGTTTCTCAAAACCTCGCAAAGGTTTCTCAAAACCTCGCAAAGGTTTCTCAAAACCTCGCAAAGGTTTCTCAAAACCTCGCAAAGGTTTCTCAAAACCTCGCAAAGGTTTCTCAAAACCTCGCAAAGGTTTCTCAAAACCTCGCAAAAGTTTCTCAAAACCTCGCAAAGGTTTCTCAAAACCTCGCAAAGGTTTCTCAAAACCTCGCAAAGGTTTCTCAAAACCTCGCAAAGGTTTCTCAAAACCTCGCAAAGGTTTCTCAAAACCTCGCAAAGGTTTCTCAAAACCTCGCAAAGGTTTCTCAAAACCTCGCAAAGGTTTCTCAAAACCTCGCAAAGGTTTCTCAAAACCTCGCAAAGGTTTCTCAAAACCTCGCAAAGGTTTCTCAAAACCTCGCAAAGGTTTCTCAAAACCTCGCAAAGGTTTCTCAAAACCTCGCAAAGGTTTCTCAAAACCTCGCAAAAGTTTCTCAAAACCTCGCAAAGGTTTCTCAAAACCTCGCAAAGGTTTCTCAAAACCTCGCAAAGGTTTCTCAAAACCTCGCAAAGGTTTCTCAAAACCTCGCAAAGGTTTCTCAAAACCTCGCAAAGTTTTCTCAAAACCTCGCAAAGGTTTCTCAAAACCTCGCAAAGGTTTCTCAAAACCTCGCAAAGGTTTCTCAAAACCTCGCAAAGGTTTCTCAAAACCTCGCGAAGGTTTCTCAAAACCTCGCGAAGGTTTCTCAAAACCTCGCGAAGGTTTCTCAAAACCTCGCGAAGGTTTCTCAAAACCTCGCGAAGGTTTCTCAAAACCTCGCGAAGGTTTCTCAAAACCTCGTGAAGGTTTCTCAAACCTCGTGAAGGTTTCTCAAAACCTCGTGAAGGTTTCTCAAAACCTCGTGAAGGTTTCTCAAAACCTCGTGAAGGTTTCTCAAAACCTCGTGCAGGTTTCTCAAAACCTCGTGAAGGCTTCTCAAAACCTCGTGAAGGTGTCTCAAAACCTCGTGAAGGTTTCTCAAACCTCGTGAAGGTTTCTCAAAACCTCGTGAAGGTTTCTCAAAACCTCGTGAAGGTTTCTCAAAACCTCGTGAAGGTTGCTCAAAACCTCGTGAAGGTTTCTCAAAAC
Source organism: Morinoia aosen (assembly GCA_030386875.1). NCBI lineage: Eukaryota > Metazoa > Arthropoda > Malacostraca > Amphipoda > Talitridae > Morinoia > Morinoia aosen. The sequence continues at coordinate 23,920,685 of CM059558.1, forward strand.
CTCGTGAAGGTTTCTCAAACCTCGTGAAGGTTTCTCAAAACCTCGTGAAGGTTTCTCAAAACCTCGTGAAGGTTTCTCAAACCTCGTGAAGGTTTCTCAAACCTCGTGAAGGTTTCTCAAAACCTCGTGAAGGTTTCTCAAACCCCGTGAAGGTTTCTCAAAACCTCGTGAAGGTTTCTCAAAACCTCGTGAAGGTTTCTCAAACCTCGTGAAGGTTTCTCAAACCTCGTGAAGGTTTCTCAAAACCTCGTGAAGGTTTCTCAAACCTCGTGAAGGTTTCTCAAACCTCGTGAAGGTTTCTCAAAACCTCGTGAAGGTTTCTCAAACCTCGTGAAGGTTTCTCAAAACCTCGTGAAGGTTTCTCAAAACCTCGTGAAGGTTTCTCAAACCTCGTGAAGGTTTCTCAAACCTCGTGAAGGTTTCTCAAAACCTCGTGAAGGTTTCTCAAAACCTCGTGAAGGTTTCTCAAAACCTCGTGAAGGTTTCTCAAAACCTCGTGAAGGTTTCTCAAACCTCGTGAAGGTTTCTCAAACCTCGTGAAGGTTTCTCAAAACCTCGTGAAGGTTGCTCAAAAACTCGCGAGAAGTGTTTAGAACCTCGCCAAAATTGCTCAGAACCGCACGATGATTGTTCAGAACTGCAGAAATACTGTTCAGAACTGCACAAAGGTTACTCAGAACCGCACAAAGGTTACTCAGAACCGCACAAAGGTTACTCAGAACCGCACAAAGGTTACTCAGAACCGCACAAAGGTTACTCAGAACCGCACAAAGGTTACTCAGAACCGCACAAAGGTTACTCAGAACCGCACAAAGGTTACTCAGAACCGCACAAAGGTTACTCAGAACCGCACAAAGGTTACTCAGAACCGCACAAAGGTTACTCAGAACCGCACAAAGGTTACTCAGAACCGCACATAGGTTACTCAGAACCGCACATAGGTTACTCAGAACCGCACATAGGTTACTCAGAACCGCACATAGGTTACTCGGAACCGCACATAGGTTACTCGGAACCGCACATAGGTTACTCGGAACCGCACAAACGTTACTCGGAACCGCACAAACGTTACTCAGAACCGCACATAGGTTACTCAGAACCGCACATAGGTTACTCAGAACCGCACAAAGGTTACTCAGAACTGCACAAAGGTTGCCCAGAACCGCACAAAAGTTGCCCAGAACCGCACAAAGGTTACTCAGAACCGCACAAAGGTTACTCAGAACCGCACAAAGGTTACTCAGAACCGCAGAAAGGTTACTCAGAACCGCACAAAGATTACCCAGGACCGCACAAAGATTACTCAGAACCGCACAAAGGTTACTCAGAACCGCACAAAAGTTACTCAGAACCACACAAAGGTTACTCAGAACCGCACAAAGGTTAATCAGAACCGCACAAAGGTTACTCAGCACCGCACAAAGGTTACTTAGCACCGCACAAAGGTTACTCAGCACCGCACAAAGTTTGCTCCGAACCGCACAGAGGTTACTCAGAATGGCACAAAAGTATCCCAAAATCACACAAACGTTACTCAGAACCTCACCTAAATTGCTCAGAACCTCGCTCAAATTGCTCAGAACCTCGCTGAAATTGCTCAGAACCTCGCCGAAATTGCTAATGAACCGATGGCGAGGAGATTTAATAACATCTTCTGAGTTCACGCCATTATCTTGATGGATTGCGCGGCACTGGAGAGATGGTCAGGGCCGCTTCTGGCCCAGCTGGGGTGCAGGCCCAGCTGCGGACGCCGCCACACTCTGAGGATTTTATTATGGTTGCGTTGCTAGGATTTTCAAACCAGTTTTGATACTCGTTTTGAAATCAATGAGAGTGAAAGTTGATAGTTGTTGATGTTCTATACTTCATTCTCATCCAAAGGAGAAGTCAGAAGATTGAAGATTATAAGTTAGTTCAAGCCTCCCTAACCGCTACAAAAAAAGTGCGTATCGAAGAGAGGAAGGAGGAAGGCACCATTTAGTATGAAGATAAGAGAATGGGGAATCTATGCAGAAGGGGCATAGAAACAGTAAGATAAGAAAGAAGTTCATGAAACAAGATCAAAGTTGAAGAAGACAGTAGTAGGTGCTGAAAAAACAGGACAGCAGTGAACCGAAAATGGTGGTCCGTAACAGAACAAAAACCTATTCTAATTTAACAGAAAAAAAGCCTACCTAACCTTTAGCTCGGGCCCTCACATTGTCCCCCTGGGAGCGCTAATTCCCATAGATACAATACTTGTATTCCCCTGAGGGGGGGGGGGGGGGAGAAGTCAGAAACTAAAACTCAGATGAGATGGATTGAATGTTTCTGGGTGAACAAAAAATAGACGACCTGCGACTTATTTTGTTGGAGTTCATGAACTGTCGTTTGAAATGTTATTAATTTTTCTAAATATTGACTCCACGAAAAATTTGAAACAGTTAAAAACCTTGCTCTAAGTAATACATATGTGTGGCTTATAAATTAGATCCTTACCACCCTCAGAGAGCGATAAAAATTCCAACCTGGGCAGTGACTCAAACTTTGATAAAAAAGACATCACATCACACTCATCCGTACTTCGTTTCAGATTATATACTAGCAAGAGATCGAAATGCAATGGTTTGCGAGGGTTAGCATGGAGTTCTCTGAACACCAACCTTAGAGTAAAAGAATCATCACGGCGCCGCTTGAATTGCAGCACCTATATCCGAGTGTGGTATGAAATGTTCAAGCATGCTTTATATAGCGCCGTATTTCAAAAACCAAGCCTCAGTTTCTAAAGCAGAATAAACTGCAGTACCTAAATCCGAGTATGGCTTAAAATACTCAAGCACGCCTAATTTAGCGCCTTATTTAACGCCTTATTTCAGAAATCAAGCCTCAGTTTGGGGAGCAGAGAGCACGCGAGCACTTGCGGCGCGACCTGGAGAGCTCAATAACTATAAGAAGACTTCAATTTGGCCCTCAAGATCGTTGCGAGATGTGGAGAGGCGCCGTTAGCGCTTAGCATGTCGGGCTGCGGGACTTCGAAGGGAGCAGAGAGCCTTTATTGAGCGCTGCCCGGTTTTGCTGGCGGGCGGACGGCAGATCAGCGCTCTAACGGGTAAGCGCACCAACGGGTAAGCGCACCAACGGGTAAGCGCACCAACGGGTAAGCGCACCAACGGGTAAGCGCACCAACGGGTAAGCGCACCAACGGGTAAGCGCACCAACGGGTAAGCGCACCAACGGGTAAGCGCACCAACGGGTAAGCGCACCAACGGGTAAGCGCACCAACGGGTAAGCGCACCAACGGGTAAGCGCACCAACGGGTAAGCGCACCAACGGGTAAGCGCACCAACGGGTAAGCGCACCAACGGGTAAGCGCACCAACGGGTAAGCGCACCAACGGGTAAGCGCACCAACGGGTAAGCGCACCAACGGGTAAGCGCACCAACGGGTAAGCGCACCAACGGGTAAGCGCACCAACGGGTAAGCGCACCAACGGGTAAGCGCACCAACGGGTAAGCGCACCAACGGGTAAGCGCACCAACGGGTAAGCGCACCAACGGGTAAGCGCACCAACGGGTAAGCGCACCAACGGGTAAGCGCACCAACGGGTAAGCGCACCAACGGGTAAGCGCACCAACGGGTAAGCGCACCAACGGGTAAGCGCACCAACGGGTAAGCGCACCAACGGGTAAGCGCACCAACGGGTAAGCGCACCAACGGGTAAGCGCACCAACGGGTAAGCGCACCAACGGGTAAGCGCACCAACGGGTAAGCGCACCAACGGGTAAGCGCACCAACGGGTAAGCGCACCAACGGGGAAGCGCACCAACGGGGAAGCGCACCAACGGGTAAGCGCACCAACGGGTAAGCGCACCAACGGGGAAGCGCACCAACGGGGAAGCGCACCAACGGGTAAGCGCACCAACGGGGAAGCGCACCAACGGAGAAGCGCACCAACGGGTAAGCGCACCAACGGGTAAGCGCACCAACGGGTAAGCGCACCAACGGGTAAGCGCACCAACGGGGAAGCGCACCAACGGGTAAGCGCACCAACGGGTAAGCGCACCAACGGGGAAGCGCACCAAAGGGGAAGCGCACCAACGGGGAAGCGCACCAACGGCAAGCGCACCAACGGGCAAGCGCACCAACGGGCAAGCGCACCAAACGGGCAAGCGCACCAACGGGCAAGCGCACCAACGGGCAAGCGCACCAACGGGCAAGCGCACCAACGGGCAAGCGCACCAACGGGCAAGCGCACCAACGGGCAAGCGCACCAACGGGCAAGCGCACCAACGGGCAAGCGCACCAACGGGCAAGCGCACCAACGGGCAAGCGCACCAACGGGCAAGCGCACCAACGGGCAAGCGCACCAACGGGGAAGCGCACCAACGGGGAAGCGCACCAACGGGCAAGCGCACCAACGGGCAAGCGCACCAACGGGCAAGCGCACCAACGGGCAAGCGCACCAACGGGCAAGCGCACCAACGGGCAAGCGCACCAACGGGCAAGCGCACCAACGGGCAAGCGCACCAACGGGCAAGCGCACCAACGGGGCAAGCGCACCAACGGGCAAGCGCACCAACGGGGCAAGCGCACCAACGGGCAAGCGCACCAACGGGCAAGCGGGCACCAACGGGCAAGCGCACCAACGGGCAAGCGCACCAACGGGCAAGCGCACCAACGGGCAAGCGCACCAACGGGCAAGCGCACCAACGGGCAAGCGCACCAACGGGCAAGCGCACCAACGGGCAAGCGCACCAACGGGCAAGCGCACCAACGGGCAAGCGCACCAACGGGCAAGCGCACCAACGGGCAAGCGCACCAACGGGCAAGCGCACCAACGGGCAAGCGCACCAAACGGGCAAGCGCACCAACGGGCAAGCGCACCAACGGGCAAGCGCACCAACGGGCAAGCGCACCCAACGGGCAAGCGCACCAACGGGCAAGCGCACCAACGGGCAAGCGCACCAACGGGCAAGCGCACCAACGGGCAAGCGCACCAACGGGCAAGCGCCACGGGCAGCGCACCAACGGGCAAGCGCACCAACGGGCAAGCGCACCAACGGGCAAGCGCACCAACGGGCAAGCGCACCAACGGGCAAGCGCACCAACGGGGCAAGCGCACCAACGGGGCAAGCGCACCAACGGGGAAGCGCACCAACGGGAAGCGCACCACGGGGCAAGCGCACCAACGGGGAAGCGCACCAACGGGGAAGCGCCCAACGGGGAAGCGCACCAACGGGGAAGCGCACCAACGGGGAAGCGCACCAACGGGGAAGCGCACCAACGGGGAAGCGCACCAACGGGGGAAGCGCACCAACGGGGAAGCGCACCAACGGGGAAGCGCACCAACGGGGAAGCGCACCAACGGGGAAGCGCACCAACGGGGAAGCGCACCAACGGGGAAGCGCACCAACGGGGAAGCGCACCAACGGGGAAGCGCACCAACGGGGAAGCGCACCAACGGGGAAGCGCACCAACGGGGAAGCGCACCAACCGGGGAAGCGCACCAACGGGGGAAGCGCACCAACGGGGAAGCGCACCAACGGCGCACCAACGGGGAAGCGCACCAACGGGGAAGCGCACCAACGGGGAAGCGCACCAACGGGGAAGCGCACCAACGGGGAAGCGCACCAACGGGGAAGCGCACCAACGGGGAAGCGCACCAACGGGGAAGCGCACCAACGGGGAAGCGCACCAACGGGGAAGCGCACCAACGGGGAAGCGCACCAACGGGGAAGCGCACCAACGGGGAAGCGCACCAACGGGGAAGCGCACCAACGGGGAAGCGCACCAACGGGGAAGCGCACCAACGGAGAAGCGCACCAACGGGGAAGCGCACCAACGGGGAAGCGCACCAACGGGGAAGCGCACCAACGGGGAAGCGCACCAACGGGGAAGCGCACCAACGGGGAAGCGCACCAACGGGGAAGCGCACCAACGGGGAAGCGCACTAACACTTTGATTTACGCTCTCCAAACGCCTAGACAAAAGTTTACCAATGCCTCGATTAAAGCTGAAAAAAGGCAAGGCTTCCATAAAATCACACAAATGATTCGACAAAAACACACAAACACCTCGACAAAAGCATTGTAACGCCTTAAGAAAAGCACACATAATCTTCATGATTATTGTTATTATTATCATCAATAATATTTGAATTCAAGACTCTTCAGCTACATGGAATGCGATCTCTAGAGAGCGAAGGGAAGGGACCATTTGGTATGAATTGCCGAAAGAGGGGAATCTACGTACAAGGTATGTTGCCACACGGGGTACAAACCCTGCGCATTGAAACAGCAAGTGGGAATGATTAGAAAGAAAAACAAAGTAGAAATAGCAAAGAAGATGAGAGCACTGTCAGAAGCCTCGTGTTCAACATAGATAGAAGTTTCGTAGGCCCATGTATCGCTGAGTTACCTAGCACTATTCCTTCTGGGAGTGTCATTCCACCCAAACTACTCTGTGTCAAATGCCCATTCTATGAGCATGCCCATCCTATTGCAAAATGTAGAAGCTCATGAAAATCCGAAAATAGAGGGTTAAAGCACGGAAACGTTGATAAACGCACACTAATACCTTGGTAAAAGTACACAAACGCGCAATAAACTCGCACAAACGCGCAATAAACACACACAAACTCGCAATAAACGCACACAAACCCGCAATAAACGCACACAAACGCGTTATGTAAACATTCCTCGCATGTAACATATCGGACGACGGCGTAATGACGCTCAGATTGAGAGTTAAGTGGAAGACAATTCAAGCCACACACTGTGCTCAATTTTATCTGCAGTTGAGAGTATTAACATACATATACCAGGCTTTCCCTCCCTTCGGGAGGGTAGTCGACAGCAGGCCATAATTATCACCCTTAGTCAATAGGAGGCGAGAGAGGCAGGACTGGCCTTACCAGAACTACCCGGATGAGCAGCAGCCCAGCACAATTATCTTCCACAGTCAGGCCCGACAGCCATAGCTGGTTTACCAGACCGCTTCATTTGTGTGCAGCCCCTCCCTTCGCACATGATAGGTCAACCCCATTACACGCGGGCAGGCTTCGCGTCAAAAAATAAAATTACCTTCTTATGCACTGCATCCACTCACTTCTGTCCGCAGTCATCCCTCTCGCCACGTCCACAGTCAGACCCCTCTCATGCACAACACGTTTCTCCCCATCAACCAACTCTTCTGTGGCCAACCTCGCGCTCTAATACCATTCACTTCCGAAGTACAAATCTTTTTTACCAGCCGTTCAATATTCATTCTTTCAACATGTCCAACCATCCCAGCACTCTTTCATCCACCCGCCTTTTCATCTTTTTGACAACACCCGTCCGCATCCTAACCAACTCATTCCTGATCCTATCTCTTTTTGTTACTCCATGCATGCTCCTCAAACACTTCATCTCAAACACATCCAGCTTTCTCTTCTCAGCTGCTCTCAAACCCCAGGACTCTGCTCCATGCAGCAAAACTGGCATGGTTAAGCTTTCAAACAGTCCCCTCTAAGCACCCATACTCAAACTCCTGCATTATTAATTAACGCACAGAAAAATTAGAAGGAGGATGAGCCTGTTTGTGTAATAGTATTAAAATAGCCTATGCTGCATGGCGTGTGGTAGGTGGCGTGTGGTAGGTGGCGTGTGGTAGGTGGCGTGTGGTAGGTGGCGTGTGGTAGGTGGCGTGTGGTAGGTGGCGTGTGGTAGGTGGCGTGTGGTAGGTGGCGTGTGGTAGGTGGCGTGTGGTAGGTGGCGTGTGGTAGGTGGCGTGTGGTAGGTGGCGTGTGGTAGGTGGCGTGTGGTAGGTGGCGTGTGGTAGGTGGCGTGTGGTAGGTGGCGTGTGGTAGGTGGCGAGTGGTAGGTGGCGAGTGGTAGGTGGCGAGTGGTAGGTGGCGAGTGGTAGGTGGCATGTGGTAGGTGACGAGTGGTAGGTGGCGAGTGGTTGGTGGCGAGTGGTAGGTGGCGAGTGGTAGGTGGCGAGTGGTAGGTGGCGTTTGGCATGTGGCGTTTGGCATGTGGCGTTTGGCATGTGGCGTTTGGCATGTGGCGATTGGCATGTGGCGTTTGGCATGTGGCGTTTGGCATGTGGCGTTTGGCATGTGGCGTTTGGCATGTGGCGTTTGGCATGTGGCGTTTGGCATGTGGCGTTTGGCATGTGGCGTTTGGCATGTGGCGTTTGGCATGTGGCGTTTGGCATGTGGCGTTTGGCATGTGGCGTTTGGCATGTGGCGTTTGGCATGTGGCGTTTGGCATGTGGCGTTTGGCATGTGGCGTTTGGCATGTGGCGTTTGGCATGTGGCGTTTGGCATGTGGCGTTTGGCATGTGGCGTTTGGCATGTGGCGTTTGGCATGTGGCGTTTGGCATGTGGCGTTTGGCATGTGGCGCTTGGCATGTGGCGCTTGGCATGTGGCGTTTGGCATGTGGCGTTTGGCATGTGGCGTTTGGCATGTGGCGTTTGGCATGTGGCGTTTGGCATGTGGCGTTTGGCATGTGGCGTTTGGCATGTGGCGTTTGGCATGTGGCGTTTGGCATGTGGCGTTTGGCATGTGGCGTTTGGCATGTGGCGTTTGGCATGTGGCGCTTGGCATGTGGCGCTTGGCATGTGGCGTTTGGCATGTGGCGTTTGGCATGTGGCGCTTGGCATGTGGCGCTTGGCATGTGGCGCTTGGCATGTGGCGCTTGGCATGTGGCGCTTGGCATGTGGCGCTTGGCATGTGGCGCTTGGCATGTGGCGCTTGGCATGTGGCGCTTGGCATGTGGCGCTTGGCATGTGGCGCTTGGCATGTGGCGCTTGGCATGTGGCGCTTGGCATGTGGCGCTTGGCATGTGGCGCTTGGCATGTGGCGCTTGGCATGTGGCGCTTGGCATGTGGCGCTTGGCATGTGGCGCTTGGCATGTGGCGCTTGGCATGTGGCGCTTGGCATGTGGCGCTTGGCATGTGGCGCTTGGCATGTGGCGCTTGGCATGTGCGGTTGGCATTTGGCGTTTGGCATTTGGCGTTTGGCATTTGGCGTTTGGCGTTTGGCATTTGGCGTTTGGCATGTGGCGCTTGGCATGTGGCGCTTGGCATGTGGCGCTTGGCATGTGGCGCTTGGCATGTGGCGCTTGGTATGTGGCGCTTGGTATGTGGCGCTTGGCATGTGGCGCTTGGCATGTGGCGCTTGGCATGTGGCGCTTGGCATGTGGCGCTTGGCATGTGGCGCTTGGCATGTGCGGTTGGCATTTGGCGTTTGGCGTTTGGCGTTTGGCGTTTGGCATGTGGCGTTTGGTATGTGGCGTTTGGTATGTGGCGTTTGGTATGTGGCGTTTGGTATGTGGCGTTTGGTATGTGGCGTTTGGTATGTGGCGTTTGGTATGTGGCGTTTGGTATGTGGCGTTTGGTATGTGGCGTTTGGTATGTGGCGTTTGGTATGTGGCGTTTGGTATGTGGCGTTTGGTATGTGGCGTTTGGTATGTGGCGCTTGGTATGTGGCGCTTGGCATGTGGCGCTTGGCATGTGGCGCTTGGCATGTGCGGTTGGCATTTGGCGTTTGGCGTTTGGCGTTTGGCGTTTGGCGTTTGGCGTTTGGCATTTGGCGTTTGGCATGTGGCGCTTGGCATGTGGCGCTTGGCATGTGCGGTTGGCATTTGGCGTTTGGCATTTGGCGTTTGGCGTTTGGCGTTTGGCATGTGGCGCTTGGCATGTGCGGTTGGCATTTGGCGTTTGGCATGTGGCGCTTGGCATGTGGCGTTTGGTATGTGGCGTTTGGTATGTGGCGTTTGGTATGTGGCATTTGGTATGTGGCGTTTGGTATGTGGCGTTTGGTATGTGGCGTTTGGTATGTGGCGTTTGGTATGTGGCGTTTGGTATGTGGCGTTTGGTATGTGGCGTTTGGTATGTGGCATTTGGTATGTGGCGTTTGGTATGTGGCGTTTGGTATGTGGCGTTTGGTATGTGGCGTTTGGTATGTGGCGTTTGGTATGTGGCGTTTGGCATGTGGCGTTTGGTATGTGGCATTTGGTATGTGGCGTTTGGTATGTGGCGTTTGGCATGTGGCATTTGGTATGTGGCGTTTGGTATGTGGCGTTTGGCATGTGGCGTTTGGTATGTGGCATTTGGTATGTGGCGTTTGGTATGTGGCGTTTGGCATGTGGCATTTGGTATGTGGCGTTTGGTATGTGGCGTTTGGCATGTGGCGTTTGGTATGTGGCGTTTGGTATGTGGCGCTTGGTATGTGGCGCTTGGGCGCTTGGTATGTGGCGTTTGGTATGTGGCGCTTGGCATGTGGCGCTTGGGCGCTTGGTATGTGGCGTTTGGTATGTGGCGTTTGGCATGTGGCATTTGGTATGTGGCGTTTGGTATGTGGCGTTTGGCATGTGGCGTTTGGTATGTGGCATTTGGTATGTGGCGTTTGGTATGTGGCGTTTGGCATGTGGCATTTGGTATGTGGCGTTTGGTATGTGGCGTTTGGCATGTGGCGTTTGGTATGTGGCGTTTGGTATGTGGCGCTTGGTATGTGGCGCTTGGGCGCTTGGTATGTGGCGTTTGGTATGTGGCGTTTGGCATGTGGCATTTGGTATGTGGCGTTTGGTATGTGGCGTTTGGTATGTGGCGTTTGGTATGTGGCGTTTGGCATGTGGCGTTTGGTATGTGGCGTTTGGTATGTGGCGCTTGGTATGTGGCGCTTGGGCGCTTGGTATGTGGCGTTTGGTATGTGGCATTTGGTATGTGGCGTTTGGTATGTGGCGTTTGGCATGTGGCGCTTGGCATGTGGCGCTTGGCATGTGGCGCTTGGTATGTGGCGTTTGGAATGTGGCATTTGGTATGTGGCGTTTGGTATGTGGCGTTTGGCATGTGGCGCTTGGCATGTGGCGCTTGGCATGTGGCGCTTGGTATGTGGCGCTTGGGCGCTTGGTATGTGGCGTTTGGCATGTGGCATTTGGAATGTGGCGTGGGGAACTTTGCTTACGAAACACGGATGCAACAAGAAACACGGATGCAACAAGAAACACGGATGCAACAAGAAACACGGATGCAACAAGAAACACGGATGCAACAAGAAACACGGATGCAACAAGAAACACGGATGCAACAAGAAACACGGATGCAACAAGAAACACGGATGCAACAAGAAACACGGATGCAACAAGAGCAGAGAAGAACAGCGAACAAAAGATGAGACAAAATGAGAGGAGAAACAAAGAGGAAAAAGAGGGGAGCAAAAAAGACATGAGAAGGTAAAACAAATAAAAAAAATACAAAAAATGAACGGAAAAAAGAGTACAAAAAAGAACTGAAAATGTTGAAGAGCAGGCAACGTGGAATAATGAATATAACATGGAATAGAATGAAATTCCGGGTCCCCTCGTCCCGTTCCGTCAAACACCAGTGACGGACAAGCATCAAAGCCATGCGTTTACACTCAATCCTAGTACACAAACATCATTACATTCGTGGTAACTTGATATTCAAGAAACACTGCTACATTTTTAACCCTGCCCATGGAGATAAGTATACAAGCAGAGCATGCACAAGGTACGGATAGAGAGGGGTTTCTAAAATCACTCTCTAGATGCTTCACTATTACGTAGAAAAGCTAAAATTTGTCTTCTGGAAAAATCGTTCAGCTTGCTCGTAAGGAATCTATCTTCGCACTCGTAATTGTCCGCACCTTACTGAGTATCCTTTTTTATTTATTTGGCTTCAGGTGAGTGACGTAAATGAGCATATGAGCACACATATCATCCAGTATATACCTATATAAACACACACATCAACCACCACATCACCACTATAACTTGACGGACGTAAGTTAAGCGGGCGCCGCCACGTCATGTCGCAGGAGTTGTGGAGCAAAAGTGATATTGAATTGCAGCACCGAAGTCACATCAGCGTTACGAGAAACACGCTCGAAAAAAAACATCAAAAATACAAAAAAACAATTCTTTGCAGGAGAAAGGAAAGCCCTAGACGGTAGTTTATGCTGGGATTTATTAAAAAACCACAAAATTGCAGCAATAATTTTAGCGAAGGCAGCAGACCATTGTAGGAATCATTAATTGTAGTGTTGGCAGCAAACCATTGTAGGAATCATTAATTATTGTAGTGTAGGCAGTAAATAATTGTATCAATTATTGTAGCGCAGGCAGCAAATAATTGTATCAATTATTGTAGCGCAGGCAGCAAATAATTGTGGCAACTATTGCCGTGTAAGTAGCAAATAATGGTAGTACTTATAACCTTTCAGGTAGCAAATAATTGTAGCCATTACGGCCGTGTTGGTATCAAATAATTTTAACAGCTATCGTCGTGTAGGTAGTAAATAAATACAACAATTATTGTGTGTTGGTAGTAATTATAGCAGTGTAGGCAACAAACAACGGTACCGATCATCGCCGCAGCGCAACAAACACGAGCACCAACAAAGAGGAGGCAGCCTCACCTCCGGTGCCCAGGTCGAGCAGCGGCACATGGACGGGCGGGTAGGTGCCGCCTGTCGCGTTGGTGCCCAGCCGCTGGAGGGTCGCCAGCACGCCCGCATTCAACACCGACACTCCGCCCACCTGCGCACATTGTTGCTATTGTTATTATCATCATTGTTGCTATTGTTACCGTACACATTGTTGCTATTATCATCTTTGTTGCTATTACCATTGTTTGCACACATTGTTGCTCTTATTATCATCATTGTTGCTATTGTTACTGCACACATTGTTGCTATTATTATCATCTTTGTTGCTATTACTATTGTTGCTGCGCACATTGTTGCTATTACTATTTTTTCTGCCTACATTGTTGCTTTTATTATCCTCTTTGTTGCTATTCTTATACTGCACACATTGTTGTTGCTCTTACTAGTACCACTATTATTAAAATATTATTACCATTATTTTTTCTGTTATTATATCAGTTTGTTTGAGACTTCTAAGCCCCGACGGAGATCGTAGGAGCGATGAAATTCTGCTAGGTAGTATGGATCGCAGAATTTTTAGATTAGAGCAGGGCTTCTCAAACTTTCTTATGTCGTGTACCCTCTTAGCTTGATGTTGTATCTTCATGTCTCCCCAGCACAGTTAAAGGTTTAGGAAACTGTAAATAATACACTTAATTATTATTAATTATGTCTACTTACACGTTGTTATGTAAATATATATTGTGCATTTTAACATATGAAGTATGTTAAATGTATCCCTAGGGGAACATGAACCCCCGGTTGAGAAGCCCTGGATTAGATGATAGTTTAACCGAAACAAATACGTTCCAAGTAGGAGAAGAAGAAGAAGGAAAGCACCATTTAGTTCAGAATTAAAAACTTGAAACCTATGCACAAGGTGTGTTCCCAAACAAGATCCCCATCGCATAGAAATAGTCGAAAATGAATGAAGTTTATGAAGTAAGATAAAAATTGAGGGAGAAACCAATAGGTGCTGAAAACAAGACAGCACTTAACAAAAAAGATTGATCTGAAGGAAACACAATATTCAATTTTACCACAAGAGATGGCTCATTTAAAGCTCAGCTAGGGACCTTACATTCTCCCTCTGTGAGCGTTGTCTATTATATTCCCATTTATACAATAGTTGCATCCTGCTGTTGTACCACCCCTGGTTGAAATTGTTTAAATAATATCCACCAGCTGGAAGTATTTCTCTTCTATGAATACATCAATTACAGCTAAAAAGAATCATAATTACACAGTTTTTCCCTCCGACAACATCATGAAATGCCAGAATTTACATCACGTCCAAACGAAAATGTATTGGCCACAAATTTTTAAAATTCGCTCTCGCCTAACAGAGCACACCTAGCCTGCCAAATAACCGACATAAATAATACCTGCTGTTGCAAGCCGTTTTTTTCATCAATGTCTGGTTTCGTCAGTATATAAATTTTGCGAGTCATTTTTCCAAAATGTCTTACTTCGTCAACCGTCAGCTTATGAATCTCCTTCCAGGTGTTCCTACCGAGATATAATTATATTAACCCAAGGCAATCAAGCTAATGAATTAGACCTGTAATCGGCCACGGACGCGCATTCAGAACGACTCTTCGAGATCAGAGCCGGTCTCAACAACGATGACCGGATGAACAACGCAAGTGTTTGTAATTTACGCCCATTTTAGTAGATTACTTCGAGAAGATCAGGAAAACACTGTAATTTAACGTGGTTAAACTCGGATTTAATCATAGCCCTCGACCGCAATTGTTCTGCGCTCTCAACATTATGTTTCTAATTGCTGTCTTTAGGAGACATTTATCACATCGTCATGATGGATGATAGTTGTAATTTTCAAATGATGATCATGATGACACTGTCGTATATGTTCAGTTTGCTGTTCATACTACCATTAACGTCATTGTACGAGATTGGGTTTGACACCAATAATATGCTTCTTGACAGTAATAAAACAAACGCCACAAAAAAAAGGTTCTAAAATTTAATAAGCACACAGTTATATCTAACAGAAATTACAGTATAGAGCATTTTGCAACTACTAGCATCTTTTTAACACGTTTCTTGCTCCATTGATCACTCTCATTTCGTTTCACAGCACCGGCGAACATTTCGAAGAAATGTGAGCAATTCATGTCTAAGACAAAAATGTCCAAGTTTCGGAGATGTATCATCAGCTCTCCGATATGGAAGTATGAAACAAAATATTTTCTCCGGAATCACGAATTTGGTCGTAAAAGCCAATTGTGTCATAGATCTAAATTGAACTAGTGCATCCTCAAATCAGCTAGTAGCCGCCCACTTTGTTTCACTGCTCCACTGCACTTTTTATTTCTGTACGTACTTCAACGAATTATACGTAAATTACGTGGATAAGAATGAACTCCAAAAACTCTTTCCTGTATAGGCGTCGAGTCTTTTGTCCCGAGAGAATAATAAACCTTTAGCAAGTTGCGCATAACATGATTAGTTCGATACATTTCCTCCTCGCCAAATACAGAAGTTAAAAGCCCACACCTTTTCATTTTGGTCAAGTCGATCATTGCATATAAGTCGTGTTAACTGGTCATAGTTAAACGTCGATTACAACGAATCAATGAAAATTGGGGTCATATGACAAGCGTGTTGCTGTAAAAATATACTATTCAAATATTCAAAACTCTTTAGTTTGAAGATTTGGACATGTACTGTACACAAAGTATTTCATTCTTGCCGGAAATTCACGCAGCAGAGGTTGACGCTTGGCACTTTTACGGTGTTAACACGGGTTTTTAACCCTTTTTTTTACTAACTCCAATTCACTCCATTAAAAATGATCAATTCAGCAAATTGGAGAAACAGTAACGCAGTATAATACCAGGAAAGCGAGCTATTATGGAATGTTTCATTGTGCTAATGTTTCATTCAGCTATGAGACTTGATATGTTTACGTGAAATCATACCATTTATTAGTTCGAACAAATAGTATTCGAACTCAGGTTTTTATTTGAGAAGCGAGTTCTTGGAACCACGTGTTGTACATCAGATACGAAAACACATGACGTCACAAGATACCCAAGGTTAAGTTCTTCTGCAGCGGGATGGTCAATTCATCATGATTCTAACACTAAACAAGCGCATCACACTTCCAGCACCAATTCCGATGCTTATATGTTCTTTTCAACACTACGAAACATGCACCTGCTAATTTTCAATAATGTGAAGTAAGTAGCTCATCAATTTTAACGCTAAAAATCAATTAGCTATAATTTTTAACGCTAAAAATTAAGTAGTTCCTCGTATTTAATGCTACCAATGAGGCATGAAGCTCCTAATTCTGAACGAGACAAAGCATATAGCTCCTAATTTCCAAGGCTTTGTGGCACGGATAGATGTCGGCGGTGGTAGAAGGGGGATAAAATAGAAAGGTACTTAAAGTTACTGATTCCTTAATTTTCAACGCTAAGATGTATCAAGCGCATTTAAAAAATCGTATTTTAGCATGAAAAAACTATTTCTTCTACTTCCAAATTTTATAATATTTTACCTTTCGATGGAAGTCTTCAGGTAATTTATTAACGCACATCAAAGCAGCGAAGTGCTACCAAAATTTAGCAAGGGCCGAAATATCAGAGCACCTCAGTGCTAATCCAAGTTCCTCAATAAACTTATAGGTGGAAATTGAATTACTGGCGTGTACATCCTTGAAGGGATTTATCCACACTTTTACAGAGATTTATCCATACTTTTACTGGGATTTATTCACAAAAACAGGCTGCCACGCGTCAATTAACACATGTACAGCTTCAAACACTTTACTGCACAAAAAACAATTTGCGAGTCATCACGCCTGGCTTCAAGTAAATCGCTGTCGTACGTGAAAATGTGTCGGTTAACTTATGCCGAACGTTGATTTTAAACCGAGCTGCATAATGCCTGCTAAGTTACTCGTTACCGCCCTTGAAGGAGTTCAAGAGATGAATTATTTTATTTAGTTTGGGGCTCCTTAACTACAACAAAAGTGATCCAAACAGAGGAAGGAGGAAGGTTTAGTAGAGAGTTTAGAAGACATCAGCAAACAAAATGTTGCCCGTTGGTGCAGCTGAAAGAGATGAAGAGATAACATACGTTATTTTGAACCTTCCTAACTACAACAAAGGTGTTCCAAAGAGAGGAAGGAAGAAGGCTCAATTTAATTCTGAGTTTAGAGGAGATCAACAAACAAAATGTTGCCCACTGCTGTACCTAAAGGAGATCAAAAGTAAACACCTAGCGCAAATGTCGAGGCTCAATCAACTTTCCCCCGAGCGTCACTGGGTCAGGCTGGACCTTGTTTTATTCGCGGAGGGCGTGGCACGGCTCCCTGCAATACACTAATGCTCCCCAGTGCGTATTGTTCCGCCGCCGCGGCGAACCAGGACGTAGTTCCACGAAAAATATCATATGCTGCAGAAAACACTGCAAAATGGACAGAAGTTGAAGTGGGATGAAAGAGAGAGGTACTTGAATTGGTGAAATTTGTTCTTACTTCTTATGAAAAGTGAAGAACAAGAATGTTTTTTTGCTGCTTACGTGTAACCCAATGTGAGGGTTTGAGCCAAAGGTTAGGTAGGCTTTCTTTTTTGTTAAAATAAAATAGGTTTTTGTATTGTTACGGACCATCTTTTTTCGGTTCACTGCTGTCGTGTTTTTTTAGCACCTACTACTTTCTTCTCCAACTTCGATCTTGTTTGATGAACTTCTTTCTCATCTTACTGTTTCTAAGCCCTTTCTGCATGGATTCCGCGTTCCCTTAACTCCATACTAAATGATGCCTTCATCCTTCCTCTCTTTGGATCTCATTGTTGAAGATAGGAAGGCTTAAACTAACTAATAATCTAATCTAATCTAATCTAATCTAATCTAAGACGTGTAACCTAATTGTGTGGTTGAAATAATTTGCCCCTTGAATTCCGTTTGCTTTGATTTTTTCGCTTTGGTATTATTATTATTATTATATAAGAAAGTTTTAGCCTCCCTTAACCACGACAAAGATTTCGCTTTGGTAAACGCATAGAGTTCATGGGAATCAGGAAAACCATCGGGATATTCACTTGCATGTTGTCCAGAGGTCAAAGTTTCAGAACCATTTACGTTGTCGTAGCTGCACAATGTGCAACTACGATAATACAAATGCCCTGACGCGATCGTTGATGCGCTCAACTGCCTTGACGCGATCGTTGCTGCGCTGAACTGCCTTGACGCGATCGTTGCTGCGCTGAACTGCCTTGACGCGATCGTTGCTGCGCTGAACTGCCTTGACGCGATCGTTGCTGCGCTGAACTGCCTGACGCGATCGTTGCTGCGCTGAACTGCCTTGACGCAATCGTTGCTGCGCTGAACTGCCTTGACGCGACCGTTGCTGCGCTGAACTGCCTTGACGCGATCGTTGCTGCGCTTAACTGCCCTGACGTGATCGTTGCTGCGCTTAACTGCCCTGACGCGATTGTTGCTGCGCTGAACTGCCTTGACGCGATCGTTGCTGCGCTGAACTGCCCTGACGCGATCGTTGCTGCGCTGAACTGCCTTGACGCGATCTTTGCTGCTCTGAACACTTATAACTGCGCTATTCTACTCAGATCTCGGCTGCAATTTATAACTGGGTGTTGGAGTCTGCTGTAATTGAGAACGCTTTATTTACTTTTTTACACGCCCAACATGTAGGTGAATAAATTCAATCTTTTGAGTAGAATTCCAACAAACTGCCGTGCGTTCACCGCAACCTTCAGCAGCATTCACACCGCTGACGAAGGTCTAGACTCGTACAAAAAGTTACACAGAAGAATGTTCATGATTTTTCAGACGAGAGCAAGTTAACGCCCGAGGAAACGCTGTAAGTTAAAGCTGTTGATTTTGCAAGTGAACACGATGTTGCGTGTGATTTTATTTTCTGACTTCAAATAGACAAGAACCTTTGCATTTTATAATGAAAGCGCAGTTTAGAGAAGTTTGTATTATGAATATTCAGTCTTCAGTTCATTTTTCTATTTCATTTTTCTTCTAATTGAACGTACATTTTGACTCAAAGGTACGAACGATGATGCAAAATATTTTCCGCGGGGCATTGGCAAGAAAGAATCTATTTTTGTCAGTTCAAATCAAAAAATAACAATTTCTGCAAATGGACTCGAGGCTTACTGACGTTATAGAGAAGTTCACATATTTTAAGTTTCAAATTATTTTTAAATATTATTCATGGTTGAGACAAAACCACTGGCTCAGCTCAGATGCACATACGCACACATTGCTCACGCACACACAGTACAATACGCTCATACACACACGCATACACAGAACAGTACGCTCATACACACACGCATACAGTAAAATACGCTCATATACACACGTAACCGTTGCAAACGCACACACGTGCACTGTACAATACGCTCATACACAAACACTACAATGCGCACAAACAGCAATGAACACTCACGCGCACATTCCTATGCACACCCAATCAAACACAGTACAATGCACACAATCACACACAAACTACTATGCACACAATCACACACAAACTACTATGCACACAAACACACACACACACTACTATACACAATCACACACACACTACTATTCGGACGTACATACGGTGCACAAAAATTTCTACGCGAAACTGTGATTGAATGCTAAAACACAATCTAACACACCAGAAACATAAATTTCTACTTATGTTTTGTAGTATAATTGCCCTTCATTGTGTTTGTTCTCATGATGTTGCATGTACAGAGTGATCGAGAGGAGCCCCAACGTGTAGTAATTAAATTCATTACCAGGCCTGCAATGTGTTTTTATTGTAAAATGATGAATTAATTCGATGAATAGTAAAAATTTGTAATTTTTTAAGTAGTCGATATCAAGAAACGACTTGAAATTGTGCACAAACATTTAAATTGTAAAATAAAAAGGTGCGAATCTGAATTAAGGAAATTTAAGCAAATGAAGAGTACAAATACTCGAAAACAGCTAGCAGACCATTTATCATTAACTTTTTATTTTGAATGGATAATATCACTAAGTCTGAAAGTAATAGTGTTGTGAAGTTAATAATTGAAACGGATAATGATACGAAGTCTGAAAGTGCTAAAGTAGTGAAGATAATAATTAAAACAGATAATGATAGGTTTAAAAGTAATTCAGTGGTGAAAGTAACAATTAAAACGGATAATGATACGAAGTCAGAGAGTAATAGGGTAGACAAGGCAATTAAATAGTAGTAAAACATTTCATTAGTAAGGTTTCGCTTCTTTTTTAATTCTTCACAAAATTTCACCACGAGTTTTAGAAATTACACCACGACTGAAAAACGATCTGCGATTTCATTCAAGCATAGAAGTAATTTTTCAATTATGCAAACAAATTTGAAAATGTAAAAATGTAAAATGGCAATTAGCCCGGAACTAAGATGATGACACTGAAGATGGAAATCCCAGTGGAAAACACAATAACAAATCTGAAACTGAGTAACGAAGCAAGGCTACAAGT
Source organism: Morinoia aosen (assembly GCA_030386875.1). Lineage (NCBI taxonomy): Eukaryota > Metazoa > Arthropoda > Malacostraca > Amphipoda > Talitridae > Morinoia > Morinoia aosen. Next base: position 23,940,604 of record CM059558.1, read on the forward strand.
CTGTATCCTAATGACGGATCGAGGGCACAAGCCAATTCCTGGACAATATTGGACGCAAGTAACAAGATCAATCTGAACCTAAACAAAAGATGAAACAAACAAGCAAAACGGATAATAATAGAAAGTCGGAGTGAAATAGTGGTGAAAGTAACAATTAAAACGGACAATGAAATAAAGTTTGAAAGTGAAAAAGTGATGGTTAAAATTAAAAAGGAATAATAGTGCGAAGTCTGAAAGCAACAGAGTAGTGAAGGTAATAACTATAACGGATGTTGATACGAAGCATGAAAGTAATAACGTGATGAAGGTAACAAATGAAAGGGATAACGATACGATATCTCTAGGTACTCGTAAAAATTTTGAACCTTGAAAACCGGGTTGAGGTAACAAGTTAAATGGATAATGGTCTAAGTTTTAAGCCTTTTTTAAAACCGATTAACTCATTAAGTGTCATTATTCAATTCAAGTATAAAGTCAATAGTGGGAATCATCTTTGAAAATAGTAAACATTAACTGGATCGGGCCTTCATTTAGCTTTCATTAAGTATTAATTTATATAAAATAAGTTAATGACTGCAGATGGGTCAGGAGCACTATGAAAATCAGCCAAGTGACCACCGGTGGGTCACTTCGCAGCAAATGTGCAAAGGTGACAAGATAAATGGATAATGGCCAAAATTTAGACCCTGAAAACCCGATTAAGGAAACAAGTAAAATGAATAATGGCAATTTGAGCGAAGGCAAGCAGTCATTCACGCTGTGCCCCAATATCCAGGATGCCACAATTTCGCTCAGGTGATTAAACGAACATCGATTCTTTGGGAGCAAAGTCAGGACAGTTTCCTCATCAGTGAAAAATTTATAGGATTTTTGGAAATCACCAGGAAACTTGTTCCATCAAAGTTCGAGAACGGAGATATCAGCGTCGCAGCCGTCACCAAAATTGCAATTTGAGGCAATGTGAACCATGCAATAAACAACTTTTAGATTGTCGATAAAATCGTGAGAGGCACCGCAGGTTTTGCGGCGTCGATTCATTTGAAATCAGTCATTCGATAAGTTAACAACTCCTCTCTCTCTCTACATTCTAAAGGAAGTTGAAAAGAATGCTTTCCGGGGTTTACAGTTCTCACTTCACTTCAGTTTGCTTGAAAAACCTCCCCGGTTTGTACCCGGAAATTCAAAAAATTAAACAGAGAGAGAGAGATGCACAAACCTTCCCAAAGCAGTCTTGGATCTCCAAAGGACAATTGTTCTTCGGAAAACAGACCGCGACTACCGACGGCGTCTAAAGATTTGCCCTGTTTACAATCCGAGAAACTGGAAACGAAGTCCGGTCACGTGGTCGCAAGCTTGAACAAAGTTAACGTTGTGAATTCGATCCCGGCTGCGGAATTGCGCCCTACTCTTGAGGAAAATAGCGCGGCGTTGAGCGTCTCCGGTATCAAGTTTACAGGACGGAGTAACGAATTGCTCCTGATCGACACCCAGAAAATTAAAGTTGAAGAACACGCAAGAAGAGTAATTGTTTTTGCTTAAAAAAAATCTGATGCCTCAAAAAAAGAATTTGCTCGAGTTATTGAGTAGCTTTAGAATACGAGGACAAGAGATGGTGCATTGAAAATAGTTGCTTCAAATTATTTGTTAACGATGTACACGGACTGCCACAAATGACGGGATTTGATATCTTTCTTAAATAAGTCTTCCAGATGCGGATGACAAGCAGATATTGTCATCCTAATAGCACCCGTGGTTGAAATATTGTTTTACGTGTGCGCTGGTCAAACTCGTATCACAGACGATCATTAAAACACGTTAGTTGCGATGGGTTAAACTGAAGTTCAATATTCAACTTGAATTTAAAGTCAAAAGCTATAAGCAAATTTGTAAATATCAAACATTAACTGGGCCTGTCAAATACCATTAATTTAGAAAGGTTGTTAGGATTTTTCAAAACGACCCATCGATGGGTCGTTTCGCAGCAGGAAAAACCTAACTACGACCCACCGGTGGGTCATACCGCAATGAATGTGTTAAGCCTCCTCAAGAGCGTGACCGACACACGGACTAACCAACCAAGTAACAACTGTGTATTATTATACAATGGATGAAAACGACCAGAGGAAAATATGAGTGAGAACAATAGGGATGAAACACAGCCCACCACAAAGTGCGACGAGGAGAACGAAACTGTTCTGTATTTGCGACTTGGGCTGAAAATAGCTTGCGTAGGTTTCGTTTTTATAGTATATTCTTGCGTACTTAGTTAGCAACATTTTCGATATATTTACCTTGATAGCTTTAAGATTTTTGTAAACAATCAACTAGTAAAACACAAATTCAGAAATTAGGAGGTGTCTGAAGGCCTGCGTAGTTTGTGTTTCTGAGTAAAAGTACTTAGAAAAAACTTAGATAATTTCGTTGGGCTCTCATAAAACTGATGATTTAATCGTAAAATATTCGCATACTTGATTGTGCAGTTATTGCCTTTCATTTATCACCACTCATTATTATTGTGCAACTATTGCCACTCATGTAAACAGAAGAAAATACTGTCCACGCAACTACAGATTCACATACTATTGCATTATTATAGCATTGCATTCGATTTAAAAATCACCTTGGTAATTACCGAGTGCTTCGCGCTTCCGATATACATAATTTATGTTCATTTAATGTACAATCATAAATTATAAAATGCGAATGTTTCTTCACGGGCACGCGCATAAAATATCTGAATCTATTCACAAAAATGTTACGATATTGAAGCTTAACAACCACATTGACACTCAAATACCTATTTCTTTCTCACTCGTCTACGCGTCAAGTCTTAAGAAGCCATCAAGTTTAATTGCCGCAGTAATTCCAGAATCGCATAAGACAGAAAAGAAAAGAGTGAAAGAAGAGCCGTTATTACGAGTTCCGAAACTGACTACTGAGCGCTGGCCAGATGTTGAGAGTACCAGTATTTTTGTACGTTCAAATTCGATCAAGAGATGAACGCCATTGGTCGCGATGGCTGGTAAAAAGCAACAATAAATAGGAAAAAATGAAGAGATAGGTTCCAACGGTTCAACATTTTACATGAGTATCACGATACCGATGTGTAAATATGAACTAAAGATGTTAATGTTACGATATTTTAAAAACCAAAGTTAAACACTTCATGTTTTAACTCTATTAGAAAAAAACTGTTTTTCTTTCGTTCTTTCTTTTCTTTTCTTAATTTCGCAGAATGAACATCAGGATTGTATCGCTGCTGTAACTGAGCGTTCTCTGCTTCACACGTAGCGGCAGCGCAACCGAAATTAGGAAACTACTTGAGATCAAATAGTTCTAAAATTATACCTGCATACCGGAGTAGAAAGATCAGGCTCTTTAGTTACTAAAAGCTCACATATACACATGATATAAGATCAAATTTTTTAGTCGTAGCTAAAACTGTCCTACTTATTATAGAAATTTTTTAGTTAAAAAAATTAAGTTGTAAACTCGTGTGCTACTTGTCCGCGTGCGTCAGGGTGTGCATGGTGACAATGGCTCTATTTTAGCAACTCGCGCACTACCTATCAGTGTATTTACAATTTTTAGCATGGTGGCCCTCAATGTGAACATCTAGAAATCCTGCGTTTGTAAACGTTCTTTTTACAAACTGTTTCCTGTCCTTCGTTTGTTTAGTTTCTCCATAAAAATTGTGCCAAAATTGTAGTACTACACGCTTGGCAAATCTTGTGCCATTTTAACCAATGGCAAGTATACCCAGTCTTTAGCTCAGGACCTCATATATTCACCTAAGAGGACTAATTCCTATAGGTACAATCGTTTTATCCCCCTATGAGGGGAACAAAGCAGAAAACTTCTTTTATTTTAAAAAAAGGAAGGTCTAACTAACCTATAGCGAGGAACCTCACATTTCTCCCCTGGGAGAGCTGACCATTTTAAAAATTCGCAATTCTAACAAACGCAACCCAATGACCCCTCTGAATTATATTTTATATGAACAATATCAAGGGACATAAATGACAGTACGAAGTTTCATAGGACGCACTCATAGCTCTAGAACAGGGGCTCCCTTTCTGGGGTGCTCACACCCCGGGGGTTACGCGAAAATCCCTGGTAAATAATAGGATATTGGCTACATGTTGGCGTTTTATTTTAACACGTTTACGACGTACTGGGATATATATGTACCACTAGGTAAATTGCTTATTTGACACCGGCATGAATGAATAGCATTTCGATTTCATCACCTTTTTCAAAATTGATTTTCGCATACGAGGTATACGAGGTAACATATTATCGCGCAGTTATACTTTTCACTCATACTTTTTTAGAAAAGATATGAAAGGATTTGAGTAGTACAGTCCGTTTTTCAATTCTGCTACTCACGATCTAACCGAACCAACCGTACAAACGTAGTCAACGTGTTAAGAGGATACAATTAAGGTTCAAATGAAATTTCTTTAGGGGTGCGGGGCGAAATAAAGGTTGGGAGCCAGTGCTCTAGAAGAACCGGTGATGAAGGCACAGCTAAAATGCTCCCCCTACCTGCTTATCAAGGTGATCTCTTCCATAGATAGAGGTCGTACACCACACCAGAGTGTTTGTTTGCCTTACAGTCGGACAGAATGAGGCACAAATGCTCTGACAAGACTCGCAATCAGCGTCAGCGGATGTCAGTCTTTCTGCGTAGTCAAACATCGCCGTTGCGAGTGCAAAATAAGCAAGCAGCACTTGCGAGCGCTTGTTAGGCGGTAATTTGTGATATCCGAGAAATCGGTTCCTCCAGAGATAAATATTTCATACAGTAGATTATGTTTCAGTTTGAATCTCCTTGAGCCAAAACTTTGATTGAATTAAATTTCCATACAGTAGATTGTACTTTAGTTTAAGGCTCCCTTACCCCCAACTCAGGCGAGTGGAGTGACCTCGAGAGAGTGAAGAGAAGGGACCACTTGGAGAAAACGGGGAATCTATGCACAAGATATGTTCCCACACAAAATACCTAGTACATAGATATAGCAAGTTAGGAACGAAGAAAAAAAAAGACGACTGAAAACTGAGACTGTAGTTTCAACTGTAAGAAGCAAAGTGAGCACGAATTATAGAAGTCCCGAATGTCCATCATAAGCTGATGTAACGTAACAGTATTCTTATGGGGTTTTAAAGATAAAAACAATTCTTTTAATATTAAATATATGAACACGGTCTTCACCAAAGAGTAATGTAAAAAGGGGATTATAAAACATCTTTAAGAAATAAATTATAAATACTTTTAACTCAGGAATACCAGATGACTAACTACAAATATCGCCTTCAGCTAGAGCGTTCTGCGTGCAGCGCATAGAATGGTGCGTGAGGAGTGAAGGCAGCAGTTGCTCAGTTCGTGTTCGTCAGCTGCTCAGTTCGTGTTCGTCAGCTGCTCAGTTCGTGTTCGTCAGCTGCTCAGTTCGTGTTCGTCAGCTGCTCAGTTCGTGTTCGTCAGCTGCTCAGTTCGTGTTCGTCAGCTGCTCAGTTCGTGTTCGTCAGTTGCTCAGTTCGTGTTCGTCAGTTGCTCAGTTCGTGTTCGTCAGTTGCTCAGTTCGTGTTCGTCAGTTGCTCAGTTCGTGTTCGTCAGTTGCTCAGTTCGTGTTCGTCAGTTGCTCAGTTCGTGTTCGTCAGTTGCTCAGTTCGTGTTCGTCAGTTGCTCAGTTCGTGTTCGTCAGTTGCTCAGTTCGTGTTCGTCAGTTGCTCAGATCGTGTTCGTCAGTTGCTCAGATCGTGTTCGTCAGTTGCTCAGATCGTGTTCGTCAGTTGCTCAGATCGTGTTCGTCAGTTGCTCAGATCGTGTTCGTCAGTTGCTCAGTTCGTGTTCGTCAGTTGCTCAGTTCGTGTTCGTCAGTTGCTCAGTTCGTGTTCGTCAGTTGCTCAGTTCGTGTTCGTCAGTTGCTCAGTTCGTGTTCGTCAGTTGCTCAGTTCGTGTTCGTCAGTTGCTCAGTTCGTGTTCGTCAGTTGCTCAGATCGTGTTCGTCAGTTGCTCAGATCGTGTTCGTCAGTTGCTCAGATCGTGTTCGTCAGTTGCTCAGTTCGTGTTCGTCAGTTGCTCAGATCGTGTTCGTCAGTTGCTCAGTTCGTGTTCGTCAGTTGCTCAGTTCGTGTTCGTCAGTTGCTCAGTTCGTGTTCGTCAGTTGCTCAGTTCGTGTTCGTCAGTTGCTCAGTTCGTGTTCGTCAGTTGCTCAGTTCGTGTTCGTCAGTTGCTCAGTTCGTGTTCGTCAGTTGCTCAGTTCGTGTTCGTCAGTTGCTCAGTTCGTGTTCGTCAGTTGCTCAGTTCGTGTTCGTCAGTTGCTCAGTTCGTGTTCGTCAGTTGCTCAGTTCGTGTTCGTCAGTTGCTCAGTTCGTGTTCGTCAGTTGCTCAGTTCGTGTTCGTCAGTTGCTCAGTTCGTGTTCGTCAGTTGCTCAGTTCGTGTTCGTCAGTTGCTCAGTTCGTGTTCGTCAGTTGCTCAGTTCGTGTTCGTCAGTTGCTCAGTTCGTGTTCGTCAGTTGCTCAGTTCGTGTTCGTCAGTTGCTCAGTTCGTGTTCGTCAGTTGCTCAGTTCGTGTTCGTCAGTTGCTCAGTTCGTGTTCGTCAGTTGCTCATTTCGTGTTCGTCAGTTGCTCAGTTCGTGTTCGTCAGTTGCTCAGTTCGTGTTCGTCAGTTGCTCAGTTCGTGTTCGTCAGTTGCTCAGTTCGTGTTCGTCAGTTGCTCAGTTTGTGTTCGTCAGTTGCTCAGTTTGTGTTCGTCAGTTGCTCAGTTCGTGTTCGTCAGTTGCTCAGTTCGTGTTCGTCAGTTGCTCAGTTCGTGTTCGTCAGTTTCTTAGTTCGTGTTCGTCAGTTGCTCAGATCGTGTTCGTCAGTTGCTCAGTTCGTGTTCGTCAGTTGCTCAGTTCGTGTTCGTCAGTTGCTCAGTTCGTGTTCGTCAGTTGCTCAGTTCGTGTTCGTCAGTTGCTCAGTTCGTGTTCGTCAGTTGCTCAGATCGTGTTCGTCAGTTGCTCAGATCGTGTTCGTCAGTTGCTCAGTTCGTGTTCGTCAGTTGCTCAGTTCGTGTTCGTCAGTTGCTCAGTACGTGTTCGTCAGTTGCTCAGTTCGTGTTCGTCAGTTGCTCAGTTCGTGTTCGTCAGTTGCTCAGTTCGTGTTCGTCAGTTGCTCAGTTCGTGTTCGTCAGTTGCTCAGTTCGTGTTCGTCAGTTGCTCAGTTCGTGTTCGTCAGTTGCTTAGTTCGTGTTCGTCAGCTGCTCAGTTCGTTTTCGTCAGTCTTTCATTACGATTATAACTGCTGTGGCAATTATGAATAGAAATTCTCTTTGGCAGCATTTATTCGATACGCGTTTTGTTGAACACTTTATTTAATAAACTGTTTCGAATAGTTTGTATAATATAAAGAGCTGAAATAAAAATGAACAGATGTTAAATTTACAAGCAAAACGAATTCAAATCTGACGTAGGGCACAAACAAAGTCCCAATCAATAAAACAAGAAAACTATACAGAACATAATGAATATTGAAACCGTTTCCACACCGTCCGCAACCAAAATGAGCTCAGCCAGACGCAGAACGCCAACTGAAGTCAAACTCGACGACACAAATTATGGAGAAAAAAACAAAAGCGGACAGCGCTTACAACGATGTTGGTGGCAATAAGTGACACATTGAATACATTCAAAGATAGTCCAGACCATTAGGCTGGTGCCGACCTATAGAGACTGTCATTGTAATAAAGAAGTAATGAGCAAAAACTTCAGACGGTAGAAAGCAAGATTTGTTTCTTAGTTTTTTAGTATCAATGTCACAGTGGAGTACCACCCAGTAGCAGCACATTTGATCGGCCTGAAGTGACATGAGCTGACAAGATTGTTGCGTACGAAAGCGCTGGGAGACCTGGGCACGTTGTTTACATCTGCGCGGTTGTTGCGGGTGATTAGGATGCGATTAACAAAATTAAAAACCGACTACGTTATTCCAATACATTTCTATCCCCTCTGAAAAGTGTGAAAATATTTAATTAGTAATTAATTCAATAATATAATATATAATATATGTAATTAGTAATTATGTATTTTTACACTTTGAATATAGGGTAGAAATGTATCGGAATAATTATGTCTCCCTCCGTACGTCCGTGAGCCGAGCTGCGTAAAAGCACGCGTCGCGTCTGCGCAATCGCATACTGACTGAGCATTTTCCGCCGATAGCTCACGGTCCGGCAAGCTCTGATCCCCTTAAACTGCTAGCAACGTTCCAGCCTTTCCTTCCCTACCTTAAGACAGCAGTGGCCCCACGTTCGGGACTTACATAATGCAGTCGGTTTTCAATTCAGTTATTTACCACATAAATTTGAACTTGTGCCCTGAAACTATTTTTGAAAAGTAATGGAATAATTTGAAATAATGTCCCCCATTTACACCGGCACACAAATCAGCAATACAACTGGAGATACACATGGGTACCAAGCGAAGTTAACGTATAAACCTCACTTCCGAACTATTGTTAAATGACCTTAATTTAGACCCTCGTCTTCAAAATGTATCGGAAACGAAAATTTTTTCTTTTGAATGAGTCATAAATTTCTCAAATAAATTTCACATAGATGGAAATTTTTCGAGGACAAAATATCAATTTTAATTACAGCAAGAATGCACTACGATCACCTACACGATCAAAGCACTACGATCACCTACACGATCAAAGCACTACGACCACCTACACGATCAAAGCACTACGACCACCTACACGATCAAAGCACTACGATCACCTACACCATCAAAGCACTACAACCACCTACACGATCAAAGCACTACGATCACCTACACGATCAAAACACTACGATCACCTACACGATCAAAGCACTACGATCACCTACACGATCAAAGCACTACGATCACCTACACAATCAAAGCACTACGATCACCTACACGATCAAAGCACTACGATCACCTACACGATCAAAGCACTACGATCACCTACACGATCAAAGCACTACGATCACCTACACGATCAAAGCACTACGATCACCTACACGATCAAAGCACTCCGATCACCTACACGATCAAAGCACTACGATCACCTACACGATCAAAGAACTACGATCACCTACACGATCAAAGAACTACGATCACCTACACGATCAAAGAACTACGATCACCTACACGATCAAAGAACTACGATCACCTACACGACCAAAGAACTACGATCACCTACACGATCAAAGAACTACGATCACCTACATGACTCAATTAAAAAAATAACTCGGTATAGGTCAGCAAACCGTCGAGAAATAAATGCGTAACAACAAAGTTGCATCATTCTTAATAAACCTCTCACAAACACAAAGCAAACAATCATTGCATTAGAAACTAATCTTATCATGACAGGAGTTCAATCATAGCTGTTCATTCTTGTACTCAAGCACGGTTAAATCAGTTAACTTTTACTGTTCCCTTCACGCTGTTCATACTGTGATATGGACGGAATTTTGTATTTTGAGACGCTTCCCATTAATACGTTCACATGCACAATGGTTCTTTTACCATCATTTGAATATGATTCCAAAAAATAGTTCAAAAAGAAAAACATAAATATTAAACTCAGCTTACGTTGAGCCTGTTCGTCATTTCCAAACAGTGCATGTACTCCCAAAAGGAAGCTAATAAATAATGCGTTTCACCAGCCCTATAACTTCCTATAAGTGAAGGAAAATGCCCAGACTCAAAGCTCACTTTCGCCGAAGTAAACAATCGTAGGAACGTATTTCGTAGCAAAAAGCGCGCTTCTCTCATGTGAAATGCAACCGGAATGCAAACTTCCCTCTTCAGTCTCACTCTGAGGAAACATTTTTCCAGTCGTGATTTTTCGAGGGAGTAAGTGAACTGTAAAATTTCCATGCTAAAACATGCGGACGTTCCAAGTCGCCGAAAAATGTCTTTTATTTTCATTGTTTAGTTGGCTGCAGCAACAGTACAGGCTTGAGGGCTCAGAAGAGTAAACGGAAAAGCGACCGAGTCTCCGATTCGAATGGAATGTATACGTCCGAAATAATGGAAGAAATATCGCCTGGAATCCATAGGGAATTGCATAATTTACAGATGTCAGTCCCTATCGCTGCAACGCTCCTAAGGGATTCGGCGAGAGAATAAAACAGCCTAACCAGGAGCTAGGAAGTTTCAACGGGCACTTCAAGTACAAAGAATCTTGGAATAAACTTTATTTTCAGAGGCGCTTTTGAACATAGCAAGTAGATGTCCGAGTACTTTCCAAAAAAATTAATGCATGAAATACTTTCTACGCAGCTTTCCAATTACGAAGTCCGTAAGATTCCCTCCTTGATAAAAAGCCTTAAGAGCAGGGTTGCGGAGTCGGAGTCGGAGTCGGGAGTCGGAGTCGCCGGAGTCGGATGTTTTAGGGTGGAGTCGGAGTCGGAGTCGGAGTCGCTTCTCTGAAGTGTGGTGGAGTCGGAGTCGGAGTCGGAGTCGCTACTCTGAAGTGTGATGGAGTCGGAGTCGGAGTCGGAGTCGCTTTTCCGAATGCGGTGGAGTCGGAGTCGGAGTCGGAGTCGTTTATTCGGATGTGGTAGAGTCGTGGTTGGAGTCGCTATTTTTTGGTGTCTTCGATTCTAATTTTTGCTAAAAATTATCTATAATTCTTTAAAACTAAAAGTAAACCACAACAGAGTTAGAATGCTTTGCTGAAAAATCTAAAAAATACGCAATGTTTTTGTTGATTGTTTTGTTCTAAGTATGAAACAGCGTATTTATTCCTATCACCTAATACGGTCATGTTATCTAGTCATTGAGGGTTTGCACAGATATATATATATGAGAAACCTACGAGTGCTAAGTATAATTTTTGTTCCCAGCATTAATGTACATTTTGTAGTTAAAAGCAGGAATTAGTAATTGAAAGCATCGCAAATTCATTCTGTATATTTCTGTTTTGTTCATTTTTTCTTCAATTAATACATAAGAACTGGAAAATAGTAGTAAATGTGTTGCAAGTTACTTGTAGAACATTTCAGCTGATGCAATACATTGTACTCACATAAAGAGTGGTAACTCTGTATGCTCAAAATGTTGCATTAATTGATAATGATCTTAAACATTTCTAGTCTTTAGGTTATGATTCATTGTCAATGAGTAGTCTTTGCTGAAACCTGAAGCTATGGTCTAGTGCACAAAGGCTTCTAGTTTTCAAGTCATGTTATCAAAATTGATATGGCTTCCGTGTTTTTAAGTCAAGTTAACATGTATTAACAATGAAAATTTCTGCTCATTTCTCAAATTATTCCTTGAATGTAATTTGGTTCTTTCAGAGTTATATTGAATATCACTATATCATCATCATGTTTAATTTTTATCTTCGTATCACTCCCCAGTTTCTAAGCAAGTATACGCTGAAATGGAGAATTTTATAATTATGTTGATACATTTTTAAAAACTGAAATAGTATTCGTTTTGTAGCATTATATAATTAATTAATTCTGGTAAAGGAAGATTTGGAAATGTTGTAAGGTTATCTATATCGGCATTGAGACACTTGAAAAAATTAAAATACTATGCAAACGAGCTGCAATGAAAATAATTACACACACCAGCAAAAACTTCACTTACAGTCACACACACATTGTAACTGAAAACAATGCACTATCTCAGCTGCAATGGTTTTTGCATTTATGCGATAGCACAAATTCTCTTGCTGGAAACGTTTCAAATTGCTCCAAAAAACACGAAATGAGAAGAACCTGGGCGTTTATTAAAATAACAAAGTGTCCAATACAAAGTAAAAAGTTAGACGAAAATAAGAGATAGTATCATAATACACGCAAAGAAGCTAGAAGTGACTTTTATTCGTAAAAAGAACTTTCCGAAAACGTCCTGCCCCTGCAATGAAAGCAGAACAACTTTTGCTTATTATAGCCGAAATGTAACATAGTGTTGAGCAATAATATGACACCTTTTCTGCATTGTTACCCTGCATAGTGTAGATACAAAGAAGAAAAGGCAGTGTGCAAATTTGGCCTACCTAATCTACACGTATATCATAATTTTGGGGATTTGAAGCATAGTCATTGAATTAACTATTATAATTTCAATGAATTAGTGCATACTTAGTAATAAAAAACTGTTGATACATATCTATGCTTCTCAGTGTAGACAATGCCAATATTACCTACTCAGAAAACACTTGTCAGTAATATACAGGGTGTTTCAGATTCAGAATAAGAGACAAAAAATTGCACACCAAGTAGAAGATATCCAAATAAAAACTTTTTCTCCTATATAATTTTCCAAAGAAAGAGACATTGAGATATTAGCAGTTTATTGTTAACGGGTGAAATTTATTGAATAAACTACTCGCAATATTTATTTTGAATTTACGTTGATCGGGCGAAATGTGCTAGTTGCATGACCTCCTAGATCTCCTGACATGACTCCACTCGATTTCAATTTTTGGGGACACATGAAGAGCCTTGTTTATGCTACACCCTTTATGCTTGAGTCTGAGGAAGATCTTGTGGCCAGAATTGCAGTGGCTGCAGGTGAGGTACCTAAATGCCAGACGTGTTTCCTAATATCCGGCAGTCGGTAAGGGTAACATTCGAAAAGTGCTTTGATGTAGGTTTAACACATTTTAAACAATTATTTAAAGTGAATTCAAAATAAAAATTACGAATAATTGTGCCATTAAATTTCATCATTGAAAACAATAAACAGCTAATATCTTTCGACCCCGATTTTTGGGGGAAAATTTCATGGAATTAAAAGTGTTTTTTTCGCCATTGTCTACTTGGTGTGCAATTTTGTACCTCGTGTTCTGAAACACTCAGTATATAAAATTGTGTACTCGACCCGTGATAAATGATGGGATTTAATATTGTCTTTATACGAATTCTCCAGATGTGGATCATCAAGAAATATATCCAACCCAATAGTACCCGCGATTAAAATATTCTAGTACTAGTGCACTGATGAAACTCGCATCACAGATACAGTCATTTAGCATCTTTAAGAGCGTGAAAAGGAGACAAACCAACCAACAAAGACGGACAGCCAATTTGTTTGTTCAATGAAATTTCCTGTTGAAAACCTTCCGCATTTATGATGCCGGCTTTGTGGAAGAAAAAGTTTCCTTCAGATGGCCTGTCATAGTTGACAGAAAAGAATTTGAAACTGTTGAAAGTAGTTTTTCTTTTCTTCGTCTTTTTGTTTTGAAGCTACATCTTTTCATTTCGTTTTTTGTTTAAATTTAACTTTCTATAATTAAGCATGTTTGAGCTTCTACCAGACCTGCATTAACCTAAAATCACTTAAATTAACATTACTCGTGACGCACTGGCGTTCACTCATTAAATTATCTTTGAGCTTGCTCTGCTTGGGCAGCATGTCGTCATTTTAATAAAAGTGGGTCTGGTACCTCTAACTTATTCCTCTTGCGTAAAAAGCAGTCTCTTTCTGCGACTTGAACTCCTCGACCCGGCTTTTGCAGCCTCTTGAATAGGCACTTATTATTCAAGGTAATTAATTGTCAATTAATTGTTAAAATCTTAGTGCTATATGCAATTTTACAATAAGATACGATGTTCACCTAGTCGGCGACAAGACATCTTGAAACACTGTATCTCTCTACTCAGAACGCCTCTAAATTTTTTTACCGGAGTAACGCGCTGCTGACCGGCCGCGTCCATTGGGTGTCTTCCATTTTTAGCGAGTATCGTTTTAAAAACTAACCTTACGTTAAAGACGATCTTCGGTCTCCATTTTAAAGGAATTTAATAATAAAAATATTACAGAGGACGCTGCTGAGCGCACTGTTGGAATCCTCAAGATCCCCCTAACTTGGGTACGGTTTCTCTTTTTGCGCATCTCGGGAATCGACTTGCTGTTGTTCCCTTGAAGTTCTTCTGTATTTGAAATGAATGTTCGAGCAGTTAATATTGCCCTTGAGTTTTAAATCCTAAAACTCCATTGTACTAACATAGGAGAGATTTTGCTCACGAAATAGCTGAACCTATTTATTAATTTGTTCAAAGGAGACACTTGACTATTTATTGTATAAGAACAATCAATACTATACTGCGTGTCCCACAAAAATATCACGGACTTTTTAATTGATAATATCTCAGCTTTAAATTAACATATTTTAATGGTCTTTTATTTACAATTTAGTCAATTTTGTTTCCTTTCGAAATAATTTAAGTTTTTTAAAATCAGTTGAATAAACTTTAAGATGATCGATTTACTGAAAGGGGTAGAAAAATTGTTAAAAGGAAAAGTTTTAAAAACAAAACTGGTGTTCTTCTACATTCTTCAATACCTACTGTTAAGAATAATTTCATAACGATGTATCGTACATACAACTAAGTATTTAAACCCTCTGAGAGGTTTCGAGTTTCAAGTGTTCTCAATAATAGTGTTTCAAGGACTGATAGAAAACGGTGGAATAATGGGTAAAACTCTTCGTTCAATGGTGGCTAGAAGTAATACTTGCCTTGAGAGAAATGGAGGGTATGTCGTTGGATACTAAAATTATTTTATTTATTTAAACGTTATATAAGGTAATGATTTAAAATTTTTGTGTGTTCAGTTTTATGGAAACTACAAAATAACGAAGAATATCAATATTGTTTTATAAACTTTTCCTTTGAACAGTTAATTTTTCTACTCCATTCAGTAAATTGGACATTGTAAAGTGGTTATTCAACCTATTTTCAAAAAATTAAATTCCTCGAAAAGGAAACAAAATTTACTACATTGTGAAAAAAGGCAATTCAGATGTGTTAATTTCAAGCTGAGATATAATTAATTAAAAATCGAGGACATTTTTACAGGACACCCGATTTAATAAAAAGCCAGGTGTCCGTCAATGATAAGTATATGTTCTCGTGCGTAATTTCCCCTATCTCATTACAATGGGAATCTGCTTGCTTGGACAGTATCATAAATACCATCGAAATATGAAAAACCAGGCATCTGCCCACTTATATTTATAAGTAAAAAACATTGCGTGAAAATCGAATCAACTGTCAAGAAAATGCGGCTCATCGCATTTAAATTTCAAAGGCATTTAAATGCTTAAAAGGTATGGCAAATTTTTTAAAACCTCTTGCGAACAATAATTTAAATTACAATTCAGATAGGTATTATGTTATACAGTTTGCTTGGTTGTTGTGTGCGTCCCCTCAGGGGGATACAGGTATTGTATCTATGGGAATTAGCGCTCCCAGGGGACTATGTGCGGGCCTGAGCTAAAAAATAGGTAGGCTTCCTTTTGTTGAAATAGAATAGGTTTTTGTTTTGTTACGGACCATCTTTTTTCGGTTCACTGCTGTCCTGTTTTCCATCACCTACTACTTTCTTCTTCAATTTTTTCTTGTTTCATGAACTTATTTCTTAGCTTCCTGTTTCTGTGCACCTTGTACATAGATTCCGCATTCCCTCAACTAAATGGGGCCTTCCTCCTTCCTCTCATAGAACGTCTTTGTCGTGCAATTAAGGGAGGCTAAAACTTTCTTATATAATATAATAATAATGTTGTGTGCGTTTGTGACGTTTTTTAAAATGCTTAATGACCGTATCTGTGATACGAGTTTTACCTGTGCACAAGTACGAGAATACTGTATTTTAATCGCGGGTACTATTACAATGGATAAATTTGTCTGCCATTTTTATCTTGAGATTTTTTTAAAATGATACCATTAGATCCCGTCATTTTTGACCAATCATGTACACTAGTATCTTGATCATTAACAATCTGTAGTCAATTTAAAATTCGTTCGCTAATAAAGAATATAATGAACATATGCACAGGTTTCAACACCAGCAACCGTTTACTACTAAGAATGACTGTCGTGTGTTTATTTATACGTTTTGTCTCACCCTGTTAAGAATAATTGATAGGAAAAAATTAGCACTGGCCGTCTTGGTTCCAGTTCACTGTCAATTAATACACTCATTTTCGTTGTGCAATAGCTCTATAATAAGTCACTTTCATCACAATTAGAGCGATCCAGAGCCTTATATACTCGAGTTTGTATCGTGAATACCGAGTTCGGCGGGGGTATTGCATATTACAATATGCTATATTGTATATTACAATATACTGTATTGCAATGTACTGTATTGCATTTTAAAATATACATACACAAGTTCGCAGTTGCTTTCAGTAATCCTGAATTTCTGTATCTTGGATACGACACGTATCCAAGCTATAACTACTTCTCTTGCGGCTCAAAAATGCTGTGTTCTGAGTGTTTATTACTCTTATAAGAAAATTAAGTTACCTTTGGAATAAGCTGAGAGCATGGAAACTCCACTCAAACGAAAATTTGTTGAAGAAAGGTATTGAATCTTGTCATTTTTGACGGTCTGTGTACACTAGTTGAAAAATAAACTATTCATCTTATAAATTATGAATAGGTGAAGTTGGAGTCACAAAATTGTGAATAGGCGGAGTCGGTGTTGGAGTCGCCAAATTCTGGAGAAATGGAGTCGGAGTCGGAGTCGGAGTCGCCAAATTCTGAAAAGGTGGAGTCGGAGTCGGAGTCGGAGTCGCGCAATTCTGAAAAGGTGGAGTCGGAGTCGGAGTCGGAGTCGCCGAATTCTGAAAAGGTGGAGTCGGAGTCGGAGTCGGAGTCGCCAAATTCTGGAAAGGTGGAGTCGGAGTCGGAGTCGGAGTCGCAAATTTATTCCACCGACTCCGCAACCCTGCTTAAGAGTGAGCGAATAACTCTCAAACTTCTTACTAGGACATCAATGGACGGGATTGCCGTGCATGTTAGTTCGTTAGTGTCACACGATACTTGGAAACCTAAATTGTATTGTAGTGGAGCCTATAACTAATTACAGCTAACTAAGAATACTAATAAACACTGCTAATAAAAACTAACTAATTGTGATTAATATCCCCATGCTCCGTAGATTTTCAATCGTTGCTGATAGCTCTTTGACTCTGGTTTAAAGAAAAATTGTCTTGGCAACACAATTTCAGCATCCAGTGGCTACAGCTTCACATCAGTTAGAGCTTAAGCATCGACTGGCCAAGCTAAAGTGAAGATGGAAAAGCATTCGCCAAGTCTTTCCAATAGAAACTTAGAGAAACTCCATCGTAAAACATACAGGAAAATATTCCTCCTACAGCAAAAGATGTAGTCGCATCTCTCAAATTCGAAACGACAAGCGTCCTACAAGAAAACTGTGGTACTATGCACGGAATTACTCTTGTCCTTACTTGCGTCAACGATCTCAATACGTACGCAATGGACGATGATCCTATCGAAATAACCGAAAAGATCTTGGTATCACTGTCACTAAAAAACTTCAAGCTTGTGAAGCAAGCAAAAAATCTTCAACAATTTGAGCAAAGTTCCCAGTTTCATACATCATGTAGCGAAACACTTCATAAGTCAGAAGACTTTACACCAGCCCTCTTCATCTACAATTAGGGACCCTCTTCATCCACAATTAGGGACCCTCTTCATCCGCAATTAGGGACCCTCTTCATCCACAATTAGGGACCCTCTTCATCCACAATTAGGGACCCTCTTCATCCGCAATTAGGGACCCTCTTCATATACAATTAGGGACCCTCTTCATCTACAATTAGGGACCCTCTTCATCTACAATTAGGGACCCTCTTCATCTACAATTAGGGGCCCTCTTCATCTACAATTAGGGACCCTCTTCAGATACGAATAGGGACCCTCTTCATTTACAGAGAACCTGCCTACCTTTTTTAACCTGAGCCTACCTAACCTTTAGCTCGGGACCTCCCCTAATCCCCCTGGGAGCGCTAATTCCCATACATACAATAGTTGTATCCCCTTGAAGGGTGAACTTCGGTGATCAGACACAGACCAGTAGTGATGCTGGGGCTGTAATGACACCGAAGCACTCAAGTTTTCCCCGTAGAACTTTGAATACGTAGAACTTCATCACACAATTTGCCTTTACTTACGGCGCTACAACAATTGATGTGCTAGGGAACTAGTTCTTTTGTACCACCGAAACTTTGTTTATGACTTTCCACTCACAACTAACTTTTTAAAGTCCCGCTGACTTGTTTCTAACTGAATTTACTGTTCCAAGTTTATCGTTCTTCATGAGGTGAAGCTAGGCGCTGTTAGAGTAGCTCACACGCAGTAGCGATACAGAAATGTTCTGAGAAAAGTGAATGGCGTGAGCTTTGTCTGATTGTGGGATGTGAAATTTGCGTCTTTCAAAGAAGTCATTCCAGCGTCACCCATCACTCCAGCGTCACCCATCACTCCAGCGTCACCCCGTCACTTCAGCGTCGCCCGTCACTCCAGCGTCGCCCGTCACTCCAGCGTCGCCCGTCACTCCAGCGTCGCCCGTCACTCCAGCGTCGCCAGTCACTCCAGCGTCGCCCGTCACTCCAGCGTCACCCCGTCACTCCAGCGTCACCCCGTCACTCCAGCGTCACCCCGTCACTCCAGCGTCGCCCGTCACTCCAGCGTCACCCCGTCACTCCAGCGTCACCCATCACTCCAGCGTCACCCCGTCACTCCAGCGTCGCCCGTCACTCCAGCGTCGCCCGTCACTCCAGCGTCACCCCGTCACTCCAGCATCACCCCGTCACTCCAGCGTCACCCCGTCACTCCAGCGTCACCCCGTCACTCCAGCGTCACCCCGTCACTCCAGCGTCACCCCGTCACTCCAGCGTCACCCCGTCACTCCAGCGTCACCCGTCACTCCAGCGTCACCCGTCACTCCAGCGTCACCCGTCAAACCAGCGTCACCCGTCAAACCAGCGTCACCCGTCACTCCAGCGTCACCCGTCACTCCAGCGTCGCCCGTCACTCCAGCGTCGCCCGTCACTCCAGCGTCGCCCGTCACTCCAGCGTTACCCCGTCACTCCAGCGTCACCCCGTCACTCCAGCATCACCCCGTCACTCCAGCGTCACCCCGTCACTCCAGCGTCACCCTGTCACTCCAGCGTCACCCGTCACTTTAGTGCCAGCAACAGCCAATATATCCGTCGTGTTTTCGCTACGGAGAGTCAAACACAACCTCCACCCTCACACGCACTTCTTTCGTACCAGAACACTTGACATCTTGCAGCAATACTGATCCAGCCTTATTTGTTCCTCTGTGTTGCGTTGTTCGGGTCACTTGTGTGGATGTATTTCTTGTGATTGTGATTTTTTCGTATGACTATGATTGTTTCTGATTAATGTTCCAAGTGCAGTGCTTTTTCACTGGTCGCTGGTAAGCGGGTTGTGTTCCCAATCACGTCGATTCGTTCTGTCGACCCACTCGTAGAAACAATTTCACTGTAGTATCATTTCAACTTGCTTTCGAGCCTATCATCTCTCGAATTAGTTGTTCGCATTTTTTTTTCTTTTTTGTGCCGGTTGACTTCATCTGTGCTATTCGCATGAAATTTGAGAGTTTATCTACGCTGTTTTTGAGCCCTTATTTTAGCCAAGGTTTTCCCGCGCTTAGCACTACGAATATATCGATGCTGTGAATGGCATTTTAGAAGAAATTAGTAATTTTCAGATAAAGTCGCTACGAGTTTATCGGCCTGCAATAGAAACGCGCGTATCAATCGACAGTCTCATTCTAGAGATTTGTAGGCAATTGAATAGCTTCTTTCAGAGTTATTTTTGCCCTTTTATTGTGCACTCATTCCCAATTTCATGCTCCATCATCGTCATTTGTGACGTTAACATTTGTCAACAGCATCAGACCTTAATTAGAAATGACGTGTGCTTTGACCACTTAAAACATACTCCCGAGACTAACATCTTGTGTTACGACGTAGCTTTTCTCTCATCTGTAGTTACATCTTCAGAATAATATTTTCGTTATTATACTCATTTCTAGCTATACCAGAATCCCCTAATGTACAAACCCGACAAACTTACAGCTTTGGGAATTTCATCTTTTCTCACATCTATAGTAGCATCCTTCGAATGATATTTTAATTAGTAAAATCAACACCATATCTCATCCTACCAGTTTCATCGTCGCGTATTTATCATAATTCCTAGCATCCTAATTAAATCTCTCCTCTTAATCAGCATTGATGAGTTGTATTCTGCACAATTCACACCCAAAGTAAGCAGCAGAACTGCAAGAGTGCTCGAGAGGCCCAGCTCATTGCTACAGCTGCTCTAAATGGCAGGGGAAAATTAGATTATTTTATATTATAAGTTAGTTTTAGCTTTCCTAATCACAACAAAGGTGCGTCCAAGAGAGGAAGTGAGAAGGCCCATTTTATTATGGAGTTGAGGGACCGATGAATAAATGCTCAAGACATTTTCCCCACCAAGCGCGTAGAAACATCAAGATCGAAAAAAGTTCAAGAAAAGAATGTAATAGGTGCTGAAAAACGAAGCAGCAGTGAATCAAAAAGAGGGTCAGTGACAAAACACACAAAAAATATCGATTTTAACAAATGGAAACCTATTCTTTACTCGATACATCACATCTTCCTCGGGAAACGCTAACTCCCATACACACAATAGCATTAACTGAGCACCTACAGGGACGGCATTTATGTTATAGATTTCCACAACAAACATACCCTTCAAAATCATCAACAATCAATACATAGGGAGAAGGCGTCAGTAAATTTCCGTGAGAATACAAAGACAGCAGCGAAAATGCTCAACAATCCCTACAAACAAAAAATATTCAATAAATCTCTATAAAAATGCAAAAACAAATCCGCCAAAGTCCTCAACAATCCTGCTTTGGAAGAAATCCTAAATTATTTCTATAAAAATACAAACAAACCCGTCAAACTACCCAACAATCCTACACAGGAAGAAAGCCTTACCTTCACCTCCCCGTACAGGACGATGGGCTTCTGCTGGTCAGCGTGCGGGTCCTCGTCTTCGTCCTGGCTGGTCCAGACCTTGACAGTGACATCATTGGCGGTGTTGGGCTGCGCTGTGACCTGTATGTGTAGCCCCTGGTGCGAGTCCGCTCTGTTCTCCACCTTGTAGCGCCACACGCCCTTCTGTGACGAGTGCAGGAAAAAAACGGTGCTTTATTCCAATCAGTCGAGTCTAATACATATAATTTTGTACATTTATTTTTAAATGCCAAATAACTAACCTCAGGACGCAATGACTGTCACCCCCGGTCAAGCCAGTACCCATTTCCGACACCTGGGTAGAGAGGAGAATTGTGACTGACCTCTCTCATTTCCTTAAGGGGAGAAATCACCCGGCTACTACGGAATTCGAACCGCAGACACTTTCTCATGAAGGGCGCGTTCTTAAGCACTCAGCCACGGTGACCAGGCAGGCAGCGGGTTAGTTAGTCGTCATAGCAGAGAAGATGCTCGAATTGTGTGTTGATGAGATTGTTATACTGTTCTGGCATATGTCTGCATTTGGTGTTACTAAATCTCATTGATGATACAGTGTCTGCCATTGATGATGATATAGTGCCTGCCATTGATGGCACAACGCCTGCCGTTGATCACACCATGTCTTTCATTGATCATACCATGCCTGCCATTGATCACAACACGCCTGCCATTGATCACACCACGCCTGCCATTGATCACACCACGGCGCATAATCCTCAAGATATCTGTGTGACGAACATTAATTCGGTTTAATCAAATATTTTCTTTTACTATCCCCCATGAGTGATAGAACGTAGCTAAATCGTGCACTTCAACAGTTAAATATTGTGGTATGCGAATCTTCTATTATTTAGTTCAGTTTTTAATCACTGTAATTTATTGATTATAATTTTGTCCCTATGTCATCAGCCGTTTGACAAGGGCTATGCGATATTGTATAGAGCACCGTTCATGAGTTAAGGAATCTCAATGCAGTGTGCATTTACAGTGGCGCCAGAAAGTATAACTCCGCACTGCTTTATTTTTTATTATACTTTAAATTATAGCAAATATAACTAGTTATTTGAAGCAAACTTTACACCATAAAATTCTATGCATTTTAATCTATAGATTTGCATTCTCAAATTTATTATTCTGCCACCCAGTAACTGGGTAGGCGTCATTTTATCTGAAATGGACAAAGTCTGCTGGACAAAAAGAAACTCCGCATGCTAGGATTTCGATGTAAATATGCTACAATGTCCGCTTTTAAGCTGCGATCGGGCATTTGTAATTCTTATCAGTGCTAGTGAAGACCATGAAGTGCTAAAATCTTTAATAAATTTTAGTCATGCTTCGTCTTTCCGTTGATAAACGCAAGGAGATAATTAAACTACACAACAATGGAATATCCGACAGTGAAATTGGTCGTCCATTGAATTGTGACGAAAAAACCGTCCGGCTAACATTGCAAAAGCATCAAAAGACTGGCAGCGTTCATGACATCCCAAAATGTGGACGTCCAAGGGTGACATCGGCTAGAGAAGATCATGCCATCAAGATCCGAAGTCTTCGCAACAGATTTGAAAGTGCCTCAGAGCTGCGTAAAGAGTGTGGTTTTATTGGAAAGTGCTGTGTCAACTGTCACGAATCGGCTGAAACATGCGGAGTTTCATTTTGTCCTGCAGACTTTGTCCATTGCATATAAAATGACGCCTACACAGTTACTGAGTGGCAGAAAAATAAATTTGAGAATGCTAATCTATAGATTAAAACGCGCATAATTTTATGGTGTAAATTTTGCTTCAAATGATTAGTTATATTTGCCATAATTTAAAATAAAATAAAAAAATAAGGCAGTGCGGAGTTACTTTCTGGCGTCACTGTATATATACTTTCCCTTGTAGTCCAGTGCCCAGCACCTGTAACTGCACAAAGCGACTCGATACTCTATCGCTGTATCGTCAATCGCCCTTCTGTAAATGCAACCTAGACCAAGGTATAATTTGGCCTAGTTAATTGAAGCAGAATTTTTATTATTTTGCATACTTTTTCTTTTCTCTGCGGTTATGAACGCTTGAAAAATTCTTCTACTAATTAGTTGTGACTTCTAAAACGTTCAACAGTTTTTAAACGTTTTAGTTCAATAGTTCTTGTTACGTTCAATAGTAACAATAGTTACTGTTATAGTTACGCTAGGCGTAATAATAATAACAATAATAATAATAATAATAATAATAATAATAATTGTATTATTCTGCGTAGCGTAAAACAGCCGCCTTCAAACTCCTGTGTGTTCCGTCAGATGATGACGTCAGCCACAGTATACTGTAGCTGACGTATACATATGTTGTATCGGGATTTACATCATCTCAAATTTGTTGCTTTGAAGCGACCAAAGTTCAGAAAATGATAATTTGTGAATTTCTCATCGTTGAATTCAAAGTGATGTAATAAAGAAAGGAAACACGGAAAACAAAATTGTTAAACTTGGTGAAGTATACAAGTTAGTTAGTACTTGCAGATTTTTTTTTCTGTCTGTGGAGCTACAATAACATACAGCTTTTGCCTGGCTTAATATACCATCCGCACGTGCTTAAACGAATTATAAATTTCAATGGAATTTTACTCCGATCAAGTGCAGTTTTGTTCTGCTTTATGAACACTGCTGTAAAAGCTCAAAATTGATTTCACGCTAGATATTTTCCTGCAACCCACTTCAAAATCACGTAACGCAAACGCTGAACTTGCCGCAGCTCTTTTGAAATTCCATTGATTCATTAAACGAAAGCCTTCTTCCACCATTTCACACAAGCCTGGAGCCCACTTGAGATTAAACTCTTCTATCGAGCGCTCCATCAATCAATGAATCACTGGAAACGCGAATCAAGGGCTTATGAATTCTTGCAGCACAGGTCCAGAGATATAAATGCGTAGAAATAACAGGACCTGAGATCAGGCCGGCTCATATAAGATGGACGAGCTCTGGTGCGATGGATTAAGCAACGCGGCTATCATTTTGGCCAGACACATTCCTTCATTAAGGGACGGGACTCCGTGACTCGCGATCGCCCCACTAAATCCTAATACTGACTTATGACCTCAATTTTGCCAGAGTAAATACTGAAATGTTGCGTGAGGTTCATGCCCGAGCTTGGCCAGGGAAAGAGGAGGAAGCTTGGGCAGGAATGTTATTCTCTGAGCTAAATTGACCAGCCAAAATGACGTTGTGTTGTCTGGAATTGTGGTATGAGGTCCTCCTGTGTGGTGGTGAGCGGCAGCGCTTTTAAAGTGTCATGCGAATGTAGAATGACAGGCGGTCTGTAAGCCAGGAAGTTGTTGCTGGGAGAACGTTTTTTAGGATGAATGGGGTCGTTACAACTTCATGCGAAAACAGAGCGGCGCAAAAAGTAGGCAAAAACTTCAATTTATGGTGAAGCAAATAGGTTAAAATCTGTTAAAGCCAACTTAACGAGTGCAAACGAACACTGGAAGTGGCAACGGGATGATCATATAGCATGGCAACGGGATGATCATATGATCCGGGATGATCATATAGCATGGCAACGGGATGATCATATGCGAGTAAGAGTGACGATTTATCCCAGTTATAGTTCATCTAACCAATGAATGATAATCCAAAGAAAAATGCAGTAAGCCGATCTCGTACGAAAGAGCTCTACAATAATTTATTGGTCGATGCGCTGGCTGTGAGTTACCATAAGTGAAGTCTCTAAAAATAAGAGAGGTTTGTTTATCTCTCTCTAGAAAATCTTTTGATTGGATAGCCCAAAGCCAAGAATGGTCTTTTAATGTTAGGCTATGACATCAAGAAATGTAACTCAATGATAACATTCCAATATAATCAAAAACTTGCAATAATGAACGCCATATCAAATACCTCATGCGTATATCGAATAAAAACGAACGATTTTGAATCCGCTTAACGCTTTTTCACGCATCACTATTAATTATTCTCACGCAACGAGAGGAAAATGTTACGTACTCGATGGACTACCGGTGAAATATAAAGCACAGAGGACACTGAATTTTAGCGGTCAGTGGCAGGAGGCAAAGCAAGCGAGCCGTTCATGTTTGTGACACCAGTAGGCTTGTGACCGGCCTGATGGTAATTGCTATTTTGATGTGCGCTCAATCATGAAGCCTCTCAATTTAGCTCCGAATTTGACATTGCACAATGCAGGATACAGAGGGATGCTGAGCTACGTGATCAGAGGGTTCCTCTGCGCTCACACATCACTAGGAAAGATAAAAATGGCACTTTTTTAAGAGAGGGTTTGTGAAATAACATGTGACAATAATTATTAGAACGACTTCAGAAATAATTCGGGAAAATCTTCAGGGGTAACTTAAGTATCTTGGCATTCTAAATCCGTTAAGTTATATATAATTTGTACGCTGAGATCATAACTAATTCAATAGAAACTCTTGCTGATATTGCCACGCATTACTTCTTGTTTCACATTAACACAGCTATAATTCAGTGAGAGGTACTCAATTCATGGTAATATGCTTGGGCTTTGTTCTGTGAAAACGCTCTCCTCTGTCCAATTTTCTCTAAATCCTCCTCAACCTAAGCGAAAGTAACATCATTGTAGTCAGATTATACGATAATCTACAATGAAGTGGACTGCAATATTTCAGGGAAGAATTTTGAAGATGATTTAAAATTTATTCATTTGTGTAGAAGTAAATAAGCAACCAATTTCAGAGAACGCGTTACTTCAAGCCATCGGAAGATATTTTCCGCGACCACTGGTGCTCATTCATCGAGGTCACTTAAACAACCAATATGACATTTATAAAAGAAAACACCACTTCATTTTGAATAAAAAGAAATCAAACAACGATAAAAATAACCATTATCTCACCTCAGCATTGTGAAGGTTCACAAAGATCATGTTGACGTCTCCGTCTTCTTCTTGCATGTTAACTGACGCAAAAGTGGTGCCCGAAGGCGCGGTGAGATGGATGGCATTGCCCACGTGGTTCAGGTCGTAGTAATAGACCGCAAATCGAGCATGGGACGCCAAAGACGAGTCAAGCGAGAAGGTTCCTGTGCTATGAGGGGCCACTCCCCCGGGATACGATGCTGAATGAACCAAAATCGGAGTCTCGGCTTCCCCAGCGCGTACCGCCGATCTCAAAGCCTCCATGAGGGACACGAGCATGTTCACTTTGGAGTCGGTACCAACCCCTTCGTCCATGACTGTAAAAACCGAGCCGCCTGACTCCCGTGCGATGGGTACGAGGGAGTGAGGAGGGATGGGCAGGCCAGGTCTCTCTTGCAGGGGATACAACACCAACACAATTCGAAGGCCTTCATCCGAAGCGACACGACGGACTTCCTCCGCCTGGGCAGATCTGCTTTGATCGCCTGCTGTCAAAAGGATGATGGTGGCGCCTCTGGAGCTCTCGCCGCCCTCCCTGAGGAGGTTTGCCGCGGCCTGCAGGGCGCAGGAGATGCATGCCTGGCTTGCGCGCACTGAAGACGGGTTTCTTGGCAGCGAAGAGCCTACTCTTTCGCGGAGGTCCGACACGCTCTCCAACTGTAAATGCAAATGACGGGAGAAATGAGCGCACCACGTTTCTCTATTAATTTATCCCTACTTTTGAGCTGTGAGCAACTCGAGAGACTTGAGTTGTAAAGGAAAGCGCGTGTTCATTTTTTAACAGGAAGTGACTTTTGGAAGGATGTGTTAATGCAGAGGATGCATGAAGAGAAAATTAAGTTTATGTAAATTAAAAAAAAATAGAGTTAACTTTCGCGAGGATTACGTCAGTGCCTATATGAAAGGGCCGAAGTTGAAACATCTTTCAATGAGAGGAAATTGTCTATTCACTAAACGAAGAGTAACATAAAAGAGTGAAGATGTTCGTTATTGGAATAAAAAATATCTTGATTTGAACATACAAAATAAGTTAGGTTAGAGAACTTTCAACGGTTCAAACAGATGGACAAGGATTTTAGAACACAGAGTCATTGCATCAAAAACGGACGTTTCGGGGTTAAACCTACCACCGTCATAAACAAAGAAAAACTAAATTGTATTTTTTGTAGTGATGATAGGTTTGATCCTGATGGTTATAATAATACTTGTACTTTTTATTCCCAATTATTTTCCAGCATTTCAAACTAATCAGAACTAAATGCTCGCAATGGTATCTTAAGACAATCCTAGAGCAATGCAGAAACTGGATGCAAGTCCTTCGTCGTCCACGAATATAAAAAGTACAAAGAAAGTACAGAGTACAGAACATAACACAAGGCATTCGTGTTCCTTGAGTTTGCGAAGTACAAAACATAAAATAAGTCCTTGGTCTTCAGTGAATATAAAAACGACAAAGAAAATACATTGTTCTTAACATAGCAAAAGTCATTCGTCTTCCTTGAATTAATTAAATTTCAAAGAACTGCTGCCAAAGGAAGATAGAAAGTGCAAAAATTACACCCCGTCAAAGTGCAAAAATAACACCCCGCCATAGTGCAAAAATTACACCCCGTCATAGTGCAAAAATTACACCCCTTTCAGAGTGCGAAAATTACACCCCGTCAAAGCACGAACGAAAATTACACTCCATCAAAGCACAAAAATAACACCACGTCAGAGCACAAAAACTGCATCTCGTTAAGGCACAAAAATAACACCACATCAAAGCACAAAAATAACACAACGTAGAAGCACAAAAATTACACTCCGTCAAAGCACAAAAATAACACCACGTCAGAGCACAAAAACTGCATCTCGTTAAGGCACAAAAATAACACCACATCAAAGCACAAAAATAACACCACATCAAAGTACAAAAATAACACAACGTCAAAGCACAAAAATTACACTCCGTCAGAGCACAAAAATTACACTCCGTCAAAGCACAAAAATAACACCACATCAAAGCACAAAAATAACTACCACATCAAAGCACAAAAATAACACCACGTCAAAGCACAAAAATTACACCCCGTCAAAGCACAAATATAACACCACGTCAGAGCACAAAAATTACACCACGTCAGAGCACAAAAATTACACCACGTCAGAGCACAAAAACTGCATCTCGTTAAGGCCCAAAAATAACACCACGTCAAAGCACAAAAATTACACCCCGTCGAAGCACAAAAATAACACCACGTCAAAGCACAAAAATTACACCCCGTCAAAGCACAAAAATAACACCACGTCAGAGCATAAAAATGACACCCCGTCCGTGACAGAACCCATCTAAGACTTGCCGGCACCCAGCAAGCAACCCTCAGTCATGAAAATAACCAAGCAACATGAACACAATTACCGACTAAAAGTGCATAAGTTTTCAAACATAATCATCGAGATTTTCCTCATGAAACGAAGCGAATAAAAGCCATGAAAATAACCCAGCAACATGAACACAATTGCAGACTAAAACTGCATACATTTTTAAACATGATCGTAATTTTCCTCACGAAACAAAGCGAAGAGACGCCAATTTTCAAGAGTCAGAAAAAACGCTAAATTGGATTCAAGCTGCCGCACCTGCAAGCCTTCGAGATAAAAGTCACACTCTCAGCTCTGCATCTATGAGAACGCATTTAAATTTTCTTGGAGTACAAGAGTCTTGCCGCTCGAGTAATTAATTAAATTCAGTCAATTAAGACTTCAGATAAAACGTAGGTGCGATCTCTGAGGCTGCTCTTCGTTCAGTTACAAAAGCGATAATTCTTTAATTTTCTTATTAAAAGATCGTAATTGCTCTCGCACTTTTCGTCAAAAACAGTTTTCCATGGAGTTGTGCATGCAAAATAAAATGGTAGTGAAATTCCCTTGAGGCAGGAACCAGTTCATGTTAATTGCACGTTTCTTTTCTGAAACAATTGCTCGCAAGTCAAGTTCTGAGAGATATGAACGGAAAAATTTGACATTAACGAGCAAGTTTCGTGAAAATCTAACACTGCCAAAAAGTAATAAAAACCTTAGACGCTCAACAAAGCAACGAAAATATTTTTGAATCTCATTTATTTTGCATGACACCATAGTCTTATAGAAAAACTAAAGAGTAAGAATAATTAGATATAGATGACAATAAATTCAGTTTAGGCCTGCCTTAATACAACATAGGTGTTTCCAAGAGAAGAAAGAAGATTGTGCCATTAAGTATAGAACTAAGAGAACGCGGAATCTATGCCCAAGGCGTGTCCCGACACCCTGCTAGTAAGAACTACAAAATTGTAAGAAGTTTAAGAAATAAGATAAAACTCGAAGAAAATTGGAAAAAAGAACTATAAACGTTAACAAAATCCTTAAAAAACGTAACCCTACTCTATTTCGAAAAAAGGTTGACCCGCCAATCCTTAAACGAATGACCTATCTTCTTTTTTACGAGGGCGCTAGTCTTTCCACCACTGTGCCAGAAGGATAAACGTCCCACCTAATACAGTGACTAGCATTCCCCATCACATCTTCACGGTCCTAACGAGAGCAGTACATTACGATGAGCACCGAGCGGCAGTAAAGGCTAATTTTACCCCCTCCCGTACTGGTGCTCATAACGCGTACATCTTAGTAACAAAATTAATAGGGTGATCTATTTTGCCTGCAGCCAAAGAATTCCCCGTATAACTTTGATAATCCCCTTATAACTTTGCATAAGAATTCCATGTATGATTGATTATTACAAGTTAGTTTTAGTCTCCCTTCCCACAACAAAAGATGTCCAAAGAAAGGAAGGACGAAGGGACCCTTTAGTATGGAGTCGAGGGAACGCGGATTAGATTATAGATTATAAGATTATAAGTTAGTTTAAGCCTCCCTAACCGCTACAAAAATAGAGCGTATCGAAGAGAGGAAGGAGGAAGGCACCATTTAGTATGGAGATAAGAAAATGAGGAATCTATGCTGAAGGGGCTTAGAAACAGTAAGATGAGAAAGAAGTTCATGAAATAAGATAAAAGTTGAAGAAGAAAGTGAGAGGTGCTGAAAAACAGGACAGCAGTGAACCGAAAAAAGGCGGTCCTTAACATAACAAAAAACTTTTATTTCAACAAAAAGAAGACCTACCTAACTCTCAGCTCGGGCCCTCACATTTTTCCCCTGGGAGCGCTAATTCCCATAGATACAATAGTTGTATCCCCCTGAGGGGCGAGGGAACGCGGAATCTATGCACAAAGATTGCTCCGTGAACAGGATTCCGTGAGCATAGAAACGGTAATTTTAGAAGAAAGGTTATAAAACAAGACAAAAGTTGAAGATGAAAATAGGTGCTGAAAAACAGGACAGTAGTGAACCGAAAAAAGATGGTCCTTAACAAAACAAAAGGCGTTTTATTTCTAGAAAAAGAAGGCCTACCTAATTCTCAGCTCGGGACTTCATATTTTCCCCCTGGGAGAATTCCCTGTATAAGCATTCATAATTTTACCAACCTAAATACCGCCCATGCACTCGGAGGCTGAATTCGTTCTTAGACACTTTTGCAAAACACATACATAGATCAGAGTATCAAGCCAAGATAGTTTGGGTCCAATTGAGCATTAGAAAATATCATTTCAGCGGAAATTTATCCTGAAATGAACCTTTTCAAAAAATTCAGGGTCGGGAAAACTTGCTTAGGCGACACAAGCAACTAGAGGAATAATATGTTCGGGAACTAATGAATGGAGAAAAAATCCTGTGCATCTCAAGCAAACCCTACAATAAATTTTCCAAAAATGAAGGTATTTCTTTCGAATTCAGAGTTTTAAACATTTAGGAAATATTTTTGCATCAGTAGTTCAATGGATAGTGATACTATCGCTTCTTCGACTACTAAATTTTTGTTAAAATAACGTCAGAATCAATTCCAATCAACGCAAATAAATCACACTTAAAAACGCGAAAATTTGCATTCATTATGGAACGTTCAGGTCTCCATTTTACAGAGTGAGAGTTGTGTCAGACCCTTCAAGCTAGACCGCAAGCAACAAACAAACATCAAACGGCGTTTAAAAATATAGGAAAATGACGCAATTAAAACATTGGAAACCGCACCGCTTTAACCGCGATGTGAGCCGGCAGTGATAACGGGCGAGATTTTCAAAAGGCTACCGAACGATTAGTAGTCATAATCTCGAGTTTTATAAATACTTCATGCATTCTAAAAGAATACACGGGCTATTTAATGTTTCCTATTTTCAAGATTGCTCACTGCAATTTACGTTAGGTGTGTTTTATATTTGACTGCAATTTAACCTATCAAAGTCAAAGTGCTAAGCGGCAATTTCATTTTAATCAGACAATTCAATGCATCAACGTCGTATGCGCAATCCTCCAATTGCTACCTGGGACAATGAAGGAAGGTTCCAAATGGCAACTGGATTTTCATCGGCCTAAGCCCAGCGACTCTCTCAGATTATCAAAAATTTCCAGCGTGTCAAAGGTTGTCCCAAACGTCAATGCGACCAGTCCCTTCGAGTCAGAGCACCAGTCCCTTCGAGTCAGAGCACCAGTCCCTTCGAGTCAGAGCACCAGTCCCTTCGAGTCAGAGCACCAGTCCCTTCGAGTCAGAGCACCAGTCCCTTCCAGTCAGAGCACCAGTCCCTTCGAGTCAGAGCACCAGTCCCTTCCAGTCAGAGCACCAGTCCCTTCGAGTCAGAGCACCAGTCCCTTCCAGTCAGAGCACCAGTCCCTTCCAGTCAGAGCACCAGTCCCTTCGAGTCAGAGCACCAGTCCCTTCGAGTCAGAGCACCAGTCCCTTCCAGTCAGAGCACCAGTCCCTTCCAGTCAGAGCACCAGTCCCTTCGAGTCAGAGCACCAGTCCCTTCCAGTCAGAGCAACAGTCCCTTCCAGTCAGAGCACCAGTCCCTTCCAGTCAGAGCACCAGTCCCTTCGAGTCAGAGCACCAGTCCCTTCCAGTCAGAGCACCAGTCCCTTCCAGTCAGAGCACCAGTCCCTTCGAGTCAGAGCACCAGTCCCTTCCAGTCAGAGCACCAGTCCCTTCCAGTCAGAGCACCAGTCCCTTCCAGTCAGAGCACCAGTCCCTTCGAGTCAGAGCACCAGTCCCTTCCAGTCAGAGCACCAGTCCCTTCCAGTCAGAGCACCAGTCCCTTCCAGTCAGAGCACCAGTCCCTTCCAGTCAGAGCACCAGTCCCTTCCAGTCAGAGCACCAGTCCCTTCCAGTCAGAGCAACAGTCCCTTCGAGTCAGAGCACCAGTCCCTTCCAGTCAGAGCACCAGTCCCTTCCAGTCAGAGCACCAGTCCCTTCCAGTCAGAGCACCAGTCCCTTCCAGTCAGAGCACCAGTCCCTTCCAGTCAGAGCACCAGTCCCTTCCAGTCAGAGCACCAGTCCCTTCCAGTCAGAGCACCAGTCCCTTCCAGTCAGAGCACCAGTCCCTTCCAGTCAGAGCACCAGTCCCTTCCAGTCAGAGCACCAGTCCCTTCCAGTCAGAGCACCAGTCCCTTCCAGTCAGAGCACCAGTCCCTTCCAGTCAGAGCACCAGTCCCTTCCAGTCAGAGCACCAGTCCCTTCCAGTCAGAGCACCAGTCCCTTCCAGTCAGAGCACCAGTCCCTTCCAGTCAGAGCAACAGTCCCTTCCAGTCAGAGCAACAGTCCCTTCCAGTCAGAGCAACAGTCCCTTCCAGTCAGAGCAACAGTCCCTTCCAGTCAGGGAAACAGTCCCTTCCAGTCAGGGAAACAGTCCCTTCCAGTCAGAGCAACAGTCCCTTCCAGTCAGGGAAACAGTCCCTTCCAGTCAGGGAAACAGTCCCTTCCAGTCAGGGAAACAGTCCCTTCCAGTCAGGGAAACAGTCCCTTCCAGTCAGGGAAACAGTCCCTTCCAGTCAGGGAAACAGTCCCTTCCAGTCAGGGAAACAGTCCCTTCCAGTCAGGGAAACAGTCCCTTCCAGTCAGGGAAACAGTCCCTTCCAGTCAGGGAAACAGTCCCTTCCAGTCAGGGAAACAGTCCCTTCCAGTCAGGGAAACAGTCCCTTCCAGTCAGGGAAACAGTCCCTTCCAGTCAGGGAAACAGTCCCTTCCAGTCAGGGAAACAGTCCCTTCCAGTCAGGGAAACAGTCCCTTCCAGTCAGGGAAACAGTCCCTTCCAGTCAGGGAAACAGTCCCTTCCAGTCAGGGAAACAGTCCCTTCCAGTCAGAGCAACAGTCCCTTCCAGTCAGGGAAACAGTCCCTTCCAGTCAGGGAAACAGTCCATGCCAGTCAGGGAAACAGTCCCTTCCAGTCAGGGAAACAGTCCCTTCCAGTCAGAGCAACAGTCCCTTCCAGTCAGGGAAACAGTCCCTTCCAGTCAGAGCAACAGTCCCTTCCAGTCAGGGAAACAGTCCCTTCCAGTCAGGGAAACAGTCCATGCCAGTCAGGGAAACAGTCCCTTCCAGTCAGGGAAACAGTCCCTTCCAGTCAGAGCAACAGTCCCTTCCAGTCAGGGAAACAGTCCCTTCCAGTCAGGGAAACAGTCCATGCCAGTCAGGGAAACAGTCCCTTCCAGTCAGGGAAACAGTCCCTTCCAGTCAGGGAAACAGTCCCTTCCAGTGAGGGAAACAGTCCCTTCCAGTGAGGGAAACAGTCCCTTCCAGTGAGGGAAACAGTCCCTTCCAGTGAGGGAAACAGTCCCTTCCAGTCAGGGAAACAGTCCCTTCCAGTCAGGGAAACAGTCCCTTCCAGTCAGGGAAACAGTTCCTTCCAGTCAGGGAAACAGTCCCTTCCAGTGAGGGAAACAGTCCCTTCCAGTCAGGGAAACAGTCCCTTCCAGTCAGGGAAACAGTCCCTTCCAGTCAGGGAAACAGTCCCTTCCAGTCAGGGAAACAGTCCCTTCCAGTCAGGGAAACAGTCCCTTCCAGTGAGGGAAACAGTCCCTTCCAGTGAGGGAAACAGTCCCTTCCAGTGAGGGAAACAGTCCCTTCCAGTCAGGGAAACAGTCCCTTCCAGTCAGGGAAACAGTCCCTTCCAGTCAGGGAAACAGTCCCTTCCAGTCAGGGAAACAGTCCCTTCCAGTCAGGGAAACAGTCCCTTCCAGTGAGGGAAACAGTCCCTTCCAGTGAGGGAAACAGTCCCTTCCAGTGAGGGAAACAGTCCCTTCCAGTCAGGGAAACAGTCCCTTCCAGTGAGGGAAACAGTCCCTTCCAGTGAGGGAAACAGTCCCTTCCAGTCAGGGAAACAGTCCCTTCCAGTCAGGGAAACAGTCCCTTCCAGTCAGGGAAACAGTCCCTTCCAGTCAGGGAAACAGTCCCTTCCAGTCAGGGAAACAGTCCCTTACAGTGAGGGAAACAGTCCCTTACAGTGAGGGAAACAGTCCCTTACAGTGAGGGAAACAGTCCCTTACAGTGAGGGAAACAGTCCCTTACAGTGAGGGAAACAGTCCCTTCCATTCAGGGAAACAGTCCCTTCCAGTCAGGGAAACAGTCCCTTCCAGTCAGGGAAACAGTCCCTTCCAGTCAGGGAAACAGTCCCTTCCAGTCAGGGAAACAGTCCCTTCCAGTCAGGGAAACAGTCCCTTCCAGTCAGGGAAACAGTCCCTTCCAGTCAGGGAAACAGTCCCTTCCAGTCAGGGAAACAGTTCCTTCCAGTCAGGGAAACAGTTCCTTCCAGTCAGGGAAACAGTCCCTTCCAGTCAGGGAAACAGTCCCTTCCAGTCAGGGAAACAGTCCCTTCCAGTCAGGGAAACAGTCCCTTCCAGTCAGGGAAACAGTCCCTTCCAGTCAGGGAAACAGTCCCTTCCAGTCAGGGAAACAGTCCCTTCCAGTCAGGGAAACAGTCCCTTCCAGTCAGGGAAACAGTCCATGCCAGTCAGGGAAACAGTCCCTGCCAGTCAGGGAAACAGTCCCTTCCAGTCAGGGAAACAGTCCCTTCCAGTCAGGGAAACAGTCCCTTCCAGTCAGGGAAACAGTCCCTTCCAGTCAGGGAAACAGTCCCTTCCAGTCAGGGAAACAGTCCCTTCCAGTCAGGGAAACAGTCCCTTCCAGTCAGGGAAACAGTCCCTTCCAGTCAGGGAAACAGTCCCTTCCAGTCAGGGAAACAGTCCCTTCCAGTCAGGGAAACAGTCCATGCCAGTCAGGGAAACAGTCCCTGCCAGTCAGGGAAACAGTCCCTTCCAGTCAGGGAAACAGTCCCTTCCAGTCAGGGAAACAGTCCCTTCCAGTCAGGGAAACAGTCCCTTCCAGTCAGGGAAACAGTCCCTTCCAGTCAGGGAAACAGTCCCTTCCAGTCAGGGAAACAGTCCCTTCCAGTCAGGGAAACAGTCCCTTCCAGTCAGGGAAACAGTCCCTTCCAGTCAGGGAAACAGTCCCTGCCAGTCAGGGAAACAGTCCCTTCCAGTCAGGGAAACAGTCCCTTCCAGTCAGGGAAACAGTCCCTTCCAGTCAGGGAAACAGTCCCTTCCAGTCAGGGAAACAGTCCCTTCCAGTCAGGGAAACAGTCCCTTCCAGTCAGGGAAACAGTCCCTTCCAGTCAGGGAAACAGTCCCTTCCAGTCAGGGAAACAGTCCCTTCCAGTCAGGGAAACAGTCCCTTCCAGTCAGGGAAACAGTCCATGCCAGTCAGGGAAACAGTCCCTGCCAGTCAGGGAAACAGTCCCTTCCAGTCAGGGAAACAGTCCCTGCCAGTCAGGGAAACAGTCCCTTCCAGTCAGGGAAACAGTCCCTTCCAGTCAGGGAAACAGTCCCTGCCAGTCAGGGAAACAGTCCCTTCCAGTCAGGGAAACAGTCCTTTCGAGTCAAAAAAGTCCCATCTCACCAGAGGAAGAGCCGAGCAGAGCCAGGAGTCCAGAAGGACATCACCTCAGGGCAGGTCAGCCCTCAGTCTATATTTTGACAGTCGTCTCGTCTGTTGTGAGCGCAATCATGGTCATTTGGCGGCTGTTTTCCGATATTTGCGATCGATGAACACATGGAACTTCCTAACGACGTCCAAAAACGGCCTCCGGGTGACCCTTGCATGCATGCTGGCTGACGAGGGAAACTGTAAACAAGACAACTTCATGCCTGCCTTTCCCCGAATTGTTCTTTACGATAAAAATGTTCCTAAGGGGTACTCGCTTCTCAACTGCAGCAGGGCGCGCAGGGCAAGGGATTTCGTTCGTTTACTTTACCGTCGTCGAAAATACTGGACTAATACGTTGAAGATAGAATCGAAACTTTTGATGCAGGCATGACTTCTATTTAAGGAGGGACCACAGGTTTATAAGCATTATCATTGTTAGTAGCACACGACTCTTTATAGCCTCAACGAAAGTGAACTCAAGAAAACGAAGAGAAGGAACCATTTAGTATGGACTATTACCGAAAACTGACAAGATTGAATGTTAGTTCAAGCCTCCACAACCGCAAAAAAAAACGGAGAATCTATGTGCAAGGTGTCTTCCAACACAGGATACCCTGCGTATAGAAGCAGCATAGGAAGGAACATGAATAAAAAACAGACAAGAGAAAGTGAAGGTGGGGAAACTCAAAGAAGTAAAATGGGCGGAGAAGATAGAAGTCCCGAAAAGCCCATCCTAGCTGAAGTAACAACAGTGTCTCCCTTGGAGAGCCACTTCACTGAGCAGAGGACAGACAAACCTAGCTAACCTAAGCCTGTTGCCTTTTTTATGCCCCTTGAGGGAACGAACTTTGTCTTGAATTGCTATAAAAATATTCGTTAGGAATTTGAAAAGAAATTAAAGTATGCACGTAGTAAACCGTACGCGCGTACATTAATCGACTTTAAACTTAAATGTATGATAAAACTTTGCAATGAATGATTCTCGCCACTGGATTGCGCGGTAATTGGGAGGCAAAATGAGTTGGTGAGGGCTGTATGTTGGTTATAGGTTCAAAAATAGCTACTAGCTCCCAAATGACGACTAGTTTCAAAATAGTACGTTAATTTTAAAATTATGAGTAGCTCTAAGACGGTCATAAGCTGTTCAATGGCTACTAGCTCTAGAACATCGTCTAGCACCAAAATGGCGTCTAGCTGAAACATGGTTACGAGCGAAAGAAAATTATGTCAAGCCAAAAATTGGATACCAGCATCAAAATATGGCTTATAGCTCCACAAAAATGGATACTAGCATCACAAAAATGGGGACTAGCTCCGAAATGGCCACTTGCTCTTAAATATCAACTAACCTCAAATTTTGTATAAGGCACAAAATCTCTTTGTCAGCTAAAATGGCTCTATACAGCGCTACTTTATAAGAGCAGATGTCCTTTAATTTTCATTTTAAATAAATTCATTCATTCATTCATTCCATTAAATACCAACTACTCCAAAAATTGTAGTCAATTTTTTCAATAGCACCTACACTAATCGTTCACACTTTATATTAACACTGACTGTGTTGGGCTAAACTGAAGTTCAACATTCAATTCAAATTCAAAGTAAAGTCAATTAATCATTTAAAAAAAATTAAATGAATCGTCCCCTCATTTAATTTTGATGTAGGCGTTAATGAAATTTGAGTTTGTGGCTACTGATCTGTCAAGTCGCTGTTAAAGTGTTAAGCAACCAGACTCAAATCGTCCGACCTGTTCAGTGTCCGGAATTTGACTCAAGATTCTGTACCCTGCTCACTTCTCAATCGCCCCGATTTCGCTGGCTGAACTCAAGCCCTCCATATTTTTACTGAAGCCGCCGCCCGTTTCCTCCGAAACTGCATTCGCTCAGTTGGAGCTTCGGACCTGAGATGCTATCCGGAATTTAGGAGAGAGCGCGTGAGGGGAGCTTCTCTGTATGCGGCTCAGAGCCTGCTCCTCTCTTGCTTTAATTTGTTATGGTCAGCGAGAGGCTATGGTGCGCACACTACAAAACGCAGGGGACCTTCTTCTCATGTCCGGGTCTTCAGCTGTAATTGCTTGCGCACTGATAACGCTCCAATTGAGTGAGGGATTCGATAGCATCAAGTGAAGGTATGCAAGAAAAATGAGAGCTGTTTTACGTAGTATTAGGATTGGGTGAGGGATTCGATAGCATCTAGTGATGGTAATCAAGAAAATTGTGATCTATTTTACGTAGTATTAGGATTGGGTGAAAGATTCGAAAGCATCAAATGAGGGTGTTCACGAAAAATGTGAGCTATTTCACGTAGTTTTCGGATTGAATGAAAGATTCGATAGCATCAAATGAAGGCATTCAAGAAAAATGTGAACTATTTTAAGTAGTTTAAGATTGGCTACTTCGTGCGTTTAAGCAAAGGAAAACTGCACGAAAGACTGCTGTGCTTCTGTCACGGAAACAGTTTTACTGGCGAGAATAACTACGCATAGATTCTAGTAAATGAACGTAACTGGATCGTTCACGTTCATAAAAGCAACTACAGCAACGTATCCTTTTTAAAGTCCGGAGAAGAAGCATTTCTTAACACTTTGACTGCGACTACTAAATATTAGGTTTAATGCCAAACTCAAATTTTGAGTCAATTGTAGTAAACTATTTGGAAAATACTAAACATGAACTTGATCGTACCTTCATTTAGCTTTTATTGAGTATTTCTGAAAATTGAATTTGCGACTTCTGGTCAGTCAGCAGCATTGTGAAAATTACTTTCGTGTACCACCGGTTGCGCACGTCGCAGTCAAAGTGTTAAAGCAGGGATAGTTGACTTCTAGGTCCCTCGAAGACTTTCACCGACGGTTCGTCCAAAAGGCTTTGTCTGCCTTTGTCCAGACGGTCAATTGAAGTTAAAA
Source organism: Morinoia aosen (assembly GCA_030386875.1). Lineage (NCBI taxonomy): Eukaryota > Metazoa > Arthropoda > Malacostraca > Amphipoda > Talitridae > Morinoia > Morinoia aosen. The sequence continues at coordinate 23,979,077 of CM059558.1, forward strand.
CGAAATTATATTAGATGTTAGTTTAACACTTTGACTGCGACGTGCGCCACCGGTGGTACACGGTTATTTTCACAAAGCTGCTGACCGACCAGTAGTCGCAAACTCAATTCTTTTAAATATTTAATCGAAGCTAAATGAAGGCACGATTCAGTTCATGTTTGGTATTTTCCAATTAGCTTACTACAGTTGACTTCAAATTAGAGTTTGATGTTGAACTCAATATTTAGTAGTCGCAGTCAAAGTGTTAAGCTTCCCCAACCGTAAAAAAAGGCGTTCCAAAGAGAGAAAGGAGGAAGAACCATTTAGTCTGGAGTTTAGGGAACGCGGAATCTATGCATAAGGTGCATAAAAACAGTAAGTTATGAAAGAAGTTCATGAAACTGGATAAAAGTTGAAGAAGAAAGTATTAGGTGCTGGAAAACAGCACAGCAGTGAACCGAAAAAAAATATTCCGTAACAAAACAAAACTATGCTGTTTCAAGAAAAGGAAAGCCTTTTGTTGCTGCGTTTAGCTCGAGCCCCGTACTTATTCCTCCCAGGAGTACTAATTTCCACAGATACAATATTTCTATCCCCCAAAAGGTAAAGGGAAATTCTACCTGATTACTTACCATTCGTAACTCTAAATTATCGTGAAGCAACCCGTACTACCAGAACATGCTCGCGATAGAACTCGCTTGCGAACATGTCACTTGAGATTTACTGACACGCAATAAACAGAAAGTAATTTTGAGAGGACAAAATTTCGAAACATGCGTACTTAAAACCTGAAGCACGTGCTAAGAGATCAGGTAAAGAAACCTCGTTTAAATTTACTGAAAGTGAAGGCAAATCGTCGGAGCAGCGATTAAGTTTACGACTCGTGTACAATAGAGCTCTTATACAGTATTTCAAAATAATAAAAAGTACTGTGCAATGTGTCCCATTGCACACACTTGAAAAGGCAACGCATAAACTGCCTGCACTGCACTAAAGATCGAATCTTTGTCTTCCATTCCAGCCTTCTGGTGAATGGTATAAAGAAAAACTACTAATATTCTGGAGCCCACGACTGTTTTGGTAGTTATAGGCCAGCATCATGATGGCGGTCATAATGATCAAAGAATTGAATGAAATTGTATTGAGAGTTACTGATAATTTTTGAGCGATAAAAATGCATTACATTAAAGCTATAAAATGGTTTATTAGATATGAATGTTTTATAGATGAAGAAGTAGGAAAGCTGACACTAATCATCCAGTAGAATATTGCTCCATTTATTTTTATAACGGATTTGAATTAACAGAATTCTGAACATTATAGGAAAAAAATGCAGTCCGATGAATGATTAATTTCGAAGATATCATTCAAGTGATAACAAAACGCAGGTAAATTATACCACATGCAAATAAATATATCTTTGAGTCTCACTTTAACTATGTTAACATAACACGTTCACTGCGTGTTGGGCATATGTGTTTAATTCGGTAAATAACTCATTCACGCACCGGAATAATTGAACGACATTTAATCTATTTTGCGATCTTTTTAAAAAAATCTGTCTTACCAGGTGCAATGTTATCGTGCAATTGCATTTTCGTACTTACTAGGAATGGTAAAAATGTATTAGAGCTGTAGAGTTTATTTCCAAATTCTGCTATTTACAGCCTGACCAAGCCAACTGTTAACCACCGCGGAAACACAGTGAACGTGTTGAAAACTTTTTCAGCCTAACTTGAAGCAACCTTAAATTTTTCACTGTGGACTTTTTTATTGATAGGCTCTTTATGATGTATCGCGTAGAAAGACCTGTTTGCACGATCATTGAGTGTGCGCGTGAGCAGTGAAGAGAAGCGCAAGCCCCGTCCACTTGCTCTCGCTGCAGGCCCATTTACTTGCTCAATGACAGTGCGTCTGTTATGACACTGACAAGCTCAGGTCAGCACCATGAAAACGAGCCTAGTTCGCATTGTCATTAAGCAGTAAAAGCGCCTGAAGCGAAAGCAAGTGGGCGGGGCTTGCGCCTCTCTTCACCGCTCACCCGCGCACTCGATGATCATGTAAACAGGCCTTAAGTCAACCGCAGCGCAGAAGTTCAGGTATATTTGAATGGTACCCAGCTCGATACTTCAAAGGTGCAAGTTTCACTTTACTGTTGCATTGGCAAATGTTTCAGGCGGTCATGCAGGTATGAAAAAATATTTGATCTGTACATTTTTTACAAGCATGCAATTTTATCGCGCGAGGCGTGACCGCTTCAACAGCATATTTGTAAAAATGCTTCTCTGAGATGGTTGAAATTATTGCTTATGTTGGAAAGTCACGTTAAAACAACCTTAGCAATCACAATCCGATTCTGTTCCGGTTTTCTTGGGAATATGGTGAGTAAATTTTGACTACGGCTTGTTCAGTGAATTAAAACGCAGCTAGCATTTTCTGAAAATGCTCGTTGAAGAAAAAATGCATATTTACCCCAGAATTTAAAAAATGATGCGAAAATTTAGTATAAACCTTGTCTTTTGGTAAGCTCGCTGTTGGTGTAGATAGAAGCTCAAATGTAGTATAAATTAAATTTTAAGTTAATTTAAGCCTTCCTGAATATTACAAAGGTGCTCCAAGGAGAGGAAGAAGAGAAGCACCATTCAATATAGAGCTAAAGTAACCTAGAATCTATGCACATGGTGTATTCCCGTACGAGATCCCAGAAGCAGGAGCAATAAGTTGAGAGCGAAGGCTGCGAAACAAGATATAAGTTGAAAAAAAAGGACCGGGACTGAGAAAACAGTATTGTATAACACTTTTCCGACAAAAACAGTATTAACACTATTCCGACAAAAAGAAAGCCTAACTAACTCTTAGCTCAGGAACTCGCATTTTCCCTCTGAGAAAGCTAACTCCAATAGGTACGATAGTTACATCCCCCTGAGGGTTCAAAAATGACAAATGCAAAATGTTTACCTCGACGCTTACAATGGTGTTTAAAAGCGCTTACGCGTTATACTTTCTCGCAATTATTCTTGCTGGTCATTGGATGCAAAAACTGTGTCGCATTCCCTTATTTTTGGAGGCGAGGAATTATTTCATGCTGTACAGCAGCCCCACAAAAAATATTAGCCGAGAGTTTCGATTGATAAACTTTAGTAGAAGCCATCGAAGCCCACTGATTTTTTTCCACCAAAGGGGGAAATATAGTTCACCATCTGCGGCACCTGTCAATACTAAAACAGTATTCCACAGCATCGCACTATTTCGGTCCTTCTCTGATTCAGCTCCTTGAGGTAATGTTTCTCATCTTATGTTGGATTTAATTTAAAATTAGTTTCACTTCACGAACATGATAAGATGACAATGAAAAACTTCAACTGAATTGTCACGCAAAACAAAAATGCGATTTACACTTTGACTGCGGCAGGTAAAGCTGAAGTTTAACATTCAAATCAAACTTAAAGTCAATTACAATAAGCAATGTTCAAATAAAGCAGACATTAAGTGGATCGTGCTTTCATATAGTTTTCATTATCTATTTTTTTTAATTGAGTTTGTTACTATTGGTTGGGGAACAGCATTATAAAAACCCCTCCGTGACCACCAGTGGCTCAAGTCGCAGTCAAAGTGTTAAATAGAAATACAAGAGGGAATGGTTAAATTGACTTGATTAGTATCAGCCTTCCTAACTACAACAAAGGTGTTTAAAATAGAGGAAAGATCGAGTTAGGCTCCATTTTGTTTGGAGTTTAGGAAATATGGAATCTATGCACAAGGTGTATTGACTGCGGTGAACCGAAAAAGGTGGCTTGGAACAGAACAAAAAAAAACACATAATAAAAATCAAAAACCGCACATTTTCCACCCTGGCATCAGCGATTCCCATAGACAAAAAGAAAAGTAGTATCTCCTTAAGAGGAAGAGGTGGCTTATATGAACCAACCCCATCTCATGAGTGAACTACAGAATTAAACTTCGTCCGGTGAGCCTTTAAAATTTTTACTCAAATTCACTTGAAGACTTCAAAAATGTGCCCAAAACAGACTGCAATGATAGCGCCCTGCATGGTACACGAATATTGGAACACGCACAGCCTGTACAGCATTAACGCACATTAACGCTTGGAGGAGGAGCAAATTCTCATACAGAACATTGCGAAATTCTAATAATTAGCCAAAATCTCGAATTTTCTTAGAGGTTCTAAAATACACCTCTGGCACCACTCGGAAATGCGATACCTGACGTTCGTGTTCAAGTTGTCTGACGGCAGCACTGACGTAAATGCTTCAGTACTCTTATTTCTCAGCTCTATATAAATGCCTGAGCTTTATATAAATGTCTAACCTCTATATAAATGCCTGAGTACTATATGAACGCCTCAGTAATATATATAAAAATGCCTCAGCACTACAATGTGCCTCAGCACCAAACGAATGCCATGGCAATAAAAGAACGACGCAGTTCCAAAAAATGCTCGGTTCCTAGCAATGCTTCCGCATCGAAAAAGCGTCTGCATTATTTTGTATGCTCTATCGCATGACGAATACGCGAAACAAAACGTTCACATCTGTAAATAGGCTAGCAAAGAAATCATTGAAAATTCTTTTCTTATTTCAAAAATCGAAGACAATGTGCTTTCACTTCCAGATTTCTTTCCTGCCGTGCGGAAGTTAAAACTCCAACTGAAGCCTTTTACGCAATAATTAATAATCTCCTCCATTTATTGGGTAGGGTGTTAAATGCCCTCGTGAAAAATTAACAGAGGTCCATATCGTTATAGCGACAACTACACGAACAGTTTAAAAAGCACAGGAACCAACTGTGGGTGGCTTTTTTCATTTTGAGCAGATTTTCAAAGCCCATATGAATTGTGAAATAGAGTTTCCGTCTCCAATTTACTATTAGCAAAAAAGAAGAGGTTAAATCTTTTAATAATTTCGACTAAAGCATGTAATGCTAAATTTCACCCAACACAGATTTCCCAAGGTTACGCTGGATTTACCCTAAATTCCTCCCATGGACAGATTTTCAAAAGTTACGCTAAATTTACGCTTAACACGTTCACTGCGTTTTCGCGGTTGTAAACGGTGGGCTTGGTTAGGCTGTAAGCAGCAGAAAAGGGAAATCGACTATTGCTCGAATATATTTTACCCTTCCTAAGGAATGTGAAATATACAATTCCACGCTAAATTTCACTTGGTATGATAACAGTTATTTCTTGAAGAGGTCGCGAAGTAGATAAAATGTCATTCATTTGTACTAGGCCGTGAATGAGCAATTTGCCGACTGGTACACATATGGCCCAATACGCAGGGAACGTGTCAATTTCACCCCCACACAGATATCAATAAGTTACGCTCAAGATACGACAAATTTGACCCCTACACAGATTTCTGCAACAGGCATTTTAACTCACTCTGATAATTTTCAAAATACAATATAAAAAACAAAATACAAAGTGTACACGACGTACAACTACATGAAATCTTCGAGTGATGGGAAAAAACAAATTTGGCTCAAATATTTTGAATGAAAACTGTGATGATGAAAGTTAATTGAGCATTGAACGCAAAGAAAGTAAAATGTAAAGAACTGTGAGTATTTTAAATGTGATAAATGAAACGTATTTACATCAAACATGATAAAAAATAGATACATCGTCTCGGTTTTACCTTGTGAAAAATCACCCGTCAAAACCGTAAGTAAAAGTAGAAACAATGTCAATCATATCTCCAACTTGCTTTCAAGGCGTCCATTGCTAAAGTGACGCAAGTTATTCTCGGTTGGTCAAATATTTCTGTCCCCTTGCTATGCTTCACCGGCAGCGAGAGAGCGACACGCTACAAACATCAGCAATTCAATGAATTTGCAACTCTCAAATCTATGAGCGATTTCTATCAAATGATCGCCAGATCAAACGTCAGAATTAGCGTCGCGCGAATATAAACTCGAAATTGGAATGTCAGCCAAGCTTGCGGCTTCTGTACTAGTATTGGTAAGATATTGCGATTGGATGAAAATTCAAAATACCAAAAAACATTTTGGCCATCAACTACTGTAAAAATTTTCTCAAAGATACGTGTGTTGTCAAAAATTATCATTTTACAGAGAGCAAATACTATCATTGCTGATTCCACCAATCGAGTGATTACTTTCATGTACATTTTTTTACTTCGCACTGCGCACTATGCTTAAAACCTCCCAGGCCAAAACGCAGATATTTAAATCTACGCAATGTTGTTGTCCTACCGCGAGACTTTCCAGGGGACAGATAACCAAAAAAAATACATAATTTCCTGCGACTTGCAGCCCATAACTCGCTACCGTATACAGTGTACGCATTTTCAAATGTTCCCCCAATTTTCAACCAATTCCTAGGTTCAGTCATGCAGTTGACGTCAAGTTTGATATGGACTAGAAGCGTATTAGCCCCAAAATGCTCACTGACGCAATTTTCATGTGCAACTGATGCATTGGTGCAATACAGTTTTTATGTAAGAACTTATGAAAGAAAATGGTGAAAACAGAACTTGAGAACTAAATTCACATTCCTTTAAAATATGTATGTTATATTTAACTTCTCACTACACACGGTATAATGCATGATTCAGATCCTAAATCTCAAACATTCACCACAATTGAAAGAGAAATACTTTCGAGTATCATTCAAACTGAATTGCGTCACGAAACTACAACAACGAACCAGAACTTTGACCAACTCCAACAACAAACCTGAAGTTGGACGAACTCTAACACCGAACCTGAATTCGGACGAACTCCAACACCGAACCTGAAGTTGGACGAACTCCAACGCCGAACCTGAATTCGGACGAACTCCAACACCGAACCTGAAGTTGGACGAACTCCAACACCGAACCTGAAGTTGGACGAACTCCAACACCGAACCTGAATTCGGACGAACTCCAACACCGAACCTGAATTCGGACGAACTCCAACACCGAACCTGAATTCGGACGAACTCCAACACCGAACATGAATTCGGACGAACTCCGACACCGAACCTGAATTCGGACGAACTCCAACACCGAACATGGATTCGGACGAACTCCGACAACAAACCTGAATTCGGACGAACTCCGACAACAAACCTGAAATTGGACGAACTCCAACAACAAACCTGAAGTTGGGCGAACTCCAACAACATACCTGAAGTTGGGCGAACTCCAACAACAAACCTGAAGTTGGACGAACTCCAACACCGAACCAGAATTTCGACGACCTTCAACACCAAACCAGAATATCGACGAACTAAAACACCGAACGTGAATTTGGACAAGCTCTAACAGCAATAAGAACTAAGTCACGCAGGAAAGTAAAGCTGATCACTCACGGTGGACAGAGGCGAGACTTCCTTGCTCCTCTCGTTGAAGACGATCACGCCTGCCCTTGCGTCGTCTGGCAGGTCGTACACGATCGCACGGCGGACCGATTTGCGCACAAAATCCCAGCGGCGCTGTGGACAGGGAAAACTGGATTATAATCAATTATAAGCTTCCGTAACCACAACAAAGGTGCCCTCAAGAAAGGAAGAAAGGAAGATGGCACCATTTAGATGGAATCAAGGAAGTGGGAAATCTATGCACCAAGTGAGCAACCATGCGCGCATGGAAAGAGTGAGATTAGATTAGATTATTAGTTAGTTTTAGCCTACCTAACTGCTAAAAGCGTTACAAAGAAAGGAAGGAGGAAGGCACTTGTTTAGTGAGAAGATAAGGAAACGCGAAATCTATGCAGAAGGGGCATAGAAACAGATAATTTGAGAAAGAAGTTCATGAAACAAGATAAAAGTTAAAAAGAAAGAAGAAAAAGCCATAGCTGCTTGAAGACAAGACAGCAGTGAAACGAAAAAAGTCGTCCTTAACGTAACAAAATATATTTTATTTCAACAAAAATAGGGTCTACTTAACTCAGCTCGGGCTCTCACTCATTCTCTCCCTGGAAACGCTAATTCTCATAGATAAAAGAGTTGTATCCCCTGAGGGGTGTGAACGATGAAGATTGGATTTTAATCATCCCATATAAAATAAATTGCCGCGTGTCTCCTTAAACTTATAAATCAATAAATAAATAAATAAAACGTTACATTTTTTGTTTGTGCATAATTTCTCTTCTGCAATTACAATGAGAATTTCACGGAACACCCATTATATATATGGAGAATTTTGAACACTCAATGATAAATAATAATGCTCAGTTACTGCTTGCTTGGTTGGTCCGTCTCTCTGTGACGCTTATAACGATGTTCAACAGTTTGACTGCGACGTGAGTCACCGGTGGTACACGGAGGGAACTTTCATAATGCTGCTGACCGATCACTAATGACAAACTTAATTTTCATAAATACAAAATCAAAACTAAATGAAGGCCCGATCCAGTTAATGTTTGCTATGTTCAACATAGCTTTCTAAAATTGGCTTTTAATTTGAGCTGAATGTCAAACTTCAGTTTTACCTGCCGCAGTCAAAGTGTTAATGACCGTATCTGAGATACAAGCTTCACCTGTGTACATGTATAAGAATATTTTGATCGCGGGTACTATTAGGATAGATGCTATTCGTTTGTCTCCACATCTTGAGACTTATTTAAGGAAACCATGGAATTCCTGTCATTTTTGACGGGTCGTGTACACTAGTATATTCTAAGCCTCTATAATCACAATAAATGTGTCTTCAAGAGAGGAAGAATGAAGGCACCATTTAATATGGAATTAAGGAAGCGGCAAGTCTATACTTCAGGTGGGTTCCCAATCGCTGCGCTTAGAAACAGTATGGTTGAAAGTTGATGAAACAAGGTAAAAGTAGTAGAAAAAAATAATGCATATATGAGCTGGAAAGAAAGGCAGCAGCGAACCAAAATAACATGGTCCGCATCAAAACAAACAATATTATCGCTTAATAAAACGACCTTTACCTTTACCTTTAGCTCGAGACCTCAGATATTTCCCCTGTGAACGCCAATTTCAATAGATACACAAGTTGTAAACTGTGTTGAAGATTAGCGAAACTAAATTTCGAGAGCCGATTAACAAAGTTAAATAAACATAAGTAGTCGATTTCTTCAGACTGCAATATTCAAAATAATTTTAACAAAGGTGTTTAATTAATTTGTCTTGCTAGCATACAGCGGACAGCGTACTGGGGCAATTGACTTTTTTAAATACTCTTGACTTGCTGCCAGATTTCCGTGAGATCTGGTCAATAAACCCAGCAGCGTACAGACCTGGTAAGAAAACACCTTCGTACACTCCCATTTAGCACAGCTTATGTATCAACTTTCTTCTTCACAGTAAATTGAATGCGATCTATAGATGAACACACAAATATCAATTTACATTCCTTTCACAAAACAATACAATTTCAACTATACTATAGCTTTTCATGCCTAATTCGACATACACCTCCTCACAAACACAAACACAGTGATTCTGTTGTGACAATAGGTATTATTATTATTAGTTAGTTTAAGCCTCCCTACCCGCAACAAAGGCTATCCAAAGAGAGGAAGGAAGAAGGCACCATTTAGTATGGAGTTAAAGAAACGTGGAATCTATGCAGAAAGGGCACAGAAACAGAAAGCTAAGAAAGAAGATCATGAAACAAGATGTAGAATAAAACGAGCCATGGGCAAAATGTAAGTTTAATTTTTGTGACACCAATATAAACAAATCTAATTTCAATAGTTAAATTTAAACGCACTATGGGAAGAGTTAACGCTTGTGCTGGGCTTGTCTACCAACAAGCCTAACCATGACACACTTGCTGTTCTTGATTACCGCTCTTCTTCTTGAGTCACCTGCAGATTAAGAACGCAAACGAGCTCTACCGAAAATTATCAGATTCTGCAGGCGCTTCAACACTTGAGAGCTGGAAGCACTTCAGCGCTTCAGGCTTCAGCACTCGGTCACCAGGAAAGGAAGCTCCAATAGCTCTCCTTGGTTTCGGGACATCATCGTCGTTTACCTGGGACCTAGACGTAAGACATTTTCATTCAAGATTCTATTTTTGTTTATTATTCTATGAAGAAAAATTGGATGTCAACTATCGTGAAAATACGAACTTCTTCATAACCATGTAAGCTCTTTGTGAAGCTCCAAACCGAAGATTGGAGCCGGGGCAGCTCTGCGCTCTCGTGGCCCGGCGCGGCAAGGAGAAGTTCCTGCAGCGACTTCGCGCCATTCTGTCTTCGCCTCACGCAGTGGAGGCGCTGCAGCGGCCCAGCGGCACTCCTCGGCCGGCGCACGTCCCTTGAGCCCTACTGCACGGAGGAACGGCCTTCTAAGCACGTCCTTTATGGTGAGTTGGAAAGCAATTCCAGTGCGGTGTTCTCTTTCCATCTCAGTGCGTCGATTATTTTAATAATTGCCAGTGCGAACGGATATTATAAATTAAATTTTGTCTGAGCCGTACATAACTTTAAGCCTTAGGCTCAAATAAGCTTAAACTCTTTTGTAACCTAGCAACCAGTCTAGCTGGTTAGCTAAATGCCATTGTTTGGGCTAATATTGTTCAGCTACTGCAGGCTCGTAAAATCTTTTCCTAAAGTTTTGTGAGCCGCTCAGCATGACCATTTAGTTTCCCTGCAAGGTATAAAAATTGAATCTTAAAATTATATTTTCTCTTGAAGGTACGAGTACTGGCTCAGACTTCTTGAAGCGAGCTGGAGGAGTGCGGAGGGTAACCGCGCTGGCCCGTTGCTAAAAACTCCGGGCTCCCACCGCTACGTCATCGGGGCGAACCGTGCTGGCCAAGCCATACATTTAATGTTCTATTCATTTTTAGCTGTTCGTATCTATGCTCAGTAAAATCATGGCTGCCGCATATAGTTTCTGTCCTTTGGTGACCCTTCTCCAGATTTCATTTTCAAGACAAGAAAAGGTTGAAGAAGAAAGTAGTAGGTGCTGAAAAACAGGACAGCAGTGAACCGAAAAAGATGGTCCATAACAAAACAAAAGCTTCTATTTTAACAAAAAGAAAGCCTACCTAAACTTTAGCTCAGACTCTTACGTAGTCCCCCTGGGAGCGGTAATTCCCACATGTGAAATAGGTTGGCAGTACACCCACAATATATATTCCCATGTTAAATGAAGAGCATTTGGTCCGGTTAGATGTCCGCAGTGAACGCATTGAAGAAATATGCTGCTGTAATAAGAGAAAATATCATTAAAGCTTCCCTTCTAGCTTTAGCAGCAATGCTCACTCATTTCACCAAAAACAGCTGTTGCATAGTCTCTCAATATTATAATTCAAATTAAAATAGAGCAATGCACAGCAAGATAAAAGACAGATATTTGGAAAGTAATGATTAAAATATTCATGATCATACTCGATTGTTATTTTGCAAAAAAGACCAGAATCTTTTGTCCACCCACTGATGCATTGCTTTTTTCAAAAAATACCTAAAACATAATTGCGCAATGGTTACTTTTTTGAACAAATAGATGTGGACGTGCGATTACACGTTTCTATCCCATTCCCTCCAAGTGTTTTATATCCATTACATTTTGTTTGTTCTTAAATCCTGCGCTACGAGTTTCAAATAAGAACACAACTTTCCAGTTTTTGGTTCGTCTTTATCTAACTGTCAAACTTGGTCAAGGGTGCGGGCGAAGTCAGTGCAGGGCACCAACTGATCTGGAGTTGGGTAAATTTCCAAGTGATTGCCAGTGATCAAAAGTGATGGATGCCGAAGCACGTTCGGACAACATTGCGTCCTGCGTCCGGCGGTCGCCCGTCTCTCAAGCTTTTGGTCAACTCGCCAGACATTCTCTCTCTCTCTGGAGGAACGGCAAACTCGTCTTTTTTGCTCCAGTTTCCTGGTGTTAATGGGCGCAAAGAATTTTGCCCACGCATGGACTGAAGTGAAATAGCCAAAACAGACGGTAAATTCGTTTCGCAGACTTCGGAAATATGCAAGGTAAGTTAAAGATGGGACTCGGCTTACTGTCTTTCAGAGCGAAGGCAGAAATGCTCAACGCATTCATGGAGTGACTTTATTCTAATACAATTTGTGGAAGTTTTGCAGCTCGGACAGACGTTAAACTCCCCTCTCAGTTACGGCTCAAAAATAATGCGCGTTCTCCGTCAGAACGCATGTGAGGACTGTTGCTGGAAGTGGGAGTTGCACCTCCGTAGAGTTGAAACGAAAACACGGAGAGTTTCATAGCGAATCTAGAAGTGATATTCTAATCGGCGAGCGGATGTTAGAAATACAGAAGTTACGAGAACATATCTCGAGGGAGGGAGAAAGTTAAGTTTATTATGATACTTGTGCGTCTTCACATCGCATTGGAGTCACAATGAGCATTACTCCCATAAATTTTTTCCAGCGCAATGCGAAAGCGATTCTTCACGCTAATATAATACAGCGCTCATTAGTTTTAGTTTTCTGGAATAATATCATACAAGCGGAACAAAGACAGTAAAAACAAATGATATATGAAAATAATACCTGAAATTATTGAACAGGTGAGCACAAGCTCAGAACTTCAAAAAATTTCATTTATTGAATGGAGAATAAATCTGTTTCTTTTTATGATTACTGTTCATTATTACGCCACAAAAATGACTTCTTTCAAGATGAATTAAATTTATTATTGTAATAATTAATGCGCATTTTAGATTCTAACCTAATTTAAGCCTCCCTAGCCGCAACAAAGGCGTTCCAAAGAAAGGAAAGGGAAGGCACCATTATGTATGAACTTACACGAACGTAGAGTCTATAGAAACAGTAACTTTATAAGAAGTTTATGAAATAAGATAAAATTTGAAGGAGGAAGGTCTAGGTGCTGAAAAACGGAACAGCAGCAAACTGAAACAAAGATGGCCCTTTACAAATCCCAAACCTATCTAATTTCAACAAAAAGAACGCTTACCGAACCTTTATCTAGGAATCCCACAAATTCTCCTTGGGAATACTTATTCCCCTAAGTGCAATAGTTGTATCCCACTTAAAAATTAGCAGTGATTAGTATGCAAGAAAACACATACACAATTTGCTACCAAATTTTTTTGGGTTAATTCTGTGTCGCTTCTATATTAAATACAACATCTGTGTCATTTTTATAAAAACTTTACGACTATCAGGGGTGTGAAAATTCAATAATTTATTGCTTCGATGGGCTAAAGTTACATTACTCACACTCGAGCTCTACCCAAAGAGCAAGAAGACTATATTTTGTAGCAGCAAATCAGCGTTATTCTGTGAATGTCTCCCTTATATTTCAATGGAATCAAAGGGTTGTTGTATGGGTTGTTGGAATAACTTCAAGAATTCAGCAAATTTCACACTTGGAATGCCTTGCAATTAAACTTCCGAGATCTTTAATAATATTTGACCAGCAACAGTAACCGTTACCTATGAACATTCGAGATCATCAATTGACTAGCAACAATTACCGTTACCTACGAACATTTGAGACCATCAATTGACTAGCAACAATTACCGTCATAAGTTATATTTTTACATCGCAGCCCATTTCAGAGAAATCAAGTTGAATTATAAGTTAGTTTCAACCTCCCTTACCACAACCGAGATATTCTAAAGAAAGGAAAGATCAAAGTACCATTTAGGATGGAGCTAAGGGAACGCGGAATTTAAACATGAGTTGTGATCCCATGCAAGATACCTTCGCATAAAAATCCCTTCGGTAGTTCAGAAGGAAGGTGATGAAACAAGATAAAAGTTGAAGAGTAAAGTTCATAGAATGTGCTGAAAAACGTGACAGCAGTTAACTGAAAAATATGGCGCTTTAATAATCTATTACAACGAGAAGAACGTTTATCTAACGATCAGTTAAGGACCTCACATTTTTCCCCTGAGTGTTTTCAGGGAAATAAAGAGACATTTTTCAGACAGACCATTTTCTGCAGCAGTACTTGATGCGTACTTCGAAGCAGCGCATTGAGCGAATAACTTATGTATATATATTATATTACATAAGAAAGTTTTAGCCTCCCTTAATTGCACGAAAAAGATGTTCTAAGAGAGGAAGGAGGAAGGCACCATTTAGTATGGAGTTGAGGGAACGCGGAATCTATGCACAAGGTGCACAGAAACAGGAAGCTAAGAAAGAAGTTCATGAAACAAGAGAAAGTTGAAGAAGATTGTAGTAGGTGCTGAAAAGCAGGACAGCAGTGAACCGAAAAAAGATGGTCCGTAACAAAACAAAAACCTATTCTATTTCAACAGAAGGAAGCCTACCTAACCTTTAGCTCAGGCCCTCACATGGTCCCCCTGGGAGCGCTAATTCCCATAGATACAATACCTGTATCCCCCTGAGGGGATGAGCGAATAACTTATGAATTTCACAGCTGCAAAAGATTATTAGTTGCATGAATTAGAAATGCTGGGGTAGGTGCTGGAAACTCAGTGGCACGGTTCAACGTCGTGTCATTTGGAATAAACATAAGCAAGAAAATATACCTTCACAGCGTCTCTTTGAGCCCTGATATTGAGGGTGAATTATTTGTAAATTCCTTCCCAAGTTTGAGGATGCTCAATGAATTGTTGGTTTGTGAAGAGAAAAAGAAAGCTCGTCTTTACTGTCCGTTTCATGCAACATTACTATGAATTTGCAGTTTGTTATTACTGAAGTGGGCAATAGAGTCTAGAAAGTGTCATGACATTTGTGACATTTACTTCGACGAATTAACTTTTTAGCACGGAAATAACATTCCAGTCTTCCAGTATGAGGTTGCTTACAACATAAAGTGAAAATTTTGAAAGTTATTTATATCGAGGAAGTAAGGAATCATAGAATTAGAGTCCAAAATTAAATTCATATATTCTATGTTGAACAGAGCTCAAAATTCTTGTTAAATTCATGATCGAAAACTATAGGGACATATTTTTCATCGTATTTTTTTAACTGATATCAAACAAGTTGAACCAAACAAGACTTTCACCTTGACAAAATTTATTCTTTAGCACTCAGTTATGCACATCTAAAGGAACAGGTGTTCTATCAAACATACAAAAATATCCAATTGTTCTTAAAGCGAGAGAGAATATTTCCGAATTTAATTTGAGCATTTGAGCGCAAACATCGAGTACAGGAGATGAAAGAAGGACCCTTTGGAAGGCATTTTTCATCATTCGATGGGGGCGAGATGCTAGGTAAGCTTTAGTGTCTTTGAAATCGCAGGTCTTTGCAGAAAGCAACAGCAGAAGCAACACCCCGAACAGCCCTCCCTTCTTGTTTGCCTTCCTCAGCTAAAATCCACGACTCGGATTTTGTTGGTTTTCATGGTTTTCTTGTTGATTTTCTTGATGCTTCGAGAATGAAACGCTAGCGCGATTCCTGAAAGCGAGCTGTATTATTTTGCCTATAATTGTACGGAACGAGTTGATTCAGTCAGCAAGTTACGAAATTCAGTGTGATTAGAATAAGTTCGGTGAGCGAGTTCGTAACTTTGTGCGTGATTAGTAGAACTATTATGTTAGTGAGAAAATTCAGAGAGTGAATCGTAAATCCAGTATGCGAGTAAGAAATTTCTGTGCTGATAGAGTAAATTCAGATTGCAAGTCAGTAAATTCTGTGCAAGGAGAGTAAATTCAGCATGCTAGTTAGTAAATTATGTGATTGATGAATGAATTCAGGATGCGAGTTAAAAATTTCTGTGCTAAGAAAGTGAATTCAGTACGCAAGTTCGGACATGCCCTGCTTGATGAGGGAAATCCATCAGTGACGAGTTAGTTCAAACGTTAAATTATTATTAAACAAATTTGGTAGTTTTTCTGAACTCCCTATCCACAACAGAAGTAATCTCATGAGGTCGAAAAATTGGAACCATTTAGTCTGGACTGTAGAAAACAGGGAACCAATGCACAAAGTGTGTTCCCCCGATATTCCTTGCGAGAAGAAACTGTACTCGTAAATTAGATACCTAGCTTATAAAACTAGGTATAAGTTTAAGGAGAAAGATTTAGGTGCTGATAAAGGGACAACAGTGAACCGAGAAAAAATTTTCCGCAACGAAACAAAAATAACTTTTTTATTTCAACAAAAGAAAGGGCTACCCAGCCTTTAGCTCTGTACCTCACATATTCCCCCAGGAAGAGCAAATTCCCATAGATACAATGGTTTTATCACCCTGAGCGGATACAATGGTTCTATCAAATGCACCACTTGAAAGTCGAAAATGTGTGCTAAGGCAAGTCCTTAAGATTCCTGCACTACCGCTAATCATAGCCATTGCTTCAGTGATCATTCAGGGCGGACGAAAATGAATTCGTCCGCAACGATTGTCCCTCAGCACTAAACTGAGTGAAGGTTGCATGCCAAAATAAGTGTCAAGCCAACATCTGTGTTGCGTTGATGCGTGTCATGCCAATATCGGTTTCGCGTCAATGTTGGTGCTATTTCAAAGTAGCAACGAAAAGCAAACTTTGTGCTAAAATTCAAAACCCTTTAAATCATTTTAAGTTATGGGTCACAGATAGAGGTCTTTCCAAATTTTCACTGAAGTTAAATTTGTACGCTTCACAGATTCTTAGACAAGTCAAACTTGTACGCTTCAGAGAGTTTCACTTACGGCAAACTTGTACGTCTTCATAGCTTCTCAGTTACGTCAAACAAGCACGTCTTCTTAGATTTTCACTTACGTCAAAGTTGTACGCTTCATAGCTTCTCAGTTACGTAAAACTTATACGCTTCATAGCTTCTCAGTTACGTAAAACTTATCCGCTTCATAGCTTCTCAGTTACGTAAAACTTATACTTTTCATATAAATTTTCACTGACGCCATACTTGCACGTCTTCATAGGCTTCCATCAAGAAAAATTGGTGCTCAATCTTGAACACAAAATCAAACCGAAGGCAACCTGGCGAGCGTGCACTTTGACGCAGGCGCAGGAAGGTTACGAGGCAAGGTTCGTGGAACTGGAGTGCACCTTATCATTTCGCGAGGCATTTTTTAGGAAGCTAGCAAAGCCTTCAGAATAAAGAAAGAACTCCCACTCTCGCGTGACTGACGTTGATAATCACTACTCAGGACTTAAGTAGCACGCAGCTCATACAAGTCTGGCCGGACCGCCACCCTGCTATCACTCCACTGCTCTCCAATCTGCACATCTACTGGTTCTCTTCGTGTGGCTTGCTGCGCCGGTGTATCTACTAGTTCTCTTCGTGTGCCTTTTTGCGCCGGTAAATCTACTTCCTCTCTCCTTTTTGTGCAATCAAAACGCGATCTACAGTAATGTTTGCCATTTCAAATTTTTGTGCGCTATTCAGACCAGTTGATCTATTTTTTTGCCGAAGATATTCTTCTTTCTTCAAACTCCCTACAATCTACTCTTCCTCTAGCCATTTCAAATATTTTCTTGCTATCCTAGTTAATAGTTTTTTTCTTTTATACAGAAATATCACACAAGTGTTCTGCGACGCTCGTTTCGACCAGTAACTTTAAATTGATGATTCCTGAATATATTACGGAACTCATTTTAACGTTTCGTGAAACAGCGTAACAATTCATTGATCTACCCCTAACTTATCATTTCTTCTCGCTGTAATGGGTTTTATACTCATGATTTAATTTCATGCTTTAACTCACTGCAAAATGGCTATCACATGCTAAAATTCTACCCTGAAATCCGATACCACATCGCTGTAAATTGTTCTACGAAGATCTTCCATGCAGTTTTACTAAAGGTCATTTCATGTAATGGTTTTGATTCAGTCATATTTATTCACTTACGCACATGCCATCATTCCAGGAACGCAGTCACGCTATTAACTCACTTACGTACATGCTATCATTCCAGTATTCCAGGGATGCAGTCACGTTATTAACTCACGTACATGCTATCATTCCAGTATTCCAGGGATGCAGTCACGTTATTAACTCCCGTTCATGCTATCATTCCAGTATTCCAGGGACGCAGTCACGTTATTAACTCACGTACATGCTATCATTCCAGTATTCCAGGGACGCTTGTACATCGGGAGTATTGTACTCGCTGGTTGAGGTAGTAAGACTGATTGCAACCAGTAGTTCTACATTTTATTTAGGGCGCAAATTCTCCTAGCAGTTCCCCAAATAACGGACTCTCGTTCATTAGCGTGAAATATTTTAAATGCAGAGCTCGAAGACTCGCTTAACGCGTTGACCGCGATGGGCTAAACTAGATGTCAATATTTAAATCATATTTAAAATTAGAAGCTTTTAGCAATTTTATAAATACCAAACGTTAACCGGATTCAATAAACGCCATTCATTTGAAAAGATTGTAACATTTTTCTAACGACCTCACGATGGGTCGTTTTGCAGCAGAAAAAACTTGAGCCCGACACATCGACGGGTCATATCGCAATCAACGTTAAAATTCACACAACGGATCGGTTTAACATAAAATTCAAGGAAGTCATGCCCTGCAGAGTATTTACATTTGTGTTTGTGTTATATTTTTCATACGAATTTTTCCGAACTTTATATTTCCTAATACCCGATTATGACACTGCATGACAGGAAGAAATGATGAAAGGCCCTGACCGCTGGCCTCTGTTCCCTAGCGTCGAAACGCAAAAATTTCGGACAGGTCGCTGCACTTGAAAATTTCATGTTTTGATTGGATTGGTAGCCCTGATACCGCTGACACAAAGTCAGCGGGCCGCAAAATTTGCGCCCCACGGATTATTTCAACCAGATTTGGCTGCTGTCACCAAACAGCAGCCAGCAACGATCGTGATGCTCAAAGGTGTACGAGCGCGAATGTTTTGTGCATCAGATAATTTGAGGCCCGCATGGTTCATTGCAGAAAAAAAACAAGTTTTTTTTCATTTTCGACTTATCCAATAATTGCTTAATCGCGAGTGGTGTTCCGAGAGTTTCGTTGATTTTCCAGATTTGAAGGTAAAGAGTGCATTGAAAGGAGTTCATTGGTATGAAGCAACACAAATCAAACGATAGTCGTTAATTACCAATTTGACCACCAACTTTACAAAGTATCGTGCAAATATAGCCCTGTGTTCAAAAGGAAATAAATCCACACCATAACATTCAATTTTCAATGTCAAATGAACATGCGACAGTTCGAATGGCCCGCATTAGCAGTCCTGGATTATAAATAAATAAATCTTCAATTGCTAACGACCCCATAACATTCTATCGCATAATTTGACATCAACGAAAAGACGCGTCATTCTTGAGTAACGCAGAGTGTGGCAGTCAACCCTACATTTTAGAGAATGCGGTGGAAGCCAAAAATGCGGGATTGACTCTCATCCTGTGTAATATAACGACAATATCGGCATCAATGGTCTTCTTCTTAAATGTTTGTATCGTTGTCAATGGTCATCATGTGTCTTAAATAATAGCCAATAGATTATTTCAGCTTGAGATATGACTTTCATATTTACGTGTTAGCCTAGTAATATGAATTAAATGCATCATCTCAAGCTCTAATCTTTGTCCCTGTACGGAACTCTGTCCATGTAATAGGGAGGCTACAAAGGTTGAGGATCTGTGAGCTTCCACTACGCGCTCATGCTTGACACGTTGACTGTGTATTTGGGGGACCTGTATGTCCCACAAGATGAATATCTCATTGACGTGTCGGTGTAATTGAAGAGCACTTCAACTATTTCAATCTTTTTGAAAGAAAAATTTTAACGTGAGAGGTAAAATACCACCGTGCTATAACACTTCACACATCTTGGAAGATATACAAGTTTTTTTCGAGCAGTAGAGTCATTTTTCAAACTGTGCTATTTACAACCTAACTTAAATAATCATGGCCACTGCGCAAGCGCAGTAAGCGTGTTGATAGTGCACACTTCAGGCATCATACAGCACTTTATAAAACTCTTTATAGTACTTTATAGTACATTAGTACAGCGCATCGTGCTGTATTACGCAGGGAGTTTCACAAAACCACAAACCCTTTGTTTGAATGATAATAATATACTAATTAATTTCCAATTCAAATGTTTTTTTCGATTAGATGCTGAAAATTATTTTCTGGCATAAGAACAAAAATTTATTTCAATGACACAGAAACCTGGGCATGGCTGCCTACAACGTGTTGGGGTATCCGAAACGATTTTTTTGGATTTAATTGGTAAATCAAAATGACAAATTCCCAGCAAATTAAACAATTTGCATGAAACGCCAGCTTAGTTTACCTGGGCTCATAGCTGTGCTGAAATCATTTGAATTGAACTTCCAAATCCTAATTACCGGGTGTTAATATGCTCGTATGTGAAACATGTCATTCTGTTGTATGACATACCAATCCTGCAGCTTCATATGTCATTCTGTTGTATGGCATACAATTTAAACAACGTCTTCTTTGTCATGAACAGTGAATTCTCAAAGAAATATCTTCTTTGTATTACTAGTTTAATCGAAAATGTATAGTGAAGAAACGAAGCATAAGAGTTGAATAACTGAAGAAGAGGATAATGCGCTGTTGGCATCAAACGCGACAGCCGTTGTAGAGCTTCTTCTGATGTGCTCCGATTGGATGAGAAGCCAACAACTGCCTTCCGATTTGTCATTTCAGAGCTGCAGCTTGCATTATTTTCTCAAAAATTTAATACCTGTTTTAGATCAGACTAGATCAGACTAGATCAGACTAGGTCAGGCTAGGTCAGGCTAGGTCCGGCTAGGTCCGGCTAGGTCCGGCTAGGTCCGGCTAGGTCCGGCTAGGTCCGGCTAGGTCCGGCTAGGTCCGGCTAGGTCCGGCTAGGTCCGGCTAGGTCCGGCTAGGTCCGGCTAGGTCCGGCTAGGTCCGGCTAGGTCCGGCTAGGTCCGGCTAGGTCAGGCTAGGTCAGGCTAGGTCAGGCTAGGTCCGGCTAGGTCAGGCTAGGTCAGGCTAGGTCAGGCTAGGTCAGGCTAGGTCAGGCTAGGTCAGGCTAGGTCAGGCTAGGTCAGGCTAGGTCAGGCTAGGTCAGGCTAGGTCAGGCTAGGTCAGGCTAGGTCAGGCTAGGTCAGGCTAGGTCAGGCTAGGTCAGGCTAGGTCAGGCTAGGTCAGGCTAGGTCAGGCTAGGTCAGGCTAGGTCAGGCTAGGTCAGGCTAGGTCAGGCTAGGTCAGGCTAGGTCAGGCTAGGTCAGGCTAGGTCAGGCTAGGTCAGGCTAGGTCAGGCTAGGTCAGGCTAGGTCAGGCTAGGTCAGGCTAGGTCAGGCTAGGTCAGGCTAGGTCAGGCTAGGTCAGGCTAGGTCAGGCTAGGTCAGGCTAGGTCAGGCTAGGTCAGGCTAGGTCAGGCTAGGTCAGGCTAGGTCAGGCTAGGTCAGGCTAGGTCAGGCTAGGTCAGGCTAGGTCAGGCTAGGTCAGGCTAGGTCAGGCTAGGTCAGGCTAGGTCAGGCTAGGTCAGGCTAGGTCAGGCTAGGTCAGACTGATCAGGCTAGATCAGGCTGATCAGACTGATCAGACTAGATCAGACTAGATCAGACTAGATCAGACTAGATCAGACTAGATCAGACTAGATCAGACTAGGTCAGACTAGGTCAGACTAGGTCAGACTAGGTCAGACTAGGTCAGACTAGGTCAGACTAGGTCAGACTAGGTCAGACTAGGTCAGACTAGGTCAGACTAGGTCAGACTAGGTCAGGCTAGGTCAGGCTAGGTCAGGCTAGGTCAGGCTAGGTCAGGCTAGGTCAGGCTAGGTCAGGCTAGGTCAGGCTAGGTCAGGCTAGGTCAGGCTAGGTCAGGCTAGGTCAGGCTAGGTCAGGCTAGGTCAGGCTAGGTCAGGCTAGGTCAGGCTAGGTCAGGCTAGGTCAGGCTAGGTCAGGCTAGGTCAGGCTAGGTCAGGCTAGGTCAGGCTAGGTCAGGCTAGGTCAGGCTAGGTCAGGCTAGGTCAGGCTAGGTCAGACTGATCAGGCTAGATCAGGCTAGATCAGACTGATCAGACTGATCAGACTGATCAGACTAGATCAGACTAGATCAGACTAGATCAGACTAGATCAGACTAGGTCAGACTAGGTCAGACTAGGTCAGACTAGGTCAGACTAGGTCAGACTAGGTCAGACTAGGTCAGACTAGGTCAGACTAGGTCAGACTAGGTCAGACTAGGTCAGACTAGGTCAGACTAGGTCAGACTAGGTCAGACTAGGTCAGACTAGGTCAGACAAGGTCAGACAAGGTCAGACAAGGTCAGACAAGGTCAGACAAGGTCAGACAAGGTCAGACTAGGTCAGACTAGGTCAGACTAGATCAGACTAGGTCAGACTAGGTCAGACTAGGTCAGACTAGGTCAGACTAGGTCAGACTAGGTCAGACTAGGTCAGACTAGGTCAGACTAGATCAGACTAGATCAGACTAGATCAGACTAGATCAGACTAGATCAGACTAGATCAGATTTAATCAGATTTAATCAGATTTAATCAGACTAGATCAGATTAGATGTTAGTTTAAGCCTCCTTAACCGCAAAAATGGAGTTCCAATGAAAGGAAGGAAGAAGTTACCAGTTAGTATGGAGTTAAGGGAACGCGAAATCTTGACACAAAGTACACAGAAACAGTAGGTTGGGAACAAATTTTATGAAATAAGATAAAAGTTGAAGAAGAAAGTAGTAGGTACTGAAAATCAGGACGGTAGTGAACCGAAAAAACAAGGTCCGTGACAAAACCAAAAAATAAAACATTCTATTTCAATAAAAGGAAGGTCCACCTGACGTTTGGCTCGGGACCTCACATATTCTCCCTGAAAGCGCAAATTCCCATAAATTCAATAGCTGTATCGTCCTTAGGGGTTATTTAATGTTTTACACTCAGAGTTAGCTATTATACTACTGCTTAGGATTCAAGAATGCATAAGCCATTACAAAAAATGAGCGTACAGAAACCAAACCGTTGTGGCTACACAACAACAGCGACGTAGCTTGAAAGTTGTAGCTGTATACACGAGACAAAGCCCATTCTGTTTCGTTCATGACCCGCCATTACATTTAATGTCAAAGCACTGTAGGGATGGAATATATTTCAAAGCATTCAAACGAGCGCACGGGCATAGGAGCTCCGCAATTACGTTATCAAAAGTGGACGGACTCTTCCCTCCAACCTGAGCAAAAAAGGACCGCTTTTAATTGCAGTTCGTGGGCAAGAATTGCAAGTCGTGCCCTGGCATTATAAGGGGTGGCTGGTATTCATGCTACAGGAGAAAACATGTCGCAATCCCCAAACCAGTGAAGTGAAAAACTCACGTGAAAAAGAATTTCATTGTAAAACGTCGTGCACAACTCAAAGCTGTTTCCTGTCAATGCTTGATAAATTTTAAACATTTTTGCAGCATATCAACATGAATGAATTGGATTGATTTTTTATAGTTTTAATATTTTCCTAGTCCGCGCAAAAACCACCGTATCAGCCAGGAGATGTGAATTGCACTTTCAATCAAGGATGAGTGTGGGGGATTAATTTAAAAGAGATAATTTTGAATCGGATCGATTCATTCTACAGCAACACTTAAATATGCGTTCGGCGCTGTACATACATCTACATCATTTATGTTTTAACAAATACGAGTTTAGATAAAGAGAGGAAGAATGAAGGCACCATTCAGTATGGAGTTAAGGGAACGCAGAATCTATATAAAAGGTGTATTCAGCCACGAGATTCCTCGCGCACAGAAGCAGTTAATTGAGAAGGAAGGTTCTGAAACAAGATATATTTAAGCTGATGAAGAAAGTCAGAGGTGAGCACGATGGTCATTGACAAAACAAAAAACCTGCCTAATTTAAATCCTATGAATGCTTACCTAACTCTCAGCTCAAGACCTCATATTTTCCCCTGAGAGTGCTAATTCCCATGCATGAACGACGCTCTTGGTGGAAAAAAGATGTGACATTTTATATTTCTTCCAAAATAAGAGGTAAAGTGTTTGGGACGTAGACTTACTTGCAATCAACAGAACTTTGAGCCTTTAAATGGAGTTAAATTATCGTGTAATGGAGGAGTATTTAAATTTATTTAAATGTAAATGTAATCTTCCAATATCTGTTTCCCTTTTATACTTTTCAACATTCTAGTTCTCTTTCTTCCAGTTATATATTAAGGATACTTACGAGATTAAATTTTTACGATGTTAAAATTCAATGAAGAACAATGATGTTAGCGAACGTCGATTTGTAAGTCTAGAAAAATAAAAACCACATAGAACATAATAAGATAAAGAATGTAAGAAAAATCTATTGTCTTAAGTATCCACATTTCAACATAATTTTATCATATATATCTAAGAACACCTATTTTCACATAAATAATTGGAATTTAGCAATGATATTTGGCGATTAGATTGTCGTTGGTATTCTTCGCGTTTTGCAACAAAAATCGGAAAATTTATTTTTTTGGCCCCATTACGTTGATTTTCCACCGAACGCGTCACATATAAGAGCTATAACCCTTTGGACGGAGCAAGTAAGGAGCAAAGAGCGTAGAAAAATAAAGAATAGATTGCAAAGAAGATCCGAGCACCGAAAGAAGTGAAGTGGGCGCAAAAGCCATGTCCCCATGCCCTTTATATATCTGAGGTAACCCAACAGTATCTGCCATCGGGCGCAAGTCCCATGGCCTTATACACCATTTCTGCCCAACCCGAATTTAGGATAGCCAAACCTATCTTACCTAAACCTCTTACTTATCGATATGCCTTGAAGGGGAAATTCATGAACAGGAATGTTGAAAGCAATAGCTGGAATTTTCAGCGCGGCTGGGTCACTAAAAAACGGCACATCATTGAGTTCAAGTGCGTTAAAGATTGCAGGCTTTCAAGTTGCGGTAGTGCTACCATCATGACCAAGTAGTATCATTTTCTTCTAGCTATTAATATATTATTCATTAATTTAAACCCGCTTATGAAATATTAATGCATACTTACAATGGCTCTAGTTATTTTGAATAGATTTACCACAGCGACTAAATATATTGATATTACTCAGTCTTTTTACTTGCCATTAGCTATAAGGTATCATTTTCTCAGCAGTCTTTTGTAAATATATATATATATATATATCCTTATAGCATATACACACATAAGGATGTTCCAGAAATAATTACACAGAAATTATCATACCCAATTTACAAATCAACTCAATATTCAGAATCCTACCCATTTTTCCCGCTCCGAAATCTTAATTTCATTTCTTTCACACGATATCTTCATAACCTCTCTACGTTACGCAGCTAAACTTTACTTCTTTCACAAGATATCTTCATTGCCTTTCTACGTAACCCAGCTACTTATTTCTCCCACACGATATCTTCATTACCATCCAACATTTTCAATTTAAACTTCACTTCCTTTGCCCGATTTCTTCTAGCAGCCTTTCAGCGACGCTCGTACTTCATTTATTGATCGGTTGAGGAATGCAATGGCAGGGACGCCGCAATCTGGACGTTGCAGCAGCAAGACACGACAGTGCGGACCGTACAGCGATGATTTCCGTGCCTGACCAGCTTTCTTATGCACTTTGGAGCGATAGGAACACTTGTGAGTGGGGCACAGGCGGCTCTGCCTGCCCTAATGGCGCCGTGACACGCCACGGCGCTGCGCAACTGCCTCCCTCCCACTCCTCGTGTCACCAGCTCGACGTGAGCCTGCGTGTCACACCGCGTGCTGTTTCGTGAGGTTTTCGCCGACGTGTTGAGATATCCATATTTTATTATGACCCACGATGTTCTTTTGATGTACACTAATGCTTTTATATTTTCTGTGATGCATGCTATGGTGTTTTCTGTCCTGTATACATGCTATGGTGTTTTCTGTCCTGTATACATGCTATGGTTTTTCTGTCATGTGTGCATGCTATGGTGTTTTCTGTCATGCGTGCATACCATGGTGTTTTCTGTCATGCGTGCACACCATGGTGTTTTCTGTCATGTGTGCATCCCATGGTGTTTTCTGTCATGTATACATGCTATGGAGTTTTCTGTCATGTGTGCATACTATGATGTTTTCTGTCATTTGTGCATACTATGTTTTCTGTCATGTGTGCATACTATGATGTTTTCTGTCATGTATGCACTATGCTATTATGTATACTATGAAGTATACCATGATGAATTCTGTGATGTATTATCATTGCGCGATGTGTCTTGTTTGCAGTACACCCTAGCACTCAGTTATGTATTTCGTTGGGCATAATACAATTAAGATAAGAAAATACGCTATCAAAATCCGTATTCTCACACTAAAACCACATTAGACGTCATTTCCTAGAAATAAAGTGCCTTGCAAACTTAGCGTACACTAAACCTAACGACATAAATATTGGCAATTTTCTCAAATGTGTCGTGTGAGTTGATAGAGTACCCTTACTGATATAAATAAATATCGGCATCATTTTGTCAATTAATGTACCCTGGTTATGGAACTTCAGAGGGATTGAAGAAAATTCTAAAGTCCTATGACCAAATTCTCGTTAAACTCTCACGAGATATTTATTCAAGTTCAATGGTTGTGCCCATTTAAAATAGAGAAGTTCAATGGTATTAAATTCAATCATTTGGTATTAAATTCAATGGTATTAAGTTAGTTTTCACACTACATCATGCGTGATTTTTGCCAGCTTTTCTCATCTTCTGATTCATTCCGAGACTTGGTAGCGTACTCGCACAGAAGAACAGAGGGCGCACCAGTCAGCAGCAGCCATGTGAGAGGGTCGCTAAGTAAGTTATCGCCGGTGATGAACGTTCGTTTCGCCGCCCCGTCCTTGCCCTGTTCCTTCGCTGCCGCCGACCGTGGGCTCTGGGCTCCGGCTCAAATGGACAAGGGTCGATCCTCGAGTTCGTTGACAGGGTCGTTATATTGCTTACATCAATTTGTGTTAACTTCAAATTCCACGGATGAAATTAAGTAACAATCGCTGATACAAGGTCACGGTTAGTATATTACTTACAGCAACTTGTGCTAACCTCAAATTCTACGGATGAAATTTAGTCACAATTATTCCGCTAATGAGGTGCCTGATTCAAATTTTGAATTAGTCGGCCAATTTTGCGATCACATACGCTGAGATTTTTCCGTGAGATGATGTCTAACACGAGATGTGTATCAGATTCTGCTGGTGGATTCAAGACAATTATTCAGTTACTACGACACTTCGTTCAAGTTTTGAAAAACAGAGTAATTGCAGTTTCTAAATTTTAAATAACGAAGTATAAGCTGTTACCATATGATGACTCACCCAAGATGCTATTGCACGACAATTCTAACTCCAAAAGAACGTTTTTCAATATCGCAATCGTTGTGGTGTCTTATGCCAAGCTGAATCAAGATTTTGTTAAGGGTTTCTGGCGTTAGAATAAGGCAGAGTATAATGACTTTGCAGAGTAAGATTTGATTTTTTTCTACTTTCGTAATTACTTTGCACTCAAATTAGAAATTTTTTCGTGGAAATAAATAAACGCCTCCAAAATAATTATAGGGAAAATGTTCCAATGATAACTTTCTCAAATAATGGAAATGGAAATCACGAGTAAAATATTG
This sequence comes from Morinoia aosen, assembly GCA_030386875.1. Classification (NCBI taxonomy): domain Eukaryota; kingdom Metazoa; phylum Arthropoda; class Malacostraca; order Amphipoda; family Talitridae; genus Morinoia; species Morinoia aosen. The sequence continues at coordinate 24,006,483 of CM059558.1, forward strand.
CAAGTACACTATGAAAATAATTATATGGTATGCAAGAAACTTATGTGAATGGCTAAATGTTCCACTCCCTGTTGCACGTCTTCAATGTTAAAACATGTAAGGCTGAACATAATTTCATTGTATCATGATATGAAGTTCTTTATGATCATTTGATCGATTGTATTTAACGATAAAAATAATTATTAATCAAATTATGTTCGTTTTTTAAGACCCCCATATCATTAACAAAGGGCATCCAATGAGAGCGAAGATAAGTGACTATTTGGTATACACTAAAGGAAACAAAAAACCTATGCACAAGACGTGATCCCACACAGGATCCCCTGCGCAAAGGACAAGCATACCAGTAACGAACAGGAAGAAAAAAGACAAAAGAGAGCGAACGAGCTATGAAGACTGAAAAAAGCAAGGTGGACACGAAAGCAAGAAGTCCTGAAGACCTATCTATAACCGAGGTTACTTTTAACAGTATCTTCTCTGGAGGCGCCAGTCCCTATAGTATGGGATTTACAAACTTGACTAGAATTGACCTATTTCTTATCCTATGCTGAGGGGGGTGAACAAATATAAATAATAAATTCAAACGCAAACACACACCTCACTGACAACACACAAATGATCCCCCAAATGTTGATCGCTAGTCATCCCCGTTCCCCACTGACGTGCACCACCGCTTGCAGATTAGATGTTCAAGCTGCCCTAAATGCGACAAAGGCATTCCAAAGAAAGAAAGGAGGACGGCACCATTTATTGTAGAGTTAAGGGAACGCAGAATTGATGCACAAGACACAGAGAATCAGTAAGTTGAGGAAGAAGTTCATTAAACAAGATGAAAGCTTAAGAAGAATGATTATGATTATGATTATAAGTTAGTTTAAACCTCCCTAACCGCTGCATAAATAGAGCGTATCAAAGAGAGGAAGGAGGAAGGCACCATTTAGTATGGAGATAAGAAAATGAGGAATCTATGCAGAAAGGGCATAGAAACAGTAAGATGGGAAAGAAGTTCATGAAATAAGATAAAAGTTGAAGAAGAAAGTCAGAGGTGCTGAAAAACAGGACAGCAGTGAACCGAGAAAGGTTGGTCCTTAACATAACAAAAAACATTTTATTTCAACAAAAAGAAGGCCTACCTAACTCTCAGCTCGGGCCCTCACATTTTTCCCCTGGGAGCGCTAATTCCCATAGATACAATAGTTGTATCCCCCTGAGGGGAAGCTTAAGAAGAAAGCAGTAAATGCTGAAAAAGAACAGCATTGAACCGAAGAAGTTGGTCCGCAAAACAAAAGCCCATTCTTTTTCAACAAAAAGAAGGCCTACCTAACCGTTAGTTCCAAAACCGCATACAAGAGAATGAGTGACCATTCTTTTCGTTGGTTTCCCCTCTTTAGCCCAGGATTGCAGAATTGTTTTTTTTTCCGGGCTAAAAATGTTCTCCTAAGGCATTTTTGAATCATAACTGAGTAGTAGAAATTACCGAGCTCCGGTAATTTCATTGGGTTATCAGTAGGGTTGTGAAAATATGCATATTGTCACAGGCCTAATAACCCCATACATACGCATGTATGAGATTCATCTTACATCACATACAAGTGATTAAATACAATGTGTAAATGCACGTGTAAATCACATACATACGCAAATATGTATGCGATTATTCAGGCTGTGAAAATATGCTCAATGCATATTGTCACAACCCTAGTTATCACACATCATTTTAATGACCAAATTACGGCGGTGAAAAAAAGAGGAATTTAGGTATTTTAAGTAAAAAAAAAACAGTTTAGCGGCCTGATCCAGCCACGTACGGCGAGTCGAAGCAGCTGCTCGCTGCAGTTGTAGGAAGTTTTAAACTCGCATGCGTAATTAAAATTTTGAATAACTCAGACACGCTGTCATGTTAAGAAAAAAGTGTTTTAAAAAGTAAGTATATTGATAGGAAAATTTTCAGCTCTGGATACCTGATCCGATCATGTACTTGGTCATGCCACAAATTTTGTCTCGAGCGGAAGTGTAGGTATATCATACGGAACATACATTCCACAACAATGCACTCCTAGGTAGTTAGAAGTCACGTAAATTCCTAAGTTTTTCAGCAAAAATTCTCTTCAAGAATAATTTATCAACTGCGTAGGAATAGGGAATGTGATTTCAGAGTGTCCGATGTTCGAAACGGAAACTAAATTCACTATCATTCAATGTGAGCTCATTAGTTGATAATGAAAAGTCATTGACTAGTTAACACTTTGACTGCGACGTGCGCAACCAGTGGTACACGGAGATAATTTTCATAATGCTACTGACCGACCAGTAGTTGCAAACTCAATTTTCATGAATATTTAATCAAAGCTAAATGAAGGCACAATCCAGTTCATGTTTGGTAATTTCCAAATAGCTCACTACAATTGACATTAAATTCGAGTTTGGGGTTGAGCCTAATATTTAGTAGTCGCAGTCGAAGTGTTAAGATAGAAGTTAATGAATCTCGTGAGTCAAAAGATGCCTCGTATCACGATTTATAGAAAGTAGGGCCAATTATTAGGAAACGAAACAAAACCATTTTGTCATAGCTCTAGGCTGGAACAAAATAAGAAACTCGAAAAAATTCGCTACAAGTAGGAAGAAAAGATGTTGCCTTGTATCCTGATTTGGAGGAAGCAGTGTTCAATTATTTGGAAACAAAACCAAATCGTCTTGCCTGAGGTCAAGGCTGAAGCTAACGAAGAAACCCTAAAAAAATAAGCTTTAAGACTTTGACTGTGACTACTAAATAATAAGTTCAATGCCAAACTCAAATTTAAAGTCAATGATAGTAAACTTTTTTGAAAATAGTAAACATGAACTGGATCGTGCCTTCATTTAGCTCTGGTTAAGTATTTATGAAAATTGAGTTTGCGACTACTGGTCGGTCAATAGCATTATGAAAATTACCTCCGTGTACCACCGGTGGCACACGTCGCAGTCAAAGCGTTAAGTAGGAAGCAAAATATTGCGAGGCAGAAGTTCACTGAAAGAAAGTCTAAATGAGAAGGCCATCAAAAGATGACTGCGGTTACACAAAATACGAGGAAAAACCATTCACGTAAAAAGGTTTTGAAAAAATCTTAAAAGAGTAGAAAAGACTGAAAATAACCAGGTCATGCGAAAATAATATTTCATAAAATTCATGAAAAAAGCAGATTTGATTATAAGTTAGCGTAAGCCTCCCGTTAAAGGTATTTAGTGAGAAGTATGAAGGCACCGTTAGTATGGAGTTGAGAAAGAGAACGCGGAATCTGCGTACCAAGTGTGGTCCCACAAAAAGTCACCTTGCGTATAGGAACAGTAAGTTAGAAAAGAAGTTCATGAATATGATGAAGATGGAAAAGAAAGAAACCGATCCTGAAAAACAGAACAGCAGTGAACCGAAAAAGATGATCCTTAACCAAACCAAAACTTATCATATACCGGGTGTCCCACAACAATGTCCCCGACTTTCCAATGGATTATATCTCCGCTTTAATTTAACATATTTTAATTGTATTTCTTTCACAATGTAGTAAATTTTGTTGTTATTTTGAATATTTTAAGTTTTTAAAAATTTGCTTAATAACTACTTTACAGTGATCGATTTACTGAAAGAAGTACAAAACTGAAGGTTCATGGGTAAAGTTTTAAAAACAACACTAGTGTTCTTCATTTCTTTATACCTACTATTAAAAATAATTTCATAATGGTGTATCCTATATACCACCAAGTATATATCACCTTCATCATTGATAATTTTTTGACAGCGGATTGAAGAATGGTTTCAAGAACTGAAAGAAAACAGTGAAATAATCCGCAAAACTCTTTGTTCAATGGTAGCTAGAAGTAATACTTGCCTTGAGAGAAATGGAGGCTATGTCGGAGGATAGTAAATTACCTTATTTATTTAAACATTATTTAAGGTAATGATTTGTTACCCTTTTAAATTTTGTTTGTTCGTTTTTTTTTGGAAAGTATAAAATAAGGAAGAATATCAATATTGCTTTAAAAACTTTTCCTTTGAACAATTAATTCTTCTACCCCTTTCAGTAAATCGATCACTGTGAAGTGGTTATTCAACCGATTTTCTAAAACTTAATTCATATGAAAAGGAAACAAAATTTACGGCATTGTGAAAAAAGACAACTTAAACATGTTAATTTAAATCGGAGATTTATTAAATTAAAAAGTCGGGGACATTTTTGTGGGACACCTGATATCACAAAAAATAAGGCCAACCGAACTTCCAGACGAACAAAACCAGGCACTTTGTGAAAAAAGAGCACGCGCGAAAGAAAATCTTGAACATCAAATAAGTAAAATAAAGTTGCAAAAATAATACGGCCGTGTGAAAAGACGATCAGATACATTGTAAAAAAATAGCATGCGAATAAAAAATCTTGTAAATATCAAGTAGGTAAAACACTTTCAAAATAACACGGCTAAATAGCATACAAATAAAAACACTTTGTATATACCAAGTAAACAAAAAAAGCAGCCAAAATAATCCGACTATGCGAAAAGACGATTTCGGTGAGACATGATCGCGGTGAGAAGACCGTGGTGGGAAATTTGTCTCCTGGAGGCCGACGAGTGTCAATTAATTCAGGAGCGACGCCTGGTGCAATCAGCCGCGTTTGCTGGGCAAACGCACGCCGGCGCCTCTCCTCAGCGTGCTCACGCTCACAGCGCCTGCTCCGTGAGCGCTGCCAATACGCGCTCACATACTGCGTGATCATAGTTAGTGAACTCACGGAAGCTGAATGAGCGCAAATAATAAACTTCCGATCGCTGGAATAAATTCCATTGAATGAGCACAACCATTGAACTTAGGTTCGATGAATGAGAACAACAGTTGAACTTTGGTTCAATGATTGAGAACAACCGTTGAACTTTGGTTCAATGAATGAGAAGAACCGTTGAACTTTGGTTCAATGAATGAGAACAACCGCTGAACTTTGGTTCAATGAATGAGAACAACCGTTGAACTTTTGGTTTACTGATTGAGAACAACCGTTGAACTTTTGATTTACTGAATGAGAACAACCGTTGAAGTTTCGTTCACTCAATGAGCACAACTATAATCTTTTCATGCCAATGAAATTTCCTTTCGTTTCTGGACGTCATCAATCGAAAGTTTCTCTCATGAGAGACTCAAAACACAATGCTTGGTCGTTAAACAATTACGAAATTTTTACTCAATAGAGGAGAAACGCAACAGACACCTCGCATACGAACTTGAAAGTGGCTAATTTTCTAGTATCAGATTACGAAGGCTAACAACGGTCGGTAGTCTTCGACATGCAGCGAGTACTTGAAATGGTTTAAGTTTGAACATCATGAATCCAAAATGTTCTCGAGTCTCAGAATACAAGCACCTAAAACGGTCTCGAATCTCAAACAACAAGCACCTAAAACAGTCTCGAATCTCGAACAACAAGCAGATTAGATTATTAGTTTAAGCCTCCCTATCCTCAACAAATGAGATCCAAAGACAGGAAGGAAGAAGGCACCATTTAGTATGGAAGTTAAGGGAACGCGGAATCTATGCACAAAGGGTATAGAAACTGTAAGATGAGGAAGAAGTTCATGAAACATGATCAAAGTTGAAAAAGAAAGTAGTATGTGCTCAAAAAACAGGACAGCAGTGAACCGAAAATATATGGTTCGTAAAAAAACAAAAACCTATGTTATTTTAACAAAATGAAAGCCTACCTCAGTTTTAGCTCGGGCCCTCACATTTTCCTCCCTGGGAGCGCTAATTCCAATAGATACAATAGTTGTACCCCCCTGAGGGGCGAACAACAAGCACCTAAAACGGTCTGGAATCTCGAACTGCAAGAACCTAAAACGGTCTCGAATCTCGAACTGCAAGCACCTAAAACAGTCTCGAATTGGAAGTACCTGAAACAATCACGGGTTGGAGGCACCTAAAAAAGTCAAAGTTAGAGTCACCTAGAACGGTCTCAAGTTAGAGTCGCTCAAAGTTGCTTTGAGTTGGAGGCTCCTATAATGACCTCGAGTTGGAATGACAAAGTTGATTTGGGGTGGAGCCTCCATAAAGTTGCCTTGAAGGAGTTGGAGGCACCCAAAACAACCTCGTGTCGGAGTCACCTAAAACAATCTCGAGTTTGAGTCACCTAGAACGTGGGGTTGGCCAGGGCTGCCCAACCTCCACGAGCCGAAGATGTGTGCACAAGGAGTCAGCAGGCGAGGTTATGGCGGCGAGTGTCCGCATATGGACACAAGGCGGTCCGTCGACTGGCAGCACCGCGAAAGGGGGAAGTTTGATTGAAATTTAGAAAAACTCAGGGAGGGGAGCTTGGCAAACACCCCTTCGTAGTTGCCTGGGCGTCTTTCAATTGAGCTTCAGCAATGAAAATCCTGCAGCTCCTTTTTTAATATGCATGAGAATGCAAAGAAAACGACAGGGGATAGAAACACGCTGAAGAACTCGCGTATCGAATTTCAGCAGGCAAATACAAAAGTTGTGCACTACTGACAAAACTGCAAGACAAGTCAATTGAATTGCCAGAAGTTTTAGGACGCACCCGGGTTTCCTGAGTGATCGGAAAAACACTTCAAAAAGTGAACGGATGGATATGAGAGATGTTCTGCATACTCTTAGTGCTTTGTGAATAGTTCGTCGATAGCCTCGCGTGCACGTAATGAAGTTTGCGTTGTCTTCGTTTCCTCTGTTTCAGCTGCTGCTATTTGTTAATTTTTTCAAGAATTGTAATATTTAAAACATTGTACGTAGCCAACACGAAATGTCTATTTTCTTCACGGCAAGTTTATAAACTGTTAGGAATTACAGTCAACTTCAAGAGATGCTCTTACTCTCACTATTCTGATTTGATAACGTTTTGACTCTCAGAGGAACTGACAACTCGATTCGAAACGGTGCTCTTTATGTGAATTTCTTTACGATATTTTTATAGAAGTGTTGATTCATCCTCCGACGTACCTAATAATGATGATGGAAGAGTTAAGTCGATACAACTTTAATATGGAACATCCACGTACCCACTCTCCAGTAACCATCTCTATGCATGTTAATTGGACCAACTTAATCGTAGATAACGAGGTGGCAAAAATACTCATCCACGTAGCTAAAAAATAATATCATTGGGCCCAAACCTTTTTGCCGCTCAATAAGTAATTCAGACAAACCCTCCTTTGTCATCACTTCCCAAACCTCGACAGCAAGTAAGCTCCGAAGCTCTCAAACTGCTGGTGGGGATGCTCTGTAACGGAACATCATTCCCCCGTGTGTTAATTATAGTATTTATGAACACATTAGTATAAATGTATATAACGGGGGAAAACCGCTAGTGATGCGGTGTAACGAAACACGAATCCCTTGAGTGATATCAATAGTAATAATGAACATATTGTATACGTAATAAATGGGGGAAAACCGCAAGTGATGCGTTGTTACAAAACACGATCCCCTCCTGTAACATAAATAGCATTTATGAACATATCACTATATTCGTAGAGACCGGGGTAGAGGGGGGTACATGCTCTTGATCAAATGATGCTTGACGTTTAGCACGGTCGGCTGGTGCCTAATTAGCGATGAGCTCATGAGGTGCAATCAGGACGAGCTAATCTGCAGCCATTCAAGGGTGGCCTACGGGGCGCAGCGGTCCTACAATGCTCGCTGATTGCCTTCATCGCCGCCCGGGTGTCTCTCGCGCAGCCAGATCTGTCTCCTGAGCTCTGGGGGGCTTGAGGAAGTGCTCAGTGCACATGGAGAGTTTGTGTAGAGTGAGCTCGTGTGAGCTTTTGTGACGAAAGGTGGCTTGAGGAAGTGCTGAGTGCCTACGGGTTGCGGAAGTGGTGAGTGCATTTGGAGGGTTGATCATGAGTTCGAGATTATGTGAGGTTTTGCGACGGAAGGTGGCTTGAGGAAGTGGCGAGTGCATATGGGGAGTTGATGTACTGTAGAGCAAGCTCTTGGGCCAGTAGGTGGGTTGAGGAAGTGGTGAGTGCATGTTGGAATTCGGAAGTAATCATAAATCGGGCAGTAAGCGAGTCAATCTACTTTGCACTGAAGAAGCTTGGAGTGAGAGTACTGAAAGTGAACCAAGAATACCAGCTTAGTTGCGTCTCAACGGGTACAGAAAGTGAGCTAGGAGTACCAGCTTAATTGCGCCTGAACGGGTACAGAAAGTGAGCTAGGAGTACCAGCTTAATTGCGCCTGAACGGGTGCAGGAAGCGAGCTAAGGGTAACAGCTTAGTGGCGTCTCAACGGGTACAGAAAGTGAGCTAAGGGTAACAGCTTAGTGGCGTCTCAACGGGTACAGAAAGTGAATCGAGAATATCATTATTATTATTATTATAGAAGAAAGTTTTAGCCTCCCTTAACCATGACAAAGATGTTCTAAGAGAGGAAAAAGGAAGGCACCATTTAGTATGGAGTTGAGGGAACGTGGAATCTATGCACAAGGTGCACAGAAACAGTAAGCCAGGAAAGAAGTTCATGAAACAAGAAAAAAGTTGAAGAAGAAAGTAGTAGGTGCTGAAAAACAGGACAGCAGTGAACCGAAAAAAGATGGTCCATAACAAAACAAAACCTATTCTATTTCAACAAAAAAGGAAAGCCTACCTAACCTTTAGCTCGGGCCCTTACATAGTCCCCCTGGGAGCGCTAATTCCCATAGATACAATAGTTGTATCCTCCTGAGGGGATCAAGAATATCATCTTAGTGGAGTCTCAATGAACACAGAAAGCGAACTAAGAGTAACAGCTTAGTTTATTCGCAATTGATACAGAAAGTAAAAGTGAACCAAGAGTATCAGCTTAGTTGCGCCTCAACTGATACAGAAAGTGAGCCAATCAAGCGCGCTGTGAAGCCTTAGTGTGTGCAGATGGGAAGTCAATCAAGCGCTTCATGATGGCACAGTTATCGCAGAGAAGGCAGCATATCGACCAAAAGCCTGTCTGAGCCTTTGTGTACGCAAGACGCCGCTGAATCAAGAGCTTTCAGATGCATGGATGAACGCAGGCGGTGAGAATGATGAGTCTGCGATGAGTAAGTATTGTTCTTATTCTGAAGATATTGAGGTCATCCGCAAGGATTAAGATAATAATTGCGTTTCAAAAAAAAGCGGTACCATTAAAGTAAAATGTATAAAGTAATTATGAAGCTCGTTTATGTCCAATGCTTGTTCAACTGTCCCTGACAGATACGTGTTGTCTCTACAAGCGTATTTATGATGGAAGTAAACGCACGCTGATGGTTCGAGTGATTGCACTTTCATACACTGTCTAATGTCTATCCGCACCTACTTCACCCCGTCCCTGATACCTGTCCGTGATCGGTATACGATGACGTGGAATTTGTGGAGCAACTCAAGATTGACTCAACTGACGCCATATTCTATTTGTGGAGCATCTCAAGATTGACTCAACTGACGCCATATTCTATTTGTGGAGCAACTCAAGATTGACTCAACTGACGCCATATTCTATTTGTGGAGCAACTCAAGATTGACTCAACTGACGCCATATTCTATTTGTGGAGCAGATTAGATTATAAGATTATAAGTTAGTTTAAGCCTCCCTAACCGCTGCAAAATTAGAGCGTATCGAAGAGAGGAAGGAGGAAGGCACCATTTAGTATGGAGATAAGAATATGAGGAGTCTATGCAGAAAGGGCATAGAAACAGTAAGATGGGAAAGAAGTTCATGAAATAAGATAAAAGTTGAAGAAGAAAGTCAGAGGTGCTGAAAAACAGGACAGTAGTGAACCGAAAAAAGGTGGTTCTTGACATAACAAAAAACATTTTATTTCAACAAAAAGAAGGCCTACCTAACTCTCAGCTCGGGCCCTCACATTTTTCCCTTGGGAGCGCTAATTCCCATAGATACAATAGTTGTATCCCCCTGAGGGGTATTTGTGGAGCATCTCAAGATTGACTCAACTGACGCCATATTCTATTTGTGGAGCAACTCAAGATTGACTCAACTGACGCCATATTCTATTTGTGGAGCAACTCAAGATTGACTCAACTGACGCCATATTCTATTTGTGGAGCAACTCAAGATTGACTCAACTGACGCCATATTCTATTTGTGGAGCAACTCAAGATTGACTCAACTGACGCCATATTCTATTTGTGGAGCAACTCAAGATTGACTCAACTGACGCCATATTCTATTTGTGGAGCATCTCAAGATTGACTCAACTGACGCCATATTCTATTTGTGGAGCAACTCAAGATTGACTCAACTGACGCCATATTCTATTTGTGGAGCAACTCAAGATTGACTCAACTGACGCCGTATTCTATTTGTGGAGCAACTCAAGATTGACTCAACTGACGCCATATTCTATTTGTGGAGCAACTCAAGATTGACTCAACTGACGCCATATTCTATTTGTGGAGCATCTCAAGATTGACTCAACTGACGCCATATTCTATTTGTGGAGCAACTCAAGATTGACTCAACTGACGCCATATTCTATTTGTGGAGCAACTCAAGATTGACTCAACTGACGCTACATTCTATTTGTGGAGCATCTCAAGATTGACTCAACTGACGCCGTATTCTATTTGTGGAGCAACTCAAGATTGACTCAAACTGACGCCATATTCTATTTGTGGAGCAACTCAAGATTGACGCAACTGACGCCATATTCTATTTGTGGAGCAACTCCAGATTGACTCAACTGACGCCGTATTTTATTTGTGGAGCAACTCAAGATTGACTCAAACATATTCTATTTGTGGAGCAACTCAAGATTGACTCAACTGACGCCATATTCTATTTGTGGAGCAACTCAAGATTGACTCAAACTGACGCCATATTCTATTTGTGGAGCAACTCAAGATTGACTCAACTGACGCCATATTCTATTCTATTTTTGCTGATGTATTCAAACAGAACGGCAGCCTCATCCATTGCGAATATAAGTTAGGTTACGCCTCCTTATCCACAACGAAGGTGTGTTCAAGCCTCCCTAACCACACAGTGAGAGGAAGAAGAAAGGATCTTTTAGCATGTAGCTAAGAATACAAAAAATCGATTCAAAAAAGTGCGTTCCCACACGAGACGCATAGAAACAATGAGCTGAGAAATAATTTTGTGAAACAAAATAAAAGTTCAAGAGGGAAGTAGTAGGGTTGAAAAAAAAGAGGACAGCACTAAACGGAAAAAAGTATAATCCATAACTTAGCAAAAAAAGCTGTCATTTCAGCAAAATGAAAGCCTACTTAACCTTGAACTTGGGACTTCACATTTCCCACTGGGGAAGCTAATCCCTGTAGCTAGAATAGCAGTGTATCCCCCGGAGGTGTGTCAATTGCGAGACGTCAATAGTTGTAGAGAGATGCAGAATTTTGCGACGTGCTGGTTGAATGCTTCCAAGGACAATCGAATTGAAAAGCAATCGGAACCTTCATTGGGAGAGAGAGATTAAATCCTTTACAACGTAGTACCTACAGCGATCTGGAGAACTCCTGCATGATTCACACGCATAGAGGTCGCTAGCTCTCCGTTGACGATACGTATCACTCTTAGTTAAGTGTTTTAAATAAACGAATATGTATGACAATGAAAAAGTCGGAACAAGATCTTAGTATTGCTCGCTCCCATTGTTGGTCGACCATTCATGCAAACGAACACGAATGTACAACATGACGAACTCTTGCTTGGCTAAGAAAGGTTTTAGCATTCATCGAATAAATAGACTATTAACGATACAAGTTTGTACATTTTACCTAATTTGCTTCATTTCAGAAATTTTAAGCAAAAGAAGAAACACAAATAACATCACAAATATTCTCCCTCGAACAACTCTGCTGCAGGAGCGCGCGCTGTCATTGGTTTTGTTTTCAGCCCAAATACCCCGCTCCCGCGGACCAAACATTTTAGATTTGAATAAAAAAGCGCAATCGGCTTCCATCAAAAAGAAATCGTCTCGGAAAATGTGAACGGCAATTAGCTCATGTAGGCATCGGAGAGATACAGAGAATAATTGACGACACCGGTTCAGGTTGTTAATGAAGCCGGTTGGTTTTTAAGTGGCGAAACCGGTTTTCCTCGTTCAGTTTTGAACGAAAAATATTTTTGACGGGAGAGAGACATGTGCTCGTTACAGAAATTCGCAAAAAAACAATGTCGTTAATCGACACAACACATGAACTACAAATTTCGAGAGTGTTCTTTCATGATTTTTACGAAACCTTGGTTTTGTGAGTTAAAGTAAAAATTTTAAAATGCAGATATGGAAAACTCAATTTTCATAAGCACTTCATGAAAACTAAATGCAGGAACGACCTATTTAATGCCCTCTATTTACAAATCGATCTCTGAAATTAACTTGAATATTGAACTTCAGTTAACCCATTACAGTCAACGTGTTAAAGTATGGCGGCAACCACATGAAGCCTTAGATTTAATAAGTTAGTTTGACATTTCCTAACCAAAACGGTGTTCTGAAAAGAGGAAAAGGAATAGCACTCTCTAATGAGAATTAAACGATCGAGGAATCTATGCACAAAAAGCGTGTCTACACAAGATCCCCAGTGAAAAGTAGCAAATTTACGAAGAAAGTTAATGAAACACAATAAAAGTATGGATGAAAGCAGTAGGTGATGAAAAATAGAACAGCAGTGAACCGACTTAAGATGATCCGTAACAAAAAAAATCTATTCTATTCCAATAAATGAGAAGGCCTACCTAACCTTCCGCTCGAAATATTACATTTACCCCCATAGATCTAGTAGCTATATCCTCCTGAGGGGAGTTCTAATCGAAATGCTGAAATTCATTATTCATGAATTTTGAACAACGCGGTTTTTCAAGATACAGTGCATGTATCAGAAATACGACAAAGGAGAAGCAAAAAATTCAGAGTACACTGGAAACACGAGTCCGCTTTGAAGACCTTCCGACGCGAATTCTTCAAATCTGGCTGTAGGAAATATTCATTTCAGCACGCGTTGTCACACTCGTGTCTGAAAGCGTCACCCCATGCCACCAGAAAGAATTTATTTTTTCTACCGTGTCCAAAACCGTTAATTGTGTCTATGTTGCCTACCAGTACATCGCACAAACCTTGGGATAGAATCTGCTAACGTTAAATACATGAACTTGCTGAATGTAGTCCGCCAACGTTAAATACACGAACTTTCTGCATGTAATCCGCCAACATTAAAAAGCATTGGTTAACTTTTGCTTTCTTCCTCGCGTAAATTACTGCGCGAAATGTTCAAATAATTTCCTTGCTTATGCGTTTGTCTTCAACTGCATGAAGGCATCTGTTTTCAGCGTTCTGGTACATGATCGATCGTAACTGCTTCATTACTTAAAATCCCGTCCTGAAATGCTAACGTTGTGTTAAAGAGCAGGAGGGCGCTAGATGAATCTTAAGTCACAGTATAGTTGTCATGTAAATCCACACCCTATAGATATTCATATCACAGCAACTCTACCACGCTGAAAACTAAAATTAAATTTCGTAAAAGCATTTACAAGCTGTGAGAAGTCGATTTAAAATGTGTGCGCATTTTTCACCTTCATTTAACAGAACATTAGCTTAGCTACCCTTTACAACACAGCACCAAACCAAACATCAGCTTCAGTTCCCTCCCAAAATCCCCATACACTAGAACAAGAGCGCTCTAACCTCGCCTGCCCGCTGCCCCGTACCTGCTGCGCTCCATCCAAGCCTCCATAATACTATCATCAAGACAAACAACAGCTCGGCAAAGACAATTAAAGACTGGCCGAAGAAACCGAGGAAGACAGGCGTTGAGCCGGCCAAGATTTCAACTAAGTCGCAGTTATCCAAACCAAAGCCGCGCCGACGTCCCACAATCAGACGAAGACGGCGAATTTTGTCAAGAAATGTAGTGGTTCACTCGAGACCGCCTGAGGCAGTGCTGGGTTGTGTGAGAGGCTGTTGTGGTACGGTGTTGTGGTGAGGTGTTGTGGTGAGGTGTGTGGTGAGGTGTGTGGTGAGGTGTGTGGTGAGGTGTGTGGTGAGGTGTGTGGTGAGGTGTGTGGTGAGGTGTGTGGTGAGGTGTGTGGTGAGGTGTGTGGTGAGGTGTGTGGTGAGGTGTGTGGTGAGGTGTGTGGTGAGGTGTGTGGTGAGGTGTGTGGTGAGGTGTGTGGTGAGGTGTGTGGTGAGGTGTGTGGTGAGGTGTGTGGTGAGGTGTGTGGTGAGGTGTGTGGTGAGGTGTGTGGTGAGGTGTGTGGTGAGGTGTGTGGCGAGGTGTGTGGCGAGGTGTGTGGCGAGGTGTGTGGCGAGGTGTGTGGTGAGGTGTGTGGTGAGGTGTGTGGTGAGGTGTGTGGTGAGGTGTGTGGTGCGGTGTGTGGTGCGGTGTGTGGTACGGTGTGTGGTACGGTGTGTGGTACGGTGTGTGGTGAGGTGTATGGTGCGGTGTTGTGGTGAGGTATATGGTGCGGTGTTGTGGTGAGGTGTGTGGTGCGGTGTGTGGTGCGATGTGTGGTACGGTGTGTGGTACGGTGTGTGGTACGGTGTGTGGTGAGGTGTATGGTGCGGTGTTGTGGTGAGGTATATGGTGCGGTGTTGTGGTGAGGTGTGTGGTGCGGTGTGTGGTGAGGTGTATGGTGCGGTGTTGTGGTGAGGTATTTGGTGCGGTGTTTTGGTGAGGTATTTGGTGCGGTGCTGTAATGAGGTGTGTGGTGCGGTGGTGAAACATGTAGAGTCGTAATGAGGCGTGTGGTGTGGTGTGGTGTGGTGGTGAGGCGTGTGTAGAGGTGAGAGTGTAGAGACATGTGTAGAGGTGAGAGTGTAGAGGCATGTGTAGAGGTGAGAGTGTTGAGGCATGTGTAGAGGTGAGAGTGTTGAGGCATGTGTAGAGGTGAGAGTGTTGAGGCATGTGTAGAGATGAGAGTGATGAGACGTGTGTAGAGGTAGGTTGAGAAAAAGTTTATAAAGCATGAAAAAAGTTGAAGGAAGAAGAAGAAAAAGGTGCTGAAAAAAAGGATAGCAGTGAACCGAAAAAATATAGTCTTTAACTAGCAAAAACCTATTCCATTTCAACAAACAGAAGGCCTACCTCACCTTTAGTCCGGGACACATTCTCCCTGGAAACACTAAATCCAATAGATGCAATGATTGTATCCCCCTGAGGTGACTAGAATAGTGACTCCCGACTTTAATTCCATAAATTATTCCAATAATATCGATCTTCAAAAAACGAATACGCGTCAACAACGAAATCAGCGAATTAATTTGCGACTCTCAAGGTTTCCTTTGTTTTCCCACAAAGAATCCTGCAAATAAAAGCCTCTCTTTAACTATGGTATGGAAGTAAGAACGGCTCCTCCGAAGCTTTTTCACAGGTGACAGTGCAGGAGCTAGTCAACAGCTCACTACGAAGCAGTCATCAGTACCATAGAAGGATCGATTTGACCAACCCTGTTCAGTACAAAGTAGTCACAGAAAGGAAGTTTGGTATTGACCGGCACTGCTCAGAATGAAGTTTTTATCAGATATAAGGTATGAAACTGAGCGAAGCGGTTCACTACGGTTCAAGCATCACAAAGAATTATTGAGCTGCACGAGACAGTTCACTACTAGCTTTTATCACGTATAAAATTTGAAATTATTCGAAACAGTTGAGTACAAAACAAACACCACAGACGTAAAGTATTGAAGACAGTTCACCACGCAGCACTCATTATAACACAACAGAAGGCAGCACCATCACAACAAAGCAGTCACCACAACACGACACAACACAACAGCGGTCACCATAACACAACACAACATACCTGCACATTCATGACGGCCGTGTCCTCCACCAGGAGCACAAAGCGCAGCGGCGGCCGGCGGGCGAAGAACAGCCGCGGCGTGGGGGGCGGCTTGGCCGGGGGGCCCCTCGGTACTCTGCACAGGTACACCGGGCTTCTTTACATGCAGAACATTATATTATGTTGAGGCAAAGCGACGTTTTTCACATAACGAACGGATTATATTGAGTTAAAATGATATTTTTCCCATAAGGAACATGTTATATTTAGATAAAACGATATTTTTCATCTAAAGAATGTCTTATATTGATTTAAAGAAATGCTTCTTCACATAATCCTTGTATTACGTTGGCTTAATACGTTGTCCACGCATTGAGCCATATGTGTACCAGTCGGTAAATTGCTCACACACGTAGCAATATGAATGATTGACGTTTCATCTGTTTCGGGACCTTTTAAAGAAACAACTTACCACGCCAAGCGAATTATTATTATTATTATTACAAGTCCACCCCCCTTTATTTGAAATAAAAAAGAGGGCGAAATGGGAGAAAGGCCGCAAGAAATTAAAAAATCCAATCTCTCGAGAGTTGATGAGGCCGCGTGAACACGGCCCGTCAGAATATATAGGGCTGGAGCTTGTATCACAGATACGCTCATCACACACTGCAGGCTGGCTTCGGACGGACGGACGGACGGACGCGGCTCTTATTATAGTATAGATTATTATTATTATTATTATTCCATAAGAAAGTTTTAGCCTTCCTTTACCACGACAAAGATGCTCAAAGAGAGGAAGGAAGAAGATACCATTTAGTATGGAGTTAAGGGAACGTGGAATCTATGCAGAGAGGGCGTAGAAACAGTAAGCTAAGAAAGAAGTTCGTGAAACCTAATCTAAGTCGAAGAAGAAAGTAGCAAGGGTTAAAAAACAAGACAGCAGTGAACCGAAAAGAAGGTGGTTCTTAACAAAACAGAAACATTTTATTTTAACAAAAAGAATGCCTCCTTAACTCTCAGTTCGGGCTCTCACATTTTCCCCCTGGGAGCGCTAATTCCCATAGATACAATAGCCGTATCCCCCTGAGGGGTTTATCAAATACCTCGGGTATTGTATTTGCTTACGACGATGCTTCGTCACCAAACTCGGGCATTGCATTATTGTACGACGGTACTTTTCACACACCGCATGCATTATATTGATGTAATACTATGCTTCTCCACTAAACTCGTGCATTTTACTATAGCTTGAAACGATGCTTTTTAACGAAACGCAAGAACCATATCAGTGTAGGACAATGTTCCGTCTCAAAACGTATCCCCTCAGGGGGATACCACTATTGTATCTGTTGGAATTACCGCTCCCAGGAGAGGATGGGTGAGGGCCCGAGCTGAGAATTAGGTAAGCCTTCTTTTTGTGGAGATAAAATTTTTTTTGTTAAGTCAAGAACTATCTTTTTTCGGTTCACAGTTGTCCTGTTTTTCAGCACCTACTACTTTCTTCTTAAACTTTTATCTTGCTTCATGAACTTCTTTCTCATCTTACTGTTTCTGTGCCCTTTCTGCATAGATTCCACGTTCCCTGAACTCCAAACTAAATAGTGCCTTCCTCCTTCCTCTCTTCGGAACGTTTTTTTTTTTCAGCGTGGCTAGGGAGGCTTAAGCTAACATCTAATCAAATCTTTTTGAAAGGCATATCAAACATTAGTTTAAGACGAGGCTTCTCCACAAAAGATATGCATTTTATTTTGTACGACGAAGCATTTCTATGAAAGGGGTATGAAATACAAGAATACGACGCTGGTTCCTCAAAACATAGATGTGATATGTTGGTGTACGAATATATAAAGCGCCTCAAGTGTCATCTAAATCTCGTCGGCTTCACACAGGTTGCGATTGTTTTCAAAAGCTTTTCGTTTACTTTCCAATTATGAGAAAATCAAAAAGTGGTTAAGTTCCTTTCTTTCAAGATATCAATCGCTGCAAATAGAGTGCGAAGTTTTCATTTCAAATGCATGAGCAGCTAGCGAGCTGTTAGCGGGGAAGTTCGAAGTTAACTGAATAGGATGATTCTTCGTAAACCTCACAACCCACCGGACTCCGGTGACCCAGGAAGAGAAGAGATATTATTTCACTATTTGTTTTAGAACGCAAATATGACCCCAATGTAGTATAGTGAAGTGTGACTAAACACTACAAGCCTACGATCGAATAAAGTTAATTGATTACTTTGTTAACCAACACTAGAAAATTTACGTGGCTTAACGCGAAATATACTGACTATATATACTGACTATAAATATACTGACTATACTTAACGCGATATACGTGACTATATCGCGAAAAGCAGTCGAGCCACACGTACTCCCCTGTCTTTCGGCTTCAGTTGTGGTTGAAATATTAACAAAACATTAATAACTTTCAACAAGAAGCTGGAAAGGGAAATATAGTATTGCATGACACGACGCCAGAATGTGATTTGTAAGTAATAATTGACTTATTTACAGCTGACTGTGTGTTGACTTCAGTGAATACAAGCGCATTTGAGATCTCCACGAGTCTAACTCTTTTGACGGAATATCCATGCCTTTAGCCGAGCAGTGCAGAAACCAACTTGGGCGACTAAAATCATAAAGCACCGGCGAAAGAGTTAAACTGGGCACAATTCCTCACACCTTGAGAATGTTTCAGTTTTGTCTTCATTATTTACTCGTCGGGATGAAGCTATCCATTGTATTTGATTCACAGAATAAAAAAGGACTTTAATGTGTGGATACATTCCAGATAAATTTTCACATTTGTCATTCTGCAGAACTCGAGTGTAAACTCAAAGCATGGGAAAATGAACTCGGTTACAGAGCCTACTTGGAGTTACTTTCGCTCCTGCTCAAGACACAAAAATACTAACACCGCATAAACTCCATATATTAATTCCGCAAAGCGCCATTCCGAAGCAGTTCGCGTCGTTTCACAACTCAGTAAAGTTGCTGCAAGTTTCTGACAAAAAATAATGCACGCGCACACACGTGTCCAAACTTTTGCTAACGGCACCTAGAACAAAGTTTTGAGCACTATTAGTGTCACTGTCGACTGGATTATTATCTGGTCCAAGTCTTCGTGCGGAAGCGCCAATGTAACACAGAACTCAAGACTGAGCTTTTTGGAAGAAAATTTAGCATCAACGAAGTCGACGGTCTGCAAGCCGTCGTGCTGGTTGATGTTCGTTAGGTTATTATTTTACATGAGCATGCACTGAGCTTTTTGGAACAAAATTTGGTGTCAACGGTTTGCAAGCCATCGTGCTGGTTGATGTTCTTTAGGTTATTATTTTACAAATGAAGGCAGTCCGAAAAAAATGACGGGACTTGAAAATGTTCGATAAGGTACAGGAATCAAGTAATCTGGTTGGTAAAACATCAAAATGCCTTGATTGTTTGAAAACTGACAGTGTGCAATGAACGTATCCTTTTGCGAGTACCTTCGAGAAAAATATTATTGTATTTTGTATATTTTTTGGTGCTGCTGCAGTGTGAGGTCGATCACATTATAGCATGAGAGCTACTTCGAGCTAGTACTATAGTGTGAGGTTAGGTCAAGTTACTAATGGATATTACTTATTTCCATACATTTAATTTAGCGACAAACAATTTGCTCATCTCAAACTGCACCTGGATAGGCGACATATGGCGGTAGACGTCTCGCCATAGTAGCAAAATAATTATTCCATTTTTTTGCGGTACTAACTTGTGTACCGTCGAAACTGTCACCACAAATACGGTCACCAAGCACCCTAACCAAATTTTCAAGAGCGTGAAAGAGAAATGGACCAACCAACCCGGCAAGCAAGCAACAACTATGTATTATTATACTGTAAATTAGTTAGCTTAAGACTAACCACAACAAAAGCGATTTCAATTGAAAACACCGTTTACTATGGACTGCAGAAAAGAGGAATCTATGCACAGGGTGCGTTTCCGTAAAGGGTACCGTATGCGTAGCAAAAACAGCAAGTTGGGAAAAAAAGTAAGATGAGCTAACTAACCGTATCCTTCCTAGGAGTGCCAGTCACCATCGTATTGAATAGATAAACTAAACTAATCTCAAGTAAGTAACCCATGCATTCTGACCAAGTAAGTAACCTATGCTCCTGAAGTAACCTATGCCCTCTGCCGTTCTTTTTAGGTCAGTACGCATCACCGAGGTTTCACGCCCGGCAGTTTAACAAAGCTCCTTTATATTATTCTGGATTATTACTAAATTAAATGCAAGGAAGGGTGACTGTAAAGTAGACATTGGAAAATTGCCCGTTTTTGGTAGTTTAAGTTTTTTTTTCTGCGACTCAGGTCAGTAAATACAACCAGTTGTATGGGAACTTAAAAAATAAGAAAAGCGCATTTGAGCTTCTTTAACCTTACCAAAGGTGCTCCAAAAAGAAAATGGAGAACGGTACAATTTAGGATTGAGTTTGAGGAACAGAGAATCTATGCTACAAGTGTGTCCCCACGCACTCTGCACAGAAACAGCAAAGTTGAAATAGAAGTTTATGAAACAAGGTTAAAATGAAAGAAGAAAGTGGTAGTTACAGAAAAATAAAACAGAAGTGAACCGAGAAAAAGACGGTCCGCAAAACCCTTTTTTACTTCAACAAAATATCTCGCATCCTCCCCCTGGGATCGCTGCTTCTCATAAGGTAGTTGCTTTCTCTGAGGGCCGAAAACTATGAAAATTGCAAGCGTAAGCGGTTCAGTTGATCAATTCACACCAGTTTGGCTTCAAAGCATGACTTATAGTGAAATCAAGGGGAAAAGTGACATTTTTGCAACAAATCATTTATATACCTGAGAAAATTAAATTGTTCTTGACAGACATCGATCGATGTTGGGTCAACATTGATATTGAGCTCAAGTTATCTGCTTTAAGACTATTTCAATGCGTCCAAATGACGAAATATTGCATTGATTCAGAATGCCTATACGAGGGCATTCCTGTAATTCCAGCACTTGTGTTATAGTCATCTGGATGCACACTTAAAACTTGCCCTAAGATCATTTGAAACTTGATACAGATTAGATTAAATGTTAGCTAACGACTCCCTAAACGCCAAAAAAAGCGTTCCGAAGAGAAGAAACAAGGAAGGATCTAGTATGGAGACAAGGAAACGCGGAATCTATGCAGAAGGGGCATAGAAACCCTAACTTAAGGAAAAGTTTATGAAACAACATAAAAGTTGAAGAAGAATGTACTGTAGTAGGTGCTGAAAAAACAAGACAGCAGTGGACCGAAAAAAAGTGGTCCGTTAACATAAAAAAACTTGAAACAGATTCAATAATAGTTCAGTACAGCTAGGACAGGTGGATAAATCTCATTTTGGGGATATCCTTTGAAACAAACATTTGCAGTGCCCAACAGAGAAAATTCTTAACTTTATGAACTAGAAAATCATGTATTGCTGCTTTCATAATTTATGCCTAAGATTTAGATGAAGCCCTTGCACCATACTTAACGAAAGCTTTTTTTCTTTAAATAATGCACGCACCACATCGTCATCAAAAACTGCAAAATTTTTGTAAGAATGTTTCGTTATACCCAGAATTTTCACGAGCACACTCGTTTCATTGGGCGCATTTTGAGTTTCCCCGAGTTTGCTTGCCCATAGACGGCGCTGTGCAAACAGCGCACAGCCATTCATCTCGCGCATATCATTTTTGCATTGCAAATTTCTTATCGGAACCGAATCGTCGAAGCGGCAATGATCTTGTAGCGCCCCTGCGAATTGCAGGCAGCGTAAGTCGACAGCTTGGTTTCCCAGCCAGCGTTCCAAAAAAGAGTACTTCGAGAACCAAAAGTTATTTCGTTTGAGGTTTTTGATGGAGTTCTCATGTTTTCGATGCCAGACTTCCTCTTTCAATTTATCGTCGATCGACTTACAAGTGACTCGAAAGCGTACGCCTGAAAAAGTTCTGAAAAACTTCCGCTGAATTATTACTCAGCGGCTCCGAAATCCTTTTCCCTTAAATTCATGACGTTGCCTACCGCTTCTAATAGCTTGCGTATTTTCAAATGAGGAAAATCAACACGTGAAGCGCGGCGGGTTAAATTGAAGTTCAATATCCAGCTCAAATTTTTCAGTCAATTGTAGTAAGAAATATTGGAAATAGCAAACATTGACTGGAGCATGCCTTTATTTAGCTTCCGTTTAGTATTTATAAAAATTGAGTCTGTGACTACTGGTCGGCCAGCAGCATTGTGAAAATCACCTAAATGACCACCGGTGGGTCACGCCGCGCTCAACGTGTTAAAAAACACCTCCATGGTTTGTTCTAGAATCTTAATAATTTCTTTACACGTTGACTCCGATTGTGCGGTTGCTTACGGTCTGTTTGTTTAGACTAGAATTAAGGAGTCGTTTTGAAAAAGCGGTTTTTCTGCTCTTAAGCATTTTCAACCTTTTTAAAAAGTGCAAAGAATACACTTGAACCGCGATGTGTTACTTTTTGCTATAAAATTTATTTCGAAAAAGGTAACAAAATACTTGAAATGTTAATTGCATATTCCGGTACGTAAATAAGCAATTTACCTAATGGTACACACATGTACCACTTCAGAGTCAACGTGTTAAACTCTTCAACGTTTTACTGCATCATTCTGAAAAGAAAAATCAAGATGAATTCAATAAAAAATATATATTTCATTTAAAATAGTGAGGTTACCAATGCGCCCCTTTGTCGTTCGTATTTTACCGGCAAGTATCGCCTTCAAAGGAGCGCTTCTTGATAAGAAAAGAGGTATTGATCTCACATGAACTCGTCGATAGTGAAGCGCATTTGCGGAAACATTTCATTCGAGCAAATTCGAGCAAATTCGAGCGGATTGGACTGAAAACCCATACTTCTTGACGTTAGTTGATGAAGTAATCTAATACGTGTCTGGGATTTCCTAACCAAGATATTGAATATCCCTCGAAATAAATTATTCAGCTGGCCAATTCACTGAGTAGGTCTACAAAAACCAGGTCTACAAAATAAATTCACCCGATTCAATGCTTGAACATTTAACAAAATAGTTCTTTCAGCAATCCAGCTTGACCATTCCGCAAAATAAGTCTACCAAAAACGCAGTTCGAACATTTTACGGAACAGATGATCAAAACTCTACGGACTTTGGTAACCATTTTCCATTGACGTGACGGGAAGCTCGTGGATCAGCACTGTCGTATAAATCTTTTGCAGGAGGAGATTGCGAGCGAACATCACTGAACATTTTTTATTCACAAGACTTCACTGCAGTGTAGAGCGTGAAAGTATCCCTGGGTCGCAGCCTGAGGTGCCAGGCGTTCGCGGCGCACAGTGTAGGGCGCACAGTGCAGGGCGCACGGCACATTTGTGTGGCCTCGCGGTGTGAAGCTTTAATCCTGCCCTGATCCTGGCGCGTCCGTCACTCTCGGTGTGGTGAGTGGGTCGAGTGAGTGGGTGGGTCGAGTAAGTGAGGGGGTCGAGTAAGTGAGGGGGTCGAGTAAGTGAGGGGGTCGAGTAAGTGAGGGGGTCGAGTAAGTGAGGGGGTCGAGTAAGTGAGGGGGTCGAGTAAGTGAGGGGGTCGAGTAAGTGAGTGGGTCGAGTAAGTGAGTGGGTCGAGTAAGTGAGTGGGTCGAGTAAGTGAGTGGGTCGAGTAAGTGAGTGGGTCGAGTGATAAGATTAGTGCGGTATTGCAAGTGATGTGTGCATTGATGAATTCAATTGAAATTTCACCAGAGAATGACGAAGGGAAAGAACATGGAACCTCTGTGCTCTAAACAAATTTGTTGCTTCGAAGGAAGATATTCTTTTACGTTAAGGCAGAATTGCTAAAGGATGCACACTAGATGTATTTGTTTAGGAAATTTATCTCTTGTCTACAAAGATGAGAAGTTACTTGTTTCATACATATTAGATGCTAGATTAAGCCTGCCTAACCTCAAAAAGGCGTTCCAATGAGAGGAAGGATGAAAGCACCATTTATCAGGTGGTGTCTTAAATTCTGTCCGCTTTTACTAGCATGATAACAAGAGAAAAAACAAATCAAGCAAAATTCCTTTGCTCAACAACATATTATCGATTGTTAGTAACAAATTCTGACCCCCTACTAACCGATATTGCATGTAATGCCTCATTCATTGAAATATTTGGTTTTGAATCAAAAATGACCTACAATTCATTTTCGAAGTTTTTTTGCCTCTCAAAGTTTTTCCCATTAAATGATTGTCTAGACTCCTAAAGAGATGGAAGTCTGGAGGAGCAATATATGGAGAATAGCGCGGGTGCTTCAATGTTTCCCATTTCAGCGTTTCAATAATTGTGTCAAAAGCCATTCGTGCTGTATGCGGACGCGCGTTGTCGTGCTGAAGGATGACGCTTTTTCGATTGATCAAAGCTGGGCTCTTCTTTTTTAAAGCGGTATTTAGTGTTTACAGCTGCTGACAGTACAGTTCTGCAGGATTGTTTGGTTGTTTTGAAAAGCTCTTAGCACTTTAACTGGGATTTGACCCACCGGTGGTCACACAAAGTTTTCACAATGCTGCTAACCGACCAGTAGTTACAAGCTCAATTTTCAGAAATACTGAATCAAAGCCAACGAAATGGACGTTCCAGTTAAAGTTTGTTATTTTCAACATTGCTTACTACAATTTATTATAAATTAGAGTTGAATTTTAGTTTTACCTGCCACAGTCAAAGTGTTAATGAAAGATTCCTCTCACATTCCACCGAACACCCAGCAAAACCTTTTTAGGATGGAATCCTGTTTTTGGTTGTGACTGTGGTCTTGTATGTCGACCTAGCTATTGATTTTAGCGTTTGATATCGCTGTACATAATCCACTTCTCATCTCCGGGAACAAACCTATTCAAAAAATGTGTTTGCGATTGACAAGAACGCAAAGATGTGCAGGCATGTGTACGTGTTCGGTTGATGGCTCCATTTTGGAAAATGATTAAATATCCACAAGTATTTTACTAAAAAATGTGTGGTAGACCGCAAGAACTGATTACCTAGCGGAATACATAACAAATTTATCCTAACTTTCTCTGCATTATAAGATCAAACTTGTCACCACATGAAAACCGTCAGGACTTAGGGTACGACCTGATAGATTGGCGCGAAGGCAACGTGGGATCCATGCACAAGGTGTGCTCCCTCTCAAAATTCACTGTGCGTAGAAACAGTGAGTTGAGAGGAAAAGCAATGAAACACGAAAATGTTTAAAATAGAGGTGCTGAAAAATAAAGCAACAGTGAACTGAAAAAAAACGACGGTCCATAACCAAACAAAAGATATTTTATTTCAACAAGACGATGGCCTGCCTATCTCTTAACTTGGGACCTAACATTTTCCCAACGGGAGGGCTAATTCCCATATGTACAATATCTGTATCCCTCCTGAGAGGGCAATTTTCATACAAGTTCAAGCTTCTCTCTGTCGATATTGTAGGTCAGGTAAAGGTCACCAACATAAGAATAAAGAGGAGTAAAATTAAAGATAACTTACGATGAGGTAAACTAAAGTAAAGTTTTCACATTGGAAATACCTCCCGGAATAATTAAAGAATTCAAGATATATGGCAGCGATAGGGGTCTTAAAATTGAGGTATTGATGTTCATTTTTTGGGGAAAAGTTATACTATTTCAATTAAATACACTTTAGTAGGTAGCTACAGTTGTTCTTAATCCATAGATGCGTGGCGTGTATGTACATATCTATACATTTCTACATACGTATGTATATTTGTGTGCACAGGTCAAATACACTTATGTTTGTGAATTAAATTTGGAACTACATGCGAGATGGTCTCGAGTTTTTATATTCATCCTTCATAGGATTTGGAACTGCGCAAGAATGCGTGGAAGAAGCATCGACGAAGATGTGATTAAAATTTAATGGACGAAAAGTTCAATCAGTGTGAAGAATTGGCTGCCTACGAATCGCAATTACAGAGCTTGTATGCATAATTTTTAACGATAAATTAAAATTTATTAGAAAAACACCTTGTTAATTTCGTATGTAATCGCAAAGCCTACATAAAAACTGTTTATTTTATAAGTAACGCCAAAACCTGTGTAAAGCACCTTGTTAATTTCATAAGTAACCTCAAAACCTATGTAAAGCACCTTGTTAATTTCATAAGTAACCCCAAAACCCATGTAAAGCACCTTGTTAATTTCAAAAGTAACCCCAAAACCTATGTAAAGCACCTTTTTACTTTCATAAGTAACCCCGAAACCTATGTAAAGCACTTGTTAATTTCATGACTAACCCCAAAACCCACATTAAAACACCTTGTTAATTTCGAGCAAATTGTTGTCGAGGAGTACAACTTGTATGACAGGCGAAATAACTTCCAAAACCTACATAGAACACTTTCTCAATTTCATAATTAACCCAAGAACCTACATAAAACCCCTTGTTAACTTTGCAAGTAAGCCCAGAACCTATATTTAAGGTAAAACACCCGTGATCCACACAGTATAACAACTAATACGAGTATGTGTGAGAGAGACTTGCTCTGTACGAACCATTACGTCTGAGGCCAGCGCTGACGTTAACAATGGCCGATGGCAATTGGTCATTAGTGAACAGAGACCAAGACTCGGAGGTTCATCTAATGAGGCGCGCCCTTATTGTTGCCTTTGACCATCTGCGCAGCAAAGGCGCGGAAGCAATGCTTTGTGACGAGCTTTGGATCCTCTCAGACATTAAGCAAAGGACGCTTGGATACAAAGAACAAGCAAATCAAGGAATCGGAGCTTTGAAGAATGTACAAGCTAAGAACACAGTGCTGCACAAAGGAATAACGAATGCAAGAACAATGGTGGCTTGGAGAGATTATTGCGCCGTCCCTTTTGATTGAGACCTCATTTCAAAAATAGACGAATTTAGAAAATTGCTCCTGTGTCGTACGTGTTGTGTAATCGAACAATTTGATGCACTGTTTCAGTTCAGAAACGGCAAATTCGGTTTGCATTCCGTTTCTGTCAAGGCCGAGAGGAAATATTAATGTATCTTCATCCCAGCATTTTAATTTAATTGTGAATTAGATAAGGAATCAGGCATATATAACCTTATTCAACTCACCTATACACTTGTCTCATTGTTCTGAAAGCTGGGGATCGACCAATTCATTTTCAAACAATCAACAACACTAAACAATCCTCAGTGTCGAAGCCTGGTCGCATACCCGCTCTAATAAAAAAAGATCTATCTCAGCTTGGCTGAACTTCCATTTCTTGTGCAATGCTATCCTCAACCTGCCGGAATTGTCCATACTTAAATTCTACCGCTCGTCACACTGTCAACACAAGATGCCTCACATTGATACAGCTGTTAACTTCATTGGGGTAAACATGCTTCTCCATTCACATGCTTCACACGAGCATTGATATTCTTAGCACTGCAACACGTAGGACGCGACGTGAGCCACCGGTGTACACGGAGAGAATTTTCATAATGATGCTGACCGACCAGTAGTCACGAGTTCAGTTTTAATATATACTTAATCAAAGCTAAATCAAGGCCCGATCCAGTTGATGTTTTTTATTACCAAAATTATTTACAACAATTCACTTGAACACATTGACTGTGATGGATCAAACTTTGTGCTGTACACAATACGAGTATATATAAGTATACGAATTATTTCATGTACAGTTACCAATAACGAATTAATCATCAAATTAATCTGTAAATTTATCGAGAGGGTGGAAACCTCCTCTGCTCGTGAGTGCACCAGAGTTAACTCAAATTGAATTTAATTTTAAAAATCAATTTTGAAAACAACGAACATTAAATAGATCATGCCTTTATTAAGTTTTCATTAAGTACGTATAAAAATTGAGCTAGTGACTGCAGGTCGGTCAACATCATTATGAAAATCCCCTGCCTCAGTAACCACCGGTAGGTCGCATCCCAGTCAAAGTGTTAAATTTGAGCCAAAAATTGAACTGCAGTTTAGCCCTTCGCAGTCCACGTATCAACAACACATATTTACCGCGTTTTCGCGGTTGTTAACTGTTGGTTTGGTTAAATTGCAAGTAGCAGAATAGGGAAATCGACTTAACCGCTCGAATAAATTTTTGTCCTTCCTAAGGAATATGGAAAATACAATTGCACGATAACATTTCACCTCGTCCGATAGCAGCTATTTTATTAAAAAGGTCGAGAAACAATTAAAAATGCCCCTGTGCTTGAAAGAACAATTTACCTTTTAGTACACATATGGCACAATACGCGGGGAACATACTATATCAACTCCACCCCAAACCACGCAAAACGATGACCGCAAAATGTCAGGTGTCTTGTCCGCCCAAACCTACCTCATGTTGCGGAAATCTTTGGACTGGCGGATGACTTCCCACGTAGAGCGACCTCCACACAGCGCGTTGTGTTTAGTAGGAGCTTCACTGTTGTGGGTTGCCGGCGTGCAGAAGTACGCCACCTGGTAAAACAAACGAGAAATGTTTTTTTATTAAATTGCTATCATTTATTCGTGCACACTAGAATACAGATTATTAGACGAGGATCAAGCAAATTGTTGTCGAGGAGTACAACTTGTATGACAGGTGAAGTCGTTTAGGTTGAAATGCATTTTGGTAAGAAATAATTTCAGCCATAGCTTTCTTGCACTAAAATATCGAATGGCAGATTTTAAGATTTTTAGAGGAAATATCACACTTCACCTACTAAAAATGCAAAACGTTTTGAACATAAATATAACTGTAAATGAAAAAAGCTCTGAAAATGGAAATAGGAAAGTGACAGATGCTGAAGAAAATACAGCAATAAACCGAAAAAAATACAATCCGTAGTAAAACAAAAGCCTATTCCAAAAGCTATTCCTACTTAAACTTCAACCCGGGTGCTCACATCACGCATGTGGGAAAACTAATTCCTAAAGTTACTGTAGCGTTACCTCGTTGAATTACCGTGCCAATTAAGCCCAATAATTTTAATCCTGATGCCTTATGAATATCCAAAGAATGCAAGCTCGATACTAACTCTTGTAGATTAGGTTAGAATGTAATATTCCCCACCGAATTGTAAAACACGTACTACACTCGATACTAACCATGGTAGATTAAAGTTAGAATGTAATATTCCACACCTAATTCTAAAGCACGTACTATATTATTTTCATTTGACGAGTGTAAGTTGAACAATATCATCCGACGGGTACACGAAAAATTCATTTCACGGCATCACATGGCCTAAACGTTCTAAAAACGCAACCCTAATCTATTTTCATTCATACGAAGCACATTTCAAAGAATATTCAGCGCTGCTGTTCAAAACATCCGGTGCATCAAATAAAGTTTCTGTAGCACGGGCACCAATAACCCAAATCACCTAGCGTTGATTTAGCGTTGATTGACCCTGGAATTCGATGTATGGGCAATTACGTAAGGCTTTTCACAATTTGTAAACAACATGAACCTCGACCTCAAACGAACGCCGAAAACACACCCCGCCACATTTTTCTTTTTCATTTTATTTTGGTCGGTTAACTGCGCATCGACGCCAGGAAACACGGTCACGTGGAGCTTCGGAAACGAGTACAAGTTTCGTAATATTTCCGCGCTCTAATATTCGATATGAAATGCAATTGGCAAGTAATTGGACCATGCTCGATACGAGCAACAACTTGGGCAATATTTGGGGGGCGCGAGGCGATGCTGCGAGTAAATGGGCGGCGATGCTTGCTGCTGTGCAATAATACTCAAGTGCAGAACTTGATGCGAGAGGCTCCGTTCTTGCTTAATCCATCGCTTGCTGGATGTAGCTTCCAATAAAATCAATAAGGCTTAATATTGCCGGTACCTATTGCCCTAATTCTACTAACTAGAACGAACACCAAAAGGTATTTCAGACGACGGAGCTTGGCTGAGTGTGGCTGAAATGCAAAAACTGACGAAGCTTCGAGTGTCACGTAGCTGTGATGATCTCACGCCTGAAAATTCGTATTTTAAATCAAAAAGAATGATTTGCACTAATTTCATACAAAATAGCTGAAAACTGTTCAGCTGTTTTGACGAATGTACAAAAGTTAAAACATCAAAGACAACATACACAAGTAAATTGCCGCTGCTCGAAAGATGATTCGTTAGCAACATTCCGCTGAGATAAGAGCAGAAAGTACCTGTCTTACACTCGATTATTTTTAACTTGATAATTATCATCCGATGATCCATGTTTCGACGTTGCCTCAGAATCAGCG
The DNA here is from genome assembly GCA_030386875.1 of Morinoia aosen. Taxonomy (NCBI): domain Eukaryota; kingdom Metazoa; phylum Arthropoda; class Malacostraca; order Amphipoda; family Talitridae; genus Morinoia; species Morinoia aosen. The sequence goes on from CM059558.1 coordinate 24,036,467, forward strand.
CACAAAATAGATAAATATTAGATTAGATTAGATGTTAGTTCAAGCCTCCCTAACCGCAACAAAGATGTTCCATTGAGAGGGAGAAGGGAAGCACCATTAGTATGGACTTAAGAGAACGCGGAATCTATGCACAAGGTACATACAAACAATAAGTTAAAAAACAAGTTCATGAAACAAAGATAAAAGTTGAAGAAGAAAGTGAACCGAAATAAGATGAAGGTGGTCCTTAACAAAACAAGATAAAACATTCAATTTCAACAAAAAAAGGCCTACTCAAGACTCAGCTTTGGGCATAACATATTCCCCCAGGGAGTACTTATTTCCATAGATACAATAATAATAAAAATATCCCCATGAGGGGTATTTCGACTTCGCTTTCGACTCAGCTAATAAAGTAAATAAAGCAATACTCGAGATTAGACTAGTCCTAATTGTTAGAAAATGTATTCTAAATCTTTAAAGACGTGGCCTCCATTTCCCCGAACATCGCTCACCTTCAATTACAGTCACACTCAGGGAAAGAAAGAATGACTTCACAATTCCAAAATTCTGCGCAATTGATCAAATAACGTCAATCATTGAGACGTAAGCCAAAAAAAGCACAATGAAAACGTGCTTCAAAGTGGCATATCAGTTCCAAATCGTCCCACAAACAGTGTGAATATTCCTTGAAGTGTGAGCTCATGATCACAGAGCAAATTCTCCCCCACGGAAAGCTCTAAGTGCGCGATGCTGGTAGCAGAAACCACTCAACGACAAGTCCAGTTGGCTTCATCTAAAATACATGGGCGCGACAATGCGTTTTAGAGGCCATTTTTGCGCGGACCGAGAGCGCAGCAGAAAGCAAGGTAAGCGCAGACGTCGCTAAATGCGCCAAATGAACCACAAATGACAGGCAGAGCTTTCAGACGAGCGCACTTTTGGTGAGGCTGTAAAGTGCGCTAATGTGGCCTGGGTCTTGCCACGGCACAGACTCGTCGCGCTCCCGACCTAGTTTCTTAAGAAAACTCTGCAAATTCGACTTTTTGAACAAACCGTAACACGTATGCACAGAAAGTACAATTCTTGCTCAAGCAAGAATATGAAATTCTAGAATCGTTGCAATGAAAAACAAAGGTTTCACCCTGGTTTCTTCTAGGAAAACATTGGAAGTTCGACTTTTTTAGCACACCGTAGCATGTAGGCATAGGAAATACAATTCTTGCTCAAGCAAGAATATGATATTCTAGAATAGTTCTAATGAAAAACAAAGGTTTCACCCTGGTTTCTTCTATGAAAACATAGGAAGTTCGACTTTTTGAGCAAACCGTAACACGTAGGCACAGAAAGTACATTGCTCAAGCATGAATATGAAGTTCAAGTATTGTCGTTAAAAAAATATAAAGTGGTCACCGGCGACTTAATTTCTTTAAAGAAAACTCAGGAAATTTGAATCTTTAAACAAACCGAAACAGTAACACGTTTACGGGCAAAGTACAGTTATGTTTAAGAAAGAGCATGCAATTCAAGTATCGTAGTTATAAAAAACAACGGTGCCACTTACAAGCAGGGAGCAAAAAGTCGGCTGGCTCGTGTAAATGCTTGAATTACCACAATATTAAATAATCCTCAAAATCTGCAAAATCAAGCAGGGTGAAATCGGTGAGCACAATTTGGAGTCGCAAGTAAAATATTCAGAATACTGTACAATTCACACATCGCTTAAGTAACGCCATGTAATTCTGTTATGACGCTATGAGTAATAAATATTAGGGTAACCAAGTGTTTTGTTCCATGAAAAGACTTCCACTTTCTTAGACCTGCCTCGGAAATAAAATGGTTGCATGTTAACCATAGACAGAATTGACGAATAAGCCAAGTTGTTCTTAAAGCTCTGGTACCGAATTATCGCTGAGAGCGTGAGATTAGAAGTTAGTTTATGCCTCCCTAGCTGCCACAAAGTCGTTTCAAAGAGAGGAAGGCACCATTTAGTAATGAGTTAAAGGAACGCGGAATCTATACACAAGGTGAACAGAAACAACGAGTTGAGGAAGAAGTTCAAGAAAAAAGATAGAAGTTGAAGAAGAAAGTAGTAGATGCTGAAAAGTAGGATAGCAGTGAACCGAAAAAAGATTGTCCGTAACAAAGCAAAAAACTATTCTATTGCAACGAGAGAAAAGCCTACCTCACCTCAAACTCGGGACTTCAAATTTCTCCTGGGGGCTCTAATTCTCATAGATACAATAGCTGTATCCCCGTCAATAGAATTAATGCTGGGGCATAAACTGATGCAATTCAGGTTGCCAGCAAAATGTGTGGTAGCACACAGCGAAAACAAAACTCGAAAGACCTAAGCTTGCCTCATGTACCGTCCCAACGGAATACGCTATTCGGAAATCCGGTCCCTGGATTTCATTCGAGCGAGCCCCTACACAACGTAGGCGCAGAGCACTTATTGGAGTTCCTCAAAACTGGCACTCTCAGGTGCACACGATTAGCGTCAGTCGACTAAGGAATAGCAGTCAAGTCCTTTAAAATCCGAGATTAAAAATGAAGCCTGCAACTCGATACGATCGACTCGAGCGCACAGCAACGGGCGTCCAAAGGAACGTGAAGTACTGCTAAACTTCGGACTGGAGGTAAAAAAAAGACGAACTGTTACCATGCAGTTCTTTTTTTCTGAGCTGAATGCTTCCTCATTTTACTTTAAAATTATTGCCACTTTTGCAAGAAACAGTGATTGATTGCCCTCAGAATTTTTTGTTTCAGGTCAAGGTGAACGCGTCTCGATCTGACACTAAAATCCAAACGGAAAATATGGCCGTTGCAAAATACGTAAAAGAAATACAATACAAATTAGAGAGATACTATAGAAATACAATACAAATTAGAGAAATACAATACAAATAATAATAATAAAACACAATTTAGAGATATATGGTGTGGTTGAGAGCATACGTTAGTTATGCTGTCGGTGTAACCTTGACTAAAGTAAGCGCGACCTAAGATGCTATCAAATGGAGTAGCCTCACCAGCGGTGCCAAAACGCTCTAGAATTACAAAAATTCTAAGCAAGACTTTTATATTTAGCGGTTTTCGGACGTCTGCTATGCCGAGTCTTAGGACGTCCGCTATGCCGAGTTTCACGATTTTGGATGACCGCCCTATAGCATTCAAAGGTGTCAGGTTGTATGCGAATGACCTGTTATTTCTATCAAAAGCTTCTATTGTTATATTTACTCTTCTGACGCACACAACCGTATGCAACCTAAGGAATTAGCCAAGAAAGTTTTAGTCCCGAACCATAGCAAATTATAATTGATTACATGGATTAATTTGGGCCTCTTTGACAAAAACAAGGGCGTTCCATAGAGAAGAAGAAGGAAATTACCATTTAGTATGAACGGACTTTGAAGGAACGCAAAATTTATTCACAAGGTAAATCGAAATACTAAGTTCAGAAAGAAGTTCTTGAAACAATGTTAAATTTGATAAAGAAGTAGGTGTTGTAAAACAGTACTCTAGTGGACCGATTAAAAAGGTCCGTAACAAAACAAAAACTATTTTATTTCAGCAAAACAGGCCTACCTTACCTTTAGCTCGGAACCTCACATATTCGCACAGGAAACTCTCTCATAGAAATAATAATTACATCTTCCTGAGGAGAAAGATTGCAATAACGCAATCTAATAGACACACGTAACCATTGATAATGAGAGACAAAAGGATTATGGAGGAGCTGCATTCATGCTCCCAGTGCCAATTCTATGTCCAAAAAAAACAACAAAAGAAAATTATATCAGGGGGAAATTGAGGGCATCCATAGCTCCTGCTGGTAACACTTCATTTTTTTGCAGACAGATGGCGTGGTTGACTCCTGACAAATGAAGTCACTGACGTGCAAGAGCTGCCTCAAACAATATACACTGGGTCAAAAAATGTCGAAGCTGAGACAGAATGTGAGAGACCGAGTTGAAGGTTAGGTAGGCCTTCATTTTGTTGAAATAGAATAGGTACAATATACACTGGGTCAAAAAATGTCGAAGCTGAGACAGAATGTGAGAGACCGAGTTGAAGGTTAGGTAGGCCTTCATTTTGTGGACCTAATTGGTTGGCTAATTGGTTATGGACTTTTTTTCGGTTCACTGCAGTCCTTTTTTTCAGCACCTACTACTTTCTTCTTCAACCCATATCTTGTTTCATAAACTTCTTTCTTAGCTTACTGTTTGTATGCACCTTGTGCATTGATTCAACGTTCCCCTAACTCCATACCAAATGGTGCCTTCATCCTTCCTCTCTTTGAACATCTTTGTCGTAGTAAAGAGAGGCTAAAAATTTCTTATAATCAATCACTCAGCTGAGGCAGAGCCAACTCTTGCAGACGCTCTCACTGAACACATAGTAGGTGAGGCGCGACAATTAAAGGCGCGACAATTAAGGCGCGACAATTAAGGCGCGACAATTAAGGCGCGACAATTAAGGCGCGACAATTAAGGCGCGACAATTAAGGCGCGACAATTAAGGCGCGACAATTAAGGCGCGACAATTAAGGCGCGACAATTAAGGCGCGACAATTAAGGCGCGACAATTAAGGCGCGACAATTAAGGCGCGACAATTAAGGCGCGACAATTAAGGCGCGACAATTAAGGCGCGACAAGTAAGGCGCGACAAGTAAGGCGCGACAAGTAAGGCGCGACAAGTAAGGCGCGACAAGTAAGGCGCGACAAGTAAGGCGCGACAAGTAAGGCGCGACAAGTAAGGCGCGACAAGTAAGGCGCGACAAGTAAGGCGCGACAAGTAAGGCGCGACAAGTAAGGCGCGACAAGTAAGGCGCGACAAGTAAGGCGCGACAAGTAAGGCGCGACAAGTAAGGCGCGACAAGTAAGGCGCGACAAGTAAGGCGCGACAAGTAAGGCGCGACAAGTAAGGCGCGACAAGTAAGGCGCGACAAGTAAGGCGCGACAAGTAAGGCGCGACAAGTAAGGCGCGACAAGTAAGGCGCGCCATGTAAGGCGCGCCATGTAAGGCGCGACCAGTAAGGCGCGACGAGTAAGGCGCGACGAGTAAGGCGCGACAAGTGAGGCGCGACAAGTGAGGCGCGACAAGTGAGGCGCGACAAGTGAGGCGCGACAAGTGAGGCGCGACAAGTGAGGCGCGACAAGTGAGGCGCGACAAGTGAGGCGCGACAAGTGAGGCGCGACAAGTGAGGCGCGACAAGTGAGGCGCGACAAGTGAGGCGCGACAAGTGAGGCGCGACAAGTGAGGCGCGACAAGTGAGGCGCGACAAGTGAGGCGCGACAAGTGAGGCGCGACAAGTGAGGCGCGACAAGTGAGGCGCGACAAGTGAGGCGCGACAAGTGAGGCGCGACAAGTGAGGCGCGACAAGTGAGGCGCGACAAGTGAGGCGCGACAAGTGAGGTGCGACAAGTGAGGCGCGACAAGTGAGGCGCGACAAGTGAGGCGCGACAAGTGAGGCGCGACAAGTGAGGCGCGACAAGTGAGGCGCGACAAGTGAGGCGCGACAAGTGAGGCGCGACAAGTGAGGCGCGACAAATGAGGCGCGACAAGTGAGGCGCGACAAGTGAGGCGCGACAATTGAGGCGCGACAAGTGAGGCGCGACAAGTGAGGTGCGACAAGTGAGGCGCGACAAGTGAGGCGCGACAAGTTAGGCGCGACAAGTAAGGCGCGACATGTAAGGCGCGACAAGTAAGGCGCGACAAGTAAGGCGCGACAAGTAAGGCGCGACAAGTAAGGCGCGACAAGTAAGGCGCGACAAGTAAGGCGCGACAAGTAAGGCGCGACGAGTAAGGCGCGACAAGTAAGCGCGATAAGTAAGGCGCGACGAGTAAGGCGCGACGAGTAAGGCGCGACAATTCAGCAGACAATTCGATGCCCAAGCAAATGCTGGTAAGGTTCGAGTTTGGGCAGTAAAAGAAAGAAACTTCCTTATTTATGAGACCGCTAAGGATGCGACTTCAAAAACACCTGATCCCTGAACGAGAAATTCAGGCATTCTCTGTTCCAGCATGGACCTCAAACACCACGGGTTAAGGAAACGATGAACATACCGAAAAAGAAAAGCCAAATGACAAAATCAGCATTAACTAAGTATCTTTACAACGTACTTCTAGTTCTTCCAAAAATTCAACACTTTGACTGTGACGTGCGCCACCGGTGGCCACGGAGGAAATTTTTTTTAATGCTGCTGAACGACTAGTAGTCATTAATACATTTTTTTTAATACCTGATCGAAACTAAATGAAAGTACGATTCAGTTAATGTTTCCTATTTTCAACATTTCTTACTACATTTTACTTCAAGTTTGAGTTGAATGTTAAACTTCAGTTTTACCTGCCGCAGTCAAAGTGTTGAATCAGTTGATGCATCAGCTTTGACTTTTCAAAAACGGCTCTCAAAGTGTTAGTGCTCCCGACGTCTTTAAACATCGGTGTGGGAAATAGTGCATTTTTCAGATCGCATTTTACTCACGTGAGCACATGTGGACTTTGATGCTATTACCAGGGATCAATAGAAAGCGAACGGTGTGTCCTCAATTGAGGATCCATTAGGTGATCGACGTGCCAAAGAACGTCCGTGAGAAAAAAACGTTTGTTTTGATTAATGTGCGCGTGAACCTTAAACTGGGTGATGACGGTTAAGAGATGGTAAATTAACTTGCTGAGGAGGGTAAAGAGATGGTAAATTATCTGGCTGAGGAGGGTAAAGAGATGGTAAATTATCTGGCTGAGGAGGGTAAAGAGATGGTAAATTAACTGGCTGAGGAGGGTAAAGAGATGGTAGATTTAGTGGCTGAGAAAGGTAAAGAGATGGTAAATAAACTGGCTGAGGAGGGTAAAGAGATGGTAAATTATCTGGCTGAGGAGGGTAAAGAGATGGTAAATTATCTGGCTGAGGAGGGTAAAGAGATGGTAAATTACCTGGCTGGGAACGGTTAAGAGATGGTAAATTAACTGGCTGAGGAGGGTAAAGAGATGGTAAATTATCTGGCTGAGGAGGGTAAAGAGATGGTAAATTATCTGGCTGAGGAGGGTAAAGAGATGGTAAATTACCTGGCTGAGGAGGGTAAAGAGATGGTAGATTTAGTGGCTGAGAAAGGTAAAGAGATGGTAAATAAACTGGCTGAGGAGGGTAAAGAGATGGTAAATTATCTGGCTGAGGAGGGTAAAGAGATGGTAAATTATCTGGCTGAGGAGGGTAAAGAGATGGTAAATTACCTGGCTGGGAACGGTTAAGAGATGGTAAATTAACTGGCTGGGAACGGTTAAGAGATGGTAAATTAACTGGCTGAGGAGGGTAAAGAGATGGTAAATAAACTGGCTGAGGAGGGTAAAGATATGGTAGATTTAGTGGCTGAGAAGAGTAATATAGGGTAAATTATGAGGGGTTAGTAATTTCAACGTAGAGCATGAGAAGGTTTATCTTTATAATATTGCGGTTTTAACTATCGGTGTCACATTCTATGCGATTTTGTCGTTCTCGCTCGTATGGATAAATGTATGTACTTTATAGATACATAAATGTACATTGCATGGCTCAACAGTTAAATAATTTTACTTATACACAAGTATCCGTGGAAAGGATAGCTGGAAATCTAAAGAACGTGCCAACTCTAGTCAGGCATTACATGAAGATTATGATTATAAATACGTTTTAAACTCCCTTTAACAAAACAAAGATGTTTAAGGAGGGGAAGGGTGAAGGCACCATTTAGTACGGAGCAAAGGGAACGTGGAATCAATGCATAAAGGGTATTCCTGCAAAGGATCGCGTGCGCTCAGAAACTGTAAATTAAGAAGAAAGGTTATGAGAGAAGACAAACTGTAAATTAAGAAGAAAGGTTATGAGAGAAGACAAACTGTAAATTAAGAAGAAAGGTTATGAGAGAAGACAAACTGTAAATTAAGAAGAAAGGTTATGAGAGAAGACAAACTGTAAATTAAGAAGGAAGGTTATGAGAGAAGACAAACGTTGAAGAAGAAAATAGTAGGTGCTGAAAAACAGGGCAGCAATGAACCGAAAAAAGATGGTCCATAACAAAACAAACAAAATCTTATTTCAACAAAAAAACGGCTTACCGAACTCTCAGCTGAGGACCTCCCAGTTTCCTCTGGTAGTGCTACTTCCCATAGATACTAGAGTTGTATCCCCCTGAGTGGGGCATTACATGTTTTTTGCTAATACTGTAGAGTAATAACTGTCGTTGCAATTATATTTTCACGAGCACATCGGAGTAATAAAATTTGATTAGATATTCTTGAGGTCAGCGCAACTCGAATTACAGCGGAGCTGTTCATAAAAGAAACCAGTACCGACAAAACAGAAGTGCTAATTTTTATTGTAGACGCATTTATATATCTTCTATCTATACTATAATAAGAGCCCTGTCCGTTCGTCCGTGTGCCACACCCCCCAGCCTGCAGTGTGAGATGAGCGTATCTGTGATACAAGCTTCATCAACTCCACAATTTTCGGTGCCTTAAGGAGTCGGAATGAATATCACGTGTATTGTTAATAAATAGGAACGTGTGTCACGTAATTTGTCAAACATTGTTATACATTTTTGACTTGTTGTGTGCACTCGTTATTTATAATAAAAAACGTTGATTCTCACAAGTTTGTATAATTAGAACTACGATATATATATATATATATATAAATATATATATATATATGGGAATGCATTATATTCAAAAATTACAATAAAATTATGTTCAATACCACTCAACGAATACAGAAGTTAACTAGCGTAATACACACTGTAAAATTAAGAAAAGCACCTCCTGCAATGAATTGCGTAACGCAAAGGCAAGGTTCACTGCTGTGCTCTCTCTTCTGGCGAGGCTCATCTACATTAATTTCTTCAGTTTTGTCTCAGAGCACACGCCACGTTTGAATTTTGAATATCGTTAAGCGAAACTTAACTCTTGTAATTGACAGACTAAGTCAATGAAAAACCCGTCAAAAAAGTGCCATTATTTTTACCGGTGTAAGTGAGCCGGTATCATAAGAATCTCTATTTTGTGTAATTTTTAATTAACGCAAGCGGAGACCGATCAGTCTAAAATGACCTCGATGCAAAGTTCGCCTATTCGTCGCGTTGAGTTACTACCTCATTTATTAAAGTCTCGTAGCTGTCTAAATATCAGCGATTTAATATCAGCAAGTTTAACCATTTGTTTGTTTCGCTCGAAACTTTTAGCTCTCTTCGTTAGGCGCTGCTAAAGCATTTGATGCATTTTCGAGCATGAGATTCGTATTCTTGATTTAGTTAAAAAAAACTGTGGCGCTCATGAAATTTTCACGAGTAGTTATGTATCTGTGATACACTCATTTCAGAGATGAGTCAGTTTCTCCCGATAGGTTGCCAAAGCTTTGACATTTGATAGTTGAGGAAGCCCATAGAAAATGAAAAGTTAATTGCAAAAGCTTCCGTTCCGAGCTGCTTGTGCAAGAAGTGCTTGTGCACGAGCAGCTTGTGCAAGAAGTGCTTGTGCAAGAGGTGCTTGTGCAAGAAGTGCTTGTGCAAGAAGTGCTTGTGCAAGAAGTGCTTGTGCAAGAAGTGCTTGTGCAAGAAGTGCTTGTGCAAGAGGTGCTTGTGCACGAGCTGTTTGTGCACGAGCTGTTTGTGCACGAGCTGTTTACGAGTTGTTAGTTTACAAGTTGCTTTCTAGTTGTTTTGGAGCTGTTTACGAGTTTTATAAAAGTTGTTCACGAGTTTTTTAAAAGTTGTTTACGAGTTTTTAAAAGTTGTTTACGAAACGTAGTTGATAATGACAAAAATTAGTTACGAATTAAGCGTTCACGAATTTGCCTAAACTTGAGCTTATTTTGAAGCAGAGGAAAAATCGACTAACCGCTGCGGGTGTCGTCGAGAATTGAGCCGGTTTTCATTACCTCAATTATCTCTCTACTAAAAGCTTGGCTATTAATCACTGGGAAATGTAGCAGATCAAACACACAGTAAACAACAGGGCGTTTTGCTCAGAAATGTTACACTCTTAGAATTAGTTAATTTAGTTGACTTATTTTAGTTTGTTTCCATGATTTTTTATCAATGCAGCAAAAGTACTCTAAAATTGCCAGTAAGAAATTTATTTAGTATTTTAACGCTTCGTTGGCGTGTTTTCATAATCTCTGCTTTCCAATGAGACGTCATTGCTCGCTCTTGCGGAAAAAATTAAATAATTGGTCGATTCTCTATCAGCATCTCCTGAAAATTCTCGTGGATATTTTCCTACCTCCCATGCTTGACAACTTTTGCACGTAAGAGCGCAGTTCATTTGCTTGAAACTAAAAAGAGTGAGAGTGAAATCTAAAAGCTTAGTATACCAATTTCAACGAAAGAAAGGACAAACCTCAACACCTGCGCAGTTGATCTGTCTCGGTGATAAATGACACTAAAATCATCTGGCTTTACATATATTGCGGAATTTATTCTTACCTTAATTTTTTATCACAAATTTACGTGAAATCGAATACGCAATAAATGGAATCCCCCGGAAGACACCGCACGTTGCCACCGCTCTAATAAATCAATGGCGCCAATGAAAATATTCAATCAGTGCTCGGAATATTCAAAAATTGCGCGACAATTCATCATTGAGAATTTTCAGGCGAAGGACTCAGTAATCTATTCCCATCGTGCTCGCCGTGGCATGTTGGAATTGGATTCGAATTATTCTTTCATGCTTACTAATTACTTGGACAGTTTTTGCATCATTAATAAACTGGACAAAGAAGCTCAAGGCAGGAGCAGGCGCATCGCTCAGCGAACATCTCTCATCAGGAAACGAAAACTTCAACTTCTAATTTAGGCTATTTAGCTACAAATCTGTCACTGATAGAAATCGAAATAACAGTGAAAATAATGGAGACATGGCCACCATGACAGAACTAAAAGTGCAAGTCTTAAAGCTGAAATTTTTCACACATTGAGTAGTGCATTCGAGTGCTGGATGGAGAGACAATGAAAATCAAGGCGACGTGGCAACCATTCCAGAGCTAAAAGCATAAATTTTAAAGTTGAATATCTGTCAATCATAGAGCAGAACCATCGAGGGTTGGACTAACAACTGAGAGAAATTTCGATGATATTACAACCTTCAAAAAAATTAACGCGTGATGTATGTTAGCAGATGACGCTAAATTCAGACGTCTTTATAGCCTAATGCAGTCCTGTGAGATACGTAAAACTTGCACTGGCACGAGCGTCTCAAATGCTGCTGATATCGCGCAATTTTCCCGTCTCCATGGCGGAATATTTAGAAGCTGTGAATGTTGGAAAAGTGGGCAATAAAATTTGAATATTCGTTCATCAAATTAGCTTGCCACAGATAAAACTGAAGTATAATATTCAACTCAAATTTAAATTCAATTGTAGAAAGCAACGTTAAAAATAGTAAACATTAACCGGATCGTGCCTTCATTTAGTTTTGATTACGTATTTAAGAAAATTTTATGTGTGACAGCTGGTCGGTGAGTAGCATAATAAAAATTCCCTCAATGACCGCCGGTGGCTCACTTCTCAGTCAAAAGTGTCATGCTATTGACGGGATTACTTTATTTATTCATTTTCATATTTAACCCCGGAAACCCAGATTCAAGACGCCGCGAGATCAACACGCCAGATGACCTCGAGCAATACCTGATGCAACAACTCAATATGACATCAAAACAAGTCATGGGTGACTAGACTAGGTGATCTCCTCAATTTGATTGTCAGTTTTCGTGCTAGTTTAACCCCAATTAGATATCAAATCAGCTTATCCTCAACTTGATGTTAGCTTAACCTGAATCTATACAAATGTTTAACAGATGTGTTTGTAAACATTTATGATAGGTGTATGTGAACTTTTGCAACAACGCAATCAGCAATTTTTACCTCCCAATGTTACTGTGATTTTTTTTCATTTTTTACCACTAAAGTTTTCTTTATTACGCGTAAACCATATTAGCTGATTATATCATTGTCATTAGGTGATCCCCTAAATTCCCTAGACTAGGTGATCCCCTAAATTAGTCAATTTCATTTTCATCCCCTAAATATGTCAACTTCGTATTAATTTAACCTCAATTAGGTATCATGTCAGTAAACCTCAACGTGATGCTCGTTCAACCTGAATCTATACAAGTGTATAACAGATGTGCTTGTAAACATTTATGACAGCTGTGTGTGAACTTTTGAAACAACGCAATCAGCAATTTTTTACCTCCCAATGTTACTGTGAATTTTTCCTCTTCTTAACCACTTAAGTATTATTACGCGTAAACCATATTAGCTGATTATATCATTGTCGTTGTAATCTTCTTATAATCTGATTATATCATTGTCGTTGTAATCTTCTTATAATCTGATTATATCATTGTCATTATAATCTATCAGCAATTTTTCACTTACCAATATTACTGTGAATTCTTCCTTATTTACCACTACAGTTATTATTACGCGTAAACCATATTAGCTGATTGTATCATTGTCATCATAATCTTTAAAACTTATTCCCTCTTGTATGTGAACTTATGAAAACGCCCTCAGCAATCTGTTTGCACCAATGTAGTGATATCGAACTCCAATATTATAACAAATAAATAATAGATGTGTGTGTAAACATCTATGACATCTGTGTGTCACATTTTGTAACATCGCAATTAGTAATTTTTCACCAACCAATGTTACTGTGAATTCTTCTCTATTTACCACTACAGTTATTATTACGCGTAAACCATATTAGCTGATTGTATCATTGTCGTCATAATCTTTAGAAATTTATTACCTGTTGTATGTGAACTTGCGAAAACGCCCTTAGCAATCTGTTTGCACCAATGTTGTGATATTGAACTCCATTATCACTCGCTCATGGACTGAGTTTGTGTGTACTCACGAAATCGCGCTAGATTTTTCTCTTTTACTCTATTCTCTCTTACTTAATAAGCTACTTTTTAGACTGAAATATCCCTTTAAGCTTGACTCTGTATTTCGTCTTAAGCTCTATAGTACCTAATTCTTACTTTTACTTATTTTAAATGACTGATCACCCTGTAATATTTGAGGAAATCGATCCAGATTTCAATCATTTGAACAGAATATATCCAAACCTAAACGACTCTCAAGAGTGTAGGTATACTAATATATCAGAATTCAACGAAACTATACGAATAACTGACCGAGATTTCTCACTCCTGTGTTGGAACTGTAGGTCACTCTATCCAAAATTGGAAGAGATACAATGTACTATTACTGAACTTAAATATAACCTAGACGTGATTAGCTTCACCGAAAGCTGGCTAGATGACTCGACTAAAGACATGATTCGATTTGAAAATTATCATAGTTACCATTCGCTAAGAAAAAACCAGCGGGGCGGAGGCATCAGCACATATATATCTAACCACATAGACTCGAGAACCATAGCAAGTGCAACCATGAATCAGGATCATATAGAATCACTCTTCGTAGAACTTTTTAGAGATGGTAAACGCATTGTGCTTGGAACGGTGTATAGGCCTCCTACAGCCTGTCCTATATCCTTCCTGAATGAATTGAATCGTATTATTTCTCAGTTCAACAGGCCCTTATACAATGACATAATAATATGCGGTGACTTCAATTATGATCTACTGAAACATGAAAGCCATGAACCAATCTCTAATTTCCTAACTACCTTTCAGTCTCAATCCTTCCTTCCGATCATTACAAAGCCTACACGAATAACCTCAGAGTGTGCTACGCTGCTTGACAATATCTTTATGACAGACCCTAGTGATTTTCTTGCTGGAATAATTACTTCTGACTTATCAGATCACTTCCCAGTTTTTCTTATTAAGAAAAATGTCTATATTGCTTGCACCAAGGCACGGGCTGAAACTTACTCATATCGTAAAATAAACGAATCAAATCTTGAAGAAATGCGCACCTTTCTAGAAGAATCAATGCCTACATTGCACATCTCTCAACAAAACAATAATACTACGAGCATTGATGAAGCAGTAGTAAAGTTGACTGAAACTATAATGACCGCATACAATCAGTGTTGCCCAATTGTAACTCGTACAGTTACCTCGAAAAATAAACATAAGCCCTGGATTACCAGAGACATCGTGATAAATATAAAGAAACGTCAAGCGTACCTAGCCCTCCTTTGCGAAGGCCGAATGTCTAGAGAAACATATAACCGATTTAGAAACTATGTAACAAACCAGATAAGAACATCAAAAAAGAACTACTTTACGCTCAAGTTTACTCAATTCAAAACTGACGTTAAAAAGATTTGGCATCTCCTTAACTCCTGCTGTAAACCGAATAATGCCGATAAAAAGAAAATTGAATATGTTGTTCAAGATAATGTAAAATATCATGAGAAGAAAGAAATTGCTAATCTCTTTAACAACTTCTTCGTAAACGTAGGGAAAACAATAGCTGATGGTATTCCAAGTGAACCTACTGATCACCTGGAATTTATGGATCATATTCGAGAACCCAACTCCTTTTTCTTTACGCCTACAAACTCCTCCGATGTAATTACGTGCATAAACAACATGAAAAATAAATCGAGTGGGTTACAAACGTTTCCGACTAAAGTACTTAAAGTTATTGCTGACATTGTAGCCCCACTGATATCAAATATTATTAACCAGTCTCTCTTACTAGGCACTTTCCCGAACTCCCTCAAAGTTGCTAGAGTAACCCCTATCTTTAAAAGTGGTGAAAAAACCTGTGTAAACAATTATCGACCTATCTCCATTCTACCAATTATTAGCAAAGTATTCGAAAAGGTTGTGTATAAAAAAGTGTACTCTTATTTTGAACAAAAATCATTTCTCTACGATAAACAATACGGTTTTCGCTCTAAAAAATCAACAACACAGGCTATATTAAATCATTTACAATTCCTCTATTCTAATATAGATGAAGGAAAGCCTGTCTTCTCTGTATTTCTTGACTTCCGAAAAGCATTTGATTGTGTGGACCATAAAATACTATTATCGAAACTACACTGTTATGGCATTCGAGGGATTGCCCATGATTGGTTCAGATCATACCTAACAAATCGGAAACAATACGTTGTCATTGACGACGCAAAATCAGACCCACAGACAATTAGCCATGGAGTTCCACAAGGATCTGTTCTCGGGCCTCTCTTGTTTCTGATTTTTATCAATGATATTGTAAAATCTACATCATTCTTCAAATTCATACTTTTTGCCGATGACAGTACGCTTTCTGCGGTCCTTCCGAACCAAAATCCTGCTATGATTGTGGAGAGTATAAATACTGAACTACACAAGGTTTCATCGTGGCTCAAAGCTAATAAAATAAGCCTAAATATCGATAAAACAAATTATATTACTTTCTCATACAAGAAAGATGTATCTCTCCCATGCATTAAAATTGGCGAAGGTGAAATCGAAGAAACCAACTCATGTAAGTTTCTGGGCATCATAATAGATAAACATCTGACCTTCAAAGAGCACATCACTCATATTAGTTCTAAATTATCAAAATCCATCGGAATCCTAAATAAAGTTAAAAATTTTCTGCCTGAAACAGCTTTACAAATGCTCTACCGAACGCTCATTTCTCCATACTTGCAATACGGAATAGAAGCATGGCACGGAACTGATAAAAATAAAACCAACAAAATTTTTACTCTGCAGAAAAGGGCTGTCAGAGCGGTAAAGAACCTAGAATATAATGCTCACACAAATGATTCTTTCAAAAATTTACAAATACTTAAACTTTCGGATCTATACAAAATCTCCATCTGTAATTTCATTTACAAAACATTAAGAAATGATGGCGACAATAGCCTAAGACAATTATTGACTGCGCAAACTGGTCATCACGACCATTTAACCCGAAATAGAAGTAAATTCATGCTTCCTTATTATTCAAAGGCCAGGTCGCAACACAGTATTCTCTTCGTTGGAACCAAAACTTGGAACTCTATACCTGCAGAGATCCGTGAATGTAATTCGTACAAAGTATTCAAAAGACATCTTGAGTCTCACTTCCTATCAGAATACTAGTAGTGTAAGATCACCGTGTCGGAATCTTGCCTCCTACATGTAACTAATGATAATGTCATAATGTAACTTGCCTTGTGTACCATAACCAATCTTCTCTCTGCTCTTGAATCGTTTTATCGAACATACTGTTAAATATAGCCGACTTGTAAAATATCGAGTTAATCATCTCAATGATCAGTCTAATGCGAAACTAGGTTAAGTGAACTAGGTTAAACTTTTGTACACCCTAGAATAGCGTGATGGTAGGATGCCCTAGAAGTCGCTGAACTTATTCGGGCCCACAGGTAGCTATACTCAAATTTGACCATTGTACTAGACTTAAGTAAAACTCTACCTCTGTATCACCTACCTCTGTATCTCCTGTGGTAAATAAATTGTTTAAATTGTTTAAATTTATCATTGGAAGCTAGCACTAGTTCAGCAACTAATGAAAGAAACAGCAGGTAGTGTAGCAAAGTTTCGCAAAACTTCTACAGTTTTATTATGAGCGTTCGAACTTGAACAAACCAAAAATCTATAAAAGTTTCCATGAGTTTGATTCTATTACTTCAAATTTAACAAATTTACCCACTCGTTTGAGCACTGTATTCCTCCAGTCTTCTGAATATGAATGCACGGATGAAATTAGACCATACCATCATATATCAATGATCAGCATGCATTTTGTGTAGCATTGAAAGGGAAAATTTAGGTTTTGTAATAGGGCTACTTTAACCCTATATTTTATTTCGCGAGCAAAAAAAAGTTTAAATTTTAAACAATACTAGGGGAATATTTTTAATGCTTTATTAGGCTCATCATGAGCCCCAGTCTAAATCTACACAAAAATCTTTTCGTGCTTCATCGTTTTATCAGGCGTTATTCATGCTCCCGCTGATGACCACAAAAAAATTAATTTCATGTAAATGGTTGAGTGCCGAAAGTTTCAAGCTGAAATCACGCTTTCAACCTAAAGTAACGATGAGCATGTTGTGCCCAAAAGATTATGGCCCCCTAATTGATCCCACTGCATAATTATTGCAGCATACCGAAGATCTACGGTCGAATATTCTGTCTCGCATTGGAGATTTACTTCGCACACTGACTGCGGTGGGTTAACATAAGTTCAATATCCAACTCAAATTTAGAGTCAAAAGTTGTTACAAATTTTATAAATAGCAAACACACACTTGTTAAAATAAACACCATTCCCTTGAAAAGATTGCTAAAAAATTTTCAAACGACCCATTGATTGGTCGTTGTGCAGCTGGAAAAACTCTAGCACACACCGCAGTGAATGTTTTAAATTATCAGATTCTGAAGCAATGCAAGCAATAAGTGGAGCGCCGAACTCACTTTTTCAACTACACTTCATAAGTTGTGCATAATAAAACTATAAGTGCTGGTATTTATATCTAACTTCAATTATTTTTCATAGAATAACCAGCAGGCTCGTAGAGTTTTTGTTCGTTAAATTTTCGAGCAAACATAAAACCTCGATAAAGGAAAATGCGATTTGAAACCTACCTCAAAATACAAAAACAAATGGGATAATAATGCATATGAGACCTGTACCACTTCCTAGCTACGATGCGCTCAAACATTATTGTTTGAATGCGGTTGAATTGAACGCTAAAAACATTAAATAATTAACCCAGCAAGCTACCGACATTTCCTCGCACATTTTTTATTAAAATTGTTTTTTATGAACAACGTTCAAATGATTCATGCTCCCATGATGCCAATGACATCAACTGATGCAGGCTGCTTACAACACTTTGAACGCAACGGGAGCCGCCGGTGGTGACGGAGGGGAATTTCCTTGTGCTGCTGACCGACCAGTAGTCTCAAATTCATTTATCATAAGTACTTAATCAAAACTAAATGAAGACAGGATTCAGTTAAACGTGCGCTATTCCAAAATCGCTAACTACAATTAAATTTAAATTTGGATCGAGTATTGAACTTCAGCTCAACCCATTGTGGTCAACAGCTTTTCACATAGAAAAACCAAAAACGTTAAATAGAATACCCCAATTATGACGACATTGAACACAATAACGTTCAACTTTCGAAAACTTTATTCAAGTGTATGCCGATGCTTATAGTATTGAAAGACAAGATCATTCAAATAATAACACGAAATTCAATTTGAGCATAGAAAACACAAATCAACATTTGCATAGATTGCTGTATTATTTCGAGCCTACTTTCTCAAACCGTGAGGAAAATAGCAATGAATTTGCGTAACAAAAATGCTACGACCAAAATTCTATGATATTTGCGTTGTTTCAGTTCAACCACCTTCTTACCGCATTCTTTAAATTTCTGAACGTTAATTCTCAATATTTTTTTCCGATTGAAAATTATAGTAGGTTCGGTTCGACCACCTTTCTCTCGGGTTCTTTCAAATCATTCGATCATCACCCACCTGTACACACTTTCTTAATACTGCGAATAAAACGATTACCTCCACAGAAAAAAGTCCAAAAACCCACCTTTGGAAGCTGCGGAGTAGCCAGCAGAGACGACGTCGCGTTCTCCACAGCCCCGTGCGGCCAGGGACATCTGGCGTTGAGGTGCGGCGGACAAGCAGGAGTGTGAGCCAGAGAAACCACATCGCTGCACACGTTCGGCTCCCATGACGGAGGATGAGCGCTGTACCAAGGGGGATACAACGGATCTCTCTGATGCCCGGACTCCGAGAACACTCCCCACCTGTACTTGGCCCACTCAGCAAGCAAGATTTTGCCGGATCTCTCTCCCGAAGAGGCTGACACGTTGGCAGACTTGAGGAAGTTCACGCCGAGCTGAATGAAGTTGCCTTGCTGGCCACACCCTCCGCTCTGCTGCGTCCAGGGAGCGTCTCCGAACACAGAGTGCGGGCTGTCCACGATTATCTGAGGATTTTGAGTCGTAATCGGGGGTTCTTCTCCGGGGGTCGTGGACGGGGGAATGCACGATCTGGACCCCCACTCCGGGGGAAGTTGGATGGTCACCGAGCCGAGGCCTGCCATGCCGTCCGTTGCCTTGTACATCGCGAACGACAGCCCTTGGAGAGACGTCTGAAAAGAAGATTTAATAACATTTAGCTGCTGCAGTTGTATAAATAATTTTTGTTATTGGTTTATCATTATTATTATTATTATTATTATATAAGAAAGTTTTAGGCTCCCTTAACCACGACAAAGATGTTCCAAGAGAGGAAAGAGGAAGGCACCATTTAGTATGGAGTTGAGGGAACGCGGAATCTATGCACAAGGTGCACAGAAACAGTAAGCTAGGAAAGAAGTTCATGAGACAAGAAAAAAGTTGAAGAAGAAAGTAGAAGGTGCTGAAAAACAGGACAGCAGTGAACCGAAAAAAGATGTTCCGTAACAAAACAAAAACCTATTTTATTACAACAAAAGGAACCCTACCTAACCTTTAGCTCGGGCCCTCACATGGTTCCCCTGGGAGCGCTAATTCCCATAGGTACAATACCTGTATCCCCCTGAGGGGTGTTATTGGTTTTAGATTTGTTGACTTCATCTCCTATTTCAGACATTCGCGATACAACATTTCCTGTTTATTGCTACCGCAAGAGAGCGAAGAGAATACTCCACTTAGTATGGATCGGTGGAAACTGGAAATATATATGTACGAGGTGTTTCCACAAACTATATCCTGCAATAACAAGTTAGACAGAAAGAAAAAGGCGAGTCAAAAAAGGTATATGGAAGAAGGAGTGAAAAGAGAAAAAAAGTGGCCACTAAGGCACAAATTATGAGAGCCTATCTATAGCAGAAGCATTCTATTTATGGCAGAGTCACCCTAACGATTTCTCCCCTGGGGAGCCAGTAGGAATAGCATACTATACACAAACCTACCTAACCTAACCCTAGCCTATCCTATACCAACTCAGGAGCTGTTCTGTGTAATTTTCGATATTGTTTAAAACAATAATTTTCCCTAATTCATGTAAAGTATTTCATTTTTTCCACCTAGCTGCCAAGAAGAGAATTATATTGCTTACATCACACCAAGGTTAAGTCCTTTATTGGAATTTTTTTTTATTCCAGGCAAAAAATACCCTTCAAAGCCGTGCCCCAAAAGAAAGATATCAATTCCTCGTAATAGCATGAATTTATTCGTCAAAAGCGGAAACTCTTTATTCTTGAAACGTTCTCGTCAATTCTTTTTTCACATGCTCTGTTCGAACGTTTTGATTCAAGTTTTGAATTTTTCTGTAAAATTGGTCACATTTTCTGAGCTGTAAAATATTTTTGAACATTTTCTATTGGCTTCAACCACGGCGATCACACATCGCTGCTTAATGAGCGTTCCAGCAACGCGAACGCGGATCTCTGCCAGAAAACTGAAGCACTGGCTGGTCAAGTGGAAGCCTTAGTTAATGCCGACTCTGCTGAACTAAATCATTTCCACGCAGCGGGAATATTTCGGGAGAATAACCTCGTTATTCAAGCGTTCTTTTCCTTCAGTTATCCAATCACTTCAATTAATCCAAAGTCATTTTTTCATAAATGTTATGAAAGTCTTAATAGTTTGAAACCTTCACTGGGCATGAGCTTACACTGAATAAATCAATAAATGGGGTAAGTGTACACCTGCCTGTATGCCACCTATGCTTTTATTTTTCGATTATTACATGGCACTTACAATTTCGATTAAAAGATTTACCTCATTAAGCCAAAGCTCAACCAAACATTTACGACTGAAAGTCGACTTCACGAGTATGTGCGGTTACCAGAAACATTTTCAAAAATCGCGCTTTTAACTGCCATATATGTATTGCCTAGCTACCGTCAACTAAAGCAATTATTATTATATATATAAGAAAGTTTTAACAACCCTTAACCACGACAAAATGTTCCAAGAGAGGAAAGTGGAAGGCACCATTTAGTATGGAGTTGAGGGAACGCGGAATCTATGCACAAGGTGCACAGAAACAGTAAGCTAGGAAAGAAGTTCATGAAACAAGGAAAAAGTTGAAGAAGAAAGTAGTAGGTGCTGAAAAACAGGACAGCAGTGAACCGAAAAAAGATGGTCCGTAACGAAACAAAAACCTATTTTATTACAACAAAAAGGAAGCCTAACTAACCTTTAGCTCGGGCCCTCACATGGTTCCCCTAGGAGCGCTATTTCCCATAGATACAATAGTTGTATCCCCCTGAGGGGTTCAAAGCAATTTCGATTCCATAAATATATCAAACGATGCAATTTAGACCCAAAAACCTACATTAAACAATGCAATTTTGATTTAAAAACTGCATCAAACAATGCAATTTTGAATAAAAAAACTGCGTCAAACAATGCAATTTTGGTTCAAAAAAACTGCATCAAACAATGCAATTTTGCTTCAAAAAACTGCATCAAACAATGCGATTTTGATTCAAAAAACTGCATCAAACAGTGCAATTTTGATTCAAAAAACTTCACCAAACACTGCAATTTTGTACTAAAAAACTACATCAAACAATGCAATTTTGATTTTAAAAACTGCATCAAACAGGGCACGTTGTAGGACTTCCAAAAATCGATGGACCTTAGATATAGGAACGCGATCCTGTTCTTGAGGTCACCCCGTGAGGACCTCTCAGCTCGAGTTTCTTTTATGCCACAATGACCACTTGACGCCGACTCTCCCACAGAGGGCCGGACGGTGGCTGGAGTAACTCGAGCTTTGATCCGCACAAAGAAGCGGTTGCTGTACATCGATTGTGCTTCTAGAGTCCCTTGTAAAGGACTACCAGTACACTCTCAAGACAACGTTCATACAGTTCTGCAGAAAAAGTAGCTCGACTTGCTACGATTGTCCCTTCTAGAGCAGGCCTTCTCAACCGGGGGTACGTGTACCTCTAGGGGTACATTTAACATACTTCATATGTTAAAATGCACAATATAGATTTACATACAACCAAGTGAGTATATATAATTTTTAATCATTAGGTGTATTTTCATAGCTCCTCAAACCTTTATCTGTGCTCAGGGTACATGAATATACGCCATTAGGCTAAGAGGGTACACGACAATGAAAGGCTGAGAAGCCCTGTTCTAGAGCTCCTAGTAGACAAGGACTACCACATAGTTCTGCAGAAAAAATCTGGCTTGACATGCAACGCTTGTCCTTCTAGAGCCCCTTGTGAAGAACTACCAGTACACTCAACACAGCGTCTCTAGTTCCTACAGTTCTGTAAAAAAGTGGTTCGAAGAGCAACTTCCATCCTGGTCAATCCTAGAGTTTAGAGGTGCGTGATGCTCGACTTCTCGTCTTCATGGAGTTTCAGAAATGGGGCCGCCTAATGTGTACTATCTAGCCAGTAATTTGATTTTCGATGGAAGCGATGTCACAAAGATACGCTTTTAGTTACATCCGCAGACCCGGAACAACGGCGGTCAGTTCTATTTTTGTTTAGTAGCCTTTTAACCTTACCAAAAGTGTAGATTATATGCTATTTTACGCCTCCCTAATCACAACAAAGGAGTTTTAAAGAGAGGAAGGAGGAAGGCACCATTAAGTATAGAGTTAAGGGGAAGCTGAATATATGTACGATGTGTATTGAAACAGTTGAGAAAGGGTTCAAGAAACAAGATTAAAGTTGAAGAAGAAAACAGTAGATGCTGAAAATCAGGACAGCAGTAAACCGAAAAGATGATGCTTAAAACTTTGACTGCGACGTGCACCACCGGTGGTACACGGAGGTAACTTTCATATTACTACTGACCGACTAGAATTCGCAAACTCAATTTTCATAAATACTTAATCAAAGCTAAATGAAGGTACGATCCAGTTCATGTTTGCTATTTTCAAAATAGTTTATTACAATTGACTTTAAAGTTAAGTTTGGCGTTGAACTTAATATCTAGTAGTCGCAGTCAAAGTGTTAACATAAAAAACATTTTATTGCAACAAAAATAAGGCTCATCTAATTTTTAACACGGGACCTCATATTTTCCCTTAAGAGGGGTAATTCTCATTGATACATCAAGCAATAGGAGCATTGTCCCTAATCACTGCCTATAATTTCAGCCGCCAACTCACTCAGGCCTCTCTGAGAAAATTATTTGAAGATTCCTAATTCAGGTACCTGAAAAATACAGTTCCCATCTGGATTAATAGATAAATCAAACAGAATATTATGATGTAGTATTCTACGACTTTCGCTGCTGATGTATTCTGAATTGCCACTGCTTATATTTCCTGGTCTAGTTTATGTTAAGTTTCAATAAACGTTTAACCTCATGTATTCCATCAATTATTGCGCAATGACGGACCGCGAGCAAACCAACATTCAAGTAATTGGTGCGGGCACAAAGTATTGAAATACTGTTAGATGTTTAAAAATTAGAATACGAAATAGAGCAAAGTAGGTAATTAAGCTTGGTGTTCAATTTGAATACGACCATTCAGAAATTGTTTCCGAACAAAGTCTTAAATTTCAAAACTTGAGCACAAAAAAAAACAGGAAAAAATGAAAAGATTCAAATTAAAGGGGCAAAATTTCTCTCACTTTACAGGTATATATAGGATTGTATGGTTTGGATTAGAACAACGAAGTAATAAAGCAGTTAGGGTTACAAGGAGGTTAGCGTTAGAAGTAACTGGTTCAAAAATGTTACTGGTCTGGGTATGGTATATCCATACCCAGCCATGCCAGCTAATAACCATAATATCCATGCAAACTGATATCATACCCAGGTTACTGGGTATATTAGTTTGTAGCCAATAGCGATGGGGCCAGTCTGGGTAACCATTACAGAGGCTCAATTTTCCATATTAATTTCATTGATAAAACTGGGACTACGCGATTACGCTCCAAATACTACGTGATAAATTGGGACTAAGAAATTACGCTCCAAATACTACGTGGTAAATTGGGACTACGAGGTAAATTGGGACTACGAGGTAAATTGGGACTACGAGGTAAATTGGGACTACGAGGTAAATTGGGACTACGAGATTACGCTCCAAATACTAGGTGACAAATAGGGACTGCGGATTATGCTCCGTATACTAAATGAGAAATTAGAGCGCTGCGAAGGAAATTACGACAGCCGAAGGAGCAAGGAGTGGGAGTTGGTAATTTATTATGACGTTCAATATGCAGTATAGAAGTTGAGAGTCTGAAAACTGAATAGAAAATGAGCACTAGAATTTCGGGCAAGACAGAGCAATGGAATTTGAGTGCTAGAAAAACAGGATCCTATGTAAAAATTCCCTCACGTAAATGAAAACTTGTACACTGAACGTAAAATTGAGCTAAAATGGCGAAGCTACTACATTTTACTCAAAAACGCGACTCTTTTATTAAAAACACAAGCAGTGTTGAAATCTCAAAGATTCAAACATTTTTGAGACCGATTTGTAAAAATTTCTCTTTAGATTGAAACACCACCACGCGTCGGTTTCAAATTTCACGCCAAAGATTGAAGCCCTGACTAAAAAATCCCGTACTAGTTTGAAAGTTCGGTCAATAATGATTTTACTATTTGTTAACAATTTTAAAAATTTCGTTGCCACATTTAGGTAATTGGAGACATTTTAAGACGTTTTACATGAATGATATTGTGCTTGCAAATGCTTAGTTCAGGCAACGGCAATTTCGACATGGCTCTTCCGGCGTTTTGCGGACGCGGACGCGAAACATGCGAAGTTTCTTGGCGGAAGACATCCGCCTCGGTATGGCTAAGTTAAGTTAATTTATTTTAGGTTTACTTAGGTTAGTTTATTTAACTCACCTAGCTTTGCCTAACCTAACATCACCTACCGTTACGTCAAAACCATATTTCAGCTTATTTACGTATCCTTTTGTTCAATTTTGTATACGACGTTCCTATAATTTCAAAGTTAACCCTTTAACGCCCACATTTTTATGCTCATATTACCGTTATGACAACCACTATCACTAAACCGACACTGGCATTAGGTAGTCACTGTTATCAAGATGGGGAAGAAACTGCCACTCGGCAGTGCAGTTCAAAGGACACATTAGTGAACAAATTGAATAAGAAATACGATATATTATTGTTATTTTTGAAAGAGGACGAAATAGTCCAGTTGGGCAGTAAAGGGTTAAATATCTCAAAAACTAAGCGTTTGCGAGCACAATGTCATTCGTGTAAAACGTCTTCAAATGCACCTTATTACCTAAATGAGGCAACAAAATTATTAAAATCGTTTACAACATTCAAATCAATTTTGACCGGAAGTTTCAGCATTGTATTGATCAAGTGCAAAATTATACCTGAATCTAGTGGAAGAATTCATGGTAAAAGTGCAGTTTAATGTTTTGTCAATGGATTTTTTATATAAATAGTGTATTTTTTATGTAGAATCCTAATTTGAATTTCATTTTGGTCGGCGGCCCCTAGGTTTGAAGTTATAGGGAAAAAACAGAAATAGGATAAAAATTCCTGGTCGATATTGAGTTTAAATGCGCTGACAGAAATGAAAAATTTTGTTCCTAAGAAGCACCAGAGGAGCACATTTAAAAACGTTTTACACGAATGACATTTTTCTCGTTGATGCATAATTTTTGAGTTATTCAACTTCGAAGTTATAGGAACGTCGTTTAAAAAATGATATAATGGACACGTAACTATGCTGTAATACGGTATTGACGTAACGACGGGTGAGGTTAGGTTAGGTAATGTTAGGTAAGTTAAATAAATTAACCTAAAATAACATACATCAACCTAAAATAGCTTACCTTAACTTAGCCAAACCGACGCTGTTTTCTCCCGCCAAAAAAGTGGGCGTGTTCCAGCAATGTGGCAAATTAGCAACCGACTATATTCCTATCTGAAAGTTATTATTGGTATATCTCGAAAATAACGCATCAGCGAGCAGAATGTCATTCGTGTAAAACGTTCTTAAATGTGTTCCTTTAGTGATTCTTGGGAACGGAATTTTCAACTTCCGTGAACGGATTAAACTGCATATTGACCAAAAACTTTATTTACACGACCTTAAACTGCAACAATACCAAATTCATGATCGATACGTGAAAAATCGTCACAGTTTAAAAGTTTAGGCATTGTATTTATCGGTGCAAAATTATTCCTAAATCTAGTGGAAGAATTTATGTGAAATACGTGAAAACTTCCGTACCAGGTTGAAAATTCGGTCAATGTGAAGTTTAATGCTATTACGGAAAATAATAATTCCGATCCCCAGAATCACTAAAAGAACACGTCTCAGAACGTTTTATATGAATGACATTCTGCTCGCTGATGCGGTATTTTCGAATTATTCAACTTTGAAGTTGCGCCAAAGGAAGCGAGCGCGCGAAGAAGAATTTAATTAATAACGGAAGCTAACCCCCTATTACAAACGTAAAAAGGTTGGGTCGTGAGGGGGTGCCACAGTTCTTCTACTGATAATTATAAATAAAGGTTTTAACCCACCCAAATTAGTTACCACGACTCGAGTGTTTGAAGCGGGAAGTAATTCATTCGAACGCGCATATGGCAACACTGTCATGGCGGGCACCCGATATGGTCGCCGCCATTTTGGAGCTCATGTAAACAAAATTGCGGACGTCACCCTATTGGGTGGGTTAGAACCTTTATTTATATTTATAATTTTCCCTAGAAAATTGTGGCTACCCCTCACGACCCAACCTCTTTACGTGTTTAATAGGGGGTTAGCTTTCGTTATTCATTAAATTTCGCAAAAACAATAACTCAAACAATAGCTTCGGCGAGCTTCCCGTATTGTTGGAATACCCACTCGACCCTCTCCTTTGGCGCGTGAAAGCCTGTTATGTGCGACATTCCTATAACTTCTCAGTTAAATAACTGTACAATAACGCATCAGCGAGCAGAATGTCATTCATGAAAAACGTTTTTAAATGGGTTCCTTTAGTGATTCTTTGGAATCAAATAATTATTTTCCGTGATCGCATCAAACTTCACATATACCGATAATTCAGAAAATGTATCAATTGGCATGAAATTATACCTAAATCTAGTGGAAGAATTGGTAAATGAGTAGCGTTGGTCGATAATCGATTTTTCACTTTTCGGTGCCTAAACAAAGTTAATTAGACCTAAATAAACAAGTTTTCTTTTATGTACTTTCGTCGGAAATGGGTATTTTACGAGTTATAGCGGTATGTTTAATTCGTCTTAGACGGCGGAAATGCGCTCGAGCATTCGAGCGCGTCGAAAGGGAGCGTTCATTGCAGTGTTGCCATACGACGCGCTCGATAAATTACTTCCCGCTTCACACTAGAATTGCGGTGTCATTTACCGCTATAACCCGTAAAATACTCTTTTCGGTTAATGTTAAGCAGATGCAAATAATCGATTTTTGAAATTTTGTTGCCCTAAACATATCAATTGCATCAAAATAAACAGCTTTTCTTCCATTAACTTTTTAGGGCAAATAAGTATTTACCGAGTTATAGCGGTAGGTTTACAATCGTCTTTGAGGACGAGCGCGTAGAAAGCGAGACTCCGTTGCAGTGTTGCCATATGATGGGCTCGATGAATTACTTCCCTCTTCAAACACTGGAGTTGCGGTCAGGAATTTGCCGCCATAACTTGTTAAATACTCATTTGCCCCAAAAAATGCATAGATGAAAAGTTGTTCATTTCGATGTAATTACCATGGTGCAGGCAACAAAATTTCCAAATTCGATTAGTTGCATCTCCTTAAAACATGGACCCTCATTTCCGACGGAAAGTGCATAGAAGAAAACTTGTTTATTTTGGGTAAATGTTGAGGATTAACCGGAAATCGATGTTTGCTTTTTGGTGCCTAAACATAGTTAATTAGATCGAAATAAACAAGTTTTCTTCCATGTACTTTCCGTCGTAAATAAGTATTTTACGAGTTATAGCAGTGAATTAGTTACTGCAACTCAAGTGTTTGAAGCGGAAAGAAATTCGTCCATGGCGTGGTATGGCAACACTGCAATGGAGTCTCGCATCCAGCGCGCTCGTCATCAAAGACGAAACTAAACCTACCGCGCTAACTCGTAAAATGTTTATTTGACGAAAAAAGTACATAGAAGAAAAGTAGTTTATTTCGATATTATCATGATTCAAGCAACAAAAATTTAAAAATCAATGAGTAGCTGTTTATTCGTGCGCATTCATCATTAAAGACGAAACTAAATCTACCGCTATAATTCGTAAAATACTCATTTACGACGGAAAGTTCGTAGAAGAAAACTTGTTCATTTCGATTTTATTACCTATGTTTGGGAATCGAAAAGTGGAAAATCGATTCCCGGTTAATCCTCAACATTTACTTAATTTTGATCTAGGGTAGTTATAAGGATCGCGGACACTGAAGCATACCGGACACTTACTCTCTATTTTTTTCTATTGGCGCACTTCGTAGATTCTGTGCATCGACAGTGATAGGTTCGTATAAGTGATACTTCATTTCTCGTTTAAAAGTGGTTAATCATGATAAAATAAGTTTCAAACGTATGAAAATTGCATCTAATTACGTACCGACTACACATTGCTGCAATTTCTGCCAAAAAAATTAAGGATAGACCGCGGGAAAGATGAAATTTAAGTGTGAAGGTGTTGCTCATTCAAACGATCTTGCCGCCATATTGAAGCTCGAGTGTCATGTTTGTTATATTGAAATGTTTATAGCGCCATGTATTGTAAACAGAACACAATTTTGATGTGTCCGGGAACCTTACAAATTTTATAATCATTTTAGGTGTCCGGACGCCAGGTGTCCGGTAATAATCAGGTCTGAAGTATATCGGACATATTATGAATTTACCCATTTATGTCTTTATTAGATGGCCCCTAAACGGAAGAAGCCGGTGTATAATGAAGATCAGTTACTTACTGTAGTGGCAGCCATTAAGAATGGAATGTCGTACCGCAAGGCTTCAGAAAAGTATGGAATTCCGAAGTCCACGTTGAGTGACAAGATCGGAGAAAAAACTGCACTCTCAATAGAGCGACCTGGTGTGTTTAGAAGCCATACAGTTTGCATAATTTACCCTAGATGAAATTGAACACAATAATTTAGTTATTATATTGATGATTGATACCCAGGCAACGCAAAATTGGTTCAATAGTTGTGTATATATAACATTTTATACGCTTTGTAATGCGTTTTTACGACACTATATGTATCAATCCTGTTTTAAATATTTGTTTGTTGCCTACAAATGCCTGCAGTATGCTGCACATATAAAGTATTTGCAGAATATAGGCAAATTGACACTAATATTTTTACTTTTGTCATATCTATTACAAGGCCAACATCTTTCTTGACAGTAGATCAAGAAGCCCGGCTCGTAAACTGGGTCGTGACTATGGCCAAAATTGGTTATGGATTGCCTAGGAAAGAAATTCCATTAGTCGACAAAGATCTTTTTGACCAGGCAGAGGCTAATGGGTACGAAATTCCAGCAGAAATAAAATTCCAAGATAACTTGCCAAGTTCAACATGGATTTATGCCTTTTTGAGGAGACACCCTGAGGTTTCAGCTAGACTCCCTGAAAATCTCGGTACCCAAAGGGCTGCTGTCACTAAAGAAACAATCAAACAATGGTTCGAAAATTTTGAGAATTTCTTGGAGTCGGAGCATCAGCTCAATGCGAAGGAGCTTTTGGTTAGAGAAAATGCTCATCGAGTTTTTAACTTAGATGAAAGCCGATTTCCTCTCCAAGGAACCAGCGGCAAGACTCACATAATTACGGAGAAAGGCGCAAAATGCGCATACAGGCTTGCTCCAGAGTCGAAGGAACAAATTATAGTGCTAGCATGTGTCTCAGCTTCAGGGAGTTACGCTAAGCCTTACGTAATATTTCCAGGACAGCGCCAACCTAAATACAACTTCACAGGCGCAAACGAAGATGATTTTGACGTTGGATTCACTCCGAACGGATAGATATCGTCTGATTCTTTCTTTTGCTGGATTCTTTTGCTGGAGCCAATTGAGGACTGAATAAAATGTCAACCATCATGGAATTGTATATTTTAGCCATGTTCAGCATAAAAACATGCTTTTTATATGAATATTTGTCTCCAATAAGATCTCAACTGCCTCTGTCACCATTATTTTGGATGCAAATTTGGTGTAAACTATATATTTTCTTCGTAAATTATCTACAACTGAAATCACCAAACCGAACCACTTCAAGTACTGAACTGAAAGAGATATACGCTAATAAAATTTAGTAAAAATGTGTATTGGCTATCAAATTAAATGTATTTGAAACTAATATGAATTAAATTAATAAAAGGATACAATACTCATTTAAATTCATACGTTTTCGAACTGTCCAAGGCCTTTAAACAGACACTGTCAAGTGTCCGGAGACTGTTAGCCGGACAGCATTCAACTGTCCGTTAACTTTCGTTTATCCTTCAACTGTCCGCCAAAGCACTAAAATCACTCATTTTGCGGGCTATATTAAAATTAGGATTACTGAATAAATTTCCACCCGAATTCACCGAAACTTCATAAATGTCTTCTGGCATCATTTGTTATTAGTTTTATGGCACCAGGTTTACGCTGGACTTCGTGATTTGGCGGTTAAAGTGTGTTCAGATGAAGACGTTGGAAACGTCCGCTATCTTTATAAGTACCCTAATTAACTATGTTTATTCACCGAAAAATTAATAATCGATTACTGACCAACGCTACACATTTACCGAATAATTCATGATATATACGTTAAAAATCCCGAACTAGTTTGGGTAAATGTGTAGCGTTGGTCAGTAATCGATTTTCCACTTTTCTGTGTCTAATCGTAGTTAATTAGATCGAAATAAACAAGTTTTCTTCTATGCACTTTCCGTCGTAAATGAATATTTTACAAGTTATAGCTGTAAATTACTGACCGCAACTCTAGTGTTTGAAGCGGGAACTAATTCAAACAGCACGTCGGACGGCAACACTGCAATGCCGTCTCGCTTCTAGTTCGATCGTCATCAAAGACGAAACCAAACCTACCGCTATGCCTCGTTAAATACTCATTTGACGAAAAAAGTGTATAGAAGAAAAATTGTTTATTTTGATGTTATTACCATGATTCAAGCAACAAAAATATGAAAATCGTTGAGTAGCTGTTTATTCGAGCGCATTCGTCATCAAAGACGAAACTAAACTTACCGCGATAACTCGTTAAATACTCATTTACGATGGAAAATGCATAGAAGAAAACTTGTTTATTTCGATCTAATTAACTACGTTTAGGCACTGAAAACTCAAAAATCGATTATTGACCAACGCTACACATTTACCCTAGTTTGAAAATTCAGAAATTACATTAACAGGCCTAAAATTATCTTTTAATCTAGTGAAAAAAAATATGGTCGATACGCCATCCTCATGGAAGTGCACAACGCGCAATGGCGACAGAAATATTCTAGAAAAGAGGCCTGATGAGGCCACACCCCAACGGTGGCTGTGTTACTCACCCTAATGGAACAGGGGAGAGGGAACTGCTCGCAGCCAAATACAAACATCTCTATTTTCGTTGTCACCTGATCCCGTGACCTAGCACCAGTTGCACATTTGTAACTCACGTGTTCGGGTAACTGTTCCACACATCATTGGTTTTTTGCTCCGCAAAATTTGCTCGCATTGGTTTTACATTTTCGCACGACCTATCTGGATAACTGCTCCACACACCAGTAATTTTTTCCTCTACAAATTTGTTCTCGTTCGTCCAATATTTTTGCAAATTTAACACCCACTTAAGCACTCGCTCCTTGTCACAACTATGCTAACTTAAACGCCCTTTGCTCTCAGGGAATTTGTCAAATAAGTTACCCTAGATTCACCAGGCAATTTTCTCTAGATCAGTTTCTAAAAATAAACAGTCAACATCAGAGTTACTTTTTGAAGTCCAATGATATTTTTGAGGTCCAATATTTCGAATCAAAATGAACATTCGAATGTGGTGCATTCCACAACCTGAGCATATAAAATCAGCTTTGGATGAATCTCTATTTTTAAACTTGCTTCGAGAATTTATCCGTCAAAAAATAATGTACTCAAGCACGGAGAATTTATTCCGTCAGAAAAATAATCAGTATTTGACGGAGAAATGGATATAATGATTGAAACAATGTCTGACAGCTCACAAGTGAACAAGCAATAAACTTACGTCCCTAAGAGAAGTGCGGTCGTCGTAGAGAATATGCTATTGAAATATTTTCATCACCAGCATCAACAATTTGGAAAAATTATCAATTCTGCTGTTCAGTTTCAATTTATAAGCGAAGGATATTTCAAGCTACAGTTTTTATCGTAGTTACTTTTTCTCGAAACGTTGACAACGCGCGCAAATTACTTTAGCTACATTCCACACCATCTGTCAGAGACACTTTTTAACACTTTGACTGCGATGGGTGCCACCGGTGGTACACGGAGGTAATTTTCATTATGCTGCTGACCGACCTGTTGTCGCAAACTCAATTTTCGTAAATACTTAATCAAAGCTAAATGAAGGCACGATCACGTTCATGTTTGGTATTTTCAAAATAGTTTACTACAAATGACATTAAGTTTGAGTTAGGGGTTGAACTTAACATTTAGTTGCCGCAGTTAAAGTGTTAAGCGTTGTCTGATAGAAGGAGGCCAATAAATCTTATTAGGGAACAACGAGTGCAATTGTATTTACCACCATCGTACGAAATTAGGTAGTTCGAAGTTCAATTCTTGGACCGATTCATTTCGATACCGATTCTGAAGGCCTCTGAATGGCATCGAAACGAGAGTCCCCGAGGATGGGACCCACGTTAGGGACCTCAGTAGGACGCTCAGAGTATACTCATACCTGTGTGTAGGGATCCGTGACATCGTACAAAAATTTGTCCACACACAGCATGTGATTGCTGAGTCCTTTTCAAGCCTTTTCACATGTTTAAGCGACGTCGTATTAAAGTTTTATTTCGAATTTTTTATTGAAGGTTCATTATAGTTAACTTCTTATGGTTTTATTACGTCCTTCAATACGTCCACCACGTCCTTCATGCAAAAGATGTATTTTAGTTTTACTTCAAGCTTTTCATCACATTTTAATATAATTTATTCAGTATATCTTTATTGCAGTTTTTGGTCACAGTTTGTAAAGGTAGTACATTGTGAATAGAGAAAAAAATCACTAACCGATTCAATAAGTCTTCGACGAAATACTAATTTTCCCATGGCTATACTTGTATACCGTATCTGTTTTTAATTTTAAATTAACTGCAATCATCCCACACAAACGTCGCTGTTAAATAGTTTGTTAGGCGGCGTATGCTTCTTTGGCGCCAAATTGTTCGATTAGTAAGGTGGACGAGTCCTGTTCGACCCGATTGATAAGTTGTTTTGGTTGGTCCTTCTGGGGAGCCAGTTGATAGATTATTTAGGTGGGCGAGACCTGTTCGGACCGATTAATATTTATTTGGGTTGGTCCTTCTAGGGTGCCACCTTTTGATAGTTGTCCCTATCTTAGGGATTCTGAGGGCCGTATTTTCTGAGGCTTTTTATTCCGGAGGAATCTTCCTGATATTTTCAAGGATAAGAGAATAGTCAGATTCTGCTGACCTATTTTTATCAAGTTCGGGTCTCGCAACAGTTTTCAAATGTTGCGAATATTTTCGGTATCTTTCCGAGTTTTCAATCTGATTAGAGTTTTGAAGATTTCGAGCTGTTTCCAAGTTTTGGAGATGTCGAGCTGTTTCTAGCTTCGGAGTTTTTCGCGTTGATAATTTTTTTTGAGTTGCCTAACAAGCTTCAAATTTGAGCCGAACGAAATCAAGCTAATGAAATTTTGAGCTATCAAAAAAAGCTTTGTTTTCCTCTTCAGTTTTACTTCTTAATATTGTCTTCTTAGTTTTTCCTTTCAAGTTTTTCTTTCTTAGTTTTTTCTCTTTCAGTTCTCCCTTTTTAGGTTTTCGAAAATTTGAAGATCGCGTCAGAAGTACGTTTCGTAAGTATCTGTGATCCGCGAGCTCAGTTATTTGAGAGAAGAATTATTTGTCCCTAATGTTAAAGAATAAATGCACTAGTCGACATCTTTTGGCAATAGCCTAACAGTCGCATAATCAAGGTTGTTATTATCGATGTCACAAAAGGATTAGAAATTATCATTCCGTGTTTGCACAAATCATTTTTAATCACAATTTTTTCATGACGTTATGCCCAAGCTGACTCTGCTGCTGATTTTAAAGCATCTGATATTTTCCGAATAATGCACTCAGCACCTCCGGGACACCCCTTATCACTCGGCAAATATTCATTATTATGGGAATGAGTCCATCTAGAGCTTGCATTGTTCTCTTTTACGCTGCAGACGAGTTCTCTATCGAGTGCCATTTTTGGAGCCGTGCTTTCTAGCGAAGTTTAATTAAAACTTTCAAACTTTTGAACCTTGAAGGTTCACTTTTGGGTGGAGTTCTTCATTTTTTGTCGCCAGATAATTGAGTGTTACGAGCTAAATTGGAAAGCGACCATTTTAGTGACAAACTCCAGAATTTTGCAGTCGGTTCTGCGGAGCGATTGTGTCGACGTCCTCGAATCGAACGTTTACCGATTGAACGAGCGTCCAAATTGCCTTACCTGAAGTTTTATCTGCAAAAGCTTCCTTTCGTTCCAAATCTGGCAATGATGAACTGTTCATTTGAACGCTCACAGCAGAGGTTTGAACATGTAGGGATACGAAAATCATATTCATCCTTTCATATTTATATCTTTAGTTTATAAAAGGATCCTAAATGAGGTGTACTCTGTATGGATTGTGTCTCGAAAATTTTCCTAATGGAAATATTTGAGGACACTGACCCATTATTAACACTTTGACTGCAACGTGCGCCACCGGTGGTACACGGAGTTTATTTCCATAATGCTGCTGCCCGACCAGTAGTCGGAAACACAATTTTCATAAATACTGAATCAAAGCTAAATGAAGGCAAGATCCAGTTCATGCTTGCTATTTTCAAAATAGTTTACTACAATTGACTTTAAATTTGAGTTTGGCATTGAACTTAACATTTAGTAGTCGCAGTTAAAGTGTTAATAGAAAAAATTCAACAAAGATGTACAATTCCTACAGCGAAATAATGAGTTGAATCTTAGAAAAGTTAGTCGGTCGTGTATTATGGAGCTTCAGCCAAATCAAGTAGGATCAAATTAAACTAAGATGTGCATTCCCTCACTCAAGAAAAATTGAACTGTTCAAAAAAAAGGTTACGTGGGTCATGTTGCGTGGTGCAGCTTTCGGTGTTGGCATAAAAGAGGTTCAGCATGTGCAGAGGAAGAAGTGTTACCAATATAATTGCGCAATAATATTTTATCGCGTTTGTCAGAATATGGTTGAAAAGGGAGTGAAATAATTAAAATGCTGTTCATTTTAAAACAGGCGACTAGAAGTAACTAACCTTTAAAATTTTTTGCTACCATAACCTTCACTGTATACTATGATGTTGAAATTGGTTTTATTCAAAAGAAAAATATTGTTATGATGTTTTTTAACCTGGTCTATGTGATATTCAAGTTCATATCCCTTTCTTTTTGTGGAATAATTATTTCAACCGTGCTTTATCCTTACTGTCTTTAAATAATGTTAAAACGGAAACAGTTACCGGTAAGGATAATGAACACTGATCATTTTCTTACAACAAAATAGAGAATTCAAATTTGTTTCAGCATGATGAAGCCACAGCTTGTACAGTAAGAGAAACAATTGCATTGTTGAGGGCTTTCCAAAAAAATTGATTTCACAATTCGGTAATATTTCTTGGGCCCCTAGTTCTTCATATTTGTTCCCATATATCTTTTTCTAGTGTGGTTACCTTAAATCTCGAGCTTATGTAACAAAATCAACAAATTCACAAGAATTTGAAAACAATTTTTATTCTTGGCCAGGTCAACTCATTGATACACTACAGAGCGCTTCGGAAGCAACAAAGACAGATGACCGAAGTGGTGAACAGGACAAAGGTCATCAATTAAATAGTAGTGTGTTTAATTCAATTGTAATATTTTTGTTCTACGAGTTATAATTTTCATTTCGAATAAAAAGTTGCAACATCCATGCGTCCGTAATTCTTATCGTATTACCCAAATTAACAGGAACAGCGAACTCGAGCCACCTTGTGTACGTGTGCAGTGCACTATGGTGCTTCTGTTGTGCATGCATCATGTAGTAAGTAACATCATCTGTAACTTCATTATTGAGGCATTAGAAATATTTATTCAGTTTGTGCATCAAATAAAACTAACTGAAATTCTGGCTGGTTTAACAGTTTGAAATTTGACGAGGCTATGGCCTATAGGGCCCTATAGACGACTGGTCCATACCGATGCACCAACTGCGCACAGCTCAAGTTTCGAAAAAATTGTTTGATCAA
This sequence comes from Morinoia aosen, assembly GCA_030386875.1. Classification (NCBI taxonomy): domain Eukaryota; kingdom Metazoa; phylum Arthropoda; class Malacostraca; order Amphipoda; family Talitridae; genus Morinoia; species Morinoia aosen. The sequence goes on from CM059558.1 coordinate 24,072,809, forward strand.
AGACGTACGAGAAACGACTTTTCATCCTGTAACGTGTGTGAAAACACCTGCTGAAGTGACCTACATATTCATTTTTCCGATATTTCTCAGCTCAAAAATCAAATTTAACTCGTTTACTATTTCTCTACCGTAAAAAGTCCTACATCTCTCAAACGTTTAAATGTAAGCAGCGCTCATGATTTGGAAAGTCAGCGTATGGCTTTAAATATCATCAATTATTGCGTAATCCGAAATAACCATCTTCATATCACCTAGAATAAAAGCGAGGTTCATTAATCCCCCGTAAGTCTTCAGCGGGACCTGTCTCACCCATCTGTCGCGCCGTCATTTCCGTTATGATAAAGGCAAACTCATACCTTCGGCAAACCAATTTGTTTCATTTTTCTGGTCCACGGTCAATATTTTTCCTGCCGGACGCCAGCCATTCAAGCCCAATGCGGCCGTTGCCGGCCCAAATTGAAACCTTTGGCTGGTTTGACCACCGAGCTGGCCGGATGGTCTTTGAAACGCCCCGGTTTCCTCAAGTGGACCCGGTGACTGGGCGAGCTGTTTGCCGTTTTATAGCGGATCAGTTGATTTATCAGAATACCGAATCAGTTGATTTATCAGAATAGCAAATAGATTTACTTATTTGAATAACGAATTTGTTTATTTATCGGAATAGCAAATCGGTTGAATTATTAGAATAACGAATCACTTAATTTATCAGATGCTTTGGTGCGTCGTGTTATAAAAAAATCAGTTGATTTGTCTAATGCTTTGAGGCGCTGTTTTATAACGAATCAGTTGATTTGACTGATGCTTCGGTGTGCAGTTCCCACCGAATCACTTAATTTATCAGAATCTTTGGTTGGCAGGTGGACTTTCGTTTTTTCGCCTCGTAGAAGAAGCATCTATTTCTGTTTCAGTAATAGCCGTTTTCTAGTCACAAGACTTTCAAAAACTCACAAGTTCGTAGACGACCTATTATTTATATTTTCAAAGAACAACTATTCTCATATGTCAGGCGCATTTTTTAAAATCTCAGTATCAATGAACATTTGACACACTTTTAAATGACTATTTCTATAATGTTCAGTTTTTATAGTACGTGATAAGTATGAACATGTTTTATTAATAATAAGAAAAGAACATAAATATTTCACCTTTAATTTCTAACTGTTGTAAGTAGCATATTAAGCTAGACAAGCTGCCCGGATGTTTTGTTTAGTACAATTTGACTATGGTACTAAATAAACATATTTTCCACACACCTAACTTTCGATATGTTGCGTACACAATTCATACGAGTCTTCCAAGCAAAAAATTACTTGTTAGAGAAAGATATTAGTGAGGGACTAAATTTGTACGAAGTTGGGATTTACGGGTATTGCACGCAGAATACAAAAGGGTGGGATGTGAACTTGAAGTTTTGTGAGTCTTATTCGAACTAACTAAAGCCTAATGTTTTATACCGACTACCTAAAATCTTAAGTTTTATACCGATTACCCAAAGCCTACAGTTTTATACCGACCACTTGAAACCTAAAGCTTTATACCGACCGCCTACGACCTAAAGTTTTATACCGACTACCTAATACTTTAAGCTTATTCAGACTACCTAGACCTCGAAGTTTTATTCGGACTACATAAATCTTGAGGTTTTTTACGGATTATCTAAAATTCATACTCCAGATGAGCCAATCAGACCCATTTTATTGGTCGTTAGCCTATTAAATAAAGTTGTTAGTAAATTAAATGAGATTGTTAGTCAATTAAATGAGGTTGTTGGCCAATTAAAGAAGGTTGATTGCCAATTAAAAAAAAGTTGTTAACCAATTGAAATAGGTTGCTAGCGAATTAAAGAAGGTTGTTAGCCATTTAAAGAAAATGATGAGAAACGCAAATAGGGATATATATGATGTGGAAACAGCAGCAATCGACTTCAAAAGATAAGGCTGCGTAGGTCATCGATAGGAAAGCACTTTCGTACGCAGTTCTTTGTTCAACGTTGTGTGGAGTAAAGAAGCGGCCACAGCGATCGTACTGGGAACCCTCTCTTTTAGCGCGCTGTCTTGAAATTATTACTTTCAAGTCTTTATGGGATTGTCAAGATGTGCCACCGTGCTAAACGGTCCCTTCTCTTCACTCGTTCAAACCAGTTCCTTCACTCTTTAGAGAACGCCTTTCATGAGGCTAGGTAGTTTCAAACTAGTTGTTATTATAATATCAATCTGTAACTGGGTTTCTATTTGTTAAAACTGGAAATAATCGAAAGGTTCTCATTTTGTTCTGTTTTGTAAAGGCTGTAGAAAACGGGGAATCTATACACAAGGGCTATTCTCTCGCAGAGTGTCCTGTCCATAAAAACAGCATGTTCAAAAAGAAGAGAAGGAGGAAAAAAGACAAACGAGAGTTTTTGAAGAAAGCATGAAAATTGAAAGAAACAAAGTGGGTACGAAAAATAGAAATCCCGAAAACCTATTTGAAAGAAATAAAAAGAAAAACACTTTATTTCCAATAAATTTTAAACATAAAATGAATAACATCGGTTGTTAAAGTGAGGTAACCTACTGCTTCTGAGGGCGTCATTCCCTACAGCATGAGACAGATAAACTAACTTAGTTCAGGCGATGTTCAAAATTTCACGGCACTCTCTTTGGAGTTCACGGACCCTAAGGAATCTGTGATGCGGATCTACTGCTTTGACTGTGCGTCATCTTCACCCAGTCTAATTTTTTCGCCGGAGTATGCATGTTTTTCGCCGCCCAAGCTATTTAATTACCTGGGTGGCGAAAAAATGCATGCAGGTGGCGAAAAAGTTAGACTAGGTATTCTCTTTATATAATGGTATAGAATAAGCTATCCAACCTCAACCTATAGCATATCTTACACCTCGTGAGGGATTGCAGGTAGAGGGATAACCTTAACATTGCGAGACTAATAGGAAAGGCCGCTTGTAAAAGGGTACAAATTGTAAAATTGTGTGCAAATGTAGAGCTACTTACTGAGGGAACAATTTTTACGCAATGTAAAGATGGTACGTGACAAAATTATTTTCCAATATTTTTTGTTCTCGTTAAATATTCACCATATTGTAAACATTCGTCAAATATTTTTCTCTTGAATGAAACTAATGGTAAAAATCGCAAGTCTTGACGATCCCAGTTTTATTTAGATTACGTATTATCCCTTCTGCATTTGGGGTCTGCATTATTCCTACTTCATTTGGGGTCCATATCATCCGTACTTCAATTGGGGTCCACATCATCCGTACTTCAATTGGGGCCCACATCATCCGTACTTCAATTGGGGCCCACATCATCCGTACTTCAATTGGGGTCCACATCATCCGTACTTCAATTGGGGTCCACATCATCCGTACTTCAATTAGGGCCCACATCATCCGTACTTCAATTGGGGTCCACATCATCCGTACTTCAATTGGGGTCCACATCATCCGTACTTCAATTAGGGTCCACATCATCCGTACTTCAATTAGGGCCCACATCATCCGTACTTCAATTGGGGTCCACATCATCCGTACTTCAATTAGGGTCCACATCATCCGTACTTCAATTAGGGCCCACATCATCCGTACTTCAATTAGGGCCCACATCATCCGTACTTCATTTGGGGTCCACATCATCCGTACTTCAATTAGGGTCCACATCATCCGTACTTCAATTAGGGTCCACATCATCCGTACTTCAATTGGGGTCCACATCATCCCTACTTCAATTGGGGTCCACATCATCCCTACTTCAATTAGGGTCCACATCATCCGTACTTCAATTAGGGTCCACATCATCCGTACTTCAATTGGGGTCCACATCATCCCTACTTCAATTGGGGTCCACATCATCCGTACTTCAATTAGGGTCCACATCATCCGTACTTCAATTAGGGTCCACATCATCCGTACTTCAATTGGGGTCCACATCATCCGTACTTCAATTGGGGTCCACATCATCCGTACTTCAATTGGGGTCCACATCATCCGTACTTCAATTGGGGTCCACATCATCCCTACTTCAATTGGGGTCCACATCATCCCTACTTCAATTAGGGTCCACATCATCCGTACTTCAATTAGGGTCCACATCATCCGTACTTCAATTGGGGTCCACATCATCCCTACTTCAATTAGGGTCCACATCATCCGTACTTCAATTAGGGTCCACATCATCCGTACTTCAATTAGGGTCCACATCATCCGTACTTCAATTGGGGTCCACATCATCCGAACTTCAATTAGGGTCCACATCATCCGTACTTCAATTGGGGTCCACATCATCCGTACTTCATTTGGAGTCCACATCATCCGTACTTCATTTGAGGTCCACATCATCCGTACTTCATTTGGAGTCCACATCATCCGTACTTCATTTCGAGTCCACATCATCCGTACTTCATTTCGAGTCCACATCATCCGTACTTCATTTGAGGTCCACATCATCCGTACTTCATTTCGAGTCCACATCATCCGTACTTCATTTGAGGTCCACCTAATCCGTACTTCATTTGAGGTCCACATCATCCGTACTTCATTTGAGGTCCACATCATCCGTACTTCATTTGAGGTCCACATCATCCGTACTTCATTTCGAGTCCACATCATCCGTACTTCATTTGAGGTCCACATCATCCGTACTTCATTTGAGGTCCACATCATCCGTACTTCATTTCGAGTCCACATCATCCGTACTTCATTTGAGGTCCACATCATCCGTACTTCATTTGAGGTCCACATCATCCGTACTTCATTTCGAGTCCACATCATCCGTACTTCATTTGAGGTCCACCTAATCCGTACTTCATTTGAGGTCCACATCATCCGTACTTCATTTGAGGTCCACATCATCCGTACTTCATTTGGAGTCCACATCATCCGTACTTCATTTCGAGTCCACATCATCCGTACTTCATTTGAGGTCCACCTAATCCGTACTTCATTTGAGGTCCACATCATCCGTACTTCATTTGGAGTCCACATCATCCGTACTTCATTTTGAGTCCACATCATCCGTACTTCATTTGAGGTCGACATCATCCGTACTTCATTTGGAGTCCACAGCATTCGTACTTCATTTGGGGTCCAAATCATCCATACTTAATTTGCAGTTCTCATCTTTCTCACCTTCAGCAGGTTGCGCAGTATTCTGATTACAGTGGGGATCCTAACCCTTCCTTCCCTTCGTAATGTCCATAATAGAGCGTTAGATGGTGTCGTCTTACTTCGAAAGAATTCACAGTATTCTTCCGTTTTAATGTTTTTTACATTCATTAACATGTTAAGCCCCTCACAATCGTAATTTTCCCAGCAAGGCTGAGCGAACTAACTTGAAGCGAAGACCGCTGGGCTCCCTGTTCAACAAGCCAATCGAGTCCAAAACCAACACATGTTCGTATTTTTGTCAAAACGCAGCGGCCTCTTCTGAGGCACTTCTCTCAATTCACAAGACCCAAAGTTGCGCCATTGCGACTAAAAGAACGATACGGCCCATGGCACGAGAGCGAGGCAAGGAGGGGGGTACACGAGTCGGAACCTCTCTAAAATAAACCAGCTTTTCTCCAGTCTCTTGGAGTCGCTCTTTTTTGAGGTGTCAAGGCCTTCCGAGGCGTATTTTTGTGTGTCCTTGTGCACATTCTTGGCGATGTCTTTGCCTCTATTTCGGGGAACTCGCCGAAGAAAACTAGCGAGTACTCCTGAGAGTAGCAAGGCAATACATTGATTAAGAAAAAAGGTCTCGCTGTAACAGTCCAAAAGGCAACACTAAGATTGTTGCCCCGGCGAGTCTTTACGAGCACCGACTGCTGTAATGTGCTGAGTAATTTTCACAGAATCAAGTCGAGAATTGTGTCGGTGTCTTCAAGGTGCTTCCAGAAAGTTCATCTCGTTTCTGAAAGTGTTTTTTTACAAAATTGCAAACAAAATAATTAATTTTTCTACCTCATACAATAAAATAACTACGACAAATCGGAGTAAATATTCGGTGGTTTGCAATTCTTAAGATGCTTCCTTAAGTTTTAGTTTTTATTTTAGCTCCACCTAATCATTACTATTGGCTTCTACTCAAAAACGTTTAGAAATCTATCGCGAGGTTTCCGAAACAAATACATTTTCAAATCTATCGTTTTTTGAGACATCGACGTTTTCAAATCCATCGCAAGTACTCCGAGAGAAAGACGTTCACAAATATATTATTTCGTACTTCGACGCTCGCAAATCTATCGTATTTTGAGACAGACGTTTTCAAAAACAGCGAGTTTCGAGACAACGTTTTCAGATCTATGACGCTAGAAGACTGAAACGTTTTCAAATCTACCGTGTTTCGAAACCAAAACGTTTATCGTATTTTGTGTTTTCAAGTTTTTCATAATACAAATCTTTGAGTTTTTTAATGTTCGCATTAATATGGAAGAAGATCGTGTTCATGAGGAGTCATTGGCTGAGCGAGCTGTTTACGAAGCGCCTCAGCAGCCTAACAATGCAACTCGGACTCGGAGCGGCCAAAAACACCTTTAAATCTCCTCAAAATACTGCAAACTTCTTCGAGAAACACGTCCATCACCTGCAACTTGTAATAGGATATTTTCAGGCCTTCAAAAACATGCAAAATCATTTTGAGTGTTTTTTAGCCGTGAATAGAATTGCGGTGGATCCTGTGGTTGTGTTAGATGGAGTTGAAATTAAAATCTTTTGTGCGTGAAATTTCATTTTTAAACAGAGCTCTGCTTCTGTGAATGTATAGAATATCAACGCAGAATAAACTCCACTAAATTTAGCAAATTAATTAAACAAAAAGCGCACGCGTTTGTGCCTGCCTATCTTATTTAAGTCCAGTGTATTTTGGAACTAGTGAACTTAAGAACATTTCGATTTTTTCTAATTATGATTATAGTTCTTGTAAATCTAATTCATTACATTCTTTCAAACATCTCGTGCAACCGCTGGAGTCTCTTGCTTCAAATTCCCTGGTATAAAGAGATTAATACCAGATAAAATTCTTATTTTGAAGTGAAACTGTGTTTGTGATCAGTTTACATTGCAAAAATAAACATAGGATCACCTATTTTCTAAATAATCAAAAACATTTTTACATTGTCAATAACCAAAAGCATTTTCATGTATACACAAACAACATTGTTCAAATGACCACCACACCTCATCAGAGGTACACAAACGCACTCACCCACGAGCAACGCAGCGACACCATCGTTCTTTCTCGGAATTCCGTGATACCAAAATCCGAATCAGAATTTTATTTCTACATTTTACATTAACAATTAACAGTTGCTTAAAAATCAGCGCAGCACTTTAATGTCTGGAGAGTAGAATGCAGATGTAAGAGGGAGGCATGCTCAGTGGACTGCTGATACAGCGAGAGAATCCAGACCAGATGATTACCGACGAAACGAGGACTGCTTGATCAGAGGAGTAATAGGGGAGCCAGAGCGTAAAGATTATATCTAGATAATTGACAAAGTTGTGATGGAAATAAAACGCTTTGAGCGGTGCTAGAAAGAGCGGAATTCGAGTGCTTTCTGGCGCACTCAGGGAACACTTTCACGAGCGGGGGATCGGGAGCTTACCTTTCGCTTGCACGTAATTACTTCTCAAATGAGTGCGTTTGTGAACTGGCATGAATAGCATAGTGTCTTAGGTCCTCAGTGTTCTGTGCATGGAATAAAAGTGTCAAATTTGGGAAGGAAAAGGGTGTATGTATTTTTGTGAATGTAGAAAGTCATGGCTGTGATTGGATAGTGTCACGTCTGTGAGTGGAGTGCCATGTTCCTCAGAGGAAAGGGTCATGTTTGTGAGGGAAAAGGGTCATGTTTGTGAGGGAAAAGGGACATGTGTGTGAAGGGAAAGTGTCATGTTCATTAGGGGAAAGTGCCATCTTTGTGAGGAGAAAGTGCCATATTTGTGAGGGGAAAGTGTCATGTTTGCGAGGAGAAAGTGCCATATTTGTGAGGGAAAAGTGTCATGTTTGTGAGGGGAAAGTGTCATGTTTGAGATGGGAAAGTGCCATGTTTGTCAACGGTGTCACGCTCGTGATTGGACAGACACATGTTTGTGAATTTTAGTACGTGTACTTGTGAGCACAGATAGTTACATTCGAGAAGGAAAGATTTCATGATGTGTAGGAAAAGCTTTTTTATGTTTGGGAATGGAAAGTCTTATATTTGTCGATGAAAAGTGACATATTATTGTACGTACTTTTTTTCTTAAATTCCTAAGTAGACTTTACGACAGACTTTACTAGGCACAGACTCTCCGGTATCTTAGACTGTCATAGATTGTGAAGATAAAACTAATATCTATGCCTTTCACGGGAACTGAGTAACATAAAAAAAGGAAGTTAGTAGTTCAAACGAAATTCACTCAGTTAAAAATATCGAAAAGGCTGACTGTTTCCACATTCGAATGCTGAATTCGTATCAGTAGTTCAGAAAAATCGTTTTTTTCTGAAATATCATTACTTTGCGGAGCTCGTATACTAATAAAGTTTCTATACTTCTCAAGTACATGGTCTTAAGGATAACAACTCCGCCACACAGCGAAAGCAGAAATGATATCCACCCTGTATATGGAAATGATGAAGTGGAGAACATCGAATACACCGATGAAACGCCCCTGGAGTGTCTTCGGTGGGGAAACGATGTATATAATAATTATAAAAATAGTTATAATAATAATTATACTACTAATAATAATAATAATAATAATAATCAAGTCTTAGGCAAAAGTATTTCCTAGACGACGCTTTTTCGGACGCATCCGTCGTTCCTCACTCCTGCCGTGACCGTGAAAGCGACGCGATGCCAACTATACTCGGCTGTTAACATGTTTCCTCGACGAAATTTGTGCGAAATATACCAAGTTGAAATACTCATCCCGAATTGAATTTATGCTCGAGATATATGAATTCTAAAACCCCCACAGGATTCTATGTTTTAAGGCTGAGTTGGAAGCACATATAAAGGATGCGAAATAGAGTGTTGCGTAGCTCAAGTTTTTCATTTCGCCGTGCGTGCGCCTGCCAGTTCTCGGTCAGGACTAGCGTGGGTGGCATGTATGCTGGTGCACAACTTGTTGTTGCGCAGTTTTATTGCAGTCACCCAGATGAAAACAGAGTTGTAGTGCCGATACTAGACATTGTTTGCTGCGCATGAGCTTTTGCTATCTCTCATAGCATGACTGGCTCAAACAGTTCACATAAACACAACTGATCTACACACACAATGTTACAAACACAGCTGGTCTACACACACAATGTTACAAAAACAGCTGGTCTACACATACACTGTCACTAATATGACTGGCAAACATGAACGGTCTACTCATGCGCTATCACAAACACAATCTATATACACGAACGCTGTCACAAAGACGACTCATCTACACGTATACGGTTACAAACACGACTGATCTACCCATGGGCCTTTATGAGCACGACTGATATGAGCGCACACTGTTACCAATACAGCTGGTTTATACACCCGCCGTCGCAAGCTCAATTGCTCATACACTCGTTCACAAACGCCGACTGATTAGTGAGATCGCTCTTTTAACACCACATGAAGTCACAAGTTACCGATATTATTTTACACCAACACAAACCTTTCTTCTGACGAAGAATGGGTTGACACACGTACAAGCAAAAACAAATACACACTTGCATACCCACCCACACACACACATATGCCTTTGAACTTTGCACGCACACACTCACACCTACACACACACATGCTGCCACACACGTACACGTAGGGGGGAGACCAGCGTACACCAGCGTAGCAGCCCAAAATGGGGCCGCTACACACATTGGGCTGGGGCCACTCCAGCGTAGCAGCCCGAAATGGGGCTGCTATCCACGTTGGGCTGGGACCACTCCAGCGTAGCTGCCCGAAATGGGGCTGCTACACACGTTGGGCTGGGGCCACTCCAGCGTAGCAGCCCAAAATGGGGCTTCCAGCTTAATGGGGCCGCAAAATGGGGCTTGGAGTAGCGGGCTGCTACGGGGCTGGGGCTACTGGGGCTGCTACGGGCTGGGGCTACTCCAGCGTAGCAGCCCGAAATGTGGCTGTCACTTCCAGGTGACGTAGTGCAGATGAGAGGCGAAAATGGGCGCTGCGCTAAGGCCTTGATTGCATAAGGCGCCTTTGCCGACTCTTCGATTGCAGGCCGATCGATCGGAAGTTGTGGCGGATTTTTGCGCCTCTTTTTGGATGAGAGGGCGAGGCCGCGCGTGGTGCGGCGATCGTGCCTTTTGCAGCATGGCTTTTTTGGGCTGTTCGTATGTCGCTTGTGAGCCGTGTGAGGCCGTAGGCAGTTTTTGGTGATGTTTGAATGATGGGAGGTGCGTGAGGGCTGTGGATTATATGCTAGAGTTCTCTTTGATAGTTTTTTTGAAATGTTGGAATGTTCTCTGATAATTATTTTGTAATATGATAGAATTGCATGATATTGAAACGGTGGAAATTTTTTTTAGTGTTTGAATGATGGGAGGTGCGTGATGGCTGTTGATTATACGCTGGAATACTGTGCGATAATTATTTTGATATATACTATGGTATTGAGGCGTTTGTTGTCGCATAAATAATGGGAGGTGCGTGATGGTTGTTGAATAAGCGCTGGAATGCTTCATGATAATTTATTTTTTGAAATATTATACATGACATTCAGGCGATAAATGTTTTTTTACCATATGAGTGTTGAGACCCGCGTAATGATTGTTCATTATAACGCTGGAATGCCCAATGATACGAACTATGCGATCAAAAAACAAACGCTGAACTTTCTGTAAAGTTAATTGCTAATTTATACAACGTTTACAATCAGTCGGTGTTTAATCACACGTGTTGTACATTAGTTAAACATTATTTCTAATCAAATGAAAAATCTTATACCTCAGCTCCTAATAAGTCAATATTTCCATCATTGTAGGGCAACTTATATCTAAATCATTCCATAATTTTACGGCACACATTTACGGAGCAGTAACTGAAGCCTTTGTCAATTGAAATACGTGTTGTTATTATCATTTATTTTTATCAATGCAACGTTTAGATGAAAAAAGAGAATCAGAGCAATAACTCACTCACCTACTCACCCTAGATACACTCATACTGTTAGAGAAATATCAGCCGATGGTATATGTTTCTGTTGCGTTTCGTAACTAAGCCTATTTGGTTTTTCAGCATTTGTTCATTTGTTAATTATGTTCAAATTTTATGCCCGAAGTTTCAGTGTAAAAGAAAAATTAGCATTTCAGTGTTTATTTTTCAAGCATTTCGAATGGTTCTCATTCTCAATTAGGGTGCATACTTCACACTCATATTTCAACCGAAACGTTATTTATACTCGATTTTGAAGCAAGGAACTCTCGATTTTGAAGCATAACTTTCTCGATTTTAAAGAAATACTTTCTCGATTTTGAAGCAAGAAACTCTCGATTTTGAAGCATAACTTTCTCGATTTTAAAAAAATACTTTCTCGATTTTGAAGCATAACTTTCTCGATTTTAAAGAAATACTTTCTCGATTTTGAAGCAAGAAACTCTCGATTTTGAAGCATAACTTTCTCGATTTTAAAGAAATACTTTCTCGATTTTTAGCAAGACTTTTTCGATTTTAAGCAAGACATTCTCGATTTTAAGCAAGACTTTCTCGATTTTAAGCAAGACATTCTCTATTTTGAAACAAGACTTTCTCGATTTTAAGCAAGACATTCTCGATTTTGAAGCAAGACTTTCTCGATTTTGAGCAAGACATTCTCGATTTTGAAGCAAGACTTTCTCGATTTTGAAGCAAGACTCTCTCGATTTTGAAGCAAGACTCTCTCGATTTTGAAGCAAGACTTTCTCGATTTTGAAGCAAGACTCTCTCGATTTTGAAGCAAGACTCTCTCGATTTTGAAGCAAGACTCTCTCGATTTTGAAGCAAGACTCTCTCGATTTTGAAGCAAGACTCTCTCGATTTTGAAGCAAGACTTTCTCGATTTTGAAGCAAGACTTTCTCGATTTTAAGCAAGACATTCTCGATTTTGAAGCAAGACTTTCTCGATTTTGAAGCAAGACTCTCTCGATTATGAAGCAGACTCTCTCGATTTTGAAGCAAGACTTTCTCGATTTTGAAGCAAGACTTTCTCGATTTTAAGCAAGACTTTCTTGATTTTAAGCAAGACTTTCTCGATTTTGAAGCAAGACTTTCTCGATTTTAAGCAAGACTTTCTCGATTTTAAGCAAGACTTTCTCGATTTTGAAGCAAGACTTTCTCGATTTTGAAGCAAGACTTTCTCGATTTTGAAGCAAGACTTTCTCGATTTTGAAGCAAGACTTTCTCGATTTAAAGCAAAACTTTCTCGATTTTGAAGCAAGACTTTCTCGATTTTGAAGCAAGACTTTCTCGATTTAAAGCAAAACTTTCTCGATTTTGAAGCAAGACTTTCTGCGGCTGCCACACAAGCGAGTCAACCAACAACCAACTTACCGGACTTTAACCTTTCTGATTTTCAGCTCACCAGCAGAACCCGGACAAAGAGTGGCTTGCCATTCTGTACCAGAATACCGGAATGCTTGGCTCCTTCCTCCACAGCAAGAGGCACACACACACACACAGCTCGCTGAACTTGTACCTCATGCTGAACATTTAGCTACCGCAGATCACGGGGCAGTCAACCGAGGCCGTCTAACTTACCAAGCCTGTAGGAATGGCCACCAGCTGCAATATATTCGAAAGCAACAAATTGCGGACCCCTGCATCAGATTTATGACAACCGCAGTACCACAACGTAGCCTTGTTCCACTTAATCACGTCTGCCGCGAATCCACACAAGCGTGAGGCCGCACGCATGCGGTTGCTTTGGGCTCCGAGCTTTAGTAGTGAGCTTACTATATTTTATTTGTCCCGAATCCCTCGTATGTCATTATTCTTCTAGCTTTAGAAGCCTGCTGGGACTCAGTTAGGCTAATTTACTCGACTGCTTTCATATTGTGATGCTGGCTGACGAAATTTCTTGATTTTGAGGCTCTGTAAATGTTTGTACTTACTAGATTTTTGTCACACGTGTCATGCAGTTGTACTTTTAAGACTGTGAAATGCAAGGCTGCTTGCATTTCTACAAGTAATAAAATAGATTTTGCTGAATTTATGTTAGAGCAAAAGATCATCTCGCTCTGTAAACCATAACAAAATTGGAACATGGCTGGAAAATTTCGTTGGTTTCCACACGCCCACAATAATCGTATCATGTGTGGGGATGCCAGCAGTTGACATGGCCTGATTTGCGTAACTTTCACAGACTTATCGTCTCAAATTAACGTTGCAGTAGCCAGCAGAAATGAAGATATGAACTCCAAGATGATGCTTAGCTAAACAGCGTTCAGATAAAAAAAGTATATGAAAATGAGAGCAAGAGTTTTCCAAAAAAATTTGAAATTTTCCAAATCCAAGCATAAAGATACGCCGACTCGTGTGTTTAAGCAGCACAAACAATACTATGCACGCAAGTGAACAAGTTAAGTTTTAAAATTGGTTCTATACTTCGTTTTCTGGTTCTGGCTAAAATTATCTCATTTCAAAAACTATACTGAAAAACAGATTCTCAGTTTACAGAATATACCTTGCACATGGTTTCATTAATTGTCACATTTCAAAAACTATACTGAAAATGAGATTCTCAGCTTAGAGTGGACACCCTGCACACACCTGTCAATTTATAATTTATCCATCTCTGTTACTAGAAGTCATGTCATCAACCGCTTCCACTTTGTTTATTTTGGGGTTGTGATGTGCACACTGCAGCTGATTTCACTTCACCACGTGTACTTCAAAAGCGCTGTCTCTAGCTATTGATGATAAACTGAGGGATAGTTGTTCTCTTTCAGAAGCACGTATTACAGTTTCCTCTGGTTGTAATTTGGCAGCATGATCTTCTTCAGCACAAACATCCTTGATTACAGCACGCCGCTATTGAAGCTCGGATCTTCATCTCATTTTTCCTCAAGATTATTTGCTGCTGCTCTGGGCCAGGTCTAATTATTCGTGGCAGAAAGACTGCACAGCTTCTCTTCTTTCCAAATCTAATTCATGCCAAAGGTACTTGGCTGTTAACATTTTTGCAAGGTTGAATTCGAAATAGAGAAACTTAGATGATACCTAACGTTTTTGCTATATTAAGTTTATGAAAGGGGGATTTGGCTGTTATTATTTCTGCGAGATTAAATTTACTCCAAATATAGTTTGCAGTTAAAATTTTTGCTAGATTATATTTATATCAAAGATACTCAGCTGTAAACATCATTGTAAGACCAAATTGATACCAAAGATACTTTCCCGTTAGCATATTTGCTAAATTAAATTTATTTGAAAGATACATGGCAAAAAATATTCGTTCGGAATTCAATTTATGCCAAAGATACATGGCTGCTAACATCTCTACAAGTTCCTATTTATTTCAAAATTACAGGCTGTCTCAAACAATACATTATCCACATTGTTACAACATCCTCAAGCGTTGATTGTTTTCACCGTGAATAAATACTGAAGAGACCCGGTGGTAGGCAGGTCTACCGCACCAACTTCAGCTATTTGTTTGTTTGATTTCAATTTTTATATTGATCACCTTACACACCACAATACTTTGCACGATTGTTCGGAAATTCACTGAATCTCTTTTTATCGTGTCGTCTTCAGGATGATGAGCTTTCTTCTTGCCGAGATTTAAACCTCAAAGTATCACATTTCATTTTGAGCGATCGTTTCTCGCCACCATTATAGAACTATCCTTGACTCATTCGAAGCAAACTACACCAAAATTAAGTTATACGTTAAAAATTAGTACGCTGATGCCGGAATATTCTCACAGCATCTCCATGAAAATCTGTCAATAGGGGAAAATTTTCTACCGAGCTCATCCACTCTCAATTCAACTGATGTTCAATGTTCAATTCAAATTTAAGTCAGTTGTAGCAAGCAATTCTGAAATTAGCACACATTAAGTGGATCGTGTCTTCATCTAGTTCTGATTAAGTATTTATGAAAATTGGGTTTGTGACCACTGGTCGGTCAGCAGCGTTATGAAAATCCGTTCCATGTACTCTGGCAGCTCACTTTGTGGTCAAAGTATTTAAAGCTAACAATGCAAGGTTTCTATGAAAGGAATGAGATAATTTAGTATTGATTTATTATATCTAAATATCTCAGCTGTTTGATATGACTCACAACATTCTGTTACCCTCATTTATTCCTATATCCCAGACACGCGTAACGGTTTATAAAGTATTCTTCGATCATAGTAAATTTCCACAGATAACAGCTGCGTAACTGAAAATTCAACATTCTGTAATAATAATAATAAACTCATAGAGGTTTTAACTGAAACATAGAACATATATTATTCTTAGATATCCCTAAATTTTCGTTGATTCCAACCGTGCGCTAAAAGATTAAGCATTGTTTGATGAGACTCTGTCCCAAAGACCGTAACTGAATTTCGGAATGTATGGCAATGTAGAATGATTCTAAATTCTCAGAGATTCCTGACGTGCTTCAGTACTGATCCATAATCCTTAAATTCCCAGAGCCCCGGTCCACCCAAGAGAACATATGGCATTCTTTGATGCCACTAAATTCCCAGAGCCCCGGTCTACCCAAGAGAACATATGACATTCTTTGATGCCACTAAATTCCCAGAGCCCCGGTCCACCCAAGAGAACATATGCCATTCTTTGATGCCACTAAATTCCTAGAGCCCCGGTCCACCCAAGAGAACATATGCCATTCTTTGATGCCACTAAATTCCCAGAGCCCCGGTCCACCCAAGAGAACATATGACATTCTTTGATGCCACTAAATTCCCAGAGCCCCGGTCCACCCAAGAGAACATATGACATTCTTTGATGCCACTAAATTCCCAGAGCCCCGGTCTACCCAAGAGAACATATGCCATTCTTCGATGCCACTAAATTCCCAGAGCCCCGGTCTACCCAAGAGAACATATGCCATTCTTCGATGCCACTAAATTCCCAGAGCCCCGGTCCACCCAAGAGAACATATGACATTCTTTGATGCCACTAAATTCCCAGAGCCCCGGTCCACCCAAGAGAACATATGACATTCTTTGATGCCACTAAATTCCCAGAGCCCCGGTCCACCCAAGAGAACATATGACATTCTTTGATGCCACTAAATTCCCAGAGCCCCGGTCCACCCAAGAGAACATATGACATTCTTTGATGCCACTAAATTCCCAGAGCCCCGGTCCACCCAAGAGAACATATGACATTCTTTGATGCCACTAAATTCCCAGAGCCCCGGTCCACCCAAGAGAACATATGACATTCTTTGATGCCACTAAATTCCCAGAGCCCCGGTCCACCCAAGAGAACATATGACATTCTTTGATGCCACTAAATTCCCAGAGCCCCGGTCTACCCAAGAGAACACATGCCATTCTTCGATGCCACTAAATTCCCAGAGCCCCGGTCTACCCAAGAGAACATATGGCATTCTTCGATGCCACTAAATTCCCAGAGCCCCGGTCTACCCAAGAGAACATATGGCATTCTTCGATGCCACTAAATTCCCAGAGCCCCGGTCTACCCAAGAGAACATATGCCATTCTTCGATGCCACTAAATTCCCAGAGCCCCGGTCTACCCAAGAGAACATATGACATTCTTTGATGCCACTAAATTTCCAGAGCCCCGGTCTACCCAAGAGAACATATGCCATTCTTCGATGCCACTAAATTCCCAGAGCCCCGGTCTACCCAAGAGAACATATGACATTCTTTGATGCCACTAAATTCCCAGAGCCCCGGTCTACCCAAGAGAACATATGGCATTCTTTGATGCCACTAAATTCCCAGAGCCCCGGTTCACCCAAGAGAACATATGGCATTCTTTGATGACACTAAATTCCCAGAGCCCCGGTCCACCCAAGAGAACATATGGCATTCTTTGATGCCACTAAATTCCCAGAGCCCCGCGCGGCGTAGCGGAACATAAGGTATACTATGATGCCCCTAAATTGTAGGCCGGCACTCCGGCGGCGACCTAAAACGACACTGCTCTGGCACTAATTGGTCGATCCAACATCAAAGGGCGACCGAGAATACCGGACAGTCTGCTCCGTACCTCGCTGGTCGCTGCGTAGCTCCGCTTGCCTTACGTTGTTGAAGAAATTCTTATTTTAATGAGCTTCTTCCCCCTGAAAGATTTTGACGGAGAACTTAACAGAGTCGTAATTATTGTTTGCGCGACGATTTTAATGGACTGATAATGAAAATGAAACGGCATTTGAACTTGTTCATCAAGTTCATGATGTTCTTACATCCGCCAAGTTTTTGATGAAACATACGCAAATACGCGAGAAACATTTTACTGCAGAACTTTGAAGAATCGTAACTAATGTTTGCTCGACATTTTTCATGGACTGATATTTAAAATAAGAACGTCATCTGTTCACGCAAAATAGGTCCATGATGTTCACGTTAGCTGATATTTGTTCATATATACATAACTATTTTACTTCATTTCTGAAATTTTTCCCCTCTAATGGAGAGATTCCATCGTCTAATATGTCGTTCGTACGAGATCGATTAGGCGACGCGGCCACCAAATTGCACGTCGATTTGATCAAAAGTGAACCACAGATTCTCGTTTAAAAATTCAAAACGGCCAGGAAAATTTTCACGCTGCTCCGTTTCCACATTTCTTTATTCTCTGGTGACTGTAAAAATTATTCCAAGTTCACTTCTTTGAAAAACGAGTCTCGATTAAATTTTTCTTTCTGAGTCATAATTTTGAAAAAGTTATGCAATGATAGAAAAAAGGTAATCCGTAGTAAATAAAAAACTATTCTATTTCAACCACGGAAAGGCCTACCCTAACCTTCTTCTCGAGACCTCATAATTATCTTCTCAATACAAGGGGTAATTCCCACAGACACAATAGTTGTATCCTTCTGAAAGGGCAAAGATACACAAATAGCAAATACTTTCGGTACACAATCTTCTGACAAATCACGAGTTTCGAGCACTTTTCCTTTCACTTCTCATCGTTTGTCCCGTTTTGTGCTTTCAATAAACTTCAAAGAATATTCTACAATTAAATTCAATTAATAGTCCAATAAACTTTTCACTTCACAAATTTCCACTCACTTTTAGCCATTCGTTCATTTTTTGTGATCTCAATAAATTTCAATAAACTTTTCAATCCATGACTTTTCCTTCACTCGTATCTGTTCCTCCCACTCTGGATTAGCAATAATTCAACTTTGCTTCATTCGTTCACCTCCCTCTGTTGACGACTTGATACCAAACTCAGCGATATGGTCATTATCAAGAGCACACCGAATAATAATTGAACCCAGTTCATTCCTTTTCTTCAACCAACGCGACCAATTTCTTAAATTTTGAACTGTATAACCGTCATATTTTCATAGCCATACGCACTATTTTTCTGCAAGCCATGTCCCTTTTTGTGGGTGTTTCTGACTGTCCCTCGCAGCTATAGTGATCGTCTTTGCCTGCATCAGTGAACCAGGCAATCTGCAAATGTATTTCCATTAAGCAAGACATTACTGCTCACCGCTCTGTTTGCGCAGCCATCGAACACGGGGGCTTTTAACTAGATTGTTACACCAATTGAACGGCTCGCTCCGCAGGCAAGAAATCGCGCACGCTCTCACGGCACCAAATTGCTTGAGCGACTGATTAGTGGAATTAACCAACGCATTAAGCACTCGTTCCAACTGAGGTTCAAGAAAAGGACACTTCGAGGACTTATTAAGGGAATTAATCAAAGCATTCAACACTCAATCCAACTGAGATTCATGCAGAGGTCACCTCGGAATGTTTTTAGCGGAATTAATCTAGGTATTCAGCACTCAATCCAACTGAGATTCATGCAGAGGTCACCTCGGAGTTCTTTTTAGCTTAATTATTCAAGCTTTTCAACCTTCAACCTAACTGAGGATTGAGCAGAGGACACCGTGAAGACTCTCATTAAAGGAACTAATCAAAGCTTTTTTAATCATTGCACCTGAGATTCAGGTAAAGGTCCCCTTGAAATTTTATCCCACTGCGGATCACGCAAAAGTGACCTCGATAACTCGTTAGTGGAATTTTTCATCGCATTAACCACTCTGATTCCAGCTGAGGTTCGCACAAAAGGTGAGTACTGAGTGATATGATGCCACATAATCTAATTATTTGAACTGAGATTCATTCATAGGACGCCGAGACGACAACTTAAGTGTCAGGATTCCCTGACATATCAAGCGCTCCTCACACAAAGATTCAAGCTAAGATTTTTTAAACAGTCGCATTAACAAGCAACCACTAGGCATAGCGTTAAAACTAGTCCAATACTCGCAGAATTAATTCCACTGAGCGTTCCGAGAGATCTCAGGAGTCAGGAAAGTTCACAGGATTTTTGGATTTTTATTCGTATAGATAAACACACACACACACACACACGAGTCAACGAGTGGGAATTGCTGAGCGAAGTAAATTATGAAGTAATGGAACACTCCGCCAAAACTAGCACTCTAACGCTTAGTCAACATTACTTTACTGTACATTTTAACCTCGTCAGAAATAGTTTGTTTTCTTAACCTTTCTTGTTTCTTCTAACGCCAACTGCGGCACGTGAATGAAACATTCAATATAGTTTGCTAAAACCGGCTCTAAATTTCGATCTCAATTCGTTTTTTGCTTTTCATTTCAGTGGAAATGTTCTAAGCCAATTGTAATTTTTTCCTAACATATTCTCTCATTCTGATTTCTAGACTTACAGAACTAGACTTGTTGTACAAAGAATTCATCTCCCACACAAACAATAGAACTTTTTAAAACAACAATGAGTACCCGAAAAACTATGATAATATGTAATCTTCATTATTCGTTTAATTCATTTCAGCTTTGGATTTATACCACTACACATATTAACGACTTGATACTAATAGCAGCAAGCCTCATGCTTTGCACCACTCAACTCACTTTGCACCACTCAATTCACTTTGCACCACGCAACTCACTTTGCACCACGTAACTCACTTTGCACCACGCAACTCACTTTGCACCACGTAACTTGCTCTGCACCACGTAACTCACTTTGCACCACTCAACTCATTTTGCCCCACGTAACTCACTTTGCAACACGTAACTTACTTTGGACCACGCAACTCACTTTGCCCCACGTAACTCATCTTGCACCATTTACGATGCACGAAATTCTCGCATAGTTTATGCCATTTTCTCTGCCTCTCCTTTCTCCAAGCAAAGTTTTCCTTCGTGCGCATCCCTGTTTCATGCAAAACATTTTTTGTCAAATCTAATTTCCAACGCTTGTTAAATTTTGTTTTCGTTGCTTGCCAAATCTCATTTCCAATGCTCGTCAAATATAATTTCCAACCCTTTTCCAAATCTAATTTCCAACGCCTTGTCAAAATTAATTTCCAACGCCTTGTCAAAATTAATTTCCAACGCTTTGTCAAATTTAATTTCCAACGCTTGCCAAATCTAATTCCAACGTTAGTCAAATCTAATTTCCAAGGCTTACCGTCGTAGCATCGCTATCTTTCACACAGACGTTTTCGTGGTACATTCAAAGAACAAACTATAATGGTTCGGGACCCTCACCAATCCAACCTTGCTGCTATGCCACTGGCGAGAAATACGTAGTAAAAATATGATCAGTTATTGTTGTATCGCATGGTGAAATTGCGTTGCTCAGGTTAG
The DNA here is from genome assembly GCA_030386875.1 of Morinoia aosen. Lineage (NCBI taxonomy): Eukaryota > Metazoa > Arthropoda > Malacostraca > Amphipoda > Talitridae > Morinoia > Morinoia aosen. The sequence goes on from CM059558.1 coordinate 24,093,542, forward strand.
AAATGATGAGACAATGAAAAATGAAAGTATATGTATATGACCATCACGTTTCATTATCAAATGGATTATTGTCTTAAAACGGCTGGAAAAATGAAGGCATTTATGACCTTTGCATCTCCTTATTTTTGGGGGTTATTCTAACGATGTTTTAATGCTAACAATTTTGTGGATTGAAATTCTATGGCATCAGTACACGCCACAAAATTGTGAGCGGTCACACATCGTGAAAATAACCCCCAAAAATAAGGAGATGCAATGGTCATAAATGCCTTCATTTTTCCAGCCGTTAAGACAATATCCACTTGATAATAAAACGTGATGGTCATATTCATATATCTTTATTTTTCATTGTCTCATAATTTCTAACATGAGTACTGCACTTTTACTGTGTGATACAACAATAACTGGTCATATCTTTACTACGTATCGCAAGGTTTGATTGATCGATTGCAATCGTCACTTCAAAGCCTCGTGCCAATGTGAACGCTTTTCAACGTATTTAACTTTATATATATCGATTTTATTTCGATTGTTAACATTGATTTATACTGTATATAACACAATGCTGGCAGTAGGAGATGAACTTGATATCGGCGTATGTTTGGAAAATGTTTCCGACTGCCTCCAAAACGCGGGTCAAAAAAGCCAAGTGGAAACGTGCTTTAAAAAACTAACGCCAAAATTGTTTGTTTTACTTGCTCTATCACTGTACTTTTGCAACAGGATGTAAGCCCACGCGAGCGCTCTCAACATTGTTCGAATCCAGAGCAAGGGCAAACACTGTCCTAAACCCTATTTCGCCTTCTCTATTGACGGACGCTCCGTCCTCCTGCATTCTCATTGGCCAGGCTTCGACTGAGAAGATGTGACCTTGCGAAAAAAAAGGTTTCTGGTTCGTGTGAAGAGCGTGGGATGACGTCTCTTTAAAGCTTGAAATAAAATCTGCATGCATAATTTGCGTGAGAATTATAATATACGACTTGCATTGAAAATTCAGAGCAAAGGTTTTATTCTTCTAGCAAAAAATGCTACGCTTTTTTTTAATATGAGAAGGAGAGTAATTAATGACTTTGTGAACTGAACAGAAGTAATAATGCTCTATTTCCCGATAAGCTCTGAAAAATTAAAAAATGATCCATTATAAGGTATCTTATAATAGAATAATAGATCCCTCGGTTTGTTTATTTGTTTATTTGGTGTCTACTTCTTCCGCCTCTCTGTCACGCTCCTAAGGATGCTTAATGACCGTCTCTGAGAAACGAGTTTCATCAGTGCACACGTACAAGAATATTTTAATCGCGAGAACTATTACGATTGATGTAGTTGTCTGTGATCCACATCTGGAAAATTTACTCAAGGAAAATATTGAATCCCGTTATTTTTGACAAAGCCGTGTGCACAAGTAATATTAGGTGAGTGTAAATTCATTCCCGAGTTAGTAATCTAACGAATCGAATTCCCAAAGAAACCCCAACATCCTCTGCAAGTAAGTCCCATTGTTTGATAAAAAATATGTCTGGGATGTCCTCGCACTATCCGATACAATTTCATATCATGTTCATCTAGGATAAACCTTTTTGTGCGCACAACGCAGGTAGAAGTAAACTCGGAGTAAAGGCTGGGACGATTTATTGGTAGATGTTATTGGTGTGGACGGCAGTACAAGAGTGAACCGCTAGATGTTATCAGCAAGGGAAGCAAAACAGGAGTGAGCGGCTATGCCTCGACATGATCGGCTTATATCACCTCTGTTTAGTACTAATACCCAGATAGATGACTGCATATAACTCCCCCCCCAAAACGAGTGAAAGCTACACTTCAAAATGAACTGAATTAATATGCAAAATTAATTGAACTAATTGCCCAGCTAAACTTACTCAAACCAATTAACTCACAAGTTTTTCTCAAAGCTTAATTAAATATCAATTAATTTACTGCAAAATAAAGCAAATATCCAGCTTTAAAGAACCATATGATGTGCAGGCATCTTTACGAAACGTTCTTCGTAAATATCAAAGACCAAATTACGTTTACTCTACAACACTCATAATAGCAAAAAAAAAAATTTATTAATCAAATGTTTAATCGCACCAGCCAATCGTTATTATAATATAGGAAAGCATCAAGCAAAACAAAGTATGCTTCCGCGAACAATATTGCACATACTTGCTTAAAAAAATAAAACGCTCGATACGCTACTGTTAACTTAACCCAAAAACGCAAGATAACTGTCACCAAAGTTCTAAACTAAAGCAGGATAAACCATGTGCTAAAAGAAAAATGCTTAACTAACTTATCCCCTGCCAATCAGGTTAGTTATCCACATAGTAAATTTAAAACGCAAAACACTATAAATTTAAACACATGTTTAGGATCATTGAAAATTGAATTAATAAACCGAAACATCAGTAAATGTAGAACACCGCATTCCAAAAAAAATTTTACTCCTTTTTTTTTTAAACACCTTTTTCTTTAAAACTTAGTTTATAACCGCAATCAAACCACAGCCTGGATTAAACATAACCAAAGCTCAGCATGATCGCAAATACAGAAAATTATTGCATATTCTCATATAAAAAGCAAAATAAGCAAAAACGAGTAAAACACGCAGTTTAAAACTGGTAAAGAAGAACCGTTAACACCACTAAATATTTTATTGGTTAACGCAAGCAAAAGATTATAGTTAAAGCGCATTAAACTAAAATGCATTAGCAAAAAAACATGTTAGAACCTCGAGAAAAAATAAATTAATTAACTTACTGATTTCAAGTCGCAGAAACATCTTAACTAAAGAAAGAAAGAAAAAAAAAATATTCCCTATTAATACTTTAACCCGCGCACGGTCGCGCATCCCTCAGAAAAGTAGTCAATTTACACGCGTTACTCTGCCGTTCCCTGTTCACTTACCGTAATAGGCAGAGATGTAAAAATATGAAGTAATGAGTAAAAAATGTTGCTTTACACTTTGATGTTGTCAGATTTTTGATAACTTGAACCGTTTCTTTGTAATATGGAGTCAAACTCCGTCGATTTTTGCACAACATTGCTTCAAAGAGATCAATGGCCATTTTTGTGTTTTGGAAACAATGTAATGTTTTTCACTGCTATTTTATGCAGAAAATCCTTTCAAACCTGCTGATGTTTTTATTTTTCCTCTACAACAATTAGAAAAAAAGTTATGACCATTCATGTCTACTAGGTGTTATCCATTCTTCGTTTTAGTTCCTACATAAATGCATGTTTGCATGTCTGGTTATATTACTGTAAGTATAGTGTTTCGAAACTTGTAATTTTCACACAATATGAATAAAATACTGCTCTACACGCTACTGACTTCAGATTTGTCTTATTTGCCATTTTTACGATATAAGGCGAAATAAGGCCCTGAGTAGTTTCGCTGGTAACTGAGGCTGCCACTGACTGTTCGCACGCACACCCTCTCACGGTCGCCTCATTTACCACACTGACTGTGCTTACCCCTCCCAACTTCCAAGTGGTTGGAGCTCTGCCTTAACCCCCACAATGTGGGGGTTTCTGGCTCCAGCTGTGTAGCACTCGCTGAGACGATCATTTTGGTGTATAACAACTTGGGGTTATGCCTTACGTCTGGCAACCAGTGAGCCTGGTAAATGAGGCGACCAGTTACAGTGCGCGGGTTAATACTTTATCCTCTCTGCTAATACAACCCGGTGTAGTATATATTAACCAAATATAAAACGCCAAAATGAAAAATACGGTTACGTAAATTCTTTAGAAATTCAAGAAATAAATTTTACGCACCGAAACCACAGTCACAGTTTCTGTTAAACAGCTACCTTTTTACCACAGACAACCAAAAAAAAACATAGCATTTAAAAAGAAATAATTTTTTTTTCAAAACGCTCCAACCAGAATAATGATAACGCATTTGAAAAAACTAAGAAAACTTAATAATTAAAAGCATCAAGCGAAGCATGCAAAAAAAACGAAGCTGCTGACTTACCGTGCTCTTATACAACCAGCACGTCGCCAGCCGGCAGAACGTCGTAAAGGGTAAAAGTCAAACGCCATTCATATTGATAAAAATAATCCTCGGTAGACCGAAAAAAATAAACCAACATCCTACATCATCGCAATAAATTTTAAAAATCACTAGCGAAATGAAATGCTCGTGTTTCGAATGTGTCCTTCTTAAACACATTAAAACTAGAGTTACCAAAACGTCTAACATCAAAAATAAATAATGAAATTCCTTAATTAACATCTTAAGAAGGAACGCGTCATCATGAAAAAATAATCATCTTAAAATTAACTCATAGGTTTAAATTTATCACTGCGCGCATTTAATTTATCGCATTTTTCTCGCGATTAATAATTTCTATTTCACTGCGCGCCTCTTTCAAATAACTGTTCCAATTTCCATTAAATTTTCTTTCCCAAATAATTTGAAATAAATCATTTTCACGTTGGCAAGCTTATCACCCCAGTTCATTAGTGTTGATCTTGCAGACTTAGTAAATTTGTTGATCTCCTATGAAGAGTATGAAGGATCATGGCGAGTCCTAATGTCGACAACAGGATGAGGATCGCTATCAGCGCGATCTCCATGTTATTGAACTTCTGGTCAAACGCCATTGACGTGCAGATGACCAAAAATTCGTCATTTCCAGCGAAGGTCGTCGCCGCACCCGCGACAGCCTCGCCCTCAAACGCCTCAGCCATGGTTGACTCGTCCCGCGCATGCGCTGCAAAGAACGAATACAGAAAGATTAGCACGGCCGTTTAAATAAAATAATTACAACATACAATTTGGTATCAACTCTCGGTTGTCTGACAACTGTCCTTGACAACCACGATAGTCTAGCCTGAAGCAATTAAACGCTGATCATGTGTGACCGGTGACAAGACACCTCTCTCAATCTAAATTTGCTGATCGCCGGACATTCCGACGGAACAAAAATAGCCCGGCGCGAGACTGCAGCATACGGCCGCAGCGTCAAAACAACCCGTCTCGCAAGGTGAACAGCAACCTCAGCTATTTGCAATTCGACGTCGTCGCATCCGTTCATCATTAAAACTGTCAATTTAGCAAAACGGATGTCTGAATGAATTCAATTAAAAAATGAGTGAAACGTCTTAGCGACAGCTAGACGAGACAGTACAAATTCCTCTGGGGTAAACGTCTAACATTTACATCAAATTACTTGAGCATAAAGCAACAATAAGATTAACATATAAACATACAACGCATTGATTAATATGAATGCAAGCATATTGCATATAGCGAAGAAAATGCTTCTAAAATTATGATTATATCTCTTAACATTATTGATAAACAAACGGTAAAACAATGGTAAGCGGTTAAAAACGGTAAAAGGGTAATATTACGCGTCGATTAGTTAGCACGTCACATAGTCCAATGAATTCGTCCTTTTAACTCACAGATTTTACCTTTTTAAGCGGTAAAAGATGATTAAGGTTACTTCTAACGATTTTAGATCCAATTTTAATATCAGCGTAATTACGTTTAACCTTTTGGACGACCGCAGGCCCAATCCAAGTTAATTCCAATTTATGGGTCTTGTTATGATTCCTTAATAGGACTCTGTCACCAACTTGAATATCCTTATTGCGCCGCTTAAGGTTTCTATAAAGATTTCGCTCTGTTGTGTTGTTAATAATTAAATTTCGTATATTTTCTATTGTTCGAACGGCTTCTCTAGCTCTAATATTCACTAAATCTATTTCTTCATCAAAACTGTAAATTACTGAATCGAAACTGTCAGACTGATAATAGGCACACGTATCGCGATGGAACATTATATAGCTTGGTGTTTCGCCAATAGTAGAGTTTAAAGAATTATTCAAGGCATTTTCTACTACTTCCAATAATTGGTCCCACTCTACATTAACAATACTATTTACATATAGTTTTAACAGATTCGTAATTTTTTTATTGTTGCGCTCCACGACGGCGTTAGAATGCGGGCTGTAAGCCAGAACTTCCCTTTTTGAAATGGCATGTAATTTTGCAAATTGTTTGAGAGCCACTGATTTAAACTCCCAAGCATTATCTGAAATGAGCGTCTTGGGGTAACCGAGTAATGAGAAACAGTTGCTTAAGCAAGAAATCACTGTTTCTGTATTTCGATTTGAAATGGCATATAAACGACAAAATCTCGAGAAAAGGTCAATCACAACAAGAATATATTTATTTCCATTATCAGTTACTTTAAGTGGGCCAAGCAAATCAATTGATACAACTTCGAAAGGTTTTGTAGCTATTGGAGCTGTTAAAATTTTGATTGGAACTGAAGGTTTTGCTTTAATAATTCTACACACCTCGCAATGCTGAACAAATTTCCGTACAATAGTTTTCTCTAATTGATTCCAATATTTCAACTTAAATTTGAACAAAGTATGCTTGTGATCTACGTGATACAAACTATGTATCGCTAGGACAGCTTTACTCATTAATGAATTAGGGACAACTGCAGTCAAAATTGTACTCGGTCGATTATCAATTTCTCTACGTCTATAAAGAATATTATTTAACATTAGAAATTTATCTAAGTCAGGAATAGTCGAAACACTGTCATTCAACAAAGCATTCTTAATCTCTATACAAAAAGCGTCGTTGTTTTGTTCGTCGATAAATTCCTTAATCGTCCACGATATCTCAGCTTCAATTGGTACGTAGTCTATCAGCGCGGGTCTAGCGCTTTTGTCTGCTGCACTGTCAGCATCGTCTCGAGTCGAGGGCAGGTCAACTACCTCGCTTCCTGTCGTTCGTTTGTGTCGTGCTCGAGTCTCCACAACACAAACTTCTGATTCAAATGCGACTTCCAAATCATCACAAGAATTTAGTTCTTTAAGATTTAATTTCTCGTTATTAACAGGTAATCTGCTTAAATAGTCTGCAACAACGTTCTCTTTACCAGGCAGATATTTTACCAGGGGTTCAAAGGAATTTACATCTATGCACCAACGAGCCATGTTAGTGTCCTCAGGTAATTTTTTATTAAACAGTGGTGCAAGAGGACGGTGGTCGGTGTAGACGCGAACCGTATATCCTGTAATTAAGTATTTAAAATGCTTTAAGGCAGCGTGTATCGCGTAAAATTCTTTTTTGGTAGTCGAGTACCGACGCTGGCTGGAGTTTAAATTTTTACTATAATAAGCTATGGGTCTTAGAATTTTGTCGCTTGAATCATCCGCTTGCATTAGTACAGCTCCTATTCCTGAATTGGAAGCATCAGTAAACACATGAAAGTCCTTGTTATAGTCGGGATGTCTCAGAACTGTGTCAGAAGTCAATAAAGATTTCAGGAACACAAAGCTTTTCTGACATTCATTAGTCCAAGTGTAACCTACATTTTTTCTCAAAAGATTGTACAAGGGACTTGCTACTTCAGCGAAATTTGGTAGGAAACTGCGAAAATAATTCGCCAAACCTAAAAACTGTTGTAATTCTTTAACATTGGTTGGCGCTCGGCATTCTTGTAATTTTTTTGAATATTTACATTTAATTCCATCTGCGGCAATGACATGGCCCAAATACTCGAGTTCTTTTTTAAAGAAATGGCATTTCTCAAGCTTTAAGGATAATTTACCGGCTCGCAGCAATTTAAGCACCATTTCTATATCAGTTAAATGTTGAGTTTTATTTTTAGAAAATACCAAGATGTCATCGAGGAATACAAACGCGAGCTTTCCCAAAATGGGTGAGAGCGCTGATATCATGAGTTTTTGAAATATTCCCGGACTCGTTGAGAGTCCGAACGGTACCCTACAGAACTGGTACTTACGGTAATTGACGCTAAAAGCGGTATACTTCCTACTTTCTTTTTCTAATTCAATTTGATGGAATGCGCTGCGCAAATCAAGGTTAGAGAACCACGTGTTACCTCCTAACGTTGCTAGTATATCATCAATCCGGGGAATGGGATATGAATGTTTAATTAAAACTTTATTCAAAGCACGAAAGTCGATAACGGGCCGTAAATCGCCTGACTTCTTTTTAACGACAATGACAGGGAAATTAAAATCAGATGATGATTCCTCTATTATTCCCTGATCGAGCATGTCGTTAGTTATTCTCATTACCTCTTCTTGGTACTTATGAGGTATGCGGTAGGGAGCTAAATTTAACACAGGCGCATCAGTCTTCAACTGAATATGATGCTTCAAAATGTTGGTTACACCTATTTTTTCTCCCTCCAAAGTTACCACGTCACGGAATTTATTTAACAAATTAACTAAAGGTAATTGAATGTCTTCTTCATTACAGGAAATATCATTTACCCTTAAGTCACGTCTTAACTCCTTTTCTCCACCTTCTCCACTCGATTCTAACTTCTTATTATCAACAATATCAACAGAAATTGCACCTCTGCCACGAGTATCAGCTTCCGAACAAAGTTTCCTATCAACTATGGCATTCCTTCCGCCACATGTCGATTTAACTTCCATCGTATCTGACCCCGCAACAAAATTTACTTCAACCTCACACGCATCTCTGAGCGCTGTGTCAACACTTGTTAAATACATTTCGCTCTCAATATCATCAGCTTTTATCAATTCCACGTGGCATAGCATCGTGTTCTCAGAGAAGTACAACGTTTCTTCGTTAGCATTTAGAATCATGACGGGTACCACACCGTCTTCATTTACTTGCACAATTGAGTCAGCTATTAAAGCACCATTGTCAAAACATCTTTTGAGAACCATATATTCTCCTACAATTGGTTTCCTAATGAACCCATAAACAACGTTAAGCGAATTACCAGGTACCTCAGCCTGATTACAATGAACAATTAATTGTTTTGTTCTCATTGTCTGTGCCTGAGCTACCGCAGCTCTCATGCTCTGCCTCTGAGCTACCTCAGCTCTCATTGTCCTGCAGTCAGCATTTTCTCTCCTGCAGTCAGCATTGTTTCTGCTGCAGTCAGCATTTTTTAATTGACTCTTGGTCTTTCTGGCGACCGCAATCTCTGATAACAGACAATCACTCTTCATTATTTTTTGCATTACAGCTTCTCTGCTTAACAAAGGTTCCACATTTAGATCTTGAAAAGGAATTGCAACATTATTCCAAAGAAGTTCCTTCTCTCTGAAATTTATTACGGCGTCTTTTAAGACGTCACGGCCTAGAATTAAATCATAATTAAATTTCGCTTCACGAACGATAAGTGCACTTGTTTTAACTACTTTACTTGTGCCCGGGATTTTAATGGATAACTCTACCTCTCCCGTCACGTCGCTCTTCCCGCTTATTCCCTTGACTCTTAATTTACTCGGCTTGACTTCATCACTCAAATTTTTAATCTGTCTGTAACTAATCAGGCACTTCTCCGATCCACTGTCAATTAAAGCATTTAGATACTGATCGTTATTTTTGATAATTATGGTTGGCTTATTGCCCTCTTTAAATGACACTAATCCAGAATTTTTATCAACATTCTTTACAACGGACACAGAAAAATATGATTCCACCGTTTTGCCTTGACAATGGTCATTTTCAAGCTCTTCTTCTTGTAATAAACTATATCTATTTTTACAGTTAAACACAGGGTCAACATACGATTTGGTTATTTCGGTGGTATCTGGGATTGCCACGGTTTCTAGTTTAACGAGGTTCGTACCGTTAAATACCTCGGGCTCAATCTGCTTTAACTCTCCCTTACTTCCTCCACCTAGCTTAAAAAACTACTTGACTCGGTTTCCGCCCAATGGACTTCATTTTTACCTCGATTTGAGTTACCTCTACCGCGTAGATACGCCCTATAGTTGCGGACTTCCGTACCGCTCGCTCTACAATTCTTTACTACATGCGTTCCACCGCAGGCAAAGCATCCTCTCGGAAAAGTACCTCTTTGCGGTCGACACTCAAAGTGCCCTACCATTGAACAGGAGTTACAGTACGGGAACCCGGGCTTTTTCGTGCCTGAAATTCCTCCTGAATTTCCTGCAACCTGACCACTAGAACTACTACTCTCAGACTTGATCATATTACACTCTAAGGCACCAATTCCTCGATCACCTACATAACTGTTTAATTCTCTACCCCTAATACGGGTATTTCGTGCGAGCCAGGGTCTAGGTACAATCCTACGTACACCTGATCGAAAATTCCTACGATAATTTCCAACTGTGCCGTAGCACACCTCACTCTCTGGGAACTGATCTTGCTCTTCCAAAACTTCCTCGACTTCACTAGTCACTTCACCTACATAACTCTCACTGTCCTGTCTGACATGATACTTTTGTGCGAGAATTTTCTTAGACTCGCTTTGGCTTCGCACTGCGGAAATTAACTTAGCCAATAACTCCTCTGCAGTGGAAAATTGTGTTTCAAAGATTTTTCTAGCGAACGACTCATCAAATAAAGGACCTAGAATTGATAAAGCTAGACTGTACGACATGCTGTCGCCTACGAATTTTTTTAACTCGGCCTGCGTGGTGCAGTTCTGGAAATAAGCGTGGCGCTGCCACCCGAGTGAGTTTGAACTAAGAATACTCTCGGTTAACTTCCTTATCTTCGAAAACGCGTTCACGATCTGAGCAGCAAGTGCATTATTTTTAACCAATTTTAACTCGTTTAGATCGCAAGCCAATGCATGGATACTCTTTTCTCCTTTTGATACGTAAATGTCCTCAAGTATTTGAACGACCTGATCGAAAGAATAATTCAAGTCGGCGTTAACCAGCTTAGTTACTACACTATTGAAATCACCTATGTTCTTGTTAGCGGAGCGTACTAGGAATTCCTTACGACGTTCATCACTGGTGGCATCAGGCAACAAACTTAGATATGCCTTTAGATTTTGTATGTGAGTGTGAAAACTCTTATTTTCGAGAAACTCAGAATCATGGACCCGTCGTCTTCCCCTGAAGGTAGGAAGCTCTGCATTAGTCATAATCGTTCCCATAGGTTGGACATTCATGTTAGCAGCAATATCACGTGCAAGTTGTGTTGCGTTTACATTACTAGGAACACTAGAACTAGGTCCAGCTGTCGCTGCCGTAGGAGTCGTCATCTTGCTAACTACTGGTTTACTCACTCGTCCGTATTTAGTTACAGTATGTTCAGTTCGAACTACTTCGTCCTCACTGTCCAATGAATCAGGATAATCCGACATAAATTCCCTATTCCACTAAAAATCAACAATTCAATACCCGAATTCTCTGAAAACTCATTCAAAAATTAATATCGTACTCCGAGAATGACCATAAACACCCTAAAACCAGTTAAAATGATAATAAACACCGTAAATGCATTTAGAACACCCAAAAATTAATTAAAGACACACCTCGAAGAACCACCAAAAAAAAATTAATAATCCCCCTTGAATTAATAACCACAAATAGTAGCTAGGAATCAATAGAACACTTCTAATACGTACAAAATACACAGTAAATGCAAGAGCGTTAGCGTTAATCTCAATAGTATTCACAAGGCATCAATAACGCTAATACAATTACGTAACCAATACTCCCAATTAAATTCAGTAAATAGTGGCACCTTCAAACACCACAATCAGTGCAAATCTTTGCGACTTCTCAATAAAACGTGCAGAGTGCACGTGAATGCTGAAGCTTACGGCAAGGCGGTAAAAAAATATTGCTGCTGCACAGCAAAAACGTTAAATTCTATCACATTAAAGCTTTAAAAATTGAAATCGAAGTGATTTAGACACCTTCACTATCACTCCTATCCTATTACACAAAAAAAATCTGACACTTACGATGGTAAGAAGGTAAGGAGTTGTTTACCACCTAAATCCAGATACGTAGTACGCGGCTGCCTCTCACAAAGCTTAGAAACAACTGCTGCCTACCGAGAGTACCGAGCTATACAGGAAGTGGGCGCGGAAAAAAAAACCACGGCAATGAGTGCAACAAAAAGACTAGCTGCCCGGGAAAAAGCGAGGTAGCACTAAACAAAGAAAAAAATTTTCCACAAAAGACTTAACTGTGTAAAAAATTGAAGACGGCTGAACACGTCTCTTGCAGGCAATGATGGGCCGCTGTGATGCTGTGCTTGTAGACAATGTTGTCGGCTGGTACAGCAAGATTATACTGCCTTTATACTGTGCACCACGTTGAAGAATTTACACTTGTAAACTGAAAGTACGTGTCACTTCACTGCTACAGTCACTGCTACTGTTTTTGGTGCAATCTTAGTAATTTATCTCACACAAATTAAATTGTTCTTAGCACTTGTAGATTTGAATTCACCTCTTGTAGAATTGTAGATGTAGAATTCACACAATGGTTGACGCTGGGAACGCTGCAATCTTTACTTGAAACACCAATTCAATAGTGTCGTTTTCACACTCGTAGACCAAAATTTTCGTACGCAGGGGTGAATATAAATTAAGAAATACTGTAAATCTACAGTAAGCTGCCGCCAACAATTCCTTAGAGACGATGATTCCAAACACGATGACCGTTTCTTCAGGTTGCCAGAGCTGGTTGTTTTCGCTGGAACACATGTGGATTTTATACTGTTCGAAGGATGTTAACACAGAACTCTTGAAATCCACTGTAACACTTATGAGTTCACGAATGTGGGTTGAGTTCACCACATGCTGTGCCACCAAAATGTGCGCACAACGCAGGTAGAAGTAAACTCGGAGTAAAGGCTGGGACGATTTATTGGTAGATGTTATTGGTGTGGACGGCAGTACAAGAGTGAACCGCTAGATGTTATCAGCAAGGGAAGCAAAACAGGAGTGAGCGGCTATGCCTCGACATGATCGGCTTATATCACCTCTGTTTAGTACTAATACCCAGATAGATGACTGCATATTTTTTCGTTCTTTCACACCATAATTCCAGGATAAAACATTCTTCATCCTTTCATCCCTTAATGCCAGAATAAAACATCCTTTAATGCCAAAATTTCAGGATAAAAATCCTTCATCCTTCCACACCGTAGTTCCAGAATAAAATTTCTTTTATCCTTCCATATTATAAATCCAAGATAAAACGTCTTTCACCATTCCAAACCAAAATTTCATGAATAAAACATCCTTCATCCTTCTAAACAAAAATTTCAGGATAAAACATCCTTCATACTCCCACACCATGATATCCCACATCTTCCCAAACAACTCTTTCCATACCACATCCTAGGAAATTATTTTATATTTTACTTGAATTTTCCGCTGAGATTCAACGACTTTAGAACTGGCATAAATCTTGATATTCTCAACGAAGTTTTGAAAAGGGAAAATCCTGCCTCCACATTTTACACCAAGCGTCAGTAATTGAGTGTTTTAAAATTCTCGAAGAAAGAGTGACAGTAATTACCTTCGTTCAGCCCTTTGATTTACTTAATTTAGTCAGTTACGAATATTCAAAGAGAAAAACCTATTCAAACCTGCAGGTGAAAATGTGTGAGCTAAACTCATTTTGGCCTGGCAAAACAACCAAAGAGAAAATTTTCAGGTTTTGAACTTTGGATAAGTTTGTAATTATTGACATTAGAATAGAACTTAATGACTTGTTAGCGAAGATTAAATTTGAAGAGTTTTAAAGATATTAGGGGGACCTGGGACTTTTGTGGTCAAGAAACAAGAAAAAATCCTAAATGAAAATCATGTTCTGGGTTTTGGAATACGAGAAAGAGGAACAAAAAGCGTGTTCTGCGTGATTCGATGCACAGAGAGCACAACAAAGTTTTCATTCGAGTAGATAATTAGAGTCAGTCAATAGACCGTTCTTGAAGATGATGTTGCTTCCTTTTTTTTATAACATGAAATTGTACGTAAAAAGACTTGAATACATGACTTTAATTACAAATGTGAAGTAAAGGTTATAAAAAGTGACACTTGAACGCGTTAAATTATCCTTACATTCTCAGTTATTTATATAATATTCTTATATTACTGAATCATGTTCCGAAACATTACAGGAAACTGTTTGCATCGTGAATTTGATTAAGCTATCTTTCATTAAAAACTGGGCCTCAAGCAGTGCAAATGTAAAAAGTGACACTTGCAGAGCAATTTAATCGTTAGATTCAACCTGAATGTCGAACTTTGGGCCTAACACAATGAAATCAATATTTGTTTTCTGAACATCTTATTTCATTCTTAACAATATGTAACCCGGGCGTATTTTTCAAATTTTCAATTCAATCATTCAGATAAGAGAAAAATACATACCATCGACCGACCGAGTTGGAACCTTTTTGCAGTTGTTAGGGCATAATTTACCTTAAATGTGCGTGTAAGCACATAATGCATAGCTGTTGGAGTACAATATATATATATATATATTGTACCATGCCATGCATTGCTGCATTGGTGATCGCCGTGCCATGCATTGCTTTCGTTGCGCCTCGATCACCTTTTTAGGGTGATTGATAGCGCAGTCGGTAGCGTGTTGGCGCGGTAACTTATAAGTCACGAGTTCGATTCCCATGAACTCCCTGTACATTTATTTCGTTTGAAAAAAACCTATGCGTGGACGGAGAGCCCGCTTTACCAGACTCAGTAATTGTTTCTGGGGGTGATATGACTTTGAGCTATTGATATATATATATATATATATATATATATAATATAGCCATCCAGCTATATATAATATATAGATATGTTTTTCTTTTTGAACATATCCGTTCTCACCCGCCGTTGGTGCTCCCGAATGTAGTCTTCGGATGCCAATATTTTTGAATCCATATACATATATATATATATATATATATATAAATATATATAGCACATGACTCAACTTTCAGAACCTGGCTATGTTAATACTGTATACTTGATAGTCATTTAATCAGGAAAGCATGCCTTACCCTCAATACCTGTGTACGTATATCCTGCATAGCTGCTGGCCATTTCATTAGCAATGCATGCTTCAATTCTTAATACCAGTGTATGTAAACTATGGATAGCTGCTATATAGTCATATAATACTGAAATATGAAGGACATGCTCCAAATTTCAATGCTTTCGTATGTATATCCTGCTAAGTTGCTTCTCATAGAATCTGAAGAATATGCCTCTACTTTATTAAATGTGTATCCTTCACAGCCGCCAGTCATAGAATCTGATGGACATGCCTCTACTCTCATTCCCTGATTATGTCTATCCTTTATAGTGGCTACTCCTATAACATATAGGACATGCTTCAAATTTTAATGGTCTCTTATGTATATCCTGCTTAGCTGCTAGTCATTAAATCTACAGGGCACGCCTCAACTTTGGTAAGGGATTTAAAAATATTGGCATCCGAAGACTACATCCGGGAGCAGCGACGGCGGGTGAGAACGAAGTCGCGGAGGCAGAGAAGTTGCCCGTCCGAGAGCCCCACTCTGGTCTGCTTAATGACGCCCTACTGGAAAGAATTAGAGAGAACAAGACCCACCTTAATTACGAGTGCCAGCCAAGGCAGAAACAGACTAAGCAGCTGCGCTAACAAACTTTGCTCCAAGTGAAGAGGAATGGGTACATTCGTATGAAAGAAGACCTGCCTTAATTACGAGTGGCGGACAAGGTGGAGGCAGCTTCAAAAAAGGTGGCGTGAGATCAACAAGATTTAACGTATGTTTAAAATAGAGCGTATAGATCTCAAGAAAAACATAGGAGTAGAACGAAATTTCATTTCTTTGATTTTACCGCGTCTTTTGAAATCCCGATACTAACGCTTTTGGGAACAAATGATAAATTAACGTGTACCTAAAATTCAATACATATTTCACCCGAAGAATTGAGGAGTAAAATGATAGGTATTTCTTTGATTTACCATGTTCATTCAAATACCGAAAGTGATGCATCTTATAAACGAGTTGTACGACGTGTTGTCACAGGACGTTAAAATTTCCTGCTTATATTCCTGCGAAATGTATTGATTGACTTTGATGACTTTTGATAATCGTCAAGAAATTGCAGATTCTCAATAAAAATTGGCTGCAATAAAATGCTACCTCTTATTCTCGCAAAATTAGCTCTTCAAATATGTTCTTTAAAACAAACTTCAGCACACCAAAGTCCCTGTATGTAATAACACATAAAAAAATTAGAAATGTGCTATTATGAAAATACTGCTGTCATTATCAAACCGATGTAATTTCACAAAAAATCATGGAAAAAAATTTCTTGAAAATAGTATTTTTTACGTACATAATCGTAAAATTATGCTAAAAAACTTTTATATCACTTTAAGAAGAAAGAAAACATATCAAATGAAGTCAAACTGAATTATTGCGTTTCAAAAAAATTAGTTTTCCATCCACAGGCAAATAAAATCCAAATAATTACTATGGCTGTGTTCGAATAATTGAAGAATTTTTTATATATAACCAAATTTAATTCCGGATAGTTTGATTTAATTAGAATTATCAGTAACATTCACAAGCAGTTCAGATCAATAGTAAAAAATTGCTAAACCCATGAACGATATTTTTTCCTGAGCAAAACATCTGTTGAACGCATGCAATCATGATTGGCTGACCATCTCATCCCTTGGTCCCAGCTGCAATGATTATGACTTTGATTTTAACTCAATTTGAGAATCCCTAACCGCAACGAAGGTGTTCAAAAAAGAGGAAGATAAAAAGCTCCGTTTAGTATGAATTTTCAGGAATGTAGAGTTTATGCACAAGATATGTTCCTATCTAGATCTCCTGCGCATAGAAATAGTAAGCTAAGATAAAACGATAAAAAAGAATAATAAAGAAATATTTCGAATAGTACAATTTATCAGCGACGTCTTGAGATAAATCGTTTAAGAAACAAGATAAAAATTGAAGAAGAAAGTAATCGGTGCTGACAAAGAGGCCAGCAGTGCACCAAAAAAGATAGTTCATAACAAAAAATAAAAACTATTCTATTTCAACAAAGAGTCAGCCTACCTACAATTTCTCGCTTCTCGGGACCTCACATTTTTCCCGAGAAGTGCTTTTACCTATAGATACAATAGTTGAATCCTGTTGGGGAGGGACCCAGTTGCAAAATCGCTGATATTAACTTAGGAACAACTTAGTTCACTCTGTTTAGTAATTATTGTATGGTTATGGATCAGTAGTATATGTAAATAACCTGACCTCCACGTTTGTAATAAATGAACGAGTATTAAAAGGAATAATAAATTAAACCTACATAAGGTATGCAAATATTTCAATATCGTACCAACTTACACCGACACTTGCAAGTAGGTTCGAAATTGATGATCCAATAATGACGCTTGTAACTTCGGAATAACACTTTTACTTCAGAAATATGCAATGCATCTAATATGAAATGGAAATATATATATATATAAAAGAGGAAGGCCTCAAAATAAGAGGAAGGCCTAACTAACCTTCAGCTGCAGACCTCGCATCTTCCTCCAGCGAGCACTAACTCCTACTGATAAAATAGATGGGTTCTCGTGTAGGGGTTATATATATACCAA
The DNA here is from genome assembly GCA_030386875.1 of Morinoia aosen. Classification (NCBI taxonomy): domain Eukaryota; kingdom Metazoa; phylum Arthropoda; class Malacostraca; order Amphipoda; family Talitridae; genus Morinoia; species Morinoia aosen. The sequence continues at coordinate 24,110,930 of CM059558.1, forward strand.
CGCAACATTTTTCAATGTATATATATATATATATATATATATATATATATATATATATATATATATATATATATAAGAAATATATATATATATTTTTCATCATTATGCTTGAAAAGTGTTATTCCGAAGTTGCAAGCGTCATTATTGGATCATCGATTTCGAACCTACTTGCAAGTGTCGGTGTAGGTACAAAACGAAATAGAACTAACGAAAAATGATAAACGGATTGTGCTTAGGACAGTATATAGGCCCCCAACAGCTTGTAACGTCTCTTTCCTGAACGAGCTTCAAAGTATTATATCTCAGTTCAACAAGTCTCCATATAATGACATAATAATCTGCGGGGATTTCAACTACGATCTTCTACAATATGATAGCTGTGAGCAAATCTCAAACTTCATAAATGTTTTTCAGTCTAGCTCCTTCCTTCCAATCATCACGAAACCTACACGTGTTGCTTCTGAATCGGCTACGTTACTCGATAATATTTTTATGTTAGATCCGACTGATTTTCATACCGGAATAATAATTTCTGACTTATCCGACCATTTCCCGGTGTTTCTCATCAAGAAAAATGTCTATAATCCTTGTACCAGCCCACAGGCTGATACTTATTCATTTCGTTGTGTAAACGAATACAACTTGGGAACAATGCGAACTGTTCTAGAAGAACTAGCCCGCGCACGGTCGCGCATCCCTCAGAAAAGTAGTCAATTTACCCGCGTTACTCTGCCGTTCCCTGTTCACTTACCGTAATAGGCAGAGATGTAAAAATATGAAGTAATGAGTAAAAAATGTTGCTTTACACTTTGATGTTGTCAGATTTTTGATAACTTGAACCGTTTCTTTGTAATATGGAGTCAAACTCCGTCGATTTTTGCACAACATTGCTTCAAAGAGATCAATGGCCATTTTTGTGTTTTGGAAACAATGTAATGTTTTTCACTGCTATTTTATGCAGAAAATCCTTCCAAACCTGCTGATGTTTTTATTTTTCCTCTACAACAATTAGAAAAAAAGTTATGACCATTCATGTCTACTAGGTGTTATCCATTCTTCGTTTTAGTTCCTACATAAATGCATGTTTGCATGTCTGGTTATATTACTGTAAGTATAATGTTTCGAAACTTGTAATTTTCACACAATATGAATAAAATACTGCTCTACACGCTACTGACTTCAGATTTGTCTTATTTGCCATTTTTACGAAATAAGGCGAAATAAGGCCCTGAGGAGTTTCGCTGGTAACTGAGGCTGCCACTGACTGTTTGCACGCACACCCTCTCACGGTCGCCTCATTTACCACACTGACTGTGCTTACCCCTCCCAACTTCCAAGTGGTTGGAGCTCTGCCTTAACCCCCACAATGTGGGGGTTTCTGGCTCCAGCTGTGTAGCACTCGCTGAGACGATCATTTTGGTGTATAACAACTTGGGGTTATGCCTTACGTCTGGCAACCAGTGAGCCTGGTAAATGAGGCGACCAGTTACAGTGCGCGGGTTAATGCCATCATTAGACGTCTATGAACGGGACAATAATGCGATTAACATTGATGAAGCAATACTAAATTTAACTGAAATTATAACGACCGCATATAACCAGTGTTGTCCAATAATCACCCGCACAATTACGCCGAAAAATAGACAAAAGCCCTGGATTACTGAAGATATCGTGATCAATATAAAGAAACGTCAAGCTTACCTAGCCTTACTATACGAAGGGCGAATATCTAAAGTAACGTATAACAGATTCAGGAATCATGTGACAAATCAAATACGAACCTCAAAACGAGACTACTTCACGCGCAAATTTACTGAATACAAAACTGATATTAAAAAAACTTGGCGCCTGCTTAATTCATGCTATAAACCGAATAATAATACTACGAAAACAATTGAGTCCGTCGTTCACGAAAATGTAAAATACCACGAGAAAAAAGATATTGCAACTGTGTTTAACAACTTTTTTGTAAACATAGGAAAAAATATAGCCGATAGTGTCTTCAGTGAACCCAGAGACCACTTGCAATACATGAACCATGTCCGTGAACCTAACTCTTTCTTTTTCACGCCAACTAATCCCTCCGATGTAATTACGTGCATAAACAACTTGAAAAATAAATCAAGTGGATTGAAAAAATTTTCGGCTAAAGTTCTTAAGGCTGTAGCTGATATAATAGCACCGTGCATATCTTATATTGTCAACCAATCCCTTTCTCAAGGTATCTTCCCCAACTCTTTCAAAATTTCGAGAGTCACCCCTTTTTTTAAAAATGGTGATAAAAACTGCATTAACAATTATAGACCTATCTCTGTACTACCAATTATTAGCAAAATATTCGAGAAAATTGTGTATGAAAAAGTGTATTCGTATTTTGAACAAAAATCTTTCCTCTACGACAAACTATACGGTTTTCGTTCTAAGAAATCTACGACAAAAGCTGTATTAAATCATTTGCAATACCTTTATTCTAATATAGATGATGGAAAGCTTGTTTTCTCCGTATTTCTTGACTTTCGAAAAGCATTCGATTGTGTGGACTATAACGTATTACTCTCGAAACTACATTGTTATGGCATTCGAGGGGCTGCCCATGATTGGTTTAGATCATACTTAGCAAATCGGAAACAATACGTTGTCATAGACGACGCAAAATCAGACCCACAGACAATTAGCCATGGGGTTCCACAAGGATCTGTCCTTGGGCCTCTCCTATTTCTAATTTGTATCAATGATATTAAATCTACATCATTCTTCAAATTCATACTTTTTGCCGATGACAGTACCCTTTCTGCGGTCCTTCCAGACCAAAATCCCGCTAGGATGTCGGAGCGTATAAATAATGAACTTCATAAGGTTTCATTGTGGCTTAAAGCTAATAAAATTAGCCTTAATATCGAAAAAACAAAATATATTACTTTCTCATACAAGAAAAATATATCTCTCCCACGCATTCAAATAGCCGAAGGTGAAATCAAAGAAACCAACTCAAGTAAATTCCTCGGCATCATAATAGACAAACATCTAACCTTCAAAGAGCACATCGCTCATATTAGTTCTAAATTATCAAAATCTATCGGAATCCTAAATAAAGTTAAGAATTTCCAGCCTGAAACAGCCTTACAAATGCTCTACCGAACGCTCATTTTACCATACTTGCAATACGGAATAGAAACATGGCACGGAACTGATAAAAATAAAACCAACAAAATTTTTACCCTGCAAAAAACAGCCATAAGAGCGGTAAAGAATCTAGAATATAATGCTCTCACAAATGACTCATTAAAAAATTTACGAATACTTAGCTCTCGGATCTCTACAAAATCTCCATATGCAATTTCATTTACAAAACATTAACAAATGATGGCGACAATAGCCTAAAACAACTATTAACTACGCAAACTGGTCATCACGACCATTTAACCCGAAATAGAAGTAAATTCATGCTTCCTTATTACTCAAAGGCTCGGTCACAACACAGTATCCTCTTCGTTGGAACTAAAACTTGGAACTCTATACCTGCGGAGATCCGTGAAAGTAATTCTTATAAGGTATTCAAAAAAAGTCTTGAGTCTCACTTCCTATCAGATTACTAGTCTTGTAAGATCACAAAGTCAAACCTTGTCCCCTACATAACTGGTCCTAATAATGTAATTTGCCTTGATTAATTTCGCCGATCTTCAGTCTGTTCAGTCTGTGCTCTCCGTGGTACAGTGGTTAAGGGATCGGACTTGTATGCTGGAAATCGCGGGTTCGTGCCCAGCGCTGGCGCGGAGATTTTCCCCGTTGGGTATAAGGGAAAGCTCAAGCACAATACCCCACTCAACCCAGGTGTCGGAAATGGGTACCGGCTTTACGGGGGAACCGTCATGGTGTCCTATATACAGGGTTAGTTATAAGACATTTGAAAAACCAATGCTAAGATCATATGTATCAGGCTTGATTGGAAATAAAGCATCCCAAAGATGCCGATGTTAACCTTTTTTTTTTAACCTGTTCTTGAATCGTTTGTCGAATATACTGTTAAATCTAGTCCATGTGAACTATATTGTGAAATGAAGTATCTAATTTCGAGTTACTTATCTCATTGATCAGTCTAATGCGTCTCTAGTTTAAATGAATTAGGTTAAACATTATTGTACTCCTAAGACTAACCTTGATGATAGGATGCCCTAGAAGTCACTGAACTTATTCGGGCCCACAGGTAGCTATACTCAAATTTGACCAGTGTACTAGACTTAAGAAACATTTTATCTCTGTATCACCTGTGGTAAATAAATTGTTTAAATTGTTTAGGTTGGTACGATATAGAAATATTTGCATACCTTATGTAGGTTCAATTTATTATTCCTTTTAATACTTGTTCGTTTATTACAAACGTGGAGGTATATATATATATATATGCGTATCTATATCAATGATTTGGAGGCATTTGGCAAAAAGTCTACGGATTTTAAAACTGACATTTCAATTACTTTTTTTCGAATGTCAGAATGAAAAAGTCTACGGGTTTTGACCCTGAGATTCAAATTACTTCGCGTTTCTCAAGTTCCTTACAGAAATTCAGCGTGAGACGCATAATATTACGAAACACATTTATACTCATATTCATTGAACGCTTGATTAGAAAATGTGCAGTAGTAACATGCAACAGCTGGAGAAATAAACAATGCATCTAATATGAAATGGAAATAATTAAAACCGGAACAATTTTTTAATTATGGTTCATTGTAAAAGTTTCATTAATTAAATGAATAAAAGTGTTTCATGAAGGGATTTCAAGCTGATGATAATTCAAAGCTGTAACAATTACTTCATAAAATAACTCTCTCCCCACAAAACGATGTAAACAATGTTTCAATGGCAACAAAAATAATTCAAGCTTCTCGTAAATGAAGTTGTCACATTTTCCTACCTTATTTCAGAAAATTTCCCTCCGACTAGAATTTCTACCCAGGATAAATAACATAATTATACTTTCTCCAGAGACTTCACCCCTGCAAATGCCGTATCACTCAAATCCTTAAACAGAAAATAAAATTCTTACACATTCAATAAGGAGCTAAAAAACGTTAATGTTTGAGTGACACTGAAAAAACACCTCAGTTGATATGCACTTTTCAAAATGCCATTGACGTTTTCTTCTTGATAGCGAAGTCCCTCAATGTAATACACCGACTTGAGAATGACGCATTTTCAATTGTATGATCAAATTTTAGAAAAAATATAAACTGAAATCAAAAATGGTCGACATAATACATAGAATGATTCACAGTTAAGCCCCCAATTCCTTGAAGAGAAATGAAGTTCTTGCACATCACATGGAGACAAATTAGATTAGAAATGCTAGTAAGCTAGTAGCATCTACAACCCCAAGAGAGGTGTTTTCAGTACGGAAAAGTAACGAACGCACTATTTAGCTTAAAAGTAAAGAGAGAGAAATATATTTCCAATAGTACTGTATACAGATATGCTGTACTGCATATTGTACATAAGGTGTGCGCCCACAACAGGCGCGTGGCGGTAGCAAGATTGGAAAAGTATTTGCAACTAGAATAAATTTTAAAAAAGAAGCAATATGTGCTAATAAAAATAACGGTGAACCGAAGAAGAATATTCCCCCATTATAGTATAAATAAAAACTTATGCATATCAATAAGAGGAAGGCATAACTAACCTTCAGCTACAGACCTCGCATCTTCCTCCAGCGAGCACTAACTCCTACTGATAAAATAGATGGGTTCTCGTGTAGGGGTTATATATATATATATATATATATATACCAACGCAACATTTTTCAATGAAAAATTCAACAATCAAAGTTTTCCCATATACTATTTTCCTTGCAAATGAGCAGCGTAAGTAACCAGTAAATTCAATGAAAGGAACTCGTTGAAGTTTTTTATTTTACCGGTATTCCTATGAATGAATTTTAGAAGCATCGATTTACCCTCTTCGCGTGTCAAAAAAAAAATAGTAAGAAATACAAATTTCACGATTAAACAAGTCCGATCAAAATCAAAAAAATACTTCATCACCTAGGCAAAAAAAATGATAGTCATAGAACAATGCAAAGATGCATGAGGTAAAATTTGGCAAGTCCGGCTGCAAATCAGCGAAGTTGGTCCGATACAATTTGCCGAAGCGGCAGAGAAACTCGTCTCAGTAAAAAGCTAGTCACACCTGAAGAAGCAAGAGCAGCGCTCATCCTAAGTAGCCTCACTATATCGTCGCGGAAATGAAGAAGAATGGCCTTAAGATTGGCCGGTAGGGCTGAACTGGAGTCCAGAACGAGAGAAGTGCGGGGACCGTCGCTCAGACCCGAGTGATGTAGGGTGTGAGTGTGGATGTTGCGTCAGCTTGTGCTGGTCAGCGAGTTAAGCTCTAGGGATGATGTACGAGATGAATAAAAACTGTATTGAAGATTTCAAAAACGTTAGGCAAGTTGAAAAGATGAAAGGGACATATGCCGTGGTGTTTTTAATGTTTCCAGGAGGTCTAATTTTTCGGTTCTCATTGCTGAGACATTATCATTATTTTTTCCAGTGTTTTCCCTGCTGTTTCCAGCTTTGGAGATGATGAGACAATTTAAGTACATGAACCCGAGTGCAAAATTTAGTTAAGAAATAATGGTTTTCGTTGTATCACTCATACTGATGATTATGATACAGGGATATGTGTTGGTAGTGAACATCTTCAAACATGTTTCTAAGCACTTCTAACACTTTACAGTAGGGAAACAAAACCTGTTATTTTCAAGTGGAAACGTTCGAACTCCACCATAAAATCCACTCCTCTGACCTTTACTCTAAAAAAAACTCTAACTTGCCTGAAATTCCTAGGCGGAGCATGAAAACTTTACGAAAAACTTCACTGCAAAAGTTCTTACTTCCATGGCTTAGAATAATTAATGCGAACATGTCCTGCTTATTCTCTTCTGAACTAACAGCTGTGCGAATAGAAGGTGTAGAAAAAAATTGCAACCGCGTCTGTCTGACTACCGCACCAAATCGCGTCGCTCAGAGCACGAGAGGAGCAGAGGCAATAGTTTCGGTGCTTGCATTAAAAAAAGCCCTAGCCTGATACAAGTAATTTAATTCTATAATTGGAATTGGCATCGAAAGCCGTACTCGTGAAGAGTTACGCGAGTGTTGACAAGTTCTAACAAATATACGTAATTGACTAACACAAATGAGGAAAAGGCTCTGAATTCCGAATCACGTGGTGTTGAGAATATTCTTCATTAATTCCGTCAAATTAACGATTGAGTAGTTTTTCGTTCAAGCAATCATCGCTCAATAGAACTCATCTACAGTCAGCAAATACTTCATGATGGTCAAAGTTGGTACAATTTTCTCTCTCGTTGTTCAAAGTGTCCGTAGAGTAAATTAATGCAGAATATACAATACTAAGATTTATGCGTCGTCCGTCACGAGATATCTTCAAGCAAAATTTGTTTCATCATTGGACACGTGCTTGAGACTTGTTTATGTTGTTTACGCTCGTTCATTCTGTTTATTCTGTTTAATGTTTACGCTCGATAATTTTCGGTTAAACACTTGGTGCATAAGTAACATGGAGGAGTCACTTCCTGCCACAATATTGTGTACCCGACATTTTTCAGTTTCAACACCTGAGAAATATTGTGGCTGATTCACTTTCCGTTATAATTCCTTCACTCGACATTTTTCAGTTTGAATAAGTTATATATATAGCGTGGAAGATTCACTTTCTGTCACAAAAATTCTTTCACTCTACATTTTTCAGTTTCAGCACGTGATAAGTAGCGTGATAATTTGCATTTTTATTTAAAAATCAGCCAGACATTTTACGCTGAATGATATTTTGAGGAATTCTACGTACCAGAACGAAATGTTTCTCGCGGCCTGCTTCCAAAACACAGCTTATCAGATGAGAGTTCCTATCTCCGACGCAATTGTTTTGGTGTTCGATACCGCCCAAAAGTTTTCGCAACTCTCTAGAACAGCCTGGCGTCAACAAATTTCGTGCAAATTCTGTGGCAACACATTTCGTGTAAATTTTGTGGCAACACATTTCGTGCAAATTCTGTGGCAACACATTTCGTGTAAATTTTGTGGCAACACATTTCGTGCAAATTCTGTGGCAACAAATTTCGTGTAAATTTTGTGGCAACACATTTCGTGCAAATTCTGTGGCAACAAATTTCGTGCAAATTTTGTGGCAGCAAATTTCGTGCAAATTTTGTGGCAACACATTTCGTGCAAATTTTGTGGCAACACATTTCGTGCAAATTCTGTGGCAACAAATTTCGTGCAAATTTTGTGGCAGCAAATTTCGTGCAAATTCTGTGGCAACACATTTCGTGTAAATTTTGTGGCAACACATTTCGTGCAAATTCTGTGGCAACAAATTTCGTGCAAATTTTGTGGCAACAAATTTCGTGCAAATTTTGTGGCAGCAAATTTCGTGCAAATTTTGTGGCAACAAATTTCGTGCAAATTCTGTGGCAAATTTTGTAGCAACAAATTTCGTGCAATTTTTGTGGCAGCAAATTTCGTGCAAATTCTGTGGCAACAAATTTCGTGCTAATTCTGTGGCAACAAATTTCGTGCAAATTTCGTGCAAATTTTGTGGCAGTAAATTTCGTGCAAATTTTGTGGCAACAAATTTCGTGCAAATTTTGTGGCAACAAATTTCGTGCAAATTGTGTGGCAACAAATTTCGTGCAAATTATGTGGCAACAAATTTTGTGCAAATTTTGTGGCAACAAATTTCGTGCAAATTGTGTGGCAACAAATTTTGTGCAAATTCTGTGGCAACAAATTTCGTGCAAATTTTGTGGCAACAAATTTCGTGCAAATTTTGTGGCAGCAAATTTCGTGCAAATTTTGTGGCAACAAATTTCGTGCAAATTTTGTGGCAACAAATTTCGTGCAAATTTTGTGGCAACAAATTTCGTGCAAATTTTTTGGCAACAAATTTCGTGCAAATTATGTGGCAACAAATTTTGTGCAAATTTTGTGACAGCAAATTTCGTAAAACGAAGGAACGCATCTAACTCGTAATAGTCATAGAACAGTCATAACGTGATAAAACGTTTAGAATTTATAAAACATTTACTAGTTATACTCTGAAAATCTAAGTAATTTCTGCCCAAACCCAAAAATATCTTATCTTTAGTCAAAGCCAACATGCACTCTTTGCATTGCGCTAACTTACAAAATAATCCCTTTTTCTACGAGTATATCAAAAAGACAAATTACACATCTCTGCTACAAGTTATACACTATTTTCCATCCCAATGTACAATATTTTTCATATAAAATTGCCTTCATTTTAGCAACTGAAATATTTTATAGGCCTGCTCGTTTTGATAAAACTCACCTTGTGCGAAGAGAGACATGTTTAGTGTGCCATTTGAGATATTCTTTGGAAATAATAAGACGACTATTGTAAATGATGTTAATCGTGTTACTGCCATTATTCACGATATTCATATTTTCCCCGTCAATGTTGATGATACTCATGATTTGGCCACCGCTAATAGTTATATTGATCATATCATCTATGTAGAGTGTATATTACATTCATCATTTCACCATCATTGTAGCGGATGCTTATAATTTCACCAACACTGTATCTAAAGATGTTAAATTTTTGATCTTCACATTTGTATGATATTCATCAATTAACCGCTATTGTAGTTGGTATTCTTTATTTCACCGTCGCTGCAGTAGCATTTTATCTGCCATCAATATTAGCGATATTCTTCATATCACCTACGATGAAGATAACATTCACCATTTCACCATCACTGTAGATGATGTTCATTTTTTATCATCACTTTTGACGATATTCATCATTCCACCACCACTGAAGATCCATTCATTTCACCATCACTGAAGAGGATACTTATAATTTCACTTCCATTGTAGATTATGTTCATTTTTTGATCATCACTTTTGTATGATATTCATCAATTCACCGCTATTGTAGATGGCGTTCATCATTTCACCATCGCTGTAGCAGCCTTTTATCAACCAGTCGTGTTCCTTTAACTTCTCTCGTCCAGTTTTTCATAACGTAGAGTACGAACTTCCATAGCTCATGCGTTCCGTGTATGGCGAGGAAATACTAACATGAAAAAAAACGGGTAAACGTCGTGGAGAAATAATTGATCAAATTAATCCGTTGTTTTACAAACAATGAACACGCAAATCGTTTTCTAAACTTCATCGTGGTGCGTCCGTCAATGAATAGGTGGATCTCAAACAATGGACTGGAAAAGAATAGTCTCACTAACACCTCACAGTACAACAGACTGCCTTATTAAACTATGTGGCAGTTCCTGTCGCACTCCCATTGTTCCTCGTGACATTCAAATAAAAGTGAATCTCCACTCGAGACCATTGTCATATCGAGTAACTCAAACTTTCACATGCTACTATATTCAAAAAATCAACTCGTGTATATTGTGTCAAAACCATAAACAGAATCGATGGAAGAATCCAATTTAGCTCATATGTTTCGCAATAATTGACGGCTCTTTAAGCTGAAGAAGGCTCATTTAAAGACACGTTTCGCAACTCACCGAAATTTTCCAGACTCACTCGACCCAGTTGCTAATGTGGCTCGAAACACGACATCCTAGAAGGTTGGCAGAGCTTGCCACCGGGCAATGATTCATAAAAAGGTGATGGCGTAACGCCAGGGGAGTAATTTCCGCTTGAAGGCCCCTGAAAGGAAATCCTGCAAGAAAATAATCGCGCCGTGGAACAAGGCACAAGAGAAAAAAGCATAAGCCTCTACTTGCAGAAGCCGATGGAAATTTGCGTTTAAAGCGGAACTGCAGTCTGCAGCACTGCGACAATGCCTTCAAAACGAGACGATGATTTGCGCTCGGTATATTCGTGCGACCCTACAATGCCGTACTGATATGGGACCTGCGGCGTCAATCTAGCGTGCCTTATCTTCTGAAGAGAAACTCGTGTGAGACAGACACTTGAATAAACACGGGATATTTTATACGAGCTTCCTGGTATGTTTCGAGCACGTAACATTTAATGTTCCCCATGCCGTAGGAAATGCTCAAAACATGTTGATAAAAATAAGGATGTTCATCTTTTTATTGATACTGAAAATTTTACTGGAAAAGTATAATGCTTAGGACTTCATGATGAATTAAAATACAGTTGAGTTTAGCAGCTTGAAGGTTTGTTCACCGTCAAATTTTAATCAAGCTAGTATGTCTTTTGAACTAAATTTTCCATTTCAAACGAAGGCGATGTAAAACAAGACACGTAACTTCCGCAGCTGCGTCCTAAATATTACTATAATAAGCAATACCTCACACATATAGGAAGGAATCATCAGTTAACTCGGAACTCAATTCAATAATATTTTGGAATCGGGCAATTACTGTGACCCCTGAGCGATTTATTATCCTGAGGGAATAAAAATTCCCTCACGGGGAGACATCCGTTGAATCTGTGGGAATTATTGCGTCCAAGGAGAAGATCTGACTTCCGGAGCTAAAGTTTAGGTAGACCACTTTTTGTTTAAATAGAATGAGTTTTTGTTTCCCTACAAACTGAATTCTTCTTTAACATTTGCCCTGTTTCATTAACTTCTTTCTTAACTTATTTCCCTTTTCATTAACTTCATCTTAAATGGTGCCTTTCTCCCTTTTCTCTTTGAAACACCTTTGTTGAGGTTGAAGAGGCTCGACCTAACTTATGAAACTATTTCGAAATAAATGTATTTAGTTTTATTATGAAGTAATGTTTCGTTTTGGAATTATATGAAACTATCTAACCTAAAAATAGTGACGTCAACTATCAACACAGACGATATTCATTATTTCATCGTCACGGGAAATTATAATTATATAACTTCATAATAAAAGTAGATGACTTTAATCATATCACTATTACTGAAATGATATTCACCATTTCACCATAATTGCAGATGGTATTCATCACCTCATCATCACTGCAAGGGATATTCATCATAAGATCCTCACTATAAATGCACATCTCCATTTCACCAGCATTATATCTAATTTTTATTATTCCAATGTCACCACGAATAGTATTCATCATTTCAATATCAGTATATATAACCATCATGGCTTCGTCAGCACCAAAGCTGGCGTTCATCATTTCCCCATCACCATAGAAAATATTCATCAAATCCCCAGCACCATAGATGGCGTTCATTATTTCTCTATCACCATGGATAGAATTCATCATTTCACCATCCTTCTACATAGTTCAGAGGTTCCCAACCTTAGACAGTGAATTCATCATCCTTGGTACCCCAATAACAGTTCAAAGAAATAATTTTGTTTTACAAGCCACGTGACTCTTAGGTATACAAGATACAAGAACAGATATAGAATATATTTAAATGTTTATTTCTACTTAGCTGTAATAATAAAAACTGGTATCATCGATGCAAGTGGTCAGTTGCAAATATTTCTCTATATTTCCATAGCTCCAAACCACCCCAGTGGGATAAAATACCCACAGTAAAGGAAGCTCTGCTTAAGTTTATGTCCATAGTACTAGCGCGACTTAAGACCAGTGGTTCTTCAATGGCTCAATGACCGTATCTGTGATACGAGTTTCACCAATGCCCAAGTACAAGAATATTTTAATTGCGGGTACAGTCAGAATGGATATACTTGTTTGTCATCCTTACGTTGAGGATTATTCAAAGAAATAATCAAATGTCGTCTTTCCTAGCGAGTCTTGTACACTAGTAATAGTATAAAACACGACACTTGCCTAAGCGATATCCTTAACCCTTTACGGACGAATTATTGACTTCTGTAATAAAAAAATAACTAGTTGAGTTTTTGAACCATGAACACTTCGCTATGATCATGTAACACTAAAATTTGGAAAAAAATGAAGTTCTATAAAAAATATATTGTAAGGACGAATTCGTCCCTTTAGGAATCCCATGCATGCAGTATGCAATGAACGAATGCGTCCGATGGTGCATGACACAAAAATATAATCGAAATAGAGTCAAAAATATTTAATTTTGCTAATGCTCTGAACTTCAGTGAAGTGATTCATACGGTCCAGACGGACATAGCTATCGGGCGTTTGTATCGAATGACGTTTCGCCCGTTTGGCCTTCGAAGGACTTGGTTTGCCTCTTCAGTTACTATGTTGACATTTTTTCCAGCTCACATCAGAGTATTTGCAATTGTAAGCTTGAGAGCTGTGAGAGGAAGGATCTATTTTCTTTTCAGTGATAAATATTTTGCAGACCTCCGATATAGGATCCAATTATTCACCACAGACAAATCAATAAAATGGAAAATCAAGCGATGGTACGTTTACTTTGACCTCAGGTCCATCCTGTAGAGAGCTAGCAGAGCATCGGCAAAATCAACCTTCTATGCCTGGATTGTACTGCGTAATGTTGTTTGGTTTTACTACCTCAACGAGCTGCTTCTGTTTTCTGTCAAAGCTTGAGACAGCTCGAGTCATGACGAGTCATGTCGAGTCATGACGATAGTTGAAACAACACGGGCAACCTTATTATCGTACCGCTTGACGTAAGTTACTGCATGATCGAGATTTGTCATCTTGTTTTCAATACTAGATCCTTTTCCTCTTTTCATGAGATTCTCGTCAAGTGTTATGTCTCTTATGCCTTGATGCCTCGAAGGACGAATTGCCCCATAGCTCCAGACTACCCGGCTTGTCAAGTATTGCATCAGCGGAATAGAAAACCAGTTGTCATGGTCCACAGACAGTTCTTGTATAATTGGAATTTTTCTGAACTCTTCCTGAAGGAGAACAACGATAGGGCGTATCTTGAAGAGTTGGTCTTTGTTTTTAACCTTCGTATTGTCCGCTAAATGCAGAGAACTTTTGATTTCCTCATATTGGTCTCGGGTCATAGCATCTGATATTTGATCTTTGAATCGGCCAATAATTATACTCTAATGCTACCTTGTGTAAGGCAATTTTGAAATTAAATAATTAAAGAGACAATCCCAGCCATTTCTGTAGCAGCCATTTCAAAGGTTTGTTTATATTTTTCTGCGTGGCGTACAAATTACTATGCTCTACCGTAAGGGCCATAATATCTTCACTGATGAATATTTTCAAATAGTCCAGACTCTAGAGGGTGCAAGATGGTCCCATCATAGTGAATTCCATCTTCAAATGTTGGGATCTTTGTAGAATCAGCGCTAGTGCTAGAAACTCAAATTAGAAAATTCGTTCTGTTGCTCGTTTTTGAATTGATTTTTCTTTTCGGTGGGATAGAAACCTCTTCTGGTTCATTTACTTCCAGTACAATAGTTTGCGTGCCTTCAAAATCTGATAATTCATTATGTTCATCAGGAATTTCAATCTGTTCTTCAAAATACAAATTCAGGGTCTGCTACTGAACCGTCGAACCCAATAAATATACAGTTATTTATGCTTTCATCACTGCCTCATGCAATACTCTCGACATCGATAACAAGATGGAGTCTGGCAGCATTAGTTGGTCCATTACCATTGAAAAATCTTGCTGGGAACTCTGAAATGATAGAAGCTGGAAAATTATTATCATAACTCGGTATATGCAGGGAATTTTGACAAATTCTGGCAAAATATTTCTTCGTACCAAATCTTCATTCCTAGCAGGGCGATTTCGTCGATAGGAAAGCAAGTGCACAGCAATCCGTATAGGACGAATACGTCTCGTCATGTATGTGGTTATATTTTTATGATCGTATACATTGAAACAAAATAAATCTTTCTCTAAATTGAAGAATGTATGTTAATTTCATCATGAAATTTTTTAATACCCTGTACCTTACCTGTATGATCTGCCATGAACCTTCAAATTCGACCGATTTGGAGTAGGCAAGCGTAATACCTTCCCACGCTATGTCTAAGACTGCACTGAGCTGACGATGAAACTTTGGCGGGTTCTGATACTTCTCATTTGAAGACCAACTACAGACGCTTACGTCTTAATAGGCTTTAGAGCATACACTAGGATTTTTTTAATTTATGAGCCATAATAAAAGTGCAGACGAATTTGTCTGCTACGTCCGTAAAGGGTTAAGAGGGGCGTGGGAGTAAAAAGGTTAAGAGCCACTGGTCTAAACAATGAGCTCTACTTCCTCTGCAGGGCTCAGGGACGACGCTAAAAGCTCATGAAGTCAAGTGCGTCACCTCGCTCATTTTTTCAGGAATATTTCATGACGACTCTTCTGAAATACTCAGCACAATTTATCGTACATTTCCGTAGAATTACGGATCATTGAATCAAGCTTCAGCAACCTCGGTGTCACATCCAACAAAGCTATACAACTGAACATGTACGTCACCGATATACTTACGACAGCGTCTCATGTGTAACACAATTGTGTTTACAAAACTTTGAGAGAAATTTTTTCTGGCATCTCAGCAAGATTGAATTACAAGTCTTGGCTCCAATGAAGAAGATACTGTCTTGTGACCTAGCCTTAGAATATTAAAGAAGCAAAAGTAACTTCATACAGTAGTTCCTTGTTATTCAAAAGCTCGGTCATTACACAGTATCCTCTTCATTGGAACCAAGACTTGAAATTTGATCCTCGTTGAGATCCGTGAAAAAAGTTCTTGCAAAGCTTTTAAAACGATTCTTAAATCCCTATTTCCATAAAAATATTGATCAAATAAGGCAACCAGGTATTTTCTTTTCAGTTATATAATTCAACTTGATAGGGTAACTTACCACGATTAATAACATGGGGCTTATGCCTGATTTTTAGTCTTTTCTACAACATAGTATTCTTCTCTACCCCAAATGAACTATCGCTGAAAATTTAAGCAACGAATCTCGAGGAAATCAATTCATGGATCAGTCTAGTGTGCAGCCAGGTTCAGTGAATTAGTTATTCCATAATTGTAAACACCAAAATAGCTTTGATGCTACTTTGTCCTATAAATCGCTGAACTTGTTAGGCCTACAAGAAGCTATACTCAAATGTGTTCATTGTTATAGACTTGAGAAACAATCTGCTGATGTATCGCTTGCGGTAGGTAAATAGTTTAAAATTGTAGTTCAAAACAATTTTATCCAGGGAACTTTGATGATTCTAAATTCTTGAAACAGTTGTGGGAATTTCAATGTAGAATTTTCTTTTATACGAAGCCTAAAAACAACCTGAACTCACGTTGTGCTGAACTAAATCTTGTTCGCTTTGCAGTAGTATTTTTTTGCGGCGTTTAGTAAGTAAAGACAACTAATTTTTTTTTGCGGCGTTTATTAGGTAAAGTCAACTATTTTTTTTTGCGGCGTTTAGTAAGTAAAGTCAACTAATTTATTTTTTGCGGCGATTAGTAAGTAAAGTCAACTAAATTTTTTTTTTTGCGGCGTTTAGTAAGTAAAGTCAACTAAATTTCGGAAAATTCTATGAAGTCGAGCACAATCGCCGAATCTTAGAGCGCAAAGGAAGGATAAAAAGCGTTGGATTAAGAAGCGTAGGATTGCGAAAAGAAATATAAAGCAGGAAAAAAGTACCAGATTGAACAAAAGAGGAGTAGGATTAAATAAGATGTTACATTCACTCGAAGAATATCTTCAAACTTTCAAGTGATATAATTCAGTTCATACAATTTTGAATTCATGGTCTCGTACCTGGAGCTCAATTACTACTTTTTTCGTACTTATTCTTCAACGAGGAACCAATCACTTAGCTGCACCCTGTGTTGAACATGGACAATAGTAAAAGACGAACGGGGATGTATTCGTTACTCTATTACTTCGCGGCTCGCTATGTTGAACACATGGATTTGGGAGACCAAAGAGCTCAACATGAGTTGTGTTTATTGCATGTTTTACCATGGACTACGCTAAGTGTGAAATAGTTCCTTTGAAATGTTAAAAAATTTTAAATGCTCAGCTTATTCGCATTGCGATCGTGCAAGAAAGCGTACGCTATTCAGACAAAACGCGCGGGTAACATGTTGTAGTAAAATAACTTTCAGTAAAACAGTGTTAATTCAGGTGGAAAAATCAGTCGTTAGGGAATAAATTGCTTCATAATTAAATTACCAGCTTCTATAAAATAAAACCTCAATATATTATTTATGAAGTACAACGAACTGAATATTAGTGAAGAAATTAATTTTCGCAAGCTCGTAATGCAATTCCAGGAAAGCGAGCTCCGAAAACACTAACCTTGGTTGATCGTAAAGGCGATTGTGCAAGTCACGTAACATTTAATTGGAAAAGAACACGTGTGATTCTGTGCATTGCCGAAAGAACTCTAGACGTCACCGTAATATGGACTATCTTTCCCTCGTAAAGATCTGCGCTAGAGCATGTAATTGTTCGTTGTCTGGCCACCAGCGCGTGCTGGCATACACACGAATATTGTGACGTAAAAACCCAAGACTTGAGCGCTTGGCTCAACCCTGCCAAAACGCTCGTCGTTGCACGAGCTGCTACGCTACGCTAGTTAGATCCCACGCGGTAAAAAAAAATTCTTCGAATACAAGTTGAGTAAAAGGACATCAGTCTAGAAAGGATGCATGACATCAGACAAAGCTTTGTTTTGGCAACGACTGCAAGCAAGAGTAATCATAAACCCAGTTCAAGTTCATCACGTGGTAAATTGAGAATAAATTCACTCAATATTTTTTAATTCTAATAACAAAATATAGAGTAAATTTCTTCTCAATTTAACACGCGATGAACTTGAACTGTCTGGGAAAACTGAAAAATTTGAAAGAAATCATTAACTCAATGCAAGAAGCAGCAAAAACAACCAAAACAGACACACGATGTTGAGAAATGAAATGTCAGGGTGAACTGCCAAAATTCGGCCGTGAACTGAGATCCGCAGGTCTTGGAATTATTGGCATCGATTTCAAATTGATGTCTGCATCCCGACGAAACGGTGACAACTGGGCATTAACTTTGCCTCCGTTCGTATGAGATCAGTGCTAAAAGCCATCAGTCGGAGATACTGAAATACTCACGCGCTGTCAACAATGTACTGCTCATGAACTTAGTAATTCAGACTGAGTTGCTGGAACTTCCACTGCGATGCAATAGGGAATCAGATGACGGTCACGTGACAAAGCTCGTCTGCTTAGAAAATCACTCATATGTATATCAATCATGTGAAGCAGACTTAAATATCCCGTTATATAGTTCAAAAACCTACCATTCCTATAACTCTACACCTCTCACATTATTCCCTGGCATCACTAATTCTACAAAATACAACAGTTGTGTCCGCCTCAAACATGCTCTTTTTAAAAAATAGATTCAATTGTAGAAACTAAGACGGCTGTCTCAAATTGAATTACGTAAGAAGAAACATGCAAGTATTTGAAAGGACTAGCCGAATTACTCAGACGCAGCATTGTGATCCAAGCAACCCACACGACGCAATTTGTATGCGACTCAGAGGAGAGTATCAATGAAGATAGCTCCTGAATTTGCATCTCTGAAGCTCGTCTAAAGACGGGCACAAAATCTAATGAAGAGGAAAATAGATCCTCGCTGGCCAAAAAAAAACTGTGACTAAAAAGCGTCGCGGAAAGGCTTCGAAAACGTCTGTAATGGATTGATCGATGGTCCTCTAATAGACGAGATAAAATGATATCTGCTGAGAGCTGCCGCAAGCTGGGGGTGGTGGGACTGCGGAGGCGGGCAGTGGTTCTCTTGGGTCCACCCTACATTCAAATGCAGGAGTGTGTGTGTGTGTGTGCAAAATTCAAATGCAGGTGTGTGTGTGTGTGTGTGTGTGTGTAAAAATTCAAATGAAGGGTTGTGTGTGTGTGTGTGTGTGTGTGTGTGTCTAAAATTTAAATACAGGTGTACGTGCTTGCACAGAATTCAAATGCAGGTGTGTGTGTGTGTGTGTGTGTGTGTGTGTGTGTGTGATAAATGTGATAGTGAAAGCAAAATTGGCATTAATGTTCTTTTAATTGAGAATTGCATGTACAAATTTTGACCGTTTACAGCACGGCGGAAGAAAAATAATGGCTTTCAGTGGAGAAGTACGATAATTTTCAATATTCATAACTATTGTTATAATTCAAATAGAGTTAGTGTGAATATGCTATATTTATTCACAATTATAACTGAACTTTGAAATATAAAATGAAAGGATACTGCAGACACATTTATAATTTCACTTAACAACGATGCTGAAGTTCATTTCTTAATTCTTGCCCTCTAAATTTTCGTGATTTTGTTAGCCTAGGCAAAAATCAACATTTGTCAAGTTAACTTCAAACGTCGTTAACGCTCATTTTCAGAGATCAAGCCAACGGCAACGATCATGGTGATGGAATATGGAGATTTGAATAGATTAGATGTTAGTTTAAGCAACCTAAGTTTAAGCCTCTTGTTGGTTAGTTCAGCCCTTAAGCTAAAAATAGCGTTCCAAATAGAGGAAGAAGGAAAGCACCATTTAGTATGGAGATAAGGGAACGCGGAATCTATGCAGAAGCAACATAGAAACAGTAAGTTAAGAAAGAAGTACATGAAGCAAGATAAAAGTTGAAGATGAAAGCAGTAGATGCGATCATGAAGTTAATTTTCAAGAAGCGCAGAAAAAACGAAGAAACGCACGAAATCGTTTTTTAAAAAATTCCCTGACAAATAATAAATTTTTTATAGAAAAAATGCAGCCTTCATGAAAAAAATATATTTCAAATTACGCAGCAAAACCTAAAAAAATACTAGAGCGTTTTATCAAGAAAATTCCGCGACTAAAATGATGTATCTGTTGCACAAAAAATGTAGCCATACAATTTTCCTTTCTTGACGCTTGATAAAATAATTTCCCAGAGCTTGAGTATAGCCTTAATTACTAGTGTATTCTTTAATTCATTTGCGCTCTTTTCGACGGTGGTAGCATCTACTTCAATTATCTTCCAGCATTTGTAGTCACTGAAAACAATCAAAACATTCATGCGTTCCTTGCTGAAATGTTAGGAACAAAAATTGTTTCGACATGTTATGTTGAGCAAACAAATACTGAAGAAAATTGGGTACAAAAATAAGAATTACCTTGAGAGCGCAGCTAACTATAACTTTCTAACTTATGCGTGGAAAGCGAGTCGTGAAAGAATATCCTGAGTTGCAAGTGCACCAATCGCTGCAGCACAAAACCTAAATGAAATACACTCACAATTTTTACCAGCCTTTCACTGTCCGATAAAACCTATCAGTAATCATTGAAGATTACACAAATATACACTTGGACGGCGTAGGCGAAAATCAGACATAAAAACTGGAGAGATGTGAATTAATTTTAAAATTAAAGCGCAGTTTCCACTGAAAATACTTTCAAATGCAAATTTATTTGTTGTTCTTAGGATTCCAAAGCTTCAAATTCACATCGCACGGCACTTTTCAAATTCTTCAAGTCATAACGATGACGAAGTCATAAGAGCAAAGGCAATACAGATAAATGAGAAAGAAAACGATGTGTTCCAAACACAGGGACAAAAGTTGAAACATTCCAAATCATCACTCCAAATCTAAGCAACAATGCACTAAAGTTTTCATGGCATTCATAGATGAACGAAATTCTATGGAGTTTATTTAAGGTCAACGAAATAAGCTTACGAAGCTCTATGACGGACTGCACTTCATCACTCTGTTATTTTCAAGTGATCCATCTCGGATTCACACGATCCGTTCTCCGACTCGGGAAAAAATTCACTTCTACGGGAATTCTAATCCGAGGCCTGGAAGTTACCTTACTTAGCAGACATAAAGAAATCAATAACCAAGCTTAGCTCCTGAGGTAGTCACTTTACCTTTAGAAAATGTGCATTACTTTTGGTGCCCTAAGTGCAGGCCATTCACTACGGAATGTCAGAAAGTGTTCATTTCCCACCTAACCTCTGTAGGGACGTCATTTACTATGTTAGAAGTTCTCATGTTACATACCCCATTAGTGTAGACCCCAGCATTATTATCCTCGACATTACACACCTTCAGCATTACAGACATCAAGATTGTAGACCCCAAAATGATAAACCCCCCAAAATGATAAACCCCAAAATGATAAACCCCAAAATGATAAACCCCAAAATGATAAACCCCAACATGATAAACCCCAACATGATAAACCCCAACATGATAAACCCCAACATGACAAACCCCAACATGACAAACCCCAACATGACAAACCCCAACATGACAAACCCCAACATGACAAACCCCAACATGACAAACCCCAACATGACAAACCCCAACATGATAAACCCCAACATGATAAACCCCAACATGATAAACCCCAACATGATAAACCCCAACATGATAAACCCCAACATGATAAACCCCAACAAGACCCCAAAGTTGTAACTCACAAATTGTGGACCTCAACATAATTGATCTCAACTTTGTAGACACTAACTTTATGGACTCCAACTTTATAGAACTCCCCAGCATTAAAAAACTCAACTTTATAGACCCCAATTTTATAGACCTCTGCAGCTTTATAGAGCTCAACTTTATAGACCCCATCTTATAACCCTCCGCAGCTTTATAGAGCTCAACTTTATAGACCCCATCTTATAGACCTCCGCAGCTTTATAGACCCTCCGCAGCTTTATAGACCCTCCGCAGCTTTATAGACCTCCGCAGCTTTATAGACCTCCGCAGCTTTATAGACCTCCGCAGCTTTATAGACCTCCGCAGCTTTATAGACCTCCGCAGCTTTATAGACCTCTACAGCTTTAAAGGCCTCCGCAGCTTTATAGACCTCTACAGCTTTATAGACCTCCGCAGCTTTATAGACCTCTACAGCTTTAAAGACCTCCGCAGCTTTATAGACCTCTACAGCTTTAAAGACCTCCGCAGCTTTATAGACCTCTACAGCTTTAAAGACCTCCGCAGCTTTATAGAGCTCAACTTTATAGACCTCTACAACGTTATAGACCTCTACAGCTTTATACACCTCTACAGCTTTATAGACCTCTACAGCTTTATAGACCTCCGCAGCTTTAAAGACCTCTACAGCTTTAAAGACCTCCGCAGCTTTATAGACCTCCGCAGCTTTATAGACCTCTACAGCTTTATAGACCTCTACAGCTTTATAGACCTTTGCAGCTTTATAGACCTCTACAGCTTTAAAGACCTCCCGCAGCTTTATAGACCTCCGCAGCTTTATAGACCTCTACAGCTTTATAGACCTCCGCAGCTTTATAGAGCTCAACTTTATAGACCCCAATTTTATAGACCTCCGCAGCTTCATAGAGCTCAAGTTTATAGACTCCATTTTTATAGACCTCCACAGCTTTATAAAACTCAACGTTATAGATCCCAATTTTATAGACCTCCGCAGCTTTATTGAGCTCAACTTTAAAGACCCCAATTTTATAGACCTCCACGGCTTTATAAAACACAACTTTACAGATCTCAATTTTATAGACTTCCCCAGCATTGTAAACACGAACACTATAGACCCTGATTTTGCATTTCTCACCATTATAGACATCAAACTACAGCCAGGATCAATACATTTTTTAACGCGGCCCTATGCTTGAGATTAATATCACAACAAAGCTCAACCGTTTCAGCAGGAAAAGATCAACGACTTAAACTTGTAAACTCTAGCAAGCTCATCTAATTCCAGTGAATTTGAACTAAACGGTCATCCCTTTATCTCATTAATCCTAAACAGGCGGCAACCTCATCATGATACATCGTAATTATTAGCGTTCCATCCGAGAGCTCACAAAGTTTGCTGAAAGCATCATTGCTGCATTTGGGCGCTCTCGCAGGAGGCGCCGTGTATTAACATCGTTTGCATTAGATATGAAAGTCGTTGGGTTAAGCTAACATAGGATCAATAGTGCGCCAGCCCGCTCACGTGTTCTATTGGGCCAAGTTTGTCATCATTAATTTCTATGAGGGTGAAATCGTCACTGGAATTTATACTGATGGGCCGAGAATACCTTCGCAATTCCTCTGAGCCCCTTCATTGGGTGGAAAGAGGACGGTTCAAGCTGTCGCAAGTTAGGCAATTGAACCAAGTCTCAGTCGCGCAAAAACTTGAAAATTTGTGGCAAAATTACAGTGTGTGCGCTTCCCTCCTTAATTGTGAAATGGAATTGTTTGTTTGCTCTGTAATACTTTCAGTTCAAGGTTTTAAAGCCTTTAGTATACACACACTATCAATGCATGATTTGACGGTTCATTGAATTTGATAAGGAATTGCTGATTGATAAATGGTACTGGAAAATGTGCTAGGGAAATGATCACACTTAAATCTCGGGAAAAATAGCCCGCAGAAAAGTTTTAGTTCGTAATTTGGGAAGAAAGATCTCAAGAAAAAATCACTCTTTAAAGCCTCGGAAAAAAAGACAAAATTTAAAGCAAAAAAGATTTAACAATTTATTTTGAATCATGTTCAATGTCGCCTGTTAAGGAACACACGGACTCAATCTGGTATACTTTTAGATACAAAAGAGAATATCGAAGACACGATTTCATCAATATTGTGCTATCATACGAGATATTTACTCATATACCCTCTGTATTAGTCTTTCATTTGTGCCTCTAAGCCATCAAACTAATTCTTAGAACGCAGTTGAATACACGGCTTTGTTGATATGAAGCAATACAAAAGCTGTGATATAACAAATGAACGTAGAAATCTACCTGACTACACTACCATGAGTCACGGAAATACCGCACCATTAATATATGTAACCAGCGTTTAAACTTCACCTGAAGCCGTATTTACATTGAGTTCCACTGCTATATTCTACGTAAACCACATCACTTTTTCCCCATGAGACATCTTTCTTCAACATACGCAAGTCCCAGAGTTATCGAAGCGAACACGATAGAAAATGATTAATTGGATTGAAAACCGGAGCTCTGGTGCAGGCAGCAAGCAGCGCGTGAACTCTGCTCGTCTCCATATATGCAGAACTCGATGCAAATCGCATAATTTAGGGGGACAGAGCGCTGTTATCTCGAATAGATTTATGGGTCGCAAGTAATTGCGTCATGTTCACATCCATCGCGAGCGCAAATTTAATTTTCCATTATAGAGATCGCTGCTGCAACTTCAACGAGCACCCAGTCATTTAAATGCAAGATTAAAATGCGCAATCATGTAATATTGAGAGCTTGAACCGTTCGATGGAAGGACTCTCTACTTCTAAAGAAGGTCATTTGTTGTGCTACAGCCAGATGCTCTTACGCTCATCCACGCTCCCTAAGAAGTAGTCATTTTGTCGAGGTTGATGAAAACACAAGTGATCATCAATTATCCTGCGTAAAAAATGTCATATATTAACCAAAATATATTATCGTTAAATATTAAAAGTACTACGCTTGCTCGATCTGAAGAATTTGATGATCGTTAAATTCTAGGAGTAGTACATTCGTTCGATCTGACGCAATTTTTTCAATTTTTTCAATTCAATTTTTTCAATTTTTTCAATTTTTTCTCGATCTGAAGCATTTGATGATCGTTAAATTCTAGGAGTAGTACATTCGTTCATCTGACGCAATTTTTTTCAATCTCAGAGATCGTGGCATTTTCAAAGCAATGTAAAATTGCTGTCGGAATCACATTAGTCGCCGGTTGCTTACATTGATCGACTCCAGTAATTCTTTGGTATTTCTGAAGCACGCAACAGCGGATGAAACGCCTGACAAGTTCATTTCTTGTTCATGTAGTGATCCTTGCATTCACAATTTTCATGTGCTGCTACAATGTTATCACAACAGTTTTAGCGTGAAAATACGCTTGTGCATTTAGCTGCAGTATCAAGGTGTTACAGCCCAGCTACACAGCATAACGTAACAATTTTTAAAACGTAAGCTGGCTGCACCGCTTTCAGTGAAGATGATTAGGATGATGGTTTTTGCCACAATTTAATACGAGATTTTTCAAACCAGGAAATTGTAGAAAATACATGAG
Organism: Morinoia aosen; assembly: GCA_030386875.1. Classification (NCBI taxonomy): domain Eukaryota; kingdom Metazoa; phylum Arthropoda; class Malacostraca; order Amphipoda; family Talitridae; genus Morinoia; species Morinoia aosen. The sequence continues at coordinate 24,135,831 of CM059558.1, forward strand.
TTCCTTAGAGGAAACTTTTTAAGAATTCAAGCAATTAAATGTTGAAGCAAGTAATTGAATTAAGATGCGTCAGCACAATATTTGAGTAATAAGGTCATGAATTATGGCTCTTAGCATCGGTTTGCAAAAAGCGCTGCTGATCAATGCTTCTTCTCACAAAAATCGTACAAATGCAAACTGCCTGCAACAACAACGCGAATGAAAAATCAAAGAAAGAATAGTAATAAATATGATAACTAAAAAAATAGGATTCAACGATATGCAGCGTTTTGCAGAAACAACCATAGTAACGTGAAAATTTCTGAGGTTGGTTTCGTATGCAATTTAAAAAACACGGAACGAATGAAAATATCGCAAAATTGAATCCAGTCACTCTCTGAAAAAAATAAAAGATTTCAGGTCGACAGTGGTAAAACTATTTCCAACTTTAGCCGCTGGTATGGTACAAAAGTTTTGACAAAAATTGAACAAAAAAGTGCGATTGAGGAAGTGCACACGAGGAAGTGCAATAGTTCTTAAAAATGTTAAAAAAAAATTATTGCTAGTGGGTAAACTGTTAAGAGTGCATTTCAACTAATACTTCGACTGACACTCGAATTTCACACTCCACTAGGAATTTTGAAAATCTTGCGTACAGTTTTCAAAGAAATTTTTTCAGCTTTTCAGTGGCAGACTAACATATAACTATAACTATACGCCTCTATGTCTTTTCAATATGCTGCATGTTCTAGGGTGTAAGTAGAGCTTAAAATTCCTCTGACCCACAAATAACCATCTGCAGCTCGGGTTTGACAACCTAAGTTTCAGAAGAGGCAAATTCGGCGTACGTAACACACCAGCCCTATCCCGACCAGCTACTCCTGCCAATATAGCGGGCGGACCGATTCGAACGCGGATTATAAATTCCGAGCTCATTGTTGCGTAGAAGCATGGTTTTCGGATATCTGGGTCTGGCACGAGGTATTGGAAGGTGCCTGTTAATTTGCCTTGAACATGGACCTCTCTGACGCGGACCAGATATTGTTCCGTTTTCCTCAGGGGTTTCCTGGCGAAGTTTCTTCAAGCGAGACTCTAATTCAAGAACGTTGCGTCACGTTTAATGTGTGGCCTTCCAGTAAGTTTTTGGAATCTGCACCATGCATTTTGTGGATCATTTTTAATAGTTTTTAACAGATTAATATTGGTTTACAAATGATCGTAAGTGAAATTATGAATCAGAATTCCATGAGAGATTTTTTCAAGGTTTTTCATATCTTGGAATAACGAGCTTATTTGTTTTAAAACCTGTGTATTTCCTGAATCTGCATGTCATCTATTTTGGTCATAAGCTTTAAAACGATCTCTATTTTTCCTCAAACTGCATTTCAGGAGCTCAATTTTAAGCGAATCTTTACAATTTGAATCACTTCGTCAGACTCAAAACTACCCCTAAAATCACGCAGGCTGCCTGGGCTGGAATTTTTCACGTCACAGCTAAAATTTTAATAACTTCTATTGACTCCCCAATTTATATTTTTCAATTAATTCTCTGATAAAATACACGCAGAGCAAATTTATCATAGAAGTGAACTAATCTCAATAATTTAATTTTATATGGTGAGCTAGCCCTGTGCAGTCACTAACTAATATTAAATCCGTCATTGAGTTATTAGGGAACGTTTCTTTCAGTAGAAGTAGGAAATAATCAGATATTTTTGTGTGGCAGTTATTCTGAAATAGAATGAATTTACCAGTCGTCTGATTTCCAAGCATTTTACGTAGCCCAGCAGGCAGTAAAATTCCACCTGTTGACTTGGCTGCCTTAAGAGCTGTGTTTGAGGCCAATCTTTACCAATTTCAGTTTAAATAAGCTAAAACCTCCGGATTTCAGTCAAGAAAAAACCACGTGGAGTAACCGAGTCAATCGGTGAGTTTTACTGCCTGCCGTACCGCAACGAGAAAATAGAATGATTGATAATACAGCAAGGGCAAGTTTTATCTTAAAGATTTTATGGAAATGAGCTACAAATCTCTTTTCATCAGGTAAAAAATATAAAATAGTGTATGAACTTTTAGGGCTGGAACATACTTGACTCACATGAGGATTGTTTGGACTCTTGAAGAAGGTTTCATATTTGCTGACGATGGGGATTTTCTAACAGTAGTCGTCTGTTAAATACCACACTCCAGCATTCTCATTTTGAGCAGTGATCAACTTTAGAAGAATAATTCTCAGAACATTTTGAGTCGATTTTATAGGGAATAAAGCGATACAGCCATCACTAGTACATACCCAACAATAAAGCGCACGCCAGGTGAAAGAGAAGAGATCTGTAAATATTTCACATACGTTGGGAAAGAAATATTACTAGAGTTATTACATCTATGGAGCAAATAATAAACTGCAAACAAGAGAGAAAGGGAAAGGAATCAGGAAATATTTTGGATGATTTTATCACAAAAAATATAACAATGCAGTTATTACGTGTACAAAGCAAAGATAGGAGAGGAACAATAAATGAATAAATAAAAGAGAGGAGCTCGGCACAAAGCCGCAAGGAGTACCGAGCGTTACAACAATCCAAGCATCAGTTGCCCCATCAACTACAGCTCATCGCTCAGAGTCAGGCATGAGCCCCGCGAAGATTTCATGAATGACGATATCGAGGGAGCAATACTCAACCTCCGATCTTCATGCCAAATAACTCAGATGGAAAATAAGATGAAAAGAGCAAGATGTCAATGGAAACTCTAAGCCGTGGCTCTCAGTAAACTAGGCGGTTGGTACAAGGCAGTTGGATTAGCGCAAATGAAACCTCTTGCAGGATGCGCTTCTTACAAATTTACAGAAAACTTGAAACTAAACTCCTTAACAATGTTTCTCCTAGAAAAAAATGTGAAGAATTCCAAGTGTTGTAGGGGATATTATGTCGTGGAATCAACAGTGATTTGCAGAATACTAACTATATGGAAAAATTACCCCAAAACTCTGGTAAATGTGATGATTCTGATGTGAAACCTGGCAATGCAGGTAAAAAGTTTTAAATCGTTGACGAAGGAGCTCGTGCTTACCATTTTAAATATGCTACGAAAATCATTGCTCAGTTAAGAGCATAGATTTCGGTAGCTTCACAAAAACTTATTTCTTAGTTAAGAACATAAATTTCGATAGTTTCATAGATAAAACTGAAAAGACATTGTTCAAGGAATGAATAGCCCGAAGCATCGAAGCGACAGATGCACATGGGGGAATTCAGTAGTGACTTCTACGAAAAAAAGAAATTAACCCACGAGTTATTTTGTCATTACTTTTCCCCGCTCTGATCACCTAACTTCATTCGCGAAATTGATTTTGGGAAGAAACGGTTTAACACTTTGACATCAATAAAATATTATTATTATTATTGGTTGTACTGAAGTTCAATATTCAACTCAAACTTAAAGGCAATTATAGTAGGCCACCGGTGGCTCACGTTACCGTCAAAGTGTTAAAGAAACGCGGGATAGCGTTTGAGTTTGATTCCCTGGGAGAGCAGTTGCATTTTGCTCGCTTAATACCGGTACACTGGTGAATAATCGCATGCAGACCTCAAACAAATAAATACGAAAAAGGTAACGAGTGGTAGCAAATTACTTATACAGAAGCAAAAAACGGTTTAATCCTAGTCGCAGAATGCTAGTTCGGCTGCAAAATTCGAATCAAAAGACAACGATTTGGTTGTCAAAAACTACTATAGGTCTCCTGTGTATATATGAATCTTCCAACATTACTATGAGAAAACAACAAAAATTCACTATGAATAACATTAACAACTGACAAAACAACCATAGACTCCTGACATGTTTACAACTAGGTAGTTCAGCTCCTAACGAAATTTTGTTGATGTACGTTGCTTTCTCATTGGGAAAATATGAAGTCACGTGTTGAAGGATAGTTAGGTCTTCCTTCTGTTTATTAAAAGAGCTTTTTTGTTTTGTAACGGACAATTCTTTTTTTTTACTCTCATTCTTTGAACCCTCGTAACTTTCTCCTCCAACTTTATTTCCTGTTTCATAAACTTCTTCTAATTTTCATGTTTCTATGAGCAGGGTTTGGGGATGCACCTTGAGCATAGATTCCCTTTTACCCTAATTTCATCCAGAACGGTCCTTTACATCTCCTCTTGGGAGTACCTTTCTTGTGGTTAGGGAGACAAACTAATTTAAAGTTGAATCTACAGTTTTTACTCTTCGACAGTCATTCTTCACATGTTGCTACGTAGTAGCAAAAAAGTTCACAACGCATAACTTAACTTTCGAGACCTATGCTAAGGTAATTTCTTTGCGCTGATGATCAAGCTTGAATGAAGCAAACCAACTGCGCTTGAGATAGAAATATACCAAAGTAAGCTATAAAATAGCATAAAAAGATAGAAAAAATAGAGAATAGAGAACAACTCTATGTTTTGTTTAATTTCCTAATAGCAAGTAACATTTATGCTACATGTCAACTAACTCTGCCTACGTATCGGGTGCAGGAGAACCTTGACTAACGAGTTTTCCAAAAATACGTCGAGTTTATGTTATACTCTAGCGTTCCAAGTACCAAACTGTCACCCTACTGCGTAACACAAGGCACAGTAAACGCAAATGCATTGCCGGATTATGACCATTTTCAATTTTCGAGAGAGCTGCTTGAAAGTTTGCTGCAGAGTTTAGAGGACAATTTTAAAAATTTGAGAACCAAACTGTAATTTACCTACGTAGTAACAGAAAAATTTTCAGTCTGAGTCTTTCAATTTTTATTCTGACGTTTCAATTCAAGGATAGAGGCAAAAAATTTAAAAAAGAGATTTTATCGGCTAGTACATTAGATTTGATTAAATTAACAGTTATTTTAGGTCTCCCTAAACCACGAGAAACAAGTTCCAAAAAAGGTGATGAAAGCATCATTTGTTGTGGAATTGAGGGGATGGATTGAGAATCTATGTACAGTCGAGCATCCAAGAAAGATCCACTGCGCATACAAACAGTAAGTTGGGAAGGATTTTTTAGAAATAAGATTAAACTTGAAGAAGAAAGTTGAAGGAGCGAAAATACAGGATAGCAGCGAACCGAAAAAAAAACAAGATGGTCTATAGCAAAACCTTCAAGTATTTCAACAAAAAGAAGGCCTCTCCAATCTTGAGTTCGGGACCTCACATTTTACCCCTGAGAGCTCCAACTCCATAGGCACAATAGAAGCATCTCTCTGAAGGCCCTAGTCAGCTGTTTTGTAAGCAAATATGACCGGTTAAAACGCATTCACTTATAATCGTAGCCTATGAAAGGTCGAGAATCAGAAATGAGGTCAACACAAACGTTTCATTTACAATGTCAGCATGAAAAGTTTTCACCGAAAAACATGGTCAAAAAGACCATTGCCTCTTCCATTCACTAAAAGTGTCAGCTATAATTTTTTGTGATGAAACGTCAACAGCAACACTACATTTTAAAAGTTTTCAGAGGAAAATTTCAGGTCAATTATTATGTGACAATTCAATTATTTACAAGGTAAAAATAAAGATTTTTACTAGGAATAAAAAATCGGGGTCCAGCAGCGGAGGATACTTGGAGCGGTACTCATAAATATACATTTTTCATCAAGTTCCTGCCACCGTCACTATTTATAAAAACTATCCTTTAGCATTTATTCTTTGCTGCACAACGTTCCTGACAAATAAAATTCCTCAATAAAGGCACAAGAATTTATTTCAAAATTTAATCCACGTTCATCTTTTGTTATTAGAAATTCCATAAGGAAATTAAATATGCGTCAATCTTCAAATACTAGAGTTGAAGAGCCGCCGGCGCAATAAGAGTGAGGCTCAGGAATTTCCATACAATGCTTAGGACAAAGTTTGCCAAGAACGAAATTAAAATGGCGCATAGTTAGGCAGCTGATGATGATACGGGACTTTAAATTTAAGTTAGGCGTCCAACAACTTACTTTAAAGTCTAAAGCTCTGCCAGACATTCCCAAGGAATAGTTCAGAACTTAGTGTATAAAGTTCTGAACTTTGCCATGTAGAGAGCGACGAGAATTTCTGCGAAGGTAAGAGCGCCATTCTTGCGAGCAACTCTGTAATGAAGTCACTGAAATAAAGTCTAACTCGGACATCAAAAACGCAACGAGGCCAGCTCAACAGTCTTAGGGTAATTTGAAGTCGAGTTTTTCGATGGCACACAAACACACTGCTTACGCGTGTCTCATTGAGTTCTGCGACGTAATTTGTTTTGTGCAGCATGTGCTAAAAAAATAAATTTAGTGGTGGCCAACCTGCGGCGCATGCGTCGCGTGCGACGCATTGAACGATTAATGACGGCGCGTTACCGTTGTGCTGGAGGGGATAATAATTAATAATGTATTTGAATTATACAGGTAGGAATTTAATGTTCTCTCATAATTTTGAGTAAAATTGTTGCAAACCGTATTTCATTTGTGTTATGCACATATACGAAACTGTATTTCGAGTTGTGAACCCCCACGCAGATATACGAAACCGTATTTCGAGTTGTGAACCCCCACGCAGATATACGAAACTGTATTTCGAGTTGTGAACCCCCACGCAGATATACGAAACCGTATTTCGAGTTGTGAACCCCCACGCAGATATACGAAACCGTATTTCGAGTTGTGAACCCCCACGCAGATATACGAAACCGTATTTCGAGTTGTGAACCCCCACGCAGATATACGAAACCGTATTTCGAGTTGTGAACCCCCACGCAGATATACGAAACCGTATTTCGAGTTGTGAACCCCCACGCAGATACACAAAACCGTATTTCATTTGAGTTACGAACCCCCGCCGATATACAAAACCATATTTCATTTGAGTTACGAACCCCCCGTCGACATACAAAACCGTATTTCATTTGAGTTACGAACCCCCCGCCGATATACAAAACCATATTTCATTTGAGCTACGAACCCCCCGCCGATATACAAAACCGTATTTCATTTGAGTTACGAACCCCCCGCCGATATACAAAACCATATTTCATTTGAGCTACGAACCCCCCGCCGATATACAAAACCGTATTTCATTTGAGTTACGAACCCACTCCGATATACAAAACCGTATTTCATTTGAGCTACGAACCCCCCGCCGATATACAAAACCGTATTTCATTTGAGCTACGAACCCCCCGCCGATATACAAAACCGTATTTCATTTGAGCTACGAACCCCCCGCCGATATACAAAACCGTATTTCATTTGAGTTACGAACTGACTGCCGATATACCAAAACCGTATTTCATTTGAGTTACGAACCCCCTCCGATATACAAAACCGTATTTCATTTGAGTTGCAAACCCACCGCCGATATACAAAATCGTATTTCATTTGAGTTACGAACCGACCGCCGAAATACAAAACTTATTTCGAGTTGTGAACCCCCACCCTCCCCCGTACTTCACTGAGTTGCGCTTCCCACGTAGATGTGTAAAACCGTATTTCAAGTCTGAAAGTACTGAAGACTTGAAGGGCGAGTTCACTGCATTGCTAGTTTATTGTACAAATATTTCCGAATTTGAAATTTGATGCAGCTGCCAAAATTCCCTTAACAAGATAGTTACATATATTGATTATTTTCCATTATTCTCACAGTTCAACGAACCAAAAGCATTAATTCTATCAGTATTCAGCCGATTAAATCATCGATGTTTCACGATTCAATATGCTCACCACTCTGTCTACATATTCTAACGAACAACCTCATTGAAAATCAACACCCATTAGACATGAACTTCATACCAAAACCTGCGCTCATTTCAGACCTAACTCATATAAATAAGGCTTTTTTCAAAACGAGAAACACTTCGCGAGATGAAGGCCCAAAATTTGGACTCGAGATCAAATGTGTTTGGCGGCCCTGCGGCGAGCAGGCGGACCTTTACGAAGAAGCCAAGATATTTATAGGGACCGCTTAGGGTATTTATTGAGCAGTTATTGGGCGTTTATTGGTTATTTATGGGTAATTCGGAAGTGTTCAGGCTCTTTAGATTTCGTGGTAAGGACCTGGAGCGAGACACCAACTCCATAGATCACAGACACGAGGTGCAAGCGTTGCGCGTCATCCATCATCGAGATTATGGATGCAGGCCGCGTGCAGTTCGTAAATCTGCGCGTCTCATGATGAACTGTGGCCTGCACTGAGTCGTACGTGGCCGTCACGGAGCGCAACCTGGCCCTCCTTGCTGGTATTGCCGCGAGTTGCTCTTGGTGCAGCATGGTGCTTTGGAGCCCGTCTTCTGAACCTGTTAGTCATTTTTTGTGGCTGTTGATGTCCAAAATATTATAAACGTGGTTATTTTGTTTTATTGCGGCAGTTACTGTACAACCAGGAATAAAACCACAAACAGCGGAATAAAATTCATTTTTCTAAAAAGGGGCATTCAGACTAGCGCTAGTTTCGAATATTCATTATCAATGAATGCTCTGAAAATAAGATCAAATATATAGACAAATTGATTTTTCAACAATTGCTAAGTATATATACAACCTATATAATATACAATTGGCAGGCACTTTGATCACAGTTAAGAACGGGTTTCTGCTTAAAAATGTACATTGATTCTAAAATCCGGAGATCGCTATTACACGTAGAATCTAAAATTGAAAAATCATTTACAGAGAAAATATGGTTGGTGCTGCCAATTGTATATTATATAGGTTGTATATATAGTTAGCAATTATTGAAATATCAATTTGTCTATATATTTGATCTTATTTTCAGAGCATTCATTGATAATGAATATTCAAAACTAGCGCTAGTCTGAATGCCCCTTTTCAGAAAAATGAATTTTATTCCGCTGTTTGTGGTTTTATTCCTGATGAAACTTAGATTTCCAAGACACGTACCCATCTCAGTGTTACTGTACAACTTGGTGCTTTGGAGCCCGTCTTCTGAAGGTAAGTTCGTCACTTTTTATGATGCTTTGCGTCCACAATATTATTAACGTGGTTATTTTGCTTCGGGTGTTACTCAGCGACTTGGCGTTTAGCCCCGTCTTCTAAAGCAATCAGTCGTTTTTTGTGATTGTTGACGTCCGAAATATTGTAAACGAATTATTTTGTTTCATTTCGGCAGTTACTGCACAACTTGGCTCTTTAGAAGCCCGTTTTCTGAAGCCTAACCCGTCACTCTTTGTGGTTGTTGGCGTCCAAAATAACAGGTGTAGTACTTTTATTATATTTTTGGGAATCATTCTAAGTGAAACTTGGCGCTTTGGAGCCCTGTTTGTTGAAACAAGCTCCGTCACTTTTTGGGGTGCTCTACGTCTAAAACATCGTTTATGGTTTTTATATTTCACTCCAGGAATTACTCTACAGTTTGGCACGTTTGAGCCTCGTCTTCTGAAGCAGTACGTCACTTTTTATGGTTGTTTACGTCCAAAATATTGTTTACGTGGTTATTTTGTTTCGGGAGTTACTGTACAGCTTGGCGCTTTGGTGCCCCGTTTTCTAAAATGAAGGCCATTACTTTTTATGGTTGTTTACGTCCAAAACAGCGGGTGCGGTGGTATTTTTTTAATGGCGCGAGTATATTAATTTAGGATGTGGTGCATGGATGACCAATGTGTCAAGTTAGAACTTACAAGTTGGCCTTACGGGACATGAAATGATTGTACTTGTCAAGAATGGCTTCATTGTTATTGACACAGGGTGAGTCAGCGACACATTACATCAGTTTCTTGAATAACTCATGTGTTTATTGAATGTTCTTGAATACCTCTAGTGTTTATTGAATGAAAAAGTTTGCCTTAAAATTTCACGGGTGAAAATGACAAGGGATGATTAATGTAAGTCAACAAATGGTTAGTTTCAGAAGAACTTTTGCTCTACTTTCTCAAGTTTTCATTCCCTGACTAACAGTTCTGCCCTTATGAATATCTACCAAACTAATAACAACTAAGCGACACAGAACACATTTAACACAAAACTCTGCTTAATGATAAGTGAATATTTTTACCTGACGTTCAGCTCAGTGAAAATTAAACATTTTCACCAGACCAGAAAGAGCTAAAATAAAACAAAATTTTTCGTAAAATGGCCCCAATTATGTTTGTTGTGCATTAGTGACTCTTTCTGAAATGACTCCTAAGCTTACATAGCCATTTCACATGTCGTGCCTGATCATTGCCGTTTATTAATAGACTATATAGGCTACACGGCCAGCCAAAAATGACGGGTTTCGATAAAGTTCGATGAAGCACATGATAAATAATGTAATCAGGTCGTATCACAGATAAGGTAAGTAAGCACATCCTCCCTATGTAGCAATATTCCCCAAATGAAAATCCGTAAGAGCGTCATACAGAGACGAACCGACCAAGCAAGCAACTGTGTTTTATTGTTGTACTAGTGCACACGACCCGTCAAAAAGGACGGTATTCGATATTTTATTTAGACGAATCTTCCAAATGTGGATGACAAACAAATATATCAATCCCAATAGTACTAGCGATAATAATATTCTTGTACTTGTGCGCTGGTGCAACTCGTATCACAGGTAAGGTCATCAAACATCCCTTAAAGCGTGATAGAGAGACGGTCCAACCAATTTCATGTGTTCAATGAGATTCCCATTGTAATAACATAGGAGAAATTACGCACAAAAAATAAATTTATTATTCTACAATTTTAAGGAAACATCTGGCGTTTTAATATATAGTTTTGATTTATAATTTTAAGTGGACACCTGACATTTTATTATATAATAAGGGATAGTATTAATTGTGGAATATATTTCTTTCTCTCTACAAGACGCTGCAAAAGTGCACATCAAATACGACTGTGGATGAGACTGTGCTTTGAAAGAAGTGATGAAATTATTAACTGGGAATGAGTTAGTTACGCTGTGTTTTCAAAGCGTTAAACGAGTTACATAGAAAGATTAGCGTGAGCAATATAAAGACTGACTGTTTCATCGAATTCAGCTTTCCTTAGCTTCCATTACATCCATTGTGACAGTATTCGTATGGAAAACAGACAGCTTATTTTCTTAACTTCTCTAATCAAATTCAAAGAGGTATAATCTAGCGACAGCAGTATAAGATTTGCTGAGAGGTTCATCTCCAGGATAACTAAAGAATGCCAAGTGAATGGTCATTTTTTGTACAATACAGGTAATGGCCTGTAATTTTCTAAAATTATGAATAATTTGCATTGGTTGTTACCTAGTTAGTTAAACATTTAGGTGCATGCAAAGTTCTCGTTAAAGTTAATCTTCAACCTCAATAACAAAACACAAGTACAGCAGTATTTAATTTTTTCCCGCCCAGGAAGTACCAAAACTCTCGTAAATAAAAAATTAATCGTAGTGCATGCAAAGTTTTCGTTAAAGCAAAACTTTAACCCCAATAACAACCTGTAAAGAGAACAAAAGTATTTAATTTTTTCGAGTCGAGTAAGTATCAAAAGTTTCATGAATGAAAAAGTCATCGTTGTATAATATTAACGTGTCTTTTTCTATGCGAACTTCTCACGACACACTTGCGGCACTTTACACCACTTCTTAAACGAACTCAGAGCTCGAGTGCGTAAGCTTCATTTGACAACTTTTAGTTAAGCTTCTGGTGTAAAAGTTCCGGAATTTATAGAGTACTTCTCTGCAGTGGGTCAAAGAAATACAATTTTGTCCTGGGCACATCATTAGCGTGAGGCAAGAACAGCCAATGATTTTCGGAGCGATAATTAGCTTTTGTGTGATCAAGCTGATTGAGGTTCAACAACATCTCACAGCGCAAGAACAGGACTCGGGACTTTGTAATGTCCCTACCCTACGAACTTGTAATCTTGAATGCTTTTTCTCGCTATGTAAAGTAAACAACTTTACATCTAATTTAAGTACACACAAGTAAACAACCTAACAGAATTGTCGAAGTGCACGAAAAGACGGTCTTTTCACGCTTCTGTTTTTTTTCCCCAGGTTGCTATGATTTGAAAAACCTACTTAAATTGTTGCACCATGAAGTACAAAAATACTGTACACTGCCTGCTTCGTCCAAAGTTTTCTCATTCTTTCGTTATTATAACAACCGTCGTTATAATTCAAGTCATTATTGAGTTGTTCATGCGTCTTAATAGGCGAGTTGTTTCTGAAAATTGAAAAAGAAACGGTCATTATTCTGTCTTTGACATGTTTTCAACATCACAATGAGGAGGGAAAGACAAAACTGTTTATTTGTATGAAAGAAGACGAAAATTTGTATGAAAGACAAAACTGTATATTTGTGTTTATTTGTATAACCCCATTATGGTGCAAATTCAGGACGAAATAGGGCAAATTGCAACTTTTTGAAGAACTCAACTTAAAATATACCTTGAGAATAACCAAGTAAAATACGAGTAATTTGGAACCAGTGCCATTAGCAAGGCTTATTTGTATATTTTAATCATTAACACTTTGACCGCAACTGGTTGAACTGATGTTCAATATACAACTCAAATTTAAAGTCAATTGTTGCAAGCAATTTAACAAATAGCACATATGAACCGCATCGTAGCTTCATTTAGCTTTAATTAAGTATTTATGAAAACTGAGAAACTGAGAAAACCGAGTTCTGAGAAAACTGAAACTGATCGGTCAGCGGCATTTTGAAAATTCCCTTCGTGTACTACCGGTGGCTCACGTTGCGGTCGAAGCATTAAAATATTGAGGCTCTGAAGCGTACGCAAGAAGTGTAGTTCAATCAATTTTGAACAGCTGATCTCTCCAGCGAAGTACGAGCTTTTACCGCCCTCTCGATCAAGAGAATGTTCAAGCACCGATGCAATACACGACATATTTAGGCAAAGAACAAACGCATTTAACAATGCAAAATGTAGGCTTACAAAATCAAGCGGATCAAAGCCTCCGCTTGATGTGCTCACATTTATAACTTTGCTTATGAAAACGCATCGTGTTTCCATTTAAGCTTTATTCTATATCTCACAACGTTATTGTATTATCTTTATTGCCCTCAATTTAACATTGCAATCACCACACAACACCTGGAAGTAACAACTGTTCTCCAGCATGACGTTGAGCCAAACTACACAGCACCTCAACAAGCCTGACTCCACTAAAACTAAAGTACAATTGGCAGGACTCAAAGCGAGGGAGACGCTGGAGGGCCATCTCATCTCCAATCAGCGAAATTAATCTACCAACCGAAATGGCTTAATCATTGCTCTCCACAAGCCGGCCCAATCAATATGGATGTTTGTGGTATTCAATGCACGAGGATTATCAGTGTTCTATTGCTCTCGACTGCGCATTATGGATGACTGGAGTCAATGGCCCTCGGCGGCTGCCAGGGGAGCAGCTCGAGAGATCCTCGTTCTCGAGCAGCAGGCCTAGCTGAGGCACCAAAATCACGGATGAACGTCTCTAAAGAGACGTACTTCGTATGTGTGATACCAGGCACTTACTAACGTAACTAGTGTACTAATTAGAGTTAGGTAGGAAAGGCTGTATCACTGATACCCTCTGCAAACACTTTCCGTTGCCGTAGACGAAATGTTCGGGTCTTATAGAAAAAAAATCAGCTGCTGATGTATTTCATTTGTCTTTTCAAAATTTCTGTCATTCAACAGAGATCGATAAAACAAGGGAATTACTATGAGGTTGGAAACATGAAAATATATTGCTCTCTGAGTACTTGTACAAATCGAAGAATGTAATTGGCGGATCTATGAGACAGCCTTCCTTCCCGTTTAACGTTTAATATACCAAGCTTTTTTCGAATTTTTAAGCCTACCAAAGTTGTTGTAATTCACAGCGCGCTGAAATTCGAATGAAGTCATCTAACCTAATAATACCCGTTGTGTGTTTATTTGTATATTTATTTATATATTTTTTTGATGTCCGCTTCTTAAAAAACATAGGATGTCTGAGTTTGCGGTATCATGGATACCGAATTCCTCCGTATCACTATTATAAAAGTAGCCGCGTCCGTCCGTCCGCGTGACCCCTCTTTTAATTGATAGCATTGATAGCAACAAGGATAAAGCTTTAAGAAATTTAGGAAATTATTCAATTGCATTATTTTTCTGTGGCGATTCAATTCCCTTTCACTTGGATTAAGGTATCCAGAATACGTAATCGGTATATTTTTACAAATAGAAATTTTCTTTGGAGCTTTCTCTGTTGAAATGCATCATGTTGTTTTGATTATTTTTAATTGATAATGTGAAAAGAAATCATTCCTGAGTTCTAATCTCGTGAGCTCCTCGTACATTTACTTACATTTATTTGTTTGAAAAACCTTGTGGAAGCAGTAGCTTTCCGTACTAGATTCTTAACTTGACTTTGAAAAGAAATGTTTTAAATTCGTTTGACCAGTAACCTGGCTACCACTGAGCATAAGGCCCAAGATTTTTCAACTTGAGTTAATGTTTTCGAAATTGTGATTTTCTTGAAAAGTTCCGAAGAGATAATAGACGACATTTCAGAATAAAATTCCGGCGAAAGAGGCGACCATTGATAGAAATGTGTCCAACCGCAAGGGAGAAGTAGCAAGACTTCGACAGCAAGAATAACGCCGAAGACGATCGGATGAACAACGCGAAATGGCAAGACGAAGTAATGCTGCTCGCCAACAAGAAGCTAGAGCTAAATTGACCCTTGAACGACGTTTGGAAATTCTATGGAATAATGCAGAGCAACACCAAGTAGCTAGAGAGAGCTTAACACATGAAAGAAGCGAGGAAATTCTTCGGCATAACGCTGGACGACATCGAGTGGCACGAGAGACTTTAACTCAAGAAGGGATGAAATCCTTCCGACTAATGCCGACCAACACGTGTGCACTAGTAACATTAAAAGATGGTCTTTACATGCACTGATCTGTTTGACATTTTTATCAAGATACGTTCGTATATGATAGGTTTGGTTAAATTAGGATAGGATACGTTAGCATAGGTTAGGTAATATTGACAGAACTTTTTCACGGGTCCACCTAGCTCAACGATGACATTGTCCGTGGAATTTCCACGGGCCCTGCTATTACCTAATAACACCCATGGCTCGTTTGTTTAGAGTCCGCTTCTTCCATTTCTCCGTCACGCTCATGAAAATAGCCATAATGACCCTATCTGTGATACGAGTTTAACCAGTGCGCAAGTACAACAATATTTTTTATCACGGGTACTGTTAGGATGGATATATTTGTTAGTCATCCACGTCTGGAAGTTTGTTCAAGAAAGGTATTGAATCCCGTCATTTTTGACGGGCCGTGCACACTAGTTAATCATATTTACTAAAACAAATTCAGATTATCGTACCGTAACGTTTTAGCACAAACATCCTGTTTAAGTGACAGAAATGCTAAAATAAATCGTTTGCATTTGTTTGTCATATAAAAAACAACCCAACTCTCAGATTACTTGAACGACTGAAGGTCTGTGATAAGCATACCTTCGCCTCTGCCTTCACTGCCCGCTAACGTTTTCCGTACATCAATCCTCCAGGTTCATACGGAACAAAAGATTTTATTCCTAATATTGCCATGGGTTCAATTACTGTATAATGTGCTACAAGAGAACAAGAGAAATCCGTATCATAAATTCACTTATCATGTACATCCAGCTATGCCAGTTTCAAAATTTCGACTTCTACACACAAAAAATGAATACGTGAAAATACGTTGGTCATTGATCGTCATTGCTAGTGTATACAGCCCGTCAAAAATGACCGAATTCGGTATACGTATTCATTAACTAAATCGTCCAGATCTGGATGACGAACAAATATATCCGTCGTAATGGTACCCACGTTTAAAGTATTCTTGTACTTGTGCTCTGGTAAAACTCGTATCACAGATACATTCGTTATAGGCATCCTTATGAGCGTCACAGGGAGACGGAAGAGGCGGGCACCAAACGAACATACAAATAAGTAAACGCACCAAGGGCATTATGAGGTAAGATTGTTAGTCAAAAAGTTTTTAAAAAGACTGCTGTCTTTTTCTTCGCGATTAGTCGCATTTACTTAAGCAATTGATTTAATTTTCGTTGTCGCAATAATTTTTCGCTTGTAAATAAAAGTGAGCGAAAGTCAGGTTTTTATACAATTTGAATTGTATCTAAGATTCTATTAAGATAGATATGAATTATTGTAAATATTGCAGATAGGAGAACTGTTTTATATATATACTTATATACCGTATATATAACATATAGATCAAACATATGTCCATATATTTGTCCCAATATGGAGAAGCAGCGGACTCGTACTTACAGCGATCGTTACAAACTGACGGTACTAAACCTAACGAACGAATGACTGTTCGTCAAAAGTGTTCCGGGCAGTGTAATGCGCATGCATGGTAAGGAGAATGTTACTTTTTTGAAGATGGTTTTTTCATGATGCTAAAATGGTATCTAGAACGAATTGGGATTCGATTTTTTATTCACTGTTTGGCTAAAGAGATCACAAGTTCCTGCGCCTCGACTTTTATTGGACTGCGGTGCTTTTTAAAGGTTGCAGTTTGTGACAGTCCGGGCTCGTTTATTTGATTTTCGATTATATTTATCGCAACAGATGTTAATTTCTTACTATTTTTTATCATTAAAAAAAATTATTCTCACCATGAGGAATTTTTTCCGTGAAGCAGGAGTCAGCACATTTTAATTTTTCGAGAACTATCACAGCATCTGCCACCCGTTGGGTCAAGTTGCATGAATACTCTCATGCGTAAATTGAGTATTATTAACCAAACGTAGCTGTAACAGCGAATGCCACAATTTTATATTTTGATCTTTACCAATAGTGCGAATATTTTATCTTTATTAAAGAGGGTGAATAATTTATCGCCCCTTACTGCGAAAAAAGAGCGTGTACAGTGACAACAATTGAAGTAAGCAACGCAGCAAGAATATTAGAACTCAACTTGATATAGACAACATGGTGATCCTTCTACAAAACCCCAAAAAAGTGTAATGTTAAACACAATAAAATAAATAGGCAGCCGGGTTATGTCTTACCTCTACCTGCAGAATATAGAACATCTTCCAGCATTTACCTGAAAAAGAAAAAAATAGGTTAGTATTTCTTCTGACACTAATGGATAATACTTTATTATAAGCGGTTGAAGGTAAAACGAAAAAATATTTTCCTGACCATTTTCACATTATGATTGTGCTGACCAACATAATGAAATCAGCAATTTTGACCTTGTAAGTAATACCTAGCAGTTGAATTGCATAAAACGTATTGGATAATTAAGTTTTATAACACAAACTTAACAGAACAAAAAATTAGTTCGTATAGCTTTGCTTCAATCATGAGTAAGCATTTGTTTATTTCTACTCATTGTTGAATTACAACATCGTAATGTGAACAACATATAACGCAAGCGGTATATTACAAGTCCAATATTGGGAGAGTTGCGTGAGTGTTTCAACTCGCGCAATCTAGGAGCATAGTTCGCTCATCATCATCTCCGCCGAAAACAGTCACAAAGCACTTAGATTTATGCAGACGTATGAACATCATCATTTATCATTCCAGGAAATATAATTGAAAATGTCGTATGAACATAACCATTCATCATTCCAGGAAATAAGATCAAAAATGACATCACTTTTGACCAAATTCTGGCCCGTAGTCATACGATGTTTTTTTTTTTCAACCAGATCTCACCCTCTGAAAGCGCTCAGCTATAACGCAGATAAATCTTTACATCCTCTTCCCTCGACTGGTAAGACTACACTCGTTGTCCTCTAGCGCTTCTTTTTCAGTTGTCGTCGAGCGTACGCGCCCAACGCCTAACCTTCCAAAACCCGCGTCTGACGTGTTCACTCGTCAATTCTGAGCAACATTAAAGAAAGCGAAGGTCTTCCTGTAAACACAAAACTAGCTCGCAAGATAAAAAGGCAACCACAAGAAAAGAAAAATTTGACGTTCAGGTTGTGTACCAAAATCAGGACAGCAATGCAAGGTGAAAACCATAATGAAAATTTCGTCCGAAAATGAAAATTTTTCTTTAGATGATTTTAGGAAAAGATTTAACACCGTGTAACTCCGTTTTTTCTGTAGCAACCATTCTTCTCGAGGAAAAGCATAAAGTATTAGACTGGAGGTCATCAGTTCAGCGTAAAAAAAGTCGCAGTGCTCGATTCAGTCTTATTGATATATTTAGAATGTACTCCGCAATTTTCTACAGCTAAATTTCTCCAGCAAAACTTTCTTCTCTCTCTATGCTCTTATCCCTGTCCCTGTCTTCCCTGTCTTCAATTTTGTCCAAACCTTCTCAAGCACTCAAATAACTTCAACATCGCACGTTAAATTACTCGTGACATCTCGCCTACCACAAGCTACCACAACCGACATCTCGGCTTTCTCTTTACCGCATTTTTATCCTTCCGATCTCGTCGTTTCTCGTTCCTGAAAACCAGGTCACCCATGCTGCGTTTCTCCAGCATCTCATCTTGAATGCTTTTCTTCCCGCTGGTACTCGCAATCTTCAATTCTCCGCGCCGCGCAGCACACGCCACGACCAAATCTCTCTCTCAGTCGAACACATTTGCGCGCTCATGCTGAATATCAGAGAAACGACATTTTTAAATCGCTCCGTGGCCTCTTCAGAAGAAATCCGACTGCAGTTTGTGTCGTGAGTTCGAGTGGGGGAAAAAAAATTCAGATCTTGCTTCATGTTTAGTTTCTTCGCTTCGCTTAATTATAATAATTCGACCACTTCTGAAGGAACTCGAAAGGCATAAATCATCGAATGTTTTCCTTGATGATTGATTTTGATGAATAGTTCCTTTTTCTGTAGCTTTGGATACGTTTGTCTGATTGAACTTGTGTTCCCGAATCGCGAGTATTCTTTGTGGATTCCAACAGCTACACATCAAAAGTAACAATTAAAAACTGTTTATTCACCGAATTTGTATCGTCCCGCTACGATTATTTACTCCTAAGGAAATTACACGTTGAATTGGTTGCCTTTAATTAGGGAACTTAAATCATTCATAGTCAGCATCATTTTTTTGCGCTCAATAATATTGTTAAATAAAAGCCCTTGGGCAAGTTTACGATTACAATCGCACTTTTGAAACAAATATCTCAATTTTCTCGTTAAGATCGCGAGTAAGAGAGCCCCAATCACAAGAGGCAACAAAGGTTGAGTTAGCTGAGCTCTTACGAGAAAAAGATCGGAAACCAAACGGGCAACCATGCTGAATCGTTGCGGAGTTTGTGTTTAAGGCGACATTTCCTCGAATAATTATTCAGATCATCGTGGCAGAGCTGCTGGCAGTTGATATCTAATCAAGTAACTGCGTCAAGTCGACTTCGAAAAATTTACCTCCCACTTATCCCACCACACCACCTTTATGGGGTGTCCCTAAAAAAACACTCGTTGACTGCCAGGGACTCATGTATTTTATTTTTAAATACGTGTTTACTGTCATAAATACAAGTTGCTAGGGACTCGTGTATTTTATTTTGATATACGTGTTTACTGTCATGAATAGAAGTTGCCAGGGACACATGTATTTTATTTTTATATACGTGTATACTGTCATAAATACAAGTCTAACGGATTAAATCAAATGAAAAAACATTCATTTTGAGAAAATTGAATTTCGTGGAAAAAAGTCAGAAGCACATGAAAAAACTAACTACGAACGAGTAAGCGTCAGTCAGAGCAAAAGTACATTTAAAACTTTTGAATTCATATTCAACAACCTGGTTTCAGGCCGTCAAAACTTCCTCAAGACTGTATGCACTGAGCTTCAGCTTCAAATTGCTAATATTTTTGCCTCGCGAACAGAATTTCTAGGAAAGGGTCTTCTTTTAAGCATTGAAATACTGCAAAATAGATAGTGCCGCCATAGAATATATTTGTCTCGATAAAACTACTCTAAAGTTAATATCCAAAAATAATAAATAATAAATTTTGCTGGTAATATTTCTGACCAAAGCAACATCGTTCACGTCACTGTGGCACCAACAGGTTTGTACGCCCCTGACCGTAGACCAATTGACATGAGATTCTGCGATCTAAGAATCTATGTAGAGTCTTTTTGAGCAATCACCTGAAGTATGCAGTTTGAACGTCTCATTAAAACTCCTGCCAGCTCACGACACCATGACAATCGTGGTTTTGTTCAATTAACGTACTTTCTGTCACTTTTGAATACAGCCCATCGTCATTCTGTTATATATATAGTAGATAGCAAATAATTAGATGAAGACCCAGGCAAACATTCAAGCTTGACTTAAAGACTAAAATCCAATAGCGATTTTTAAAAAAATATTCTTCGATGTAGCAGCACAGCTAGCAGGGAAAGTTTTTTGGTAGACCTGGGTAAAGCAAATACGTGTTGCTTCTTCAAGCCGAAATCAAGTTTCAGTTTATTTAGGTAAATTGTGAGTTCAAAGTTTATGTAAAAAAGCTGAAATTTAATTTTGAGTCAGCTTTTTTCAAATAAAATTGACTCTCAATTTTTCGCAAAAACACAGCTCTATTTTGTTTCAGCTTTACTCCGTCAAATTCGAACTCAAATATAACTCAAAAAATCGAAACTTGATTTTGGCAACAGCACGTAGAGCAACCTAGTCAACCGGTTAATTTATACAGCCTGCTGCTCCGCAACGACAACGTATAATGTTTGAAAATCGGCCTCGTGAGCGACTTGTAGAGGCGACCTAGCAGAGCGTGTCCCCCAAGGCTCGATCGCTAGTCCAAAGCTCGGAGCTTGAGAAGCAATTCCCGCTGTCTGCCATATGACGCATTGTCTTGTTATTCTCAACGACCCAGGACTGCGTTAATCTTGAGACCAGATTTATGGAGCTCGAAAGAAAGCATAGTAGCCGATTTGACCGGTATAGTTACGGAACTATTCGCAAAAGTAAATTAAATGTAATATTCCAGGGGGTGAAATGAGTCTAAATGTCATAAGAAAGTGATTAATTTAGTCTAAATATTTTTAAAATGAGATTAGTTTGTTGATTCATGAATGTTGCAAATAGATGGAATTCGGATGAGAAATCCGAGAATGAAGACAACAAATAATCATACAGTCACTGGAATCTCGGTTATGTATTACAGTATTTCTGCTTGTTTGTACACATGACTGATGTTCATGCGTAATCATTGTAGAATCCAGTTGCACATCAAAATTAACATTTGAAAAACTGTTTATTTACGGAATTACTATCGTACCGCTTCAATTGTTTACTCTAAAGACAATGGCGCGTAGAATTGGTCGCCTCAACCAGTGAGCTGAAATTAACCTCAGGCTTACCTCAGCTCAATTGTAAGCCAAATCAGTTCAAAATTCCCACAAACCTAACGTTCGGCTCATTCTATAGGTAACACTTTGACTGCGACGTGCGCCACCGGTGGTACACAGAGGTAATTTTCACAACGCTGTTGACCGACTAATAGTTGCAAACAAAATTTTCTTAAATACTAAAGCAAAGCTAAATGAAGGCACTATCCCGTTCATGTTTGGTATTTCCAAAATAGTTTACTACAGTTAACTTCAAAATTGAGTTTGGTATTGAACTTAATATGTAGCAGTCGCAGTCAAAGAGTTAATAACTTTATTTGCGCTAAAATTTCATTTGAACACATTTGGTTACTGAAGCATTGATATTACAGCAAACCGACGCAGGTCACAAACTCATTTTTCAATAATACCCAATCAAAACCAAGTGAAGGCACGCTGCACTTAATGATCGTCGTCTTTCCTATTTAACTTTAATCGTACCTGTAATTTGAGTTGAATATTGAACTTCAGTTTAGCCAGCGGTAGTTAATGCGTCAACACGTTATTTGTGTTTGCGCCGTTGCTGCGGTTGATTTGGTTAGGCTGGAAGTAGCACAATTTATTGGAAAGCCGTATTTACGGCTTGATTACATTTTTCTCCTTCCCAAATTTGGGAAAGTATAATTACTAGAAAATGTATCAACTTGTACTCCATAGTCTAATTTAAATAAAAGTGCTGAAATATTCTAAAAGCTATTCATTGAAATAGGTGTATAGGAGCAATTTACCAAGCGTAACACATCCATACAAATACTGAGTCACCACGCATTAACACATCCAGTATAATATACGCAAATACGCAGTAACACATCCATATAAATACCGAGTCACCACGCAGTAACACATCCAGTATAATATACGCAAATACGCAGTAACACATCCACACAAATACGCTGTCACCACGTTGAACATAAAGTTTGGTAAAGCTTTACACCTAAATCGACCAATGTCATTTCAGAAGGACATTGAGAAATTACTCACATCGTTCTTAAATTCTAAATACTTCGATGGAAGCCACTCACCGTACTAGGTTATGAATGACAATTCAAGAGAAATTGCCGCAATATTTCATACTAAAGCCAAGAAATTTGACCTTTACTGGATCAATTTCGGCGTCCGCAACGAACCAGAGATAAGCTACCTGCCGTCTCTCTCCCACACACACCTTCAGTCCCACCAATGATGCACCACACACCTTCAGTCCCACCAATGATGCACCACACACCTTCAGTTCCACCAATGATTATTATTATTATTATATAAGAAAGTTTTAGCCTCCCTTAACCACGACAAAGATGTTCCAAGAGAGGAAGGAGGAAGGCACCATTTAGTATGGAGTTGAGGGAACGCGGAATCTATGCACGAGGTGCACAGAAACAGTAAGTTAGGAAAGAAGTTCATGAAACAAGAAAAAAGTTGAAGAAGAAAGTAGTAGGCGCTGGAAAACAGGACAGCAGTGAACCGAAAAAAGATGGTCCGTAACAAAACAAAAACCTATTTCATTACAACAAAAAGGAAGCCTACCTAACCTTTAGCTCGGGCCCTCACATATTCCCCCTGGGAGCGCCAATTCCCATAGATACAATAGTTGTATCCCCCTGAGGGGGGGGGGGTCCACCAATGATGCACCACACACCTTCAGTCCCACCAATGATGCACCACACACCTTCAGTCCCACCACAGATGCGCCACACAACCCTCACTTTTGGAGCCAGTCCCACAAACTCAGAGACGTACAGTGGAAAACGGCCGTCTGTTCCCGCGAATTATTCTCTTTGAACTCTGGCTCAGGTCCTCGACAAAAGAAGAAGTTAAGTTTGAACCCGCGAGAGCAGTTTGAGAAATAATCTCAAAGACTGCTGAACAAATAGAATTCCTCCAACTTAACTCTTCTGTAGCAAGCGAGCAATGTCAGGTTTCAATCGAGGACCAAGGGATGGCACAACAAAAGCTGAAGGTAAGTTTGAGGAAAGAAATGTCTGATCCAGTATTGACTGTGATTGGCGAATACAAGGATATAAGATGAGACAATATACTGTAAATTGATGATGGTAAGGACAGCACATAGAGGCCAATTGACGCCAGAGAAGTTCATGGAAGTAACAGGAACTGAACCCTCGCAAGGAAGAAGAGGAACAGCGCTGCTACAGCGGATGGTGCAAGAAGCATGTAATGCAGAGATTTCACATTTATATTTTCCATGGGTAAATTAAGTCGAATAGGTAACGTATATGAAAGACTAGATAATATCGAGCACTAACAGGATAAAGTAAGTAAGTTTGGTATAAATTGAAAGGTGGTGATAGAAAGCTCCACACATGCAAAATTATTGAAGTCGTTGAGCATCTTATTTATTATTCACACGGATCAATTTTGGTCAAATTACTCGTTCGTTCAAGAAATTCTTACAGTAGCACTGTTTTTTGTCGCTATAGCAACAACCACATTGCAAAATGAATTATTGGTACTTTATATGCACCATTTGCACATCTCTGAGAAAATTCTGCTTGAAAGCAATGAAATTAACTTCTTGCTAGTCGGTTTCTTTCAACTTGTAAGTTTAAGTTGGGAAGTGTCTTTAGAGCTCCTGTTCGCATCCGTAATGCTAAAAAATAAGAGTCCTAAATTTGCCCATGTCAAAAACAGCGGTAGATGGGCGGTCTCACTAAATTAGCCGCAGGGTAAGGGACTTGAGCTCCTTGCGGTGGAAAATGTACCCTTCAGACTGAAGAGATAAACTTTTTTCGGTAAATGTGTAGCGTTGGTCAGTAATCGATTTTCCACTTTTCGATGCCTAGAAATAGGTAATTAGATCTAAATAAACAATTTCTTTTCTATGCACTTTCCGTCTCAAATGAGTATTTAACGAGTTATGGCGGTAGGTTTAGTTTCGTCTTCGATGACGAATGTGCTCGAATAAACAGCTACTCGTCGATTTTTGAAATGTTTTTCTTGAATCATGGTAATAACATCAAAATAAACAACTTTTCATCTATACACTTTTTTCGTCAAATGAGTATTTAACGAGGTAGAGCGGTAGGTTTGGTTTCGTCTTTGATGGCGATCGGGCTGGAAGCGAGATGGCATTGCAGTGTTGCCATCCGACGTGCTGCTTGAATTACTTCCCGCTTCAAACACTGGAGTTGCGGTCAGTAATTTACCCTCTAGCTTGTAAAATATTCATTTACTCCGGAAAGTGCATAGAAGAAAGCTTGTTTATTTCGATCTAATTAACTACGATTAGACACCGAAAAGTGGAAAATCGATTACTGACCAACGCTACACATTTACCCTTTTTTCTATCAAACACTCAGTATTAGTCAAGAACTATCCCTGTTCAGCAATCTACGAAATCATAATCTGAGAAAATATCGACTAGGGAGCACTCCCGCAATTGTTTTCGCACTGGAAGAGAACAATGTCTTTATTGGGAAATTCCGTGTACTGTCATCTGAGAATAAAACTTTGTACAGACCGCAAGATGTGCAAATACTCGATTAGGAACCAAATAAAAAAGAATTCAGTCACTGTACTAATTTCACGAGAGTAAGCGAAGTGGATGTCTACCATTTTGCTAATATGCTACTGACAAGAAGGAAGAGAAACAAAATATGCACACTCCCTTCTCAGATAATATTCGCTAATGACAAACTCTCGTATGCCATCGACAAGAAGCACGAGAAACCAAATAAGCACATTCCCTTCTTAGATAATTTCCGCTAATAACGAATAAACTCTCGTATGAGATCGACAAGAAGGACGGGAAACAAAATATGCATACACACCTTCATATAATATTCCTAGATAATATCCGCTAATAACGAATAAACTCGGACACTCGGATGATGAAGCACGACAAGGCCTGAGCTCTCAGCAAACACCACGAAACTAAGCGCCTTTGACTGTGACGTGGCCGAGTGCGTCCGCTCCCTCATGGCGAAGCCAAGCAACAATGCAAGGCGCTTCTTGGTCTAATTCTCGCCGAAGGAGGCGTATAATGCATGCAAAAGCGGCAGAATCCCTTGTCCGACTCCATTCCAAAGCTCCTCTGTCCTGGTCGCGAAGGAATTCGACCGAGTAAAAAAATACACTCGCAGCTCAAGGAGTATTAGCAGCAGCCAAAAATGTCACTTTGGCCAAGCGGAACGTGGGTAAAAGCGCCTATACTTTGAGGGAGGGCTGCAACGACACGACTTTGCACGGTGATAAAAACACAAACGGATCATCTTGCTCACTGATCATAAATGTACTTTACAAAAGCGAAGCGTGTGTGGTTATTAAAATTATTACTCCTCAAGTATAGGATTTTTAATTTTGTAAATAAATTATGGCGACCATGAAGTATTGAATACCAAATTCTTAAATCATGGCGACTGATGAATGATCTTTCAGAAATCATGAGTAGGTGGGTTCGGATAAACTACAAATTTAGCTGGAAATTGCGTATAGAATAAAACAAAAATTCCACATAAGGGCTACTGTAAACGTGTTTCAATAAGTGGAGGTACTTTCAAATTTTCATCAAGTATGTGACCCAGTCTAACTTTTTCGCCGGAGCATGCATGTTTTTCGGCACCTAAGCGATTTAATTACTTGGGTGGCGAAAAACATGCATGCAGGGGGCGAAAAAGTAAGACAGGGGAGTAAAGGCAAAATGAATTATTCGGCTTTTTTAACCCAGTACCGAGAGGATACGTGTCATAAGACTTTTGTTGTTTATGCACCCTTGCTGCAAAGTTTTTGAAAATCAAAACCGGATATAGCATAATAATATACGTTTGTGCTGCACCGTGACGATATTGATAAAAGTGAAACTACTTCCAAATTTGTCGATGCAGCATCAAACTGCACATCAAATTAAAAAAAAACACGCCTCTTGTAATGCCACGCAGGTTATTGCTTGCCGGTCTTGTACAGTTCTTCGCACATTTCGTGATAATCATTTTGAAAACGTCAATATTTTTTAATCTGTATAACAAATTTTTCCTTCACACGTTATATTTATAACGCAAAGCTTTTAGATGTATTTTTGACTCCATTTGACTATTAGGCTTGATAATTTGACTATTAGGCTTCGAGACTGCTTGATCCAAAAGCAAAGAACGTTAAAAAATATTAGTTTTAAATATATATATATTTAAATACGCTTTAATAAATATATATATATATATATATACACCTGTTAATTCAAAATAAATTGTTCAGCTTCACACGTGCGGCCCACAACCACTGAGAGTAATTCTCAGGCAGTGGGAGATGCAGTAGAGTGTCTTATGCAGAAAATTTTTAATGGCAGAGTTTTTGATGTGCAACCTTATTGATACGCCACGTTAACACGATTTTGAACCTATGTGTACTACTTAGCAAATTTCTAATTTATGTACGACGCAACATGAGCAGCTACGTAGACAGTTTTTAACTATTTTAAAACATTTT
Source organism: Morinoia aosen (assembly GCA_030386875.1). Taxonomy (NCBI): domain Eukaryota; kingdom Metazoa; phylum Arthropoda; class Malacostraca; order Amphipoda; family Talitridae; genus Morinoia; species Morinoia aosen. The sequence continues at coordinate 24,162,538 of CM059558.1, forward strand.
TTTAATAGATTTTAGCGTACGAGGTAAATTATCATACTGCTTTTTAGATTCTTCACTCTTCTAAGGGAAGATACAAATGCATTCGAGCAGTGAAGCAAGTTTTACACCTCTGCTACGTACAACCTAACTAAACCAACCGTAGCAACCGCGTAAACGCAAACGTAATCAATGTGTTAAGGGACGTGTGAAGAGAGAAATAATAAAATAGATTATTCTTAAAGACTTCAATACGAAGAAATTTCTATAGTTTAATTTGTGGACAATTTTTTTCTTTTAGAATAAAAATTTAGTATTATACTGCACAGGGATTTTTTATTGCATTAGACAAGAACTTTGTATCATAGAACTATGAAAAATCCGACAGAATGAAGTTTGCTTGAAGGTGAGTATAGTAATTTGGGAGGGAGGAAATAGTTTCACGTGTTCGAACTGATTGCGCAAGTCCGCCTCACGTGCCATATCTGCCCCATATCCTCTCGCATTATTGAACATATTTGCTCCAGGAGCACAAGTTGCGTACAATCGCATATGCATATCAATTTTTGGATGCTGCTGCTTTGACGGTGAGCTCCTTTGATTGAAAGGAAAGCTCCGCAAAATGTGATCCCGAGATTCTGGGTGCAGATTGTGATTGAAATATTTTTATTCATTGAAAAGGCGAAGCACAAAAACGCACACGGAAACGAGGTTTCCATTTGCGAAGCACAGTTCCGGTTATCAAGAATCCTAAATCTAGCGATACATTTCGATTAACTGAACTAAATCACTCCGAGCCGTGACAAATTATTACTTGACGTCTAGAGTGTTGTCAATATACGAAGCCGACGCCTATTGATGAAACCATGGTTCCGCTATCGTAATTGAATCATTTCCTGGTCGTTCTCCAGTGCTGCCCCAGCTTGATGCTAGAGAATTGGAGCGGTTAGAACTTGATGTTTAATGTCCAGAGTAGTTTACCGTATTTGAATTATCAGAATTTCCCCGTGCTGCCTTAGTGTGACATTTAAACATTTAAGCGGTTAAACATTGACGTCTGATGTCCAGAGTAGTTTTCCGTATCTAAATTACCAGAATTTTCCTCTTCTGCTCTAGCCTAACATGAAAAATTTAGCGGTTAAGCCATGATGTTTGATGTCCAGAGTAGTTTTCCTTTCCTAAACTATCAGGATGACGAAATCAATACATTTGAACAAGGCTTGTACATTTGAACTAGGCAAGACGTGAACATGCAACAAGGGAGCGAGTTCAAAATTGGACTCGGCAGGCGAACCCGGAAGCCAGAAAAAGAAGTCGAAATCGGAAGCTGAAGTCGGAATCCTAACTCGAAGTCGAAACTTCAGACTACAAACTTCACGGAGGGCAGCTCGAAAAAAAATATATCAGGAACCACAACTTAAATCAAACGCTATTAACCTAACCTCAGTGATACGGGCAAACGACATTTTAGGACTATGTGTAAATTAACCCAAACTCTCGTTTGAAACGCAGTGTAATGCTTCAGAATTGACAAAATGTTTTGAAAATTAGTCAAATACTAGGAAGCGTTATTTCATTGTTTTTCGACGCCATTTTCTTCTTATGACAATAAATCTATCAAAAAATGTTTCACATAGCACACGATGTTTCAGTTTAACACCCTTTCAAGGAACTCGTACAGCTCCAAACACAGAGACCACAATGGGCGCTTCCGATGACACGGAGGGGATTTTCATAAGGCCACTCATCGACCAGTTGTCACAAATTTTACTTTCATAAGAACTTAATTAAAGCTAAATGAAGGAACGATTCAGTTAATGTTCGCTATATTCAAAATGGTTTAATACAATTAACTTAAAACTTGAGTTGAATATTGAACTTCAGTTTAACCAATTGCTTGTGGTTATAGTGCTAACTCTGTATTCTATTCTTTCCTTTCTTGACTCCCTACTTTACTCTCTACTCAAATATACGTAGAACATTATCACCTAATAAAGGAAAAAAATCCCATTCCGGTATTAGGAAAACACGACTCGGGTCTACTCGTGGAATTCCCCCAGTGAGTTGAAAGTCATGCACATTTCAATTGGTAAATCTGAAGGATATGTCAGTTATCGATTTTCACATTTTGGTGCCTGAACCTAATTAATTGAATCAAAATAAACAAGTTTTCTTCTATGCACTTTCCGTCTCAAATGAGTATTTTACGATTTATAGCGGTAAGTTTTGTTTCGGTAAATGCTGAGGACTTGACCATAATTGATTTTCGAATTTTCCATGCCTAAATATTGTTAATGAGATCAAAAGAAACAAATTTCCTTCAATGCACTTTCCGTCGCAAACGAGTATTTTAAAAGTTATAGCGGTAAATGAGTTACCGGAACTCCAGTGTTTGAGGCGGGAATAAATAAATAAGGGAAGCATCACCCTATTACAAACGTAAAGAGGTTGGGTCGTGAGGGGTAGCCACAGTTCTTTTAGTGAAAATTATAAATCAATTGAAATTCTACTATGCATTAACATAGTTAATGAGATGACTAGTTATATTGTCGATGCGAAAGACTTAATTCGAATGTTCTCAGATACGTCGAACCCACACTATACCGGGGTTGAAGTCACGGACGGACCTGCGGTCATCTCAAGGCTGCCAGTTAGGTCGAAGCAGCGGTGATGGCTACATGTGTTTCGTACCATTCGACGTAATGGGTCGGTTACAACCTTTCTTTGTAATTTTCACTAAAAGAACTATGGCTACCCCTCACGACCCAACCTCTTTACGTTTGTAATAGGGGGTTTGCTTCTCTTATTTATTTTTTCCCGCCTCAAACAGTGGAGTTATGGCAAAGTCGGCTTGGTTGGCGCGCGGCAACGCCTGTTTACTTTCACGTCGGACCGCGCGGTATATTTTTTTTCCCCCCCCCTCAAACCCTGAAGTTCCGGTAACTCATTTACCGCTATAACTTGTAAAATACTCATTTCCGACGGAAAGTACATTGTAGAAAACTTATTTATATTGATCTCATTAACGATATTTAGGCATCCAAAACTAGAAAATAAATTATGGTCAAGTCCTCAACATTTACCTTTGTTTCGTCTTTGATGACGAATGCGCTCGAATAAACAGCTACTCATCGATTTTCGAATTTTTGTCGTTTGAATCATGGTAATAAAATCGAAATAAACAACTTTTCTTCTACACACTTTTTTCGTCAAACGAGTATATAACGAGGTATAGCAGTAGGTTTGGTTTCGTCTTTGATGACGTTCGCGCTGGACAATGGATCGCATTGCAGTGTTGCTGTCCGACGTGCTCCTTGAATTACTTGCCGCTTCAAACACTGGAGTTGCGGTAAGTCATTTACCGCTATAACTAATAAAATACTCATTTGAGACAGAAAGTGCATAGAAGAAAACTTGTTTATTTCGATCTAATTAGCTATGCTAAGGCATCGAAATTTACAAAATCGAAAACTGACATATCCTTCAGATTTACCTTTCAATGTCTCTACGAGAACTTACTTAATACTGAAAAATTGTGGGTAAAATTTTGAAGCAGACCTTACGAGCAACTCGCTGTCTAAACACATGTCCGAATGAATGTTTGAGATCCCTATAAAAATTATATAGAATTCCAACGTTTTGAGCATCTCAGCCGACGCTGAAGAGTCGCATGAAATGCGCACAACACGTGTTGTTCAGTCCTTTCGAGTCCGATTCCGCAGGATTTTTATGTTCAAAAAATTACATTTCGGGTCCGAATCCACACGATTTTTACGTTAAAAAAACACATTTCATGTTCGAATTTACACAATTTCCAAATTAAAAAATGCATCTGTAGGTAACCATAAACAGTTCTGTGATGGAAAAAAGTTAATTGAATACATCACGTTTCAGTCATAACAGTAGGGAAGTTTCATCCGGATGTTTTAGTCCACAGAGACTCGTTCGTCCCAGTAAGCCAGAGTGAATGAGGTTGGCGAAAGCACGATTTTATCAATAGGCGTCGGCTTCATAAATTGACAACACTTTACACGTCACGTAATAAGTTGTCACGGCTCGACGAGATTTAGTTCAGTTTATCGAAAAATATCGCAAAAATTGTCGATTCTTGGTAACAGAACCGTGCTTCGCAAATAGAAGCCTCGTTTCCGTGTGAGTTTTTGTGCTTCGCCTCTTCAACATTTTTTAAATTTATTCATTATTTATGGTAATAAAACTTAGACAATCACTATCAATTCATTGACCCCCAACACAAGTTTTTTCATTGTATCTCATAAGATACGTTTATAGAGATAAAATAAATTGATCTGTAGCGTAATACGCCTTATTAAGCCATAGCGAAATACGAAAATAAACACCTACTACATAAGTTTTATTCTGGTTTTTCTGCCCGTTTGTGATGAAGATCTGAGTCAGATATATATATTTCCTAGATTTCTCAAAAGGGCTCAACGAAGACAGTGAACAGCTCTATGGGCAATTCTACTAAAATATTCCGATGTGACGTACCTAGTCTAACTTTTTCGCTGCCTGCATACATGTTTTTCGCTGCCCAAGTAATTAAATCATTTGGACGGCGAAAAACATGCATGCTCCAGCGAAAAATTTAGACTGGGTAGCTGAGCGGTTGTCGACAGTTACAACATCTGATGATCCACTAGGCACCTTGACACTAATTCCTTCACTTGAACAAGTTTTCAGAACAGTCAACGATGAACTCGAGAAAAAAATCGAAATCTAGTTCCATAAACTGAACAGATCACAACGTGAATCTCTACTCTGAAATTAGGGTTTATGATTTCCCCTTCAACAATGAAAATTATGGTGCTGAAAATGACTTTATCACCACCCAACACTCACCTTTTCAGTGACAAATAATGTAATTCACAATATCTTTTCCAGGATTTATTATTGCAGGATGAATTTTCTGTACAGCCAAGATTCAATTCCTTCTGAAGTCTTGGAAAATAGGCACCCAGAAACCCTTACAGAAATATAAGTCTAGGAAAATAGGCACCCATAAATCCTTTCAGAAATATAAGTCTGGGAAAATAGGCACCCATAAATCCTTACAGAAATATAAGTCTGGGAAAATAGGCACACAGAAACCCTTACAGAAATATAAGTCTGGGAAAATAGGCACACAGAAACCCTTACAGAAATATAAGTCTGGGAAAATAGGCACACAGAAACCCTTACAGAAATATAAGTCTGGGAAAATAAGCACCCAGAAATCCTTACAGAAATATAAGTCTGGGAAAATAGGCACACAGAAACCCTTACAGAAATATAAGTCTGGGAAAATAAGCACCCAGAAATCCTTACAGAAATATAAGTCTGGGAAAATAGGCACACAGAAACCCTTACAGAAATATAAGTCTGGGAAAATAAGCACCCAGAAATCCTCACAGAAATATAAGTCAGGGAAAATAAGCATCCAGAAATCCTTACAGAATTATTAGTCTGGGAAAATAGGCAACCAGAAACCCTTACAGAAATATAAGTCTGGGAAAATAAGCACCCAGAAATCCTTACAGAAATATAATTCTGGGAAAATAGGCACACAGAAACCCTAACAGAAATATAAGTCTGGGAAAATAGGCACACAGAAACCCTTACAGAAATATAAATCTGGGAAAATAAGCACCCAGAAATCCTTACAGAAATATAAGTCTGGGAAAATAAGCATCCAGAAATCCTTACAGAAATATAAGTCTGGGAAAATAGGCACCCAGAAACCCTTAGAGAAATATAAGTCTGGGAAAATAAGCACCCAGAAATCCTTACAGAAATATAAGTCTGGGAAAATAAGCATCCAGAAATCCTTACAGAAATATAAGTCTGGGAAAATAGGCACCCAGAAACCCTTACAGAAATATAAGTCTGGGAAAATAAGCACCCAGAAATCCTTACAGAAATATAAGTCTGGGAAAATAAGCATCCAGAAATCCTTACAGAAATATAAGTCTGGGAAAATAAGCACCCAGAAATCCTTACAGAAATATAAGTCTGGGAAAATAAGCATCCAGAAATCCTTACAGAAATATAAGTCTGGGAAAATAGGCACCCAGAAACCCTTACAGAAATATAAGTCTGTGAAAATAAGCACCCAGAAACCCGTACAGAAATATAAGTCTGGGAAAATAAGCACCCAGAAATCCTTACAGAAATGTAAGTCTGGGAAAATAAGCATCCAGAAATCCTTACAGAAATTCAAGTCTGGGAAAATAAGCATCCACAAATCCTTACAGAAATATAAGTCTGGGAAAATAAGCATCCAGAAACCCTTACAGAAATATAAGTCTGGGAAAATAAGCATCCAAAAATCCTTACGGAAATAGAAGTCTGGGAAAATAAGCATCCAGAAATCTTTACAGAAATACCGGGTGTCCAAGAAAAAACGGAACCCAAAATAAAATGATTATAAAACGGAAACTACTTGATGCATTTTAGTTCTGTTTTCACCAGTGACTACTGAATCTTTTAAAATAAATGTCTTAAGTTTTAATAAACCTGCTAAGAAATTATTTAACCTGTAACAATTTTACTGAAGGTTGTTGAAAACATATCTTTGCAAGAAAGACAAAAATCTGAATGGTGCTGGGTACATATATATCATCAATGTACATGTATTCCCTGAACTCCGGAATATTTACGTCAATCGAGTAAACAGAATTTGGTAGTTCCAGGACGGCGCACCGGCCCACCTACTGACAGCTGTAAAAACACGGCTAAGAGCACTTTTTTGGTAATCGCATAGTGGCTTTAACTCACGAAATTGAGTGGCCTGCCCGATCCCCAGATCTGACACCGTGTGATTATTTTCTATGGGGCCATTTAAAGTCAAAAGTTTATTTAACACCTCCTCAAGACGTTGAAGAATTAAGAGAAAGAATCACTAACGAATTCAATGTACTAAAAAATGATAGACAATTAATCAAACGAGTTGTTTCATCAATGATACTAGTAATGATACTAATACTTTTATTTATACGGATTCATTTTTAAAATGTAGAATAAAGCTGAATGATGAAATGAGCATTTTATTTTTGTCTTTCTTGCAAAGATGTGTTTTCGACAGCCTTCAGTAAAATTGTTACAGGTTAAAAAATTTTTTAGCTGGGTCATTAAAACTTAAGACATGTATTTCAAAAAATTCAGTAAAGTCACTGGTCGAAACAACACTAAAATGTATCAAGTAGTTTCTGTTTTATAATCATTTGATTTTGGGTTCTGTTTTTTCTGGGACACCCGGTATAAGTCTGAGAAAATATGCACCCAGAAATCCTTACAGAAATAGAAGTCTGGGAAAATAGGTACCCAGAAATCCATACAGAAATAGAAGTCTGGGAAAATAGGCATCCAGAAATACTACACCCAGAAATTGTTATGATTTGGATCAACTACACGTACTCGCTGGCACCACACGCTCGCACAAGCGCGCAATCCTGCCTCGAGCGGCGCGTTAAGCAACGCAGCTGGACAAGTTAAGCAACGTTAAGCAACGTTAAGTTAACGCGCAATCCTGTTAACGCGCATTGTGGTTAACATTAAGTTAACGCGCAAAGTTAACGCGCAATCCTGCCTCTAGTGGCGCGTTAATGAGCAACGCAGCTGAACAAGTCAGGTGGTTGTGTGGACGTTATCGCACCGAGTGAGACACGTCTAGCACTGAATTTCCTTGCAATTAACGTTGTTGTAACGGTTGAGTTGGCAGTAAAAGTTCTTTCGTCGATTTGGAGCCGTGTTTTTTTTCCAGGGTATAGTCTTTGGAAAACATAAGTTGACATGGTCAACTTTGGCTACTTCCAGACATGGTCTCAAAAAAATAGCTCTTAGCGTAGCCAAAGCGACAGGAGAACTTTTGCCGGCCAGTTGTACTATGCATCCCTGCAAGGTTGAAAGAAGCTCAGTGCTCAAATTTAACCGAAAAAAGCTGATATTTGGAGATCTAAGCCGAAAAAACATGCAGCGCAACCAAGCCAACAGAAGTACTCTCATTGACAACTGTACGACGGGCAATGAGATAAAAAAATTTTAATCCAGTTCCAAGTTTTTTTTGCCACGCACTGATACGAGCCTGAAAGTTTTGATAATAATCTTGAACTAGCTAGCAAGATTATTATCAAAACTTTCAGGCTCGTATCAGTGCGTGGCAAAAAAAACTTGGAACTGGATTAAAAATTTTTTATCTCATTGCCCGTCGTACAGTTGTCAATGAGAGTACTTCTGTTGGCTTGGTTGCGCTGCATGTTTTTTCGGCTTAGATCTCCAAATATCAGCTTTTTTCGGTTAAATTTGAGCACTGAGCCAAAGACTATACCCTGGAAAAAAAACACGGCTCCAAATCGACGAAAGAACTTTTACTGCCAACTCAACCGTTACAACAACGTTAATTGCAAGGAAATTCAGTGCTAGACGTGTCTCACTCGGTGCGATAACGTCCACACAACCACCTGACTTGTTCAGCTGCGTTGCTAAGCTTAAGCCGGTTCAACCCGAGTATCGGGTTGTCCGACTTGCCTAAAAATAAAAAAATAAAAAAAATAAAATAAAAATAAAAAATAAGCAAAATAAAAAAAAAATAAAAAAAAATAAAAAAAATTAAAAAAATATAAAAATAAAATGAAAAAAAAAATAAATAAATAAAAAATAAATAAAAATTTAAAAAAAAAGTAAATAATCAAAAAATAAAGAAATAAAGAAGAAAAAAAATCAAAATAAAAAAAAAATTGAAAAAAATTTAAATAAATAGTTTTCTGCAAATATAGACACCAGTGGCTTCAATTTAATACCTCACTCGACCATGTAGACTCAGCCAATTTTCCGAACGGACTCGCACAAATTTTGAGTTTTGCTATTAAGTATATAGATAGTGTGGAATTGTGAATAATTAAAGTTAGTTTATAAGATTATTTATCAATTTATCTTAAATACAGTGCAACTGTAGAGTTCAGTCGACCCACTACACGATGAGGAGTTTGTGTTTACATCAGTCCACTCATCAGAAAAAAGAAGAAATTTTCCTTAATTTCCAGTCTGGCATTACCTTAATTTCCAGTCTGGCATTTCCTTAATTTCCAGTCTGAAAGTTAGAATGGACGTACATATTAGATCATTTATGTTAAGTAATTCAATTCGTAAGGAAAATTAAATTTAGTAGATCGTAATTGTTTTCAGAGAAAAACTCACGATCAAAGAAGCGTAGTTTAAAAAAATCCCAACTTAGACCACGCGATCAACTCTGCACCCCTGAGTCCATAAGGAAGTCTAGTGATGGCTCCCGAACACCAGGTTGATAACGAACAAAAGATGCTCGATGTCAACGGCCAGCATCTGTCGTCGAGATCTACGGCCAAAGAATACTCGATGTCAACGGCCAGCATCGATGTCGTTGAGGTCTACTGCTAAAGAATACTCAAGTATGGAATATTGCGAAGGTCGAGTTACGGCAAGGCCATTGAACTTTCCAGAGCCAACATTCCGGCTCGTTGCAACTCAAAACACAATCCCGATCGCGAGCTGGATGTTCACTTTGCTCAAGCTGGTATTTTCCTTGGGCAAACTTACCGCGGAAATTTGAAAAACGGGGGAAGCACGCTGTTTAAAGGGAATTCCTGTATCTCCTCGGCACTCGTAGCTCACATCGAAATTTCTGATGAGACCGGCTATTTGCCAGCCATTTTTGGCCGTGCATATTGGCGAGTTTAGACAGAGAAACAATTTTTGGTTAGTACAAGCCTGCTCCCCCCTTCTTCATCTACGACGATAAAAACACAGAAAACGGGGATTGAATAGTTAATTTCCGTCTTTCTATATTCTATTGAAGAGTTAAGTTTCAGAGAAATGATTATAAGATAGTTTTAATCGTATCGTTATTATATTCTGCGTAAAGGATCCATCCTTAGTCAGCTATGCATTCAACTAGGTACCTTCTTCAACCCTCCAACATCAAACGATTTTCTTTTTCATTTCTACTTGAAACATAAACCGGCAAGTGAAGGAAATGTTTACTTTCCTAGTTTTATTTGTCATTTTTGAAGTCCATTGTTACGGTTTCAATGGCTTTCTTACACTATGTATCTCTTCTCTTAAAATGCTTTACCGTGTTTAATTTGATTTAATTAATTTTTTTAAATTTCTAAATTAATCTTTAATTCCTTTTAATAATCTTCCTTTTCAGAGCTTTAATTCGCATTTAATTTTATTGAATTTAATTTAGCCCGCAAATAAAGCTACCGTCGATCTAAACAGGATTTTGAACATTGAATAATTTAGAAGGAATTTGTTCTTCATGGCAGCTAAGCACCACATTTCAGAAATGACAGTTTCAACTCTAATATCTTCTCATTTCTTTAGGCCGAACTCGTTTCCAAATAACCTAGGCCTAGGCTGTAATTTTGATGATAATAAACGAATCGTAAAAATAACGTAAGTGTATACTTTGTTGATTTCACCTCGTGTCTGGCAGAATCTTTAGCTCCTTTTTAGATTTTTTTCAAACTGCCCACCATTTTGAACGAGCGAGCCAATTATCAGGCATTGACTTTATTGTTCTAAATAGTGAATTAGATTCTAGAACCACATATATGGCTTGGCCTTACCTCTGGGGCCAGTCTTCTGCACAGTTTGTATTTTCACGCCCTTGATTCATTACCCAGTATTTCTACGCATAATATCACATATATTACGCGTACAAAACACATATTTTATAATATCCCATAATATCCCATATATATTATTTTATCCCAGAAAATATCATAAAATTGAAATTTGAAGGAGCTTTCTTAAAGTCGTGCGAACATTAATATATGATCACAAGAAATCACCCTAAAAAACCAACAGTGTAACAAGATGATCCGAAGAGCTGTAAGCTATTTTCTTGCCGTGATTTTGAGGCCATAGTAACAGATTTATAGCACAAAGCGCCCAAAAATACGACAACAAAAGAAATTTCTGTTTCTCATTAAAAACGTTCGGAAAAACGCAACATATTTCCACGCTCAGTACGCCTAGTCATAGGGTAAGTGACATTATTTTTGGTACTTACTCGTATAAAGTTGCTTCTCTGTGATAGAAAATTTGCTTTTGCGCAGCGGGCAGCACCACAGCATCAGCAATTCAATTTTAGCTGGTAGAGAGCGTCTCTTTTTGCACGTACATAGTATGAAAATTCATTTAAAATTTTTGTAGAATAGTAAGTTTTAGCACATCAATTGCACAGTTGTGAGTTTTAAACTCCGTTTCCGTTGGAAAGATGATTTCACAGACGAAAGAGAAGGGACATTTAGTATGGACTAAAGAAAACAAGGAATCTATGCACTAAGTATGTTCCAACACAAGATACCCAGACAAGAAACAACAAATTTGGATGGTAGATGAAGAAGAAGAAAAAACAAAGAAGTGAGGCGAGGAAGACATAAAAACTTGAATAAGCGAAGGGCTACGAAAGATCGAAGTCCCTAAAGCCTATGTATCATTGAGGTAACTTAACGGCATCTCCCCGAGGGCGCCATTTCTAATAACATAAGATGGATGAATCTAACTAGCCTAAAGAGCCTTGAGTGGCTCTGCAACTTATTCCAGCACGGCAACTTATGTTTCGCAGTTTTTTCCTGGATCACTGGATCAATTATACAGTTTTAGGTGGTACTACGCATGTTAAAATGTATTTTTTGTTCTTGTAACGGCGCTCTTTAATGCTAATAAGCGGCTGTTTGCCTCGCAAAAACGCGGTCACCACCAACAGACATCAATAATATTGCGTGTTTACACTCGGCGAATAAACTCCGACGCGCTCGGCTCCCGTGAAGTGCTTTTTTCTAATTATCAGACCTTTAATGTGCTTATATTGCGCTCGGCGGGCAAAATTAGTTCGCCAACCTCATCTTCATGGACTGTCGAGTGCTTCATTCCAACCAAAACAAACACGCTGAGTAAATTTACAAATAGAGTGAGCGTTCGATGGTATAAGAACCTCCAGAGGCAGAAAATTAAGGTGAAGTTGGTCTTTCATGCGCTTGCTTATTTCAAGTACTCTGGAGTCATACACTCATTGGCTAAGAACCCTCATCTACACTTGTAATTGTTTTGTACGAAACTAAAATACAGATAACTATGTACGTACAAGAAAATTATATGCGTACTTGAGAACTTTGGAATGAGATACGCTTGCAAGAACCGTAATTAGTTTTGAAAAACTTTATAACTTGACGTCACAGTTCCAATTTTTGACAGAGATCTCTTACAATACAGGTATTTTAGTCCTATGGGCTATCATCATATTCATCAATAATGCAGAATTAATTCCTCTGGAAAGTATATTGATGACACAGGCGCCTTTCTAAGGCAAACTGATGAAAAGAAATAATCTCTGTCTTTTCAAAAATACTCTGAAGATGAAGAAGGTACTCAAGCCATGGCAAAGAGACGCCAGTAAGGGGTTTCCACATAAGATTCCCTAGGACAAATAAATGAGATATGAGGATGTTTGAGGCTTCTGTTATGCACGGCAAGATATTACTTGCTCAAATTTGAAAGTCGTGCTTAGGATATGAAGTCTGTAAAATACTTCAAAGAATCGACAAGGCGGGAAGCCGAGCGCATCCAACGTGAGTTCCCTCTGATACACTGCAGGCGTCACCGTGGGAGCCACGGTAAATAGAGATATGCGTGTGAGGCCTGACGCTCTCGCTGGTCTCGTCGCAGATGAAGTCGCCTCTCAAGATGCAAGCAAATACAATAAAGCGTGCCCTCAAAAAATGCACTCATCCTTTGACTGACGATTGCTGAGGCATTTTTTGTACTTGTTTCAGGTGTAAGCTTTTGTTTATAACATTTAATTTTATTGCATTTAATTTTCTTTTCGTTGATTTAACATAGAAGACTTGAAACCATGTCAGTAAGCCCCTACATCAAAACAAAATACATAGTAATGAAAAATGGAAGTGAATAAATTTTTGGGGGACACCGTATGCACATGGCGTCCTTGTCTTAGCTTATCCTCCTTATGGTGGCTGATGTCATTGTGCGTTATTTATAAAAAACTTAACAGACCGATATAACCGGCAGTTCTCATGAAAGAAGTGAATATATGTAAATTTCAATACAAGCTGCTGTTTTCTTCGACCTGTCCACTACGCCGGAATAAGAACATCCAAATTTCATTGGTACACTGCCTGCACGGTGACCCCCGATTGTTCCAAACTGCCAACTAGCTCATTTTCTAAATCAAAGCCAGATGATGACAATTTTTTATGTCTTTAAAAGATGAGTGTTGAAATTAAGTTTATGAGCTGAATCTTAAATTTTAAGTTAGTCCTGCCCCATTTAACGAGTTGAATTTTAGTTGAAAACAGATGCGCATTTCACTTGAAATTCTTGTTGTGATAAAATGCTTATGAAATTATTTACAAATTAGCGTAAAAATGCAGATTATCAATCATGCATGAAGATTAACTTTTTCAGGGGAGTATTACCACATCGTGTGATGTTTACCATTCGTATTTTCAATTTCTGTCGAAATTTAATTTCCCTCAACCGAAAACCGAAATTGCCAAGCAAGAACACCGACGTGGACGAGAAAAATTTCCTGCGTTTTTTCTGTAGTTTCCAAAGTTTCAAGAAAGATTTAGATGCGCGGGCTTTGTTATTTTCTTGGAGAATGGAGCTCGCGCAGATGAGGACTCTATCTGGATAAAAAGTGTGGGCTCATCTCACTTATCCGCAACTAAAAGTCTCTCGAAGCATCTTCGTCAAAAGACACAAAAATTCAGTATCGTTTCTATGAATTTTCGCGGAAGCGCCTTCTGCAGGTAATTTTGGGACCTAATGAATTGGCCATTTTTCAGTGTTTGCCGCTCTCATTTTTATAATTAGGTCAGGCCAGACTGAAGCACTGCATTTTGCCCGCGGGCATATTTCGGAAAATCCGTCTGCCGCTGAATTTCAGGAATGTCGAGAGATGAATCTTCTCAGGCAAGAGAGAGTCATGCAAGAAGCCTGGACTCAGCGAAATTTGCACGCACAAACTTAAAAACAGAACTTTTGACGAAATAAAGAGAGAAGTATTACTCACTCCGAAGTTCTCTTTAGTGTAGAATTTTTTTAGCTTTCAGTTTGATGATGATGATGAAAATAATGAAATTTGCGTCACATGTTGATTAAAATGAATCTGTATTTGTACAACGATGCAGGAGAAGAACCATGTTTATCCATATTAACAGCTGGTGCATACCTATCAACACCATTGCTACGGTAAATAAGCTGACCAATTGGTTGGCTCCATTAAATCTGCCTACGACTGTTTTACGTCCGTGCCTGCATACGTCTGTTTAACGTCTGTGTCTGAATACGTCTGTTTTATGTCTCTTTTACGTCTGTGTCTGCATACGTCTGTTTTACATCTCTTTTACGTCTGTGTCTGCATACGTCTGTTTTACATCTCTTTTACGTCTGTGTCTGCATACGTCTGTTTTACGTCCGAGTCTGCATACGACTGTTTTACGTCCGTGTCTGCATACGACTGTTTTACGTCTATGTCTGTATACGACTGTTTTATGACTGTGTCTGCATACGACTGTTTTACGTCCGTGTCTGCATACGACTGTTTTACGTCCGAGTCTTCATACGACTGTTTTACGCCCGAGTCTTCATACGACTGTTTTACGTCTTTGTCTGCATACGACTGTTTTACGTCCGTGTCTGCATACGACTGTTTTACGTCCGTGTCTGCATACGACTGTTTTACGTCCGAGTCTGCATACGACTGTTTTACGTCCGTGTCTGCATACGACTGTTTTACGTCTATGTCTGTATACGACTGTTTTATGACTGTGTCTGCATACGACTGTTTTACGTCCGTGTCTGCATACGACTGTTTTACGTCCGTGTCTGCATACGACTGTTTTACGTCCGTGTCTGCATACGACTGTTTTACGTCCGAGTCTGCATACGACTGTTTTACGTCCGTGTCTGCATACGACTGTTTTACGTCTATGTCTGTATACGACTGTTTTATGACTGTGTCTGCATACGACTGTTTTACGTCCGTGTCTGCATACGACTGTTTTACGTCTATGTCTGTATACGACTGTTTTACGTCCGTGTCTGCATACGACTGTTTTACGTCCGAGTCTTCATACGACTGTTTTACGCCCAAGTCTTCATACGACTGTTTTACGTCTTTGTCTGCATACGACTGTTTTACGTCCGTGTCTGCATACGACTGCTTTACGTCCGTGTCTGCATACGACTGTTTTACGTCCGTATCTGCATACGACTGTTTCACGTCCGTGTCTGCATACGACTGTTTTACGTCCGTGTCTGCATACGACTGTTTTACGTCCGAGTCTTCACACGACTGTTTTACGTCCGAGTCTTCATACGACTGTTTTACGTCTGTAACTGCATACGACTGGTTTGCGTCTATGTCTGCATACGACTTTTTTACGTCTATGTCTGCATACGACTGTTTTACGTCCGTGTCTGCATACGACTGTTTTACGTCCGTGTCTGCATACGACTGTTTTACGTCCGTGTCTGCATACGACTGTTTTACGTCCATGTCTGTATACGACTGTTTTATGTCTGTGCCTGCATACGACTGTTTTACGTCCGTGTCTGCATACGACTGTTTTACGTCCGAGTCTTCATACGACTGTTTTACATCCGAGTCTTCATACGACTGTTTTACGTCTGTGTCTGCATACGACTGTTTTACGTCCGTGTCTGCATACGACTGTTTTACGTCCGTGTCTGCATACGACTGTTTTACGTCCGAGTTTTCATACGACTGTTTTACGTCTGTGTCTGCATACGACTGTTTTACGTCCGTGTCTGCATACGACTGTTTTACGTCAGTGTCTGCATACGACTGTTTTACGTCCGTGTCTGCATACGACTGTTTTACGTCCGTGTCTGCATACGACTGTTTTACGTCCATGTCTGCATACGACTGTTTTACGTCTTTGTCTGCATACGACTGTTTTACGTCCGTGTCTGCATACGACTGTTTTACGTCCGTGCCTCCATACGACTGTTTTACGTCCGAGTCTTCATACGACTGTTTTACGTCCGAGTCTTCATACGACTGTTTTACGTCTGTGTCTGCATACGACTGTTTTACGTCCGTGTCTGCATACGACTGTTTTACGTCAGTGTCTGCATACGACTGTTTTACGTCCGTGTCTGCATACGACTGTTTTACGTCCGTGTCTGCATACGACTGTTTTACGTCCATGTCTGCATACGACTGTTTTACGTCTTTGTCTGCATACGACTGTTTTACGTCCGTGTCTGCATACGACTGTTTTACGTCCGAATCTTCAAACGACTGTTTTACGTCCATGTCTGCACACGACTGTTTTATGTCCGTGTCTGCACACGACTGTTTTACGTCTGTGTCTGCACACGGCAATTTCAAGTATATTATTCACTTCACGTAAAATGCAGCCATGGATTTTTGAGAAGTGGTGCGTCATTCTTTAAGGTTTGCAATCGTACTATTCGTACCATAGTTTTTGCTTGACGCATTGATTGCAATGGGTTAAAACGAAGTTCAGTTTTCAACTCAAATTTAAAGTCTATTGTAGTGAGCAATTTTGAAAATAGCTAACTTAAAATAGTTAAATAGTTAAATAGCTCTGGATAGTGCTTCCATTCATTTCTGATTATATATTCATGAAAATTGATTTTGGGATCACTGGTCGGTCATCAGCATTATGAAGTTCCCCAACACGTACAATATTATTGTACATACACAGGCGGCTCACGTCGTAGTCAACATGTTGAATGCCGTTTAAGTAATTTTGACGGCTACTTTCGATTTCTTGATCAAAGATGAGAAACATTTTTCGAAGTTCAGACACATTTTGTTCTTTTTGAGGAATATTTTTCTCATCTCAAGGTGCATTTGTACGATTGAAAATCTTTTCACAGTTCAAATGAATAACATTTATCTCATCACAGATCATATGATTCACATTCCTAGTAACATTTCCATCAATTCAAAGACGTTTCGAGTTTTTTCGAGTTTTTAAATTTTCGTTTAAATACGTTTCGAGTTTTTTCCACTTACCTCTACGCAGCGAGGGTCATTGGATACTAATGAAACATTTTAAATAAGGTGTAATGAGTTCTTGAAATCTCGACATCAGGTACACCGGAAGAAATTTCTTTAAAAGTTCTGTTAGCGATATTGGAAAATAGAATACGAGGGGACAGAGCTATCCCGTTCAAGCACAGACGACATGCAGGTACACAACACAGATAACTTGGCAACAGTGTTACAAGATAAGCAAGTATTTCAGGAGTATGTTGACAAGTTTAATTTTGCTGCTATTAAAGGTCTCGGCAAATACAAAAGGTCAGGTCTTACTCGCCCATACTTCATTGTTCTACATCAAAAACGATAGCGTGAAAAGCAGTATTGTATGTAGATCAACTGCGAGTATTCAGCTCTCTTTCTGCGCGCTGGCAGAAGATACAAATACCTTAAGTTAAGTGAGCAGGTCTTGAAATTTCAATTAAATATTTTTGTTATAATAGTGAGTTGAAAGTAATTTGCTGGCTGATCATATATTCTCCAAATTGTGCGAGTCCTGCTACAGCGGACATTATTAAAAGACTGAGCGCGACGTGAGTCGCCAATGGTTACGGAGGGAATTTTCGTTATGCTGCTGGCCGACAAGTAGTCACAAATCACAAACTCAATTTTCATCCATACATAATCGAAACTGAACGAAGGCACGATCTAATTAGCGATGGCTACTTTTTAAAGTTACTTACTACAATTGACTTTGAATTTGAGTTGTACATTGAACTTCACTCTAACCGATTGCGGTCAACGGTTTCAAAATGCACTATGATTTTGTGATAAAAATGAGAATTTTATAGAAATAAACAAATGCAAACGCCGTCAAATAAAAAGTTCAATCCCTCCCCGAAAAGGAACAAAGTGGGTCCCTCTAATATAGCGCTGGCCCTCCGTAATTGCGATCGATAAATTGTACATCAACACAACATTCGCGGTTTATGCCAATAACACTTACCTTAATGCAAACGCTTCACTTTACGTTTACAATAACGCTTATTGTAAAAGCTTAAAGCTTACCTTAACTTAACAAAACCTACGTTATTGTTCTGGCACCAGCTTGTCACCTCGGCTCTTTAATCAATCAAGCGAACACGTTCCCAAATGTTAAAAGAACTGCGGAGGCTTGTGCCCTCACTGAAAGACTTCGAGTGATATAATTGGGTTTTTATTTTTATTTATAAGAATGATTTGAAATAGAACAAATAGCATTAGATTAGTTGTGTAGTCTTTACTTTAACTCGTGTGCACAACGAACACCCTTTTCTCGGTATTTTTTAACTTGAGATCGGCGGGTTCATACATCAACAGAAGCCCCTTTCAAGTCTTTAGGTTATGCTACTGATAAGAGTACTTACTAGTTTAGAATCATTATTATTAGAATGGCTTGAATACCTAAAGGTTCGCATTCATTTCATTAATATGGATGTAGTTTGAGTGAACTTGACGCTCAACTTGCAGGCAAACAATGACGTAAATAATCCGAACGAAATTTTACTCGTGCAAATTTAGAATTCCTGTGAAACAGAAGCGAGAGCTCAGTTTTCTTAGAAGAGTGATCAAATTCACAAATCCACTGTGTATTTTTACCACAGTTCAAAGTATTTCGTCGTCTAAGTTCAGCAAATGCTTTCCAAAATTCATACTACATTTTTCATAATTGTCAGTCACAACTTCACTTTCTAAGTAACATTTTGCAGAGTTCAGAGACATTCTGTTCATTTAGAAGAACATTTTTCTCACTTCAAGGTGCAGTTGTGCGAGTGAGAGTCTTTTTTCACAATTCAAATTAATAACATTTTTCACAATTCAGATAACATGATTAACATTCCGAGAAACATTTTGCACAATTTACACTCATTTCCTTTGGGGCCTTTTTTAGAGCCCGATTTCCCAGGCTCCAGAGTACTTTCTTGGTTGCATAGCTAAAAAACATATAATCGTCCATTTGAGCAAAGCGTACGCGCAAGTACCACACACTCACAAAGTTCCCCATGAGAGCTCAAAATAAATACATATTTTAACATAGAAATTACGCTCGGAAAAATTCAAGCAAATATCATATAAATATTTTCTTCAATTCCTTTAGCTAGGAAGTGCACTTCCGCTCTTAATTAATTTCTTACGTAGATAAAATGTCAGAAACTGATCCCTTTATAAAAGAACTGCTCGTTCAACTTGCTATAAAACTAGACAAGGTTTTCTCGCAGAGTTCTTGTGAGAACCAGCAACATTATTCTCAACCTTGCAAAATTAAACGGCATTTTTATTGAGTATTGAGCCACATGACTTGTGCTGGCAGAATTCTCATAATTGAAAACTAAATGTTTTGTTTGCTGTTGGAATTTCTCTCTACACTGTTCCGATATTCCTTTTCACGCCATGTGAAAATAGCGGCTCTTCCTTCTTCAACCTCGGCCTGAGAAAAGAAACTACCATAATACCAGAAGAAATAATTTCAATAACTGTTGGTTCGAGACGCGAGAAATAGGTTGAAAAATAAGATTTTCATACGTGCACATTTTATTCCATTTCATGACTGCCGAAACGGTTGTGGAGGCCAAAATGCTTTTGATTTCATCTAAGCAGAGGAAAAATAGCTCAAAATCTTTTGAAATTCAACTGTTTTCACTTTATCTTTGTATGCTTGTGTGAATTGTAGAGCTTTACTGTAGCTTATAAATGGCTTGTCACAATATGGTGATTGCAATGTAATTTGATTCAAAAAATGACTCAAAAATCTGGTTAACGAGTTCAAGTTTCGTGTATTGAAGTCCTCAATAAACATTGAGATCTAAAGCTGTGTTCATGCTTTAATTTCCAATTATTTCTTCTGAAAATAATTAATCAGTACACCCGCACACTATCAATCCCCTTCCGTTCAGAGATCTAGATATCCTGTGGAGACTTCCTACAGAAATGTGCTCGGTACTCAATGCATAAGATAATTTTGGCACACGTAATAACGAGTTAGTTAATTATTTCATCTTTGGACTTTCCCAGCGTCTAGACTGAGGCAATGAAAACTGCGCACCGATAATGCCAGCCGACAGCCAGGCTTGTCCTCCACAAATGTGCTCCGTACATAGAGTAATTAAAGAGCACGCAATAGCGAGTCACTAAATTCTTCTACCTTTGGACTTCCCTAGTGTCTGGTCTGAGACAATGAAAATAGCACACCGATAATGCCGCACGCTCGCCAGCCGACTGCCAAAACAAGTGATGCAGAACAAGAAGGCCACAGGCGCGCACGTCTGGCTAGTCTGCAAAGCACACATGCAGCGCCAGAGCAGATGTCGCGTAGCTGCTGATCACCAAAGTTCTCAGCTTGCCCTTATAATGGTGGCTTCATAGGGAACGAACGGTACTTCACGAAGAGCTTCCATACCCCACATCGCCGAGGCCTGGCAAAGGTAAAGCCAAGTATCGAACGCTGAATCTAAGGCTGCGTATCTTCTCTTCAGTTCGCCCATTACGGGTGTGCTCTTTTTGTTTTCGACGCGAGTCTTGTTCATTTGGGAAGTGAGAAAATTACTCGGGACCTAT
The DNA here is from genome assembly GCA_030386875.1 of Morinoia aosen. Taxonomy (NCBI): domain Eukaryota; kingdom Metazoa; phylum Arthropoda; class Malacostraca; order Amphipoda; family Talitridae; genus Morinoia; species Morinoia aosen. Next base: position 24,183,152 of record CM059558.1, read on the forward strand.
CCGAGATCTTTTAATCAATTTCTCCCGAGAAAAGAAAGGAAAGGAAACTCAACTTCAGATAAAATTTCTAAAATCTTGTAGGTTTTTGGAGGAAACTCTACAACCATATAGGGTGTCAGGAACTCTCTTTTGTTGCTCAAAGAACAAAACCGATGCAATGCGCGCCTCTTAAGTCACTTTCGACGGTTCGAAAACTCCGTTTCGAAATTACGTGAGAGAATTTCTGCCGGAGTCTTTCCAAGTCCAACAGAAAAATATTTATAGGTAAGTCATGAAAAATTATGTAAATTTGTATTCGAACACCTACACGCTAACGCCAAATACTACAAACCACTGTCCAAAATTGAAATTTATTTACATCACACCAGTGCAATGGCCGCACTGAAGCCCTTACATCTTGTACGAATGATAAATTCCCAGCGCTCAATTTCCCAGCTAGATATCATTCTCATTCGCGTCATAGGTCGGAAAGTTATGAGAGCTTCTGGAGAAGTAGTTTACTACGCTTTACCTGGGCCGCAGCGTGCTTTCCCTGTTTAATTGACGCTTTTTTCACCAAACTTAGAATGTAAGAACAGACCCGAGTTTCGCTTCTACAGTATAGCAAAAGGAAGGATCGATGATAGAAGTGGCTTCAGATCAATAGGTGACTAGGATGACCTTTCCCAACCTGGAATAAGCAGCCGTCTTATTCCGTTCCCAACTGTACGAGTTACAATTTCAAGCCACAGGGTTCTTAAGAAGCAGAACTGGCGCACTGATAACATTTTAAAGCAAGAAGGTGTATCAGATCCAATCATAACAGAAAAGGAAAAAAAATTCTATAATTAAAAACATCTCCATCAAAACTATTCAAAATAGACTGCAAAGAAATCTAAAATTAAAGCTCTACAGGCAGTCATGGAAGCCGTTCTTCATCGAAAGCATCAAAAAAAGTATGATTTCACAGGAAATGATGGGGCTGGACACCAAGGAAGAGACAAGATAATTACCTTTGGTAACGAAAACCCGTTCAGCTCGTCAAGGGCTGCACCAAAAGCGTTTCTTTCTCCAAAGATAAGTTCAAACATGATCCTCAGTACCCAGTTAAAACATAGCAACACCAAGACTGTGTGGCGGCATGGAGTGACATGAGAGGCAGCAAGGGTGACGATGGACTCCATTTCCCTCTTCTTAAATGTAAAGAAAGTGATTGGACAGCAATGGACTTATTTTTAAATGGACTTAGATGCCGTGCATTTCAGTTTTGTACGTAAAGTACTCTGAAAGCGTGTCATTTTTCGTTGGCACTAGAATTTAACATGAGAGTATGAGAACTACAAGGGTACGAATCCGTAAAAAAATAAGAGTATTACACGAGTCGATCAGCCGTGTAAGAAGAGTACGAGCAAGAAAATTTTATCCCTGATAAATTTTTTTGCAAGAGTTTGTAAGAATCCTCTATAAATCTGCAAATTATTCACCAATGCATGCGATCACATGCACTTGAGCCCGCGTATGCACTTTGGAGTGAATTTAATCAAATTTTTGCTCTCACCGCAGCAAACGTCACGAAGGCTACAGTAATTTCAATACATTTTCAAAGCGTCAGCGCAGATTCTCTTCTTTCAAGGCATTGCACATTGGCAATTCTAATGCTAAGATTTTCTTTCTTCCTCAAAAGCTGCAACAAAATTTTACCTCACAGCAGTATTATAATTAAAAATTCTGATTAGGGAGATGTATGAATGATTTATCCAAATATAGATTCAGCGTCAGAATGAGAGGCGCACAGGATAGACACACGTAGTACTTCCACTTGACACTGCCTTCTGTTCGTTGTGATTTCATACGCTTTATTCACGAGTGTGGGAGTTATATCAAACTTTTGTTGGATTTATTTTAAGGTGTTGTGAAATTTCTTTACAACATTGGATGCAATAACATTTTAAGTTGATCTTGACCATATGTTGTACGGAATTTAGCTCTGAACGAGTGCTTTTCCGCATAATGGGGTAATTTTGGATCATCCTGACTGCAAGGTATGAGATAAAACAAAGTAGGGGCCATAGAGTTCAATTCTTCAGAAAATATTGACTCATTATAGATGACTTGAAAACTCCGATTTGCACTAGCAAAGCACCTCCAACATTATATCATTTAAGTTATTTTTACCAGGCAGATAAAATCTTCCAGAGTTTCAAATAAAATAATTTATAAATTCTTCCGTTGGTTCTGTACCAGAGTATGGTACATAACAGCGCCAAGTCAAGATTTTCAATTATTTCCTGTCGGGCCCTTCTTGCCTCTTGGTATACAAGATACAATCGCAGTGCGTGAAAATTGTTAGCAACTTTTGGCGTGCTTCACTAACTTTTTATGTATCTGGTTGTCCTTCGTCTGAGATTCGGACGTCCAAAATAAAACAACAAATATACAGTAGAGTTTCTGACAACCGGACTCATACATGTCCGAATGTCAAGTTATTCTGATTGCATTCCGTATGAAGATCAGAAAATTGAAGATTTATTGAATTATCGTTTGTTCATATTATCGTTCATTGCCTCCTTGAAAACTTGGTAAACGATGCGAATGATGTTCAATGCATGTCCGGTTGTCATGAGAGTCCGGTTGTATGGTGTCCGATATTCATGTTAGTCCGGTTGACAGGAACTCTACTATAGTTTATTACACTGGGAATTAGGGAAGTTTAATTTTGAGTTTAAAACAATTGAATTTTAGATTCAATGCAGAATTGAGGCCTTTACTCATGTCAATTAAGCAATTAGACCGCCGATGGCTTAATTACCAGTTTTCACTTTTCCAAACCGATCCATGCATCAAAGTGATATTTTGTCTTATTTGGTTTTCTCGAATGCTCTATCATTCAAATCAGAAGCGACTTCCATTTTCAAAATTACCAACGGAATACCATAAACAAAACGTCACCTAAACTGACAACCTCACTTCAGTGAATAATAGACGTCACACTCAAACGTATTTCAAAAACGGAAACGAGATCAACAACGCTCGGTCCAGTAGACTGAGATAGAAGAACTTACCCCACGACGCCGAGCCGAAGATGAGTTCATGCCTGGCACTGGACAAATTTAGCGCGGAGGAGGTGCAGGCTACCCCATAGAGGGTGCGCTATCACGGCCCCGAGGCCGGCGCGAGACAAAGGGCGTCCGGACGGTGCTGACACGATGACGCTTTATCTCCTCTCCCCAGAACTGCAGCTTCTGTCCCAGACACGCGCTGCTAAATGAGTGAGAGGTGCGTGTGCCTGCTTTTCTTGCGCGCTCAACTCAATGTGAGGAGAGGTTAAGTTCACTCAGTTCGCCTAGGCTTAACATGACCGTCGTGAGCTTCGTTAACGAGAGGGTCGTGAGCTTCATTTTGTCTTTCTTTCGTGATCTCAAATGAACGTTTGAAATTCGTGCAGCGTCCTTGAATGGATGGCATCCGTGGTAGATGCATTGCAGGGTCGTGAGCTGTTTTTTAGTTTTTTCATAAGTTAAATTGTGAGTGAAGTCCCCGATCAATTGTTCTCTTATCTTAGGATGCATAAATTTTGCTTGGTGCAATCTATAATGGAATGTTAACGTTACTTGATATGGAAGAAACAAACAGCATTATGCTTATATCTTCACATTCAAGAACTAGGACATCCTTGTTAAAATAAAATGACTTTACACTTGTCATCGAGCAACTCAAACATTATCTATAGACTCAGACTTTCAGCACACATAGAATCATCGGTTTTTGATTCATCATACATCCAATTCGAAAACTAGCGATTTCCAGCTAGAGCAACACATTCATGAAATGTCAACAGCGGCTTTACTGTACAGCAACTCGTTTCTTCCATTAATTGATGCATTAGGCCTTAGTTGTAACTTTTTGCAAGAAAGCTTACGGCAATGTCAGAATTACTTTCATGAGATGTTAATGAGCTAACAGAGCTAGAATTTCATTGCGTTTCTAACGCAACGTTGGACGTATGGACTCCTCCTAGCGCAAAGGGCAACTCTCAGCCGCTGCCTCACCGCGACGCCTTAGTATTTTGACTGCGATCTGATCCACTGGTGGTTGAGGAGATTTTCATAATGCTGCTGACCGACCAGTAGTCGCAAACTCAATTTTCATAAAAACTAAATCAAGACCAAATGAAAGCACTATCCAGTTGATGCTTGCTATTTCCAACCTTGCGTACTACGAATGACTTCAAATTTGAGTTGACTATAAAACCTCAGCTTCAGATGTCGCAGTCAAAGTGTTAACAAATACCCAGCCTCTATACACTGTCGCACCTCTCAGTCCTCGTGGATTATCCCAGCTCGTAGTCGAACATTGGCCTACCATCAAGTTATTCATGGACAAGTTTTGCATTTGTACATTTTAATGCTAAGTTTTTTCACGTTATGCAGGGACAGGCGCAGCGCGTGCGTGCTCTAGGATTTGTGATTTCATGTTAGGCAGCTACGTTGGGGGGGGGGGGGGAAGGGGGGGGGGGGTTAGGGGGGAGAAAGAAACATGTCATTGACGGTGTTGAGTGAGAACACTGCGCTGAAACTCACGTTTGACTAGAGATTAAAACCTGCACTTGTGAATGTTATTGGCTTGTTGAATGGCTATATTATCGAGTTTTGAAAAAGTTGATATTTACGCCCAAAAGCTGAATGAGAGGTCCCTCGTCTTTATAATTTCAGGGACATGCACAGACGACAGCTAACCAAACGATAAAAAAGTACTCTTTTTTTTATTTTCTACCGACACATGGTAGACAAGTTCTCAGTAATAAGCCTTGCCGTTATCCACAATTTTAACGCAAAACTCACAATAAGATGAGAGTCTCAAAATAATGTACACACATCACATGATACAAAAATTTCAATCCTGAACGGTTTGAAAAGTCGTTCTAAGATAAAATAACGAACGCATGGTAAGTAAAAACACCTTGATTTTTATGGATTACGTCATCAATATACCTTGCGCCGCAATCTAATTGCAAATTCGCCCTCAACGGAACGAACGCGATCCCGAACCCTATATATCGAGCGTAGACAGACATTGCCGACTGTCTTCGTTAGAAACTCCTAAATGCGTCGTCGTTTGCCCGACTATTTGTTTCAAAATTTCTAAAAACTTAAGAAGCGATGAAGCCATTAAAAATAAACACATCTTCCCCTCCCCTAATCGATCCAAACCCAAGAAGTGACCTTTCACTCAAATACCTCCTTGAATTCTGAAAAATCTCAACTCATAAATCTTTTATGGGGGAGCAATACGCTCTCGTCGGCACAATCCCCAAGCCTATGATTATCTTTGGCACCTCACGATAAATTCGTAACATTAACCACTACAACAGCGCCCCTCACAGTGAACAAACGATGTATCTCTTCATTGTGCATTCCATTCCATGAATACAAACGACGTACCCCTTTCATTGCAGACAGAGGATCATTGCCTTTGGTAAGAGCAGTTGCATCCTGAGCTATAGCAGTTCATGCGACCCACGTGCAACACTCCGTTATGTTGCTGCTGCAACTGCTGTAAGATGTTGCTGCTGCAACTGCTGTAACCTGTAGCTGCTGTAAGCTGTAGCTGCTGTAAGCTGTTGCTGCTGTAACTGCTGTAAGATGTTGCTGCTGTAACTGCTGTAAGTTGTTGCTGCTGTAACTGCTGTAAGATGTTGCTGCTACAACTGCTGTAAGATGTTGCTGTTGCAACTGCTGTAAGCTGTAGCTGCTGCAGCTGCTGTAAGCTTTAGCTGCTGCAACTACTGTAAGCTTTAGCTGCTGCAACTGCTGTAAGTTTTAGCTGCTGCAACTACTGTAAGCTTTAGCTGCTGCGACTGATGTAAACTGTAGCTGCTGCAACTGCTGTAAGGCGTTACTTCAGCTAAGAAAATATGTTGGAGGAGCCTCCATCTGATGCAGCAGCTGCTGTTATAAGCTACTCTGGTCCCAACTGCTACCATGCATTGCTGCAACAGCTTCCATGCATTGCTGAAAGATCTCTTTTGCACTTTTGCCCCAACAGTTAAGCATAACCGCAACGTCCGACACGCAAAGAGATAATAGCCGTTATGCATACGAGTACCTGCAACAACTATTATGTATAACTAACAGCCTTTATACATTGGTACAACAGCCATCAGCACGGCTGTAACAGCCAGCATGCTTGGCTGCACAAACCGTAACCCATTTCCTTTGCAGCCGTCGTGGGATACTGCAAGAGCCATTGTGCATTACTTCAGCAGCTTGTGTGTGTAACTGCACGAGTCGATTCAACTGCTATTGAGTACGACTACAAAAGTCGTTTTGTATTGCTGCTACAGCCGTCATAGTAAGCTGCACCACCTACAACGCGTCGCTGTGTTAGTCATGTGCTACTATGACGGTGCTCTGTATCAGCTGGAATAGCCTCAGCTGCTATGTCAGCTGCAACAGCCTCAGCTGTTATGTCTCCTGCAGCAGCCTCAGCTGCCATGTCAGCCGCAACAGCCTCAGCTGCTATGTCACCTGCAGCAGCCTCAGCTGCCGTACATCCGCTGCAACGGCCTCAGCTCCCATGTCAGCTGCAACAGCCTCAGCTGCCGCAGCTGCCGTACATCCGCTGCAACGGCCTCAGCTGCCATGTCAGCTCCAACAGCCTCAGCTGCAGCCGCCACAGCTGCCGCACATCCGCTGCAACGGCCTCAGCTGCAGCCGCCACAGCAGCCGCACATCAGCTGTCATGTCAGCTGCAACAGCCAGATTGACTGCAAGATCCGAGAGCTTGAGATGGAACTCTGGATCGAGAATCCATTTGAATGAAAGCCGAATGCCTCGAGTTGCGATCGAGCTCTCTCGAGTAATTTCAAAGTGCGAATAAACAACGAATGCCTGTGGGAACTCTATGAATGTGCGTCATAAATGTCTGTTTCACATGATGTTCTAGCCTCACCTGTTGAAATGGCGTTCGTGTGAAGGTGGAATACGGTTCATTGATTCGAAGGGATTTGAGTTAGGGTGAAAAACGATCGAGGGTTTGGCAAGGGATTTTTGTTTTCAAGTCTTGAAAAAATTTGACGGCGAAAGTAGTAGAAGTTCTTTGTCTTCCTGGTTGTGGGTCTGTGGACAAAGAATGTAATGATAATAAAATAACGTCCCTTGTTTAAAACTTGCCCGCTGGGTTTAGTGTACTAATTGGCAGTCGGACATGAAAACTGAGAATTAAAAGATCCTTTACGACGGATAAAGTCAGTGCACTCTCACAGTTCCTTTGGAAACTGAGAAATTTGCTACAAACTTGTCGAAAATGAAAAAAATTCTTACAAGATGATACCTTTCGGTGTGATAAATTTTACTGTGATAATCCTAACGAAAACTTGGACGACTATCGAAACGTCAATGGACCACTGTACTCTGTGAGGTCCATATTAATTCCTGGGCAGTTATTTCTAAACTTCACTGGGTGAACTAAATTAAACTTGGCTGCTTTTAAATTTTCAGAACGAACAAATGGATACAGTTAGAAAGCAAAACAGTATCCTCGTTCTGCACAAAGTTATAACTTGTGCTTTCGTTGAGGACGTCTCCGAGTTACAATCTTCGCGGAAACTTAACCTTTAGTTTCTTCTTCCCTTATATGAAAACAAGCCAGATAATATATGAACATACTAGCTTGTTTTCATATCAAGGATATATATATCCATATATATATATACAGTATATCCCACAAAAACCCGAAACGAGTGTTTATTTCACCGTATCAGTAATACCGTCCTAACAGTAATACCTTTTCTATAGAGTTAATTTGGAAGGATAATTTTGCTAGAAATTGAATGCTTATGGTATTCTTAGGATGGTAGTACTGATACGGGAAAATAAATCCTCGGTTCGGGTTCTTGCGAAACACACTGTACATATTTGCAGGTGCTAAATAAGTCCACAGATACTTGCGTTACGCAACGCGTCTCTATGCTACGTTAAACCATCTGACTTGTTTAAATTGAGCAGCGACGTGAAGAAAACGCGACCATTGCTCAGCAGAGAAGTGTGCGAAAAACGAAATGCCTTCGCTCCAGCACAACAAAATCCACAACCTTCATGACGTGCGACTCTCAAAACAACCGCTCGAGGGTTGGTCGGCAAGAGAGTTGTTTCAGTAAAGAATTTCTATGAAAAACTCCACGGATTTTCTTTTGGACGCGATTCGACGGCCATCCAGCACCACTAATGACCGCTCGGCGCAGCAAAGGCTCCATTTTGGATAGCAGCAGCCCCCAATACGGAGGGCTTCACCGCCCTCGTCCAATTTCAGGACTTTCAGTCAGACTTTTAGTAATTAGGCAGGCAGACACAACCTGCACGTGTGCGAAACTCGTGAAATACGCCCCGGAATTCTTCCGGCGGTGAGAAGCTGAACATAGGAACTGAAGGTGTGGATAGGCGTATTTTTCTTGCTGGTTTCAGTACATTTTGCATTTTTTTCGTGGTAATTCTAGTGGTACAAAAGCATCTGAATTCTATGTACACGTTCTGATACTAGGTAGACGTTCAATAGTTTTTTTTCAATTCTATGATCACGTTCTTATACCATGTACTCGTTCAATAGTATTCCAATACTATAAACACTGTCAATAGTATCTAAATGTTATGTACACTTTCGGAAGTATTTAAATACTATGTTCACCTTCGAAGGTATTTGAATACTATGCACACGTTCAAAAGTATTTATATACTATGGACACGTTCAGAAGTACTTAAATTCTATGTACACGTTCAAAAGTATATGAATACTATGTACACGTTCAATAGTTTCTAAATACTATGTACCCGTTCAAACGTATATATATACTATGTACACGTTCAATGGTTTCTAAATACTATGTACCCGTTCAAAAGTATCTAAATACTATGTACACGTTCATAAGTATCTAACTACTATGTACACGTTCAATGGCTTCTAAATACTATGTACCCGTTCATAAGTATCTAAATATTATGTACCCGTTCAAAAGTATCTAAATACTATGTACCCGTTCAAAAGTATCTAAATATTATGTACACGTTCAAAAGTATCTAAATAATATGTACCCGTTCATAAGTATCTAAATATTATGTGCCCGTTCAAAAGTATCTAAATACTATGTACCCGTTCAAAAGTATCTAAATACTATGTACACTGCAGCACAGTAGGCTGAGAGTGACTGCACACACAAATCTGAGCCAGCATCCAGGGTGTCGCAACAAATGCTGCGTCTTCTCAATCTGGCACTGTGTTAATTAACTGGTCGAGATTTACCTTAGACCATGCTAACTTTTATTTTATGTCATGATGAAATTTTATCTAATTCATCTAACAGACAGTAAGTTCAGGTGAGTCATACTGGACATTTTTTTCCATGTGAAAAACGCCGTCGTGTGTTTTTATGTTAATTATACATGTATGTTTTATTTTTGTCTGTACATGATGAGCGTATTTGCGATATGAATTTGACTGCCTCACGTGCATAAATGTAACTTTTAAATCCCGGTAATTAGGCTAAATACGTCGTAGGCTAAATCAATTTAGGCTAAATCAATTAGGCTGAATAAATTTTTTAGGCTAAATAAATTTTTGGGCTAAATCAATTTTTGTGGTGCTAGTGAGTAAAGGATTTACGGATGCAAAATTCAAGAGACAGAGATCCTCTGTGACAGATAAGCTCACTGCACACCTATTGTTTTACAAATGACCATGCGAGATTGATATCTACTCCACATTTTTACTACCTGGTTACAATATTTAAAAAAATATTCAAGTTTTTTAATTTAAAATTTCAAGTTTTTGCGCGATTATAAAAAATTAACGTGCTCTGCTATCTCTATAATTTTCGAGGGTTTTTCAAGATGAAATCATCGATTAACACCATAGTATGTTTATGTCTTTAATTATTCATAACTCATAAGCATATCAGTGCACATTTCATTTTGTGTCAGTGAAGTCCGTACCAAAATAAATGATTTATCTAATTTGCTTCGGAAAGATATTCACCTTTACTTGTGCTTCATCGCCTTCTTTGGGCTACATGATCAGATGTCAAAATAAATCAGCATGCTATTATTTTATGACCTATTATTTTATGACTAACTTGCATAACTAATTTGTGAGCATTATCGAAAGTTAGTTTCGAGGAACGTAGATCATAGCTGCTGAGTATAATTTTGGCACAAAACATCAATATCTGTTGACAGTCTAACAATTTTTTCCTGATGTACATCTGTTGAGGAAGTAATAATAACGCGGTGTATAAATGGAGCAGTTATTTTTAATAGAATTCGTAAATAGTATTCGAATACTTTAAAACGCTTGTATAATACGAGTATTAGAACGTGTACATAGTATTCAAATACTGTTGAACGTGTGAATAATATTAGAAATTGCATGTATTATTGGGATATTTGCGCAATAATGAAATACTTTTGAGCGTATACATGGTATTCAAATAATATTGAACGTTAGCACAATATTCAAATATTCTTACACGTATACAGGGTATTCAAATAGGTTTTCGTCACAAGAATTGTTACGAAGAAAATGAGAAATGTACTGAAACCAGTATGGCAAATACGTCAATCACACACTTTCAGTTCCTTGACATTCAGAGGGTAATTATAGCTGTAATATGTTTACAGAGTTAATCCAATACACTACGTCTCATTCAATTGAATGAGATTAAGAGTGCAGATTAAGTAGTAAGTTTTGCAGATGCGACTACATTAATTAATTCAAAGATATTAGTGCAATTGCTTCTTTTCCTCTCTGGGGGATGCAGCTATTGTGTCTATAGAAATTCGTGCTCCCAGAGGGAAAATGTGTGGTCCGGAGCTTAAGGTTAGGTACGCTTTATTTTTGTTGGAAGATAATAGGTTTTTTGTTTTGTTCATGACCATCATTTTCTGACTCACTGCTGTCCAGTTTTTCATCTCCTCTGACTTTCTTCTTCCATGTTTATGTGGTTTTATAACCTTTCTTTTCGACTTACTGTTTCTATACCCATGCAGGGGATCGTGGGAGAGACCACACTTTGTGCATAGATTCAGCGTTCCCTCAACTCCATACTAAATAGTGCCTTTATCCTTGCTTTTTTCGAACATTTTTTTTCGTGGTAAGAGAGGCAGAAACTAACTTATCATCTAATTTAGAGCTTGTGCTAAACGCTAGTTTTGATGTGCGCCCCAAACTTATGTAAACGAGACCTTTTCTGTATTAAGCTAAATTACTGGTCATTCTGGAGCCATTTCATCCTCTTCAGGTAAGAAATTCATTAGGCTTTAAAAAAATAGTCGCGTTATGACGCTATTGTACTGGTATATACTGAATGAAAATACCTGTTAAAATACGTTCGTTGACTGGAAAAACGGTTACAATCTTCCAGTTTTGAAAATATTTCTAACTCGACAACCGAATGAACGACGCTTCGTCTTTTTTCTCAACTGACAACATCCACATTTACTGAACATTTAACTTGGCTGTTCCTGTCGGCTTGACTTTCTTCCTCTTGACGCATTGAAACGCAAATTTCGTGAGTGATTACGTTGAAGACACTGCAACGTTCGGGCAAAGTTCAGGCGCCCACCACAATCAAAAAATTTTATCTGCATATCACATGACTCGACAACGTGAGCTCTATAACATTTCGGTAAATGAATTTAGTGTTTCAAATAGAGTTATTTATTTTATTTGAAAATTTGTACAACAAGCTCTAAAAACTAGATTAGATAATGGTATTACAAGTTAGCAGACTATAATTATTTAATAAAGATTGAAATAACCTTTGCATGAGCGTCTTCATACATGATGAATTTTTCTTAAAATGTGTAATTTATATTTCTTTTGTTAGAAGTTGCCGAACAGCAGTTATCACCTTATAATTACAATTCAAACATTAGTACAGTCGATGATATAAAGAACTTTGCAAAGTGAAGAACTTAAATTCTAGTGCACATTCCTTCGGAAGAAAATGGTCACATGGGTATATACGTAGAGGTCAGATTAGTTCTAATTCGAAAGCACCTCATGTCAAAAGACCACACCCAGTCTCTGTGAGTAGGTCGATCATGGACGGACTCAATTATCGAACCCTGAATTAGGAGGAAGTAAGAGCGCAGTTCGAGCGTTCGAGCGAGCCAGAGAGCACTCGCACAACGCGAGCAGCAGCGGCAGAGACTCTCTGGAGCGAACGTGCCTGAGAGCCGCACTCCGACGCCCTGCAAGTCACTTCCATCAACCCTCTTCGCTGCTGCCATCTCCACAAGCAACTTTAGTGCTTTCCAATGTTTCCCGAACCAAGAGAAAGAGAATTCCTGTGTTCCAATTGGGTTCGTATAAATTTGGACTCCCAGAAAATTCCATAATAAATACGTGTATTGGATTGGGGGAGCATAGTCGAGGCAAATTGACTAGTGCTTCTCGTCCAAAGCTTTCCGGCAAACAATTGTTGCAGGAAAGCTCGAATGCGATCTTTGCCAGATTACAGAAGTGCTGCAGTTCTGCATCCATGAACAATTGAACAAGGCGCAGATTCGACCGGCTACTTCCACAGAACGGCTTGTACAATGCACATTGAAGCGTGCAAGGTGTTGATGATTAGTGCTATGCGAATATTTTTGCTGTTCATTGTATGAATATAATAGGGAATGCTCCGTGAATAGAAAAACAATAAATTATTGGAAATTGAAATAATCTCTCAGACACCCAAAATGTGAGCCATGATTGCCCAGAGCTCACTGAAAGCACTTAATTTCAGGCCAAGGTTAAGTAAGATTGTCTGTTTTTGAATTATGTCCAAATTTAGCTCCAGACACTTTAAGGCACTGCGAAGAAAAAAGTATGCCACTTGCCGAGAACAATATAATAAAGAAGTCGGGAAAATTCAAACGTAGAGAAAACCAAACCACTCCATGGATGGGGCTTACTCGGGGCACTGATGGGGTGAAACTCGGGGTGCGAATGGATAACGACCAAGTCCTAAATCTGTGTGGCTGAATGTCTTGAAATATCTGCAGAAAAATCAAGCTTGTGCTTGAAACTCTCCTTGTTCCCGGAAAACAATGACAACTCTATCATGAGTTATAAGTAATCTTCTTGAAATTTCACAGTGTACATCACGAATAATAGTGCACTATACAGTATCAGCCTGTGCAATTTCAAAAAAAACACGGTCACCGAACTCCCCTACTATACTTTTCTCCCGAGGTCATTACATTCCAATGTTCTGTTGATTTTTAGAAGCTCCTGGGCGACAATAATTTCTTGTTAACGCTGGAAGCATCGTTTGTGAGGCGCATGAGATTGAGTGTTGTTTCGGGAATTTTGACTCTTCCCGGCATTTTTCGATATGGGCTGCTGAAATTAGCGTCCCTTTGGTGACTAAAAAATAGAGAATAACGGGTAGAAGACGCTGTAGAAGAAACTCCTTTACTCATTTAGCCTGTATTTTACTGGCTCTCTCCCCTCAGTTTAGGAATTTGAAAAACCATTATTTAACTAGATTGTAATGATAGAATGATCAGTGCATACGTTACTATAATAAAGCGATTATCAGTATTTCTTCCAACAAGCATTATGCTTCGATGTATTTAGTTGCGACTGAAACGCTCCGACTGCTTCTTTATGGCTATTGGTCCCTGAAAAATGTTAAGGGTATTCAATTACGCATAAAGCCTCAGACAAAGAAAAGTTACCATTTATTACAATAAAAAGGAATTAAATCAGGAGTCCCTAAATATCTACCACTCTGTAGGTTTGAAAATATTAGCATAATGTCCTGAGGCTGAACTTTTGAACAATAATTTTTGTCCTCGTAACGACACAACTGATATCGAAAGTTTTCCTAAATCAATTTAGAACATATGCTGCTATCTGTACCTTTACGACAACAAAAAATTATTTGGAAATCCGTCCCCTTGGAAAAAACTTTAAAACGAGGAGGGTTGGATAAGACTTGTGAGCACCTTGTCGACTTGTGAGCAGATCCTGGCGCATGACGTACGATGTACGACCCTCTTTCCATTTCAACACAACGCAGATGTCTTAACTTGGATAACTGTCGTAGTTTATATTAGGTGCAGGACAGCTTTAAAGGATGTTCCTGAACTTACCATCTTACCTTCATCTAACAAAATCAGTTTCGTATTAAATGAATGCTCAAAATGTTCAGTAAACTATTTTGTGCGTTTATTTTGAAACGATTTTTACTAAATCCTTCTTCAGATTTAAAAAACCCGTCACATGAACTAGGTCAAAAAATGCGAAGCTTCAGTTTCCAAGCATTTTTTTCTCGTCAACCAAAAGCTGGAGTTCAGCCCACTTCCCTCACGTGTGCATCCAATTACGAAGGATTCTGAAAAAATCCAGGCAAATGTATTCTTTTTTATACGAAGCAGTGAGAACAGAGACCGAGTAGCATGAAACCCGTATCAGATGCCATTACTTTTACACGAAGCAGTGCGAGCAGAGAGCGAGCAGCATGAAACCCGTATCAGATGACATTATTTTTACACGAAGCAGTGCGAGCAGAGAGCGAGCAGCATGAAACGCGTATCAGATGCCATTATTTTTACACGAAGCAGTGCGAGCAGAGAGCGAGCAGCATGAAACGCGTATCAGAGATGCCGTCTGACCTGCTGAAACGCTGGCGAGGCTCGCTCGCTATGACAACGTTTCAGTTTCTGCACCTTTGGTCAGCGCCGGCCTCCATTTTGCGGATGAACGGCACTGAGCAAATGAATCCGACGCACTGTTGATGTTACCCGTTTGAATTTGAGCGCTTGTGAGCCAGCCAGACTGCATGGCAGAGGAAGGAACTAGTGTAGGTTCAAGCTGTGCTTTTCGTAGCGTTCTGCTATTCAGAGGCCCTAGTCACTCTGCTTTAATGAATTTCACAGACAGAACATGTGATTTTAGATGGCCATGTGATCACCGCACATATATGCTCGATGGACTTTCGAATCTATCGTTAAATGAGAATTGTATAAGCAATGTCAGTCTAAGGTACGTCGATGATGCTCTCAGCACCGCTTTAATGAGCTGCGGACGCTCCTCGTGATTGCTGGGAGCCTTGGAGATGAACTCTTCACTTTGGGTGTGACGGGAGAGGAAGGACTGCATGTCAATGGAACTCCGTCGTGGCTTTGAAGTAACTCCCAACTGCTGCAGTGGTGAAGTTAGGCAGTGGTGAGCTGCTGCAGTGGTGAAGTTAGGCAGTGGTGAGCTGCAGTGGTAAGAGCAGTCAATAACCTAACGGTGCTTGCAAATTTCCACAAATAATGACCGCTGCTGCTCGCACCGGCTGATGCTATATTTCTACAAACGAAGAAATAAAATAATTTCAAGGAGCTAATCACTCATTTCATCCTCAGAGATTTCATAATTCGTCATTAAATACGAGTTTTTACATGTCATAGGTTCCCTTACCAAGTGGGTTTGATATCACTTTGTCAAAATGATTCAAAAAATTCCTCGATTTTCGATGATAACTACACTTAAGGGCAAGAAAGTCGACCAGTGAGTAAAAATTCAGTGAGTTTGAAGTCATTCAGTAGAAATTCAGTGAGTTTGAAATCATTCCGTGCAAATTCAGTGAGTTTGATATCGTTCAGGGAAAGTTTTGTAAGTTTGATATCATTCAGAAATTTAGCTAGTTTTATTCCATTCAGTAAAAACTTTGTGCGTTTGATATCATTCAGTAAAAACTCTGAGTTTGAATCGTTCACTGAAAATTCAGTGATATAATTCTATGTAAATTCAGTGAGTTTGATATAATTCAGGAGAAATTCAATGAGTTTGATATAATTGTACTGCAATTCAGTTCAATTCTCACCCCGCGCTCCTAAAACCTGAAGAATGGGAGACGTTTGTGTCATTTCAGAACCCACGGCGTTTTAACCACAATCTTACGGACTGACTAATAAACTCCGACTCAGTTTTCACGCAGTGTTTTGATGCGCGAAGCATTGTGTTGCTTGGTTCAGAGCTGCTTTTGTGTCTTATAGAAAATCAAGCAACCTTACATCACCCACGACTGCTCGGGTAGAAATTCCATCTTGATTTCACAAGTTCGATGATGGAATTTGACATCGGCAGTCTATTTGAAACTCGATTCATAATAAAATGAAATCATTTCATAAAATGGATCATGAGATCGTGGAAGAAGTAATGGATTATGAGATCAAGTGTCACATCAGGTCCATGAAACCATTTGCATAAAATAGGTTACGAGATCATGTGTGGAGCGATGGTTATATAGTGAGATCGAGTGTCACGAATACTAGATAATCTGACCTAGAATCATTAAATGAGATTCGTGAGACTTGAAAAAATAAATGCTCTAAACGGTTTTCCTAGATCTATTTTTCCAATTAAGATCAGTGTCATGTAATTGAATTCCAGATCAGAAGCCATGAAGGGGACTGCGGCATGAAAATTCAGAGTATCTACTTCGGGAAATATCGAAACACGGATGGTGTCTAAAAATTTAATTTTTTTGTCAAGTCGAGGCATGAAATATCATATGACATGAAAATGACAATTAATTCCGTGATACAACCACGTAAACAAAGGTGGAGCAGGTACCAATCTCATGAACCTGACTCGAGTGAGGAATCACCGCAAGTTGTTCCTTTTCCCAACAGGGAGAAACACAGACTTGGCTGGCAATGCGAAGTATCGAACCCTCAACCCTTCATACGGAAGAAGAGCTTTCTTAACTTCTAGAGCTCCACACTGGTGGAAATAAGGCTTGAAATTGTAGAACGTTCTATGCAGCATTGAATGTGAATGCACCGCCCTCAGCGATCCTGTTCACAACATCGAACTAACTTCACATCGTATCTCCATCCCTGATCACAATTGTAACGTTCATGTTACCCACATCTTCAATCAGCTGTAGATTTTACTACTTTTTCATTTTTCAAAACACGTATAAACGAACGTCGCTTATTTTGCTCGTCATTGCTCAGTTTCATTGGAACAGCTCGTGTCAAACAATGGACAGAGCGCAATGTTGTCAATATTTGAAGCGGGTAGCTCCCGTTTACCGTCTTAATTAATTTCATCACTTCATTTCAATGGAGGCTGTAATGTTTACTCTATTGCCTCGTCACCCACATCCGACGACATTGTGCTGTGCAAGTTCTTTTTGGCGAGCGGTATTGTATCACTGGAGATCATACGGGGCAGCCTTCATTAGACATCACAAAGACGCCACGCTTCAAGTTTCGCTTTCATTCGTCTAACGCCGTTCTCGGCAAAGAGTTCCCTTGCGTCCTTCAAAAGCTGCGAACTCCTCAACTTTTCCATCCGTCGCTTGCCCTCTAATCACTCCCATTCAATGCTAGCAAATCTGAAACTTTAATACGTCCTGCACAGAAACTTTTGTGCGCCCGATAAGTTTACAAGTTGTTTTTTCCTCAGAAAATCCAACTTTGAGCGGAGAAGACTTCAGTCGACGGATCTGAGGGAAACTTCCACTCGAGCCAAATGCTCATAGGAAAGCAATGCACGAAGTTCGTAAAATATGGTTAATCCAAAAGCATTTTTCCTTTATTCCATAGCGGTTGGGCTTCGATTTTGGCTTTGAATAAAATAACGCTGGAATTTTTGGCGTAGAGGTAAAAATGTTTGTCGAATGTGCCTTTCAGCATGAGACTGTTTTATTTGGGCAACGCTCGAAGCGATTGCGATCGGCATTCGCCAATTCTGGCCGACGAACCTTACACCGGCCGACACTGTTCCGGGCAAAAATATTCCAGTTCCCCTTTCCAATGGGAATTCAGAGCATCACGTTATGTGTTTTTTTGGCCGATGGACCGCTCGTGTTGGGAAATGGCTTAGAAGCGATGCTGGCGAGCCAACTTTTATCTTCGCTACGAAAGTGCATTTCGAATCCGGGCTTACAGCCCAGGAATAGCGTCTTAATCATTGACGTTGCTGGGTAAAGTTCACGAGGACATAATCATCTGAGAGCTATTTAATGACTCCGAGATCCATACTTTCACGTAAAGAAGAAGCGAGACGATGTTCTTCATGAAAATATGACGGCATAAATCAGGCATTTGAATAAAAAATGACTGAATACTTCATGAAAAGACAATTGTACGCACGTGGTGCATGATGTGTTAGATCTTTGACAAACTACACTACACATATTTTCCCATTTTGTACACACTGTAGAATGGTTTTTGTGATTTTGAATCTTTCCGATCATATATGTGCGGAGTTGAATGTTCTCGGAAAACTGTTTTAGACTATCATTTCCTTGCATACAATAATAACTCGACCATACTGTACTTCTATTAGAAAATAATTCCCATCAATTGCGCAGAAAAAGGCTCTATGATTATCTTTTTGGTGAGTTCGAGGCGAGATATAGCTTCTACTCTTTAGTGATTCTATCAGTCATGCAAAGCGATGCTTACTTGTTATTTTCTGAAAGGCATATATAGTTGTTATTTTCTGAAAAGCACAATAATTTTCTGATTTCCTTTATACTTTGGTTTAAATAATTTGCAATGCAAGACCTCCGATGATTTTGCAAACTATGTGAAATTCTGTATCTCGAATACGTACAGCACGCGCTCGCTTTTTTTACCGGAAGCCAGTGTTGTCGGATACAATTCAAACATCATTCTAGCTGCAAATTATAATGCATTTCGATCATGCACACACGCTGACTCGCCAACTGCACATTTCACTTCGCACAATCTCTGCTTTGCTGACGCCTCAATTTCACTGACCAAAGAGCTTGATTTAAACAATAAAAGATCCTCGGAGAGTCTTCGTCTGATGAAAACTCATGTTGTCAATTTTAGTCGTGTTTCGAATTTATGGCGTTCTCTCAAATTTGAGAATCTACATGCTTTTCAAATCATGCCTGGTGACCTACTCGCTAGTATCACAGATACCCACCAGAGTACGTATGCCTTACTAGCAATTATTTTCATCCTTTTGGTGGGGGCGACGATAGATGTCACGATATGAGTTTTGTCTCGTGTATTTAACTGAGCTATTCTCACTTTGCGCCGCAGAACTTTTGAAGCTGTTAAGGAAACAACGTTCCCCTAAGTATCCCGAAAATGTGGGGGATTGATTTGGACTAGAGTACTGCTCACTTGAAAAATGAAGGAGTTTTTTTTTTTGTGTTATAGCTATAATTCTTTCGTAAACATTTTTTTTGAACGAACAAAGCATACCGTCTGATATCAAACATTGTATTGCTTGCTCGATTATTGCAGGTTATTGCTTGCTTGATTCAGCGGCGCATCACTCAGCCAGGGAAGTAGATACCTGAACAGCACGGAATGATTTAAATATTTTTATTTACTACAAATTGTCTATTCAGAACGGAATACATCCTGATTTTTTCCTACTGAAAAATATAGAATTTGACAGACGAGAGGTAACTGATTTCAATTGATCAATGA
Source organism: Morinoia aosen (assembly GCA_030386875.1). Lineage (NCBI taxonomy): Eukaryota > Metazoa > Arthropoda > Malacostraca > Amphipoda > Talitridae > Morinoia > Morinoia aosen. The sequence continues at coordinate 24,202,588 of CM059558.1, forward strand.
ACAACTGTTTTCCCGATTGAATGAGCTTCTATGTAACAGATAGCCTTCATTTTTGACGGCAAAGAAGAATTAAATTGCAGTGTTCAAGTTCAAAACAAAAAATACACTACAGTAATCCTAAAGGGAAAACGTTTGTATGGAAAATGGCTAATATAAATATTGTCATACAGGGTGCCCCCGAAAATGTATCCTCTAATTTCAAGTATCCATGATACAAAATAATTCTATCATGATCTTCAACCTGCGTTTTTAAGAGCTGAAAGCCGAAGAAATGCATCAGAATTAGACAGCTGCACGGCATGTTAGATATTCGACATTATTTGCGTTTAACCACAGGGTGCGCTTTTTCGTGGACGATGAATTTTCAGTGTAGAAATGCGCGACATTTTGAGTGTTAGAATTTTGAAAGTATTGCTCTCGGAATAAATGAAGTTATATCTCCGTAAAAAATCGCCATGAAAATGAAATAACAAACTTAGACATGAAAAAGCCTCTACTGTACCCGTGCGCTGAAACAAAGTAGTTCATTCGTGTGTGTGCTATGAGCTTGATCTTTTTACGCTATTTTAATGCTAGGTACATTTTAATATCCTAGATAAAAATTACATAAGCATACATATCCGTAAGAGATAATACCATCGCAAGAGCAGCTAAAATAAAACGCGCGAATCATTCAAAAATACCCCATAACAGTCGTACAAACAGATACAGTGATGCCTCAGAGACAGTGCTGCATGCCTCAGATACGGTGTTTGCTTACGGTGAATTTTTCAAAAGTTCTCTTTAGAGGGAACAGTCTCTTGACGGTCAGACGGAGAGCGCGTTCAAGCAATTTATTACAAAGCAATTGACTGAGTTTGCTGCAAAAGGTGAACACCTACACATTGTGCTTTAGGAAACTTGCATGCATTTCTCACTGATGTGCTGCAGTCACTGAACTAATAACCCGATGTAACAACACTGAAGCAATATCACGCGGTAATGACACTGAACCATGATAACCCGATGTAATAACACTGTAGCAATAACACGCTGTAATAACACAAGTAATAAAATGATCTAATAACACAGAACTAATAACCCGATGTAAAAACACTGAAATAAAAACACGCTCTAATAACACTGAGGTAATAACATGCTGTAACGACGATGAAGTAACACAGAATACGATAGTTTAGATCGACATCCGACGCAAGCGTGCCAGTGTGCTTGAAAATGTGATACTAAAAAATTTACTCAGCATTAAAACGTTTCGCACAAGGTGATGCAAGTTTACATATTTTACGAGCCATGTCGTAGAAGCTTTCCATTTTCAATTATTTTGACAAGAATTTCAAATAATTATCCTACTGGTTCCAATGTTTCACAAAAAACTTTTTACCGCGATAGTAAGCTGATGGGACATCACTAATTATAATCAATAAATGGTAACTTTCCCCGTCCCAAACTGGGCGGACTGATCTCATTCCTGCACAATTACTTAGAGTTGCTCAAAAAGTTAGTTCGCATTAAATGGAAGGTTGAAAATATTTACTGGAATCACACCATTGTATTAATCATGCTATTGCATATCATTTGAGTGAAAAGTAATTAAAATTAATATGCTATACAGAGTGTATTAATTTATACAAGAATCAGCTGTGCCCCGTTGGGTCAGGTTGTTTAGGTGGCTAACTTTTGTCAAATTTTCTCCTTAAAATAGGTACGTATATCAGATCGTGCACGCACAAATGTTGAACTTTAAAACACATTTCAAATAGTTATTTAATAAACAGTTATAATTTTAGGAATCTTACGTTTTAACTTATGTCATTACCCGAAGAAAAGTGTTGTATTTTGCCCCGTGTAATTACTGATGTTTAGAGCAGAACGGGACGGTGACAATCAAGCTGCAATTTTTAAAAGCATTTTAATGAATCAACAACCTAAGGTCAGGTCATTTAATGAACTAATTTTTCAACCTACAAATTGACTGTTAAACATGCTTTTCATGAGAGTAAACTGTTTCAAAACTAAATCGTTTGTGTGAAAACATACGGGAAATTCTATGGAAAATATTTGACCATCCAAATTCCCAACAAATACCGTGCAATTATTGTCAGTTGGATGGCAAACTTTATTTTTTCCCTGTTAGTAAATGAAATCAATTATATAAAATGTAATAAGAGAAATTGAATTTCTCTATGCATTTGAACTAAAAACAAGTGCTTCCATCTTATCCCACCTCATTACAGAAAGCAATTTGTCAAATTTTGCCTACGTTGCAACTGTAAGCAGAGCATGTAAGGTGCCAACTAACCAAGCTCTCAGGCTATCAGCCCAACTAGAATTTCAGAGATTCATAAGTATTTAAAGATTTCGATGGATTCCGTCGTCGATGTGTGCATAAAACCCAGCCGACATCAGAAGAACACAATACCTCGTCGCGTCAGTTTGAGGGCCCTAATAGACACCTTGGCTGGTCAACATCAGAATACCTCGCGTATACCAAACGACACCGCCTTGAGAATCACGCCCTGCAAACGTTGCCGGCCTTGTTTCAAGTGGATTTAATTTAAAACTTTGTTTCAATTTCCGTCCAATAAGGCGAACTCGCCCAATCGCCCAAAATTTGCACCACCTAAAAGTTGCGCTGATGTGCGCCTGGCGAAAGTGCCTCCCGTCACAGACGTGTACTGGTGGCCAAATCATAACAAATTTGTGTCTCTTCAAGTTTTTAACTAAGTGATCTTCGAAATTTCCGTCTATCAGTTTTTTTATTAATATCGTCGAACAACTATTTGAAATATTTTGGTGGAGTGATCTACAGCAGAATTTTTTTCTCTATGCTATTTTCCTTTTACTGCTTTGATGCACATGATACGAGAAGTTTTAATTCAGTTCCTGCAATCGATTAAGTTTAGTACATTAAAATAAAACGTTATTTTCTCATGATTTAAATGAATGAAATTCCTGACAACCTCAAGTCGTATATTTCCGAAAGTTTTTTCTAGCACTTTCCCTCAACACCTTCCCTCAGCAGCACCTTCCCTCAGCACCCTCCCTCAACAGCACCTTTAGCCCCTCCTTTACTCTGCCTTAACACCATCATCTTTTGTTGCTTCCCAGCAACGTATTGTTTATTAAGTCCACCTTAGCAACTCCTCAGTAAATTATGTACGTATAAATCCAATCACTATTAAATCGAAATGAATACAATCACTCTTGAATCGAGCCTGTTTTGTCTACCATTGCAATAAATGTGTGATGTACTTCCTAATGAACTCTCTCGCCAATTCTCTTTCATCATACTTCCGAATTCTCCCAATAGAGGTTTCGCATGATCCCTTGAGTTGCAGGTGTTCACTTCTGAAAAGCTGCCTCGGCTTTCCCATTTCTGTAAGATCAACTAAAAAATAACTCAGTCCGGGAGCAACTTCAGTCGGATTCCGTCCAAAATAATCCGCTCTTGAAAAACGCACTAGGGTCACTTGTTCACTGATTGTGTTTGCTTTGCAGCACACACGACCGTCAATCTTTCATGATTAATATTTCAGCACATTTTCAACCTAAGTAAGTCAGTTCTCAGCGAGAAATGTGGAAAAAAATTCGTAATCGTAACTTGCGTAATAATGCGGGAAGAAATTTATTATCGTACCTTCTGTGGAAACACGGGAAGAAATTCGTTATCGTACCTAGCGTAGAATCGCGGGAAAAAATTCATTATCGGACTTTCTGCGGAACACGGGAAGAAATTGGTTATCGTACCCGCTATATAAACGTGGGGAAATATCGTAATCGTACCTTCAGTAGAAATGCGGGAAGAAATTCATTATCGTACCTAGCGAAGAAATGTTGGAAGAAATTCGATATCGCATCAAACGAGCAAAGGTGCTTGTTTGTAGAAACTCGCTGGGAGAGATTCATTTCCACAATAAAACATTTGTCAGCCATATCGGAAAGTCTTCAGCAACCGTCTCGTGTCTTCAAAGTAATCTCGAGTGGTACTAACGAAGGCTCAAAAGTTTTTAATCGTATGGAAAAACTTTGGATTATTCAAAGCACTAATTGAAAGGCAGGACCTCGTTTCTTATGTTATTGCTGTGCAGTTGTCGATGGCCTTATTTATTTTGAAGAGGTTCTTTCAGACGACGAAATTGAAAATTGCTGCTATTGAAACGCAGGCTTCCAAGAATCGCTCACTCTTTACGCTCAAGTAAAGAAAAAGGTTACCATGACGACGGTAACACTATCATGAGGCTGACATTTCAAATTGATGAGCAATTCCGCCTCATGTTTTACTTATAGGAATTTTCATCGAGGAAGACGACGTCGACATGAAGCTTGTGCATAACTTTGAATATAAGGTCTCCCTCGATGATTCAAAAATACCTATTTTAGAAAATTTCAATTATGTCTCGAAGAAAGATTGGTCATTAACAAAACATTTATTTTACAAATTTATGATTTCTACTTCGTTGTGAAGGAGGAGAGTTCATTTTTCGTTTTTTTTTGTTGTTTTTTAACGTTTTAACTTTTTTCCAGTCTCCTAACAATATCAGTAATTATATCTGAAACTGAAAGTGCCTAGTGCGCGTATACGAAATTAGGAGCTAAATTATTTGGTGTGTCCGAACAAAGCTCTCTTACACTGACCAACAACCGTGAAAAGTGTGTAGTCTGGGTGTATTACGAGCTCGCTCATCACACACTTTTAGTTCTTTTAGTAATTGAAGTGCATTGTTTTTATTTTCTACCTCTGCTATCATATGAAACGCACTAAATGAAACTCGAAGACATTGAGCTTCAGCAGATATTTTTAACGGAGCGGGTGTAGTTGAGGCCGATAATTTCAGAACAACAGGTGGTTATCATTTTTCATCAAATTTGTGCACTTTTAAAGACAATTTTGTTACTTTCTGAGCAAAGCAGCGTATTCAGGAGTAACAATGTAATGTTGGATGTGCATAGGTTATTTTTTGTTATTTTTCTCTTTATTTTTTCATATTTTTTCTATTTATCTCATTAATTTACCATTTATCTTCTTTTTTCTCCTTATTTCTCCCATTAACTCTATTTTTCAGTTTTTCTAGCGCGCGTTTCATATATTTCCACCTATTTTTATTTTTCTCTCCGTTTTAGTTCAACGAACCCTATTCAACAAAACTCACTCGATTCGTCAAGGCATTGCAGGAAAATAGAAAACCAATCGTTTTCATCTTTAAAAAGATCCATTCTCAGATCATTTAGCTTACAACATTCATCAGCTTATCTGCGTCAACTGTTCATTTTAGGATAAAGCAAAAATTTTATTCGACATCAGTGACTGGAATTTGGATCCATGTAATTACAAGACATTTGTTAATCCATCCGGCAAGGTGGTAAGGAACCTTAGATTGTTATAAAATGAAATCAACCTCACCAAACTACTTTTAAATAGCAGGGTCTTTAAAAAACTTTGATTACATGTTAAATTCATGGAAGTTATTATTTTTTTCTTGAATCACTGATAGGAACGCAACACTTTTGGAAGAAAAGCATGTCAACACAGAATACATTCAGGACTCTTGATGGTGAGTACGATGCAAATCTCTTTGCAGTGTCCATAGTTCTTTCTTCCCACAAACCTTAAAGATTTTCTAAGGAAACAGAATGAAGCCTCTTCGGAAAAATCGCAATGCTCTAGGGCCTAATTTTTATACATCTTGCAAACAGCAAGTCTGTCCACGATATTTTTGGAGCAAAAACATTTTTAGCAGCGCAGCATTCCGTGAAGCAAAATCGGCAACAAGATGTTGCCGTCAAACTATTCAGGCAGAGGCTCTAAGCTTATTTGATTGCTGTTCAATCGTAAGCTGTTGATTTCTTTCACTTCGGTTCGTCAAATAAATCAGCATTGATTTTGTCTTGGCCATCGGACGACATGCGTTGACGACCAAGGACTTTCTTCAGTGTTGTTGAAAGTGTTAATTTAAAAGTTTTACTGATCCTGGTAAAAGTTCTTTTACGCACAAACCTTTTTTACGAAAAAATATGATATCAGTTTCAGATAACCTTGGAAGATATACTCAAAATTTGAACTAAAAATGATGCTATGTTGTATACAAATTCAGGGGACTCCAATTATCAAAGGTGTTTTACCACAATAACCATAGTGAAAACATTCGTCCGGCATTAGAAGTACAACGTATCCAACAACAAGCTATGGATCCATGTCAAAAATGTTTACACAACATATTCCGGCAATGGGTAACATCGTCGGAAACATTCAGCACGTTGAAATAAATATTATTCGTATCATTTCAAAAACTTTTCTGTGAACCGAAGTCCAACTCTAGGACATTTACAGGAATATTCTCTTCCCAGCTCCACGGTTTTCAGTGTTACCATAACTCCGAATGTACGATGGATCTCCGTCATACCTGTTACATTTCGCGATAATAACAGGGTCAATTTCCACCTAGAGTCTAGGTCGATTAGGCCGATTATTAGCGTTTAACGTCTAAGTTCTACATAGATGTTAATCTCAAATATCAAAGGGCACGGAATCCAGAAATCAGCCCTCGACTCAGAGCAGGCACAAAATTGAAAGACACAGTTACGTTCTCCATAGCAAGGGCCAATCTACCACGCGCGCCTCAAAAGTAAGTTCGTCGAGAATCCCCAGAAATACGGATAAGTTCAGTTCACGGCCAGAGCGGCTACTATGGCTTGAATTTTCTGAGCCATTTGGCGGTTGCAAAGCAACCAGTTTTCGAATGTGTTTCTTGTGCTCACCAAAGCGCATTACTCCCCGATTAATGGGGAAGGGAACACAGCACAGGATAAGCTTCTTAGCGCAGCTTGACCGAGCCATCGGCTGAGTGCCGGCCGCATTCAGGACCGCTGATGGCGCAGCCGTGCTACCGCCCCAAGTCGCTCCTTTTTGCTCAGATTAACTAGCGAGCTTTCAAGTAAATAAGATTTTTCCTTTTCTTCAAAGAGGATGCTCCTGAAATAGATGTTTTGCATCAGTCAATGATTCTGGTTTCCAAACCGATCTCTGTATTCTCCACGTACTCTTCTAGGTCAGTGTCATAAATACTGTTTTTCATGTGTTAATTACAAGCTTTATGCAAATTTCTATGGTGTTCTAAAATTCCTTGTGTTTTTTTTCATCAGCTTCAGAGTTTTTATGCGATGTTTTCTTATTTTGTCTACTCTCCACGCAAGATATGGTTAGAATGTAACCTATACGATGAAAGCAGCGGTAGTGTCACGTGATTCAAAACATCTGCAACGACTGTTAACAGCTCGGTCAAACAACAGTTGTGTAATCGCAACCTCAACGAATGAAAAATTCTTGAGGTGTTCGAATTTAATTTCTTGGATTCTTGAGTACAAGTCAGTATCATTGTAAAATGTTGGGTATCATATTTACAGGACAGATGTAGTCAAGTTATTACTCATTTTTTGAGCTGGTCAACTTCATTTGATGGCATTTTGTCTCTGGGTGCCGACCACAGGGTAGATAGTTGTTCTTGATATTGCTGGTCTTCATGAATATTTTATACTGTTGGTGCAAAGCCGTACAAATTTAAAAAAGACGATAGGTAGTAAATAGCAGGAGAGTGGGTCCTGATACATTATTCTGAGATTACTATTAGAATATTACATTATAAGATGAAAGGGTTAACCCAAAAATGGACCACAAAAGTCGTTAAATGAAATACATTAGAATCTAGAGCGCATTTTCAGGCGTTCCAAGCTCCTCTGTCTTCTTAAAACCCGATCTTTAATAACTCAAAGCTGACTGAGGAGAGCAAATTCCCAGCTTGAATTTTACGGGCAGAATTTGGGTGCGTGAAGGGCGGAGTTTTACGGCCGAGGGAGAAGGCGAGGAGTCAATTTTGGCTTGTGTCGCACGGTGGCTTGCGCTGCATTTTATTGCCGGCTTTTAGGACCTTGTTTGCATAGGAACTTCGTGCGAGTGAGCGCATCATTGACACTCATTCCAATTTATGGATATTATAATGGCACTGAGAATTCCAGGCATCATATTGAAACTTGGCGTCACGGCTGCGCAGCCGAGGCCTTATTATCATTCGTGCTCAATGTAAGTGAGCTTCGGATCATCCCAGCCATGGCGCGGGGATCAATTTAGCTCGTGAAATCGGGATGAGTTCAACCCATATGCCACAGACGTGTCAAGGCGCGTCAGCAAAGCTTCTCGGGAAAGCAAATCAAAGGTTGCACGCTCTGGAAAATTTACATATATTAGGGAAAATGTCTATGTTGCAGCTTTCCTAGTGCAGCAAATATAAATTCTTGTGGGTGCCCCAAACTGCTGATTCAAAAAGTGGCAAAAGTTCATGTAACGCGTGGTAGAAACGTGATCGCATGCGTCCTTGTGTCTGTTAGAAAACTTGAAAACATATGCGAATGTTCGTAAAAACCAAATATGGAACTCTCCTGCGGTCTAACGTTAAAATTCACCTGACGAAAGATATACATAGCCGTACTGAAAACCCTTGATGGAAACTCGAATATTAGCCTGGCTGACCTACTGCCGTTACGTTCAAGACACATTGAAGAAAAAGCTTTTGGGCAATGCAGCACTGCTACGGAAGAGCACACCGCAAACGCTGCTTTATGTTTACTGCAAATATTTCCACTTTACGATTGGTGAGATTCAGTGTTTTCTTGCAAACAAGAAGGTAGAGAGTTGAGATGCGAATATAGTCTAGGAAGTCAAAGAAAGGTCACACAAACAATTTAATCTTAATGAAATTTACGTGCCGTCGCAAAATTATTTTACGTTCTCTTCCCACGCATAAAACTATACAAAATAGGAAGGTAACGCACGCACGAACAAATACATAATGTGTCTGGGTTCCGGTGAGTATCAACGTACTAGAATAAGAACTTGTGTGTGTGAGTGTGTGTGCATGTGTGTGTATGTGTGTGTGTGAGTGAGTGTGTGTGTGTGTGTGTGTGTGTAGTGTAAACTTTGAGAAGGAAGTGGAGTGTGGCAGATGTTTAAATGTTCGATGAAAAAAATATGAGGTCAACAACGCGTCACAGAATCAGTTCAGTCGTACTGAAGCCTGCACACTGTCGTAAATTTTTTAACGCATTCCTTCGCAACAACGAAAACTAAGCAACATGGGAGCTTTGAACAGCTCACACAAGGAGCTGAGCTAAGGCTGTTACACTGACGCAGGAATGCTTCGTGAAAATCTGATGACTAGCTAGACCGCCTGAAGCCGTGTAGTATAAAGTCAGAACGACTTGAACCAATTCACAGCCGTGTAGTGTAAAGTCAGAACGAGGTGAACCAATTCACAGCCGTGTAGTATAAAGTCAGAACGAGGTGAACCAATTCACAGCCGTTTAGTATAAAATCAGAACGAGGTGAACCATTTCACAGCCGTGTAGTATAAAGTCAGAACGAGGTGAACCAATTCACAGCCGTGTAGTATAAAGTCAGAACGAGGTGAACCAATTCACAGCCGTGTAGTATAAAGTCAGAACGAGGTGAACCAATTCACAATCGTGTAGTATAAAGTCAGAACGAGGTGAACCAATTCACAGCCGTGTAGTATAAAGTCAGAACGAGGTGAACCAATTCACAGCCGTGTAGTATAAAGTCAGAACGAGGTGAACCAATTCACAGCCGTTTAGTATAAAATCAGAGCGAGGTGAACCAATTCACAACCGTGTAGTATAAAGTCAGAACGAGGTGAACCAATTCACAGCCATGTAGTATAAAGTCAGAACGAGGTGAACCATTTCACAGCCGTGTAGTATAAAGTCAGAACGAGGTGAACCAATTCACAGCCGTGTAGTATAAAGTCAGAACGAGGTGAACCAATTCACAGCCGTGTAGTATAAAGTCAGAACGAGGTGAACCAATTCACAGCCGTGTAGTATAAAGTCAGAACGAGGTGAACCAATTCACAACCGTGTAGTATAAAGTCAGAACGAGGGGAACCAATTCACAACCGTGTAGTATGTATAAAGGCAGAACGAGGTGAACCAATTCACAACCGTGTAGTATAAAGTCAGAACGAGGTGAACCAATTCACAACCGTGTAGTATAAAGTCAGAACGAGGTGAACCAATTCACAGTCAAGTGTCACTATATAGTCAAAAACAAGCATGTGCAGAACAGAGTATTCGATGCTAGATACGATTCTACTACGATTCGCAGAGTATACAATACTTAGCCAAAGCACCATGAAAATACTGACAAACTACTTCCAAAAAGTGAGATATGAACAGCAGATCCTAAAATATTTCACTATTTAGTTGTGCTGTAAATATTTCGCCGAGCAAAAAATCAATTTAGCGTTGGAATCGATGAACTGAACGATAATGTTGACACAATAAAATCCAATAATAGCTGCCAAAAGTCCTGTACAATGAACTGATAAAACGCAATGTCACAAGTCGCTCAGTGCAACAGATACACCGAAATAAAACCCTTTTAATCACCGTTTATGATATGATCAGAAGTGCGTCAAATTTGTTCATCTATAAAAGTATTCATTTCCACAACACTACAGAAAAAATAACTGATCATACGTTCAATAAACATGCGAGTTCGCTCTCTTCACAGAACTCACAAAGATCGGATAAAAATACGACTCTGGAACAAAAGAAATTTCGCGAAGCTTGAACTGAATTTGGACTGAAAAAGAATTACAAGATAGGTCAAAAAATGTTGTTATCTGAGCGCTAAAAAGTCGTGTTGAGCGGAGCTGGAGCGAGCACATGCCAAATTAGAACATGGATGTTTTCTTTTTGTGAAATTTAAAAACCTTTCTGAGTAATTGTTTCAAGATCTGCGCTCATACTTTATGGTGTAGCAGGAATGATGAAAATCAGCGTTGTGCACCAAGGAATGTGATGCCATGAAGCGAGCAGCATGATAAGGAATCGCGAGCCACATGATGAGAAAAACTGAGCAATAAATGAAATATCGAGCAACATGACGTGAGATAATGAGCACCATGTTAAAATATTGCTAGAAACATGATGCGATACAGCATCAACATCATGCGATACAGCATCAACATGATGCGATACAGCCAGCAATGTGATGCTATATAGCGGCAATACGATGCCATACAGGGAGTAATATGATCTCGTATTGTGCTTATTGCTGGCAATATAATGCAGGACATTGCGATGTAACAAGCCATTTATTCCAGTATAGTATCAGTATAAAAAATTAAGATGCGGTACGATGCGATGTAGCGAACCATGTTGCAGTACACGGAAGGAGGCATTGCAGCAGGGGGAAAAATGCAACAACAGTAAGTCTCAGTAAACGTGTCACTGCGCTGTCAGCTAACACAAATTTTTCCCTCTTTAACCTTTGTCCAGTGATTATCTGTGTTGAATAATCCGTTGAAACTATATAATATTAGTATATAATACGGATGGATGTAAAGTCAACCCTCACCTGTAACTCTAAGACTTTACTCCATGCTTCTATCAGAATATCAGACGGGTTATTATGAGTTTTAACATCTCTAATCTTGCAAATGAACATCTCTGGTCTCACACCTGAACGTATTTGGTGAATCAGCCAAGTGTAATTAGAGTAACAATGTTCTCTGTGGCGTGTTTAAATAAATCAATTTGAATTTTATTTCCCTTTAAGTTTCGAAGATTGTTAGTGAATATCAGTAACTTCGCTGAATTTAAGTTTAGGAATTTCAGGAAATTATTTCCCTTCATCATCAAACATGACGAAGACACTTTCTTTCCCGAATGTCATCTAGCAGTCAATTTCCAAATCTTGGCATACAAACAGGAAACTATTAGCTATCTTTTGTCTAGCAGTCGATTTACAAATCTTGGTAAACTAACAGGAAACTGTTAGCCATCTTTTTTCTAGCACAAAATGTTCAAAAAAACTTGGCATACCAACAAGAGACTGTTAAATCCCCTTTTAGTCTCTCACACCCCGAACGCTACATTGTAAACTACACTCCCTTCAACTCGAGTCCAACACCACACGAGTATCAGCTCCCTCGCACTCGCAAGCCAGCAAGCAACAGTCGCACAGCAACCACGGGTCTCCACACCATCACATATTAATGGCAGAACAAGAGAAGATCACCGGTGACAGGCGCGAGTACGGTCAGTGTAGGACCGTAAGCCTCCATATCGCTGCCGTAGCTCTGGCCCTCGCAATAACGCCGCACTCGAACGCGTTGGCGAGATGCTGTAGCTCAGGTTGTTTCTCTTCGTCACTGTCCGCTCAAATCGACGTGTTCGGGTTTATACAAAGATTTATTCTAGTTTGCCAAATGAAGGGAGAAGAAAGGCGCGGTGGGAAGCGACACCATAAAATACTGGATGGGGCTTGTCGCTAGGAATATTTTGCTACACACTCAAGAGGCGCGCCTCTCTCAAATACTGTCAGGAATACAGTGATTGAAGGAGACGGAGCGAGTCATACGATACCGACGGACGCTGGCTCGTAGTCACGTCGCTGCGAGCTTCAAGACGAGGTGGGATGCTCAGCGAGCTTGGCAAGCGCGGCATTGCTGTGGAAAAATTATGTTGGCTTCTCACGGTCGAGATTACCGGGCTTGGACAGTGTGTGACCAGACTATGTTAGGTTATAAGTTTGTTTCAGCCTCCCTAACCGCTACAAAAATGCGCAAAGGGAGAAAGGATGAAGGAACTTTTTAGCATGGAGTTCAGAAAACGCAGAATCTATGCAGAAAGTGTTTTCTCCCACAAGACCCCCAGCGCATAGAAACAGTAAATTCAAAAGGAGAAACAAGATGAAAATTGAAGAGGAAAATTTGAGGTGCTGGAAAGCCGGACAGGAGTGAACCGAAAAAACATGGTCCTTAAAGAAAATAAAAAATAAAGTATTGTATTTCAACATCAAAAAATATTTCAACCAAAAAAGTTGCCACCCTAACCCTCAGCTCAGGCCTCGCATTTCCCTCCTGACATCGTTAATTATCATAGACACAATAGTCCTATTTTCTTGAGGGGACATGTGACCACCGTTGGATTATTTGTCTGCGGTAAGACTCGGCTGCTTCATATTACAGTCGTATCCATAACAAATTCAAGGCCTCGAGAATACATCTCAAAATATCAACTGCAAATCAGTTCTTGTGGGAAGCTGTAGTACATTATATTCTCTTAAATTTGTGATGAACTAAACAGTAGAAGAAAGTTTCACTGAAAAGTATCAACATTCGAAGCGACTCAAACCCATTATTCCACGTATTTGCCCGGCAATTTCTAATAATTCTACTGTTCCTTTGTAGAATATATTTGAATCCAGCTACCTCACATAAAATTTTAATTAAATTTGGTGTGCCAGTGATGAGCCTTTGAACGTACGCGAAAAACTTCCCGCTGAAGTAAACTTTAAGCTGATCTAAACCCCAATGCGACTCTCATTTCGAGTGAATACCTGAGGTTTGTGGTGGGGAAAAGGCTCCCTGCACCCAACAACGAAGAATAAACATGGTAGCCATTAGAAGCTTGCCTGAGAGTCATCCGAGTACTCCCATTGGAAGGCGTTGCTTCTCAAACAACGCAATTATAACAAGACGGTAGATAAAAACTTGTTAGATCAAGCAGCCCGTTGAGACAGTGGGTTATTTTCGAAATCCTTTTTGCTTCATGAAGCTCACAGGAAATCTTTGGTTTAAATCTTAAATACTCATCCGACTGACGAAACTATCATTTCATCACATTCTTATTTTTGGAAGAGAAGTAAAACTGTTTTGTTTTTATTGACAAAAGAGCAAGTCTCTCTTCAGTCATGAATCATCTCGTCTATACAGCCCCGTCTGTGACCACTTATCAAGTCTTCAGCCAATAATCAAGTCTCTTGCGAGTCATCAAGTCTTCAGCCAATCATCACGTCTTCGGCCAATCATCAAATCTTTGGCAAGCCATCAAGTTAATCTCCTATCATCAAACAATTATATTAATTTGCAAATGTTTTACGCAAGAGAAATTTCAGAGGTTTTCATTGTTTTTAAAACCTGGTCTTCACGCCAGGAGTTCGCATAATATCTGACTGCAAATGATTTCCTCTGTTGTATTTGAACTTTCACCCAATAAATGCTTTATTCGTTCCTCGCTTTCCAAAGCTGAAAACTGTCATAACGTAGCTGCCGAATTGCAACGGTGCTTCATGAGCACGTGCGCGAGTAATAATTTGAAATTCAGTGGAGTTACACTCATCATTTTTGTGTGAATGGTGGCAGTTACGCGGACGAAGTCCATCAGTTGGTGTCGCACGCGCACCAAAAAACAAGGCTGCAATAGTCGTGTTGTTCGTCGCCAGAAGCAATATCAACGGCAGGCCTTCAAGTAGAAGCAATATTTTGTGCTAATTGCCTGCCATCAATTGTGTCAGGTTTTATCCATGAAAATAAATATTGTCTGATGAAAGAGGCCGTAGAGCGGCCAGGCAGAGCAGGTCAGCGCTCCTGGATTGTCCTATTGTTGGTGAGGAAAACAAAGCGTCGCTTCTCACTGACAACCGGTTAATTATTTGTGCATTACAACTCTTTTATTAGGCTCGGTGTATTGGCCACATTAGTTACCTCTCAACATCAACGGCAACAAGCTTTAATAAATTACATCTATTTCTGTGTGTCATCAGTCACGCTGCTCACAGTAATCAGGATTCCGCGTGAAGGAATCTAACTCAAACAAAGTTATCTATTTGGTCGTGAGCTTTCTGAAGAAGTTCTAGCTCGTTAGTGGCTCTTATTCTACATGTTTGACAGACATGGACTGCCCGGGGGATGGTGATGCTAGTTTCACCACAGAGTTGATTTTACACTCGAAAGGCAGGCGCCTGCTCGTAAAGTAGCGCAAATCAGGGGCATGAATCTCTCGAAAAAATATGTCTTATTTTTGCTGTAAGAAATGGCATTTTTTACGATCATATTGTGATGTAGCCAAATGTTTATAAGAAAATGTTTCAAAAAAGTAACCTTAAATGCTTAAACTTCGCTTTTGAATATCGTATGAATGCTTTTAGGTATAGTAATTTCCTTCTTTTGTACTACTCGCATTTAGTAGCGAATTGATATTTCATGTAGAAAAGGAAATTGAGAATATTCCAGTCAATGCACTATGCTTCCGGCTCATTTATCAATTTGAAAGAGAGATAATTTTCGAGTTTAAATGTTCGAGATGAAAAGCGAGGTTTAAGCTTTACCTAGCCTTTGAACACCTTCGAGGATCATATGATCTTTAAACGGTAATTGCCTCAATATATTTTATGTTTAGTTAAATTTGTTTCCTAACGTGTTCTTTGAACTTCACTGCTGAACGGCAGTTCCTTCCTCATTGAGATGTTGGTGACAACCTGATGCCAGAGCCAGTCGGATGACGGTGGTTGTGATAACAGTAATATGAGTGCAAAAATGTTGCCGTTGGGGGTTAATATTGGCCAGAAATAAGCTATTCTTTGCTATAGACCCTCCTACATCTCGTGGTACACAATAACTGTAATTGTCACGATCTTTCGTCTAAAATTACAGACCCTATTTTGATAAGATTTTCACAAGTTGTTTAGGTTTTTGCATGATTTCAATGACTTAGTACCATACGCAAAATTATATCAATGACTTAGTACCACACGCAACATGATTGCAATGACTTGGACCGCAACCAACATGACATCAATGATTTGGTACCACAAGCAGCATACGTAACCCCAAAAATATACGTAAATCTTGGTCATAAAATCTCATTTTGCATGACAATCCCAAAAATGCTGAAGATGTCTTTATTAAAAACTGGAGACGAGTCTTTTGTCAAAGCTCTTAGAAGTGAGATTTTTACCATGCGTTCAAATATCTTCAATCAAAATGTTGGTGAAATATAGAAGCTTGATGATCATTCTGTGAAAACTAAAGCGATCGTAACAGAGAACTAAACTTCAAAGAAATGAGCTCTAATCAAGTAGCGAGACTACCTCCTCTTTTTGTCAAATTTAATGGGGGTCTTTGGCAATTGTTTGCATTGGAAAATTAGCTACCCTATTAAATGAAACACATGAGCCAACTTGTCTGTGTAGCTGCTTTTTTCACCCAAAAATACACACCGTGCCAAAAAGGTCAACGAATGTCTAACATCAAACGCTCAAATTCCATTCAGTGAGGTTCGCGCATTGATGCTCTACTCCGCACATATCAAGCAATGGTCAAAAAAGTCAATTATCTCACCGAATTAATAACGGAAATTAATAAGAAAAAACACGTAAGAGGGAGTCACAGAAAATTTTAAAATTAAATGAGGAAAATAGTATAAACAACAAGGGGATGAGATCATCCAGGCAAGCTCTATCGTAGCCGGAAAACAGCTATTAATTTCAGATACTTCCAAAGTTGTGTGTCACTTGGATCAAACTGAATTACGTGAATTTGAGTCGGTCATCTTGAGATAAAACATCATTTTTGAAGAAAATATGCCAATTGTCTCAATGCAACTACCTGCGCCTCGATCAGTGAGTTGGGGTGTACTGGTAAGAAAAGTGGGTATTAGGAAGGTGATGAGGGTGTGGGGCTGGGAGGAGAGGTGGATATTTGGGGAGGTTATGAGGCTGTGATGGTGGGAAGAGAGGTGGATATTGGGAGGTTATGAGGGTGTGGGGCTGAGAGAGAGGACAGCTGCACACCTGTGCTACGGTCGCTGCCCAAAACAAGACTCCTGATTTCCAAAAATTTCACGTCACTGAAGCGTCACAACTACCAGCGTTCATCCACAAAAAAAACTAATACTCAAAAACTAATTGAACATTGTTAGGAACTCTGCATTGTGACACTACTATCAGCGTACCTCCAGATAACAAAAATTTATTATTACACTACGTACAACGACGTGAACTTTGGAACTGAGCGTAGCGATGTAACAATCAGCGTGCGTCCAAAGAGAAAAAACACCATTACTCTAGAACAGCGTGAACTTTGTTTGAATACAGCGTGGCGACTCTCCTGTAACTGAACATCCAGGAAGAAAAAAATGCCATTACTCTACGCAATACTGTACTCGACGTCCACAGATAAAAAATAGCATTACTCTATATATAACGGCTTGATCGTTGAGTGGAAATACTATTACTTGACGACCATAATAAAAATTTCTATCACCCTACGACTGTTTGAACTTCGTGTGAACATACAATTACTTGACGTAATGGTACTATTCCACGTCATACTATTACTCGACGTCATACTATTACTCGACGTCATACTACTACTATTCGTCGTAATACAATAGCTCGACGCAATACTGTACTCGACATTCAGAGAGAAAAAATCCTATAACTCGAGGTACGACTGCAGAGCCGCCTCCCCTGCCACAAGCACGCGGAAGAAGGAAAGTAGGGAAGTGAGGTAGAGATAAGAGGGAGGGAAAAGCAAGAAAAGGAAGGATCGAAGAAGAGAGAGCTCATGATCCTAAAGCACGCAGATATTGACATTCGTTTCAAAGTTTCATCGCGCAACGTTTAATTTGAGAAATTTTGCGTTGTTTTCCATGACGTAGCTTAAATTTCCGCGTTCACGTTACTTCCTCCATCACGTAACTTCCTCCATCACGTAACTTCCTCCATCACGTAACTTCCTCCATCACGTAACTTCCTCCATCACGTAACTTCCTCCATCACGTAACTTCCTCCATCACGTAACTTCCTCCATCACGTAACTTCCTCCATCACGTAACTTCCTCCATCACGTTACTTCCTCCATCACGTAACTTCCTCCATCACGTTACTTCCTCCATCACGTTACTTCCTCCATCACGTTACTTCCTCCATCACGTAACTTACTCCATCACGTTACTTCCTCCATCACGTTACTTCCTCCATCACGTTACTTCCTCCATCACGTAACTTCCTCCATCACGTAACTTCCTCCATCACGTTACTTCCTCCATCACGTTAGTTCCTCCATCACGTTACTTCCTTCATCACGTTACTTCCTCCATCACGTTACTTCCTCCATCACGTTACTTCCTCCATCACGTTACTTCCTCCATCACGTTACTTCCTCCATCACGTTACTTCCTCCATCACGTTACTTCCTCCATCACGTTACTTCCTCCATCACGTTACTTCCTCCATCA
Source organism: Morinoia aosen (assembly GCA_030386875.1). Taxonomy (NCBI): domain Eukaryota; kingdom Metazoa; phylum Arthropoda; class Malacostraca; order Amphipoda; family Talitridae; genus Morinoia; species Morinoia aosen. The sequence goes on from CM059558.1 coordinate 24,220,684, forward strand.
CGTTACTTCCTCCATCACGTTACTTCCTTCATCCCGTTACTTCCTCCATCACGTTACTTCCTCCATCACGTTACTTCCTCCATCACGTTACTTCCTCCATCACGTTACTTCCTCCATCACGTTACTTCCTCCATCACGTTACTTCCTCCATCACGTAACTTCCTCCATCACGTTACTTCCTCCATCACGTTACTTCCTCCATCACGTAACTTCCTCCATCACGTTACTTCCTCCATCACGTTACTTCCTCCATCACGTTACTTCCTCCATCACGTAACTTCCTCCATCACGTTACTTCCTCCATCACGTTACTTCCTCCATCACGTTACTTCCTCCATCACGTAACTTCCTCCATCACGTTACTTCCTCCATCACGTTACTTCCTCCATCACGTAACTTCCTCCATCACGTTACTTCCTCCATCACGTTACTTCCTCCATCAATCTGTCTTTCTTTTTATGTAAAGTTGAGCTCACGTGTACAGAGGGCAGATTTTTTTACAGTTTATGGACAAATTTTCTAACGATTGTTCATGAGGAAGGTGGTAAATATTGCCTGACGGTTTGTCGTCACAAATTATTTCTGTAGTTGTGAACGTTGTACACTATTCAGAGCTCGGCATATGTAGCTACTTCAATTTATGGAAGTCTTGCATTTCTCAAGAAAATTTTGAATAGCTGACGATTGCTTCACGTGGGATAAAATAATTGCAGAAGTTTCCGACGAACAGTTTTAAACAGTCTGCACTAAAACGTCTGGACAAAAAACGGAGCTGGACTTGGTGTACTTTTTCATGCAGCCGGCACACACTCGACTGACAATATGTTTGAAAACACATATATTTTCTCAAGACCAACTTTTTCTGGGTGCTATTTCCAATATATCATTTCGTAGCCTACGGCAAATTATCTTCATTTTAGACGAGTTCGAAAAGCAACGAGCGTCAGCGAGATGCGCGCTTACACATAACACTGAGATGTCTCCGTGCCTCAGTCTTCTCTGGTTTTTGTCTCGGTTCAACCCTCGATTCCCTATATATTTGACCCACGCAATACATATCATAACGCCTCAAAAACTCACTTTGGAACCTCGATGCTTATATAAACAGCGCAATACATTTTCGAACGACCCAATTTCGGCATCCTTATACTTCTCAAAATTGCCGAACACACACCTTAACGTCAAAATGCTCATTTAATTATCACAGGATTTAACGGCACTTTCGAACTCGTTTTTAAACACTTTAAATCTTTTTTGAACGTCACAATTCCTATTAAGGGCTACAATTTTAAGAACTTTATTTAGTTCCAAAGATTTTTCAGCATCCGTGAGCTATTTTTGATCCCCACGGCATGGGAACACCAGCAGTATGTCATGGTGCGCTATGAGCTGCAGTTATTTACGGTGGCCGCTCTAACTCTGGTCTAGTCCGACGACAGAGCGAAAAATTCGACACACCTGGGTGTGTCAAACCTTGACTCAAAAGAATTTTGACACATCTGGCAGCGTTAAACCTTGATTCAAAAGAATTTTGACACATCTGGCAGCGTCAATCCTTGACTCAAAAGAATTTTCACACATCTGGCAGCGTCAATCCTTGACTCAAAAGAATTTTAACACATCTGGCAGCCTTAAACCTTGATTCAAAAGAATTTTGACACATCTGGCCGCGTCAATCCTTGACTCAAAAGAATTTTGACACATCTGGCAGCGTCAATCCTTGAATCAAAAGAATTTTGACACATCTGGCAGCGTCAAACCTTGACTCAAAAGAATTTTGACACATCTGGCAGCGTCAAACATTGACTCAAAAGAATTTTGACGCTTCTGGCAGCGTCAATCCTTGACTCAAAAGAATTTTGACACATCTGGCAGCGTCAAACCTTGACTCAAAAGAATTTTGACACATCTGGCAGCGTCAATCCTTGACTCAAAAGAATTTTGACACATCTGGCAGCGTCAATCCTTGACTCAAAAGAATTTTGACACATCTGGCAGCGTCAATCCTTGACTCAAAAGAATTTTGACACATCTGGCAGCGTCAAACCTTGACTCAAAAGAATTTTGACACATCTGGCAGCGTCAAACCTTGACTCAAAAGAATTTTGACACATCTGGTAGCGTCAATCCTTGACTCAAAAGAATTTTGACACATCTGGCAGCGTCAAACATTGACTCAAAAGAATTTTGACACATCTGTCAGCGTCAATCCTTGACTCAAAAGAATTTTGAAACATCTGGCAGCGTCAATCCTTGACTTTTTAGAATTTTGACACATCTGGCAGCGTCAATCTTTGATTCCAAAGAATTTTGACACATCTGGCAGCGTCAATCCTTGACTCAAAAGAATTTTGAAACATCTGGCAGCGTCAATCCTTGACTCAAAAGAATTTTGAAACATCTGGCAGCGTCAATCCTTGACTCTTTAGAATTTTGACACATCTGGCAGCGTCAATCTTTGATTCCAAAGAATTTTGACACATCTGTCAGCGTCAATCCTTGACTCAAAAGAATTTTGAAACATCTGGCAGCGTCAATCCTTGACTCTTTAGAATTTTGACACATCTGGCAGCGTCAATCTTTGATTCCAAAGAATTTTGACACATCTGGCAGCGTCAAACCTTGACTCAAAAGAATTTTGACACATCTGGCGGCGTCAAACCTTGACTCAAAAGAATTTTGACACATCTGGTGACGTCAAACCTTGACTCAAAAGAATTTTGACACATCTGGCGGCGTCAAACCTTGACTCAAAAGAATTTTGACACATCTGGCGGCGTCAAACCTTGACTCAAAAGAATTTTGACACATCTGGTGACGTCAAACCTTGACTCAAAAGAATTTTGACACATCTGGCAGCGTCAAACCTTGACTCAAAAGAATTTTGACACATCTGGTGACGTCAAACCTTGACTCAAAAAAATTTTGACACATCTGGCGGCGTCAGACCTTGACCCAAAAGAATTTTGACACATCTGGCGTCGTAAAACCTTGACTCAAAAGAATTTTGACACATCTGGCGGCGTCAAACCTTGTCTGAAAATAAGTTTGACACGTTTGAGTGTTTCAAACTAAGTCTTGGAAAATGTGGACACATCTGAGTGTTCCAAACCGTGTGTCAAAAATTCTGACGTATCGGGTAACGCCAAACCTTGACTCAAAAGAACTTTGACACACCTGGCTGCGTCAAGCCTTTCCATAAAGAAATTCTGACACATCTGAGGGTATCATCCAGGGAAATTCATTCAATATCGAGTGATGTGGATAGGATTTTACTATACACATACTATCCATGCTTGGAACAGCATATTTTGAAATGCAAGCTCATTTTGAATTTATTAAATTGGAAATTCTACTCTTTCCAGAAACCTTAAATTAATACCCATTTTACATTAATTTATGAATATTTTCGATGCATATGCAGAAGTAAATAATATGATACCATGTTCTGAAAAATACCATATGATGTCTGAAAAACTACCACAACGTGATTTGAAAAACTAACATGTTCAGAGAAACTACAAAATGATGGCTTGAGAAAATACCATGGCATGGTCAGGTCAGAGACATTGCCATATCATAATCTGCGAGAGGATCTGAGCAGCTACCATGCGATGGTCTGAGAAAATGTTTTGCTCTATGGGCTGATGGGATATTTTCTCATGTGATGGGCTGAGAAAATATCATGGTCTGAGAAGCTATAATGTGATGGGCTGAGAAAATATCATGGTCTGAGAAGCTACCATGTGATGGGCTGTGAAAGTATCATGGTCTGAGAAGCTACCATGTGATGGGCTGTGAAAATATCATGGTCTGAGAAGCTACCATGTGATGGGCTGTGAAAATATCATGGTCTGAGAAGCTACCATGTGATGGGCTGAGAAAATATCATGGTCTGACAAGCCACCATGTGATGGGCTGAGAAAATATCATTGTCTGAGAAGCTACCATGTGATGGGCTGAGAAAATATTATGGTCTGAGGAGCTACCATGTGATGGGCTGGGAAAATATCATGGTCTGAGAAACTGCCATGTGATGGTTTGAGAAAATATCATGATGTGAGAAGCTACCATGTGATGGGCTGAGAAAATATCATGGTCTGAGAAGCTACCATGTGATGGGCTGAGAAAATATCATGGTCTGAGAAGCTACCATGTGATGAGCTGAGAAAATATCATGGTCTGAGAAGCTACCATGTGATGGGCTGAGAAAATATCATGGTCTGAGAAACTACCATGTGATGGGCTGAGAAAATATCAAGGTCTGAGAAGCTACCATGTGATGGGCTGAGAAAATATCATGGTCTGAGAAGCTACCGTGTGATGGGGTGAGAAAATATTATTGACTGAGAAGCTACCATGTGATGGGCTGAGAAAATATCATGGTCTGAGAAGCTACCATGTGATGGTCTGGGAAAATATCATGGTCTGAGAAACTGCCATGTGACGGGTTGAGAAAATATTATGGTCTGAGAAGCTACCATGCGATAGGCTGAGAAAATATCATGGTCTGAGAAGCTACCATGTGATGGTTTGAGAAAATATCATGGTCTGAGAAGCTACCATGTTCATGGGTTGGGGAAATATCATGTGATGGCTTGAGAAAATATTATGGTCTGAGGAGCTACCATGCGATGGTGTGAGAAAATATCATGATCTGAAAAACCCCCGTATTATTGTCTGAGATAGTGAAACTTTCTTGTAAAGTACCGCAGACTTTGTTTCACTTTATTTTGACTGTCATCCTGGTGCGTCACCCCGTGACTCGACACTAAGAATTGTGCCCCAACGCGTTATTTTGGCTGGCATGCTCTCGTGCACGTTATTTTGGCTGGCCTGCTCTCGTGCACGTTATTTTGGCTGGTATGCTCTCGTGCACGTTATTTTGGCTGGCATGCTCTCGTGCACGTTATTTTGGCTGGCATGCTGTCGTGCGTCACACCGCACATCAACACCAAGAAATGTCCCGCAACACGTTATTTTGTCGTGCAATTGTGTGTCGATTATAGGACAAGACTGGCGAACAAAATGTGTCAAAATGAGTTGAATTTTTCTTAGTACACTTGTATTTCTGATTGTAAATCTATTAGAGATCTGAGCAAACGCGATTGCATGCAAATGCGCAGGGATTTATTTATCTCCGATACAGGTATCCAGAATGATTTTCTTATCTAAACATTTTATCATTGTAGTAAAAGGTTTGTTTATATAGAACAAAGTATACAGAGGGGCGCTCATGTGCCAACGCACTTCCACGGTGAATGCTTAATTTTGCCAATGTTTCAGTGGCGGATATTTGCGCTGGTCAAATAAAAAATCTCACAATAACCTTGAAGTGAGGAATTCGAAAACGCATTCGGAAATCGTGCAAAGTCTTTTCCATTGCGTTGTGCGCGCTTACCACTACGTAATTAAAACTAATTTTAACAACTTGGCCTTTGAAGTGCACCCGTAAGTGAAGTTGCAATAAATAGCTTGCTTTTGATTAGAATCGTCCTGAAGAGATGCGCATTTGGAGGTAAATACAACTTGTTAATTTGATCTGCTTGTACGTCATACGTTTTTTCGTGGCACCAGGTTGGTCTAAAATCAGGGAATTGCGGAGGGATCTAAGAAGACAGCTAGCTAAACAACTCATCTGAGGTATATACTATCCCTTAATGACCTGATGTTGAGCCAGTGTGAAGGCAAAAGTAGGTGTGAAGTCCGAAGGGTAGAGAGATAACGCTGGTTATAGGCGACGTTTACTGGTAGCGATGTTGCAAGGGGGTAGAACACGGACCAAATGCGACTTTGCAAGTCGCGCACGTCTTTATATAGTATCAATTTGCTGACCAAGCACCCGCACTGCGGTAAAACCGCACCCAGGCGTTGCATCAGCATATGTACGAACATATGTACAGAGAAAGTGCGCAACCGCGACGGCACACACCTTCCCCCATGCCTGATTTATTACAAAATAAACGAATCAAAGGGAAGAATCGTAAATTAAAAATCAACACAGTAAGCTAAAGGCATCCTGGTTAGAAAAACCAAAAAAATAAAAATAATCCTTTCGTGGCAAAAACAACTGCCAGTAACAGGAAAAACAAACGCGTCTAGTTAAATTCGACAAAAAGCATCGCAAAGAAAAACGCAAACACCCCCATCACCAAAAAAACATGGGAAGAGGCGCTGCTCAAGACACGTATAGAACGCAAAAAAAAATTTTGGCACACGAACATTGCAACATAAAAAATTTTCTGGCAACAGAAAACCTTAAAACAATGCACCTCGGCAGGTGTCGTACTAAAAAAAACAAAAATCCGCTAACATGAACACCAGCCATGAAAAACACAATTAACTCTAACATTGTTTTGTGTTAAACAGTTCAAATGCTAACGCAGTAAAAATGAAAAAGAAAATCGCATCGTTGAAACAACAACTAAAAAGTTTTTTAATCAAACAAAAATAAGAAATTGGGCACGCAGATACCTCGACAAATAAAAAATCATTCTCGCCATAAAATTTAAATAAATCAATACATTCGTTAAGGATAATAATAACACGCATGAAATTAAATACACAATGCCTTTAAAATTTTAAGTGAACAACGTATTCGCATAAATTGAGTTATCGATAAACCAAAATGAAGCAAATCATAATTATATACCGGAACACTGCATCGACTCGAGCATCTTCGCGAACATGGTTAAAATGAAATACGTAAAACACAAGCTTGGAAATACCAACTTAATATTAATTCATGAGTAAATATAAAAACATCCGCTTACATCTCTGGTGAAAGATTAACACCGAGCGAAACACGAGTTCTTCGGCAAAGGCAATTTCGGAAAATTTTATAAGAATCAAAACTATTGCCTCGTAGGTAATGAAAAATGATACAGAAAAGTTGAGTTGACATTAAATAAAGCATCATTAAAGTTTTCACCAAAAAGAAACATTCAAAACATCGTCTTCGTTACCGTAGACTTAAAAATAGAAGTTGGATAATCTTATAACCAAACATCGCACAAATTAGAACAGAATTTTTCCACTATTAGTAAAACAACCAATCAGAATAAACAGAGTACCGTAGACTCGTAAAACTTAATTCTATCGGTAACATAACGATATAGAACGTGGAGTAAGATATAAGATAATACGTAACAAAATCGAACACACGCTAGTTTAAGACATCAAGTATGAATATGAAAATCGGGTTTCCAAATTATCGTAATGTAATCGTAATAAAATGTAAACAAAGTCATAATTTTTGAACGACTGAATTTATAATTACCTACTTTCAAGTTTCAAAATTTATTAAACCACGTTTTCAACATTACGAACATGGTAAAGTAACACTGTAAAGTATTAAAACCACATTAAATCTTCAAGGTAAGTTACTCTTTTCAAATCACTGCGCGCGAAGGTAAACTCTTTCAGTAATCTCTTGACTGCGCGCGAAGGCAAAGTCCAGTAATCTCTTCGCTGCATGCGAAGCTTAGCTGCCGCCAAGGCCATCGATGTTTGTTGACAGTTTCTGGGCGCCAGCCTGTCGCAGCCGGACTCCGCACTGCATAGTGCGTAACCCGTCACGTGTTACTTCGTGACTCGCTCGTACTCGCTGTGCTTCTTTGCGGCACAGCAGCATGAATCGCGTTACAGATGTCGTCTTACCGCTCGCACACGCTCGAACTGAAATTGGAAATCAATACAAAAACGATTAGCATGACCTCAAATGAAACAAAAAGAAAACAATAGGAATAACGGCACAATTTCGAAAATGACATCCGTAAATGAAAGAAACAAAATAACATGTGCACGCGGCTCATGTCCCGAGCAGACACGCCTGCTACTGAGCGACCGCCTAATCAACTCAGGCGCCAGCACTCTGCTCGCACAGCGTGCTGGTACCGCGCCATGAAAGCACAAGGTGGACCTTTATACGGTAAATGATTACATCACATTTCACTTATTACGTTACGTTAATGCTTTATACAAAAATTGGAGAACTAAAACGTATGCGGGGTTAAACATGAAGCATACGCAAATACATCAAAAAGAACACGATGGAAAACTTAAGAACATACTTTTTACAGTACGTACACGAAAAGTGTCAATGCAAAAAATCAATATTGACGGTAAATACTCTAAATTTTAATCGTTCAATCAGTTGTAAATTATCCCGGCGAAACTTTTGGGAGACTCGACGATAAATTTTGCATTCTTTTACGTTTGAATAATAAAATACACAACATAAAACTATACTGAGTATGAAATTCGGTTACGCTTGCAAAATGACTTCACCAGTCATGTTCATGCCACGCCGTCGTAGCTTGCCTGGCAACTGTTGCTGAACACAGACACCGGAAATACGGCGCCTCACTGTCTGACGTATGAGTCAGCGTTTGCATGTCGTCTAGTGCTCTTTTTTCTCAGAGTTCAATGTATCGGTGCAGCTGCGTACAGCTCTGCACACTCTGCACACTATTACTCTCGTTACTAGTTACTCTTAACTTAGTACCAGACCACCACGTGTGGTTAATTAACGGGCGTCTATCGCCTCTCATTATTTCTCTCGTATGGTACTTCTGTTTCGCCAGCACAATGACAAACACAATCCACAATGCTACTCTGACCATCATGGTATCACTGGCATTAATTCCTAGTTCGTCAACACGAATATCGTTACAACAATGCCTCGGTTCTACAGATACTAAACCAACGTCTTTACCAGAGATGGCATTGAAACTTCCACCATTAACACTGTCGACTTTGGGTAGATCCGCATTACCGGGAACATCGCAAACATTCGCTTCTCTAAAGCTTACTCACTTAATTGTCTGCGCGAATTACTCAACAGTATTACTCGACCTCGCTGGTAAATGTACCTGGTAACCTTAAACCATTTTACCAGATATATCCACAGACTTGTCGGTATCTTTACCAAGCGCTGCAACGCTTTATTTATTCTCTCACGGACATTCACTCTGCCGCGGTATCTTCTCTTTTTGCTCTATTCTTCTCACATATTTCTCACATATTTCTTCTATCGTACTCAGAGCAATAACATCAGGAATGTATCATCTGAACATCCATTATTACTTACTTCACTTGAAAGAGTATCTTCCAACTTTAATATATTTTTAATTCTCGAAATCACATTGCATTTCTCAGTACATATTTCATCATTATTACATCATTTCAATGCATTGTACTACTTTTACATCATCTTTTAACTAATTCCTGTCATCTTAATACAGCGAATTGTTCTTTCAATAATTGATCCTTTGATCAGTAGTACTTCCTCGAAATCAAAATGCAATGATTCTCTTGCAAACAATTTTCCTCTTACTCTCTAACTGCTTGAACGTTGAGTTTTACAAAGGTCTTCAGCATTACCTTTGGGCAAATTGGAAACGCACCTCCCCCTGCAGCATCCCATCAGACGCAACCAGCAAAAAAATAAATCTCACATGACCTACATGTTGTACAGACCACAGAAGGCATTTAAGTATACTTATCTCTCTGTCGCCAATATATCCACATCAGAAAAAAAACTGTGGTAGGCATTCTACTATTTCGAAAATCACTCGATACTGAAATTTCAGGCATAATTACGTTACAAGTTTCGTCTCTACGTATTACACAAATAACATCACTGCTCAAATGAGTTTAACGTTGCTCAAGATTAAATTTACACAACTAAAACAATACAAAAGTACTTGAAACAGTTATAGAAACACCTCGAGAAAATAGCGCCACTCACTTTTAAAAAATAAGACTCGTAACACCTTGAAAACAGCTCATGTCTAGGGGTCATTGAACACACAGCCTGCTCTCTGCAACTGCAAGTACAGCCCAGCTAGTTTGACCTTGACGCCCGCACGTACTGGCACTGGCTGACGCGCACGCTGCACGCTGCCTGCCTCACGTGCAATGAATAGTTAGCTGCAACGGCACTGTTACAATTATCACCATTAATTGCTGCTTTACTTATCTTAAATTGTAGTTAGAGATGTCGCACGATGTCGTGATCTCTGCCATCGTTGTAGGCGATGCACCGTCACTGCTCCGTCCGTAGCACGAAGTTGACGTAACTGTAGTCGGCTGAATCACCTCGTAGTTGAAGGTTGCAGCTCCGTAACCGACCTCACCGTTGATCTCTGAAGCTCTCCGTCCGTCGATGCTTTCCTTACAATCGATATCTCGTTGCTCTGCAGTCTCTGCAGATAATCTTCGTAGAAAGTATATTTCTTCTCGTCACCAGACGATCTTCAAGGAGTTCTCTCGAATTCTTTGTAGTTATCTCCGTCGTCTTGAGTTGCTGAAGTCACTCGACCCTCTTCTCAAACTTATTTAGGTTTCTCGTCGAATACTTTATCTTCTTTTCTTCTCAAATATATCTTCACGAATTCGTGGGTCCGTCACTGATATGGCTGGCCACCAGTGTGAAGGCAAAAGTAGGTGTGAAGTCCGAAGGGTAGAGAGATAACGCTGGTTATAGGCAACGTTTACTGGTAGCGATGTTGCAAGGGGGTAGAACACGGACCAAATGCGACTTTGCAAGTCGCGCACGTCTTTATATAGTATCAATTTGCTGACCAAGCACCCGCACTGCGGTAAAACCGCACCCAGGCGTTGCATCAGCATATGTACGAACATATGTACAGAGAAAGTGCGCAACCGCGACGGCACACCAGGTTGGTCTAAAATAACTTAAATCTAAGAAGACAGCTAGCGAAATAACTCATATGAGGTATTTACTATCCCTTAATGACCTGATGTTGAGCCAGGTTGGTCTAAAATAACTTAAATCTAAGAAGACGGCTAGCGAAACCACTTATGTGAGATAAATACTATGCCTTGAGGAAGAAGGGAGGTATACATACAATATAATTATTATATATGTATCCACGACTCTTAGTTGCTATACTACAGCTACGGAGTCCCGACAGAATGTTTTCGCTCCTTAACTGCTTGGTTCTCTTACATTTTGTTTTGATGTAGGTGTTTGTTGCCGTAGATGAAAGTCTAACTTCTTAATCAAAGTAGAGAACAAAAATCAAGAAAATTAATCGTTAAAAAAGATTTAGAGACAACTGAAACAGAAACTAAAATACATGAGTAATCGTGAGTCAGAGGATGTGTACGTTTTTTGAGACGTCATATTTATTTTGAAGCTTAAGCAGTGAAGACAGTGCGTGTAAGTTGTTTGTAAGCATCTCAGTTCAATTCCATTCGTCAGAAAGGTACAGTTAGGGCCCTTAAAATTTGTATCTTAAAGTTCTAATGTAAAATTTCAAAGTTCTCTAGCAATTATAGAAAAAGCCTTAAAAAATAAGAACACAAACAGCACAATAAAAAAAATGGAAGTCCGTTTTCACACAAACCTAGCTTCATATAGGCCTGCACCGACTTTCGAGCGTCAGTCAGAAAAAAAAAACGAGAAGAGACCGTCTTTTGCAGCTCTGCCGAGAATATGAGGGAGACGGACCTATACCGACAAAGACGTCTCGCAAATGCCATTAAAAATCGACAGACTTATTCCGGTCGAGTTCAAAGGCGAGCAATATGCGAGAATTTTAATGAGACTACCCGAATATTAATGTTTAGTGGGTGACGCAAGCATGGATGGAGCAGAGCCTGGAGGCTTTAATGACTTTGTATTTTCTGCGAGGCCTGTCGAGGCGCTCATTTCACTCCAACCAAAATCCTTCGCGACTCAAATTAATTTGATTCTACCTTCAGAGATGAAAGCTCCAATATTCAATTAAGGGGGTTGCACTTCGCACAACACTTCTCACTCACGCGTATACTCGAGTAGGTCACGTAGGTGAATTTGTTTCAATCGCAGGTAAAAAGATGTGTGCTTGGGTTTGCCGGAGGAGTGTTTTTTCAAAGCATAATGCAAAATGCACTACTAGTGATGAAAATTAATGCTTATGCATGTGCAAATAAAACGATCTTTCTATTCAATGTAAAAATTGTTCGCACTTCTAAAGCAATATTAAAGATACAACGTCATCGAAAGATGCGCTTCTATTTTGCAAAGTTCAACAATGAACTCAAAATATTTCATGAGAGGCAAAGATCCTAAAGCGCATCGCAAACCGCAGGATGAGTTTTCAGTCACGTCTATTAGAAGATCGATACAGCCTAGACATACTGAACAATACAGCCTCTCATAGAAAAACTACACATCGCAGAATGCTCCCTTTCAGCACTGATGAGAGGCCCTGGAATATCAAGCGTACTCTTTTTATTCAGCAAAGTAGCCCCGAAAAGCTCCGTTTAAATATTACGCTTAAAATCAGTCCTCAGGTCAAGCACCAGTCAGGAAATATTTCGTCTAATTAGCAAGCTCCAAATGAATAAAGCTTCGCGAAATAAATGTGAGCGAGATAGCCGGGCAAAATTCTGCTGCCATTAACAATGAAAAACTCCACTGTAAAAATTAAAGCGAGGCCATCATAGCCAATTCATAGGAAAATGTCCTCGCTTGCGGACATTTGTACAGAATTCTCAAAAATAACACAAAGGGAGATTGAGAGAGCTAAAGGACATGCTATTCAAGCAATACAATGTGAATGATGTTGAACAATCGGTCTGATTCGTTTTAATATCTCAAACGTACATTTTCGCCAGAATTTCTCATTTTATTTTGGTTCATAAAAATGTCTTGTTTTTCTTAGCCATTCTTTGAAGGAGTCCAATCCTTGAAAGTGCAAAGACAACTCGATCAGAACAACACTTGATCATTAAATATTGCGATGGAGGCGCATACATTTCCACTTTCGCTGGTCGGTCGAATCGAAATCCCTTGTAGATTCAGTAGAACGGATAATGAAATGAAGCTAAATTAATTACAAAAAATAAACTTAGATAGAAAACCATGCACGAGACGCAACTCGGTGGAAAAGTGTACAATATTTCCAGAACGTAAAAAATGTTGAGCAGCCTAGTTGTTCTTTGAAAAACTGCTTGCTTTACCAACTTAACTTCAAGTCCCGTTGGTGACAGCACTCAAGACGCAGTATTGTAAACTTGCCCTAAAAACAGAGTGAGCGTCGGCAGCGATAGCAGTTGGTCAACGTACTTGTTACACAAAATCATATAATCTGCATGCTAGTCAAGGAGCTAACATGTTCTGGCATAAATTTTGGCGTCCGAGTCAGAGCACTTATTCAAATAATGCTACCTGCTAGTCAAAGCACTCAGGGAAATAATGATACCTGCTAGTCAGAGCACTCAGGCAAGTAATTCTACCTGCTAGTCAGAGCACTCAGGCAAATAATGATACCTGCTAGTCAGAGCACTCAGGCAAGTAATTCTACCTACTAGTCAGAGCACTCAGGCAAGTAATTCTACCTGCTAGTCAGAGCACTCAGGCAAATAATGATACCTGCTAGTCAGAGCACTCAGGCAAATAATGATACCTGCTAGTCAGAGCACTCAGGCAAGTAATTCTACCTGCTAGTCAGAGCACTCAGGCAAATAATGATACCTGCTAGTCAGAGCACTCAGGCAAGTAATTCTACCAGCTAGTCAAAGCACTCAGGCAAGTAATGTTACCTGGTAGTCAGAGCACTCATGAAAGTAATGCTACCTGCTAGTCAGAGCACTCAGGCAAGTAATTCTACCTGCTAGTCAGAGCACTCAGGCAAGTAATGTTACCTGGTAGTCAGAGCAATCATGCAATTAATGCTACCTGCTAGTCAGAGCACTCAGGCAAGTAATGTTATCTGCTAGTCAGAGCACTCAGGCAAGTAATGCTACCTGCTAGTCAGAGCACTTAGGCAAGTAATGCTACCTGCAAGTCAGAGCGCTTAAGCAAGTAATTCTACCTGCTGGTCAGAGCGCTCAGGCAAGTAATGCTACCTGCTAGTCAGAGCACTCAGGCAAGTAATACTACTTGCTAGTCAGAGCACTCAGGCAAGTAATTCTACCAGCTAGTCAAAGCACTCAGGCAAGTAATGTTACCTGGTAGTCAGAGCACTCATGAAAGTAATGCTACCTGCTAGTCAGAGCACTCAGGCAAGTAATTCTACCTGCTAGTCAGAGCACTCAGGCAAGTAATGTTACCTGGTAGTCAGAGCAATCATGCAATTAATGCTACCTGCTAGTCAGAGCACTCAGGCAAGTAATGTTATCTGCTAGTCAGAGCACTCAGGCAAGTAATGCTACCTGCTAGTCAGAGCACTTAGGCAAGTAATGCTACCTGCAAGTCAGAGCGCTTAAGCAAGTAATTCTACCTGCTGGTCAGAGCGCTCAGGCAAGTAATGCTACCTGCTAGTCAGAACACTCAGGCAAGTAATGCTACCTGCTAGTCAGAGCACTCAGGCAATTAATGCTACCTGCTAGTCAGAGCACTCAGGCAAGGAATGCTACCTGCTAGTCAGAGCACTAAGGCAAGTAATTCTACCAGCTAGTCAGAGCACTCAGGCAAGTAATGCTACCTGCTAGTCAAAGCACTCAGGCAAGGAATGCTACCTGCTAGTCAGAGCACTCAGGCAAGTAATGCTACCTGCTAGTCAGAGCACTCTGGCAAGTAATGCTACCTGCTAGTCAGAGCACTCAGGCAAGTGATGCCACATGCTAGTCAGAGCATTCACTTTTAAGGAATGCTACCTGCTAGTCAGAGCATTCAGGCAAGTAATGCTACTAGTCAGATCACTCAGGCACGTAACGTTACATGCTGGTATTCAGCATGCTTACTTCGTCCACCCACCTAAAAAAACCTGCAGTGAAGCACATCCCGCAAGTAAAACGTCACGCCACCGCTCTTCACGCTGCTCTCATCACGCGATGTTCCGCTTAATTGCGTCTTGAAATTCCCTTCTTCAGTTATTTTTCCTGAGCTAAATTACAAGTGAAGAGCATGCTACTTCGAATCTCGGAGCCCCTGCGTCCTCATCCATCCAACTCCAAAGTAATTGTTTATTCAGGGATGCCAGCACGTGTCGTGCGGGGTGCCCGTTTTCTGCAGGTCAGAGTCGATAACAGCTCTGGTGTCTGAAATACTCACTCGCACATCCATGGAGTTGCAAAAATAGATCTTCTTTAGCGTTGAAGTAAACCGCGCTCAATTTGATCACATACTTCAGGAGACCAAAGGCAATTCCATCTATGTAAAACGGGGCTGTTTGAGCAAGGCTAACGAAACTACGATGTTGTACGCAGAGAAGTTTTAAGCTCGCGTTCGATATGTTAAATGGGGATTACTTTTTAGCGTCACTTGCAACGAAACTCTGCGTGAAATTCTATACGAACTAGTGTCATAATTCAGAGAATATTGCAGCTCAATGACCTGCGTTTCATGAATGCCCTGAGCCACTTCGCTTATTCAAACCCGCGAGCCTTTGTGCGTCGGACAAAGAACACGGTTCGTCTATTAATCTCCGCTGCTATCATCTCTGTGTCCCACACGCTGCAATATTGTCTTTCACGAACAGCTCGACGTATTAAATTTCATGTTTGAACTGCAACCTTCTCTCACAATTAACTTCACGTTGCGGGTATATCGAAAATTGTTGAAGCTCCTCGTGAGCTATGAAGGTATCGGCAGAGATCACACCAGCGCTGCTCACGTGTCACGATTTCTCACTTCAAATCTTCCCAAAATGACACGCGCTCTGCTGTTAGATTTAGATTAGATGTTAGTTTAAGCCTCCCTAACTACAACAAAGACCTTCCAAAGAGAGGAAGGATGAAGGCACCGAATGATGGAAGCACAAATAACTCAAATAATAACAGCTCAATAGATAACACACAAATAACTCAAATAGTAACAGCTCAAACAACTCAAGTGATAAGAGTTCAAACAACCCAAATTATAACAGCATAAAAATACACATAGTATTTGAAAAACACGTGAACTATTGATACAAACAGGCAATGGTAGACTTCACACTGAACGTAAAAGGGACTTGCAAAAAAATAATAAAAACTGAGAAGAACTAGGAAGAGTCGCGAATCCACCTTTAGTTATGCAGAGAAGAACGCACAGAACAGAAGACCAAATGATGCACGCAACAGGACCTCGCTCTTACCAACATCAAAACAAAAGAAAAATCGAACTTCTACTCTTGGCATGAAACGTAATAAAAATATTTGGGAGTTTTAAATCTAATATATTGCAAATAATGTTCAGTAGCAGCAGAAATTGAAAATATAGACTGTGTCGAGGGTCTCGAAGGCACAATAGAACCGAAGATGTTAGAGTAATTATGAATGAACAAAAAAAGAAAAGAGAATATTTGTTTGGCAGTTACTTTGTAGTAGGCTTAGAGAGGAAGCTGTGCTGAAAACCACACACAACACCAAGGTACACTAAGGGAACAATACATAATACCCTGGGACACTAAGGTAACAACATCACGGGACACCAAGGTAATATCGCCATGGGACACTAAGGTAACAACACCACTGGACACCAAAGTAATATCGCCATGGGACATTAAGGTAACAACCCCACTGGACACCAAAGTAATATCGCCATGGGACATTAAGGTAACAACACCACTGGACACCAAAGTAATATCGCCATGGGACACTAAGGTAACAACACCACGGGACACCAAGGTAATATCGCCATGGGACACTAAGGTAACAACACCACGGGACACCAAGGTAATATCGCCATGGGACACTAAGGTAACAACACCACTGGACACCAAAGTAATATCGCCATGGGACATTAAGGTAACAACACCACTGGACACCAAAGTAATATCGCCATGGGACATTAAGGTAACAACACCACTGGACACCAAAGTAATATCGCCATGGGACACTAAGGTAACAACACCACTGGACACCAAAGTAATATCGCCATGGGACATTAAGGTAACAACACCACTGGACACCAAAGTAATATCGCCATGGGACACTAAGGTAACAACACCACGGGACACCAAGGTAATATCGCCATGGGACACTAAGGTAACAACACCACGGGACACCAAGGTAATATCGCCATGGGACACTAAAGTAACAACACCACTGGACACCAAAGTAATATCGCCATGGGACATTAAGGTAACAACACCACTGGACACCAAAGTAATATCGCCATGGGACATTAAGGTAACAACACCACTGGACACCAAAGTAATATCGCCATGGGACACTAAGGTAACAACACCACGGGACACCAAGGTAATATCGCCATGGGACACTAAGGTAACAACACCACTGGACACCAAAGTAATATCGCCATGGGACACTAAGGTAACAACACCACGGGACACCAAGGTAATATCGCCATGGGACACTAAGGTAACAACACCACGGGACACCAAGGTAATATCGCCATGGGACACTAAGGTAACAACACCACGGGACACCAAGGTAATATCGCCATGGGACACTAAGGTAACAACACCACGGAACACCAAGATAATATCGCCATGGGACACTAAGGTAACAACACCACGGGAAACCAAGATAATATCGCCATGGGACACTAAGGTAACAACACCACGGGACACCAAGATAATATCGCCATGGGACACTAAGGTAACAACACCACTGGACACCAAGGTAATATCGCCATGGGACACTAAGGTAACAACACCACGGGACACCAAGATAATATCGCCATGGGACACTAAGGTAACAACACCACGGGACACCAAGATAATATCGCCATGGGACACTAAGGTAACAACACCACTGGACACCAAGGTAATATCGCCATGGGACACTAAGGTAACAACATCACGGGACACCAAGATAATATCGCCATGGGACACTAAGGTAACAACACCACTGGACACCAAGGTAATATCGCCATGGGACACTAAGGTAACAACACCACGGGACACCAAGGTAATATCGCCATGGGACACTAAGGTAACAACACCACGGGACACCAAAGTAATATCGCCATGGGACACTAAGGTAACAACACCACGGGACACCAAGATAATATCGCCATGGGACACTAAGGTAACAACACCACTGGACACCAAGGTAATATCGCCATGGGACACTAAGGTAACAACAAAACGGGACACCAAGGTAATATCGCCATGGGACACTAAAGTAACAACACCCTGGGACATCAAGGTAACAGCCTCCGTTTTCCAGATTTCACCTCATTTTTTTTTAGTACCCGGATGCGAGAGTTCACCTCTTCTTCATCTAACTCCCTTTTGCCAAACTTAACCATTTCTTCTTCTAACCACCGTTCACCAGACTTCATCTCTCCTCTTTACCAGACTTCTCCTCTTTTTCTTCCAGCCCCCGTTCTCCATTCTTCACCTCTTCTTCTTCCAGCCCCCTGTTGCCAGACTTTACTTCATATCTTCACCAGACTTCATACCTTCTTCTTCACCAGACTTCACCTCTTCTCTTCACCAGACGTCACCTCTTCTTCTTCCAGCCATGATTGCTTAACTTCTCTTCTGTTCCTTTTAGCTCCCCGCCACAGCCGCGAGGCCGCGTGACCTCGCCCTCTGAGCGCCAGCTGTCCGCGTCCCCTGAAGTGCCGCTCGTCAGCGTCAGCGGCGTGAGGGAGAGCTACAGCTCACGCCAGGGAAGTTCTTGTCTAGTGTTGCGCACAACCACAAGCTGTGTCGGTCTGGTGTGTCTGGACTTAAAACTGCACAGCCGTGTAACCTAATGCGTATGTATGATACGTCTCGTGGTATTGACATTTATGATAATTGTTGATCGGATGCAGACGTGCCAGAGCATTTTAAATTTTAAAGCATTTAAAACCGCAAGCTGTGTCGGTCTGGTATGTCTGGACTTGAAGCTGCGGCGCCGTTTAACCTAATGCGTGACATTTATACCTATAATGACTGTTGGTCTTATGCAGACGTGCCAAAACATCTTGAGTGTTAAAGCATTTAAAATAAATTTTATAACAGATATGCCTAAGCGCACAGACGGGCCAAAACATTGGGAGCTTAGCTTTGCATGAAGAGTTGCTGCAGCCTCAGTTTTGTAGAATTGAACTGAAAAGTCAAGATTTTGAGGAGTTTCCTTTGTAAAATCCCTATCATTACGAGCATATGTTTTATAATACGCGGTATCGAAAATCACGTATTTGTAAAACAGGAGTCTAATATCATGCAGACAGTATAAATGAGATAAAAAAATTGTCACGCAATCTTCTACAATGAAACGATCTCTTGCACGGAAGTATTTACAGTCAAAGAGCCCACTGCAAAACCAACGCCGTGCAAGCACGAGCATTACCTGACCTTGATCTTTAACTTACAAAAGCTTAAGACAAACAGAAAGTTCACACCAAGCAATGTTTTGCACGGAGATATTTAAAATTAATAATCACACAACAAAACCAACGCCGTGCAAGCCCGAGCATAAATTAAGCTTGACCTTACACAAGTTACGTACGCCTAGAAATATATTTCCAGAGTGCCTCACGCACGAGGTGGGAGCTGCGGTGCACTACATAGCATCCCGTGCTCCGGCTGCGTGCCCGCCACGACAGCCCCAAGCAAGTTGTTGTTGAAAACTTCGTTAGGTCCGAGAAGTCACATCTCGTCTAGGCCGCCGGGGGCACGCAAAGGTCCTGCCTCTAATTTGGAGGGGCCCGCCGTAATTATTTTAATAGCCCATGCGACCGAACCTGAGGTGAACTAAACGCGGGTAAACAAGAGCTAAATTGCGGGCCTCAGCCTCCTGGAGTTAACTTTGGAGCCCCGGTCGCCCAAAGGTAACGACTGCTTTAAAAGTGACGACTTCTAAATCTGACGACGCCATTAGGGAGTTCCCTCAAGCTAAGTGATATTATGTGAACTATCCTCGTGTGCCACGACATCTTTGCCAACGATACCCGCTCACTTTGTAAGGCTGGGATAAAAACTGCTGAGTAGTGCAAGATATTGCGACGTCGGTCTGACGTGAACGATCTGCTCAGTGCTCGGGCTTCTGACTAGAAGAGTGAAATCGGCAGTATGCTAAGTATAAAGTATGCATAAGTGCACTAACTTGTTTCAATGAAATTTCTCACTGAAGCTCTCCTCACAACTCGTTTCACATATTATAGGAACTTACACTACTGTTAAAGACTAGCTAATCCTTAAAAAAACAACGAGACACCTGGAAAAAGCATTTCCTGAAACGCTACTCAATAACTCGACCTGAATTGTACAGGCTATTCATAGCATAGTACAGTTTAGTTTTGGGTTCCTTATCAGACCGTAACTTCAAGTAAGGTGTGTAGAGACATCGGCGCTTAATTTTGTCACTCTCTCCTTCGTCTTTCTGCTGATAATTTTATTTAAAATATTACTCGCAGCTCCTTGGGAAACATTCAAGTTGTACGGAAACTCGTAACCTTAATTAAGTAAATTTTATTATTGGTTTTCAAGGATTTAAGCATCAAAATTCGCTGCGTCCTGCCAATAGTAATAATGTCTAGAGGTGTTGAAGTTAACATTAAACGCTCCTACATAAATCGTAGTATTTCTATGGAGAGATTAAGAAATTTCTATGAAGAGATGAAGAAATCAAATATGACAAATTTGAATCAATTGACCGATTCGACGGAGAATAAAACGCTGCAGATGGCGGCATTTTTGAGCTCAGAAACAACAAGCTTATATGAGATGAACGGTAACAAATTTTACCTTATGAACGATAGCGATTTTTCAGAAACCTAAAATTGGTATCAAAGTGATACAGGTAGAAATGCAAATTTGCCTCGCTCTATTTCTTTTAGATTTGAATTTTCAATAAATTCAAGATGAAATTCATATACGAGATAAAAGTCAAGGATCTAGCACCGTGAGCACAAGAAAATTCAGTCTTGGTCTCATCGATTCCATTCAACTCGGAATAAGAAAAATAAGATTTTTTGTACTCGAAAGTTTTAAGCCTATCCCGAAAGCTATTGTGAAGATGCTCGAATAATTTCACTCGTAAAAGCTAGAATCGTTACAAACTTGTGCAGTCACTCTAGACGTGAAGTGAATTAAAATAACAAAAATTCAATTAAAATTTTGTCCAGGAAGATGCTAAAAACCTTAATTTCAATCTATCATATTCTATACCTTCCAACATAGTATTGCGTTATCCATGAACAAAAAAAAATCATCAAGCAGGTGGGTCGGAACCAGCATACACACGCAGTGAGCATTTGAATGTCCCAGTAAACAAGAAGACGGACTGCGAAATAATAGCTCCGTTGGGCCATCTCTCTGCTCTGCTCAAATGGAGCTTCCATAAAACACAGCGAGTAACTTCCTAATGGCTGCACTTGATCTCGTCCAGCGGTGTAGGGACAAGCGGGTGCAGGCGTACCCTAGCAGACTCATTTTTGATTGCAGTTGGAGGAAATTTAAGGAAGGGAGCTGGAAACTGCGTGCGTTTTGCCCCCCCACTGAAGGGACGTCGCCAGAAAAGTACCAAAAAAGAAGAGAGCAAAGCTGACCATTTATCAATTTAAAAGAGCTATTTTGATCCCTATTCAGTCAGCCGGGACTGTCCCCCAAACACAAAGCTAGCCGTCTGTGTGATAACAACGCATAATCAACCTCTGTGTGTATCTCTGTTACCTAAAGTACAGATTTAGCCATTCCGCCTGCCTTTTATTTTTGAAGTGCAGAATGAAGTTATCGCTTTTCCTTCTGATACAGGGATAGATATTCTTCATTTTAGCTTGCGGCAAAAGTTTCTGGACTCTGTAAAATTCAATTAATTATTTGTATCTTTCGTCAGAGCTGTTCTTTACTTCAAATTCACCATTTATTATCGATCTGAACTTTTTCAATTTCTTCACGTGTAAGTTGGTTTAGGAATGCACCTAGCATTTTTTTACTAAAACACAGCAATTCATCAAAATCTACATTTCTGTCTAATTATAAAATGCAACGTTTCGACGTATCAAACATCATCCTCAGGCTCGAAAAAAAAACAGAATAATTTTCTGTCACATTGGAAAACACGCAGAAACTAACACTTAAGTAATTTAAACTAGATAAGCAGATCACAAAAGACGAAAGCGACTAGACAAAATAACAACCTTTTTATCACAGAAATAGTAGTATGACTAGATATATTGGACACATTCATGAACTTGCACCTTCCCTTAATGAAAACACAAATGATTTTTTCGCTCTCAAACTGTTTAGCAGAACTTCAGCTAGCTATGTGCGACGAGGCTGCTCGACCATTTTGCTCTTGTCTCTCGTGTGATGAACATCTGTTTTTGTACAATGTATCTAGTCATACTACTATTTCTGTGATAAAAAGGTTGTTATTTTGTCTAGTCGCTTTCGTCTTTTGTGATCTGCTTATCTATTTTATATTACTTGAGTGTTAGTTTCTACGTTTTTTCCAATGTGACTGAAAATTATTCTGTTTTTTTCTAGCCTGAGGATGATGTTTGATACGTCGAAACGTTGCATTTTATAATTAGACAGAAATATAGGTTTTAATGAATTGCTCTGTTTTAGGAAAAAATGCTAGGTGCATTCCTAAACCAACTTACACGTGAAGAAATTGAACTACTTCGTCAGGCTGAAAAGTTAGAAAAGATCTGAACTTTATCAATCTCATCGAGTTACTGTTCCGTGGATAGATACTTGTAGGGTAATTCAAACTTCAAGATAATGATTACACATAAATAATAAAAAGTTGCAAAAAGGAGTGTCAAGAAGAATATCAAAAAAGTTAGAATAAAAATTTTTTCTTCGGTTTGTGGGTTAAAAGCTTATAAGTGCGAATTCATAAGTTAAATTCTGACTGTCACCGGACTGAGAACTGAGCAACAAATTTAAAGCGAAATAATTAACAATTTAATACGAATACAAAGATTAAAATTCCACGTAGTAACCTATTGAACGCGAAACTAAAACTCCACGAAAATCAACTGATGCATTTCAGGCCATTTCCGTGCTCTTTTTTTTGTTTCCCCCACCAGGTTGTCCCAGGAAATGGCCACCAGCACAAAATCGGCGGTCAATTTTGCGGCAATTTTCTTGGTATGAGGCCAGTACATCAAAGGCGAGCTGGTGGTGTCCGCCGGCCGGCCTCTGGCTGCTAATTAAAGCGAGCGCAGCTCACAAGCCGGCCGACGGGCACACGGTTGCTGCAACCGCTTCCAAAGAAGCGAATGTTTTACAGATGAATGGAGTCGTTCGTACAAGTGCAAAACTCCTGTGGTTTTTTGAAAATTAATGAAAAAGTGATGGAATAATCAGAGAAAATCTATACAATAAGGCACAGAACCGAGAATTATGCTCGTGTGTGTTTTGAGATTGATGATGAGAGTGAAGTGAACCCTGTGTGAAAGTTACCATACCTTAAATTTCTTAACTCGTTGTCGTTCTGATAGCACGTGCAGAGCCTCATGACAAGTTCAGCAAACACAGCAGTGAGCAAATGTAAAAAAATGATAATGCTTATACATTCATACCAATTTCAAAGACTACTTACTTTATAGTGCGACATTGGGAACTCGTAGAATGCTATGAAAAATTTACTACGTTTTTGATGATATCTTTAAATATTAACGGAAAATTCTACTACATGCGACAAAATATCTTTAAATTTTGACTCGACTAACTGAAATGCCGATTACATGAAGGAAAGTTCCGTTATTTAGCTCAATTCAGAAGCACGTTAGATACGTTTTTTAACTCCGTAAAAACGAGACAAATTGAGGCAATCAAAGCCAAAATCAAAAAATCTTTGTAATATCAACGAAGTACTGAAAAATAATACGAAACAAAAAATTGCAAATTTTAAAATACACACCTTTAGAAAATACTGTGAATGATAGTTATGAATACATTTTCTATCATTGATTTTTAATCCACAAGCAATTATTACAAAACGCGGTCTGTCAAAAGAACGTCCAGTTTTAGAATTAATACTGACAAATTTCAGAGTCTAACAAAACGAGAAATGCTTTCCACTGAAAATTTTATTCTGGAACGGGAAAGTACACCCCTGTCAGGACGTTACTTACCTACTATAGCGCTGAGAACACTTAGAGCACAGAAGTACCGTCTGTCATTCTTAACTTTCACCGAGAAAACATAGAAGCAGTAAAGCAAGAGATGTATATTACAGGTTTGCCTCCATTACCGACTCCATGTAGCGTATTTTATCGTGCTGGCCTCAGAAGAAATATCCAACAAGTATTCTTTGATGCATCAGTGCGCCGAATGCAAGAAGAATAAGGCAGCCAGCCAGGCTTTCTCAGGCAATAATTCTATTACTTGTCATTTTCATGTAATATTTTCGAGTCGAACACTCCTGCAGAATCTAAAGAAAACCTGTGCTCTTTTTACTCTTAGTCGGAACGAGTCACAAGAAAAAGATGAGCACTGGGAGCTTGTCAAAAATATTTCGCCAATCATTTTCCGTTAGCCAGAGCCCGGGTTTTTCTGACTGACGAAAGAATTCTGGACAACGAAGGACTCAAACATCGACCAGAGAGAAGAAGAGAATTAGATTTCGGACTCAGTTGTTTTCTGATTTGAGGGATAGTACGTTCGGTCCAGACAGAGGCACTTCACTGGCAGCATCTTAGTTTTCGACAGAGTTGCAGTGTTGTGGACAACAAAACTGAGAACAAAAAGCAAAGAATATACCCGATCAAACGTGGAAGGGAATCCTTACTGTTTGATGGCTATCGAACGGAGCATCTCACTGTACGATTTGGTGTTTTTACTGTATGAATTCTAGTACTTTAAACACCATTTTTTCTAATTCCCATCGAAGTCGATGATCTCTTCTAGTTAGATGATCTAGATGATCTGACAAACATCAGATGAACCAAGTCATCTTTTGTAAGCACGAGAGAAACAAGAATATTCTAATGCATATTCTAAACTTGCGAGAAGTAAAATAAGGATCATTATTCAGAACCTTCAGTAACAACTAAGCATAATTTCCTGATGCCTCGCTCTTGACTTTTGTTTTCCAACTTGAGCGCTTCGTGTCTCTATAAATGCATTTATCCTGCACAATATTCCGATTTAAATGCCAAGACAGAGAGCATTGCAATAACAAAATAATGCGAGCTACTAAGCCGACAGCACATGCACCTTCCCTCACATTATTAACATATTTGCATATCCTACAAGCTTGTAATTCGTATCTTTTGCGAGGACTCGCAGAGCGAAGGCTCTTGCAATCATTGCAGGTGCACTTAATTGATTGGGATGCGCCAGAAGTTTAACAAAGGTAAGCCTGCAGAAGCCGTGCAATCCTAAGAATGTCCAGACTTACAATCACGAGAAATCCGGGACGCAAAGAGCTTCTGATATGCCTTTGGTATTCCTACCGGACAGTCGGTGCAGCCATAAAGCTTCGCGAATTTTTTGGCTTCCTTTGATGTGCGATCCTCTTCACCATTTGCTGATCGTCCCTGTCATGTTCGCTGGAGCGCTCGAAATGAAAAGCATCTGCATCGCCACATGCAAGTGCTTCGTGCGCGCCAAAAAGATCCCGCAGCGTTTGCTGTTGCGGCAGACTAATTACACATTTATGTTTCATTGTTTTTTTTAGGGCATCATAACTCTAAAACTGCAGTTTCTGAGCTTTCATCTGTAACCAGGGTTGGGCGCTGTGCACACGATATTTCTGATGAGTTTATTAATTGAGTTTAGTAAGTGAAATAGTCGTTATTTCGATATGCTCTCTTTCATTTTGATGACCTACGAGGAGAAGCAACAAGCTCGTTTCCAGTGATCTTTTCCACATATTTTTCTTCGGAAATCTCATGAAAAATTACTGAACGTCACTTTCCAAGATATAATTTGTCAATTGTTTCCATACGAAATATGAGGACATATTTTCTGTTCTCAAGTTATCTAAAGCTATCACGAGATTATCTCATTTGAAGTAGTACTGAAATCTTTAACACATTGATTTCGACGTGACCCATCTATGGTCACTGAAAGAATTTTCATACTGTGGTTAACCCACCGGAAGCTAAAAATACTTAATCAAAACCAAATGAAGGCAAGATCCGTTTAATGTTCATCATTTCCACAATCGAATACAAAATTGACTTTAATTTGAGTTGCATTTCAACCATCAGTCTAGACCGCCTCACTCAGCATGTAAGTTCAATAAATTTTTATAAAATGTTCATTTAGAAATTTATATTTCCGTTCACGAATGGAATGTACTAAGAGTGAAACTCCAACGGAAATGGCCTCGGCTGGGAGAGTAGATGAGGATCAGTTTACATAGAAATACGTACGAATGATTAAATAAATGCTCTGAATGATAAATAATTGCTCTAAAATGTTCTGTGTTATAAAGTCAGAACCCAAGTACGAATCATTGGCAGATTGTTTATTCTGAGTGATAAAATCAGAACCCGAGTACGAATGATTCACACACTGTTTGTTCTAAGTGATTAAATCAGAACCCAAGCACGAATCATTGGCAGATTGTTTGTTCTAAGTGATAAAATCAGAACCCAAGTTCGAATCATTGGCAGATTGTTTGTTCTGAGTGATAAAATCAGAACACAAGAACGAATGATTCACACACTGTTTGTTCTAAGTGATAAAATCAGAACCCAAGTACGAATCATTGGCAGATTGTTTGCTCTGAGTGATAAAATAAAACGCAAGTACGAACGATTGTTTTGAGAGATAAAATCAGAACTTAAGTCAGAACTCATCTCTAAATTGGATTTATCTCTTTGCTTGTAACAAAAAATTTCTAGCCAATTGTGAAACACAAGATTTTAGACACCCTAAACTGCAAAATACAAGACTTTTGATACACTTGAGACACTGCATCATTTGCTGGATACCAAGATCCAATCGATGGCATTGAGTTCAAACAGAGAGAGAGGTCAAATTTTTTTAAACTATTGTGGGAGGTAAATTTTGGCCCATTTTCTTCCGGAGTCCATTAATGGCTGCCACTAAATGCTCGACCAACCACATTAACATAATGAGCGCTATTTGCATTTACTGACTTCGGTAATAATGCTGGAATCCAGGTCGAAACTTGCTCGATTTTAGGGGCGGACAGCGGCCTTCACAGCCGAATGCCCATGCCTTAAAAGATTAGATTAGATTATAAGTTAGTTTAAGCCTCCCTAACCGCTACAAAAATAGAGCGTATCGAAGAGAGGAAGGAGGAAGGCACCATTTAGTATGGAGATAAGAAAATGAGGAATCTATGCAGAAAGGGCATAGAAACAGTAAGATGGGAAATAAGTTCATGAAATAAGATAAAAGTTGAAAGAAAGTCAGAGGTGCTGAAAAACAGGACAGTAGTGAACCGAAAAAAGGTGGTCCTTAACATAACAAAAAACATTTTATTTCAACAAAAAGAAGGCCTACCTAACTCTCAGCTCGGGCCCTCACATTTTTCCCATGCCTTAAAAGCTGACTTTGGTTTTCTGAGTAATTAAAAGGCTGAAAAAGAACATTTTTCTTGACAATAAACTTCGCTAAATTATAGCGGCTCTATTTTAGAGAACGTTCGTTACGACACATAAAATAGGGATAAAATTTTTAACGAGAGGCTGTCCAACTTGCTTTGCGAAGAAATTGTGTTAGGAAAAAGATGCTCGTGGAGCCTCTACGCTTAAAAAGCATTGCTCATTTGAAAATAAATAAAAATTATTTTTCATCTATATAAAAAATTTCCATTTATGTTCATTGATTTAAAAATAAACATTATTGTTAATATATTTACAAATTATCATTATTCCTTATTTGCTAACAAGTAGCTATTATTTCGTTTCTTTCCGTACAGCCACGGGTAAATAATTATTCTGCTCGCACGAACAGGATGAAATCTCCGAGCCAACACGCATCTCACGAGATCAAGGGAGGACACTGTACTGGTCTCACCCAAGGCGCTAAATGGTGATGGTGGTGTGAAAAAGATTGAACGAACCCGTATTAACACATTGACTGCGATGGGTTAACCTGAAGTTCAATATCCAACGCAAATATAAAGTAAAAAGTTGGTAAAAAATTTATAAAGGCAAACATTAACTGAGTAAAATAAATATTATTAATTTAAAAACATTGTTAAAAAAATTTCAAAAGACCCATCGATGGGTCGTTAGCTGGAAGAAGTTAAGCACGACCCACCGTCGGTAACACCGCAAAGAATGAGTCAATTGAAGCAATATGTAATTTATGGCTTTATTTATTTTTCTTTAAGCGTGGAACTCATGTTAGGCTTGTATTGTTCTATTTCCTAGTTTTTCTTTCTGTCCTGAATGCCACCGACAAGCACTCAACGATGAATCATAAGAATTTCAGCAAACTTTTTCAGCATGTTGTAAATTAACTTACCCTCATCATTCCATGCCTTCATTCAATAATATTCCAGAGAGTCCCAAATATTTTTCACTGGTCCAAACATCTAAACACAAAGTTTTGCTGGTGTAAATAACGTTATCATCATTCCAGACCTTGACTCAATTTGATTTCACGGAGGCTCAAATTTTATTCACTATTCCATTAAATCTGAACACCAAGTATTTCTGGTTTAAATAAACTTCTCATCATCCTTCTAGACCTTGACTCAATTTGATTTCACAGAGGCATAAATTTTGTTCACTGGTCCAACAAATTTAAACAACAAGCATTGGTGCAGAGTTCGCCCGCCGCTCCCTGATCTGACTGAGTACAGCCCCCTCTTGACTTAATGCCCTCTTGATTGACCTCGACTGTTGTGATCCGAGTTGTTTTCATGCGTGTAGGCTCAGCCTCCTCAGCGAGGGAGCTCTCAGCTCGTTCATCCTACCGGTGTTGTTTGTGCTTTGTAGAATTAATCCCGGGTAAATTATTCTCAGCCGATAAGTGTTGCTTGTTTCAACACCAAGATAGATTATTCTCAACCGGTAAATATTGCTTGTTTCAAAATCTAGATAGTCTATTCTCAGCCGATAAATATTATTTCTTATTTCAACACCAGTTGGTTTCATCTTCTATTCTCCACGGATAAAGGTAGTGATGGTAGTTATCTTAGTTTCATCTTGATCTTTTTGACCCGGGCGATATTTTTGTGATGTCACGGGAACAGTTTCTCCTAGAGGATGTCAGTACTACCGACTTCAAAAAATGCACAAAGACGGAGGTTTTTTTGATCTCAATGGATTCACGTCGTGTTGCCTGCACTCATTTGACGGGATAAAAAATGTATGCTTCTTTAAAAAAGTTGATGAAGACGTGTTGAAGTAGCATTTGCTTTCTTTTTTCTTGATGACAATAAAAGTACCAAAACTAGAAACAAAACGTTCTAGTTTTCTTTCACTTGTATTGTGACCTGCGCTGTTTGATGCTGTTTGGCGCGATCATTGGCATGACACCAATTGACGTAATGATTGTATAACACCAGTTGACATGATGATTGGCATAATATTAGTTGACGTAATGATTGACATTACACCACTCGACGCGATGATAGACATTACACCAGTTGACGTGATGATTGACATAATACCAGTTGAATCGATGATAGACATTACACCAGTTGACGTGATGATTGACATAATACCAGTTGAATCGATGATAGACATTACACCAGTTGACGTGATGATTGACATAATACCAGTTGACGCGATGATAGACATTACACCAGTTGACTTGATGATTGACATAATACCAGTTGACGCGATGATAGACATTACACCAGTTGACGTGATGATTGACATAATACCAGTTGACGCGATGATAGACATTACACCAGTTGACGTGATGATTGACATAATACCAGTTGACGCGATGATAGACATTACACCAGTTGACGTGATGATTGACATAATACCAGTTGACGCGATGATAGACATTACACCAGTTGACGTGATGATTGACATAATACCAGTTGACGCGATGATAGACATTACACCAGTTGACGTGATGATTGACATAATACCAGTTGACGCGATGATAGACATTACACCAGTTGACGTGATGATTCACATAATACCAGTTGACGCGAGGATAGACATTACACCAGTTGACGTGATGATTGACATAATACCAGTTGACGCGATGATAGACATTACACCAGTTGACGTGATGATTCACATAATACCAGTTGACGCGAGGATAGACATTACACCAGTTGACGTGATGATTGACATAATACCAGTTGACGCGATGATAGACATTACATCAGTTGATGTGATAATTGACATAATACCAGTTGACGTGATGATAGACATGACACCAGTTGACGCAATGATTGACATAATATCAGTTGACGTGATGATTAGCATAACACCAGTTGACGTGATGATTGGCATAACACCAGTTGACGCGATGATTAGCATATCACCAGTTGATGTGATGATTGACATAACACCAGTTGACGCGAGGATAGACATTACACCAGTTGACGCGATGATTAGCATATCACCAGTTGATGTGATGATTGACATAACACCAGTTGACGCGAGGATAGACATTACACCAGTTGACGCGATGATTAGCATATCACCAGTTGATGTGATGATTGACATAACACCAGTTGACGCGAGGATAGACATTACACCAGTTGACGCGATGATTAGCATATCACCAGTTGATGTGATGATTGACATAACACCAGTTGACGCGAGGATAGACATTACACCAGTTGACGCGATGATTAGCATATCACCAGTTGATGTGATGATTGACATAACACCAGTTGACGCGAGGATAGACATTACACCAGTTGACGCGATGATTAGCATATCACCAGTTGATGTGATGATTGACATAACACCAGTTGACGCGAGGATAGACATTACACCAGTTGACGCGATGATTAGCATAACACCAGTTGATGTGATGATTGACATAACACCAGTTGACGCGAGGATAGACATTACACCAGTTGACGCGATGATTAGCATAACACCAGTTGATGTGATGATTGACATAACACCAGTTGACGCGAGGATAGACATTACACCAGTTGACGCGATGATTAGCATAACACCAGTTGACGTGATGATTGACATTACACCAGTTGACGCGAGGATAGACATTACACCAGTTGACGCGATGATTAGCATATCACCAGTTGATGTGATGATTGACATAACACCAGTTGACGCGAGGATAGACATTACACCAGTTGACGCGATGATTAGCATAACACCAGTTGATGTGATGATTGACATAACACCAGTTGACGTGATGATTGGCATAACACCAGTTGACGTGATGATTGGCATAACACCAGTTGACGTGATGATTGGCATAACACCAGTTGACGTGATGATTGACATAACACCAGTTGACGTGATGATTGGCAGAACACCAGTTGACGTGATGATTGGCATAACACCAGTTGACGTGATGATTGGCATAACACCAGTTGACGTGATGATTGGCATAACACCAGTTGACGTGATGATTGGCATAACACCAGTTGACGTGATGATTGGCATAACACCAGTTGAAGTGATGATTGGCATAACACCAGTTGACGTGATGATTGACATAACACCAGTTGACGTGATGATTGGCATAACACCAGTTGACGTGATGATTGGCATAACACCAGTTGACGTGATGATTGGCATAACACCAGTTGACGTGATGATTGGCATAACACCAGTTGACGTGATGATTGGCATAACACCAGTTGAAGTGATGATTGGCATAACACCAGTTGACGTGATGATTGGCATAACACCAATGATGTGATGATTGGCATAACACCAGTTGACGTGATGATTGGCATAACACCAGTTGACGTGATGATTGGCATAACACCAATGATGTGATGATTGGCATAACACCAATGATGTGATGATTGGCATAACACCAGTTGACGTGATGATTGGCATAACACCAGTTGACGTGATGATTGGCATAACACCAATGATGTGATGATTGACATAACACCAGTTGACGTGATGATTGGCATAACACCAGTTGACGTGATGATTGGCATAACACCAATGATGTGATGATTGGCATAACACCAGTTGACGTGATGATTGG
Source organism: Morinoia aosen (assembly GCA_030386875.1). Classification (NCBI taxonomy): domain Eukaryota; kingdom Metazoa; phylum Arthropoda; class Malacostraca; order Amphipoda; family Talitridae; genus Morinoia; species Morinoia aosen. The sequence continues at coordinate 24,252,585 of CM059558.1, forward strand.
CATAACACCAGTTGACGTGATGATTGGCATAACACCAATGATGTGATGATTGACATAACACCAGTTGACGTGATGATTGGCATAACACCAATGATGTGATGATTGGCATAACACCAGTTGACGTGATGATTGGCATAACACCAGTTGACGTGATGATTGGCATAACACCAATGATGTGATGATTGGCATAACACCAATGATGTGATGATTGGCATAACACCAGTTGACGTGATGATTGGCATAACACCAGTTGACGTGATGATTGGCATAACACCAATGATGTGATGATTGACATAACACCAGTTGACGTGATGATTGGCATAACACCAGTTGACGTGATGATTGGCATAACACCAATGATGTGATGATTGGCATAACACCAGTTGACGTGATGATTGGCATAACACCAGTTGACGTGATGATTGGCATAACACCAATGATGTGATGATTGACATAACACCAGTTGACGTGATGATTGGCATAACACCAGTTGACGTGATGATTGGCATAACACCAGTTGAAGTGATGATTGGCATAACACCAATGATGTGATGATTGGCATAACACCAGTTGACGTGATGATTGGCATAACACCAATGATGTGATGATTGACATAACACCAGTTGACGTGATGATTGACATAACACCAGTTGACGTGATGATTGGCATAACACCAGTTGACGTGATGATTGGCATAACACCAATGATGTGATGATTGGCATAACACCAGTTGACGTGATGATTGGCATAACAACAGTTGACGTGATGATTGGCATAACACCAATGATGTGATGATTGACATAACACCAGTTGACGTGATCCTCACCGTAATGTTGCCAGTTGACGTGGTGCAGGCAGGCTTGTGACGGTTTCCGCGATACTGCTTGGCATGAATGGTCAGACTTGGAAGTTTATAACTCAACGTAGTAGTTAACAGTGACTTGGAACAGCAATTCAAGTATTTTACGAGCTTTTCCAAAATAAATTAAAAATATATGCAGTAAACATCACGAAAGCTGAGTTTTACCGACGCACGCCTAGACACCCATTCTCCCTCCTGGAGCATTCACGAATGTTGTGCTAGGTAGACAAACAATACAGAACAATATAGCAAAACAATACACTGAAGCAATATAGTGATGAACAGAAACAATTTAGAGATGAATAAATATCACAGACACCGAACGTGCCTTCAAAATCGCAATGTTCTTCCAACAGAAATTACCTTTTAATGGAGCTTGAAACAACGAGCGCGTGCATAAAATTCCAGTAAAGCTAAAATTGATCTTGTGATACGAAGAAAACGTCCACTAAAATAAGAAATGCTACAATTTTTAAAAAATGCTTCCACCGAAGATTTTTTTTATTTGTGCTGTCAAATCAATTTCAAAATCTTCTATGTTTGAAAATGACGGCAATGTGTGAAATTTCATCAAATTCCGGGTGACTTCTGTCACTGCCTAATGAATTCAAGACTTTGCTTGTTTGTGTGATGGTAGTCATAATTTTATGGTTTTTCCAAATAAAACGCAGAGAAATTGTCATAATTAAAACCTTTTGAAATTTGAAATACGCATAAAATTCCAATTTAATTTTACAATTTCATAAAGCTCCTGCCATGAAATTTTAACCCTTGAATATAATAATGAACAAACTCTGTGTCTTTCAAGAAGGACAGATTTTTCAGTAATATAATTCTGCCTGTATATTCCTATAAAAACTGTGCGAGGCACCAATAAGACATTGCGCTTCATTATTGAAGGGTCACCTTACTGGCAGCTGACTTGGTAAAGGCAGCCCTCACGACGTGTGCGCGAGGCGAGGTTGCGATCGTTACAACCACCTCACGCATAATTCACCGATCGTCATTTTCCTGTACATTAGCTCTAAATACATACGGTCAGTGTGTATTTTAGAGCTAATTTAAGAGCACTAACTTGTTAAGGTAAGTACTTGTTAAGTATTGCCCATTTTTGAGCACTTTTGAGCACTAACAAGCACTTGTTAAGTAATGCGCATTATTGAAGACAAAAAAACACATCTACATAGCATGTAGATTGAAAGGGCAAAACTTCTTGGGGAAAAAACACTCATTGGGTGTCTTTCCCATACGAAGTTTCATACTTGAACTCTGACATTAGTTAAGAAGTACGAGGTACATGAAAATTCGCAAAACTACCGAAAGTCTCGATTTACGTTAACATTTAATTACGTTTCCACTGAAAATCTATTTGCGCTCGCGTTCTAGGTTTAATTGTTGAAAACTTCCTCGACGCCAATTCAATTCTTCTTCCAGTGAGAAGAAAATACGAAGCTAGTGGCGCTCAGTGTGTTCACTTTTTGAAAGAATGCAATTAGGAAACCTTTTCCGAAAGCACACGAGTTTTATTTGATTCGAAAAACGACAACCTGGTTTCCTTTTAGGATTACTATAAGGGGCGTCAGTTCAGCGGTTAGTCAAACGCGTGGCGTTAAAACCGACACACAAACAATCCAAGGTCAACGTCACGAACGCTGGGCTGAATGAAAAAAATGAAGACTATGTGCTCAGGTTATAATCTACAAATTAAAATGCGAGCGCAGATTTGCATTGACAAACCGAAACGATGAAGGCTAATTTAATTTCAAGTTTTTAATGTATAAAGGAAAATTTAAAATTCTAAAATGAAAGCAAGAACACTGGGCTCAACACCGAAATTAAAATTAAGAATGCGAATCAAATTCCCATCTAAAAGAGTAAACGCGTTGTTCAAATCAGGAATTAAAAATATGAATTGAAATATGAATTCACAATTTAAAAACATGAACACGTGGTTCATGCCAGAAATTAAAAATACGAATGCAAATGAAATTCACAATTTAAAAGCATGAAATTCACAATTTAAAATCATGAAATTCACAATGTAATAGCTTTGTTCATGTCAGAAATTAAAACTAGAAATACGATTGAAATTCCGAATTTAAAATCGTAAACGCTAGGCTTAAGCCAGAAATCAAAAGCATGAATGCGGATTCAAATCCCTAAATTGAAGGTCTTTGAAAAAGCGGAGTTGCATTGAAATGAGATAGCGCGTTGACGTGGCCGCGTCGAGCCTGCCTCCGCGCTATGCTGCCTAACTGCGTGCTGGACAAATTAGCGCGAAATTAGCTCCGTAAAACTTTTAGACCCGTCACCTAATTCACCGATGGCAGATTTAATTAATTCAATGGAGTCCACAGATAGTTTGTTTCCTTAGTGCAGTGTTTAATTAGGAAAAAGCTTTGAGTGAGAGGCTCGAACAAATGGGCTTCCGCGAGGGGTGGAAAACTTTGTCTATCTCGTAGCGTACGTTCATAAGTTCACAAGTTACAGTAGAAAATCGTTCCTTCTGAAACAGGAATCGAAACTTTAGTTTGGGCAGAAAAAAATGAAATAATAATTAAAAGTCAGTTAAAGATAATGGCGTTTCTTCACGAATATATTAGTTCCCAGAGATAAAAAAGAATAATTAAATGGCTATTAAAGATAATGGCGTTTCTTCACGAGTATATCAGTTCCTACATAAAAAAAGAATAATTAAATGGTTATTAAAGATAGTGGCGTTTCGGCACGAGAGTTTGAATGTGTTGTGCTTATAAAATAGTTCGTATGTAAATTTGTACATGAGTTAAGACAAATTCTGGTCTATAATTTTGTGACTCGAGGGAATTATTAGGTTATTATGCGTCCAATATAATGATTTCTCAGATCGTCACTAGGCTTGAAGCTTGCTACTCCATCTTCCAAACATCCTCGATTTCCTAACGTCGCTTTTGCTTCTTTTCTTAAACAGAGTCTATTTAAACTAGCATAAGATTTGGGAAATATTTTATGTATTGATCTTGGTCAATGAAAGCACCCATTGATTAACAATAGCACGTTGCCTCCTTGTTTTTTCTTGTGTCACCACAACTGCATCGAAGGGCATGCTAGCTCACGTGTATGTGTGTATGTCCGTATTAAAGCAGCAATATAATTTTTTAGTTTTAATTTCTAATATGAAAGTATGTTGACATCTACGGATGGACATGTTGATATCTGCAGAGATTTGTTATTATCAGCTGACACAGGCCCATGATATGAACAGGGAGATGTTTTGATTTTAGCAGAGAAATGTGTTGATATCAGCAGAGAGATGTGTTGATATCAGCAGAGAAATGTGTTGATATCAGCAGAGAGATGTGTTGATATCAGCCGGGAGATGTGTTGATTCAAGCTGAAAAATACATCGATGCTAGCACAGTATCATGAAGACATTCTGAGAGCCTATGCTTGGAATTCAACGAACTCAAACTCTGTCCAAGTAATGCCTAAGCAAATTGATGACGCCAACTGCCGTGAGCAATCGTTGAAAATTTCTAAAAAGTTGAAAGTTTTTCGCAATAAATATCGCATAAAATGCGCTGGTATAAGGGGTGAATATTCTTAAATTCGTTCACTTGAAAACGAAATCTAAAGACAGAATGTTATCGTTCGGTCGCATGCTCCCACAAATCTATTCATATACCTATAAAATTTTGATAACCTTGGTGGTTTGCCTGGTCGGCTCGCTGAGTTATCACAGTTCACCTAATATTCTCGCCAATGAGATATGCAAATATTCAGCGCAAATATATCAGCAACAGTAATAGGCGAAATTTAAAATTCCAAAAGCTGTACTGTAAATGCAATTTGTTGCAACTGTCGATTTTACGAAGAATATGTCCTAAAATTGTATGGTATCCACAGTATAGCGGATGGTCTAGTTTTGTACTGATGCACTCAGAACTTACCAAGAAAAACGGAAGTGACTTCAACTTTCATGTGACAGGCTTAGCTAATATTTCAGTCTTTTAGCCCGCACAAGTGATTACTGCGGCAAAAGAGACAAGCTCAGGACGGACATCGATTGCTCCATTAAGAGCCCAGGCTGCGCTGCAACTCACCTTTTCACTGTGAACAGAAGTAAGTACGTACGTCGAAGAACGCCAGAGATGGCCTGGCTTTAACAAAGACACCGAGCTGCTCCGCGTTCGCTGTCCTCGAACAAAGGAAGACCGTAAAAAAATTGTTCATAATAGACACGGTTCGATTTTCTTTGTCTTTTCGCGCTAACGAATTAGAGAGCATTTCTTCGCTCGTTGAGTGTCTCCAGATGTTTCGTTATTCAGGTGAGAAAGTCTTATTGCACGCGCACTAATACTTCATGCTATTCAATGGCTTAATACAAGTCACTAGAAATTTATCGCACAACCTTTTTTCTGGAAATTTATAAAACAACTTGAATTGACAGAGCACACATACGGATAACAATTATATACCTACTAGATAGTAATACTTTTAAATATATTTCCTCTAGCATTACATTAAAGCAAATATCGAAGTGGCTTCCCTTTTGCTGCTTTAAAAAACTTCACACACACGACGAAATTCTCGATGATGAATAGCAAGTCTTCATGCAATAGACGGTCCCACTCTCAGCGCAGCGATTGCTTCATGGCGTATAAAATTTTGTGAGGCCTACCACATGGTGTAGTCCATGGGGTTGAGATCCGGCGAGTAGGGCGGCCATTCAGCAGGCGTGATGTAATCCGGAAAATATACCTTGCACCATTCCTGAGTCACTTTTACCTGGCGGGCAGGAGCCGAGTCCTTCTGAAACGTCCATTATAAATCTTCAAAATGCTGCTTAGCCCAGCAGTTACTACGGTCTCAAGAATCTTGAACGGAACATTCATTGGTCAATTTTGACTCTTTGACCGATGAATACAAGGAGTATTATAGAACTGGCAAAAATTCCTCCCAACCGTGACCGACTACGGATTTTGGAGGTGTTCGATAATCATAATTGCAGAACTGTCGGAAAGCTCGGTGGCCAACTGCTGTCGATTTGATAAGTGTACGCACTCTCTGAGGTGAATATTTCTTCGCCTGTGAATTGGATGCGTTCCCATCGTACACCTGCAGCCCGACGCTTGAGTTAGGCATTGTTAGGGGTGCACTCACTTGTTGTCTTCGGTAAGGAGCTGAACTTTTTGTACAGTAGCTCGCAGGGCTTGAGCCGCAGTTCTTTTTTAGCCATTAGTCGAATAGATCTGCAATTGATTCCTTTTTCGCGGACGATTGTTCTCATAGAGACGCTCGAATTTCGGTCAACTCGCTTTTTGGTGAGCTTGCGGTTTTTGGACGTAGTGATGGTACGCTTTCTTCGTCGTCTAGGACGATTTCCATCATGACTCAGCTCCTTATATTATTGCACTGCATCAGAGACCGTCTTTTTGGAAACTCCGAACAAATAAACTGTTTTCCAATGACTTTTCTCACCCAAAACTTCAGTAAAAATGCACCTCGTTTACCTGAGATTCTAAAAACCCTCAACAATAATTGATCCCTCCCATACTAAAAACACACTCAGGTAGGAAAGTAACCTAAGTACTAAAAAAATTTCTTGCAACCGTTCAATATATTTGTGGCAGGATGAGCTCATTTTTGTGCATGGGAGTTTTGTCCTGTTGTATTTAGTGCAAAGCATAGGTTTCAATCACTTGTTGAACCAACTGTTTCTCTTATGAATTATTTATACTGAACTTGATTAATTTAAGAAAAATGGTCTGAATTAAGAACAGTAAAACTTAACACTCGTTATAAAAATTCGAATTTTATTGATTAAATATTGTAGAAGTAAAAATGAATTGCTCGATATTTCAACAAATGTTTTTAATCTCAGCGCGTTCATCTGAGCTGTATCTTATTTGCAGTAGAATATTTCGAGAAAAGAGGAATTTAAAGCGAATAATTTGAATAGAAACTATAAGAACACAATCCTTGAATAGAATGTGCAAATTCTCGAACCTGTTCATTTCATTATGTCGTTTAACCAATAAATTCCGAATGTTTCGCCGAGCAACAACCTAGCAGGATGTAGCGACAGACTAAATAATAACTATTGCTTGCTTTTTGTGTAACCTTCCATTCTAGATTAGATTAGATTATAGGTTAGTTTAAGCCTCCATAACCGCTACAAAAAAAGAGCGTATCGAAGAGAGGAAGGAGGAAGGCACCATTTAGTATCTATATTAGGGAATGTGGAATCTATGCAGAAGGGGCATAGAAACAGTAAGTTGGGAAAGAAGTTCATGAAAGAAGATAAAAGTTGGAGAAGAAAGTAGAAGGTGCTGAAAAACAGGACAGTAGTGAACCGAAAAGGGTGGTCCTTAACATAGCAAAACATTTTTTTTTCAACAAAAAGAAGGCCTGCCTAACTCAGCTCGGGCCCTCACATTTTCCCCCTGGGAGCACCAATTCCAATAGATACAATAGTTGTATCCCCCTGAGGGGACCTTCCATTCTAATTAAACGAGTTAAAACTATACTACGAAGCGAATAATTTTTCAACTAACGCTCTGTGACAAGCTAAATAGTTACCAATAGTAAGTTAGTTATAGTTATGGTAATAGTTATGGTAACCAACGCACGACACAAGATGGTAACCAACACCCGTCACAAGATGGTAACCAACACCCGGCACAAGATGGTAACCAACACACGGCACAGGATGGTAACCAACACCCGTTACAAGATGGTAACCAACACACGACACAAGATGGTAACCAACACGCGGCACAGGATGGTAACCAACACACGACACAAGATGGTAACCAACACCCGGCACAGGATGGTAAACAACACACGACACAAGATGGTAACCAACACCCGTCACAAGATGGTAACCAACACACGACACAAGATGGTAACCAACACCCGGCACAGGATGGTAACCAACACACGACACAAGATGGTAACCAACACCCGTCACAAGATGGTAACCAACACACGACACAAGATGGTAACCAACACCCGTCACAAGATGGTAACCAACACACGACACAAGATGGTAACCAACACACGGCACAAGATGGTAACCAACACCCGGCACAGGATGGTAACCAACACCCGGCACAAGATGGTAACCAACACCCGGCACAAGATGGTAACCAACACACGGCACAAGATGGTAACCAACACCCGGCACAAGATGGTAACCAACACACGACACAAGATGGTAACCAACACCCGGCACAAGATGGTAACCAACACCCGGCACAAGATGGTAACCAACACCCGGCACAAGATGGTAACCAACACCCGGCACAAGTTGGTAACAACACACGACACAAGATGGTAATCAACGCAAGGCACAAGATGGTAACCAACGCAGGGCACAAGATGGTAACCAACACCCGGCAAAAGATGGTAACCAACACCCGGCACAAGATGGTAACCAACACCCGGCACAAGATGGTAACCAACACACGGCACAAGATGGTAACCAACACACGGCACAAAGCGAGGGGCACTCACGTCTCGCTCTCCAATACCCAGCGTGTTATTTCTAACCCATTTACGGACCTTAATGACTAGTTCATTCTTTCAATAACAATAAAAACTTTCTAGGAACGAAATGAACAGTCATGTTCCCAATGAATCACTCGGCGGTAAATAAATTGGATATCGTAGTGCTAGCAATAGGTACTACGTCGAATTTATACCACCCTCATCTTGAACACCACATGAAATATCGTTCATTTCCCGAGGGTAGTCTTTTTTTAGGTGTGAAATAACATGCAATAACACCCCACTGAGAGCTGTAATGCGTCATACGACGTCGAATTTACACATCAACCCCATCCTACACACCACATAAAATACCGTTCATTTCCAATGTGTGGTCTTATTTTAGTTGTAAAATAACATACAATACACCCACTGAAAGCTACAATAGGCCATACGACGTCGAATTTACACATCTACTTCCACCTCACCCACCGCATAAAATACCGTTCATTTCCCATGAGTAGTCATTTTCTAGGTTTGAAATAGCATACAATACACCCACTGAAAGCTGCAATAGGTCATATGACGTCGAATTTACTCATCTACTTCCACATCACCCACCGCATAAAATACCGTTCATTTCCCATGAATAGTCATTTTCTAGGTGTGAAATAGCATGCAATACACCCACTGAAAGCTGCAATAGGTCAGCCCAAGGGAGGAATTCAATTCACGGCTCCACGACGCGACGCGACTGTACAGGTTGAGTCAGTCCAGCCTCGTGATGACGTCAGTCGCGTGAAAACGTGACCCTGAGCTCTGAAGTGTTTTAATTTAATTTGTTCAAATAATTGGTTGGTTTAATGTAATTACATAATATAATTGAAAAATATAATTTAAATTAAAGTTAAATTTAAATTAAAAAAAATGACGGTGTTTAAAGTTAGATAGAAAACTCAAGGTTTGAGTCCTTTTCCTTATTCAGCGAGATGAATTATCGAGCAGACCTTTGTTGAATGTATACCTTGTTTTAGAAGTGTGTTGTGAATGTATTAACGCATGAGGTCTCGCATGTGAGTTTGAAAATTTCTTGAGAATCAACGCGCAATGTAACTTCATCTTCCGTGTAAAATTTGCTGTAAGCAAACACAAAGTTGGCAATGCTGCTTCTTTGCCATCTGATTAGTATTCAAATTTTACTTAAACAATGCTCAAACCTAAGGATTTTATCTAGAAAAAAGTACAGAGCATTGTCAAGTCGACAGAAGAAGCAACGAGGCGGGTAGTACCGCAACAAAAACAAAAGTTGTTCAAAAATCTGGCCCCAGAACACGTTCTGAGATCTTTTTTTCATCACAAGTACGAAAATTTATTCGACTCATGGTTAATTCAGGTGCAAAGACGAGTATTTTTCCTCTCCAAACATAGAAGGTACAAAAGTAGCGTGACACACAAGGTAAGATCACAAATATGAAAGTTCTTCAGAAAGTATTATTTGCGCGTAATATTTTTCAATAGAAAAACGAATTTAATATCGCGATCGTGTTTTCATTCAGGCTTCACTAGGAGATTGTAACTGACTTCTGTTGTATCTAAAAGTAAAGCTGAGCCAGGAAACTAACTTTTTTCGGTCATGTAAAAAACTTGTGAAGTGCATGTAAAAACACTCCACATCATCAAGGTCTCGTTCTTCATTAACAATTTCCGACAACTGATCTCACCAAGCACTCCGTTCCGTAACAGACGATCAAATTCCAAGTACTATGAATTGAGGTATAAATAGCACGAAATCAGGTCGGGCTCACTGTTTCTCTTTGGGCATTGTAAACTGAGGTGAAAGTGGATCAAGTTCAAGTAAAAACACGAGCCCAACACACACAATTTGAGGTCGTGGTGTTGTCATCCTCAGCGTCCGAACGTGCTGGGATTTTCTCAGCTAATGAAATTTTGTAATTTGTAGTATTTGGGTATCAAAGATACAACCTCAGTGAAATCAAGACTCAAATCAGAGCTCCAAAAATATACGTCGGATTTGTTATATGAAGCCCAGTCTGGCGCATATAGTCGCCGCAGAGAGGTCTGATCGCGCCGCATAAACGAGTTTTTGATGGCGACGTCGTTAAATGCCTTGAAAATATTGCCTACGAACGATTTCTAGAGGCCACTGAACTTTTACTAATGTATTTTGGAAAGGAATGAGCCACATTTATAAAGCGATTGAGAAAGCTAAAATCAGGAAGCTGGGATTGTGATACAATTATTTTTCTGTTCATTCAGAATTAGACATAAATATTGTTTATGAGTGGACAACCAATTCAATGGCCATAATTCTTTCTGGGCTAAGACTGAGATTCTTCACAAAAATGTAAGCGACGAAATTCGAACGAAGGGGATCAAGTATTATTCCATAGAATTTGAAAAAAATTAAGCAGGAACATGTTGTGATTGTCCAGTGATTATTCATTTATTCAAAGTTCTCTAGATTTACTCACACGTTTTTGGTTGCAACAATGGGCGTATTGTACCAACGAAAACACTTTCTTTTCGTTCAAAAAGAGACAATTTTGAACTCTGAGCGAAGCAAAGGCATTTCTAATCGAACATGTAGTTGAAGCTTATTACATTCATATAGTACATCACGTAAACCTCCATAGTGTAACATCTGGTTCTATCGTACGTAGTTTCTAGGCTGGTTGGATGGTTGGTTGAGGGCTTGCTTGCTTGGCTCGTATCTCAGTCTCCTATCCCAGCCTGTGGAGTGGAGACCTGAAGACTACACAATCCCGGTATATTTTGTTTGTAACCGCAATAAATTCGTATTGATTGAGATTTTCGAAATTTATCGTAATTCAAAAAAATGGAGGCTCTGTATGAAAAAAGGACGGCAGCGATAGATGATCCCAATCCTGGAAAGCCTTACTATTGCATCTAATTATATTTATTACAAAATTTCACAACTGGGAAATAGATTTGCAATACTTCGTTTTGACTACAATTTCTGCTGTTATTGTCAATAGTTCATGAAATTGTGCAAAAAGAAATTATAAGAACTGCAGGACTGCACGCATTTCACTGCAGGACTATTTTCTAAAACCCTCTCAGGGGCTGACGTAGTCCCGCACAGAGTAATTAAGTAAATAATTGCTAGTAATTGTTGAATAATTACTGCATAACAAATAAATAGTAATCATGGTAACTTCTGTCTAAGATCATTTACCCAACATTCAGGTTTTCTGACAAAAATTGTTTTATTGCTTTGTCCGTGGAACCACTCAATGAAATTATATCTAACCTTGCCTGTTCTTATTAATCAACTACCTTAATTCTCAGACATTATAGTAGCCCATACTTTGATATGGGAACCACTCAATGAAATTATATCCAACCTTGCCTGTTCTTATTAATCAACTACCTTAATTCTCAGACATTATAGTAGCCCATACTTTGATATGGGAACCACTCAATGAAATTATATCCAACCTTGCCTGTTCTTATTAATCAACTACCTTAATTCTTAGACATTATAGTAGCCCATACTTTGATATGGGAACCACTCAATGAAATTATATCCAACCTTGCCTGTTCTTATTAATCAACTACCTTAATTCTCAGACATTATAGTAGCCCATACTTTGATATGGGAACCACTCAATGAAATTATATCCAACTTTGCCTGTTCTTATTAATCAACTACCTTAATTCTCAGACATTATAGTAGCCCATACTTTGATATGGGAACCACTCAATGAAATTATATCCAACCTTGCCTGTTCTTATTAATCAACTACCTTAATTCTCAGACATTATAGTAGCCCATACTTTGATATGGGAACCACTCAATGAAATTATATCCAACTTTGCCTGTTCTTATTAATCAACTACCTTAATTCTCAGGCATTATAGTAGCCCATACTTTAATTCCACTAACTTTGTCATCGATCCCTTTCGTACCTTAATTTTAGCCTCAGAGTTAACTTCATAAACTGAATTGTGCTCCTTTTCACTTAACCAAACTTCACTTTACTTCATCAAACCCATCCTGATCCCATATGTCTCATGTCAACCTCAAAAACACAGTTGATTCGAGTAGAAAGCTATAAATATTTCCAACGACATGTAAATTTTGGCATTCGATTTTAGTATGTCTTCCGCTTGTTTTGCTCCATGTGAATGGTCAAAACGAAAGCAATAAGAAAATGGAGGCAGTGAAATTCAGAGACTGCCATTCCAGACAAAAAACCATGCATTAACGACAACAAAGACTTCTTGCACAGACGATGAGAAGTTTCGTTTTTGGGCAAGTTTTCAATAAACTTATACTCGCATATCATAGCGCTCATTCTATCCTAAACGTACGATAAATTCACGTCCAAACGCCACAAGTTCCACACTTCGCGACCTCTTAGTCGGGGCTCCAATTGGGGGCACGAACACGTGAGCCACTGTGACACTCGGAGAGAGTAAGTGCCTCCCGTCACCCCAGTTAATAAGAGCCACATCAGGGACTGTCATTCCGACACAAACTGTGTAAAGAAATCAGTACAAGTGACCTGACGGGCCAACGACGTGCTACTGGAAGTTTCTTTTGCATGTCCTGAGATTCATTACCGGCCACGCGCTCGCCTAATGGCCCATCTAAAACCTGACCTTTATTTCGGCAGTTACGGGCCCACGCCAGCCGCTCCATTAGCCGGCGTGGTATGTGCCCTCATCGATCCTGGCAGCTCTGCTTCAGTCCGGCTCCTCGCTGGTGTGCAGGTGTCGTGTGTGCTGAATGGTGTGCTTTGGATGGTGTTCAGGTGTCGTGTGTGCTGAATGATGGCGTCTTAGCTGATGTACAGGTGTCATATTTGCAGAATGAGGGCGTCAGTTTAGCCCCAGGTAGTACTGCGTTGCCATGTTCCATTTACGAACGCGACAGTCTGTCAAGTCCTAGGTGAGGCTTCAGTCTGCACGTTATATCACCACTTGACCACAATGATAAGAGCATACGGGTAGCGTTTAGTCTTGACATTGATCCTTCCCTGTCAGCTAACATTTCGAATCTAGCTAGAGTGAAAACTACGCCTGTTCGCTACAGGGTTCTCGCATATAAGTTCTTTGATCGTTAATTACTGAGGCCCAGAGACGTGACCATCAGACGCCCAGAGACGTGACCATCAGACGCCCAGAGACGTGACCATCAGACGCCCAGAGGCGTGACCATCAGACGCCCAGAGACGTGAACATCAGACGCCCAGAGACGTGTCCTTCCGACGCCCAGAGACGTGACCATCAGACGCCCAGAGACGTGACCATCAGACGCCCAAAGACGTGACCATCAGACGCCCAGAGACGTGACCATCAGACGCCCAGAGACGTGACCATTATGTGAATTCAGATGAACTATATTATGTGAATTTAGGTGAATTAGACCGGGTGTCCCACAAAATGTCCCGACTTTTTAATTAATCATATCTTAAATTAACATTTTTGAATTGTGTTTTTTTCACTATGTAGTAAATTTTGTTTCTACTTCGAATAACTAAAGTTTTTGAAAATCGGTTGAATAACCAATTTACATTGATCTATTTACTGAAGGGGGCAGAAAAACTAATTCTTCAAAGTAAAAGTTTTAAAAACAATATTCATATTCTTTCTTATTTTGTACTTTCCAAAAAAACGAACAAACAAAAATTTACAAGAGTTACAAATCATTACCTTAAATAACCTTTCAAAAAATAACGTAATTTAGTATCCTTCGACATAGCCTCCTTTTCTCTCAAAGCAAGTATTCCTTCTAGCCACCATTGCACGAAGAGTTTTGAGGATTTCAGTTTTCTTTCACCGTTTTTTTTCAGTTCTTTTAACATTTTTTCAATTTGTTGTCAAAGAATCATTAGTGATGGAGGTGTTACATTCTTGGTGGTATGTAGGATCCATCATTGTGAACTTATTATTAGCAATAAATATTAAGAATTGAAGAAGAACACCAGTGTTGTTTTTGAAACTTTTCCTTTGTACAATTAGTTTTTTTACCTCTTCTAGTAAATCGATCACTGTAAAGTGGTTATTAAACGATTTTCAATAACTTAAATTATTCGAGAAGGAAACAAAATTTACTAAATTGGGGAAAAAATACAATTTAAATATGTCAATTTAAAGCGGGGATATGATCAATTAAAAACTCGATGACATTTTTGTGGGACACCCGGTACTATGTAAATTCAGGTGAATTATTTTACGCAAATTCACGTGAATTATTTTACGCGAATTTAGGTGACCAATTTCATGAGAATTCAGGGGAATTACGCTACGTGAATTCATTCAATAGCGATAACCAATTCCCGTAAGTCCCACAAACGAGACGCGCTCATCAAGTCGTGACACTCTCAAGCTCCTGGGCACTCAGCCGCCGTCCTCATGTTCTGCCCTCACTTCCATCCCTCACTTCCTCACTTCTTGAGTGTCCTGGGCACTCAGCCGCCGTCCTTCTGTTCTGCCCTCACTTCCCATAGCCCACAGTCTCGAGCAATGCTTCCTCAACATATATTCATGTTGCATGGATAAATACTTTATTCTAGATGGAATTAACCGTCAACCATTGTAATATATCCTGATGTACGAAGAAAAAACTTTATTCCTGACAAAATTAACGTTCAACCGTTGTAAAGGAATTCACCTCTCAACTTTCATGAAAATTGCTGAATTGATATTCCAGGAGTGAGGTAATGACTTTTATGTTATATTATTAGTTTTACAATTGAAATCAGCCGGAATTTTATAATCTATGTTCAATATTTCTACGTAAATATTCACGTACACACAATGATTTTATGTGTGTGAAAACTTTACGGCCATTCGACAAAGGAACGCAGCTGCTGCCAATTCTCAATGCTTTAAAACGCTTCATGGAATCATTCCTGAATCTTCCATTGCGCTGAAATAAAAATTCAAAAAACGCAATACCTCAGAGCAAACGATGAACTTTCTTCGCTTTGGCCCCGTATTTAAGAAATTAATAATTGAAATAAAGCAAACTTTTAAGGCCCAACTCGGAGCGCCGACGTCATCTATTTCAGGCTGCCGCCTAATCTGAAGTTGGTCTTCCCTAACATCGCTCCCACTTCACATGGCTCAGATAACTGATTATTCTTCATTTATATGCATAGAAAATTATGCGACCATTGAAAAGAATAATAAAAGTTTCCGTAAAAATGATAAAACTTCCTGAAGAGCAACGATCTTGGCTGCGTCGGGTGTCAGAAAACCAAAATGAGGAACGTGTCTCGGAGCCGCAGCGGTGTTTCTTCGCTGAAATAAAGCCTTGCTTTCGAAATTGATTTCAGGCAGTTGCTATGTCGTTGCTTATTAGGACATGTACCTCTAACGATTTAACCATTAGGAATTTCCAATCTGAATGCCGTCAAAAATAACTATGGAGAATGGTCCAGTGCATTTGTAAAATTGCTTGTTTCCACGTTGCAATTAATAGACGTCTCTTGAGTACGAAACAACGTGAAAAAATCAATTCAGTAATTTGGTGAAGTTTCTCCAAATAAAAGACTATTCAAAGCAATAAATGAGTTTTCTCCATCCCACGAGAAATTTCTAAGTAAGAAATAATATCAAATACAAATATTTAGGAATTGTGTGCGACACTTCGGAGAATAATATGTCACGTATACATGCCATGTGTGTGTGTTCGCGAAATGAATTTGTCAATTGTACTTCAATACGAGCACAGTGTATAAAAAGTCATAACTACAACTTTACACATCTATGAACTCGTTAATGAGTTCTGTTTGTTATTCTTGACATGTGTAGCACATATGTCAAAATTGTTGCCTGCCTTGTGCTTCACGGTTTAAATTTTTAATATTTTGCGGTGTGTCTCACGATTCAAAATTTTGAAAACTGCTGAGTGTTTTCAGCATCAGGATTAAAAATTCTGAATATTGATGTTTACCCTGTGCATCACGACTTAAATTTCTGAATACTGTTCTTAGCGATGTGTATCAGGGTTTAAAACCGTGAATATTGTTTTATACCTTCGACATTACGGTTTGAATTTGTTTTAACTTTTCAAAGTCTTTTTCCCATTGCTTGCAAATATTGACTTCGTTGGCAGCTTGTGCGCCAATGAATTGAAATTTTTTCAAGTTACTCAAAATCTCTCATGATATTATTTTGTTGTTTGCTTCAGAAGTAGAAAATATTACATTGCATTTAAGATGCAAGAGCTGCACGCGTGCACGACTTTCAATTCGAACGGCCGGGCTTTGCGTATTTTTAAATCGAGTGCGCCTTCGCTCTGCCTTGCATAATTAAAGTGAGTGTACAACTATTGCTTTAGAAGTACAAAATATTATATCGCCATCAAGATGTAAGAGCTACACGTGAGCATAAATTGCAATTCGAACGGCCGGGTTTTGCGTATTTTTAAATCGAGCTCGCCCCGCTCTGCCTCGTGTAATTAAAGAGACTGTACAACTAAATCAACGCTTAGACTCTCTACGAACAATCCTTACCACAAGATGAGCAAACAAATTTTGCTAGGCCGTCTCCTCGGCACGTCAATAAAATTGCTATTTGGGTTAATGATATTGACATCTGTGCACTATTTTGTGTTCAGTTGCAAGTATAGACACTGATGGCGTTTAATGGAAGAAGAGTGCTGCAACAGTGCACGATATGAGACGCAAGAATAGGCGTGAAAATTTGTAAATAAAGGAAAGAAATTGCCGACGGGTAAGAAACCTTGAAAAGTGAGTGCATAAATGAAGGAAGGACTGGAAAATGCTATAGTAATATAAAACTTGTTCCTACAAATCAAAGAACAACTGAAGAAATGGGTCGTAAGGTGCCAAAATGTGCATGACAATAAAATCACTGGCTGCTACACTAGCTTTTTTGCCGCTAATCGTCCTAAATTTTGAGATTTTTAAAACAAAATTTAAACATGAAAATTACTCAGCTTTTGACAACCCTGCAGAGTTGCTTTGCAGACGCGATCCAAGTATTTTTGGGTAATCCTACCAGATGAATGCAAAATTTGCAAATTTCACCCTGAAATAATGCCGACACCTTGTGGTTTACTACTGGGTACCATAGAGGTACAAGAGGTGTGTTTATGAATAATGTTGCTGGGTTTGTCATGTTTATTTGAAATGTTGCATTGAAATATCGAGTTCGAAAACATAAGATACAAACTATATTCCCGATGGGCGCGTGGTGACTCGGTGTGGGAAAAGAGAAGCAACGGAAAGAGGGAGCTGTTATAGTGTGGGCTATAAAAGAAACTCCATTGAAGAGGAACATTTCAGTTGTGAAGATGATGCACAGGAAACTGAAGCGAATATAGGCAGCGAGTGAGGTGTTTCATTTCGTAGTTTGTACAACAAAAAACGTTCTACTCGTGCACTTCCACTTAAATATTTGTGCGCGGAAAGCCAAAATGCCTTTTTACTCTGTCAGTATCTTGTTCGGGAAAACTATGATGTGAAATGGAAGTCTCCGTTGTAGCAGTTTGAGATGAGAACTCACGCTCGGCAAAATGTGTAGAATGTCACAGCGTTTCGCATTCATAATTACAATAAATAGCGCACGTTCAGATGCAAGAAAACACAGCCGCGATGCAAATGAGCCTCGTGCTCCTTTCCGCAACAAGCACTTGTGCTCTCGCGAAGACAGGGATGGAAGCGCCTAATGAAACAAGGCAAAGTTTCCCCGCGGAGTTTTCCACCGCATGATCCCGAGGTTGTTTAGGTAGATGGTCGGCAGTACACTGGACAAAACCTAATAAATGGCGGCGGTTGAGTCCGGAGCTCATGCCTTTGCTCTCCATCACTGGTGCGAAGGTAGAGATGGTCAAGGGAGAGTTGTTTTTGGTGGGAGGTGCTAGAAAAAAATACAAGGATGCATTTTTCGATCGTGTCTTACCATGTTTGTACAAACATGAAGACGTGCAAATAATGCGCAAGAAATACTTCAAAGATGAACTGCAAACTGCACGTGGAAATACTCATGCAATACGTACGTTTGCTCTCGAACGAAAAGCTATAGATAAACACTTTCCAGGAATTCGTTTATTGCGCTCGTAGTCGGACGACATTCTAATGCAACAGTTCATTCAGTCCGAACGCTATCAACAGAAACTGCAAAAAATCGGAGCTCAATCAGGGAAATTTGGGTCTCTGAAGTAGCGCTAGATCGACTTTAACTCGCACGATTTAACAAAACGTGACCTAAATTGCGCTCACGCACGACGCCTGCTACGCCACTCTAAGTCGACTATTTGAAACTTATTCTCGTTATTCGAGCTTTTAAGCATTCGTCAAAGATTAGGTCGACCAGGGCTTACGTTTATTGATAGCTAAAAGCCCTGTAACGATCCGGCGGCTGCGCGCTGGCACCCTGAGAGCGGCTATCATAATGGCGCCGACCGGGTCCAGTTCCAGCTCTATTAGTGAGGAATTTTAGAGCCTCGTTTGCTGCTCGCGGCCAGTGAAGATTTACGGACATATTTTACTTTAGGGTCATTTTTTATAGGAGACTATTTTACTTGAGAATCAATGAAGACTTGTGAGCTTACCTACGTTGGGCCATTTTCATTATGAATGTATTTTACTAAGGAACCAATGAAGACTGGTGAGCTTACCGACGTTGGGCCATTTTCATTATGAATGTATTTTACTAAGGAACCAATGAAGACTTGTGAGCTTACCTACGTTGGGCCATTTTCATTATGAATGTATTTTACTAAGGAACCAATGAAGACTGGTGAGCTTACCGACGTTGGGCCATTTTCATTATGAATGTATTTTACTAAGGAACCAATGAAGACTTGTGAGCTTACCTACGTTGGACCATTTTCATTATGATTGTATTTTACTAAGGAACCAATGAAGACTGGTGAGCTTACTCACGTTGGGGCATTTTTATTATGAATGAATTTTACTAAGGAACCAATGACGACTTGTGACCTTACCTCAAGGGCCATTTTCATTATGAATGTATTTCACTAAGGAGCCAATAAAGGCTTATAAGCATATTCGAATTGAATCATCTTCATTATGACTTTATTTCAAAAAGGAATCAATGAATATTTGCAAAAGTATTTCATAATGGGACATTTTTCAGGGGTCTGTATCTTGCTTAAGGAACAACAAATTTTACTAGCATTTTTTACGGCGAAATATTTTCATTTCAATTGTATTGTTGGCGCACTAAGGAATAGGTGAAGAATTACAAACGCATTGTAAAATGAATCATTTTACAAAAACTATATTGTACTAAGAAACTAGCGAAAATTTTCCAAAATTACATTCTAAAATAAGTGATTTTACAAAAAAAAATGAATTTAAAAACGAAAATGATAAAGGTTTACACCACACTGTACTATGCGGTGTTTGCTCTCCCTTTGTACTCAGAGTGTGGAAAAGTTTTGCGTGCGTGTTTGAGAAAGTCGTGTGTATTTGATAACTCTCTACGAAAGTGACTCCAACTTAAACCCAATTGAAAATTTAAAAGTATGTGTAATCATGCTCATATTCAACAAACTTAAGTGTTCACAGAAACGAAAGAAATTTTATGCCGGTGAAAGTTTATGAATTTCAATTTTTCTGCTGCTAAGTAAAAGATTTAACTGAACTTGGTTTTATTCAATCCAAAGATACCTTTCAAATACGTCGTGTATGAGTAAATTCATTTGTAATACTTGAAGCGAAAAGAACGATGATATTGAAAAAAGAGACTAATAAAAACTTTAATACCCAAATTACCATTATTATAACTGGTTATTTTCAAATTCATCTACCACATAAAATGCGATTTTAAATGAGCGAAGAGAAGAAACTATTTACAAACGGAGAATCATTTTACATGGAGTGTTCCCATCCATGGTACTCTGGGTTTTGAAACAACAAGTTAGATATGAAGAGAAAAAAAACAAAAAACATACTGTGAAGAGAGTGTGAAGCCTGAAAGAAGCAATGTGAGCACGGAAGGTAGGAACCTTATCTACAGCTGAGGTAACCCAACGGTATCCTTATGGGGCGCGAGTCTCCACGCATGCGCCAAACCCACATAACTAACCTGAACCTATTGCCTATGCTAAGCCCAAGAGTGGGCTGGTGAATTTATCACGCAATAATTCACTGCCAACTTCGCATTATTAAAAAGTACCTCTCTTTCTGCACTGGCCGCAGCACAATACCCTGCGCACTCACACAGCCTCACAAAGAAGCCCAGCTATCCGAATTTACGCACTTTCTATCAACCTGATGTTAGAATCGCATTGTGTTCAAATTGGGATGCATGTTTAATTTATGTGTGGTACATTTCAGAGAAAGGGCGAGCAGGCATTCATTTTATGTATTATTCTCTTGGTATCAAGAGTCTCGCTCCTAAATCGATCTTACTGTAATTTTAACAGTAGTGAAGACTTGTAAACATAGCGTCATTTTAGCGTAACTCCAAAATAAAATGAAAAGCGTCACATTTCTTCACAATTTTGAGATAGCGGCGTCAAAAAGTTCTCAGATACAATAAAATTTAAATTTTGGCTACGGCAATCCTGAAACGAAATCACGATTTTCAGTTGTCTTACTCAACGAAATGGTTCTAGTTGCACTAACGCAGTGGTAGACTGAGTGAAATGAGTTTATATTCTCTCGAAACAGTGAAAGCATTCCAGATAATACATCTCGGAAAATAACGCGTATTGTGAAAGCTATTATCATTCAGAAATAACTCTCAGCTAAAACAGGATGATATTCAAATTGAGATCGGGCGTCAGCACTCCCCAATAGAAAAGGGATTTTGTACTGTCATACTCAAGGTTTATCCTCCGTTTCCGCTCAGAGAAGTCATAATCACAAAATAACCAATGAAGTTCAACATTCAGAAGTGCAACAAGGGCACAATTTTTTTTGGCATTTTTTCTGACACTGCTCGCTAAGTTAGCGAAAGCTGGACTGTATGAGCAGCTGGCTGAGACCAAAATATGAAATATGAATGCGGAATAAATTACGGAGACATTTGTGCAAGAGGTCGGTTGGACAGTATGATGGACTCATCCTCACGAGATACTCGTAAAGCGAAGTAGAGATTGAAATGAGGCGTACTCTATGACAAATCTAGGCCTATAACAGACTGGCGCAACAAGTGTTTTTGATTTTGTGGGGGAGTAGTTAAGGTTAGTTCTGAGAATCGCTAGTTCTCCAAGCTAAGCTGGGCGCCATTCGAACCTCAATATTAACCCTGATGGCAACGTTACATTTTGCTTTGAGAGGTCACCTAAGGTTAGCTCTAAGGTTAGTTCTCTAAGCTGCACTGGCAAAAGTAGACTTGTCATCATACCTATTGAGTAAAGCTCCGGAATCCTTCCTATCCTCTAGAAGCTTTAGTTCTCCAATATGCGTGGAAGCACAATCCCCCCCTTCAGCAGACCTCCCTGGGGGCAGCGGAAATGGCAAAGGAAGGAAAAACCATGCATGAGTAGGAATTGTATGAGCAGCAGGAACAGACAGTGAATATACATTGTCAAATCGTAGCGCTGCAGTGAACATGACGATCAGACAGGCACTTAAAGACGCCATTCTACAATGGAAACAAACAGGGAGCAAACAGGTTATTAACAGACATTGTCAAATGGTAGCGCTGCAGTGAACATGACGATCAGACAGGCACTTTAAGACGCCATTCTACAATGGAAACAAACAGGTAGCAAACAGGTTATTAACAGACATTGTCAAATGGTAGCGCTGCAGTGAACATGACGATCAGACAGGCACTTAAAGACTCCATTCTACAATGGAAAACGGCGGCGTAGAGAAGAGCTTCTCAGCAGTTTTTTAACAGATGAGCCCCGAGGGTCACTGGCCGGGACAATAACGCCTCTAATTTGCATTATAGGAGCCGCCACAAATTCCGCCGGCCGGGGCTTGCGCGTCGTCACCTCTTATGAAGTCGCTGCTACGGAGTCACGTCTCCAAAGCAGCGCGCCAAAATATTTGACAAAACTAAAAGCTAATTTTAGCGCGGAAAATGTTCTGGAGTAGACCTGAAATGACTTTGTACTTATTAGATTTCTTTGCCCGAAACTTGGGTTTGTTTTAGAGAAGTTTAAGGCTGAGGGGAAGGTCAATGAGGCAAGTTTAGCCTTCAGAAGGGGTTGCGCAGAGAGCGCCCTTGCGGCCAAGCCACAGAACTCGAGTAAATAAAACAGCACAAGAAGCCCAACTGCAATGCTAGCAGATGGAAAAAGTGTAGCTTTCATCTTGCTGACACCAACGGAGGAGCTGGTGGTGATTGAAATCGGATTTGCTATAACCAGGTTATTTTAACACCCTAATAATATTTAACATAACCCGTATGGGCTATTTAGAGCTATTTTTAACGTTTATCGTCTTAAAAACAAACAAAAATCGGTATTCAATAAACGATTAGAGAAATGTTAGTTTGGGACTCTAAAATGCTTAGATGCGGTAATGTTAAAGCTCTATGTTATACTGAGAGCGACACACAGGCGAGGTACAGCACCTAGTACGCGTATGTGCTTAATACGTTCACTATTTCCGCGGTTACCACGGTCGGTTTGGTTAGGATGGAAGAAGCAGAATTGAAAAGACATCTTCACTGCTTGATTACATTTTAATCCTTTCTAACAAGCGGGAAAATATAATTGTACGATTACATTTTAACTTGTACGCCTTAGTTTATTTTTAAGTAAATGTAGTGAAATCAGTGAAATGATAGCCATATGGAACATAAATGAACAATTTACAAAGTGGTGCACGTATGTACCAATACATAGGGAACGTGTTTAAATTGAATTTTGCATTATCATAGTTAGAAGGGGTGTTGCTCTCATTTAGCATACTTTAACTTCACGTAGTGCACCTAGTATATTGTTTCTATAGTATTTCGGTAGACATAACTCCCTGATGGTTAATAAACGAATATTTCGTAAAGGATAGCATCATAGATTGGCGGAGAAGACGACCTAGATAATCTGAAGTATGGCTGGCAGTCGATAAAACTCCCTGATGGTTAATAAGCAAATATTTCCAAAAGAATATCATCATAGATTGACAGTCTAGCTCTTCTCCATCGCTGGCGGTCGATACAACACGCAATTTTACCTTTGAGCCAGTGTATAAGGAATGCCAGGCGCAGCCTTCCGTAGAAAAACGTAACTCGCACGGCAAAATTAGTCACATTTTTGCCCGGTCGGGTAGGCGCTGACTGTCACGATCTCCACCACAGGTTTCGAGTGCATCAGTTCGTGGACGTTATTGGTGTGAGATGTTTTTTTTCAACAAAATTGAAATTCTTTGATTAAAATCGCACTATTCTTGGTGCGTTATTGGTACAAGCTAATGATCCAAGAGTAGATTGCTTAACTTGCTCTGTTGTGTCAATGTAAATCGAATCCCGCGAATTGTTTTGGAAATACGACTGAGAGGTTCCGTGCTGCGCACGAGATGATGGTAATGATAGAGAAACCAGGGGAAAGGGAATTTCGCCGTGTCTTGAGCTGCTATTCCGGAGTCATCAAATACGATGGAGTAGAGTTCGCTCTGTAAGCTTTCCTTCTACGCTCAAGACATAGCACAGAGCAAGTAAGTGGTGTAATTGATTCTGTTGCATTATCTATTGCATGGCTCAAGCGAAGCGAAAGTGCATACGCAAAGAAAATGCTCGGTTCATTTTTTTACAGCCCTGGGACTCTATTCCAAGTTGCGATGATTGCTGCCTTTTTCAGCAAGCTACGTACTAACGATCTAAGTTTTCCGAATAAACGGGACAGAGAATCCCGGGAAATTACTTTGTTAAACAGGTAAATCGAAATGTTCAGGTTACAGTTTTAGAATAAATATTGCCTAATATCGACCTCGAAAAAATTGGATTTCCCTCATGACGAAAATCAAGTGAAGTTTTCTGAGTGAGTGTAAAACGAACCTCAGCTCCATATAAAAATGGCAATGTATGATTTGGACTTCTTTCCTGAGTTGCATAACATTTCAGCCAAGGTTATTGAATGCGATTTGAAAAGGTTGATCGATACTTCAGTGGAGTCACTGAAGTTTTAAAATTAACCAATATTAAAGCGGCACATGCGGCGAAAACATCGCAAATTTATTCTAGCAGCGACGAAAATTACGGCAACAAATACCTGGGGCAAAACTTTTTAAATTATTCGTAAGACTTTGTAAATTCGTGACAAAGTTGTGCATTTACCTTATCTGGTTACTCACTGATAAGCTGTCATGTTCGAACCCTTCTCTTCGACAGCAACCTCACCTGGAAAGAAGAATAGAAGCACGTTACTGAGAATCTGAATTTGACATAACCACGCCTAATTATCACAACACGGATTGAATGCATTTCTTCTAAGGTTTGTATATGTTTCTCAACAATAGTAATTTTAGTAATTTTCAAACGGCGTGTAGTTTTGGAACTAACATACGCACCAAATGCTCTTAAATTTGAACAAAATTAGCTCCACGAGTCTACGAGATGCAGCGAAAATGATGCACTGGTCAGAACAATATTAACTTCAGATTAATTTTAATTGAACAGTAAATTGAACGCAATCCATTCTCTTCTAGGGCCCGGATCACGCACCTAAATAGAAGTCAAATTGTCATGTGAAGAGACTACACGGTGGAACGTCTTGAGGTAAAAATTTTATAACGTCGTACCACATCCGAGCACTTTTCTGAGATTTCCTTGAAAGTCAAATGACGAGCACTTCAATGCTTTTGAATAACTTACTTGATAGTTAAAACAAGTACTCGTATTAAAGCAGTGCATCATTCAATGGAAACGTAGGAAAAAACTCTGAATTTTGTTCGAAAATATTGATTTTTGAAAATTTTCGGAAGCAATTGATAAATTCATACATGGACAGTGCATTTGATCTTTCGAGTATTTCGCAGCAAAATATGCTCGCAACGGAATGAGTCAGGCATGAATGAGCCATTCGTGCCAAATATATTCTATTTCATTGCAATGGTGACTAGTCAAAACAACTGTCATAAAGCCACAGAGAGCAGTCACGACGTTCTGAAAAACCTCTAAACTAGGCCACTACAAAGAAATGGAAGTAATAACAGATTGAAAATCAAAAGTCTAATTCACCGTGGATTTTGCAGACTCGTTTACAGCCGCTATTAGCAAAGTAATAACAACAGATAGAGAATCAAAAGCTCACACATTCCGCATTTAGCAGACTTGTTTGCAGACGCTATTAGCAAAATAATGATAACAGATTGAGAGTCAAAAAATCAACGCATTCCGCATTTAGCAGACTTGTTTGCAGACGCTATTAGCAAAATAATGATAACAGATTGAGAGTCAAAAAATCAACGCATTCCGCATTTTGCAGACTTGTTTGCAGACGCTATTAGCAATAATTATTAATAACAACAGATTGAGAACCAAAAAATCCATGCATTCTGTATTGTTGATATTTATTTAGAGCTGCTATAAGCAAACCTCCACGTTTTCACCCTGGAACAGTTGCGTGAGGACGCATCAACGGGTCGGACCTGCTAGAGTAGAAACTCGTGACAAGGTCGCCTGAGCGACGTGCGTTTACCGACAGGCCGGACACCTCTTTCGGAAAACCTCATGTATTGCACCTTATGTATAGAGTGGACGTACGTTTACTTTCGCCTCGCATGCCAAGCAGTGCTAGGTTCTTGAGAGATCTCTCTGTTTAAAAGAATCACACAACTGAACCGGTGAAGGGAGATTTATTTCTGTAAAACTTCTTCCAATTCGTGTTTGTGAAGCGCGGATAATTTGAGTATGTGTAGCAAAAAGGCCATGTTTTCAACTGTCCGAGCAATTCTTTATAAAACGTAATTTGTTATTGGTGGCCTGTAGGTGTGGTAGCGCAAACAGTGAAATTCAACGCTTTTGTAGAAAATGAACTAAATCGCTCTAGAATAGAAACTCAAAGAAACCACACTACCACCATGATCGACCATCAAAAATGTCTCATTTTTCATGCAATCATCTAAAACAATTGGCTTCGCGATGAGAAAAACGGCGCAGTCCTTTTCTTCTCTTTTTCTAACCGACGGGACAACTGAATGGCCGTGCGAGACATCTACTCATCATTAAGCGAACAAGAGGAGGCTTCACAATCGAGCATTCGAATGGGTACTCCAACTCTTAACAAACTACCTTGATTTGCATATGATGTATCACCACTACCTACGCCATTCTAGCCAATGAGTAAATCGCAGTAATGCAGCATACTTGGCTAAGCGAGTCTTGATTTCACTTCGACTTACACACCCAGCCTCGCTCTCAATACAATGAAAGGCAAGCTTGGCTACAAACAACAGCTCTCTCCGAGCTCCTCTCCAGAGCCAGACGACACTCATCACTCTCCAAGCTCTGCTGCATTCAGCATTCTCTCCAAGTACCTCACTGGCAGCAGAGGAAACAGTCCTCGACGAACCAACTGTAGTAAGCTAAGCCACTCTCTCCGGTCCCTTCTCGAACCACCGAGCCGCTCTCACTACAGAACATCTCGTGTGTAGCTCGCTCTCATCAATCCCATAACCAAAACACTTTGCGCGTGATCCGACGTAGCGAAAACCTGACTAGGTAAGGTTATAAATGTTATGCTATGCGCTTAAGTCAAAACGTTTGGCACTGAAATTTTTCGAGCATATTACGATACCTCATCCCTGACTTAGATTAAGTTACGACCATTAGTTGAGAGCGTGAGCATTTCAAAAATGATTCGGTGGAATACAACTGTGTTTCTGATAACAATTTTTAAAGAAAGTGCCTGAATTTAGTGAAGTGCTATCAAAATTGAAAGCACTCGCTCTTTAGATCTATATTATCCTTAGGATAAGGGCATGAGTTGCATTGATTTGACGGTGCGGGAATTGACTACGTTTTTTATTTGAAATTTGTTGCAGTGTTCTCAAAGTGAATGCTGCATTTGTTAAAATTCATTTCTCTAGAAAAATTTTTTAATTTCACCCAAGGTGTTCATCTGTGAACATTTATGAAATTCTACATGAATTGAGGAAAAACGTCCCAAAATATACTTGTATCACTACAACTTTTACCATAATTGTACAAAACATGATTGGGATGAGCATTGGGCATTAAAACCTCCAATTTTTATCGTAGAAGAGAATTGGTGGCATTGTAAATCCAGTATAAGTGGTAATGATAGTAAACATGTAATGACATACGGCAAAAGACTACGTCACAGGTCTGGCTCTTTTCCAATCTTTTCTAATTAAAGTGCACTTGATTACATGCCTCAAGCACTCACTACTCATTGTAAACATCTTGCACTCCTTCGTCACTCGACACCGTGTTTACTCGGTCGGTAACAGCCTCGTACGAAGGAGCTTTGCTCTTTGAGTTGATATGTGAATGAAGTTTTCCAGAATACCATTTCTCTTTCAGCGACGGCAATAATTATCGTTATCTCTATTTCGCCATTGAAATTTTGCCTGCGCAATCAGGACGGCAAAAACATTCATGACGTCACTAGCAACATGTCAACAAAAAAGGTGGCTTAGGTTGACTACAGGCTAAACTACAGAGTTTTGAATGCAGCATTTTCCGTAGGTCGACGTAGAAAGGTTTCGTTCTATCAAAAACGGGTACTGTGTACAACGAACGTAAATCATTTTTGAAAGTCGGATAAGCCACAAATATTCTCATTATTTAGCAGCTGGGAATCGATTTTCAAACATACGTTATCATAGGGTACAGCCGGCGGCATTATTTCACCTTTCAACTTGTCTGCCATACATGACGTTGTTTCCAACAACAATTTAAAAGCCCAAACCTGAGGATTACGGCCAGAAACAACAGCATGTTGGATACACGAGTTAACAGGTGAGCTTCGGTTGCGCCGCAACGATGATGCAAAATATTTTAACAGCAGGCCCTAGTTCCTGACACTGGCGACACACAAAACGGACGATTTCACTAGGCTTTTGCCGTCACACCTGACGACGCATAGCCGAAGAGCGTGGCAGCTACACTACTAGTAATAGAGTGCGAATACGCACCATTTCAGAAACGTCTGTGTTTTCCGTTTCCGGTTGGATACTCATCTCTTTACTTCCTCATGCACTCACTAATGGCTGTTGTACTATACTATACTATTTACCGTTACGTGTGTCGTAAAACTGAATTACTTGAAATATTTTCCATTTTATTAAGTAACCACTTAAAAAGTTTCAATGATTCTTTGTGTTATCCCGTTTTGATATTTAATCATGGCCAAAAACTCAAACAAAAGAACTGCAATTGTAGAGCTTTTTAAGACTAGCAATTGTCCAGGAGATATTTCCACAAACTAGCAAGTGAACAGAATGCTTGTCTGGAGGACTCGAACGGTTTGAGGAAACTGGAAATCAACCGGGGCGAGGTCGCCCCCGAAGTGGTAGACCTCAAAACTGGTTAAAGGCCACCACAGAAAGCGTGTAGTGGAGTTCTAAAAGGTCCATCCAAAGGCTTACCAAACGAGTGAATATCTCGTATGGGACTATATTTACTGGTCTTCGTCAAGATCTGGACATGTCTCCATACAAACACGTGAAGAAAAAGTCACTGCCTGCGAAAATTGTGAAGAAATACCTCGCCAGAGCACGTATTCTTATCTCTCGTAGTGAGGAAAGGATGCTGCTCAATCTTGTTTTCAGGGACGAGAAAAAGTTCGACGTAGAGCAGCACTTCCAAGTCCTGAATGATCGAGTGTGGTCTCAAGACGGTGAGGTTTAGGCCCGAACAGTGAATAGATACCCGAAGACATCGAGCTGCTTCAGCCATGGTGTGGGCTGCCGTTCTCGAATCTCGTAAAAGCCCACTGGTGTTTTGTGGACCAGGGGGCGAAACCAAACCAAGAAGATTTTGAAAATGGCATTCTTGAAGGATCTTTATTACCGTGGGCCAAAAAAAAAAATCACTTTGAAAAACGGCCAAGGTCATTTCAATGAGATTTGGCACCCTCACTCGGAGGAATGGTCTTTCTCATCACCAGATTTAAATCCTCTCGACTTTGGTATCTAGTCCACTCTTGAAAGCAAGGCTTCGGCCAGCCATCACTAAAGTTTGTAGGCTGTGAAGGCTAAGCTCGGCAAGGAATGGGACAATATCCCGCAAACGATAATTCATGACTTTTATAGATCATTCTCCGAGCTTGTAATCGACGCCAATGGTGGACATCCTGAATAAATATCAGTTATATACAATTTTTAGATGCTTGGCTGCAAGATTATTTTCGATTATTTAAATGTCCTATATATTTGAATAAATATGGCATAAAAAGCTTGTAACGATAATTATTTATGACCCTATATATACAGAAAAATAGTTAGACCGTGAAAGTATGGAGTTCGGAAACGTAACACTCTGACACATCAACTCCTGCTTAAATGATTAGAACTCTTTTACCTTTCACGAGACCTGATATTTTAAAGTTGAAGGGGAATTTCCCCCTCTCTCACGTCAGTCAACCGTAAAAGATCAGATCAGATTAGATCATTAGTTAGTTTAAGCCTCCCTATCCGCAACAAAGGCGATCCAAACAGAGGAAAGAAGAAGGCACCATTTAGTATGGAGTTAAGGGAACGTGGAATCTATGCAGAAAGGGCACAGAAACAGTAAGATGAGAAAGAAGTCAATGAAACAAGATCAAAGTTGAAGAAGAAAGAATGAGGTGCTGAAAAATAGGACAACAGTGAACCGAAAAAAGGTGGTCCGTAACAAAATAAATACCTATTCTATTTCTACAAAAATAAAGCCTACTTAACCTTTAGCTCAGGCCCTTACATAGTCCCCCTGGGAGCGCTAATTCCCATAGATACAATAGTTGTATCCCCCTGAGGGGTCAACCGTAGAAATATATATAAACTCGATCAAATACTCCGAGTTGTGTATGGTGGAATGGGTGATGCATAGTTAATACAGCACAGTGATAATTAAGTCTTGATGCAGTATAAACTAAGTTTAAAGAATTGCCATTTTTGATTACGTTTGTATTAATATTATTTGAAACCCAACACATGCTAGTGAATTCAATGCAAGGAATGAACAGAATCTTCTCACTATAACAGTGTTTTTTTCTAATTTCGCTTTTTTCAATCTAACTCCTCACTGATTTCTCTTTTTCAATAAAGCCTAAGATTTTAGGAGTTTTTTTTTGTTTTTTTTTTGTTTTTTTTACCTAGGCTTCATCCTTGTTTTTTTAATCCTTGGATGTAGCCTAGGATTTTAATTTGAAAATGAAGCTCTTGTGTTAACTCAAAGGCATGGGCGATGTTGTTTGAGATTCACCAGGACAACTAAATCTAAATTACTGTGGAATGCTGAAAGTAAGTGCCAATACTTCTGTTCTTTTACTCTTGCGAGATGAAAAAGTCAAACTCTTAATTTTCCAGCGCGATCAAATTTCCGTCAGAATCAACTACCTCTGCGATCCAAAAAGAAACACAAATTTAAACCAACCGAAAACGATGACTTCTTCAACTACCACTCTACATCAGAAAAATTAAACATTTGAATAAAAGGAACACGGAACGACGATTGTTTTCTTTCTTCTATTCAAGCAAACATTAGCGTCAGAGGCTCAGTGACAGCAGCCACAAAAAATCGAGGTTGTTTTGCATAGGTGCATGATCATTAAAAAATTCCTCCAACTTTAGCCCTCTCTTGAAGTCAAAAACATTTATACGTATTCTATGTTTGTTCGGCAGCAGGAAAACTTTAGAAAATAATCCGAAAGTTGGGTGTCCATTCGGTCGGACTCGGAGGTCCGGGTTTTCCGAGGAGTGTCAGTTGAGCAGTTAAGGCTTTAAAACCATTCAATAAACACTGCACTTTGCAAACTTCTCTCATTTAACTGGGACCAACGGGGGCCGGAGTCGTCTCCTTAATGGAAGGACCCCGGCCTGGGGGTGTCCCCGCGCCGATAAATGAGGGTCGCTCTCTGATCCCCACAGACAATAATGAATGAGAACTTTTTGATGGCGTACGTTCAACAGAAATACAAGGGATTTCTCGCTGATGAATTCAAGCCGATGTGAACTCAGGTCGAACTGAAATCTAAAGGGTTTGACAGTTCTGAGGTACTTTTTTAAAATTTATATAAGAAAATATAAGCATGAAATTAAGTAATAAGCTTTTAAAACAGACAAAAACCTATGCAAATATTTTCCCTAGC
Source organism: Morinoia aosen (assembly GCA_030386875.1). Taxonomy (NCBI): domain Eukaryota; kingdom Metazoa; phylum Arthropoda; class Malacostraca; order Amphipoda; family Talitridae; genus Morinoia; species Morinoia aosen. The sequence continues at coordinate 24,284,120 of CM059558.1, forward strand.
AATGAGAAAAAATACTTTAATTTTGATGAAAACAAAATACGCATGATGACGAAGCTAAATAATCCTTATTAAGGATTTTGAGCATGGAAGTATAAAGTCCGAGGAGCATAAAAATAAGATAATGACTCATGAGAGAATGCTGCGAAAGAAAAAATCACGTCGAAATATTTTCACACAACTAAATAATACATCACAGTAATTTTATGACCGATGAACTGATAAGAATTTTCTCTCCATTTATGGCTCTGCGATAAGAAGAAAAGAACAAAAGTCGTGACCATTCAGCAAACATTTTCAAGGAAAAATCCAAGGCAAAGCTGTAAAAATAGTAATTCTATGAATTGAAGAACACTGTACAAAGAGAATGATTTGACACTTAGAAAAGCTGAATTAACTAAAGGTTAGCTTTAGTTGGTCTGGCCGCAACTGTTGAGGGGAAATAGCTTTCTTCACTTCCAATTCACCTCAAATTCACTTCATAATGAAAAATTATATTCAAATTCACTTTAAATTGCAAAAATGATAGTTTAAATGAAAATTCATCAAGAATTTGAGTTCACTTATATTTTCTTGACTACGATTTCTCAGGCATAACACTTAATCAAATATCTGCAAGTTGAGACTCAATTTTTTCGCACAAAATATTGCCTAACGAGTGAACTACTCGATTTGGATGCCCTGTTTTGTTCGAACCTATTCCGTGTTCTGCGAACAACGAATTCAATAATTTAATATGCATTCAATATACTAATGCATTGGGTGCCATGCAAACTTGATGATTCATTCTGAAATTAACGCATTATTTTCGTGCACTCAATCACGCCCGAGTATGAGCCAGCTCAACAGGTGCTGGTAAGTTTGGCATTCTAAAGTAAGGTGGAAGCAGTTGCTGAGTTAAATTGTAAGTGAATGCACTAAATCAATAATGATATTAGTTGTGCGTGGATGACTCGGGACTTCATGTACAACATTTACAGAAATGAATACGCAGAACAATTAAAATTGCAGAAGTAATGTATCTGCAGAGCAAATAAATTGATCAAGACTGCAAAATGTGTATTCGATGCAGGGTTACATATCATGTATTTGACGCAGGTTACAAAAGATCCATGCGATAAAAATAAAACTATAGAACTTTACCGCTATGGCCTTGTCCTAGAAGTGTTCATTTCCAGCGCGATTAGCTTTGCATAGATCTTCTAAATTGATAACACATGCACAATTTTAAGAACTTTCAGAGCCAATAGAAGTCCATTTGTAAATTTCCTAGAACTTGCAGATCCAATAACAGTACAGAACTAGTCACTACTCTGCTCAATTTCTTGAACTCTCAAGGCTAAAACCAACACAAAGCTAGCCGCTGTCCTGCACAATTTCTAGAATTTACAGAGCTAATATCATAGAAACACAAAGCTACTACAGCAGCACACGCTCTGAAACAAACCCTGTCAGTTGCACAACATCTTTCGTCGCAAAAAATGGCAATAATCGCCAACGAAGAGCAGCGCACACAAATGTGGCAGCGTAGCAGATCTTTCTTTTGAACTTGAGCTGCTTTGAGCTGAGTGGAAATATTTTCAAAACCCAGAAGCATTGCTTTTACGCTCTTGAATAAGCCTAAGCTTATTAACATCAATAACAGACATAAGCCTGCTAATATTTTCCATACGAAGTTCCACAAAGAATTTCGAGCTCTATACTTCTCTGGAACTCAATAACTTGAGTTGTGAATTCAGTATTAATTGTTTCGTAAGTTAAGTTAACACATGTTAAGAAGCTGTAAGGTGGAAGCTTGAAATAAGTCGGAATTGCTAACCGTGCCGTGTAACTGTATTTGGTCATATAAATGACGTAATAATCTTGGTGTTCTTGATGTTATCGATGGGGGAAGTTTCTGCATGAAAAACCGTAAAATCTTGCAAAATTTGGTGAAATTCCCACACCAAAAGAAATTAATCTTGACTTTTGGGTTTTAATAAATCGCTTCAAAATTTTCCCCGTCGACAAGTAGCTGTGAAGCTTCATTTGTGAGAAAATCATTCCAAAATTCTATCAGTAGATAAATAATTATAAAATTTCACTTCTCGATGAATTTTCACAGATGTTCAATTGTAAGTGAATAGACAAAAACTGGAGATCAAGTGTTATGCCTGAGAAAACGTAGTCAAGAAAATGTAATTGACCTTATGGAAGAAACATTTAACATTTTAATTTATCGTAAAACCATGCCTGTTAAAAAATAATCCAAAACTGTAGCCTGTCAAAGAACCTTTATAAAATCTTACTCGATGGTATATTATAAAATTCTTATAGTTGGCTATGGTAACATTCAACCATAGGGGAATTCTTTCAATACTTAAACTTGTTAATGACTACGTCAGAAATCCTAACAAGTCATTATAAAGTACAACCAACTGATAAATTATTCCAAATAACCCCCTATTGTCTAATCATTGTAATATTGAACATGATGGCAATGCTTTCTAAACCAAAACCTGTTAAAGAAACACTCAAATATCCATGTGTAGATGAATCATCCCAAAGGCAACCAGCTGGCCATTCAGTATGGACTTCCACATATCGACAAATTATCGTGAAATCCAACCTGAAGGCAATGCCTTTTAAACCAAAACGTGCTGAAGAATGCTCAAAAATGCATTCACAAAGCTGATAAATTGGAACTCGCTTTGGCTGTACTGCAGATTCATAAGGCGTAGTTGCGAAGAAAAATTTAGTTTCGAGCAGTCACAAAGAAGTACAAACTTGAATTTCATCTAAAACTTGACCCTATTTTTAATCTACCATCTCACTTGAATCTTCTTAAGTGATTTATTCATTTTAAACCTACTGAAACCGGCATTAAATAACCTAACCCAACCCACCGAACTTAGTTTCACACTACCAACATTTTTTAACGCCAAACCATGTAAGAAAAACTCGGAAAGCCTACGACTCATCACACTCAGCAGAGCATTTTATACAGCAGCCTTTACTCTTGTACGTGAACGCGAGGGCGGTACTCTTAACTTCTCAAAGCGAATAACTCAAAAATTCGAGTGAGAGCATTATCGTAAATTACACGGTCAATAGGAGTAACAAAGTAAATAGCCATAACAACAATACAAAATAAGATGACACTGCAGCAACATTAACCAAGCATGACCAGCAGCGCGCACACTGACATTTAAGCAAGATCCCGGGCACAGCAATAGCCGCATGATGCGGCGAGCGTAAATTCAATAGCAATTGCTGAGCTCGAACAGATAATGCCCTGCTCACTTCTCACCGTTGACAGGGGATCAGCATAATTCCTCTTTCTCGGACGCATTTAGAGCAGCTTACACTCGCAGGAATGAGCGGCCACATTCCACGAACTCCCTCTAAGTCCTCATCCTCTCGCCAGCTTTATAATACTCGTAAGACTGCGTTGCAGCAGCGGCGTAGTTTCTCTGGCGCTGCATCTCGGACTTAACGTCGCTTCGTATCCTGAATTGTAGGGTAGTCTACTCAAAAATATTGTGTACCTGCTCGTGAGTTGTCTTGTTATCCAAGTACATCCTGAATTGTTCGATTGTGTTTTTGCATAAATTCGGAGCTCGTCAATATTAATTCTACTGATATACTTGACTTCCTTGATTGTGTTGCAACAGCGATCAAAGGCGTTGGTAGTTTCTATGAACTAAAGAATATCTGGTAACTTGGACAGAAGTGGTCAATGGTCATTGTAGCGTGAACGAAAACTATATTGGCTAAGCCATGCCTGAGTACTTAACCCGTTGTTATTAGAGGCAAAAAATCAACACAGGCTGCAGAACTTAAGGTACTGAGGAACAATGACGAAAAAATACAAAAGTGCACCCAGTCGAACTTATACGCCGTTGCTTCCATAATTTTAGCCGCCCTACACAGAAGCTTTATCTGGTCGGCTAAAATCACGGACGACTCACAAAAAGTCAGACTGGGTACTTTTTGCATTAGAATAAGTTATAACTAGCATCTGGCGCAGGAAGCTTTAAGCTGCTTGCTTGTAGCTTCCATGTCGACATGCTTCTCCCTTGATGGCCTGGGCTCTTAACCAGCAGCTGCGACGCTCCTGTATTTCTGCGCGATGTTCCCTCGCAAGATCTCGCAAATATCCCTCCAACCTACGATTGAGCGCTCTAATTGAAATCCCTTGTAAAGATCACGGCAAAAATTCGCAAAATCGACGCGATGCTCCTCTTCTCTTGGAAATTGTTTATCAGAGGGGATATGTTGCTTTGCGATAAGTTCGTTTCATTCAGTGCAGTGTAGTCCTGTGCTTTTTACTTGCTCTGTTTTATTCAGTGTAGTCCTGTGCTTTGTAACTTGCTCTGTTTTATTCAGTGTAGTCCTGTGTTTTGTACTTGCTCTGTTTTGCTCATGACATTTCATAAGGGTTTCAGAACCCACTTTCTAGCGTATATTAAGGGAGAGCTTCTTCCGCGTTGTTCGCTATCCAACACGATAATACATATAGTGTTTTCACTCAGATTCCATTATCTGAGGGTTTATTGCTAATCTTAATTGAATATTTTTCGAACAGCTTCGTGGTGAACCTTTGTGACGTGATTTACCAGCAATAACTCATCTAGATATTCAGATATTCAATTTAATCTGCCTTCCATCCCTCACTGTGCGGAATGTTTGAAGAACAAAAATGTAAAAGATTTTTTCAAAGTGCTCTAAAGCAATTCCGGGATTGAGAAAATTCAGATTTTCCAGCTCGTTCCTGTCATGAAACTTTATACGAATGAGAAAATATTGTATTTCACGAGTTTTCGTTACGATGCGTTTGCAAATGTGTTTTTTTAATTTGAAGTAGATCTGATGAGAGAAACATACATAAAAAATCCCAGGCTTGTATCTATTAGAACTTTTGAAAAAGGAAAATGTTTTTGAAAACTTTTGAAATACTCAAACATCCTTTAACGTTGCTTAATGGGAAAGAATATGATTATTTTTTGTACATCATGTTTGCAGTGTTATTATACTTACTATCAGATTCAAGGTCGACCTTTATCACTTTGCTGAGTCACAGAGACTCTTAGTAAAGTTGAAGTTTAAGTTGAACTCGGATTCTTAGGCCGTAAAATTTGGCATTTCGATTGACACAGTTCGCTACGCTGATAAAAGAAGGATTAAACATCTCGATATGACAAAAAAAGTTGAGTAAGATTAGAGAGACGAAGACACTGGGTCTACGGCGGCTGTCCCCGCAAAAATGACTTTACCCTCTTTAGTGTACCATGAGGTCGCTTGTGCGGAGCACCGACCCCTCCCACGAGAGACACAGAAACGTAAACAAAAAAAATTAAGGCCTTCCTAACTACAAATCTAAACCCATAACAGACTCCCTGCACCAAATGTTGTTCATTCTGTGCTGCGCAGCTTGCGTTGCCACGAAGGGACGCAAGTTATTATTGCTATTTTTTTAAAGAAAGTTTTAGAATCCCATTACCTCGAAAAAGATGTTTCAAGGGAGGAAGGATGAAGGCACCATTTAGTATGGAGTTAAGGGAAAGTGGAATCTATGCACAAGGTGCACAGAAACAGTAAGCTAAGAAAAAAGTTCATGAAACAATAAAAAGTTGAAGAAGAAAGTAGTATGTGCTGAAAACCAGGACAGCAGTGAACCGAAAAAAAGATCGTCCGTAACAGAACAAAAACCTATTCCATTTCAATAAAAAGGGAGCCTACCTAACCTTTAGCTCGGGACCTCACATAGTCCCTCTAGGAGCGCTAATTCCCATAGATACAATGGTTGTATCCCCCTGAGGGGAGGGACGCAAGTGACCCTACACAGACGAGGGCAGACACTGTAGCCTTCCTGAATTTAGTTCAGGCAGCCTACATCTCCTATAGAGGAGCGCAAAGTCCCCAACATGCACTGAAGAACAATATTTTTCAGAGAACACTTCCCTGGTGATTACGGAAAGTGTTATGTGTAATTTTTGTTCCTCTTGCCCTTTAAGCGTAAAAGATCTGCACGGAATATGAAATAGTTTACGAGTATAGTGACAACAATTACACAAATAGAAAGCAATTTACTCCCAAGATGACAAATTTACGCTCAACATGATTCATAACATTAACGCACAGGTTAACTTAACTGCATTAAGAAAAAACAAATTAAATTTCCGGAAAGTCAACTAATTTCACTACAGATCTCTATCTATACTCTATCCTCTAAGTTAAATACTCTAGATTAAAGATAAAATCATCCGCGCTCAAAATAAAAATTTTATTGAAGGTGAAACCCCCCAAAAAAACAGTATACGCACCCAACTAAACAAAAACGTAAATATCTTATAAAACTGGCCATGTTTTGATTAGAAATCTCTAAGTAAGGTAATAAGATGGTAGTCACAAAAGAAGAAATTACAACTCACGCAATATTTTAAAATAGGACCGCACACTTGAACACATTTCAATGGTAGCAGTTTTATTATCTACTTACCTGTAAGTAAATTAAGAATCGAGCTTCCGAATAGTTTGGAACTTCTTGAGAGATCAGTACTTCATTTTTGAATGTAGGTCCGTCCCCATGATGAAAGACGAGTTATAATTTATGCGTACTGAACTCATGTAACTTTACAGCACTTGACCTGACATTACTTTAGCTAACCTAAACTAGCTCAATCTAACTTTAATTGATTATTTAAAACTTTTTCGTGCTAATATTTGTCGGCAAGAGTTCATCAAGTTCCTCTTGGTGGATTATTTATAAAAGACTTTTTTATTAACGCATAATTTTATTTCTGAATTATTGCACTGCTAACAGGAAACGCTAAATGACTCCAGCGCATTTCCACGAAACTGATCATTTATCCATGCCGGATATAAATTCCAACATCCCAAAGAGCATAACAGTTAATTTACAAGACCAAAAGGAAGCCACGAAAAAATCTTCAGAGCTGAAAAGCTATTTCAGTTAGGCTAGAACGCCACAGTGCTTAATATATGCTTGATTTTGTATTTCCCTTTAATAATAGTTCCATGGGGAAAAGAATGCGTTGTTTTTTGTTTTGGCAACTTCACATTTCTAACCATGGAATGAAATGTCGTGGAAATCTGACAACAGTGTTGCTGGCAATGTTCTAGTTTACCTATTAACGCGAAAATAAGCGAATGTGTTTGTTTAAAGGGGGTCCAATTCATATTTATCAGAAAATTTGCTACTCCATAATTTTACATCTCCAAGGGATTCCTTACCGCGGTCTCTGAGGTCACCTGTCCTGATCATGGCTACTATTTTCGGGCTTTTAAGACTCCATGAAAGGTGTATATTCATAAAATAACACAAATACATATTTAAAGAAAAATATCTAAGAGTGTAAATCCGAAACATCATGGAAAACTCCTAAATAAAAGCTTCAGGAAAATTAAAAAATTGTAGAAAATTACTGTCAGGAAAAAAAATGAAAAACGAATATTTCATTCGCAATTGCTAATTTCCAGGTAGAACCAGAAATTTAGAAATTATTCTCAGTGTTGCATTTCATCACCAATGATTTTTCATGAGCATCCTTTTTGAGACACTCGAAAATTGAGAAGCAATCAAATTACAGCATCTTAAGTGACAGAGCGCAATATCCAAGAGAACATATTCCCGCAAAATCAGTTCCAAGAGTTTTCCCCTTATCTTTGAAGAGGTGGTGAAACCTCAACGAAACATTGTTTCTAAGCCTCACCATCAGGTTCCTACTATGTGCCCGATAATCAAACGCAAATACAAGAGTTCCATCCTTTACCCACTAGCTAGTATCGAGGTCGTTTTAAATGAACATGCGACGATAAAACACAACGCATCAAATTACCACACGGAAAGAAATGTTCTAGTCATATGAAAAGATAATTAATCAGATATATTTCCAACCAAAATATCAGAACTTGGTATACGAAGTTTCAAAATCATAGTCATTTCTGTAGAGCAGAAGGAACCTCACTAAATTCCCAAGAAAACCACCTACGCCCAAAACCTTCGCAGCGAGTTCAGAAATCTAGCACCGCATGAGCACATTAACCACGTCATTTCAGAGTAACGACCGCACCGGAGCCCTGTAACGAAAACAGCTTTAAAGAATAAAATGGCAGAGTTCACACGAGACACGCAAGCGACGGTATCGTGCAGGGGTCTCTGCCCGAGGCGGATATTGTTACTTGTAAGCGATTATGGCAGTCTACTCCTGTACTGCTGAGGGAACGCGATCTCATTAGAGAGAGCAAAGGACCACCTTTTGCACCAACGTATAATTAACCCGTCCACCGCCGCAAGTTTGAGAAAACCCACAAGCAATGAGTGACCCTGGGTGACAGGCTTTTGCTTCGCTGTTGGCATCATTTGCATTTCATTAAGAATTTTTTAACACCATGCTAGCATCCTCGTAGAAGCTCTTAAAATTTAGTATTTATAGTTAGATCTTGGTCACTCCTTCGAAGACGTTGGAATTCAAAGAACTCACTCACCCTCCTTCTCCCTTTCCTCACTTCAAATCATCTCTTTACTAAATCAGTTACTAACTACAATAAATTGAGCGTGCATAGTTACATATTGAAACTTCAATTCGTAATAATTATTAGTGAAAGAATACGTTCTTGGATGAAAATTTTCGAGGATCTTTCAAAGTTCGGGATTGTTATTCAATGTGAGCCTAAATAATTATTCCTCCGGATAAATCATTTGTTCTGAATATGAACGTAAGGCCTTGCAACACATAGTGTGTCCTCATAAGCGTACATTCGAGCTCAATCAAAAAAAAATCACACTGTCCACAGCCTTGGCTACACTCATGTAAGTTTTCCTAACACAATACGATTGAGTCAAACATAGAAGCAATACTCGGAGTATGAGAAGATTTTTTAATGTATGACTAGATTATTTTTAGGCATCATCCGCAGTTGATGCATGTAAAATAAAGAGTTTTTTGACAATAGGGGAAACGTTTTGTTCACACGCAACAGAAAATCAAATTCGCCATTGGCTTAGTAACTAAATTGAAAACTATCAATTGCTGTAAACTTTCATCATAGAAGTTCATGTAAACTTTCACTATGGACAATGTGGCATTTTTCATTTATAATAATTATTTTTCTGGGCCTGTGCAATACGTAAAGCGAGTAGAAAATGCTTAGACCTCCTACTGAACTTGTTTTATGCCACCGTCAAACGATAACCGAATGATAACGTTTCGTCATTATCGTTCACGTAGCATAACGCCCAACTAGAACTTTGAAACAGTCATACTTCGGCCAAGCGCTTAGGTGAGTTTTAGGCTAAGGTTTCGCCTTAATTTCATAACAGAAATGGAGAATGATTTGGCTAGTAGTAGTAACTACTAATTTAATAATTTTTATCATCTGGCGTGTTAAAATAACGGCGCACACCGAATTCATGTGCCGATTTGGCATCTATCGGGGATTTTTTTTTTTTTGCTCTTGGCTCGCGCAGTCGGAAATTAGCTCAGGTATAGTTTTATTGTTGACACATAATCGGGAAATTGCATTCTGATTGTGAAATTAATGGTTTTGAATGAAGTGTATTTAAAATACTATGCACGTAACACGTGCTGAAGCGTTAGAAACATGTGCTGTTGACGATAAAATGCTTACGATTATTAGGATGACATTGCCAAGTTCGTTAGCATTATGACTTGCGTGAGATTTCAGTGTTTAATTGTTGATATTGGAAAGAATATCGGATTTTAACGCGACTCATATTACGTAACCTATCTCTCACCACATTTTATTTGGGATGAAAATTGTGTTTGGGTAAATTCTCTGTATTTAAAGATAATATAGTCAAAGCCAATGAACTAAACTGGGCCCTCACTTCAGTCTGCAGCCAGGCTAAGATATCCTAAAATCTCCAGTGACATTTTTGAGCTGCAGAAAGAGGGCCTTGGATTTTGAAATATTTGGGAGGGTTGTTCATTTTATTCAAATTTTTTTAAAGTGTTTATTGTCCTTTAATTACATAAACCAAATAGTAACGAATCATTACACAATCGGAGAGCGTTTGATAGTTCATTTCATAATCATACCAAGCTACCAGGTAAATTTCGTAACGTTACAAAACGGGCTTCATCTCCGTGTAACAGTATCTTTGAAATAGAATATTTCTCATTAGCTCAACTCAAACGCCGCTTACATCACTAGTTAGATTCGACCTTGCAAAATAAAACTTACTTCAGCTTCACGCGAAACACCCAAAAACTTTAGATTTTGCGCTCAACTCATAGAACCACAAAAGAACCATAGATTTTGAGCTAAATAATTTTTAAAATTCTGTGACCAGACCAATGTCATCGAAGACACCAGTTTGTCAATACAAAACAAAGTTCACTTTCGACCGAGGTTCTAGCTCTAGTTCATGACAGGATTGTAATTATACGACATGAGTCTGCATTACAGACTTCATCACTCTACTATCACCTTCAACGACACGAACAGTAAGAAGCAATGCAAGAGCGATGATGGAATGAATGATGATGAAAAGAAACAGTAATGATGGAATGAATAATGATGATAAACAACAGTAATGATGGAATGAATAATGATGATAAGCAACAGTAATGATGGTATTCAGTGAACGATAATTCCCTGGAAACCACCCATCTGATACTCAGACCAAAAATTTAAAATTTAACGCCCAAGATATGAGCCATAATGACGTCCTCTCTTTGCCTTTTCCCTTTCATCAACTGTTAGTTAGTTGGTGTGAAGTTTAGCATAACGAATCCATGAGGAAGAAATAGTTACTCAATGCACTTGTAATTTGAGGTGAACAAAATGAAGCCAAAAAGATTCCGGTTATTTTCATTTTATTTGAATATGAAGGTATTGATGGGGCGAGAGATTCATTGCATTGCGTGTCCTTGATGAGCTGCTGTAATCACGCACCTGCTCGAAGCGGCTGGTGAAAAATTAACTCAAATTGAGGGCTTAATTAATTATTTTTTCACTAGGTATACATTATCATTCAATTAAATTATAATTACTGTAATTGAATCATGTATTATTCAGTTATTAAATGGTTAAATTGATATAATTATTCAATTAAATTATAATTATTGCTATTTCATACTGTATTTTTCATATATTGAATAACCAAATAGATATAAGTATTTTTTTAATTATTTTATTTAAATGGAAGGCCATATAAAGATTGTCACAGTAGTTATATCTAGCTTAGCTATCAATATTATTAATTGGCTTTGGAAGGCATGATGAAGCAGTTCATATAGTTAATGCAATAAAGTGAAAACGTTATAAGTTTTAATGCAAGAAGATTAAATTTAGAAATTATTGATTAACCGGTTCTGTACTAAAGAAAAACTAAAGAATTACTTCATATTTACAAGGATAATCACATCACTTCTCATCACATAGCATTTCATTTTTTAAGTTTTTGGGTTCAATTTCAAGAAAAGGAGAGAAGAAAAATTATGAATTTTTTCAAGGGAAAAGATTCGATGTACACCAAACTATGACACTCGTAAAATTAGAACTGTGTAAAATTGTTCTGTGTTTGCTTATTCGAAAAAATTACTTATTTTCATAATATTACTACACATATATTACGTAATTCATGATTGTGATGGGCTCATCCGTGCGGTAATATTGATAGTGAAATAACTACCTATACTTTTCATCATATATAATGGTGATGTATTCATTCCCGTGGTAAAACTGACAGCAGCTTAATCACACATGTATATTTTATGTCATGCAATGATTGTGATGTGTTCATCAACATGGAGAAATTGATAACAAAACAATCCAACCTAATAATACCCGCTGTGTGTTTATTTATATACTTGTTTGGTGTCCGCTTCTTAAGAAAAATAGGATGTCTGCGCTTGCGGTATCATGCGTACCGAACTCCTCAGTGTAACATTACAAGATGGCCTTGTGCATTGATATGTTTGAATTATACCAGGAAGTGTTCGTTTGGGATAGGTTTGGTTAGATTAGGATATATGCAAGATAGGTTGGCGTAGGTTAGGTAATATTGACAGAATTTTTACACGGGTCCACCTAGGAATTTCCACGGGTCCTTCTATTACCTAAAAATATCCTTGGTTTGTTTGTTTTGAGTCCGCTTCTTCCATTTCTCTGTCACGCTCACAAAGATAGCCATAATGACCGTATCTGCGATGCGAGTTTCACCAGTGCGCACATGCAATAATATTTTTTATCATAGGTACTGTTAGGATAGATATTTTTGATAGTCAGCCACATCCGGAAAGTTTGTACAAGAAATGTATTGAATCCCGTCATTTTTGGCGGGCCGTGCTCACTAGTAACATATATTTTACATCATATAAAATTGTACTGTGTTGATGCGAATTTGAAAATTTACGAAGAAATAATTATTCATGATTGTGATGTGTTCAAGCCTGCGGGGAAATTGATAATAAAATAATTACACACACTTTGTATTGATTTGAAACCAACAGAAAATTTTACTCTGAATTCTTGTACTGCTTTGTCACATGGAATTTGAATAGCAACCTGAAAATGTGGCTCTCAGGTTTCCAAAGTTGCCATATTTTGTTCGTGAGTATACTACATAAGTTAGAATTGAGACAGTCCTTAACAACTTGACCGCAATGTGCGCCACCACGGAGGGGATTCTCATAATGCTGCTGACTGACCAGAAGTCACAAACTCATTTTTCATAAATACTTAATGATAGCTAAATGAGGGCATGATCCAGTCAATGATAGCGATTTTCAAAATTACTTGATAGAGTTGACTTTGAAGTCGAGTTAAATTTTGAACTTTAATTTTACCAATTGCGGTTGAAGTGTTAAAATAATGTCGTTATTTTATTCCAGCAAATGAATTAATAACTAAAAGTACTCGATTACGTTAGAATCGATGATTGTTTGTAAATTTAGCAGTGAAAAACACGATGACAATAAGTGCAGTGCATTTATTCAGCTGCAACATTGTTTTTTGTTTTATTTGTAACACTCATCGATCTTACATGCTTAAAACTATAATAGTTTCGCCTATTATTACTACATCGGCATTGAGCTAGATTTTCATGTAAAATGGAAATATGTATAAGCGTGTCGAGGAATAAGCGGCTATCGAATACAAATTTCATTATAAAATATTCCCTTATTCTTGGTAATAATTTGTTTGTTTATTTTCTAGTTCTCTTATCTTGTTCTTTAGTTCACTAATGGTGGAACTAAAGATTTCGCCCATGTATATATATATATATATATATATTTATATATATATATATATATTTATCCCATATATATATTTATATATATGAGCAAAGCTAAGTATTTGTTCAAAAATATACACAATCGTTTTCGCGTTGTAGGTCGAAATAATTCAACGTATCAGAGTACAGCTACCAACAAAATTCTTTTTGCAGCGTTCACCCCAGAAGCAGGAACACCTAAAACTTTTGCGGGTAAATGCGCCTTATTAATTGTGTGAAGCTGAGCCGGGGTACCATTTCCTGTATCCTAGAACAGCATCCATTGTTGAGATAGGATCTGGGACAAGTGCAATAGAAGCGGCGCGAGCAACACACCATTAATAAAAACCGATGGTGTGGCCCCGAGCAAAGGTCTGGCGGAAGCCCTCCATTGTGAGCTCCGATGCTGAGAATTGGGCAGCATTAGCTGCACATCGCGCTGTGCAGACACGTCAAAAAATATTAATCGCGCTCGCTGCACTGTGCAGGCAAGTCAAAAATATTAATCGCGCGCGCTACACTGTGCAGACAAGTCAAAAAATATTAATCGCCCTCGCTGCACTGTGCAGACACGTCACCAAAATATTAATCGCGCTCGCCGCACTGCACAGACACGTCACCAAAATATTAATCACAAAAAAGAGCACGTCTTGCAACATGTCATTCATGCAGGTAGCCAACTCAGTAGTGAAAAACACAATGGTACGCACATCAGATCAGATTAGATTGGATAAGTTAGTTTAACACTCCCTAACCGCCACAAAAACTTCCCAAAGAGAGGAAGAATGAAGCCCCCATTTAGTATGGAGTTGAGGGAGGTACGTACATTCTGCCTCAGTTGATTGAAGTAGGGGAAACCGTGATGCTAGTGCCTGCTACAGTGGTACAGTGTAGACCTGATAGCATTTCTACTTCAATTGAGAGCTTAGGAGTGCATTTTTTTCATGAGTGAATTTGCCGCTACTAAAATCTGTTCCTTAGGATTGAAAATCATTCTGACCTATATATCCAAAGGATGAAACAATTTATTAGAATAATCTACCACAGCATATTCTCAGCATTATTTATGAGTGTTAACTTCCAGTATTAGACGTTCGTCGTCATAAATGCTTGCTTACAAATTTTTTTCGTATGACTATGTGTTTAAAATTTCGCGAGTTCACTAGCGTTCCCGCCTGAGGAAATTTTAGGGCGCTAAAGTGAACAAGCAGTCTTGTAAGACACACCTCGCTAAACTGTTCACCAACTCGTTGCGCTTCAAAAAGCTGTCTGACCTAAGGCCCATTTCACACCGAGCTAGCAAAGCAGCATCTAGCAAGCTCGCATGAGCTTTCTAGCAGATGGTCTTCGAGGCTGGTAGGTAGGAATAGCATTTTTACCTCGCATGCTGGATGCTGGATAAAACGTGCGAGTTCAGTGTAAAGGCAACGGGTTGCAATAGTGCTATTCCTACCTACCGGTCTCGCAGACCACCTGCTGGATAGCTCATGCGAGCCTGCTAGATGCTGCTGTGCTAGCTCAGTGTGAAATGGGCCTAAGTGAGACGATACTTCATTCACATGACTCCTCATTGCCTCATTTTACACTTTCACTCTAACTTTGACGCCTTCAAAAAGGTTTCATGGAATCAAAACGGGTCGTCCAAAGCTCTCGATGCAAGAAAAGACCCTATCTCTAACATCGTTACATCCGGAAATGCTATCTAATGATACCATAAACCACGTGCATGCAGAGGACAAGAATTGTGTATACAATCTGGAAACAAAAAAATCGTTTCACATCCAATCGTACCTTACCACCGAGAAAGTCAAGCGCCGGAGACCTTTAGAAGGCTTTCGTTTCCACAAACAAGATCCCAAAGTGAACAGGGTTCTCAGGTCCTTCAACAATAGCTGTCGATCTTAAGAAAAAACCTTTTGCTCCCCTTAATGACGTAGATGCGAGGAATTTCCCACTTTGGCCACAGAAGTTTCTAAAATACCCGCTAAACGTGCCGCACAGAAGCCCTTCTCCACTTAAGTAGTAAATAAAAAGGCTTTTTTTAAAAAAACAGCTTTATTTAAGAATTGGGCTGATAGAAGGCCATGTTCAGTCACGAAAGCACGTTCATGTTGATCAGTTGAGGCTCCATGATCGTTCATCTGCGATTGATGTGTCCAAATATAATCCCCAGTATTCAGATAAAACAGTGAGCATCCCATCCCAGTCAGTATGGGGGTGTAGTGTCCCTTTGCTGTTAACGAAAGCAGGGATAGATTTATTGTATTTTCTTTTCCACACGTTCACTACGTACTGGTACATATGCATCCCACTTGTTAAATTGCTCATTTACGTTCTAGTAACAATAGCTAGCATTTCACAAATTTCACTACCTTTATTTAAATTATACTATAGCGTATAAGTTAAAATGTTATTGTCCGATTATATTTTTCCCGCTTATTAGAAATGATAATGTAATCAAGCAGTGAAAATGGCACTTCAATTCTGATTGTTCCAGCATAACCAATTAAGAAACCATTGCAACCGCAAAAACGTAGTGAACGTGTTAAGTGCAAAGTACAACAATGACTGGGTATGAACGTTATTAATCTTTAACAATAATACCGTCAAATATGTTCATTTATTTTCAAATCGAAGGCTTTCCTGGTTCTTTTCAACCGCTGCAAAGGTCATTTCATAAGCTAAAATGATCCTTTAAGAAGACAGATATTTATCCTGCATGCCTCGTTGAGGTTATCTTATTTACCTAATGATGAATACAAGAACCGCAACCAACTGTGAATCGAAGAGGAAAGCCCGAACTCTTCACAATTATTGTCTCAGTCATTTGATACAGAGCTGATCTCGTAACTTGTCCAATATGGGAACGAAATTTTTATAACTTTTGAGAGGAAAAATTCAATTTTATAAACTTCAATTGCTTAACACATGAACAATAACGAATACGACTAGGCCAAAGCAAGATGCTGAACCGCTTAGTAGAAACCAGTATATTTGAGTATCGACGACTGAAGCAGTAATTGAATTGCTTAACAATTACATTCATAAATATTCAGTATGTTATACATCATCTATCAAAACAATGAGCTAACTTCCATTTTAATTTTCAATTTTAATGTTGTGATTTGTATCTGCTTATGAAAAGAATATACAATTTGAAAACATCGTGGTAAGAAAGTTACAAAATTAAAAACAAAACAATCCCGGTAAACTACACGTGCTTAACTGCATGAAAGTCAATCTGATGGTTATCCATTCGTGGCAAATTCTCTTTCGGATACTGAAAAATCTTATTACTACCATCTCTCTAAAATACGACTCAAATGTGTCCACATGTTATCCTGTCCATTATTGGTGATCACACAAAACCTATATTCTTGATGTCGGTAGCCCTGATACAGCAGCTGCAGCGGCGAAATGCTACGCCCTCCACCAGCAGGGCTCGTAGGAGCGGCCCAAAATATGCACGGACGCTTCCTCACGCGCAATTCTTATCTTGACTTTGACCGTAGACTTCATACAGGATGAACAAAGAGCGAGGCCCCCTATGATTCATGAGGCCATCCACGTCGGCAGGACTCGCTGCGTGTAGGGAATTTACCTGTCGTCCCTAGATTGAACTCGGGACCAATTTTCATTTTTGATTTGTAGCATCGACTTTGAAATAACGAGAATCTCCCGGCAAGTTTGCAATCGAGCGCCTGTCCCAGTTTCCCATGCAGAGAAGAAAGAATTGAACCCAGACTCGAAGATTCTTACCCTCAAGCTTCTGAGGAATTGGACAGCTCATTTTCTTTGAATTTCTGCACATTTTTATTTCTCGCCCAGTGCTTTCATGCGGTTGTAACACTCCGTAGGGAGTGGAGTTTTTTTTTTAGATTCTTATCTCAAAGAAAATGAGAATGTAGTTTAATGTTCTCCAGGAATTGTGATGAAATCGCCAATCCTTGGTACTAAATAAACACACCTGCATGTATGCTTACGTTGAAGCAGAATGTCTGGGGCCGTTCAACTGTCAGCTTAAAATTGAAGGGTTTTAAAGTTAAATACTACTATACAAAGCAGCGACAACGAATTTTTCTCAAACTCCTATGTAGTTTTCAGCGTAGAGTTCATTTTTTAAATACGTTATTGCTTTCATAGAAAAATAAGCCAGCACTGGAAGTGTAGTACAGCACAAGTTCTTTGAGATAATATAAGTGTCAAAACGCACTGTTAACTACTGGTCATCGCGTTCATTGTAAACAACAGGCTAGACTCTGGTTAGCAGTACATTTTACACTCACCCAATCGGAATCTATTTCTTGCCAGGTGTTTGCTGAGCTTTGGTGGCGATGCTCAGCTATGAGAGAAACAAGGGAAGTTCCCGCTCTAAACGCAGGAGCAAATCAGGAGAAAGCATCTTGTGAACTAACGAGCGCGTGCTTATCCCGGGCTGGAGGGCAGTGCAGGGTAAGTCTTGTGTCTAAGTGGAAGGCTTTTACTCGTCTCATTTCGGAGCCCCGTAATCCAGAAGACTGCTCTGCGAAGTGCCACTCAGCGGCTACCTGTAAAGCTTGTCTTTTGCTGCCCTCAAAACACAGATTTACTGGCAGCGACGGCGAGCGGAGCGCAGTCGTTTAAGAGCTCTGCCTGCCTACGAGGCCCTTCCGACCACACAGCTCCACCTCCCAAGTGCCCACGCAAAGATCAACCTCGAAAAAAATACGAGCCACTCTCAGCTATATGGGGCATCTGTAGAGTAAAGTAAACCGTATCCTGGGATGAGTTTTTCAAATGAGTTATCGGTTGATGTACTTGCTGTCTCCCGTGGACAAAAGACTTGAGACTTCTACTCAAAACAGTTTTCTGTTTGCGTTTGGTTTTACGAACAGCGACTTAATCCTCTTTTGATTTTACGATCGATAGCTGATAATATAATGCAGCTCCTCTACAGCCGCTTCTACGTTATAAGATGAAACGTGCGGTATTAAAATAGAATGTAATTTTCGCATCAAGAGAAAAAAGGCTGTTCCACATAACGTCTGCAGTCCCTCAGTATAACTCTCCCACGCAATTTTTCTAGTTTTTATATTAAAAAAAACTTTCACACATTATGGTCGCTTTCATATCAAAAGAAGAACTCTTCCCTACAAAATGCCCAGCTTTTACATCAGCAGAGAAGTCCTTACATACGCTATGTCTAGTTTTACTTCACGTCTTCTCTTGACTTTTACAACTCCAACTCTTCCATACAAAACGCCTGATTTTCCTTTATACACGGCAACTCTTCCGCGTATAATACACCGTTTTCCCACATGTACAGGCGCCATTAATTAAGCAAGTTTGATGAGGGCTGAAAACAACTAGCTCAGAAAAACATCTTTAATTAGTTTAATAAGGAAATTAAAGTGAGCACTAGTTATCAATTTACCTTCGCAGTGAAAAAGCCCTATTACTTTCATCCTAAATTAGTGCTATTGGTAAAGTTATAGTAGCCAATACTTCTACGGTTTCCTTCTATGTGAAAGTACAATACAATCGAAGTTATTAATTTCTTTCTCAGGCTTCTCTCGCGATTAAATAATATTTTTTGGCAATGAAGGCCAAAGAAGAATAAGAGAGCAACATACCAAGTCCTCTTTAGAAGTGAATGCCAGTAACCTTCAACTCCGGACCTGGACAACCACTTTTAATGGAATCTCTACAATTTAATCGTGATGCACAAAATGTTTTTCCAGTTTCTGAACTCAAGAGGAGAAAGTGAGTCAGTGCTCACTGAATAGAATTCTCATACCACATTTTCTACCTCTCTTTTTCTTTTTCTTCTTAACTAATTTGTTCCACCAGTGACGGGGGACTAATGCATTCGACTGGAACACCTTCTTTGCGCATGAATTAGTTAGAAGCTTCCAAGACTGGTGGTGGAGAGAAGCAAACAGGTTGCAAAAGTTTCTCAAAGTTCTGTTTCAAGAGCAATTTCTGAAATTGGTCATCAGACACCGTAACCTGTAATTGTACCTGCACCAATAACCAGTTATCACTCGTCCACCGAATACACGTAATTAATCGTCCATCCATCAGTTACCCGTTATTACCCGTCATCAAATACTCGTTAATACTCGTGCAGGGTAACTGTTACTCCCCCACCAATTATTCGTTACTACTCGTCTCCCAGTTATTCGTTATTACTCGTCCACCAATTACCCGTTATTACTCGTCCACCAGTTACCCGATATTCCTCGTCCAAATGAAGGGCAGCTGCCCTTCACCTCCCTGGTGTGGCTGTCCTTCACCTCCTGGTGTGGCTGCCCTTCACCTCCCTGGTGTGGCTGCCCTTCACCTCCCTGGTGTGGCTGCCCTTCACCTCCCTGGTGTGGCTGCCCTTCACCTCCCTGGTGTAGCTGCCCTTCACCTCCCTGGTGTAGCTGCCCTTCACCTCCTGGTGTGGCTGTCCTTCACCTCCTGGTGTGGCT
This sequence comes from Morinoia aosen, assembly GCA_030386875.1. NCBI lineage: Eukaryota > Metazoa > Arthropoda > Malacostraca > Amphipoda > Talitridae > Morinoia > Morinoia aosen. The sequence continues at coordinate 24,303,818 of CM059558.1, forward strand.
GCCCTTCACCTCCCTGGTGTGGCTGCCCTTCACCTCCCTGGTGTGGCTGCCCTTCACCTCCCTGGTGTGGCTGCCCTTCACCTCCCTGGTGTGGCTGCCCTTCACCTCCCTGGTGTAGCTGCCCTTCACCTCCCTGGTGTGGCTGTCCTTCACCTCCTGGTGTGGCTGCCCTTCACCTCCCTGGTGTGGCTGCCCTTCACCTCCCTGGTGTGACTGCCCTTCACCTCCCTGGTGTGGCTGCCCTTCACCTCCCTGGTGTAGCTGCCCTTCACCTCCCTGGTGTGGCTGCCCTTCACCTCCTGGTGTGGCTGCCCTTCACCTCCCTGGTGTGGCTGCCCTTCACCTCCCTGGTGTAGCTGCCCTTCACCTCCCTGGTGTAGCTGCCCTTCACCTCCCTGGTGTGGCTGCCCTTCACCTCCCTAGTGTGGCTGCCCTTCACCTCCCTGGTGTAGCTGCCCTTCACCTCCCTGGTGTAGCTGCCCTTCACCTCCCCGGTGTAGCTGCCCTTCACCTCCCTGGTGTAGCTGCCCTTCACCTCCCTGGTGTGGCTGCCCTTCACCTCCCTAGTGTGGCTGCCCTTCACCTCCCTGGTGTAGCTGCCCTTCACCTCCCTGGTGTTGCTGCCCTTCACCTCCCTAGTGTGGCTGCCCTTCACCTCCCTGGTGTGGCTGCCCTTCACCTCCTTAGTGTGGCTGCCCTTCACCTCCCTGGTGTGGCTGCCCTTCACCTCCCTGGTGTGGCTGCCCTTCACCTCCCTGGTGTAGCTGCCCTTCACCTCCCTGGTGTAGCTGCCCTTCACCTCCCTGGTGTGGCTGCAACTCAATGAGTCATTCTTAACAAATTGCTGTGAAAAAATAAAAATTATATAAAAAATACTCCGTTATTTTTCAGAGCAATTTCTTGAGAATGACTCATTGTGGTGAAACGTTCTATTTTAACTGTAAAGCTTCTAATATGAAATGTTACGAGTCAAGAAATTATTCCTATCTATTATTGTCTTACATAAGCTTTGTAAAAATACAAACCAACACGTGCTTCCATACGAACTGAAGTTACAGAACTTCTCCAGTCACAGAGCTTCGTCAAACTCAGTATTCGCTTTCAAGCGCCGACCGTCTTCGAGAAACTGGTGTTGTGCCTATAATGTCGATATCGCTACTCGTAAACCGATAACGGGTTTTCTATTATAAGTTAGTTTTAAACTCTCTCACCACGTGATCTCAAGAAAGCGAGGAGTATGAATAATTTATTGCGAACTGTAAGGAAGGGGGCATCTACATTTGTACAGGGTATAGTCTGACACTGGATACACTGCGCATTGAAACAGCAAGTTAGAAATGAAAGGGAAGAAAATACAAAAAAAATGTCGAAGAGCATGTGAACGTTGAAAGACGTGAGGTGGCCGCGAAAGATATAACTCTTGAAGACTCATCGGGAACGAGTTATCGTATATATGTTTAACGCCTATATTAACACGTTAACTGCGATGGGTTAAACTGAAGTTCAATATTCAATTATAATTTAAAGTGAGTTGCAACAATCAACTTTGAAAATAGTAAACATTAACTGGATCGGGCGTTTATTAAGCTTTCATTAAGTAATAATAGAAAACGAGTTAGTGACTGCAGGTAGGTCAGCAGCACTATGAAAATCATCTAAGTGACCACCGGTGGGTCACTTCGCAGGAATTGTGTTAACAGAGCGTCGATTTCAAAACGACAGATAAAATGTAACCCCTATTTCCCACAAGGACAAAATTACGATTATAACGCTGGTATTCAATCTGTAATGCAAATATTGTTATAACGGAGATGTCGTGATATAATGCCAATATCGTGTCTGTAATGCCGGTATTGCAGCTGTAATGCAGATATCATCGATGTTACGCCGATATCACAGCTGTAATGCGAATATCATCTCTGTAAGGCCGGTATTGCAGCTATAATGCAAATATCATCTCTGTAACCCCGGCCTTGCTGTAATGCAAATATCATCTCTGTAACCCCGGTATTGCAGCTGTCATGCAAATATCATCTCTGTAACGCCGGTCTTGCAGCTGTACTGTAAATATCATCTCGGTAACCCCGGTCTTGCAGCTGTAATGCAAATATCATCTTTGTAACGCCGGTAGTGCAACTGTAATGCAAATATCATCTATCATTTCTGTTACACCAGTATTGCAGCTGTAATGCAAATATCATCTTTGTAACGCCGGTATCACGGCTACATTCCCACGTACGTACCCCAACAATGTACAGAGCCAATATCAAGCATAATTCAAGACATTCATAACTGTAATGCCATTGTCGTAACACTGATAATAATTTAGGACATTCATAACTGTAATGCCATTGTCGCAACACTGATAATAATTCACGACATTCATAACTGTAATGCCATTGTCGCAACACTGATAATAATTCAGGACATTCATAACTGTAATGCCATTGTCGCAACACTGATAATAATTCACGACATTCATAACTGTAATGCCATTGTCGCAACACTGATAATAATTCAGGACATTCATAACTGTAATGCCATTGTCGCAACACTGATAATAATTCACGACATTCATAACTGTAATGCCATTGTCACAACCATAACACTATCACAATCATTACGCCAATACTCTGAGTATAAAGACGATACCATGATAACAAAGTTGGTACCTTGACCCTAAATTGATATAATGATACTAGGCCGCTATTATGATTACAGCATTAATTTCATGCTTATATTCTCATCCCCACTCAATGACATTGAGTTAACATGTACATTTGCCATATATGTCAACCATAGTTAAATTTTAATTTAATTCTAAAACTACGCTCGCGTCCTAATCCTCGTATTACACAATACAATTAATAGCTAACATAGAGTCCTAAAACGATCAGACAGTTCTACAAGCACTGCATGCAAACCTGTTCGAGAGAAGCAGCCTGTCTTATCAAGTGCTGCTGAGACATGCAGACTCAACCAATATTTCTGCGAGTATGGTCTTGAATTCTCCAGCGTAGAATATTATCATTTTTTCCTAGAATTCCATACTCTAAATTCTTCATAAGTAGAACAATAATTTCGATCAAAGCTCATTTCGTGCGAAATTTTTTGCTCAATTTCGTTCAAGGTTTTCTCTTAAATTTCAGTTCTGCTACTTTCACAGCTAATTCGTCTTACAAATGATCGATTTCGTCCGCTAATTTGGCGTCTTTTGCAAGTTTTATTCATGATTCTAGTGTGTTGCAGTGAAATAAAAATTGACATTGAAGTTTGCGCCGATGAGCGATGGCATTACGATCTCGATTTGAGCTGAATTAAATCGGAATGTATTCAGGATCTTTAATTCAATGTGAACAATGGACCGTTTAAATCGAGGTGGACGTATAATTCAAATGATGCCTATAACTTGTCTTTAAAGTATACCATTTACAATGTTGTGAAAATATGAACCAAATTATGCCAAGGACTTGCATTTCAACGGAACAGTACACCATTTCAAACAAGATGAAGGTATAATTCAAACCTTACCAAGAGCCTCTCTTTACAATGAACAGAATGCCATTTACAACGCTATGAAAGTATAGTTCAAATCATGCAAAGAGCTTGCATTTAAAGTGAACCCTTGGATTTAAATGGACCTTAACATCGAGATGAAAACATAATTTGAATTATATCATGAGCTTGCATTTCAAGTGAACAGTATACCAATTACAATGAGATGAAAGTATGATTCAAATAATTCCAAAAGCCTGTCTTTAAAATGAAGAGCATTTCAAGTGAACAGTATACCAATTACAATGAGATGAAAGTATGATTCAAATAATTCCAAAAGCCTGTCTTTAAAATGAAGAGCATTTCAAGGGAACAGTATACCAATTACAATGAAATGAAAGTATGATTCAAATAATTCCAAAAGCCTGCAACATGTCTTTAAAATGAAGAGCATTTCAAGGGAACAGTATACCAATTACAATGAAATGAAAGTATGATTCAAATAATTCCAAAAGCCTGTCTTTAAAATGAAGAGCATTTCAAGGGAACAGTATACCAATTACAATGAAATGAAAGTATGATTCAAATAATTCCAAAAGCCTGTCTTTAAAATGAAGAGCATTTCAAGGGAACAGTATACCATTTACAACAAGATGGAAGTATAATTCAAATATAACTGCTAGACTTTAAAATGAACAGAACACTACCAATGCGCGGGTAAAAAGAACTCTTTTCATACACATAAAAGCAAGAGCCTTCACCTTCAAAAAGCGGCGTTCGATCGCTTTCAAATATTACCGCATTTGTTGAAAGAGGCTTCGGCTCCAGAGTCAGGCGAGGAGATCAAACCGTAATGCAAAGCTGAGCGCGGGGCCTCGGGTAAAGCTTTCCAAAAATAACACAGAACAAACGAAGCCAAATATAAAACTCTTCCCCAAGAAGGAAGACGTTTTTCCTTGTTTCTTTTGGCTGCAGGTGCAGAGTTCTGCGAGGAAAACGTGCAGCGAGGAAAACGTTACTCAAAACTGCGCTCATCTCAAGTCGCTAATGGATTACCATTGAAAAATGGTAATCCAAATGATTACCATTGCAAAAATATCCTCAGACGAGGTTGGTTTAAAATATAATTTAGCTAAAAATTATTATTTAATTATAGATCGATGATCTCAGATACGCAAAATTTCTCGCGGATGAATTTTCCTTTATATTTTCAAAGGAATTTTAAGTCAGTGAAAATTCGACGCGCTACACTGTAATTACCACAGGAGGGTTTTATCAATGCTTCAAAACATGATCGCCAAATAACATTTTCTTTGACTTTTTAGTGTCAGAATGCAGCCAATTTTCAATTTTTATCAGATCGATGTTTACCTCGTATATTCTCTCAGAAAATGAACTAGATTTATTGTAAAAACATTCGTACTTTTCACGTGCATGCAATCGAAAATAACATAAGCCATGCGGTATTTTCAACAAATTGGATGGCTCCTGATGAAGTAAAATGCTGAAACATTGATCAACAGTCTGCCTTAAAATAATTTTCAGAGCCGTTCCGTTGTCTTCGGCGGAATATTCGATAATTATCCTCAAGAGAAATGTCAGAAAATACCCGAACGAATAGTTCAAGCTTCATTTCTAATTGCAAGAGAAAGTGTAAATCTCTAGTGTCAATATTACAAAAAAGGAACGAACAAAAAATTTCCGTAATTGTGGGTTTCTGTGCGAAGTTTACCCGCACGATCGAAGACTGATATTTAGTCATGACTAGCAGACAGTGGAAGTTAGATGTGTTGGCTCCAACGACTTAAAGCGTTACGAGACTTCTTACCGTGTTATCAACGGAGATCGATAATAAAATCAGTACACATGCTCCAAGAAGTTTCAAGCTGGGCTTATTTTCCCATTCTGAATTTTTTACCCCGTAAAATATAAATTGATTAGCAACACAAATGGTTCGAAGATGTAACGTTGCTGGTATACTGGGTGTTATGTAATTCGATGCACATATTTTGAGCACATGTAGAAAAACCTTAGAACGTTTGTGTTTTCGAATAATGTTTATCTTAAGGCTTCCCTTAGGAATTGACTTACAATGCAGCCATTGAGTAAAATCTAAGTTGTTGGGCAGGCTGCTGGTGCGCGCTTTAGCATACCAAAAGAAGAACCTATAATTTATGATTAAATTAAGTTGGAGCACTCTTGCCAGTTTTACAATAAAAATGATAGCAAAGAAAGCAGATTTAAAATGGTTGATAATGGATTGAGCTTAAAGCCGAAACGTTCACAAATTAAAATGATTTTCAGATCAGCTATCTTTGCAATCATTTTTATTTTGAACCTAAAATTATTTCAGGTCATCATTTCTCGAAAAAGGAGTTTTTAGGTTTTCGTCACACATGAAAATCGTTTTATTTAGCGTTATTCTGTATATGGTTAAAATATATGCATCGAATTACACAACACCGTGTATATTGGGTCGATTATCTGTTTCGCAAATGAGATGAACCAAAACGTGTTATAGATTAGAAAAAACGGCTGATTGATAAGATTTAGACTTCACGAAACAATACCTATGCAAACTGAGATTAAATTTTGAATAATATCGAATAAATAAAGAACTTATTCAATTAGATTTATCTAAACGTTAAAAGTTACCAATTTTATCGAAAACAGTAGGTGAAGCCACGAACGTCTTGTTCTACAGCAGAACAAAAATTAAAAAACAATTCCTTCCCTATCATAAGCCCAAAATTAAACGAGTAGAAATACGAATATTCCTAAACGAATACGGTAAGCCTTAAAATTAAGATAAAAATTCCATATCCAACAAAGTATAACAACTTTTATAATGTCCAACATCAAACTTGAAACCCAACAAAGAGAGAAGATTTCCTCTGGGGCTAGAGACATTTTAGTATTCTCAGTGGGGTACATTCGACATCAGTTTTACCCAACAAAGAAATAAGATTTCCACTGGTGCCAGGGACATTTAAGTATCTTCGGGGGGACACAGACGATATATTAACACCCTCCATAGGATGCACGATGTAGAAACGACTTCACCAAAAGACGGCACGCTCTACACCCACAAAACGACCCCCGTGTCTCAGGCTCGGAAGAGGAGCGCCAGGCAGGGTGGGGACGGACATCACCTTATCGGAAAATACGCGTGGCCTTCCGGCAACTTTTTATAAACGTTGCATAAAAGTTGGGCGGTGACGATGACGTTAATATCGAGAGAACGTGACTAAGAATATTCGGTTCTTGCTGCACATATGCTGGTGGTGTGGTGACTTGCTGCAGTGGTGTGGTGACTTGAAGCACATGCTGGTAGTGTGACAAGGTGGTGACTTTCAGCAGTTACTGGTGGTATTCGTGAGGGGACACTTTTTTCGTTATTTCCCGTGGATTGAATCCTAAATGTGATGCAGCACCTGTCTTGAGAAAGACCTGTTCCGTGCAAAACTTGGCAATAAAAAAGCCATCCACTGATGATCGGAGTCGCTGTCCACTGAGTGGGCCACAGTAGAGGAAACAAGGTAGTCATTTCTATGGGGGAAAATACACCTCCTCTTGTTCGCCTAGGCAATAGAAAGGCTTCATTAAAGACAAAATTTGTGACGTCACCATTGTGACATGTCGTTAGACTAATAATGGTGTCAGATTTGGGGACAGCAGTGTTCCCAGATACAATTTGAGTGCTGTTATTGGTTTGTTTCCGTTACGTCAACATTGTCCCACGGTCGACAAAAAATAGACGGGTTTGACCCTACCTTGTTTCTTCCACCGTGGTGTGGGATCCTTTGGAACACCGAGAAAGGGAATTCCGTCCAGTATTGCGGCAGCACCAACGTGACCCCGGCAAATGATGTGTCGTGCTTCTATGAGGTCTGTGCAGCAACAAGCGTGAAATTCAAGCCAGTCAGAAATGCGACTTGTGCAAACTGCATCGAACGTCACTGTTTGTCCACCAACAAAGTTGTGAAACAATTTTAGAGCATAGATGCTAAGCAATGCTAATTGACGTGCGGTCTTGAATATCAGAGACTTAAAGTTTCTTTGAAGTTGGTCAACTCGGTACCGCCCGACTGATAGAGACAGGTTGCGAGCAGAAATATACACATATCAATATTAATCAACTGAACTTGCGATTGTGGAATATCAACATGGTGAAGTTGTTATATCTTGTTCTAATCGCGTCAGGAATTTGGTTAGCTTGAAGTATACAAAACGGACTCTCACAAGCGATGAAAAATTTCACGGACAATAGCATTTCCACCTGCAAAAATTATCCCAGTTTTAATGATCAGTAAAATTTTATTCGTTTAATTTTCATTTAAATTTTATGGAAAAAATTGTTTGGTTGCCCCAACTTGCACTATTATTAGGTTGTCCAGAAAGTTTTAGGTCTTTTAAAGAGAAAGTTGATCGTGTCATCTAACAATCTTACATTCGTCTAATTTAAGCCCCATTGGATACTTTGAAATGTACTTGCACTTGTATCTGTTCCTCATGAATGATATTTAATTATCTTTCATTTAATATACCTTTTGTTCACAGTTAAAATGGTTTTTGAGAAATTTCATGTTCTGGTGGATCTGCAGTTTCTTTTCAGAAAAAGTAAAAATCCAGTAAACAAATTTGCGAAGTACATATGGGAAGGATGCTTCGGGTAAATCAACTGATAGCATGCGCCTTCTAAATTAAAAGTGGGAACAATGTCCTGGATTATACTCCACCCAGCAAAATAAAAATAATATTTTAGAGACATCTTGGAAAAACAGGTATCCTTTGTAGAAAACATACAGAACAGTCGAACAAATTCAAAATTTCAACTCATGAACGTTTTACTTGACTAGAGTACTGATTCCCTGACAGTGTTTGGGCCCCTCAAAAGCTTTCTCACTAGAGCTACAAGGATAAGTATTGAAATAGTGGTATGCTTTTGAACAGAAATGAAATTACTCCGCTTTCAAAAGACTGGTAAGTGGAGACTGGAAATTAATTGTTGATGAAAACGTACAGCAAAAAAGTACCTGAAGCTTGAGTAATGTTTCCTCACGACATAAGCGCAAGAAGATTGTCCTTGTCAAATGAAAAGAACTTTGTGTTTAGTGAGATTTCAGAAGTAATTTTGACTGTGAGCTTTTGCAACAAAACCAAACAAATCAACTTAATGAGGACTGTCGTCCGCCATTAAATTTAAATCACATAATCGAACAATCGAAGCTGCAACCATGGAGTTGGCCAGCAAGAACAGGATAATGGTTTCTACACAACAATGCTTTACACGCACACCCGAAAACATAAGCCTCGCTTAAATCTCTAGCCTCGCACACCAAATTCTATTGATTTTGCGCAATCCGATTACCACGCATTTCTTCCTCTGCATGGCAAAGAAAGAAAATTTAATGACCTAAACAAACTAACGTAAACAAAAATAACATTTTCCTGTAAATCGGCAAAAAATTTCCTCTGAAGGTATAGTTACCAGACTAGTGGTGAAACGTCGTCCTCCCTTCCCCATCCATTTTATCTAAGCTTGACCAATTTTTTACGTATCGACGTAGCCTCTGGTTATTGTTCAATTCGTGAGTTCTTCAAAAGGAAACTCCTAAAATTTTTCAACTGCGTAATTTGAGCGTCTGTTTACTGACTATATCCTCAAAATTAATTATACGATATTCATGAACACGGACGCAGAAAAGCATTGATTCATCTTCAAACAATTGAAATCGATATGTAATCAAACAACGACCAAGTCGTGGTTGCACTGCATCGTTTCCACAACTCACGACCGAACCCATTAAATTTTTCCTTAGAACGCAACCCCTTCCAGGGGACCGTATTTTATACTCCAGCCCCACGCACGTTCTGACACTGGCATCATTTTTGCTTGCGTGTCCGCCCACGGAACAACAGTGAAGTCGTTTTTTCCGAGACCTGAGAAGAACGAGTGAATGAAAGCAGAAGCTCTGCTAGCAGTCGCTATCGCAGGGCCAGCCCCACATTAATTGTTGACAACATTATGAGCTTTTTTCAAGATTAGCCTGAATTCGGTCCGGCGAGCTCGTCGGGCCCGCGGCAGCCGTGCTGTACGCCGAGGGTCTAATGGTGATGAGCGCTAATAAAGTTTCAAGAAAGATTACCCAAGTTAGCCCTTTAGCCCGGCCCTGAGAGTGATGAAGGCCTGTTGCCACTGAACCCTCGCGGCAACAATTTTTCATCGGTCTGCCGATGATTGCTCAATCTGAAGCACTTGTTTAGGGCCTCCAACACCAGTTGATGGATAGGTCAGCGTGTGCCAACCATGCTCGTGAAATATTTGGTACGCTCGCTGAACCAGGCATCACTTCCTGATTGCATGAAAGCAAGTTAAAACAAACAGCACCTTTCCAATAAGATGTGAAAATCCTGAACTTGTGAAGGTTTGTGAGGCACACAAGAAGAGAAATGTACTTAGCACGATCCACAATTTTGTCACATTTAAATTGATCAAACAGTGATGCACCCGATACGATGACCGTCATGTACTATTGAGGTTATGCAACGTGTGAACCGGCGGCTGAAGTGTTTGTTAAATCATACCATTTAAGGCTCAGGCTGCTGTAAACATAAGGAAGCTGTTCTAAGTATTCTATTGTCAGTGCATTGTGCTCCCAACAAACGCATGTGTTGTGTAGGGAACACTTCTATGGAACGTTCAATACGGTTGCGTGAACGTATTTTAAACTCTAACGAATGAAATTGCCGTTGATTTTTGAATTATTTTTGAAAGATGTAAGGTAGAGCTGGAACTAACGTGAGATATATATATATATATATACGTGTGTTCATCTTGCTGTCGTTTTTTGTATGAAAAAAGGCTTCTTTCCTTTCTTCTAACTCCTCAAAACTCTTTAAATGGCAAGGTTTTTCCATTTAAAAAAAGAATTTGTCACAAAACTTGAACGAATAAGAGCAATTTGAATTTGTAACTTTTGAAAGACATATACATCGTTAGTGAAACCATCCGTATTAAAACACGAAGTCGAGAGGAGCGCAGACCGCCATCAATCAGCGTGACATTCATAGTTGGCATCCCCGGCTGCTGAAAAAATTATCCCTTGACCGCAATATCTGACTTTGGTACAAAATTCCTGCTTGAAACTACGCAGGTTTAAGTATCAGAATGACAGCCTTGACCGCCTTTCAAAATGCTGCGGCGACTTGCTCTCACGCGGACGTTACTCTGCCGCAGGGACCCTGCGCAGCGCAAGACGTCTGCGCTGACCTGCGTAATTCTGCGCTGATCTACGGCGAAGATTTTAAACTTGAATTTTTACAAGAAATTTTTTGTTTCGGATATCAAAACCGTACGACGACTTCAGCACTTCTGAATAACGTGCAATGAGGAAGTCAAACGAACCTAATTTAGATATCAGCGTCTGAGTTAACCTTCAGCAATTGCTCTTCAGTCACAATTTATCGACAAATTCGAGCCACCTTGAGCCAATTTCATTGCAAGCACTTTGCAAACATCGATTTATTGGATACGATGAGAGCGTGGGCGAGTGTCTCGTTATAATGCGCCTCATCAAGCGGTTCTGAGCATGATGCCGTCCTTGGATGCTTGCTGATCAGCTCAACTCAATTCACCACAACGAGCCTTTTTTGAGCCCAATGTCTATTCAAGGACTTTCCTAATTAAAAAGAGATCAATCTGAAATCAAACATGCAGGCATTGTGGGGCTGCCAGTAATATAACGACTTTAAATTCTTTACTCAGGCGCTTTCATTGACGCTCGTGACCTTGGACGCCTGAGCATTGATACAGATACTTAGTACTCAATAGCTATGGTAAAATTTGCTATGATTAATTCAATTAGTGCAGTCTCACTAGGGCTGAACCGCCGCCTACGCATAGAACTCTAGACATATGAAATGTAACTAGAATAGCATTTCACTTAGGGAGAGGAAACGTTCGTTTTCTGCTTTTACAGTTCATGTTATTGAGATGATTGAAGGAAATGGGAACGAAGGAATGAAAAAAAGGTAACCTGGCTGTGTTGGTCGAGATTAGCATCGACGGAGAAAATATGGATGAGGGAATTATTTAGCTTGGTGGTGGGAGGAGATATTGCACTTCAGAAAGATTCTTATAGTGACACAGAAACCAATATGCCACTGTACTGTGCACACCACTGATCCAAGCACATACACCATACAGCATCACATTTCATCACAATACAACACGCCACACTGCACACCGCGCAGCACACCACATCACAACAACACAACACAACACAGCACACCACAACACCACTGCTCACCACACCACAACCAAACCACAGCAACACAACACAGCCCACCACAGCAAAACAGCACACAACACAGCACAGCCCACCACAGCACCACAGCCCACCACAACAACGCAACACAGCCCACCTACACAACACAGCCCACCACAGCACCACACCCCACCACAGCACCACAGCCCACCACAACAACATAGCCCCCCACAGCCCACCACAGCACCACAGCCCACCACAACATAACACAGCACACCAAAACAGCCCACAACACCAACACAACACAGCACACAAGCACACGACCAACGGGCGGCCGCGAGCAGTCTGGACTGTCGATAGTCTGTCGATATTTTGCCGAGCGCAGAGGGGGGCGGCTACGCAGGATAACCGAATTGGAAAGTCATTCAAAATAATAAAACTATTTTACTTCCCGGACTTTTTAACTGCGGAGCTTTTAAAAAAATTGACAAAATCCTTACACAAATGGTGTTGGAACGTATATTTGAAAGTAAACATGATTGATCTCGTAAGGAAGATGACGTTTAAAGAGAAAAGTAATTTCGTGCAGCACCAATAGAAATCGCATATCTTCAGCAACGTACGGGCCCGCAATTCAAGCGATGGTTTTCTTGCAAACTCCAATTTGTATGTACACGCTCACCTCCTGTTTTTTTAACACTTTGACTGGGACGTGAGCCACCGGTGGTACACAGAGGGAATTTTCATAATGCTGCCGACCGACCATTAGTCACAAACTCAAATTTCATCGATACTTAATCAAAGCTAAACAAAGGCAGAATCCAGTTCATGTTTGCTATACCCTCAACATCACTTCACAAATGACTTTACATTTCAGTTGAGCATTAAACTTCAGTTTCACCTGCCACAGTCAAAGCTTTGAACACGCACCCGTTTTCAAAGACGGCAAATCGCTGAACGTATATTCGTCAAGCTAGTTGGTTATATTGATATTTTCAAATGACTTTTTAAGCCCACTTGAAAGGTCAGGGTAAGAAACACACCCTCGTAACCCGAAACTCGAGGAACACACCGACGAAATCTGCCAGAGCTCATTTCTGAAGGCATAGCAGCAGGGCGACGTGCGGGTCTCGTGAGCTGCAAATTTGCCGCGTGCTGACAGGCGGCGCTCGTCGAACTGCTCGAGTTGTTGGGTGATGGAGTGTGATAACTGACGAGCGTCAGGTACGCCTGGAGGCAACCCTGACGAGCGTCAGGTACGCCTGGAGGCAACCCTGATGAGCATCAGGTACGCCTGGAGGCAACCCTGACGAGCATCAGGTACGCCTGGAGGCAACACTGACGAGCATCACGTACCTCTGGAGGCAACACTGACGAGCATCAGGTACCCCTGGAGGCAACACTGACGAGCATCAGGTACCCCTGGAGGCAACACTGACGAGCATCATGTACGCCTGAAGGCAACACTGACGACGCTATGTCAAGCCACCCGTTACCTGGCCATTTTGCAACCGTGACAACTTTTCGTTTGATTGTACAAAAATTTTTCTTCTAACTTTAAAGCGCCAATAAATCTGATTGAGTAAAATATATATGTGATCACGACCCACGCCATTGCAAAAGCGTATCGCTGTGTACATTCTTTATTAAATAAATATCTTTTTCCCCAACACGAAAGAGATACCTGACAATATCAACAGATGTTACACATCCCAAGTTCAGTGACCGTTTTCTGCGTCAAATTCCGCTAAAAGCCCTTCCTCTTCCAATCTCACAGTATACCTTTCCAACAACATCGTTTAAAAAACAACAACGCCGAAATAACGTGATAGTTGCGAGCAAACTGAGAGTTTAGGCGAGAAGACTGCGGACCTCGTTAAGGAAGAGACACACCACAGAAGGAGCAGCTCGATATCACGTAAGGATTCTCGCTGTTAATAACTTTGAGCGAGGGTTCTATACCATCGCTTGCTCAGTCAATAAACGTCTTGTTTACAAGAGGGATTCAACAAAGCCTCGCTCGCGTCCTCCAGTGTTGCTGAGCAAACGTCACGTGGAAACATAAAGCCTGGCGCTTCGGCGCTACCGCCGCCGCCGCGCTCCGCACACTTCAAACGCCGGGCCTGGGAACCGCACTTGGCAAACTGGCAGCCGCATCTTTTGTCGAAATAAACACAAGCAAGTGAGCCTTTCTCGGATAATTGGAGGAACTCTTTTTCAAAATGGTAGTCATGTTCAAGGTTTTTTTCCCGTAGGAGTGAAAGAGTATGGGAAAAGATGTGATAAACAAATTTTCATAGCTAAAACTTGTGTTAATTTCATGCCTGTAGTTCATTACGCAAAAGTAGCTCATTTGAGGACCTGGTAATGCATGTGTTAAAATTTATTCAGTTACTGTCAGGTTACAAAATTAGTTTGTGTAGGGAACTTGACGGATTCTCTCTATCTGCATGTGATGTAGTTCCATACCTTAGTACGGTATCATAGGCAATATATTAAATGAATTTTTCTACCTCGATGGGATGTGGTTCCCTACCTCAGTACGGTCCCCTCAGGGGGATACAACTATTGTATCTTTGTGAATTGGCGCTCCCAGGGGGACTATGTGAGGGCCTGAGCTAAAGGTTAGGTAGGCTTCCTTTTTGTTGTAATAAAATAGTTTTTTTTTTGTTACAGACCATCTTTTTTCGGTTCACTGCTGTCCTGTTTTTCAGCACCTACTACTTTCTTCTTCAACTTTTTTCTTGTTTCATGAACTTCTTTCCAAGCTTACTGTTTCTGTGCACCTTGTGCATAGATTCCGCGTTGCCTCAACTCCATACTAAATGGTATCTTCCTCTTTTCTCTCTTGAAACATCTTTGTCGTGGTTAAGGGAGGCTAAAACTTTCTTGTATAATAATAATAATAAACCTCAGTACGGTATCATAGGCAATAAATTAAATGAATCTCTCTACCTAGATGGGATGTGGCTCCCTACCTCAGTACGGTATCATAGGCAATAAATTAAATGAATCTCTCTACCTAGATGGGATGTGGCTCCCTACCTCAGTACGGTATCATAGATAATAAATTAAATGAATCTCTCTACCTAGATGGGATGTGGCTCCCTACCTCAGTACGGTATCATAGGCAATAAATTAAATGAATCTCTCTTCCTACATGGGATGTGGTTCCCTACCTCAGTACGGTATCATAGATAATAAATTAAATGAATCTCTCTACCTAGATGGGATGTGGTTCCCTACCTCAGTACGGTATCATAGGCAATAAATTAAATGAATCTCTCTACCTAGATGGGATGTGGCTCCCTACCTCAGTACGGTATCATATATAATAAATTAAATGAATCTCTCTACCTATATGGGATGTGGCTCCCTACCTCAGTACGGTATCATAGGCAATAAATTTAAAAAAGGCTTCATCGTAACTGCCTAACTGCCTTGAAATTATATTTTTCATTGCCAGGTTGCTCTGCTAACAGAATTACTCGACTACTGGTACGGTAGTTTTCTTGATGAAAACTTTTGCGTGAGATTTTTTTGCAAGATTTTTTTATAAAAAGCCATCTTTCTTTTCTTGTAGCTCATCAAAACTTCTTCGATGCCAGGCTTCGCTATTAAAAAATGAATTTTTTAGCATCACTTGCGCGGAAAATAGTTATTTAAATTCATAAATTGTGGAGAGACTTTTCTATCCTACTTTACATGCATTGCACGTGTGCTTTGGTCCCAACCTCATCTAAATTTAAATTATTCATCTCTTCATCCTATTGGGATGAGTTTATTTTACCATTCTTGAAGTAATCATATTGATCTTGAATGATAGTTTCTGCACAATCCTACCCTACAAAATTATTATGATTTGCTTCATAACCTACCTAACCGGAACTCATATTTAAACTACTTATCTTCAATTCTTCAACCCCTATTTAACCCCACTCTAATTCTCTAAGCTAGGGCAACATATAAAGGCTTTGTCCGAATAACGTACGTTTAAATCTATAACGAAATAAATGTCCGTTTTGAGGAATTCATTTTCATGGCATTCAAAACATCTTTAAACCATACACCGTCAAGTAAGAGAATGCTAAAAAATTCACCATAGCTTCAGTAAAAAAACTCAAGTTTACCTTTATATGAAAATATGCGGAAACATCATTTAAGTTATGTAAAAAGTTACCACGCCAAAATTTTGATTTTACTGGAAGCTAAAAAGAGTAGCTGGAATTGGAGGCTAAAAGGATTAACTGGAAATGGAAACTGAAAACAGATGCTGGGAAGATAAGCTGGAATTTGGAGCTGAAAAGAATAGCTTGAATTAGAAAGTAGAAAGAATAGCTGAAATAGGAAGCTAAAAAGAGCAGCTGAAATAGGAAGCTAAAAAGAATAGCTGAAATAGGAAGCTAAAAAGAGCAGCTGAAATAGGAAGCTAAAAAGAATAGCTGGAAATGGAAGCTGAAAAAGAATAACGGGAATAGGAAACTGGAAAGAATAAAATATTCTGAACTGGAAGTAATCATGGCCCGCGATGCCTCACCGGCTTGCTGCTCCAGAATTGAGCAAAAAACAGTGAAATTTCATATTGGTTTTCACAACAAATAACAGTTAAAGAAATAACAGAGTAGCAAGTTCCACGAAACTCTGAAGATGGAACCAACCGAGCAAAGGGAAAATACATATCCTCATTCACTTGAACGAGGAATTGATGAGTCAGAATGAGTTTCACGGCTTGGATTAATTATTCCCTAGAGATCAAGATGTAAAATCGCATTGAAAGCCCACTCTAATGTGTCCAGAAAATTCTTAGTAATAGCTAATTTCATACTGTGTATAATTCAAGTGATGAGAGTGGTTGCGAGAATGAATCGTAAAATAAATCTTCAAACGTCTGTGCAACTCATCAGTAACTTCCGTGGTAAATTGAAATGATTTCTCCGTAAGATTGGTACTTAATTTAAACATTTCATGAATCACATTGCTACAAGTTCAAACATACAGTTAAAACAAGGTTGAAATTCACAAGCCTTGCGATGCGCGACGACGCGTAAGTCTGCCGTGAATCGCATGCACCAGGCCGCGACCTGCACAACTAGTTATTAGTCTTCGTGATGCTCAAAAATTCCCTGGTCTTTATCAGAAACGGTACAACAATCAAGTTAGGCGCTGAATTATGGCCATGATCTATGACAGCTCTTGTTCACGCACCGTCAGGGTTTTACTACCAACGACAGAAATGCTTTCAAAACATTTGGTGAGGGCGGTCGGCCGACGGTGTCTGATGAAAGTTGCGACGCGGCAGCGCAGCACACGGCGGGGGAGCGCTCGTTTCTTTCCAATTAATCGAGCAAGCCTGCAGATGCTGGCTGCGAAATTGCGAGGGAAAGATGACTTGCTGCTGGCTGCAGTGCAAAACCCCTGCTGCAATCCCGCTGCAACTTTTCTTTAACGCACGCATTACACGCTACAAGCAATGGCTTGCGGTGTAGCGTAACTGCTGTAGTCTGATGTGTTTTTCTTTACCATTCACATTATACACTACAAGCAGTAGTCTGCAGTGTAGCATCACTGCTGTAGTTCTGATGCATTTTTCTTTATCACACACATTATACGCTACAAGCAGTAGTCTGCAGTTTAGCATCACTGCTGCAGCTCCGACGCAGTTTTTCTTCTCCGCGCACATTGCACGCTACAAGCAGTAGTCTGAAGTGTAGCATCACTGCGGCAGTTCTGACGCTGTCTTCCATCACTGCAGAGATGACCACTGCACGCTTTGTCCTACATTGCAGCTCGAAAACTAACCCTGACGCTTACTATAAAGAATTAAAGTCTCAACAGCAAAAAATTATTTATAAGTTTCGAACAGCACTCATAGCAATTACTGCCGCTGCGCACACTTTGCAACGCTGTACTCTCAAGACTTGGGAACTGTTTTTCCGTTCCGTCCACCCGTACTCGTCTAATAAAACATTTTGCGGCCCGTATGCCTTTCACCTTCTAACGCTACACCAATGTTTGAGGCAGCATTGACTCAAGCTATTCATTTGAAGTCGCTGACGTTGATTTCAAACGAAAATCTTTACAACATTGGCGGTCAAAAATAATTTTTGGGGGTCGTTTTGGGCATTTGAACACATCACCATTTGTTCGGTCATGTAACGTCGGCCGTGCGTGGCCAGGTCATGGCCAGACTTCTCATGCGACCTTACGTTTATACGCTCAAGGTACTCTCACCTTCTGCCTTTGATATCAGTCTTCGTTGAGTTCTCCGAATCTTGATTCGGTGAATTCGAATCTATCTTCGGCTTCAGCTTACTGACATCAGCACTACTCAACTGTATGATCAGCACCTTACGACAGGCATGAGCTAGTGTTTCGGTAAAGCGTCGATTGTGCTGTTCTGACTAGCTTGCACGATGTTGCTCACGGTCTCCCTCATGCCATTGAATGCGCAAGTGTCGATGATTGTAGCTATCATTAATTAGAACATGAAAACTACTCGTATCGGTATCTACGATAAAAATAAAATAATCAAGGAGGGTAAAAACATTATTCATGAAGTTTTCTTTATAAAAATAGAGCTTTCGAGTAAAAACTATACTCATCTTCAGTATCTGGAACAAAAATAAACATTCACAAACATTCACGTCTCAAGAAACTGATATCTACGTAGATCAAAGTGCTTCTAAAATCTGAAATGCGTGAAAGTGTGCGCTTGAATGACATCAAGCTACGGGTTCTAAATTGACACGGTGTCTCAGAACGTCGGCCGTGCGTGGAAAGTATCTACGAGTATAACATTACTCGTAGATACTAACACTACGAGTTACATAACAGAACACTTCGAGTACAACGGTATCTACGAGTATAGCATTTCCTCCAAAAAAATTCTTTGCTACCGGTTTCAAGTTATTTTAGTTATCCATATTGCAGCATTTACAATTACAATTATGGTCGTTGATATTCTTTGCTGAGGTGGTTGAAAGCTAGATTTAAACCAAAAAATTTGCCCCTAAGATCACTTTCACGCTCACATGTGCCGCTGGTGGACACTTCACGTACGGCTTGAAAAATATTTCAAACGGCCTCTTAATCTAGGATATGTGCGTGTTAAGTACTCTTTTTCCGATAAAAAGTTCAGTCGATCTTTGATACGGACTGATACGAACAGGAAATGTCAAATAAATGTAAAGACAAACTGGTGCACCAAAAGACACCCAAAGACACGAGCGAGTTTGACGTCTGTTACGCTGAACCATCGCCTACAATAACCTGTTGGAGTCTCGAATGGCAGCATGACAGAGCTAATTGCTTCATGAACCGTAACTCTTGGAAACGAGTACTTCATTTGCTCCATTGTGACTGTTATTGGAAAGCGGAGAGTTGCACGACATCTTCATGGCTTTACAAAAGATTAACGCAAAATTGTCATGGGTCGTCAGCTCACGAAGCTGTGCGATTCCAGCTGAAACTCGAGCTTTAGATTGAATCGCCTGCGCATTTGTCGCCATGTAAACACGGTGGCTCGGCCTTATCAGGTAGCCTTGCTGTGTCGCGCATGTCGCATCACAGATATTCGAAAACGTCTATTATTCCGACTTCTGTAGCTCTACCAAGAGGTTTTTGCATTGCTACCAGTGGGTTAATATTACTTAACTGATCTTCATGATTCATGCACGTAGTTCTTTACAGCTTTTGAGGACAAGTGCTGCCATTCACTCTAAGACGGACATTTGTGTGGACACTGTCTCCGCACGACTGATTGAAATGCAATTTAAACAGACACGACGGTGCTCGGGAGCTTCGTTTCAACGTGCAGCGGCGTCTCAAGAAACTGATATCTACGTACATCAAAGTGCTTCTAAAATCTAAAATACGTGCAGGTGTGCGCTTGAATGACAGACATCAAGCTACGGGTTCTAAATTGACACGGTGTCTCAGAACGTCGGCCGTGCGTGGAAAGTCTTCTGATACCCAGACTGAACAAACTTCAGGCTTGTTTACTGCTATATTGAGTATCGCAATGACCTAGAACTTCAGCTTTCTGCAACTCCGTGTTAGTTTATGCGCTCATTTTGGTCTGTTTAAACGATTTAAGCCCTTCAGCACCGCACGCAAACTGAGCTTTCCAACGCACGTTTGTGTGAAATATTCTGCTTCGCTGGCTTTACTGATGATGAATTCACAGTTTGGTTTTCCTATTGACTTTAAAAATAAAATTTTGTATGATGACCTGACTAGCTTGCGCTTATGCCATGACTTATTACTCCAACTCGGCTTTCTGTAAGACATTCTAATTTATGACTCTTGTGTGCATAATTACGAAAGCAAATTCAACGCTTCAAGCATTCAGTCTTTCTCCACTCTCGCAAGTTCACCAAGATATTAAAAGAGCATGATAGCTTCATCAAATTTAGTTTCAAGAGAAGCATAATAACTTAAATGCATCATTTGCAAAACTCAATTAAGCTATTGATTGCGCCTTGTTATAGGTTATTTGGTTCTCAAATACATACATGTATGAGAGATGTCGGTCTCATATACGAAATAGGGGGATTTGGCATCTACAAGAAAAACTAGAAATGTTGTTTGGAGTAATAAACTTTAATACGACTGAATATATTGCAGATATAAACTACCGTCTATGGTGGCAGTGATATCTTTGAAAAACATGACGCAAATGTTCCTCACACGGGCGAATAATTTGTTAGTTTTCATATCTTTAAATATTTAGACAGACATGACTCTCTCAGCTGATGTTCGTTTGAGACTAACGCAATAACAATAAAATGCAATTAATTTCCAATGCAATAACAATATTCACAAACTGCAGGTGCTTCTACAAGGTCCCTACCTTTATTTCTCTTCACTTCGCTTCGAAGGTCAAACTTGAAGTCTGCATCGTAAAGCAGGAAACGAATAGGTTTTATGACCCTGTTTGAAAACAATATGTAATTAATTATAACATCAAAGTAGATAGAAAAACTTGTTTTGTTTTATGCACTAATAAAAGCCACGATGCCGAGAAAAAATGGCCTCGCAACATCGTTAAACAGCCGCTCTCTAGCGGGCGGTGCTTTATGTGCAGAGGCGGGTAAAGAGAGCTGAAGCACGAGAACGGAACTGAAGTTTTCATACGCATAAGCTGAGTTAGATTTCAAACTACTTGCGGTATTTTCCTCGGTTGAGCACGTACATATTCTGTAAAATAATACCGTTTCCAAACTCTGAAAATGGATGCAGGAGAACCCATTACACGCTCAAAAAACTTATCTTTCATCTTCTTCGACACGCTGGGAATTTTGAACTTCATATACTTATAAAAACGAGTAACTTGAAACGCCCGCAGTTAGTCAGGATTTGCGTCCATTACCGAGCCAGATGTATAAAAACATAATCAAAATTGAAGCAATCCAGCAAAAAATTACAGTAAATATTTATTCATTTCGAGGGGAAAATTTCACCGCGTAATAACATGCAGATAACATAACATAACATACAATAACATGCTTCGTACACAATATCTAAACTAAACTTGAGCTTATTTTAACATGGGATTATTCAAATTTTTCTTGCACAATTTGAAAATTTTGGCTTAACTCACTAAAAGTTACCTTAAAACACACAAATGGACTCTAAAAGTGCATTATCTGATGCAGTATATATGAATCCCGTCCATTTACTCCTCTTACCACAGGAAAATTAGTGATATGAAAATGATACACCAACTACATTCTAGCCCCAAAACTGGGACAAATTTTTCTGAAAAACATAAACTTCTCCAAACTCTCCCTTGAAATCCAGTGCATTTCGTAAACGTCCGCCATTGCCGAGTTAATCTCGAGTTAAATGACCGTATTATTCATCAGGCAAGACGGGTCATAATTTGCGATGAAATGCTCATTGAGTTCTCAACAAATTGACAATGGAGCAAAAGAGCTCTCCTCGACGAGCGCCGTCCGTACGAGAGGTCTCTTAAAAGCGTCTCTGGAATCCATTGTCAATGAAGACTTCTGCTACTTTCCGCATTGCTTCTGCAACCTAACCCCCTCCTCTCCTTCTGCCCCCCCCAAACCTACTTCACTTCTCTTACCCTCCTCCCCGCGAGTCATGATGCACTGTAATGCAAGGACCAGTCTTTCAAATGATCCTGATTGCACAGGCACGAACTGTCGACCAGTCCCCCAGCATCGCATGCGTCTCTCAGGTACGCTCGCGAGTTGGGTCACTTTTGTTATGACTTCAATTTGGCAATTTGGGGCTGAAACTGTTATACCTATTAAGTTTCTGGAACTTGACTTCCGAAAAAAGATTGGCGGACTTCAAATTTATCGTACATTCATGCCATATTTTCAGAGAGAGATGGTTTGTTTGACAAAATAACCAAGCTCTTTCCGCTACTGGTTGATGAATGTCATCTGATAGCCATTGCATTCAAAAGTGAACTATTTCCATAAATTTTGAGCTAAGAAATGTACAAATAAGAAGATCAGGCACACTTACGCTTGAGACCCTTCAAGAAATGCTGTTATTGGCATTCAAGCAAGCCAGATTAACGTTTGACTCAATACTGAACATAATGAATCGTCGGATGGTGAACAGCAGTCAAATGAACATGACCCTTCGAGTAGTTCATAGGAGGCTCCATAGAACCATAAAAAAACGAGTGAAATTTCAAATACAATTGCCTAATGGATCGTAGTTAAGTTAGGTTTAATGGCTTGAACGCAGTCCACTCCACCACAAATGTGGCAGAAGAACTACGAGAAAAGGATAAATTACCCAGAATTGCAGTTCAGTGACTTCAAATGCCGGTCACGGAAGCTGCTTACAATGTTTTCAAACAACTCCCCTACGCTTTCTTCAGCCTAAACTATACGTCGTATTGACTAAAATTTAAACTATTATTTGTGAATTTTTGTAGACCTGGCATAAAAACGAAGAAAACATTACCAAACGCTACACAGAGTTGCATTAACTCCCATTTTGTGTTCAGAATTCTACGTTGAGATTCACTGAGCACGTCATAAGAGACGACAGTGATTAAAAGATATATGTATATTTGATCACTATTTCGCAGGGAAGTCGAGTAGTCCGAGTTATTTCTGCCCTGAAATTGCACTGCGTATTTTTCACGTTATTCACGTTGAAATAACGAAGCAATTTCCGAGTGAACTATTTTAACTCGGCTCATTTCCATGTTTTGTATCCTGCTTATGTATTGATTCACTGATGACACATTGTTCACTTCAAAAGAGCCTTGATCTAAGAGAGAAATCTTTCACGCTATAAGAACATGGAATTAATTAACGCACAGATTGATTTATTTCCAAAACTGTGCCTCGTTAAATTTACGACACAATGTTGCCTTTTCAAATCGAGAAGGCCTTGTCTTTGATTGTGTTTTCACAACATGAAATAACGGGCTATGTCACCGCTTGAGCTGCATCCCCATACTTAACCTCCATTCCTCACATTGACTTCTGATGTTTTCTTTGCGAACCTATTGAGCCATAAAAATATTCAGCTCCACTTGAACGGGCTGTGCCAAGGGTACCAAGAGCTCCAAACATTTTGGGTCTAAATTTTCCAATGACATTTTCGTATAAGAAGTTAATCCCGCACACTAGAGCACATTGAATCGCTCACAGGAGCAAGAGAAAGAGAGCAATGCAATGCAGGCACCCGGCAAAAACTGCCATAGTCGAGATGTCAACACGTCCGACAGGATCGCCATTTTTGGAGCCCTGAATAGAGGTTGCCTGTCCTGAATTGACATGGCCCGTCCTCTACGGAGGAAAGCAAAGACCGGGAGACACGCATGCAAGATGCTCCTCGAAGGCCCTTGAAGTTTTTCAAGGCGCCCACGAGCTGCCATCAATAGACGATCATTTATTCAAGAGACGGTGTTCCTTTGACGCTTCCAAGGGATCCACCGAGCCAGATTTTATGCCTTAAACTAAAGGATGGCGCCCGAGAATGAAATGCCTCAGCTCTAAAGGAATGGAATTTAAAACGGAAGCAGTTCGGTCGGCGTCAATGGAAGGTCGACCCTCTTAAAAATATGCACCAAAGAACGCATTCAACGAACCATTGCAAATGGTGCTTCTTAGGAGCTGTAAAGCACGTAAAGGCACGGGGCTCTGAGAAGCGAGAGAATCAAATTAATATACTTAATAAAAGGATGGATCCTCACACGACAACCTACTCCCATCTATTAGTTGCGCTAAGTTTTGTAATTACGCATTGAAAATACGTATAAAAGAGGAACTGTCCTATATGGCAACTCACCCTCATTTATCTGCTGCAATAATTTTTGTCATTACGATTTGAACACAGAGTATTGTAAATTTCATTCTTTGATATTCGGTTGAAAAGCAAAAGCTCTACGTTATGAACCAAAACTAGTTATATCATTGATGAAATACATAACTGCCCTGTGAACTTATGCTTCACTATTTTAGCAATTGTGCATTTTCGAAACGTGAATTTTGTTATACATAAAATTTAGTGCGAGAATCTATAAATATTCCTACTAAGTCTACGTATTTCGAACAAATAACTTTAAATTCAAACGCTCTCCAATCTCAACACGTACGTAGTACATAAACGTTCAGACAACTCAACACGTGATCAGCGTGTAAACGCTCTGCGAACTAGCCCCTTGGTCAGTGTCAAAACGCTTTACCAACGAAACGCATAAAGCTGTGTTTTTTCTGCAGCAATCGAGCTCTTTTCCACCCCCTTAATGTTTTGTCACTGAGAGCTGACGCAGTCTCCTCGAGGTACTTAATGCAGGTATATATCTCGCAGTGTATTTCTGGGGAACTCGACCGCGATGCTCAACACTATATTCCGACGCCACAGCAGCTCTCGCTGCACACCGGCCCTGTTCTTGTAAGTTCTTTCATGGCTAACGCAAGCTGTTTCCTCCGTTCTCCTGATCCATGATTACTGCAAGGGTGCCTGCACCTTGAGCTCCCGATGCTGCTGAGCTGCTAAATTTACCCTATTATCATTCTTGGCGTATGCCACGCAGTTGTATGGCTAAAGTTGCAACAGTTTTAGTATGCCTACGCATTGCACTTGGTGTAGGTAGCGTAAATATTTATTAGTTTGTTGTCACTGATTATTAAAAATTGTATTATTTCTGCACAGATGTTGTGAAAAGATAGAAAACATTTTCCTACGTCATTGCAGGAAGCGTATTCTCGCACTTGCCTCACTATATTATCAGGGTTGATGTGAGAGAAGTGTGTTTGCATGCCATGCAGATGAAGACACTTTCAATTCTCTCGCTCTAAAATATGAAACAAGGATTACACACGTGAGCATAAGCCAAAAATTCTTTTTTAACCGAACAATTTTGTTTGAAGGCTTTCGTATAGATTGCCTCAGTCGAACCTGCGTTCGAACAAATGCAAAGCGTACTTCCCTCATCACTGCACCACGATGCTACTCAACTAAATAACCTTGTCTAGAAGTTCATTTATAAGCAACTCTAAGCGCAAAATAATGAAATAGTGTAACTCACTCCGACCTTTTTAATGTTTTTGAACTTTTTATTCTTTAAAGCGAAAGTAAAGTCCTAGAAAATTGAAAAGCTACCATTCATGTCTTAGCATGAAGAAAAATGCTGAAAGATTAACAAGAAATTTTCATTTCACCCGTTCACTCAAAACGAATGAACGCTATCACACCGGCTAACTAGTCAGATGTAAATCCTGAGTGGAAAAATACTCGTTCATTTCTACGGTCAACCTAAAATATATTTTTTTCATTAACAAACAATGATTCCAAAATTATATTATTTCACTGATACTACTTAGTTACAAGAATATAATGATTAAGGGTTTAATTCTCTGATGAAAATATGCCTCAAAATCGTTGCTGGGAGAAAGAAGCTTTGAGCTTTTGATAATGGTATTTTAGAGACAATACCTTTTAAGAGACAACAGTTCAAAATTGCTTGTTATTTATTACTTGGTTTGTCAGTCAGTTATTACTTGGCTACGTTTTAGAGGCTATTATTTTGTTATAATTACTAATGGCGTACTAGGAAACGTGGTGTGGCAAGTTCTATGGTTTTACTTTCGTTTGGGTATCACGTCTGTAGAATAGGAGCGAAGTTTAGGTTTTCTCAAATCACAACAGGTCATAGCATACTCGGGTGCGTTTCGAGTAGGGCAGTCGAAGTGTGACAGTCTGTGGCACCAACACATCTAGCAACTTTAAAAAATAGCATAATATACTCAATGTTATGTCACTAAAGTGAAACATGTTCATTAACTAACATTTTTATCAGTGATACTTTTTGATGCGATCCTTATTAATGAAATTGCTTATCACTTTTATTACTATAAACAGATTCGAGCATTTTTTATCTAATTCAAGCTTGTACGACGTTCCTTCTATTGCGGCTGTCACAACCAGAGCACATCAAGTCGTGATTGAGACATGCTTTCTTTGGTACACACGGACTACGGGCTAAAAATACACTTTCTCCCCTTGTATGCGCGATATAAATCACAAACTTTATTTCTTTGCTCAAGGCAAAAGAGGTTTGTACTCGCGACAGCGTCGCACCACAATACAGGCCTGGACTTGAATGCGTTCACCTCACAGCAACTTTGGAAAAGATCGCACAGCGCTTTATGAGAACCACTTCTTTCCATTGAGAAGGCGCAGCCGACCGTCCCTCAGCATTGAGGAGTTTTCCCAAAGCAAACTCGGCAATGTTTTATTGCTGGATCTACCGAGCACCGGAACGGCCATGCTCGATTTATGCGCGTAATTGGAGAGGTTGTGTTAGCAGAGCCAGCTTCTGCTCTCACCTGTACGTCCGTCATCTGCTTTGTTAGGTTTCGAAAGTGCGAGTTTTGGATTGTCGTCAACTTGTACGAGCACTCGAGTTGTTTCTGCGTTGAGGTGGGATTTTAGTGCAGCGCGTAAGTAAAGTGCATATTCTGAAAATTTATGGCAAAAAATTTCGAAATTTGAAAGATCGGCATGATTTAAAATTATGCTGGAGAGTTTGGAATATTACTTGGTTTTATTTGGAATGTAATTCCAATTTGTTGATCATCATTATTTCGAGAACTTCGCAGTCACCTCAAGCGTTGTTTGTCTGTTGTGGGTCGGGATTCTTCGAAACAATAGACCATAACTTTTATGCTGTTTTTATTAGCACTTTTTTGAGGAAGAAAAATGTTGGTGTAATTTATTTTCTCGGAAATGATTTCTCCATTACACTGTGAACAAAGCTCTACAAGTTTTTCTCGCTGTTCCTTTGTATTGCGTACAGTTTTGAGCAATAAAATTTGCGCTTTATGGGATTTGCAGGGATTGTTGTTAGCTACGATACAACACCTAAATAAATGTGAAATTGATTCAAATATTTAAAGTAATACGGAGCTTTCATACTTCACAGTTTTCATGCCACTGATTTCCGAACATGGTGAGTTATGTGGGCTACCGTGCTCTCCTACAGTGAGATCGTAAATTTGTGCGATCTTCTCCTAAATTGGTAGACTGACAGTCTATTTGAAAGATACGATGCGAATAGCAGAATTCCAGTCTATTTACACACTCAATTACAAGGAGCAACACCCTCACACACAAACACAGAGCAACACACTCACAGCAACACACACACACATCATATACCAGTACACTCGCACACCCACATACAGAGCAACACAGCAACACACACCCGCACAAAGTAACACACTCACACACAGAGCAATACACACATGAAGCAACACACATACAGAACAATACACACATGCAGCAGCACACAAACAGAGAGCAATGCAGGCAACACACACACATACAGCAATACCCACACACAGCAATACCCACACACAACAATGCCCACACAGAGCAACACACACACAGAGAGCAATGCAGGCAACACACACACTGCAATACCCACATACAGCAACACACACAGAGCAACACACTCACAGAGCAACACATACAGCAACACACTCCAAAACGGAGAGCAACACACACAGAGCAACACATACAGCAACACACTCCAACACAGACAGCAACATACACAAAGCAACACATATAGCAACACACTCCAACACAGACAGCAACACACACAGAGCAACACACTCACAGAGCAACACGCACAGCAACACACTCACAGAGCAACACGCACAGCAACACACTCACAGAGCAACACGCACAGCAACACACTCACAGAGAAACATACACACCCCCACACAGAGCAATGCAGGCAACACAGGCAGACGCGCCACCGGTGTTTGCAGGCCAAACACAGCACGCGCGGGCCCCTCTTGTCGCTTGTGCTTTTATTGGCGAGCGTTGCGCGATCCCAGGGGAGATTTTTGAAGCGCTTTGTTTCCCTTTGCGACTTTGCTCTCTTTTGATTAAGGTTCTATCCAATTACTCGCATCAAATCGGAGCTCCTAACAGAAATTCACGAAGCTGGAAAAACAAATTCTTTTTAATGAAGTAGGTCACCGGCAGTAGCTCCCAGAGTAATAATACTTTTAATTAAACTCTAATTTCTTGCATTAAATGGCACGCTCACAGCATGAAGAGCTTTCAAGGCATTCAAGCTCGGTAAATGAAAGGGCAAGGAAGCAGTACTATTTCAGTCATTAATTAAAACTGACTAAAATGCGACATAGACTTTGCTGGCATTCGTCGTACTTACAATGTGACATAGACTTTGCTGGCATTCGTCGTACTTACAATGCGACATAGACTTTGCTGGCATTCGTCGTAGTTGTAATTAAGCTGAAATGTTGACTCATGTAAAACTCGTTTTACATGAAGTTTATATTGTCGTCAGTCTTCGGAAAGGCCCTTATTGTGACCATAGTTGACTATGTAGCATGAATTTAGGGCAAACTCTCTGTTTTATAAAACTGGATCATCAAAAAAAAAAAACTGCGAGATGAAGTTACGAAGGTGAAAGCAAAGTACAAGGGCTTGCTTTTCAGAGGAAGTTGGCAACACTCTGAAAAATGACTAATTACTGGTCATGAAACAAGAATTTTCTCTATCACAAAGAGTAAACTATTATCTCCCCTGATGGTATTTATTATGATAGCAATAACATATCTCACCTGGTAGTTATTATCACGATAGCAATAATATATCTCTCATGATAGTAATTATTATGATAGCAATAATATATCTCCCCTGAGAGTAATTATAATGATAGTAGTAATATATCTCCCATGATAGTAAATTCTTATCTTCTGCGCACTATCGAAGATATTTTAATGATATCATTTACGTCGTTTTTCTTCATCAGCAGTTGCACGAAACGCTTCCAGGGCGTAAGGATGGAGCGCAACGCCAACCGTCATCACTGCTCTCAGTGGCCAGTTCGATAACACCACAATAGGCGTCACCACGCCTCCAACAAGCAGGTCATGCCGCCTTCTGATGTTCGGTCCCGTTGGCATCTCCGGAGAAACTAACCAGGACACGGAAACCATGTTATACTTAGTTTTGTGAAATATTCACTGTATGAAATTGCATGTCATCAGCGGTGTGAGAACGTAAATCATGTTAGACTTATGTAGTTGTGTGAAATATTATATTTATGAGTCTGATCTCATCAGTGGCGGGAGGAACTCACTTAGCGATAAGTAAATAATGTTAAACGAAATTTTAAAGAAATATGCACTGTATGAAAGTTTACTTGCCCTCTCGGAATTTAGTCTAAGGTTATAAACTTGCAGTAGAAGCAAGGTTCACATTTATATGATTATTTTTAGTCGTAAGATCACACATATTTTGAACTTCGCCATAATTTTATCCATCGCTTAATTCTTGTAGCTGTTTCATAAATCATAGCATTAAGAAAGTTCAAAAAATCAAAATCCAAAGTTTTCCTCCCTAACAAAAAAACGGTCGTGGCCACAATAAAAATTCTCTATGTTTTTGAAAAGGGGATTTTTTTAAATAAGGACAAATATTTACGTATCTTAATTATATTCATTATAATTTGATGCATTGCTGAATTCTGTTGGGCTTTTATAAATTAGCACACCATGATTATCCTAAGGCCAAGGTTATAACTTTTTTATATACTTTCGACGTGAATCCTGAGTAAGTTAAATTTCATGTACTTTATCCGTAGATTTTTATAACTCCTTTTCATTCATGAAAATGCATGCTCTGCACGTACGATATTTCTTAATTTTATTATTCCCAAATAGGCATATTCGCTTCATTATTTCCAAGTAGCCTTATTTAATTCATTAAATATTTTCAAATAAGCTTATTTGATACATCGAGTTAGTAAACTCATTTTTCAGAGGCTAATGGTTTATTTAGGCGTTAAAACTGAGAAACACTCTTCCTTAAATTCCTTAAACAAGAGCAGCCGTATATTAAGTAGTATCAACTCCCTGAACAAGAGATTCAGAAATTTCCCGTTCTCGATACTGCCGAGTGCTAGGACAATTTTATTATATTTTTATCACTCCTTATTTTAGTGTTCCTCGAAGCCTTATTTTTATGCGCAGACGAGGCCAAAGTCAGCTGTCCAATTAGAACAGTCAAAATATATTGACGTGCACCAGCTACCAAAAATACCAATTACTCTAGAGAATCTCTGCTTTTTCATACCGTGAAAAAATTTCTCAGGTGGTAAAAATTTCCGCTAATAATGATGTAGTTAGTCATTGTTGAATCAAATAGAGAAGTCGTTACGGCGAAAAGTTCCGATTTCTTGATGAAATAATTGAAAGCTTTCATTATGGACTCTAGTGACGGATTAATATTCTAAAATCGAGCTAGATTCTAATTTTTACTCGCAACTGAAATTAAAATTACGCTACTTGCCTAACTGTTTTAAAAATGGTGAAATTCTAAAAAAAAAATTTAAATCATGACAAAACAGCAAAAAATTAAACCTAGAGAAGAAAATATTGCTTAAGACGTTTCGAAATTAAAACTACGATTAAATAAATAAATCAAACGTATAGGCAGCCTATTGCTACATGAATTCAATATTTCATGAGATTTTAAATTTAAAAATTCAGTGGGAAAACTGAGGAGGCACGAGGGCAAGTCGTGAACATTTACATCGCTCGGACTTTGACTGGACAGTAAAGGATCTCAAGTCGAAAAAATCCCATTCGTGTGTAGACATCATAAATTACTTGAGCAAATAGCTACGCTGATAAATAATAAATTCAATGATGTAAATGCCACACTCATTTGGGAACATTCTAGATTGATACAGCAAAAAAAATTAAACTGAAAAATCAAAAAAGTTCAATCGTTGCATTTAATCACACTCATTTGAGAGCCACCTAGACTGATAGAGCGGAACACTCCACTGATACATCAAAAAGTCCAATGATTTAAAAATATCCTGCTCCTTTGGGAGCAATCTTGACTAATAGACCAAAGAACAGCACTGACAAAAAAAATCAATGATAGGAACATCCCACTCGTTTTAAAACCAGCTGTCCCGATAGAGCGAGGACTTCGGTTGTCCAGTTGTACAACTTCTGTTACGACATTCAATTTCTGTTACAACATTCAGTGAGTTGATGATGCGCTGCGAATATGTTCAGCATCATCAAATTGTGGAGTAAATTAAGTAAACGAAAACGAAACTTCCAGAACCTAAACAGCACACAAGATAATTATTGCTTTGGATTCCACCTAATCTTGTCACAAAAACTTAGATCCACTTTTTTAGTCTGTTTAGAACGAAATATATTATAGGTCTGAAAATTTTCAAAATATTTGAGTTTAAATGAGACTCACCTACGAGACATCAGGTGCAAACCGACTGGAGCACCGGCTCTTAAGTTTAGAGTCGCTGTTCAATAACGTAATAACTACGGCATAATAACACATACATGACTTATTTAGACATAACCGTGGTGCAATAATACAATAATGGCATCAAACCATTATGTACACGACCTAATAACATGGTAATTAGGACATAATTAATTATCGCCCTCTGTCAAATATCATAAACACTGAATAATAACGTAACAATCACGGCATCTCAATAATCATGTCATTAACCACCTGCTATCTCCCCTCCAACGATAAAAGACACTCGTTCTAGGGAAGAAAATAGTAATATATATATATATATTTGTCATATAACAAATTCTCTCAATAAGAATGTGATAGAATTTCAATAACGCAAATAGGATCACTTGGTGCATGTTGTGATCACATTGCAAATGTTGCGATCACACCGTGCAAGTTGTGATCACATTGCACATGTGGTCACACAACATCACATTGCACATGTGATCACACAACATCACATTGCACATGTAATCACACAACATCACATTGCACATGTGATCACACAACATCACATTGCACATTTGATCACACAACATCACATTGCACATGTAATCACACAACA
Source organism: Morinoia aosen (assembly GCA_030386875.1). Taxonomy (NCBI): domain Eukaryota; kingdom Metazoa; phylum Arthropoda; class Malacostraca; order Amphipoda; family Talitridae; genus Morinoia; species Morinoia aosen. The sequence goes on from CM059558.1 coordinate 24,335,978, forward strand.
TCACATTGCACACGTGATCACACAACATCACATTGCACATGTGATCACACAACATCACATTGCACATTTGATCACACAACATCATATTGCACATGTGATCACACAACACCACATTGCACATGTGATCACACAACATCACATTGCACATGTGATCACACAACATCACATTGCACATGTGATCACACAACATCACATTGCACATGTGATCACACAACATCACATTGCACATGTGATCACACAACATCACATTGCACATGTGATCACACAACATCACATTGCACATGCGATCACACAACACCACATTGCACATGTGATCACACAACATCACATTGCACATGTGATCACACAACACCACATTGCAGATGTGATCACACAACATCACATTGCACATGTGATCACACAACATCACATTGCACATGTAATCACGCAACATCACATTGCACATGTAATCACACAACATCACATTGCACATGTAATCACACAACATCACATTGCACATGTGATCACACAACATCACATTGCACATGTGATCACACAACATCACATTGCACATGTGATCACACATCACATTGCAATGTAATCGCACAACATCACATTGCACATGTGATCACACAACATCACATTGCACATGTGATCACACAACATCACATCGCACATTTGATCACACAACATCATATTGCACATGTGATCACACTGCACATGCGATGACACAATATCACATTGCACATGTGATCACACAACATCACCCTGCACATGTGATCACATTGCACATTGCGCTATCGCACTTACATATTTTGAGATTACATTATTGAACGAATGCTCACATTAAACATTCTTGATCAAGAGTCACATAAGCCATCAGAAGCGTCAATCTCACAGTCCTTCAGTAGACAATACGTCATCATTTCAGCGTCTCTTACCACTTCCTCTCGTGTAATTCTCAATTAGCGTCTGTTATTCCAAACTTCTAGCTACGGTTGACCATTTTGCTTGTTATCGGTAACCACGTATCTACTGTATGTGTTATCCTTATTTCTCTTATCATGCATAGCTATTATCTCGTCATCCATAGCTATTCTCGCGTCATCCATAGGTATTATCTCACCATCCATAGTTATTATCTCGTCATCGTCATCCACAACTATTCTCTCATCATCCAAAACTCTACTCTCGTCATCCATAACTCTACTCTCGTCATCCGTAGCTATTCTCACATCATCCACAACTATTCCCTCATCATCCATAACTCTTTTCTCGCCATCCATAACTGTTCTCTCGTAATCCAAAAACCACGTATCTGCGAATCATCCATATTTCATCCATAACCATCATACTCAATAATGCAACAAGGCGCAAGCTGTGTGTTATTGTTGACAGTCTGTCACCTTTCTACTCCGGTCAGAAAAGCTCGACGGCACGTGTGAACTTGCGATAAGCCGTAAAAAAGATGTAAAAAACTCCCCAATGTACGAGGAAGCAAATCTCGATAGCTTTTACACTGATGCCCTAAACAAACCCAGCGCACATTTTGCAACGTCCGAGCCTCAGAGCGACCGTTGCTTTTATGCAGGCTGTTGCAGGTCTGTGTCCTGTGCAGATTGTTGCAGGTCTGCGTCCTGTGCAGGCTATTGAAATTTTATTTCAATAAATATGTATATTACACCTTAGCCTCCATTAAGTTTATTACTGAAGCAAGTAATAGTATTATTTGTCCTCTAAATATTTGAACGAATTCGTAAATTGTCCGCTCATTCAATGCGACACTTCGAGAAACGTTACCGCAACTCGACGTCCGCTCCGAAAGTAATTGCGTGATGTTTTCTCATGAGCACGAAAAAAAAGTTCTGATAACCTTGCAATTCAGAATGGTTTAGAAAAGCTAACTAATTTTTCTCTATGTGATGAACGCAACTAATTCCAATAAATATTTCATTAAGAGGCCTCTGCAAAAATTAAGCTCCGTTCATCGTTGTTATACTTTCATGTACAACTACACATCAAAAATACTTCGATTTAAATTGTTTGCTTGTTGTTTTACCCAGTCAAAGAATTCCTAGGTTTACCGCGTTTGAACGGTTTTTTAAAACTTTATACCGTCATACCGGAGAGCTTGCAGCGTACGTTTTTCTAACTATTTAGCGCAACCGTGTCGAGTTTAAACAGCACACACTGCCAGCTATGCGTAAACAGCTTGAAAATATGGGTGTTGAAATAACCCTGACATGAAACACCAGAGCAAGGGAACCAAGTATTCGGGGGACCACCTTACAAGTATAGCTCTTGAAATGATCCTGACATGCATGATGGAGCAAGGGAACCAAATATCCCTGATACCACCATGAAAACATGGGGGTTAAAATAATCCTGACATGAAATGACGGAGCAAGGGAACCAAATATCCCTGATACCACCATGAAAACATGGGGGTTAAAATAATCCTGACATGAAATGACGGAGCAAGGGAACCAAGTATCCGTGATACCGCCTTGAAAATATGGCTCTTGAAATGATCCTGACTTGAAATGACGGAGCAAGGGAATCAAGTATCCGTGATACCGCCTCTGTCAGCTATTCCTGCGGTTCACCCCACGTGTTAATCCCGCCCTCGGACACACTTCATAAGCTTGGGTAGCGTGTGTCAATTCCAGATAAACTATTTGTGTCCCGTCTCTGCTCGAGCAGGCCGTGCAGTTCTAATGTTATCTATGCATGCTGCAGGGTTCATCTTGACTTTAATTCACTGCAATGTGCGTCTTACACTAATGTTGATTTTGCGGAAGAAAAATTTCTATGAGAAAATTAGTGAGGCATCCCAAGAGTACGTAAGAGGGTATTTCGAAAGAAATGATTGGAATATGTTCAACGTATTCAATAGCACCTGTATTCTATAATATCGTGGTTTGCTTGAACCAACAACCTCACAGTCTAATTGCTTCTTCATATGCACGTACCCGCATGCTTCCAAAAAGCAACATGTGTTTCGAATATGACTGATTGATTTGTATAGCGTAATGGGAACTCCGATAACCAAAAAATGGTCTCCTCCTCCCCGATGTGATTGACGGAAAGGTTTTGGAAGCCATAATTCTTTACGGCAGTGAGGCATGGTGTGGACTGCTGCACACTGCGGTGTACTGCTGCACACTGCGGTGTACTGCTGCACACTGCGGTGTACTGCTGCACACTGCGGTGTACTGCTGCACACTGCGGTGTACTGCTGCACACTGCGGTGTACTGCTGCACACTGCGGTGTACTGCTGCACACTGCGGTGTACTGCTGCACTCTGCGGTGTTCTGATGCACACTGCGGTGTACTGCTGTACACTGCGGTGTACTGCTGCACACTGCAGTGTACTGCTACATACTGCGGTGTACTGCTGCACAATGCGGTGTATTGCTACACACTGAGGTGTACTGCTGCACACTGCGGTGTACTGCTGCACACTGCGGTGTACTGCTACATATTGCGGTGTACTGCTGCACAATGCGGTGTATTGCTACACACTGAGGTGTACTGCTGCACACTGCGGTGTACTGCTGCACACTGCGGTGTACTGCTACACATTGCGGTGTACTGCTGCATACTGCACTGTACTGCTACACACTGCGGTGTACTGCTGCACTCTGCGGTGTACTGCCGTGCACTGCGTCTGTTGAATGCACATTAAGGGGACTGCACGGATGATTACACGATCAATGTGGCAGCTAAGACATAACGCTTAATCAAAACAAGGCTGAAAGCGCGTTTCCTATTGCCTTGAGACATATTCAGAGGTCAAGAATAATGTTTATGAATATAGAAGTAAAATCATCGCTCTAATATTTCTGACGAGTAGCTTTTATTAGATGGGAGATTGGGTTTATTGGTATGAGCTGACCAAAAAGTAGCACAACGACACTCAACTTTGTCCCTCGTAAAATAGAGAAAAATTAACTTCTGCGATGTTGTAATTCGACTGGAAAATATGACTTGTGACCTACAAATACGGGCCATGGACACATTACATCACTCGTGAATGTGGAGATCGGATCAAATAAAAGTGTACAGAGTTTATATGATATGGCATGTAATATAGATAAAGTAGCATGACATATGTAAGAGGTATTCTCTACATTTTAAGAGGTATGGCTTTCGCTACTCAGCCTTCCGTGGTCACCGCGTGTCTGCGCACCCTCGCTTGTTAGGCATAGGCTTTAAGTAGGCCTGAAAAATTAAATACCACGAAGACATAAAAAACGAAGGTTAATCTCATTAAATTCGTCGTTTCGCCAGTGAAAATGGCGTCCGTAAAATGTTTATTACTAATAAAGTTCTTAAACGCGTTCATTATGTGTAATTTTGCCACCGCTGGTCATGTTCTTCAGTGTACCATCCACACCTTTCGAGTCCAGCCTTGAACTTTTGCATCGAGGAGATAATTAAATGCTGGAGCATGTGAGAAATAACGACGGCTACCAAAGTATAGCTGAGCTCTCAACTCTACTCTGTTTCTACATTTATTATAGTACTCCCTATGAAAACTGCTTTAGCCATTCTTTACTGTCTATCGACATTGTGTTACTCTATTTCTTTGCGGGATATGCTTTTGCATCGTACGCTTTACTCAATACAGAAAAGTTTCTATGTTCTTTGGTCTTATTTATGGTCTATCGCCATGACCTTTCAATCGCTCTCGGTACTGCGAGAGTAAACTGACAGCTTGTTGCTATGTTCGTTAATTGCAGTTCACTTTTCTTTCTGTCTCGAGAACATACTCGCTTACATCCCAAGTTTGGTCTAACTTTTTTTAGGATTTTGCATTCCCCTGCCTCCCTTTTCCCCACATATGCGAGCGCTGTGAGGATGACTACGAATTACGTTTTTCATGCTCAAAATGCAGCTACCAGTTTGTTAGCGGAAAAGATCCTTATACTAGAAACTTTAAAAATGAAACCATTACAAACTTGATGTAGTTTTACTCTTGTTTGGTAGATATCTATTGGCGATGGGTGACCAAAATTGGCATGCGTTGTTTCCGGAGCGGATTTTTTTACAAAATTCTTCTAGTGAAATTAATTTTTGCGTTATGCTGAAACAGTTTAATGCTAAATTACGCCTCCAAAAAAGTGATTTGAGCGTGTATGTTTTGAACAACGCGCTCTGTTGCTGTACCCTCAAGTTAAATGATACAAATAAAGCTGTCACATTAACTGCTGCATCCCACGGACGTTAAAAATTTATCAATATCTATGTTCATAGAACTTTCGCTGTTAACTTCGATGCAAGTATATGTTTGCTAACAAACGCCACACTCGCAATTGAATTTAAAAACTATTATTATGCTCAAATGTACGTTGAGAAATACTCTACATTCCGAGGCACGTTCATTTTTGACGTTCTTGTGTAATATGCAAATTGGCCTCGGAGGTGAAAGACCTTAAAGGTTTGTTATTTTGCAAGTGATGTATTTTCTCGTAGCAAACCATCCTGATGGAAGCAAGGCAAGATGCATTTGTAAAATTCTTCACATTCTTAGCGGGTTTCCTGTTGTGCATTAGTTCCAGTACAAACGTTAAAAGATCATCCGTAGTTTTATTCACTCATTTCCTGATGTGGTGGGTATAATAGTGTTCCACTACCAACTAAACACGTGTAATTACACACGCAGTTCAGTGGCTCACATCACAACTTCGTAACTTGTGCAGAGGTGCAAGTTTTATAACGTACTTCGCAAGCAAAATTCGTGTGGGAGGGGAAACCAACCAGCACATTATCTGCGCTTCACCTTATGAATCCCGAGGCCAAAAACTTATAATATTTATTATTGAAAAGCTCATCATCATTAAGATTTTACTTGTTCGTTCAATGCGAGTCTGAATTAATTAAAAGTGTTTTTATAAAATTTTTTATTAACTGCAATGACTAGCCAATTTGTTCAAGGTATGTAATTTTTCAATGTCCCATTTCTCTTTACAATACAGCGATCCTTGAGTTACCCACCATCTTAACAGGTTAACAACTACGGTTAACAACTACTCCCAGTTATTCCCAAGGGCTCCTAACTTGAATTTAGTATTTTGTCAGTTGAGTTACAGGGACTAATGTCCTATGTAGAAGATTTATCAGTTGAGTAAGAGGGACTAATTCCCTCTGCACAGAGCAAGGTTCCTACATAAAGCATCAATAGAAGAGCACCTGTGCAAATAAATACTGAGCCAAATACGTTCTCTCAAAACCTTCACGCTCGGGGGGGCCCCAGAGACGGCGAGGCTCAGAAGACAACAGACTCAACACGGCTCATAAAACTACAGAAGCGGAAAAAATGAAGTTCAAAGCGCCGCAGCACCTTCTTGTTTTACGATGAAAAAGAAGCCTGTAAAGAACAAGCCATCTCCGGCCCGAACTTTGCACCATCATCTCTTCAATATCCGAAGCTGCTCCGACGAATTTTATTTTGGCTATCTTTGAGCGAGAATTATTGACCTCTTTAATAATAAAGGCAGACACAAATTCAATCTAGAGCATGAATGGAGGTGAGAGGAGCCATAAGCTTCAGCGATCGAGCAAATTTTACATGTCGGACAGAGAGACGCCTATCTCGGGCCTCAGATGCGCCGGCCTCTTCCTTCTCCGGGCCCTTGTGCCTCGTAGCCTTCTTCTCTGTGTTCTCTGCGTCATCTTCCTTCTCCGCGCCCTTGTGCCTCGTAGTCTTCTTCTCTGTGTTCTCTGCGTCATCTTCCTTCTCCGGGCCCTTGTGCCTCGTAGTCTTCTTCTCTGTGTTCTCTACGTCATCTTCCTTCTCCGGGCCCTTGTGCCTCGTAGCCTTCTTCTCCGTGTTCTCTGCGTCATCTTCCTTCTCCGGGCCCTTGTGCCTCGTAGTCTTCTTCTCTGTGTTCTCTACGTCATCTTCCTTCTCCGGGCCCTAGTGCCTCGTAGCCTTCTTCTCTGTGTTCTCTACGTCATCTTCCTTCTCCGGGACTTGTGCCTCGTAGTCTTCTTCTCTGTGTTCTCTACGTCATCTTCCTTCTCCGGGCCTTTGTGCCTCGTAGTCTTCTTCTCTGTGTTCTCTACGTCATCGTCCTTCTCCGGGCCCTTGTGCCTCAGTCTTCTTCTCTGTGTTCTCTACGTCATCTTCCTTCTCCGGGCCCTAGTGCCTCGTAGCCTTCTTCTCTGTGTTCTCTACGTCATCTTCCTTCTCCGGGACTTGTGCCTCGTAGTCTTCTTCTCTGTGTTCTCTACGTCATCTTCCTTCTCCGGGCCTTTGTGCCTCGTAGTCTTCTTCTCTGTGTTCTCTACGTCATCGTCCTTCTCCGGGCCCTTGTGCCTCAGTCTTCTTCTCTGTGTTCTCTACGTCATCGTCCTTCTCCGAGCCGTTGTACGCCGTAGCCTTCTTCTCAGAGTTCTCTACATCATTTTTTTTGCAAGTGTTCGTCCGTTTTATCCCCCATTACAGATTTTTGCACATATTTTGGCTCATGTTTCTTCGTCATAGCCACACAGTGTTTTTTGCCTCTTTTCTTCAGCGTGTTGGTTCGTCAAAGCCTCTATCTCGGTGTTTTCAACCTCATCCTCCACCATCGTGGCGGTCTTCGTCATGGATTTTTCTGCCCAGTCTTGCTCTTCTCTTCCCCTTCTGGCTTCACGTGGTCTGTCGTTATACGCTTATGAATAATGTGTTCCTCTTCCTCCTCATCTTTCTTCTTTATATGTTCCAAGTCCTCTCTTATTCCTTCCGCCGTAATATCCTAAACATATTCCATGATCATTGCCTCTTCGTTGTCTCTTTACTCCGTCAAGTACAACGGCCGTACATTCTCGGACACCTCTGCTTATTTCATCAATACATTTTCCAACATTCATTTTACTATCCCTTCTTTCATTCTATTGTCATTATACGCTATTGTTGAATGAAACTGATAAAAATCTGACTCAATTTATCGAAGGTGCAAGAAAATGAAATCAACAACCTGGATCATATCTTTGGAACACGAGATATCCAGAATTTGTACAAAAGTTTTCTTGCGTTCTACAAAATTTCATTCTAGTTTGATACACGCCCACTGGACTATTACAGTATGCGCTCTATTACAAGGCGAAGTGCATATAAGTGGGTTAAAAATAAATGTTCGAACCGCAGCGGCCTCGAAAAGTATGTGAAAACTATGTGAAACCATCAAAAGAAGAGTTTGTCAACAATCACATGTGATCGAATCGGGCATAACTCGTCTCTTTCTAGCCCTTTCCTTGCCGGACAGCAAAAAAGTCCCATCCCTAATGTCTCCGTTCACAGAATGGGTGTAACTGTTCCGTAATTTTCCAGCTCGAACTGGAAGACTATGAGGCTCGTCTTCAAGCAATGGATTCTGTGTACCTATCGGGTGACCGAGAGCTATCTCCCAGTTCATGTCATGCGCCTGCTAGAAGACTGTGGTCTGCATCGCTGTGGTCTCCTTGAGTCTATTGTGAAGTTGCGGTGTCTCCCACCGCTTTCCATGCACCTGCTAGGACATCGTGGTCCGTCTGTCGTTGCTTTCCATGCATCTACTTGGAGATTGTTGCACGCCTTCCAGCGCTTTCTATGCGCGTGCTAGGAAACTGAGGTCCGTCTCCCAGCGCTTCCCATGCACCTGCTAGGAAGCTGTGGTCCATCTCCCAGCGCTTCCCATGCACTTGCTGGGAAGCTGTGGTCCGTCTCTCAGCGCTTCCCATGCACCTGCTAGGAAGCTGAGGTCCGTCTCCCAGCGCTTCCCATGCACCTGCTAGGAAGCTGAGGTTCGTCTCCCAGCGCTTCCCATGCACCTGCTAGGAAGCTGTGGTCCGTCTCCCAGCGCTTCCCATGCACCTGCTAGGAAGCAGTGGTCCGTCTCTCAGTGCTTCCCATGCACCTGCTAGGAAGCTGAGGTCCGTCTCCCAGCGCTTCCAATGCACCTGCTAGGAAGCTGAGGTCCGTCTCCCAGCGCTTCCCATGCACTTGCTAGGAAGCTGTGGTCCGTCTCTCAGCGCTTCCCATGCACCTGCTAGGAAGCTGAGGTCCGTCTCCCAGCGCTTCCCATGCACCTGCTAGGAAGCTGAGGTCCGTCTCCCAGCGCTTCCCATGCACCTGCTAGGAAGCTGAGGTCCGTCTCCCAGCGCTTCCCATGCACCTGCTAGGAAGCTGTGGTCCGTCTCTCAGCATTTTCCGTGCACCTGCTAGGAAGCTGTGGTCCGTCTCCCAGCGCTTCCCATGCACCTGCTAGGAAGCTGAGGTCCGTCTCCCAGCGCTTCCCATGCACCTGCTAGGAAGCTGAGGTCCGTCTCCCAGCGCTTCCCATGCACTTGCTAGGAAGCTGTGGTCCGTCTCTCAGCGCTTCCCATGCACCTGCTAGGAAGCTGAGGTCCGTCTCCCAGCGCTTCCCATGCACCTGCTAGGAAGCTGAGGTCCATCTCCCAGCGCTTCCTATGCACCTGCTAGGAAGCTGAGGTCCGTCTCCCAGCGCTTCCCATGCACCTGCTAGGAAACTGTGGTCCATCTCTCAGCATTTTCCATGCACCTGCTTGGAAGCTGAGGTCCGTCTCCCAGCGCTTCCCATGCACCTGCTAGGAAACTGTGGTCCGTCTCTCAGCATTTTCCATGCACCTGCTAGGAAGCTGTGGTCCGTCTCCCAGCGCTTCCCATGCACCTGCTAGGAAGCTGAGGCCCGTCTCCCAGCGCTTCCCATGCACTTGCTAGGAAGCTGAGGTCCGTCTCCCAGCGCTTCCCATGCACCTGCTAGGAAGCTGAGGTCCGTCTCCCAGCGCTTCCCATGCACCTGCTAGGAAGCTGAGGTCCGTCTCCCAGCGCTTCCCATGCACCTGCTAGGAAGCTGAGGTCCGTCTCCCAGCGCTTCCCATGCACCTGCTAGGAAGCTGAGGTCCGTCTCCCAGCGCTTCCCATGTACCTGCTAGGAAGCTGAGGTCCGTCTCCCAGCGCTTCCCATGCACCTGCTAGGAAGCTGAGGTCCGTCTCCCAGCGCTTCCCATGCACCTGCTAGGAAGCTGAGGTCCGTCTCCCAGCGCTTCCCATGCACCTGCTAGGAAGCTGAGGTCCGTCTCCCAGCGCTTCCCATGCACCTGCTAGGAAGCTGAGGTCCGTCTCCCAGCGCTTTCCATGCACCTGCTAGGAAGCTGAGGTCCGTCTCCCAGCATTTTCCATGCACCTGCTAGGAAGCTGTGGTCCGTCTCCCAGCGCTTCCCATGCACCTGCCGGGCAGTTGAAGTCCGTCTCGCAGCCGCGTTACCTCTCCCAACGTCTCCCGGAACTGTTACTCGTCTCTGCCGCAATTACAGGCCCGTCACACTAACAAAATTTACACGCCCTGACCCAACCCAAAAGAAAGAAAGTTTCCTGTCTCGCCTCTCCCTGCAGAAATACTAAAATAACTAATTTACACGGCCTTCAATACTCCAGTTACGCTACTCAAAACGAAACACTAAAAAATTTTCGCTGATTACCGGCGCCTGTCGGTCCAGAACTTCGTTCCTTTTGCGCCTCCGGAGATAAATGCTTGCTTGCTTGAGCGAGTGTTTCTCTCGAATTTGTGGAGGAAGAAAAGAGTTTCGCTCCTGAACTGTAGTAATGTTCAGTAACTCTTGGTGAATTTTGTTGTTCTGGTGATCGATTAAATTTTTCTGCCCGTCTGAAAATTTTATTACACAAGGATGCCACTTTCATAGTCTTTTATTTTTGCTTGAAAGTCTTTTTCTTGTCCTGTGTATAATTTCTTCATCTCTATTTGTTCAACTATATATAGCTAAACTAGAATCTCAGAAAAAATTATGGTAAGCAACATATAGTGCCGATATTTTATTAAATGACACAAAGAAACAAATGTTCTAATTCAATTGCTCCTTAGCAAGATAAGTTGTTTTCAAAGTTTAGAAGGTACTATATTTTGAACTTCAAATATTACGGTAAACCTCTATAGTTTACCATTACTATGACAAAAATTGCAACTAATTCAATACCCTGTAATAAAATTTTTACCTCGTACTTTTTAAATACAAGGATTCATCTCAAACATTTACTGCTGCCTAAAATACAACATCATTTCTGAAATATTCAAAAGTATTTCATAACCATGACAGTAAGATTTCTGCTTACAGTTACATATTTCGATAATTAATTAAGCAGTGTTCAGTCATAATTGAAAATAGCTTAATTAACAAAATATAAGCTGCAGCATATTTTTGTTTCCTTGAAACAAAAAAGCTTAGTTTCAGATGCGCAGTACGAGCACAACAAAATCAAACGAAGAGACCTCACTAAACAGCCTAAATTTCCCGCTCATAAGCCTACAAACATTAATTCCACAGTAGAAGCCGGCAAATTTCAACCAGGGCTGTATAATTATCACTGTTTCCTAGACCGAGTTCATTTATATATCCGTTATTTTCACCATATTTTTGCAGAGTACCACCCCATACGAAATGTAGAGTAAAGGAAAAAGTGAAAGCATCTCACAAAGGTTGTAAAAGACTTATTATTAGCACCTAATGCAGTACACGCTGGCAATAAATCTTGCGGAAAGACACATCTCTGAGCCGGAGGCGCGCACTCCCATAGCGCAGTCTGCCACCGCAGTCATAAAGTGCGGCTTTTTAAGCGAGCTGACAGCTTGATGAGCGCAGATTTAAATAATTATTCAGTTGCCGACGTATTGCGGTCATTGCTATAAGATTTAACTTCGAAAATGATGCTTTTTGGATGAGAGTATGCATTACAGATAGGAGTTTTCCAGTGCATGAGAACGCTGTGTAAAACGTTTTATTTCTCTAATCTTTTCTTGCAGGAGTAATTCAACTGTGATCACCAAATTCAAGAATCATGAATAAAATTCTACCAATACGAGTCTCCAACCAGGTTTTTTACCATCCCTTTACAGTATTCCAAATTATAAGCCCCAAAATAAGAGTCTTGGGGAAAATATTTTTCGTTTCATGTCAGTGTGACGCACCCAATGCGCTAGTAGGGATAGTTTCAGGCCTCTTCGCTCTTTGTTCCTCTAGCGAATGTTTCTTGAGACACCATTAAGCCTTTGGCGGCTGATGCCTTGGCATATCGACACCGTACTTCACTGCAACCTACTTTCATCATTTTCTTAATTTAGTTTTGTACAGTTAACGTTCGTAAAGCAAGTTTAAAAAACTATACGTATTTTTGCAATGAAATCGTAGCTAATAAAACGACGATAATGCAGTCAAGAAACAGATTGAGCCGAAAGCGGAAGCTAACTGACGATTAGAGTTGCCTTCTCACTCAAGTTGATTCTTTCATCACAGTTTTCTGAAGCCTTCAGTTGGAGAGAATATCACTTATGTTGTAGGACCCACAGTCTGTGACCACGGCAATGCGACATGGAATTGTGCGATTAATGAAACATTTGACTGTAAGTTACAATCATGGACAACTTTCACCACAGTTTTCTATAGCTTGCCTTCAGTTGGAGCGAATGTCACTGATGTTGTAATACCCACTGGCTGTGGCCACGGTAATGACACATGGCAATATGCAATTAATGAAATATTTGACGATAAGTTACGTTCAAGGACAACTCCATTGAAGCATCCCGTTTCTGTCCTCGAGACGGTGCCCAGAATGAGAAAGAAACCTCCCTGCTGTGGTGGAGCCACACGGACCGAACCTTCGAAGCTCCAATAGTCCACAACAACAACAGTGCGGTTCGGAGTCGGTATCGGAGCTGGTTTTCAGCGCAGGGCAGCTTGTCCTCATATTTCTAAAGCCTCAGCTAGAGCAGGGTGTAATTTTCCATTTCCTCTCTTCTGGTGACACTCCAAGCACCTGCTCTCTGCTATTTTGCTATTTAGGCTTTCTTTCCTTATGATCAAATTTAAATTTATAATGCTAAGACCTTCAAAGTTAAGAATAGTTCTCCTTGAGGAATCAGGCATTCTTTACATTAAAATTCAAATATGGCGTTCACGAGTCCTTTAGTGAAACTTTTTTAATTGAAAGGTACACAGACATTGTTAAATATTGAATTTACGAACTTATTACTAACGGTACCTTAGCTCATTGGCTATCCTCACTTATAACTAATAAAGCCCTCGCTAATTTTGCCTGACCGCATCTTGCACAGACTAGATGGGCTTACCTTAGGAGCTATTGGCTTAGTTATCTTTATATTCATTGAATACAAAGTACATTACTGGACACTTCAATTGGAATTTTACTACTTCGTAATCCTTTCTTCCTTTGGCATCCTCTTCTGCCACTATTATTGTTACATTCAATTATTGTTATATTCATTGAATGCAAAGTAAATTATTAAAAACTTGTATTGGAATTTTACTATCTCGTAATCATTTCTTTCTTTAGTATCTTCATCCGTCACAGACCTCTTCTGTAACGGGGGCGACGGGGATTGGAAGCCGGTCAGGGGCACAGTTTAAGTCCACTCAAATCCGAATCAAAAGTAAGCAATTACATTACTTCCCATGGTTAAAAGTGACTAAAAGTTTGTAAGTATTGTTAAGTTATATTTCACATAAATTGTGTTTTTATTTCGGATAAGACGCGTGGAAGCAGCAGTCACGCTGCCCTGCCTCGGTCGTGGAGGCGCTGCAGTGTTACAGGAGCTGCCTCTTGTGTGGCCGGGAGGGATACTCCCAGCTCGCGTTTTGTTCCAATCTCAATTTATCACTTCACCCGCAATTGGTTAAACGAAAGTTAAATATTTAACTCAAATTTAAAGTCAACTTTAGTGAGCAATCTTTAAAAAAGCAAACATTACTTACATCATGTCTTCATTTAGCTTTAATTAGGTATTTATAAAAGCTGAGTTTGAAACTCCTGGTCGGTCAGAAGCAGTATCAAAATCCCCTCCGTGGTCACCGGTAGCGCACGAGTTAATTAAGCTTAATTTTGTGTGCTGCCTGTTCTTAGAATTCTGAAGTGAATGGAACTAGCTCTCCTGTGAAGGCTGAGGAACCTCACTTTATTGGAGCAGTCCCAAAAGGGTGGCATAGAATTGTTGTTGGAAAGTAACAAGAGATTTAATCTTCTTATTTAAAAAATTTAAACAGTTTATATAACACATGCAACAGATTAGTAGATTGTTTCTAATGTTTTAATAAAATGCTTATTCAAATTAAACAAGAAAAATCATAAAAAGTATGAGTAAGGGCTGAACAATCAAAAGATTCTCAAGTGATAATCGCTGGTACTATTTATGAAATAGTTACAGTCAGTTAATTTAGATGGAGGTTGAAGTAAGTTTCCAGCTCCTACTAGCAGATCCTATTGAGATCCACTGGTTATTTTTCCTTACTTGTGAGGCTTAAGCAATTAACTTCGAATTAACATAAGTGATGAAATAAAATTGAGTTTCCCCTCAAGTGATCTATCTTTGGGCCTTGAATGCGACCAACATTGGTGTACGTGAATGGCTTTCAAACATTGTTCAAATCGAGTCAAAGATATCTTAATGAAGTCCTAAATTGTACGCTTCAAGTGGAGCTCAATCACTAATGAAAACACTTCTAAAATTTGTTAGTGAAATTTTAGATAACGTATTAACTAGATCTTTTAAATTACCAATCAGCACAGTACCTTTTGACGAACAAAAGTTTTTACAGATATTTGACTCCTGAGCAGGAAATCGAAAAACCAAAAGTCTGTAAACAATTCCGAACAGAAGTTGGAAAGCTCGCAATCCTCCGCCATTTAGAAATGCAGCCGCACACTCCGTACGACGAGCTACAGGGCTTGAGTACCGGAGCCCTCAATATTCGATGGCCTAGCATGCGAGAGTTTCGCAACTAACTTACCTTTTTCATCGAGCCATTCGTTTTTATTTACAATAGCGTGACCTCCGAGTACGAGGAGCAGATTTTAAAGTAATGGGCTCAACGTCGAGCTTCATGGATCTCTACACATACGCGAGTCCATTTAAAAAATGCTGCGGATGATGCACAACTTAGAATGGAATCAGCGCAGGATTATCGAAATCACAGCGACTTCGGCGAAAAAGTTAGACTAGGAATCTGTTCGACTGCGCTTGAACTGTGCACCAAAATTATAATAATACTAATAGCTCACAAAAGTAGAAACAAATTTATTATACTATTGCTGACAGCTCCTAATAGCTCTGTTACTAGTTCTTTTTTTTTGTGATGTTGATATATTTTTTAAGCAATGAGTTTTCATACTTATTCATTTTTTCTCGTTTGGTTCAGGAAATATTCAAGAAATTAACCTTTATGAAGCTCATTTATGTTCCACAATTTTCAACGTATGAAAACTAATAACTCGGGGAGTTTTAACGCACTTTTACTGTTCACTGGATCAGATCTGCACGAAGCCTGACACTAAAATTCGGCGTCTGTCAGGCATCGGTGAGCATTACTTCACTTAATGTATGCATGAAATTCAAGTCCTTGGTGATCTCTTGTAAGCAACATACGCCCTCAACGTGGCGTCTTGCCTAACTCGCAGTGCTCTGTCTCATTCCTAATGCCAGTTGTGCAGGCATGAGTTGCAAAAAACGCGCTTCAGGTTTCATTACATCATGTATCAATCACCCACCGCCAAGAACGCAAGTGCGCCGAGTTTTATCTCTTTGCTATCACAGAATCTGAAGTTAGCAAATGGGGCCGGCTTGCCTACTACTCGGATTTTGACTGCGCGAAAATTCTGCGCTAAAAACTTTATTACACTGTAAAAAAAACAAGGGCAAATTGGAAGCACATTGCTCGCATATTCGCTAGCAATATTTTCTTTGGGAAATTCATGGAAAATCTTCACAGTTGTTGACCCTTGCTTAAAGTTTAACATCACAAAATTTCGTTGTTTTTCATGGTACAAGATTTACTGAGAAGAGCGGCAGTAATTGACGATGGGTCCATGTAAAATGGAGCATAATTTTTTGCTGCGTTGACATATATGCGTGGCCTTTCATAAGATTTATTCTGAGTGTGCACAGGTAAGGAGAAGTGTGAAGCTGGAATGAGTCACTTGACTTGAATGATGCTGCTTGCTCTGTTCGAAACAAAAACAAGGGTGAATTGAAACGTATAGTAGTTATGTTCTAAAACATTGAATTTACCACACCTGTGAGAATTTTAACATCCTTGTGATCCGTTTAAAGGCGAGAATGTAAGTCCGTGATCGTTTCCCTTGCATGAGAGAGAAAATAAAAAACACTTAATTCCTAACAAAACTGATACATTAAATGCATTCCATAGATTTTTAAACTATCATAACATAAAGGCACTTAGTTGTTAGGCATACATGGGTGTCATAAAAGCCTTTCTTAATGATCGTACAAAAGAGGGAGAGAAAAGCTACAAATGAATTCCCAAGGTCAAGTTATTTTAAGTAAGATAATATATATAAATAAATTAATAATAAAATAAATATATAGGCAGGGACACATCCAAATATTATTTATATAAATATTTTGCATGAGTGCAAAACGCCTAATTGAAAAAACATCAAAATGAGAAATAATCTACTGTGTCGTAACGCAATACTCCATCTGACGGTGGTCTGCACAACGAAGCAATGTATCATTTAGGAAGAACTTGATTTTACTCCTTTTATAAATTACCTTCGTACGAGTCCAAAATCCAACAATGCACGCTCGCTCTGATGAAAGACACCAGCTTAGAGTCCAACTAATATTCAAGAAAGAGCCGTGAGAGTGTTCCTCTCGGGACTCTAATTCGAATTGTTCCCCATTCAAGTTCAGAAAATATTCAAAAAGACAACGTGCATTTGCTGAACGGTACAACAAATTACAAACGATCACAACAACTAGACTGGGGTATGTCAGTGAACGAAAAACTATAATTTTGAAAAATTACATTCTCTTCAGATATAAAAAAACAACATGGTCAAATGAATCGAGTATACTGGAGATGCTTACTGTATAGTGCATGCTGCTTATGGAGACGTGCTTCTTACGAAGGCCTCCTACAGCTCCAGACTCGCTCCTAGAGGTGACACACACACCAACTCGCTCCTTGAGGTGACACACACACCAACTCGCTCCTAGAGGTGACACACACACCAACTCGCTCCTAGAGGTGACACACACATCAACTCGCTCCTAGAGGGGACACACACACCAACTCGCTCCTAGAGGTGACACACACACCAACTCGCTCCTAGAGGTGACACACACACCAACTCGCTCCTAGAGGTGACACACACACCAACTCGCTCCCAGAGGTGACACACACACCAACTCACTCCTAGAGGTGACACACACGCCAACTCGCTCCTAGAGGTGACACACACACCAACTCGCTCCTAGAGGTGACACACCCCAACTCGCTCCTAGAGGTGACACACACACAAACTCGCTCCTAGAGGTGACACACACAAACTCGCTCCTAGAGGTGACACACACCAACTTGCTCCTAGAGGTGACACACACCAACTCGCTCCTAGAGGTGACACATACCAACCCGCTCCTAGAGGTGACACACACCAACTCGCTCCTAGAGGTGACACATACCAACTCGCTCCTAGAGGTGACACACACTAGCCTGCTCCTAGAGGTGACACACACTAGCCTGCTCCTAGAGGTGACACACACTAGCCTGCTCCTAGAGGTGACACACACTAGCCTGCTCCTAGAGGTGACACACACTAGCCTGCTCCTAGAGGTGACACACACTAGCCTGCTCCTAGAGGTGACACACACCAACTCGCTCCTAGAGGTGACACACACCAACTCGCTCCTAGAGGTGACACATACCAACTCGCTCCTAGAGGTGACACACACCAACTCGCTCCTAGAGGTGACACACACCAACCCGCTCCTAGAGGTGACACACACCAACTCGCTCCTAGAGGTGACACACACCAACTCGCTCCTAGAGGTGACACATACAAACTCACTCCTAGAGGTGACACACCAACTCGCTCCTAGAGGTGACACACACTAGCCTGCTCCTAGAGGTGACACACACTAGCCTGCTCCTAGAGGTGACACACACTAGCCTGCTCCTAGAGGTGACACACACTAGCCTGCTCCTAGAGGTGACACACACCAACTCGCTCCTAGAGGTGACACACACTAGCCTGCTCCTAGAGGTGACACACCAACTCGCTCCTAGAGGTGACACACACTAGCCTGCTCCTAGAGGTGACACACACTAGCCTGCTCCTAGAGGTGACACACCAACTCGCTCCTAGAGGTGACACACACTAGCCTGCTCCTAGAGGTGACACACACTAGCCTGCTCCTAGAGGTGACACACCAACTCGCTCCTAGAGGTGACACACACTAGCCTGCTCCTAGAGGTGACACACACTAGCCTGCTCCTAGAGGTGACACACCAACTCGCTCCTAGAGGTGACACACACTAGCCTGCTCCTAGAGGTGACACACACTAGCCTGCTCCTAGAGGTGACACACACTAGCCTGCTCCTAGAGGTGACACACACTAGCCTGCTCCTAGAGGTGACACACACTAGCCTGCTCCTAGAGGTGACACACACTAGCCTGCTCCTAGAGGTGACACACACCAACTCGCTCCTAGAGGTGACACACACCAACCCGCTCCTAGAGGTGACACACACCAACTCGCTCCTAGAGGTGACCCACACCAACTCGCTCCTAGAGGTGACACACACCAACTCGCTCCCAGAGGTGACACACACTAACTCGCTCCTAGAGGTGACACACACCAACTCGCTCCTAGAGGTGACACATACAAACTCACTCCTAGAGGTGACACACCAACTCGCTCCTAGAGGTGACACACACCAACTCACGCCTAGAGGTGACACACACCAACTCGCTCCTAGAGGTGACACATACCAACTCGCTCCTAGAGGTGACACACACCAACTCGCTCCTAGAGGTGACACACACCAACTCGCTCCTAGAGGTGACACACACCAACTCGCTCCTAGAGGTGACACACACCAACTCGCTCCTAGAGGTGACACATACCAACTCGCTCCTAGAGGTGACACACACCAACTCGCTCCTAGAGGTGACACACACCAACTCGCTCCTAGAGGTGACACACACCAACTCGCTCCTAGAAGAGGTGACACATACCAACTCGCTCCTAGAGGTGACACACACCAACTCGCTCCAAGAGGTGACACATACCAACTCGCTCCTAGAGGTGACACACACCAACTCGCTCCTAGAGGTGACACACACCAACTCGCTCCTAGAGGTGACACACACCAACTCGCTCCTAGAGGTGACACACACCAACTCGCTCCTAGAGGTGACACACACCAACTCACGCCTAGAGGTGACACACACCAACTCGCTCCTAGAGGTGACACACACCAACTCGCTCCTAGAGGTGACACACACCAACTCACGCCTAGAGGTGACACACACCAACTCGCTCCTAGAGGTGACACACACCAACTCGCTCCTAGAAGAGGTGACACACACCAACTCGCTCCTAGAGGTGACACAAACCAACTCGCTCCTAGAGGTGACACACACCAACTCACGCCTAGAGGTGACACACACCAACTCGCTCCTAGAGGTGACACACACCAACTCGCTCCTAGAGGTGACACACACCAACTCACGCCTAGAGGTGACACACACCAACTCGCTCCTAGAGGTGACACACACCAACTCGCTCCTAGAAGAGGTGACACACACCAACTCGCTCCTAGAGGTGACACAAACCAACTCGCTCCTAGAGGTGACACACACCAACTCACGCCTAGAGGTGACACACACCAACTCGCTCCTAGAGGTGACACACACCAACTCGCTCCTAGAGGTGACACACACCAACTCGCTCCTAGAGGTGACACATACCAACTCGCTCCTAGAGGTGACACACACCAACTCGCTCCTAGAGGTGACACAAACCAACTCGCTCCTAGAGGTGACACACACCAATGACGTCACACTACTGGTGATAGCCACGACACAAATTTCAAAAGAATCCAATAAAAGTAAATGAGTTAGAACTTTTGTGATATTATGTGTTTGGGATTAAGTGTTGTTTGTGAGGTGTGTAAAGATATGTCAATACCTAATATCTACTTCTTGGGCATATTTATTGAATATTATTTGATTTATTATCGGAGGGAATTTTGGGAGGAAATTACAGTTAAACGATGCCCCCCTTGAAAGATCGAGGCCTTTGCTCAAGTAGATTTCGGTGATAGAGTTTAATTTTAAGCGCTTTTTTTCGTAAGTTTGTTGACCTGTGCTAAGCTTTTGATGCAACCGATAGTTTCTAACGACCTTGAGTTAACTAAGGACATACTTGAAGAGGAAATTAGTGTGAAGAAGGACTACGTTATGCAACTCATTTGCGCCAATAATTAATAATAATATAATGAGGTTCCCAACGTACTGATGTTGCAAAAAAATGTGAAAATAGAGAATTTCCTTATTATTCACATTTTAATCTAATGACTTGATCTAATGATTTGCCAAAATAAGTTCAAACTACTTCTGTTTTTCGTCGTATCAGAAGTAAATGCGCGAAAATGAACGTTTTTGTCCCCTCATTTAAAAGACCAGAAAAAGTATCCCTGCACCTCTCATAGGATTTTTCTCAGCCTGACCAGTCCCGGTCTGCGAAAAATCAACGATTGTTTAGAGCTGGCTTAATTTCGCCCCTTAGATTCATCACAGATGGCTCGATAATGAACGATTGTTTAGAGCTAGCTTAATTTCACCCCTTGGATTCATCACAGATGGCTCGATAATCAACGATTGTTTAGAGCTAGCTTAATTTCGCCCCTTAGATTCATCACAGATGGCTCGATAATCAACGATTGTTTAGAGCTAGCTTAATTTCGCCCCTTAGATTCATCACAGATGGCTCGATAATCAACGATTGTTTAGAGCTAGCTTAATTTCGCCCCTTAGATTCATCACAGATGGCTCGATAATCAACGATTGTTTAGAGCTAGCTTAATTTCGCCCCTTAGATTCATCACAGATGGCTCGATAATCAACGATTGTTTAGAGCTAGCTTAATTTCGCCCCTTAGATTCATCACAGATGGCTTGATAATCAACGATTGTTTAGAGCTAGCTTAATTTCGCCCCTTAGATTCATCACAGATGGCTCGATAATCAACGATTGTTTAGAGCTAGCCTAATTTCGCCCTTTAGATTCATCACAGATGGCTCGATAATCAACGATTGTTTAGAGCTAGCTTAATTTCGCCCCTTAGATTCATCACAGATGGCTCGATAATCAACGATTGTTTAGAGCTAGCTTAATTTCGCCCCTTGGATTCATCACAGATGGCTCGATAATCAACGATTGTTTAGAGCTAGCTTAATTTCGCCCCTTGGATTCATCACAGATGGCTCGATAATCAACGATTGTTTAGAGCTAGCTTAATTTCGTCCCTTGGATTCATCACAGATGGCTCGATATCTCCGACCACGATTGTGATGATACAATTTCTATGATCAAGCCTGCAGATGTTGAGGGCATTGTTTCTACCCACAGTTCCCAGATGCATCAACAAAACGAGCTTTTCACGCGTGAGCTGCTAAATGCCAAGCCACTGAAATACTTGACGCACCGTCTTTCATATTCATAGAATAACGCATGCAAATGTGTTTGAGACTCAGTAATGTATCATACGAAATATTTGAACGATTCAGTTCCCACAATCATGTTCATTATTACAAATAAGGCCTAAAAATGAATCAGATATCTAAGAGATAACCATATTACTATTGTCAGCCTAATGAGGTATGAAGCTGTTGAGCCAGCTCATGAGGGAGGGAGCATGTTATGCAGTGAAGCGTGGGAAGTGGTTAAGTGGACTTCAGTGAAATGCTTCACAGAAATGATTGAGGGTTTCTCTCTACAATCTGAATGAGCATTATGGTTATTAGACAAGCTAATTTCAAATTGAGAGAAACTGCAGCTTGACATTTTATGGTCAGTTTCTTTTTACAAAAATTTGTTTAATAAGCATCAAGCAAGACAAGCTGCTACGATCTGGGCACAATCCAAAAGACTTTGATGGCCTCACTTAGTGATGGAACGTAAATTTTTTAGCTAATCACAGCAGATGTTCTACTCCATTGGGAATTTTTTGCTTGCTCCCTTAATCTAAAATAGTTTCATGCGTGAAATGAAGGCCAGCCAATTACTGGACACGCTGAATTTTAGCGATACGTACAATTGGACATGGTCCGAGCCAATGATAAGTTATTCCAATGCCCATCATTACACTGTAATAAGACAATGATAGGCTCGCATCACGGCACTCATTGCCCTCAACAAACATGGTCACTTGCATAATGGCATCGCAGCCGCCGCTCATTGTTGCTTAGCCCTGAATCATGTCCTCCTGTACAGTTATCAGACTCGCATTCACCACAAATTGCGTTCACATTTCAATCGCACGAAAAAACTAGGTGCACTAACTCTCTGAACTGTAATATCTGTATTTCATTGTAGTTTTTTACATTTTCGGGGCATCTCAAGTGCAATCTTGAACAAGTTTTTTTATCGACCCAAGACAGTAAGCTTTCATGTAAAACTCTCTCGTCAAAATTAACTCGGTAGAAAAATATATTAACTCGGATAAAAAATCAAACAAAAAGATGAAATTTTGCTTGAATATTATTACTCGATCTTATTTCATTTTTAAATCTGCCTTCACTGTTTTCACTTCGGAAAAAACGAAAATAATTTGCGAAGTCTGAAGAATTCAATAGGCGTCGTCCCACTCACACACCCACAGATGAAGTTTGGTTGGTTAGGGCACCTTAAGTCGTGAAACCGTCTTGGCACCGAGGTCATTAGTGTAAACTAATACCAAAGCCGTCGGTGTAAAGTAACTGTAAACTAATAACAAGGTCGTTAGTACAAAACTAATGCCAAGGCCTTTGGTGAAAATTAATACCAAGGACGTTGGTGTAAACTAATACCAAGGTCATTAGTATGACTTAATACAAGAGCTATTGATGTTAACTGGCACCAAGGGAATTGGAATAAACGAACACCAAGGCTCATTGGTGTGAACGCTAGTCACTCGAAAAAAAAATCTATCGGATACACATATTCTTTCTCATGTTTAACAAAGAGCATCATGACAAAACAGGCAGAACAATCAAGTTAGATTATTCAATAGATTCCTTTTTAAATACATACAAGGTGAAGACAAAGTAGTTTGACTGATTTTTAATGTGAATAAAAACATTTTTACATTCCCAATTCTGATTAGTCATGGGATCAACATACTCTCAGAAATGCCTAACCATCAAAATCCATAAGAGATAGAGACGTTCAGTTATTCTTCAGTTCTATCTATGCCTTGCCATTACTCTAAACTAATACAAAGGCTATTGGATTGTGCCCAGAGCGAGGCAGCTCTGCTTGCCTGCTACAAAATCAAGGATGTAGTTTGTAGTTGCTAAAGACGCTTATGTATGCAGCTTATCACGGTGCCTCGGTCCACCGAACTCGAACCTAGAATAAGGGATCGCCCTCGACGAGGTTGCCATCGAACTCATTGCACTAAAAAGATTATGCTAAGTCCTCATCGAAAAGGTCATACGGAACCCAGAGATCATGGCAACAAATAGTGAGAGAAATACAAATGAGTGAAAAGAAACATAAGAAACGTTGCCATAAAAAGGCCTGAGCTTATCATCATACAGAATACAAAGACTTCAGTTTATCAGAGGCCTCCAAAAGGGGAAACGAGCGCTGCAAGCCGAAGATCATCACTGAGCTAGTTGAAGAGAAGTGCACTCACAGGTGTCGTGTGGGATCTTTTCCAGATAAGCCTCGCCACTAATGTAACGCATAAGCTTACCCACTTTTAACTTTCGAAATGATGCACCCGTCCACTTCAAATTACTCTCAAAAAAAATATTGAAATATTCTTTCTTTCCGTACCGTACTCGGTACGGAAACGGTTTTATGTTAACTACATAAATTTCTGGATATATTCATCCGACTCGCGCACCATCATAACACATAACTTCACCCACTTGCAACATTTGAAATAATGCACCTATCGACTTCAAATTACTCTCAAATGAAAGAATGTTTTAATCTTTCGTTTGAGAGTAGTTTGAAGTCGATAGGTGCATTGTTTCGAAAGTAACAAGTTGATGAACTTATGTGTTACATTAGTGGCGGGGCTCATCTGGAAAAAAACCGGTCGTGTGTCCAAATGAGCAACTTTCAATTGTTGAGGTACAATTTACGTTTCAGAATGACAAGATGCCAGGAGAGTTACTTGCACAGATTTTCCAGAAAGAATTATCAAACGTGAAAACTTACCTCCGTAATGGCTGTCATTTTCAAACGGAGGAAATCTCTTTTGACTGTCATAGATGATCTGGAATGGACCAAACAGTTTGCGCAGCACACTTCTTGCTACTGCGCTTACACAAGCTAAAAATATTTCCAAAATCGACGGATGACTTCTCAGCAGGATAGTGCACCTTCTCACAGGTTAAACGAAGCGCAACCAAGATACGCACTTTCCAATGTATTGCAGCAAAGGAATGATGAGTTCTTCATCTCCTGGTATCAAACCAATGGATTTTTCGCATGGTCTAATCGGGCAACTGAAGCCTGAGCTTCCTGAGCGAAACAACTGAAGTTTTCAAGTGCTCCCTCAGTCAGGCATGTGAGAAAATTCTCAAGACAAGCCGGGCAATATAGCAACGAGTTCTAGAGGCAGACTCTAGCCTTTGATTCGAATCGGAGGGATAATTTCGACTAATAATACCGTTAGAAATGTCTTAAATATGCACAGTTTGGGGCTTCCCTGCTTGCTTAGTCTGTCCGTCCCTCTTCTTACTCTGCGAACTGAAAACACTGACCAGTACAAAATGACTGCAAATTTTTGGATTTTGATTGCAATTCGTTGATGTTGAGTGATTTTAATTTCAAAATTAATCGTCAAAGGAATGAAGATTTTGGATGAAAAACGAATACAGAATGAAAAATTTAGTTATAAACAGTGTAATGACTGAGTCGGCTATTTTTTAAAGACAGGGTATTTAGATCATATAAATAGAATTATGAGTAAAATATGTGACATTGAATGCTGCTAATACAACAATAATACACTTTTCGTCCGTGTGTATTTAGTGATATCAAACATTACATTAAATTCAGTGCTTTGAGGAATATTATTTTGGTCTCATGGGTGCCTTTTTTCGTACATGTATGAGCATTAAAAGAATCAATGTCAAACCTTCACTTAAATAAAATATAAATGATAAACACACTCTAAGCACCAACTTCAGTGTTCAGTCGCAAACAGAAAATAAAGAATCCACTTAAAATTTTAAATATTTCAAAAAAATTATCCTCATTGTCCACTTTTGCTTTTTCACAAACACAGACGCCTGGAGAGCAGCAACCCTTTAACAGCTGCAGTCGCCCCAAGCGCATTGGATCTACACAACCTACTCGTCCGGTATGCGGATTAAAGCTTTTAAATCGATTTGATTGGTACCCCAGCTACCCGAAATACCCTAATTATGCCGCGGATTTGACCAACAGCTCTGCTGAAGCGAGCACTTTTGCCTGCGAGGCAGCGAGGTCGCAGCCGAACAGCACCCAATGCGTACAGGTCTCTGCAACAGTCAGTAAGTTCGAGAGTTTTTGGGATGCTCTTAGCGGGGGCAACACTATTCAATTAAGCAGAGTCTCAAAAATATGTAATAGTATGCAAATGAAGGCGCTTCTCCCCTGACGGATGCCTAAAAATAGCCGTAAGTGTCGACGTTAAATTGCAGCGATAACACGGTAAACGGGCGAGAATTTTGCGGCTCGCTGCAGCACTCGCGCGCTCAGGGAAGTGCGCTACAGAAAACGGCCTCCGGCTCTTTCCGCCGTCCCCGTAATAAAAATTGCTCGGCGTAATCCCCAGTCCCAGTGAGTCCCCAATGCAGCGTTGCCCCCCAGCAACGGACTGCAGGGGATTACCAATACGCGCGCTCGGGTATCATCCATCAATATTCTTAATTGAAACACGTTAATTGCGTGCTCTATTTTCGAAAAATTTCTGCATTTTTCCACGCTTGAGAGAATTCAGTTGCGTGCTGGTCAAGCGCTGCTTTGTGATGTCAATTTTGGTGGTTATTCAATTTGTGATTATTGGTAAACCTAACATACTCACCTTTTGGTGAAAACCTAAAATAAATCTAAATACCGAAATATTATATCATAGTTAGGCAACTGAAAATTCTTCTCAAGTTCTTAGTGTTACTTTTACTTGCACTTCTTCTTATTGAGTTATAAATATCATACAGTTGGAAGATATTACTTAATAAAATTCATAACTCTGGTTAAAAAATAGAAATTATGGTAACAGAGCTCTCGGAGAGTGAGAATAGAAATGAAATCTTCATAAATGCCAAATAAATTCTAAAATCCAATAAAATCCTCGCGACTCGTCAAAGAACACATCGGAACTCATCTCATGAGGTGCGCTAAACCCAAATGAACTCTGATCTGCAGCCACAACCAACATCGCGTCATTCACATCGCTACAAATAACTGTCACACTGAGCCATTGCAGCTATTTATCGAAGCTCCAAATTCCTTTCGAGACGTAGAGCACGAAACACAAAGAAGCAAAAATTAACAATGGAGAGTTTTGACCGGGTTCTCCCCCCCTTCTCCGTGGCCGAACGTGGCGGCAGCCTCTTGTATAAGCGGCGCACATTCGCAGTGCAGCAGGACACCGTGGCCGCTATTTACGATCTGCGTATTGGTCGCAAGTTGAGCGTGTCGGTGTTATTGATGTGCGGGCCCCAGCACCGTGACTGCCTGCATCAGTCACCTCAATTATGATCAGGTAAGACCGCGTCCTGCTCATATTTTTGCACTTTTTATTCGGGAATCTTAGCCTGCGCTCGAGAATAAAACATTTTAATTTGGTATCGGTCAGGCAGGTTGAATCGCGGTCCAACATCACGCATAGCCATGCTATTCTAACATTTTATAGAATTGATTAAGTAGATTTACTTACGCGTTTGAACAATTTACGGCAGAAATTCAACAAAGAGTGTTGTGGATTACCTGCGACTTGTTACTTTCACTTGTTACGGTGAAACGTAATAAATATGCGTTAAAGTAGAGAGTAACTATCACGTGTATATGCTCACTAGGACGCAGATATTCTAATTAGGTGTGATGGTGACTTCTATCATGAATTGATGCGCTTTCTTTTCGATGCATTCACCTTTTTGATGACACGTGCACGAGTGTACCCAAACTACGAACCATGAGGGCACTGCAGCTTTTGCCCTCCCTTACCATTTCAACACTTTGAATGCGACAAGTAAAGCTGAAGTTTAATATTCAACTCAAATTTAAAATCACTGGTAGTAAGCAATACTGAAAATAGCAAGCATTAACTGGATCGGGTCTTTGTACAGCTTTGATAAAGTCTGAATGGAAAATTGAGTTTGTGACTATTGTTAGGTCAGAAGCATCATGAAAATCCCCTCCGGGGCCCCAATTAAGTAGCGTACGTCGCAGTCAACGTGTTAATAAGATTTACGAGCGATTTGATGAAATTAAGAAATTGCAGTTCACGTCACTGTCGATATGTTATGAGATTCATTTACTCTCGATGCCCAGTGCCATTTGATTCTCTGTGTTCCCTGCGCTGTCTGTCAAAACTCGCGACTGATCCAGTGTCATTTGGTTCTATATGCGCCCTGCACCGTCTGTGCTGACGCAGGACTGCGTGTGTTGCAGGCTAAATTATTATTATTATTATTATTATTATTATTATTATTATTGTATAGAACGTTTCATCCCAAAGACGCTACAAAGACGTTTCATCTATGTATTCGATATTCCCTAGCTCATAATTTCTATACATAGGGCAAATATCCTTTCTGCTATCATTTATCATTTTATCAAATATCATTTGGCCGGGTGGCAGCACAGTGTTGTAGGCTAAAAGCAGCGTGCGTCATGAAGCGTTCACTCAATGCAGGATGTCAGCAGACTTCGCATTTTATGCGAGGCTTACTGTGTTTCTTGCTAGCAATAGCAACACAGTGCAACAACGGGTGTGCTCCACGCAAATGTATATCAAATAACTATGATGGATTCCTTCACAGATATCAGTGCGTTGACGGCAATCACGAACAAACATTGATTTCATCGAATATTTCTGGCCTTGTAACAGGAATGGCTTATAACAAAATAACGTTATTCTGAGAACAAGACAAATCGGACACAAATAACCAAACCATCAAACCGTCAATGATCCATTTCTCACAATGTTTACACCGGCATTATAGAATGTGCTCTAGTTAGAAAATTCACGTCACTTGCGAGGTAACAAGCTGTGATTTTGAAAGTGCACCAAGTCCAAAAGTACAGGTAAACGTTGGATGGAGTGCGTTTTTGTACCCTGGAGCATGTAATAAAGTAGAAAGCAATTGAGCGCAAGCTGAAGGCTATAAAATTTAAAGCTGAGGGCCGTTCGAACGCTGCACAAGATGATGTCGGGCCGATAACATCTCGAAGGGTTTAGAAAACGAGCAAAGAAAGCCAAGGGCCCAAAATTGGTGCTCGTCGTCAGAGGACGTTATTACAAACATTATTAAGTAGCAGGTGGCTGGGAAATATTTCAATCAGTCCAGCCTGGCACTAATAAAATTTGTCCGAGGCACCGGCGGGAGTGAGCCGTAAATCTCCCTGCCTCGAGACCGCAGAACGATCTTCCAGCTCGGCACAGCTCAATATTTGGTCCGTTCTCAATTTCCGCTTCATTCATTCATGCTTGACATGCCTTGCGTGCGTGCATCGCGCCTTGCTTCGCTTGTGCTCCACATAAAATATCCGTTACATTTCCCTAGCTGTTTGCGTCATTTCTCCAGCTGTCCCCACAGGGCTCGCAAATTCCAATACGTCAGTAAATTTCGAGACGCGTGTTTCATTTCCCATATGTTCTCTTGCGACTGGACCTTCATTTCACGTTGTTTGTAAGTAACGATGTTTTATTTTTTAGTTGTTCCCAAAGGACACATTATTTTTTAAACACGTAATTTCATGTACACTCGTGTCATTTCTCCCGACCATGTTCAACTTTCCTTTGAGATTCAGCTGAGTTTATTTCGTCAAATGTTTTTAAGGAACACGAGTTTCATTCTGCAGATTTTTTTTCTCAATCAGTTCCACATGTTTCCAAAACTAACGTCTCTCTGACGGAACTCGAGAAGTCGTTTCACAGAACCCACTTGAAATCGGAATTTATATTTGTGTAATTTTTTTATTACAAAATTTGTGTCACATATCAGCACAAGGCAAAATTATATTCTCCCCTCCGATCACTTTGCGGGTAAGGGGTTTTTAACAGTTTTTTAGCTTTAAAATAGAAAACCCAATGGCGAAGCCAAATCAAGACGGGTTCTGTAGGACGATTGTCGCTGCAGATTTGTTATGGCAATTACTGAGCGTCTTTTAGCCACTCTAATGCTCCACACGATCGTTTCATGAGTTCACCCTTACGATGTGTCACAAAATTGCGTATAACTTCAGCAATCGTGAAACGTGATTCGTAGGGGACAGTGTGCCTCAAAATTGATTATAGTTGCAGCCATCGTGAAGCTGTAGTCAAGTACGGTATATCACAGTACGGTAGGTCACAAAAATAGCCATAATTAAACATCCACAAAGCTAAATTGGAGGTTATATCATATATATCAAAGACCTCCATATGAGAAGTGGGATTTTTCGCAGCAGTGCCAAAATGAATTCGAAAAATACCGAAGCTTCTGGAAACTCAGTTCGAAGCATCAAATACACAAAATTGTGCTCCTGTAAAAAAAATTAACGCAAAAGAATGATTTCCGTATGTCGGATAGTCGTCACCATATGAAAAACTCAAATAATGGGAATTAGAGTCGAATATAAGTCTAGCATGACCCATGCCCATCTAAACTCAAACATGACATGCACAATAACCTAGTTAGTTGTAATTTTGAACCTGTTTTTTTTATCCAAGTGGCAGTGACAACCAACGTCACCAAGCAGCAACCAACAGCATCAAGCAACAACCAACAACACCAAGTATTAACCAACCACATCAAGCCACAGCAAACTTCACCACGCCACCACCAATGTCACCAAACAATAACCAACCCCACCAAGCAGCAACCAACACCACCAAGTGTTAACCAATACCATTAAGCAGCAACCAATGTCACCAAGCCACAATTAATGCCACCAAGCAGCGACCAACATCAAAAACCAACACCACCCAGCAATACCCAACACCAACGGTCAACACGATGATGGAGGAACTAAGCGCACCACCCAGCAACACCCAACATTAACGGCCAACACGATGATCAAGGAACTAAGCGCACCACCCAGCAACAGCCAACATTAACGGCCAACACGATGATCAAGGAACTAAGCACACCACCTAGCAACACCCAACACAACACCAACGGTCAACACGATGACCAAGGAACTAAGCACACCACCAAACAACGCCCAACACAACACCAACGGTCAACACGATGACCAAGGAACTAAGCACATCGTCATGTTAAAAAGAGACTCCCGAAGGTTCGAGCGGCAGCCATTAGAGGGCAGTGCTTGCCTACCGTTTATTTGGGGCTGTGACGAAACAATAAATTCCCTTTTGACGGCTTCGCAAGATCGATGATGTCCTCCGGCCCGGAAAATTTTTCAGTGAGAAATATGATGGCAGCGAATTGGGACACTGTGATGGCAGCGAATTGGGACATTGTGATGGCAGTGAATTGGGACACTGTGATGGCAGCGAATTGGGACACTGTGATGGCAGCGAATTGGGACATTGTGATGGCAGCGAATTTGGACATTGTGATGGCAGCGAATTGGGACACTGTGATGGCAGCGAATTGGGACACTGTGATGGCAGCGAATTGGGACATTGTGATGGCAGTGAATTGGGACACTGTGATGGCAGCGAATTGGGACATTGTGATGGCAGCGAATTGGGACACTGTGATGGCAGCGAATTGGGACACTGTGATGGCAGCAAATTGGGACATTGTGATGGCAGCGAATTGGGACACTGTGATGGCAGCGAATTTGGACACTGTGATGGCAGCGAATTGGGACACTGTGATGGCAGCGAATTGGGACATTGTGATGGCAGTGAATTGGGACACTGTGATGGCAGCGAATTAGGACACTGTGATGGCAGCGAATTGGGACATTGTGATGGCAGCGAATTTGGACATTGTGATGGCAGCGAATTGGGACACTGTGATGGCAGCGAATTGGGACACTGTGATGGCAGCGAATTGGGACACTGTGATGGCAGCGAATTAGGACATTGTGATGGCAGTGAATTGGGACACTGTGATGGCAGCGAATTGGGACACTGTGATGGCAGCGAATTGGGACATTGTGATGGCAGCGAATTGGGACACTGTGATGGCAGCGAATTGGGACACTGTGATGGCAGCGAATTGGGAAACTGTGATGGCAGCGAATTGGGACATTGTGATGGCAGCGAATTGGGACACTGTGATGGCAGCAAATTGGGACATTGTGATGGCAGCGAATTGGGACACTGTGATGGCAGCGAATTGGGACACTGTGATGGCAGCGAATTGGGACACTGTGATGGCAGCGAATTGGGACACTGTGATGGCAGCGAATTGGGAAACTGTGATGGCAGCGAATTGGGACATTGTGATGGCAGCGAATTAGGACATTGTGATGGCAGCAGAACTTCAAATTTTGTCTAAGTTTGCTGGCTGCTTTATGTTTTAAAATTTCTATTGTTTGCAAGTGTAATGTTATTCCATTCCTTATTTAAGAAGGTAGAGAAGGTGATGCAAGCTCACTGGGTGCGAGGGACTTCCTGGGCCGTTTCTTCCTCGCCATCTCCACGTTCTGTATCGCCAAGGCAACTTTTTTTGCCCGAAGTGTAACTTTTTGCCTCTGAGGCGTGAAAATATTGGATAAAACTAGTCGCATGAGGTCAGAAGAGGCATGAAAAGTCAGTTGACATGGTGAGCATTTTCTACAAACTCTAGCAAAGGCATTTGAAAATCTCAGAGAAGTATGTTTCTCGAGTTAAAGTTTCATGGCTTTATGTGCCGAATGACCGAACTCAAATAAGCTTTCAGACAAAGGACGAACGTCATGTGTTCGGCACTGTATCAAAATTAGTTAAAATATTATTATGGTGAGAAATTTCAGCAAATTATCTACGAACAATTTCATTTAAAGTTACTTTTACATATTTCCCCAGATCACGTTTCAATGGACTTGCGTAACCGCAGGCTTAACCGACATCTGCGACTTCCGCATGACATTCGGTGAAGAAAACATCAGAACTCTTAATAAATAAAATTGTCTTTTGAGACCGGTAAAGTGATAGGTATAAGAATTTTTTAAATCATGGGAAAGCTCATCAGAGATGATGACTGATTAACAAACCATATAATAATCAACTATTAGATTAGCGCAGGTTCACTGAACTATTAGATTAGCGCAGGTTCACTGAACTATTAGATTAGCGCAGGTTCACTGAACTATTAGATTAGCGCAGGTTCACTGAACTATTAGATTAGCGCAGGTTCACTGAACTATTAAATTGGCGCAGGTTCACTGAACTATTAGATTAGCGCAGGTTCACTGAACTATTAGATTAGCGCAGGTTCACTGAACTATTAGATTAGCGCAGGTTCACTGAACTATTAGATTAGCGCAGGTTCATGGAAGTATTAGATTAGCGCAGGTTCACTGAACTATTAGATTAGCGCAGGTTCACTGAACTATTAGATTGGCGCATTTTACTGATGTTGGAGAAGAAACAACGTCAAAAACAACAATAAAACAATTCTGAATACTTGGTAGTTATTTTCAAGGAAATGAACTAACCCTGCACGCTTGACTCATTTGACTGCAAATTAAGCCAATTCTAAAGATTATGAAGGCGATGTTCAAGCGCAGCACGAAGCTATAAATCCCTAACTTTATATCGCGTTGG
Organism: Morinoia aosen; assembly: GCA_030386875.1. Classification (NCBI taxonomy): domain Eukaryota; kingdom Metazoa; phylum Arthropoda; class Malacostraca; order Amphipoda; family Talitridae; genus Morinoia; species Morinoia aosen. Next base: position 24,368,913 of record CM059558.1, read on the forward strand.
GCGCAATAAATCAGAGCAAAAGACGGCATTTGAATAAAAAACATTCGCAATAAACTTGGAAGAAATTTTCTTTCATTGGTTGCTAAGAGACACAATTAACGAAGGTAATTAATTTCTGTGAGAAACGTGAGGCGGGGGAGGCGAGAGGGCTGAGGCGGGGGAGGCGGGAGGGTTGAGGCGAGGGAGGCGAGAGGGCTGAGGCGGGGGAGGCGGGAGGGTTGAGGCGAGGGAGGCGAGAGGGCTGAGGCACAGCAAGTGAGGCGGGGGAGGCGGGATGGCTGAAGCACAGCAAGTGAGGCGGGGGAGGCGGGATGGCTGAGGCACAGCAAGTGAGGCGGGGGAGGCGGGATGGCTGAGGCACAGCAAGTGAGGCGGGGAGGCGGGATGGCTGAGGCACAGCAAGTGAGGCGGGGGAGGCGAGAGGGCTGAGGCGGGGGAGGCGGGAGGGCTGAGGCGAGGGAGGCGGGAGAGCTGAGGCACAGCAAGTGAGGCGGGGGAGGCGGGATGGCTGAGGCACAGCAAGTGAGGCGGGGAGGCGGGATGGCTGAGGCACAGCAAGTGAGGCGGGGGAGGCGAGAGGGCTGAGGCGGGGGAGGCGGGAGGGCTGAGGCGAGGGAGGCGGGAGAGCTGAGGCACAGCAAGTGAGGCGGGGGAGGCGGGATGGCTGAGGCACAGCAAGTGAGGCGGGGAGGCGGGATGGCTGAGGCACAGCAAGTGAGGCGGGGGAGGTGGGAGGGCTGAGGCGCAGCAAGGGAGCGGGATGGCTGAGGCACAGCAAGTGAGGCGGGGGAGGTGGGAGGGCTGAGGCACAGCAAGTGAGGCGGGGGAGGCGGGATGGCTGAGGCACAGCAAGTGAGGCGGGGGAGGCGGGATGGCTGAGGCACAGCAAGTGAGGCGGGGGAGGTGGGAGAGCTGAGGCACAGCAAGTGAGGCGGGGGAGGCGGGATGGCTGAGGCACAGCAAGTGAGGCGGGGGAGGCGGGATGGCTGAGGCACAGCAAGTGAGGCGGGGGAGGTGGGAGGGCTGAGGCGCAGCGAGGGAGCGGGAGGGCTGAGGCACAGCAAGTGAGGCGGGGGAGGTGGGAGGGCTGAGGCGCAGCGAGGGAGCGGGATGGTTGAGGCACAGCAAGTGAGGCGGGGGAGGCGGGATGGCTGAGGCACAGCAAGTGAGGCGGGGGAGGTGGGAGGGCTGAGGCGCAGCGAGGGAGGCGGGAGGGCTGAGGCACAGCAAGTGAGGCGGGGGAGGCGGGATGGATAAATAAGTTCAGTAATGCCTCGTATGCTGCTACACATCTACTGTGCAATAGAGTTATGGGTGTACATATATCGATAACCCAATAATATTTACGCACATATTTACTCCAATTCAACACCACATACCTTCAACTCTATAAGAACTGCAATGAAATTACACTCGTGCACAAATAAATAAATGACATGAACACAATAATTCATTTAATATCGAGATATTCTTTCGGAGAAATGATTGGCTGATCAAATCCTTAACACGTCGGTCGCGACGTGAGCCGCCGGTGTACACGGAAGGGATTTTCATGATGCTGCTGACCGACCATTAGTCACAAACTCAATTTTCAGAAATACTTAATTAACACGTTAGTTGCGATGGGTTAAACCGAAGTTCAATATTCAACTTGAATTTAAAGTCAGAAGTGATAAGCAAATTTGTAAATATCAAACATTAACTGGGCCTGATAAATACCACTAATTTAGAAAGGTTGTTAGAATTTTTCAAAACGACCCATCGATGGGTCGTTTCGCAGCAGGAAAAACCTAAGCACGACCCACCGGTGGGTCGTGTCGCAGTCAACGTGTTAACACTAAATGGAGACACAATCCAGCTAAGGTTTGCTATTTTCATAACTATTCACTTCAAGTTTGGTTAAATCAAATGATACAACCAATCATCATGACACAAAACTCGGAAGGCAAAAAAATATTTTCGTTTTATTTCACTTCAAAAGTTGAACATTTGAAAAAGGGCTTTAAATGCAATGAAAAATTGTATTTTCATAGACTGTTTGCTCTGGAACAATTATTTGGAACACGTGGGTTTGACCTAAAGCAGAGTCGACCTAAGCATAATCGACCTAAGCAGTCAACCCAAAGCAGAGTCGACCTAGAGCAGAGTCGACCTAAAGCAGAGTCGACCTAAAGCAGAGTCGACCTAGAGCAGTGACGGCCTGAAGCAGAGTCGACCTAAAGCAGAGTCAACGTAAAGCAGAGTCGACCTAGAGCAGTGACGGCCTGAAGCAGAGTCGACCTAAAGCAGAGTCAACGTAAAGCAGAGTCGACCTAAAGCAGCCGCTCTGCAAAAGTTCATCGCTATGGAAACCTTCATTTGGCAGCACTCGTCTCTCCACAAACCCAGCGCCTTCTTTAATGCGTGCATGTAAATTTCCATAAGAACGTCTCCGTATCTGGAACAAGGCAAAGTAACGCTCAATCTCACAGCTCACCGCTGTATAAAACATAAAGAATGAGAGAAAATAAACAGTTTCACGGTAGAAATTTCAGCGCGGCTCAGCGCCGTTAAGAGCACGACGTCAGGCTTGTCTCCAGCTTTATATTTTCCGCCTCCATCAAATGATTGATGGACTCAAAGGCTCAAACAGCTTTTCAGCTTCGCATTTTTTATTCTCTAGAGTGATTAAGAAGAGCGTCGCCAAAGCCCTTTATGTTTCAACGTGATATGAAATGCGTCGATATTATTACTAGTATAAAAATGACGGCGGCATTTTAACGTAAAAACTGGGTTAAGATGTACTGCTTGAACCCGCGTACTTTCCTTTTTTGATTCGTTTATTTATGCTTAGGATAAATTTCAAAAAATTCAGTCAATGTTTGCACATTGCAATTTAAAGTCAGAAACTTGCAGTCATCATGTAGTGTTGAGATAAATATCCATTTTATAGGGTGTGACTGGGGACAGATTAACCATGCAAATACAAGCAACCGATCAAAAGCATTTTAGATGACACGTTCCAGATAAAGGATGGAAAGTATAGATGGAATGGAAAGGAAGAAATTATCACTACAGAGCATTTTAAACGCATGACACGGTATTTTGTCTACCAGACTGCAACAGAGCAGGAAACAAGGCCACAGCTCGCAAAAAAATAGGAACGCCTCTTGGTATAAGTGCAAGAAGTCGCCTTAGGCAGTAACTGCATACAACAGTTACGCACCGTATGCAGTAATACAGTAGTTAATTCAAAGCTTTATTCTCACGCTGTGTACAGGCAGAATACTTGGTTGCAATGAACACGCGCTAGTGACGAGTTCGATTCATGGGGACAAAATTCCCGGAACTGATGAAGTGGCGATTTCGTACAAATGGGCACCACCTTGACGAAATGTTGCAGAAATTGCATCTTATTTTCAAAATTTGTTGCATTGGAAAACAGAAACGGTGTCCCAAGAAGAAAGCACAATCGGTTTCAATGTTCTTCATTCACCACTTGTCATTTTGTTTGGTTTAAATTTTCGTCATATGCAAATAATTTTACAGTTAAATTTCAAAAATGTAAATGGGTTCAATGTTTTGCTTGAAAATTTGAAAATGAAAAAGAGCGTAATCCAAAAGATGAAAAGAAAATTTAACGCGCTGCACAAAATTAATCAACATAGTTAAAAATCATACAATATTTTATGTTATGCTGTGTCATAAAGCATTACAAAAAGGTTTTCTGTATGAAAATATGTTGTTAAGAATCTCACAATAATTTATAATTTTAGTTTGTAATAAAAAATGAAATGATTCAATCAAATTCAATTTATCGTTGACATAATTATTTATTTACAAGTGTTTAGATATGCTCAAACTATGAACACATTTTCTATTACTTCAAAAAAGAACACTTTTTTATGTTGAAAAGTGAAAGCAACATTCAAAAGGCATAATCCACCGTAGAACAAGTACACTTTTATAAGACACTGAATATAGTTACTTAAAAAGTTCTACCAAATTTGTCAGCATTATTAATACGACAGACTAAGTTCATCTGACATCTCAAAGTTCATTGAGCCATCAATTTTCCTGTGAGCTCTTCATTAAGAAGGCCATCATAAGCATTTGGACGTTTCTATCTCTGTGCATTGCGTAAAAAATATCCCGTAGAATCGAGTAGACGAATTTTTTTCTTCGCAGAACGAAGCCAAGTCGCTGCAGGGAGTCCTTCAAAAGTTGAGGTAACATCAAAGCATTCAAAGTGCATGAAATTGGTGGTCCCTGTCTGTTAATTTGCTACGCATTGCATATGGCGAGCTGCAAGCATTCAAGCACCGAGGTTTATAATTTTTCGTTTAAAAATCATGTTTCCTAAATATTTCTTCAACTTGCACGGCTGTTGAACATGTGAGTCAACATGCTTTAAAGGCATCTAGCATGGGTACTCAAAAATTTATGGTAGTCTTTAGAAGGTTTAAACAACTCTCCATATCAAAGTTTTTCTTTACCTATTTACAAAATCTAAAGTAACTGTGTTTTAATTAACATTTCATATTAGAACTTGATTCATATCTGAGCGCGTGAAGAAACCGTCAACATGAAAAATCTTATCGAAATGAAATATAAAATTCAACGTATTCATTCGAATGTTCAAATCTTAAACGCCTGAAAAACATCATCATATTCATAATGTATGAAGCACAGTTTTGTCAGGGAGTTTGCAGCTCTGGGGAAATTTGAAAAACTCCATGGACTGCCTACCATACGCCTTATTAACAGCAAGAGGCAATGAATGAAATATTTTGAATTATATTAATGCACCAGTTGACCCCAAGCTGCATTACAAATAATGTCTAAATGACATTACCTCCATGACCCCAAGCTGCATTACAAATAACGCCTAAATGACATTACCTCCAAGTTAATTTTTTTATTCAAGTAAGTTCACCATAGCTGCTCAGGACACGTAACCGGCCTTATAATTATCCCATAGTTACTTCATTACTGTCGTCCATTCATCCTCAGCTCTGGACCGCGCGCTGAGGATACACTCAAGTAGGAGATAACCAGCAATAATTACAAGGCTGGTCACTGCGATAGTGACGTGACACAGCTCGGCGAGTGTAGGGAAATGCCCGAACAAAAGTGTAAGTTTCTTGGATTATCCTCCCCGTGAATTTCTGCTGCAACTGATAAAAATCAGCTCGACTAAAACTTCCTCAAGGAAATCAGTGACTATAACTAATTGAACAAGCGATGTAGGCGCACTAGAAATACTTGCACATGTATACCCAGAACTGTGAGCTCTGACCGCACTAAAGTTTAAATCAATGATACCAACCTAATGTGGGTTAATGATGAACTATATAAATGAAGGTGAGCAAATGCCTGACACAACGTTACCATAGCGAAACAGGAAAGGTGATGTTCACCTGACGAGAAATTAAGCCACAAATAAATATCCAGTCAAGTGTGATTTAGCTTCATATGAAGCCGGCTAAGCGGCCAAATAGTTTTAAAAACTTGAAAAAATTGGTGACCACCAAAAGGGAGTTGGAGATTTAAAAGCTGATTGCCCGATGCAGTTGGGAAACAAAATAAAAACTCCCAAGGGTAGTTGGAAGTGAAAAAAGCGGTGACCCCTTAAAGGCACGTGAAATATTAGGAAGCAGTGCTCAGTGCTCCACAGGGAGCCATGAGAGCGACACGAAGCTTAACTTACGGATCCTGCTTTGATTGCAAGTCCGACGCCGCTGCCCTCGTCCTAAGTGCACTGAGATCTACCGACCGAATTGTTATTCACTCGTTCATTGGAGAGTTATCTACTGCACGCGCGACTTATGGACTGAGTCTTCACGCTCTCATTGTCGCGGCTCTAAATTTCCCGTCCAAAATCTGAGGTAGAGAAACTCGCTCACATCGGCGATTTAGTATCACAATGTGATATGTCAGCAGTGTTTAGTGTTCGAGTTGGCTCCCACAATAACTTTCGCAATTTTTAAATACCCTTGGCAGCATCAAGGTGATACTTTCCCCCAATACGTATGAAACTCGTAAACATGCTTGATACGATCTAACCAATGATTCGACTCTTCTACTGAGGGGAATGGGTTGATGCCATCAGCCAATCGCCTTTTTTCAGCACCTACTCAGGTATTTATCTCAGTAAGTCTGAAACTTACATACCTCTTACGCCCAGAATTAGGTCAGTTGCGCAAGTGCAGTTTAACAAGCCCGCTTGTATGCTGACCTTGAATCAGATCAGTTCCAAAAGCGTAGCTTGACAAGTAAGTATCCTGGATACTACTAATGCTTTGAATTAGGTCAGGTGCGCAAGAGCAGTCAAACAAGCAGGTATCTTATATACTATAACGCCCGGAATAAAATCAGTTGAACAAGCGCAGCTTAACAGGTATCATGTATACTACTAACGCGCCTTGAATTAAGTCAGTTTCACAACCGTAGCTTAACAAGCAAGGATCTTGCATACTAATAACTCCCAAAATTAGGTGAGTTGCACAAGCGCAGCTTAACAAGTCTGTATCTTGTATTCTACTGACGCCCAGAATAAGGTCAGTTGCAGCAGTGCAGCTTAAGACGAGTAATTTTACAAGTGAGGACCACTGGAGCACATCGCCCACACCAGCAAGAACTAAACAACGTTAAGTGCATGGGGGACTCGGAACGTCTCATGCATCACACTCGAAATGGAGAATTACAGGGTGAAGAGCGCATGTGGATTACACGATGTATTTCAAGGCGGCATTCATCGCTACGTGCAGTAGGTGTTCCTATCTACTCATGGATGATCTTTTAGAAAATATTTTTAGCGTCTTTAAGCAAGAAAAAGAAATGTTAATTGTCTTGCAGAAAACGACTATGCGCATTCTACAGATATAAAGTCTCACTGCAAATATATTAGCATCCAAACGACTGGGGAGAGGTAAAATACTGCAAAATTGTACGTTTGTTATTTATTGTATCTCCTTATCCTGAAATTAGAAACGATTACAGTGATGAGTTGCCTTGGAGCTTCAGCAATGAATTTCTAGCATTTTTGATGCTTATCCAAAAATACGACGGCATTTTTTTGAAGCCCTCAAGACATTTCCATCTGTGCATGTTTCCTTTCGGAAATTTTTCTGACAGCAAAAATGTTAACTAATACGAATAGTCTGAATAATGTAACCAGTATAGTACAGTATAAATCGATCCTCAATGATGAAAAATGTGTACCACGGTAGAGGAAACAATGTAGGTTCAAACCAGTCTGTTTTCGTCGACGGTGTGGTTTTGCTAACGTCACGGCAACGAACCAACAGCAGCGCTCATATTGCATCTGGTAGCACTGCCTCCATTATTGGCCTACCGACATGGCGTTTTGGTGACGTCATAAATTTTGTTTGAAATCAAGCGTTTCTATTGGCTAGCTGAACAAGAGGAGGTGTCTTTTCTCCCATAAAAATTACCCTACGTTGTTTCCCCTGCCGTGATATATACTGTAGCATAGCGGTTATTTGTAGCATTCGTATTTTTGTGGCAAAGTAGGTGACAAATGAGTGAATATCGTATTCACATTACCACTACCACATCGCTCTTGCATTGCTGGTAAAAATCGTATTCACATTACCACTACCACATCGCTCTTGCATTGCTGGTAAAAATCGTATCCACATTACCACTACCACATCACTGTTGCATTGCTGGTAAAAATCGTATCCACATTACCACTACCACATCACTGTTGCATTGCTGGTAAAAATCGTATCCACATTACCACTACCACATCACTGTTGCATTGCTGGTAAAAATCGTATCCACATTACCACTACCACATCGATCTTGCACAACTGGAAAAAAAATGCTGAAAGCAATGCATGTTTCGAAAGTGCCGATTGTTTACTCGAAGGGAACACATTATTACAGAACGGATGGCATATCAGAGTATCAACTAACAGCTAATATTATGAATTTCTTAACGAGCCATTTTGAATGAAACTGAAAATATGGAGATGAGCGGGAGTGACCTCAACAATTTGCAATTAAGAAACAAGCGCTGGTGTGAGATTGCAAGCTCCTCAATAATAACACGCATATATCAAGTGTATCAATGTAAAACTGTTTCATTGCTGATTTCTATTTATGTAAATTATGCATCGCCTACGCAAGTACACCTACGCGTTAAAATAATGCAAGTTATCATAAGAGATCTACCACAAAAACTTCGTAAGCCTTCACCACAGACAAAGCAAGAAAATAAACCGTGACGCATCTGCGATAAAACCGACATACGAATCATGTTGTTACCAGAGCAACGGATTATTTTTTCCTCTGTAAGCTGATAATTTTTCCCGAAGAACAAAGTATTTCTCCTCCTAATTTAATATCATGCTATTCCCACAGACCTACGCATATATGTACATACAATCCTTGAACTTACATTCTTTATCTAATATTTCACTCGTCAAAGCTAGGACGTCAGTAAACCTCAAGTCTTCCAAACCATGTGGTTTCGAAATGCTTCTGTCACACACTACATTTCAAACTACGCAGTGTGTTTTCAAACGACAAAAACAATAATGCAAATGCAGCAGGGTAAATAAAGGCTGATACATATAGCATGCAGTGAAAAATTTCTGATACGCCGGAGTCAGAAACAAGGAATTTAAATAAAGCTTCTTTGATGTTATTCCAAGAGGAGACGTCGAGCTAACTAAATTTATGCGGGCCGCTTGCCAACATAACCATGGACTTGTCTCTTTGACATTCGATGAATAGTTAATCCAGACTCGCGGGGCAGCAGCAGATCAGAACGTATTTGAAACAAAGTCTAAGCGACGAGAAGCGAAACAGTAGCGTCATTTCCAATGGGATTTACGTGCGTTGTTCTGAGAGTAACTTGTAAGGTGAACGGATGAGCGCGCCCTGTGACGCAGACACTTCAGTGACCTTTGTTTTAAGGCACAGAAATGAAGTGTAACGAAGGATATGCTGCTATAGATGTGCCAGCCACTCACAAAAACAAAGCTTTATTTATTACAAGTCCTTTTTAGGGCTTCGAGAAGCTTCTTTTGAAGGTACAGTTGCAATAGGAAGGTCGAAATGGATGCTATGATCGTAACTCCGAGTTCAGCAGTTCATATTCCCCCTTATCGCGCTGTCTGCAGCAGACGCGAGCACACCGCGTTAACCTCAACGTACCAATAGAGCGCAGCAAACCGTTACTCTTCATGCAAAATGCAATCCTGAAATGCAATAGCTCCAACGAAGTAGCACGCTCCAGTTTATCACTGTTCCATGCAACAAGTCTCAAGTCCTGTGTACTGATTCTCAAGTAGTGTTGAAGGCAGTACGTCACTCGTGTCTGTGTAGGTGAGTCAAGGTTTGACCACACAAGCAGCTCGCTATTACGCAGGGATATGCAATACCTTTGCTGGGTGCTATTGCACTTCCTTTTTCTAGTGCGAAATAAGGATCAGAAGTGATAGACTGATGTATTGATTAGCAATATTATGATACGATTTGCAATTTTGGTATGCAACAATATGATGTAATATGAAATAAGATACATGCAATATTATGTGTGATGTGGAATATTTCAATGCAATATTATTGTGTGATATGCAACATTAATGCGCGATTTGGTGCATCTTGCAATATTTATGAGCAATAATATGGCACAATATGTAACATTGGAATGCAATATTACGGCACAATTTCATGATCAATGTTCAATAAGACATTATACTGCTATATATATATATATGCCCTGGAGCGGAACGCTAGCGGTATGTTCCAGAGACACACGCTAAATTAGCGCATGCGTGCAAGCATGGCAGTGAAAAGATGAGCACAATTTATTACGATCTGTGGGAATAAATGATGCTTGCTACACTAGCATCGCTTAGCAGAATTAGATTCTAGTTAGAACATGAACATGCGCAGACTACCAGGAAAAGACCGCTTGCTTTACGACTCCAGTGAACTAAAATGAAGCGGAAACTAAACGATACAACTTCTACGCTTTATTAACCAAGCAAACCCACAGCAACACAACCGAGACACGGACGTTTTAAAGTAAGAAGAACTCATTCCTGGTGTTTGGGCATTTCCCGCAACGCAGCTAGAACAACGCCCGTGAAGTAAGAGCATGGAACGCTAAAAGAGTAAATTACAGCGAGAAGCGGCGTCGCCCAGACAAATGAAGCATAAAAAGAAGCGGAGCTTCCATTTTTCGCGCTAATATGAAAGTCTCCAAAGCATTTGCAGCTCCCCGAGGTTATTTTGTTGATGCATTGCTGACTTGATAACATCTAGAGCAGCTTTAGTAGCTCCAGGGGGCGTGTGCAGGCCCCCGCAGTGCCATGGATCACCCCCACCTCCAGATCAAGATATTGTCTTGCGCAACTTTTTCATTTCATCCAAGCGTTTCACCAAATTCCAGAAACTCGGCGCTTGAACATTCACAAATATTTCATGTGACATAACACGTTGTGCTTTCTAAAGTTCCTTGGTTATTTGCCTTCTTTCGATGAGAACTTCAGTTTTCATTCCCGCTTTACATGTGTGGCTTGAAGGTAAATTGCAGCATACTTTGATGTGTGAGCCCAGCAGAGGCGATGCAGCAGTGTGAGCAGTTTCTGCCATAGGCGGCGCAAAAGATGGGCTTTAGGACGTGTTCTTGAATGATAAAACTTGGTATGCCTGTCTTCTGTATGTGGGAATGAAATTTTAGATTTATTTCGGAACTGGTTAGTTCCGAAATAAATCTAAAATTTCATTCCTACATCTGTCAGGTATGCTGTCACGAACAGACTTCGTTGAGGAAGAGGTCAATATTGTGATGAAACACAGCAAAAAAGCAGGCTGAAACATTGTACCACCAATTGAAATATGATGGAAGAGCTTACTTTTTTGTTGTTGTTCTAGGTAACTATAAGTGAAGATGAGTAGATCTTCCACTCAAAAGCTTAATTTTCATTTAAATTTATGCTAAGCAAAATGTTTTTGTTCACTTTTTTGCTGTGTTTTATCAAACGACTACGCTGCCTCTACCGAAATCCATCCGGGATATCATACATGAAATAGTTTTATGAAATTCATTTCTGGTGAAGACTGCATATCCTCAGTGAGGCTGTCAGCCAAGAGGAGCGTTCGGCCTCGTTCACACTTGATCCCGTCGGCAATTACTATAAGTAAATCATTTTCACTGCTAATAATATTATTATAATTTTGTTTTTGTTTATTTCGAGATTTAGGCTCCGTTTCTCTCAGCTTGGTGATTATCACAGAGAAATTGAGTAAAATTTAACTTCGAGTGTCACAACAAAGGAGTACATTTTGTGCCGCGCATGACGCAGCTCACTACGCTGGCAAAAGAAAGCGGAAGCCTTTCGATGCGACCACAACGGGAAACGAGAATGGAAAATAAAGGACGGCGACACTCGTACAGCAGGTCGGCCGCTAGATACGCTTGCTTCCTCCACGAGTCATGAGTGAGACCGACAGGTGAAAAATGGAAGACAGCCAATCCAGACAGCCAAGTAAAAAATGAAAGACAGATAAATAACAAATGGAAGAAATACAAACAAAAAATGGAAAACAGACAAATACGAAATGGAAGACAGACAAATAACACATGGAAGACAGACAAGCAAAAAATGAAAGACAGACAAGCAAAAAATGAAAGACAGACATATACGAAATGAAAGACAGACAAATACGAAATGGAAGACAGACAAAAAACAAATGGAAGACAGACAAGCAAAAAATGAAAGACAGACATATACGAAATGAAAGACAGACAAATACGAAATGGAAGACAGACAAAAAACAAATGGAAGACAGACAAGCAAAAAATGAAAGACAGACAAGCAAAAAATGAAAGACAGACATATACGAAATGAAAGACAGACAAATACGAAATGGAAGACAGACAAATAACAAATGGAAGACAGACAAGCAAAAAATAAAAGACAGACAAGCAAAAAATGAATGACAGACAAATACGAAATGGAAGACAGATAAATACGAAATGGAAGACCGGCAAATAAAAATGGAAGACGGACAAATAAAAAATGGAAGACAGACAAATAAAAAATGGAAGATAGCACCAACAAATCTAAGCCCACGATAGAGCCCAGCAACACCTGCTGTTGACTGTGTTGCAGATTGGTAATCGAGTCGTGAAGTCCGTTCGAAATGTAGAAATTTGTTTTACTAGAAGAACATGTACCGTGCAAAAAATAAATTACCGAAACCTATTCTGAGTCTCGAAATGCATATTTGGCGAGCCATCTTCTTTGATTGCTTGCCACAGCCTTAATACGTCATTAGTTTAGCAGATGAATGACTTATAAAGAATCAGGATTCAAATTTTTCATGAGCAGACCTAGTGACCACGACGAAGACGAGTAGCGTTAACGTAACGCTAAAGCTTGTGTGTCGACTGAAATACAAGACCTCAGCTGATCAAGCTAACAGAACTCGATGGTTTTGTGAGGTGTTACACGAAAGGGTACAATTAGAATGAGGTGTTGCAAAAACGGATTCATTTAGAATCTCGGACCATTATTTCTGGGCATCTTCAAGCCAACAGGCCAAAGAAAATTACTGTGTCTAGCATAAAATATTGGATTAATTGGTAAAAGATCAAAACCTGTAAATCAAGTGCAAAGTACCGGGATTTTTTTTTAAAGGTTAAATGTTTCAAATCTAGCAGAAGACACCGAGGATAACTATGGTCCACAGGAGCCTCCTCAGCAAGCGGAATAACAGCTCACGGAGGTGCAAATTCGTTCTTGGTGGCAAAGTATGTATCGGTTGCAACGTAAATAAAAACAAATTGTCATGAATGATTTTATCATTGTGTTTACCCATGCAAAGTCATCGTACAAATTACCATAACTACTTCGGAGATTTGAACATCGAAACGCTAATTTTGCATTTAGAACTTGCTCTTCGCCTTCACATGATCAAGTCTAAGCTTTTCAGATCAGAAATCTCCACTTTACAGTATTGATGTGTTCACAAAGCAAAAAGCAGCGTCCAGTAATTCAATTGGAATGAAGAGAAACACAATTCCTCACCAACTTTCGAGTCTGCTGGGCGAGGTTTATGACGCGATAAACTTCTGAACACACAAATGAATATAGTGAGATATTGTTTCATATTCTAACCGCAGTTTAGATTTAACTCAATGTTATCACACGATTACCGTCCAAGTTTTTTATGCGATTTTTCTCGGATTATGTTCCTTTGGTAATCCCTACATTGCACCATAATTACGACCCGATTATGACGCACTAATACCTACTCCACCGTAATTGTAATAAAAGAATTAGCGTCGTACTTCAAGTTTTCTAAAAATAATTTCATCCTCTAGTATCAGAATCAGTCAGCGGAAAGCGACAGAGAGCTTCCCTATTAATATTACTACTGGACCAGTCCCAAGTCAATATTTGTTTACGACTTTTGTGAGAACTAGTCGGGAGTTGAGAACAAGAACGTCCGAACGAAACTTTTTCCATTAATTTACCGCTTTGAGTCCCTCATCATGGCCCGCTTGTCAAGCGACACTCGCCGAAAAGATCAACAATTTTCGTCTTTCTCGGGGTGCATCATGAAGACTGGATTTCGAAGCACATGGAATCTGTCGCATTTCCATAGGATTCTAACTTGGTATAAAGTCGCAGAGCTCCCTTCTGCCTCCCTGCAACTTGCTGCAAATATTTACCCTGGCAGTTCGAAAAAGGCTCAAAACTCTCACTACCGAAAAACTTAGCGTCAAAAGGAAAAGTTTGGACAACGAAAAGGATTTTCATCGGAATGTGTTTTGAGGAAGCGAGTAAAGTTTGGCAAGCTGCTGGACAGCAATACAAGGCCCTGGATCTCCGCTGCGAACTGTCTTAGTTTTCCACGTGCGCTTAGAATTATAATTAAAAAAAAAACCATCGAGTTAGTACATTTAATTGACACTTAGTGCGAGTCGACGTAAAATATAAATACAGTACCAGTTGATGTGGCCCTGCTGTAGATATTCGAAGACTTGACTGAGCAAACCAGCATAATTTATACGTAGAGTGGTAGAGAAATAACCAGATATATTATTTCTGATACGTTTCTAAATGAATTGGACCACATTAAGCTACTTGTGAAAAAATTACACAACTCTATAATGTATTCAACATATTTTAATCTGATTAAAAATAATATTTTTGTCACGTTTCTGTATGAATCAAATCACTTTAAGCAAATATGAAGAAGTTAACCTTGGTTATTTGATGCATTGAACTACTCTCATGTGCTTAATAAAGCATTTTTCCTTAAGTTACTGCGAAGTTCTTGGGGAATGGGATAAGGGCTTTGGTGTCATCAAAACATCACGAGTAGGAGTAGGATACATGAAATATGGATTGTTTGGTAATTCTTCCATGAAATTGTTTTAAAATATATCACCATGAAAAGTGACCTGATTTAAAATGCTTTATAATCTGTTAAATGAAACAGCGGAAAACTTTTACTGGAAAATTTAAATTACGAAATACTATTCGCACATACTAGTACGAGTATCATAAAAGTTGTCTAAAGCACTTTCAGAGAGTACAGAAGAGTAGCCGTTGTAAACAAAGTGGGAAAGCGATTGTGGGACACTTCACGTCTCTCGATACAAGCCCTTGTTCTAATGCTCTCGTGTCAGAAATATCTAACATCGAACCAACGCGGGAGTCACACGCTCATGTCACTTAGCCAACGGGTCAACATACGAGGCGTATGGCCCGCATCACTTTATTTAGTGACCGCCCGAACTCTGGACAGGCAATGAAATACTCCATTTTTCAAAAGGAGGAGCGGAAAATAAATTAAATTTTTGGTTAAGAAATCCAGTGGCGACGAAGACGTAAGTTAGACTTCAGCCCAAAACGGCTGTTGGTGTTAATTTAAACGTTGCGTTGAGTGTCGACCCGTAATTGGTTCACCTAGCGCGTGACTAGGCGAAGTGTGTTAGGTTGAAAGTAATTTAGTATATTAAAATTAACGTTTCCACATGATGCTGAGGATGCTGTTGAACTTATTCGAGCTACGAGTATTCCATTGTGTCTGAAGTCAAATTTAGACATAATAATTTTCTTTGTGCATCACTTATAGTAATTGAAATGATGCTGTTATAACATAGGCGTTCAAGAGTAACACTACGGTTAAGAACCAAATTTTGCGGCCACTTTGCGAGCTTGAACGTAAAATGCGTACATCATCAGTAACTGAGTTATGTCCTTCGTTGATGATTGGTGCGTGCAATACATTTCTGACCTACAACCGTAGAAAGAGCTTTATATTTCAAGTGTCTATCTTACACGCCTATATTTGTTGGCAACTGCAAATAAAGGCAAATTTGTTGGCAACTGCAAATAAAGGCAAATTTGTTGGCAACTGCAAATAAAGGCAAATTTGTTGGCAACTGCAAATAAAGGCAAATTTGTTGGCAACTGCAAATACAGGCAAATTTGTTGGCAACTGCAAATAAAGGCAAATTTGTTGGCAACTGCAAATAAAGGCAAATTTTTTGGCAACTGCTGGAAAAATAGAGTTATATTTAAACAACTACCTAACCACCACCGTAACATTTAAACAACCTAACCTTCATATTTCACTAGTCTATCATACGCACCTTTATTTGTTGACAACTGCTATTCAAATAGAGTTATATTTAAACTACTACATAACCTCTACATCAACCAATGCTGCCGCCTTGGCTGCTACCAAGATGGTCTCACATTTGAACCGTGTGTTCGCGACAAAATGTCGCGGTGAATAAGTTTCCAGACGTGTGCAAGCAAGAGATTCGAAATTTGTTGTCCCTATAACGCTGCCATTTTAGCGAAAGTTGTTTTCATTAATTCATGTCAAAATTTACCCAGTTCTCCAAACTTTTCCCACCACTTACTGTTTAACAAACGCTGTCGTTATTAAAGAATCTCTTTAAAGCTACTTTAGCTCTTCATTTTATTTTTCAGAGCGAAATGTTATCCGATAACTTAGACATAAAAAACGTGTATTATGACTAACATAATATTAGATACTTGAAAATAATTCAACTGATTTTCCCACAAACTTTTCTGTGTGCGTCTAAATCATTCAAGTGACAATTATTGACAAAGAAGTCATTATTTTAAAATAACCTTAAGAGTAAATCGTAACAGCTTTCACGACAAGACAACGTATAAATCTAAATCCAAACGATATTTCAGATATCAGTCATTTTTTATAAACAATTAATTGATTTGATTTTAATAAACAATTGAAGAAAATTCTGTACGGGACATGTGTCCCTCACATTAACCAATATTCCAAGAAATGATCGCTATTCAGTTCAACATGTAGTAGAAGCACAGCTAGAGAGAGATGAGTGCAACTCTCCCTTCAAAAAACGAGTAGCTGGAAGTAGAGAGCCATCAGTATTTATGTAAGGAGATCCATCAATTCTGGCTTGTTTCTAATTAGCCAAATGAATTGCAATAAAAATAATCAAAAGAGAAGCGTTTTTCCTAGCGTCCCCCTCGTGGCTCGCCGATGTCGCTGGCGTGTGTGCGCTGCGGAGATGTACTTTTGCGAGCGTGTCACTTCGCCTTGACGCAGGAATTTGCTTATTCATTTATTGATTATTGATTCAAAAGC
The DNA here is from genome assembly GCA_030386875.1 of Morinoia aosen. Taxonomy (NCBI): domain Eukaryota; kingdom Metazoa; phylum Arthropoda; class Malacostraca; order Amphipoda; family Talitridae; genus Morinoia; species Morinoia aosen. Next base: position 24,385,554 of record CM059558.1, read on the forward strand.
TGTTCTCAGACACACGCGTAAATCGTGTGATGGTAACTCTTGCAATCGTCATTCGAGAGATAAATTCCTGTACCAGGCAGAGTTGCGTACCGTTGCTATTTCAAATAATTTTGTTATCAACGCCAATTACGGAATGCCTTGAAAGACGAATGCACATCAACCCGAAAAGTGCAAGAGCTATACTGAAAAAATATTAAACAAGGGCACCAAGAGTAGGATTGTATATGTACATATGAGTGTAAGCAAAGATAAAAGATAGCAAGAAAAAAGCAATCGTGCAAAGCAGCAAGAAGTTAACTCCTGGTGACAAGCCTTGGATTTAAAAAAAATTAAACTTCACACAATTACAAACAAGAAATTTAAATAACGATTGATTTACAAAACATGCTAAATTTCTGAAATTTTTCTCCTCTGAAGATTGGCCAAACAAGGCTCAGATTTTTATAGATTTTGAATTGAACGGCTCTGAATTTTTCATTAGGGAGTTTGAAATATGCATTCATACCGTATAGATTATTTCCATCCAAATTACTCTTCCTGAACGGCTGTTAACATGTGGAAAGACTCTGAACGAGATATTTTCGGGAAACCTTTTATTAATTTTCATACGATGCATGGTTTGAGATGTCACTCTTGTGCATAGTCGTATCTACTGACGGGCCGTATAGATGGACCAGATTTATGCGTAAAAAGTCAGGTACATCGGCCGATAGTTAGCAAGTCAGGTACGAATACAGAGTAGCTGGAGTCCAAAATGCCAGAAAGTATTGTCTTAGACTTAAAGGCAGTATCCTTTGAAACCATATCTATTCCACAATGTAAGTCACCCAGTTGAATATCGCCGATAACATCTTAGCAAACTAGAGCAGTACGGTCCATTCAGCAACATTCTCGTCAAGGCAAGTCACGGTTGCATCCTAACACGTGGACGGAATTTCTGCGTTTCTAAACGGTTGGTTTAGTTAGGTTGTAAGTGGCAGAATCAACTTTGATGCTAGAATACATTTTTATCATTCCTAATAAATATGAATTCCTAATAACATAACTGCGCGTACATTTCTTCCAGTAAGATGTCAGTTATTTCGGAAAGAGGTCATGAAAGAAGAAACGTCATTCAATGAAACTGCTCCGTGAATGAGCAATTTACCGCCTGGTACACACATGACCCAATACGCGAGGAATGTGTTAAAAAGATGCCTAGACTGCCATGTGGCTGCGCAAAACTACCTCGCTTCATGCAGGACATTTCGACTGAAGTCAAAAGGACATTCTTGCCCAGCCGCTGCGCTGCGTCGGCGTTCCCTTCCACGTGAATAACACGATGATTGTCAGCGCTCTGTTTCGATCACTGCGGCAATTTGTTACAGGGTATTCTCGGAAATATTGAAGTATTCGAATTTCGTAATAGAAAAAATGCTTATAATCAAACTCGGAATGAGCTTGAATAGGCAGAAAACCTCGATTGAGGATATGCATCTAACATCATCGAGATTCAATTTTCAAAGTACAGTCACTCACTAAAATACAAATTTAGCAAAACAACATAGATGAAATAGTGAATAACTAATAGTTAGTAAAATGAATTTTTTATGCAAACGTATTAACATTCATTCCAAAAAAATTCACAAGTGCACTAACTTGAAGTGTAAAAACTTGTAAATTTAAGTGTTTTTGCGATCACCACGGCAAATGTTGAAATACCTATATGTGTGAATGTTGCATTCGTCTCATAGTCCAAAAATTTGTGAAAAATGAAATGAAAGGCGTGCAGAAATGAAGTTGTGCATGTATAGCGTTGGCCTGCAGAGCTGCCTCACGCTAGCAAGGATTTATTATTTGTTCTACTCAAATTATCCTGCAAAAATTTCAGATGCTGGGAGGCGAAGGCGAGTGCAAATTCCCCTGAGAAAATGTGACACATTCAAATTTTTTGCTCGGGTGTCGCGAGGAAAAAAACTAGAGAAAAATTTGAAATGACTAGAATAAAAAACAACGCAACGTAACCCCCACGATACGCCCCAGTTCTTTTGGAATATGAAACTGTGAATACTGAAATACACAGCTTGTTTTATTTCAGAGAATGTTATGAGAAATTCTGTATTTTGTGAGTAAAATGCAGCTTATTTATCTGTACTGTACATCCTCGATAATTATTTGACTTTTAAGCTCCGAAGTATTTTCATAAATACCTCATCCCTTTGTGAAATTTAGTGAAATATGTTCGTATTTCATTCGTCCTGCAGTTTTTATCATTGCTTCAAAATGCAAACGTGTCAGGTACTCCAAAACACACGTGCGTGACATGGGCCTGGACTTGACAGATCAGACACACGTCAGGTCTGCTTATCTGCAAATCATATGAACGTACCAGACAGCGAAAAATAAATATGGCTTCTAATATGGTATGGTTTTCGATATGGTATGGTTTCTAATATGGTGCGGTTTCTAATATGGTGCGGTTTCTAATATGGTATGGTTTCTAATATGGTATGGTTTCTAATATGGTATGGTTTATAATATGGTATGGTTTCTAATATGGTATGGTTTCTAATATGGTATGATTTCTATTATGGTATGGTTTCTAATACGGTATGGCTCCTAATATGGTATGGTTTCTAATATGGTAAGGTTTCTAATACGGTATAGTTTCTAATATGGTTTGGTTTCTAATATCATGACTCCCAGCGCACCTGTTAAGACCACCATGGTATCTATCATATACGTCCCTACAAACAAATTTTGACTCTGAACTCATCTCTAAGGGCTATCAATGAACCTTTAAGGAAATGCCAAAGGAATTACCTTTAAAATTGATGATACATTGTTTGAGTTGATAAAATCATTGGGCCCAAACCGTGCCAGGACAAACCAGAGTCGAGATCATTAAGCTGGCACCCTTTACACAGGGGTAAAAAATATTTGCTCATTGTATCAAGGCACGGCAACGCTCACGCAAGCATTCAGTCTTCAATTGACTCGTCACTTACCTGCACAGGGATAGAACATCAATTCATCTCTCAATTCCAGGTTCATACGAGGTTGACGTCACCTATGCTGTACCGGCAAATCTTGAGAAAAATTCTGTCTGTTTCATAATTCGTGCAATATTGAAGTTCGTAACTGAGTGCGCTAGAAATACGGCCTATTGTCAGTAGAAGTGAGGGTCATTACGGGAATTATAACTAGAAGTGATGAGGGAACTGATGTAACTCCCACTGCGGTGAGTGCTGCGTAATTATTGTTGATTATTACACCAGGGAGATGATGCAATATACTGCGAAGAAGATGATGCAATACAGAGTACTCCAGAAGTGGTTACTGCTATAATACGCTACTGCAATGGAGAGCGGTGATGTAGCTACTTTTTATGCAACCCATCCTCGCATTCTACATTATCTTCTGTGAACCTCAACTTATATGAATAACGAATTAGTCAAGTTCTACAACTAGGACGATACTGGTTGAAGCTACAATAACTGGGACTGGCTCATATCCGCACGAATTGAGGTTCGCCAAAGATGATGTTGAAAATTCAAGGATCGACCGTATTTGAATCCAAGAAGATCAGCACAAACTCAAGTGAGATATGCTAAGAACGAAGTATGCTGATCATTCCTTGAAAGTATATACACTTCACTTCTGACTGAATGTCATGAAAGAAATCGTGTTGACAGGAGAATAAATGTACTTTCATGAAAACTATCTAAATTATCCAAGTTCATGACTTTCTAAATGTATTCGCCTAGGGGCTAAAATTTTATTATTACTACGTAATTTGAATTAATTAATGCTACGTACTTTGAATTTGCCAGATTATACTTTTTCTCATCATTACTTGGCTAAGACGCTGCTCGCATCAGAAAACCACACACGTATTTGTTGGAAGCATTTTATTCTCAGAAGATGGTAAACATCGATAATGAATACGCATGAATGATGTTTAAGAACAACAATGAAAAAGACGATAACGCTCACATATGCGGGGCAAGTTATAATGCGTGGCAGTTCACTACACAGACTATAAGCAAACATTAAACCAAAAAATTTGTATCGTTTGTTGTGGTTATGATAATTAAAATTAAATGAATTTATATTGTGCCGTTAACTTATTAGGCCCTCAACGAGAGACAAAAGAGTAAGCCTGGTATGAGAGCACATTGCATTTATTTCACAACTTCACCAAAGCTATATGTACATCAATTCTTGAGCCCGCCGTTTTAAAACTTCACAAAACGTTTAGACAAGGTGTCTTTTGGCAGCCCTCCTATCGCAAACTCATTGAAATTCACTCAGGCGCTGCAATAGGTGGTCTCCATACCTGAGCTCCACACATGCATGAATTTCGTACGTGAAGCACGCAATTTCCCCTCACGTTCAGCGACACCGAGCTAGGCCGAGGGCGTCCAACGCTGCGTGTTCCGCAAGAACCTGCAGCCCCGCCTCCATTATTCAGGTCGGAGCAGACGTCCGTCACAGTAACAAGTCAGGTCAGGCCCTTACATCATATGTGACCTCGAGGCCTTCTGTTGCGCTGCCGCCCCAAAAACCAGAGTCCGTGTTGGGCCTCGGGAAAAAGCCTGTCGCTGTGTTTAGTTCGGCGCTAATGTGTCGCTCTCTTTCTGCGGATAAATACGCGCGCTCGAAATGCGCGCGCTTCAAAATTCCCAGGTGGAGCTGAAAAATGGGCGCCCCTTGAGAATTGCTGGCATGAATAACTAAAGCGTGCGACTTGTTGCCCGAGTACGGAGATCCATACAAGTTTAAATGCGTCCATCAGCAGCGGGAATATTCTACGGCAAAATGAAGGACGCTTCTCACGAGCTGCATTAATTTTACTGAAGTAAGACAGAAAACAGCGCAGCATTCCGCTCATTACATGAACTTAATTTCGAAACTCCGAGTTCATTTCGGTGCTCCGTGATGGTATCAGGCTGGGCTCACCATCTTTAAATCACGGACGACCACCACGTGTGTTCTCGCGAGCTTTGCAAGCATTTATGGAATTATTTGACGTCTATGCGAACCATGTCGTGAGCGAGAAATGAAAATTTTCGCGCTTGGCAACTGAATGACCCGTGAAATATCATTCTGCATGAATGTAAAAAGTTATTTCTTCCAAAAATGCTTCTTTTGAGAACAAGCTTCCGAAACAAATGAGAATTTTTTCACTTGGAAACTGAGTAGACTCTCATAAAACATTCTGCATGAGTGTAAAAAAGTTATTTTGTCAAAAATGCATCTTTTAAAAACATGCTTCCGGAACTCATGGCAAAAGTTCAGTATGTTTAAACTGTTGGGAATCATAAGATCAAGAAACGAGCACGTTTATTCATCAAGTTTATTTTATTGATTAGACGCTCGCTTAGACCTCGGGTAGAATCCCAGTCTTACAAAGACGGGAGCTGCCAAAACTTTATTCAAAGTAAAAGATCGTCGGCGCTTCCGCAAGCGTGTCGAGAAGCGTTTTGACGAAATTTACGAAATAAGTTGGATCGAAGCCAAAGTAGAGTTGAGTAGATTACGCTTAAAAGACACACGATGTCGCTAGCTCTTCTTCATTAAGAACATTGAAGAACATTATAGGTTCCACATCAACGAAAAGTGCGACATTCATCAACGGGAGTTCTGTCATAAAACAGAATATTCTCGTAAATACTTAGTTGAACATGATGAAAACTTCCTCATAACTTCAATTATTTCAATAAGTCAAAAAATACCAGAAATTTCATTTGACATTACCTTGAACAATAATCCCGATCAAGAGGCAATTATGCCGGGTCAAAGAGGAAAAATTGGGGTTAGTAACCTTACACAGGGTTCACATTTAAGATTTAAGGTTTAAGCATTCCAATAGGTTAGAGAGTTTAAGGTTCGTTTTGGACTGTTTAAAATAGGAATTTTATTTTCGAACTTATGGAGCAATAGCTCAAAGATTTCAAGACTTATCTTAAAGGCCGTAGCCAACATTAATTAAAGCCAACTGGCAGCAGTCAAAGAGACCAACAATTATTAGGGACACCTCGGAAGGAGCCCTTGAACATTTAAGTACTAATCTACTTCTTAACATTTAATTTAATATGAACAATTGAATCTGGGCAAGGCAAGAAGCTCTGACATGCAAAGAAACGAAATAAACAAAACAGAAAATTAGAATTGCAGCTGCAACAACGTAAACAGAAAAAAGGATGTCAAGAAGATCCCGGCTTGGTCCAGACTGCCCCCTTCGACTGGGTCAGGCAAGAAGTAACATTTCTTCCTAGTAGTCGCGTTTAAGAAAGTCGGAATCATAAATTTCTAACAAAACGTTAATGATGAAGTTATCAATTGGCAAATAAACCTTGAATTTATTTCCTTTTCGTGCCTCCTGGAAGTAGCTGAAGCTAAATGAAGCTCCACGAAATAGCTCTCTGCCGCTTCCCTAAGTAAAAATATACTTCAGAAGTACAGCCATGAAGTTGAACTTTCCATTTTTGGGGCAAACTCTATCTTGGTTTCTCCAAATACAATTTTTCCATCATCAAATGATGAGTTATTCCTGTAAAATAATGTTGGTAATTCATTTTATTGACGATTTCAAGAACAGTTTTGGATCTGCCCGTAAACTGATCCCATTTTTCATTTACACTACAGTTTCTGAATATTTTGAGCTGTTTTTTCATATCGGTCTTAAGTCCTACATTTTTTTCGGCCAACCAGAACAGTTAATCATCGGTCAACCAGAACAGTTTCACCGTCATGTTTCTCTTACTGGCATATTCTTTTTATTTTCCTAATGACCATAAACTTGCTACATATCAAAAACAATCAGTCACTCACTACGTTGAGTATATGTTCAATCATATCCATTGCTCACTTTGAGCGTTATTCGCTCTTCCCCATGATAGTCAATCTTTTCCAGGGCCCTCTACTGCTCAGTCGTCCCTTCACACAATCACATACTTAAAAAATTAACCATAACTCAAACTTTGCCTGAATTTTTCAATAAATCGATCCTTCATTCGTCACTTCACCTTATTATTCAAAATTACAATCCGTCACTCGTTACTTTCCCTAAATACTTCAAAAACCAATCACTCACTTGTCTAATTACTTCAAAAATAACTAATCATTTCACCTAATTACTTCATCTATTACTCATTCATTCGGCACTTCACCTATTTACGTATCAAAAATCGATCATTCACTCGTCGCTTCACCTAATTACCCCAAAAATAAACCCTGACACACCATTCACGCGCGCCATTGTTCGAGTCAGGGATCACATGCGCACCCCACTCGCCGCACCGATCGTTCAGTGACGATGCCTCTCACTGAGCACCCGTATCATGTATACGTCGGCTGCACGCGGCACTCCGAGCCCAAATGAAGTCCTGGGGGGACTTCGTTATTCCTGGAAATTCAACCGCCGGTCTCCCGGCGAGACCGTCAACAATTTACTGAAGAGAGCGCTTTGCCCTGGCAAAACAGCGTTAGTAATTTCCGCCGAGTACCTTCACAAGTCCACTCCATAAGAACATGTAATTTATTTCAAGTAATGTGATGCTCCAAAAGCAGAAGCAACGAGGAAAAAACGAGCGGTACTGATGAACATTCGCTTCGAGGGAGAGACGATTTTTAGACACTTCAAGTAATAGACCCGACTGTGTCGAAGGGAAAAGCGAAAGCGTTGTGATGAAGGGCAACTTATTAGGGACGCTCCAAGTATCTCGTTAATGTGCAGTGTTTGATGGATAGCCGAGGAAATTGTGTATTGTTGCCCGTTCTCATAAATATTCCTCACATGAACGTTTTTGCTCCGATAAAAATAAAAGATTAAGAAGCAATTAAGCAAACATTGTCCCTCTGTTGTGAGGGAACCGTGGATTTTTTTCACGTTGTGTCGGTGTCTTTAGTAGTAAACACTGACTGTGGATCACGCAGCATGATTGTCATAAAGGCGCAGGTTACGGAACATGCATTATGACACAACAGCTGTAGTTAGCCGCGCAGAGGAACACGTGAGCCGAACAAAAACTCGCTGCAAGATTTTGAAAAACCGCTCCGAGAGAGCAAATGGTATTAGATAACGATAAGAAGACGAGCGAGATGGTTACTGTGTAAGCTCGACGGATAAACCGGAAATTGTTGAATGCAAATTTTAATTTCAAATTTTAAATTCAAATTTTAAAAACCGCTCCGAGAGAGCAAATGGTATTAGATAACGATAAGAAGACGAGCGAGATGGTTACTGTGTGAACTCGACGGATAAACCGGAAATTGTTGAATTCAAATTTTAATAAAATTCGATAGGATTTGCGATGTTAACTGTCATAGGACGAAGTAAGCTCTACTACTGGCATAGTCAAATCATATTGGTTAATGTATTTTTTAATTGTGATTTTATTTTCATTTATATGCATCCTTTCGTTTTATTCATTTTCAAAACACAGAGATTTATCCAAACAGTTACACGGAAAGCATAAAGTCTAAAATTTAACGGTTATTATGTTATTTTTTAAATCATCAAAACATCAGAAGTTTGTATGTCATGGAGCCTCTTCTTGATGTCTCTCTTTATTCTCTTTTCATCTTTTTTTCGTATGAATGGCTCTCTTTTGCTGGTCGTGATTTATTAATCACTTTCTTTTATTTTTGGTTAACGTAGATAAAGTGGGACTTTTCAATGTCCATAAATTTGATTAGTGAGCAAGTATCGAATTAATATGAATGGTAGATATTGATTTATATATTGGTAGCGTGGAGTCTCTCCACAGATCATGATAGTTCATCTCCCTAACTAACAGGTAATTATACGCGGTGACGCATCGACATTTATTAGTTATTCTCGTTACATGAAATTGGCGTTCTTGAATACAAATAGACCTAACGCACTAAGTTACATTCACTACTCATTTTAGCTATATGCTGAAGGCAAGAACACAATAAGTGCTGAGGGCAAATACATAACATGTGCTGAAGGCATAACGTTTACAAGAGAATGCTTAAGGCATGATGGAACCTAGGCACAGAGAAATCGACACGGGGATGCTCATGGAAAAGTATGCAATACTGAATGAGACTCATCTTAGTTTCGGATCCGAGGTGGTGTTGCTTTATGTCGAACGGTCAGCCATTTTACCTTTTATATTACGTTATCGTTAGAAGAGTTTTCACTTAGGTATGACACCAGGACAAGTACACGACGTCAATTGAACAGGGAACCCGTCAGGGTTCCCGTAGGTAAGGGAAACAACCTTAGGTACGTGCTCTCTCTTTGGCTGCCGCTCTCCTACTACCTCGCCCACGCTTGGTAGCTGTGCGGTAGTGCGCTCCTCGGTAAGGTTGACTTTGCATGAGAACATAAACCTTTACGATGAATTGATTCACAATTGAGCGTTATAACCAACTCTATCGTCTTTAGTTACTTCGTGCGATGAAATATCAAGTCATGATAATAGCATTAATGATCTAAGAAAAGTTAGGTATAAAACAATACAGACATTATACAGAGAAGATCTTCTAGTAGCGATGTCTTGAAATCCCTCTTCGGTCGGTTGACGTCCTTGTTTCTTCCGCGACCTCGGGGTCGACACAGAATAGGAATAGAGGGGAAGGAAAGAATAACTTATTGAGCGCGACTTGCAGAATCCGATAACCGTTCTCGCGGCACATGGCGTCTCTCTCTGGCTGCTTTGAATCTATTCGAACAGTGGAGCGTCCTCCTTCGAACGAAAATTTTTTTTTTGTATGCGTTGTGAATAGAATCACAACATGTGCCCCGTCGTCATTCAAAGATTCGATCTCCTGATCGATGATTGCTCCATACAGTCCTCACGTGCGGGACTTACGCTGACGAAACGGATCAGTTCTTTTTTATAATCTCCACATAGTCCATTTGAGGCAATCTGAAGGCGGCGATAAACTGGGTTTGTTCTTCTGTCGAACTCTGATTTGAAACCTCCAGACATGACCAAGTCCTCCGTCCGTTTTTGGCAAACGTTGTTCCCCGCAGAAAATGGCGGAGGCTTCCTCAGCTCGCAGAGTACCTCTAGAAGATACTCAATGGAATGAAAATTCCATTAAATGACGCGGAACATGTAGAGCTCCGGTTGCCTCGATTGCGCTCAATTTGCATCCGTATAGGAAAGAATAATCTTCGTGACCTCTGTTTCCAGGAACATCTTCGAACCGTGCTTCGTCATACACGATCTCTTTTTTTTTTTAGGACGGGACATGACTTTTGAGTCCTGAAGACTTCCTTTTAAACAGCCATGAAGTTACGCCGACGTCGTCGCAAGAAGATCCTCAAAATCTTTGTAGTCGTAGTTCATTTCGTTGTTCATGATGCGCTGGTATATCCCGGAGCTTCGTCGTAGTCGTGTTCCTTCTTCTTCTTGCCGATGTTATCCCCACTCAGGTTCCGTGATTCGAAATATCCTCCCAGAAAATTTTAAAGTAGTTGACCCAGTCAACTGGCGGACGGTTTTCTTTCGTCGTTTTCCTCGAGGTCGTGCGTCTAGCTCAGACTGTTCTTGTTGGTGATGTGTCGCTGAGCGGACCATTTTCTACGACGTTTTCTCCGCGCTCGTGCGTTGAACTCGTCGGAGTGTTGTTATTGTTATTGCCGCCAATGCCCCGTTGTTGCGTCGCCGCTGCCACGTCCACGTCCGAGCCATGTTGACACTTAGCGCGGACCACATGAACGCGAAGTCCGCCGCAAGCGTGGTAGCTTAGGCATCGAGGCAGAGAGTGGGCTGGTTGTGTGGGGCTGGTAATGAAGACGCAGCAGTCCATCCCGTCCGCTCACAGAGTCCACGGCACCAGCTGAAATTACCGTTATTGTTATTTATCGTTCTTGTGAATTTTATTCATTCCCAGACAAGTTCTCATTCATTCCATACGATTCCCGCACCTCGACCCGTTCTTTTCTCTGTGCTTACAATAGGACATAATACACTTACATTACGTTCCAGTTTCGAAGTGACATTATAATCTAGTACGACGTGAAGCAAAAATTTTTTTAATAGCGCATTCACGTTGAGCACGTCAAATGACAAAGAACTCCTGCGATTAGATAATATCAAGGGTGTCTTTATACTGATCGGATTTTAAATTTCGTTATAAAGTCCATTATCCTGACGTTGAGATAATTCATCATTTAAAATCACATGACGCTGATATTTGCACTATCATCCGATTTCAGAGAAGTATACCTATGTGCATAAAGCATTATTCATTTATCTTTAAGTCGTGATCTGTTAACGAAAATTTCATATGACAAGTAAATTCAAAATTTTAAATAAATGAAATTATTACACACTCACGCTAATATTCATCACATGATTACAAAATTACACCAAATTCAAATCATTAAAAGTTTATCCTAAGTTCAAATTTATCGAATCTTTCAGCGTAATAGAACTGCTATGCAAAGTAGCGTTCGAAAGACGGCAAAAGTCTGAGTCTGCTATCGTGCCTGCGAGGTAGAGTATGCTCGTGCGACAGTTAGGCCTTCCCTTCGAACGAGAGCGAAGTAGAGAGCAAGCCGAGAGTCGGAGGATTGGAGAGAGAAGGGGGGTGAAGTTGGGTGATTTGAAACAACAGGGACGTTGTCGGCTCGGGCTTGAGCGCACCCTGTCACGTCGCGACTCGCGACTCCCTTCGCACAGCCTCACTCCACACACATTCTTCCCTCACTCCTCAGCATTCAGGCAAACGTTCATTACAATGACATGGTTAAACAATACATTGGAATTAAAATTAGACATGAACACCCTAATCAAATGAAATAAATCTTTCTCTGCATGATCATTTCTAATTAAATGAAATTTACTTCTAGATGAATTCCTTTAAAGTAGAACATGATTGAATTTCAAAAGATAATCTGATGAATATAATTTAAATCACTCATGAGGTCAGACTTAAGGGAAATTTTTTTTTTATTCATCTTCCATGTCTCACTAGAGTTGGTTACGTGGCAGATTGGTAAATACTACATCATTACACCTACAACATTAACGAAACATTAAACATTCCATGAACACTTAGTTCAAAGTTAATCCATCAAATATTTTAATGCGACGCATTGTAATTATCAAGCAAGTAGAATTCATGATACGACCGTTGGGTACGAATGCTAGAGAGAGAGCCGAAATTGAGAGAATAAATGACTGAAGTAGGAGATAGAGCTAGCCCGCACTGGCTGCTGGGGAGACATGGAGGGGGATGTAGAGGGTGCGAGGTAGCGGCAGCCTCAAGCTAAGCGATGTTTGGGGATTTGTCTCAAAACACATCGAGCTTAAACTACGTTCCCGTTTCGAAGTGGTATCATAATCTTATACGATGCGAAGCAAAAAATTTTTAAATGGTGCATTCACGTTGAGTAAGTCATTAACAAAATTTTCCAGTAAATTTAAATTGAACGTGAAGCGTACATCAATAAAGATCACAAATTTATCTCATCCTAAATTCCAGTATTATACTGTTGAGATATTTTAAATTCTCATAACGTTCTCCTCGTTGAGATATAATTTTGATGAACGTAAGTGATTCAATTATTTAAATCGTGTTCGAGAAAATAAAATTTGCATATGTAAATTCAAAATCTTAAATCAACTATGATTATTTACGTTACCACGCATCATGTTTACAATGTTATCTTCGCACTAAACATTTACCTCTACTAAATTCAAGTTCATCATATAAGTTTTCAAGGTGCTGTTGATCGAGGTAGAATTCGTGAAGCGATCGTTACAGTTGGAACAAAGAAGAGAGAGATGGAGATCGAGTGAGAAGCAGGAGAGGGCTAGCCACTGGCTGCCGGATAAGGGGGCGGCGTTGAGGTTTGTTTACGAAACAAAATGAGTCCGGGCACTCGAGAACTACCCTCCACCACACAACTAGCTGGTCCTAGAATTTTCTCGCATCTCAACACGCATAATCACGCAACATTCATGATGATTATATGGTTAAAATTCATGTTAAAATATTGTATTGAAATTGTGATTTACACACGGACGTCTGAATGAAAAGGTCGCCATAGATTTAGCATCATAATATCTACGATATATATGAATTTGAATTTTTAATCATGTAAATAATTCCTGACTAAAATAAGTTTACTTCTAAAATGAATTTTCTTTTCGTGTAAATATGATGGAATTTCAAGGAGATGATTCACTGAAGGTCATTTATAAGCCGAATTAGAAGAAAATTTCAATTTATGGTTGATTTTATAAATGTAAATTTTTGTGATACGGAGATTCAGAGTTTAAAATGAATAGCACGTTCAGTACAAATCAGAACAAAATGACAAAATAGCGTCCGTTTAGAGTCATGAAAGAGAGTTACATGGTAAATTGGAGAAATTTATACGGTAAATCATAATTTTACATAATTCATTGGAGTGCAGTTATCCCGCATCGTAAATAATCGAATGATTCACGTTGTCAAATTGGCCTTTAGTAATTGAATGCTCTTGGATCAGAAGGTTAATTCATATTGTCATATTCCTTACACTCAAACGATTTGACACATTAAAAGAATTGATACGTAACAATCAATGCACGCCTACTAATGGTTGTTACATGAAGTAAATTTTAATTAGTTATTAAAATAAAGTTCACACGTAAATGGTGGATTATAAAATGCATTGTAAATGATCTCATAGAAATGAAATAGAAAGCAAAATAAACACATAGCAATAATAGGTTCACAGAAATGAATTAGAATTTTATCAAACACATACATGAAATATTAGATTATACAAATACCCTAACGTGGAGATGAATTTATCAAGATCTGTTGGAGGTTTATTTAATTTATTTTGTTTTGCAGGCACGAGCTTTATTTTTATTTCGGAGGGAGTGAGCAAGGGAAATTTAACTCTTATTATAAAGAATAGGAGTCAAAATCCACTACCGCTGCTCACCAATTGTCATGGAGCCTCTTCTTGATGTCTCTCTTTATTCTCTTTTCATCTTTTTTTCGTATGAATGGCTCTCTTTTGCTGGTCGTGATTTATTAATCACTTTCTTTTATTTTTGGTTAACGTAGATAAAGTGGGACTTTTCAATGTCCATAAATTTGATTAGTGAGCAAGTATCGAATTAATATGAATGGTAGATATTGATTTATATATTGGTAGCGTGGAGTCTCTCCACAGATCATGATAGTTCATCTCCCTAACTAACAGGTAATTATACGCGGTGACGCATCGACATTTATTAGTTATTCTCGTTACATGAAATTGGCGTTCTTGAATACAAATAGACCTAACGCACTAAGTTACATTCACTACTCATTTTAGCTATATGCTGAAGGCAAGAACACAATAAGTGCTGAGGGCAAATACATAACATGTGCTGAAGGCATAACGTTTACAAGAGAATGCTTAAGGCATGATGGAACCTAGGCACAGAGAAATCGACACGGGGATGCTCATGGAAAAGTATGCAATACTGAATGAGACTCATCTTAGTTTCGGATCCGAGGTGGTGTTGCTTTATGTCGAACGGTCAGCCATTTTACCTTTTATATTACGTTATCGTTAGAAGAGTTTTCACTTAGGTATGACACCAGGACAAGTACACGACGTCAATTGAACAGGGAACCCGTCAGGGTTCCCGTAGGTAAGGGAAACAACCTTAGGTACGTGCTCTCTCTTTGGCTGCCGCTCTCCTACTACCTCGCCCACGCTTGGTAGCTGTGCGGTAGTGCGCTTCTCGGTAAGGTTGACTTTGCATGAGAACATAAACCTTTACGATGAATTGATTCACAATTGAGCGTTATAACCAACTCTATCGTCTTTAGTTACTTCGTGCGATGAAATATCAAGTCATGATAATAGCATTAATGATCTAAGAAAAGTTAGGTATAAAACAATACAGACATTATACAGAGAAGATCTTCTAGTAGCGATGTCTTGAAATCCCTCTTCGGTCGGTTGACGTCCTTGTTTCTTCCGCGACCTCGGGGTCGACACAGAATAGGAATAGAGGGGAAGGAAAGAATAACTTATTGAGCGCGACTTGCAGAATCCGATAACCGTTCTCGCGGCACATGGCGTCTCTCTCTGGCTGCTTTGAATCTATTCGAACAGTGGAGCGTCCTCCTTCGAACGAAAATTTTTTTTTTGTATGCGTTGTGAATAGAATCACAACATGTATCACAATTTTCTTATGGTTACTTAAGATCATGATTAATTGACAAACACAACAGGCTGCAAAATAAAGCAGAAAGATGCAACGACAACGTTATCCCTGTTAAAAATAGCTTCAGGGATCGGTGCCACCGGTTGCAAATCAGCATATCTCCTACGTGGCTAACAGCGGCAGCGGCACGCAGCGGCCGCGCAAAAATGTCCACTCTACCGAAATAACACCTCGCGGTGTAAATGACTACTTTAATACAAACGCAACCTGCGGCGCAAATGTCCACTTTATCGAAGTAGCTGTCTATGGTGCAAATATCCTCAGAGACGCTACGCAGTTTCGGTGGCAGCCTCGGCAGCCGTCTAAGATGCTGCGGTGACCTGCCCTCCAGCGAACCTTGCTGCCGATTTGATCTCCGCAAATGCCGACATTGATTTTCAACTGAAATTTGAAGATTAATACAGACCTAAAAGGTTGAGCCCCAAATCTACTTTTTTTCGGCGCACCCTTTCTTTGGATTAGTTCTTACAGGTCACATGAGCGCTGAATAGAATCATGCGAGATTGCACGTAGGACATCAGAGTAAATGGCTTAAGCTTCAATTTTCACTCGAAGCGTTCTTGTGGTCTAGCACTCGTCGCGTGATGCAGCCAACCCTTCTAAAAAATTTTTCGATAATTCAAGTCACAAAACTTCTAATTTGATATAGGTTTTAGCTGAGAAAGTTTCAAATTCCAGTTTCAGTGTTCAATCAAATTAAATAAGTCGGGAATGTGACAAAAAGGGCATTTCAGGAATAGGTGATACAAAATTATGTTGGAGTTCTGGTTATGATCAGCTTTCGAATTTTGACGCTTCAATATATATATATATATATATATATATATAAATATATTATATATATATTTCGTACATGAAAATTAATATTTTAGCGTTTCTGAAATTTTCCTCCACAGATTAATTTCTCAATTCACTTTAAAAAGATTTGCTCGTACAAATCGAAATAGAGCTAGAGCTCGTTTGGCCATAAGCATTCTTTTTACCTACATGCAAGTATTTGTACAGACACTTAACTTCCGCTAATTCCAACCAAGCCACAATCCTCTAACCGTCAGTTACTGAACAACAAGCCAAAGAGTTCTGGCACTATTTACATCATTCCACACACACATACACAGCAAACTATGTTCGACTCCGAGGTCAAAATACGAGTACCTGCGCGCTCGTAAAATAAGCGTGGGCTCCCAAACTACAATACAGTTTCTTGAGTAACAGAAAGAATACCGCGATATGAATCGCAAGATTGCGGGTCCTCGGCCAGCCGCACAATGACACTAATTTATAAGCACCAGATGATGGAGGACAGCGAACAGGCCGCCAAGAGCTGACCGGCGCCATCGATCTAGCGGTCCGATGAGTTCAATTGCCGTGACTGGCGCGGCCAACTTTTGCGCACCGCGTAAAGAGATGTCACGGCAAGAAGATGAGCGGCGCTTTCTAAGTAACGAGAAAAACCTAGTGTCACGGGAAGAAGATGGGCGGCGCCTTCTAAGTAACGAGAAAAACCTAGTGTCACGGCAAGAAGATAAGCGGCGCTTTCTAAGTAACGAGAAAAACCTAGTGTCACGGCAAGAAGAGAGCGGCGCTTTCTAAGTAACGAGAAAAACGTAATGTCACGGCAAGAAGATAAGCGGCGCTTTCTAAGTAACGAGAAAAACGTAGTGTCACGGCAAGAAGATAAGCAGCGCTTTTCAAGTAACGAGAAAAACCTAGTGTCACGGCAAGAAGATAAGCGGCGCTTTCTAAGTAAAGAGAAAAACGTAATGTCACGGCAAGAAGATAAGCGGCGCTTTCTAAGTAACGAGAAAAACGTAGTGTCACGGCAAGAAGATAAGCAGCGCTTTTTAAGTAACGAGAAAAACGTAGTGTCACGGCAAGAAGATGAGCGGCGCCTTCTAAGTAACGAGAAAACCTAGTGTCACGGCAAGAAGATGAGCGGCGCCTTCTAAGTAACGAGAAAAACCTAGTGTCATGGCAAGAAGATGAGTGGCGCCTTCTAAGTTACAAGAAAAACGTAATGTCACGGCAAGAAGATGAGCGGCGCATTCTAAGTAACGAGGAAAACCTAGTGTCATGACAAGAAGATGAGCGGCGCCTTCTAAGTTACGAGAAAACGTAATGTCACGGCAAGAAGTTAAGCGGCGCTTTCTAAGTTACGAGAAAAACGTAATGTCACGGCAAGAAGATAAGCGGCGCTTTCTAAGTTACGAGAAAAACGTAATGTCACGGCAAGAAGTTAAGCGGCGCTTTCTAAGTTACGAGAAAAACGTTATGTCACGGCAAGAAGTTAAGCGGCGCTTTCTAAGATACGAGAAAAACGTAATGTCACGGCAAGAAGATAAGCGGCGCTTTCTAAGTTACGAGAAAAACGTAATGTCACGGCAAGAAGTTAAGCGGCGCTTTCTAAGTTATGAGAAAAACGTAATGTCACGGCGAGAAGATGAGCGGCGCTTACTAAGTAAGGAAAACTGAGAACGTAAGTGGCTTAGTATTTTTTCTTTATAATGCGTTGGACACTGTGTTCATGAATGGGGTGCTACTGAACGTCCTGTATATTTCAGCTTAAAGTTAATTTTTCCCTCAATTATTTATAAAAGTTAGCTAGTAATGATGAAAGTTTTAATGAATAAAAGGTCAATGTTGAGTTTCTACAATTATTTACATAGGCTACTAACCATGAAAGTGTTGATGAATAGATCGAAGTCAATATTGAGACGACTTAATTTACTACCTTAATCCTCAACATAATTGCCCTGAACCCATCCAACTTACTGAGGATGTTTATGGAACAGTATACGCGACACGGGTTATTTTTAAATAATTATGTTGTTGACTTCAAAAGTATCAACTGAAACTGTTTCTGTTCTGTTTGAAGAACTGTTCAGTTCTTCAAACTGTTTCTGAAAAAAATATCTTCAAATCACACTAGATGATGTAGTCTACCTAGGAAGATATATTGAGGTCTATAGAGAGAAGAAACCATTCTACCTTTGATAACATCTAATGTTAAGATATAATAATTAACAGCATCAAGTGTTATTATACAATAATGATTAGTATCTAGTGTTAAGATACAATAATGATTAGAATCTAGTGTTAAGATACAATAATGATTAGCATCTAGTGTTAAGATACAATATTGATTAGCATCTAGTGTTAAGATACAATAATGATTAGCATCTAGTGTTAAGATACAATAATTAACAACATCTACCGTTACGACACAGCAGCAGAGAAGACCGAACTAGAATTAAGACCACTTGTTCCACACACGAACTTATTTTTGCTGCGCATCAGGACTGGAGAAGACCATTTAATCAAGGGAACCATCCCTCGAGGGACGGCATTGTTGCGGCGGTATCGATGTGCAAGTGTCGGCGGGCGGCAAAGAACAGGTCTGCAAACTGCACCGCCTGCTCGCAACTCGCACGCCGTTAGGTGTCAATATCTGCCAAGAGTTCCAGCGCAGTCAGGCACGAATTTATGGAATTTCTCTGTAATCCATACACACAAAATGTTGACGCTTCATCCGTTGGAACAAAGTTTAAATGAGCGAACGGTTGAAAAAACACGAAGTATTGGAAAATGTGCTGCTTTAGGCTGGCATATTGTGGTAAAAAGATTTTCAACTTCAACTCTAGCATGTTTATGCCTAGTAAAGTCTGTTTTCACATAGCTAAAGACAATGATGAACTGAATTCCGGATTTTGAAAGGCAAAAACACAATTGTAATTCAAAAACAACTCCTTCATGCACATCCCTGGTCAAGTGAAGGCTTGGAAGAGGCGTTCTTTGGAGAAATTGGTCAATAATAACCGACGTTCATCGACACTGTAAATAGCATGCGAGTTTCGCGAATGTTTCATGAACAGAATATAAGAGAAGTGTGCGTCGTGAAGTAACGAAAATAAATTTACGGAATTGCAGACCCAATCAAAATCCATCAATGTTCGCACCAAATCGCAAAAAAAAACATAGTTTGCAGCGACACTGAACTGTTGAGGATTGGAAGAGTGCTATGAAGTCCAACCACTCGTGCAAGGTTCACAGTGTTTCGAAGCAATGGAAGAGTCAACCTCATGAAATAATAGATCCATCTTGCATTGTCCTCACCATGCACACGTACGTTTGGAGGCAAATTAACGTTTTCGAGTTAGTTTCCTCTAGGAATAACCTAGATCTGCGACTCTTTGAAGTAATAAAATGAGGACACTGGACTATTCGCCAGTTCTTAATGACCAAGTTTACCTCTGAATAAAATTTTACTCTTTGAGAAGGTGAGGAACGCTTCAAAACGACGATGCTCTAGTCCAGAAGGCCAAAATTGTCAATGATTAGTAATTAGAGCATGAGGGATCGTTTGAGCACACAGATTGGCCGTCACAACCTCCATATTTCAACTCCATTGAAAATTTATGAATGAGCATAAAACAAGCCGTTCCTCATCTTCATTTCTATCAACATCGGTAATTTCAGATGAGAAAATAACTTCAACTTAACTGAAATTTGAGAGAGCTACCAAGAATCAAGACACTGGAAAAATTAGTGTAAAGGAGAATGCAAGCTGTAATTGCATTTAAAAACCGATCAATTAATCATAAGGGAATTTTTAAACTCATTTCCAGTCAGCCTGTTCATAATGTTTAAGGTATTTTACTATGATTCACTATTTTTGTTGTATGAGCGATGAAGAAGCTGTTATTTTGTCTCCATCGGTTTGGCGACTTTAAGATACCGAAGATCGTTCTCGATGTGATCGCCCTCGAACTTCTCGCACCCAAAAAAGTACTGAAGCCGTCAAAGCGACAGACGAAACCCTTAGAGGTCAACGCAGGAGTCAGTTAAAGAAAAGAATGCGTGTAGAAAGCCTTGAGAAACACTCAAAAAATCTTGATTTGTTCTTATTCAAGAAGCACAAGTGACAGTAATTCACAGACCTCCAAAAAAATTATTGATCTGGGCAAATTTCTTTTGAATGGATTCAAGGAAAGTACGTTCACATATGACATTATATTATCAGATGAAATACTTCTCCTTGGTGAGGCAAAACTCAACTATCACAACGAAACTACCGAGCCGAACAAGTCCGAGCTGCACAAGTCCTTGGCAGACATCTCAGACTCACGAAGAACAGTTTTTGGGTGTCAAAAATCAGCGCCGGTCACTGTGTGAGCTGCCTCTTACGAAACATAAATATTTCTTACTGTTGTTCTGCAAATTGTGGAAGTAAACAAAAATTCGTCCATTGAATACATTTTAACCCCAGCGCTTCAAAAAGTTAGAAAGGAAATCGAAGTTAAGCCGTTCACTTTCTAGTATCACAACACACCTTCCCAAACGTCAAAAAAAGACACGGCAGGGGTTACAAGACAACAATTTTCTTGGTTTTGTGGCGAGAAAATGGTACCTTTTTCAACCCATATTTTCAACGTCAAGGATTTGTATGTTTTGTTCATTATAAAATCTGGAATTCGTGCTACTTCCCGCACGACAACTGAATTTCATGTGCTCGCTCAAAAGGCATGAGAGAAATTCTATAAGGCATGCAGCACAAGGTGAAAGGCAGCAAGCATTCGAGACTGTCTTGAATCTGTATTTCATTCTGGAGAAGTAACACCGAATAAAAATTTGTCAAAATGTAAATAAATATTGTAATTAAATTCAGTAATATCGCATTTTTTCGAAATGATATATGTTTAAAGTATCCTGCTGTAAGGAATGGACCTAGCCGATACCCTGAATGGTGCTTGCAGTATTGCTGATTAACGTGTGCTCGGCACTGCTGAAGGAAATTATTTCGTCTACAAGCGAGTCACAAAAATGGATCAGTAAATACGAAAAATGGCTCGCATTAGAAAGAGAATAACTGCGATTTGGCTGCTCAATACGATGTAGAGATTGTGAACTCTAAACCTTCATTTGCTCTGTTCAGGAGACTCAGGGCACCAACACAGCACTTTAGGCGCTTATATATCAGGTTTTGAAGCGTATCAATGTGTGTTTGAACTGCACCTTTGCGTTCATGTGCATTTCAATTTTTAAATCAATTTAGTCACTCGATTTGTGCGTCGCATAACCTGCAAACATGACATTTTGTAGTCTGTTTTGTGGCAAATGGTGAACATTCCCTACACAGTATCAAGCACTAAAAAAACTAACGTAACATGACCTGCACAGCATTAAGCACCACAAACCTAACACACCCTTTCTTACACTGCATTAAGCACCACAAACCTAACATACCCTTTCTTACACTGCATTAAGCCCCACTAAACTAACATACCCTCTCTTGCACAGCATTAAGCACCACAAAACTAACATAGGATTACCCACACAGCATTGAGCACCATAAAACTAACATACCCTCGCTCACACAGCATTGAGCATCACAAAACTAACATAGGATTACCCACACAGCATTGAGCACCATAAAACTAACATACCCTCGCTCACACAGCATTGAGCACCACAAGACTAACATAGGATTACCCACACAGCATTGAGCACCACAAAACTAACATACCCTTGCTCACACAGCATTGAGCACCACAAGACTAACATACCCTCCCTCACACAGCATTGAGCACCACAAAACTAACATACCCTCCCTCACACAGCATTGAGCACCACAAAACTAACATACCCTCGCTCACACAGCATTGAGCACCATAAAACTAACATACCCTCGCTCACACAGCATTGAGCATCACAAAACTAACATAGGATTACCCACACAGCATTGAGCACCATAAAACTAACATACCCTCGCTCACACAGCATTGAGCATCACAAAACTAACATAGGATTACCCACACAGCATTGAGCACCATAAAACTAACATACCCTTGCTCACACAGCATTGAGCACCACAAGACTAACATCCCCTCCCTCACACAGCATTGAGCATCACAAGACTAACATAGGATTACCCACACAGCATTGAGCACCACAAAACTAACATACCCTCCCTCACACAGCATTGAGCACCACAAAACTAACATACCCTCGCTCACACAGCATTGAGCATCACAAAACTAACATAGGATTACCCACACAGCATTGAGCACCACAAGACTAACATACCCTCCCTCACACAGCATTGAGCACCACAAAACTAACATACCCTCGCTCACACAGCATTGAGCACCATAAAACTAACATACCCTCGCCCACACAGCATTGAGCATCACAAAACTAACATAGGATTACCCACACAGCATTGAGCACCACAAAACTAACATACCCTCCCTCACACAGCATTGAGCACCACAAAACTAACATCCCCTCCCTAACACAGCATTGAGCACCACAAGACTAACATACCCTCCCTCACACAGCATTGAGCACCACAAAACTAACATACCCTCCCTCACACAGCATTGAGCACCACAAGACTAACATACCCTCCCTCACACAGCATTGAGCACCAAAAAACTAACACAGGATCGCCCTCACAGCCCCCGATTGGAGCTCGATCACCTCCTTAATAGGCACATCGTTCATCTCGTGAGGCCGCTTTGAGGCATCCATTGAGCCGGCAAAAGTAGAAGCCTTTTGAAGGCGATTTTCTTTAGGGTCATCAAAGGAAATCTATAGCTTTAATTACACGCTTACCGACGCTAATTGATGCTGCTAAAGGATCGGGCGGGATATGCTCTCAGGAAAAAGATGCTTGTGTTAATTCGCGGAGCAGAATTCGCTTGCACGACGACAATTACACATACAACCACGAGTACCTCAAAACGTGATCCTCAAGCTAGAATTTGCCCGTAAAATTTCCTCAAAGCTTGTATGAAAATTGTCATGTTCTCACGTCATCAATTTTTTATTGAACTCCGTACAACACTTGCTGCTACGTGGGTAGGCAGGGAAGGGAGACATGCAATTGTTATGTGTATCAGCGAATTCGTGTTATGGCATACATTTATGCAGATACACATGTGGTAAATAGGATAAATTAACACGAATGAGTAAATCAGCTGCACTTCATGGTAAGAGTTAGAAAAATTAAAAATGATCGTCCGTGATGCAATTTTCCTTGTATAAGTTGATTATTTACTTTACAATGCGAACACTTGCTGCAGGTGAAACTTTGTGATGTGTAACAAACTTTTGCATGGATATCATATATCTTGAGGGACAAAGGCTTTTAGTGCCAGTATTTTATTTTATGTGTTATTTTTCATCATATATAAAATTGAATTAAATTATAAGTTAGTTCCAGCCTCCTTAACCGGAAAAAGGCGTCCTAAAGAAAGGAAGGCACCATCTAGTGTGGAGTTTAGAGAATGCGGAATTACAACGTGCAAGTACAAGGAGCGTATGAGACATAAGTTGAGAAAGAGACTTATGAAACATGATAATGAACATTACATTATTCTGGTTCTTCTATTTATCCTACGAGTAAGATTCTCGACGAATCTTAAACACTAACAAATTAGGATGTTTCCTATTGGAAACTTTCTGTTTCAACAAAAAAAAGGCCTACCCAAACTTTAGCTCAGGACCTCACATATTTCACCAACAAAAACAGAAAGTAAGTTTAGCACCGTCCCAAACTAGGCAAAATACTTGTGGCGATGTTAGCACAACGCTGGCAGCATTCTGAGCTCTCGGTCCGCATTCTCGAGTGTGATGGCTGCTATTTCCTCACATTAATTGCAAACAGTCTCGGCTTTCCTTCTAATTTGCTGGAGCTATCGAAGAGTCTATCGCTATTTCTTTATCAGGTCAATTATGCAATAAGTTTTATTGTCTAAGGAAAAACTTTTTTGCAAAGCAAATTTAAAATAAAAGAAATGGAGAATAAATACTTCAAAAACATTTACCTCGAACGTTTCGAGCCTTGGCTCTTTCACAACAAAAAGTCTGCAAATAAAATAAAGGACATGTCCGTGCAGTTATGATTCCAAAATCTCAGAATCTTATTTTCTCTATCTTGGTAATAACAGAGACTGTTCTAAAATATTAGCAACATGCTCTCAATCTGTAAAAAATTCCAATAATCACGAGAGAAGAATTAGGTACGACGATAACATTCATTTGTATGTTTATCACTGTCGATCAGCTTCAGAGGCAGACAGCAACATTGTACCGTATCATGGAGTCTCGCAGAATAAGGGAATTTGAAGAGAAAAGTCTGACTGGAAACGAAAATAAAATTTGAGCTAAAGGGTAAAAAAGTGTGTGCGTTAGCGTGGAGGGTAGGCGTATAATTATTGGCATGTACCGTCAGGGAACGTATGTATGCATAGCAAATATTGATGAAAATTGATGAAAATACACAATTCGTAGTTAGATCAACTTAATCACTTAGAATTAAACATATCTGCAGCATACAATTCTTAGAGTTTTTGATAGAAAAGTTCAAAATGGTCGTTTGCATCGTAATTTTTTTCGAGTTAACCAAATGAACTGTCCATAAAAATTCCAATGCACTTTTATTCAATAAAAAAATAATCTGTGATGTGGTTACGGTAGTTCAAAACCCCAGGTGACACTTGCTTATAGTTTAGGATAATTAACATAATTTTGAAGTAATGTTACGAATACGATAAAATTTTAGACGAACATACAAATTTTAGAGAAAGTATCATAATGAATAAAATCATTGTTAAATATTTTAGAACCACATTATACTCAATTTGCAATTGATTGCCACTAAATTTAAGGCACATGTCCTGCAAAGCATATTTCATTAGGCTTCATTCAACGTTATCAAATTTTCATGACGGAACTTTATTCGTTAGCCGATAAATCAGAGTAAATACCTAATTCATGACATTAAAGTAAAACTTATTTTTTCATCGTTAGAAATTTTTCTTGCTAAGCTTACATTTGTAGAAAGCATAAATCTCATAAATAACGAGGCTCCTCCTCAAGTAAATTATAAGACTCCTGCTTTTGCGGAGAAAATTTACGATAAAGAAATTTCACTCACGTTTCGGAGTAACGGCAATATTTTTCCATGAATCCTTTTTTGTACTTTCTTTTCAAGTTAAATTACACAAAGGGTTAAATGTGTGAAGCATGTTATGGTAATGCCCTCGCACGCACTTATTACAAAGTTGCTTACGATGGCCTCGCAGCTGAAGGAACACCACCTACGATCTCGATCGTTGTATCAATTTTCGGAACTCGCACCTGCCCTCGAACTGAAACGGCGGCACTTGATTCATTCAAACGATTTCCAGTTCTAAGAACGACGCGTTTGAAAAGTTACTTTTGCAAACTGTATTTTTGAACTTTTAATGGAAAATCCAGGTTTGCGCTCTATTGTAACCCACACTTAGTGTGAAAAATTTTTCACTTTCTGCAATTTTTAAAAATATAACTTTAAAACGTTGCTCTTTCTCGTGTAGTTGCAGATTGTGCCTAACCAACGTACGAAATGGAACTTCAAACTCACCCGAACTGAAGATGTGGAGCCGATTACTGCCTTTACAAGCGCTAGAGAAGGACACTTTTATTTCTTTCTTTATTGATTGCTCATTATTGCAATAGGGTTTTAAGATGGCTTTCCATTTTAATAATGTAAGTAGAGGGAGTAGGTGAGTGAAGAGCCTGTGTTGATGAGATCTCCTTATAAACTCTTCTACACCGCCCGTCCGTTGACTATACTATGCTACACCGCCCGTCCGTTGACTATACTATACTACACCACCCATCCATGTACTATACTATACTATACCTCCCCTTTGTTTGCTATACTATACAACACCTCCCCTTCATTTACTGTACTTTACCATACCTCCCCTCCACTTACTAAAACCACCAGAGAGCCTGCGTTATGGTGAAAACGCCACGGACAACAGATAGGGTCAAATCAGAGTCTCCATAGTGCTTCATCAGATGGTTCACCACTCGTGTTACTAAAAAGAGAAATTGTGCACAAACGACTTTTTTCAAGAAATCGAATAAAGAATCAAATTTACACTGAAAGGGGAACATGACATGCAGAATCAGTGTATGCGACTCATATAGAACCAATAATATGGGTATGACATGCTTTATCATTAGAAATGAGGGAAGCCTGTCATTTGAAGAATATTTAATCCATGCATAAGAGGCCTAGATAGTCACACCATATGAGGTGCTGTTACTCATTATAAATTTAACTTTAAGAGTGATGATATGTATGAAGTTTATTTAGCTCAAATTTGCTATAACGTTTAGTTTTGTGTTGTCCACTTGAAAGAAAAATACAACTGTAAACCATCCATCTCTAGTAGCGTGAGGTTGATGATTATCAAACTCATTTTTGGGAAATATTTTTTCCCAAAATAAGTGTATGGAACAGATCTTATCCTCAGTACAGTACGTGGGGACTTTGACCCGAGTTTCGAATTTAACCCCATGTTATTACCAAAAGTAAAGAGTAGACATTAGCGACGTACCCATTTGGTAAGCAAGTCAAATAAACAATATTATCAAAGTTTCACAAACGAATATATATAAAATAGCTTCAATAATGTTCGAACTGGGAATTTCCTACGCATCCCCTGTGCAGTTGCCAGGAAGTTGCATTCATATCAGGAATGCGGGCAGAATAAACGAGAGTAGCTTAATTAAAACGTAATCATATTATATTTTTAAACTTCCTATGGTACGTGGCTAAATTGCACTGTAATATTGAATTCTTTACGTCAAATTAAAAGCGTTTCTTATTTGAAAAGTCTCACACCCCAATCACCGTCGAAGCTACGTTTTACCTCGGACAGTCGCGTACTAGCAAAAACATTCAGGCAACAGAGCAGTCTCTCATGCCCCACAGTACAATGATGGCCTTGTACCTATGTACCAGTACCCAGCTTGGACGAGAAGCAATGGAATCAATAAATGCGAGACACGCCATTTGCGAGGAGGCTGCCGGTGATCTTTCTCTATTCCTAAATTATCTCCATGCAGTTTCAGTAACGGCACTCAAAAAACGAACGAGTAGAAATGGCTAAGCGAAGCCAAAATAGCTTGGTAAGAAATTCAGCTTGGAAAGTAGTGGTTTCAAATTCCACATATTGACTTTTCACATCAGGTAGATTATTATTAAATGTTGCATACATTTCGCGATCAGTTAGTAAGCAGTTCGCTCTCAAATCGTTCGCCAACAGTTTTCAAACAGTTCTCAATCAGTTTCAAATTTGTTTATTATTAGTTCGACACAGTTAATGAGTAGTTTATATTTACGTAGACGTGTAATTTCTAATTCCGTTAATATACGAAAATGAATTTGCAGAACACGCGTAACATTGTGGAGAAAGATCGACTGAACTTGATCGATTTATTCAAAATTGTAGATTTTAAAATTGACTATCTAAATTATCTTCCCGTGCCTGGTCAAATTGAGTATTTTCAGGTGCGACTTCAAAATCATAAGTGTTAGTTGTAAAACCACTCAACCATGGAATATAATTCATTGATATTTTGCTGCTAACAGTACCATAATCCTTAACGTTAGATTATTCATTTGTCCTCAAGAAAGTGGCCGTCCAGGCTTTCTACCGGATTTTCTTTTATGATTTTTCCAAAATAAAAACGCCAGGTAAGGTTAAGCTGAGGCATGCTAGGACTATTTAGTGTAGGATGAGTAAAGTAGGACGAGTTAAGGAGAGATGAGATAGGGTGAGATAGGTTAGGCTAGGATGAGTTAGGGTGGGATAGGTTAGGTTAGGGTGAGTCAGGGTGGGACAGGTTAGAGTAGAATTAGTTAGGAAAGTATCAATTAGGTAAGGATGAGTTAAATTTGAATGGGCTGCTGAGTCAGGTCGGTTCTGGTTAACTTGAATAAAGTAAAACTTCGATATTTAGGTTCAAGTTAACATTGAAGCTAAGGCTAAAATAGATTTCAAAGTTGACGTTACAACTAATTTTGACGTTACAACAAGTACTAGCAAGCTAAATCCATGAAAAACTTTCTCGGAAACGCAAAAAAATGTTGCCGCTAAAGGAAATTCATGACATTATTTTTCATTGATTGTATTTTTCATTGTAACGTTACCATAAGCTGGAGAGAAATTAAAGCCATCCTAAAGCAGTGCCAGCCCTCGGAGCCATCCACCGTCTCTCCAGCGCGTCCGGGGGGCGCGATAGACAAGCTGTAAAACAGAGCTCTGTACAAATTAGCATTGCTGATGAACTTTTGCAGGGCGTCCGTCCGCCAACGTTTGAGCCCCGCAAAGAACAGGGAATTAAATGTACACCCATGGCGCAAATCTACAAGTCTAAACGCGCTGGCTTCGCCAAAAAGCTGTGAACAGAGCAGCTATGGAGGGCGTCAGACGAGTGGATCGGTAGGGTGGAGCAAACCTTCTCTATGGGTGCCGTGTCGGCCTGAAGGTGTGTGCTGCGTTTGATGTCACACTTTGATGCATCGATGAGAAGAATCCTTTCAAATAAATTTACGAGCTTGTGACGCAGGGTGTCTAACGCATATTTATTCGTTTGGACACGTGTGTCACAAAAGATGTTTTCAAATTCAGTATTCTTGCTTCACCACTATTCTGTCGGAAGTTATTATAGTTGCAGGGATAATAATAATTAAACCTTTAATGTGTGAAGGCAAAACTCTGTGTTAGAGTCATAAATACACGAAACATTGACGTCGAGAAAATCTAGAATGTAAAACTAATTTGATTTTAAAAGAGGTTGCATCAAGAAAACAAAAGATGATGGGATTCATGATACGCTTGTAGGCGTAACGGAAAGCCACGCTCACGCGACATGATGGCAACGTTTGTGGGCACGTTCCTTAAATAAAGCACCGCACCGCACCACACCGCACATAGAAATCCTAAACTCCTAACAGGTCACCCAAACACATTCCTTGCTTCAAGGTCCAGAGCATCTGATCCTTAGAAATTCAAAGTTCTTAGGAAAAAGAAAAAACGTATTTCATTTGTCCTTGCCTCGAGTTCCAAAACGCTTGATCTTTAGATATTCAAAATTCTTTATTTCAAGGAGGATATGAGATTTCAATCGATCGTTTGATCCATGCATGAGTGATAATTAGAAATTACCGTATTTAAAAAATGTGTTTCCCGGGCAAATTAGCTGGCGTTGCCTCGCCAACTTGAAGGGAAGAATGAGCTTTAAGATCACATAGAAACCGAAAAATTGTGCGATTCCAAGTCCACAAAACGTGCAATTATTAGAGTAACAATGAGACTTACAGTCGACACCCGACTGCTGTAATTTTGATTGACAAAGTAATAATCAAGGGTTAGATTTTCTAATAGTTTTCGCTGTCCTAGCGGCACGGCTGGCAGAAAGTTCTTCTGACGAATTGATTACACGTAGGTAATATGATTTTCATACTGAAATTCTCAATTTTAAACTTTTTTAAAAAAAATTGGAAATGTTTTCAGAGTCGCCAGACATTACGAGTTCAAATTTTTAAGTGAAAAAGCAAAATTGAACACTTAAGCCTGAAATAAATCATCCATAGAGTCAACAAGTCGACAGAAGATCTTTCGCGGCCTGCTGTACCGCTATGATGATTTAAATGATAGAAAAATCTGACCACTGACGCTTTCTCTTCATGTTATATCATCGACAGGCACTTGTTCAGAAGATTTGTATTAAAATCTGTGCACTCTTTTATCTCCCTAACCTTACGAACCTTCCTATACTTTCTATGGCAACCTTTTCCTCTTATTTGAACTATTGCTCTAATGAATAATGATTCTGCACACTTCTGTTGAATATCAACTTTTTTGAAAATAGCCCCCGCAATTTTTTTTCCTCAATTTAAAAAAAAATATACCGGATAAAATAATCTCAAGCCGCTTTCTCATTCTTGTACTCGTGAATGCCCCGCAAGTCTCCAACTACATTTAAACAATAAAAAACAAATTAAACTGGGCAAACGAGTTCTCAACTAGGGTGCTCTAATATTTTTTTGTGATCTCGCCTATTCGCAATAGAATTATGAGCAAAACATTTTTTCTTGTATTTTCTTTAACTCGCTGAAAACTCCAAGAGAAACTCTAACCTTTGAGAGCTATGACAAGACTTGCGTTAAAAGTAGAGACCTACTTTGGTTGTGAAGATCTGCACTGATACTTTTCAAATAACAATATGTGATAAACGATTCATTGAGAATATTCTTATATGAAACAGAATTCATGTCTCTGGGGTAAACTATTTGGATTTTGATCCCTAAAATCAACACTTCAAATAATTTCAAATCATATGCAGTTCCCGTGAGGCAATTCTAATATTTTTCATTTGCCTCAACTTTAAAAACGCATTTAATTATAGGGATCATAACATTTTTTTCTCACCACTGCGGATATCACTTATGCATAAGTCCTCCTTTTCACCTACCATCAAGAAGTAAGCTAAAATCCAACTCTTCAAACCACAAACAATAGACAGTAATCAGTAACTCAAAATCAGAGCTACAGAGCATTGCTCATCTAGTCCTTTGATAATTATAATCTGTTCTTGGGCTTTTATTATTACTCATCTTTGTGAACCAAATTTGGGATGATTTTCTCTTCAAATTCAATCTCATCTGTGATGACAATAACTTTCATTGAACTTTCGCTCCAAAAGCACCGTAAACCTTGTGAATCACAGAAACAAAGGAATTTAAAAAGGGACTTATTTCAACAAAGAACAAATTGAATCTGTGCGAATTTGGGAACGCTCGAATATTCATTTTTTAATTGTATAAAATTGCGCTCCCAAGCATCACGACTAATGATGAAAAACACGTAGAGACAGAAGGTTTCAAATTTCTCGGCATAGTCCTTGAAAAGATTGACCCTTAAATATCAAGCCAATTGAGTATGCCCGAAGCTATCGAAATCCATTAGCAATTAGCTCACATTCAATCGGGTCCTATCAAATGAGCACTAAATATCTTTTACAACACTTTGATTTGTGCATTCGTTTATTCAATATAGGATAGAAGCCAGGCTCTGCACCCATCAAAATAAAACTGATAGATTACCCTGATTGTGTAATAAATGATATAGTGCTTACATTTCATAGAGAATGATAACATAAGAGTGATCTATAATTTGGAACCCTATCTTCACGCTGCTAGTTCGTTCCAGAACCTACAAATCTTTGAACTCTAACCACTCTGATTCACTCATCAGAATTTTATGTGCAATACTTCAAACAACCAGAAAATTTTGACATTTGATAAAAAATGGTCACTAAAGCCGACTATAATTCCGAGAAAAATTAAACCCAGACACAAAATCAGAGTTCCGCAGTAAATACTCAAGCTCTTCATCCCATAACAGCTTCCATCTTTGAATTCCATGAAGTGTGATGTACAAAAATATTACAGAAGAAAGACGAACAACAATTAAACTTTGAAATTTTCTTCCACTCACAAGTTAAAATAGCGCAGCTCTCACGTCTGCTTCATTAATATGTCAAGCATATAAGGTCCTTCAATTATTTCCAACGCGCTTCACTTTAAAATTTTTTCACTTTCTGAAAATTTATACCTCCCACTAGGCCCTCATTAAAAAGTTTGTTAACTGCTAGATAGTAAGTTTATTCTTCCATCCTTCTTGTATTTAGACTATTCCAAATACTACACAGATCTTACATAGAAAGCTTTACAATTGGTTAAATGGAAAGTGCTTTAATTGCATGCGACTGAGATTCAAAAGATCGCTGCAAGCAGTGAGCGTGAATGTAGGTCCATTAGAAATCTCTATGTCGCTTAAATGCGCACAGCGTACAGCCAACAGTCCTATCGATACCTTAGTGAGCTCGCTTTATCAGCAAATAATTACACGAGCTTGAAGATATTCCTTTTAACTGCACTCAACTGATTCTAAATTAAATCTACCGTATTCGTCTAGCAATTTTAGAAGAAAAGGTTCCGTATGACAGATATGGTATTTTGCTATACAGCGAAGGCTGGAAGTTATTATTCGCTTGTGTAAAATTACAACACAAAAATCTAGACCAATGTAGCAATGAATTATCAAAAAATTACCGAACATAATTTCAAGCGTAGACCCACCTCTGCTTGAAGCTCATAAATGTTCGTTGTGAAGCTATTACGTCACGTACTAGAGAGCCTATTAATTAGGAAAATTCATTCGGACAATTATAGTATGCTACCAGTATTCCATATTAATGCTAATCCTCGGGTCTCTCACTGAATCTATATATTTTGGTGAACATTCAAGAGGATGTCAATAGGAGCACAAAGAGCAGTCAACTCAAAACCGAATCACCTGGCCTCTTCAATGAACGGTCAAGGGGAATTTACCGTTTTACTCTTTGAATGCTTCACGAGGGCGAGTTAACGGTTAGATATGTTACCAATAGCTCCACCAAGGTTGTAATATGGGACTAAAAATCAGCACCAATGCATTCCTGAAACAATGAAATAAGTATCATGAAACTCTACATTGTTAATGCTTAACTAATAGCAAGTACAAATATTCACCTACGATATTCTCGACACGGTGAACCCAGTTAAGAAGTGCACGGATTTTTACTGCAGATTTACATAAATCAAACATAAATATTGCACAAAATTACAAACCTGCCTGCATACACTAATACAAAATACCTTACCTGAGTGTACAATAACGTAGGCTTCAGCGCACGAACCAACACTTGAGCATTGCTTCGTCAAATCACATTACGGGAGAAAAATTCATGCATTTGAAAAGAACTTTCCAGAGAACTAATAATTAAGAATTTTATTTTAGAAATTTAATTGAAAAAAAAATTCATGTTTAACCTATTTTCACCGGTATCCACAAACAAAGCACAGTAAAATACAATCCCTGTATTTCACAGTAAAATTAGCTCATGGAGAACACTGTGAAAATCTTGCGGTGACTTACACAACATGCAAGACTTGATCGGTCAAACTAGGATAAAAAATGACTGTGGACAATATAAAAACATTCGGTCGTCTGAAATTCCTTTGGCTTAGTAGTACATGTTTGTTTGCGCTTTCGATATTAATTTCCAGCTGCTCTCCTATTATGTATAAACAACTACTGAACCAAGTGAATAAAAGAACCTTACCTTTAGCCCTTCGATGACGTCACGGCAGTGGTCAGCGGAGACTCTGGAGGTTACAGAGACGGTGAGCCCGTGGTAGAGGCCGTTGAGCAACTCCAGGCGGCTGGTGGCTGGAGTGTTGTAAATGTGTCGACCCTGGTCCCTCTGATAACCCTCCATGTCATCTAACAGCTTTTTCGAAATGCGTTTCGAACCACTGCCTGTCTGGGATTTGGGCGCTGTTTCTACATCAGCGTTCTGTTTCACTGCCTTTTTATCATCTGCATGTAACTTATTTTCAGGGTTCTTCTTCTTCTTCTCACTGCTATTCTCCAACGTTTCGTGGTCTTTAACTTTTTCCTTTCGGGTGTCAACAGCATTTTTCGAGCCCTGATAAGCACGATGATCTCGCTTGTGGCTTTTGTGGTTCGTGAGCTCGGAGTCTTCGGTTTTCTTGGGTTGGAAATCTTCTATATATACCGAATGCATTAATTTTTCCATCTGATCAATCAGAGCTCCTTCTAAGGACAAAGTGTTCGTTTTCCTTTGACTATCTGCGGGCGGAGACGAAGGCTTGTGCAATTTTTCTGAAGAATTACTCGCCGTCGGAATTTTGCGACTTGAATTCGATTGATAGTCAGACAACCTGCGACCAGAGTCTTTCTCGCTCACCTCCGGCACTGGGCGACTCAGAACTTCCTCACCAGTATGCTTTTTATCGGCAAATTTTTGCGATTCGTTGGAGGACTTGGATCTCCGTTTTCCTGACTGAAAATTCAATTGGCCTCCAAGTTGAACGACTTTCGTGCCATCTATTTCTTGACGACCCTTTGATTTCATACTTCCTGACGGGCTCGAAAGTCTTTGTGTGTTCTGCTCAAGCACGACTTGGGAGTCGGAAACTTGTGTCGCAACACCTTCAGTTCTCTTACGGTGGGCCTTATTTTGCCTGGTCTTCTTAGAGACGTGATGTCTCTCCTTGGGATTCCAGGACAGTTTTTCTTGCTTCTTAGCTGGTTTCGAAGACAACTTGGAGCCGTGCTTTTTGTTGTGAGAAACTTTGAGGCTTTGTTTGAAGTTTTCAAGAAGATGTGGTGGATGTGACGAAGACAATCGAGCATCAGAGTCAGGATTCAGAATGACGTCGTTTGAAAGCGTACCTTCAATGTTATGAGATTTATTATTTTCACGAACAATAGTCGGCGACACGATAACAGATTCGTGACCAGCATCGCTTGTTTTCCCTTTGGATGAAAGGTGCTGGTTGAAATTACGGCGTTTTTTGGAGGGATCCTGAGAGGCCATCGACTCTGTTGAAGCAGCTTCTGCACCGCCGGTTCCATGAATATCTTCTTCCGGCAGATTTGCTTTGTGATGTGACCCTGTTGACTGGTGATCATATTTACGACTTCTTTTTTCGTAGAATCCAAATTCATCCCCATCGTCGATTGAAAAAGATTTCAAGTCACTTATTTCTGGAAATTTGGTTGAGCGAGGCCTGGTATGCTTATCATGTGGATGTTCAGCGAGTTTAGGGGAAGGATTATCATGCTGAAATCGTTCTTCGTGCGTTAGTATGGACATAAATGTCTCTTCTCCAGTTGATTTATCCGATTTCATGGCTAAATCTTCAGATATTTCCCGAACCTTTTTTGAGGGTGCAAGATCATGGTCATCGCTCACGACTAAGTCTTTCGCATGATTCTTGACTCCAGGAACAGAGAACTTAAACAGCCTTCCTCCAGAGGTTTTTGTCTCACTTGCAGCGTGACGGAGCTTTATACGATCAGTGTCAGAGGCTTGAGCCGCTAACAGAAAATGCACCATAATAAGCAAAGCCAGCCAGAGACTTCGCTCGCTAACCAAAGTAAAGCCTTTGGCTCCTTTGCGCATCAGTTGCATTTTACCGCAGTCTCGACCAGATTTTTCGAACGCTTTATCTTCATCGCCTAGAAAGTAACCATCTTTCCTGGGAGACAGGTGGTGTCCGTAACACTTTCGAGCTTTCTCTTTCGGCTCATTTATCACTCTGCCGCTGTTCTTCACTTTCTTTTCCCCAGCAGCACTTAATTTAGGGACACTGCAGTACGTTTTCAGTAACTGAGGGCCGGGGTTTTGATGGACCCGGTACTTTTGAACGGAACTCCGAGTTTCTCTTGAGGAAAAGAATTCGTTTTTGATACTTTCAGTGGGGGTGCATCGCCTCCCTATCCTCGATCTCCTAAAATGGAACAAACGACACTCGGCCGATCCACTCGGGCCCATTTTTCACCGAATACCAACCAAGGTGGCTTTACGAAAAATATGGCCTTCGGATGAGTGTCGTTTGTCGGGATTTCCTCTATTGAGCTCGCCAAATAGAGCTGTTTGTGTTTAAAAAGAAACCATCGGCCGGGCGCATCTCACGCAGCAGGCAACCATCAGAAGCCGTGGACTTGTGCGGAGGAGACGTTTGACTTCTTCTTAATGGGATTTTGATTGCCCAGCTTTGAGTCCTTAACTCATTTTAATGGAGGCGATTTTCTCGGCCTAGCAGAGCATGCTCAAGCACTCCATCTGTAAGAAAAAAAGACTCCATTACACAGATGCAGTAACTCTGAGTGACATGCATGCTTTTAATGAAAAAGAAGGCGTTTAGGCATCTAAAGGTTTGACTTGTTTGCATGCCTCTGAAATTACAGTTCGATGGACCCCAGTGGGAAGAAAATTTGTGCACAATCGGGCGAACCGATCACAGTGTTTACTTATAAAATGTCAAAAGTCGTCAGTGGAAAATTACTGATGAAGTCAAGAAAAATCCAAATCTCAATTTCTATTTCTAGCTATTATAAACATGGAAAATTCCACCAAACACGAAAAATTTAAAATGATTCCTCAACATAAATAGAAGCACAAAACAACAAATTCTATTCAAAGTTTTGCCGTTAACATTCATCTCCTTCTTCCGGAATATCCACAACAACAACAAAAATTAGATAAAAGGCCAATTCATCATCGCTTCCACTCATTATGATGCGGGCATCCCACACCGGTCGGACGGTAATATTAAGGTTCCCTTGATAAATGATGCGAACTGAATTTCCGGAAGCTAAATTGGCAGGCGATATTAAAGAGGAGCCGCATGAGCACAAACAGTTGCGTTTCCGCCCAAATAACGGCACGACGCGCCCGTAAAATGGTGGCAAGGGCGGCTGAATCGATGGGCAGCAATCGCCGCTAATTTCTGAACACTGAACTATTGATGAATTAAATTTTTGCGTGGCGGCGAAGCAAGTAATTAGGCTAATTACCCCCTGCCCGCCCGCGCCCACAGCACGCCTCCCGCTACGCTGCAGCGATGCAAAAATCAGCGGCGCGTCGCAAGAATTTCGTGATAAGCGAACGGCGAACTCGCCAGAGCAACGACCTCCCTCTCCGCAGCCCTCTCCGTGCCCCATCTCCGCAGCCCTCTCCATGCTCCATCTCCCCGGCCCTCTCCGTGCTCCATCTCCCCAGCCCTCGCCACGCTCCATCTCCCCGGCCCTCTCCATGCTCCATCTCCCCAGCCCTCGCCACGCTCCATCTCCCCGGCCCTCTCCATGCTCCATCTCCCTGGCCCTCTCCATGCTCCATCTTCCCGGCCCTCTCCATGCTCCATCTCCACGGCCCTCTCCATGCTCCATCTCCCCGGCCCTTTCCATGCTCCATCTCCCCAGCCATCTCCATGCTCCATCTCCCCAGCCCTCTCCGTGCTCCATCTGCCTTCACTCCCAGTCCTCTCCATGCTCCATCTGCCCTCATTCCCAGTCCCCTCCATGCTCCTTCTGCCCTCACTCCCAGTCCCCTCCATGCTCCATCTGCCCTCACTCCCAGTCCCATCCATGCTCTATCTGCCCTCACTCCCAGCTCTCTCCCTGCTCCATCTGCCCTCACTCCCAGTCCCCTCCATGCTCCAACTGCCCTCACTTCCAGCCCTCTACGTGTCCCGTCTCCATCTTCCCTTTCCTCTCTCCACTGCTACTTTTAATCCCTCTCCTCTTTCTCCATTTTCCCTTACTTCCTCTCCACATCCACTTCCTCCCTATCCATCTCCCCTTTCCTTCCTCTCCATATCCTCTCACTTCCTGCCCCCCTTTCTGACTTCCCTCTTTAAAAACTGATTCAGTGATTGGATTTACGGAGTAAAAATATCCTTGTACAAAATGCAAATCTACGTTTGTTTGCGTAAAGAAACTTGAATAAAATCTACAAATTTAAGTAAGCAGATTTTACGCTATATCTCGAATAAAAAATTACCAGTCTATTCAAATTTAACAAGTACACGTAATACCGAAGAACTTAAAGATTTACCTGCAGTAACCGTACTCGAAATGAATTATTTCGGCCAAATATTTTTTTCTCAAAAACATTTATCCAAATGCACGATGAACACAAATGGCTGTTGCCTATCAGGAACCCTGATCTCTACACAAAAAAAAAAGACCAAGGCTGTCACCGAAAAAAAACACCCTCACGCCGCACACATGTAGAGCACAAATAGAACAAGCGTCACAACGGAACAGTGCGAGCGGAACAAAACCGAAAAAGAAACTAGGGGAAGAGCAGGGCAGCTTTAGTCAAAACTCTGAAAAGGGAATGCAAGAGTGCGCAAGCAGGAGGAATGAATAAAAGTGCTTCAGTATTCTGGTGCCATCCCACGCTCGCTCTGGGCCGCGAGGTCTGAAAACACGGGAGCGTCAGCAGTTAAGATTCAAAGTATCTTTTCCTTCCAACGAATGGGATTTGTGCCTGCCATGGCCTAATCTACGAAAATGAAAGGGAAGTTCACGATGATTTCGAAATGAAGCTCGATTGGGAACTTTGCGCTTAGTGGAAGTTTGAGTGGTATTTGGAAGATTGAAATGGATGGCTGCCCCTAAAAGATGTCCCATTCATAAGTAGCTGTCAAAACTGCGATGGAGTGTTTTATTCTCATGGAAGCACGCACAAGTCACAAAGTTCACCTGTAACTAAAACACAGTCACTATGAAATTATATTTTGGTAAAAAATAGAGCAAAAGGAAATCTTCAGGGCATGGATAAAGTTTCGGAGCTGATACCAACACTAGTGAAATTATAGCAAAAAAACATCATTAGTCAATCAACAGTTGATAAATAATAATATGACTATTATTTATATTAATAAATAATAATATGACTATTAAATGTGTAATTATTTATGTTCTTGCAGATTAATACCTACTATTCACCATTTTCAGTAAAATGAGTGACAAACATTTTTGAGCTAAATTGAGCGGTTGAGATAAAAATCATAGGTATCCAAGTTACCGACAGCGTCAAATCTGCTTTCCGACGGGACTGGCGCTGCGGAAGACTGTCCTGAATGTGGTCGCCACAATTAAACACCTCGCGGCCGTCAAATAAGAGATCAAGTGAAACTCAAATTGGTCAATGCAAAAATGAACTGCAAAACTAAATTCGGGTAAAAAAGTGATAAGCAATCTCAAGAAAGACATGAACATGTCCCGCTTCAAAATGCAAAAACATATTGCAGTGAACCATGGACCTCCGGGAGAAAAAACGGCTGGCTAGGATAAAAATTCTTCAAAACGAGCTCGTGAAAAGTATGGTGCACACAGACGGCATCGTATTTTCAGATTAAATATTTTCCACTGCCAGCTCTATAGAATACAATTTAACCCGAGTAGATCAGGAATGTTAATGGAACTCAAAGATAACCAAAGTCCAGATTTTTAGCATTATAACAATTTTTTGTTAACATCCCTCTAACATTATATTATGGTTTTATTGCCATCTCTGTATAATTATATCATTGTTTTTATTGCCATCCCTGAAGTATTACATCATAATTTTCATTACCACCCCTGTAGTATTATATCATTATTAATACTACCATCCCCATAGTAATGTATCAGTGTTTTTATTACCATCCCTGTAGTATTATATCAACGTTTTTATTACCATCCCTGTAGTATTATGTCAATGTTTTTATTACCATCCCTGTAGTATTATATCAGTGTTTATACTACCATCCCTGTAGTATTATATCAACGTTTTTATTACCATCCCTGTAGTATTATATCAATGTTTTTATTACCATCCCTGTAGTATTATATCAATGTTTTTATTACCATCCCTATAGTATTATATCAATGTTTTTATTACCATCCCTGTAGTATTATATCAATGTTTTTATTACCATCCCTGTACTGTTATATCAATGATTTAATTACCATCCCTGTAGTAGTATATCAACGTTTTTATTACCATCCCTGTAGTATTATATCAATGTTTTTATTACCATCCCTGTAGTATTATATCAATGTTTTTATTACCATCCCTGTAGTATTATATCAATGTTTTTATTACCATCCCTATAGTATTATATCAATGTTTTTATTACCATCCCTGTAGTATTATATCAATGTTTTTATTACCATCCCTGTACTGTTATATCAATGATTTAATTACCATCCCTGTAGTATTATATCAGTGTTTATACTACCATCCCTGTAGTATTATATCAACGTTTTTATTACCATCCCTGTAGTATTATATCAACGTTTTTATTACCATCCCTGTAGTATTATATCAGTGTTTATACTACCATCCCTGTAGTATTATATCAACGTTTTTATTACCATCCCTGTAGTATTATATCAGTGTTTATACTACCATCCCTGTAGTATTATATCAGTGTTTATACTACCATCCCTGTAGTATTATATCAACGTTTTTATTACCATCCCTGTAGTATTATATCAGTGTTTATACTACCATCCCTGTAGTATTATATCAACGTTTTTATTACCATCCCTGTAGTATTATATCAGTGTTTATACTACCATCCCTGTAGTATTATATCAACGTTTTTATTACCATCCCTGTAGTATTATATCAGTGTTTATACTACCATCCCTGTAGTATTATATCAACGTTTTTATTACCATCCCTGTAGTATTATATCAGTGTTTATACTACCATCCCTGTAGTATTATATCAATGTTTTTATTACCATCCCTGTAGTATTATATCAGTGTTTATACTACCATCCCTGTAGTATTATATCAACGTTTTTATTACCATCCCTGTAGTATTATATCAGTGTTTATACTACCATCCCCATAGTAATGTATCAGTGTTTTTATTACCATCCCTGTAGTATTATATCAACGTTTTTATTACCATCCCTGTAGTATTATGTCAATGTTTTTATTACCATCCCTGTAGTATTATATCAGTGTTTATACTACCATCCCTGTAGTATTATATCAATGTTTTTATTACCATCCCTGTAGTATTATATCAACGTTTTTATTACCATCCCTGTAGTATTATATCAATGTTTTTATTACCATCCCTGTAGTATTATATCAATGTTTTTATTACCATCCCTGTAGTATTATATCAATGTTTTTATTACCATCCCTGTAGTATTATATCAATGTTTTTATTACCATCCCTGTAGTATTATATCAATGTTTTTATTACCATCCCTATAGTATTATATCAATGTTTTTATTACCATCCCTGTAGTATTATATCAATGTTTTTATTACCATCCCTTTACTGTTATATCAATGATTTAATTACCATCCCTGTAGTATTATATCAATGTTTTTATTACCATCCCTGTAGTATTACATCAATGTTTATATTACCATCCCTGTAGTATTATATCAATGTTTTTATTACCATCCCTATAGTATTATATCAATGTTTTTATTACCATCCCTGTAGTATTATATCAATGTTTTTATTACCATCCCTGTAGTATTATATCAATGTTTTTATTACCATCCCTGTAGTATTATATCAACGTTTTTATTACCATCCCTGTAGTATTATATCAATGTTTTTATTACCATCCCTGTAGTATTATATCAA
Organism: Morinoia aosen; assembly: GCA_030386875.1. Lineage (NCBI taxonomy): Eukaryota > Metazoa > Arthropoda > Malacostraca > Amphipoda > Talitridae > Morinoia > Morinoia aosen. Next base: position 24,426,623 of record CM059558.1, read on the forward strand.
TGTTTTTATTACCATCCCTGTAGTATTATATCAATGTTTTTATTACCATCCCTGTAGTATTATATCAATGTTTTTATTACCATCCCTGTAGTATTATATCAATGTTTTTATTACCATCCCTATAGTATTATATCAATGTTTTTATTACCATCCCTGTAGTATTATATCAATGTTTTTATTACCATCCCTTTACTGTTATATCAATGATTTAATTACCATCCCTGTAGTATTATATCAATGTTTTTATTACCATCCCTGTAGTATTACATCAATGTTTATATTACCATCCCTGTAGTATTATATCAATGTTTTTATTACCATCCCTGTAGTATTACATCAATGTTTATATTACCATCCCTGTAGTATTATATCAATGTTTATATTACCATCCCTGTAGTATTATATCAATGTTTTTACTACCATCCCTGTAGTATTACATAAATGTTTATATTACCATCCCTGTAGTATTATATCAATGTTTTTATTACCACCCCTGTAGTATTATATCAGTGTATATATTACCATCCCTGTAGTATTATATCAATGTTTTTATTACCATCCCTGTAGTTTAATTAATATCAGTGTTTATATTACCATCCCTGTAGTATTACATCAATGTTTATATTACCACCCCTGTACTGTTATATCAATGTTTTTATTACCATCCCTGTAGTATTATATCAATGTTTTTATTACCATCCCTGTACTGTTATATCAATGATTTAATTACCATCCCTGTAGTTTAATTAATATCAGTGTTTATATTACCATCCCTGTAGTATTATATCAATGTTTTTATTACCATCCCTGTAGTATTACATCAATGTTTATATTACCATCTCTGTAGTATTATATCAATGTTTTTACTACCATCCCTGTAGTATTACATCAATGTTTATATTACCATCCCTGTAGTATTATATCAGTGTTTATATTACCATCCCTGTAGTATTATATCAATGTTTGCGTAGATCGATAGAAGGAGAACTCAGAGTCAGGGAATGTTATTTATCGTTTAATTGTGTACGTTCAATATACTGTATCTGGTTTGTATTCCTGTTATGCTTGTTTTAAACAACGGGGTATTCATTATTAATGCACCTAGTTTGAGACGATGTAGCACCGGCCACGTGGTTTGTGTTCAATAATTGGGTAGAAAATCGATTTTCAGAATAACAGAGCACTGGAGAAGTCTTCTGGCAAATATTAACGACAGCGAAAGAACGGTTTTCACGCGTCATAAATCCACCTCAATAATAGTGTGTGCTTACGTTTTCAAAAGATAGAAATCACCTCACACTCTCATTGAACAACATATGATGCACACATTTGCACAACGAATAAATTTTGACTCGTTCCATCAAGGAACCTCAAAAGTATTTCAAACCATGTCATTTACCATCTAACAAGACCGCTCAATCTCTCTCCCTCGCACGTCAAATAGGACACAACACAACAACACACAACAGAACACAACGCAACAGGACAGCACACAACAAGACGCGACAGGACACAGCACAACAGTATACAACACAACAGCGCACAACAGGACGCAACACAACAGGACAAACAGGACACAACAGGGGTGCCAAGACCGTTTACCGAGATTTGAAAGCAAGGAATTGCGCCCTCACATCGTACACTGATCACAGCCGACTGGATTTCTCTGTTTCGTCCGTTCTGGAGCCTGAGTCCTGCTCTTCCTCCCACGCAACAACTAAAGCTCTCCTTGAAAAAGACGAGGATGGAAATTCCTCAGGCCAAGCCGAGCAATGCGGCACAGAGCTTTTGAAACAAACTTGAGCGTTTGATTCTATCTAGAGTAGGACATATTGAAGGGTAATTGGTCCTTGTGTAGATAGATATCTTAAGTAATATTTGAAACAGTGGCTTTTCTTACATAACCCAACAAAACCGATGTTTATATGTTCTAAGCCCTCCAGAGTATTTACTCCAATCCATCTAAACTTAATCCCCACCGATATGAGGGGTATGTTGCAATAAATCATTTCTACTTCTAACACTTCATCCTTGGAGAGTCATATTTACAACAGGTGAACTGATTCAATAAGTGAAAGTGATAAGTGGTAAACTGAAAGGTGCTGATTTGATAAATCAATAAATATTTTAATGTTTCAAGCCCAGTTTTGGGTCAAAACGTTTACCGCATTACAATGCCCTTCGGAGCGTCACAGACCCAGAAACTTCTCAATGGAAGTGTGAATTAAAAATTAGAGCTGATTTCCTGTCGAATTAAAACAAAAAATTCCTGAAGTGAAAATTACGCTGCATCTAATATTGCCTTCTGTGTCTCATTGCCTTACAGATCTCGGTTTATCTCCGCTTTCTCGAGTTATTTTTTAGCCGAGTCCGATTATTCTGTCACATAAAAGTTCATTTCCGAACGTTTCTACAAAGTTCAATATATTTAGCTTCGTACATCTCATTAGTTCAACAGAGCTGAATTGTGTCACTTGGGTACGTTACGCAGTCCCCCAGTGTTGCATTTCATGTAGTTGGACGTGTGCTAGTAGACTAGCTTCGGAGGGCGAGTATAAGATAATATTTGCTATCACTATTCGATAGGTTAATTGCTAGGCCTGTAACTCGAGCAGATATAAAACTGGTTACGCTTTAATTGACAGAGGGACGGAATTATGGTGATATAGTTTGCGCTGTGAGGAAACGCGATGTCTACAAACGAAGTTTGTGGTCAATTGAAACAAAAAATTGTGCCACTTCCAAAGGCTCAAAAATTTTCTAAAGTTCAATCTAATCACTACTACAGTTCTGGATAGCCAAATCCATCGAAGTCAATTCGATCCGGTTATAACCTCTTCAAACTGAACACAAATGGATTTCTCAGAAAGTAACTACAGCTAATAAAAAGATTACCGTCTGCACTTTGCACTTCAGGATAGTAACTTCCTACAAGCACTTGTTCCTCGTGCAGCATCCGATGTTGATCAGCTCAATAATTATTGATGGAACTTTAATGACTCCCATCAAAATACCAGTAGTTGTGTTTACGTCAAGGACTGAATAGTAGATTTTAATCTTCTAAATTAAACATATATCACCGAACAAAAATATGCCATCGCCAAAGTCAAGCTACAGCAATTTTTTATGTGATTACGTACCAACCTTGACAGCATATTTTTATCAAGAAACCTCCTGGCAGCACGATAAGCGCACGAACTTGATGATTGTTGCGAATGACTAAAAATAAGTTAGGCCACAAGCAGCTGCATGCACTGCACGGTAAATAATCTGTCACCACTGGACAGGGCTGCATGCAGTGCCCAGCACTACACCAGGACCAGCTGCATGCACTGCACGGTAAATAATCTGTCACCACTGGACAGGGCTGCATGCAGTGCCCAGCACTACACCAGGACCAGCTGCATGCACTGCACGGTAAATAATCTGTCACCACTGGACAGGACTGCATGCAGTGCCCAGCACCACACCAGGACCAGCTGCATGCACTGCACGGTAAATAATCTGTCACCACTGGACAGGACTGCATGCAGTGCCCAGCACTACACCAGGACCAGCTGCATGCACTGCACGGTAAATAATCTGTCACCACTGGACAGGGCTGCATGCAGTGCCCAGCACTACACCAGGACCAGCTGCATGCACTGCGCGGTAAGTAATCTGTCACCACTGGACAGGACTGCATGCAGTGCCCAGCACTACACCAGGACCAGCTGCATGCACTGCACGGTAAATAATGTCGCCACTGGACAGAACTGCATGCAGTGCCCAGCACTACAGCAGGACCAGCTGCATGCACTGCACGGTAAATAATGTCACCACTGGACAGGGCTGCATGTAGTGCCCAGCACTACACCAGGACCAGCTGCATGCACCGCACGGTAAATAATGTCACCACTGGACAGGACTGCATGTAGTGCCCAGCACTACACCAGGACCAGCTGCACGCACTGCACGGTAAATAATTTGTCACCACTGGACAGGGCTGCATGCAGTGCCCAGCACTACACCAGGACCAGCTGCATGCACTGCACGGTAAATAATCTGTCACCACTGGACAGGACTGCATGTAGTGCCCAGCACTACACCAGGACCAGCTGCATGCACTGCACGGTAAATAATCTGTCACCACTGGACAGGACTGCATGTAGTGCCCAGCACTACACCAGGACCAGCTGCACGCACTGCACGGTAAATAATTTGTCACCACTGGACAGGGCTGCATGCAGTGCCCAGCACTACACCAGGACCAGCTGCATGCACTGCACGGTAAATAATCTGTCATCACTGGACAGGACTGCATGCAGTGCCCAGCACTACACCAGGTCCAGCTGCTAGCACTGCACGAAGCCAATATTAGAGCCATAATTACGAGCGCTAGATTGACTCTCGGTAGTGTCAAAACAAGCGCGGTGATGTTGCCCACTTTCACAACAACTTAATGGAAAATGCTGAAGAATTATGATGAGCTCAAATTTATTTATCCACGATACTCCTGCCGTTTAATGAACAGATATACTGAAGTTAAGGAAAGAGTTTTATTTTCACATTTACATATAGGGCCACGAAGCTCTCTCTGACCAGTCAAAAAACAAAAGCACTGTTCTCTAAGTTCATCACTTAACTCGGTGTGTAACTTAACACCACTCAACTCGTGACCGGCCATGCTGTTTATAAGCAATATTCGATGTAGATTTAACAGCAACATGTACTGCTACAACTCAATATAACTACTTATAGCCTAATTTCGCTTAAGACCGGGACGACCCCCATGCATTCTTCCCCATAGAGTTTCAGGGACGCCCGGCGTTGTAGCCGTAACCTAGTATCAGATAAGGTGACAATGAGCGTTCCTTCGCGGCACACGTAAAGAAATATTGCGATACCTAAATGTTCTTCTTATCTAAGCAGAAGTTGTTACGCTGCATGGTACAGAATTAAACGAGACTCTTGGACCCTTTGTTAAAAACATTACAGAGATTCTGCCTGAAGCACAACTCGTGAAGTAGGAGCGTAATAAGTCATTTATCAAAGTGGATGCGCATAATATTGCGCGACGAACAAATTCTCCTCAATCTCTCTCCTTTTACCCTTTCCATACACTTCGTTTATTACCCCAGAGCTTAACAATTTTCAGGTGCGGAATAGGTTTTCGTAAGATAATTTGCGTTTGGATTTGAAGCAACTTTGCATATTTACAGTGGGGAATGTCGTCAGACATGGCAAAGATTCTACATAGTCGCCTAGTATGAAATTCAAGTAATAATTTGAGGTATAATGCAAAACTGCCAATTATTTTCAGCATGAAACGAGCAAAATTCGATTCATTATATTAACTGGCACAACTGACACTCTTGCGCTACTTGAGTAAAGCATTTAATAAGATGATGACCGGAACAGAACATGTTTTTGTTGCTGCTCACTGATTACTGCCACACCCTGCAGCTTAAGCATTTCAAACACGAGACCGCACCAAATTGGCTGCCTGATCTCACATTGACAAATACTTGATGGAAACTTCGCACAAAATCTGAAACCGCAACAGCTCTATCTAAATCACCGCGGCTCAAGCCCGATGATTCTCACTTTCCTGTGCTACTTCTTAAAGCTGAGTAACATCACCTTGCCACAAACCCGATGATTTTTTCTTTAGTTTGCTACTTTTTAAAGCTGAGTAACATCACCGTGGCACAAACCCGATGATTTTTTCTTTCATGTGCTACTTTTCAAAGCTGAGTAACATCACCGTGACACAAACCCGATGATTTCCTCTTTTGGGTGCTACTTTTCTAACCTAAGTTAAATCTGGAGCATATCTGAGATAAAGACCCGTGACAGCAATCAGACTAATTCAGGACCAGCAAAAGCTCAAAGTAGAAATTAGCTGACTCTAATCGTTGTCATCCGCGCTATGTGATACTTAGTGACCTCAACCCTAGTGCCTCACTTTGAATGGACATCACATTTTCTATTAGAGACGCCAGTCACCCTGGAATTATCATCAAAAACGACGCAATCGTACAAGTAAGCAAGGCCAAAGAAAATTGGAAGAGAAAAATGCGTTTCTGATGCTGGTACAAAAAATTTTTTGCGGTGCTGAGCTCCTCCAGCGAAAATGCAGCGTGTCATCCCAACGTACAGCGATGCGGGCTAAGTGCAACTGTATTTGAATCCTGAATTGAGCACATGTTATTGGGATCAGAATATGTACATCGAATTTACGTTGAATTGCTCCCCAGTACCACAGGAAATTTCATATTAAAGGAGTACCTGTAGGATGATTATTCGAACGCATGATTTAGCTGTTTTAATTAAAATACAAATTTTCAAATTTATCACCGATATATAAGGCTCGCATCATTTTCTCGATAATTTATTCCAATATGTGAGTTACAAATTCCGATCTTAAACTCATTTTTTGTCTAAGAAATCACATGAAAAATCGCACGTTGCGTGTGTGCGTAATAAAAATAAAATCATACATATCCCTTTGCACACAAGTTTTGAAATCATCAAGTCTAGAAGTAGTTGTACAGAAGCTGTAATCACTTATGTAGCGGGTAAAATGGCTTATTTTATTGTCATCATCCAAGATCCAAAATTCTCCCTTGTGAGTAATGTCACGCTGAAAATGATTAACGCATGCGTCTACAGCTTGTGATCACTGCATACCTGACGTTGATGTCCATAAATTTTGAGCCGAAAAAAACGCTCTATAAAGAACGTGTGACCTTCCAAGCCTATGAGTTACAGACCAAATATTGATCATGAACTGCCTCCTGAGCTACTAGCGAATTACGCCTCTATATTGATTTTAAATGGCTGCCTGTGAATGGCAGACCATAAATTGGCCTTAAATTGCCACCTGTGCGCTATGCGAGCGGAATGTGCTCGACACAAACAATCATCTGAAATTGGATAATTTTTCAACAATCGGGAAGTGCCATGTCTTCAAGATGACGAAGGGTGATGAAACTTGAATTCCAAATAAAATCTATACGTCATAACTGCAAAATGCTTGATTAATAGAAACGCTGAAACCCCTAATACGTCGCCGTAATTCACACCGTTGCATCAATATTTTGTGAGTTGTAAGTTAAGAGAGATCATTATGCCGTACAAAAGATGAATTGAATCTGAGCTGCAGTGCTTTTGAGACGATACTTCAACCCTTGGTCATGGGAGGGCAATTAATGAGTTATCGATAACAAATTTGGAATTTATTCATATACACTATCATGCGAGTGAACCCATCGACCGGCACAAGATTTCATTATTCTTCAGCTCCAGAAACACTTTCTCAGAGGAAAAATACATAACATGCCCTTTGATAATGCTTTAAAGCCGTACTACATTTCACATCTTAACTGCCCGAAGTAAATACCCCATGAAGAGCCAAACAAATATAGTTGTAATGAGATGGAAGCCGCGCTCGACAGGTAAAGTACTACCAAAAAAACAATAATACATACAACCAGATCTTGTGCAAATTAATTAAACTGCCCGGTGATGAACTTTTAAAATTCATTTTATGTTGGGAATCACGAAAGACAACACGATGCTTTAAAAGCAGGAGTATCTCGTACTAAGTCGCGCAGATGAATTTATTTCAGCGAATTAAGTGAAGTAAATATAGTTGATGCTGAATAAAATACTTCCAGTCTAAGAAAACACATCTTTCCTGACGATCATAACACAACACATGATACAGTAAAAATCCTCCGCTACAAATTTCAAGAGTCTTTCATTAGACTCGTTAGCCAATTCCAGGAACTTAATCAAGTCACTGAGTTGAAGACCAGCTAACTGATCTATAATTGAACGGCCAAACTTTTTATTTTATATACGTGCTTCAAAGGCTATATTTCAATTCAATTTGGCGGTGCTTTCAAATAATGGAGGTACCATCTTTGTATGATGGTGCATTAAATTTTAAAATGTAGCTCTTTCATAAAATGTTAAGATGTTCATACGACGACGCTATCATCCAGTCATGACAATGACTTCCACTTCCGTGACAATTCTTATCAGAAGCAAGGATACTGGAAGTCCAAGGACAATCCTGCTTACCGTTCCATCCGAATGTAAAATATCAGAAAGACCAATGCAGCACCACTGTTGCTTACTCTTTGGAATTACATCCGGGATTTCAGACCAATATTTTTGGAGAAATCAGGTCTTGGCATGTACAGCCGCTAAGTGTGCTATTGCAAACGGTAGTTTTTTTTTGGAAGTCGAGCGTAATTTCTCGTGAACGGATTTGAAATTATATCAAGCTACTAATTTAAATTAGCGTGTGTATGAAAATCTGATAGTAAATTCCGAACAAGGTTTCATAACAAGGAAAACCTCAAGTGAAATTACATAAAATATAGTTATTCTAGAGTAGAGCTAAAGTTAGTGTGATATGAGAGCGAGCATGGTAATACACCATTCTTCTACTTCGTGCATTTATAACATTAGCATCGTCATCAGCATCCATGTTTAACCACCGTCACAAGTGTGCTTCCCACATGTAAAAACTTGCAAACGTATACAGCGCTTCACCCACCCACAATACACATGGAAAATGCGTTAATTTCTTCGTAGAAAAATAGCTACAACCGAGACTAAAATTGCAAACTTCGCCCGTCGTTCAGTGGTTGCAACTATAAAAGCTCCACATTGCCCCAAGTTGAAAATTAAGCCTTTTTTATTTTTGCTTTCACTGTCTTCGGCTGGTGTGTTATTCGTGTCCTTTAAATAATAGATTTTAAATGCACATCGGCATTTAAAAGGCATCAGACTCTATATACTCACACTCGCATGTACGAGTAAGTTCTGTAAAAGAACACACCGATGAAACTCCTCTGCAGCGTCTTCAGTGGTGTAACTTCATACATAATAATAAGTTCTATAAAAGCACTCCTTATTCACCTCGTAGGGATTTCTACGGTTGAAAATTGAAATTTTAAAATTCAAACCCAAAGATGATTGCTGGAAACTCATTTTAACTTCTTTTTTCATCCATTTGTGTAAACATTACAACCCATGACAAATATATGAGCAGATAACAATTTTTATTCTCACGTACGTAACAAACTATGCTACAAGGGGAACGCTCTAACCTATATACGGTGTCAGGTTTGACTCCAAAAATTTCCTCCTCTTTCAGCTAGCAACTACCTTCCCACAAGCAAAATTTAACTATTTCTTGCGAAATCAGTGCGGCTTACACTGCTTACGAAGCACGACGCCAAAACTCCAAGTTGCTGTTAATTTTTTTCTCACCACACACAACCTCTAAGCACAGTCACCGCACGCCCGAAGTAAACAGTTAACTGCGAGTTCCGAGGAATCTAAACAAGAGAATCTTGCTTTCCTTAGTGGCGGCGGTTTTATTTTTACCCTAAGATAGGGAAGGTCGCGAGCTAAAATGACTCCGCGGGGAGAACTCTGGCTCCAGCAACTCCCGGCACAGGCGTTCTGCTCACAGGGTTTTCCTGGCGGCCTCCTACTGCGGCAATGCTGGGAGCTATCTTTTGTGCACCGCAAACACCGCAACAACGTTCCTCTGTCTCTCTAGAGCTTCATCCGAAATCGAGGTTGACTTCATATGAACCTTCAAACTTCAGAAATGAAGTTAACTTTTAGTTACCCGTGATATGTGTTCTGTATCTTATATTCAAAACGAGTAATGTATGCTCTAGTTTTTTTAAAACAGTTGCAAAGTATTCCTCACTAACAATCGCTACTTGAAGCCTACCTTATGTATTATTTTTCTCACGATATCTTTGAACACTGAAAACTGAATAATCCACTCAACAATCATTATCTGAAACCTACCTCAGGAATATTTTTGCTCAGGATCTTTGAACCCACAACGACCACAGCGACCAGCAAACAGCATCGGAATGAACCCTGAAAATATGAAAAATGAACATAGATGTTCAGGATAAAAATGTCGATCCCACTGGAGTGCGCCTGCAGGTAGCTTTGTTTTGACGCTCAGAAGGCTTCAGATTGTTTCAAAAAATATTCTCGAGGATTTTACAATATTTTAGGGCGCATCCGGAAATAAAAGGTGCATCCAAAAATTTTGCTACAGTCAAGGCTTTGCCAATTCCCCCGGTGAACATTTTTAATTCTCTGAATTTGTTTTCCCATTTGCAACGATGCCTTCCTCAACAATTTAAAGAGAACAGCTCTTGCCGAAAGTTCTGTACTGACAGATATAAAACGAGTATGTTAATGAAGAAACCGCAACAAAATTTTAGGCTGCTCTCTCGCTTCGTATATATTTTTCAATGTTCTTTGCTGGTCGTTGTGGAATATGAAGAACTAAAAAATAAAAAGCTATATATATATATTTCGTTCCCTTCAACAGGTTTCGCCTCTAGTGTTTCCAAAGTTTACGATATTTACCAAGTAATACTTTTTTAGAATATTGTCCTCAAAAAACAACGAATTACAAACGCATTTTGAGACATTCACTGAATAACGACTATTGGGGCATTTACTGCGTGATGACTTATGAAACATTCACAGGATAGTGACACCGACAATGGACGGAAACGTCAACTCAGGGAAGACTTGTATGATATCAACCGAGCAGTAAATTTAAAGATACTTACCGAAAATGAACTGAAATATTTACCCAGGGATGTTTTGTGTGGTATTTACCGATTCTGAAATATTTTTCTAGTTAACATCCATCTTTCCAATATCTAGGAACAGAAATACATAAATAAACAAGCATTAGATATTCCTAATGCTCTTCCTTCAGTCGTGATGACTAATATTGTCAAGTGAAAATTTCAACATAGTCTTCAACGCAGTCCAACGTTTCAATACATTGAAGCACTAGTAGAAACAAATACAGCTGTTCTTGACTGCAGGTCAATCATGGGAAAATTTTCTATCGTAAGCATAAGACTTAGGGGGTCTGAATATCGGTGTTCTGAATAAGAGTCGCCGCGTCAACGGAGTCGTAGCATATTACATAAGAGCCCTTCACTGGAACCTGTCATATTCTTAGGTGCTTGTACTCGTGCCGAAAATTAGCGTTTCGATCTACACCAACAGGAACTAAGTTCTGTGAACCAACCCTTCTTTCTCTCACTAACTTAGATAAAGTCAGCGCAAAGAGAAGAGCGAACCTGAATAAAGTCAGTGCAGCGAGAAGGGCTCACCTAAATAAAGTCAGTGCAGTGAGAAGGGAGTACCTAAATAAATGCAGTGCAACGAGAAGGGCTCACCTAAATAAACTCCGTGCAGTGAGAAGGGAGCACCTAAATAAAGTCAGTGCAGCGAGAAGGACGAACCTGAATAAAATCAGTGCAACGAGAAGGGCTCACCTAAATAAACTCCGTGCAGTGAGAAGGGAGCACCTAAATAAAGTCAGTGCAGCGAGAAGGACGAACCTGAATAAAGTCAGTGCAACGAGAAGGGCTCACCTAAATAAAGTCAGTGCAGTGAGAAGGGAGCACCTAAATAAAGTCAGTGCAGCGAGAAGGGCGCACCGAAGAAGTCTGTACGCACATTTCACCAGACCGGTACGCAGATACTCCACTGACACACGAAGCGAGCTCAATATAGTGCAAGACAGGCTCATAATTCGGAGTCTGAAGCGCCCGTCTACGCTAACGAAGCTTTGAATTCTATATGACCCCTTCAACCGAACTTGATAACAGAATGACGCAGTAATCCTCGCAGGATCGAGGGCGGATAAATTGATGGAACGGATACACGAATGATGGATAATAGGACAAGTCTCTCATGAAAGTCCAGGATTAGCGCGGGCGTAAGAGTATTCTTGGTGGAAGCTTGGGCGTTAGACTAACAGGATCTCGACTCAATATGATTAGGAAGACCAAATAAATCTACCCTATAACACGAAGTAAATTAGAAATACCGCCGCTTCGCAATTCAAAAAATCACTGGGGATATCCAATGCGGTTCATAGTGGATTGAATGAAACCTCAATCACCTTAATGAAAATTCATGAGAAACTCACAAACTTCAGAGGAAAAAGATCCAAGTTTTATTTTGACTTTTTCCCCGTTAATGGGTACAACACATCCAGAATGCAAAGATGCGTCACTGTCAGCGTAGCCTCACCAGCACACACCAACACCCGAGGCAGCCTCACCAGCACCACCGACTGTCTACACGAGCACCCGAGCAGCCTCACCAGCACCACCGACCGTCTACACCAGCACCCGAGCAGCCTCACCAGCACCTCTGCCTCAACAGGCAGAGAGATTCGGTTCACTCCTGAGGGACTCAGGCAGTGCGCATCATGTGCAGGTGTTGAGTGTGAAAGACGGGCGGTCAAGTTACTTGCGTGTTTGCTTGCGGGCTGCCGGCTTCTCAAGATAGTGCATCAGTGTGTTACTTCGCAAAAAATACCTTGAGAGCTGATGTCGATGCTAGTGCAGTAAACTCGTCAAGTACAGTATACGGACGGCTAACGCAAGTTCAGTGTAAGTGTCACTGAACTTACGTCATTCCAACATGCTTTGATGAATAATTTATTGAATATGTGTCATGAACAGTTTAACGCTCTACGCACGCTGCGAGTATGTTTATGGATATACGTCGAGTTGTGCATATCATTAAATGCACATTATTTAACACAGTTTAGTATAAAGCTGTAATTCAAAGCTCACTCATTAATATTCAAAAATACACGTCATCGTTACCTGCACGTAAATGATAGTACTAACTTGCACAATTTGCGTATTGACGAACAAATTACAATCAACGAGGGCCTCGAATTTTGAAAAATATGCTTCGACTTCCTAATGGCACACGTCGTGCACATATCAAAACCGACCTGATTTTCTAGGTTGAGCAAACGATGCTACACTCGCGTCATCATTATTCCTGAAAATTTGCTGCAGGACGGATGTATAATTCAACTGCTGCTGTCCACCGACATCACAAACACGCTAGCAGGTAAGAAACTTACTTGAGGAATGAGTATCTTCGCATCATCTCTTGTCTCATCATTGCATCTTACTCATCTACTACACGAGTTAAATTTCAAATTACCTTTCAAATAAAGTAAAAATTGTATTACTTGCATCTAGAACAGCTATTACGGAAGTCCTGAGTCTTGCTCGCGAGCACCAATGGTCATTAGCGTTAGAAACAATTCCAACGTTGTAAAAGTTCAGTAATCTTAGAAATGAATATCCTTCATTAGAAAATCAACAATCGCTTAAGAGCTTTCTGTGGCGCTCAAGAGCACTTAAGGAGATCAGAGTATAGTGTAAATCATTATTCTATTTGATTGTAGAAAAATTTGAATTTTGAGACCTTTAACCTGATATGGCGTGAGCTAGTGAGGAGCTGGAAGCCTTTAACACTTGGACTGAGGTGTGATCCACCGGTGGTCACTGAGGGGATTTTCACAATGCCGCTGACCAACTAGTAGTCACAAATTCAATTTTCATGAACACTTAAAGAAAACTAAATGAAGGACAATCTATTTAATGTTAATTTCTCAAAAATAATTTCTAACATTAACTCCATTATGGGTTGAACGTTGCTCTTCAGTTTAACCCGCCGCAGTTAACGTGTCAAGTTTCTGCTACGAAACTGTAACTACCTCGAAGTCTTCATTGCATAATAACAAAATTAACTTAGATAGAATTGCCTAAGCGACAACTAAAGCTTTGACCGAAGTTGTCGTTAACTGAGTTTATTACTGTTATTTATTACAGGTCAAATCATCAAAATAATGGGGTTCTTGTTGAACGTATTCCATCGGAAATCAGTGATGGAAATTCATGGAAATCATGCACACAAGATCAGAAAATTAGTCATTGTAGAATTAAGTTCTAGAAAGTATTTTTACAGTGGCCAATAAAGAAAATCACAAGGAAATCCGGCTTTAAGAAGCAGCCGAAGAAAAACAGTGTAAATCATATTATGGGTATTTTAGTACAGATCGATAGAGAAAATCCATGGAAATCGAGTTTCAAGTACATCAGAAGATATAAACGAAGAAAAATGATTTAAATATTCAAATATTTCAGCATCGATGAAAAAACGCGCATAAAATCAGGTTTTAAGTGTTTAACGGGAATGAAAAATGGTCCATCACTTTAGAAACACAACTCAAGGTCGCCAAGAAGTGACAGCGCCGAACACGGAGGGCCGCCAAACAGAAGACGGCTGTTTGCCTCATTTCAATTGCCTGGATGGAGTTGCCGCGCGCGCTTCAGATTCAGGCTTGAGCTCTCCATTGTAAGCCCGCTGGAAGACTGACACCTCAATTTAAAGGCGGCTCTTTCTTTAGCCATCACTTTTTCCCTATTTTATTAGAAGCCGAGGCTTCTTCGGCGACTTTTAATGGAAAAGACCGATTAGGACTTGAAGTTTTGGGCACAAAGCGGTGGCAGGCGTACGCGAGCTGACGGAAGGCAATTTGCGGCAAACCTATAATGAATTTCAGTCCGTCCCTCAAAAACTTTTAATTTTGAAGTGGCTTTCTTCATTTCTAATGCCGTGCTAATGCATGTAAAAACTGGGACGCCTGCGGAAAACTACCGGGTATGATTACTAGGTTTTCTTGGAAATTTTGCTCGGATTTTCCTTCAGAGGCAGATTAAATGGAGGAAGTTAGTCGAGATCAGATGTTCCTTCGAATTACTTCTTTGTCAAAACAACACCCGCTGCACTTATTTTTTTTTTTTGAAAGTCGTACAGAGGTTGAGTAGTTTCGGTGGAAACACTCAAATCGAGCGGGAATATTTTACTGTATTTCACTGTTAAACGATTAGCCTCCACGGTAACACTCTTACATGAAATTCTACGTGATTTTGTTTCTGCAACATGTGTGTCGTGTCGTGCAACACAAGTGCAGTATCTCGTCCACCATCCAGGACAACATCCAAAACTCCATCTCGTGCAACATCGAGATTATATTATTATTATTATTATTATGTAAGAGTTTTAGCCTCCCTTCACCACGACAAAGATGTTCAAAGAGAGGAAGGAGGAAGGCACCATTTAGTATGGAGTTGAGGGAACGCGGAATCCATGCACAAGGTGCATAGGAACAGTAAACCAAAAAAGATGTTCATGAAACAATAAATCGTTGAAGAATAAAGTAGTAGATGCTGAAAACAGGACAACAGTGAACCGAAAAAAGATGGTCCGTAACAAAAAGAAAAACCTATTCTATCTTAACAAAAAGGAAGCCTACCTAACCTTTAGCTCTTGCCCTTACATAGTCCCCATGGGAGCGCTAATAGATACAGTAGTTGTATCCTCCTGAGGGGTACAACATCCAGAACATCATCCAAAATTGCATTTTGTACAACATCCAGGGCAACGTAAGATTCTGCAGTGCCGCAACACCCACAGTGAGGTCAGGAACGACGTTCACGCAAGCGACGAGACAGCGAAGTTTGTAAATTGGACATCACTGCTGTGGAGCTCATGGCCGCGTGCTGTTGGCTCGTTTATTTCGTGAGTTAATTTCGCGGTCTCTGAAGCTACAATAAACGCGAAACAAAAGGAAGAAGTTAATTTTGCTGAACGTGAACATTTTTAAGAAAAGATATCAATTATGAGGCCTGCTCGTTAACACGTTCCCCGCGTATTGAGTACCGCTCGGTAAATTGCTCATTCACGTACCGTTATAAATAAATGACATTTCATGTTTCGCGATCTTTCTAAAAAATATCTGTCATCATACGAAATGAAACGTTATCGTGCGATTCCATTTTCATATTTTTCAGGAAGGACAAAAATGACTTCAAGCAGTAAAGTCGATTTTACAATTCAGCTATTCACAACCAAGCCAACCGTTAACGACCGCAGAAACGCGATGAACGTGTTAAATAATAGACTTAATTATAGTGGTTGTCAAAAATAAATTCAACGAATACGGTGAATAAGGAACGTCAAAAGATCGATGTTTTTTGTCCTGAGTTTGAACTAACTGAGACGCGTCTATGTGAAGTGTGTCCCATTTGAATCGTGAATAGATAAAGGTTTATCAAAGTGTGAGCCACAAGCTATTTAGGTGCTTTTTTAGTTTCTTCTCAAGAACAATGGTTAAGAGCTAATAATTTTTCAATATTCAATATGTGAAATTTGTTCGGCATGGAGACAGTCATTCCTCCGCAGTCAAAAAGATTCGACTTCAAAAGACAATCTCACGTATCGAAGTGGTATTTATCGAGTCAAATCGCATAGCAAAAACTGAGCATCCTTAAACGGACGCAAAGATGGGAGACAAAGCACATTCCATCAATTTGTAATGAGCTTCTTAATTAGCTATTGCGTCCCCGGCTATTAAAGTTCGGCAGTAACTTATTGACTCTAAAAGTTCAAAACCTTGCGGCGGCGCCGTGAGCATTTTGTGCCTTCCCTAATTAGGTTCAGCTCAAATTTCTGGGCAGTTCGAGTTCCACTTCAGTCCTGAGGCGGAATACTCGAATTTTCAGAAAGAATGTCAGTTTTGCGTCTTACTTGGTTTTGTGCTTAGCTTGCATAGGGTCAGCGGCAATTGTTCAAAACGGTTAGAGTCAAAATTCATTTTCAACACTTTGACTGTGACGTGACCCACCGATGGTCACTGAGGGGATTTTCATAATGCTGCTGACCAACCTGTAGTCCCGAACTCATTTTTTATGAAAACTTATTGAAAATTAAATGAAAGCACGATCCATTCGATGTGCATTATTTTTAGAAATGATCTCTAAAATAAGTTGAATATTGAACTTCAGTTTAACCCGCCGCGTTTAACGTGTTAAGCCAGAATCCTGAAAATAAATTCACGTTTTGAAATCTTCATGACATCGTAACCACGATCACATTTTGCGGCATTCACAGCTGCGTCCACTTATCTACATCTCTAAACTCAAAAGCAGCGCGCATACTTTAACGAACAGAGAGTGGTCTATTTTGGCAAGACTCAGTCGCGGGCAGCGTCTCAAGTCCTATAAAAGAAGAGGAGATGGCGTGCCAACCGTCGATGTCTGAGGTAACAGCATAATAACCTGGCTTGAACAAGCAGCGTCGGGGCGCTATGTGGCTCGTACAGTGATAAGTCCTGAAGGATACGTTCTATTCAGAGTAGCCGTTCATTGCATAATTGCTAGCGCAAACAAATCGTGTCTCTAAATTTATGTAATCATGCTCTGACGGACGTTAGGGCTTTCCAACGAGTACGTTCCGGGCAATTTTAAGCTTTTTTGCGCAGTCAATGTTTCAAATTCTACACCATTTTATTGTTTCTCAGCTCATGTTTTCTGAAATCAAAATAAAAAAATAGAAGTGAAATTCTCCACATCACTGTAGCCTAAATTCCCGAAATCCTCATTCAAAGTGTAAGGAATAATTGTACGTTATCTTTCTATCATTTTCAGTTTAACTCTCTGAATTTCCAAGCAAAGTTGATTTTGGAGTTAACGTAGAAATAAACCTTTTATCTACCTTACCTGAAATTTTATTTGGACAAATAACTGCGTATACAAACTTGAAAAATTAAACTAAATGTTCGGACAGACAACAAAATAGTAGTGGCCAACGTTGAGCTTTTATCACTTTCAAATTAATAAAACCGTTTTTCGAAGAATTGCTAAACGAAACAAAAATAGCCTAGCATCAGGAAGCAACCGTCTGTCTTTAAACAGCTTGAATCTCTCTCGACGCAAGAGTGACTTGCCGATTGTCCAGCTCAGCCAAACACTTCATCCTCATTTCTTAACCTGACAGTCACACTCTCCCCGCATCTGTTTCAACTAGTCCTAACTCGACCAAGTCAGGCATGGGGTGAGGTTGAGTCCTGCTCTGTCGGTCAAAGTACCGGGGTCTAGTGTGATTTAATTAGCGCATGCGCTTTGTACCGGGTGGGCAGTGTGAGCAATTCAAAAGGTTATTCTTAATACTTTGACTACGACGTGAGACACCGGTAATCAATGAGGGTTTTTATAATACTGCTGACCTGCCAGTAGTCACTAACTCAGATTTCATAAATACTCAATTAAAACTGGATGGAGGTACAATCAAGTTAAAGATTACTATTTTCAACATTGCGTGCTACAATTGACGTTAAATTTGAGTTGATAATTGAACTTTAGTTTTACCTGCCGCAGTCAAAATGTTAATACTAAATGATGAAAGCACCGCAGTTACAAACTGTGGCAAACTCTTCACGCTCGTAAGAAGCGAGGTCTACACGTGACGCTAGTTCCGGAAGTTCCTCGAGTGCCATGTTCGGTACAGACGCAAGTGTTGTGAAACTTTTGAATCTGTAGCTTTGTAGCACTGTAGAGGTATCGTACAGGGAGCTGAAAATCTAAAAAATTCATCTAAATCATTCACTCTCATTGTCTGATTTCCTTTCCTTTTGGAAAAAATAAAGCAAATATTTCACTTTTGTGATACATCCAAACAGAGGAGGCTCAATGTGGTAAACTTAAGCTTCAGTTTGAAATACCGTCCGGATACAGGAATTTATTATGTGCAGATTGTGCCAATAAATACGCAAGCACAATTTAACTACGAAGTGGTTAGAACTAACTTTACACAGCCAAATGCTACGGCATCTTCACCAGGAAAAGATAATGGGCATAATTTGAAATTGCCAATCACACCTCAGTTAAAACTTTGACCGCGACGTGAGCCACCGGTGGTCGAGGAGAGAATTTTCGTAATGCTGAGGAGCGACAATTAAGTAGTCACAAACTCAATTTATCATAAATCCTTAATCCTAACTAAATGAAGGCACGGTCCAGCTAATGTTAGCTTTTTTTCAAATTTCTGACTACAATTGACTTCAAATTTGAGTTAAATATTCAACTTTAGTTTAACTCACCACTCTCAACGTGTTAGGAAAAGTTCCTATATCGCAGTGTATATCGAGTGGGCCAAATGAAGTCATCCGATGTTGTTTGGCTTTAATTTTTTTTAAATAAAAAACCTCGATTCTGTGTTTTTAATATGTTTATTTGAACCTTTAAAATTATATTGTTCAAGTCGAGAAGATGATATCGGCCAAATGGGCGCCCCCACAATTGATTGCTATACGGGCTCTTTGTATGGCATTTTTCATCACTTCGGCGAGAACTTCGGGCGACAGATTCTCGCACTCGTGTCGAATGTTGTCCTTGAGTGCTTCCAGGGTCTCGGGCTTGTTCACATACACACGGGACTTCAAAAAACCCCACAGAAAAGGTCTGGAACGGTCAAATCGGGCGATCATGCAGGCCAGTCCAAATCGCCAAAACGAGAAATCAGGCGACCCGGGAACACCGCCTTCAGAATATCGGTTGTGGCTCGCGCACTGTGTGAGCGAGCCACAACCGATATTTACATCTGTCAACTTCACAAATGTAAATACAGATTTCGCATTGGCCGCAACCTGCACAAAAAAAAAGCATATTACAATGGGGTGACTTATTTTTGCCCACCTTGGAGTTACGTAAATCTACCCAATCTAGGATCTTTAGAATCCAATTTAAGAGCAGCAATGATGCCGGACATTTTTTAGCTCACAGCTACAAAATCCAGTCGAAAAACTTGCAAACTTCTTAAAGCGCTCCAAGAGCATCCTTCTTTTTGCACCAAAAATTTTTGGGCAGAAAATCATGGAAGTTTTTCTTCGGTTTTCCTTTCACAGATTAAAGGCCGCCAGCTAAAGCTGGACCCCGAATTGTGCGCTCCTGAAGCATCGACTGTCGGTCCAGAGACGGGATTTTCAACTAATTGGCAGCGACGTGGCGGTGCAGCTGCAGCGTAAATTTTCTTTCAAGTTGGTTAAACTACGCTTCGTGCCACAAAACGTGGTGTAGCCGAGCCCACTTAGAACAATATACTCTGTTAGCTATAATTCTAAGACGAAGTTAACACGTCAACTGCCGCGGGTTAAACAGAAATTCAATATTCAACTCAAATTAGAGTTAGCTTTAGATATCAATTTTGAAAACAACGTACATAAAATAGATCTTTTGGGTTTTCATGGAGTATTCAAAGCAATCGAGTTAGTGACTGCTGGTCGGTCAGCAGCATTATACAAATCCCCTCAGTGACCACCGGTGGTTCCCTTCACAGGAAACGTGTTTGCTACTTGAAAATCCAGCCTTATGTACGGGTCTGCGGATCAAATTCTGCATGCCTTTAAATGTTGCACATTACCACTTACGGCAGTCATCGCTCTTTGTGGCAGTCCTCTCCAAGTTGAAAATGTTGTATTGATCATCTAATGGTGACTCTGACATGTGACCCCCAAACTGAACCCAGCTACGTTCACGTAGATGAACTTCATCTGTGCTGGCAAATAGCCCCTTTCCTGTTTTTGCTGTGAACTACGCGTCGTTTTAATGTATTACTAGCTCTCACCATGACTTTCACCTACCGAAAAAGGAGCAACTCAAGTCGCTACGCTATTTTTCAATGTATTATCAAAGATTGTGATGATTTTTACCTAACGCATAAGAAGCAACTCAAGTGGCATGATCCCTGTCGAGTGATTGCTTATAAAACCCTGGACCCGAGCGATTATAAGAGTAGTCTGCGATCACCTCTAAAACATTACAACACCTACACTTTTTACTAGAATAACCAGATGAAACGAGTAAAGCTCCTTGCACTTCGTCAGTAATACATTTATTGTGCTCGATGAATGTCGCAGTTGATTCGAACACAGTTAGCCTGGTTGAAGCATAGACTTCAAATTTATTCGTGTAAGAGTAGCGTCTACCTAGAAGATGATCAAATTTTCCCATCTGTTTAATTAAGAGCTGGTCCTAAGTTCAAATTTCAGAGATCCGGTAATTCTCTAAAATCATGTCTTTAATTGGACGCACATCAGCATCTTCCATGAGATTGATCCCAGAATTTAGCGTCTGGTATGAGCATATTTCAGAAATTCATGCTAAAATTAAGCGTCGGGTACCGTCATCTTCTTAGAAATTCTTGCTAAAATGAAGCGACTGAGATCAGCATATTCCTTGAGATTGGTCCTAAAATTAGGTTAATCAGAAATAATTGGAGTTAATCAGCCGACTCGTTTTGTGTAGCGAGCGCAGCTCAGCGCCTCTTATTGAGGCTGGTTGGATTACACTTGGATTCTCTATGGTGAAGATTAGTCTAAAAATTACTGGCAAAATTGCCTCACAAGAGGAAGAATTACCCCGGAAAAAAGCGGCCCTGGATTACGTTCTGCAAATTACTGAGGCGGGCGCGGGTCTCACGGAACAGCGCAACGAGCGCCTCCGCCGCGCTAATTTCCCGTCCACAAGTCTGCCGGTATTTCTCGCACCAAAAAGAATTTCAAGTAACAAGTTTTTGCGTGCAAGATGTAATATGGGAATCTCCTCTAAAATAAATGACTCGGAAATGCGTTTGAATATCTTCTAACATCAATGTAGCGTCCCACATAGATACGTCTCGGAAAAATAACTATCGAGGAGAATGGATATGTCCAGCAACAATGAAGGACCAGCACACGAGTACGACTGATGAAAAATTGCTCTGTTTTTGTTTGCTTTATAAGTCTGGAGCCAAGAAAAAATACAAAAGTGGAAGACCTAGGATGTCTCTTTATAGATTTTTAGTCGGCAAACACGAAAAGCCAGGAGCGAAGGCAGACAAACTCTCACGTACTTGCTCTCCTGTATCTCTTTGTCTCTCAGAACACTCAGCAACCCTCACTTTTGCGAACAACACATTGTGCGTATTTCCCGGGTCTCAGATACGTTCTGGTGAAAACGGATTTTTATTTTACTTCGCAGAGAGCATTAGCACGGAGCTCTTTTAAATCAAATGAAGTAAAGAACTTTGTTTTCAAAACCGTAAACTTCGAGTGAAAAAAGGCTAGATGTCGCACGTGTTCAAAACCAGTTTCAGGAGTCTGCTTCTGACTTCACCGCAAAAGCTCCCTCCACAAAAGCTGTAGAAATGCCAGCAAAAACAGAGTAAAACATTAATGACAGCTCAAATGTTCCCTTCAAAAGATACAGATTTCCAAGCGGCGAACGTGCCTCGGCGGCAGTTTGGGAGGCAGGAGAGCAAACTCGGGCGTTCAGAGAAGCACAGCATGTCCATGGAGAGAGTGTTCAGACCTCAGTACGCTTCAGCTTTTTTAATCTTGCATTCTAAGCACTTCATTGCCGAGGACGTCTCCGAAAATGACTCAAAAATTATTACCTCTAATGAAGCTGGTCTTGTGTTGTTCTTAAAATTTCTCCTCATAATCGTTTGGATGAGTGTCCTACCGAAAATCAAGACTCGCCGAATAGTGGGTAATCATGAATGTCAAAATTTGAAATTTGCAGAGCAAATCTCAAATTTTAATCTATAAAAAGCAAATTTGCGAGAGAAAAGTTTCCTGTGTCAGGGCTTACTGAGGCTGAAATTAGAATGTCCTGCCTCGCTACAGAGGAAAAGTCTCTAAAGATAAATGGAGCTGCGATGTGTTTCTGTAACCTCTATAACCAGTGATCAAATCACACGCGTTATAAACTTTACAATTTCTCAGTGCGTGCAGAAAGCTTCAATAACCAAACCGCTTTTTCCTCAGAAACACAGACATCAAAACTACCTTTGAAGAACATCTCAGTGAACCAATTTTTTCAAGCGAAGGAAGCCCTTAACCTTAAAGTAAAGTTTACCCGAACCCCGAGCATCTGTCTGTGCATAGCGCTCTAAAGCGGCTGTTTTTTGGGCTGAACGTTGGCATTTTCGCTCAGTAGTTCCTGAGAAGACAGCAAGATTACGTGAGAGTGAGAATTGCGTCTGGAGTGCTCCGGAGCGACAGCTGCGGTAGGCGTCGAAATCAGTGGAAGCGAATTCAGAAGAAGGGCCTGGAGAAGACAGCCTCGGAGTGCTTGTCAAAACCAGCGCGCCGCGGCGCTGCAAGGCGTCTTGTAACAGTGAGAGCTTTTCTTCACCCGTGTTTCTACCTAGCTACATAGCATCCCTTTAGCCTCCTAGTTTCCTATTGTTCGCTTGCAGTTTATAATTCACTGCAGAACATTACTCTTTTAAGCAACGGAGCTCGTTTTCAGTGTATTTTGGCACACGGTCGTAACTGAGATGGGCAGCGTCAAAGAGTAATACCCACAATAAAGTAATTGTTTTGAAGTTTCAGTTACTTCTATGAATAAATTTATAAATGGCTTGATGTTTCATATATCTCGTATATCTCTTTGTCTTCCCCAATTTTCTAAGCCATGCAAAAGCTGTTATTTAAACCATTTCAGTGGCATTATTTACAAGGAGAACATAACCAAACGTGTGCCTTATGGAAACGATTTGTGAGAACATTAGCTTATAAATGCTTTATAGATCCAATTTCTGAGGAGAATATCACTAAACGAATGTAATTAGTGAGGAGAACATAACTAAACATATTATTTATCCCACCATGCCTTAAAGTTTTAATCCAACATGATTCAACTTTCAAAAACAATTTCATACGCTTGTTCAAAGGCACAGAATAAAAACCTCCACTGTGAATTTCACATCCCTGCGTTTATAATTAGTCCAGCGGCAGTATTGATAGTAAGAGACATCGTTGGAAAATTACGTCCTATAAGACACACATAGAAAAGAATCTCGCAGTTATCTTCGGACGATTGGCCCTCGCTCCCTCATTTGACATAGGTATCAAAATCCCCATGTACGTTAATCAACTAAGTATCACATAACGATTGACGGTGGGTCATTAAAAAATGTTCAGTGATTTCCTTTTTATTCTAATGCGTAAACTTCGACTATTTTGTAGAGTTTATAAGTTAGATAAGGATCTTCATGTTAAGACATTCTAAAAACCAAAGATGGCTTTTGTACTACCTCTATCAGAAATTAACTGTTTTTCTTTCTTTAAAAGGACTTCATGGCTCGCAGAGCATGGAAGTAGACGCTAAAGTGTTTTTCTCTTTCTCTTTACAAGGACTTCAGGGCTGCATAGCATTGAAGTAGACGCTAAAGTGTTTTTTTCTTTCTCTTTACAAGGACTTCAGGGCTGCATAGCATTGAAGTAGACGCTAAGTGTTTTTTTCTTTCTCTTTACAAGGACTTCAGGGCTGCATAGCATTGAAGTAGACGCTAAGTGTTTTTCTCATTCTCTTTACAAGGACTTCAGGGCTGCAGAGCAGGGAATTAGACGCTAAAGTGTTTTTTCTTTCTCTTTACAAGGACTTCAGGGCTGCATAGCATTGAAGTAGACGCTAAGTGTTTTTCTCATTCTCTTTACAAGGACTTCAGGGCTGCAGAGCAGGGAAGTAGACGCTAATATGTTTACCTCTTTCTCTTTACAAGGACTTCAGGGCTGCAGAACAGGGAAGTAGACGCTGGACCTCGTAACAAGAGCTGAATCAGCAGCTCTGCACTTACTATATCAATCCGCATAAAGCTGTGAAGAATTTGCATTTGCTATATAAATCCGCACACACGTACCGGGCTTGTTTCGCAAGGCTACGTGTGGCACTTTCTCATCATCAGAACCATGTTTACTTATCAGCTATTGCAGTGTTTCTGCGAGAGTAATTTGCATTTATCATGATTGCACGTAATAAGAAATGCAGCTCATGTAAGTTTATTTTTCTTCCCCCTGTCGAGAGTAGGAGTAACTAAACATCAAAGACCATAAGACATACAATTGGGAAGGGTCTCCTTTCAAATCTCATCTTTAAAATACGCGTTTGGCAATATTATACTAAAAAACCGTGTTCGTGAAAGGGTTGATTTCAGTTGCCCTCCCTCATGAAGGGCTTCTCACGGTCATAATTCTGACCAGAGAGTATTTAATTTCGAGTAAAATTTGATCCCTGACCGCAGCATTAGTTGCTAGCAGCAAGTCACTAGCATTTTATCGTAGGACATGTAATTATATTTCCAATAGAGCTATTCATCGAGAATCTTATTCGTAGAATAAGAAGAAGAACTAGAGTAAAAACGAGCATGACATTTATTGCAAACGTTTCGGAATTACAATTCCATCATTAGTGCTGAAACAAGAGAAAAAAAATTGTCAATTTTTAAAAAAACAAAAAAGACACATTTATTAACTAGAGGAATTTTTCTCCTCCTATTTTAGCCCTAATGATGGAATTTTAATTTAAAAACGTTTGCAATAAATATAACATTCATTTTTACTCTGGTTCTTCTTTTTTTCTACGAAGTGTAATTATAACACACGACGATTCGTTCGGGAAAAATCGGTAAAACATTGCAGGGTATATTTCGACGTTCGTCGACCATGCCACAGCAACTCTAAAAATATTCTAACTGTACCGATACGTCGATGAATATTTATATTCAATGTATACACGGAATTATGTACGCCTTTGCAACGTGTTCGATGGACGAAAAAAATGTTGGCGTATTTTTTCATTGGTGTGCTTTCACATGTTTTCTGACGGATTGTTTCCGTTTTCGCAGCGATTCAGAAATGTTCAGAAAGAGCATAGAAGAAAGAGATGCAGATTATTTCTAAAATATTGCTCAAGGAATCAGTGAAATATATAGTTTCAAACCAATTGTATTCTTGTTTCTTGATATTTGGTGAAATTGTTTTTGAGCAACTGTCGCAACTGAATAGTTTCGATGCAAATTCGTTGTTTTTACCCTCTGTGGAATAATTTAGGTTAATTTTTACCCTCAATGAGATCCTTCTAAACCAATGCTGCTTGTATTCGTGTCCTTAATTAAACGGTTCGAAAATAAATGTTTATTTTTTACTGAACAAATTCCTAGTTCGCATACAGCACTCTAGGAAATTTATTCGCTGGTTTATATTTACTGAAAATTCTGTTACACTGAAAAATTAACTCTTTAGATTGAAAAATAAAGTGTACATGTTAGCTATACATCTTACAAGCCAATCGAAATATTTAATACTTGTAAAATATTTCTTGTATGAAAAATCAAAATCATTGAAGGATCTGCTAATTTTATTCATAGAATACATTTAGAGCAAATATTGTAGTCTGATAACGTACCATGAAAACAAGAAAATAACCAGACCGACAGAAAATGAAAAAATAACAAAAAGCTGTCATTTTGATCAAAAATACTTATCCATAAAGAATGTATGTTTTTATTTATAACCTATGCGCTTAGTATTACTTTCTTCCCCAATTTGTACCGTAAGAAGTAGATTAGTTTGATAAAATAGTGAACCACGACTAGTTTGGTGAAATAGAATTGGGAAATAGCAGTGATGAGGAAATTAACTATTTCTGTACATATCAGCTACTTCAATATGAATTAGTAGGATAATTAAAAAATTATCTACATTAATAAAAATTGTACAGTTAATAATCATCTGAATCACTTAGTTTCGTTAAAAATAATTATCTATGTAAAAATATTAGCAAAACTCAAGCTATGTTCTCAAGTTAAACTCGTACAATTTACTTAAAATCCTCTAGTTCAGTTAAAATCATCTGAATCGCAAAAATCAATCAATAAGTCTGGTAAAAAGAAATAGTTCGGTAATAAAATCGACTGTTTAAAATTTGACTAATTTGTGAAGCATTTTTCCCAGAGTTTTATAACCCAAATGGTTGAATGGAGCATAAGATCTGACGCACTCTATATGGCATTAGTCAACCCATGATCTGCTAAAGATAGCAATTATTTTCGCTTTTCTCTACTACCTCACAAAAATTGCCATGTCTAGTTAAATTTGATTAACTTATGCCTACCAAACACAGGAATTATTTTCACTTCCTTTCTAGAAATCATTTTCTCCAGTTAAATTCGAGCCTAATCAAGTTATAATTCAAGCGCTGTTCTTTCCTGACGACCCGAATGGAGTTTTCATTGAGGTATATTTTTCTGAGCCAAGACGCAGCGAGCCATTCTACGAGTGTAATTTGAATTTCCACCTCGGACTACTCTACATTCATTTAATTCGTGAAGAGGCATTTGTGTGAAATTATGGGCAGCGTGTGACCCTGACGCGAGATAGGCGCCCAAATTGGGTGCTGCTATAGCGTGAGGTCTGCCACATTACATATAGCGTGAGGACTACCTCTAGCTAGTACTATAGCGTGAGGTCTGCCACACTATAGCATGAGATCTACCTCTAGCTAGTACTATAGCGTGAAGTTAGGTTATGTAAGGTTAAGTTATTAATGGATATTATTTATTTTCACACATTTATTCTGGCGATAAACAATTTGTACCCCTCAAACTGCACCTGTGTAGGCAATACATGGCGGTAAACCTCACGCTATAGTACCACCCCCAGATTGTCTCTCTAACTTCCACAGAAGTGGTAGTAGATCCGATCAAATCTTGTTTTGCAATATATTCCCATGATTTAGGCCTCTTTCGCAATCGAGCTATCACAAGATTCAAATAGAATGTTTTATTTTCCATTTCATTTGGATTTGATGTTCTCTGTTTTATGCCGTTTAGTCATTATGTAATCATTAGACAACAAGAGAAAAGTCTGCCTCGCTACAGAGGAAAAGTCTCTAAAGATAAATGGAGCTGCGATGTGTTTCTGTAACCTCTATAACCAGTGATCAAATCACACGCGTTATAAACTTTACAATTTCTCAGTGCGTGCAGAAAGCTTCAATAACCAAACCGCTTTTTCCTCAGAAACACAGACATCAAAACTACCTTTGAAGAACATCTCAGTGAACCAGATTTTTCAAGCGAAGGAAGTCTCTGCGTGTGCCATGAGCCCAGTTATGTGAGGAGGAATAAGCAGCAGTAGTGTTAAGAAAAATACATCACCTGCAGATAGAACTTTGTATCGATAAAATCAAATGAAGATTCTCCCATTTCAACTAGTATTCAGATTTGCGAGCTTGTAAGCTGCTTTCAACGTTCTTTGATTACATCCAGCTATGCACGGACACACTCCCTCTCGTATCAGTTGGAAAATTACGGGATTCATTATTTTCCTCGAATTCATTTTCCAGATTTGGATGACAAGCAAATAGCATCCTAATAACCACAGCGATAAAATATTGTTGTGCTCGGTTTCATGTATACTTGTGCACTGCAGTGAAACTCGTATCAGAAATACGGTCAATAAACATCCTTATAAGCTTGACAGAGAGACGGAAGAAGCGACCACCAAACAAATATATAATTAAATAACCACACAAAGGGAATTCTTAGGTAAGATATCAATCACTTGTTCCTATCATCTTCAAGGCAAAGTTTTTTCCGCATTCATGGATAACTTATTGGCTACCTATATGAATAACATACCCGCGCAGCTGTAAAAATGCCTTCCTTATTTATAGATGCGCATGCGAATAACATATACGCGCAGCGGTTAGAATACATTCCTTATTCATCCTGCAGTCATTCCGTATTCAAAAAATACATCCCGTATACATAGATACGCATGGGGATAAGATACTCGCGCAGCTGTAAAAATAAAGCCACTACCAGGTAGGAACCGACACACTGCGAAATGGTCAACGCACCGCCCAAGGAGTGCACACACAAAGAGCCCCTCACCAAGCCCCCCAGCGAGTAAGGCGTTCCAGTCCTAGTGGTCACATCAAAATGCCGCGCATTCCTGACCGGAAAGCTTTCCCAAAAAAACGCCCTAAAATAAACATCGTTCTCAAGAAGAGAGAAACTGAAAACATCTAGGTCAGGATTTTATGAGCTCGATCGAAGTAACCTACAGCTTTGGTTTCCAGGATTCGGATGCCATAAACGAAGAGAAAGACGGAATTTATCGAGGATTGAATTCCACGCCTTCCGCGCTGTAAAAAAGCAAAGAAAGCATGTCGCTTTTCAGAAGACAATCGTAACCTACGTTGAACTTACGACTCGTAATGGAAGGACCACGAAAAGCTTCAAAGAATATTTTCTTGCATATGGCTTCTGCTCATAGTCAACTTTGACTCGAACGTATTTTAAGGATTTTGTCGATTGTAAAACTGGGAAACCGCTTCCGAAAAATTGAACGTGTTTTTTAAATTTTCACGCTTAGCTCTCCTTTATGATGAACTAGACATATTTTGAGATTTTATCGACTGTAAATAGTAGGAAACCATTTTAAAAAATTGAACGCGTTTTTTCAAATGTTTCCGCTTAGCTCTCCTTCATGAAGAACTAAACATATTTTGAGATTTTATCGACTGTAAATAGTGGGAAACAGTTTAAAAAATTGAAGGCGTTTTTTCAAATGTTTCCGCGTAGCTCTCCTTCACGAAGAACTAGACACTAGAGCGCTGTGTGTTGACAGAGCAGCAGACTCACGCACGTAATGAGGAACTCGTTATACCAAAACCCAATTAGGAATGACCCAATCAGAAATTACAGTCGATAACAGCGCCGAGCATTGCTGAACTCCGCTGTTCGTTGCTACTGTCGACAGTGATATCCGAGTGGGGAGAAACCTTATATATAGATGGGACATATAGGACTGAGCAGTAGCTTCTTTTCTGAATAGAAATATTCTTAAACACCAGCGACGTCTACTTATAGGATGTTAAATGTCTAGTATGTAACTAGCGTAACATTCTGTACCACAGGAATAGTACAAACAAAACATGAGGCAAACTTTCTAATAGAAAATTATTAATTTTATAATAGTATCTTTCATTCCAGCCTTCACAATTTCGAAATCAATTTAGTTTCAGGGATTATAAGCTTATCAGATAATTACCGTCTAACTACGCAAGTATTATAGTCAATTGAATTCAGGCGCAGGTGGGAACAAAGAGTATTTCAAAGTTTTGTTACCAAATCTCTTATTTGCTACAGAAATGCCTTCAGCAATATTTTCTCATATCGAGAAATAATTTGTGGTTGAAACCAAACTTTTGAAAACTTTGTGATTCTCTCTAGAGGTAATTCATTTCTCTCTCTTTCAGCATTTGTTCTCGGCGGCTGAAGCGAACGTTGCGCCTGGCTTTTAGCTTGATGCGATTACTTTATCTAACAGGTATTGCAGATGATGATCTCCAAACGGATGTGGCCTTCAATTTAGCTCCCTACTTCACGTTCGCAAGAATTAAGTCATCCTCTAACTTTCCCTCGCGATCCACTCAGCACCAGCAATTCCTGACCTTGCGTTTTTCGATCGCGAAGCTTGCAGGCACGATTCTTTTTACGTATGCAGGACGCAAACCGTTTTCTGAGCATTTTCTGCCCCGGAAGAATTTACTCTCCCTTACTTTGTTTCAGGCAGCAAGAATTTCAAATACCATTCGTCTTTCTGAATCGCATTCTTCGTTTTTTTGTCCGATCTGTCCGTTCAAGACCGCACGGAGCCTCATCTAGATTCTTCAAACTCCCCGTTGTCTGCTTCGCGGCTATTTCAATACTTCTTGCTGCTCCTCTTGGGCTTCACGCCACTTTTCTGTTCTCTCCTTCCCCTACTTTTCACACAGCTCGTTCTATTTTTCACTCAGCTTTCTCTATTTTTCTTACTGACGTCTATACTTTTCTCACTGCCATCTCTAGATTTTATTCGGTTTTCTAAATACACTAAAACTTAATCTCCAAATTTCGATCGTCCATCTCTGTACATTAAACTATCGTCCCTAGGATTCCGCACAGCTTTCTCTTCGCACAGCTTTCCTTGTGTTTGCTACTCTTCACTCAACTTTCTCTTCTTTTCACTTGCCTCCTCGATTTTTCACTCAGTTTTCTCAATGCTTCAAACTAGATTCTCGACATTTCGGTCGGCCATCTCCGCACATTACAAGGCCTCCTCTGGACTTCTCAGGGCGTTCTCTAAACTTCACACGGCCTCCTCAAAGCGTGTGCAGAAGGTCGAGTCGGGCGCTTCCTATGGCCATTCGATAGCTTTGCCAATCATTGCGTAGTCTTCTTTTTTGGTTAGCAGCTCCGGAACTGCGCCAGCAAGCGACCTTTGAGTGTCGCCGACGTTGTCCGGATTGCAGCGCAATGGAAGGAGCCGGGCTAAAACTTGTGTGTGCGTGTGTGTTTTGGTGCTTCGTTGTCGGCAAATTTGCGAGAGAAAAGTTTCCTATGTCAGGGCTTACTG
This sequence comes from Morinoia aosen, assembly GCA_030386875.1. Taxonomy (NCBI): domain Eukaryota; kingdom Metazoa; phylum Arthropoda; class Malacostraca; order Amphipoda; family Talitridae; genus Morinoia; species Morinoia aosen. The sequence goes on from CM059558.1 coordinate 24,457,572, forward strand.
AGGCTGAAATTAGAATGTCCTGCCTCGCTCCAGAGAAAAAGTCTCTAAAGATAAATCGAGCTGCGATGTGTTTCTGTAAACGAAGCTGGACGTCCACGGTATTTTCTGCGCGGGCCTTTGAAGGTTGAACTGTCACGGTTGGTTTGATGTCTTTGAAATTAGATTCCTATTTTAATTCTGCGTTCAATGGCTTAGTTCAATGCTGGGCCTGATTTTTTAAGTCTTTAAGTACAAATTGAAATGACAAATCTTTTTGCAACGAAAACAATTAATTAAGTAATTAATTGTCCTGTCAATTGGTCCCTGCGCACGTTTTGCTCTGAATTGAGAGGACTTTTATAAAAAATTCTTCCCTTCGTTAACGAGGAAAGAGTTGATTGGCTTCTCTTGATCTATTGATGCCAATAATTAGCGCCGGCTTCAAATGTCGAGTTAATCATTTAAGAGCTTGCACCGTAATGTAAGCCTTTGAAAGCGTTGCTGTTATAGAGAATTTGTAAAAATAACTCGAAGGACGTCTGTCACCGTTTTTAAGAGATACCTGGACTAGGCTGCAAACAGTACGAACAGCCTGATTCTCTCCAAAAGGTCGTTAAGTTTACACTGATAAAAAAATCAAAATTTAGTAGAAATAGTTTTAGACGCAAAGAAATTCTGGAGGTATGAATCACTTATACTTCATTATCCTAACTTTTGACTTGAATGTGCACTTGTACGAGAAAAAGGACATTCAGCTGATCACAAATAATCGATCATTTGTTTTAGCTCATAGAAGAATGCCTGTCTTCACTCTTTGACACAAACCATTTACCGACTTGGCCATTTACTTTCAATATTACGAACATTTTAGCTGAGTGCAGGCAAGTGGATGGGTTCACTCACACATTCTAGTTGAGTGAGAACAAGCTAATGAGTTCATTCGAACATTTAGATGAGTGAGGACAGGCTAATGAGTTCATTCGAACATTTTAGCTGAGTGAGGACAAGCTAATGAGTTCATTCGAACATTTTAGTTGAGTGATGATAGGCTAATGAATTCATTCGAACATTTTAGCTGAGTGAGGACAAGCTAATGAGTTCATTCGAACATTTTAGTTGAGTGAGGACAGGCTAATGAGTTCATTCGAACATTTTAGTTGAGTGAGAACAAGCTAATGAGTTCATTCGAACATTTTAGTTGAGTGAGGACAGGCTAATGAGTTCATTCGAACATTTTAGTTGAGTGAGGACAGGCTAATGAGTTCATTCGAACATTTTAGTTGAGTGAGAACAAGCTAATGAGTTCATTCGAACATTTTAGTTGAGTGAGGACAGGCTAATGAGTTCATTCGAACATTTTAGTTGAGTGAGAACAAGCTAATGGGTTCATTCGTCCAAATTACCTGAGTACGGACAAGTCAATAGATTTGCTTAAGGTCGGTGGTGTGGAAGTATCGCAATATTTCATGAGGAAAATTAAGAATGACGCCTCTCTTTAAAAGTTCTCGACAATTGAATTACACTTGCTGCGACATGTCGTATTTGAAGTGGCTACACTGGTGACAGCGATTGCAACGACAAAGTTTCTGTGTCTCGTGGAACATATGTGACAGCATAATTACCTGTGGCATGGATGCCTAGATCACTGACACCTAAAGTTTCAAAACATCCGTCTTCAGTGAATTTTAAGTCCTCGTGGGGAAATTGATCTAGCGAGAGCGTAATTAATGAAAGAACGTACATGAAAAAAGGGGAAAAATGTCTAATTCATGAGCAATTTTTGTTTTCAGAAATAGTTCCAGTGTCACAGGCAGACCTCCTACACGCAGTTAAGGTTATTCAACTTGTACGACGGAACACGGTTGTCAAGAAATGCAAAGCTCTTGACATGTTGACCGCGATATGTTAAACTAAAGCTCAATATTCAACTGAAATTTATGGTCAATTGCAGTACGCAAGTTTGAAAATACGAGTAGCTAACATTAACTGGATCGTGCTTTCATATGACTGCAAGTATTTATGAAAATTGAGCTTGTGACCACTGGTCGGTCAGCAGCATTATGAAATTTTTTTCCTTGTGTACTAGCGGCTCACGTCGCTACTAACGTGATCTCTTTCTCCCAACCGCAGCACAGCAATGGGCTAAGACGCGTACAACACGTCCTGGCTTTCTCTTCGTAGTGCCTCTCGATGTTCATTTATTTAGGTATAACTGCCATATATAGAGCCTCAGCGTGCAGGGAAATTAGAGTACCTGCCACAAATCTAAGTCTATGAACTTCAAAATTAAATCATGGGCAGCAAGAGCCATTGTACACGAAACTCATGCGTGCTGGAAGGTCGGATTGCTTGAATTTTGGAAGCACCAAATGATTCTCGGTGGAACGGTCGCAGGCGCAAGTCTCAAGCAGTCCTGCCTGCCCCACTTGAACGTCCACGGTGTTAACCTTGTCTAGTGTGTCGCTTGCCTCTGCGCTTATTGTTAGTTTCACTTAATTTGTGGCACTCAGGTAACTCACCTACCTCGTCATGTCCGGTTCAATTAACCTCCACTTTGGTTTATCCAAGTTTTAGTGTGAAAAGTTAGCATTCTCACGCAGAAGAAATAGCTCCATCTAATCAAAACGTTTCCCGGAACCAATAACTCACAAGATTTTACCACCACAACAAAGTTTGGCAGACGTCATTTTCTATTTTCATTTCTTTTAAAAATACAAGAACTATTGACAAATGTTGATCATAACAATGCATTTTTCTGGTCGCTTTCTATGCACTTTGCTGCGCATCGCTCACTCTGACACCCTCTCGCTGGACCATCAAGTTACCAGACAATTTGCGTAGCGTAAAACTCAAGTCGCGTCATAATTAACGTTCACTGGAGCACAGGGTTCAGCGTTGAATGTTCGTATTCAAAAATGCCTGGACGTAAAAACGTAGAATCTTATCTTGATTTTCCTTTTTAACTCATGTCATGGTTTTTCTTGAAATCGAACAAGTGTTAATGAACAAATAATGACCAGAACATGAATACGAGGCGAGGCCAAGTCAAGTGAACGTCTCTGCGTGTGCCATGAGCCCAGTTATGCGAGGAGGAATAAGCAGCAGTAGTGTTAAGAAAAATACATCACCTGCAGATATAACTTTGTATCGATAAATTCAAGTGAAGATTCTCCCATTTCAACTAGTATTCAGATTTGCGAGCTTGTAAGCTGCTTTCCACGTTCTTTGATTAAATCCAGCTATGCACGGACACACTCTCTCTCGTATCAGTTGGTTTCATGCATTCGTACAGCTGTGAATTTGTGCATGGAACAGCTCGATGACTGGCGAAATTCCTGGTTCATAAGCCTTGGCTTTCCCTTCCAAGTATGTAGACAGTCACACACATCATCGCGCATGCCAACAATCCCACACATCATCGCGCATGCCAGCAATCACACACATCAACGCGCATGCCAGCAATCACACACATCATCGCGCATGCCAGCAATCACACACATCGCGCATGCCAACAATCCCAAACATCACAGCGCATCTCCCACCAAAAAAAATCGGCCAATAACTTTCAATCCTCATGTAAATCAAATTACATTCAATAGTCGCACACCCATCGAGCATGAGAGTACTTATGATTTATTTACATTAAAGCATCAAAGCGAGACACCAAGCACACTGCAACGCACGCACGCTAATGAGCTGAGCTTAGCGAAGAGCAATTTTCAGAGAGGAATTTCATGGCCAGGTCGCCACGGAAAGTGTCCCCGAGTAATGCAAACTTCACACATCACTGTCACGCTGAGCCTCCTTATAAGCCAAACTCTTGAACTTATTGCCTATGAAAAATAAATGAGTTAAGTTAGACGAGTGACTGACTGCCAGAACAATGCCTTCACTTAACTTTAAGTGAACGTCGAAGTTCTAATACAAGCCAGACTGAGTTGGGCGCCAGATCCGTCTACTGGGAAGATTATGTTGCAATTTCGCGCTCAAATATGATGCGGAATTGGGATTCTTTGCCGTGGGAATTTATAGTCAAGTCTACGCGAGGAGCGCTCGGTAATATGTCTTCAGGTTAGGCAATAGGCGCTGGTCGTTTAAACGTTCATTGATTGTTTAAGAAGTGTTTAGCGATTGTTTCTGGTGATAGTTCACGTGCAAAATTTCCTTGTAAAAAAGTTTGTAAAATATCAATTGCGGTAGTTCTTACGGTCACGTGTAGCTGAAGGAACGAGAAGCAAAATAGAAAAACACTAATGAAAAAGTGATGACGAATTGATTTTAAAAATAATATCCCGAATATCTGTATAAACAATCGGGAAAAGTGTCAGGAAGATAAGTTCAATTAAATGAAGGTAGGAGTAAATACTGCAGTATTGATGCAAAGTAAACGTTGAAAAATTATTTCATATTCAGTCAAGGGAAATTTCAACATTAACCAAGAGGAAGGAGTCTAAATGTTCCAGAGCTTCGCAAATTGAAATTATAAAATCGGGGTTCGAGTTCCATCACCGTAAAAAATAACGTACATTTTATTACCGCATTTAGAGCCTCAGTCAGTGCATCAGGTGAATGTTCGTTAATTCTAACCACTCGGACAATCGAGTCCACGTACGCAACAATAATAACAATTATTGTGCCTCCAGAGCAAAAGAGCTGAAAAACCTTTCTGTCACCAAGACATATCCTCTGACAAAACGGCGACTTATTTAACCCATAAGAAAATATCACTGAAAGTTATGTTTTTTTACAGTTCATCACGCGCTAAAAGACGAATAACGATGCTTGTCATATATACTGAAACACTCAATCTATAAAATTCTATAACGCTGTTTATTTTTAAGAAGCAACGTTTCGATGTACGAACATCATCTTCAGGCTGAAAAATACAGAGTAAATTTTTCAATAACAGCTGTAAAAATGTAAATCAAATGCAAAAACAAAATCAGACGCAGTTGAACTGGAAAAATTCCGTAAGGTTGAGAATTTAGAAAAGAAACTATGTAGGTTACCTTGTTACAGAGGCAAAAAAAGAAGGCTGAGCACATCGTACATTACAAATTGGAAACCGAAAACGCAATTTCACGGCCCATCTCAAAAAAGATTTGTACCTAAAATATTGCTAGTTTCGATCCCCTTTTAAAGAGTTGGAGTCTCACTGCCCTATTACAATCAAAAATTCTTATCAAACGAGTCTTTTAAAACAAGTTAATACCTTCTCTAACAGAGCTTTCCTTGCATTTTCCTGCAAATAATTTCACAAGTTTACCATATTAATCTAAACACGGAAATGGTTACAAGATTATTATTGGAAACTTTGTTCTTTGATGGACTTAAAACTGACTTCATTTGATGAAGTTCTCATATACAAAGCCGATTGTGCATTTTATAGCATGGAAGTTTAATTGCAGCGCGAGTCGCAGCCGCCAGGCACTTCATTTTGCGCAAACCTGCTCAGCTAAATTCAAGGGGAGATATTATAGGCCTGTGTTGTACAGCACACACGCTGTGTCTGAGGTGTTACAGGTTTGTGTTGTACAGCACACACGCTGTGTCTGAGGTGTTGCAGGCTTGTGTTGTACAGCACACACGCTGTGTCTGAGGTGTTACAGGCCTGTGTTGTACAGCACACACGCTGTGTCTGGGGTGTTGCAGGCTTGTGTTGTACAGCACACACGTTGTGTCTGAGGTGTTACAGGCTTGTGTTGCACAGCACACACGCTGCGTCTAAAGTGTTGCAGGCTTGTGTTGTACAGCACACACGCTGTGTCTGAGGTGTTGCAGGCTTGTGTTGTACAGCACACACGCTGTGTCTGAGGTGTTGCAGGCTTGTGTTGTACAGCACACACGCTGTGTCTGAGGTGTTGCAGGCTTGTGTTGTACAGCACACACGTTGTGTCTGAGGTGTTACAGGCCTGTGTTGTACAGCACACACGCTGTGTCTGAGGTGTTGCAGGCTTGTGTTGTACAGCACACACGCTGTGTCTGAGGTGTTGCAGGCTTGTGTTGTACAGCACACACGCTGTGTCTGAGGTGTTGCAGGCTTGTGTTGTACAGCACACACGCTGTGTCTGAGGTGTTGCAGGCTTGTGTTGTACAGCACACACGCTGTGTCTGGGGTGTTGCAGGCTTGTGTTGTACAGCACACACGTTGTGTCTGAGGTGTTACAGGCTTGTGTTGCACAGCACACACGCTGCGTCTAAAGTGTTGCAGGCTTGTGTTGTACAGCACACACGCTGTGTCTGAGGTGTTGCAGGCTTGTGTTGTACAGCACACACGCTGTGTCTGAGGTGTTACAGGCTTGTGTTGTACAGCACACACGCTGTGTCTGGGGTGTTTCAGGCTTGTGTTGTACAGAACACACGTTGTGTCTGAGGTATTGCAGGCTTGTGTTGTACAGCACACACGCTGTGTCCGAGGCATTAGGTATTAATCTATTTCACTCACACGATGATATTAGCGAAATAGCGTGAGAGCTATTAAATCCCTATCCTCTCACACGTCATGAGGGGTACAACAAACCCACACTTCACACAAACTCGTACACACTGCACCAAACACTCTCACACGCACCGCAGCAAACTCGCACACACACCGCAGCGCACTTGCACACACACCGCAGCAAACTTGCACGCACACCACAGCAAACTCGCACACACACCGCAGCAAACCTACACACACACACCGCAGCAAACTTGCACACACACCGCAGTAAACTTGCACACACACCGCAGCAAACTTGCACACACACCGCAGTAAACTTGCACACACACCGCAGCAAACTTGCACACACACCGCAGCAAACTCGCACACACACCGCAGCAAACTCGCACACACACCGCAGCAAACTCGCACACACACCGCAGCAAACTTGCACACACACCGCAGCAAACTTGCACACACACCGCAGCAAACTTGCACACACAACGCAGCAAACTCGCACACACACCGCAGCAAACTTGCACACACACCGCAGCAAACTTGCACACACGCCGCAGCAAACTTGCACACACACCGCAGCAAACTCACATGCACACCGCAGCAAACTCGCACACACACACCGCAGCAAACACTCACTCACCGCAGCAAACTCTCACACACACCGCAACAACCACTCGCTCACCGCAGCAAACACCTAAAGTCATTTCCCAGCAGCAAGTGCACTTCTCCCTGATTTCGGTTCCGCACACTTCAGTAACAGATCATAACAAGTACATGTAATAAATCGCACGGGACAAAATCAAAACGCAAAATTTCTGTCGTTGAACCGAAAGGACGGTGATGTTAATGCCTTCCTACTGGGAGAGAAACTTGTGTGCCGGTGACGACCCACAACTGCCACGCATGTGTGCCAGGGACGACCCACAGCTGCCACGCATGTGTGCCAGGGACGACCCACAGCTGCCACGCATGTGTGCCAGGGACGACCCACAGCTGCCACGCATGTGTGCCAGAGACGACCCACAGCTGTCACGCAAGTGTGCCAGGGACGACCCACAGCTGCAGCAGTTCGATAATCACTCAAGTTTCATTAGTGGGCCGCTGCAAGAAATTAATTTGCGCCCAATGAACGAGGTTCATCAAATGACTCGTTATGGGTGCTAACAAAACGCCTGTCATTGCCAGCGAAGTCCCATAAAGCCGAGCTCATATTTTATTTGCCCGCCAATATGACTCGCGTTTTTCATGTGGGCGGCGGTGCTCTGCGACAGGCGTAAGCTTTGTTACGTGGGGATGGAATAAGCCTTAGGAAGGCTTGGAGCACGAATACGGTACATCATGCCCGACTCAGTGATACCTATTTCTTTTTTAAATGGCGCTGTTTTTTTTGTTTCACGATTTGGTATGCGATATTATGTGGTACTGTACCTAGGCTGAGGCCCGTGCAAGTAGGAATATTGCAAGTTTGTCCAAGATTTGAGTGCTTAATTGAAGATTTATGAGCCTTGCAATCATGCCACACACTCTAACGAGTAGTGTATCTCAGCTACAACACGACTCGATGGTCAAATTTACCCCGTCGCCAGACTTGACTCTACACCGTTTGAAATTTTTACTATCACTGTAATATCAATAACTGATACTACTCTGCCACTGACATTAGGTCGTTACCATCAGAATGAAGAAAAAACTGCCACTCGGCAGTGAACTACGGAAGATTCGTCAGAGTACAAATTTGGCAAAAAATAGAACATGTCAACGCTAATAGTACAAATACATTTTTGTAATCCACGAGGCCGGTAACAAGTTAAGGCTGACTGTTCCTGATCTCAACTGGCTGAGTACAACTCAGGCAAAAAACGCACATTTCGTCTAAAAAAATGTGACGAGAGAAATTTGAAGCGCATGAGAAAGACGTTTTGAAAAGGACGCTGAGCGACTAGTTTCTGGACAAAACTTGAAAAGACGAACGAGACCGAGTGAATTTAAAAAAACGGGAAGAAAAGTCAGCACAGACGTCGGACGAATGCACAAAACCGTGAAAATTCGCATCGGCAAATTGAATGAGCGATCGTACACGGCCCTATAGCAGCACAGCGGAGGCTGAACTCCTTCCTCTGTGTAAAATATGAGGCGAGGGAGAACGAGACCTCCCGTGAAAGGAAGCTTCTCTTCTTTCTCTAAGAGTCTCACTAAACACAGCCTCGAGTTGCCGCTGTCAACAAGTTGCCATTTTATGGACGAACTGCGCAAGCTAACTTATTCTGAATGCGAAAAGAAAGGCAGTCCAGGCGGTGGCGCGGGCGCCGGCCTCTCCGAAAACATGGCCGGAATTTTCATGTGTTCGAAATGGTGCTTTGCTCTGATGGACTTTTGCAGAACAGGTAGAACTTTTTTGTATTGATCGCATGAGCGTTTTTTGTCCAGAATTTTACTTAATATCAATTTATTTGTGCTGTCAAATTAATCATTCATACACGGTTCAAAATGTAAGCGTATGATTTCCTTGTATATCTTCGCATGAAAGCTCAATTGGGACAATCTATCGTGCAACAGCTCTTGAGTAATAGGAGTGCCGGAGTGGGTCTATCATTCCCCTCACCTCCTAGGCACTCTAGAGTGAGGGTCTCAGCGTGATAAACTCAAACTTGATACGCTGATTGAATATAAAGTCCAACATAAATTCTCGAATAAGATATCTCTCGTGAAAATTCATATCCAGTACTCGATGATGTTTTGGTGGAATTCAATGCCGCGTTCTGAGTTCAGATGAGTACTCAATCATTCAAATTGGTTCCTAGCTTAGAAAATCCTGCTATCGCAAATAAAATTTTAATTTCGACGTCCGTCTTGCCAATTTATTATATTTAAGTATAAGTTTTGGGCTTTAACCTTCAAGGAGAGATTATTGCTGCAGAAGTTCGTCGTTTTCTTGCGACACTGACATAAAAAAAATGTGTCAACGCTTCCATGTCTTAGAAGTTTCTTGTTTCATATTTATATCTTAAAAGGTAATGAGCTATTAGGAAACCAAAATTTTGGGGGAACGTTATCACAAACATCTTAGAATTCAAACATTTCAGTTCTGCAAAAAAAAACAGTATCAGCGTAAGTTAAATTTCGTAAAGATAATTTTCATAGCGGCCTTCATCATATTTTACTGGCACTGATGTACGGTTTTTCATAGATTCGGACTGTCACCATTTCAAAATAATCACGTTCCTGCCAGCATTTCTTTCTAATATAACAATGTCATTGTACAACGTGTGCTTGTACTCTCAGCGAACGACGTACATGTGTAGATTTCCTCAACTTATGTTTTTATAAAAGCTATCAGAAACCAAAAATATTTGACTACGTTGAATGAACGCAGCAATGGCGGAAAAGAAGCCGTTCCAAACATACACAAGCTAACATTGAATCAACATTTATTAAGAACATCGCTAAAGAGAAATTTTTCCCATATTTTGTAAAAATGGAAAACGAGGACGTGTTTGTATTCACATGTATAATTGCTCGTTTCATAATAACATAAAGCTACAACTGAAATTTTTTCAGCAAAATTATGTATTCAGACTTGTGCTGAAAAATTGTGAAAGTAATTGTATAAGAGAGCAAAAGCGAGAGGTATTGAAAACTTCAATTATTCTCTTGCCTCGTACAAAATCGAAGAACAGAACGTCAATTTGCTATTCATCATTTCATCATACAATTACATTTTATTTTGCGATATCATACAGTAGTTTTTTCTCAGAAGTTAAAGAAAACACATAACATAAACGAGTCTTTCCTCTAACTGGTGTTCTCCGTTTTCTTTAAAAGCAGAGTAGCCACTTGCTCTGGCAAACGTACCGCGCAGATGCAAGATAGTAACTCGGACCTTCTCCCCAAACGTTCTGCCTTGTGTCACCAGAAAGAAGAATACAGAGTCAAGATTGAAAATTCCCCAAGTGCTTTAGAGCAGTTTAAATTTACTGGAGCAATGAAAAACAGAATTTCCTTTGATGCACACGGTGTGTATAAGAGCATTGACGTGGCGAGGCGTATCAGTTTCCTCTACCCTCAGCCTCTTCTATCAGCCTCTACCTTCAGCCTTCGCTTAGTTTCTGAACTGAAAAGTTTTTTGGCCTAGAAAACGAAATCGATATTGGAAAATCGACGGTTGCAGCTCCATCCCAAGTTCCTTTTGCAAAAGCCTAAGTTTTGTGTTCATCTCATAGAAACTCTCTGGGAATACCGCGCTGAGAGACGGAACGATGGTGAGAAAACCGTCTTAAAAACGTCAAGCATTTCATGCAAGTCTGTCATTTTTCCCGTCCAGCTGGAGTAAACACCTGCCGACTTCTGCAGGCCATTTGCCTGCTACGGCGGGTTATGAGGTGTCTTACGGTAGGTTATGAGGTGTCTTACGGTAGGTTATGAGGCGTCCTACGGTAGGTTATGAGGTGTCCTACGGCAGGTTAAGTGGTGTCTTACGGTAGGTTATGAGGTGTCCTGCGGCAGGTTATGTGGTGTCTTACGGTAGGTTATGAGGCATTCTACGGCAGGTTGGGACTCCTTCTATGGTAGGTATTGAGGTGTCTTACAGTAGGTTATGAGGTATGGAACAGCAGACATGCTCCATGTACAAGACATGCAAGCTATGTACCCCCACATGTAGGAAGCATGCTACCGTAGTTGTAGAAGACATCCTACGACAATTTTAGGTAATATACTGCAACAAATCGAGATGGCATGTAACAACAGGCTATGATGCGTGTTGAAGCGAGTGATTGTAGAGAATATGCTGCAGTAGATGTAACAGGAAAGCCACCGGAGATACACGGGGCTAATGTAAGAGACATGCGGTAGTAAATGCATGATGCATGTGAGACCAGATTTTACTTTACAATCTTGATCCAGAATCATACTAGCTTCTTCAGTTATTATATTTTGCCCAGCACGATGTTATTGCTGCTTATGAAATTGTCCATCACAGCTTCGTTCCATCAATCTATCTCCCGCCAAACTCAGTAAAGTGATGATATATCAGTCACCTAGACACAAAATTGGCCAGCACAGCTTCGTTCCATCATTCTATCTCCCGCGAAACTCAGTAAAGTGATGATATATCAGTCACCTAGACACAAAATCATTAGAGAGCACTCACTGAAATTCTCCTAGAATAACGGTGGAAAACCTTACATGACCAGATTTTGCAGTTCGTCAATGAAGAACTTTCCAATATACATTGGTAGCTTTTGTTGCTACAGTGATCAACTGGTGGTTATGAGCCAAATGTAGATATAGTTATTTGATGCCGTTAATGCTCTGCAGATGCGTGATCTTATGGACGGACTCAGGTTTGTCAATGTGACGTAAGTCTGTCTATCTGACGTACGTTTTTCTATGTGACGTAAGTTTATCTATCTGACGTAAGTTTATCTCTGTGACGTAAGTTTGTCTACGTGACGTAAGTTTGTCTTTTTGACGAACGTTTGTCTATGTGACGTAAGTTTGTTTATGTGACGTAAGTTTGTCTATGTGACGTAAGTTTGTCTATCTGACGTAAGTTTATCTCTGTGACGTAAGTTTGTCTACGTGACGTAAGTTTGTCTTTTTGACGAACGTTTGTCTATGTGACGTAAGTTTGTTTATGTGAAGTAAGTTTGTCTATGTGACGTAAGTTTGTCTATGTAACGTGAGTTAGTCTAAGTGACGTAAGTTTGTCTATGTGACGTAAGTTTGTCTTTATGACGTACGTTTGTCTATGTGACGTAAGTTTGTTTATGTGACGTAAGTTTGTCTATGTGACGTAAGTTTGTCTATGTAACGTGAGTTAGTCTAAGTGACGTAAGTTTGTCTATGTGACGTAAGTTTGTCTATGTGACGTAAGTTTGTCTTTTTGACGTACGTTTGTCTATGTGACGTAAGTTAGTCTAAGCGACGTAAGTTTGTCTATGTGACGTAAGTTTGTCTATGTAACGTAAGTTAGTCTAAGTGACGTAAGTTTGTCTATGTGACGTAAGTTTGTCTTTTTGACGTACGTTTGTCTATGTAACGTAAGTTTGTCTATGTGCCGTAAGTTTGTCTATGTGACGTAAGTTTGTCTAAGTGACGTAAGTTTGTCTTTTTGACGTACGTTTGTCTATGTGACGTAAGTTTGTCTACGTGACGTAAGTTTGTCTATGTGACGTAAGTTTATCTCTGTGACGTAAGTTTGTCTATGTAACGTAAGTTAGTCTAAGTGACGTAAGTTTGTCTATGTGACGAAAGTTTGTCTATGTGACGTAAGTTTGTCTATGTGACGTAAGTTTGTCTATGTGACGTAAGTTTGTCTATGTGACGTAAGTTTGTCTATGAGGACGTAAGTTTGTCTATGTGACGTAAGTTTGTCTATGTGACGTAAGTTTGTCTATGTGACGTAAGTTTGCCTATGTGACGTAAGTTTATCTCTGTGACGTAAGTTTGTCTTTGTGACGTAAGTTTGTCTATGTGACGTAAGTTTGTGTATGTGACGTAAGTTTGTCTATGTGACGTAAGTTTGTCTATGTAACGTAAGTTCAGTTATGCGCGTCTCCCTCCTGCCGCCTGCACACAACGCCACAGCGCAAAGTCCGCAATATTGAACTCTTTGATATGCGCTGCGCTGCTTGAAAAATTGCTCTTCAATGAGCTCGGTTTGATAAGCTGCTCAATAAATATACCTGAAACAAATATTTTCCGCGAACGCCGGTCTGTGTGACTAACTCTTAAACAATTCATGAAGCCAAATGAGAAAATTCTATCACGGAATTGCAGAGGTTCAGTCTCGGCGGTCAGTTCCTTGGGCGCGGCAATACTAACACAGACTCGCTAACACAGTTTCATTTTTCCAAATTTAACATTTGATGTTTTTCTTAAATCCTCTGACAATTGCAGTTAAGAAATAACTTTGCTGAGTGACTGGCTTCAGGAAAAATTGACTTGGGTTCCCGAGCAGCGGTTTTTTCATGATGAGGGCAGCGAATGTTTTTCATGATGAGGGCAGCGAGGGTTTTTTCATGATGAGGGAAGCGAGGGTTTTTTTCATGATAAGGGCAGCGAGGGTTTTTTCATGATGAGGGCAGCGAGGGTCTTTTCATGATGAGAGCAGCGAGGGTTTTTTCATGATGAGGGCAGCGAGGGTTTTTTCATGATGAGGGCAGCGAGGGTTTTTTCATGACGAGGGAAGCGAGGGTTTTTTCATGATGAGGGCAGCCAATGTTTTTCATGATGAGGGCAGCGAGGGTTTTTTCATGATGAGGGAAGCGAGGGTTTTTTCATGATGAGGGAAGCGAGGGTTTTTTCATGATGAGGGCAGCGAGGGTTTTTTCATGATGAGGGCAGCGAGGGTTTTTTCATGATGAGAGCAGCGAGGTTTTTTTCATGGTGAGGGCAGCGAATGTTTTTCATGATGAGGGCAGCGAGGGTTTTTTCATGATGAGGGCAGCGAGGGTTTTTTCATGATGAGGGAAGCGAGGGTTTTTTTCATGATGAGGGAAGCGAGGGTTTTTTCATGATGAGGGCAGCGAGGGTTTTTTCATGATGAGAGCAGCGAGGGTTTTTTCATGATGAGGGCAGCGAATGTTTTTCATGATGAGGGCAGCGAGGGTTTTTTCATGATGAGGGCAGCGAGGGTTTTTCATGATGAGGTAAGCAATGGTTTTTTCATGATGAGGGCAGCGAGGGTTTTTTCATGATGAGGGCAGCGAGGGTTTTTTCATGATGAGAGCAGCGAGGGTTTTTTCATGATGAGGGCAGCGAGGGTTTTTTTCATGATGAGAGCAGCGAGGGTTTTTTCATGATGAGGGCAGCGAGGGTCTTTCCATGATGAGAGCAGCGAGGGTTTTTTCATGATGAGGGCAGCGAGGGTTTTTTCATGGTGAGGGCAGCGAGGGTTTTTCATGATGAGAGCAGCGAGGGTTTTTTCATGATGAGGGCAGCGAGGGTTTTTTCATGGTGAGGGCAGCGAGGGTTTTTCATGATGAGAGCAGCGAGGGTTTTTTCATGATGAGGGCAGCGAGGGTTTTTTCATGGTGAGGGCAGCGAGGGTTTTCATGATGAGGGCAGCGAGGGTTTTTTCATGATGAGAGCAGCGAGGGTTTTTTCATGATGAGGGCAGCGAGGGTTTTTTCATGGTGAGGGCAGCAAAGGTTTTTCATGATGAGGGCAGCGACGAGAGTGCTCCTGTTGACAAGACGCTACACTTCAGGTGACGTGACTCATGCTCCTCCATTCATTGCTGTAGTGGAAACGAAATTTTTCCGCTCTAGACCCCACTACTATCTGCGATAGAAAAAGAAACCTGCGGCGATTGTTATTCAAAAGATATTTTTGCATGTGACATTTTAAGCGAATAAGGCTCAAAGGCCCCCAACTTCGTGCCTGAGGCAAAATCAGGAGGTGCCGAGTATTTTATTTAATCTTATTTAAGAGAACTCGGGTATTCCACTGCTCTATAAAACATCTGCTCCGCGCTCTCTCTCTCAAGATTCGCAGAAAACGCTCGCCGGAACCAAAGAATCTTCTTTACGGTGACACATTTTTCAGGGAGATTTTTTCGCTGTGCCGAGTGAAGATGCGCAACGACGACTGCAGTGTTTTGCCGTCCCCTTAATTACTGAAGAAGATTTGGTCGCCAATTCCGCTCACTTCTTAGCAGCAAGAGGAATCCTGCTTCTGTTCCCACGCAAAAACGCAATAAAATAAGTTGAAAGCAATGGCTTCAGCAGAGCAATTTTTTCGAGAAAGTTAATTGCTGTGTTGGTTGCGGTAGAGAAAGGTTTCAAGGGCCAGTTCTGTCTGGCGGTGCAGTGCATATCGTTACTGAGAGACTTTCATGACTGCCTGGAAAAATTGAAAATTTCAGCTCCTCTTAAAAGGTTACGTTCTAATTGTTCTCGCCATGCACACAGACAAGCTAAATATCTAACTGTTGGCTGAATTCTCAACAGAGAAGCAAATTTTTCGTTAAAAAAATACTGAAAACGATCTCTTCGTCAAAAGCAGGCAATTTTAGTCGTGCAAATTCCTGCATAAATTCCATTCATCGAGTCAAAATAATCACAGCTCCAAGCTTAAAATTATTCGAATGAATTAATACGTTCATTCTGGGTCAAATAGAAGTTTGAGTACAGTTCTAGAGCAATAACCAAGACGTCAACGCTTGCTCATTGAGTGTAACCCTGGCCCCGACTTGGATTTGTGAACCTCGCACGCTCAGCCTTGGTGCAGGGCACCACAATGCTTCTTACCCACAGAAAGATCCCACAGCTCATAAAATTTTGTTCCTAAAACACCACAGCGCTCCCAACCCTGAAGACCCGCAGCGCTCCCAACCCTGAAGACCCGCAGCGCTCCCAACCCTGAAGACCCGCAGCGCTCCCAACCCTGTAGATCCCACAGCGCTCCCAACCCTGAAGACCCGCAGCGCTCCCAACCCTGAAGATCCCACAGCGCTCACAACCCTGAAGATCCCACAGCGCTGCCATCCCTGAAGATCCCACAGCGCTCCCAATTCTAACACCCCACTATACTCCCAACCTTGACTAAGACTGCACTACACTCCAAACCTTGACTAAAGCCTGAAATTGTTCTCGATCCTGCCTAAGACCTTACAATGCCCCCCATCCGATTCCAATTTACTCGAGATAACTTCTAAAAAACAGAGGTCACTCTGTTGTCGGTCTAGAAAAAGGGAGCACTCTCATTTGAAATTACAGAAATTATGTACCGAAGTTTAGACAGGGTCAACAAATATTGAACCCCTGCTAATTAAATTTGTGAATATTTCTGAAGGAAACTTCTCCTGGATTCGATGAATACTTGAAACCGTTCTAGAAAATTGGTAAGCTGTGATGAAGAAAATAAACCATAGTCAACCGTGCTTTTAATAAACGCTCTCAGATTAATTGTTGTTAATTTCACTAGATTTTACAGCATTTCAGTAATACAGTGACTCGTAGCTTTAACAAATTGTAACATAAGTTTGGAACTGCTGAAATAAACACTTTTTACTCAAAAACCATGTGGTCGAAAATGCATCGTTGAAGAGTTTTGAAGAGTCAAGAAGAAATTTCCACATGGCCACCAAGGTCTCCTGATATCACACGTCTAGATTTCAACTTCTGGGGATATATGAAGAGTTTTGTATACAAAACACCGATTCATCCGGCAGAAGACTTCATCGGTAGTATTGTTGAAGCCTCCTCAAGGGTTTGTGAAGCTCTCGGTATCTTCGATCGCGTCCGGCAACCATGCATTACACCGGCGTTTGAACGCCTGCATCGCCACAGTTAGCGTCCTGATGGACATCTTTAAAAACCTAGCATAAAAATTCATTTCTGGGGTTCGTTACAAGAATATGTTCCTATCTTTTGCATTTTATTTCTCTGCTACTCTCAAAGTAAGAATTTTTCTTCAATACCCTTTAAATTTCTGGTCCTTCTAATTCTGTAATGAAACATTTTCGACCGCACGGTTTTTGAGGGACAAGTTTTTATTTCAACAGTCCTACTTTTAGGTTAAAGTTTGTTCAACAAAGTGCCGATTTTCAAAATGTACGATCATCACTATACAGTAAGTGTAGCTAAGAAAATATATCGAGAGAAATTATGAAAAATAAGTAAAAAAATATCCCATATAATTTAATTTACCCGTTTTTGAACTGGTGAGAGCTGGCTTCAATGTTGACGGTCTTCGAAATAACATAAAAAACACAGATCTGATGGTGATGACAGGTGCAAACATCGCTTGAGGTAAATAAATTGTTTAACACTTTGATTGCAATTAGTTTAACTGAAATTAACAATTCAACTCAAATTTAAATTCAATTGTAGTAAGTAAATTTGAAAATAACAAACATTAACTGGGACCTCAAGTTAACTATTCAACTCAAATTCAAAGTCAATTGTAGTAAGTAAATTTGAAACTAGCAAGCATTAACTGGATCGTGCCTTTGTTTAACTTCAATTAAGAAATTGTCAAAATTGAGTTTGGAACTACTGGTCGGTCTGCAGCATTATGAAAATCCCCGCATTGCCACCAGTGGCGCACGTTGCGGTGAAAGTGTTAAATAGTATAAAATTGTTTCTATTTGGCGGGTAGTGCCTCAGGGAGATACGGGCTGCTCACGAACAGCAACTGGGGGCACCCATATCTGATGCGATTTTAGACTTACAAGAACCTGGTCAAATTCTGATGCTAAAAATTCTTTCAGCGTTGAAATGAACATAATTCATTCTAATTGTAAAGTGAAAAATCAAAGTAATCGGTTGCGAGGCTCGGTACGGGACAGCTTCAATTAAGGCTTCATTTTGCAAATGACCTATCGGTTTTCTGCTGGTCGCAAAGACGTGCAACTCGCAACTCTTAACTCGGGCGCTTTGATCCCGCCCCCACCAGGTGGCGCGGGTGGTGGGGAATGTATGACTTCATCTGAAGGAAGTAGGAAGTGCAAGACTTAATCACGGAGTAAACTGGGACGGCACCACTCCATGCTTCGCCAGAGAGGAGAATGCAAGTGTAAGACTTTATCAAATAGTAAATTAGAAGTACAATACTTCATACTTCGTCAGAGAGGGGAATAGAATTGCAAAACTTTATCAAGGAGTAAAATTAAATAGCACTACTTCATACTTCATCAAAGATGAGAATGCAGGTGTAAGACTTTGTCACGGAGTAAAATGGAAGTGCAATACATCATATGAGAGGAAAATAAAAGTAGAAGTATAGCAAAGAAGTTAGTTTAAGGCTCTGTTTCTATTTCAAAGATATTTTCTAAGAGGATAGAGATGGGATCACTCAGTAGGAAGTGAAGAAAACGTGAAATTTACACAAAACAGCGTTTTCTCACACAAGATAATCCCCTAGTATAAAAACAATAAGTTCTGAAAGGAAAAGAAAATACAAAAAGCGATAGCGAAGAAAGTACGAAAACTGAAAACAGCAAACTGAGGACGAGAGGTAAAAGTTCCGAAGGCCTATCTATAGCTGAAGTAATTAATAGACCTCCCCTGGGGGCCAGTCCCCGAAGCATAGGATAGACAAGCCTAACTAACCTAAGCCTGTTGCCTGTCCTGTGTGCGCTGACGGAGAGGAAAATAGAATTGTAAAACTTTATCTGAGAGAGGGAGGAAGGGTAAGGCTTTATTAGAGAGGCAAGTGGAGGTGCAAGGCTGGATCAAAGAAGAAATAGAAGTGCAAGAAGATGGAAATGAAAGATTTTATCAGAGAAGCAATGGAAGCACAAGATTTAATCCTCGAGGAAAGGGAAAGTGCCTGATTTTATTAGAGTGAAAAGAGAAGTACAAGATTTCATCGAAACGGAATGGGGAGGGGCAAGAATCAACGTAGGGAAAAGGAGAATTTGAAGAACTCCTCATAAGGAAAATGAGAAGTGTTAAATTTCATTTCAGGGGATGGGAGAATTGAGAAATTTCATCAAAATAGAAGAGAGAAGTGTACGACTCTACTAGAGAGTAGGGGGAAATTGCAATGCAAGGCTTCATCAAAAAAAGGAGGAAGTGCAAGACTTTCCTTGAAAGGGAGAGGGAAGCGTAAGGCTGGGGGCAACGCTTCTATGATACATAGTGTGAGGAGTACGTCAGGAGCGCTAGAAATGTCGTAGTAAATAATTTATCGAAAGATCCCTAATGATGCATCGTAGAAATTACAGGAGTAAATTTTGATAGTCTACGTGCTCTAAAAAACTGAAAGTTCGTCTTTCTATCAAAGATTTAAACGAGACGAAGCCATAGTTCCCACGCAAAATGGAAAAATAACTATAAATGCAACGAGAAGAATTCCTGACACCAAACACTGTTTAAACAACTGCTAATCTTGAAAATATAGAACGTCTGAAATAACTCGTACCTTCCAAATTTTTAAATAAAATTTGTAACGTTCCTGCATTTTCATTCTTAGTTTGATTGTAAGGCTGCTTTTCGTTTCATTGCTGTGTTTTGTTCATTAAAGAGGCAAACAGAACTCTGAATGAACTGATCGATAGCCGAGGGTATTCAACTGCTCTCGTTGAAAGAAAGAAGAAAGAAAAGAAAAACAGTTTATTTCTAATAAAGATGACACAAAAATCGTCATTGGTTTTTAAAATGTCTCAACATAAAGATTCTCACTTAATATACACACATGGGTATCGTAATGCCCAGGTCAATTGTCGAAACAAATGGTTGAGAGAAAGCATGATTCCCAGTGTTTTGTTAATTTAGGTTTGATAATGCATGTAAATACAAGCAATAAAGAAGTAAATACCAGTGAAACAATCCCAACTTTTCAAGTAACAAGTTACTATCTTTACAAGTAATTCGAAACTTTTCAACTGATAAGTAACTTTCTTTTTGCTCAAACATGTCAACTAGTAGGCCAAATAACGAGCTCAGAGTAAATATTTTACCACGCCACAAATTGATAATTCCTACAACATGAATGCTGGTACATAAGAGTTCACCGGAGTAAGAAACATGAAGATGATAATTGCATTTTTGATATTTTTAACATTTTACAGCACAATTGGAGCAGATCGTGAAATTAACTACCTAAATAGAGCTGCCGTAAAATACTCACGAGCGTCATGAACGAAAAATTGCAGCACGAGGCTAACAACAACATTACACGACATGAACAAGAAGAACACAGGTAATGGCCAATGAAGTTAAAACATTAGATGAATTACGTCGCTCGCTTCTAAAATGTAAACTATCGCAGCACTAAGGTCCATCGTTGATAAAAATGTGTGGGTCTCATTACAGCCCTTGTCAATGTTGGTACACGGGATTGAGAGAAAATCGTGAAACTGTTCTCTTATGACAAATTATTCTAAGTTTGATAATATTTATAAATTAATACAATAAAAGAAATATAAAGATAAAAACGATGGAGTAAAATGCTTTTGGCGGTCACCACGTACATCGACGTATGAGCTTTGCATACTGCGACGTCGAGGAAAAATGTTGAAAGTGTAATGGTTGGAAGTAGTTATATTTTATACTCAAAACTAAAAGGTCGAAATGATAGAAATTCAAAATTATCTTTTCGTATGATCATAATAAAGAAGAACTAACTTAACTGTCTCATTGAACATGCTTTAAACCGCTGTACAGATAAATGTTATTTCCTACACAGATGCTTGATGATAATATGAGGAAGTAATGTGGTGCGTATCGTGAGAAGTTGATAGGTATAGTTAATAAAAAATACGGTCGAATAGTATAAATTCAATTCCGTGGTTCAGCGATTAGCAGTAACTGCTGTGCACAAGTATATAAATAGTAGCATACAAGCAATCACATCGCATACGCACATTAAAAAACTTTTGATCGGAAGCTTAGTAATGTAGCGTAATGAGCGAAAGAAATTCGTAACTACATCTTCGGTGTGTACTACAGCATACCATTATCGTTGAATGGTAAAATGACATGCTATTTCGGTCTTAAGTTCTTTTATTGTTTGGGGATTCTTATACTCCGTGGAAGTTTGTTCACAGGAAGGCGCTCAGTATTGACAGAGCTTTCTGCCTAATGTCAGATGGATGGTAGTTGATGTAGACATTATTTCTCCAATTCGGCTTTTGGTTGGTTACAGCGAGGAGAACAATTGTACAAAATCAGCATTGCTCTGAGGAAGCTATAAAGAGGAAAATGCGTATCGGGCTTTACGAGCGAGGAATCTTTCTCGAATAGGAGTCCAGCCGAGTTTATTAAGGAGAGGACTTGTTACTCTTTATTTAGGAAAGGACTTGTTACTCTCTCTTAAATAAAATTGAGAGGTAAAATGTATAAAATCACTCTTCTGGAATTAACCTTTGCCCAGAACCTTGGCTGCGAAGTTCATGCATTTTTGTAACTCGCTTCGAAAATATTGAGGTATATCTCACCATACTAGGCCGCTATAGTCAAAACGCGATAACACTTAAAGTTGAGTGGCTAATAATCAAGATTTTTCGTCGAGCACACTATTTAACAACACTCACCAGGATAAAGACAACCACGAGAATACATGCATTTTCAGCTCTAGGCCGTCTTATTTTAGCACATACTGACAAAACATTCTTGATATACTCATTAATTTATTCGCTAAAATATGCACAGATTTAGTGCAACTGTATATTTAGTGAGTGTGGTAGATAGAACAGCAAATGGATCTGGACAATCAAATGTATCGGAGTGAAAGTAAAAAGTAGCAGTAAAAGTAGAAGTAACAACAAGTAGTAGTAGTAAAAATAGAAGTTACAACTAGTAGTGAAAGAAGAATTAATAACAAGTGGTAGTAAAAGTAGAAGTAACATCAAGTAGTTTTAAAAGTAGGAATAACAACAAGTAGTAGCAAAATGTTCCTAGATGCCCCCCGGGAGGTCCGTACCAAGAACCAAGTCAGTAATACGTAATTACTTCAATGTTATCTTGCAACAAACGATCGCTAATGACGTTCCACGGGCTGGAGCTCGTGTACACCTCTATGACAAATGACAAGCTTTGATTTGTGACGGACACTGGGAGAAGACGAGCATTTATATAACGTTCGTGATATCCTCGTACTTTTTTGCTTATCATATATTCCTACATAGGCAAATAAATAATAATCACCAAAGGCTGAACTTTGAATTTGAATCAATAATTGTATAGGTATGAATAAATCTATATTTTAAAATATGGAGGGGAGAATGCTTATCATCAAATGCTGATAAAAAAATGTCACTTAACGCAATAAGTGTCGTTTTACATAATTTTTCTTGACTCTATGAGCACAGATCTCTTTAATTTTAAATGGTATTGATATATTTTCTGCACCCTGAAAACCCAACAATGATGGCAATCGGCAGAGCCTTCCGCAAACTCAGCAACCTTTAACCTTTAACCACGCAGGTTTATTTAGAAATTTGCTTGTATAAACAACTAATATTTTTTTTTTGTAGTACTGATACCGTAACTCGCACTCAGAAGTTCGCTGGCGCGTGGCAGTCCCTTCCTCATTTTGACGCCGGTGACAACCTGATGCCAGAGCCAGTCTAGTAACTATCGCTGTAATAACGGTACCATAAGTAAAAAATCAAACTGTACAATGGACGCTAGGGTACACCGTAAAGTTTTCCACATTGAGAAGAAAAAGACCAGGTCCTTTGTGAAAAATGCGTGCAGTAAGCTGATGCTTCTCTTTTCCGATTTGAACTCCGATATCCGAAAACGTACCTTCCTGAAAACGAAGTGTATGAAACTTGAGGCAAAAAACGCTCCTCTTCGTCAAAATGTTTGTCGAAAAATGTACCTCTCAGAACTTGTGGAACATGATACCTAAGTGAGAGAGTGTTTTTTTTCCGAAATATACTTTAGAAATTATATTCTCCCTGAAATGTGGCTTGGTTTGACAACGTGCTGAAATATGAATAAATAGGGTTCTTTAAACCTGGCTGCTCAAACTGCACTGCATCCCCTGGCGGAGACAGCGGCCGCTGATCGTAAGCTCAAACGGAGCTCTCGCAGCTCTTCATATTTAGTGTTTGTTAACGGCAGGGGATAAAATTCAAGTGCCTGCGTCATGCATTCAAATAGAGTGCAAAATTCATGGAAGTACCATGTTTCAAGTTTTAAGACAATTACATCATCCCTCTATTACACAATGCTAAGGAACTATTCACAACAACTCAAACACACACAACTGATGAGTCTTGGTAGCATGAGCTTACTACCATATTTTCCAGGCTAGAGATGCTCGAGTTATTAACTACTTCTTTAGTGAAATATATTTGCATTCTTCTCCCACGGACAATCGTTCTGGAGTAACACGAGCGTTACGCTTCTGTAAAAACGACATTATTTATCGTTTCAACACCCATGCGAATTTAAGCTCAGCTCAGCTCAAAAATTTAACTTTTAAGTGTGTAGAAAACTTTTCCTTACATCACTCATCATTCCCGTGATCTTGTATGCTTGTTCGCAATCTGGCTTGTACGTTGAAAAAAACGTAACGGTGAACACTGCATAACCATCTTTTGAAAATACTATAGAACCATTGCTAGGCTAAAAACCCCAAATCCATAAAGGTTTTGTGTTGAAATCTTGTGTATTCGAAGACAGATATCCGAAATTGGAAGCGATTGAGGTTCCGGCGGACACCTTGTGATCGTATCTCCCTCGTCCGTCCAATTGAGGAGTGGCCCCCAAACATTAGAGACAGGGTTGCATTTACAAGAAGGCGACTGTAATCAAGCAAAGTGCGGAGTGGCGCACGCAATAATCAATCCCAAACTCAAGGCTCTTCAAATATTAGCGGTTTCCTTAAAGGGAAACGAGAAGCAGACACTGGACTCCACGTACTTTGCTCTCACTCTCGTGCAAGGGAATCATTGGATGAGAGGACGAGGGGAAAGTTACACGAACGTTTTCGAGTGTGTATTTTAGAACTCTTAATACGATAGAGTGCTTGGAAAATGTGAATTTTCAGATAATAATGGTCATAGAACACATGCGCATCACTTTTAAAGTAATGCCGAAAGAAGCAACGGACAAATTATATCAAGAACAGAGCTCTTTCACATCTGAAGTATGCTCAGAAAGCTGCAATTTTTCAAAAGCCGTTGTAATTTCAGAAGGGATTAAATCGCTCAAAAGAAGCTGGAGCGGCTTTTCTTTCACTGGGATGGTTTGGCCTCTTTAAAGTGCCTCCAAGAAGGCACCTAAAATGGGAAACGATGTTTTATTAGCTGGTCAGCTCTGTACCGTAACTCTGCTGGAAACTCCACCATCAACTTGGATATCTTATTTTTGCGCTAGAACTCATGTTTTCAAACTTTGAAGCAGTCTTGCAAACTGGAAATAAAACTCAAGCCTGGTATTTTATTTTGATGATGGATTCCTCTCATTCGATGAGGGTTTGATGAAAATTCGTATCTGTACTTAGTTCAAGTGCTATGCTGGTAAAATGGTCGTGGGCCTTCTGCTAAGATCTGTAGGTTATTTGAATGATTCTTCCGGTGCCAGAATACTTTTTCAAGACGTTCTTTTTACGAAATAAAATATTCCACGGATAGCATACACCTCTACTGCAGAGGGCTCTCATTGATGTAGCTTAAATTCACTATCCTGCATTGATTCAGAGTGTCATGAACATTCCTACGTTAGTAACCATATTCCCATACTCGCCAGCGCTGACGAGTCTCGTGAAAACAAACATTGAAATGCACTTCACGTTCTTTGCAATTTGTTCGATCAACAGATTTCACTCTGGCTGAAGTCATGCCGCTGAAGCACGTCCGCCTCCAATTTTTATTAAAGTATAGCTGGTTTAATGGAAACAAAAGTGATTTCAGCAATGTTACTCAGTAAAGTCGGGTGCGTTGAGTAGGTCTCTGTGTCGTTCATCAGGTTGGAGTTGGTTTATTAAATTGCAATGCTTTGATTGAATTTCAAAAGTTAGGGTTCCATTTAGAGTCACTTGGAGGCATCAACCGAGCCCGTTGAGGGCTAGGCCCAACGCCCTGACGCCTGATATCCCTGAGACCCTAGACCCTGACCAGCATCCTGACGCCTGATGTCCCTGAGACCCTAGACCCTGACCAGCATCCTGACGCCTGATGTCCCTGAGACCCTAGACCCTGACCAGCATCCTGACGCCTGATGTCCCTGAGACCCTAGACCCTGACCAGCATCCTAACGCCTGATGTCCCTGAGGCCCTAAACCCTGACCAGCATCCTGACGCCTGATGTCCCTGAGGCCCTAGACCCTGACCAGCATCCTAACGCCTGATGTCCCTGAGACCCTAGACCCTGACCAGTATCCTGACGCCTGATGTCCCTGAGGCCCTAGACCCTGACCAGCATCCTGACGCCTGATGTCCCTGAGGCCCTAGACCCTGACCAGCATCCTGACGCCTGATGTCCCTGAGACCCTAGACCCTGACCAGCATCCTGACGCCTGAAGTCAGGTTTAAGCCAGCACCCTGACGCCTGATGTCCCTGAGGCCCTAGACCCTGACCAGCATCCTGACGCCTGATGTCCCTGAGACCCTAGACCCTGACCAGCATCCTGACGCCTGAAGTCAGGTTTAAGCCAGCACCCTGACGCCTGATGTCCCTGAGGCCCTAGACCCTGACCAGCATCCTGACGCCTGATGTCCCTGAGACCCTAGACCCTGACCAGCATCCTGACGCCGGAAGCCAGGTTTAAGCCAGCACCCTGACGCCTGATATCGACTTTTTACCAATGAGGGGGGAATCCAAAACTCCACTTCTACACGCAGCAATTCATTTTTTCCCGATTATTTATCTCACTATGTTCGCTGAAGTTCTCTACGGACCGAGTAGCATTCCCTTCCCCATTCTGATGTCGGGGACACCGTGATGCCAGTGCTATTCGAGGAACAGTGATTGAAATACAGTAAAATGAGGTAAAAATTTCAAATGGTATGGTAAAGGACCACGGATGCAAGTTTACATGGTGGCCACAACAAGCATAAGGCATCGCTCCGACCCTCCAGCCATTTATTAATAAGCAGCTCGCGAATGACAGAATTTTGCCTCCTATTCTACCGCAAAAGAAGTCCATGCTTGAGCGCTAGAATAATAGGCTCTGCCTCTCCTATTATTTTTGCATCTCTTATTATTTTTAACGAAGAAACTGATGCGGGCCTCACGAAAATAATTATTATAATATTCTAGCCTCCGCTTGAGCTTTATGCAAGAAAGGCGTAAATCTCCTAACGATATTTCCGGGGAATTTTTACTTAGCATTCGAGATTGCACCCACTATGAACCGCCGGCATGTCCAAGCGAAAGCTCATTTTCGTTTATTAGATTTTTGACAGCGCTCGAGTGACGTTCAAATTTTTTAGGGTACCTGACAAACAGGATTCCTGAAGTCAACTACCACAGGCACACTTGTAGTCAGCTGCACAGTCTCTGTTTGGCGGAGCGTGAGTGCAAGAATAAAAACGCTTCACGTTTGTCAGAGCACCCAAAAATTAAACAAAAGAAGGCTTACATTATTTCGAAATTACAACCAAAAAGTGTGATCAGATAACAGTTTTGTGAACATCTATTTTAGATATTTTTGTCACAGTCTCTGTTTGGCGGAGCGTGAGTGCAAGAATAAAGACGCTTCACGTTTGTCAGAGCCCCCAAAAATTCAACAAAAGAAGACTTACATTACTTCAAAATTACAACCAAAAAGTGTGATCAGGTAAGGGTTTCCTCAACATCTATTTCAGATATTTTTGGAAGCAATCGTTTGCTCGTTTGAGAGGATGCGTAAAATTTCAGCGACAAGTACATTAATCAACAGAAATTTTTGAAAGCAAACTTTTCTTCATGTGAGAGAATACACGACATGTTCGTGGAAGAAGTACATTTATCTCAGATATTTTTGAAAGGAAACATTTCCTCGTACGGGAAAATACACAAAATGTTCGGGGGGAAAAGCAAATTCATCTGAGATAATTTTGACAGCAAACTTTCTTCGCGTGAGAGAACATGCAAAATACTTACGGAATAATTCCAATTTTGAACAACGTATACGTTTTTTCCGAGTTCGCTGTTATCGAGCCCAAATATAGCCGATAATCGAGTTAGCAGATCATTCTTTTGTGCCTAGCTCGTTGAAGTTATTTCCCTCGAGCCGAGTGTTTCCGTTTGCGCTGGCTCATTTTTACTGCAAAAAAGTTCAGCGAGAGTTGTTCCTGTTAACATCACGAATGAATATTCGCAAATATCGCCACCAATTGTTTCACTGAGAGCCGAAAATAATGGAAAGATGCACAAATTTACTAATAAAACGAAAAAAAAAAAACATTATAAATGTTCGTTTATTTATTTACCTGCATTTGCGTATGTTAAACACAAGCCTTCGTTATGGTGTTGCGATAGTTTCGAAAAACTAATAATCTCTAGAAGTTTTAGATTTGCTTTACTAAATAAAGTGGTGTGCAACCAACTCACCGTTGTGTGCCTCTCGTTACGAGCCTCCCGTTACTCGCCTCCCGTTACGCGCCTCCCTTTCACGCGGCTCCCGTTACGTGCCTCTCGTTATATCTACATCAGCTGCCATACGTTTCGCGTTATACGTTTCCCATAACACGTCTCGTACAACATACCTCGTAACACACCTTCTGTGACACACAGCCCGCGGATCACTTTTCATACCACACTCCTCCTTAGTACTCACCGGTAACACCCTTCTGAAACACACCCCTTCGTTATACACTTCACCGTCACACACTCCACAGCAACACACTCCTAGTAGCACACCTCCAGTAGCACACCCCTTTGTGATCCAATCTGTTGTAACGTAACACACCTCACGTAACACACCTCACGTAACACACCTCACGTAACACACCTTACGTAACACACCTCACGTAACACACCTCACGTAACACACCTCACCTAACACACCTCACCTAACACACCTCACGTAACCCCTCACGTAACACACCTCACGTAACACACTTCACGTAACACACCTCACGTAACACACCTCACGTAACACACCTCACGTAACACACCTCACGTAACACACCTCACGTAACACAACTCACGTAACACACCTCACGTAACACACCTCACGTAACACACCTCATGTAACACACCTCACCTAACACACCTCACCTAACACACCTCACGTAACACACCTCACCTAACACACCTCACCAAACACACCTCACGTAACACACCTCACGTAACACACCTCACCTAACACACCTCACGTAACACACCTCACCTAACACACCTCACGTAACACACCTCACGTAACACACCTCATGTAACACACCTCACCTACCACACCTCACGTAACACACCTCACCTAACACACCTCACGTAACACACCTCACGTAACACAACTTACGTAACACACCTCACTTAACACACCTCACGTAACACACCTCACGTAACACACCTCACGTAACACACCTCACGTCACACACCTCACGTAACACAACTCACGTAACACACCTCACGTAACACACCTCACGTAACACACCTCATGTAACACACCTCACCTAACACACCTCACCTAACACACCTCACCTAACACACCTCACGTAACACACCTCACCTAACACACCTCACGTAACACACCTCACGTAACACACCTCACGTAACACACCTCACCTAACACACCTCACGTAACACACCTCACCTAACACACCTCACGTAACACACCTCACCTAACACACCTCACCTAACACACCTCACGTAACACACCTCACGTAACACACCTCACGTAACACACCTCATGTAACACACCTCACCTAACACACCTCACCTAACACACCTCACGTAACACACCTCACCTAACACACCTCACGTAACACACCTCACGTAACACACCTCACGTAACACACCTCACCTAACACACCTCACGTAACACACCTCACCTAACACACCTCACCTAACACACCTCACCTAACACACCTCACGTAACACACCTCACCTAACACACCTCACCTAACACACCTCACGTAACACACCTCACGTAACACACCTCACCTAACACACCTCACGTAACACACCTCACGTAACACACCTCACGTAACACACCTCACCTAACACACCTCACGTAACCCCTCACGTAACACACCTCACGTAACACACCTCACCTAACACACCTCACTTAACACACCTCACCTAACACACCTCACGTAACACACCTCACGTAACACACCTCACGTAACACACCTCACGTAACACAACTCACGTAACACACCTCACGTAACACACCTCACGTAACACACCTCATGTAACACACCTCACCTAACACACCTCACCTAACACACCTCACGTAACACATCTCATCTAACACACCTCACGTAACACACCTCACGTAACACACCTCACCTAACACACCTCACCTAACACACCTCACGTAACACACCTCACCTAACACACCTCACCTAACACACCTCACGTAACACACCTCACGTAACACACCCCGCCGCACAAGAGGCCGGACGACGTCGCCTGTGCCCAGAGGCGCAGGGCGGCACCAGAATGCACTGCAGACTAGGCCTCGTTCCGTCCACATTTTCTGGCGTCCACATTTTCAATTTCACTTCATCCTAAAGGAAGGGAATTTTGAGCTGCGCAGAACGAATTGCGTGCGTTCATATCACCCGAATTTTTTAGCTCAATCTTTTATGAATGATTGTTTGATCACCGGAGCTTCGGTATCACTTCTTCTGCGCAGGATATAATTCAGTGACCAGTTGCAGATCTGCGAGCATATAAGACTTACAATTTCGTTCTGTACATATATTTTTTCGCGGTTTTGAAGCAGATGTACAATTCTGTTGAATAGAAGCGCAAGCAAATCGTGTAAGGAATACTCAATTTACACGCTGGTAAATAATAAAATGTCTTAATTTAACGAGGATAAATTCGGGTATGTGAATGAATTTTTGTTAAAATGAATTAGCCATGATCATCTTTTGTACTTACTTGTAACGAGTTTTGAATTGATTTTATAAATTTCACAAGATTAGGCTACCCATGAAAAGTATTGAACTACAGACATCTATCACTGTTTGCAAGATAATTCAAACTACATTCTTCCTCGTCAGTTCAAAAAGTGTACCTAACCTAAAATCGATTTCTGTCCTCCGAAATGTTCCGAGAGCAAACACACGCTCCACTTCTGCCGCCTTCTTCGAACTAGAAATAGACGCTCTATCGATGTCCACCGGTATCGCATAAAGGGCAGGTTCTGTCCTAAGGATTTCGTCCGCAGAAATTCCTTTACATCCATCAGGAAATACACTTCGGATACCCGACGGCAGCTCTTAATAAGTGTAGGTCCTGTCCTGAGGAGCTCCACCACATGAATCCCTTAATGTCCACCGGGAAATACACTTCGGATACCCGACGGCAGCTCTTAAAAAGTGTAGGTTCTGTCCTGAGGAGCTCCACCACAGGAATCCCTTTATGTCCACCGGGAAATACACTTCGGATACCCGACGGAAGCTCTTGAAAAGTGTAGGTTCTGTCCTGAGGAGCTCCACCACAGGAATCCCTTTATGTCCACCGGGAAATACACTTCGGATACCCGACAGCAGCTTTTAAAAAGTGTAGGTTCTGTCCTGAGGAGCTCCACCACAGAAATCCCTTTATGTCCACCGGGAAATACACTTCGGATACCCGACGGAAGCTCTTAAAAAGTGTAGGTTCTGTCCTGAGGAGCTCCACCACAGGAATCCCTTTATGTCCACCGGGAAATACACTTCGGATACCCGACGGAAGCTCTTAAAAAGTGTAGGTTCTGTCCTGAGGAGCTCCACCACAGGAATCCCTTTATGTCCACCGGGAAATACACTTCGGATACCCGACGGCAGCTTTTAAAAAGTGTAGGTTCTGTCCTGAAAAGCTCCGCCGCAGAAAACCCTTTACATCTGCCGGGAAATGCACTTCGGATACCCGACGGCAGCTTTTAAAAAAATGTAAGTTCTGTCCTGAGGAGCTCCACCACAGAAATCCCTTTATATCCACCGGGAACTACACTTCGGATACCCGACGGCAGCTCTTAAAAAGAGGTGAGCGTACCGGCAGTCTCCTAGAGGTTTGTTGCGAGCAAAAAGCGACTCACTCGTCAATATCCCTACAAGTTGCCACGCTGAGGCGCCCGCCCGCTGTCGCTCCCCATGGGTACACCCAAGTAATCAACTTTTTCCAGGGTCACCCCTTTGTACTCGCAGTGTGTTGTTTGTGTGCCGGCAGTCACACTAATTTGTGTCTCCTGCACAAAAGGCGTCGTGGGGGAAAGAACCGATCGAGCGATATGAGGAGGCAGAGGTAGATTTAATACCGTAATGTAGTGCACCTCAAATGTCAACGTCTTTCAGCCGTTAAATGGCGGAGAGATAAAATCGGTATGTTGTTTCATATATTTTTAGCTTTAGCTCTTTGTCAGCTGTTGATTGAAATTCATGAGAGTTTGTTTTGCAGTCACTGCGTTCTTGTTTGCACTGAACAGCTCGGTATTTATGATTGTATTTATACCATTTTTACGACTGCGTGGCGAATATTTTAAGTCATATTCGCAAATCAAATTTGATAATAAAAGAGGCATCACGAGCGACAGAATATTAGGCTCATGATACGATGGATTTAATGAAAACATATAGATCATACATATTTTGTATGTTTTTTGAAGTCTTTTCATTTTAAATTTTGAAACACTGAAGTCGCGCCAATTTCACTGACGCTAACTGAAGTAGTTGTGGTCGTAATTGGAGCTGTATAAAGGCTACATGCATTTCAATAGCGGAGCCTATAACGCATCGAAAATCTCAGTTTATATAAAAACGTTTTGAATAAGGTTTACATTTGGGGTTCTTAGGGAATCGATTTTCTTTGCAATCGAAATCATTCACCTTACAATCAATGACTGCTATATGCATACGTCACCTCAA
This sequence comes from Morinoia aosen, assembly GCA_030386875.1. Classification (NCBI taxonomy): domain Eukaryota; kingdom Metazoa; phylum Arthropoda; class Malacostraca; order Amphipoda; family Talitridae; genus Morinoia; species Morinoia aosen. The sequence continues at coordinate 24,489,398 of CM059558.1, forward strand.
ATATAAAACATTCAGACACTGTAAATCTGTACGTAAAAAAGTTTATACCAGCCTCGTTTACAGCAACATAGGAGATAAAGAGAGGAAGAAGGAAATTACTATTTAGTGTTCTTATAATTCCATTACAGGGAACGGGGAATCTACGCACAAGATGTGACCCCAAGCTTAGCGATTGAAACAGCTCAATGGAAAGTAGTTCTTGAAACACCATCAGATGGAAGGTGAGGAAGAAATTTATACGAGATGAAAAAAGGCAACAGTGAACCAAGAAAGAGACTATGTGACAAAATGGAAAACTGATCTGAATCTATCAGGATCTGAATCTGACAGGGTCTCACATCTTTTCCTATGCCTGTTAATTCCCATATATACGATAAGGAAAGTGAATGCAAGAACGGTAAGATTACATCACACTACTGTAATATTATTAGTAACCAAACTTGATTAAAAACAAAACACACAAGAGTTTTTTTTTATTTTTTCAAATATAAAACGTTTACTTCATCTTGAAATGTTACCCACTTCCGAGGCCTGTACTTTATCCTAATGCAATATTGTGTGAGACAGCCATTAAAGAAATAACTAACACGAGACAGGTGTTATTGGGTACGACCTAAAATGAAGAGCTTTCCATGCATGATACCGAGAACACTTCGTAAATAACTATCAATAAGATATCATCATAAATCTAGTGGCAGAGATCTATTGAATTATTCCTAACCAGAAAAGATTAGCTCTGAGATTCCCGATTAGACCACTCGACGTCTAAAAGCACTCGTGAATAAATTCAGAACACTCACTGTCATTATGCTCGAGCGCACAAGCCCATCGGGTTTTGATTAATTAGGCATTGAGGCTAAGAATGTTCGTTCACTGAGATCCGCTTAGGCCGGAGTATCATCCATTGCTAAGTTGGCTGACTCTGGCTGGCTTTGGAGAGGGCATTCACTCGAGAAGAGCTCCAATAGAAACTTTGAATACCCGCTAGAGCAACTTTGTGACAGCCCTGCACTACCCAAGATGCGTGCTGACTAATGCCGCCGCTCTGAACAATGGAAGGCTGTAGAGCGAGCTCTTATTCGGAGCTCCTTTCTGGGGTAGAGGCGAGCATACGACGGGCAGAGCGGAGGCGCTTTGGGACCGGCGGCTCACGCTCGCGTCACCCGGAGCTGCACGCGAGTGTGAGGTGTGAGGACAGGCCGGGGCAGCTGGGTCGAGTTGGCTCGCGAGAAATTTGCTGTGAGTCTGGCTGTTCAAAGCCATCTCTCTGGACGCATGTGACTGTTTTATCCACGGGAATTAGTCACCCTGGACTGGTAAAGTGCGAGTGTGAAGTGTGAGGACAGGCCGGGGCAGCTGGGTCGAGTTGGCTCGCGAGAAATTTGCTCTGAGTCTGGCTGTTCAAAGCCATCTCTCTGGACGCATGTGACTGTTTTATCCACGGGAATTAGTCACCCTGGACTGGTAAAGTGCGAGTGTGAAGTGTGAGGACAGGCCGGGGCAGCTGGGTCGAGTTGGCTCGCGAGAAATTTGCTCTGAGTCTGGCTGTTCAAAGCCATCTCTCTGGACGCATGTGACTGTTTTATCCACGGGAATTAGTCACCCTGGACTGGTAAAGTGCGAGTGTGAAGTGTGAGGACAGGCCGGGGCAGCTGGGTCGAGTTGGCTCGCGAAAAATTTGCTCTGAATCTGGCTGTTCAATGCCATTCCTCAGGACGTATGTAACTGTTCTATCCATGGGAATTAGTCACCCGTGACTGGTGAAGTGCGAGTGTGAGGTGTGAGGACAGGCCGGGGCAGCTGGGTCGAGTTGGCAGGCGTGAAATTTCCTTGCTCCGAGTCTGGCTGTTCGAAGCCACCGCTTCCAAGGTTTCATGCACAAGTACCTCTCAGGGGGATACAACTGTTGTAGCTATGAGAATAAACGATCCAAGGTGGAATATGTGAGGTCCAGAGCTAAAGGTTGGGAAGGTTTCTTTTTGTGGAAATAGAAAAGGTTTAGGTTTTATTACGGGCCATCATTTTCGGCTTACTGCTGTTTTGATTTTTAGCACCTACTACTTTCTTCTCTAAATTTTATCTTGTTTCATGAACTTTTCCCTACTTTCTGTTTCTAGGCACATTGTGTATAGATTCCGGGTCCCCTTAAATCCACACTAAATGCTTCCTTCCTCCTTCCTCTCTTTGGAACGCCTTTGTTGTGGTTAGAGAGGCATAAACTAACATCTTATCTATTCGAAGACATTTTGCACTAGGTGCTTCTTTAGAGAACATGCAAGCCCGACAATGTACGAGCTCGCGCACTGTAATTCATTAAAATTGTGGAAAATAATTTAGCAATTAAGTTGATTGCAAGAGGGTCTAAGTTTGTACGTACAAAGCGAACAAACTGGAGGGAATGATCGCACTCTTATTTCGTCAGCGAGAAATGAATAATTGGCAATAGTGTGTACTCTTGAATGAATACACATAAATTAAAGGTTCTAAACAAAGGAAGAAACCTCCTTCAACTCTGTGGTCACACCGAATATTTGACTTTCCTCATATTCCGTTGTTAATCGAAGCTAGAGACCTTCCTCACACCCCACAGTCAGGTGCAGCATGAGACCTCCCTCACACCCCGCAGTCAGGTGCAGCAAGAGACCTCCCTCACACCCCGCAGTCAGGTGCAGCAAGAGACCTCCCTCACACCCCGCAGTCAGCTGCAGCAAGAGACCACCCTCACACCCCGCAGTCAGGTGCAGCAAGAGACCTCCCTCACACCCCGCAGTCAGGTGCAACAAGAGACCTCCGTCACACCCCGCAGTCAGGTGCAGCGAGAGACCTCCCTCACACCCCGCAGTCAGGTGCAGCAAGAGACCTCCCTCACACCCCGCAGTCAGGTGCAGCGAGAGACCTCCCTCACACCCCGCAGTCAGCTGCAGCAAGAGACCTCCCTCACACCCAGCAGTCAGGTGCAGCAAGAGACCTCCGTCACACCCCGCAGTCAGGTGCAGCGAGAGACCTCCCTCACACCCCGCAGTCAGGTGCAGCAAGAGACCTCCCTCACACCCCGCAGTCAGGTGCAGCGAGAGACCTCCCTCACACCCCGCAGTCAGCTGCAGCAAGAGACCTCCCTCACACCCCGCAGTCAGCTGCAGCAAGAGACCTCCCTCACACCCCGCAGTCAGGTGCAGCAAGAGACCTCCCTCACACCCCGCAGTCAGGTGCAGCGAGAGACCTCCCTCACACCCCGCAGTCAGCTGCAGCAAGAGACCTCCCTCACACCCCGCAGTCAGCTGCAGCAAGAGACCTCCCTCACACCCCGCAGTCAGCTGCAGCAAGAGACCTCCCTCACACCCCGCAGTCAGCTGCAGCAAGAGACCTCCCTCACACCCCGCAGTCAGCTGCAGCAAGAGACCTCCCTCACACCCCGCAGTCAGCTGCAGCAAGAGACCTCCCTCACACCCCGCAGTCAGCTGCAGCAAGAAGCGTACAGCAAAAGTTCACCAGGCTGCCACCACAATTTCTCACACCCTGCCTGTCTGGACGGCAGCGAAGAAGCTCGGACTGCTGTGACAAATTCCCTTCGTGAATAAGGGAACGGATGGCGAGCGTGAGAAACGAGGGGTACTTTAGCTGCACCCAAAATTAAATGCAATTTCGATCAATGATCGTAAATCATTGTGGCCATTAAAAGAGTGCGGTCGATGGAAGAAATTGTAATGGATCGCTCAGCCTGAGGGAAGCTGGTATCTAACTCTCGTTCGGAAAAATCTTCCGTTAGAAATAATGGAAATGACGAGTCGCCAGTATAGCTGGCTGAAAGTGATTCCGAAGTTTTAGCGCACGCAAAATAACCTTCAAAGTCTGCTCGAATGGCAGATTTATTGAATGAATTCGTGATATTTTTCCAATTTTCGTAAATTTGAAGACGATTGTTGGTGGTTCTAGTGTAGGAATATGTTTTCGCACCATCTAATATTTTCTTCAAGATTTTCCATGAGCTGATACACAGCAATGTAATCATACTTCAGGAAATGGAAACCAGTCTACTAAGAGCGATCCAAACCATCCACCCTTAGCACAGATTTCCGTTTTTTCTGTGTATTGAACTTCAATCGCCTAGCTCTAGAACTTTGTGTAAGAGAAAGACGTCTCCCATGAAACCAGTCCATAAATCCCCAGACCAATACAGCACCAAACCATTCATCATAAGCAGTAAATAAATAAGCTATCTATCATCTGAAAAGTTTCAGTGATGGAGACACTGAAGAACATTACTGGGTTGTGCAAGTAACCCAAAAACAGTGAACTAATGATAAAAAGTAAACAAGAATTTCTAAAACGTCCAGCTGTAGCGTCGGATCTATATCCTACACTAAAATCCTGGCCACCAACAAATTTACCAACAAATGGCACGCTTTATGCATTCAAAACTGCTTCGATGTAACTAAGATGTAACTAACTTCGATAGATGTAACTAAGAAGCCGAGAAATTTTACTGCTTTTGCTACGCATAGCATAATTAAGCAACGTTTAGTCTGCTGTATTACCCATGACTAGCACGGAAAGCACCCTAACTAGTCACGTTTAAAAGGAGCAGTACCAATGATTTTGATAAATATTCCTGAGCATATTCGTTAATATGACTCGTTATATTCTGTCGCTGTCTTAATGATTATTTTTGGGATTCTTTACACCTAAATGTAGAAGATAATGAACATTAATGTCTGGAAACGCACTTATAGTTCCGTATTGATTATATGATTGAGAGCGAGACTTGGAAAACTTGCTCATGATTGATATTTTACGCAAATGTAATGGACAATACAAATATAATTGGCGACGCAAATGTAATTGACGACGCAAATGTAATGGACGACGCAGATGTAATTGACGACGCAAATGTAATTGACGACGCAAATGTAATGGACGACGCAGATGTAATTGACGACGCAAATGTAATTGACGACGCAAATGTAATAGACGACACAAATGTAATGGACGACGCAAATGTAATTGACGACGCAAATGTAATAGACGACGCAAATGTAATAGACGACGCAAATGTAATTGACGACACAAATGAAATGGACGACGCAAATGTAATTGACGACACAAATGTAATGGACGACGCAAATTTAATTGACGACACAAATGTAATGGACGACGCAAATGTAATTGACGACGCAAATGTAATTGACGACGCAAATGTAATAGACGACACAAATGTAATTGACGACGCAAATGTAATGGACGACGCAGATGTAATTGACGACGCAAATGTAATTGACGACGCAAATGTAATGGACGACGCAGATGTAATTGACGACACAAATGTAATTGACGACGCAAATGTAATGGACGACGCAGATGTAATTGACGACGCAAATGTAATTGACGACGCAAATGTAATTGACGACGCAAATGTAATGGACTACGCAGACGTAATTGACGACGCAAATGTAATTGACGACGCAAATGTAATGGACGACGCAGATGTAATTGACGACGCAGATGTAATGGACGACGGAAATGTAATGGACGACGCAGATGTAATTGACGACACAAATGTAATTGACGACGCAAATGTAATGGACGACGCAGATGTAATTGACGACGCAAATGTAATTGACGACGCAAATGTAATTGACGACGCAAATGTAATGGACGACGCAGACGTAATTGACGACGCAAATGTAATTGACGACGCAAATGTAATGGACGACGCAGATGTAATTGACGACGCAGATGTAATGGACGACGCAGATGTAATTGACGACGCAGATGTAATGGACGACGGAAATGTAATTGACGACACAAATGTAATTGACGACGCAAATGTAATTGACGACGCTAATGTAATGGACGACGCAGATGTAATTGACGACGCAGATGTAATGGACGACGGAAATGTAATTGACGACACAAATGTAATTGACGACGCAAATGTAATTGACGACGCTAATGTAATGGACGACGCAGATGTAATTGACGACGCAAATGTAATTGACGACGCAAATGTAATGGACGACGCAGATTTAATTGACGACACAAATATAATTGCGGATGCGATAAGATTTGTAAAGTTACGATATGGTGCTTGAGTGAGCCGTGATCCAAGGCCGTTGACAGTCCAGTCATCAAGTTGGAATAGAGGGGCTAGAGCTCGTTACGGCGCCCTGTAACTCATTCCGTCCAACTCTTTCTCTGTTGCATTAATAATTTGAGCCGCCCAGCTAGGCATCTACACTTCGCATGCTAAAATCACAGATGCCCCGCGAAAAGGTTACGCTGGTTTTTTCTTGTGATGGTACGGCGTGAGACCTCATCATCCTCTTGACACTTTATGATACGTCAGGATACGTCAAGATATGAGATGCCATGATACGTCATGATGCGTTTTGATGCCTTTTGATATCTCATGTGACGCGATAAGAACTCTCCTGCGAGACAGCCACAGCACAGAACTGTAATTAATTTTCTATTTGTATACATGTAGAAGCTTGGTAAGAGTTTCTTTAAAAAACAAAACTTCCCCTTCAAAAAGAGTTCTAGTTCTCTTAATTTATGAAAAAGAAACTTCACAGACGTTACGTTATTACTTAATGTGTTTTGCCTTCAAAAAGAGTTGTAGTACTCATTAAGAGTGAAAAAAAAACTTCACAGATGTTACATTTTTCCGGATAAATTGTTTTAGTGACCATTGAATGCCTGAAACGGTCGATGTCAAAAGGAAGTAACCGCTCTCTCGCTACCTGCCCGAGGGAGCCCCGGAGCGGCTGCATATTTCAGTAGCGCTGCAACCCTCGCCGCGCTCTGCTTCATTGGAGACGGTGCAGCGCACTGAGGCACACAACAATTAGCGCACCGCTCCTCCATCTCACCGCAATTTTTCGCTTTACTTCTATAGCAAAAGATTACGGTTCTACACACACCTAAGTTCTATTGTTGGGTTCATTCTTGAGGGGGTGTTATAGCAATAGCAGTCGATAAGCACCGTAATCTTTCGAATAACTGTACGAATAATTTAATCGAATATGTACGAATAATTTATTCATATGAAGGTGTTTTACTGCGTGATAAATTCATTAATAATTAATTATTGAAGTAACGCTTTAATTGTGTTTAATTATTTGCATTTTTAAGCTACTATCTTCTTGAGAAAGTATTAGAATCATCAACAATTATCAAGGGATTAGTTTTTAATTGGCAGTTGTGCTTATTGGAAAAAATAACTAGCTGATGGTTATGAAAATAACTAAGTATTAAAGTAACTAGCTATTGAGTATAAGCCTTAAAATTAAAGGTACTCATGAATGGCTCAATAATGAGTCATGACGTTTAATCTAAAGCATCATAATCATAGAAAGATCTTTTTTGTTCCTAATTAGCACTCAAAATCTTGAATAAATTTGAATCGAGAAATGTGCGATCAATTTTGCTTCACAGTGAACCTCACAATAGGGAGAAATAGCGCTTCAAACTCAACCAGAAATTCCTGTTTCAAATCAAAAGGAGAGATCAATGGTCAACTGACTTCTGAAGTCCCAGTACTATGGAGCGAGCTTCCAACTCAGTGAGAAACAATGGCTAAAATACACTTGATAATTTATAGTGTGAGTGGCATCAAACATTCATTTACCAGGCACATCAGCATCGGTGTACCAAACCTGGGATACGTCCCTGATAGCAGTACACCTGGGACACGTCCCTGATAGCAGTACACCTGGGACACGTCCCTGATAGCAGTACACCTGGGACACGTCACTGATAGCAGTATACCTTGGACACGTCCCTGATAGCAGTACACCTGTGTCACGTCCCTGATAGCAGTACACCAGGGACATGCCCCTGTGCGAGTACTTTTTTACTCGAATCTAATATCTGACTATAGTGGATTAGAATAGAATAAAATAGAATACAGACACACATGCAAACATAGTGGCACATTCTCGAGTAGCTACCCAAGCCCCGTGCCATCACACATCAATCACGAATAGGCATCTGAGTAATGTTTTCTTATAATGTAAATTGAAGTCTTATAATGTTTTCTCTGACAGCCTTTTCAATTTTCTCGCGTATCAGGGCTTGTTTTCGTTTTAAGCAATAGTGAAGCTGGCGCTCGCCCCTCACAATAGTAATTATGGTGATGAAGACGAGGTACCCTCAAAGCACCTCGTCTCTGCCTCTTGTTTCGGCGCGTCTCCCTCCGCTTCTTGATCACAAAAGCTCCCCTGCCAAAAAGAGGAGAATTTTAAAGCTGGGGCTGTTTGAGTGGGTCTTTTTTAAGTGGCCCCATTTACGCTGTTTGAAAATCCTCAGCTAATGAGCAGAACAAACCAACTGTTTTAGGGCAGATCGCGCACGAGCTCCTCCCTCCCTCCCTACCTCATAGTAAAAAAAAACAAGGAAGCACTTCAGTGAGAAATGAAAGAAGGCAAAAAATATTGTCCTGTAATGGAGCAGAGTTAGACCGTCTCTTTGCATTCACATGAACTATTTACCACTGACCGACGTGGCTTACTCTAGCGAGATGCGCTTCAGAAAATTTTATGGGTGAACCTTGAGAGTTGCTAATGAGAGAGTGAAAGTATAGAGTACACAGAAGTCATGGAGTGAGGTGAGGCTGTTGTCTGATTGCCCGATGTACTGAGAGCGAAGAATTTGATGTTCGATAACTCGTGTGTTCAGTATAGAAAGAAATGTTAGATGAGAATTTATTCTAAATTCAGAATGCGATGAAATTCTATCACAGTAACATTAAAGTGTAGGCTTAATGACTGAAACATACAGATGATACGATTCTTTAAATCCGTTCTCATCTTACACTAATAGCTTCCCAACGGTCAGGTCGTTGCGAAACTTTCTTGTGCAACGGTTCCCACAAAAGAATTTTCATTCTTTTTTCAGTTTAGTCACCTTTAAAAATAGAAGTGGTCTCGGATCAGAAAAGATTTCAATTTAATGACACAAGAGCACGTACCTCACATGAACAACGAAACTAATTCTAAACGAACATCGCATCAATAAATTGGTGAGCAGCCAAGAACAACTTTTGACCACCTGAAACTGTTCAAAATGCCGATCTGTTTAAATAAAAGAGACGGAGCAATATCACTTGTTCTGATTTATTTTGTTATCGACTGCTTTCAAGAGGATGTCGAGGATGAAATACGGCGGGCTTCCGATAGAAGTTTTTTCATACTCTAAAAAAGGGCAGCGAGAGCATGAGGAGCGCAATTCTACCGTGGGCGGCAAGGATTGCAAATGTAAGAGTTTATCAGTAATGTTGAGCACGTTTACAAAGGAATATGAGCTTCACATTCAAGGGGTATGATGGTTTTGGCATTGAGGTTCTTACAAAATCAAAATCTGAATGTAACTCCTCACGATCTTTAGTAACAAACCCTGAGTTATTTATCCTTATATTTCAATATTCTGACACTTACAGCCATAGGACCGCACTCACAAACACACTGTGACTCTAAAAAGGACTAAATACCACCCAAAAGTATTTTTAGACACCCAAATTTACATGCTGTTCCTCCAAGGGTAAGTATATACATTGTGGTACCAAGGACACGATGTAACGTGGCACCCAATGGTACCAGATGTCATCCTAAAGTACAACGTGACACCCAATGGTACCAGATGTCATCCTAAGGTACAACGTGGCACCCAATGGTACCAGATGTCATTCAGAGGTACAACCTGATACCCAAAGTTGCCAGTTGTCCCCCATGGGGAACCCACATTATGACTCCCAAAAGTGCAAGATCTCACCCAAAGGTACAATGTGACATCCAAAAGTCTAACATGTCATCAAGATGTGACTCCCAAATTTACCAATTGTCCTCCTAAGGTACATGAGCACCCATTCTAAATTTTTCACCGCCTGCATGCCTTTTTTTCACCGCCCAAGTAATTAAATCGCTCGTGGGCCGGAAAACATGCATGCTCCGCCGAAAAGTTAAACTGGGTAGTGGCACCTAAAAACATGACGTAATGTGACACTTGAAGGTACTAGGTGGTATTTAAAAGAACAACATAACACCTTGAGGTACATTATGAAATGAACCAAGGCTGCGTGCATCTGTAGGGACAAAGTTTGGTTCTGGTAATTGGAATTAAATTAATGGTAAAGTCCTAACGAGGATAGCGCGAAATTCAGAGGCAGTATTAGCTGAAGGTCCAAGGCGCTACAAGTATTCCATTAGGCTTCTCCCGCTGCGCTGGTAATCGGATGAACTTCCTCACATTAAGAGGTAAGTGGAAGACTCGGAAGCGTTCAGTTGAACATCGGCTGTTCCCTTTTGTCTTGTGTATTGTTTACGAGACGGTCCACTTATGATCTCTTGGCTACCGAAGGTCGTTCACGCGCTTGTAACGATTTTCATGTAGGGTCTGCTGAAAGAATTCATCGGAATATGTAGCAAATCCTTTCAGTCCTCCACTCACAAGAATCCCAACACACCTCCCTATAGTAAATTTGAAACTTGCTCTAAACAAGATTTAACCCCTTGTTCGTGGTAAGTGAGGCACTTAACTATCAACAGTAAACCTGGAACTGGCCTCGAGCTATACTAAGCCTAAGGAGTACTCTCACTATGGCAATATTGGGACTTGTCCCTTGCTATATCATCGTGAGCAAGGGAAGCACCTTCCATAGAACCTGCACAAGCATAAAGGGAAAAATATTGTAGAAGTAAGCAAGTGAACTTGTGAAGTATGGAGCATGTATGAAGTCAGTCAATAATTTAGGGTTGAGCTTATGTTTTGAGTCCTGGGCATACTCGTTTATTCTCTCATACGTACAAATTAAGCAACCGAACAATGATCATTAATTATTGCAGGTAATGTTTATTAGCGCCAATGTTGTTCACATTATTGACGTTGGTCATGGTGATGATGGATATTTAGATGTACAATACATGTTAACGAGGAACACAAACATAACTATCAGTGATCAATTTTTTATGAAATAGAAAGCAAAACGCATTTGAACCTCCCCAGCTAACACTCAGCACAGCGTCTTGAATGGTTTCCTTCAGATCGGCGCATTAAGGCACATTAAAATCGATTGTGAGCAGTACATTGCTCCAGTAATTCTGGTTACCGCACAGATCGATTACAACCCCTTAGACATTTAGTGCTGTAAAAATTATATGGGTTCTATAGCGGTACATCTGCCAGAAAACGCTACAGGTAAATATAGTAAACAATAATGCATGGCAGCCGACTGCGCTTCGTCTCCGATCAGTGGAGTCAACTGACGGAATTGCTGCAGTGACACGCGGAATCACAGTGCAAGAAAATTGCTGTAAAAGGGGACATGACGTTTGTATCGCAGCATTATTATTACCGCGCCGAACGGCTGTAGTACTGCGCTGATTTTGAATGAGGGACACGCAACAAACGAGCTATAGAGAGGTGCAATTTCTCAGAACAGAAGGCACAAGGCGGCTGTTGGTTAAACACCAAAAGAACACCACCAATAAAATTGGCTTTCCTCCACTGGTGTAAACAGAGCTGATATGGTCAGATAAAAAAAATGTGTACTTCGTTGACTGTTTCGTGCAAAATTTCTAAGAGCTTTAGTTTTGTAAGTTTAGCGAAAAGACTAGTAATTCAAATAAATAGTTCAAGACCATTAGAAATTAATGAATATTGAGACAGAAGCCACAGTTTCTGTAGCGTTACTTCTTCACCCAAAATATGACCGCTTTGAGCCTATATTATTCAAAACCTTGTGAATGTTTTAATAATTATTCTAAAGGATTTGTTAAATTTCAAACATGTTTTTAGTAAGATTCATTTTTAATATCATTGTACTAGTTTTTACGTATATGTTAATATCTCTTTGTTACCTTGAATATAAATTGAATATCCTCAACATTTAAAAAACCTAAATATATTGATTACCCATTTTTTACCGGCCGATCGCCAGTCTTAAATTAGCTTAAATACTGATAGAAATTAAGGTAGCTAATGTGTCCATGAGCAGTGGTGTAAAATTTCTTCCTTCAAATTAAATAGTATGTTTCCTTGTGCGGGCTATTTTCCACACTTCCTAATAAAAATGACCGTCTCCTAGTTGCGCTCTTTTCTTTTCCGTATGTAGTATTTCCATAGACAAGGTGTCTTGCTTCCTGTAATAAAATACCAGATGATGATCGTATAACCGTACACTAGTCGCCCATATTTTTGTGCATGGTATTTTCGTAGACAGGATGCCCTACTTTCTAATGAAACAAAACTTTCTTTTCATTTCCTCCTAGAATGCTCTTCCTTCTTTTTCGTATGTTTTTCATTTTAAATGGCTGGAAACCTGTTCCTAAAATAAAGTCATATTTAAGCATCCTACCAGTCTGTGTTCCTTTCCACTTGATTTATCATTACTAGTACATCCCCCTTTATTTGAAATAAAAAAGGGGGCGAAATGAGAGAAAGGCCGTAAGAAATTAAAAAATACAATCTCTCGAGAGTTGATAAGGACGCGTGAACACGGCCCGTCAAAACATATAGGGCTGGAGCTTGTATCACAGATACGCTCATCACACACTGCAGGCTGGCTTCGGACAGACCGACGGACGCGGCTCTTATTATAGTATAGATTTTGACATGGTTTCTTATATCCTCATAAACTAAGACCTTGTATTCTATGTAGTAGCCCGTTTTTCATCTGTGGATCTTGTATATTTTATAGACCAGATACGAAATGTCCTTATTAAATACAACTATGTTTCCTAGTATCCCGTATTTTTTCCGTGTGAGGAATATCTCCGGAGACAAGCTACCTCGTTTTATAATAAAGTAAGACAGTATATCCTAGAGACCCGTCCTTCCTTTCCATATTTGCTCGGCAAAATGAAGGAAGCGCGAAGTTCGCTCGTTGCGGAGTATCGAACTATTGGAGACCATATTAAGTGACCGTTGGTCCTCTTGCTTTTATTATCATTGAACGAGGCAACCCGGACGTAAAATAGCCATAGCCACAGGTGTCACCGGCCATTAAACGCCTCTTATTTTGCCCAAGTTTGCCACGAAGAAGGAACACCTCCTCAAGGAACTTTATTTTTATGGTTTCTTGATAGTTGAGTCCGCCGTGAAAAGGAAGGACTTCTCTCGGGGAATTTTATTTGTGTAGTTCGTGAGCTCACTTTGCCTCATAAAGGGGTAAAGATTACTGAATGGAAGTACGTTGCTACTAGTTGCTACTATGGTATGAAGTTGCTATTCTAGTTGCTACTATGGTATGAAGAGAATAAGACTACAGCTTTTTAACTTTAATTTAAAAAAGCTCAAGTTCAATTCAAAAAAGCTCAAGTTCAATTTAAAAAAACTCAAGTTTAATTTAAAAAAGGTCAAGTTCAATTTAAAAGAAGTCAAGTTTAATTTAAAATAGTTCAAGTTTAATTTTAAAAAGTTCAAGGTTAATTTAAAAAAGCTCAAGTTTAATTTAAAAAATATCAATTTTAACTGAAAAAGTCTCATGTAGGATTTAAATAAAAAAAGATCAAGTTCAATTATGAAAAATTTATGTTTCTAAAATTGCATACCTATGTAATAATAATATAAGTAAAGTTTATTTGTGAGAATGCATATTTATTTAAAAGTACTGACACTGAAAATAGATGAAAATAGTTTGCTAATTGTCACACAGTTACTTATTACATAAAGTTTATTCGCTTCATTTTTATCAATAGATATAAGTACCGATGATCTGTTTAGCAAATGATTCATGGGTAGAAATTAAAGAATGTCAAATTAAGTACAAAATCACAGCAGCTTTATTTGCCTGATATTCGATTTACTCTATTTTCAGTGCCAGTACTTTTAAATAAATATGCATTCTCACAAATAAACTTAACTTATTTTATTATTACATAGGAATGTAATTTTAGAAACATAAGCCTTTCAAAATTGAACTTGATCTTTTTTTAAATATAGCCTACATGAGACTTTTTCAATTAAACTTGATCTTTTTTAAATTGAACTTGACCTTTTTTAAACTAAGCTTGAGCTTTTTTAAATTTAACTAGAGCTTTTTTAAATTGAACTTCAGGTTTTTTAAATTGAACTTGATATTTTTTAAATTGAACTTGAGCTTTTTTAAATTAAAGTTAAAAAGCTGTAGTTTACTCATTACTTGCTTCTTAGTAGCGCAGCGTGTCACAAATGGTCGTTACTTTCAGTTCAGGTTTATCAATTCTACAAATTAGAATTGGTTTGAAAACAAAAACACTTCATCATGTGGTGTAGGTACACTTGTATTTTTTCCTTTTTCCATCAAAAGTTCGCGATTTTTAGCCTGATTGGCATATATATAAAACTCGTAGAGATCAGGTTTAAGTAGGCTTATGATTTCAGTGCTTGTTCAATTTGAAAAAAATAATTTATGTGTACCTACTATGAGTGCTGGTAGATGTGAATGTACCATTATCATTTGCGTCATTATACCAGCCGCAAAGCTGTTCATAACCTCCCTCAAAGCGTCCAATGTTGCAAAAACGCCTGGAGTGATGCCTCCAACACCTTTGTATACCAACTCATATTAATATCTAAACGCAAGTCTTCTGATGCAGTAGTGAAATTTTAATGCTCTCTCACACGGACACGCGCGCTTTTATATTTACACCTGACATTTGTAGGTTAGGTACCCTCAATTTGTGTAGTTCATTGTCAAATACATTGGAGTTTCTGCTTGACGTTTGTGGGTGAGGTAAAATTTTTACACTCTCTTAGACTGATTCCTTAACATTTCAGCGCGACGTGAAACTATGATATTCTTCTTAACGAATACATCAACATCTTTGCTCGACGCAATACGCAATAATTGCAACTCAATATTTGGAGCAGAGAAGAAATTTTCCATCAAGAAGTTCATTTAAACGGAGGCGTGGCAGGCGTGTCGACAGCCTCACGTTGAGTCTGCTTTGATGCAGCGCCGAGTTATCGCAGGCCAGAGAGCGCGCAGGTGATGTGCTCCGTGATGATATTGATGATGAAGGTGATGATGAAGGTGATCAGGCCGTAGGATCACGGCAGCCTTTGATCCCTGACGAACTCGAGGTTGTTGACTCTGAGGTTCAATTAGCTGCGCGTGTGCGCCGCAATGCCTCCAAAAGGAGCTTCCATTAGAGTCCTGCATGCTATTACAGCCTCAGGCTTATTACTTTTCCCTGAATTGTATTGCGCTCTGCCCCCACTTTTTGTTCGTCTATCAGAAAAAAGAAAATATCACGTTGAAAACTTATCGAACAAATTTTCTAATAACCCCCAAGCTAAAATGACCAATTTTTTGCTCGCTTGCTCGCTTGCTCGCTTGAAAGCTAGCTTGCTTGCTAGCTTGCTCGCTTGCTCGCTTGCTAGCTAGCTTGCTTGCTAGCTTGCTCGCTTGCTCGCTTGCTCGCTTGCTAGCTAGCTTGCTTGCTAGCTTGCTCGCTTGCTCGCTTGCTCGCTTGCTAGCTAGCTTGCTTGCTAGCTTGCTCGCTTGCTCGCTAGCTTGCTTGCTAGCTTGCTCGCTTGCTAGCTAGCTTGCTTGCTAGCTTGCTCGCTTGCTCGCTTGCTCGCTTGCTAGCTAGCTTGCTTGCTAGCTTGCTCGCTTGCTAGCTAGCTTGCTTGCTAGCTTGCTCGCTTGCTAGCTAGCTTGCTTGCTAGCTTGCTCGCTTGCTAGCTAGCTTGCTTGCTAGCTTGCTCGCTTGCTAGCTAGCTTGTTTGCTAGCTTGCTCGCTTGCTAGCTAGCTTGCTTGCTAGCTTGCTCGCTTGCTAGCTAGCTAGCTTGCTAGCTAGCTAGCTTGCTAGCTTGCTCGCTTGCTAGCTAGCTTGCTTGCTAGCTTGCTCGCTTGCTAGCTTGCTCGCTTGCTAGCTAGCTTGCTTGCTAGCTTGCTCGCTTTCTCGCTTGCTAGCTAGCTTGCTTGCTAGCTTGCTCGCTTGCTCGCTTCCTCGCTTGCTAGCTAGCTTGCTTGCTAGCTTGCTCGCTTGCTCGCTTGCTCGCTTGCTAGCTAGCTTGCTTGCTAACTTGCTCGCTTGCTAGCTAGCTTGCTTGCTAGCTTGCTCGCTTGCTCGCTTGCTCGCTTGCTAGCTAGCTTGCTTGCTAGCTTGCTCGCTTGCTAGCTAGCTTGCTTGCTAGCTTGCTCGCTTGCTAGCTAGCTTGCTTGCTAGCTTGCTCGCTTGCTAGCTAGCTTGCTTGCTAGCTTGCTCGCTTGCTAGCTTGCTCGCTTGCTAGCTAGCTTACTTGCTAGCTTGCTCGCTTGCTAGCTAGCTTGCTTACTAGCTTGCTCGCTTGCTAGCTAGCTTGCTTGCTAGCTTGCTCGCTTGCTAGCTAGCTTGCTTGCTAGCTTGCTCGCTTGCTAGCTAGCTTGCTTGCTAGCTTGCTCGCTTGCTAGCTAGCTTGTTTGCTAGCTTGCTCGCTTGCTAGCTAGCTTGCTTGCTAGCTTGCTCGCTTGCTAGCTAGCTAGCTTGCTAGCTAGCTAGCTTGCTAGCTTGCTCGCTTGCTAGCTAGCTTGCTTGCTAGCTTGCTCGCTTGCTAGCTAGCTAGCTTGCTAGCTTGCTCGCTTGCTAGCTAGCTTACTTGCTAGCTTGCTCGCTTGCTAGCTAGCTTGCTTGCTAGATTGCTCGCTTGCTAGCTAGCTAGCTTACTAGCTTGCTCGCTTGCTAGCTAGCTTGCTTGCTAGCTTGCTCGCTTGCTAGCTAGCAAGCTTGCTAGCTAGCTAGCTTGCTAGCTTGCTCGCTTGCTAGCTAGCTTGCTTGCTAGCTTGCTCGCTTGCTAGCTTGCTCGCTTGCTAGCTAGCTTGCTTGCTAGCTTGCTCGCTTGCTCGCTTGCTAGCTAGCTTGCTTGCTAGCTTGCTCGCTTGCTCGCTTGCTAGCTAGCTTGCTTGCTAGCTTGCTCGCTTGCTCGCTTGCTCGCTTGCTCGCTTGCTAGCTAGCTTGCTTGCTAACTTGCTCGCTTGCTAGCTAGCTTGCTTGCTAGCTTGCTCGCTTGCTCGCTTGCTCGCTTGCTAGCTAGCTTGCTTGCTAGCTTGCTCGCTTGCTAGCTAGCTTGCTTGCTAGCTTGCTCGCTTGCTAGCTAGCTTGCTTGCTAGCTTGCTCGCTTGCTAGCTAGCTTGCTTGCTAGCTTGCTCGCTTGCTAGCTAGCTTGCTTGCTAGCTTGCTTGCTTGCTAGCTTGCTCGCTTGCTAGCTAGCTTACTTGCTAGCTTGCTCGCTTGCTAGCTAGCTTGCTTACTAGCTTGCTCGCTTGCTAGCTAGCTTGCTTGCTAGCTTGCTCGCTTGCTAGCTAGCTTGCTTGCTAGCTTGCTCGCTTGCTAGCTAGCTTGCTTGCTAGCTTGCCCGCTTGCTAGCTAGCTTGCTTGCTAGCTTGCTCGCTTGCTAGCTAGCTTGCTTGCTAGCTTGCTCGCTTGCTAGCTAGCTAGCTTGCTAGCTAGCTAGCTTGCTAGCTTGCTCGCTTGCTAGCTAGCTTGCTTGCTAGCTTGCTCGCTTGCTAGCTAGCTAGCTTGCTAGCTTGCTCGCTTGCTAGCTAGCTTACTTGCTAGCTTGCTCGCTTGCTAGCTAGCAAGCTTGCTAGCTAGCTAGCTTGCTAGCTTGCTCGCTTGCTAGCTAGCTTGCTTGCTAGCTTGCTCGCTTGCTAGCTAGCCTGCTTGCTAGCTTGCTCGCTTGCTAGCTAGCTAGCTTGCTTGCTCGCTTGCTAGCTAGCCTGCTTGCTCGCTTGCTAGCTAGCTTGCTCGCTTGCTAGCTAGCTTATTCGCTTGCTTGCTAGCTAGCTTACTTGCTCGCTTTCTTGATCGCTTGTTAGATCGCTCTGTGTTTTTATTTTTACCACCATCTTGTAAACAGTATGTATAACCACACACCACATTAAGACAGCAAATCTCTGTTTTTGAAGCATAATTGACTTATTTCAGTCAAATTAGGCTTGAAATTAACACCAAGATACAACAAAAGAATTGAAAAAAATAACCATTTAAAAAATTTAATTTCAACATCATTTAAAACAGTTATCACAGAAGTCTGTGATCCACATCTCGAACTCAAAATAACTCCTTCATTTTTGATGCCGTGGTACACTAATATTGAAATATTGCTTCGTTTCTGTCATGAGTTGGGGTGCAGAGGCGCAGAAGTAGCCGTGGTACGAAGGCTATTATTAGGACACTAATTTGTGCTTGCACTCACAGCCCGACAACAACCGGAAAATTTTAAAATGGTCAGTAAAGCACGCACATCTTTTAATTGTGGCCTGTAACTGTAACTATAACACCTCGCACATTCTGCCATTATTAAGCCTTATAAATACATACAACCATATGGTCAACAATAGTCATGATTTAAATATTATTTACACACCCGAGGTATGGTGACACCCATATCACAGATACACCAGTCAAGCCCTTTCAGCTGTGCCAGACGAAACATATCCGTGCTCCACACAAAAAATTAAATAATTGTACATATGCGACCAATGTTGCTCTGGATATCGTCCTTTTGCGTTTTGAGCTTATCAGTGTTGGTGCTTATTTCCATTTTCCATACTCAGTAACGTGAGTAATCAGGACCCATCGACCAGAATATTATGTCAAGAATTCCGGTAGAACACAGGCTTAAAATTTTCAATGCAGCGCGCTACCATGTTTGGACGTGATGTATGAAATAATCATTATATTGAAACATTCTGCGAGATGTTTAAAATTTAACTTACTCTGATTAATCTCAGAGTATGTTTATCTGCCCCAAGCACAAGCCCTAGCTTTATCATCGGAGAACAGCAGTAAAAAACGCGACGAGTATGTTTGAGGGAGGCTGGTGAGGAATTGCTTTCAAACTGATGCGATGCCATCTTTGACTAGCCTGACACAATCGGCACAAACACGCTCGATGTCACAGCACAGCATCAGCATTGCAGAACACCATCAACATCACGGCACAGACGCAACAACACAGCACCAACAACACAATACAGCACAGCACCAACAACACAACACAGCACAGCACCAACAACACAACATAGCACCAACAACACAACACAACACCAACAACACAACACAACACAGCACCAACATCACAACACAGCACAACACAGCGCCAGCACACAGCACTCGTTCATCATCGGAAGCAAGTGATGTAAATTCAAAGGTCATTTATCAAAGGCGATTAAGCGGCCATTTGTTCGGAGGCAGAGCTGCCAAAGGGATTGATGCCGCACCTCGCTCAAAACATCGATGGCCGGGAATTATTGCGCTCACAGTGATCAGTGTTGGTCCGCTTGCGTGGCCAAAATAAAGCGGCCACTCTGGCGCGTTCTCGTCGGACAAACAAGCGAGTAACACCGCCCGCTTGCATGTCCCCCGTACGTGTAGCTTATATGTTCTCCGTAGCTTGTGACTCTCATGTTCTCCGTGTAACTTGCATGTTCTCCGGGACTTGTAACTCGCAGGTTCTCCGTAATTTGTAACTTGCATGTTCTCCGTGAAACTTGTATATTCTCCGTGGAACTTGCATGTTCCCCGTGAAACTTGCATGTTCTCCGTGAAACTTGCATGTTCTCCGTGTAACTTGCATGTTCTCCTTGTAACTTGCATGTTCCTCGTGTAACTTGCATGTTCTCTGACCCCTTGAGTAACTTGCATGTCCTCCGTGTAACTTCTGTGATAAAGCAGAGCTCGCTTACAAGTAAGAGCTGAGCGCTTCTATCCACGCTCTGCCTACTCGTTCAGGGATAATTACTGGCGTAATTTCTACGATTAGCTTAAGAATGATTGACTACTTGCTGGCAGCCATAATTGAAATCGATGAATTTCTCACCGCACGCGTAAAAGATGTATGAAGACGCAGTCGCAGTATGGGGAAGGTTGGTTCCCTTTTCTCCGCGTAAGATTTGAAAATTCTCATCTATCTCAACTGGTAGAAGTGAATTTCCAAGATAAACTTTGCTCTCAACAGTCAATTATAATAACTTGACCATATACTCGTACACTCTGAAGGCAAAATTCATCAGGAGAGAAATAAAGTATGCAGTGAAAGACTCCAATTATTTAAATAGTTTTCGTTCAACAGATTAATTTCATTAAAAATCGTACTCGAGAGAACTGGAAGCATTCACCCAAGCTGAATGATTGTGCTCTGAAATATTTTTAAGAAATAATATTATTTTCGAGTTCATTTGGACTGGGAAACTGATAAATGAACTCATTTTTTTTCCGAAGCCTTCACAGACTAATGACGAGGCACGTTCATTGGGCAATTGAACATTTTATTTAAAAAAATATTTGAAAAATTGCATTTATTTAAAGAATCATTCTACGTAAATAATATAAAAAATTTGATTCACAAATCAAATTGATCGAAATAGCGACGCGCATCTTGCATCATCATTTAAACAGGACCGATACTTTAGAACAGCGCTAATTGAATACCTTCAAAAGTTGTTTAATTTAACAATAGCCCGCATCACATCAAAGACTTCCTAACTAATGCAGAATTATTTTCCTCTAACCTTGTTACTATGCAAAAATTCCATTCCGTGAGTGATATTTTCATCCTACTGCACTAATTTCATAACGATATTATTGCGTTCACACGTGAAGAGCGTCCAAAAACGTGCTTTCAACGCGTGTGGCTTCAATCAAGAATTCTCTAAAAGTAACAATAGGTTTCTACATTCTGCTTTGATTGTCTAGATTCGTGTTTTTGACACATGTATAACAGCAACCGAGCGTTCAAGGCGCTAAGTCCAGGCTTATTTTTGAAGATTAAAGCTCCTCAATTCGAGAAGACATCGAGCAATAGATAAGAGTTTGAATGTCAGAAAAGATTATCTCCACTACCAATGATATTTTAAACAGCTTCAAACTTCTAGAGTACTATAAAAACATTAAGTATAAAAAACTCGTACTTCGGATCAGAGTGGTTTACATTCGATCTTCATTTCAAGAAACAAAATCAGATAACAAATTAACGGTATGCATTTTTAAGGAAGCCATTTTTGCGGTTCACATTCGATCTTCATTTCAAAAAATGAAATCAGATAAAAAATTACCGGTTTAAATTTTTAAGGAAGCCATTTCTGCGGTTTACATTCGATCTCCATTTCAAAAAATGAAATCAGATAACAAATTAACGGTATACATTTTTAAGGAAGCCATTTCTGCGGTTTACATTCGATCTCCATTTCAAAAAATGAAATCAGATAAAAAATTACCGGTTTAAATTTAAATAAAAAATTACCGGTTTTTAAGACAGCCATTTCTGCGGTTTACATTCAAGCTTCATTTAAAAAAAACAGATTAAGAGTATATATTTTTAAGGAAGCCATTTTTGCGGTTTACATTCAAGCTTCATTTTAAGAAACACAATCAGATTAAGAGTATATATTTTTAAGGAAGCCATTTCTGCTCATGAGCTTGATAAGTTCAGCCGTGCGTGAGAGAGAGCGTGCGTCTGTGCTCTAGACCGTCCGAGCTTTCCTCTTTTTCTTTTCGGTCCACTTGAGTCTCCCGCCCAGCGTTTCTCATCATCCTTTGAGCCTGAGTGATCCCCCTTCCGAGGTGAGCTTGTGAAGTTACAGCGCCGATATTTGCATTGTTTTTCTAAATGTTCCCAAGCCAATAGTTTCACGTCCTATTTCTTAATAAATGGAAAATACGGTAATTATATAAATATAAAGTACCTTTGAGCTAGAGTGATCCCTCTTCCGAGGTGAGCTCGTGAAGTTACAGCGCTGATATTTGCATTGTTTTTCTAAATGTTCCCAAGCCAATAGTTACCCGTCTTAATTCTAAATAAATGCAGAGTACGGTAATTGAGTATAGTTTAGACAATAGTTCGTAATGGTCTACGTAATAACATGCTTTCTTTTTTAAATTCAAAAGATAGAATTCGACGAAAAAATTTTTCTTGGATTTTTTTGTTCAGTTTTCCTCCACACTTATTTACTATAGATTTGACCTGTAATTTGAAATCGTGGGAAGCAGTTGCCAACTTTTTGCTTCACAGGTTCACATGGTAGGTCACCTGCGCTTTTGGCGCAGCTCTACCTGACGTCTGTAAATTCAGAGTCAGCATCACAATGTGAGCTACGTAAAGTTGGGAGGATCTTACGCAAACTCAGAGAGTTGAATGGGCAAGACTAAGCTCAATACATTTTAAGGAATTGAGTTGGATATTGAACTCCAGTTTAATCCATTGCAGTCAATGTGTTATTAGGTCTCTCAATGTTACGCTTATTTTACTTTGTTCTGTCCTTACGTGAGGGCTCATCATCATTTTAATTTTAGTGCGCTCTAGTGGTCAAGTCTTGAACGCCTGAACTTGAACATTTCTGAATCGATCTTTGTTCTCGTGACTCTGAAAAATCTGCTTCGACAGCGTCTGCTTCAAGAACATCTTGCGGAGCGAAGCGTCTTCCAGAGACGTGATTTATCGGGCGGATCTCAATCACCATTTAACATTGAAAAACTGAACTGTGCATGGAGAGTATCATAATCTGCTGGGGCGAGTGTCGTACACGACGAAGGTGTCACGTCATGTCACATCGATCGCAGACGGGCAAAGTGGTGTTTGATTTTACATAATCGTTACTCGTGACATGTATGATATGAATAAAAAAGATGAGGGGCTACCCTAAGGAAATAATGATATTTAGTTAAAATTGGTCGATGCTTAACAGTGCATGTTTCAATGACGACAGTCATCTTCTTTCAAGTACATGAGAAGCCTAGGAGCTACGCTCTTGGCTCTTTTATTTACAAGTAGAGTTTGTAGACAGTAGGAATTTATACCTGAAAAGACTCAGTTCCGAAAATTCCTGTAAAATTCCAAAATTCCAACATCAGTGTCACTCACACTTTTCTTCTAAGACTCCTTGCACAGCGTACTACGCAATAGAATTTTCTAATTCAAATTGACTGAATTTTGTAATCTATTTTCAATATTAATACTATTACTATGATATTATTTGTTGTTTACTATTCATTTAAATGACTATTCTGAAGAAGAAATATCGGCGACTTGAACTTTTTGAGAGTCATGACCTGGCTTATATAAGTTCAAACTTTTCAGTTAGTTATTAATATCAAAGCTTCACATCAATACGAGAACCTTTCGTTGAAAATATTTAACATGGTGATGCGTGTACCATGAGAAGTAATATTTTTATATAATTTTCTCTTCAATCCCAATTTTGGAAACTAAAACATAACGCTAGATCTCCGTAGAACAAAGTTCGAAGTTTTACTTCCGGCATTCGAACGCATATTTCATTAATAGAAAAGCCAGCTTTCGCTTTATTCCCAACAATTATTTTTCAATTACGATATTTTTCTGTATCATGTACTGCAAGTCTATTTGAATAATTTTGTATCCAAAACTAAGTGCTGTCGTTTTCAACAAATCGCAATGATTTTGAATAAAGTAAAGTCGCAGTCAAAGCCCCGATTTCGTTCTCTTTAGATTCTGGTACCTACATATAAAGAGTCGTCTCTAGTTCATTACTCTGCTTGTGACTTCCCAAAAAATGTTCAATAGCTTTAATATTGTTCTTAAAATTTTATTTGAACAATAACATTTGAAAATTACTGGCACTATAAGTGCTTAAAAACACCCATAAGGCGACTTACTTATTAATGTGAAGCTAATAAATAAATTTAAACTGTCTAGTAGCTTTGTTCGCTCAGTTGTTTCTACACTGTCATGCTCATATTTGCGGATCCCAGACGTCAACGAAAACTTCTCAATGAGACGAAGAGAGACTGAAAATGTGAAGAAATACTGAATTCTACTTCCGTGGTCGTGAGAACGCAGCCAGAGCAGGAAACGCGGAGAATTATGGACTAGGTGAACCTAAGCCAAGAAGCGGCAGATGATCACTCCGAGGATCACCAGCAGCACAGACCAGCGGGAAATATTTGATATCCTCTACGGATGAAGAGCTGAGCTCTCAGGAATCTGAACAACATAACCGAACACAAACTTAAGGTAAAATCTTCTCCAGGTTTCATCTGTTCTAGCACTATTTCTCCCCAGTACCAGGGAAAGATCAAGGCGAAGGCTATGCGTTCTGAGAAATGGCTAACTGATACCCGTGAGAATTATGATAATGTTGCGGGAATGAATAAATATTAGTCAGCAGGTGATATTGACGTTGTTTGGCCATGTTCGGTGCTAAAATACTGTGAAGAGTAAACACCTACTGTACGTGACATGTCATGCTCAGTGAGGAGCGTATGGTTAACGTGCTCTATCACGGTCTTATGTGTTTCTATGCTCTCTTATTTCTCGTGAGTTGCCGTGCTCTGTGCTAAATACAGTGAAGGAGAAACACCTACACGACGTACAGAACTCAGTGGGGAGTGTGGTTAATGTACTTGGCATATCACGGTCACATGGCTCTTGTGAGTTGCCATGCTCTGTGCAAAATACTGTGAAGGATAAACACATACATGAGGGGTCAAGCTCAGTGAGGAGCGTGAGATTAACGTGCCCTATCACGGTCACATGATTTTCCATGCTCTCTTATTTCTCGCAAGTTGCCATGCTCTGTGCTCAAACACTGTGAAGGACAAACACCTTCATGAAGGGCCGAGCTCAGTGAGAAGCGCGTGGGTTAACAAGGTTGACCTACCTCGGTCACATGGCTCTCGTGAGTGCAGTGTGAGGCCCCCTGAGTCTAAGAGCCAGTTTTGGATCAGCCTCGGCATGAAATCACATTCACGGACCAACTTCGTTGGAAGTTCCGGAGTTCAACTATTCGAGTAGATCAAACTGCTTGTAACGTGGATTTTATCTACAACTTCTGGAGAGAATGAGAATCTTTTGAAAGCGGAAATGACCCACAGGACTGGCTGCCATTAATATGCATCAGAAGCCCCACATATTTCTCATGCAAGTCTTTAAGCAGAGAGCAAATTTTTAGCGAAACTCCGCATCTCCACTTGAGACGCGCTTGGCGCTACTGGAGCCGAGCGCCGTTGTTTCTGGCGAATTTTTATCCAGGTAATATTTAAAGCGAACCATTAGACTCGAGCGAAGTAAGTACGCGGTTGCGGCGCGCTAGTTATGGGACTTGGCCTCGTCGCCGGATATACTTTAGAGTCTAGTAATATAGACGCACTCTGTTGAATGGCGCGCTGCGGTCGCCCGAGTTTTGTAATATTTTACCGACCCAAGTTAAGATTAGGCCTGAATGTGACCAATTTTTCAAAAGAATTTAAATTTTACGCTCTAAGCAAATTTTGCCCTCGTCATCTGCAGTGCTGAGATTGAGACTTGGAACAATTAACGCGCTGAGCTTGCTGGGATAATTTACATTGAAAGGAAATTAGGAGGTCCAATAAGCAAGTGAATAGACTTATATGAATGACACACAGGGCATTTCGATAGAGGGTTTCGGCAGTCAAGACCATGATTTTCGGCACTGAAATACGCACAGAGTTCCATTGAGGTCTGAATAGCACACACACACACAAATTACTGAAATTGAGGGTCTGCATAGCACACACACACACAAATTACTGAAATTGAGGGTCTGAATAGCACACACACACACATTACTGAAATTGAGGGTCTGCATAGCACACACACACAAATTACTGAAATTGAGGGTCTGAATAGCACACACACAAAGCTGGAATTGAAGGTCTGAGAGCTACATTCCGAAAGTGAACAGACAAAATTTCAGCTGAAACAAGCAGCCCAAAATATCATGTGAATCAAAAATATAAACCAATTACCGAAGCACAACTTGCTTGGTTTGAGCCCGATCAAGTTTGCTCCGAAAACAACTCCATTTCAAAGCCAAATCTGAAAGTAAAATGTTTCTTGGCTTTCAGAATCCATTTCTGTACGGGAGATGGGCGAGTTGCCTCTCCAGAAGCCCCGGAAGACTTTGTGGTATTTGCCCGATCGGATGAAGATGTCGGAGCAGTTTTTATCGGATGTGGCGTGGGCGATGTTGCCTGCCAGGGGCGATGTGCCGGGGCTCTTTCTGGCTCTCTTGTCCTGCCTGCATAGAGGAGACGCTGTTCCCTGTTCTTTTATGGTCCCTGCGACTGTATCCCGCTGCCTCCACTGCAGGATTATGGCCGGAAGAGGGTGGAGCGAAATACAAAGTTCCGAGTGCGCTGTGGTGAGGCTGCACTCAAGTGGAACGCCTAAATTTTACCGGAAATAGACTTGAACGGTAAATACAACGTTGAGAGCAAATAAAATTGAATGGTGAATACATCGAGGAAAACAAATAGACAAGAATGGTGAAACAGAGTAGAAGACAAATAGACTAGAGAGGTAAACACAGCGTGGAAGACAAATAGACAAGAATGGTAAATACATAGTGGAAGACAAATAGACATGAATGGTAAAACAGAATGGAAGACAAATAGACAAGAATGGTAAATACATAGTGGAAGACAAATAGACATGAATGGTAAAACAGAATGGAAGACAAATAGACAAGAATGGTAAATACATAGTGGAAGACAAATAGACAAGAATGGTAAAACAGAATGGAAGACAAATAGACAAGAATGGTAAATACATAGTAGAAGACAAATAGACATGAATGGTAAAACAGAATGGAAGACAAATAGACAAGAATGGTAAATACATAGTGGAAGACGAATAGACAAGAATGGTAAAACAGAATGGAAGAAAAATAGACTAAGATGGTAAATATAGCGCAGAAGACAAATAGGCTGGAATGGTAAATACAACGTGAAAGAGAAATACACTATAATCAAAAATACAGCGGGGAAGACAAATGACTAGAATGGTAAAAGAGAGTGAAAGACAAATATCTCTGGACTAAGGTGGTGAATACAGCGTGGAAGATTAAGAGGCCTAAATGGTAAATACAGCGTAGAGGACAAGTAGACTTGAGTAGAAAATAAGTTTTATCATGTATTTCAAGTCAATATCTATGATGTTTCGAATGATTTTAAACAATATATCACAGGTTGATGTCTATTGGAATGGAATGCTAAGAATATTATTCACACTACATTTTTTGACAAAAATTTA
Source organism: Morinoia aosen (assembly GCA_030386875.1). Lineage (NCBI taxonomy): Eukaryota > Metazoa > Arthropoda > Malacostraca > Amphipoda > Talitridae > Morinoia > Morinoia aosen. Next base: position 24,516,390 of record CM059558.1, read on the forward strand.
AACATTTAAATTAAGACAATGAGTAAAATGGCGCTAAAATACATTAGAATATCGGTACTCCGAATATTTTTTCTCCTGTTGTCGAAACATAATTTTTGCCAGCGAACTCCGTCTAGAAGCGGCCCATACAGATGTGCGTCTGCGTTTTTTGTACACGTGTAAGATTATGGTAATATTAGGGTATCAGTACTGTCAAAGTTGACGGTATTCCCGAAACAAAGTTCCATACTCTCGTTACTCCAATAGCTGGAAGTGTGAGGTGATTGGATTAGACAAATATTGAATCGAGATGCAATCAGTTCTACAAAAAACAATGCAAGATTCCTACTCATGCGGTTACGAGACAAGTGTACGAATGTGTTGTCTCTGATGACACTTGTAAATCCTGGTGAATCACAAAATCTTTGCACAAAATCTGCGAAAGCTTCGTTGTAATTTCGAAATGTACGGTTAACGAAAAACTAATTCCTTATTTTCTCAGCCAACATCGCGTAGACAGCACAACTGTGCCTCCTCTGCATCAATAAGATCCACGTTTAGGCTTGAGCGAAATTTTCGTGAAAGAAATTGAGCTCAACTCAACATTGATCGAGATTGTAATAATCAGGCAGCAGCGAGGGCAATGTACGTACGCTTCACTTACTTTGAACGAGAATGTGAGTTTCAGTCTACAATTTAGCAACAGTCACAAGTGCTGACCTCTATTCAACATCATTGGTCTTCACAGCGATTAAGTTTTCAATGCAGTGAGGATTCTACTTCAAATAGACTATGGATTATAATCATAGCGAATATTATCTCCCCGCATGAAAATGCAGAGTTTCTTGTTAGCTCGCTTGGTTGACTGCTTGTCTGTTGGCTCCTACTCCCAGTTCGTATGCTGGATACCTGAACACTACATAATAACTGCAATTTACTTTGTGTTTTATTGCGCTTAATCTATTACCTATGTAGTTCATTTCGGTGTCATCCTTAGCATAAAAAATAAGAAACAAAACAGGAAAAGCTACGAACCTAAACTATTTCTTTAAGACACTACCGGTTTATTGTAGCTCTAACTTCAAAAAACTTAAATTGTGACAGCGAGAACAGGTGAAATTTACTGATACTCGATACTCGTCACTTAGTTCACTCATAATCGATTTACTGATACTCGTTATTGCCATAAACTCCACAAAAATTGCGATTGTCGAGCACAGTGCCTCAGAATCACTGTTTGCCTACGGAACGTTGATCAATCAATCAAGTTGGACCTTTACAGCAATCACGGTAGTCGGAAACATTAATCTCAGTCGAAAAAATCGAAGAGAATGAAAATCTTTGCCGATGTAATGGTAGTAATTGTAGGAAACATCAATCGAAGTTCTTGAAATTGCTGAAAACATGGATCGAAGTTCTTAAAATTGCTAAAAACATGAATCGAAGTTCTTAAAGTTACTGAAAACATAAGTCGAAGTTCTTAAAATTGCTGAAAACATTAATCTCTGTCGATGAAATTGAAGAGAACAACAATCCCGACCGATGCAGTACATTATTTACTGCCGCTCTAATTGATTGGAACATTAAACACCGCCTCCAAGAACAATTTTAAGTAGAACAGCAATCTTACGCCCTGCACTCAAGCAAAACACTAGTTGTGTCCCAGCAAACGAGAAGAGCACAATCACGGTGGCTAAAATCAGTCACAAGCACAATCGCTTCAATTGAATGGAGTAAAGAAATGATGTAATAATCGGAAATAACATCAAATGCAGCAACTTCAGTGTTACAAAATGTAACCCACGACTGGGTTAATCACAAGAAACATTAATCACAGCATTGTAATTGAAGTAAACCGTAATTATATCTGACACAATTGAAAACAACAATAATCAAGACTGCTCAAGTTTAAAAGAACAGCAATCACAACCGCAACAATTAAGGAGAACAATGATCACAACCGTTAATATTAAGTTGTACATCAATCGCAGCCGATTACATCGCAAAACTCTAATAACAATCGCTGAAAATAAAATAAACAAAAATAACCAGCAACGCAAAGATTGGAGGCAGGAACAAGAGGCTCAACCAAGGAGACATGCGAGGCACAAGAGACAAAAGAGGCACAAGAGGCACAAGAGACACAAAAGACAAAAGAGGCACAAGAGGCACAAGAGACAAAAGAGGCACAAGAGACAAAAGAGGCACAAGAAGCACAAGAAGCACAAGAAGCACAAGAAGCACAAGAGGCACAAGAGACACAAGAGGCACAAGAGGCACAAGAGGCACAGGTGTGCCGCTCTCTCCCTCCACAACAAATCAGGAGATCACAACAAGCGAATCTCCTGCGCTGCCAGAGGACGGCTGCGGCTGTTCTTTAACTCAATATCACGTCGCTGCAAAGATGCGTGTCGCTTTTAATTAATCTGCCATTAGAAGTATGGAAACAAGTGTTCAAGATGCGGCACTTTTACTTAATCGATGTGAGTTATTTTCACATCGATGCTTCAGTTTCCCTTTCCGAGGTGAGGTTGTGTTCGGTCATGTCGCATGTGCAGAAGTGTGTGTGTGATGAGAAAAAGGTAGCACTCCAGCTTAAGTTTCCATGGAATTATCATTGCAGTCTTTTTGATTTATTACTGTGGAATAATTAAATATTGAATTGGGCATAAGGTGCTATACGCAATGTCAGCCGTTTTTATAAATCGTGCTTCATCAACTGATTCAGAAAGGCACTTTTAGCTTGAATTTTTTAAATTAGCGGTGAAGGGTAACATGACTACATGAAGCAGATTGAAGTAACAAAAAAGAGTAGTAATAATATACGAGGAGTGTTTCACAAAAGACTGACGGCACGTAGCTTACTTCATATTATCTGATGAGAAAAAATAAAGCTGCATTGAGAGCTGCCCGGTTCCGATTCTTTTCCTGATGGCGGATCAGGGATAATTTAATTTATTCGAGGTTTATCACTGATGAATTTTTTATCAAACGTGTTAAATGTGTTTTGCTTGTTTAGAATAGCATAAATAATGCAGATGTTTCCATGCGTACAAAAGTCTGTGTCTCCAAACAAAATGTATGTACTGTCGACGGTCGAGCGATATATCATCTTAAGTAACTCAACTTATACGGATAAAAAGGAATCCCCGTTACTCAACTAATACTGCTTGATAAAAGCTGCAAATAATTAGGACTAACTTTTATAATTATGAGTAGATGTCCACATTAGATGATGCGTTACTTTGGGATCGGCAATATTTGCAGTTCGAAGCTTCGTGTGAGCTATGGATCATGCAACGCAGATTACAAGTTCTGTCTAAGAACCCAAACAGGAGTAGCGCAGAGTAGTTTAGGTTCTCCGAGCTTTTTTAACTAATTCAACATCTCTGACGTGCAGTGAAAGCTGAAATGATCCGGTGTGAGAGAAATGAATTGCTCAAGCCCTGCTTCGTATTTAGATTAGAGCAAGGCAACACGTTAAACACCAAATAGAATTCTTCAGAGTCAGATTAATTCGTACAATTAATCACAATTACTCTAGATTATCTTTGCACAGTGTATTTTAACTCCCGTAAGTATGTGCGACCAATCGCACTATTCTGTACGTTATCTTTAGTTTTATTTTTCGTGCAGTATTGCTCTCACAATAGACGTCGCAAATAGCACTCGGAGCTGTTGTCAGAGGAAAGCAGCGAGTGTCATCCAGTGACATTTCTACGACGCTTTGCTTGCGGGAATTACGTCAGGGAATTCATTCGTTCAGGAGCTCCTAACGAGGCAAGAAACTTTTCAGCAACGAGTGAACTAATTCTGGCCTAATAGACATCACGTTGGAGCCATGTTTTCTGATTCTCTATTCCAAGAAGAGCGAGCGCAACTGCCGTCTCCGTGTTCCATCACGCGGCAGTTCGGTCATGGGCAACGAGCGAATTATTCTTGCTAATTAAGATAAGCAGCCGCACTTGCGTAATCTAAAAACGCGTGCAAGTTCGGAACGCTGGGTATATTGAAGAAATATGGCAGACTGGCGCTAATGAAGTCCAATTAAACGGGCTGAGCGTGAACAAACTCAAGTTGTGCATGTCCGCGATCGACTTAGAGTCTGATTATCACCAAGTTAAAGCAAACTTTGCCGCAACTTGGGGTCTTGTTTCCGAAGACAACTCGAGTTTGAGGAGAGAGCGAGTCTTGGACTCAAGAATTGGACAAGGGAGCGTGATGGAGGACGGACACTGCAGGGACGTAAAGTGGCGGGTGAAACGTGAAGTATGAAACAAAAGGGTAGACCACAGAGAGAAGAAGTGCATGAACGTCGGTAAATGATAGAGAATACTGATATATAAAATTATAAATCCAGGATGGTCAGGCTGGAAGACTTTGAGGGGAGATAGATGGGTGGCGATTATTCTGCTTATAATCATTATGTTTGGGGTTTCTCTACTGAAGACGATCCACGGGCATTGAAAGATTCATCACTTCATGTCCTTTTCATGCTATCTCAGTATAATTCCTGTTATCGCCGTTAGGTAGTATACTAATTTTAGAAGGCAACTTTAAATCTCATGGGCGCATTTAGGCGTTGAATAGTCAAGTAAGAGATCTCAGGAACAATTCGTAACGAACCCAAAATAAAAATAGCGGGCGGTGACGCGACCAATTTCTAGCCACGTGTGTGCAGATGAAAGTCTGCTCGCAGTTGAGTGGAGATATCCAAAACGTGAGACAAGTCAGGCACAGCGTCTTGAGACGAGAATATACCCATGAGAGTGAATTAATTCTGCGAAATTAATTTAATGCGCAAGCTAAAGACAGTAATCTGAGACAGCTCAGTTTACAAAAGCAGTGCCGTCGCCGATGTTACTCAGATGAAAGGCGCTTTGAGGATAGAGCGGAAAGTGAAGCATATCATCAAGCACTTGATAAGAAACAACATGAAGTAATGAATGCAAGTCGAGGGACATAATCAGTCACAGAGTGAGGCACGCATGACAGATAAGATGAGAAATAATGAGCCATAAAAAGAACCTACAGCTAAGCCACTGAACAACCCTCGGGAAGCGAATTGATTGACGAAAAAGATGCGGCAGCCAAGCAAAATAGCGATCCCACGGTCACTAGGCCATGCTGCTGGCTATTCAGGATGGAATAACTCGTTCATTACGCAATTGAAATAATTGGAACCGCCAAAAACAAGCGTTCAAGCGATAATTAAAATCATGGAAAACGGCCACGTCATGAACTACACCCTGACGAAGTTCGGTGTAACATAGATGTTCCAGTGCTGCACAATAGCCAACAGATGTTCCAGTGCTGCACGATGGAGGCTGGGTGGTATACTGGCTGGGTGAGTTCAGAGGCAGTGGACTGTCATTGATACTGGCTTGGTTAGTTCAGAGCCTGTGGACTGTCTTTGATACTGGCTTACTGGCTATGTGAGTTCAGAGGCAGTGGACTGTCTTTGATACTGGCTTACTGGCTAGGTGAGTTCAGAGGCAGTGGACTGTCATTGATACTGGCTTGGTTAGTTCAGAGCCTGTGGACTGTCTTTGATACTGCCTTACTGGCAATGTGAGTTCAGAGGCAGTGAACTGTCTTTGATACTGGCTTACTGGCTAGGTGAGTTCAGAGGCAGTGGACCGTCTTTGATATTGGCTTGGTTAGTTCAGAGGCAGTGGACTGTCTATGATACTGGTTTGGTGAGTTCAGAGGCAGTGGACTGTCTTTAATACTGGCTTGGTGAGCTCAGAGGTAGTGGGCTGCCTTTGATACTGGCTTTGCGAGCTCAGAGGTAGTGGACTGCCTTTGATACTGGTTTGGTGAGTTCAGAGGCAGTGGACTGTCTTTGATACTGGCTTGGTGAGTTCAGAGGCAGTGGACTGTCTTTGATACTGGCTTGGTGAGTTCAGAGGTAGTGGACTGTCTTTAATACTGGCTTGGTGAGCTCAGAGGTAGTGGACTGTCTTTGGTACTGGCTTGGTGAGCTCAGAGGTAGTGGACTGCCTTTGGTACTGGCTTGGTGAGTTCAGAGACTGTGGACCGGATAACTCAATCGTCAGAACAGTTCCGACAGTCAACATGGGTTGACGACTACCCAGCGCCCGCGTAAGAGGACACCACTAACGCTAGAGTCATAAAAGAATATCAACTGAAAAATACTTGGAGTAATGTTTCGTCGCAGCTGGTGAATGACGACACGTTTAATTCGAGGACTCAAATACGAATGTTGATTCATTACTTAATTAGACGAGGAGGAGATAAGAATACTCTTTACTTTTAATTTTATGGTTCTCAAATACGGATGTTGAATCAGAGTTTGCTATTTTATTTTTGACAACGCTGAAATGGGAATTATTTTACTTGGAACTTAACTAAATGGTAATTAATTCATCTGTTTCGGTATTCGTTCATATTCATGGAAGTACAACCTCGAATTTAATTTAGATATCGCCTTTGTGGATGTAACAGTTTTTTACAGTGAGGCGAGGACATTCGCTAGCAAAAAATGATGTGAAATATTATTTTGCCAAAATACCTCAAAAATATCATAAAAGTGTTTATCAAAAAATCCTCCTGTAGAATCTTCTGTAACTAAAATTCTTTTCCCATTATTTTTTAGAATATAATGTCGTTTCATGGGAATGTTTTCAAAATTGATTTACGAAAGAAGAAACGCAGAGGGAAAATCATTCACGTATTCAAGCGGACCTCCAAAGTCTTGATTCAACGTCAACAAAATTTGGAAAACATACAGAAAAATTAAACAATTAACCTTTTCCGTATCGGCAAGTTCTGTAAGCCAAGTTCAGAATCACTTAGACAAAGGCGACAAAAAGTCACAGCGTAAACAAAAGGCCGAATGATCAGTCAGTGGAGCGGGTTTCTCAACGCTCGCTTACAAAGGAAGTTCTACAAAGTGTGCATTGTGTGAAGCATCCGTGAATAGAATGAATTTCTGAGTTTGTTCATGAATTAATTACGTGAACTTTCAAATCTATGAAAATAAAATATAGTATTGTTTCAAAACCAATTATATTCTAGGATACTCATTATTTGACACTGGCTTGCAAACGAATGAATATAACTGGCTCTTTAGTGAATTATTGTCTGTATTTTTTATAATCTTTAAGATTCATGTGAAATTCGGGCAATGAGAAGGATTTAAGCTGTTTTGTAGTCATGTTTATATCACAGCATCAAAATAAGTGCGCATTTTTTGTACTTTCTTTTCACGGCCCCAACTATTTATCTGTCATCATAAATTTCAAGACAAAACGCAATTACAACTTTCCAAGAAGAGTGATGCATACAGCTCCCTATTCATAGGACAACTATGAACGCGCTTTGAATTAGAAACCGCTAACTCCATGTACCTACCAAAGCCAGCGAAAAGCTCATCATTGTTACCCAGGAGCTTTCATTTCACATCCAGAGCTATGTACAAAAGCGGTCTAACTAGAAGCAAATTTTGATTAGGCTTCCAGACCGGCACGCCCCCTGAGGACGCGCGCCCCCGGGTGCGGAGGCACTTGGCTGTCCGTCTGCAATTCCGCCCTCAGCCGAACTTCAATTCCAGCAGTCGGGCCGGCCAGACTCTATGGCTCTTGCCTCGCTCCTTGCCCATGGGATATTTCTGCAATTATCCATGAATATTCATGGAAGGCAAATCAATTGCAGCGTGTGGCCAGCATGGGCAGCCGGACGGCGACTCCAGGTGTCGCAAGGGGGTCGAATCTCGGAACTCTCGGCAGCACGTGGGTTGTGAGGCGCGTGGTGAGCGCATCACAGTCCAGCCTTGAGTTATACATCATCGTATACAAGCCTCAATTTTCACGGATAAACATTAATGCCAGTTGTTTGACTCATGGAATGCTGGAATTAAGAACTGGATAACTGTGGCTAATTTTGGTCAGTATCAGTTGAGGTTTGGATTATTAGACGTCGTATAACTCGATGGTCGACTGCAAATAATTCCCGACTCTCTCGTTATTTCCACCTAATTCTTCAGCGCATATAAAATGAAATATTTACAGTGGGTGCGTGCACACGGATTCTTATACGGATCAATGAACGTCAGTAGAATTTTACAGTACTGCGAGGCTTCTTACAGAAACACGTGCTTAATTTTAACGAAATCTAACAGAACTTAAAACGTTTATTTATCCATTGGAAAACGTTAGCCAGGTAACCCCGTTATGGTGGTTAGAATGTTCTACATTTCTTTCTAAGGTTACATCACAAGGCGATAAAATGAGCAGCGAAGGAACATGGATGAAAATGAGTGATGAGCTGCGCATAAGTTTACCATGTAACATGGTATAAATTCAGCGAATTCATTTAGCAAATTCAGCTGGGTTAAAAACAAAATTATTAATCGGTAAAGGACTTGTAAATGAAGTGTAAAACAAGCAACCATATTTATTTTGTGTACAAACAAATTATTCTGTCAACGGTGATGATGATAAAAACCCTAAAATAGAACACGAGCTTCGAAAAATTCAGAGTTAACAGCTAACGTCGTGATAAATTTTCAAAACTGCAGATAGTTAGCAGCTAAACTGACAGGCAAATTAGAACTAATACGGAACGAATGAAAGGGCTGAGAGAAATAATACTTAATGCAGTGTGTTGAGTGCCAGCTTGTCCAGCAGAGCGCTTCAGTGAGCTGCATTCATTCACAGAAGTGCATCGACCGACGTCGCGGATCGATGTCGGGCAAATAACAAGGTCCTGATAGTTGTCTATTCTTGACAGATATTTTGTGGGGGGGGGGGGGGGTACCTTAGCAAGAAGCAGGTTCTAGAATTTGCCTGTTCTTGACGGATGTTTTGTGTAGGTGGTACCTTAGCAAGAAGCAGGTACTAGAATTTGCCTGTTCTTGACAGATGTTTTGTGGAGGTGGTACCTTAGCAAGAATTAGGTTCTAGAATTTGCCTGTTCTTGACAAATGTTTTGTGGTGGTAGTACCTTAAAAAGAAGCAGGTCCCGATGGGGGTACTAATTTTTTGCTGATAACTAAAAGCAGTGAGCACTTGTAAAACATATAATATTACGGTGAGATGCAAATGTCACTAAATGATGAGATGAATTGTGAAAACCAATGGTGTGTTATTTTTCTGATTTTTAATCTAATTTCAATTCAATTCAAATATAATTCTTTCACATCATATATTTTAAATAAAAAAATTGCATATGAATATAAATAAAACAGGTGCCTGTCATAGTAGCGAACATTCTGTAAAACCAAAGGTTTTCATCAACCAACACATATGACGTTTCATTATTTTCGGGGTTTCAAATAGTCATTCAAAAATTTTTATTCCTCTTGGTTTTCCAAAATCTACAAGTTACCTTAGAATGATAATTTCGTATAAATTCAGCTCTAAACAAAATAACGAGAGATGTGTTTGTCGGAGCTCTGAAGATGAAAATATTCAGCACGTGTAGGTGAGCGTTTACAAAAATGTCTGACAATTATTAAAATTAATATAGCTCCAATTAAACAAATCCCTTATGAAGATATAATTAAAAGCCAGAATTGTTTTTTTTTCCAAGGGTGCACGCTATATTTTGAGGCAAATCATATTAACAATATTTGAAAGTCCTAAACGCAGCATATGCTTGCATAAATTGTAATTATATCGTCAGTAACTAGGATGTCAGATTATTAAAGAAGACTGCTAATATGACTGCAAATTATCATATCATTAACTGGAATCCAGATTTTCAACGAGCAGTATGCTATTATAATCTATAACACATATTACACATCAGTAAGTGGTATAAGGTTAATTTAGTTAGCTAAGCGAAATGAATTGTTGGCTTAGTTAGCTTAGAAGTAATAATTAACTTTTTTAGAACCTTTATGCTATAAAATATTAAAAACCCAATCGGTTACGTCGCAATTCATGTATCAGCTTTTTTTAGAAACAAACGTTTTTGCCTTCTTCCTTCCATGGTAGTAATATCTCAGTTAGCCAAGCTAGCTAAATAGCCCAACCTGGGGCTGTCGTTGACACCGAGCTAGCAAGACACTGGAGAGTCTGCAAACTGGTGGTCACTCAGCAGCTGCACGCTGATTTGGGCGTCTAAAGCGTCTTGGCGTGAATTGAAATTCGACACCCATCTTCGAAAACGGGTGATTGAGAATTTTTTATAACAGTACTACTGTTTGCCGAAAAAAACTGTCTATTTTATGCAAGATTTGAGTGTGCACACAAAACACTCTGAGAACAAACACACTTGAGTGATTTGTTATTTTTTTGAGCCGTTGCATGTACAGCAAATAGAGGGTGATGAATAATTTAATGACATTATTGGTTTTCGAATGACGACATTGCAGGCCTGATTATAACGACGTTCATATTGATAACAAGCAGCTACATGCAATTAACGCCGTTCAGCAACAGGTATGGAGAGCAGTATTTTATGCACCAATATAGCAAATATTTTTGCACAAAAATGCGAAAACTCCAGACGACTAACCACATGTACTCTGTGGCTAAAGGTGACTGAGGAAAAGTTAAGCTATCACGCCATCCAGACACGCACGAAATGTTGGCTGCGAAAACCAATCTGTGATAGCTAAAAAGCTGAATAAATACATTAGTTGCGAAGTAAACTCATAAAATAATACATAATTCTATGACAAAATATGATCGCCAAAGAAGTTTCCCAAAAATAGGTCTAAAAAGCACCCACTAAAATAACAGCACTGGAAAATTTTATGAATTTCAGGCAGATTGTTGAATACAACTATGGACATGACGCAAACTATGAATACGATTTATACAAATATGAGACCACCACTCATATAAAACGCACCTTGAAGTTCACTCATGACAATTAAACGCCCCAAAACTGTATTGAAAAGAACAAGAAAGCTATAAGTGAAGTCCTGGCATGTATACTTGAACTGGTTTCCGCAAAAATGAATAAAATCATTACTTTTAACAATCCAGCGTGGCGCAGTTGTACTTCGGAGAAGTTTAGCAATCGGCCAACGACTTTAATCTTGCTGCTCGTATTTTACGCAAAGGAAATAAGCATCCGCTGCGGCCAAAAAATAGAAGAAAATAGCGAACGTTCACGGATTGGTTATGCGGAAATTCTAAATAGGCAATTCTTCTTCCCAAAAGAAGCGCCTCTTAAAGAAGACCATTTGCAGGCGTTCACATACAGTGCGTGCGGCATGCACAAAAAACGAACCCAAAATACAACCCGCACGAGACGATTGAAGTGAGCACGGGAACACATCAAAAATGTAAAAGTCGCCATGAGTTGCAGTTTGCAAGCGTCGAGTAGCGTTAACTTTATTAACGTTTCCAAACAAGCCAGGCGAGCCCGTGATCTCAGCTGAGGTCGCCTATGCTAGGCGAAGAAAGCTATTTACAGGAAAACCAACGCTGGCATGCGAGCGCCTCTCGTATCTCGTTTTTCGATAAGTAAGCGTCGATTTATTGGACAAGCAAGAGAATGGCAATAAAAGTGCGGGACGTGAATGTATGGATACGCATTCTGGTCGAGCGGGTGATTTATTCAGTGGGTCAAACACTGCACCGTGTGGAAGGAGGTGGGAGCAGGTGATGTGTTCAGGGCACACGCTGCACCGTGTGGGAGGAAGTGGGAGCTGCTGATGTGTTCAGGTCAAACACTGCACCTTGTGGGAGGAGGTGGGAGCTGGTGATATGTTCAGGTCACACGCTGCACCGTGTGGGAGGAGGTGGGAGCTGGTGATGTGTTCAGGTCACACGCTGCACCGTGTGGGAGGATGTGGGAGCTGGTGATGTGTTCAGGTCACACGCTGCACCGTGTGGGAGGAGGTGGGAGCTGGTGATGTGTTGAGGTCAAACACTGCACCGTGTGGGAGGATGTGGGAGCTGGTGATGTGTTCAGGTCACACGCTGCACCGTGTGGAAGGAGGTGGGAGCTGGTGATGTGTTCAGGTCAAACACTGCACCATGTGGGAGGATGTGGGAGCTGGTGATGTGTTCAGGTCAAACGCTGCACCTTGTGGGAGGAGGTGGGAGCTGGTGATGTGTTCAGGTCAAACACTGCACCATGTGGGAGGATGTGGGAGCTGGTGATGTGTTCAGGTCAAACACTGCACCGTCTGGGAGGATGTGGGAGCTGGTGATGTGTTCAGGTCACACGCTGCACCGTGTGGGAGGATGTGGGAGCTGGTGATGTGTTCAGGTCAAACACTGCACCATGTGGGAGGATGTGGGAGCTGGTGATGTGTTCAGGTCAAACACTGCACCGTCTGGGAGGATGTGGGAGCTGGTGATGTGTTCAGGTCAAACACTGCACCGTGTGGAAGGAGGTGGGAGCTGGTGATGTGTTCAGGTCAAACACTGCACCATGTGGGAGGATGTGGGAGCTGGTGATGTGTTCAGGTCAAACACTGCACCGTCTGGGAGGATGTGGGAGCTGGTGATGTGTTCAGGTCAAACACTGCACCGTCTGGGAGGATGTGGGAGCTGGTGATGTGTTCAGGTCACACGCTGCACCGTCTGGGAGGATGTGGGAGCTGGTGATGTGTTCAGGTCAAACACTGCACCGTGTGGAAGGAGGTGGGAGCTGGTGATGTGTTCAGGTCAAACACTGCACCATGTGGGAGGATGTGGGAGCTGGTGATGTGTTCAGGTCAAACACTGCACCGTCTGGGAGGATGTGGGAGCTGGTGATGTGTTCAGGTCACACGCTGCACCGTCTGGGAGGATGTGGGAGCTGGTGATGTGTTCAAGTCAAACACTGCACCGTGTGGAAGGAGGTGGGAGCTGGTGATGTGTTCAGGTCAAACACTGCACCATGTGGGAGGATGTGGGAGCTGGTGATGTGTTCAGGTCAAACACTGCACCGTCTGGGAGGATGTGGGAGCTGGTGATGTGTTCAGGTCAAACACTGCACCGTCTGGGAGGATGTGGGAGCTGGTGATGTGTTCAGGTAAAACACTGCACCATGTGGGAGGATGTGGGAGCTGGTGATGTGTTCAGGTCAAACACTGCACCGTCTGGGAGGATGTGGGAGCTGGTGATGTGTTCAGGTCAAACACTGCACCATGTGGGAGGATGTGGGAGCTGGTGATGTGTTCAGGTCAAACACTGCACCGTCTGGGAGGATGTGGGAGCTGGTGATGTGTTCAGGTCAAACACTGCACCGTCTGGGAGGAGGTGGGAGCTGGTGATGTGTTCAGGTCAAACACTGCACCATGTGGGAGGATGTGGGAGCTGGTGATGTGTTCAGGTCAAACACTGCACCGTCTGGGAGGATGTGGGAGCTGGTGATGTGTTCAGGTCAAACACTGCACCGTCTGGGAGGATGTGGGAGCTGGTGATGTGTTCAGGTCAAACACTGCACCATGTGGGAGGATGTGGGAGCTGGTGATGTGTTCAGGTCAAACACTGCACCGTCTGGGAGGATGTGGGAGCTGGTGATGTGTTCAGGTCACACGCTGCACCGTGTGGGAGGAAATTCTTGCGGGAGAGAGCTCACCTTTGAACCTCCAATTAGGAACTTGATAACAATTCCGAAAGTGTTTCATTTTAATGTCGAGAACATGACGGAAAAATGACTAACCTCAAGTTCGCTTACCCCCTCGAATGAAGTTATTCGACTTGAAACTGCTGTATAGTTACTGTAGTTTTAAAAAACTGTAACTGCACTTCATAAAATTATTGATATTCCTGATCTGCATCAATCTACATTTATTGCGAAGTTAGTCCGTCATCGATGTTTCTTCAGGAACGGCCTTAACATGATGTAGACCAATTTTTTTACTCATACAGAGTTGAAGCGAAGAATTCCTCTCCATGTCATTTACATACATTGTGGTAGCACTGACCCCGAACTTTTTGCCTCTGAAACCCATCAGAAGTTTTTAAAAAATATTCAAGTTTTATTATTTTTCAGCTCGAACCCTGTAATCTGTGTTATTTCTGTGAATATCATATTAATCTTGCTTAGAGTAACCTCGGTGCGCTCAAGTACGCAGCCCTGCCAACTTTACCTTATCACAACGACCTACCACCTTATGTCGACCATAATTCCAGTTTCCAGTAACTAACATTTTGTGTCGAGTAAATCTTCGATGTGGCTACTGGAAATATCGGCGGCTTCTATCTAAACTTTCTTTACAGTATAACAATAATGCGGTCAAGATAGTTGGCTTCCTTTAACTGTTTCCAGACGTAAACACACTCTTTAGGAGGAAACTCTTGAGACGCTGAGTTCTCCGTTTTGCTCGCATCAGTTGATTTATCACAAAATCCATCTAAATATAACCTAAGTTTGAGCTAGTAAAAGTATTTTTATTTCAAAGCATGCGGTGGCTGGCTGCGTTTTCAGCTTGTTGAACATAATGAAGCTCCGAGCCAGAAGTTTTTCTATGCTTGTTTTCGTAAGCGCTCCTTCAAACATAAACGTACCTTGAGGGCAGTAATTTTACAGTGTGACTTATTTCTTCTCCTCATCCACTTGCCTTCGGGATATCTCGCGCAGTAACTGATGTTGGTGATGCTTTTCTGTACCTTCAAGAGATCTACCATGATCTACGGTACACAAAAGTTGAGCACCAAAAACTTATTCCATTTTTGAGCCCAATGTTCCTTGTTCGCAAACTATAATGTCTTTTCTAATCCATAGAGATTTCGCACTCTATAATGTCTTTTCAAATGATTATTTTGGCAAAAAATTGAATTATAAATTATTAGTCTTACTATATGGGAGCAGCATTTTTTGAATGAAAATGAATGCATCTTCATAAACCTTTCATACTTTTTCTATCATGTATGAATCCTTTCAAATGCGGAAAGAAAAACAAACATTCCAATCATGCACTCTAGTCCCTGTAACTTAGATTGAACTCCCGTTCCCTTTAACTTCTGTCTGAATTTTAGCAATAATATTTTACCATAATTAAATTTATTTACAAAATTGGGTCGTAATTTTCAAGCTATATTACATAACAAGCACGCATTAATGTTTTAAAGTTGGCTCGAAAGAAGCACCAGATTCCATAAGTTCAATCGACGTGAAGAACGTGTTCGAGTTAGTGAGGTGAATTTGCGCCTCGTTTAGTCACAATGACTTTCATTTAAGGCAACGTTTGGCTCAAGAGCTTCGGTGAGGAAAGGTTGTACGCTGACCGATGGTAGTGTGCAACAGAGAGTGAGGAGTAATATTAAATGATCTGGATGTAATTTTCGATGGCTCCGGCCTCTCACACTGAATTGTGGTACAAAATTCACGCGCACTCAGCTTTTGAATAGTACTTTTTGTGCATAAGGTTTCTTAAATAGTTCTGTACGTCACAAATGTCGTATTTTGAATGTGTGTATACCAGCTCCTTACTGATGTTCGAAACAAGTTACTACTTATGTTGATGATAGAACGATGCGCTGAGAGTTTTTCATCAGTATCAAAGTAATACTCGTCAACAACACAGCAAAAGAGTGTTTTGCCCTTTACTTACAGTTCGTAAGATTTTGCGCTTTTTTCGCCTTATTTTCTTCTGATAAAAGTCCTAAATACATTGGTCCCAATTTACAGCAAGGATTTGTGCATTTCCAACTCTCCTCACCTTTACTAATCACGAAGACAATCATACAAAGGTCTTAACACTTATCTACCTGCACCTGCTTGCATCGTTCTGAAGCAGGAGCAAGCACTCCATGAGTCCCGTTTTGATCCCTTTGAATAAATGTATCGTTCATTTACCTCGCTTTAGCATCGTTTGTTGAGTACATTCCTACACCAGAGTGGTCTACACAGGACGACCCAGAGTTGAGTCACGCAACAATTAATGCCCCTCGCTTTTCAAAGGTGCTCTCAACTGCAAGCGCACCCTGAGCGCTTTGACCGACTGCATCCTCAAGAAGTTTCGCGTCTATTCTAGGGCAGTAATTCAGTCTGTAATTATTTAGTGGGCCGTTGGAGTCTGGCACGGACGGTCTGTAGCCGAGCCCTGTAGAACTCCGTCCCCTGAAAGTTAAATAAAGAGCACCGTGTCTGCGGAGGCTCTACTTGTTTCAGCAAGGAGTGAATTCTGCACCGGAATTTGGTTGCCAAGAATCGCATCAGTAACCTAAACATCGACTGGGAAGGTGAGAGAACTCGCCTAGGTAGACATGATACCTTTAGCCCTGTCCACTGAAAGTTAAATTAAAAGAGCACAGTGTCTCGTGAAGCTCTAATTCTTTCAGCAAGAAATCAATTATGCACCAGAATCAGCCTAGAATCTTACCTGTAACCTAAACATCGACTCTTGAGCATTGAAGGTGGGCGAAATTGCTTTGGTAGACAAGATACCTTCGTGTCCATCATCAAATGCAGCGAAAAAATCTCGTTGAAAAATTGCGAGTTTTCAACCAACGCTGGAATCAATGGTCAAGAACTCCCTTGCATCAAGAGACAAGACTCTTAATAATCAGGGCTGGAAGGAATCACGCATCCCTCATTTCCATAAAAAATCTGATGGTCGGTCTTGTTTGTAAGATTCTATGGATTTTTGGAGTTAGATCCATACCCTGTTTTCTGTGATAACAGGGAGTCAAAGTCAACGCCTTGCCTTCTAGTTATGAAATGAAGAACAGTAACAGGAGCCTTCTAATGATATTTACAATTTTTTTATTGTTTGTCTTGCAATAAAATGCAATTTAATTAGTGATCCATATTAGACGTAACATGTCTCTTTCAAGAACAAAAGGAGAAATTCACTTTCTCCTTGGCCCTACTCACAATGTAATCCCGAACGCACTGCAATGAATTTAGTTTGTAACAAGTGTGACGTTTTCGAATAATATTTTACAGTGTATCTTCACACCGAATTCAAAAAATATTTTTCACTGATGATGAATTATTTCCAACTTCATGGAAAAAGTGATCATCTACCAATTTTTAGATTAAAATTAGTAATGAACCAATTTCTATGCCAAAATTTTGTTATGAGCTAGCATCTACGTTAAAAATTAGTATTGAAATACAGACTCATAGAATCACGAGCGTCTAGTTTTAATATGAAGTTTATTGGTTAGTCGTTTGGATTGTTTCTTCGTCTTCCTCACCAGTAATACAAATCTTTGCAATGAACGACCCAGTGTGATAATAAACGAAAAATTTATGCACAATGAAAAGTATAAATACCTTGCCATAAGGACGTTATGCACTGGAAAGCAGATGGGCCTGAAAATAAAACATTACATAAAGACTGCAAACTTTAATTCTTCAATTGTACTTTATTCATACTGGAAAACTAAGATCATTTCTGCCCGTAAAAAATTAGTACGAAGAAAAATTTTCTCGACAGTAAAGCCTGTACACATAGAAACGCTCGTCACATATTGTCACAAATTTAATAACACAGGCTTAATTCCTTTTTATTTCAAACATAAGTTGAAGTACAAAATGAAACTTTTAGTTTATTCCCCAAATTGACGGGTTTTTATTATTCCTAAATCTCTATTATTTTATCAGCATCTTAATTAGAGATTTCTTACAATAAAGCATACCTAGGTAATTTGCCATTTTCCTGTTTCTTTAAGGCAAATCCTTCTTTAAATTATGCTGAATTGTTGTTTTTTTATTTACATCTTCCAATTGTGCCAGAACAAAGACATTCTTTTCAGCAGTAAACAGTCAATATTTCGAATCATTTAACCTTTAAATTACCTGATCATTGAAAGCGAACTTTTTTGATGCACATTTCGCGTCTACGTGCTAATTTTCTAAATAAACGTGTTCTGTACGTCCGAATATATTTGCCTTGAAAGAATGGTCGGTTCATGTGTCACTCGAGGTTATATTAACCGAATCTCAACGTACGGATAAATATCAATTACAGTTATCCCATGCTCTTCATCACTTGAATCAAAACCGTATAAAAGTAATAACTGGAATATTATTTATCCATATAAGTAGATGTTCGGATAAGACGATGTCATTCATAAGTAAATCGTAGATCGAGAGATGTCCTCCCCGCAGTTTCTTCCTTTGCTCATCAGTCGCCCATGATCAATGATTTTCGGCTTGCATCTAAAAATTTAAAAAAATGTTTTGTATACTAGATACACGCGGATACCATAAGAGGTTTTGTTTAAAAATACATCGTTCCCCTGATGACGGCTAGAGCTAATCTAGCCGAAAGCTTGGGTCAAAAAATTGAAATTGTCTTTGCTGATCCCAAAATTTTGAAAAAATGGAAAGATCGAGAGTAATTCGACCATACTAAAGTGGACGCATCATAAAAGAACATTTGGGAAGAGAATCTATTTGCCTGCCGAAGAGCTATGCTGAACGAACGCCCTACATTTGTGCAGATATTTCACACAAAACCCGTATTTATGCTCCGCAGCTGCAGAGTATGAGGTACGATGCTATTTTCCCGAGCAGAATTCCTTTCTCTTCACGCCTCAGCGACAACACTGACGCATTTTCTCCCTCGGATCGATTGTTTGAAAAAGAGGTAAAGGAAAATAATTCTGATAATTACTAAGAAACCTTGGTTTAAGGAATATACCTACGGAATATACGGAATCTGGTACTTAAAAAAGCCCAAACAATTCCGTACAAACATGCTTAATTATTGTTGTTCCCATGTGCTGATGTCTTACCTAAATCTTTTTAGAAAGTTGTTTTTTTGTTATTCGCCGCTAAAATTGAAGCCATTAAAACAGCAATTCGCAATAGTTTCTAGAATCTCCTTTAAACCTTACTATTTGACTAGCATAAGCTATGGTTATTTCAACAACAGCAAGTCCCTTTAGTTCATCATCATTGTCGTTGATCATCTAAACTTCTCTTTTTGCATCATAGAGCTTCTCATATTCAAACGGAATTCAACATTCGCATGTAAGAACAGCATGTGAACAGCACGTGTAAAAAAAAAGTCCTAGAAATATTGTATTTAATTTAGACCGAACACGTTGGCCTTTGCTCCGGCTCTACGACGGCTTTAATTTGTTTACGCCCAACTACGTGAAAAATCGGCAGAATGTTGTTAACCGCTAGCGCTTGGCTGTTTGTTATGCAACTAGAAAGCAAGTGTTAGCGAAATGCCGTAAAATATGAAAGGAAAATTTCTCGTGCGCAGACTGGAATATAGACGTAGCCTAGATACCTGCAGCATCAAGTGCACAAAAAGCTCGTCGCAGTGACTGCAAATTTAGCAGTCCTCAGAGGCATCGCGTTATTTGTGTGTGAAATGAAATACCCAGGCACTTCCTATGAGTGCAGAAGCAAGCCAATACGTTCTAAAAGTAGAGTATATTCCTTGCAGAGAGTGAAGAAACATCCCAGTTCTCTTGCTTTTAAATATTCATCATCACTACGGAGAGGATTACGACCTGCTCGTTTCTGCTATCTGGTTCTTGTGGATAAATCCTCCAGAGCGGAAAATCGAACCTTGTTCTCTGAAGCATGTCGACCGCCCAATAACCATATAGGGCCCGCACCCAATCGATCACTGGAAAAACGATGTTACGATCCTACCGTGTAAAGATCTGACGCTAGTTCATCTTCGGCAGACCTCATCCAAAAGCTTTGAATCGAAAACAACTCTTGCTATTGATGGGGGTAATCTAAAATAGTTTGAGTTAAGTAAATCCATTAATACATATGTACTTATATATATGTATGTATAAATATATATATATATAAATATACACATACATATAAATATACATATATGGTTCAGGATTTGATGACTTTTATGTTGATGTGAAAGGGATTGATAATGATCGCATGATTCTCCTCCAAGTATTTGATCAAGGTTAAGGAATCTTAATCCCAAAAGAGTTAGGAATTAATAAATACAGACGTGCAATTGTGACCGCGCTCCATGTACTCACAAGACTGAGCGGCGGCAGGCACGGCTTAGCTGTGAGGGAACCGCTTGGTTGTAACGTATGTGTTCCATCAATGTTAAAGTATTGTATTGAAATCATCCTAAAAACTTGCGAAAATACTCCTGAACGAATTAACAATCCAACAAAATAATATTTAGAGAGGAAGAAAGAAAAAAAGAAAACAGTTTATTTCTAAGAAATTTGATGAATGAAATGTATTACAATATTTTGGTTTTTAGGAATCTCTCAACATAAAGATCATCCTCCAAAGCATGCTAATTTTATCCGATGAATAGATGGAAGTCAGATTTGAAAATGTCTTGAAAAGCAGCCTCTGGAATCCATGGAATGCAGAGTGACTCGAACAACACGTAGGCAGACGAAGATATTACATGTTTGGGACGAGACGCCGAGGTGGCTTCGTTGTGCGAGCTTTGTTCTCTGAGGTCAATTCCCGATTACTCGTAGAACGATCGTAGCTGTTGTAGTATAAAGGTTGTGACGAATTGTATCTGCGAAGAAAAGATGGCGTAGTTCTTCTCGGTTTCTTAGAAGAAGTAATTACGCTAGCCTGTCGCAACACTTGTTCTGTAGCAGAGATCCATTTCATACGTAGATGCGTTGCGGAAAAATCAGGATATTACTTCTATGTATTTTTTTATGAATATAACTGGTATACCCGGGCCCTCAAAAGTGATTGAGTCTATTTAATTATTTCTTTAGTTTTGTCGTGAAAAAGTTTTCCACAGTTTATCCCTTTCCGTTTGATTCACCTATTTTTGAAGCAGAATAAGGTCGGAATTAAATCCAATCTGCATAAAATATTACCATATGAAAATACACAAATATTTAGTCTTTTTGTAATGTTCCAGTAAAAGGTTTAGAGGCTGGAGGTAAGGAGGAACACACCAACTCAGGAAGCATGCAAATAATAAATTACATCAGCAAACACCTAACTGTATATCAAGAAATGAACGAGCAGGTAATCCCGCTTCAAAAAAGTTCATTCCTTCATTGAGAGTTATCAAGCATTCAATTCATCACGAGCTCCACTAAAAGATGATCCTCAATGCCCGAGTAATTCTTTTAAAAACTGCACTCCAGCTTTTTGACCGACGATTAGAATCGTGAATTGAAGAGGCTCTCGACGCATCTCAAGTCTAATTAGCTCAGTTCAGGGAGCAAAAATCAACAGTTTTGCACCAAACTGAACGTAAATCGCAGATTGTATAAACTCGATACCACGTCAGCACGGCAACCTGCAGCTCCGTCGGAGATGTAAAAATTTCAATACATCTAAGAAAGCAAGTCAAACCTCAAACTATTATAAGCCAACGCACATTCTACCTATTACGTTACTAAGTTTCCTGCAGCCAATTTTTTCGATTTTTAATAGCAATTTAAACTGCAATGAAAACTCAAACAATGAACTTTTCAATTGCCATTTCTTCTACAATTTCTGTATATTATATGTATTCGTATATATGTCATACTTCAACTGATATAAATAAATATGACTAATAACATCTGAAGATGGGATTGTACAAGAATAACATCAAATAAAGAGCACTAGAATAAGGAAGTGAAATGCTTTTAGTAGAAAACTTTAGGAATTACGACGAAGAGAGGGCTGTGCGAGAAGGCCTGTTTAGCAAGAATCGGCTTAGCGGGTGTGCGAGGGTCGACGCTTTGCTTGTGTCTCGGCGGCTTTGGCTGTCTGCCTTGGCCACTAAAATGTCCTATAAATAGGATAAAAAAATGAATTGAAATATGGCTATTAGCTTAATAAAAGTAAAAAAGCGAAGAAAAGTTGACCAAATAGGAAGAGTGAATACACACGAAATGCGTGTTTATTGAACTTTTTTTTAATTGTAAAAAAAAACAAAAAATTTTACACGAGAACACTTTCAGAATTTGAAGATAGTTTAGCACGAAGCCTCTTTGAGCGTGGGTCACGATTGGACATGTACACTATAGTGAAATTTAGTGGTGCAGAAGTGTACGAGAGAAGTTAACGACGATAAAACTAAGTCATGAGCAGGTATGTCGTAGGTAGAAGCATCATTCAATGTGAATTTATCAATGTTGTTGTTGAAATAAAGAATCGCAATAGTAATGAAAACTAATCAAATGAAAGATGGGTAGGGATCATGGGTATCGGTAAAAAGATTTACTAGCAAAGAAATAAGTGAATGCATATTGATTAATTATAGTTTGACAAGAAAATATTGGGAACAAACTAGTGTTAACATTTTTTCTTGCCAAAAACATCATGGCTTTCTCTCTATCACAAATAATTAGCTTAATTAATGACAGAAAATCCACAATTCTGACGGGGGTCAAGTGTTGATTGTGAGTTATGCTCATTGGTTACCCGGGAAGAGTGACCTCTGACTTCGAGGGTATAACACGCAGAGGGTAATGTTCTGACTTTGAGGGTACAACACGCGGGAGGTGATGTTCTGACTTTGAGGGCACAACACGCAGAGGGTAATGTTCTGACTTCGAGGGTACAACACGCGGGGGGTGATGTTCTGACTTCAAGGGTACAACAAGCGGTGGGTGATGTTTTGACTTTGAGGGTACAACACGCGGTATGTAATGTTCTCACTTTGAGGGTACAACACGCGTTGGGTGATGTTCTGACTTTGAGGGCACAAAACGCGGTGGGTGATGTTCTCACTTTGAGGGTACAACACGCGGTATGTGATGTTCTGATTTTGAGGGTACAACAAGCTGTATGTGATGTTCTCACTTTGAGGGTACAACACGAGGTGGGTGATGTTCTTACTTTGAGGGTACAACACGCGGTGGGTGATGTTCTCACTTTGAGGGTACAACACGCGGTGGGTGATGTTCTCACTTTGAGGGTACAACACGTGGTGGGTGATGTTCTGACTTTGAGGGTACAACACGCGGTGGGTGCTATTCTGACTTTGAGGGTACAACACGCGGGGGGTGATGTTCTGACTTTGAGGGTACAACCCGCGGTGGGTGATGTTCTGACTTTGAGGGTACAACACGCGGTGGGTGATGTTCTGACTCCACCACTACAACACGCAGGGAAGAAACTGAAGGGCGTGAAGAACAGGAAAAGAAAAACATGAAGATTATCAACTCAAAATTTACCAAGACTATCAACACTTTCACTTGCTCTTCAATTTTGTGGACTTGGCGGTATTCGGTTCTAACTCCAAAGATTTAGTAGCATTCTGGCTCGGGATGCAGAGTTCTCTGGTAAAAACTATCTCGAAGAAGAAACTCAAAAAATAACAAGCTCCCAGCAGAACGATCAGACAACCAATTGCTCGCAAAAGAAAATGCCAAGCAAAACAACAAAGAATAAAAACTTTTCCCGATGTAACTCAGAAGTCAATGGCTCGGTGAACATCAAAAAGAGCGAACGAAAGAATAGGGAAACCAAAAGAATCAACGACGAACAACAAATTTGTGAACCGATAGAATAAATTTGAGGCTAAAAATCTAAACGACACAAAAAGGGCATTCAACGGCAAGAAAAATGTCCAGCAATATCTACATTGAAATAAAACAGACACTGTAAAAACAAGCCATCACCAGAAGAAAAAGCACACTAGAGATAAAGCACATCAATCGAATTAACCTTATAATTAATTGCGCACGCAAATGAGGGCTCACGACTGCAGCTGTTCTTCTCTCTCTCTCACTTTCTCTCTCTCTTTCTCATGAGTTGCAGTGAACAGGGTGTCAAACAGCTCATTTGTGATGAGATAATTTAAATATACAGATGATGCATTCATGACCAAACTAAGTTGCTCAAAAACGCAACGTCCGATGATCCATAAGTAACTAGCATTATACTTCTCACGGCCAACGTGTGCTCCTGCACTCGCGCATTTCTGAGAGAGAGCTAACAAAGAAGAATCCTCTTCAGGCACTGGTTTACTTGTCCACAGGGAAAAAACGTTCTGAATTTTTAACCATTGCGAGAAAGAAGTCTAGAGCTGGTCGTCGACATTTACTTCCGATGCATCCATATGCTTTTTCGAATTCGAATACTAGATTGTGCAACTCAGTTTCGTTTTTAAAAATGCTCGAACCTAAGATTTTGAGAAGGGAAAAACTACGGGTGGCTCAACCGAGTCGACAGAGGCACTTTCGCAGCCAATTCTACCGTTTCGAAGACCTAAATGTTAGAAAATTCGTCTCCATTACGGAGATCTTGGTCGACAAGCTGCGGGGTACAGTGCGGAGGTCATCCCCAGAGATTGAAGAGATGAGGGGAGTTTTTATTCCAATCAAGCCTGGTGCATATCATCTTGTACATTGGTTTTTCAAATGCCTTATAATTAACTCCAGGATGCAGTGACGGCTACCCCGGTCAAGTCAGCTCTTTTTTCCGACACCTGGGTGGAGTGGGAAATTGTGGCTGAGTTCTCCCTTTTCCCAAAGGGGAGAATCACCGGGCGACACTGCCGGGATTCGAACTGCGGACCTTTCCCGAGATGAGCGCGCACTCTTAACCCCTCGATTGCGGTGACCACATGAGTTAGCTAAATGCTATTGTCATCTGTGATGCTATTCTTGCATTCCACCCAGCTACGAAGAAATAAATACAATTCTTTGAGCACCATTTTCTCAGAAAAAAAATACCTTTTTGCATGACTATAATTGCTGTACGATTTTATTATTATTATTTTTATTAAGGTTTACTTGTCTGTTTATAACGTGACTCGTGAGATGTAAATGCTTAAAAAATTTTCATTTGTGACGTAACCAAATCAGTCCATGAAATGTTATACTTATACTCAGGTTTCACCGGACCAATTTTTGTTTAAAATTGATAACATTTACAAAATATTTTCCAAAAAATTAGGGTCTCCTAAAACGTCTAATACGAACATTTGATCGAAAAATATGACTTGTGCTTCCCATTGGATATTTCTTACTCTTCACCGACTGTAGAAAATCCGCTTACGAGAGTTATACCTGTTCGAAACATGAATAATGGAAATAGTCTCTTCCAATATCTAGCCGTCGTTTTGAATAACACACTTGAGCAATGAAACTTTTGAGGAATAATACAATAATAATATAAATCAAGGATATATATTTATATATATATATGTCGCAACAACAGAAATAGGATTTTTTTATTCACCTTCGATATTACCAAAAGTAAAAAGGTACCAAAACCTGCAGACCTAATAGAAAAATTATCTAAGTTCGAGTATATTCATCAATTTTAATGGTATCCCAGCACTTTACTTTCATGTAGTGCGAGCTTGTAATTACATTCTTAAAAGCACTCCATTTCCAAGGCTCATACCTCAGCAGCTGGAAACACAGTGCCGTCACTTAGACGCGACTGTTTCGCCCGAATGAGCATTTGTGCCTTAATGCGTTAACTGTGATTGGTTAAACTCAAGTTCAACATCCAATTTAAAAGTAAAGCCAATTGTAGCAGGTCATTTTGAAAATAGCAAACATTAGCTGGATCGTGCCTTCATTCAGCTTTCATTAAGTATTTATAAAAATTGGGTTAGTGACTGCAGGTAGGTCAGCAGCATTTTGAAAATTCCCTCAGTGACCACCGGTGGGTCCCTTCGCAAGAAACGTGTCAATGCCGCTCCTAGCATAACAGCCCACTTTCATGCATTGCGCTATATCCCATGCTCGTGACTCACGTCACGCTTTAAAAAAAGTGTTCGGTACGTTGTGTCGTGGGCAGATGCAAAGAAAGCGTCTGAAATTTCTGAAAAGGTGTGTAGAAAAAGATCGTTTCTTTCTAGCATTTCCACCGAAAGATTGATGTTCATAAGACTTTATCATCCAGTATTTTATTTATTCTTTAACATTTGATGTTAAATAGCAATGTTTCTAGGAAAAGATGCTATGATACCCCCATTAAAGCTAAATATTACCGCCTAGCGACGAAAAAACCAATCAGAAGGTGTCGAGGGGCCAGTATAAAAAGATATAGATAATTTGAAAGGTTATGAAACCAGCTTTGAAGTCCGCCATTCTCGCGTCCAAGTCAATCAACATCACCAACTCGATTTTCTTTCATAAATAATTCACAATTCAAGTTCAATCAACGTAACGCTACTGGATGGCACGTCCTTCTCAAGCTGTTCAATTATGGCCAGACTTAAAGTGCGACCTGACGCATAATCAGACCAACTGAGGTAAAATTGACACCCCTTCAATGGGTGACATTTCAAGGCTAAGCAGTGAACATAAAAGGTTGAGTGCCTGAATAATCTGATACCTGCGTAGGCCATCGAGCGTTCCTCGCATTCTTTAAAGTCTGCGTGATGATGGAGGTAACCTTGTAATCTGGATACCATCCTGCTAATATCATGCAGAATGTTTCAAAAGACTGCAGAACGCGTCAAGGCGTCTTTTTATTAAATCACACCGCAGCACGAAGGCTACATCAACATGTACCTGAGAGCAAGAACTAATTCTGAAATGATCATGTTTGAATACACCTTATCTGATGGACAGATTGGCAATATATCGCTCGTAGCTTACGGGCATTTGAGTGCAAGGGTATCATTAAAAGCGATGATGCTACAACATACTTACCACCTCTCACCTGTGTTGCTGAAGAGAATTAATAAGAGAAAACTCAGGTTTGTAATACAAGGGTTTTCTCAAGAACGCTAAAATTGTAGAAAGTACTACGCTAGCAGTACCACACTGCCGACACTAGTAACAAAATTTCTTTATTTTAGATACAACAATTATCCCGTTTAGCAATTTTGGATGCTAGGGCTAACACACGGACTGCAAATGTTAGTCTCCAGCTTTCATGGCTGAATGAATAAAGCCTGCCCACTGATACATAACAGCGAACCGAAAGTACGCTCTCTCGCCTTCATCCAGCAGGCAATCATCACGTAAAATTCCTCATGATGAAACTTCGAGCGCAGCCTCGACCCCCTCCTTTCCCCCTCCTCCTCATGCTGCTACAAGAATACGGCTCTCATCGAACAGAAAATAGTCATCCATGCCGTATGGGGCGCGTTCTAAATCCGTGACCTGTGAGCACGCAGGTGTGCATGGCGGTCTCCCCTAGGAAGTGTTGGGGCTGTAGAGGTGCGAGTGTAATGCACACCGAGTGTCGCACGTCGCATCTAAATGGGAAGGAGGACTAGGCGCACTGCGAGTGTTAATCAAAACCTATAATATAGGTTTAACATAGGAAGTTTTCAAATATATATAGGAAGAAGTACTAGGCGTACCGTTACTTTTAATCAAAACCGGAGTGATGAAATTATTCTTTAGTATAGGAAGAAGTACTATGGGTACTGTGACTGTTAATCAAAACCTTAATTATGCTATAATTATTTAATATATGCTGTAAAAAGTACTGGGTAGTGTTGAACAAACCCTAGATTATGCTATAATATCAAAAGTTGGTCACTTATGAGTAGCGATATTATAATGCACGTTGATGTAGACACTAAATAAACATGCAATAGATTTACATGCGTAGAAAGCATTCACAGGAGTTTTTTAACTTGATTTAACTTGAACGAACCTTTAGACATTGCAGAGGTGCGTTATTTTTAACATCTGCCAGTTTTCGAGGCATTGCGATTGGCAAGGGGTCAGAACAATGCAAATCTTTGACAATTGCTTCAGTGACCTTTAATGTTCGTGAGCTCAGAAGTGGGGGCCCTCACGCGACCGCGCCGTCCCTCACCGCAGGATGAGGCAATTCGCCCTTTATTTTCAGACAAAATTTCACGACACTTTCGAACACTTGCTCATTTTCTCCGAACTGGAAAAATTCCGCACGAACTAAAGTGGAAGCGACGGAAATGTTCGGCCTGCTTTCAAACATACAACGGAAGACCAAGCAATTTTTTTTGGTGCCACGTGATACGACGGAACATAGCGTTACGAATAAATGCATGATATCAAATCCATCTATAATTTTACATTCTCGCTTACTAGCACAAGATAGATTTAAAACAATAAATTTAAAATTCATGTTTGCGCTTTGACTTTGTTTATTTTATTTTAGAAATTCGACGAGCCGGTCCAAGCGAATTAATTTAACGCTCAGTTGAAAACAGAGATAAATGGCATTTAGGTAACACAGAACGTTTATATCGGAAATTCATTTATTTTATCGCGTGCTGAGCACTCGGGTGCGACTATCAACAAAAATGAAGCCCTAGCTTAAGCCTGTGCTTCATGCAGGGACTAAAGCCCACTTTATTTCGCTGAGCTTCACTAGACCATAAGCCGACGCGCTCCTGATCTGTGTAGCAAGCAGCGAACTGTGCTGTTATTTCACATTAGAAGTAAGGGTTATGGGGCATGTGCAATGGTAAGAGAAGAGAAAATTAATCGGAAAATAAATTATTTTCATTTGAAATGAAAACAAGAAATTATGAAGCATCTATTTACGGGCCGTGCAGCTGCCGATGTTGCAGTAAATATCGTTGAATATATTACAACCATACACCCGAAATATTAATTTTAATATACTAGTAAACAAACAACCGTTTGTCTGATGCACTGCCGTGAAAGCTGTTGTAAATAATACTGCCATTTACCTTAAGTCTTATTCTCAATATGCTTGCAAAGAACGTAGCCATATACCACACGTACTGTTGTGTATATTGATGACAATATTACAGCCCTTTACTTGAAGTATTGCTCTCAGTATTCTAGTAAATAACAGGCATTTGCCATAAAGATTATTAATATTATTACACAAATATTATTAATATTATTACATAAATATTAAAATATTATATTAATATAATAGTAAACTATACTACCTTATACCACCAGTAATGCCGTGAATATCGATATAAATATTACAGCCATTTACGTGGGGTATTGCTTTCAATACTCTATCAAATGACACTGCTATTTACCATAAGTATTGCCGTGAACATTGTCGTAAATATCCCAACCATTCGAATGAAACATTGCTGTGAGCATAGCCGCCACGCATGGCCGTGACCAACATTTTCGTGATTCCGTACCGAAAGAAAATGAATTGCTCCGTGAGAATAGGGAATAACCAAAATAGAACAAATCCCAAACACGTCAATAAACCTCACATTCAATTCGATATTGAAGCATGACTCTTATTCTCACAACATGCTTCTTGATACCCTTAATGCTTTGCTTAGTTACACATTTTCAACCCACAACAACTTTCTGGCACGCTTACAGTAACTTTCGCGATTTTAAAATTTAATGACAGAATGTTTATCAATTACCAAACAAAACGAATTAACGTCAGATAACCATGTATCACGATCGAAGTCCAATCCCCGTGACAACACAAGAGTTCCCCACGCTAACAGTAATTTTCAAAATTTCAAAATTTCAGCACGAAATGTATATCAATAATTTACGAAACGAATTTACGTTAGATAACTGTACATTTCGCACGAAATGCAATCCCCGCGACAACACAAGAATTGCCAGTTCGCAGCCGTAGTCGTGATGTGGACTACGGCAACAGAGTGATGAACATAAACTTCAAAGTTCACTTTCTAGGTTCACGTTGGTTGTCAGAGAAAACTAAATTTACTCTGCCTTTGCCGTTCTCAAAATTTACTTTCAGGGCTCATGTTCTCAGAGAAATCTAAATTTACTCTCCCTCTACCATTCTCAGAGTTCACTTGCAGGGTTCATGTTGTCAAAGAAATCTAAATTTACTCTCCCTCTACCATTCTCTGAGTTCACTTGCAGGGTTCATGTTGTCAAAGAAATCTAAATTTACTCTCCCTCTACCATTCTCTGAGTTCACTTTCAGGGTTCACATTGTCAGAGAAAACTAAATTAACTCTGCCTTTCCCATTCTCAAAGTTCACATTCAGGGTTCATGTTGTCAGAGAAAACTAAATTAACTCTGCCTTTCCCATTCTCAACGTTCACATTCAGGGTTCATGTTGTCAGAGAAAACTAAATTAACTCTGCCTCAACCCTTCTCAAAGTTCACTTTCTAGGTTCACGTTGGTTTATCAGAGAAATCTAAATTTACTCTGCCTTTGCCGTTCTCAGAGTTCACATTCAGGGTTCATGTTGTCAGGGCAATCTAAATTTACTCTGCCTGTACCCTTCTCAAATGACTGAGTCTCCAGTGGATACAACTGCTTCATGATCACATGCGTGCAAAGCTGTTTTTCAATTGCACGGCATTCATTCCCACGTGAAACTGAGAGCAATAAATCAGTGAGCAGGCTGCGGATATAACATAAAGCCTTTGTTTGGTCAAGTTCCACGGCTGCCATGTCAATGTTTGTTGGTCAACACGTCTAATATGTCTCATTAGCTGATGGCCAGAAAAAAAAACAAGAGCCCTGCCTCATTGGCGATCAATCAAATGGCGCAAAAACGGAGGGAAATAAATGCTCATACAAGCGCAACATCCATGCAACTACTATATTTTCGATCACTATTTTTACCCGCAATCTGAAATAAATTGATAGCGATAAGTTCAGGCCAACGTACGGATGTTATTTTCAGTCTTTGTTTTTTGTCAAGTTTTGCAAACATATGGTGGAGTTATAATTTTATTGAATTATATAGGCCCCTTTGATATCGTTTGAACTTTCGATTTTCTCCATCGTTCTAAGTTTTTAAATTTTTACCGTCATCATTATCAGCATTCTTTAGAATTCGTAATATCATATGTGAAGGACTTTTGTTACTTTATAAGCATAGGTCCCATATTTGCGCCTGAGGATTACAATTTTCATGAAATTCCTTTCGTACTCACAATTCTTCAAGCTTTATTTATTCCCAAAGTTCTTACATAATTTCTCGCCCATTTTTCAACTATTTCACTCTCGGAGAAGCTCTTTACCACAAAGGCAGATGTCATTTCCGCTGTTGCAATTTATTTACATTGTTTACTTGCTCATTAAAGCAGCTTCACTACGTACAACATTCAAACCCCTAATGGCATTTTTCACACGCAAAGTTTCTAGCTCAAAGTTTATTCTATTCAGTGAGTATTCAAAACAATTTTTGTAAGTTGGAAAGACTACACTGAAAAATAACGGCAGTGATATTCAGTGAGAAAACTCAGTACCTAAAGTTGTCGCGGTGCCATCGACCGAACAACGCTTCATTTAAATGCACGAATCAAATAAAAAACTGTTGCGAATACTTCCCGCACATGTAAATCTTTGGCATGCTCAAGAATATTCGAGTCATTGCAAGCTCTATAACACCTTCGCTTAAAAAGTACTAAAAAAGCTCTGGATGCAGCTGCGAAAAAAGTTGGATGCAGTACAAAAACAGCTTACAATTGCTATCAAGAAATATACTATCTTCAGTATCGGATGTAAACGAAATGTGGTTGTGTTTCGGAAAGCTTTTTCTGATACCTGGCTCACAGCACCTATATTGGTAATGGAATCGTATTCTGAGATGTAGAATCGTTCGTGTCATTACAGGAGGACATGAAATAGACTCGCTGAAAGCCTAACACTAACATACTGTGTTTCAGAAGGGCGACCCCACTGAGAGTTTCAGGACTATAACTGAGATTTACCAGTTTTATTGTACAAGTTACCATGATTCTAATATCTACAATGACGGGAAAAAAGGTTTTTAATTTGTAGTTAAAAGTACAAAGCTGATGAAATTCTGAATGCATAATTCTATATCGCAGACCAATGAGTAACAACCTATGCGCCATTTGAATGTGGTGTTTATTTGATAAATTTGAGGCATTTTTTAGAATATAAGCAAGGCAAAACTCTTCAGTGACCACACTACTTACCAAAGGGTAGATAGGCATCGAGTTCATTCATTTAAATTTATTGCGTGAACATTTAAATTTGTAACGTGAACGCCACTCATGACACACCAAGAGCGCAGAACAACAAAGTGCTCTCTATTATTCGTGCAGTTATTTATGGTAGTGCAGCAGAGATTATTCAGTCAACAGTATTCCAGCAGCTCTCGTACAACGGGCCCCCGTTATCGACGGGGGTGGAGTGAACGAGCTCAGTACTCGCCACGATCACATTGTGTTGTTATCGATGGTGGTGGAGTGAACGAGCTCAGTACTCGCCACGATCACATTGTGTTGTTATCTATGGTGGTGGAGTGAACGAGCTCAATACTCGCCACGATCACGTTGTGTTGTTATCGATGGTGGTGGAGTGAACGAGCTCAATACTCGCCACGATCACATTGTGTTGTTATCGATGGTGGTGGAGTAAACGAGCTCAATACTCGCCACGATCACGTTGTGTTGTTATCGATTGTGGTGGAGTAAACGAGCTCAGTACTCGCCACGATCACATTGTGTTGTTATCGATGGTGGTGGAGTGAACGAGCTCAATATTCGCCCCGATCACAGTGTGTTGTTATCGATGGTGGTGGAGTAAACGAGCTCAATACTCGCCACAATCACAGTGTGTTGTTATCAATGGTGGTGGAGTGAACGAGCTCAATACTCGCCACGATCACATTGTGTTGTTATCGATGGTGGTGGAGTAAACGAGCTCAATACTCGCCACAATCACAGTGTGTTTTTATCGATGATGGTAGAGTGAACGAGCTCAATACTCGCCACGATCACAGTGTGTTTTTATCGATGATGGTAGAGTGAACGAGTTCAATACTCGCCACGATCACATTGATTTGCCAGTCATCGCTCACCCGGTTAAGGCCTTGACATTCAAGAAAACTTGTCTTGCAATATTCAAAGAAAATTGTCCTTCTCACCCTGATGTTGCAGAGTGAACACATTCTGTCGTCATGTTGGCGTTATTAGGTAATGACGTGCAATGTTCTACGCCTGCCGACCACGCAATGGATATCCGTGGGGCCCGGAATCCACCATTCAAAACTAAAGTAAGTCTCTTGTTTATAATCGTTTGCTGGAGGAGTCCACCATGCATGACTGAGTTACGTCTCTGGCCTATTAATAATTGTTTACTGCAGCTCGCACGAAGAGAGGAAAATAACTGTAATTAGTAAGTATGATTCATCCATGCAAATCAGAAGTTAGAATTTTGAAATACGATCTATCAAGTAAACTGTCCCTTACCCTATAATGCAGCGATATGCTGCCAAGATTTTACCTTAAAAAATAACTCATCAATGCTTAGTCAATGATAATTTAGAAAAACCAAGGAGAATTAGAGCCCCTTATTGCTTCTATTGATATTAGTTTAACAATTAAATTACCTAAAATGCATATTTTTATGACGATGAATCACAGAAACTTATACATTGGCAATGTATGAATGGCTATTTCTTATCACTATTCTAGATAAATACGTAAAATACTGACATTAGCTGCTCATGGTTTTAAGTAATTACTTCATGTGCCCAGGCTTTACTTTGATAAAACCATCTGACACAGATCTTTACTTCAGTCGTAAGTGGTCCATCACTGCACAAAATAAAGGCAAAATGATAAAAGTTTGAGAAACATGAACTCATGCATGGAGTGAGTTAGGGCATGAATGTATGTATGTCGGATCTCCTAGGACGGAGTGGTGCCTTGGTAGGATGGAGACCCTGTTGCCGAGCTTGCAATAGTGACTGGACTGTAAGGCTTGTTATAATGACTGGACTGTAAGGCCTGTTATAATGACTGGACTGTAAGGCTTGTTATAATGAATGGGCTGTAAGACTTGTTATAATGACTGGGCTGAAAGGCTTGCTATAATGACTGGGCTGTAAGACTTGTTATAATGACTGGGATGTAAGGCTTGTTATAATGACTGGGCTGTAAGGCTTGTTAAAATGACTGGGCTGTAAGGCTTGTTATAATGACTGGGCTGTAAGACTTGTTATAATGACTGGGCTGTAAGGGTTGCAATAGTGCCTAGGCTGTAAGGCTTGTAATATTGACTGGGCTGTAAGGCTTGTAACAGTGACTGGGCTGCAAGAGTTGCAATAGTGACTGGGTTGTAAGGGTTGTAATAGTGACTGGGTTGTAAGGCTTGTAACAGTGACTGCGCTGTAAGGCTTGTAACAGTGGCTGGGTTGTAAGGGTTGTAATAGTGACTGGGTTGTCAGGCTTGTAACAGTGACTGGGCTGTAAGGGTTGCAATAGTGACTGGGCTGTAAGGCTTGTAAAAATGACTGGGTTACCATAAATTACAGCTTCATTGAATTTAAATTTCTTATCACTGTCTCAATCTTCCGCAACATTACCTGCTCATATTCAGCGCACGTAACCTTCATTGAAACATATGCTCAAATAAAAACATGAAAAATTTGGAACTCCTGCTTTTAGTCTACGGATTCTACTATGCACATTTCATTATGACCCATCTAAATCACATCAGATTTGTATATTCTACATTAAGATAGCTTCGTCTGGAGTTTTCTACTGAATCCACCGGTTAAAAAATATTCAAGCTTTAGTTCAAAATTAAAACGATTACATCAGTTTGAAATGAGGGGACTCTTTATGGTGAGGCCGGTACTTCACATCACCCAGAAACGGTTACGTTTACATAGAGAAAAGTATGCCAAATTAATCTGCCCTCTCACGAAAAACGTGCGCGTCACAAGATTACCCAACTCTTCACCTCACACACCCTCTCAAAGCTTGTATCTGCACGCGTGGACTTTGGGACGCTCTCATGCATTGACTGACGCGTGATGACGAAACCGTTTTGTCTCGCTTAGGTCTTTCACGCACCAAATAATTTAGTGATAATATTGAGGTATTTCTGAAAGCATTAGTTTGAAAAGTACCTCTTTAATTTATGGAATTCTTCTTAAGAGTTGTGTCACGTGCTCTAGCACGTCATGTTTACAGCAAGAATATTTTCACCAGCACGAAACCCAGAAGTCGCTTTACTAATCAATAAAGTGCTGTATTAGGTCACGCTTGCCTGCTCAATCCTTGTACTTTGAATTTGTCATCTTGGACACCTCTTCTCATTCGAGGCTGAGAAAGGCAATCAAAATCATTCATTAATACCCCCGATATCAATGGGAACGGAAGAGCTTCAAGCATTAAGAACTTGTGGATCTGATAACACCGCTATCAACCGAAGACTTTCAAGCATTAAACACAAGAGGATCGGATACCACCGATATCAACACAAGAGTTTCAAGCATTAAGCACAAGAGGATCGAATACCACCGCTATCAATAGAAAAGTTTCAAGCATAAGAGGATCGAATACCACCGATATGAACAGAAGGCTTTCAATAGGATGGGATCGGACACCAATACAAGAGTTTCAAGCATAAGAGAATCGAATACCACCGATATGAACAGAAGGCTTTCAATAGGATGGGATCGGACATCACCGCCATCAACACAAGAGTTTCAAGCATAAGAGGATCGAATACCACCGATTTGAACAGAAGGCTTTCAATAGGATGGGATCGGACACCACCGTTACCAACACAAGAGTATCAAGCACAAGAGGATCGAATACCACTGATATGAACAGAAGGCTTTCACTAGGATGGGATCGGACACCACCGCCACCAACACAAGAGTATCAAGCATAAGAGGATCGAATACCACCGATTTGAACAGAAGGCTTTCAATAGGATAGGATCGGACACCACCGCCACCAACACAAGAGTTTCAAGCATAAGAGGATCGAACACCCCCGATATGAACAGAAGTCTTTCAATAGGATGGGATCGGACACCACCGCCACCAACAGAAGAGTTTGAGGCACGAGAGACAGGCATTTAGTTGCGGTGCCGGTGGCTGTCCATCACTGCGGCCGGCGGAGCGAGGGCCGGCGCGCGCTGCCTATAATGAAGGCCACCAATAGGCCCCACAGCGCGCAATTGAAGGCAGTCCCAATGAAATTGGCTGACATAAACTTGATGTGGCACCCATCACGCGCCCTGCGCTGCTGACCCGCGCTCTGTGTCCGCACCGTGCTCGTGTGATTGTGGTGGTGGTGGGCAGGTGTGGTGGTGGTGGTGGTGGTGGTGGTGAGCAGGTGTGGTGGCGGGCAGGTGATGGTAGTATTGGTGGTGAGAAGGTGGTGGCGGCGAGCTCACCACCAATGTGGTGGTTGTGGTGCGCAAGGATTGACTGCTACATCAGTCACTGCTTCTCACGACAACATGAGATCTATTTTGACAAATATTTGGAATATTTGCATTGAGTCTCAGCGTATATCACAAAATTTTTGAATACCAACGAACACAACTCCGAAATGTCATCGAGACATCAACTCACGTTTAGGAGCACCTGCATAATTATCCGTTGACTCCAATTTTGCATGGCATTATTATTATATAAGAAAGTTTTAGCCTCCCTTAATTGCACGACAAAGATGTTCTAAGAGAGAAAGGAGGAAGGCACCATTTAGTATGGAGTTGAGGGAACACGGAATCTATGCACAAGGTGCACAGAAACAGGAAGCTAAGAAAGAAGTTCATGAAACAAGAAAAAGTTGAAGAAGAAAGTAGTAGGTGCTGAAAAACAGGACAGCAGTGAACCGAAAAAAGATGGTCCGTAACAAAACAAAAACCTATTCTATTTCAACAAAAGGAAGCCTACCTAACCTTTAGCTCAGGCCCTCACATAGTCCCCCTGGGAGCGCTAATTCCCATAGATACAATACCTGTATCCCCCTGAGGGGATTTTGCATGGCATTGCAGTTTTTAAACTCATAACCCTAGTCGTTTTTAATTGCAAATTATGCTTCCACGAGTTGGTGACATAAATTAATTGGAAGTACAATAGAAAAATAAAAAGCAGTGTGGGTATCCTAGCACTCCAGAGCGTAGATGTTGGTAGTTGAGACCAGACATCTACAAAGCCATTGAAATTGAGAATTGAGTTCTTGAACGACGACAGCGCACAAAAGGAAACAGTTCTGAATAAATACCAGCATCTCTATTAATCACTCTTCATTTATTCCTCAGTGTGTAAAAACTGTCGTTAAATAGGTTAATACGGAGACAGCAAGGTTCCCACGGAGAAACGATTTCATAATCCTTTCAGCACCTGCTAGCAGCATTGCTAACTCGGCCCTCAGCGACCGCGTCGTCTGCCGCTGCCGCTAACACCAAGCTTTTTAACACCAAGCTTAGAGTTCACGTAATGCCTTTGTTACTCTAAGGGATATTTTATGATGTTTTCTGGCGCTGAAAGTAACATTTATATTGCACTACGAACCCTAATGTGACGCTTTTGGCACAGCAATTAACGTTCATATTGCTCTGGTTTATTACTCTTTAGTGCTGCAAGTGGCATTTCTATTCTATCAATGATTAGCACAGTACTGTTGCAGTATTGGTGCAGCGACACTGACGTCATGCCTGCTTGCACCTCCTAATTTTGTTTCAGCATTGCTATAGGTCCGACAGTGACCTCCCCTGAGTGGCACCAAACTGCACAGAACTGCTAATGGCCACGGTGAGGTTTCAATGTCAATGTACTGCAGTTGGGGGTGTGCAGTTTTTAATGAACTGCAGGGGCAGCGATTGATTCGCTGCAACCGGAAATAATGACGCAATATACTGCTCTAAATCGGTCATGAACACTACTGCAGCAAACCATTAAAGATCCTGCACCAATTTTCTACGGCGAATTGCTTCAGTGGCACAAATGTAACGGGTTTCATGGTGCGTGAAGGCTTGCAAGTTCTCTAGAGTCGTGTCTCACGCATGTGGAGCGACAACTAGAGTTCAATAATTTAAATTCACGCCTTCAACCCCCTCATTTCTCGAATTTTGCTCCGTTCCAAGCAGTGAAGTGATGCCATGCTGAGCTGCGGCGACAAACAAGGACCTGCAGCTGCTTGCAATGCTATTGCTACGAGACAAGCGAGAGGGAGTCCTCCCTTGATCTCCTTCCCAATATTTTGTACTACGCCCGTAATCAAAATTCCGCATGCACAAGGTTTAGCTGACCGCAGACTTGCGAATTGAGTTGCTTGAGCGACAACAGTGCGCAAAAGAATACAGTGTTGTACAAATATCCTCAGCTCTAATGTTCATTCTTTATTTATGCCTCCGTGTGTGATATTAATATTGCTCCGAAGAATCGTTTGAAAAAGCAGCTGCGAAGTTTTAATCAGCCCAAAGTCCTCAGGTGGAGAACCAGCTAAACATTTTCCAGAGAGTTTACGATAGCGAAAGTTTTCATCCAACACACAAGGCAGGATATCCACCAATAATCCGATAATTATAATTTGCTTCAACTCGGTAGAAGTTTTGCTAATTTACGGAGTCGTAAATTCGCGTTGGGTGGACCGCCATCGCGTTGATGAAAGCAACGCTCGATAATGCAGGTATATTCTGAACCCTTGTTTGTTGAGCAGTGATATGCACTGCGGTAGGTATCTGGAAGCTCCACTCAAAGGAAGGACAAGAAGTATCATTTATTTGCTCATTCATTTGTCACAAGTATGTGAATTGCTGGAAGTAGGACGCAAAAAAGTTGGTACTTAACAGTGAACAATATTTGCAAAGAGGGCTAAAAGGCTACCAGGTTTTTATGTATAGCAACTTGTCAGGAGAGGAATAAATTCCCAAGCCAAACGTAAACAAATACAGTACTCAGGTTTCAACTTTAATTGAGAGAAGGAAATATTAAACGCTAGCATTAAATTGCGAAAAAAACATTTCAGCAGTCCTGTTGAAGTTAAAGTTTTTAGGATGGAAGGCTAACAAAATAACACAGGAAATGACGAGACACTGTGTACTGAAAAAGCGTTGATGGGTCAACACGAAGACTGCAAAGTTCCCGGGGAGAAACAATTTCATTAACATATGGCACCGACTAGGATTTGATGATTTCAAAAATATCATTAATAGAACTCATTCATGCGTATCAGCGTGTAAAATTCAAATTATCCTCCAAATCCCCAGCCCGTTGTTTTCCTAAATGCTTTCCTGCTTGCCTGCTTGCCTGCTTGCCTGCTTTCCTGCTTGCCTGTTTGCCTGCTTGCCTGCTTGTTTGCTGGCTTGCATAGTCTGCCCATCCCTTCAGGAACACTACATCTGGAGTGAAAATTTTCTACATTTTCTCAAAGTCAATATATTTATGGTCATTGAAATTTATACCAATATAATCCTAAATTGAAAATAAAAACACCAAACGAAAAAAATATGCATTGAAGAGTTATAAAATTTGCTGCCAATAATGACTTACAGCTCCAACTTAACGGAAACGTTGTTATTTCAGCTGAGGTACACTAGCATCTTGAATAATTATGTGATAATATATTTTTTGCTGAAGCTAATTCTATCGATGGCAATATCGGCACTGTACGTTTGGGTTTTCTTACCAAATTAAGCTACTTCACAACACAGGATGAATGTAGGTAGTTTACACATCATTATAGTTATAAATCATGTGAAACGAAAATTTGCTTTGCTATTGAAAAAAACGCTTGTGTTTTGCATACTCTGGAGTTAACATAAAGTGAGGGTTGTAACGCCGAGCCTGATTTCCCATTGCAGCTCGCCAATCATGACAATGTGATCAATCTTACTTTCGAAATATCCCTGCTGAAATTGGGACATTTATCGCACAAATGTGCGTACTAGTTTGTTAAAGATATTACAGGAGTTAAAATGGATTTTTAAGGTCTATTCCACTGTTAAGTGTAAGGAATGTGAATGCTGTTCAATTTCAGGAGTCCTGGCTATGCTTTTGAAAATCGGACACCACAATTCCACCCACACACGACAGTATACACGTGGTAGTGATAATAATCTATGCATTTACTTGATCAAAACGTGTTTGGCAACGTTCAAAATGTCAAAAATGAAGGGCTGTACGAATAAAATATGTAGTAGATTAAAAGTTTATTGAACTGTAAGATATCATTCCAATGGAGCAACGTACATGATTTGATCAGCGAAGAACGCGTGAATCATTGTATAATCTTACTTAGCTTTACTTTCCATCTCAATTAAACACTAACTTATTGACCTCAACAGTTTATGAGAGCCGATCCATTTCAGTGACCGGCAGCAAAGTCTCGAATTCGTAAAGCCTATGAAATAAGGTTTGGATACTAGTATAAAGTGACGAGAACGGAGAGTGGAAGCGAGAATAATACAACAGTTTACAATAGCCGATGAATTTCAATGACCAGCAGCAAAGTCTCGAACCCGCGAAGCCTATGAAATAAAGTCTTTGACTGTGACTGTGACGAAAACGTGACCGCGGGGAAGTGGAAGCGAGAATAATAGATCAAGAGAAGCGGAACACGGCCACTTACGTCCTCCGAAAGTGTTGTGACTAAGAGCCCTCATCAGCACGAGTGCCGCACTTGCACGCGGTCTGGCGTGCTGTGTGAGGAGGATTTCATGACACGGTGTTTACTCAGGTAAGTACATACTCTATAATGACCCCTCTTCTGTCCGCCCTGTTTCGATCGAACAGCTCTCTTATTCAAAGCGCACTCCTTCCCCCGCAGAGCCAATGTCGCTGAGAAGAAAGGAAGGCTTCAATTGGACACAAAGCGCTGTGACTCTTGTGAAATGTTCTCTAGAACTAATTACTTCCAAAAAAAGTTAACTTGTGCTGTTCGTAAGAAAGTTTGTCCTTAAGTAAGATTGTCCGACGTTAGTTTTAAAGACCTCCCCACACATTGTTCACTGGTTAACCTGTCGTTATTAGGGCTTCATTTCTATTCCAATCAATGTAACAATTGAACAATTTATCATGCAAAATTTTGCGGAAATGTATTACTTAAAATGCTGAAAATGGCCACTATGTCACTAATAAGAAGAAAATATATTTAACTTTAATATATGATACCTCCTTTTAGGTTTGAAAAAGTTTTCATGCAGACAAACTATCCCAAATCATTATTGTTTTTGGACGTGAAAACTGTCATGCTTGAATAACTATACATTCCCCAAAACGTGAACGCATGATCTTGAGTAGAAACTATGTATCGCTTTCAAAATATCAATTTCCCAGCAGAATATTCTCTTCAAACTTCTAACATAATCTTCGCTCTACGCAGCGCTTTCCAAACTCATTTGAGCCTCGGTAGACCGGAGTTTAGAAGGCCCAGATATAAAAGTGTCCGCTTGAAGCCACTTAGGAACACTCGTTATTCAAAAGAACCAAATCCAAGAGGTCGGTCTGCCGCAGGACGCAGGAAACGGACGATCTTTGTTGTGAGGAGTTAGGGACGTCAGACGGTTGTATTCAGGATACGGGTCGATGTGGCGCCGCAGTCGCCAGTGGCTACATT
Source organism: Morinoia aosen (assembly GCA_030386875.1). NCBI lineage: Eukaryota > Metazoa > Arthropoda > Malacostraca > Amphipoda > Talitridae > Morinoia > Morinoia aosen. The sequence continues at coordinate 24,557,358 of CM059558.1, forward strand.
TTCACGCCTATTTCAACGCATGCATAACTGCGTGTACGTCAGACGGTTGTATTCAGGATACGGGTCGATGTGGCGCCGCCGTCGCCAGTGGCTACATTTTCACACCTATTTCAACGCATGCATAACTGCGTGTACGTCAGACGGTTGTATTCAGGATACGGGTCGATGTGGCGCCGCAGTCGCCAGTGGCTACATTTTCACGCCTATTTCAACGCATGCATAACTGCGTGTACGTCAGACGGTTGTATTCAGGATACGGGTCGATGTGGCGCCGCAGTCGCCAGTGGCTACATTTTCACGCCTATTTCAACGCATGCATAACTGCGTGTACGTCAGACGGTTGTATTCAGGATACGGGTCGATGTGGCGCCGCAGTCGCCAGTGGCTACATTTTCACGCCTATTTCAACGCATGCATAACTGCGTGTACGTCAGACGGTTGTATTCAGGATACGGGTCGATGTGGCGCCGCAGTCGCCAGTGGCTACATTTTCACGCCTATTTCCAACGAACACACGACTGCTTGTTCTCTGACTCGCGCTATGACATGAGTGTTACGGGTTATTGTTTGGGATTAATGTTTAATTTGAGTGAATTTTGGATTTGAAGGTACTGGAAAAGTACCGGATTTTGTGGGATTTACTTGAGCGAATTTTAGTTTTGAAGTTGTGAAGAATATCGGATTTTTGTGACACTTTTACCTTTTCAATGCAACGCTTGAGATGCCGTACTTAAATACAGGTTTTATACGTGTGGGATTTTATTCCCATATAATTATACAGAGAAATTACCCCGGCATTTTGGGACTGCATTTATCGCTAATTAAGTACTATTTTAAATGAGGACACCATTGATGAGTTCCTTTATTCTGGAAATCGGAATAAAAAATCCTGACTGTTAAGTGCAATACACTTACTTGTTGTACAACTTAGGCTTTCTGATACTGATTTACAGATGCAGAATTAAGAGAAGGCGCCCGTATCACGTCGGCTGAATTTTGTCCCAATTGAAAATTTCTTGACATAAAGACGGTGATTAAAACCTTGAGCACGTACGAAGAAGGCAAGTTTAACATTTTTTGATAGTCAGCGCTTTTTTGAACCAAAGCTGAGTTCCGGCCTATACTTAACTCTGCCTAACCAATTTCTCACTAATTCCCAAAACCACCGCTGTACCGATGTCCCTAATTTTCAGCGCTTTGCCTCGTTCGTGTAAAAAATACGAGACAAACTAAAATTAATCCTCGAATCCTGGTCAAACCTCATGCTTAGCCATTACAAATGCCGGCCCCCACGTGTTTTAATTGACTTTGTGAGGTTTAACGTTTAACAGTTAGGTTCAGGGCCTCAAGTCTGGTGAGGTTCAGTATTTATGTGAAGTAATGGACATACAATTGCCTCAAAATTGGATCAGTGGCTACTCGCTCAAATATTGCTCGGTAGAGTAAAATTACGTCCTTATATTAATTAGTGTAAGACTCAGTTCAAGTTCATCGCGCGTTTAAGTAAGAATAAATTCACTCAACAGTTTTTTGCTGAAACACTGTCAATCGTTAAAAATTCAATGTGTATGGAATTTTTAACAATTGACAGAGTTTCAATAAAGTTACGTTAAAGTGAAGTTCTTCTTACTTTAACACGTGATGAACTTGAACTCTTTCGTTTAGTTGAAAAATTGGAATAGTGCAAGACTCCTTCGCCACAAGAAAAACGATCTCAAGAGATCAAAGAGAAGCAACCGTTCTTCATGGACTCTAGGAAATAGGGAATTTGTGCACAAGATGTAATCCCACACAGGACACCATGCTCATCGAAACAACGAGTTAAGAAGGCAGAGAAAGAAAAGACAAAGAAGATACAGCAAAGCAAGCACGGAAACTGAAAGCAGCAAATAGGGCACAAAAGATCGGAGTCCCGCAGGCCTATCGGTAGCTGTGATACCCTAACAGAACGCCTCGTGGGGCGCCAGTTCTCACAGCATGGGATAGACAAAATAAAAAAAATAAAAAATATGGGATGGACAAAATGTTCGCATGTGTACCAATAGGTAAATTGCTCATTCATGTACCGTTGCAAATAAATGACATTTCATCTATTCAGAAACCTTTTAAAAAAATAATTGTAATTTTACTTGGTGAAATGTTGTAGTACAATTGCACTTTTCATATTTCTCAGGAGGATAAAAATGTATTCGTACAGTAAAGTCAATTTCCCAATTCTGCTACTTACAACCTAACCAAACCAACCGTTAACAACCGCGGAAACGGCTGAACTTGTTAACTAACCTAAAGCTATCGCGTATCCTATGCCTACCGAGAGAGAGTAAAGTTAAGATCTTGGTTTCTTTTTATAAAACAGTTCAACGATTTATTTACACATTTATATCATCAAATCAACTTCATGGTAATATTAATTTGATGAAGTTCATCGTAAATTCCACCTAGAGAAAAAAGCGTGTTCTCGTCAAAATAGTTCATGAAATGGTGTACAACGGGAGGAGTTACCCGGAGATATTTATTGTATGCGTGTGAAGGATTTTTCCAAAGGAGAGCGGAAAAGTTTCCATGTTATTATTTCAAATAATTTTTTGTTCATATCAGTTCTCGCAGTGATTAGTGAAAAGAATAATGATAATGATACGTGGAAAATTATTGTATGCATAAATGCATACGTAAACACATGAGAAAACAACCAAACTTCTAAAAACAAATGCTCGGCAAAAATTCAACTAGTTCATAGAATATTTATCAATTTAGTAATCACAATTACTTCTTAGGCAGAATGTCATATTTATTACTGGTTAGCTCAGCTGTGAAATCGTTAGAGTTTACTAAATTTTATGATCCCTTCAGGTGAACCATTTGATAATATATCATTTTTCCCTGAACACCAAATTAAGGTGCTGAATATTACGGATCATATGAACAATTCTAGGACGACTTTTTTCTCGACGACCTCAATAAAATAAATTTGATGGTCCGGCAAGGCCATTCGCTGCAAAAACAGCAAAAAGCGACGCAGATTCCTACTTAAACTTATGAAATAAGCGAGAAAATTAGAGGGTGCGGCAAGCCCGTGACTGAATTCAAAAGAACAAAGAAAGAAACCTTGAATTGTGAGTGACGTATAGCGCACTGCAGCTCACGGGTGCGCGTCTTTATCATCACGAAGAAGTGTGCATTATAGGGACATAAATTCAAGGAACTTCTAGTGTGATGGCAGAGGCGGCAATAAGCTCAAATTAATGACAACGCCGTCGGTGGACGGTGTCACTTGCACCAGAAATAATTCAATGAAATTATGTAATTTCCTGGTATTAAATCGGTGATCTGCATTTGCACGTTATTTATAATTCCACATGTTCTCGGAGTCGACATGCTTAACTGCCGCTCAGTGAATAATAAATTTTAGAGCACAACTGCTCGTTGCTGGGAAACACACGTGTTGGCCATCAAATGCGGAGTGCAGTGAATGAGTGTACGAGGCAGGAAGTAAGCCGAGAGATAGGGGAATTTTTGCAAAGCGCTGGAAGGAAGCAGAGCAATAAATGCAGGTTTGCACAAGGCCGAAGACAAATCGGAGGTAAATGAAAGTAGAAACGTTGAAAAAGGTAAATCGAAGGTAAATTAATGCATGTAAGATCGAGAATCTAAACAAATGCAGATGAATTTTTGCAACAACCGAGAAGGAAGTAAATGAACAAATGCAGGTTAGCACAAGGCCGAAGACAAATCGGAGTTAAATGAAAGTAGAAACATTGAAAAAGGTAAATCGAAGGTAAATTAATGCACGTAAGATGCGGGATGTAAATAAAGACAAATGAGTGGACTTGTATTATCGCAATCAAACACATATCAAATTTACAACGTATTTTTAAATTATTTTCGGTGCATAGAAATATGTTTCCCCAACATAAATAACATGGACAACTTTCAAATCTTCTGAGTTTATACCTATTCATTACTTCAGTACATTCCATAAAAATTAAAAATCACTTTTATCAAACATACGACGTTTCGTCGACAGTGATTTCACATATAACAAATCCTAGTAATCAATGTTTCTTCTTATTAAAGAAAACTCAAATCAAACTACGAACTGACTCGTTAATTAACACATGCTTTTTTCATCTAAAGACCAATGCCCTCGCAAAGATATTCGAGCCCCGTGTATCAAATTAAACTTTTGTTAATTGTGAAATCTTCTCTTAAGCACCGGGTTAAAGAGCGCAAGATTATGATAAGCTCATCGAAAATCCCCGCATTCAAAACGGGTACAAGCACTATACAATTTTCTTTAATATAATAATAATTTATTTAGTTCATAAACTTATACCCAATCATTTATGTTCAGAGAAATTGCTCATTTTCACACCAGAAAGTGAAATGTGGTGTTTTCCCCTGCAAAAGTGACCAATGAATTTTTTTCCCAGAAAATTTTGCTCCTTTTTCCCCTGGAAATTAATTGTTCTTTTTTCCCCTCAAATTGTTATTGTAATTGTAATTGTTCCTTTTTCCATCGAACAAACTTCTCCCACTCAAAATTATGATTCATTTTCTCCAAAAAAGTAAATTGATCCTTTTTTGAAAAGTAATCGTTCAATTTCACGAGAACAATAACTTCTCATTTGTCCTTAAAAATACTTGTTCGTTTTTGCCTTAGATGCAGCAGTTTTCCCAAACTTTACGTTTAACCAATTTGCTTATACTGCAAAATATAAAAAATAAAATTTAAATTTTAAAATTTCCTGCTACCCTTCCTAACTCAGATGAATTTCTCTGGCCTTTAACATTTATTTTGTAAAACATATGGATTATAAGACGTTGAGGGTCACATACGAGATTGCAAGGAAACAACTGTGTACTGTAAATATAGCGAAAATAAAAAACCAAATGTTATTGTTCAAACGAGTTTAGTTTGACTCAGACACATTTTTGGGGGGTTTCATTTCCATAATATTAAGATATAACACGTAAACTTCTGCTGAAACTAAAATAATGAACTAAAATGGTCTAAATTGCCGCGCGAGATCACTAAAACTAAAGGGACACACTACTGGAGTGCGATGTTTTCAGCAGCAGACTAAACGCATAATTTAAATCCCATAGTTCATAGCTCGGTAAGCAAACGGCGTGGTCAGTTACATGGAGGGCACCGACATGAATAATGGAGTTAGAACCTATGCTCTGGAATCTTCTACCGAAGAAATACCAAGTGAACAAAGCATTCATTTCTGAAAAAGTAAAATGCTAAAACCAAACCTTCTGCTCCAGATAGAACTCGAAACATAGGTGCTCAGCTAGAGGAAGGCGCTAAAACGAAACCTTCTGCTCCAGGCAGAGCCCAAAACAGAAGCGCTCAGCTAGAAACAAGCCGCTAAAACGAAGCCTTCTGCTCCAGGCAGAGCCCAAAACAGAAGCGCTCAGCTAGAAACAAGGTGCGAAAACGAAACCTTCTGCTCCAGGCAGAGCTTAAAACAGAAGCACTCAGAAACGAGGCAATAAAATGAAACATTCTGCTCCAGGCAGAGCCCAAAACAGAAGCGCTCAGCTAGAAACAAGGCGCTAAAACGAAACCTTCTGCTCCAGGCAGAGCTTAAAACAGAAGCACTCAGAAACGAGGCAATAAAATGAAACATTCTGCTCCAGGCAGAGCCCAAAACAGAAGCGCTCAGCTAGAAACAAGGTGCGAAAACGAAACCTTCTGCTCCAGGCAGAGCCCAAAACAGAAGCGCTCCGCTAGAAACAAGGCGCTAAAACGTAACCTTCTGCTCCAGGCAGAGCTTAAAACAGAAGCACTCAGAAACGAGGCAATAAAATGAAACATTCTGCTCCAGGCAGAGCCCAAAACAGAAGCGCTCAGCTAGAAACAAGGCGCTAAAACGAAACCTTCTGCTCCAGGCAGAGCCCAAAACAGAAGCGCTCAGCTAGAAACAAGGTGCGAAAACGAAACCTTCTGCTCCAGGCAGAGCCCAAAACAGAAGCGCTCAGCTAGAAACAAGGCGCTAAAACGAAACCTTCTGCTCCAGGCAGAGCTCGAAACAGAAGCGCTCAGTTAGAAACAAGGCGCTAAAACGAAACCTTCTGCTCCAGGCAGAGCTCATAACAGAAGCGCTCAGCTAGAAACAAGGCGCTAAAACGAAACCTTCTGCTCCAGGCAGAGCTCATAACAGAAGCGCTCAGCTAGAAACAAGGCGCTAAAACGAAACCTTCTGCTCCAGGCAGAGCTCATAACAGAAGCGCTCAGCTAGAAACAAGGCGCTAAAACGAAACCTTCTGCTCCAGGCAGAGCTCATAACAGAAGCGCTCAGCTAGAAACAAGGCGCTAAAACGAAACCTTCTGCTCCAGGCAGAGCTCGAAACAGAAGCGCTCAGTTAGAAGCAGGGCGCTAAAACCAAGCCTTCTTCGCCGGAGTCAGAAAACTCGGCCGACGAGCGCCATGATAACCTCGACGAAAAAGAGCCAACAGCCTCGTAGTCGCGTTCTAAATAACTTCATCAGCGTGTTAAATGTGTGAAGTTGCGCGCTAGATACGAGTTACGGTATAACAGAAAATTATTCCATGAATATTAACCGCTCGCCCGATCCTGGCAGGATTAGGCACCGCTACGAGGTGGCAAGACTCGGCTTAAATATCGATGTCTTCGAGGGCTCGTTCTGAAAACACTGACATCGGCGGAAATTAGGCCCCATTTCTCTCAGTTATGAGGTGAATAGCGGGGAGAGCGGTCAGGGAAATTTGGTGTACAGGATGTTGTAAATATGCTCGCAACAGCGGATATTGCGCGTCGTTGCGCTCTATTGCTTTGTTATAGCGCTTTATGAAGGATCGCCAAGGGTGAATTAATCGTAAAATGTGTTCAAGATTACAGCACGAGCAAATTGAAGCCTAATTTGGAGGTAATAGAAGGGAAAATGATTGCACTCAATTAGAAAAGATAGGCAGGCAAAAAGAATTATGTTAAACTAAAATCAAAAGGAATATGTCGATGTATTTAATGAATTGAATCGAAGATAATCGTGGAGTACTTGGATTTCAAACATAGAAAGTTTAAAAGGATACAGAGGAACATTTTTCACGTGGCCCAAAAATTTCGAGAACGTTTGCGCAGACTGAAATTTTCCCACGTGTGTGTTTGTACGATATTTTCTAAAATGCTCAACAAATCGCAAGGCCATCAGGTCTCAATACTAGAGGTCTGGCGCATGGAGAACAAAACTTTTGAAGGTCAGACGACTGAGAAATCTTTTCTTCATATTTCGGATATTGGCTTTCATTATTAAAAAAACATTAAAACTTCAGGGGTAGAAAAAGCAGAGTTTTTTGTCAAAACGACTCACGGATGAGAAATGAGTGTCTTGTCAGTTCTGAAATGACTCGGTGAGATGTGAGTGGTAGGCTTGCTAAATAAAAATTGAGTACAAATTCTATTAATATTGAATCATATACGTCTGAAAACGCACAAGTTTTGGCAGTCGTCGATGAACAAAAAAAAAATATGCCCAAATACTCTGCGCTGAACACCTAGAAAACCTTGGGTTTCCTGAAAGGATCATAGAGTAGATTATTAGTCAGTTTGGGTATCCCTATCAATATCAAATGTGTTTCCAAAAAAATAAAGAAGAACAAAATAATATTTAGAACGGAATTAAGGGAACGGGTCATTTCTGCAGAATTAACGTGTTCCCATACAACATTTCTCACGCATAGAAACATTAAGACGGCAGAAAAGTGACAAAACAAAATACAATTAGAAGAAAGAAGTAAAAGAAGTTGAAAAAACGACGCCAGAAAACCAAAAAAAGATGGCCCGAAACAAAAAAAACTCAATTTCAACACAAAGAGAGCCGCCCTAACTTTCAGATCAGGGCCTAACATCATCCTTTCAAAAGCGCCAATTCTCATAGGTACAATAGTGGTATCCTCTCGAGGAAACAAACAGAAATAAACATGTTATTTTGGTGGGAAAAAAAACTGAAATACTGTACAAAGAACTCCCGGTAGTAAATGAGTTTGCGTTTTGCTTCGCCAGACTCAGCCTCTTCACTATTGTTGATCGAACATCGATCGAATGCATGTCTTCTTAAATAATCAAGACACAAGTTTTACTGGGCAGTATTGCACGCTGCAGGTAGGTCATTCTCTGAGCAGTCCGAGTGGTGGAATATTTTGTATATTTTGTATGGTCAAAATGGAACAATTTCTTATCAAATGACATGTTTAACAGTTTTTTCCAGTGCTGACTGGCTCAGCCTAGTTTGTCTTCAAAGGCAAATCAATGAACTAAAGTCATTATTTTCATGCAGTTTTCGAAAGCTAATTGTTTTGATAGTGAACATTTTTCAGGTTGTATTCATCAGATAAGTAAGTGTCACCGTTCCCTCAACAGTGCAAAGTACAATAAATCTGTCAATTTCGACCTTCAAAAACAAATTCTCCCCATAAAAACAAAGAACCTTTGAACGAAACTCTTGTCCACTAAACTGCAATAAAACTTGTTCAGTTCTTCTTTAGATGAGGTCTTCGGAGCCCTCGCCGGACCAGAGTCCGAGGCAGTTTTTACTAGAAATAAGAAAGAAAACATCGGCAGTTTCTTGTAATAACAATCGGATTTCTCTTACCGAAAGTGAAAACCTCGCTCCGGTAGAAATTTCGATTTCTACGTAGAATTCCTTGTTATTCGTTCGCCGATAAATGTCAGGTCTGAGATCACCACCACGCGTTTCAGTGATCCTTGTAAGGAACCCTTATCAAAATTACTATCATATTTACATATGAATCGCTCTTCATTGTCTCTATAATTATGCGTCATTGTCGTAATTAAAACAACACTCTATCAATTTTTTCATCCTCCCTACGTTGTACAAATGTTTTCAATCTGAAGATTAATAAAGTTCCTCAGAAGGATTTGACCTTAAAAGGGGAAAAGCGTGCAATGGTTTTCTCCTGTCATAATTGAAACCCTTCGTCTTGTTTCATATCCCCTTTTTTTGAGAGACACTTCACATGTCCTAACACAATACGCAGTGTTCCCGTACGAATGAAGAGATTGCTTTACTGCATTCCCTGATATACATACTGAAGATCAATGTTATCAATGTTACGCCTCTTGCTTCTGCCGTAGAGTAATTTGTTCCGTTCAGCTCAACGTAGGCTTCATCGAAAAAGATTCAGCATTTCTGTTCAAGTGAGAGTCTCTTTAAATCGATAAGCTAATTTTAATAGATGGCTTGTATGATTGGCCTTCAGTTTGAGCCGCTGGAGCTCCGCGTAGGTTAAAAAATGGACATTCGCAAATGTTTGATGCTCGCAAAGATAGGTATGCCATCGACATGCCATCGCCATCGAAAATGACCAGATTGATTTTAAGTTAGGTCGATGATTTATTTATTCGCGGAATTGTTTCTTGATATACAGCTCGAATGCGCGTTCTTCCTTATATCAATTTTTGAATTTAATGTTAAGATAGTAATAAAATCATTGTAATTATCAAAAAGAAATTTCGCTTGAAACAGAAACCTCCAATTTTCGCTTTTTTGTCTTCAGAGTACAATGAAATCATTTTATTATTTATGGAACGAAATTACATTTCAGAAAGAGTAACTTGATGTAAAACGATGTAAAAAATTTAAATTTTCATTGAAATTTTCAGACGGTGGTAGTGAAACCAAACAAGACCGCTAACAAAACAAAACAAAGTCTCGTAGTCAAACACTTCACCCATCAATTAAGAAACAAATTTTGTACCATAATACAGAGTGTCCACGAAAAGTGCATCCACCGGTTAAGAATCTACGACTCAATATTTTTTATATTTTTATTAAACTGCATTTAGAAGGGATATAATCTGAATAAATATGTCAAAATTAAACTATCCGAGAGTATCATAGATACACATTTTTAAAATTTAAAGTCTGTGTTACATTTTTCGTGGACACACTGTATAAGAAGATACTAAGGTCGAGACGATGTCTCCCCTGTACCGGCAGCCATGACGAGCGCCAGGTCATCTCCTCGAACTTCGCAGAGCTCGCCCACGCACGTAGACGCTTTTACAGTTTTTCGAGCAGAACCGCAATCTCAGCGCATGGATCTGAACGCAACTTCTCGTAAGTCTTTCGCGTACACAACTTCGCTCTTAGCATTGCGAGTGGTTTTGTGGGTAACTTCGTGCCGAGGTGTTCCGCAGCAGCGTCGGCTGTACCTGAAGCTGTCATTTCCATTGGAGTGAAAGTCATCGCATTCAATGGGTTTTGTTTTTAAATGCTCTTGTGATAAATAAAAATTTCTATTGCATTATGAGTTCACAAAATTTGTCAGCGACTGAATTGTTTTAAATTCAAGTATGAAATAGAGTGCCTTAACAAGATATGCCTCCTCAATACCAGGTGCCTCTCTATCACAGCAGCTGCGAGCTTTGCTAGCCCAGAAGTACCTCTTGAACTCAATATTATGAGTTAATATAATTTCATTATTACCTCCCATGCATTGCATGTGCTGGCAACATACAATCTCTTTAAAACCTAAACCCTCGTTCAACATGTAGTAATAAAGTTAATCTCGCTAAGCCAATGATAATTTCAGTGATGTCAAAGTAGTTTCCAGGCATACACACAAAGCAGGATCAACAGAACGCACTCAGGTTTGATTGAATCTCATGTCAGCAATCAATCGAAATTTAAAATTTGAACGCCAATACCGAAGAAAGCCTGCAAAAACGACCAAGTGCATCTCACCGAGGTTGTTGCGATATGCCAGAAGAGCTGCCGTGCAGGGCAAGGTGTACGCGTGCTGACGTGCTGGTCAATACGAGGCTTGCTTAAATTTACTGGCTGCAAATGCAGAATTCTGCAAAGTAGTTCACATAGAGAAAAGTTTTCCGTGGCATGAAAGTTTTGGCAGCAGGTTGATCAATGCGTCCTTCTCGAGTGCTTGCGTGCGCTCAATGAAATGCGTTTGTCATCGCGCCCAGGGATTAATGAAACACTAGAATATTGTGTGCGTGTTGGGGCACTCGTGCTGTCTATCACGTGTACGTTTGGTGTACGTAGAGTGAATTACTTCGTGCATTGCAGTGAAATTTTACAAACGTTGTGGTGAAATAATAAATGCAGTATTGTGATGTACCAAAGACAGCACAGTGAAGTACTAAAGACGTAATAGTACGGTGAGGTTGTAGACACAAGAGACTGAAATATAAAAAACAGCACATTGATGTGCTAAATGCAATCATTTTTATCCCCCCGTATAATAATTTAAATAATTTATGTAATTTATGTGCTTATATAGATATATATGTGTATACATTTCTTGCCTGCAACATTCCCAATAATTCATTTGTACTTAAATGATATCAGTCATACTATTCAAATGATATAATAAACATGGCATCTGCTCACTTTTGTTTACGAGAGAAAAAATACCGTCATTATGAAAATTTATTCAATTGCTCAGGAAAAGGTAACTCCTTGCAAGGAAAAAGGTATGGAAAATTTTTGTCGCAAACTTCTTGAGTAATAATAAATAGCAGCGCACACTTGTTGCTCGCTTGATTTGTTGGTCCGTCTTTCTGTCACGCTCTTAAACTTCACGACCGTATCTGTGATACGAGTTTCACCAGTGCACAGGTACAAGAATATTTCAACTGCAGGTACTATTGGGATGGATATATTTATTATCCCCATCTGGAAGATTTATTTGATGAAAATGTCGAATTCTGTCGTTTTTGCCGTGCAGTGTACACTAAGTACAGTGGTAAGCGCTGACTGTGTTCAGTTATAGAATGCTCACGTTCGAAGTATGTAAATGTTTAAAAATATTAACTTACTTCCCCCGCAGTATAATTATACAATGACTTAGTAATGGGATCCCCAATGAAATCGATTCTCGGTAATCCCCCAAGCAAGGGAACTAAGAGCAGAGTTAATTCAATTAAGCAATCAGAGAATGACGGGAGGCTTGACTGCGCTAACCTTCTTAGATGCTTCAGACAGAGTCAATAAAATCTCCGTAGTTGCTTTAAATGCCAAGTACGGAGCAACTTTTACGGATAGAACGCGTCCTTTAATTAAAGGCTAGATCACAAAGTGTGGTGTGAGCGAGCTCGGTATCCATGATACTCGCACTGGTGCGTCGACCACAAGTAAGACAATGAGTACACTGATTTTGAAAATTTATATCATCATGTAATGATGTTACCGATCAACAGCTTACTTTCCAGATACTTCTTTATATTTTAATCTTTTACTTTTGGCAAACATCAGAGGAACTTTACTTTTATTATATTTTTGTTTCTCAAAATAAGGTAGAAACTTTATATCAAGGTACCGAAGTGCAAATCAACTATAAAGGCTAATTTTCCATTATTTGTCCTGCAACACCTGTACAGTATTCAGTATTTGAGTGAATATTTGTTATAACATCATTTTCAATCAACAAAAATAGAAATAAGTATCAAACTCGTTTCATCACTATACCTTGAGTATATTTCTAGGTTCATGATGCGTTAACACATTTTAATTATGTAATTCATATATTTCTGACCCCAGGCTTATAACTCCGTGAAATAAGCAGAGTTGGTACGACACTTTCATACATTAGCAGCTGTTCAGGTGTACAAATGGAATGCTCTTTCCTATGCAACGTACGCTTTTTGCTCGCTGTTTTTTGCAGAGCAAAACATTTCATAGTCGTCTTGTCACAAATTCTATGCTCGAATAATGTAAATGCATCTCTGATAACACTGCATCGAGATTTCTGAGATAGCTATTTTCACAACACAACTTTGCTTTCACGAAGGGTACTTAAATCTGAGCAATTTTATCCGGAGAACTTATAATACTTTCTTTGTGAGGCTGTAAGAAGTAAGGTTATAAACACGTTGACTGTGACGGGTTAAACTGAAGTTCTATAACCAATTCAAATTTAAAGTCAATTGCATAATGTAATTTTCAAAATAGCAAACATTATATGGATCGTGCCATCATTTAGCTTTGATCAAGTATTTGTAAAAATTGAGTTTGTGACAACTGGTCGGTCAGGAGCATTGTAAGTATTTAACCTGTGTACACCAGTAGCTCACATCGTTAACCGTGTTGAAAACACATAAGGACACGGTTATATATTTTACAATATCTGATGTTGTCAAATGTTGACAAAAATAATCATCGTATCTACAGCACTCGCTGTTGAATGGAGCAAAGTATTTATAAGTTATGTGTTTTTTGCTCTCAATTAAGTCCTGTAGTATATCCTGTTTGTTCCATAACTTTGCTCCATAATCCTACAGGAGTATATTTTCTCCATAATGACCTGTACCAAGCCTATGTTTTTTTCAAAACATAGCAAATTCAGTTTCCACGCTTCCCGTTTAATCACCCTCGCGTGCTTAGAAAATTTCATATTCGCGCTGAATAAATATTGATTGTGAAGAATCGAGAGTGACCTTTAGAAACCACAATACTCAGATAATGAAAAACTGGTTATTCAGAAAATTAATTCGTTTTGTCATCACTCGACCTAAATTCAGCACTCTTGGATCGAAGATAGAAACTTTTCCTCGCCTGTACTCAAACTCGAAAATGTTGGTAAAGTTACTGCCAAAATATGACTTAAAGGACATTTTTTAACAAATTTGTAAAGCTTTGTGACAAATTCAAGAGCTTACATATCAAATTAGGACGTAATGGATCGGGTACATGCCACTGCAAATTATAGGTTAAACTCCGCGTTCTTTGTTCCGTGCTTTTGCCGAGTGCGCGCTGCCGGAGTGCCTTGTGAGCAAATCTTTATGGAATTTTAGATATTTCCTATTGCTCACACTGAAGCGTTGTAAGTTTAAGTTACTAGCTATGAACTGCGAGTAACGGTGCTGATAATACTTTCCCTTTCCATAGTATAAAAATAAATGAACTTTTTAGATATCATTTGCAAAATTCCTTGACATTTCGCTCCACATTTTATATATGATTTCCAAATCCAAAATCTCTGCGCAAGATTTTTCATTCCAAGGTTGTGGTCGCTGCAACACTGAGTACCTAGGAAGAGGCCAATATTATAGGACGAAGTAACTCACACGTGATTCGCGCACCACAGAACTAACACTCCACGCACAGCACCAGGACAGTCAAAGCGTGATCCAGTGACAAGAATATCACTTTGGGAGCATTTTCAGGTCCTGCATTGTACAAGTTACCCTTCTTACCCTGTAATTAGTCTCTTGTGAATGTTACACAACCACTCTCATGGATGAATGTTACACAGATGCTTTAAATAACACTCATAATCGATGAAAGCAAAAACCTTAAAGCACAGCACATGCTCGGTTCATTTCTAAGGAACTTGTTGCCTGTAAAGCCCATTCTCAACAAAAACTCTGCCCATCAAGTGACCGGTTCATTGGATGGTTAAAGGATCCGTTGATCGGGTAATATTGGACAAAGTCGCAGACGATAACGCAGTCAATCGAAGGGTTTGCAAGTTGCGCCACGCAGCTCTCTCTGGCGCAGAGTTTGGCTCTCGAGAGCACTGCGCTCGCCGAGAGTAACTTGGATTTTTGGCCAAAGTTCAGTCACTGAACTCCAGAGTATGCGATCTTTATATTTTCGTCGAAGTTTGATGACTGCATTTATATGTATCTTGTTCTCACTGAAATAGCGATTTGGAAGCCAATTTCTAAGTAAATATGTATGACTTCGATTACTCATAACTTCAGAAATCTTTTAAGTATGAAGAGATATTGTACTCAACGGCATTAAAAATAACAAATACTGTTCTAAAATTGAATTTGAACAAATAACTTTCTTAGATTATGCTTTATATTCTAAATTCAAGAATTCTATGCAAAAGAGCTACAGAAAACCGAAAGCCTGCTATAACTAGGAACAATAACTTTAAAATTGAAGAATTACCTCTTAATCTTTCGGTGAATAATAAAGCCGTAAATTGTGAAGATATTAGTTTAGAAATACGAGCCCTCGGCTAGACGATAAAATTACAATCGAAAGTAAATTTGCGTCAACACGTACAACAGCTCATGAAACGAGAACTTTGTGACTAAACTAAGCACGCAACAAAAATTATTACTGATTGCCCCGAGCTCGTTTTTTGAGCGAAAAATTGAAAAGCAAATTTGAAACTGAAGATTTATTGCTTTAAAATGCATCCGTCGTGCAACCCACGAGCGTACCCGCACGAGACGGAATTGTGGTCCTCCATATGGTATTTATATTTAATTTATGTTTGAGCTTCTTCCATTTGAAATTAGTTCATATGAATTAAAATGTATTTCATAGAAATTTAGTTGACTGCCTCGAGCGATTTGACGTTTTCTTTTCATTTCATTATTATTACAAATTTATACATTTTTGAATAGGTAATCAACTTTTTCATTATGTAGCAGTTTTCTGGAAACTGAATTATATAAGAAGCATTTTATATAAGAAGTAAACACTAGAAATGTTTCTCCATAGCTTCAGTATGAGAGTGATGCAAAATTTAAATGTTTTCGGGAACATAAACTCATGAAAAGTAGCAAAGTCTATATAATGATAATAATCAGCTGACAAGAAACAGCCTTTTTCTGCGCAATTTATAATTTTTAACAGTCATATAACACCCCAGAATGAAATAAGATTTTGATCTTATTCTTTCATTAATCTACAGCCCGGTCGGGTGGTGCACTTTGATGTTTTGCATGTTTGCATTCAGTGCTGAAGGAAATTCTTTCGTAGTATTTTCAATCGTAGAAAACTTCATCATTATACTGCGAAGGAAAGCGTGAAACATGTTGGCAAAAGATACTTAAATCTTCGTATTAATACCCGTAGAATTAATATTCTTCATCATGTCTGACGTAAGTAGAAGATACTTAAATCTTCGTTTCAATGTCCGTAGACTTAATAACCTTCACATCGGCTGAGGCTAGAAGATACTAAAATCTTCGTCTGAATATCCGTAGACTTAATATTTTTATTATTGTCTTTAAGTTGAATGAAGATATTATTTGGTTTAGAGGTGGTTGAGAGCGACAAATTGTTTTCTCCAGTATTTAAAATATTTGACTAACGAGAACCCAGAACATGGAATACCATTACACTACCGGACTCCCGACAAAATATTCAAACTCATAAAAAGCTCAAATAAGCCTGTAATTCCCCCGCGTACTCACCAGAGAGAGAGAAGAGCTAAGCCGGAACTGTGCAGATGTTCTCAACGCAGCGGCAATGCTAGCGGCTCATCACAACCTAAAGAGCTTACTTCAACTCCTTAAATGTTAAGCAACAGCTAGACAAATATCCTCTATAAACAAATTTCTCTCAAATATCGTGTCACAAAACTCTCTCAAAATTGCTCCCCTCACAAATTCCATATAATTCTTCAGCACAAAATTCTTCGCAATTCCTTCACACAAAATTCTTTCGCACAGAATGGGGCCAAATTTCCGGGCCACGCGGGAATTGCCTCAAAGGCGGAACGCGACCCACTAAATACAAAGGGCAATTCAGGGAAACTTCACGCTGATTCACTCCTCCGGAATTTTCATTAGGGTAAAACAAACCGTCTGAAAATCTCTTATCGGCTGCTCTAAAATGCCGTATCACTGGAAATATACCATGTTTCAGCTCCTCAGTTCGAGTTCGCCCTAAAGGACGAGTCTTAGACAAGCTTGGGTTTGGGTGGTGAGGGCACAGCGCTTGCAAAGCATTGCAGTGAGCAGCAATAGAGGGCAACTTTGTTTTAAGTTGAGCACGAGAAACGGACAACGCGACGACGACGACCTCACCGGACGACATGCGGCGTGCGACTGAGACAAGGGAGGCATCGAGACCCCACACTCGCTCCGTAATGAGCGTCAGCAACAGCACTGCCAGGTGATCTCTTCCTGCTAAATGCCATCATTCGGTCAGCACTTCAGCCTCTTCATCTTCTCCTTCTTGTGTTCAGCAGTTAGCGAAATTAAAAGCCTCTTTATCTTTGAATTATAAGTTTTGGATACATAGCTGCCTCAGGAAACATCCTGTCCGCATTCTATCCTTAACATTGGTAATATCAACCGTATCAACACTGATGTACATTTAATTCCCTTAAATTGAGCTAAAAATGAATCAAGTTACAATTACCAGCAGGACTTGTCTTAAATTTGTGCTTATTTTTTACCTTTGAATTAAAATAGCACAAGTTAATCCATGGCTTAAGCTATGCCGTATAATTGTAACATAACCGAACCTTCACAATTATAACCAAACCTACTTTGGACCCCTGAAAAATACGTGGCCATTTTAATTTATCCTACTCACCTTAAGCACTCCTAAGCGATGTTGAGCTACCAAATCCTTACCTTACACATTCTATCTAACCTTATTTTAACCTAACCTAACCTGAGACGGACATATCCTAACCTATCCTAACCTAACCTAATCTGGGAAGAACATATCCTAACCTTATCTAACCTACCTAATCTGGGATGGACATATCCTAGCCTGTCCTAACCTAACCTAACCATGAATTTTATACCTACCTAACCGCAGATAACAGGAAGCGATGGTTACTTTTAACGACTGTCTTCATTTAATTGTTCTGACGAGAAATCTTTGTATAGGATATCAACAAAAATGGTATCATATATATATATATATATATATCATACATCAGTTAGTGGATACAATTATGAAAGACACCCTGTATATCGTTACTAAATATTTTCCCACTATATAGAAAATAACGTAGTCACTACGTGGCGACTTGTGAAGTAATGAAGGGAAAAAATTCATCCCAGCGCATTATGTCTAATCAATGTATCTATGATACAGATTATCCTAATGATGAGACAAATTTTACCAGTTGAAGTTTGAAATCACAATTTTTGTTATCATAATTATTGGAAGCAGAGCACGCAGCAGTAGTAAATTGTAATAGTCAGTTTAAGGATTTGTTTCATAGCATAGTGGTTTCCCCTCAGAAGGATACAACTATTGTATCTACGGAAATTAGCGTTCCCAGTGGAATTATGCGAGTGCCCGAGCTAACGGTTAGGTAGGCCTTCTTTTTGTTCAAATAGAATAGGTTTTTGTTTTGTTACGGATGATCTATTTTCGGTTCACTGCTTTCCTGTTTTTCAGCACCTACTACTGTCTTCTTCAACTTTTTCTTTTTTTTATTAACTTCTTTCTCAGCGTACTGTTTCTATGTACGTTGTGCATAGATTCCGCGTTCCCTCAACTCCATATTAAATGATGCCTTCATCCTTCTTCCCTTGGAACATCTTTGTCGTGGTATAGGGAAGTTAAAACCTTCTTATATATAATAATAATAATAGAGCATAGCGGTTTTCACAAAGAAAAACAAGGAAAACATTTGGTATGGACTGAGGAACACCTAGAATCTGTAAACATGGCACGCAGAATATCCTGCGTCTTCCTCTTCCTTCAAGAATGATGGAATTACTTCTTAAGTTAAGGGTTAGATTCTTCTCTGAAAACTGGTTCTAAATTAACTGTTTAAACGAGAGTCCAATTTTCTTTCATCAGTTAAGTTTGGATTAAGGCCACTTCCAAACAGTTTGCAATATGTATAACTGAATTACAGTTCAAATGGAAAATTATAACCATTTTCTTGTGCTGAGAAAACAAATGGCTATGGTTTAGCTGGGAGCGGACGACATACCAACACACTGGGTCACTGCAGAGAGGCAACGATACTTCATCAATACGATACAAGACCTGAAAGTTATAAAAGATATTTTTCAAATATGG
Source organism: Morinoia aosen (assembly GCA_030386875.1). NCBI lineage: Eukaryota > Metazoa > Arthropoda > Malacostraca > Amphipoda > Talitridae > Morinoia > Morinoia aosen. The sequence continues at coordinate 24,576,109 of CM059558.1, forward strand.
GTCTTAAAAAAATCTGTATCGACTCCCAAAATAAAGGATGCAATAATACAAACAAAGCTGTTAAGAAATTGGGAGACATGCTAGTTTTACTTAAGGTAACCTGTTTGGTTACAATATTGTTCGGATGCTGCCCACCCTGAGCGCAGACAAGAATCGTCGTGATTACGCACGCTGATCATTTCGGTGCTGGCGAGATCTGGTCCAATTCGCTGGATTTCTACCTAGATGGATGCTTTGAGTTGGTGTAGATTTGTTGACTTTTGACGGTAAACTCTTCCTTTCAGGTATCTTCAGAGGAAAACACCAACTCACGGCATCCATCGAGGTCTAAATCGATGGAATAGGACCAGATCTCACCAACGCAGAGATGAACAGCCTACGTAATCGTGCTGATTCTTGTTTGCGCTCAGAGGGTTGGCAGATGTACAATATCGTGCTTGAAACGTAATAAAAACAGTACTTCTCAGAATTTATGATGGCCATATTTTTTACAATCCATCCATATTGTGGGAGTTCTTAAAGATTCTTTTAGGACCCATATTTAAAAATCAACCTGTACATTGCTGCAATTTGCAGCTCAATGTGAGGGTAACGTGCTGAATTGCAGCACAGCAACGAGCGTATCCATGCTACTCTTCGAAATAGGCAAATTAAAATTATAACGGGTCTTGTGTAAATAATAGTGACGAACAGTAGTGAGGGTTGAAAGTGAAATGAGTGGGATTAAAAAACATTTCCACTGAAAAATAAACAAAAATCGGTAATGAACAGAGATTAACGTATAAAATTCACACTAAAAAGTGAAAGAGGCAATAAAATCTGTCTGATGTAGAAAAATCCTAATTAAAATAGAGGGAAATCTGAGCAATATAGAGAGGAAAGTTCATTAGCACGCAGGAAGATGTGAGAGGAGACAAGAAAACTGCTTGGTGCAGAGCGTGAAAATCTGTGCACGTAAGGGGAAAATCGTACCTCAAAAGAAAACGTAAGAGATCAAACTCAAGGTAAAATTAAAATTACGAAAATGTGCATTGCATGGGGAGAAAAGCTCATTGCTATGTGATAAAACTCTAGCGAAATAGAGAAAGAACGCACGAAAATCTGAGCAGCGTGGCGAAAAAAAAACCTCAGGTAGGCCTATACTCTGTAAAGTAAGCAATCCCTTGACAATAATTAATACAGTTTGTTGGTTAGTCGCATTTTTGCTCACTTGCTCGATATCTCGGTCTCCAATCTCAGCCTCGGTCTCCTGAACTAAAAAATAGAACCTCTAAGAATAGGTTTTTGAAATGCAATTTTATTTACATTATATCTCCCTTGAATGGAATTCGCTTAGACGTTGGCTCTCAACAAAAATACGGATAAATCGAATAAAGGAATGAAATGCACTTGACCAATGCATTTGAGTACAGCTTTTACGGATGAATTTTAGCACCAACTGTCACTTGCATCGGGTTCACTAGTTTGAAAAGAAATTTCAAGGATTTGTACTGAAGTCTGAGCTCTATGTGCAGACAGAAGAGCTCTCTATTAACTTTACATTAGATAACTTAGTTTGAGCTTCACTAACCACAGCAAAAATGTTCCTCAGAAAGGTAAGAGGAAAGCACCATTTAGTGTGGAGTTAATAGAATGGGGAATCTATGTTGCATGTGTGTTCCCAAGCAAGATCCCCTGTGCATAGAAACGGTAAGTTAGGGACGGAGTTTATGAAATAACATGAGAGCTGAAGAAGAAAGTAGTAGGTGCTGTAAGACAGGACAACAATGAACGGAAGAAAGATGTCCGTAACCAAACAAAAATATTGCTCTATGTATTTCAACCAAGAGGAAGGCCTGCTTAACTCTCGGCTTGGGACCTCGCATTTTCGACCTGGGAGCGTTATTTCCCATAAGTATAGTAACTGTATTTCTTTAGGAGGCTCTGTGGATACATAGCAAAGAATCCCGAAAAAAAATTGAGAGAAGAACATAGTGATGTACAAAAACATTTAGCCATGTTCAAAAGAAAACTTATGAACGTTCTGAAAAATTTGGGTAAAAGCATGTAACATTTAAACGAGCTTTGATCAACCTCATTGCCAAATTGAGTACAGTTGATTTTTCTTGACATTTTTTACAGTCTACCTCGATGCAATGAACTGAATTCAAGTATAAGGGAGGAAGGAAGGACTGCAGTCGGTGTAACTGAGGTTGCCTTGCGTTGATCATCTGAGGTTGTTGCGGTGGTACACGGTGCGGTTGAATGCATCAGTGCGTACAGTGCCGATGGGAAAATGAATGATTCGTTTGCTGCATACTTTGGGCAACATGCACACATTTGTCTTACAGGATGAATAGGTATAGATTAACGGCGTGCCGGCCATGTTGTGGCTTATCTGTTACTTGTTCTCAAATGTCTCCGTTCTGATTTGCAGTGAAGAGTTTGCATTAAATACCCCATCTGAATTAGACACTTCACAAAATCTGAATTAAAGTATCTAGCAGTAACTTTTACTCTTGGTACTCGGTACGCTTATAATTGTTCTATGTTGACCCCCTACAGCTCTAGTTTGGAACTCTTTAAAAAGACATTTGGTAGTGATTGCGTCCAGCGAGTGAAGAGACATGCGACTCGCAGCGCACTTGCAAACTGCCCCGATATTCTGTTGGCCTCAGTTATATTACGAAATCAACTGTCCCTTGAGCAATACAGACGGGTGGGAAAACGTTAGCGCATAAAATACACAATTTCAAATCCTATCACTCGTTAGTGTTTAGATGTTGTGTTACATCATCGCATCAGCTCACATGCGGACTAGCGGCCGCTTGGAAGTCTTGTGAGCTATCTGAGTCTGAGTATATGTTTTTTTTTCAAAATAACAAGGCACGATACTATCACAATTTCTACTGACAACTGTCTTAGTTGGAAATTCATTGACATTGAAAGGCTTAAAACAGTCAAGCTGATCTCATTTTAGCGAATTTTTACAAAGACATCAGAGTTCATTCATTGTTACAGCCTCGAGGTAGCGTCAGCTTCTTGTTTCGTCAAAAATAAGAAGAAAATGTAAATTCATTCACTATTCTGTCGTCTTCAACCTTATGTATCTTTCAAATATTTAATCCTAGGTTAATGGTGTCCAAATATTCCCAGACATATGGAAATTAATTTTATCTTAATTTAAACAATAAATTGAACTACACAATTTAACGTACCCGTGCAACCTTGCACCCGAATTGTCATTTCCGTTCCCACTCACACCAACTTATCTAAAAAAATGTGCAAAAAAAATGTGCAAATGTGCAAATTTTGTAATGTTAGCTAACCCTTTTCTAGACTGACAATTCTACCTCCGGTTGCATCATGAACCTACGTATGGCAACTGTCAGAATTTTCACTTAGACGGGCGCTAAAGGATATCTGACACGCGGAAGGAAGGGGATGAAAAGAACAGAAATTTTAATTCACGCAGATTTTCACTCCGCATTTAGTTTATTGTATTCCCAACAGGGCAAAAGGAAGCATCAAAACGGCTATGCCGTCAACAAGCCCCAAATTATTTAGGGTTTTCAATAATTTTATTCAAGACATAAACTCAGTTTAAAATTTACATTAAAAATGCCTCAGCTCGAGTCAAAGCGGGGCAGACAAGGAAGGTTAATTTTGAGTAGAGTAAGACGCATGGGGCGCTCCACAGCGCCTCAAACAGACGCAGTTTACGATTAAAGACGGGGTGGGCGAAGCGAACTCAGCACTGCTTAAGATTGTGGGAAAGTATCCCGACCAAGAGAAGACAGAGGGTGCTCCCGCTGCAGGAAGAATTCGAGAGAAGAAAAATTAGCGATAACTTAATAAAACCGAATTGGGTCACTAATATGAAAATCAGATTGTTAACTATGCTCAGAAAATATCAAGTTAAGTATAAATTTTGAACTGTAACGGGGCACCACCAAGCCTTACGTACCTAAGGCAGAGCGGCCGACAAACTAAAGAAAACACCAGCGGCCGCAAGGCCGAATGAAGACCATTGGGAAGAGAACGATACGATGGAGCGGTCACCGCTTACTGAAAAAAATAAACAAACTAAACAATCTCAACATACGACCGACGAGAGGATATTGTAAATGAATCACGACAGAGCAAACACAGAAGAACAAAGCTAGCACACACCTGAACTTAATTGTGGCTTCAGTGGAAAAAGTTTCCTTCAAGGCCCGAAAGAATTTAAGGGAAAATAGGTTAAGGTCATTGGACTTTTAATAAGATCAATTCACTTCGAATAGGACACCTAATCCAAACTTTAGTTGGAGTTTAGGATCAATTTTTAGAGGTGCACCCATTCAACCAATGCTTAGAAAAAGCTTCAAGCGCGGCAAGCCGCAGGTAATGTTAGACACAAGGGTGTCGTTTAGTAATTTAATGCCAATGATAAAGACAAGCAAGAATTTCAACTGTGGCAAGAGAGCCAACGAAAATATAACGAAACGAAATATGCCATTCACACAAAATAAACATAGGATTTGATATGAAAGAAGAGCAAGAACGGGCACCAAGGTCAGGATACTTCAACCCTCATAGCGCGAGGAATAGCCGGCAACCAGCAGGGTCGACGTGGCTCGGAGTGCACCAGCCAGCGCATCCGCCGTCCGCCCAATCTCAGAGCAAAATGACGTCACAACGAGAGCGCATCTGCCACCTTTACGCCACCATGCACCACACTACTACTGAAAGTTATGATTTATTTCTTGAGGAAAAGTAGGGTTCAAATATTTTGGAAGATAATTAAAGACCAAATTAATTTAGAGCCGATGAGAAATTCACGTCATGGAAAAATTTCTCATACAACAATACCTAACGCATGTACATGTATGTGTACATATATATATACATACATGTACACATACACATACATGTATATGTACACATACATGTATATGTTAAACATATTTTCTGCTTGACGATGGCAATTGAACGTAGAAACGTGTCGCAACAATCACTTTTACATTTGATCATTCGTAACCTTGTTGAACTTTTAGATTAATGAACTTTTTGTTATTCCAGAGAAAATTGAGAAATTAAACAAAAAACTCCGGACTGCATTTTACGGCATTGTTTTTAACCAAACGTGTATGAATGATAGACTGTTTCCACACATACAGATATATATATGACAAAACGCATGTAAACCATTTTAAGATAACATCCTGAAGCGCGAGAAGAGCCCACAGCGCTCGAAAAATCAGTCCTGCCAAGGTTTTTCACTGCGCATAACGTCAATCATGATACTTGGCAACGTATGTACATAGCGTTCGAAGTACAACTGCAAAAAGTGTCATTTGAAATTATAGAAATTTTATATTTTGTGTACGGTTTCAAAAAATGCGGTTTTTCATTACGGCATTACGTATCAAAGATTCCAAAAATCCCTGAAACATGCATTCCGAAGACACATCGGGGGAAAGAATAAAAAAAGCTAAATATAAATACGAGCATTGACAATGTGCTGCAATGCTGCTATTTCTCATGACAATTCTCCTCAACTACATTTAATATACTGTATACTGCGTGATGATAAACCACTGTAACCCATTTCAAGTATTTACAATTAAGACATATTCTAGGTTGAATATTCTATTCCTTGAACAATTTCGAGAAATGATAATTGTTCCTCTCGATACGCCATTGAAATTCTAACCTATAAACAATTTCCAGTAGTGGGAATATCTTGTCTCTTGCTATGTAATTAATATTCTAACCAATGAACAATTTCAAGCAGCAGTAACTTTTCCTCTTGATATGCCCCCTCAATATTCTAACCCTTGAATAATTTCAAGAAGCGATAACTTTTTCTCTTTCTAAGCCACTGAATATTCTAACCTAACCCATGAACAATTTCAAGAAGCGGTAATATTTCCTCTTGATACGCCACTGAATATTCTAACCCATAGACAATTTCCAGTAGTGTTAATATCTTGTCTCTTGATACGCCACTGAATATTCTAACCCTTGAATAATTCAAGGAGCGGTAACTTTTCCTCTTGATACGCCACTGAATATTCTAACCCTTGAATAATTCAAGGAGCGGTAACTTTTCCTCTTGATACGCCACTGAATATTCTAACCCTTGAATAATTCAAGGAGCGGTAACTTTTCCTCTTGATACGCCACTGAATATTCTAACCCTTGAATAATTCAAGGAGCGGTAACTTTTCCTCTTGATACGACACTGAATATTCTAACCCTTGAATAATTCAAGGAGCGGTAACTTTTCCTCTTGATACGCCACTGAATATTCTAACCCTTGAATAATTCAAGGAGCGGTAACTTTTCCTCTTGATACGCCACTGAATATTCTAACCCTTGAATAATTCAAGGAGCGGTAACTTTTCCTCTTGATACGCCACCGAATATTCTAACCCTTGAATAATTCAAGGAGCGGTAACTTTTCCTCTTGATACGCCACTGAATATTCTGACCCTTGAACAATTTAAGGAGCGGTAACTTTTCCTCTTGATACGCCACTGAATATTCTGACCCTTGAACAATTCAAGGAGCGGTAACTTTCCCTCTTGATACGCCACTGAATATTCTAACCCATAGACAATTTCCAATACTGGTAATATCTTTCCTCGATACGCCACTGAATACTCTAACCCTTGAACAATTCAGGAAGCGGTAATTTTCCTCCAGATGAGCCAGGCTGGCGGCACTCACGCGCCCCAGAGCGCCCACCGCTGCAGACACTCGTGCTCTGCCGGAACGCGCTCCATATGCTGATCAGACGCATCGCGCCCTCGCGCTCCTCATTGGATATTCACCCTTTACGCAATCAAAGCTGATTGGTTAATCTGTTGTTCCGCTCATAAGCTCATACCTTGATCCGGCCAGTTGTCAACCCACGCGCGCGTTTTCTCATGATTTTCTCAAGGAATTAGTGTTATTTTTATATTTATTGACGGAATATACTTTACAGAAACCCATTTACAGATTTTCTTACAGTTCTGTTAAGTGATTGATGATTTTTACTCGTCTTCAGTTATTTTAATCCTTATTCGTGGATTACGCCAAGTTAACCATTTCTTATACTGAAATATTTGCAACCTCTTTGTATTTTTTTAATTTCAGAGAATTTTTTTTGCGTTTCGTACGATGGAGCTCGTCTATTCCAACACGAGCTTTGACCCGTCAATTAACAGATGATAATAGACGATATCAATCAATAGATGATCATAATAGATAATATCAATTAATAGATGATAATAATAGATGTCAATTATAGGTGATAATAATAGATGATATCAATTAATAGATGATAACATTAAACGATATCAATTAATAGATGATAATAATAGACGATCTCAATTAATTGATGATAATAATAGACGATCTCAATTAATAGATGATAAAAATAGATAGAATCAATCAATAGACGATGTCATGAACATCAGTTCACCTTACGCAGCCCTCTCGATCCCTCATACTGCTTTACAGACGACTGCCACACGGTCACAGGACTCAGTCTCGCATCTTTCCTTACTTGAGATGCGGAGAACTAATGTTTTTTTCAACGCGTATAATCCCTGAATTGATTCAATCTCTGCCTCGCTGTAAATAACAACAACTCAAGTCACTATCGGTACACTCAAAATTGACAATCAGGCAATGACGCACTATATTTACTTTCTTTTGAAATTGTTGAGGGTTCTTCTTAATTAAGTGATTAAATTGACAATGAATTTATACATTACTTCGTTATGATACAGGGAACAATCGTACGAAATTAATTGTCCCTAGAGCAGTACAGAGGGAAAGAATGATTTAAAATATAAATACGATTTTAAATCATATCAAATGCAATACAAATTATAATCAAACGTAAAAAACTTAGGATTATTTATTGCCAAACTTTCCAGCGAGCTTTGATCAGTCTCATTTCAAATTGAAAAGAGTAGATTTTTCTGAACATTTGTCACAGCTATACCATATTGATTCAATGAACTGCATGCTAAAACGATTATCGTCGAAGAAAATGCAACAAAATAACAAAAATGCCTCACTTTACATATTCAAAACTTTTCAAAAATTGAGTTTGAAGCTGGCATTCCTCCACCGAACTTCACTACTGGGGACTTCAGTATCAGGGAGACAGGAGATGAAGTGCTGCGTGCTTACGGTGCTTGTTGGTGCGCAAATGTATCACGAGACTTGCAAAACATACAAGGCCAAAAACTGCTAGAAGTTGTAGTTAAAAGTTGGACATTTTTCCTCTCGTGCCCTGCGCTGCGCACGGAGTTACTTGAAGAAAGAAAGGTGCACTGCGCTTGCCTTCCCTGCGTAGCTTCTATAGATTGCATAAGTTGATTTGACCCCCTTCTAACCGCAACAAAGGCGTTCCAAAGAGAGGAAGGGTGAAGGCGTCATTTCATATGTTAGTTTGCAACAAAGGCGTTCTACAGAGAGGAAGGGTGAAGGCGTCATTTTATATGTTAGTTTGCAACATAAGCGTTCCAAATAGAAAAAGGACGAAGGCGTCATTTTATTTGTTAGTTTGCAACAAAGACGTTCTATAGAGAGGAAGGACGAAGGCGTCATTTTATATGTTAGTTTGCAACAAAAGCGTTCCAAATAAAAGAAGGACGAAGGCTTCATTTTATATGTTAGTTTACAATAAAGGCGTTCTATAGAGAGGAAGGGTGAAGGCGTCATTTTATATGTTAGTTTGCAACAAAGGCGTTCTATAGAGAGGAAGGACGAAGGCGTCATTTTACATGTTAGTTTGCAACAAAAGCGTTCCAAATAGAAGAAGGACGAAGGCGTCATTTTATATGTTAGTTTGCAACAAAGGCGTTCTATAGAGAGGAAGGACGAAGGCGTCATTTTATATGTTAGTTTGCAACAAAAGCGTTCCAAATAGAAAAAGGACGAAGGCTTCATTTTATATGTTAGTTTGCAATAAAGGCGTTCTATAGAGAGGAAGGGTGAAGGCGTCATTTTATATGTTAGTTTGCAACAGAGGCGTTCTATAGAGAGGAAGGACGAAGGCGTCATTTTATATGTTAGTTTGCAACAAAAGCGTTCCAAATAGAAGAAGGACGAAGGCGTCATTTTATATGTTAGTTTGCAACAAAGGCGTTCTATAGAGAGGAAGGGTGAGGCGTCATTTTATATGTTAGTTTGCAACAAAAGCGTTCCAAATAGAAGAAGGACGAAGGCTTCATTTTATATGTTAGTTTGCAATAAAGGCGTTCCAAAGAGAGGAAGGACGAAGGCGTCATTCTATATGTTAGTTTGCAACAAAGGCGTTGTATAGAGAGGAAGGATGAAGGCGTCATTTATCATCGATTTAAGGGAATATGGAGCCCATGCACCAGGTGTGTGTGTTCCCACGTATGTTTCCTCGAGCATGAAAGCAGTAAATTGAAAAAGAAGGCTGTGAAATGAGATCAAAGTTTTAAAAGAAAGTTATAGGTGATAAAAAAAGGCAGCAGTGAACTGAAAAACGACGCTCTTAACAGAACGAAAAACAATTTTATATCAACAAATAGAAGGCCTACCGATGTTTCAGCTCGGGACCTTACATTTTCCGTGACAGACTGCGTAGTTTTATAGCAAAGGTTGAACCGTAACTTAAGTTATCATTTTTAACGTCGTCAGTAAAGACACCCACTTGCAATAAATGAAAGAAAAGACAGAACCGGAAGCAATTCGACAGTACTGTATACCTCGGAGCTGATTAGAAGGATCCTTTCATCGTATGAGTACGATATCTCTTTCTTAAATATCTTCAACACTCATTGTTATTCATGTTAAGAAAAAGTTTGACCCGTGTTGTGAGAATGACGAGGTGCGTCTCAGATGGTGCATTGAAATCTTTACCTTGGCGCAGGCGGGTGAAGCAATTCGTCACCTCCATATACTATCATTCAATACCGATCGTGTTTGCTTTTATTAGGGCACAAGTTTGACTTGTATCTAAAGCGTGTGGAATGTGCTGCAGCGCTTATTTGCGCAATGTTGTTTTTTGTAGAACAGTTTCTCTGGCCTTAATATATAGTACCTCGGCTGATTTCCGGGTGGGAGAAAAATTCTTCCATCACCTCGAATGCAAACGTGTTATTGAATTAAATTGTGACAAGAGAGTGGTGGCGTTGCAGCATGTGATCTACATCAAATAAATAAGGCCTAAATTAGTTCCCAATCTCATTTGGCGTACGTTCAGTGGTATTATCTGGGTCAGCCACTTCCCTTAATAGGTAAATTTCACAGGCTTAATCCCGATCTTGGCTTAGATGGCTGACTCAAGAACCTCTTTGAGAAATTATTTGATCAATTTTGTTTATTATTGTTTCATATCCATTATACTCTATCGCATGAGCTGCAAGCAAATACAGGTATTACTAGTAAAGTATGAGCACTTTTCAAAAGAGTATTATTCTATTTTTGTTTGAAGCGCCCTCTTCAGAAATTCTATGATCAATTCTGTTTATATTTCATTTACATCATACTCTATTACACGAGTTGCAATCAAGTAGCATCGATAGTATGAATGAGCACTTAGCAAGAAAGTAGTCTTCGATTGTTGTCGGTTATCAGTTTAAATCAACACTTGTGCCTGATCCATAATTCTCTGTTATCAGTTTAAATCAACACTTGTGCCTGATCCATAATACTCGGTTATCGGGTTAAATCAACACTTGTGCCTGATACATAGTTCTCGGTAATCAGTTTAAATCAACACTTGTACCTGATCCATAATACTCGGTCATCAGTTTAAATCAACACTTGTGTCTGATCCATAATACTCGGTTATCAGTTTAAATCAACACTTGTACCTGATCCATAATTCTCGGTTATCAGTTAAATCAACACTTGTGCCTAATCCATAATACTCGGTAATCAGTTTAAATCAACACTTGTGTCTGATCCATAATACTCGGTAATCAGTTTAAATCAAAACTTGTGCCTGATCCATAATACTCAGTAATCAGTTTAAATCAACACTTGTGCCTGAATTATAATACTCGGTTATCAGTTTTAATAAATAACCTGTGTTCCTCTTTCTAAACGCCGGTTCCGTAGTACTCGTAAGCAGTGAGTAAAATACATATGTACCACAACTACCAACCTGTGCGTGATGTTTGATGGCTGTGAGTGCTACTATTTCCCCTTCTTTCTTGCTACGTTTCGTCCTCCTCCTCTACGGAGGCACAGTGGTTGTAGTGGTAGTATAGGTGATACGGGGCACTTTTGGTGAGGAGCAGTTCTTTCGTTCGCCTTGTCCCTCCACTTGCCCATTCAACGTCATTTCTCCTACCCTGGTGCTATGCGTGATTGGTAGCTGACATACTGTATCGTTTCCTGGTCTAATTCCAACAGCTGAAATTGAATTTTAATTTTCTCGTGCTGATAATTGTACTCTCTGGAGTAAAATTAGTGGCCTCTACAGTATGCGAAAGCTAAGTTCCTCCAAATGCACTCCAATTACCTTATAGTGGAAATCACTGTCCTCCAGCAGGAAGTGAAGTTATTCAAAGTAAAAATTAATCCCCTCCACCTGATCTTAGTAATTCGTTTATTGAAAATTAATTACCTTTAAATGAAAGTCAAGCTGCTCCTAATGCATTTCCATTGCCTTAAAGTATAAATCACTTCCCTCAAATTTAACACGTTAAGTGTGGCGTGACCCACCGGTGGTCATTCAGGTGATTTTCATAATGCTACTGGCCAACCAGCAGTCACTGACTCAATTTTTATAAATACTAAATGAAAGTTGAATGAAGGCATGATCCAGTCAATGTTTTCATTTTCAAAATTTCTTACTACAATTGACTCTAAATTTGAGCTGGATATTGAACTTCAGTTTAACCCGCCGCACTTAACGTGTTAAAATTCATTTCTTTTAACTAAAAATTCAGTTCATCCAATGTAATATCCCGTACCTCAAGAAACCTCGTTCGTAAAATTCCTTATGATCCATGAGATGTATTTGGATTATAATTACCAAAATATGTTGTACATTTATATTTCTTTTGTGCCTTTCTTTGTTAGTTGCTGTTCACAATTGCAGACGTCAGAAGTTTTGTAATTTTCAATTTTCAACCATGAGAACACTACACTACCATCGTAATCATCAAAATGCAGCAGAACCAGACCAGCAAAAAAATAGACAAATGAATTTTCTAAGCCTCTGACACCAGGATTGATCGGAAGGCAGAAGTGAGGCCTTCTAGAGCGAACAACTCTGACAGCGTATGAACGGTTGAAGAAGCACAGACGTATATCCCGGAAGAAAGGCGCCAGTGAATCAGAGAATCCAAGATCGCTGACGATATAAAAAATAAAACGGTATTTGCTGTCGAAACAAATCTTTCCATTACACGGCCGCAATTGAATGTGCACTTGAAAAATTCTTTTCAATTAAATGTATGTTTTAACGCTATTAGAAATTGGTAGACTGAATAGTTGTTTAAAAGTCATAAGTGTAAGAACTGTACTAAAAAACATGAACGCCTTTGAAACTAACGTGAAGAGATCAACATGTCTAGCAAAATTTTTTGAAGGAAGATCCGCAAACAATAGACTCCACCTCTGAACAGACGAAACAAATTTCAGTCTCTATTGCAGGCATTGAGAAAGACGGTCCAAGATAGGGACAAGAGTATCAATTTGACTGCTTTCAAGTACAGGTGTGTACTTGAAGCTGTATTGTACTTGAAGCTGCCCTTCATTGAAGCTGTGTCTGTAAGTAGTGCTGTGTATTCCACAACACTTCGATGTGCCTACAAGACTTAAGACTATATCAAGTGATTTGAAAACGTTGTTCAAGAATGCGATCAGAAAGGTATAGATTGAAACCGTGACTTTCTGTGCTGATAATGCAGTAGCTCATTGCAGATCGAAAAATTTTCAACAACATCCTGATTCTGACACAATCGTCTTACTGTTATTTACTTAACCCAATTGAATTGAGTTGGAGCGTTGTCAAAAGTCACATCAAATGCAGGCCAAGAGAGGAAACGAAAAACATGTTAAGCATAGAACGAGAACAGTGAATGAAAAACTTAAAATAACTCCCTCGAGAAGCTATTTTTAAAATAACTCAGACGATGTTAATAATTTTTTAAACACAGGGAAAAGTATTACAAACGACAGCTATCAAAGATAGGTTGAAGAGAATACCTTATTAACTGATATTTTTAGAGATATGAATCAAACACGTACACAAACTAATGAAATAAGAAATATTTCTTTTCCAAAAAGGATTTTGGCTCTTGCTTCATTACTCAGCTGTAGCTGGGTAAAACAATGGCAATTTAAAGGTATTTTATCACATTTAGCATGAATGATCCACTCTGGTCAGCCGCCTGAGGTGGTATAAAAGATAAGTAATAGGTTTAGGTTAGTGAGGTTTGTCTATTTTATGCTGTAGAGACTGGCGCCCGCAGGAGAGATCTGTTGCGTAACTTTCGCCATAGATAGGCCTTCGGGACCTCTATCTTTTGCGCCCATTTCGCTTCTTTCAGTTTTCATGCCTTATTCGCTACCTCCTCTTGTCTTTTCTCCTTCTTTCTACTGAACTTGATGTTTTTCTGCGCGTGGTATCTTGAGTGAGAACACAATTGGATAATAGATTCCAGGTTTTTCTTGGTCCACACTGAATGTTTTTTTCTCTTTCCTCGGTGAAAGTTTCTTTGCTATGGAAACTGAGTCTTAAACTATATTATACACTGATTCTTCAATGAAACCTTCGCACTGCTGGTTGAATTATACGCATTGTTTGGCACTTCAGCAAACTTTCGTACTTCATAGTGAATTGTTCATCGTTCCAAAACAGACAGCCATATCGTTCATGTATGCCCTAAAAATTCTATTCTTATTTTACTCGGCACAGTGAACAGAGTTTCAAAATCTTTGGTCAGACGTGTTTCATTTTACGTTATTCATTTCTTCTCCTACAACCCTCCCGAGACACATCGACTGTCGCTTTATTTTTGCAATATAGATGCACTGCCAAACACATTTTAATTTTTGGCGCCGTCAAACACGGCGTTTTTTACAGCTTAGATCTATTAATCTAATGTGAAAACTGATCCAAAATGAATGGAAGTTATCGTTGTCAGATTAGCTACTCGCGGCACATAGTGCTGTAGAATATCAATGTTTGGTATTTGGCTACGTTCCTGTCACATAGGGACATAACTTCTCTCATTCTGTGTTGAGCGTCTGTCTGTGTATGCTCCATCACACACGTGGAAGTTTATACGATTAAATTTATAGTTCTAATTAATGAAATTACTCCGTCAATTGTGAGGATTGAAGAAATGCTTGCCAATAAACATATAGTTTTCAAAAATACCTATTTTATGGGTTTAAATACGTTACTAACATTCACAGTGGATCTTAGTTACAAGCAAACATTACATGGTTCCCAGTTGTATCCGGCCTACTACGCATTTACACAATAAATCTTAAAAATCGTTAAAACTATCCTCACAATAATTTCACGAGTACCTGTGAGATGTAAAATTTTTTCGTATAGTCTACCTATTTAAATATTTATTCATTTTTTTACCCTTATTCATTATTTGCTCATTCTATTTATATAAAAAAACATTTTTATATATTTATTATTTTTTATTCGCACACGTAGCAAGACCTAATCCTGTTTAAATCCGCCTTCTCCTATCAGTCACCAGGGTCAGAAGAATGCTGAGGAAGAACTAGTTTATTGAACACTACATTAGTCAATGACTATGACAGTGGCACAGACCATATTCGTTTTCAGTTGGTGATAGTACTCGAGAGAGGGAGAGAGAACGTCGTCAACTGTCCCCTCACGCAACCTACAACGAAATGAGACCACATATTCAATACCGGCTCAATTTCAACATATGCATAACAAGAATATACGAACCCTAAGGACATCTTCGGTGGTGAAACGTCTTTTATAATAACAATAATAGTATTAATAATAGAAGGAATAATGATAATCCTAAGGACATGGCACGTTATATTAGTACAACTCACATGCGCTCCAGTTCATTAGGGCACACACACCTGCGAAGGGCGTTCCGACGTAGCACGGCAGGATAAGACAAAGAAATGCTACCCACGGGATTGAACTCGGAATCGAAGGCTTATTCTAAGTAGACTAGGCTCAAGAATACTGCCCCCTACAGTATAGGTCTTAGAAAGGGAATTTCTAAATTTTTTTTCACTACAACGTTATCAAACAAAAACAATGAAAATATTTACAAGATAGAAAATATCGCGATTGCTTTACTACGTTTCATACTGTAAATTAGATACCTGGCCACTGCATAATGCTGCAAATTTTCGTTTTTTAATTTAAGTATATTTATACTAAAATTCGCCCGAGTTTTTCGCATAGTTTATTAGTCGATGGCAGGATATTATTTGCGAGACTTATCTATCATTATCGCATCCCTTCATGTTTGTCGGGCCGCGTGCACCTTCTTGTATATATATTTCTGTCTCTATCACTGTAATACACTGTCTTTGTTAGGATAAATTGGGTCTGCAGTACAAAAATATGATTCAGCTACTTTGCTTTACAGAGATATTGCTTGATGTAGTGCGTATGAGTTGCAATGAGTAATTCATGAACTCAATTGGTAGGCCTTACTGTTTTAATTTCTAAATACCTATAAGAATTAGGATATTTTGTTGACTCGCTTGTTCGCTTGCTCGTCATCGTCCTCCCTCTGTTTTCAAGAGGCGGCAGGGGAAAATTTTCTAACTTGCCTTTAATTTAAGATTGGGCCAAACGAGAAATTCTCGCACGCTGTAATTTCGATACGATCTTTTATTTATGACCAATTTGCGAAGAACATTTCCCAAAACAGAGTCACAATCGCAACCTGACCGAACGTGTTCCGGGTGGTCAACTGACCTCATAATTCCTCAGTGAGCTCTAGTTCAGCTAACTAAGACAATGAAATAAATTCACCACGATGCGTGTATTTAATTAGATGACATAAGGCGCCGTATTTCAAAGCTTTGTTCGGCACTGAGAGGTAAAAGTATGGCCCCCCTCACACTGCCACTCAGTAGAGTCTAACATGCCTACTTTAGAGAAGGTTAATTTCAACGAACACTTCTTTGTCTTCACTGCACGCGCCTTACAAAACTATAACAAAGATTTCATTTCATTTTCTTTAATTGTATTTTATACCAGTTAATAACTGAAACACAAAAGTTATTCCTAAATTAATAACTTGAAAAGAATCCCTAAGTCATTCCAACAAAAAGAAACGCTTGTTCTAAGAAAGGCTGTAATGCAATGACGATGAAAGAGACTGTGTAGCTTGCGCAGCAGGGGCGTAAAAATGCGGATGGCTACGAAAATATAACCATGATGTGAACAGGAGCTCAAATATTGCTCAAGATTATTGTATTTAAACTGTAATGAAAACTCGGAAATATTCCTCGAATAAATTCATTGACATTGACATATTAGAGTAAAGGGAGTCGCAAATATGTTCATGCGTACACATCGCACACGAATGAATGTATTTATACGAATGAACATATGTGACTTGATACATACATACATACATATACATACATATACCGGGCTTATCCTCCCTATGGGAGGGTAGCCGACAGCACGCCACAATCACCACACTTAGTCACTAGGAGGCGAGAGAGGCAGCACTGGCCGCACATGAACTGCCAGGATCAGCAGCAGCCCAGCACAACCACCTTCCACAGTCAGGCCCGACAGCCACAGCTGGTTTACCCCGACCGCTTCATTGAGTGCAGCATTGAGTGACTTGATAGAGCAGTAAATTTTAGAAGTAGTGACGCTCAGTTCAGATCCCAAGCTCTACTTGCATTCGAAATAAATCAAAGTCCGATTACGTCAAATCCATATTCTCAAGTGAAGTCTGTTTCACTGTAAGATGGCCTAGAAACTCAAATAATTTATTTTGATATAAAATGAAATCCAATGAACACGAAACCTTACATTTGTTGAAGGTTGGCGGTTCATTCAATGAAAGAGATGTGATCCAATTATTCCATTCCAATTATCTAACATAATAATACTTGCTGTCAGTTTATTTGTGCATATATTTATAAATTTATTTATATATATGTTTGGTGTCCGCTTCTTAAGAAACGTAGAATGTATATTTATTCATTTGGTATCCGTCACGCTTTCGTCTGAGTTTGCGGTATCACGGATACCAAATTTCTAAGTGTAACATTGAAAGATAGCCTTTACATACATTGATATGTTTGACATTTTATCTGGGTAGGTTTGTTTAGGTTAAGATAGGACAGAATAGGATAGGTTAGGATAGGAAAGGTTATGTTAGGATAGGTTAGGTTACCATAGGTTAGATAATTTTGACGGAATTTATTGACGGGCCCACCTAGCTTAACGATGACATTGTCCGTGGAATTTCCACGGGTCCTGCTACTACCCAGTAATACCCTTGGTTTATTTTTTCGGAGTCCGCTTCTTCCATTTCTTTGTCACGCTCATAAGGATAATTAGAATGACCGTATCTGTGATACGAGTTTCACAGTGCACAAATGCAAGAATATTTTTTATCACTGGCACAGTTAGGATGGATATATTTGTTTGTCATCCACACCTTGAAAATTTGTTCAAGAAAGGTATGGAATCCCGTCATTTTTGACGGGCCGTGCACACTTTTTCAAAATAATACTTGAATAATTATTATCAAAATTATAGAAATCCTGAAGAACATGCAAAAGTTCATACTGGACCTCCTCCTTTTTGATCCCTGGAATGTTGGCCATACCTTCTCAGATGAAGGCTAGGAAAATAAGATTGATTCCAAATTATGAAGCTCTGACCAGCTCTAAAGGCTCACAAAAACCGCACGTTGATTTTCGATTCTAAAGACAACCCTAAATCTAAACGCTTCAGTGATGAATGCTGGAAACAAAAGAGAACCTTGGACAGTGGTGACAAATAGACTCGATCATGTCTAATCTAAATATTAAGAAGTAAAGAAAAGACAGCTTCTGAGGGAAAAGAACTAAGCGAGTTGGGACGCGGAGGCACACAATGGACCTCTGGTCCATAAGGCAATGCCATCGGAGAAACCAAAGAGAGCAGACTGCCAGAAAGCAACCTGCTTTGTGTCATTGATTATCGGCCCGAGATATTCGCCCCCTGCTTCGAATATGAGACTTAGAGTCGTTTGTTGGATGGCAACACGAATACAAAGCTCGGACATCCGATGAATTCCAAGAAGTTGCCTAAGCGCTCAGCCGACATTATTTGCTGCCTTGTATCATAGATACTCGATGCTTTCAGAAATTGCAGGGCCGGGAACATCCTAAAGGCTGCGCGTTATTTTCATGCGCTTGCATGTCTTGTAAATACCTTGCTTATCTTGAATGTACATATATCTCATATATTCTGATTCTAATCAAAATACAAATGGTATGGGCACCCGAAAGTTCAACAACTTATCGATGTTTTGAAGCCTTGAATAGATGAGCTCGAGTTACGGGTGCTAAAAGCATCTAGAGATGCACAAGTTATAAACGCACACGTTGATAAATGAAGCGTGCATGAAACAACTTGGGATCATCATTGAGTGGCACATCCATACGCCTTTGCAGTGAGAGCCTTTTCATAGAGTCCATTATCCCAAATGGCGGAGATGACCTAACAGTTGTGACAGAGTGAGCTAGTTAATAAAATACCGCGTGAAATTCATGTGTTAGAATACCAATTTTTAAATCCCTCATCGATTTCACTTCGTAATGGCTCTTTGTTTGCAAGTCCTCATGCGAGGGAACACATGAACTAAACTTACCGGATGTTGGATCCGAAATGTTTTGAGCAGTTTATAAAAAGTAAGATCATAATTCCTTTACGTAAAAGCACTTCACGTATGGGCTTCAAGGGCTATTTATCAACAAAAAAATGCATGCTTCTGAGAAGCTCTTCAGTAACCAAAGCGTGTGATTATTTTCCGGTGAAGATATCTGATCTGCTTCTCAGAAACACGTTATACTTTAATCAGATTTGTACGAGACTATCAGGAATCATCAGAATATTTTAATTTTTTGTTTCCTTTAGATTCATAACCGTAAAACAGGCTTTTTGCCTCGAGGTTTTTGTTTGCCGAAATATTTTTGTAGTTATTTCTTGATGGTCTGCAGTAGTTTCGTTTGATGCAAGGCGCTGAACCTCTCAAGTTTATGCGCAGATGATAAGCTGTATAGCTTCTTCCCAGCTGGAAATTGGTACAAGCAGCCCAAGGAACTGGAATTGGTACAGAACTTGGTACAAGTAACCCGATAACATCTCCAAATTCTGCTCGGCGCATAATTTTTCTTTCGCATCCCCATCTTTTCATAGTTTTTAAAATAATTACTAGAACTTTCATAGCAATTCCGAATCACAGGCTTAGGAAGCCAACATCATATTAATAGTCTTATAATAATTTTAACGCGAGCAAATATCACTTACTACTCTCAAACATCGAATAAAAGTTGGCTCCATGGCTGGAAATGAAATTCTAAAGAGCAGTTCATCTCGTAATGTGAGTAGAGGTAAGAGAGTCCAGCGAAAATTTCCAAGCAAGAATCAGCACGACAGGTTTTGCCTACAAGAATGACACAGGCCGGCGGCCTTTACGCAGCAGAAGGCCGGCAAAACAAGCCAAATATCGAAGATCGGACAAGCCAGCTTTCTTATTTGGCTACGAGCAGTCCTTAATTCAGGAGCCTAGAAAGAAGCTTAGGTCCGGACTTGACATTTACCAGGTGACCTGCCTCCATAGACTGCTTCCTCGGGCGTCTTCAATAGATAAGTGGCGTAGAGATTACGCTGCCTTCTTATGCGCACAGCTTATACGGTCGGTTCATATACTCAAGGCTTGTTCGGGCAGTTCAGGAAGACTGTCAACTCTGACGATGGCAGAAATTAT
This sequence comes from Morinoia aosen, assembly GCA_030386875.1. Classification (NCBI taxonomy): domain Eukaryota; kingdom Metazoa; phylum Arthropoda; class Malacostraca; order Amphipoda; family Talitridae; genus Morinoia; species Morinoia aosen. The sequence goes on from CM059558.1 coordinate 24,596,034, forward strand.
TTCCCCATGTACATAGGGATGATGAACCGGGGAATATCGAATACACCGATGAAACGCCCCTGTGGCGTCTTCGGTTATGAAACGTATATAAAAATAATAATGATAAATTTACGACGATGTTTGCATACAGCAAACAACGGCAGTTTATACTGACATCTCGTTTGGATGTGCCAACCTTTTTGGAAACAAACGGTTTTGCTTGCATGGACTAGTAGCACACTGCTTAGAGTAAATGCATGCGCTGGTAATTTATACTGAAAGCCAGCACCAACAGCAAAGCTACATATCATTTGTTTTATTTTTTAACGCTCCACTTTTTTTTCTTTGATTTCTTCAGATTTTAAATACTCGAGTGCAAACAACTGCTTCAAATAATGTGAGTCGTAGCCTGTGATGTAGTCTTTCAAAAACAAAAAAACGTAACGCAATCTTCATTGGCTGCTAATTTCCCTCCTTGCTGCTCGTATTTGACAACGCTCTTACATCGTCCGAGAAATATCAAACAAGTTACTGCTGGAAAAATTAACACAAATTATATTTGTGTAATATTAAACGGTGAGTTAAACACAAAAGGTCGTCGTAGTTGATTCACGTCACTCACAGCGCCTTCTCTGAGAATGCCACTCAGTGAGAGCTTGAGGTGATGTTATGCGCGTTTAAGAAGGAAGGAAAATTCGACGAAATCTATGTGAGATTATTCCATTGATAAAAGGCACCATTCGCTAACCTAAATAATAAGTATCTAATGTACCATTCTCATTGTTCGGCCTGTCATCCACATTATGGGATAGCGCTGGCTACGAGATTTGACAATATCGCATTGCAAATGCTCAAAGACGTCGCTTGAAAACTAAACAATCCTCATTGATAAAGAAAGAGTTAGGAAAATCAAACATTTTTCTTATTTAAAATGTGATATGAGCCTAGACCTAACAACGTTTCTGGCATTTGCATATCACCACCGATTGAATGCATCTGAAAAAGCACAAAATGAAATGCGTTCATGAAATTTAAAGTTGATGAGACTTTAAACGCAACTAAACATGCAGCTGACATCATTCAATGGAAAACAAAAAAATAACGAAAATTTGCTACTCGTCAACTACAGTCTCATCAAAAATAGGTTTGCTTATCACACACGTAATGAATAAAAGTTATTCATTTCATAATTTAACAGTGAATTGATTTTCAGCTACGGGGGCTTCTCGGGCTCTTTTTCACATTTCTTCATTGCGTTTCCTTCAAGGAAAATTTTCATCTATCACGAACCGCAGATGATAAATCGCACGGAAAATGACTTTAGGCACGGTAAGATTTTCCGAGAACGATGCACGACGACTACATCGATTTTGCTTTCTGAGATAACTCTCTAATATGACTGTACCGTCTGATTCTAAAAAGAATCGTGTGGATGCATGGAATGGATGGTAGCCCCGCTGAGTTGTTGCATTCACCTGCATAAGGATGGAAACTAAGGCACAACTCACGTCGAGTGCAGTTTGGCTGCGTGTGATGTGCAATGCCTGCTAAGTTAAGCGTCGAATATTGTTTAGAGATTGTTTTAAGTAAGTAAACAATTTATTACACAACTCTGAACACAATTGTGCAGTGATGCATGGCACTGAACGCAAGTGTGCTGTGGTGCATGACACTGAACACAAAGGTGCCGTGGTGTATGACACTGAACACAAGTGTGTGGTGGTGCAAGGCACTGAACACAAGTGTGTGGTGGTGCGTGATACAAGTGTGAGGAGGCACACTGTCATGTAGGACGCAGTCACTCTAGGGTAAAAGCACTACATTTACTCCCGCTGCCTAAGAGCACAGGTATGGAAAAACACTCATAGCGAATCACAATGAGAGAAATGTGTAATTGTTTCCGATTATCTAAAAATATAACATAAACTAAGCCGAGGATTTAAAAAAACAGTAGATTCTGAGTGTTCACGTGTTGCATGTGGGCTTTGCAACACGTAACTCGACTGCAGTGTATAAATCCCATTGTACTGCGGCTTTGTTCAATGTGAGACTTAAATGCTCTATAAATCGTAAAGATGAAGCCTGCACGCTTTGTTCAATACAACTTACGACAAACTTAAAACTCAATTTACACTCATCGCATGAGTTGTTCGTGAATAAACCTATTCAAGATGCATAAATGGCATTATCAAACAGTGATTGAGGAGCTTTAGCCCTCTGTGGTCTACTCTAAGTTTTCTTGCTCTTTTCCCCTCATTTTATCTCATTGAAATAGCCCTCTCATTAAGCCCTTCCCCGCTGTCACATTATCATATCAAGACGCGGGAACGGATTTTAGCAACAATATACACCAGAAGAGCTAAAAGACCATCCTTCGAGGATGAACGTGAGAATTTGAGCGATCGATCGTTATTCTATTATCAAAAACTAACAGTAAAAAACTAATTAAATAGCTCCAATTGTGACGTAAAAACTGCGTTTATCATTAATCATAAGATATGTAGCCATTTACTTGTTTCTTTTAACAAAGCGACGTGCATGTCAACAGTATGAAGCTAGTCAAGTTGTTAGGTATTCAGCGTCTCGAGGATCGGATGCCGGGCTCACAGGAACTGGCATCTCAACACTTCATGTTAGACACTCGCTTGAAAAACCTAAGTTCAGCGTAGCAGCAAAATTTACATCCCTACAGCGCAAAATGTGCCTCCCTACACGCCCCAGGGAGTTCTGCATTGCTGCAACGCAGAACTTAAGACATTTCAAGCGTGTGCGTATCATGAAGTGTTCAAAAGCCTTCAGTTCAGCGTTGCAGCAAAATTTACGTCCCTACAGCGCAAAATTTGCCTCCCAATATACGGTAGAGAGTTTTGCAATGCTGCAACGCAGGACTTATTCAAGTGAATGGGTATCATCAGGTGTTGAAAAGCCTCAAGTTCTGCGTTCCAGCAATACAGAGCTTATAACATTTCAAGTGTGCGCATATCATAGGATGTTGAAAAGCCTTGCGTTGCATCAAAACATACCTACATTCAGCGCGTGCTGTCAGCGCACCGCCGCAGCGCGTGTGAGCAGCAAGGCTCGCGATGGCACTTTTTTGTTTGGGGCGCGGCGATCGCGCGGAAAATTTGCCAGCGGCCACCAAGAACCGTTTGCTTTGACTGCACATAGCCCCAGTTTACGCTGCTTAAAACGTCACGAGCAGCCTTTGGAGTTCCGTCCGCGTGAGCTTTACGGCCATTTTATTGTGATTGAAAGAGTTGAAGATGGGCGGTAAACATGAGTCATTGCTGCTGCCAGATCTGGTCGGAAGGTCCATCAAACTGGTTGTGAGGTTTGATGGACTGTCCCCGGGACTCGGGCCGTCTCTCAAACACAATAGAAATTGGCATACAAATCGAACGATGGGCACTGGAAAGCTGCGAGGTGAGCCCGTGTTGTTCACGGAGCCGTAAACCCAATTTACGACGCGCGCCGCCTCCTGTCCTCCGCCAAAATTAGTGAAAAAGCAACAAAATTCATAAGGGATGCTTTCATCTAGTAACTTACAGAGTAGGAGTCAGAATATGCTGACCAAGACAATCAAATTTTTAGGAGTGAATTGCAGGAGTTCAAATCTTTATTCGTGCATGTGTTGATTCGTTCAAACCTCAGAAATAGTGCATAATGCATGGAGGCAGTATTACAAAGTTCAATTAGATATACCAACGCATAAACTTAATACTGCAAGCACGAACCATTTGCGACAAAAAAAAATTAAATCACGACCGTCAGAAGTGTGCGCAATATCATGACGATTTGCGATAAAAGATCAATTCAAATCACAAGCATCAGAAGTGTACACGATCTCCTCTTTACGATAAAACATCAATTCAAATCACGAGTTTCAAAAGTGAGCGCGATATCCCAACCACTTACGGTAAATAATCAATTCCCTGATCATCAAGAAGCGTGCGCGATCTCCTAAAGATGCAACGGAAGAACTTCAAGACACATTATTTTATCACTATCGTTCTCTGTTTTCTCACTCGCTCCGCTCGCCTGAATTGTGCATGAGCTCGTGCATGGCTAACTTGTGCTGATCTCCGCGCCCTTCTTGTTTCGTGGGAACTAAATGTCCGTGTGGCATTCTGCTGTGTGCGTGATGTTGTCTTACTACAATATTTATGTTATACGAACGTGGTAGTAATGTTGGATGAGCGTTATGTTAATGTTGGATAAGCATGATATGATCTTAATTTCGAATAAATGTGACGGTAATGTTAGATGACCATGATGTTAATGTTTGATAAGCGCGATGTTTATGTTAGATATGCGCGATGCTACTGTTAGATGTTATGTTCACGTTAAACAAGCCGGCTCTTTTCATCCGCAAGAACACATTTGTTCTGAAGCACCCACCTATATTCAAGTTATGAAAATCGTGTTGGCCACAGCTTTAAATTAGCTCATTTTGGTGTAGCAATCATATACCAGCTATAGGTAATTCTTCAGGCATCTATCTTGGATTCGAGCCGCGGCCGTGTATTATCACAGCCGTACTGTGAACGGCCTTATTTTCGTTCAAAACATCAGTCGGACAACGAAAAACATAATTTTTATTTGTAAACTTTTGAAACTCAGATATTCTTGTTTGATTGCGTGCTAAGAAGGTTCATCAGCCACACTCTGCCTTCAGTCATGTATAAGACACAATACAACACCCATCTCTCCATAAGGAAATAAGACCAAATGTAAAGTTCACCCATTCGTCATATGCATACTACTGATGCGATCTGATGCGAATGCCCTTTTTAAAAAGAATATTTTTAAAAATTTGGCTTACAAGCAGTCTGACACGAGGTGTCTCGGGTGGTCTAGTGCTAGTCTCGGGTGGTCTATTGCTAGTCTCGGGTGGTCTAGTGCTAGTCTCGGGTGGTCTAGTGCTAGTCTCGGGTGGTCTAGGTCTAGTCTCGGGTGGTCTAGTGGTGGTCTAGTGCTATAATATATATCTCGGCTACGAATATTGCTTCAACAACACACATTTCAGGCAAACTTATTTTTCAGCCATAGATTCCTCACGGAGGTTATTTCAGTTCTCTCGCTCCCATTTCTGCATTTATGTTAAAAAGCAACTCTTCCCACGACTAATTTCTCGATCGAGTAAACAAATCATTGAGAAGCAAAAGGGACTTAACTCTCTTCTCGCAGGAATCGGTGGCTCAGTCAGCATACAGCGCCGCTAAGCACCCGCATTCAGGAAAAATGCAACATGTCTTGAACAGCGCACGTAACGGAATGCCTGGGGGAAATGGTACCTGCTTGGCTCGTGGAGTTACGCTGAGCTGTTTTCTTCATTACGCACGTCATTTAGAACTGTCACGTGCGTCACAAAGAACTGTCATATGCGCCACGTAGAACTGTCACGTGCTTCACGTAGAACTGTCACGTGCGTCACGTAGAACTGTCACGTGTTTCACGTAGAACTGTCACGTGCGTCACGTAGAACTGTCACGTGCTTCACGTAGAACTGTCACGTGCGTCACGTAGAACTGTCACGTGCTTCACGTAGAACTGTCACGTGCGTCACGTCACGTAGAACTGCACAACGCTCATCACATAGAGCTATCGTCACAACATGCGTCACGTTGACCTCTCATTACGAGCATCACGTTGAGCTGCCATAACGTGTGTCGCGTTGAGCCGTCTGCGAATACCGGCTGGCACCAGCTATGTATTTCGGCGCCGCAACGTTCACTTTTCCCTAGCAGCATGTGAGAATTTTTCCATCTGAGGGCGTCTCTTCAAAGGCAACTGTGATATCAGCCCTGAATAATCATCGAGCCGTTTTCTCGTAGAGTGAACGTTGAGTATTGATGCTCCTAAAATGCTGAAGGTTGAGTTTTTTCACAAGAAGAAAAGCAGGTGCTACTTATAAAAAAATTAAGAAGACAAGTAAACGAGGTTACCGCAAAAACCCTTTTACTCAATGAGCTTGCACTTCACTCTGTCCACTGTTCCATCCCTCAACGTTAAAAAGCTGGAAGAAAACACAGTACAACGTGATTGCATAAATAGAGCGGCTAATAAACCCGTTGGAAATATCTGCACCTCGTAGAATGTCTTAAAGATGAACTTAGAATTACCTGATCTGATCAACGTGTGAAGTTGATATCACATCAATGATATCACATCACATCAATGCATCGCGTTATTTTTTTTTGTCATGAATTATTGTTCAAATTAGACTCTCAGGTTTGACTTGGTTTCCTTATCACTACCAAACGGTAACATCGCTGCTTTACCAAATCTTTAAAAGACGTATTCCAAGTCAAGTACCCAGTTGTATAAATTGTTTCTTAAAAAGGTAATAAATTAGGTTATTCACAGCTCATTATTCATTTACATACAATCCAACCCATTGCTTTGAGGGGATGAGTTAAGATTGATTATTTCAATCACATAATATTTCAATTCGCCGATAGGATCATTTCCGATATAAGGGCACTTCTCGCACATCGTCCCCAAACAAAAAAACGTAAATAAAGTAAATAAAGTGAGAACATTACGCTACAACTCACAGGCAACTCTGTACGTATTCGTGCCTTACCCTCACCGCTGGGGGCGGTGGATCATCACAGCACTTCACTGTCTCGCCTTGTCTCATCAGACATTTACGGCGGCAAGAAACTCTCCAGCGATGTAACTGTATTGATTGCATCGCACGCCCACGTCCTCGAGCCAGAAAGAAAAGCCCTAATTGCTCTGAGGAGGACTGCACGCCATACTCTTGTTGTACTAAAGCCTGATTTACAAATAATTCACATCGTTGTAGCTGGCAGTGTAAACTTTTTTTAAACCGACTTAGCAACGTAACGTGTATATATCAAATAACATTTGGTCCTATAAATAGCTTTGCGCGGGGAGAGAATCCTGTGTAAATCACTCAATATCTAAAAACTCTACATGCGCACTAAGTAGTGAGGGATTTTTATGGCCGTGTTTAAAATGAAAATAGGTCTAAATGCACTCAGCGTTTGCTCGGTACTCTAAGAAACAAATACCGTGACTCAAAAGGAACAGTTCTGAGGGCCAGAACAGTATTGATCAACTTGAGTTTGCGCTTCACTCTATAACAGGACATTAAAATCAGGGAACGCTAGACTATTTTTAACGGCCACGACGACGAAAAGGATACAAGGTTCATGGAGAGGCCAGAGCGATTTGCTATATAACCGCTGGCTAGCTCAGCAGTGAGATACCTGACTGCTGGCTCACCTATTCAGCACAACTATGAAATTTCACCTTCTAAGCACTTTATGTTGAAATATTTTTAAGGCCAAGCCTGATTTTCTATCATTTTTTTAAATTAAACTGTTTTTTGTAAATGTAGTATCAAAGTAATGTCCATCCCATCAGTCTACCGAAAACAGTATTGTCGTATACAAAGTTTTATTATCCTCGTATGACAATTCCTCGATTCGAACGATCGAGAGCACATTATGACAACGTTATTTAGATAGTCAATTTCACGAGTTCTTCCCTTTGTAGTGTAAATTTTTTCGGTTAGCATTATGTTACTATCACTTTCTTGCTTCTGCCTCCGCGAGCATCATTTATTTATACCATCAATACGTGGTTAGGTAAAACATTTTGTCCTAGATAGTTACCAGGAATACTAATTGACATGTTAGCACGTAAATAAAGTTTTGAATTTCTCCTTCGTAGACCTTTTAGTCTTTGGCGCAAAATAAGTGAGAACATCCACCGATGTTTACTTTGAAAATTATTCCCTGATATTGGAACAGCCTTAGCTAATTATTCCCTCATAGTTATGTAGATAAGCACTATCAGAAGTAATTTTTCTCAGATGTTTGTTCAAATATTGATATGGCTATTAATGTATAATACCAATGCATTTTAACAAATTAAGGAATTTCATGTTGAGACATTTTAAAAACCAATGTTATGCATTTCACGTATTAAATTTATTACAAATAAAATGTTTTTTCACATCGTTTTGATGGTCAGATTTTTGAGCATACAAAACAAGGATATAAGAATGGAATCACTGAATTAGGACTGGACTCTTCTAACACAGCAAACGCATAAAAATGGGATCACTAAATTAAGTCGCTACTCATCCAACAGTAGTATAAGCTAGTCGATTTAGACTAAGGGTTCCCAACCTATTTTTCACCCCTCACCCCTAAAGAAATTTCACTCGAACCTGTCACCCCATGAGACAAAAATGTCAACATCCAGACAATATCCCATTATTTACCAAGACTTATCTGGTCCCTGGAATATCTTCTCGCACCACCTAAGAACATTACGCTACAACTCACAGGTAACTCTGTACGTACTCGTGCCTTACCCTCGCTGTACCATTCATTCAACCACCAACTAACAAGTACATGTCCAGGCGATTGTTCCCGCGAGTATCCCAGGCTGGCAACCCTTGGCTTAGACAAACTTAAGCTACTCGCTTTAATGCTACAGCGTCGTGCATTACTTGAGAAGGCAGCAACAGAACGACCTACGTACTCGCTGGAACTGTACGTGTCCTGGTCAGCAGATGTGAGGCACCAAACTCAATACATTCACAATAACGCGCAGAAAAGAGGACTTTAAGAACAGTGTGAGATGTCATGAAAGCTGGCTCACCAGTTTAAAAAGCAGAACTTGCGTAGAATTAGAAATTGCCCGTGTTAGTTTCATCGTAAGAAAGGATGAACAGAATACCTTATAATGTTGTGCACATTGACACACTGTCGTTTAATATAAAAGGGAAAGTAATTTGAAGAGGAACAACGTGCTGTGTGAAACTTAAAGTGCTTAGATTCTCTTATTCTGCATCTGACGTGGTATTGAGTGAACCCCAATTTTGGTAATTTAATTGGACTCTCTCTTTTAGTTTTCTCAGCGCCAATCAATACGGTCATAGCACCAAGAAACAAGTTACTGTCTAGTGTCTGTGCACGCTATCCGCTTGGACCTAGAAATGATGCGTGTCTATTATATACGCCCTTGCAGCAAAAAATATTGAGTTAAAGAAAACCAAGTACCCAGTTTATTGTTACTTGTATTCATAACTCGTGACTTGCATCTAGCCAGGGTTTTCAAGACCCATATTAGACCTAAAGAAAGCCTAATTCGTCTCATCCGGCACCCAATTGCTTGTACCTAGAGCTCTACTCATTCTGCCTACATTGGACCCCATTGTGTCTACCCACAGCCCTAGCCCTTTACGCCCGAGTGAGACGAATTCTCCACACAAAAAATACCAGCTTCTTATAAGCTAAATTACATTTTGAGCTCAGAGCAAATGAGTTTGGCGACTTTGGCGCATGTTATCTTCAAGCAGAGTTTATTTTTGTGTCAGCTTATCGATGGGTCGTTTGAAAAGTTTTTACAATCCATCAAAATTAATGGTATTTAATGAACCAAGTTAATGTTTGTTATTAATGAAATTTCTAGCAACTTGTGAATTTAAATTTGAGTTGAATACTGAGCTTCAATTTAATCCATCACAGTCAACGTGTTAAGTTTTTGAACAAACTTCGTGTGTTTGTGACGCATAGTTCTCAGCTCTCCTACTGGTTGTGCGAAGAATTCAGGGCGTAAAGGGCTAGCCAGCCTGATGCCTCAAATGTCTTAGCGCCGCTCAGCTGCCCCAGCACCGGCTGCCGCATTAGCTAGGAACTGACGGGAAACCAGGTCCCTTCATTGTCTTCAAAATGATCACTTCACCTCCACAGGTATAATTACAAATCCATCAAACGCACAGGAGCGAAAATAAAGTGATCATCCCGCTTATTTAGCTATGAAAAATTAGAAACGTAACAAAATTCGATAAGAAAGGTTATAAAGATCGCACCAACTCTTGATAGCTCTGCTGCATCAACTGATCTTGAAAACCGTGAAGTATTGAACAGGCTAACCAGGTGTAAGAAGTTATGCACGGCATCAAACGAGAATTTGAACTGTTTTTCTTTCAACACGCGTCATGACTGAGACGGTTTGACTCTGGTTTGCAGAAGGAGGGAAAACTTCTGAGTTGCCAGAAGTCTCGAAGTTGATACCACGCGAAATTGACTCATGTGAATGTCTTTAAATGTTGGTCTTGGTACAATTTCTTAGCAGTTGTGCAGTTTTACGTCACAAAACCTGCCTCATCAATGTAGGCAATTCTGCACGCTGTACCATTCATTCAACCACCAAATGAAGCTAACAAGTACATGTCCAGGCGATTGTGTGTGAGTGAGAGCACTCTCCATGCAACTGCAGAGCTGCGTCCTCACATATTTTTCGTTGCTTTAGGCTCTACCGACGCATTTCCATACAACAGCAACGCCAGCTGAACATCTATACGTTGAAATTATCAGCCGAGCTGCGAATCATTAGCAGAGTTGCCGTGTCCGCGGCGGGAGTGAAGGACCTTCTAAATCTTCCTTAGGTATCCGTTTGACCCAACTGCCACATCTCATAGAATGTGAGGAGCAATTAACAAGTTTATTTGGCTGCAAACTCGCGCGCACAATCACACATGACTCCGAATCCGAATGGGACGGTGAAGAACGTTCCCTCAATGCCTCCTGCATCATAAGAGGCGTTGATTCTGCCAAGCTTGCCTCTTGCAAGCGGCCCCTTCGCAGGTCAGCATCTTCACCTATTTTCAAATCGATCAAAAGTTGGGCAGCCATAATTTTCAGGTCAAAGCTTCACCAAAGTATTGGCTAGCCGATACTTCTCGAGAAGTTTGCTAGTAAAACGCAAGTGAGCTAAAATATCATTAGTAGGTTCGAAAACTTTGCTTAAAAATTTCAAACTGCTTGTTCCAAAAATCATTTGCAATTTTGAAAAGGTTAACACGTTCGCTGCCGCTTGACCCACATGTGCGTTAACCGTTCTCTTGTTAGGTGAGGTTGTAAGTAAATGACTTCAAAGCTCGAGGAAGCTTGCATCTTTCCTAAGAAATATGAAAATGTTATAGCGCGACAATATTTTACCTTGAATGCTTAAGCCTCTTTTAAAAAAGGTGTCTAAATAATAGTAAAGCTATTCATTTACAGGCAAGTAATTGAGAAATTTAGCTCGTGATAAGTCAGCGTGTTAAACGCGCTGTAGTTCGAAATCAATTTTTTTATAGACCGCGAGTTTTCCAAGCACAAAGGTAATCAATTCATAAAGCTTATAGGTAAACTGCAAAAAAATAAAACAAAAGAGAAAGTAACGACTGCTAATTTGCATCGAAGTCTCCAGAATACTGTTGCGCTAGACTAAACAATTTACACGAACCGAACGCCAAAAAATTGAAATTTTCACTAAATATGCATTAAAATATTCACATCCTGATCTCAACAGGTCTAAGAGCGTAAATATAAAACAAATGCAAACAACGTGTGCGCGGGAAAATCTCTGAGATCCGCCTCAGAGATTGAAAAACTTCACTAATCATCGTTTCATAGTTTGCCCTCATTTCGGAAGGCAATCTCACTGATTGCTTATCAAATTAACGGCGAACTTGACGATAAAATTGAGGGTAACTACGGCGTTAGACCAGTGAACGCTTCCTTAGTCGTGAGTGCGGAGGTCAAGTTAGAATTTTCAGCAACTGTACATGAGGTTTTTAGTTCAATAAGTGCCATGATGCTCGCTCACTGGCAGACAAGGGAGAACATCTGGGAACCTCTGCCTGATAAAACTTATCGTCCGTTCAACTATTCTTGCACCATTTATTTTCTAACTTTTCAACTTTATGAAATAGTTCAAGTTCGTCACGTGTTAAAGGTAGAATAAATTCACTCAAGGTTTTTTTTTTATGAAACACCATCAATCGCTCAAAATTATATATTTCTGAAGTCTGAAAAAGCAACATTTCGATGCGCAAACATCATCTTCAAGCTGAAAATAAACAGAAATTATTCAGTTACATTGCTAAATGCAAATCTAATACTTTAGCTACATCAAACTCTAATAAAAACTTCATCAGACACTTGCACTAATAAAAACTTCATCAGACACTTGCACTAATAAAAACTTCATCAGACACTTGCACTAATAAAAACTTCATCAGACACTTGCACTAATAAAGACTTCATCAGACACTTGCACTAATTAAAAACTTCATCAGACACTTGCTCTAATAAAAACTTCATCAGACACTTGCTCTAATAAAAACTTCATCAGACACTTGCTCTAATAAAAACTTCATCAGACACTTGCACTAATAAAAACATCACCAGACACTTGCACTAATAAAGACTTCATCAGACACTTGCACTAATAAAAACTTCATCAGACACTTGCACTAATAAAAACTTCATCAGACACTTGCTCTAATAAAAACTTCATCAGACACTTGCTCTAATAAAAACTTCATCAGACACTTGCTCTAATAAAAACTTCATCAGACACTTGCACTAATTAAAAACTTCATCAGACACTTGCTCTAATAAAAACTTCATCAGACACTTGCTCTAATAAAAACTTCATCAGACACTTGCACTAATAAAAACATCACCAGACACTTGCACTAATAAAGACTTCATCAGACACTTGCACTAATAAAAACTTCATCAGACACTTGCACTAATAAAAACTTCATCAGACACTTGCACTAATAAAAACTTCATCAGACACTTGCACTAATAAAGACTTCACCAGACACTTGCACTAATAAAAACTTCATCAGACACTTGCACTAATAAAAACTTCATCAGACACTTGCACTAATAAAAACTTCATCAGACACTTGCACTAATAAAAACTTCATCAGACACTTGCTCTAATAAAAACTTCATCAGACACTTGCACTAATAAAAACTTCATCAGACACTTGCACTAATAAAAACATCACCAGACACTTGCACTAATAAAGACTTCATCAGACACTTGCACTAATAAAAACTTCATCAGACACTTGCACTAATAAAAACTTCATCAGACACTTGCACTAATAAAAACTTCATCAGACACTTGCACTAATAAAGACTTCACCAGACACTTGCACCAATAAAAACTTCATCAGACACTTGCACTAATAAAAACTTCATCAGACACTTGCACTAATAAAAACTTCATCAGACACTTGCACTAATAAAAACTTCATCAGACACTTGCACTAATAAAAACTTCATCTGACACTTGCACTAATAAAGACTTCATCAGACACTTGCACTAATAAAAACTTCATCAGACACTTGCACTAATAAAAACTTCATCAGACACTTGCACTAATAAAAACTTCATCAGACACTTGCACTAATAAAGACTTCACCAGACACTTGCACTTATAAAGACTTCATCAGACACTTGCACTAATAAAAACTTCATCAGACACTTGCACTAATAAAAACTTCATCAGACACTTGCACTAATAAAAACTTCATCAGACACTTGCACTAACAAAGACTTCATCAGACACTTGCACTAATAAAAACAACATCAGACACTTGCACTAATAAAAACTTCATCAGACACTTGCACTAACAAAGACTTCATCAGACACTTGCACTAATAAAAACAACATCAGACACTTGCACTAACAAAGACTTCATCAGACACTTGCACTAACAAAGACTTCATCAGACACTTGCACTAATAAAAACTTCATCAGACACTTGCACTAACAAAGACTTCATCAGACACTTGCACTAATAAAAACTTCATCAGACACTTGCACTAATAAAAACTTCATCAGACACTTGCACTAATAAAAACATCATCAGACACTTGCACTAATAAAAACTTCATCAGACACTTGCACTAATAAAAACTTCATCAGACACTTGCACTAATAAAAACTTCATCAGACACTTGCACTAATATAAACACATTTCATGCACACATAGTGTGCTGTGGAGACAGCGTGTTGATGTTCCAATTGCTAGCAGCTCAAAAAAGTAAATTTCAATCAAAAAAAAAACAACAAAATATTCCTGCCAAAAGCTTTCAAAAAACTATACGTAACAATTTAAATTTTTTATTCGCGTTGAGCCAAGGCTTATCGTTATGAAGATCTGAGAATATGTTGAACACATGATTATGAAGGCTATTCATTACACACACACACCTTCATCTAGTGGCTTGGCAATAGGGATTTACTGGTAATGCAGAACAAACTTCTAAAAAAAAATTTCAACTCATTCATTAGTTTGCCTTGCTCAAAATCCTCTCCAAAAATCGCACTATAATGGCAACATACGCTGTTCAACACTTTGACTGCGACGTGAGCCACCGGCGGTCACTGGGGGAGTTTTCATAATGCTGCTGATCGACCAGTAGTCACAAACTTTTCATTCATACTATATCAAAACCAAATGAGGTCACGATCCAGGTAATGTTTGCTATTTTCAACCTTGCTTACTACAATAAACTTTAAATTAGAGTTGAAAATCAAACTTCAGCTATACCTTGCGCAGTAAAAGTATTAAGGTCTGAATTCGTGAGGGAAATATAATCAGTCTGACTAATTATGCTCATGCTTGCTAACATGAAAAACAAACCATTCACAAATGACCAACGATTCACCAACAATAACTTCAGGTGTGCAGCGAGAACGGGTGCGCAAAGAACACTCGAGTCACTTCAGTTAGCACATCTAGTGTTCTGAGTACAGAGAAGCCTGCGGTGCCGGCGTCGCTTCATGAGACAAAGTCCATTTGTCAGGGCTAACTGTATCTGGCACTCGTGAACCATTATTTCAGCGCGTGACAGTTATGTTGGTTCTTTGCTTACAACTCGAGCTGCGAGAGGAAATGCAGCCATTCCATACCGAACATTCGGATGCTGTTAACACTTTGGTCGCGAGGTGAGCCGCCGGTGTACATGGAGGAAATTTTCACAATGCTGCTCACCGACCAGTTGTCACTAACTCAATTTTCATCAATACTTAAATAGATAAAGGCAGGATCCAATTAAAGTTTGCTATTTTAAAATTTTCTTCCTACGGTTGACTCAAATTTGAGTTGAATGTTGAACTTCAGTTTAACACGTCTCGGTTATCGTATTAAGAGAGCAGTTGTGACCGTATTTAACCTTTGCAGATATGTAGAGGATGTGGAGAAAATAGATGAGGCATCTAGTACCAAAATAATAAAATTTTATAGCTTGAGCGAGCTTTCATAAGCTTGTATATTTCTATGTTTGTTGATTTAATTTCGGGAGGAATTCGTCTGTTTTTAAAAACATGTGCTTCTGTAAGAATAATTTTAACAAGTTTTTTGACGTTTACACAAATGAGCCATCCATGTAATTTACAAACTACATCTGAGGTGGCAGGGGCTACTGTTTAGCTGCAACGGCTGAACTGTTCACATATCAATAAGCGCAGTATCAAATTAATGAACCAGCATGGAAATGAAAGAAAGATTTCTTACTCATAACGTATCCCATTGTGAATTCACATCACTTAAAATTCAAGTATGTTTACAATGTGACATATTGCTGTATTGTGCAACCATGGTACAGCACATGTAAGGTTGCTAGAGCGAGGTGATTATATTCATAAATTTTAGTTACAATCTTTTTAGAAATTATTTCAAGATCGTACGACGTTATCAAAAAATTGTCAAAAAATGCAAATGATGCGCGATTGAAAATTTGGCATATAAAACGACCCGATGACGTCATTTATGACGTCATTTCGTCAGATAAAAAAACACTACAAAGACATTTGATCAATTAATCTATATAATATTTGGCTAGGTTAGGTAAGGTTAGGTCACGCAAAATCTATGTAAAAAATTATGAGTGAATTTTTTAAAGGCCCCACTCCGTTTGCTAAAAACGAAGCCCACCTCTCCAAAGGTACCAAATAAACGTGAAAATTACAAGTTCTTTTTGGAACTATATAACGAAAAACTGTTCTAGGTAGACGAAGATTTTATCCTTTCATGTTTCTACCGAACATGCCGGGGCTTTAAAGAAGTTTTTGTGGAACGTATCTTATAAAGCCGGGGAAGAGTTTAGTTCGGTGCGCGTTACTTCTCTGTCCATTAAACTGATTTCTTTGCGCAACAAAGGAAGTCCTCTGCAGTCCTGTTTCTCGCTCGTGCCAGCAATCGGACTTTGTCGAACACCAGCGCGGTAAGTTCGGGCGGACTTCAAGATTAAGGGCCTGTGAATCGCGCTTTCAATTTGCCGTAGACCTTTTTTGTGGTTACGCCGGATCTAACAAGGGGATTGTAAGTTGTAGATAAATTCTTCGCTTTATCTCAGTTTCCTGAGAAACTTCAGGAAACCCTGCATTAATTAAATCATCGTTTCAGCCACGGAAAAGTGAAAGCTTTATGCGAACATTTTAGCCTTGAAATAGCAAATTTTAACTCATCCTCGCTGCTCTCTTAAGCCAAATTTGTACCTACCCAGAAGCTGTATAATCCTTTCTGAGAGGTACAATTCAGATTCTAGTTCATGGCACAGACCATGCAATTGAAATCGACGTCATGCACCAACACGCCACGTTTCTAACACAATGCTTCTCTTACTCAAATTGCATATAAATTTAAAGTGCGACTAAGTAACGTAAAATGTCATCAAATTTATTCAATACAGTCATGTTTCGTAAGACTATTTAATGATATTATGATTTTTTTCGAATTTTCGAGTAATTATGCGCGGTTATTCATAATGATTTCGTATGAGTTTGTGTTTTGTGAATTGTTGGAGTAACGTATCGAAGTATTCACAGGCAGCGATTTTTACACACCAGCAACGAACGAGAGGACTAGTGGTTGTCTTGTTTTCTTCTACAGCGCAACGACGAGACTCCCTCCAGCGCAGCCCTCTCAGTAACGCTGTACGTAAAGTTCATAACCATACAATAGAATGTTTTTTATTGTAATCACGAGTGCATACGGCCCGTCAAAAATGACAGGATTTGATATAGACCAACTGAGCTTCAACAAGTCTGAGCTGAGCTTCCTTTGATCTCCCATGCTATTCTATGGCTTTCCAATACTTTCCTAAGTCTCAACCGGTGATATTCTATACAACCTTACCTAACCTACCAATACACGTGATATTGATTCCGACTCCCAATCTGCTGGGTTAAGGCACCAAAAATTGTGGATTTGATGAAGCTTGTAACACAGATCCGCTCATCTCACACTGCAGGCTGGTGGGTGTGACACACGGACGGACGGACGGACGCGGCTCCTTTTATAATATAGATTTGCAAGCTATTTAACTTATAGATGCACTAATGGATTCAAATGTGCCTTTCACAGGGCGGCGGAGATTGAACCGTCGTCTATATGAACTCTTTTATTATGAATCAATACTATGCTATCGATGTCGAAACCGTCGTTGAAGGATTTGGTTCCCCGTCTTAAAAAGGTTTCTTAAAAGAAATGTCATTTTACTTAGTATTCCTCGAGTCATTAATCACTTAGTACAGATTTCACGGGATAATGAATCACGTATTTGTTGAATAAAGAATTTATTTGCAAATAATTCCACGTAATTATTAATTATGCCACCCATCTTGTTTTCGCTTTTGTGGGTAAACTCTGCGCTACACCTTTTTCATTTCAATTAATCCAAGTCCAAGTTCAAATTAATCCAAGTCAAGTTCAAATTAATCCAAGTCAAGTTCAAATTAATCCGAGTCAAGGTCAAATTAATCCGAGTCAAGTTCAAATTAATCCAAGTCAAGTTCAAATTAATCCGAGTCAAGTTCAAATTAATCCAAGTCATGTTCAAATTAATCCAAGTCAAGTTCAAATTAATCCAAGTCATGTTCAAAAATTAATCCAAGTCAAGTTCAAATTAATCCAAGTCAAATTCACATGAATCCAACCCTCAGTTGAGTTAAAAAATGACATAACCATTTGTTAATTTGAGCGTTTTGGTGTTAAATTTGTATCTATTGAATGTGATGAGCAGGAGAGGTTTCGAGGATTTATTTACGCTCAAATATATTTATATACGTGAAATTCCACTTTATGACATCTATAAAATCATATACATGCAAATACAAAAGATTATCATTGGACGATATGTAGATTAAATCTTAAAAAGAAATATACAAATGCGATTCACTGAATACTAATGTACGATTTCGTTTGAGTACAATTTATAGGAGTACATTACTACACAGATACATTCCTGTATTAGCAATGAAAATGTTTCCATCCATTCTAATTCCTTGTTAGTCGATGTGAAGAAATGTAGGATCCACTTACAGTACACAATAATAATACAAGAAACAATGTTTCTAAGTTAATACTGATTTTATTTGTGTGTGTTTACAATTAAATATATAATACTTTCAAGACTTAAATAACTTTTATGATCACCATTTAATGAATATTTAAATCTTGAAAGTATTATGTATTGAATTGTAAACACACACAAATAAAATCAGCATTAAGTGAGAAAAATTGTTTCTTGTATTATTATTGTGTATTGTAAGTGGATCCTACATTTCTTCACATTGACTAACACGGAATTAGAATGGATGGCAACATTTTCATTGCTAATGCAGAAAGTTATCTGTGTAGTAATGTACTCCTATAAATTGTACTCAAACGAAATCGTACGTTAGTACTCAGTGAATTCCATTTGTATATTTCTTCGAAAGATTAAATCTGCATATCGTCCAATGATAATCTTTTGTATTTGCATGTATATGATTTCATATATGTGATGAAATGGAATTTCACATATAGAAATATCTAAGAGTGTAAATAAATCCTCGAAACTACCATGTGTATGTGTAACATAAAATTACCATTTGAACATAAATATTTGAATGTATGCACACTGCCATCAATGTATAATTTTAAAACCGGACACTTGGCACATTTTAGGACAGCTTGTCTTTAGATTGCAACACCGGCGGAAATTGTATGTCTTCCTTGCAGAAAGAAAAAATGACTGTCTTACTCGTCACATCCAATAAATACATATTTAGCGTAAAAAGGCTCAAATTAACAAGTGATTACGTCAATTTTTAACTCAACTTATGGTTGGATTAAATTGCACTTAACTTGGATTAATTTGAACTTGACTTGGATTAAATTGAACTTGATTTGGATTAAATTGAACTTGACTTGGATTAAATTGAACTTGACTTGGATTAAATTGAACTTGACTTGGATTAATTTGAACTTGACTTGGATTAAATTTAACTTGACTTGGACTAAATTGAACTTGACTTGGATTAAATTGAACTTTACTGGGATTAAATTGAACTTGACTTGGATTAAATTGAACTTGACTTGGCTTAAATTGAACTTGACTTGGCTTAAATTGAACTTTACTGGGATTAAATTGAACTTGACTTGGATTAAATTGAACTTTACTGGGATTAAATTGAACTTGACTTGGATTAAATTGAACTTTACTGGGATTAAATTGAACTTGACTTGGATTAAATTGAACTTGACTTGGATTAAATTGAACTTGACTTGGCTTAAATTGAACTTTACTGGGATTAAATTGAACTTGACTTGGATTAAATTGAACTTTACTTAGATTAATTTGAAGTGAAAAAGGTGTAGTCATAACTCTTGAATTTTTCATAACTGCACAGAGCTGAATGTTTGTCTTTTTCATTTAAAATGATTGATGGAAAAATGTGCTCAAATAGTTTAAATGAATAAAATCCATAAAATAAGATATTTGAGATAAATTATGTATACGGTCTTAAAGCTACGAAATTATTTACCTTCATTTCTTTCTCAATTCAAACGCAGTTCCAATTTAATTTTAAAGAAATACATCCGACAGCAGAAGATTAATGCGATAAAGGTGGGCTCACATTACAAACAAAGATTTCAAATTTTTGGAGAGCAAATCAAGTTACCAGTTAAGACTGAAAAGAATTAGCCTCGCACTGAATCATATTATGGATCAGGCTAACATTTCGTGTCAATGCCATATTCATTCTATATTCCAAGCGCACAAAAAACAGATAGCAATAATGATGACCGCATAACCTTGAGCTCAATAGAGCACGTCGCATGTGAAACTGAACACGGAGGCCTAGCTACTGCAATGCTTGCACCAGAGCTTCACTAATGCTTCATGGTGTGGTCTGTAGCGATGGCTTTTTACTCTGCATCGCTCATTCTAAACTCCGTACTAAAATTTTCTTCGTACATTGTACCGCTCCGATCTTATGCCGATAACAACGGGTGTACAATCTCGTTGTCGGGGATTGGATTTAGGAAACACGTGGTGAATAAACTGTCGTGCTTGGTATATTTAGAGTCTGGAAAACTAGTTTCTTTTGTGTTGTTTTCGAATTAACGCTGAAGGAGCACAGTTTTATCTATTTCGCTAGTGCACAAGCTTCAGCGGACATTATATGACATTGCATGGCAAAGAAGCTTAACGCTCGACATCTCATGAATTGAAACATTCTAAGGAATTAGTTAAGAACATGACATTAGCGCCAGATAGATATCCAATAAAATTCAAACCAAAGAAGAATCCCGCCCGCACCACCATAAATAATGAAGAGAATCAAGACGTGCGAAGGAGCTCATAGCAGCGCAAATGATCAATTCAAGCACCGAGAAGAGCGGCAGTTCACGCGACGCTGCCTGCGACTGCTCCACATTCACGCGCTCATTACGTTAGAACTGGCGCCCAACATGCGTGACCCAGCATGTCCCGGTCAGCAGAATAAAATTTATCATAGAAATGAAGCGAGGAATAGGCCGTGTTTAGCGCAGCGTTGTGTAGCCTAATTACAGCCGTACGTCGAGCATACGGGTCCCTTCACGGACTCTGTCATAAAGTTAAACAAAGGGCTGAGTAATCAGCCGTAGCCTTACTTACCTGATAACCAAGCCGCTCCGTACAACCAGCGTCGCGGCATGCCACTCTCTTCTTGAGTGTTATGGCCAGCCCTGGTCTCCTGCAATGCAAGTAAAATAAGACTTCATAGGTTCTTCTGCCGCATGCTGCTGGCGGAACAAACGTAAAATTCACTGGACACTCTCCCCCAACGATATTTTTACGGTCGATTCATCGCTTCGCAGAGCACGCGAAGAGCGGAAGTAAATTTTCACTTTCATATGGAAATTGGCGGAAGTGCTTTTTTGCAAGGCATATTCGGGTTTTTCATCTCTGGTCCTCGGACCGATAAAGACCTTCCACGTTTAAGGAAATCAGCTTCCTTCTGTCATGCCCTGCATAACTTGTTGACGTTCTAATCATTGATTACAATTATTACTTCTCATAGTAACTCCCAAGATTTCTGCAGAGACTTGTCTCCGAAACGAAGATATGGAACATCTCATCCAAAAGTTTATAGTCAATTCATCTATTCGGTTGTAAGCTCATATCTTCGTTCCTAACCTATAGCTCAGTGTTACTATATACTATCTGCTACTATATATAGCAGTATATGCAACTTTATAGTAGTAGGCCTATATAGTATATGACATATGCTACTATACTATAAATGAACAATAACTTTAAGATACTATTTATTTAGTATGTTGAGAAACGCTTTCCCGGAGCTGATGGATGCTGACAAGTCACAACGCACGCACGAACAGATGATGGACCGGCTTTGTCGACGAATATTAACCCTTTCGGTCCTGACGGCTACTCCAGTGCCAAGTTGGCTAGTGCTTCCAGTTTAGGGCATCTAACCTAGTTTTAAACTAATTTAACTAGTGAGGGAATATTTTGGAGTAATAACAAAATTAGGGAAATTACAAACATTCATTAAACTAGTTTTTAAACAATTCCAGAAATCTGCACGCGTAAATTACCATAGGTTACCATAGGCCCCTGTAATTACCATAGGACCCTGTAGCACGCGTAAGTTCATGCTACAGGACCCGAGCAACATATTCAATACCCTTTCCATTTAACTTGAGCAAGTTTTTTCTGAACTTTGTTGATTTTTGGTAAATTCGGGCAAAAACGTATGAATAATTTCTTCGTAAATACGAAAACTTTATTATCAACATCAAAAATTTCTGTCGCCAAGCATCGAGCTTCAAAGATTCAAAAAATTTTTAAAATTAAAATAATGAAGAAGGCACTTACTTAAGCTAAAAGCACCACACTAGGACAATTTCACTGACAATTCAGGGTAATGACAACTTTTTCCCCAGGAAGTTTTTACCCAAACAATTTGAATTATCGTACCGAAAGGGTTAAGTAAGAAATATCAAATTGATTTGTGCATCTGAGGAAATTAATCATTTCGTAGAAATTAGAACGTTCCATCAAAATAGTCGGTTTGTCCACAGATGTTGGCTCCAACTCTGTACTTAAAATTAGAAGAGTGCTTTGAACCCGCTACTGCATCTGATATTGGGGTCAGAGTGCTTTGAACCCACTACTGCATCTGATATTGGGGTCAGAGTGCTTTGAACCCGCTACTGCATCTGGTATTGGGGTCAGAGTGCTTTGAACCCGCTACAGCATCTGATATTGGGGTCAGAGTGCTTTGAACCCGCTACAGCATCTGATATTGGGGTCAGAGTGCTTTGAACCCGCTACAGCATCTGATATTGGGGTCAGAGTGCTTTGAACCCACTACTGCAACTGATATTGGGGTCAGAGTGCCTTGAACCCACTGCTGCATCTGATATTGGGGTCAGAGTGCTTTGAACCCGCTACAGCATCTGATATTGGGGTCTGAGTGCTTTGAGCCCGCTACTGCAACTGATATTGGGGTCAGAGTGCTTTGAACCCGCTACAGCATCTGATAGTGGGGTCAGACTGCTTTGAACCCGCTACAGCATCTGATATTTGGGTCTGAGTGCTTTGAGCCCGCTACTGCAACTGATATTGGGGTCAGAGTGTTTTGAACCCGCTACTGCAACTGGGATTGGGATCAGTGTGCTTTGAACCCGCTACTGCAACTGATATTGGGGTCAGAGTGTTTTGAACCCGCTACTGCAACTGGGATTAGGATCAGTGTGCTTTGAACCCGCTAGCTACTGCAACTGGTATTGGGATCAGATTGTTTAGAACCTGAAACTACAACAAATATTAGTATCAGATTTGTTTAGATCCTCTACTGCGAATGATTTTGAGGATCAGATTATTTTAAACCTGTTGTTACAACTCATTATCAGGTGGGATAATTTAAACCAAGTGCAGCGCAGAATTTCCAAATATTGTAAAGCGTGAAGTATCGTGCAAAATGTTTTCATGCACCCTTGAACAGTGAACTGTTCCCGGTTATCATCAAAGCTCCTAACTTTCCAAGAACAATGCGCATGCAAACATGAGCGTGTGCAGGTGTATCGGAGAGCCAGGAGTAACGCTGGTTTCTCCAGATTAAGAAAAGCACACATGACTTCCTCCAATGTAAACTGACTCTGATGCTTTATCAATACAGCTCTCAATCACCATGTCTGCGAGATTAATTTTTAAGCCCAGGGTCAGCTATCACTCAGCGTTTCTTTTTTTTTTTTACTCGTACTGGCTAACGTATGAAATTTGCTTCAATTAAGAAAGGCACAGACCAGGTTTTCAGCTCCAACGACAGAGCAGAGCACCGTGTGCTGTGTTCCCGGCTACATTTTGTCATAATTCTGTTAAAAAAACTCTTAACAAAAGTTAAACTCAAAATAAGGAAGGGTTGGCTTAGAAAATGTAAACCATAAAATTTGATATAGATTGCGTCGTATGAAAAAACATTTTCATAACCCATTTTGACCTCTCATTGCTGATTTTTCCCTAGAATTTGTAGTGCTTTCACTAATGACAAATGTGGATTGTTGTGGCGTTAATGCGCGCGTCAAAAATGGTTGGACCAAGTCGAGATGTACATAGAAAGTGCTAACGACCGAGGATATTCCAGCTTATGTGATATTTGATGGACTGTTGGATCACTGCTAAGCCTCGTGTGTCGCCACACGTTCACCAGCTCAATGCTCGCTCTACTTTTATACTGTTAATACTGTAGCAGCTAATGCGATATTTGAGGGACTGTTGGATCACTGCTAAGCCTCGTGTGTCGCCACACACTCACAAGCTCAGTGTAAAGCTGCTTGTATCCCGCATCGTTTTCCCCTCTTTCCTCAAGACATATAGGACGGGATGTTCAGGTGTCAATTGCAGATTTGGATGTGCACTTAAAAAGCTTCGCAGTGTGTCAGTGACTCAGACCGTCAGTCACAACAAACTTCGAGACAGTAATCTTTCGCCATGAACACAAATATTATCTCCAAAGTGTTTGGTTATTGTCCGAGTCAATTTTCGTTTCCTGCGCTATATATAGTATATATAGTATTTCGTTTCGCTATATATAGTATTTCGTTTCCCCGCATGTTATGCTGTCTTTCATGCCGTCAGGTGGCTGAGAGACATTGTTTTGCGGGACTTACGAATGTGTTTAATTTTGAATCATTTTCAGACGAAAATGTATTATTTGCGAATGAAATTTCATTGAGTGGTATTCAATAAGCGTTATGATCATTGCGTAAAGAGAGGACTCGAAGTAACTAAATATCTACCTATAGAGCACTATAGGACACAAATTTGGGTGTTGAGAATTCCAAAATTAGTCATTATTTTAAAATATCCGAAAATACAAAATGGTGGCAAAGACAGTAATATAAAAACCGAAGCAAATCCTAAAAACAATTGAAAGTTTCACCTCCGGTTCACATTTGTTCACAAACTGACGTTCATTTTACAATGAGCACGCATTCTAAGAAGCCGAGCACAAAAAAATTTGAGACTAAATTCAAGGTTTGAAAAATTCTGTTTTGAAAACGTGGTTTTTACATTGAAACAGAGTTCTTTAATTAATTAATTAATGAGTTGGGTGGCTTAGAAAATTCATTTCCACTGATACAGGAGACAACACCCTCGTGGTGTGCACATCTAGCGAATAATTGGAGCGCGCTGCCGCTAATGTATGGCTGCCAGCAAAGGGCTGCTGAGCTTTCTCTCTTAGCAAAATGCTCCCGTCCACACGATCTGATCCGTAATGCAATACTTTCTTTACTATCAATGCATGCGGATGGCGTAAACGAGAAAACCGCATGCAAGGTGCGACCACTATAATTTAAGTCAGTATGTGAAGTTTGCCTTGTGTTGTTTTAGATTCGTTTTCATGAAATCAATGTAGTTGTACTGCATTTCAGAAAATAGAGATAAAAAGGTTTCCTATGTCATAAAAAGGGGTGATGAATATTCCAATTCTAAGTCGAAACAAATGAAACTTCCCGACAGACTCTCGTGCGAATTTGATGGGGATCTGAATGCTTAAACATCATCAACATCAACTGTTCTCAGTCTGCAGGTGTTACGGTGTCAAATTGTGCACTCACTCCTCTAAAATTCACGAAATAGAGCACTGTCTATGATGTGATCAGAAAAGATCGTCAATACCTCGTAAATATTCTCTTATTAAGAAGATTTACATTTTAATGAACACTAAATTTTCCTTTTACTTCTAGATCCGCGTGTACGCGTACAAGAAGAAAATTCCACAACGAGATTCAAAAAAAAGCGCAAATGTTATTACCAAGGCAAATAACATTTCATACTCAAGACTTTTTTAGTGGGAAATGACCCCAAAGGAAATAGGGGGCTGTAGAACGTGAAATATTTTGTTGACCCTCGAACTTAGCAGCGCTAATCAGGCAAGCCGAGCATTAGGCGTGCTCAGCGTATGGCTTTTGCATAGAAATAAATAAAGGATTAGTGGCTCGACGCGCAGCCCTGCAGCGCCTTCTCCACCGCATGCAGGTGCCGCCTTCCAGTCTTCACTCGGGGTTAAAATCGTATAAATTCCACCTTCAGGTTCAGAGCAAAGAGTTTTCCTCAGGGAGTTTGATGGGTCACATTTGGAGTCAGGTGAGCGTGTGTGTATGTGTTGGTGCAGTAATATAGACTTGTTAATTGCTCCTGACATTGTATAACTATTATGCAAAAGTGGAGTTAAATGGTAACTCAAGGAAGATTTGGATTACATTGGATTAAATTACTCTAGATGAGTCAGTTCAAGCCTCCTAACGCTAACCCAAGGCATTTCACGAAGAGGAAAGATAAAAGTCCCATTTATTAGAGAATTCAGGAGTTCAGAAGTAAGGAGTCCTATGCACAAGAGGCATAGAAGTAGTAAGCTGAGAAAAAAGTTCATGGAACAAGATAAAAGTCGAAGAAGAAGAAATTTTTAGGTGCTGAAAACGAGACAGCAGTGAACCGAAAAGAAAAGTGATTCGGAACAAAACCAAGAACATATTCTAATTCAACAAAAGAAGGCCTATCTAACTGCTAGCTCGAGACCTCATGTATTTTTTCTAATAGTGCACACAAGGAAGAACGTTTTCGAATAATTGGGAACAGTAATACACAAAACCTTACGAGCACTTGCACCTCATGATAATTTCTTCACGTATTTTTCACTTGGAGTGATTATAGGTGGATTGACTCCTAAAGTTTCTTTTTATAGGAATGAAATGTTCGATTTTGTATATTACATAAGATTCTAACATGATATTGACATTTTCGAACAGAAAGCAGGGCTGTAGCATAAATCTTTGATTTTAAATATTGGATTTTACAAAGCGAATGTTTAATTTAAAGAGAAAACAAGGTGAATTCATTCGTTTAGACCAAGGCAACCAAACAAAGTTAACTACCAGCTGGGACACAAAGTTTAGCAACACGTAAAGCAACAAAACGCGGCAACCAACGTTGACACGAAGCTGGGCAACCAGTGAGCGTACAAATTTACGTAATTAGAAAAACATAAATTTAGCCCGCAAGCGAGGACGCACGTTTAGGCAACAGCGGAAAAACGAATTTAGATAACGCGCAACATCACAAATTCTGAGAAGAGTCATAAACGCTAGAAAAAAGTCATATTTTATTCAAATTAAGTTCATTCAAATCATCTAGAGCATTGGTTTCTCAAGTGCATTATAACTAACGTCAGGATGCAATGACGGTTTTTATACCAAAGTAAGGAGGGAACTGTGGCTAACTCTATCCTTTTCCCAATTGGAAGAAACACGGGGCTCACCTAGGACGATCTGACCCTCACCCCCTCTCCCAGAAGAACGAACAATCTCAACTCCTAAAACCACGGTGGCGAAACCCAAACAAACTTGATAAAATACAAGTAAAATGCACAGCAGAAAACAACTCCCAAAGTGAGCTGAACTGGCCGAACATGTGTAGCTAAGCCGCACAAAAACCTCCGGGGATTTGGGTAGCGAGAAGCCAAGCCTCAACACCCGTAATGGGGACCAGAGGGCACTTTAGGGGCCGCTCTCCCGTCCGGGGCGGGCGCGCACGCGAGCCGGACGTTAAAACCAAAATTACACGTGTAACTTTACAACAGATTTAATCTTTTGTTTAAAGTGCAGATATTTCGGGGATGCCGTGTTTGGCGAGGTGCTCAGCGCCAAGTCTATGTGTTTGTCGAGGGCGTCTACGCGTGTGTTAGTGAATGTGTGCGTGTGTTTTTGCGTGTGCAAGTGTGTTTGCGTGTGCATGTGCGTTTTGCGTGTGTGTGTGTGTGTGTTTGTGCATGTGTTTGTTTTTGCGTGTGTGTGCTCAACGTTCTTCCTGATATATACATACATTGTACGCACGTTGCAGTGCATGTAATACGCACATTGTTCTACGTGGTATGTTACCCTCTAGTGTCATTGTACATGTTATATTCCAAGTGCGCAAAAACAAGTCTAAACTCGGGTGTTTGCTACCAAGTGACACGTCTGGACGACCGTCACCAACACCTGAACCAGTCGTCCGTTCTGTCTCCGATTCAGTGCTGTAGAAAAATCTCTGCTCCATACCCTCACTTGGAGTAACCTCCTGTTTTCTACGCAGCATGTTTATTAGGATTTTGGCTCTTATATTTAACTTCGTTCACGCGCTTCACGCAAATACAGTCGATCCTGAAGTTGGGCTTTACCATCGGTCACCGTTCTTTATGAATGAGAGTGCGTGAAGAGTCGCCGGTTCAATTCCCGTAAATGCCAGCCTGGCGAATCTCCCGATGGGAAAAGAGAGAATTCAGCCACAATTCACGACTCCACCCAGGTGTCGGAAATGGGAACCGGCTCGACCGAGAGGTAACCGTCATTGCGTCCTGGCGTTAGTCATGAGGCAATTTAAAAACTAACGTACAAGATCGCGTGTATCTGGCTGGATGGGAATAACACATCCTTAATCCTTTGAAATATTATTCATCTTTTACTAACCTCAACTTATGAGGATGAGAAATTAGTCTCGGGTCTGCAGCTGATACGGAGCTTGATTCAAGTTATGGATGACTGGGAATGACTGGAAATGGCTGCGAGTGACTAGGGATGATTAGCAATGACTGGAAATTTCTAAGAATGATTGGAAATGGCTAGGGATGATTGGAAATGACTAGGGATGATTGGAAATGACTAGGGATGATTGGAAATAACTAGGGATGATTGGGAATGACTGGAAATGACTAAAAATGACTGGGAATGATAAGAGATGATTGAGAAGGACTGGGAACGGCTGGAAATTACTAAGAATGACTGCGAATGACTAGAGATATTCGGGAATGACTGGGAAAGACTTGCACTAATTCTTTAGCCGCATAAGTTGTAGTCCGCAAGAAATTATGTATAACGTGACAGGTCAACTGCTTTTACGCTTGCAAACTTTGCTCAGACACGACTAGCGCTTTACGCGGCTCGGCTGATGAATGTGTGAAGGGAGGCACATCAACACAGACAACTTCACTGAAGCCACACCAGTAAGCAGAATTGTAATTTTTTCACGTCCAAGTATAGAAATAGAATATAAAGTTAAAGGAATAGAATTTAATATATAAATAAATATGCGTAATGTAAAATATAAAGAAATAGAATGCAAAATGTAAAAGAAATAGAATGCAAAATGTAAATAAATAGAATATAAAATATAAAGAAATATAATGTAAAATGTCAAGAAATAGAATATAAAACAAAAAGAAATAGAATGTAAAATGTAAAGAAATAGAACATAAAATATAAAGAAATAGAATGTGAAAGGTCAAGAAATAGAATATAAAATATAAAGAAATATAATGTAAAATGAAAAGAAATAGAACATAAAATATAAAGAAATAGAATGTAAAATGTCAATAAATAGAACATAAAATATAAAGAAATAGAATGCAAAATGTAAAGAAATCAATAAATAGAATGCAAAATGTAAAGAAATCAAGAAATAGATTGCATAATGTAGAGAAATAGAAGACAAAATGTAAGGAAATAGAATATAAAATATAAAGTAATAGAATATAAAATATAAAGAAATAGAATGCGAAATGTAAAGAAATAAAAGACAAAATGTTAAGAAATAGAATATAAAATATAAAGTAATAGAATGTAAAATGTCAAGAAATACGATGCAAAATGTCATGAAATCAAGAAATTGAATGCAAAAAAAATGTAAAGAAATAGGAAATCTATACTATAATAAGAGCAGCGTCCGTCCGTCGGTCTGTCCGAAGCCAGCCTGCAGTGTGTGATGAGCGTATCTGTGATACAAGCTCCAGCCCTATATATTTTGACGGGCCGTGTTCACGCGGCCTCATCAACTCTCGAGAGATTGTTTTTTTTTCAATTCTTTACAGCCTTTCTCTCATTTCGCCCTCTTTTTCATAACAAATAAAGGGGGGTGGACTAGTAAAACTAAAATTGAGAGTACACACAAGGTGTCTCACAAATATGCACTACACACTCAGTGACAGCCCAGTGCCCGCGTGTTTTGTTTTGATGTACGCGTATATAGACAAAGACACACATCTCATGAGTTATATAGACAAAAAACAATAGATGTTTGAAAGTTAGAAGGTATTTCAAGAAAATTTAAAGCGTCAAATTAAAACAGAAAATACACAGCAACCGTGAGCCACAGAATGAGCACATTTCTTAAAGACACCCTGTGTACAGCATGCAGGGCATAATGTATATGGAAACTTCCCTCGATTTACCGAGAAGAATCCCAAATTATGAGGTTATTTTCTTAATGAATTACCTTTTCAATATGAAGGTTAGCCCACTTTCTAATAATTAAATAAGTTCGTCAATGTACCACATAAGCTTAATGAATTTTGCTGAGCAATTCATTAAATATTCTATGAATTTGCTTAATTTATTGAGTAATATTCTTTAATCAATTTTTATGCACATATATAATACATGTAAAATAAGCTAAGATTATAAGGTTCTTAATTACACTGAGAAATGAAAAACAGAAAAACTGGCATCGTAACCTTGGGTGTTACATTTACGATAAAAAGACACGTGAATTTATTTATATACTTACTGGACCGATGACATCATTTTCTTATCAAAAATGATGTAATCAATTCTTAAACTCGCTGTACACGCACTAAGAATGTTTAACTGAATAACGGAAACACTTTAGTCAATATACACCAAATGAGGTCAGAAGACAACCACAGAAGCTAACACTTTAACTAAATTTACTACCAGAAAGAAAAGACAAGCGTTTTGCGTGCCTCGAATTAGGTAAATTACTAGATGTGAATTTCTTATTATAGGTAAAAATTTCTACAATATTACATGACATGTTTTAAAATAAAAAATTTACGCAACTTGTTTTATTTTCCTGTTCCTAAAGTTTTAACTTTAAAAGTCTGTCACTCTTTACACCGATACATCATAAACCAAATTATGCTGTGTACTTACCGTGACATAATAACTGAGAAGAACAACAAATCTTACTGAACTCACCTATCTAGGAATATTTTAAACAATCAGCAGAATAAAATTTACGTTTAAATCAGTTTGATATTTAATTGAGATGCACGTAACACACCAAGCATGCACGGTTTCCTCAGACTTGAGTTGTCTGAAAAGATGTACAATATACATTTATTCGTGAAAACCCCTGAATAAAAAATCCTCTCTGCTTGCTGACATAAATTCTTCAACTTCTTTAGTAGTTAAGACTATGAAATCTTCAATAGAAAAAACTATTTTTATTTTTAATACGTATTTAACCTGTTCTACCAGTCTATCAAATATGCTGGTTTCTGTTTCCCTAGAAAAATGTTATCTTTCTAGAAAAAGTTAGACGAGAAAAGTGCATAAACTCTGTAACATAAACATAAACCATTATATTTCCAATAGGTCAATTCTTAGGGAATCTCACGCGTAAGATAAAAAAGGAGAACCAACGTGGAAATATACATTTTATTTATTTCTTTTTTATGGCAAACGTTTCGGAATGTTAGAATGCTATCTTTCTTTTGGCCTTTTTTACCTTTTTTCACCACTGAAGATGGAGTTATAACATTCCGAAACGCTTGCCATAAAAATTAAATAAATATAAAAATGTATACTTTTATGTTGGTTCCCCTTTTTATGAAACATATACTATCTTTGTTCCTTTTAGAGAACTCATCGATTGATTGGCTAATGCTGAAATGTAGACCAAGTGTTTCAAACTTTCAAGCGCGACAAAAATTTGGTTCCTAAACGTGAAAAACTGGAGTTCTTTGCCTGAAAAGATTGTGCATTTCTTACTTCGAAAATATGTACTAGTCGTACTCTTTGCAGGAACATTTTATTTCTATGCGGGAGGCAATCTTATTTTTGACAGATATTTTTGCCCTGAAAAATGGATTCAAGCAAACTTTGTCACTACACTGTTCACTAACATGAGTTGGGAACCACATGTTTCTAGTTTTTTCTACCTCAGCATTGAGGCTGTTCGCAATTTACTGTGAGTAA
The DNA here is from genome assembly GCA_030386875.1 of Morinoia aosen. NCBI lineage: Eukaryota > Metazoa > Arthropoda > Malacostraca > Amphipoda > Talitridae > Morinoia > Morinoia aosen. The sequence continues at coordinate 24,627,671 of CM059558.1, forward strand.
ATAATAATATAAATCAATCAATACCTCTAGAAACATAACATGAGCAACGCGTGACATTCCAATAGAATTACGTGCATAATTTTCGACCAGATTTCTTCCCAGGCTTAGCATCAGAAAGAAGTGATTGTTCCTTCCGTGTGTTTGTAAAGCTCTTAATCCATATGGTAATTTCTTACCTCTGCCCGACCACATCGGAGATACGATGGCTAAAGCTGATTACTTCAGGCATGCTGATGATCAATAGACTGCGAATTTCAATCTTATCTGGAACATGGAAGATTCATGATTTAAATTCAGAGACACTACTCGGTTATCGACTGAAATTCAAAGATACTCCCCGGAAACTGACTGCAATACAGAAATACAACCCAGTCAATGAGAAAATTAGTATTGAATTTGGCTTGAATGATCGTTTTCGTATTCTAAAGAATACTTTAGAGCCCCTTCTAATGTTGCTGTTTTGTACCTTGTGATAACACAGGTTCATTTCTTAGATGCCTCAAGTAAAACAACACTTTCTCGCCAGATTGCAGTGTCTTGCTAAACATACAGCTCCCCTTCCTATGAAGCAATCAAATGCTGGAAACACTTCTGCTTTACAGCATTCCTATATGTCATGAAAATATGATTGAAAAAACATTTTTCGCTCCCCAGTTTCGAAGACGTGGCTTTCAACAAAAGCTTTACAAAATAATTGAAAAATAACACAGGCGGCTGCACTTGTGATATTTTGTATGCTTGGATAATTGAAGTATGCATTTGTGCTCTGAAATAAATAAAGTCTTCGAAGTCTCAACCTTTTTGTCAGTGTGTGTAATTCAGAGAATAGCTGAGCAGCGGCAAGGCGAACAAACTCAAGCGAACAGTGTCTGTATTGTACAGAATGAGGAAGTCTAACCTTGGAATCAATCGCAGTGTGTGTTGTCGCTCCATCATGCATGACAGCGTTGCAAAATTCATGCCAGAATGTATCATGGCTGATCGATTAGCGGCGATCGAATACCAAGAGACCCTTTCTGCCAATTGTGATCAGGTACAGCAGTGATGCTTGAGTGAGAATGTGAATGCAACTAGGGATCACGTTGCTCAGTATTTGTTAATAACCATGCTCTTTAAATACTCGCTTTAAATACGGACGTGACAATTTTTGACATCGAATGCAGAATGTGAATGCATTTAGGGATCACGTTGCCGTTATTTATTGTTGAATATGCGCTGTGCAAGTCAACATCTTGAATACGTACGTTTTAATTTCCGATTCTGAATGCAGAAAGAGAATGGTGCTTGGTATTACATTGCTCAATATTGATTATTAAACATGCGCTGCGGTAGTCAACGCCTTTAATACAGTGAGTGATGGTTTTCGACGCTGACGATTTAGAAGTCAATTAGGTTAGAATCCTTCCTACCTTTGGGGTCGTCCTACAACTTTGCAACACTGTACTTTCATGACCGCAGTTAAATATACTTATTGTAGCTTGTGACTCCCGTGTTATTTAGGAAAATGGACGAACTGACAAGTCATCCAGGCATCTTTCGTCGAGCTCTCATATTGGATACCCTAATTTGATCATTATAAGGGTAGGCAAATGCGAGGAGCTAGGTTGTAAAACTAGCGTATCTGCTTTTCAAACATAAAATAGAAAAAAATGGTAATTTATTCTCGAACGGCATTTACAGAGTTAGCGATGCTGCTGAGGAGAATACTTAAGGGAACATTTATGAATACTACTCTTACCGCCAGCAATTACGTCAGTTTCTTGATAATTACACTGTATCAATTTCAGGAATAATCTTAAACAAAATACAGAAGCACACACCAACTTGTGAGGTGAGATGCCACTTCTATTTAATACACTAAGAAACCATGGAGTGAAGGTCGCTATATTCAGACGTATTTCATGAATATTAATTTGTACAGCCTGATAAAAACATCGCAACGTTGTACACGAATTTCTAATGGAAGGAATGACAACATCAGCGAGGTAGGCTGATTTAAAACAAGTAGGTTAGTAAAAACTGACGCTTTTCCTTTCTCTCAAAATTTTGTATATAAATTCATTCATAAAATTTAATTAAAAGCTGCACAGCAATCTATTTCGTAAATATTTCCATATCAAAAGCTCAAAGCCTCTTTTCATAACTTTCTTACATAACTTGTTTCAAAACTGAAACATAATTTTGGTGTGAGCATCTTGATGCAATGCTCTACTTCCAGACATTTTACCCTCACTCTTAACTAATATCTCTGAAAAAATTGTTAAGCTTCAATTAATTTAGAACACGCCTTTCTTAGAGTGAAAGCGGCAAGAGGATTTTTAAAAAAAACTTTAGGAGAGTTTTCATATACGAGTCAGAGCAGTAACGGTGGCAACAGACCACCACGCTAACGCTGCAGTAACGGTGGCAACACACCACCACGCTACCACTGCAGTAACGGTGGCAACACACCACCACGCTACCACTGCAGTAACGGTGGCAACACACCACCACGCTACCACTGCAGTAACGGTGGCAACAGACCACCACGCTAACGCTGCAGTAACGGTGGCAACACACCACCACGCTACCACTGCAGTAACGGTGGCAACACACCACCACCACGCTACCACTGCAGTAACGGTGGCAACAGACCACCACGCTAACGCTGCAGTAACGGTGGCAACACACCACCACGCTAACGCTGTAGTAACGGTGGCAACACACCACCGCGCTAACGCTGCAGTAACGGTGGCAAGACACCACCGCGCTAACACTGCAGTAACGGTGGCAACACACCACCACGCTAACGCTGCAGTAACGGTGGCAACAGACCACCACGCTACCACTGCAGTAACGGTGGCAACAGACCACCACGCTAACGCTGTAGTAACGGTGGCAACAGACCACCACGCTAACGCTGCAGTAACGGTGGCAACACACCACCACGCTACCACTGCAGTAACGGTGGCAACAAACCACCACGCTACCACTGCAGTAACGGTGGCAACAGACCACCACGCTAACGCTGCAGTAACGGTGGCAACACACCACCACGCTACCACTGCAGTAACGGTGGCAACACACCACCGCGCTAACGCTGCAGTAACGGTGGCAACACACCACCGCGCTAACGCTGCAGTAACGGTGGCAACACACCACCACGCTACCACTGCAGTAACGGTGGCAACACACCACCGCGCTAACGCTGCAGTAACGGTGGCAACAGACCACCACGCTAACGCTGCAGTAACGGTGGCAACAGACCACCACGCTAACGCTGCAGTAACGGTGGCAACACACCAACACGCTACCACTGCTGTAACGGTGGCAACACACCACCGCGCTAACGCTGCAGTAACGGTGGCAACACACCACCACGCTAACGCTGCAGTAACGGTGGCAACACACCACCACGCTAACGCTGCAGTAACGGTGGCAACAGACCACCACGCTAACGCTGCAGTAACGGTGGCAACACACCACCACGCTAACGCTGCAGTAACGGCAGCAACAGACCACCCTGCTACCACTGCAGTAACGGTGGCAACAGACCACCACGCTAACACTGCAGTAACGGTGGCAACACACCACCACGCTAACGCTGCAGTAACGGTGGCAACACACCACCACGCTAACGCTGCAGTAACGGTGGCAACACACCACCACGCTAACGCTGCAGTAACGGTGGCAACACACCACCACGCTAACGCGGCAGTAACGGTGGCAACACACCACCACGCTAACGCTGCAGTAACGGTGGCAACACACCACCACGCTAACGCTGCAGTAACGGTGGCAACACACCACCACTCTAACACTGCAGTAACGGTGGCAACACACCACCACGCTAACGCTGCAGTAACGGTGGCAACACACCACCACGCTAACGTAGCAGTAACGGTGGCATCAGACCACCACGCTGCCACTGCAGTAACGGTGGTAACACCACCACGCTAACGCTGCAGTAACGGTGGCAACACACCACCACGCTACCACTGCAGTAACGGTGGCAACACACCACCACGCTAACGCTGCAGTAACGGTGGCAACAGACCACCACGCTAACGCAGCAGTAACGGTGGCAACAGACCACCACGCTAACGCTGCAGTAACGGTGGCAACAGACCACCACGCTAACGCTGCAGTAACGGTGGCAACAGACCACCACGCTAACGCTGCAGTAACGGTGGCAACAGACCACCACGCTAACACAGCAGTAACGGTGGCAACAGACCACCACGCTAACGCTGCAGTAACGGTGGCAACAGACCACCACGCTAACGCTGCAGTAACGGTGGCAACAGACCACCACGCTAACGCTGCAGTAACGGTGGCAACAGACCACCACGCTAACGCTGCAGTAACGGTGGCAACACACCACCACGCTAACGCTGCAGTAACGGTGGCAACACACCACCACGTTAACGCAGCAGTAACGGTGGCAACAGACCACCACGCTAACGCTGCAGTAACGGTGGCAACACACCACCACGCTAACGCTGCAGTAACGGTGGCAACAGACCACCACGCTAACGCTGCAGTAACGGTGGCAACAGACCACCACGCTACCACTGCAGTAACGGTGGCAACACACCACCACGCTAACGCTGCAGTAACGGTGGCAACACACCACCACGCTACCACTGCAGTAACGGTGGCAACACACCACCACGCTAACGCTGCAGTAACGGTGGCAACACACCACCACGCTAACGCTGCAGTAACGGTGGCAACAGACCACCACGCTAACGCTGCAGTAACAGTGGCAACACACCACCACGCTAACGCTGCAGTAACGGTGGCAACACACCACCACGCTAACGCTGCAGTAACGGTGAGAACAGACCACCACGCTAACGTAGCAGTAACGGTGGCAACAGACCACCACGCTAACGCTGCAGTAACGGTGGCAACAGACCACCACGCTACCACTGCAGTAACGGTGGCAACACACCACCACGCTAACGCTGCAGTAACGGTGGCAACACACCACCACGCTAACGCTGCAGTAACGGTGGCAACACACCACCACGCTACCACTGCAGTAACGGTGGCAACACACCACCACGTTAACGCTGCAGTAACGGTGGCAACAGACCACCACGCTACCACTGCAGTAACGGTGGTAACACACCACCACGCTAACGCAGCAGTAACTGTGGCAACAGACCACCACGCTAACGCTGCAGTAACGGTGGCAACAGACCACCACGCTACCACTGCAGTAACGGTGGCAACACACCACCACGCTAAAGCTGCAGTAACGGTGGCCACACACCACCACGCTAACGCTGCAGTAACGGTGGCAACAGACCACCACGCTACCACTGCAGTAACGGTGACAACACACCACCACGCTAACGCTGCAGTAACGGTGGCATCAGACCACCACGCTGCCACTGCAGTAACGGTGGTAACACACCACCACGCTAACGCTGCAGTAACGGTGGCAACACACCAACACGCTACCACTGCAGTAACGGTGGCAACACACCACCACGCTAACGCTGCAGTAACGGTGGCAACACACCACCACGCTAACGCTGCAGTAACGGTGGCAACAGACCACCACGCTAACGCTGCAGTAACGGTGGCAACAGACCACCACGCTAACGCTGCAGTAACGGTGGCAACAGACCACCCCGCTACCGCTGCAGTAACGGTGGCAACACACCACCACGCTAACGCTGCAGTAACGGTGACAACACACCACCACGCTAACGCTGCAGTAACGGTGGCAACACACCACCACGCTACCACTGCAGTAACGGTGGCAACACACCACCACGCTAACGCTGCAGTAACGGTGGCAACAGACCACCACGCTACCACTGCAGTAACGGTGGTAACACACCACCACGCTAACGCTGCAGTAACCGTGGCAACACACCACCACGCTAACGCTGCAGTAACGGTGGCAACACACCACCACGTTAACGCTGCAGTAACGGTGGCAACAGACCACCACGCTACCACTGCAGTAACGGTGGTAACACACCACCACGCTAACGCTGCAGTAACGGTGGCAACAGACCACCACGCTACCACTGCAGTAACGGTGGCAACACACCACCACGCTAACGCTGCAGTAACGGTGGCCACACACCACCACGCTAACGCTGCAGTAACGGTGGCAACAGACCACCACGCTACCACTGCAGTAACGGTGGCAACACACCACCACGCTAACGCTGCAGTAACGGTGGCATCAGACCACCACGCTGCCACTGCAGTAACGGTGGTAACACACCACCACGCTAACGCTGCAGTAACGGTGGCAACACACCACCACGCTACCACTGCAGTAACGGTGGCAACACACCACCACGCTAACGCTGCAGTAACGGTGGCAACACACCACCACGCTAACGCTGCAGTAACGGTGGCAACAGACCACCACGCTAACGCTGCAGTAACGGTGGCAACAGACCACCACGCTAACGCTGCAGTAACGGTGGCAACAGACCACCACGCTACCACTGCAGTAACGGTGGCAACACACCACCACGCTAACGCTGCAGTAACGGTGACAACACACCACCACGCTAACGCTGCAGTAACGGTGGCAACACACCACCACGCTACCACTGCAGTAACGGTGGCAACACACCACCACGCTAACGCTGCAGTAACGGTGGCAACAGACCACCACGCTACCACTGCAGTAACGGTGGCAACACACCACCACCTAACGCTGCAGTAACCGTGGCAACACACCACCACGCTAACGCTGCAGTAACGGTGGCAACACACCACCACGCTAACGCTGCAGTAACGGTGGCAACACACCACCACGCTAACGCTGCAGTAACGGTGACAACACACCACCACGCTAACGCTGCAGTAACAGTGGCATCAGACCACCACGCTGCCATTGCAGTAACGGTGGTAACACACCACCACGCTAACGCTGCAGTAACGGTGGCAACACACCACAACGCTACCACTGCAGTAACGGTGGCAACACACCACCACGCTAACGCTGCAGTAACGGTGGCAACACACCACCACGCTAACGCTGCAGTAACGGTGGCAACAGATCACCACGCTAACGCTGCAGTAACGGTGGCAACAGACCACCACGCTAACGCTGCAGTAACGGTGGCAACAGACCACCCCGCTACCACTGCAGTAACGGTGGCAACACACCACCACGCTAACGCTGCAGTAACGGTGACAACACACCACCACGCTAACGCTGCAGTAACGGTGGCAACACACCACCACGCTACCACTGCAGTAACGGTGGCAACACACCACCACGCTAACGCTGCAGTAACGGTGGCAACAGACCACCACGCTACCACTGCAGTAACGGTGGTAACACACCACCACGCTAACGCTGCAGTAACCGTGGCAACACACCACCACGCTAACGCTGCAGTAACGGTGGCAACACACCACCACGTTAACGCTGCAGTAACGGTGGCAACAGACCACCACGCTACCACTGCAGTAACGGTGGTAACACACCACCACGCTAACGCAGCAGTAACGGTGGCAACAGACCACCACGCTAACGCTGCAGTAACGGTGGCAACAGACCACCACGCTACCACTGCAGTAACGGTGGCAACACACCACCACGCTAACGCTGCAGTAACGGTGGCCACACACCACCACGCTAACGCTGCAATAACGGTGGCAACAGACCACCACGCTACCACTGCAGTAACGGTGGCAACACACCACCACGCTAACGCTGTAGTAACGGTGGCATCAGACCACCACGCTGCCACTTCAGTAACGGTGGTAACACACCATCACGCTAACGCTGCAGTAACGGTGGCAACACACCACCACGCTACCACTGCAGTAACGGTGGCAACACACCACCACGCTAACGCTGCAGTAACGGTGGCAACACACCACCACGCTAACGCTGCAGTAACGGTGGCAACAGACCACCACGCTAACGCTGCAGTAACGGTGGCAACAGACCACCACGCTAACGCTGCAGTAACGGTGGCAACAGACCACCACGCTACCCCTGCAGTAACGGTGGCAACACACCACCACGCTAACGCTGCAGTAACGGTGACAACACACCACCACGCTAACGCTGCAGTACCGGTGGCAACACACCACCACGCTACCACTGCAGTAACGGTGGCAACACACCACCACGCTAACGCTGCAGTAACGGTGGCAACACACCACCACGCTACCACTGCAGTAACGGTGGTAACACACCACCACGCTAACGCTGCAGTAACGGTGGCAACACACCACCACGCTAACGCTGCAGTAACCGTGGCAATACACCACCACGCTAACGCTGCAGTAACGGTGGCAACACACCACCACGCTAACGCTGCAGTAACGGTGGCAACAGACCACCACGCTAACGCTGCAGTAACGGTGGCAACACACCACCACGCTAACGCTGCAGTAACGGTGGCTGCCACGCATTTTTCCGATTAAACTTCAACGCTGCCGCCTCATGACTTTTATGCCGCAATTCAGGCTATGGGTTCATCGCTTCAATTAAAAAGAATAAAAATTCAGCACCCTTCGCTGAAACCATGAAAGCTACAGATTTTATTCACTGTGGATGATATGAGAACAACTCTCGTGCCTGGAATGAGCTTTCTTGGCTGGCCAAACGATGTTCAATGAGCTCTTGGTATCGCAGCATTTCAGTACAGAGCCATACCTTGACTGTGACAGCAGTCGTACGAAATCAATATCACAGCTCGAGTTTTTTTCACGGAAAGGGGATTTTTAAATTCAGGTGCAGTCACGTGACACCGCGATCTATAATTCCTCATTGAGCCAGCACAGCACGGCCGTCACAAGCGGAGCTACATTCGTGCAGATCAAATGAGGACACGCAGCTTCAGGTGTGTTCCTGCGTTGGTCTCTGTTGTTCAAAGTAGGTAGAAATTTTTACTTTTCCATATGAATTCAGCTGAAATCTATGTCTAAAGGCATGTAATAACTAATCAAAGCATTTTTCATCAATGCATCACTTGCATTGTACATTGATGTATTTTTTATCTGTATTTATACGCATTATTAAACTTTGAATAACTCAATAAATGTAATACATTGTGCATGTTTTTCCTCAATCATTTGTTCGGCAATTGACGGGCATCATAAAGCCCATTATCGATTAAGGATCTCGACGCTAAAACATTTTAAAACCAAAGGTTTTTTTTATCATCTTAATTGAAAATAGGCTGTTTTTCATCATTTTCTTTCTAACTACTGTACTGAATGACCTATATGATTTGGAAAAGGGGGCACGAAAATTCGTTAATGCTTTTTTAACTACCAGTAACCGTGTAACTGTTCAGGAAGTGGAAATCAAATTTGTGATTTTTGTTAGTGCAACTTTCGTGTAAGCAAGGGTGCATTAGACAAGGCTAGCGGTAAATAACATTCTCATATTTGTCAGAGCTGCTCGGAGACAGAGATGAATGAAGATAGAGATGAAAATCAAACTTGTGATTTTTGTTAGTGCAACTTTGGTGCGCGATACTACTTTGCGATACTACAACGCGATACAACAACGCGATACTACTTTGGTGCGTTAGTGCAACTTTGGTGCGCGCAACTTTGGCGCGCGGAGACAGAGATGAAAATCAAATTTGTGTTTTTTGTTAGTGCAACTTTCGTTTAAGCAAAGGTGCATTCGACTAGGCTAGCAGTAAATAACATTCTCATATTTGTCAGGGCTGCTCGGAGACAGAGATGAATGACATCAGGTGATAAATCCTCGAGTTTAATCCAAAGCCCACATGAATCTTTGAAGTTAGACCGTACTTGTAGCCTGTCAGATCAAGCCTCAAGTACAAACCTCTCAATTCAAACCGTTCTGTTAAGGAAATAGATTTTCAATGATGACTCGATGCATCAGTCAGAAGAGGTGTTTACTATTTAAGGCTGGGCAACTGCCTCGCTCAAATGCAACTTCAGGCAGGTCTTGTCATTAATATTCGCATATACGTTTCTGAACAAAGGGTTACGCCTCAAGAAATTCTTTGCCCATTTTATGGATACTGTTCCAGTGAAACTTTACGCTATTGGTTCGTTTTTCCAATTTAGGGTCATATTGCTTTTGAAATTCTTCATTCAATTGAGGGTTACTGCTTCAGTGATTCTTCATTCAACAGAAGGTTACTGCTTCAGTGATTCTTCATTCAACAGAAGGTTGCTGCTTCAGAGATTCTCTATTCAACAGAAGGTTGCTGCTTCAGAGATTCTCTATTCAACAGAAGGTTACTGCTTCAGAGATTCTCTATTCAACAGAAGGTTGCTGCTTCAGGGATTCTCTATTCAACAGAAGGTTGCTGCTTCAGAGATTCTGTATTCAACAGAAGGTTGCTGCTTCAGGGATTCTCTATTAAACAGAAGGCTACTGCTTCAAAGATTCTCTATTGAACAGAAGGTTACTGCTTCAGAGATTCTCTATTGAACAGAAGGCTACTGCTTCAAAGAGACTCTAATCAACAGAGGGTTACTGCTTCGGTGTGAACTGTTTTTTAACGCTCAGCCACCGTTAGTGATGTTAGATATTAAAATTGGCAGCTGACTACGGATGAATTTCAACATGTATTACACTGCAGAGTGTCGTGTTAACTGCAGGGGAGAATACAAAACAGAGACCATCCATGAAGTATGATTTAGTTAGCTCGTCACATCATGGAACGGACTACCATCGGTCAGGTGGGACTTCAGGCTCACTTAATCTGAAATAAAAAGCTAAATTAGTCCGTGCCAAAGATTCTTAATTTGTTTAAACATTTCGGTAATTCTTGTTTTTGTTTTAAAGTTGTTGTGCCCACTTTACTTGAGATTTTTACGCCTCTTCATGCCAACACTTTGTGATCAATTGCATTTCGCATCATAAAATTCGAATCACCTTCGCCAAAAACTCAAAAAGTCGAAGCAGTTTTCAAAAATTTAAGTCCGCGAAAAATGCTTTGTCCATGAAGTTTTTTCCCGTAAACGTTACAGGAGACATTACTAATACATTTCTTACTCTCTCGCATTTCGACTACAAATGTACTCAACTATACTGTTGATTTAATTTATAACTGCGTAGAGGAGAAACGATGCATGCTAGGTGATGAGCAAATCAATTACATAAATCGAAGCAATGGTCCAGACGGTGCAATATTTTACAGTTATTGACAATTGGACGCCAGGTTTGAAAGTAGATAAAGTGGTGTGAAATAAAACGGAGAAAACTTATTAGTACTCTTCAGTCTTCACAAAGAAAAGAAAAACAATACATTTCTAAAAACTTGTTACAAAAGTTCAACATGTGGGTTTTTAGATATTTTTTGACGAAATTGGCCTTCCATGTAGTTGGTGGAAAAACGACAATAATTACTGTAATATATCCATTCCATTAGTAGAATCAATTGAAAGAAACCAGTAAAAATATACTATTGTAGTTCGCTGTATGTTTCAAAAACCATGGAAAGAAATGAAACACTCTACCAAGCGAAGAGACGGGAACTCACAATAAGTATTCTGTTATCAATCACGATGGTTGAGTCTTATCATGTCGCTTCAGAAATTTATGTACACGAGAAATAATTCTTGAAGTACACAACTTAAATTAGGCACCGTTCTTCAGACAACATTCAGCCACCTCGTTTTTATTCAAAGGCGTCGGTTACTGGATCATTAAGTACAGGAGACATGAATACAGGAAATAAAATTACTTACGTTTACTCCGGCGAATTATTTAAGAGGCTGCAATCACGTACACAAGATACATAAATAATACAAACACGGGCACAACTGAGTTATCGGACATTGCGCCGATATAGTTGCGTAAACAATTTTACAACGATCAAATAATAAGGTAAAAACGTTCACAATAATGAAAGATACATGTAAAAATTATTTGCAGTGCTAAATATCGTATCACTGCAACCGAAAGTAAAGGGTGCAAAGAACTTAATTACTCGACATCAGCAGTGACCGGACACAAAAAATTTATAAAATTTGTTTCATTTCACTGTATGAGTAAATTCAATTTTCATTTCATTTCCATGAGGCTCGAAACCTTTATTTACACTTTTCAATAGAATGCGCCCCTGATGAAGTATTTGCCGGCCCCCCGTTTTGGTAATAGATCAGTAATTTCTATGAAAATATGATACATAAAATGCAATTCAACCTCTCTGAGTTTTACATGTTTCTTATCACAAAAGGTCTAAGTTCACCAACAAACCATGAGACGTAAACAATAGCTGTGGCAAGGTTCATTATGCAATTGAGAGCAGCAAGTTTACATTTATTTTTTTCTAAATTTTACTACAGACACGAAGGTTGAAAGATTATAAACACTACAAATACTATCATACTCGTATTGAGAATAAATAAATATTGAGTATAAATACTACAAATACTATCATACTCGTATTGAGAAATTCCCTGAAGAATAGTCTCTTCTTATATTCACACAAGAGCTAAGGCTTTCACTTCACAGGCAGTCGTTGATATTGTTAAAGATATTGTGGATGGAAGTGGAAAATTTTGCATCTAAGACTAAGTAAATAGGCATTTCGGAATCTTGAAACTACTTTTTGTCCACAGATCGACAAGTACCTAGTAACCAGCTTGAAGGAATTGTTTTATGACATACAAAATTTTATTCTAATTTTCTACCAAAATAGTGCTGGCACAGAAGATTCTATTAAAGTCATAAACTTTTTTATAATATAAGTGAACAAAAATGAAATATTTCCAAAAAGCATGTAAAAAAGAAACAGAAATTGACGTCTTGGATATTAGAAGCTCCTTCCTGTAAAACTTCTTATACATAACTCGTAGAAGTAACGCAAAAGGTATATTGTTACCTAAGGCAGTGGTTGAAAAACAAATGCAAGCAAGCAATGTAACCGAAATATTTGCTGTGTATTAAGAAAGAAAGGACCTAATACACTCAAATGAACAGACTAAAATACCCTCTTTATTTAGATGGTTTCAAGTAATGAGAGAGGATTGGCGAAATAAAATTTATAGAAAACATTGTAAAGTACGCACGTCTAAAATAAATAAGCAAACATATACGCAGAAATAAACTTCAATGCTTGTGCGAAAAATGAGTGAAGAGATTGGTTTATGAATCTTAAGCTCAGAATACGCTCATTCTTCATTTGTTTTTTTATATTTGGGATACATCAACGTAGAACGCTCTGTTGGGTACCGACAAATCTCTTTTTAAAGCCGTGCGCTAAAGTATTCATTGTATTTACTGAAATACAGAATTACTTTTGACGAGGAATTTAATCCTAAACAGTCACGGAGCGTTTAGTGAATGTGTTCGTCATGATTTCCTGTTTTTTGCATTAAAATGGAGCATTCCATTCTGCTGCATGATACTCGCGACTGCACAGTAGCGTGAGGTTTTCGAAGTAGGTCTGGTAAAAAATGCAATGTAGCGATGCGGAAATGCACAATGCATAGATATTTCTGGATTACAGAGTTTGAAACGTTGATTTTAAAGCAGCAATGAGCAGATTTAAGGTTAACGGACGATCGTTGAGTTTGACCGTCAAGCAATGTAGAACAGAGAGATATTCCAGAATGTTATATTCTGTGACCGAAATTCGAAATGGCGTTAAACGTTCGCCTTGAGTTATTTTACATTTTGAGAATTTTTTATACGCTAAAGAAGCTTATAACACAATACAGCTCCAGAAACTGACAGAGTATGTAAAAATTTTTTTTTGAATGGAATTACGTAAAATCTGAAGGTTACTTGATCACATAATAAAAGAATAACAACTATTCCTCATAATTCAACAGCAAAATCACGCATATTTTATAGAGAAAATGGACATTTCACTTAAGCATGAAAAGATTTCTAATCTATCATTGACATGAGACGAACTTTTTTATTTAGGAAAGGGAAAATTTTACGGTGTAAGCCAGGTGAAAAGTACCGGTTCGTTGTCTTATGTTTGTGTCGTCCCAGACGCACCTTGGGAGATGCTTTGGAGTCTGGAGCGTCAGAAGTTTTGCACAAATTGATAATTTTCCCACTACTCATTTTAGCAGAACGCGCCTAACTTATTCAATGCTGGAGAATGCATATTAAAGAGCAGATTTGGAGCCGCAGAGCTCGATTGAGGACATTTAAGAAACGCAGTTAAAAATTAAATTTGAATGAATGAAAAACAGTCGAGTCTCGCCGTGCGTTCCTTAATTTTCGTCGTAACAGACTGCACAGCAGCGATAAGATCCTGTCTGCTAGTTTACCCTGAATACAACACGTAATACACGCAATTAGAAATTTAGTTGCGCAGGGCTAGCCTCATTAATATGGTTGCAATTATCAATTAATGAAAGCGCTAATTAACGGCCACAAAAGGCTTCATCAAACATAATTGTTAACGTGGTACGGCTTGCCGTTGACGTCCTCGAATCAAATATGATTTCGTCCCACGAGAACTTTCTCATATGAGAGGGAGGTGAACATTTTTTTTATGGATGCCACTAATTACGACGTCATTTGCTTGAATCGCTATTGATGAATGTTGTGAATGGAACACATTACGCGTGGCTCGTAGAAGATAATTCCAAGTTTATCAGATCTGTGAATCTACGAAAGCTATAACAACCAAATGGAAACGCTTGTATCGAAAACGCAATGCCAAAATATATGATTAAATATGAAGAAAAAATGCGCTCGTATTGCGGCTCACTATTCCCTAATGTTCAATGTTAATTTTGCAAACACATTTGCGCAATTCATGTTTTTTTTAAAGATGTTTGTGTGGTGGCATTTGCGTGCGAGAGACAGCAGGATGCCGAAGAACTTTTCCTAAGCAGCCTTAATGAGGAACCAGGCTTAGAGTTTTTTTCGATGCTAATTGATGCATGATTCAGATAATTTTATGCTCTTTGGGACCACGAATCATCAATAACCATTCATATACTCGAACATATGTTCACAGACTTCTTAATTTCAAGGAAAATTTTCTCCTCCATGGGCGTAAACTCTTCTTCAATTTACGCATCTTATGCTCGTATTCTGATATAGTCTCTAGTATGGTATGATGTATTGGTGATGTATTGGTATTGGTTGCTGATACACAAGTAGTGTGGAATAGGCCGCATAGTAACACGATGCGAAACTGCCACTAGAATAAGATACAGTTAGTGAAGAGTAATCTTCATAATTTATTTTCTTCGAAGTAATCTTCATAATCACAGTGACATGGGACACATGCAGGCTACAGACTTTTGCCACGCGTTCGGGAGCGGGAGATATACGAGTACGAAGCCACACTCTATAAATTGAATGGGATTCCTTGTTAGAAACGCACTTCCTCGCTTGAATAATGATTCGGTGCATCATCATTTTTTAGGAGCAACAGACTTCTATTCTATATTATAAAAACTTTCCTTTATTAAGTTCCTGAAGCATTATGAGGTTACAGTAAGAGATATTTCTGAGTGACATTAGAGATATTGAGGAAACTCTGACTGAAATGTGAATGGATCCTTATTTCCTTATTTGATTAGTCCTTCATTTTCCATGGCTTGCCTTTAAATCTGATATAATTATGATTAAAAACAAGAACAATTTTAAATTATATCTCTTGAAACAGATTTTGTCAAAGATCCTGAAACAGAAAACATTCGTAGCTATTAATTTTTTACCCACTCTGAACCCACAGACTGAAGCTTGAAAAGTCACTTCAAACCTGTAACTAGAGTTGATCTAAAAATCAGTTAATTTTCTGAAATATGACCCATTAGCTACACGAACACAAGCTGCCACACAAAGTAGACGCTATCACTAGCCATCAAAGTCTTTATTTTCTCTCTTCACTCAAAGTAGACGCTATCACAAGCCATCAAAGTCTTCATTTTTTCCTTGACTCAAAGCAAACGCTATCACAAGCTATCAAAGTCTTCATTGTTTCCTATCACTCAAAGTAGACGCTATCACAAGCCATCAAGTTTTTCATTTTTTCTCCTCCCTCAAAGTTTGGAGCCGACGCGCGTGCGACTCGCAGTGCGCGCGTACCAGCGCTTGAGTTCGCCGGACCTTGCGGCTTACGATGCTTCGGGCACCCAAGAAATATGGAGGAGCGTCGCGTAAAACATACGTGGTTCAAGAGACCCTCGCAGCTTCGGAAACAAAAGGAAATTTATGGGTGACGCCAGCCATAATTCGCACCTCTGCTCTGATACAGACGGACGGGCTGCTCCGATACCAAAGACGGGTCCAGACTTCGGGCTTTAGGGACTTCGTATTTTTTTCGCCCGCTGGCACTAACGACAGTGAGCTACGCACTAGCAACACCAAGAGGCACATGAACTAAATTTGTCTGAGACTGCATAGTGAGCTTAAAACCTCGTACCTAAGTATTTGCTGTTCATGGTATTAAACTCTATAGTTTGCTTTTGCTTTCGCACCAATCTAGAGTCAATCCTGATTTGAAACGACTGCAAAAAATATCTTCCTAGGAAGCATAGAATTTTCTTCGATGGCTGTCTCTACAGCTGGTTAGATTTACAAGTTTTCCCCAAACAGTTGTACTACAGTTTTAAAATATTAGATCGCCTTGATTTTATGGCTAGAAGTATTATTTAAGGTGACAAAGTTTTCGTTTCCACAGAAAAGGCCATCAAATATATGCTGATCGTGGGAGGAACTTAATTCCACATTTTTTTACGAAAATTGGGAAAAAGCACTCCCACACACCACGCGTTGGAAAGGCGGTAGGACAAGCAAAAATGTGGTACGCAACGCAGCTCTGTGAGCTCAAAACTTGGGGATAAACCAGGAGGGGTGGGTCCAAATTAGAGAAAGTTGGTTGGCAATCCTTACGGCGGGGCTACATAACATGTTTATTTCACGTTGTTTAAAGTAAGCGCAAAATGAATTCTAACAAAGCTAGAAAAATACTAAGCGTGCACACTGCACACACATGCTGTATATTGAAGAACATCATGAACTGCATTCTTACGCAGACAAATCGTAAATAAAAACACTAAGGCTGCTCCTAATAGTGCCCACCCTTTGTACATAGTTTCCTCTTGATTTTAGTAATAGTATTTTTTAGTTCTGTGTTTATTTCCCGTATATTTTTATCTATTCATCTTAGTTTTGTTCTTTTCAGACAACTTGCACTGATGATGAGCCTGGTGCTTGAAACGTTTACCTTTTAAAATCCGACAGCAATAAATAATTTTAACAATGTTGACTTTGAGAGTAGCAGCCTTGGTGTTTTTATTTGCTGCATAATGCTTGCGTACATGTGTAGACGTGGTGTTCATGTGTAACTGAGCATTCATGAAAATTTTGTGAATTCAGTGAAAACTATTTTTAAGATTTTATTATGGTCCCATGAATTTATTTAGTGAATGCACGAAATTTTTAGTATTTTACCTGGAGTGAATCTGGTGAATCTTTATTTAGTGTAAATTGAAGTTGGTCAAAAACCCTGTCCTTGTGGATCAACGAGAAAATTTGTTCATGCCAATGAAGAAACCTTTCAGTTTAAAGGATGTTCAAACTTCTATCGAAATTCGTTTCACAAAATATTTCCTTAGTTGTTGCTGACGAAAAGCAAGCAGCAGAGGCGTAAAATCAATTTAGTTTCTAGTTACCCCCACCTCAGTCTCACTGAACCTATCGACAATTTTACACCTAAAATTTCCAGTAACATAACCTTCTCAACGTAGAGACTACATATAAACCCAAAATATGCACAACAATTACGTGTTTTCATTTTCAAAATCAAATTTAAGTTTTCCAATTTTATTTTCCCCAAACCTTTGAAACTGCACCCCTGGTACCACACTCACATATTCTCATCCTGCAACTAATTTGTCTATTTCTCCAGCTAATTAGGTAGGAACGTACGTATATTGGGTTGAGTATTCCACCTCCAACATCATGGAGTAAATGCGAACAAGTCCTGCTTCAATTTAAAACAAACCTTATCACCCACCAGTGCATTACTACGTGCGTGGGAAAGGGTACATCTGCCTTATTCTAAGCCACAGCTGCTCAGGGAGATGTGCGTGTCTGATATAAATTCCAAGACTGTTCATGGACGTCGCTGTGTACGCAGCAACCGAAAACAAAGAGCACCCTCGATCTGGCAGCTGTTCAGACAAGCTTGTGTCCATTAAATCTAATGCTCTGTCTGTCCTCATCATTTGCTGGAGTGCCCCTCGTGTTCACATTAATAACTCTTCCCTCTGTGACCTGTCGCTACCAGAGGGGCTTGCTTGCTTGTTTTCACAACGTGCTTTACAAACACAACGCTCCGAGGAAACATTGTGTCATCAAAATCAAATTTGACGAGATTAATCGTGTCTACCTCCTCGTACACAAGCAGGATAATTGCTTTCCCGTACACTCCTGCTTTCAAAATGTTGGTTTCTCGTTAGCGTCTCTCATCAAATGCGAAAGGGGGAAAGTCTCACATGCTTACGATTAGAGAATGTACTCATACCTCAAAGTTCTTGGCTCAGTTCCTTATCACTGCGTAGAATTTTACTAGCTAAAAGTTGGACAGTAATTCAATAAAAAACTGTGTTGTATTTACTTTAAATTTTGACTTGAAATTTCAAAATTTCAGCTAAAATTCATTAATTTAATGGTAACTGCATCAAATCAACTAGTGTTGTGTTTTACCAGGGCGTTTCTGTTCATAAGTGCTCCAGCGGAACGTTTATTTTCTAATTCAATTATTGAGGTTAACAATGGCATCCATTTATTCTCACCCTGACCTTCTCTCGCAGTCATGGCACAATTCAGAGGAATTAAAATAAACTGATTTAATGAAAAAAGTTCCTTCCATTCTTTATTATGCGGTATTTTTCTTCAATTTCGTGTATCAACACTGAGGTTAAGTAAATTGTTTACGTATTGCTGCCCTAGCCAGAGTGAATAAGTTATGAAATCGCCATGTATTTTTAGTTCACTCTCAGTTATATTTTTAGCAATTTTTTCATCAGGGAATAATTTGAAGTGAAATTCTGCGCCTATAACATATTTTACGAAGAGATAAATTGTTTATTTCCTTCAAAAATGGCACACAAAATGCAAAATTTGGGATTTTCAAAATGCCTGAACATAAAAATCCGAAGTAAGTAAAAGTTCATCTGTATTCAACAGCCAAGTCAATGTTTGGACGAAAGAAGGAGAGTGAAACATGAAAACCTGTTCTCATGGCTATGTTATTCTATAAGGTTGAGAAAGCTGATAGATAACATTACTACTGAGGAAAAACGCCTGGGTGAAAATGTTCCTTGAGTTCAAACTTCTGCCATAGCTGTTGATATTGTTTAATGTATACTGTTGAAAATATAAACATGAGATTTCTTAAATTTCTCAGTACAAAATTCGGCGTAGCTAATCCGTATAAATTAAACAAACTGTATTCCATTACTTATGACGCTAGTTGGAAGCATAATACTGAATTTTGAAAACTCCTCACTATAAAATTCCTTTATTCTAATTGGTGGAAATAAATCAACTGGTATTCTGATACCTAAGAAAACGGTTTAATTACTTCAAGTAATGGAGTAAAGACGTATTCTTTTACTTCACTGTATGGAGAAAAAGAAAAGACATAGAGTACTCAAATGTATAGACGAAAATACCTTAACTGATTTTCAAACACAGGAGAAGGGTTGGAATACAAAATTTTCCAGAAAGAATTGTACAACACGCACGTTTAAATCAGAGAAACAAACGTATGCACTGAAATAAATATCTATGCTTGGTAGTAGCACAATGTGTGAGAATAGGTGAGGTAATTAATTCGTTCATGAATCCAGAGCCAAAAATCACATTAATTTTCATTTACTTGTCTATGGTGTGGGATAAAGAGCGTACGACGCTCACTGGGCAGAGAAAAATCTTTTTACTAGAGCAGTGGGCCAGTATGATAATAAAAATGTACTAATTGTATTTACAAAACTGCACGAGTTGTTTTTGCTGAATAATTCTATACAAGTTGGTTCCAGAACGTTTAATGAACGTAATCGCCAAGATTTCTATTCTTGATATAAAATTGAAAACTCTGTTCTGGAGCCTTGAATAATGAGCTGCAGAGGCATAAATAAGCTAGTTTTTTATTTCCTGATTAAAAAATCGCTAAAAGTAAGAGGCAGTCAGTGCACATAAAACATTTTAGGTTTCTCTTTCTCTCGTTTTTCCAAAAAATAGCAAACACAAATTAGTACATAAGATAAAATAAAAATAGCGCGGTAGATTGGTATCGTTCAGAGGTAACATATAGCTACAAAATTCTACACATACATTATCAATGAACGTAACTGTTACCGGTTATCTAAAAAATTGAGCTTCTGTTCCAAAGTTTCATTTTAGCTTGTAATTTGGAGCTCCACTTCATTAAAGCAAAAATAATTCACTGAAGTTAACAACGAAGTTTGAAAATTTTCAAAGTTGGAAAGCCTTTGTTGTTTTAGATAAATCAATTACATTCGCGCCAGTGAAACATTCAGGTGTCATTCATAAGTCACATATCTACTCCGTTGTGATGTGTCAGACAATTTTATGCGATTGGATCGTGAATATTTTACGTCACACCCTATGCTCCATACAAGCGAAATTCACCGTAGTAATTGTTAGCACGACTAATTAAGTGGAGCACATTGTTCTGCAAAAAAATTTTCACCGACAGTCGAATTTTTAATCTTACGTGATGTGCTCAATGTGCACTTTTTCCCATGGCTATCGAATCATTCAATGGAACTATTCCAAGCGAAGCTCAGCCGTTGTCCTGCGAGAAAAAAATTTGTGGGCGAAGGACAATCGCAGCCTTCCAAGTCGACCCCATCCATATTCTGGACGACGAAAGGCTTCGCTGAGGTGAGCGTTTCGGTTCCTGAAGATAGGATTTCGTATTAAAAAATAGCGAGATGTCCTCTGAAGGCACCCGGAGGAGGCCCAGGGTAACCTTATGACCCAGCACCGGGTGCTCGCTAAGCCGCTGTCGGGGCATTAATCCCCGGACTCACTTCTGTTGTTTATTTTAGTGGCAGTGTGGCCAGACGTTGGGGCGCAGCGTCACTTTACTTCCTCGGGGCCCTGCTACTTCTATGACTTTTTTTCTTACCCTTTAAATGCACAGGGAGCGTCGTGGGAACAGATGTTGTAGGGAAATCCTTGTGCGCGTTCAGTCGATTTCATTTCCGACTAGATTCTGAAAGAACGAAGTAGGTTAGCCAGCTTCATGCTACAAGATGCTTCGAAATAGTCATGAAACTAAAGCTTAAATTTCGAGTGATCTTTGAATTCCGAACCCGTTTTTATTCCACAACGACAAGCAATTTTCAAATAATCACGGAACAATGACGTCTCTATGCCAACAAAATTTAAACTCTGCCTGCTCGACTCCCTGCCCCGAGCGTCTACTATCCCAGAAAGCTCTTCACCAGACCGGAAAGGCACAAACACCATTTAAGATTTTTCACCAATTTCCTTACCAGTTTTCACTTGAAAGACTTCAAAGCTTGGCTAGGTGCCGATAAAGTCATATTTTTTCCCCATGGTATTCCAGCGAACACCATATTGTTATTCTGAAACTTCAGTTGAACGAAAGGCAGGAACCGTAACCTCATCGTAACGAAGTATGCAACATGACCCGTGCTCTAGAAGTGAACTTCGATTTCATAGCACCTTGATGTTAAGAAGTCATTAGGATCGAAAAACCAGGATTTGATGAGGAAATTTCAAACATCTCAGGTTGGCTGATCACTTCAGCATGCCAACGACACAATTCGTTAACTTTACCTACGATTGAACTAAGTAAGGCTACAGTAATATTTGCACTATTGCGGCAATATTGGTTCTATGGCAGCAATATTAGTATTATTGCGGGAATATTGGTTCCATCGCGACCATATTGACAATCTCAGGATTATTGGTACTATCGTGGCAATGTTGGTACAATCGCAGCAACATTGTATTATCCTGTTTTTATTGGTATTATTGCGGTTTATATTGACATTATCAGTTTATATTATCAGTTCGTATTATCGCTGTAAAATTGGTACTGCAGCAGTAACATTGGTACTGTAGCTTTTTAATTTGATTACGATCATTCATTGCAACCAGTCAGTCTGCCTTAAGAGGTCAAACGTAAGGAGATCGAAACGCCCATACAACAAATTGAAATCCCACCACGCGTTTAATTTCTTACGGTGTTTTATTCGGCACTCTATTTTCTGAAAAAGTTTGAGCAGTTATGAATATGTAAGCCACGAATGAGATATTTTCACTACCTGTTTCAAAAGAGGCACTCAAAAACTCGCAATTTATCAGAGGTTGAGCTTGTGATGTAAACAAATCTAATTGCGTTGTCTCAAGGTTTAATATAATCTTTCCATGTCGATCCTACTCAAGACTTCTTAATTATGATGAACAGTGTTTTTAAAAGTCTCTTTAACAATTACGTTAAGAATATATTCATTCAACGACTTTATAGTGCATCGGATAAATCTATTTACAACCAAAGCCTCCATTGATCTTGTTTCACATTCAGGCTGTAGATTTTGTTAAACTAAAAATGTGGAGAGGCAGCAAAAATGTTTGTAGCCGCCTAATTACCCGCTGTGTACTCTAGTATAGGGTGCGCTCCCCCTTAAAAAATAATTATGGATCTTCTTCTGCTCGCTGTTTTTCTTTAGAACTCACTCGTGACATGCACGTTTCAAACTCGTGATATTAGTTGCATTATAAAAGCCTCAGTACAAACAGAATAGCAAATGTTGGTTGGCTACTACTTATTAAAATGACAACATTCAAGTTATATTCCTTGATGTTGACCTTGATTAGTAATTCGTAAAACTCTGCCCTGGCAGGTACGTTGATTTAAAACTGCGCATGAACGTAAGCCTCCATGATTGGGCAGATTGGGAGATGTTTTGCCCGATCACAGAGGTTTTGTCCAATTTGGGAGGTTTTGAGTGAGGCTTTGAAGAGATTTTTTATTCAAACTTACATGTGAAAAAGGTATGCGTAATGACCAAATTTTGGCTTAGTGTAAAAATAACGGAACATATCGCCTCCATTTAAAAAGACAAACCTATTATGCAGCTCATTTTATTTACACAAACAAATAATTCGCCGCGGAACATTTATGATATATTAACCTGTGAATGGTTCCATCTAAAGCTATTACTTAATTACTGAGAATTATCATTAAACTTAAGCTTCAAACTATACTCTAATGTCTCGGGGAAAATATTTAAACGTAAGGAAATTTGTGTTTTTTTATCTTTCTTCTCCGGTACCTAATTCCTTATCAGTAATTAAAGTTTTAAATACAGAAATGAGGAATAGACATAAGTAAACTTTACTTAAATCAGAGTTACTGGCATTGGCAGGGTGTAAATAGTATATATGGCCTTTTACCTAGCAGTTCCACCTAATTATGTAAAATTCGAGTCTGTGCTAAGAATAATACCGGTAAATATGATAGAAGCAAATTAAAAATGAAATACAGGTTAGATCTGACTATTGCGTATATTTGAGAACATTGAATTCTTCAGATGTAAGTAGTTTTTTATATGCTCCAACAATTGAATGCCAGTGCTGAGATGGCATGTGAAAATTGATTAGTGCGTCAATCGAAATGAAAAATTTCTTTCATAAGAGAACTCGATCTAAGTTTTCTCGACATACTTTGACGATGCATGGAAGTTTTGCAGGCATCAGTTGAACACAATTTGTGAGGGCGCATGTAACACATTAAAAAGCAGTAATAAAAATTTTCAATTTTCAATGAAACTTGGTGAATGAGAAATCGAAGTTGAGTGTAAAATACTGTAAGAGCACTGCTTTCCAACATGAAAGTACTGAAAAATCATTTTCAATTTAAGTCAAACTTACTTTTCCCGAAAACTTGAACAGGATTTACATATGCAAGAGTTTCAGCTGCCCCAAAGCGCCACTGGAATCCACTGTAAGTTATCATGCGCGTTTATTCACTTTCTTTCACTTTCAGAAAAAGAAGACATTTCTCACTGAGAAAACCGAGATTGAATATAATAATTAATTTTAATTTAATAAAATTCTATTTCCCGAATGTACGTCATTCCTATTTTAAACTCTAAATAATTCCCTTGAGTGAATCAGAAATAAACATTGACATTAGAAAAGATAATAATGAAATATGATATAAAAAATTCAAAAAACAATGGAAAGTTTCACCTCCGTGTTACATTCATTTATTGACGGAGGGTTTTTTAAAGACGTACATCAACTCGTAAGTGCGAAGAGCTGACGAATTTGGGGCTGAATCCAAAATTTTGAAAATTATGCTTTTAAAATATAGTATTCAAACAATGTTCTCTTATAGACGAGTTGGATGGCTTGATCAGGTTATTTTCTGGGCGAAAGGAACTCCCTTGTGTTGTGCGCACCTCACAAACAATTGGAGCCTAGTACGTGCTACCAATATAAGATCGCTCGCAGCGGTCACACGTATATTGATATACCTCTGAGGTGCGCAACATCACATCCGAAGCATCTCTTCGTTCAAAGTATGAACCGATTTTTTTATCATTTTCAAAATAGACTCAAGGATTTATCTGAGGGAAAACGTCTTAACTGTTGACATGAAATTGTAAAGCATCCATGTAAAAAAAAATAAGTTCGTTGTGTGATCATCCATTTATACTGCAGTAATATACTTATTCGGCTTATAGTTATATGCTTATAATAATGTGATACCTATGTTTGTTTATCAATTGACGACAATTTGCGCCATATTTCAAAGATAATGTGATTTTTTTTTCTAATATGAAACCTTTATAGGACATTAATGTTTTCTTTCTTATTCACGTCCCACAATCGTTTTCATGTTTCTGACTTAAGTAGACTGTTTTGTGCCACTATTTTTAGTACGAAATTTTATAAAATTCATGTTATAATAAAAGATATTTTATCCGTTTCCCTCGATTGGAATTCTGGTTTATACTGATTAGTTTACGCTGATATTTGCGCACATGCTTACTTGTGTAAATGTGTACGTGTCCACGCTATGCGTATGACACTCTGTAGAATGCGTATGTATTGCCTCGATGCAAAATGCATTTGTGCATGCTTACGAGTTAGATGTAAATATGTGCGTGGGTATATGTGTGTATGTGTATGTGTAAATATTTACATGTATAGGTGCACATATGTGTGTACTAGACTGACAACTAGCATTTTACTAGAGATAATGGTCTTTTTTCTGTGCACTCTCAACTTGTAACATTACCTAACTCGTCATATCTTTAGTATTGTAAAGCATTCATGTAAAAACTATACATTTGTTGTGCGATCATCCATTTATATTTAAATAAAATGCTTGTTAACTAATGACCGTTATGTTAAAATTGTTGAATCAGAAATACAAAACCTATAATCTTCTTGGTCCTCATGCTTATATGTACACATATGTGTATGTGTGTGTGTGTGAGTGTGTGTATGGATATACACACACATGCATACGTATATGTACATATGTGTGTATATGGATATATATTTATATATATATATATTTTTCTTTTTTTTCATGCTTCCTTCAAATGACACTTGTGAACATTGACCGAAACAAGCGATTTCATATATTATTTCCTGGCGTCAAGAATTGCGAAGTTTTATGTCATGTACATGTAAACTGTCAAAAGTGTTTTCACCCCACAATGAAAATGCATCGTCCATGAAATTGTGTTATCTCTTACAATTATCATTACATGTATCATCAAATGTAGATTAAGCTAGATTAGGAGTTCATTGCCCTCAATCATTTCTTTTGACTAGTGACACGAGTTTTTCAATACTCGTGTGTGTGTATCATCTAAGTGTATTAATTTTAAGATATTTTAAAAACCAATGATGGTACTTTTGTACCATCTCTATTGGAAATAAACCGTTTTCTTTTTCTTTGACAATACATCAATTTTTAATTTCTCGGTAGGGAAGGATGTCTATAAAAGGTAGCTTAAAGGACAAGCTTAACCTCGATTCGGTTTGAATTATTACACTGAACTTTTTTCCAGAAATTTCCGTTATTCCTTAGTAAAAATATTGTTTGAGTTATGATTTTAACAGAAATAATTTTTTACATAATTCATTTCAGTTTTTATGTGGATTTATAAAAATCAACTAGCCAAGCACACCCATCCGTCCAATCCTTTCTATGTGCAATCTGCATGCATAATTTCCGCTAAGGTAAAGCTTTAATTCCGTAGGTGTCTCATTTAGTGCCGACCAAAAACCTTTTTAACAATTCATTTAATTTGTTAAATCTTTAAATTCTTTTTCTAACGTAAATTTCCTTGTAATATGTAGTTTGGATGTTAAATCTTTCTATACCAATGTGCCAGTTAACGGTGACATCATCATCCATCATTTTAAATACAGTTTTTACCGCATCCTCAATAGTCCATGCAGTTTCATCATGAACAACTATAAAAAAATTTGCTTGAGCTAACACTGTAGGAGTTATTCTTCAAGTTTAACAATAAAATTTATAAACAAGTAGGTTTGGGAATGGGATAACTTTTATCCCACATTCTGGCTAAGATCTTCCTAAATAATTTGTTGAGAAGTTTTTGAAACAATGTCCCGAAAACTTTTAAACCATGTTTTATCGAAGAAATCTTGATGATACGTTTATCCTTTTCGAAAACAGCCGAGATTCTGAGCAGTTCTTTCAATATTTCAATCAATGTCATAAGAATGTCAAATTCACCTTTGACTAAAAATAAACAATGAATTGTATTCTTTAGATGTGATAGCTGCAAAGCGGAAAACAACTTCACGACTCCAGCATTTCGAACAGTAACTTTTATAGGCTTGGTTACGAACTTTTTCAACAATATTTTTTAAAATAATAAAATTTCAGGGATAGGAACATTAATACAGAGAGCTTTTTGAAATTTTATCGTCCTGCAAATTGTTCCATATAGAAATGAGTATTGATGTATGATAAATATTTTTATTAATGAATTACGGAAATTTTGGAAAGAAACTTCACTGCGAAGATAAGAATTCTCACCGTGCCGATGTGAAGCTTGTATTTTCAGCTACCTTTTATAGGAACCCGTAACGAGAAAATGAAAATTGAAGTATTATCGCCAGTTAAGAGTTTTTTCATCAAATAAATCTTCGCGTGTACTTCAAAAATGATAAGTAAATCTGTTCATACTTTAAACAAAGGGATGCTCTGGATATGATGTTGCGCACCTCAGTGCGCACCAACGATAGGCTATACGTGTGACCGCTGCGAGCTGTCTTGGGGCTTCAACTGTTTAAAAGGTGTGCACAACACAGGGGAGATTTCTTTCGCACTGGAAATAACCTGACCAAACCATCTAACTCGTCTATAAGAGAACATCATCTGAATAAAAACCATATATTTAAGAGCACAAATTCCAAAATTTTAAATTCAGCCCCAAATTAGTCGGATCTCCGCATTTTAGAGTCGATGTAAAATACCGTCTGTCAAAAATGAATTAGACACGGCGGTGAAGCAGTCCTTTGTTTGTCAAAATTTTTATATTTTTCATTTTATTATTATCTTTTTAATGTAAATATTTTATTTCCCACCTGTTCAGAAAAGTTGGCATTCAAAGATTTTTTAACACTTTGATTTATAGTTTTTTAGAGTACTAAAAATGAATTTCTTAAATCGCAAACGTTTGTTTTTTATCATGATATTCTCAGTTAGTTACGGTATTTTTCCATTTTATGCTATTGTATTGATGAGCTTATCAGCCGCTCTGGTTTCTTGATAAACATTTCAACAAATGCGGTTGCGAATAACATAGCGTATTCTTCGTTCAAGATACAACGCACTTTAATACTGTCAAATAATTAATTTGGAACTTATTCTTCTAAGAGTAACATATCTAAAGACTAGAACTAAAAACATAAAATAGAGATTCTATGTTCTCTCCTAAAGCCAGAAGTTCGTAGCAAATTGGTCTCCCACCATAACCCACTTTCGCCACTATCGTGCAATTAGACCATGATTGACTACCATTTCTCCTTAAAAGTGTACTGAATAGTTGCTCTCAAATCACAGAAAAACCTTCAACTGAACTGCAGAAAGATTTATTTTAAGTAATGTATCAGAG
Source organism: Morinoia aosen (assembly GCA_030386875.1). Lineage (NCBI taxonomy): Eukaryota > Metazoa > Arthropoda > Malacostraca > Amphipoda > Talitridae > Morinoia > Morinoia aosen. Next base: position 24,655,751 of record CM059558.1, read on the forward strand.
CAAGATCGATTACCTCCCCTCCCTCCTTTGTTGCTCTGAACACAGAAAAACCCTTTAGCTGAACTGCAGGCTCATTTATTATTTTAAGTAACGTATTAGACCATGATCGATTACCTTCCCTTCTCCTCCTTTAAGTATAGGTGCTCTGATCACAGAAAAACCCTTCAGTTGAACTGCAGACTGATATATTTTAATTAATGTTAGCTAAGCAAAGCTGTCACGTTAGCCCTATCACAGACCGGCAGTCGCGGACTCGCAGGTCGGAAGCAGTTTGTGTGCAGCACGACAGCCGGGTGGCCGCTGAAGAGATCAAGAGACAGTCCTCTCCTGTACCTCCCAATCGACTAATGGAGTCTTCTGTGGCCTGATTGAATGGCCATTTGAATGCAGTCCTCTCGAGCTTTGACTTGCCCTGGTATTATCTTAAATTACTTCGCTTTTCGATAAAGCCATCAAGGATTTAGGAAATCCCAAATACCCTTACGAGTGAATTATATAAAATTAAAGAAAAAGCGTTTACGCCTAATTCATTCGATAAAAAGGCTTGCATTTTTTGCTACGCCCATTATGGTTACCGCTACTATTCTTCTTTATTAGTATTATTTTCCTCTGTAGTGTTTTATAAATTACCACCGAACATAATTTTATGGGTCAAGATTATTACCTCACTTCAGCATCTGACATTTGTTTTTGTTTTTATGGTTAAAACAGAAAGCGCATAGCGTGAGATGATATAAAGTTAGAATAAGCCAATTTTAGTTTAATTGGAGGAAAGTTTGTTCGGAAAGCTCGCATCAGGGTATATTGCAATTATTTCAACCGACACGCTGAAGCAGATCTACAAGAATTAATTCAATGATGTCTGTTCACGCGTAAAAACTACCGGTAGGAAATTTGCTAACCGCAATGAGCAGAATACGCACGGATCAAATACGCACTCAAATTTCGATATTTCAGTCGTTAAAATTACACCTTTAATGTACAATCTGATGTTGGATAGAATTCTGCCTTAAATCATAATTTTATAGCCGTAAAATTAAAGTAATGCTAAAATTTAATCACAAACTGAAGTGATTATGAACCAATAAAATGCTTTTTCGGCTGCTGAGAATGGTAACCTAGTCCACCGCATTTGAGGCCGTCAATCTTTCGACTCCCACCGCAGGCTACGAAGCAGAGGCACATAAAGACAGAGATTGCCGCTTAAATAAAAGGTCACTTCAAACTACCATTTCTGATAATGAAACAATTATTGCACTTCCTGGTCATCAAAATGAGACATGAACCACGGCCTCGCGAAAGAGTAATGTATATAAAGGATTATCTCTTCACTGAACATCTCAACAGCGAACCCACCACAGATTCTCTTAATAGTGGTTCTATTGTTCACTGAAACTAGCCCGCGATGCTTCGAGCGTTAAAACTTTTTCATAATTCAAGACTTGAACATCTTCGATGAATTCAATGAAGTTTTGTAATACAGGGTATTCAAAAGAGTACAGTATTCCAGGCTCTTTACTCAATTAAAGCGTTGTTACGCCAGGTAAATGTCAATTATCTTCCTATTTTGCATTTATACTTTGGCTATCGCTGCTTCAGAGACCGGGTGCCAGCCATTGCCATGCTGTACGTTTAGTTGAGCACTCTCGTAGTCGCAGAAAATGTGCCTCGCAGAGCAAATCCAACGGGGCGAATCGAGGCGTAGTTTATTAGTTTATTAGTTAGTTTAAGCCTCCCTATCCTCAACAATGAGATGTAAAGAGAGGAAGGAAGAAGGCACCATTTAGTATGGAGTTAAGGGAACGTGGAATCTATGCAGAAAGGGCACAGAAACAGAAAGCTAAGAAAGAAGTTCATGAAACAAGAAAAAGTTGAAGAAGAAAGTGGTAGGCGGTGAAAAACAGGACAGCAGTGAACCGAAAAAAAGATGGTCCGTAACACAACAAAACCTATTCTATTTTAACAAAAGAAAGCCTACCTAACCTTTAGCTCGGGCCCTCACATTGTCCCCCTGGGAGCGCTAGTTCCCATAGATACAATAATTGTATCCCCCTGAGGGGGATCGAGGCGTATAAGTTGATGTAGGTACAGGGTACAGCAGTCAACTCTGCATTTTTAGGCTTCCACAGCCTTCTCGAAAATACAGGATTGACTGCCGCACCTTGTATTTGATCATGGTGCAGGGCAAGTTACTGAAGACTATCCAGAGCACAAAACCAATCACTCAGATAGGGATGCGTAAAACAGAAGTCGTCACGTATCACATCACTTCGAATTAACGAGCCGCCAGAAGTCATTTATAATCTATTTATTATATTATACCAGAAGCCGTTTCATGATATATTTTATCATCTGACTAAAAAAATAACACTAGTTATGAATTAGGGCATAATAAGTTACATTACCGCTGTTCAATTCGTTAAGAAATATGTCGTTTACGCGGACAAAACCTCTCATGAAATGGTACTGAAAAAGTGGTCTTACACTACATAACTTATGAATATAATTTCAGCAGACGTGAAATTAAATGTCCAACGCGAAATATCAGTAAAATTTTCACGGTTTTGACAAACGGAAGAGCTATGTTTCCCTGATGGTGACACAATATCAGGAAAAAGTACTTCTTTCATATTTTCGAAACTATTAATTTTTTCATACAAATTACACTCTGTAATCCATTATCATGTTACGAAATTGTTTCTAGGTCAACTTGGGGAACTACTCTTTTTTTGAAGCCCCAATCGAAGAGTTTAATTATTTCTTTATTTCCCTTCCATACCATCTATGAAGAAGCTAAGTATTTAACTAGGATGATGCACGACTTCCTTCGTATGTAGTGAATAACTATAATAGATTATATGTTAGCTTAAGCCTCCCTAACCGCAACTAAGGCGTTTCGAAGAGAGGAATGAGGAAGGCACCATTTAGCATGAGCATGGACTCTAGGGAACGCCGGATCTATGCACAAGGGGCATAGAAACAGCAAGTTTGGAAAGAATTTCATGAAACAAGATGAAAGTTGAAGATGAAAGTAGTAGGTCCTGCAAAACAGGACAGCAGTCAACCGAAAAAATGGTTCTTAACAAAAAATATTCTAATGCATGAAAAGAAAGGCCTAACCTTCAGCTTAGGGCCAAATATTTTCCTCCTTGGAGCACTTATTCCTATCGATACAAAACTTGTATCCCCAGAAGAGGATCGGTGTACCTTAATAGGCATTATAAAGTTCATGCCAGTAGTTGAAATAACTGGGAAGAAATCAGTATAAAACTCACTATTTCGCTCGCCCCAAATACGAAAAAATCATCACTCATGTGATAAATGAAGAGGAGCGCGGAGCATGGATGTTTATGCCTAAATATGAAATTAACATTTTCTACACACGCATTCACAAGTACATAGTAACTAGTGCGCACTATTCTGAATGAACATGCTTACCCATGACTAATTTGAAAAAAAATGTACTCGAATGGTGCCTGTAGAAATAATTTTTGAGGGGCGAAGAAGGCTTTACCAAAATAGCTGACAAAGACTACACAACCCGTATACCTTTACGATTGAGAAAAAATACCATGAACATCAAGCTGGGACTATTATTTTAGGTCTCTGCTGAGCAGTAGGCAGGATACAGTGCTGAAAAACGAATTAAAATACAATAGGCTCAACTTTTATTTTCCCATTTTACAGGCAACTTAACATGAATAATCGAATGAAAGTTGGCAACGAAACTACACAGTCTACAGAGCATACGAGTGTACTCACATGATTCATTTTGACTTAATTAATATTCATTCCATTAAACAGCAAAATGGTTTGGATACAGGCGAGTACCATTATTGAATTTCATAATATATGTTATGAAAATCTGGTGAGTATACTGTGGGATCAGTAACAAAAATTAATGGAATAAGCAAATCATCAACTAAATTCTATAATGACGAAAAGTAAAATCTAGAAGTACCCTTCATCAATTTACCTACACAAAATATCCAGTTCAAATTTCTACGGACAGAAACTGACGGCTGTTTAAACTATCTCCCAGATTATCCGTAAAAATCTTCCGTTGATTATACTTCAATGAACATAATCACGATAAATTCAGCTAATATCTCAGACTGAGACACCCTCAACCATTACACTGACCAGCTGCACGAAACAAGATTACTCGATTGTAATATAATGAACAAAAATCACGATAATTTCAGCCAATACATCATACTGAGGAACCCATAACTATTACACTAACAGCTGGACGAAACAAGATTATTACGAGTTCCCGCGAATCCCCAGAGCCGCCAGCTCGAGCATGACGTTGTCCAGGTAGTGAGGGTCAGGGAAGCCAAATTTCTTGTCCTTGACCAATGTTTTGTGCGAAATGTTCCCCCAAATGACGCAGTCGTCCAGACCGACCGACTCTGAGCGGCCAACAGTGAACACCAAGCGCCTGTCAAACGCTTTCTTTAGAAGAGACGCGACCTGGAACACAAGCAGTGAACCACAATAAGATTTATGCACCATGATTAGATAAGATTACGTGTTAGTTTAAGCCTTCTTAATAAACGCTAAAAAAAGTGTTTCGAAGAGGAGAAGGAGGAAAGCACCATTCAGTATGGAGATCAGGAAATGCGGAGTGTATGCAGAAGGGACATAGAAACAGAAAGTTGAGAAAAAAGTTCATGAGACAAGATCAAAGTTGAAGAAGATAGTAGTAGATGCCGAATAACAGGACAGCAGTGAACCTGAAAAAAAATTGTATTTCAAAAAAAAGGCCTACTTAGCTCTCAGCTCAGGCCTTCACATTTTCCCCCTGGGAGTGCGAATTCCCAAAGATATAATAGTTGTGTCCCCATGAGGGAGATATGTACCATGAGAAGAGTGGCGTTGGTTATCTTTAGTAATATAATATATAATGAATAATATAATGAAGGCATCTACGGATGCTTTATTTCCAATTTCAAGCCTGATACATATCACCTTATACATTGGATTTTCAAAGGCCTTATAACTAACGCCAGGACGCCATTACGCTTTCTCCCGGTCAAGACCGGTACCCATTTCAGACACCTGGGTAGAGTGGGGTATTGTGCTTGGAATTTTTCCCCTATACCCAACAGAGAAAATAGCCACCAGCGCCGGGACTCGAACCAGGGTCTGCCTGGACGGAGGCAAGTTCGCTAGTCTCACGACACGACGAGCACAATGTACACTAGTAATAGTAAGTAATAGTAATAGTAAGTACACTTCACGTAACAAATTATTACGCAATGCATTTGCAACAGAATTTATTTATTAAATCAACAATGTGTTAAGGTTGATATTTTTCTAGCACGTTACTCTGTCAAATAGCAGCAACAACTAACTGGTGGAATATTTCAAATTGATAATGCTCTTAAACCCTAACACCTCTAACCAATTAAAATACCCATTTTAAAAAAAATTAACCTCTTCAGCTACTAAAATATTCAACAGTAAAAACAAGCCGACAACTACATTAAATGAATTTCAAGAGACTAAAGAGTCATACGGACTAATTGCTTCTAGAATTAGGTGAAGTAGCAAGCCAAAGAACCAAAAAAAATTAGCTTGAAAAAACTAAACGTACATAATATGGCGATACCTTGAAGGCGGTTAAGTAGTATGAACTGCAAATGAAAGTTTTTACTTGTTTGCCAGGAAAAACTAAGATTATATTCTATTAACATTTCAGAAACATACATTCAGATTTATACATTGAGAAATTTTATGTCTGGGCAGTTACGAATAGCAAGAACATGAACACTCATGGAAGACAATTTACATTACACCTTCGACATGAGCGTTTCTCAGCTGCATCCATCCAACTTCCGATGGCATCTTAAGTGTAATCCAAACGTTCTGCGATTCGTTATTTGCAGGGCAAAATTTTCGCTCAGTTAGCTAATGCTTGGCTCAACTCAGTGGTATGGGAATGATGAAACGCAAATTTCTTCCCATCAACAAACATTCTTAACACGTTCACCGCGTTTCCGCGAGGTTAACAGTTGGTTTGGTTAGATTGTGAAACGCAAAAGTGGGAAATCGATTTAACTGCTCAAAAATATTTTTATCCTTCCTAAGAAATACGAAAAATAAATTGTACGATAACATTTTACCTCGTATGATGCTAGATATTTTTTTGAAAAGGTTGCAAAAAATGAAATATCATCCATTTATACCGGTACGTGAATGAGCAGTTTACCTATTGCTTGTATTGGTTTACATACTCGTATTGGTCTACAACAAGCGGGGAACATGTATTAGTAAGCAAAATTGAAGTGTAGACGCAATACAGTGAAGAGAAATTTTTAAAAATACGAGCATTAGAAGTTATTGAAGATGCTAGCAATCCTGTTCTAGTGAAATTAGCCTAAAGTAAGCCAAAATTTGCTAATTCCACAACGAGGGTAGTTGCTAGACATCAAATTTCTGACACGGAAAGCTCAAGGTATACTTCCCCCAAAAGAGCTCAAAATCCTTGAAGGAAATCCGTTTCAGCGCTACATACGAGAGGTTTTCAATTATCTCACCTGAAAGCCTTAATAGGTGAAAATGCGAGTTAAAACAGATCCTCTCATCATAGATACATAGATCTAACACTACTACCACGATAAATAAACTTGAGAACATCAGGTACCGCACGTGAGAAAGAGGTCGCAGAAATGCGTTCCTGGTTCTCCCTGTGAGAGAGACGAAAACCCTAGAATGAATTCCCTTATAGAAGTAAAATAAGGGAGATTTTTCAGGCTATTGATTCAGTGAAAGACAATTGACGATGAGCTAAGTCTAAGTATACTCATGTGAACTGGACAAGTCAGCGAGGAAACGAACAGCCATTTGATGCTTTCTATAAGTTAAGTCGCTGATAATCAAGAATGAAATAAAAATAAACCCAAACTCGTCCAACTCAAAACAATTTCTTCAGCCATAGGAATATAAACGACGAACTTAACGAAGGAGTACAGGTTCAAGTGGCTGGTTATCCATGAAATTCTATTTCTAATAAAATATCCATTTCTTCGTGACAAGAATTAACCTTAAGTCATGAGCTCTACTACCCGTCGAATGTGACATCAAACGGGCGCACCCTGCACACGGACTCCTGGAAAGTTTTAGCGCAATTCTCAAAAACTACTTCTCCTCTAGTCTGGAAACATTAGAGCCTGACCTCTCTGCCCTTCGGTGTGTCGGGAAGATATGCTTTCCTCGGAAATCCTTTCAGGTGATAGGGTTGGCCGGGGTGTGGGTGGCCAGGCCCTTGTACGCCTTCTGGTAAACTGCACAAAATGAAATTCTAACAGGAAAATTTTCAAATAAACACGGCTATAAAGAAGCTAGTTGCTTTTATTGAAGATTATAGGGTAAACATATTTAAAAAATATTCAATCTAATTGCATCTGATAGCTTTTCATCTTATACTGAGAGATCAGGGACTTTTTACAACGATTCTAAAGTTCAACCTAATTTACTAAACTGTTCGATCCGATTCTTTACTACTGTTGTATTAACTTTTGCCACAAAGATTTGCTTCATTACACATGATGGTAAAAGAGAAAGCTTGTTGTGTATAATTCCATACAAATTATACTTAATTCAGAAGGACGTGCTTGAGTTTGGATAAAATATTGTGATCAATATTTCGCGATGTACATGCATTTAATTCTTAAACATAAATTTCTGATAAATTAATCCCTTGCAATCCCTAATAAATCAGTCTCAATACTTCATTTCACTCCCTAAAGTTGAACACAATTTAGCAAGCTATTAATTCAAATCACTTCATCAAACAATAAAAATAAACCAGAAAGGAACGAACCAAGACACAAGCCTTTCACTAAGTTCCGAGCCCTATAACAATGAATTGAAATGAGAAAATATAAGGTATAAGCTCGTGCGAAACAAACCTAAAAGAAATGCACGAGAACACAAACGTCTCCGGTACATTGCATTGGAACTCATTCCGCGAGTACGTAATAAATGCAACTTGCAATCTTCCACTTACCCGTAAAGTATAACGATTGTTTTTGCCGTCTCGAAGCCAGGCAGGCTGGAGGCCTGAACTGAAGTGCTCATGGTGCCCCCAGGAGGCTGGGTGCCCGTAAGGGTGCCGTGGAGGGTGCGGCAGAGGGGGCAAGAGAAGCTCTCAGACGCCGTGGTCAGCAGCGGCAGTAAGCAGGAGCAGTGGAAGGCGTGGCCGCAGTTCGCAAGCATCACAGCGCCCACGAGGCCTCGAGCTGTGTCTGCATACAGGGAATGTTGAATACAGGGAATGTTGAAATGAGACCGAGAGTCGAGTGAGACACAGGTTCCACTCGAGCTGTGTCTGCATACAGGCAATATCGAAATGAGACCGAAAGTCGAGTTACTCAGGTTCGATTGAGGTGAACAGAAAGAAAAGAGAAAACTGTGAAGAAAATGTAATGATTGTTTCTAAACTACTTTGTTCAAGTGACCGGTGCATGTTAACCTGATAAATACTTCGATCATTCTACAAGTTGCGCCGTGCTTCTCTACAATAACAGTTGAAGGTTATAGGTTATAAAAATGCGTTGGATCAATTCGAAAGCAAAGCGCTCAAAATGCGACGGCAAGTAAGTATGTTAGCCAGACTTACGCAATAGATACACGAATTGTAACATTTATTGAAAAAATCATTTAAATTGCACTTAAAAATTAATTTAGAGCTCGATTATATTATATTTTACTCGAAGACGTTTGAGCTGGAGAATCGTTCTGCAGGTTGCCCAGGCATATCGGGCATTTAGACAGGTCCTCGTCATCCGCCCAAGGCAGCTCCAGCAACTCCAGTGAACTGCTCGCAAGAAGCTGAAAACAGAAAAATTCTTCAATCAATGTGCTAATTAGCTTTCCAGACTTATTTCAATGTTTACATTGTCTCATTAACTCCGATTAACGCCGCATTTGTAGTTGAATAAGTAACATAACTAATTCAGAAAAGAGTACTGAGGATGACTTTATGAGTCAAACCTAATTCACTACATTGAAAAGAAGTTGAAGGAGCGCTGCAAAAGCTTGGCTCTCTTTCCATAATTATCTTTAACAATTTAAGAGCGACGTGACCCAACGGTGATCACCGAGGGATTTTCATAATGCTGCTAACCGACCAGCAGTCACAAACTCAATTTCGATAAATGCTAAAGTAAACTAAATGAACGCGATTTAAGTAATGTTCGTTATTTTCAAAATTGATCTCTAAAATTAACTCTAATTTGAGTTGAATATTGAACTTCAATTGAACCCGCCGCACTTGACCTGTTAAATTACAGTATGATAATGCTGATAGGAGTATAGTAAACCAGATCTTAATTAAGGTTCAACCGCATATGTATGTGTAATGCCAGTAAACCTGATGAAGAAATAAATTACACCAATTCATAGTTCATAAATAAGAAGGAATAAATTTTGTTCACCTTTTCTACCGATGAGATAGGGTGCTGTCTGAACATCGTCTGGCGTTTGTGTCCGTTCCCGGCATGCAGGAAGTCTGTCGGCTGCGCTCCGTTCTCCCGTCTAGACATGTCCTGATTCATAAAACTTTCATTTGTTGGCCTAGAACACCCAATTCGATCGCTAGAGTGAGCTGGTCTTTCAAAGCCCGACACAGGAGAAGACTGGTCCAAGACGAATTGAAGTTCTTCTGGAGATAATTTCAAGCCATTTAAATCGTACATGTTATCTGAAACTTTTGCAACATCACCCGTTAAATATGATAATTCGGAGGGCTCACTACGTCCAGACACACTAGAATGACCAAGAATCAACTCAAGTTCCTCCTGAGTAATAGCATCATCATACCGCTGGCTAACGTTTTCAAAACTTCGTTGGTGATCTAAAGGATCTCGAAAGTAGTTCTCGCTGGTTCCCGTCTGAGACATGACTTGGGAATTTTGAGCGCCATAAAAATTATGTCTAAAATCTGAGGACGTTGAATTCTTTTGTTTCGGCCGAGTCCCAGAGAACTGTGCCGATTGTTGGGCATACAGAGAACCATTCGAAGTGCCTTCATGTGTGTCGTTGTGCCATGAGTGCTGTCTCCCATTTAAATACTTTGAATTTTTCTGGGTATGGCCTTTTTTGGAGTTGTACTCTGCATTATCTAATGCCCGGTGCTGGAGCCCCGGGTTGAACTGATTACCTGCGCTACTTCGACGGCAAGCACACTGGGAGGCTGGAGCACCATGCTCAGTTCGATCCTGACAGGGGCAGGGTGTGCCACTTTTGATGGAGCGGGCATCACGAGAAGCAGTAGTGCGATTGCCGAATGTCAGCTTAGTATTAAGCCCTAATGACCTAATATTCACATTCAAAGAACCATTAAAACTCGAGTTAGACCGATATTTTTCAGAACTCTTGCTCCCACTCGACTCATCGCTTTCACCATTTTGAGGCTTGTTTGGACCTTCTTCACTCATCACTTCAAACCTGACCAAACATTCATCAACTCTTCAAGGTATGGAGGCAGTAATTTTATATCGCACCAAAGTAGTGTGCCATTTTGAAAAACTTGCAATCCTGTGAAATATTTTGAAAGAAAACAATTACTTTTTTTATACTAGTTGAAATCTTTCAATATTTCAGAAAATTTCAAAATATAAATACGTGCTCCCTTGGATTCACTTAACAAACCTAACTAGCCTTAACTAATTGTCTTATAGCTAGCCTTAACTTAACTTATTATTATTATTATATAAGAAAGTTTTAGCCTCCCTTAACCACGACAAAGATATTCCAAGAGAGGAAAGAGGAAGGCACCATTTAGTATGGAGTTGAGGGAACGCGGAATCTATGCACGAGGTGCACAGAAACAGTAAGCTAGGAAAGAAGTTCATGAAACAAGAAAAAAGTTGAAGAAGAAAGTAGGAGGTGCTGAAAAACAGGACAGCAGTGAACCGAAAAAACATGGTCCGTAACAAAACAAAAACCTATTTTATTACAACAAAAAGGAAGCCTACCTAACCTTTAGCTCAGGCCCTCACATAGTCCCCCTGGGAGCGCCAATTCCCATAGATACAATAGTTGTATCCCCCTGAGGGGGCCTTAACTTAACTTTTCTATGTTTCCTGAGAGAAAAATGTTATTCTCTAGTACTTCATTTATACTTTAAAATTTAACAAAAATCAAGTTAGTGAACATTAGCAGCAGTTGCTCTTCGAGATCAGAAAAAAATAAATAAGAAGCAAATGCAAGGGGCAACCAACTCGACAAACTTACACTGTAATATCTAATTTTATGAAAAGTGTGAAATGAGAAGATTAGGCCAAATTGAAGCTACATTATAATATACACATAAGACGACAAATTTCCAACGAAAGAAAATTTATCCATCCTATTATTTCGAAGTTAAACACCCAAATGAGTTTTCTATGTATGCAAATGAAGAAAACGTTACAAAACATGGTATTCTAGCGTATTTTTCCGGGATCATTCAAGTTGTTGGTAGTTGGTACGATATGAAGTTTACGAATTTAAACAATTGAACAGTTTATATATTAATAGAATCATAACTGTGATAACTGAAAATTAAACAATTTATCTGGTTACTTTCACATTGACATATTAGAGAAGACGGTACTTTTATGGCAAGTTGACTAGTTATACAAACCTTTACTACACTAATAGTATATCTGTGAGATACTACCTAACCTGTATTGCATATATATTCATCCCCGAATATCTCAGCTGTTAAAAATTGAAAGATACAATCGCCGGCCTTAAATCTTCCTGGCTTAATTCTTCACCTTTAAAAGAATTTCTCTAAAATAGAATTTACGCGTTAGACTTCCATTTTTCTCATGCATCAGAATTTTTCACGAGGCTCAAAGAAATTCAGTTTACACAAGAAATTATTTCAACAAGTAGTATTCATTCACTCTCGAAATAGTATTATTTTCTTTCTTTCAACGTAAGCATTTTTAACGATCTTAGAAACTAAAAAACTCAAATTTCAATTCATTACATTATCAAAAGGCACGTGGAAACATGTTAATATACTAAAGAAATTATATGCTTAAGAGAAACATTATTGTTTCAAAGGCGAAACATTCATGAGCCTATCAAAAATTTCAATGTTTATCCATTCATAAACAGCAAGCGGTCCAGATGTCAGCAGTTTCAAGTTACTTGAGTCCTCAGTCCCACATTATTGGCAAATTGATAATAATCGTTTCGTTGACGAATATACAATTGCCTTCCTTCTTGCAACACTCCTATTCAGGCTAGGGCCGCGGCAACCGGCCATCCGCTGAGTTACCAACACGTTTGATCGAAGATTGAACAAGAATCGTTCGATCTTCGATAATACGTATTACGTTGCAGCTCTTCATGCCCACAACGCGCAAAAAAAGCGCCAATTCGTTCGCTCAATATGTACAAATGGCAAAGCGACTTCTTTCATACTAGTGTAATGCCAAAAATAGCTTCCGCTGCCAAATTCCATTGTTTTCATTGCCAAATGCCAAATTGCAATTTTTCATTGCCAAAATGACTTTTCTCTGCCAAAAATGACCAAATTTGGCAGTGAAATATGCCAGTTGGCAACCCTGGGCTAGGCTGCGATTGCCAGCGAAATCGACTACTGAACGACTGGCCCAGGGTTGCCAGATAGATACATGAATTTTAGGCCAAATTTCACCAAGAAAAAGGCCAAAAAAGGCCAAATTTATTTATAGGTAAACTAATATAGCAGGTAGATGCCCATAGAACAGGGGTTTCCAAAAATTTGCCATATTTAGGGCCATATTTACTCCAATAAGTTCCAAGGGCCCAAAAAGTTTTAGTTTTCCTGCCATTATCTATAATTTCTAGAGTAGTCGACGAGTACGCGGTCGGCTTAACTGTCGCGGGCCGGATTGATCAAACAGGCAGGCCAAATTTGGCCCGCGGGCTGTAGTTTGGAGACCCCTGCCTTTAGAGTATCACAATTTTACTTGCCATTAAAAATTCGAAATATAATGGAAAAATAGACCTAACACACACTATTCTTCGAGGAATAACATAGATTACTTTGACTTTTCATCCTCAGCAGAAGTTTGAGAGGTAGAAGCAGATAGAGAGCTAGTTCCCTGAAATCAGTTTGATAAAAGATGCTCGATTTGATATTAGGTTGCATTCTTGAGGCCACTTTGAAGTCCTTACAACATAGAGAACTATTGTTGAGATGTGCTCGGACTTGCACTTTCTCATCTAGCTTTCAAGTTCGTAATCTAATGTTAGGCTTTGTTTTGACTGCTATCACCATAGATAACATTCTTCCAACAATAACATTGCTAGCGGGAGTCACCAGGCAATGAGCGCACAACCTGAGAGTTCTTTAACCAAGCCAAAACTGCATGGTGTCTTTAGGAATCTCAACACCGTCAAAATGCCCTCCACCTTCCAGTCTATGATACTAATTTTCAGTACTGCGGCTCACTAATGTTGATACGATACTGAGCTAAATACAGCCTGTGCAAATCTGCAGATTTTCCTTTGATTACTTGATTTGATATTTGCAAAGGATTTAATGATATTCAGCAAGATCTAGCTGATCCTGTTGGAGACTAGCTGATCCTGTTGCTCTGCGTTCAACTGTCACGTTTCAGTTTTACGCCTTGTACGGCACAAAAACCGGAAAATGACTAAAAAAGCCAGAAAAAAGCCAAATTTAAGAAAAAGGCCAAACATATAATCTCGAAGCCAAACGCTCGCTAAAAAAGCCAGATTTGTGATATTTGGCCTTAAAAAGGCCAATATGGCAACCCTGGACTGGCCGCTGGAGTTCGAACTCGGTATGCGGCAGGGCTGTCAATGCTTGGGTTTTAACCCAAGATCTTGGGTTTTTACGATGTACCTTGGGTTCTTGGGTTTTGTTTTCGAATAAGTTGATAAACTTGGGTTTTCAGCCTCATACTTCAATCATGGTGCACAGAAATTTCTCAAAGTCAAATTATTACGTACAAATGCCTTCTTTTTATTGCGCTTAAAGGTTTCGTTATGCGATGGAAATGCGTTGCATGCCTGTCACAACCTGTAAGAGCACTTAGCGTATGAACTCGTACCATAACCGTGACCTGTCACAAATCACAATCTGCTGAGCGCGCGCTACTGTCAAAAAAAAACTGATTAGAGTGTGTGTGGCGTGTGCCAGTCGCGTTATTGCATTTGCTATGTGATTTTCGTCGGTGGTTTGATTTGAAAATCTGCATTTTTCGATTAAACTCAAATTTGAAGGGATTATCTTCTAATGAACTCTGTTCATTCTAATTAAAAAAGTGGCTGAAGAAATTATGCTAGCAAAAAAGAGCAAATTGAATGCTCTGTGCTTCAAGGAAGAATGGGCCAGTGAAACGGAATAAAAAAAAACTGGTTTGAGCATGACTGCAACGACGAAGACTCCGTTACCTACTGCAAAGCATGCAAAGTGACACTAAAAAAAAAATGAGTCTAGGTCGTTGAAATATAAAGTTTCTTTTAGTCATGAAAAAATTTTCTGTTGCTAAAGGAAGCACGAGTATCACTCAATATCTTAAAAAAGAGAACAACTGAAAGCCAACAAATAGCAAGGAGTGAGATAAGGCTGCAGTCTATTTCGTAGCACATAATCTACCCTTTGCTAACATTGAGGTCTGTGAGCTTGCATTTCCTGATAGTAAAATAGCCGAAAATATGTCGATGAAGCGAACGAAACTCACCTAGGTAATTCTAGATGGTACAGCTTTTGATAAAATAAATATTAATCTCGCAAACGTAAAATAGAGGAAAAAGAAACGGTAATTGTGTAGCGTTGGTCAGTAATCGATTTTTGAGTTTTCAGTGCCTAAACGTAGTTAATTAGATCGAAATAAACAAGTTTTCTTCTATGCACTTTCCGTCGTAAATGAGTATTTAACTACATTTAGTTATGGTGGTAAGGTTAGTTTCGTCTTTGCTGACGAATGCGCTCAAATAAACAGCTACTCATCGATTTTCAAATTTTTGTTGCTTGAATCATGGTAATAACATCGAAATAAACAACTTTTCTTCTATACACTTTTTTCGTCAAATGAGTATTTAACGAGGTATAGCGGTAGGTTTGGTTTCGTCTTTGATGACAATCGAACTAGAAGCGAGACGGCATTGCAGTGTTGCCGTCCGACGTGCTGTTTAAATTAGTTCCCGCTTCAAACACTGGAGTTGCGGTCAGTAATTTACCGCTATAACTTGTAAAATATTCATTTACGACGGAAAGTGCATAGAAGAAAACTTGTTTATTTCGATCTAATTAACTACGATTAGACACCGAGAAGTGGAAAATCGATTACTGACCAACGCTACACATTTACCAAAGAAACACAGTTTATTTCCAATAGAGACGGTACAAAAGTACCATCATTGGTGTTTAAAATATCTCAAAATTAATGCACTTAGATGATACACACACATGAGTATTGTAATACCCATGTCACTAGCCGAAATAAGTGATTGAGGGCAATGTACTCTTAATGTTACTTAATCTTCATTTGATGATACATGTAATTATAATTATACGTGAGTATATGTATTTTTTGAACAATACAGGGTGTTTTTGTGCAAACATATTTCAACTTATTGAAAAAACTCAAAATAAATCGATTTTCACGAATGATAATTTGCCAAAAACTTTAAAACTTAGAGTAGGATACTACATGGGCGCCAATGTTATCTCTACTCTCTAAAATTCTGACCCCATTATAGCAGTTTTTGTTATTTTTGCAATAAAGCCAGCAAGCATTGTGCAATTGAGAAAAAGGTCTGCAATTTAATTTTCGGTTGAAAATTTACGCCAAGCCATCCACAGTAGTTATTTCATTAAATTTAGAAGCCTCATTTTTACAATTTGTTAGGAACTTTTGAACTTTTCGTCAGAGGTATTGTAGGATATTAATAACAAGCCATAAATTAATGCTTAACTTATGTTCAGCAAACTAGTCGTGTTACAGGTGTTGAAATTAAATTGCCTCCATTAACTTCGACGCATCGAACTCGTGTGTTCCAATAACGTAGAAACATTGTTTAATGCTTAAGAGCTTGAAACTACGGGTATTTTTTCTAACAGTAATATGCTTGTAGTTTTTATTGCTAAAATAGCAAAAACCTGCTTTAATTGGTAGTTTTTGGCATTTTATCCTTAGTAATAATTATTTTTTTTATGTTTTTCTACCTATGATTGCAATTTGTTCGCACAGAAAGAAAAAAACACTTCAAATGTCATGTAGTTTTGGATTTTGGTAATCTTGGGTTTTAATTTTAGATCTTGGGTTTTTTAGACCCATGATCTTGGGTTTTTGTAAAAGTCTCATTGGCAGCCCTGGTATGCGGTCGTTCAAACGTCGTCAGTCTCCATTCAAATCCCGTTGCTGTGCGAATGGAATAACTGGTCGCACCCTTGCTCAGCAAAGTTTGACGTACAAAAACAAATTAGGTCGTGAATCAATATGAAGCTTGTACGGGAGTAAAATTTGATTGTTCTTCAGATCAAAATTAAAAATTAGCGAATATCGACCTCGCTATCTGACATAAACCAAGGTATACACATACCAACTACTTACTCTTTTAAACTCCCAGGTTTTCTTCATTCGAGCACGTACTTACGCATAACGAGCTTCAACAACAAGTGCATAATCGCTCTCACTCTTGAGGCCCTCTCATAAATTCTAGAAAGGCTTGTGACCTGAGCGAAAAGTGTAAAAAAATTCTTTCCATCAGAACAAGAATTTTAGAAAATCCGTCATTTTCCGATGAAGTAATCTAATTGCCGCATTGGAAGGGTCCCATATCGTAAAGCGTACACAGTTCATCGTCCCATAGCAACGATCTTAAACAAAACACAACATTACTAGCCTAGATTGAAAGAAGAGTTCAAGCGCAAAGTATAACAATTCAAAATTACCCATAAATTACGACTAATATTAGTTTATCAAATTTTTTCCATTTCAATACCAGTGAACACTTTATCACGAACGTTAGCTGTGAGACAGAAACTAAAAATGAACACCATATTAAAAGCACGTAGAAGCAGCCTTGTCTGTGGCCATTTATGGTTGCCGTTACTCAACAACTTTTTATCTGATAAGATTAGCAATGATCGGAATTAATACCACGATAACAGTTTGTGACGTAATCGTTGAATATTACTCCCGAGTTTTCTGATCAACTTTTCGGGAACAATCTTGTACCTTTTGAGGATACACTAGTAATGAAATTCGCAGCAACTGCTTCCGAACACACGCGTTTCACCACCTTGGCTGCCACTTTACTACTGCGACTGCGAGTCTGCCAGGGGGACTCTGCCCACTCTGTCTGTCTGCGCCTCTGCGGTCGAAACCACGGTACACCGTGGTCGAAACTCGAACAGCCCGACACGGCGACAAGGAGGTCTACGGCATGGTACAATGGTCTACACTACAGCACGGTCGACACTCCAGTCAGTGACGCTGACAGACGAAGACAATTGATCATTGATCATCATGGTAGAATAATAGATACCACGGTATACCGTGGTAGATACCATGTGGATCATGGAGCCTGGAAGGCATAGGAGGCTTTGGGTTGCCACCTTATGTATACCGCAGTTGTCACTTGAGTTTTTCTCTTTCCCCCAGGTTGGCGATAAAAATTTCCCCCATATTTGGCAAAAATCCTCCAAAGCAAAAAAAATAAAGCATATATTATCTAGAAACTGACTTTACTTGCTGTAAATTAATTTTATATGTAATTTCGCCCTTTTCATTGACAGCTTGAGAATGGAAACCGGCAGGCCGCAACAGAGACGGAACAAAAACGGTTTTGTGAAAACTAAAAATATTTCTTGAGATACCTTTCCGAATGGCGCGCCGTTGAAACACTAACCACAGATCATATACTTATGTAAATGTTCTGTGCACTAACTAGCTGGTCCTTGGTTGCCACTTCATCTAACCAACTCATTTATACAAGAAGCCTGGCTGCTTTAGAAGATTACATGCATTCACCTTATTCTACACTATTTTGCATCATTATTCTTCTTTAAATTTCTCTATACCACCCAGTGTCAAAATTTTTAATGACTTGCCGTAACAATTCCTAGGAAACAGCTGTCAAAATTTTCCTTTCGAAAAATTCCAGACTTTTTCAAGAAGACTTGTCTATCTATTTTCATTATATTTGCTAAGCTTCAACACTTTGTAAATGGATTAATCTACAACATATTTTCCATCAATTGAATATTTTTTAACAATTTCTCAATTAGCAAGCATCGGACACGATTTTGCGACTGCGTATCATAAATCTTAGGGTAGATTTATTAAAAATTACGTATTCAATTAATCTATTTACAAAAAACTTTTGTGGCTAACTTGTGTATTTGAACAGTTACCGACGTTTGCTTGAAATAGTTTCATTTCGTTACAAAATTATGGTACTAACTCTCTTCTATCAGCAATAAAAAATTTTGAAGAGTGAAGTGCATTTAAAAACATCTTTGATAATTGTTTAAAATTAAAGAAGCTCACAAACTGATTTTTTGAAATGCAATGGCTTGGATCACGGAAATCCGACAGAGTTTCCAATTATAACATATTATTTACGAATCGTCACCAATGATTTAAACCATGGGCGAAAAAATCTCCAAATGCAGTGCCTTGAAAATTATTCACTGTTCTATTAAAATGTTTGGGCATCTAAATCTACCAATATCTACATGGTTTATTCAGGTCTCGACACAACTGCTCGTCATAGCCGTGTGTCTTTAGGACCTGCCTCTATGCGGGCAAACGAGCGTTCGAGTCCCTGCGCTGGATGGCGATTTTCTCTGTTGGGTATAGGGGAAAAATTCTAAGCACAATACCCCACTCTACCCAGGTGTCTGAAATGGGTACCGGTCATGACTGGGGGAAAGAGTCATGGCATCCTGGTGTTAGTTATAAGGCATTTGAAAATCCAATGTACCAGGTTATACGTACCAGGCTAGAAATTGGAAATAAAGCAACCGTAGATGCAGTTGCTTGTTTTTTTGTTTGTTTGTCTAAAAAGCAGGGAATTTCGGAGACTGTAATATGTCTTTAACTGGTTTCAGAGTTAAAGTAAATATTTTAGGTAATTTTACCCGCCGTCGCACGAAGACTAGTAGGTAGTGTTTCGTAACAAAATTCATGAGTTAACTTGATAAAATTACGAAGTGATTATGCCTTTGATTTTTTTTTAATTGTGCTTTTTAATTTCGCGGCGAATCGTAACTATTTGATTTATTATCGTAGCTTAAAAACGAAAAAAATGCCTGTTTAAATACTGGAATAAATGGAGAACTTTCAATGATTCTAAAATCTAGGGCCAATTCTGGGAGCCTCATTGGAGCTAATAGACCACATCTCGTCCTGATGATAACATGGAGTATACGGGCCACGTTCGGTTCGTTAGTTTTAGCTGTTTGGCTTTAAATCAAAGGAAAATACCTGAACATATCTTCATATGAAAATAAAATGCGGTGGCCCGGGAAAAAAGTTACGCAATTTAACTCATTTCAAATCCAAAATTTTAATAAATATATCCAAGAAAGAAAGAAAAAAAAGAGAGAAAGGAAGAGAAAGAAAGAAACATTTTATTTCAAATAATGATGATACAAAGCCAACATAATTGGTTAGATTAGATTATTAGTTAGTTTAAGCCTCCCTAACTGCTACAAAAATAGAGCGTATCGAAGAGAGGAAGGAGGAAGGCACCATTTAGTATGGAGATAAGAAAATGAGGAATCTATGCAGAAGGAGCATAGAAACAGTAAGATGAGAAAAGTTCATGAAATAAGATAAAAGTTGAAGAAGATAGTAGGTGCTGAAAAACAGGACAGCAGTGAACCGAAAAAAGGTTGTCCTTAACAAAGCAAAAAAACATTTTATTTCAACAAAAAGAAGACCTACCAAACCCTCAGCTCGGGCCCTCACATTGTCCCCCTGGGAGCGCTATTCCCATAGATACAATAGTTGTATCCCCCTGAGGGAACATAATTGATTTTAAAAATATCTTGAAGTAAGGACCCTTAGTTGATACACAGACATGGGTCTCGTAAGCTTGTCCCTAGTCGAAGCAAATGATTGAGGGCAATGAATAAAATTCATTTTTCAAGCAGTGTCAATACTAAACTTCTCAACATCATCTCTGTCATCACAGACTGTGCATCTTCGGTAATATGTATTCCTAAGACTTTATCATTTCTCATGAAGTATATCCAACCAAATTTGATCACGGCAGACAGGGTGCCAAATACTAATGTTTTATAAGCGAGCGAGGCAGTAGAGGTAAAAAGTAACACAACATAATAAAAAGTCTGACAATTAGAAACAATGCAGCCAGTAAATGAAAATGTCTTTCGGTCGTTGACCGACCGCCTGCTTAAAGAGTTCTCATGCCACTGCTTCACATTAAGCTGGGGCTCATGAAGAATTTCGTGAAGGCACCAGACAACGACTTGGATAGTTTGTCGCAACTCCAGCCTGCTCCTCTTGTATGTCCCATGCAAGTTAATTAATATCTTGTAGTATAAGGGACTGGGTCAAAATCAATTCTTAATTGACCTAAAAGAATTAAATTAATTAAATATGACAAGCAGGCAATAATGGATTGCTTCCCCTTCCTGGCAACAAATGCGTATGTCGAACATCCTTAATGTGTTCGTTTATCTTTGCGAGCTGCATCCGAAGTCACAGCAACGGATTCGGAGCGCACGTGACGTCGAGGCCTTCGCCGGCTGACACGTCAGAAGACAACCACCTATGGAGTCGGCAGCACGTGCCTTGTGCGTTACGACTTCTAAACCGGTCCTGCTTTCGGGCATCTGAGAGCCCGGAGAGCCGGCTATCATTGAGGAAGTGTTCCCTGGACAACTTTTCTTCGAAGTTCAGGTGAGCAATCCTTATTTATTGTCTTTGCTTGTCATATTATCATTTAACTTAATGCAGAAGAGACTATGTCAATGCCAGGTTTATCTGGAAGTTGGCGCTTAGGTGGTTAGCGCGACATAGTCCCTTTTTTTCGAAGAAAAGTTTTTTATATAAATCTTAATATTTGTTTCCTTCGAAAGTTACTTTTTTCGAAGTCAAGTTTAACGTAATTGTAATCTTCGCAACTTTATGAGGAAAGTGATTTAATCTTCGAATACTTCGAAGAAAGTGATCTAATCTTCAAATCTTTGTTCTTTCAACTCAAAATTCATTTATACGAAGAATTTCTTAAATTATAAAATTCTTCATTTCATTTGAAAGTTCGCAGTTCTGATGTGCGCAATTCGTTCGTCAGCTGCTAAGTAAGGCTGGAGTTGCTTCAGGAATAATCCTGGTGACTATATCTTTTTGTTTCTTCTTTCTCCAGTTTAAATAACTGTTTTTCATAAAAAACTTAAAATAAATGTAATAAATGTTCCGTAATTAGGAAAATCTTGTTGATTGCCGAGCTTTCCGGGCTTGAAGCCGGTGTGGTTCTCTTCTCATTTAGCTTAAGGTGCATTTTTTCGTGTCGTTTTTGTGCAAGGTACTATTGTTCGTATTACTGGCTCCCTGTGCTTTTGGAAGCTAGTCTCTTGTTTACCTTGCACAATTAGAATTTTTCTGATTGCACTTTTGTGTATTAGTATGTAAGTAATAAATTAAATATATTGAAGCAAAAATTTAAAAATAATATTTTTGTGAAAAATTTAAATTGTGTAACCATTTATAATGTGATCAAACTTTAAATTGGTGGGGAAGAACCTTTTTGTGTATTCTATGTGTCTTTTTTTATTTTTTCTATCTATATAACATAGGGATGTAACCTAATTTGTCCACTTAAAAAAGTGTAGACCTTTATTAGCTGAACTTTTTTCTAATAAGCCTATTAACTATTTACTCATTCCTTTTTTTTGCAAACGTAACATGACTGAAACGTTTAACGCCTCAGCCCTTAGCATGAAAATGCGGGGAGTAAAATGTAGTATTACCGCCTTGCGAAAGAAGGTGCTAGCTCCTGGCTGTGCACCTTCTTTCCTAAGGGAGGCTATTCCTCAGTTGAGTAGCCTTCTAAAGGACTTTCGCCATCTCTCCTCTATTCTACCTTCTGACCTTGAGGAAATTTCTGAGGAGGAGTTAGTTAGACGAGCTGAATATGAAGTACTTATTGTTGAATTAATAGCTGAATTAAAAAATTCAGTTTTTTCGGCACAGGTATCAAACTCTAATGATACCGCGCCTCCTTCTGAGGCTAGTAAGGTTTCTGTTGTGGATGTACCATTAAACATTTTCCGAGCTCCTCAGTTAACTTTAAGAAAGTTCAGTGATAATGAACACTGTCCTTTTTCTTTTCTCCATTTTCAGGAATCTTTTCTTAATGCTCTTCAAGCCTATCCTAATATGAGCGAGGAGCAAAAGTTTATATTCTTAAAAAATCAATTGCAGGGAAGAGCCCTTAGTCTGGTTGAGGGACTTCCCAATGAGAATTGTTTCCAAGCTGCTTGGGCTTTGCTCAAGCAGGAATTTTTGAACGCGGACAAACTAGTTTCTCTTGCACTGGACGAATTAATAAATTCTCCCAGTGTCTTTAGCTTTGCAGAAATAGGGACTTTTCTTTCTAAAGTTAAGTTTCGTCTACTTGAGCTCTCTAAGCTTGGAGTAGATTTTCGTAACGAGAAGTCAGGCAATCTCTTGTTTTCTGCTATAATTAAAACCAAACTGCCTGACTTTTTTTTGTTAGAACTTCTTCGTTACTGTAAAGCTAGTTTCTTCTCTTTAGAAATGTTTGAGAACGCGCATCATGTGCTGTCTCTGTTGGAAACTAAATCCAAACCTAAGAAATGTCTCTCCCTTCGCAATGATAGGGTGGAGGAGAAGACTCGAGCTGAAACTAAGTTTAAATCTTCTCCTGTATCTTCTAACCTTCCTAACGTGAAAGTGTGCCGGTTTTGTAAGCAGACCGGTCACACGTCTTTTTCTTGCCGTAAATTTGATACTCACGAAAAACGCGTGAAGCAAGTAGGCGAGTTGCAATTGTGTTCCGTATGTCTTAGTCACAACCACGTAGCTAAGTCTTGCCCTGCAAAAAGCAGAGGCTTGCCCTTTCATTGTTCGTTATGTAAGGCTAATACCCACGTTAGCCCGTTATGCCCTAAGTTTGTAAGTTTTTCTTCTCTTGCCGCCTCATCTTCTTGACGGTTAAAGGCACGTTTTCGAATGTGCCCTGTAATCGCTCTTTCTACTAAAGTTAATAATATTTCTAAACGTGTAAATTTCGTCATTGACTCAGGAAGTCAACAAACGTTGATTGACCTGAATACCGTTAGTTCTAATAGTTCTAACGATGATTTGCAGCAAATTACTGTAAACACGGTTGGTGCCTCTGTCCCGTTGCGGGGCAAGCACATTAACGTCGAGCTCGTGCTTCCTGACTGTGAGAAGCATGAGCTTGATATTTTTGCAATGCAAAATTTGCACCTACAGATGGGGATGAAGGGTTTGAAATCTAAACTCGAGCTCCTTAAGACTAAGCTTCCTCTGTCTACTTCCTTTCCTGAAGTCGTTGATGACAATATTCAAATCAACGGCATTCTGGGGGTTGATGCTCTTCAAGCTTTTCGAGTGCTTGAATTGCAAAACGTCGCTGGCTATAAAGTTATGCGTGTAGCTAACGGTTTTTTACCCTTCGGGGATCTAAAATGTTATAAATCCTCTTTTCCTATTGTGGCTTCGGCCGCTAAAGGGCAAGACGGTGGCTCGCCTTGTTCTGTTGTTTCGCCTGAGAGTTCTTCTCCTTCTGTTGTTTCGCCTGACGTTTCTTCCTCTTCTTCTGCTCTGCATAAAGTTTCTTCTTCCTTGACTATTGCAAATAACCAAAAAAAGCAAACAAAAAAGAGTAAATCTAAAGCTAAGCGTTATCATGGTGTGTTGGAGGCATTTTTTGAACCTCCTAAAGTTTGTTCTTCTGCCTTGGATGGAACTGAGTGTGATGTGCAGGCCGGTCTTGATAGACTTCTAGACTTAGAATTAATAGGGGTGCCTGCTAAGGAAGTGGAGAATGATAAAGAGTTAAAAGACTTTAAGAGTAGCGTAGTTTATGACGAAGGCCGCTATTATGTTCACATACCTTGGAATCGTAATATACTAGCGAAAGTGCCACATAGTTTCGGGTTGGCGCGCTATCTCGCGCAGAAAGTTGCTGCTTCTAACTCTCGTAAAGGGATAGAGAAGCAATATAACGATGTCTTTCAGGAACAACTCGAGCTAGGTATAATTGAGCCTCTCTCTCTCGAGAATTTAAATGTGTGTGAGCATAAGTGGATACCACATAGGCCTGTCGTGAGAGAACACGTTACCACTTCCAAGATACGCCCAGTGTTTAATTGCTCGCTCAAGCGAGGTAAATTGCCTAGTCTAAATGAGGCCTCATACGTAGGTCCTAACCTCATGAATGATTTGCTTGGCTTGTTGGTGTATTTTCGCTCTAATTCTGTTGTTGTGCTATCAGATATTTTCAAGGCTTTCCTTCAAGTGAAGTTAGCCAAAAATTTTGACCGAAATCAGTTTAGTTTTGTTCTCTTTCAAAATGGGGAATATAAATATTTTAGGTACACAACCTTGTTATTCGGTTTTGTCGCTTCCCCTTACATTCTCAATTTTCTTCTCAAACTACATGCTAAAACTATTAGTGATTTGGTGGTTAGAGACATCATGTCTAACAAACTGTACGTTGATAACCTTATATTCACAACTAATAGTCCCGAGCTTGCGCTTGACACTTTTCAACGCGCAAACAAAGCTTTCAAAGAAAGCGGCTTTCCACTGCGTCAATGGCAGTCTAATAACTCTAATCTTCTGTCTCAGATTGACCCTTCTCTTTGTAGCTCCAGTGAGCTCTCCAGAGTGTTGGGTTACAACTTTAACTCTTCTTCTGATTCTCTTTCCATATCTGTAAAAAGCTTAAATCCTTTCTGTAAAACTCGTAGAAGTATGCTGTCAGACATTGCTTCGTTGTATGATCCGCTGGGAATTCTGTTACCTTTCTCTGTTAGAGGAAAACTCATCTTACGTAAATTAACACCGTTGAGACTAGGCTGGGATCAAGACGTTCCAGATGATATCTGTAAAGAATGGCGTAATTTTTGTCAGGAATTTTCTCAATTGCATGAATTTGAGTTCCCTAGGATGAATCTTGTTGAAACTGAGAAAGTTGACCTCGTAATTTTCTGTGATGCTAGTGAAAGAGCTTTTGGAACCTGTATGTACGGTGTCCAAAAAGAGCGCAGCTCACTTCTTTTCTCTAAGGTTAAAGTTTCACCTCCTAGGCAACGAACTCTTCCTTCTCTAGAACTTCTGGCTGTGTATCTTGCGTACCAGTGTCTTGTTTCTCTGATGAGTGACGTCAATTTTCCCTACATGGTCTCAAGTGTAACTTTTCTTACCGATTCCCAGGTTACCCTGGCTTGGTTATTGAGTGGTAAGCCTCCCCGAAAGAATATTTTTGTTAGTAATAGAATTAAGGATATAGACAGCATGCGACTAACGTTGGAAGGTACAACTAAAGCTTCTTTTCACTATGAATACGTTCCCACCATGTACAATATGGCAGATATGTTAACTCGAGGCATAAAAGCATCAAAGTTTCTCGAGAGTAAAAATGTATGGTTAACAGGTCCTGACTGGATTCGCGAAGGTAAGGACCAGTGGCCCAAGGGCCACTTGGGATGCATTCCCCATCAATTTATAGCCTCTGCATGTATTAATGTTAATGTTGTCCCTCCGTGTAAAGCTCCTATTTTGGAGATTGAACGCTTCTCCTCCTATCCTAAGTTACTAGGTACGGTTGAGAAGGTGTTTAAAGCTGTCGCTATTTTTCGACATGCAGATTTGGGCAATGCAAAATTGCGGGCTTTCCTGTTCCTTATTTCTTCTATGCAAAGTACACACTTTGCAGGCGAGCTCGAGGCCTTGAAAAACAAAAGTCCTCGGCCGCCGCTGCTAGTTAGAACTTTAAACCTTTTTCTCGATTCGCACGGTATCATTCGTTCGAATAGTCGTATTGCGAATGCTGAGGAATTAGACTATAACACTCGCAACCCCATCTTGCTGTCTAGTTCTTCACATTTGACTCGTTTATTAATTTCGCACACTCACAAACTTCTTAACCATCAGGGGCTCGACATCACCGTTCAGAAACTTAAGGTAGACGGTTATGTCGTGCCACGCTGCAAGCGCACAGTTCGCGGCGTTTTGGCTAAATGCATTGTATGCAAGAAGCTAAACGCCAAAGCTTTTTCCTATCCCGATCCTCCTGCTTTACCTGACTCGCGTACTAATTTCGTGAGGCCATTTGCCACAACTGGCATGGATTTCTCTGCCCACTTTTGGGTATTAGACCCTTTTGGTCACAAGCAAAAGGTCTACTTACTGTTATTTACGTGTTTTCAGACTAGGGCTATTCACATTGAAGTTCTTCCATCTATGACTTTGGAGGAATTTTGCTTTGCCTTCATTAGATTTACAAACGAAAAGGGCATTCCTAACACTGTTTATTCTGACAATGCTAGAACTTTCACCGCCGCTCCCGATCTTCTATCGGAAGTGTTAACTTCCTCTTTGTATGAAGAGCGGTTTCGACCTTTTAATATTAAATTCAAAACTATCCCTATCTACAGTCCTCAATTTGGAGCGATATGGGAACGCCTGTTCAAGTCCATAAAGGATTGCATATATAAACTTTTTGGACGTAGCACTTATTCTTATTCTTCCTTCATTACTGTCATTTCTGACATTTCTCTTAACCTTAATCGGCGTCCCCTCTCTTACACTGAGATGGGGGACTCGATTCTACCTATAATGCCCCTTCAATTTCTTCAGCTTTATCCTACATCTAATTCTCTTATTCTGTCCGATGAGCTTACGGACTTGGAGACTGACGATGTTGAGCATCGCGAGCATTTGCTTACTCTTTTGGAGAGACGTGATGTCATGGTCGCTAAGTTCCGGGAGCTTTGGTATTCTCAGTATCTTATTTCTTTGCGAGGTCCATATCCTCTGAAATCTTTACCTTTGCAAAATAAATTCTTATCTGTGGGTCAAGTGGTACTTGTAAAACACCCTATAAAACCCAGACCATTTTGGGCCTTGGCTCGCATCAGTGCTTTGCTTCCTGGTCGCGACGGCAAGGTCCGTGTTGTAAGAATTATAAGGGCTGATAACACCGAAAGCGTCATTAAAGTCTCGTTACTGTACCCACTGGAGTTAGTTGTGACCGATCCTACTCCAGAGGAGGTGGGAGATAGCGCAGACGGGAGTGGTTCGGACGCGGAATCATACCCTCGTTCCGAGCCTCCCGCGAGGTTTGAAACTCAAAGGGGTAGTTCTACCTCTGAACACCCTAGAGTTCAGCAGCTTAATTCTTCAAATTCTTCTGATACGGATTCTTCGGTCTTGTCCGAAGAACCGGTAGTTACTCCTGCTGACCGCCCTCTTAGGCAAGCGGCGCGTCAGCAACGTAGTAAATTAACTTATCTTATTAAGAAAGGGCATTTGTAAACCCTTTCAATTATGTGTTATGCGCAGATATTATTACTTGGTCCTTTCCAGTATTGAGCTGGAAGGACATTGCATGTCTTTGTGTATTTCACGGAATTTTCAAATGAAAACTCCGTTTTTTTCTTTTGCCGGGATTGTGTCGCAACTCCAGCCTGCTCCTCTTGTATGTCCCATGCAAGTTAATTAATATCTTGTAGTATAAGGGACTGGGTCAAAATCAATTCTTAATTGACCTAAAAGAATTAAATTAATTAAATATGACAAGCAGGCAATAATGGATTGCTTCCCCTTCCTGGCAACAAATGCGTATGTCGAACATCCTTAATGTGTTCGTTTATCTTTGCGAGCTGCATCCGAAGTCACAGCAACGGATTCGGAGCGCACGTGACGTCGAGGCCTTCGCCGGCTGACACGTCAGAAGACAACCACCTATGGAGTCGGCAGCACGTGCCTTGTGCGTTACGACTTCTAAACCGGTCCTGCTTTCGGGCATCTGAGAGCCCGGAGAGCCGGCTATCATTGAGGAAGTGTTCCCTGGACAACTTTTCTTCGAAGTTCAGGTGAGCAATCCTTATTTATTGTCTTTGCTTGTCATATTATCATTTAACTTAATGCAGAAGAGACTATGTCAATGCCAGGTTTATCTGGAAGTTGGCGCTTAGGTGGTTAGCGCGACAAGTTTTCGGTATCCGTGTCACACGTTTCCGGAGTTGAGTTATGCGAAAATGAGAGGTTTCATAGCATCATAGGTCCACACATAAAGAAGGTAATTACTGACACACACTTCCAAGACTCAATGATACTGAAAGAAATGAATAGGGAACGTTCAAATCAATTGTAGCCAATTTCCTTAGAAATTTTATCTGCTGACCATGTTAATGTCGTAAGAACTGCACCAGTGCTTAAGAACAGTATGGTGCCAATATATCCCTCTAAATTCCACCTCCTCGACTCACCTCGACTTCTTCCCCGAACACCCATGTTCCGTCAGTGACGAACACGGTGAACTCTTTCACCAGAACATCTCGGTGATGGAGTCACGGTATCAAGGTCGATGGAGTGCAGCAATGTTGGCTGACTACTGCTGGACACTTCAGCGTGATACACCAAACACTCGGCACAAACGCAAGTCTACAGCCAAGATTTTCATACCAAAAACACCATAGATTAAAGGCTATTTTTCAGAGTGCATGGATTTATGCGTGTATAATATGTTGCAGTAGATATATCTATATTAAATATGTGCCCGGCAGGCTACCTCAATTTTATTATTTTCTTAGCTCTAACGCCATGTTCATTATTATACATGAAATAATAAATTGGTTTAGTAAAATATAAGTGGTTAAGTAGTAGTAGTAGTAGTAACATAGGTTTGCTAGCGCTTCAGTTATTCAAACTATATCGCACCGGAGGTCACATAATTTAATCAGTATCAGACTTTTTGATTTACCACGTAAGATGAACATCAACATTATTTGAACATCAAAAATTATATGATCGTAATTATAATTACAACTCAAGAGTATAATTGTCTCCCCATTGATATTTCGTACATACAACAGTACATTCGAACACACTGGGCAGCCAGACCCCGTAGGGGGTTTCAGCTGCCCACCCATTATGGCCGGACGCCTTACCCACGCTGAAACCCCCCCCCGAGGTACCAACGTAGCGCGCCCGGCCATATTGCAGTTTCTTCATCTACAATCTTCCAATATGATATCACGCTTGGTTACAGTGCATTACTGCGTGGCTTCCTGTTAAATCTCAGAAAATAGCTTGCACCTCTCCAGGAACAGCTGCAAAGCTGCTGCGTTAGAGCCAGAGTGCTCGTTTTCCCTGAGCATTCCTATCAACACATCCTCCGCGCAGCCACGAAGACTTGGGAAACACACATTGCGTATAGCAGAGTATCTTGGACATTCAGCAAGAAAATGCACGACAGTCAGGGGAACACGGCACCGTTCGCATTGCGGCTGCGGCTGTCGCTCCATGAGGTGGCCGTGCGTTATGCGAGTATGGCCGATGCGGAGGCGGCAGAGTATCACCTCCATTCGACGAGCACGGCAGTTAGATGATGACCACTCTCGGACAGTAGGCTTAATGTTTCTCAATTTATTGTCAGTTGTGGCCGTCCAGGTTTGCTGCCACAGATCCTTCACCGCCGCCTTGATGCGAGGATAAAAATCACGGGAAGGGACCATCAAATTTAGTGTTCTCTCACTTGACCCAGCTGCTTGCTTAGCTTCCCGGTCTGCCCTCTCATTGCCGGATATCCCCACATGCGCGGGCACCCAGCATACCTTGACACTCTTCTGTTCATTTACGAACTGTGCCAGTTTTATGACGATCTCCGCAATAATGGGGTGGGTGCTGTTGTACATTTGAGCAGCATCTATTACACTTTTCGAGTCCACGAAGATGGTGAAAGAGTGGTATGCGTGCTCTTCAATCAGCTGTAGCGCTTGCATCACACCATACAGCTCCGCTGAGAAAATCGAGGTCTCTGGAAGCAGTCTCCTAGCCCTCACCAATTCCCCGGACACAGCGGCGCAGCCCACAGCATCTCCTGTCTTTGAGCCGTCTGTATAAATCTTCACAGAGTTTGCATGTTTCTCCAGTATATGCTCCATGAAAATTCCCTTCAGGATGTTAGCCGGCATCGACTCCTTTTTTGGCATTCGACATCCAGGGCAGAAACTTTCCACGGGGACACGCCATGTCGGGGAGCAGTCAAAAAGCACAGGTTGCACTCTCATGGGTCCCAGCTGCATGGCGGCCGTCAGCGCAGGATAGTTTAGTGATGAAGGCAGACAATATGGGAAAGGCAGATGTCGCCCGGAAGGCGCGTGCACACTTCTCCATGTAGGAGACAGAGGCAGCTGATCTAGACGGGCCAGGTACTGTAGGCTCAGTTGCACACGGCGGAGCCAAAGTGGGGGTTCTCCACTCTCCACACACAAACTGGCTGACGGGGAGGTCCGAAAAGCGCCAATGCAAAGCCTTATGGCCGTGTGGTGCACCGGGTCTAGCGCTGATAACGAAGTTTCCCTTGCATACTGGTATATAGTGCAACCATAGTCCAGCTTACTTCTGATCAGGGTTCTGTACAGGCGCAGCAACGTTACACGGTCAGCTCCCCACGCCAGGCCTGATACACATTTCAACAGGTTCATTCTCCTATTGCAGTTTGACTTCAGCTCGGCCAGGTGGGGTTTCCACGATAGTTTGTCGTCGATAGTCATACCCAGAAATTTGGCACTATGAGCAAAGTTTATCGGTACTCCCCGGAGCAGTAGCTGTGGGGGGTTCCGTCGGCATCGTCCCTGAAAGTGTAGGGCTACAGTCTTCCCAGTGGAGAATACGAAAACATTTTCCGTTGCCCAGTCATTCACACCGTTGATTGCCAACTGTACTCTGCGCGACAGTGCCGGCAAATACGCAGATGAAGAGTAGATCATGAAGTCATCAACATACAAAGACGACGAAACATCGGCCGGCAGTGTGGAGGTGATGTCATTTACGGCCAGAGAGAAGAGGGTACAGCTCAGCACACTACCCTGGGGTAGGCCCTCCTGCTGGATTTGCCAAGGAGACAGTGTGGCTCCCACCCTCACACGGAAAGTTCTCTCCTGGAGGAATTGCTGGACAAAAAAGGCCAAATTGCCCCGAAGGCCACACCCATAAACACGTTCTAGGATCCCATGTCTCCAAACGGTATCATATGCTTTATGCAGGTCAAAAAAGACACATAAGCTCTGCTTACGGGCCGCAACATTCTGGACCAGATGGCTCTGTAGCCTCACAACAGCATCCGTGGTCCCTCGAAGCTGTCTGAAGCCGAATTGGGCAGGATTCAGGATTTCCTCCGCTTCCAGCCATCGGACAAGTCGAATGTTTACGATTCTCTCTAGCAGTTTCCACACACAGCTCGTTAAAGCGATCGGTCGGTAACTGTCTACTCGGGTGGCCGGTTTTTGGGGTTTGGCAAAAGCAAGGATTGTTGCAGTGCGCCAATCCTTTGGGAATACATGTGTCCTCCAAACCTTATTAAAAATATGAAGGAGCTGACGTAAGGCTGTTGGATGCATCCTCTTCAGCATCTGATAATGAATCCCATCAGGGCCTGGTGCAGTATTTTTGCAAGTTCTCAAGGTGCGGTAAATTTCAAGGAAGGTGAAAGGCTCATTGTACGAGAAGACTGCCTCTGTAGCGAAGTCTGGCTTATGTTGCTCTCTTTGGAGTTTGTGCACCTGGAAAGCAGGTGGATACTGGGCTTCGCTACTA
Organism: Morinoia aosen; assembly: GCA_030386875.1. Lineage (NCBI taxonomy): Eukaryota > Metazoa > Arthropoda > Malacostraca > Amphipoda > Talitridae > Morinoia > Morinoia aosen. The sequence continues at coordinate 24,687,574 of CM059558.1, forward strand.
TTATGCGCGAAACTATCAGCCAGCGCCGCCGCCACCCGCTGAGGATCCGCCGTGAGTATGCCGTTCACTTCTAAACAAGGCCTGCCACAGCTGTATTTTCCTTTCATCTTACCCACACGTTGCCAAATTTTGGTCATAGGTGTGTCGGTATTTAGGCTGCTAACATATTTGCGCCACGAGCTCCGCCTAGCAGCGTCCTTGATGAATTGGGCCTTCGCTCTTGCTCGCTTATATGCAATAATATCTGCCAGCTCGCCGGTACGTCTAGAGCGTCTCAGGGCTTGCCGCCGCTCATAGTTTGCCACAGCGCAGTCATTATTCCACCAAGGAACACGGTACTTTGGTGCACCACCGCGTGACATCGGGATAGCAGCACTAGCAGCACTCCTGAGGGTACCGGTAAAACGCTCCACCATGTCGTCAACTTCCAGCAGATCATTAATTTCTTCCATCTGGGTTAGGGCTTCATAAGTATCCCAGTTGGCACGCTTCATGCAGTATCGAGGTTCTGCTGGCACTGGAGCAAACTCCCACACTTCCATAACAATGGGGAAGTGGTCACTGCCATAAGTATCATCCAGCACGCTCCACAGAACATCGGGGAACATATCTGGAGTGCTGAAACTGAGGTCGATGGCGGAGGTCGTCCCTGTTTGGACGTGAAAATGAGTGGCGGTCCCAGTGTTGAGCAAACAGAAATTGGATCTCGTAATGAATTGGTTGATGAGCCTACCACGCTGGTCGCTTTGGGCGTTGCCCCAAGCCACGTGCTTTGCATTGAGGTCGCCTACCACAAAAGCGGGCCCAGGCAATTGAGTACTGATATTCTCAAAATCGGGCAACGAGGAAGGTTCAGCTGGGGAGATATACATGTTGCAGATGGTGGTCATTTTCTTGTTGAACCAAAAACGGATTGCCATTGCCTGGATCTGGGTGTTCATCGGCACTTTGGAATAACCCAAGTCCTTCCTTACAAGAACAGCTAGTCCAGATCCAGGGACAGGATTTGGTACGTGAGAGAAAGTTTCAATATTATAGTTGGCTGGTGGGGTCAGAGTTATGTCTCCCAGCATGGTGTCCTGGAGACATATGCACAGTGGTTGTTGTTGCTGGATGATGGTCAGGAGGTCACCGTAATTCCTACGGTATCCTCTACAATTCCACTGTAAAACACTCTGTATCATGTTCCGTTTTCTGGGGGTTGTTCTTTAGGATCTGGCGGTCTTTGATTTGATGGTGATTTGGTTGGTGCTGGTCTCTCCCCCCACGCGTGCAAGGGCACGGTTGGGAGAGGTCTTGGAGTAACCTTCGAGGGTAAAGCCCACACTCGTGTAAAGTCAGGCGCAGTCTCCTCTGGCACTCTTCCTACGCGGTCCAACGAACGCACACGCTGTGCCACTGAGGGTTCCGGCTTTCTCACACTTCTGCGGCTCTCGTGTATAGTCCTTACATCTTGGGGAGGTGGCATCTCGGACTGCTTGTTCGCACTGTAGACGGTCGCAGGCCGCTTGTCGATTGGACGGGCCACTTCTATCGATGTTTCACCATGGCCACGGGTCAAGCCGGTATTCGCCTGGGCTTCCGCGTGCGTATCACCATGACACTTCCCTGACTCAGCTTGGCGCCTCTTACTGTCAGATGCTACTGTTTCCGCAGTCCTAGCCACCTTTGACATGGCACTGCCAACGGGTGGCGATCTCACACTCGGTATGCGTTTCCGCGATCCCGAGGAGACCGTCGAACTCAGGCACACAGGGACTGGGAGGTCCGCTTGAGCACGTGACACATCGGGAAGATCGCTTCGCTCAGGTCTATCAGCAGGTCGGGGTCCAGCAGCGGGAGTACGGCGTGCAACACGCGCGGCATCAGCACCTGCGGTGGGGTCCCGACCAGCAACACTGTGGGCTCCTGTAACTGTCGGGTGCACTGGCACAACAAAGCTAGGTCTCCTTGGAGGGGCCCGCACTGCAGTGGCATAGGACGTCTCTGATCTGACGTATCGGTTACTCACAGCACGCTTAGCTTCCCCGTAACTCATTCTCTGCGATGTTTGCGCGGCCAACACCTCTTCTTCCATTTTATAATAGAAACATTCTTTGGAGCCAGCAGGGTGTGATTTATCGCAGTTAGCACATCTCGGGGGCTTATCACAGGGCAGTTCATGCTGGTCCTCGGCACAATTTGGGCATGCTCCTCTTAAGGATCGACAGGTCTTAGCACCATGCCCATATTGCTGACACTTATAGCAGCGTCGTGGCCTTGGGACGTATTGTCGCACGTTGCACCTCGTCCATCCTATATTCACATGTGACGGCAGGGAGCATCGGTCAAACGTCAGGATGTAGACAGAAGTGGGCACCAGGGCACCATTAACGTTTTTCTTGGTTCGGTACAGCGCCTTCACTTCATACTGCCGCAACTCCTCCAGGAGGTGCTCATCAGCGTAACCAGGATAATTGACGTAGTAGATCGTTCCTTTGCTCTCATTGAGGCTTCCATGTGGGGTCACTTCCACGCCCACGCCAGCCAGATGGCGAATGCTCAATATGTTGCGGCTCTGCTCAGAGTTACGGACCTCCACCAAGAGGCCACCACCGCGAGTCTCTGTGATCTTGGCGGGTCTACCTCCCAACCCACGACACAGGTCACGGTTTGCCATGATCACATCAATGTGTGTCAGAGGTGAACCGTCGCTAGCTTTAATACTGAAGAACTTTTTGTACTCCGTGGGCAAATTCGGCTCCATCAGGTCGAAGGGCGCGGCCTCCTCAAGAAGATGCAATCTTCTGCCACGGCGTCGCCCACGACCTGACCTGTTTGGTGGACGTTCAGGTGCGTAAGGTTCAAGAGTTATAACATTGTTTTGTCCGCGCTCTGTTTCCTCGCCTACAGGTTGGTGCGGCGGTGGTTGCAGAGGCGGCTCTTTAGAGGAAGAGGTAGGTTCAATGTCCTTGTTAGATATCAGGGTCGTCAACGGGGGGTGAGCAGCCAGAGTTGTATCGGTGGAAGCAAGCACATTGCTTTAGGTCTCTCTTGTCAAGGAGGGTCTCCCCTCCCCTATCCAGGCTGGCTCAGGCCGGAAAAGAGACCCCCGAGCAGTCAGTAGCCATTTGATCTATCATCTATATTTGAGGCGGGCACACACTGACCAATAGGGGGTGAATACCCCTCCCACCGTCAACCCCGGCCCGTAGCAGCCCCTTGTTTGCTCGGGATAACGGGGGCTTTATCACTCGTAACTGCCGGGGTCCGGTTTTATTTACATGGGGGCCTTCCCATGGCCCCCCATTTTGTCTGGCTGCTCCGAGTGAGCCTGTCTGCCGCGGTTGTACCCACCAGGACCGAGGTTCCGACAGCATAGCCTCACTCCTCACAACATACAAACCCTCCCACCACGATAAGGTAAGGGGGCTTTGGGAGGGTATAAGTGGTTAAAAGCGTATATCTAATATAGAGCGGAGGATAGAGACGAATGGTTCTCGTATCCTGATCCAGATTATTTCACTTGTTTTAGAACAAGTGCAGAACACCAAAATACATGAGACTTTTCAAAATTTGGGTATCAATGGCATTTACAGCTGAAAACATCGGAAGTGAATAACTAGACGGATGGATAATGTAATCAATATATTTTTGTACGTCATATTCAAGGGTGAAATACAGATTTAATTGACAACAAACATCCGATTAGCCGATTTGTGTAGAAACGAAATCAACATAGCAAAATTCCTCATGAAGAATAAGATACAAAATAAGTATGTATTGATGAGCACAGTAAGCGGGGATGGTGCAGCAGCTCTGATTTAGAGGCACAGCCCTTCACTTATTCGTGACTCCTGTCATAGATATAGAAATTAATAGAATATAGAATTAGCTAACATTAATTATAATAAAGTGAACCCTCAACACAGGTAAGTGCTATTGTGAAATACGATGTTGAGGATAGGTACATCCGGGTGACGAAGTCTTGCACGACAAGCTCACGAAAACATATTTTCCTAACGAAAACAAATTTTCCTTCCAAGAGAAGTTCAAAAATTGCCCCAGTTTGCCGGTGTGATGTCACAGACAGCAAGCACAAAAAGTTCACTAAATCACACATCTCTCAAGTCCTTTGAATACGAAGAGAATAGGTTGCATCTTATGCTTCGTTTAAATAAAAGCACGCGGACAATTTTTTACTAGATCTATTTCACCGCATTTCCATGCTTTCCATTGCTACTGCACTATGAATTCAAGAAGGTAGAGAAGTTATCATTCGAGAATCTCCACATGGCTTAAGCGCCTTTGTGGCATCGTTTTTAGTGCAATAATTAGCCACGAAAGTAAGCAAGAACATCGGTTACATTACCACGCATATATCTTCAAGAGTTACACGAAGAGTCTGTTACTTTCTACCCCAATCTTCAATTACTCTAAAGATGTTTTCAGCACTAGGGTTACGCAGCAAAGAGACGATCTCTTTCCATTAATTTGTAGACACTTGGATTATTCCTGCTCTATGGTACAGAGACACTGAAGAACATTGCCATCTTTGTCTAATTTAGAAAGATTTTACACAAGAAATGCAAAGTAATTCAAGAATGCAATAACCACATTAAAAACGTTGGTCCTGAGCTAAAATAAGCTCTACATTATTTCAATCGATCCAAAAAATCAAGTAGAAATATTGCTATGTATATACAAAGAAGACAAAGTTCATTGAAGGTAGCTTTTGAAAACTAAAGATATATCCTCTTAAAAATGCTACTCATTCCAAGATTATATGGTCCCCAGGAACTTAACCGCCTAAAGGTGAAGTGATAAAAAGATACACAGAGCGAATGACCAAATCTTCACAGCGTATGTGTTCTTAAAGATAAAAAACTGATCTTCCAAAAAATTGATCTTCCATACAAAGTCTAAGTTTTTCTCAAAATTGCTACAGGGCATCAAAACCGAACTGCTTAGAGGAAAACTTGAGGTGATAAATTCCCAGAGTCACAGGGACTATCACTACTGACTACTTCCCTACAACGCCCCTATGTAAAATGGAACTGAATAAAGTAGGGCATTAGGAAAAGTCTGGTGGTCCATTATCGGTTCACAACCCAAGCCCCGCGCCATAATTATAGGTGAAGTCCAGAAGTGCAAAAAACGGTGCGCCTTTACAAACAGCTTACGCTAACAAGGCACAAAGATCAAAGGCTCGATGAAGCAAATAGGAAACTTGCCCACACAGACTAAATGGCATACGTACTCTGTCATTGTATATCTTTGTAGTTAATATAGTCTAGTTTTCCAGCAATTTACCTGAATGAAGTGCTCTTCATTTCAGCAATTACGAGACAAATCTATGCTGCATCAACCTTTGCTATGTTAACACGTGAAAGTGAAATATATTTCCATTCAATAGTTTTTCAATGAGTAACGTTCATTCTATATCGACAGCTACACTTAATGGTGGGAGTTTTGAATCGCTTATATAAAAACGAGTTTTGTAATTAAACACAAGCGACAGATTACTACATTTAAAAAACAAACGACTTCAGAAATCCCGGTATTCTAAAACCGCTCACACATTTCCAATTAGTATTTTATTTTCAATAGTTCTGAAATCATACAAGTGCATAAGAATAGAGATAGCTTATTATCGCCAACGGATAGATTGAAAGACTATTTTATGAGCGCTCGGTGACACCCAGAGCTGCCAGCTCCATGAGGACGTTGTCCAGGTAGTTGGGGTCAGGGTAGCCGAACTGCCCGCCTCCTGATCTGCGAGTTTTGTGCGAAATTCTGCCCCAAGTAACGCAGTCGTGAGACTTGAATGCCTCAGAATACCCTACGGTGAAGATGAGTCGCATGTCAAACGCCTTCTTCAGCAGCAATCGCACCTGTGAAATACAGTGAAAAAAAAATATTATATTGAATTATAATTCCGAAAAATGGCTTTTAACCACTCCTTTGCACATGTTCAAATTCATTTTTAAATGTAATGAACAAATATTTTTTATTTCAGCATTTTTGAAAACTGTGTCGCTGCCCCATATATCGTCCTCAAGTTATTTGAAACTGGAACGATTGGAAAAGTAAGAGTGAAGGGTGAAAGCAGTTAACATGTATTTAAGTAAGCAGTACTTATATGATGGCAGTTTTTATTATTAAACTGGAGTCGGTGCCACTACGCATCATAGCATTCAAAATGACCCTAAACCTAATAAGCAAGCGTAGTTTTCACACTTTGATCTCCACCGATCCAATATAATACTAGTTATGACTGAGCTGTACTAATAATTAGCTGGTCAAAATACATTTTCCCCAAAGAGCGATCTCACATTTTCCCTGGGTTGTCAAAATAAATCATAAGAATAAATCTGCAATGAAAATTGATCAATAGAAGTCTCATCATAAAACCTTTAGAACTGAAAAAAGGAGAGGTAAGAATACTTCTAACCCTGCATCAATCAAGAATATTCAACTGAAGGCAGGCAACACACAACTGCAGGCAACACACAACTGCAGGCAACACACAACTGCAGGCAACACACACAAGGCGGCGCCTAGCACTCACCAGCCTGCCCTTTGCAGAGTCCGGCAGGTACGCCGTCCGCGGGAAGCCTATAACCTGATACGGCGCGCCAGGGTTCGGGTGCTCACGTCCTTGGTGTCCTTTATATATACTGTAAATAGGTTTCCGTTGTAAACTAAATATTTTAACTTAAAAGGAGATATTATTTAACTTAAAAAGAATGCTTAACTTCGGTAAAATATCATGATTTTTCAAAAATCCTTAACGGTTGGGAAATATTAAGAATTCATTTCTACTGAACTGGACATGAAACTGCAGTAGGTGCTGAAAATATGGATAGTAGCAAACAAAAAAAAAATATCTTCCATCATAAAACAAAAAACTGCTTCAGCATCTATAAAACGAAGGCTTACCTAACTTTCAGCTCGGGATCTCACATCTTCCCCCTGAGATGTTCCTTAAATACGAATTTCATAAATACAACAGTTGCTTCTTTCTAAGGAGTCATGTAATCCATTATCAAGCTGTAGTCACAGAAGCACAATCAGAAACTACAAGATTTGATAAGTTATTTTAAGCCTCCCTAACAGCTACAAAAAAGAGCGTATCGACGAGAGGAAGGAGGAAGACACCATTTAGTATGGAGATAAGAGAATAAGGAATCTAAGCAGAAGGGGCATAGAAACAAGTTGGGAAAGAAGTTCATGAAATAAGATAAAAGTTGAAGAAGGTCAATGGTGCTGAAAAACAGGACAGAAGTGAACCGAAAAAAAGTGGTCCTTAACATAAAAAAAAAACATTTTATTTCAACAAAAAGAAGGCCAACCTAATTCTCAGCTTGGGCCCTCACATTTTCCCCTTGGGAGCGCTAATTCCCTAAGATACAATAGTGGTATCCCCTTGAGGGGATCAGAAACTACAAAGCTCTTTGAAAATATTGCTTGTGTTATCTTACAAGAAACCACAAATTAGAATTTCTCATGGAAAAGATGTTTGTGCAGTGAATCTGACAGGCTTGCAGAGCCACCAACCAATAATAAAATGCACGGAAATCATCACTGACACACAAAATATAACAAACATCAAAAGGAATAGATAAGCTATGTAATACACACAAGTATTTGATGACGATCGTTCCATAATCCTCGTGGCCAGATAGACTCCTATTCTCCGTGGTACATTCTATTTTCCCGTTCGTTGGCTGAGTTCCCTTGACGGTGCCGTGCACACAATTGCAGACAGGACAGAAAAAGATCCTCTGTCCATAGAGCAGCGAGTACAAGCAGCAGCAGTGGAAGGAATGACCGCAGTTATTCAGCATTACAGCACCCACGATATCTCGGTCCGCCACTGAAAATATAGCCAAGCATGAGAAACTAATTCACGAATGCTACCAGTTTCAGCTTAAATTTATAGTAAAAAAAATATAAGTCAATCCATCCGAAAATCGACGGAGTAGTCATGAAAAAAAAAACGAATCAACGAACGTAAGAAAAAACATTGTTACTAAATGCGTACTAGGAAACTAGTTATATTAGAGCAGTCGAGAAGATTCAACTTTCTCCAACTTAAAGAGGTAATCTTTAACTTTACTTCTCGAGCTTCATCGGTAGAGAACAAGACCCTTTCAATGGGTCAAAATTCAGTTTCGAGTATGCAAAACTGATCTAAAGCTTTCATATTTTATCGTTTGAGCGTTCCTTCTTATTCTGCGCAATGAAACAACGTATAAAAAATACATGATTCGTTAAATTTCAATCAGTGAAACATATCGCACCCTCTTCATTTTTCTCTTGATCAAATTTATCCCATCATCACATGAGATTACTTCAAGCTATAAAAAAATCTGTGGTCCGAAACAAATAAATTCGTATCTAAACCGAACTAAGGCAATGGTCTAATGCTTTAAGATAGACACACTAAGTAGGAAAGATGATCTAAATTTTAGGAGATACATTAGATTATTAGTTAGTTTCAGCCTCTCTATCCGCAACAAAGGCGATCCAAAGAGAGGAAGGAAGAAGGCACCATACAGTATGGAGTTAAAGGGAACGCGGAATCCATGAAGAAAAGGCATAGAAAGAGTAAGATAAGAAAGAATTTCATGAAACAAGATCAAAGTTGAAGAAGAAAGTAGTAGGTGCTGAAAAAATAGGACAGCAGTTAACCGAAAAAATATGGTTCTTGATATAACAAAAGCATTTTATTTCAACCAAAAGAAGACCTACCTAACTCTCAGCTCGGGCCCTCACATTGTCCCCCTGGGAGCACTAATTCTCGTGGATACAATAGTTGTATCCCCCAGAGGGGATTTAGCAGATACATCAAAATTTGCTTCAGTGACTGTGACTCGATTTAGTTAGTTTTAAATAAGAGGTCCAGCGTACAGTTTTATTTGAACTCTATTTAAACGAGGTGTGTTCAACGAGCGCGTAAAATATAACGAAAATAAGAAGATCCAAATCCAGCACTACTGCTTTACCTAAGGCTCATAAAGTCAAGGTTCTACTTAGACCAATTTCGTCAAATGTTGGCACACACAATTTTTAATTTTCAATACCCATGTATGACTTGCTTTCAGACTCTCAGGCTCATAGGTAATTAGATTAGATTATAAGTTAGTTTAAGCCTCCCTAACCGCTGCAAAATAGAGCGTATCGAAGAGAGGAAGGAGGAAGGCACCATTTAGTATGGAGATAAGAAATTGAGGAATCTATGCAGAAAGGACATAGAAACAGTAAGATGGGAAAGAAGTTCATGAAATAAGATAAAAGTTGAAGAAGAAAGTCAGAGGTGCTGAAAAACAGGACAGTAGTGAACCGAAAAAAGGTGGTCCTTAACATAACAAAAAACATTTTATTTCAACAAAAAGAAGGCCTACCTAACTCTCAGCTCGGGCCCTCACATTTTTCCCCCGGGAGCGCTAATTCCCATAGATACAATAGTTGTATCCCCCTGAGGGGGGCTCATAGGTAATACGTACTCAATCAAGGACTTCTTTTCTTTTGCAGATGGAGTATAAAACTTGATAAATGACAACTGTTTTAAAACCAACTGTGATGTAACGTCAATAACAAAGACAAGATTTGAAAATCACAGTCGCTTCTATCTAGCCCCCCACTGCAGTTCGGTGGTGCTCAATAAATCAATGCCATTGCAGAAATGCAAGTACTACAGTGACACGCGCAGCTACAGTGCAAGAAAACTGCAGTAAAAGCGAATGTGATATCTGTATAAAAATCCATTAAGATTACTGCACCCAACTGAAGTACGAGTAGTACTGCTCTGATTTCCAACAGAATATTACGGACTGACAAAATAAATTTTAAACATCACATAAAAGTTATTTTTTTTCCTGAACACGGAGAATCAAAAAGAATAACCCTATTTCATGATTAAATATTTCATGAAGGAAAATACCAAAAAATAAAACTTGTATTACAAGCATTCTAACAACAGGCAAACTTTATTTCACATGTTACAAGTGCACGAACAACATCAATACAATATGAGAATTCTTACTGAAAACGTTGAGGCACATCAGGCAATTAAACTGATCGCTGTTGTCAATGTTTCAAGTTTTCCAGGTCAGTTGGTCATGGCGGAACAAAGACTTAATCTTTTACAAACCCCGAGAAAAAAAATCACAAACACTGAGGTCAGGAGATCTAGGAGGCCAAGCACAATGAACAAAGTCTTGGGGCCCCTTTCTGACCAATCCATTGCTTAGGCAGTTTTTCTTTTAAAAATGCTTCAACTGATAAACTCCAGTGAGGAGGCAGTCGCACCTGTGGACAAATCTTGTTGAAAAATGAATCCATTTGAATCAGCTTCCACTAATGGGAAGAACCAGTGTCGAAATATTTGATCATGAAATAGGGTCATTCTTCTAACACCCTGTGTATATCGTATATCATAGATGAGACCAGATTACAAGTTAGTTTCAGCCACCCTAACTAAAGCAAAAATGTTCCAAAGAAAAGAAGGATAAAGACGCTATTTTGTATGGAGTTCAGGGAACGCAAAATCTACACGCAATGCGTGTTCTTACACAAAATCCCATACTCATAGAAATAGTGAATTGAGACGGAAGGTTATTAAACAAAAATAAAAGTAGAAAAAAGTCAGATATTCTACTTCAACAAAAAGAAGGCCTATTAACTCTGTTTGGTACTTCTCGTTTTCCTCCTAACAGGGCTAATTCCTATAGATAGGATAGTTGTACTCCTAAGGGGGAAACTTCATCAAAATACCAAATTTAAAGTATTCCACCGACTGATTTGCTAAATTTGATGCTCTACAACATAATTTGTGGTCAACTCATGTGTGAATACACTGAGGCTAACATAGAGAACAGGAACCCCACGTCAAGACAATGAAGGATGCAATCCAACTAGATTAACACCGCAACTCACGTTTGCGCGTCTGAGAGGGCGCATCGGCTCCCAGAGGTTGACAACACACAGGGCAGATCGTATCGAAACTACTCGGCGTTGGAACCTCAGCGGAGATGTTAGCCAGCAACTGCAACGTGAGAGACGTAGTGAGCATTTAACTGCGCACAAATAACTATGAAGATACTTAACCATTTAATACGTCACAACCCAAGTTGTCAGATAATTACCAGTCATGGTATGCAAATTTTAATTTACCTACGATATTCCGTTACTGCACCAAAAAACAATTGACCACGAAACTTATTCTTACCCCAGCATGAGAGAAACAGGTCCTCTACAATACATATACAATCCCATAATATAACGCTATGAACTGTAACCATTTACATCATTGATTAGATTAGTCTTTAGTTTTAGCCTCCCTTACCCAGCAACAAATGCGATCCAAAGAGAGGAAAGAGGAAGGCACCATTTAGTATGGAGTTAAGGACAAGCGGAATCTATGCAGAGGCATAGAAACAGTTAGTTGTGAAAGAAGATTATGAAACAAGATCAAAGTTCAAGAAGAAAGTAGTAGGAGCTGAAGAACAGGACAGCAGTGAACCGAAAAAAGGTGGTCCTTAACATAACAAAAACATTTTATTTCAACAAAAAAAAGAAGGCCTACCTAACTCTCAGCTCGGGTCCTGACATTGTCCCCCTGGGAGCGCTAGTTCCCATAGATACGATAATTGTATCCCCCTGAGGGATTTACATCAATGAATGATGGAAAAAGTCATTCAAATTTTGACCAATACTCTTAAAACAAAATTATGTAGAGCAGTAATTAGTTAGTGAGTTATTAGTTAGTTTAAGCCTCCTTATCCTCAACGAATGAGATCGAAAGAGAGGAAGGAAGAAGGCACCATTTAGTATGGAGTTAAGGGAACGTGGAATCTATGTAGAAGGGGCATAGAAACGGTAAGATGAGAAAGAAGTTGATGAAACAAGATCAAAGTTGAAGAAGAAAGAAGTAGGTGCTGAAAAACCGGACAGCAGTGAACCGAAAAAAAGTTGGTACCTAACAAAACAAAAACCTATGTTATTTTAACAAAAAGAAAGCCTACCTAACATTTAGCTCGGACCTTCACATTGTCACCCTGGGAGCGGTAATTCCCATAGAGACAATAGTTGTATCCCCCTGAGGGGTGTAGAGCAGCATAAAAGGCTGGCAACTTCAGTAATACTCCTCGTCCTAACTGCTACAGATTATAAGAAACCGTGCCAGCTCTACTGCATTTATATTTTCCTTTGCTATATGCGTCAAGTTATTCTTCGAATGGCAGCAAAGATTTTTTTCTTGTCTGCACTTCAAAAACGATCATGTCATAAGTCAAAACCATAATCTAATCATTCTGCATTTACAGGAATCCAAATCCCTTTACTTGAAGTAAAAACCCTTTATTTTGAGTCAAGTGTTAAAACTAGATCACAGTGGGAGATTATTGTGAAGTACTTCCAGTTCAAAGTAAAATTGTGCCAACCGTTTCATAGCGATAACAGAAACCGAACAAACATCGAGTTTAGAGTACAAACCAATATTAGTGGTGGTGGACACTACACCATTTTTCTTTTATTTTGATGAACTTTGGTCTCACAGTGCCAAGCCAAGAAAATCATGAGCTGTTTAAAATCGTTAAAATAACTTAATTCTAAGAGATATAATAAAATAATTGTGTTAGCAGTTACTACACAAAACATGCGGTTGCCCAAATGTCTCAATTTAACTGCGTTTTTAAACTTTTGAGGAGTATTTTGAATATCCATAGTAAAAATAACATGGTCACCGTTTGACGAGTCAAACGGTTTAAAAATTAAAAATCTGCATGAGCGATTACACAACTATGTAAAGGAAGAGGAATACGAAATGCTTAATGGTGTAGCAACAGGGCCTCAATTCGACAGGTAAAGCATCTCAATGTAGCTACAAAGAAACCTCAATAAAGCCCCACCTTCTCGCCACCATTTTTAGGGTTTGAGCGAAACTTGATATGAAGCAAACTCTGCCTGTCCCCTGAATGACGCTGCGAAGAAGAAGAAGAGACACCAACGGATGAGAAAGACTTTGTCATCCCTGAGAGCTTCGAGCGAACTCCCTCAAACAATCCGCCACTGGTAGAGGTGCTACCACTGCTCTTGATGGTCCCATCACAGGTCCCACCTGTGAAGTTAGAGAAAATGCCAGAGAGATCAACATAAGACCCATCAGGACCACGTCAACATTGGTCCAGTAATTTAAACGTAACCTCATATCAGCTTGATGATGATCCAATAACACTCTGATATTGACAATGATGATTTTATAGGGCCTACACTTTGATATGATGATTACTCAAAAAGGAATACCTTAGGTCAATATTACAATAATTCAGTAGAAATTTACCTTGGTATGATGATGATCCAGAGGCAAATCCAAGGCTCATTGATCCAGACGCACCACAATTGCTCAGTGATGATCCAGACGCACCAACGTGGCTCAGTGATAATCCAGAAGCACCACCATGACTTGCTGATGATCCAGAAACACCACCATGGCTCAGTGATGATCTAGAAGCACCACCATGGCTTGTGGGTGATCCAGAAACACCACCATGGCTCAGTGATAATCTAGAAGCACCACCATGGTTTGCTGATGATCCAGAAGCACCACCATTGTTTGCTGATGATCCAGAAGCACCACCATGGCTGGTTGATGATATACCTAAGCCACCATACGTCGATAATCCAGATGTACCACCATAGTTACGTGAAGAATAGGAGAGATCATCAGCAGTCGTTTCCTCTCCTAACTCGCTCGTAGAAGTGCAGCTGGTAAAATAATGACCAATGTTACTTGAGCGTTGCACAAGTTGTGCACCACTCGCCAAACATTTTCAATTACACTGTAGAATAATTTCTTGCATAATAACTCTTCCATACAAATCACAAATAACACTGAAATTTATGGACAATCAGCACGCTTAACATGCATCGTAACAGAAAAATTTGAGACCCTAAATAAAAGAACCTATCAGCTTGAATGGCACTGGAAGATAATTTAGAAGACAAAACCAAGAAAGTTCACAGCAGCAGCCACCATTAGTGTTGATAGGGACAACTTTCTGCACTTCGTAAGAAACGTCTCTTGCAGGTCGTACAGAAAATTGACCTCTCAAGCACAGGAATTGAAAATTATAATGAAATAAATGCCTCATCTAATGTAGTCCATAAATGACCACCTGCTGCGATACTAGCTACTTGCGCAGTGCACAGCCCAATTTGACGGAATCAAATTCATTTATAAACATCTTCGGTCCCAATTTGTAATCACAACATCTGGAAATGAAGAGACTCATTTTTGCCCTTATATTTATGTTACAAACACTTCTATTTTTCTATGAGAGTTTACAATAATAAAATTTAGTTTTAGTGATATTTGGTCTGAGGAAGAGGCCAGAATGCGAGGTCTGAGGAAGATCTCCCGGTCAGAATTGCAGTGGCTGCTGGTGAGATTTCTGAAATGCCAGACGTGTGTCCTAATATCCATCAGTCGTTAAGGCAAAGTGCATTGATGTAGGAAAAATACTTTTGAACATTTTCTGTGAAGTAAATTCAAACTAAACATTGCGAGTAATTGTGTAATTAAATTTCATCATTCAAAACAATAAGCAGCTAATATCTCAAAAAACCCTAATTTTTTTTAAATTTCATGGAAGAAAAAGAGTGCAATTTACTTGGTGTGCAATGTTGTACCTCTTGTTCTGAAACACCCTGCATAGTCGATAAGCACCCATGAACTGCACTAGGATAAGATATTTGCAGTACATCTGTGAATAACTACAAACAAAAAAATCTACAACAATACAAAACGAACAAATTAATAAACAATGTCTAGCAATGCCGACTGAAAAATGTGCTTGCACACTCCCTTTACCAAATTTTTTGGTGTTTTAGATATTCAGAGTCCAGAATATTGTAGTTAATACTGGACAACATCCTCTAGAGTGAAATGAATGAAAGGCTACCAGAAATAAACATGTCAGTCATTATATTAGTTCAAGATTTCCTAGCCACAATAAAGGGAACCATGCTCACCGGTCGGCCAAAACTTGATTTTCCATCCGTAGATTTTTTTCTATCGGACTTACGTCTATGAAAATTTGCAGACATCTAGATCTCTAGATTTCCAACAACTTTTCTTCTACAAGTTTTTTTGCATTGGGACATAGAAAATGAGTTATTCATGATAAATAAGAAAAAATATATGTATAACATTCGTTATAATGGGGCCGAAATTTAGAAAGCTAGAGCAATGCGGTTTGTTGCATGCGAAAGTACAACGTATTCTCCAAAAATGCTGGGTTCCGGTGTTTGAATTTGAATTCATTTCGAATTCATTTTGAATTTATATAATTTTTTTGAAAAAGCTATATTCAGAGTTTTAAATTTAGGGTAAAAAGTCTACGGAAAAAATTTCACGTTAAAATTTTGGAATCTCAAGAACCCAGCAATTGTAGATTACCCCTGTAACTTCCAAATGCAGCAAACCGCATTGCTCTAGCTGTGTAAACTTCGGCCCCATTATAACGAATGTATTGAAAATTGTGATTGTTCAATATCGACGATTTTAAGAAAAAAATGCTTCTCCTCCTACAGTTTTTGAGCTACAGTGATGATTTTAGTATCATTGGATGCAGAAAAACAAGGGCTTTACAATGCATTAGGAAGTTTTTCAGAATTCATTCTTGTTTCAAATTTATGACGTCATAAATTTGAATTTTCTTGAGAATATTTTGATTTTTATATTTTTTAATTTTTTAAATTTTTGTATTGAAAATTTGAGGAGAAGCATTCAAGTTTTTGGAATGTCCACGTTATTCTGCATCCAATGATACCAAAATCATTACTGTAGCTCAAAAACTGTAGGAGGAGAAGCATTTAGAAACCCCCCCCCCCCCCCAAAATGTCGTTTTCTATGATTTCCTATTTTCTTTTCAAGAAAATCGCATTTTTTAGTAAATGATAAATGATTCTAAATTGCATTTCCTATCAGTATACCGAATTTTATTGCTCTAAATTCAATAATAAAAAAAATATTCGGATGGGGGATGCTTACCTTGAGGAATATGAATGATGAAATATATATAAAAAAAATAAAATAAAATTGAAAATTTGAGAATTTTTTTTTTCCCACGTTATTCTGCATCCAATGATACCAAAATCATCACTGTAGCTCAAAAACTGTAGGAGAAGCATTTAGAAAACCCCCAAAAATGTCGTTTTCTATGATTTCCCATTTTCTTTTCAAGAAAATCGCATTTTGTCATGAATGATAAATGATTCTAAATTGCATTTCCAATCAGTATACCAAATTTCAGTGCTCTAGGTTCAAAAATGGAAAAAAAGGTCCGTAAGGGGGATGCTCTTCCCCTCCCGGGGGGGGGGGGGGGGGGTGATAGCTCTGGGATACGTTCCTGATATTTTTACAGACATTCGGGGACATATCTCAAACTCATTTAAAGCAATAAAAAAAATTACGCCATTTTTCAAGAAAATCACGACATGCTTCCCTTAAGGCGATATCAAAAGAGCCGAAAGAAAAGGTACATTTAGCATCGGCAGAAAAAACAGGAACCTATGCACAAGGTATCTTCCTATACAATATACCCTTGGCATAGAAATAGTAAGTTAAGAAGAGGAAGAAAAGACAAATGAAAGTGAACCAATGAACCACTGAAAAGATCTTATTTCCATGTCTAAGTTAAATACTTTTTTCACAATCTTTTCCACGATATTGTTGATGGGTTTATGTGCTTTACAAATGTCAAAAATTCGTTCATTGGAAATGTCCTTTGATGGCATCAATGTACACCGTTATGGTTTCCTGATTACATGTCCACAATAAATGACAATTCTTCAATGCTTGTTTCACCTCAGAAAGTCTCAGAGGTACAGATATCACTCATCAAGTGTCAACTCGAGTTTGATCATACCAGCCATCTCCCAAAACATTAAAGCCCATTGCACAAGTGTGTTACCACACTCGGCAAGCACAGCAGCACACACACATTAAATAGCAATAATTTCACAACAAATTATGCATTTTTCCGTAAATGTTCAACCAATTTAGACAATTATAATTGAATTAACCTCCCATATCACAATTCCTTGCCGAAATACTAGCACACACACTACACACTTGTCTTCGGTGACGCCCACGGCGGCGAGCTCCATGGTGACGTTGTCGAGGTACTTGGGGTCAGGGTAGCCGTGGCCGCCGGAGTTGGTTGTCTCTGTCTTATGGTGGATGCCATTCCAAATCACGCAGTCTGGTTGGTTCAAAGTTGCCGAGGTGCCCACCGTGAAAACAAGGCGTCTCTTAAACGCCTCTCGCAATAAGCGCAGCACCTGAAGAATGTGTATTAAAGAAGCTACTAGAAGTTCTTATGTTTCATTGATGCCATTTTGGTAATTATAAATTTGCTAAGCATGAGAATACCCCTTCATATCATGTACAAGAACTTCATAAATATATTTTTATTCTTCTAAAGAGTTGAATAGGTATCTCTTCATGTCTTAATTAAGGGTACTCTTGAATAAAAGCCACAGTTCTAATCCATGCACATCCATAAATTAGAAAAGAGATTCATTAAATAATAGAATTTCGTTTAGTTGAAATTCTACCCTTCCATGTCTGACCTGCCGAGATATTTTGATATTTGCAGTAAATTCACTGGTAAATTGACGCACATGAGAGAAAATCCAGACCGCCACTCACCTACCACACCCCACTTTAAGACAGGACTCACCTTCCGACCCTGTGGGGTGTCCGGCAAGTACGCTGTACGTGGGAAGCCTATGAGGTAGTAAGCCCGGCCTGGGGTTGGGTGCTCTGGGCCCTGGATGCCCCTAGGGAAGCTGGAATGAAGCTAATTTTTAGTAGGCTTTTTCTTAAGGTGCTGAAACTTTTTGCGATGTTTTAATTCAAACTCAAAGTTTCAATATTATCAAGCAATATCTCTTCAACTACTGTTCAACATTTAAAGGTTTCAAGTTTATCACGTCCAGACATAAATCCAACAGGTAAGGAAAAATTTGATCAACAAAATGAAATGAACAAAATACTGAGAACAGAGACTTTAGTAAGTTTGAAGCTAGGTTAAAAAAAATTACTGTCAACATGTATCTACAATTGAACATGCATCAATACCACTCATGTATCAATAATATTCTCCAAAAACTTGCAAAGATTATATCATGTAACCTGAAATGCTTGGCAAATAAAAAAATAAATTGAATAATCATTACCAACCTGTATGTTATTGCTATCGTATTTGTGCCATGGTATCCAGGCAAAGAATATTGGTTCACACGAACTTTCATGCTTCCACCCTTAGGCTGGATGCCCGTCATTGTGCCATGGATGGTCTTGCAGTTGGGGCAGCAAATGCTATTACTGTCAGCGGTCAATGTCTTAAGCAGACAGGACGTGTGGAAACAGTGGTTACATTCTCGCAGCTTCACACAACCCACAAGGTCACGGGCAGCATCTGAAATACAGCACGTACATGATTTTATTTGACTTTCTAATCTTACATTAAATTGAAATTAATTATGCTCCTAAGAAAGAAACAGAGCAACTATGATTTTATAAATTGTATGATGTGAAAAAGCTCAAAAGCACTACAATACTTTAAATGAAAAGGACATTCATTACACTAGTATTATTGATTTAATTAACAAATTATTAATATGCAAATAATTATTATATTAGGCTACAATGACAAACCCTGAACTGAAGCATTTTATAGCATATAAATCCAAAGAATTCAAATGGCATTAGAACTTTACATCATTACTTAGTGAAAGTTAATATAAGAAAGATAGCACAGAAAAATTGAAGATGCTCACCTTCATCAGATTGGTAGGGAGACTCCTCATTCACATCAGAAAGGCAAATTGAGCAGTCGGCTTGTGCATCTGTTGATGGTGTAGTGGTCGCGAAGTGCTCCTTTGAATGCAGCGCCAGAGCCTTGAAAGAGGTAGGTATTTTCATATTTAAAGGTTTCCAAAACTTTTGATCAACATGAATCTTGAAACACAGCAAAAAGTACATGCTCCAATTAAATGACTGAGTTTCATTTTTATTACAGATTTACTACATAATCGTCCAAGGATGGTCCCTTATACATACAAACTGAAACTACCATCAAATGACAATTCCCTCACCAACTTTAATTAAAGTAGGGAGGGTACTAATAATCCTATTTAATTCACTGCACGCACACCACATTCATTCTCAATACTTCACTTCATTGTCCAGATTTCACAATAAAATTAATCTCAATGAATCCTGCTTCTTCTCAGTAAAATAACAGGCCAACATCCTTGACTCTCTCATAATTTACTCAAGGCCAAATGATGAATTAATAAAAGATATAATTTTATGAGTCCAAATAATAAAAATATGCAACATTATTCATTTGTAACAGCAATTATTAAGTTTTCTACAAGTATTAACCCTTTAATGCCCGAGTGGACTGAACGGTCCTCTTTCAAAAATAACAATAATACGTTGTATTTCTTATTCAATTTGTTCACTAATGTGTCTTTTGAACTTCACTGCCAAGTGACAGTTCCTTCCCCATCTTGATAACAGTGACTACCTAATGCCAGTGTTGGTTTAGTGATAGTGGTTGTCATAACGGTAATATGAGTATAAAAATGTGGGCGTTAAAGGGTTAAAAGAGGCAAGAAACGTCTATTATGCAAAAAGGAATTGATAAAAACCTCATAATATAACAATGAAACAATCACCTTCTCAAGGTCATTCAATGGGTTTTCTCGGAATTTAAGCTGGCGTGCTTCATGCTTGGAAGATGTGGCCAGCGCTGAACCAGCTCCAATGTTTTCTGAAGACTCGGATTGCATCAAAGCCTGAGAGAGTTTACCAGAAATGCGGTAATCAAATGAAGGAGTTTGAGAAGGCTCAATGGACAATAAGGAACTGTTTATTCCATGTGAAGGTTGTGAGGAGACAGGACAATCCAAAGAGGTAGATGAGAGAGAGTGTATGGGTGAAACATCCTTGTTTTCTACATCCTTCACTGGCCTTGGTTTATGGAGAAGTTGTTCTTCATCTTTGAGACTATGATTAACATTATCAAGAGTACTGGTCAAATTTGTATATCTATGTGAGATAGAGCTACTGATGCTTGACGATTTGTACTTGGATGCAACATACTGATCTGAATCTGTGATTTTAGGTTTGTTTGTATCCCTATTTCCAAAAGATGTTCCACTAATATCAGTAGCTGTTAGATTTTTATTGACCAGAATGTTGCAATGCTTGCCATCAAACTTGTTACCATTGTTCATCTCACAGTTGTCAGGTAAACTAGAGGACAATGCATTCTCGTTGTTTGTCTTTGAAGTAGTGAAAAGAGTTGACTGAATTTGTGTAGTTTGGGGAAAAGTTTTGATTTTCCAAAGATTACCATTTGTTCCTTCATTACAACCATTACCAGGTAGTTTATCAATAGCTGGAGTAGGAGTAGAAAATGAGCAAAACATCTCAACTAGGTCTTGCACACTGTTGTGACCATCATTTCTCTCAGAGTAGTGTGGGTTTCCAGTCAGGTTAGATGAGTTTCCCATCCCATCAACATCCATGGGGCTTTGAGATCTTGCATCTTGAGGAGAGAATGTAGAAGTCTCATACTTCAGTCCCCCATTGCTCAGGTGGGAATGTGGTGTCGAATTTAAACTCAGATGATTCAAGTTGAGGTCTTGAGCATCAGAGACTGGTTTTAGTGTTGTGGAGCTAGCACTTGATGGCATGGCATCTGAAGTACTTTTACTCACTGAATTATGGCTTGAATCACTCATTGCGACCAAAGAACTATTTGCAACGTGAATATAAGCTTGAAGTTTCAAGTTGTTCTAGATATTTTAAACACTAAAATTATTTACTCTCATTGATATCCAGTTGCTTAATTGAGAAATTAATAATTGTCACATAAAAGTTACAAACTTTCATAATTGGCTGATAAAATTATTATCTGTTTAGAAAAAGTCAGAAGCTCAAGCATATAAAATTGATAATGAATAACCATACAAAGAGAAATAAAAATAGGTAAATGACAGACTACAAATATCCCTGCAATAAATTATTTCATTTTACTCAATTGGGAACATAAATTTTTGCACTGATTATAACACCAGAGTAAAATCTATTGTTCCATTAACACATTAAGTGCGGCGTGAATCACCGGTGGTCATTCAGGTGATTTTCATAATGCTGCTGGCCGACCAGCACTCACTGACTCAATTTTTATAAATACTAAATGAAAGTTAAATGAAGTCATGTTCCAGTCAATATTTGCCATTTTAAAATTTCTTACTACAATTGAATCTAAATTTGAGCTAGATAATGAATTTCAGTTTAACCCGCCGCACTTAACGTGTTAATACTAAGTGTTCATATCGGCAATGCTTCCCATATATATGTATAATAATGTTTCCCTAAAATATATACTCTAAATTAATCTAATACACAGAAAAAATACATTTCTAAATAAAATACTACCTAAAAATGGTTTTTGTTCAAAATTGAATACTTACACTACCTACAGTTATAAACGTTTTCAAAATTTTGCAATTTATTAGTCAGTTTAATCATCAATAGATGAAGGAAATAGGTCAGTAGGTAAATAGTTTTTGAAGCAGCTTTAAGAATTTGCACAAACATAAAGCTATTGTAATTAAGCAAAAAATTGGTTGACCAACATTAATGAAATAATTCAAGTTCAGCAATCAAATACTTGAGTAATTCCAATACAACATTATAATTTACAAACAATTTATATTTCGCATTAATGTTTACAAAATTTGAATTAAGCACCAAAATTCAAAATTTTCTGGTAATATATTATTATTATTATTTATAAATATTTTCATTTGGTGTTACTATTTACAAACAGTCCATTGTCCCACAGACATTGAGCGCTTCAACACTAATTTCATATTCTTGTATCTAGGCATAATGACAGAGTCTAATATTCTTTCCATTATATTAGGTAATTTCATGTTTTATCATGAGAATTTCATCCACAGTTTAGCAGCATATGAAATCCAAATTATCTAGCAAAAATTGACCTGATATGAAAAAATCAACATACTTTTACTTATTGGCACTGTAATTCATGAGACTATACTCAATTTAGTAGCCCTTGTTCTAGAAATCTTGCATAATATTAAAAATTTTCTTACAATCGTTCCACTTAAAAACCTGAATGTTTTTATTCTGTGAAACATGGAAGAACATAAGAGCACTTCATAATAGGTATCTGACCACAATGAATTTTGTGCTGTATGATGGCTCCCTTTATATTTTATATACTATGATTGAAAATACATAAACTAGAATTTGAATAACTGATTATTAAATTTGAACAATTGTTTCATTGATTTAGCCTAATAAGTACTAACATAAACATTACACTATTACTAACATTACACAACTGTGCTTTACAATATATATGTAAAATAAAGGTATTTGTTTACCATAGGACACTAATCAATTTTCCAATTTTTGTTGCCTTTATAATTGTGATGAGATTGAAATGAACAACTTTTCTTCTATGCACTTTCCATTGTAAACAAGTATTTAATGAGTTGAGGACACCGTCTGGGTAGAAATCAGGATATGTGTGGCGCTTAGGTACTTTCCATTTACGTCTACTCCGAATAGTGCGCCCACCAGAGGGGGGGGGGGGGGAAAGCGATGAGTGGAGTGACCTTGAACCCTGCCCCCCTCATTATTGGGAGTCAATTGAGCGTGTTTCTCTGCGGGAATGGCATTAAAGTTCGTTAATGGGCTACTCAAAGTGCTTCCATTATTCAAACGAAACATTCTAACGCTGAGTAAATAATTATTTTATCATTTTTGACAATTTCAGAATTTAGCTGTCCTGCCGTATCTATGATACCGCAGCTTTCATTCATAGCTTGATGACAGCTGCAGTATCATAGCTACAGCTATGGCGAGCACACCAATCCAAAGGGCTTCAAAAGAGCTATAAAACAAAGGAGTTGACTTGATAAAGAAAAGGTATTTTGGTCAAAAAAAATGAAAAATTAAAAAAAATGGTTGTTATCAAGAATTACACCTATTCTCTTTTGATGTATATTTTTTTCCAGAGTTACAGAGCTACAGCAATGTAAATTATATCAATCAAAAGGGCTTGAAAAGAGCTAAAAACGCTCAAGAGTTCAGTGTAGAAAATTTTGTAGTTCAAAGGATAAAAAGAAAAACTTTTTTTGTGAAAAAAACACGTTTTTCTGGAAACTTGATAATTGGTTTCTCAAATGCTACTTCTTCCACAAGTTTAGAGCTACAAGAATGGTTTATATACCATTCGATAGGGCTTAGCAAGGTGTATCCATAAGAAGAGACATTTTCCAATACATCAATTATTTTGAAAATTACGTGACATGAAAAAAAAAATGAAAAAGGGTTACATATTTAAAAAAAAATATTCCCAAAATCCACAAAAAAAAATTTATCAAAATTCGTAGCCCCTTATGGTTACATAGACATAAGCAATCTAAAAACGAAGTTCTGGTTCTGTAACTTCAAAATTGTAGAAGAAGATAGATTTTAAAAAATCCTATTTTATCATATTTTTCAAAAAAAAAAAATCCAGTGCAGATACAAAAATTTTGTCGAAATAACAAATGGTCTTTCCATCATTTCACACCTACTGTGAAAATTTCAGAGAAATCCATCCATAAATAACGGACTTTTCTCCTACCCAGACGGTGTCCTTAAGTAGTATGTTTTTCTGAAAATTTACCTCATAAGTTATTAGTGCTTTGTCATGAACATTTACCATAATAAATCTTCTAAAACAAACCTGTTCAGGTATATCTCTACTCATTTAAGTATTAGCTAATTCTTTAACTGTGGTTGAATTTTTGATATAACAATTTATATTAATTACTGAAAATGCTTGATTTGATTAACCCATTTATTTATCCCCTGTAAAACAAAAAAATTATTTCTCATGCTGTTTCTAAAAGAATGATGGGTAAATCTGAAGGACATGTCAGTTATCAATTTTGTAAATTTTGATGCCTTAGCATAGTTAATTAGATCGAAATAAACAAGTTTTCTTCTATCCCCTTTCCGTCTCAAATGAGTATTTTATTATTTATAGCGGTAAATGACTTACCGCAACTCCAGTGTTTGAAGCGGCAAGTAATTCAAGGAGCACGTCGGACAGCAACACTGCAATGCGTACTCACTTCCAGCGCGATCGTCATCAAAGACGAAACCAAACCTACCGCTATACCTCGTTAAATTCTCATTTGACGAAAAATGTGTATAGAAGAAAAGTTGTTTATTTCGATGTTAATACCATGATTCAAGCAACAAAAATTTGAAAATGGATGAATAGCTGTTTATTCAAGCGAGCGCATTCGTCATCAAAGACAAAACTAAACTTACCGATATAAATTGTAAAATACTCATTTGAGACGGAAAAAGCATAGAAGAAAACTTGTTTATTTTGATTCAATTAATTAGGTTTAGGCACCAAAAGTGGAAAATTGATAACTGACATATACTTCAGATTTACAGAGAAATGACACTTAGACAACACATCATTTTCAAAGTTTCAACAGGAAATTACCTGAGCATATTGCACAAATTCAGGTTGTAGGTACTAAAGGTTAGTTAAAGGTTAGGTTAACATCGGCATCTTTGGGATGCTTTATTTCCAATCAAGCCTGATACATATGATCTTAGCATTGGTTTTTCAAATGTCTTATAACTAACCCTAGGGTAATTCATCAAATATCGAACTGAACTGATTATCGAACAACTTTGGAAATATGCGCGTAATAAATTTAGTAAGCATCCAAACTTGCTCAGTGCCAGTGATCTTACATATAAAACTCCTATTTTAGTGATAAAAACTCATTTCTGTGAGCTGCAAACTGCTACCAGCTGTTGCGAATGCATTTTCTGTACGACCCTTACAAATTGGTCGAATTTTTTCACTCGAAAAATCTTACGCACCTCGGGAAAATTGCGACGGTTTAATTGTTGTTGGGTCACCGTCAACCTCCCGTCATAACTAGAGAGTAGTGTTGTCATATGATGTTCTGTTACTGTATTTTTTTTTTTTCCGCCAAAAACTTGATAATTATTTCATGTTCGACATTCAGTTCCTTTTTCATGTCAGTATTAAATACTGAACAAAGGTGTTCGAATCAAAATTCCTTAAAAATCATGAATTTATGCCTCGAACAAAGCTTTTCGATTCTTAATTCTTTTAAATAACTGAATCGATCTATTGAACGCCTGTTTTATTTCATTAAAATATTGTATTAACGCTTGATAATAACATTGAATAGTTGAAGATGGGAATTCTGGTGAGGGGCTATCAATCATCTGCTGGTGTTCCAAAGCCCTCAAGATCATCAATGATTCGTCTGGCTACATTTACTGATGATCAATCCCTTGCCAAGAAAATTGATGCAAGCATCAATAATAATTCATTGACGAGTGCTTTACACTCTACTCCAAAAAAGGTCACACAGGTTGATGATCACAATGATGGTTCAACAAACACTGCAAATGAAACATCGACATCATATTCAAATTTTGATAACTCTCCATTCAAATGCATCTTGAAAATAAGTAATGAGACAGTTATTTCAAACAAACAAACAAAACAAACATCGGCATCTTTGGGATGCTTTATTTCCAATCAAGCCTGATACAAATGATCTTAAGCATTGGTTTTTCAAATGTCTTATAACTAACACTATATATAGGACACCATGACGGTTCCCCCGTAAAGCCGGTACCCATTTCCGACACCTGGGTCGAGTGGGGTATTGTGCTTGAGCTTTCCCTTATACCCAACGGGGAAAATCGCAGCGCCAGCGCCGGGATACGAACCCGCGACTCCAACATACAAGTCCGATCCCTTAACCGATGTGCCACCGCGAGCACTTCCAAGAAAATCCAGTGCACCAAAGAAAAAAAGAATGAAAGAAAAACGTTTATTTTCCAAGTGGCCACATGAGGTGTACAAATAGATAGACCATACGAGGCATATTAATGGACAAAATATACGAGGCGTACTAATAGACAAATGATACGTGGCATGCTAATAGTCTAACAAAAGTTCCATACGAAGAGAACTAATTGACAAACCATCCTGTTCGAATCAAAATTCTTGTTCGATTCATGTTCGATATTGATGAAATTATGTTACTAAAGAATTCAATTTTTAGAACAATAAATACATTTCAATAATCTACGTTGTCTTTCAAGCGACATCACAGAACAAGAAAGCAACTGTTCAAGAATAACCTTGAGGCCCGCAAAAGTTATTCAGAGCAAAAGTTACCGATTTATGAAGGTTGTTTCTAGACACACGTGATTTCTGTTCGATATTTGATGAATTACCCTATATATAGGACACCATGACGGTTCCCCCGTGAAGCCGGTACCCATTTCCGACACCTGGGTTGAGTGGGGTATTGTGCTTGAGCTTTCCCTTATACCCAACGGGGAAAATCTCCGCGCAAGCGCCGGGATACGAACCCGCGACTCCAACATAGGAGCCCGATCCCTTAACCACTGTACCACGGAGAGCACTAGTAAAATAATTTGACAAAGCCTTATTTTAAAATTCACTAGGTATCAGTTCCTTGAGACAATGATTATTTCTAGCTTATCAAAACTAGGGTAATTCATCAAATATCGAACTGAACTGATTATCGAACAACTTTGGAAATATGCGCGTAATAAATTTAGTAAGCATCCAAACTTGCTCAGTGCCAGTGATCTTTCATCTAAAACTCCTATTTTAGTGATAAAAACTCATTTCTGAGAGCTGCAAACTGCTACCAGCGGTTGCGAACGCATTTTCTGTACGACCCTTACAAATTGGTCGAATTTTTTCACTCGAAAAATCTTACGCACCTCGGGAAAATTGCGACGGTTTAATTGTTGTTGGGTCACCGTCAACCTCCCGTCATAACTAGAGAGTAGTGTTGTCATATGATGTTCTGCTGCTGTATTTTTTTCTTTTCCGCCAAAAACTTGATAATTATTCCATGTTCGACATTCAGTTCCTTTTTCATGTCAGTATTAAATACTGAACAAAGGTGTTCGAATCAAAATTCCTTAAAAATCATGAATTTATGCCTCGAACAAGGCTTTTCGATTCTTAATTCTTTTAAATAACTGAATCGATCTATTGAACGCCTGTTTTATTTCATTAAAACATTGTATTAACGCTTGATAATAACATTGAATAGTTGAAGATGGGAATTCTGGTGAGGGGCTACCAATCAGCTGCTGGTGTTCCAAGGCCTTCAAGATCATCAATGATTCGTCTGGCTACATTTACTGATGATCAATCCTTGCCAAGAAAATTGATGCAAGCATCAATAATAATTCATTGACGAGTGCTTTACACTCTACTCCAAAAAAGGTCACACAGGTTGATGATCACAATGATGGTTCAACAAACACTGCAAATGAAACATCGACATCATATTCAAATTTTGATAACTCTCCATTCAAATGCATCTTGAAAATAAGTAATGAGACAGTTATTTCAAACAAACAAACAAAACAAACATCGGCATCTTTGGGATGCTTTATTTCCAATCAAGCCTGATACAAATGATCTTAAGCATTGGTTTTTCAAAGGTCTTATAACTAACACTATATATAGGACACCATGACGGTTCCTCCGTAAAGCCGGTACCCATTTCCGACACCTGGGTCGAGTGGGGTATTGTGCTTGTGGGGTATTGTGGGTACCTTATACCCAACGGGGAAAATTGCAGCGCCAGCGCCGGGATACGAACCCGCGACTCCAACATACAAGTCCGATCCCTTGACCGCTGTGCCACCGCGAGCATTTTCAAGAAAATCCAGTGCACCAAAGAAAAAAAAATGAAAGAAAAACGTTTATTTTCCTAGTGGCCACATGAGATACATGTCAACATATTGGGTTTTAAAAAGTTTCTTAGGTAAATGTTGAGGACTTGACCATAATCGATTTTCCACTTTTTGATCAACAAAGATAGTTGATCAGACCAAATTAAACAAGTTTTCTTCAATGCACTTTCCGGCGGAAATGAGTATTTTAAAAGTTATGGCGTTAAATGAGTTACCGGAACTCCAGTGTGCATCACCCTATTACAAACGTAAAGAGGTTGGGTCGTGAGGGGTAGCCACAGTTCTTTTAGTTTTATAGTTTTCACTAAAAGAACTGTTGCTACCCCTCACGACCCAACCTCTTTACGTTTGTAATAGGGGGTTTGCTCTTCGTCGGCTTGGTTGGCGCGCGGGAACGCCTGTTTACTTTCACGTCGGACCGCGCGGTGTATTTTTCCCCGCCTCAAACACTGGAGTTACGGTAACTCATTTAATGCCATAACTTTTAAAATACTCATTTCCGCCGGAAAGTGCATTGAAGAAAACTTGTTTATTTTGGTCTCATCAACAATCTTTATTGATCAAAGAGTGGAAAATCGATTATGGTCAAGTCCTCAACATTTACCGTTTCTTAATATAGGACATCCTAAAACAAAAGTTCCATGCGAGGAGTACTAATTGACAAACCATCAGAGGTGTACAAATAGAAAAGCCGTATGAGGCATAATAATTGACAAACTATACGAGGTGTACTAATAGAAAAACTATCAGAGGTGTACAAATAGATAGACCATACGAGGCATATTAATGGACAAAATATACGAGGCGTACTAATAGACAAACTATACGTGGCGTGCTAATAGCTATTAGCACGCCACGTATAGTTTGTCTATTAGTACGCCTCGTCTAACAAATGTTCCATACGAGGAGAACTAATTGACAAACCATCCTGTTCGAATCAAAATTCTTGTTTGATTCATGTTCGATATTGATGAAATTAAGTTATTAAAGAATTCGATTTTTAACTAGAACAATAAATCAATTCCAACAATCTACGTTGTCTTTAAAGCGACATCACAGAACAAGAAAGCAACTGTTCAAGAATAATCTTGAGGCCTGCAACAGTTATTCAGAGCAAAAGTTACCGATTTATGAAGGTTGTTTCTAGACACACGAGGTTTCTGTTCGATATTTGATGAATTACCCTACTTTGTAGCCTGTCTATACCAACCAAGCAGCCTTTTTTACTTATAAAGTTACTGAAAAAAGTTTAATAGGTATAATAGCACAATAGTTATAATAACGTAATTACTTTAATGCATCTGAATTGTTTAAAAATTTTTTGTAAACTAATATTGATTATTTTTTATTCTGAAAAATCCACTGCATTATCATTTTAAACTCGTGCATTAGCACGCAAATGCGTAGTTAAACGCATTTGGGTTCACTCTTGCACGTCTCGTACACACTCGATACATAAAAACTAATTCATAAACAAATATTCAAATTTAAAATAAATTGATACACCAAACTAGATGAATAATAGAATTTTGACATCAAGGCCACACAAAAGTAAATTGATCAATGGTGAAAATCTAGCGTCACGAGTCTCACGACTAGATGGCAAGTGAATGACACAGCAGTGACAGCACAGCTCGAACAAACGTGTATGTAACAGCTTGACAACCTGCACGCGCAAACAAAGGCAGACCCCAGCCGTGGTCGTCAGCCCGTCACTCGCATGGTAGAATACCATCCACGGTAGTCACTGGTATGACGAGATACGGCGAGATAACAACGACGTTTGAACCATTACAAATCTATTACTACTCTAGAAAGTTTTTGCGCAAAGCGACGAGTGAGAGCAATGTATGTAGAATTCGGATAATATACGATTCACAGTAGTATACAGGTTTTAAACTTCGAATGGGTATTCAAGTCTGAAAATAGTTTTTGCGATTGTGCGAGCTCTTAGCTTTGCAATTGTCAAACTATTTTCCACGGACCCTATAATTATCTCAGCTGGACAAAAAACCTTGGTTATTGGTAATTCAGTTTATAGTATTATCGCGTTTGGATTATTGCAGTCTAGTGTGTGGAGACATATTTCAATCTTCAAAAAGAATTGCAAAAATATATGAACTTTGCAGCCAAAGTGGTATGTAAAGGTAATTTCAAGAAAGAAAATCACGCAACCCCTTTTCTGAGAAAACTTGGTTGGACTCCAATACAGACGGTTTGATTCATGATCCAAAAAGCTCGACAAGTGTTCTCATTGATGTACCTCCTTCAGAGTAATATACCTACGTGTAAAAAAAATTTTCATCCAATATTCCGAGCAAAAAAAAAAATGGAGGAATGATGTTTTTGTAAGTTACCGTTTATCTGAAAAGGGGGAAAATGCTCTTTCTGTTTCTGGAGCTCTTTTGTGAAATAAGCTTCCCGGCCTATAAAAAACTCTCTAACTGTTAAAAGAGTTCATTTTGCATCTGTCATGGGGAACAATGTTCTGCAACGCTTCGGTGTGAGAGCAAATTAAACGAATAAATGTACTCACTGCTATGTTGGAGATGGCATTTCAAACTGTGCGAAGTTGAAACGCCTACACTTATTTCAGTTGACTTAGTAAATTTCAAATTATCCCTGATGAGAAAACTAAGCGCTTAGACTCTAAAATGCATTTGATTATGAAACCATAATTAGGTTCAGATTTAATCTTCGAGTAAAAATTTGTATCTATTTGTTACTCAAAAGTAATATCAATCTATCACTGTGTTCTCAGGGCATCAAAATCCCTGAAAGATTAGGAGAATTTAAAAACAAAATAGCTCGTTACCTTGTATTTACACAATAATCGTAAGCTGCAGCACACACTAAAAAAGTAGTTACACATTTCTATCGCTAATTATCCTATATTTCATTACATTAAATCACATGCACCAAATTCCTGTAGTCCGCGCTTGCAATGTGATTGCTTGTTTGCAAATATTTACGTATATGTATACATATTTGCAAGTGTGTTATGGATATGTAAGTAGGTACATGCATGTATATATATATATATATAGTTTTACATATAAGTTAACGTGTATATACATACGCAAACAGCCGTTTCTGTAAAATTGCTAATTTAGCGGCTTGCATTTGTCCTTTAAATACCATATTTTATAAATTTGTGTTTTTAATAAAAAAATTTAATACCTATTAACTTGTCACGTTACCTACCTCGTCACCTCCATACAATATGGTGAAGCATTTGAAAGAGAAATATGATGAATTTATTGTATGATTTAAAGCATGCACTTGTACGCAGTGAACTTACTTCTCCAAAACATATTTTTCAATTATTATTATTATTATTATTGTAATTGTTTAACCACCGTTACCACTAACAAGTGATCCGCACAGTGAGTCGCAGTAACATATTACATTTCAAGCACAATTCAAACTAAAATTATAAATGGCATCACTATCTATTTGCCTGTCTTTATAATTTAGAACTCATGGGAAATTAGATTACATAGAATAAGTCAGCTTCTTGGAGAAACCTATAGAGGCCTCCCCCCAATTCAACCGGGCCCGAGTCTCCCAGCAACTCGCTCAACATATTTTTCAATATCTGCTCCTTTTGGCCTGGTACTTTAAGTATTTTTCAACCACAAACACCTTCAATGTCACTCCCTGTCAAGAAAGACAAAGCTCAAATGTCCATGCGCGTGAAAACTGTCACAAGCGTTCTAATCCCTCTAGACTCTATCATCTGTACATTTCTTTTATTGCATTCACAAATAAACATTATTAAACTTCAACTAAATAGCTATGGGATACATTTCTATTTTTCTCTCTGTCTTTTGTATAAGCATTGACATTGACCGTCATGGCACCGATCTACATATGTATATCCACTCGGGACTTTTCTTCTTAATGCATTTTAAAAAGTGATGTAATTCATCTTATATAATGACTTTATACAATATCGTTTTATTTTCTCATTCATGTCCTTCCTAAATGGTTTTTGTCAGCCTTGTGTGGCTTTTTGTGGTTTCTTACGCTCGTGAGCATATTAAGAAAACATTATTTTAGATTAGATTAGTTTAGTCGTTAGTTTTAGCCTCCCTACCCGCAGCAACAAATGCGATCCAAAGAGAGGAAGGAAGAAGGCACCATTTAGTATGGAGTAAAGGGAACGCGGAATCTATGCAGAAAGGGCATAGAAACAGTAAGATGAGAAAGAAGTTCATGAAACAAAATCAAAGTTGAAGACGAAAGTATATGTGTTGAAAAAAACAGGACAGCAGTGAACCGAAAAAAAGTTGGTCCGTAACAAAACAAAACCCTGTGTTATTTTAACAAAAAGAAAGCCTCCCTAACCTTTAGCTCGGGCCCTCACATTGTCAGCCTGGGAGCGCTAATTCCCATAGATACAATAACTGTATCCCCCTGAGGGGACATTATTTTAGATGGTTAACTTTGACTAGGGTGAACTTATTTGTGCCAGTATTATTAGCGGAGGAAATATAAATTAGTGTTTTAGTAAAATATTTTATTCTCTCCGAGCTCGTTATTCGGCATACTAGTTGATAAGAAAGAATGAAAAAATTGCTCCGTATGTCGACCTCTTAATCTTGGACGCAGTATAATTTAAATCTGCCCATCTTGCATTCAACATTAATCCCTCATATCACAAGTACCTATGCTCGTATTTCTATATTAGTGCGCACAAACGAGATTGTTTTCAACTATGCGTCACTAGAATTATGTTTTTATAGTTACTTGTATTTATATGCCTTGTCAAAATCAGATCAACGCTATGAAGGGAACGCATTTTTTGTGCTTTTCATTAATTTGTTTCGATAATTGACATGGGTTTTACGACACCCATGTGTGAATATCGACTAGGAATCATAATGTTACGATATTTGAATGCATTTTCTTCGTGCATTTCTTTTAATCATTTGCTTTGACAACTTATATTAATATTACGCTACCCATGTAGGATCATCAACTAAGCATTCCTAATGCAAGGATAGTTTAAAAACCAATGTAATACATTTCATGCATCTACTTTAGTAGAAATAAACTTTTTTCATTTTAATGTAGAATACACTATAGCCTCTCTTAGCCGGAGAGAAGAAAAATTGAAATGCCTTGTGAACAACAAATCTTACCCCATAACAAATTCCTGCAACAGGTGTTGCTGATTAAGTGAAATGTAGCTTAGGTTCTAAACATTGCGTGATTTAAGTAATTAAGTTTTTTAAATCCTGTCTCTTAAAGGCACAATTCAGATTTCTGAATTCAAGAAAACAATTTCAAAGGAAAATTAACAGTAGTATACATGAATCTTATCCGACGCACTTGAACACAAATTACGCATTAGCAACTAAGGTAAACATTTAAGTAAGAAAATAAAACTAAAGATATTTGTACACAGAAATAAACCTTAAACCCATTTTAAGCATAATCACTTGCATCTCAAAATGATCCATTTTAAATCATGTAGAATTGTAAATGTAAAATGAATTTATGAACTTCAGTGACCACAGATAGATAAATTATTTTCAAGGATTCAAACGCTTTACTTGAGATTATGATCCATTGTTTCAAGTTTTTGCGGTTCGGGTAAAATTACAGTAACGGCGCAAATTTAATATAGTACATGATACACTACAGTACATCGCAAATTAGGTTTTAAGAACTCTTACAAGAAACTTATTTTACGGTAGAGATATTGGTCATTCTGCTGCGCATCAAAATCGGCACAGAATTGTTTTTTTTTAA
This sequence comes from Morinoia aosen, assembly GCA_030386875.1. NCBI lineage: Eukaryota > Metazoa > Arthropoda > Malacostraca > Amphipoda > Talitridae > Morinoia > Morinoia aosen. The sequence continues at coordinate 24,721,250 of CM059558.1, forward strand.
AGCTCAACAGATCTTTCCGAGCAAGAATACGTTGATAAGATAAGTTAGTTTGAACTTCTCAAACCGCAACCAAGGCGTTGCGAAGACAGAAAGGGTAAACGCACCATTTAGTATGAAATTATTGTAATACGTTGATAAAGGAACCAAAAAGAACAAACCTAGCTAACCCTCAACTATGCTATTGAACACTTCGACAGCACCATAAACTACCGGTAACCACTGATGGACTTTTCCATGCTGCTGCTCACCGAGTACTTGTCACAAAATTAAGTTCGATAAATACTAATTTGAAGCTAAATTAAGGCACGATCCAGTTAACGTTCTCCAATTTCAACATTGCTAATACTACAATTGACTTAAAATATGAATAGAAAATTGAACTTCAGTACAACCATTTGCTGTCATAGCAAACCTAACCCGTAGTAATAGAAGTTTGAATGCTCAATACATTCTTGCAATAACTCATTGCATTGCAACAATAACTTATTACATTAGAAATCATAACTCATTTTAATTCTAGCAGGAACATATGCACATCATTTTTGTTTCGAAACCCGCCGTTTGTTTTGGTTGCTCCTTACGTTTATTTAAACGAATCATTCACTTGAAGCAATCTATAAGCATTCAATATTCATTTGAAAACACTCCTCGTTCACAAACGCATTGTGTGTTCTTCATGAAATATAAATAACAATTATCCTTTTAATGCTCATTTTAGTTAGTTTCCTAGAAGATAAGTAGAAAAAATCAAAGCACACATGCCCTACGACCTTAATCAATAAAAATACAAAACATGAACATATGTACCATCCGTGTGACCTCTACGATCAAAAATGAGAATTCACATCAACTTAACGAAACAAAAGTATCAAAGAAAGAAATTAGATGAACACAAGTTAAAAGTTTTAGTGTGTGACAAATAAATATACATTTTTAGAGGTAATAAATGTGGGACATGACACCGTTGTTTTATTCCTGCAGGTTGCACCGAGTATTCTTATTGGCGCAAAATGGAGGAGGGGAAATGACCCTGTATTTTGATTGGCGCAAAATGGAGGAGGGGAAATGATCCTGTACTTTGATTGGCGCAAAATGGAGGGAAATGATCCTGTCTTCTGATTGGCGCAAAATGGAAGAGGGAAATGATCCCGTCTTTTGATTGGCGCAAAATGGAGGAGGAAAATGATCCTGTCTTTTGATTGGCGCAAAATGGAGGAGGAAAATGATCCTGTCTTTTGATTGGCGCAAAATAGAGGAGGGGAAATAATCCTATCTTTTGATTGGCGCAAAATGGAGGGAAATGATCCTGTCTTTTGATTGGCGCAAAATGGAGGGAAATGATCCTGTCTTTTGATTGGCGCAAAATGGAGAAGGGGAAATGATCCTATCTTTTGATTGGCGCAAAATGGAGGAGGGGAAATGATCCTGTCTTTTGATTTTAAACAATTTCCCCTCCTTCGCCGATTGTTTTCCTAATCAATTAAATTGAATACCGTTGAGCTAATTATAAACTAAGAGCGTCAAATCCACAATCCATGCACTGTATATCGCTAAAAATTATTGCGTTCATTAAATGGAGTAGACAGCCAATGACACCTCACAAAGAAACCAACAAAACATAAATAATGCGGATAAAACACTAGGTGCTCGCTAATGTCTCCCAGGGTTGTTCGTGCCGCTCGCCGTCGCTTCAAGGTCACGGTCAAGGTCAGAGTCAATAGCAAGGGCTTGGTCAAAGGAAGAGTCAATAGCAAGGGCTTGGTCAAAGTAAGAGTCAATAGCAAGGGCTTGGTCAAAGGAAGAGTCAATAGCAAGGGCTTGGTCAAAGTAAGAGTCAATAGCAAGGGCTTGGTCAAAGTAAGAGTCAATAGCAAGGGCTTGGTCAAAGTAAGAGTCAATAGCAAGGGCTTGGTCAAAGTAAGAGTCAATAGCAAGGGCTTGGTCAAAGTAAGAGTCAATAGCAAGGGCTTGGTCAAAGTCAGAGTAAATTTCAGAGTCAATTTCATGGTCACGGTAAGGTCAGTCAATTTCATGGTCACGGTAAGGTCAGTCAATTTCATGGTCACGGTAAGGTCAGTCAATTTCATGGTCACGGTAAGGTCAGTCAATTTCATGGTCACGGTAAGGTCAGTCAATTTCATGTTCACGGTAAGGTCAGTCAATTTCATAGTCAAGGTCAGAGTCAATTTCAAAGCCATAGTAATGATCCAGGGTAAGGTCATGATCCAGGGGCACAGCCGAGCTGCTAACTGGCCACTGGTTACATCCACTCGTCGAGGTCATGTTCAATTGGTTCATGATATAGTTTTTGTGTCACCCACACCACCTGACACAGGGGACCGACACACATCACCACCTGACACAGGGAACCGACACACATCACCACCTGACACAGGGGACCGACACACATCACCACCTGACACAGGGGACCGACACACATCACCACCTGACACAGGGGACCGACACACATCACCACCTGACACAGGGGACCGACTCACATCACCATCTGACACAGGGGACCGACACACATCACCACCTGACACAGGGGACCGACACACATCACCACCTGACACAGGGGACCGACACACACCACCACCTGACACAGGGGACCGACCCACACCACCACCTGACGCACGAGACCGAAATAATCCTTTGCTTTTCTCATGTCTCGCTGTGTGAGTCTTGAAATTGCCGGCATTCCCGGTGCTGTATGGACACAGCGAGCAGGTATACAGGCCCACGCCCGTGTGGCGGGCTGTGTGGGCCCTATATAGCTGCTTGTATACCGTCCTGTACGGGCAGTACTCACACAGGAATGTGTTCTGTCCTGTGTGGAGGTTGTGGTGCAGCTTCAGGTTGTTTGTGTTGTTCGTCTGGGGGGGGGGGGGGAGAGAAATGGGCAGTTACTGAGAGGGGAATGGGTCGTTATTGAGAGGGTAACTGAAATTGTATAATCATTAATAATATTAATAATAATGTGGAACATAGCGGAAATGGACGCAAAACACAATTAGACAAATGTAAAATATCACATTATCATTATAATGAAGCACAGTTCATAACTCTTTAGCCACAACAAAGGCAGTCTCGATAGAGCGACATATTTGGTATGCCGTCAAAGGAACGGGAAATCTACGCGAATCCTGAGGGCTCGACTACTCGAGCCCTCAGGGGGTACGGTACGCACCTCATACTCGCAGCACCGCACGGTACGCACCTCATACTCGCAGCACCGCACGGCACGCACCTCGTACTCAGAGCACCGCACGGTACGCACCTCGTACTCAGAGCACCGCACGGCACGCACCTCGTACTCAGAGCACCGCACGGCACGCACCTCATACTCGCAGCACCGCACGGCACGCACCTCATACTCGCAGCACCGCACGGCACGCACCTCGTACTCAGAGCACCGCACGGTACGCACCTCGTACTCAGAGCACCGCACGGCACGCACCTCATACTCGCAGCACCGCACGGTACGCACCTCATACTCGCAGCACCGCACGGTACGCACCTCATACTCGCAGCACCGCACGGTACGCACCTCATACTCGCAGCACCGCACGGTACGCACCTCATACTCGCAGCACCGCACGGTACGCACCTCATACTCGCAGCACCGCACGGCACGCACCTCATACTCGCAGCACCGCACGGTACGCACCTCATACTCGCAGCACCGCACGGCACGCACCTCATACTCGCAGCACCGCACGGTACGCACCTCATACTCGCAGCACCGCACGGCACGCACCTCATACTCACAGCACCGCACGGTACGCACCTCATACTCGCAGCACCGCACGGTACGCACCTCATACTCGCAGCACCGCACGGTACGCACCTCATACTCGCAGCACCGCACGGCACGCACCTCATACTCGCAGCACCGCACGGCACGCACCTCATACTCACAGCACCGCACGGTACGCACCTCATACTCGCAGCACCGCACGGCACGCACCTCATACTCGCAGCACCGCACGGCACGCACCTCATACTCGCAGCACCGCACGGCACGCACCTCGTACTCAGAGCACCGCACGGTACGCACCTCGTACTCAGAGCACCGCACGGCACGCACCTCATACTCGCAGCACCGCACGGCACGCACCTCGTACTCAGAGCACCGCACGGCACGCACCTCATACTCGCAGCACCGCACGGCACGCACCTCATACTCGCAGCACCGCACGGCACGCACCTCATACTCGCAGCACCGCACGGCACGCACCTCATACTCGCAGCACCGCACGGCACGCACCTCGTACTCAGAGCACCGCACGGTACGCACCTCATACTCAGAGCACCGCACGGTACGCACCTCATACTCACAGCACCGCACGGTAGGCACCTCATACTCACAGCACCGCACGGTACGCACCTCATACTCACAGCACCGCACGGTACGCACCTCATACTCACAGCACCGCACGGTACGCACCTCATACTCACAGCACCGCACGGTACGCACCTCATACTCACAGCACCGCACGGTACGCACCTCATACTCGCAGCACCGCACGGCACGCACCTCATACTCGCAGCACCGCACGGCACGCACCTCATACTCGCAGCACCGCACGGCACGCACCTCGTACTCAGAGCACCGCACGGTACGCACCTCGTACTCAGAGCACCGCACGGCACGCACCTCATACTCGCAGCACCGCACGGCACGCACCTCGTACTCGGAGCACCGCACGGCACGCACCTCATACTCGCAGCACCGCACGGCACGCACCTCATACTCGCAGCACCGCACGGCACGCACCTCATACTCGCAGCACCGCACGGCACGCACCTCATACTCGCAGCACCGCACGGCACGCACCTCGTACTCAGAGCACCGCACGGTACGCACCTCATACTCAGAGCACCGCACGGTACGCACCTCATACTCACAGCACCGCACGGTACGCACCTCATACTCACAGCACCGCACGGTACGCACCTCATACTCACAGCACCGCACGGTACGCACCTCATACTCGCAGCACCGCACGGCACGCACCTCATACTCGCAGCACCGCACGGCACGCACCTCATACTCGCAGCACCGCACGGCACGCACCTCGTACTCAGAGCACCGCACGGTACGCACCTCATACTCAGAGCACCGCACGGTACGCACCTCATACTCGCAGCACCGCACGGCACGCACCTCGTACTCAGAGCACCGCACGGTACGCACCTCATACTCAGAGCACCGCACGGTACGCACCTCATACTCACAGCACCGCACGGTACGCACCTCATACTCGCAGCACCGCACGGCACGCACCTCGTACTCAGAGCACCGCACGGTACGCACCTCATACTCAGAGCACCGCACGGTACGCACCTCATACTCAGAGCACCGCACGGTACGCACCTCGTACTCACAGCACCGCACGGTACGCACCTCATACTCACAGCACCGCACGGTACGCACCTCGTACTCACAGCACCGCACGGTACGCACCTCATACTCAGAGCACCGCACGGTACGCACCTCATACTCAGAGCACCACACGGTACGCACCTCATACTCAGAGCACCGCACGGTACGCACCTCATACTCACAGCACCGCACGGTACGCACCTCGTACTCACAGCACCGCACGGTACGCACCTCATACTCAACAGCACCGCACGGTACGCACCTCATACTCACAGCACCGCACGGTACGCACCTCATACTCACAGCACCGCAGGGTACGCACCTCATACTCAACAGCACCGCACGGTACGCACCTCGTACTCACAGCACCGCACGGTACGCACCTCATACTCACAGCACCGCACGGTACGCACCTCATACTCACAGCACCGCACGGTACGCACCTCATACTCACAGCACCGCACGGTACGCACCTCATACTCACAGCACCGCACGGTACGCACCTCGTACTCACAGCACCGCACGGTACGCACCTCATACTCACAGCACCGCACGGCACGCACCTCGTACTCAGAGCACCGCACGGTACGCACCTCATACTCAGAGCACCGCATGGTACGCACCTCATACTCAGAGCACCGCACGGTACGCACCTCATACTCACAGCACCGCACGGTACGCACCTCGTACCCACAGCACCGCACGGTACGCACCTCATACTCACAGCACCGCAGGGTACGCACCTCATACTCACAGCACCGCAGGGTACGCACCTCATACTCAACAGCACCGCACGGTACGCACCTCATACTCACAGCACCGCACGGTACGCACCTCATACTCACAGCACCGCAGGGTACGCACCTCATACTCAACAGCACCGCACGGTACGCACCTCATACTCAACAGCACCGCACGGTACGCACCTCATACTCACAGCACCGCAAGGTACGCACCTCATACTCACAGCACCGCAAGGTACGCACCTCATACTCACAGCACCGCAGGGTACGCACCTCATACTCAACAGCACCGCACGGTACGCACCTCGTACTCACAGCACCGCACGGTACGCACCTCATACTCACAGCACCGCACGGTACGCACCTCATACTCACAGCACCGCACGGTACGCACCTCATACTCACAGCACCGCACGGTACGCACCTCATACTCACAGCACCGCACGGTACGCACCTCATACTCACAGCACCGCACGGTACGCACCTCATACTCACAGCACCGCACGGTACGCACCTCGTACTCACAGCACCGCACGGTACGCACCTCGTACTCACAGCACCGCACGGTACGCACCTCGTACAGCACCGCACGGCACGCACCTCATACTTACAGCACCGCACGGTACGCACCTCGTACTCACAGCACCGCACGGTACGCACCTCATACTCACAGCACTGCACGGTACGCACCTCGTACTCACAGCACCGCACGCACGCACCTCGTACTCACAGCACCGCACGCACGCACCTCGTACTCAAAGCACCGCACGGTACGCACCTCATACTCACAGCACCGCACGGTACGCACCTCATACTCACAGCACCGCACGGTACGCACCTCATACTCACAGCACCGCACGGTACGCACCTCATACTCACAGCACCGCACGGTACGCACCTCATACTCACAGCACCGCACGGTACGCACCTCATACTCACAGCACCGCACGGTACGCACCTCATACTCACAGCACCGCACGGTACGCACCTCATACTCACAGTACCGCACGGTACGCACCTCGTACTCACAGTACCGGCACCGCACGGTACGCACCTCGTACTCACAGCACCGCACGGTACGCCCCTCGTACTCACAGTACCGGCACCGCACGGTACACACAACACGGTACGCACCTCGTACTCACAGCACCGCATGGTACACACAACACGGTACGCACCTCGTACTCACAGCACCGCATGGTACACACAACACGGTACGCACCTCGTAATCACAGCACCGCACGGTACGCACCTCGTACTCACAGCACCGCACGGTACGCACCTCATACTCGCAGCACCGCACGGCACGCACCTCATACTCGCAGCACCGCACGGCACGCACCTCATACTCGCAGCACCGCACGGCACGCACCTCGTACTCAGAGCACCGCACGGTACGCACCTCGTACTCAGAGCACCGCACGGCACGCACCTCATACTCGCAGCACCGCACGGCACGCACCTCGTACTCGGAGCACCGCACGGCACGCACCTCATACTCGCAGCACCGCACGGCACGCACCTCATACTCGCAGCACCGCACGGCACGCACCTCATACTCGCAGCACCGCACGGCACGCACCTCATACTCGCAGCACCGCACGGCACGCACCTCGTACTCAGAGCACCGCACGGTACGCACCTCATACTCAGAGCACCGCACGGTACGCACCTCATACTCACAGCACCGCACGGTACGCACCTCATACTCACAGCACCGCACGGTACGCACCTCATACTCACAGCACCGCACGGTACGCACCTCATACTCGCAGCACCGCACGGCACGCACCTCATACTCGCAGCACCGCACGGCACGCACCTCATACTCGCAGCACCGCACGGCACGCACCTCGTACTCAGAGCACCGCACGGTACGCACCTCATACTCAGAGCACCGCACGGTACGCACCTCATACTCGCAGCACCGCACGGCACGCACCTCGTACTCAGAGCACCGCACGGTACGCACCTCATACTCAGAGCACCGCACGGTACGCACCTCATACTCACAGCACCGCACGGTACGCACCTCATACTCGCAGCACCGCACGGCACGCACCTCGTACTCAGAGCACCGCACGGTACGCACCTCATACTCAGAGCACCGCACGGTACGCACCTCATACTCAGAGCACCGCACGGTACGCACCTCGTACTCACAGCACCGCACGGTACGCACCTCATACTCACAGCACCGCACGGTACGCACCTCGTACTCACAGCACCGCACGGTACGCACCTCATACTCAGAGCACCGCACGGTACGCACCTCATACTCAGAGCACCACACGGTACGCACCTCATACTCAGAGCACCGCACGGTACGCACCTCATACTCACAGCACCGCACGGTACGCACCTCGTACTCACAGCACCGCACGGTACGCACCTCATACTCAACAGCACCGCACGGTACGCACCTCATACTCACAGCACCGCACGGTACGCACCTCATACTCACAGCACCGCAGGGTACGCACCTCATACTCAACAGCACCGCACGGTACGCACCTCGTACTCACAGCACCGCACGGTACGCACCTCATACTCACAGCACCGCACGGTACGCACCTCATACTCACAGCACCGCACGGTACGCACCTCATACTCACAGCACCGCACGGTACGCACCTCATACTCACAGCACCGCACGGTACGCACCTCGTACTCACAGCACCGCACGGTACGCACCTCATACTCACAGCACCGCACGGCACGCACCTCGTACTCAGAGCACCGCACGGTACGCACCTCATACTCAGAGCACCGCATGGTACGCACCTCATACTCAGAGCACCGCACGGTACGCACCTCATACTCACAGCACCGCACGGTACGCACCTCGTACCCACAGCACCGCACGGTACGCACCTCATACTCACAGCACCGCAGGGTACGCACCTCATACTCACAGCACCGCAGGGTACGCACCTCATACTCAACAGCACCGCACGGTACGCACCTCATACTCACAGCACCGCACGGTACGCACCTCATACTCACAGCACCGCAGGGTACGCACCTCATACTCAACAGCACCGCACGGTACGCACCTCATACTCAACAGCACCGCACGGTACGCACCTCATACTCACAGCACCGCAAGGTACGCACCTCATACTCACAGCACCGCAAGGTACGCACCTCATACTCACAGCACCGCAGGGTACGCACCTCATACTCAACAGCACCGCACGGTACGCACCTCGTACTCACAGCACCGCACGGTACGCACCTCATACTCACAGCACCGCACGGTACGCACCTCATACTCACAGCACCGCACGGTACGCACCTCATACTCACAGCACCGCACGGTACGCACCTCATACTCACAGCACCGCACGGTACGCACCTCATACTCACAGCACCGCACGGTACGCACCTCATACTCACAGCACCGCACGGTACGCACCTCGTACTCACAGCACCGCACGGTACGCACCTCGTACTCACAGCACCGCACGGTACGCACCTCGTACAGCACCGCACGGCACGCACCTCATACTTACAGCACCGCACGGTACGCACCTCGTACTCACAGCACCGCACGGTACGCACCTCATACTCACAGCACTGCACGGTACGCACCTCGTACTCACAGCACCGCACGCACGCACCTCGTACTCACAGCACCGCACGCACGCACCTCGTACTCAAAGCACCGCACGGTACGCACCTCATACTCACAGCACCGCACGGTACGCACCTCATACTCACAGCACCGCACGGTACGCACCTCATACTCACAGCACCGCACGGTACGCACCTCATACTCACAGCACCGCACGGTACGCACCTCATACTCACAGCACCGCACGGTACGCACCTCATACTCACAGCACCGCACGGTACGCACCTCATACTCACAGCACCGCACGGTACGCACCTCATACTCACAGTACCGCACGGTACGCACCTCGTACTCACAGTACCGGCACCGCACGGTACGCACCTCGTACTCACAGCACCGCACGGTACGCCCCTCGTACTCACAGTACCGGCACCGCACGGTACACACAACACGGTACGCACCTCGTACTCACAGCACCGCATGGTACACACAACACGGTACGCACCTCGTACTCACAGCACCGCATGGTACACACAACACGGTACGCACCTCGTAATCACAGCACCGCACGGTACGCACCTCGTACTCACAGCACCGGCACCACACGGTACACACAGCACGGTACGCACCTCGTACTCACAGTACCGGCACCGCACGGTACACACCTCGTACTCACAGTACCGGTACCGCACGGTACACACCTCGTACTCACAGTAACGGTACCGCACGGTACACACAGCACGGTACGCACCTCGTACTCACAATACCGGCACCACACGGTACACACAACACGGTAAGCAACTCGTACTCACAGTACCGGCACCGCACGGTACACACAGCACTGTACGCACCTCTTATTCACAGCACCGCACGGTACGCACCTCGTACTCACAGTACCGGCACCGCACGGTACACACAGCACTGTACGCACCTCTTATTCACAGCACCGCACGGTACGCACCTCGTACTCACAGTACCGGCACCGCACGGTACACACAACACGGTACGCACCTCGTATTCATAGTACCGGCACCGCACGGTACACACAACACGGTACGCACCTCGTACTCGCAGCACCGCACGGTACGCCCCTCGTACTCACAGTACCGGCACCGCACGGTACACACAACACGGTACGCACCTCGTACCCACAGCACCGCACGGTGCACACAACACGGTACGCACCTCGTACTCACACCGCACGGTACACACAACACGGTACGCACCTCGTAATCACAGCACCGCACGGTACGCACCTCGTACTCACAGCACCGGCACCACACGGTACACACAACACGGTACGCACCTCGTACTCACAGCACCGCACGGTACGCCCCTCGTACTCACAGTACCGGCACCGCAAGGTACACACAACACGGTACGCACCTCGTACTCACAGCACCGCACGGTACACACAACACGGTACGCACCTCGTACTCACAGCACCACACGGTACACACAGCACGGTACGCACCTCGTACTCACAGTACCGGCACCGCACGGTACACACCTCGTACTCACAGTACCGGTACTGCACGGTACACACAGCACGGTACGCACCTCGTACTCACAATACCGGCACCACACGGTACACACAACACGGTAAGCAACTCGTACTCACAGGGATGGAAAAAACCCTGGGTTTTTTAAAAAAACCCAACCCACCTGGGTTTTTTGGGTTAAATTGGGTTTTATGGGTTTTATTGTTTTTTTTTGGGCTTTGTTTTTTTTGTAATACCTGTTTTTGTTTAAAAGAGTTATTCACACAACTCCCGTTGCCCCTATTTCAGATTTATATATATACACTTATTGAGTAAATATTGTTATTTGATTACTCATTTCCAACATTATATTACATTATTATATGAATTATTACATTAGTTAGTTTAGTTTATTAGTTAGTTTAAGCCTCCCTATCCTCAACAATGAGATGTAAAGAGAGGAAGGAAGAAGGCACCATTTAGTATGGAGTTAAGGGAACGTGGAATCTATGCAGAAAGGGCACAGAAACAGAAAGCTAAGAAAGAAGTTCATGAAACAAGAAAAAGTTGAAGAAGAAAGTAGTAGGCGGTGAAAAACAGGACAGCAGTGAACCGAAAAAAGATGGTCCGTAACACAACAAAACCTATTCTATTTTAACAAAAAGAAAGCCTACCTAACCTTTAGCTCGGGCCCTCACATTGTCCCCCTGGGAGCGCTAGTTCCCATTGATACAATAGTTGTATCCCCCTGAGGGGAATTATTACATTATATGAACAATATATGAATTAAGTTTGTCCATCACAATTACCATTTACCAATTACCATATGCATAGAGACATAGCTCTGCAGTCTGTAAAGATATAAGATGTCCAAAGAGAATTGCTATGCTCGTCAATTCATAGTAAGTTTTTTTAGCAACAGACAGGCGCAAGTCATGTGAGAGGGAAGCACCATGCAGATCATAAGTAACCACCACAAGCAACTTGAAGCAAGACAGCTGCACATCACTTAGTCATGCTGTTAACAACTTAACATGTGTATTGTGTGAGCTGGAGTGCTTAGCAGCGCAAGTCAAGTGAGTCAACCACACTGATACATGTTACAACATGTAGTGACATGCCAAATTTTCTTTTCTAAATTTGCCAAAAAAATCACTTTAGGCAGTACAGGATAGCAACAAACACTAAAATGATTGGAAGTAAATGCTCTGACAGATTCCATGGTCAAATTTGTTCCAGTGCAGCTTGAATGCTCACCATAGGCCAGTCGTTTCTTTACTTTCGAACCCCATGATGGCTGCGGTCGAGTCTTGCCCCATCTGACTATAATTGTTAGACTTATTTCAATTTAAACAATTTATTTACCACAGGTGATACAGAGGTAGAATGTTTAAGTCTAATACAATGGTCAAATTTGAGTATAGCTACCTGTGGGCCCGAATAAGTTCAGCGACTTCTAGGGCATCCTACCAGTACATAATTCTAGGGTGTACAATAATGTTTAACCTAATTCACTTAGCCTAGTTTCACATTAGACTGATCAACAAGATAATGAACTCAATAATGATGATTCATTTTACAACATTTAAGGCAAAGCTCTCACAGGAGACTGATATTGAAGAGTGGTTGGCTGAGTACAATCCGGAGTTCATCGGTGCGCTTCATTCCTATAAATTGAAGGACTCCAACATCTTCCCAAAACACATGTTCAATGAGAAAATCACTAAGACAATGACTCCTCGTTGATGGTGGGATATTCAAGACATGAAACCGCAGAAAATGCAGATTCATGAAAAAAACACTGGCAGAGGGTTTCTGCAGGTTTATAAGCATTCTTCATTCTTGTCCCGCAAATTCAGGATCCATTGAGAGAATTTTTTCAACATTTGGAATTGTGTGTGGAATAAATTGAGAAATAGATTAGGATCAGAACGCGCACAGAAATTGGTTTCAGTATATCGCCACCCCACAAATGATCATGATGTGGATGACAACGATGAAATGGCAGTGGATGTAGAAAGAGAAACACAGTAGTATTGTAGTAGCAGTCAAGTCTAGAAGACAGGGAAAATTCAGAAGTCGCTATATTAAGTAGTCAAACTGCATTTGTTCCTGAGTTTTTGTTTTTTACTTTGGAAATGGAATTCATGAAAATATATTAGTCTCTCAAGTTTTTTTTGTGATTAAGGTTTTTCTAATTTGAATTGTATAGGGTTGGTGTTTTGTTTCTCAATGTTTTCTTGTCATAGTCATGCACATGACTTAGATACTTATTTTGACAAGATAAATATTTAGCGCATTTTTATTCTATAAGCTTGAAAACAAATAAAATTTACAAAACAATAATAAAACCCTAAAAAACCCAAAAAACCCCACTATTTAGTGGGTTTTTTAGTGTGGGTTTTTTTTGGGCTTTTTTTGAGTGGGTTTTTTGGGTGGGTTTTTTATGTGCCAACCCTGCGTACTCACATTACCGGCACCGCACGGTACACACAGCACGGTACGCGCCTCGTACTCACAGTACCGGCACCGCACGGTACACACAACACGGTACGCACCTCGTACTCACAGCACCGCACGGTACGCACCGCGTACTCACAGTACCGGCACCGCACGGTACACACAACACGGTACGCACCTCGTACTCACAGCACCGCACGGTACACACAACACGGTACGCACCTCGTACTCACAGCACCGCACGGTACGCACCTCGTAATCACAGCACCGCACGGTACACACAACACGGTACGCACCTCGTACTCACAGCACCGCACGGTACGCAACTCGTACTCACAGTACCGGCACCGCACTGTACACACAACACGATACGCACCTCGTAATCACAGTACCGGCACCGCACGGTACACACAAGTAGTAGTAGTAGTAGTAGTAGTAGTAGCACAGGTTTGCTAGCGCTTCAGTTATTCAAACTATATCGCACCGAAGGTCACATAATTTAATCAATATTGAGCTTTTCCGATTTACCGCGTAGGGTGGACTTCAACATTATTTGAACATCAAAAATTATATGATCATGATTAATTTAAATGACAAGATTACAATTGTCTCCCCATTGAAAAATTTTGTACATGCTATAGTACATTCGAACACACTGGGCAGCCAAACCCCTTGGGGGTTTCAGCTGCCCACCCATTTTTGGCCGGACGCCTTACCCACGCTGAAACCTCCAAGGTACCAACGTAGTGCGCCCGGCCAAATTGCAGTTTCTTCATCCACAATCTTCCAATACGATGTCGCGCATGACCACAGTGCACCACTGCGTGGCTTCCTGTTAAATCCCAGTATATAGCTTGCACCTATCCAGGAACAGCTGCAACGCTGCTGCGTTAAAGCCTGAGCGTTCGTTTTCCCTGAGTATTCTAATCATCACATCCTCCGCGCAGCCACGAAAATTTGGGAAACACACATTGCGAGCAGCAGAGTATCCTGGGCATTCAGTAAATACGGTACACACAACACGGTACGCACCTCGTACTAGCACCGCACGGTACGCACCTCGCACTCACAGCACCGGCACCGCACGGTACACACAGCACGGTACGCACCTCGTACTCACAGTACCCGCACCGCACGGTACACACAGCACGGTACGCACCTCGTACTCACAGCACCGCACGGTACGCACCTCGTACTCACAGCACCGCACGGTACACACAACACGGTACGCACCTCGTACTCACAGCACCGCACGGTACGCACCTCGTACTCACAGTACCGGCACCGCACGGTACACACAGCACGGTACGCACCTCGTACTCACAGTACCGGCACCGCAGGATACCGTGGCGCGTGTGGATGATGCGGTGGCGCGCATAGCTCGTGGCCCACGTGGACCGGAACTGGCAGGACTCGCACGCGTACACGCGCGTTCCGGGAGAGCGCGGCCGCTGCACCGAGCGGCAGTGTTTGCCCAGGCGGTCCCGGTTCCGGGATATGGGCCGGTACTGCACCGGCACCACCGTACCGCAAGTCTGGGGTGTCAAAGGGCGGTGTGGCGATGGGCTAATTTTTTACCCGTTTAATTAATTGGGGAAAGGTTTCTGTGCGTTATTGGCGTGCATTTTTATCTCCAGCCTTTTGTGGTGTATTTACTGAGTTGTATTTACGCGCATACAGTACAGATATATCAGATAAATAAATATAATAAATATACAGTGGGAGCAAAATAATACAACACGCTGATTAAATCGCCAGATTTTACATTTCTAAACCACGCACAATTATGAAAATTGGACTATATAAACGATAGTATAAAAAGGTTAATAATATATTTGAAGCCCACAAATATTTCATAGAAGAAATATATAGGAATATGTATAATACATACGTAAACAAAAGTTTACAATACCAGACTTCTTTCTCGATATTATACATTAAAATTATGGAAGGATAATTCCAATGTTCTAATACATTTTACTATTTACAATTGACCTTTCGTCAGCATTCATCGAAAATAACGAGTCATTCCCAATTGAAATTCTGAGCCTTTTACAGATCGTTTTCAGGCAGTTATAAGCCAAGAGTTTAGTCGTTTTCAAGCAGTAAATTAGCCTTTTTCGGAGCAAATGTCTACTTATTTTAAGCCCTTTTAAACGGCTATTTCTGGGCATCGAAACGGCTAATGCAACGGCCATTTTGGGCTTCTCTACTACCTGAACGAGGCTATTCACGACCATTTTTGGCTTTTCCATTGCTTGAACGAGTCTCGTCCTGGCCTTTTTGGGCTTCCTTACTGCTTGATCAAGGCTAATACCGGCCCTTTTGGGCTTCCTTACTGTTTGATCAAGGCTAATACCGGCCTTATTAGGCTTCCGTACGACTTATAGTGGGCCTTGCAACGACCTCAAAGAGCTCCAACATCAGATTTTTTATACGATCTAAAGAGTTTGTAAGGCCGGGTCTTGTGGCTGCTTCGCCTAGTGAGTTCCGATTTGAGGCGAGTGAAGCAGCGGACTTACGTTTATACTTCTCCGGCTGTAGGTATCGATGATAAGCGGCGGAGAAGTGGGAACTTTTTCTAAAATAAATTTACATTGGGATATATTAAGATTACTGAACATAGAAGGACTAGAATCGAGGTTTGAGGGGTAACTAGGGTAAAGCATTACAAGTTGAATGCTCAGCGTTCGACAACCCAAGTGTTCCAACAGTTATAAGCTATCATTCATATTTAATTTATATAATGCATTAATAAAGTGCCAATTTGATGTTATGCTCAGCAGTTAGCTTTTCTATCCTAGTTTTCATGTTGACTGGATTAATTATTTATAGTATTGTTGAAGATGTTTAACGAACCTTACCTAATCTAACTTAACTAAGTTAGGTTAGTTGAAATTCCTTTAGTTCTTTACATTTACTGAAGTAATACGACTTGTACAACATTTACGATTAGGAGTCTTTTCACAATCTATTACGCGTCCAAATAGAGGTCGTCGAAAAGGCTTGAAAACGACTTTAAACGACCCGAATGAGCCCGCAAACAGCCATTGACTAGACCTATAAAAGGCCAGTTGAATGAAGAGCCCTTTTCAAGCCCTAATAGGCCAAGTATAGGTAGGAGTCGGTTTGAAGTCGTGATTTTTGGCCCTTTTGGGCCGTTTTCGACCTTTTACGACTAATTTACTACCTGAAAAGGGCGATAATTTTCAATTGGGTTGGTACAGCAGCTCTCGTTCTGAAAGGTCGTAAGTATGGGTAAGAATCAGGACATAAGCTAAGACATTCTCGAAGGTATTGTGGAGATCCATAATGATGGTTAGGGATATCGGAAGATGTGTGCACAACTGTATGCTCCTATAGCCTCGGTTGGAACCATAATACGTAAGTGGAAATACCGGAAAACGACTCTCAGCAAGCCTCGAACTGGCCGTCCACGAAAGATTAACGACCGTGGTGTTCGAAAATGAGTCCGAACGTAGTGCAGAGGCCTCGAACTAATCGTAAAGGAATGAATGATGTTCTCAAGGTATCTGGGATCGAAGCCAGCAAACACGATCAGCAGGGCACTACGCCGTGAAAGTCTTCTCTCCCGCACCCCTCGTAGGACACCTCTTTTCCATAAACGTCACGTCAAGGGCAGGCTGAAATTTGCCAACGACCATTTGAACAAGCCAGCAGCGTTTTGGAACTCAGTACTGTGGTCAGATGAAACCAAAATCGAACCATTTGAGAGAAACAGCACGAACCATACTGAAGGCAACAAAACGAAGAGTATAAAACAAAGTGCATCACACCCTCCGTTAAGTTCGGAGGTGGCTCAGTCATGGTGTGGGGATGTTTCAGCTCATCAGGGGTAGGTAAACTTGGCATCATTGAAGGAACCATGATTGGCAGGAAATACCTTGAAATATTGGAGAAGCAACTCTAACCTTCAGCTCGTTCGTTAAAATTGAAACGTGGAAACGTGGATATTTCCAATCAAGCCCGATACATATCACCTTGTACATTGGTTTTTCAAATTCTTTATAACTAACGCTAGGTCGCCATGACGGTTTCCCCCGGGTAAGACCGGTACCCATTTCGGACACCTGGGTAGAGTGGGGTATTGTGCTTTGAGTTTTTCCCCTATACCCAAAGGAGAAGGTCGCCACACAACGCCGGGATTCGAACCCTCGACACTTTCACGGAAGGGCGGGTTCTTTAACCACACGGCTACGACTACCACAAAAACGGTGTAACAAAACGGTGTGTAACAACAAAATTCTAACTGCACTCCGATTCGATATCGCTGCAAGGACAAGCACAGAGAATTATATATTAGAACGGCAAATGATACACTGTAATACACTCATACAATGGTAGCATTTTATGATAAGCCCTACAACCTTTGCATGAGAAACTCCACAATTCCTTTCATAATAACAAGCCCTACAACTTCCTTTACCATGAGCCCTACAACTTCCTTCACAACGAGCCCTACTACTTCCGTTACTTGGCCCCCTCGCTGGACAGATTTAGGGAGCGTCTATTTACTGGTGCAGCTGGTCACACTCACCTCCTTGGGGCGGCGCCTTACGTTGGGGGAACGCGGAGGAGCTGGGGGACTGGGGGTAGCCGGGGGATCAGAGAGAGCAGGGGGAGCTGGAAAAATCCGAGGATTTGGGGGAGCTTGGGGATTTGGGGGGGCTGCTTTTCCTGTGCGGAAGTGGATACCTAATAAATAATATATTCATGCAATCAATACAAGGACCTAAAAATTATGGATTCAATAAAGCAATTTAAAATTTATGCAATCAATTAAACAACCTAAAATTTATGCAACCAATAAAACAACCGAAAATTTATGCAACCAATAAAACAACCGAAAATTTATGCAACCAATAAAACAACCTAAAATTTATGCAACCAATAAAACAACATAAAATTTATGCAACCAATAAAACAACCTAAAACTTATGCAACCAATAAAACAACCTAAAACTTATGCAACCAATAAAACAACCTAAAATTTATGCAACCAATAAAACAACCTAAAATTTATGCAACCAATAAAACAACCGAAAATTTATGCAACCAATAAAACAACCGAAAATTTATGCAACCAATAAAACAACCGAAAATTTATGCAACCAATAAAACAACCGAAAATTTATGCAACCAATAAAACAACCGAAAATTTATGCAACCAATAAAACAACTTAAGATATTACTTCCACATGCAACGCAGCCAAAATAACATTTCATTTCTCACAAGCAGCACATGAGTAAACTCACTACTCAGAATTACACGTCACATCACTACTCAGAATTACTTGTCACATCACTACTCAGAATTACTTGTCACATCACTACTCAAAACTACACGTCACATCACTACTCAAAACTACACGTCACATCACTACTCAAAACTACACGTCACATCACTACTCAAAACTAAACGTCACATCACTACTCAAAACTAAACGTCACATCACTACTCAAAACTAAACGTCACATCACTCCTTAGAACTACACACGTCACTCCTTAGAACTACACACGTCACTCCTTAGAACTACACACGTCACTCCTTAGAACTACACACGTCACTCCTTAGAACTACACACGTCACTCCTTAGAACTACACACGTCACTCCTTAGAACTACACACGTCACTCCTTAAAACTACACACGTCACTCCTTAAAACTACACACGTCACTCCTTAAAACTACACACGTCACTCCTTAGAACTACACACGTCACTCCTTAGAACTACACACGTCACTCCTTAGAACTACACACGTCACTCCTTAGAACTACACACGTCACTCCTTAGAACTACACACGTCACTCCTTAGAACTACACACGTCACTCCTTAGAACTACACACGTCACTCCTTAGAACTACACACGTCACTCCTTAGAACTACACACGTCACTCCTTAGAACTACACACGTCACTCCTTAGAACTACACACGTCACTCCTTAGAACTACACACGTCACTCCTTAGAACTACACACGTCACTCCTTAGAACTACACACGTCACTCCTTAGAACTACACACGTCACTCCTTAGAACTACACACGTCACTCCTTAGAACTACACACGTCACTCCTTAGAACTACACACGTCACTCCTTAGAACTACACACGTCACTCCTTAGAACTACACACGTCACTCCTTAGAACTACACACGTCACTCCTTAGAACTACACACGTCACTCCTTAGAACTACACACGTCACTCCTTAGAACTACACACGTCACTCCTTAGAACTACACACGTCACTCCTTAGAACTACACACGTCACTCCTTAGAACTACACACGTCACTCCTTAGAACTACACACGTCACTCCTTAGAACTACACACGTCACTCCTTAGAACTACACACGTCACTCCTTAGAACTACACACGTCACTCCTTAGAACTACACACGTCACTCCTTAGAACTACACACGTCACTCCTTAGAACTACACACGTCACTCCTTAGAACTACACACGTCACTCCTTAGAACTACACACGTCACTCCTTAAAACTACACACGTCACTCCTTAAAACTACACACGTCACTCCTTAAAACTACACACGTCACTCCTTAAAACTACACACGTCACTCCTTAAAACTACACACGTCACTCCTTAAAACTACACACGTCACTCCTTAAAACTACACACGTCACTCCTTAAAACTACACGTCACTCCTTAAAACTACACCTCACTCCTTAAAACTACACCTCACTCCTTAAAACTACACCTCACTCCTTAAAACTACACGTCACTCCTCAGAGCTACACGTCACTCCTCAGAGCTACACGTCACTCCTCAGAGCTACACGTCACTCCTCAGAGCTACACGTCACTCCTCAGAGCTACACGTCACTCCTCAGAGCTACACGTCACTCCTCAGAGCTACACGTCACTCCTCAGAGCTACACGTCACTCCTCAGAGCTACACGTCACTCCTCAGAGCTACACGTCACTCCTCAGAGCTACACGTGTCACTCCTCAGAGCTACACGTGTCACTCCTCAGAGCTACACGTGTCACTCCTCAGAGCTACACGTGTCACTCCTCAGAGCTACACGTGTCACTCCTCAGAGCTACACGTGTCACTCCTCAGAGCTACACGTGTCACTCCTCAGAGCTACACGTGTCACTCCTCAGAACTACACGTGTCACTCCTCAGAACTACACGTGTCACTCCTCAGAGCTACACGTGTCACTCCTCAGAACTACACGTGTCACTCCTCAGAACTACACGTGTCACTCCTCAGAACTACACGTGTCACTCCTCAGAACTACAAGTGTCACTCCTCAGAACTACACGTGTCACTCCTCAGAACTACACGTGTCACTCCTCAGAACTACACGTGTCACTCCTCAGAACTACACGTGTCACTCCTCAGAACTACACGTGTCACTCCTCAGAACTACACGTGTCACTCCTCAGAACTACACGTGTCACTCCTCAGAACTACACGTGTCACTCCTCAGAACTACACGTGTCACTCCTCAGAACTACACGTGTCACTCCTCAGAACTACACGTGTCACTCCTCAGAACTACACGTGTCACTCCTCAGAACTACACGTGTCACTCCTCAGAACTACACGTGTCACTCCTCAGAACTACACGTGTCACTCCTCAGAACTACACGTGTCACTCCTCAGAACTACACGTGTCACTCCTCAGAACTACACGTGTCACTCCTCAGAACTACACGTGTCACTCCTCAGAACTACACGTGTCACTCCTCAGAACTACACGTGTCACTCCTCAGAACTACACGTGTCACTCCTCAGAACTACACGTGTCACTCCTCAGAACTACACGTGTCACTCCTCAGAACTACACGTGTCACTCCTCAGAACTACACGTGTCACTCCTCAGAACTACACGTGTCACTCCTCAGAACTACACGTGTCACTCCTCAGAACTACACGTGTCACTCCTCAGAACTACACGTGTCACTCCTCAGAACTACACGTGTCACTCCTCAGAACTACACGTGTCACTCCTCAGAACTACACGTGTCACTCCTCAGAACTACACGTATCACTCCTCAAGCTACACGTCACTCCTCAGAGCTACACGTCACTCCTCAGAGCTACACGTCACTCCTCAGAACTACACGTGTCACTCCTCAGAACTACACGTGTCACTCCTCAGAACTACACGTGTCACTCCTCAGAACTACACGTGTCACTCCTCAGAACTACACGTGTCACTCCTCAGAACTACACCTGTCACTCCTCAGAACTACACCTGTCACTCCTCAGAACTACACCTGTCACTCCTCAGAACTACACCTGTCACTCCTCAGAACTACACCTGTCACTCCTCAGAACTACACCTGTCACTCCTCAGAACTACACCTGTCACTCCTCAGAACTACACGTCACTCCTCAGAACTACGTGTCACTCCTCAGAACTACGTGTCACTCCTCAGAACTACGTGTCACTCCTCAGAACTACACGTCACTCCTCAGAACTACACGTGTCACTCCTCAGAACTACACGTGTCACTCCTCAGAACTACACGTCACTCCTCAGAACTACACGTGTCACTCCTCAGAACTACACGTGTCACTCCTCAGAACTACACGTGTCACTCCTCAGAACTACACGTGTCACTCCTCAGAACTACACGTCACTCCTCAGAACTACACGTCACTCCTCAGAACTACACGTCACTCCTCAGAACTACACGTCACTCCTCAGAACTACACGTCACTCCTCAGAACTACACGTGTCACTCCTCAGAACTACACGTCACTCCTCAGAACTACACGTCACTCCTCAGAACTACACGTGTCACTCCTCAGAACTACACGTGTCACTCCTCAGAACTACACGTGTCACTCCTCAGTACACGTGTCACTCCTCAGAACTACACGTGTCACTCCTCAGAACTACACGTCACTCCTCAGAACTACACGTCACAACAACCATTGGAGAGACGGACTAAGATCAGCCACCTCTAGGGGCATCCAATGGAACATTTCACGCTATGCAGCAACTTCATTTCTTTAATGTTTAACACTCCTCTAATTACAAGATAACCAAAAAAGTTCTGTCCGTTTTTGATAAGCCATTGGGGAAGAAGTTGAAATATATACGCAATTCAAACAATTTCAAACAAACGTTATAACGTCACCATTACGACATATCGTTAGGCCAATAGAGGTACCAGATTAGGGGCTAGCAGTGCTGTCACATGCAATATGAGCGCTAATATTGGTTCGTTGCCGTGACGTCAGCATTGCCATACGATCGACGAAAAAAGGCTGGTTTGACTCTACTTCGTTTCTTCTATCGTGGTCCTCGCTGAGGAACACTAGGATATCGCTTAATCGCTTTGTATTTAAAATGTTTCGCTGAAAAGTTTAAACTTCATGAATAACAATTCAAGAGAAACTACGGCAATATTTCGTTCATGAGCCTAAAAATTTCGACGTTACAGGGTTAGCAGTAGTAGTAACATGGGTTTGCTAGCGCTTCAGATATTCGAACTGAATCGCACCGAAGGTCACATAATTTAATCAGTATCAGGCTTTTCCAATTTACCACGTAAGATGGACATCAACATTAAATGAAGATCATGATTATAATTACAACTCAAGATTACAATCGTCTCCACATTGAAATTTGTACATACTACAGTACATTCGAACACACTGGGCAGCCAAGCCCCGTAGGGGGTTTCAGCTGCCCACCCATTTATGGCTGGACGCCATACCCACGCTGAAACCCCGAGGACGCAGCGGCCATATTGTAGTTTCCTCATCTACAATCTTCCGTTACAAGGTTACCGTGTCCTGTACACGACCAACTGATCCAAACCTGACCAGCATTAGCCCTCTTGCTCTGTGTGGAGGGCTCCTGGCTCGCGACCCCATCAAGAATAATAACACTAATAACAACAATATCAGCCAAGCCTCACCAGCCGCCTCCTCTCCGTATAGGCCTCCTGGCTGGCGTCCCCACTAAAAATAACAATAAAATTACCAACAACAGCCAAATCTCACCAGCATGAGCCCGCCTCCCCACGATATAGGCTTCCTGGCTGGCGTCCCCACTAAAAATAACAATAAAATTATCAACAACAGCTAAATCTCACCAGCATGAGCCCGCTTGCCCTGAGCACAGGCCTGCGGGCTGGCGTGTTCACGCAGCGCGAGGCTGTGGACGCGCTTGTGGCGCGTGAGGCCGCGTTTGGTAACGGCCACGTAGCTGCAGTGGGGGCAGCGCCGCTCCTGCGGGGAGTGGCGGCCTCGTATGTGGCGCTGGAGGCCGTGTTTGCTCTTGGTCACGTAGCCGCAGTGGGGGCACTTGTGGATGCGCGGGTCCCCGTGCATCCCCACGTGCTTCTTGAACGCCACCGCCCACATCGTCGTGAACGCGCAGCACGGGCACTTGTACTGCCTCGCCTGCTTCGCGCCAGGTTTTAGGTCTTCCGAGCGAGGCTTTAGGTCTTCCGAGCGAGGCTTTAGGTCTTCCGAGCCAGGCTTTAGGTGTTCCGAGCGAGGCTTTAGGTCTTCCGAGCGAGGCTTTAGGTCTTCCGAGCGAGGCTTTAGGTCTTCCGAGTGAGGCTTTAGGTCTTCTAGGGGAGGGTTTAGGTCGTCTAGGGGAGAGTTTGGGTCGTCTAGGGGAGGGTTTAGGTTTTCCTGAGGAGGCTTCAAATCTGCGACACTCGACTTGACGTCTGCTGAACTCGATGACGCAGGGCGATCATTTCTCCCAAGGGCGGCGGTATTTCGCCGCCCCCTGAGCTTGATTTTCAAAACAGACACTGAACCTACTTTCTGCCGCACTCTGCCCCTGAGGCTCAGTTTCAAAACAGGCACTGAAGCTCTGGCACCATCATCCTTTTGTTTGGTTGACACCAAATCGTCGTCGGTGTGTCCAGTTTTCCTTTCTTTTTTATGACACAGCCTCCGCAATTTGCCAGGACCTCCAGGTTTCCTCTTCTCATCTGAACTATTAGAATGGGCTCCACGATAGGGTGGAGAACCCGAACTGTCACCACTAGTCGAACGGGAACGAAAATCGGATGAAGAAGCAGAGCTATCTCCGCGCTCTATCCCCACGGATGGAAAACCCCGTTTTCTTCCGGTGGTTGTTTGGTTGCTTTCGCCAACAACTACGCGGTCTTTTTCTGGCTCTTTTTTGGCAGGTTTTGTGCGATATGCTCTTTTCCTACGCCCCTCACTAGGTACACTGGCCTTCCCCCATGTCCCGTGTGCGGTATCTGTTATACCTGACCCCCGCCCTTCACTGGCCCTCGCCCGTGTACCGTGTGTGGTATCCGTTATACCAGACCCCCGCCCTTCACTGGCCCTCACCCGTGTACCGTGTGTGGTATCCGTTATACCAGACCCCCGCCCTTCACTGGCCCTCGCCCGTGTACCGTGCGCAGTATCTGTTATACCAGACCCCCGCCCTTCCTCCTTCCTCTTCTCGTTGGCCCCAGACTCCGCCCCCTCAGCAGAATCACGACGCCCTTCTTTTGAATGACCACCGCCGCACCCCCCCAGTATGACGCGCTTAGCTCGGTGGGTCTCGTAGTCTGTCCTCGTCAGCGCGCAGTACGAGCAGTCAGGGCACACACAGCAGCTGCTGCAGTGCTCCAAACCCTCATCAGACTCGGTGCTGTCATCCTTCCTTGCTTTGCTGGACACTAAGTCTGACGCAGCTTGTGGGGCTGCTTCCAAGCACACGGGCTTCCTGTGGAGTCAATAATTATTATTCGATGGTGTGTTGTAGTCATGAGTATTTCGTACACAAGGAGACGGAGTACAGCAAATTATTCAATGGTGTGTTGTATAGTCCCACGTATCTTGTACACAAGCAACATGCTATTCCAAGTACACATCCCTCTTGATACAGCAGCTCGTGTACGTAGATATACATGGTTAACACATATATGTTAACACATGTATGTTGAAATTTACATGTTCAACACAAAACACAGCACCATGAAATCATTAAATGGCGCGTTGTATTCATGAGTATTTTGTACACAAGCTACACTTGATGTGCAGGGGTTAGACAAAATAATGGAAACGCCTCGGAAAATCCTCAAAATATACTTGAATGTGGTGTTATTCTCACATATTTTAAATTGTTTCCAAAGGATTTATAGTCCATTTAACTCACCCACCAGTTCTTACATAAACGATGGCGGGGAAATTGACTTCTTACTTGAATCTCTAAAACCGACCACAAATGCTCAATAATGTTGAGGTCTGGGGATTGTGGTGGCCAGATGGGGTGGTCAACTTCATTGGATTATTCCTCGCGCCATTCTTCAACAATTCTAGCTGTACGGATTGGGACATTATTATCTTGGAAGATGGCGTTGCTCTCTCGAAGCAGTGCTTGACCCACAGGATGAACTTAGTAACCCAAAATTCATAAAAAGTTTCGGGTGTTAATTCTTCCATGAAAGGAAATTATTGCCCCAGCGGTTTTCCAAGAAATAGCACCCCAGATCATCACAGAACCTCCGCCTTGTTTTACGGTTAGGAGAAGGCAATCTGGATTAACTTAAGGCTTCTCTAAAAGTATACTCGCCCGGAGGCGGGAAACAAAGTAAACGATAATTTGGCAAAGAAAACCACATTTTTCCACTGCTCGACGGACCAATTCCAGTGGTTTCTACACCACTCTAAACGCTTCGAAACATTTGTTTTTGAGAGCAGAGGTTTCCTAATTGCAGCTCTTCTGTAGAATCCAGATTTGTGCAGCTCCCTACGAAGTTTTTGTGAAAACTGGGTTCTGTAGGCGTTCATTGAAGTCTGCAGTGATTTTAGGAGCCATGTTCTAACGACCCTCTCCAATAATTCAATTTAGAGTCCGACGGTCTCTCTCAGACAACTTCGACTTTCAGCCAGACGTGGGCTTTGCTGAGGACGTTTTTAGTTCTTTCAAATGCACTCATTACTTTCGACACAGTACCTCTTGAAACGTGAAGCATTCGGGCAGTTCTGTTACACAAGCCCCTGCCATACAAGCACCAAGAATTTCGCCTCTTTTGAAAGTTAAAAAGGTCTGCCATTTTTATAGGGTAGATATCTGTTTTAGATATCTGTAAAAAACAGTTAATTTAAATAAATATCGAATTGCTTATAATAATAAACACTATAACATTAAAATATGTCAAGTGTTGATTGTCTACAACATGTTCCAAGATTATGATTCCAAAATGTTAGGTCTTTCCATTATTTTGTCAACCCCTGTACATGAATGCTAGCGTTTTTCAGTGCGTACATAGGAGAGGTAGAAAGCTACTCGAAGTGTGGGTCTACTTGTAAGGCCTTCATTTTCTTTGCCTAATTAATGCAGAAGAAGTACGAGGCCGATTTGTCTTGTTCAACATAAAAAAAAATTCAAAAGCTCTATTTCGATTTTCAAAATATCATTTGACACAAAAAGTCATAAAATTTACAGCTGGTTTCTCTGAATTTACTTAGAACATTTACAAAATTAATTTTAACACGTTGCCTACGTTTGCGTTGCGACAGTGGTTCATTAGGTTAGGTTTCAAGTAGGAGAATTTCAAGTGGGCTTTATTGTTGTATAGTCCCACGTTGTCAAGCACAAATACCAGTTTTTATTCTTTCTAAAAAGTGATAAAAATATATTTGTACGATGGTTCACTTCTTTTGTTAAAATATATTTCAATCAGACAGAGAAATAATTGAAATACATTCATTCAATTGAAATGAGCAATTTACCTAGTGGTACACATAAGCCCTACTACATAGTCAACGATTGATAAAAAGTTGGTTTTAGCTTTTCATACAACAACAAAATGATCAAAGAGAGGAAGGATGAAGGTACCATTTAGTACGGAGTTAGGGGAATGCAGAATCTATACACATCTATACACAAGGTGTGTTCCTAAACAGGATTACCCGTGCATAGTAACAGCAAGTTAAGAAGGAAGGTTAGGAAACAAGATAAAAGTTGAAGAAGAAAGTAATAGGTGATGAAAAACAGGGCAGCAGTCAATCGAAATAGATAGCCCGTAAAAAACACATTTTATTTCAACAAGTGGAAGGCCTACCTAACTCACAGCTCGGGACCCCACATTTTTGTAGCCAACGCGTTAAGTATACATAGTATAGTAAAACATAGTAACTCACCTGTCTTCTGGAAGTAATCCAACCACAGTGCGGTTGCTACCATCAGCATCCAAAGGCTTCTTAACAAGATATTTTTCTTCACCGTAGTTTCCATGGTAAGCTTTATGATTGCTGAAATTTGTACAATGGTTCATATCATACGCACCCCCACACAAATTTCCAGTAGCACCAAACTCAGCAAAAACTTTAATATCCGTAGAGCTCTCCAAGACAAGACAGTTGTCATGGCAACCGACGCCTCGGTTGGCATGGTGACCGACGCCTCGGTTGTAGAGGCAATCAACGCCTCGGTTGTCAAGGCAATCAACGCCTCGGTTGTCAAGGCAACCAACGCCTCGGTTGTCAAGGAAACCAACGCCTCGGTTGTCAAGGCTACCAACGCCTCGGTTGTCAAGGCAACCATCGCCACGATTGTCTAGGCAACCTACGCCTCGGTTGTCAAGGCAACCATCGCCACGATTGTCTAGATGACCAACACCTCGGTTGTCAAGGCAACCAACGCCTCGGTTGTCAAGGCAATCAACGCCTCGGTTGTCAAGGCAATCAACGCCTCGGTTGTCAAGGCCACCAACGCCTCGGTTGTCATGGTATCCGTTGTCGCGGTTGTCATGGCCCCCACAGCCACATCCACACAAGTTTCCAGGAGATTGCAGTACGGAGACGCCAAATGAAGATTTGGAGTTGGTTCTGAATTGCTGCCAGAAGCTCGGAAGCCGAGCCGAGCTGTCACTCAAACATGCGCTTCCAGTAGTACCGTCAAAGTAGCTTTGTCCTGGGGGTTTATCATAGTACCACCAGTCCTTTGAGGAGGATGGTTCAGAACCCCCATGGGGTGCACTCCAGTTGTCACGGTTCTGTGGTGGTCCAGAACCACCATGGGGTGCACACCAGGTGCTATGGTTCTGTGGTTGTTTAGAACCACCATGGGGTGCACACCAGTTACTGTGGTTCTGTGGTGCTTCAGAACCACCACGGGGTGCACACCAGTTGTTGTGGTTCTGCATGGCCAGGTTGGAAGTGGAGGCTGGTGTAGAGCATGACATTGCTTGTGTGTTGTACAAACCACACCCTAAGCCGTCATGACGAGGCAACAGCTGCTGACCAACGGAGCTGAATCGGTTCCTCGAGTTCCAGAAGGGTGTAGGTGCATGAGGTAAGAAAGACCCGGCTCTCAGCAAGGCATTAGAGCAGAAGTTAACGCCACTTCGAGAGTCCTGGAGCTCCCACGGCTGCGGTGGAGGCACCAGGGAACCGCTCCACTTGAACAAGTCCATGTGCCGGAAACCAAGGTGCGGTCCACGATTGAGATCAAAAGAGCCTTCAACATTCTCACAAACTTGTTCCTTGTCACGAAAATCAAAAGATCTCAGACCAGCCTCAACATTTTGACCATTCACTTCATGAAGATCAAAAGACCTCAGACCAACCTCAACATTTTGACCATTCACTTCATGAAGATCAAAAGATCTCAGACTAGTCTCAGCATTCTGATCCACCTGCTCCTTGTCATTATCTAGCTGCAGATCTTGAGCGAACCCGTAACATGCTTCACAGCTGCACCCAATGGACCCTTGAGACTTTTCTTCACGGTGGACCAGCTGTGATGACCCTCCTTCATAGTGGACCAGCTGTGATGACCCTCCTTCATGGTGGACCAGCTGTGATGACCCTCCTTCATGGTGGACCAGCTGTGATGACCCTCCTTCATGGTGGACCAGCTGTGATGACCCTCCTTCATGGTGGACCAGCTGTGATGACCCTCCTTCATGGTGGACCAGCTGTGATGACCCTCCTTCATGGTGGACCAGCTGTGATGACCCTCCTTCATGGTGGACCAGCTGTGATGACCCTCCTTCATGGTGGACCAGCTGTGATGACCCTCCTTCATGGTGGACCAGCTGTGATGACCCTCCTTCATGGTGGACCAGCTGCGATGACCCTCCTTCATGGTGGACCTGCTGTGATGACCCTATTTCATGATGGGCCAGCTGTGATGACCCCCCTTCATGGTGGCCCAGCTGTAATGACCCCTCTTCATGGTGGCCCAGCTGTAATGACCCCTCTTCATGGTGGCCCAGCTGTAATGACCCCTCTTCATGGTAGCCCAGCTGTAATGACCCCTCTTTATGGTGGCCCAGCTGTAATGACTCCTCTTCACGGTGGCCCAGCTGTAATGACTCCTCTTCATGGTGGCCCAGCTGTAATGACTCCTCTTCATGGTGGCCCAGCTGTAATGACTCCTCTTCATGGTGGCCCAGCTGTAATGACCCCTCTTTATGGTGGCCCAGCTGTAATGACTCCTCTTCATGGTGGCCCAGCTGTAATGACTCCTCTTCATGGTGGCCCAGCTGTAATGACTCCTCTTCATGGTGGCCCAGCTGTAATGACCGATCTTCATGGTGGCCCAGCTGTAATGACCCTTCTTCATGGTGGCCCAACTGTAATGACTCCTCTTCATGGTGGCCCAGCTGTAATGACCCCTCTTCATGGTGGCCCAGCTGTAATGACCCCTCTTCATGGTGGCCCAGCTGTAATGACCCCTCTTCATGGTGGCCCAGCTGTAATGACCCCTCTTCATGGTGGCCCAGCTGTAATGACCCCTCTTCATGGTGGCCCAGCTGTAATGACCCCTCTTCATGGTGGCCCAGCTGTAATGACCCCTCTTCATGGTGGCCCAGCTGTAATGACCCCTCTCCATGGTGGCCCAGCTGTAATGACCCCTCTTCATGGTGGCCCAGCTGTAATGACCCCTCTTCATGGTGGCCCAGCTGTAATGACCCCTCTTCATGGCAGCCCAGCTGTATTGACCCCTCTTCATGGTAGACCAGCTGTAATGACCCCTCTTCATGGTGGACCAGCTGTGATGACCCTCCTGCATGGTAGCCCAGCTGTGAGCAACCATCACACGGAAGCATGGTGTCATCATGAGTTATGTTCCAGTCATCACCTTCATCGAACAAGACACTTTCATCACCCGGCATCTCAGGCTTGATGTAGGCATCACTGCAGGATGTGCCATGCTGTGAGACGAGGTGCAGTGTCATGTGTGACGCTGACACGGAGTCAAACGCACACATGGAGCACTTGTACGTGTCCATGTGGCATGAATCCCTTGCCTTCAGTACCTATCTCATAAACGTCAACTTGTGTTCACTGCAGCACAATACCTTGTGTTCACTGCGGCACAATACCTTGTGTTCACTGCGGCACAATACCTTGTGTTCACTGCAGCACAATACCTTGTGTTCACTGTAGCACAATACCTTGTGTTCACTGTAGAACAATACCTTGTGTTCACTGCAGCACAATACCTTGTGTTCACTGCAGCACAATACCTTGTGTTCACTGCAGCACAATACCTTGTGTTCACTGCAGCACAATACCTTGTGTTCACTGCAGCACAATACCTTGTGTTCACTGCAGCACAATACCTTGTGTTCACTGCAGCACAATACCTTGTGTTCACTGCAGCACAATACCTTGTGTTCACTGCAGCACAATACCTTGTGTTCACTGGAGCACAATACCTTGTGTTCACTGCAGCACAATACCTTGTGTTCACTGCAGCACAAGACCTTGTGTTCACTGCAGCACAATACCTTGTGTTCACTGCAGCACAATACCTTGTGTTCACTGCAGCACAATACCTTGTGTTCACTGCAGTACAATACCTTGTGTTCACTATGAGCCCATCTAGTTAAGGGAAGGGTTAATATAGAACTCATATAGATGCTGTTGTTCACTCTGACCCTGTCAAATTGAGGAATGAAAAAGGGTACGTTAGTATAGTACTCATTTACCCAGGAACTTTTGTTCACTATGAGCCTGTCTAGTGAGAGGATGAGTTAGGTTAGGTTAGTATAATATTTATCATTACAGAGATTCATCTTGAAGCAACACTTACCTAATTCTTAACAAGCACAAATAGATGTTTAAACTTAAGTTGTGAAGGCATCAAGGCAGAGAAACTATTCATGGTGGTGTCTGAAGCAAATGAATTCAGAAATAATTAGAGCTACATAAACAAAATTAAATGTTCAGAGATAGAATTAAGTGCACATGTTCAAATTTTCTTGGAAAAATTCCTATCTTTAATAAAAACTCTGAAATAAGAGCAACAATCCCCTAATTAGAATATACGCAAATGAGGATGGACTAACTCATACAATTTAAGTGATAATTAATTTACTAAAACTTGAATATTTAGATACCACATTAATCTTAGATGATAAGTATTTTAAAAACATATATTTTAATGTCACAATAGAAGTTTAGAAATGGATTCACTTATCAAACAAAATAGTAAAACATTTCTAAATACTTGAACAATACTTTAGAACCCATATGAAAATAACAACAATATTTGAAACTGCACTGAAATATCAAAAAATAGCTTTAAGGTGTTTATATCTCCCAAAACTTGTCTAAAATATATCTGAATATTGAAAGAATACTTCAAAATACATTCAATATCAAAATGAAACACAACAATACATTCGAATATAACAAGAATACTTCAAAATGCATTCAGCTATCACAAAAATACCTCACAATACCTGTAAATATCACAAGAACATTTCAAAATACCAATAAATATCACAAAAACATGTTAACATACATCTGAATATGACTAAAATATTATAAAATACATGTGAATATCAAAAGAATGTTTCAAAATACCTGTAAATATCACAAGAACATTTCAAAATACCAAAAAATATGACAAAAACAATTCAAAATATAACTGAATAGAACTTTAACACTTCAAAACACCTGTAAATGTCACAAGAACATTTAGCCCCACAAAGTGCCAATTCACATAGTGGAGTTGGAGGAAGTCCACATGGATGGCATTCATTTACATGCAGGAGTCTGTTCAACATATAATTATTTTCCAGATGCAAGAGCTACTACCTGATTAATGAATTTAAGTTTTCATATGAGTAGTATTTTAGTGTATGTCTTTTATACATGGTGCCCCAAAAAGTTTGGTCTGTTTTAGATGTCCCACAAAAAAGCAGACCATACTTTGAATTGATAGAGCTCTGCAGTTATTGTTGATAAGTTAGTTCTGTAAAAACCAGTTTGTATTTTTTGAGACATTATTTATCAACATTCTGACTGCGGCAACTAAATATTTAGTTCAACACCAAACTCAAATTTCAAGTCAATGGTAAAAAGCTATTTGTAAAATACCAAGCATGAACTGCATCGTGCCTTCATTTTGCTCTGATTCAATAATCACAAAAGTTGAGTTTACGACTACTGGTCGGTCAACAGCATTATGAAAATTATCTCCGTCTACCACTGGTGGCACACGTCGCAGTCAAAGTGTTAAAGTTATCTAATTTTTTATTCTTTGACTTTTGAGTTTCATACCCAAAGTAAATCAATTCAAATTTCGGTTCGGTTTTTTTTTGTGGGACACTTTGTATAATGTACAAATTACAAGTACAAGCAACAACAAAATATATAAATTCAAGTAGTTCTTCTAAGTACTGCACAACAAGTTTGCTGAGCTAGGGCACTACAAGTTCAAATTCCATGAGTTCTCGTAACTACTATATACAAACTATAAATTTAACTAGTCCTAGTAACACTACACATTAACTACAAATACAACTAGTCCTCACACCTACTACATATGAACTAGAACCTAGGCTCATACATTAGACCTTCTAATTCATGCACTGAGCCTACAAAAAACACTAAATTATGCGCATATAAGTCACCTCTTATATGGAACATCTTCAACTTATATTATTTTGAATTCTTAATATTTTCCTGCACTATTCCCATATATAAATGGTATATCTATAGTCCAACATTGCTTACCAAATCTAAATGACATTGAAGAAAAATATTGTAATTTGCAAGTGACTTGCCAACGTACATGTTCAAGTAGTTAATGAATTTAATCAAACCTTAACACAAAGATAATTCAAAACATGTACACACATGTTTTGGTTTCTATCAACACGTTGACTACGGAGTGGGCCAAAATGTGTACCACTAGGTAAATTGTTCATATTGTCACCAATATAAATGAATAACATTTCAAACCATTTTGCTTACTCTTTCTGAAGGAATTTTATCATACAAGGAAAATATTATTGAGCACTTATATTTTATACATTTCTTACAATGGATGGAAACTTATTCAAGCTGGCAAGTTTTTTTTTTTAGTCTTTTTTTACAACCTAACAAAACCAACTTTACGACTCTAAATTGTAGTCGAAGTGTTGAACACAGCAGACTTCATTAATTGCACCAAACACAACAGACAAAACTCCTATATAATATTCCTTAGCTCTCAACTACTCGTACATATGATTAAGAATTTTTCATTCATTTCATCATTTTTTCAGTCAAAAAATTCCAAAAGCCAATTTAATTAACCCTTTAACGCCCAAGTGGACTGTACGGTCCTCCAAAAATAACCTCAATATATTATATTTCTCGTAAAATTAGTTCCCTCATGTGTTTTTTGGACTGCACTGTCGAGTAGCAGTTCCTTCCTCATCGTTAAATTGATAAATATCTGATTTTAGTGCCAGTTTAATGATGGTGGTTGTGATAACGGTAACATGAGTAGAAAATGTGGACGTTGAAGGGTTAAGTGTCTCTAATTTACATTTTTTTTCATTTTCAATCATTGCATAAATTTATTCATTCCATCATCTTCATCAACATATAATTTTCCAGCTTCATCATCTATATCAACATGAAATTCTAGAATTTCATTCTCTGCATGAACATTAAATTTTCCAATTTTATCATGTAGATCAGCATTAAAATTTCCATTTCATCATCTACATCAACATTAAATTTTTCAATGTCATCATCTACATAAACAATAAATTTTTCAATTTTATAATCTATTATCAACATTCCTTAAATATTCATACACTTATTGACACATTTCCCATGATGAGTTAAACTGAAGTTCAATATTCAATTCATATCTAAGACCAATTGTAAGTAATTTTGAAAATAACATACACTAACAGGATTGTGCCTTCATTTAGCTTTCATCAAATATTTATAAAAATTGATTTAGTGGTTGATCAGCAGCATTATGAAAGTCACCTCAGTGGCCACTGGTGTGTCCCTTTGCAGAAAACATTAACGCATAACTTTTTGACAAGCATGACCTACACATAACTGCATGTTGCCACCAAACCTAGGCTACACATTTCTCCCTCTCATCACCTACTTTATTGATAAAACTTCTATTTCCATGCACAAACTGGTGGCAGAAACAAAAAATGTCATCAATGAAAGTCAATCATAAAAGAAAAAACCATTTCCACCTGTGTTATGACTGAATAATATACGTTAACATTCTAAAAACCTTCAATGAGATTTTCATTGCAAAAATTGTGCAGGAAAAGTTATTTTTCAGCTTTTGAAGCCAAAAAGGAACAGAGGAAGTGAAATAAAAATTCACCAAGTCAAAAAGATTCCCTTCCAATCTCTACCAGCCTTTGCTGTTTGCTACACGCATTGGAGGAGCTGCACAAACTTAGATGAAAATAGTCAAGGCCAAGCTGGGACTGAAAATGAATCTTCATTGTCATGGGTACAATGGTTAATACAGCATGTCATGCAAAAAACAAAGGACACACACAACTGAAGATTGGTAAAAATTCCCAATCCTTTTCATAAATTATAAAATTTATTGTAACAGCACTCGCTATTTTTTAATGATTGGTAGCCATTGAAAGATAATTTACCATTATAGATTATCCAAAAATCTCTACATTGAACATTATTATTATTATTACTATTATTATTATCATTATATAAGAAAGTTTTAGCCTCCCTTAACTACAACAAAGATGTTCTAAGAGAGGAAAGAGGAAGGCACCATTTAGTATGGAGTTGAGGGAATGCGGAATCTATGCACAAGGTGCACAGAAACAGTAAGCTAGGAAAGAAGTTCGTGAAACAAGAAAAAAGTTGAAGAAGAAAGTAGTAGGTGCTGAAAAACAGGACAGCACTCTACTGAAAAAAGATGGTCCATAACAAAACAAAAACCTATTTATCACAACAAAAAAGAAGCCTACCCAACCGTGCTCTCCGTGGCACAGCGGCTAAGGGATCGGACTTGTATGCTGGAAGTCGCGGGTTCGTTCCCAGCGCTGGCGCGGAGATTTTCCCCGTTGGGTATAAGGGAAAACTCAAGCACAATACCCCACTCAACCCAGGTGTCGGAAATGGGTACCGGCTTTACGGGGGAACCGTCATGGTGTCCTATATATAGGGTTAGTTATAAGACATTTGAAAAACCAATGCTAAGATCCTATGTTTCAGGCTTGATTGGAAATAAAGCATCCCAAAGATGCCGATGTTAACCTTTAACCTTTAACCTTTAGCTTGGGCCCTCACATGGTTCCCCTGGGAGTGCTAATTCCTCTACATTGAACAACTACAGCAATCATTGATAGATTGTTCACTATTCAAGAAGATTCAAGATCCTCAAAAGCAAATTACAGTGACTTTTTCTCTCATTTTCAGTTCAGAAACATTGAACTTTCTTCTCACATTCAAAGATACAAATTATCACAACTCTGAAAACCATTGCATATACAATATTCAAAATGCTCTTCATAATGTAAAAATGCATTCAAAATAAATTTCCATAAAAAAATTTGGAATATGCAATCACATATATACCAAGACTTCAAGTCTAAGGATTGGAAACAAACAAGATATATATATATATATAAATTTGGGCAAGTGATATTGATCTTTCATGAATAATTTCTACTAGAAATTAGAATAACTTATATTGATCGAACATGAATAATTTATAACAAAAAATAGAACAAGTAATATTAATCTTTTATGATTAATTTCTAACACAAATTAGAGTAAGTAATATTGATTCTATATCAATGACTATACACAAACTATATGTAATCATTATTTTAAACTATTTTTGATATAGAGTATTCAATGTACAAGGGTGTAAATTATTAATTTCTTGCAAGAACAGTAAGCCTTATAGTTTCAGCATGCAAACATGATACTGTGTATGGTTTTTTAATGTAAATAATATTGATAAATATAAAAAATGAGGTTTTGAAAAAAAATAAGTCTTGAAAGTTGCTGTAATTTTTATAATAGCCATTTTATAATACATGTCACCAATTAATAATTACAAGTAAAAAATTCCTCCAGTTGATGGTATAAAATTTTTAAAGAATTATTTGGCAGAAAAAATACTTAATTTGGTAAATGCTTTAGCTAAGCCTTTGGTATAAAAAGGCATACCTACCAATGATCAAGATATATAAGAACTTTTCTCTTCACCTTCACAAATCCAATGATAATAATAATCTAAGGATGCTTTATTTCCAATTTCAAGCCTGATACATATCACCTTTTACTTTGGATTTTCAAATGCCTTATAACTAACGCCAGGATGCCATGACGCTTTATCCAGGTCAAGACCGGTACCCATTTTAGACACATGGGTAGAATGGGGTATTGTGCTTGGAATTTCTCCCCTATACCCAACAGAGAAAATCGCCACCAGCGCCGGGACTCAAACCAGGGTCTGCCTGCACGGAGGTGGGTTCGATAGCCACACGTACGGCTAAGACAAGCTCTCATTATTATAATTATTATTATTGAAAAGCTCCAAATAACTCTCATTAGTCCAAGAATAAATGCACCATAAAAAAATGTAGCATGCATAGCTATAGGAAGAGCTATGGCAATAAGCAAGACAGAACAATCAATAAAATCATATCCAAAAACCACTACAATACTAAATTGCATCATAAATGTAATTTTGAACTATATGCTATATTTTTCATTTTGAACTAGGTGCACTAATTTTGAAGTAAATATGTACATTCATTTTAACTTACACACTATATATTTTGGCTGTACTTTTCATTTTGAACCAGATACACTAATTTTGAAGTAAATATGTATATTCAATTTAACTTACACACTATATATTTCAGCTAAACTTTTCCTTATTTTGAATTAACTGCAATAATTTTGAAGTAAATACTTCTAGTTAAATCTATACAGCATATTTTATACTATATTTTTCCAATTTAAATTAAATGCAATAATATTCATGTGAATGCAATAATATTCATGTGAATGCCTTTATTTAATGCATGCCATAATTTCAAACTGAATGCTATGGTTTTGAAGTGCATGCTACAATTTTGAACTGTATGCAAGAACTTTGAAATGCGTAAAAAACACTGCTTTTTTGAAACTATATTGAAATAAGAGCTTGCAAATCAGTTTTTTCAGCTCCTCATTGAAATTTTAAATAAACTACTTCATTCAGTTTAGTTTACCAACATCAGAAAAATATATCATGGCAACCAGAATACCAATAGGTCATACAATGGGGCACAGTTTAAAATTCTCAAGAAGTTTACTTATATTACATTACTTTTAAACACATATGGATACAAGAAACACCAAAAAATACAGGACTGAGACAAACGCACAACTACAATCATTCAAGTTACTTATAAAAAATATAAGAATATAAGACACAGGAGTCAACCTGCAATGACATTTAATATTTTTAGGTATCTGAAAGTGGTCCTTCATATTAAATGCTTCACCTCTTGCACCTTATCAAACTTTAAAAATTATTGTTATATTGATAATTATTGAAATATAAAATGTGTTAACTTCATCTTTAGTGAGTGAAATTTAAATGGCCCTACAAGGGCACAAAATTAGAGTGTCTCAGTAGGCTCTTGGCCTCCCTGGCAAAAACATGGGATCTTTATGATATAAAAATCTATGTGAATAAAGATCAAAAATACCAAATAAAATTGGGCCTGTAAAAATAAAAATATCAAAATAGTTTGGCTAAAGGTATGTTGTATGCGGCCAACACAAAAATATCCATCTATGCTGATGATGTACAAATTGCCATGACAAGTTCGATGACAGTAGATTTGAAAGAAATAAAACACAAGTCAATGCCGAAAACATTAGAAGAAACCTGAAATTCTGGTACGACCAAAATGGCGACAAACTTAAGGCGAGTTGAACGCAATGCATGTTTTTTGGATTAAATAATGAATTCAAAAACTACTCAAAATTTACGCTAGCATTTGGAGACGATAACATTGAGCCAGTAGGCAAGATAAAAATCTTGGTGTTTAGTTAAACAAAAATGTGTTTTTCAAACCACACGTAGAAACAATACGCAACACAATTAGCGGATCCTTGATATTCTTTCATCGTATTAGGAACACACTTGACAAAAAATCTAGGTTCAGTCAAGTCTGGGGAGATATAGCTCAACATTTCCAAAAAGTATTACTAAAACATGAATTTTGCAGCCAAAGTGGCATGCAAAGGTAATTTCCATAAGCGCGATTCTTCTCCTCTTGCGTTGCCAGAGGAGCACTTAAGACCGGCAGGGCTGAAGTTGCTTCTGAGTGCGTCAAATATTCCTATTGGAATATAAAATGAACATTTTTTAAAATGTGATAGTTGTTTAGAGAGCACCGGAAGTCTACCTCGTTCCGGTCAAGAACCATGAGCCATTCTTTTTTTTGACGCGGTGGCGAAGGCTTCGAACTGCGTCCTAAGCTAAGTACCTAATGTTTTAAGTTCTATATTTCATATTGGTGTGTTACAGAGATGGCGGAACATATCTTAATAGATTCCATTGATCTTTCTACCCCTTCAAATTGGGAAAAAATTGAGGAATTCATGCAGGCGATTGCTGAATCGACTAGATCAAATGCGGAAGCGATAAAAGTGTTAACGAATAAGAATAACATAAGTGATGATAATAACAATCGACCTAGTACAAGTGGTGAACAATTCAGTGTTTCAAAGAAATCATTAAAAAGAAAAGCCTCCGGTTGTGGACAAGAAGGGCCAAAACATCAATGTGCTAAGGCGAACGACGTGGGGCACGAAGTGCAGTATTCCCACAATGACTGCGGGCCAAAACATAAATGTGCTAAGGCGAACGACGTGGGGCACGAAGTGCAGTATTCCCACAATGACTGCGTGGAGCATGTCGATACCGCTAATTTGGATGAGAATGCCAGCTCCCCTAGCAATGACCTTGAGGAGGATACCTCAGATATAGGTCAGTTCGAGCACGCCATGCTCGAAGGGGATGCAGAAGGCAACTCAAGCGATGATGGCTTCCCTATAATGGGTGAGATTTCTGAGCCAAAGTGGCTCCCACCTAAAAAAGCGTACGACTGGTACCTCAAGGTGTCTGATATTTCCCTCGAGGACGAGGAGTTGAAAAAAATACAAGAACGTTTCACACCACCAGAGGAATGTGCCTCACATTTTACTCCGCCAAAGTTGCCCAAAAGCATTTGGCAAACTTTGAAACCTACTCCAACAATGGGCTTTCAGCAGAGAGTAGTATATAAGGCACAATCATGCGTGTACTCTGCCATCATGCCTTTATTGTCTGTTCTGGAGACTGAAAAAGACGAGGAGAAAAGGTCTCAATTGACATCAGCCATTCAACTGCTATGTTCATCGAACTTACAACTGAACAGGTTCAGGCGAGCTCTGGTGTCCCCTCTGGTTAAAAGACCAATGCGCAATTCTTTCCTGGCGTTACCGGTAACGCATAATTCCCTTTTTGGCGAAGATGATTTCGATAAATCTACCGATAGAGTCATTAAGGAACAGTCATCCCTTTCAAAAATTTTCGTCGTACCAAATCCGACTTTTAATCAACGACCTGCTTTACAAAATTCTAGTAATTTTCAACGAAAAGGGCAAGCCTCTCAGACATTTCGTGGCCAACAACTCCGCCAATTCCGAGGCCGGGGCCGCTACAGGGGCAAGCGTCGATCACAATAAAACATCGTCCATCGTGGTTGCAGGAAATATTCAAAGGTATTTCAAAAATTGGAATAAATTAACTTCTAATAATTTCATTTTACAGATAGTGAAAGAGGGTTACAAACTTCAGTTTTCCTCAGCCCCAGAGTCATATACAAAGGTTGATTCTACCCCAAAGAATTCAGAAAAATTTGCTATGCTAAAATCAGAAATAAACTATTTATGCTCCATTGGGGCTATAAGCCCTATTGAAGACAGTCAAGACCAAGTGGTTTCTCGCATTTTCATAGTCAAAAAACCGTCAGGAGACAATCGTCTCATTATTGATCTGTCCACACTCAATACTCATCTGAACAAGGTTCATTTCAGAATGGAGGATTCTTCTCTAATAAGCTCTTTAATATCACAAAATGATTTTCTAGCCTCTATTGATCTATCTGAAGCCTTCTTCTCTATTCCCTTGCATCCATTGAGTAGAAGATTTGTAGTGTTTTCCTTTAATGACCAAAGATTTTGCTTCAATGTACTGCCATTTGGGTGCACTGTTTCCCCAAGAATTTTCGCTAAAATATTGAGACCTGTCATTGCCTTTCTCCGTAGCCGAGGTTTTAAAATCTCGGCTTATTTGGATGACTTCTTTCTTTGTGCTCCTTCAAAGGATGAACTCTCAGAACAGATCAATTTCACACTAAGCCTTCTCAGTTCCTTAGGCTTCAAACCTAATTTAGTAAAATCTCATCTAAACCCTTCTAACTCTTTGCTTCATTTAGGTTTCCTATGGAATTCAAAGGACATGTCAGGGTCAGTACCTTCAGAGAAAGTTTTAAAAGCTAGAACTTTGGCTAATAATCTATTAGGAGAATCTTCCATATCTCTTAGGAAGGCCTCTTCTATGCTGGGATTCCTGGTTAGTCTTTCACCAGGATTTCCCCAGGCCCCTTTACACTATCGTTCATTTCAACTGCAGATCACACAATTGATCTCATCTGGTAAAGTTTGGGATTCAATATTTCAATTAAACGATTCCTCCCGTGCAGACCTCTCTTGGTGGAGCTCATGCCCAAATAATTTGAGTTCACGTTCTTTACTGCCCTTTGCAGCAAACTGGTCCTTACATACAGATGCCTCCAAGATAGGTTGGGGTGCAACACTCTCCAATGGAGATACAGCCTCAGGTAGATGGACTGAATCAGAAAGCAAACTTCACATTAATTTCTTGGAGCTCAAAGCTGTCCAATTTGCTATCAAATGTTACAAATCAAAGCTGATCAATTCTAAGGTGGTAATCTATTCCGACAATAGTACAGTAGTTCATTATTTAAACCATTTTGGGGGGACTCACTCCCGTAATCTCTGCTTACTTTCAATAGATATTTGGAATTTTTGTATTGAATTTAACATTGAAATAACAGCCAAATTTATTCCAGGAGCTTCAAATTCTCAGGCAGATTCTTTGTCCAGAAACATGAGTCCCTCTGTTCATGAATATTCCTTGTCCCCAGAAGCATTTTCAAAATTGCTTAGCAAGGTATCATTTGTGCCAACTATTGATCTTTTTGCCACCAGACTGAATTGTAAAATGGAAAAATTTGTATCTCAATATCACGATCCTTTGGCCTTTGCAACTGATGCATTTTCCATTCCCTGGAAAGAAAATATTTATATGTTTCCCCCTATTCCTATGTTGAAAAAATGTATTGATAAAGTTCTCAAAGATAAGACCCCATATGCTCTCTTGATTACTCCAGCTTGGCCTGGTAATCCAGTAATCCCGGCAGTTATCCCTCTCCTAATAGCCGATCCTTATTTCATATCAGCTTCCCATCTTCTAGGATCAACTCCAACTCGGCGCCCCTTCCACCTAGTGGCTTGGAGTATTTCCAGCAACAGTGCAAAAGTGCAGGCTTTTCAGAAAGTACTTCACGGTCGCTTCTCAAGAGCATATCTCCCCAAACCCTGGCCACATATGAACGATTCTGGAAATATTTTCACGATTGGCAACAATGGGTATTCAAATCACCCCACTATTCCCCTAATTTGCGATTTTCTTATCTCTCTTTTTGATAAAGGCTTCAAATCCCCTACAATTAATACAGCCCGTAGTGCATTAAGTTTATTTTGTTTTGATTTAAATATTAAGGAGAATAATCAGATAAATAGGCTCTTTCGATAT
This sequence comes from Morinoia aosen, assembly GCA_030386875.1. Classification (NCBI taxonomy): domain Eukaryota; kingdom Metazoa; phylum Arthropoda; class Malacostraca; order Amphipoda; family Talitridae; genus Morinoia; species Morinoia aosen. The sequence goes on from CM059558.1 coordinate 24,764,032, forward strand.
TTCTTCCGAGCCAGGCCTATTAGGCCAAAACACTTTACCTTTTGGCCAGTAAACATCCTTTTGGATTATTTAAAAACCCTGCACCCTCCTGCTTCACTTTCCCTTAAGTTACTTACATTAAAAACCCTTGCCCTGGTTGCTCTAACTTCATCAGACCGGGGTCAGACTCTCCACTTATTGGACATTGAGAAAGCAGAGCTCTCAAAGAACGATGTATCGTTCGTGATTTATGAACCCCTTAAAACCACAAGAAGAATTTTGAAACCGAAGGTGGTGCGGTGCATCTCAACACCATCGCTTCCGGAGCTTGATACCAGTCATTATGTTTATGCGTATATGAACAGAACTCTTTCCTTGAGATCCCAGTGCTGCTTAAAAGGGGAGCCTAAGCCTACAAGGCTGTTCCTCTCTTGGTCATCAAGAAGACCAGTGACTCGACAAACTCAAGCCAGATGGCTCACCCAAGTTTTGAAACTTGCGGGTATAGATACCAATCAATTCACCGCACATTCCTACCGAGGCGCCGGTTTGTCTGCTGCACATGCTCGAGGAGCCTCAATTCACCAGATTATCGCGGCGGAAGATTGGAAGAGTGTCAATACCTTTAAAAACTATTATCAGGCCCCTACCACTGACTCTTCAGTGGGCAAAATAATTTTAGGCCTGGATTCTCCCTAACTTATTGAGTGAGTACAAATCAAATGATGAAAGAACTTCCTTTGCTACCTAAACTCTTGTATTCATTGTGTTCATTCTAGGGTTTATACGGGCAGATATTTTTTACATTTCTTTTCTACTGATAGAAAACACTAGATATGATTCAGTAAACATGTTTCGATTTCCAGGTGTAAAAGGGTATATATATCTACATAAGTCAATATTTTGAATTCTTAACTGAAAAATATAGTTATTTTAAATATAAGGTTAGAAATAATGTTGTCATTTCTTCTTGTATTTACTAGTTTCAAATGATATTGAACAAACATGTTCAACGCAACTAACAACTTTCCTGACTTACAAATTTAAGACACTGCTTGTCATTCTGGGCTCCTCTGGCAACGCAAGAGGAGAAGAATCTAACTTTCTGCTAGGTTATGACTTACCTCTGACGCAGAAAGAAGATTCTTTTTCCTGGCGTTGCCAGAGACATTGCTTTCCCACCCTCCTCCCTGTCTTAAATTCGTCCCAGATTTAAGTATCAATAAATACTAAATCTAGCCTATATATCTTTATAAAAAAAAAAAAAAGAATGGCTCATGGTTCTTGACCGGAACGAGGTAGACTTCCGGTGCTCTCTAAACAACTATCACATTTTAAAAAATGTTCATTTTATATTCCAATGGGAATATTTGACGCACTCAGAAGCAACTTCAGCCCTGCCGGTCTTAAGTGCTCCTCTGGCAACGCCAGGAAAAAGAATCTTCTTTCTGCGTCAGAGGTAAGTCATAACCTAGCAGAAAGTTAGATTACGCAGCACGTGTCATGCAGTCCCTCCTTGAAAAAAACTTGGCTGGACTTTTATACCAGACGCTCCGTAGCCATTAACCAAAAAGCTCGATAAGTGTTCTCATCTCTTTACCAATTTCAGAGTTTCCATCCAAAATTCCGAACAAAAAAAACAAGTCGGAGGGATTATGTTTTTGTTAGTTACTACTGTTGATCTGACGTAGGGTAAATAGCACAGAGTTTCGGGAGCTTTTTGTGGAATAAGCTTCCCCAGCATATAAAAAACTCTAAAACCGTAAGAAAATTCATGGAAATTGTGCCACGCTCCTTCGCTTTTCTGTCATCCATATGATATTCAGTTTGTTACTTCCTTAGTTATGTTAGGATAAGTTATAAAGGGTTATGATAGGTTACGTTGGGTTAAGCCAGGTTGTGTTGTATTAGGATAGGTTGGGTTGGGATGCGTTATGTTGGTTTGGAATAGGATATGTTGGGTAAGGATTTTGGAATTATTTCACGGTTACGAAGGTTTCCAATGATATTAAACGTGGAATTTCTATGAGCCCTGCTTGTAGGGAACGATGGACTGCAGTACTTCGGTGTGAATTCAAACTGAACGATCGACCGGTTGCTTTAATATACTCATAGCTAAGTTGGGGTTAAACATTTCAAACTCTGCGAAATTGATATGCCTATATTTATTCTAGCTGACTTTATACATTTCCTACTACCTCCACTGTGGAAATCCAGCACTATAAGCCTGTAATCTGCAGTTAATTATGAAACCATAATTAGGTTCATATGTAATCGATGTGTAGAAATTTTGCAGCTATATGTTACTCATAAGTAATATCAATCTATTATGGTGTATCTAATTTATCCATTTATCCCATGTACCTATGTCCGTTTGTTGTTAATAAGAATACCAAGAGGATGAAAAAGTAATTGCTCTCAAACTGTTACTTGATGTTCCTGAAAATTCTGTTGGAAAATTAGAAATTGTATGTTTTGAATAAATTATTTATGACTCACCTTGTCTCACTACTTTGAAATATTGTTGTTTCAGGGTGTTTCAGTAGGATTCAGTACAGCATTTTTCGTGGAATTTCTTTTTTCTTTTTAACGTAGCCTATAGTGAAGGACTGCCGAAAAATTCTCTGTTAGTATTTATAAGTTTCCAGTAATCTTTCTTGTATGAAATATCACAATGAATATATGTTTTGTTTCTTGCTCTAAATCACATAATAAGCCCCTGAATAGGCTATTTTACGTTTTTTTTTATCAGTTAAAGACTTTTATAAAGTTAACTTTTAGAAATAAAATCAATCGTGTTGTACATATTTCATGTAGGAAGCTTTTTCAAAGAAACAAGCGTTTTTTCTTTCTTTTTCCTCCCTCTCAACGACCAGTTAGTACTCAACTCTAAATCAGAAATAACTCTAAATTTCGGGGAATAAAATGAGTATATGAGCTTACTGTTTAATCTACGAGTCAAAATTTGGTAGATATCGGTTATTCATTTGAGATATCCAGCCATCACCGTGTGAATAGAAAATAATGAAAAAACAAATGGACAAATGAAATAAAGCGCAATTTTAGCATATTAAATAGTGGAAAAATTATCTTTCCCTCCTCATGTTGAACAAGCTATGAATTTTCATTTTGCGTGTGTTTGTTTACGTGTTTCTGCCAAAATTTTGTGGATATTTGCGACTCATAAGTGATAGTCGGTTTACACTGTATCTCCATTTTATCCCATGTACCATGTCCGTGTGATGGTGCAGAGAATACTGAGAAGATGTGACAACAGAGAATTTTTCGTTCTTGCTTCTCGACTGTAACTTGAGTTTTCCTAAAATTTCCGATAGAAATTGAAAAATATGTTCATTTTTACATTTTTCAAAATATTTTTTTCTTTTACTTATTTTTTTAAAGTAATTTTTTACTATTACATTGAGCTCGACTGTCATTTTCGATGTAGCGAGAGTAAGATTATTTTTTATGTTTATCATTAATTTTTTTTAATATTCATTTTCAAAACGTACATATATGAATATGTGTATATGAGTATGTGTGTGTATATGTGGATGAGTACTGTGTGTACTGTACACATATTATATACATATATATGTATATACATTCGTATATCTATATCCACACACACACACACATACATATATATATATATATATATATGTGATTCTATTTCTATTTTTGAGTAAAAACAAAACCTCAAGATCCATTAAATTTTGCTTAATGCTCTGCTAGCAGATAACACTGAACCATATATCAGAAGTAAATATATTTATTGCACTTGCTTAATGATTCAAAAATAGATATATCACTACTTAATAATGCGTTTCTGTTAATAGGAAAAAATAAAAAATATAAGTAGACAAATGAAATAAAGCTTAATTTGAGCGTATGACTGGTGAAAAAATTAGCTTTCAAGTTATACGTTGAACAAGCTATCAATTTTATGTTGCGTGTTAACGCGTTATTAGATGTGCGTGTTGTGCTGCGCGAGTTTTTTTAGAAATTACTTTGTGACTAACCTTTTCTCACTATTTGATAATTATTTACTAAGGTGTTTCGATCTGCTTCGGTAAAGCGTTTTTTGTCTTTGTTTTACTTCGTTTCAACTAAAAATTCAACAATTTATGAGAATTCTCTAGTAGTATTTAAATTATTTATAAGTTGTCAGCCATCTCTTGGAGTATAAAATATCCAAGAGATGATATTTTTGATTCAATTAGCCCATGACAGTGTTCATCTATTGGCACGCCTCGTTTGGTTTGTTTATTGGTACACCTCGTATAGTTCGTCTATTAGTACGCCTCGCATGGTACGTTTGTCTAAGGACGTATTATATTAAAAAAAATTTTAAAACCCAATGTGTTTTCATGCATCTCACGTATAAACTTTTTTTGGAAATAAACGGTTTTTCCTCTTTCTTTTACTATTTTATCCCATGTGTCCATGTCCGTATGTTGTTAGAGGAGAAGACCGAGATGAGAAACCTGTGGTTTTTTCCTTCTTGTTTTTAGACTGTAACAAGGTTTTCCTCAAAATTGTGTAAGAAACTAATTCATTTTTATGATTCTCGAAGTCTTTTTTTATTTTTTATAATTTATTTTGATTACACTGGAAAGTACAACCGTCATTTCGATGTAGCAGGAGGAAGGTTGTCTTTATTTTTATTCTTTCTCCTCATGTTCGTTTTCCTTATAAGCCTATATATATGTTTATTTCATGAATAGATGCGTAAATATACATAAATATACAAACACACATGCGTGTTATGACATTTTTTTTATAAAATGCTTTCGACTCTTTCTCACTCCTTGGTAATCATTCACGATGGTGTTTTCAGTGTTTCGATAAGGCGTTTTTGTATATTCTTCTTTTCGTTTTTACTCATCACGATGGAATTCCGAAGGATTCTCCAACAGTATTCAAATTATCTAGAAGTTTTCAGCTATCTCTCACTGGATAAAATTTACAGTTTGATATTTTTTATTGTTTTTCATTAAAACAAAAAACCCCCGACTTTGCTAAGTAGGCCTCGCATGCTTCGTCTATCAGTAAAGGATGCTAATATTAAGAAATTTTAAAACACCAATGTGTTGCAATACGTTTCATGCATAGACTTTTTCGAATATAAACGGTTTTTCTTTCCGACTGGTACAACCAGAATCGGGGTAATGTTTAACTTGGTAGCTAATCTGAGAGTTAGCGTTCAACCATCAGGTCTGCTTCATGAAGATCAGGAAACTTCCTTTACATACAAGAGATTTACAACTCGCAGTAAAGAAGTGTGCCTTCTTCGAGTATGCCTTAGTATTGAAGTTCCCTAACCTGAGACTAAAGAGACGGCTTCTACAAGTGTCATATCGTAGGGTGTCGACAAAGTCAACATTTAAGGCCAAATTCGTTGAGCAGCCCGTATTACATTTGATTATTGGAATAATTGGCTTCTTCGCTTTTTTATTTCGTTTGAAAAGGTTACTAAGTTTTTCTCCGATTCCAATCTCTTTTTCCTTGGTAATCGGCGATATTTACAGTTCTTGGAGTTACTTTTCAAAGGATTGTGCCCTGTTCCCACATTGTGCAGTAGATGCAAAAAAAATTATCCTCAAAGTAATATTACAAATCATTTATTGCAGTCAGTCCAGAACCACAATTTCAAGCTTCATTTATTTACTCTTTGATCCAGCCGCCCGCACTCAAAGCAACAGACGCGAAGTGATCACGGTGGACCTCTCAGCAGTGGCTATGGACCAATGCGACTGCAAGAGGTATAGGAGGGCTTTCAAAATTAGCTGCAGTGAAGGTAAATGATGTCAAGTTAAAGTGTGCACATTTTCATAGACTCAGTACAATGTCAGTATAATATTACTTTCTGTGTGTGTAACCACACAACTGCGCTGAAGTCTGCTGCAAGCCAAAGAATTAAAATTCAGATCCAATTAATTTCCAATTTTAATCCAAATGACAAAAGCAAATAGACAAAATTATGAGCAAATAGACAAAAAATGAAAGGAGTTTTGAGGTACTGGTACAATCCAAGTTAACGCGGACTAATATATAAGGAATATACAACTTGTTTTTCATAGATTAGATTAGTTAGATTAGTCAATAGTTTTAGCCGCCCTACCCAGCAACAAATGCGATCCAAAGAGAGGAAGGAGGAAGGCACCATTTAGAATGGAGTTAAGGAAACGCGGAATCTACGCAGAAAGGCATAGAAACAGTAAGTTGGGAAGGAAGATTATGAAACAAGATCACAGTTGAAGAAGACAGTAGTAGGTACTGAAAAACAGGACAGCAGTGAACCGAAAAAAGGTGGTCCCTAACATAACAAAAACATTTTACTTTAACAAAAAGAAGGCCTACCTAACTCTTAGCTCAGGCCCTCACATTATCCCCCTGGGAGCGATAGTTCCCATATGTTTTTCATAGAGCACAAAAGGACGAAGTAAGAGGTTAGTGACCAAGATATGTCTGCTGAGGGAGTGACTTTACAGCATGCCATTTTTAAGAGCACACTTGAACATATTTGCATTCACATCGAGCAATACTGTTTGTACCTAGACAATTGAAGCAAGAACACAAAGAATTAACAATCCAAAATACAGAAAATTCTCACAATGAAATATCAGCACTTCTCCACGAGAGATGTGAAGCAAAGAAATTAAAATGAAAGACTATCAAGTGTAGCACTGCTCCACCCTTATGAAAACGAGATTACGTTTTCCTAATATTCTAATTAGACATGAGCTTCCAAAGCGTGCAGAATTGACGCCGGTGAAACGGATAAATGGAACGAGCTCGATCTTTTCGAGCTCTCATGGATGACGTTACTTTGACCAACAACTAGCGGCAAGCGAGACACGTCTGAACATATTTCAAATACAAGAAATCGTCGTTCCAACGACTGTTAATTTTTAAATAAGATTCAATTGATCGCTGTGCTGTCACAATTAAGGCAGAGTAGAGCACAAAAGAATGGGATAATAACAAAGAATATTTATAATTGAAGTCCGACAGCCAAATTTTCTTTACATGCATTCCCTCCCGTCCAGTGAACCTCTATGTACCTTTGCCAACATTTAGACAGAATATGCACTGCTCAGCCTGTCTTTGTTATATTTTATCTGACATCTTGATTTGGAAATGACGTTTTCGTGCACTTACTCCACAAAAAAATTCATAGACCAAAAGTTCAAAAATCATTGTCTGGGGAATAAACGCCCGCCATTGATAAGCAAGGTAAATGCACAATATTTCCAACTCTTCCACAACGGATAAGAAAAACATGCATTCCACACCATAAACCAATGATAGGTTAGAACTGGTTGTGTAGACAATTTCATTATTAGTTCGTTTTCAAGAAGGCTTTTGCATGGAAATACGGTGTTCGAATGTGGTCGACTTCCACTAGTAGCGCGTGCAGAAGTAGTTTTGTCTCGACAGAATTAAAACTTGAGTATTCTTTTAACGTTGTTGGGGCTGTTGAAGTGATCTACAGTGACAAGACACTGTTAGGTGGCTCGAGTTAACTTCATACAGCTACCCATTGAAATTGCTCAAGCTACTTCGATACATACTATCTAAATCATTCTAGAACCATCACTATTATCAATTCCTCAAAATTTTTTTTTTGCCATGAACCATGATGAAACTAACCGAATTAAACACATTATCCCCTTAATCAACACATAATTACTTTTATTATTATAATTGTTTGCCTGCATTACCAACCGTAGCCACAACTAAACAGTATTGGTTGATTTATCGAGTTACGTTTCTGGGTCGTTCATCAAGTTGAAGTGCACGTTAGTTCACACTGAACCCCACAATCCAGTCTAATTTTTCGCCGCCTGCATGCATTTTTTTGTCACCCCAGTAATTAAAGCGCTTAAGCGGCGAAAAACATGCATGCTCCAGCGAAAAAGTTAGACTGGGAATGAACTAACCCGAAACATCTCGTGATAGATTTTATAACACTGCTGAATTTCTCCACAAGATTCCTCGTGTTCGATCCAAATAACTAATTCAACTCGGTACATAATCATTTGAATTACGTTCTAATAGTAAATATTGAAAACTTTACTTTGCTTAAAACAACGAACACAATATTTAAAGTGAAAATAAACCTAACGTAACCTTCAACCGTTGAGCAAATTTTTGGTAATGGTTTAAAACAAACCATTATCAGACATCATCGAATAATGTGGACAAACTTCCTTACGGAAGCCTTGACTGACCCAACACAAACTCGTCATCCATGAGTACAAGCTTTCTTGAATAACACGGACAGACATTTAATGACTTTAGCCAGCTGCTTCATTTCATTAAAGGTCACGTCTTCAAAAACTCAGTTCCAAAATTTCAACAGAGCCAATGACGACAAACTGAACCACTTAGGCATACCACTGTGAAACCATGGTGACTACTGATATTTCATTTCCAAATTTTACTACTTTTTACTACCTTCAACAGCAAAAAATTACTACCTTTTTTTACACAATGTATGTTGTCCAAATGTCCAGGTGTAAATAATCGGCCTATAATGAGTAATTTGAATCAATAATACACGCAATACCAAAGGTTTAAAAAAGGCTCCAAGTTTCTTAATACTTAAACAACTTAATACAAAATGTAGCAACCGAAGCTTTACTGCAAAAAAGTTACCTAAATTCCTAAGGTACCCCGTCCTAAATGGACTCCAACAAAAGTTTGGCGAAGACCTGGTCTAAACATTTTTCAACTATTAGGGCAACAGTTCACCATATGGTAAAAAAAATAACTGGAAACTGGTAGACACCAGGGGATTCTCAGATCCCTTTACAGCAGGATAACATGGAATTTTATTATGACCTAACACTATGACACTTAGGAAAAATGAGTTTGTAAACTATTTCTATTGTACCTCAAAACCTAAATCGCCGTCCTAATTGCGATCAATAATAGCAAATAGGTTATGAACATGTTATATTACGGAACCAATCACAAAAATGCAAATTTCACGTAGCTTTCCTACATCCATTTCGTAGAAGAATGAACTTTGATTACACGGAGCATCTCCATGCTATGACGACATCCTGGAGGTAACTGAATCGCCATGACTGCCAAAATGAACTTCAAAGGAACTAAACTCTCGTTCAAATGATGACACATTGTATTAAAAGATAATTTTATAGCATAATTCTTTCTGTATTTGGACATAAATTAACGTCACTGGAAAAAGAAAACTTTCAGCTCTACAAAGAGGTAATTTAAAAAAAAAAAAATTATAGTTTCAGTAAATCGTTGTTCCCCCAAATTAAAGTGGATAGAATAAACTCGTCTTTTCAAAGGAGATAATACTGTTCACAATCAAGCTCAGGTCCAAAAAAGCACTTTCTGGATATAAATGAACTGCGGAGAAGTTCCTTTGACATCATTGCAAAGTTTCTATCCTGCCGCAACAACTTGGAGTGTGAGAATATTTGTCTTGGAATTAGAATTGGAAGGCTACATCAAGTTTATGATAATCAAGACCTTACCAGCCAAATATATGACTTTGAATTAAACATTATTCATTAGGAGGAATTGAAATGTAACAAGTTTGATTCACGACTTACTCATCTGAAATTGTAGCAGGACTCTCTAAAAGCTAATTGAGAATAATTTTATTTCTGTGCTTACGTTTGTGAATAAAATATTTTAATTTTTGAGTATCAAGTGCACAAAGAGAACAATTACGCCAACTATGCCATATATCTTACGGGCAACTGCATCAACTAAAGATGAAATCCAATAAAATGCAATAGTTATACAGTGATAAGTACAACTACCTATTTGAAAATTTTGGCTAGTTGTTAATGTTTATTCATAAAGTTTAAAAGAAAAAGTTCACAAGACGTTTTACATTTAAAAGAATCATAATTCGTAATAAAATATAAATTACTTCATTTGACAAACATATTTCAATCGAAGCCACTTGATATGCTTCCACAAGAAAATATGTAGCTATGCTATTTCATTTTTCCCTGAGATCGTATAATGCATATTTGATACGTAAGAAGAAAAGATGTTAAATGTCGACCTCATAATCATAAATGCAAAATTTTTAAATCCTTATTTTATTTTCAATACTAATCCCTGATATCACAAGTTCCTAAGCTTGTATCTCAATGTAAGTGCGCACTAATGGAAGTGTTTTCAGCAATGCATCGCCGCTGGTATTACATTCTTTAAATTTATATTTATACAATTTATGAAACCTCGATTACCGCATCAAAGCGAAAGCCGTTTTATTTTCTCTCAATAATTTGTTGATAATAAAATTGCTCAAATGAACGTTCCATCATAAAACAACTAGATAACTTTCAGATCAAACGGAATGAGAACAGAGAACTATTTTTACTGTTGCTCGCAAAAATTTTGAAACTTTTCTATTTTGTGTGCTCCAATCCTAAAATTACACCCCACTCTACAGGGATATTTCCCATAAATCGAGGCAAATTTCTGATTAAGGGAAAAATAAGTTTAAAAAATCTTTATATTCTACAGTATATAAATATGTAACATTACTTTAAATTTTCAGAGAATTATTCCACTTAACAATTTTTTTACTACCCTGAAAAATTTTTACTACTTTTTACTACTTTTTTTACTACTTTCCAAATTTTACTACTTTTTACTATTTTACTACCTAGTAGACCCCCTGGAAACTCAAGCAATCGTAGCGTGTAGCTCACACAGTGCGAGCTCTGCAAGGTGACAGGCAACTTTCACATGGCATCCCATTATAAGACGGTAGCTTTACCTTTCTTCTGCGTTCAGTTAACTCAAGAGGCAAAGACACCGGGCGATACTGGGTTTATCGGAAAATGTCCTTTCTTCTGCAAACATTATTTTCTGACATTGGTTCTAAAGGCACGTATATTCTAATCTCCACACATATTTTCGACGCTCAACGTAATTTTAAAACATACATTAAGCCCTTTACCTTATCAGTTCTCCGATGCTCCTTCCTCGTTTTTATCTTACTCTCAAGGAACTCTACTGGTACTCTCTGCACATCCAAACCCTCCACGTATTCATATATGTAAATTCAGTACACCCGTCCTCCTATGTACCTCATTTTTCTCATTTCATTTAATCATTTGATTTTAAGCTAACATACACTTTTAACTTCTAACGTTAAACCATTAGTTATTGTTTCTCAATGCCCCATAAGCTTTTGGGAAATGTGCAACAAATAGACGTTTCTAAAAAAACATTTTATGCTCTACACTTTGAGAATCCATTCAAAGGTCCTTGTTTGTAGCTCCTTGCCTCCTCACTGCGTGAATCCTTTTCCACAAGACTAGGTGTTCCAAAAATATACTTTCTACTAATTCAATCCATCAATTGCCCTTCAGTATTCTGATAGTTTCATTCCTTGAAACACCTCAGCTCATCACTCTACTTTTTGCGATTGTGATTAGAAATTTACTTCGCAAACAACTGTCCTAAATTTACCTATCTTCACTAATAACAAGAGAATCTACTAGTGCGTTTTTTCATCTGGAGAAAGAACAGGATTCCGCCGATCTCTTCGTTAATGTTTCCACAAATGTTTCAAATCTTGCTAAGAATTCAACTCCCCCTGCCCCAACCACTGACATGAGACAGCTCTGGCAAGTCAGGATGTAATATTCCAATACACCACCTCCACCCAAAACAAAAGACTCAATTTCTTGGAGAGAATCAACCTGAACAAGTAATTCCTTTCAGCAAACCTGGTTCCTTTATCATTGCTATATAGATCAAGAACAAAGGAATAAAAACTGCTAGCCAAGAAAGCTAAAAGTACTTTATTAAACAAATTAAATGGATTCTGAAAAGCGTCCTCCTATTTAAGAACTACAAATGCGTATGAAATTACCATGCTAGGTGAATCAAGAGAATCAATTATCGCATTAAATATTCAAACTAGGAATCTTCGGTGACGCCCACAGCGGCGAGCTCCATGGTGACGTTGTCGAGGTAGTTGGGGTCAGGGTAGCCGTGGCCGCCGTAGTTCTCGAACTCCGTCTTGTGGTGGATGCCGTTCCAAACCACGCAGTCCGACTGGCCGGTGGTTGCAGACGTGCCCACCGTGAATATCAAACGACGCTTGAACGCTTCCCGTAATAAGGATAAAACCTGGAACACGAAGCTGAATTAGTTAGCTGTGGTTCTTAAAACATCCTTATTGAATTTTTAAATTGGTTTTTTATTTTTATTTACACAAAGTACTTATTTTATAGATTCAACCACTTTGTTCACATCTAACTAGAAGGTTAGCAGCGCCTGGCTAAGCCTAAGACGGGTCAGTATAGCGTGGTCTGAACGCACCTTGTTACCCTTAGGAGTGTCAGGCAAGTACCCCACTCTGGGGAAGCCCACAAGCAGATATGGAGCACCAGGGTTAGGATGTTCAGGCCCTTGGACACCATTCGGAAAACTGTAATGTGAAAAATGTATAAATTATACATTGGAATTTGTCATTGAATAAATGAAATTTGTCGTCTCCGATCTATGGAACAATGATCCGTATCATAAGAAAAGAATAGCGAGCATTCGAACATCGTGCAGTGGTTGAGGTTGAGAAAAACATAAATGAATAGAAACTTACCTTACTGGCAGGCTTTAAAAAAAGTACAAAGAAACTACCACCAAGCTAAGTTTAAATTTTTCTACAAAGAGGAAAGAAGCATTAAAGCAGAATAGTTATGAAATGTCTGAACCAAGTGCAAGTTCTTAAAATCAAACTTTATTTGAGCACAGACCTTTCGTAAAAATCGCGATGCCTACTTTAGTAAGCACAAGTGTGAGCAGTGTTATACGCAGTTTTTGAGTTATACGCAGCACCAGACTTAAAATTTTTGCAATGGATATCGAAAAGATATAAGTTGACCACGCTATTCAACAGCACTGCCTATAGTCTCCCCTACATTAACATGGTATAAAATCATCTCAACATTCGAGTGCCAGGCTCAAAAATTTTCTTGGGATCAGATTAGAGTGATGATCCCAATGAGATTTCTCGTGTGCCAGACGTTGAAGCAAATAGGGCAGTTCTTATGTCAAGTTTGGGTCATTGCTGATTTGGAATGGTACCGAGATTCATGCTGGACTACGTTTAGCTCAACAGTACTAATTGCCATCGTGGAAAGGAAGTGAATGCAATGATGAACGGAATTACATGGGGATGTTGTCTCGCTAAATGAAACATTTTTATGACGGTATCATATGACAAAGGTTGATGAAAAGCCAATATACTTCGATGTGTCACTACCTTCATTTCAAACAATCGTTTCTTGCTTACAAAAATTTTTACATACGAGAATATTGAAAGGCTAAATGTAACGGTAAACTGCAACAAGCCAATTTATTCATTGATATAGTCGACAGCAAAAATTTTCCGTCCACTTGGCTATGCTAAGTACCGTTTTCTCAGGCCCAAATCCTTCATATTTTGAGGGAAAACTCAAACTTTAGGATTTTTGCCAGAAAAAAGCACGAAGCCATAGTCAAGCCAATAGTAGAACTTTTGCGACATATTGTACCACTGCCGATAAAAACGGAAAGCAGCAAAGTTAGTTTGAAAGCTTGAAGTTTCAAAGGCTTACCTGTAGCTGAGGTAACTTGACAATATCTCTCTCTAGGAGCACCAGTCCAAATTGACTTAATAGATAGCATGGAATAGACAAGCTTAAGGGGGTCACCCCATGATTTCAACTTTTTTCATCCGTTTCGTTTGAAATTTGGCCAGCATATGTATTTGTTGAAGGTAAACTTTTTTTGCTCCTGTAACTTTTTCGATTTAGGCTTTATTTTTTTGAAAATACGAAAAATTAGTTTTTTTTTTATTTTTATGGATATTTCTGGATATTTCAAACGAATAGAAGTCATTGAGTTTTTATGCTAGAACAAAACCAAAGACAGTGTTAGAATCCTTGGAGCATTTCTAACAAAAGTACGGTAGAAAATTATCCATTTGTAACTTTCCTTTTTTTTATATGCGATATTTGATCACTAACTAGCATATACACTAATTTTGAGTTTTGAGCTTGATAAAAAAATTTTTTGTACAATTTGGAAGTTTGCTACCGTACATTCGTTAGAAATGTTCCAAGAATTCTAAAACTGTCTTTGGTTTTGTTCTAGCATAAAAACTCACCGACTTCTATGCTTTTGAATGTTGAAAACGAAAGGTTTTGGATATAAGCCAAAAAAAAATTTTTTGAAGCGTAATATAATGGACAATTTATGGAATTAAATGCTGTTTTCATTATTATTTCGATAATCTCCATGCATAACTTCATATTCACACTGTGAATTGTAATTTACAAAAAAACGAAATTTTACATTTGTAGTCTGATTCTTATGAAATTTGACCATTATATGAAACTTTTAAAAATAAACAATTTCTTCTATTCATACATTTTTTCGATTCAGGCCTTAGGTTTTTGAAAAAATTGGACATAAAGTTTTTTAGTCCATTTTTATTGATATTTCAAAAGAATAGAACACTCATTGAGTTTTTATGCTAGAACAAAAACAAAGACAGTTTTAGAATCCTTTGAACATTTCTACCAAAACGTATGGTAGCAAATTTTCCATTTCCCGTTTTGTTTTCTTTTTGAATGGAAAATTCAGGATTTTTGGTCCCCTTGCACCCCCCTGGGGGGATCTAGTGTCCGTAGCGTCATAAAATTTTAGGCCAAATGGTCCACCACCTAAGGGTCCTTTTTCAATAACAAACAGAAAATGGCTCATCGGACTGCCAGAATCCTGGCAGGGGCTGGGGTGACCCCCTTTACTCACCTAAACCTACTGTTAATTCTACACCATCTGACGAAATACTTTTAATAATTTTACAGCACTGTAAATTCCCCACAAATCTAGATTCTCCTAGGAGAGGATACAGGCCCAGTGCTCCTTATTAAGAAGATTTCTGAGGGACGATAGTCCTATGTAATTCCTTCCATTACACTCACTTTCATTCCAAAATGGCGCTTGTTACCGTTCAAAAACAGAATTCAGAGCAGTCGAATATGAATCTTTGTACCATTGCAAAACAGAACCGACCCTAAGTTGACACAGACACTGGTTTCATTAGCTTAAACATCTGGCACACAGAAAAGCTTGCTGAGTCTAATGAAATGTGGTCTGAAGGTTGGAGTAACTTTGACCGACACTAACTCACTATCGGTAGATGTCAAAATAATATACTTCGACTGAGTTATCCAACCATTCAATCAATTAAAATGCATTGCTACAGAAATCATTACACAAGAGTATACCAAGAGACTAAATACAAGGGTAAACCGATTACGAGTCACGAGCATCGTGCCTTATTAAAAAACTCATTACAAAATCATTAAGTACAACAGACAAATAGTTGAATTATGTTCATTAACATTCCAAAGAATAGGAACCCAATCACACCTGTAAGTGACGAGGATGGTACTGGATTTAAGTCGCACCTGTAAGTGACGAAGGTGGTACTGGTTTTAAGTCGCACCTGTAAGTGACGAGGATGGTACTGGTTTTAAGTCGCACCTGTAAGTGACAAGGACGGTTTTTTCTAAGTCGCACCTGTAAGTGACGAGGATGGTACTGGTTTTAAGTCGCACCTGTAAGTGACGAGGATGGTACTGGTTTTAAGTCGCACCTGTAAGTGACGAGGATGGTACTGGTTTTAAGTCGCACCTGTAAGTGGCGAGGATGGTACTGGTTTCAAGTCGCACCTGTAAGTGACGAGGATGGTGCTGGTTCTAAGTTGCACCTGTGAGTGACGAGGATGGTACTGGTTCTAAGTCGCACCTGTAAGTGACGAGGATGGTGCTGGTTCTAAGTCGCACCTGTGAGTGACGAGGATGGTACTGGTTCTAAGTCGCACCTGTAAGTGACGACTATGGTGCCGGTATTAGGATGTCCAGGTAAGCTAGGGCGCAAGCGGGAGACGGTCATGGAGCCCCCCACTGGCTGCGTGCCGGTCATCACGCCGTGGATGGTCTTGCAGTTGGGACAGGAGATGCTGCGAGAGTCCGGCGTGATGACCATCAGCAGGCAGCACGTGTGGTATGTGTGGCCGCACAGCAACAGCGACACGCAGCCCACCAGGTCTCGGCCACTCTCTGCTCAAAATTAGGCAACTTGCTTTTAATCAGAGCAATACAACAACCATCTTAACTCTTCCACATCAACTTTCTTTTAATCATAGCGTTACAACAACCACCGTTATTTGACTAGTGCTGGTATCTGGTTTCTGACGTCAGGATGAGGGAAAACGCCACTCGGCATTGAACTTCGAACAGTACATTGAGGAAGAAACTGAATACAAAATGTATTATAGTAGGCCATAATATGAAGGAGTACAAACTAGTCCTTTGGGATGTCATAGGGTTAAGGATACTATAATATTCCAAGATATGATGTTAAATGAAGAGCAATGCTTTGTAAGTTGGTAGCTTGTTTTTCATTGTTTTTACACATGATGAGTGTTGAAAAAATAGGCTATTTCTCTACTGCACAATAAGAGCGAACAATACATTTTGAAAATGAAAAAAAGATGCATTATTTGTAGTTTTTCATTTATATAGGATGTATTACTCAATATTTGATGGCAGGAATGACACAAGTAGTAGTAGTACCATGAATTTGCTAGCGCTTCAGTAGGTCCTACTATATCGCGCCGAAGGTCTCGCGTCACAATTATCGACCTATCGGTCACATCACCGTTGTGGTACAAAAATAACCATTAATCGCCATCACGGAGCTTCATGTAACATATTTAAGAATACGCAAACAGGTTAGACGTTGCAGCCACAAACACAACAAAAAGTCAGTCATGATAAGCTCAAATTAAATTCAGTTGCTACAAACACAACCGCTCCACCAGTTCAGTAATTAAATCAAAGTATTAAGTCCCCGGAATTATTCCGAAAAAAAAAAAAAACAGAAAATCAGGTTACATATGCATTCATTGGGCAGCCGAGCTCCAGGGGGCTTCAGCTGCCCACCCATTTTACGGCCGAGCGCCGTACCCACGCTGAAACCCCCGTTGGGCATCACGTGGGAGCGCTCGGCCGTATTACAGTTTATCATTAAGATAGCAAGGCTTGAAATTTATTTTTCATCACAAAATTAAATTTTTGAAAGTATATTGCACGATTCAATAAACGCTCTCAGTGCATCAGTATGGAAAGGGGCACGCTCAGGTTCCGCCAGAATGCTGCGCATCATTGTATCCGGATCATTACCGCGCAGACGTGGAAAGCACGCGCGCCGGACACCTGCATGCAACGGGCACACGACAAGGAAGTGTTCAACGGTCAAAGGAACCCTGCATCGCTCACAGAGCGGTTGGGGGAGCCGCTCCATGAGGTAGATGTGCGTAAGTCTCGTATGACCAATCCGCAGACGGCACAAAGCCACCTCCATCCGGCGGCTACGGCAGCTGGACGAGGTCCATTCACGCACAGTGTTTTTAATCTTCCAGAGCTTATTGTTATTCTCGGCAGCCCACCGCTGTTGCCATAATCCTCTTACTGCTGCCTTAATTATAGGGTAGTAGTCACGGCAGGGCACAGATGCATTCAAAGTGTCTCCCTCAGCGGCGGCCGCTAATTTTGCTTCAGTGTCCGCTCTCTCATTTCTCGAGACACCCACGTGCCCAGGCACCCAACAAAACCTGACCTGTTTTGAGACGCGTACAAGTCGCATCAACACGTCGTAAATCTCACCAATAACGGGGTGGCTGCTTGCATAGCTTTGAATAGCATCTATGATGCTCTTTGAGTCCGTGAAAATAGTGAAGTGGTAATTTGGATGTTCCTCTATGAGTTGCAGAGCCTGCACGACACCATACAGTTCAGCAGTGAACACAGAGGTCTCCGGGAGAAGTCTTCCAGCTCTTACCACCTCACCCGAGACAGCGGAGCACCCTACAGCGTTGCCAGACTTTGAGCCATCGGTGTAGATCTTCACTGACGCAGCGTGCTGGTCAACAACATGTTCAAGAAACAGGCCTCTAATGGCGTTAGCCGGCAATGAAAGCTTCTTGGGCAGCCGACACCCAGTGCAGAAAGTCTCTATTGGCAGTCGCCAGGTTGGGGTGCTATCAGGAATACAGGGGCACACTCGCATACCATCCAGCTGCATGGTCTGAACCAGCACATGATAGCTCATGGATGAAGGAAGGAAGTATGGAAAGCGCAGATATCGTCCCAAAGGTGCGTGTACGCTCATCCAAGTTGGGGATAGAGGGAGCTGCTCCAGTCTGGCCAGGTACTGCAGGCTCAAAGTAAGCCGCCGTGCCCAGAGAGGGGGCTCGCCACTCTCCACACACAAACTAGCCACCGGTGAAGTGCGAAAAGCGCCAGTGCACAGTCGGAGGGCGGTATGATGCAGAGGATCTAGTTTTGCCAGGTTAGTTTCCCTGGCATTTTGGTACACAACACATCCATAATCCATCTTACTTCTAATGAGCGTCCTGTATAGCCTGAGCAGCGTAGCCCTGTCTGCCCCCCATGACAAACCAGATAGACATTTCAGTATATTCATTCGCCGGGTGCACTCAAGCTTGAGAGAGTTCAAGTGAGGTTTCCATGACAGCTTATCGTCCACAATCATTCCCAAGAATTTGGCACTATGAACAAAGCTTACTATCCTTCCTTGTAGTACCAGCCGCGGAGGGTTGCAGCGCTTACGCCCCTGGAAGTGCAGACCAACAGTCTTATCCGGGGAAAAAACAAAACCATGTTCTGTAGCCCAGTTGTTTACACGGCTGATAGTCATTTGCATCCTACGGCTCAAGGCTGGCAGGTGTGCAGATGAAGAGTAAAGCATGAAATCATCCACATATAGAGACGCCGACACGTCGGGAGGCAATACAGATGTAATCTCGTTAAGGCCCACGCTGAAGAGTGTGCAGCTCATTACACTGCCCTGTGGTAGGCCCTCGTGTTGCACTTGCAGCGAAGACAACGTTGTGCCAACTCTGACGCGAAAAGTTCTTTCTCTTAGAAATTCCTGCACATACATGGCCAAATTACCGCGGAGTCCGAATCCGTGCAAAGTTCTTAGAATTCCGTATCTCCACGCAGTGTCATAGGCCTTGTGCAGATCAAAGAAGACACACAGAGTCTGGCGGCGCTCGGCGAGATTGGCCACCAGGTAGTTCTGGAGACGAACCAGAGCGTCTGTTGTCCCTTGGTGCGGTCGAAAACCAAACTGAACAGGGTTTATCAATTCTTCAGACTCCAACCATCTCATGAGCCGGATGTTGACGATTCTCTCCATCAATTTGCCAATACAGCTGGTTAAAGCAATAGGGCGGTAACTATTCGGGTTAGAAAGGGGTTTATTTGGTTTTGCAAAGGCCAAGACTGTTGCAATGCGCCACTGGCGTGGATACATATGCGCGTTCCATACTTTGTTATAAATATATAAGAGGTGACAGACTGCTGTAGAGTGCATTCTCTTCAACATCTGGTAGTGGATGCCATCAGGACCAGGTGCTGTATTTTTTGACTTCTTTAAGGCATAGTATAGTTCAGTAATAGTGAGGGGGTCATTGTAAGACAGCATGGCATTCGTGGAGAAGTCAAGTGCCTGGCACTCTTGCTGGCGCTTCAGCGCTAGGAAAGCAGGAATGACACAAAAATTATTTAGTACCGCATTATTGATTTACACCAACTCCAAAACTTTGCGAATGGTTTGCATAAGTTGCAAAATGAAGAAATAGAGGATAAAATTATTTATAATCTAACAGCAGATTAGAAAACATTGGCTAGCTTCATCGAACCAAGAAATGGACATGTAATTTGTTTCCTACAGTAATTTTAACTCACAAGAGATTTGTGCGCAAATAATTATGCTGCTTCAATTGTTTGCAACTAAAGACGAGTTTGAAGGAGGGTCACTACTTGTGGAGAGCTCTGAAGTTGTATGCAAGATACGACAGAGGTCAATTTTTATACAATGATAGATCAAGACCAGCTACATTGAACACTTATCCAAAGCAAAAGATGACCGTCTGACACGATATATATCGTTCTTCCGTTTTTAGTAACACAGTGGCCTCGACGCGAGCCATCTAAGTATGTGGAGGAAATTTTCCTAATGCTGCTGGCTGACCGGTAGTCACAAACTCAATTTTAATGAATATTTAATCAAAGTTAAATGCAGTTTATGTTTGTGATTTCCAAAATTACTTATTACAATGGACTTTAAATATGAGTTGAACATTGAACTTCAGTTCAACCTACTGCGGTCAATGCGTTGCAAGTCTTTCGACAACCAAACGATTTTCTAAGGTCAACATTTCCCCCAGAGCCCATTAAATAAACGAATCGATCACCTTTGCGTGTCTGATAGGAGGACTGCTCGCTGCAGGGACTGAGGCACACAGAGCACACCTCCTCCTTCGCCTGACCGCCGCCGTCTGGAGGCTCCATGACTTCCTTGGTGAACTGAGCGAGCACCTGCGCGTGTTAGAGAGAGAGTCCAAAATTCAAGATAAAAATGCTTCAAAATGAAGTGAGTAATTCATGTGGAGTGATTTGGTCATAATTTAGTGGTCACACCGGCGATGACTAAGGCCATCATAAACTACAGAGTTCCAATGGTCTTATAATGATTGTGGCCATGAAATTGTACTTACACAGTCTTCACCTCATTTCTCATATTTAAGGTTGTCTCTGAACATGACTAGAATATTAAGCAGCTGTGGACACGTAATCCATTCATTTGGAAAAATTTGATTGATGAAAGAAAACCCAACTCAGAGATGCTGAAAAGGAAATAGAAAATATTTTATGCTTGTATTGAGAGCCTAGCCCCAGCTTTACTGGATTAAGCAGGCAACTGCAATGGAGAGCTGGAGAGATGCAGCTCACTAGACAATGAAAGTTAATGAAGCCTAACTTTCTACGTGTGTTCAGGCAGCTACAACTTATAAAACAGAAATTGCATTCATACCACCCAGAAGCCAAACAAATACACGAAAGAAGTAATTATTAAAGAAACAAATGAACGCACTAAGGAAAATAGTGAAGTTGTACTTTGGTTACGCTGATGGGAGATGACGAGAGGGTTAAAAGCAAACCTAACAACTGAAGTCACTTTGTGCATTTGGTACCAAAGTTTTGAGGAGCTGCGCTGCCACTGACACTCACTCGTTAGATTTTCACACTCAAACATATCTTTTTTTTTAGAAATGTGCTGCCAAAATACGGTTACCAAGCACCTGAAAGAACTGAGAAACACATCAGGATAACCTCATCATGAAGTTAACATTGCGAAGAATACTACCCAAGTCAAACTTCATGGAAAGTCAAAATCGAGGTTTAAATGGTCAACACGTATCCTGATTTACATACATCTAGAGGCTCAATGTGTAGAGAAACTACTTCAGATCGTAGGTCTGATGTGTGGTATAAATGAAATGAACTCACTTTTTCAGCAGGAGTGGACGGCTTAGTTCGGAACTTGACTTGTCTAGCCCGCAAGCTGCACTTCCCAGCGGACGCTTTCTCGGAGGACGCTGGCTGCTGAAGAGATGTCTTGTCATTTTTGGAACCGCGAGAAGCGCCGCCTGCAATGTCATCGCACGCTTCCTGTGGCACGGCATTTTCCAACACAAAGTCAAGCTCCTCTTTGGATAGCACCATACCATTAAGCTTGTACGCGCCATTGGGCAGCTTCACGGCTCCAGAACGGGTGACAGACTCTTCTGTCATCTTGCTTTGACTGGAGTTGGATCCACTGAACGAGCCTCTGCTACCAGATGTGGACGGGTTCAAGTTGCGGGTGCCAGAAGACTCGCTACATTGGAAGAAATTATTACGGTTTGATCCATTTCTTAATTCGTAAGTTTTAGTTGGAATAAGGCGCTGTCTCTTGCATCCGTTGGCGGAATGTTCGGAACTATTATTCATTCTGACGTCACTAATACGGTAGTATTCTCTGTTCAGCACGATGAACCAAAACTTTGGCAGCTTTCATTGACCAGATACTGATATTTTGTTAGAATTTAATCCTTAGTGTGTCCAAAAGGACAAATGTGGTCGGTTAAATTTTTCAAGTAAAAAATGTAGCATTCAAAATCTTGTTTCACACTTTAAAGCAACATCAATGGTTTCTTATTATTTCTAACAATACTATTGTTGAATAACATTTTGGTAATTAATGTCCTCTGAAACACACGAGCTGCAAAGAGAACAGATTTGAATATCAGAACAAGTCACGAGTCACGACTTCGGTAATATTTTCAACGGAGAAGATTTTTTTTATTGGAAAACTCTTAACGAC
This sequence comes from Morinoia aosen, assembly GCA_030386875.1. Lineage (NCBI taxonomy): Eukaryota > Metazoa > Arthropoda > Malacostraca > Amphipoda > Talitridae > Morinoia > Morinoia aosen. The sequence continues at coordinate 24,786,319 of CM059558.1, forward strand.
CCATGATAACTGCAAAAAACAGCCAAGCCCTACATAATATAACAATTATAACCTTTGCATGTAATTCCGACATTGGTGAGACCTTACATTATTCAGGTTTGAAGCGCTGACTTTTTCAAAACTATATACTATGGGGCATCCACAGTATTCATATAGGATCACCAGAGCTTCTAAGTTCAATTGTTCCATTTCCCACAACGTCTCCAACACTTGCATACAATTCTATGAGCGTTCAAACATATTCTTTAACGAATAAATACCTACGTAAAATCAAAACGGAAAAAATGAGAGACCTTGGATAAAATCTTGAAGTTTCAGGACAGTTTTCCCATCTCCCAAATAATATATGAACATCTTCCTAATAAAATAATTTTTTCTTTCCATGAATAATTGGTCGGATTGCTGAGTAGGTAGATTATGCTATTTTGAGGGTGAATTAAATGGTAGTCCAGATTAGATTAGATGTTTAGTTTTTAAGACTCACTATCTGCAGATTAGATTAGATTATTAGTTAGTTTAAGCCTCCCTAACCGCAACAAAGGCTATCCGAAGAGAGGAAAGAAGAAGGCACCCTTTAGTATGGAGTTAAAGGAAATGCAGAATCTAAGCAGAAAGGGCACAGAAACAGAAAGTTAAGAAAGAAGATCATGAAACAATAAAAAGTTGAAGAAGAAAATAGTAGGTGCTGAAAAACAGGACAGCAGTGAACCGAAAAAATATTATACACAAAGTAACAAAACAAAAACCTATTCTATTTTAACAAAAAGAAAGCCTACCTAACCTTTAGCTCAGGCCCTTACATAGTCCTCATGGGAGCGCTCATACCCTTAGACACAATAGTTGTATCCCCTTGAGGGGCTCACTATCTGCAACAAAAGCAATCTAAAGAGAGGAGGGGGAGGCACCATCTAGTTTGGAGATAAGGGAACGTAGATTTTATGCACAAGGTGCATAGAAACAGTAAGTTGAGAAAGAAGTTGATGAGACAAGATATAAGTTGAAAAAGAAAGTAATAGGCACTGAAAAAACAGGACAGCAGTGAACCAAAAAAAAAAAAAAGTGGTCAGTAACAAAACAAAAAACTTATTTTTATTTCAACAAAAGGAAGGCCTACCCAATCTTTAGCTCAGGATCTCGCATACTCCCCCAGGGAGCACTAACTCCCATAGATACAACAGTTGTGTGCCGCTGGGGATGAGCTGCACTTGCAGGAGCGTTATCAGCTTTCCTTTCCAAATACTAACCTTTAACAACAGCAAGGAATTTTGAAAGGAAAACAAATGAACTTTGAAAATCGTTATTGAAAAAATACGAGTTTACAAAACGTTATTAGAGGGATAATCTTATTTGATAATATTAGCAACCAAGTATTTTTATTACCGAAGAAATAAGCAACTCTATATTGTGCACAAAAAGAGAAATCGTGCTCATTTGCTGCGGTAATTTATAAACTCGACATTCTTCTCACTTGCTAAAACTAAATACCTGTAATTTCATTTGAAGTAAACCTGCATTTCTGGTCTTCATTGCTGTAAAGTAAGGCAAGTTTAACAGCCATCATCCGTGTACAAGACATCTTCCCCACTACTTGTTCATATTTTGCAGGTATCAAATGAAATGACACTCAATAAGTTGACACAAAGTTATATGGATTTAATATTTTCAATGTTACACAGATTTTAACTTAATACGTTCAAAATACACAATTTCTGCAAAATCTTACGCATAGAAGTTCAGCACCGGCACAGATCTTGTGTTTGATCAACTGGACTGGAACTTTGAAGTAACAGCAGCTTTTGACGCTCAAATTGTGATTCTGTTTCTTTTGTTATTTCTAATACATAACGAGTCTGATGTAAAACCATCAGTACCAACTGTCATGCAAGGAACTGAAACACACACACTTTTTAAGCCAACTGAAGAGACACTGAGGTAGCTACTTAGCGGGTTTGGCAAGCAAGAAGGCACATATTTTTTCGTACAATTTTTAGAAAGTGAACTTTGGGACTTACAACTGAAAATATGAGCATTTTCTTTTTTATTGTGTCAAATGAATGATTAGCAGAGTTACACAGTACATGTGTATTAAAATAAATTTCCAGTTTCACCTGATATGCCTCAGTCCAACACTGCAGGTTATGCGTTGCATCACCTGAACTTACATCTAGCAAAAAATTCTCATTGCGCGTAAACTGTTCCGTAAAAATATCCTAATGATAGTTTAAATGATTGCAATAGTCATTAAAGAAACTCTCTTGACCCAAAAATCAAGACATAGCTATGTTGATATTTGCAAATTGAAGTTAGTTATCATTTTATGACTTCCTTAAACACTGACTTTAAATCATATATTAAGAATATTGAAATACAGAACTTACATGTAATAAAGCAGCCATTTTGTGACACTATGTTAGATTTAAGGAACTTAAGGCACAATTCAGCTGAGCACTTATTTTTTTAATATATCTTCACTTGGTACATATTTCATGACAAGTTTCCATTAAGTTACAACATAATTCACGCTTTACGAGTGTAATATAACTACAGAAGCAGCACAGTTTGGCACAAATAGGATGGCACATAAAATCTGATTATATACTAGTACAATGAGTCAATTAACAAGAAAATGCATAGAAATGACCTAAATAACACCAGCACTAGCACGACCTGGCACAGAGTACTGAGGAGGCATCAACACTTTAGTTCTTGCAATTGTGGCACTCATTACCTGCCTCACCTCCTGATCAGCAGAAGTAAACACATCATCATCGTCGTCATTATCACTGTCTCTGTCAGAAACACATTCTATTTGCTCCTGACCATTTGCTTGCATGGGAGATGAATTATTGCAGGAGCGGTTGCCAATTGGCACCAAATAATTTTCAGGATTATTGTACTGGAGAGTCTCCAGAGCGGTCAGATGCACTATATTAGGCACACGGTATGTTGGGGGATGACTTGAATTAGAATTGCAGTCAGTATCTTTAGCACGGTTGATATGAAGAGAATCTCTGCCTGACTGCGAGATCTGAAGCGCTGCAGAACTCTTGCCAGCAAAAGTGTGAGAGCTCATCTGAGCCTCCAGAGGCATGCTACACTGGGAATGAGTGGTTGAATAACGGTTGGATTTTTCTTGTTCAAATTCATTTTGAGAGAAACTAGGCTTGTGTTTCTGACTAGAATTTGAGGTAGCAAAATTATACTGTGGCTCAGAACCATCACTGTTTCTTGAGAGCTTTTTGAGCTCACCGCCTTCAAGAAAAGAAGGCACCAAAGCTCTGTCTGGTATATCACCAAGTTGGTTCAGGTAGTCCACATAGTGAGGCGTGGCAGCTCCACTCTGGCAGTCAATGGATAAAGAGAACACCTCAGGCTCTTCCATGCTGAAGTCCACCAGGTGTGCAATGCAAGCATCACTGAAATAAAAAATTCACAATTAACATATTAATTCAAAGTAGTATCTCACTGACAATGGATCCACAATGTACAGTACATTTGCTGATCAGTTTCCAAGAGAAATACAACAAATATAAATTTTAAGTCATTTGAAAAAGTAAACACATCAAAATATTTCTAGTGCGATAAATTCTAAAGAGAATCGGAACATTTTGATTAGATCAGATAAGTAGTTGAAGTTTCTGGCCAATATTGAGTTTAACTTATTCATGGAAATTAGAAATTCCGTTCCAAAGAATCACTAAAGAAACACATTTAAAAATGTCTTACATGAATGACATTCTGCTTGCTGATGCGTTATTTTCAAGTTTTTAACTTTGAAGTTATAGGAACAGCGCTGATGAAATGGCTTTCCCTCGCAAAAGGAGAGGGTGTTCCAACAATGCCGCAAGTGTGCAGAGCAAGGGAAAGTTATTGTTTTCACAATATATGGAGTAATTGATTATTTGCCAACCTCGTAGAGCGTGAACCCACTTCTATTATGTTTTAGTTAATAACACAATAAGGGATATCATCCAAAAATATTAGCAGGACTGGAATAGTGAAGACTTAAATCGATATGCACTTGACATCAGTTTCAAGACGGCGGCGACCGTAGAGCATTAGCAAAACCGTAGGAGTGAATACCGTAGATTTACTATCAGAATATTTTTATGACGTAATATTTTTGGGTGAGAACCTTTATTGTGTTACTAATTAAAACATCCTAGAAGTGGATTCAGGCTCTGGCGCAGATCTTGTGTTTAATCAACTGGACTGGAACTTTGAAGTGACGGCAGATTTTGACGCTCAAATTGTTCCGCGGTGAACACGTGGCAAATAGTAAAATATAAAGTAGCCAAACGTTCTCCAACAGCTCCTGCTCAAGTGCAAACTTACTGGAACTGCTATGGAAAACGAAAATTTCAAAGTTGAATAACTCGAAAATAATGCATCAGTCAGCAGAATGTCATTCATGTAAAACATTTTCAAATGTGTTGCTTTGGTGATTCTTTGGAACATAATTTTTAATTTCCGTGAACGGGTTAAACTCAATATTGACTAAGTTTCCTAACCACAACATAAAATATGCCCCTGCAGTGAGATCACAACATCCATCAAAAAAATACTTCACATTACAATTTGTATCAAGATAAATTAATTTCACACACATTAATTAATGGTACTGCATGACATTACCCAAGCAAAATACAGAAGCATTGGTAAAGTATTAAAATGTATGAATTTTCTAGGTGCTGGTACAAAATTGAAATTTTTGTCAGCTAATAGCACACTTAAAATAAGGAATTATTATTCCTGGTCAATTTTCAGGTAAAACTGAAGGAAAGAACAGTAATTGATTTTGTAAATTTTGTTACCTAAACATAGTTAATTAGATCGAAATAAACAAGTTTTCTTCTATGCACTTTCCGTCTGAAATGAGTATTTTATTAGTTATAGTGGTAAATTAGTGACCGCAACTCTAGTGTTTGAAGCGGCAAGTAATTCAAGGAGCATGTCGGACGGCAACACTGCAATGCAGTCTTGCTTCCAGTGGGCTCATCATCAAAGACAAAACCAAACGGTCAATATTGAGTTTAGGTGATCTGGATAAACTAAGCATTCCGTTTCTCATAATCACTTAAGAAGCCCATTTAAAAACGTTTTACATGAATGACATTTTTTCCGCTGATGCTTAGTTTTCAAGTTAGAGCAGTAAATTAGCGCGCCAAAAGAAGCGGGTTGCACCAAGCAGAATTTAATTAATAACGGAAGCTAACCCCCTATTACAAACGTAAAGAGGTTGGGTCGTGAGGGGGAGGCACAGTTCTTTTAGTGAAAATGATAAATAAAGCTTCTAACCAACCCATTAGGGTGACGACCGCAATCTTGTTTACATCGGCCGGCTCCAAGATTGCGGTCGTCACCCTAATGGGTTGGTTAGAAGCTTTATTTATAATTTTCACTAGAAGAACTGTGCCTCCCCCTCACAACCCAACCTCTTTACGTTTGTAATAGGGGATTAGCTTCCGTTATTAATTAAATTCCGCATGGCGGGCTCGCTTCCTTGTCGCCCGAAAGCCAACTTCAAAGTTTAATATTTCGAAAATAATGCATCAGCAGAAAAAATGTCATTCCTGTAAAACGTTCTTAAATGGGCTTCTTAAGTGATTATGTGAAACGGAATTCATAATTTCCCCACGTCACTTAAACTCAATATTGACCAACCAAACCTACAGCTATAACTCGTTAAATACTCATTTGACGAATAAAGTGTATAGAAGAAAATTTGTTCATTTCCATGTTATTACCATGAGTCAAGCCACAAAAATTTGAAAATCGATGAGTTGCTGTTTATTCAAGCGCATTTGTCATCAAAGACAAAACTAAATCTACCGCCATAACTCGTAATATAATCATTTCAGATGGAAAGTGCATAGAAGAAAACTTGCTCATTTCAATTACCTAAATCATTTATGTTATGGCACCAAAAAGTGGGAAATCGATTACTGTTCTTTCCTTCAGATTTACAAATTTTCAATAAGTAATTGCAAAATTTATGCTAGATAAAATAGTTGGTCAATATTGAATATAATGTTGTCAACGAATTTCATAATTTCGTTGGTATAGATGGGTAATATAGTTGATTTTAAGACGTTTTACATGAATGACAACGTACCCGGAAATGCTTAGTTTTCGAGTTATTTAAGTTTGAAGTTATACGAACGGCGCTCCTGAATGGCCTTGTTTGCGCAAAAACAGTCATTGTTTTTGCAATGAAAATGGAAGCTAACCTCTATTACAAACGTAAAGAGGTTGGGTCGTGAGGGGTAGCCACAGTTCTTTTAGTGAAAATTATAAATAAAGGTTTCTAGTGACGTTTGTTGACATCGACAGGAAAATGGCTGCCGCCATGGGCGCCGCCATCTTTGTGCCGATGTAAACAAGATTGCGATCGTCATCCTAACGGGTGGGCTAGAAGCTTTATTTATACTTTTCACTAAAAGAACTGTGGCTACCCCTCACGACCCAACCTCTTTACGTTTGTAATAGGGGGGTTAGCTTCCATTATTGATTAAAATACGCTAGCCGCGCGCGCTTCCATGGGGTGCACAAGCCAGCTTCAAAGTTGAATAATTCAAAAATAACGCATTGCCGGGCAGAATGTCATTCTTGTAAAACGTCTTATAATCGACTATATTACCCATCTATACCAACGACATTATGAAATTCGTTGACAACATTATATTCAATATTGACCAAATAGTTTCCGTGCCTTCAATTAATAACTTAAGTCTAGTTACTTTCAAGCCCAAAAAGACAGTAATAATACCCATTATGTTTACCAGATTTGAAACTCTAGTTAGCATTTATTCCAAGGTCAGACTACAACACATACAAATAATTGAAAATTCAATCACAGTAGAATTCAACTCAATAAATGATTCAACGACAATCAAACTTTAAAGTAGATTTATATGACTTAAAATTATTTTTATCATCCAGAATTAGCTAGGTTTTATAACATGTTGTGAACAGTCCTAGTTACTTCACTCTTACAACTTCAAAAGCTACAGTTTAATAGTGAACACGTGAATTTCCTTGATCTTAGATGATGATTCCGTTCTTGCAACTTTTGTGGTGAAAAGACCTCAGCTCACAGAATACCCACAAATGCACATGGAGCAATAATGGTGCAAAACCAGATACGAACACGTTGCTACGAAACAACGCTGCCAACAGCACGAACACAAACACTCCGCCAGACGTACGATGAAACCGATAACTGCAACTGAAATTCAAGGTCATACGCAGCTAGAGAGAACGCGAACTTAGTGTTACTGTGTTTCACCATGTCAAAACACCTAGCTATATCGAATTATAACGCCATATCTACAGTTCACAAAATTACCTGATCTAAATTAACAAAATTCGGTAAGAAAATAAGAAAAAAATTTGAACTTATTATCTACAATTAGGATTGACCTAGCACTTTCGGGCAAGATTAACACGTTATCGCATACTGACATATATGTACCACTCGATAAATTGCTCATTAATATACCAATATAAATAAATAAAATTCCACGTTTGGCAACCAACCTTTTTAAAAATAGAACTTATACGAGATAAAATGTCATCGTGTAATAATATTTTTCATATTTCTTAGAAGAAATAAAAATGTATTCGAACAGTGAAGTCGATTTCCAAATTCTGCAACTTGCAACCTAACCAACCCAACCGTTATTAACCGCGGTGAACATGTTAAGTAAGATTTCCGATGAGTTAGCTTAAACCTCCCTAACCGGAAGTAAGACGTTCCCAAAAAGAAATAAAGACATCTAGTATGGATTTGAAAAACGCTAAATGTACGTACAAGGTACGTAAAAAGAGTGAGTTAAAGAACAAGTTTTGGAAATATGATAAATGTTAAAGAAGAAGTAGTAGTAGTAGTAGTAGTAGTAGTAGTAGTAGTAGTGGTGGTGGTGGTAAGTGCTGAAAAACAGGATTGCAGTCAACCAAGGAAGAAATAGTCCGTCGAAAGAAATTCTTTACAAACAAAAGCAAGGCCTACCAAACCTCTTAACATCGGACCCTAACATTTTTCTCCCGGGTGCGCTAATTCCCTAAGTTAAAATACGTAGTTGCATCACACTCGGGCGATCAAAAAAAGACAGCTAAAAACTCTGTCTCCTTAGTTTTATTCAGTTATCTTGGACATTAATTATTAAAGTCAGTAAATGCTATATATAAGGGATTATTGAATACTCCCGTCATTCTCATTGTCTCGACAGTACTAATTCCAATACATAATAAGCGTCTCAGTGATAGGAACTTGACTGCCTTTCTTATTTTCTCCACAACAGTCCTCCAGATATGCGAGAACAAAGCTAATAATCTAAAGATTTATATTTTGATACGTAAGAATACATACAAATCCATATTATGAAAACAGTCGTGTAGGTTCGTCTGCCACACTTTGAATAGGTTTCAAGATTAGATGTGTGGCATAGGAACATGGCTTGATTACACTGAGTCGGTGCGCAGCTTTGGTAAGATACGTGATTCGAGATTCGTTACCTCTGTTCACAGGAAACAAATCATTTACGCGTTTATCGAACATCCCCGTACCGAATGCCGCCATTTTAACACGTTCACCGAGTTTCCGCGGCTGTAAACGGTTGGTTTTGTTATGTTGTATGTAGCAGAATAGGGAAATCGACTTAAATACACTAGTAAATTCTTATCCTTCTCAAGAAATAAGACAAATGCAATTGCACGATACATTTTACCCCACCTTGTTTGCTAGTTATTTTTTAAAGAGGTAGCAAAACAGATACAATGTCCTTCATTTACATCGGTACGTGAATGGGTAATTTACACATATGATCCAATACGTAGTGAACGTGTTAACCCTTAAATGCACCGTGTATCATAAATGATACAAACCAAATTTTTGCCTATAAATGCTAAAATAATCAGGCTACTTGCCTGCAGCACTCCTTGTATCAAGTACGATACATACCAAGTCAAACGAGAACGAACGTGTTACGTCGGTGTTGTGTGGCGCGGTAAACATAAACGCCAGTGAGCGACAAGGCGTGGTCGGTGAAGGTGTGCGTAAGCTCCATATTTCTGGGTCCATTTTGGCTTCTGCGCTTCCCTCAGAGGTAAGAAAAAAATCAACGTCATTTTCAGTGTTATCATGATTATTGGGAAGGCTTCAAAAAGTATTTTCAAGCATTTGTTTTCATTGAATATGAGAAAATGTCGTTGTATCATGTCTGATACAAGGCGCATATGGGCAACTTCATTTCATCATATGTGTGTGTATCATTAATGATACAACACTGTATTTTTCCAGCATTTTATGCCTTTTATGTATTCAAATGGCTATTTTTTGCTATTATATATCGAGAAAATTTTATACTTCATCAGATTAGCAGCTATGCATCTATCAAAGTCGAAATGTTTTGTAATAATTGTTGTTTCACCAGGTGATGCCGCGTCATTTGTCTGATAAGGAACTCCTGGATGCTCTCTTTTGTGATGGAAGTGAGGATGACGAAACTTCCAGTGATGATGACGACATCAATAACCCAGCAGCAGTTTATATCAGTGATGCGGATTCTCTTGGATCAGATTCCGGAGGTGAGAAAATTATTTATTTAGCGTTGGGCAATAAACCAAAAATCAGGGCAAGCCTTCAAGCATAACGTCAGTTACTTATTACAATCCTCATTGAATCGTTTGATACATACAAGTCATAGATATTTTTCTATTGTACAGTGACTGCAAAATAACATATTTATATATTTGTCTATTATTATGTAGTAAAATTACTCCTGATTGAATAATACCTGTTTACAAATAGATGATGAGTTTTCTTTTACAGTTCTATTTTATTTTCAGATGATGATGACTCTGCTGACACACATTCCTCAATCGTAATTGTAGAGGACAGTAGCCCATCTCAAATGCCTAGTAACTGCACAATAACTGTGGAAGCCAGCGACAACCAAAGTAAAAAAACTACAGGTCAAAAAAAGAAGGTACAGAGGCAAGTCATTTGGAAGAAGAAGAATTTGGTTGTACCAGAGCCTCAGAAAATGTTTCACGGTCACGCTGAAACTCCAACAGAGGTGCAAAACCTCCAAACCCCCTTTTCATTTTTCTCAAAATTTTTCCCACCATCATTGCTTGAGTATATCGCAGTACAGAGCATCCAATACAGTGTCGAAAAAGACCCTGCTAATGTGGTTGAGCTACACTCAGATGACGTGCGGAAGTACATTGGAGTTGCACTTACAATGAGCCACGTTGGCATGCCAAGCATAAGAGACTACTGGTCGAACCAGTACGGCAATCAAAAGATCATGAACACTATGCCAGGAAAGACGTTCGAAAAACTCAGAGCAATTCTTCACTTTGCCCCAAATGATGAGTACATACCAGCAGGTGAAGTTGGGCACGACAGACTTCACAAGATCCGCCCTATTATGAACGAACTGCGCAAGAACTTTCAGTCAGTTCCATTGGAAGAGCGGCTTTCAATTGATGAGCAAATTTGTCCGACAAAGAAAAACAGCTTCCTGAAACAATATATGCCTTCAAAACCACACAAGTGGGGCTACAAGTTCTTCGTTTTGAGTGGAGTTTCAGGGTTTGCTTATGATTTTGAAATCTACACAGGCCAAGAGAATGACCCTAAATTCAGAAGAAGCGATGAACCTGATCTGGGGGCTGCAGCTAACGTAGTTGTGCGCCTTAGTCGAACTATCCCACAAAATTGCAATCACAAATTATACTTTGACAATTATTACACTTCCCTCGACCTTGTTGTGCATCTTGCAAAAAGGGGTATTTATTCTCTTGGTACTATTCGCAGAAATCGTGTTCCTCAAAATAAAATGCCAACAGAGGCTGAAATGAAGAAACTAGGGCGAGGTGCTTCAGAAGAAATGGTTGCCAATGTTGACGAAATTGACGTATCGTTGGTATTGTGGCAAGACAATAAGACCGTCACTTTGATGTCAACTCTAACTGGAGAACTGCCTATCTCTACTGTACAAAGGTTTGATCGAGCTGCACGGAAAACTATCACAGTAAAATGCCCCAATTTAGTGAAAGAATATAACAAACATATGGGCGGGGTAGATAAGTTAGACAGTCTACTGGGCCGGTCGCACTGTAAAATACGATCGCGAAAGTGGTACTTCCGTATATTTTATCATCTTCTGGATATCACCATTATCAACTCCTGGTTGATGTTCAGGAAAGTACATAATTCTAAAATGAAATTAAAAGACTTCCGAGCTACTGTCGCAGAAACATTATGCAATTTGGAATCGCACAGCTTAGTTAGAAGAGGCCGCCCCTCGTCGTCTGATGTGGAAAAACAATTGATTGCAAAGAAAAGGCGTGGTAATGTAGCCCACCTGCCCCCTAAAGAAGTCAGACTGGATGGTGTGGCACACTGGCCCAAGCATACTGATGACCGACAAAGATGCAAAATGCCTGGTTGTCATTCACTTTCGTATGTTATGTGCCAAAAGTGCGGTATTACCCTTTGTTTTAAAAAAAATAGCGAATGTTTCACCAACTTCCATATTAACTAATATGTACCACAAACGCGCCATGTATCATATATGATACAACCATCAATTTAATATAATAAAAAGAAAAAATTCAAAGTTGATGCAATTTATATGTATATTTACTCATTTCAATATAGAATCCCCTTCAAAATATTTTTTTTATCCTCTACATTAAAATGCGTGCATTTAAGGGTTAACTGGGCAGCGAACCCTAGCTGGCTCAGATATATAATTTCTAGCACTTTAATGAACTAGATGGGAAATATAAAATTAGGTCCATAGCACAGATGCACAATTCAGCAACTGTATTTTGAGCTGATAACCAACTTTTACGCAGTTTTATTGGCTCCAGAAGAGGGCAGCTCACAAGGGCAGGGTTCGATTTCAGGATGAAAACAAGGGATTGATTGACTATAAATTAGTTTTAGCCTCCCTTTACCACAACAGAGATCTTCAAAGCGAGGAAGGATGAAGGCACCATTTAGTATGGAGTTAAGGGAACGTGGAATCTATGCACAAAGGGCGTTCAGTCATTGCATTCAGACAGTAAGATAAGAAAGAAGGTTATGAAACAAGATAAAAGATGAAGAATGTCAGAGGTGCTGAAAAACAGGACAGCAGTGAAGCGAAAAAAGATGGTCCTAAACAAAACAAAAAACATTTTATTTCAACAAAAAGAAAGCCTACCTAACTCTCAGCTCAGGACCTTACATTTTCACCCTGGGAGATGAAAACGAGAGTTGGATTAGATTAGGTGTTAGTTTAAGCTTTTCTAACCTCAATGAGGGCGTTCCATAGAGAGGAAGGAGGATTTGAAGGAGGATTTGTGTGCACCATTTAGTAAGGAGGTAAGAGATCGCGGCATCTATGTACAAAGTGCGTAATAACAGTAAGTCGAGATAGTCGAAAAATAGATTGACCGTAATAAAACAAAAAAACTCTCCTATTTCAACATAAGGAAGGCCTACCTGACCTTTAGTTCAGGACCTCGCATATTCCCCTAGGATCGATAATTCCCCTAGATGCAAGCAATAGTTGTATGCCTCTAAGGGGGGGGGGGGGGGGGGGAGGAGCCGCGTTCAACTCATCATGCTACTCCCACGCGCTGCACGGGTGATGTTTGTTCGGTCTGCCACAAATGCTCTGTTCACGAACGATGTTTCCTATTCCTTATTCAGCAAGTACTTGAAAAAAATAATTCTACTGATAGTGAATCACTTTCGCCTTCGTAAAAATTTGATCAACAACCAGTTAAACAATTAATTTCAAAAACAACCTGGTAGAAAGAGGTACAGGTAGTCTAGTATACTTATAAAACAATGATCATCTTGTTAGGTTGGTAAGCAGGTGAATTGAAGGTTTTTTGCTTGTCACCGTCTCCACGGCCTAAGTAATTACGCAAGGCAAATTTCAACGCACTGTTTTCAGTAATAACACTGGGGAAGATACTACATCCTGTTTTTAGTAATAAGCCAAGGGGAAATGTAACTTTTTAGATATTACAAAAACTGTCTTTTACTAATACGTAGAGATTCCCGTTCATTTTGGCCTAACTCATATCGATCCCCAAACTGTGTTGTAAATATGGTCTGTTGCCCAGTTGATCCCGAATATTCTTCTCTGTCTCTTCAGTAGGTTCTACGTAGAAATGTTTCTAATTGACAATGAATTACATTATCTATGCACAAGGTGCTCGAATAAGTTGAGAAACAAGTTTATAAAACAAGTTGAAAGTTGAAGCAAAAAGTAGATGCTGAAAAATTAAGACAGTGAATCGAAAATGACGGTCCGTAACAAAAAAAAACTATTTAAACCGTTAGTTCGGGACCTCACATATTCTTCCTGAGAGCGCTAATTCCCATAGAACCAATAGTTGTATCCACCTGAGGTGATTAGAGTTCATGTCTCTTTCCCTCACCTTCCCATTATACAACGCGGCGCGAAACATGCTCAATAATAGGTCAACAGAGCCACGATGCCGATGGATTTAAGGACGGATCCATGATCGCAATACGCTATAGAGCGGAGCCAATCGCGACATCGCGCATTAGATTTACTATGTCTCCTCTGCTAGCATAGATTTGTAGCTCTGATACACGCTTCAATTACCCTCCGTCGAAGAGATGCTAATTTTAATCCGGTTTTATGGCCTATACACGAGTGCACTTTCAGGATGCAAAGGAAGCCAGAAGGAGAGTGAAGAAGACATCTGGGGTAATGCTATAATATCAGAACCAACTAAATCAAATGGTTTCTGTGCTTTATCAAACAATAATCAAGAGACAACTTCCTCATGGTGGTGTAATATTTTGTGATCCACAAATCTGAATTAATATCACCAAGATAGGACACAAAATTTTTTACATGCGTACATTGATCAAAGAAGTACGTATAAGCATCAGGGCACGTAAACAATGCCGTAATTTTTGAGGGCGTCTTCAAACTAGTGTTGTACACAGATCAAAAAGAAAATAGTGCCTCAATTAAGCGACCAACTCTAGAAGCTTCAACTCGAGAATAAATTTCACACCAAAGCTTCAGATAGGATAAGTGAGAGAGTTTCAAAACCGTAGAAGGAGAAATAATATTTCAGTTTCAATGCGTGTGAGAGCGTACGAAGCTGTTGTTTGGTCGTAATTTTGAAAAACAAAAGGAGTCACGAAACCTCTCCCATGGAAGCATACAAACTATACCTACTAAGTATTTAGAGCATGAGACACACAAGTGCATGATAGTAAGACACATACACAAGCGACACGAGGTGTGGCAGTAAGATACAAGAACGAGTTGAGAAGTGTAGCAGTAAATCACAAGTCACAACAAAAGAGCGGCAAGACTGACATGAAGTGCAGTACCAACACAAACAAACAGCTCAGGAGCCGTAAGAGCAGAACTGGGGCTAAATTCCACACCCCGCTAGCAGCGAAAGCGATCGTGCCGACATGGATTCGACGCCAAGTCAACCAATGCCAGGTTTTTGTATTTCATGGGAATAGTATTTTAATGAATTTAGATTATTTTATATTTATAGCTTCATTTTAGATATTTTAATTACACTTGTTTGTATTCTATTGGAAAAAACCTAAATGTGTAAAATTTACAGGTAAAAGTTCGTGGGAAAGTTAGTTTTAGTAACTTAACAGAACTTTCGCGGCCATTTTTATCTCTTTAATCAAATAAATTGTTTGACGACCTGTCTCCTGGACTTGAAAAGCATCATGTTGGGCAAAATAGAAGCTAAATCTAGCTGAAAAGAGCCGGCCACCGAAGAGCTCAACAGGCAACACTGACCTGGTATTATAGGTGTACCTATTGGATTATTTCTTGTTTTGCATCTGCATACCTGGAGGATTGTGGCAAAGAAAATAAGAAAAGCAGTTGGGGTAGTGTGTTAAGTTTGTATCAGTGATACGCTGTCCCGAGCTGAGAGCACGGTAAAAGGAACAAGGAAGAGTCAAACCAGTCTTTTTCTGTCACAATGTCTTTTTCCGCAATAATGACGTCACGGCAACGATCCCAATAGCAGCGCTCATATCGCATATGGTAACACTGCTAGCCCCAAATCTGGTACCACTATTGGCCTAACGACGTGTCGCTATGGTGACGTCCTCCATTTCGTTTGAAACAAAGCCATTCTATTGGCTAACCAAACTAGAGGTTTATTTTCCCTATAGAAATGACTACCTTGTACAGTGGCTGAGAGCAGCGGTAGAGGTAACAAGGTAGGGTCATTTCTATGGGAGAAAATACACTTCCTCTTGTTCGGCTAGCCAATAGAAAGGATTTATTTCAAACAAACTTGATGACGTCATTAAAACGCAATGTCATTAGGCCAATAGTGGAGACGGATTTGAGGGTAGCAGTGCTACCAGATTCAATATGAGTGCTGCTATTGGTTTGTTGCCGTGACGTCAGCAAAGCCACACAGCCAACAAAAAAAAGACTGGTTTGATCCTACCTTGTTTCTTCTACCTGAGAGCCAGGTAGAAGGCTTGCTGAAGGCCTTCCAGCCAATGCTTACTCAAAACGGCGGCTTGACGTTCACTGCTGGGCTGCGTTCGCTCACCTGCAGTCGTGCAGCAGGCCAGCCCGGTCGTCAGTGCTGAGGTAGGTGCTGATGGTCTCTAGAGACGCCCTGCGGCCGCCGGCCAGGCTCGTGCTGTCGTACGAGCACGACGTGGGGCACGGGGATGCTTCTGGGCTAGGGAGAGGAACCGAGAGTTGCGTTACGACCTAGTATTTTGAAGCTGATTTACGCTATGTGGAGCAAAGTTGCGTAACTAGCTGGTATCTCGACTTGCACTAAGTCGCGTGAAGTTGCGTTATGACCTGGTATCTCGACATACGCTATGTAGCGTGAAGTTGCGTTATGACCTGGTATCTCGACATACGCTATGTAGCGTGAAGTTGCGTTATGACCTGGTATCTCGACATACGCTATGTAGCATGAAGTAGCGTTATGACCTGGTATCTCGACATACGCTATGTAGCGTGAAGTAGCGTTATGACCTGGTATCTCGTCATACGCTATGTAGCGTGAAGTAGCGTTATGACCTGGTATCTCGACATACGCTATGTAGCATGAAGTAGCGTTATGACCTGGTATCTCGACATACGCTATGTAGCGGGAAGTTGCGTTATGACCTGGTATCTCGACATACGCTATGTAGCGTGAAGTTGCGTTATGACCTGGTATCTCGACATACGCTATGTAGCGGGAAGTTGCGTTATGACCTGGTATCTCGACATACGCTATGTAGCGTGAAGTTGCGTTATGACCTGGTATCTCGACATACGCTATGTAGCGTGAAGTTGCGTTATGACCTGGTATCTCGACATACGCTATGTAGCATGAAGTTGCGTTATGACCTGGTATCTCGTCATACGCTATGTAGCGTGAAGTTGCGTTATGACCTGGTATCTCGTCATACGCTATGTAGCGTGAAGTTGCGTTATGACCTGGTATCTCGACATACGCTATGTAGCGTGAAGTAGCGTTATGACCTGGTATCTCGACATACGCTATGTAGCGTGAAGTTGCGTTATGACCTGGTATCTCGACATACGCTATGTAGCGTGAAGTAGTGTTATGACCTGGTATCTCGACATACGCTATGTAGCGTGAAGTTGCGTTATGACCTGGTATCTTGACATACGCTGTGTTGCGTGAAGTAGCGTTATGACCTGGTATCTCGACATACGCTATGTAGCGTGAAGTTGTGTTATGACCTGGTATCTCGTCATACGCTATGTAGCGTGAAGTTGCGTTATGACCTGGTATCTCAACTTATGCTATGTAGCGTAAAGTTGCATTGTGACCTGGTATCTCGACATACGCTATGTAGCATTAAGTTGCGTTATGACCTGGTATCTCGACTTATGCTATGTAGCATAAAGCTGCATTACAACCTAGTATCTCAAACTCGACTTACACAATGTAGCATGAAGTTGAACCAATAAACCAAGTAACTCGTGTGTTTTACGGGTCCCATCACACCAAAACGACTTGAAGATCAAGGGAAGCCGTGCAAGGGAAGATAATAGTGGGATGTTAATGCAAGATTTTCTCACCTTGATATAATCAATTGACTATTTAGGTATAAAATGGAAATTTCGTTCCCTTGGAGCACTTGAATGATCTTCAACTCCACACCTAATCATGAAAAGGCTGGTAATGAGTTTCTAAAAATTAATCCTGGTCTTCCCAATATACAAAGATAGGATACTAACAATGATGTCAAAAATGAGAATTATTTTCGAGAACTATTTTATCGATTTTAATGATGTTCCGACTTCATAAAATGTTAAGAGCAATAAAGGAAAATCGTTGAAGCCTACTACGATGTCTAAGACCCTATCAAACTTGATAGTCAATTTGATGTTCCCACACAAATTTCTTGACATATTGAATGCTCATGATTATTCAGCAATATCTAATTTGTTCACTGCAATATTTGTAATTAATTAACTATTATCGTACATGGAACTAATTATTCAATAATTCGAGAAAAAAACATTTATTTTGGAAGTTGACACACTTAAGTACCGCAAGAGGTTCCAGGAAAAGAACTTTCGCCCACACACACCAACTTAAGCCGATCTAATCGAAAGTTTAGACAAAAAAATTTATATTTTTTGCTGTGTCTTACAAGGAAATGATCCATTCATTCATTGGCTTCCACCCACGGATTGATAAGGAATTGCACCTTGTGTGTCTCATTGTATTACAATATTTATTATTACTATTATTATTATTATTATTATTATTAATAATTTTTATTATTATTATTGATATTTTCACTGGTTTGAAACTAACCAAGCCATACCAAAAACGACCTCAAGAGAGCAAAGAGAAGGAGCCATTTAGCATGGACTGTAGAAAACGGAAAATCTATGCACACAATGGGTTCCCACACAGGCCACATTGCGCATAGAAACAGCATAGGAAGGAAGAGGAAAAATAAAAGAAGACAAGAGAACAAAGAACTTGTGAACACTCGAAGAAGCAAAGCAAGCACTAAAGACAGAAGTCCCGAAAGCCTACATATAACTATCTAGAACTGAGGTAACCTAACAGTATCGCCCTTAGGAGCGGCCACCCCAATGGCGTACGACAGACGCACTTAAACCTAATTCTATTACCCATCCCATGTCAAGAAGTAAATTCGAACCCAGAACATATAACTCTAATTTTTTCCATTGACGTGCTAATTAGAGTAATGATGATTATTAGAACATTGACGAGTAATTATGAGCAGTGAACAGCAGGGGCACTCATAATATTCCATCACATGTTGAAAATTATAACTAGATCATTTTATAAAAGAACACTACACACATGGAGACTCACCATGGAACTCTCACATATGGAGGTGACTGCGAAGGAAGCAGAGTGCGAGGGAAAGGCGTCGGTGGAAGTATAGACCTTGGCAGAGGCGTGGGAGGGAAACGGTTCAAAGGCTTCATGTTAGTACCTCCCTCTCTCAAAAACGCCGCCATATCGTGTTTAGAACGCAAGTGGAGACCTGCATCATTACTGGAACTCGTATGTGCGGTTGACATTTGGGGCAGTTCTTCAGTAGCACCGTAGCACTGGCTAGCGCGGTGCTGGTTGATGGCGTTGTCACGAGCTGACGAGTCTGGGATGTCAGTGCTGGTCAACTTCTTGCCGTGTTTTCGGGAGAAGAAGTTGCTGTTTTTACCGCAGGATCGTTTCCCTATATCAGCAGCCAAGGACGGTACACTGGATACCACATTTGCACCTTCACCAGACTTGGCTTTGGGGTCGCCGCTACGAAGGGCGGTTTTGAAGACATCAACGTTGGTACGCGCAGTTGATGTGTCTGCCGCACAGGGTAGTGGAGTCGAGCACTGAAGAGGAGGATGGGTGCGCATTGGTAAAGGCGGAGGTGATAAGGAACGGTTTCTGGTGCGCGCGAGTAAGGATCGACCGTTGATTGCGTTGTGCTGCTGGTGGTTTGGCGGCAGACCAAAATGCAGCATCTGGTAAAATAAAATTATTATTGATATGCAAGATGAAAACATCCCGTTTCTTCAGTACTATGGGATTTAATCCCAAATAAATAGAGCTTCGGTGTTCACAAACAACACTCAACCTCAGGTACACATTATTTTCAAAGAGAATAAGATAAAAAATTACATGAATTGCACACTCTACTCAAGCGAAATGGCGATATGCAACCCACATTACTAAAAAAAACTACCCTCATGAGCTTCACAGCCTCTCAGCTGCTCAGCATGCAGCAGTGAACCTATAATAACAAAAGTTCCAAGTTGTCACAATATACACTGTCGAGGTCAGACTGGTCAATCATGCAAACCTAAAAATTCTGTCTATGTTTTATAGCCATAACCGTAAATGATACAAATGGCAACCAATTTGCATCCAAATTTCTACAATTCAGTAACAGGTCAATCACGCAAACCAAAAAGCTTGTCAATGCTTTACAGCCACAACAATAATACAAATGGCAACAATTTTATGTCCAAATTTCTACAAAAACAATAGGTTACCTTGTTCAGGAGAGTAGAAGTCGTGTAGGGAGACTTGGCAAACTCAAAAGATTTTCTGGGTGCGGACTTCTCTTTATCCGTGTGCGCCTTGTCATTTTTGTGAGACTTGGCTGGCTTCTGGAGCGACTTGTCGGGCAAAGCTGCACTACCTGCATGACAGTGTGCCGGCTCACATACAGGCTTGGGTAATGTGTCCAGAAAGAGAGCTGCCGTTGAACTGCTCTCCGCACTCTCATCGTGCGAGTCACCAGCGCCATATAGTTCTGACTCAGGGCCAAGTTCTTTTGGCTGCTTTGGGAGTCGTTGAGAATTTTGGCAAGTAGAAGCCTTCTGTTGTTGCTGCTGCTGCTGGTCTTGTAATTGCTGCTGTTTTTGTTGTTGCTGCTGCTCTTTTAATTGTTTCTGTTGCTGCTGTTGTTGTTTCAAGCGTTGCTCCCTGCGCCCGACGCAGCTATCGTACATCGGAAGTCCTGCACAATGAATTGAGCTTGTCTATATTTAAGGAATTACTTCTTCTGCAAAAATGAATCACTCATGCCTAGTGAGACATAAATTTACATGTAGCAAGATCTTTCATTTTTATCCTCTAGCAGATGCTGCTAAAAAGTGGAAGTAACAGACAGTGCTAAAAGATGGTACCAACAGACGGAGCTGGCGAGTGATACCATCAGTTTGTGCTAACAGGTGGCACTAACAGATGGTGCTAATAAATGGTACTAGAATATAGCACTAGTAGATGGTGCTTACAAATTTTACTAAGATAGATACTAAGAAAGATAATACTGTACTAGAAGGTGGCACCAGGAGATGGCTCGGTTGTAATAGGACACAAACGCACTGCAAAATTACCATAACTTAGAGAAATTTATTCATATTTTTGTATGTGAATGCATTGAACGTAATGAACATATTTACACAATAAAATAGCCGTCAGGCCATTTTAGGATTACAGTTAATTGCCTGAAGCTGAAGCCTATTCTCTTGTGCATCTAAACTGAAGAAGTTAGCTGTGGTTCATTCTCATGGTCCCTGTGAACTGAAAAAACTTGACCTAGTTCAAACTTACCTAATTCAAAAGCATGGGAAGTTAAGACTTTGTCTTATAGGGCTCCCATCTCTTTATCTAACTAGTGTGTTCAACAAAAACACCTTCTCTAAAATACTCCCTCATTCGCTCCTTAAACACTTACTACGGACTTTTCCAGAGTCAATACTCGCTTGTGGGATATATCAGTACCATACACATTAATGAACTTTTTCAATTGCCCAAAGATTGGGATTACCATACAATTTACGTCGGATTATCGCACTATTCACGCCGTCGTAGCATACACCTAACAACAAAAGTTCACTCAACGTGGATATGCTACCTGTATTTTCTAAGCAAGATCATAAAGTTCAGGCTTTTTTGAAATAATATTTGAAGACTACAGCAACAAACACTACAGATGATGAAAGGAAGTGTGTTGAAGAACTGTCGCCCCTGCTTTAGACCACCAGAGACTGCCTAGAGACATCCAAAGGCGATCTCAAGAAAGTGACGAGAAAGAATCATTTTAGTGGAACGTAGGAAACGGGGAAATTTATGAATAAAAATGTCATCTCTATTACAAGATACCCTGCATACAGAAACAGCAGGGGAAAAAAGTCAAAGAAGATGTAGTGAAGAAGGCACTAAAACTGAATGAAGCAAGGTTGACACAGATGATAGGAGTCACAAAGGACATTTTACAGCTGAGAAAACCTAAGAGCATCACCCCGGGGGGCATATGTTTATTTTGCTACCAAGTGAACTGTTACAACAAAGTAAAACGTTTGAAAATCCTGCCTCGATTAGTTCAGTGCCGAGTCTCAGTTTTTTCCCAATGCATCTATGATTTTAGCCGTCCATGTATATCTTGGGCGGCCAAAACTATAACACAGGGCAGTTAAAATTTTAGCATAGGGCGGCCAAAATTATACATGCAACTGCAAAAAAATTAGACTGGAAAGTGACCTTGGTTGAGTCGACGGTTGCCGGCACCTCAGCCACGCAACAAACGGAGGCACTCACCCGGGATGTCATATCCTGGATACGTGTAGCCGTGAGGGGGCCGGGCAACAGGGTACGACGCTTGCTTCTGACGCCGCACAGCGCGACGGGTTTTGCTCCCCAAATTCACCTGAGAATGACAGAATTTCTCCATAAATTCATATAAGAATGGCCGAGTTGGGATCCTTAAATTTATACAAAAATGACTGAGTTGAGATCCTTAAATTTACACAAGAATGACAGAGTCTGGTTCCCCAAATTCACCAGAGAAAGACAGAATTTTTTCCTTGAATTCATGTAAGAATGGCCGAGTTGGGATCCTTAAATTTACACGAGAATGACGGAGTCTGGTTCCCCAAATTCACTTGAGAATGAGAGTTTGACTACCAAAGTTCACCTGAGAATGACCGAGTTTGGTTCCAAAAATTTGCCTAAGAATGACCAAAATTGATCATTCAAGTTCACATGAGAATGACAACAATTTAAGATTCACTCATTCAAAACAGTGGATCCTGCCCCTACAAGGAGGCCCTTCATTAAGGTTTCAACTGAAGTAGAAGATTTCACAGAAGCAAATTGTACAGGGTGGGGCAGAAAAACCTATCCGATTTCAAAACGTTATAAAATTAAAACCACTCAACTTGTCAAAAAATTTTTTTTATTAGCATATCGCAAATTTTATGCCATTTTTAAATTTAAGTTTTGAAAAGCACATCATTCAAATGTCGTCCTTGGGAGCGGATACACTGATTTAGGCGCTCGCGGTAGCTTTCCATGACTTTCACCGTCATTTCCACAGGAATTTCTTCAATTGCCCGAGCAATTTCCCTTCGTAAAGCAAGAAGGGTCCTTGGTCGATGCTGGTAAACCTTCGATTTGAGGTAACCCCAAAGGAAGAAGTCACATGGAGTGAGATCCGGTGAGCGCGGCGGCCAGCCAAGATCACCTCTCAGGGAAATGAGGCGACCGGGAAACAGTTCCCTGAGAATGTCCATTGATCGTCGCGAAGTGTGGGCGGTTGCACCATCCTGTTGAAACCACACATTTTCCACGCCATTTTCTTCCATTTTGGGTCTAAGAAAATTTTCCAGCATAAAACAATAGCGCTCGCTGTTGACCGTTACGGTTTGCCCATTTTCTTCAAAAAAGTATGGCCCCCAGACGCCTAGGCGGGAAAGAGCACACCACACAGTCACTTTTGGGCTATGGAGGGGTTCCTGATGGATTTCTCGAGGATTTTCGTCACTCCAATATCGAAAATTCTGCCTGTTAACGGCACCACAAAGGTGAAAATGGGCTTCGTCCGTGAAGAGCACAACATCGTCGTTTGGGAGTTCTCGGAAATCGCGACACAGGTTCGTACGGGTTTCAAAATCCCTTTCACTTAATTCCTGTGCAACAACCATTTTGTAGGGATGCATTTTGAGGTCCCGGTGCAAAATGCGCCGAATACTGCGGTTGGAAATCGCCAAAGCGAGCGAATGTTTTCGCGCCGAACGACGCGGGGAACGTTCAATCGCGGCTCTCACATTGGCCACGTTTTCAGGTCCTGTTGCTGTCCTGGGACGTCCAGGCGACTTCTTTTTCAATGCTGAACTCGTCTGTCTAAAATTTGACACCCACACTTTAATCGTAGCGTGATGTGGAACTGGATCATGACGCCCGAGTCCGAAATGAATTCGAAAAGCACGTTGTGTAGCAATTATCGAACCGCCACATTCGATAAACCGCTCAATAACAAAAGCACGATGTTCACCAGACCAAGGCATGTTGACTACTGACAAATGGCATAAAACCGGCTTTCTAACGGTTTTTACCCCCCTACTCTACCTGCTCCATCTTCTGAGAAAAAGGGATTTGAAATCGGATAGGTTTTTCTGCCCCACCCTTTAATTGTCACCCGAGAAAAGAAGTACACATCCATCACACTATTAATCCTTCACTAATGAGCAAAAGAAGAGTGCCAACATTCAATGATTGTATGCAGATGAAAGACAGGGAGACTGGCATAAAACAGAAGGTAATATACCGCTATACTGTGGTCGTGACGTGCACTTGAAACACCACCAAGAGGTTACGAGTAGCTTTGCAAGTAGTTGAGAACCTTTGCAGTTCATAATTTCTAATATTAAAATAAATATTAAAAATGCAGCATGCTTAATTAATTAAATGACTTATGCTTTGCAAAGTTTATCAATCAATAGCTATTGCTGAACGATTTAATCATGAAAGTTAATCATCATATGGAGAGCGTAGATCTTACACTTTTACACTTAAACATTACCAGAAAACTGTCAAGCCTCTCTTACTACACGCTACACGCTCTTCTAAGATAAGATGACTGCTTCTAGTTAGCAGAAGAGAATGAGCCTGGAGATAACTGCACAAGTGTGATTAATTATTAATGTACAAATGGGAGTG
Organism: Morinoia aosen; assembly: GCA_030386875.1. Classification (NCBI taxonomy): domain Eukaryota; kingdom Metazoa; phylum Arthropoda; class Malacostraca; order Amphipoda; family Talitridae; genus Morinoia; species Morinoia aosen. The sequence goes on from CM059558.1 coordinate 24,810,340, forward strand.
TATTATCACTTTTATTGGCTTGTTTAAATTTCACACAAATAATCAACAATCAACATTACCTATTTCATTTTATCTGAAGAATTTCAATAAAAAGAACTAAAAGTTCCAGTGGAAATATTATTCAGATTAGAAGCTGAAGCTAGCAAGTCTAGAGACACACCACAGAGATAACAGGAACGCAGGGTAACATTGCCAAGTCTCTCTGCGAGGTTTTAAAACTAAACATAGGTCTGAAATCTAGAAATCATTTGAAATATTAGATGCCACAGCAACACAGTCACAAGTACAAACGATTCAATTGCAGCATACCTGGGTCAGGTTGACGAAGTTAATTAGCTATTTGCCACAGCAACAAGCATTCATGATACCATCACGACACACCTGGGTCAGGTTGCCAAAGCTAATTAGCTATCAACCAAAGGAATACAGGAAGAGTTTCCATAATACTACCACAACATACCTGGGTCAGGTTGCCAAAGTCAATGACGTAGCTGTACTCAGGATATAACGCTGAAATGTCGACGGTTTGAGCGCCCTGCATAGAACATGTCACTTCATTTACAACTAATGGTTGCATTCCATCACATGGTTCAAAATTTGAGCTTAAATGACAGAAAAATTGGTGTTCCTTGTGTGCCAGATTTTGGTAAAAGTATACGGAGTCAATAAAAAGGTTTTGGCATGAAAATAACTCAAAAAAAATAGCAAGTTGTTCATGTGACGCATTCCGATCACTGACAAAAGACAGTTCAATCAAATTTTGTGACAGTATAATTTTTAAAGGGCGCTGGTAGCAGATACAAGTGGAATTTGGGTAAACAAGATTGCAAAATTCTAAAGAGCATAGAGGTTCATTTGGATAAAATTTTTAGGCTATTAAATGTTATGGATTATATTATTCAATCTGCAGACCCCAAAAAATTTTACCTCTTTTTATTCAATATGCATTTACTAGCCACCATTTGAGTGCCTCAAATAATTATTATTAATATTTCCATGTTTGTAAAAACATTAGTAACAGTACATTGAAAAAGCACAACTACTGCATGAATAGAGGTTAATGTGTGTCATCCTAGGGCAAAAGTTTGAAAATAATAAAGCACATTTTAAGTTTTTTTTGCCCTCTGAAGCACTCTTTCCAAAAATGTGAACAAAATTGTTCTATTCCTGAGCTACATAAATGACCATTACTAACTAACTTTCCCAATCTTTGAGGTCAAAAAGGGAACAGTTCAGCCTCACAAAAAACATTTTACATGGATTTGCCAAGTTCTCAGATAAGCATGAACACAGATCTACACGAGTGCACAAGCCGATTTGAAAGACACGGGCTACTATGCACAAGACACTCTCACAAGAACGTAGGAAACCTACGAGTGGCAGGAGAGTAACTTAAATGGAACAATTATGTTATTTCAGAAAATATTGGATGCTATAAATCCTGATTATTCTTACAGCAAGTGTGTATTTACTTGACCTTGTGTTCTAATTTCTTTGCTGTAACAACAACCTTAAAGTTAACCTTCCAAACAAAATCACTTTTAACAATAGAACTAAATAACCGCAGCAAAAGAACTAGAGTAACAGCACCTATTTTTTATTTAACTTCAACCTTGTTGGTCACATTTCAACTTCCATATAAATTTAAGCATATCACACATAAATTTGAACAGTTCACTTACATATAAATCTACGGTAGGATGTACATTAGACAGACCACTCAAAGCCCAATGCGCAAAAGAACAAATGTAAAAATTTTGAAGATCAAATGCTCATGGTGTAAAGAAGAGGAAATATAACTACAACAAGCAGTAAAGAACCTGAGCCCAGGCAGTCTCCACGACACACTGGACAGGCATGGCGTAGTCGTGCCAGCGCTCTGCCAGCTCCCCGTCAGCATCGTCTGCGGTGTCAGTGCTGCCGCTGATGCCCCCACACCACTGCCACACCACTCCACTGCCGGGCGGCGAGCGGTGGGGCAGGAACGTGCGCCGTACCTCTTTCCTCTCCCCTTTTTGGTGGAGCGAGTAATTGTCAGAAAAATTAATTCATACTTTTAAAAGAATGAAAAAAAAGAAGAAAATAAGCAGGAGACTTTAAACAATGCAAGCAATGATTTTTTTCTGTTAGAAGTGAAGGGATGATGGTTATAAATGCTGATTTACATGCTATGAGTAATTGTCAATGAATGATGTGCTTGGTCAATCAACTACAATAAACATATCTGTGAAATCCAGAGTAGGTATATACTTGTAATCACAGCAATCATTCATAAGCTTCAAATAACCTCAAAGTAAATAACAAAGGCTAAGTGTATAACAGTTTTTCCTACTTTTATAATACCCATTGTGATGTGAGAGAAGAGTCAGTAAAACCTAAAAATGTTGCACAGCAAGCAAATTCCTATATTACATGCCTAACAAGTGTACTAAAGAATAGAACTATAATTCATTGAGCAAACTTACAAGCTTTTTTGAACATCATATATTAGCCATTACTGCAGTGACAAAAAAAATTGCTCTTCCATAATTAGCATCATTCTTTCAAAGAAGACAAGACCAGTCATCCTCAAGTAACTGATTAACTTTTAAACAATGAGGCTATGTCCCATTTGCCTATACTATTGGAAAAATAGTATAAGCAGGGAAATGAACAGCTCACCAGTTTCAACATCGATCTGTTTCAAGAGAGACATGTTGACAATAATAAACAGTTCACCAGTGCTAACATGGCAAGAGAGACATGTTCACAATAACAAACAGCTCACCAGTGTCAACATGGCAAGAGAGACATGTTCACAATACCAAACAGCTCACCAGTGTCAACATGGCAAGAGAGACATGTTGACAGTAACAAACAGCTCACCAGTGTCAACATGGCAAGAGAGACATGTTGACAGTAACAAACAACTCACCAGTGTCAGCATGAATCTGCTCCAAGAGGGACATATTGACAATAGCAAACAGCTCACCAGTGTCAGCATGGATCTGCTTCAAGAGGGACATATTGACAATAGCAAACAGCTCACCAGTGTCAGCATGGATCTGCTTCAAGAGGGCCAGGTTGACGGTGTAGGGAGCAAGTCTGGGGTCAGCATCCCCAAGCAGCAGCGAGCTGAGGTGCTTGTGGTAGCCTCTCTCCAGCAGCTGGGACACTTCTGGCGAGTATGGCCGCCATGCTCCCTGTCATGTCATGAAATTCCACAAATTGACATTTAACAACGTCATCATTAGGACATATCTGCAAAATGTTTGTGCCATCTAAGGTAAATAAACCAGCATGTTTATTTTTAAAGAAGCAATATGACTTAAATGCCTTGACTGCACTTACTTCAAAATATATTTTTTTTTCAAAATATTACATTTCTAAAGAACTTTTATGAGAAAAAAAAATTTGAGATCTTTCAAATCAGTAACAAGTTAAAATTAATTTACAAAAAATATGACATCTAATTTAGTCTACTGACAACAAATGAGCTCTGAATAAGCAATGATGAGCCAAAATAATAAAAATTGAGGAGCAAACTTCAAATAAAATTTACTAGTTTGGAAATAGTTTATTGAAAAGTTATTCCAATTTCATCAAACTGCATTTATAAAATTATATAGTGTATTTATTGTTCTATGAACTTTAAAAAAATTAACATTTACAGTTGATATGAGATTATTTCAATTGATTTTAGAACATTCAGTCTCTTTTCTGATTGGATTTCAACAGAAGCTAAAAATCATCAAAGCAGCACAAAATAAAGTCAACATTGCAAGTTTAAAAGTTTTTCAAGATAGGTTAGGATATAAAAAGGTCAAATTACTAAGCTGTAAACCAATAAAAATCCATAAATAATCAAAAATAACATTGCTATCATCAAAAACACCAAAGAAAAATTGAATTAGTTTAGATTAAATATATCTTCAAAAGTTCTAACAAAAATGCAATCATTAACTAGAAATTTACAAGTAAAGAAGAAAAAGGGTAAAACCCAGCAAGACAAGCAGCAAAGACTTCACAAAAAGAGATGCTTTTGGAAAATCTGATTCACTTAAATTTATGCCATCAACCAGCTACTCAAAATCATCCATGCAAAAATCTATTTGAATCTTGCATAGTACATGGCTCTAGAATGCAGATAGGATAAGCTAATTTAACCCTTTAACGTCCGAATTTTTGTACTCATATTATCGTTAACACAACCACCGTCACTAAACTGGCGCTGGCATCAGGCAGTCATTGATATCAGGATGGGATAGGAACTGCCACCCGGCAGAGAACTTCAAAGAACACATTAGGGAACTAATTGAACAAGAAATACAATATATTGAGGGTATTTTTGAAAGAGGACACTGGTGTCCTCTGGGGCGTTAAAGGGTTAAGCTATCCTAACCCGACTAAAAACATCTCAAGAGAGGAAGAAAAGAGGCTTCATTAGCATAGGATTAAAGAAATGAAAAATCCACACATAATGTGGGGCCTCAGACTGTGCATGTGAAAATTGCAAATTCAAAAGAAGCTAATGAAAAAAGATGAAAGTTGGAGAAAATAATAGATGGTGAAAAAATATAGCACTGAAATGAAATGAAGATGACCCTAAAAAAATAATAACCTATTTCATAATTCTCTTTCAACTAGAGGAAGGCCTACCTAACCTTCATCTTGGGCCCTCATATATTCTTCTCAGGAGTATTAATTCCTGTAGATAAAGTGGTAGTATCCCTCTGAGAGGGCTGTAGAGTGTAGAATGATGTAGCACTCACCCGACTATTTTGCCACTCCCATACCACAACATAAAGGGTTGATTTTGTAGCAGCAGCCATGAAGATGTGAACAAGTTTTCCTCAATAATGGCACATAGAGAGCTAGTACTGAAAAACAAATAGACTGACAATGCAATGATATATAAGCTTATATTTAAATAATCAAAAACACCATTCAACAAAGAAAGAAACAAATAGAGGGTCAATTTCAAAATTAAAACTTCAACATGAGATAAGACAATAAAAAGTATAATGGATCCTTGCCATATGACATTAATCCGTTCCGGAGTTGGATCGTAAGGCGAAATTGTTGTGTGGCACGCCAATGGCATATCAGCATCTTAGTGACACGGACACCATGACACTGACCAATGGCATATCAGCACCTTAGTGACACCATGACACTGACCAATAGCAGACCAGCATCTTAGTGATGTATGCAGTGATGCATATAGTGACGTACAAGCGTGGTGCGAGGCTTGCAGTCATATGCACGCATACCAATTGCCAAGTTTGAATTTTGGATTTTTTTGGAAGTATGAGAGAAATTGTTGTTGATGCCGAAAGGTAGGAAAAAACATCATGTCTGATGTCTATGAAAAAATATTCTTTAACAGATGACTACATACATTATACTTTAAACAATTCTAATTCAACTCATTACAGTGAATAATGATGGACATGAGAATACTTAAATCTTGAAATTCAGAATTCAAAACCAGCTAGTAAGTTTAATATTTTTACAAGGTCAACATTTATTTTATATTTATTTGCCAATATGATGCATATTTAGGGTCAATATGGAGTTTAGGGGATCTAAGGAAATTATGAATTTTATTCCAAAAAAAGAACCACTAGAACCAATTTAACGTTTTACACGAATGCCATTCTGCTCGCTGATGCATTATTTTCAAATTATTCAACTTTGAAGTTGGCTTTTGCATGCCAAACAGATTTTAATTAATAATGGAAGCTAACCCCCTATTACAAACTTAAACAGATTGGGTCGTGAGAGGGAGCCTCAGTTCTTCTAGTGAAAATTATAAATAAAGGTTCTAACCCATTCATAAGGGTGACGTTCGCTTACATCAGCTCCAAAATGGCAGCGACCGTACCGGGTGGCCGCCATCTTGGAGCTGATGTAAACACAATTGCGGACGTCACCCTGATGGGTGGGTTAGAACCTTTATTTATAATTTTCACTAGCAGAACTGTGGCTCCCTATCACGACCCAACCTGTTTACGTTTGTAATAGGGGGTTAGCTTACGTTATTAATTAAATTCTGCTTGGCACGCTTGCTGCGTTGTTGGAACATCCTGTCCTTTGGCGCAAGAAAGAGAGTTCATGAACGACGCTCCTATAACTTCAAAGTTGAATAACTTGAAAATCAGGCATCAGCGAGTAGAATGTCATTCTTGAAAACGTTTTTAAATGGGTTCTTTTAGCGATTCTTTGGAATAAAATTTTTATTTTCCTTGAATCCCCTAAACTCAATATTGACCATAATTAGTAATAAATATCATAGCAGGCATTTATCTTTCCATCAATATATTCAAAATTGTTTGCTGTTCAATAAAAACTTAAGCAGTAAAAACCAATGCAATTTTCTCTAAAAAAAACATTCATAGCATAGAAGCGTATCTCATACGCATATACTGTTCCAGTAAAAACAATGATACTTAAATATTGTCTGACATATTCAAATATATTCTCATATTAAAATTTCTGCAGACAGAAATTATTTGTCAAGCATTGTCTATATTTTTTCATATATAATAATCTCCTCATTCTATAAGCAAAATACTTATTTGGCTTGCATCTAAATTGAACAAGAAAATTAGAGTTTTAGGACATAAATAGTTTTTTAATTTATATATTTACAGTATGAAAATATTAATTGTAAATCACCAATTATGCACTATTCATTTGCTAGAGCTAAAAAATTCTCATTAATTTCCTTATCAGAAGCAAATAAATGTTGAATGTTAACAGAATATTAGTACTTTGCACAGTAATTTTAGCTAAAATTTGGACATTTCTTGAATGGTTACTTTGTGAAGTCATTTAGCACAATTTCCTAACATCCTATCTTGTAGCTATATGTCTGTAAATACAAGTTACAAGTTTCTGTGTGATATGCCAACTGAGCAGAATGAAGTCCAACAACTTTTAAGGGTAAATGTATAGCGTTGGTCTGTAATCAATTTTCCACTTTTCGGTGTCTAATGGTAGTTAATTAGATCAAAATAAACAAGCTTTTTTCTATGCTCTTTTCATCATAAATGAATATTTTACAAGTTATAGCGGTAAATGACTTGCAGCAACTCCAGTGTTTGAAGCGGAAAGAAATTCATCGATCCCATGGTATGGCAACGCTGCAATGAAGTCTCACTTCCAGCCCGATCGTCATCAAAGACAAAACCAAACCTACCGCTATACCTTGTTAAATACTCATTGGACTAAAAAAAGTGTATAGAAGAAAAGTTGTTTATTTTAATCTTATTACCATGATTCAACCAACAAAAATTAATAAATCAATGAGTAGCCGTTTATTCGATCGCATTCGTCATCAAAGACAAAACTAAACCTACCGCCATAACTCGTTGAATACGCATTTCAAACAGAAAGTGCTTAGAAGAGAAATAGTTTATTTAGATCTAATTACCTATTTTTAGGCACCGAAAAGTTGAAAATCGATTACTGATCAACTCTACACATTTACCCTTTTAAGATCTAAGGTGGATCTTCAAAGAAACCTGAGCAGAAACTGAGCAAGTTTTTCTAAAATATATTTATGATGACTGGTAGATGACAAAAACATCAGGCTTTAACACTACCTAGACTGAAATGTAAACAAGGCTTTAACAGAATATCTTACTGATATTGTTTGAAATAAACTTACAATTTTATAATTATCATTATAATTAGTGAAAGTAAACTTTTAAAAAGCAGTATTATTACACCAAAATTCTGACATGGGGACAATGAGTATTGTTAAGGAGCACCTTGTTTTCACTAACTAATGATTTTCATAAGGAAGTAACCTTTTTTGAATGTGCAATTCTATTTGTACCATTCCTGATATTAATACATGAATTTTAAACCCAGTTTAAAAAATAATATTCAAAACTTAAACTTCGGTTTGAGATCTTTCTCTAAAATAATCGGTACAGAATACACCCTGTGAAATTTAAGTTTGTTACTTGAATTAAACAAAAGCGTAATATGAGGAGCAATAAATTCACAAATTTCATACTAGTATTTTTTTCACTTTCATAAAGCTTCACTCAAACTTGAGCCCTTCTCAAGAAGTTGCGCTTCCCAAGGAAAAATCAAACTTGGGAGAACTATACTGGTGATCCAAATGTATTTTCATTAAACAACACCTACAGTTGTAGAACTTTAGGAGTAATACGAGTGGGTAAAAAAAAATTTGTTCTAAATTTCGAATGTCTCACCGACTTTGCGGACCAAACGACATTGTTCAACAATCGCTAGGCTAATGTTTGTAAACAAACGTAACGTCATGAGTAAAAGTTCTATTATTACTGTTATGAAGCGGGCAATCAGTAGCAATAAATGAAAGTGAAAAGCCTTGGATTTGTTCCACAACATGTGGGTTTATAAATTATCAGACGAATAACTTTGTAGGTGACTTGTTCATAATTCATAATTTTCATTTTTAATTGTTGAACAAATATTCTTTAAAATTCTCAGTTCAGTAATTTGTATTCGCTTGGCATTTAAAAAATTTCATAAATCATTCAATTAGTAGCACAACGTTTGCATAAAATAAATTACATTGCGAAGGTAGGTCAATCTATGAATTGATTTTATAAAGCTTTCTAACTACAATACATGTGATCTAAAGATAGAGTGGAGTAAAACACCTTATAGTACAGATTTCGGAACAAAAAAATCGATATATACACATATCTTGTGCTTACAAAAACAGCGAGTTAGGAAGTAAGTTTATGAAACGAGAACAAAATTAAAAGCAAAATCAAAGCGCTTCGCAACGCTTAAAAAGTCGTATGTGATCGACACCAAAACATTCCTGGCTTCAACCCATCGGCTGTAAGATCAGCACAGCTGTAGGCGCATTGGTGTTGAAGCAGACACAAGGAGGTTAGCGAAGTATTCCGACGAGAAGCAACAAGACGTCCGGATCCCAGAGATGAGAAAAATAGTACTGTAGTACATAAATCGTGCCGTATTACATGTGCTTATCGAGTGCCCTAACTTTGCTGCTGACAGGGAGGACCGTTGCCACCTTTCACACACAGTGTGGTTGCGCATGACAGCTGGTACTCCACGCGCATTACACACTGACATTCTCCGAGCACATTTTATAAATTGCATTTGTAATTCTCTAAATATACTTACGTTATTGTAATTTTGAAAAAGCTCTAGATGAAGCCAAACACGTTATTATTTTCATTCGCGTTAGTGAGCTTCATGAGATTTAGATACACATACCTATCATGAATGTCATTTCATGTCCCTGACTAAAGATCATATACGCTTAATCCATAGTTGTTTCACAACCAATGTAGGAACCTTATATTTCAGGATAATGAAAATGAGACGATAAGTAAATTAATTTACTCATTATTCAGCATAATCAACCTTCATATGAAACTATTCAGGAGTCTTGCAATGCCTTAGCAACAAAGAGTTTGCCGAGCGCCTGGCTGCAGAACTGCGAGAGCTCCTTGCAATAGTTGTTGATCTGACCCGACGTGACGGTGGCGTCGAGGCGCGGCAGCGGGGCGATAGGCTTGAACATCTTGACCAGGTCTTCTTCAGGCAACGGAGGCTCGCCACGAGCTTGCCGTGCGCTGTTCTCCGCCGACTGTAACAATCACGTTAAGCATTGACAATCTAGACAGGAAAAATCACCCACCGAATGCACTTTCAACCCATTTCAGCCCTAATTTTCTTCCGCATATTACCAATATTACAAATACTGTTATTAGGCTGACCAGGTTTAATTAGGTTATTACCAAGATCAGAATGGAGACGGAACTACCATCCAACAGAAAGCTTAAAAAAATTAAATAAGGGCACAAATTTGACAAGAAAAAAATTGTTAGCATTTTTAATGAGTGTGCCACATATTTGGGCAGTTAAGGGTTGACAATTTATAATTCAAGTATGTACTCATATTACCCAGGAAAACATTTTTGTCTGACTTAGGATAGTTTTCAAGCAAATTGACTTTTCATTTCAAATGATCTATCTCTTTAAAACTTAATAGAAGTATTTGAGAACAGAGCAGCTGCTAAATCAACGTGCTTTACTATACTTTTTAACATTCAATAAGCCCGATCCTCGCTTAAGAAAAATATTTCAAGAACAAAGAGACCCTGAGAGTAACTCCTCAAGAAAACTAGCCCTAACCCGTTAACCCTAAATCGACCAACGTCTTTCCCATAGGATATTAAGAAATGACTCACAACGTTCTTATATTCTAATTACTTCTATAAAAAGTGCACACCATCCTGGGTATCATGATAATTTTAGGGAAATTCCTCTATTTTGTTCTAAACCAAAACGATGTTGCTGCTACTGGGTTAATGTTATGAACAAGTATAATTCTATATTACGAAGCACACGCAACACGATGGTACAATGCAAGTTATCTCCTAAAAACCAACCTTAGCTCCATAATATAATGCACCAATATAATACCATGCTGTGAAGCACGCGCAACACGATGGTACAACGCAAGCAATCCCCTAGAAAAGTAGCCTTTATCTCTTTAATGTTATGCGCCAGTATAAAATTACGCTGTGAAGCACGGGTAACACAATGGAACAATCCAACAAAGACGGACACTCACCCTCTTGAGCATGTACTTGTGCTTGTCCATCTGCAGTTTGGACACCTGTCGCTGGTAGCTGTTGAACTTGTTGGCCTCCTGGCTGAGCTCGTCCACGCTCTCCATGAGGCAGCGCAGCTGACGGTCCAGGGTTGACAGGGATCCCAAGTCCAGGAACTGACTCGCTTCGTTCCCGGGCATTTGCTGCACGCAAAGGGAGTGTTATTACTTGAACAGACATGGCTGCTCTTGTGTGTAACCAGTTCTTGGTTAGTCTTTACTGCCTGACCAATTATAATGAGGTTTGTGCCTAGGTACTTGCTGCTCGTGATGTGAACCATAGCTACAGCATAGCCAATAGCGAACAATATTTTTGAGTCAGGCATTCCCTGTTGCAGAAAAGAAAAGACTTGTGAAAAGTAAGATTCAGAGAACATTAGATTATATGGAAGTTTAAGCCTCCCTAACTGCTACAAAAATAGATCGTATCAAAGAGAGGAAGGAGGAAGGCACCATTCAGTATGGAGATAAGGGAATCCAAAATCAATGCAGAAGCTGCATAGAAACAGTAAGTCGAGAAAAAAGTTGATGAAACACAGAGTTGAAGAAAAAAGTACTAGGTGCTGAAAAACAGGACAGCAGTGAATCGAAAAAAATGGTCTTTGAAGCAGCAAAAATAACATTTTATTTACACAAAAAAAAAGACCCAACTCTTAGCTAGGGCCCTCACATTTTCCCCCTGGGAGAGCTAATTGCCATAGACAGAATAGTTGTATCCCTCTGAGGGGATATTCAGAGAACATTTATGAAAACAAAGATAGTCTCAAATCAGAAAGATGCACCTATCCATTTTTTGTGCCAAAGACAAACCACAGATTCCTCGAAATGAAATGCAGTATTCAATCCTATCACAGTTAAAAATCCAGATATTCAAATAACACCAGTCATTAGCTAAAAAGTCATCAATTATGATAGAAATCTATGCATAGCAAACAAGTTCCTTTCAATTAAGTATATCCATAAACAACAACTAACATCCATCAAATAAATTGTTAGCTGCAAGTTATCTCACTTTTGCAGTACACATTTTGATGATACAACCACAAATTTACCTCTCATAAGTTAGCCCCACCATAGCACATTCATGACATGAACCCAAATCATAAGTCCTACAAATTCCCAGCTTTATTAGGACGGATAATCAATCATGCCGAGTACACACCTCATAGAGCTCGCACTGCAGCGTGTTCACGAGGTGGGAGTTACGGATGACCACTTTAATTTCAGTGAAGAGGTTGTCATGGCCGAGCTTGAGCTTGCGCAGCACCTCTGGAGTGAACTCCCGCTCTTGTATCACGTTGATGGCCTCAGGAGTGAGGCGGTACGCCTTCACTGAGAGGAAGCCCCGGGCAGTCTTGATAGGGTCTGAAATACAAAGTACAAAAGGTATTGTTAACATTACTAGTGTACATGGCACATCAAAAATGATGGGATTCAATATTTTCCTTGAAAAAATTTTTCAAATATGGATGGAAAACAAATAACTCCATCCTAGTAGTACCCACAATAAAAATATTTTTGTACTTGTGCACTGGTGAAACTCGTATCACAGATACGGTCATTAAGCATCCTTATAAGCGTGACAGAGACGGCAGAAGCAGGCACCAAACAAAAATATGAATAAATAAATACACCAAGGGTATTATTAGGAAAGACATTCCTAGTTTACATACCGCTAAGAGTGATCTCAGCATTGATGTACAGTATTGGTAGATTTCCATGAAACTAATCAGATTAGAGTGCACGTCAGCCTAACAACCTTCAGTCTCTTGATATAATTTCAGTTACATAGAATCAAATTAAATTGCTGGAGAGGAACCAATGCACCAAGACCTTAACTAAACCAAAACTCCATCAGGCAGCAACGTGGCCACACCTGGTCCGTTTTGCAAAACATTAAAATGCATTCAAGACAGGAGGTTGAACAACTTTAAATCATGCAGACCAGATCACAGTTTGTTTCAGATGTTCAGCCCAGGACTGCAGGAAAACAGGAGTGCAGCGAACCAAAAAAAGATGGTCCATAACAAAACGAAATAGCCTACTCTATTTCAACAAAAGGAAGGCCCAACTAACCTTTAGCTAGGGATCTCAGATATTCCCCGAAGAAGGGCTAATTCTCTTAGAGATAATAGTTGTATCCCCCTAGAGATAATAGAAATGCAATGAAATTTTTCCAAGTATTCAAATCATGGCATGAAGCACACAATCACATTGAAAGGCAGTGAGACAGTGGAAATTACCCAAGAGCATTTAATATACTTAGAAGTATCAAGTGCAAATTAACACTCCTACATACCTCTTATGACTTGAAAATTTCATATACATACTTCAGAACGATTTTAAAAACAAGTCACTTTTCAAAGTATCATCTAAAACACCAAGCATGAAGCTCTTCATCTGGACCCATTTAATAGATAATGGGTTCCTAACCTAGGGATTTTGCATCTCTTGGGAGTGCAAGACAATTTTCCAGGAGGTGTGAGGAAAGTCCAGAAAATACTAGGATATTGGCTATATGTTGCATTTTTACTTCTAGAGGTGCAAGATTCAAATAAATTTTTTTGCGAGTGCAGAGAAAAAAAAGTTTGGGTACCCTTGTACTACATGGTTATTTTTACAGACAACTTAGAGTAGAACTACAAAATCTGAGAGGTGCACTTAGGAACATTGGGCAGGCTCTATGGCACAGAGTGTTAGACCTCAAATAAACATTCACATACTCCATACAACATTTTAGACAAAAAATACTGTAAACAATAACACTGTGCGTTGGACCTCACATAAATATTCAGGAAGTTGAGCAAACTCTGACATTTTAGACAAGGAACATACCATAGACAATGACGACACTCTCCTCTATGCTGGTCTGGTATGAGAACTGTGATTCCATGAGATGCTTCGTGACAAAGTTGCCAAGCTGGCTGCTCTGGTACCAGCCCACAGACAGATGGTCCACATTCACTTTGCGCAAGTGACGCATCATCTCCAGCTGATATTCCTCTGTAGGTGATACGCAATCAATCATGATGGTCTTGCCAGAAAATGAAAAACCCTCCATAATCAACCCACACTGTCCAAATTTAGTCTAATACAAAACTGTGATTCAGAAATTGCACATGCCTTGATAAGTGTGCTTTTAGAAACTTGGATCTTACACAACCTAAAAACACATCTTCAACACACACTGTAAGTGAAAAAGTGTAGGTGGATTAGTGACCCAAATACATCAACCTTGAGCAAAATAACTGAAATAAGGCTTTCAAGGATAGTGCATAATTTTAAAAGTGTAGGTCATGCACATGAATCTTGAGCTAAATAACTATGAAACAGATCATTACTCAAGAAATATAAGCTAATGACACCAAAAATGTGAAGTGTATACTTCAATATCTAAATTATTTTGTATTTGTCACTGATTTTTGGCAAATTACACATTAAACTACTGAGTAACCAAACACTTGCTAGTTAACTAAAACTCAGTATTGAGCTAATCTAAGTCAAAATAGGCATTCAAATATAGCAACTGTACTAATATATAATAAAGTTTTAGACTTCCTTTGCCACAACCAAGATGTTCCAAGAGAGGAAGGATGAAGGCACCATTTAGTATGGAGTTGAGGAAACACAGAATCTATGCACAAGGTGCATAGAAACAGTAAGCTAAGAAAGGAGTTCATGAAAACCAGAAGTTGAAAAAGAAAGTAGTAGGTGCTGGAAAACAGGACAGCAGTGAAACAAAAAAAGATGGTCAGCAACAAAACCAAAACCTGTTCTATTTTAAAATAAAAAAAGCCTACCTAAACCTTTAGCTTGGGTTCTCACATAGTCCTCCCTAGGAGCACTAATTCCCATAGATACAATAGTTGTGTCCCCCTGAGGGGATCAGCTGCTACCAATAAATAGCATGAGTAACTTGTAAAATGTGTAACATTGGCAGAACTGCACTAAATAAGCATGATTAGCATTTAAACCAAAATTTAAAACCTAAAAAATTGAAAAAATTTACCTAAGCCAAAAAATAAGGACCCTCAGATTGAGAGAACTGATGCATGGGTTATGCGATTGCAGTTTAACTAGAGCACACAATACGTGTGACTAACAGTAAAGCAGATGTTGACAGCATCAAGAACAGACTTACCCACATCAAGGTCTTCTGCATGAGTGGGAAAAGGAAAGCAGTTAGTAACTTCCAGGACATCTTTGACCATAAGGCCCAGGAGGACACCTTGTGCGACATCTGTTGACCCAACACCTTCTTCATGGCAGTGCTTGATCAGCTTTAGCAGAGCCTGCAAGCAAAAATATGACATTACTTGCCACTGCTAAAAAGTATTTCATAAATATCAGGCTTTAAAGCTAAAATATAAGTAGATAAAGATTAAAACAAAGACAAATTATCAAATTCATTAATTAGACTCTGCCAAAAAATGTATTCCATGAATTTCAAGTTTTAAGGCTAAAATACAAGTACATAAAGACTTCAGTAAGGTTAAAGTAAATTTACTAATTTAACTGAAACCAAGCCTCAGAATGTCTAAACATCCCTCCGTCTTGAACAAATGATAAATTTAAGAAGAAAAGTAAAATTTATGAGTCAATACAATGCACAGCAAACCCAAGCATATTGAACTACTCTTTGGGCTAAGATTACCTGAAGAGCCATATCAAAATTGCTTCCACGTCCACGAAATGCCGAAAGAGCCATATCAAAACTGCTGTTAATGCTATTCTGTTATTAATGCTATCTCTCAAAAACTAAGCATTTGCGCGCACAATATCATTTGTGTAAAACGTCTAAAAATGTCTCCAATTACCCAAATGTGGCAACAAAATATTCAAAATTGTAGACATTCAATTTATATTGATCCTCGTTATTCTATTTAAAAAAACAATTTATTTTGACAATGTATGATCCAATTTTATTAAACAAGTATTATCATTGCTTTCACAGCCAGAGCAAATAAACAGAGCAGGGATGGAAAAAATACTGGGTTTTAAAAAAAAACATGTTTTTTTTTGAGGGTTTTATTATTTTTTTGTAATACTTGTTTTGTTTAAAAAAAAGTTATTCACACCGCTCCAGTTGCCTCAATTTCAATTTATATATACACTAATGCATAGAGACATAGCTGTACAGTCTGCAAAGATATAAGATGTGCAAAGAGAATTGCTATGCTTGTCAATTCATAGTAAGTTGTTTTGGCAGCACACAGGCATAAGCCATGTGAGAGGGAAGCACCATGCAGATCTGAAGTAACCACCACAAGCAACTTGAAGACAGCTGCATATCACTTAACCGCCATGCTGTTAACAACTTAACATTGTACTGTGTGAGCTCCAGTGCTTAGCAGTGCAAGTCAAGTCAGGCAACCACACTGATACATGTTGTGACATGCAAATACATATAAAGAGTATCACTACTACTGTCAATTCTCCAGTCGGTTAGTCAATTGCACTTCAGCCGCTATGCTGTGAACGTCAAATGTTTGTCGTGTGTGCTCAGTGTGCCGTGTTCTTGCTCTCATTTATCCAGATCTCCCCTCGACCCCGTTGCTATTAGTAATTGTTTGAGTCCGTAGTGTATTTAATGATTTTTATCTCTCAAAATTTCCTAGTAATTAATAGTAAACATCTTTGGAACTTGGCTATGTATATAATTGAAAAATTTTTTATTTGCAACATAGACATAACTCAAAAATCAGTGTTAGACTTGATTGTGATCTGTTCTATTTGCAGATAATGTTTCTCAATAGCCACAAAAAATTTCAATTTGCTGTTATTGCTAGTGATTATGTAATGCTGCCTCTCACAAGTGGAAGGAAGAGTGCTCCCAAATGGGATGATGTGGGTGGAATTGAAAATGATACAACTAAAGAGTCAACATTGAGTCAAATACACTCACGGAAATTTTAAATTCTATTCCCAAGAATCACTCAAGGAACACATTTAAGAACATTTTACAGAACTGACATTTTGCCAGCTGATGGGTGATTTTGAAGTTAATAAACTTTCAAAGTCATAGAAACTTTGCATATAACAGTGAAGAAATGGACATATAAATATGCTGTAATTTCATATTGACATGATGATGAGTTAGATTAGGCTAGGTAATGTTAGGATAGTTGAATGAACTAGCCAAAAATAGCTTAACTTAACTATACCGACACGGATGGTTCCCGCCAAAATACTGCGTGTGTTCCAAAAATGCAGGTACCACAGAGCCGACTATATAATGTTATTCTTACATGAACGTAATTCACGTTATATCTTGAAAATGATGCATCAGCAAGCAAAATGTCATTCCTGTAAAACGTTTTTAAATGTGCTCTTTTACCGATTCTTGGAAACCAAATTTATAAATTCCGTGACAGCACTAAACTCAATATCGACCAACTAATGTCATATGGAGACATTGTCAAATGACTACAAGTAAAAAAATTGGGCATGTGAGGCTTCATTTGAAAAAAAGTGTCCATTATCAAATAGATGATAGAGAAGAGGGTGAAAGCTCAACAATGCCAACCCCTTATCTAATAGACCAAAAGGCTGCCTTATCAAAGACTATGAATGTCTCAGTAGTAGCAGTCTAGAACAGGAAAAATTCAGAAGTCTCTATAGAATCAAATAGTCTAACTACATTTGTTTCTTCTGAGTTTCCTTTTTTTTACTTTGGAAATGGAATTCATAAAAATATATTAGTCCCTCCATATTTATCTGCCATTAAGGTTTTTCTAATTTGATTGGTATAGGGTTATTTTTTGTTTTTCAATGTTTCTTGCCCTAGTCATGCACATGACTTAGATAAATTTTTTGAGAATATAAATATATAGCCCATTTTGATCCTATAAGCTTGTTAACTAATGAAATTTGAATAATAATAAAAAACAAAAATCTACTATTTAGTGGGATTTTTTTTGGATGTTTTTTGGTCAATATGCAGTTTAATGCGCTCACAGAAATTAAAAATTTTGTTCCATAGAATCACTGAAAAAACATTTAAAAATGTTTTACATGAATGACATTCTGCTCACTAATGCATTTTTTTCGAGTTACTCAACTTTTAAATTTTCGTGTTCCATAGCAGTTGCGTGCTTGAGCTGGCGCTGTTAGAGTAAGTTTGGGTACTTCGTAGTTTATTATTAGCCGACCCTGTGGAGCCTGAACCCACTTCTAGGATGTTTTAGTTAACAACACTATCAAGGTTATCACCCAAAAATATTAGCAAGACTGAAATAATGAATACTTAAATCTACGGTATTCACTCCTGCGGTTATGCTAATGTTCTACGGTGGCCGCCATATTGAAACTGATGTCAAATGCATATCAATTTCAGTATTCACTATCCCAGTCCGGTTATCACTTTTGGGGGTTAATGTGGAGTATTTGTCAGTTCGCAATAGTTAATTTTTTCGTGCCTAAATGTAGTTAATTAGATCAAAATAAACAAGTTTTCTTTCACGCGCTTTCACTCGCAAATGAGTATATTATGAGTTATAGCGGTGAATTAGTGACAGCAACTCAAATGTTTGAAGCAGGAAGTAATTAATCAAGCGCAGCATTTGGCAACACTGCAATAGAGTCTCGCATTCAACGCACTCGTCATCAAATACAAAACTAAACCTACCGCTATAACTCGTTAAAAACTGATTTCACAAAAAAAGTGTATGGAAGAGAAGTAGTTTATTTTGATGTTATTACCATGATTCAAGCAACAAAAATTTGAAAATCTATGAGTAGCTGTCTATTAGAGCGCATTCGTCATCAAAGACAAAACTAAACCTACTGCTATAACTTATTAAATACTCATTTGCGAGTGAAAGTGCACGGAAGAGAACTTGTTTATTTTGATCTAATTAACTATGTTTAGGCACTAAGAAGTGAAAAATCAAAGACTGATAAATCCTCCACATTAACCTTTTTGGGTGATAACCTTTATCGTGTTATTAACTAAAAGATCCTAGAAGTGGATTCAGGCTCCGCGGGGTCAGCTATAATAAATTACGCCATATATTGCAAAAACAACTTTTACCCTCGCTCCGCCCAGTTGCGGCATTGTTGGAACACGCTCTGCTTTTGCACGGGAAACCCATTTGATGAGCGCCGTTCCTATAACGTCAAATTTAAATAACTCAAATATAAAGCATCAGTGAGCAGAATGTCATTCTGGGAGGACATTTTTAAACGTGTTCCTTTACTGATTCTTCGGAACAGAATTTTTAATTTCGGTCAATGTTGGGTTTAAAGCGATCACGGAAATGAATAATTCTGTTCGTAAGAATCACTAAAGGAACGAATGTAAAAACGTTTTACATGAATGACATTCTGCTTGCTGATGCGTTATTTTCAAATTAATTCGACTTTGAAGTTGGCTTTTGCACTCCAAAGGACAGGATGTTCCAACAAAGCAGCGGAAGCAAAGCCAAGCGGAATTTTATTAATAACGGAAGCTTATCCCCTATTACAAACATAAACAGGTTGGGTCGTGAGAGGGAGCCATAGTTCTTCTAGTGAAAATTATAAATAAAGGTTCTAACCCACCCATTAGGTTGACGTCTGTAATTGTGTTTACATCAGCTCCAAGATGGCAGCAACCGTACCGGGTGGCCGCCGGGTGGGTTTCCTTTGGCCCGCGAAAGCCAACTTCAAAGTTGAATAATTCAAAAATAATGCATCAGCGAACAGAATGTGATTTTTTCAAAACGTTCTTAAATGGGTTCCTTTAGTGATTCTTTGGAATAAAATTCTTCATTTCTGTGATTGCATTAAACCCGACATTGGCCTTAATTTCTGTGAGCGCGTTTAACTGCATATTGACCATTTTTTTTTTGCTAACCCTAAAACAGAGGATGAGCCTATGGTAGCCAAAAGCAAAATGTCATAAAATTAGCCATTTTGACAAAACTGTCCTACAAAATCACTTTTCAAATAATACATAGAATAAGGACACCGCCTGGGTAAAAAAAAAAGTCCGTTATTTACGGATGGATTTCTCTGAAATTGTCACAGTAGGTGTGAAACGATGCAAAGATCATTTTTTACCTGGACAAAATTTTTGTATCTGCTCTGGATTTTTTTTTATTTTTGAAAAATATGGTAAAATAGTTTTTTTTTCAAATCTGTCTTCTAAAATTTTGAAGTTACAGAACCAGTACTTCGTTTTTAGATTGCTTATATGTCTATATAACCATACGCAATAGGGAATTTCGATAACTTCTTTTTGTGGATTTTGGGAACTTTTTTTAAAAAAAGGTGACCTTTTACTTCAAATTTTTTTTTTCATGTGTAATTTTCTAAATAATAGATGTATCAAAAAGTTCTATTGCATATGGATACACCTTGCTAAGCCCTATCGAATGGTGTATAAACCATTCTTGTAGCTCTAAAATTGTGGAAGAAGATACATTTGAGAAACCAATTATCAAGTTTCCCTAAAAACATTTTTTCACAAAAAAAATTGTTTTTCTTCTTATCTTTTGAACTATCAAGTTTTCAACAATGAACTCTTGAGCTTTTGTAGCTCTTTTCAAGCCCTTTTGATTGATATAATTTACATTGCTGTAGCTCTGAAACTCTAGGAAAAAATCAGCATCAAAAGACAATACGTGTAATTCTTCAAAACAACCACTTTTTTGAAACAATGAAAATTTTTTGGGCCAAAATAAATTTTTTTTCAAGTCAACTTCTTTCTTTTGTAGCTCTTTTTAAGCCCTTTGGATTGGTGTGCTTGCCATAGCTGTAGCTATGATATTGCAGCTGTCATTGAGCTATGAATGAAAGCAGCGGTATCATACATACAGCAGAACAGCTAAATTCTGAAATTGTCAAAAATTCTAAAAAAATATTTAATCAGCGTTAGAATGTTATGTTTGAATAACGAAAGCACTTTGAGGAGCCCATGAACGAACTGTACTGCCATTGCCGCAGAGAAACACGCTCAATTGACGCCCGATAATGAGGGGGAGGGGGGGAGGGTTCAAAGTCACGCCACCCCCATAACTTTTCCCCCTCTGGGGGGCGTACCATTCGGAGTGGACGTAAGCAGAGAGTACCAATAGAAGCGCAAGAAAATCCTCTATAAGAAGCATATAACAGAAAATCAACACTAATCCCGATTTCTACCCAGACGGTGTCCTTCAGATCACCCCAGATAGAGAACATTTTTCGTCCAATTCATTTGAAAATTGGCCAGTATATGTCTTTTGTGAAAGAAAACCTTTTTTACTCGTGTCATTGTTTTGATTTAGGCCTTATTTTTTTACAATAAATGTATTTTTTGGTATATTTTTATATTTCAGACTGAAACTCCTTCAGTTTTGACGCTAGAACAAAAACAAAGACAGTTTTAGAATCCTTGAACATTTTTTAACAAACTCAAATTCAGCTTTTTTTCAAATTCAAATTTTTTTCGTATTTTTTGAAATTTCAAAAATCAGCAACAATATTTTGAGTTTAGAGCTATATATTTATTCAAAGAATTTGAATTTGAAAAACGCTGAATTAGAGTTTGTTAGAAATGTTTCAAGGATTCTAAAACTATCTTTGAATTTGTTCTAGCATCAAAACTCAAGGACTAGTTTCAGGTTGAATGTTGAAAGTTAGAAGTGTTGGGTGGAAAGACACCGTCCCCCATATTATGAGATCATGGATGATACTGGGATTATTGCTGCAGTAGGAAGTGTGGGAGTTCAGGTACATCCTGTGAAAAAATGAGACTCGTAGTTTACTCGTTCGCCCGCTACGGGGATTTAAAAAGTGGAGGGGGGGGGCGGGGTGGGGGGAAGAGGTGGGGGGAAGGGGTATTTTATCATGTTACACTTCCCTAGTGATGCAAAAAAAAACGGTTTTATTTGATTGCGTTTTTTTTTTTTGCAAAAAAACGTGTTTTTTATGTTTTTTTTTTTGTTTTTTTTTGTTTTTTTTTTGTTTTTTTTTTGCACACCTAAATTTTGTTAAGTATATGTCTGGGGGTTTTTTTTGGATACCCAAAATATATTTATATCCATGTTTTTTAGTCATTTTATTGTTATAAAAACATCAAAAAGAAACCATACAGTAAAAGTGGTGGCAGATAACCCACAATTACCTAGAGGCGTCTAAGAGGAACAGCAGCTCCGGAGCCACAGAACTTATATTGATGGGGTCAAAATTCAGAGCTTACTATCTCTACTATGTCTGATTTTATTTTCATGTGACCAAAAAATCAGACTTTGCAGATATAATAAGCTCTGAATTTTGACTCCATCAATATAAATTCTGTGGTAAGTTCTGTGGTTCCTGATGTACCTTTTAGACTCCTCAAGGTAATTGTGGGTAATCTGTAACCACTTTCACTGTATGGTTTCTTTTTTATGTTTTCATTACAAAAAATGACTAAAAACCATAGATAATATATTTTAGGTGACCAAAAAAATTGGCTGTTTTTTTTAAAACATGTTTTTTACAAAAAATTCTGACTAATAAAAATGAATATTAATATATTTTCTGGTACCAAATATAACCATGCTGTTTTTTTAACAAGATTAGATTATAAGTTAGTTTAAGCCTCCCTAACAGCTACAAAAAAAAGAGCGTATCGAAGAGAGGAAGGAGGAAGGCACCATTTAGTATGGAGATGAGAGAATGGGCAATCTATGGAGAAAGGTCATAGAAACAGTAAGATGAGAAAGAAGTTCGTGAAACAAGATCAAAGTTGAAGAAGAAAGTAAGTGCTGAAAAAACAGGACAGCAGTGAACCGAAAAAAGATGGTCCGTAACAAAACAAAAACATATTCCATTTTAACAAAAAAGAAAGCCTACCTAACTTTGAGCTCGGGCCCTCACATTGTCCCCCTGGAAGCGCTAATTCCCATAGATACAATAATTGTATCCCCCTGAGGGAGGTTTTTTCTTATTTTTTTACAAAGAATCATGATTAAAAACAATATATTTTATGTGACCTAAAAAGCCCCATGCAGTTTTTAAAAAAAAAACATATTTTTTACTAAAAAAATCAGGACTGAAAAAACATTAATAATATATTTTTGAGACCAAAAAAATGTTTTTGTACTAAAAAAATCATGACTAAAAAAACATGAATACATATATATATATATATGAGACCTAAAAAACACCATGCTGTTTTCTTAAAAATATGTTTTTTTACAAACAATGATGTATAAGAAAACCTGGATATGAATATATTTTATGTGACCAAAAAACCATGCTGTTTTATTTTATGTATTTTTCATAAAAAATCGTGTCTTAAAATCATGGATATTAACATATTTATGTTACCAAAAAAATCATTGTTTTTTTTAAAACATGTTTGTTTTATTAAAAAGTTATTATTATTCATTTTTTGGTCATGAATTTTTTGTAAAAAAAACACCCCCTCAGGGGGATACAATTATTGTATCTATGGGAACTAGCACTCCCAGGGAGACAATGTGAGGGCCCAAGCTGAGAGTTGGGTAGGCCTCCTTTTTGTTGAAATAAAAGGTTTTTGTTATGTTGAGGACCACCTTTTTTCGGTTCACTGCTGTCCTGTTTTTCAGCACCTACTACTGTCTTCTTCAACTTTGATCTTGTTTCATAATCTTCCTTCCTCTCTTTGAATCGCATTTGTTGCTGGGTAGGGAGGCTAAAACTAATGACTAATCTAATCTGTAAAAAAACATGGATATTAATTTATTTTATGTGACCAAAAAACCATGCTTTTTGAAAAAAGATTTTTTACAAGAAACATGAGTGTTATCAAATTTTATCTGACCAAAAAATATGACCTTTTAAAAACCATGTTTTTTTCACAAAAACTCATTAATATTCATGTTTTTTAGTCATGATTTTTTTGGTAAAGAAAACATGATTTAAAAATCACCAGCATGGTTTTTTTTGGCACATAAAATATATTAATATCCACATTTTTTAAATCATGATTTTTCTGTAAAAAATGTTTTTCAAAAAAAGAGCATGGTTGTTTATGGTTAAATAAAGTATATTAATATCCGTGTTTCTTAGTCATGACATTTTTGTAACAAAAACATTCAAAAAACAGCATGGATTTTTTAGTCACACAAGATATATTAATATCCATTAGAACCTTACCAGGTCTTAGAATAAAATATCCACAAAGAATCTATTCACTCTATAAAACCTTTCGGAGACTAGCTCCATCCTCAGTAAGTCATTCAGTCAAATGTTTTTCAAAGGAACAGTGAAAATTCATTGTGCATTTCTCCAAATTTTACTGAATGACTGAGGATGGAGCTGGTCTCCGAAAGGTTTTATGGAGTGAATAGATTCTTTGTCGATATTTTATTCTAAGACCTAGTACAGTTTTAATAAACATGATTTCAATATTAACAGCATTCTTTGTTTATAAGTTTCTAAAGACAATTCGATTAAAAAAAAATAACTTTCCTGATATTTATATCCGTGTTTTTTTAGTCATGATTTTTTTTAAATGTTTTTTTAAAAAAACAATCTTTTGGTCCCATAAAATATAATAGCCATGTTTTTTTAGTCAAGATTTTTCTGTTAAAAAACAATGTTTAAAAAAAACAGCATTGGATTTTTAAGGTCACATATATATATCAATATCCATGGTTTATATTCATAACTTTGTATATATAACATTTTTTTTTAAAAACAGCATGGTGTTTTAGTCACATCTCTATCAATGACCATAAGTAAAGATATGTTATTATAAAACACCATGTCAGGAGTTGGAGGTCATGCACATGTATTGTAAAATAAATGAAATATCAAAGCATGAAGCTGCAGAAAATGAAAAATTTCATAAAACCATGGAAAACCATAAATTAAGAAGTATGCTGTTTTATTTTGTAATTTGACATGAAAACAAATAATGTAATATGGTTCTTTTTCTTGCTGAGTTATTTTCAGACAAAATATTTAAAAAAAAACCAAAATATCCATGTTTTTTTTTGGCCACGGTTTTTTTGTAAAAAAAACGTGTTTTTTTTAAAAAAAAAAACGGCATGGTTTTTTTTGAGTCACATCTCTACACTTCCCCCATGGCACTTCTTTCACGGCTTGACGTTGCTATGTCATCTCCTATGTCTCTGTATTACTTTATAATTATTTCAGGGGTCTAACCTAAACCAAAAATTTTAAAAAATTTTTAATTACATTTGTTAATGTTTCTTTGTTTTGCTTATAATGTAAACAATGGACTTAAGGTTTCAAAATGCTTCTTCTCCTACAGTTTTTAAGCTACAGTAATGATTTTGGTATCATTGGATGCGGAAAAACAGGGGCTTTTCAAAAACTTAATGGGTTTTTCACAATAAATTTATGTTTAAAAGATATGTCATGAATCCGCATTTTTTGGATGAAATTTTTTTTTCACATTTTTTTACTTTTCACTCATTTTATTGAAAATTGGGAAAAAACCATCTAAGTTTTTGGAATGTCCACATCTTTCCAAATTCAATGATGCCAAAATCATTACTGTAGCTCAAAAACTGCCGGACAAGAAGCATTTTGAAACCCCCCCCCTAAATAATCGCTTTCTTCAATTTCCCATTTTCTTTTCAGGAAAATCGCACTTTATCATAGAAGACAATCGATTCTTATTTGCATTTCCTATCAGCATACCAAATTTCATTTATCTAGGTTCAATAATAAAGAAAAAGTTTTGTATAAGGGACGCTGTCCATAAGCAAAAAACAAAATTTTTTGTTGAAGTGTAATATAATGAACAATATATGTAATTGAATGCAGTTTTAATTTTTATGTTGATAAGTTCCATACATAACTTCATATTCACACTAAAATTGTGATTTCCAAAATGAAAAACAAAAAAATTTTTGGTAAATCTGAAGGAGATGACAGTTGTCAATTTTCCACTTTTTGGTGCCTGAACCTAATTAATTGAATCAAAATAAACAAGTTTTCTTCTATTCTTTTTTTGTCTCAAATGAGTATTTTACGATTTATAGCGGTAAGTTTAGTTTCGTCATTGATAACGAATGCGCTCGAATAAACAGCTACTCATCGATTTTCGAATTTTTGTTGCTTGAAACATGGTTATAACATCGAAATAAACAACTTTTATTCTATACACTTTTTTCGTCAAATGAGTATTTAACGAGGTATAGCGGTGGGTTTGGTTTCGTCTTTCAAGACAGAGCGCTGGAAGCGAGACGCCATTGCAGTATTGCCGTACAACTCGATCAAAGAATTTCATTCCGCTTCAAAGACTGGAGTTGCGGTAAGTCATTTACCGCTATTACAAATAAAATACTCATTTGAGACAAAAAGTGCATAGAAGAAAACTTGTTTATTTCGATCTAATTAACTATGCTAAGGCATCGAAATTTACAAAATCGACAACTGTCATCTCTTTCAGATTTACCAAATTTTTTTTTTATTCATATGAAATTTGACTAAACACAATTGATTCTATTCATTTTATTTATTTAGACCTTAGTTTTTGAAAAAATTTGGGTCAATGTGAAGTTTAATGCAATCACGGAAAATATGAATTCCGATCTTAGGAATCACTAAAGGAACCCATTAAAGAATATTATATATGAACGACATTCTGCTCGCTGATTGCCCGTAGCGCCATAAAATTTTAGGACAGAATAGTCCACAAACTAAGGGTCCTTTTCCAACAAAAACATTAGAAATGACCCCCGGACCGACAGGAGCCTGCGATGATCTCCTTAAATCAACAGGAATAGAATAACCAAAAAGCAATGAATGAGTCATTATACATTTTAGTTATAAATAGTCTGTTAATTAAAATCAAACAATCAGAATTCAATCATCAACAAATAAAGATCTGGTTCAATGAAGTATGTCTATTTCACACTCAAAATCAGTTGGTTAGATTATAGGATGAACACTATAATAACTTGCATAAGAAGTTTATACACCTAGTAGAATATTAAGAAATAATTTGGTAAATCTGAAGGAGATGACAGTTGTCGATTTTGTAAATTTAGATGCCTTAGCATAGTTAATTAGATCGAAATAAACAAGTTTTCTTCGATGCACTTTTTGTCTCAAATGAGTATTTTATTAGTTATAGCGGTAAATGACTTACCGCAACTCCAGTCTTTGAAGCGGAAAGAAATTCTTTGACCAAGTTGTATGGCAATACTGCAATGGCGTCTCGCTTCCAGCGCTCTGTCTTGAAAGACGAAACCAAACCTACCGCTATACCTCGTTAAATACTCATTTGACGATAAAAGTGTATAGAAGAAAAGTTGTTTATTTCGATGTTATTACCATGTTTCAAGCAACAAAAATTCGAAAATCGATGAGTAGCTGTTTATTCGAGCGCATTTGTCGTCAATGACGAAACTAAACTTACCGCTATAAATCGTAAAATACTCATTTGAGACAAAAAGTGCATAGAAGAAAACTTGTTTATTTTGGGTAAATGTTGAGGACTCGACCATAATCGATTTTCCACTCTTTGATCAATAAAGATTGTTGATGAGACCAAAATAAACAAGTTTTCATCAATGCACTTTCCGGCGGAAATGAGTATTTTAAAAGTTAAGCCATTAAATGAGTTACCGGAACTACATTGTGCATCACCCTATTACAAACGTAAAGAGGTTGGGTTGTGAGGGGTAGCCACAGTTCTTTTAGTTTTATAATTTTCACTAAAAGAACTGTTGCTACCCCTCACGACCCAACCTCTTTACGTTTGTAATAGGGGGTTTGCTCTTCGTAGGCTTGGTTGGCACGCGGGAACGCCTGTTTACTTTCACGTCGGACCGCGCGGTATATTTTTCCCCGCCTCAAACACTGGAGTTACGGCAACTCATTTAATGCCATAACTTTTAAAATACTTATTTCCGCCGGAAAGTGCATTGAAGAAAACTTGTTTATTTTGGTCTCATCAACAATCTTGGTAAATCTGAAGGAGATGACAGTTGTCGATTTTGTAAATTGCGATGCCTTAGCATAGTTAATTAGATCGAAATAAACAAGTTTTCTTCTATGCACTTTGTGTCTCAAATGAGTATTTTATTAGTTATAGCGGTAAATGACTTACCGCAACTCCAGTCTTTGAAGCGGAAAGAAATTCTTTGATTGAGTTGTATGGCAATACTGCAATGGCGTCTCGCTTCCAGCGCTCTGTCTTGAAAGACGAAACCAAACCTACCGCTATACCTCGTTAAATACTCATTTGACGAAAAAAGTGTATAGAAGAAAAGTTGTTTATTTCGATGTTATTACCATGTTTCTAGCAACAAAAATTTGAAAATCGATGAGTAGCTGTTTATTCGAGCGCATTTGTCATCAATGACGAAACTAAACTTACCGCTATAAATCGTAAAATACTCATTTGAGACGAAAAGTGCATAGAAGAAAACGGTAAATGTATAGTGTTTGACCATAATCGATTTTCCACTTTTGGACCAAGAAACATTGTAGATGAGACGAAAATAAACAAGTTTTCTTCTATGCAATTTCCTTTGGAAATGAGTATTTTAGGAGTGAGAACGGGAAATGAGTTACCGTAACTCCAGTATTTGAGGCGGGGAAAAATAGACCGCGCGGTCCGACGTGAAAGTAAACAGGCGTTCCCGCGCGCCAACCAAGCCGACGAAGAGCAAACCCCCTATTACAAACGTAAAGAGGTCGGGTCGTGAGGGGTTGCAACAGTTCTTTTAGTGAAAATTATAAAACTAAAAGAACTGTGGCTACCCCTCACGACCCAACCTCTTTACGTTTGTAATAGGGTCATGCACTATCGAGTTCCGGTAACTCATTTAACGCCATAACTTTTAAAATACTCATTTCCGAAGGAAAGTGCATTGAAGAAAACTTGTTTATTTTGGTCTCATTAACCATCTTTCTTGATCAAAAAGTGGAAAATCGATTATGGTCAAACACTATACATTTACCAAGAAAACTTGTTTATTTTGATTCAATTAATTAGGTTCAGGCACCAAAAAGTGGAAAATCGACAACTGTCAAGTCCTTCAGATTTACCACAATCTTTATTGATCAAAGAGTGGAAAATCGATTATGGTCAAGTCCTCAACATTTACCTTATTTTGATTCAATTAATTAGGTTCAGGCACCAAAAAGTGGAAAATTGACAACTGTCATCTTCTTCAGATTCACCAATAATTTATTACAAAACAAGGAAATTATTTCACATCTTTTACGTTATTGCTAATTAATATGGCTGATTGGCTCTTCAAATATTATATTAAAACAATTACATCATCATACCATTATTACTATTTCAATTGCAAAATGATTTCCAACAGCATTCAGTGATTACAGCAACAATCAAATAAGAGCAAATGTGGTTTTACAATTAATCAAATTCAACGTGAGCAGCTCGTAAATTTACCAAGTATGAACCAAGTTAGCTGGCCATACAAAGTATTTCACATCATGTGCAAAATATAGTTTTTGTAGTATACACAGAGATATGAACCCAAAATTATAATTTGAATCCTCGTTCAACAATAATAATTATCTATGGCAACACATTCAAAAAATTAATAAGCATGAGCATATACCGAAGCTGGATTGAGTTTATTCTCACCGTATAACACCACAAAGTTAGATAGTAGATCCCACCGTTCGTTTCTACTTACCAGTCCTTCAAGTTGAACTGAATTGATCACACAGGATTTGTGGTTAAAGTTATCCTTCATTCGAGACATTTTAATGTTATTTTAGTACAAATGTAGCTCAATATTAAACTACAGGAATAGGACACCTTCAGACACAACGTGAGCTTCATGAATGAGAAAGCCAAATTATCGAGCACTAGAAGATAGTTTTAAAGGTGAAAATTACGAGAGGCTGACGTACAAAAAAAGCGATCAGTTTTTCTTCAAATTAATGCAACATGTTTAGCTAGCATGGTAATGCTACGATCCTGGCTCCAGTAAAAAGCTTTTAATAGCCTTAATTCATTTTTTATGACTAGAATAACGAATTTATGCAAAAAAAATCAGGAAAAAGAACGAACAAAACTTGTCGAACAAAATCACTCAATGTATTTATTTACCTCTATGAAGATGTTGAACAATTTTATAAATATAAGAAAATCAATAAAAGTGGATTATTCTGTCAATAAAAAAAAATAATTTGAAAAAATTTAAAACACATTTTGCTTGTGAAAATTTTTTATGGTGAAATACCCAATTCTCATTTATATATTATAGGAGTTTCTCATACAAAAACCATAATAATTATAATAACGAGTAAGCTGCAAGTTTTTGAATATATATACGTACAATATAAATATTGTTATGTTTTGGAGAAAAAATAAAAGGCAGTTTGTTTCCCAAAACAGTTTAAACAGGAAATATTTGAAACATTTTTTTTTAAACATCCTAACATTAATTATTAGTTGTTGCTTACACATGGGTATAGTAACACCAATTTCAATGTTTAAACAAAAATGACTGAGAGAAATACACAAAAAATGCGTTCCTTTCCATGCGATAAGATTTTGCTATGAGCAATAATCAAATAAAAGCAAATGTGGTTTTACACTAAATCGAATTTACAATGCGCACAACGAAAAAAACCAAGTATGAACTAGTTGGCCGCAGTAAACATTTCACATCATGCGCAAAATAGAGTTTTTATAGTATACAGAGAGATGAACTAGATGTGATATGAACTAGTAATATGAGTGATTGATGTTAGGGCGATCCCGGCGCTGGTGGCGATTTTCTCTGTTGGGTATAGGGGAAAAATTCCAAGCACAATACCCCACTCTACCCAGGTGTCTGAAATGGGTACCGGTCTTGACCGGGGGAAAGCGTAATGGCGTCCTGGCGTTAGTTATAAGGCATTTGAAAATCCAATGTATAAGGTGATATGTATCAGGCTTGAAATTGGAAATAAAGCATCCGTAGATGCCTGTTAGGGTTTGGGGGAGTATGCTAGTTATCCGCTTCCAAACCCTAATCAATCACTCGATAGTATTCTTAAACCGTGAGAGAAGGGTAATAAGGCGAGGGAACTCAGCTCGGTCTTTATTCGGAGGAACGCCAGGCTGACTGGCGGTGAGCTTGACTGGAAGATTTTCTCTAGGTGAGCCTCTCCGTCCCAGCTAGGTCCAGCGCGCGATGGTGTCGGCAGGATGTAATGAGTTGTGTTTTGGGAATTTATATAAGCCCAATTTAGACTACTAGTAGCATACGCCTTTGAAAAACCCGTGACGTTTGGTGGTGTCACTTTAAGGTATCAGTTCTATTAATCCCAAGCTGGACAAGCGAGTTATCGTAGTCGAAGCAGGTAGTTTAGCTAGCCGGGAAGTGGAGTCTTAGGCTTACTAGCTTCAAAAATAACCCATATGAATTGCAAAGGGAATAGATTGTAAATGGGAAATCTCAGGCCCAGGGAGTGTGTGTGTGGTGGCGTTTGGCGATGTCGTTGAGGTTCTTCAAAAGTCGAAAACGCTGGATGAGCAGTCTGTGTAAGTCTGATTGTCCGCTGGGGTGAATTGACGGGCAAAGACTACAACATCTCTCGACAAGTAAATTTGAGCGACTATCAGAGGGATAATGATGACAATTTTTGGTTAACTCAGCTTTTTCCTGCCGTGTAGTTTATTGAAGGAAAACCAAGGAGAACTGGCTTGGATCTTGATCTCGGAGAGCTTGTCTAGGTGGGCAATCCGTGCCGGAGAGCCAGGCTGGCGTTGGCGAAGGCCGTCACGCGATGGAGTAGGCAGGGTGAGTGAGTTGTATTTGGGAACTTGAATTAGGCAATTTGAGATAATTGAGCGAGGGTCAATGACGTTACTCAGGTAGAGCTAATGACTCAAAATAAGGTGAGGTGTGAGCAAGTTAAATCCGGCTCATGTGAGCAGAAGCAAGTCGGCACATTAGCACATTAGCACATTAGCAGGAGCAAGTTAAGTTACTGCTCATATTAGCATAGCATACTAGGATACTGGTAAGCCCAGGTCCTTAGCATTTAGCATATTATGTCACAGCTCATATTGGTAGGAGCAAGTTAAGTCACAGCTTATGTGAGAATAGCATTTAGCATGGCACTCAGGAACCCAGGGAGATTCAAAACTGTGAGTGTTGTGTGTATGGCGATGATGTAGAGGTCGAGAAAAGTGCTGTGAGCGAGCTAGGCAACCGCCAAAGTAAGAGTGCCCTTTTTGAAACAGAGACGCGCCTTGCGCAGTATTGCCACCAGAGGGCTTCTCTCTCGAAAAATGTCAATTGTTATTTTATCGTCTCATGTATTTACACAAAAACTTCAATGATTACGAATTAGAAGTAGAAAATAATTAATAATAAATTAGAGTAAGATTTTTAATGCTACTAATTAATTTATTTAAGTGCGAATGGCAAATTTCTAATTTTTACGCTTATGTAGCGGTATGCTACATTACCCCCCAAGGCGCAGACCGAAAGGTCCACCCGCTGCAATCATCTGTAGCGGGAAGGATGGCGAACTACACGACCCTGCCGGGTTCGGCAATTGGCAAATGATACTGAGCGGGGAAGTTTCACCAAACGGGTCTGCAAGTTTAGATCGGCAAGAGTCCTAGGAACAGAAGTTACTGCAGCGGGCTCGTCTGGTCTTTCCAGACTTGTCGCTGTGTCAGTAAGAGGGCTAGAATTAGAGTCTACGATAGGCTTAGGGATAGGGTTTGAATGTACAGACACATAGAAAGGGTTACACTCAAGTTGACTAGGCAACATTGCAGCCAACTGAGGAAGCTGAGATGGTAGATATGATCAAGTCTCAGTGGGAAGGGAAATCTGCGGAGAGAATGATGGTTTAGCAGTTACACTATGATCGGAAGTGTACGCGACTTTTAATCGATCAATGCTCACGGGGTCGTGTGAACCCGATCTTTCCAGGACAAAATACTTGGGCGTGCGTTTGATTATTTTGAATGGGCCATCATAAGGGCGCGTGAGTGTAGGTTTGATGGCGTCGTTTCGGACATACACATGTGTGCAGTCTCGCAGGGCAAGATCCAGTTTGTCATCAGTCTGAGGCATTCGCGGAGCCACATACTTGATCTGGCGCATGCAATCTTTTAGGCAGGTTACATATGCGGAACGGTCAGCGGATGAAAATTCAGGCAAAGGTTTTGGGTCAACAATGTCGCCGGGGAGACGAAGTGTCTGACCATATAGCATTTCAGCCGCTGTGCATTGCTGATCTTGTCTATGTAAATTTCGGATGCTAAGTAGTACTACTGGAAGTCTGTCAGTCCAATCATTGCTGCAGTTTAGGCAACGTAATGCCGACTTTAAGTCTCTGTGGACTCTCTCAATAAGTCCATTTGACTGTGGATGATAAGCTGTAGTTGATGTATTTGCACACCCTAAAGCAATGCTAAGCTCACTCCAGAATTTGGAGGTAAATTGTGATCCCCGGTCATGCGTGACCTTTAAGGGGACACCAAATCTAGAGATCCAGTTTGACATGAAAGCGCGCGCTACAGTCTCGGTTTGGGTATCAGGAAGAGGGACAGCCTCAACCCAACGTGTGAACCTATCGATGATGGTCAACAAATAAGAATAACCGCGCGATAAAGGCAAAGGACCCACCAAATCTAGGTGGACCGAGTCGAACTTGTGACCTGTGAATGCACAACTCTGCAGCGCTGCACGATTATGTTTCACCACTTTACTACTCTGAAATGCTTGGCAATTTTGCACAATTTGCTTGACCTCCTTACGCATCGCTGGCCAGACGTAACGATCAGAAATCAAACGCAATGTACGGTTAATACCAGGGTGAGAGAGAGAATGGTAATGCAGGATAGCTACTCTGCGGAGAGTTGCAGGAAGGTACAAACGAGAAAGTCGCTCGGCATCACGGTACACGCCGTCAACCAAGGTTAATTTCAGAGAGGAAGTGTTAGAAAGTTTGAGAAGGTCCTGAAGTTCAGGACCCTCCTTCTGAGTTTTGGAAATATTACCAAAAGTGATTTCACCACTGGTTTGGACAGTATTTATGCGCGATAGGCAATCAGCGACAGTATTGTCCAACCCTTTTATGAAGCGGATGTCAGTGGTAAACTGACTTATAAACGACAAATGTCGCGCTTCTCTCGGGGAATGTCTTTCAGAAGGCATCTTGATCGCTGAGGTCAGAGGTTTGTGATCTGTGTAGATCACAAACTCCCTCGCCTCTAGAGCATAGCGAAAGTGTCTCACAGATAAGTAGATAGCAAGAAGTTCCCTACCGAACGCGCTATAAGCACGCTCAGTGGGCGACAGCTTTTTGGAAAAGAAAGCAAGAGGAGAGATGTTAGTCCCTACTTGTTGTTGCAACACAGCACCTACGGCGGTACTGGAAGCGTCCACAACGAGGCTAAAATCAGCATTAGCAATAGGGTAGGATAATTCAGTCGCGGAAGCTAACTTGTGCTTGATTGTCTCAAAAGCTTTGCGCGCTTCTTCTGTCCATTTTACCTCAATAGATTTGCCTTTTCGTTTCGGTTCGAGGAGGTCAGACAAGGGCGCTACAGTTTGAGCACAGTTGCGTATGAAACGATGATAGAAGTTAACAGAACCTAGGAACCTTCTTAGTTCCTTCTGGGTCTGTGGAAGAGGAAAGTTTTTGATCACTTCTACTTTGGAAGGCAAAGGTTTTAGATCTAGGCTAGAAATTTCATGACCTAAGTAAATCAGTGATGACTTTCCGAACTCACATTTCTCAGGATTTACGAGGAGTCCATTGTCGGACAGTCTTTGAAAAACGACCCTAAGATGGTCTTTGTGCAACTCTGGGGTTGTGGATGCCACTAGGATGTCGTCTAGATAGACATAGGCGAAAGTGAGATCAGAGAAAATTTCAGCCATGTGCCTTTGGAACGTCTGAGGAGCGTTCCTCAAGCCATATGGCATCTTGAGGAACTCAAAGAGACCAAACGGAGTGATTACCGCGGTCTTAGGAATCGCAGACTCATCCAAGGGGATTTGATGGAAGGCAGACTGCAGGTCTATCTTAGAGAAAATTTGTGCTCCCTCTAAATTTGCACTGAAATCATGAAGGTAGGGAATAGGGTATCGATCAGGTAAAGTAACGGCGTTCAACCTGCGGAAATCCCCGCACGGTCTGAATTCACCGTTAGCCTTGGGTACTAGCAAAAGAGGACAAGCCCAAGGACTTTTGGAGGTGCGGATGATGCCACATTCTTGCATGCGCGCGAATTCTCTCTTGGCTAACGCCAATCGATCAGGCGGCAGTCGCCTAGCACGGGAGAAAACTGGCGGACCTTGCGTCTCTATGAAGTGCTTTGTGCATGTTTGCATGTTATTAGAAGCTAAGTTAGGGTTTGTTAATGCTGGGAAATTTTTAAGTTCTTGTTCAAACATGCACTCCTCCTTGAAAGCAATCGAGAAGGAATGCAAGACATTTGCTCTAGTTATGCTACCAGCGGGAATTGAGATCTGTGTCTCCTCGTCCCTAATTCTACGGTTTTTAACATCTACAATAATCCCATACTTCTCTAGGAAATCCGCGCCAATGATAGGCTCTTGGACTTCCGCGATTAAGAAGGTGAAAAGGAAGGATCGCCTCAATCCCAGGCTGCACTCTAATACTCTTTCACCGTAACAAGGAATTGGCGTGCCGTTCGCGGCGCGTAATGTCGCCAACAATGGGTTGTTTTTGTCTTTTGCCGTGGCTGGGATAATTGACACGCTTGAGCCAGTGTCGATGAGAAATCGATATTTGGTAACGGGATCGAGAATAGTAAGGAGGCGAGTAGTCTGGGAATGAGGCAACGCAGTACTCGCTACTGTGCGTTGCTGTTGGCGTTTCCCGAAGTCATTTCGGTATAACGCGGACAGTATCTAGAGGCACATTTGCGAGCTTGGTCACCAAATTTCATGTGGTACCAGCATAAATTGCTACTAGCATCACGAGAGCGCGACCTGAAGCGGCGGTCTTGATTTGACCTATCATAAGATCTACCTCTATCAAAGCGTTGAGGAGGAGGAAGAGGATAGTGATAGTTGGAGGGATAGTCATAAGGATAGTCGTAGGCATTTTGGTGGCTTTGGAATCTCCCTGGGCCTTGCTGAATGTGAGCTACGCTCTGACCACTCTGACCTAACTGGCAATTCTGTAAAGCTTGCTTTATCTCAGCGATGTCTTGCTGCAACTTGTCTATTGTGGCTGCGGATTGATTCTGGGTATTTGCGGGGCTAAAATTTGCGGCAGCTGCATTTAGGGACGCAACTTGCGGTGCTTGTGGCGAATTGATGTTGCGCATCACCGTCTCGGTGGACTCCGCTAGCTTTTCCAGCGTTTGATCGGGGCCTGCTAGCGATAGAAATGGGCGCACATTTTGTGGAAGCTTAGTCATGAAAACTTCCTTCAGGAATCCCTCAGCTACGGCAACACCCGTAGCGAGTTTTCGCAGCTCTTTTACTAGCGAAGTGGGAGAGAAAGAGCTAGAGACGGATGGAATTGCTGAGGCGTCTACCAAACTACGAAATTTGTCCGCATCGGACATCTGCAACTTCTGCAGAATCTTTCTTTTTAAGGTGCCGTACGGATCAACGGCGGGAGGGCTTTCGAGCAATTGATTTGAATCATTCAACAATTTTGTGGGGGCTGCGGAAACAAGGGCGTAGAATTGGTCAGTGTTATTAGTGACCTTATGATACCTAAACATCGCCTCACACTGTTGAAACCAGGTGTGGGCGTCCTCCGGAATGAAGGGAGGGAGCCTAATGGGATTTGTGGGGGCTCGATCTTCATTATCTGATTCAGTCATGCTAGCGATCTCTTTTGGGATGCACAATTAAGATATCAGTGCCTATGACTTGGAATTAAGTGGCAAGGATTTGCGTTAATTCTTTAACTACACAATCATTCAAATTAAGTTGAAACAGAAGGAAGGAAATATGAAATTGGAAACGAGAAAAAAATTATGCGGTATGCGGCAATTTTTGCGTAGGCACAAAAATAAAGCAGGTGAGAAAAAAAATTATTTTCCTACCTACTCAATCAATCCATAACGTTGAAAAACGGAAGGAGAGAAAATGGAAGCGAAAATTTTTACGGTAGTCAGAAATAAATGCACAGCACGGAAATAGGAGAAAAACATTTTTCCCACCTACTGAGGCACGAAAACAAACAAGGACAGGAAAACAGCATAAAAATTTTTAGAGCTGCTCAGAGAAAGATTAGCACAGTGACATCTGTAGAAAATTCTCAAAGACTACGACATGGGAAATTTATCACTACAATGACATGCCAAAATTATCCTCTCACAATCTCTCAAACCTTATCGAGTTGAATTGTTTTTAAGTTTTTTTAAGAAAGTTTTGGGTTATTTTAACTGGGGTCACCAGTGTGTAAGTCTGATTGTCCGCTGGGGTGAATTGACGGGCAAAGACTACAACATCTCTCGACAAGTAAATTTGAGCGACTATCAGAGGGATAATGATGACAATTTTTGGTTAACTCAGCTTTTTCCTGCCGTGTAGTTTATTGAAGGAAAACCAAGGAGAACTGGCTTGGATCTTGATCTCGGAGAGCTTGTCTAGGTGGGCAATCCGTGCCGGAGAGCCAGGCTGGCGTTGGCGAAGGCCGTCACGCGATGGAGTAGGCAGGGTGAGTGAGTTGTATTTGGGAACTTGAATTAGGCAATTTGAGATAATTGAGCGAGGGTCAATGACGTTACTCAGGTAGAGCTAATGACTCAAAATAAGGTGAGGTGTGAGCAAGTTAAATCCGGCTCATGTGAGCAGAAGCAAGTCGGCACATTAGCACATTAGCAGGAGCAAGTTAAGTTACTGCTCATATTAGCATAGCATACTAGGATACTAGTAAGCCCAGGTCCTTAGCATTTAGCATATTATGTCACAGCTCATATTGGTAGGAGCAAGTTAAGTCACAGCTTATGTGAGAATAGCATTTAGCATGGCACTCAGGAACCCAGGGAGATTCAAAACTGTGAGTGTTGTGTGTATGGCGATGATGTAGAGGTCGAGAAAAGTGCTGTGAGCGAGCTAGGCAACCGCCAAAGTAAGAGTGCCCTTTTTGAAACAGAGACGCGCCTTGCGCAGTATTGCCACCAGAGGGCTTCTCTCTCGAAAAATGTCAATTGTTATTTTATCGTCTCATGTATTTACACAAAAACTTCAATGATTACGAATTAGAAGTAGAAAATTATTAATAATAAATTAGAGTAAGATTTTTAATGCTACTAATTAATTTATTTAAGTGCGAATGGCAAATTTCTAATTTTTACGCTTATGTAGCGGTATGCTACAAGTCCCAGGAGACATCAAGGAAAAATTCCACCACAGACAGTCTCCACATTGTAAATGATAAACTCCCACAAA
The DNA here is from genome assembly GCA_030386875.1 of Morinoia aosen. Classification (NCBI taxonomy): domain Eukaryota; kingdom Metazoa; phylum Arthropoda; class Malacostraca; order Amphipoda; family Talitridae; genus Morinoia; species Morinoia aosen. The sequence goes on from CM059558.1 coordinate 24,848,269, forward strand.
GTAGACTCTCTGAGAAATCCTACAGATCCGACACGAGCTAATTTAATTGTTCTCACTTTTGTCAAACTCAAAGTAGGATAGAATCAATTTAGAACTGGCAAAACTCTTTTACCACTGCTCTTACTTTAAATAGAGGCATGAAATTTAAGGGAAATTTTTGATAATGAACTACTTGTGATTTTTTTAACAAAAGCAACAATATCGGTGATTCGATTTTGTGGAATTATGGCAAATTCGTGTGACTGAATAACACATGATTCATGAAGCAGAAGGAAAAGATATAAAATAGCTAAAATGCATAGAATGAGAATTAATGCTTTTTTTTCGTACTCTAGAACATCTCTATATCTGTACGAGAAATAAAAGGGAAGATCCTAAAGTTCATTGATATCAATCATACTGAAAAAACTCTGATAAGTATCATTTGTAATAAAAAGAATAATATCTACACTGAGAATAGAAACACTAAACGTGTCGCTTGCAGCAGAAAGAAAATATTCGCAAAACGAACAATGAACGTCAAGGTGAGAATGACCCGGCGGTTTTTACGCTTCGCCATTTGCAATAAACCACCGGCATAACATCGTACGCGTTCATGAAGTGTTTGTGTACGCGAGTAGTACGCGTTCACGATGGCAGATGCTAGTATGTATTTTTGCCGCAAGAATAAAGAAAAAATGATTTAATTTGTTGGTAGTGATTTATATTGAAATAAATGCGATTAAACGCAAGATTTAAGGAGTAATGAAATATGAAAAAAAACTAAAACTTTAGCAGGCATATACATGAATAATCTTCGTACTCTATAATCCGTACGAAATTAATAAAAGGCATTCCTAATTATTTACCCGTCAAACACATTTAAGAAAACTACTGCAAGTATGTTGTAAAAAGAAATATTATTCCACATGCATAAAGTGCGATTTAAATCACAGAGTAATGACACGAGACGGCAGTTTGTGCTCCGCAAGGTTTTGGAAAACAAAGACACCGGCAACAAAGACACTACCAACAAAGACGCCGGCGTTTTAGCCGCGCTCTATCACCAGTATTCCGTGAACGGATCTTGAATTAATATGACAGCTGCAAGGTGTATAACTTTGTAGTAAGGCACAAACGTAGTTGGATATAATAATGACTCGACACAGGAAATGAATCATGACACGCAAATTTATACGCCTTGTCACGCTGAGGCAGCACTCGAAATAAAACATGCTAGTCTAAGAATTTTAACACTATTTTCAAGTTTATCCCTACATCACGACGATGAAAAATCCTTAAGTTTAACACCATGCACACGGAGAATTTACACTGTATACTTTACCAGGTTTTCTCTATTCTCACACTTAATTTCTTTCACTTACGAGGGCTGTACGCACGCTAGAGAGTCACGAAAGAGAGTGAGTGAGTGAATGAGTTCAAGCGTCGCGCTTGGGTGTTGCCACTTCCGGCGGCTTAAAACTCGAAATGTCGAATGATTATTTTATCTCTCATGTATTTACACAAAAACTTCAATGATTACGAATTAGAAGTAGAAAATAATTAATAATAATTTAGAGTAAGATTTTTAATGCTAATAATTATTTTATTTAAGTGCGAATAAGAAAGTTTATAATTTTACGCTTTTGTAGCTGATGCTACATTACCCCCCAAGGCGCAGACCGAAAGGTCCACCCGCTGCAATCATTTGTAGCGGGAAGGAGTTCGAACCACGCGACCATGCCGGGTTTGGCGGTCGGAAAATGTTACTGAGCGGGGAAGTTTCACCGGACGGGTCTGCAAATTTAGATCAGCAAGAGTTCTAGGAACAGGGGTTACTGCAGCGGGCTCGTCTGGTCTCTCCATACTTGTCGCTGTTTCAGTAAGAGGGCTAGAGTTAGAGTCTACGCTAGGCTTAGGGATAGGGTTTGAATGTACAGGCACATAGAAAGGGTTACACTCTAGTTGACTAGGCAACAATGCAGCCAACTGAGGAAGCTGAGATGGTAGATATGATCGAGTCTCAGTGGAAAGGGAATTCTGTGGAGAGAATGATGAGTTAGAAGTTACACTATGATCGGAAGTGTACGCGACTTTTAATCGATCAATGCTCACAGGGTCGTGTGAACCAGATCTTTCAAGGATGAAATACTTGGGCGTCTTTTTCAATATTTTGAATGGGCCATCATAAGGGCGCGTGAGTGTAGGTTTGATGGCGTCATTACGGACGTACACATGTGTGCAGTCTTGCAAAGCAGGATCTAATTTGTCTTTTGTTTGAGGCATTCGTGGAGCAACATACTTGATCTGACGCATGCAATCTTTGAGACAGGTTACATATGCGGAACGGTCAGCAGATGAAAATTCAGGCAAGGGTTTTGGGTCAACAATGTCGCCGGGGAGACGAAGTGTTTTCCCATACAACATTTCTGCTGCTGTGCATTGCTGATCTTGCCGATATAAATTCCTAACACTCAGCAGTACTACTGGAAGTCTGTCAGTCCAATCGTGGCTGCAATTAAGGCAGCGCAGCGCAGCTTTTAAATCTCTGTGGACTCTCTCAACAAGTCCATTCGACTGCGGATGGTAAGCGGTAGTGCTGGTGTTAGTACAACCTAAGGCGGTGCTAAGCTCACTCCAGAATTTGGAGGTAAATTGTGATTCCCGGTCATGCGTGACACTTAAGGGAGCCCCAAATCTGGAAATCCAGTTGCTCTTGAAAGCGCGCGCTACTGTCTCAGTTTGGGTATCAGGAAGAGGCACGGCCTCAACCCATCGAGAAAACCTATCAATGATTGTCAAAAAATAAGACTGACCACGCGATAAAGGCAAAGGACCCACCAAATCTAGGTGTACAGAGTCGAATTTGTGTCCAGCAAAAGCACAGCTCTGTAACGCTGCACGATTATGTTTCACAATTTTGCTACTCTGACATGCATGGCAATTTTGCACAATTTGCTTGACCTCCTTACGCATCGCTGGCCAGACGAAACGATCAGAAATCAAACGCAATGTACGGTTAATACCAGGATGAGAGAGAGAATGATAGTGAAGAATAGCTACTCTGCGGAGAGTCGCAGGAAGATACAAACGAGAAAGTCGCTCGGCATCACGGTACACGCCGTCAACCAAGGTTAATTTCAGAGAGGAAGTGTTAGAAGGTTTGAGAAAATCCTGGAGTTCAGGATCCTCCTTCTGAGCGTTACTAATATTTCCGAAAGTGATTTCACCACTGGTTTGGACAGAGTTGATTCTCGATAAGCCATGAGCGACAGTATTGTCGAGACCTTTGATGAATCTAATATCCGTAGTGAACTGACTGATAAAGGACAGGTGTCGAGCTTCTCTTGGGGAATGTCTTTCAGACGGCATCTTGATCGCTGATGTCAAGGGTTTGTGGTCTGTGTAGATCACGAACTCCCTTGCCTCTAGAGCATAGCGAAAGTGTCTTACAGACAGATAGATAGCAAGGAGTTCCCTACCGAACGCGCTATAAGCACGCTCAGTGGGCGACAGCTTTTTGGAAAAGAAGGCAAGAGGAGAGATGTTAGTTCCTACTTTCTGTTGCAAAACGGCACCTACGGCAGTATTTGAGGCATCAACTACCAAACTGAAATCAGCATTAGCAATAGGATAGGATAATTCAGTCGCGGTAGCTAGCTTATGCTTAATCTCGTCAAAAGCTTTGCGCGCATCCTCCGTCCATTTTACCTCAATAGATTTACCTTTTTTCTTGGCTTCCAGCAAGTCTGAAAGAAGAGCTAAGGTTTGAGCACAATTGCGTATAAAGCGATGATAGAAGTTAACAGAACCTAGGAACCTTCTCAGTTCCTTCTGGGTCTGTGGAAGAGGAAAGTTTTTGATCACTTCTACTTTGGAAGGCAAAGGTTTTAGACCTAGGCTAGAGATTTCATGACCTAAGTAAATCAGTGACGGCTTTCCGAGCTCACATTTTGCAGGATTTACGAGGAGTCCATTGTCGGACAATCTTTGAAAAACGACCCTAAGATGGTCTTTGTGCAGCTCCGGGGTTGTGGATGCCACTAGGATGTCGTCTAGATAGACATAGGCGAAAGTGAGATCTGAGAAAATTTCAGCCATATGGCGTTGGAATGTCTGAGGGGCATTCCTCAGGCCGTATGGCATCTTTAGGAATTCAAAGAGACCAAACGGAGTGATTACCGTGGTCTTAGCGATTGCGCTCTCCTCAAGTGGAATTTGATGGAAGGCGCTCTGGAGATCTATCATTGAGAAAATTTGAGCTCCCTCTAAATTTGCACTGAAATCATGAAGGTAAGGAATAGGGTAGCGGTCAGGTAGAGTAACGGCATTCAACCTGCGGAAATCCCCGCACGGTCTGAATTCACCGTTAGCCTTGGGTACTAGCAAAAGAGGGCTAGCCCAAGGACTTTTGGAACTGCGGATGATGCCGCATTCTTGCATGCGCGCAAATTCTTTCTTGGCTAAAGCCAATCGATCAGGCGGTAGTCGCCGAGCTCGGGAATAGACTGGCGGTCCAGTGGTTTCAATATGGTGTTTCGTGCTAGTCTGCATTTTTTTAGAAACTAAGTTAGAGTCTGTTAGTGCAGGATATTATGCGAGGACCTGCTCGAACATGCACTCATCTTTGAAAGCGATGGCGAAGGAATGCAAAACATTATCTTCAGCCATGCCACAAGCGGGAATTGAGATCTGTGTCTCCTCGTCCCTAATTTTATGGTTTTTCACATCTACAATTATGCCAAACTTGGCTAGAAAATCGGCACCTATTATGGGCTCTTGAACCTCAGGTATCATGAAGGTAAATGTGAATTTTCTCCTCAATCCCAGACTACACTCGAGTGCTCTCTCCCCATAACAAGCTATTGGCGTGCCATTTGCTGCGCGCAGTGTTGCTGAGCGAATATTATTTTTATCTTTCGCCGTAGCTGGTATTATAGACATGCTCGATCCTGTGTCTATTAGGAATCGAAGCTGTGTGATTGGGTCGAATACGACAATGAGGCGAGTGGTCTGGGAGTTAGCTAACGCAGTACTCGCTACTATGCGTCGCTGTTGGCGTTTCCCGAAGTCATTTCGGTATAACGGGGGCAAAAGCGTGAGGCACATTTGCGCGCTTGGTCACCAAACTTTTGGTGATACCAGCATAAGTTACTACTAGCATCACGAGAGCGCGACCTAAAGCGGCGATCTTGAGCTGACCTATCATAAGATCTACCTCTATCAAAACTTTGAGGCGGCGGGTAGTCATAGGGATAGTCGTAGGCATTTTGGTAGCTTTGGAATCTCCCTGGGCCTTGCCGGATGTGAGCTACACTATGCCCTAACTGGCAATTCTGGAAAGCTTGCTTTAGCTCAGCGATGTCTTGCTGCATCTTATCTATTGTGGCTGAGGATTGATTATTAGCAGTATTTACCGGGCTAAAATTCGCAGCTGATGCGTTCAAAGAAGCTACCTGCGGTGCTTGTGACACGTTTAGGTTGCGCATCACTGTCTCAGTGGACTCTGCAAGCATCTCTAAAGTTTGGTCCGTGCTTGCTAACGATAGAAATGGACGCACATTACTAGGAAGTTTATTCATATAAACTTCTTTCAGAAATCCCTCAGCTACGACAACACCCGCTGCAAGTTTTCGCAACTCCTTAACTAACGAAGTGGGAGAGAAAGAGACAGAGACAGGTGGAATTGCTGATGCGTCTACAAGGCTTCGGAATTTGTCCGCATCGGACATCTGCAATTTCGCCATAATTTTCCCTTTTAAGATGCCGTAGTTATTAACAGTCGGAGGGTTTTCTAACAATTGATTGGAGTCGTTTAATAATTTCGTGGGAGCTGCGGACACAAGGGCATAAAACTTATCGTTTTCGTCCCTTATTTTATTATACCTAAATATTGCCTCCACTTGGTTAAACCAAGTGAGGCTGTCTTCTGGTATGAAAGGCGGCAGACTAAGAGGTTTTGTGCGCGCTCGATCTTCATTATCTGTGTCAGGCATGCTAGCAATTTTCTTTGGAATGCACAAATTAAGCTATAACGGCAAGGAATTTGCGTAATCAACGCCTATGTCTTGGAATTAAAGTGACAAAGGTTTGCGTTATTACTCTACCTACTCAATCATTAAAATAAAGTTGAAACGGAGAGAAGAAAATATAAAATTGGAAACGAAAATTTATGCGGTAGGCAGCAATTAGCGTGGGCACGAAAAAAAAACAGGTGAGAAAAATATTTTTCTACCTACTGGGGCATATGAGACAAAAAGGACAGGATAGCGCTGGAATTTTTTTTTGTTAGAGCTGCTCAGAGAACATTCATTAACACGGTTAAATCCATAGAAATTCTCAAAGACTACGACATGGGAAAATTTATCACTACAATGCTATGCCAAAATTATCCTCTCTCACAATTTTTCAAACACTTATCGAGTTGAATATTTTTTTATTTGGGTTTTAAGGCTGGGGTTTTAATCTATGGGGTTTAAAACTCGGGGTCACCAGTGTTAGGGTTTGGGGGAGTATGCTAGTTATCCGCTTCCAAACCCTAATCAATCACTCGATAGTATTCTTAAACCGTGAGAGAAGGGTAATAAGGCGAGGGAACTCAGCTCGGTCTTTATTTGGAGGAACGCCAGGCTGACTGGCGGTGAGCTTGACTGGAAGATTTTCTCTAGGTGAGCCTCTCCGTCCCAGCTAGGTCCGGCGCGCGATGGTGTCGGCAGGATGTAATGAGTTGTGTTTTGGGAATTTATATAAGCCCAATTTAGACTACTAGTAGCATACGCCTTTGAAAAACCCGTGACGTTTGGTGGTGTCACTTTAAGGTATCAGTTCTATTAATCCCAAGCTGGACAAGCGAGTTATCGTAGTCGAAGCAGGTAGTTTAGCTAGCCGGGGAGTGGAGTCTTAGGCTTACTAGCTTCAAAAATAACCCATATGAATTGCAAAGGGAATAGATTGTAAATGGGAAATCTCAGGCCCAGGGAGTGTGTGTGTGGTGGCGTTTGGCGATGTCGTTGAGGTTCTGCAAAAGTCGAAAACGCTGGATGAGCAGTCCCAGGAGACATCAAGGAAAAATTCCACCACTGACAGTCCCCACATCGTAAATGATAAACTCCCACAAAGTAGACTCTCTGAGAAATCCTACAGATCCGACACGAGCTAATTTAATTGTTCTCACTTTTGTCAAACTCAAAGTAGGATAGAATCAATTTAGAACTGGCAAAACTCTTTTACCACTGCTCTTACTTTAAATAGAGGCATGAAATTTAAGGGAAATTTTTGGTAATGAACTACTTGTGATTTTTTTTAACAAAAGCAACAATATCGGTGATTCGATTTTGTGGAATTATGGCAAATTCGTGTGACTGAATAACACATGATTCATGAAGCAGAAGGAAAAGATATAAAATAGCTAAAATGCATAGAATGAGAATTAATGCTTTTTTTTCTTTTCGTACTCTAGAACATCTCTATATCTGTACGAGAAATAAAAGGGAAGATCCTAAAGTTCATTGATATCAATCATACTGAAAAACTCTGATAAGTATCATTTGTAATAAAAAGAATAATATCTACACTGAGAATAGAAACACTAAACGTGTCGCTTGCAGCAGAAAGAAAATATTCGCAAAACGAACAATGAACGTCAAGGTGAGAATGACCCGGCGGTTTTTACGCTTCGCCATTTGCAATAAACCGCCGGCATAACATCGTACGCGTTCATGAAGTGTTTGTGTACGCGAGTAGTACGCGTTCACGATGGCAGATGCTAGTATGTATTTTTGCCGCAAGAATAAAGAAAAAATGATTTAATTGGTTGGTAGTGATTTATATTGAAATAAATGCGATTAAACGCAAGATTTAAGGAGTAATGAAATATGAAAAAAACTAAAACTTTAGCAGGCATATACATGAATAATCTTCGTACTATATAATCCGTACGAAATTAATAAAAGGCATTCCTAATTATTTACCCGTCAAACACATTTAAGAAAACTACTGCAAGTATGTTGTAAAAAGAAATATTATTCCACATGCATAAAGTGCGATTTAAATCACAGAGTAATGACACGAGACGGCAGTTTGTGCTCCTCAAGGTTTTGGAAAACAAAGACACCGGCAACAAAGACACTACCAACAAAGACGCCGGCGTTTTAGCCGCGCTCTATCACCAGTATTCCGTGAACGGATCTTGAATTAATATGACAGCTGCAAGGTGTATAACTTTGTAGTAAGGCACAAACGTAGTTGGATATACTAATGACTCGACACAGGAAATGAATCATGACTCGCAAATTTATACGCCTTGTCACGCTGAGGCAGCACTCGAAATAAAACATGCTAGTCTAAGAATTTTAACACTATTTTCAAGTTTATCCCTACATCACGACGATGAAAAATCCTTAAGTTTAACACCATGCACTCGGAGAATTTACACTGTATACTTTACCAGGTTTTCTCTATTCTCACACTTAATTTCTTTCACTTACGAGGGCTGTACGCACGCTAGAGAGTCACGAAAGAGAGTGAGTGAGTGAATGAGTTCAAGCGTCGCGCTTGGGTGTTGCCATTTCCGGCGGCTTAAAACTCGAAATGTTGAATGATTATTTTATCTCTCATGTATTTACACAAAAACTTCAATGATTACGAATTAGAAGTAGAAAATAATTAATAATAATTTAGAGTAAGATTTTTAATGCTAATAATTATTTTATTTAAGTGCGAATAAGAAAGTTTATAATTTTACGCTTTTGTAGCTGATGCTACATGCCTTCATTCATTATAGAAATAAATGGGCAGATTTGATTCACTTTGCGTCCAAGACTATAAGGTCAACATTCGGGTCTTGAGACAATCTTTCATTCTAGCGCATCAACTAGTTTGCCAAATGATGAGTTTGGGGAGAATAAAATATTTACCATGATACAAATTCATGATATTTGCTCCTCAAGCTAATAACACTGGCAAAAATAAGTTCACCGGAGTCAAAGACACACGAAGATGTAGCCTTCCGCTGCGAAACGTTCATAAACATTAAATTCCCATTTAATTATAATTTTCATAATTATTTGCATAAACTATCTTGATTTAATTTATTCCTAATAAATTCCTAAATATAACCATTAATCTTAATGTTTAGGTGACCAACATATATATTGTCGAAGATCACGTTTCGCCATATTGAGTGTTAGACATCCATACGGCAACATCCACTAGCCTAGCCGGGTTTCAGCGTCATTTTGCTTTCCGCTGCCGTGGTATGTTTAAGTGCCTTAGCTCTCCGCGTATATAAAAATAAATGAAAATTCGTGTTAGTATTTTAAACTCTTAATTGTGAATGTGTTAGTAGTATTTCTTAAGTGTACCTTAGCAATTCTCAGTCCCGGTCACGATGGAAGGATCTTAAAATCAATCCGGGCGTTCTTGGTAATGGCGTTAGGCGCGTTTAGTAGGTGTGTGTCAAGACTCTACCTGCCAGCACAGATATGCAGTGTCAGTGCAACCTATTAAATTCCTTGTGAACGATTAGACTCTTCGTTGTCAGAATTAATGGAAATATAGCGCCATTGAGACGTATTAAAAATTCACAATAATAACAGGAGATTTGGCGAGGAAATTCAGAGTAACATCCTCGATGTCAAGTAAAAATTCTGCTCTGTTTTAAGATTTTGCATCCTAAATGTGAAATAATTTTCTCTTGCCTTGTTTGACTATATTGAATTGAGGTGGAAGTATAAAGCTCATTTTACACTAGCGGTGTGGAGCGACGGTGTGGAGCGACGCTGAACTTTTTATAGTTCCTCCCACGAGAGGATTGAGCATCAGTTCACACCGAATTGCTTATACATTGCCTCTTAATTCGACGCTAATTCCCCCGAGACAGTAATCTTCAGTATTACTCTTGCAATACTGTCAGAATAATTTGCAGAACATGGATGGAGCGACGGTGTGGAGCGCGAAGACACCGCCAGTGTAAAATGGCCTTTACGTTGTAGTGGATTCTTCCAGCTCCTTACCAACCAAAATTTACGAATTGTTAAAACTCCCATCTAAAAACCCAAATATCGCATAATATTCATTCTCATTATTTTTTGAATAAGAAATTCACTCAACTTTATCCATATTCCATTAAAATTGTGCACTAAAAAAATTTCGTCTCTGTAGAAGTCAGTTAAAAATATTTAGAGACGCCCCATAGACTCACCGTGGCAACATTTGTCGACACCTAACGCTCACTTTTAAAAAAATCACTGCTTGGTGCACATCTCGTTTTTTCTCACTGGTGAGACTTAAATTATTGGTTTTTGTGTGTGCTGATCTACGGGTAACTATATATATTATATGTAATATGTCCATAATATTGTATTGTGTAAATATTAAGTAGGATTGCCTCAAATTACCAATAGTGCTAAATGTTGTTGTAGGAATTCTTGCCCAGAAGTTGTGGTTCTCACAGTGCCTTGTTCCCTTGTGTATTGTTGTATACCCTATTTAGAGTATTGGGCAAACAATTCATTCCTGGCCTTACAGAGTTTCTTAACATAGTTCATCCAAGAAGCAATTCTTAGAAGTAGCCTCAGAATTTGACTAGAAGCAACTGGCTGGACTAACCAGGAGAATTATTCTCTTCAGGATGCCCAGTAGCTATCTAGTTGCTGTCATTATTTTCAGAATAATGAAATTGTCAACTCACTATTATATGTAAAGCCATTATCAGGGAAATTTCCCCTTTTAAAATAATTTGTATATGCCAATAGTTGTTGTTAGACCAGAGAGGCCTCTTTCCATCTTGGAATAATGGAGTACGGCAACGATTATAAGTATGAGTGTGGGGTAGAGAAACACAGTAGGTAATCTAGGAACTACATGTACTGTACGTCCGTCGAGCACGGTGGCGAGAACAAGAAAGAAGGAGCTCGGTCGCTCTACAAAGGCGGTTAACACATGAACATAGAAAACGGGACGGAAGCAATTTAATGGGCGACTGCGACAACTCATATATAATAATAAATATATATACTGAAGTTGGATCTCAAAACACCCCCTCCAACTGAAGTATTCCATCCCACTATGCATCAATTCACATAGTAATCAATTAGAGCTAACATTTCAACATTCAGATCTTTCATTGAACATTGAACAGCAGAAAAACAACATAAAAAAAATCATCAGTGTAGATCAACAGATTACACTGAGCACGATACAAAAAAAAAATATAACGCACAATAATGCATAGTCCGCATTAGCGTTAAGAGTATTGTACTCAAGAAAGTTCTACCTTTTCTTGCAATTGATCTACACAAAGCTAAACTGGAAACATGTCAGACACAGTAACTTAGAATTAAACACACACTTTGAATTTAAGCAACGACTGTCTAGTAACAGCCTTTGTGAACATGTCAGCTATGTTTTCCTCTGAAGGAACAAAGTTCAAAACTGCTTTATTGTCTTGAATGATTGCTCGAATGTAGTGAAATCTTATGTCTATATGTTTCGAGCGTTGATGATGAACAGGGTTTTTGGCTAGGTCAATAGCACCTCTATTATCAACAAAAATCTCAACAGGTTCATCATATCCATCCATATCACACAGAAGCTGTTTGAGAAAAATTCCCTCCTGCACAGCATAAGTCAAGGCAACATACTCAGCTTCGCAGCTTGAAAGAGCAACAATATTTTGTTTCTTGGACATCCAAGATATCAGTGAACTGTTGCTAGATGACTTAAACACATATCCTGATATGCTCTTCCGGTCAGAGGATCCACCCCAGTCGGAGTCAGAGAAACCAGTAATTTTTACTGGGTTCTCGGATTTCACAAATTTCAAACCGTATGAAATAGTACCTTTAAGATACTTCAACACAAATGTACACAAATTCAGATGAGCATTTGTTGGACAAGTTAAATGTTGCGACAGTAATGTAACAACATAGCAAATATCAGGCCTAGTACAATTCATCAAATAGATCAGGCTGCCAACAATCTCACGGAACAGTTTTGGATCGCACAAATTCCTAGAATCAGAGCTTACATCAAGCTTGTTGGCACTGGGATCACATGGAATAGACTTAGGCTTACAATCAGACATCCTAAATTTTGACAAAATTTTCTCAACATACTTTGACTGCTTCATCTCAATTAAGTCATGCTTCACATCAAATTCAATGCCTAAAAAACATGAAATTTGTCCAAGATCTTTCATTTTCAATTTATTTGACAACAAACACTTGACTTCCTTCAATACAACAGCGTTAGAAGAGGCCAGAATTAAATCATCAACCCATACAATAATAATCACTTTTCCAGAGTCGCTTTCCCTCACATAGACACAAGTATCACTGAGAGATTGAACAAAATTTTGTTCAACAAGAAAATGATGCAAAAGGTTGTTCCAGTTACGGCCATTTTGCTTTAAGCCATACAAAGATTTTTTGAGTTTGCAGACTAACTTCTCTCCATTTTTGTCAAGTTCAACAAATTCCTCAGGCTGTTCTACAAAAACATCACAGTCAATTTTTGCATGAAGATAAGCAGTGCACACGTCCATCTGGTGCACAATGTACGACTTTTGCACAGCAATATCCATCAGCATTCTAACAGAAGTTAGACGTGCTGTAGGAGAAAAAGTTTCTTCGAAGTCTACATCAGCTACTTGGGAATATCCCTTGGCTACATAACGAGCTTTGAAATTTCCTGATCATTGGGACCTGATTTAACACTATAAACCCATCGTCCCCCAATAACAGTTCTATCTTTTGGCTTTTCAACAAGTTCGTACGTCTCATTATCGGCTAGTGCAGCCATCTCATTGGTCATTGCCTGTTTCCACTCAACAGAATCTGGGGATGAAATTGCCTCAGAGTAAGACTTAGGGATACTGCTCACTCTGGGGCAATAATCAACAAAATTATTAGTGATATCCAATTCATCTGGATCAACATAGCCTTTTAAATAAGCTGGGGGCTTCTTTTCTCTCAAAGGAAATCTTCTAGTGGGCTCTGCATCTGAATGAGTTTCATTTTGAATCACTTCTGGAACAGTCCCAGGTTTCAACTCAGCCTCAGCCTTGTCAGCCTTCTCACTTTGTTTCAGCTCAGCAGGGTTATCTACAGCAATGAACTCATCCTCACCCACCACATTTCTAGAAATTTTATCACAGAATGTGACACATCTGACTCTTTTTATTTGACAAGTTTCAGGGAAATAAATCATGTAAGCAGGGCTGCACGGGTCATATCCCAGAAAAGTACCCTGCTCTGACCTAGGGTCAAGCTTTCCTGGGTTTTGAACCATGGCAAAACATTTTGATCCAAAAAGTGTGCATATTGGAAAGGTCAGGTTTCTTTCCCGTGAACATCTCAAAAGGAGTTTTGCCTGTCCTTTTGTTGAAACACCTATTTCTAATGTAAGCAGCTGTTCTTACAGCATGATTCCACAATTCTTTTGGCAAATTTGCATGCAGCAACAAACACCTAGCCATCTCAAACAATGATCTCCAAGATCTCTCAGCAGTCCCATTCTGATGGGGAGAGTACGGAGCTGAAAATTCATGCTTTATTTTGTTCTCCGTGACAACAGCTTTGAACAAGTTTGAGGAATACTCTGTGCCGTTATCTGTCCTTAGACGCTTCACAGAGCCAAATGGAGCAGAATTAGCCAAGAATTTTTTAAATGCCCCCACAGTGTCACTTTTACTTTTGAGGAAATACACAAAAATGAGGCCTGAAAACTGTGAAAAGTCATCCACAAAAGACATGACATACATGGAATTCTCAAAAAAAGTAGGGCTTATAGGTCCAGCTAGGTCACTATGGACTAGCTCTAAAGGTTTTCTTGACTTTTCATCAGGGTCTCTGCTCCTATATTGACACATTTTACCCTGGACACAGATCTCACAATCGAAATTATGCTTGTTGGTAATTTTCATTCCTCTAGTAATACCTTCTAGGCTCAACACATCTTTTACATTACAATGCCCAAGAATATTGTGCCACTCCTCCAGAGTGTGTTCACCAACAGCATTAATAAAATCAACAGAGCTTACAGAATTTAAATAATACAGCTTACCACATTTTTTAATATTAAACGCATTCCCATCTGAAGCCAACAACTTTGAGGCATTTTGACTGAAATTAAATGATGCACCCTGATCAATAGCAGCCTGGACAGAGAAAATATTCTGCTTAAAACTAGGAATACAAAGAACATTTTTTAAAAGAACATTGTGTTTCCTATTTTTGGCGTCAGTCAGGGTAATTCTCGCATCACCTTTACACTCTACAATATTTTTCATCCTAGAACCATCTGCTAATTCAATGAAATGATTCCTAGGGTCAAAACTTTCATCTAAAGATACAAACTTAGATTTATCACAAATAATGTGAGCAGTAGCTCCACAATCCACCAGTAACTTTGCACTGTCCACAACAGAAGCACTTTCTGAGTCTGTTGATACTCTAAGACAATAAGAGCTTTTCACCTCTTAGCTCTCAGTAGCCATCGCTTTCGCGGTATCTTTTCTTCGGCAAAAATTAGTATCATGAGATGCACTTTTACAAATAGAACACCACCGATTTTTCTTTGCACTTTTGTAGTATTTACACTCAAATTTCTTGTGACCTGACTTAGCACATAAGTAACAAGTAATTTTAGTGTCTTTCACTTTCATGACGCTTTCCTCACTTTCACTGTGGCCTTGCCGGGTTTTCTTCGTTTTCTCTTCACTCTTGAGAGCCGATTTGAATTTCATGAAGTCCATTTCTTTACTGTCAATTTGCGTGATGACGGTAGAAAACGCGTTGTAAACAGCTGGCAATCCCCTGATAATCATGGCGATTTTCAGTCCATCGCTGATACTCTCGCCGGCTTTCTTCAGGTAGGATGCAGTTGTCTCTGCCCGCAGCAAGTAGTCGGTTACCGTCTCGCCATTTTTCATCTTCAGCGCAGCCAACTCGCAATACAGAGAAATAATTCTCGGTTTACTGCTGCCGAGGTAATGATCACGCAGAATCTTCATGGATTTTCTTCCATCTCCATAGGCGTCTCTGATAATCAACGAGAGACTTTTATCATCGAGCCTTTGCACGAGCTCGGAGAACACTTGCTTGTTCTTCTCAACATCCAGATTTGATTCTTTGCCCTCAAGGACGGCATCCAACGACTTCAAGTCTAGGTAGGCCCGAAATTTCACTTCCCACACCTCATACCTTTCGTCATTGCCATCAAAAGTTAGGTTACTGGGCCCATAACCTGTTAGACCAGAGAGGCCTCTTTCCATCTTGGAATAATGGAGTACGGCAACGATTATAAGTATGAGTGTGGGGTAGAGAAACACAGTAGGTAATCTAGGAACTACATGTACTGTACGTCCGTCGAGCACGGTGGCGAGAACAAGAAAGAAGGAGCTCGGTCGCTCTACAAAGGCGGTTAACACATGAACATAGAAAACGGGACGGAAGCAATTTAATGGGCGACTGCGACAACTCATATATAATAATAAATATACAGGGTGTTTCAAAAATACACGGCATAATTTCAGGTATGTATTTCCCACATGTAGACAATCAAAATAGTTCATTACAACATATGTCCGGAAATGCTTCATTTCCGAGTTATGGCCTTCACAACATTGAAATTCACCGGAACGTTTTTCTTTCCGCAGGTCGTTGCCGTCAAAGGACTCATTAAGAGGGCACTCTGACAGATCATTCCTAGGCGAAGGTTAAATTCAGTGTTGTGTTTGGCGTTCGACTGTGTGTCATGTACACAAATCAGGAGCTGGCAGAGATGCACTTGATCTACGGTAAGGCAGACGGCAATGCTGCGCTGGCTCGTCGTTTGTACCAGGAGAGGTACCCACAGCGACAATGTCCAGATCGGAAGACATTTGTAAGTCTCCATCAGCGTCTGTGCGAGTATGGAAAATTTGACTCTCCTGGA
The DNA here is from genome assembly GCA_030386875.1 of Morinoia aosen. Lineage (NCBI taxonomy): Eukaryota > Metazoa > Arthropoda > Malacostraca > Amphipoda > Talitridae > Morinoia > Morinoia aosen. Next base: position 24,864,184 of record CM059558.1, read on the forward strand.
TTGGGAAGGGGACGACCAAGATCTACAACTCCAGAAGAACAGGAGGAGATTCTGGAGATTGTGAACAGAACTCCTTCTATCAGCACACGAAGGTTAGCGTTGCAAGTGAATGTTCCCCATACGACTGTCTGAAGACTGCTGAAAGAGTATCAATTGTATCCTTACCATTTGCAACGTGTACAGGCGCTGTCACCAGCAGATTACCCTGCACGAGTTAGGTACTGTCAGTGGTTCTTGCAGCAATGTGCTGCAAATCCGAACTTTCCTGCCTTAGTATTATTTACAGATGAAGCACAGTTCACACGAGATGGCATAACAAATCTCCACAATCAGCATGTATGGGCGTATGAAAACCCAAATGCAACTGTTGTATCTCATCACCAGGTGCGGTTCTCCCTCAACATGTGGGCCGGTATCATTGGTGATCGGTTAGTTGGACCCCATGTACTTGTAAACAGACTTACGGGGCAGGCGTACACAAACTTCCTGGAAAACATCATACCTGATGTTTATGACGACACTCCACTGATCGATCGTCAGCACGCTCACTTCTTGCATGACGGCGCTCCTGCACACTTCAGTCGTACGGCTCGCCGGTACTTGGATCGAAGATTTCCTGATCGATGGATAGGTAGAGGTGGCCCAATTGCTTGGCCTCCACGCTCACCTGATCTGAACCCTCTCGATTTCTACTTGTGGGGCCATTTAAAATCATTGGTTTATTCGTCTCCGGTGCCTGATTTGGAATCCCTTCGGAATCGAATTGTGGCACGCTCTGAGGACATACGCAACATTCCTGGAGTGTGGGATCGTGTTCGCAGGTCAATGAGACATCGATGTGAGGTCTGTATTCAAGCAGGAGGTGGTCATTTTGAACATCTTCTGTAATGGCAACGACCTGCGGAAAGAAAAACGTTCCGGTGAATTTCAATGTTGTGAAGGCCATAACTCGGAAATGAAGCATTTCCGGACATATGTTGTAATGAACTATTTTGATTGTCTACATGTGGGAAATACATACCTGAAATTATGCCGTGTATTTTTGAAACACCCTGTATATACTGAAGTTGGATCTCAACAGTTGTTAAGGATATAGTGCTGAAGTTTTGCTCACATCTCAGTTGTCATGCTTCTGAGTGCTAGACAATTAGATAAATATTTCAGTATGTGCTTTGTAAATAGGGAACCTTACTTTAGTAAAAATTAGTTAGTAAGTCTTCAAAGTTCTAATTTTCCAAGCTCATAATTAATGTGTCATATGGACCATGTGTTTCACTTGGTTCACAGTGTTTCTTGTGCTGTAGTTAATTAATTATTAAATAAGGTATTTCCTTATTTAATATTTCCTTGTGCCGGGTGAATATGGTAAAAGTTGTCTTAAGTTATGTGCTACATAGGTTAGGTAGGTTTCAGAGTCTAATTGTGTCAAGCATACGGATTCCCATCCCCGTATCAACTTGAAACCAATTTAGATAACTCAGGCACCTTAACATTTTTATTAGTCTAGAGTTGTGCGGCTGTGCCTGCTATTGTTTATTCCTAGTTAATTTTTAACTTAGATATATTCATTGCAGACAGTCCTTGGCTGTCTGGTAGCCCGTTCTAAAATCACAGCTGCCAACCAAAAACACTTTTGCATTCTAGTAAAATGTAGCCTAGATTAGGAAAAAAGTGACTCCCTTGATTTAGGGAAATAAAGTCTCTTTCTATCGATGCACAGTCAGTAGTTCCCTTCTGTGTATAGAGTCAACTTCCATGACCTAGTTGTAAAAACCTGCTATTGCAGATTAATACCATTTCTAATGACCAAAAACTGTGCTGACTGCTAGTGATGTTAGGTTAGGACGTGTCAGATGGTCTTTAGGAAAACACCTGATTTTAGGTGCCAACTAGGTTAAGCTGCGGCTCAGGCGCCGAGTTGTAGTTTACCTTGAGTACTAGACCTCTGTCAAGTTCTTCCATGTAAGCACATTGTGAGGCAGTCTTGCTCGTGTGTCAGTGCTTGCTCATGTGTGTGTGCACAATAATCAGCCGATTGTTCCCGCACAGGACCCACGAGTACATCGCACCACAATCCACCCCTAAAACACTTAGGAATCAAACTTCCTACTCGCACCTTCCTGCAGTATACCCACTCAACCCTCACAACGGCTCGAAGAATACTGCCTCTTCCAATTCCTCCAACTCTTCCAAGTACCTCTCCCGGATTGTCTTACGAATCTTTCCGGTTCTCACTTCATAATAATAATTACCCAAACCGTGTTTGCTCAGCGGTGGTTCTTCCCCTAACGTTGACACTTGTTCGCCAAAAAAATTCATAACACTTGAATTCCTCACATTGGCGACCCCAAACGCACTCTCCAATAACACTCCTCATTACACACCTTCCGAGACGGTCCCTTGAGCGCAGCGACGGAAGTTCTCGCCTCCAAAGAGAAGATCCACAAGGACGCCTCAAGACCCACGGTTCAAGCCTCTCCTTAGCATCCCATCACTAGGGAATAAATCAGGCGAGCTAAACCTGACCTCATCATTACCCTTCGAGTGTTGATAGCTGGGCTCTCTTTTGATTAAGTTAGATGCGCAAGTAAGCGCGTCCGAATACCCTAATAACCTCCTTCTGAGGACCGAGTCAGATGTAAAGATATATCACTATTAACCTAGTAAGTGTCGCCTTCTCCGGCGGCTGGTGACCCGTATTACTGAATGCCTTGAGCCTTGCTGATGACTCCAGAACATCCACTGGTGTACTAAAACTTTACCTGATAATTTCAATTAAACGGGAAACATCAGGACTTCACAACGTGTCATATTTTTCTGTCATGAATCTTGCTCCCATTTTACTCTCACTTGTCTGAGCCCCAAGGAGAACAACTCTTAGCGGTGACCTTAGGAGGAAATAACTCAGAGGCTTGCGTGGTGTGAATTTTTCACTGTAGTGGTAGGGTGTGCTGGTAGCTTCTCCTGGATTGAGTCATCCAGCGTCTCTTGAATAATTTCAGATCCCCGAGGCTGCGCTATGAACCAAAACACCCAACACACATATAAAAACACACACCTGGGCCTTGAGTCTACGTATAATTACTGTGCATTATTTACGAAAAATCCATGCCAAATTATTGTGAATCAATCCTGGAATTCATGCACAAAAATTCTGTAAATTGAACTCCCGTCTTTAAAAGTTGATTGGCAAGTAACACAATTACAACTACACATACCGCCAGCCTGCCGGATCCGATGTCTCCAGAACTGCAAATATCTGCAGCCAAGATCGAGCAGTTATAAACACTACAACTCTTCGATCCTGTGGCACCACAATATATCCTGAGCTGAGTTCTTTCCCGTGTCCTTCATTGTCCTTCCCGCACGGTTCTCGAAAATAACTGTCTCATATGAGTTTGAGCTAGAACGATAATAATACAACCTAAACAAAAACCTCGTCAAGCCCAGATCATCAAACTTAAAAAAGATTTATAGTACAATGCTAACCGTAACATTAACAATCTCAAAATAGCAATAAAACGGTAAAAAAGTTAACTACATAAAATAACGTTATCATAATGTACTCACGAGCGTAAGAAACTCAAAATTGCCACTCAAGACTAACAAAAAAAATCTTAAGACCGGAATAAGGAAATGAAACAACGATGTTCTATATAGTTATTAAATACGCCACGACGAATTACGTGGCCTTTTTAACTGTTTGAATATAAACGAAAAAATGTTAATATACCTTGTTGTCGAGATTGAACGTAAACTTGAAATTGAGGGCCGACAGCGTCGAGGCCTTTGTGACAGACTACAATTCCCTCCTCAATACTCACAATATTCGCACAAAGGTTTCAGCACCTGTGTACCAGACTTGTCCAGTAAACTACTCAGGATCCACCAATCCTTGTCACAAACTGCCATTAGACGGCATCATTGGGATAACCAGTACGTCAATACACTATCCTTGGGCATGGTGGGTCATTACAGCCTACTCTACATGACTGGCTCATACAAGTTACTGTCTTTTACTCCAGGAACGTACAAGAAAAACTTTCATAGTTTCAATGATACCCAAATCACACTCCTGATCCAATCCGACAACACAGCCCATGCCACAATCATCTTCAGCACATCCGGCATACCACTCATTCTCTCCATACTGCTCAAACCCCACACTCATGAAACTCTCTCCCTCTCTCTCTCTCTTGCTCATACTTACTACATTCTAGCACAAAATGCCCAATTGTTTCCTCCACTCTACTATCACACTGCCGACATGATCTATTATTATTCTCATTCCACCTCCATGTACGTCTATTCGAGCTCAATGACTTACACCTCACTGCAAACATGAGTTGACTTCCAAAACTACCATCATAGAACATATCACACTTAGGTACTTCTGTAGTGATCGCCCTCAGCCACACTTCAGCCTAATTTCATAAAATATTAAAAACTAACATCCTAAAATTAAATTATACAAATGTAATTATTTTTATAATTTTACACGACCAAATTAATTCGATTAAACCCAAAATTTTACCAAAAATGCGTTTCGAAAATATTTGCCGATCACGTTTCCTTCAGTCACTTCCGTTGGAAACATTCGCGCAGAACCATTTCGCAAGCTTCCGCTCAAAAGACCATATAAGGCCGACTTTTCAGGCAGAGTCGTCATTCTCGTACAGATCCTCCTGAATAGTGCTTGGGCCCAGAGCGGGCATTTGTAAGTATAAAGTGTTAGAGTGAATTGTATTATGTCTTAACTTTCCTGTGTTGTGTCTTAACTTGTTCCTTGTTAGGGAGCGCTCGTTATTGTGTCTTAGGAACATTCACTGTGTTTATCTGTGCCGGTGTAGTTAAGCACAAGATTCAAGTTTACTGCGCCATTTCGTCAGTGTTTTTCCCTGAATTAATTTAGCCGTGCAAACTTGCATATTCACTTTGGCATCAGATCCCAATTTGAATGTGTCTTTTACACGGTTTCGCACTGGTGTATTTACCAGTTCTGTTAGCCTTATAATTCGATTAACTTTTGGCTGTACAGTAGCTGGAATTTTAGTTATTTTATTAACTGTCGTGCATTGTGTAATTAATTCGTGATTCAAACAAGTATGGAATTCTTTTCACGTTCAACACTCAACGTTTAAAGTCCAAAAATCTTAAGAAATAAAATAGGATATTGCAGCAAATCGCGTTTGTATTTTCTGTAGTACTCATTTCAAGTCAATTCCCATAAATAATTGTTCATTATAAATACCTAACTACATTTGACATGTCTTTTAGGAATAGAAGCAGTGTTCTTATGTGACAACATTTTTCCATGAATTAATTGAGCCTTTTTTAAATCACTGTAACTTTGTTCTCAGCTTAGTTGTTGTGACTTTCGTGTCTGTTTATGTGCTGCTCCTTTTTATGTAACTTCTGCTACAATTCTTGCTCATCTGAATAATAGAGTATAGAGACTTCAACTTTTTTCATACTTATATTTTAGTACATTAATTATCTAATTACCTCAGTGCTTTAGCTATTACTTTGGCTGTAGTTCATTTAAACTCAGGATAGAGCTTGTGACCAGTTGGTCTGGAACACTGATTCTGGTGTTAAAATGATTCAGGCTGCGACTCGGGCGCTAGAGTTGCGGACTGATTCTTATCACCAGACTTCTGCCATGGTTTGTCCTGTTAATGTTGCAGTTTGCGCAGTCTTGCACATGTGTATGAATGGACTCGTTTTTTGTTCAAAATAATCCAGCACGATGTCCCCTGACAGGATCTACTGGACCACACATTCATGCACTCACAAACACGTATGGAACCAAACCCTAATCTCGTAATTTAAGGAGCTTACCTCCTCCAGGTTCACCCTCCTGGTTCACTCCTCCGAGTTCTTCTCTCAGTTGTTCCTCCTGTTCAAATTTTACTATACTGGAAGGCCTGCATCCCTGCAGCTAAGCCGCTAAAATCTCCAGTGGAGACCATTTGGGCGAGAGTCCCCATTTCTTACCGAGTTTTCCCAACCGGTAACAAATTCCCTACTCAGCACTCAATTCACTACTCACTTAGTGTCGGAACCTCCCACACTTACACATCATCGACTTCACACTCCAGCACGCGCTTCACAAGCCTGAGCTGAAGGAATCGTCTGAAGTCCCGCAACCTCCTCGGACTCTTACCAAGATCGTCTCTCGAACAAGAATCAAGCCTCGCACTTCGGAGTGCAACCTTCTCCTCAATAAATCCCATACCGGCGAGTGAAACTATTCTCTCATTTTCCCCCGGTGTTGGCTTGTGGTAATTTTGTTGTTGATTGTAGACGCTTGAAATATTGCGTCCGAATACCACCTAACTCCTTCTGAGTCAGAGGCCGTAATCCATTCATTTAGCTATTAAGTGTGCTCTACCAGGAGCACTGGTGACCCGCCTTTGTAAAAGAACATCTCCTTGTGAAATCGATAAATTCCTCGATATTCAACCTTTAAAAGTCAAATTCAATTAGTTCCCCATTGTGAAAACTTCATACTGGTGACCAGAATTCATACCAGAGCTAGATAAATAATTATCGAACAATTGGATTGCCGCAGCCATCATTTGGAGGTTTTTGAGCGCATGTCGAGGCTGTTGCAGCTGTTGCATGTTGAACCTTGGAGGAGGTAGTGTTCCTTTCCATCCTTTCTCTAATTCTCAGTAATCAAACATAGTTTTCCTCTCTAAACTCTTCTCTAATAATAAGTTATTGCTACTGCAGCCTATTCTAACAAATTCTTCATGTTTTTCCATTGCTACTGAAGCCACCTTTTACGAAACTCTTCATGCATTTCCGTTGCTACTGAAGCAAACCATAGGAGACCTTCTAGGATAACTTCCATTGCTACTGAAGCTCCTTACTAATAACCTTCGCAATTTCCATTGCTACTGCAGCACCATTGCTACTGAAGCACCAAATTAAATAACGTTTTCGAAACACCAACTTGTCATTCTGAGCAATTGACTTATTTTTTTCTTCAAATATGTTCCCCAACCATAAATTTCAACGCTGTGATCGTTGCAAGGGACTGCCGGGTGTGCACCGTTGGTCTTTTGTAAGTTCCTCCGTCTCCCAAATACCAAGCTCTTACCCGATCTCCCAATTTTTGTATCGCCGTCTGGTCGGTGTGCTTGTAGCCTTGGGGACGCCTGAGGAGCACGCACGCTGCCTAGGGAGGCTGTACAAACGACTTACGTCGCACATTTGCTGTATTTCCCCGGCATATGTGTTTTGGGAAAGTAAGGAACTGATCTTTCATATTCTTTTGGAGGGCATAATGTCACAAACCCAGACTGCGATTTCGCCTCAGGTCAACACCTGTCGAGCCAACGAATTCGTACTTGTCTTAGTTGATTGAGGTTCCTAAGTCGTGGAAGTCGACCAATTCTAGATTCCCCGTTACACCGTTCAAAGAACGCAGTCGGAATCAGGTAATTCGGGCGCCTCCATTTCGGCGGATACTCTGGCACCGTATGCCCAGTGATGCTAACCTCACAGATTTATTTTATGGTCCCAGTTCGGGATCCGAGCTGAAACTTTCATAGTCCCACAGTTAACCTTCCACTATTTTCATCTATTTTCTTCTGTCGAAGCATCTTTTGGAATCTCTCCTTCGTATTTCTGACTTGCACTTTACAAGTAATAGCTTCACTGTTACCAGACCTTTCGGTCTCCTTTGGGGGGAAGGTGGCTGTAGTGATCGCCCTCAGCCACACTTCAGCCTAATTTCATAAAATATTAAAAACTAACATCCTAAAATTAAATTATACAAATGTAATTATTTTTATAATTTTACACGACCAAATTAATTCGATTAAACCCAAAATTTTACCAAAAATGCGTTTCGAAAATATTTGCCGATCACGTTTCCGTCAGTCACTTCCGTTGGAAACATTCGCGCAGAACCATTTCGCAAGCTTCCGCTCAAAAGACCATATAAGGCCGACTTTTCAGGCAGAGTCGTCATTCTCGTACAGATCCTCCTGAATAGTGCTTGGGCCCAGAGCGGGCATTTGTAAGTATAAAGTGTTAGAGTTAATTGTATTATGTCTTAACTTTCCTGTGTTGTGTCTTAACTTGTTCCTTGTTAGGGAGCGCTCGTTATTGTGTCTTAGGAACATTCACTGTGTTTATCTGTGCCGGTGTAGTTAGGCACAGGATTCAAGTTCACTGCGCCATTTCGTCAGTGTTTTTCCCTGAATTAATTTAGCCGTGCAAACTTGCATATTCACTTTGGCATCAGATCCCAATTTGAATGTGTCTTTTACACGGTTTCGCACTGGTGTATTTACCAGTTCTGTTAGCCTTATAATTCAATTAACTTTTGGCAGTACAGTAGCTGGAATTTTAGTTATTTTATTTACTTTCGTGCATTGTGTAATTAAGTCGTGATTCAAACAAGTATGGAATTCTTTTCACGTTCAACACTCAACGTTTAAAGTCCAAAAATCTTAAGAAATAAAATAGGATATTGCAGCAAATCGCGTTTGTATTTTCTGTAGTACTCATTTCAAGTCAATTCACATAAATAATTGTTCATTATAAATACCTAACTACATTTGACATGTCTTTTAGGAATAGAAGCAGTGTTCTTATGTGACAACATTTTTCCATGAATTAATTGAGCCTTTTTTAAATCACTGTAACTTTGTTCTCAGCTTAGTTGTTGTGACTTTCGTGTCTGTTTATGTGCTGCTCCTTTTTATGTAACTTCTGCTACAATTCTTGCTCATCTGAATAATAGAGTATAGAGACTTCACCTTTTTTCATACTTATATTTTAGTACATTAATTATCTAATTACCTCAGTGCTTTAGCTATTACTTTGGCTGTAGTTCATTTAAACTCAGGATAGAGCTTGTGACCAGTTGGTCTGGAACACTGATTCTGGTGTTAAAATGATTCAGGCTGCGACTCGGGCGCTAGAGTTGCGGACTGATTCTTATCACCAGACTTCTGCCATGGTTTGTCCTGTTAATGTTGCAGTTTGCGCAGTCTTGCACATGTGTATGAATGGACTCGTTTTTTGTTCAAAATAATCCAGCACGATGTCCCCTGACAGGATCTACTGGACCACACATTCATGCACTCACAAACACGTATGGAACCAAACCCTAATCTCGTAATTTAAGGAGCTTACCTCCTCCGGGTTCACCCTCCTGGTTCACTCCTCCGAGTTCTTCTCTCAGTTGTTCCTCCTGTTCAAATTTTACTATACTGGAGGGCCTGCATCCCTGCAGCTAAGCCGCTAAAATCTCCAGTGGAGACCATTTGGGCGAGAGTCCCCATTTCTTACCGAGTTTTCCCAACCGGTAACAAATTCCCTACTCAGCACTCAATTCACTACTCACTTAGTGTCGGAACCTCCCACACTTACACATCATCGACTTCACACTCCAGCACGCGCTTCACAAGCCTGAGCTGAAGGAATCGTCTGAAGTCCCGCAACCTCCTCGGACTCTTACCAAGATCGTCTCTCGAACAAGAATCAAGCCTCGCACTTCGGAGTGCAACCTTCTCCTCAATAAATCCCATACCGGCGAGTGAAACTATTCTCTCATTTTCCCCCGGTGTTGGCTTGTGGTAATTTTGTTGTTGATTGTAGACGCATGAAATATTGCGTCCGAATACCGCCCAACTCCTTCTGAGTCAGAGGCCGTAATCCATTCATTTAGCTATTAAGTGTGCTCTACCAGGAGCACTGGTGACCCGCCTTTGTAAAAGAACATCTCCTTGTGAAATCGATAAATTCCTCGATATTCAACCTTTAAAAGTCAAATTCAGTAGTTCCCCACTTTGGGAGAACTTCATACTTCATTTGCATATACCAGTTTAGTGTAAGCTTCCGTGTCACGTTAAGCTTCCACTTATTCAATCCATACTCTTCTGTTCACCTCTCAATCATTTTTTTACACCTCTTGCAGTCCTACTCTGATCCTTCACCTCCAACATTCATTAAAGTTCAGTCATCCTCAGGTCTTCCAATTCTGGTACGAATAATTTTTTGCATACTTAGTTTCCTTGCATGCCCCTACATATTTTCTCCCAATAGCTTACACTCAGATTTCATTAAAAAATTTGCTTTACCCACCTGCTAGTCTTCATTCTCTCAAGTCTCACCTTGTAATTCAGCACAACTTTCATCCTTCTTTTTGGAAAGAGGCTCCACCCTAGACTCTAATGATGATAATAATAATAATAAAGGCATCTACGGATGCTTTATTTCCAATCAAGCCTGATACATATCACCTTGTACATTGGATTTTCAAATGCCTTATAACTAACGCCAGGACGCCATGACGCTTTCCCCCGGTCAAGACCGGTACCCATTTCAGACACCTGGGTAGAGTGGGGTATTGTGCTTGGAATTTTTACCCTATACCCAACAGAGTTAATGGCTTCAGTAGCTGTCCATTTTGGAGCACCCAATGCTAAGGGTCCTACCTTTTTTTGCATCACATCCAGCTTTTCAAGATCACTTTCATTCCAAGCATGAACACTCATACGATACATGACACTAGGTACAACAACATACTTCCACATTCCCATCACACATTCATACCTGGTTGCTCTGTATCTGGCCACACGACTTAACCATCCCCTCTACCAGGGTTGCGGAGTCGGAGGAATGAATTTGCGACTCCGACTCCGACTCCGACTCCACCTTTCCAGAATTTGGCGACTCCGACTCCGACTCCGACTCCACCTTTCCAGAATTTGGCGACTCCGACTCCGACTCCGACTCCACCTTTTCAGAATTTGGCGACTCCGACTCCGACTCCGACTCCACCTTTTCAGAATTTGGCGACTCTGACTCCGACTCCGACTCCATTTTTCCAGAATTTGGCGACTCCAACACCGACTTCGCCTATTCACAATTTTGTGCCTCCAACTTCACCTATTCATAATTTATAAGATGAATATTTTATTTCTTAACTAGTGTACACGGACCGTCAAAAATGACAAGATTCAATACCTTTCTTCTACAAATTTTCGTTTGAGTGGAGTTTCCATGCTTTTAGCTTATTCCAAAGATAACTTAATTTTCTTATTAGAGTAATAAACACTCAGAACACAGTATTTTAGAGCCGCTAGAGAAGTTGTTATAGCCATTCGTGTCGTATCCAAGATACAGAAATTCAGCATTACTGAAAGCAACTGTGAACTTGCATATGTATATTGTAATATGCAACACAGTGCATTGTAATACAGTATATTGTAATGTACAATACAGCATATTGCAATATACAATACCCCGCCGAACTCGGTATTCACAAACTTGAGTATATAAAGCTCTGGATCGCTCTAATTGTTTTGAAAGTGACTTATTATAGAGCCCTTGCACAACGAAAATGAGTGTATTAATTGACCGTGAACTGGAACCAAGACCGCCAGTGCTAATTTCTTCCTATCAATTATTCTTAACAGCGTGCACAAAACGAATAAATAAACACACGACAGTCATTCTTAGTAGTAACCGGTTGCAGGTGTTGAAACCTGTGCATATGTTCATTATATTCTTTATTAGCGAGCGACTTTTAAATTGACTACAGATTTTTAATAATCAAGATACTAGTGTACATGATTGGTCAAAAATGACGGGATTCAATGGTATCGTTTTAAAAAAATCTCAAGATAAAAATGGCAAACAAATATATCCATCCTAATAGTACCCGCGATTAAAATACAGTATTCGCGTACTTGTGCACTGGTAAAACTCGTATCACAGATATGGTCATTAAGCATCTTTAAGAACGTCACAGACGCACACAACAACCAAGCAAGCAACAACTGTGCATTATAATTTAAACTATTGTCTGCAAGAAGTTTTTAAAAAATTTGCTATACCTTTGAAGCATTTAATTGCTTTTAAATTTAAATGCGATAAGCCACATTTTCTTGACAGTAGATTCGATTTTCACGCAATGTTTTTTACTTAAAAATATAAGTGAGCAGATGGCAGGTTTTTCATAATATTTCAATGGTATTTATGATACTGTCCAAGCAAGTAGATTCCCATTGTAATGACATAGGGGAAATTACGCACGAGAACATACTGTATACTTATTTATAAATTGACGGACACCTGGCTTTTTATTATACCGGGTGTCCCATAAAAATGTCCCCGATTTTTAACTAATTATATCTCAGCTTTAAATTAACATATTTGAATTGCCTTTTTTCACAAAGTAGTAAATTTAGTTTCCTTTTCGATTAATTTAAGTTTTCGAAAATCAGTTGAATAACCACTTTACAATGTTCAATTTACTGAAAGGGGTAGAAAAATTAATTTTTCAGAGGAAAATTTTTTAAAACAATATTGATATTCTTCCTTATTTTGTACTTTCCATAAAACTGGACAAACAAAAATTTTAAAGAGTAACAAATCATTACATTAAATAAAGTTCAAATAAATAAAGTAATTTAGTATCCTTCGACATACCCTCCATTTCTCTCCAGGCAAGTATTACTTCTAGCCATGGAGAGAAATTACTTCTTGAACGAAGAGTTTTACCCATTATTCCACCGTTTTCTATCAGTTCTTGAAACACTATTATTGAGAACACTTGAAACCTCTCAGAGGGTTTAAATACTTGGTGGTATGCAGGATACATCGTTATGAAATTATTCTTAACAGTAGGTATTGAGGAATGAAGAAGAACACCAGTGTTGTTTTTAAAACTTTCCCTTTGAACAATTTTTCTACCCCTTTCAGTAAATCGATCATCTTAAAGTGGTTATTCAACTGATTTTCAAAAACTTATATTATTTGAAAAGGAAACAAAATTGACTAAATTACAAATAATAGACAATTAAAATATGTTAATTTAAAGCGGAGATATAATCAATTACAAAGTCCGGGACATTTTTGTGGGACACCCAGTATAGTGTTGATTGTTCTTATACAATAAGAGGTCAAGTGTCTCCTTTAAACGAATAAATAAATAGGTTTAGCTATTTCGTGAGCGTAATCTCTCCTATGTTAATACAATGGAGTTTTAGGGTTTAAAACTTGAGGGTGACTGTTCGAACATTTATTTCAAATACAGAAGAACTTCAAGGGAACAACAGCAAGTCGTTTCCCGAGATGCGCAAAAAGAGAAACCGTACCCAAGTTAGGCGTATCTTGAGGATTCCAACAATACGCACAGCAGCGTCCTCTGTAATATTTTTATTATTAAATTCCTTTAAAATGTAGACCGAAAATCTTCTTGAACGTAAGGTTAGTTTTTAAAACGAAACTCGCTAAAAATAAAAGACATGCAATGGACGCGGCCGGTCATCAGCACGGTATTCCGATATGAAATTTTAGAGGCCTTCTGAGTAGAGATACAGAGTTTTAAGATGTCTGGTCGCCGACTAGCTGAATATCGTATCATATAGCAAGATTGCATATAGCACTGACATTTTAAAAATTAATTGACAATTAATTACCTTGAATAATAAGTGCCTATTCAAGAGGCTGCAAGCGCCAGGTTGAGGAGTTCAAGTTGCAGAAAGAGACTGCTTTTTTACGCAAGAGAAATAAGTTAGAGGTACCAGACCCACTTTTATTAAAAGGACGACATGCTGCCCAAGCAGAGCAAGCTCAAAGATAATTTAATTAGTGATCTCCAACGCGTCACAAGTAATGTTAATTAAAGCTATTTAAGGTTAATGCAGGTCTGCTAGAAGCGCAAACATGCTTAATTATAGAAAGTTAAATTTAAACACAAAAAACGAAAAGAAAAGATGCAGCTGCAAAACAAAAAACAAACAACAAAAAGATCTAATTTCAACAGTTTCAAATTCTTGTCTGTGAACTAAGAGAGACCCCAACTGAAGAAAACTTTTTCTTCCACAAAGCCGCCATCAAAAATACGGAAGATTATCAACGGGAAGTTTCATTGAACAAATAAAATTGGCTGTTCGTCTTTGTTGGTTGATCTGTCTCCCTTTCACGCTCTTAAAGATGCTCAATGACAGTATCTGTGATGCGAGTTTCACCAGTGCACAAGTACTAGAATATTTTAATCGCGGGTGCAATTAGGATGAAATTATTTCTTTTTGATCCACCTCTGGAAGATTTCTATACAGACAATATCGAATCCCGTCATTTATGACGAGTCGTGTACAAAATTATGTATGCTGAGTGTTTCAGAACACGAGGTACAAAATTGCACATCAAGTAGAAAATGGCCAAATAAACACTTTCTGTCCTACGAAATTTTCCCCAAAAAATAGAGGTTGGGAGGAATTAGCTGTTTATTGTTTTTAAGGACGAAATTTAATGACACAATCACTCGCGATATTTATTCTGAATTTACTTTTAAAAAATTGTTCAAAATGTGTTCCACCTACATCTATGCACTTTTCGAATGTTAGCCTTAACGGCTGCCAGATATTAGGAAACACGTCTGGCATTAAGGTATCTCACCTGCAGCCACTGCAATTCTGTCCACAAAATCTTCCTCAGACACAATGGGTGTAGCATACACAAGGCTCTTCACGTGTCCCCAAAAATTGAAATCGAGTGGAGTCATGTCAGGAGATCTAGGAGGTCATGCAACTAGAACATTTCACCCGATCAAAGTAAATTCAAAATAAATATTGCGAGTAATTTAGTCATTAAATTTCATCCTTTAAAACAATAAACGGCTAATATCTCAATGTCTCTTTCTTCGGAAAATTTCATAGAAGAAAAAGTTTTTATTTGGATATCTTCCACTTGGTGTGCAATTTTTTGCCTCTTATTCTGAATCTGAAACACCCTGTATATTACTGACAAGTGTTTTCTGAGTAGATAATGTAGGCACTGTCTACACTGAGAAGCATAGATATGTATATATCAACAGTTTTTTACAACTAAGTATGCACTAATTCAGTGAAATTATAATAGTTAATTCAATGACTATGCTTCAAATCCCCAAAATTATGATATACGTGTAGATAAGGTGGGCCAGATTTGCACACTGCCTTTTCTTCTCTGTACCTACACTATGCAGGGTAACAATGCAGAAAAGGTGTTGTTTTATTGCTCAACTCTATGTTACATTTCGGATAGAATAGGCAAAAGTTGTTCTGCTTTCGTCGCAGGGGCCAGACGATTTCGAAACGTTTTTTTTTACGAATAAAAGTCACTTCTAGCTTCTTTGCGTGTAATATGATACTATCTCTTATTTTCGTCTAACTTTTTACTTTGTATTTGACACTTTGTTATTTTAATGAGCGCCCATGTTCTTCTCATTTCGTGTTTTTTGGAGCAATTTGAAACGTTTCCAGCAAGAGAATTTGTACTATCGCATAAATGCAACAACCATTGCAGCTGAGATAGTGCATTGCTTTCAGTTATAATATGTGTGTGACTGTAAGTGAAGTTTTTGTTAGTGTGTGTAATTATTTTCATTGCAGCTCGTTTACATTGTATTTAAATTTTTTTCTAGTGTCTCAATGCCGATATTGATAACCTTACAACATTTTCAAATCTTCCTTAAGAAGAAGTAATTAATTATATAATGCTACAAAACGAATACTATTTCAGTTTTTGAAATTGTATCAACATAATTATAAAATTCTCCATTTCAGCGTATGGTTACTTAGAAACTGGTGAGTGATACGACGATAAAAATTAAACATGATGATGATATAGTGAAATACATTATAACTCTGAAAGAACCAAACAACATTCAAGAAATAACTTTAGAAATGAGCAGAAATTTTTATTATTAATACATGTTAACTTGATCTAAAGACAAGAAAGCCCTATCAATTTTGATAACATAACCTGAAACTAGAAGTCTTTGTGTACCAGACCATAGCTTCAGGTTTTGGCAAAGACTACTCATTGGCAATGAATCATAACCTAAAGACTAGAAATATTTATGATCACAACATAACTTTAAGTTTCTGCAAAGACTAGTCTTTATCAATCAATGCATCACTAAGAGCGTATAGAGTTACCACTCCTTATGTGAGTACAATGTATTGCATCAGCTGAAATGTTCTACAAGTAACTTGCAACACATTTACTTCTATTTTCCAGTTCCTATGTATTAATTGAAGGAGAAATGAACAAAAAAGAAATATACAGAATGAGTTTACGATGCTTTCAATTACTAATTCCTGCTTTTAACTAAAAAACATACATCAATGCTGAGTACAAAAATTATATTTCGCACTCGTAGGTTTCTCATATATATCTGTGCAAACCCTCCATGACTAGACAACATGACGGTATTAGGTCATAGGTATAAATACGCTGTTTCAAACTTAGAACAAAATAATCAAAAAAAACATTGCGTATTTTTTAGATTTTTCAGCAAAGTATTTTAGCTCTGTTTTGTTTACTTTGGTTTTAAAGAATTATAAATAATTTTTAGCAAAAATTAGAATCGAAGACACCAAAAAATAGCGACTCCAACCACGACTCTACCACATCCGAATGAACGACTCCGACTCCGACTCCGACTCCACCACATTCGGAAAAGCGACTCCGACTCCGACTCCGACTCCATCACACTTCAGAGTAGCGACTCCGACTCCGACTCCGACTCCACCACACTTCAGAGAAGCGACTCCGACTCCGACTCCGACTCCACCCTAAAACATCCGACTCCGGCGACTCTGACTCCCGACTCCGACTCCGACTCCGCAACCCTGCCCTCTACTGCATTGCTTTTGCTACTTTCTCACTCTTAGTTCTAGTTCATCCATCTTCACTCATCATACTACCTAGATATTTGTATTCTTTTGTTCTACCTATTCTGATTTCTGCAATATTTCACAGTCTGTTTCTATCAGTCTCATCACTATTTATAATCATAACCTTACTTATATCGGCACCAAAGTTCATCTTGAAATCCGTACTATATCCATTCACAATGTCAAGCATCCTTTGTAGTTCATGTCCACATTCACAAACCACAACCACATCATCAGCATACAACAAACAGCTCAGTCTACCATTACCAACTTCCAGTCCTAAGCATGGTACTACCATGGTCCTAAGCCACTCATTCTCAGTCGAACTGCTAATTCTTCTGAGTACAATCCAAACATGTTAGTGATGAAAACTTGCAGGTACCTAAGAGAGCTTACGTGGTGACGTGCGTCTTAAAGTGCAAAAGTGATAGACAGAAAATATTCAAACTTTTTGCTCATATATTTCTATAATAAAGGGAAATAGTTGATCGAGATCAATGAACAAAGGTGGAAAAAAGCCGGGAGGCCCGTCAGCCTCTCGGCCAGCAAAAACTAATAGCCAACCGGCTCCTGGCAGTCTCCACAAAAAGGAGGGTGGCAAAGCTCAACCTCACTTGGAGATAACTAACTCGGCCCCAGTTTCATCGAAGTTCCAACAGAAGCGAAAACGTACTTCTCCTCCTCCGAGCTCCTCTTCAAAAAGAGGATTAACAAATGATGCAACAATTCAACCCAGCAATAGACAAGGTAGCAACGATAGCCTAATCTCAATAGACTCCTCTCCACCTGGTATACTATCAGAGACAGAAGAACCTGGTATGAACCAGGTGGAAAATCAGGAGGGTGCACCAAGGGACTCAACACAGGATCAGACGGGACAAAGCAAAAGGAATACCCAGGAACCTTTCTCTGCACAAATGAACTTGTCTGACCCGGCCTTCCTGGAAAATATCCCAAACTCCACCAAGACTGCACACATAAAATGCAGAGATCCAAACAGGAAACTTTCTCAAATAAACCCTTTCAAGCTAGCCAAGGCTATTGATCTGACGTAGGGTGAGGTGGAAGGGGTGCAGCACCTAAAATCAGGGGCTCTATTTATTACTTGCAAGACCCAAACTCAGCTGCTCTCTCTACTCTCTGCAAAAACAATTCGAGTTGATTCATCAAATGAAATTCCCATTCTAGTATCCATTGCTCTAAATTCTCAATCAGTACAAGGAAAACTCTATGCACCGGAGCTAAATGGGGAACCCATGGGAGAACTGCTGGAATGCCTAAAGGAGCAGGGAGTGATAGCAATTAGGAAACTCTACAAAGATCCTGAACGTTCCCATGTCCCTCTCTTTGTAGTTACCTTTTTTGGATTAACCAGACCTCATTTTTTGAAAATTGGATACAGTCGATATAAAATAGACCCATACATTCCCAACCCACTCCGCTGTTATAGATGCTGCCGCTGGGAGCACGGTTCATCTTTTTGCCACAGCGCACAACGCTGTAGCCGATGTGGCCAAAACGGACACAGTGGTCTGGTCTGCAAAGAACAAGAAAGATGTATCAACTGCAGTGGTCAGCATGATGCATTATCTAAAAACTGCCCAGTATACATCAAGGAAGTGCAGATCTGCCAAATTTCAGTGGAACAAAACATATCATTTATAGCAGCAAGAAAGCAAGTAGAAAAGTCTCACTCAGATTCCTTACAATCACAACCAACAAGAAATTCTGGAGCAAATTTAACTTCTTCCTATCAACTTAGTCAAACAACCTATGACTTTCCCCCACTACCAAAGCCACAACCCCAAGTTCATAAGAGGAAACCAGCTGCAAACAGTGAAGTGGAAGGTAGTGTGAACGCCCCACGTTCCCAACAGGAAATGACAGGCTCTTATTCATCCATGTGTATCACTCCAGGGCAAATATCATCAACGCACCATAAAGACAACAATGCTTGCTCTCAAACCACCACGAATGAAGATTTTGACCCTACTCTGCCTCCTCTCCCCTCACTGACCCCTTGCCCAATCCCAAATTCTCCAACACAGGAACAAACTGAAACACCCCTATATAAAAAACAAACAACAAAACAACATTCTCTCCTCTCCTCTCCATCTGAAATCCCTACATGGATTTTATCTCTCATTCCGCTGATCATCAAACTTCTCCTCTCCACAACTCCAAGTGAAAAAATAGAGTCCATTGTAGAAATAGGTTCTCTCCTGCAAGTGGATTCCACGGTTTCAACTCTCCTCTCTCAGCTGGGCTTCACCTCTCTCTCCTCACAATGAACTGCAAAATTATTCAATGGAATATCCGAAGTTTTAACAAAAACCGTCCTTTTCTCCAGTTAGCAGTAGAAGAACTCTCCCCATCTATTATGTGCCTCCAGGAAACAAGGGTGCCTCCTTCTTCCCCTCTTGCCTTAGGCAGACGGACAGCATCAGCTAGATCTGATAGACCTTGTGGCAGCGGAGGAGGTACAGCAATTTTTTCCTTTGAGCAGGTCCCAAGGATTATCATAGATTTGCAGACATCTCTGGAAGCATGTGCAGTCAAATATGCATTCAGAGACAGCCACCTAACAGTGTGCTGTATCTATTTACCTCCGACTCTAGATGTAGGAAATCTAGCTCAAAAACTGGAGGATATCATCCACAATTTGCAAAATCCCTATATACTGTGCATGGATGCAAATGCTCACCATCAGTCCTGGGGATCTACCTACTCAGACCGAAGGGGACACATCATTGCTGAGTGGCTGGAGAGAAATCAGCTGGCAGTCCTAAATACAGGAGACCCAACATACCTAAGCTCAAGAGGCACCTACACACACATTGACCTCTCCATCACATCTAGTAAATTTGCCCCAAAGCTAAAGTGGAAGGTACATGCAGATCACTACCACAGTGACCACTTCCCAATAGAAATAGAAGTGGAACAGCAAGCAAATCCCATCCCCAAGCATAAAAGATGGATTCCTAAGAAAGCAAATTGGGACCAATACAGCTCAATAGTTTCACTGCCATCTCAATTTTTGTCCCCAACAGAGGCCTGTAGTGCCATTGAAGGCAGACTGAAGGCAGCTGCTGCAGAGACTGTGCCAATTTCAGGGGGTGGCAAGCAAAGGAAAGAGACCCATTGGTGGTGGAGCAGAGAATGCTCAAGTGCTCTTAAAAACAAAAGAATCGCTCTCTCCAAATATAGAAGGAACACGGGAGATTTAAAATTATGGATTGAATACAAGCAAAAATCAGCCTTTCTGAGGTATACCATCCTGAAGGCCCGCCAAACAGGCTGGAGAGGATTTGTCTCTTCCATTTCTGTGGGTTCCGACTCTTCAACAGTGTGGAGGAAGGTGAGGAGTCTGAAGTCCTCCCCAAGACCGGTGCCCATCTCTC
This sequence comes from Morinoia aosen, assembly GCA_030386875.1. Taxonomy (NCBI): domain Eukaryota; kingdom Metazoa; phylum Arthropoda; class Malacostraca; order Amphipoda; family Talitridae; genus Morinoia; species Morinoia aosen. The sequence goes on from CM059558.1 coordinate 24,884,282, forward strand.
TGTTGGAAAAAGGCGTCCTTCTGACTTCTGAGATTCAAGTAGCAAACGCTCTAGCCTACGAATTTGCAAACAGGGGTATTTCAAATTTACCTGTAGGGCTCTCTAGTGATATCTCTCAAGAAAACAGAAATAACAAGAATTGGTATAATGAAAATATAACTATCTCCGAGCTAAAGAGTGCACTGAAAAAAATGCGAGCCTCTTCCCCAGGTCCTGATGATATAATTTTGCCATTCTTAACCAACTTACCTGATCCACAGCTATTAAAATTACTGAAATTCTTCAACTTTGTCTACACCCACGGCCTTCCTCGACAATGGGGACACGCTCACATCCTCCCAATCTCTAAACACGGCAAGCCAGCATCATTAGCATCATCATATAGACCTATAGCTCTCACCAGCATCCTATGCAAAACAATGGAAAGAACTTTAGTACATAGACTATTACAATTGATAGAAGACTCCCATTTTCTAAATAGAAACCAAAGTGGATTTCGCCCCAAGTTCTCAACATCGGACTGTCTCTTTAGATTGGAATCACACATACGCTCAGCTCTTATGCAGGATGACAGTGTAGTCTCAGTCTTCTTAGATATTTCCCAAGCCTTCGATTCAGTTAATCATACCCTTCTTCTGAATAAACTGGTATCCATGGGAATAGGGGGAAATTTGTTTCTCTTTGTCAAGGGCTTCCTATCTCATAGACGAATACAGGTCAAAAATGGTGGCTCCCTTTCTTCACCCTTTCCCATAACAAGAGGAGTACCACAGGGGTCAGTCCTAAGCCCAACCCTTTTCCTCATTTTTATAAATGATATCTTTGAAAGCTGCTCAGAATAGGTTCAATATTCAATATATGCAGATGACTGTGCACTGTGGGTTGCACACCATAACATTGATGAGGCTATCAAAGTGCTTCAAAAAGCCTTAAACTCCATAACAGCATGGGCCAACAAATGGGGGCTTACCTTATCACCTGCAAAATCAAAAAGCATGATATTTACCACAAAAAGAAAACTCTCCCCTCAAAAATTGAAAATAAATAAAGACCCAATAGAAAATGTCTCAGCATACAAATTCCTTGGCATGACACTGGACAGCAAACTCTCCTTCAAAAACCACATCAAGGACTTGCAAAACCGCTGCAAGAAGGACTTACGCCTCCTCCAAATAGTAGCAGCAAACAAATGGGGCGCAGACTTCCTCACTCTCAGATCCTTATACTCTTCTCTCATACTCAGCAAGTTAGATTATGGCTCTTTTCTCTTTCATTCGGTGGCTGACTCTACCCTTAAAATCCTGGATCGCATCCAATACGCCGGAGCCAGAATAATGCTGGGGGCTTTGAGATGCACCCCTGTTCTTCTGCTGGAAGCAGAAGCAGACCTGCTCCCCCTGAGGTTCCGTAGGCAGTTGCTGCTAGCAAAATATGGCACCCGGGTCCTTTCCAACAACAGCCATCCAGTCCGAGAGGAAATCAGTGCTTACTACCCCTTCAACTTTCACTCTATTCAGTGCCGGCCACTTCCAATAACAGCAATCTTGCACAAGCAATTCCAAGAAATTGGAATGAAGATCTCAGATATCCCGGTCATAAACAGAAACAATCTCTTCTGCTTCCCTCCAGCAGAAGTTCATGGCTCCCTTCACAAACACTCCAAGCTCTCCATACCAGACGACTCGTGGAGACAGCTGTATTCAGAACTTCGCGCAAGGCACAAATCGCGCACAGCAGTCTTCTGTGATGGGTCCAGAGCAGGAGGCCAGAGTGGTGCAGCAGCCTGGTGTGACCCTGTCAGTCTTTTAGCCCACCTTCCAAACCATTCTTCTGTATTAACAACAGAACTTTATGCAATATATGCTGCAATCTCTTTCTTCTCCAAACACAAAGGACAATATATTATCTTCACAGACTCTCTAAGCTCCATCCATGCTCTGCAAAATCTACACAGCTCCTCCCACTTTCTTGCTCTGCTCATATCGAACTCTCTCTCAAAGCACCCAAACAAATTCATCATAGAATGGGTCCCCTCACATGTGGGCATAAGAGGAAATGAAAAGGCCGATGAGTTGGCCAAAGCAGCTATCAAAATTACTTATATCACCCAAGTAGGTATGTCCTCCAAAGAAAATGGAAGCTTTCTTCTCAATTACTACCAAGCCAAATGGCAGTCTGAATGGACTGCTTCGACAGTAACCAGTTGGTCACTCAAACCAAAGTTAGGGACTGCACCCTACCTATGCCTGCCACGGCGGGAACAAGTGACCCTCTCGCGTCTCCATCTGGGTGTATGCCGACTGACACACCAACACCTGTTCAACCGAACCATGCCGGCGATGTGCTCCACATGCTCAGAGAAATGGACAATAAGCCACTTGCTGCTGAAGTGTCCAAGACTTGCCACTGCCCGCAGATTTTTGCTTCAGGAGTGTGCAGATCTAGAAACAGTGCCTACTCTACAGTCCCTGCTAGCAGATAACTACAATCCAAAGTTGTTGATTAAATTCTTGCAAGACATTGGTGCTACCGAATTGATTTAAACATTCCTCAAAATCTGCTGTGATCAAGGCCCCTATGCCCCTGTAGGCTGGGTGCCAAAACTCAAGACTCAAGACTCAAGACTCAACCCAAACAACAGGGGAGACAGAGTACAGCCCTGTCTCACTCCCCCTAACCTGTAGTTAAGATGACGCAAGGTTTTCGTATGCGTAGGAATTCCTCTAAAGGCCATTTTACACTGGCGGTGTCTTCGCGCTCCACACCGTCGCTCCATCCATGTTCTTCAAATTATTCTGACAGTATTGCATGAGTAATACTGAAGATTACTGTCTCGGGGGAATTAGCGTCAAATTAAGAGGCAATGCAAAAGCAATTCGGTGTGAACTGATGCTCAATCTTCTCGTGGGAGGAACTATAAAAAGTTCAGCGTCGCTCCACACCGCTAGTGTAAAATGAGCTTAACGCAAGGCGGATATGAGATACTGTAGAAGTTTTCCGTTCCCGCTTAAGTTCGGATCACTCGTTTTGTATTTAATGTAAAGCGAATTTTTGAATGGAATGGATGCGGTATGAGCTGTCTTGCAGGATTGGATCAGGAGTGTAATTTGAGTATCATTGAAGCTAAGAAAATGTTTCTTGCGCATGCCTGGAGTAAGAGACAGTAACTGGAATGAGCCAGTCAGGTAGAGTGGTCAGTAATGACCCAATATGCGTGGGGATGGTGTTTTGACACACTGGTTATCCCAGTGATGCCGTCCAATGGCAGCTTGTGACAAGGATTGGCAGATCCTGAGTAGTTTAGTTGATAAGTCTGGTACCTGGCGCTGAACTCTTTGTTTGAAAATTGTGGAGGGAATTTTAGGTCGTTACAAAGGCCCCGATGCTGTCGGCCCTCAATTTCAAGTTCAATTTCAAGAATCTTACTGTAAGCTCTTGACAGAAAGTGTGTTGGGGGCATGCAAGGAAACTTGGTATGCAAAAAATTATTCATGTTAGAATTGGGAGACCTGTAGATGACTGGAGTTTAATAAATTGTGGAGGTGTAGGGCCTGAGTGGGACTGCAAGAGGTGAAAGAAAGAGATTGAGAGGCAAACAAAAGAGTATGGATTAAATAAGTGGAAGCCTACACTTACCTGGTATATGAAGAAGGAAGCACCTAAGTTTGAGATGTTCTTAGTTCTATGATGGGAGTTTTGGAAGTCAACTCTTGTTTGCTGTGAGATGTAAGTCATTGAGTGTGAACAAACGTACATGGAGGTGGAATGAGGATAATAACAGATTATGTCTGCAGTGTAATAGTGGAGTGGGGGAAACAATTAAGCATTTTCTGCTGGAATGTAGTAAGTATGAGCAAGAGAGAGAAAGTTTCATGAGTGTGGTGTGTGAGCAGTATGGACCTATGGAGAGAATGAATGGTATGCCAAATGTGCTGAAGATGATTGTGGTATGAGCTGTCTTGCTGGATTGGACCAGCAATGTAATTTGAGTATCATTGAAGCTATTAAAATGTTTCTTGTGCATGCCTGGAGTAAGAGACAGTGACTGGAATGAGCCAGTCAGGTAGAGTGGGCTGTAATGACCCAATATGCCTGGAGATGGTGTTTTGACACACTGGTTATCCCAGTGATGCCATCCAATGGCAGCTTGTGACAAGGATTGATATGTCCTGAGTAGTTTGGTTGACAAGTCTGGTAACAGGCGCTGAAGTCTTTGTGTGAAAATTGTGGAGGGAATTGTAGGCCGGTACAAACGCCCCAAAGCTGTTGGCCCTCAATTTTAAGTTCAAGTTCAAGCTGTTGCAAAGGCCCCGACACTGTCGGCGTGCAACTTCAACTTCTTCAAGTATATCTGGTAACTACACCTATGCTTCTGAGCTGATGTAATGCAATTTAGCCTACATTTTTTGGCACCTGCAGGTATACATGTATGTCAACCAAGAACCTTAATGTTGAAACATGTTTAAAATCAATGTTATACAATATACATTTCATATATCTAATTTATTGAAAGTATGCTTTTTATTTTCTTTTGAATGATAGTGTCTGTAACCTAATTAAGTTTTTTGCTAAATGTGTAGCGTTTGGTAATAATTGATATTTGATTTTTGGAGGCGTTAATAGAGTTAATTAGGTTAAAATAAACAAGTTTTCTTCTATGCACTTTTCATAGCAAATGGGTATTTAATGAGTTATAGCGGTAAATTACTGACCGCAACTCTAGTGTATGAAGCTGCAAGTAATTCAAGCGTCGGACGGCATCATTACAATGCCGTCTCGCTTCCAGCCCGATCGTCATCAAAGATGAAACCAAGCCTACCGCTATACCTCGTTAAATACTCATTTGACGAATAAAGTGTATAGAAAGAAAGTTGTTTATTACAACGTCTCTACCAGAATTCAAGCAACTAAAATTAAAAAATCTACGAGTAGCTGTTTATTCAAGAGCATTCGTTATCAAAGACGAAACTAAACCTACCGCTATAACTGGTCAAATACTCATTTGCGACGGAAAGTGCATAGAAGAAAACTTGTTTATTTTACCCTAGTTAATTATTTTAATGCCTTGAAAATTTAAAAATCGATCATTACCAAACACTACGTATTTAGGCCTACCAGTGTTTTTAACACATTCAATGTTCTTGTTGGTCAAACCCAATATTGTCAAGGAAAGCTATTTATTTTCTGTATAACAGGAAAAGAATAAAATGGAATGGCACTTTTTGCTAAGGATCTAACTGTAAACAGAATATACTATTGCTATTATTATATCACTATTAAATATATATATTATTGTGTATATACTTTTTATTTTTATATACAAATTGATGCAACTATTGTATCTATGAAAATTAGCACTCCTAGGGTAAAAAAATGAGGGCTCAAGCTGAGAGGTAAGAAGGCCTTCTTTTTGTTGAAATAAAATATTTTTATATTATGGACCATGTATTTTTTGGTTCACTACTGGGTTACCTGGGTAAATGTGTAGCGTTTGGTAAGAATCAACTTTTGAATTTTTGGTGTCAAAACATAGTTAACACATTCATTGCGGTATGACCCACCGGTGGGTCGTAGTTAGGTTTTTCCTGCTGCGAAACGACCCATCGATGTGTCGTTTGGAAAAATTCTAACAACCTTTCTAAATTACTGGTATTTAACAGGCCCAGTTAATGTTTGATATTTACAAATTTGCTTATCACTTTTGACTTTAAATTTAAGTTGAATATTGAACTTCAGTTTAACCCATCGCAACTAACGTGTTAATTAGATCAAAATGAGCAAGTTTTCTTCTATGCACTTTCTGCCGCAAATGAGTATTTTACGAGTTATAGCGGTAAATTAGTTACGGCAACTCTAGTGTTTGAAGCGGCAAGTACTTCATCGACCGCACATATGGCATCACTGTCATGGACGCTCTGATTTGATGGCTCGAATGCTCGAGCGGTTCCCGCCGTCGACGATGAAAGTTAACATACTGCTATAATTTGTTATTTTTGGGTGATAATTTCTATTGTGTTATTAAATAAAAGATCCTAGAAGTGAGTTCAGGCTCCGCAAGCTCCATGGGATGAGCTAATAAAGTAAAAAGTGTTCAAACGTACTCTAACAGCTTAATCGCGCATAAAATAAAACCTACCGCTCTAACTCGTAAAATACCTATTTGTCGCAAAAAGTGTGTAGACAAAAAGTAGTTTATTTTGATGTTATTACCATGATTGAAGCAACAAAAATTTGTTTATCGAGTAGTAGCTCTTTATTCAAGCGCATTTTTAGAAGAAAACTTGTTTATTTTAAGGACACCGTCTGGGTAGAAATCGGGATTAGTGTTGATTTTCTGTTTTTATATGCATCTTATAGAGGATTTTCTTGCGCTTCCATTGGTACTTTCCGCTTACTTCTACTCTGTATGGTACGCCCACCAGAGGGGGGAAAGCGATGGGGGTGGCATGACCTTGAACCCTTCCCCCCTCGTTATTGGGGGTCAATTGAGTGTGTTTCTCTGCGGGAATGGCAATATTGTTATGTCCCTAGTGCGAACCGTTAAATTCTACCACAAAAAAGAGTAAGGGCGGTTGAACATGGGTCTGCGCCTGGTCAGCTATCGGAAGAAAATCGCAAGTTCAGCATAACACGGCACGCCAGAAAGCGACGCATACGCCATACGCAGCGACTGTTTGGTGGTTGTAAAAAAAGAAGTACTGCCTGACGGTGGGAGGCGACGCCTTTCTTCTTAGCAACAGAGCGGCCTCAAGCTTACAGCAGGAGCAGGGTATTGGCAGTGGCGACAGCAACAGGGAACAGCGACAACAACAGTGATCAGCAGCAGTACACGACAACATGGGCAGCTGGGCGATGGCACAGCGCAGATTGTAACGGCTTTCTGAAGCTGCGGCTATCCCAGCAGCACGAGAGCTATTTAAAGAGTATGACGATAGTTAGAGGCATTCATTCCCGCCTGAGAAATCGCCGCTGAAAGGTCTCCTTGTGCCACTTCTTTAACTTGTTAAATTTGCATACGGCTGGCACACCGTATTAGACTCTGATTTTGTGTTAACTTCACGTAATAACTTAACGTAAAATACGAGACCCTGCTATCGTACTTCGTCATCGCTGCATACTTCAAGTTACGTGAGATTATAATGATTGTTATCCCTGTATTTGCTAGTTCCATCGATCTCTTGTCATGTGTTCATCCTTCATTAAAACAAGAAAAATGTGTGGCCACATTGAAAGAAATGTGTTTTCTTTCTGAAAATAACTCCTTTGATTTGAAGATCCGACTTAAATGATGAAAATTTGAAATGACGATAAACCTGGATTAAAAAAAGTAGGGTACAACAATATTGTTCGTTCATGGACTACTCAAAGTGCTTCCATTATTCAAACAAAACATTCTATTGCTGAGTAAATATTTTTTTTTTTTTTGACGATTTCTGAATTTAGCTGTTCTGCCGTATCTATGATACTGCAGCTTTCATTCATAGTTCGATGACAGCTGCAGTATCATAGCTACGGCTATGGCAAGCACACCAATCCAAAGGGCTTGAAAAGAGCTACAGAACAGAGGAGTTGACTTGAAAAAAAACCTATTTTGGTTGAAAAAAAAATACATACATACATACATACATATACCGGGCTTATCCTCCCCATGGGAGGGTAGCCGACAGCAGGCCACAATCACCACACTTAGTCACTAGGAGGCGAGAGAGGCAGCACTGGCCGCACCTGAACTGCCAGGATCAGCAGCAGCCCAGCACAAATATTGAAAAAAAATGAAAAAATAAAAAACTGGTTGTTTTGAAGAATTACACGTATTGTCTTTTGATGTAGATTTTTTCCCAGAGTTCCAGAGCTAAAGCAATGTAAATTATATCTATCTAAAGGGCTTAAAAAGAGCTACAAAAGCTCAAGAGTTCACTGTAAAAGACCCGGTAGTTCAAAAGATAAGAAGAAAAATTTTTTTTATGTGAAAAAATACATTTTCATGGAAACTTGATAATTGGTTTCTCAAATTTATCTTCCTCCACAATTTTAGAGCTACAAGAATGGTTTATATACCATTTGATAGGGCCTAGCAAGGTGTATCCATAGGCGATAACATTTTTTGATACAATTATTATTTTTAAAATTACACGACAGGAAAAAAATTTTCAAATCATTTGAAAATCATTTTTTTTAATTCCCAAAAGCCACAAAAAAAGGTATCGAAATTCCCTATTGCGTGTAGTTATATAGACATATAAGCAATCTAAAAACGAAGTACTGGTTCTGTAACTTCAAAATTGTAGAAGAAAATAGATTTTTATAAAACCCCTATTTTATCATATTTTTTGAAAAAAAATCCAGTGCAGATACAAAAATTAGATCGAAATAACAAATGATCTTTGCATCATTTCACACCTACTGTGAAAATTTCAGAGAAATCCATCCATAAATAACGAACTTTTTTTTCACCCAAACGGTGTCCTTAACCTAATGAAATATGTTTAGACCCCAAAAACTGGAAAATCGATTTTTACCAAACGCTTCATATTTACCCACTGCTGTTCTGTTTTTCAGTTCCTTCTACTCTCTTTTCTGTGACATTGATTTTGTTCCATATTATTTTTTCTTACCTTACTCTTTTTATGCTTTTTCTGCATAGATTCTGAATTTCTGAATTCCCTTAACTCCATACTATATGGTGCTTTCCTTCTTCCACTATTTGGATTGCTTTTGTGGCAGATAGGAAGGCATAAGCTAGCTAATAATCTAATCTCTCTATTCATTATTATTGAATATCGTTGTTTAATAAGAAAATGAAATTGCTTGATATGCATGACAACAGTAAGAAATTTAAACAACAAATTATTACATTTTATTAATTTCTCCCTTCATCTGATGACCTTATGGGAAGTTGGGGACAAATCATTGTATCTAATTCTAAAGCAGCAGTTCTTAACCTGTGGGAAATTTCCCTCTGGTGAGGAATGGCAGAGTTGCCAACTGGGGAATTTTGTGCATTTGTTTCCAATCCTAAAAATTGATAGTATTTCAAAATCTAATACATTATAATCAAATGTTGATTTATTATCCTAATCACAAATATTTATAGTCTGTTTAAACAAAAAAACAATCATAATGAGGTTACTGTATGTCATGTTTATGTAAAAGTGACAACACTGCTGGGTTAGGAATGTCTTAAATGAGTCGAAGGAAGTTGCTGTGGTGGGAAATGAAGATTTGGCTCACTTAAAAGTGGGGAATTGGTAACAAAAGATTAAGAACCACTGTTCTAAAGGAATAAACATTTCTAAAGTATAAGGTCCTAAGCTGAGAGTTAGATAGGCCTTCCTTTAAATGAAATATGGAAGGTTATTTTTGCATAAGGGATGAATTTTTTAAGGTTCATTGCTGTCCTTTTTTAGCACTTGTTACTTTTTTCTTCAACTATTATCTTGTTTCATTAATAGCCTTCCTAAATTGTTGTTCCTATGCAAAGGAGATGTTATGTGGAAACACAGCATTGCATAAATGTCCTATTCTTTTACCTTCATACTAGATAGTGTATTCATTCTTCCTCTCTTTGGAACACTTGCAATGTGATTGGGAACGTTTAAACTAACTTATGATTTAGTATAATCTTTCTTTCTATGTCTAAGTCTAACCATGAAGTATTAATTTGAAGCATAGCAATGAGTCAATGACAGTCTAATTTGTAGACTTTTCAATAATTTTAGTCCAATAATCATGAAACTGCATCTTGGTGTCAGCTATAGGTTACAAATATATTTTTTTTCAGGCACTGATTCATGTGAAAACATTAAATAAACTTGAAAAATGATATGGAGCAAGTCCTTCACCTTCCTCCTGAAACTGTGTACCACATCAAAAGCTCACAAGTGATCACTTCTGTTTATGCTGCACTCAAAGAACTTGTGGAGAATGCATTGGACAGCGGTGCATCAGTGCTGAATGTTCGTCTGGTAAGTTTTTTTTTTTTTGAGTCTGCAGTAAAATTTAAACTATGTGATTGATAGTTATAAATTTTGGCATGTACTTTTTGTATATTTAAATTTGAAAACAGTTGATTTAACAGGAATGTCTACCCTGAAATCAGCTGAATCAATGAAATGGCTGTAACATTCTTTCTATGGGATCTAGATCTAGGAGAATTAGCATTCATATATTCATTTAAAAATAAATAGGATTTGTCTCTATAACTTCTTTCCATTTTCTTCATGATTACAGAGGTAATAGAGAAAAAATGGATACTTTTCAAGATCCATCTTCTCTAAAAGTACTTATTGTAGAGCAATGATTTAGCATTGGATGCATAAAGAGTTGCTGCATAATGAACCACAGGATTATTTTGAATTTTGCAATAATATTGTTATTATGAAATTTAAGAATAAAGTTGAAAAAGTCCTTAGCTTCTCTGGGGATTTTTAGTGTAATCAAAAATGACCATTAATTAAAAAAAATTCATGTCAGTAGATAGAGCAACTCTTTGTGTATCCAATAATACCTGAATCATTGGTCTACAATAAAAACTCTTGGACAAAATAGATTTTGAAAAATAACCACTCACCCTCATGTTGCCCGTTATCTTAGTGATTATGGCAAAAATGGGAAAAAGGTCTAGAAATAACCCTTGTTTATTTCCAAAAATACATACGTATGCCAATTTTAATTGATCTAGATCCCACAAAATGAACGTTACAGCCAATTTGCAAAAATTAACTATCTTCCAATCTGTGCCAATTTTAATTGGTCTAGATCCCACAAAATGAACGTTACAGCCAATTTGCAAAAATTAACTATCTTCCAATCTATCTTCCAATCTCTATATAATTTTTTCTATGTAACTCAGAAATTATCATGAATATCAAAATAATCCTCCAACTTGTCATGCAGCAATTTTTTGCACATCCAATGACACCTAAATCGTTGCTTTATGATAATAACTTCTGGAGAAGATATCTGTTGAAAAGAACCCATTTTTCCACCTCATTTACTCGCACTTTCCCCCCATTGTCTCCAAAATTATGTCAAAAGTAAGAAAAAGCTATAGAGACTACCCCATCTACTTCCAAAAATACATACGTATGCCAATTTTCATAAATCTAGATCCCATACAACAAATGTTACAGTCATTTCCTTGATTCAGCTGATTTCAGGCTAGACGTCTCCTTTAAGTCTTCTATATATCATCAAACAAAAATAAATTTGCTTTATTTTTCATACCTAGAAGTTTTTGATCTTTCATGAAGAAAATTTAACAAATTTGGTTTCCTAGTTTTTTCTGCTCATTGTTTAAAACTGTCATATACCATTGAAGTATGTATTATATGCCACTTTAATATCTATTTATGAGATAATTCTATTTTCCAGCTATGCAAATTTCATGTTAAAGCATAATTATTGCTTTAGCTTGCCAAACACTTCCATTTTTATGTCTCATTTGTCAGGAAAGGTAAGATGGTATCACTGTTGCATAAATTTCCATCAATGTTGATCAATGAATTTGAAGTTTTCTTGCATAGATTTCAAAATTTGATAATTTTTCTTGCTTATGATTAGACTAAGCATTGATCAGTTGTGCTTTCATTATTGTATAAAGTACACAGTTAAAGTTTTTAATAAATTAATTCAAAATGAAGTGGTTGTAGCTATATTTATGAAGAAAATTTTCTAAGAATCTTCTTGTAATGGAAGTTAAGCTGGATTGATGTTCATCTTGATTTGTTTTGAGGCAGGCTTGTGCACAATTTCTTCACTGCTCTACAGGAAGGTTATGGCTTGAATTTAATTGAAGTAAAGGACAACGGTCATGGCATCTCCGAGGCTGATCTGTCAAAGGTCTGTCTTCCACACACCACTTCTAAAATTCTCCAGTTTTCAGATCTGGGTGAGGATATTATTGTGTATTTATATTCCAATTGCTTTTCAGTAGTAAGTTGTAATAATAGTTATGCATATTTCTCTTAAAATGAAGCTCACTCCTGATTTTTTCTATCTCTGCTGATTTTGAAAGGTTGTGTAAGCCTCATGTTGTGGCTGTATTGCTGTAGTTAGTGAATATTCTATTAATATTTTTTTTAATTTAGCTGAGTGTTTCAATGTTTTGAATTAAAGTTTTTCTCTTACCTGTTTTATTATTTATAATGCTTTTAGCATCACTAATGCAACATTTGTTTTCGAATTAGCCCTGTATGAATTGTAATTATCAGTTCTTCAATGAAGATATATATTTCAATAAATTAGAGGCATGAAAATCAAACATACTGAAATAGCTACATGGAAAACCTAGGTAGCAAATGAACCTCCTTGATGTTTTGCTTAATTGAAATTTCTTACTTCAGCTCATTAAATGCGTAATTGAAGCTATTTGATTGGAGAGCTTTTAAAAATTATGTGTTCTTCAACTTGAAGGAACCCATGTTGGAAGTTAATCTAAAACACCACTATTAATTTAACCCATGGTTTGAGTGATGATGATTTGTCTTCTAAAACCAGTCAAAAAGAGATCATTTTAAGACATTCACGGAGAATTTTACATTGATGTTCAGTGAGTGAGGTAGATGTTCTCACTATAGTACTGATAATTTTTTGGTAAATGGTGCCCTGCTTCAATATTTTATGATTTCATTAACTGTTCATTATGGTTAACTCAACTTTTATAAATTGATTCAAAAAGAGATCATGTAAGATTAAAAGTTGAAAAAGTGTTACTTTTTACCCTTAGAAATAAAATAATTCGAATCCACACAGTTAGTGTTGGCATTCTATTTTACAAACAATAACTTAGCTATTTTGAAAGTTGAAGATGAAAGTTGAAGCCTCAGCAGAAATTTGTCATATCTGTAATTGTTCTTTGAAAGATATTTATGCTGTGATGCATTGTGTCCACCGCCAGAGAGGCTGTCAACATACGGGTTCCGAGGTGAGGCTCTGTCTGCCCTGTGCCAGCTTGCCTCTGTCACCATCACCAGCAAGCCCCGCAGCTGCTCGGTGGGGCGCAGCTGCTGCTTCTCTGCGACTGGACAGATTGCTTCCAGCAAATGCACTGCTTGTAATGTTGGTATGACGTCTTCTTGTTCTTACTTGTCTGTAATTCAATGATCAAGTCCTTAGAGCTCATGACAACTCAGTAGCAATTATGTTAATGTGTATTTTATATATATATTGATAAGTGTGAGAAATATTTTGCATTCTTCAACTGGTTAGCATTACCCTATTTGTGCTAAAATTATAGGCTTGCTCCATCACTAATTGTTTTGAGACTCAGCATTAGTATGTGGGCTGCTACTTCACACCCTCGTAGTTGTTTCTAATCTATGTTTTTATTCAATATGAACATAGTATATGTGAGCTGTATTTAATGTTGAAATGGGAATAAAAACAACTTCTCAGTTAAATTTTTTGATATGTTTTCACCTATAAAACTTCTTGAAAAGGGTAGTTTCGATTGTAATGAATTATTGTTAAATGTAATGCACCTGGAAATGGATGTAGACTTGTGGAAAGTACCTAGAAATGTTTTATTTTTAAGGGTCTAAAATGGTGACACTTTCAGCATCCAAGAATACAAATTCTATGCTAAACATGCTGGCAGGAACATTAAGAGTAATGGTACTAGTTTGTTAGTCAAGATAATTTAAAGTAATCTTGGTTGAAGACTGCTAAATTAGTGAGTAGTAAAAATATTGACTTCCATTCAATTTGTGTGGCATGACTGAGGAAGCTTACATATTTGATAGATAAGTGCTATAATTGGATTTTAATTTTTTGTTGTATCACTTTTCAAACTAAGCTTGGTTAACTTTACTGCACATTATTTGGGCATAACAAGCAAACTCATGCCCAGGAACGTGCGTGACGGTGACAAAGCTGTTCCACTCTTTGCCGGTGCGCCTGAAATACCACAGCGACACTCGGCGCAAGAAGGAGCAGCTCAAGAAGATGGAGGATCTTCTTATGGCGTACTCTGTGGCACGACCAGCGCTGCACGTCACGCTCACCCACGACAGGTGCTCTCTTTGTCTTAACTCTCTATTGCCCAGCGTCATGTCTGAACGACATTAGGAAATTGCTAACATTGTTCTTATATCCTGTTTTGCTGAAGAATTTACATTTATTGGGTTTCATGAATAATAATCTGACATCTTGACCTCTACGTGAGTTACCAGTGGCCGTGGAGGGGATCTCCATAATGGTGCTGACCAACAGTAGTCACAAACTCAATTTTCATAAATTATTAATTAAAGCCAAATAAAGGCACAATCCAGTTAATGTTTGTTATTTCCAAATTTGCTTGCTACTATTGACTTTAAATTTGAGTTAAATGTTGAACTTGAGTTTTACCAATTGCAGTCGAAGTGTTGAGAGAAATTACCGCTATATTTTGTTCAAGAACCTAAAAATTTTGTTGTTACAAGGTTAACGCGTCTACGTTTGTGCGGTGGCTACGATTGGTTTGGTTAGGTTGCGAGCAACTGAAATCGATTACGAGCAACTACTCAAATCCATATTTATCCTTTCTAAAAAGTATGAAAAATATAATTGCACAATAATATTTTACCCAGTATGCTAAAATCAAATTTTAAAAAGGCAGTGAAATAATTAAAATGTTGTTCATTTATGCTGGTCTGCAATTGAGCAATTAACCCAGTGGTAAACATATGTCCCAATACATAGTCAAAGTGTTGTGTACAGCATCCTCATCTCCCTTTGAAAGTGAAGTGCCTGTTGAGATTTCATGTGTGTTGTGAGCAGTGGTGGGTAATAATTAAGGGCTCCATTATTGCAACGCTGAACATGTTCTGAAATTTGTTTTAAATCAATTATTTACATTGTAATGGCCAGTGGGAATTTATGCTTATCACTGTTTTCTTTTGCAAACTCTATGGTTGAATTTCAAACGATTTATAGTGCAGCATTGAAATTTTGTAAGGCTTGCCAGTTCTTAGTAATGGTCAGTGTCAAGTTTTCATACAGGAAGGCAGAATGGTTACCGAATTCCTGTTCCAACAGTTTCTTGTATTGTATGCAGTGGGTTTTAGCTTCGTTAACTGAGAGTAACTTCATTATTACCATTATAATGTACTTTGGGATGGGGATGGATAATTAAAAAGATTTACGTTCAAAATCTTACCGCCAAGATTGTTGTGATAATGAATATTTTATCACAGAGTGAGTTATTCTGCATGGTTTCATTTGGGTCCAACCTGATGTTTTCTTTTTGGATCCCACTTCATCAACATGTTTGTTACATCTTCATTTGTATCACTATTTTTCCAATAGCAACTTATCTAGTAGAAGAGTTTCATTTCCCTTAACTAGTTGCCATTCCGAAACAAGCAGATAACGAGTTTATCTCACCTGCGGGAGACAAACGGCAACACTATACTTAACAACCGAGTTTCATTGCAAAGGTTTCTAACCCTACGTAATTAAAAGATCAAAACACAGCAGATATTTAAACTTTTTGATGTTTTTCCAAATAATGCTGTATTGAAGAGCAAAATTTTGGCAATTCTAATCAACATCAGAAAACTTTTTGTAAAACTCTGGGTTCAGTGAAGTAGTATTACTTTCCTTTTTCTCTTTATGAAGTGTGCTGTTGGGGAGTATTTCATAGTGCTGTTCTTCAATCGCAATTAAGTGTTTAACTTAGTTGAAATAGTCCCCATGTATGAGCCAAAGTCCTTAAAATCTCTTCCTCAGAAAGTTTGAATGACGCCAGCTAAGCCCACAGATGCAATAGAAATTTATTGAACCATGTTGCCCTGAATTTCTAGTAACGTGCATATAAGTGTGTAGGCTTTTGTCCTCATTGTCTAAAGCTCTTTTCAAATATTGAAATATACTTTATAGTCACTTTATGTTCCGATTTACAAACCTCAGGTAAGGTGCAACATGCGATTCAATTTTCTGCCTGTGCCACGCATCCTCCTACTTGAAGAAGAGCACGACTTTGTAATGAAATTTTTAAGAGCTAATCATTGGGCGAGAAGAACGTTGGAGCTTCCCTCAATGCTCTTGCAGCAGACTGCAAGCTACTGTCTAGTTCAATTTAGATTGTCTTGGTAGATTTTTTGCGCGTTGTTGATATGTTGAAGAAACCTTCAAGTCTTCAACTTCTTGTAATAACAGCATTACTTGAAATTTCTTACTATCCTTTTTTCACCTGGTTGCCTCTTGAACTGTGGATCCAAATGTGAGCTTTTTTTGATAAATTCAATGACTAAATGACGTAAGCAAAATACTTTGCAGTAACCTGCCTTATTGCTCTTTATAGCGCACATGGATAATTTTTCTTTTCATTTATGTGTTTAGGGTCTCTGACGGGGCCTTATGACCCAATGTGTTGAACTATAATTGCATTCAGACTACCCTCAGGGGGATACAACTATTGTATCTATGGGAATTGACACTCCCAGGGGCACAATGTGAGGGCCCGAGCTGAGAGTTAGGTAGGCCTTCTTTTTGCTAGAATAAAATGTTTTTGTTATGTTGAGGACCCTCTTTTTTTTGGTTTACTGCTGTCATGTTTTTCACCACTGACTTCTTTCTTCTTCAACTTTTTCTTATTTCATGATCTTCTTTCTTAGCTGACTGTTTCTTAGATTCTGTGCGTAAGAAACTCCGTACAAAATGGTGCTTTCCTCCTTCCTCTCTTCCGATCACTTTGTTGAGGATAGGGAGGCTTAAACTAACTAATAATCTAATCTGCATTCAGACTTGACCTCATTAACTGTCAACTTCCCCAAGTGCAAATTCTTAAAAATCTAAGGAAATTTCCTCGGTTTTACTTGATGTTATTCTAAAACTCTTGAGTCCATGTTAAAGATTAAGCATTACCAAGCTTCATGTCTGGTAGGCAAGTGGTGTACCACAAGAGTGCTGCAGCAGACACCCTCCAGTGTCTCCATGCTGTGTTCAAAGACTGCGCGCCCAGCCTGGTCAACGTGTGCAGCACCAGAGATCAGGTAAGCTGCGTCCCAGTTCTTTTGTGGCGCTTTCATGTTTCTTGCCTTTGAAGAATTGATGCCGAGCAAACTCAAGAAGCTGTAATGCTGGTTTCATGTGTAAGCAAATCACACTTTTCCTGTTCAAGTAACCTTAGCCTAATGGTATTTTAAATACTTTTCAATTTAATAATGAAATTTTACAGCTTCATTGAACAATACCAAGTGCAGTCAATTTTGGCCAATCTCGTGCACTTGAACAGTGTATATTTTATGTCCGCTGCTGTTCAGGGCTGGTGTGGTGTTGTTGTTGAAAATTGGTGTGCAGTTTTCGAGGGTTTTTGTGCAAATTTTCGAAGGCTGGTGTGCTGTTGTTAAGGGTTTGTTTGCAGGTTTCTTTAGCCAAGGTTTGTGTGTCAGAGAAATATTTTTCTGAACACTCTCCAGTTTTATTTCCTTGTTTCCAAAACTCATGAACAATAGGATTTGCTTTTATTTTTTGCAGTTGTCCATCTCTGTGTTCCTGCCCCGCCCCTCTAAAGCGGATCTACAAAGCATCTCCAGTGGCAGAGAGGCGTCCCTCAGAAACAAAAAGAAGGCTCTAGCCCTACCTCCTTACTGCAGATCAGCCCCTGACCGGCTCTTCATCTTGATCAATGACCGCCCCGTGTTTTACAAGGAGCTGGAGAAGGTATGCCTTCCACTCTAAAACGTACATTTCCATTGTTGAGAGTGCTGAGTTTGTAATGATATAATGAAAATTCGAGTCTTTTCATGAAAATTTAGTGTGCTTAAATTGCATTGAATCAAGTGTAAAACTTTTCCAGTTATATTTATAATTGTGTTATCCACTTAACTGCGTCGAGTTAAACTTTATTTTAAGATTCATCTCCAATTAAATTCCCCTCAGGGGGATACAACTATTGTATCTATGGAAACTAGCACTCAGAGGAAGAAAATGTGAGGTCCTGAGCTGAGAGTTGAGTAGGCCTTCTTTTGTATGTTAAGGACCATCTTTCTTCTTCAACTTCTATCTTGTTTCATGAACTCTTTTCTCAACTTACTGTTTCTATGCGCCTTGTGCTTAGTTTCTGCGTTCCCTTATCTCCATACTAAATGGTACCTTCCTCTCTTTAAATCACCTTTGTTGCGGATAGGAAGGCTTCAACTGACATCTAGTCTAATCCAATTAAACCATTTCAAATGAACATAAAAATATATGAAAGGGGCATTCCATCTGGCTCAGGACAAGTGTACTCGTACAGCTTGTGACCACCATAGGGTCACTCGCATTGTGGAAATTTCCACAGTGACTGGTGGGATCACCAACCAGTCACATGTAGAACAATAGAAAATAAAGACCTCTGATAAGTGGCTTCTTATGTGTAAAGTATCTTCATTTTCCAATTTATACGTTTGTTGAAGCTTCCTTTGATTCTAGTGGGAGAAAGTCAATATGTTAAGTTGCAGCTCAAACCACTGCACTGTGTCTTAAGCAGCCTGGGCCTGCTCGTGTATATTTCTCAAATAGTCGCTAAGCTCTTTTTTCAATTCCAAAGTTGTCTGCCCAACCGCTTGGAATGTTTCTTTGGTGTTAATTTCATTTCTTCTTTCCATGCAGAGAGTGAAGCTGTTTTTCAGCGCGTGCCATGAGTGTTTTGAAGGTCGCTGGCCTGCAGGTGTGGTCACCGTGCGGCTGCCTCCTCACACTGTAGACGTGAACTTGGAGCCCAGCAAGGACAGGGTTGTCATTTCTAGTGAGGTAATGGACTAACGCTTTATCACACTATTTTTGTTGCAGTGCTCCTATACTCTTAGGTAGTTGAGTTGATCAACTTCAACTCTAATTGGTATATTACATTACCCTTTTTGCAGTGCCTCTCTCCTTCTGGATAATTGAATGGATCAATTTCAACTCGAAGTGCTCTATTGTCTTACCTCTTCTTTCAGTCCCTTTAAAATTTTGAAAGAATAGCCAAAGGGATTTTTTCACAAATGACTTTAAAATTTTTTGAAAAATTCAGGGTAAATGCGAAATTTGTAATAGGTTTCCCATAGTTTATTGTCAATTTTTATTATTGACTACAGTTAGGTGTTGATAATAACTTATGTTGGTTTATTTTTTATACGTTTTATAGAAGTTTACGAAAATTAAGTTCATATGCGACGATCCTATCCAAGGCATTGATAAGTTATTAGTTGATGGAGTTTGGTTAGTCTGTAAGCTACGTATGCTTTTCTCTCATGTAGTATAGCCTATAACTCTTCCAGCTTTTTACAATTGATTTACTTGTGCATTTTTAAACTCGGTAGCATTCTGTCTTGACCTTTTATTACTTGAATATGAGCTTTGTTCATTTGTTTTTAATCATTTTCAGGATCTTCTTCTCGAACTATTGTCGGAAATTCTCACTGAACTATACGGTCCGGTGAGTGAAGCAGTACCAAAACCACTTCTTGGGAAGCAAGCTGCAGAAGAAAACCAACTTCACGACGATGTGAACAAAGAAAATATCAACTCGAGTTCTGGAAGTTCTAATTCTGAATGCACTGACGTTGTGTATGCAGGGTCTGCCAATAATGTTGGAAATAATTTAACTGTTCAATCCTCTTTTGGAAATACTAGCATTAGTATATCTAGGTCTAAAAACAATGCCATAGAAACAGGTGGCTCTGAGAGTTCCTCAAATGATTTGTTAGAAGTGAGCGATCTTACGGCCGCTGAACAAAATGTTTTAGAAGAAATTTTGTCTCAAGATACTGTTTCTCAGGATCCAATTGCATCCAAATTGACCTCTGCATTGGCTTTACCTGTGGAGAAACCACATGCTGGCCATAGTCCGAGTCCTGCTAGTTTGAAGGAACACAGAGAACGCTCCCAGTCACAAGACAATGGAAATATTTCCAGTGAAAAGAATGAAGTAACGGAGAGTACAGTCTCTGGTACTGTGGGAGAAGTGCCTACGATAGTAAATTCAAATCATGAAGTCAATGATAACAATGCCAAGCCTCCATCAACATTGCTGCGAGGTGTGAGTGAAAGCATCCATCCTTTAGCGTGGAGCAAAGGACAAATTGTTGGAAATAACGGAGCTAACATCCAGGTAACTTTATGGTATTGGGCGCGACATCAAGAGTTTTAATTACCATTAGTTTCTCTAGTAGTATGACATGACCATCATTTATGGCTCATATACTATTCTACAAAATTATTATTATTATTTTTGGGTTTTCCCGCCATTTTACAATTCTTCAGAATGTTCCCAAAATAGTATACTCATTTGTTCTGGAAACACTTCTATTTGTTGAGTATTTTATTTTTAGCTAGGATACATTTATTGCATGAAAAGGCATTTGAAGCAAAAAGATTACATGGAATGAACATAACCTAGCTACGAATAGAATATTCAACAATTATCCCAGTCTTTTCATAGCAAATGGGAACACCTTTTTTAGACTTACTCTGTTTCTTTGTAAGCATTCCTTTGGCTGAAAAATCTGCCTTTGCTGTTATACCACGACATTAAGTTTGAAGCAGTTGTTGAAGCTATAATACATTCGTTCGTATTTTTTATTAGTATGCTTGTACTTTTAAAATGCAACCATTAAACAACTCTTGAGCGACCGCGCATGACAACTGGGGCGGCGCAACGGCAGAGCAACATTTTAGCTAGCTTAAACATAAAACAATCACTGGCAAAACGTATTTTGTGTATCTTTCCTTTCTTAATTCCTTCATTCATTACTTTGTCTGTTCAATATTCGCGATCACGTCCACTGTTCCTTATAATGCCAGATTTCAAGAAATATTCCCCATGTTGCCTTTATTCCCAAGTTTCTCAATTAACCTTTTAGTGTACTGAACTTTCGTGGTCATCCATTTTAGTTACGCGTTTGCATTCAGAGCGTCCACGTGCTGAGCGGAGACCACCGAGGGTATCGCCGCGGTCTGAGCGAAGACTGCTCTGGCTCACCTGCCAAGCGTCTCAAAACCTCTCTTGACGAATTCAACACTCCTTTGAGAGATAACAGTTCCAGCTTCACAGGATGCAAACCTTCTAACACCTCAAGTGATCCTCCAGCACTTCCAGTAAATGAAGATTTCATTACTGACTCTGATTCTGAAGTGCGTGTTGCGTCAGGTGTAACAGTTGAAGACTTCATGAGTGGCACACTGAGTGCAAATTCTTCTAACCATTCGCATTCTCCTCCAACTGTACAGATCATGTCACCTGACAGCGTTCCAACTGCGGTAACACGAAATAGCAACTCTGCTGTAAACTTTGGTGTGACATCTGACAGTGTTCTAATAAGAACAGGTGTGTCTTCAGATTCAGTACGTGCTAGTGGCAATTCTCCAGGACTTGGTATTGCAGTATCTAGTTCAAAAAGACCTTCACCTACGATTGACATGCCCTCATCACCATTAAGTGAATCTGGAACTCCGTTGCATTTACAATCTTTCCCACGGCGGCCGGAGACTTCTGCAGATCGTGCCGCATGTCGAACTGTGCTGGGTACACCCACCACAGAGCGGCTGCCTCACGGAGGCCACCTGATCAGCAAGCCCATCACTGCGTTTGCTGCTTATGCCAAGCACGTCCGCTCCGATGGTAGGTGGGATAACACGGTAGGGTAAACAAGGTAGGGTCAAACCAGTCCTTTTCGTCGACCATGTGGCAATGATGCCGTCATGGCAACGAACCAATAGCTGCGCTAAAATTGCATCTGGCAACACTGCTAGCCTCATATCAGGCACCACTATTACCCTAACGACATGTCGCAATGCTGACGTCATCCAGTTTGTTTGAAACAAACCTATTCTATTGGCTAGCCGAACAAAAGGTGTATTTTCTCCGTTGATTTGATGACCCTACCTTGTTTCCTCTACCATTCTGGGGACCTTAGTGTCCCTACCCCAGGTGGTGGTGGTGATACCGTACAATTTGTTGTCTTGTTACTTAGATGTTCTCTTGCTCTTGCAGCTATGCACTATGTTTTAAAGCAGGGTTTCCGACCTTTTTTCGTCCCGCACCCCTAAAGAAATTTCATTCGAGCCTTGCACCCCGTGAAATAGAAATGGCAACATACAGCCAATATTCCATTATTTATCTACCTGGACTCTTCTCGCACTCCCTGGAGGTGCGAGCACTCCAGGTTGGGAGCCCCTGTTCTAGAGAGATCGATTGAATAAATAAGTAGAAATTTTCAGAAATAAATATTGCGACGTTTTACCGCCGAGGAATGGTTGCACTGGTGAGTATTGAATATTAAATTGTATTCTCATTAGGCTGTACTTTAGGTTCGATTGTTGATTTTTTATCTTTCCATAAATTAGGAAATTATGCGAGCTTGGACAACATGTACAGACACTTGCAGTTCTGATACTACATTTCTCTTTATATAACGAGTGTAGTTCTCTTGCTTGCAGTCCCCATACCCCAAATGTTTAGTTGTACCCCACTAGTGTACCTATTGTCAATTGTTCATAGGCCATTGTACGTTAGTGACAACAAGTTTTAAATTGTTCAAAGGCCATTGTAGATCAATGGCAACATTTAAATAGTTCAAAAGTCATTTTTGGTCACTAGCTACATGTCATACATTGTTTAGCACGTCAACTGCGATAGGTTAAACTGAAGTTCAATATTCAATTCAAATTTAAAGTCAATTGTAGCAATCAACTTTGAAACTAGCAAACATTAACTGGATCGGGTCTTTATTTATCTTTCATTAAGTATTAATAAAAAATGAGTTTGTGACTTCAGGTGAGTCAGCAGCACCATATGAAAATCCCCTAAGTGACCACCGGTGGGTCACTTCGCAGGAAATGTGTTAATGACCCGCATAGAAAACTCGCCCAACAAACCCCTGTAAGCTTAACTAAAAAAACTTTGTAGTGTCTTTGTGTTTTTTTAAGGGAGGGATTTTTTATTTTTTGCCGCGATTGTACAATACTTAGATGAGATGTTTGACATGCTACCGCCCGCTGCAGTGCTACGGGAGCTGGCGGGCGCAGACTTCACGGTGGTAGGCAAGGAGATCGCCGCGCGCTGGCGAGCTCTCGGCGCTGAGAGGCGGTGCGAGTATGAGCAAATGGCTCAAAGAGACGTCGTCCGCTACAACAACGAAATTAAGTGAGGCTTGTGCCTATGTTTCCGAGAATGGTAGATTTCAGTGTTTTCATGACATCCATTTGATATTCCATTCCATTGACCATTCCATTCCATTGACCATTCCATTCCATTGACCATTCCATTCCATTAACCATTCCATTCCATTGACCATTCCATTCCATTGACCATTCCATTCCATTGACCATTCCATTCCATTGACCATTCCATTCCATTGACCATTCCATTCCATTAACCATTCCATTCCATTGACCATTCCATTGTCTCCCTATCGCAATCTTAGTGCTATGCGGTGGGCTACACAAACCCGTCTTGAGAAATTTACAGGGACATCGAATGTATCACTGATACACTGCCGCTGTAGAAATGGCTCGAAAATAAATAAATTTTTTGGGTCTTTGCCATTTTACATCTGAATTTGCGTTTTTATGCTCTACTCTGTATGGTACATTTCGTTCGTCCAATTACATGGGGTTTGAAACCCTTGCAACAATACTCGGTTGGCGAGTATATTTTTAAATTAGAGCCTTCAAAATGGAAAGTAGATATCTGCTGTTCCTTATGGTCTCCCAATCTCGTTTAGTAAACCTATATAAAAAGAAGTTACACATTTTCACTTTTTCAAGAAAATTTTGAATCAGATATCCATCGTCACATGACTACCCTGCAGTGCTGCCAGATGATAGATTTTTATTCGCAATCTTCGTTTCAAAGTTAAAAAAATTTTCACATTTTGGCCAGGAAAAGCCTCCACGGCGGCGGCGAAATCTAGCTTATTAGTTGGAATATTTCTTGCCTTGCAGAGAGCTGCGGCAGCGTCACTGCGTGGCGGGCGTTACAGGCTCCCCTGTAGGCGCCATGGACAGGTGAGCTCTTCCTTCCAGGCAGGTAGTGCTGGTCGGACTCTTCCGTTGCTGCTATGGTGCTCAGCAATGCATACACGGCAAGTAGGTTGAATATATGTAGGGCGTCGTGGCTCCAGTGCTATTCGTGGGTTTTATAAGTTCTTTCAAGATTTTCGTGAAACTCATGGATTGGCCTAATTTTCATTTAGGCTTGTAAAAAAATAAGTTCGTGGACGGGTATGTGAAACCGCTGAATGATCTACTGCGATGTTCACGACGCTCCTCACCTGCCTAATGCTATGGACGTCCTAATTTTTCCTTAAATATGTGCCTTTGAAACTTGGCACTCCTTGAGAAGACGTGGAGGATTGCTGAGATATCCATAGTTGCTGGAAGGAAATTGTGCATCTAAATGCCATGAATTTTGGCCCCTTTGAGAATAAGTGTTCTTAATTTTTTGAGGATGTTCACTTCTTTAGAGCAGGAGTTCCCAACCTTTTTTATTTTGTCCCCGCATCCCTAAAAAATTTCATTCAAACCTCGCACCCCCTGAAATAGAAATGCCAACATGTGACCAATATCCTATGATTTACCTGGACTGTTCTCGCACCCACAGAGGTGCAGGCGCCCCAGGTTGTGCGCCCCTGCTCTAGAGGATGTACGGAATTGCTCAGCTGCTCGTAAAGGCGCTCTGATAGTTTCTGTGTATGTCGGTGTACCTTGAAAATTGATGTCCCTCACTGGTTACCATATCTCACCTTAGAATATTCACTCTTTTTTTTCAAAAAAATATGCTATGGATTCAATAGTTCAATGGACCGGACCTTTCCTTTTCTTAGTATTTCAACTCGAATTACCTTTTTGGGTACCTTTTTCAACTCTTTATCTCTCTTTTATTTATGAAAATTTCGAAATCCAGAACTTTTCTGGGGGATACAACTATGGTATCAATAAGAATTAGCGCTCCTAGGGGGAAAATGTGAGGTTTCGCACTAAGAGATAGGTAGCTCATTCCTTTTGCTGAAATATTGTAGAAGAGCTTTTTTTGTTATGTCCCGGAACATTTTTTCAAGTTCACTGCTGTTATATTTTTCAGCACCTACTACTCTCTTCAACGTTCATCTTGTTTCATGAACGTCCTTCCTAACGTACTGTTTCTCTGCGCAGAGGATGTTGTGTGGGAACACACTTGGTGCATAGGTTCTCTGTTCCCTCAATTCTTGACTAAATGGTGTCTTGCTCCTTCCTCTCATTTGAACATTTCTCTTGTAATTAGGCTGAAACTAACGTATCTAATCTAATCGAGTGTTGCCAATAAGAGGCTCTTCGAAGAGATGTTCTTGCGTCTCACTGATACTTGAGGTACACTAATTCAAATCACCGGTATTATTATGATAGATATTAGTTTAGCGTGGGCATCTCAAGGATTGATAGAAGGAAAATTCATGAGATAGTAAAGCCTGTTTCGCAAATGCGCTCATCACACTCACTCAGTTGCTCAAGTAATCTAAAAGTAATGCTAATTTACTTGATGTTTAACCTAAATGACAAATTTACGGAGTTCTTCAAACATTGTAAAGTGCCAACTTTTTTGACTGGCCGTATATGCTAGTACAGCTGTTGAACATTTCAGCTTTCCCAGTTGCACGTGTCACGTCCATAAACGGCGTCTGACAAGCCGCATGGTTACTGGAAAGCTGAATTTTGGGTATTACTGAGGTAAATCTTTCACAGTTTGGGCATATTAGGCCTTTCAGGGGAATACAACTATTGTATCTATGGGAATTGGTGCTCCTAGGGGGGAAATATGAGGTCCTGAGCTGGAGTTAGATAGGGACTCCTTTTGTTGAAAAGCATGTTTTTGTTTTGTTAAGGACCATCTTTTTTTTCGGTTCACTACCGTCCTGTTTTTCAGCACCTCTTGGCTTTCTTCTTCAACTTTTATCTTTTTTTGTAATTTTCCTTCTTAATTTACGGTTGCAATTAGTAAGGGATCGTCTGCTGGAACACACCTTATGCATAGATTCCGCGTTCCCCGAATTCCATACTAAATGGTGCCTTCATCCTTCTTCTCTTTGAATATCTTTGTTGTGGTGAGGAAGGCAAAAACTTGCTTTTAAACATTAATTAATCTAGAATATTGAGAGGTAAAATTAATATGGGGAATGTCGTTAATAAATATAAATTTTGTAATCACTTGACCGCACAATAGGTAAATAGCAGAGCTTGATAATTATAATTAAACCAGCAGTTTTGAAGTAGAATGCTTAATATGGAATATGAGTAAGTTAGTTTATATAGTTATTTTTTTTAGCCATTTGTAAGGGTCACTCCATTACATTGTTTTTTTATTGTTGTTGTCTTGATTCTCTCGCAATCACCCCTAACCCCAAATGATCATTATGGTCAGATTTGTGTCTCCTGTGAATCGGAAGAGCTTTGAAGACGGTGGCCACTCTGCCTCTGATAGCAAAAGCAGCAAGGGTGGCAGCACAACGAGAAGCCTGAACAGCACCCCTGGAAGTGCTGCAGGTGTCAAGAAGAATAACAAGGCTGGTTTAAAGCCTTGGCAAAATCGCTGTGTTACTGCGGACGTCTCCGTGAGCCACATCAAAAGCTTGCTCGTAGCACGCTCTAAAAAGTGAGTTGGGTTCTCATGTCACTTGACTTTGCTGTGTTCTTGACTATCTCTGTATCATAAATACCCAAAATATTGTACTTCTCAAGTCTTGTTTCTTCACTTCTACAATTTTAATTCCTTTCATGCCTGAATTCATTTGGGAAAGCACAAATCATTTTGTGTTGCATTCTCCAATGCTGGTATTGCTCAGTATGATGGTGAAATCTACCAGCTTCGAACATTTTTTCATGATCATGTATTTTTGAATTGAATATTGTTCACATTTGACGAACGGCTCATCTATTGGGAGTGAGTATATAGTTGCTGACAGTTATATCACATCTAAACTAAATGCAATTAAGCCCTCTTATGTGTATTCAACGTCTAGAATTCACGGTTATACTTTGTGTTCATACCTTTTTGAAGAGTGTAGCTAGTTGGGGAAGAGTTATAAATGTCTAACATGTTTTTCATGTTAAACATGAAGTGCATGTTGGACATCGGAGAGTACTTGCTAATTTATCCATATGCGCACGGCATGCCTAAACTACGAGACTTCTCACTACAGCATCTGATTTCTATCACATCGCGTCATTTCTCGTTTGATGCAATCGTTTCTTCTTGTGCATCTCCAGCACCTCATCTTTATTGTTTTAACTTTCACCTGTGCTGTATTGAGCGACCAGTTACTACACCAAGTAAAAAATTCATGTTTCTTCTTTAGAATAGTATAGTTTGAAAATTTAGTTAGAAATTTCTAACCGCATCTATCTTGCCTTTTTCTACCTTTAAAGCCACGTTTCTAAGAGTCGTTGTTTTTAAAATTGTATTTTTTTTGAAGTTTCTGATCATTTTCTCAAAGTAAACGCAGATAGCTTTTGAAATTTTTAAACGCTTTTCTGAAATTTTTACGGCGAAAGACTTCAAATTATATTTCTGAACTGGACATTAGTGTCTATCTGTATCCACAATACCAATTGTGAAATTAACATAATGCGTCGTGGGCGATGTAAAACAAGGCTTTGCTTCCCAATGAAATATTCGAATTACCAGCGATAAGTAATTGAAGTTGCAAATTCAACTTTATTTTCTGAAACTAAATCATGCAAAAGCCGCATGAAATTTTATTTCCGAGAGTGTTTCAGAACACTGAAATTTAAGCAGTAAAATATAAAAATATATATTTTGAACACCTATGAATCTGACCGGGTAACTTCGACCTCAGGCTTTCATTGCATGATTCTTTGCGTCGTTATGTTGAAAAATTTCATTGAAATCGACTAATTCATTGAATTTGCAGATTTTCGGAATTTCAGTACATGCACAATTTCCTCGCACTGATGTCATGGTGCAATAGTTGGAATATTAGGCCGTAAATTCAGGCAGCTAGATTCTGATTCTGGATGAATCCGACTTTATTAAGGCTTTAATTCCATTATAGTTCAATATATCCAATATAATTTCTTTATACAACCGCATTTTAGATTTGCTTTTCACCAGTTTTTTTTTTTTGTCAATCATTCATATCTATTCTATTTCGTTATCAAGACGAAAACGTACGTATTTCATAATTTTGGCGACGAAAGTATTCTAGAATTAGATAAAAAATGGACCTAAGTAGCTGCCCGTATCCACATTACGGCTTATCACAGAAGCATTATATATCGCGAATTTTGTTATTGAACTTCTGGTTGATACAAGTTAAAGAGCTGAATTCATCAAAATTTGTAGTATTTGACAATTTTTCATTTCCTCGTACCAGTTCTTTGATAGTTCCCTTACGTAAAAACAGAAAATGGCGTTTTCAAATATACAAATTTAAACTTCAAAATTCCTAGTAAATCAGTGATTAACTTGTATAGGTCCTATTAATGTGTGCAAACTCTGCCATTTGATATCCTGACGATCCTCTCACATTGAAAAACTTCAATAAAGTCGAACGATTCGTTGCACTCGCGGCTTTGCAGAACTTATGTATGTGCAATACCTCCTACCCTGTGCGGAGCGCCCCCCTCATGGCGCAGTGGTCGGAAAGATGAACCACTAATCCACGCGAGCAGGTTCGGATCCTGAAAGGGCTTTCTCACTACAGCATGTGGTTTCTATTACATTGTGTCATTTCTCGTTTGTTGCAACCGTTTCTCTTGTCGTGCATCTCCAGCACCTCATCTTTATTGTTTTAACTTTCATCTGTGCTGAATTGAGCCTACCACTTACTACACCAAGTAAAATGGTTAGAATGTGAGTCTTTTTTAAGATGGGCATTTCGTCTCTCGCGCAAGTCAAGCAATATTGTATGTATGTATGAAAGTTCTTTTTATTGGTCAAACAGTATAAGCAATTATAGTAATATCTATGTTTGTGCAAATATAAGAAGGGCCCTACATGTTACAAGGAATTTCTTAAATAAATTATTGATTGCTCTGGTTTGAATTTATTAAGTGTCATGCTATTTCTAAAGATATACAGTAATTCCTCTGAAGTCAAACGGCTTGAAGGTCGAAAAAATCGGATGTCGACCAAAAATCTGAGTGACTCTCGGCCAGGAAATCGAACAAGCGTTCGGAAGTTGAATCAAGCCATGTGAAATACGCTCAAGTAGAGCATCGTCAGTCACGTGCCCTCGCCGTCCGTTGTTCTTGTCACACGTGAACTGACGCAGTGTTATGCACTGTTTCATTTTTCTGCGCATTTCGTCAATTTGCATTCTAAACTGCTAAATGTGGGTTTAGAAAAAATTTGTTCGAAAGGCTACCAGTTGAGAAATCGACCCCTTTAGAGCGGATTGTGTTAGACTTCTGGGATATTATTGTATTCTAATGCACATTCATTACCTATAGTATACGTGAAAAAAGCGGAACATTTTGTTTGTATTTCATGAAAGAGTATGCCTGTGTGTGAGTTAAGGAGTGAATGTGCATCCCGCTTTCAGAGTAACGTTTCGCTTTCGTTCTTATGATCGTTTTGAGAACTGAAATTTGTGGAGTCGACTAGACCATTTTCTCATCGAAAATGAAAGATATTGGTGACTAAGGTTGGTCAGGATTATTTCGTGAATCAGTGAAAACCAGCTAATTCTTTTTCATTACTTTTTTGGTGGTACAGAAGCTCGGCCCCGGCGGCATTCAGACTGGTTGGTAAACTTCAGTACCCTTCATTGACCTCCAGTGAGGGAGGTGGTGCGTGTGCTGCTGATGCGAGGGACAGTAATGCAGAGGCTTCTGGTGGTCAACCTACTTGCCCTCGTATCAATGCGCATTCTCCCGACACAATTCTAAAACCCAATACACTCAGAGACCAAAGTAGCGTATCTGCTACCGGCAACCAAACATCACCTAGAAATTCCAGTTCAAGCGGCCCTGACTCAAACGGCGGGCGGACAACGGCAAACACAACAGTGTGCTGGGTGTGTGTTGACCCCCAGGCTCAGGCTGTGTACGGCGTGCGCAGCGGCGCCCTGTGTGAGCTGCTCCTGTGCTGTCGCCTGCTGGAGAGCTACGAGCTCCCGGCCCAGCTCCTGGCTCACCCCATACCCTTCAATGAAAGGTACGCAGAAACTGTTCGATGGGGCGTTTTTTTTACTCCTTTTCGGCCTTTTTTTTTGGCACAAACGATTTTTTTTCGCCGCTTCATTGTCACTGTTCTTTGTGTGTTGATGGTACTTGTAGCAGAGATTTGTGTTTGCTACTATTTCAGGGCGTCTTGTGCAGTTGGTATTTCTTAGATGGAGTTTAACTGGAGTGTTGCGAGTAACTTGTACAGGTGTCTGCGGTTACTCAGGTGCTGCTTTTTGTCAATGTTTAGCAAAGTTATTTGAGAAAAAATCAAGGTGAAGTATATTAGATACTTTCTTGTGGTTTTACTGTTGAGTTGAAGCATCTCAAAAAGAGAAATAACTCTTACGAGTGCTCGTTTGTTCCTTAGAAAAGTCTCCCCAAGGGGATACAACTATTGTATTTACGGGAATTAGCGCTCGCAGGGAGAAAATGTGAGGAGCCTGAGCTGAGAGTTAGGTAGGCCTTCTTTTTGTTGAAATTAAATGTTTTTGTTATGTTAAGGACCACCTTTTTCCGGTTCACTGCTGTCCTGTTTTTCAGCACCTACTACTTTCTTCTTCAACTTTTATCTTGTTTCATGAACTTCTTTCTCAACTTACTGCTTCTATGCCTTTTCTGCATAGATTAGACGTTCTCTCATCTCCATATTAAATGGTGCCTTCCTCCGTCTCTCCAAAACGCTCTTTATTTTTTAGCAGTTAGGGAGGGTTAAACTAACATATTATATAATTATTATTTGTGCAGCACCCTGTTGAACTGGGATGCCTTGCTACGCCTGCCGCGCCGCCCTGACGCCGAGCGCGACCGAGACGTTGTCACCGACCGCCGCCTCACCAGCAACGGGCTGGAGGTGGTCCTCTACAGAGGTGAGGTGTTGGTGGCCACTGCCGTGCACTTCAGCACCCGTTTTTGCAAATAATCCTCATCGTTGTATCAGTACAGCTGACCATAAAAGTTTTTCTGTTGATTTGGGTTTGCCTCATGCTTTTTTAAGTCCAAAATCATTAATTTTGACTTCAAAATTTGAGCATTGAGCGTCTGGCTAGGTTATAGGTTAGTCGCACACTCACTGCTGCAGTGCGGTGTTGTATTAGACTTGGGTCGAACGCGAGAGTCGAGTTCTGTTACTGTACTTTACCTTGGGCTTTGACTCGGTACTTATGTCGAAAAACAGACGGGAAACAGCATGTCTTTTCACACAAATTTGCACAAGGTGGTAGCAGTGATGCTGGTTGTTAGTCTTATGAATTGCTGTGACCCTACACAAGAATAGATTTTAAATCCTTCATGCAGCGGAACAAATCTCTATGGTAAGATATGAGCATCAGTCCCCAATCTCGTGACTTTGACGAAAGTGACGTCCTTAGTGTTGACAATTTCTCTACGCATTATCATCATATACCTCACAGACGGGCCAGCAGTGACCCATGGCGAGCTGGTTGCACTTGCAGATAACGTCGGATTTTACGGCATCAACGACCTGCAAGAAGTGCTGGCTTACATCGCGCGCAACCCCGCCGCCACCCTCATGCAGACTCGGCCTGTCAAGCTGCGGCACTGGATACAGGTATTGGAGTGTGGTCGTCTGGCTTTGTGTTTTGTGTTTGTCGTGTTTGTGTGTCCGGCTTTGCGTTTTGGATTTGTCCTGTGTGTGTCTGGCTTTGTATTTTGTATTTATTGTGTGCGTATGTGGCTTTTTGCTATGCATATGTGTTTTTTTTTTTTGCTGTGTGTGTCTGGCTTTTTGCAGTATGTCTAACATTGTGTTTCGTGTTGATTGTGGGCGTATATGTCTGTTTTTTTGCTGTGTGTGTTTGGCTTTTTGCTGTATATCTAGCCTTGTGTTTCGTGTTGATTGTGGGCGTATATGTCTGGGTTTTTGCTGTGTGTGTGGTGTGTGTGTGTGTGTGGTGTGTGTGTGTGGTGTATGTGGTGTGTGTGGTGTGGGGTGTGTGTGGTGTGGGGTGGGGTGTGTGGTGTGTGGGGTGTGTGGTGTGGTGTGCGGGGTGTGTGGTGTGGTGCGTGGGGTGTGTGGTGTGTGGGGTGTGTGTGTGTGTGGCTTTTTGCTGTATGTCTAGCCTTGTGTTTCGTGTTGATTGTGGGTGTGTGTGGCTTTTTGCTGTATGTCTAGCCTTGTGTTTCGTGTTGATTGTTGGTGTGTATGTCCGGTTTTTGTTGTGTGTGACTTTTTACAGTTTGCCTGGCATTTTGCTGCGTGTCTAGCTTTATGAAGCATGTTTGTCTGGTTTTGTGTTGAGTAAACGCTTGATATTGTGCAGTGACCGGAGTGCGCTGCGCTTCTAAGTTATTTGTTTTTATCTGCGCAGATGCATAACTTTTTTTACACTCTATTTCTTGAAAGTGAAATTAATAGCAGTTTATAACTTTTTTGTTAATTTTTTAATAGTGTAAAGGAAAAATATGTTGACTTTTGATATTTTTATATTTTCATTCAAGATGAATTTGTTACTCATTTAA
The DNA here is from genome assembly GCA_030386875.1 of Morinoia aosen. Classification (NCBI taxonomy): domain Eukaryota; kingdom Metazoa; phylum Arthropoda; class Malacostraca; order Amphipoda; family Talitridae; genus Morinoia; species Morinoia aosen. Next base: position 24,916,868 of record CM059558.1, read on the forward strand.
TGTCTTGTGTTTAAATTCGAAAACTATGTATTCCTGGGATCTAAATGTTTTATTTCTTGTGAACCTATCCTAAGTTTCTGCTCTGAGAAAGTTATTTGTTTGCTCGAGCAGGCCAAATAAGAAATACAAAATGTTCAATCGTGTCTAAAATACTTCTTTTCTGATTTTTCCTGTTGTGCATGGAACTCCTGTATTCTAATTTTCTTATCGCATCGAAAATACCAGTATCTCTATATTTTGCGCGTGTATAAAACATCAATATCACGATTTTGATGTCAAAGCAATTCCAGTAAATATTCCTGTTGTATGTTAAACACTGGTGTCCCTGTTTGGTAATCGTATCAAAAATACCAACATCCCTGTTTCCGTTTTATTTATAAAACACCTGTACTCCGATTTGAGTGTTCTATCCAAAATACCAGTGTACTCAAAATTACTGTTTAATTTCAGGCGGAGAGCGTTCGCATATTGCGATCATCTTCTGAAGCCGACGACCACGAGGGCTTCTCAGAGAAGCTACGGCGGTGGCACTATTTTTCTCGGAAATATGCTAGAGATAGTCCTGGTGCGCCGTCTCTTCATAATGTGCCTTCATTTATAACATCAAGTATGCGAGGTGTAGAATCAAGTGACGTTCCGCAATCAAGTGATGATGTTCCATTGCCGGTCCCTGGATTGCCCAACCTTGAGTTATGCCTACACAACAAACCTGTCCTCCACTTGCTGTATGACTTGGACGAGCTACCTGGGTCTCAGTCTCAGCGATCTCAGTGTTCTCAGTAGCCTCGTCTGGGAGGCACTCAGAAGCTGAGCAGAAACTGCCGTACACAAACATTGTTTAATGTACAGTACCGTTGTTGACGACTGAAAGTCCCTTTTTGCTTGTTACCGTACTTTTTCCTTGTTATTGTACTTTTTTCTTAAAACGGCAGCTCGGTTACGAGGAGAAAGAATATTAACTTGACGAATTTTTATAACGTTCAACTGCCTTCATAATTGGTTAGTGTGAATCGAATTGTTGTATTGTTGCACTCTGTTGTCACACTATTCTTATCTCAAGGTTGAGTTCATAGCGTCCGTAATTATATAAGTTGAAGTTCGTGAATGCCCTTTTATTTTCGCTGTTACATTAGTTTCAATTTTCCGGAAATGCGAGCCTGAAAAAAGCTGAATTACTCAGTTGGATGAAATTATTTCTGTATTTTTCTATCATAAAATTTTCATGAATCTCCCAGTCTAATTTCTCCTTCCCTGATCTCTATCAATTTATTTTTAGGCAATTACACCCTCCGTGGAGTGACCTTCGTTTTTTTTTGTTAAATTTTGCGAGCATGTTTTTTATTGTTTAGTGTTTGTGATCGGATTTCCAAAAAATACTCGAATTCGATCTTGAAAGGTTAATATACATTGAATTTCGTACCACTTAAAATTAGAATTCACTCACGTGAAAAACAATCTTAAGTGAAAAATTTTGCTTGTGGTTTTCATTTTCTATGTTTTAGTTTTCGTTATGGACCACCACAGTAACTTTTGAGCATTTTCAAAAGATCTTCTGTCTTCTGTTCTGTTACTGTAGTATAGTGTTGACTGTTGGTAATTTGAGTTTTTCCAATGTGTACTATCTCTTGCGTCAGAAAACAGTTTATGAATTGCCTGTTTATTTAGCGGAACAAATAATTAGTTACAAAATTCGGTATCTCATGAATAAATTCACATTTTATCTATGAAATGAAATTTTGATTTTCTTTGTCTTTAATGCCCATAATAACACTGTGGTCAATAGGTCCCACTGCACTATGCTAAGTTGACAACAAAGGTAGGCTGGAGCCCATGGATTAAGTCACCTTTCATTGTTGCAGTTAAGATATTTTAGCGGTATTTTGAATATCATATACTTTGCAGCAGTCGTACTTTTGCTTCTCTTCCTAGGCCTTGAGCGTGTCGCTAGAAAGAAAAATTTAGTGCGTCGTCAACTCATTTTGAACCTCCTGGTTTTGTTTTGAGAATTTGTGGCCAATTGACTTCTTTATACCGACGTGGAAAAGCACCAAGCTAGGTCGCATAGGGCTCTTACTCATTGACTTCTGTAGAAAATCAAATCCCTAGTTACTTCTGGCATTTTTTTGTGATGATTGAAATAAGTTGCGATTGATCGTGTCTACGAAAGATATTTTGCTTCAACGCAAAATGTGCGAAAAGTTTGTGTATTGCTTTTACCATCATCTTTAATAGTGCCTGACACGGGCTCCATCAATTAATAGATTTCATTCCATGCCTGGTGTAAAAATTCTAATTTATCCTTAAAATGGGGCGACTTGTAATGAAGCACATGTCTTTGTATTTCCTAACTTAACACGTTAGTTGCGATGGGTTAAACCGAAGTTCAATATTCAACTTGAATTTAAAGTCAAAAGTGATAAGCAAATTTGTAAATATCAAACATTAACTGGGCCTGTTAAATACCACTAATTTAGAAAGGTTGTTAGAATTTTTCAAAACGACCCATCGATGGGTCGTTTCGCAGCAGGAAAAACCTAACTACGACCCACCGGTGGGTCGTATCGCAGTCAATGTGTTAATGAGACTAGCATTAGAGTAAGCAAACTTTCAATAGCATTACGAGAGAAAGCCAGCAAAGCAAGTGTGCAAGTGTGAGGGCATGATGTTTAAGAAAGTCCTCATAAATTTTTCCATTCATCTGCCGAAGTTGTTGTTAACTGAGTTTGTTATTAATATCTATTCATCTCCCAAGGTTTATTTTCTCCACCACAAAGACATAGCAAACAAAATAAGAACCAAATTCGATGGTTGCTCGCTGTAACATGCGTCTTCCTGGTGTCTCTTCCACAGCGAGACGTTGGTTTACCCTTGCTGCGTCATAACGTTTCGAAGTTTCCTGACGCACAATCTAACCTAATTAATACAGCTGAGTTATCCCTCGAGCCGATACTCCCCATCTCCACCCATTTGAACTGCTCCTCAGGGAGAGGCAATCGCTTTGCATTCATATCTTCCTATTGTACAACCTCTAGCTTCCTCTAACGTAATATCTCGATTGCAAATCCCCTTTCAACTCCATTGATTCGTCCAACCTTCTGCCAATCTTGATTTTCCTTCCTCAGACCTCTGATTTCATCACTTCCTTCAACTGCTGTTCTTCCCCTAATGTGACTTCTTTAATGTGACCAAACCACTTCAACATACAACAGTGAACTCCTCTCGAAAGTTCTCTCCTTACGGGCGTCGTACTAACTCCTGTTCCTTCGCTTATCCTGTGTCACTGAAGCCATTTTCCGAAAACTTTTCATCTCTAGCACATTCAATGAACTCATAAGCCTTTCTTAAGTCCCAATTCTCATATCCATACAACTCTGACGACACGATCACACTTTCATACACCTTCCTCTTTGTTTTCATTCTCGGGAACCTTTTCCTAACAACTGCTTTGAAACCTCCTCGCTCTTATTTAATACTCTCTTCATTCTCTTGTTCTCACCTTATCTGAATCTCTATTCGCATGCTCACGCGCTTCCAAATATTCACTTCCCCTTGCATCTTTTCATTCAAGTTCACATTCATTCTTTCCAAAAACCTCATTCAATAGGTGAAAACTTTGCTCCTGCGTGCATTAACCTGGACTTTTTCCTATCCTACACTATTCCATGTTATTTCACCTGTCTACACTTCCTCCTCAGATACCGCCACTAACCCTGTATCAACACGAAAGAGTAGACGAGTCAGATCGAAGACCCCGCCCTGTGCATTCAGTTATTTCAGTTCCCACCTAACGTGCGTTTCTTCCATATACTTATTGAAAAACCGTAGAAGTTACAATCTTAGGACGTAAACCTGCCCGCACTTCAACCAAGCGCTTCATTCCCCACTCTTACAATCGCTCTGCTATCAACATCGAAACTCCTTTTAGCTTTCACTCTACGACATTCACTCGCAACACTTTCCTATCGATTCTTGTGCCTTCAAAAAATACATAAACGCTTGAAACTTTTCTCCATTTTACTAAGTACTTATCACAGACACATGTTGGACAATATAAATCTGATCTAAATTTCCTGTAGAGAATGATATTTTATTTAAATCCAGCCTATTGCATGTCATCTTGAATAGTGTTTTTTAAATGACCTATAACTGACACCGGGTGGCAATGATGGTTACCCCCGCCCCCTCAGGGGGATAATACTATGGTATCTATGGGAATTAGCGCTCCCAGGGGGACTATGTAAGGGCCTGAGCTAAAGGTTAGGTAGGCTTTCTTTTTGTTAAAATAGAATAGGTTTTTGTTTTGTTACGGACCATCTTTTTTCGGTTCACTGCTGTCCTGTTTTTCAGCACCTACTACTTTCTTCTTCAACTTTTTCTTGTTTCATGATCTTCTTTCTTAGCTTTCTGTTTCTGTGCCCTTTCTGCATAGATTCCACGTTTCTTTAACTCCATACTAAATGGTGCCTTCTTTCTTCCTCTCTTTGGATTGCCTTTGTTGCGGATAGGGAGGCTTAAACTAAATATTAATCTAATCTAATCTGGTTACCCCCGTCGAATCGGTACCCATTTTCGTCACCTGGGTAGAGTAGGGAATTCTATCTCCTTTTTCTGGGAGACTCAGTAAGATAATATTGATGAGATTCACATCTGAAAACCCGTGAAAAGTGTGTATTCTTAACCATTACTCATAACTTAACCTAACCTGGATGAAACCGTACTGCTCTTCTGTGCTCGCGATAGCCATGTGCTAGAGGTTCTGCCGCCGTGCGGCAGAGACCCGGGTTCGAAACTCGGCGCTGGCGATTTTCTCTGTTGGGTATAGGAGAAAAATTCCAAGCTCAATACCCCACTCTACCCAGGTGTCTGAAATGGGTACCGGTCTTGACCGGGGGAAAGCGTCATGGCGTCCTGGCGTTAGTTATAAGGCATTTGAAAATCCAATATACAAGGTGATATGTATCAGGCTTGATTGGAAATAAAGCATCCGTAGATGCCTTCATTATTATTATTATTCTTCTATTTTTTTCCGTTTGCTGTCATAAAAAACGCTAGTATTTTGCCATGCACCTTACCAATCACACTCAACAGCTTTATGCCCTTTAAAGTACTGTACACGCACCTATCCCCTTTGCTCTTGTACAACGAAATCACAGACGCCCTCCTGCAATTCATCGGCCCCATACATGCTACAAAACACAAATTCGCCACTGTAACTGCCTGCGCACCATCCTCTACGTTTAACCATTACTCGGAATATTCTGCCCAACGACTCATGACCGCCGTTTTTTCGCACATCACTCTGTTCTCTTTATACAAACCAGACCTGCATGCAATTTATATCGCCTACAAATATATATCAGTGCTGCAGAGCTCTTTTGTAATCTTCACAGACTCTCTTGGTTGCACCTCTGCACTGAACTCTGGAACCCATCTAATCAAAACTTGCTCACCTGGATAGTGAACACCATTTCCATCAGCTCAAATAAAATCATTATAGAATGGCTTCTCAACATTGCTGGCACTGAAGTAGCTGATTGACTTGCACGAGAATCAATTGATCTGGCCATCATGATAGATCTCGTTACTAGTAACAGCGACGGCATCTACGGATGCTTTATTTCCAATTTCAAGCCTGATACATATCACCTTGTACATTGGATTTTCAAATGCCTTATAACTAACACCAGGACGCCATGACGCTTTCCCCCGGTCAAGACCGGTACCCATTTCAGACACCTGGGTAGAGTGGGGTATTGTGCTTGGAATTTTTTCCCTATACCCAACGGAAAAAATCACCGCCAGCATTGGGACTCGAACCCTCGCTGCCCGCACGGAGGCAGGTCCTAAAGTCACACGTCTATGACGAGCACAGTAAGTTCGAACTCACAAATAAATTCATAAAGCATTATGACCTGGCCTGGCAGAGAAGATGATGAACTCAGTCTCATTTCATTGCCAACTTCAAGCCTCACTTTGGCTTATCAATCCCCTCAGCCTTCAATCAAGCCATCTTCCCACGCTTCCAACTGTAGATATGCTGCCTAACTCATGGTTACTTCTTCAATAATTCCCCTCGTCCATTTTACTCAAACGTCAAACTAACATCACTCTGGAACACATCTTTATAGTCTATCCAGCTCACGAGGCATCTCGTGTCTTACTCAGAAGAGCATGCCACGCCAGGTCCCAGCCATTCAGACTGGCCCCTCTACTCTTTCGAAATTTTGCACCTGATCTAGTCATTTTATTCTTTCAAGACACTCACCTGCTGAACAAAATCTGAAAAATCTACTGGAAAAGAGAGGGCACTAATTCTCATTGAAGGAGATGCGCAGAATTATAACAAGTAGGTAACTCTGTTTTCATCTCGGAAGCAATACGCATTCCATCACCAACTGAGTTCTTTTCGTGATAAACCTTTCATAATAGTCATTTTCTTGGATAGTAGCGTTGGTAATAAATAATCTTGAAGAAATCGTAGTTCGAATCATGAATTGAATACAAAACAGATTTTGAGTTACGGGATTTGTTTCATACTCGTATTTCTGGTTCCGACATTTATTTTTCACGTACATTACCCTTGGGCATGCCTAATGATGCCTTGGCCTAATGATGCCTTGGACGGCTCCGACGGGTACGATACGGTGTGCACGTGCGTCTAATTCTCCGACGAAAATTGTGGTGAATTAAAGTGAAGTTGCTGAAAAACTGGTATAGTTTGTATATTCACGTGAGTACAGTGTGTGACTTTGTATGGAGTGCTCGTGAGAGTAGTTTTTTTTTGTTGCGTGAGAGTTGAGACTGAGCATTGGACTTTGGTGTGGTGACTTGCAATTTTTGACTGAGGTGTTTTGACTGGTAAGCTTTCTTTGCATATAAAGAGTATAGTGTGTGACATTGTAGAGAGTGACTGTGAGAGTAGTAGGAAACGTTTTTGTTTCTTTTGGTTTGATAACTTGATTTTCAGTAGATTTGGTGAGTGAAGACTTCTTCTGCCTGTGAAATTTGTACTGAGAGAGAAGTCTGTGTTTGAGGATGGCAAGAAATAGGACTGGTCGTAGGAAGGGAGGTGCAAGTGGAATGGATGAGGAGATTGAGTGCATGACTTGTAAAGAGTGGATAGATATGGATGCATGCAAAGGTTTGAGAGAAATGAGTCGGAGAAAGTTGAGTGATCTTGTGTTTACGTGCTGGAAATGTTTGAATGATGAGAGTAAGAAGTTGAAAGAGGAGGTTGAGAGATTGACAATTTTGATGGTTGCTTTAGAGGCTGACTTGAAGGATGAAAGGAAGCTGAACGAAGGAAAGAATGAGAATGGTGCACATGCAGTGAATGAAGAGGTAAATGGTGGTGCAAGGAGTGCAAATGAAGTGGATGATAATGCAAATGATGGTGCAAGGAGTGTGAATGAAGCAAATGATGGTGCAAATGTGACAGATGAGAGTAGAAGGATGAATGAGCATGATGAAAGAGGTAAAAATGGAAAGAGAGTGAATGAGCCACCTGTTGTGGTGCCACATGAGGTGCAGGAGCCTGTAGTGGAAGCGAATGAAAGGAAGATGAATGGAAAGAATGATCTGAGTGAAAGAAGTGAGCAAAAGAGTAGCATGAAAGGGAGAGTAAGACCTATGATTAGAATATGTGGAGATAGCATGGTGAAGAATGTTGATAGGTTCGTATGTATGAGTGACAGTAGTGGATGTATGAGCATGAGAGGGAAAGGAGTGGAGGAGATTTGTAGGCATGCTGAGAGAGTGATAGATGGAATGGATGAAGGAATGGTTGTACTGCAAGGAGGTGGCAATGGGTTGCTTGAATGTGGGAGAGAACGTACGGTGAATGCAATTATGAAAGTTGTTGATAGGGCGCGGAAGAAGAATGTTAGAGTGGCGGTGACTAGCCTCCTAAGAAGGCCTGCGTGTGATGAGGAATATGAAAGGGTGCGAAAGGAGGTGAATAGAGAGTTGCATGAAAGGATTATGAGTATGAGAGCTGAGAGTGTGAGAAAGCGTGAGCTGGGTTCCAGCTTCCTTGACATGGATAGCGTGATCCAGGATGGGTGTTTTCTTGGAGATGGAGTCCATCTTACAAAAGAAGGTGAGATGAAACTCTCCAAGAGATATATCCGGTGGATCAGGGCTACTCATGTCATAATGGAAGCTGGAACGGGATGAATGAAAATCCGTCAGAGCAAAAGTGAGGAACGTCTGGAATTGTCCAATTGTGTTGTAAGGTTTGGAAGTATTAATGTGCGTGGATGGAATGCAGGAAAGTTAGATGACCTCGTAGTAGAATTTGAGAATGGAAAATTGGATTGTGTTGGTGTAGTAGAGACCCAAATGCGTGATAGAGTCAGTTTAACAAGTAAGGAGAATAAGTATCATATGATAGGAAAAGGGCGTGTAAATTGGCAAAAAAGAGGTGGTGGAGTTGGTTTGATTGTAAAGAATGCTCTAAATTGGAAATTAGAGGAACTTCCTGTTGGAAATGAACCTGAAAGTGAAGATTTGTTAGCAATTAAGTGTGAAAGAATGCATGCCAGAGAATGTATTGTTGTGATTGTATGTTATATGACAACTGATGGGATTTTAGCTCATGAAGAGAATGTAAAAAAGTATGAAATATTAACAAGGATTGTACGAGAACACTGCAGGTGCCCTCTGATTGTGATGGGTGACATGAATGGCCATGTTGGTATACTTGGTGAGCCGGTGAATGCAAATGGACAAAAATTGATAGATTTTTGTGATGAGAATGAACTTGAAAACCTGAATGTAACAATAGGAAATGGCTTGCATACATGGCAAAACAGGGAATGGAAAACTGCAATTGACTATATGATTGTGAATAGTAGAGCAAGAGAGTGTGTCAATGAAATGTTTGTAGATGAAGATGATTTTGATATTGATAGTGACCATAAAATGCTTGTACTTGAATATAACTGGGGTAGAAAGGAGTCAATGCAAAAGGTCAGTAGTGTGAAAGAAAGTTGGCAGATAAAAAAGGCAAACTGGGAAGAATTTAAGAATGAATTGAGTAGGTATAACTGGAACAGGTGTGGAAATGTAAATGACCTAAATGGTGAGATTGCAAGAACCTTGTATGATGTGGCAGAGCAAAAGATTGGTAGAATAAAATGTAGGAAAGGGACAGGGAATGCCAGGTGGTTTACAAGTGAGATAAAGGAAGAACGAATGAGAAGAAAGACTTTAAATAAGAAACAACGCAGTATGAGGAAAATGTATGAAAGAAACAGAATTACTGAGGATGAATGGCAGAGTGCATGGAATGAGTACAAGGACCAGCAGAAGAAAGTAAGGAGAATGATTAATGAGGCTAGAGTTAAAGAGGAGAGACACCAAGTTGAAAATCTAAGAAAGAAAGGTCCGGATGGAATAAAAGATTGGTATAAGTTTATACAAGGTAATGATAGAAGTAGTGAAGTTCAAGTTGATGAATTAGTAGTTAATGGTTGCAGTGTGCAAGATAGGATGCAACTGGTGAAAGCAGTTGAAGAATACTGGGAGGACATTGGTGGAATGAATGAGCAGGTTACAGATAATGCACCCATAAATTTTCTGATTGATGAACGTGAACTGCAAATGGAAGACGAAATCACTTGTGAAGAGATTGTAAGTTTTTTGAAGAAAGTGAAAAATGGAAAGGCATGTGGCCCTGATAAGATCCCATATGAGTTTTATAAATTTGGAGGAGAGAGTGTGGTCAGTATGTTGAAATGTTTATTTGATGAGATATGGAAGAGTGAAAGAGTACCGGATGACTGGAACAAGTGTAATGTAGTTCTGTTGCATAAGGGTGGACATAAGAGTATGAAAGAACTTAAAAATTACAGACCAATTGCACTGGGTGACACTGTATGTAAGATATTTTGTGGTATTTTGAATGAGAGAATGAAAAATTTAGTTGAGAAATTAGGAGTCCTAGGTGAAGAACAGAATGGTTTTAGGCAGGATAGACGTGGGGAAGATAATCTGTTTGTAGTGAGTGAAATAATTGAGCGAATGAGGAAGGATGATAAGAAGGTGTATTTAGCATTCCTGGATATTGAAAAAGCGTATGACAGAGTGGATCGGGTTAGGCTCTTTGAAGTTCTGAGAAAAGTTGGGTTTAGCAGAAAAATAGTAAAAATTGTACAAAGTCTGTATGAGAACACAAGCGCTATATACAGGTTAGGAAATTTGGAAACGGGGCAAGTGAGGAGTGTTAGAGGAGTGAGACAGGGCTGTACTCTGTCTCCCCTGTTGTTTGGATTGTACACAGAAGAATTAGCAGTTCGACTGAGAAGGAGTGGCTTAGGACTGAAAGTTGGTAATGAGAGACTGAGCTGTTTGTTGTATGCTGATGATGTGGTTGTGGTTAGTGGATGTGGACATGAACTGCAAAGGATGCTTGACATTGTGAACGGATATAGTACAGATTTCAAGATGAACTTCGGTGCCGACAAAAGCAAGGTTATGGTTATAAATAGTGATGAGACTGATAGAGACAGACTGTGGAATATTGGAGAAATCAGAATATGTAGAACAAAAGAATACAAATATCTAGGTTGTATGATAAGTGAAGATGGATGCACTAGAACTAAGGGTGAGAAAGTGGCAAAAGCTATGCAGTGGAGTGGACGATTAAGTAGCGTGGCCAGATACAGAGCAAACAAGTATGAATGTGTGAGAGGAATGTGGAAGTATGTTGCTGTACCTAGTGTCATGTATGGTATGAGTGCTCTTGCCTGGAATGGAAGTGATCTTGAAAAGCTGGATGTAATACAAAATAAGGTAGGACGGTTAGCATTGGGTGCTCCGAAATGGACAGCTACAGAAGCCATTAGAGGTGACCTTGGGTGGAGCCTATTTTCAGAAAGAATGATGAAGGCGGTGCTGAATTATAAGGTGAGAATTGAAAGAATGCAGAATAGCAGATGGGTAAAGCGAATTTTTGAATGGAATCTGAGTGTAAGCTATTGGGAGAAAGTGTGTTGGGGGCATGCAAGGAAGCTTAGTATGCAAAAGATTATTCATGTTAGAATTGGGAGACCTGTGGATGACTGGAGTTTAATAAATCCTGGAGGTGTAGGGCCTGAGTGGGACTGCAAGAGGTGGAAGAAAGAGATTGAGAGGAAAACAAAAGAGTATGGATTGAATAAGTGGAGGCTTAGCATGGTGCGGAAGCCTACACTTGACTGGTATATGAAAAAAGAAGCACCTAAGTTTGAGATGTTCTATGATGGTAGTTTTGGAAGTCAACTCCTGTTTGCTGTGAGATGTAAGTCATTGAGTGTGAACAGACGTACATGGAGGTGGAATGAGAATAATAACAGATTATGTCGGCAGTGTATTAGTGGAGTGGAGGAAACAATTGAGCATTTTGTGCTGGAATGTAGTAAGTATGAGCAAGAGAGAGAAAGTTTTATGAATGTGGTGCTTGAGCAGTATGGAGAGAATGAGTGGTATGCCAGATGTGCTGAAGATGATTGCGGTATGAGCTGTCTTGCTGGATTGGATCAGGAGTGCAATTTGAGTATCATTGAAGCTATGAAATTGTTTCTTGTGCGTGCCTGGAGTAAGAGACAGTGACTGGAATGAGCCAGTCAGGTGCAATGGTCAGTAATGACCCAAAATGCCTGGGGATGGTGTTTTGACGCACTGGCTATCCCAGTGACGCCATCCAATGGCAGCTTGTGACAAGGATTGGTAAATCCTGAGTAGTTTAGTGGACAAGTCTGGTACCAGGCGCTGAACTCTTTGTGTGATAACTGTGGAGGGAATTGTAGGCCGTTACAAAGGCCCCGACGCTGTCGGCCCTCAATTTCAAGTTCAAGTTCAAGTTCAAGTGTGGAATCATAGGACCAGAATGGTCCTATGGGTGTTTTGATGAACCAATAAATTTTCTGATAGATGAACATGAACTGCAAATGGAAGACGAAATCACTTGTGAAGAGATTGTAAGTTTTTTGAAGAAAGTGAAATATGAAAAGGCATGTGGCCCTGATAAGATACCATATGAGTTCTATAAATGTGGAGGAGAGAGTGTAGTCAGTATGTTGAAATGTTTATTTGATGAGATATGGAAGAGTGAAAGAGTACCGGATGACTGGAACAAGTGTAATGTAGTTCTGTTGCATAAGGGTGGACATAAGAGTATGAAAGAACTTAAAAATTACAGATCAATTGCACTGGGTGACACCGTATGTCAGATCTTTTGTGGCATTTTGAATGAGAATGAAAAATTTAGTTGAGGAATTAGGAGTCCTGGGAGAAGAACAGAATGGTTTTAGGCAAGATAGATGGGGGGAGGATAATCTGTTTGTAGTGAGTGAAATAATTGAGCAAATGAAGAAGGATAACAAGAAGGTATATTTAGCATTCCTGGATATTGAAAAGGCGGTAAATGTTGAGGACTTGACCATAATCGATTTTCCACTCTTTGATCAATAAAGATTGTTGATGAGACCAAAATAAACAAGTTTTCTTCAATGCACTTTCCAGCGGAAATAAGTATTTGAAAAGTTATGGCATTAAATGAGTTACCGTAACTCCAGTGTTTGAGGCGGGGAAAAATACACCGCGCGGTCCGACGTGAAAGTAAACAGGCGTTCCGGCGCGCCAACCAAGCCGACAAAGAGCAAACCCTCTATTACAAACGTAAAGAGGTTGGGTCGTGAGGTGTAGCAACAGTTCTTTTAGTGAAAACTATAAAACTAAAAGAACTGTGGCTACCCCTCACGACCCAACCTCTTTACGTTTGTACTAGGGTGATGCACACTGGAGTTCCGGTAACTCATTTAACGCCATAACTTTTAAAATACTCATTTCCGCCGGAAAGTGCATGGAAGAAAACTTGTTTATTTTGGTCTGATCAACAATCTTTGTTGATCAAAAAGTGGAAAATCAATAATGGTCAAGTTCTCAACATTTACCGAAAAGGCGTATGACAGAGTGGATCGGGTTAGGCTGTTTGAAATTTTGAGAAAAGTTGGTTTTAGCAGAAAATAGTGAACATTGCACAGAGTCTGTATGAGAACCCAAGTGCTATCTATAGGTTAGGAAATTTGGAAACAGGGCAAGTGAGGAGTGTTAGAGGAGTGAGACAGGGCTGTACTCTGTCCCCCCTGTTGTTTGGATTGTACACAGAAGAACTAGCAGTTCAACTGAGAGGGAGTGGTTTAGGACTGAAAGTTGGTAATGAGACTGAGCTGTTTGTTGTATGCTGATGATGTGGTTGTGGTTAGTGAATGTGGTCATGAACTACAAAGGATGCTTGACATTGTGAATGGATATAGTACAGATTTCAAGATGAACTTTGGTGCCGATAAAAGTAGGGTCATGGTTATAAATAGTGATGAGACTGATAGAGACAGACTGTGGAATATTGGAGAAATCAGAATAGGTAGAACAAAAAAATACAAATATCTAGGTTGTATGATGAGTGAAGATAGATGTACTAGAACTAAAGGTGAGAAAGTGGCTAAAGCAATGCAGTGGAGTGGATGGTTAGGTAGTGTGGCCAGATACAGAGCAAACAAGTACGAATGTGTGAGAGGAATGTGGAAGTATGTTGCTGTACCTAGTGTCATGTAGGGTATGAGTGCTCTTGCTTGGAATGGAAGTGATCTTGAAAAGGTGGATGTGATACAAAATAAGGTAGGACGTGTAGCATTGGGTGCTCCGAAATGGACAGCTATAGAAGCCATTAGAGGTGACCTAGGGTGGAGCCTATTTTCAGAAAGAATGATGAAAGCTGTGCTGAATTATAGGATGAGAATTGAAAGAATGCGGAATGGCAGGTGGGTAAAGCGAATTTTTGAATGGAATCTGAGTGTAAGCTATTGGGAGAAAGTATGTTGGGGGCATGCAAGGAAACTTAGTATGAAAAAAATTATTCATGTTAGAATTGGGAGACCTGTGGATGACTGGAGTTTAATAACTGTTGGAGGTGTAGGGCCTGAGTGGGACTGCAAGAGATGGAAGAAAGAGATTGAGAGGCAAACAAAAGAGTATGGATTGAATAAGTGGAAGCTTAGCATGATGCGGAAGCCTACACTTAACTGGTATACAAAAAAGGAAGCACCTAAGTTTGAGATGTTCTATGATGGTAGTTTTGGAAGTCAACTCTTGTTTGCTGTGAGATGCAAGTCATTGAGTGTGAACAGACGTACATGGAGATGGAATGAGAATAATAACAGATTATATTGGCAGTGTAATAGTGGAGTGGAGGAAACAATTGAGCATTTTGTGCTGGAATGTAGTAAGTATGAGCAAGAGAGAGAGAGTTTTACGAATGTGGTGTTTGAGCAGTATGGAGAGAATGAGTAGAATGCCAGATGTGCTGAAGATGATTGCGGTATGAGCTGTCTTGCTGGATTGGATCAGGAGTCTAATATGAGTATCATTGAGGCTATGAAAGTATTTCTTGTGCGTGCCTGGAGTAAGAGACAGTGACTGGAATTAGCCAGTCAGGTAGAGGGGGCTGTAATGACCCAATGTGCCTGGGGATGGTGTTTTGACACACTGGTTGTCCTGGTGATGCCATCCAATGGTGGCTTGTGACAAGGATTGGTAGATCCTGAGTAGTTTAGTGGACAAGTCTGGTACCAGGCGCTGAACTCTTTGTGTGAAAATTGTGGAGGGAATTGTACGCCGTTACAAAGGCCCCGACACTGTCGGCCCTCAAGTTCAAGTTCAAGGAATCATGTTAGAATAGGAAGACCTGTGGATGACTGGAGTTTGATAAATATTGTAGGTGTAGGGCCTGAGTGGGACTGCAAGAGGTGGAAAAAAGAGATTGAGAGGCAAACAAAAGAGTATGGATTGAATAAGTGGAAGCTTAGCATGATGCAGAAGCCTACACTTGACTGGTATCTGAAAAAGGAAGCACCTAAGTTTGAGATGTTCTACGATGGTAGTATTGGAAGTCAACTCTTGTTTGCTGTGAGATGTAAGTCATTGAGTGTGAACAAACGTACATGGAGGTGGAATGAGAATAACAGAATATGTCGACAGTTGGCAGTGTAATAGTGGAGTGCGTTAATGTTGAGGATTATTCGGGAACTGATAGTTGATTTTAGGTGCCTTAATATAGTTAATTAGATCAAAATACGCAAGTTTTATTCTATGCACTCTCCGTCGTAAATAAGTATTTTACGAGTTATAGCGGTAAATTAGTTCCCGCAACCCAAGTGTTTGAAGCGGAAAGTAATTCATTTGGCTTGGCAAATGGCAACGCTGCAATGACGTCTCGCTTCTGCTTTTCTTGTTATCAAAGACGAAACTAAACCTTCCCCGCTAACTCGTAAAATATTCATTTGACAAGAAAAGTGTATGGAAGAAAAGTAATTTATTTTGATGTTATTACCATGATTCAACCAACATAAAATAAAAAATTAATGAGTAGCTGTTTATTTGAGCGCATTTGTCATCAAAGACGAAACTAAACCTACCGCTATAATTCGTAAAATAATCATTTACGACGGAAAGTGCATAGAAGAAAACTTGTTTATTTTGATCTAATTCACTATGTTTAGTATTCAAAAAGTGGATAATTGATTCCTGAATAATCCTCAACATTAACCTTGGAGTGGAGGAAACAATTGAGCATTTTGTACTGGAATGTAGTTAATATGAGCAAGAGAGAATAAGTTTCATGAATTTGGTGTTTGAGCAGGATGGAGAGATTAAGTGGTATGCCAGATGTGCTGTAAATGATTGTGGTATAAGCTGTCTTGTTGGATTGGATCAGAAGTGTAATTTGAATATCATTGAAGCTATGAAAGTTTTCTTGGATGTGCTTGTAGTAAAAGACAGTAACTGGAATGAGCCAGTCATGTAGAATAGGCTGTAATGACCAAGGAGCTTTAATGGAATGGAGGTGGCATCGCTATCTTTTGCCAGTCAAGCGCGTGAAGCCACTTTTGCCCACCCAACCCAAGCCCCGCCCACCCGGCATTGGGTCTCAGTGTGGAGGTGGTGTTGCAGTGGAGGGGTAGCACCACCTCCATCATCAGCGACTGAAGACCGCGCTGTTAAATGGCAGACTTGTGCTACTTTGTGCTATACATTTTTTTCTTAGGCATATATTTCAATTGCGTCCTTGAAATGCGTCATATTGAAAAAACTTGTACTTGACCGCAGCTTGGATAAGCGGCGCCCTACCACGCTGAGTGTCTGACACGCACTGAGCCCCAGCTCCGTGTGTGTGCCCGTATACCCTACAGCTACCGAAAATTGGCTTCACTTTAGAGCACTGATGCCGCCTCCATTCCATCAAAGCTCCTTGGTAATGTCCCACCATGCCAGAGAAAGGTGTTTCAATGTACTGGTCATCCCAGTGATGCCGTCCAATGGCAGCTTATGACAAGGATTGGTTGATCCTGAGTAGTTTATTGGACAAGTCTGAGATGCATTCAACCATTTATAATATGTTCCCAAGAATGGGTAGAACACATCTACAGACATTTTACACAAGTGATATTTTGCTTGCTAATTCATAATTTTTGAGTTTTTCAACGTTAAAGCCATAGGAATATTGTGTATATAAGTGAAGAAACGGACGTTTAAATATTTCATAATATGGTATTGGCGTAACAATAGGTAAGATTAGGTTAGATAATGTGAAGTTAGTTTAGTAAACTAACCTAAACTTGCTTAAATAAACCTAAAATAACTTAACTTAAGTCATACCAAGATTGATGGTTTCCTCCAAAAAAGCTCATGTTTCCCAATGCAGCCAACTATATAATGTTGTTCTTATCTGAACATTATTTATCTTACGTCTGGAAAAGCAAGCATTTGCAAGCATAATGTCATTTGTGTAAAATGTTTTAAAGGTATCCTATAACTAATTAATGGGAACAAAATATTTGAAATTGTTGAACTCATTATAGTAAATGTCAACCAAGTCAGGTACACAGGTGCTGAACTCTTTTATGTAAATATTGAGGAGGGAATTATAGGCCGTTACAAAGGCCTCAACATTGTCAGCCCTCAACTTCAAGTTTATGTGTAGCAAGTATAGAGCTAGCAAGGATGATTGTGTCAGAGGAATGTAAAAAATTTATTGCAGTACTTGATGTGAAATATATAAATGCTACGATCTGGAGTAGAGAAGACCTTGAAAAATAAGGAACGCTTCAGAATAAAGTTTGATGTTTGGCATGAGGGGCCCTTAAATGAACAACTGTAAAAGCTTTGAAGGGGGATCTAGGGTGAAGTCGGTTTTCTAGGGAAATGATAATGCTGTCTCAAATAATAAAATTATAATTGAAAAATACAGAATAACAGATAAGTGAATAAAGGGGGTCAACCCAAGATTTCAATTTTTCATCCGATTTGTTTGAAATTTGGCCAACATATGCATTTGTTGAAAGTAAAATTTTTTACTTCTGGAACTTTTTGATTTAGGCCTATTTTTTGAGAAATATGAAAAATGACTTTTTTGGTACATATATATGGATATTTCAAAAGAATATAAGTCATTGAGTTTTTATGTTAGTATAAAAACAAAGACAGTTTTAAAATCCTTGGGATGTTTCTAACAAAAACATGGTAGAGAATTTTCCATTCCCCATTTTTTTCTTTTTATATGGGGTCAAAAGTTCAGGATTTTTGGTTCCCTTACATCCCTCTGGGGGGATCTAGTGTCCTTAGTGCCTTAAATTTTAGGACCGAATAGTCCACCACCTACGGGTTCTTTTTCAACAACAAACAGAAAATGGCTCATCGGACCGCCAGGGGCTGGGTTGACCCCTAAATTTTTGAAAGGAGTTTTAGTAAAAGTGCAATAAGAAAAAATTCTAAAACTGTCTTTGGAGTTTTTGCAGCATGAAAACTCGTTAACTTGTATTCATTTGAAAGATCAGATAACATGACATGAAAAACAAATACTTCCCATTTTCTGAAAAAACTAAGGCCAAAATCAAAGAATCAGTGGTGCAAAATGTGTTCCTTGTTAAAAATTATATATAATGGCTTAGTTCAGAATAGAGATGTGACTCAAAAAAAACCATGCCGTTTTTTTTAAAAAAAACACGTTTTTTTTACAAAAAAAACCGTGGCCAAAAAAAACGTGGATATTTTGGTTTTTTTTTAATATCTTGTCTGAAAATAACTCGGCAAGAAAAAGAACCACATTACATTGTTTGTTTTCATGTCAAATTACAAAATAAAACAGCATACTTCTTAATTGATGGTTTTCTATGGTTTTATGAACTTTTTAATTTTCTGCGGTTTCATGCTTTGATGTTTCATTTATTTTACAATACATATGAATGACCTTAAACTCCCAAAATGGTGTGTTATAATAACATATCTTTACTTATGGTTATTGATAGAGATGTGACTACAAAACCATGCTGTTTTTTTTTAAAAAAACATGTTATTTATACAAAAATTATGACTAAAAAACATGGAAATTAATATATTTGTGACCTTAAAAATCCAATGCTGTTTTTTTAAACATTGTTTTTTAACAGAAAAATCTTGACTAAAAAAACATGGCTATTATATTTTATTGGACCAAAAAAGTTTTTTATAAACATTTAAAAAAAATCATGTCTAAAAAAACACAGATGTAAATATCAGGAAAGTTAGTTTTCTTTAATCGAATTGTCTTTAGAAACTTATAAACAAAGAATGCTGTTAATAGTGAAATCATGTTTATTAGAACTGTACTAGGTCTTAGAATAAAATATCTACATAGAATCTATTCACTCCATGAAACCTTTCGGAGACCAGCTCCATCCTCAGTCATTCTGTAAAATTTGGTGAAATGGACAATGAATTTTCACTGTTCCTTTGAAAAACATTTGACTGAATGACTTACTGATTCTTAGTGGATATTTTATTCTAAGACCTGGTATGGTTCTAATGGATATTAAAATATCTTATGTGACCAAAAAATCCATGCTGTTTTTGAATGTTTTTGTTACAAAAAAGTCATGACTAAAAAACACGGATATTAATATACTTTATTTTATCATAAACAACCATGCTGTATTTTTTAAAATAAACATCTTTTTTACAGAAATTTCATGATTATAAAATGAGAATATTAATACATTTTAAGTGCCAAAAAAAACATGCTGTTTTTTTTAAATCATGTTTTCTTAACCAAAAAAAATCATGACTAAAAAACATGGATATTAATGACTTTTGGTGAAAAAAACATGGTTTTTAAAATGTCATGTTTTGTTTGGTCAGATAAAATATAATAACACTCATGTTTTTTGTAAAAAATCTTTTTTTCAGAAAACATGGTTTTGTGGTCACATAAAATAAATTAATATCCATGTTTTTTTTACAGATTGGACTAGTCATTAGTTTTAGCCTCCCTACCCAGCAACAAATGCAATCCAAAGAGAAGAAGGAAGATTATGAAACAAGATCAAAGTTGAAGAAGACAGTAGTAGGTGCTGAAAAACCGGACAGCAGTGAACCGAAATAAAGGTGGTCCTTAACATCACAAAAACATTTCATTTCAACAAAAAGAAGGCCTACCTAACTCTCAGCTTGGGCCCTTACATTGTCCCCCTGGGAGCGCTAGTTCTCATAGATACAATAATTGTATCCCCGAGGGGTGTTTTTTTTACAAAGAATTCGTGACCAAAAAATGAATAACATTATCTTTTTAAAAAAAAAAACAGGTTAAAAAAAACAATGATTTTTCGGTAACATAAAATATTTTAATATCCATGATTTAAGCCACAATTTTTTAAGAAAAATACATATAATAAAACAGCATGGTTTTTTGGTCGCATAGAAAATATTCATATCCAGGTTTTCTTATACATCTTTGTTTGTAAAAAACCATATTTTTTAAAAAACAGCATGGGGTTTTTTAGGTCTCATAAATATATTCATGTTTTTTTAGTCATGATTTTTTAGTACAAGAACATTTTTTTGGTCTCAAATATATTATTCATGATTTTTCAGTCATGATTTTTTAGTAAAAAAACATGTTTTTTTTTAAACTGCATGGGGCTTTTTAGGTCACATAAAATATATTGTTTTTTAGTCATGATTCTTTTTAAAAAAAACAGCATGGTTATATTTGGCATTAGAGAATATATTAATATTCATTTTTATTAGTCAGAATTTGGTCAATGTGAAGTTTAATGCGATCATGGAAATTAATAATTATATTCCAAACAATCACTAAAGGAACCCATTCAAGAACTTTTCACAAGAACGAAATTCTGCTCGCCGATGCTTTATTTTTGAATCATTGAACTTTGAAGTTGGACTTCCCGAGCCAAAGGAAGCGAGCGTAATTTAATTAAAAACGGAAGCTAACCCCCTATTACAAACGTAAAGAGGTTGGGTCGTGAGGGGGAGGCACAGTTCTTCAATGAAAATTATAAATAAAGCTTCTAACTCACCCATTAGGGTGACGACCGCAATCTTGTTTACATCGGGTCTAAGATGGCGACCACCATGGGCTCCGCCATCTTGGACCCGATGTCAACAAGATTGCGGTCGTCACCCTAATGGGTGAGTTAGAAGCTTTATTTACAATTTTTACTAGAAGAACTGTGCCTCCCCCTCACAACCCAACCTCTTTACGTTTGTAATAGCTTCCGGTATTAATTAAATTCCGTTTGACGCGGTCGCTTCCTTTGGCGCAAAGGCCAACTTCAAAGTTCAATTATTCGAAAATAACGCATCAGCGAGCAGAATGTCATTCGTGTAAAACGTTCTTAAATGGGTTCCTTTAGTGATTCCTGGGATCGCTAATTATTATTTTCTGATTGCATTAAACTTCACATTGACCCAGAATTTTTTGTAAAAAAACATGTTTTTAAAAAAAAAGCATATTTTTTTGGTCACCTTAAATATATTAATATCTATGGTTTCAAGTCATTGTTTTGTAATGAAAACATGAAAAAGAAACCATACAGTAAAAGTGGTGGCAGATAACCCACAATTACCTAGAGTCTAAGAGGTACAGCAGGAGCCACAGAACTTATATTGATGGAGTCAAAATTCAGAGCTTATTATGGTAAATCTGAAGAATTTGTCAGTTATTGATTTTCCACTTTTTGGTGCCTGAACCTAATTAATTGAATCAAAATAAACAAGTTTTCTTCTACGCACCTTCCGTCTCAAATGAGTATTTTACGATTTATAGCGATAAGTTTAGTTTCGTCTTTGATGACGAATGCGCTCGAATTAACAGCTACTCATCGATTCAAATTTTTGTTGCTTGAATCATGGTAAAAACATCGAAATAAACAACTTTTCTTCTATACACTTTTCTCGTCAAAAGAGTATTTAACGAGGTATAGCGGTAGGTTTGGTTTCGTCTTTGATGACGATCGCGCTGGAAGCGAGTGCGCATTGCAGTGTTGCTGTCCGACGTGCTCCTTGAATTACTTGCCGCTTCAAACACAGGAGTTGCGGTAAGTCATTTACCGCTATAACTAATAA
The DNA here is from genome assembly GCA_030386875.1 of Morinoia aosen. Classification (NCBI taxonomy): domain Eukaryota; kingdom Metazoa; phylum Arthropoda; class Malacostraca; order Amphipoda; family Talitridae; genus Morinoia; species Morinoia aosen. The sequence goes on from CM059558.1 coordinate 24,938,306, forward strand.
AATACTCATTTGAGACGGAAAGTGCATAGAAGAAAACTTGTTTATTTCGATCTAATTAACTATGCTTAGGTTAGGCATCAAAATTTACAAAATCGATAACTGACATATCCTTCAGATTTACCCTTATTATCTCTGCAAAGTCTGATTTTTTTGGTCACATAAAAATAAAATCAGGCATAGTAGAGATAGTAAGCTCTGAATTTTGACTCCATTAATATAAGTTCTGTGGCTCCTGCTGTTCCTCTTAGACGCCTCTAGGTAAATGTGGGTTATCTGCCACCAGCCCACCACTTTTACTGTATGGTTTCTTTTTGATGTTTTTATAACAATGAAATGACTAAAAAACATGGATATTAATATATTTCAGGTGTCCAAAAAAAAACCCAGACATATGCTTAACAAAATTTAGGTGTGCAAAAAAAACCAAAAAAAACAAAAAAAACACATAAAAAACACGTTTTTTTTGCAAAAAAAACCGCAATCAAATAAAACCGTTTTTTTTGCATCACTAGTTCAGAAGAATCATTCCACAAATAAAAAATTAGGCATCCTTTGAGAAATGAATTATTTCATATAATTAATATATGTAATTTACAATTCACACTGCAGCAATTGTGAAATCATGCACAGGAGGTGTGAAATGATGCAAAGATCATTTGTTACTTCGACAAAATTTTTGTATCTGCACTGTATTTTTTTCTATTTTCAAAAAATACGATAAAATAGGGTTTTTTAAAAATCTATCTTCAACAATTTTGAATTTGCAGAACCAGTACTTCGTTTTTAGATTGCTTATATGTCTATAAAACCATATGCAGTAGGGAATTTTGATAACTTCTTTTTATGGATTTTGGGAATTTAAAAAAAAATGTGGCCGTTTTTCATTTATTTTTCATGTCGTGTGATTTTCAAAATAATAGATTTATCAAAAAATATTATGCGTATGGATACACCCTGCTAAGCCCTATCGAATGGTATTTAAACCATTCTTGTAGCTCTAAAATTGTGGAAAAAGATACATTTGAGAAACCAATTATCAAGTTTCCAGAAAAAAAGTATCTTTCATATAAAAAAAATGTTTTTTTTTTTATCTTTTGAACTAGGGGTTTTCTACAATGAACTCTTGAGCTTTTGTAGCTCTTTTTAAGCCCTTTTGATTGATATAATTTACATTGCTGTAGCTTTGGAACTTTGGGAAAAAATCTATATCAAAAGACAATACGTTTAATTCTTCAAAACACCCACTTTTTTCATTTTTTTTTTTCAACCAAAATACGTTTTTTTTTTCAAGTCAACTTCTCTATTTTGTGGCTCTTTTTAAGCCCTTTGGATTGGTGTGCTCGCCATAGCCGTAGCTATGATACTGCAGCTGTCATCTAGCTATGAAAGCTGCAGTATCATAGCTACGGCAGAACAGCTGAATTCTTAAATTGTCAAAAATTTTTACTCAGCTAATGAAAGCACTTTGAGTAGCCCATGAACAAACTCTATTGCCATTGCCACAAAGAAACACGCTCAATTGACCCCCAATAATGAGGGGGGAGGGGTCAAGGTCAAGCCACCCCCATCGCCTTGCCCCCTCTGGTGGGCGTACCATTCGGAGTAGACGTAAGCAGAAAGTACCAATGGAAGTGCAAGAAAATCCTCTAAAAGTTGCATATAAAAACAAAAAATCAATACTTATTCCAATTTCTACCGAGACGGTGTCCTTAACATTCAAAAGAATTGAAGTCAGCAAGTTTTCATGCTAGGAAAAAAGACATTTTTGAAATTCTTGAAACATTTCCAACAAAGTTACTGATTCCGATTTGTCAATTTGTACATTTCCTTTTTTATGACAGTTGAAAAAAATTTGTATATTTTAGTTAGTAATCAAAAATTGCATATCAAAAGAAAAAAAAAGAAAATAGAGAATTCAAATTATTGAGTTTGTTGGAAATGTTCCAAGAATTTCAAAACTATGTTTGAAATTTGTTCTAGCATAAAAACTCGTTGACTTCTATTGTTCTGAATCAATCTTTAACTTGATAATTAACTCAAAAACTATTAATTCATATGTTTTTTTTTAAACTAAAGCCTAAATCAAAAAGGTTACAGGGGTAAAATATGTTTCTTTTCAAAAATACATATATTTGCCAAATTTCAGACCAATCTGATCAAAATTTTAAAATTGCTGGGTAATTCCCCTTAACAATGACATTGTCCATGGAATTTCCACAGGTCCTGCTACTACCTAATGATTCCTTTGGTTTATTTGTTTAGAGTCCGCTTCTTCCAGTTCTCTGTTACTCATGAGGATAGTTCTAATGTGCAAGAAAGGTTTGAATCCTGTCATTTTGGACACGATTTGCACACTAGTAAATTAATATTTGCAATGGCAGTTAGGCAGCAGGAAAAATAGTCCACACAGTCTCAGGTGAGCTTGCAGCTTAAGACAACATATCAACAAAATCCTGATTGAAGATGTTAAACTTGAGCAATTGAAGAATCAAATATAATAATTTATGGCATATTTAGTATACCAATTTAAAAAGAAAACTGAAATTAAAAATTATTTCACCGAAATGGTTGTAAAGAATTCAGTATAATTAAACTCTGTGTTTAAGAAAATTAATTGAAAGGAACAAATTGGGATAATAAATAATATAATGAAAGTAAATCATAACAATTGTGAAAGAAAAATCATTGTATTTCAATGTAACATAAGCTAATTAACCAGCATAACTTTCAACTTACCTCACAAAATGATGCAGAATTAGGGCAATTGAGGGATTTAAAAGTCAAGAGACTAATTCAAGCACAATAAAGTGAGCGTGCAAAAAGGCTACAGCATGAGGAAAGAGTTAGGCTTATTAAAAAAAAACATACTCCCATTGATCCTAGAAAACAAATATTCACTCAGAGTATACAAAACCACAACTGAAATGGGGTGATACAGAACCAAATGAGACCTATTGCTGATGTAGCCATCAACGTATTTAAAATGCCCATTTTTACCTGTTAAGTAGGTAGGGTGGTGTGTTCACAACCCGGACAGTAAAGTTAATAATATTCATTAAAAAAAAGTTATTAAGCTACAGGAGAGATTTTGTGCTTAAAAGAAAGCTCAACTAGTTCCCCATCTTATGCTATGAGTTTCATATCTATAGATATCATAGTATTGGTTTTACAGCCGTTTTTAAAATCCAGCATTCTCTGTCTGGGTCGAGACCGCACGTTCAGGACCTGGACGGATGTTTTGGTCCACCAAAAACACCCTTGCACCAATGTGTTTTATATTTTTTCTTACCAAGAACATCCAGAACATGACACTGAAAGGTGGAATAAAACAATTGGTTGCAAAATGTCAATGTAATAAAAAATATATATGATAAAAAAAGGTAACTGAATTCCTTAAAACTAAGCCTTTTTTCTTTCGTATGGCTTGTTTTCTTTCTATCAGGAAAATCAAAATGGGTGAACACTGAATAGGGATACAACTTACAACTTTAATTTTAATCTGTATAAAAACTAATGACTAAACTAGCTAATAACCAAGTCGAGACCACGCACATCATTTTTTTTTTAAATTCGTAAAAAATATAAACAATTGGCCTAGGTTAAATATTTCAATTTAGAGAAGTAAACACTAAGGGGGGCACATATTAATGCTAAAAATAATTCTCTTCCATCAATAAAAACCTTTGAAAAATCACTAGATTATTAGCCGTGGCAAACACCCATTTCCAGCCTTTTCCATGGCTGCATCTCACGTATGGTACATTATAGGTGTGCATGCATTGTCAAACATTGTCCGAGTCAAGAACACGGCATAATTTTGTTTAGCGGGCATCCCAAACGAGTCCATTGTTGTTTAGGCACTCTGTATTATCACTGATTTTATGCCAATATGGCATATTACGTAACAAAACTTATCACAAGTTGATCACGCCTTATTTGTGGTCATGGCACAATATATTCTGATGCTGAAAATTAAGATTGCAACCTCTTAAAATCAAAATTCTTACCTTGCTTACAAGCGGAGCGTTGGCGGGGGCGTTTGCAAATGGTGTCTAGTTAGGACCACCCTCCCTCATACGTCATAGCTCTGACGTCATCCTAGGCTCGATCGTTCATTGCTTAATCAAGACTGTCCGGGTCGAGACCTTGTCCGGGTCGTGAACACATCACCCTATTAACACGTTAAGGACAGCGTCCCCCATACGAAACTTTTTCTTTATTATTCAACCTAGAGCAATGAAATTTGGTATACTGATAAGAAATGCAAATGAGAATTGATTATCTACTATGAAAAAGTGTGATTTTCCTGAAAAGAAAATGGAAAATCAAAGAAAACGATCATTTAGGGGGGAGCGGTTTTCAAAATGATTCTTGTCCGACAGTTTTTGAGCTACAGTGATGATTTTGGTATCATTGGATGTAAAAAGACATGGACATTCCAAAAACTTGAATTGTTTTCCCCAATTTTGAAAAAAGTTGAAAAATTTGTAAAAAAAAATATTTCATCGAAAAAATGCAGATTTATGACGTCATATATTTTGAACATGAATTTATATTGAAAAACCATTCAAGTTTTTGGAAAGCCCTTGCTTTTCCGCATCCAATGAAACCAAAATCATCACTGTAGCTCAAAAACTGTGGGAGAAGAAGCATTTTAAAACCAAAAGTCCATTGTTTACATTACAGTGGTACCTCGGTACTCGACCATAATCCGTTCTGAGGTGGTGGTCGAGAACCGATTTTTTCAAGAACCAAAACCAATTTTCCCATAAGAAATAATGGAAAGTAATTTAATCCGTTCTTACCAATAAGAAAAATACCGAAAATATTAAAAGAATGTGTATCTCAACAACAATGAAGACGTAAATGTGCACAAGCAGTACATGATAACGATTCGTAATTTTGAAGAGCTTTTTTTGCAGATGAGAGCTTCACTAATGCTGTCCCCTGCCAACATCTTTTCCTTGATGTAGATAAGAAGCAACTTCTCCATTTCTTCCAATATTTGAGGCCTTTGCTAACTAATTCCTGTCACTCCCATTGCAACATCAGCTTTCTTTAACACTTCCTTATGCTTCAAGATAGTGGAAATGGTTGATTTCGCCATTTCGTACTGCAACGCAAAGTCAGACACTCGTACACCACTTTCACATTTTGCAATATAATTTCCTTCTCTAGTTCAATAGTGATCCTCACTATTTTCCTCTTTGCCTTCTCCTTATCACTGTCTTTCTTTGGACCCATAATTAAGGGCTAGAGCAACACAAAAAAGTTTTAATCTAAGAAGAAATACAGTACTCGAACAAACTGCATACGTCTTACTCTGCTCACAGTCAGAGTCAAACTGACGCTTACCCGCTGGCCGAGGAGCGCGTTCGGGTGGACTCAGCTAGTCGAGTACCGAAAATCTGTTCGAGATCCGAAGCATTTTCTACTCAAATTTTTTGGTCGAGAACCGATTTGGTCGAGTATTGAGGCGGTCGAGACCGAGGTACCACTGTATAAGCAAAACAAAGAAACATAAACAAATGTAATTAAAAATTTTTTGAAATTTTTGGTTCTGGTTAGACCTCTGAAGTCATTATAGAGTAATACAGAGGCATAGATGACATAGCAACGTCAAGCCGTGAAGGAAGTGCCATGGGGGAGGTGTAACATGATAAAATGCCCCTTTCCCCACCCCTCCCCCCATTTTTTAAACCCCCATAGCAGGCGAATGAGTGAACGTACGAGTCTCATTTTTTCACATGATGTACCTGACCTCCTACACTTCCTACTGCAGCAATAATCCCAATATCATCCATGATCTCATAATATGAGGGACGGTGACCTTAAGTGCGGCGGGTTAACACTTTGACTGCGACGTACGCCACCGGTGGTACACCGAGGTAATTTTCATAATGCTACTGAACAACCAGTACTCGCAAAGTAAATTTTCATAAATACTTAATCAAAGCTAAATGAAGACACGATCAAGTTCATGTTTGGTATTTTCCAAATAGTTTTTACTACAATTGACTTTAAATTTGAGTTTGGCATTAAACTTAATATTTAGTAGTTGCAGTCAAAGTGTTGAACTCAAGTTCAATATTCAACTGAAATTAAAGTTAATTTTAGATTAATTAGAAAATAGCCAGCATCAGATTCAATTGAAAGTACTTTCATTTAGTTTCCATTAAGAATTTATAAAAATTGAATTTGTGACTGTCGGTCAGGAGCATTCCCCATTGAAAATCCCTTCAGTGACCACCGGTGGTCATGTTGCCCTTAAAGTGTTGATAATTTTTTTAAATTTTATTGGATGCAATAATTATAATTCATTAAATTACTCAGAAAATGTTATGGCAGTTGTGGTATGTTGCATCTGACGGTGTACAAAATATTTATTTGGTGAAATAAAACAGATACAATATTGCTTTTCTTTCATGTTAGATCAGAATTTTTCTTCATGGTTTTATCTGTACGTGTTTGAAAATAATATTCTGCAAAAGTATTTGTAAATTATAATTGAATACATGCATAATTGTACAAAAGTTTGATTCTTTTTGCTATCTTGCAAAGTTTTGCAGCTATTGAGGTTCTGAAGTGTCATGTAATTATGACTTTGTTGCGTATTCTTATATTTGTGTTGTTAAAATCCATTACTATATATTGAAAGTGTAATTTTTTGATTGCTCCTCTTTCAGATTGTCTTATACGGTACCTAACATTTATCTAGATATGCCTCTGTATGAAGGTGTGACTAGCCTTGGGCTGTATAATGAGAAGCATACCACTGTCATTTTTGACTTTGGCTCTGCATACACTAAGTAAGTGGATAAATTTATTTCATTTTAACGATTTTCATTCTATTGGAATTCTTAGTACAAAATATATAAAGCTCTTTTCTAATATTTAGTGTCTTAAATTTTCTCATTCTTTTAAAATATTTTGATATTTGTATATTATCTGTCAGCACTTCATTGTTTAATTTTGTAAGTCTTCATATTTTGCCTCTGATTAGTTAGGTGAATAATGAGTGTTTGATATTAAGTTTTATAATTTACTTTGCATAAAATGCAAAAAATATATCTGCCAAGATGTGACAATTAAAACAAAAAGCACTGATTCTTGTGTAAAAAATATGGAAGCTTATGCCTAGATCAGAAAATCATGTCAATATTAGTTCAGCTCAAAAGGATCTAAGATGTAAGACTACGGATATTGTTGAACGGTTTTATTATTATTTTGGCTCATTTTTTAGAAAGCTCTAATTCATATTCTCGTTCAAGTTGTGTCTAGCTTGAACCCATGTCATGCCTACGTTAGAGATCAAAATGAACAGCTATAAATTTTGTTACCATTTATGTAGCTCATCTGGCCTGCTCCTTTGTTACTAAGTTTAAATGAAACAGTTTCTGCAAATAAATTCTGAGCGAAAAAGCTCATACAGGGTGGGGCAGAGAGGGCGGATGTTTCTTAAGAAATCACAAAATCGTTAATTTTTCATTAAACTATTAAGCAGGAATTTATTCATAGAATTTAGTTTGTATTTAAATAGCATTTTACAGAATCAAGTATGGAAACAACAACTGTCATGTGGTGTCCATTATCAGTGATACATTTCTGCAAGCATTCTTGGAAGTTTGCATAAACTTTTTCAATCATCGTTCTGTCAAGCCCCTTGCAGTCTTTTGTTCATCAGTGTATCTTGCGTACAAAGTGCGTGAATCCAACTTAGGATAGTGTTGCTTGGGGGAACAGCTTGATTTCTGTGGATGTTGAAATGGCGACAAAACTCGCGCTGAACTGCCGTGATAGACTCATTCTTGATAAAACTTTCGTACACAAAAACACAGTGCTCTATCGTCCACGGTCCCATGGCTCAACCTGAAACAAAAGAGAAAATATAGACTAAGACTTCATGAACCTCACTCAATTGCCGCACGTATGTCAAACCACCGTAACCTTCACCACAACTTTGAAAAAAATGTCCATCCTCTCTGCCCCACCCTGTATTAGGTTTACTGAGATTTGGCTGAAGTTAGTTGATAGACCTTCCTTTTGTTGAAATAATGCAGCTCTTTGGGGGGCTCAGGATAAACAACAGGATTTTTTCTTTATTCCTTCCAAACATACTGTTTCTATGTACAGTTTTTTGTGTGTATTCACTTTGTGCATAGGTTTCCAATTTTCTAAAGTTCTTACTAAAGGATCCCTGCTCATTGCTCTCTTGAATTTGCCTGTGCTCTGGCTAGAGAGTCCTAAACAAACTAATATAAAATAAGGCCACTTGCACTCAAATTTCATCAAAGTTCTTTGTGAGGATTATCTCTAATGACTGAGCAGAAATGGAGATTTAAAATCTAGTTTTGTAATCCCGTGGTAGGCATTTATTCAAATTCATTTCATAAATGACGTGCCGAATAACTCAAATTTAGTGTATTAACACTAGAACACTGACCTTTTTAAAGTATATTTAGGAATTACTCGTGTCACTCTTATCCTCTGAATGTGTTGAAGAGTTCATGCCCTTTTGGCATCTTATCAATGACAGTTAAAGAAAAAACATGTTGATATGTTCTTTTTCATTGTGAGTAATAATCATTAAGCAACAATTTGTGCTATGAGCATATTTTTTGAGATCATTTGTGAGTTATTAGCTGAAAAAGGTTATTTATAACCAATACATATAACATTTACTAGTTCCAGTTTAGACTTGAAGCTTTTTAATAAAATAAGTCTTCTTTTTTCATGTGGCTGCAAAATGCCCATTGATAGCTGCCCTTTGCAAAATAATTGTGTGAGTTAAATTTTTGCTGTGACTTATCATCTCTGTAAATTTGTTTTCCATTGAGAATCAACCAATTAGCTGAACTTGAAATAATTTTGATATTTCTTAGAGTAAAAGAAAAAGATTTGCTTAATTTTTATTTCAAATATAAAGTATTGATTCTATGTCTTACATTTTTAATAAATATGAGGATGATCATAGAATTATTTTTTTAGGAAAAAAATCATTTTTATCATAAATGTTAGCTACTTCTGTATCATAAAATGTTTGTGTTGGCAATTGATATTTCATAATTTCATCAGAGTTGGTTTTGCTGGAGAGACGGGACCTCGTGCCATCATCGCCAGTACTGTGGAATGCCCCGACACAGGCAAAACTGAACCAGTATTTGACTGCTTAGATGCTCATATTTTACGCCGGAGGATTGCTTTGTTCATTCATCGTCTTTATGTAAGGTGTGCCAAACATATTGATAAGCTCAGTGCCTACATTTTGGAATTTTCAAAATGCTTCTGACCGACCAGTAGTCTCAAACTCAATTTTCATCTATATATTAATCGCATAAGACTAAGTTCGTGGGTAACGCTCCACATCCAATATACTGGATAGGATAGGTAGGGTAGGTTAGGATATTTATAATTTTTTATATATTTTTTACATTTATAATTTTTTTGTTTCTTATTTGTTAACTTTTTATTTGTTTTTTTTTCTATTTGTCAATTTTTACTATGTCAATTTTTAAATTTATTTTGAATTTTTTAATTTGTTGATTATTTTTTCATTTTAATTTTTTTTAATTTTTCATTGTTTTAATTCTTTACTGTTTGTAATTTTTTTTTAATTATTCAATTTTTTATTAATTTTTCAATATTTTTTTAAATTTTTAGTTTTTTTCAATTTTTTTTATTTTTTGGGTAATTTTTTATTTTCTTCATCATTTTTTTATTAACTTCATTTTTATTTTTCAATATTTTTACGGTTTTCATTTTTCGATTTTTTATTTAATTTTTTTATTTTTTATTTATTGCCATTTTTTCTATATTTGAGTTTTTCTATATATTCATTTATTTTTATCGTAGTTATTTCTTTTCCTTTTTTATCGTTCGTTTATTTTTCTTTCATTTTTTCAACTTTACATTGCATAAAAATTTGATTTTAAATTACAGTAATTATCGAAGGCGCCGTGACTCGCGTTATCGTGTCTATGAATATACTATAAATACGGAAACAAGCAGAATGGATAGGATAGGTTGGCATATGTTAAATTAGCATGGGTAAGGTTGGAATATGTTTTTTTAGAATCTCTTGGGTAATGTTTGCTGAATTTTTTCACCTAACTTAACAATGACATTGGTTAAGTTGAGTTAGGATAGGTAGGGTTAGGATAGTTAACTTAGGTTAGGCTAGGATAGGACAGGTGAGGTCAGGATAGGTTAGGTATAGGATGGGATAGGTTAGATATATAGGATAGGATAGGTTGAGATATGATAGGATAGGTTAGGTTAGCATAGGTTAAGTAATGTTGACGGAATTTTTTCACAGGTCCACGTTTTTTGTGTTTGACATATCATGATAGGTTTGGTTAGCATAGGTGAGGAAGAGATAGGTTAGAATATGTTAGGTTAGGATAGCTTAGGTTAGAATGGGTTATGGTCGAATTAGTTAAATGATGTTGGTGAAATTTTTTCACAGGTAAACGGTTTTTTATGTTTGCCTTATTTTCAGGATAGCTTCGCTTTAGATACGATAAGTTAAGATATGATTGGTTAGTATGTGTTATTTTTGGATGAGTTAGGTTAGAATATGTTATGTAAGAATTTGCTAGGTAATGTTGACCGAATGTTTTTCACGGGTCCACCAAGCGTAAGGATGACATTTGGGTAAATTAGGTTAGGTTAGGATGGGATAGGTTAGGTTAGGTTAGGATAGATTTGGTTAGCATAGGTTAGGGCAAGATAGTTTAGAATATGTTATATTCAAATTTGTTAAATAATGTTGACAGAATTTTCTTACGGGTCCCCTAAGCTTATTGATGATATTGTCCTTGGAATTTTCTCGTGTATTTCTAGTTAATACATAATTAACGCTAAATGAGGGCATGATCCAGTTTTATTTTAAAAATTGCTTGCTATAGTTGACTTTGAATTTCAGTTGAATAAACTCAAGTTTAGCTAATTGAGGTCATAGTGTAATGTATCTTTATTTTGAATTGATTTTCAAACAGTAAAACTGTTCCAGAAATGGTTGCTGTGCAATGTTCAAGTGACGTTCCATTGTACATGCTACTGCATTTTTGTGAAATTTTTCCAGATGTCTGCTGGTGAACCCCAAAGAGAGGCGTGTGGTTGTGGTTGAGAACCTGTTGGGTCCTTCACTTCTTAAAGAAACTATTGCAACTGTTCTCTTCAGACATTTTGAGGTGAGTACAAAAGTTCTAAAATTAAACTCATTACTTAGCAAGATAGCAAGCAAATTGGAAAGATAAAAGTGGAGAATAAAATCCAAAGCAATTTCAGGAATGAACACAGTATAACAAATCCCATGATTAGCTGAACCAATTTAAACAAAAGATGATTCAAAATTAAAATATACATGCGTTAGCTTGGGTAATATTTACTGATTTTAAGGAAATATCGCACATAAATCCAATGAATATGATTAAGTGCTTTTTTAATGCAAGAATTTTGAAATATATTTTGCTACTATTACTCCATGCCCTTAGATCTACAAGTTATTACTAATCATTTCTGGTTGGAAACTTGCATTCATGTGACAAAATAGGTACTTCTGATCGCCCCATAATCTTGTCTTGTATAAAATTTTCACAAGTTACTAGACTAACTGAGCCAAGGATTGTTTTTGTACTAGAATTAATTTGAAATTCATTGGCACACAAGACTTACCCGCTCTTACTCATTGTTGGAGGCAGAAAGCATGTAATTTGAGCCCACACAAATCAAATGATGTGTGTGCATCATTTATTCCTATACCTATCTCCATACACAATATTTATTTACATATCAACGTCCATATCTCTATCCATAGGTGATATCTATGTACATATCTTTCTCCATATGTAGTATCTACGTCAATTTTCAAACTTTGTGTACATATCTATATCCATGTGCAATATTTAATTACCTATCTATTTGCCCTACAGAACACATTTACAAGCTTTGAGTGGCATACTTTTTATCAAAAAGTGAACAACCCTTGCTGGTAATGAAATGATTGCTGCAGGTGGTGTCTGTGGCGTTCGTACCATCCCACCTGGTAGCGTTACTCACTCTGGGAGTGCAGACGGGTCTCATGGTCGACCTAGGCCACAACGAAGCCTCCGTTATCCCGGTGTATGAGGGTGTGCCCATCTTAAACGCCTGGCAGGCTCTTCCACTTGGCAGTAAAACCATACAGAAGTAAGACCCTGAAACCTTTATCTAGTTATAGTTAGCTAAATTTTAAATTTGTGGAAAATTTAAAATTTAAATTGTTACTCTGACCAAATTAGAAGAAAATTTCACTTTCAAATGACTGTTAGCCTACAGTCGAATGATACATATTAAAGTTGAGGGTGGTATTGTAAGGTTTGTACAGTGCTTGCTATATTTATAAGGGCTTTGATGAGATTCTTTGGAAAAAATTATTTCTGCTTTAACATCTTAATTTATAAAATTTGTACCCCGTGAAAAGTTTTCAATGCATTTTTTTTGTTATACCGTGAATTCAAACATTTCTTTTGACAGTCATCAGCATCTTTTGCATTGAAAATGAGAATAAGTTCAGTATGTTGTACTCCGTAAAACGTGAGTCAGTGGTGCATTGTGTTCAATTATTTAGGAGATAAAAGCATAAATATCAAATTAGATGAAAGTTTATTAGAAAATAATTGATATGAATACATTAAGGCATGAATTACTGTAAATAGTAGGTTCGGAATTGATTTGATGAAAGAAAATTATCAAAGTGTATGAGGCAAAAAAGTTCAGGTGTTGTGGGGTAGGAGAGAGTCAGGTGCATCTGAGACTATTAAGTGTAGCTGGGAATTTATATTGTAGTTCTTTCTAGGTTTTCACTCACAGTGGATACTGATTTTTCAAGTGATGTAATGAATGGGGTGTAATGTTTTAGAAGAAGATTTGGAGTGTCGTGATTCAATAGAGTTAATGGAAAGAGGCTGAGATAAATGGGTGTTATCAATCAAGTTTGTCCCAATGTGAAGGTTTCAACAAGAGAAAAATGATGTAAGATATTATAGAATCTTAAGTTTAAGGAAAGCGAAACTAGACAGAGGTATTGTATGAAGCCATGCGTTGTGATCGACAGATTCTCTTGGAAAATTGCTGGAATAATCACTCACAGTAATCAGTGGAAAGTTAAAATGGATGTGCGAATTCATAATGGAAGTTGAATACTTAATTGGAAAACCCAAGAGCTGTTATAATCTTAGTTCTAAATGCATCGATGTCTAATAAAATAACAATTTTAAAATACAAGTGAGATAGTAACTCTTTAAAACCAGATATTACTGAGGTACATCATCGTTTCCTGTCTTATGGAAACTTCTGATGTGAGTTGAAAGGCTCATTTTTTGTGTACCGCGGTTCATCAGTGATGTCAAGTGCAGCAACTTTTTTGTTCTGGAGAGAATATTCATGAGGATTGTAATGTCGTGCGCTAGCGGAATTGATCTTCGCTTCGGCACGCCATTGAACGGAACTCGGTAGGATGCCCAAAGGGAAAAGAGGTCTCTTCAGGTTTTTTATTTCTTATCCCCTGGTTCCGTGAATCTGCCCAGAAAGGTATGATTCAGAGTTGGACCACGAATTGCATGACATGAGAAGCCTAATTCAAGATCATAGTCGAATGATTAACTGATGCATATAGCACCGCACAACAAGAAAGTAACTCACACCTCAAGGGTACACGAGAAATAGCTGAGTGGGACATAAGAGGCCATAGAATAGTAGCACATAAAAGGGAACTCACCGCCCTGCTAACGACGTAGCACAACAACAATTCGCATTACCATTACTAGTATTATCATATAAGAAAGTTTTAGCCTCCCCTGACCGCGACAAAGGTGTCCCAAGAGAGGAAAGAGGAAGGCACCATCTAGCGTGTAGTTGGGGGAACGCGGAATCTACGCACAGAGTGCACAGGAACAGTAGGCTGGGAAATAAGTTCACAAACAAGAAAGGTTTCCGTTACATCGACGGGGAAGAAAAATAAGTCTCTAGTCGAGTAACACATTTAGAAAGAACACATTTATGATATACACACACGAATATTGTAAACTCGTGTCACTAGTCGAAGGGAATGATTGAGGGCAATGTACTCCTAATCCTGCCCGATCTACATTCGATAATACGTGTAATGACAGCTATAAGAGACAGCGCAATTTCATGGATGATGCATTTCCATTGTGAGGTGAGAACGCTTTTGATAGTTTATATGTACATGGCATGAACTTCGTAATCCCTGACGCCAGGCAATAATACATGAATCGCTTGTTTCGGCCAATGTTCAAAGTGTCCTCTTAAGGAAGCACAGAGTTACATACATGAATGTACATCCGTATCCAACAATCCTAACACAGCGGTCATTAGTCAATAAGCACTTTATCTGAACAAGGGTGGACGATTGCACAACAAGTTTATAGTTTTCACATGAACGCCTCACACTATAAAGGTATGACGAGTTAGGTAACATCACAAGTTGAAAGAGCATACTCTAAAATACTTACAGACGATGAGGAAAGGTCCCTCAGTTTAGACCTGTGACAGCTTATTTTAGTCTGCAAAATAAGTGCCTACTCTGGCTTTCTTTACCCTATCTGTGGAAAAGAGACAGCAAATTAGGTCTCTAAAGCAGGGGCAAGTCACTCAGGTCATCAAATCACCATTATCAATAAATTCTACTATAAACAAAATGAGAGAGGCAAGTGCACGTTTGTCGACGTCGCTTTGAAAACACAAATCATATGAGCTAGTGGTCTCAAATTTCTGCGCCTATTCTCAGTCTACTGAATGTCGTAACTTTAGGCTTCCACCTTGCTGACTGGCGCAACTTGCCCAGCACAGCTCATAGGTAAGAAGCCAATCGACTAAATTTAATTTGCTTGGTTCACATCTTTCTATTAATGAATGTTATAAATAATAAAAAGACAAGAGATAATACAAAGACAAGAAAATCGTGTTCCCAAGTTAGTACAAGTCTGGCACGACGTGCCATGAATTTTTTCATATCAACAACTGATGTCTAATCCATGGAAGAATCACCATAGCCTTTATTTTCAGTACACAAATCTTTCAATAGTGAAGCAGTGGTTGGTTTGTATTATCAAATAAATATAAAATTTGCTATCTTGTGTTAATCTATGAAATGCAATAAACTTCAAGTAATCCTCTGTGTAGACTAAGAGGCATTGAAATGTCAGTCTCTCCATGTTGCATTTACTGCCCATGACACTGTTTACAATATTATATATGACAACATAGCTTACATGGCTTGGCTATTATGTAAATGTTGTTGAGCAAAAGGTTTGGACATTAACACAAATCACTTAGAGCAGTGAAACAGAGATAGGAAAGTTCATTAGTAAAATCACAGTGTTCAGCTAAAATACCGTTAAACCAGAACCTGACTAATTCCCAGCATTACACTGCAGCTTACTGGCTACGCCGTGTGAAAACACCCGAAAAATATAGCTAGCGAGGTAACACGTAAATCGAATGAGTTTCTCACTCAAGTTCACTTCCTAAACAACGCAGAACTTAAAATTATCCGGGAACCTGTTCCTCCCACGCACTTCAAACAAATAAAACGTTGGCGTCATTCTTGCGGACGAAGCGCGGATCCGCAGAATGTTGCCGCAATAAATTTATCAAAATTCTTCAAATTTCCTCACGTCTTGTACGACGTGACAAGGATGCACCATTGCAGAAATCTGAAGGAGCTGCTACAGGAGCGTGGCAGTGCCGTGGGAGAGGATGGCAAGGAAGTTAGCTTACAAGACGAACACATGCTGCTCTTGACGCCCCATAAACTGGAAGATATTCTCGGTGAGGGAGGGTCTCCACAGACGGTTTAGTTTCTACGCCTGTGAGCTTAGTGCTTGCAATTTGCTTAGTTTTCCTTTTGTCTAAAAGAATTTGATGCTATCATGATGAAACGTACACTGTTTGTTGTTTAATTTGTAGTGTCTTGCTAATTGAACCATACCAACCTTATGTCAACCGTAACTGTGGATATCTGAGGACAGAAAATGTTGATCGATAGGGGGCATGAAACGCCTATTGTTTAATGTCTATTGTTATATATGGTGCTTTTTAATTAACTGATTAATGTATTAATGCCGCCGTCATTTCTAAAAGACATTTTGAAGTATTTTTATCATTCTCAATCTTTAAATGCTCTGGTGAAGATTTCTTCACCGAACACTTACATAGTCATATTGTGATACTTACATAGTCATATTGTGATAATTTCGGGAAAATTGTATTTCCTTCTCAATGTAAAACACTCAATAGTTATAGGGTAAAAATCCAGAAGTTGTACACCATTTTCACCTTCATTCAGTTAATAGCTTGAATCAAAATTTACCGTTGTGCTAAGTCTGCTGAAGTTACTCTTATTTCATTTTTTGGCTAGGGCAACGACGTGTCGCTTTCAACCTTTGAAAACTTTAATGATTTGCATTAATTTACCGCCATGTCCATTCTTCTTAAGTAAAATTCAGTTCATTTTCATATTGAAGTTCGAAAACACCAGTACAGTTCAGACAACCAAACCCAGTACAGAAAATTTGTTAAGATTCCAGTGCAGAATGCAATGCTTATTATTCGGTGTGACATTTTCGACCCAGTTGTGACCAGCGGAATATTTTTGTGTTAACCAGTGCGATGCTGTTTTGTGAGCACGCCTGAGCGCAGTGATCGCCTGCACCTGAACAGGAGCGACCGCAGCAACGAGCCGCCACCACCGCCTCCTGAAGTTCTTTATCCCTTGTCGGGCGCATTCACGCTCAAGCTCCCAGGTGAGCGATCAGCTAACTTCTGTTTTGCTGCTTTTCCCACTTCTGTTGCTAGTTATGATCTTTACTATCTGATAAGCATCTAACTCGTACCCTGCTAATCTGATCCACTTCTGTAATTTTTCGATGTTGAAGATCAATTTAGTAAAGCTGATTTTAGTTCTTCTAAATTATTTATTTATTTAAATGAGTTACATGAACCCTTGTTTGCGTTGCTGTTTTCCAATAGAAGGAGCAATGAAACTTATTCCGAGGCTATCTTCTTAGTATCTATGGGGTTAGCGCTCCCAGAGGAAATATGCGAGGTTCTGAGCTAAAGGTTAAGTATTCCTTCTTTTTGTTGAAATAGAAATTAGTTTCTGTTTTGTTGCAGAATATATTTTTTTCTGTTCACTGCTGTCCTGTTTTTCAACACCTATGTACTTTCTTATTCAACTTTTATCTTGTTTGATAAACTTCGTTCTCAATTTACTGTTTCAATGCAGTTTGTGCATAGATTCCGCGTTCTCTTAAGTTAAGACTAAATAAATGGTGTCGTCCTTTTTTCTCTCCTAAGGATAAATATATTATTTTATTTAATATGCTATCTCCTTGCTCAACGTTTTCCATACTCATAATTTTGGTATAAAGTTTTACTTGTAATAAATTTCTTAGTCATTCCTCATTCTCACTCCCGTCTCTTGAACTTCAATTACACAGTTCATCATTAGTATGTAAATCCTTTTTTTATGTGGAGCTTCTTGCGAGTCACAAAAATTTGGGGTTTTCATTTTAGCCATTTAAGCATTTTCTTCACTATTTTTTGAGCACCTAACTCGTATTCAGCTAATCTGATTCATTCGAGGTCTCCTGTAATTTTTCGATATTGAAAATCAATTTAGTGAAATTTGTTTTAATTCTTCATGAATTTGATGAGAATTTCTTTTGGTTCTCAATTTTGATGTAAAATTTCTCGTCTTTCGAAGGTACCGTCAGGGAAATGGCTGCAGAAATTCTCTTTGAAACCGACACCGATAATTTATGCCTTGCCACCATCATCATGGACGCAATTATTAAGGTAAGCGATATTGTTCAACGTTGGCGAATTACGGAAACTTTAGGTTAAGGAAATTTGTTGACCTTATCTTTCCCGACTCGATGTATGGGTGTTGATTATTGTTTTACTTTATTTCGTAGCGTCGAAGCTTTGAACCGTCGTCTATTATTGATGAACAAGAAACACATTTTTATTTTTTGTGGAATTTTTTTTCATTTTGAAAATATGTTGAATGGTTTTGACCGCCCTTCGTGGTAGCATGGTTGAGTTGCTCATTTTCTTAGAATTCATTCGAATTTACAAAATCTAAGAATATTTCCATTGTAATGAATCGTCATTTGTTTGTTAGAATAATTGGAAAGAATGTCGTTCGCATTTGCATTGAATACTTCTTCTTGCTTTAGAAGAAACTGAAAACCTGTGAAAATCAAGCGCGAGTGATGCTTAAACTTTATTGGCTTCTGAAACTCGTTTAATTCCTGAAACTGAATTGATACTTGAGATTCATTACATGACAGACACATTTGATCTTACTGTATTTTCATACAAATCTGAGTTCACGAGAGAACATATCCTGTATCTGCAGTGCCCAGTAGACATCAGGCGGGACCTGGCGGCGAGCGTGGTGGTGATGGGAGGTACGGCCTCCATGCTGGGGCTGAAGAAGCGCGTCTTGCAGGAGCTGCGCGCCCTGTCCTTGCGGCCTCCCTACAGCGACTGCATGGCGCCGCCTGTCTTCAAGATGTACAAGCCTCCCGTCTGCGACAACTACGTTGCGTGGCTCGGAGGTGGGTCTTGAGTTTAGCAACTCGTTTCAAGTGTGAACTTTAGTATCTCTTCTTAGTGTGAACTTTAGTATCTCTTCTTAGTGTGAACTTTAGTATCTCTTCTTAGTGTGAACTTTAGTATCTCTTCTTAGTGTGAACTTTAGTATCTCTTCTTAGTGTGAACTTTAGTATCTCTTCTTAGTGTGAACTTTAGTATCTCTTCTTAGTGCGAACTTTCGTATCTCTTCTTAGTGTGAACTTTAGTATCTCTTCTTAGTGTGAACTTTAGTATCTCTTCTTAGTGTGAACTTTAGTATCTCTTCTTAGTGTGAACTTTAGTATCTCTTCTTAGTGTGAACTTTAGTATCTCTTCTTAGTGCGAACTTTCGTATCTCTTCTTAGTGTGAACTTTCGTATCTCTTCTTAGTGTGAACTTTAGTATCTATTCTTAGTGTGAACTTTAGTATCTATTCCAAGTGTGAACTTTAGTATCTATTCCAATTGTGAACTTTAGTATCTATTCCAAGTGTGAACTTTAGTATCTATTCCAAGTGTGAACTTTAGTATCTATTCCAAGTGTGAACTTTAGTATCTATTCCAAGTGTGAACTTTAGTATCTATTCCAAGTGTGAACTTTAGTATCTATTCCAAGTGTGAACTTTAGTATCTATTCCAAGTGTGAACTTTAGTACCTCTTCTAAGTGTGAACTATCTTCAACCTTTTAACGGTATCATGTTTAAAGGTCGCTTTAAATGAGGATATTTTGTTCACTAAATAATTCTTTGAGCTGTTCAATTTCTGTTGCACATCATGAGCGGTAATTTACGTAATGTTTTGCCTACAAAAAAATATCCTCTAAATTAAACTGATTTGCTAGTGGCATTGGTATTTGTCATGCTCATCATTTTTCATTTGTGTCTTTTTGATAGAAAATTTCCACTTCCTCTCTTTATGTATTTTAGTTATTAGTTAATGTCTGGTGTTGTGTAATGAAGTACCATATCTTGAGGTGAATCAGTCTATTGGTAGAGTTACACCATCCCAGGCGTTATAAGTACCTGTCGCCGCTCATTATGGTCTAGTGTCTAACATGGCTCCCATTTTTGTTTGGCGCTTTTATTTCTCAGCCAAAATATCACCCCCTTTAAATAGTGCCATCTTTTGTCCATATTCTGTCAAAATTACATTGGCTTGATTGAGCATTCCTTGACAGCGTTGAGTGACCTTTCTTCTTTTTTACATAGATTTCACGTTTTATGATTATTTGTGTATTATTCAAGTTGTGCGCCATATCCATTTCATATCAATAACTTCGAAACAAGTTAATGATAGTAGCATTCTAATTTAGAAGTATTTTCATCGAGAGCCTACTGTCCATCGTTGCAGAGGGTCACTATCCCTCGTTGATTATACCTGTTCCTCCCTTTCCCCTCAGGGGGGATACAATTCTCGTTTCACGGGAATTATCACTCTCAGGGGTTAAATGTGTGAGGGCCCGAGCTTCGAGTTAGGTAGCCTTTTTTGTTGAAATAGAATGTTTTTTGTCGTGTTAGGTGAACCACATTTTTTCGGTTTACTGCTGTCCTGTTTTTTCAGCACCTACTACTTGAATTTTTATCTTGTTTCATAAACTTTTCTTTCTACTTACTGTTTCTCTCCTTCTGCATAAATTACGCGTTCCCTCATCTCCATACTAAAATCTTGTTTCATAAACTTTTCTTTCTACTTACTGTTTCTCTCCTTCTGCATAAATTCCGCGTTCCCTCATCTCCATACTAAATAGTGCCTTCCTCCGTGCTCGCTTCGGAACGCTTTTTTTTTTTACTCGTTAGGGAGGCTTAAACTAACGTCTAATCTGTACTCGTCCCTCGTTTGTCGCAGGCTGCATAATAGGCAGCACGGAGGGCGGGCTGGTGCCGCGCAGCATCACACGGGAGCAGTACCTCGCTGCGCAGAAGACCAACACTCCCCTGCCCGACTGGTGCAGTCTGGCTCACAACACACACCCTGGCGACGAGCGGGCGCCTGCCTAACTAAGCTCACTCGGTACGTCCATTCCTTCTTATTTTATTGAGACCAGTTGCGTGTGAAAAAGAGAACAATGGTTATATGTACCCAAATGATCATTTTGGAATTCTGTGTTCAACGTAGCGGTGGGAACATCCATTACAGAATCTAATTGCAGTGTGCGAGGGGGGCAAAGAGAAACATCGTAATATTTTTGTTGACTTGATCATTTTATTAATCGAAAAATAGAAGAAATTTAGAATGTTGCAGATGCCTGAAATAACGAAGGTAAGAAAAAGGAACTAGTTCAATTCAATGAACGTAATGCGCTACGCTTCTAATTATGTTTAGGCATATTGGATCGTTAAGCGAATATTGATCAGTTAGCCGGGTTATAAAAGTGCTGCAAGTTTTCTCGAATGGGTAGCAGCATAACAGGCGCCTTGGCTACTTGATGTGCGAGGCATAAAACATCTTGAATATATGCATTCACGTGAATTTTTTTACGAAAATGTATAGTTCGAAACGTTTCGGGCCAAAACGCACGGCTGGAGACAAAACGTTTTGCACTGTAATTTCACGGGAATATATTCACGAAAAGAAGCCGTTTAGAAGTTTAATTTTGCCCACGCGACCAATTAGGACCCGATTTCTAAGTACGATGACTTGGGCTGAGAAGGGGGAACAAAGTTTATTTGAACGTGGAGGTGAGATGACGATTTTGGGCGAATCAAAATATTTATTTCTCGGTAACACTCTTAATTAATTTGTATATTTACGCAAGTGCAGCTCGAGTGATAGTGATACCTGTACCTAGTTGTAAGTAAGGAATTCAGTGTTAGTTGATAGTCACATATGATAATTATGTGAGGGAGTAAATACCGTAAGGAACTAATACCAACTTCTATGGCAGCCGGCAAAAGCTTACATAAAGATACATTAAGGAATATGTATCATGGTAGGATTCACATTTTCTTTACAGTATATTTACATTAACCAAGAGGTATGACATAATTGGTGTTGGAACATAGATTAATTCTTGCTAATAACTAATATCGGTAAGTATGCCTGAGTCATCCTAGTTGTCATCAGTAGTATTTACGCGCGCGTATAGCGAAGTTAACAGAGAAAACTGTTCGTGGATTCAAGAAAGCAAGATTTTTCATTTGCGCCTTTTCTTGAGAAATGGTAATGGGTCTCTGAAGTGACCTTTGACGTTCTAAGTTGTCCTGTTATATTGTTTATAAAATGCTTCTTTATGTGGTAACAATCTAATACCGCGCGCTTTTCAAGCACGTGCGTGCTTCAAGTAGAGTTAAGCAACGCTCACAAATAATAAAACCCCTCGTGGCTATCCGGGCCACAGTATCTACACATGTTGACACCATCTGTAACACTCCACAGATCGTGGGACCAATATATCGTGTCTACTACCAGTGAAGTGTAGCACAGCCGAGTAGGAATTCTTCTCCATCTTTCTGTGTTGCCCACTGTATCGTTTTGACGACTTTTGGTTACTTTAATTTGTTTTTGAACGGTAGCAGTTGTGCAGCATTTGTCGTTGAAGGAAGTGTCACAGCCCTCTTGCGTCATTTGTTGTAGGATAAAAGTTAGCGAATTTCTGCATCAGTTCATCTACCGATGCGATGTTTCTGGCAAAGAAAAAATGAACAAACGAATTAATTCAGATCCTCTTCATGGCCTGTTGATTTGTTTAAAGTTTAATACTCGAAAAAAATTTATATATGCCATCGAGGATAAAAGACCCATAATTATAGTTTTTGGTAACGGCTGCTCTGATAGGGTATTTTTTAGTAAATATAAAGGCTTTAACTAATTTATTTAATACTAATTAAGTTAATAGGGATATGTTCCGCGCAGTTTTATTATTAGCAAAGATATTTACTAATTGCATATGGAAATTCTAAGCAGTAGGGTAAAAATTTTCGGTGCAGTGTACGATCAAATATGCTCTCGACTTTTCTATCCGAATGCTGTTCTGATCATTAGGTAAAATACTCCCCTGAAAGTACAGCTCGCTTTGATTTACAAATGCCGTAAAATTAGCTTAGTTGATTTAAGGTTTAATTTTTCACGCCAGGAGTTCATCGTGTGAACCTGAACAGCATTTAAGAGTTCGACCCAGGCTATTTTTGAATTTTGACCCGATTGGTCTTTAATTTGGCAAGTATATGTACTTATATTTTTTTTTTGGAAAGAAACATTTTACATTTAGTTCATTTTTATGGAGACCTCAAAAGAATAGAATTCATTGAATTTGTGTGCTAAAACAAATCAAATACAGGTTTGAAATTTTCGTAACATGGCAAATGAACTGGTTGTTTCAGAGTTCTCATTTTTCGTTTTGTTTTTATATGAGGTCAAGAATTCTTGATTTTTGGGCCCCATCAATGGCATAATCCCTCCTCCCCCCAATCCCCCTTGGGGAAATTCAATGGCCGTAGCCTTATAAAATATTAGGGCACAATAGTCCACCACCTAAAGGTCCTTTTTCAACAAAGAAACAAAAATGGCCCATTAGGCTTGGAAGCCCCTGGGTTGACCCTCTTTCATATATGTTGGCACTGCTTTCACTTTTTTATTTTCTATACTTCTCATTGGATGAGAATTTACACCAATATGAAATACACTATTACTGTGATCATTCTGCAATTTTTTCCTATCCTTCCTGAACAAATTACGCAGAGGACCTAAAACTGGGCTGAATCCAAAGTAATTATTTCTAGACGCATTAGGATTCCATTGGATCGCAATTGAATTATAGTGAATTGATTTAACACTTTGACTGCGACGTGAGCCACCGGTGGTACACTAAAGTATTTTTCATAATGCAGCTGATCGGACACTAGTTGCAAACTCAATTTTCATAAATATTTTATCAAAGCTAAATGAAGGCATGATCCGGTTCATGTTTGGTATTTTCCAAATGGTTTACTACAATTGACATTAAATTTGAGTTTGGTGTTGAACTTAATATTTAGTAGTCGCAGTCAAAGTGTTAATGGTAGTTCGAGCCTCCCTAACCGCAATAAAGGCGTTCCGAAGAGAGGAAGGTGGAAGGCACCATTTAGTATGGAGTTGAGGGAGCGCGGAATCTATGCACAAGGTGCATAGAAAGAACTTCATGAAACAAGATAAAAAGAAAAACAAGTAGTAGAGCTGGCTGAAAAATTGAAAAGCTGGTCTGTAACAAAACAAAAAAAACTATTTCCATAAAAGGAAGTCGTACCTAACAGTTGGCTTGCGCCTCATATATTACAAATTATAGTGAACTATAAATGCGTTGCAAATGAAATAAAATTTCTTAAACTGTGACAATGGTCGTGAATTTTGTTTGTACTGCTGTTCTAAATAAGCTGCCGTTTGCGGGTCGCACAGTTGGGCCCTATTTCGATTACACGTTATCAACACTCCATCAGAGATCGAAACGTACAGAGCCGCCGTTTTTTTACGCATTGAATCGCTGAAAACCGAAAAGTATTCAACCATAGATCTGAAACTACACACCCGCAGAAAGATACGAAGGAAATTCCTGCCTCATAGACTCGTCACCGCATGCCTTCCGACAGCTAACTTGTCATACCCACGCGTGCACACGGTCTTATTCAACTCAATTCATCAGACTAGACGACCTGCAACATGCGCGCAGGACTGACACTTTATAATGCTGAGGTGCTCTTGACACGCAATTGCTCTGGTCGTCATAGAACCTTATATACATTAAAGCTTCGCTAATTTAATGACAGGGCGCCATTCATCCTCACTTGCTTCGTTTTCTTACCTTACGCAGGCGTGTACGCAACTGGCCGCTGAGCTAACATGCACAATTTGCAGGCAGGCTGTGTTGCGGCTTCCCTGTAATATTGCGATTTTTTAAGATAAGACAAAAATCATAACAAAGCAACGACTAATTTTAACGCATTGCCGACACTCAACTTCAATAACGAAGCACCAGTATTTTTGGCGCTTGACGAAGATGACTAGTTTAATTGCACTAGAATGGTACCAAATCTGAGGCATTTTGTCGAGTAAATATTAAAGTAAATATGAAGTTAATGAGAGAAGTTTCCAACTTTATTCACGTAGCACTAAAGGAAAACGATATTTAGAAATAACTTGAGAAAAATTCACCGAGCAATAAAACTTAGTCCCACATAGAAATACTCTCAAATTTAAGATTCAGAGCGCTATCAACTAGGCCTATTTCTAAGATGTAAAATCACCGTAAGAGACTCAGAAAGCCTGTCTCTTGCATTACTGCTATTTAAATGCATTTTGTTTAAAAGATTGACAATCCTTGCATACTGATAGTATTGATTTACCCGAGAGCTCCTGAAGCTCTCGACCTGACAGCGCAGATCACTTCGTGAGCAGGTCAACGAAAACAGTACCCATGATTTATTCCAATTATTGATATGCGACTGTTCGGTGAAATTATTTTTTTAAGTAAAGCTCCATCGAAAAATTACCAGAAATACAACAAAATTTTAAAATGCCTGAAATAACGGATGATCGGCTTGCACAAAAACAAAGTTAATTTAACAGATAAAATTTCAATCATTAGCACAATGAACAACTTAATGAAGAACGGCATTTTTCGTTCGATATTCTACTTACATGCTTGACTGGTCGAGTTCGGCTCATACAAAGCCACACCATTCGTGCGAGAGCTAAAGATTTGATGTGGGTGTCTGATACATGACACTGCCCGCTAAACATTTTATCCCTGACAGCGGTTAGGCCTTCACTGAACACAGTTACTCTTTATTCATTGGTTCTAATCTTGACCAGTCTCATCGAGCTAGCACCAGTTAACACGTTCACTGCTGCTTTACCACTAGGTAAATTGCTCATTTACGTATCGGTGTGAATGAACAGCATTAAAGATTACATTAGGTTATTAGTTAGTTTAAGTCTCTATCCGCCACAAAGGCGATCCAAAGAGAAGAAGGAGGAAGGCATCATTTAGTATGCAGTTAAGGGAACGCGGAATCTATGCAGAAAGGACGTAGAAACAGTAAGTTGAGAAAGAAGATTTTAAACAAATCAAGGTCGAAGAAGAAAGTAGTAGGTGCTGAAAAATAGGACAGGAGTGAGCCGAAAAAAATGTTTTTTAACATGACATAAACGGCTTATTTCAACAAAAAAGAAGGCCTACCTAACTCTTAGCTCGGAGCCCCACATTCCCAGTCTTATTTTTTCGCCGCCTGCATGCATGTTTTTCGCCGCCTACGCGATTTAAGCGATTAAATAATTTAGGCGGCGAAAAATTAGACTGTATTTTCCTTCTGGGAGTGCTAATTCCCATAGATCCTCCTGAGAGGTTGTATCCCCCTGATGGGTGAACAGCATTTAAATTATTTCAACATCTTTTTTAGAAGAGATTTAAGCATACGGGGTAACATATCATCATGCTATTACAATTTCACAATTCGTTGGAAAGATACAATTTTTTTCGAGCAGTAAAATCGTTTTTAAACTTTGCTACTTACAACTAACCTTAACTTTACAAGAGACCGCTGGACGCACTTGTGCATCCAGCGGTCTCTTGTAAAGTTAGCTTGCGTTAGACTGAAGAGAACAGAGAAGATTTTGTAGTAGAAAATATCGTTAGGTTTGATGAAAAATGAGATAGATTACTAACGCCATAACCCATCACACAGGCACATTATATAACATACATTGAATCTCTTCAGTGTGCAATTTTGCGCAAGCTATTGACCTTGATTCTCACCCATGTGGGATCGATCTGGTCCCTGACTCTAGCACACAATATCAAACGTTTAATAATTCTGATGATTTGACCAGTGCATACTCACAGACAAAACGAAGAATTACGGGCTTTCACGCTTTCCAGAAATAGAACGAGGACCTCTCAACTTCATTTGGAGGATATATTATATTATATTATAAGTTAGTTTAAGCCTCCCTAACCGCTGCAGAAATAGAGCGTATCGAAGAGAGGAAGGAGGAAGGCACCATTTAGTATGGAGATAAGAAAATGAGGAATCTATGCAGAAAGGGCATAGAAACAGTACGATGGGAAAGAAGTTCATGAAATACGATAAAAGTTGAAGAAGAAAGTCAGAGGTGCTGAAAAACAGGACAGTAGTGAACCGAAAAAGGTGGTCCTTAACATAACAAAAAACATTTTATTTCAACAAAAAGAAGGCCTACCTAACTCTCAGCTCGGGCCCTCACATTTTTCCCCTGGGAGCGCTAATTCCCATAGATACAATAGTTGTATCCCCCTGAGGGGTTCATTTGGAGGAATGTCTTTCGATTTTGGAAAACGGGTTTGGGAAAGACTTACATGCTAAGTAAATAATTTATAATCGATGAATTATGAGAGCTCCATTGCTGAACTCTGAAAAAAGTGAATTATGAGAGTTCCATTGCTGAACTCTAAAAAAACTCATCAGTTATGATGGAAGCGGAAATACCGAAAATTTCCAAAACCCGATACTCGAAATGTATGGCTGATTGCAATCATTATGTCTTCCTGAAGCTTCCTCAATTGGAAAAATTTTAGACTTCACGCACAAGGAGTTTCAATTTGTGTTTCCATACACCCCATGTTACAAAATTATGATATTTTTATTACCACCGAAGAGGAGGGACCAATTAGTCCGGACTGCAGAAATCGGGAAATCTAAGCACAAGGTGTATTTCCGAACAGAATACCCTCCGCAGCAAGTTGGAAAGAAGAGGAAAGAAAAACGAAGAAGAAAGAACAAAGATATGAAAACTGAAAGAAGCAAAAAGAGCACGGAAGGAAATTTATGAAACAAGATAAAAATTTAATGAGAAAGAAATGGTGCTGAATAACAGGACAGCAGTAACCCGAAAAAAGATGGTCCGTAACAAAAAAAAAATATTGTATTTCAATAAAACGATGACCTACCCAAGCTTTAGCTCAGGAGCTCACATATTCCTCCAGGGAACGCTAATTCCCATAGGTTCAATAGTTGTATCTCCCTGAGGAGCTAAATCAAAGCTAAATGAAGGCACAATCCAGTTAATGTTAGCTATTTCAAAATTGCTCTCTACAATTGACTTTAAATTTCAGTTGAATATTGAACTTCGGTTTAACCCATCGCGGTTGACGTTAAAATTAAAATTCAACTGGTTTTTACGTATTTCACGCATCCCTTTTTAAAAAAACGCGTTTTACTTTCCACTTGGGCACCAGGTTTCAAAGCATCGGATAGACGAGCCTAACTGACAATTTATTACCCATGCGATACCTCCTGAGAGTCGAGGTTACGAAAAATATTCAGTTATAAGTTAGAGGCTCCCTAGCCACAACAAAGGTGTTCCCAATAAATGGAGAAGAAGGAAGGCACTATTTAGTTTAGAATTAAAAATGCGTGGCATTATTGCACGAAGTGTACTTTGGCACCTTGCCCATGAAAACGGCATGAAGAAACAAACTGTTTATTTCTAAAAAAGTTAATACATGATATGTGTTACAATACATTGGATTTTTGAAGTTTTGTAACAAAGATTCTTGATTGATAGGCGGAAAAAAGTTTATGCAACAAGGCAAAAATTGAAGAAGAGAGTAGGGGCTGAAGTAAAGAACAGCAGTGAACTGAAATAAGATATATTTTACTAAACAATTTGACTTGTTCTTATAAAAAAACTACTTAACCTTTCGCTTGGGACGTCATATCTTTCTCTAGGTGGGATAATTTCAATTGAGACAATAGTTGCATCCCAGTGAGGGGATGTTGCAATAAAAACACTAGTCGTGTAGAACATCCTAAACTAAATTATTTCTTGAACGATCACGTACCTAACATAACCCAAATGTTCTTCGTCCAGCACCTGTAACAAAGCGCACCTCATATTTTTAACAAATGGAGAAAGAAGACGCAAAAAGCTCTCAAAAACTGTATGCGATCAATGCCAATTAAATTTAATGTATGAAGTGAGTGCTTTTTGGAACATTTTAATATTTATTGAATTAGGAAAAACATATTTCTCTTAATAAAATTGGCGTATTCTTTTAATACATTTTTAATACAATGCTGAAGTTAATTTATTTCATCACAAGTAATACAGAAGAAAATATGCGATTAAAGTAATTTATGGTCTCACTTTCAGTGCCTACTGGGTCATACGTTTCTCAGTAGACATTGACTAGAATCTCAGCTGTGAAATTTGTGTCTCTGAATTATGACTATTTTTATTTAATCAATAACATTGTTTTTAAGTAAAACCCACTGACGAACGTCTCTTGCTATGAAAATATTGTTCAGGGGCTTGAACTAATAAAGTAGATATCGACTCGAAAGGGCTTATTCGGAAACGATCAGACATTATTCTCCAGCTTCACCACTGTACCTGGACAATCCTAATATTTCATTGATTTTATAACATTCTGCGCATGTCTCCGTTCACCAGAGCCTATCATCAGAAGTTCGCACGACAAAGAACTCATCGCGCCAGGTCAAAGACGGCTAAGAACATGCGCTGATCTCTTGAAACCGGTTTGTGTTTACGGAGCTGAAACCTGCTTGCAAAGCATTTCTTATGTGTTTTCTTAGTCAGTCCGAAAGTGTAAATTAAGTACTTGAACACGCTTTTTTCTTGAGCTTGCTTACTAACTATCATAATGCAGAAACCTTCTCATTAATGAGTAAAAAGCTCAAAGAAATCGACAAAAATCACAGCATTTTCGTTACAAAAATAGTATAAAAACCCAACATCCGCGTTGTTCAATCAGCAAAACGCCAGTGAAGACACAAGAGAACCACAACTCGATCGATAACTATTCTGTTCTGAAGATCATTGCAAAATATATCGCTCCTTTTGAAGTATCAAGTGACACCAAGGCTGTGATCGATACCTTCTACTGGCCTCTGAGCATCACAACTCACCGTTCGTGCCCTTTAGAGCAAAGTAAACTCAAAGAAGCGGCACGCACGAACCTATGTATGCCTAGCTCTGCTAAATCTTAACCTTGAATCAAAGTGTTATTTTTTAGGACATTTCAGTTACTGGCGATCAGAGGCTGAAACTGACGAACTAGAAGCATCAATTTTATGACTAATCTATCAAAGAATTATGAAATACCTAACTTTTAATAATTAACATCACTGCCAAACTTAACAGAACTATTGCGTCGAAAAATAAGCAATCACAAACATAAGCTTAAAGCATGTGATATCGATGGCCTCGAATTCAAGTACGAATGGATAAGGCCAGACTCGGCGAGGCCTGCCTAACGGCACAGACAGAAATTCCCACCTAAAATATTTGTCTTGACCCTCAAAATTTAAACAGGACGTTAAATCTACACAAAGAATTGCATATTTATTTTGATGTTCTCTAAAGCACTTCAATGACACTATGAATGTCTAACTATTGCGCATCCATCGTTACCTCAATGTCGCTGCGGCGCTTGGTCCACGAGATCTTGCAAGGATTGACATCGTGCTTCAGGCATGCATGCGGGAGAACGATGCGCCTGGTGCAGAGTGACAATAATATAATAGGGTTTATGGCCGCGAGACCAAGTGTTATTGTGTGGAACTGATGTGCTACTTTGATTACTTGTTATTAAGTTTCGGAGTCTTCGTAATTTACGCGTTGTCACCATAGCCTAGTGGTTATGAGACTCGGCTGTTCGAGTTAAAGGTATGTTCGAAACTCCACGTTGCGAGCCTCGTGTTTTTTCCTGTCGGCAAAAAAAAATCAGTCGCTTTGTCGCGCTCGACCCAGATGTATGAAATGGATACTACGACTCGACCCGGAGTATGAGTCGTTGTCTTGGCAGTAATTAAAAATATTTTAAAACTCAAAGACGCATGTTAGTGAACTGACATCAGTTTTTGCTCAAGAGTTGCTGGTTTGCTACGATATGTTCCGATGTGTCATGAGATTTCTCGATGCTGACATAAATCGTCACTGAATCGATATGTGGCGAGCAAAGTGTTTCCAGTTGCCGGTGTGTCACGACGTGGTGCCGGTGTGTCACGACGTGTTGTCGGTGTGTCACGACGTGTTGTCGGTGTGTCACGACGTGGTGTCGGTGTGTCACGACGTGGTGCCGGTGTGTCACGACGTGGTGCCGGTGTGTCACGACGTGGTGCCGGTGTGTCACGACGTGGTGCCGGTTTCACCCCAGAGACGCGCCAGTTGACCTTATTCCGCCACTGCTGGGGTCAACTCTGCCGCGCCAACCATTTGACATCACCGACTCGGAACAAGTCCGGCCTATTGTGACACAAATCCTCGAGCTTTGACAACAAATACCGAAAACGGAATAGCGCACTTGAAGGCGAGTGATATGTTTTTACAAACCTCCATTGTCTTGAGTTGCTCTGCAGAACGTATGCTTTCGCACTTTCGAGCTTAACGCATTCAATCAGTTCCGTTGAACGATATAAAGTGGAATTTGTTAAATCTCCGAACTAATGGACATACTCACATTGTGTAAAAATGTTTTAATGAACAAAGATATCTGTGACGATTATTACACAACATATTTTGACTGATCAATTTCTTTTGTAAGTTTCTATGTACGAATTGACAAAAAAAAAGCGATATAAGCGGCAAGAAAACTTACAAGATCATATTAGCACCTACACATTCTTGGACGAAGTACAGTGTCACATACAGTAAAAATATCTTCATGCTTCGGATCTATGATACGAAATGACTAACATCTATGAGTTTCAAGTCATAACTCTGCTATTGACCGGGTAGCTCATTTGTCACTCCGTATAGCACTGTTTCATTTTACGTTTTGAACCAGGTGGGTTGCCATTTCTAGAGAAGAGCAAATTACCGGAACAAGAAAAGTCTTTTCATCTTGCACTTCCCAGTCCTAGCAGTTCACTAAAATTGTACAAACCAAGCCACTACGCACTAGCAACTCCAAGAACTTGGTGAACTTCGCTGCAAACTCGAATGATTACATCAACCTCGGACCAACGAAGTCGTGAAGTAACGGCATTTGTTAAGCCCACAACTACAGTCGTACTGAATTACCGTGTTATTCATAACGCTTCACATAAATTAGGACATAGAGTAAGGATTGTATGAGTCATAGGTGCAGCACGCGGTGTATGAGACACTAAACAAGCCAGGCTTCATGCAACGAGCTCTCGCATATACATAATTTGCACAGTTTGTTTTAAGCGCGGGCACCGTTGTAAGGTTGGCAGCGTGCTTGATCTTTGGGCGTATTTTAAGCATCTCTAGCAAGGTTTATCGCCCGAACAGCGTCTCAAGGTCGTCGTGCCGCTGAATCCTCAAACAAAAAGGCCTGACGGCAGGCAACTGGACAAAAACCGCCAAGGTCGCGTGCACGGAGTGGCCGTCAGTAACCCTGAGATGAGACCTGCTGCATTGCTGCTCAGGGATGAACTTGTCGTTAATTAGCGTGAGCTTATGGGTGCTGAGCGGAATGTGCATCTCTCATGGAGCCTGGGAACTGGCTTGAGGCTTTTATGTGCTGGGAACTGACTTGAAACATGATCATGCTGGGAACTGGCTTGAAATATGATCGTGCTGGGACCTATCGTGAAGCTTTAATATGCTGGGAACTGGGATGAAGCATTTTTGCGCTCGGAACTGGTGTGAAATATCATCGTGCAGGAAACTCGCTTGTAGCATTAATATGAAGCGAACTGCCTTGGAACAGTGGCGTGCTGGGAAATGACGTGAAGTATTACTGTAAAGAACTGGTATGTAGCATTACGAAGAAGTGGACTGGCATGAAGGATTGGCGTACAGGGAACTTGATTTCATTCCCTGCCGCTGGGACTTCATTAAAATACGCGCTCGGCTCAGAACACGACCAGGAATTGTAAACGCAGACACTTTCAAGGCAATTTCGATAACCAGGGTTTTGTTTAAAAGCATCATGGTATTAACATTGAGGGAAAAGGACCTGATGTGATATCTCTTATCTGTGAACACACAATGAGAACCCTATAACGAGGTATGGTAGCAGGAAAATCCTGAGAAATATCTCCATAATTTAGACATAACTTACTCAGAATAAAGGTAAAGG
Organism: Morinoia aosen; assembly: GCA_030386875.1. Lineage (NCBI taxonomy): Eukaryota > Metazoa > Arthropoda > Malacostraca > Amphipoda > Talitridae > Morinoia > Morinoia aosen. Next base: position 24,970,971 of record CM059558.1, read on the forward strand.
GTAAGCCCACGAGCAACCTTCTGGTCCTCTACAACATGGAACATCTGCCGTCACTGAATAATCTCCTCACTGGCTTGCCTACGAGTAGCAAATGGCGTTCATGTTTTACACTGACAGGAAGATGAGCGTACCTGCGGTCGCCGCGGCCACACATCGGACCTTCAAAATCTGACCACACTCTGAATATGCGTACGTTCTAGCTGGATTATAATCATCTTTATTATATTTGTTGTTATTATCTTGGTTAGTTTCAGACTCTCAAACCCCAAACAAAGACGATCTCAAGAGATGGAAGAGAAGAGACCCTTTACCATGGACCGGATAAAACAGGGAATCTAGAAACAAGCTGTTTCCACGCAGGATACCTTGCTCAGAGAAACAGTAAGTTAGGAAGGAAAGGGAAAAAATAAAGAAGTAGCAAAGATGATATGAAACCTGACAAGTAAAATGGGCACGAAAGATAGAAGTCACGAAGGCGCATCCTAAGTAGAGGAACTTTACACGTTAACTGCGATGAGTAAAACAGAAGTTCAATATTTAACTCAAATTTAAAGTTATAAGTTCTTAGCAATTTTTTTAATACTAACCATTAACTGGGTCCACCAAATACCATTCATCTTGAAAGTTTGATCAACTTTTTCAAACGATCTATGTATGGGTCGTTTTGCAGCAGATGAAACTTGCGCACGACCCATCGACGGGTCGTTAAACAGAGTCCACTTAAGCCCGCGAGTCACCATATTAAATTATTTTTATCACCACAATATATGTTAGATGAGCCTAACTAACCTAAACCTATGGCCTATCCAAGCCCCCTGAAGGTGCTCGGGTTTCAGTGTTCAAGAATTTAAGAAAATATTTAAAAGTAAAAAACTATTGCATTTGAAGTATATAATTTGACTACTTCAAGAAAATGGATTGTCGCAGAGAGACGACATGCATAGACTCGAGATAAATGAAAAAATACCGAAAGCTTCCCACAGGATGTTAAAATTATGAAGCTGAGGTAACCAGGAACTTTGTTTCATTTCCGGCGACTGGGAATTCCTTAACTGTTATTTTATTACGCGTAGACACTTCAGTGTAATTGTAGGCCAGAGTTTGAATTAAAACAAATCTTAGTATAGGGTTCTCATTTTGTGCTCACAGTTAAGAAATATTATTTAGGGTTATTTTTCTTCAATGTCAATTGCATGAAGCTTTTATGCAACATGCAGATTTTTAAACTTACCTCAAAAGTGTCTACGTTAACTTAATTCGCAGTCGCGGCTTCCGCCGAGCGTTTTTTTTGCGACGGGAAATGAAATTAACCATCACTTCCACTAGGGGATGATAAAATGACAAAACTGAAATAGCCAAAAAAGGTACAAACATCTTCCTTTACTCATTGACTTGCTCTCTAAAGATATTATGATCACTCTAAATGCTTGTTTCTTTCGATTCAAATTACGCTGTCTTGTGAAATTATAGTTAATATTTATCGCTACCAGATTTAAGAAGATAAGAGTATTCTTTTACCACTCCATTTAATAAAAATTAACAATGTCATTCAAGAAATCATTATGGTTCAGAGAAATTACAAAATATCAAGCAAAACATCATCGAGTAAGATCATTTTAAAAGCGTGTTCCTTTAATTTTCATTTATTATTACTAAACACGAAAAAACATCGCATAAAGAAGCTCAGTTTCTGAAAATGACATCTGAATAACGCACACAAGTTTTTTCCCTTTAAATCCCCCTGGAAATCCAGTTATCTCTCGTTCCTTTAACCTCCGGGGGAGAGCCTGCCCAATAATGGTCAAGACGATCGAACGTTTTCACTGCGCTAGCAAAAACACTTTCTGGAAACTGGTTCCAGATTAGGACAATTTAAATAAAAAAATCTCAGGCAAATGCTATCTCAAAGTCGTTCTCAACTAATTTCAGGTTCGGACATTGTCATCAGCGTCGAAAAGCCTTTCTGGGGAAACGTCATTAAGATCATTTAGGTATTTATGCGTCTCGACAGCATTGCATAATTTTGCCATCTCCTTTGTTCAAGGGGAATCTGCTTCTTCATTTTGGAGGTGTTGCACGTAGCTGAGTTTGCGGAGTTATTAAATCATTTTCGTTACTTTAAGCTCGATTTTTTTCTATTCGTCTGATATCTCTTCCTCAGCTAAGAGACGTGAGGTGTTCTGCACTGTTTAGATATTTGTGGTCGGACTCACGTCTTATCGAGGGATAATATAATGTCCTTTGACTCGTATTCAAATTTTATTGCTTTGAGTCCAAGAGTTCTGCTCACATTCTTACCTCTTTTTTACTCTGTCATGCTAGACATCTTGTGCAACAGCGATACTAAAATCGCTTAGTTGGTCTACTGCTTCGATGTTATTGAAGTATCGTTCATGGTACGTAAGAAGTGCAGGCTTTTACTTCTAATGCGCATAACTAGCTTTGTTTCACCGATAAAATTATAATCACACTTGAAAAAAAACAAAGTTGAGATGAAAAGCTTCAATCATTATCATAGAACTCATAAAAAAAAACCATGTCAACATCGAAGATAAAATGAAGCCAAATTCGATCACAAAACTTCATTGTCCCCTAGTTACTTTTATCAAATTTACAATGTTTGATCAGAAAAGGGCATTTGACAGCACATATACGCGAGCACGAAACTGAATTGGCAGCGCATCAAAGAAGTGCAGCGTGACAGAGGAGGTGTGTGCCGAGCCGCGAGTGGGAAGGGCAAGGTGACATGACGACTTGGCGCACCTGGAAGACGACTTGCTCGTATGCGGTTTGTGCCCAGCACACATGGGAAGCCCCAAAAGGCCGAGAGCTCATCTTGGAATGTGGCTCGGATTACTCGTTGGTTACGTATTGGGACTTAGTGTACCACTAAGCAAATGTCTGATTTGCTTACCGGTATAAATGAGCAGCATTTTAATTATTTTATTACATTTTATAGAATAGATTTTAGCTTATGCTGTAAAATTTCATGGTGCTTCAACATTTTTCAAACTTATTTGAAAAGATTTGAGTATAGCTACCTGTGGGCCCGAATAAGTTCAGTGACTTCTAGGGCATCCTACCATTACATTATTCTAGGGTGTACAATAATGTTTAACCTAATTCACTTAGCCTAGTTTCGCATTAGACTGATCAACAAGAAAATGAACTCGATATTGATGTTTAATTTTACAATATATATAGGTCATATGGACTATATTTAACAGTATATTCGATAATGATTTAAGAGCAGACTGAAAATCAGCGATATAACTCATGGCAAATTACATTATTAGGACCAGACATGTAGGAGGCAGGATTTGACTTGGTGATCTTACACGACTAGTATTCTGAAGAAGTGAGACTCAAGATTTCTTTTGAATACCTTGTTAGAATTACTTTCACGGATCTCCGCGAAGGTGAAATTGAAGAAACCAACTCATGTAAATTTTTGAGCATCATAATAGATAAACATCTGACCTTCAAAGAGCACATCGCTCATATTAGTTCTTAATTATCAAAATCCATCGGAGTCCTGAATAAAGTTAGAAATGCATTCGAGCAGTCAAGTCGGTTTTTCAATTTTGCAACGCACAACCTAATTAATCAATCGTAGCAACTGCGCAAATGTCACCAACGTGATAAATATTAGATTATAAGTTAGTTTAAACCTCCCTACCCATAAGATAGGTGTTTCAAAGGCATGAAAGATGAAGGCATCATCTAGTATGGAGTTAAGGAAACGCGAAATCTATGCATAAAATGCATAGAAACAGTACGTTACGAAAGAAGTTTATGAAACAAGATAAATGTTGAAGAAGAAAGTAGAAGACGCAGAAAAACAGGACAGCTATCAACCGAAAAACGATGGCCCGTAAGAAAACACAAAAACTTTCCATTTCAAGAAAAGGAAGGCCTACCTAACCGTTAGCTTGGAACCGCACATATTCCCCCTGGGAGCGCCAATTCACATAGATACAATAATTTTATCTCCCTGAGGGGTCCAGATCTAACAAAGGCCCAGAGACGGTGTACTTAGCTTGATTTAGCAACTTCTCTATTGTTTTACCTTATCACAAGGTAATTAATACCGCATAATTCAGCACCAAGATTAGCCTCAATTAAGTCCCATCACACATTCCAAAGACAATTAGAGTGAATTATTTTCGAAGAAGAAATAATGAGTATTAGAGGATGTGAGTTGAATATCTATTACCTCAAGTGTTACCAACATTGCAGCTAACCTATGCAGGCATTGTGAACACATGTAGTAACAATACATGCAGCTGTTGACTGCTTGTGCACTTTTATTTGAAAACTCTCAAGATAAGAGCAACAATACGCAGCCCAAACGTTCATGTGAGACTGGAGCTTTTCAGTTCCAGGTACAGCCTGCGACAGCTCGCAGCTTTAGCAAGATTGGACACAGCCTGTTAGAATATTGGAAATGATTCTGTATTTGTTTACAGGATTATCAGCTCGGATTGTTCGATTGCAGTTAGTTTAAGCCTCCATCACCGCAACAAATGTGTTCCTAACAGAGGAAGGAGGAAGATACCATTTAATGTGGAATTAAGGAAGCAGAGAATCGATGCACAAGGTGTGATATTACACAAGATCTTCTGCACAATAGCAGGTGCTCAATAAATGAGGGCTATGAATAGAAATAGACCGCCCGTAACAAATCAAAAAACCTATTCTAATTCAACGAAAGGAAAGCCTACCTTTCAACTCGGGACCTCAAATCTGGCCCTAAAATCTGTACAAATTTCCCTTATATTATATACAATATATATTATATTGTATTCCCTTATATTATATTATATTATATTATATGTATATCCCTTATATACAAAGGTATACAAGAGATGTATACCTTTGAGGAGATATTACGGATGTAGATTTTTACAATCTTTTCTGTCAAAAAAAAAAATTCAGCACCGAATTGTTGCTTCATCAATATTCACAATCAGAAGACGGATTATCAGTTCAGACTCATATGGTCACACAATAGTACGCATTATCTATGAAATGCTGTAAAATATCGAGTGATTCACCCAGATTTCCTGAAAACATTCAACAGACAGTAAATGATATATTCGAGGGCATTCGCAAAAGTTCCGCGCATTAAGCCTAGCATAAATTTTATTCTTCGTCAAATATTTTCAGAAAGATATACTTCCAATAAGTTGAATCCTGGGGAACCGATAAGTATGATAATTTGTTAGAAAAAGCTTTCGCCAAGCTATGGTTACGTCTAGAAAAATACACGTCACTGGATGCACGAGCTACTCTAACCACCGCAGTCCTCAAGCAGTTCTGAATAAACGTGGTAACGCAACCATTGGCAATGGTAAACTTTTATGAATTCGAGTAAATTATGCACAATTTTTTTTAGAGGAATTCGTTTTCATAACTCGCTATTTTCACTCCCAGTCGAGTTAAATTTCTCGAGATGACGTACTCGGAAAAAAGTACCAAGTAGCATGCACCTTTACCAAGAATTATTATCCACGTGGATTGTTCAATTTTCGCATCTCCTACGCCTTTGTTGCGTCAGATAAATATTTATAATTCTTCAATGACGTGAAGTATCAACATTATACAAGAGCGTAAACTGGTATGACGCAACGATGCAACGGATTGCAAATAATGGCAGAAAAACACGGTCTGTACGACAGCATATGACCACGCCCACTCGTCTCCTACGCGGTGCAATGGATGTCCTTCAAAATCCACGGCATCAATCTACGCGTCGTCGAATAATTATTAACCGAGAATACTTTGAATACACAGTGAATAATTCACTTCAAATACTCCCCCTTCGCAGCAACAGACGCGAAGGGAACATTTAACGAATAGAAAATTTTTGAACACTAATAAAGAATGAAACTTCACAATCGTTCTACCGAAGAATTTTTCCATTTTTGTTTGAAGAATTGTGCTCATTTTTTCCAACTTGTTTGGTATCATTTACGAGTTGTTTAATTGCAGGAATACTATATAAAAAAGAACACAGCCTCACTCAATAACTTCCACCTCGGACGCACATGAGACAAGCCCTGAAGTAAGTAGCCCACTTACAACCAATAGTAAGAAGCCGTCCTACACCCAAGTAATTGTACGAGGCCACCTCGTTACTACTTCACTGGAGGACGTCTTCGCTATCAGCTTTAATGAAAGCACCACGATCTCGGGTAACAAATGAACACTTTCTAGGTCTCACGCGGCATCTGCTCCAGCCTCGCTGAGGACCTTATAAGCAGATCCGCAACTTGTTTTCCAACTGAAAATGATGTATTGGAGGTGCTGGTAACGAGCGTCGGCGGCTGCGATGAGGGATGCAGTATGCAGAGGCACGACCGCGTGCCGCCAATGGCACTGGAGCAGCGGGATGACCACTCATTCATCTCCGCAGTCTCCAGAACGTGATGAGGCATCTCGGATGCTAGTTGGTGAACGTGCACGTGCACCGTAATGTGGTATAAACATGTATAATGTCCCATGGTACGAGAGGAAATTTAGGGCCGGGAACACGGACGCATCCTTTTGATTTCAGAGCGACACTGATGTAAATTTTTACTTTAATATTAAATGCACTCGTCAGTCTATAACAAACAAGGTGTGATTGTATCACTTTTCGTTGCCCTTCAATTTTGGATGGAAAACAATTTGAATTCATAATATAATTGACGTCAAATAATTTGGCAATAACAGTTTTTACCGGTACTTGCTTTCAATATTCAGACAATACACGATATTTACGTCTTAAATTTGACTAGCACTGTTTTTTTTCATAATTCAAATTTTTTATGAATATCTGAAAGGCCCGTAAAAAAAGTCTCATCCTTTCTTCGTTTATAATTTATTTTTTCAACAAACGTGTTTTCTTTTTTTCGCTTATTATTTTCTATATTCGAGTTGAATATTAGTTAGTTACAATTTAAGAAATTACAGTCTCCCATTGGCAAAAATAAAAATGAATGGAATTTGTTAGGACTCGTTTAGATCTTCCTCCTTTGGTCGTATGCGTAGACAAGGACACAAGATTATAGATAAACGTAAAGCGAATACTCGGGAAGATCCATACAAACGAAGACTTGTGATTGATTGATTATTAGTTTTAGCCTCCCTTACAACAATAAAGATGTTCGAAGAAAGGACGAAGGCACCATATATCATGGAGTTAAGGGAACGCAGAATCTGTGCACAAAGTGTGTTGTCTCGCACACAAGATCCCGAGCGCATAAAAACAGTAAGTTAAGAAGGAAGGTTAGAAGACAAAATAAAAGTTGAAGAAGAAAGTCAGAGGTGCAGAAAAACAGGACAGCAGTGAACCGTATAAAGAAGGTCCTAACAAAACGAACATTTCATTTCAACAAAAAGAAACGTACATAACTCTCAGCTCGGGACTTCATATTTTCCCCCCACCCCAAAGAGGACAAGGACACGTGCTATATTAATTGATCGTTAGTGCACTTAATATGTTCCACGCCAGCGGTTTGTAATTGGGTCTTCAATTTTGATTCCAGAACACAGTCGGTGAGATTGAAGATAAGTAAATTTTAAACGTATCATACCTTTTATGTAAAATTTATCGAGCGGCACATTCTCACTTGACTTGCGATTTCATAGGCTGTATGGCGTGTACGCCAATCATAACGCATAAGGGATCGACTTAAAGTATGTTTCCAAATTGTGATTAACACTATTTATCATCATCATTATTATATCAGTTTAAGACTCCTTAGCCCCCAAAATAGTGTCTCTAAGAAAGCGAAAATAAGAAATCCTTTAGTATGGATTGTAATAAACTGGCACACGGTGTTCACCTACAGGAAACAGCTAATCAGGGAGTCAGAAGAAGAAAAGACAAAGATACCAAAGACGGCATGGAAACAGAAAGAAAAGAAGTTATGTAAGCACGACACATGATAGCCCGAAAGGCCTATTTATACCTGCGTCAACAAAACGAACTCAAGCCTATTGTCTATCCTATGCCTCCTGAGGAGTTTCTTTTTCAAATTAAGAAGTTAGAATAGATGAAACATTCAAGTTTCCTACATATGCTTTTACAAACAATGGTACTAGAATCAAAATAAAATATCTTTCCGATAAGCAGCAGTCAGTCACAAATATTGATTACACGAAATTTGGCACAATGAATTTTTCCTGGAAAATTTGCACATAAAGTACAAACATAAAATTATGGAGATAAAAAGTTAATTTTTTCAAGTATATTTAACAATGATTCTTAGCCTAAAACAAACAATGCAAGCAGCGTTATCGCAACATCCTTATCCGCTATCTTGTAGAGTTAACTTGTGATAAGAGCTGTATCCACTGTCCTAAATAATGTAACGTAAGTATAGAGTACGCCAAATTCAACCGACTAGAAACGAATTAGAAACTTGTAGTGCTGACGCTCCATAAAATTCGTTATTTGCGCCTCGCCTGAACGAAAGAATAAATAACAAATGCTGCACGAACTCTCGGACTCTAGAATACTTACTGGAACGAAAGAACTTTAAAGGGGCTTATGCTTAGAATTATTCTACGCACGATGACAATGAACATGAAATATAATTCGTTAGTTGTTCATTCCCAATCATTTTAATCATTATCTACTCACATTTTTTTCTTCGTATAAAAAGAAGATACAAAATAAGTATATTACAGGTGGAAGGCACTTCAGTTTCCTCGTTTTATGGGCCTAAATGTCGGAATGACACAAACGTGTTAGTCCCTAACGCGTCTTGGATGTTCGATATTTTGCCTGCAAACTTTCGCTGAACTTCCACAATAGTTCGACTCAGCCATTTTACACTCCAGACAACGGGCTTATGATACACAAAACGCCTTGAATACGCGCTACTTTATTCAAACAAAACAAACATTCAAACACTAAGTGACACGACAGACAATGCAATCATCAATGTTCAACACATAGTCACCCATTGGCGAAAATAAAAATGAATGGAATTTGTTAGGACTCGTTTAGATCTTTTTCCGTTGGTCGTATGCATAGACAAGAATACAAGATTATAGCGAGCAACTCTATTTGTTAGTGTTCCTCTCTTTATTTCTTCTGGAGTTCCTCAAAAAAATTAATTAGATTATAAAATCTTCAACAAGTGATCTCGTTTCCTTGACAGGCAGATAGGGAGACGTCAAGAATGACAAATTATTTTTAGTTTGCAGGCGAGGACAGTATGATTGGCACCACCTACATGGAAACTACATATGCTACATAAGCGATAATGATACATTTCAGCATGACGAAAAATTCTGGTGAAATAATAATTGGAAAAGGTGCAGGGAGTGCAAAAACGCATTCAATACGTTGAGAATCATTAGAGACTGTTTCTGATCAAATGTTTAGATCTCTGGGATAAGTAACCAATTGAACTAAAACACCCCTCGTACACATTTATTTATAAATAAAGTCCAAGAAGAATATTTGAAAGAATTCGTGACCTTAACACAGATTTTTTTATTGCTTTACGATTTCACTGCACACCAGTTAAGCTGAAATATCTTCAACAACTCAGAATGCAAATTACAAGTCTTAAACTAGAATTGGTAACAATTTGCTTAGTACGTATTTACAAGTGGCTACCCTTGCTAGTAACCTACTAAAAACCAGTTTAAAATTTTTCAGGTATCAGTTTGCATAGGTAGGTGTTTTTGAGAGCTCAACAAGCTGGCTATGTTACACTCAATTTCACATATAAGGTTCTCGTCTAGGGCCAAAAGAGTTATACGTTGAGTCAACGTCAAGTAATGAATTCATTTCACTGAAGTTTTCTCTAGAAAGCAACGTCGACTCATTGTTAATAGATTCGTCTTGGACGATTTCTCGAACTACGGTGAAGCAAGCTGAATTATTGCTCGTGGATTCGAAGGAATTTTGCAGTACTTCTGAAGGCGTTTCATCTGACGTAGTGGAGGCGATGTCACCAATTTTTGCAAAATCTTTATAATTTAAAGCGCGAAAGAGGGCTTCATCCTCTGCTGAGCAAGCATTTTCACCTCGTCGCATTCGGCTGCGTTGGCTTCTCTTTTTCTTTCGCTTGATTCTTTTGACGGCATCAGAGTAGCTCGGTAGAGAATCATCATCCATCTCTGACGACATACAAGAGGTGTAGGAAACTACCGGCGATCTCACCAGCTCTCCAGTTTCGGGACCATCTTCTTCAGGATAGATATTTTCACTCATGACTGAGTGATCTTTCTGGTCAACTCTAGGATGTCGCGGAGTAAGGTGAACTTGCAGATCTAATTCTAAGTCCTGTGCTGTAGTTCTCGACACGACGTCGTAAGGGGGAGGAGGTTCGTTCATGACGATGACCACTTTACCAATGGACGGAGCATCGTCTACCAGGTCGCTGTCATCGCTTGAAGAAAACTCTGAGTCACTGTCTTGGTCCTGACGGTAGTGATGGTGGTGATGCTGTCTACACAGGGAATCAACTTGCGCTTCAGTCTGTAATGAAGAAAATAGAAGGCTGTAAACATGTTTGAACTTGGGAGTGTTGTAAATTACTTGACGCAAGAATTAAATATAATTGTCACCTGAATGAAAAGTGATATTACACCATATAACGTAATGATGAATACAATAACTTCTCATTCAAGAATAGATTTGGGAATAGTTTCATTTCAGAACAAATAGAAAATCATCTTGAAAAAAAATTAATTGGGAGGAGACAGCCACTCCTGAGAAGCTAGCTGCTTCAATACCTCCCTTGCAAAGATTGATTTCCCCACTTTTTAAACGGTCCGTAATAGTTCTTCCCACGTGTGTTTGAAGGCATCGCGTTCATGCCTTAGGTTATTCCGAAGTGGAAACTGCTTTGAAATCTTGTTTTTAATGAAGGAGTATGAATACACTTCAGTTTCTAGTGAGTTATTGTTATAATCAATTTTATAGGAGACTAATTCTTCAAGATATTTATCACTCTTATCATTCAAAGATTACACATGAAACAACACAGGTAAAATTGAAAAAGATTGGTGAGCTTAATTGTGTCTAGGTATTTGAATGAATCATTTGTATTCCAAGGTTTTTTTTGTTACAATGGGTCTCATTTTATATTTTGGCCAATCCTATGTCATGCTTGTATTCCATCTTGTTCACATGAATGGATTTATGTTGTACATAGTGCTTTCTTCAGGAAATACATTTTTCACCCTATGAAGAATTCAAGTCTATCTAGATATTTTAGGACTAACATACGAGATACTCTCTTTGATACATAGATTCATTTAACAGACTTCCTAGCTACAACAGGAGCAATCTCAAGAGAGCAAAGAAAAAGGAAACTTTATTGTGAACTGTTGAAAACGGGGAATCTGTTCATAGGGTGAATTCTTACACATATCACTGCGTATAGAAACAAGTTGAGGAAGAAGAGAATAAGAAGAAAAAGAAGAGATAGCAACGAAGATATAAAAACTGGAAAAAGCAAAGTAAGCTCGGAAGACTGCAGTTCCGATGGCCTATGTATGTATAGCTGAGGTATCTAACATAATCTCCTCTGCGGGCGCCAGTCTCCGTATCATAGGATGGACAAAACTAACAAACCTACTACTTATCCTATGCCCCATGAAGAGGGAGACCGCCAGAAAGAAATTCAAATTAGTTCGATGGTTGTAATATACTGATAGGAGTGTTTACTAGCAAAAAGTGTCAACAAAATTCATCATAAAAATTGGTGCAGTTGAACTACGAAGAGTAAAAGTACCCATCGGTGAAAGATAAGATCGCAAAAATTCAGGATAATACCAGAGTGTAAATAATGTGATAGATAAAAAACTTTTTAATACTTGTCAGAAATATTCTCAGCACTAAAATGTCAGGTAACAAAATAACCGAATTTCAACGTAAATATTCCAACGAAGAACGACATCCAAGAAACTTACCTCGTATTCAGTCAGTCTTTCCTCTTGTTTGTCCTTGCCTCTTGCGTTGCACCACTTCAACACACCATGAACTGAGAGCATCAGCAAAAACGCCGCTAAACCTAGTTCTAGCATACCATATTTAAACGCTTGGAAGATAATATAAGACCCGATTATCCAGGGTAGAAAATCGCTGATGACAGACCAGAGGGCACGGTAGCCCAGCTCGGCAGTCCTCGATCTGACGCCGCTCATACCAACGATGCGAGGGAACGCCCACCGCGTCCGCTTGTCTGATTCTGCTTCCAGCGGAGTCGCTAGATTTGAGTTGGAGTCAGTGGACGGAGCAGCATTTGAAGGGTTTTGGTGGAGGTGCGCCCGTGAACAATTCCTGTGGTGATTGTGTGAGACAGAGGGAGCAGTTTGATGCGAATTTTGAAGCGAGTGATGCACAGGACAGGAATAAGAAGGGCGGCACCAACTCGGCGGGACACTTCTTGACGAGGCTCCAGAATCGGACCTCTCCACCACTGAAGGCGCGTGCACTCCTGCTATGTCTCCTTCGGGCCTCATGGTGATATCGTCTAAGCTTGAGTCACTTCCGATGTTCAAACTTCTTTCAAAGTCTCTTTGGCAAGCCACTGCACAATATATGGCCATAATTTTCGTGCAGGCCAATGATTTAGTGTCTCGTCAGATCACGAGTAATCTGTCATTTTTACACTTGAACTCTGCAAAAAGAATACAAATGAAAAGTTGAGATTTGGAATAATAAATATCCCCTGTAGACGCTTATAATTACGATCAGATACAGCCTCCCTAATCATATCATTGATATCAAAAGAGGAGACGGATGAAGGCACCGTTTAGTACGGACTTGAGGGAACGCGGAATCTATACATAAAGTGTATAAGAACAGTAAGCTGATAAAAGAAGAAGTTTATGAAACATTAAAGTTGGAAAAGAAAGTAATAGGGGCTGAAAAACAAATCAGTAACGCCCAGAAAAAAAGATGGTCCTTACCAAAACAAAAAGCCTATTTCATTTCAGCAAAAGGAAGGATCTAATCAACTTACAGCTCGGGATCTCACATTTTCCCTCAGAGAGCTAATTATTATTTATAAACACATTAGTTGTATTCCCCTGAGGGAAAAAAGTCTGCATATAACTTGTTTCAATTACTAATATTTAGTTTGAAAATAGGAATGTTGTTGGAAAATTTAAAACTCTTATTTCGAGGATCAGAATGGAGATTAATTCTTGAATTAGAAAGTTTAGTACTCTCCCATCTGCAACTAAGGCGATCTCAAGAGAGCGAAAACAAGCGACAATTCAGTATGGACTTTGAAAAATGGGACACCTATGCACAAAGTCGTGTTTCATAAGAATGTGCGCAAGGTTGCCTAACCTTGTGCATTGATGCCCATTTATCAAAGCCCATACTGAATGATCCCTTGTCTTCGTTCTCTTGAGATCGCCTTCGTTGGGGACGGAGAAGTCCTAAACTAGCTAATTCCAGAATTCATCTTCATTTTAATCTTGTGTCCCACACACGTTGTGTGGGACACATTACTATTATTATTATTATTATTATTATACAAGAAAGTTTTAGCCTCCCTTAACCACGACAAAGATGTTCCAAGAGAGGAAAGAGGAAGGCACCATTTAGTATGGAGTTGAGGGAACGCGGAATCTATGCACAAGGTGCACAGAAACAGTAAGCTAGGAAAGAAGTTCATGAAACAAGAAAAAAGTTGAAGAAGAAAGTAGTAGGTGCTGAAAAACAGGACAGCAGTGAACCGAAAAAAGATGGTCCGTAACAAAACAAAAACCTATTTTATTACAACAAAAGGAAGCCTACCTAACCTTCAGCTCAGGCCCTCACATAGTCCCCCTGGGAGCGCTAATTCCCATAGATACAATACCTGTATCCCCCTGAGGGGTGTGTGGGACACAATCTAATTCGTCTGACACAGGATATTTTGCGCTTAGAGGAAGGAAGAGGAAAGAAGGCAAAGAAGGCTTGCCAAAGAAAGCACGAGAATTTAAAGAAACGAAGTGGGCATGAGAGGTTAAGTCTTATAGGCTTACCTATAGCTGAGGTAACTTAATAGTGTCTACCCTGGGAACGCCATTCCCTGCAGCATAACACACGACGAACCTTACTAACCTAAAACCATTGCCAACCCGATGCCTCTTGAGAGCGAGGTAAAATGAAGACCCTAGCTTCTTTGGACGATAAAATCTAGAAGTTATTACAGCCACCAATGCTCAACACTTTTGCCGCAACTTGAGCCACCGGTGGCAAAAGAGGGGATTTTCATAATGCTGCTGACCGACCACTTGTCACAAACTCATCTTTCATAAACTCTTAATTAAAGCTAAATGAAGGCACGATCCAGTTAATGTTTGCTATTTCCAAAATTTCTTACTGTTACTGCTTTAAATTCGAGTTGAATAGTAAACTAAGTTCGCCCAATTGCGGTCAGAGTGTTGATCTTTTGTGTTTAGCCAAGGACACTCCTGAGAAATTCCACAGCCAAGTCACTGAATGAAGCAGATGCTGTTAGTTTGTTCACCTAGGAAGAAACCAGACACTGCTCTAAGCCTCGCACTTACGTTAAAAAAGCCGTAAATTGAGTCCTCAATTAGCTCGTCGGCACAGAAGTTTTAAAATTAGGAAACAAATTATTCTTCTCTTCAATAACATACAGCAACGAGTACAGGTTAAAAGCATTCACAGCGGTGCCTATGTGAGGAATATTAGAATAAGTTGTCCTTTCTCAGACGCGTAAAGAGATAAGAACTTCACTTCATAATCGCCCCTTGTGGGTTATAATAAAAGCAGAAGATCGAGCACATCACAGAGACCGTGATGATGAGCTTCGTTTAGTACTTTTGCGGTGTCAGAATAATTTACAGGAACATCGCAGGAAAAATTCTCAAATTATTTTCTAAACAACCCTGGAAAATTCTTCAAGGCACGCAGTTATCTCTGGTTCGCATCCAAACGTTCGTTCGTTCGGCTAAAATTGTAGCAAATATCTCTAAATTAAACATTTAAAGGTCCACATCCATGAAAGTAACAACAAAATCGGCAACAATTTAGCCTTGTTAACTTGTCTAATCAGAAGAAAATAAATGATGTCTGTCAAACTCGTTGCAGCCCTGCGATGCGTTGAGCCTGGCTTCCTTCATATTTGGTCAACACAGTCACGTCTCTGAAGGCTTGACCGGCCTCAGTAATCCTACCCAAGTGAGACTGCCATGGGGAGTATCGAGTTCAGCAGACATGCCAGGTCGCAAAACGTTCATTTACATCAAACGAGCCTGCACTGAAGCAAACCGCCACCTCGCAAAAGTCAGGCAGGTTTTAGCTAATGATTGAGGAACAAGTCTAAGCAAATTGAAACTTTTGCATTATTTTATTATTTCACCCACTTACAAGTCAATCAACTTATATATATATTCAAGCCATGACTCCTAATACTTCCGTGTGTTTGACAGATGTATCATCGAAAACCTTTTTTATTTATTTACAACACCACTCATGGATATTCCGAATAATTTGAGTGAAAAGTTGCACGCTCCAAAAAACTTCAAAAATCCAAAGAAAATCTCAAGAAATAGACTTTTTCCAACGTTTCCAGATATAAAAAAAATCTTCCGATAAACGAAGTTGAAATATGTTGGTTTAATACATCAGACATTACAATGAAGCTTTTACCTCAAAAACAGATATAATTACACGCAGCTCAGCTCTGAATGTTCACGTGTTAGGCTTCAAAAGATAAAGAATTAACACAGTTAAAAGTTTATAAGAAAAGTGATGACAACTTGTTCTTTTAGTGTACGCCTCCAAGGCATAATATCTACAACAGCAATAATAATGAAGGCATCTACGGATGCTTTATTTCCAATCAAGCCTGATACATATCACCTTGTATATTGGATTTTCAAATGACTTATAACTAACGCGAGGACGCCATTACGCTTTCCCCCGGTCAAGACCGGTACCCATTTCAGACACCTGGGTAGAGTGGGGTATTGTGCTTGGAATTTTTCTCCTATACCCAACAGAGAAAATCGCCACTGCCAGCGCCGAGATTCGATCCCGGGTCTCCCGAACGGCGGCAGAACCCTCTAGCACATGGCTATGGCGGCAATAAACACGTAGCATAGAAACCATCAGGACCAACTATTCTACAAGTGGTCAATTAACTTTATTTTGGACAATGTGTTAGTTTAAGCCTCCCTAACCGCTAAAAAAAAGCATTTCGAAGAGAGGAAAGAGGAGGGCACCATTTGGTACGGAGATAAGGGAACGCAGAATCTATGCAGAAGAGGCATAGAAACAGCAAGCTGGGAAAGAAGTTCGTGAAACAAGATGAAAGTTGAAGAAGAAAGTAGTACGTGCTGAAAACAGGACAGCAGTGGTACTTAAAAGGTGGTACTTAACATAACAAAAAATATTTTACTTGAACATTTGAACAAGAAGAAGACCTACCAAACTCTCAGCTCGGGCCCTCACACATTACCCTACTGAGAGTGCTAATTCCTATAGATACCATAGTTGTATCCCTTTGATGGGGTCACTTGAGTTGAATTCCAGTGCCAAGATATCACGAGACATGGTACAAACTCAACATCAACAACCTTGACAGCAGCCGTGGTGAAACTTCGATGTAGGAACAACCAACGGCACGCGCTTCCCGTCACACTGAAGTGACGCAATTCTCGCGGGGAACAACGCACGGATGCGATTGTTGATTGTTGATAGCGTCCAACACAAAGTCAACGCTACCTCCAGCCCGGAATCACAAAGGAAATCTTTGTAGCAGCCACGGTTCATACGGTACGTAAGAGACGCAATCAACTCGCTTTGTAACACTTGATTCATGTAAGTTTAGACTAATATTCTATAAAGCACTCCATGCTAATCATCGTTAAGTGGACAAAAAAGTTTTGTTCAGAGAGAAATTACGAGAAAGAAGTTGGCACACGTAGACGTCAGCTTATGAGCGGCCCTTGACGCCACAATATTTCCCTAAATAGCTTTAGTACGCTTCTTTCAGCAACACATTTCCACAAGGCCACTACATAAATTCAAAGCATGTCCAAAAAATTTCCGAGGTCAACCGTGGCACCGTTTAGCACGACTAATGATGTCCTCGCAAAAGACCAACATGATGTAAGGCTTGGCGCTGCCTGCCTAACATAGACGCATGCCGAATGCGGTGTCATTCATATGGTTCCAATGGCACCGAGCTTAGGCTCTGGCCTGCACAATCTCGTATTGATAACAGAGATTATTAGCGCACAAGCTGAGCATAACAGAGCGGTATTCGCATGACGATGAGCACACGTATCTCGTCTCGCATGCAGGTGCGGGAATTGTGGTTCGTTCTGCATGTCATAAGCTCGAAAATAAATTGTGGTTTTATGCGCTCTGCCATAAAATGTTCTTACCAGAATAAAAAGATTTTTCCAGAGCATTCAACTCGATGTATCGAAATTGGACCAAATTCAACGAAATTTGAAGTGTTTTACAAGACATCTCTTCAAGCGGCGATCAAGAGTGTAGTTCTTGAGCTCAGGGATAGATCAAGCTCATCACGTGTTCGAGTAAGAAGAAATTCACTCAACATTATTTACTGAAGCACGGTCAATCGTTAAAAATTGAATATCTCTAGTTTACAAAAAGTGACGTTTCGATGTACTACATATTCAGGCTGAAAATAGGCAGAAAAGTTATCAGTCACAGTAATAAAATGGGGGACTTGACGTTGCCCGGAAATAGCAGAATGCCTGAGCTGCACCGAGGAGAAGACGACTGATAATGTCCGTTTTCGTCAATGTACATAAGGGAAAAAGCGCTTCTCGATCGGAGGTAATACAAGCAACCCACCTACGAATCTGCAACATTTATTGCAGGAGTCGGTTGTGCGTATACACTGATATTTCGTTAGGTGTGCTTTATTTTTCATTCTTTATTTCTTCATCTCTCTCATGGGATAGATCGGCGTACTATGCAACCGCAACCGATCACCAACACAAAGCATTTCCGTCTTCATCCATTTATTCTCATTGCACCTCAAGTGTTATCGAAATGCTTGACTTTCTTTTGTTTGCCAGCGTAGCGTGCTGAGTCAACCGAGACGCTTTAATTTCGCACCCTCGAGCTACTTGAAAAACAAACTTGAATTTCTCCGTAAGAGCGAGAACGGAGGTTCAACCATGAATATAATAATGATAATAGTAATAATAATTATTATTAGAGGTATAATAATGAAATGTTTAACAAAATATCTAGCATAATGTTACGTTACCAGGATGTTTGGACAGCTAAGTAAATAGAGGCTAGATTACCCCACGTATGGTAATTCGTTGTTTGATGGTGAAAATAAAAATAATGTCACATAATTTAAACATTTCAAAATGAAAGACAGAAAAGATCCCAAACTATGTAGAAGAAAACGTTGTTATTCTGTCGAAACAAGCAGAACATATTTACACCAGCTATTGTTTTTCACCATATAGTTCGTCAGAATCAAATAGCGCTGATTGGGTTCCAATGCACAATTTCATCAAAGCGAAAAAATGCGAGAAGCATACGCATTCGTATATATCATATTCATGATTTATTCCGCATACTGAGCAGGCATTTCCCATCCAGACGAGCGACAGTTGTACATGAACAATAAAAGGCTTTGTATTGGAAGTACTGCATTGTACTCAGTCGAATACAGGCCAGAGTGCATCAATCAACCATTATGAGATATCAAAAGAGAGTTTCGCCATTTACGACCCTACGCTCACCAGAGATGTAAATCCGGGTTGATTCACCACGATGATTCAACTTTCAGTTCACCCTCGTATAAATACTTAGATAATGGAAATCTATCACGCATACGTGATATTGCGGCAATAAACCTTACATAGTAATAAACCTTTTTATCCTAAATCTTACATTTAGTGGCCATTATTAACTCCTCTCGTACCTAATTAGATGAGTTAGTTTCAACCCTTCCTAACCGCTACAAAAATGTTCCTAGGAGAGGAAGAAGGGATCATTTTGTATGAAGTTAAAGAAACGGAGAATCTGTGACATGGTGTTTCCAAAACAAGACATCCTGCTCATAGAAACAGCAAGTTTGGGAAGATGTTCATTGAAGCCAGATGAAAGTTGAAGAAGAGAGTGGTATTTACTGAGAAACAAAACAAAAGTGAACCGAGAAAAAGATGGTCCGTTGAAAAACAAAAAACCTTAGCCTTCTTCAACAAAGGGGGTTCATTCCTTATAGCCTTCAGCTCGGGACCGCATATCTCCCCGCTCGAAGCACAAATTCCTATTATTACAGAAGTTTTATCCTCCCGTGAAAAGTCCTTTGTGAATATTCAACTGTCTCAGCTCATCAAAGTTTACGGAGTCAAAAATATTCTCAAGTAAACATACGCATAATGAGGACATTTAATGCGACCAGCCACAACATTTATTGGACAATGTTTAGACTAAATAACCGGTAACACGCAGTTGCGAGACCAGTGCGTTCTAGGTTTTTAGCATGTACGTGCACACCTCGATACAAGTAAAATTTGCCTTCCCAACGCGTTCTATACGTATTTCGTAAGTTTTGTACGACTCTGCTTCCTGAGAAATTTGTTTTTTTCTTCACTACATCTCTCGAAAACGGAAATTTAGCCTATGAAATGCAATTTTCTACCTTGAATCAGTTTTATGATAATTTCGTGGTGCACCATGGCAGATCTTGTCAAGTCTTTGGAAAGAAAATAAGTTTCACCTTTTCCTTTACGTGAAAAAACTCACTCAGCCCGACAGGCAAATTATTCTCGCTTTTGATTAGTTTTTCATGAACCAACAAAGCAGAAATTCTCAAGCTGGAATATAAGCATTCTTGAGTGATCCATGAAAGAGTTTCAGGGTATTCCATAGGGATCAAATACGAACGAATTAAAATAACAAATAAGGCACATTATACACACTGCAGGCCAAATTCTGCTCATGTAATATTTTCAGAGATGAGGGTCCGTAGACTGATCAGATGTAAGTCAAGCCTTCCTAACTGCAACAAAGTCGTTCAAAAGAGATAAAAGAGGAAGGCACCATTTAGTATCGAGTTAAGGGAACGCAGAATCTATACACAAGGTGCATAGAAATAGTAAAGTTGAGAAAGAAGTTTCTGAAACAAGATAAAAAATGGAGAAGGCAGAAGGTAGATGCTGAGAAATAGGACAGCAGTCAATCGAAAAACGGTGGTCCGTAACAAATCAAAACCAAACATTTCTATTTCAGCAAAAAGCCTACCTAACCGTTAGCTTGGGACCTCCTATATTTCCCCTGGGAGCGCTAATTCCCATGAATGCAATAGTTGTATCCCCTGAGGGAGAGGATCCGCAAACGTTTCCCAAATTCTTAAAAAGCCGTCACTCATAGAAGCGGAAAGAACTCCACAGGAGTCAGAAGACTAGACGAAGGACCGCGCGATGTGAGGCCATTCATGACCAACACCAACTGCGCACTACCAATCTCAGTCAATCAGGTCACCACTCGCAGCCACATGAGCTCTAGTGAATCAAAAGTATGCCCATGCCTACACCTATATATATAACCGTTATACTTTGGGTGATCGAAGCGATGGTTTTCTGCATTGCCGCACAATTCGGTCTAACAGAAAAAAAGGCCCACTCCCGAAATTTCGTTTTTATTCAGCAGATTTGGGTTCCCTTAAATGCAAGACACCCCTTTAAACTTTCAGTTGCTGTTCTGTTGTGGTGGTAGGAGGTGCTATTCACGTAAAAAAACCTTTAACTTCGAGTTACCTTCTTGGACCTCTCTTAAAAAATCTTGTAAAATAGACTTAGCGCTTTTTTTTTGACTGATCGTCGGAATTGTCAGGCTATGAAATAACATTAAGGTTGTTTTATTCTAACCGTGTTGAGACACGAACACTAAGCAATGGTTTTTCAAATGCCTCATACTTAATGTCGCCACAAGGACGGTTTATAAATGATCGAGCAAGGACGCAGATTAGATTAGGTAGTTAGTTTGAGCCTTTCTATCCGCCACAAAGGCGATCCAAAGAGAGGAAGGAGGAAGGCACCATTTAGTATGGAGTTAAGGGAACGCGAAATTTATGCAGTAAGGGCATAGAAACAGTAAGTTGAGGAAGAGGAAGAGCAAGGACACATGTTACAATCCCTGGACAAGAGGGGAATTAACTGGTGGCTTGCGATGCGACCCACCAATGGATCATTTAAAGATTTCAACAACCTTTTGAAATTAATAGTATTTAATGGACCCGGTTAGTGTGTGTTATTTATAAAATTGCCAAGAACTTTTGAATTTAAATTTTAGTTGAATGTTGAACTTCACATTAAGGGGAATATCTCGAGATCTTGCCTTTTTTCGTCCGATTCGTTTGAAAATTGGCCAGTATATGTCTTTTGTGAAAGTAAACCTTTTTTACTCATGTCATTTTTTCGATTTAGGCCTTATTTTTTGACGAAAAATGTGTTTTTTGGTATATTTTATTGATATTTCAGATTGCTACTCCTCCTTCAGTTTTGATGCCAGAACAAAAAAAAGACAGTTTTAGAACCCTTGGAACATTCCTAACAAACTAAAATTCAGCTTTTTTTCAAATTCAAATTTTTTTTATTTTTTCAAAATTTTTTGAAATTTCAAAAATCAGCAACAATTTTTTGGGTTTAGAGCTATATATTTCTTAAAAAAATTCGAATTTGAAAAAAAGCCCAATTTTAGTTTGGTAGAAATGTTTCAAGGATTCTAAAACTGTCTTTGAATTTGTTTTAGCATCAAAACTCGAGGAGAAGTAGCATTTTGAATGGTAAAAAAGGAAAATTTTTCACTACATCCCAAAAACGAACTCTGTCTATTGAATTTGAATATAACGAAAAATTTTTGTACATGAATGCAGTTTCTATGATCTATTTCGATGTACGAACAACGAGCAGCATTTTTCTTGTGAATTTCAAGTAAAGATCTAAAAAATATCGTACATATGAGTAAATAAAAATAATACATTTTATTTCAGTAATCACCATGATCAGACTTTATCAATTTTTTCCGTCCGATTTGTTTGAAAATTTGCCAGTATATGTATTTCGTGAAAGGAAACCTTTTTTACTCGTGTCCCTTTTTCGATTTATGCCTTAGTTTTTATTTTTTTGACGAAAAAAGAGTATTTCGGTATATTTTTTTGGATATTTCAAACGAGACTCGTCATCGAGTTTCGATGCTAGAACAAAACCAAAACCAGTTTTAGAATCCTTGAAACATTTCTAACAAACTCAAATTGCCTTTTTTCCCAATTTGAAAGGTTTCAAAATTTTGTCGATTTTTTTCCAAATTTCTAAACCAAAGTTTTTTGGGGGGTTCAGAGCTATTAATGTTTTCAAAGAATTCGAATTTGGAAAAAAGCCGAATTTGAGTTTGTTAGAAATGTTACAAGGATTCTAAAACTGTCTTTGGATTTGTTCTAGCATCAAAACTCGAGGACGAGTTCCGTTTTGAATGTAAAAAAGTCAACTTTTCACTAAAGCTCAAAAACAAACTATGTCTATTGAATTTGAATATAATGAAAATTTGTGTACATGAATGCAGTTTCCATGTTCTATTTCGATGTACGAACAATGAGCAGCATTTTCCTTGTGAATTTCAAGTAAACATATAAGAAATATCGTACTTATGAGTAAATAAAAATAATACATTTTATTTCAGTTATCACCATGATCAGACTTTATCAATTTTTTGCGTCCGATTTGTTTGAAAATTGGCCAGTATATGTCTTTTGTGAAAGTAAACCTTTTTTACTCGTTTCATTTTTTCGATTTAGGCCTTATTTTTTTTTGACGAAAAATGTGTTTTTTGGTATATTTTTATTGATATTTCAGATTGCTACTCCTTCAGTTTTGATGCCAGAACAAAAACAAAGACAGTTTTAGAACCCTTGGAACATTTCTAACAAACTAAAATTTAGCTTTTTTTCAAATTCAAATTTATTCTATTTTTTTCAAAATTGGGCTTCAAATTCATTATTTTCGGTCCCCTTTTCACCCCCCTGGGGAAGGTTTTAGTGTCCGTAGGGCCATAAAATTTCATGCCACAATAACCCATCCCCTAAGGATCCTTTTTCAACAAAAAAAAATTGGGCCTCGAATTCATCATTTTCGGTCCCCTTTTCACCCCCCTGGGGGGGGGGGGGGGGGGGGGGTTCTAGTGTCCGTAGGGCCATAAAATTTCATGGCACAATAACCCATCCCCTAAGGAGCCTTTTTCAACAAAGCCGCCGGGACTCAATTTGGCTCAAGATATTCCCCTTAACCCATCGCAGTCAACCTGTTAAGGCAAGTTATTCCTCATTTTCCCCACAAAGATGAAACGTTGGGCTCGCACCACGAAGTCGAGCTCCCTATTTTTCACTCGATGAGCGAGCGCTCATAATACGAATTGTTGTTGTCCCTTGTTTACCTCAGCATGATTGTCTGCACTTGACGTGCTCGTTGGCTACATACTCAGCTACCGTTAGTTACCCACTGAAATACAGTGATGACAATTAAAAATGAATTTATACTTGAAATAATAATTAATTTACAGGTTTTAGCCAATAATAATGCTCTGCTACCTAAAAAAATAAATACAGAGTTTCTGTTTATTTATTAGATACGGGAATTGGGTACCAATCTCATTCGGAATAAATCCAAATAGCTGTATAATTTGTGGGTACTTGATCTGATCCAAGTCAACGAAGATCGTGTCAATCGAGACGATACAAACGACGAGCACCTTTCCGCACATTGGCGTAGTTTCATCCATGTGGACATGAAATCAGTATTTGAATTTGATTTCTTCTAGATAACAATTGAGTAACAGGAAAAATTCAAAGTATTCCCTTGAATATCGCAGATCCAGAAACACTCCTCTCAATCTTTTAAACCTTTCGATCCTAACTAGTCATTAACAGCGTCCGCACTTGGAGGATTCAAAAAAATTAGTATTTAAAAAAATGACATTTGTGCGGCACCACATAAGGAGAGTCGCTCAAACTGGTTTTCCAATTCCGCAGTTCGACGATTTCATCTCAACTCAGAGCATTTTATGTCTGCTACAAAAACCGCGATGTAGCGAATCCACGAAAAGTGAAGTACGATATTTTGCGAAGAAATAGCGTATGAGCGAGCACCCGGGCTACTTCAAACTTCATACTATAACGTATACGTTCTCGGGCTTAGCGTTTTTTTTTTTACTTTTTACAGTTCGTTTTCGAGCTTAGCGACATCCCACTGGTGGTGTTTTTTTAGGGGGTGGGGGTGTCGAAGGCAAATGCGTGACGGCTGTGCATCTTTGCTTGCTCTCCCTCCCTCGCGGGAACCCCCATTCTTTTGAAAAGAAAAAACCGCACTTCGTCGCCAAATAAAAGCCAAACCTCGCACGGAATCTAAGGCTAGCCGTATCAGTGATACACCAA
The DNA here is from genome assembly GCA_030386875.1 of Morinoia aosen. NCBI lineage: Eukaryota > Metazoa > Arthropoda > Malacostraca > Amphipoda > Talitridae > Morinoia > Morinoia aosen. The sequence goes on from CM059558.1 coordinate 24,995,384, forward strand.
CGAAGCTACACAAGAATTTTTAAAACCTTAATTTGCCCTCCTGTTTTACTACGAAGAAGTTTTGCAGTGGAAATGTGTGGGTCGACAATATCTGTAGACACTCCCAGCACTGCGATCTATTTAGGCAAAACATTGAAGCAGCATCCCAGAATTAAGCTTGAAACTTCTTCATTCAGATTTCACGGTATGAACGAAGTGGGGAAAATATAGGTTCGACAAATTCTCTAATTATATCAACACTTGCGAGAGAGCACTTCACTTGCCCAAGTATAGAACTCAAATTAAACACAAGGTTCCTTAGCATATCCTGATAATCAAATATTTTTAACAAAGTATCAAGCATGCAATTAAATAAAATCGAAGAAATCATTCACGAAAAGCAAAAAATAATGATTTAGCTAGCAACAGTCAGTGAACAGGACAGCTTGCTCTGTTGACATCCACCCTCCACGACAGCTGTAATCGCACTGGCTTGAACTGTGCAGAGCAGACTGCAGACTGTCTGCAGACTGCAGAGTGCAGACTGCAGTTCGACTGTACGACTTTTGAGACTACAGTTGTTTTATTCATGGTTTAGGTGCATGACTGTCACGCGTATGAGAATGAATTACGTACAATCAAAGAGTGATGAGTTGGTATTTAATTGTAGTTTTTTATATTACTTATACGGAGATAAGAATTATTCAGCAGCTACAGAATCATCCTAAAAACTCGTCAAAATGTCTGCAAAGTGCAAACTTACCTAGCATTTCAATCAACAACCAAGATATTTTTAGCGCTCACAATGCGACCGGAAGCGCTACCAACAACATCCGTTGAGGTGGGTCTCAAAAAGTCTTGTTAAGGAGATCATCCCAGACCTCTGCCAGGCCCCTGTCGGTCCGGGGGTCATTTCTCATGTTTTTGTTGGAAAAGGACCCTTAGTTGGTAGACTATTCGGTCCTAAAATTTTATGGCGCTACGGACAATAATTCCCCCCACCGAGGGGGGGTTGAGGGGACCAAAGTTTTTCATTTTTGACCAATTTTGACCCCATATAAAAAGAGAACAAATGGGAAATGGAAAAAAAGCTCTACTGAGTTTGTTAGAAATGTTCCAAGGATTCTAAAACTGTTTTTGTTTTTGTTCTAGCATCAAAACTGGAGGAGATACGTCTTGAAATATCAATATCAGTGAAATATCAATACGTAAAAACCAATTTGTCACATTTTTGCAAAAACTAAAGCCTAAATCAAAAAAACGAATGGAATAAATTGTGTTTCTTTTCGAAAGTTACATATCATAGTCAAATTTCATAAGAATTAGACTAAAAAAAATAAAAATTCATTTTTATAAATAAAATAATTTTTTTTTATTTTTATTTTTTTATTTTGGAAATCACAATTTACAGTATGAATATGAAGTTATGTATGGAAATTATCGAAATAAAAATTAAAACTGCATCCAATTACATATATTGTTCATTTTATAACACTTCAACAAAAAATTTTGTTATGGCTAATACCCAAAAAAAAAAACTTCAACATTCAAAATGTACCTCCTCATTGAGTTTTGATGCTAGAACAAAACCAAAGACAGTTTTAGAATCCTTGGAACATTTCTAACAAACTCAGTAGGGCTTTTTTTGAAATTCAAATTTTTCAAAAAAATATATAGCTATATATAGCCCAAAAAATTGGTGTTCATTTCAGAAATTTTCAAAAATTTCGAAAAAATCGAAGAAATTCGAATTTCAAAAAAAGCCCTACTGAGTTTGTTAGAAATGTTTTAAGGGTTCTAAAACTGTCTTTGTCTCTGTTTTTGTTCTAGCATCAAAACTGAATGAGGAGATTCAATTTGAAATATACATAAAATATACCAAAAAAATCATTTTTCGCCCATAAAAAAAAGTTTTGCCTAAATCGAAAAAATGACTGGAGTCAAGGTTTACATTCACAAAAGACATATACTGGCCAATTTTCAAACGAATCGGAAGAAAAAAGGTCTCCAACCGGGATGATCCCCTTAAGGCTAATGTTTTGAATTTAATAAAACTTAAGTTTAATATTCAACTCAAATTTAAAGTCAATTGCAGTAAATAACGTTGAAAATAGCAAGCATAAACTGGATTGAGCCTTCAATAAAGCCGCCGCCCTTCATTTAGTTTTGAATGAGTATTCATGAAAATTGAGTTTGTGACAACTGGTCCGTCAGCAGCATTATGAAAATCCCTTCCATGACCACCGATGGCGCACGTCGCAGTTAGTGTTAAACATACATTTCTCCGGGGTGGAAAAATATATCGGATTTTAGTTCATGTTATTTGAATTCTCTGACGATTAGATAAGAAGTTAGTTTAAGTCCCCCTAACTGCAACAAAGGCATTCCAAAGAGAGTAAGGAAGAAGGCAACATATAGTATGAATTTGTATGAATTTGAGGGATTATTATTATTCTTATTATTATATAAGAAAGTTTTAGCCTCCCTTAACCACGACAAAGATGTGCCAAGAGAGGAAAAAGGAAAGCACCATTTAGTATGGAGTTGAGGGAACGTGGAATCTATGCACAAGGTGCACAGAAACAGTAAGCTAGGAAAGAAGTTCATGAAACAAGAAAAAAGTTGAAGAAGAAAGTAGTAGGTGCTGAAAAACAGGACAGCAGTGAACCGAAAAAAGATGGTCCGTAACAAAACAAAAACCTATTTTATTACAACAAAAAGGAAGCCTACCTAACCTTTAGCTCGGGCCCACACATGGTTCCCCTGGGAGCGCTAATTCCCATAGATACAATAGTTGTATCCCCCTGAGGGGTGAATTTGAGGGAACGCGGAATCTGTGCACAAAGTGCATAGAAACAGTAAGCAGAGAAATAAGTTTATGCAACAAGATAAAAGTTGAAGAAGAAAGAAGTAGGTGCTGAAAACCGGACAGCAGTGAACCGAAAAAAGATGGTCATTAACAAAAAAAAACATTTTATTGCAACGAAAGGAAGACCTTACCTAACTTTCAGCTCGGGATCTCGCATATTTCCTCAGGAAGCGCTAAGTCTCATAGATACAATAATTGCATCTTCCTAGGGGGAATTTTAAACTACTAGAGCACCGGTGACTCGTGAGGTCAGGTTATTGATGGAACAAACTTTATAACTTAAAAATTAGCTGTTTATCATGTTTTCACGAGGGTTAAGTAATTCCATCCCAATGAAAACCTTTTAACATACTTGTTAAAAATTCAATGGAAAGTTTTTTTCTTAAAATGGACGTTGGAAGATCTTACTAAGAAAGATGAGGTGAGCCAGAAAGAAGATGAATTTCTCTTGAGGTATAGAAAAACTTAACACGTTCCCCGCGTTTCCGCGGTTAACTGTTGGTTTGGTTATGTTGTAAGTAGCAGAATGGAGAAATCGACTTTACTGCTCGAATACATTTTTATTCCACTTAAGATATATAAAAATGGAATAGCACGATAACATTTCAACAGGTATCATATCAGTTATTTTTAAAAAAAATCGCTAATCAGATGAAATATCATTCATTTATACCAGTACGTGAGTGAGCAATTAACCGACAACATGTGACCCAATACGCGCGGAACGAGTTAATTACAGCAATCGTGAAAAATAAATTGAATTTTTTCTGTAACGAATTTTCTATCTCGCTGAAAGCCGGGTGCTGAATTTTGTTGTATATTATTATTGAAAGCCGCGTGTGATCAGTCACAACGGCGCAAGCATACAAGCAACCCAACAAGATTAGATAAGATTAAAAATACTTGCACATGGGACCGATAATAATGACCATCCAGCAGGACACGTGAAAAATTGAGGGCTTTTAACAAATTTCCCGCGTTTCCGCGGCTGTTAAAGGTTAGTTTGGTTAGGTTGTAAGTGGCAGAATATGGAAATCTATTTTCCAGCTCGAATAAATTTTAATTCTTTCTAATGAAAAAGGAAAGTGCAATTGCACGATAAAATTTCACATCGTATGATGATTATTTTAAAAAATGTCGCGAAATAAATAAAATGCCGTGGATTTACACCGGCACGTAAGTGGGCAATTTACCTGTTGGTGCACATGTGGCCCAATAGGCGGGGAACCTGTTAACTTATAGATAGCCAAACCTAATTGAACATGCTATATCTTGACCAAACATGCATATCTTTTCCAAACATAACCTGTGTTAACCTAGCCTAACACAACCTTAGCATATTCCGAGCTTATCACAAGCTCACCTAGCACGTGCTAGCCTAATCCCGCGCACTATTGAAAAAAACAGGGAAAGATTTATTGAATTCAACGTCATCATCTTATCATATCTATGTTTTCATACCCAAACTTATGTTAACCTAACCATTCTGCTTCCCATTGACCCGTCGACGACAGTAGCTTAAAATTTGTTTAGCTTCAAATTTTTTTTCACGTTTTCGTATGTTAAGCAGCGACGACGAGAAATCTTTCAAATATCATAAAAAATAACTGTATACTGCGAGAAGGTTTGTCAACATAAAGAGGAAAAATACCCGGCGTATCGTATTACGTCCAACTATCATATATATGATACGAATTTCTTTAGCAGCGGCAAGAAGTTCTCGATTGTAAAATTATCGCAGGTTTAATTTTTAGTCAAGTTATTTATTGAAAACGGACATGCATAGACCGGTGCACAACCGCCAAGATAACAAATCTGAAGATATATATAACTTCAGAGATCGGTAGTGTTTTATTCAGTGTGCCTACTTCACGTGACAACAAGTTAGCAGCAGACATCAGTGGTATTATGCGCAGTGTCCACTTCACATGAGCAATGGGTCACTGAATGATATCACGGTCGAGTGACTGCTATCAGTATTGACAGACTTGTTGCAATTATTGTTTTATTGCATGCATGTGTTCGAACCTATCGAGGACAGGTATCAATATTATATTTTTCTTATGTATTATTATTAGATAAGTGTACACAACCGGTCAAAAATGACTGGATTCGATATTTTCCCTACATATCACAACTTCCAGCTGTTAAAGAGTCCTCACACATTTCCCCAGGGAGTCAATATTTAACTCAAATTCAAAGTAAATTGTAATAAGCAATGTTGAAAATATCACTCATCAACTGGATCATGCCATCATTTAGCTTCAATTAAGTATTTACGAAAATTGAGTTTGTGACTACTGGTCGGTCAGCACCATTATGAAAATCCTTTCCGTGGCCACCGGTGGCGCACGTTGCGGTCAGAGTGTGAAGAGCGTGACAGAAAGACGGACCAACCAAGCAATAACTGTGTATAAGTGTTGACACCTGGTCCATTTTATTACATAGGAGAAATTACGCATAAAAATTCATCAACTTATTTATTCATTTATTTTAGGAGACACCTGGCGTTTTATTACTTAAGGATTATTGCGTTGGCGCTCATCACTTGCATAAAAAGTTTAAAAGATGAGATATCTCATGAGATGAGCTTCATGAAATAACACCGTTACTTCCTCCTCTGCAGAAACCAAAATGCGAAGTCCTAACCACAAGTTTCTGGAGAAGAGGTCCGCTGGTAAGCCTTCTACCTAACTTTAGCAACAAACTTGTCAATCGAAGGGCATGCGATGAAATATTCGGATCTACGTACACTCGGTGAAGATATAGGTTTAATCAGCCTTCTGAATCCTGATACAAATGAAATGGTCAAACATCATGTACGCTAAGATATCCTGCTACGTTCTTGGGTCTCTATCAACCTTTATATAATAAAACGTCATGTGTCTCCTTAAATTCCTAAATACATAAATGTATTTTTTGTGAGTAGTTTTTCCTCTGTTATTGCAATGGGAATTTTATTGAACATATTAAATTGGTTGGTCCGTCTCTCTTTCACGCTCCTAAAGGATACTTAATGACCGTACCTATGATACGAGTTTCACCAATGCACAAGAACAAGAATATTGTGGATACTATTAGGATAGATATATTTTTTGTCATTCATTTCTCGTAACTTTTTACAGAAACTATTAAACCGTCATATTTGACGGGTCGTGTACACTAGAGATAAATAAAAAATCTATGGGCCTAAATCCAATATTTTACATTACAAAAGGTTGTGGTAGGCATGTGAGTTCGCATGGCTTATACCGAATGGACCATAAAAAGTAAACCCAGAATTAAATGTTAATAACCTTACAGCGAATAAAGATAATTTAATTCCGTTTTTTTTGTATTAGAGGGAAAAAATTCTCCAAAATTGTTTAGTCACATTAAAATTGGTTGTATCAGTAATGAGAAAATAATAGTTGTAAAAATTATGTATGTTGATAGTAAAAATGTTTTAAAAATGTAATTATTAACAGTTTTGAAGACAGTCTTCTTGGTTGGAGAGCTTCTTTCAGGAAATCTCTGTTCGAATTTATTTCAAACTTCCTTTAATTAAACTCTTTGTTCCCGCATAGACGTTGTTGGGGAAAATGCGTTGCTCCTTTGTTAGTTGCATAACGATGGGTTTTGTCGCTTGAAAATTTGCATTTAAAGGTAAATTTTTTGACGACTTTGACTTTATGTGCGTATACTCAGACCTGAAGCTTTGTAGTTACGATATAGATCTCTGTGAGTAATACAAGAAATGTCACTGAAATATCTTAATTCGAAGTTATTAACATTTAAGGTTGGGTTTAGTTTTTTATGGTCCGTACAGTAGAGAGGAATTAAGCTCTTCATGTCACCCGTGCAACACGCACCGAAACTGGCTATGAACGAGCTATCAAAAGTTCATCGCGACGATCTAAGGTCACTTTCTCAGCGGCGTTCTCTATGAATTCAAGTTCATTTTCCGCTTTAGATAATAGTACGTAGTAGCAATGTCCACAACTTGGATGTTTGCGAGTAATGCTCGATCACGATAATAATGCAAAAAGAAAGCAACTTAATTGGGAAAACATATGCGATCGAGCTAGAAGGCGTGAAGTGATGTGATTGATTAGATTATAATATAGTTCAAACCTGCCTATCGATAACATGGGTGTTCCCGCGAAAAAAAGGCGCGATATAATATGGAAGTAAGGAAACCGAAAAAATCCGGTTCTATGCACGCGGTGTGTCCCCGCACCTGCGCATAGGAATAGTATTATTGAAAAAAGTACGTGAAATTAACACGTTGACTTCGATGTGCTAAACAGAAGTTAAAAATTCAATTTAAATTTAAACTCAATTGTAGTAAGCAATTTGGGCCAGAATTAACTGACCCTTTTAAATTGCGAGCTGAGAAAATAGGATGCCGAAATAAACCATAAAAATGTTATTTCAAATAAACCAAAGTTTTCCTTTTACTAGCAAATTAAAAGGGTCAGTTTCTTCTAGCCCACCCTGTAGCTAACATTTACTGGATGGTGTCTTTATTTAGCTTTGAGTATTTATGAAAATTGAGTTTGTGACAACTGGTGGTCAGTCAACGACTTGAAGAAAATTCTCTCCGCGCGCACCGGTGGCTTACATCGCGACCAACGTTTTAAAAATAAGAAGAAAGTGATAGGTGCAGAAAGAAGGCAGCATTGAACTGAAAAAAGAATGTTCATAAAGAATTAAAAAACTATTCTATTTCATCAATAAGAAGTCTTACTTAATAAACCGTCAGCCCGGGGCCCCTGGGAGCGCTAATTATTCTCAGATTAGTTTCGATATTAGTTTAAGCCTCCGCAACAATTGAAGGCGTTTAAAAGAGACGAAGGAGGAAGACACCATTTAGTATCGAATTCAGGGAACGTGGAATCTACGCACACGGTGCATTGAAACAGTAAGTTGAAAAAGAAGTTCATGAAAGAAGAAAAAATTTAAGAAGAAAGCAGTAGGTGCTGAAAAACATGACAGCAGCGAACCGAATAAAGACGGTCCTTAACAAATTTAAGAACATTTTACTACAGCATAAACAAGGCCTATTTTACTCTCACCTCAATACCTCACATTTTACCCCCTGAGAGCGCTAATGCCCATAGATACAATAGTTGCATCCCCCTGAGAAGAGCGCTAATTCTCAGTGATCCTGTACAAATTTCTAGCCTTAGTTCGGCGAGCTGCCTTGTTTATTTTATTCTGCCAGCTCGCCTATTAGATTTAAGCTAGATTTAAGAACATCAGGTTAGTAAAATTATTTTCATGATTTAAAGGGCAGGATGTAGGGAACAAATTCTTGGCCCGGCAGTTTCCGTTCTTCTTAGCGACTGACAATCGATAAGAAGTATACTCAAGCGTGCGTTAGCACCGAATAATCAGACTTTTCACAAACCTCCAATCGGGCACCACCATCGGCGTAAACTGCTCATTTAATGCCATATCCTACGTAATCTACGGGGAGTACGCTGCTCCACACTTACCTGCTGGAGGCGCTTGACTTCCACGCTGCTCCACACTTACCTGCTGGAGGCGCTGGACTTCCACGCTGCGTCCACTTACCAGACTGGGTACAGGCGGACGTAAATCCACTACCAGGGGATCTACATCTCGTGGCGTTATGCCTTGAGGTGAGGAAGCTTGCCGGACTTGCCAAACCCCTAAAGTTTCCGAACCCCTGCCATTTATATCATGGAGATTTCCTTTAGGACTCGAACCATTATCACCCATTATTCTGAGCAATGTATTGATGGATCGCGTTTGATGGTGGCTCATCAAACAAACTAAAATTAATCACGTAAATTCTTTTTCAGGCAATTAAGGATCAAGTACCTGTATGTTCACTCTCATTCTTTACTTCCAGTGCTTGGAGACTCAAGGAGGGAACGGCGAGCGGCGGGCCTGGGCAGTGAGGTGGCTGCTCGTGTAGCCTGCCCCCCAACTCGTACCATTTGCCGCCAAGCGCAAAGTTCCGGCTCGATTTATAGTTCTTGGATTGTGGATTGAGTTGGAACGGCGAGCGGCGGGCCTGGGGGGTGAGGTGGCTGCTCGTGTAGCCTGCCCCCAACTCGTACCATTGCCGCCAAGCGCAAAGCTTCCACCCAATTTAAAATTCTTGATAACTTGCTCGCAGAAGCAAATAGATTTCTGAAACTGTACTTTTTCTTGATCCTTTACACGGCGATCCCAATTTATTTGCTAGATCCCGTAGTTGGGCGCCCCCTGTTGCGAGGAGATTTATCACTGAACTATACATGAGGGACGAAATATCAGTATGAAGATCATTTGAAACTAACGTCTCCAGCTTCGACCTAACAGGGGTGAATTTTATTGAGAAACAATTCCCTGTTGGAAAAACACGAAGCTCAAAGCATAGACCTTGTGGTCAGACACAATTTGTGATGAACCAAAACTCAAAGTATACAACTGAATTATACCCGTGGTCTCTTGAGTTAGGGTATTGTTTGTGGGGCTTTGTTACAGTCCAGCACAGATTAGACTTTGTACTATTACCTCAATTTCACGAGTTTGTACTTGTACTGAAATACCATTGACTGTGTCAACCTCTAAAAGCTGTATATTTTTGTAGTATTATTGTGCTAACTAGAACTTCCTCTTTCAGAATAGGAAGGCTGCTTCTGACAAGCCATTTCATCGATGGATTCATATGCATTGTCCCTCACCACCTCCAAAGTCGAGGAAGTCCCACTGGTCGCACGAGAGCTGACAAGCTTGGACACACTCTAAATACTCCAGAATAATGATTGCCTTCCACCACTCGCTCTGACCACTGAGCGGATGGACCATTTCCAAATGAAGGCTGTCTCATTGATATATATATTTATCTTCTTTATTTTTATCAGTTCTGTGCCATGCTATTTTAATTCACTGCAAAGCAACCGTTTTTTATGGTTTCTAAAGATGAAACATTCTCAACCAACTTGGAAATTTCCACGTATCTTGATAGTTTAATACTAATACCTTTAATTTGTTGTTTGAAGGTCTGATACTATCATTAATAATAATACCTAGAACTTTGGAGGAGTTAGTTTCTTCAATTTGGCTACTATCGCTCTTAGTACACGGAGAATACGAATTTCGCTCAAAAGAATCCAGAACGTACTTGTTAAAGTGACACTGACGCATATTTTAGTTGCTCACAGTCACATTGAAGCATTCGCAGTTTGCTATTTATTGTCATTTCCATTAAAGTTTGGGTTTTCATTAAGAAGAACGGAATAAAACGTGCCACTCTGAGCAAAAAGTATGAATATGAAAAGTGATGTTTATTCTACTACGACTCAGTGGTTCTTAATCTTTTTTGGCAGTTCCCCAAAATCTGTCCAAAACAACTGCCGCGACCGAACCCTTCATTACAATGAAAATTTTATCAAAATATAGGTTAACACAAAAAGGTTACACAAATCCTTAGCGACCCAATGAAATGGCTAGGCGAGCCAACTTTGGGTCGCGACCCAGGGGTTAAGAACCCCAGTTAACTACGTTGTTGATGAAGATTAAGAATAGGAGAGGTCCCAGATCAGCTTCTTATGGAAAATGGAGGTGCTTTCAACTAGATACGTACAATTTAACCCGTCTTCTGGAGCACTATTTTGAATTAAGAAATGAAATATTTTTCACTTGAAAAAGTACAGGTACGTGATGCAAAATCCTAATCCTAAGATACGTATCAATGAAAAGTATATAACACAACACCTTTTATTCATTAATGAATATGATAGTAAAAAAGGAATTTTGTTCAATACAAATGGTACTCAAGCGAGCTAATTTAAAATTTTGTTTTTGTGTGTCTGTAATTTGGTTAAATGTCAAGCTTTTAACTTATTATCAAATGATCGTAGGATAAACACAATATCCAAGTATGACTTTAGCATTCATAAAATTCAAATTGAAGAGGACTCCGTCAGCATGCACATGTTGGACGAGCATGCCTCTGTTCAAAAACCTGACCGTTATCGCACGCCTTCTAGTTAGGCCTAATTCTGGCGAAAATTCTCAAATCTTACATTTTTCAAGTCGACATACGCTAAAATTACAAGTTTCTTCTAAGTCGTGCTTGTCACAGAATGGATTTGTTTTCAGCGAGAGCTCGCAGAAACCGCCAAATGGAAAAACAATCCTCCCTGTGGTCTGCTTTCCAAGTTTACTAGAGCTAAACTTCATTTAAGGTTGCTGCAGGAAACCGACAATGGTGCAGCTCACCCGAGACTAAATGGAATACTTCTGGGAACTAAAACGTATAAAAAAAGTTTCCACTGTGATCAAACAACACGCATGACTGACTGCCTCCCACCAGGGTAAATTAACGCTGGATTTTAAGGCGCTCGTTATCATGCAATAGCTCACCTTTAATGGAAGCAGCGATAAGAATAGAACCAATAAAAGCATTAGTCTCCGTCAGACCTACTTAATGCTACAGCATTTCTTCCAGTATACGATTTTCTCTCGATTTAACCCTCTACTCCCCAGCGTCCTTTCTGAAGGACATTAAGAGATCACTAACGTTGTTCTTATATTCTAAATGTTTCGATGAAAAGTTTGCATTTACTGAGTTTCATGGATAATAATTTAAGAGAAATTACCGCAATACTCCGTTCAAGAGCCTAAAAATTGTTTTTCGTTACATTGTTACGTTTTGTTATTGATGAACGTGTATGAACACAAGCTCTCACAAATAGTAGAACTAATGAACCTAATTTGTAGCCATTTACCTTTGAGTATGTTTGGAAAATCCACACATAAGTCGCAAGATGTTCCTAATTCAGTAAGATCACTCACATCACGGTTGAAATGTTGTCCACGGGGAGGTTCAGGTAACTCTAGATTCACGCATATCATCTAATAAGAGGGACGTGCGTCGCACACGAAGTATGACAGACTATGTTTTTCGGGGTTCTTGCTAGGAATACAAATGGGAGGAATGAATAAATACAATACTAGATTGTACGACATGTGTTTTAAGTTGCTCTGAACACTTTAACCGCAATTGGACTGAAGTTCAATATCCAACTCAATAAACTGAAGTTCAATATCCAACTCAATAAACTGAAGTTCAATATCCAACTCAATAAACTGGAGTTCAATATCCAACTCAATAAACTGAAGTTCAATATCCAACTCAAATTTAAAGTCAGTTATAGTAAGCAATTTTTGAAAATTGCAGGCTGGATCATGATCTCATTAAGCTTTGAGTTTTCACGAAAATTGGGTTTGTGCCTACTGGTCGGACAGCAGCATAATGAAAATCTCCTCTGTGGTCGTCGGTGGCGCACGTTGCGGTCAGTGTTAAGGGACTGCGCATAAACAGGAAAAACTCTAAGTCTTTTGGCAAATTTTGTTTTGTCAACGCGAACATCAAGTGAGCAAAATTTTCCGCGAAGAAATACTCAGACCAGCTGGCTACCCACAAACTGTGCACTTGATTACGAAACACTTAGCACACGAAAACCTTGGAATGTTATTCGGTACGCGCTAACTAACAACTCAACAGAAAATATTTTCGCATGACTTGAAACGTATACAAATATTTCCCAGTTCGGTAACTATGAAAAATTGACGATGAAGTCGTTAATAATAAATTGATGGAAAAATGAAATTGAGCATACCATATTCAAGAAAAATGAGTAGACGTAAAAATTAAATGTTTAGCTTAATAATGCATTCTTCCAAAATCACAACACTGCAGTAACAAAGCACACACAATACTTGTGAGCCGAGATCGGTTTTATCGAAAGAATCACCTGTACGAAGATAATTTTATTCGTTAGTCGGTGGAATCACATATTAATTTTAAAGTTTCGGGTAACGTGAGAGAAAGATACAACCTCGTAATCTAACCTAATAATCCCCGTTGTGTGTTTATTTATATATTAGTTTCGTGTCCGCTTCTTAAGAAACATAGGATGTCTGAGTGTGCGGTACCATGGATACCGAACATCTCAGTGTAACATTGAAAGATGGCCTTAGCCTACATGCATTGATATGTTTGATATTTTATCAGGATAGCTTCGGTTAGGATAGGTTAAGACAGGAAAGGTTGAGTAATGTTGACGGAATTTTTTCACGGGTCCACCTCTAGCTTTACGATGACATTGTCCATAGAATTTCCACGGGTCCTGCTACTCCCTAAAAATACCCTTGGTTTATTTGTTTGGAGTCCGCTTCTTCCATTTCTCTGTCACGCTCATAAAGATAGCGATAATGACCGTATCTGTGATACGAGTTTCACCAGTTGCGCAAGTACAACAATATTTTTCATCATGGGTACTGTTATGATAAATATATTTGTTGGTCATCCACGTCTGGAAAATTTGTTCAAGAAAGGTATTGAATCCCGTCATTTTTGGCGGGCCGTGCATAAAATTTGACTCAATACCAGACGATTTTGTTGAGAAGCGAGATCAAGTTAGCTTTGTACTCGTGTCTCAAAGATTACACCATATGTTCGTATTTAATCAGGTAAATATGTTGTCGTGGGTTCAGTACCGTAAAATTAGGCTGCCGGTTTTTCCGTAATCACGCAATGCATTTGTACAAAATCTACATTATTCGTTCTTTGCTTGTTATTTAAAAATCAAATTATATACCATCAACCGGAAAATGCATCAAAACGTTATTTTGCCCAGTAATTCATAAAGTTGAAACGGAACCGAAAAAAATCATGAGTAGAAAGTTTATTCTTTCCCAACTCCCTATGTAAATGAAATTCATTTTTAAGCAGTGGTGCAGCCAGCCGAAAATTTCGGGTTGGGTGTCTAGGATTCCCGACAAATAATTACGGAGAGGGGGGGGGGCGGACATTAATTGACAGCAATCGTGTTATTCTGTTACTTAAGATCGGCGACTGAAACTGGCCCCCAGCTCAACATTTCGGGAGGGGGAGGGGGTGGGGGGCATGGCCCCCGGGGCTCCCCCCCTGGCTGCGCTACGACACTACGACACGACACGGATTCACTTGAAACTTATAATTCAATGTTTAAAAACTTGAAAACAATTTAAAACAAAGAAGTTGAAAAAAATGCTGAAAAAACGTTAAAAACTTGAGGTAAATCTGAAGGACTTGACAGTTGTCGATTTTCCACTTTTTGGTGCCTGAACCTAATTAATTGAATCAAAATAAACAAGTTTTCTTCTATGCACTTTTCGTCTCAAATGAGTATTTTACGATTTATAGCGGTAAGTTTAGTTTCGTTATTGATGACGAATGCGCTCGAATAAACAGCTACTCATCGATTTTCGAATTTTTGTTGCTTGAAACATGGTAATAACATCGAAATAAACAACTTTTATTCTATACACTTTTTTCGCCAAATGAGTATTTAACGAGGTATAGCGGTAGGTTTGGTTTCGTCTTTCAAGACAGAGCGCTGGAAGCGAGACGCCATTGCAGTATTGCCATACAACTCGATCAAAGAATTTCTTTCCGCTTCAAAGACTGGAGTTGCGGTAAGTCATTGACCGCTATAACTAATAAAATACTCATTTGAGACAAAAAGTGCATAGAAGAAAACTTGTTTATTTCGATCTAATTAACTATGCTAAGGCATCGAAATTTACAAAATCGACAACTGTCATCTCCTTCAGATTTACCAAACAGTTAATTCGAGCAAGATTAATTGATAATATAAGGCTAGAATTCATCTCAATTGAATTGTTAACTCTTAGAGTGGTTCCTTAGATCTATTAAACTGAGAATTGGCTGTATACTCAAAAATATTCCAAGAATTATTTACTACGCACGCACAACCTGACGGAAGTTACAGCTCAAAGTCAACGTTAGGAAACTGCCATAGTTATGAGCGAAAAATAAATGAACTAGGATATCATTCGGTACTTACTTTTCGAAGATTACGTCGAAGTTAGGTAAACTTCAAATCTTGCGCTTGAACTTGAGTTTTCATTTGATTTCAAGCAACGAAGATTCTGTCCCTCAAATGTTTGGACATTCAGCATTGATAAAAAGTCCTTTAAACCAGGTTAGGTTTCAGGCCCAACGCATGGAAAATTGAGTAAATTATTCGATTTATTCAGTTTGCATTAGCAAAGGTTTGAAGCGAAACTAGTATCATTTGGACGTATTCAAGAACTTTGCTGTTAGATCACTGAACGCCGAAAGCATTAGGGGCCTCCGGAAGACTAAACTAGATTTTCCAGTATCACTGCCACTGAATTTTTAAAATTTAACTTTCAGTTTGGTCATTTTTCGGTCTTGTCATTCATGTTAAGGCATTTGATATCAGTGAAGGGACAAAAATGACGTTACCTCATCAATAGACTCTATTCACAAGCAGAACGCAGACGAGTGTAGTCTTGAAATTAGACATGCAAAGAGAGTTCACTGAAACTATTTGTCACACTTGAACACTTTTAGCTTGCAAGTTTCTTCATTTTCATCTTCAGCTTTTTGCGTCACTTAAAAGGCTTTTGAAGCGCCCACTGCTAGCTAGTGACAGAGGTGGTGCACGTTTTCAAAATTTTGAACCGGTTGCACATAGGTGAAGCCTACTTGCTAGCACTGTCCGCACTGTCACCTCGCGCCGCTCGCGGAGATTCCAACTTCGAATTAGAAGTTGATCATCTGTTGACTGGGACAGCTTATATTGCAAAGCCCAATAATTTTGTGAGGCGAAATATATCCTGAAATTATTTTAGATGATGCAAAACTTGTAGCCTTCTTATTTCTTTCAATTAAAATTAAAGTGTAAAATAATGAAACATGTAACATTTTCTGACAAAAAAGTGACGATGCATTTCTTATCGTTTAGGCCCTCCTAGCTCTATTGGTGATGTGCCTGAATTCACACAAGTATTCACTCACCGTTTAAATAAAAACAAGTGGGTCATCCTCATAGGAAAAAATTGGTACAGAAAACCATGTGACATGTATAATTATAAGCAGTAAATCTATCGATAGCTGATCTACTTTTAGTTTTGGAGAAAAGAATGAAATGACGAAAGAAAGAAAAGGAAAACAGTTTATATAAAAAAATCAGTAAAAATATAAAAACATTAGATTTTAATTTTTCAACTCGAAGAACTATGACGTTCTAATATCACGAAAAGGAAAACGCTGAGACGTTGTTACAAAAATGCTTTGAAGGACGTAGCCTGCAAGTTGATACATGAGACTACATTATTGTAGTCAATGTTGTTGAGAGTATAATGAGTAAAAATAAAAAATTTTACTAATGAAACGAAAGTTTTACACGTTAGGGATTTGATCCTAGCAATATAGCGTGCACTAATAGGAGTAAACTTGCTTACCGCATGACTAATGTAAAAATATGATGTCCAAATAATACCACCACAATTGATTTTCTAGTTATGGAAAAGGGCTAGCCAACATAACTTACAAAACGCATTGCACTCGGTGGAGCCCGGTAAATTGCTGATTTGGGAATGAAATAAAAAATAATGAACACTTAGAAACTAAAATTTGTAATTTTTCAAATTGGGCAATAATGGGAGTTCCTAATTACAGTGTTTTAAACAGTGTCTCCGGCAAATGACTACCTTCACAATCCACCCACAGCTGCATAGGTGTTCTAAAATTCTCATGCGCTCTTTGCCGCATATCTTCTGGTATTCTTGCAATTTTAGCCTCAAAATGTTCAGTAGGTCTTCCAGGGTGCTGGGATGGTTGCAATCAATACACCTGGAACCACTATAAATATCAGTGTTCTGGCACAATAGGACTACGAGTAGTCTTCTCTAGTGCGTGTATTTTGCATCTTCAATATTGCTGTCTTCGCTTTGCAGTGATTGTCTCGCACTTTCTGAGTGTTTCTAATACATGCAATTTTGAAAATTAAATCTAAAGTGCGTGATTGTAAAGACGTTTTAACACTCTTTAATGGCCATAGGGTACATATATCTTTATACCACGGCGTGAAGCGTGGTCTAACGTAAAGTGGAGCTGTAGCTGTGATGTTTCAGTTGGTAAGTTTTGTGGGGTAATGCAAACATATATGGACGTACACCACTTACAAATTTATCATACCCAATTATACGTACATCTGAGAACCGGGAGAAACGAATTTCAGTACAAAATATTACAGGATTTTTACAGCTGTTGTAAGAAGCGTTACCCTAAACTTTAAGCCTGAAAAAATGACTGGTACTCCTAATAAACGAGCTCAGATTCCGATACCTATTGTTTAAATTGAATGCAGATATTTTACTGGTATTAAATTCTTACTTTTCATATTTATACCACAATGCAATTTATTATTTGCCTATTATTACACTTGAAGAAGGAAGAAGAAAGAAACAGTTAATTTCCAAAAATTTGGCACATATATAGTACTCGTATTACAACACACTGGATTTTTCGAATTAAAATACTCAGGGCACCTCGAGGATTTCTATAAATGCATTTATATTTTATCACTACAAGATAGAGAAAACGTTATTTTACAGGGTGGCCCATAAGTAAGGTACCTTTTAAAAATTATTTTATCTCTAAAACTAAAAATTGTAAAGAAATTTGGTTAATTCAGACTGAAAGAAGAAATTTCAAAGTTTAGTTGACGCTTTGGGTCGATCAGCAACACGCGTTGCAACAAACTGAATTGAAGCACCAGTTCGTATGGTCCGTGTCCTGCTGTCTGTTGTCCCAGTTTCTCTAAATTTCTATACCAGTTTTTTATGCAGTTACAAAGGCCCCGACGTTGTTGGCCCTCAATTTCAATTTCTTCGAAGGACTTCTTTCAATGCAATCAGTATTCCTGTAATTCCTCTGAACTGGAATTACATGAACGAACAAGTACATCGGAAGTAAAGTTCCTCTATTTTGCTCGTTGCTTCATTGAGTAGCGATTCATTTTGAGGGGTGGATTTTATGAATTTTTTGGGCAGTATGTTGCTATTGTTTGTAGACTTGACACACTAATAAAAACTTTGAAATCTCCTCACCCATTCTGAATTAACCAAATCTCTTCACCATTTGCTATAGCTATAATAATTTTAAAAAAAGGTACCTTACCTACGGGCCAACCTTTATTTTCCACAATCAGGACCTTTTTATCTGAGAGATTAGCTTCAAAAGTCATGTAAAATTTGAACCGCTCGTTCATATTGTCGAGTGTTGTTGTCTCTCGTTGTTGACGATGGAGATAATTAGAAAAGCTCATTCTTACGCAGTTTGAAATCAAGGAGATCCAGCGTTACAAAAGCGAGTTCGCGGGGCGAGGGATGAATACAAATTTGCTGACTAAGACCCAAGCCACTATTGTGTTGCAGAAATGTTAATTTTTCATAGACATTAACCAGTAACGAGACTCAAAGGGATGTAAGCAAGGAAGTATGAATCAGCTACTAATTTCAGAGCACAGGGAATCATTTTCCCGATGAATTAACACATTCGGTAAGAATAGCTGAAAACAAATGATCCCATTAACTAAAGCCGCCTCTGCATTAAATGTTCTTTTAAAATCTTGTATTCCAGGTATCCTATCAGTGAAGATAATTTAGAGGTCTCTCGTCAAACGTGAAGTGGAAGTAATAATGGCTGAGTGAGAAAATATAACTCACTGATATAAGACTAATTCGGAGAACGTATAACATGCTTTTTTGAAATTAGGTGGCTTATATCCGAAATACTGAGACAGACTCGGTGGTCGTGGCAGTGCATTATAAAGTGCTTTTCGGGTGGTTAAGTTAGACCGTAATAAAGGCCATTACTGTCGTTGGCCCGCACTTTTTTCTAGTTAGCAGCGAGCAGTAGTAGCACCCAGGTGTTAATAGAAAAAACTGAGGTGGTGCTGGTAATATGATAAAGCGCGAGATATATTCCTGCAATTTTTGCTCATGTAAGTCCGTGGGGTTATTATCGCAGAAACAAGGTGATGAAAAACTACTTTCAGCCATGAATGCATACAAGGGACCAAGTGCTGGTAAGATCGTCGCTATTTTTTCATAAATGAAACACTCGATGTTTGTACGCGCCCGTAATGTTTTGCGTGCAGTCCCAGCCGTTCGATTTTACGCGTATTTCTGCTTGTTGTAAACAAGCACTCCAAAATTTGTTAAAAATACATGTTGAAAGACTGAAATGTTGAATCTTTCAATCATTCTTTTTCCATGCGTCTGCACGCCGTGGTTTTTTTTTTGTCATTTTAAGTACTGGAAGACCTGGTGAACAAGTGCGATTTCTGGTCCAGTAATTCATCCTTCTAGATATATTGCTGATTAATGAGCGAAGGTGTCCGATGACGCTAATTTACTGAATGCATTGCTGCTTAGAAGTTCTATCGCTCGGAGCAAACATTCATAAAGAACGGCATGCACTGATGATAACCTTCCTTCGCTAACGAAGGTCAGATTAGATTAGATTATTAGTTAGTTTAAGCCTCCCTATTCTCGACAAATGAGATCCAAAGAGAGGAAGGAAGAAGGCACCATTTAGTATGGAGTTAGGGAACGCGGAATCTATGCAGAAAGGGCATAGAAACAGTAAGATGAGAAAGAAGTTCATGAAACAAGATCAAAGTTGAAGAAGAAAGTAGTAGGTGCTGAAAAAACAGGACAGCAGTGAATTGAAAAAAGATGGTCCATAACAAAATAAAAATCTTTGTTATTTTAACAAAACGAAAGCCTGCCTAACCTTTAGCTCGGGCCTTCACTTTGTCCCCTTGGGAGCGCTAATTCTCATAGATGCAATAGTTGTATCCCCCTGAGGGGTAACGAAGGTCATCACAATTCTTATCATGTTCTTATTTTCAACAAAACCACTATTAATTAGTTACTGAATATAGCCCAGAATAGTAATGAAATGAAATGCATCGCAAAATTTGGTTTATCATGAATACAGAGGAACTTTTGATAACGCTTCTATCAATATACTTCCAACTATGAACATATTAGCATCACATAGTCTACAGCAAGTAAACATGAAAGCTAAATTTTAAATTAACGTCAGAAAAATCACACTAGGTTATTTCATCAATTCATAAGTTAAACTCTCCATCTATTCAGAATTTAAATTATGACGCTCCACCCTACAATAAAACTGGGTTACTCAATATAGGAAATTGATCTATCCTTTGAAATTAAAAAATCTCTGTAAATGAGTATTTCTTTATACATTATACCCTCAGCACTGATGATGCTCTCCCCTTATGGGATACAACTGTCGTGTCTAAGGGAATAAGCGATCTCTGGCTGAAGATATGAGGTATGTAGCTGAAAATTAGGTAGACCTTCAGTGCGTTTTCTTTTTGTTATAAAGCCACTTTTTTCAGTTCATTGCTGTAGTTATTTCAGCACCAATTACTTCTTTTTCCAGCTCTCATCTTCTTTCATAAACTTTTTTTAACACGCAGGGTGTGGAGACACACCTTGGACATATATTCCCAGTTTCCTTAATTCCATGTAGAATGGTGCGTTCCTCGATCCTTCCGCTCTCGGGAACACTTTGCTATGCTTAGAGATACTTAAACTAAATTATCATTTATTATTAATATTCGCTTGTAAAATTCACGCTATTATTTATTGAAATATTTGAAATGAAATGAGCCAACCAACTACCAATTAAACAGACATAAGAGACTTCTTGACGTCTTTTGAAGCATTCTATTCTTATAATTTTTCTCTAGATCATGCAGTCCACCTAAAGCACATTTGCGATGTATCATCATAATTTGTCCCATTGTGAGTCAGGGTCATAGAATTTCCAATGAAAAACAACTAATCTTTGAGAGAACATTCAATATGAGGCCTTCTACACGAAACAAAGTCCACATCTAATCAAGCCAAAAGTCCTGCGATGATGTCAAGTCAATGAACCAGTTTAGAGACTTCTTGAATGAAGTCACTCGCTTCAGTATGCACCAGAGTTCTTCATCGTTGTAGGACAAGCTGTGTTCGCGCTTTTCTCAATCGTTTGGCCACAAAAATTTCCTCGTAGGAAGAGAGCAAGAGCACCTCCACACAATCTTTTACAAATGCAGCATCGTCAGCCGAAATGTTAGGGCCAAACAAATTGTTTCCCTAACCGTTGAAGTGAATGCATTAAAAATATAATTCAGATCATCAAGATAAAACCACACTTTGACAAATTACAGCATCCATCAACGAGAACACATTCTTTTGGCGATTTTTTTGAACTTTGTATAACGTTTTAGTATCCAATTCACCTACATACATACACAGAAGATATGATTGACTCTAGCTTCCCTCATTTACGAGGGAAGCACAAGAATAATTCGGGAATACTTAGTGAATGAATAACTCAACAGCACAAGAATAATCCGCAGCTGAATAATATTTTCTAGCAAAAAGACTTGAAAGATTCGTCAAAATATTAAATTTCTTGGCATTTACTTTACAAGTCGCGCCATCAATGCAGTTGTTATAATTCAGGCCTGGACGAACCACCTTAAAAAAGTGAGAATATGAGCCCAATCTAATGAGTGGATTAAGAAGCTTACTCAGTGCTATTCTGATCGTACTTTCGCAGTTGAAAGATCAAGAGGAGAGCACAATGTTTTTTCCACAGTCCCAGTCAACTCACATTCTTCATAACTCTCTTTCAAAGAAAATACACAAAAATTTATCATCACACCTAGAAATCTTTGGGATTTTTTTTTTCCTTGAGAAATATTTGTTCCCGGTCGTTTACTTTTGCAGGAGAAGCAGAACGAGGTGGTGGCTTCACGGTTTGCAAACATGAAACAAGCATATTAAAAACGCGCCATGATCGTTGTTTTAATTAATCCCTCTGGTAACTTGACCGTGAGTGTATTTGGAAGCCGTTTTTTCACTAACAAAAAAATTTGGATGATCTAAAACAAAATCCTAACGAGACAACATAGCCGACCTCTTCGACTTCATCGCTTCTATGTATTTCAAGTATTTTAAATGAACAGCATTGGTTCCTGCCATTATATTGCTTTTGAAGTGCATGACACGACACTTGGGCTTATTAGTTGAATACTCATAATAACAAAAATATAATAAAATTTAACAAAGAAAGAAACAACTTCAACTTATTCGTTTAAAAAAAAGCCTCTTTATATAAAAAGAGAACACAGCTGCCTCACACTTTAGAAGAATGAAAATACTCCGTTCATGAGAGACCTAAACTACGGACTACAAATCAGCATGAGCTCAGTAATAACTTTTTAAAGCTCATAAAATTCCTCAAGTTCTATATGGCGACACGCACAGAAGTGACATTTCTAACCGTTTTCCAACACATTTTTAGTAAATGATACAAGGAATCGGACTCAGGAATTTATTAAACGCTGTCTTGGTGAACTTAGCGTTTGTTCTTGGGAGCCCTTTTGAAGGGTTTGGCAGTGACTTCGTGCGGGCCCTCAAAATCTGCCTCCGTGAGCCTCTCGTAGCCAGGCCGCTTCACAACCTTGCGGCAGGAGTTGATCTCACTCTTGCGGTGGTATACTCTGCGGGAAAACAATAGATGATGCTTCTTTGCATAAAATAACGTAACAATAAAATGAAATCAAAATTCAACTATGTATAATAAATACTATCATTCATAATAATTCAATAAAAATTACATGAAATAAATGAAATGTATAACAATAACATGAAATAACTATCCTCTGTGACTAATATGAAATTAGTCCCGATGGATAGATCTATGAAAATTTTGACTTCAGAAACGAAAATAAAGTCAAAGTTCTTTCATCATAATCTCTTGAACTTGATTCAAACACATAAATCTTATTATGAAGCATTAAATATTGATAATTGCTATTAAATATAAGGAATCCTGTCAATAAAATTTCATAGCTTATACTGAACATGGAAAAAAGGTCTCAAACTCCATGATGCGTTAATTATTAAATGCCATCTCACAACACTTATCAGAAGGTAGAAATGTACATAACAAAAAGTTAGACACTGCAGGCTATAGCAAAACAAACTACACACCACACTTAGAATGTCACTAAGTGCGGCATAGAACTGACTGCAGTCTATAGCAAAACAAACTACACACCACACTTAGAATGTCACTAAGTGCGGCATAGAACTGACTGCAGTCTATAGCAAAACAAACTACACACCACACTTAGAATGTCACTAAGTGCGGCATAGAACTGACTGCAGTCTATAGCAAAACAAACTGCACACCACACTTAGAATATCACTAAGTGCGGCATAGAACTGACTGCAGTCTATAGCAAAACAAACTACACACCACACTTAGAATGTCACTAAGTGCGGCATAGAACTGACTGCAGTCTATAGCAAAACAAACTACACACCACACTTAGAATGTCACTAAGTGCGGCATAGAACTGACTGCAGTCTATAGCAAAACAAACTACACACCACACTTAGAATGTCACTAAGTGCGGCATAGAACTGACTGCAGTCTATAGCAAAACAAACTGCACACCACACTTAGAATATCACTAAGCGCGGCGCAGAACTGACTGCAGTCAATAGCAAAACAAACTGCACACCACATTTAGATTATCACTAAGCGGGGCGCAAAACTGACCGAGTGCGGGCGTTGGAGTAGAGGAGGCCGCGCCTGTAGAGGTGCGTGTAGCGGTCCAGCAGCGGGTTGCTGGTCGTGTGCACCGAGCGCAGGTTGCTGCGCAGCTCTGAGCTCAGCGCCACCTCCACGTCTCTCTTCTCCTCGAACCTGCGCATGATTCATCAGCATCATAAAACAGGTAAAACATAAAAGTGATTCAAGTGATGAAAAGTTGGCAGTCTACTAGAACAAAGTTAACCACGCTCAAAATATCACGGCAAAACCACACTCAAAATATCACGGACAAAACCACACTCAAAATATCACGGACAAAACCACACTCAAAATATCAAGGACAAAACCACACTCAAAATATCACGGACAAAACCACACTCAAAATATCACGGACAAAGATTATAAGTTAGTTTAAGCCTCCCTAACCGCTGCAAAAAAAAAGAGCGTATCGAAGAGAGGAAGGAGGAAGGCGCCATTTAGTATGGAGATAGGAAAATGAGGAATCTATGCAGAAAGGGCATAGAAACATTAAGATGGGAAAGAAGTTCATGAAATAAGATAAAAGTTGAAGAAGAAAGTCAGAGGTACTGAAAAACAGGACAGTAGTGAACCGAAAAAAGGTGGTCCTTAACATAACAAAAAACATTTTATTTTAACAAAAAGAAGGCCTACCTAACTCAGCTCGGGCCCTCACATTTTTCCCCTGGGAGATATCACGGACAAAACCACACTCATAATATCACGGACAGAACCCCACTCAAAATATCACGAACAGCAAAAAATGGCAAGGTTCAGAGGCAGTGTACTGTATCGAAGAGGTAAAATGAGTCAGCTAAGCTAATGAAGCCATGTTTTCAATCATCAATTTTAATGAAAAAAATTGTGCATTTCTAAAAAAATTAGTACATCAGATGAAACTCAACACATAACGTTCTAAAAAAAATCTTAAAACACTGGTTCTTACCTATATACGAGTTCTATACTGGTTCTTACCTTGTACACGTTAAACATCAACGTAATTCACAACTGATTAGGAATGTCTAGGTAAATTTAAACTGTTTTGTCTGTTTTCACCATTATTTCTTGAAATACGATCTTCAATACAGGACATTTCCTAAAATTGATCAAGTTCATAAAAAACAGATGCGAGTTACTAAGCGAAATTAGTTATTTCTATTGAAAACCATTGTAGAGCAATCTATAAAAATTAAGTGCAATTGTTAAATTCAGTTACCAACAACATAACAAACCCGAAATAATGCATAAAGTCAAATAACTTCAATAATGTAGTAATTCTGGATTATTATATTATTTTTCTTATATTATTTAATCTTTATTTATGCATTAGGTATTCATCAAAAGAAAAATACTTTTCCGTAGGTCAGACTGGCATTCACTGAGGAAGCTCTATTAACAGTGATACTAAGACTACACTAAGTAGACAACCAAAATACAAGTGAACTTCATCTTTTTAACCAGCAAGTTTAAAGCAAGAAATATCTTTCACAAAATCAATAATGGAGTGTCCCCTTCTAGTATACGTCATCGTAAACACGTACTGTAAGGACAGAAGCATTTAGTTCAAGATTGGGGAGAAAATTGTGCTGCCTCTCCCATGAACAACAAAAATACAGATCATTGGTAAAATCCTATCCACTGAAGTCGCCCTCACAACAGGAAATAATAATGGCAGTAACTTTTTATTACCACCAACATTTTCTTGCCACTAGCTCTACCTGAGCTACAGTTCAAGAGAATTAATAGATTGACGGATAATGCAAAGATAATATTAACAAACACGTTATAGTTTTGCAATATCAGGCTTTCAATAGATTTTTTCCTGACCTCATGTACACATCCTCAGCATTGACCACATGTGGCGCCAGATTAACAATGCATGCACATTGCTTAAATAAGACACAATTAGCAGAAGTTAATGAAAATCATATCCATAAAACCAACAGATATACACATTCATAACGCGAAATCCAACAATGCCTACCAAGTGAACACATTTCAACTTAATAGTAGATCTTAATATCTTAAGAGACTTTCAACTTACGTTTTGGGAGGTCTGAAAACCTTCTTCCTCTGCGCCTGAATTCTCTCGTCAACAAGACGCTTCTTAATCTTCTCAGCCTCGTCCAGCTCCCGATTGATTTCTTTTAGTCTGCAATGCAAAGAGCACAAAAATATTATACACCCACTATGGTAATACGCAATTTGTCGTTAGCTTAGCTGGTCTCTCCACCTTGTCACGCTCTGCAAAGTGGACACATTGTCAATACATGACTGCATCTTCCCGTTTTTGTATTACAATTCAGTCATATAGATAGAAATTCATTGGACATCTATCGTAAGACATAAATACACGAATCGAAATAGAGGAAAGAATGGATACTCGTCTCAACACTTTGACTGCAGCAGGTAAAACTGAAGTTCCATATTCAACTAAAATTTAAAGTCAACTGTAGTAAGCAATTTTGGAAATAGAAAACATTAACAGGATCATGCCTTCTTTTATCTTTGATTGAATATTTATTAAAATTGACTTTGTGACTACTGATCAGTGAGCAGCATTGTGAAAATTTTCTGTGTACCACCAGTGGCTCACGACGCAGTCAAAGTGTGAGAATATTTACATGAGAATATTCCTGCCACTCAGAAACGACGCTGTCATTTTCAAAGGCACGGTTACACCAATATAGCAATGAGTATCATGTTAGTAGTATGTTGAAAGTTCAAACTGCGTGCTAAACAATTAAACATTATTTTCTCTCAAATATCATATAAAAATGAAGCGACCTAAAGACGGCATTCTCGCGCTTCTTCTTGTCTTTGATGCTCCTGGCCTGGCGCAGCGCCTCCTGGTGGCGGCGGTACTTGAGCCGCTGTGAGTGCGTGCGGCGCTCCCTCTTGCGCCCCGCCGCCGGCACCGCGCTCTCCTCGTCTTCCATCGGCTCCTGCGGTACACCATGTCATGTACTTGCATGCTGCTATTGACGGCAATTTTAAGGTAATGTAGTCAGTCACGTAAGTATAATAGGAATTATCATCTATCAGCTCCTGCGATACACAATATCATGTCCTGGGAAGCTTCTATTGCAAGCAATGGTAAGGTAATGAAGTTAATCAAATTTATTGGCTCCACAATACAAAACATCACGTATGTACTTGGAGGCTGCAATTTTTGGAAATTGCGAGGTAACATAGTCAATCAGGTGTATTGACTCCTACAATTCACAATATCACACACATGCAAGCTGCAATTTCCTTCAATTCTAAGGTAACGTAGTCAATCAGGCGTATTGGTTCATACAATACACAATATCACTTACTTGGAAGCTGCAATTTTGGGCAAATGTAAGGGAATATAGCCAATCACATGGCTAAAGTTAAAGTTATTGCTCAACGATTCCTGCATTGCATGATTTTATGCACTTGAAGTTGCAATTTCTGGTAATTAGGGTGATATGGTCTATAATGTGAGTATTTTTAGAATTATCGTTCATCGATCCATGCAATACACAATCACACATACTTGGAAGCTGCAATATCAGGAAATCACAACCAACTCAATCACGTGTGTAAAGTTAGAGCGCATTATCACTCAGATTTTACAGAATTTCAACTGTATCATCACGTAGGAAGAAGCAGGGTTAGCTTGAGGTGCTCACCAAATACATACGAGACTAAATCGTGAGTATATGTAAATGAAAAGATTTTATCAAAAGATAGTAAAAAAAATCGACTCCCATGCAAAATGCAGCATAACAATTTCGTACATGCACCAAGACAAGAAAGCAGACCAATATGAGCCACACCTTCCCACACAATTTAACACTATCATTTTTGAGAAGTCACATCGGACACATTTAGACACACGGAACTTCCAAGAGACATTAAAAAATTAATAATGGATTGATTGAAGTGCACACCTTTCACATGTTGGAACCATTTGGCAACTTATTAGATATAGTTTCTCAAACAATTCAACAACTCAGCGCTAAATGCAATATTTTGAATGATACTGTTGCAATAAAATTAAGAGTAATATTCAAAACGCAATTACCCACAACTGCTACATGCCACGGCCCCAAAAACATCATCAGAACAAGAGGCAACCCAAGCGGCAACCACAAAGGCACACTAGTGTAACCACAAGGGCACACTAGTGGCAACCACAAGGGCACACTAGTGGCAACCACAAGGGCACACTAGTGGCAACCACAAGGGCACACTAGTGGCAACCACAAGAGCCCACTAGTGGCAACCACAAGGGCACACTAGTGGCAACCACAAGGGCACACTAGTGGTAACCACAAGGGCACACAAGAGGACACGACAAATGCATTCTAGTGGCAACTCTCAGATCCCAACTAGGCACACTGGGCAACCACAAGCACACACTAGAGGCAAGATTAACACGAAGAGCAGAGGCGCCTCCTCTCACCTCCTTGATGGCAGGCATGTTGGGATGATCAGGTTCCATATCCTTGATCGTCTCGATATCAGTCACGATTTCGCCGCCCTGGCCAAGGAAGAGAAATTTAACAATGCAGTTCAGACATTTTGAAAACTCGGAATTATGAAAATACAAACCAACAGCTATTTGATTACAACATAGAGATGACCATGCTCAGAAAATGTAAGGTTAACTATGTAAAAAAAACCGTAGACGCTCGGAAAAAAAGGTGTGTAGAGCAAGGATCGGAGAGACACTTACTATAGGGAAGTCGCAGGTGCGCATGTCGTTGGTGAACTTGGCCTGTTTGGAGCGGATCAGCTCGGACTTGACGGCCTTGGTCAGCAAGTTCTGGTGGCTCTTAAGGTCCGGATTGTATGATAGACCTTGGGAAGAACAAAAATTCAGTTAGTGAGCAACAATCATATGACATGATCATGTAAAAATACACCACATGAATGAACAGTTGATGAAAATTTGTGTTTATTTTGCAGATTAGGTATTGACAATGACCTATGAGTACGTTTAAATTATTTCTTTGAATTTGTGTTGTTAACAACTTCATTATATGTTCAGAAGTTAGCAATAAAGCAGTCAAAAAGCTCATCAATATACGATCGTGACTGATAAGACTGACAATGGAATGCATATTCTCAGTATATAGAATAGGAAATATTCTAATCTTAAAATTCTCCATTGGCTACACCTAGATGAAATTGAAGCACCTCCATCAGATAACATACATACATTTTGAGTAATGATAGGAACAAAACTTTTGAATACATACTACTAACACAGACCAAATTCAAATATATAAACTAATCTTACAGATTTGAATGTCAATAAGATGAGTATGTATTATCCTTTGTTTAACCACAAAACAGAAAATTTGAAAGCATTATATCCAATGGAAGCACTCAATTACGAAACAAACCCATGGAACTGAACCAGCAGAGTTACCACCATACCTGGATGGGGGAGAACAACAGCCGGTATCTCCTTGCACTTGAGCTTGGAGCCTCTGTTGTTGATAGGCTTCTTGCCCATTGAGAGCTGCATGTGCTCTATGGCCGCCGCTGACAGATCGTCCTCCCTGCTCGGCTCTGCAGGGGCATCCAGGTCGCATTATTCACAGGCTAGAGAAATTTGGCTAACCCAGGTTGCATTATTCACAGGCCAGAGAAATTTGGCTAACCCAGGTTGCATTATTCACAGGCTAGAGAAATTTGGCTAACCCAGGTTGCATTATTCACAGGCTAGAGAAATTTGGCTAACCCAGGTTGCATTATTCACAGGCTAGAGAAATTTGGCTAACCCAGGTTGCATTATTCACAGGCCAGAGAAATTTGGCCAACCCAGGTTGCATTATTCACAGGCTAGAGAAATTTGGCTAACCCAGGTTGCATTATTCACAGGCTAGAGAAATTTGGCTAACCCAGGTTGCATTATTCACAGGCCAGAGAAATTTGGCTAACCCAGGTTGCATAATTCACAGGCTAGAGAAATTTGCCTAACCCAGGTTGCATTATTCACAGCAGGGTTCTCTGAAGTAATTTTTGGACATTGCTTTAGAATTCAACTGAGCAGCCTTGTTCAAAATTATTATATTAATATAATAATTATTATTTTATTACTCCTTTAATTATTTCAATATACGTTTTTAATTCCCATTCAAATCAGGACTACATACTTTCAAAAACATAGGAACAAGACAATTCTTTTAATATCTTTCCTTATTGTGCCTCACATTTTCCTAATGTATAAATTAAATAAAGTTAAAGTTACAATCAGTTTGGTAAAACTGTATCTCAATAAATGGATCAACAGTCCTAGAGCTTATATTCTAATGTGTGATCCCTACGTACAAGTCCGAAGTAGTTGTATCATGCATGTATATATGCTATGCACAGAGTCTTACAACATTTTTCAGATGTGATGACAGATGCATCCTTCATTAAATGAAGTATAGGTCTGCATTTTAAATAGCAAAAAAAAGTTTTAGAATTTCAAGCAAATACATCCACTCAGAGACAGTGTTAGAGCTGTAGGTTGACAAATGAACATTTCAGAATAAAATTCCATCTCCCAATTCACAAAATGTTTTCCATGAGTGCATTGTGAAAAACGAGGGAAGCTTGACACAAGCAAAGAAACCAGGCAAAACCGAGCTTTTGATAAAGTGTGATGCGAATAGTTATTCATAAACTTAATGCTTGAAAATTCTGGACAGAAAAATAATTCAAATTACCTCTGCTGAACACAATAGCTCACCAATGACAGTCTGTTTCTCACCTGGCTTCTCAGACCACAGATTCTTATCGAACGACAGCTTGTGGACGTTCTTCTTTACTTTTCTAGATGCTTTTGTGGTCTTGAATCTATTTTCAGCTTTTACAAGAGCCTTGTGGGCATTGCGGGGAATCTTGCTGCGAAGTTCCTTCTGCTTCAGTTTGTAAGAGTAAGTGTCCCTCTCGCGGAACCGAGACCTGAGCACAATTGCAATGAAGTATTAGGTTCCGTCCAAATGCACATTTAACATTAATTTTGTTAATTTATGATTTAAAAACTATGCCTATAGCTTGAAAGTTGGGCATTTGTTTGGATGAGTGAGCAACGAAGTATTTCAATCTAAAGTGTCTTGTACAGGAATTATTTGAAAAAATTGGATTTCAATTATATTATCAAAAATATTGTTTTCTGTGAGGCACAAGAAGGCTATGTGACTTCTACAATGTAATATTTCCAGTTCATATCATTCTCAGTATACTGCTTTAGCGTATAAGTTTTCCCTATGAAGTCAGGAGATTGAGGCAGTGTATCAGACAAATATAGGCACAAAATATGTAAACTAAAATCAAATACACTTGCAATACAGATATGAAACTGACATTTAGTAACAAAAACTAAATTTCAAATGGCTGCATGATACAAAAAAAAATATAACAGCTTATTAAACAGATAGTTTTATCAACAATTCAGTATTACTCACTGGGAACAAGGCCCTTTGGATCCCGGCAGTCCAGCAAGAAGACTGTGCTCAGGAATGAGCTTGTCAGATTTGGGCCTGTCTGTAGCCTTCAGTCCAGTCTTGGAGTCTACTGTGTATGCCAATTTGATGGGCAGTTTGACACCTTTCTCTTCCACAGGCTCATTTTCTTTCCCAATTTCTGCAAAAAAACTTATTAATCATGCTGAAAAATGAATACAGAATAATAGAATAGGATGCGGCAATAAAAATAAGCAAAGCAGCCCCTACAACATTTATTGCACACACCCACCAGAGTATAAAGAGTAACGGTCACATTCACAGTCATGGATGTTTAAGCACAAGCAACAATACATTTATGTTAACATAAGAAAGGGACCATCCCATAGGAGTGCCTGTAGTCCCAAGAATACCCATTTTTTATATTTATGGTAAATAATATAAGCAACGTTATGTATTATTTTGCTTCCGTATTGTGGCGGCAGCTTCTAAATGAGGCACTAAAATGGATGTTGTTATTTACAGGGTGGAGCACAAAATGTGATCACTAAAATTATTGATTTATCACAATACATTCTCCCTTCCAATGGTAGAACCTGAACAAAAACTATTCAAGTAATTACTGAAATGACATTTCATTTGTGAGAATAGATATTTTTACGTAACCCATTAGAACCACAAATGGATTCTGAAAAACCACACGGCTTGCATGCATTTCAAGTACAAAAACAGCAATGCTGAGTTGTTGCTCATTGAAGGTCCACTATCTAGAGCAGGAGGAGCAAAGGCAGAAAATTCTAAAAATAGAAAGCCACTGCAAAGTAATCCAGATTGGAGATAAAACAAGAGCATTCTTCATTGATAAATTTTTTAGTTCTTAAGCTAGGTAAATTAATATTTTTTTACTTTTACAGTCAGGAAACATTCTTTCCTTTACTGAATTAGCCTATGCACAAGTCAGATATCACTTCTTTCATTCCTTAAATTTGAATTAGATCAAGGTGCAATAAATAAAGATAAATTTAGTATCTCAGGGTGAAATATCTGCAAATAATAGCATATTTGTTTCACATAGCTGTTTCCAAAATTAATTTTCACACTTTTTTTTAAATATAAAGCATTTTTTAAATAGCTCATTATAATAAATAAGTTGATAAGATATGAACAGGTAAATGAAATTTCAAGTAAGCATATTGTTGGGGGACAGGTAGGCTTCCTACCATCAACATGTGTGACCCAGATCCATAGCACTAATGTACATTGGTTGTGAGAGACCTAACCTACCTATGACTTCTATCTTGTCTCAAGGTGAATAAATAAGCCGACACTCCCAGGTAATGGGTTTACGATTCTTTCTTTTTTTGTTTATTGATACACTATTAACAATAATTACAGAAATATACATAGGAAAATAACCAGGTGTGGACACTGATAATTAACCTACCTACAACGACCCGCACTCTGATAATTCAAATAATTTCATCAATTTAGCAATCTGGATAAAAAAGACATTCTATTAACAGAAAAGAAAACGCAACATTTAAAATGCTATAGCGTTTCAAATCAAGTACACAGGAAAATAAAAACTATTATTTTAAAAGATAAAAATTAAACACGGAGCTACTACATTATGCATGCTTCCTCACCAGTTACTTCATTTCCAGTATCCAGATAGAGTATATTGGATGTATCTTCCCCCAAGCACCTGCACATCATACAAAAGCAATTGTATAGAATACAGAGTTTTGAGATCATACAAATGGATGAACAAATTTCAGTTCTAATATACAGGGTGTCCAACAATTAGAATAATCAAATAAGCCTGTAGAATTACAGCAATGCATTATTTCATTATTTCCATCAAAAAACCGACCTCTTGTATACAACTTTCAAATGTCACATGTACAAGTGACATAAGAACTGAACAATAAGTTGCATCTGTCAAAATTATGCAATGCATAAATGACAAATCTACGGAGTAACCCAAATAAATCATAATGAAATGAAGAGTGTAGGTATTTAGAAAACATGTAACTTGTCAAAATCTAGAAATAAATCCTTATTCTTCTTGAATTAGAAATAACGGCATGGTTGATGACCTACATTTTCTAAGCAAAAGCTCACAAGATTTTTGATAACATAAGTTCTTGAAAAGGAATGACTTTTACAGGGTTGGCTTTATAATTAAACCAGATTACGACAATATAATTTATTCAAATGTTGGAACAAGCCTTGGGTTCTGCTGAGCAACAGAGTCTGGAATCCAACCTTGAGATGATCTAAAAACTCAATACTCAGTAAATACACTCATCTAACCATGCTTAAAATGTGTAAGTGATTGCATTTATTTATTAAACAACCAATACAACACTGTCTGCTTCATTAGGTTATATAACTCCTTTTTAACTTCATGAAAATAAATTTACATTTCACAACAAAATATCCTTCAATTTCCTCAAATTAGACTACAATATAAATTAGTTTCAGCCATCCTAACCACAACAAAAATGGTCTTAAGAGTGAAAAGTGGAAGGTACAATTTAATATGGAGTTAAGAGAACATGGAATGCATGTAGAAGGTGTGTTCATACTTAATCCATGATGTACAGAATTAGTCAGTCAAGATAGAAGGTTATGAACCAATGTAAAAATACAAGAAAAAATGAAGAGCTGAAAAACAAAACAGAAGTAAGAAAAGGTGGTCTTTAACAAAACAAAACCCTATTTTGTTTTAACAAAAAGAAGGCCTATCTAACCTTCAGTGCAGATCTCACATTTTCCTCCAAAGAATGCTATTTCCCATAGATGCAATAGTTGTATCACGCAGATGGAAACATTTCCTAAACCCCTTACCTGGCAGAAACATGTATAAACGTTTTCACAAAATTTTTTTTTTCCAATCGTCGACGTGTATACTTGTCTGAAATTTTACCTTAAAAAACCAGCTACATACGTATATACTCATCGATTTCAAGCCTTTGTAAGTCATTCTACGTGTGAAAAGAGTTTTCTTGTCAAAATAAAAAAATTAGTCTGAAAAAGAAACGATTTTAACAAAAAATTCTTGGGGAAGAGGTTAAAATAAGTTTACATTTTACCTTTTCAAAAATACAAATTTGTTTGATATTGTTTGGTACTTGAGACCTCTTCTTAATTTTACTAGATCTCAAAATTATTCTTTATTTACATAAAAGATAATTTTGAAAAAAGTGAACAATAAATGGTAGAAATGTCTTGCTAATAGATATTTAGAAATAATAAATTCCCCATGCATCTTGAAAATTGTCAATATCATTATCACTGGAAATTTGATTCAATTGAATTATCAGGAAGAAAACTTATCCTGTGAACTGGAAGTAATACAAAATGATTGAAATGTACAAACAAAAATAACATAAGCAGTATCAACAGCTAAAGTTATCAGCTTTTAGTTACTCATCTCTGACCTTCTCCTAGAGGACAATCAAGCAAGGAAGAATCAAGACTGCTTTGTTATGCCATGATGCAATATATTTTCCAAAACTGACTGTAAATAATAATAATAATGCTAAATTCAAACTAATCTAAAGACTAGTTGACAAATTCAATGAACTATTTCTTAAATTTAGTCCACAAATCCAAAAACTCCAAACCCGCAGATGTTTCCTTTAATAGTATATTTTTCAATAAACTAGGTATACATAATATCAACACCAATTCTGAAAATTAAAATAATAGTTGCCAACTTAAACTACACTTGAGTTTTATAAGTAAATAAAAATTAACTTTGTTTTATACTCACCCAAGTCTTTCTTCTTCCTCTTCTTGCTCAAGTGCAGCTTCAATTCCAGATAAGTCAATGTGCTTTCTCCATGTTTTTTTCTTGTTTTTGCTTTTATTAAGTTTCTTTTTCTTTATTGATACCTGTTCTACAATTTGCAAAGTTGATGCAGTCATCTTGGAGAACTAATTACACTGATGAAATGTTTTATAGTTAACACAAGATTTCTGAAATGAGGATAATAGAACATAATATATATAATAAAATAACTTGAATAACATAATAAATAGCTTGATAGATAAATGAAAAATAAATCTTTGCAAATGCTAAAATTACAAATTATAAAATCTACACTTCAAAAGTCATTATTGTGCCTGTAGGCTAATTAACAAACAGGTTTATTACCACAAAGAGTATGCACACATAAGAATGTTCTATTAAATAAGCATATTTAAATATATATAAATTCATATTAACATTGATGCATCTAAGATAATCATATCACTTAAATGTAAAATTTAAGTTAATGCAATAATCCTATTAAAGGTAATATATTTACTGTCTAATGATTCCATTGAAAACACAAAAACTCAGACATGTTCACCAGCACCTTGAACTTTCAGATATCCATGAAGCAGAAAGATCACACAATTTATAATCTCAATTGTCTCCAAACTTTAACATATTATGTAATTGAATTTTCCAGTACCTTGCCCTCAAAGATAAATTTATAATTAAATGAAGTGACCTAAATGAAAAAAAATCTAATCAGTCTTTTTTTTAGCCTGGTAGAGATCCAGAACAAGCCTAATAAAGTCATTCATCGTCATGGTAAAAATTGAGCTAGAGAGCTCCATCTTAAGTGCATTAAATGCATACAATTGTGCTAGAGGACTATATGATATATGCTTAAAACTTCCCAATTAACAAAAATTAAAATTTAAAATGATTACAGTTTAAACTATATAATCAGTAGAAACATATTACCCAATAATAACAATGTGCATATTACTTCAAAGCTGATGTTTAAATTGGACAATGCACTCAATATTAGCTTATCCTACATAGATGCTGATAGACTGTGCCTATTTTTACACAAATTAGTTTAAATTACAGTCAAATTTGATCCCAGTAGTGTGCAGAGGTGCATGGTAAAGAATAAAGGACCAATTACTCCTAGACATGCTAGACAATAGACATGAATGGACATCAATTTAACACAAAAAAAAACAGCACCTAACAAAGAACCACATGCAATGTAGCATTCAAACACTCATCCTTTTATGATGACACAGATAATCAAGGTTTTGAAATTGTATGAACCCAAGCAGCCTTTTCAAAAAATGGCCTATGCCAGACTGAAAAACCTGTGCATACCATTGACATTGAGTTGTCTAGTACAGTAGAAAATAACTCTTCAAAATAGATATATTCTCTTCATAATCCCAATGAGAAAAGTGAAAAGAAAACCTGTTCATATTTAATAAAGTGATACAGTGGTACCTCGGTACTTGACCGCCTCTATACTCGACCAAAAATTCGAGTAGAAAATGCTTCGGATCTCAAACAGATTTTTAGTACTCGACTAGCCGAGTCGACCCGAACGCTCCTTGGCCCTTCTTGGCCAGCGGATAAGCGTCAGTTCGACTCTGACCGTGAGTTGAGTAAGACGTATGCAGTTTGAGTACTGTATTTCTTTCTAGATTTAAACTTTTTTGCGTTGCTCTACCCCTTAATTATGGGTCCAAAGAAAGACAGTGATAAGGGAAAGGCAAAGAAGAAAATAGTGAGGACCACTATTGAACTCAAGGAAATTATTGCAGCATATGAAAGTGGTGTACGAGTGTCCGACCTCGCGTCGCAGTACGAAATGGCGACATCAACCATTTCCACTATCTTGAAGCATAAGGAAGTGTTAAAGAAAGCTGATGTTGCAATGGGAGTGATAGGAATTAGTAAGCAAAGGCCTCAGATAATGGAAGAAATGGAGAAGTTGCTTCTCATCTTCATCAAGGAAAAGATGTTGGCAGGGGACAGCATTAGTGAACCTCTCATCTGCGAAAAATCTCTTCAAATTTACGAATATGTTTTGAAAACTACTTTGCACATTTACGTCTTCATTGTTGTTTAGATACACGTTCTTATAATATTTTAGATACTTTTCTTAACGGTAAGAACGGATTAAATTACTTTCCATTATTTCTTAAGGGAAAATTGGTTTTGGTGTTCAAACCAATCGGTTCTCGACCACCCCCTCGGAACGGATATTGGTTGAGTACCGAGGTACCACTGTATATGATTTGGATATTTGTTGGGGACAACACACTTTTTGATTTTCAAATTTTTGTTGCCTATATAGTGTTAATTATATCAACATAAGGTAAATGTGTAGGAAAGGTCAGTAATACATTTTTGGCTTTTCATTGCCTATACCTAGTTAATTAGATCAAAATAAACAAGTTTTCTTCTATGCACTTTCCGTCTTAAATGAGTATTTGACGAGTTAGAGCAGTAGGTTTAGTTTCGTCTTTGATGAAGAATGCGCTCGAATAAACAGCTACTCACCGATTTTCAATTTTTTGTTTTTTCAATCACGGTAATAACATCAAAATAAATTACTTTTCTTCTATAAACTTTTTGCAGTGTTGCCATATGGCAAGCTTAACGAATTACTTCCCGCTTCAAACACTTGAGTTGCAGTAACTAATTTATCACTATAACTTGTAAAATACTCATTTAAGATGGAATGTGCATTGAAGAAAACTTGTTTATTTTTATCTAATTAACTATGATTAGGCACCGAAAAGTGAAAAATTGATTACTGACCTTTCCTACACATTAATCCAAAATAAATAACTTTTCTTCTATGCAATTCCGTTGCAAATTAGTATTAAATGAGTTATAGCGGTAGGTTTAGTTTTGTGTTCCATAACAGTTCCAGTCATTCAAACGGCAGGAACCGTTGCGCGCTTGAGCTTTTAACGTACGTTTGGGTACTTGGTAATTTATTATTAGCCAACCTTGCTGAGCCTGAACCCACTTCTAGGATCTTTTAGTTATTAACACAATAAAGGTTATCATCCAAAAATAATGAGTTATAGCGGTACATTAATTTTAGTCTTTGATGGCTGGAATGCGTTCGATTGTTTGAGCTTGTCAGAAGGGAGAGTCCATTGTAGTCTTCCCCTCCAAACAATTTCTTTCGCTTCAAACACTAGAGTTGCGGTAAGTAATTTATTGCTATAACTTGTTTAATACTCATTTACGACGGAAAGTGCATAAAAAAGTTGCTTATTTCAATGTAAGTAACACTTCACAGGAAACAAAAATTTGACAATCAAAAAGTGTGTTGTCCTCAACATTCATCATAATGTGTAACATAAATTGGATTCTAAAAATTTCTTAATATAGTTCTTGACCCCTTCCCAAACAATTTTTTTCTTTAAAACATTTCTTTCCAGACTAATTTTTTAATGTTGGTTCTATACAGTATTTTTGCAGCTGTTTATGAAAACAGTTTATAATAATTTTTTCTTTCCATTTTTGTGGTTAAATTCTTATTTTGAAAATACCTTTGTAGGCAAAAACGAGTCAACTCATTTTCCTATAAACCATATTTCTTTACCATATTTTCTCAATTTTTCTCAAAATTTTATTATCAAATGGAAAGAGAAATGAAAACCTAATTTATTTTTTATTTTTATTACAATTGTTACCAAATATCTAGCAGTAATTATAATATGTATAATAAATTATATTCCTTTTTCTGGCTTTTTATTACACAAAATCGATTGAAAACTGTAAGTTGTTAGCAAAAAAATAAAACAATGAATTTTATTACCAGATATTAAAGAATAGTATTTCCTCAGAAAATTTCTAGATGAAATTATTTAGAATGGTACTTTTCAAAATGAATGCAAATGTTGATGCAAACAACATCCATCCAAGGACGATGGCTGTCGGAGCAAGTTTAGTAACAATGTCCTTGAAATCCCACAGCTCTACCCTATTGCCTGTGCCAGACGAACTATTTGACGAGAATACTCGTTTCACGCGTAGAATGGATTTCAAAGGCTTAAAATTGATGAGTATATACGTATGTGGCTGGTTTTTGAAGGTAAAGATTTAGACGAGTATACTCGTCGACGGTTGAAAAAATAACATTTTGTGAAAATGAGTATATTCGTCTTTGCCGGGGAAGGGGTTAACCCGCGCACGGTCGCGCATCCCTCAGAAAAGTAGTCAATTTACCCGCGTTACTCTGCCGTTCCCTGTTCACTTACCGTAATAGGCAGAGATGTAAAAATATGAAGTAATGAGTAAAAAATGTTGCTTTACACTTTGATGTTGTCCGATTTTTGATAACTTGAACCGTTTCTTTGTAATATGGAGTCAAACTCCGTAGATTTTTGCACAACATTGCTTCAAAGAGATCAATGGCCATTTATTTGTTTTGGGAACAATGTAATGTTTTTCACTGCTATTTTATGCAGAAAATCCTTCCAAACCTGCTGATGTTTTTATTTTTCCTCTACAACAATTAGAAAAAAGTTATGACCATTTATATGTCTACTAAGTGTTATCCATTCTTCGTTTTAGTTCCTACATAAATGCATGTTTGCATGTCTGGTTATATTACTGTAAGTATAGTGTTTCGAAACTTGTAATTTTCACACAATATGAATAAAATACTGCTCTACACGCTACTGACTTCAGATTTGTCTTATTTGCCATTTTTGCGAAATAAGGCGAAATAAGGCCCTGAGTAGTTTCGCTGGTAACTGAGGCTGCCACTGACTGTTCGCACGCACACCCTCTCACGGTCGCCTCATTTACCACACTGACTGTGCTTACCCCTCCCAACTTCCAAGTGGTTGGAGCTCTGCCTTAACCCCCACAATGTGGGGGTTTCTGGCTCCAGCTGTGTAGCACTCGCTGAGACGATCATTTAGGTGTATAACAACTTGGGGTTATGCCTTACGTCTGGCAACCAGTGAGCCTGGTAAATGAGGCGACCAGTTATAGTTCGTGGGTTAATTGATAAACCATAAGAGATGGATACTAGCTATGTCAAGAATTGATATGATTGCTGGGTGAAACAACATGAATATATTCTCTTGGATGTTTTACCCCCAGAATGAGGAATGAACGCTCATAAATGTTTTGAAAACTACTGGTGAATGTTTTGGAGGATGCTTGCTATTATGTAGAGAAAAAAATACTCTA
The DNA here is from genome assembly GCA_030386875.1 of Morinoia aosen. Lineage (NCBI taxonomy): Eukaryota > Metazoa > Arthropoda > Malacostraca > Amphipoda > Talitridae > Morinoia > Morinoia aosen. The sequence goes on from CM059558.1 coordinate 25,035,151, forward strand.
CCTACTAAACACAAATATACCATTTAAAAGGATTTTCAAGTAATAAGCATACGGTTGGCAAAAGTTATGAAAACCTAGCACAAACATGCACATTTAAAACAAGGGTCAATATTGAGTTTAGGTGATCTATTGAAATTAAATATTCCATCTCCAGCAATCACTAAAGGAGCCCATTTAAAAACGTTTTACCTAAATGGCATTTTTGGCGCTAATGCATTATTTTTCAGTTATTCAACTTTGAAGTTGGCTTTTGTGGCATTGTATATATATTCGTTATATTGGAATTTAATTAATAACAGAAGCTAACTCCCTATTACAAACGTAAACAGGTTGGGTCGTGAGAGGGAGCCATAGTTCTTCTAGTGAAAATTATAAATGAAGGTTCTAACCCTCCCATTGTGGTGACGTCCGCGGTATATTAGTTACTAAAACTCAAGTCTTTGAAGCGGAAGCGCGCGAATGGCAACACTGTCATGGACGCTCACTTCCTGAGCCAGCGCGCCAAACAGGATACCAAGAGGTTGCCATTTTGGAGCCGATGTAAAAACAATTGCATTATTTATAATTTTCACTAGAAGAACTGTGGCTCCCCTTCACAACCCAACCTGTTTACGTTTGTAATAGGAAGTTAGCTTCCGTTATTAATTAAATTCCGCTTTGCGGGCTCGCTACCTTTGCCGAGCGAAAGCCAAGTTCAAAGTTGAATAACTCAAAAATAACGCACCAGCACCAAGAATGCCATTCTTGTAAAATGTTTCTAAATGGGGCTCCTTTAGTGATTGCTGGAAATGAAATGTTTGATTTTGATGGATCACCTAAACTCAATATTGACCAAAACAAGTACTACAAACATAGAAATAAATTTCAGTAGGGTAATGTTCGAATGGCCGGACGGTTCGAATCGTCCGTTATTCTTAGTTAATTTTCAATTTTGACGATCGGTAGCACGATTGTAGCAGACGCGTAGCAGATTGCACCACTACAGGCCTTGCGGGTTGAGTTTTTAGATAGCTACTAAGGGCAAAAATTCAAAATTACCTAAGAATGACCAACGATTCAAACCGTCCGGCCATTTGAACATTACCCCACTTGTTTCTCAAACAATTAGTGAGATGATTTATGAATCCTAAAATTGGATTATGCTAATTTTTGGTCAATGTGAAGTTTAATGCAATCACAGAAATTAATAATTATACTCCAAACAATCACTAAAGGAACCCATTTAAGAACGTTTTACATGAATGACATTCTGCTCGCTGATGCTTTATTTTTGAATTATTGAACTTTGAAGTTGGCCTTACCGCGCTAAAGGAAGCGAGCGTAATTCATTTATAAACGGAAGCTAACCCCCTATTACAAATGTAAAGAGGTTGGGTCGTGAGGGGGAGGCACAGTTCTTCTAGTGAAAATTATAAATAAAGCTTCTAACCCACCCATTTGGGTGACGACCGCAATTTTGTTTACATCGGGTCAAAGATGGCAACCACCATGGGCACCGCCATCTTGGACCCGATGTCAACAAGATTGCCGTCGTCATCCTAATGGGTGGGTTAGAAGCTTTATTTATAATTTTCAATAGAAGAGCTGTGCCTACCCCTCACGACCCAACCTCTTTACGTTTGTAATAGCTTCCGTTATTAATTAAATTCCGTTTCACGCGCTCGCTTCCTTTGGCGCAAATGCCAACTTCAAAGTTCAATTATTCGAAAATAACGCATCAGCGAGCAGAATGTCATTCTTGTAAAACGTTCTTAAATGGGTTCCTTTAGTGATTCCTAAGATCGGAATTCTTATTTTCCGTGATTGCATTAAACTTCACATTGACCTAATTTTCAATTATTTATTCATATTTTGGGATCCAAAAATATGCAATGTTTACTAAAATTGAGATCCAAGATAGTGAGCAAATGTGCAAATTTTATTTACTGGTATATCTAGTTAATTCTGAATAATAGTTCAATACCAATTTGTCGCAGAGCGTTAAGCAAAATTCAATTGTCATGACTCTTTCCATGAAAGAAAAAATCCATATCTAACTAGGCTATTCGTAATCTCATTGTTTTTTTAACCACAATAATCTTGTTTATATATATATTTAGAAAAAACTAAAATATACACTACACTCATTTATACGTCAACCAACATACAGCCCTTGAACTCTAACGTATTTGCAACATTCGACTGACGATATTCAAGTCTGAAATACGTGCACAATTTTAGCAACAGACATATACTTTTTGCTCCACACAAGCGTTTATGCCTTTTTAAATTTGTACCACGACAGGCAAAGAAATGCTTGAACTTGAACTTGAAATTGAGGGCCGACAGCGTTGGGGCCTTTGTAACGCCCTACAATTCCCTCCACAACTTTCACAAAAAGAGTTCAGCGCCTGGTAACAGACTTGTCCACTAAACTACTCAGACTCGACTAATCCTTGTCACAAGCGGCCATTGGACAGCAACACGGTCAATATTGAATATAATGTTGTCAACGAATTTCATAATTTCGTTGGTATAGATAGGTAATATAGTCGATTTTAAGACGTTTTACATGAATGACAATGTGCCCGGAAATGCTTAGTTTAGGAGATATAGGATAAATAACGCCAGGTAAGAATAGCATTAACGGCAGTTTCGATATGGCTCTTTCGGCGTTTTGCGGACGCGGACCACGCCAAGTTTTTTGGCGGGAGTCATCGGCCTCGGTATGGTTGACTTAAATTAAGATATTTTAGGCTTACTTAGGTTAGGGTTCTTAACTAGATTAACTTTACCAAACCTAACCTTACCTATCATTACGTCAGAACCGGATTTCTGCTTATTTACCTCTCTGTTTGTTCAATTTTATATACGACGTTCCTATAACTTCAAAGTTAAATATCTCCAAAAATAAGCATTTCCGGGAACATTGTCATTCGTGCAAAACGTCTTAAAATCGACTATATTATCTATCTATACCTACGAAATTATGAAATTTGTTGACAACATTATATTCAATATTGACCAGCATCACTGGGATAACCAGTGTGTCAAACACCATCCCCAGGCATATTGGGTCATTACTGACCACTCAACCTGACGGGCTCATTCCAGTCACTGTCTCTTACTCCAGGCACGCACAAGAAACATTTTCATAGCTTCAATGATACTCAATTTACACTCCTGATCCAATCCAGCAAGATAGCTCATTCTGCAATCATCTTCAGCACATCTGACATACCACTCATTCTCTCCATACTGCTCAAGCACCACATTCATAAAACTTTCTCTCTCTTGCTCATACTTACTACATTCCAGCACAAAATGCTCAATTGTTTCCTCCACTCCACTAATACACTGCGGACATAATCTGTTATTATTCTCATTCCACCTCCATGTACGTCTGTTCACACTCAATGACTTACATCTCACAGCAAACAAGAGTTGACTTCCAAAACTACCATCATAGAACATCTCAAACTTAGGTGCTTCTTTTTTCACATACCAGTCTTGAACTTGAACTTGAACTTGAGGGCCGACAGTGTCGAGGCCTTTGTAACGGCCTACAATTCCCTCCACAATTTTCACACAGAGTTCAGCGCCTGGTACCAGACTTGTCCACTAAACTACTCAGGATCTACGATCCTTGTCACAAGCCTCCATTGGAAGGCATCACCGGGACAACCAGTGTGTCAAAACACCATCCCCCGGCACATTGGGTCATTACAGCCCATTCTGCCAGACTGGCTCATTCCAGTCACTGTCTCTTACTCCAGGCACGCACAAGAAACACTTTCATAGCCTCAGTGATACTCGCATTACACTCCTGATCCAATCCAGCAAGACAGCTCATACCGCAATCATCTTCAGCACATCTGGCATTCCATTCATTCTCTCCATACTGCTCAGACACCACATTCATTAAACTCTCTCTCTCTTGCTCATACTTACTACATTCCAGCACAAAATGCTCAATTGTTTCCTCTACTCCACCATTACACTGCTGACATAATCTGTTATTATTCTCATTCCATCTCCATGTACGTCTGTTCACACTCAATGACTTACATCTCACAGCAAACAAGAGTTGACTTCCAAAACTACCATCATAGAACAGCTCAAACTTAGGTGCTTTCTTTTTCATATACCAGTTAAGTGTAGGCTTCCGCATCATGCTAAGCTTCCACTTATTCAATCCATACTCTTTTGTTTGTCTCTCAATCTCTTTCTTCCACCTCTTGCAGTCCCACTCAGGCCCTACACATCCAACATTTATTAAACTCCAGTCATCCACAGGTCTCCCAATTCTAACATGAATAATCTTTTGCATACTGAGTTTCCTTGCATGCCCCCAACATACTTTCTCCCAATAGCTTACACTCAGATTCCATTCAAAGATTCGCCTTACCCACCTGCTATTCTGCATTCTTTCAATTCTCACCTTATAATTCAGCACAGCTTTCATCATTCTTTCTGAAAATAGGCTCCACCCTAGGTCACCTCTAATGGCTTCTATAGCTGTCCATTTTGGAGCACCCAATGCTACACGTCCTACCTTATTTTGTATCACATCCAGCTTTTCAAGATCACTACCATTCCAAGCAAGAGCACTCATACCATACATGACACTAGGTACAGCAACATACTTCCACATTCCTCTCACACATTCGTACTTGTTTGCTCTGTATCTGGCCACACTACCTAACCGTCCACTCCACTGCATTGCTTTAGCCACTTTCTCACCTTTAGTTCTAGTACATCCATCTTCACTTATCATACAACCTAGATATTTGTATTCTTTTGTTCTACCTATTCTGATTTCTCCAATATTCCACAGTCTGTCTCTATCAGTCTCATCACTATTTATAACCATGACCTTACTTTTATCTGTACCAAAGTTCATCTTGAAATCTGTACTATATCCATTCACAATGTCAAGTGTAGAACTTGAACTTGAACTTGAAATTGAGGGCCGACAGCGTCGGGGCCTTTGTAACGGCCTACAATTCCCTCCACAGTTATCACACAAAGAGTTCAGCGCCTGGTACCAGACTTGTCCACTAAACTACTCAGGATTTACCAATCCTTGTCACAAGCTGCCATTGGATGGCGTCACTGGGATAGCCAGTGCGTCAAAACACCATCCCCAGGCATATTGGGTCATTACTGACCATTCTACCTGACTGGCTCATTCCAGTCACTGTCTCTTACTCCAGGCACGCACAAGAAACAATTTCATAGCTTCAATGATACTCAAATTGCACTCCTGATCCAATCCAGCAAGACAGCTCATACCGCAATCATCTTCAGCACATCTGGCATACCACTCATTCTCTCCATACTGCTCAAGCACCACATTCATAAAACTTTCTCTCTCTTGCTCATACTTACTACATTCCAGCACAAAATGCTCAATTGTTTCCTCCACTCCACTAATATACTGCCGACATAATCTGTTATTATTCTCATTCCACCTCCATGTACGTCTGTTCACACTCAATGACTTACATCTCACAGCAAACAGGAGTTGACTTCCAAAACTACCGTCATAGAACATCTCAAACTTAGGTGCTTCTTTTTTCATATACCAGTCAAGTGTAGGCTTCCGCACCATGCTAAGCCTCCACTTATTCAATCCATACTCTTTTGTTTTCCTCTCAATCTCTTTCTTCCACCTCTTGCAGTCCCACTCAGGCCCTACACCTCCAGGATTTATTAAACTCCAGCCATCCACAGGTCTCCCAATTCTAACATGAATAATCTTTTGCATACTAAGCTTCCTTGCATGCCCCCAACACACTTTCTCCCAATAGCTTACACTCAGATTCCATTCAAAAATTCGCTTTACCCATCTGCTATTCTGCATTCTTTCAATTCTCACCTTATAATTCAGCACCGCCTTCATCATTCTTTCTGAAAATAGGCTCCACCCAAGGTCACCTCTAATGGCTTCTGTAGCTGTCCATTTTGGAGCACCCAATGCTAACCGTCCTACCTTATTTTGTATTACATCCAGCTTTTCAAGATCACTTCCATTCCAGGCAAGAGCACTCATACCATACATGACACTAGGTACAGCAACATACTTCCACATTCCTCTCACACATTCATACTTGTTTGCTCTGTATCTGGCCACGCTACTTAATCGTCTACTCCACTGCATAGCTTTTGCCACTTTCTCACCCTTAGTTCTAGTGCATCCATCTTCACTTATCATACAACCTAGATATTTGTATTCTTTTGTTCTACCTATTCTGATTTCTCCAATATTCCACAGTCTGTCTCTATCAGTCTCATCACTATTTATAACCATAACCTTGCTTTTGTCGGCACCGAAGTTCATCTTGAAATCTGTACTATATCCGTTCACAATGTCAAGCATCCTTTGCAGTTCATGTCCACATCCACTAACCACAACCACATCATCAGCATACAACAAACAGCTCAGTCTCTCATTACCAACTTTCAGTCCTAAGCCACTCCTTCTCAGTCGAACTGCTAATTCTTCTGTGTACAATCCTAACAACAGGGGAGACAGAGTACAGCCCTGTCTCACTCCTCTAACACTCCTCACTTGCCCCGTTTCCAAATTTCCTAACCTGTATATAGCGCTTGTGTTCTCATACAGACTTTGTACAATTTTTACTATTTTTCTGCTAAACCCAACTTTTCTCAGAACTTCAAAGAGCCTAACCCGATCCACTCTGTCATACGCTTTTTCAATATCCAGGAATGCTAAATACACCTTCTTATCATCCTTCCTCATTCGCTCAATTATTTCACTCACTACAAACAGATTATCTTCCCCACGTCTATCCTGCCTAAAACCATTCTGTTCTTCACCTAGGACTCCTAATTTCTCAACTAAATTTTTCATTCTCTCATTCAAAATACCACAAAATATCTTACATACAGTGTCACCCAGTGCAATTGGTCTGTAATTTTTAAGTTCTTTCATACTCTTATGTCCACCCTTATGCAACAGAACTACATTACACTTGTTCCAGTCATCCGGTACTCTTTCACTCTTCCATATCTCATCAAATAAACATTTCAACATACTGACCACACTCTCTCCTCCAAATTTATAGAACTCATATGGGATCTTATCAGGGCCACATGCCTTTCCATTTTTCACTTTCTTCAAAAAACTTACAATCTCTTCACAAGTGATTTCGTCTTCCATTTGCAGTTCACGTTCATCAATCAGAAAATTTATGGGTGCATTATCTGTAACCTGCTCATTCATTCCACCAATGTCCTCCCAGTATTCTTCAACTGCTTTCACCAGTTGCATCCTATCTTGCACACTGCAACCATTGACTACTAATTCATCAACTTGAACTTCACTACCTCTATCATTACCTTGTATAAACCTATACCAATCTTTTATTCCATCTGGACCTTTCTTTCTTAGATTTTCAACTTGGTGTCTCTCTTCTTTAACCCTAGCCTCATTGATCATTCTCTTTACTTTCTTCTGCTGGTCCTTGTACTCATTCCATACACTCTGCCATTCATCCTCAGTAATTCTGCGTCTTTCATACATTTTCCTCATACTGCGTTGTTTTTTATTTAAAGTCTTCCTTCTCGTTCGTTCTTCCTTTATCTCACTTGTAAACCACCTAGCATTCCCTGTACTTTTCTTGCATTTCATTCTACCGATCTTTTGCTCTGCCACATCATACAAGGTTCTTGCAATCTCCTTATTTAGGTCATTTACATTTCCACACCTGTTCCAGTTACATCTACTCAATTCATTTCTGAATTCTTCCCAGTTTGCCATTTTAATACGCCAATTTTCTCTTACTCTGCTGGCCTTCTGCATCGGCTCCTTTCCACCCCAATTATATTCTAGTACAAGCATTTTATGGTCACTATCAATATCAAAATCATCTTCATCTACAAACATTTCTTTGACACACTCTCTTGCTCTACTATTCACTATCATATAGTCAATTGCAGTTTTACATTCCCTGCTTTGCCATGTATGCAAGCCATTTCCTATTGTTACATTTAGGTTCTCAAGTTCATTCTCATCACAGAAATCAATTAATTTTTGTCCATTTGCATTCACAGGCTCACCAAGTATACCAACATGGCCATTCATATCACCCATCAAAATCAGAGGACATCTGCAATGCTCTTGCACAATTCTTGTTAATATTTCATACTTTTTTACCATAAACTAATGAGAAAATTTCACGTCCGCAGAACACGGTTAACTTTTTGTTTTCAAGGCAGTGTAGATTCCGATTAAGAAAACGTTAGGATTTTGTGAAGTCTTCTAAAATTTGAAGCGTCCAAATTTTCTCTTCATCAGCAAACAGCTGTAGCTTTTGATGAAGTTAGATATAAACCATCAATAGAAAAAGCATCCTTAAAATTCTTGATTTTTTTAGGAGATACTTAGTGGTATACTCAAGAACTACCAAGTTCAAAATGAAAATGTTTCCAGATTAGCTAGAAATTTGATTAAGTCTATTTTATAGTAGATTTAACATTATAAGCTGAGGTAAGCGGTTCATGAATAAAAATGTTCCTCTACATGAACGTAAAGGGAAAAAATAATTCATTAAAATTTTATTGCAGCTAGGGCATGCTGTATCGAGACTCCTTTTGTTGTGCCTCACTCCCGCCTCACGGCAGTTTCATGCCATCTATCGATCTATGTACAAGGATTTCGTAAAAAAGACACTAAATTAAACAAAAACAAGAACATCAAATCTAAGATTTTGAGTTTCATAAGCATAACTTAGTTGCACTGTAAACAAAACCAAATAATACATGAATATTCTTCATCAAGCATGTAAGATTTTTGGGACACCAAAACATCAATAATATTTCATTTGTTCCTCCATGTAAAGCACGGTATACACCACGGTATAACGTGATGTAAAGCTTACGCTCTGCGTCGTGAACTAGGATTATCAGAAAATATTACATTATAAGCTAGTTTAAGCCTCAATAATAAAGGCATTGCAAAGAGCGGAAAGCCCCATTTAGTATAAACTTTAAGGTATGCGGAATTTATGCAAGTGTGTTCCAGAGAAAAAAAAAACCCTGCGCATGGAAACAGTAAGTTGAGATAAAAGTACGTAAACTAAGGTGATAGTTGAAGAAGAAAGTAGCAGATGCTGAAAAACCAGGACAGCAGTGAATAAAAAAAAAGTTCGTAAAAAAACGGAGACCTATTCTATTTCAATAAAAAAGTCCTACCTACCTCTAAACGCGACACCCAGGGGAGGCCATGGGGGGCTATAGCCCTCCCCCCCTCCCGAAATGTTGAGCTGGGGGCCAGTTTCAGTCTCCGTTTAAGTGAAAGAATAAAAAGATTGTTGATAATTAATGTTTTTTTTTTGCTGCAGTAACATTTTCCGTTCTAGGTAATTTGGTCTTGAACTACCGCTGGCAGTTTCTAGATAGGCCTTTCGGTAGCAAAGTTTAATGTGAAATTTGTCTTGGTTTTTGTCATATAGCCTAATCCTGGAATCAAATACCCAAAATTAAAAAAAAAAAATTTTCCTAGCGCAGCCAATCTTTGACATGTTTCCTTGAAGCGTCACAGTGAACATTAAAGGTTAAGTCGCAACGGCCTATTAATAGCTCAAGAACCCTAACAATTTCCCTCTTCGGGTAGTGAGTACATGAGTTCCTCTTACAAGTTAATTAACCTGACGCTCTCGTATGTTACAACTATTTAAGAGCTAACTCCTGGTGAAAATACAAGTACCGAATTACGATTAAACCAGAGTCTTTCTTGTCTACAGTGCGATACTTGGCCCTTACGCCACTGCGGAGACATGATATGAAATAACAAACAACAAACAAACATCGGCATCTTTGGGATGCTTTAGTTCCAATCAAGCCTGATACATATGATCTTAAGCATTGGTTTTTCAAATGTCTTATAACTAACCCTATATATAGGACACCATGACGGTTCCCCCGTAAAGCCGGTACCCATTTCCGACACCTGGGTTGAGTGGGGTATTGTGCTTGAGCTTTCCCTTATACCCAACGGGGAAAATCTCCGCACCAGCGCCGGGATACGAACCCTCGTCTCCAACATACAAGGCTGATCCCTTAACCACTGTGCCACGGAGAGCACAAATATAACTTGACCGTCTGAATTAACGATGTTCCAACACTAAAGAGAGAAAAACCTGTTCATCACTAATAGGAGCACGCGTTTGAAGTATTTCATAAGGTCAATATATAAATATCAGAGTCATTTAGAAAATAGAACACCAAATTGTAAACTTGCTACAACTTTTATAGCAAGTTCAACATCGCATCATTTGAATAGATATACATATTTGCTAGTGTCTGCCTAACCACAACAAAAGTATTCGAAAGAAATTTAGAGGGGAAGGCACCATTAAGCATGGAGTCCAGGGAACGGAGCATCTATGAGCAGGGTGTATTTTTACACAAAATCCCTCGCGCGCAAAAACAATGAGTTATTAAGCTTATGAAGCAAGATGAAAGTTGAAGAACGTAATAGTTGTTGAAAATCAGGACAGCAGTAGAATGCAAAAAAGTTCATAAAAAATGTTCTACTTACACTTGAAGATCTACCTTTCAGTTCGGGACCTCACATATTATTATATAAGAAAGTTTTAGCCTCCCTGAACCACGACAAAGATGTTCCAAGAGAGGAAAGAAGAAAGGCACCATTTAGTATGGAGTTGAGATAACGCGGAATCTATGCACGAGGTGCACAGAAACAGTAAGCTAGGAAAGAAGTTCATGAAACAAGAAAAAATTTGAAGAAGAAAGTAGTAGGTGCTGAAAAAGATGGTCCGTAACAAAACAAAAACCTATTTTATTACAACAAAAAGGAAGCCTACCTAACCTTTAGCTCAGGCCCTCACATAGTCACCCTGGGAGCGCCAATTCCCATAGATACAATAGTTGTATCCCCCTGAGGGGGACCTCACATCTTATCCTCAGCAACATCGCACGGAAAATTAAAAATATCTCAGATGGGATGATGTCAGAGAACGTCACAACTGGTGTAAAAACGTTTTACTATACAACAGTACACGTCAAAGCCACTACGGCGTATTTTTGAACTAAAGCTGAACATCAAAGTATGTAAACTATTATTTTAAATACTTCTTTCACTCAAAATTACGAGGCAAGCATTCATCCATAAAATCGTCGGAGCAATCAGCATCAAAATACTTGAACGTTTTATCCTGAGCCTGATTGGCATTGTCAGCATCGTTTGCAGGTGTGTCATCATCTTCCTTGACACTGGCCAGCTCGTATGAGTGATCCTTTAAGAACACGGAAAAAATGGGGTGCTCGACGACTCTCAGACCCGCGAGACTCTCCTTCAAGCTGTCACTCGCGCACATCTCCACGTAGCGCCTGTGGTCGTAGAAGTTCTCATTTTTGAAAAGGACCGACAGCTGCGGGATGCCAGCAGCCTGGTATACCAACATCTGCTCCATTTGGGCTTCACTCAGGGGCTTAGGATTGTTTATCTTAGGAGCACGCGTTATGTCTAGCGCTAGAGGCGCATCTGGAGTGTCGTGGGTTGCGTCTGCAGAATCACAAACTGTGTTCAATGTCATTTTAATAACGTCTTCATTAGCAAATGAAACTGAAGTCTTCTTTGTCTGACTGGTCTGGCTAGCAGCTATTTCTTTTTTGTTTGGTTTCAAAGAATCTTTCAATACCTTACATTCTTCATGCGGATTTGTTTGACTATCATCTCTCCCAGATGAGGATGTAACAGGCGCAACTTTAGCATCTGAATCGCATGCAACACCTTCGCTCCAATAATCTTTGAGTGGGTCTTCCCTTCGACACGTATTAGAATTCCATTTCGCATTTTTATCAGTTTTCAAAGATTCCTCATGAGACGTTTCCCTCAGACCACTGCAGCTCCAGCCCCTCAGTTCGTGGACGGGACAATTTAAAAACTTCGAAACGATGCGCCCAATGGAAATGTTCTCATCAAAGGTGGCTTCAAAGTATACGTTGGCTTGGACAAACTCTACTCGAACTCGCCACCTGTGGAAGGAAAAAACAAGAATAAATTTGAAGGAATACACCAGTTTCAACAAAGCATAGTGTACTTACCTACTCATGCCATTATCTAATGTTAGAAATTTTGTTTTAAGGTAAATAATTAAATTTTCAATAGACCAGTATCAATGCCTAACTAAAAACTGCAGTGTAAATAATTCCAAGTTTCAAAAAAGAACTGATGACAACAAAGTTTCCAATTTCTTTAACAGCAGCGTGTCTAAGTTACAGACTTCATGCACGATAATGAACCAAAAATTCTCATAGAATAAGTTCTATAAACTATCCTAAAAAGCTGACATTAAAATATTGCTATTGGTTTAAGTTTGCAGAAGCGGAGCAGCTAGAACAAAGATACCCTACTTGGTCCCAGAATAGATTTTTTTGTAAAATTTTGAAGCATAGCTTAGATTCAAATTACTGTCTAAGAACCTCTCAGCACTTTGTTTCTAGCTGGAGCCAATGTTATGGACGAGCATTGGGTACAACCTCACCGAAATTGGGTAACACTTATTACTCAGCTCCATCTCGTCACTTGGCTTAGAAATAATTAACGTGAAATGCACTCCGGCGTCATTACTGGCCTGTATGACACTCCCTTGCATTATTACTCAATGAGAAACTCAGTGCCTTGCATAAAAATATTCAGCCAATCCTCAGAAAAGTATTTCAGAATGTGGCCCAAGGTAAAAGAGGTCAGAAGGTTAGGTATCCACTACACGCTTATTTGATTGGATTGTCAAGAACTTTGGACTATTACAATGTATACTTGACAAGACAATGAGCGAGGAATGAATTAATGTAAATACTGAACAAAAGATCCAAGCAAAAAGTGCCAGTACCTGATGGCACGACACTTAAAGCTGTAGTGGGACGTGTTCGAGGAGTGCCGGGACATGTCTCGAGGCATGAAGGCCAGTTGTGTCCCACGCTCCCTGGCCTCATACCGCAGCTTTTTGAAAGCTGAAGGCACGTCTGCACGATGGAATGTAACCTCTGCATGTCGACGTCGTTGACCTCCATAATTGGGGATGACTGCCTTGAACTTCCTCTTAGCATCCTCGTTAATGCTTGACTGGGAAAATCTGTGTTTGAAAACTAAGCTTTCTTCTTCCTCTCGTTTCTTCCTTTGCTGTTCACTTCCTCGTTTGTACGGGTTTATGTTTTCATCGAGGTGGTGAACCCTCGGGTCTCTGAGACTTTTTTCAAGTCTTGACAGAACACTTTCAAGAAATCTGAAACACACCAAAGTTAAAAGTAATTAATACTTTTACTTCATACCGGGAAATATCAATATTACTTCACAAAACCAGACACGCATATAATACAACAGACCTAAAGAGGCAACAAATCCCTCAAAAATACCATGATGACTGCCAAAGATGCCATATAGTAGAGTAACATAGAATAATAACCTCTTCGATTAACAAGATTTTATTAAAAAATATAGAGGTTGTAAAGATTATAACATATAGAAGTCAATAACCATGTCTGCTAAGCTCAAGACTTGAAAATGGCATGGAATCAAAGACCAGTATAAAACGCCCCAAAAGTAGAATCTCTAAAGTCACTTGTGCAGGGCAGGATGACTGTATACAGAACACCTATCACTCCACTAGAGAGAAAACAACGGTAAAGCCCAACCAAATATACCGCTTGAGAGTTTCAAGCAACTTGCGATGCTGACCACTATAAGAGGCCAAGAAAATCTACGGAGTAATTATAAATGAAAAAGATGATTATTAGATTAGCTACATTTTATAAAAATAGGTCATGTAAAAAGAACATATCAATCACTTTAGTTAACTTAAATCCTAGTGTATTTTATTAAGATACAATCAATCCAGAAATTTCTATTGTGCTTATTCATTATCAGAGCCTGCAAAACAAAAACATTTGTATGCATCAATAACTAATTTTCCCTGGGCATGGACAAGAGTTGCCAGTATGTCAGCTAAAAGAGTATTTCATTAATTTCCAATGGAAGCTGACAAATCCCACAACTTTTGAGAGGAATACCAAGTTCTCTATACTCTGAAAATTTTATCTCATTGCATCACTAAGAAAAGGATTTCAAGTGCAGAAAATGCAAGATTATCGCAAAAATATTACTCTCTCAAATCGTATTTTTTAATTTAATTTTGTTAAACTTTATTCAATAAAAGTAACTAATTTTTCATATTTCAAATCAAATAATACAATATATTAATATTATGTTGATACATAATTTGTTAATCCATCAATTGTCACTTTTACACAGCAAACAGCACATTGAGAGCTTCATCTATTTATACTGCTATCTCACCAGTTACACTGATATCCTCCCCTTCAATCTGTATTCTATATATTTTCCCCATATTATTGACTCATCATCTGCATCTCACATTCTGGCATTAATTTCTTTCAGTACATCCTTATCCACACATTCCTTATAATACCAAGCCATTGGTTTTCCCGCATGTTGCGTGCGATATTTTTGCAGCATTTCTTCATTTTTTTGCAATATTTTAAATTTATTATAAGTTACTTACATTTGACCCACAATCTCAATGCATTGATCTTAAAGATATGTCAGTTATCGATTTCGTAAATTTCAATACCTAAACATAGTTTATTTCATCGAAATAAACAAGTTTTCTTCTATGCACTTTTCGTCTCAAATGAGTATTCTATTAGTTATAGCGGTAAATGACTCACCGCAACTCCAATGTTTGAAGCGGCAAGTAATTTAAGGAGCACGTCGGATAGCAACACTGCAATGCGCACTCGCTTCCAGCGCGATCGTCATCAAAGACGAAACCAAACCTACCGCTATACCTCGTTAAATATTCATTTGATGAAAAAAGTGCATAGAAGGAAAGTTGTTTATTTCGATGTTATTACCATGATTCAAGCAAAAAAATTCAAAAATCGATGAGTAGCTGTTTATTCGAGCACATTCGTCATCATAGACATAACTAAACCTACCGCTATAAATCGTAAAATACTCATTTGAGACGGAAAGTGCATAGAAGAAAACTTGTTTATTTTGATGCAATTAATTAGGTTCAGGCACCAAAAAGTGGAAAATCAATAACTGACATATCCTTCAGATTTACCATCTTCCTTACAATACTATTGACTAGTCAAGTTATCTCTCACACCTCACCTGTAATCTCTTTGTAGCATCTCATCATCCATATCTTCCTTCTGCACAACAGGCACAGGCTCTCTGACTCCAGTGCAGCTGGTCTGTAGCTTGTGCTCCTTGACACAGCTGCAGCTGCACGTAACAGCTGAACAAGCAGGACATCTGTAGCGTGCTTGTCCAGTGTGGCAGATGCTACAGCTACGAAACTTGGGAATTGGAGATAAATTTTGAGGGTCAACTTTTACTCCATTTTCTGATTTCAGTCTGACCTTTCCAATTTCTGATTCAGACAATGGTGAATCACAAACTTGAGGCATTTCTGTAAAAAATGGTTAAATTGTAGAGAAACTGATGAAATTTAATATACAATGCTTTTTTTAGAATTTATAGCCATCAATTTCAATATCTGGTGATATTTGAGTAAATTTCAAATCTTGTACACAATAAAAATGAGGATTTAGATCTGGAAGCCATTCAGCTGCTTTGTGAGTCCAATTTGAGTTGTCATGAAAATTTGAGAATAAGCTAAAATTTCCACCAAAATTTTTCCATGATCTCATACAAAATAAACTTAAAACTATAATAATATTGAAAAACTAATAATTTTTTATCAGTCTATGTTGTATAGTATAAATTTAGGAATAACAGATGGAACATATGAATTTTAAAATAAATAAATGAAATTTTTCCAGCTTTCATAGAGTTTTGCAAACTTGCATAATAGGATTACAAAAATTATTAACACAATTTAAGATTTTTTTTATATTTTCAATGATGTAAACTATAGTCTTATAAAATTTATGAAAGCGGAACAATTCATAGTACTGCAACTAAACTAACAATGGTTTTAAACATTAAATTGGTCAGTTGATTATTCTCTCAGGGATACTCATTTATAGGCTGTGAATCAAAAGATGGCAACACTGATAAATAATGATACTAAAAAAAAACAAGAAATTTGCACCTTAAAAAGATGGTATTATGGCAAGAGACTTATACTCCAATAGTTGATAGAATCCTGTGTAAAATTGACCTGTAGCCCATTACGGGTGTTGTAGTTGCCCTATGAATACTGTTTTATCCAAGTCCTACTAAAATAAAAAAGTTCTAGCTTCCTGCTTTATTGCTTGATGGGATGAATTTCTATGGCTAATAATTAATATTACAGAGAAAAATGAAAAAACTGCTTTATTTTTTTTAAACAAGCACATTCAACTTTACATATAATGTAATACATGAAAACTGCAAGGTAAACATTATTAGCTTCCATTCTGTAATTTGGAATTATGAATGTATCTAGAAAATAGGAATCAATTTCATTCTCTTCAAGCATATCCTGCAAAGATTTTCATAATAAGCATACATTTAAATTATCAGACATTGAACTTAATTGGAAAATTTTTGATAAATTTGATCAATTTTTCCTTAATAGCCTTATATGTAAATCCTAAATGACCTGGGATTTAAATAAGCTTACTTTGACTAATTTTTTAACAATGAGTATACACATAATCCATCAGTACTACTTAGATAATTTCCTTCCTAACTTTAAAATTCTAAATTTTTTTCAATCAAAACTTTGCTTTACACATTATAATCAATAACTCAATTAAAATACTGTATAATTAAATAATTACTAGACTAACAGTAACCTTATAATTTTATAAATACCATCAAGCTTTATTGTTCTGCAAACTTTGATGTATTTCAGGCCATTAAATCATAACATAGACCACTTGTATAAAACTAAAATAATAATTGGGAATGTGTACAAAGCACAATACAAACACTAGATCTAATGGCTGGAAGTAGGTAGAGCTTTTGAATTTCAAGTGGTTGTTCTTGGATCTAAGCTTTGAACCTAAACCTTAGATCTTGACTACACGTCAAAACCTTCTTCTTGGCAAAGTGGTGATAGTTTACACTCATATTTTGGCTTAGTTAAACCTAATAAGGCTATAAGAACTACTTTCTTTGTAAATTTGTGAATGAGTCACCACATAAATTCTTTCTTAACCCTTTACTGCCCAACTGGACTATTTCGTCCTCTTTCAAAAATAACAATATATCGTATTTCTTATTCAATTTGTTCACTAATGTGTCCTTTGAACTGCACTGCCGAGTGGCAGTTCCTTCCCCATCTTGATAACAGTGACTACCTAATGCCAGTGTCAGTTTAGTGATAGTGGTTGTCATAACGGTAATGTGAGTATAAAAATGTGGGCGTTAAAGGGTTAAATTATCACTCAGACTATGGAATAGGTATAATGAGATTTTTCTTTCGGTAAATCTGAAGGACATGACAGTTGTCGATTTTGCAAATTTGAATGGCCAAACATGGTTAATAACACCAAAATAAACAAGTTTTCTTCTATGCACTTTTCGTCTCAAGTGAGTATTTTATTAGTTATAGCGGTAAATGACTTGCCGCAACTCCAGTCTTTGAAGCGGAAAGAAATTCCTTGATCGAGTTGTATGGCAATACTGCAATGGCGTCTTGCTTCCAGCGCTCTGTCTTGAAAGACGAAACCAAACCTACCGCTATACCTCATTAAATACTCATTTGACGAAAAAAGTGTATAGAAGAAAAGTTGTTTATTTCGATATTATTACCATGTTTCAAGCAACAAAAATTCAAAAATCGATGAGTAGCTGTTTATTCGAGCGCATTCGTTATCAATGACGAAACTAAACTTACCGCTATAAATCGTAAAATACTCATTTGAGACGAAAAGTGCATAGAAGAAAACTTGTTTATTTCGATTCAATTAATTAGGTTCAGGCACCAAAAAGTGGAAAATCGACAACTGTCATCTCCTTCAGATTTACCTTTCTTTCTAAACCACTTACAGAAGAAATGTAAAGAAAAACAATATTAATGTTGCTTAAAGTTTGTTAGAAACAAATGGGATTGTGACAGGGTTCTAACTATTCTGTAATAAATCTAATGAATTAGTTAACAGAAATAAGTAAAAGGTGCTTTCAAACAATAACATACCTTGGCCCATCATGTATTTACAGCTTCAAGCCTGCATGCAATATATACACAACTAAATGTATCCTAAAAATTAACCAAAACTTAATAAAACTATCATAGCATGCACAGCAAGCAGGCCTCCATATTACAAAGAAAATTTAGAAGATTGTAAAAATCAAGAAAGGTTTAAGCAAAATTCATAACTACTACTAAAGGTAAAATTCTTTAACGCTTGTTCATCTAGACAGCATATTTTTTATCGTTTGACGCTTATTAGCAGTAAAAACTTGAAAGAAGTTAAAGAACGAGCGTTTCACGAAGGATACCTGCAGTTCTGGGATGACATACCAGTTAAAAAGGTGATGGAGAGTGATCATGCAGTCGCACGTGTTCTCAAGGTTTACCGAGGCTTTATGGCAAGCTCATGCAGGCTGCAGTCTCAAGACTTCACCTCGGTGGCACGTGTTGCGACGTTGCACTTGAACTTGAACTTGAAATTGAGGGCCGACAGCGTCGGGGCCTTTGTAACGGCCTACAATTCCCTCCACAGTTATCACACAAAGAGTTCAGCGTCTGGTACCAGACTTGTCCACTAAACTACTCAGGATCTACCAATCCTTGTCACAAGCTGCCATTGGATGGCGTCACTGGGATAGCCAGTGTGTCAAAACACCATCCCCAGGCATATTGGGTCATTACAGCCCATTCTACCAGACTGGCTCATTCCAGTCACTTTCTCTTACTCCAGGCACGCACAAGAAACACTTTCATAGCCTCAGTGATACTCTCATTACACTCCTGATCCAATCCAGCAAGACAGCTCATACCGCAATCATCTTCAGCACATCTGGCATTCCACTCATTCTCTCCATACTGCTCAGACACCACATTCATAAAACTCTCTCTCTCTTGCTCATACTTACTACATTCCAGCACAAAATGCTCAATTGTTTCCTCTACTCCACTATTACACTGCTGACATAATCTGTTATTATTCTCATTCCATCTCCATGTACGTCTGTTCACACTCAATGACTTACATCTCACAGCAAACAAGAGTTGACTTCCAAAACTACCATCATAGAACAGCTCAAACTTAGGTGCTTTCTTTTTCATATACCAGTTAAGTGTAGGCTTCCGCATCATGCTAAGCTTCCACTTATTCAATCCATACTCTTTTGTTTGTCTCTCAATCTCTTTCTTCCACCTCTTGCAGTCCCACTCAGGCCCTACACCTCCTACATTTATTAAACTCCAGTCATCCACAGGTCTCCCAATTCTAACATGAATAATCTTTTGCATACTGAGTTTCCTTGCATGCCCCCAACATACTTTCTCCCAATAGCTTACACTCAGATTCCATTCAAAGATTCGCCTTACCCACCTGCTATTCTGCATTCTTTCAATTCTCACCTTATAATTCAGCACAGCTTTCATCATTCTTTCTGAAAATAGGCTCCACCCTAGGTCACCTCTAATGGCCTCTATAGCTGTCCATTTCGGAGCACCCAATGCTACCCGTCCTACCTTATTTTGTATCACATCCAGCTTTTCAAGATCACTTCCATTCCAAGCAAGAGCACTCATACCATACATGACACTAGGTACAGCAACATACTTCCACATTCCTCTCACACATTCGTACTTGTTTGCTCTGTATCTGGCCACACTACCTAACCGTCCACTCCACTGCATTGCTTTAGCCACTTTCTCACCTTTAGTTCTAGTACATCCATCTTCACTCATCATACAACCTAGATATTTGTATTCTTTTGTTCTACCTATTCTGATTTCTCCAATATTCCACAGTCTGTCTCTATCAGTCTCATCACTATTTATAACCATGACCTTACTTTTATCGGCACCAAAGTTCATCTTGAAATCTGTACTATATCCATTCACAATGTCAAGCATCCTTTGTAGTTCATGACCACATTCACTAACCACAACCACATCATCAGCATACAACAAACAGCTCAGTCTCTCATTACCAACTTTCAGTCCTAAACCACTCCCTCTCAGTCGAACTGCTAATTCTTCTGTGTACAATCCAAACAACAGGGGGGACAGAGTACAGCCCTGTCTCACTCCTCTAACACTCCTCACTTGCCCTGTTTCCAAATTTCCTAACCTGTAGAAAGCACTTGTGTTCTCATACAGACTCTGTACAATGTTCACTATTTTTCTGCTAAAACCAACTTTTCTCAAAATTTCAAACAGCCTAACCCGATCCACTCTGTCATACGCCTTTTCAATATCCAGGAATGCTAAATATACCTTCTTGTTATCCTTCTTCATTTGCTCAATTATTTCACTCACTACAAACAGATTATCCTCCCCCCGTCTATCTTGCCTAAAACCATTCTGTTCTTCTCCCAGGACTCCTAATTCCTCAACTAAATTTTTCATTCTCTCATTCAAAATACCACAAAAGATCTTACATACGGTGTCACCCAGTGCAATTGGTCTGTAATTTTTAAGTTCTTTCATACTCTTATGTCCACCCTTATGCAACAGAACTACATTACACTTGTTCCAGTCATCCGGTACTCTTTCACTCTTCCATATCTCATCAAATAAACATTTCAACATACTGACTACACTCTCTCCTCCACATTTATAGAACTCATATGGTATCTTATCAGGGCCACATGCCTTTCCATTTTTCACTTTCTTCAAAAAACTTACAATCTCTTCACAAGTGATTTCGTCTTCCATTTGCAGTTCATGTTCATCTATCAGAAAATTTATTGGTTCATCATCTGTAACCTGCTCATTCATTCCACCAATGTCCTCCCAGTATTCTTCAACTGCTTTCACCATTTGCATCCTATCTTGCACACTGCAACCGTTGACTACTAATTCATCAACTTGAACTTCACTACCTCTATCATTACCTTGTATAAACCTATACCAATCTTTTATCCCATCTGGACCTTTCTTTCTTATATTTTCAACTTGGTGTCTCTCTTCTTTAACCCTAGCCTCATTGATCATTCTCTTTACTTTTTTCTGCTGGTCCTTGTACTCATTCCATACACTCTGCCATTCATCCTCAGTAATTCTGCGTCTTTCATACATTTTCCTCATACTGCGTTGTTTTTTATTTAAAGTCTTCCTTCTCGTTCGTTCTTCCTTTATCTCACTTGTAAACCACCTAGCATTCCCTGTACTTTTCTTGCATTTCATTCTACCGATCTTTTGCTCTGCCACATCATACAAGGTTCTTGCAATCTCCTTATTAAGGTCATTTACATTTCCACACCTGTTCCAGTTACATCTACTCAATTCATTTCTAAATTCTTCCCAGTTTGCCATTTTAATACGCCAATTTTCTCTTACTCTGCTGGCCTTCTGCATCGGCTCCTTTCCACCCCAATTATATTCTAGTACAAGCATTTTATGGTCACTATCAATATCAAAATCATCTTCATCTACAAACATTTCTTTGACACACTCTCTTGCTCTACTATTCACTATCATATAGTCAATTGCAGTTTTACATTCCCTGCTTTGCCATGTATGCAAGCCATTTCCTATTGTTACATTTAGGTTCTCAAGTTCATTCTCATCACAGAAATCAATCAATTTTTGTCCATTTGCATTCACAGGCTCACCAAGTATACCAACATGGCCATTCATATCACCCATCAAAATCAGAGGGCATCTGCAATGCTCTTGCACAATTCTTGTTAATATTTCATACTTTTTCACATTCTCTTGATGAGCTAAAATACCATCAGTTGTCATATAGCATACAACCACAATAACACATTCTCTGGCATGCATTCTTTCACACTTTATTACTAACAGATCTTCACTCTCCGGTTCATTTCCAACAGGAATTTCTTCTAATTTCCAATTTAGAGCATTTTTTACAATGAGACCAACTCCACCACCTCTTTTTTGCCAACTTACACGCCCTTTTCCAATCATGTAGTACTTACTCTCCTTACATTTTAAACTGACTCTATCACGCATTTGGGTCTCTACTACACCAACACAATCCAAATCTCCATTCTCAAATTCTGCTACAAGGTCATTTAACTTTCCTGCATTCCATCCACGCACATTTATACATCCAAACCTCACAACACTATTGGACAATTCACAACATTTTTCATTTTTGCTCTGACAGCTTTCCATTCATCCAGTTCCACCTTCCATTACAATATGAGTACACCCAATCCACTGGATGTATCTCCTGGAGAGTTTCATCTCACCTTCTTGAGTAAGATGGACTCCATCTCCACGAAAACACCCACTCTGGATCAGGTTATCCATATCAAGGAAGCTGGAACCCATTTCACGCTTTCTCATACTCTCAGCTTTCATACTCATAATCCTTTTCTGCACTTCCCTATTCACCTCCTTTCGCACCCTTTCATACTCCTCGCCACATGCAGGCCTTCTCAGCAGACTGGTCACAGCCACTCTTACATTCTTCTTTCGCGCCCTTTCAACAACATTCATAATTGCATTCACCGTACGCTCTCTCCCACATTCAAGCAATCCATTGCCACCTCCTTGCAGTACAACCATCCCTTCATCCATTCCATCTATCACTTCCTCAGCATGCCTACAAATCTCATTCACTCCCTTTCCTCTCATGCTCGTACATCCACTACGGTCAGTCATACTCACAAACCTATCCACATTCTTCACCATGCTGTCACCACATATTCTAATCGTAGGTCTCACTCTCCCTTTCATACTACTCTTTTGTTCAACTCTTCCACTCACATCACTCTTTCCATCCATCTTCCTTTCATTCACTTCCACTACAGGCGCCTGCACCTCATGTGGCATATCAACAGGTTGCTCCTTCACTCTCTTCCCATTCGTACTTCTTTCATCATGCTCATTCATCCTTCTACTCTCATCTGGCACATTTGCACCACCATTCACTTCATTTATTGCATTCACACTCCTTGCACCATCATCCACTTCATTTGCACTCCTTGCACCATCATCCACTTCATTTGCACTCCTTGCACCATCATCCACTTCATTTGCACTCCTTGCACCACCACCATTTACCTCTTCATTCACTGCATTTGCACCATTCTCATTCTTTCCTTCATTCAACTTCCTTTCATCCTTCAAATCAGCCTCTAAAGCAACCATCAGAATTGTCAATCTTTCAACCTCCTCTTCCAACTTCTTTCTCTCGTCATTCAAACATTTCCAGCACGTAAACACAAGATCATTCAACTTCCTCCGACTCATCTCTCTCAAACCTTTGCATGCATCTATATCTACCCACTCTTTGCAAGTCATGCACTCAATCTCCTCATCCATTCCACTTGCACCTCCCTTCCTACGACCAGTCCTATTTCTTGCCATCCTCAAACACAGACTTCTATCTCAGTACAAATTTCACAGGCAGAAGAAGTCTTCACTCACCAAATCTACTGAAAATCAAGTTATCAAAAAAAAAGAAACAAAAACGTTTCCTACTACTCACAGTCACTCTCTACAATGTCACACACTATACTCTTTATATGCAAAGAAAGCTTAACTACCAGTCAAAACACCTCAGTCAAAAATTGCAAGTCACCACACCAGAGTCCAATGCTCAGTCTCAACTCTCACGCAACAAAAAAACTACTCTCACAAGCACTCCATACAAAGTCACATACTGTACTCACGTGAATATACAAACTATACCATTTTTTAGCAACTTCACTTCAATTCACCACAATATTCGTCGGAGGTTCAGCAGCACGTGCACACCGTATCCACACAATAATCAGCTGTTGATGAAATTTGTCCGGAATTATAAACGGCATCCGCATCTTCCTTGCTCAAAATTTTTACTTAACTTATGCTTAACTATGGTTATTTAATCTCCCTAAAGTAAAATAAAACATCTCTTCCGGTGATTATATGGAAAAATGTAATTGCAATGTCTTCGTCGCCAGCCTGTTAATCAAAATCATGACTTCACAAACGTGGTTGGTAATATATCTGTCACTGTGTTCGAGCGGTAGCACGTGCGCTAGATAGGTAGACAATTTGAAACCCAGTAATATCACCCGGTGATCTACCTCATTGGATGGTAATCTCGCTCTTTTTTTGTACCTGCGATGCAGTTTCATTCAAAGTCAGTAAAACCTTTGAGTGCTCTTATGTGATTCTTTTCTTGTTTTATTGTTTGGGAGCGGCCAAATGATCAAACAATATTGTGAGCCGGGGCCATGAAATGAAAGTAAGAACGATGGTGATCTTGAGTTAATGCAGTTAACTTGTCAACAGTGATACGGGAGTCGAACTGTCAGAGAAGGCAGGAATAAGCAGGAGGCAATAAAAGCTAACCAGGAGTTAGGTGGCATCTAGGGTGAAGTTAGACCCACAGATATTCGTTTCTATCACTTAGTACAAAGGCAATATCATGTGTCTAGAAAACGGCCGGCTATTCTTTTAATTCATGTTCGAGTTCAGGGCCCCAAAGGTGATCATTCAAGAAGAATCTCACGCCTTAAGTAGCCGTGAGTAAAGAGAGATAGTCTTTAAAGGATAATAGTGATTTATGAATTCAAAGCATAGAAGACAGATGAAACTAAAAAGGAATTACTTGACAGCACATATATAACGTCTGTTAATAAACGTTAACCTAACAGGTAATCGGTGTTCGACCTCACGGCCTCCCGCCTGAGCTTATGTGGACCTGGTTACATGTCCTGGGGTCGATCTAATAATCGTTGAACATGCTTTATGGTTCAGGCACCTCTCTCCGTGGCACAGCGGTTAAGGGGTCGGACTTGTATGCTGGAAGTCGCGGGTTCGTTCCCAGCGCTGGCGCGGAGATTTTCCCCGTTGGGTATAAGGAAAAGCTCAAGCCCAATACCCCACTCGACCCAGGTGTCGGAAATGGGTACCGGCTTTACGGGGGAACCGTCATGGTGTCCTATATATAGGGTTAGTTATAAGACATTTGAAAAACCAATGCTAAGATCCTATGTATCAGGCTTGATTGGAAATAAAGCATCCCAAAGATGCCGATGTTAACCTTTAGCCTTTATGATAGAAGAACTCACAGATAATTAATACATGAAAGAATAAAGTTTCAAATATGATCAAAAACTGTTAGACCATAGAACATGTGCCTGAGAAATTCAGTTTAATACATCAGATGACATCTTTAACCGAGAGGGTATGTATTGCATTCTTCGGCATGCTTCTTAGATCTACAAACAGAAAAAATTAAAGTAAGAAATAATTGAAAGAAAAAATATCCCAACCGGTGGACACACGAATGGTAACGTTAGCGAGACTTCTACAACCCAGGAATGAGATCACATAGGAAAATTATTATTATCGCATAAGAGAGTGAACTGTTAACTATTTAGAGCTGAAAATAATTTGGTTTACGGATAGTTATTAAAGCATTATGGTCACACCGACAACATATTTATTTAATTTTGCAGTGCTAAAATATTATAACGAAAATAATTAAAGACATATTTGGAAATAATTAAAATTGAATGAGCATCTTGAGAGTAACGCTGGATGATACTAGCCTACACTCAGAGAAAACTATTCTAACTGAGGTACTTTACGGCAGCCGAATTTTTTTTTCCCTTTTAGTGATACAAAACACAATAAAAATAACAGAACCATCGATATAAACGAATAACTTTATTTTATAAGAAAATTTGCAAAAACCTGTTGAGAGATTGGAACTTGGATCTGAATGGCTACTTTAACAGCATTACGATCGAGAGCCAGCTGCTAATCCAGTTCGTCAATGGTTTTCAGATAATACCAAGTCATAGGCACAGCCTAGTCAATCAGCAATTATGAATCTAATAAAAATATATGGAGTAAACTCCACAGTTAGAGCCACGGGAGACAAACGATCTTCCCAACGAATTGGAGGTGTTTGCCCATAAAGCCTAAGGCAGGGATTCTACTCAAACCTGGCCAGTATCTCTTAAAAAAACAGAAATGGCTTAAGACTGCAATTGAAAATAAAGGTATGACAGAACTACTCTAGCATCACAGGACTAAAATGTTCAGAATAGCTTTGTGATTGTAGCACTGTCTAACTCTCTATAAACCTTCAGTAGCAATAGACACAAATAAGATTATCAATACCACTCACCTCGAGAACACAACCCGAGCTCTATATCTCTCCTAACCAAGGTTTAGGCCGAGCAAGGGAAAGGAGCGGGAGTAAGGAAAACACAGTCAGTAAAGACAGAACAAGTCAGTTAGTACAGTAGAGGTAGTAATATTTAGCCACAACCTTACTGTAAGCACATTTAACAACCGTGAGCTACAGACTGGATCAAGTGTCAAGGAATAAACTGACGATCGGAGTCCGTCCCCTTGAAAGTCGACTACCTTGTGTCACTCGGTTCTATCTGCGATTGCTGTCATAATTCATCTTAATAGTAACTTGTATTCCACACTCTATTACACCCCTCTTCGTAAACTAGAACCCTCCCATGTAACCCTATCCTGTACAGTGCATCGTATTTTCAATATACATATTTTTTCACCAAGGGTTTCCGAGTCCGGTTAGACCTGCGCGAGAAGCTAGTAGTTGGAGATTCGTGTATTCTTGTCTCCTAAATGGGAATCAAGTTATAGGGCGTCTCTGGGTCATGTTCACTAGTCGGAGGTGTCGGGTAAAGATCTCGATAAGGTGGTGGAATCAACGAGGTTCCTTCAACAGGGCTTCGTTGGTTTGTGGAGGGTTCTCGAGTAAGTAACAACCTGGTCCTGATATCGAAAAACGACCTCTAGCCCCCCTGGAGTTAGCACTTTTAGGATAACGAACCCGTTCTTTCAAGAGTGGTAGCTGAGGTCAATTTCGGAGTACTCGTCGAGTATTGACGGACTACCACAGGTGACTTCAGCAGCATGTCAACCGAATGAGACCCTGGGAGGTATTTCGTTTGTGCATCCTGGCGTTGAGTAACTTTGGACGCGATTGCTTCCGACAGCCAAAGCAAGTCAAGACGGGAGCGAACTTTCCTGCCTAACATTAGCTCTACGGGCGTAACATATGTCGTAGTGTGTGGGGTGTCAGTCGATAGTTGAACAGGAACCTATCCAGTGCTAGGCGTGGGGTTCAGCCATCTTGAACATTTTTCTTCAACGTTTGTACCATAAGCTCTTACAGACCATTAGTTGAAGGATAGTATGGTGCACTAGTAATAGGTATGCTTCATTTCACAGGCCTTTACGAATGCTTGAAATTCCGCTGATCTGAAACACGTTGCGTTGTCTGGAACAATGGCTATTAGAAATTCAAACGTCGCAAAAGCGTATTTCAGGTTCGAGATAGTTTCAGGTGTAGATGACGAAGTTTTGGGAAAATTTTCAACCCACTTAGATTGGGCATCTACGATCACTAGGTAATATTTTCCATCCGATGGACTAGTACTGTCAACGCAGATGAAATGCCATTGCTTAGACGGCCCTTTCCACGGAGAGAATTCTGCTTTGCTCGGGAATGCACAGGTGTTCAAACACGTAATGCATGATTTCTAGATTTTTGTCTAAGTTTGGCCACCAAACAGAACTGTGCACTAATGCCTTCATCCTAAAAGATCCTGCATAGCCAGAATGAAGCTCCTCCACAATAGCTTGTCTGAGACCATAGATAACAATAATCCTTGCTCTCCAGAGCACACAGCCATTTTGTGAGGATAATTCATCTCTCCTTCTAGTGTACAGAGCGAGATCAGAGTCCCCAATTACCATCGAAGGTCGACATACCTGAGGGTAATTATATACTTTAGAAAATACTGAGTTCCTTAGGGTGCAGTCGCGAATGTGGACGATAGTAACTGGAGCTGACTCCAGGAAGTTACCTAGTTACGTCCATTTCGTGGGGATCAGTATTGCTTCCTCGGAGGCTGTCAAGGGCCGACGACTGAGAGCATCAGCCGTACTTTACAGTACGCCAAGCGGTGACGTTAGGTGGACTTGTAAAATTGAAGCTGCAAAGCCCACCTTTGAATGAGC
The DNA here is from genome assembly GCA_030386875.1 of Morinoia aosen. Lineage (NCBI taxonomy): Eukaryota > Metazoa > Arthropoda > Malacostraca > Amphipoda > Talitridae > Morinoia > Morinoia aosen. The sequence goes on from CM059558.1 coordinate 25,063,260, forward strand.
CCGGATGCCATCGATGGGATGCTCCTGCCAGCATCAAATAGTCCTAGCAGTGTTTTGAGATCAGTGATCACTGTGAATTCTTGGCCCCACAGGTATCAATGGAATTTTCACAGAGCAAAAACCGTTGCTTAGGTTTCCTTTTCACTCTGGGAGTAGTTACGCTCTGTCGCTGTAAGAGTTCAGGAGGCAAAATAGATTTGTTGAACACTGCTCCAACACCATTTGAGTAAGTCTCCGCCCCTATACCACAATGGGTAGACTAAGGTCGAAATGAATTAGGGTCTGAGAGTCTAGAAGGGCTTTGTGGTGGTCTCAACAAGTCGTTTACTTTGAGCGACCAGCCACCACCTTATGACACCACCACACAAGCATCAAGCGACCAGCCGCCCCTTCACGCAATGGCGGGCTTCGAGGCGCCACTCCACGCAACGACAGGCTTCGAAACGCCACTCCACGCAACGATAGGCTTCGAGACGCCACTCCACGCAACGATAGGCTTCGAGACGCCCTCTCACGCATCAACGAGCTCCAAGGCGTCACCCCACGAAACGGCCGGCTTTGAGGCGCCACCCCACGCAACGTCGGGCGTCGAGACGTTACCTAACCACCAACCAATGGAGACGCGTGTACAGCACGTTATCGCACTCACTGGGCCCTATATAACGAGGTGCAGTCGAAGCTCAGCTAGTCTTCTCATCATGGCTCCGATCTTCCCAACACGCACAGATGACACTCCGCCAGCTACAGCCCCAACTGCCTCTACCGCCGCTTCGCACTCAATGGGCACTCTACCGCCATCCGTGCCGCCACTACATATCGCCTGAAGGTCCTTCAAGATATATCTTGGTGTATTACTACCTGACAGCAATATTTTCCTCTGGTGTCATTAGTGTCGGCGATACTTCCAATAGAACGGCATTTATTCCAGTTGTGTTTTCTTGCCCTGTAGGGTTCGTTAGTACCTCAGGCACTCGTTTCGTGCACCGATATCCAAAGTCCTTAGATATTCAAAGTCTGCTAGGAGCGTAAAGTAGCCTGAGGGAGAACACCACACGATGTTATTGTGTTAAATGTCACCGAATTCATTCTGTCAAATTTATTAGCTGATATATGATTGATTTTAAACAAGCGACTTGATTTTAATTTTGCGTAATGAGATTTAAATGCATTTTGGGCAATACATGGTCATTTCACGAAACTTCACAACTGGTTACCGCAGTTTCCATTTCACCACATGACGCTTATGTTTGATATTTCCTTATATGTGCCTCATAGCACTCAGAACTACGTTCTAGACTAGCCAAGAGAAGATTGTCATCATTATTATGAATTCACATTTAAGTTCAATTTACTTTTTATGCCTTATCGTAGTTTTACTCGATTAGTGAGCCAATAGTCATTGCATCAGTAGTATTGTCATCCCTGAAACATATCGCTAGTTTTCTTGTTCCTCACCAGGTTTCATCGGTGGGCAGGTTTTCACCGGTTGGAACTTTATATTTACACTTCTCAGAATTGTGGTGCCCGGTAAAAGATAATTCTAAAAAAATTTCTTAAATTTTGTTTTAAATTCAAAATGTTTTTTATTCAAATTCCATTTTTTTGAGTACGACAATTAAATTATTCTAAGCGCATCAAGCATTGAAATACCGAAGCTATCTGGCAACATTTCCCTATTTTCACACCACGATTACTGAACCGGGTACCAGTGCCAGCCCATTTAGTTACACTCGCGCCGCCATTGAGTTAACTAGCCGTACTTCCCTTCTCGGTTTTCCCTACCAGATCGTCTGAGTTTTCGTTACCCCTTGCCAACTCGTACTGCCAAATAAAGACAATAAAATCCAAACCCATGCCGTTCCTAAACCTACCCTAGGGCCATTTAATGGAGGCCGTGACTATACCGCAGCTGATCGACTAAAATTATAGACCAAGAACATTATATACCAAATCCCCAAAGTCATACATCCGCCAAAGAACCTCGTGTTTCAATTCTCAAAACCAATACCATGTGCGCCCTTGAACTCCCATATATACATACATACATGTGTTGAAGTACGAACATCTATTATTACCCTAGCGTCGGAACAGACTTGAAGCAGAATAGAAAGTAAGACGAAAATCGCTGGACGTATGGTCATTGCATTTTTATTATTGTCAAAGTCTAACTGAATGAAATTAAACGTTTCCGAACTCATCAGTTGATTTTAAGTTCTACAACATAATAAATATGGGTAAATTAACGCTACAAATTACAAAAATATTCATATTCTATGACTAGTTTGGTATGTAGTATTTTTTCTGGTATGTTGTAGTTTCAATTTATTCATATATGTTTTGCCGTAGCCTTTGCTGAAGATAAACTGATAAATTCGAAACGTTCAAATTTATTCATTTAGACTATACAAATTTTATAAATAAAATTAACATACATAACTTGCTTTTCATTTTACTAATCAGATGCATTTAACTTAAAGTAGAAGGAGAAAGATGATACTACCACACGCTTGGGTAAAACTCAAAATATCCCTATGTCGTTCATACCTCCTCAGTTTTATTAAAATTGGGGGTGATGTTTATTTCCTTTATTAGCTTGAATAGTAAGCACATGCTCCGTTTTGTTTGCTTTAAGCGCTTTCTAGTTCTATCTCTTGAAACAAGACTTCTTCAGGTGTCCTTTTTGGCCACAACCACGACATAAACTGTCCTTATAGGGGCACTCTCTACGCCAGTGCAGATTACCACAGCCGCTGCATGCTGATTTTGGTTTCGTTTGGTTCCGAGGCTTGCTTCTAGGCTCGATAGTTGCTTTCTGTAATTTAGTTTCATTGCCTGCATGCAAAATAGTATTAGTTTGTCTCGAGTTGGAGACCTCTCTACTGATTGTTTCTCTAATCGTTGCCATTTCCACTGCTCGTACAAAAGTTAAATCTGCTTCATGTAGCAACATATTCTGGATTTCACTATCAGCTAGGCCAATCAAAAACCTATCCAAGAGTGTTTCCTCTCGTACCTCCTTTTTAAAATTGCAAGTACTAGCTAGTGTATGCAAGCTTGTCACAAAATCTGAGATACTTTCTTTCTGTTTCTGGTTCCTAGAATGAAACTTGTATCGCTCAAATATCACATTTGGTTTAAAATAAATTTTCAGAGCTGACACAATCTCCTCATAAGAGGTCTTTATGATATCTTTGGGATACAGTAAATCAGTAGCTACATTAAAAACTTCTGCACCTATTAGTGAGAGCAAATGGTAAGCTCTCTCTTCTTTCTTTATTTTATTAATCAAGAAAAAACATTCAACCCTACAAACATACATGTCAAACGGTTCTTCATTGGGGTTGAATTTTCCTATAGAGCCTATGTAAGACATCTTGAATGTTATTCAATGGAAAATAAAGTTTACTAAGCCAATTCTGAGTTATTTCCTTACTAGTAACTTTCTGGTCTGTCCCCAGTTAGGTTACCTATATCCTTGTTGCTAATATAACAGACCTACTCTAGCATAGCAAGACAATCTTCAGAATAGCAGTGTGATTGCTCTCCTAGAGAGCTTGAGTAGCAGTAGATGCAAATAAGGTCATCAATACCACTCGCCTCTAGTTCTATATCACTCCCAACCAAGGTTTAGGCCAAGCAAGGAAAATGGAGCGAGAGTTAGGAAAACACAGTAAGAAAAGGCAGAACAAGGCAGTTAGTAAAGTAAAGGTAGTAATACTTAGCCACAACCTTACAGTAAGCACACTTGGCAGCCATGAACTGCAGACTGGACCAAGTCATGAAATAAACTGACAATCGGAGTCCGCGTCCCTGGAAGTCGACTTTCGTGTGTCACACGGTTCTATCCATGAGTGCTGCCACAATGTATCTTAAAAGTGACTTATATATCACGGTGTATTACGAAATAAAATAAATAAAAATAAAGAAAGGTCAATATGAAGTTTAAGCCTTTCACGGAAATTAAAAATTCCGTTCCAAAGAATCACTAAAGGAACACATTTAAAAATGTTTTACATGAATGACATTCTACCCGCTTATGCGTTATTTTCGAGTTATTCAACTTTGAAATCTTTGTCTTCCATAGCAGTTGCGTTACGCGCTTGAGCCGTTAGGGTACGCTTGGATACTTTGTAATTTATTATTTGCTGACCCAACGGAACTTGAACCCACTTCTTAGATGTTTTAGTTAAAAACACAATAGAGGTTATTACCAAAAAATATTAGCAGGACTGGGGAAGTGAATACTGAAATCGATGTGCACTCTACATTAGTTTCAATATGGCCGCTATCGTAGAATATTAGCGAAACCGTAGGAGTGAATACCGTAGATTTAATACCGTAATATTTTTAGAACGTAATATTTTGGGTGATAACCTTTATTGTTTTTAAAGCTCATTTGTTTTTAAAGCTCATACCGCCTAAAGCTCATTTTACACCAGCGGTATGAAGCGACTGTGAACTTTCTACAGCTCCTGCCACGAGAAGATTGAGCGTCAAAGCACACCGGCTTGCATTTACATTGCCGCTCAATTTGACGCTATTTCCCCCGAGACAGTAATCGTCAGTATTGCTCTTGCAATACTGTAAAAATAATTCGTAGAACATGGATGGAGCGAGGGTGTGGAGCGCAAAGACACCGTTGATGTAAAAGAGCCTCGTATGGAACATTTGTTTTAGGATGCCCTATATTTAAGAAACTTTTAAAAGCCAATATGTTGGCATGTATCTCATGTGACAATTTGGAAATAAACGTTTTTTTCTTAACAGTTCAAGCGCGCAACGCAACTGCTATGGAAGACGAAAATTTCAAAGTTGAATAACTCGAAAATAACGCATCAGTGCGCATAATGTAATTCATGTAAAACGTTTTTAAATGTATTCCTTTAGTGATTTTTGGAACGGATTTTTCAATTTCCGTGAAAGGCTTAAAACTCCATATTGACCGAATATATTTTATTAGTTTCTCTTAATAACATGATCAACCCCTGACACGGTACACCTCATACGGTCAAAGCATTTATATTATTTTTTTAAATCAGTGTGTTGTAATACATTACGTGTAAACCTCGGCATACGTGATTATACCGTGCCGTGGTCATGGGCCGTACACGGTGCACTTGATAAAAAGTCGGCTGCTAGTAACACTAATGTAGGAGGTACTCATTTTTTTTTGTTACAGCGCTACTCTACATCTTGTAATAAGTGATACAATTTTAGACTTTCGAAACCGAAGAAGCATTTTGTTGAATTGCGTATAACACACCGAAATCTGCGAACTTTTCATGATCTTATCTGTGTTTGTGTTCGCATACTGCCGAAAAACATGAACTTCGGGCAAAAGATTGTTAGTGTAGACGGGTTTTAAGACTCATGTTATTACATGATTTTTGATATGAGGGAGAAGATAAAAATTAACAATATTTAAAAAAGTGAACAAAAAATGAGATAGGCTGAAGGCATTGGCGAAGTACGCTTAACCCTAATCTACAGCCTTCTGAAGTCCAAACGTCTCTGGTCGTCATAGCCGTGTGGCTCTCGGACTCGTCTCCGTGCGGGCAAACCCGGGTTTGAGTCCCGGCACTGGTGGCGATTTTCTCTGTTGGGTATAGAGAAAAAATCGCAGGTACTCAAATGGGCACCGTTCTTGACCATGGGAAAGCGTCATGGCGAATGGTGTTAGCTATAAGGCATTTAAAAATCCAATGTACAAGGTAATATGTATCAGGCTTGAATTTACAATAAAGCATCCGTAGATGCCGTCAATATTATTATTTGTTTTCTGTTTAAACTCACGTGTACCGAAACAGTGTTTGATTACACCACGGTACACCGTGGTATACACACAGCCGTTTATTACTGCAAATATTGCTAATGTGAAGTTGCAATTGCGGTTGTTTCGGGGACGGCGTTATTACTTCATGTTACAGTTCCGCGGCGTACTTTGTGGCGATTGGTTAATCAGAAAGTGCTCTGTGAATCTGGTAAAAGTGATACCGGTAAAAAGATTTGTGTCTGAATTATCAAGTGAAGATCTTTAGTCTAAATAAACAGTGTCAACGATTGTGGTCAAAATACCCCTGTGCCCCGAAAAGCACAAGATGGGGAAACCTGACACCCTAAACCCAAAGGCCAGTCAGTCGGTTAAAGGCAAGAAACCGTCAACCACTCAAACTTCCTACAATGCTCGTGCCTCACCCTCACCGGCAAGCCGGAACAAGAGGCGTCAATGCTCTCCTACTGACTCAAGTGGTCCTACCAAAAAGACAGCTACAATGACAACTGTTCATGTAAATGTAACACCAGCAGAGGATTTTTGCGAATCTTCTGACATGAGCGGAATCATCTCCGATGAAGATCCCGAGACAAGAAGGAATATTCCCAAAACTTCAACTGTTAACACAAATGAACACTTAGAGAAATCAGCAACAAAGGAAGCAGCTTCAAAATCAGCTCGAGTTGATTTAAACACACCAGAGCATATTCAAAAACTAGCTCCGAACATGCGGCAGGTTCTTATCACACCAGTGGACAAAACCTACAACATTGCAAAAATGAACCCTATCCGTACTGCACTAGCCTTAGACAAGCTGTGTGGTTCAGTTAAAAAAGTAGAGCATCAACACTCTGGAGCCATTCTTGTGACAACAAATACTCTAGAGCAAGTAAAATCTCTGATGGCTGCCACTACAATGGTAATATCTGGGAACACCATTGAAATCTTAACTTCTATTGCCTGGTCAACCCAGTTCTCGTATGGCAAAATCTATGCACCTGAATTTGCTTCTGACACCCTTGAAGACCTCCTAACTATGCTGAAGCCCTATAATGTGGTAGGCATCCGCAAATTACTGCTAGACCCCAACAAAGCGTCCGTTCCCCTGTATGTACTGACGTTTCTCAATCCTTCTCCTCCTGCTGAGCTGCTCCTAGGGTATTGTGTTTACAAAATAGATAAATACTACCCAAGTCCTTTGAGATGTGGACTTTGCTGCCATTATGGCCACTCACGAGCCCGGTGCACGAGTCGACTGCCAACTTGTAGCTATTGTGGCCAAAAGGGTCATTTTGCAGACTCATGCCCAAATCTGTCTGCTCCTCCTTCCTGCTCGAACTGCAAAGAACCCCATCAGGCTACTTCACGTGAGTGTTCCCACTACATGGCTGAAGTTAGAGCCTGCCATCTCACAGCAGATGAGGGTTTGAGTTTTGTGGAAGCTAGAGCTAGAGCAAGAGAAATGAGACCTATAGATGCAGTTCAATCCAACCCTTCAGTTCAAAACTTGGAAATGCAAAGAAGACCTACAGTAAAGGAACTGACTTCTCTGCAAGTTTTTCCTACACTTACCCAACTTATGGCTCAAGAAGATGAAGCCTCCACTCAGCCCTCTCAACAAACTCCTCTGACAACCAACATTCCTGTAACGGATCAAAATAGTACAAGAACCTTTGCAGCTTGTGCATCCATACAAAGCACTCCATCTGCATTTTCTACTCAGCATATCTTACAGCCTTCTACCCAGCCACAGCCAGTTTCCTCAGGTCAACAACCTAGCCATTCAAGTGCTGGGAACCCTTTGCATGCAAGCAGCCAAGCCAATCAACGATCTCTTACTGCATCTCATCAAATATTTACTGATTTCACTCGACTAATTACTCAGGCTCTGCCAATGATAATCCGTCTCTTTCTCTCCACGCAACTCACTGAAAAAATAGAATGTTTTATTGAGCTAGGTCAGATGCTTTCCGTAAAATCAGTTGTCACTGAAACTCTAGCAAGTTTAGGTCTTTCCTCAATGCATAACTCGCAATGAAGCTAAAAATCTTACAGTGGAATGTCCGTTCCTTTTCTGCCCGATATCCTTACTTGTCAAAACTACTGGCAGATTTAGCCCCGGATGTACTGTGTTTGCAGGAAACTTTTCTGTCTTCTGATAAAACGGTAAAACTGGCCGGGTATCAAAACTTGGCTGCTCGTTGTGAGAGAGCTGTGGGAAGTGGAGGGGGGGTTCTCGTAGCCGTTAATAATAGCATACCACAAACCATTATACAGCTCCCATTGTCATTGGAAGTATGTGCCACACGCATACATCTTCCTCAAAATGAATTTACAATATGCACTATGTACCTTCCACCATTGCTGCCAAACTCTGTATTAATCACAGAGCTACCACTTTTACTTTCACTTCTACCTCCTCCTTTCATTATCTCAGTTGATTCGAATGCTCATCATCAATCATGGGGTTCCTCTTCCTCAGACAGCCGAGGAAATGTTATGAGTCATTGGGTAACAGCGAACAACCTTGTGCTGCTGAACACCACGGAACCAACTTATTTGTCCTCAACAGGCACCCTAACTCATATAGACCTGACCATAACTACCCCTGATATAGCACCTATGTTTACATGGTCACCCTTATTAGACCCTTACAACAGTGATCACTTTCCTTTGCTGATCTCATCAGAGTGTGCCACACCAGTCTGCCTACAACCAAGGTGGAATATCAAATCAGCTGATTGGGTCAAATTTCAAAAAATCCTCAGCCTTCCAAAAACTTACCTATCCCCTACGCAGGCCTGTGGAGCAGTAACCACAAGCATAATAGATGCAGCCTCTAAATCCATCCCATGCTCTATACCAGGAAAAAGAACACCAACAAATAGTTGGTGGAACAAAGAATGTGCCGTAGCAAGGCGCCAAAAGCAGCGAGCGTTATCTCGTTATAAAAACCATTTAGGGGATATTGACTTATGGATAGCCTTCAAAAAAGCCAGAGCTATTTTTAGGCACTGCATAGCCAGAGCCAGGTCAAAGAGCTGGACAGACTATCTGTCTAGTATTACATACAGAGCCCACAGTGGGCAAGTCTGGAACAAAGTCCGAGCACTATCTGCAAAGTTCTCCCCCAAAGCTATAGTTTTAAAGAATGGCACTGATAACATAACAGACCCCAAGCTGATCTCAAACATTCTTGGCCGGCAATATTGTAGAGAAAATAACTCCACATCAAATGACCCTGATTTCATTGTAAGAAAGGAGAGAATTGCACGTGAGCTACCTTACCCACAACATAACTCAACTGAATGGTACAACAAACCTTTCACAATGAGAGAATTAACTAGAGCACTACGAAACTCCTCATCTCGAGCCCCTGGTGCTGATCGCATTCCCTTCAGCTTTCTTCAACACCTCAGCGGAAGTCAACTTAAGGAGTTATTGAACTTCTATAATTTCTTATTCATGCATGGATTCCCACACCAGTGGCGGGAAGCCATAATTGTACCCATACTGAAACCTGGCAAATCATCTTCTTCTGCAGCATCATACCGCCCTATTGCGCTCACCAACTGTCTAGGCAAGATCATGGAAAAGATGGTAAACTGGCGCCTCCAGTCCTACTTAGAAGAAAACTCCTACTATGATCCAACTCAGAGTGGTTTCAGAGCAGGGCACAGTACACTTGACGCTCTGTTTCGTCTGGAAGCATCAGTAAGGGAAGCCTTGCTGACTCAAAATTACTGCCTAGCCATTTTCCTTGACATTGAGCGAGCTTTTGAGTCGGTTTGGCATGATGGTGTCTCACTCAAACTGCATGAACTGGGTCTCAGGGGCAATATGGCTGTTTATATCAAAAATTTCCTACAGCTACGATCTATACGGGTAAGAGTTGCTGATAAGCTGTCAGACTCCTTTCCCCTTTTGTGTGGAGTGCCTCAGGGATCGGTCATAAGCCCCACACTCTTTACACTCATTGTAAACGACCTTTTTGCCGATGTGCCTGCACGAGTACAACACTCTCTGTATGCGGATGATGGAGCCATGTGGATTGGCACATCAACTCTCACTGAGGCAACCACAGTAATGCAAACTGCACTGAACACTATTGTAAAGTGGTCCCAAAAGTGGGGTCTTCAAATCTCAGCAGCCAAAACTTCAGCTGTTTTGTTCACCCACAGACACGACTCACCTCCCCAACTGAAGATGGAAAACGTTCCTCTTACCTTCAAGAATAACATAAAATTTCTTGGCATTATCTTTGATAGGCATTTAACTTGGAGGCCACACATAACTTCATTGCACTCTTCATGCCAGTCAGATCTGAGACTTCTCTCAGTCATTTCAGCCAAGAGGTGGGGTGCTGATGCCACAGCCCTTCGTAGACTGTATATAGCTCTGGTTCGCTCCAAGCTTGATTATGCCTGCTTTTTATATGCAACTGCTGCTCCCACTCATCTTCTAGTGTTGGACCGCATCCAATATGCAGCATCACGTATTATCAGTGGTGCCCTGAGGTGCACACCCACAGTTAAGCTGGAAGCTGAGGCTGAACTTATGCCTCTTGCATATCGCCGGCGCCAATTGCTATTGTCCTACTGTGCTCGAATCCTCACCATCGCTGAGCACCCGGTCCGAAAACTATTGCTGGCTTACTACCCTTATGCTCTTTATGCTCACCTTAGACGGCCAATCCCTGTATCAGGCCGAGCCTACATGGAGTTCAACAAGCTGGGTCTTAATTTCTCTCAGATCCCCACAATTCCCATGCACTTGAGATATCATTCAGTCCCAAGCCCAATCTTTCTGACATTAGCAGATGTACAAAAACATTCAAGAGATCCCACCAATTGGCAACAAATGTTTAATGACCTTGTTCACTGCTCATACAATATGCACCAAATAATCTACACAGATGGATCGGTCCAGAACGACAAGGCCGGATGTGGAGTGCATGGGGAAAATTTCCAACTCAAGGCTCACCTCCCTCCTAGAACTTCCATATTTACCGCTGAACTGTATGCTATTTACATAGCAGTTAAGTTTATAACTAACAAACCAGGAGCCTTTGTAATCTTCTCAGATTCACTGAGTGCCTTGACTGCTCTGAAAGCAAATAAAGCTCCTAAACACTACCTACTATACTGGATAGCAAAAGCTATCAATCAGCTTCCTAGAGACAAAGTCATCCTGGAGTGGGTGCCTAGCCATGTGGGCATACCTGGCAATGAGGCTGCAGATAAGTTAGCACAGTCTGCTCTAAGCATCTCTCTGACAACTCAAATACCTAAATCCACAGCAGAACTTAACTCCCTATTTGCCACCTCCATGCAACAAGAGAGACTGAGGGCATGGAAGCAGCTTCCACCAATCATAAATGAATTAAATCCTGCACTGATCCCTCTACCATCTTCACTTTCACGCAGCCAACAAGTCATCATCTCAAGACTGAGACTTGGTGTCTGTAAATTGACACATGGGCACTACTTAACGGGTTCTCCGCCTCTTTTCTGCCAAGGATGCAATTGCAAACTCACCTTGAGCCACCTATTGATAGACTGTCCTCTGCATCAAAATCATCGCCTGGCCCTGATTACTGAGTGCAATGCAAGATCGGCTCCTGTGACAATGAACACCATCCTTGCAGCTGACTTCCCAACCAAACTTGTAATGGATTTCATGAGAAAGTCAAAATTCCTGCACCTCATCTGAAAAATAACTGAAGAGCAGACTGGGGGCGCCATTTCCCAAGAAGGAGACGTGCCTCATCTCTAACAAAGTAACAAAGTAAGTAACTTCATGTTAGGAGTTCCGCGGCGTGCTTTGTGGCGATTGCAGTGTCTGTGTGTGTTACCTATTACTAGAAGACTTGACTAAAATAACTTCATTTTTGTACTTGATATAGTGGTGTAAGAGTTAGGTGCAGACGTTTTGTGAAGAGTTTGATGTGAGATGGGGCCGGGCCCAGGTGAAAACTCCAAAGTGAGGAGTAGCTACTCAGCACAGACAAAACCTAAGAAGAAAAATGGCAACAACATTTCTTCATCAGCTCCTCCAACAAGCACCGTTAAAAAAGACCCTCAGATTCTGACTACTTCCAGAAGTATACCTGGATATTCAACTAAGCGAAAAGCCGAAGACCAAAATTCTGAAGAACCTCCTGCAAAAAATCCTGCTCCTGCTGACACTGAAGAACCTGCAGATGAAGAACTACTTGAGGGTATCTCAATTGGTAGTGGAATAGTTTCAAGCTCCGACTCCGATATTTCCCAAATTGGAACAGCTCCTATGCAAACAAATGCCCAGTCTACAAATAAGTCAGCAAGCATTAACCTAAACAAGGAATTTGACCTTGGAAACCTCCCAGAAAATTCAAGGCAAGTAACTATGCATAGTGCAACAGGTACCTACAACCTAGCAAGAGTGAGCCCAATAAAAATTGCAAAAGCAGTAGACTCAATCTGCGGTGCTGTAGACAAAATTGACCATAAAAAATCAGGCTGTCTCATCATTACTACAAAGACCCTGGCGCAAGTTAAAACACTTCTCAACACTAAATGCATTTCATTGAATAACGACAACGTCTCAGTAACTAATACAGTGGCGTGGACAAACCAGCTATCATACGGAAAAATATGGGCCCCTGAGTTCATGGATGATTCACTTGAAGACTTACTGGAATACCTAAAGCCCCTTAAAGTTGTAGCAGTCAGAAAAATGTTGTCAGATCCCACAAAGTCTCATCTCCCACTTTATGTGCTCACCTTTCTATGCCCTGCTCCTCCTGACCAAATCAAAATAGGTTACAGCATCTACAAAGTAGATAAATTTATCCCTGCTCCTCTACGCTGTGGCAAATGCTGCAAGTATGGCCACTCACGCAGAAATTGTACTAGCATTGCTGAAACTTGTGGGCACTGTAGCAAGAAAGGACATGCCTTCATAAACTGCCCATCCACCAACTCCATTCCAACATGTCCAAACTGCAAAGGCAACCACTCAGCGCTGTCAAAAGAATGCCCACATTATTTAGCTGAAAGTAAAGCATGTCAGCTTGTTGCTAAAGAAAATCTAACCTTTTCGGAAGCAAGAGCAAGAGTAAGATCTGATCCTCAACCCCCTACAACTTGTACTAACATAGCAGCAAGAACAGCAACAACAACTCCAACTAACTTCAATCTATCAAGTGCACAAGATTTTCCATTGCTGCAACGGAGAGGTAACAACTCAAAGCCTTACAATGAAAACCACAGTAAGCTGGAATCCCAGACATCTCTAGATTCAACCTGGCTTACCCAAGAACAGCCAACTCCTCAACCTGCATCGAAAAACAGTATGGAATGCTCATCACCTACTTTACCCTCTTTGTCTCAATTTGAAGAAACTAGAGAAGAACCCGCCCAGTATGCATGCAATCAGAGAGACTACGCAGACATCCTACGCAACAGTCGCACTCCCAACTCGGGGAATCCTAATACCTGTACTGTGCCAACTAAACCTATCTCTAATGTAGTAATGGATGAGCTGAAGAATCTTCTCATGAATCTTCTTCCAATTTTTCTAAAGCTCTGCATGTCAAGCCAACTAACTGAAAAAGTAGAATGCTTATCTGAAATTGGCCGGAAACTTGGCATAGAAACATATATGAGCGAATTCATTAGCAATATATGCACTTCATCATTAGACTCTTCCCAATGAATCTGAAAATCATACAGTGGAACCTTAGAAGCTTTACAACTCGTCAGCCCCACCTAAAGGTACTCCTACACGACAATTGCCCTAATATAGTATGCCTACAGGAGACTAATCTTAAACCTCAGACAGAAGCCCGACTACCAGGCTTTGGAAGCCCTGTGGTCCGCAAAGACAGAACAGACCGGTCGGGAGGTGGAGTAGCCATCTATGTCAGTACTGATATTCCACAACAACCATTGGTATTGAATACACGCATGGAAGCATGTGCCACTCGTGTGCATCTTAATGGTATCTCCCTGACTATCTGCAATATATATATGCCCCCCAATTTAACAAACAATATTCTGACAGCAGAGCTACCTCCACTACTAAGAGCACTTCCTGAACCTTTCATAATCTGCACTGATGCAAATGCACATCATCAAGCTTGGGGTTCTGAACAGACTGACAGCAGAGGAAACCTTATACAACAACTGATAGACAATAATGAGCTTGCTCTGTTGAACAGCCAAGAGCCAACTTTCCTAACCGGTAATGGTAAATATAGTCACATAGACCTCACAATTTCTTCCCCATCTATAGCGTCAAAACTCAACTGGCGTCCTGAACCCGAGCCTTACACCAGCGACCATTTCCCTCTGATAATCTCCACATCTCCACAGGGCAACTTGGATAGGCGAACTTTCTGGAAAATCAAGTCAGCAGACTGGGAATCTTATCAACAGTCTGTACTGCTACCTGAAAAATTCAAATCTCCTACAGAAGTCTGTTCTGATATAGTTAGTAACCTCTTAAAGGCGGCTGATCTACACATCAAAACCTCCTCTGGAATAGAGCCCAAGAAGAGGCTACCTTGGTGGAATAAGGAGTGCGCAATTAAAAAAAGGATCAAGAACAAAGCACTATCAAGATACCGAAACCACCTAGGAAATATGGAATACTGGATCTCATACAAAAAAGCTAGGGCACAGTTTAGGAAAGCTGTGAAGGAAGCAAGGAAGGAGTCTTGGAATTCCTTTGTGGCCTCCATAAATGCCCAAACCCCCTCTGCTAAAGTCTGGGGAAAAATAAGGTCTCTCTCTGGAGGAAATGATAGAAGAGCAATATTACTAATTAATAATAATGTGACTATAACTGATCCAACACAAGTAGCCAACATATTTGCTGAATATTTTGCCAACCAGAATGCCATGTCTAAAGATCACAACTTTTTATTGCACAAACAGTCAGTGGAAAGAAACTATACTCCATTTCCAAGATCATCTCAACCATGGTACAACTCTCATTTCACATACCAGGAACTCCAAGCTGCCTTGGGCTCATCGCGCTCACACTCTCCAGGCTCCGACAGCATTCCATTCATCTTTCTCCAGAACCTAAATTGTAAACAGAAAACATCTCTCCTTTGCTTCTACAATTACCTCTTTGTGAATGGCTTCCCAGAACAGTGGAAGGAGGGAATTATTGTCCCAATTCTAAAACCAAAGAAAACAGCTACCACCCCAGAATCCTACAGGCCAATTACATTAACTAACTGCATATGCAAAATAATGGAGAAAATGATTGTGAGGAGGCTACAGGCATTTTTGGAGCAAATTTCATTTTTTAACCCAACACAGAGTGGTTTCAGAGCAGGCCACAGTACCACCGATGCAATAATCAGGCTGGAAAGCTCTGCCAGGGAAAGCTTTCTAACAGGCAAATGCTGTGCAGCTGTGTTGTTGGATGTCTCAAAAGCTTTCGATAGTGTCTGGCACCATGGACTGTTACATAAGCTGAAAAAGTTGGGTCTCACAGGTAACCTTGCGGCATTTGTGGAGGACTTTCTGAAGGGAAGAATCATCCGAGTGCGCAATCTGCACAAGCTCTCTTGCCCAGTAAATATCTCGTGTGGCCTTCCCCAGGGTTCTGTGTTGAGCCCAATTCTTTTTACTATTTATATAAATGATTTGCTAGAAGACAAAATGGAAGGTATTCAGCACTCAATGTATGCAGATGACATAGCCATATGGACCACACAAGCCTCAATACATGACACCCATGCAGTTCTACAAGCTGCACTCTCCAAAATGGAAGCCTGGTCCCTCAAATGGGGTCTTACACTATCTCCAGCTAAAACTCAAGCTATGATTTTTTCCAGGAAACTTAAAAATTTCCCTCAACCCTTGTTACTATCAAATCAACCAATCCCTATGGCAGCAAAAGTGAAATTTCTTGGTATGGTGTTTGACCATGGTCTTCGTTGGTCCCATCATATAGATGCTCTAAGAGATCGCTGCCTGAGAGACATAAGCACAATGAGAGTCATTGCAGCCGAAAAATGGGGGGCTGATTTCACTTCTCTGAGGAGATTCTACAGTGCCCGAATATTGTCGAAACTAGACTACGGCTCCTTTTTATATGACACTGCAGCAGAAACCCACCTCCTCAAATTGGATCGCATACAGTATGCCTCAGCAAGAATAATGCTTGGGGCCCTGAAATGTACACCCGTCTTCAAACTTGAGGCTGAAGCAAACCTGTGTCCTCTTTCCATCAGACGTCAACAACTCCTTACCACATATGCATACAGAGTCAGCAGCATAACCCGTCATCCTGTACGTGAAATGATACAGAACTATTACCCATTTGCACTTTATAATATACTACCTCTCTCAAAACCAGCAACCGGTAGAATCTTAGAAGAGTTTGAAAAGTTAAACATTGATAAGAATAGCCTTCCAACCATCTCAATGTCACTAAGATACAGAATCCCTGAATTACCTATCAAGCAGTCCCTAAAGATATGCAACAAAAATTCCTTCAGCTCTGATCAATGGCAAACCCTGTTTACAGATTGGACGGCCAATAGATATCAGTCTCATAAGCAGATTTACACAGATGGTTCTCTGACTGACGGAATAGCATCATGTGGAGTACATTCCAGCTCATTTCAAATTAAGGCAAAACTTCCTCAACATTCAAGCATATTCACTGCAGAGCTGTATGCAGTTTACATTGCTCTTCAGTATGTACTTCCACTTATAAATAATGATAAATACATCCTCTTCACAGACTCTCTCAGCGCTATCAAAGCCTTGTCCTCCTTTAACAGACAAAGTCACTACTTGATCCAATGGATTACTCAACTACTACTACAATTTCCATCTGACTCAATAGTAATAGAATGGGTACCTAGCCACTGTGGAATCAAGGGAAATGAAGCAGCAGACAAGCTGGCCACGGAGGCCCTCAGTCTCCAGCAAACTTGCTTCATTCCCCTCAGCATAAGGGATAACAGAGTGAAGATAAGGACTTTCTACAAACAGAAATGGGAAAGTACCTGGGCATACACCTCTCCAAACCTGCGTACCTTCAAACCCTCCTTGGGTGAATCAGTGCCCACAAACCTCCCACGGCTGCTACAAGTAGCTGTAACCAGAGTTCGCCTCGAGACTACCTACCTAACGCATGGGCATTTCTTCACCAATAGTCGGCCTACCCTCTGCAACCACTGTAAGAACCGTCTGAACCTGCAGCACCTCTTCATGGAATGCCCTCAATACTCGGAAGAACGGAGAAGATTGGTCAAGTCCTGCCCAGCTAAACTGAAACCGCTTACCCTGCAATCAATAACATCCCCTGGGTTCCCAGCGGAAGCCATTGCAGCATTCCTGGTTGGAAGTGGAAAGATCCACGACATCTGAGCTCACCAGCTGATGCGGACAAGGGCGCCCAGGCCCTCTGCGGTGGGACGCCACATCTCAACAAAGTAACAAAGTAAGTAACTTCATGTTAGCATGGGATGAGTTATTTGCTGCATGTTTGAAGATGCAGGGATTGAATAATAATGATCGAGTCCTTTAAATTGTGCAATTGAGACAAAATAGAAACGTAGCACTGTAAAAGAGGAAGGGTGATACGCGGTTGGAAAACGCAGCTGTAGTAGCCTAACGGCTTTAACTAACTAGGTTTTGCCAATGTCTTGGGATTCATATTCCAAAAGATTTTAACCAATACTATAATTGATTTCAATTGTTGAATTTTCATCATGTTCTATCAATGCTACAATAAAATGGTATTATGGTAACTTGCTAATTTTTGTATATGTGAAGGAGAAGACCGTATTTGATATTGCAATTTTTATTCAATATTGAGTTTAATGTTGTCAACAATCTTAATGATTTCATTGACATAGATAGGTGAGATGGAAGAATTTAAGGTCAATATTGAATATAATGTTGTCAACGAATTTCATAATTTCATAGGTATAGATGGGTAATATAGTCGATTTTATTAAGACGTTTTACACGAATGACAATATGCCCGGAAATACTTAGTTTTTGAGGTATTTAAGTTTGAAGTTATACAAACGGCGCTCCTGAATGACCCTTTTAACGCAAAAACAGTCATTGTTTTAACAACGAAATTGGAAGCTAACCCCTATTACAAACGTAAAGAGGTTGGGTCGTGAGGGGTAGCAACAGTTCTTTTAGTGAAAATTATAAATAAAGCTTTCTAGTGACGTTTGTTTACATCGACTCGAAGATGGCTGCTGCCATCTTCAGCCGGTTGGCGCCATGGCGGCAGCCACCTTGGCGTTGATGTAAACAAATGTCACTCGAAACCTTTATTTATAATTTCCACTAAAAGAACTGTGCCTACCCCTCACGACCCAACCTCTTTACGTTTGTAATAGGGGGTTAGCTTCCGGTATTAATTGAATTACGCTAGCCCCGCGTGCTTCCATGGCGCGCACAAGCCAGCTTCAAAGTTGAATAATTCAAAAATAACGCATCGCCGGGCAGAATGTCATTCATGTAAAACGTCTTATAATTGACTATATTACCCATCTATACCTACGAAATTATGAAATTTGTTGACAACATTATATTCAATATTGACCAAATTTAAGACATTGTACAAGAAAGACATTCTGCTGGTTGAGCCGGTTTGCTGATGCATTATTTTTGAATTATTCAACTTTAAAGTAAGCTTTTGTGAGCCAAAGGAAGCAAGCGTGCGGCTGCTGCGCGCCAGGCGGAATTTAATTAATAACAAAAGCTAACGTCCTATTACAAACGTAAAGAGTTTGGGTCGTGAAAGGGAGTCATAGTTCTTCTAGTGAAAATTATAAATGAAGGTTTCTAATGACGTTCGTGTACATCATCTCCAATGGCGGCAACCCGGTGCCCAAGATGGCGGCCGCCATCTTGGATCTGATGTTAACGTTCGTCACGTCACTAGAAACCTTTATTTACAATTTTCACTAGAAGAACTGTGGCTCCCCTCTCAACCCTTGAACCCAACCTCTTTACGTTTGTAATAGGAGTTTAGGAGTCCGTCTGGGTAAAAAAAAAGTCCGTTGTTTATGAATGGATTTCTCTGAAATTTTCACAGTAGGTGTAAAATGATGCATAGATCATTTGTTATTTTGACGAAATTTTTGTAACTGCACTTTTTTTTTTTTTATATGATAAAATAAGGGGGTTATGTAAAATCTATCTCCTTCTACAATTTTGAAGTTACAGAACCAGTACTTCGTTTTGAGATTGCTTATATGTCTATATAACCATAAGCAATAGGGAATTTTGATAACTTCTTTTTGTGGATTTTGGGAATTGAAAAAAAAAATATATATATTTTTCATTTCTTTTTTCATGTGGTGTAATTTTTAAAACAATAAATGTATCAAAAAATGCTATTGCTTATGGATACACCTTGCTAAGCCCTATCGAATGGTATATAAACCATTCTTGTAGCTCTAAAATTGTGGGAGATAGATTTGAGAAACCAATATCAAGTTTCCAGAATAATTTGTTTTTTCACAAAAAAAAATGGTAAATCTGAAGGTTATGTCAGTTATCGATTTTCCACTTTTTGGTGCCTGAAACTAATTAATTGAATCAAAATAAACAAGTTTTCTTCTATGCACTTATCGTCTCGAATGAGTATTTTACGATTTATAACGGTAGGTTTAGTTTCGTCTATGATGACGCATGCGCTCGAATAAACAGCTACTTGTCGATTTTTGAATTTTTGTTGCTTGAACCATGGTAATAACATCGAAATAAACAACTTTTCTTCTATACACTTTTTTCGTCAAATGAGTATTTAATGATGTATAGTGGTAGGTTTGGTTTCGTCTTTGATGACGATCGTGCTGGAAGCGAGTGCGCATTGCAGTGTTGCTGTCCGACGTGCTCCTTGATTACTTACCGCTTCAAACACTGGAGTTGCTGTAAGTCATTTACCGGCCTATAACTAATAAAATACTCATCTGAGATGGAAAGTGCATAGAAGAAAACTTGTTTATTTTGATGAAATTAACTATGTTTAGGCATTGAAATTTACGAAATCGATAACTGACATATCCTTCAGATTTACCAAAAAAATTGTTTTTCTTTTTATCTTTTGAACTACAGGGTTTTCTACAATGAACTCTTGAGCGTTTGTAGCTCCTTTTAAGCCCTTTCGATTGATATAATTTACATTGCTGTAGCTGTGTAACTCTGGGAAAAAATAAACAACAAAAGAGAATAGGTGTAATTCTTGACAAAAAATTTTTTTTTAATTTTTAATTTTTATCAACCAAAATACGTTTTTTTGTCTAGTCAACTCCTTTGTTTTATAGCTCTTTTCAAGTCCTTTGGATTGGTGTGCTCGCCACTGCTGTAGCTATGATACTGCAGCTGTCATCGAGCTATGAAGGAAAGCTACGGTATCATAGATACGGCAGAGCAGCTAAATTCTATAATTGTCAAAAATTATAAAAAAATATCTACTCAGCATTAGAATGTTTCATTTGAATAAGGGAAGCACTTTGAGTAGCCCATTAACTAACTATAATGCCATTCCTGCAGAGAAACATGCTCAATTGACCCCCAATAATGAGGGGGGGAGGGTTCAAGGTCACTCCACCCCCATCGCTTTCTCCCCTCTGGTGGGCGCACTATTCGGAGTAGACGTAAACGGAAAGTACCAATGGAAGCGCAAGAAAATCCTCTATAAGATGCATATAAAAACAGAAAATCAACAAATATCCTGATTTCTACCCAGACGGTCTCCTTAAGCTTCCATTCCTATTGTAAAAATAATGACTGCTTTTGCTCAAAAAAGGCCATTCAGGAGAGCCGATTGTATTCCTTCATACTTAAATAACTCAAAAACTAAGCATTTGTGAGCATATTGTCATTCATGTAAAACGTCTTAAAATCCCCTATATTATCTATCTATGGCAACAAAATTACAAAAATCATTGACAACATTAAACTCAATATTGACCCAGTTTTTGGTGCCTAGACATAGTTAATTAGATATAAACAAATAATTTTTCTCCAATGTCTTTTTGGGGGCAAATGAGTATATAAGGAGTTATAGCGGTAAGTTTAGTTTCATCTCTGATGCAGAATGCGGTCGAATAAACAGCTACTCATAAATTTTTGAGTTTTTGTTGCTTGAATCATAGTAATAACATTGAAATAAACTAGTTTTATTCTATACACTTTTTGCAGCAAATGAATATTTTACAAGGTAGAGCAGTAGGTTTAGTTTCGTCTGTGATGACAAGCGCGTAGAAAGCAAGACTTCATTGCAGTGTTGCCACATTACTCGGTTGATGAATTACTTCCCGCTTCAAACACTGGAGTCGCGGTAACTAACTTACCGCTATAACTTGTTGAATACTTATTTGCCCCAAAAGTGCATTAAATAAAAAATGTTTATTTTGATCTAATTAACTATGTTCAGGGAGCGGAAATTGGAAAATCAATGATTGTTCAATGATTCACAAATACCTTATTTTCATTTAGACTTTTAAAACCCTTCCCATACAACTATTTAACTTTCCCATTACAATACTGTTCATTATTGCTAAAATAAAGCTGTACACAAAAAATCACACGACAGTATAAATTGATCTCCACGCATTGTACGTTGTTTCAAACAGACTGAAGTTTACTGGATTGGAATAATGAAAGTACCAATCCCAATTCAGATATCAGAATTGGTGCCTGTCATTAGTTGGCGCCTGTCATTGGCCGTCTTTCATTTCTGTACCAATCATAGTCCATCTTGCACATTGCTATGCCATGAAGCTGATCCGGGGAGGGAGTATATATGGAGGGAGCATAGCCGTCTGTGAAGAGAACCAGTTTTTGAGATTTCTCCTATGTTTGTGGTAACCAATAGCCGTTTCGCAAGTGTGACGTCAGCATGGACGTCAGTTACCTACTGGCTACGTTAGAGTGCGCACACGCTCGCTGAATGCTCTACCAGCTGTTGAGTTAATCGTCAATCATTAATTTGGGATTCTAAGACACCGAAAGATAATAAATTGTGTTTCCTCACTTGAGGACACTTTATAATATCAAAATTTTTCACAAAGATACATTAAGAGTTTAAAACTATAAAGATTACAGGCCCTTGATTATAACAAATTAGAGCGACTTGCATGCACACCTCACCCTCTGACATGTGGTGAGGTACTAATCTTTCTTTGGAAAATGAGGAGGGGTTGTAGGGAAGGTGGGTGGAGCCAACTTCAGCCAAGCTTCTGTGGTTGGCTCAGAATTGTGATGTGTCGGGCATTGAGAGTGCCCGAGACTTTTCAACTTTTGCAGCCAAATTGAGCCCGATCGGAGTGCGCTATGCTCCCTCCATATATCCTAGCTCCATGAGCTGATCTGGAGTATCCTTTGCAGACGCACGATGCGTACATCTATAGCCTTTCCAGTTGGTTTTGTTTCCTTTTTTATTCTACTACAAACTCAATTATATGTTCGTATCTTAAAATATACTTTTTTTATCTTTACATCCTGGCCTTGCAGTGGCCGAGTGTACAGAGCGCTTGCGTTCTGTGCTTCCTGCGCGGGTTTGAGCCCTATGCGCGTCAGTTGGCGTGAAAAATGCTGATGCGGCAAATCAGGGTCGTTGCCTTTGTTATGGCGCTCTTCTTTTCCATCATATCTCGTCATTGTTGCTTTCCGTTGCTGTCATTTCTTTTGATAATCGTTGTGACTTAAGGTCACAATTATTTTATTTTGTTAACAAAGATCAATCGAGACTTTTCAACGTCTCCAATATAATTAGTATTTTACGTTATTCAATTAATCAATTAATATGGTAGCGGGTTAACCTTTTCTCTTCAACAGAAGCGATAACTCTTCTTTTATTTAAGGGGAAATTTACGAGGAATTGACATCACTATTTATTATCTAATCTTGACAGAAATAATCAAAATGGATCAAACGCACTTAAGTAACTTTTAATAAAACATCGGATGTACGCTAAATGTTTCTATGAATTACCTATTGCACAGAGGCAAGAAATGAGGATGCATTTGAACGATAAGTGTTATATGAATGGGACTTATCTTATCTGAGGACTCCAGGAAAGGTAGCTAATATGTGTTCCGTGACAACCAATTAATTTACATTACTTGATAATATATGCGTAGTTCACTTGATTACATACTGCAAGAAAGACAAGGCCCTAGCCAGCCCCCAAAGGGACAGGCCAGCACGACGTGATCTGTGCTCTTAAGAGGAACATCTAGTCAGAAGTCCAAAATTGGCAGAATTTTTTTTTTATTGCCTAATTCTATAGAGCAATGCACAGTTGATAAGCAGTAAAAAATTTGGAAGCATCTGAAGCATCAGAGGCGAGTAAACGAAGGGAGAAGAAGAGGCGGGGGAAGGTCGCATGACGTGTCAGCGCTCATGTGCTAAATTATTCCACTTAGATATTGCTCACCGACTGTTAATTTCTAAAGACACATGTATTTATCGCTCAGTCTTCAAGAGCTTTTACGATTTGGCAACGTTGATCTTGGTACCTCCCACAGAGCTCCGCCCCCCCCCCCCCCCCCTCCCCCTCCTGTGCCGTAGACATAAATAGGAGTGCTGGCCACGCAGCTGTTCAGTGTATGATGAAAGCTGGCACCAGTATGATGTCAAACGATTAGCTGAAGCTGCCTTTCAAGCTCAGTAGCTGGACTGCATCTGCTAAGCTTAGTTAGGATCGAAGCGCTCCTTTCCGGTGCACCTGAGTTTGCGTCCCCCCTGATCCTCATGCTTGGTACCTGGCCTCCGGTACCACGTGTGGTACCGGTTTTGACAAGGAACCACAAAATACTACGATGAAAGATTGCCAAAGTCAAGAAAATATTTTAGAATTGCTTTCATAATGTTACCTGCGCTGATTTCTCAGTAATATAGCTTGAAAATGAAAAAACCTGTTTTCTGTACTAAAATGCGTCTTTTGAACAACTCAAATGTCAATATTCAAGCCACTTCTTCTCAGAAACTAGTGATTGTAGAGCAATGCTGTTGGTATCTTTGGATGCACAAAGAGTTGCTGCATAAAGAGTCAGAGGATCTCATTGAATTTCATAATGGTGTCTTAGTTACATTAAAAAATCTGCGGAAAAAAGAATCACTCCTTGAAATTTTTTTTTAAAACACCATAAAAACTAAACTATTATGAATTTCAAAATAATCCTCTGACTCCTTATTCAGCAACCCTTTGTGCATCCAATGAGATACTTAGATCATTACTCTACGTTAGTGACTTTGAGAAGAAGTGGCTTGAAAAATTTCCATTTCCCTGCCCACTTTCTCCCATTATCTCCGCCATTATGGCGAAAATGGAAAAAAGTGTTAGATGCAGCCCCTATTTATTTTGCAAAATACATACGTATGCCAAATTTCATTGATCTAGATACCATACAAAAAACGGGACGGCCATTTTCTTGATTCTGACTAGACGGTCCCCTTAACTGAACGGTTGCCACAGCCTCACTGACTCACTCATTTCAAAGGCAACCCTCAAGGCGACGCTATCGCTGCTTCTCTAGATGCTGACTCGTAATTATGATATCGCAAGATTGATATATGAACAGAAGATATTTCCTAAAACGATTCAAATACATATGTACTTAATTTTGTTAATATATTCATACTAATATTCCCCATAAAACACTATTAATATTAAGAAAACCTTATGCTACTTTACATGTTGAAGTTCGTGGCATTTTCTGTTGACCTTCCTTGTTTCATCAGCGTCCGGTCTCGGTTTCTTCTCGAAGGTATAGATGACATGACGCTTCTTTGTTGATTCTTAGACTTATGTGGTTCTTTTAGAATTTCTTTATTGAACGAGAACGTTGGGCAGTCGCTTCGTTGAATTCTTAACGTCACTTCTTTTACAGTCATGTTTTTGAAACATGACACCTGCAGTGTGGTCACTGTCCTCAAGGAATGTTACCTGAGCACTAAATGAGAGGAAAATGAGGCCTAAAGCTCGGATGTGAGTCGTGACCAAGTGCCTGGGGAACCCCTATTATGTACATTCCCTGTTAAGTATCATGTCAATGATACATATATATATAGATGTGGGGTCGGACAAGCCTGTGAAGTGGTGAAGCCACAAAAGAGGGTCTGCAAAGTGGCAAGGGAACACTGTAGTACTTTGGTTAATGTTGAGGATTATTCGGGGATCCATATTTGATTTTTAGGTGCCTTAACATAGTTAATTAGATCAAAATAAGCAAATTTTATTTTATGCACTTTTCGTCGTGAATAAGTATTTTACGAGTTATAGCGGTGAATTAGTTACCGCAACCCAAGTGTTTAAAGCGGGAAGTAATTCATTTGGCCCGGCAAATGGCAATGCTGCAATGGCATCTCGCTTCCGGTTTTCTCGTTATCAAAGACGAAACTAAACCCACCGTGTAACTCGTAAATTATTCATTTGACGAAAAAAGTGTATGGAAGAAAAGTAGTTTATTTTGATGTTATTACAATTATTCAACCAACAAAAAATTGAAAATCAATGAGTTACTGTTTATTTCAGCGCATTTGTCATCAAAGACGAAACTAAACCTACCGCTATAATTCGTAAAGAAATCATTTACAACAGAAAGTGCATAGAAAAAATTTGTTTATTTTGATCTATTTTACTATGAAAAGTGCATTTGAAAAGTGGATAATTGATTCCCGAATAATCCTCAACATTAACCAGTACTTTTATTGTTACTCTCTTTGAACATCTTTCTTGTGGTCAGGGAGGCTAAAAATAACCTTCGTATAATCTAATCTATTATGAATAAAGGCCATTTGCCTAAACTGTCATTTTTCTTCCTAATGAATCTTGATTTACCTGAAATGTAAAATAAATTTATATATCAAGAGAAATTAGTTTTTTTTGCTGGTTAAATATACTGTAGATGTTAGTTAACCTCAATGCATATATTCCTTGTTCATAATTTGTCATGAAATGAAGGTAAATATTTTTGTTGAGAATTATTTTCCCTTCAGTGAAATCTTTAGATAGGTACTTGATAAGACTATTGTTCTAAAAAATTAATTTCCTTTTCTAGTAATCTTTATAAATCATAGGTGACCATGAGCCTAAAAAATAGGTTTTCTTGTTAGTATTTTGTAATGAATCAAAAGTAATCAAAAATCTGAAAAATGTGTTATCTTCTTAATAAACCTTGATGTAATAATGGTAAAAATCACTGTAAACTAATTGGTTTCCTTCTTAATATACATAAACCTGACAATACAATGGGGATCTTGAGCATTAATAATTGGCTAGTTTCACAGTAGATATAAAGTATTTATTCATGTACTTCTAATGCTTTAGAGCACGCTTCCCAACCTTGAAATTCTTGCACCACCTGGGCATGCAAGTCAATATTTGTGGGGGTACAAGAAAACTCCATTCAAATCATAGGATATTAGCAATATGTTGACATTTTTATTTCAGAGGATGCATGGTTTGAATGAAATTTCTTCAAAGGTGCAGGGCAAAAAATAGTTTAAACTCCTGCTTTAGATGCTGTTAGGTTGCCTCAGATGAGAATAGGTCTTGGGAGTACTTACATTTATTTTGCTCATCCTGTTTTTGCCCATGACTTGCTCCAAATTGTTTACTCACTATTCTCATCCATGATCCATTCTTGTGTCTTGAGTAAGCTCTGTCTTTTTCATCAAAACTGGATAGTGCGCACAAATTTTATAAGCCAACAAACAAGAACAAGGTTGCTAATTAACTTGAAGAGTGAGAAAAGCCATGCACATTAAATCAAACCTAAGCACCCTTACAACTTGATTGACTCAGGCAAAGCAAACCTATCCAATTGATTTGTGCCCTCAGTCATCTATTGGAGAGCTTCCGTACAGCTTTCTGTTTAAAGTTTTTCTCATCTTTTTATATTTATGTCTTTTTTTTCTCTTTTCTTTTTTTTTTACTTAGTGCAGGTCATCTTTTGTGCAAGAGCACACCATGTGCTTAAATCCCTGCTCTCTACAGTGCATATTTGTGCTCTCTTGAGGTCACCTTTGTCGTGATGGGAGTATTGAACTATTATGTAATCATATACTTCTAGACTTGTGAAACTGAAACACTGGCAATTTAGGTTGTAAATTTATTTAAATTTATTTATTAATTAATTAATTTATTTATTTTTGAAGACATGAGATTGAAAGTACTGGGAGCACTGATGGATGTTTCAACTTTAGGCAGTTCATGTCATTAATTCCTGCTTATGTGTCTACAGATATTTAATGCTATCCAGGTGATAAGTTGAAAATTGTAATAATCTAAATCAGCCATAGCTTAACCAAAAGCACCATGATTCGTGCACATACTCCAATCAACAGCTTGTATTACAGAATGGACAGTGAAAAAAGGGGCTACTGTCTCATCTTCAACATGCAGAACTTTGATCCAAAACTTGATTTGGAGGTATGAAACTTATGTATTACAAAATGTTGCATTATAAAATTAGAACTTATGTTAAAAATTAAAGTGTTCTTGAAATATATAACACTTTTTTATTGTAAAGGGAGTATCCTAGAACATTAGATGCCAGAGTTACAGTAGTGTAGTAAATGATTAGATATCTTACCAATGTTGTAATAAATAGAAAATTGCTAATACTTATACGATGTAATTTTTTCAGATATGTTAGAAATGATAATTGTACCTGTGTATTTTTGCTCCAGCTCAAGAACTGTATGCTCAGTCTTTGGCACTGCCATAGTATTACTCAGGCCATATCTTAGTATGGCATGGTTCAATAAGGTATCTTATGTGCCAGCAAGTACAGTAATTCATGTTGTTAAGTTGTGCAGAAGCAATCACTTGTAACTTAAATTGTAAGCTCATGATTTGAAACACATGTAGAATTTTATTTGCTTGAGCTTATATAACAATGAATCAACATTTTGTTTTCACTGTTGCTGGCCCCTCAAGGGATGCAACTATTGTATCTATGGGAATTAGCCCTCCCAGGGGACATTGTGAGGGCCCAAGCTAAAGGTTACCTAGGCTTCCTTTTTGTTAAAATAGAATAGGTTTTTGCTTTGTTACCGACCAACTTTTTTTAGGTTCACTGCTGTCCTGTTTTTTCAGCACCTACTACTTTCTTCTTCTATTTTAATCTTGTTTCATAAACTTCTTTCTCATCTTACTGTTTCTATGCCCCTTCTGCATAGATTCCCCAGTCTCTTATCTCAATACTAAATGGTGCCTTCCTCCTTCCTCTCTTTGATACGCTCTTTTTTGTAGCAGTTAGGGAGGATTAAACTAACTTATAATCTAATCTAATCTAATCTAATCTTCACTGTTACTGGCCCTGTAGGGTTGCAAAAAGTTTGAGTAACACCTCAGTTATAAAATTTCTTGACCATCAATTTATAATATGTGAGATTAAGTTTATTGATTCTCAATTTATAATCAGATGCAAGGTAATATTTTGTAATTCTCAATTGTCAGTTTCTGGCAGGAGTGTTGGCTGGAACTGCTGAGCCAGCCTTTGATTGCTGAATGAATCAGGATGTGAGTAATTGCATATATCTGTTTTGAAATCATTTAGTATTCTCTAATCCTTTTAGTATATTTTGAAAGCATGCAGAGCACTTCCTGTAACAAATGATGCGCTATTTGCCATAATTCCTATTGAAAAATTTTGAACCCATAGTGGTTTATGGAAAGTTTGTATTTTTTAATACTAATGCTATTTCTAGCATAAGCTGATGGCTCAACTGAGATGGATTTTCCCCCATAGTGAAACTGAGATTCTTCACACAGGCTGCAGCTGATTTGCCTAATTTTGTTGTTGTAGTTTCACTGCTGACTTTCTAATGCTAAAGTGACGAATTAGCTCAACTGAAGTTTTTCTTTTGTAGTAGTAAACTAAATATCTTTAGAACAGAGGATAACTGATTGGTTTAACAGGGATGGCAAATTTTATCATAGTTTTCTTTTTTTTTTGATTAGTTTCAGCATGGTAGTTTTTCCAATGGGTTTCAGCATGGTAGTTTTTCCAATGAGTTTCAGCATGGTAGTTTTTCAAATGGGTTTCAGCATAGTAGTTTTTCCAATGAGTTTCAGCATAGTAGTTTCTCCAATGAGTTTCAGCATGGTAGTTTCTTCAATGAGTTTAGCATAGTAGTTTTTCAAATAGGTTTCAGCATGGTACTTTTTCCAATGAGCTTTGGCATGGGCATGAGTATGGGTTTGATGAGTCGCTACATGGGCATTTTATTTTGATGTTTAAGCCTAGGAAAGCTTCTTATAGTGACAATTTGGCATTTAAAATGCATCACCTGTGGATATGGCATTTAATAATGAACCCTTATTCTTTTAGAAGAAAAGTCATGTTATTTTTGTAACAAGTACATTAGCTTCTCCCCATGACAACATAATTGCATGGGAATGTGTTTGTCTACTACTTGACATTGTCCAGTAGCTAATTTTTTTCATACAGGAATGAAATTATGTTCTCCAATTAAAGAAGTCATTTTTGAGCCAAATTTGCCCAGGTATAAATTAGTACTAATATATTATTTTCAAAATATTTCACAAATTGAGCTGTGTAGCTAAAAACATTACTTTCTGAAGTAATTTTGTAACTATCCTTTATACAGTATGTATGTATTTCTGTTGACTGTATCTACAATGATAATCTGAACTCCTGTGGGATTTAATAAATACTGTTTACTTTGTGTTCATTTTAATATTTATTTAGTGTGTTTTAATTTCTCAAATTTAGTTTTTGTATTCACACAGATATTCTTTTTTTAGTCAAATTTTGGTTTTGAATTGAATGGTTTTTACTCATGTATATTTCTTTATTTAAAATTGGAAAAATTCAACAGTTGTTCACCATTAACTTCATTGATACAAACTTTCAGTATCTTTTTCATGTAACATACTGGGTCTATTTTTGTCTCCATATTAATGTCAGGCCTTTCAGGGGGATACAAATATTGTATCCATGGGAAGTAGCTCTCCCTTGGAGGAAATGTGAGGTCCTGAGCTGAGAGTTAGGCAGCCTTTGTCTTGTTGAAATGAAATGTTTTTGTTCTGTTATGAACCATCTTTTTTTGGTTTCCTGTTGTCCTGTTTTTTCTATCTTGTTTCTATTTTGTTTTCTAACCTTCCTTCTCAATTTACTGTATATTTTACTCAATTTACTGATCCTGTGTGGGAACACACCTCGTGCATAGATACTGCGTTCCCTTATCATAGTAAATGATGCCTTCATGTTTCCTCTCTTTGAACACCTTTGTTGTGGTAAGGGAGATTGAAATTAACTTCTAATTAATCATTGCCAAGTACTGTATTGAGTGTGGTGCTTCATTTATTAAATTTTACCTAATTCTACCTAATACTAGTTTTGATGTTTGAAGTTATTCCTTTCATTTGTGTTTAGATTATATCTGCAGCGCTGCTTATATAATGCAATGCTGCTCTTTATGCTGTGAATTGCCTTGTTAACGCGTTGACTATGATTTCTCATATGCCAAACATCTCATGTTGAGGACATGAAATTTCAAGTATTCCAGTGTCAGTTCGGCGTGCATCATGGCAGGGAGAAAACATTAGTGGCTCTTTATTCATCATACTGAACGTGTTGGTATACAAAAAGGTGTGGGAAAAATATGGTACACATTGTTACCAGGCAATAAAAGCATTGCTGATAGGTGTATAGTGGTACAATTTGGTCCCACAGGTGTGTGGTACTGTATTGTCAGTTGGACAGATTGACTGTGGGATGTTCTGGTTCACATTTGATTCCTACTTATAAGCACTGTTTGTAATTATTATATTGTAATTATGATGGAGTAAAAATAATATATTATAGTGTTTTTCAATCATTTTGATAAAATGTTCAATTAATTTGTAAAATTTTGGAGGAAAATAATTTTTTCAATTTTTATTTGATCAAATTGGCAAAATGTTCAATCAAAATGGCAAATTCTCAAAAATATACATCATGGTACTCATGTACCACTACGTCTATAATTTACATACTCCCTGGGAAACATGTGTAGTCTGTAGTGATGTACCGATACCATTTTTTTGGCCGATACCGATACCCATTTTTTGGCCGATACCGATACTCCGATACTTGAAAATACCGATACTTTGACCGATACTACTACCGATACCGATACTTTTACAATCATCTAACCTAATAATACCCGTTGTATGTTAGTTTACGTATTAGTTTGGTGTCCGCTTCTTAAGAAACATAGGATGTCCGAGTTTGCGGTATAACGGAGACCGAATTCCTCAGTGTAACATTGAAAGATCGTTTGTACATGCAATGATATGTTTGAAATTTTATCAGGATAGGTTAGTAGTATTGGATAGGTTGTTGTGATTGCCGTAATTTACGCATTTTCCTAACCATGTCGCTTTTGTGCAGCTTTCAGGCCATATTGAATAATTAAAAGACATTAAATTGAATATAGTAATTTGGTGAATAGCTGTGACCGAAGTAATCATTTTTGAGTAATGGTGATTTGTCACCGGAGGGGAACTCCGAGTCAAGAGAGCTTTGTGTGTTCTTGTGCATATGTGTTCGGCATAAACATTTTAAACCTACCCGACTTTCCGTTCTACGTATTGGCAACAGTGGAAAACGCATTAGTGGTGTAGGGTCTACAAGAACCGCAGTTGCTACCATGTAATGACGATCGCTAGGCCTTCGCGTCGTGAACGTGCTTTGCGGCGGTGCGAGTCACGACATAGAATTAGAATAGCATAAGTTAGATAATGTTGACGGAATTCTTCCATGGATCCATCTAGCTTAACGATGACATTGTCCTCGGCATTTCCATGGGTCATGCTGCTACCTAATAATACCCTTGCCCTTGGTTTATTTGTTTGGTGTCTGTTTCTTCCATTTCTCTGTCACTCACGCTCATAAGGATAGTTATAATGGCCGTATCTGTGATACGAGTTTCAACGGTGCGAAAATATTTTTCATCACGGGTATTAGGATGGATATACTGTATTTGTTTATCATCATCATCTTGAAAATTCGTTCATGAAAAGTATTGAATCCCATTTTCGGCGGGCCGTGCACACTTGTATTAAAATAAAACCATTATAACTCCTATACATGGGAGTTATAATAAAATTATTTCCTTATATATCTAATAATACAAAAATATTGACAAAAAATTTCCGATTGTGAAAAATAAAATGCTCTTACTATGTTGACTATATTGTTGAGAAAAACAACAAAATGAAATCCATTCAATAGATATGTGTTTCTAATCGCATTGCAACGTAATGTAGACTAGCTATAATAGCAACTGGCCTCAAAAGTGGACCAAAACAATAGTTTCTCCAAAAAAGGATTGTCATTTTCGTGTTATTCACACCAAATACAAGTACATACTTTGGCGAAAGAAAATATTAAAATTCGGTAAGCCCCGAAACCGAAAATATCCGCAAACACGCAACCATCTATAAGATGAAGAATTTAAAAGCGACAATTTCAAGGAACTTGATCATATTTATTAGGAATACGTTTCGGAGTCCAGATCCATCATCAGTTCGTAAATTTACAAATCATTATGTCTGCAATAAAAGATAAAGCAAAATGTTGGATACAGTCATTAAAGGAAATCAAGGAAATAAAAATAAAATTAAAACATGTCCCAGAAAAACTAAAATCGACAAGATTACTATTTAGTTACAATTTGTTATGGGTAGGAACTATCAGAATTGTTGAGGGCCGGTTTTCGTTTAAGAATATGTAGCGACTCTAAAATTCTGAGGTCACATGCAGTTGAAGCCGAATCTAAGGTTTAGTTGCATTTTACTGCGTGATTACGTACTGCGGAGTGTGAGGAGTAAGCTAATTAGTTCCCCGCGCGGAAGCTTCGACCCCAATGTTCGACCATTCTGTTATAAAAATTTCGTGACGTCATGCCGACGTACGATGATGTGCACTGCACACAACTGTATAACTGTTAAAAATAAATCAGAGATCGAGGTTAGCATCTCCATCGGAAGCGTATCCTTGTACCGGAAATATGAAGCAACCATAAAATTATACAATTCCGGTGCAAGGATACGCTTTTGATGGAAAAAGAGCCTTTCTGATTTATTCTTACAGTTGTGTGCAGTGCACATCATCGTACGTCGGCATTACGGCACAAAATTTTTATATCAGAATGGCCGAACATCGAGGTTGAAGCTTCCGCACGGGGAATGAATTCGCACAATTCGTACGTAATCACGCAGTAAAATGCAACGAACCGATATCCTCTGCGGACTTCAAAACCTTAGATTCGGCTTCAACTACATGTGACCTCAGAATTTCGGAGTCGCTACATATTTTTAAACGAAAACTGGCCCTCAACAATTCTAACAGTTCCTACTCATCGTAAATTGGAAGTAGATCATGTCGATTTTACTTTCTCTGGGACATGTTTTGATTTTTTTTGTTTTCGTGATTTTCTTTAATAACTGTATCCAACATCTTATTTTTTCTTATATTGTAGTCGTAATGAATTTTAATTTTACGAACTGATGATGGAGCTGGACTCCGAAACGTATTCCTAGTAAATACGATTAAGTTCATTTGAATTTTCCTTGTTTTTAAATTCATCAAGTTGCGATGAAAGCAATCAACTGACCCGTTCAGATGTATTGAACTATAAGATTGTTCGTGAATTGTTCAAACATCTTAACATAGAAGAAAAATGCAAGATTCGTAATGAACGGTGATATGCATGCTAAGTTAAAATAAATTATTAGCTTCGTAATATTTGGCGATTTAGAAGCTAAATTAAAATAGAATTTTTGTCAATTTCTATATTAAATTCACAAAAACTTTCAAATGCACCATCAACTTTATTAAATTGGTTTGGTTTTTGTTAGTCTGTCACATACTTTAAGAAATGGATATTAGGTCAAACTATAAAGGTTAAGTCGTAAAAGTATAAAAATTTTATGTAGCTACAGGGTTTAACTATTCATTTTACATAGCTTTCAGGTATGACCGTGACTCATCGGGAATTCAAAGTAGTGAATTCAGTTAGCGGGCCTGATTGAACGCTATAATTCAACAGTTAGCTATCTAATTTACTAGGTATGAATAGGCTCTTTATTTGATTACAAGTACGCACAGCCCGTCAAAAATTACGGGACTCACTAACTTTCATGAACAAATTTTCCAAATGTGATGCCCAACGAATGTATTCATCCTAACAGCGCTCGTGATGAAAAATATTCTTGTTCTTACGCACTGGTGAAACTCGTATCACAGATACGGTCACTATAACTCTCCTCATGAGCGTGACAAAGAAAATGGAAGAAGCGGACTCCAAATAAACCAAGGGTATTATTAGATAGTAGCAGGACCCGCGGAGATTCCATGGACAATGTCATCGTTAAGCTAGGCGGACCCGAGAAAAAATTCTGACAGTATTACCTAACCTGTGCTAACCTAGCCTATCCTAATCTAAGCTAACCTATCCTATCCTAACAAAACCTATCCTAATAAAATGTGAAATATTTAAATGCACGGAAATGCCATCTTTTAATGTTACACTGAGGAATTCGGTATCCATGATACCGCAAACTCACACAACGCGGACACCAAATAAATATATAAATATACACACAACGGGTATTATTAGGTTAAATACTTTTACTTTCATGATTTATGACCTTCATTTGAATGATAAAATACGTACTTTTGGAAAGTATCGGTAAAGTATCGGCCAGATTTTGCCGATACCGATACCGATACCACTAGAAATGGCCGATACTGCCGATACCGATACATCGGTACATCACTAGTAGTCTGTATTACATTGTTGTCAATGTGTTAATGTCTTCTTGTTGTAAACTTGTTGGTTACAAAATTGGGCTAATAAAATATTGTAGTTATTCTAAAATGAACCAATAATGAAGTTGTAATGCTTCTAGATTTGTAAGGTTTGCATTCCAACTTCATTTATTTAACAAATCTAAACAGTAATGATAGTAATTTTATCTTGATTTGTTCTTGCTTTTCATGTTGGTCTTGTTATTTTCAGTGCAAATTGCCTCGTAAGTACATTTTGCATTTGTATTTAGTGATGTTAGAAACCTTATATTCCTTGAAGAGGATGATAATCCAAGATTCTCAAACTTTTTATAAATCATGAAGTCTTTTGGCTGGATACCAATTTCCGTCTTTATACATAAATGAGGATAAAATATACAATATTGAAATTAAAGGTTTTAAGCCATCTTTCTGGACACTTTATCAGTGAAATATTTAGCTACTGTGTGTAGTAATTCAATATTTTGAGTTACATTATATGGCAGCCTGGTAATGCTGCACTTTGTGTGATCATGGAGAGTAGTATGTGCTACAAGTGTTGATGGTGTGTTACAGGACCGTGATGGCTCAGATAAGGACAGAGATGAAATATCCGAGTTCTTCTATGAACACAAGTTCATTGTTCACTGCTTTGATAACCTCACAAAGGACCAAGTCAAGCGTGAACTGGACAGTTGTAAGTAACTTTATTATTTCCATAATTGTTTCTGATGAGAAGTTAGAACTATTATTGTTCTCTGAATTTGAACAATTATTTATATAATCTGAACTTTTTCTACTCTAGGGTTGGCTTGGCTTTCTACCAGCATGTATATTACTGAAACCTCTGAGATGTAGGCAACTATTTTTTTAATTATAATTAGTACTCCCATGAGAGAGATTTTAGGTCTTGAGCTGAAAGTTGGGTAGACCTTCCTTTTGCTGTAATGAATCTCTTTTGTTTTGTTTAAATGATATTTTTTATTCTCTGCTATCCTCTTTTTCAGCATTTATTACTTTCTTCTTTTAATTTTATCTAGTTTCATAAATTTGTCCTCAAAATTGCCCTTTCTGCACACAAGGAGACTTGTGTAGGAACACACCTTGTACATGGATTCCTCATTCACTTAACTCTGTACTAAATGGTGCTTTTTTCTTGTTAAACCTTGATTATGGTTAAGTAGGCTTGAACTAACTTATCTAATTTAATCATCAGTGCAATATAAATGGTTAAAAATATGTAGCTGCTGATTTTTAGCCCTGCTAATTCCTTTCTGCTTGTATCCCTTTAGTTTGTGCATTTATGTACTTATGAAATATTACAAACTGTAGTAAATGTGGATTTCCTGTTATAATTCTGTTAGAGTTCATATAAAATATTCTGCAGTTATGAAATCAAAGGTTCGATTTTCTTAAGGCATTTCCGAAATTATTAAATGTTGTCAAGTGCATGAAGTATGCATTCCTAGCAGTTATTTTATTTAAAAGTAAAGCTCATTTTCAAATATCAAGCAGTTAGCTGATCATTGACATATTCAACTTTCCAGATGCGCTGGCAGACCACACCAAGTTTGACTGCCTAGTTGTGTTTTTCCTGAGCCATGGGGACCATGGATTTTTCTACACTCATGATTCTACCATCAGTCACAGTGAATTCTTTGATACTTTCAATGCCATCAACTGCAGGACGCTGGCAGGCAAACCAAAGATCTTCTTC
This sequence comes from Morinoia aosen, assembly GCA_030386875.1. Lineage (NCBI taxonomy): Eukaryota > Metazoa > Arthropoda > Malacostraca > Amphipoda > Talitridae > Morinoia > Morinoia aosen. The sequence goes on from CM059558.1 coordinate 25,099,551, forward strand.
ATTCAGGTTTGTGGTTTTCAGTGCCATAGGCTTGTGATGTTAAAGATTGGAATAATATATTACAATTTATAATTGTTCAATTGCAATTTCACATCATCATACAAGTTCTTCATTTAACATAGCTTAGTTTCCTTGTCTGTGTTTGGTAAAAAATTTACTGTCTCTTCAAGGTGTTGGACTTTTTTGAGCATTGATGGTGCTCATCATTAATGGGGCATTATTTTTCAGGTTAATATTGGTTTATACTTCAACTAGTAAGCATGGTCTATTTTTCTTTGAATTACCAATCTTGTATGTGGAAGAATAGCATAGCTCCAGCTCTGCATCTTTCTTTTGCTACTTTTATATAATTTTTTTGAGGGGTAGTAAATAATTGATTTAAGAAGATCTAAGTTCATCATCAAACTAGCATGTTCCAATGTCTCGATGAAGTGGTTAAAAATTACCCAGTCACATTGAAGATAGAAATGGAGTTAAAATTGTATTGCCACTATATTTGAATAGCAACACCTACACACCTACGTACTTCAATGTGAAACGTTAGCATAATAAATGCTTGAATTAGTTTTATATTCATTTTCAATTACTGAAGATCTACTTGTGCAACAAAAATAATAATAACATAAGCTTGTTGTCAGGCTTGCCGAGGGCACGCAGAAGATGAAGGTGTCACGATGGTGGAGCAGATAGATGGCCCAGCAATGAGCTACAAGTTGCCGGTTTACGCTGACTGCTTTACCATGTGGAGCTCAGTCCCCGGTTAGTGCTCTCTCAGGCTTTCCGTTTTGTCTGCTTCACAATTTCTCACCGTGACGATTTGGTTCAAGTTCTGAAGGGAACTTGGGCACATCAACCTGTGGGAATACTTGAATGGGACTTAAAAACATCTACATGGGACTTGAGAGCATCTACATGGGACTTGAAAATACCTGCATGGGACTTGGGAATACCTACATGGGACTAGGGAACACCTGTATTGGATTTGAGTCCAAGTTTATGACTGGACTGCAAACTTTGCAGCCATTGCCTAACTCAATTCAACAGCAAAAATCATTTTGCTCATTAAAACGAAGTGCCAGGTTTTTTAGATTGTCTTCATGTCTGGAGGATCTTGATAGAAGTGAAAGGTAATAATTTGCTTTTAATATGGTATTCCACTAAAAGTTTTTGGATTTCTTGTGGTTAATTTAAAGTTTTCTATCGTTTTGAGGCACTTATTATGAGGTGTGTAAGATCACTATCTGATATCATGAAGTGCTCTTTATGTTTTGTGTCCTAATGAGTAACTGTGTAGTTCTTGGTTTTGATGTTGCATTCACCATTCAAATCACTTCTAATGGCTTTTAATTTATTTGCCCTGTATTTGAGTCTGTTTTTTACTATTCTTTGAGCTTTGTTCAAACTTTTTTTATATGTTGGGAGTTTACTATGGGGAATTGAACAAGTAATAGAGGGAAAACCAATTGTTCAAGAGTATGGAAGCATAGAGCATTAACTTTTATATGACCATGTAGCTAATTTAACTGCAATTTTATTGCAATATGTTATCATTAACATGTTATTCCAATTCTACAACATTTGTATTTGATAACAGTTCCTAGTATGTGAGAGCAATTGCCAAGCTCAAAAATTTTGATAATAAATGTGGTAGTTGTAGGTTTGTCTCTTTTATACTGCAGTAAGGATGGAAAACAGTCAATTTTTGCTGAGGTCAACAGATGCTGAAGAGCGGCATGTGGACTGCTCCGCCTTTATAGTTTTTATTTTCCTAATGTCAGGATGGGCAGGGAGGAAATGATGGGGCTGCATTTAGGTGAAGATTTGTGGATTCAAAGGATGGAACTAGATGTGAATCGTGGGTATGAGAACTATGCTGGGTAACAATTATATATGGAATCCATGCACACATACGAGAATCGTCAGTCTCTCCATCTCCTGTGTTCAGTCGTTCAATTATATTTTAATGATTGCAAGGAAAAAAACTTAATTGCTGAGTGCTAGGAAGAAATAACTTGAAGTGCTTGACATCTAATGTGTATTAGAGTATCTCAAGTTGTTTAAATTTTATTTAGTTGATTAGATGAGTGGTGAATTAATGTGAATGTTTATTGAGAAAAGTTCCACTATTGTTCAGTTTCGCACTATGTTACGGACCATTTTATTTCGGTTCACTGCTGTCCTGCTTTTCAGCACTTGTTGCTTTCTTCTTAAGCTTTTCCTTTGTTTCATAAACATTCTTCTCAACTTACTGTCACCCTGCACAGGAGGTATTGTGTGGGAACACACTTTGTTCATAGATCTCTCGTTCCCCTAACATCATTCCTTTTGGAATAACGGTGTATTCTTGAAGGAATGTTTCCAATGGGGCCTTCTGCATTCCTTACTTTGGAACACTTTTGTTTGGTTTGGGAGACTTGAATTCATTCATCTAGTCTAAACTAATTCCCCAGGCTACATCAGCTACAGGGATCCATCTTACGGGGCCAACTTCATCCAGACGCTGCTCAAAGTGCTGCGTCGGTGCATCACTAGTCACGATCTGGCTGCCCTGCACACCATTGTGAATCGCTCCATGAACATAGCGCTTCAGACCACTACTGCAGGTTTGTCAAATTGTCACTATAAAGAAGGTTTTATTCCAATCAAGCCTGATACATATCATCTTGTACATTGGTTTTTCGTTATTATTAACACCAGGACGCAATGACGGTTACCCCTGGTCAAGCCGGTACCCATTTCCAACACCTGGGTAGAGTGGGGAATTGTGGCTGAGTTTTCCCTTTTCCCAATTGGGAGAATCGCCGAGTGGCGCTGCCGGTATTCGAACTGCCGACACTTTGCCATGAAGGACCCACTAGGCCATGGTACTAGTCACAGAGCATTTTTGTTTTAATATTTTCTGGAGTTTGTGGTGATGGAGGGATAAACAAGCAGTTAGGGTAGCTCAGGGTTTACTAAAGTCGAATATCCTGCTGACTAATGTTGAGTTTTAAATTGTTATATTGAAGGGACTTGGTGAAGCTGGCTTTTGTGGAGAGGAATTATAAAAGTGCCCGCTTCCCACGAGGGTTCTTGGCTCCTTTTCTTATACCCTTTTCTGGCTCATGCTGTAAGAAACTGCAGCTCCAGCTGAAGAACTCCTGTATCAAATCTGTAGCTGATATTTTCTTACTGTGCCTGAACTTGCTGGTGCCATCAAGCACAAAAGTGCTGGCCCCTTCATACAAGCTTTAGCTTTCTAGCTTGACATGTACATTTTTTCAGTTCTCTTTTAAGTGTTCATTCTTATCATTGACACATCTTTCATGTTGGCCTTCCCAACCGCCGCTTATTCTCCTACCATTGATACCTCAATCGACCTTTCTATTATTTTACTTCAATCCTCAGTCCCATATTTACTCTGAGAAGTGCTTTTATTTTCTCTATTGTTGAAGCTCCTTGACGGTCTACACCCATCATGTCTGATTTTACTCATATTTTTAGAGTCTTTGTTCAATCTACACCCTGCCCTCATTACAGCAATAAGTTTGTTGAAAATACGCAGAAGATAATGGAGTCACCTTTGCGTACCTCCAGTTCTGTCAGGTAGGAATAACTTAGTGTCTGGGCGTTGAACACTGACAATAATGAACAATTTGTATTAATTGTGCTATTGAACAGGAACTTTTATGTGATGAATAACATTTTGCAAATTAGAAACCACACATTACCAAAAATACATGGTTGTTGCGGTGTTGCTGATTGTCAGAGTTAATCGAAGGCATAATTAGCTCACGGGCTGCGGACTGACACCCTCTCAAGAGGACACAACCATTCTATGTATGGGAGTTAGCTCTACCAGGGGAGAAAATCAGAGGTCCCGACCTGAAGTGTTGGTAGGCCTTCCTCTCATTGAAGTAGAATAGGTTTACATTTCGCATGAATCGTCTTTTTTAAGTTCACTGCTGTCCTGTTTTTCAGCATCTGCTAATTCCTTTTTCAATGTTTAGCTTGCATTGTTAATTTCTTTCTCAGCTTACTGTTTAGTGTGGGAACATACCTTGTGCATGGATATCTTTGTTCTCTTATTCCGATACTAAATGGTGCATTCATCCTTAATTTCTTTGGAACACCTGAGTTTTGGTCAGAGAGGCTAACATATAACTAAGGTTAATTTGTGGATGGACACCTCAGTAAATCACGGCGAAGTATACCACGTGTTTTGTGTTGCAGATGGTCATGGTAAAACGCAGGCTGCATCACTTGTCAGCACGGGCACCCACATCCTGCACTTCTACCCTCCCAAGCCGGACGATAAGTCTTCCGCGTAGTGCTAGAGCGACGGAAGGGCTAACGCAGTGGTTCTGTACCTTTTTACTCCCACGCCCTTCTTAAGAAGTCCCAAGGGATATTCTGTGCAGATGGACTGGTAAATAAGAGCTCACAACAAAGAATATTGTAAATAGGTCCTCAAACATATTCAAAAGTGAAAGTTCACTCTTTTATCAAGAAAATTTCCTGGGAAAAATCAGGCTTTACCGCGGAGGCTCGCACCCCCTCGGGTTAAGAACCACTAGGATAAATGAATGGTCGCGCCTATTCAAAACTTAGACGTTGAGGGAGAATATGATTTAGGAGGTGGTGATTTGCATTTAACGAATATATGCCTCAACAGTTGTGGAGCAAAGCATCTTTGAGGGTATCTCGCGAATGTGTTTTTCAAATGTTAGTTTCGACTCGCATTGTAGAAACAAAATCAAAGAAACGACCGCTCCTGGCTACCAATGGTTCGTCACAGATAACAGATTTCAGGGGTGGAATTGTAGTTACAAGTGGCTTGTTTATTGAGGTTTTTAACTTTAGTTCTAGAAGCTTTGAACCTTCAATAAGTGCATCATTTCTCATGATCTCAACACGACAACGATCCTCTCACGTCGCGCGTTCGTTCTGTCTACTCGGGACATAGAGTTTTTATAATAGCAATTTTGTTCTGTCCAAGCCAGGATTCATACCCAGATCGTGTTGCTTGTTAAAAATTGGGCTCGTGGTGTTGCTTCAATTCTTCACTGTATTGCGTTCTATGTTGTATATTTAAGAAACTGTAGCGTATTTCAAAATCGGTGTTAAATTTACTGTTTTATGTAACATGCGTTGTGTATGTATCTAAAGTTTCAATTCTATCTCTGTGTGTTCTCTCAAGACTACTTTTGAGATTTTTCAATTTTATTTACTGGAGTTCGTCTCTGAATCTTTTCTCTTGCTTGGTAATCTTTTTTGTTTCATGTAGAAATTCTATTAAATAATGATAATGTGTTTTGAAGTGCAATAATACAGGTTAAGAAGAAACCTCTTCTACTCAGAAGTTCTTCTTTAGCTTTACAGATCGAGACGTACTTCTATTGTACTGTTTGTTTGTCTTTTCCGAATTGAGTATCAATTATTTCTCCGAGTTGGTCAGTGTGACTGTTTATCCGTTGTTAATTTTTATATTCGGTTTTGAAGCCTATGACGTATACATGACTCGTACTAGTCTCATCGTTATCTTTTCTTTTTCACTAGGGCTTATGCTTTGTGAAGCATCATTTGTACTTTCTGTAAGAAGGTTGACATTTTTAATATGCATCTGTCTGCTTGCTCCATATTGAGCTGAGCTTCAGTTACTTCGTTCTCAATTTTAAATTTTATCTAGTCTATCGTGTTATATTGGGTTATTCTTTAGTCCTTGTTTTTTTTCAAATTTATTTCTGACTTAGCGTACTGTATTGGGTTGAGTTATTGGCCTCGTCTTTTTTTTCAAATTCACATCTTGTTAAGTGTTTCATATTGACTTCATTGAGTTGAGCTTCAGTTACCTTATTTTCGAAATTTACATCTAATCAAAGTTTACGTTTTAACTATAGGTCGAGCTTTAGTAACACTAGTCCACCCCCCTTTATTTGGAATGAAAAAGAGGGTGAAATGAGAGAAAGGCCATAAGAAGTAAAAAATACAATCTCTCGAGAGTTGATAAGGCGGCGTGAACACTGCCCGTCAAAATATATAGGGCCGGAGCTTGTATCACAGATACGCTCATCACACACTGCAGGCTGGCTTCGGACAGACAGACCAACCGATGGCCTTACGGATGCGGCTCTTAATATAGTATAGATTGTTATTTTTTTCGAAACCTCCTTCTGATCAAATGTTTTGTATTGGATTGAATATATACTAACTTATGAATGCTTAAGGTCAACTCAAGACATTGACTCGGGGAGATCTGGGTGTGCCTGCACAGCTAAACCTGGCAATTTACTCAGCGCCCTACTAATATCAATGAGCTTTCTACTCAGTTCCAACAGTAACTCTTGCAATCTTATATATCAAGAATTTCCAACCTGTGGTGCTCTCGCCCTCCCTGGGGAGGCGAGACGATGTTCCACGAGGTGTGAGAAAAGTCCCGGTAAATAATAGGATATGTAGGCATTTTTTCAGGGATTGCGAGGTTTAAATGAAATGCTTTCAGGGTTCGGGATGAAAAAAGGTTGGGAACCTCTGTTACAGATAGTGCGGAAATTTTACGCAATGTTCCGATAAATAATGCGACGCTCGGGAGCTTTAGTGAGAAACCATCAGTAGTTCAAACCAAGCTTGTAAATTCTATTGTAAGCTTGCCGGTCACTACGCATAATATGAAAGATCATGACACCCGAGAGTGGTAATGGGAAACCATTGAAGATTTGAGTGAGGTAGTCAATTTTATACCATGGAAGCGTACTGGGCGCTGTGCGTGTTTTGGCTTGTGTACATGTGACTCCTGCTCATCCTCTTCCTGGGTCTTGTTTTTATGTTGTTTCACAAACAATTTGACTGCTCACTGATATAATTACTGTTATTTAAATGTGAGGCAGTCAAGCGAATGACGTAGTCTAAGGAAACTTTGTTTCCTAATTTTACAATCCTGTGCCTTAATAGATTTTGTTGGTTTTTGTAACTGCCTTCGACTATTCTTCTCTTAAAGTGTTCTTTTTAGTACCCCTCAGGGGGATACAACTCTTGTATCTATGGGAATTAGCGCTCCCAGGGGGACTATGTAAGGGCCCGAGCTAAAGGTTTGGTAGGCTTCCTTTTGTTGAAATAGAATAGGTTTTTGTTTTGTTACGGACCATCTTTTTTCGGTTCACTGCTGTCCTGTTTTTCAGCACCTACTACTTTCTTCTTCAACTTTTTCTTGTTAGTTGAACTTCTTTTTAGCTAACTGTTTCTGTGCACCTTGTGCATAGATTCCGCGTTCACTCAACTCCACACTAAATGGTGCCTTCCTCCTTCCTCTCTTAGAACATCATTGTCGTGCAATTAAGGGAGGCTAAAACTTTCTTATAATAATAAGTGTTCTTTTTAGTTATAATTTTACCAATACAAAGACATTTAGGAGGAAAAAGCATGAATCATGTTAGATTCTAATGAGAGATGTATGTTTTTGCGAATGACTTGACGCTGTCTGTTGTGCAAGTATTTTTTTCACTACTTATCAAGCGCTCAAGCGGCCACAGGTGACCTTGGTAATTTTGAATATTTGTAATTTTTTGTCCAGACATATTGTGCTTTCGGATGATCTTCCATTGTTCTTATTCTCACAATTACATTTGCTACACTTAATGTGGTAGCTCATTTGGCTGTGCGAAAAGCAGCAGAAATAGTTGTAGTTTCTACAGTCTGTTTTATACATTGTTTCAACTTGGCAGACGTGCTTAAAACCTCTGTGGGCCGGAGAGTGCAGAATGTGTACCTCAAAACATGCTAGTTACGGTGTGCTGGATGTGAATGATGACCTGCGTCAGGGCTAATCAAACATGCTCACCGTAATGATGAAACACTAGCTCAAAACTCACTCTACAAAGTGCGGGATGTGTCAGGTCTTGTCAAGCCTACTCGCCGTAATGGTGATACGCTTCTTGCCCTGGTGGCAGTAGCGCCTCAAGTAGTCGTAGCTTGAACTCCAGTGATCCTTGTTGTCACAGTCACCATGACTTCAATCTCGTAACTGTGGATGAGGGTTCTGGTGTTATGTGTCAATAACCGGGTTGTTTATCGTTAAGGTTTCTGGATGCTCAATTTTGATAGTGAGTAAAGTATGAACTCGTGATGCATCTCGGTACAATTAATGAAAAAATTGTCGCTTTGGGACGAACGTGTGTTATTTGTCATTAAAGCTCTAGTCTACTGTGCAGAGCACGAGTTGTTTGTGAAATGTTGACTGTATTTAGAGAACAGTAGGGTAGACATCTTGACTTTGTGATAGCGTATAACGTCCGCGGAATGCTTGCTGTACGGTTTTCCAAAACGTCTCGGTTTTGTTTACACCCAAATTTCCTCAAATATCGAATGGACGGCATATCATATTATTTCCTTGGCATGCTATATTTAAAGTGAAAGATTCAAAACGCGTGTCCTGTTATATGGTGCCAGATTGAAAGGATTCTCAGTATTGTTTTTAGGCAATGAACAAAAACTACTTATAAAGCTATGCATTTTTCAGTATAAAGTTTTAGCATTAGGTCGTGCTGCTCAATAAAATACTTCCTCCTCCTGTACTCAACTGCATCTCTTGTTATACAGTCCAACAAGTATAATGAGTGTCAACCATGACCGTAATGATCTCTTAGTTTTCTCAGTGCAGTGTGATCCTCAGTACTTAACTGCTCTTGTAATTCTACAGTTAAAAGGATAAAGAGTGTCAACCATGACCTTAATGATCTCTTAGTTTTCCCAGTGCAGTGTGATCCTAATGAAGAATTGGCTGTACTCCTATGATGAAATAACAGCTATTCAGTGTGGGCTTGATGAAGTGCGAGTTTTATTGGTACGTGATCCCTAGTATTGCCTGAAGTGAACGTGTTGTGCGTGCAGTCGCGATGGTCCTGTTGCCTTATACTCAAATTGAATAGTATTTAGTTCATTATTTCACGTCCTACTAAGTTTGTGGAGAGGCATAATATTTCCGGCGAATACTGCTCAATAACGTTTTTTTACTTGTATCTTGCGAATCATGGGACAATATTTGTATGTATAGAATCCCTCAGGGGGATACAGCTATTGTATCGATGGGAGTTAGCACTCCCATGGAGAAAATGTGAGGTCCCGAGCTGCGAGTTAGGTTAGCCTTTATGTTGAAATAAAATGTTTTTGTTTTGTTAAGGATTCTTCGGTTCACTGCTGTCCTGTTTTTCAGCATCTACTACTTTCTTCTTCAGCTTTGATCTTGTTTCATGAACTTCTTTCTTAGCTTACTGTTTCTATGCACCTTGTGCATAGATTCCGCGTTCCCTTAATTCCATACTAAATGGTGCCTTCATCCTTCCTCTCTTGGAACATCTTTGTCGTGGTAAAGGGAGGCTAAAACTTTCTTATATAATAATATTGCTCTACTTATTGTTTCTATGCACCTTGTGCATAGATTCCGCGTTCCCTCAAGTCCATACTAAATGGTGCCTCACTCTTTTTGATACGCCTTTGTTGCGGTTAGGGAGGTTTAAACTAACACCAAATTTAATAATCATGTGTGTGTTGAAAGGAGGTGACGTACTGGATACATTTGGGGAGTGCTACGCACGAACGTTGGTAGGATTCCCGAGCTCATTTGATAGAGGTCATTATTGTGCCATCTGTCCTCGCTTCACGTTCCTGTTACTTAGCATTTCATGGGCAAGCTGGCTTGTGCTGATATAGCAGCGTATTTAAAGGAGACTGTTCTTGGGTATCTAATTTCGGACCATATATTTCTTTTTTGAGCCGTGTAGGTAAATGTTGTTACGATTGTGTGTATTTATGTGTGTTGACAGCGTCAGCTAGGGAAGCATTTCAGCGCGAAGATTAAAAAAAATTATTACTAGGCTGCTTACGTTTAGTTTTGTATCTTGGATACTTCTGCTGACTTGGTTTAGCGTTTTTTCTATGAGGCTGTCCCTAACTCGTATAACTAATTGCCTTAAATGATCGGCAACGGAAATAATGAAGAATGGTTGTTATCAAAAATATGATCAGACTTTTGCTTATCTAATTCGGAAACGGTAATAGGCTATTCGTTCCTTAGCGCCATCATCTTACACGTTTTACACTCTTGGTTTTGTGTGAGAGCATCTCAAGTGATCGGCGATTCTCTCTGTGCTATATTTTATGTTGAGCTTAGCAGTATTTTTTTTTTATTAAAAGAGTATCTAAAATATAGAGTGGTTTTGAGCCATACTTCTATATTGTTCTTTACGCAATTGTATTGTTGAGAGAATATCTAAGTAGAGTGATTATTATGAATAAAAGTTTAGTAGAAATGACGTAAATTTGCGCTGTAGAATCAAATACAAATGATTTATTTGTACGCTGATTTTATTTACTCCATTTAAATTTGATTCCAAAATTCATATTCATTTCTGCGATGAAATAACGGCTTTCGGCTCTCATTATGGAATAACAGAAAATTTTTACTTGTGGTTCTCTTGCTTGACAGATTTGTTTTCATGATCCGCTAGCCACTAGAACGGCTTCATTTCAAACAAACTTTACGACGTCACAATTGTGACCTGTCGATAGGCCAATAGTGGTGCCAGATTTGGGGCTAGCAGTGTTGCCAGATGCAATATGAGCGCTGCTAGTGGTTCGTTGCCATGACGTCAGCATTGCCACACGGTTGACGAAAAAGACTGGTTTGACCCTACCTTGTTTCCTTTACCGTGAGCTGATACTCTAATAAAACGTTCTTGCGTTCGTCCGCGGGATATCGCCGGTAGACGAGAAAATTTGGTATTTGGTCGTGTGATCTTTTTTGATCTGAATTTGCTCATGAGCAAATATGCGTTGAATTTTTCATGGAAGACTTTATTCCTCGTATAAATATACACGACGACTTTACCCTCACGTCAAGAAAACTTCACGAACGTTCTTAAAGTTATTTAGAAGACCAAGTAGTAAATCTTTGCTCCAGCAGGGTAATTTTATTTTTAAAATAAGTATTAATCGAACCTTGAAACTAGAAACTATCTTGGGCTTTGAGCTTACGGACTTGTACACAAGACGTAGTTTGGAAGTGTAGATTAAAGGAGCTGAACTCCTGCGCCGCTTACGTTTTTAGTGAGGGTAGCTAGGTCTATGTTCAGCTGAGAAGAAGTCTCCAATTTGGTTTTCAAGTAAAATTCTTCAATGAATACCCCGCAACAGAATGGAGAAACAAGTCTATTGGCACTGGTATTTAAAATTATTAAATGAAGACCCTACAAAAAAGGGGAGAAACAAGTCTTTTGGCACTGGTATTTAAAATTATTAAATGAATACCTCACAACTAATGGGAGAATCAAGTCTTTTTGCACTAGTATTTAAAATTATTATATGAGTACCCCACACCAAAGGGGAGAAACAAGTCTTTTTGCACTGGTATTTAAAATTATTCAATGAATACCCCGCAACAAAGTAGAGAAATAAGTCTTCTTGCACTGGTATTTAAAATTATTCAATGAATACCCCGCAACAAATGGAGGAATAAGTCTTCTTGCACTGGTTTTTATTTCGGGTTTTGTTTTAACGTTTTTTGTAGTTCCTCTCGCCTCCTCGTCACGGGGTGATCATTTTCGAGTAAAAATTACCTCGACGTTCTGCCTGCTGCGTGTCTTCAGTGCTACTCAACGCGTCGGTAGGCAAATAATATTCAGAGGATGTTTTATCTCCATAGAGTGTATACCTCCGTACAGGGTACTGTATATGCTCGTGCAGTTTATACGTCCATACAGTTTATACGTCCATGCGTCTAAATATATAATATATATATATATATATATATATATATATATAATGCGTCCAAACTGTTAGGCGTCCATACAGTTATGCGTCCAAACAGTTATGCGCCCAAACAGGCGTCCATACAGTTATGCGTCCAAACAGTTAGGCGTCCAAACAGTTATGCGTCCAAACAGTTAGGTGTCCAAACAGGCGTCCATACAGTTAGGCGTCCATACAGTTATGCGTCCAAACAGTTATGCGCCCAAACAGGCGTCCATACAGTTATGCGTCCAAACAGTTAGGCGTCCAAACAGTTATGCGTCCAAACAGTTAGGCGTCCAAACAGGCGTCCATGCAGTTAGGCGTCCATACAGTTATGCGTCCAAACAGTTATGCGCCCAAACAGGCGTCCATACAGTTATGCGTCCAAACAGTTAGGCGTCCAAACAGTTATGCGTCCAAACAGTTAGGCGTCCAAACAGGCGTCCATACAGTTAGGCGTCCATACAGTTATGCGTCCAAACAGGCGTCCATACAGTTATGCGTCCAAACAGTTAGGCGTCCAAACAGTTATGCGTCCAAACAGGCGTCCATACAGTTAGGCGTCCATACAGTTATGCGTCCAAACAGTTATGCGTCCAAACAGGCGTCCATACAGTTATGCGTCCAAACAGTTAGGCGTCCAAACAGTTATGCGTCCAAACAGTTAGGCGTCCAAACAGGCGTCCATACAGTTAGGCGTCCATACAGTTATGCGTCCAAACAGTTATGCGTCCAAACAGTTATGCGTCCAAACAGTTATGCGTCCAAACAGTTAGGCGTCCAAACAGGCGTCCATACAGTTAGGCGTCCATACAGTTATGCGTCCATACAGTTATGCGTCCAAACAGTTAGGCGTCCAAACAGTTATGCGTCCAAACAGTTAGGCGTCCAAACAGGCGTCCATACAGTTAGGCGTCCATACAGTTATGCGTCCATACAGTTATGCGTCCAAACTGTTTATATGTCCTTACAGTTTATACGTCTGGAAATGATGGAATCTTAAAAACATTCAACTTGACCGTTTCGATTCTTAGATTATTTTCAACAAAAGTTGAAAGATGCGAAAGAAAACATTCATTAGAATGACAAAGTGAGGAACGCGAGCTATTTAAATAAAATAAATGACGCTGGAAAAAATGGAAACTTTCTTGAAAAATAGTATGAATAGAGGGGCTACTGTTTTCAAACAGCAACCACTTGGCATTTATTAAACTGATTGTTAAAGTTTATGGAAATAAAGTAATTTAATACTGTGCTGGTCATTACTTGTTCAGCGACTGCCCCAAATTTTGAATCTATCAGTGTTAGTTCTTTAGTCACACGAGCCATTACTGCAGTGCTGTTCAATGTGAGTGATCAACCTCTTTTATAGCGAAAATTTTTCGAGATTTATCTGCCGTTGCCATTACTACCTACTATATAGCTACGCCAAATGGGCGCGTTATTACTTGACTGAAGCGAGTAATATAATACATCATGATATCGATATAGTGATCACTTGTACGATATATCGCACCAGTGATATATGTACAACTAACTCTTAAATTTTAGCTATGAGTTGACCGCTGTTTTTGTTCTTATTTTCACGACCGTGACAGGTTTTGCAAATTTGCTTAAATTTTCGAACATGGCAGTAATACAATGTTAAGTATAAATATCGTGTCCTTGGAAATTATTTAAATCAAAACTTGGCTGTAAATTTACTATAATGTTCACTGTGACTTGCATATCATTTGTGACCATTTTTTAAAATAGCAGAGTTTTATCATGAGTGAATAATTCCTAGTGTAACAGGTAAGTTATAATATTTATTCAAGGAATCCCTTGAGATTTGGGAAAACGTATGAATCGTAGATCGCAATTCTGTGCAATATGAAGAATGAGTTTTCTAAATCTGCTGGTGTTCTATGCTAAAAAATATTCATAAAATTATGTAAACGCGATGTAATTCATAATCCTGACAAAGCTGACCAACATTATGGGCAAACCAATGTCTAAATTTTGGTTGATGATAATCTTTCATGTCGGACTATTTTTTCACAATAATACAGTTTGACGTTTGTACCAATCAAAAATTAGTCACTATCGAAATTGTGCTCTGCGACTTCACTTTTATCACATCATAGACTGAAACAGCAAAACAGAAAAAGTTAAAAGTTATAGATTAAACCATAAGAATTTGTTACTCACCTGGAAAGGATGAGTCGGAGTCCCCCGACACCTGTAAACTCTGGAATTGTATTGAATTGTATTAGTATTACATGTAAATCAACAGGAAGAGCACTACTACCTCACCTGGGCGCAATATATCTGCTTTTTCCTTTCTGTAAACCGACCTCGGTATACAAAGTACAGAGCGCATGTTGTGCCTTTAGATTCCAGGCCTTACCCCAACATACTGGTGTTCCTGGTGCAAATATATGAAGTTTCGCTTCTGGTTTTATTCTCACTTGCTCAGAAAGAGCTAAAGTTCAACGGAAATGCACGATCGGTGAGTATTATTCGCCCAAATTTTAGAGACATGAATTAATATCACGTATTTTTAATTTTTAATTGAAATATTTTGAAAATACTAGAAGTTTTAAAATATACAATTTTAACATTTTAAAAACGAGTAGAAAAATTTTAAATGTGGCCTTGAAATCGAAACTCTCATGCAATTGATTCCTAGTTTAGTGTGTTTGAAATGCACACGCTATTGAGTGTAGCTCGCTTACTTTTTGCGCAACTGACAAGTCGGTACAAGCAGGTGAAATGAGCATTGTGTCTCTTGAGAGCAAGACTCTTCACGCAACTGACAAGTCGGTACAAGCAGGTGAAGTGAGCATTGTGTCTCTTGAGAGCAAGACTCTTCACGCAACTGACAAGTCGGTACAAGCAGGTGAAGTGAGCATTGTGTCTCTTGAGAGCAAGACTCTTCACGCAACTGACAAGTCGGTACAAGCAGGTGAAGTGAGCATTGTGTCTCTTGAGAGCAAGACTCTTCACGCAACTGACAAGTCGGTACAAGCAGGTGAAGTGAGCACTGTGTCTCTTGAGAGCAAGACTCTTCACGCAACTGACAAGTCGGTACAAGCAGGTGAAGTGAGCATTGTGTCTCTTGGGAGCAAGACTCTTCACGCAACTGACAAGTCGGTACAAGCAGGTGAAATGAGCATTGTGTCTCTTGAGAGCAAGACTCTTCACGCAACTGACAAGTCGGTACAAGCAGGTGAAGTGAGCATTGTGTCTCTTGAGAGCAAGACTCTTCACGCAGCTGACAAGTCGGTACAAGCAGGTGAAATGAGCATTGTGTCTCTTGAGAGCAAGACTCTTCACGCAACTGACAAGTCGGTACAAGCAGGTGAAATGAGCATTGTGTCTCTTGAGAGCAAGACTCTTCACGCAACTGACAAGTCTGTACAAGCAGGTGAAGTGAGCATTGTGTCTCTTGAGAGCAAGACTCTTCACGCAACTGACAAGTCGGTACAAGCAGGTGAAATGAGCATTGTGTCTCTTGAGAGCAAGACTCTTCACGCAACTGACAAGTCGGTACAAGCAGGTGAAGTGAGCATTGTGTCTCTTGAGAGCAAGACTCTTCACGCAACTGACAAGTCGGTACAAGCAGGTGAAATGAGCATTGTGTCTCTTCAGAGCAAGACTCCGACCGCGGAATGACTTACCGTCTTTCTTTTCTGTCAACAGTTCCCTAAATTGTTTTGATAGGAGACATGATCAGGAAGAAAATTGTGGTCGGAGCTTATGACCGACAATTTAGTCACCTCATGCGAGCGTTAAACGCTGTCGCGCAAGGTAAACACGTTTCCTGCGAAGACCCACCGGTGTTCAATGGGGGGATTTTCATAACGCTGTTGACCGACCTGATGTCGCTAAACCAATTTATATTAATGCTTAATAAAAGATAAATGGAGGCATAATCCAGTTAACATTTGCTATTTTTGAAATTACGTGTAAAATAGAATTTAAAATTGAATTGAATATTGAACTTTAGGGTATCCCCTCGAAAGAAACGTGTAAATCATGAAATACAACACCACACTCGCAGCTGAACACAGCGATGGTGGTTAATAGCTGATGACCAACGAGAGTTAACTCGCACACTAATCGTGTAAAGTCAAAAACTTTAATCTTTTTTACTCCGTTGCCGTAGATTCATTTCTTGTATAAAAATGTATTATTCCAGTTCAACGTGATGCACTTTATCTTGTACATCCATGGATTTTCAAACCCTTACAACTAATATCAGGGAGCAGCGATGGGTCCTCGCGGTCGAGCCGGCACTCATTTCTGACTCCTGGGTGGAGTGAGGAATTACGGATAAGTTCTTCCTTTCCCAACTGGGAGAGCCACTAGACCAACGTAACCGGGTATCGAATCGGCAACCCTTCCCGTTAAAGACGTACGCTTCCAACCGCTGGGCCACGGAATCAAAATTTCTGTTTAACCACCGGACGAAATATTCCGGTGTTTTTCTTGTTCTTATTTACAACTCGTTCTATGTAATATACTTGATTTTAATAGGAGTTATACGCGAATGTGCTATAGATTGAATACTAGGACTTTGCGACGTAATGTTTTGAATATTTACGTCAGAGCGATTTGAATGGTAATTTTCGTCTAGTTTTACTCGATTTTCAATACCTGGTCGCTAATGACATTTGATGTAAAATATTTTTAGACATGATGAATCCTGGCATAGACGAGGTAAACATTTTTTGTTAATTACAAGATTTCGAAATACAAGTTTTTATTGGACGACTGCAGAAATTGATTATTCCAAGTGCGATGACAAGAAAACGAAAGGAAAACAGTTTATTTCAAACAAAGACGATACAATAGCATCATTGGTTTTTAAAACATCTTAACGTAAGGATCCTTAGTTGATATACACGCAGGGGTATCGCAATATCCATGTCAGTATTCGAAACATGACAAAGGGAATAGCTTAGAAAATGCATTCCTTTTGCCGCATAATGTAGGTTTGGTAATAGATGTAAATATAAATTGAAAAAACATGATACCAGAGACGATGCAGTGTTGAAGACCTTATTAGCATAAACAAGCTCGTGAAATTCAAAAACCTCAAAACGGAGAAGTTGACCTCGCCGAGAGACGCCCAGATGTGTGTGTGATTCTACAGTAGGTCATGGTGATTCTGAACCCACAATAGCTGTGTTTCCCCAGTACGAGAGAAGCCCGTCCGATTGTTACGGAGGTGGTGGGTTGCGGCGACCCTGCCGCTTTATTTGACGCATGCGCAGCTCGTTATTTTCTGTGCCGTATTGTTTTGTCTCCTTATCAGGGATCTGCAAGGTCGCGGTTTGCGAAACTGAGCATTATCGCGTTAAAATGATGGAAAATTCTGTTTGTTTGTAGAAAGAAATGAGATTTCCAGGACTGGAATACACTGAGCTCTAGTGTACATATAAAGCGCCGAGACGTGGCATTAAGCCGTCATTCGGAAACTTCATTGCACTAGGACCACTCGGCAACATCCTTGATGAATATGCCTTAATTGTAAACAAGCACTGACGAGAGGTAAAGAGAATATTTGAGGATCGTGGTATTGAAGTTATTTTTAAAGTGCAGACCACAGAATTTGTTCGTCGGTTGCCGAGGAAATTTGGAAATTGGTGGTGTGCCCTTTTTTAAACTGCGTTTGCTCCTGAGTAAAAATATGTTGAGCTTTTCATGGTAGACTTCAATCCTCAAAGAAGTGTAAGCGACGACTTTGCCCTCCCGTCAAAAAAATTCCTAGAAGCGTTTTTATACTTATTTAAAAAGGAAAAATTATTTCAGAACACGAGCCGTGGAGTATACAGTGCCTTCCTAATTTTATTTTCATTCAGAATAAAGGGACCAAACATTTCAAGCAGACTTGTCTCGCAAAATAACATCCTCATCTCAAGGTAATTCAAAAGAAAGAGATCACGCGCTTCCAGCTGAGTAAGCTCAAAAAAAACCGTCGTCATTCCAATTTTATTTATACCAAGACACCTCACACTTGAAGCGGGCCAAATTTTCCAAGGTGTTTCGTCAACCATGGAACATCAGTCAGTCAAATTCTTCGTGGCTGCCTTTGTTCTCGTAACCTTGTCTTTCCGGACGAGAGCGTCTGCACTGCCTCGCGGCTCAACCCTGGGAGGATGGCCCACGGAATTCCCCAGCTACGGAGGAGGCACGCAGTCCCCAAGGCGGCCCATCACCACGGCCTCCCCTGGGAACGTCCACCAGCACAACCACGTCCACCACATCAAGAAGACGGCCAAGGACAGGACTGGTGTCGGGGGCCTCAACCCGCTGCTGCTGGGTGTGGGGGGACTGGGTGGACTGGGCTTGGGAGGGTTGGGCTTAGGAGGCTTAGCTGGCATTGGGCCTTTGCTCCAGCTGAGTCTGCTTGGTAGACTGGGCTTGGGTGGCCTGGGCTTAGGTGGACTGGGCCTGGGCTTAGGTGGTCTGGGCCTGGGCTTAGGAGGCTTAGGGGGATTAGGAGGGCTAGGCTTAGCAGGCAATAATGGGGACTGGTGATTATGAAATCCTTTTTGCTGTTGCGCAGAACGTTCAATTTTAATTGAATCGGAGTGAATATGCATGCTTACTGTGTGAATTTCATGACTGATAACCTACATGTATCGTCATATGGCATCAGAAAATTTGGGTTTCTTATTTAATTGTTTATGTCTCAGTCTTGAAATAGTCAGCTCTGTTGGCTGCTTGAAATGAAGACCTGATTTTTTTCAGTATGAAATGCAGTACGAGGCGCATCCAGAAAGTAAATTTCCATAGGTCGTCAACAAGAAGAAAACGCGATTTCATGGATACACTTTACTGCATCAGATACTTAATATTTGACTCATAATTACCTGTAGAAATGAGACATTTGACTCCGTGGGATTAACATTTGTATCTCAGGGTCAGAGAAGTTTGCAGATTGGTATAGTTACTAGAGCTTAACTGTCTGTCACCTGCCTCTCTGTGTCACTGTGATACGCGTTTTACTAGCCTGCTGAGTATGTTAAAAAGAAAAGAAAGTTTATTTACAAAAACGATACACAAGATCATAGATTTTTATAATATCTTAACATGAAGATTCTAAGAAGACAAACACACATGAGTATGTTGACACACACGTGTACATTAAGCCTTTCCTAACATTTGGCCTGCTTTCTGTTAGTGAAACTTTCTATCTGGATCCATCTCATAAATTTGACAAAATTTGAAAGCCTAACCATGTTATCATCGGGACAGTGATAAATGGCGTAAGGCATTTGTATATATACTGTATATGCTCGCCTGGTCATCAATTAAGAAGGCTTTTATTTTGACAGATTTCAGTTATTGAAGGTATGATTTTGATAGATTCGGGTTACTGAAGGTATTCTGGCAGATTTCGGATACTGGAAGTTTCATTTTTATAGATTTCCGTTATTGAAGGCATCATTTTGATAGATTTTCGGCTATTGAAGGGATCATTTCGCTGTTTGATGCATTGAATCAGCCAGTTTTACTGTTTCATTTTCTAGCCGTTGACTATCTTTTATACAGGCGTTCTATTTTATTAATGTTCAGTTCTATCATGGAAAGCGCTCCGATACCTTTACGTGTCATGTCTTTGAAATTTACATCATCTTGGAATAGGCTCTACCACAGCTTTTTTTGTCGATTTTTGTTGGTTCTCTTCTTTTAAAAATTTTTATTCTAGGGTGAGCCTTGAGTTGTTAAGTAACATGTTTGTATGTAAGTGTAGCCAAACGCAAAAATTTAGAATTATCGGATGTTCTGCAAGATATTTTGCTCGTGGTATCAGAATCCTGAATATCGCTGAACGCAACAGAAAATGATAATATTTATCTATTTATTTATTTACAAGACAATTTAAACTTTAAACTGATTTATTATGCTGAAATACTTTTTACATCCAACACACGTACAATGTGCTGCACGCTACCATTCAGTAAATCTGTACTTGCGATTTAAAAATCTCTCAAGACATTTTCTTCGTAGGAAATATTTTCAGAAAGTGAGTGTCTTCAACATTTTCAACACAAACTCACAGCTTTATTTGCTATGTAAGAAAGTTAGTTTGAGATGCACGATCGCCGTAGAATAATTTTCATAATTTTAGTATATATTCATTCATAGAATAAGGAGTTGAGTGTCAATATAGATAGAATTGAAATAAAGTTAGAATCGTGTCAGACTAGAATGATCTCAACCCAAATTTTGTCTGTTATATGCATCGTAAACTCGAAAATTAAAGGCAGAAATGCTCGGTATTAAAGTGTTGAACAAAGATGAGTATGCATTTAGTGAAGACCATTTTACTCCTCTGGTAGTCTGTGATCTTCCTATTGATATTTATTGTGAATCTTAGTAGAAGTTGTACCGTGTTTAGCGTTAATAAACTTCTGCTCATAGCTTGCCTTTTCTTATCAGTAAATAAAATAAGTTGTTTTCATATTACAGCAGATTTGTGGAAGTGCAACAAAAACGGTTCTTTCTACAGATTAAACTCTCTGACTGCGTTCATTAATCTCATAGGTCTTTCTCTTAAATTATCAAAGGAGAAATGAAATATTCTACCAAAAATAACATGTGAATGTTTTTTTGAGGAACATGTACCATTGATTGAAGAAGAATGGAGTAATATCATCGATGCGTAAGTAAATCCACTACGATGCAACCGCGCTGTAACGCAAGAGGAAAGCTAAACATACAACTTCCTCCCGTGATATTTCGTTCGATGCGCACTTCAGCTTTGCTCTCCGTTTAATTTTGTTCTAAGTGATGCATTTTAGCATAATTTGCTCGGCTTATTCTACATTTTGCATCATTCCGCCGTCTTTTGCAGCGGCTCCGCTCACCCCCTGTCCCCTCTCCCGCTTGACGACTCCACCCACTTCCCATTTGATTGAATATATTTCACAGTTTAAATCCTTTTAGAAAGAGCAGCTGAGACACCTCCGTCCATAAGGACCAAATTCCAATCGCCCGGGATCGCCTAAACGAGCCGCCTGCACGCGTCTCTCCGGCGACGTAACCAGCTACTTTTACAAGACATTTTTCATGTGTTTGGCAACTTTGTTAGCAGAAAATACTAATAATTTTGTCTTGTAAAACAGCAGATGTTTACTGAATACCAAGTTGCAACTGAATATGAGGGAAAAAACGTACCTACTTAGAAAGAGTTGACGTACAACAGAACATTACCAACGAGAGCTAAGCACGGCAATGTCGCCCTTATCGCTCGAGACGGCAATTTACAGTTGGCATTTGCGCGGGATCCCGCCGAGGCTTACAGTTCTGGCAAACGATGTGGCTAGCGCGCGCCTCTCCCGCGACCACTTAGCGCTTCTCGACAATGGCCTATTGTCAATGGAGATGCCATTTAATCTATTTTCCCATTGTTGTGACACATGAAATAATTGCAGCAGTGAGATAAGATCAGTGCTCATTTTTCTTGCCGAATCATCTGCTGGTCAGGAGAAATAATTTTATTGATGTTACATTTTCGTGAATTTTAGCGAATTGGTTCCTCTTTTGATATATTAGCATTTCACTGAAAATTAACCAAAATTACTACGTATGATAAAAAATTAATGCTACCATACATATCTTTTAACATGCTTCGATCATATCGATTAAATCTGAAACTCTGTCCCACCAATACAATGTTTCGTACCACAAACACAAATGTATCTAAATCAAACACTGATTGTGGATAAGTATCAGTTCAATCAATTAATAAACGAAGAATAGTTGAAATCGAGCAGTTAGCAGTTGAAATCGAGGTGACTCCATATCGATATGTTAGGACGTTCAAGTAATAACATCACCAAAGCTACCATCGCAAAATGCCATCAATACTATCCACTGCCTCGGCGTGAAACTTCTTTTCGAGAATGAAAATGATGCCCGTAAGATATGCCTACAGCCTTATATATAAGCTGATAAAATAATAGTTACGCATATTTTGAAGACTTTAATCATTTACGTCGCGAATGAAAGGATAAAGGTGTCACCAAGCAGAGCAATGTTCGATTGAAACATCAGTCTTTAGTAATACTCTGAACCAATATAGGTTACATTTTGGGTACGACCGTTTCTTCGGGATGAATTGTGATACTGTGAAACTGAGTGCAGCCCCAGCATTTTGTGCTTCAATCAACCCCTGGTGTAAAACTTATTGTCTCGCCCCTCACACTCCCCTCAACCTGTTTAGTTAAACTCGTTGTCTCACCCCTCATATTACCCTCACTTGCTTAGTTATTTTTTACTCATTGTCTCGTCCCTCGCATTCCCATCAACCAGTATAGCTGAACTTGTCTCGCACTTCACTTTCCCCTCAACATGTTTAGTTAAACTCATTATCTCGTACCTCATATTCCCCTTAATCCGTGGTGTTAAACTCACACTCTCCCCTCACACGCCCCTCAACCCATGGTCTTAAATCAATGCCTCCCATACGTCTCCAGGCAATGGATTCTAAATGATGGAATAAATGAGCAGGCCTGTGTAATTTCGATCAGAACTTCAGTAATATTGTGTATAAGTTATCGAAAATTATAAAACATGGTGCGTAAGGTAATGTAAAGCCCTAATATATATTTGATCGTGCAATTTATTTCAGATTTTTATGGTTTATACGCGCATTAATACGTTCATTGCGTTTCCTGGGTTGTTAACGATTGATTTGGTTAGGTCATCAAAGGCGAAATTTTAAATCGACTTTACTGCTCGAATACATTTTTATCCTTCCTAAGAAATTTAAATAATACAATTGCACGATAATATTCCACCTTATATGATAACAGATATTTTTTTAGAAGGTCGCGAAGCTGATGAAATGTCATTCATTTATACCGGTTCCTAAACAAGCAATTTATCTAATGGTACAGATGTGACCCAATACGTGGGAAACGGGTTTATCAATGCAAGAATCGCAGCTTGAGCCGTGCAGCACTTGAAAGATTAGGAGCGTTGCCCAGTTAGATTCAGTGATGGTGTCCAATTGCGAGCGTTTTTCGGTTAGTTTGTTGAACTGATTTTAACTTTGGACGCAAATGACCAATTTCTGTTATTTAGGATCAACATCGAAAAAAATGGCGAGAAGAAGCCCCATCTAATGTCCTATTGATGAAATAAAAAATTTATGATTACATTATTTCTTTTCCTTAAATTGTTTAATCTTATTGCGCTGGCTACCGGCAGCTTCAAACCAACTCGACTACATGTTTTCAGTCGTGCCATTAATAAGTATGGGAGAGTGAATTTTTTCACACCTTCTTCTAACAGAAAAAGTATGAAGTCAGCAAAGTTTTTTTTAAAGCCGGGTTAGCTCCGATCCATTGGAAATTAAGGAGAGATTGAAGCTGACCTAATTTCACCCCCTTCTATTCACCACAAATGACGCAAAAACTCCGACCTCATGATGTCACGATATCTATGGGCCGGCCAGAAGATACAGGGTGAATGGTTAGAAAGCATTGGGTAAACTCCTGTTCGTCACAAGGTATGACACCATATCACGACTTTAACTTTCGTTGGAGCGTATGACGACTATTCCAACAGCTTTAATGCAAATTGTTTGCATTTCGAAAGTTAAAAGAGCGAACTTTTTTACAGGATGAAGCCTTGCAGAGAAATACAAGACTCAGTTTATTTAAATAAACGACGATAAATCATTTTTCATTATAGTGGTATTGACAAACAGTGCAGATTGGAAGCTGTACGTAGCGTTATTGTGGTTGAGGGGTGATCCGGATGTTATGTCAGTGATTATAATAGACTTATGAAGCCGGTGGCGGGTGAATGTTTGGCACAGATGTGGTGTAGAATATAACATACAGTGGTGCAGAATGGTGCACACAGAGGCACACTGTGGAGGACACACACACTGTGGTGCAGGTGGAGGACACACACACAGTGGTGCAGAGTGGAGAACGCATAGTGGTGCACAGTGGAGGCCAGTGCGTGGAGTGGTGCGCCATCTCATCCATTACAGAGAACGATTTAAATTCAGAGACCCATTAACACTCAATTCAATTTGTTGGGAGCAGCATTTGGGAGACGTGAGAGGGGAGAAGCGCAGCGAAGGAAGGCTGAAGAACGGACCAATAGAATGCGTCACTGAATAAGGAATACATCTATCTAAATATCTTCTGAACTTGAACGTCCAAGTTAAAAACGAAGAGGAAAGCCACGGAGCAGCAATATTCACGCAGAGAAATCTTCTGTAAGACACGAAGAAATTTGTGATGACTTGAATCAGAGACACCAGTGCGAGTAAACCAAAAATTTAACGAAAATTTGCAACGTTTGCAACATTATAGCTTTGAAGAGCCTTTGAAAAATTAGTGAAAACTGAGATGTTCTAATTCAGTAATAAATAATCAGTACAGTAAATTATTTCAGAAGACGTTGTTTAGTGGCTGATGACTTCGGTAAAATAGAAAAAAAATCAACTGAGCTACTTAACGAGTTGATCCTCAATGTAAAAAATTCAAGTTCAAATAACATTAAGAACAAATTGTTCAGCCTGGGAGAACAATGAAATCATTCAGCAACATCAAAATAGTTTCACAGGGTGAAATTTACATAAAAAATGAATCAAATAAGGGGAAAAAGATGACATGGTGAAATTCAGCGCAAGTTTTGAGGCATAGAAGGAACTGAAAGATAAAATAAAGAAGTTTACACCGATATATATGTCAAATACAAGCTTTGGGAAAAAATCTCTTTATTGTACTTCCAAAAATTCGAAAACGCTTGATAGTACTTCTCACTGCAAAGTTCGTTTGAGAGCCGGGCAACGTGGAAGTAATGTCTTGTTACCATCGGCGGTGCACGCCATCTTAAGACTTTAGGATTAACTGATATCTTCACGTACCAGATTTGGTTTTTTGAGGGGATAAGATTTGAACAGCTGACAAGTGCTCTCTCTCATACAAACCAAATAAATACGGCTGCAACTACAACTTCTAAAACTCAGTCGCGCTGCCTCCTTTAGTAGCTCTACCAATAGCAAATTCTAGAAATCTTTACTCCAACGAGAGTACTGAATGGTTTTCAGAGGTATGTCCGTATTTATATGTGTTGTATAAAATGGTATGTCTAACACGTCTATGCTATGACTTATGCCTCATATCAGCGTTGATTACATCAAATTTCGAAACACTTGTAAAATTTGCAAAAACACGTTTTACTACACTACATGGGTGCCTTGGAAATGCTATCTAACTTCATCATTTGTTTCGACAACAAGAGAAAATTTGAGTGAAATCTTTAGTGGTGTGCCGGAAAAACAAAAACTGGCAGCTGGAAAGAATTCAATTTGAGATCAGTGTAGGGTTTACTTTATTTATACCCCTTTGTCTCGCCCACAGTCTCCTTTCTGGGCATGTTGTTTGACAATAAACTGTCATGGAGACCTCATATACAGGCTTTAAAAGGAAGATGTTCTAAAGCTCTGAATCTCCTGAAATGCCTGTCCAGATTAACGTGGGGTGCTGATCGAACAACCATGCTGCGACTTTATAGAGCCACCGTTCGTGCCAAGATTGATTATGGCTGCGTCGTCTACCAGAGTGCCAGCCCATCATGCTTATCACTCCTGGACCCAATCCATAACTCTGCTCTGAGGCTGTGTACGGGGGCCTTTCGGACATCACCGGTGATGAGCTTATTGGTGGATTGCGGTGAACCAGCCTTGCAACTTCGTCGAGTACAGCTTACTCTACAGTATGTTGTACGACTCGGACAACTACCTTTCACGGCCACGTGGAATAGCGTGATGGAGGGAGTAAGGGGTCGGGAGTTGTTTCCGTATTATATCCCCTCCTCTACTGACTACGAAGCACTAGCGGAGATGATGCAGTTGCCCTCGTTCAAAGTTGAGCGTGCCCCCACTCTGGAAGAGCCAACCTGGCAAATTCCGATTCAGACCTTCTGTCCAGGACCGCAATACCCAAAGAAAGAGATGATGACGAGATCCATACTGCGACATATTTTCCAAGATCACCTTCACAGTGACCACGAGGGAGCTTTTCATATCTACACTGACGGTTCTAAAACGGATGACGCAGTGGGCTGTGCTGCAGTTTTTGATGGCGGAGTGGTGGAGGAAAGACTGCTGCCTGAAACGTCAATCTACTCTGCGGAGCTGATCGCCATCCGTGCCGCACTCCGCATGATTGAGGAGCGGCCTGCTTCGGGTTCTTATGTGGTGTTCTCCGACTCCAAAGCTGCCCTCCAGTCACTGAGATCCTACAACTCCACACATCCAATAATTTCCGGAATAATGTCTAGCCTTTTGCGACTTGCAAGCTCCCCAAAACTTGTAACTCTATGTTGGGTACCTGGCCATGTTGATGTGCGTGGCAACGATCGGGCAGACGAGTTAGCGCGAAATGCTGCAACCTCTGCTGCTAACCCAACAAATACCAGAGTACCCGCCCGAGATTACTACCCTATAATTAAAGCTGCATTAATCCAACTCTGGCAGCGACAGTGGGAAAACACCCAAGACAACAAGCTGCGCAAGATTAAGAACAGTGTCCGAGCCTGGCCTTCTTCAGCATGCCGGAACCGCCGCGTAGAAGTCCTCCTATGTCGACTGAGGATTGGTCACACCCGCCTCACTCATGGCCATTTAATGGAGCGTCGCCCGGCCCCTCTTTGCGATCGCTGCTTGGTGCCGCTGTCGGTGCAGCATATATTGGTTGAGTGTCTTCACTTTTCCGATGTACGTTCCCGTTATTACCCTGGTTTACAGGGCGCTGACTCTGATTTTGTTTTGAGTAAGATGTTGGGAGAACCGACTCGTGGGCGTTTTAATCATTGGCGGCTTATTAGTTATCTCTCTGACTCGTCTCTTATGAACAAATTATAGTGCCTCTGTACGCTGAGAACTACGAAAAGTTTTTTTATGTTTGAAGTCTTTTGGAAGATTGTAGATGAAGAAACTGCAATATGGCCGGACGCGCTACGTTGGTACCTTGGGGGGTTTCAGCGTGGGTAAGGCGTCCGGCCATAATGGGTGGGCAGCTGAAACCCCCTAAGGGGTTTGGCTGCCCAGTGATTTAGATGCACTATAGTATGTACAAAATTTCAATGAGGAGACAATTATAATCTTGAGTTGTAATTAAATCATGATCATGTAATTTTTGATGTTCATATAATGTTGATGTTCACCTTGCGTGGTAAATCGGAAAAGCCTGATACCGACTAAATTGTGTGACCTTCGGTGCGATATAGTCTAAATAACTGAAGCGCTAGCAAACCTATGTTACTACTACTACTACTATACCCCTGCAGCAATGAGCGAGCAATGAAATACGCTTTTGCTGCTTCTCACAGACGAATCTTGACATCCAATACTCCAGCATTCTTGTAATTCGAGTGACTCATTCACGATTACGGATGGGTTTGAGTTCAATTTGTTCATTGAACATTAACGAAAGTGCATCCTTCCTACATGTATCTCTATGCACTCCAGACAAGGACATGAATGAAAGAGATGCGCGCTGATGCACTAGCTGCCGTTGCTGGGAAACCGTCCTATAGGCCTAGTCATCAAGATTTTATTCTCCCTAAACTTTTCCACAAATTCACAATTCATGAACGAATAAGCCATGGTTTTGATGAGAATAAGAACTTGACGCTGAGGAATATTTTGTAAAATGTTAGCCGAGACAATGAATAGTGTAGAATATGTTATTAATGAGAAATATAAATCGAAACTTATGGTATTATGATATCCTTTCGCAGCAATGTTAGGTTGAAGGATTCCCAACAGGCTTGCAAATTCATTTTTGGGAATGTATTTCTATACACGTCAACTTCAAAGATTGCGTACAACGTTAGTTTGGGCACTCTTTTAATTAAAACTCATCATCAGATCATGCAAGTATATGTTGGCTAATTCTCACGTGAGAATTATAGTAGTAGTCTGAATCACTACTTCTATCCAAGGGCCGTATCAAATTTTTATTTAACTTATCCTTTTAAGTCTGCTTTTGTTGCATTTTGCAGACATCGGTCAATTTTGATGCATTGTTGGCTGATTTCGAAACTTGGAGTATTAGGTTTCGTTTTATTTCTTCCTCTCTGTCACCCTAGTGAAATATTTTGCAATGTAATCCTGAAATTTTACTAAAAAGATTTAGTTTTGCAACTTGAAGTTGAGGGAAATATTCAAAGGGCCGAAAATATAAGACTTAGCTCAGTATTCTACCTGTATATTGCAGAACTAAAATTTTTCATAACTGTGCGTGATACTGCTCGAAAAAAATAGCAATTTCTGACCTTCTTTTCGGAAATTATTATCGATGCCAGAGCTGAGCCCTACAGGGAATGATCGCTCTAAATTTAGAGTGTAAATAAAGTAAGTGAGAATTAGTCACATACGTATTAACCGTTTTATTGTTTGTTATTGAGATTGTTATTTCCACTGAATTTCGAACTTTGTTTGATAGAAAATTAATGGCAGGAGAGCGTTTCGTGAATGTATTCAGAAAATTAGCACAATTTAATCAAAGGAATTTCTGTAATTGTAACTAAAGTAATAAATGGTGGTCAAATATTATTACGATATTCGTGTGCTTTTTTAATTTTTCTCCATGAAAGTGAAAAAAAATAAACGGAGATAAATTTCACTACAAAAGCATGAACTGAATGATGGCACATACAGAAAATATCTCGAAGAATCACAATGTTCCTGGTTGAATACAAATCAAACTATTATCTTCTTCCATAACTTGTTTCAAATTTTCATCGTTAAAATAACGGAGTCCACTAGCAGTTGATTTATTTTTAAAATCAGTGTACATAAAGTCTGACGCTGGAACATCATTATTCAGTAAGTGTAGGATGTACATACCTATTCAGAAGGTGTCCCACTGTGTTGCCGCTGTTGTTAAATACCGTGAAGTATAAATCGATAAAATAACCTGTTATTTGTAAGCCGGCATCCTATATATATATATATATATATATATATATATATATATATATCAATAGCTCAAAGTCATATTACCCCCAGAAACAATTACTGAGTCTGGTTAAGCGGGCTCTCCGTCCACGCATAGGTTTTTTTTTTTCAAACGAAATAAATGTACAGGGAGCTCATGGAATCGAACTCGTGACTTATAAGTTACCGCGCCAGCACGCTACCAACTGCGCTACCAATCACAAGGTGGTCGATGCACAGCGAAAGCAATGCATGGCACGGCGAAAGCGGGCTCTTCCGTCCACGCATATAATTTTCCCTTATGTATCAATAGCTCAAAGTCATATTACCCCCAGAAACAATTACTGAGTCTGGTTAAGCGGGCTCTCCGTCCACGCATAGGTTTTTTTCAAACGAAACAAATGTACAGGGAGCTCATGGAATCGAACTCGTGACTTATAAGTTACCGCGCCAGCACGCTACCAACTGCGCTACCAATCACAAGGTGGACCTATGCGTGGACGGAGAGCCCGCTTAACCAGACTCAGTAATTGTTTCTGGGGGTAATATGACTTTGAGCTATTGATACATAAGGGAAAATTATTTGCGTGGACGGAAGAGCCCGCTTTCGCCGTGCCATGCATTGCTTTCGCTGTGCATCGATCACCTTGTGATTGGTAGCGCAGTTGGTAGCGTGCTGGCGCGGTAACTAATAAGTAACGAGTTCGATTCCATGAGCTCCCTGTACATTTATATATATATATTTATATATAATCATAATTCAGTTAATATTTTGTCTATGAGCACAAAATTAAAGTTTAGTTGCCTTAGATAATGTGACAGTCCAACATAATATTGGGTTACCGAAAGCCAGGTTAATGATTATCGATATGTATCGTACTATAAATCGTCACATGAAGCATAACCAATCCGTGCTTTCACTGATTCGCTGATGATAACAAGTTTAAATTCAACACCCGCAACCTACAACGCAAAAAATCCTAAAGGAACAATATTATAATGATTTGGGCTTGTAGTCATGCAGTACCACAACCTGAAGCCAGGCCATTGAAATGACTGTGGTAATATTAAATGTGCTACCTGGTAACAGTGTAACGAGCAAAAATATTCCAATAGTAACGGCTTAAAGGCTCTGCCGCAAGCTATATTAAATGTACTACCTGGTAACAGTGTAACGAGCGAAAATATTCCAGCAGTAAAGACTTAAAGGCTCTGCCGCAATTTTAAGCAAGCGTTTTCCTTCAGTTCCACTATTATACCAATGAGAAAATTTGAATTCCATGTAATAACAATCACTATTATAACATGGAAATGATTTCACTTCCATGCAATTACATTTTTCATGAAGTATGTACCTGGGAAAACAACCGTTTTCTGATAAGGAATATTTGTTCACAAGAAAGT
Source organism: Morinoia aosen (assembly GCA_030386875.1). NCBI lineage: Eukaryota > Metazoa > Arthropoda > Malacostraca > Amphipoda > Talitridae > Morinoia > Morinoia aosen. Next base: position 25,129,687 of record CM059558.1, read on the forward strand.
TCTTTATAGTTCTCTCACTCCCGAGGTCTTGTAGTCATCATGAGAGGAGTTCATTACTTACGCTGCATGTTCATGGTTGACAATTCAGTCTAAATCTTTTGCCGGGGCATCTATGATTTTAACCGTCGTGGTATATCTTCTTCAGAAGGCGGCCAAAATTATAGACGTAACGGTGAGAAAGTAAGCTTGGCATCACAGTGCAAGGAACGATGAAAATAATTTAATGAAGTATAATTGCCGAATATTACGCTGAACAGGTTAGTTTGGGACAAACATGGTGAGTTTCCCTTAAATTATATTTGCAATCGTTTACCTTCCCATTTAGGAAGACCAGTAGCTATAACCTCCTCAAATTATTTACGATTGTTTGCCTTGGCAATTAAGAAGGGCAGCAGCCATCGGCATTCCTACACAGACTTCCAGGACTGAAGTTTTATGACGTGGGCTATCGCGCTCTTTTTTTTAAGTGAGAGAACAAAACCGATGGGTGTATACATGCGTCGAGTTGAGCGGGGTGGGCTGGTGCATTGTTTGTGAGGGGCTAAGCAATTGTCATGTGTACACAATACAATACAATACACATGATTTAAACTAAATGATATGAGTTTAAGTGAGCGGTGTGGGGCGCTGTATTGTGTGCAGGAGACAATCTTGGTGGCATATGTGCGTAACTGAGCTGCTGTTTATACACGATGTAAACCAAACAACCCACGAGGGCGCAGAGTTGGGCAGCGAGGGCTGCAGGAGATAAGCCAAACAACGTACGAGGGTGCAGAGTTGGGCGGCGAGGGCTGCAGGAGATAAACCAAACAATGTACGAGGGTGCAGAGTTGGGCGGCGAGGGCTGCAGGAGATACACCAAACAACGCACGAGGGTGCAGAGTTAGGCTGCGAGGGCTGCAGGAGATAAACCAAACAACGTACGAGGGCGCAGAGTTGAGTGGCGAGGGCTGCAGGAGATACACCAAATAACGCACGAGGGTGCAGAGTTAGGCTGCGAGGGCTGCAGGAGATAAACCAAACAGCGTACGAGGGCGCAGAGTTGAGTGGCGAGGGCTGCAGGAGATACACCAAATAACGCACGAGGGCGCAGAGTTGAGTGGCGAGGGCTGCAGGAGATACACCAAATAACGCACGAGGGCGCAGAGTTGAGTGGCGAGGGCTGCAGGAGATAAACCAAATAACGCACGAGGGCGCAGAGTTGAGTGGCGAGGGCTGCAGGAGATACACCAAATAACGCACGAGGGCGCAGAGTTGAGTGGCGAGGGCTGCAGGAGATAAACCAAACAACGTACGAGGGCGCAGAGTTGAGTGGCGAGGGCTGCAGGAGATAAACCAAATAACGCACGAGGGCGCAGAGTTGGGCGGCGAGGACTGCAGGAGATAAACCAAACAACGTATGAGGGCGCAGAGTTGAGTGGCGAGGGCTGCAGGAGACAAACCAAACAACGTACGAGGGCGCAGAGTTGAGTGGCGAGGGCTGCAGGAGATAAACCAAACAACGTACGAGGGCGCAGAGTTGAGTGGCGAGGGCTGCAGGAGACAAACCAAACAACGTACGAGGGCGCAGAGTTGAGTGGCGAGGGCTGCAGGAGACAAACCAAACAACGCACGAGGGCGCAGAGTTGAGTGACGAGGGCTGCAGGAGATAAACCAAACAACGTATGAGGGCGCAGAGTTGAGTGGCGAGGGCTGCAGGAGATAAACCAAACAACGTACGAGGACGCAGAGTTGAGTGGCGAGGGCTGCAGGAGATAAACCAAACAACGTACGAGGGCGCAGAGTTGAGTGGCGAGGGCTGCAGGAGATAAAACAAATAACGCACGAGGGCGCAGAGTTGAGAGGCGAGGGCTGCAGGAGATAAACCAAACAACGTACGAGGGCGCAGAGTTGGGTGGCGAGGGCTGCAGGAGATAAACCAAATAACGCACGAGGGCGCAGAGTTGGGCGGTGAAGGCTGCAGCCCAGAAGCCACGCTGCCCAGCGAGGGCAGGCGGCCGCGAGGGGAGGTACGGTCGCCCGAGGGCAGTTTATAACGAGCTCCTAACAACCTAAAGCTTTTATGCCGGTCGTCCCTCACCTGCCCCTCGCCCCTCGCTGCCCTCCCCTCACTTTACCCTCTCTGCTTACTCTTTTTTGCCCTCCTTCGCTCGCCTCACTACCTTGCCCTCCATAAGATGTCAAGTTTGATGCACTGCAATAGCTTTGGTAACATTCGCCTTATTTCTCATGATATTTGTTATACGTTGCTGAGGAATTCCTTCCTATTTACGGCTTAGTCATCTGTTTCGATCTTAGGTTTACGTGCTGTGCAACCGAAAAAATCTCTTAAATTATCTGCCTCACAAGTTGTTGACACTCAGATATTAAGTTTCTTTTGCTTCTGTTTCCGATTTTATAATTTATTGGGGTAAGTAAGATTTTCGCATATAAAGTTTTTAAATTTTTTGTAATCATGTCAGGCTCACGCATTACCGTCGATGAGACTCATCGAGACGTGAATGGTAGCGTTCCTTCGATGTTAAATTTGGTTTATAATTCTCGAAAAGGACACCGGAACTATCACAGTAGACATGCTCAGCTGCTAGAGTGATATCTAATGGTTCAAAAATCATTCCGAACGTTAAGTTGTGACTTCTACATGACGATTTCACCAAGCAGATTAGCTCACGAATTCTCTTACATTAGGCCTCACATCCTGAAGTTTGCAATATCTTTATCAAATGAGCATACGTAGTAGTGAACACATTGTATTGGAGTTGATAAGAGCTGTTGGCGAAAAAAAAAGAGAAAAGTACACACAAATTTTTTATTGGTCGCGATGAATGTTACGTAACTCAAAAATAATTATAACTAACTGAAATTGAAATAAAATTAACCGACAGAAGTGTGTCCCAACTCCATGTGTGTCCCGTGCTGTAATAGGTAGCTGCTCGTAGATTGAACATGTTATTGGGTTTCAATCTCCTAATCAACATCGCAAAATACTCGACACAATGAATGGTATGTAATTTCAGGACATGTGACGTAGGTCTTCAAAAAAAAAATGTACACAAATTTTCCTCGTAAACAAACAATGATGAATTTAATAAATTTTCCTTTTGATCCGAGTGAATAAATGCATTTGGAGGTCGTATGATAGGCTAGTAGGTTATGAGCGTACTAATTCCTTAGATGATTTTGTTTAATTATGGCTATTCCGTGCAATTTACAGTGAACGAGTGCTTTAACAGATCAAAGCCGTATTATATTTCCAAAGATAAATCATAAAAAATTATTTCGTGAGCGTATGAGAGGCCTGCACCCCAATTCGTCTCGCAACTTAGTCACTTGAGGAATATCTTTAGCTCAGGTACTCGAGTTTTGTCAGGACAATGTGTCATTGACATTGTCCGTATCGTGAGCTATAGTTGTACTACCCTCTAGCTCCTAAAGGGTAGTACAGATATTGACCAGAGAAAATATTGACCAGAATTCTTGTTCAAGTTACAACACTCATCGCATTTCCTGATATTCTCAAAATAACTTTGGGCTAAACAATGCTTAATGTGTTTAATACTATGCTAAGAATTAACGTTTCACTAAATTGCGAAATTTAGAACCGTGTTATTGACTTGTTAAACACAAGCAATCTTTCGATTAAATTGTGCAGTTTCACAAAGATTTTCAAAGTCTCAAATTTTGGAAAAGTCAAGATTTCATAATTGAAAAAACGGACATATCACAAAAGAGCACTTTTTCTTTTAAGTTTGTCACTATCTGCTTCGTAAAACCAGTAATGAATGCAATAATTGGGGCAATCCTTTTGGGATTCAATTCTATGAATTTTTGGGATTGAAAATCTCACTCTGATTTTAGTACATCTCCGTTCTAATTTGAATGGAATTTCCCTCCTGACTTACAGGCTAACCTTTCGAAGACCTACAGGTAACCCTTACCATGAAATGGGTACAAACTTTACTCTGGCTTCGCAGCAGGCATCGCTGTGATTTGCAATGGTAGAAATTATGATCACGTCAGAGCGATCCATATTTCCTGACGCGCTCATGCTCGTTCAGTCAACGCACTTTCAGATGATGATGTTCGGACAGAAACTCCACTCCTGATAGAAAACGAACATCAGACCAACATCAACATTGTTCAGCAACCGACTCTTCTGGAAGATCTTGCCACTCCAGGTAGAAAACGAACATCAGAAGAACATCAACATTGTTCACCAGCCGAATCCTCGGGAAGATCTTGTCACTCCAGATAGAAAACGAACATCAGACTAACATCAACACTCTTCAGCAGCCTCGTGAAAATCTTGACCGCGTCGATGACCTCCACACCTCCACCCTCCCTCTCCCTGCCCCGGCCCAATAAAGGACGCTTATGGGCGGGTGCTTATCCCTGTTAAAATATCGGCAGCCGCAGGCACCCTGCGCCAGGTCATTACGAGAGAGCTGCGGGCGCGAGTTATCGACGTGTTCATTTTCGCCTCGAGATCCCGGCCCGCAACTTGGGTGACATCTCGCCGAATTGCTGCCGGCGCCGCTGTGATGCCTGCGTTCCTTCTTCTTCAGGGAAACGATGGTAACTTTAAAATGTTCCGTGTTTAGTGAGCGTTTAACGAATGCTAAACTAGGCTGTTAAGGTGATTTTGGTTTTAAAATGGGAGTTCATCTCCATGAATCGGTTTCCACCTGTCTGTAATTTTTGAAATTGTGTTATCACAGTTTTAGCATTTGCCTTACAGTGTACAAGCAATCATTTTCACTTGGTTTGCGGCTAACATAAATCCGTGCAGTTTCACTGTGATAGTTTTGCATTAGTGTCTAGAGAATCCTCATCACTTCGCATCCGACTAAAATTCCTTAAGTTACACGGCCATTAAGTTACAGTTTTTGTGTTACAGAGTTTAGGCAGACATGCTATTTTGTGGATAAACAACCTCAATGTTATCACCAGCTTAGGTTCAGCGCTCCCACGTTCGTAAACTGGACAAAGCGAGAGCCATTCGAAGCCTGGGCAGCCGTACCTCCTCTACCTTACTGCCCCGAACGCCTGAGTTGTGGCGCAACACATTTGAAGAAAGTCTACGGTGTGAGTCGTCCTTTTCCAAGCGCTGTTAAAAAAATAATGAGCAAGGTCCACTTCAAGGAGGGAGGGGGGAGGGAATAAAGAATTGCTCTAAATAAGAATTGAATAAAGGAATTACTTTTGAAAAGAGTTGTATAAAGAATGCTTCAAAAAAGAATTGTATGAAGAATTGCTTTGACTGTATCTCTGCCGCCGAGACGCAGGCGAGTGTGTGGTGTTGGTAAGTGCAGCAAAGTGAGATTGCCACCTTGGGTCTCTTATTTATTAATAATTATGATTTTTTTCGAATGATTTCAAGTTTTAGTCAGAGTAATGACACACTTTTGAATTTTTTCTCAGTAAAGGACGGGGATCGCATTTATTTGTTTTGTTTGAGTACCATATTGCCTTGAATTTGCGGATCGTGTAGCTGGTGCACGTGCATCACGCAATACATTTAAGACGAACTGATTTTAACACACGCGTCTCGCGTGTTGGGCCATATGTGTACCACTCGGTGAATTGCTCATTCACGTACCGGTATAAGTGAATGACATTCCTTTGTTCGGAAACTTTTTAAAAGAATAGCTGTTATCATACGAGGTGTAACGTTATCCTGCAATTGTAGTTTTCAAATTTCTTAGGAAGGGTTTACATGTATTCTAGCAGTCACGTTGAAGTCCCAATTCTGCTACTTACAGCCTAACCAAAGCGACCGTTGACAACCGCGGAAACGAGGTGATCGTTTAAAAACAAAATTTTGCTATGGAACTGATATCTAAGTACGTTTTGGATATCTCTAAATAAAGAATCTTCGATCAAATTCTTCATAGAAAATAATTTTTTTAAATAAAACTGAATTACTGGGGTTAAATATCTTTCAAAAAAATTAAAATGGAATCAAAACGTACTGAGAAATCACAACTGTTTCACACATACTGAAATCTTCGTTGTAATATCCAGAGACTTTATACCAGGGAGTCAAAAATCAATGAGTTTTACCTGCAGCTTGAGCCCAGATGCTCTCAAATAGTAAGAGATGTCCTTCAAGTCATTTAAAATAATCATGGATATATATCTTGAATTGATGTATTTGATTCAGGCTTCGTTAAGGATTGAATGATCAATTTTGTTCTGAATTTAGATGACCACAAAAATGAAAAATGTGTAACGTACTGCGCGCTTCAGTTTGCTTTCAAACCACTTGATTGAGATAAAACTATGTATAAAGTATAATTTAGATTTGAAAATTTATAAAAATAATCATAATTTAGTTCAAAGTTCACTCGAATAAGTTGCAACCAAACACTTTCCAGAGAAGTAAAGAATTTACGTAAAAATAAGACGCTTTCGTTAGTTTTCTTCTTATAAGATGTACACAAGGTGAAAACAGTCATTCAGTTAATGATCGTTTCTCTGAAACAAGAAATAAGCTGTTGTTTAATACTTTGCCATTAGTTTTACATTTTAAACAGACTAGCTAAGTATAAATAGCATTTTGAAAGTGATCAGTCTTTAAATTAACATCCTTAGCAACGGCTCTTCAGTCAACTAGCATCCGTAGCAACGGCTCATCAGTCAACTAGCATCCGTACCAACTGCTCATCAGTCAACTAGCATCCGTACCAACTGCTCATCAGTCAACTAGCATCCGTACCAACAGCTCATCAGTCAACTAGCATCCGTACCAACGGCTCTTCAGTCAACTAGCATCCGTACCAACTGCTCATCAGTTAGCCAGCATCCGTGACAGAGCTTTCAACTCAACCAACATCATTTCTCAGTAAAGAACAAGAATTTGTTTTGCAGAATTTGGACTTTATTTTTCATATCACATTTTTGGAACCTAACGCTCTCAGCATTTCTAAATTTGTTGGGTAGGGCAACACACGCATGATTATGAGTTTGCTTGATGAAGCCCATGTTTCTTGCATGATCTATAGTAAACGAAAAGACATGTATATTAGATCTTATTTTTTCAAGTATTTGGGTCGAAAAGTAGAGTTTTTAGAATTGTAAGTTAACAGACCTCTTTAAATTTATATTTTTTATTTTCTCACACGTAATACCGATTTTCCATGCCCATTTCGCACATAAATTGTTAAAGTTATTTTGAATTCATATGATAGGACATCTAGCATTCAGGAACCAAATTAAAGTTTCCATTTAAAAAAAAGCATTTCAATATCAATTCACAACCCGGATCCCTTTTTACTTGACATTCAAAACGTAATTGTTTCGTGCAACATTCATTCGGCTGCGCTCTCAATATTTCATAGTAAGTTGATGCAAATTATATCTGTTGACATTTATTCATAGTTTCCAACTCCCGTAATTTGATACACGCTATGGAGAACTCTCGTCTCCAACCCCTCCCAACTTCCCCACTCACTCCCCGGCCGCCTCCCCATTTCTGAGGGAGGTGTGTCACAATTAAAGTCTCTATGGCTTTGAAGCCACGAAAATCTTCACTAACGACTCCGTGCCACCGTCGCCGCCGCAGCTTTTAAAGAGCACGAACCGCGGCTGTATAATTAAACACGGCCACCAGACCGTGCGCTGCTGGAGGGGAATGGGGGAGGGATGTGAAGGCTTCTGGAATGAGTTCAAACCGCGTAAGTTTTGGGCTTTGGGATGTGGAGGCTTCTGGAATGAGTTCAAACCGCGTAAGTTTTGGGCTTTGGGATGTGGAGGCTTCTGGAATGAGTTCAAACAGCGTAAGTTTTGGGCTTTGGGATGTGGAGGCTTCTGGAATGAGTTCAAACAGCGTAAGTTTTGGGCTTTGGGATGTGGAGGCTGCTGGAATGAGTTCAAACCGCGTAAGTTTTGGGCTTTGGGATGTGGAGGCTGCTGGAATGAGTTCAAACCGCGTAAGGTTTTAGGATGTGAAGGTTTTTGGAATGAGTTCAAGCCACGGGAATTTTGGGCTTTGGAATATTCTTGAAATTTTGAAAAAAGTTCAAATCGCGTAAGTTTCGGGTATTGGGATGTTTTGGAATATGGAATGAGTTAAAACCGCGTAAGATTTGAGTTGCCCTCTGCAAGATGTGGTTTTGAAGCATTGCGCTTCTGAAGGCAGCTAAATTGGAGTCGAAAGCTATGGAGCTGAGGACTGAGTTCAACGTAACTTTAGGTTGTGTGAATATTAGCTCAGGATTTCTTAGGTAAAGTTCAGACATGAGAGAGAGTAACCGCATCGCGATGGGAGGCATCGCTGCAGATGTTAATTTATCAGATCACGTTGGCCTCCTGAGACCGAACCGAATTTTGAATTTAAATTTGTGTAAAAGTTAAAGGGGAACAGAAATGGTAATTTATTTTGACATTCTTCAACGAGCGTGCCATAATTAGCCAGTTTTTATCAATTTATTGAATGCCTTACCAATTCAATAATTCTTAATGTGATAAATCAAAATAAAAAATCCCTTGAGATATCTTGTGCTTAATAATTATTTAATCACTGTACTTAATAATAATTTAAACATTCTATGTGTAACATTTAAAGTGGGACAGAAAAGGTAATTTAATTCCCGTTTTTTAATGAGCGCACAAAAATATGTCATTTTTAGTCAATTTCTTGAATGCCTCACCAATTTAATGATTCTTGATGTGAAAAAATCAAAATCAATAATCCCTTAAAACGTCCTGTTCTTGCGTTAGCGTAAACGTAAGGATTAACTCTGGATTTGAAGTCCCCTCACAACTTTCACGCTCATCTAAGCGGAAAAACTGAATAACTTTGGCCGGTTGTTTTCAAGTTAGTTCAGAGGTCAAGTGAGCTTACCTCTGGAAATCTCAGCGGTAAAGTTAGTTTGATCACTGAGGTTGTTTAACTCCTTTGCCTGCCAGACCTTTGTAGTGACTATACTTTCGTCACTCCTCAAATTTTATCTAGTCATTTCAAGTGTTCAGCAATTTGAAATTGCTTCAATGTTAATTCGACCAAGAATAAGTGCTAACTTCTCCGTCTTGTATCATCGATACGCACCACAGAAGAATTTTAAGTACTTCTTAATTAACTAACCGTGTTGTACGTTTGGAACACGATGGCCGAAGAAGCAACATCAGGTTTTATACCCTAAACAAGACACCTAATGGCAATTACGATATTTTCCAGAGATCCCTGATTAAAAAACGCTCTCATACCAGCATCACTCGTATCGAACTGATGAACGTCAAAACTTGAGTGAGATCACTGTACACCAAGGGTATTATTAGAAACTACATCTTCTTAAACTACACCAAGGGTATTATTAGTGAAGAAGATAAGACGAGGATTTTATCTCAGCTTGATACATACTGTCGAGTGAGGGAAGACACCGCGGCAGCTAGTCAGTACAGCAAAGTATACAGGAGTGAATAGCCACCTGGTACTAATGATTGGTGCTAATGATTACTGTTTTAATTATTGCTGCGCTAATGATTGCTGTGATAATGATTACTGGGATGTGCTTGAAAGTGCATCCTGACATGCATTGTAATTATATTTCATTCTCAAGCCGTTTTCGAATGGTGTTTTCAAACAGCTGGAACTTGGCCTCTGTACTTGTTTGCCTTCTTATGCACACGATACAGCACAAAAAAAGGAATTAAGTTAAAGTTATGGAATCCTCATTCATTTTGACCCAGACCTCACAGTAGATGGCGTGGATATTGGGTAACGAGAGCAAAATAAAAAATTTCTGCTTGTAGAGATAACTCAGCAAATTTCTCTTTTATTCAGAGCTATTTGTGTAACATATTTAGATACTATTCTGTGCAAGTGCTCCTCGCACAGCATCGATATAACTTGTGTAGAATAAAGTTTGGGACATTCTACGGTTTTGTTTCGTAAATTCAATTTTTTTTGCATTAAAAATAGTTCTAGAGTCTGAGGTGAAGTTATTAAACAATTTAAAATGCTATCCTAGTTATTCTAAGATTTGAGGAAAATTAGTAACGGTATGAATGGGACAAATACATCTGCTACACCCTGAATTAGGCACACAAATCAGCTTCAAGCCACAGCATAGGTTGGTACAGGTTAATTGAGAAAGGTTGAGTATGATCAAGGGAAGAGAAATTAATTACATAAAAGTTAAATTCAAATTACAATTATTTCCTAAAAACGTACTTAAAAAAAAAACAAAGAATACTTGGGTGCATTCAGTAAAAAGAATGAAAGTGATTACCCTCAGTCGATAGCGTCCACCTGCGCGAGAAATAGTGAGATACCTTCCCATGCGTAGTGTGCATATTGGTTGTGTGTGGAGATCGTGTTCATGAGCCGTGGCAAAGTGCTGGTGTAATTTACGAATAATTTGTTTTTGTCCAAAATGAAATTCAAGACTTCAAATCAAGCATTAGGGTTCAGCATCTCCTGGATGTGAGGTTAGTCTGATTTCGATAGCGTTCTCCTCTAATTTCTTTATTTAATAATTATAATTAGGCTACTCAAGCTCTACGGTCACATAGTAGTGTCATAACCATCGACTAAATTATAAATTAACTTGTCTAAAAAGAAGTTCGCTCTCGAAATCGTTTTGAGCGCACTTTCAAAATCCGCGTTATCAAAAAAGTATGAAAATTTGGCCAAAAACGGCAGGACTCCAAAGAAATTAGCGCTAGGTGCTGTAGAGTGATATCCTTCTAACGACATTTTGTATTAACAAAACTAAAATCAGCTTCAATTTCAGATTTTTCAAAAGTTTGGCACTTCGCGAGGTACAAAATCTTGTTCAAAACTGCTTGTAAGATGCCAGCTGAGATAAAAATATTCATTACAAGCACTATTTTCTTTTCATGATAAATTTTGTTCGAGTAACGCGATTTGCATTCTGATTTAACATTTTGTATCAGAATATGATGAATATTGTAAAGCGCACATTTGTGCGCACTTGCAATAATCTGCGCTACTTCCACAATTTGTCGTAATTTTTCACAGTCAAGGGTCTTGAAATAAATACTATTATTTGAATTGTTTTTTCAGTCTCTCAATACTTAATTTAGAAGTATGTCTTTAAAAAGAAGTACCCTGTCCACTCACTGATTTCTTGGATCCTTACATTTTTTAAAACTTTAGATGATTAAAACCGTCAATATAGAGTCCATGACGGGTAAATAAGACGGTGCCGACAGCCAGGCTTGTGCGGTGCAAGTGGTTCCCCGTGGTGGCCGCTGATTGGTCCCCTGCGGTGCGACGTGATTGGCAGGATGCTCGACACGTGACAGTGTTTGACTAGTGTTTGTGCCGCAGATTTAGGAGCGCTTCATAATTCATAACCGTTATTTACTGATCTTGATTTGATTACGCAGCATGTAAAGTTCTGTAGCCTACAAAGGAGCTCATCAATCGAATACAATACGGTAAGAGGCTTTAAACAGATTGTAGGTATTTTTTTAGCATCGGGAGACGTGGTAGATATTCCACGTTTAGACATTTATTAGCACACAATCATATCATACAGCTATTTAGAAAACTACACAGAAACTTATGTACGGCATTCAAGAGGATAGAGCTTGTTGGGTTATTACATCAATAGAAATTAAGGTTAAATTTTGTTACAATTTGATCTATATTGATAAATACTTCCATTACGTACTTACACATTTTTATGTCCGTTCATAGAACGTACCGAGAGTATTACGCATAGGTCCTGAATGGGTCATACTGCTCTATTGAGATACTGAAGACAGTGTGGCATCACTTCGTCGTTATTAAATACGAAATGTCTATTTAGATTTAAGCTTGAATGTAAGTAGATGTAGAATTACCTTGAACACTGTATTTTTTAATTCTTTAATGATGAGTTTACTTCTCATATTACTTCATTATATTCCGCTAATTCACTGAAATTGCAAAGACCGCGTAGTGAAGTTCCCTCTAAACTGTTACGAGTATTATCTTTGATGGTTCACAAGTGTGAAGTCTACCGTTATAATCATGCCGCTGTTAGTCAAGGACAGAATTTGATGAGCGATCTTCAAATGTCAAGCGACTGACGAGTACAGTCAATCTTCGAGTCATGCGTCATTTACGGACCTCAACTCAAACGGATAAAAGTATCAGGTTGGTGCAAAAGAAATATCCGATCTTAAGATCTTTGGTAAAAAAGAATAAGCTAATGACTATTCAAATATTTATCCATTAACATACTCTCCATTGCTTTCAATGAATTCATTCCACCTTTCCGCAAGCTCATAAATCCCTCTCCTGTAAAATTCTGTCGGTTTAGAATAAAGATATAAATTCAACTCTTCTTCAGTCTCTTCTCTTATTGTTAACTCAAGTCCACTAATATGGTTCTATTGTTCTCAGAACAAATGGCAATTTGAAGCTACAAAGTCACCCAGTCAAAGTCCCAGTCTAAAAAGTTAGACTGGGCAGGTAGATGTGGAGGATGAGTCAGTATTTCCCAGCCGAATCTCGGAGAAAATTCAACAGATCGGAATCAAATGCTCATGGACGACTTTCTTTGATTCATATTTAAAGTGAAATCACCTCTTCAAAAACTAGAAAAACATCTCCTTCAGCTTCTTTCATTCACTACATCCTCCGTTTATATTTCTGAATAGATTTTCAAGCGGCACTTGCATTACCACTTTTATGAAACTCGGAACAGTAAAACATTTCTCATGAGGTCTTTGTATAGGAAAAACATGAACGCCAATATTTATAAGAAATATGAACGTAAAAGATATAATCTGAAAGAAAATGGATTAGTTTAGTTGCTGAAATATATTACACATGTAACGAAATGAAAACAAATGAGAAATCTAATTTTAAACATCTGTTCCTAAAATCAGACATTATTTTTGCACCAACCTGATACTTCTGGTTGATCATAACTTGAATCCAGCATCGTATTACTCGTAATTGAAGAATCGGGACACTAATAGTTTGAATCTTTAAAAGTCTAAGTTTGCGTGAGATGATATCGTGCAACTTGAAGATTGACTGTATACAATGAAGCTATAAAATAGCACGTGTCTGTCAAAAGTTAAAGAGTAATGATGATCATTTGAGGTTTTGTTTACTCCCAGCTAGGTGCTTCTCTCAACATGTGTTAGAAATTCTCCTTTCCGTCCAGGAGAAAGCTCCATTCTTGGGCTCAAAGTTAATAAAAAAAATTCAAATGACATGACATATGTCGTACAGCGACATATTCCGCGTCGACTAAAAATTTGAAAATAAAGAAACACGTATAAAATTACGCTCACTCTTCATGTACTCTTTTCAGAAACGTGAACTAAATGGTCATATCTGTCCAAGAACCGCTCTATTTTTAATTTCAAAAAGAATTCACGAATGAAAATCTTATAATTTTGAGGCCTTACCTGCCTAACTCGTGTCACGTTTTCTTGGATTTTGTGAATATCCTTATGAAGGAAACTCATTTTTTTTAAAGAGGGAACATCTTTATTACTCATCCCATTATCACCATCAGGTTGTATAAATGGTTTACTGAACCGGCTCCAGCAATATTATAAGCAAGGACAAAACCCATGTGCGCCAAAATCAATTCCGATCGAAGGCACGGACTTATGGATTACTACTTAGGAAAGACTGATTAGGATCTATAAAAAAACTGATGATTCATAAGAGTGCGGTTTTAAATCACTATATATATGTAAATAAAGCTGTAATTCATAATACAAACATGACGATTAACATAGTCGAATGCAGAGTACGTCTCCATTTATACATCGTGGAGTAGAAGAAAAAGACCATTCTTGAGCATATCTTGTGCTTTGTACTTCTCGGTGCGTTTCGGTAACAACGCATTCCTAGAAAGAATTCTATAACCGTAATGTGTTTTTAAAACTGATCTGTGCGGTCGAAATGAATATTATATAAGTTCGTATAGCATATCAAATGTTCTTTCATTGAAGAAGCCGCGGGAAGACAACAGCTAATTGATATTTTTGCCAGCTTCAGGTTCCGCTCTGATATAAATACATCAAAAAGATTTTAAGCCTTTGTCTACCGATACTTTATGAGTGCGCTAAAGAAAAAATATCAAGGAAAAATTGCTATCACCTTAAAATAAATCGAAAATAGCTCGAGGGTTGGGGTACATCCCTGCATCCCTGTTAAAATTATATGGCATCTTTTTCTTAATGCAGATGGTAACTCTTTCTTTGATGATTACAAGGGAACAGCAATGGAGGATGAAAGCAAGAAGTAGGCGATTAATGGAGGTATTTACTCTTTACCTTCATCATTCATTGTTTTTCTCTCGCATTCATCTACGAAAAAATTTCAATAGATCATTTTCGGAACGAGGCCAAAATTCTTGAGTGATGAATACGAGAGCACAGCAACGAATGACGGAAACAAAGAATGAGTGATAACTCGAAGCAATTGTTCTTGTTTTCTTCATCCACTGTTCTTCTCTCGTATTCATCTACGAAATAATTTCCATAGATCGTTCTTGAAACTAGAACAAAATTCTTTTCATGAACACGAGTGTAGCGCATAGGATGACGAAAGCAAAACGTGAGCGATAACTGAAAGCATTTGCTCTTTATTTTCATCATCCATTTTTATTCTCTCGTATTCATCAACGAAATAATTTCCGACGATCGTTCCTCAAACATAAGGCCAAAATTCTTCCACTGGTGAGCACAGCGTTGGATGACGAAAGCAAAGCGTGAGCGGTGACGGCGAGTGCTGGAGCGGCGCCCTCTGTCGGCAGTAACCGCGTTACTGCCGCCCACTGCGCCCTCGTGCGTCCATCAGGCGCACTGGGCCTCCTGCTGGGGGCTAATTCCCTTATTCCACTCCACGGCACCGCTGCTCACTTGCACATGCTCGTCGCCGCAGCGCGTGCTGTCCCTGCGCCGTCACTGCCGGCTGTCCACACGTTATGCACCTCCAGGTCTGCTCGTAGATTTGTAACGTCGTGGTCGGTGATGTCGCGCTATTTTCTGATGAATCGAAGGGCCAAAATTATGTTAGCTTCAATGTATTGTATTGTGACGTCATGCTAGTGGTCGGTGATGTCGCGCTATTTTCTGATGAATCGAAGGGCCAAAATTATGTTAGCTTCAATGTATCGTATTGTGACGTCATGCTAGTGGTCGGTGATGTCGCGCTATTTTCTGATGAATCGAAGGGCCAAAATTATGTTAGCTTCAATGTATCGTATTGTGACGTCATGCTAGTGGTCGGTGATGTCGCGCTATTTTCTGATGAATCGAAGGGCCAAAATTATGTTAGCTTCAATGTATCGTATTGTGACGTCATGCTAGTGGTCGGTGATGTCACGCTATTTTCTGATGAATCGAAGGGCCAAAATTATGTTAGCTTCAATGTATCGTATTGTAACGTCATGCTAGTGGTCGGTGATGTCGCGTTATTTTTGATGAATAGAAGGGCCGAAATTAACACTTCAACGGCGTTTACGCGGTGGCTACATCTACATCTGGCAGCTTCGTCACAACAACGACACACGCATGCGAGTCACTTTTGAACTTCATCACACTTTAGAAGACAATGCAACTGCTTCGTTGTTATTAGTAAATTTTGCGGAATACTGACCGCGTGTAGTAGCCCTGAAGCATCTTTTAACATTCCAGATGCTGCAGTATTACTCCAGTGCAGCTTTTTAAACTTCGTAAGGCATGAAGTTGTTTTATGGGTAGAAAACGCGGACAACTTTGACCTTATTAATTTCTTAGCATTTTTCGAGTTTTGTTGTACATTTATTGAAAAATTCTCAATTGAAAGCGATTTCGTCTCGTTGCCGCACGTTATGGAATTTTTGTTCGCGTACGCGCTAGCAACTCTTTACCATAGAACGCTAATTCTTATTTCAACCAAGAAGAGACTGGAATAAGAGGAAGCCTTGTGTTCCGACAAAGTATTTTCTATTATGTTAAATTTAAATATATGAAGTCTCTCCTCCAAATCAGACACTGAACACATCATACCACTTCCACGTACTGTTTCCTAGCGTTGCACATACGCATATATTCTCCTCTAAGCGTCAGTTGAGAATTATAACAAAGCATAGATCGAAAACAAGCGACGGTGGTAGCTATAGGCTCTGATACTCGCCACACTCTCAGTCTCACTTCGTTAATTAGAAATCTCTATATTTTCCACCGTTCTATCTTTTTGTGACCACTTTTACCACCACATTTTTCCTTTTGCCTTTCTCTGCTCGTTAGACCAACGCTCTACACCTTAAACGACCGCTCAACTTATTTAGCACATCCCTGCACACCATCCAAGCACATTAACCTCTATACCTCCATCCTGCAACACTCTATCACTCCACCCATATTACGACACCTCTATTTTCCCCAGCAATCTGACCCCAGCTTTACCCACGAACGCTTCAGCGGTCGCTGGCCAAGTATCCACCTTCAATTCTGAGTCGGTGAGAGTTGAGCCCAAGTCTTTACCACCTGCTCCAGTTTTGCACAACCGCCAGCTTTCCTCCGGCGCCCCGCCGACCACCAATCGTGCAGTCACGCAAATCTTTCAGCGGTCGCTACCGTAATTTTCGGGCGCGCTTGTCTTGCCCGGATCGGTCTCCAGGGACTCTTCGTTCAACGGCCTGTTTCCTTGCCTCTGGGGGAGAGTGGGGATGAGGGAGGAAGGTAATCCCCAATCTTAAATCAAGTCCCTTCTCCCTCTTCCCTACTCCCCTGCCTCCCAAGCTGTTCAGCCACTTCTTTTCTCTAAAAATCAATCTAGCAGACTACGAGATTCTAGTATTGGCTGAAAGCTATTCGGTTTTGCAAGTGTCAGTCTAGTAGCTAAACTGCGGTTAGGGTAATAGACTTTCTAAATTTTATTGGCGACGCTCAGAGTTTTCTTGCCACAACCATTTGGATTCTTAAATAAGAAATGTTTCTTTGTGAACACAATTGATATTTCACTGGCGTCTTTTGGTGTTTAAAAGCCAAAAGATTTTCAGCCATGGTAAAGGGATTTTAAGCTTAGAGATCTTAATACACAATGTTGCTCCTCAACAATATTATCAACGATTATGAAACCCAGAGAATAACTTATAGACATCAGATTCGACCGTAAATTGGAGGCGTCTAAATAACGTTAAATAAAGTTAAAATCTGGATAATTCATTTGTTTTATCTAAGATACATGCTCCGAATTATTGATCAAATTCCTTAGGAGCTTTCTTACGATACCATTTCTATCGTATGTTTTTTGCATACGAGCTTTAATTAGGCCAAGACAGACAGATTCGATTAGTAAAATTTGTCGAATGAAATCAGCGTTGATGTTACGGACACAAAATACATGAAGTTAAAAATAAGCAATACAATTCCGAATAAATTATCCATCATGCGAAGTAGATGAAACTTTAGTTTCACTCGAGCGAAGGCTTTGTTCGGAAACTTCGGACAATTTCACTCGAGGAAAAATGGTCATCATTCATGCCTTATCATCAGGAACACGATCCATGTTGAGTTGAGGTGAATTCTGGAGGTTTTTCATTTAGTTTTAAGTAATAATAATAATAATAATAATAATAATAATAATAATAATAATAATAATAATAATAATAATAATAATAATAATAATAATAATAACCCCGAGCGGCTGACATCCGCTCAGGGGGGCGTCCCCCCGCTGGCGGATGGGGGGGGCGGCCTATGCAAATAGGTTATCTGCGAATACTGAATAAGCAGACGCCGACCAAACTTTCCCCGCTGGCTGAGGGTAATCACTAACCGCATGGAAGCGCGCATAAAGAAACAACCCCCCAACGACGTGAACGGGACCCGACAGTCTCCAACTGCGGGTGCCGCGTCCGGCAGGGTAAGCTCCCCGGGAACTAGTAGTGAACCACACGCTACTAGTGGACCGGATGGTTCGGGCGAACCCGGTCGTCAACTCACTACGAACCCAACTGCAGTACAGGAGCAGGCTCCAGTTGCTTGTGAAGCCGTGCGGGACACGGCTAACTCGACGGCGACTACTCCAAGCAACCCAGGGAGAGCGGCAGACCGGTCACTGGAGACAGTGACCCCTCCTACCTCGCCGCCTCCCACTAACAGACGTCAACCCCGGAAAAAGTGGACGAAGGAAGCCTGGAAAACCCTTTGGATGTGCTACCTACGAAGCGACCCCCAAACCCGAGGCTTTCGCAAACGTATGAGGCAAATCTGGGTAGACCTAGGTCTTCCCAACCACTCAGAGCAAATGCTGGCGAGCCAAATAAGAGAGATCAACCTCAAAAACCTCCTTACCAACGAGGAAAAAGAGCTCATAGCCAGTGAACTAAACACGGAAGAAGGGGTTGACGAAAATAATCACCAGGCCGAAGCAAGAGCGCCTCCGATACCACCTGAAACTGAGACACCAATCGTGACCACCGGAAATGACACCGACCAAAGACCAGAAGACGACTCTTGCTCGAGCAAGTACACCACCGACGATGAAGCAGAAACGTCGGGAGCTGGAGCTGAGGTACCAAACCAGCTGAGGTACCACCAGATCAGCGACTCAGAACCTGACGATGCTTCAGACGTCGATTTAATAGCAGCACCTCCGCAACAAGCTGAAGTGCCAAACCGGTACCACCAAGCTGGCGACACCGAACCGGAAACGGACGAGGCGGAACCCATCGTAGGGGAAGAACCTGTGGTGGACCGCCGAGACCTTCCGGGAGATGAAGAGACTCTGCTCAACGAGCTCCACAATACCTACTTAACGCTTCTTCACGAAACTCCAAAAGAACAACTACCGAACCTCAGACACGTCCCATCGGGGAAGATCCTAGCAGCTACTGCCAAGATTAATCATCTCATCGGCAGAATAAAGACCAGGAACATCACAGAAACTAACACCCTAATTCTGGCCGGAGCGTTCCTAGTCTCCAAAGAGCTTGCTCCTCCGCCGACAACCAACCGGCCGAGAGGAAAGAAAGACCCCCCGTGGAAACACCGAATCCAAAAAAGCATAGATGAGCTCCGGAAACATCTAAGCTGGATCTCGGAATGGAGACGTGGCAGACTGACCTGCAGAAACAAAATGGCGGAACTCGAGGGTATCTACCACTGCAGGGAGGCAGGACTACAACTGGTAGAAGAAACCCTCAAACAAAGACTATCGGCAAAACGAAGCAAAATCCTTAGATATGAGAACAGAATCGCTGGCTTTCAACAGAACAAAATGTTCGCGACCAACCAGTCACGATTCTACAAACAACTGCGCCACAGAAATGTCGAAATGGACGTTCCGGAAGCCGAAGGTACGCGGCGCTTCTGGAGCGGCATTTGGAGCCAAGAGGTCCAGCATAACGCCGAGGCTGAATGGCTCCAAGGCATCGCCAAAGACGTCAATCCGGACGAAGACCTCCGGATAACGGCGGCGCGATTACAAAAGCAAATAAGAAAAACGCAGAGCTGGAAGGCCCCCGGTCCAGACAAAGTCCAAGGCTACTGGATCAAGACCTTCACATCTCTCCATCCCAGGCTGGTAGAAAACCTGGACAGATGCTTAACATCAGGCACTGTGCCAGATTGGATGACAACTGGAAGGACGGTGCTGATACAGAAGGATAAGGAAAAAGGATCAGCGGTGAGCAATTACAGACCCATCACATGCCTCCCGGTCATGTGGAAGATCCTCACCGGCATGATCTACGAGAGCATGTATGAGCACCTAGTGAGCCGCGACTACTTCCCTAACGAGCAGAAGGGATGTAGACGGGGAACGAGAGGGACGAAAGACCATCTTCTGCTCGATAAGCTGATCATGACCCACGCCAAAGCTAAACACAAGAACCTTAGCATGGCGTGGATTGATTACAAAAAGGCCTTCGACATGGTCCCGCACTCATGGATCCTCGAATGTCTGGAGACATACGGAGTCGCAGGAAACGTCCGGCGGCTGATCGCAACTACCATGCCTAACTGGAAGGTCCAGCTCACGTGTGCAAACGCTGAGCTGGGAGAGGTGAACATCCGTCGAGGAATCTTTCAAGGCGACTCCCTATCTCCACTCTTGTTCGTACTGGCACTGGTCCCAATGACTCAGGTCCTCAACAACACGGGCCTGGGATTCAAGTACGACCGCAATAACAGCCTCAACCACCTACTCTACATGGACGATCTCAAGCTGTTCGCAAGATCCGCTAGTGAGATCGAAAGACTTGTGAAAGTTGTGCACGAATTCTCCCACGACATCGGAATGGAATTCGGAATAAGCAAGTGCGGCCTCATCAACATCGAGAAAGGCAAAGTCTCAGCAACTGAAGGTATCCATTTAGAGAACGAAACAATCGAACAGATCGAAGAAGAAGGGTACAAATACCTAGGAGTGCTTGAACACGACAACGTTCTGCACACCGAGATGAAGGAAAAGATCAGGAAAGAATACATCAGCAGAGTAAGGTTAATTTTGAAATCTAATCTCAACGGCGGCAACATCATCAAAGCCATTAACACATGGGCCGTACCGGTCATCAGGTACACCGCCGGAATAGTTAAATGGACGAAGCTCGAACAAAAGCAGCTAGATACGAAGACCAGAAAGCTGATGACCATCTTCAGGGCACTCCACCCCCGATCATGCACTGACAGGCTATACATCAAGAGAAAGGAAGGAGGAAGAGGTCTGCTTGAAGTGGAAGAGTGCATCCAAAGTGAGATCAGAGCACTCGGCCAGTACACGAGAGAGCACCAGGATCCTTGGATGAAACTGGTGTGGACATCGAAGACCCTGAAAGAGGAAGAGACCTCAGACAGTTTCAAGGAGAGGAGAAGGGGAGAGCGACTACAAAAGTGGGAGGGAATGGCACTCGCCGGCCAATACCCCCGACAAACTCGAGAAGCAAAACCCGAACTCACTTGGAACTGGCTGAATCGAGGTGAACTCAAGAAAGAAACTGAGGGCATGATCCTTGCCGCGCAAGAACAAGCCCTCAACACCAAAAACAGAGCAGCTAGAATCACGCACACAAGCAACGACCCAAAATGCCGGATGTGCAAAACCAAAGACGAAACCGTCAACCACCTGATCAGCGAGTGCTCGGCGCTGGCGCAGAGGGAATACAAGAGGAGGCACGACAAGGTAGCAAAAACTCTACATTGGAACCTGTGCAAGACTCACAACTTCCCCTGCGCTGACCGCTGGTACCAGCACGAGCCCAAGACTGTGATGGAAAACGACGACATCAAACTTCTCTACGACGTCCTCCACCAAACTGACAGGGCCATCACAGCCAGACGACCGGACATCGTCGTCATTAACAAGACCCAGAAACAGATCAAGATCATCGACGTGGCAGTTCCGTACGACTCAAGAATCGTCGAAAAGGAGGCTGAGAAAATCCTCAAGTATCAAGACCTCCGGGTCGAGCTCGCCTCGACCCACGGTTGCCGCGCCGAGGTGGTTCCCATCGTGATTGGGACACTTGGGGCCTCAACCACCAATCTTGAAAGGCATCTGGGTAGCATCGGCTGTGATAAAATCCACCCTGGACTGCTGCAAAAGTCAGTTCTCCTGGGATCTGCCCACATTCTTCGTAAGGTGCTCGGATAACACCGGACACTGAGCTGAAGCCGAACCCACTCAGACGAACTGGATTCGAATATGGAGAAGAGAAGAAGGCGGTGATCCTCAGGGTGCGGGACGCACCCCGGAACGCTACGCCTAAAGGGACCGAAGGCTGCGAAGGAAGGAAGAAAGGAAGAGGAGCGTAAAACACTCGTTACACCACTTCTGACTGGAACAACCTGAAGACAACCCTACACCAGCCTTAACAACTTGGCTGTGGATCTGTTTCAATAATAATAATAATAATATATTCCAAATTTGCAGGACTTCTATCCTAACGATAAGATAGTCCACAAGCTGCTAGAATTCAATCATCTTGATAAAATAGTCGAAAGCATAGGCATATAGGACTTTAATAATCTATACTATAATAAGAGCCGCGTCTGTCCGCAGCAGTGTGTGATGCGTCTGCAGCGTCTGCAGTGTGTGATGAGCGTATCTGTGATAAAAGCTCGGCCTCATCAACTCTCAAGAGGTGGAATTTTATATTTCTTACGCCCTATCTTTCATTTCGCCTTCTTTCTCATTTCAAATTAAGGGGGAGAACTACTGTATAATAAGAGCCGCTTCCGTCTGTCTGTCCGAAGCCAGCCTGTAGTGTGTGATGAGCGTATCTGTGATACAAGCTCCAGCCCTATATATTTTGACGGGCCGTGTTCACGCGGCCTCATCAACTCTCGGGAGATTGTATTTTCTAATTTCTTACGGCCATTCTCTCATTTCGTCCTCTTTTTTATTTCATATTAACGGGAGGTGGACTAGTTTTAATAATAAAGTTGTGTAAAAGCTTGAGGGCTTCAGTTATAGTAATATCATACTCCTAAACATGCCGAAATTTAATCCTAACACATTACAATAGTCAAAAAACTGTAGGACTCTGATAACAATCATGATACAGTCCAAAAACAGCAAAACTTTATTTGTGACAATAAAATAACAGACAAATTGTTGAACTTCAAGTTCAATAATGAACTAATACAAAAAAGCAGGACTTTTATTTAAATAATATGACATTATAAAAGAGTAAGCTTAAAATTCAAATATTAGGATGACACCAAAAAATTAATGAAATAAATTTTTATGACTAATTGCCATAGAAGCATCGTAGCTTTTAGGGGGCACAGTGCTAATATTGGTGTTGGCTGTTGGATTTTAGGTATATCCTCGTGTCTCATTTGTAACACTTTGTACCCTTTTAGGTATATCCTCGTGTCTCATTTGTAACACTTTGCACCCTTTTAGGTATATCCTCGTGTCTCATTTGTAACAGTTTGCACCCTTTTAGGTATATCCTCGTGTCTCATTTGTAACACTTTGTACCCTTTTAGGTATATCCTCGTGTCTCATTTGTAACAGTTTGCATCCTTTTAGGTATATCCTCGTGTCTCATTTGTAACACTTTGCATCCTTTTAGGTATATCCTCGTGTCTCATTTGTAACACTTTGCATCCTTTTAGGTATATCCTCGTGTCTCATTTGTAACACTTTGTACCCTTTTAGGTATATCCTCGTGTCTCATTTGTAACAGTTTGCATCCTTTTAGGTATATCCTCGTGTCTCATTTGTAACACTTTGCATCCTTTTAGGTATATCCTCGTGTCTCATTTGTAACACTTTGCATCCTTTTAGGTATATCCTCGTGTCTCATTTGTAACAGTTTGCATCCTTTTAGGTATATCCTCGTGTCTCGTTTGTAACAGTTTGCACCCTTTTAGGTATATCCTCGTGTCTCATTTGTAACACTTTGTACCCTTTTAGGTATATCCTCGTGTCTCATTTGTAACACTTTGCACCCTTTTAGGTATATCCTCGTGTCTCATTTGTAACAGTTTGCACCCTTTTAGGTATATCCTCGTGTCTCATTTGTAACACTTTGTACCCTTTTAGGTATATCCTCGTGTCTCATTTGTAACAGTTTGCATCCTTTTAGGTATATCCTCGTGTCTCATTTGTAACACTTTGCATCCTTTTAGGTATATCCTCGTGTCTCATTTGTAACACTTTGCATCCTTTTAGGTATATCCTCGTGTCTCATTTGTAACAGTTTGCATCCTTTTAGGTATATCCTCGTGTCTCGTTTGTAACAGTTTGCACCCTTTTAGGTATATCCTCGTGTCTCATTTGTAACACTTTGTACCCTTTTAGGTATATCCTCGTGTCTCATTTGTAACACTTTGCACCCTTTTAGGTATATCCTCGTGTCTCATTTGTAACAGTTTGCACCCTTTTAGGTATATCCTCGTGTCTCATTTGTAACACTTTGTACCCTTTTAGGTATATCCTCGTGTCTCATTTGTAACACTTTGCACCCTTTTAGGTATATCCTCGTGTCTCATTTGTAACAGTTTGCATCCTTTTAGGTATATCTTCGCGTCTCATTTGTTACACTTTGCATCCTTTTAGGTATATCCTCGTGTCTCATTTGTTACACTTTGCATCCTTTTAGGTATATCCTCATGCCTCATTTGTAACACTTTGCACCCTTTTAGGTATATCCTCGTGTCTCATTTGTAACAGTTTGCATCCTTTTAGGTATATCCTCGTGTCTCATTTGTAACAGTTTGCATCCTTTTAGGTATATCCTCGTGTCTCATTTGTAACAGTTTGCACCCTTTTAGGTATATCCTCGTGTCTCATTTGTAACAGTTTGCACCCTTTTAGGTATATCCTCGTGTCTCATTTGTAACAGTTTGCATCCTTTTAGGTATATCCTCGTGTCTCATTTGTAACAGTTTGCATCCTTTTAGGTATATCCTCGTGTCTCATTTGTAACAGTTTGCATCCTTTTAGGTACTCGTATATCCTCGTGTCTCATTTGTAACAGTTTGCACCCTTTTAGGTATATCCTCGTGTCTCATTTGTAACAGTTTGCACCCTTTTAGGTATATCCTCGTGCCTCATTTGTTACACTTTGCATCCTTTTAGGTATATCCTCGTGCCTCATTTGTAACACTTTGCACCCTTTTAGGTATATCCTCGTGTCTCATTTGTAACAGTTTGCACCCTTTTAGGTATATCCTCGTGTCTCATTTGTAACACTTTGCACCCTTTTAGGTATATCCTCGTGTCTCATTTGTAACAGTTTGCACCCTTTTAGGAATATCCTCGTGTCTCATTTGTAACAGTTTGCATCCTTTTAGGTATATCCTCGTGTCTCATTTGTAACACTTTGCACCCTTTTAGGTATATCCTCGTGTCTCATTTGTAACAGTTTGCATCCTTTTAGGTATATCCTCGTGTCTCATTTGTAACACTTTGCATCCTTTTAGGTATATCCTCGTGTCTCATTTGTAACAGTTTGCATCCTTTTAGGTATATCCTCGTGTCTCATTTGTAACAGTTTGCATCCTTTTAGGTATATCCTCGTGTCTCATTTGTAACAGTTTGCATCCTTTTAGGTATATCCTCGTGTCTCATTTGTAACACTTTGCACCCTTTTAGGTATATCCTCGTGTCTCATTTGTAACAGTTTGCACCCTTTTAGGTATATCCTCGTGTCTCATTTGTAACAGTTTGCATCCTTTTAGGTATATCCTCGTGTCTCATTTGTAACAGTTTGCACCCTTTTAGGTATATCCTCGTGTCTCATTTGTAACACTTTGCATCCTTTTAGGTATATCCTCGTGTCTCATTTGTAACACTTTGCACCCTTTTAGGTATATCCTCGTGTCTCATTTGTAACAGTTTGCACCCTTTTAGGTATATCCTCGTGTCTCATTTGTAACAGTTTGCATCCTTTTAGGTATATCCTCGTGTCTCATTTGTAACAGTTTGCACCCTTTTAGGTATATCCTCGTGTCTCATTTGTAACACTTGCACCCTTTTAGGTATATCCTCGTGTCTCATTTGTAACAGTTTGCACCCTTTTAGGTATATCCTCGTGTCTCATTTGTAACAGTTTGCACCCTTTTAGGTATATCCTCGTGTCTCATTTGTAACACTTTGCACCCTTTTAGGTATATCCTCGTGTCTCATTTGTAACAGTTTTCATCCTTTTAGGTATATCCTCGTGCCTCATTTGTAACAGTTTGCATCCTTTTAGGTATATCCTCGTGTCTCATTTGTAACAGTTTGCATCCTTTTAGGTATATCCTCGTGCCTCATTTGTAACAGTTTGCATCCTTTTAGGTATATCCTCGTGCCTCATTTGTAACAGTTTGCATCCTTTTAGGTATATCCTCGTGTCTCATTTGTAACACTTTGCACCCTTTTAGGTATATCCTCGTGTCTCATTTGTAACAGTTTGCACCCTTTTAGGTATATCCTCGTGTCTCATTTGTAACAGTTTGCATCCTTTTAGGTATATCCTCGTGCCTCATTTGTAACAGTTTGCATCCTTTTAGGTATATCCTCGTGCCTCATTTGTAACAGTTTGCATCCTTTTAGGTATATCCTCGTGTCTCATTTGTAACACTTTGCACCCTTTTAGGTATATCCTCGTGTCTCATTTGTAACACTTGCACCCTTTCAGGTATATCCTCGTGCCTCATTTGTAACACTTTGCACCCTTTTAGGTATATCCTCGTGTCTCATTTGTTACACTTTGCATCCTTTTCGGTATATCCTCGTGTCTCATTTGTAACACTTGCACCCTTTTAGGTATATCCTCGTGTCTCATTTGTAACAGTTTGCATCCTTTTAGGTATATCCTCGTGTCTCATTTGTAACACTTGCACCCTTTTAGGTATATCCTCGTGTCTCATTTGTAACACTTTGCATCCTTTTAGGTATATCCTCGTGTCTCATTTGTAACAGTTTGCATCCTTTTAGGTATATCCTCGTGTCTCATTTGTAACACTTGCACCCTTTTAGGTATATCCTCGTGTCTCATTTGTAACACTTGCACCCTTTTAGGTATATCCTCGTGTCTCATTTGTAACACTTGCACCCTTTTAGGTATATCCTCGTGTCTCATTTGTAACACTTGCACCCTTTTAGGTATATCCTCGTGTCTCATTTGTAACACTTGCACCCTTTCAGGTATATCCTCGTGTCTCATTTGTAACACTTTGCACCCTTTTAGGTATATCCTCGTGTCTCATTTGTAACACTTGCACCCTTTCAGGTATATCCTCGTGTCTCATTTGTAACACTTTGCACCCTTTTAGGTATATCCTCGTGTCTCATTTGTAACACTTGCACCCTTTCAGGTATATCCTCGTGTCTCATTTGTAACACTTAGCACCCTTTTAGGTATATCCTCGTGTCTCATTTGTAACACTTGCACCCTTTCAGGTATATCCTCGTGTCTCATTTGTAACAGTTTGCATCCTTTTAGGTATATCCTCGTGTCTCATTTGTAACACTTGCACCCTTTCAGGTATATCCTCGTGTCTCATTTGTAACACTTTGCACCCTTTTAGGTATATCCTCGTGTCTCATTTGTAACACTTGCACCCTTTCAGGTATATCCTCGTGTCTCATTTGTAACACTTTGCATCCTTTTAGGTATATCCTCGTGTCTCATTTGTAACAGTTTGCATCCTTTTAGGTATATCCTCGTGTCTCATTTGTAACACTTGCACCCTTTCAGGTACATCCTCGTGTCTCATTTGTAACACTTGCACCCTTTTAGGTATATCCTCGTGTCTCATTTGTAACAGTTTGTATCCTTCTGGGGGATAAATCTTTCAAATGTTACAAAATTTTTCTATAAATAAGATATTACAAAAAACGTCAGGATTTTAACTCCCATAATTAGATAAAAAATACTGCAAGGTTTGAGTTCTAATAATTAGAGTATACAAAAAACTGTGAGGCCTCAATTCTGACAAATAAATCTAACAAATCACTGAACTTTTATTCTAAGAATAAAATAACACAAAATGCAAAACGGTCTCCTAGAATTCAGTCTCTCAGATTAGTTAGTCTCTCAGAATAGTCCGTCAGGATAGTCCGTCAGGATAGTCCGTCAGGATAGTCTCTCAGGATAGTCTCTCTGGATAGTCTCTCAGGATAGTCTCTCAGGATAGTCTCTCAGGATAGTCTCTCAGGATAGTCTCTCAGGATAGTCTCTCAGGATAGTCCGTCAGGATAGTCTCTCAGAATAGTCCGTCAGGATAGTCTCTCAGGATATTCTCTCAGGATAGTCTCTCAGGATAGTCTCTCAGGATAGTCTCTCAGAATAGTCCGTCAGGATAGTCCGTCAGGATAGTCTCTCAGGATAGTCTCTCAGGATAGTCTCTCAGGATAGTCTCTCAGGATAGTCTTTCAGGATAGTCTCTCAGGATAGTCTCTCAGGATAGTCTCTCAGGATAGTCCGTCAGGATAGTCTCTCAGAATAGTCCGTCAGGATAGTCTCTCAGGATATTCTCTCAGGATAGTCTCTCAGGATAGTCTCTCAGGATAGTCTCTCAGGATAGTCCGTCAGGATAGTCTCTCAGGATAGTCTCTCAGGATAGTCTCTCAGGATAGTCTCTCAGGATAGTCCGTCAGGATAGTCTCTCAGGATAGTCTCGGAAAACTGTCTCGCAAAACAGATTAATTGTCAATTCTGATAACTAGATAAAAAAGACTGGGACTTAAACTTCAGAAAGAAAATTGTGTACAAAGTTTGCTCTCTGACTTCACAACAATACGCAGCAGAAGTCGACTGCTTTGAAGCGAACGCTTGGAAACATGAAGGATGTGAGCACCCTCGCTGCCTAAAGAATAATTTTTGTGTGAGGGAGACTTGCTCTGGGCATTTCAGGATAACTTTGCTCTGGGCATTTCAGGATAACTTTGCTCTGGGCATTTCAGGATAACTTTGCTCTGGGCATTTCAGGATAACTTTGCTCTGGGCATTTCAGGACAACTTTGCTCTGGGCATTTCAGGATAACTTTGCTCTGGGCATTTCAGGATAACTTTGCTCTGGGCATTTCAGGATAACTTTGCTCTGGGCATTTCAGGATAACTTTGCTCTGGGCATTTCAGGATAACTTTGCTCTGGGCATTTCAGGACAACTTTGCTCTGGGCATTTCAGGATAACTTTGCTCTGGGCATTTCAGGATAACTTTGCTCTGGGCATTTCAGGACAACTTTGCTCTGGGCATTTCAGGATAACTTTGCTCTGGGCATTTCAGGATAACTTTGCTCTGGGCATTTCAAGATAACTTTGCTCTGGGCATTTCAAGATAACTTTGTTCTGGGCATTTCAAGATAACTTTGTTCTGGGCATTTCAAGATAACTTTGCTCTGGGCATTTCAGAATAACTTTGCTCTGGGCATTTCAGAATAACTTTGTTCTGGGCATTTCAAGATAACTTTGTTCTGGGCATTTCAAGATAACTTTGCTCTGGGCATTTCAGAATAACTTTGCTCTGGGCATTTCAGAATAACTTTGTTCTGGGCATTTCAAGATAACTTTGTTCTGGGCATTTCAAGATAACTTTGCTCTGGGTATTTCAGAATAACTTTGTTCTGGGCATTTCAGGATAACTTGACTGTTAAGCTGTAAATTATTTGGCGTCGTCACGTTAATTTGTTTTGAATCTGTATGAACAACGGGTTTGATATTCAAGCTTACGTTCTTCGTTTGTGAATTTAACACTTTGACTTCGTTTGTACGGTTGCCAAGGTTGGTTTGGTTAAGATGTAAGTAGTAGAATTGAAAATCAGTCTTTACTGATCAATTAAATTTATAGTTTTCCTAAGAAGCGTGAAAATATAATTGTACGATAATATGTTAACATGCATGCTAAAATATATTTCAAAAAAGGTAGTGGAATAATTGAAGAGCTATTCAGTGATATCAATACTTGAATGAGCAATTTACTTTTTGTTACATATGGGCTAATACGCAGTCAACGAGTTGAATATCTCGTATTGATAAGTTATTGAGTTCCTGTTTGTGTAGGCGTAACAGATACGAAACTTTCAGATCTATGAAATCTTGTTTATGAAATTTGACATGCTATTTTGTCTAGAGTTAAAGATTCGAGATCAAGGGTCACGAGAAATATTTGGTTCTATAGTCTCGTATAATTGCGGGTGTTTTGGGTTAGGAGGTATTTTAACTGTTGCATTAGGAGGATTTATTAACAGTTGTCTCGAGGATTTAAGAACAAACAAGACTGAAACCTATAGAGTATAACGTGCATAGAAAATGGATCGTTTCACCCAGTGAGCAGCTTCTACGATCAATGTATACCAGTTAGATAATAATTTACACTTGTCCACCCCCTTTATTTGAAATGAGGAAGAAGGCGAAATGAAAGAAAGGCTAAAAAACAAAAAAAAATCAATCTCTCGAAAGTTGATGCGGCAGAGTGCACACGGCCCGTATCACAGATACGCTCATCACACACTTACGGGAGGCTTCGGACAGAGAGACAGACAGACGGACACAGCTCTTATTATAGTATTGATTGCCGGACTGTCCAGTTACAAGAATCAGTTTGTCACTGGCTGGCCTGATTTGATCGGCCTCGCTTTCACCCCGTATGCTGAATGACTGCGCATTAGGTATCGACTGCAAATTTTGGTCTTTCGTGCAGTTTTCACGAATGAATTACAGTTCTAACTTTGGAAAACTTCGTTATTTCCGGGAAAATACGCAACATGAGGAGGTCTAAATGAGGTCTAAGCCCTTTCGAGTCAGCTTTCACGAAATTGATTTGACACATACGTCCCGACAGACTCGATAGGGTTAAGAAAATGCTGCCACTAATTAATATATGCGTCAATAGCATTCAACCAGTCATTGGAGCATTCCGTGCATTCTCATCCCCGTAAACGGTACATTAATTTACGGTTTGTTGATTGTTTGCGAGCTTGGTGTCTCCGTCCCGATGTCATACCAATGAAACTGGATACCAAGCACTAAATAATGACTGACAACATATTTTTAAACTCTCATTGTTTAGATTGAATAAAAAATAATTATTAGAATATTCTTAATTTGTAATAGAAGAATCGAACAATAAAATTTCGCATGAACTTAAGCAGGTTATTTTAAAACCGTTTTCAGGAATGAATTATAGCTCTGAATTGAAAAGAAGGTCATCATTTTTGCTGGGACACATACACAGCACGGAAGCATTTGTTTTAAAATCGATTGTAAAGGTTTCATGTTGGAAAAATTACAGAGGTAGTGACGACTTTATCAACAAAACACTCAACGCACGCTTCCAGTTGTTCAAGGAATTAAATAATTACTTAAATAAATATCAGGACCTATGGAAATCTCTCGATCAATTACCTCGAAAAATGCACGGTTATTTTACTTAATATTTAGTAACCTAACCCATTCCAACCTCTTCTATCCTCACGCAGCATCCTAATCTAACCCATTCCAACCTTAACTATCTCACTCGAACCTAGTCTAACCTATCTTATCCTAAATCATTCTACTGTAATCTCATGCTCAATCTTAACGTATTTCTATCTTAACTCATTCGAAGCTAACCTAACCTATCCCAACAAGAACTCGGCGAATTATGAATTGTATTCCCACTTACCAATAGTTCACGCGGTAATTATTATAGCACACGAGTTCGTACCGCTGTATAATTGGCAATGTAATCAAATGATTTGACGTTTTGACCGCAACGTGCGCGCACCGGTTGCCACGGAGGTTTTTTCCTGATGCTGCTGACTGGCAAGTAGTCATAAACTCAATTTTCATAAATAATTAATTGAAGCTAAATCAGTTCCAGTTAAAGTTAGCTATTTTCAAAATTGCTCACTACAATTTCAGTTGAATATTGACTTTCAGGTTAACCAATTGCGGTCAAAGTGTCAAAGCCGCGTAACTGAATTGAATTACACAATTGAATTACCTCAAGGAGACGGAGCCCTTACCGTAATTTTTCACTGTACGGGTATAGATACAAAGTAGTTCGCATTAAATTCAACGTTATTTGCTCCAATATGTTGAATGTGTCGAGCACATAAGTTAACGCAGTCTCGATTTACTCAGAGTTACAGGGAACCCAAACGGTGGCTTCTCATCACAAGAGACAGCCTTTCTGGACCGCCTTCAGGGGCCTAAATTCTGATTTTTATGTGAAAATTACTACTAGAATATAGTCCTTTGGATTACCATGCAGATGTTGGGTCAACCGCGTGTATCACTGATCCTGTCACAAAAATGCCTCTGTGTCTGACGCCTTTGCAGCGCTCATGGAATCTCAGTGATATCTAGGATCAAATGTTATTATATAATGACCTTAATCGTAGAGTTTTATTGAAAAAATCATGTTTATAGAATTTTTCTTAGAAATAGTGGTTCAAGTTCCAGAATTTTAGTTAAAAAAAGGGAAGCTTTCTGATGTTCTGTGGGGAAAAAAGTCAAATTTTCAGAGTTTTGGTTTGGAAACATACATGGTTATTAGATTTTGGGTCAGCACGGGATAAAAGTTTTAAAATATTAGTTACGCATAGAACAAATTTTCATAATTTTTACTATAAAGAAAAATTCCCAGAAGTTTGTCTAGAAAAGGTCAAATTTTCTAAATTTGAGGATAAAGAAAATTTGGTGCTACTATAGCGTGGGGTCTACCGCCGTATATCGTCTCTCCAGGTGAGGCTTAGATGTATTAGTCGCTAAATTAAATGAATGCAAATAAGTAATATCCATTAATAACCAAACCTAACCTCACGCTAAAGTACTAGCCAGAGGTAGACCTCATGCTATATAGTATGGTAAAATTTCGCGCTATGCCAGTACCGAAAATTTTTTCAAATCCTGGCTAGAAAAGGCTAAAGTATCATAATTTAGGGTGATCGATAGCGCGGTCGATAGCGTGCTAGCGCGGTGATTTATAGTCCTGAGTTCGAGTCTCGCGAACTCCTCGTACATTTATCATAATTTAAGTTAGACTACTCGCCAAATTTGAGAGCGTTACCCAGCAAAAGACCCAGCAGTGAGCCCTGGCCTGACCTTTAGAGCATCTCGTCATGAGCGGTCTTGCATATGTGATGGACGCGAGCCTGGCAGCGGTGCGCTTCGCTGCCACAATGGTCGTCGACCTGCGCACTTTTATTCGTAATTGTTCTCTTCAATATTCAGGGAGAGGATGATAAGTTTTAAAAGTTAATTCTCGTGCATAAGGGCGTCATTTCAAATTCAACTACCACTCATCTTAACCTATGAATATTGAACGGCTATTGAATTTCCTCGACTGAAATCAGTACTAAAGAGCTCTCTGGTGAAGGTTTTATTTTCTTATAATACGTGGTGATCTAGTTTTACCACGTGTTCTGCTACAAAAATTTGTAGAGTTATTATAAATGGTATATATTATAAAAATGTACATGACAAATTTCAAGCATAAATTATTATCTGGATACTTTTGAATGAGATTTTTCTAGAAACTTGCTGTACGAATACATAGAAGCTCCATTCCTTGCTTCTTTAAATTTCCAGAGCCGCATACCATCCAGTGCTCTCATAAATTTCCTGAGCCGCAAACCATCCCGTGCTCTCATAAATTTCCTGAGCCGCAAACCATCCCGTGCTCTCATAAATTTCCTGAGCCGCAAACCATCCCGTGCTCTCATAAATTTCCTGAGCCGCAAACCATCCCGTGCTCTCATAAATTTCCTGAGCCGCAAACCATCCCGTGCTCTCATAAATTTCCTGAGCCGCAAACCATCCCGTGCTCTCATAAATTTCCTGAGCCGCAAACCATCCCGTGCTCTCATAAATTTCCTGAGCCGCAAACCATCCCGTGCTCTCATAAATTTCCTGAGCCGCAAACCATCCCGTGCTCTCATAAATTTCCTGAGCCGCAAACCATCCCGTGCTCTCATAAATTTCCTGAGCCGCAAACCATCCCGTGCTCTCATAAATTTCCTGAGCCGCACACCATCCCGTGCTCTCATAAATTTCCTGAGCCGCAAACCATCCCGTGCTCTTATAAATTTCCAGAGCCGCACACCATCCCGTGCTCTTATAAATTTCCTGAGCCGCACACCATCCTGTGCTCTTATAAATTTCCTGAGCCGCACACCATCCTATGCTCTTATAAATTTCCTGAGCCGCACACCATCCCGTGCTCTCATAAATTTCCTGAGCCGCAAACCATCCCGTGCTCTCATAAATTTCCTGAGCCGCACACCATCCCGGGCTCTCATAAATTTCCTGAGCCGCACACCATCCCGTGCTCTTATAAATTTCCTGAGCCGCACACCATCCTGTGCTCTTATAAATTTCCTGAGCCGCACACATCCTGTGCTCTTATGAATTTCCTGAGCCGCACACCATCCCGGGCTCTCATAAATTTCCTGAGCCGCACACCATCCCGTGCTCTTATAAATTTCCTGAGCCGCACACCATCCTGTGCTCTTATAAATTTCCTGAGCCGCACACCATCCTGTGCTCTTATGAATTTCCTGAGCCGCACACCATCCCGGGCTCTCATAAATTTCCTGAGCCGCACACCATCCCGTGCTCTTATAAATTTCCTGAGCCGCACACCATCCTGTGCTCTTATAAATTTCCAGAGCCGCACACCATCCCGTGCTCTTATAAATTTCCTGAGCCGCACACCATCCCGTGCTTTCCTAAATTTCCGGAGCCGTACACCAGCCTGGGCTCTTATAAATTTCCAGAGCCGCACACCAGCCCTCGCTCCCAGTTGCTCAGCTGAGTAATCCCAGCATCAGCATATCAATTGGCCCGCGATCCAGTTAATCCGGCAAAGCTCCAGCGTTCAGTGATCCGACGCCCGGAAAAGTCAGACAGGGTCACTCTCGGGTCGCTCCCGTGATTGAGGGGAGCGCCGAGGCTGCGGCAGTCGTGAAATGTCGTGTGGATGTCACGGTGCACTTGCGTCTACCGTGGTAGATGGTAGGCGTGTTGTGATGTGGAGGTGTGGTGCGCGGTGTGTGTGTTGCTCATGGCTTGTTGTGATGAGGGGGTGTGGTGCGCTGTGTGTGTGTGTTGCACATGGCGTGTTGTGATGTGGAGGTGTGGTGCGCTGTGTGTGTGTGTTGTACATGGCGTGTTGTGATGTGGAGGTGTGGTGCGCTGTGTGTGTGTTGTACATGGCGTGTTGTGATGTGGAGGTGTGGTGCGCTGTGTGTGTGTTGTACAAGGCGTGCTGTGATGTGGAGGTGTGGTGCGCTGTGTGTGTGTTGCACATGGCGTGTTGTGATGTGGAGGTGTGGTGCGCTGTGTGTGTGTTGTACAAGGCGTGCTGTGATGTGGAGGTGTGGTGCGCTGTGTGTGTGTTGCACATGGCGTGCTGTGATGTGGAGGTGTGGTGCGCTGTGTGTGTGTTGTACATGGCGTGTTGTGATGTGGAGGTGTGGTGCGCTGTGTGTGTGTTGTACAAGGCGTGCTGTGATGTGGAGGTGTGGTGCGCTGTGTGTGTGTGTTGCACATGGCGTGTTGTGATGTGGAGGTGTGGTGCGCTGTGTGTGTGTTGTACAAGGCGTGCTGTGATGTGGAGGTGTGGTGTGCTGGCTGTGTGTGTGTTGCACATGGCGTGTTGTGATGTGGAGGTGTGGTGCGCTGTGTGTGTTGTACGTGAGGTGTTAGGCGTATTGTGATGTGGTGTGGCGCGCTGTGTGTGTTGCACAAGGCGTGCTGTGATGTGGAGGCCCCGTGCGTGCTGTACATGACGCATGTGCGAATAATAGATGTTGATCACTACGTGTGTAAATATAGCGTTAGGATGAGACTGTACGGAAAAATTATGATACAATATCTGTCGGTTGTAGAATTAGAGATGGTGCCCCAAATGTATTAATTGTATATGATACATATTTAGACCGTAAATGCTAAACTGTGTGCTGTGTATGATGTAGACTGAGGATAAGGTACGTTAATGTTTGGTGTGTATGTTAATATTCTAGGGGAGACACTAAACGCATCTTAGCAATGAAACTCAACATAAATATGAAAGATGAGTTACCACGCATGTAAATGTTTGCAATGAGACGCTACGTTAATGTTATAAATGAGGCGCTAAGTGAATGTTAGCAATGAGACGCTACGTTAATGTTATAAATGAGGCGCTAAGTGAATGTTAGCAAGAGACGCTACGTTAATGTTATAAATGAGGCGCTAAGTGAATGTTAGCAATGAGACGCTACGTTAATGTTATAAATGAGGCGCTAAGTGAATGTTAGCAAGAGACGCTACGTTAATGTTATAAATGAGGCGCTAAGTGAATGTTAGCAATGAGACGCTACGTTAATGTTATAAATGAGGCGCTAAGTGAATGTTAGCAAGAGACGCTACGTTAATGTTATAAATGAGGCGCTAAGTGAATGTTAGCAAGAGACGCTACGTTAATGTTATAAATGAGGCGCTAAGTGAATGTTAGCAATGAGACGCTACGTTAATGTTATAAATGAGGCGCTAAGTGAATGTTAGCAAGAGACGCTACGTTAATGTTATAAATGAGGCGCTAAGTGAATGTTAGCAATGAGACGCTACGTTAATGTTATAAATGAGGCGCTAAGTGAATGTTAGCAATGAGACGCTACGTTAATGTTATAAATGAGGCGCTAAGTGAATGTTAGCAATGAGACGCTACGTTAATGTTATAAATGAGACGCTAAGTGAATGTTATCAGTGAGACTCTATGTTAGCGGTATAAATGAGGCGCTAAGTGAATGTTAGCAATGAGACGCTACGTTAATGTTATAAATGAGGCGCTAAGTGAATGTTATCAGTGAGACTCTATGTTAGCGGTATAAATGAGGCGCTAAATAATTGTTAGCGTTAAGATGCTCCAACTTATCCATTAGAAGGAACGATTCCGTAGCATCATTATTTAGATATATTTCAGTGAAGAGGTTGGAATATAACTACTTACTTGTGGGTCTGAATAAGCTCAGTGATTTATGGTCTCTATCATACGCCAACCTTATTTTCATGTTCACGATTTCATTTCCCTCAGTGCACTTTTCCAAAACATAAGTCACACCGATGGAACCGATTTTTAACTTCGGAGATTGAAAAATTATGTTAAATGTATGTTAAATTTAAATTTATGTTAAATGTATGTTAAATTTAAATTTATGTTAAATGAATGTATGTTAAATTTACGATATTGTCTTGATGATTCATGCGAGAACTGCTTGGTCTTGAAATTCTTTAGGATTAGCCTCATCATTATTCGGTTTACAGTGTGGTACGGGGAAAAGAGAAGAGTTATTTCTTATAGTTAGCTTTTCCTAGACATTAAATGGTATCCAGGCTTCAATATGAATGTCCCATAAGACATCTCCCCATAGATATTAAAAGGTACCGAGTTCCAAGACATTAACTCCTATATATGGCCAGGAAACTAAGATCGGTTTGTGGCATAGTAAAAGAGTATGAATTTACGAGTACATACTTCAGTTTCTAGCTAAATGATCATCTTGGTGATTTTGAGCAGATATTATTTGTTTTTTATCTTTATCGAGATCGTTTTTCGAAGTTTTTATTATATTATTCATTCGGGAAAATTGATGCAGGCTTAAGAGCATAAGCATTCCTAATTATGCATTTTTACGGGCATTGTAGGTGAGTCAACGTTTATTCAAAGCTTCGCGCATTGAATTAAAAATGGAAAACTGATAGATATTGAAAAGCTAAAGTATTTCTAACAAGTCTTTTTACTGACATTTAAGGGAATTCAAATATCATTGTTCAAAGATCTGAGTAAGAAACCACGAATGGAAAATCGATCGAGATTGTAAAGCTTAAGTGCTTTCCAACCAATCGTTCCCGTGCGCATTGTGTGTAAGTTAAGTTTCTTATTCCTCAAACGGCTATTTTTGAGAACCATCGCAGAGGTGGATTGTGAAAGTTTTGCATCCATATACTTTAGTTACTCCTCGATGGTCAGGTTTTTATTGAACGTACATTAACAAATAGGATGAATATAGTTCCCTCAAGTCACCTATCGCTGAATCTACTGTGCGGTAGAGATGCATTTCGCTTATAGGAGAATAAGAAGTATGTATTTGGCTTTATCGACATTGATGCAGAATTTATTGCTCTGAGGCACTTTTAGATTTTTCCTAGTTCTAGTGGTTTTTCTAGATATTTTCTAGCGTATTCTAGCGTATTTAGCATATAAAGTATTTCGTTTACATCAGGAAGAGTTGAAGTGAGTGAACTATCGTCAGCAAAAAATATTAATTCAAAGTAAGAAATACATTTACCAACGTCATGCATAAATTTTTAAAACAGCACAGCTCCCAAAACTGGTCTCTGACGAACGCCATACCCAACATCAAGTTGTTCCGATTATGAGTTCGCACTTACCGCAAATTTCGTATCATTCATTCGGTATGTTGTAAACCATCTATGATTAACTAATGTTATAGCTCTGGAGCTTCGATAATACATAATATGCTGCTATCCACGCGGACAAATGTTTTATTGAAGTGGGAAACAAAAACAAAAGGATATTAATTTGGTTGACCCTGGAGTGAAAATGTTCCATGTCAGATAAAATGGTCGATTTTTTTAGGATCGGAAGCCAGACTGGTTTTCATGGAGATGTGATTTTTGTTTGAGTGTGAGGTCACATCCTGGTAGATAACTTTGTAGAATGTTTTGCAAAAAACTGATAGCACAAGATGGGATCTGTAATTGTCGACTAGGCTTTATCACCATTTTTACCCTCTGACCGCAACATACTTGATCCCTCTACGTGGTACACGGAGGGGAATTTTACAATGCTGCTGACCGACCAGTAGTAACAAACTTAATTTTCATAAATATTAATTGAAGCTAAATGAAGGCTCGATCCAGTTCACGTTTGCTATTTTCAAAATGGCTTAAAATGACTTAAATTCAAATGGCTTAAACGGCTTAACACTTTGACCGCAGCGTGACCCACCGGTGGTACACGGAGGTAATTTTCACAACGCTGCAGACCGACCAGTAGTCACAAACACAATTTCCATAAATACTTAATCAAAGCTAAATGAAGGCACGATCCAGTTCATGTTTGCTATTTTCAACATCGCGCGCTGCAGTGGACTTTTAATTTGAGTTTGGTATTGAACTTAATATTTAGTAGTTGCAGTTAAAGTGTTAAATTCAATAGACTTTAAATTTAAGCTGAATATTTAACTTCAGTATAACTAATCGCAGTCGGAACCTAAAATAAATAGTAGGAGTTCCTAAGAAATATTTTCAGGAATTTTAAAGATATGTTCATAAGAAAAAAAGGTTTAGTAAAACTAAGGGGAATGGAGATATAATCAATACTTTGTATTTCAATACTTTCATTAAGAATGTTTTCAACTGATTTGATTCATTTCATAAGTTGATTACATAGTCCAAATCAGTCTTCATCACATGGGTGATCTCAAAAGAGCGAAGGGAAAGGACCATTTAGTTTGAACTGTAAAAATGGGGGAATCTGTGCACAAGGAATGTTTCCACACTGCGAGACTCTGTGCATACAAACAGGAATTTAGGAAGGAAGAAGAAGAAAAAACCATGGAAAGATAATGGAAAAGGAATGACAACTAAAAAAGCACAACGAACCAAAAAGTTTTGAAAGCCTAATTACAGCAGAGATAAAACAACATCGCAGTACCCCCCTGGAGGCTGTAATTAATCCTCATATCACAAGATGTAAACAAACTTATTAGAGCTGAATCGATTACCTATTATTTACCTCCTTAGAGGAGTAAAATAAGTTATTTTACATGTGGTCTAAGACACGAGTTTGATCAGAAGAAATATTGTCTGCAATAATTTTAACCTAAGTTAGACAATAAGTTGTTGGACAAATTTACCATGTCTTTCTCTTAATGATTCAGTGCTTAATCTTGAACAAAATTTGAGTTTCCTCGCCTCTTTAATGTATGACTTAACAACAGAATTGAACAGACACCAACTTTTTACGTCATTTCTGAAGTCGAGAAGCTTGACAGCAAAATAATTCCACATAAACATGCGTCATCAGTAAATTTTGAAAAAAAGCGTTTAGACCTGCAAATACTAGAGCTAAGACACTACAGTGAATGTAAGAGGTAAGGCATCGCATTGAATGAGAGAGATGGCACAACTCTCACACAATCTCGACTACACAACTTTAATGTACTAGAAGATTGACTAAATACGTCACTTCATTCATGCGATGTACAAGTCTATTGAATGAGGTAAAAAACTTTAATAAACGCTGAATACAATACAACAAGACTGACTAAAATGTACTATCAATTGCATTTGTAATAAATTTTAAAATGGTAAAAGGACTTTATGGACACCCTGCATTTTGAAGCAAGCAAGATGCCGCATACGTGCAATGCATGCTTTGCCACACAACATGGTTTTGATAAATAAAATAAATTGATGTTTTTGCATCAGTTACAAACGATGATAAAATTATAAATTGATATAAGGTGCCGCGGGCCGTGGGTGAGCCTGGACTAATTCAATTCACAGGGGAGGATGTTGATAAAATATTGATCATTCACAAATCATAAATTGTAGAAAAATGAAATGAGTTTCGTTTGTTGCGAAGCTTCATTTTTTGTCACAAGTTTCTCATTTTTTCAAGCAGATAATCCAATTCCGGTGTTATAGCAGACCATCCAATTCCGGTGTTATAGCAGACCATCCAATTCCGGTGTTATAGCAGACCATCCAATTCCAATTCCGTTATAGCAGATCATCCAATTCCGGTGTTATAGCAGACCATCCAATTCCGGTGTTATAGCAGACCATCCAATTCCAATTCCGTTATAGCAGATCATCCCATTCCGGTGTTAAAGCAGACCATCCAATTCCGGTGTTATAGCAGACCATCCAATTCCGGTGTTATAGCAGACCATCCAATTCCGGTGTTATAGCAGACCATCCAATTCCGGTGTTATAGCAGACCATCCAATTCCAATTCCGTTATAGCAGATCATCCCATTCCGGTGTTAAAGCAGACCATCCAATTCCGGTGTTATAGTGTGGTGAAATAGAATAAATAAGGCATATATATTTGGCAAAATCATATCACATTTTATTTTTGGGCTAAATTCCGTGAAGCTATAACATTTTAAAAGAAGGGTAAACATTCTGCGGGGCTACAAACATTGTAATGTGTTGTGTGTCGTATCGGCGAGGGTCGGTTCTTTGTACAGCGCTCTCAAGTGCTTGAAACAGGATGTCATATATCAAGGTGTCACAAGGCGGTTGGCGCTTCGTCCAAACTTCTACGGTCCAGGCGTCCATACAACACAAACACACATCGAAGCACACATACACAGGCACAACACAAGCCGAGGCTTTGTAGAGCAAGGAGGCGGGCGTGACGGAGTAACAGAGGCCCGCACGACCTGAGCCAATCACCGCTTGCCAAAGGAATGACGCAAGAAGGTGTGTCTGAGAACACACCAATGAGAGTCCCAGACGTCAGAATAAGCAAGGATTCCGCCAATGAGGTTGCAGATGCTGCCTCTGTAGAATAGAAGCTTCGAGACTGATCTCGAAAGAAGGAAGCGTAACGCTTATAAGGAGGGTAGATGAAGCCTAGTGAGGAATTTTCGACTCGGTGACGCTACGAGAGAGAGACGCATAATCAAGGAGGGGTTTTGCAGCCGGAATACCGGCAGACGCCGGTATTACCCGGCATTATACCAAGTCCGGTGTTGACTGCAAGCGAAGAGCGCCGCCGGCACATTTTCGACATGAGCAGCCAAAATCCAACATCTAAGGTGAAAGTTAACCATCGTAGTTTCGAGAGGAGGCGTCCAGTGTATCAGCAAGCTTCAAAGGACTGACGTGCGTCAGGAGGCATTCGTAGC
Organism: Morinoia aosen; assembly: GCA_030386875.1. NCBI lineage: Eukaryota > Metazoa > Arthropoda > Malacostraca > Amphipoda > Talitridae > Morinoia > Morinoia aosen. The sequence continues at coordinate 25,170,958 of CM059558.1, forward strand.
ACAGCGGCGAGGCAGCGGTTATCGGCAAGTGTAAATGTTGTCAACTACGAAGCATTCAAACATCTCTGCTTCGGGGACGAACTCACAGGCAACTTCAGCGTCAAGACTTGGGGCCACGCAATTGTTAACGTTGCGAGTATCAACAGTCAAGTTCGTTCACCAACATGGAGAAGATCAACGCACAAAATTGCAGTGAATTGGCGCACAACGAAACTCTTAAGTAATTCCCGGCACCAGAACTTCAGCGTCAAGGTGGAGCGGGGAAGGCACCGCGGCAGCGCGGCAGCGCGTCAGCGAGAGAGCAGTCCAGAACAGAGATAGTCTCAGCAATGACGACGAAAATCAGCAGTGAGCGACAGCACATCGGCAGTGAATGTCTATCAGTGAATCACTTATTATCAAAGGGGCGAGTGTTTTATGGATGTGAGAGCCCAGAAAAGTGCTTTTCAAAGTGTTGCGCAAAATCATATAAATTATAATTATAGGCAATCGGTTTCCTGTGTTTATTTAGTCGAGGATCGAATTCACGTTGTGAATGGTGCGGCGCTTCATATAATTCGACACCATGTTGCAAGTTCAGGTTAAATCGTGATGTGTCATTATCGTAAATATTATGCTTGTGTTGCTCTGGAGCCCGCGATTGTGTGGATGCGCAATTTGTTGTCAACGAAGGAGTATTGGTAACTTGAATTATCGGTAAGCATCAAATTTATGCCATGTCGTGTTTAAAGTTTTATGGCGGTAGAAATGTGCATACTTTCATTAACGCAATTGTGCCATTTCAAATCATTTCTTTCCCATGCCTTGTGTGTTTATCCACGTGTTCATCTCAAAAATAAATGTGTCTTAATCTTTCAAATTCTTTTATTCTCCATGTCTGGTATACAGGTGTACGCAAGCATAAAGGATAATACTATAACATGTGTGGGGGTTGGAATTCCCTCAGCGTATGGAAAGGGGGTCCTAAACCCACCCCATCTCTGTATCGCAACAGGAGAAATATATATTAATTGTCCTATGTAAGCGTACTGTCTGTATGTCAGCTTGGAAATTTTAAAGGAATTCATTTCAGTTGTCTAAAAATTTCTGTTGCTTTTAATTCAGTCAAATAGTCGCTCGATAATTAAGCAGAATTTTCTGCAAGTACAATTCATCCGTGTCATTTCGTGGGCATTCCAACTTGGAGTAAAATTTCTAACGTAGAGAGCGGTGCTGTGGACGTGCTGTACCGACGCCTAACGCCGGTCGCGCGGTTGGAGGACGGAGTAATAAAATTGAGATTCTGGCAGCTGCAGTCGGACCAAATCTGAGCGCCTAATTTGAAGTGTACTTGACTAAGTGTTATCCATGGCCATTAATTTCGAAATGCTATGAGGAATTGATGTTTTCCGAGATCTTTGCTCAGTTTTCTCGTGCCGCTGAGTTGATTCAGTTAATGTTGTTTGAGAAAATATTAAATCAAAGTTCAATTGATAGCGTTGTCTTCTTGGCACATTTTCTTTTTGGTGCATCCGAGAGGCAGCATAATTTGGCCACGTTCCGTAACAGGATGAAATGCAAATTGGATTGTGTGCTTCGTGATATCTATTTCTCAGCATGGGTGAATTTTTTAAATGATTTATGCGGTGTCCAAATATTTTTTTGTGTGTGTAATGATCAAACAGTCAATTCAATCATATAAGTGCTCAATGTTAAATAGAAATTTCTGCCTGTTAAATTTTTTCTCGATGCATTTTTGAGTGCCGTCTAATTGACGGCCCAGAATTTGAGGAGACAGGCAGGCACTGGACACGGCTCGTAAGGCGATAAACCAAATTCTTGTGGTCGTAGCCAGACCATCTCCTAAAGTGGCTAATTTAAACGAGCGAGACTAAGTCATTTGAAGCTGAGTGATCCATTAACATTAGTTTTTTATAAATCAAATAAGAAACTCACTTCATCAGTATTACACAAAGTGTTCAAGCTCGTCATAATGCTGAGTTGACTTGATGTAACTTTCCACAGCGAATCTAGCCCCAATTATTTAGAATAATGAAGCATGGTTTCCTGAGCATTTCTAATTTTCTTGAACTTCCAAAACCATCAAATCCTGTCAAATGCTGGAGTGAGTCATCAAATTTAAATGTCCTTCATTCTTCAGTGGAAATTTACAGTTGAATGTGTTATGAGTAGAAATAATCATTGTGCATCAGTAGATAAGCTCTGCTGCGTTTGCTAGGAGAATACTTGCTCTATTTTCTTGACGCTGTGTTCTATAAAATTTTTCTTGAGTGCTAAAAAATTTTTTTTGGTTGAATTTTATATCATCTGTACAATTATTAGGTTTAACTGAATTTAGGTGTGCAGCGATGGCTCTGGAGAATAACGCCGTAAATTTAGCAAACACCGCCTCATCTTAAGAGAATCTTTGGAACAAGTTTACATTTTTCTGGGCTTTGAGACATTTAGTAATTAATCTAGTTGGAATTTTCATTTTTTAATGATACCTCGCTTATAAATGATTTGCAAAAATTTTTTTGGCCTCGTGTGTGTCAAACTTCTCCAATCAGCTTTAGCAACATAATTCATATTTTCATTTGTTGATATTTGAGTGCTTCAATTATTTAAATTGACATCTGCTGAGAAGCAGTAATGGGAATTTTGAGAATCAATTTCCTTGCTATCAAAGGGGTGGTAAATTCTTGTTGCAAAATTGTTGAATGAATTAAGTGACGGTGCTTAGGATAAAAATTAAATGTAGTGTTTTAAAGTAAGTGATGATTTTCTACGATGCTGCGCATTCAGTTCGTGGTCTAATTTTATTTGCTTAGACATAAATGACGCCGCTGCTCGTGTGTTAAGTAAAGTAAATTCGTCCTCCGTTTCTATTCACAAGATCATTGTGCTAAGCTCCAGTACATCAGAGTGAGAATTTAAATAATTGCTTCAATAATAATAGACTAAATCATTGAATATTTTGGGTAATTTTCCCATGTGCCAATTATACAATCCATTTCGACACTGACATGAGTCAATCTATACCTTTATATCAAATTCACTGAGCATAAAAATTTTGCTTCCTTAACTTGTATAAATTCATGATGTTTAAAATTTCTTTTTGATGTGAATTCGACGGTGGAACTTGGTAATTTAAGATGATTCAATCCTAGCTGCCTACAGGTAGGAAGGAATTTTTATTATATTAAGTGTCTGTAGATTAAAAGGTGGACACGTGGATTAAAACACAATTTTGTCTAATCGGTTACATGTCGCTGATGAATGAAATTTCATTTTTTTAGCGTGCGTAATTAAAAGATTGTGTATTTTTCTTCAAGTCGTTCGTTGTCTAAAGGAATGTTCAAGTCATACTCATGTGTGAAGTGCAAATTATGTCTTACTGACACTGGATTCTACTACAGCGAAAGAGATAGAGTTATGTGGACTTCGAAGAAATACTGTGTGATTTTTCAAGTAGGATTCAACCTCGTAATTTTATCGCAAAGTAAAGTATTGCCTTGTGTGAGAGATGAATATTTCCTGCGTACGCCTGGGATTATTGTCTCCCTAAACAGGAAAATTTACTTGTAGTATAAAGGTAATTTGCCTGGTGTTTACATATAAATTTATCCCTGAACATACCTGAGAATTCTTCAGAATATTTTTGGATTTTTATAATGGATTCCTAGTATTTGTCTAAGCATTCTCTCTCGTTCGTGCGCGGACTTCAGACAGGTTCGTGAGAGTTAAATTTTGCCTGATCAACAAAGTAATTCAAACGAGCCATCTATGGTTGAGCACGAGCTTGGAGGGACGGAAGCACACTATAATACTTTGAATGTTAACATGATTAGGTACCAACTTTGATTAGACTGTGTTGACCGTTTCGTCAGTAATTGAAATTCAATCGTGACTAATGACGAGAGTGTGTTTGCACAAATAACGATGTACTTATCAACTTCATTAGGATATGTTTATTTTCTAGTACGAAAATGCTCAATATTCAAGATGGAGTGTAATTTCTGCAAAGGAATTGATTTATGGCGTTAAAAAAAAAAAAATTGAAAATGCATAGCGACTGGATGGTACAAGTGAAATCTTCATCGAGAATGTATGTGAGAGGGACGGACCGCGCAGCAGAGAGCCTCTGCCGGAATTTTATTGCTTTGTGGGTAGCACGCGCAATTAAGAAATTTGTCGGTACGTTCAAGCTGATGTGGTTAAAACTCTAGTGTGGTATTACGGAACGCAAGAATGTAGGATGTTGTGAGAACAAGGAAGGAATGGTTATTAAATGTTATCAGTAGCATTGAATTAAATGCGTAGTAATTGAAGGATGACGAAGAAATGACATCATTAAGTAACAATTGTGAAATGTCTCAAGGCTGAGAGTTAGATGAATAATCATGTCTTTTTGCATTTTGTGTGTGTTATCAGGATGTTAGATCATCAGAACGGCTGTTATCAGCAAGAGTATGATGTAAAGTCTAACAGAGTGATGACACACTGTGTATTCATTGTTCATATAAACTTGCGGCAACGTGGAATCATTTAAATGTGCTGCACTGTCTCTGGGGCTGAGAATTGAATAAATTTTTATGTCATGTCTATTTTCTTGCATGTATGTCGGTGTTGTCATTAATGTCGGATCGCTAGAAAGGCCTTCGCGGCCGAGTATAACGTAAAGTCCGATGATCTGGCAATACTTAATTTATGTGTAATTTTTCTCTTGTATGTCGGTGTTGTCATTAATGTCGGATCGCTAGAAAAGCCTTCGCGGCCGAGTATAACGTAAAGTCCGATGATCTGGCAATACCCAATTTATGTGTAATTTTTCTCTTGTGTGTCGGTGTTGTCATAATGTCTGATCGTTAGAAAAGCCTTCGCGGCAGAGTATAACGTAAAGTTAGACGCCTTGACAATACCCAATGTATACGAGGCCTGTCTAAAAAGTATCCGACCTTTGGCCAGAAAAAATATTTCGAATACCTGTCGGAGTTGGGACCCTAATCCCCTTCAAAGTATGCCCCTTGTGCTTGCACACACTTAGCCCACCGATCCTTCCACTGCTGGAAACACCTCTGGTAGTTTTTTTTTAGAATGGTGTTCAGCTCCATCGTCGCATTGCCTGTTTGACTCCTTCGATGCTGACTGTTTTCTTTGATGTCCGTGGAATTGTGCATCACGAATACGCACCGGAAGGACAAACAGTGACAAAGGAGTACTATCAGGATGTTCTCCGGCGACTTCGTGATGCAGTTCGGCGCAAAAGACCAGACATGTGGACTGCGAACAACTGGCACTTGCATCACGACAACGCGCCCGCAAATTCATCCCATTTGATCCGCAATTTCTTGGCCAAACATGGAATTACGACCGTTCGCCAACCTCCCTACTCTCCAGACCTGGCTCCTTGCGACTTCTGGTTGTTTCCAAAATTGAAGACACCACTGAAAGGATCCCGTTTTGAGAGTAGAGAAGAGATAATGCGGAACGCGACGACAGAGCTGAACACCATTCCAAAAGAAGACTTCCAGAGGTGTTTCCGGCAGTGGAAGGATCGGTGGGCTAAGTGTGTGGAAGCACAAGGAGCCTACTTTGAAGGGGATTAGGGTCCCAACCCCGTCAGGTTGTTGAAGTATTTTTTCTGGCCAAAGGTCGGATACTTTTTAGACAGGCCTCGTATGTGTTTTTTTTCATTGATGCGTATTCAGGATTTCGGCCCACCAGGCAATTCTCCTGCTAGTTCGTACGTCATGAGCAAGAATATTTTATTTTCTTCGGAATATTTAGGTGATTCAACTGATTAGTAACACCGTCGAACGAATTTCGGCTTTGGCTAGAGTTGGTTGAGGATACCGAAAGTAAATATTTATGTGTGTATGTAGGAATTCTTCGTGTAGCTCACTTCAGCCTCACTCAGGGCAGATTTGAAGGAAACCGAGGAAACATTTCTTACGAAAGGCGCTGTCTCTCGATTACCAAGTAACGATGTTAGACAATCAAACGCGTATTTTCGGAAGGAGATCATTAACCATTAACGCGAACCTCGGGGGTTTTACGTTATGCTAGTCGACAAGCTGACTGAGAACAAAACCTGAAGGTCTTCGTAAGTAAATGTGCTTTTTTTTTGTTTACAATGAAAGAGCTTATGAGCTCCAACGTGGGAGTCCAACGCGCATTTGACGCAGTAATCTACAGGATTTGTCCGCGAATTGACGCAACGAGGATCTACGGAATTTTCCACGAGTTCACGTGACGCCAAGGATGAATTTTTATGGAAAAGCTTCAGTAACTTCGATTCTCAGCAGGGGGCCCCTCCCCAGGATCAGTAGCAAGCCCAGGATCAGTAGCAAGCCGAGGATCAGTAGCAAGCCGAGGAGCAGCAAGTCACAGGAACAACAAGCTGAAGCTAGGCGCGCAGGAGGAGCAACAGCAAGTTTGTTGGAAGAAAAATGTCTACTTTGAACCACAGGCTGAAATGATGATTATGAGGAAGAAAACTTGAGGTTGGAAAATCACCTCCATTCTTGAGATTGTGTTTTTAGGTGGATTGCAACCGAGAAAGCTGAAAGGATGTCTCTGCTTGTAACAAATTCGCCGATTTTTCCGATCTCTAATTGATATGTTTATCTATGTCGATGAATTTGCCGAGGGCAAGTCGAGAATAATATGTCGTGTGTGTTTTATTTTGTGCGTTCATGTTGTCCGATTTATGCGTTATCTTTGATGTGTTATTTTCTCCTTGCGTTCTATAATAATGTGTACAAGAAATGTGCGTTGCAAGTATTTAGTGTGTGTCAGGTATTAATGAATTTTTTTAAATGCGTCAACATAGGTGTGTTGCAAGAAGGTAAATCATGAGGTGATATGTAAGGATATTTTCATGTCGGGAAAAGCGAAGGGATTGAAAAATGGGGGTGAACATTTTCTAATTTTTAACGTAAGGGGTACGTAACGGTCATAATTGAAATTAACGAGTGAAAATTTTGAAACTTACAATGCTTTGATATTGTCATAGGAAAATTTGAACCGTCGGCTCAAATTTTGTTAAGGGCGCGGGGATATGTGGTGAAATAGAATAAATAAGGCATATATATTTGGCAAAATCATATCACATTTTATTTTTGGGCTAAATTCCGTGAAGCTATAACATTTTAAAAGAAGGGTAAACATTCTGCGGGGCTACAAACATTGTAATGTGTTGTGTGTCGTATCGGCGAAGGTCGGTTCTTTGTACAGCGCTCTCAAGTGCTTGAAACAGGATGTCATATATCAAGGTGTCACAAGGCGGTTGGCGCTTCGTCCAAACTTCTACGGTCCAGGCGTCCATACAACACAAACACACATCGAAGCACACATACACAGGCACAACACAAGCCGAGGCTTTGTAGAGCAAGGAGGCGGGCGTGACGGAGTAACAGAGGCCCGCACGACCTGAGCCAATCACCGCTTGCCAAAGGAATGACGCAAGAAGGTGTGTCTGAGAACACACCAATGAGAGTCCCAGACGTCAGAATAAGCAAGGATTCCGCCAATGAGGTTGCAGATGCTGCCTCTGTAGAATAGAAGCTTCGAGACTGATCTCGAAAGAAGGAAGCGTAACGCTTATAAGGAGGGTAGATGAAGCCTAGTGAGGAATTTTCGACTCGGTGACGCTACGAGAGAGAGACGCATAATCAAGGAGGGGTTTTGCAGCCGGAATACCGGCAGACGCCGGTATTACCCGGCATTATACCAAGTCCGGTGTTGACTGCAAGCGAAGAGCGCCGCCGGCACATTTTCGACATGAGCAGCCAAAATCCAACATCTAAGGTGAAAGTTAACCATCGTAGTTTCGAGAGGAGGCGTCCAGTGTATCAGCAAGCTTCAAAGGACTGACGTGCGTCAGGAGGCATTCGTAGCACAGCGGCGAGGCAGCGGTTATCGGCAAGTGTAAATGTTGTCAACTACGAAGCATTCAAACATCTCTGCTTCGGGGACGAACTCACAGGCAACTTCAGCGTCAAGACTTGGGGCCACGCAATTGTTAACGTTGCGAGTATCAACAGTCAAGTTCGTTCACCAACATGGAGAAGATCAACGCACAAAATTGCAGTGAATTGGCGCACAACGAAACTCTTAAGTAATTCCCGGCACCAGAACTTCAGCGTCAAGGTGGAGCGGGGAAGGCACCGCGGCAGCGCGGCAGCGCGTCAGCGAGAGAGCAGTCCAGAACAGAGATAGTCTCAGCAATGACGACGAAAATCAGCAGTGAGCGACAGCACATCGGCAGTGAATGTCTATCAGTGAATCACTTATTATCAAAGGGGCGAGTGTTTTATGGATGTGAGAGCCCAGAAAAGTGCTTTTCAAAGTGTTGCGCAAAATCATATAAATTATAATTATAGGCAATCGGTTTCCTGTGTTTATTTAGTCGAGGATCGAATTCACGTTGTGAATGGTGCGGCGCTTCATATAATTCGACACCATGTTGCAAGTTCAGGTTAAATCGTGATGTGTCATTATCGTAAATATTATGCTTGTGTTGCTCTGGAGCCCGCGATTGTGTGGATGCGCAATTTGTTGTCAACGAAGGAGTATTGGTAACTTGAATTATCGGTAAGCATCAAATTTATGCCATGTCGTGTTTAAAGTTTTATGGCGGTAGAAATGTGCATACTTTCATTAACGCAATTGTGCCATTTCAAATCATTTCTTTCCCATGCCTTGTGTGTTTATCCACGTGTTCATCTCAAAAATAAATGTGTCTTAATCTTTCAAATTCTTTTATTCTCCATGTCTGGTATACAGGTGTACGCAAGCATAAAGGATAATACTATAACATGTGTGGGGGTTGGAATTCCCTCAGCGTATGGAAAGGGGGTCCTAAACCCACCCCTTCTCTGTATCGCAACAATAGCAGACCATCCAATTCCAATTCCGGTGTTATAGCAGACCATCCAATTCCGGTGTTATAGCAGACCATCCAATTCCAATTCCGGTGTTATAGCAGACCATCCAATTCCAATTCCGTTATAGCAGATCATCCCATTCCGGTGTTAAAGCAGACCATCCAATTCCGGTGTTATAGCAGACCATCCAATTCCGGTGTTATAGCAGACCATCCAATTCCGGTGTTATAGCAGACCATCCAATTCCGGTGTTATAGCAGACCATCCAATTCCGGTCTTATAGCAGACCATCCAATTCCGGTGTTATAGCAGACCATCCAATTCCGGTGTTATAGCAGACCATCCAATTCCGATGTTATAGCAGACCATCCAATTCCGGTGTTATAGCAGACCATCCAATTCCGGTGTTATAGCAGACCATCCAATTCCAATTCCGGTGTTATAGCAGACCATCCAATTCCGGTGTTATAGCAGACCATCCAATTCCGGTGTTATAGCAGACCATCCAATTCCGGTGTTATAGCAGACCATCCAATTCCGGTGTTATAGCAGACCATCCAATTCCGGTGTTATAGCAGACCATCCAATTCCGGTGTTATAGCAGACCATCCAATTCCGGTGTTATAGCAGACCATCCAATTCCGGTGTTATAGCAGACCATCCAATTCCGGTGTTATAGCAGACCATCCAATTCCAATTCCGGTGTTATAGCAGACCATCCAATTCCGGTGTTATAGCAGACCATCCAATTCCGGTGTTATAGCAGACCATCCAATTCCGGTGTTATAGCAGACCATCCAATTCCAATTCCGGTGTTATAGCAGACCATCCAATTCCAATTCCGGTGTTATAGCAGACCATCCAATTCCGGTGTTATAGCAGACCATCCAATTCCAATTCCGGTGTTATAGCAGACCATCCAATTCCGGTGTTTTAGCAGACCATCCAATTCCGATTCCGGTGTTATAGCAGACCATCCAATTCCAATTCCGGTGTTATAGCAGACCATCCAATTCCAATTCCGGTGTTATAGCAGACCATCCAATTCCAATTCCGGTGTTATAGCAGACCATCCAATTCCAATTCCGGTGTTATAGCAGACCATCCAATTCCGGTGTTATAGCAGACCATCCAATTCCAATTCCGGTGTTATAGCAGACCATCCAATTCCAATTCCGGTGTTATAGCAGACCATCCAATTCCGATTCCGGTGTTATAGCAGACCATCCAATTCCAATTCCGGTGTTATAGCAGACCATCCAATTCCGGTGTTATAGCAGACCATCCAATTCCAATTCCGGTGTTATAGCAGACCATCCAATTCCGGTGTTATAGCAGACCATCCAATTCCAATTCCGGTGTTATAGCAGACCATCCAATTCCGGTGTTACAGCAGACCATCCAATTCCAATTCCGGTGTTATAGCAGACCATCCAATTCCAATTCCGGTGTTATAGCAGACCATCCAATTCCAATTCCGGTGTTATAGCAGACCATCCAATTCCAATTCCGGTGTTATAGCAGACCATCCAATTCCAATTCCGGTGTTATAGCAGACCATCCAATTCCAATTCCGGTGTTATAGTAGACCATCCAATTCCAATTCCGGTGTTATAGCAGACCATCCAATTCCGGTGTTATAGCAGACCATCCAATTCCAATTCCGGTGTTATAGCAGACCATCCAATTCCGGTGTTATAGCAGACCATCCAATTCCGGTGTTATAGCAGACCATCCAATTCCAATTCCGGTGTTATAGCAGACCATCCAATTCCGGTGTTATAGCAGACCATCCAATTCCGGTGTTATAGCAGACCATCCAATTCCGGTGTTATAGCAGACCATCCAATTCCGGTGTTATAGCAGACCATCCAATTCCAATTCCGGTGTTATAGCAGACCATCCAATTCCGGTGTTATAGCAGACCATCCAATTCCGGTGTTATAGCAGACCATCCAATTCCAATTCCGGTGTTATAGCAGACCATCCAATTCCAATTCCGGTGTTATAGCAGACCATCCAATTCCGGTGTTATAGCAGACCATCCAATTCCGGTGTTATAGCAGACCATCCAAATCCGGTGTTATAGCAGACCATCCAATTCCGGTGTTATAGCAGACCATCCAATTCCAATTCCGGTGTTATAGCAGACCATCCAATTCCGGTGTTATAGCAGACCATCCAATTCCGGTGTTATAGCAGACCATCCAATTCCAATTCCGGTGTTATAGCAGACCATCCAATTCCGGTGTTATAGCAGACCATCCAATTCCGGTGTTATAGCAGACCATCCAATTCCGGTGTTATAGCAGACCATCCAATTCCGGTGTTATAGCAGACCATCCAATTCCGGTGTTATAGCAGACCATCCAATTCCGGTGTTATAGCAGACCATCCAATTCCGGTGTTATAGCAGACCATCCAATTCCGGTGTTATAGCAGACCATCCAATTCCGGTGTTATAGCAGACCATCCAATTCCGGTGTTATAGCAGACCATCCAATTCCGGTGTTATAGCAGACCATCCAATTCCGGTGTTATAGCAGACCATCCAATTCCAATTCCGGTGTTATAGCAGACCATCCAATTCCGGTGTTATAGCAGACCATCCCATTCCGGTGTTATAGCAGACCATCCAATTCCGGTGTTATAGCAGACCATCCAATTCCAATTCCGGTGTTATAGCAGACCATTCAATTCCGGTGTTATAGCAGACCATCCAATTCCAATTCCGGTGTTATAGCAGACCATCCAATTCCGGTGTTATAGCAGACCATCCAATTCCAATTCCGGTGTTATAGCAGACCATCCAATTCCAATTCCGGTATAAGAAAACCATTTACTTCTTTCTCGCGCACGATAATTTTTTTTTGTGTTCATTCGTATGCCTTGCTTTGGGATAATATTTGCGGACAACTATCGCTCATTTACAAACGTAATTTTTTGAAGTATTATATATTTCTAAATCTAATTTATTCGTTATATTTCTATAGAAGCCATAAACTTCGAATATGATTATTAATCGCTGCTTTTAGCGATACATTTTCGAAAAAGCTTTCATTTTCCTTATTAGTTTTCGAATTATCTCAGGATTGCCTTTAAGAATCTCGATATTTATTGGGGCTCAGTCACGGATATCTAGCATGCCCGTATTTGACGCCTTAAATACACTGTTTTTCAAGCAGCCCCAAGAATAAATCACTGAGTGTAATGTCTTGGCTTCTAGGCGGCCACTCAGCTGCATGCCTAACTCTTAGGGTACGCTCCTTGAATTTTTTTTCCAGACAGTTTCTCTCGTAAACAGATTTGTGGCATGGAGCACCGTCCTGCATGGGCCAGACGCGTTACAACCTTTATCTACATTCAGCTCGGAGTTGAAAGATTATTTCCTCATTGAAGAAGCGCAAATAATCCTCGACATTCAAGTTATCCCTACAGTAGATCGGTCCAATGACTTTACTGTAGTTCCGGTTTGTCCAATCCAACCGACTTTCTCTCGAAAGATGTTTGTTTTTCAAAACAATTTTCTGGTATCTTTTTGTAAGGACTGCCCGTTCAAAAAAACCTAGAATTGATGGTTCTTGAGAAAACGATACGCTGAAATTGGGTAAAATTTTTGGGTATATGAAGATCCGCGTAACAGAAGTGATACTGAAGTCCGGAAACCCCCCATGTTTCTCTTATGTGCTCATTCTAAAGGAGCTGTTAGGGTTGCTGTAAGTCGGTCCAACGTCTGTCAGTGAAATGAGTCGGTGCTGTTAGGGTCGAGTCAGATTTGCATATAAGAAAGTTTTTGGCTCTATATGGCCTTTACATATCACTGCATTATTTCTCACTAAGCATGTTCACAATTTCAACTCAATGGTTAGAAGGTACGCGTGATTTGTTGTTAAACCGCATAATGTAATGTTTAACTCACAGTTTAATTCAGTATTGCACAGTTTGATGGTGTACTGCACAGCTTGATGGTGTACTGCACAGCTTGATGGTGTACTGCACAGTTTGATGGTGTACTGCACAGTTTGATGGTGTACTGCACAGTTTGATGGTGTACTGCACAGCTTGATGGTGTACTGCACGGTTTGATGGTGTACTGCACAGCTTGATGCTGTACTGCACGGTTTGATGGTGTACTGCACAGTTTGATGGTGTACCGCACAGTTTGATGGTGTACTGCACAGCTTGATGGTGTACTGCACGGTTTGATGGTGTACTGCACCGTTTGATGGTGTACTGCACAGCTTGATGGTGTACTGCACAGTTTGATGGTGTACTGCACAGCTTGATGGTGTACTGCACAGCTTGATGGTGTACTGCACGGTTTGATGGTGTACTGCACAGTTTGATGGTGTACTGCACAGTTTGATGGTGTACTGCACAGCGTGATGGTGTACTGCACGGTTTGATGGTGTACTGCACAGCTTGATGGTGTACTGCACGGTTTGATGGTGTACTGCACAGTTTGATGGTGTACTGCACAGTTTGATGGTGTACTGCACAGCTTGATGGTGTACTGCACGGTTTGATGGTGTACTGCACAGTTTGATGGTGTACTGCACAGTTTGATGGTGTACTGCACAGTTTGATGGTGTACTGCACAGTTTGATGGTGTACTGCACCGTTTGATGGTGTACTGCACAGTTTGATGGTGTACTGCACAGTTTGATGGTGTACTGCACAGTTTGATGGTGTACTGCACCGTTTGATGGTGTACTGCACAGCTTGCTGGTGTACTGCACAGTTTGATGGTGTACTGCACAGTTTGATGGTGTACTGCACAGTTTGATGGTGTACTGCACAGTTTGATGGTGTACTGCACAGTTTGATGGTGTACTGCACAGTTTGATGGTGTACCGCACAGTTTGATGGTGTACTGCACAGTTTGATGGTGTACTGCACAGTTTGATGGTGTACTGCACAGTTTGATGGTGTACTGCACAGCTTGATGGTGTACTGCACAGCTTGAAGGTGTACTGCGCAGCTTGATGGTGTACTGCACAGTTTGATGGTGTACTGCACAGTTTGATGGTGTACTGCACAGTTTGATGGTGTACTGCACAGCTTGCTGGTGTACTGCACAGTTTGATGGTGTACTGCACAGTTTGATGGTGTACTGCACAGTTTGATGGTGTACTGCACAGTTTGATGGTGTACTGCACAGTTTGATGGTGTACTGCACAGTTTGATGGTGTACCGCACAGTTTGATGGTGTACTGCACAGTTTGATGGTGTACTGCACAGTTTGATGGTGTACTGCACAGTTTGATGGTGTACTGCACAGCTTGATGGTGTACTGCACAGCTTGAAGGTGTACTGCGCAGCTTGATGGTGTACTGCACAGTTTGATGGTGTACTGCACAGTTTGATGGTGTACTGCACAGTTTGATGGTGTACTGCACAGTTTGATGGTGTACCGCACAGTTTGATGGTGTACTGCACAGTTTTATGGTGTGCTGCACAGTTTGATGGTGTACTGCGCAGCTTGATGGTGTACTGCACAGTTTGATGGTGTACTGCACAGCTTGATGGTGTACTGCACAGTTGATACTGAACGATGCAATAAATGTTGAACTGTTCACATTTGAACTTCTAGCCAGTGTCGAATTTATTGCAAAGGCTCTGGCCCGACGATGAGCCTTAGCTTAAATTAGAGGATGGTCTTCATTCATTTATATTTTAGATTGCGATGTCTGGATCTGATTACCGCTGAGGAAGGCAGCCGTTAATTACGTTTGTGTCCAAAATCTCAATAAAGTTCGTCTTGCGTAGATCGCATTCGATACGTGAGTTATGCTCAGGTCATTCTGCCCTTAATCATGATAGCTTCATTTGACATTATCTTGCACTTGAAAACATATTTACTGAGAGTCCATAGCACCCACTATTTGCCAATATTGGTTTCAGGTAGACAGTATTACAGTATTTTGTCTATAGTTTTTATTCCACCGAACTGTGTGTGACGACGATCTATTTACTGCAACCGGAAATTTTGGTAAAATGCATCACTCTAAACTACACTTACTAATGAGCTGAACGAAGAAACCATCGCAAACCCTGCGCCGATTTGTTACGGGGCAGATCTGTCGACTAGTAATTGCAGAGTTTTATTCCTATAGTTGATGATACAATATTTACGTGAATACCGTCTGGCAGAAACACATCTGAAGCGTGTACCTACTGATAATACAGCAAGTGATCTAAGCGCGAGAACCGATGAGCTTCTCGTTTTAAAAAATATACAACATATCAAACCCGCTACTCAATTGGGAACACGAGCGCCGAGATGAACGTCTATACTTTTATCATTGCCGAACCATTCTAGAACTGGGAGTCGGAAGAAGCAATTACCGTCGATTTTCGAGTTCTTCCCGAGAATGAGGGAGCGAAAATACTCACCCACAAGTCGCATCACAAAGCGTTAGGAGTTTGGGCCTTGCAACGCTTGAAAAGAAAGTTATACATCAGAGGCAGAAACTGCAGCTGGAGCAGTACCAGCAGTAGCAATAAGAACAGTTGCAACATGAGCACGAGCAATATCATCATCATCAGCGATAACGACAGCACAAGCAACAGCAGCAGCATAGAGCTGTAACAACGGCAGAAAATAGCAGCAGCAACAACAACACTAGCAGCAGCAAAATCAGCAGCAGCAGCGTCACACCAAAGGCCTATCGATTGACGGAGCAGCAGACACCAGCCCTTGACCTGCGCCCTCACGCTGCTGGCAGCCAGCGTGGCTCTACCTCCTCTGCCGTGCTCTGCCTCCTCTACCGTGCTCTGCCTCTTCTACTGTGCTCTGCCTCCTCTACCGTGCTCTGCCTCTACCGTGCTCTGCCTGCTTTACCGTGCACTGCCACCTCTACCGTGCTCTGCCTCCTCTATCGTGAACTGCCTCCTCTACCGTGCTCTGCCTCCTCTCCCGTGCTCTGCCTTCTCTACCGTGCTCTGCCTCCTCTACCCTGCACTGCCTCCTCTATCTCTGCACTACCTCCTCTACCACAGCAATAGCACCTCCACCACTACTCTATCCTCTGCACACTACACTAGCACATCTACTGCAACCACAACACATCTACCTCGATTGTCCTATTTACAATAGCATGTTAATGATTACATCTTACGGTCACAAAAGGTTGAGTCAACCACTGTACTGTCGGGCCTTGCAGTGATGACCACGATCGGGGCAAATAGACCTCTTATACTGGATGATGTCACAAAGAGATCGACTTTCTGAAAGGAAGGAGGATTTATTCCAATCAAGCCTGGTGCATATCATCTTGTACATTGGTTTTTCAAATGCCTTATAACTAACATCATAATGCAATGACGGTTACCTCCGGTCAAGCCAGTACCCATTTCCGACACCTGGGTGGAGTGGAGAATTGTGGCTGAGTTCTCGACTGCACGCGCAGCAAGGGAATCGCAATGCCTGAGGGTGCCATTTCAAGTTCGCGTAGCAGTGTTAGATGATCATCGAAGCAATTCATTTTCAGTGAAGTATTTTATGGAAAGCTCGTAGAATGATTTATGTGTGATAATTTGTAAGTTAGGGTAAGTTTCGTTATTTCGACCGTTCTTCATTATCGTGCAGATAGCATTTAAATGGAAATAATACTACTAGTATTAGATAGCTAGCGCATGTGTGAACCTCGTTACACTCTTGCAGCATTTAACGAATAGTTGTGTTCCGAATAGTAGTGTTGTTTCCATATAAATGCTATCTGTCGAAAATGAGGAACTATCTAAATAACGCAACTTACCTTACTCACTTTGAAGATTTAACAAAAGCGAATAAATGCTAAACAATGTGTCATGAGAAGTACGAAAAGCAAGAAATGAAAGCAACGGGCAAATTTTGACACGGGAAAAGTTGAATCGTTGCATATATAGCTCGCTCGCCCATCTTAATTGGGATACCGTCCATCCCCTGCGCGACTCTTTAGATGGTGTTCCATGCACTGACGCTGCTTTCCTGAGATTGTTGTGCGGGAACTTCATGGGCAAGTATGAATTCGAATTTGAAGGCTTAAGCAGGAAATAACATCGCTTTTCTTCATTCAATTGTGCGAACTGTGACAGAATTTTTTTTAACACAAGCCCATGCAATCACCTCGAATTTGAAGGTTCACGCATGACATTTTATCGCTGTATTTTTTTATCGCGCTTACGGGCACAGAAAATATTTGACAGTCACCTGCTAGCACTAAATGAAATGAGTGAGTGATTGGGTAGAAGAAGAATTATTTGTTTACTAAGATACAGGGCAATCGAGTAGTGGAATGAGGGCATTCGGGGTACTTAGAAATGGAAAATAATTCAGAGTCCATAATAAAAGGACATTTGGGGCCCTGAAAACGAGGGCTATCGTGGTATCAAATAAGGTGATGTTCCGGGTATTAGAGAAAAGGGCAATGATCAGTCAAATATTCGGAGCACTAAACAATAGAATATTCGGGGCGTTTGATGAGAGGATATTTGAGGCAATAAATAAGAAATTCGGATCAATTAATGCAGGGTATTTCACAATTCTTTGAAAAGTTCAACCTAAGATTTCTATAGCTTAAATAAGCCTATTTTACTCTCCAAAGAGGAATCCAAAAATGTTCTGTTTAGCAGTAACTAAGACTTTTTGTGTAAATGATAAATTAAATTCCGAATAGGTTTAGTTTGCAAGAATACAAAGTTTGAAGTCACTAAGGGTACTAGAAATTCCGCCCATTCTGCTTGCACGCACTCGATGCATGCTCGCAACCACCGGTGGAATGATTGCCGGACCCGTGCGAAGACGCCAGGAGTCTACTGCAATCAATTCTTGCACAGGCATCAATAGTCCTGCTAGTAAGTTCTTCATAAGACGGAACGGGTGTTCCGTGCGCTGCACTCTCGAAGTGTCGTCGAGGGTAGAAGTCTATGGGCTTCATATGAGGACACTTGAGTGGCCAAGAAACTGATTGGATATTTCAAGATTGAATATTTCTAGTCTTGGTAACTTTGAAATTGAACATTATTTTTTGATGCTTCTCGGTAGTGTAAATTGTGCTTATCTAACTTACAGAAACCTTAGAAAAAATTTTTGCAAAAAATTCTGCAACGCTCTGTATAGAGACAATTGGAGCGCTAAACAAAAGAGCAATCGGATCGTATAGTAAGAGGAGTTACAGAGTATATGAAATTTACGTTTGCTTTTCTTCAAATATCGTTTAGAGTTGTCAGTCAGTGAATCGACAGAGTGTCGGCATATTGCCTAGCACATCTTAATTGAATTTTTGCAGCACCCTGTCCAGGCGTATGCAAAACAGCGCGTGCTAATCAAGCTAATCTGCGCACCAGCGAACACGCAGAGCACCGCTATGCAAATGACCACCTGGCCTCACAGATGGTGCGTCTCTCCATCTGCATCCTGGAGACCCGCTCACAGTTGGTGCCTGATCCTACCGCTTAAATGTCTTAAGCCTCGCACAGACATGAAGGACACATCCATACTGCACACCAATTACACTTTGACTCCCGTCTAGCGCATACAGTATGGAGAGAGAGACTCGATTGCTCTACGACGGAGCTACTCGTACGTATGTGCTCATGTGGGGTCATAAGTGTACTTCAATACAACACTCATTCAACATACGTTCAAACACACGCTAATTTCTACACTAAGTAAGAATGCTTTTGGAGTAATGAATTAGAAAACAGTCGCAGTTCTGAGCGAGAGGAAAATCCGAGTACATTAACGTTAAGCCTCACAGTTGAATGCAAATTACGATCCTGTACGGTTTTCACTAAATATCCCCATCAGAAAACGTGTTGCTATCACTGAACGCTGCCCTGCACGCTCTCAGATGACATGGAATCCGCTTTCAGTAAACTTGCCCTCACTTGGGTGTTGTACATGACATTCGTGGAACAGTGCGCTTTACCGCACCGAGCTTCTGATTGTGACCCCTTTCACCCTAAATTTGTGTACGTTAAGAATTATTATTTGGTTATTGTAGTCTTACGTTGATACCGACTGAGTAGCTCTTAATTTAATGAATACTGCACGACGCTTTTCCGGAGTTACTCCTCGGCATTATTTATGCATGGTACACTTCCTCTTGTCCGTATCTTGAGAAGAGGCCTCGCCAGATCAATTAATTTGGTTTCTTTCAACCTTCGTGCCACATGCACTGAAGCAAAAAAATAAAAAATAACGCACCAACTTGCATGAGTATTGACCTCGAACCAGTGTCAGTAAATTGGAACGTTCCAATATATCAACTTGATCATCGTGGCAGTGAGGAATACAGTTAATTAAGTAAATCTGATGCGTGCGAGAAAGAAATTCAACTATAGGGCGTTGCTTTTGAGGCCATCTTGCACCCGGTGCAATATTAACTAAATACTTTGCTCAGAGTCAAGTGGTGAGAGTAATTCCTTGATTTTTACTTCGATTAGTTGAAGTTAAGAATTATTTTACGGTGAGGTCTCCTCAATTGGGTATTTCCCAAATGTGGTGCAGTCTTCTAACTGGCTGGGTCCCTTAGAGCACACGTTTTTGAAAAAATCTACCCTTTTAGTGAAAGTAGGACCCAATTTTGGCTTGTTGTCCTAGTATTTTTTGGGTCAAAAAAGTGAGGCGCGAGAGGAACAAATCCTTGTAGGACATGCTGTGTCGGTTGATTTCCTATTTTACCATTAAATAAAGTTAAAGATCACGATAAAAATAATGCAGAATTTACCCACACATTTCACATTTATTATCGTCTGTAAGAAAAGGATTTAACTTAATTTAGAAAACGTTCTGATACCAAAATTGCTTGCACTACGTTTTGTACGGAGACACCCTGTAAACCTTATGCTCAATGACAATATGTTTGCTAAAGGTAGGCCGGTCCAATTTGTCGAGCGTGCGTAAATAAATGAACGAAAAGTATTTTAAACATGTGAATGAATGTCACATCATACCCCGGGGGGGTCAAAGACACTTAAATCAATAGGAGAACGCAATGAAGGTTTCCTGCGGTCGAGCATGAGAATACGCATTTCGTACGTTTGGGTAGAGAGTGGAAAGGTAGTTCACTTCTTCCTTTTCCCTACGAGAAGAAACACTGAGCTCGCAGTACTGAGTCTCGCGAGCTTTTGATCTTCTGCGCTCTAAAACCAGCTGCTAAGAAAATCAAGATTAACGTTTAATTAAGTGAAATACCATTGTTGCAATCCTTTATGTGTGCTCTCAATTGTTTCACCTACACGCTTAGCATCGTTCGCTTTCCTGTACGTTAGCTACAAACGTCAAACTTAAAAATGATGATTTAACTGAATCAAATTGACGGTGAGTCATTTTTAATACAACCATTCTCTCATTACGATAAAATAAGCAATCATCATATAAACGCTCGCGACATTTCCGCCTAGAGTTAAATCATTTTACTATCACATCGCGATATTTTCGACGGATTCTATATAATAACGCACATTTTTAGCTGGTGGCTAACTTCGATCGCTGAAAACGCCGATTAATAATCCAAACTTCAATTTAAGCGGATCAGTGATGCGTTAAGAATGGCTGCTAAATGTTAGGAGACGAAGCAAAGAGCGCCAGGGCTATAAGCTGCCGCTAAATGTCACACTTGTTGGTGCGGCGCTTTGGAGCTATGAATGCTGGAGCACCGTGGGTGCTGGAGGGCTGCTACACGTGGGAACGCTGCGATCTGCCGATCTTCGATGCCCACTATTATTTTGTGTGATTCTATTGCGTGAGATTTACCACCATATATCACCTACCCAGGTGCAGCTTGAGATATACAAAGCAAGTGTTTATCGCTAAATTAAATATATGGAAATAAGTTATAGCCATCAGCAACCCAACCTAACTTCAAGCTGTAGTTTTAGCTAGAGGTAGATCTCATGCTATAGTGCGGTAGACCTCACGCTATATAGCAGCACCCAATTTTGTCCAGTGGCAACATGGTGAGGATAAGAATCACACACTTCTTGCGTATTTTGCTGAAGGATAATAATTTATTGAAGAGTGAAGATACTCAAGTTAATTTGAGCTGAAGACTCGTTTCTGTCAACCGCGAGTCGTACGATCATGGATTCGAGTCACTGCAATCACAGGGTTTTTGCTGCGCCGCGTTTCTCGAGATTGGTTATTTATGAGTTAATTAATGTCGGCTTGATCTGAATGCTTTTAGGCAGAATGTTAACTAAAATATTCGTTTACTGTGAATCACTTTTTCAAGCATTTACATGCGAGCAAAATTTGAAGCGTACTTTCGTTAGCAATTTATTTTTCATACGCGGATCTGTTTTTTCCCTTGCTTGGGGTTCTCTGTAATGAACTAGGTTTATTTCTTAAGGTGCTGCAATTTATAAATGTCAACTTAAAATGCGCTCATAAGAATTTAGTCGATTTTCGACAGCGCATTTCATTGCTATGAAATTTAGTTAGCAGGACTTACATGTAAAAGATATAGAAACTCTTTTCTTTATAATCTTGATATGCTTAACTTTTTCGAGTAATCTGCGAAGAGCTGTTAATTGCACAATTTTCAAGCCTTTTATCTTTGACCTTTGAATGCATTTAAGGTTTCTAAGATGCGAATGATACGATGAAACCTGCCATGTTCTTAACAGCATACGTTTCAGCCTGCGCAGGAACACCTGATGGATCTGCACGCAGTTACACAAACACATAAAACCCGTATTGAGGCCCACAACTGAGAGATTAAAATTAAAACGTATTGGCGCAGAGAACCTGATTTTAGGCACGTGAATAAATGAAAACTCAATGGCTCTTTCTGATTTTAGACTATCCATATCACGTGAACACCTTAATTTACACAGTTAATTTAATTTACAACGTTAAAAGGCCTTGCTTGACTTTATCGCACTTCACATGCAACGCACCAAACTGCATCGATGCTGACGAGGCCGCTCGATTTGCTCGGCGTACTTCCCTGGTCCTGAAACGGTCATATCACGCCTGCCGATTATGGTCCTTCTATGGACGATCACGTCCAGGCGTTCTGCCGAGCTTTATATAATGACCTAAGTGGGTCGCATCGCCAATTTGTTAATGGTTTTGATGTAGCGGAGCATTCAATAGAATGAAGCTATCGAACTGCGCTTCAATTATTGATGGCCAAGAGGGGATGGGTGCGTCGTCGAGGCTCATGACGGCCGCCGATGCCTGAATCTGTTTATCTTTGCTGCTGAATTGAAGGTGATGTCACCACTCGATTGCGGTATGCGCTGCTTGGGATTTTTGCTGGAGGATGATAATTTATTGAAGGGTAGAGATACTCATGTTAATTTGAGCAGAGAACTCGTTTCTATAAATTAATTCCGTGTCGATGGTGACGTACACGAGCTGGTGGGAGAGTTGAGGTTAAGATCGACCAGCCGACGAGTAGTAGATAGATCAAGACAGTTTGAATTAAGAACATTATTTGTTTCTTCAATCATTTTGAATGATGGAATATTCTGTGTACTAATTCTTATCGCCAGAAGCGATTCCTTGATTTGAAGTAAGAGCTTTTGATCAGTATGTCTGTATTATGATGTTTGCATTATTAACGAAGGAAAAGTAAAAAAAGTTACGCACGCTCGAGTCCCGTTCTACCTGTGAGCGCATTTATACTAGCACAACGCACATAGAGTAAAAACTATTGCTGGACTATACTACGTACTTTAGTATTATATATTCCATGCTATTTTAGGATTGATTATTGGACTATTTATAACCAGCAGCTACCAACTAGCATATTTATAGCTACAAATGACCAGTATGAATAATAACTATGTTGAATATCATTATCTTATCTTATCATTCGGGATGAATACTTATTATCTTGAAACTTTGTGGTCCAATATCGAAGACGTCCATATGGCTTTCTTATTTCCTCATTCTCAAGTGTGGACAGCTGAGTATGGATACATATTGTCTTGTAAGTTGTCTCACTTCTTTCTCAGGTCTACACGGAAGGCGCTGTCAATTTATGGTCAATCAGTTATTTGATAGTGAAGTAGCAGTCTTTAATTATGAGCTGTTTCGACATTTGTGCTGCTAGCCGACTTCAAAATCATTATTTTCATTTTTGTGCGGGTCTTACAAACTCGTCTATGCAGTGCAGCTGTTAATTCAGGTTTTCCTGTTCGTGCGTACTCTCAAATTCGTAATGTAAAATGAGAGATAAATATTGCTTAATTCCTATATGTATTCCGCCATATATGAACCGTCATCAAGCATTTCTGTAATAAAACGAACTTAGTTCTTACAGAAACTCAAAAAATTAACGCGAGATTTCATCCCTGCCTCCCTTCCTGGAAGGCATGAACCTCGCTGCCTAGATAAACATTCTCTCACAACACACCTCACCAGTGTACGTAATTAGGAAGGCTGCGGTGTTGTCCATCTAGCGTGAGGCCCAATACTGCACACACCTCCGAGTGCAGCAACATCACCTCACCACGTCCCCCACCTCATCAGTATGCCGCCGCTGGTCGGCCTCTACAAACAACTTACCGTGGCGCCTGCTGTCCTCCTCTTGCTGCTCCTGCTGCCATTTGCTGTCCTTCCAGCACTGCTGCTGCTGCTGTCCTTCGCTGTCTTGTTTATTTCCAGTCGCGATCGAGGAGAGCAATCTTGTCTCAACCGCAACACATCTCTCTTGGTTTTGTTTCTTTTGATCCCGAGTTGTTTTCCAATACCCCACTCTCACGAACGGTTGTGCATTAGTTCTGACGCATGTCTAGATGTCTCCTGCAAGTTTTTGCATATGTGATTACCTTCATCCTTTCGTCATTAATATTTTAAGAGTCTGTTATTTTGATTCTCGCAAGGTTTTCATTCATTTGTTGTGCTTCATCACCTTCATCATTAGTATTTTTAGAGCTTCTATCATTGTGTATCTTTCGCAGTTTTTATTATGTTTCTTAGCCTTTATTATACGTATTTTAAGAATCTCTACCATTTTATCCTTCACTCGAGGCTTCATTTTTTCATGTATCTGAACCCTGATCATGTGTATTATTAATAACAGTTCATATTGTTTTCGTTACCTTATCCAGTTCCCTGTTTCGCTCGAACCGTTTTAGGTTCTTTTGCGTGTCTCTATTGTTTCAACAAAGGAATAGTTCTTCTAACGACGATTCAATTGCACCTGCAAAACAGTTTTAATCTCCGACCCTGACCCATGATGTTAACTTGGGATGCTGCCGAGCTGAATTGCTTCGTTTGATTTCCTGAGATATCCAATAGTATTTGAATAGTGAGGGCTTCATCAAGTCAGTTGTTCCTTGAATTCTTTTTCATCATAAATCACCGAATTCGACCTCGTCCGTCTTGGTTTAATAGTTGAAAGAATATGTTACCTACTCTATAAAAACATTCCGCTATGTGCAAAATTAAGATAAAGCATTCAATTTACATTAAATTAAGATAAAGCATTAAATCATTTGAACACATAAAGCATTGCATTAAATTAAGATAAAGTATTGAATTACGCAAGCTGAAAACAAATGAAAGAACTCACGCTCAAATTTTCTAACGCCTTCAAATAAGAGTTGACATGAAGGAGACACAGAGCTATAGGACTGTGTTTCCGCTCTGTGTTACAACCCTGAGATCGAGAAACGCTTTTCTGAAATAATTAATTGCAATGCTTTGTTTGTTACATTCACGAGATGCTCACTATAGTGAAAGTGTCTTCATTTCTGCGTCTGAAAGTGAGCTGTGTGACACTTTTAAGTGGAAATACTTGAGGATGTGAGATTATCAAGTCATAACTAGATTAAGTAGAGTATACGATATTATTTGACATACGCCGTCAAAATGTGATATATGGCTTAGTAACGTGTACTTAAAAGAACACAAGATTATTAGGTTATGATAAGATTGCGTTAAGTGTAAGACATTTGGAATCATTAGTTCGTAATGGTTGAGAAATTTAATGAAGATCAATGAATTCGACTCTTACGTTAACCGATGCGTAAACATTATCGAGTATTTTCTATAGCATTTGTATTGCTTAAAACGTTTTACTTTACAATGGTACTTTCATTCTTTTACTCACGAACATATAAGCTTCGTTTGATTTATTTCTTGCGTCCAAAGTCCCAAAATATATTTTAAAAATTGTACATCATATATAAAGGAACACTCAGAACAAATTTCTTTAATAATGAATTGTGGGCAATTTTAATCATAGTGTTAGCTTTAATAAGAAAGAAGCCTTTCACTATTGAGTTTTAAAAAGGCAAAATTTAGGTTAAGAGTTTCAAGAAAACTAATGCCAGCTCAAATTACAGCCACTCACTGGCTCTCGTGTCGCAATTACATTGTGACACGACACCTTACATTGTCTCGCAATTAGGTGTCTGACTTACGAAAAAACGTTTGAGATTGTAGTTCAGCAACATCAATGGCGACTAGCACTCCCCATCCTCAACCACCATCACCATCCACCAACACTATCACAAGCCATCACCAGCACCATTAACCATCACCATTATGAACCAACATTACCTACACCTACTACCACCACTACCCACTTCCAACCATCACCACCACGAACCATCATTACCTACACCTCCGACAACCACCAAGCACGCAGCAGCACACGACTATATAGCAGATCAGCAGGGAAGAGGAGGTGGGGGCACAACAAACAGGGGGTCGGGACGTATTGCCAGCATCAAAGAAGGGCAGTCTGCTGGTCGTGACAGCAGTGGAGGAGGGCTGAGGCCCCCCGTAGTGAGCAGGGGGCGCACAGAGGGAGGGGCGGACGCAAGAGGGGGCTGGCTGGCTCCAGGCTTCAGAAGATGACCGGTCTCTGCGCCACTGTTGGAAAGGGGAGAGATTCTCTTCTCCAGGCGCGTCTTCTCTGCTCGCCTTTCCTGAGAGGCTCGAGTTCTCTTACGGCCTGGAGTTGTGGTGTGCTTTAGCGTTGGGGTTGCCTGTAGGGGCAGGAGTTCCTTCAGGGTCTGGAGTTGTGGTGTGCCGTAGCGTTGGGGTTGCCTGTAGGGGCGGGAGTTCCTTCAGGGTCTTGAGTTGTGGTATACACGAGCGTTGGAGTTGCCTGTAGATGCGGGAGTTCCCTCAGGGTCAGGAGTTGTGGTATACATCAGCGTTGGAGTTGCCTGTAGGGTCTGGAGTTTCTTTAGAGGCCGGAGTTGCCTCAAGAGGTGGAGTTCTCCTAATCGCTGGGGTTCCCGAGTCACACGGATTTTTCAAAGAGCTAGTTGCTGCACTCTCGGAAGTTGAGTTGTTTTAAAGGCTGGAGTTCCCTTGAGTTTCCTAATGAGGGCTTGAATTCCCTTAGTAAATAGAGTTCCTGTAGGTGCTTTAGTCTCATAGGAGTTGGAGTTACCTCAAAAGTTGGCGTTCCTTCATGGGTTGAATTTACATTGTAGGGGCGGAAGTTTTATTGGGAACTGGAGTTACCTTAGGGCTGAAGTTCCTTTATAGGGAGTGAAGTTTCCTTAGAGGCTGGAGTGCTTGAAGTATTGGGGTATTAATTCCCTCTGAGGTATTTGCGTCTTCTTGAGGCGCTGGAGTTTATATCGTCTTGACGATATATACTCCACGCTTCGATGCTCGACATAAGCAATAGTTTCATTTTTCCTCAATCCCAATTTCTCATAAAACTCATCCCCGTCTGATCAATCTCACGAGATAAAGGCTCTTGTTTTTTTGGGGCTATCGTATGCGTTCCCTGAAATCAGCATAAGCTCAATTAGAATGTTAAGAGTTTTATTACGGGGTTATGGGATAAAAGGATAGACGAAAGCAGCTTTTTTGCTAATAGTTACTGTACATTACCGGAAGTTATTCCTTTTCGTTCTCATGCAGTTTAATAATTTGAGTTGGCCATACCAGTGGAACTTGCGTTCACATAATTGCAAAGTGAAAGATCATGAAAATAGCTCTCAGATTAGTATAAGACACACGTCCGGACGCGCTCATTTTACAGATTGATTTCCAATAAAGAAGCTTGCGCAAAAAGTGACCCCAAAAGAAGCACGAAATGGAAAATAAGCAGCCTGCGATCGAGGGGTGCTCATGAAGCCTCACAGCGGGGCGCTGAGCCCAGCAAAAAATCATGAAATACTTTTGGTCATCAGGACAAGCGCCACCTTCTATTAATAGAGGAAGTCGTAACGGCATGTACATACATAGGTCGGGCTGCTATACTGCCTTGTGTACGTCGTTTGGGGTCTTGCAAGCATAGTTCCTAAGCTGCAAATTGATGAATTGCCGTCAGTCTTTTGCGGCTGGTTGATCAATATTGATGGTAACTTCACATACCTTTTAGGATACAACACGTTCGGGTTCTATAGCAGGCTACAGAGATTTTGCTCGTACATATTTCTCCGCTGTACTTTTACCAGCGAGCGAGAGCGAATTTTGACAGCAATTACAGTTTGTATAATGATCTCACGGCTTCACGGAAATGCAATCTACTCGATCATAGACGGGCGACCATTGTGTAGATGGTAGAATACGACTCTTAAATTATAACGGTGTTCTGTTCTGAAGCCCCGAATACTGCAATTTAAGTATTTAACTTTGCCGTTTATTTCAAAGTTGCGTCTATTTAAATGTGGCCTGTAATGGTGGAGAGTACTTGCCTTTTGAGTAGAAGATCTTATGTTCCAAACTCTACAGTGCGAGCTCGGTGTTTCTCCTGCATCGTTGGATAAAGGAAGAATCTGTCATATGCTTCATCAGGTTTAGGAAATGGGTACTAAAGCTCGTTCTGGGTAACAACAGAATCCTTTACACGGCACTTGAAAATTCACTGTATGTTTTGACATGTGTCACTTTAACGAAATTAAAATAGCCTTTAAAGCAAATAAGAATTAAGTGGGTGGGGTTTATTTACTTTCTTTCTCTAGAGAGGTTTATTAATACAAAATGAAATAGCCTTTAAAGCGAATAAGACGTGGTGGGTGTGGTTTATGTACTCTCTTTCTCTTGATACATTCAGCACTTTGCACTTACATTGAAACACAAACAAGTCGTAATTAGGCGTATTGAGCTTCTAATTACAGAAAGTGGTAGCAGTTTCTAGAGTGAACATGTCTTCATTCCTAATTTCTTTTGAAACATAGAGTTAATTCACTATTTTATCTATGAAAGGGATAAAGAAATTCCTCATAAGCTGTCGCAAAACTGAGGGGCAGTTAAAATCGATGATTGCGACGAAATTTCACAGATTCACCGAGCAATGCGTACATATAATTATAGTCACTCGTTATAAGTCAAAAACCCTTTTGATTATATTTGTTTGTACGAAGAGTTCTTGGCTTTGAAGCGAATTCAGAGCCAATAAAATTGCAAATCCATTTTGCTGAATTTTTAGTCACAAATGCTAATGAATTTTAAGAAAAATTTGTAATTCTTGATCCCATCAAGTACAAATACGGGTTGCGATATGTGATACAAATTTGCTCCAGCGCGGTGATGAACTTTGTCTAGCTGCATAGCAGTGCACGCCATTTGCTGTTTCTTGAGAAATACTCAATGAAATTCAATAATGTTTGAGGACGGGTAAATAGGATACTCGAACATTTGTTATCGCGACGTTAAATACGTGCATTCATTTCCTGATAATTTTAAACTCCTACTTCACGTGATGTTGGAATCTACGCAGGGCTGTTTGGACCGAGGGTCCCTCAGAGGGATATAACTATTGTTCCTTTGGAAATTAGCATTTCCAGGGGGAATATGCAAGGTTCCGAGCTGAAGGTTAGGTAAGCCTTCCTTTTCTTGAAATAGGATAGGTTTTTTGTTTTGCTATACGGGCCATCTTTTCTTGGTTCACAGCTGTCCTGTTTTCCAGCACCTGCTACTTTCTTCTTCAACTTTTCAAACTTCTTTCTCAACTTATCGTTTGTATGCACCTTATGCATATGTTCCGCGTTCCCTTAATTAAGTTCATACTAAATTGTGCCGTCATTCTACCTCTTTTTGGAACGCTTTTGTTGCCGTTAGGACGTGTATATAAATAAATTTTTCTAGCATCTAATCTATTGATCGAAAATGATTGGAATGATTTTCAATGAGACGGACGCAAGAGAACAAAATTGTAATTCAAGATGTGAAAGAAGTACACACAGTTAAAGGCCGACAATTATGTACATTAAAGCGGAAGTAAAAACGGTGTCAATTTGAAGTAGAAGTTATGTAGTCAAACATACGTTCGTGTACATGAACACCCATTACATTTAGATAGTCAACTGAAAAATACCCAAACTTCGAGCATGGTGAGATACTCCTCAATCGTGTGAAGAGGGCGCCAGAAGCCCCCTTTTGAAGCGATTCACGTCGACTAAGCAAACACACTACGCAAAGTCGACCTAGAATAACTTACGCGGCTAGATAAATCTAGAAAATCTGTCTCCTGGTCGCTTGGGACTTGCAGGAAATTTGGAAGTGAGACATGAAGCGCGACGGTCAGAAGAGGAGGGAGCTGGGGGGGGGGAGCTGTGGGATGAAGAGGCTTGCTTGTGACATGTCACAGCGGGTGAGGAGGAGTATAGGGAGCCGTCAGGGAGCAGGGGGAGCGCAGGGGAGCGAGAGAGGGAGGGGGGAGTGTGCAACGGGCAGCACTCGCTAAAGTTGCTGATTGTTTCAGTCTCGATCGATAGCGCTGTATGTGAAGTGGCACCACTTCCCATACATCAGCCACCGACCAATGGCAGCCACCCATCACTCCTAAGTCCCGCCCCTTCCCCTCTGATCTCCGGCCAATGAGAGGCTACCCTCGGCCACACGCCGGCCACTATAGGTTAAGCTCTACCAGAGATCACCAGTCAGTCGACCAATCAAATTACTCCAAAGTCATAAAATCAACGTCAAGCGTCAGCCATTGGTGCAAAAGAACTCAAAATGAGGAATTTTAGAGGGTCTTGATTTCGTATGATGTTGAAACGACACTTGCGATGGTTGACTTGGCGTGTGGGCGTGGTCAACCAAAGTCAAGTGGAGGGCCAAACACGCAACCTTTGACACGACATAGTCGCCACTGGCTCTCCAGCCACCTTGCGGACTGAACGCGATACCCTCTGTGTGCTGCTGCCGTGAATCTTTGTTCCAACGCACCCACAGTGTTCTCATAGTACCCTCTTGTGACCGGCGTAGCAGCGGGTCTATCTCTCTATCTTAAAAAAGTGCATCGCGTTGTTTGAGTAGATTCACCGCGTCACTTGTAACTGTCAACCTCCTCCTTACTGCTGTATCCAACCCTGAAGATCTTCAGTGTGTTGTTGAGGTTTGTGTCCGTGATACGACTGGAGTGAGGAATTTTTTCGTGAGGTCCGAGAGAAAAAAACATCTTTTCTCAACTCTGAGTGCTTTATACAGCTTTCCCTGTAGCCTGCTGGAGAAAAATCGTCGTTTAATTGGACTCAGCGTTGTACGAGCATCATTGCGACACTCATATTTAAAACAGCTACATTGTTGTTTTTTCCGCTCCTGAAAATGTAAAATTTCTCAAAAGGATAAGTAAGAATTTTATTTTTACTAGGTTTAATTTTTGTGTAAAAACTGACAAAATGAACGCCTAATGCGGACAACTGTGCGAAACTTGCAAACTAAGACAAGTTTGAATTATTTGAGATACATAACATTCATTCTCCGAAGGGACAACGTGCTGTTCTTATTGAAGATACTGTCGGTTGCCCAGATTTTGCCATTTCTTCATCGAGTTAATTATGTTATAAAATTTCAATTCCAATTCCGAATAGAGAAAAAGCCTTCGTCGCCGAGATTACGCCTTTATTTGAACTCAAGTGGAAATAGAACGAAGCATGAAAGTGTGGTGACGCTGAAAAACTTGTGCTGATATTATGAAATTCGCTTCTTTATAATGTGATCTAATGAGAACAGTACCTGAGAATAAAGTGATCAAACGCTCGTAAACAGGGAGGTGAATAACTTGTGTTTATGCTCATTTCCATGTTTGAAAGTTTAAATATATTTCCAGGAGTACCACCGGAATTATTGAGAAATTGTGATTTTTGTTATCACAACACATCGCTGAAGACAGAAACCAATTCTCAACCGAGCTGACACGGCATCGCCCAGAGATACTCTTTTACTGTGGTTTTGAACTTGTTTTTGCATTGTTCATAGTACTAATTAAGATGACATGAAGTTTGTGAACTATTTTCCTCTGTACCAACGTCGTCAGTGAGAAGTTTATTGAACTGAATTGCGGGTGCGAATTTTTTTACAATGAAAAACGCATGAAAACATCTAAGCATTCCCATTAAAATAAAATTTTCGATTAACAGTTCTACGCGCTTCATTTACACAGAAGCATCCCACACAGGTAACCTCAAAGCTAAATTTACTCTGGAAAAAACACAAAATTTTACCCAGCCATTGTGCGTTACAAAAGCAACACTCGGTGGTACTGAGCGTGTGGGACAGTGACGTCATCGACCGCGCCGTGACGTAGCAACATGGCGTCGTCTCCGGCACCAGCGGCCCCCGCTACCGGTACGTCCAGTGTTCTATCAATACACTATACTAGTGTACACGGCCCCTCCAAAATGATGGTTTTCATAAATAAGTCTCAAGAAGTGGATGACAAAACAAATATACCCATCCTAATAGTGCCCATGATTGAAATATTCATGTACTTGTGCACTGGTGAAACACGTATCATCCTTCTAATCATAGAAGCGGACACCAAACAAACATATCTAACCAAATAATACCCGTTGTATGTTTATATATATATATGTATTTATTTGTATATTTGTTTGGTGTCTGCATCTTCCATTTCTCTGTTCCGCTCATGAGGATAGTTATAATGACCGTATCTGTGATACGAGTTTCACCAGTGCACATATACAAGAATATTTTTTATCACGGGTACTGTTAGGATGGACATATTTGTCTGTCATTCACATCTCAAAAATTTGTTTATGAAAGGGATTGAATCCCGTCGTTTTTGATGGGCTGTGCACACTAGTAAATAAACAAATACCGGGAGTATTATTATAAATAAGATAATAAACCACCAGGTGTCTCCTTAAATTTTTTTAATGGATGAATAAATTGATTTATTTTTTGTGCGTAATTTCTCCAATGTTATTGCAATAAGAATCGCATTGAAAACGTTATATTGGATGGTCCGTCTTTCTTTAACGCTTTCAAAGGATGCATAATGACCGTATCTGTGGTATGAGTTTCACCAGCGCACACGTAGAAGAATATTTTAGTCGCGGGTACTAAAGAAAGCTTCCTGTTTCGTTTTATAAGTAGGATGGATATATTTGTTTGACATCCACATCTTGAGACTTATTGAAGGAAACTATGGAATCCTTCATTTTTGGCGGTTTATGTACGCTAGTTCGTTACAATGTTGTTGTTACTCATACAGACAAACAAACAACGGCATCTACGGATGCTTTATTTCCAATCAAGCCTAATACATATCACCTCGTACATTGGATTTTCAAATGCCTTATAACTAACGCCAGGACGCCATGACGCTTTCCCCCGGTCAAGACCGCGCGGTACCCATTTCAGACACCTGGGTAGAGTGGGGTATTGTGCTTGGAATTTTCCCCCTATACCCAACAGAGAAAATCGCCACCAGTGCCGGGACTCGTACCCGCGTTTCCCGCACTCAGTCTTGCTTAATATGACACTTGTGTCTGCGTTTTTATTGTCGTGCTAATTTTGTGGATAACGCATTTTTTCTTTCTTTCTATAAAAGCTTCTTTAGGTATTTTACACTATTGCTACATCTCTTTCTTGCAACTGAGCACCGAATTCATCAAAGGTAAAATCAATGACCTGCAGATGAAAATCGAGCTCCTTTAAGTGTATTTGAAGGTTTTCACAGTGTTAGCAGTATCCCGTAATAGCGATTAATTCAAGGTTCTCAATATGAAAATCAGTGATTTATACTGTGGATGAAAATCGAGTTCTCAAAATGGCTCTCAAGTTCCTCGATCAAACGATAAATAAAATTATTTAAAATTTATAATATTTCAAGTTAAAAGTTCATCAAGTTCCACAACTTTATTGATGTAAATATAAAGTAATAACCCTTCGATTCATAAGCATGAAATGAATTTACTGCAAATGTACATGAAATTAACTATGGGTGTGCATATATATAATTTTAAATCAATATGTATGCATATGAATAAACGTAAATGTATCTTATAAACATGTTCATTGGAAAAACAATCAGCAAAATGTTACTATAAACCTAATGACCCCATTCGGTTTGAAGGTATTACATTTTTTCTAGATATGTACCACGCAAATTTTACCAACTTTAATATTCATGTTAAATCTAAAAAAATATATTTTCAATACCAATGCTCTACTTAGTAGTAGCTAGTGAGAATCAAAAGCAAGCCCCTGAAAAGAGTATTCAAGTATGAGTCAATATTCTTTGAAAGAAATGAAATATCTAATTTTTATTCTCGAGTACCCATCTATGCAATTGATACATTTCTGTATTAAAGCCAGTGACTGAGTATTTCCTTTGCATCATCTTCTATCTGGTTACCACCTGATGATATTTTTGTCATCTGTTTGAACAACTTATTAACCCAGTCCGATTAATTTTAGAAATATGTAGCTTCTTGACCGAGTAATTCCAAGTTTCTTCTCCGCTCTTCCGTTTTAAACGCCGCTGGTTGTCGTTCTATGTTCAATATGTTTTCTGTTTCCTTTCTTAACGTGCATTTGACGGAACTTTTGACCACACTCCAAGCCAATTAAGTTGGGGTCAGTAAAGAAAATTGCACTCGCCGAGAATCAAGACGTGTGGATGCTGTTGAAGAACATTTTCCAATATACAAAGAGCGAGCGCCTTATCAGTAATAAAAGTAAGATTTTCAATACCTTGCTTATCGCAAGCTTGACCTAAATTTCCAAGCCACTTGTGAATACAAGTTTTTGGGACTTATATCTACCTCAACGAGTGTAACACATAACACTGCTGGCGGAGAAGGCAGCAATTCAGTACAGATTTGCTTGAAGGTAGTAAAATTGTTGCACTTGTCCCAGCCTTGAAGTTTAATTCTCAACTCTTGCATGCAGTGGCGATTGAAGTTTATTTTATTTGTTCGGATGAGCATCCTACGAGTGCATCTTGCATCAAAAATTTGGCACCGTACAATGATTTCTTTATCTACTTTCTTGGTTATTCATGTTATTAATTTCAGTTCTTGCGCTTTTGATGGCGAACAATTCTACATCCAGCAAAATTCTTAATTATGCAGCCACATGCTCTTGGACAAAAGGTATTTGGCAAGTGTAATTCTGCTGTTACAATGTGGTTGAAGGATTCGCTACAATAGCAGTAACCATTTTCTTTTTCATGTTCTCATGCAGTCTTACAGATTTACTGCCACTTATCTTCATGGGAACACGTCTGTTCTTATCCAATCATTCACAGGCATTTTTGTGTTCACTCTTGAAGCTTTCATAATTGCCTTACAATCATCCCTATAGTATCAGAGGCTTGGAAAGTGATTTACCCATCATTTTTACTGGTCTAGTAAATAAATTCGAAAATGTTTTTGATTATAAAATGTTCTTCAAAAATGAAAACAGTAAAAACTTCTGACGTGCATACTTCATTGGTGCATCGTACACAACGTATTCAGAGATTGAAGAGGCATAAATGTGCTTCACATATTTTTATTTTTATTTATAAATAAATTACTCGGATCATAATCAATTTGGTCATGGGTTTTCTGAGGCCCTTAGATTGATGTTCTCGATTTTAAATCAGAAGACAGTGATTTTTCCTTTCACGAAAAAATTTTCTTTATAGAAACTTGAGGAGTCGGATTTTTTGTTGAAGTTAATTCATGTTCACTTTAAAGAGCGCTTGAATTTTGGTTGATGGAATTAAACATGGCAAAGACATTGGGTTTCCACTATAGTCTTATTTGTTTTACATCATAAATCGTGCCAGCTTAATTATTGTACCTGTCTGACGTTTCAGTTTTATTTCAAAGATGTATAACTTATAAACACTCGTCATGAATATATGGAATCTGAAACACTAAAGGTAAATATAATTTTACAGGTAAGAATGTTTTGCACTGTTTCTAGCAATGAATCGAATTAAGCTTTATTAAAAAAAATACTTCAATGGAATAGTCAGCGTCGTTTAGAAGAACGCACTGTCAATTAAATTGATTCAATCACGCTTTTTAAACAGCAATGACTGAGGCATATTTTTTGAGATTCAACGTTTCCCTAGGTAACTCTATTTTTCTTGTGCGCATTGTGCATCGCCCTGGGGATGTTCCGTGTACCAATTACTCTTGGTGCGGACTCCATGCATCCTGTGGTAGTCATATATGGTTTATTATTAAATTAATACTTTTCGCGCACGGCAGCTTTTCCGTCCCGTCTTATAACAATGAGGTGATACTTTTAAAAAATGATACTTTTAAAATTACATTTCCGCGGGATTTGGTTTAAGCATAATTCCGCAAGAACATTTATGTTCGTATTCTGCACGCAAAAACACTGCAGTGACATAATAGAAACGATACGTAAAAGCATCATCATTCGAGAACATTTATTAAAAAAAATTGTTTGTCCTATATTTCATGTTTTCAACACTTGTGTAATTTTAGGTGAATGACTTGACTGAGATGATCGAAAGGTTAGTCAAACGTGACAGTGAATTGAAATTAAGCGGTTATTTAACTCTAATAAATAACATTCAAATACTACATAAGTATTAACATAAACATAGCAGTTCAACATAAATTCGTCAATTCTAAAGTATTCAGTTCTTTTCAGTGTATTCAGAAGTTTAAAATGTGATTCTAATGTATGCACGTATTCGCACTTGGAAATTAATTCTTTTTCAAACATCGAATATACCATCCAATCGCAGTAGGAAAAATCTATATTTTTTCGTATGCTGAATTTAACGACTTTTCGCAAATACTGTAAGTGTAAAAATACATGGATTTATAGGATAACGGTTTGAGTGAATTTTATAATACTGCATATTAGTATTCTTCGGCGTAATCCACCATAATCTATACTATAATAAGAGCCGCGTCCGTCCGTCTCTCTGTCTGTTCGAAGCCAGCCTGCAGTGTGTGATGAGCGTATCTGTGATACAAGCTCCGGTCCTATATATTTTGACGGGCCGTGTTCACGCGGCCTTATCAACTCTCGAGAGGTTGTATTTTATAATTTCTTACGGCCATTCTCTCATTTCGTCCTCTTTATTATTTCAAATAAAGGTGGGTGGACTAGTTATTTTATAATTAGACGAGACTACTCGTGTCATCCCTATTAAAAATTAAGGAAGTAGCATGGTTGATTAAAGGAGACAGCGGTGAATTAAAGGAGTATTAAGCGAACCGAGGCCTCTTCCCTTCTGACACTTCCAGGGCGCGACTCATAAGCGCGATGCGAGCAAGTTCTCCCATGTTGCTACCAGACGCCACCTGTGCAGATGGCCTCTAGGTGAGATGCCTGCCATCTTTCTCGAGAGAAATGACGGTTGCCATCTTTCGCGTCAGTTTTGAAGTTGGTGTTGTGCGTGACAGATGTCTGGATCGTGTCTCTATTATTTAAAACGTTTCAAGTAGTGTTAGAGTGTATATCAGTGCGAGTGTGTATTACGTGAGAGTGTATAGTACGTGAGGGTGTCAGAAGAAACAAGAGATGGAAGAGACGTAGAATGCTGGTCTGTAGAGGCATTATTTCAAGAGCATGAACATAGCAAGGACCCCACTGCTAGTTTCACCACCTCGGTCAATTGATATTTTAGACGATTCATCGTTGTGTTGGGGCTGGTAGTGAAGGTAAAACCTCAAGGCGAGCAATGTAAAAACAACAAAATGTGGAAACCAAACCTGAATTTTCCCTCGTCAGTCTTCAGCAACCTTTGAATTGAAGGACGTTCTTGAAGGTAATCAACGATGTGTTCAGATACATATTTGTGTGTGTGTGTGTGTGTGTAGGGGGGGGGGGGGGAGGTTGTGTATGGGTGTGGGGGTGTGGGGAGGGTTTGTGTGTGGGGATAGGTGGGGAAGTGTGTGTATATGAATAGCCGGTGTAATTAAGCTCGGGCAAGGTAAAGTCAATTTATTTTCCTTTCTAATTTTAGGAATGAAAGATGAAAAATCTGTTAGACGATTGTTTTTGTTATATATAGCTACGAGTATATTCTTCTAACGACCCTAGGGTATTGTTGCTATATTCTTTTCAAGATACATTTATATTGTTCCCTGCAGGCTTTCGCCTCCAAGGCTGCGTAAAGCTGATTTCCCATTATTGCACATTCAACCGTTGACGCTTCTCAACCAAATATAGCCAGTTGCCCATTAATTACCTTAGTCATTGCGTTGCGAAAACTTCAAGCATAAGTTATACGTCACAAACATGTCCCATTAATGTCAGCTTAATAATGAACACGCACCCTTGAAATTTTCTGCAAGTGAGTAGGGATGTATTTAATTTACATACTCTGGTACATTTTTATTGTGCTATCAACCGTGTTTGCTTATGGTGAATTGATTAATCGCGCAAGAACTAAGGTAATTCAAGGGTAAACTGGTTATAATCGGTTTAAGCAGTGTGACGGTTGGAGAGTGTGACTAATGGGAAATCAGCTGTGCGCAGCCGTTTTTTTTAAATTAAATTAAGAGGTGGCCATCCTGGGCCTCTCATGATTCTCCGATGGTGAATAGGAGAAACTGGTCGCGCCTTGGGAGCGCGACGGTAGTGCTCCATGCTGAGCCATGCGTGGCCACCGGTTGGGACAGAGGCGCAGGCGCGCCTATAAAGTGGACACTTCGAAGTTGCCTCATAGGAGACGCATGGATGAAACAACCATGCATATTTGGGAGCGCTCCCAAGAATCACCGATGCCACTCCTATAATTTTTAATAGGGATGTTGAGACTGGTTGTGTTTTTTAACTGTTTTTTATCCTGAAATTTGTTTTTGGTCTCACTTTAAACTCAGGTGCGACTAATGCATTACATATCGGAAGTATTTTTTTTTTCTTCAAGTAAATAACTGGAAAAACAATGGCAAATAATGTTTGCGAACTGAACATTGTAGCAAACCGTGTCCTCAATAGAACGTATGAGGTTTACATGATTATTTCCTTGACTAAAGTAAAATTTTAAGTTACACAAAGACTACGAATTTTTTCGTTATGAAGACGGAGTCTACTCTCTCCCTATCTTATTTCTGAAGGCTTGGAGTTGAATTTTGCCCTTTGATATAACTGAAACCAAAGAATAGACGACGACATCTATACAACCAAGCATACACACAAGCGTACAACCAAACTCGATTATGAGAGTTTCTTAAATAATTCAATTTCAAAGAAAAAGCGTACCATTGCAAGTGGAAGAGAGAATTAAGGTCCTGCCGTGCCAAATCTTGGATCAAACGGAAGCTCCTTACGTGCATGTATTTGAAATATATACATATTCATGTACGAGTACATGCGACTATTAAAAGGCACATTAAATCGAAAGTAGTAAGGAGGAAATTAGTTTTATAAGCAACTCCACGCGGGTAGCCCAGTTTAGTACAGAACGCCTAGGCCGTGATGAGGAGGAAACTAGTTTTATAGAAACTCGACCCTAGGAGTCACGGGTAGCCTAGTTTAATGCAGAACTTCGCTGCCGTACTGAGGAAACAAAGGAGGAAACTAGTTTTATAATCAACTCAGCCCCCGTAGGTTGCGGGTACCCTATTTTAATGCAGAAAAAAGTTGGCCATGATGACGCGCTTGCAGCTATGATGCCCATCGTGCACTTGGAGCTTCGAGCGTGTGTATTCTCACACGTGGGGGATAAGATATTCAATTTAGCATAAATGATGAATTCTGAGTTTATTTATAAAAGGCTAAAATGATAGTAAACATTCACCAGTACTCACAGCTATAAATAAAACGTAAAATAAGCTGCAAATAAATTATAGCGTTTAATATATAGTTCTTGTACTCGTGGCAACGATGCTGGGAGAACTTGAACGACCTGGGAAATGAATTTATATCGCAGTATTAAGTATTGCGTTACGTAATAAATGAACAGTATTAAAAATTCACGACAAATGTAAACATTCGCATTTTACAACCTGACTCACCTCTTGTGCCGCTCAAAGTGTTGTTTAACCGAAAGCTTCGCTTCTCATGGAAGCAATACTAAAGTATTCGGTGATTGTATTGATTTTCAAGAAGAATTCAAACATGATTTCAACCGGAGGAAAGATACGGATCTGAGGCCTTCCTGCGCAATCTGATTAATTTGTTTTGCGGTAACGTGAATTGTTCGTAAACATCGTGAATTCAAGAATACAAGTTCAGAGTGCGCAAAATTTTAGGGGAACCTTCATGTTGAAGTCATTTATTTGAGAAACAGTTACTGGAACAGTCTAATGGAAGAATAATACTTTAATAAATTCCTATTACAAGGATAGTATTTTGTTTCAACTAAAACTTCAATTTATATTTATATTTCGGTCATTCGATGGCTTGTTAATGGAAGGATAAAGTTACGAAAAAATACGCCTCGTATTTTACACGTCCATAATTTGAACATAAGTTCATGTTTTACCGTAACCTATTTTAACTCGTTAATCGCCATGTGAGCCACCGGTGGTACACGGAGGGGATTTCCCAAATACTACTGACCGATCAGTAGTCACTCACTAAATTTTCATAAATACTTAATCAGTGCTAAATGAAGGCGCGATCGAGTTGATGTTTGTTTTTTTCAAAATTGCTTTCTAAAATTGATGCTAGATTTGAGTTGAATTCTGAACTTTAGTTTAACCCATGGCGGTTAATGTGTTTACATCAGGGAATGATGGTAAACTTCGATTGCATTTGCCATGATGCAGTGTACGGTATTCAACGCGAACCTCCGCTAGTCTAACATTAAAGTTTAGCAAATTTTTTGATCGGCAACTTTCTCGACCAAGTAAGTCATTCATGTTATGGGTACGTTGGTAAATTTAAAGATATAGCGACTATAATGCCGCTCAGCTGATGATGCTGTTAAAGGCCAAATTGTTTTCAAAGTTTATAAGTAGCATCTGTTTAGTTTTTAAATTGTAACGTTTCATGTCGATATACAAGCCTGTCACAAATACATAAACTCTAATTTTATATGATACATCAATGTTTCACTGACACACTCCTTCTTTCAACAATAGAAATCGCAAGCAAGTAATTCATTTCATTACTGAGTTGTTAACATTTAATGTTTCCATTCGAGCATTTGTTGCCTTCCTTTTCATGTTATGTCTTCTCGTTGTTAGAGTAAACAAATCTGTAGAAAAATTAGGTCATGTTCTGTCTGTATCATCATCTAGAACTGGAGTTCCCAACCTGGGGTGTTCGCACCCTCTGGGGGTGCGAGACAATATTCCAGGGGGTGCGAGAAAAGTCCAGCTTAATAATAGGATATTGGCGATTTGTTGGCATTTTTACTTGAGGGGATGCGAGGGTCGAATAAAATTTCTCTAGGGGTGCAGGGCGAAAAAAAGGTTGGGAGCCCCCTGCGTTAGAAGGATAACTATTCAGTTTACCGAGCGTTAGATTTGAGTGCGTCGATT
The DNA here is from genome assembly GCA_030386875.1 of Morinoia aosen. NCBI lineage: Eukaryota > Metazoa > Arthropoda > Malacostraca > Amphipoda > Talitridae > Morinoia > Morinoia aosen. The sequence goes on from CM059558.1 coordinate 25,211,409, forward strand.
CTTTACAACCTGCACAATTGGAATCCCGTCTGGCAGTTCTATTACAGTGTTAAGTGTGGGTGTAGCCCACACATGGACTATTGAACTTCAATTGATCGCAGATCCCTCTCTTTTAAGTTTGAGTTCTGGAAAGTACAGCAGCTTGAAGTTGTGATATTTTTCGTTATTATAGCGAATTTTTGTACGTGTGATTTGAATTTTATCAGAACATGCCGAGCAGTTTGTTCGAACGGCAGTGCGCCTCGCAACTTTAAAAACTGTGCCGCTAGTCACCCGTCTGTATAGTTACCCCATGGTGAATTATGATATTAAATGTGTTATTTTTTATCGTACTCTGATATGTGTGTAAGGCAGAGATTTTCCGATAATTGCCTGACAGAGGTGCAGAAAATGAAATGTTTGTTTCAACTCGGCGCTCCCATTCGTGATTAGCATGCAGTCTTTTTTGCACGCGTGTTAGCGTCAAATGCGAATACGATCGTCCGAGCCACATGTAAGTTTCCTGCATTCTTTTATTATACTCGCACTGTTCAGAAAAACCTCACAGATACCCGATAGTGCCACACACTGACGTTGGGGCACTTGATCCAAAGGACGAGCAAGGTGCGGATCATTGCGACCTATTGAGAATCGTGCTCTAGATGACACCGCTCACAGACGCTACCATTTGACTTGAACTTGTTAGACGTGTCAGCGGGAGCCCTGAGAGAGGTGACAAGTTACAGGCTTGATTACAATCTGCTTCTTGTTCACGCCAACGAGCCTCGTTTACATTGATTCAGGTGACACGTGACTCAGCAAATGCTGTATGCGAACGCTTCATAGACGTGCGCTGTTGGAGCGCAAGTGGGCTATACAGGTACTGTGTGAATGAGTCAAAGAGCGTCAGCGGCTGCGCGAAGGAATATTTTGCTGCTCTCAGCTGTATTTGGTCTCTCATAACTGCGTATTCAATTCTGCCCTTCACTTACAAATCTTGTTCGTGAGAGTTTGTTTAGTTTTCGAGGTATAAACATGTGAGCGTGATCGGTTACTGATCAACCTCATTCAAAATTGGGATGGACTTTAGCTGGGCTGAACTTGTGCGTGTAAAATGAGTTGATATCATGACTCAATGAAGTTTTTAGTTCTGAAGAGTCTTTGAATCTAAACTTACTTTCCTCTTTAGTAGGGGTTAAACTTGAAGGGTGTATCGAGCACGTATCATAGGGTTCATTTTTATCTATAGTATGTCTCATTAGCGGTACTAACCGTAGAAACACAATTAATTATACAGCAAAATTCGGGATGTGTCATATTCGCCACACCATGCAGTGAAGGGTTAAACATGTGCGCTGTGGAGTGGCGCGACTTAGTCATGTGAACAATGCGGGCTGGCTGGCACTCGGAACTAAGGGTGCACATAATCCTTCGCTAACTTTGATACAGTGAGGACACCTTACTCCGTTTTTCAGGTTGACTCTGATGAATGAATGGTTTTGCTCAGAAAGCAGTTTCCATTTTAAAGCAGCTGCAAAAGAGAAACTTTGCAAAACTGCATGTGTGCATTAATATCCACAGTTTTCGCGTCGTATTTGATCTGTTACGCCTAGCAAATGGAACACATTCACAATTCATTTTCCATGCTACGAAAGAAAAAAAACCCGAAATTACTTTGAAATTTAACTTAATTGCCCGGGTGACCCTCTTCGAGGAAATTGTTTCTTGAAATCTGTTACTTCTAGCAGAAGTATTTCTTTTCAGATGTTTTATTTAAACAAAGTTTTCTTAGGGTATGGATGTAATTAATGGAATGCTATCCCAGTCGTTTTTCATCGCGAATGTTGAGATTCATACTTAAATTAATTTTCATTTATACCTACAATGAAATATTCTGACAACTTATAAAACATCACTGAGTAGCCTATGCAAAAGAAGAGTTGGTTCCTTACAGAAAAAGACGTGTCTCACTCCTTTTGCTCGATCGAGAGATTTCTCCATATGTTTTATATGTAAACGTCTGAATGATCATTTTAGTAAAGTTTATTGTAGCATAGATGAGCTAACTACGAGCACCTATACTCGAGCTCACCGAGCATGACTTAGTATCAACATCGAACCTGGTTGCGTGTGTTAGCATTATCAAATTGATGTAACCCTTCTTCATGATTTTGCTGAGCGAGTCAGAGTCTTTTAGCAGTCTGTTGAGTAGTATTGACATCATGTCATACTCGACGATAGTAGTTGCAGGAGAATGAGAAGTTTAAGAGGTGATGTTTTTTATTCAGTTTTCCGGAAGATGGACCAAAACAAAACGCTCATTTTTCCGCGTTAAGACGGGAATGCAAAAGCCTTTGTAATACTGCATTCTTACTCATTTTTGAATTATAACTTCTCTAGCGCTGGAACAGTTGCGAGCACTATTTGTGGTCGGACAGACTCTGTTTTGCTTCCATGGTGCCACTCGTGAAGAAACTGTTCACGTTGTTTAGTATAAATGCGAGAGCTATAGATTGGTGTATCCGCCCGCTGCTCTGAGGGAATGACAAAAGCTCTTCCTGAGGTATGTGGTTTGACTGGTGACGTATACGATCGAAAAAATAACTCATTTTCCCATTGGCTCTTTCTCTTTTGACGTAGTTTATTTGATGCACTTCGAATATACTCTTCTAAGTCGAGCAAAATTCGCTTAGACATCGAACGGTTAGTGTTTTATATTGACTACACTTTTTAAAATCAATTTCTAATTTTCACATCAAGTAATATTTTACATCTAATAATTCATATCTTTTTGTAGAGTTGTCAAGTCCAGCAAAGTTAATGGATAAAAATCACTCAGAGGTGAGAAGTAGAGTTAAGTAGAGCACAAGGACAATTGTATATATTTTTTTATATTCACTTGAAGAGTGGTACAATCGAGAAGAATAGAGCTACTTCGTAAAAACTCTTGTTTCTGAGTTTCAGAATTATTTTAGTCTTCATGGTATTCTTCTTCAACGAGCTTTAACCCTGATCAGCATTTTCCATTTTCGTCAATGAAAATGAAATTGAAGCGGGAATAAAATTAAAAAATAAACAAATGGGGATTTTCACCTTTTGATTGGGATTTTCACCATCTAGTCGTAAATAAGTCGAGTTGTTTCTCTTAATGACAAGTTGCTACATAATTGACGTAAGACTTTGAGGATTAATTACCACTCGTTTTAAAACTGTCTGTATACCTCAGCAAGCCTCTTTTAAATTGTCATTGCACGTGTGATTTTACTTGAACAACTAAAGGAATTTATTCACCACAAGTGATACATCGAGAAGATTTTTATATAGAGTACTATGATGAACTCTGAGGAGCAATTTTGAGAGAGTTGAGGATGATACCCTGGAAAAGGGTTTTTATAATATTAGACATACACGTTGCTATTATATCAGCTATAACCTTAAGAACTTTAGCCGAGAACGTCTTTAATCAACTTGATTTATTTTTCAAGTTCTTTATGCACGTAATTACATCGGAGGGATTAGTGGGCGTGAAAAGAAAGACTTAAGTTCACGGACATCTTCTATGTATTTCAAGTGGTTTGCAGGTGCACAAACACTATCAGCTATATTTTTCCCTATGTTTACAAAAAAGTTGTTAAAGACTGTTGCAATACATTTTTTCTCGTGATATCTTATATTTTCTTGAACAATGGACTCAATTGTTTTCGAAACATTATTATTCGGTTTATAGCATGAATTGAGCAGGCGCAAAGAATTTTTAATATCAGTTATGTATTCAGTAAATTTGCGCGTTAGGTAGTTTTGTTTGATGTTCGTATTTGATTTGTCACATGATTCCTGAATCTCTAATGCGTTTCTTTATGTATTCGTCTTTCGTATAGTATGGCTAGGTACACTTGACGTTTATTGATACTGATCACGATACCTTCAGTAATCCAGGGCTTTTGTCTATTTTTCGGAGTAATTGTGCGGGTGATTATTGGACAACACTGATTGTATGCGGTCGTTATAATTTCAGTTAAATTTAGTATTGCTTTATCAATGTTAATCGCATTATTGTCCTATGGAAAGATATCTAATGATGGCATTAATTTTTATAGAACAGTTCACATTGTTGAGCTCAAGATTAAGTGGGCATTTTCTTTGAATAAAATAGATGTTTCGTTTTTTATGGATAATTTTGTGTAAACTGTGTCTTTTTATCTTCTATTTCCTTTTTCATTTTTAACATTGTTTCATAATTTTTTTCACTCTCGCTGGTTCTCTGCGCAGGGTGTGAGAAGACACCTAGTGCGTATGTTCCAGATTTTCTTAATGCCATACCAAATAGTGTCTTCCTCCTTTCCATCTCTAAAACACTTTTATTGTGGTTGGGGAGGCTTGAAATAACTTATAATATAATCTAGTTTGGCTTTAAGCCCCATTGAATTTTTTTGCTGCTCAATATTTATTTTATTTGCAATTCTATATTGTTTTCATCCGGAATAGTAGAATTTAGAAAGCAATAAGTATTCATCCGACTAATGAAGTAGATTCAACAGTATAACTGACCGAAGATTACAATTGGAAGAGGTTATGCGACAGATTTTTGAGGAACTTCATCTCCGGTAGTTCCGATCTTACATCATTGATGCTGGTTCGTCCGGTTTAATTTTATCGTTCATTTTAAACTCTTCTAATATTGCAACGGTGGAGTTTGAAGAGAAATTAGCTATTATCCACGTCAGTAAGCGAACAATGGAAGTTGCCCGGGTAATTTTATGGATCCAGTACTTTGGCAGTTAACGAAATTGTTTGTGCAATCAGAGATATTCTTAGGCGAGTAGATATTCTTAGGCGCAAAGACGAAAGAGTCAATTTTTTGGAAATGAACCATGCAATTTTAGCGGTAAATTGATCACAAGTGGAGATTTTAGCTATATGTCTGCTATGGGGGCAAAGAAGAAGTTAAAGACGGTTCCTAAACATTTTACTTCGTGCATCTGTACCGAGCCATTTGTGCACGTCGTCTCCGAAAAATGAACTCAAAGCGGCGATGCAATCAACAGCTTCACGGTGTTCACAGTCCCTTCATATGGCTGTGATTATTTCCTTGAGAGCGTCCAGGAAGTTTGTTTGAACGTCGATTTATAAGGTGGACCCCGACACGTCGTTTGTCGTGTGATTGGTCCATTGAGTCAGAGGGCGATCTTAAAAGCGCGCTGTCACTGACGATATGCCACACTCCTAAAGCTGATGTATGTCATGATCAACACCTGGAGCACGTGTGCCACGGCCTGCACCTGCCCGTGAAAAATACCTATTTATTCATCAGTAAGTCTCACTGCAGGGTGTAGCATGGAATGATTGTATGATGAGTTACACAAGAGGATCTTGATGCTCTTCAGTCATCGTTGTTAGTAGCACAAAACGAAAACGTTAGTTCGTTGTAGTACAGAGGAAAAGCGCATAACTGTGACTGTAAGGCGGTAGGATTTCTAGCAGCCTTGTGCTTCTTATTAATGTGTGCCTATTATTAGTATTAGTGGTATTTGATACTCAAAATATGCGTAGATTAGTTGAGCGAATGGCAGGAAATTTCTGTTGTACATCGAGCATCATGTTTGTGCACCCTTGTACAAGTCTCAAAACAACTTGTGGCATTATTATCAAAAATTACTGTCAATCGGAGAATTTTAGATATTTCAAAATCAAATAGTATTCGGTTGAATAAATTTCCACGCCACTCTTCAAGAAAAGTTAAATATAAGTGTAATCGTGTGATGGCGAAATCTTTAGCAAAAATCGTTAATCATAAATGTGGTTAATGTTCAATTGACGTGCACATCTCATGAGTCATGACAGAAGTAATGCAAGTTTTGCTAAATAAGACTCAATTTCTCTTCCTGTGATGAACATGAGTGTGGCTTAGTGACAATGAACGGTGTCTTCATGAAATTACCAAGAGTTCGGTGTATCAGTGGGAACTCGGTGTATCTTCCCGGTGTGAAAAGAAAGAACTTTTCATAGTCCTTCACTTGACCCACGCGTATGAACTGAGCAAGAGCCTGAACGAGGACAACTTCCATTGTATTCTGCCTGCCATCAATTATACGGCATTTGATAGAGAACAATGCATGACGTGAATCAACTTGAGCGTAGGAAACATTCTCCAACTCTGAGATGTGGCGGCGAACGGACTTGTTGCTGCAGCGCGCTCGCTGCAGACACACAGCCCCCTCTACAGCCCCACGTCTCCTAAAATCCGAGTCGTTTCTCCTCCGTCTCCCAGCAGTTTTAATGCTAATGAAATTTGGCAAATGGGGTGGCTGGCGGCTGGCTCCCGCGAGAGGTACGGGGCCGTCGTGTTGCTATAGACGGTCGGGCTCGTGAAGTGAGGGCCGAGTGCTCTGCTCCTCAGCTGGTCTGCTGGTGCTGCTCTCATGGTGCGCCGCAGGCTATTGGTGCTGCTCGCGTGGTGCACCGTATGGCTCGATGGTGCGATCATGGTACGCTTCTTACGATGATTGTGCGCCTTGTGGCTCTTGGTGCGATGACGGTGCGCTTGTTAATTGGCTCTTGGTACGATGATGCGCTTGAAGGCTTTTGATATACAGAGGGTTTGCTTTTACGAAAATAGTGTGCTCGACGATTTTTACTATGATGCTTGACGCTTGCTACGAGATGGTGTACTCGATGACCTTCTGAACGAAGATTGATGACCTTTGGTATTAAGACAGTAGGTGTGATGGCTCTTGGTACGGTAATGGTGCGCTTGATGATCTCTGGTACGAAGATGTTCTACTTGATGACCCTTGGTAGGATGAGAGTGTAATTAATGAATTTTGGTATCTAGATGGTGTACTTACGGGTACAAAAAGTACGTGTACATTGGGTAAAAAAGTTCGTCATTTTCAGACGGATTTTTCTGAAACTTTCCCCATAGCTGTAAAATTATGCTGCGATTATTTTTGTTTCGCGTGTTTTTTCTGTTCTTATTAAAAAATGATTTTTTTTCTGAAAAGCGAAACAATAGGGTTTACGGAAAATGCTACTCGTACAATTTTACAGTTACAGGAATGAAAAATACATCAATCGATAGGAATTTAATTGAACTACAAAAGTGTCGGGCAGTATTTAATTTTTATTTTTTTATGAAATTTTTCAAAAAATTTCAATATTTTCATACTTTTTCTTATTTTGCATATAACTTTTCTGCTAAATCGAACTTCAAAAGACTGCCCGAAGTTTTTGTAGGTCTTTTTTTAAGCCCTGTCGAATGATATGTTTGCCATTCCCGTACTTTCAAAACTGTAGGAAGAGTTCCATTCTATGCAACCATAAGTAAAGTGTACAGGAGAGCCTAAACAGCGCGATGCACTGTCCTGCCTGAAGCTCCACGTAATCCCAGTAAAATATGTTTACTGGGTTAGAATCCTTTGATTTCATACCAAAGCATACCGACCGTGAACTGTATGGCTAAATCTCACCTGCTGTACGCTCGAACCTGCCCTGCCTCGTCGTTAGGAAGCGGTGTCGGAGAGGGGTGCTTGACAACCGAGAGGGACCGTCTAAGTAGAAACTCAAGTCCATCCTGTTCCAACGGATTTTTTTTAATTTTCCCCAAAGGTGTAAAATGATGCAGCTATCTTTCTTGAACACAAATGTTTTCTTCGTAATTTCATTAGAACATGTGTTTGTTTCAAAAACCGAAAAAAAGAGTATTTTGGAAATTGTATCGCCTCCTTCAACTTGGAAGTTACTCAACTGGCAACATGTTTTTTGGATAGCTAAATGTATTATCTAAAGAAACATTGGATTGGAATTTCGATATTTTGATCCGTTGAATTTTGGGTTTTCTTCCAAAAAATGTTCTAATTTTGACATCTTATTTTTCTTATAATTTTTAAACTAAATAGTTTGTCGAAAAAATCATGCGCCAATTTTTGGCTCTTTTCAAGCTCTATCAATTGATTAAATTGTCATTTCCTTTCCCTTCAAAACTATGGGAGAAGTAGCATTTCAAGCGTTATCAAGTTCAAGTTTTCAGGAGAGCCTGACAAACTTGTCACCTGGCCGTGTAATTACGTAAGGGGCTGGTCTTTTGCAAGCTGTGACAGCCGAACTCACTACGAAGCAGTGAAGCATATCGTTAGATTCATAAAAATTCTCCATAACATGAGCTTGTGTTTGCTTACATGAGTTTACATGAGCTTAATTAGTTTGCTCTGGTACACAGATGGTGCACTTGCTGACCTTTGTACATAGATGTGGTTCTTACTAATTAGAAGGACGCACACACCTCAAATGGTATGCAGTGCCTGATCACGAAATTTTAAATATTATCTAACCTTCCATATCAATTTTCAAAAATGATACTTGTAATCTTTCATTTTTTTCTGGCAAGATAATATTTCAGATTAGATTATAGGTCAGTTTAAGCCTCCCTAACCGCTACAAAAAAAGCGTATCGAAGAGAGGAAGGAGGAAGACACCATTTAGCATGGGTATTCGAGAATGTGGAATCTATGCAGAAGGGGCATAGAAACAGTAAATTGGGAAAGAAGTTCATGAAACAAGATAAAAGTTGAAGAAGAAAGTAGTAGGTGCTGAAAAACAGGACAGCAGTGAAGCGAAAAAGGTGGTCCTTAACATAAAAAGAAACATTTTATTTCAACAAAAAGAAGGCCTACCTAACTCTCAGCTCGGGCCCGCCCTCACACATTTTCCCCATGGGAGCGCTAATTCCCATAGATACAATACTTGTATTCCCCTGACGGGAGATAATATTTCAATCCAACTCAGCATATGCTAGCAAAAATTAGTTTGCTCTAGTACGTAACTTTATATATAAATTATGCAGTTTAGGTTGGTAGTTTGGAGCTATCTAGTAACTTTGATAAGGTAGGTTGAAGCTACATCACTTGCTTTCAAAAAGATACAAAAGTGTATAGAATAGAACAGGACAGGACAAATCTAAAAAGAACAACAGGACAGAGAAGAACAGAACTATAATACGAAACTGAAAAGAGTAGAACAAAATCGAACATGTGAACCCGAACGAGTTGAGTAATTCATTCACGAGTTACTCAAGTCACATGACTACAAACGCTTATCACGCTCAGACATCATCGTAGAAACAGAAGAGAAATTATAGTTACATTCACAGTCATCACTATTCCCGCACAAACACCAGAGCATTCGCTCGTACATCAGAGCGCGGCTGTTTCACAGACATGTGTCCCCATAATTTAATCCTTTTTAGGCATTGTAGGTATAGTATATGAAATGTTTCATGTTCTTTTCTTTTGTGATACGTAAAATTTACTTCCGTATGAGGCATTGCCAAACTTATAATGAAGACAAGGATTCTGATCTTGCCTAAAGATTTGCGCATGTTTTTAATTTTTCTGTGGGAATTTCAGACTATTTTGCACTTCAGGATACTAGAGGCTTTCCCACCCAGTTTAGTCTAGAGGATTTTTGAATGTATCCTCTGTACCTGTACTCAACGCACTGCGCACGTATATAATGTTTTGATGCAGCACACTTTAGTAAAATTTTCATTCAACGCAGTTTACTTGTAAAGGAAAGTTCTACCGCAACATGTTCATTTAAAATTATTTTTCAACGCATAAAATTTGAAAAACGTGTTTCAACGCAACATACTTTCATAAAAATATTGTTTTAATACAGTACCTAACTTTTCTAACTTTTCACCCTTTCGAAATAGTCCAATTTCTTGACGTGTAAGCTGGTTCAGGAATGCTCTAGCGTTTTTGTTCGAAAATACATAAATTCATTGAAACCTACATTTCTGTCTACTTATAAAATGCAACGCTTCGACGTATCTAACGTCATTCTCAGGCTGAAAATATATATCGAATAATTTTCAGTCACATCGGAGAAACGCAAAAACTAACACTTAAGTAATTTAGACTAGATAAGCAGATCACAAAAGACGAAAGCGACTAGAAAGTGGAATCAAAAGCAGTACGCGGAAGAAATGGTTGTCTGTATCGTTTTTTTGAGGAAAATCAGTTAAAATATTTAAAAAATGCTAATTATCCAAATCCATGCCACCTTTGAGTTTTCTTTTATTTATATATATGTATATATATATATATATATATATATATAGACATATATATATATATATATATATATATATATATATATATATATATATATATATATATATATATATATATATATATAGACAATTGGTGAAGCTGCTACACATATTTCTAAGGATGTCTCTAATTTGCTTACCTACGATGACGATGAAAAAAGCGCATTCACTTTTGGCCAATCAGTCGTTTTTAACCCTACCAGATCACAGTACCAATTTCCCAGTAATTTCTGAGGCTGCTGCTATCCGGCTGTACCTTATTTTCAGTACTTTGCCTCGAACGTGAACAAAATGTGTTGTAAATTAAAAGTAATCAACCAATCGTCATGAATTTTTGTCGTTAGCCACGGCAAATGTTTACCTTTATGTGTTTGAATTACCTTTGTGTGGTTTAACGTTTAACAGTTAGGTTCAGGGCCTCAAGTCTGGAAGGGTTAACTATTCATTGCTTTCCCACTCTTCAGCCGGCCATTCTCTTTCAGTTGATCAGTTGGTAGATCATTGGGTTGCTAGGTTTATCACCGTAGTCTTCAGTACTCAGTTTTTGGTGTTTTTTTCCAAAATTTTCTTCGTTGAGTCATCGGAGAATATCATTCCTCAGTTCATGTTTATATTTTCCATCAATCAGTCATATCAGTTGTGAGAATGAACTATCCTTCTGTTGAAATTCCAACTCACCTTCAAAACGTCTATATTTTCATCCTCCATAATCATTCATCAGAGTACACCATATTTCCGTTCATAGTTTGATTATTCATTCACAGGGTGACGTCTATATTTTCATCCTCCATCAATCATTCTTCAGAGTACAACATTTTTCCGTTCATAGTTTTATTATACATACACTATCATTTTACCCATCCTTCATCGATCAGTCATCGGGATACACCATTCTTCATTCGTTATCCATACACTATCTTTTTGTTCATCCGTTCATCCTTCATCAATCAGTCATCGGAGTACACTACCCTTTTGTCCATCCTTCATCAATCAGTCATAGAAATGTACCATCCTTACATCCTTCATCAATCAGTGATCGTAATACACCATCGTTATCTGCACCTGTCCATCGTAAACTAATCAGCGGTTGGTTTGCACTGGGCGCTGAGCAGCTGCATCACAAGCTACCCTGACCGCTGTACGCGAGCCACAAACTGAAATAAAATGGCAAAACTGACCAGGTCAGTTATGTTCGAATCCGTCCTGGCGCCGCGTAATTGCTGGGCCGCGAGCCGGATTATGGAGGGTCACATCCTGCCATCAGCCCTGTGAGATTTGGTGACAGGCACCAGCTCGTTATGAGAGAACCTTTCCTGTCTTTCTGCCAGTCTTACTGCATGTCGTAGAAGTTAAAATCGTGCTGCTACTGGTTATTTTACCAGTCTTACTGTATGTCATGGAAATTAGAAACGTGCTTCTACTGATCTTACTGCATGTCATGGAAATTAGAAACGTGCTTCCACCGGTGATTCTACCGGTCTTCTGCATGTCATGAAAATTAGAATCATGCATCTATCAGTGATTCTACCGATCTAACTGCATGTCATAGAAATTAGAATCATGCATCTATCGATGATTCTACCGATCTAACTGCATGTCATAGAAATTAGAATCATGCATCTATCGATGATTCTACCGATCTAACTGCATGTCATAGAAATTAGAATCATGCATCTATCGATGATTCTACCGATCTAACTGCATGCCATAAAAGTTAGAATCATGCTTCATGCCCTCCATGGAAAACTTTTTGGTGCAATTTTTACCACTTTTGAATTAGTTCAGAAGGCTTCACACATTTTGCATATGCAGGGCTGAATTTCCTCTTGAACGTGGCGAGAAAATTCTCTCGCACCGCTGCACTACCCAGTCTGACTTATTCGCCGCCTGCGTGCATGTTCTTCGCCGCCCAAGTAATTAAATCGCTTGGGTGGCGAAAAACATGCATGCTCCGGCGAAAAAGTTTTACCGGGTACCGCTGATGATTTTGGCCAACGGCAAGCAATTCAATACGTGGGTCAGATTATCCGTGCCCTGTCTCTTCTTGATGGAGGAAGCAAGTTGGCTTTTCGTTGTTAGCGACGAGCGGACGGACGATAGTGAAGGGAGTGATCATGAGATAGAGTAGTTAAGGACTGGATTTCTTCGTCTGTTAACGCGTGATGAACTGGATTTTACTCTGTATTTTTCAGCCTGATCATCCAGTTAGTATTACCCCCCCCCCCCCCGGAGTGATACAACTGTTGTATCTATGGGAATTAGCGCTCCCAGGGAGACAATGTGAGGGCCCGAGCTAAAGGTTAGGTAGGCTTTCTTTTTGTTAAAATAACATAGGTTCTTGTTTTGTTACGGACCATCTTTTTTCGGTTCACTGCTGTCCTGTTTTTTCAGCAACTACTACTTTCTTCTTCAACTTTGATCTTGTTTCATGAACTTCTTTCTCATCTTACTGTTTCTATGCCCTTTCTGCATGGATTCTGCGTTCCCTTAACTCCATACTAAATGGTGCCTTCTTCCTTCCTCTCTTTGGATCTCGTTCGTTGAGGATAGGGAGGGTTAAACTAACTAATAATCTAATAATCTAATCTAATCCAGTTAGTACATCGAAACGTTGCTTTTTATAAATAGACAGTGATATCGAATTTTGTAGTGAGTGTTTTAATTAAGATGGTAAGGAATTTTCTTTATCTTTTAACGCGTGATGAGCTGGAAAAATTCCGTAAGGTTGAGAAATTGGAAAAGAATACCATACTATACGCAAAATGTGAATGAGTGATACTCAAAAATTTCGCCTTGATGAAAAATTTCCCGTAACTTCTCTGGTACTCTACAGTCCTCCCACTGAATTAATGATATATGAAAATAACCTCGTATTAATATCATGAAAAGGATATTTTATGGTCCTTCAGTTGTCATCGCCACGTAACATCCTAAATGGCTCCTTAGTTTTTCTGGAAAATGCAGTTACGAAACAGTAGTTCATCTAATCTTCAATCTCCGAGAGTTTTTACTAGTGTGATAAGCTAACGAACCCTACTTCTCTATTTAATCTACGTACAAACCAAAAAACATTCATCACAATTCACTACTTTCTGAGGACATAGCTTACTTCATTTTGAACCCAGTTGACGCATTTACAAATTGTAAGCCCTATACTTGAAAAGAGTTGCACTCACAAGAAATGTTAAAGACTGAATAATTCCGTACGATTTTCACTTACAAGAGAGACTTCATTCCCTCTCGAGGAATAAGAAATTGTGATTTCTGAAACGCCGAAAGAAAAGCTGACTACGGTCTCTCTCTGTTCATGATTTCATTGAAAATTCGCTATTGATAAATGAAGATTCTATACGTCCAGGGGCTCAGTTCTCAGTCCAGGAGCTCAAAACGAGAAACATTTCACAGAGTACCTTACCAACAAGCTAGAGGGTGGACCTTATTCGTCGGGATATCAATACGCGCTAAAGCAATTTGTGAGCGGGAGATGCCCCCAACGACAACCCATGATCAATTGGCTGCCCGGCAATGAGAACGCAGGACAAGCAAGCTCGATAGGTCTCTTTATCTCAGTCACCTGCTGTCAGCGAGGCAAAAACTCCTGTTAGATTGATCGAACCAAAGCGATTGTGGAGTCCATTTGCGCGAATGATTTAGCTACCACATTTACCTCTCATTCAACATTAGCAGCTTAGCGATCAGCTGCGCTACGTAGCAAACGATGCAGGTGTCACTGAAATGATCATTTGCTCTAATTAAAAGCTCCTGTGGGGTGCGATGCGAGAGGAACGAGATAGTGTGTTCAGGGCTCTGTATCGAAACTCTGGATTGCTGAGATGAATGGTTAATATTTATCAAAATTGACAGCTGTATTTCGTTATATATTATTTAATTGATTGAATTAAACTGTTGCTTGGAAAAATCAGTTCAAAACTTTGAGTTGACGGTACTTACATATGTAATAGGTTTTACAGAGGTCATCAAATAGCTAGGAAGTGAAATACTGGGTTGATTATCCGTAGAGTGGTTTTCAATAATCCATCTGCCGGAAAGCTTGATTTCACTAATCGGTATATATTTTTCAGCTCAGATGCCATCCACATCAATTAATATGAAAGAAATGCATTTGGCCATCTATTTATTTACATCATTTTAAAATGAATTTGAAACAAATGTGTTTTCATCTGTTCATTTTACCAGAATACCAGAATACCAGATAGTTGAGTTTGCAACCGTTGCTTTGGGCTCGTTCTGACCACCGCTAAGTAATACGAGTTCCACTGATTAACTGTCTCCCTTGAAGAAAAGGCTTTCACGATGAGGTTTTGTTCTAGTACTTTGAATTTGTATCTACATACCATTATGCTAGGTAACGCATGACATGACAGTATAACTTATTGGATGATTCTCACGATTAAAACGATATTTAAGTAATTATAGAACGAGCACCGAATGGAAGAGATAATGGGCTTCGCTGTATAAATTTTTTTCTGAAATTTCCATCTTAATATGCGTATTTCAAGATTTCAACATCATTATATGTCACATAATTTTCTACGTGAATGTTCCTTGTTCAGTGATATCAACGCTATTCGTTTTTACCAGAATAACTGCAAAAATGTAGCAGGAAAAAGGAAATTTTGATTTTTTCTTGTCCACTTTCAAGTGAGCACGATTACTGAAAGTGCAATGAGAGTTGTGTGTTTGTGAGCACTCTCATCGAATAGGAAGCTTGCTCACGCTTAAAGTAGGAGGCAATTAATTGTTCCGAGACGATATGCTATATCAAACTGATGTAGACAATAGAGACAATATGCTACATCAAAGACAATATGCTATGCTACATCAAAAACTGAGCGCAGTACTACTGTAGCATTGGTGTGGTGTCAGTAGCGTGATGCAGCTGTGACGTAGACGTAATGTCCCGTTTTGCCACAGTTTTCCGGCATCAGGGCCACTGCCGCGGTGAATCTGTCAGTGAACTCCAGTGAGCAGCACTGAACTGCTGGTGATCTGTTATTGCCAACATAGTGGCTTAGACAGTATGTACTGTACAAGAGAGCGTTTAGTTTTTACAGCACTGAACTGCCCATGGCCACGATCGATTCGCTGCAGTCAAAACTATTGGCGCAATCAATCAACTGCGGTGAGACATGCAGCCTTAAATGCAAAAAAACCGAAACGATAAACAGCGAAGACAACATTCCGAATTTTAAAAATTAAAAATCGAATTACACTTTCTGGAGCAAAACAAACAGACCAAAAATGCCACAAAATGTCACGTCAAATTTGGACTGAGGGTTCAAAATGACTACGTCAGTGCACACACAGCAGCTCGATCAGGGACATGACCTTTCCTCGGTACGGTGCGCATAATACGATCAGCGCAGGAGCCGTGCTACAATGGAGGGAGGCAGCGCTGTAACAATCTCGCCGCACCTCAGTGGAGTGCATTGTGTCGCGATACACGGGGTGTATAAGGCAGGACATGTCACACTTCAGTGCCGTGTGGCGATACACGGGGTGTATGAGGCAGGACATGTCACACTTCAGTGCCGTGTGGCGATACGCGGGGTGTATGAGGCGGGACATGTCACACTTCAGTGCCGTGTGGCGATACGCGGGGTGTATGAGACGGGACATGTCACACTTCAGTGCCGTGTGGCGATACACGGGGTGTATGAGGCAGGACATGTCACACTTCAGTGCCGTGTGGCGATACGCGGGGTGTATGAGGCGGGACATGTCACACTTCAGTGCCGTGTGGCGATACGCGGGGTGGGGTGTATGAGACGGGACATGTCACACTTCAGTGCCGTGTGGCGATACGCAGGGTGGGGTGTATGAGACGGGACATGTCACACTTCAGTGCCGTGTGGCGATACGCAGGGTGTATGAGGCGGGACATGTCACACTTCAGTGCCGTGTGGCGATACGCTGGATGTATGAGGCGGGACATGTCACACTTCAGTGCCGTGTGGCGATACGCGGGGTGTATGAGGCGGGACATGTCACACCTCAGTGCCGTGTGGCGATACGCTGGATGTATGAGGCGGGACATGTCGCACTTCAGTGCCGTGTGGCGATACGCGGGGTGTATGAGGCGGGACATGTCACACTTCAGTGCCGTGTGGCGATACGCGGGGTGTATGAGGCGGGACATGTCACACTTTAGTGCCGTGTGGCGATACGCGGGGTGTATGAGGCGGGACATGTCACTTTTCAGTGCCGTGTGGCGATACGCGGGGTGTATGAGGCGGGACATGTCACACCTCAGTGCCGTGTGGCGATACGCGGGGTGTATGAGGCGGGACATGTCACACTTCAGTGCCGTGTGGCGATACGCGGGGTGTATGAGGCGGGACATGTCACACCTCAGTGCCGTTTGGCGATACGCGGGGTGTATGAGGCGGGACATGTCACACCTCAGTGCCGTGTGGCGATACGCGGGGTGTATGAGGCGGGACATGTCACACCTCAGTGCCGTGTGGCGATACGCGGGGTGTATGAGGCGGGACATGTCACACTTCAGTGCCGTGTGGCGATACGCGGGGTGTATGAGGCGGGACATGTCACACCTCAGTGCCGTTTGGCGATACGCGGGGTGTATGAGGCGGGACATGTCACACTTCAGTGCCGTGTGGCGATACGCTGGATGTATGAGGCGGGACATGTCACACTTCAGTGCCGTGTGGCGATACGCGGGGTGTACGAGGCGGGACATGTCACACTTCAGTGCCGTGTGGCGATACGCGGGGTGTATGAGGCGGGACATGTCACACTTCAGTGCCGTGTGGCGATACGCGGGGTGTATGAGGCGGGACATGTCACACTTCAGTGCCGTGTGGCGATACGCGGGGTGTACGAGACGGGACATGTCACACTTCAGTGCCGTGTGGCGATACGCTGGATGTATGAGGCGGGACATGTCACACTTCAGTGCCGTGTGGCGATACGCTGGATGTATGAGGCGAGACACGTCACACTTCAGTGCCGTGTGGCGATACGCGGGGTGTATGAGGCGGGACATGTCACACTTCAGTGCCGTGTGGCGATACGCGGGGTGGGGTGTATGAGACGGGACATGTCACACTTCAGTGCCGTGTGGCGATACGCTGGATGTATGAGGCGGGACATGTCACACTTCAGTGCCGTGTTTCGATACGCGGGGTGTATGAGGCGAGACACGTCACACTTCAGTGCCGTGTGGCGATACGCGGGGTGTATGAGGCGAGACACGTCACACTTCAGTGCCGTGTGGCGATACGCTGGATGTATGAGGCGAGACACGTCACACTTCAGTGCCGTGTGGCGATACGCGGGGTGTATGAGGCGGGACATGTCACACGTCAGTGTCGTGTGGCGATACGCTGGATGTATGAGGCAAGACACGTCACACTTCAGTGCCGTGTGGCGATACGCGGGGTGTATGAGGCGGGACATGTCACACTTCAGTGCCGTGTGGCGATACGCTGGATGTATGAGGCAAGACACGTCACACTTCAGTGCCGTGTGGCGATACGCGGGGTGTATGAGGCGGGACATGTCACACTTCAGTGCCGTGTGGCGATACGCGGGATGTATGAGGCGGGACATGTCACACTTCAGTGCCGTGTGGCGATACGCTGGATGTATGAGGCAAGACACGTCACACTTCAGTGCCGTGTGGCGATACGCGGGGTGTATGAGGCGGGACATGTCACACTTCAGTGCCGTGTGGCGATACGCGGGGTGTATGAGGCGGGACATGTCACACTTCAGTGCCGTGTGGCGATACGCGGGGTGTATGAGGCGGGACATGTCACACTTCAGTGCCGTGTGGCGATACGCGGGGTGTATGAGGCGGGACATATCACACTTCAGTGCCGTGTGGCGATACGCGGGGTGTATGAGGCGGGACATGTCACACTTCAGTGCCGTGTGGCGATACGCGGGGTGTATGAGGCGGGACATGTCACACTTCAGTGCCGTGTGGCGATACGCTGGATGTATGAGGCGGGACATGTCACACTTCAGTGCCGTGTGGCGATACGCGGGGTGTATGAGGCGGGACATGTCACACTTCAGTGCCGTGTGGCGATACACGGGGTGTATGAGGCGGGACATATCACACTTCAGTGCCGTGTGGCGATACGCTGGATGTATGAGGCGGGACATGTCACACTTCAGTGCCGTGTGGCGATACGCGGGGTTTATGAGGCGAGACACGTCACACTTCAGTGCCGTGTGGCGATACGCGGGGTGTATGAGGCGGAACACGTCACACTTCAGTGCCGTGTGGCGATACGCTGGATGTATGAGGCGGAACATGTATCTCAGTATCGTGTTGTGTTTAATGATTCGTCAATCGCATAGATAACTCTGAAACAGTTTTAAATTCTATGTCTAAATTCAGAGTATTAGTTAATGTATTTTAGTTGTTTATTAGAGTTCGATGGAAGCGTCACTTTTGCATTTAGTTACCATCAGGACCTGAATTGCAATCCTGAGGTCAAATAATATGCAAAGGAGCCAGTATTCTTAGAATGTAGTCTTTGTCGGACAACCAAGCATGCTGGATGACATGGCAGAATAACAGTCATCTAAACATTTGGGACTATCATGTTTCGTTACCATCCCTGCACTTGGCATTATTTGGGTTTTGATTTTACGTTTGTGTAGAAGATAATAAGAACTCAAAAACGAACAGTATTCGTAGTCCCAGAAAATTTGCCAATTAATCGATCTGCAGAGTACGATATATGAATCGATTAGCATTGGAAAGACTAATATTATCAAGCGTTGAACTATTTTCAATAACTTGAAAGACTTTCTACGCGCATCCAGTCCCGCTGTGCAAGGCAGAATCTGTTCTGTTTGTCACGAATTTTCAGAGCAGATTTTATAGCGCACTTGGTCCCGACTGATTCTTAATTTGTTGAAGTTTTACATGAGCTGCCTTGGATTTGTAAAGCTATTGTATTAGTGCTTAAAATTTTCAAATGAATCTATAACTGGTACAAATGGTACTTTTCTCATAACTCCGAAATAACTAAAATAGGGTCAAAGTGGAAAATCAGGTTGAAATTGAAAAAAAACACAGTGAAAAGATGGTTTGACTTAGCGTACAAGCCAATGCTGTCTTCACCACTGTGTTAAATACAAAATTTATCCAATTGTGGAGCAACGTTAAATTTATCCAATTGTGGAGCAAGTTTTACTCAGGGCCTAATTGAGCTCTCTAGACTGCTCTATTCACTGTCGATTGGGGCGCACTTAGTCCAACTTTCCATGCTTATAAGACGACACAAGACAATCGAGGGAACGTTGTTAAGTCACAATGAAACTAAGATTTTTTTTTCATGCTTGCAACGAATTGATTTAATCGTACATCTGATCAGTCATATTTTAAACAGCGAGTGTTTGTCATGGGAATCCCCATATTCGGTAAACAATTGATCACAAATTTATGTAAAGTTTTTTACTTTTCAATAAAGTGAAGACACATTGGCCACCGTTTAACAAGTTCAGTCCTCTAATTTGATATTCTAAAGGAATTGAAGGAATCTAAAAGAATTGAAGTCTAAGAAGATTTAATACCCCACTTTTATTTTATGGAAGAAAGACGCAGAATATAAGCTACAGTGATCTTGATCCCCACTTTATGTCATATTTAACAACTGCGATATGTATCGATTATTGTTCCAAGTATCATGGTTACCGGAAATATGCGAATATGGCTAATAAATATCCAACACGAAGTTACCGCAAACTTTTGTGTACTCACCTCAAGCACTTCTGTTTTTCCACGGAAAAACAAGTGACTATATCAGGCGTATCACTATTACAAAAATCCCCTAAGCGAACGATACCTAACATTTAAAAGATATGTCAAGAAACTGCACTGCACTCATCACATTTCTGAACACCTATAAACTGAAAATACACCCGTCACATGTGAATGCTTTATTGGCTCTGACTGACAAGCACCAACACCACACAAATTCACGGGAGTGCTCAGGTCAGCTGTGTCCCTGGCCCTGAAATATTCTAGAGTAGGAAGTTTCACTGCATTACGAAACCTTCAAATTTTTGGCGGCTAAAAATTATGACAGAAATTTTACGATTTTTACGTACAAATTAGTACAATCGAAAACTCAATCTCAATGTGCACTCATGCCCACGGTTTTCTTTTTTATTTTGTCAATGGATCGCACCTATTTCACGTTTTATGTAATTAAGTTTACTAACTTTGCGGTTATTTTAAGTAACAATTTTGGGTCATAATTCATGATGCATTGTGAGCAATGTAATTCGAGGGAAGCAATGACGAAGAATGAGAGAAGCGACGTAAATTGACCTACATAGCTTCTCTCTACAACCTCCTTTCCGTGTGGCTGCGCTGATCACTCAATTTACGTCTTCCCGATAATTTACTGTGCTTTTTTCCTATGGGTAGTTCTATTACTACAGTGCACGCTCTGTCTTATAATTTAGCGTAATTGCTTTCCTTTCTTTCTCAATTTTCTATCACTACCTGCGCTTTTTACATCTTGAAACTTGAGATTTTTAGCTTCCCTTATACTTTCCCTACGCTCTATTTTTTATTCTGTCTTACATGAATATAACTATCATTAATTCGCATTTCCTTCGTCGTGATCATTTCATTCTTCTTAATTTACGAAAGAAACAGATCCTCAGAGCATTCATCGTTCAACCCCTTCACTTCTCACTCCTCGCCGATCCCTCCATCTTTCTCAGATAATAATTTACACAAAATTATTCCTCGTTCTTCCTGCCATATCCTTACCTTTCACTCCTTTCCGGTTACTCCGACTTTCTTAAATAATAGAGGAAACAGAGTTTCTCCTCGTTCTTCATGCCACCTTCTCACCTTTCACTCCTTTCCGGTTACTCCGACTTTCTTAAATAATAGAGGAAACTGAGTTTCTCCTCGTTCTTCATGCCACCTTCTCACCTTTCACTCCTTTCCGGTTACTCCGACTTTCTTAAATAATAGAGGAAACAGAGTTTCTCCTCGTTCTTCATGCCACCTTCTCACCTTTCACTCCTTTCCGGTTACTCCGACTTTCTTTAATAATAGAGGAAACAGAGTTTCTCCTCGTTCTTCATGCCACCTTCTCACCTTTCACTCCTTTCCGGTTACTCCGACTTTCTTAAATAATAGAGGAAACTGAGTTTCTCCTCGTTCTTCATGCCACCTTCTCACCTTTCACTCCTTTCCGGTTACTCCGACTTTCTTAAATAATAGAGGAAACTGAGTTTCTCCTCGTTCTTCATGCCACCTTCTCACCTTTCACTCCTCACCGATTACTCCAACCTTTTCCCCTTCCTCCTATTCCTCCTAGTCCACCAACTCCTAACCCCCTCCCCGTTGCTCACCGACTCCTAGCCCCCACCCCATCCCTCCCGGTCGGCACAAGCGTTTTTGTGAAGATGCGTTGCTCTCAGGTGGCTTCACAGCCAAGAGTGCCACTCCGGGTGATCTATTGTGACACTAGCTACCTCCCTCTGGGGGAGGAGGGACGTTGTGGTGGACGTAATGAGGGGATTTTTTCGAGGGTGAGATTTGACGGTACGGCGGTGGTGAAGCAGGAGGTGGTGAAACGGTTACCTCACTGTGTTTATCCCCCGATATTGAATATAATACCCAGTTATGGACGCTAGCTTGGTCTCCCCATCCCCTTTAGAGCCGTGAACAATGTATAATGATAAAAAATGTCTGGTTTTAAGTCAATTTTTTTTGTTTGGCACATTTTCTTTGGACAATCATATTGAAAGGCAAATGGAGGAATCGACAGAAGACAGGAAGGAAACAATTTGAATTTTTTCATTGGAGAATAGATTAACGTCGCGGGTGTACTAGTATTTTTTAAACGTACAATAGCCGCGACTGCCGAAGTACATAACCGAATAACCATAAATAATACATAACCGAATAACCATAAATAATACATAACCGAATAACCATAAATAATACATAGCCGAATAACCATAAATAATACATAACCGAATAACCATAAATAATACATAACCGAATAACCATAACCATAACCACAGTACAATAACCGAAGAGCTGTGCGGTATACCGCTCGTGAGCTTACACACTCGCCTAGAAATACAAAATTTTTGTTGAAATTTATATGAAATTTAAATTATTTTGAATTCATGCTAATATACCCCAATTTTTTTCTTTTTATTGCCATTAGGTTACAGGGGCATGAAAAATGTTTATTAAAAATTAAAGGAGAAATTAGCTCTCCTTCTGTCTGGTTTTGCTGATGACTTACGAAGCGCTTTCGCTCAGATCGAATGAGCCTTAAGAACTTGACAATATTTCTGAGAAAAAATTTCTAACTCAGCTAGTGTCTGCTTCAATGTTCTTACAATAACAAACACTTTGGTGTGATATGTGAACTATGAAAATGCTGTGTTATCTCAATGAAAAATTGTATTTGCATGGATTTAGAAAAGATAGAATTCACAAAGTGATGGAAAGGGCAGATTGTTTTCAATTAAAAAGTAAAAAACGGGTATAATTTTAAATTTATAATAACAGATATCTTCCTCAGGAATTTCTAACCCTCATAGACACAAAGAATTCAGCAGGAACTTGAATATCAATGCAAAATAGGAAATAAGTGTGACTGAGAGATTAGACCTAGGTATATTTCACCCTATCCAACAACATGATGGTATAAAAGCTCTGTAGAAATACTAACAGTTGATTGAATTCAATTAACTCTGTAATTTCCTGCAACGTCTATTTCTACCCACACAATGTAGCAATAATGGCGGAAATCATAAAGCATAGACACAGTTCAAATAAAGAAGCCGAAACCTTAGAGCGTCGACACAGCGCAAGTAGCGGAAATCATAGAGCATTGACACAGCTCAAATAAAGAAGCTGAAGCCATAGAGCATCGTCACAGCGCAAATAAAGAAGCGAAAACCATAGAGCGTCGACACCGCGCAAGTATCGGAAATCATATATAGAGCATCGACACAGCGCGAATAATGAAGAGAAAACCATATAGCATCGACACAGCGCGAATAATGAAGAGAAAACCATAGAGCATCGACACAGCGCGAATAATGAAGAGAAAACCATAGAGCATCGACACAGCGCGAATAATGAAGAGAAAACCATAGAGCATCGACACAGCGCGAATAATGAAGAGAAAACCATAGAGCATCGACACAGCGCGAATAAAGAAGAAGAAACTATAGAGCATCGTCACAGCGCAAATTAAAAGCGGAAACCACAGAGCATAGTCACGGCGCAAGTAGCAGATATTATAAAGCATCGTTACAATACAGCTCTAGTCGCGGATATAGTAGAGTATCGTTACAAAACTTTACAGATACCGAAGTATCGCCGCTGCACAAGTAGTGGATGCCATAGATTATCGCTACAACACTAGTTATTGACATAGCATTGCCGCAACACAAGTTGTGGATATCGTGCAGCATCGTCACAAAATGGCAAGTCAAAATATCCTGGGCAGAATCTAAGAGAAAGTGAAGTAGAGGTGACGCGAGAGGGAAAACAGCGGGCAGTGACATAGCAAATTAACGCATATTTCTTGATGATTCGTAGTTTGAATGGTAACTTTTCTCGTAAAGGAGGTGTCAAGAGGACTTCAAATCTTTTGACTATTCAACGAACGTGTTTTCCAACTTGTTAACATTATCTTGATTTTATTAAAATAAGAAGCGTAATCGATATAAAAGTCACGGATGTTGAATTACACATTCGGAAACGTAATTATCAAGCTTTTTCATCATGTCCTGGGAAAAATTGCGCATGACGCTCCAATTTTCCTCTCTTCTTCCCTACCACATTCTCTGCATTCCACTCGCCATATTCCAAATTATTCTCCCCATAAACTTCAACATCCACCATCAAACTCCCTGAAAACTTGAGGCTCTACGCTCTTGACAAATAATAGCAACCGAAAATAGGTCCATCGGACCAGCTTGGAGAAAAAATCGGAGTAAGCCCCTCGTACTGGTGGCATTTTAACCTGTGCCTGATCCGCGCCAGATTGCGGATCAGACAGCGAGTCCGCATCTCCCTCCTCGTCGAGCAACTTTTCTGGTCGGTGGTTCGTGAAGGTTTTTTTCACTCCTCACAAATGGGATCAGAATCAGCAGTTGGTTATTTCGAAGAGGTATTACTGGGATCGCAAGATTGGATCTGATTCTTTAACAGGCATTCGATGAATTGCTGATAATCTTTGATAGGATTAGAGATTCCCCTTATAATCTGACCTGCGGGCCTCAGATGATCGATCGTGAACTTTATACGCAATATTTAGGGATACTCGGAAAGAACACACGTAAAGCTGGTTCATCTAAAATAATGGGTCCTTCTATTATGTTTGAACAAAACTTAGCTGAATTTGCATCAGATCACTTACTCTATAGAGTTATTTAGATACAGGGTAGTAATTTCGCATTTTAATTATTAACGCAGCGAAGTTTGTTTCTTCATTTGAGTTTGGGTTTTCATTCCTCATGACTTTTTACATAATGTGTAAGGTGAACATCAAACGTATGGCTTCTGAAAAATTCGTCAACACACGATCGAGGAGAAAACTTTAGTTTTTCCATCAATAAATTTTATTTTCAGGTGATAATCATACGTCAATTGTTTCTAGCCCTACTTGTTGTTTGCAGGAGGCGTATTAAAATTTTACCAAAGTATAATGGGAATATTATCGAAAATTTTAAGGCGCAGACAGATTCAAGCATAGCATAGTCACGGCCATTACCCTTTCATTGAGTTACCCATTGAGTTACCCTTTCATATTAAACTAGCTCAGAATATTTTTTAAAATATCGCAAATATATTATCAAAAATCAGAGACAGCTTCAAGGCACTCATAACTTTGACTCTACTAAAAGCATCAAACCAATCCGTTGTTCTGCGAGACCTTCAATAAGAAAAACGCTTTATCTACCTGGAGCGGTTGTTGTCCCGGCAGCGTGTGCGCCTGCAGCCCCTCGCAGCACCCCAGTCTCGCTTCATATCATTCAAATGACTAGAGAGTGACACCATTAGAGCGAAGCAGGTCACCAGACGCAGATTTGTCAGGGCGACAGCTGCTGTGCCTCTCCCACTCAATGCTAAACAATTAGACTTAGAGGGGGACGGTCTTATTCCGCTAACCAGACTGCGACAGCACTTGCAGCTCTTCGAAGAAAACTCGTCTCAGAGTTACTTTCAGAGCAGTAAAACAACGCAGAGAAGATCGCAACAGAGCGAACGAGTGTTATTGTTTGTGTTGCTCGAACGTTTTCAGTTAAATGAACGTCCAATTTTGATAAACAAGAATTTATGGTGTAGGTAATATTAATGATATTTCGGCATCACGTTCCACTCCCAGCAAGACTCGTTCTTCTTAAAAATTATCTGTGGCACTGTCAAAATACGAACGATTGGCTCCTGCTGCCTTGCTACTTGAGTTACCCTTTCATATTAATTAGAATCTAGTTCCAATTTCGCTGTTCAATTTCGCACACATCATCAATTCATAGGCGGATTATAATGCCAGTGCTACAGCGTCCTCATCTCTATGAAACGTATCACAGACAAAAGAGTTTCTGGTAGCGTATTTTTGGTCTCATAATAAATATTCTTTTCGTCTTCTCAATCTGATTTTATTTCCTTGCACCAGCGTTACAGACTATCTATTCCTTACGTAAAAGTAGAGGCCGAAATCTAACAAAATTACATATTACTCTATACAACGAACCAAAAATGCAACTAGTGAGAACGTAAATAGATTTTTTGGTCGTGAAATACATAACCTTCAATTTAAAGCTGACTCAATCGAAGTTGAAAATTAGATTGTACGTAAAAACCTCTTCACTGCGTGCGTCATTACTCCTGAAGTTGCACAGATAAAAGTAAAAAATGCATCGCAGAATCATTCAAAAACGAAATACTGAAAAACACGAGCGATAACTTGACATTTTGCTTCAAGCAGGGACAACTTCAGGCTGCGCTAGACATTGATTGTTGCTGAGACGGAAAGGAATTAATGTATCAGCATCCCCTGACGTGGCGGAACACAATCGCCGCCCAAGAGTAGAAGGTTCTATGAAGCATCAAGTAAAAGTGCAATACGGATTGATGTGATTCATGGGCGGTTGTTTAAGTGAGAGGCAGCAGGAGGAAGCACTGCAGCCCAAATGGCTCCCCCGGGGCTCATTGGGAGCTCCTGATAGATTGTGTTAGCCCACAGTGACGGCTGCTGATTTTGTGTGGGTGACTCGGGGCGAATTTTGTCGACAGCGACGCTTTCTTTACCGGCAGGAGGGAGGAGGGTTGAAGTGAAGAGTAAGGCGCGCTCCCGAGACGATGGAGCCAACTGTGGTTCCGATTGAGTTTTGCGTTTTTTTTTGGTAGGATTTAGTTTCTCCAAAGTCCGCAATGCTTCCTGATTGATATTTTTTTTGCACATGTTCATCTATACGATATGTACGTCAATTGATTTTTGGGTTTTGTATTTGTTGGGAATCAGTGTCTCCAAAGTTCGCAGTACTTCTTGAGTAATGTTTTTTTCACATGTTTATCTATACCGTGCAAGCTCAAATTGATTTTTAGGTTTTTTGTTTTTTGACATTCAGTATCTCTAAAGTCCGCAATACTTCCTGAGTAATGTTTTTCTTCGTGCATTTTTATATAGTACGCACCACACCGCTCGGATTTTTGGTTAATCTCGACTTGGAAAATTACTTCATTATTTTATCAGATCAACCTTGGATGTACAGAAATGATTATTCTAAAACCATGAAAAATTATTAAGCTTCGTACACGAAATAGAGTCTGGTATTGAGCCAGAGCATAAAAAAGGAACGTCGTAATGGGTCATTGGAAAATTATTTCTCTATTTTTCACGTATTCTAGTGAGCACCCACTTCTAACAACTAAAAATAAATGAATAAATTATCCATAGGTCAATTTCGCTGAGTTTTTTTCCCTTAGTTCTGTTTCCTATGCAGTTTACTTTAAATGTCATTTTAGTGAATATACTTTATGCAAACTATGTTAATGAAAAAGTGTTCAATTTCAGGAGACATTTTCTTCCTTGGATCGTATTGCACTGTTCGAGGGTTATTCGCCATGCTCTTCCATAGCACCACACAAATTAGGTACGAAAACATGAAAATTTTCACACACTGCGTTAGAACTGCAAGGACCAAACTATTAGTTTGAACATTGCGATACCAAATCACGAGGAATATTAT
Source organism: Morinoia aosen (assembly GCA_030386875.1). Classification (NCBI taxonomy): domain Eukaryota; kingdom Metazoa; phylum Arthropoda; class Malacostraca; order Amphipoda; family Talitridae; genus Morinoia; species Morinoia aosen. The sequence goes on from CM059558.1 coordinate 25,238,752, forward strand.
CTGCATTCGTGTGACAAGAAAATGCATTTCCAGTCTTCCCTGTAAATTTGATAGTTGGGTTCGTGAATTGTTTCTCAAAGTATAGAAATGGTTTAATTATTCGGTGTCACGAAATAATTAACTATCACACGAAAGGAAGAACCGTTTGTACGATGTATGATTGATACTTGCGATTAAAGAATCTAACATACTCATCATTTGCTGAGTTAAGCTTTCTATAATCTTGCATAAACAACTTTTATGGTATCACAGCCTTAGAAATTAGTATCAAAACCTTTTATTCTTATTGTACTGCAAGTTACAAACTGCTGTTTTTAATACATTCTACTGCATATAACTCGTTATGTCCTGTAATTATCTCGAACAGTTTTACAACACACTCATCTCAACGTAACTTCATATGATAGGCTTCTGTTTCAGTGCGTAGATATTATTTTTGCTGTAACTATTAATTTGATGATGAAAATATAAATCAATGAAAATGAAAACACAGAGATAAGACAGCTAAAACGATAATTTTGACTTAGTCAAAGTCCCTTGAATAGTATGAAAACAGCATCGCAATTAAGCAAGCAACATTTTCACAAATAACTATCCAATCAGAACTAAATGCACTCGTTGCCATGTTCCACTGACGTAGAGTTATTCCACTTGGGTCATTCAAAACATTGAGCTTCAATACTTCGGAAGTGATCAGAAGTTTTCGTACCTATCACAGCGCAGAGTCCGAGTTGCTTCGCAGGCCGGGTCCGCTCATAACACGGGAGTTTAGACCATGGTATAGACCTCGTATAGGCCTCGTAATACGGAGCAAATGGCCAGTCGTGCGTGAACTGCGAGGAGGCATGCACGAGCGCCCATGGAGGGCTGGCGTGTCGCAGCTGCCTCTCGCCGTCTTCCTGATGCGCTTAACGATCACTTAATTAGCCGAAGGGACTTTATGACCCTTCCTAACTGATTTACGCTCTACAATCAATTACTCCTCTAATGAATGATTTTGCTGCCTTTGTACACAGGTGGGCACTGTTACAGCCAGTATGTCGCTCTGCGTGGCACTATTAGGCACTATTAGGTGACGAAGGCACTATTTGACATCTTTTGAGGCACTATAAGGTGACATCTTCTGTGGCACTATAAGGTGACAAGGCCCGTATCGTAGATACTCTAGGCTATATGCCAACACGCGTGCCATCATTTAGTGACGGTAAATTTACGTTCGAACATTAGACTTATATTCAGTATTTATGTGTTTTAACCATCTAATGGATGAACTTCATATGGCTTCTATCAAAAGAAGATATTTATAGAAAACTTATCCAGACTGAGAGAGGTACGAGTACAATATTGCCAGTCCAGTATTAATTCGAAATAGTTTTTGCTAGCAATGTTAGGGATTAATAAGAGTTAAAAATCCTCTTCAAGTAAATTTACTCGGATGAAGGATTTTCACAAAATCCCTTATACTGATACGCTGAAAAATTGATGAACTTAAGGTATAGCAATTTGGAGCAGGATTGACAAGCCAGCGACGTTCTTTGTACTAAATTGAAGGCTTACACCCGCACACGCTCGAAATCTCGATTTTGTTCGTTATTCTCCTCTCATTACTCGATCCAAAGCCAAAGTCACCAATCAAGCATTTCCGCTCGTGTGCCCACAACCCCTTTACACCAACCAGCTCTGTCCTTCATTACGGATGTTATGAGACCTGCGCCATCAAACGGCCGCGACGGTTCGATGATCAAGCCGCAGTATTTAGTTCGGCCGAGGCTCATGTCCGCCTCCAGAAATGAAGTGTGGCTTTTCCACAGAAAGTGAGGGGTGTAAATTAACAGAAAATCCTGCTCGGTATACGGAAATTAAGAGGAAATGTTCTTTTAAAACAGATGGCTTTTATTTATGCTAGTCTCTCAATTGTTTAAAGTTAAGTGTCCACACTACCAAGAAGTACTTCGATCAAATTGAAGTACAAGACTATGTACGTAGGCAGTGATATGCAAAAGTCACTCTCCTACATACATAGTTTGGAGGAAATTATACTAGTTTTTTGTGACAGCATGTCCACAATCCCAAGAAGTACTTCAATCAAATTGAAGTACATGTCTATGTGGGTAGACAGTGAAGCGCAAAAGTCACTCTACTACATAGATAGTTTGGCGGAAATTATACGAGTTGGTTTGTGTCGGCGTGTCCACAACCCCAAGACTGAGCCGTAATCCGATGAGGCTCATGTGATCACCAGGTCAGGCAGGCCTGTTTGTGATGGATCCCTCGTGGGTTTGATGGCTCTCTGTCGCTCGGCCTTCGCTCATCAAACAGAAATGTGATGTCGGGGCGGAATTGCTGTCCAACATTTGTTTCATTTCAGCGGCGTGCGACGATTCATTGGCGAAGAAAATACACTGACGAACTTGAGGCATTGAATTTGGGGCAGGTTCTGGGACTGAAATAACTTGAACTATCAACCTTGATTTGATTGTCGGTCACCATTGTGCTTTGGGGTAGGATTTAAGATCTGAAATGACTTAAACTAGCAGCCTTGACTAAATTATAGGCCATCATTGCATTTTGTAGCTTGTTTCAAGGGCCCAAATAACTTAAACAAGCAAAAATTACGCCACTTAAATTTTACCAACACAGAAATGAAAATTTTGTGACGATTAGTGCAATGAAAAAACTAAATTACGTGACAAATGAAACATGAAGACAGTAAATAAAAATTTCAGTCTTCCTGTTTGAATTAATAAATATTGATGTGATGAAATAAACAGTAAGGAAATCATTGGTAAAATTTGTTTTTGCAAGGCCGGAATTTAAAGACAAGAGTTGTAATGCAACATAGTTAGGAAAAGCTTAAAATAATTCACTTATGTTATCGGACTCCATGGACTAATTAACAAAATTCTCTAGAGGCTGATGACTGTTTTCAGGGTAAATTTAAGAGACCTACCGAAAAATCGGCCTAGTAAACAAACATTCCGTTATTGCTCAGTGAAACAGCGTGTTCTTGTGGTGTCAGAAGCATAGGGAACATGTGATGGGTTCTGTGTTTGGCGGGTAAGTTTTCGAGTAGAATAATCGCTGTAGAGTTACGTGGCTGGTATTATAGCAGTCAAAATCAGTACGTTATTGCCATTGGCTGGAAACCCATTTTTCATTATTTCTTACTGGTGAATAAAAACTCGTGTTAGGCCAATTTTGAAAATATTTCGATGAATGGTCCATGACAAGTCTAAAAATTTCAGATGGGGTAAAAATATTGGATTTTGATCTTTTTACTATATGTATTATTTCCTTGGGTAAATCTGAAGGATATGTCATTTATCGATTTTCCACTTTTTGGTGCCTGAACCTAATTACTTGAATCAAAATAGACAAGTTTTCTTCTATGCACTTTCCGTCTCAAATGAGTAGTTTACGATTTATAGCGGTAGGTTTAGTTTCGTCTTTGATGACGAATGCGCTCGAATAAACAGCTACTCATCGATTTTCGAATTTTTATGGCTTGAATCATGGTAATAACATTGAAATGTACAACTTTTCTCTTCTATACACTTTTTTCGTCGAATGAGTATTTAACGAGGTATAGCGGTAGGTTTGGTTTCGTCTTTGATGACGATCGCGCTGGAAGCGAGTGCACATTGCAGTGTTGCTGTCCGACGTGCTCCTTGAATTACTTGCCGCTTCAAACACTGGAGTTACGGTGAGTCATTTACCGCTATAACTAATAAAATACTCATTTGAGACGGAAAGTGCATAGAAGGGAACAAGGGAATTATGAAAATATCGATTATAACTGGAATTTGATGCTGATTCCGAACCTGCAATTTGTTTTGACCGCTCTCGATTTTTTCGATTTTTTGGGATTTTTTTGAATTTTAAATTTTTATACATTTTTAATGTTTTTTTTCGGCCTGCACCACCTCATGATCCGAACTCTGCCATTCTCGACCCAACCTTTTCGGACTTGGCATACTTTGGCTTGCACCACCTCATGATCCGAACTCTGTCATTCTCGACCCAACCTGGTCGGACTTGGCATACTTTGGCCTGCACCTCCACCCAACCTGTACGGACATGGCATTCTTTGGGCACCACCTCAGTTGTTGCTAGCCGCCTTTCCAAAAAAAAAATAAAAAAAAAATCGAAAAAATCGAGAGCGGTCAAAACAAATTGCATATTGGAAATCAGCATCAAATTCCAGTTATAATCGATATTTTCATTCTCGCTGAGTGGCTCGCTGAGCGGCTGAGTGGTCTCGCTGAGCGGCTTCGCCGCTCAGCGAGACTTAAGCCCATAGAAGAAACTTGTTTATTTCGATCTAATTAACTATGCTTAGGCATCGAAATTTACAAAATAGATAACTAACATATCCTTCAGATTTACCTTTCCTTGATATTGCAATGAAATTCAACCGATGATTACCTTATTCTGGCAGCATTCTAGAGCTAGTTCTTCAATTGACCCGACATAACTCGGTTGATGAAAAGCGAAGCCTCTTGTCGCAGTGCGCTGTGCTGAAAAAAATGGTCAATGTGAAGTTTAATGCAACCACGGAAAATAATAATTCGGCTCCAAAGAATCACTAAAGGAACACATTTAAAAATGTTTTACATGAATGACATTGTGCTCGCTGATACTTTCTTTTCGAATTATTGAACTTTGAAGTTGGCCTTCCCGCGCCAAAGGAAGCGAGCGTAATTTAATTAAAAACGGAAGCTAACCCCCTTTTACAAACGTAAAGAGGTTGGGTCGTGAGGGGGAGGCACAGTTCTTATAGTGAAAAATATAAATAAAGCTTCTAGCCCACCCATTAGGGTGACGACCGCAATCTTGTTTACATCGGGTCTAACATGGCGACCACCATGGGCGCCGCCATCTTGGACCCGATGTCAACAAGATTGCGGTCGTCACCCTAATGGGTGGGTTAGAAGCTTTATTTATAATTTTCACTAGAAGAACTGTGCCTCCCCCTCACGACCCAACCTCTTTACGTTTGTAATAGCTTCCGTTATTAATTAAATTCCGGGTAAATGTAAAGGACTTGACCATAATTGATATTCGAATTTTCGATGCCTTAATAATGTTAATCACATGAAAATAAACAAGTTTTCTTCAATGGACTTTCCGGCGGAAACGAGTATTTTAAAAGTTATGGCATTAAATGAGTTACCGTAACTCCAGTGTTTGAGGCGGGGAAAAATATACCGCGCGGTCCGACGTGAAAGTAAACAGGCGTTCCCGCGCGCCAACCAAGCCGACGAAGAGCAAACCCCCTATTACAAACGTAAAGAGGTCGGGTCGTGAGGGGTAGCAACAGTTCTTTTAATGAAAATTATAAAACTAAAAGAACTGTGGCTACCCCTCACGACCCAACCTCTTTACGTTTGTAATAGGGTGATGCACTATGGAGTTCCGGTAACTCATTTAACGCCATAACTTTTAAAATACTCATTTCCGCCGGAAAGTGCATTGAAGAAAACTTGTTTATTTTCATGTGATTAACATTATTAAGGCATCGAAAATTCGTATATCAATTATGGTCAAGTCCTTTACATTTACCAAATTCCGTTTCACGCGCTCGCTTACTTTGGCGCCAAGGTCAACTTCAAAGTTTAATTATTCGAAAATAACGCATCAGCGAGCAGAATGTCAGTCATGTACAACGTTCTTAAATGGGTTCCTACATAGTGATTCCTAAGATCGGAATTCTTATTTTCCGTGGTTGCATTAAACTTCACATTGACCAAAAAAATTATGGAAAGTTTACAGAGTTTGTGGATAGACTTCGTAACATTATATGGATGCGCTCCTCCAGCCTCGTTCCTCTCTTTGGAACGCGTTTGTTGCGGTTAGGGAGGCTTAAACTAACATCTAATCTAACCTTCTTCAGTCTGTTTTTTAGTACGAGTACCGTGCCCGTACTCGTAGAATACCGTGCAATCCGCTAACATACGGTCACCACTTCTATGTGAAACCAAACAAACCGCGAGGTTTAGGTTTCACAAGAGTAAGCATGGCGGCACATGTACCTCAACCGCGCTATATACTTGTGGATTTAATCATGGTAGCACTTTCTAACAGTTTTCCAATAACTTAGGACCCCCAGTATCATTAACATACATTGTTACTCTACAATTCAACGAAAAATGTTACTACAGATGTACAGAAATGGTTAGAAAATTGAGAAATGTAGAGATATCAGACTTATAGCTCAAATATTGATGTAATTGATGGGAAGTCTGCTGATGTATTCACACATCGTACGACATTCATCTGCAAAATTAAGAACTTGGTATTACCAAAATAAATAAATTGGATGCTTTCTTCAAACGTTTTTCAGCACATTTGTTACAGCCTTCGTTGCCAATTGGCCGCGTAGGTCAATATGAAGCTTGACACCAAGCTCTAGTGTGGGATGTAATATCGTCTCTTCGGAACTATAAAGCACGTAGTTATTATTTTCTTGCAGAAAGTGTTTTAAATGGTTTCGTTATAATCATCGTACTGAACAAACTTTTGTTGTATCCTAGCGATTTCTTGATTTAGTACATTTGCTCGCTCTTTTTCGATCTTTGATTGAGGTACGTGAATGCTTTTTAATTCCTCTCAGAAAGCATAGGATAGACGGGAAGCATGGGTTAGTTAAGTTTATCTATCCTCTCCTCTAAGGACTGGCACCCCCATGAAGGATACTGTTAGGTTACCTCAGATGATGTAGATAGGCCTTCAGGACTTCTGTCTTCAGTGCTCACTTCATTTCTTTCAGTTTTCACGCCAATCTCTGCTATCCTTTGTTTTAACGTCCTCGTTTCCACCCGAACTTGTTTTTACCCTCAGGTTATCCTCTGTGATAATGCACCTCGAACACAGATTCCCCGTTTTGTACAGTCCATCCTGAATGGTTCCTTCTCTTCGGTCTCTTGAGATTGCCTTTCTCGTTGCTAGATCTTAAAATAATGTAATAATCTCAGGCCAGCCCCTTTATCAGTTCTGCGAAATGCAAAATAATATCAATACAACGAAAGAAATCACGAATTGTACTAAATTGCAGTTTTTTCTACTCGTCAAAATAAGCAAAAATACCGAAACAAACTCAATTATGCGTTTACGAACTGAACGAGATAAGAACTACAAGTTACTTAAAATTGATATTCCCCTTAAATTCGAGATAATTCTAAGAATCTGAGGTTGTAATCGAAGAATGATCTATTTGTCCCCCTAAAATCGTCTCGTAGATTACGGCATGGCACTGCTCAGCATGCAAGGCGGGTTGCAGAAACTTTTCCGAGGAGCAACGGTACTCTTGCGTAAATATTATGTGACGTCATTTCAATATACAACGATGTGCAATGCGTACAACTAGACTTATATACAGCGTTTATAAGTGTACGAGTACGGGAATATAGTCCTTGTACCGAAAAAAGTTCAGTTGCTCACCAGTATGACGCTAAACTTAGTCTCGGAAGATGCTTGTAGAGTAAAAAATTCAATTTACGGGCTAGGTGTCCAGATGGAAAACTGGAAATTATAGAGTGCAAAAGTTATTTCTTGCTGTGAAGTTTTTCTGCACATTTTTTTAGAGCAATTGTTACCTATGGATTTTAGAATAATTGCGTATTTTTAGGGAATGTACATTTTCAAATATCACGCTTAGTCCCGATCCCGTTCAGGTAGTTGACGGATAATTGTCTTCGTTTTCCAAACAATTTACCTTCATGTGTAGAAAAACTGCAATTTAATAAAGTTCGTGAATCCATTCTTTAGTGGTATTGATCATACTTGGTATATTACGTGAGTGATAATGGAACTGATAATTTCAACTTTGTTTATTCGAATAAAAAAACGGTTTTGATGAGCATTCTCCGTTTGTGAATTCATAGTGAATCTGTGATGTGAAAAAATGTGAACGTGAAAAAAGTGATGTTAGAAGTCGGGTCTCCTGCGACATAGGCTTACTTGGTCAGCGAAGCACGATACAATCTACACAAGCAACTCTATTCAATGGCGAAGTTGACCGTAACTCAGTATAGTGGTGCCATGTAGAACATACAACATTGAACGTACCGGTGAAAGTTTCGGGCCGTTAATGTATCACACAGCGTTGTCCTCCCTCTCCCCGGCGACATGGGGCCTGAGGAGGAGTAGGAGGGGAGCCCCAGCAGGCTGGGCCGGATCAGTGGGGCCACAAAAGGAGCAATTTACGGTAATCCTCCAGACTTGAGGCAGCCTGCATGACAGTCGGTCTCTGCCGAGGCAGCGCAGGCCACATCAAAGCGACGCTGCGTGTGGGGGTGGTGGCGTCACGCGTGTATCGGGCTTTCTAATGTAGCCTTTGCTTTCGCAGATATTATTTCTGGTACTACATTATCGGTACCTGGCAAATTTATTTCAAAGAGTGCTTTTGCCTCGGCAAATATTATTTCCGGCAGTACATTATTAGTACCTCGTTCCAATGAGTGCCTTTGCCTTGGCAAATATTATTTTCAGCATTACATTATAGGTACCACGTTTCAATGAGTACGTGCAGTTAACGCAGGTTCTTTCTCCACAGTATCGCGATTTCAGGTCCAAAATTCCTTTCACTTCCGAAGCGGGAGTGCTGTGATGAATTATTTCAAAATTTTTACCGTATAGCTGTTAGCACATTCTCGTAATTATTAGTTTGATGAAACTATTCATTTCAGAATCAACCAACAATCATTCACTCATAAACCTGACTTAAATAAAGACTTGAGTGCCGTGAAACTTAACATTGCGTCAATCTACTGACATATTTCTGTGTGTATGTATGTATGTTTGTATGTATGTATGTATGTGGAGTGTGTTTGCGCGCGTCTGTTTGTTGGGTTCCCATGTGTAAATGTATGAATGTATGTACTGGTAAAATGGTGGGTGAATGAGCAGATGAGAACGATCGTTTTTACTGTAGTTGAATCATCAGTAGGATTAAAGTTTTATAGATGTTTGTTTGCTATAATTTTTTTTCATTTTTAACATGTATGAACTTTCTGTATATTGAGTTTTTTATCTTTTTGACCTTTTTGTATGTTTTTCAGCACTGAAGATGGAATTGAAACATTCCGAAACGTTTGCCATGAAAAGAAATAAATAAATAAATATGTATATATGTACGTTGGTTCTCCTTTTTATCATCAACTAACAATCTTGTTATACTAAAAACTTTCATGTTTCTCTAGCACTCCTTTTGAAAGTTTCTTTAGGTCTTTTTGTGGGTTTTAAGGTGAAAAATTACAACGAAATTATCCGGACCATAGATCTGCAAATATCTCAGGATTTGAGTGTTAACTAACTTCTTCTACGGCTTGCATCCTCCGTATCTCTAGATAATTTAGTCATGCTAATGCAATGGGAAAACAACGAATTTTTAGTGTGACGTGTTGATATCGCGACGCGTTTCCCTCAAAAGGGTACAATGGTTATATCTAGAGAATAAGTACTCTCAAGTGGAAAATGTGAGGTCTAGAGCTGGAGTTAGGTAGGCCTTCTTAATGTTAAAATGAAATGTTTTTATTTGGTTATGGACCACCTTTTTTAGGCTCTCTGCTGTCCTGTTTTTAGCATATATTACTGTCTTCTTCAACTTTTATCGTGAATTTTAAAATCCCTTTTTAACTTACTGTGTCTACGTGCGGGGGGATTTGTGTGGGGAATCATTGAGTACATATATTCCTTGTTCCTTCAACTCCGCATTAAATAGTGCCTTCCTCCTTCCTCTATTTAGTTAACTTTTTATAGTGGTTAGGGAGGCTTAACACGTGGCTTGCAATACGACCCATCGATGGGGCACGCTCATGTTCTTTTCTGCTGCAAAACGACCTATCGATGGGTCGCTTGAAAAATGTTAACAATCTTTTAAAATTAATGGCATTTAGTGGACCCAGGTTATGTTTCGTACGTATTAATTTCTAATAACTTTTGAATTTAAATTTGGGTTGAATATTGAACTTCAGTATCACCATCAAATTCAACGTGTTAAACTAATAATCTAATCTGCCGCACGTTCCCCAGACGCAAACGGGCTGCCGCTGCCCTGCAAGAGCGCCTCTCCCAGCCCTCCGTTCAACAACAGCAGCAGCGACAACAGCAACAACAACAGCAGCAGTAGCAGCAACAACAGCAGCAACAATAACAGCAGGAATGTTTCCCCAAACGCGCCTGCATCTCCATGCCACTCCCCAAGTTCGTCTTCGATGCATCTGGCCCCCACGTCGTCTCTGTTCCCCGTGACGCCATCGTTCCCGTCACCGGCGCTGCCTGCGTTCCATGCCCAGGTGAGGGGTGCTACCGTAGCGTCAGGCACGGTAGAGGAAACAAGGTAGGTTCGAACCAGTCTTTTCTCGATGACGGTGTGGTTTTGCTGACGTCGCTGCAACGAACAAATAGCACCGCTCATATTGCATCCGGTAGCACTGCTACCCCCAAATCTGGCTCCACTGCTACCCCCAAATCTGGTTCCACTATTGGCCTCACGACATGACGTTTTGGGGACGTCATAAAGTTTGTTTGAAATAAAGCCTTTCTATTGGCCAGCTGAACACGATGAGGTGTATTTTCTCCCATAGAAATGACCCTACCTTGTTTCTTTTACCGTGGCGTCAGGTCTACCGCCATGCATCGCCACCCCAGGTGCAGTTTGAGATGTACACGTTACTTGCAATACGGCCCGCCGGTAGGTCGTGCTTAGGTTTTTCCTGCTACGAAACGACCCATCGATGGATCGTTTGAAAATATTCAAGTCTTTTCTTAAATTAATAGTATTAAATGGACCCTGTTGATGTTTAATATTCATAAATTTGCTTAACACTATTGACTTTAAATTTGAGTTGAATATTGAACTCCAGTTTAACCCAATGCAGTCAACGTGTTAAGTGTTTATCGCTAAATTAAATGTATAGAAATAAGTAATACCCATTAGTAACCTAACCTTAACCTCATGCTCTAAAGTACAAAGAGGAAAATCTTCATGTTATAGTGTGGTAGACCTCGCTTTATAGCACTGTGGTTCTCAATCTAGGGGGGGGGGGGGGGGGCGCACCCCCTGAGGGGGGGGGGGGCGTGAGCGGATTCCAGGAGGGGGGAGGGCGCGAGCCTCTGCAATAAAGCATGATTTTTACCAGTAATGCTTTCGACAAAAGAGAGTTTTGTGGCTCTCTAGGCAACAGCAAAGAAAGACTTCAATGATTTAGAGTTGTTCTGGGTCAAATACCATACAGTTTACCGTTTGATTGCACAATAGGCTCTTCAGGTTCTTGTGACGTTTGGATTCACATATTTATGTGAAACTGCATTTTCCGCGCTCGTAGCCATCATAACTAAATACAGAGATCGCCTGAGCGTCGATGGATAACATTCAACCTTAAACATTGAAAATTTAGTGTGAAAGAAACCGCGCCAAAAGTACCTCCGATTCTTTTTTTTTTTGCGTCTAATTTCAGTGAAGCAGTATCAGATGTGTAAATGATGTAATTGGTTCATGTTAAATGAAATAGAAACAATAGATTCAATAAAAAATCAATGTTTTAGTTTCTGCGTTAACGTGCATTGCCTGGACGCAAGAATTTCCACAACTTAATTTTTCGGTATATGAAAGAATGAGAGTTTTGGGTTGGGGCAAAGATTACTTAAGGTTCAGCTAGCGTTTATTAAGCAGACTAGCGAAACATACTGGAATAAAACTACCAATATCATAAAAAATTAAATGAACAGAAAATAATATAGGACGAAAGTATTTAGCTAAACTTTATAATCCTTTATATTTTTTTTTACAATTCAAGTATTTATTGCATTACCTCCTGAAAACATTTGAAGGTTTCTAGAAACTCTTCTAAGCAGATTTGAAGTCAAGCAAGTATGATCAGCGTAATCATTTAATTTTAAGATTTCCAGGAAAGCGGACCTCAGTGACAATAATGCACAATTAAAGTCAAAGAAGTTCTAGAAGCATTTCGAAAGGAAATGGTTTTACTTCGTTATGAAGGATTAACTTACAGGGAAATCGCTGAACGCGTTATAACTTCTATACTCGAATTTTGGAGCTATTATTAGGAAGTGTCAAGCGACGGGTGGAGTCTCTAATTTGCCAGAGCCGGAGCTCCTTGCAAGATCACGGATCGCTGTCGAAAGTATATGCTTCGTAAAGTGACTAATGAGCCCATGACAACCCGTAAAGATCTGCAACAAGAACTTAAGTTTCATGGAGTGGGCGTCAGTCAAAAACTATCAGAGAATTGCACCGTGTGGTCTACAAACCTTCACTCTTCGTAGGACTCCTCTTTTGACAGCTAAACACAGGAAGAACCGTATTGAGTTTGCCAAAGACCATCTTGACAAAGGTTATGAGTTTTGGGAACGGGTTGCGTGGTCCAACAATACTTAAATTGAGCTCTTCGGCCGAAATGACTCTCGTCATTTCGGACGGAGGCCAGGGACTGCCTATGATCCTAATAACACCCTCCCTACTGTCAAGCATAGATTAAGCAATATCATGGTTTCGGGCTGCTCCACTTCTCAGAATGTAGAGGAACTCCACATCAGTGATTGCAAGATGGATAGCTCCATGTACCGGCAAATACTGGAACACAAGCTGATTACAAGCGCAAGAAATTTCTTCGGCTGGCGCAATTGGATCTTCCAGTAAGACAATAACCTGCATATGGCCAATTTATCGAAAGAATGGTTGGCTACTAAGAAAATCAGTGCTATCCCATGACCCAGTCAATCTCTTGACCTCAATCCCATTAAAAAATTGTAGAAAATGCTGAAATCTGCTATGCAGAAAAGGAGCTCAAAATATCTGGCAGAATTAAGAACAATCTGCGCAGAAGAATGGAACAAGATCCACCAAAGTGTCAGAAGATAATTTCAAACTACAACAACCGTGTCCATGCTGCAATTACAAACAAGGGCCATGCAACTAAATATTAGATTTTTTGTTTTGGCCAAACAATTCTGTATCTAATTTTTTGTGTGCGGGTGATGTAAAAAGTTAACCATTCAATTTTTTCTATTTTGTTATAATATTCCCCTCAGGGGGATGCAACTATTTTATCTATGGGAATTATCACTCCCAGGAGGAAAATGTGTGAGGGCCTGAGCTGAGAGTTAGGTGGTCTTCTTTTTGTTGAAATAAAATGTTTTGGTTATGTTAAGAACAATCTTTTTTCGGTTCACTGCTGTAGTGTTTTTTCAGCACCTACTACTTTCTTCTTCAACTTTGATCTTGTTTCATGTACTTCTTTCTTATCTTACTGTTTCTATGCCCTTTCTGCATAGATTCCGCGATCCCTCAACTCCATACTAAATGGTGCCTTCTTCCTTCCTCTCTTTGGATCGCCTTTGTTGCGGATAGGGAGGCTTAAACCAACTAATAATAATCTGTTACGTAAAAGCCTCTCAGGGGGGAAACAACAATAAATAGTTGTATCTGTTAAAATATTGCTCCCAGGGAAGATGTTGGGTCCCGAGCTGCAGGTTAGATAGGCTTTTTCATTATTATCGAATAGTTTTTTATTTTGTTTTGTTTAGTTACGGATTCTCTTTTTTGGATCACTGTTGAAATGTTTTCCAGAACTTTTTACTTTTTTTAACTTTTATCTTGTTTCATAAACTTCTTTACATCTTGCTTGTTCTGTATTCCAGATTTGAGGCACACACCTAGTGCATCGATTCCCCATTCCTTTGATTCTATACTAAACTGTGACTTCCTCTTTCCTTTGTTGGAAACACCTTTGTTGTTAAGATTAGAGAGGCTCAAATTAACTTAAAATCTAATGTCACTTAAAATTTTATTATTATGGTATTTTTTACTTGAAGATTTGTCAAAATGTGATCGGCATTGCGAAAGCGAGGTAACAAGGTACTGATGAATGCAACGTTCAGCTTTTGAAATGCCAGTAAATCCATGCAGTATCTATGTAGGATAGGAAGCCCCTCAAAGGGATACAACGATCGTATCGATGGAAATCAGCATTCCCAGGAGGGAAATGTGAGGTCCCGAGCTGAGAGAGTTTGGTAGAACTTTTCTTCGTTGAAATAAAACGTTTTTTAAGGACCATTTTTTTTCGTTTCACTGCTGTTCTGTTTTTCAGCACCTATTATTCTCCAACTTTTATCTTGTTTCATGAACTTCTTTCTCAACTTACCGTTTTTATGCACCTTGTGCATAGATTCCCCCCTCAGGGGGATACAACTGTTGTATCTATGGGAATTAGCGCTCCCAGGGGGACTATGTGAGGGCCCGAGCTTAAGGTTAGGTAGGCCTTCTTTTTGTTAAAATAGGATAGGTTTTTGTTGTTACCGACCATCTTTTTTCGGTTGACTGCTGTCCTGTTTTTCAGCACCTACTACTTTCTTCTTCAACTTTTTCTTGTTTCATGATCTTCTTTCTTAGCTTTCTGTTTCTGTGCCCTTTCTGCATAGATTCCGCGTTTCCTTAACTTCGTAGTAAATGGTGCCTTCTTCCTTCCTCTCTTTGGATAGCCTTTGTTGCGGATAGGGAGGCTTAAACTAACTAATAATCTAATCTAATCTGTGCATAGATTCCGCGTTGTACCCTTTCTCCATACTAAACGGTGCCTTCCTCCCTCCTCACTTCGAAACGGGGCCTTCCTCCTCCCTAACTTAAGCAGTTAGGGAGGAGTAAACTAACATCTAATCTAATCATCTCGTTCTTTCTTTCAACAATTTTTACAGAGATCTCGTTACTTAACGTTTTCATCAATAACCACTTGTTCTTTCTGCTCACTCAGCCTTATGAGCTGTGACCTATCTCTGATGTTTCGACATCCCCTGACGGAGTTACAGCTATTGTATTTGAGAATTAGCGCTCCCAGGGAAAATGTGTGATGTATTACATTGAAATATAAAATAATTTGACAAAAAGAATTTTAAATGGCAAAGATGCAAATTAGCGTTGGTATTGTATCAGACCTAAATCAAAGGCTAAATAAAGCTTAGAGAAAAAAATGGAAATTATGTACTTTAGTAATGTTATATTAAGTTCAAGCACGCTCATAACTTCTGTAAATACTGATCAAAAACGGCTCGGAAGAGAGTCTCGCCTTACATTCGCAAATGAACGTGGGCTTCTGCAGGAACCGTTGATATTGTTGATCGGAAGTAAAAAATTCCTCGTGTAAAACTAAAAAGTCGACATGTTTACAATTTAGAACCAGTTTTCGTGCGCACGTATCAACAAGTGCATACGTAGAACACAAGTCTGGGAAGTTGCTTTACTACACAACAATTTTTTAGATTTTTTTCCAAAATAATACTTGCACAAGAGATTTCCGAGAGAAAGGGCTGTCACACAAGGCTAATAAGAACCTTTCACAATGCGAAAAAGAAGAAAGAATACGCATATATTTTCTATGATGTTGAGACGAAAAGTCAACATGTTAAAGAATATGAATGCTCCTTGGTATAAAATTCCTTGTATTTAATTGGTTGAAATAAACCTGCACCTGAGGCAGTGGTCTTGTCAAGACCTACGAATGACCTTGTACCTATGACGGTGGTAGAGTCAAGAGCGAGCAATGTAGTAGAAATGCGTTCTCTCAGTTTACTTCAAATTGCAAAAGCAAAGCTCGAAGACATTTTACTAACCATAAAGTGTTTGTTTGGTTCCAGGCGGCGAAAACATCGTTGTGATTGATTTTCGAGTAATGGAAAAGCGTAGGCTAACATAATTTACGAAAGCAATTGTACAACCGTACGTTTAAAACATAAAATATGCTGAAGTAAATTCCAATGCTTATTCTTACTACAATATGTGAGAAAATTTGCATATAAATCTTAAGATGTAAATTATTTTGGGTTTCATTCATTTTTTTATATGTGGGGGTTGTAAAAACATTTGATATTCATTAGGGTAACCGTAAATCTCAGTTTAAAGCACTGAGCCAGGCTACCAATTTTATTTACTGAAGTACACAGCTATTTCCTGAAGTACCCAGTTATTAACACTTTAATCCTTACTAGTCGCAGAGCGTTTAATGAATGTTAACGTCATAATTCTCGCTAGTTTGTTGGCAATGAAATAAAAAAATTCACTCTATAACATTGATTTTACGTTTGTGTGGTTTAGCGTACTTGGTTAAAAAGTGTTTGAAATTGAAGACGAAAATCTAAGCTAGTTTCTAATTTCCTGACAAAAATATGAGGAAAATAAAGAAACTGTCAGGCGCATGAAAAGTTCAAGGTTACTCACTCTCTTGTCATTTTCTGTACATACATTGATGAGTAAATAAGTATAATAAGTCATAGACTGATTTCGTTTGAAAGTAACAAATAGCTACGAAATTCATACCTGTAGATTAAAAATAATCGTAATTGTGGTTTTAAGATCACCTGTATTATACAGGGGTATGTGTGGTCTTCGCAGTCCGCCTAGTAACAAATGCAGGGTAGAAACGCAGAATCGACGATGCCCGCGAAAGAAACGCCTAATATATAGGTAGAAAACTAGCTTACTCAAACATAGAGTTCATCTGTACAGATTTAGAACCGCTGACCTTAAAGCAGCACCGTGCAGCTTAATCATAAAGGGTGAGGCAGAAAAACCTATCCGATTTCAAATCCCTTTTTCTCAGAAGAGGGAGCAGGTAGAGTAGTGGGGTAAAAACCGTTAGAAAGCCAGTTTTATGCCATTTGTCAGTAGTCAACATGCCTTGGTCTGGTGAACATCGTGCTTTTGTTATTGAGCGGTTTATCGAATGCGGCGGTTCGATAATTGCTACACAACGTGCTTTTCGAATTCATTTCGGACTCGGGCGTCATGATCCTGTTCCACATCACGCTACGATAAAAGTGTGGGTGTCAAATTTTAGACAGACGAGTTCAGCATTGAAAAAGAAGTCGCCTGGACGTCCCCAGGACAGCAACAGGACCTGAAAACGTGGCCAATGTGAGAGCCGCGATTGAACGTTCCCGCGTCTTTCGGCGCGAAAACATTCGCTCGCTTTGGCGATTTCCAACCGCAGTATTCGGCGCATTTTGCACCGGGACCTCAAAATGCATCCCTACAAAATGGTTGTTGCACAGGAATTAAGTGAAAGGGATTTTGAAACCCGTACGAACCTGTGTCGCGATCTCCGAGAACTCCCAAACGACGATGTTGTGCTCTTCACGGACGAAGCCCATTTTCACCTTAGTGGTGCCGTTAACAGGCAGAATTTTCGATATTGGAGTGACGAAAATCCTCGAGAAATCCATCAGGAACCCCTCCATAGCCCAAAAGTGACTGTGTGGTGTGCTTTTTCCCGCCTAGGCGTCTGGGGGCCTTACTTTTTTGAAGAAAATGGGCAAACCGTAACGGTCAACAGCGAGCGCTATTGTTTCATGCTGGAAAATTTTCTTAGACCCAAAATGGAAGAAAATGGCGTGGAAAATGTGTGGTTTCAACAGGATGGTGCAACCGCCCACACATCGCGACGATCAATGGACATTCTCAGGGAACTGTTTCCCGGTTGCCTCATTTCCCTGAGAGGTGATCTTGGCTGGCCGCCGCGCTCACCGGATCTCACTCCATGTGACTTCTTCCTTTGGGGTTACCTCAAATCGAAGGTTTACCAGCATCGAACAAGGACCCTTCTTGCTTTACGAAGGGAAATTGCTCGGGCAATTGAAGAAATTCCTGTGGAAATGACGGTGAAAGTCATGGAAAGCTACCGCGAGCGCCTAAATCAGTGTATCCGCTCCCAAGGACGACATTTGAGGGATGTTCTTTTCAAAACTTAAATTTAAAAATGGCATAAAATTTGCGATATGCTAATAAAAAAAATTTTTTGACAAGTTGAGTGGTTTTCATTTTATAACGTTTTGAAATCGGATAGGTTTTTCTGCCCCACCCATTATATTGCTCGACGTCGTTTCTGAAGGACATTAGGAAATCACTAACATTGATCTGATATTCTGAATGTTTCGACGAAAGTTCACATTAACTGGGTTTTATGAATAATAACTTAAGCGAAATTATCGCAATATTTCGTTCAAGAGCCTAAAAATTTCATCGTTACAGGCATACGGGCAATCGTTTAATTTGACATCTAATCAATGCAGAACAACGAGATATTATGTCTCTGCAGGTACAGGGGAGTCGTGTATCTCCCCATATGGGGGGTCGGCCATGCACCCCCCTCCCTCTGTCGACCTCCCTCTCCCTGGCGTGCTCTCTAGCCCCCCCTACTGGTGGGCTACCCCCTCTTGATGCTTTGGGTGGGCTGCCAGTGGGCGGAGGTGGGCTGAGAAGCGCAATTGGTGGCTTTGGGGTGAACTTCGGCAGCCTAGGAAGCTCCATGGACTCTTTCAGCAGCAGCTTGAGCAGTGCCCACAGCTCCATGGGGCTTACGAGCATCGGGATGGGCGCAGGCACCGGGTATGGCATGAGCTGCACCGACAGCACCAGCGCGGCGTCAGGAGGAGGAGTGTCCTCCATGAACGGGAGCGGCGGCGGTGGCGGTGTGAGCCACCACTCCAGCCGCAGAGTGTCCCCTGGTCTCGCCTGCCTCGTGTGCGGCGACACCTCATCCGGCAAGCATTACGGGATACTCGCCTGCAACGGCTGCTCCGGCTTCTTCAAGCGCTCTGTTCGCAGGAAGCTCATCTACAGGTCCGTGTTCAGGGATCTGTAGCCTTGTGTAGATATTCGTGTTAAAGAGTGGGCTTATGAAAGCTGCCATTCTTTCGCTTGTTTTCATGAATCTATAAGCTGATGTAGAAATTCGTATTAAAGAATGGTTTTTGTGAAAGCGGTCATTCCTTCATTAGTTGTTCATAATTTTACGTACTAGATGTGGTGTGATGAAATTGTTTTACGATCTTCAACTTGAGTTGTGTTGTTTTTTGAGTAGGGCATCGAAAAGTTGGATTGAATCTTCTAAGAAACTGAACTATTCGCAAAATTACATCAGTGAATTGATATGAGCGCTCTGGAAATATTTTTCGTTCGTCGGTATTAAATTCATGTTTCCTGCAATAATTCTAAAGCTCCGTGTTATCTTCAGGGTAAATTGAGTAATATTCCGTGGCCTAACAGAAAGAACCCTTGGTGCATTATCAGCTCAATTATTAACGAAGCACAGAGTACTAATGTATTTGTACTCCGTTTAGTTGATTGGAGGCAGTCAAGCAAAAATAAACAGAGTTCAGTTAGTGTAGTGTAAAATTTCTGTAGAACTCTAAACTAGATGAATTAGCCATTTCAATTAAATTTAAATTGATAATTCAATTTTTAAATTAACTAGTAGTGAATTAGCCAAGAAATTACGCAAGTATTTCACAGGGTAAAAGACAGAACCGATTTCTAAATTTCGTAGCCTTTGCGTGCACAGAACTCCGGAGAGATGCGATGGCAATGTACAACATATCTCCCTTGTGGGTTCCTGAATGTCATTGAAGTACTTGTTCCAAATCTTTGCAATGGAGTACTGGCCTCCCAACCCTTATGGTCCACTTTTGTAACATTACTTTTATGTTGACGAGTTTAGTGTCCAAGAACTTCACTAACCCTAAAATCGACACCGTCACATTTCAGAGCACGATAGTTATATTTCACGATTAGTTTAGTCACGCTCATCGCTAATTTTGCAAATTCACGATTATTGATTTAAAAACTCTTTTCATTTCAAAGGATCACTGTAACCTGAATTGACGTTGCGTTTATGGTGTAACACAAATATGACGACATCTTACAGACGCTAGATAACTTGACAGTCAAACGAAAATCGACTTCAAACGGTGGTAATTTACATCAAACTCAACCAGCAGTTAAACAATGGATAAACATAAAATTTCTTTGTGTTCCCTTGCATTCTTCTTTTATGCTCCCAGTGAGGATTTGTTCACTTTGTAGCTCATAGAAAAAAATATGGCCAGCCAATGCCAAGAACCAATGGTTTGCGATGCCTCACGTGGGATTGGCAACTTGTGTTCCATGCCCTCAGATGTCAGGCCGGCACAGGCAGCTGCGTGGTGGACAAGGCGCATCGCAACCAGTGTCAGGCGTGCCGGCTCAAGAAGTGCATGCAGATGGGCATGAATAAAGATGGTGAGGCGGGAATAGCGGTGGTGAGGCGTGAATGGAGGTGGTGAATGGCGGTGGTGAGGCGTGAATGGAGGTGGTGAGTAGAGGTGGTGAGGCGTGAATGGAGGTGGTGAATAGCGGTGGTGAGGCGTGAATGGAGGTGGTGAGTAGCGGTGGTGAGGTGGGAATGGAGGTGGTGAATAACGGTGGTGAGGCGTGAATGAAGGTGGTGAATAGCGGTGGTGAGACGTGAATGGAGGTCGTGAGTAGAGGTGGTGAGGCGTGAATGGAGGTGGTGAATAGCGGTGGTGAGGCGTGATTGGAGGTGGTGAGGCGTGAATAGCGGTAGTGAGGAGAGAATAGCGGTGGTGAGGCGTGAATAGCGGTGGTGAGGCGTGAATAGCGGTGGTGAGGCGTGGATAGCGGTGGTGAGGCGTGAATAGCGGTGGTGAGGCGTGAATAGCGGTGGTGAGGCGTGAATAGCGGTGGTGAGGCGTGAATAGCGGTGGTGAGGCGTGAATAGCGGTGGTGAGGCGTGAATAGCGGTGGTGAGGCGTGAATAGCGGTGGTGAGGCGTGAATAGCGGTGGTGAGGCGTGAATAGCGGTGGTGAGGCGTGAATAGCGGTGGTGAGGCGTGGATAGCGGTGGTGAGGCGTGGATAGCGGTGGTGAGGCGTGGATAGCGGTGGTGAGGCGTGAATAGCGGTGGTGAGGCGTGAATAGCGGTGGTGAGGCGTGAATAGCGGTGGTGAGGCGTGAATAGCGGTGGTGAGGCGTGAATAGCGATGGTGAGGCGTGAATAGCGGTGGTGAGGCGCGAATGCAGTTGGTGAGGCGCGAATGCTGTTGGTGAGGCGCGAATGCTGTTGGTGAGGCGCGAATGCTGTTGGTGAGGCGCGAATGCTGTTGGTGAGGCGCGAATGCTGTTGGTGAGGCGCGAATGCTGTTGGTGAGGCGCGAATGCTGTTAATGAGGCGCGAATGCTGTTAATGAGGCGCGAATGCTGTTAATGAGGCGCGAATGCTGTTAATGAGGCGCGAATGCTGTTAATGAGGCGCGAATGCTGTTAATGAGGCGCGAATGCTGTTAATGAGGCGCGAATGCTGTTAATGAGGCGCGAATGCTGTTAATGAGGCGCGAATGCTGTTAATGAGGCGCGAATGCTGTTAATGAGGCGCGAATGCTGTTAATGAGGCGCGAATGCTGTTGGTGAGGCGCTAATGCTGTTGGTGAGGCGCAAATGCTGTTGGTGAGGCGCGAATGCTGTTAATGAGGTGCGAATGCTGTTAATGAGGCGCGAATGCTGTTAATGAGGCGCGAATGCTGTTAATGAGGCGCGAATTCTGTTAATGAGGCGCGAATGCTGTTAATGAGGCGCGAATGCTGTTAATGAGGCGCGAATGCTGTTAATGAGGCGCGAATGCTGTTAATGAGGCGCGAATGCTGTTAATGAGGCGCGAATGCTGTTAATGAGGCGCGAATGCTGTTAATGAGGCGCGAATGCTGTTGGTGAGGCGCGAATGCTGTTGGTGAGGCGCGAATGCTGTTGGTGAGGCGCTAATGCTGTTGGTGAGGCGCGAATGCTGTCGGTGAGGCGCGAATGCTGTCGGTGAGGCGCGAATGCTGTTAATGAGGCGCGAATGCTGTTAATGAGGCGCGAATGCTGTTAATGAGGCGCGAATGCTGTTAATGAGGCGCTAATGCTGTTAATGAGGCGCTAATGCTGTTGGTGAGGCGCGAATGCTGTTGGTGAGGCGCGAATGCTGTTGGTGAGGCGCGAATGCTGTTGGTGAGGCGCGAATGCTGTTGGTGAGGCGCGAATGCTGTTAATGAGGCGCGAATGCTGTTAATGAGGCGCGAATGCTGTTAATGAGGCGCGAATGCTGTTAATGAGGCGCGAATGCTGTTAATGAGGCGCGAATGCTGTTGGTGAGGCGCGAATGCTGTTGGTGAGGCGCTAATGCTGTTAATGAGGCGCGAACATTGTACAACGATAACGGGAATGGTGAAGTGTCGCTCCACGCTCATGTCTCACGTTAGTTTCACAACCCTGTGAGATGGTTGCGCTTATTCTTATGAGCGATAAATTATGTACGAAATGAATGTTCACGTGCGATTCTTTCGTTTTATATTGTCAGCAAATTTATCCGTCCCGCTTTGTGTACGAAATAGATTACGCCGTTCTTCTGTATAGAGACTTTGCATTCACAGGCAACGTTAATCACAAATTAATTTGGTTGAACCGTTAATGCAGCGCAATATAACATAAGCAAATGCACCGCTCTATTTAATTTTACAACGTTTAGAACTCTGATATCTACAAACAGCTGGGAGTAGTAAACTTGCGAGGAAGATCACAAAAGAAATTGTCTGCAAAATAAGGCGCAAAAACAATGAGCTGCAAAGAAAATTTAATCATTTGGGACCACCTGAGGTTGTCACCATTTCATTCACAACGCCTACAGCATTCCTCTTTAGCAATCTTCCAGGATAGTTTATTTTTCTCACTGTGAGTGACACGAACAAGATTTCCAAATGACCTACTTTAACAAAACCTACATTTAAACACCCAAAGCGATTTTAATATTCAGCTATGTCGATTTAGAAACGGTAAACTAATTGATTGTGTAACTGAACGATTCATGGATTGGCCAGCTAATTATAGATGCATCTCTCGTAGTGCACCAACACGTTGACAGAACTATCAACACTCATAGTTAACACACACGTTGTACTCAAGTGCATTCATGAGCGGAACTGCGCAACTTTTAATCAACCATTATACTTGAATGTTACACAGGGAAACCGTAGACTTTTACAACATTGACTTGCTCATGCATAAACATTCATTCATTCAATACATCAAACAACAAATAGAATTCACAGATATGCACGCATTATGTAGGAGGTCCTGGAAGTCGCACACCATACAATAATTTTAATTTATTTTTTGTTAATTTTGATTAGATCTGATAAGAGTGGGAAACTAACAGCACAAGAAAGAGTACAATTGGCTTTTATGTTTGGAAGAGATGGGGCAACACACCGTTCTATGGCTCAAGAACTCAACCACAACCATACTTTATACACATGTATCTCAATAAAAGCCTGCATGAATGGTGCGGGAATCCTGGGACACCCAGTATATCAACAACACAAGTAGCGCATTTTATTAGTTTCCCGGCTGTGCCAGCACCATGATCACTTCACGATTGTGTGTGCTTAGTGCAACATGAGTTCTAGATGACCGCTGATTTCAAAATCTATACATCCGCTGCTAATATTTTCTCGAAGTTCTGCGTGGGCTTTTGTTCTCCTTCCTATGAAATTCATTGAAACGATCCAAGTAACTTCAAGAAGGAAGACATGTTCATTGCAGGTTCACGAGCTCATGATTACTCTTTGATCATTGTTGCGGAACAGCTAAATCGCCTGGAAGTGAGTAATAATAACGGTGCGTAAGATTCTTTAAGTGCTTTACTCACCAAAAATTTATATTTTAAATATTCGTAGAATATTTTTCCATAATTCAATTAATTAAAAAAGAGTTCAAAGGACACCTTTTACGTGATCGACGCACCCACACGCATTGAGGTATAGACACACGCATTGAGGCATCCTAAACACCAATCGCAACCTGTATTTCAAAATTTTTTCGTCTAATTTCGTGAGCCTGGCACATTTGCGAATAGTACTTAAAAATTTGCAAGTATGACTATGACGATCTATCTTGTTTTCAACACATTTAAAAAAATGTCAACAATGGTTTCAAAATGGCTTGTGTTACTTCGGTGATAACTGCACGTACAATCTCTCTAAGCTGTTTTGCCTGATATCGCCGATGGAGGAGCTTTTAAGTCCTTGCAGAAAGAAAATTTCGAACTGTCAAAAACAGTTGTACAGCTTTTATGCACAAGTACAAAATTAACTCATTTCCCTACAAAAAGATAGAACGTTAAATTTGTCAACATACGAGTGCTTTCAACATCACTATTCTTAGATCACGCAACAATAGTGTCAGTTTAGTTCCATCCGTATATTGCTCTACGATATGTGACCTATGCTTAACGTTGACGAAGGGTATAATAAACAAGGATTGAGGAAATCGATAATTTTTTAAAAATCCGATATTGTGGTGCTTTTTTCGTGCCGCTCTGACTGAAGGTATAACAACAGCTGTACAGAACGAGCGGCAGCCACGCAACACAGCCACCATCAGGCCGGAGGCGCTGGCCGAGATGGACCAGGAGCGTTTGCTCAGGGAGGCTGCCGTCGCCGTGGGAGTGTTCACGTAAGTACCTCTTCATGTTTAGTTATTTGTTCGCATCATGAGCCATGCCCTCAGCTTGGCTTATTAAAGGCAAAAGCCAATAGAAGATCTCGCACGACGACGGGCGACGACTGCTGTACCAGTGGTATACTCGTTTGTTGTTTTGAGTGATGTCACAAGATATTACTGGCCATAGCAACGGTATTTAGAAATATCTGTAGCCATGTTAGAAATTGAGCAATAGCGCCGCAGTTGAGACGTTTTATGGACTAAATGATAAACTAATATCCATTGTCCAAGTATGGACAATGTTGTTTGGTGTAAGAATTTTTGTCAAATTATTAAAAACTCTCGCAAGCGAACTTCATTACTGAATTTTCACCAGCAGATTTTACGCTGCATACAACCACAGCGAGTTCATGTGAGTTAATTAGCTCATAACGATAAAAGCTGGTAAAAAATTAAATACGGTCGCTAAAGTGTAAAATAATAATTATAATTTATGTTTTCCGACAACATACACTAGCTTTCTCCTAGAGCCTCTTTTGTGTGTAGGGAAAAAGATAACTTCATTGTCTCTGAGGCATGCATCTCGTGCGGCAGTCACCACATCTTTACTGAGTTTTCAGAATGTGAGAGTGTTTCGTGGCAAGCTATTCTTATATCTTAGGACAACAAAATCCGTTTCCCATTTTTTCGCTGGAGAAAAGAAACGTTTAATGAAACTGTACTCGTGCTTTCTCACGACATGAAGTCACAAGACGAGCACGAGCATAACTGATGCCCCTTACCTTCAGTTCGCCGTCTCCAGAGGGGGATACAACTTTTGTATCTATGAGAATTAGCACTCCCACGGGGAAAATGTGAGGTCCTTAGCTAAATGACAGATAAGTTTTCTTTTTGTCGAAATAAAGTTTTTGTTTTGTTATGGAACATCATTTTTTGGTCACTGTAATCTTTTTTTCAGCACCTACTACTTTCTCCATCAACATTTATCTTGTTTCATAGACTTCTTTCTCAACTTACTGTTTCTATGCCCGTTTTGCATAGATTCCGCATTCCCTTATCTCCGGGAATGCACATTCTCTCATCTTAATAATGCCTTCCTCATTCCTCTCTTTGGAACGTCTTTGTTGCTGTTAGGGAGGCTTAATATGACATATAATTTGATCTAATCTGTGCATAGATTCCACGCTCTCTTATCTCCATATTAAATGGTGTCTTCCTCATTCCTCTCTTTGGAACGTTTTTATTGCTGTTAGTTAGGCTTGAAATAACACATAATTCATTTCACAATTTCTCATGACATGAAACGAGCACGAACATAACTGATGCCCTTACCTTCAGTTTGCCGTGTACCGGCAGCCGACCTCCTCTGCCTCTGCCAAGCCTTGTGACCGCGATGGGGGGAGGCCGGGGATTCCTTTCATCCTCGCACGCATCCCCTTTT
The DNA here is from genome assembly GCA_030386875.1 of Morinoia aosen. NCBI lineage: Eukaryota > Metazoa > Arthropoda > Malacostraca > Amphipoda > Talitridae > Morinoia > Morinoia aosen. Next base: position 25,264,515 of record CM059558.1, read on the forward strand.
GTTTCCCCATCTCACCCTCTAGCCCCGCAGCTGCCCCCGCACCTCAATTCCTCATCCCTACACCCCTCCAACAACAACGTCGGCCATCACGAAGGGCACAGTCACTCGTTCAGCACACACGCCATTCTCAGCGGCGGCAACAAGCAGAACAGCAACAGTTACAATAACACCAAAGTTAGCAGCAGCAGCAACAGCAGTAACAGTGTCAGCAACAATGGATTGGACAGCACGACTACTCTGCGAGGGAACACGCCTCATCAAGATGCCAAAAATGGTGATTTACATGCTGTTGTTGTTGTGTGCGGGGTCGAACTACCGATGACTCCACTCCGTGTGGGTATTTCATGTGAACGCCAAAAGATATTGAGTTCCGCAAATAGGGGAGTGTGAATTCCGTTTTATTTATTCTTGAGATGAAACAATTCCGCGTTCAGTCTAAAAAAAATTTCAAGCAAGTTGTAGCAGCTCTGGAAAGGAAAACTTAATTCAACAAGAACGAATGCTTTATGTACAATATGAACAATTTTGCTGAAATGTGGGCATTCTGCAATTAAAATACCTCTTATCTGTCACGTGACTCTCGTCTTGTTTTGTGCTAAACATTCGCACGATAAGTTTCCGAATTTGTAACTCACTGAAGACCTGTCATTCCCATGAAAATACTAATTGAGAGTAAATAACGCATGAATTTTTTATTTTTCTTAATCATTCATCGCACGTCGCTGAAATTCACAATTTAACGATGTATTTTGAATCGATTAATTGTCTTAACATTTTCAACTGTTTTTTTAGTCCATTACATTTTGTAATCGTCAACCGTGAAATGAATCATTTTCACCGTCAGGTGGGCATCTCGACTCGCCCTCGTACGAAGATCCTTCGCCCCCGCTGGACGTGACGGGCAATACAGCTGCCGCTGTCGACCGAAAAGCTCCTGATTCGCCACCGCCTCCTTCTGCATTCTCTGCCAACGTTCCTTCTTTCCCAGGCTTGCCCTTCCACCACCGTGGCCGATCTTCTTCTCCCTTGAATCCGCCAGCCATTGCGCCAGCATCAACACTCTCGCGCCTGACTTCACCCAACCCGCTCCACCTCTCCAACAACCACTCCTCTTCCACTCATGGCTTCAAGCTCTCCACGCCGCCTCCCTCCTCTCAACACTCCTCATCGTCTTCTGTATCGTCGTCTGGGTCGTCAGGAACAGCGGTCATGGATGCCAGTGTGTGGGACTCCGTCCAAGAAAGTGTCCAGGAAACAGCCGCACGACTGCTTTTCATGGCCGTCAAGTGGGCCAAGAATTTGCCTTCCTTCAGCAGTTTGCCTTTCAGGGACCAGGTCAGTTTGCCTTTCAGGGACCAGGTCAGTTCGCCTTTCAGGGACCAGGTCAGTTCGCCTTTCAGGGACCAGGTCAGTTCGCCTTTCAGGGACCAGGTCAGTTTGCCTTTCAGGGACCAGGTCAGTTTGCCTTTCAGGGACCAGGTCAGTTTGCCTTTCAGGGACCAGGTCAGTTTGCCTTTCAGGGACCAGGTCAGTTTGCCTTTCAGGGACCAGGTCAGTTTGCCTTTCAGGGACCAGGTCAGTTTGCCTTTCAGGGACCAGGTCAGTTCGCCTTTCAGGGACCAGGTCAGTTTGCCTTTCAGGGACCAGGTCAGTTTGCCTTTCAGGGACCAGGTCAGTTCGCCTTTCAGGGACCAGGTCAGTTCGCCTTTCAGGGACCAGGTCAGTTCGCCTTTCAGGGACCAGGTCAGTTTGCCTTTCAGGGACGAGGTCAGTTCGCCTTTCAGGGACCAGGTCAGTTTGCCTTTCAGGGACCAGGTCAGTTTGCCTTTCAGGGACCAGGTCAGTTTGCCTTTCAGGGACCAGGTCAGTTTGCCTTTCAGGGACCAGGTCAGTTTGCCTTTCAGGGACCAGGTCAGTTTGCCTTTCAGGGACCAGGTCAGTTTGGGGTCTCGCATGAGCTCAATGCCATTCAATTGCTGAACATCGTGTTTGTCATCAGATGCTTTACATCACTCTCTTTTCATATCGTTAGTTTCCGTGGAAGTTATACTGAAAAGCTTAGAAATATTAATTGATATTTAAATGAAGTTTTGTTAAAATATATTTTAAAATGGCATCATTCTAAATCTCGAAAAGGCCAGGTTAATATTTTCATCTAATGGAAACGGTAGGGAAAATTTTGCGACGTCATAAAATGTTAAGTGGTTTTGACGTTTTTTTTGGTCATTCTACAATTTATCACTCGGATTTTTTTTTGTTTTTCGCTTTAATAACACGTGTAAAGAAACTTGAATTTCAATTGTGACAATTTTAAATCTCGTCTCCGATAATCGTGTAGAAGTCGATACTCACGAAAACAATTTTTGTTTCTTCCGTGAAATCACAACACGTAATGACGCATGAGCTTCAGATTACAGTACTCTAGAAGGAATCTTGGTTCTATAAAGCCAGAAAAAAATACGCATATTTGTCAGTGAGTGTGAATTAAATTCAAATTTTAGCGACTTATTTCAATGATAGTTTAACAAAATTTCTCACCCAATGTGAATGTTTCGAGAAAAACATTTAGATAACGCATAGAGGATGGGGCTTACCATTCCTAAGTCTAATTTGATTTTGACGTATTGTGCTCTTTGAGTGCATGACATATTCTCTGAACCAAGACTTTTATGCCAGAAATTCAAACTAATGACTGTAAGGTGTAACTTGGATGCAGTATGCGACAAATAATAAAGTGTGAACGGGCCTGGCTAAATAAATTCAGCTACTTGCTCTGCCCTATTCAGCGTTTCCCTAAGGGCGCCTATTCTCATTTGTTTTAATGAACGCTACGTTATACCTAGGTAGTTTCAACAATCCTTAACAAGGTATGACAATTGCTTATCTACTCACCAACTATCACGCTGAAGCATAGTTTTTCAGCTATGAATTTTGTGCAAAGCTTTAAAGAACGTGAACTCATCGCAGCTTGAATTTCTTTGCCTGCTTTAACTGTTTTTGCTGTGAATTAGGCAACAAGATGATAAATACATGCGAGCTCAACACGGAGTAATTTTATAACTTGCGCCCAAAAATCTTCAGATAAATTGAAATTGTGAAGGTTTGGTCGGAGTTGATTGCGCGGTCTGTGTTGTTCCGAGCAGGTACTGCTTCTGGAAGAGGCTTTTCGGAGTTATTTGTTCTGACCGTGATGTTCCGAGCAGGTGGTGCTTCTGGAAGAGGTTTGGTCTGAGCTATTTGTGCTGAACGCCATCCAGTGGTCGCTGCCGCTGCCCTCCTGTCCTCTGCTGAGCCCTTCAGCTCACGCTCACGCCCTCAGCCACGCTCACAAGGCAGCCCAGTCTGCTCACGACATCAGACAGCTGTCAGAGGTAGCCACGGCCTTCAGGGAGCATGGAGTAGACCCTGCAGAGTTCGCCTACCTCAAGGCAATCGTCCTTTTCAGACCAGGTAATTAAGAAGTTTCCTCCGGTGTTGAAACGATTGAGACGCGTCTCAAGCTATTGTGAAATTTTAACTACTGTTTTATTGTATAGTACATGCGAGTAAATTACAACGGTTTTAGGTAACGTGTAGTTATTTTAGACTGTGCTCGAGTTATTACTTATGAATAATTTTGCGGTAATTTTCCGTTAATTATTTTTCTTGAATTTTACTTACTAAAGCAGTGTCTCGTGTATTTTTAGAATAATAGTTTTTCAAACCAATTGACAAATAAGAATGAACACAATTGTTTTAGGGGACTGGCTCCTCAGGAGGATACTATTTTTTATACATGGGAGTTTGCACACCTAAAGGGAAAACGTTAGGTCCTGAGTTGAAGATTAAGTAGATCTTCTTATTGTTGAAATCGAACAAGTTTTTATTTTGTTATGAACTACTTTTTTCAAATCACTGCTGTCCTATTTTTCAGTGTCTACTCCTTTCTTCTTCAGTTTTCTCCTTGCTGCATAATCTTCCTTTCTCAATTAACTGTTTCTATGAGCAGGGGATCTTGAGTGGGAACACACCTTGTGCATAAATTCTCCGTTCCTTCAACTGTATACTGTACGGTGGTGTCATCCTTCCTTTATTTGGAACACCATTCTTGTAGTTATATATAATATAATTAATGTAATAAAAATTGAACAATTTCAAAAAAATTAAAAAAAAATTTCAACTACAAGCGAATGAAGTAGTAGACCATTCTTGTATTTATTTATAATATAATTGATTTAATAATAATTAAGCAATTTAAAAAAGTGTAAAATTTCTTTTAACTACAAGCGAATGCAGTAGTAGACTAGAGATTGTGTTTTAAGTAGTAGAGAAGCAGTAGTAGACTGTCGAGTAAGACTGCAGTAGTAGACCGTTTCTTAAGTGTAGTTCAATGATTTGTACTCCTCAACTGTAATTGAGTGCATACGTTAAATGTAATACGCTTTTGCAGTACGAGGCCTGAAGGACAACTCTCAAGTGGAGTGCCTGCAGGACCAGGCCCAGGTGATGCTGAGCCAGCACACCCGCACCCACTACCCCGCCCGGCCTGCGAGGTGCGTGTCTCCTCGCTCCCCACTTCCGGTGTTGCCACAAGCATTAGTTACTCTCCAAGGGTTTTAATTGGACACATCTAGATTCTGAATGGTAGAGGTAGTCCTCGCTCCCAACTTGCGGTTTAGGGCAAAAAATTAGTTTCTCTCCACGAACTCTGTTTGGATATGTCTCGATTCGGAATGGTTGAGGTAGAAATGCAGAGCAATCTCTTTAGGGTAAGAATTTAGTTCTAGGCGTGTTGAGATGATTTTTTTTAAGGGTTGAGACCAAATTTAATATTACAGTTGGGTTAAGTATTTACCGTTGAGTTAAATGTAAAAGGAGCGTTAAGTTAAATATTTAATGCCCCTTGCATTATATATCAAAGATATCCTAAACTCTCCTTTTTCATTTTCCATGAAATGTGTACTACGGTTGATCAACAATTGCACTGTTGTGTTGGAACATAATATCGTAGGTTTTACTTAAAATGGTGTTGGTTGAAAACCGTGGTAAAAATTAATATTCACAGCTAATTCAGCTATTAATTCGTCTGTCATCCCCAACGTCTGAAAAATTTGCGTGAATGAAGTATCTAGATTAAAAACCGATTCTCGGTTATAGAAGAAACATTTACTCTACAAGACCACTAATAAGTGGGTTTCTTTGTCCAATTTTTCATACCTGATACCAAAATGACCATGACTATATGCATCGTTGATTGGTTGTTCAAGTTAGAAGCATGTGGCGATAGCTTCTTCCATCTGTATGAAGCTACCGAGCACAAAGGGACCGACTCAGGCAGTTCACACCCCGCACCAAATTAGAACACGTTCCATCTGGGGAGTCGATACCCTAAGTTACTATCATTTGATTTAAGAGTAGGTTATTATTACTATGTGGAGAATGTCTGGTTATTATACTCCCTCAGCAACGGAACTTGTGAAAATGCGAGCCATTCGCGAAAGGGGATGCAGAGTGGAACTGATTAGTGGATTCGCTAATCGAAAACTCGTATCCTCGCTTTGAGCATTGACGATAGTCTATTTTGGCACATATATTGCTATGGTTTACCATTCTCCAGAAGTTAAATCGAGTTTTAGAGTAATAGCTTCTCACAGGAATGGAATTATTGCATAAATTAAAATTAGGGCTCCCTGGGAGAAGATGCGAGGTCCCAAGCTGGAGGTGAGGTTGGGCTTTTCTCTTTTGAAATGAAATGTTACGGGTCATCTTTTTTTCGGTTCATTGCAGCCATTTTTCAACTCCTTTTATTTTCTTTTACAATTTTTTTCCATGAATTTACTTCAAAACTATTTATTATTACCTATTTATCTACTCCCAAACTCACCTATGTGGCGAGAGATTAATGTGTGACATTGTGCACATATTCCTCGTTCTCTTAACTCCTAACTGAATGGTGGTTTGCTTTTCGGAATGCTTCTGTTGTATTAAGGGAGGCCTAAGCCAAATTATTTAATCTAGAGCAGCAGAAAGTGAAATATGATCACTTTCATGTTAGTGTTAGTAGAACAACGAAGTCCTAGGTTGGCGGTAGTATTCATTCATATGCGTTTGAGGTATCGAAAAACAAATGTTCGTATAAAATCTACGGAGTTATATCTCAGCATTTCATTATCTTTTTACGCTGACGATTTACTTACTAAGCCCATATCAGAAATGATAAATCGGAATTTCGCTCAATTTCATGGCGATCAGTCAAATTCTTCATGTTGCTTCGAGCGTACTACAATAATTGTAAAGTATAATAGTGTGATTTTAATTTTTTCCTATGAAAAAATAAGTGACTATTTTTATGAAATTAGAGCTCAACTTTTAATATTATATTCTCATGAAAAGAGTACAGCATTTCTGTGGATTTTTGGGAATGCAATTAAGTTAATTTTATGTTGATGGTTTTCATAATGGGTAAAAAACAATCTCCTTTAGAATCAGCGCTCTCGAGGGCAAGATTTTGGTGGATTAGCTAGGCTGTCCTATAGTTGAAATATATTTTTTTCCCAAAAAATTTTCGGTTCAATGCCTTCATTTTTTTCAGTATCAAATACTTTCTTTAACTTTTCTGTCGTTTTAAAACTTTCCATTTTGTTGTTTTTTATTTCCGTAAGAAACTGTGTGGGACCTCACTTTACGTTAACTTTGTTCCTATAGCTCAGTATTACGAGGTGCCATCCTATATCCTTGCTGTTGAACATATTTTACATGGTTTACACGTTCACCGTGTTTCTGCGATGGTTAGCGGCTGGTTTGGTCAAGTTGCGCGATGCAGAATTTGATTGACTTTGCCGCTCGAATGCATTTTCATCCTTCCTAAGCTATATGAAATATACAACTGCACGGTAACATTTCTCTTCGTACGAGAACAGCTATTTTTAAAAAATGTCTCAAAACGGATAAAATAAAATATTTTCATATCCGTGAGTGAATGAGCAAGTTACCTAGTGGTACACGTGTGTCCCAATACTCGGGGAACGTGTTAAAGATGCTCAAACAAAGTTTGATTCTTATAACCAGAATATCATTGTTCTCTCTTTCAGCTTAATATCAAAATATTTGTTACTTGTGCTTTAACTAATTCCAAATCAGAGACCTATGTATACAAGTTATCTACTATACTTCACTGCAGAATTTATATCCTGTTAGATCACCATAGAAGCCTAGTAGGTTATATGACCTAGAATACCAGCATTTTTACCTGATAGACACTAAGTATGACCTTGTATTTTACTTGTAATAATGTAGATACATATAGCGAGTAAATCTTGAGCACAAAAGATAATGAAATGCTGGGATTTAATTCCGTAGATCATTTGACAGTATGAGTAATGCTCAACCTCCGCACACGTGAAAGTATACTGTTGCCAAGATACAAGTTTCTCTTGTTTAGCAGTAATAAAATAGCTGCGCTTATATAATCTTGATCATCCGCCAAGATTTTTGGCCTATAACAAGCATATTGCCAAATATCACGTTTTCATACTTCAAATTGTTGCTCATTAAAGCGTGTTAAGCAATGTGCGTTTTAAAATCTCTAATGGGCATTCATTACTTCATCAAACGAAATCTTGTGTTTAATTATCTATGCACTAATAAGTTATGTTATTGTTATTTAGTGTTCTTTTTTTGGTTGTTTCGAAGTAAAAAAATATTTAAGTTTGCCACTTTTTACATTCGCCGTGTATCTTTATAATTAATTTTAAATAATTCCATGCAGGTTCGGACGCTTGCTTTTACTACTGGCGAGCCTTCGGTCCCCTCCGCCTGGCCGCGTCCAGGCTCTGTTCTTCACAGCCACCATCGGTAACACCCCCATGGAGAAAATCCTCTGCGACATGTACAAAAGTTAAGAAGTCCAAGCTTTACTTCCTTCCTCTCGAGGCAAACGTACGTAACGGCTTTGTGTTCTTCTTTCGGGGTCGGATATTACTTTTGACATACTAATGATTCTCAACGGATCGCTTCTTTTCTTTTATCTAAAAATGTTCGAGATTAATGCTCCCCTAATGCCAATCTCCATGTTGCTAATTTTTTGGGATTAATATTTCCCTAATGTCAATCTCGGCTTTCATACGAGGGATGTTGCGTGCGCACCAGCTAGAGAGGCAGGTAGAAATTTTAGCTTCCTTGCTGCTGACATGGAACCTTGAACTATTTTTCTTGGCCTGTTGGAAAACTTAAAAGTACATATTCAAAAATCCATCAACAAAAATACCAATGTCAAGTAATTAATTAACGTAAAGTTTACGAGACCAGAGCTCTAAATTGACAAATTTCTCTAGCATAAATTTTTCCGATACTCCACGTAAATGCGCTGATGAAATGTTAGTATCGACTGAGTTAGTAATACGAAGAATAGAAGTATCAGAAGTATTCATCAGAAGGGGGAAGTAAGGTAATTTTAAATCTCAGCTACGGGAAGGAATGTTTTCAACCTGGAAATGAATTATTATCAATTCAGTTCAATCCAATTTACGTTTCATTTGAAGCTCATATGATTGGGGAGATAACAGCATCATGTATGATTGAAGAGCCCAGCTCTGAAGAAACTTGGTTTTAAAACCACGCCATAAACGCAAAAATTGTAAGTACAATCCAGATCTCGGGATATCAATCAGGCTTTGGGTATAAAATTATGATGCACTAATGGAAGGGGACATTTCAACTTGATACCCATTTCAACTTCTGTATAAAATTCAGCTTGGAAATTAAATTTCTACTGTTCATTCCGTTCGTCATAAGTTATTAAATACTCGTTAATTGACTAAATGCAGGCAAGTTATTTCTCTAAAAACTAAGAGATCATTAAGCTTCAAATGAAAATATCAAGTGGAATATTTGCCATACGAATGCATTGGCTTGTGTGGGATATGAACATAACATGTTTGAGTGTAACTCGTTCAATTGTGGTCGCTGTGGCCTAGTGGTTGAGAGCGCACCTTCAACAAGAAGGGTCGCTGGTTCGATACCCTGAAAAGTCAGCCCGGCGATTCTCCCTGTAGAATAAAGGAATAACTAAGTCATCATTCCCCACACTCGATGTAGGTGTCAGAAATGGGTACCGGCTCGGCCAGAGGTAATCTTTATTTCGTCCTTGTATTATAACATTTAAAAAATCAAAGTTCAAGATGATACGTCTTACGCTCAAAGTAAAGGAATAGAACATCCTTTACTTGAATGAACGTCACTGCTTTCATGTTATTTAACCAGGCTGGCAGCCCCTAACAAATACAGTAAATGGATTCTCCCTGAAAGGCATTTCATTCGCTAGCTATTCTTTTCTCTCTGTATTTCTCCAAGCCACATGTCTCGTTAGCAATCCTGTAAATTGACTCGAAACTTTTATCACGTTTGGCGTGAGCAAAATTCTGCTCTTAGCTCCTGGCTAGAGTAAAATAAGGTTAAGGAACCTCTAGTAATCCATGTCGTCATCCAATGATTCTACGTATTCAATAATTGTTCACTGGTTGAATTCTCTGAATCACGGTACGTTAATTGAAATTGAGGCATTAGTGATAAAAATATTAAAGTTTGAATCAAATATTGCCCTCCGTAAAAATTATTTTTCTTTCAAAGGGCGATGTAAACAAGACTTTAGTTTTACTGAATAATAATACTAAATAGTGGTTGCCCTCTTTCGCGTTGGTTTCAAGATAGCTCTGCTCGCCTCATTCAAAACGAGTGAATCTCGTAATTGATTAATATTAAGAGAAATTGTAGGTAACAGTATTGCACTCCAAGACGAGCAATGGCAATTGCAACCGTTAGGGAATATTTTAATTCTAACGAAGTCCATTAAATTGAACTGTGATATTTCTGCAGTTTAGCGACCGCGTTCGCGATATGAGTTCATGAATATGAGTTCATCACTCGAAAATGTTCTGAATAATGAGGCGACTGTACGGTTATTTTTCTGTACAAAGTTTCCTAATGGTATAAAAGTATAAAAAACCATTGCAAGAATGAGCGACTTAGCACGTCATGTAAACTTCTAAATATTTAAAGATAGCCTCTTTCTAAAATTTACGAGTGTAACTGCTTGGTAGCGCTGTGTGAGTAGCTTCTGTTTCTATGGTGGCGTCGTTGCTTTTGTCCGTGAGCTTGTAAGCAAACTATGAACAATGTTCAGTTTCTTTGCTTGTAAGTTGAGTATACCAGAAGTTATCATACATCTGTACAAACATGTGGCCAAAATGTATCGTACTTTTATGCTATTCTTAAATCTTAAAGTTTCAGAATACGAATGCAAAATGCCAACGAAAATGATTCAATCATTATCTGATGAGAACTTAGAGGCAGTCATGCGTATTTAGTTCATAGAGTAGGTAGGCAGTGACGGTCAGTTTTAGTAGGACGTTGAATTTATTTAATGAATTCACCCCTCAGGGAGATACAACTATTGTATCTGTGGGAATTGGCGCTCCCAGGGGGACTATGTGAGGGTCTGAGCTAAAGGTTAGGTAGGCTTCCTTTTTGTTGTAATAAAATAGGGTTTTGTTTTGTTACGGACCATCTTTTTTCGGTTCACTGCTGTCCTGTTTTTCAGCACCTACTACTTTCTTCTTCAACTTTTTTCTTGTTTCATGAACTTCTTTCCTAGCTTACTGTTTCTGTGCACCTCGTGCATAGATTCCGCGTTCCCTCAACTCCATACTAAATGGTGCCTTCCTCTTTCCTCTCTTGGAACATCTTTGTCGTGGTTAAGGGAGGCTAAAACTTTCTTATATTATAATAATAATAATTTAATAAATTCAACTTTAATTTTACTTCTGACCCCAGCGATAGTTATGTATTTCAAGTCCTGATCTTTTTTACCATCTGTTGCATTGCCGATTCTAATTTCGTTTCAAGTACAATACTGACATCAGCGCTGTCCTTGAGCTCTCCACGCGAATATGAACGTTGTATATGGCATGACAGTATGGACGCTGTGTGCAATATTTGCAGCATTCTATATGTCCAACTGGTCGCACACTTGCATTCACCTAAATATCATTTGAAACATCGACTAAATCGTAGGAATCATAAAATCAATTTCATCAAAGTTATTATAACAGAAACGCAGACGAGATGACTGTACCTTCCAAAAAGCGAAAATTTACTTGCTAAGTAAGCTCTTCAAAAGTGTTATCGATATTCAAGTGTGGCTTAGCCTGTTCTAACAACGAGAAGATACATGTTCTGCCTTAGTATAATTTAAGTACGTTCTGTACCGAGAAACGAGCTTAGTTTCGTCTTCAAATTAAAAATACCTATTCCTTTGTTTGCATTCAGCGAAATTCGGATTTACGTAATGAGCACAGGAAGCTAGTTTAGGTCGCTCAAATCAATTCATTCTTCGTTATACGAGAAGTAAACATGATTCAGCTAGTGATCACACGCGGTATTTTGAAATTCACTGTTCAGTTCCCTCATTTGATATGGTGGCAGACATGCCATTACAGAATTTATGCTCAAGCGATACTTGTACTGGTTTTCTTCCCTATCGGTTTTTCTAAGCGAAATGATCATTATTGGTGTGAGGTGAGTTACATCCATCATACAAAAAAATAATTCGTCACACCCTTCCTTCATCACTTTTTTCCCCACTCTATCATTGTCAGTCCTACCATGCTTTTGATGCTTCAAATTTCTAACTTAAATCGCATGCCTTTTTTAACACCATGTGTGTTTTTCGTCTCTGGTAGAGATCAGGAGCTGAAAGTATCTAGAAACTCATACTTCTTTTATAATTTCATTTCGTTCGTTCTTCCAACAATTTTTTTGTCCAGAAACCTGGTTATTCATCGCTTTCACAATATTACCATTTTCTTCTTTTTACTCACTCAGCCTTACGAGTTGTGCCCTATCTTTGATGTTTCGCAGATTGCGTCATCCCCTCCAAGAACAACTATTGAATTTATGGAAATTAGCGCTCCTATGGGAATATCTGTGTTCCTGAATTGGAAGAAGCTTTACTTCTGTTTTAAATAAAATAGTTTTTTTGCTGTTAAAATGTTTTTTTTTCAGTTTTTCGTTGTCCTGTTTTTTAGCGCAACTACTCTTTTCTTCAACTTTTTATCTGGTTTCATTAACTTCCTTTTTGTGAGAACATTTCCAATGCATAGGTTCCCCGTTCTCTGAACTCCATACTAAAAGGTGCCTTTCTATTTCCTTTATTTGAAACATCTTTGTTGTGGTTGAGGAATTTTAAATTAACGTATTTAATCTGAATTTTTGTCTTAAAATGCATTTGGATACTAATGCTTCCAACAAGTATTAGGTATGAAGGAAGAAATCAAACCTTTATTTTTCCTACCCTGTTCCCACCCTAATCTCTACCTGTTGCTAATCGTTCTCAAACATTCAAGAAGTGGATTAGTGCTTAATTAAACAGAATTATTCACTATATTCACCAGCTCTCGTCGTCTATTCCAACTAGACCTAAAAATGTCAACATGGCAGGTTTATCTGGTTTTCTACATTTCTCCTTTAAATTTAAAAAAACTTTAAATGTATTCTTGAATCCCTTGCATACTTTTTAACACGTCAGTCAGTGTGTTGAACATACATCCCTTAGCTTATACGTTTTTTCAGTTTCCGCCTCTTCCCCTCCCCTAACTCGCATTACTTTTCTCCAGGAATCAGTCAATACATAACACTGCTTTACTGCAAACTTCGGACCGGAAGACAAGCATTACTTAAACTTCATTCATATATGTATCTTGCTGTTGTCTGCCTTAGTCAGAATATCTGAGTTTTTCCCGACCAGCGCCGGGGGGGTCCACATTGGCGTTACGCTGGCGACCCCGGTAGAAACGTTTCCGTAAAATTATTATTATTATTATTCATTGATATATACAACCTTTTAACTCGAGGTGCGCTAGTCCACCAAAGTACAAAAATTACTCTTATTTTTTAATTGAATAATGATATATCGCTCGCAAAAAATATGAAAGGCAAGATATAGGTGAACAAAACCTTAATTTTTTAAATGAGGATAAAATTTATTCCTCAATGCAGAGAATGTCGGTAGCTTAAATATATATTTCTGCATTTGCAGCAAGACCAGATTCTAGCTAATATGATAGGCTAAGTTGCTCATAGATCATACGAAGTATGTTATAATTCTTAGATACAATAAGGTTTAATAGGTTTCAGTCTGATATGGTTTTTAATGTGAATGCTTGTGCCAAAGTTAAATATAAGGTAGGAAGTAGGTAGGTAAGTTTTAACTTGTACAGATCTACCTACTCTAACTTTGATAGATGTTCTTCGCCGGTGTCATTTCAGTCTATTCGTGCAATATGAACTAAGTCAAATTTATATTAAAACTTTAGGGTTGCTATTAGTTCAATAAAAATTCGAGTGCAGGTACAAGGAGATATTTTCTTTACCATGAAGTCAACGTCTCTGTAAAGCCCCTTGGACTTATTTATAGCGCTATATTTACTTCTGGGGTTGACCTGTCCTGTGCGGGGGGAGGGGCTGTACTCAATGAAGTGGTCAGGGTAAACCTTTGTCGGGCCTGACTGTGGAAGATGGTTGTGTTGGGCTGCTGATCCGAGCAGTTCTGGCGCGGCCAGTGCTGCCTCTCTCGCCTCTTAGTGACTACGGGTGATTGATTTTGTCCTGCTGTCGGTTACCCTCCCGTCAGGAGAAGCCTGGTATATGTATGTATGATATTTGCTTCTAAGAACTGATGAAGGTATCCTAAAGTATTCATTACCAGAGTTGTGTCGTGCAGTAACTTCGATGATAAAGTTAAAATATTCTACAGAACATAAGTGGAATGAGGAACAACAGTTTGTATTTTTTTTACAGAAGTTTATTGTTTCTTTGTTGAATGCCTCGCTGTTGAAGACGCGTTAAAACAATTCATTTCCTTCTAACAAGTAAACCAACCCGTGCTTCTTCAAAACAGAGACAAAAAATAGAAAACAACCATATATTTGACCACTTGGGTAAATCGTTAATAAACAGTTACTCAATTCATCTACTTCAAACACGTCCAAAGAAAGCATCATTGCAATGCCAATGCAATGCATACTTGATATGACATAAAAAAGAAATAGTCCAGGGTTCTGTAATGTTCATTATCTATCTACGTAAAAAAAACAATTCTCAACGCCATGTATCTCATCCAGCGTTGATACTATTGTACACACTGATGGTTAGACTTTCTATTAATTTAACGATTGAATATCAAAGGACTCTAAAAACGCTTTGTAGAAATTGTAGTCTACTGGACCCAAGGAAAGAAGCATAAGGCCACTGCCTCACTTAAATACCCATAAAAGGTTAATTCCTCACGAGGACTTTAAACGTTGAGTGTAATAATAATGAAATTTTAGCTAAGATCACAGTTCTTGAACGTGGGTAGTCGGATGACTTGAAACGTACAGGTGGAGAAGTTGAGATAACAATTGTTAACAATCTCACTAGCGCGACAAAAACATGATCATGACGTTACCATTTCCTCTACATCTTCGGGTCCATCAACATCAAGCCTCGGCTTTTTGGAAACATTCGCTTTGACGGGACTCGAGACATCGTTCACAGTATCAATCTCGTCTGACTGGACACTATCACCAGTAACTTCTTCAGCATCAACGCAGGACTCACTGTTGGTTTCAGCCCCCGTTTGGGAAGACGTGTTGTCAGGTTTGGACGGCACTGAAAGCACGAACTTGTTCTTCAGGTAGCGTGAGGTGTCGGCGCGCAGCAGCCGCAGATAGTGGACGCGGTCGTTACGAGCGACGTAGCACCGGATTGTAGACTTCCCTTTCCAGCCCACCAGCTCAATCTGGAATGGAGAAAAGCTTGTGCACAATGTTCGGAAGTACTACCGGTGGGAAACAAGTTTTAGGATGAAACGTGAATTCTGCGCGTGCGGCTACACGCATTAAGAACGAACAACTGACTGCGAGCCTTGAGCGTCGAATTATTGCACAGCACTACTAAGGCCATCGATTATTTTATTGTTTCATGTGCCATGTTCGACATTATATCAA
Source organism: Morinoia aosen (assembly GCA_030386875.1). Classification (NCBI taxonomy): domain Eukaryota; kingdom Metazoa; phylum Arthropoda; class Malacostraca; order Amphipoda; family Talitridae; genus Morinoia; species Morinoia aosen. The sequence goes on from CM059558.1 coordinate 25,279,538, forward strand.
TTTGTTCCACGATTTTTATCGATGGGAACAGATTTTTAATAGATGATTACAGGGACACCTAGATGGATGCAATCGGTGTATCCCAAAAAATTATCGCCACATGTGATCAAGTAAGTTAATTTTTGCATGAAGGAGACTGAAAAATTTGACTGTAATTTTATTAACTTGAGTTCTAAATAATTAACCTCGCCTATTGTAACGTATATTAACCAGACCAATCCTATGCTAACCTAACCTTGTATAACCTAAATTAACCTGACTTAGCCTAGCATGAACAAATATTTCTACATTAAACGGTTCCTACGAAGGGGCCCACCGGTGGTCACAGGGAATTTTCACAATGCTGCTGACCGACCTGCAGGCACCAAGTCAATTTCTATTAATACTTAATAGTAGCGAAATGAAACTACAATCCGATCAATGTTTGCTATTTTAAAAATTGCTCACTACAATTGACGTTAAATTTGAATTGAATGTTAAACTTCAGTTTAACCAATCGCAGGAAATGTGTTAGGGACAGTTGAGTTAGAAAGATGTTCTGCTACGATGACCTAAAATCGTTAGGAATTCGGCCTCATATATATACAGCGTGTCTCATTGCAAATTGAAAGCCAGTGTTACGATATTCCAAATAACCTGTTTCGTGACGTTTGCGACTCCCTTGGTGCGAGTTATCAGCGTTGTCTGGACAAATATGGTCATCAATTTGAACATTTGGGAACATGATTCTTCAATTAAATTTGATCTCTGTATTCGAAGATATTCCATTTCACGATGTTCATAAAAAATTTTTTCTCGTCGTTCGAAGTGTGAGCATATTTTTATGAGACATACTGTATCCGGAGCGGTTTTTTCTGACGATTTTACGTCTTCTTCGCACATCATCGTTCTAACTCAACTGTCATTAACACGTTAAGTGCGGCGGGTTAAACTGAAGTTCAATATCCAGCTTAAATTTAGAGTCAATTGTTGTAAGAAATTTTGAAAATGGCAAACATTGACTGGGTCATGCCTTCATTTTACTTTCATTTAGTATTTACAAAAATTGAGTCGGTGACTGCTGGTCGGCCAGCAGCATTATGAAAATCACCTAAATGACCACCGGTGGGTCACGCCGCACTTACCGTGTTACGTAGAAATACACGTTTAGACTGAGAAAAAATTACCTTAGTTTAGGGTAAGCAACAATATGATAAGAAAGATAGGTTAAAATAAGTTGAGTAATGATTTAATTGACATATATAGTTACTTGAAATTAATGGAATTCCCCATAGAAATGCCGCTCCTTTTGGGGCGGTTATAAAAACCAGAAGGTACTCGTAAATACTCGGTGTAGATCATTATCCAATTTAATGACCGAACTTTCAAAATAGCTCGAATTATAATTTCGTCATTAAATTATTGATGGCGGATTTTGCGTATAGCGTAACACACTCTGACACACGGGGATATAAATGAATATGCATATTGATGCATAGAAAAGTTCGATCCGTTAAATAAATCCCTTTCACTTTCTCGCTCAAGTGACCTAACCGACTCTATCCCAACTGTTCCTAAACTAACTATACCTAATCTACAATTACTTACACCTCCCGTTATCTAACACCAACCTAGCTAAGTTAAACCTTAACCAATCTCCTTCGATCTATTTTAACCCAAATTAGTGAACTTGTAAAAACTCACTAATGATTTTTCAACCTAAATAACTAACCGTTCAAACCGGTTCTAACCCAACCTAGCTCTAGTTTTATCCAACTTAACCTAGCCTCTCTTACCCAATCTTTAGCAATCTTAATCTAACATATCGTAACTCGAATATGAGTTTTCAACGTCGTTTATAAAGCACGTCATTTATGATGATCCGAAGTATGAGAAGTACTATGATTGTAATCAGGCGTGGCCGCGTGAGTAGCTTTCTATTCTAGGACCGACGGTGAACAAGCTAACCTCTCCTGAATATGCATGATACAATGAAAGTTGGTGCTGAAGTACTGACTACATGACACAAGCTTCACGCAAGTTGGGTGTAACACACAAATATGTAGCAATATAGTTTCAAGTCTACTCAGGATAAATGATGTCATTTTCATTTATGTTAAACATGAATTACGTAACGAATTCTACAACTGTACAGGTGAATGAAAATTAAGGTTGAGATCAGCGAAGACAGTTAAGTAATTAAATAATAGCATTTGAGAACCAGCTAGAGAAACAAACTGCTGCCTCAACCAATGAAAAAACATATAGCTGTGAGATATTTTTCATTGTTAAAGATCTAGTGTGTGCATATGGTGCATATTAATACAATATACACCATATAGGCTGGAAAACAAACCTTAGTTGAACGTCAAAGATCAAAGCGACTACTGAAACGAACGGAGTTTCGACTATCAAACGCAGGCCACCTGCTCATTGGACATTCTGCTGTGCGACGAATGAAAAGAGGTATAGAGGTGTAATTTCTCTTCTACACATTTACCTCGGCACTGATTACAATGAACAATCGCGAGGTCCTGACTGATGGGATTCCTATAGCGACTGATGCAACCCTAACTATCCAACCAAATGGTAAATTTAAAACCATTTACCTTGAGAAGGCGCTCGGGTGCAGCGTTCTGTTGTTCTTCCTCTGGCAATGTAGGATCTCCGCAGTACTCGAGCAGCACGCTACCCGTCGCTGCAAAACACAGTCGGTTACATTATACTCTCGCACCAATACTAAGACGACGTCAACAACCCCCAGTAAAGGATGCATTGCATGATAGGCTGAATGTCGCGGTTGTTGAAAACCCGACCCGTACATGATCTCTCAAAGGTGAAGCTCCATTAGTTGTAACAACGAAAGTGAGACAGATTGTAGTAGGCAGATTTTAGTTTTTTTTTGTTGAGTCTCTTTTAACCGGCAAAATAAAGAAACGACTGATAGTGACACACTGCATAAGAATACATACCAGAAACAACATATCACGGAATAAATATCGAAGTAATCGATGGTGAAAAAACTAAAAGGGCCTTTATCCAGATATCACATATCCCCAACGATCATATTATAAGAAGGGATGTCTCTTCAATAGAGGTTTGAAGTAATAACGATAAACAATCTGAAGAAGTTTATCTAAGTTTCAAGAAAACCCCAAGGCTAATCCCAATAAACACGAACATGCTACGTCGGTCTAGGGGAAAAAAGCCTAGACAGGAGTTTTATCTTTCAATGCCTATACACAACGGGATTTCTTAAAGCGGGTGACGGTATATACACGATATTCTCAAATCAAAAGAATAATACAATAAAAGTTAAAACAACTAATGGGCTTACTCAATTAAAGCCTAATACACAAATAGCACCTCTGAAAATGGTCACAGTCTTCACGATTACATGCGTCACCGAACTGAGGTTTTCAGTCTCCAAGTTATGTGTATGAGCAACAAAACATGCATCATATTTACTTGCAAAGACGCGGCGCGCAAAGGTTCGAATTCACTCAGGAGGTTGCACCAACACACATGAATGAAGCTGCGCAACTCAATAGTAATCAAGCAACACGAGCCAACTCACGCATGTCGCGGACCGAAGTCCTGCAGAGGGTGGACATGCTGGCCAGGTCCGGGGGAGTGTCGTTGTCGTCATCGTTGAGCAGCACGAGCAAGTCAGGCTTGGTGACGCGCACGCGCCGCTTCGTCAGCAGCGGTATGATGGACTGCACACCCTGGACACCGGAATTGTGGTCATTAACACGTTGCCTACGATTGCGCGAGTCGTAAAGTTGATTTTGTCAGGTTGTAAAAAACAGACTGGTAAAATCGACTTACTTTCTTGAGTAAGTTTCCATCTTTTGTAAGATGTGTACAAAATGTAAGAGCTCAATAATATTTTCATCGGATGATAAAATTCCTTCAAAATAAGTGCCAAAATGGTTTGAAATGTTATACATTTACATTGGTGCGTACATGAACAATTTACCTAGTGGTACACATTTATCCCAGTCCGTAGTCAACGTGTTAATATCAGGTTTCGATAATGGAGATTGTTGCTGATAATTGATATGAATGCTTTACTCCATGAGAACGTGTCAATATGAAAGTAAAAACACACTACTCAAATGCACTGAATGAGTGCTCGTAAACTGCACTTCGTCTTTGTGCCAAGTAAACTATTTTCTCCAAGCCTTTTTAAGCAATCGAGAAACCAGGTCAGCATCACTCCTTCTAAAGAAGAATAAAGGAAGAAAAAGATAATTTGAAGACTTCAGCAAAACAATTAATTCGATGACGGAGCACCATCAAATGGAGCATAAGAAACGTACATACACCTGTGTTTTTTTCAAGAAAACTCAGATGAACCCGCGAATGAAGGTGACAGTTACTGGATGTTTGTTAATTAAATATGAAGTCAACGTTGATGCTTGATGTATCGCTATGTCACATGGATTCGAAAAATGTTCAATATTTCTTAAAATCTTTACAAATTAAAATAAATATTCCCTACAGTAAAGAAAAAGTAAAAGGAAAGATTTGGATATATGCATGAAATTTGTGATGAACGTACTAAATTTACGATTTTCAAATGAAAGCTTTTGTCTCCAAATGTTCAAAGTTCAAATTTGCTATGTACGCTGATGACTGAGCTTTTAAAAGATTCAGAAGATACCTTAGCACCATCTATATTACAGTTCATCCCTGTCTCGTTCACACTTTTATCACTCACGACTCGAACACTTTTTACACGAGACTTAGTCATTCTCCTCTTAATTCGCAAACCTCAACTCTTGAAACGCAAGCCAACACAATATACAGTACACAGAGCTGAAATAAACTAATGAGTTTTTTAGGAGTTTCACAAGCCTGCCTCCGATCAGCCAAGAAAGCACAGGTGTCGCTTCCCTCTTGCGCCAGCCGAAAACTGGCTCTATTAAACAAGGCTTAGTCATTCTTCTCTTAATTTGCAAACCTCAACTCTTGCAACGCAAACCAACACAAGATACATAGCGCTGAAACTACCTAATGAGTTTCTTGGCAGTCTTACAAGCCTGTCTCCGATCAAGCAAGAAACGTGAGTCGCTTACCTCTTGCGCCAGCCGAAAATCGCAGGAGGCTCCTTTGTTGTCCACCCTCACTAGAACCTTCACTCCTGTGTTGATGATCTGCAAGAAACACGGGGGTTCAGACATAAAAATCAACAAATGCAGGACTAATACACAGGTGACTAATTAACGAGCAAAGAGTGTAGTCAAGAAGTTCGTGTGAAGTTGCTGTTCTCATCAGAAGAAATACTTTATTTGAGAAGAAATATTTTGAAAAATGAATATTATTTAACCCTTTAACGCCCACATTTTTATACTCCTATTACCGTTATCACAATCACTATCACTAAACCGACACTGGCATTAGGTAGTCACTGTTATCAAGATGTGGAAGGAACTGCCACTCGGCAGTGAAGTTCAGAGGACACATTAGTGAACAAATTGAATGAGGAATACAATATATTATTGTTATTTCTGAAAGAGGACCGTACAGTCCACTTGGGCGTTAAAGGGTTAAATCAATCATCTTAATTTGTGTATAAATAATTGGAACTATATTGTACACATAATTGAAAACTATATGTCATCATTCCAAGATGATAGCAACATGGTACCTTCGAGGATGGATATTCAGATGCTACGCCAAGTTTTTAAATTGTCTTCAGATGCTACGCCAAGTTTTTAAATTGTCTACTTACAAAATTGAATGATAAAAGGGGAGACATAACCATGTTTCCTCAACTATAAAACTCACCTTCATTCTGTCTTGGTTACGCATGACGAGGTCTCTGCCGAGGGCGTTAGTGAAGTAGAGGTTTCTCCTCTTGCCCTCCCGACTGCGTGTCATGAAGTTAGTGTACGACGCTTCAGGCAGGTCGGTTTTGAAGCCAAAAAATGGCGAAATGGTTGACCAAATGCGTAAATCTTCTACCTCAGGCTCAAGCTTGTTTTGTTCCGCTGAACTTTTATCAGGGGTGGTCGACGCCGCGCTGGGAGGTGCAGCAGAAGCGTCCAAGTCCATAGCTTCAGAGGAGGCTTTGTTTTCTGAAGGGACTTTGACAACTGGCGTAGGGTCATCAGTGACAGCAGGAATGGCTTGGGGGTCAGAAGATGTGACTTCACTCGCGGGAGTTTCAGTTGCAGGCTCAACTTTCTCGTCGTTCGCAGTAGAAGCAGACCCATTGGCCATACGAGTCTTCTCCCACTCAGCAATCGAATCACTCATGTAATAGTAAGGCTCTTCTTTGAAGCCATTCCTTCGACGTTTTTTCGGATGCTGCAATGAAAAGCAGCTTGAAAACCAGCATAAATGCTACAGAAACGTGTGATGCTAAAAAAGGAATTAGAAGTATTGCACTACAGTATAAGTGAATATTTCTCAACATTTCAGTAATTTAGATACATGAGTGATTGACCACAGAGAAAACACAAGTTTTCCAAGCTCCTTTTTAAGTTGAACCTTAAAGGTGACATTTTCGAATAATAAAGCAAACATTAAGTAAAATTGAAGATCAATAGTCATTTGTGTTTTTAACCAGGAAAGTTTCGTAAGTACAAAAGACCTTCCTAAACAAGGCCTAGCAAAGACAGAAACTATGATAGCGGGACTTCAAAACAGGGATCTACAATTAGCACTATCTCCTGAGCTACGACAAATAGACAAGCGACCATCTTCCCTCAAAATTATGAGATAAATAATGAGCACATGAACATGAATGGTTAGCTAGTTAAAAATGATTAGCTAGTTCCAACATTTGTAGAGTGTATTCATGCTCAGAAAAGTACGGGTGAAATAATTTTGACCATTTCATTTGCAAGATCACGATGATACAGAAATTAGTAGTTCAAAGAAAATGCTTCAAATGACAAACACATAAAGCTCAATTGAAAATGCTTCTAGTATTTCACACTCAAAGTACGAAGGCATTAGTAGTTTAGAAACACAAACTGAGTTGCATTAGGGGGAAAGAAGCGATCTGGTTCATTGCACAGAGGTTCTACTGAGTTGAAGATTAGTAAAATGGCACCGAAATGCGCGAAATTCCTCCCCGAATTTTATAAATAACTTTATAAATTAAGACTACATGTGGCTGATATATACGTCATATAACTCATACGTGGAAACGTCAAAAACTTCCCAGTAGAAAAATTACAGTACCTATGCATTTTCTATCAGAACGTGCACTATGGGATTTGAATTCATCCTTCGGTTGACAGGTAAGTTTTTACATGAAGATAAACCACGTACTGTTCAGCGTTAGATGCAAAAACGGATTTGCAAATCATGCAACATATTTCTCATAGAACACATTGCTGCTACTACTACTAAAAATATAACTCGGAAGGCACCATTTAGCATCAACTCGAGAGAATGTGGAATCTATGCACAAGAAGCATAGAAACATTAATCTGAGAAAGAAGTTCATGAAACAAGATGAAAGTTGAAGAAGAAATTGGTAGGTGCTGAAAAACAGGACAGCAGTGAACTGAAAAAAGATGGTCCTTAACATTAAACTATTTTATTTCAACAATAAGGCCTACTCAACCGTTAGCTCAGGACCACACACACTCCCCCTGGGAGCGCTAATTCCCATAGATACAATAGTTGGATCCCCCTGAGGGGAATGAGAAATAAAACTGAAGGCTAATAGCATTGAGCAGAAAACCTAACGGGTCAAGTTTTACATACGTGATGTACTTACAAATTATGGAAATCGATCAGTACAGAATAGTTCCCACTCACAGGCTTCACACGCTGCGAGTGCAGCGGCTGCGCCTCAGCGCCGGTTGTCTCCTGGCGCTCGCCAGGCAAAGGTGCGTCCTTTTGTAGCACAGCTACAAAGAAGCCGCCCGTGTCTTGGTGGTGCGGCAACAAGCGTAGACTGCACATCAAGTAAAATTTGACAACACTCAGGTTTTAGTATTATTCTATTATAATCATTTGCTTCAAAGGTAGTGAATAGAACCTTAGTGAGATTCCAAAAATTAAGGAATTGAACTGGTTTCCCCAGAGCTTCTGTGTTGGCCCACGAAGAGATAACATGCTAACGCATCACTTGTAGAAAATGACGATACAGTAAATCCTTTCGTCTGCATGAATGCTCACGTTAGAGAAAGAAAAATTTGACATAAAGTTTGCATCCACAAGCACTAATGATCTAGAAAGAACCATTCAATCGCACTTAACAAATCTGAATTGATTTTACGCTCATAATGATTAGGCATAACATAACTTCACATTTGTAACATCTTTATGTGTAAGGCGAAATCACCCAGAAAATAAAACAAAATTAAGAAGGGTTAAATAGAGTAGCGGACTGAACGCAAAATCTATGGTATTTATAAAAATAACCACAACAGGCTTGCTTTCGGAGGGGAATAGGAAAAGATCAAAATAAACTAAATGCCACGCAGACAAACAGACAATCCTAAGCACCACCCAAAAAATCATAAGTAGGAATGACTAAATACAGAAAGCTAATGATAACTCAAATTCAAGAACAGTAATTTTGTGGTGGCCCAGTGCATTCAGACGAAAGGCAAGTCTAGGATAGAAAAATTCGAACTTGTTTGGCTGCGTGGCAGCTTATTGACATAATGCCACCAAAACCAAGACGCAGTCAGGTAGAATGCTCTCGCCTATGCCATCAACACCTAGACCTTGAGAACGCGAGTTATCGAAGTATAATCGAAAAGACGGCGGTTTTATAGGAGAAAAAAATTGTCTCGAGATTTAGCTTCATATTAGCTACATTACAGAGAACGAATTTACACATAGCCTCTTTTTAACTACATTACGGTGAACGTATTTTCAAATAGCCTCCTTTTAACTACATTACAGTTAACATATTCAAGTCTATACAACCTAACTACTGTCGTTCAAACTAGAAGTCTGTGTCGCAGGGAAAAGATGCTTGTGGCACACGTTCTCACGCCAGGAGAAATAGCTTTTCCTAATCGCACGGCCGTGAGTGTATCAAGCCTCGGAATAGAGCAACACGACTTACCATCTTTCCAGTTTGAGATCTTGAGACGCAGGGAACAGGTGCTTGTGGTACACATTGGAGAACTTGAGGGGGATGTCGTCAGCTGTAGGGATCACTTCCATGTCCTTTGTCATCACACACCACTTTGTCAAGCCGCTCCGGCGCTGTAAGCCATACGAGTGTGTTGAAAGAATGTCCTTTATCTAACCATACAAAATGCAAACTCATGACAGCAAAAAGAAGGGACCAGTTAGCATTGAATGTAGAAAACGGGGAATCCATGTACAAGGTGTATTCCCCCTCAGGATACTCTGAGCATGAAACAGCAAGTTAAGAAGGAAGTGAAAAAAGAGACGAAGAAGAGATAGTAAAATTGGCGAGAAAACTCAAAAGAAGCTAAGTAAGTATGAAAGAAAAATCGCAATAGTCTGTCTATAGTAGCCTTAACTGAACAACATACCCCAGATGACAATGGTCCCCAAGGCAAATACAATAGAGAAAGTTAACTAACCTAAACCTCTTCGCTATTCTGGGAGCAGTTTTGCTTTTGTCCACATTTTAATGCTACAAAAAACTTGACACCATCTTCGTTTATCCTAATAAAATGTGATAAAATATTTTCAATCTTCTACACAATGCTCAGTAAAATGAGCACTTCTAATGTTTGGTCTTCTGTAAGATCTACTTTTATTCACTCTACAAACTTGTAGAAAAGTTTCAAAGTAAACTTTTTATAGCAATGCCTCCTAATAAAACAAAATAAAATAACTAAAATGATAGAAGCAGCCTGATGTTCCACAACAAGCAAAGTGGCATTTAGTTCTTATAACCTTCTCAAAGACTGCCGTCGACCCGCCAAGCCACGCCTTATATACGCTACTATCTGGGTGTCGCTCAAGTAATGGTACTCTCATGAGCACATTGGAGACCACGCATATAAGAGAAGGGTTTTTTATTAAAAGAAAACTTGGTGAAAGGACAGTATCGTCTGAACGACGATTTTTACGAGCAACAGAAATTATCTACAAAGCTGGGAATTTTTTAATTCTAAATATATTCTCGACGACCCTTCTAATAAAAATATATTTAAAATCAATATTCTTGAGCATAAGAAACCTACACAATAGTAATTATATGCAGTAAATATTATAGATTATAGATAAGCTAACATTCATACCACCGCAGCACATACGGTGAATGGTTCATTTTTAGAAAACGTAGTAACATTGTATTTCATCCCTTTTAAAATGATGAAACTGAAAGTTACACTAAATTGAAAGCGCTGTATTATCATTCATTGCCATGAACAGTAATTTCCGAGCAAGAGGCGCGCACACACACACACACACACCTTGAGCCCGGGCAGAAGATCAGAGCAGTCGACGAGCGACACGGCCCCGTCCGCCTCGAGCAGCAGCCGCTGCAACACGGCCTCGTCTTCCATGGGGCTCATGGAGCAGGTTGAGTACACCATGCGGCCTCCCACCGCCAGTAGCTCCAGGCCGCGCCGCGCGATCCGCAGCTACACAAATATTCAAAAATTAATTTTCAATGACGTGGAATTTTAATAAATTTCCGAGTTATTTTTTTACAAAAAATTCTGAGGGTACCTCCTTATGATCAAAACCTGTACGCCGCAGCTGCCATAAGTATTCAAGATACCAAAATATTCAGAAATTAAGACCTGTATGCCGCAGCAACCAAAATATTCAGAAATTAAGACCTGTATGCCGCAGCTACCAAAATATTCAGAAATTAAGACCTGTATGCCGCAGCAACCAAACTGTTCAGAAATTAAGACCTGTATGCCGCAGCAACCAAACTGTTCAGAAATTAAGACCTGTATGCCGCAGCTACCAAAATATTCAGAAATTACGACCTGTATGCCGCAGCTGACAAAATATTCAGAAATTAAGACCTGTATGCCGCAGCTGACAAAATATTCAAAAATTAAGACCTGTATGCCGCAGCTACCAAAATATTCAGAAATTAAGACCTGTATGCCGCAGCTGACAAAATATTCAGAAATTAAGACCTGTACGCCACAGCTGACAAAATATTCAGAAATTAAGACCTGTATGCCGCAGCTGACAAAATATTCAGAAATTAAGACCTGTACGCCACAGCTGACAAAATATTCAGAAATTAAGACCTGTATGCCGCAGCAACCAAAATATTCAGAAATTAAGACCTGTATGCCGCAGCTACCAAAATATTCAGAAATTAAGACCTGTACGCCACAGCTGACAAAATATTCAGAAATTAAGACCTGTACGCCACAGATGACAAAATATTCAGAAATTAAGACCTGTACGCCACAGCTGACAAAATATTCAGAAATTAAGACCTGTATGCCGCAGCAACCAAAATATTCAGAAATTAAGACCTGTACGCCACAGCTGACAAAATATTCAGAAATTAAGACCTGTATGCCGCAGCTACCAAAATATTCAGAAATTAAGACCTGTATGCCGCAGCTGACAAAATATTCAGAAATTAAGACCTGTACGCCACAGCTGACAAAATATTCAGGAATTAAGACCTGTATGCCGCAGCTACCAAAATATTCAGAAATTAAGACCTGTATGCCGCAGCTACCAAAATATTCAGAAATTAAGATCTGTATGCCGCAGCAACCATAATATTCAGAAATTAAGACCTGTACGCCACAGCTGACAAAATATTCAGAACTTAAGACCTGTATGCCGCAGCTACCAAAATATTCAGAAATTAAGACCTGTATGCCGCAGCTGACATATTCAGAAATTAAGACCTGTATGCCGCAGCTACCAAAATATTCAGAAATTAAGACCTGTATGCCGCAGCTACCAAAATATTCAGAAATTAAGACCTGTATGCCGCAGCTACCAAAATATTCAGAAATTAAGACCTGTACGCCGCAGCAACCAAAATATTCAGAAATTAAGACCTGTATGCCGCAGCTACCAAAATATTCAGAAATTAAGACCTGTATGCCGCAGCAACCAAAATATTCAGAAATTAAGACCTGTATGCCGCAGCTGACAAAATATTCAGAAATTAAGACCTGTATGCCGCAGCTACTAAAATTTTCAGAAATTAAGACCTGTATGCCGCAGCTACCAAAATATTCAGAAATTAAGACCTGTATGCCGCAGCAACCAAAATATTCAGAAATTAAGACCTGTATGCCGCAGCAACCAAAATATTCAGAAATTAAGACCTGTATGCCGCAGCTACCAAAATATTCAGAAATTAAGACCTGTATGCCGCAGCTACCAAAATATTCAGAAATTAAGACCTGTATGCCGCAGCAACCAAAATATTCAGAAATTAAGACCTGTATGCCGCAGCTGATAAAATATTCAGAAATTAAGACCTGTATGCCGCAGCTACCAAAATATTCAGAAATTAAGACCTGCATGCCGCAGCTACCAAAATATTCAGAAATTAAGACCTGTACGCCACAGCTGACAAAATATTCAGAAATTAAGACCTGTATGCCGCAGCTATCAAAATATTCAGAAATTAAGACCTGTATGCCGCAGCTGACAAAATATTCAGAAATTAAGACCTGTACGCCACAGCTGACAAAATATTCAGAAATTAAGACCTGTATGCCGCAGCTACCAAAATATTCAGAAATTAAGACCTGTATGCCGCAGCTACCAAAATATTCAGAAATTAAGACCTGTACGCCACAGCTGACAAAATATTCAGAAATTAAGACCTGTATGCCGCAGCTATCAAAATATTCAGAAATTAAGTCCTGTATGCCGCAGCTGACAAAATATTCAGAAAATAAGACCTGTACGCCACAGCTGACAAAATATTCAGAAATTAAGACCTGTATGCCGCAGCTACCAAAATATTCAGAAATTAAGACCTGTATGCCGCAGCTGACAAAATATTCAGCAATTAAGACCTGTATGCCACAGCTACCAAAATATTCAGAAATTAAGACCTGAACGCCACAGCTGACAAAATACTCAGAAATTAAGACCTGTATGCCGCAGCTACCAAAATATTCAGAAATTAAGACCTGTACGCCACAGCTGACAAAATATTCAGAAATTAAGACCTGTATGCCGCAGCTACCAAAATATTCAGAAATTAAGACCTGTACGCCACAGCTGACAAAATATTCAGAAATTAAGACCTGTACGCCACAGCTGACAAAATATTCAGAAATTAAGACCTGTATGCCGCAGCTACCAAAATATTCAGAAATTAAGACCTGTACGCCGCAGCTACCAAAATATTCAGAAATTAAGACCTGTATGCCGCAGCTACCAAATATTCAAAAATTAAGACCTGTACGCCACAGCTGACAAAATATTCAGAAATTAAGACCTGTACGCCACAGTTGACAAAATGTTTGAAAATTACGAGATGCACATTTCACCAAAAAAAAATACTTGAGAAGTAAGAGTTGTATGCCTGGGTGTTAATTTAAAATACTACGTCTGCCTCCGTGTATCACGTTCCAATAAAATGTGCTTTTGAATTTTTGATGATGGAAACGGTTCGAAATTGCTTTAAAAACTCAAAGAAAGCATAATTTATTTGCAGTCAAACTTTGTCAAAGTAATACAGATTTAAGCAGAAACAGCTTCAAACTTCGACTATGTTAGGCTTGCCTTAATATTCATTTCCCCGAATATAGGCATTAAAGTCACTTGAAAAAAAGGCAATTACATCGCGCAAAAGCAATTTTCCGCAAACATAAAAACAGAGATGCTGTACGTGACACTAACTATACATATAAATAATTACACGAGTTCTGAGAAACGAGTTAAGTCGCATGCAGGACGCTGTTAACAATATAAAATCCAGACAAGCTTAATAAAGGACTAACAACTAAAGTGAAGGTGCAAATAGCATCTCCGGCAATGCTAAAATAGCACTCACTTTACAGTGCGCTGTAAGGAAGTGTCTGCGGACTGAAAACCTCGGTGAAAGTATTTGGTGTCATAATTGGTAAACTGCTTGATTACTAGCATGCTTAGGATGCTCCCTGGTGTCAAGTAATATTATGAGTATGTATTCCTTAATTAAAAAGCCGTTGCTAACTGCAAAGATGGTATGCAGACGCTGAACCAACAAAGTGAGAGGAGACTAGCATTAAATGTTAAGGCGGGGCAGAGGGTGAGTAAATCAGGTTTTGTGTTTACAATGGTCTTGACAGGGAGATTGAATGAATAATATTATTTCCCATGGCAAACTGCTTAACATGTTCAGAACTCTGTTGAGGCCTGTACACGATGAACAACTTCAGGAATTAGGTTCAATTTCGGTAGGGCCGAACATTTCATAAAGAGGTCTTACCTGTCCTGCATACATTAATGCTCTTGCCAGCAATTTCAGGTTTTAATGTCGCACTGGGATGAAACATTTCAATCAGTTAATGAAAAATTCAAAGAGGTCTTTTAATGTCTGATATTCTAACCAGTTGATGATGCACCTAACCAGAACCCACTAGTCACCCAGCGGGCTAACTTGAGTTTCAGATTTCGAGCAGAATGCCCAGGAGGGTTCTAACCACGATAGAGGAAACAAGGTAGGTTCAAACCAGTCTTTTTTTCGTTGACGGCGTGGTTTTGCTGACGTCACGGTAACGAACCAATAGCAGCGCTCATGTTGCATCTGGTAGCACTGCTACCCCAAAATATGGCTCCACCATTGGCCTAACGACATGGCGTTTTGGTGACGTCATAAAGTTTGTTTGAAATAAAGCCTTTCTATTGGCTAGCCGAACAAGAGGAGGTGTATTTTCTTCCACAGAAATGACCCTACCTTGTTTCCTCTACCGTGGTTCTAACCTGAAGACCGATGGCAAGACCCATCTTGCACATCTAACTGATGTGCCGACTTGAGCTTCAGATTTTTGAGCAGAATGCCCCTGAGCGTTCTCACCTGGAGACCGTGCAGGTTAGCTCCATTGACAGGGTTCCACTTGGTCCACACGTCGCAGTTTTTGCGCAAGGTGCCGTCCCCTGAGCAGGGCACGTCGCACAGCACACGGTCGTACTTCAGTTTGCCGCTGCTCCCATCTGTTCAGAGGCAAGAATTTAAGCCAATCGCTCTTGACTGGTTAGGTTCTTGGTTACAATTGCTCAATGGAAAAGAACGTTGTGGCATGAAGTGAAAAATGAAACAGGGCTCAAACAACAACAAAAAACATGAAATTATACAGCAAAAATGGCTGAAAACTGAAGGAAACAACATGGAACAAAAGATTAAGTCTCAAAGGCCTATGTACAGCTGAGAAAAATTAACAGGGTGTGAAATTTAGCAAGGAGCTGCACTAGCCAAACATTTTCAAATGCTGGAGAAGAACTCTAGGAGAACAGTGCAATACACAAAACTAACAGCCTAGTTCATTATTCCAGTAAGCTACTCGAAAACACCACAAAGCCCAGGTTTAGTGTACTCGTATAATACCATAAAACATCACATTTAGTATGGCAATAAAAAACTCGACTACAAAAAAAATCCCGAAGTTTAATGTGCCCTGAAAAGAAGGCATAATCAAAAGGTTCAATGAGCCAGTATTATCTATTAACGTGTCCATGAAGAGAAGGAGTAATCACCAGGTTCAATGAGCCAGTATTATCTATTAACATGTCCATGAAGAGGAGTTATCACCAGGTTCAACGAGCCAGTATTATCTATTAACGTGTCCATGAAGAGAAGGCATAATCAAAAGGTTCAATGAGCCAGTATTATCTATTAACGTGTCCATGAAGAGAAGGAGAAATCACCAGGTTCAATGAGCCAGTATTATCTATTAACGTGTCCATGAAGAGAAGGCATAATCACCAGGTTCAATGAGCCAGTATTATCTATTAACGTGTCCATGAAGAAAAGGAGAAATCACCAGGTTCAATGAGCCAGTATTATCTATTAACGTGTCCATGAAGAGAAGTAATAATCACCAGGTTTAGTGTAAAACATGTTGGGCATGAAGGCAGCATCATGGTTGGTGATGATGATACATGGGCTCTGGAGGCGCTTGGCCTGGTGGGTGAGGAGGTAACACCGCTTGTTGTCGGAGTCGTTGGCTACCACCACACCCGTCGGGATCGCGCCCCTCAGGGGGTCTGTCGAGCTGTGCAGCTGCTCGATGATCTGGGCTGTCTTGCTGCCGGGAGCGGCGCACATGTCCAGTACCTGGAACAAAGGCGGGTGTCAGTATCTAGTTAGTTTTTCATTTTTTGGCCCTATTTTTTTCGTTTTTCTTGGCATGAATTAAATTTCGTCATCTATGAATACACGCATTGTGAATTCCTTTAGATCATATACGCACAATGGGCATAGAAACAGTAAGTTGAGAAACAAGATGAAATTTGAAGAAGAAAATAGTAGGTGCTGAAAAACAGGCCAGCACTGAACCGAAAAAAAAAATGCTCCTTATCCAGAAAAAATTATTTTGACAAAAAAGAGCCCTACCTAACTCTCAGCTCCAGACCTGACATATTCCCTCTGGTCTGTGAGTGCTAATTCCCATAGATACAACAGTTGAATGCCCTTGAGGGGAGTACCTGTGAAAAAGGTGGGTGCAAGTATCTGGCGTAATTTTTTTCTATTCTGTAGCCCTAGTTCATTTTTTCGTTTTCCTATGCATGAATTTTCTTCCCTTGCGATTATACGCATTGTGCATGGTTAGCGAGTCAGTCCTTTACCTTGTTGTTCTGGTTCATTTTTTGTTTTGTTGGACCAGAATTTTCTTTTCCTGTGAATATATGTGTACATAGCGAATGTTTGGTGTGTTTTTTCCTCTGTCGCCCTACATTTTCTTCAATTTTATTACATAGTTTTATTTCACTGAACTATCTAGCTTGAGTTTCCTTTTTCATTCATCTGGCAAAATGTGTATTAACCAAACTAAATGCCTTCAAAGCAGCATAAGAACGGATGAATAATTACACAGAACATCATCTAAATAATGCTACATATAAAAAGACGGAATCTCTGCTCACTGATGTGGTGTAGGAAACTCGGAAAATCGAGACAAGTTTTATCACACCGGTCACTTTAAGAATATATTTACATGGCGAATAGCTCAAAAAAAAAACTTTTCAAGCAAGAAATGCACGCACACCTTCAAGACTCAGTGGGTGACAAGGCTAGATCCTATAAAACGCAATTTACGCACAAGAAATAAAGGTTTATATCAAGTTATATTCTTAACAAGGAGAACTAGCAAGATTTTTTAAATTCCAATGAACTTGATGCAATACATTTTTGAAGGGACTGAACTAGGAGAGCATTCAGGCAACATTCTTTAAAGTAAAGTACCCACAGGTAGATTTTATGATTGAGTCAGTAAACATACATGTCTCAGATTAGCAATGTAAATTAAGAATTACCTTAGCAAAATTGTAGGCGCAGCAAGGTAATTGTTTCACAAGTAGCAAGAAACACACACACTTATTATCTTATACCGGAGAGTAAATTTTCGCAGTCCTGTGAGGTCAGTGAGAACGCCATCACTGACAGGGACACATCAACAAATGATGCAAGTGAAAAAATATTAAATGCACTTTTCCTCACTTTTTACACCAGAAACTGTTTACATGAACCCAAGTGTTTAGTTACGCAAAGCAGTTTTAGCCGCAACACAAGTGTCACAAATCGCGCGTATTTTACTTTTCAAAGATATCCTGCCTAGAAAACCTTAGGTATTAGGATCCCTAAAGTGAAAATTCAATGCTGTAGTCATCTACTGGGAGCAAAGATAGACAAAAATATTTCTTTTGGATGCAGATCATTTTACCAGTTCGACTGGGAATTTATAACTAAAAAGTAGGCATTTCGTTTTTAGTAACAAGGAAGCTCAGTACCTTATGGCACGAGCTCATGATAGTCCAGCATACACAAGGAGTAGGAACCAGTTAACTAAGAATTTGTATTGATACTTTGTGATGCGGGTTCACGATTGTCAGAATACACAAGCACTGGGGATCTGTTAACTAAACCTTTGTACTTATATCTTATGGCATGAGCTCATGATTGTCCAGAATACACAAGTTAACTAAGGCTTTCAGCTAACCAAGCCTTTATATTCACACCTTGTGATGCATGTTTAGGATTGTCCAGAATACACAAGTACCAGGGACTAGTTTATTGAACCTTCATATTCCATCCTCGTGATGCGGGTTTAGGATTGTCCAAAATACACCAATACTGGGGACCTGTTAACCCAGCCTCTGTACTGCTTGCTACCTAGTGGTGCAAGTTTAGGATTGTCCAGAATACACAAGCACTGGGGATCTGTTAACTGAGCTTTTGTATCCATGCCTTATTGTCCAGAATACACTAGTTAACCAAGCCTCTGTATAGCTACCTTGTGGTGCGGCTGGACATCGAGCAGCAAGGGAGGGATCATGCTGACCGCCTCCTGCCTGCTGATGCTGCCCGTGTCCGTCTCGGCAATGAGGCACTGGTGAAGGCGCCAGTACGCCTCGCAGCGCCGTATGTCTCGCCGCGACAGGTTCAGTTGATATGCCAGGCCTTTCGGGTACCATGACAGGCACACTGGCTGCAGAGGCTTCACTGGCTCCTCCTCAGTCGCCTCTGAACAGGTGCTTGTGAATTAGTTTTGGTGCTACCATAGCGTGAGGTTTACCCCCATATGTCGCATACCCAGGTGCAGTTTGAGATGTACAAATTAAGCATTTATTGATAAACTAAATGTATGGGAATAAGTAATATCCATTGGTAACCTAACCTAACCTCATGCTTTAGTACTAGCTAGAGGTAGATCTCATGCTAGGGCAGCACTTTAATTTCTATCAAGAGAGTTGACTACCAAGCCCTTATCCAGCTTATTTGGGTGTAGAGGTAATATAAAGATGCTGTTAGCAGCACACCATAGGTGCGGAATGAAGGTGTTAGCTAAGTATTTCATGCTATAAGTTTTCATATATTAAAAAAGTATAGAACAGATGGAGAGCATCTGGGAATTTTATACAGGAATCTAAACAGCAGACAGATCTCTAGTAGCCAGTTGATACATTTACCTGCCCAAAATGAAAATTGACAATGAAAATATGAAAGCTTATAATCTCATTTGCTTCAAATTTTAATGGCAACAAATGAAACAAGTATGTGGACTTACTTGGTTATGCTGTGTGTAATTGAAGGCAAACATTTTTTTTTGCACCTTGTAACTTGTAAAGGGTGGGGCAGAAAAACCTATCCGATTTCAAAACGTTATAAAATTAAAACGACTGAAGTTGTCAAAAATTTTTTTTATTAGCATATCGCAAATTTTATGCCATTTTTAAATTTAAGTTTTGAAAAGCCCATCACTCAAATGTCGTCCTTGGGAGCGGATACACTGATTTAGGCGCTCGCGGTAGCTTTCCATGACTTTCACCGTCATTTCCACAGGAATTTCTTCAATTGCCCGAGCAATTTCCCTTCGTAAAGCAAGAAGGGTCCTTGGTCGATGCTGGTAAACATTCGATTTGAGGTAACCCCAAAGGAAGAAGTCACATGGAGTGAGATCCGGTGAGCGCGGCGGCCAGCCAAGATCACCTCTCAGGGAAATGAGGCGACCGGGGAAACAGTTCCCTGAGAATGTCCATTGATCGTCGCGATGTGTGGGCGGTTGCACCATCCTGTTGAAACCACACATTATCCACGCCATTTTCTTCCATTTTGGGTCTAAGAAAATTTTCCAGCATGAAACAATAGCGCTCGCTGTTGACCGTTACGGTTTGCCCATTTTCTTCAAAAAAGTAAGGCCTCCAGACGCCTAGGCGGGAAAGAGCACACCACACAGTCACTTTTGGGCTATGGAGGGGTTCCTGATGGATTTCTCGAGGATTTTCGTCTCTCCAATATCGAAAATTCTGCCTGTTAACGGCACCACAAAGGTGAAAATGGGCTTCGTCCGTGAAGAGCACAACATCGTCGTTTGGGAGTTCTCGGAGATCGCGACACAGGTTCGTACGGGTTTCAAAATCCCTTTCACTTAATTCCTGTGCAACAACCATTTTGTAGGGATGCATTTTGAGGTCCCGGTGCAAAATGCGCCGAATACTGCGGTTGGAAATCGCCAAAGCGAGCGAATGTTTTCGCGCCGAACGACGCGGGGAACGTTCAATCGCGGCTCTCACATTGGCCACGTTTTCAGGTCCTGTTGCTGTCCTGGGACGTTCAGGCGACTTCTTTTTCAATGCTGAACTCGTCTGTCTAAAATTTGACACCCACACTTTAATCGTAGCGTGATGTGGAACAGGATCATGACGCCCGAGTCCGAAATGAATTCGAAAAGCACGTTGTGTAGCAATTATCGAACCGCCGCATTCGATAAACCGCTCAATAACAAAAGCACGATGTTCACCAGACCAAGGCATGTTGACTACTGACAAATGGCATAAAACCGGCTTTCTAACGGTTTTTACCCCACTACTCTACCTGCTCCCTCTTCTGAGAAAAAGGGATTTGAAATCGGATAGGTTTTTCTGCCCCACCCTGTATAATAAAATAATGAACCAAGCCTTTGTATTTATACCTTGTCGTAACTCCAGCCTAAAATATTATTGCTCAACTCAAAATCAGCATTGAAGTGCCATTTACTTCTCAAATGCAAAATCAATATCGTCCACAAAGCCCTGCACCATAGGGACAGTACAAAACAGCAGGAGGCATATAAGTGCAATGGATGGTAAGATGCACTATTTAGTAGTCAATATTCTCCCATCTCAAGTGCAGAAATTTTCACCTTCTTTATGCAGCAATGTACAAGGTAACACAAGATAATGAATTATTAAAAATAAAATGAATAAAGTGAGCTCTGATCATTGTTGAGTGCTCGAACCCCTGCCCAACTCTGACTGCATTCTTTGCTACTTTTAAAATCTCTAGTTCAGGGTGCGTACAGGCTCTGAGGTTCAAAATTCCACTACTTTTTCATGACTTTTTATGCCAACCAAATCACATTTTCACTACCTCTCTCTGCCCAAAATAATGTCACACAAAGTTAAATTGCAGCACAATAAATGTATTTCAGTCATAAACTTCACAGAACATTCATCATTACTTGCAGGTCTTGTTTTCATAAATGTGTAAATGATCATCACAACACCAAACAGTCATGCTGGACAGTTCAATAGCATCTGCTATGCATTTGCCAGTGCATTAAGTTTGTCATTAATTTCCGCATTCAGCCCCTTGAGTTGTTCTTGCTTGTCTTTGGCTGATTTCCTCAATGCATTTGACTTTGCCAGTAGGCGCAAATCATTCTCGTCCTCTGCCTTCCGTGCAAAGCTGTCAGCATCCTCCACCAGCGCTTGCAAACTCTCCTCCATCCTCTTCCGTTTTGTCTTCAGGTTCTCCACTTCATCCAGTTCTCTCTTCCTCTTCTCTCCCTTCTTCTGCTTCTCTGCCTCTTCCTTCTTTTGATCCAGGTAGTGTTGATAGCGCTGTCTGCCCTGTAAAGCTGAAAAGAGGAGTTTCTTGGAAATGTCAACCTTGGAGATACCTCCTACATGTTTGATGTGGTCCATGACCACTCTCTGCGCCACGATGGTGTTCTCACCCATGTTGACTTCCATGAGCTGCTTGCTCACAGAAAAGCCCCTTTCCACTGAAGCCTGGCCATGTGACAGGACCAGTAGCATCTTCACAACCAGCCACAGTTTCTTGAGGGAGGATGTGGCCAGCTGGCTGCTCCAGAAGACCTCTAGCCAATCAGTGTCTTGCTGAAAACTGTTGAAAGTGCTGATCTTCCTCTGTGCCTCATCAAAGAACTCTGAAAACTGGCTCATCACCTCATCGATGTCACCCTGTGGTAGCCTCTTAGCATCGCTGAGCAGCTGCAGACAGTTTTTCAGCATGGACTTGGTCTTCTCTCTCTTTGTGCGATCCACAAAGACACTTGGCACCAGCCAGCCCATGTTTCGGGCCAACCCGAACTTCATAGGTGACTTCTCAACAATCTTCTTGATGACAGCAACAAGGAAATTCTTCACATCATCCGTGAAGGAGAAAGCAAGCCTCTCATTCACTTTCTTTGCAGCCATCTGATCTTTCAAAATACTTGCAGCAGCAAAGCCAGGGTCAATCTTGCTATTTTGCAGGTAGATGGTCTTGTCATTGAAGTCAAGGGCAGCATACTTAGCTGGTGTGGTCAGTTTTTCCAGCACCTCTGCTTTCACACACCTCTCCAACAGAACCTTCAAAATCTTGATGATGTCATTGCACATGAAAGGCAGGAGTGGCGCGTCTCCTTGAAACTTTTTGAGAAAGGGGTTCAAGATCTTCGCAACTGACAGGAACGCTTGCACCTTGGCCTCGAAGAGGGGGTCCAGTGAGAGTCCTTCAATTGTCTTGTACGACTTCCCTTTCGGCTGTGGAATGTTACCAGACTTGACAGCCTGCATGACTCCACACCGCCGCTATTCCATTGTTGGCGATGTCGAACTCCGACTCGCACGCGGTGCAAACCGCCATTGTTTTCAGTTTGGGATGCGGTGCTATCCATTGTTGAAAGTCTTTGTCTCGCAACCACAAGTTGTTGAAAGAACAACTGCCTGGCATGACGATAATTCCTCAGCTCAGTCTCGGCACCGTAACTCTAGTCACACACACACGGGATGGTCAAGACCGATGATAAAAACTCAGCTCGAAAATGTTCAACAGTGGCGACAGGTCAACAATGGTCCGAGCGAGCGCGTGTCTTCAGTCACACTGAGCGCGTTTGGTTTCACGTGACGCCTGAGAACCAATCAAAATCGCGGACACTAAAGACGTAGCTGTATCAACCAATCAGAGCCCAAGTAACACTCGAAGGTTACTGACAGCGCCTCGCTCAACGCGGACCAAACGGAACGAAAATTTTCAACAGTAAAATTTTCTTTTCACGAAAAATCCTAAAATTTCATGACTTTCAATGATCATTTTTAAAATTCCACTACTTTCGAGGCCTGGAATTTTATTTTCGAAATTCAACTACTTTCCATGCTTCTCCATGCCTGTACGCACCCTGCTAGTTTCTTAATGGGTTGCCTGCGCGTTATGGGCGTATGTACAACATCTAACCTAGAAAAACAAAAATTAGTCCTTCGACCATTCCACTAACACTTTCAAGTCTCTTTAGAAAAGCTAATAATATTGAAGGTAAAGCTTCAAAATTCCTACAGATTTCCAAAAAAACAGGCTGCTGAAAAGCACCAAGATGTTAGGTCAGTGCAGTGAGAATGCATGGAAGAATTGCAACACTGCATTACCTCCAACCACTCCATTGCCAGCAGCAGTAGTCCCAACATCAGCTTCTGAAGAGGGCTTGCTGGAAGTCAATAAGTCTTCAGGAGAGAGGGTCTCCAAAGGCTTGAAGTAATCCTCTATCAATATCTCACGGAGTGCTTCAGCTTGAGTGGAATTTCCTGTAGAAATGCGGTTCAAAATTAAATACAATTTGAATAGGAATCATTTCTCATTATATAAGATTTTCATAGATCTGTTCATTTAGTAAATTCGGGAGTGAACCATCTCACACCCGCGTATTACAAAAACTAAAACGAGACAGCTATGACTATGAAGCACATTAAATACATGCTACTTGACATGAATCAAAATATGCTACATGTTGACAAAAACTTGGGAATAACAAATGTGAAATTCGTACAATTTAGAAAGCTACACCTTTTATTCAGATATATCTCCGCTTGAAAATTTCAAAAAATAAAAAAGTTTAAACTCGTGGAAGCAAGATATTTATATATAATCAGCTTCAAGCCTCATTTAGTTTTACAAAGAAGAACAACATTCCAGACAAAAAAACTAATTACCCGTAATTCGGAAGGCAGCAGGGAGGCTGCTTTGCAGACTGCTCATGAAAGCTGGCCATTCTTCATCAATCACAAGGTTTTGGTTCTGCGGAGAATCAAAATCAAGCAAAGTGAGTTAATTCTTTACAAATTTGTTCAAGTGTCACATTTTAAGAGGTGCTACGTGACAATAAATTGAAGGATGAATAACCATAAACAAAGTCAGGAGTAAGAAAGACATTCTAACAAAAATTTTGGCAACTTTTATTCATTATTGTTCAAAATTTAAAGTTTATTAGGATCAATATTGTTGCTTCTTATTGTAGTTCTTTCCTTGTTGCATACTTAAGTCACATCTTGTTCTGATCAATTGTTAACTAGAATGGTATTCATTTCTCATGCTGGTAATGCTATGGACAGGGCATTGTTATTAGTAGGTCATTAGCCGCCATATTGTCCACTGCTTGTCTGGTCTTCAGGTTCATGGTACCAAAATGTGATATGTTATGCATTTGTGCAGTTGTCAGTCAAGTAATGTCAGTCAGACATTATAGAGTAAGGCTGTTAGCATAGGTTTGTATGAGATGGCTTCTTCAATTGTACTGCACAAAAAATTCATTTCTATAAGTACTGTTTCTCCCCACTGAACACAGCATGCGATCAATACTCCCAGTAGCTTGCAGCAAGTGTAACTCACTGTTCTAGGATATGTCTTTCTGACAAGTAGACTAGTCAAGCCAAGAACCTAATATTTAGTGCCTTGATAATTAGGAAGGCACATTAACTGGATTGCTACAACATGACTATTTTTTCTCCTAGTTTTGCTGAAGAATACAGATAATGCAAAGGAATTATTTAAGATTGCAAGCACACTTATGTTCATTTTTTACAATGGATTTTCATGTTTACTTCAATTAATGGTATTGAATAGCAAAATACATTCTGTGAATACATAAATCAGACCGCCTTAAAGGGATGGTCTGGGTCCACTTTCGGATTATGGTAGGATTTTGGTTTATAAAATGATCTTATAGAGTATTTTCTTGCGCATCCAACGGTATAATTCGCTCTCAAGTACGTACATTGGTTCGTCTTCTAGACGGAGTAAAAGACGCGCACTAGCGTGACCTTGGGGCGCGCCAATGGATGGGTGACGTCCCTCTTCCCCCCTCATTACGAGTCAGTATTGAGTGTTTCTCTACAAGAATAGCAAGAGAGTTCATTCATGGCCTTGCTTGAAATGCTTTAGTACTCAAATGAAACATTCCAACTCTCGGTGTTGATTATGATGATGTAACTGAGTGTTTGTTTTGAATCCGGCTGCTCTGAGTCATCAGCTAATTAGCTGTTGTGTAAACATACAATCACCTACCGCAGTTTTGAAGGTATGAGAATGGCAAATATATCATTCGAAAGGGCTGAAGAAGAGCTACCAAGAGAAAGAGTTGAAAAAATTAAAATTTCTATGTAATCAAAGAAAAATCGTTTTTTAAAAATGACTGGTTTTCTGAAATTTGGATTCATTGTTTTTAGATATGAATCCTTTCTTCCAGTTTTAAAGTTACAGGAATGGCTAATACAGCAATTGATAGAGATTGGAAAGATCTACAATAGCTGTAAAACTTACTGAACACAAATGATTAGTTTAGAAATAAAATGAAAAAAATTTTTTTTTTACAAAAATGGCTCTCCTGAAAAGTTAACTTTTTGATCTTTGAAGAGACACACCCCACAGTTTTGAAGGTACAGAAATGGCAAATATATCAATCGATAGTGATTGAATAATTGTAGAGAGGCGGTGGTATAGTTTTTTTAATTTCAAATCAAGTTGAAAATTAGAAGCAGACAAATTTGAAGAAACGGAAAAAGTGGTCGGTTTTTGGGAAAAAATTTCTCATAATTCAAAAAATCATATTATCGAAAAATTGTACCACCGGATCGAAAGACAAGACAATTAGCTACCTAGAAAACCTTGATCCAGTTTTGTAACTTTAAAATTGCGGGCAAGGTGTGTTTTTCCGCAACACCCTTTTTTTAAGGTCTTTTAAAAAAATCATATTTTTATGAATTTACAAAAAAAACACACGAGTTCAAAAATAAATGCCGCATCAATTGACAGCTATTGTGAAAATCTTGAAAAAATCCGTCGAGAAACGACGGACTTTTTTTCCTCCCCAGACCGTCCCCCTTAATATCATGCAACATGAAACATAAGAAGAATACATACAAGATTTGATATTAAACTAATTTTTGAAGAGGAACAAATTGACCGGACTTACAAAAATACAAGATTAGTAATTAAATGAAACGCAAACTAATATTTCCTTACCTTATAATACACCTCAAAATCCTTGTTTTTCTTCACTGCGACGACATAGTTTCCGGCTTCTGAACGCTCTCTTCGAGGCTTCTGAAATTGTGAGACATATTTTAGACAAAAATGAACTACAAAATATAATTCAGAATCAGAACATACCTGAATAACAGGTTATTTTTTAGGGGATACAAATTCTACAATTTGCTTGGCATCATCTAACACCATTTCATAAGGAGTCAAAGGAATAGGGGAATCTATGCACCAGAGGTTTCCTTTACAAGAACTTCCAAGCATAGAAACAGAAAGTTAAGAGAAAATTTATGAAACAAGATTATAATTGAAAAATAAGTTAGTGGTGCTGTTCAACGGCACATTAGTGAAGAAAGAGGGCCATTTTTTACTTTAGTGCACTCATGGTATTTAGTTCCCTATAATCACTAAAGGAACACATTTGAGAATGTTTTACAGGAATAACATTTTGTGTGCTGATGCCTAATTTGTTAGTTATTCAACTTTGAAGTTATAAAAACATCTTATTTGAAAGTGAAGAAATGGACATGCAAATATGCCATGATACGGCATTGACGTAAGGATAAGTTAGTTTAGGTTAGGTAAAGTTAGGTTAATTAAATAAACTAACCTAAATAACACTGAAATAACTTGACTTAGCCATACCAAGGCTAATGTTCTCCCACCAAGAATCTGCGCATGTTCCAACAATGCCGCAATGATGCAACCGACTATATGATGTTATCCCTACCTGAACGTTACTAATGTTATATTAAAAATTATGCATTAGCAAGCAAAATGTCATTCTAGTTGAATGTCTTTAGATGTGTTCTTTTATCGATTCTCGGGAATAAATTTATTAAAATCTTTGGTAAATCTGAAGGATTTGTCAGTTATTGATTTTGTAAATTTCGATGCCTAATCATAGTTAATTAGATCGAAATAAACAAGTTTTCTTCTATGCACTTTCCGTCTCAAATGAGTATTTTATTAGTTATAGCGGTAAATGACTGACCGCAACTCCAGTGTTTGAAGCGGCAAGTAATTCAAGAGCTAGTCGGACAGCAATGCTGCAATGCGCACTCGCTTCCAGCGCGATCGTCATCAAAGACGAAACCAAACCTACCGCTATACCTCGTTAAATACTCATTTGACGAAAAAAGTGTATAGAAGAACAGCTGTTTATTTCGATGTATTACCATGATTCAAGCAACAAAAATTCGAAAATCGATGAGTAGCTGTTTATTCGAGCGCATTTGTTATTAAAGACGAAACTAAACCTACCGCTATAAATCGTAAAATACTCATTTGACACGGAAAGTGCATAGAAGAAAACTTGTTTATTTTGATTCAATTAATTAGGTTCAGGCATCAAAAAGTGGAAAATCAATAACTGACATATCCTTCAGATTTACCAAATCTTTGAGCGGATTAAAGTAAAAATTGATCAGAAAAAGATAATCTTCACAGACCAGACAACCAATTCTATTTCAACACTTACCCCTCAGGGGGATACAATTATTGTATCTAAGGGAACTAGCGCTCCCAAGTGGACAATGTGAGGGCCCGAGCTAAAGGCTAGGTAGGCTTTCTTTTGTTAAAATAGAATAGGTTTTGTTGTGTTACGGACCATCTTTTTTTCGGTTCACTGCTGTCCTGTTTTTCACCGCCTACCACTTTCTTCTTCAACTTTTTCTTGTTTCATGAACTTCTTTCTTAGCTTTCTGTTTCTGTGCCCTTTCTGCATAGATTCCACGTTCCCTTAACTCCATACTAAATGGTGCCTTCTTCCTTCCTCTCTTTACATCTCATTGTTGAGGATAGGGAGGCCTACACTAACTAATAAACTAAACTTTCAACACTTAGAGAGCAAACCAGACTCTGAGCTTGGAATCACTGAAAATTAATTCTGCAATTTATTTCATATACAACAGAAAGCAGAGAACGTTCAATTTTTGTGAGATCCTACAACATTCTCGACAAATTTTTGTTATGTGCTCTGCAACTGATAGATAGCAACAGCTCCACGATGGGGACGACCGTACCGGGTGGCCGGCCGCCATCTTGGAGCTGATGCGACACAATTATTGATGTCACCCTAATGGGTGGGTTACAACCTTTATTTATAATTTTCACTAGAAGAACTGTGGCTCCCCCTCACAACCTAACCTGTTTACGTTTGTAATAGGGCGTTAGCTTTCGTTATTAATTAAATTCTGCTTGGCGCACTCACTTCCAATGGCACGCAAAAGCCAAATTCAAAGTTGAATATTTAAAAAATAATGCATCAGCAAGCAGAATGTCATTCATGTAAAACGTTTTTAAATGCGTTTCTTTAGTGATTCTTGGTAACGAAATTTTGAATTTCCGTGTAGCACCTAAAATCCATACTGACCAAACAAAGATATTAAAAGCATTACCTGCTGCTATGCACTGCAGTTTTGATACAACCAGAATGCCATGATATCCCTAATAATACAAATTTAATATAAGAAATGGCAGCATTTTAAAATCAACGTAAGGAGAAGAAATTTGCAACTTGTATATTTTTTTAGCCGATTACTTAAATATATATGCGACATTTAAACATTTCAAAACACTACACATGAAAATTGATTGAACAGTGTGAATTGAACAAAAGAGATGCACTTCATCAATAATGCATTAAATAGTACTATTTCTACAGAAATATGACTGTACAGAACAAAATTTGTAATAAAAACCGTTGCAAGCAACTAATTTTAGGGTCAATGATGAGTTTAATGCAATCCCGGAAAATAATAATTTTATTCCAAAGAACCATCAAAGAAACCCATTTAAGAACGTTTAACATGAGTGATATTCTGCTTGCTGATGCATTATTTTCAAATTATTAAACTTTAAAGTTTGCCTTAGAACGCAAAGCGGAATTCAATTAATAACGGAAACTAACCCCCTAAAAAAAGTGTAAAGAGGTTGGGTCGTGAGGGGGAGCCACAGTTCTTCTAGTGAAAATTATTAATAAAGGTTTCTAGTGACGTACGTTTACATCATCTCCAATGGTGGCCACCCGGTACCCAAGATGGTGGCCGCCATCTTGGAGCTGATGTAAACACAACTGTTGACGTCACCCTAATGGGTGGGTTTGAACCTTTATTTATAATTTTCACTAGAAGAACTGTGGCTCAACCCAACCTCTTTACATTTGTAATAGGGTGTTAGCTTCTGTTATTAACGCATCCTTTGGCGCACGAAAGCCAATTTCAAAGTTTAATAATTAGAAAATAATGCATCAGCAAGCAGAATGCCATTCATGTGAAACGTTCTGAAATGTGTTCCTTTAGTGATTCCTGGTATCATAATTATTCTTTTCCGTGACAGCATTAAACTTAACATTGACTAATTTTGAAGGATTAAGAAACTTTAACAAGCCCCTTGACAATCAATGGAATAGGGTAATTCATCAAATATCGAACAGAAATCACGTGTGTCTAGAAACAACCTTCATAAATCGGTAACTTTTGCTCTGAATAACTCTTGCGGGCCTCAAGGTTATTCTTGAACAGTTGCTTTCTTGTTCTGTGATGTCGCTTGAAAGACAACGTAGATTATTGAAATGTATTTATTGTTCTAAAAATCGAATTCTTTAGTAACATAATTTCATCAATATCGAACAGGAATCGAACAAGAATTTTGATTCGAACAGGATGGTTTGTCAATTAGTTCTCTTCGTATGGAACTTTTGTTAGACTATCAGCACGCCACGTATGGTTTGTCTATTAGTACGCCTCGTATATTTTGTCCATTAATATGCCTCGTATGGTCTATCTATTTGTACACCTCATATGGCCACTTGGAAAATAAACATTTTTCTTTCATTCTTTTTTTCTTTGGTGCACTGGATTTTCTTGGAAGTGCTCGCGGTGGCACATCGGTTAAGGGATCGGACTTGTATGTTGGAGTCGCGGGTTCGTATCCCGGCGCTGGCGCTGAGATTTTCCCCGTTGGGTATAAGGGAAAGCTCAAGCACAATACCCCACTCGACCCAGGTGTCGGAAATGGGTACCGGCTTTACGAGGGAACCGTCATGGTGTCCTATATATAGTGTTAGTTATAAGACATTTGAAAAACCAATGCTTAAGATCATTTGTATCAGGCTTGATTGGAAATAAAGCATCCCAAAGATGCCGATGTTTGTTTTGTTTGTTTGTTTGAAATAACTGTCTCATTACTTATTTTCAAGATGCATTTGAATGGAGAGTTATCAAAATTTTAATATGATGTCGATGTTTCATTTGCAGTGTTTGTTGAACCATCATTGTGATCATCAACCTGTGTGACCTTTTTTGGAGTAGAGTGTAAAGCACTCGTCAATGAATTATTATTGATGCTTGCATCAATTTTCTTGGCAAGGGATTGATCATCAGTAAATGTAGCCAGACAAATCATTGATGATCTTGAGGGCTTTGGAACACCAGCAGATGATTGATAGCCCCTCACCAGAATTCCCATCTTCAACTATTCAATGTTATTATCAAGCGTTAATACAATATTTTAATGAAATGAAACAGGCGTTCAATAGATAGATTCAGTTATTTGAAAGAATTTAGGGTCAATGTGAAGTTTCATGCAATCACGGAAATTTATACTTATATTCCAAACAATCACTAAAGGAACCCATTTAAGAACGTTTTATATGAATGACATTCTGCTCGCTGATGCGTTATTTTCGAATAATTGAACTTTGAAGTTGGCCTTCCCGCGCCACAGGAAGCGAGCGTAATTCAATTAAAAACGGAAGCTAACCCCCTATTACAAACGTAAAGAGGTTGGGTCGTGAGGGGTAGCCACAGTTCTTTTAGTGAAAAGTATAAATAAAGCTTCTAAACCACCCATTAGGGTGACGACCGCAATCTTGTTTACATCGGGTCTAACATGGCGACCACCATGGGCGCCGCCATTTTGGACCCGATGTCAACAAGATTGCGGTCGTCACCCTAATGGGTGGGTTAGAAGCTTTATTTATAATTTTCACTAGAAGAACTGTGCCTCCCCCTCACGACCCAACCTCTTTACGTTTGTAATAGCTTCCGTTATTAATTAAATTCCGTTTCACGCGCTCGCTTCCTTTGGCGCCAAGGCCAACTTCAAAGTTCAATTATTCGAAAATAACGCATCAGCGAGCAGAATGTCATTCTATTAAAACGTTCTGAAATGTGTTCCTTTAGTGATTCCTGGGATCGGCATTATTATTTTCCGTGATTGCATGAAACTTCACATTGACCGAATTTAGAATCGAAAAGCTTT
Organism: Morinoia aosen; assembly: GCA_030386875.1. Lineage (NCBI taxonomy): Eukaryota > Metazoa > Arthropoda > Malacostraca > Amphipoda > Talitridae > Morinoia > Morinoia aosen. The sequence goes on from CM059558.1 coordinate 25,310,919, forward strand.
GTTCGAGGCATAAATTCATGATTTTTAAGGAATTTTGATTCGAACACCTTTGTTCAGTATTTAATACTGACATGAAAAAGGAACTGAATGTCGAACATGGAATAATTATCAAGTTTTTGGCGGAAAAGAAAAAAATACAGTAACAGAACATCATATGACAACACTACTCTCTAGTTATGACGGGAGGTTGACGGTGACCCAACAACAATTAAACCGTCGCAATTTTCCCGAGGTGCGTAAGATTTTTCTAGTGAAAAAATTCGACCAATTTGTAAGGGTCGTACAGAAAATGCGTTCGCAACAGCTGGTAGCAGTTTGCAGCTCACAGAAATGAGTTTTTATCACTAAAATAGGAGTTTTAGATGTAAGATCACTGGCACTGAGCAAGTTTGGATGCTTACTAAATTTATTACGCGCATATTTCCAAAGTTGTTCGATAATCAGTTCAGTTCGATATTTGATGAATTACCCTACATCAAAACCAAATTTAGCCTAGTGCATAACTACTTTTTTCAATGCATAGCCATGTTTCTCATTGAAATTTTTGTCCCCTGCCTGAAACAAAAACAAACAACAGTGTCTTTTTACTTTCAATTACAAAACATATTTTCAGACTTACTGCAAACTCAGAGCATAAGAAACAATTTTTCGTTTGGATTTGCACAAATAACATGACGGGCGATCACCGTGCTGCATTTCACTTACCTCCACTTTATTAGATGGTTTAGAACCAGGTTTTCCTTTTTTGTTCCATTTTCTTCCCATATTTGTAAGAAATTGACTTTAATACTTTTAACGTTGTTATATTACGTCTTGAAATATGATTTTGTTACAAAATATGCAATAAACAGCATGCGTGTACCGGTAATCGTCAGTACGTAAACAGCACACTGAATTGGGGTAACATTAATTTCCCTGAAACCATGTGGTGTGTTGGAGTACGCTACTTCGGGTTATAAATATTCTCGTTATAATGGATATTTCTGTAAAAAATCTCCTGAGAAAACCTTGGTATTGAATTCTAACTACTATCATCAAGCGATCATTTTTGTTGCTAGTATTTTTACTGAATTAGCTTGACCCATAATAACGGATGTTTAAAAACAGGTCACTACACGTTGAGAAACAATATAACTAATATCTTCACACACGTCTGGACAAAAAATAAAAATATTAGAATAATGCCACCAGATGTTAATTTTGCAACCGTTGGGACACGGCTGGGGTTGACTGTAGAGAGCTATCATGAAGTTGCAAAAATCGTTTTTCGCAATGCATCAATAAAAAAACTATCAGATCCAGAAACGTTCACAAATGAATATATATATTTGAAATATACATATAAAATATGCATAAATATATGTATATAAATATATAAACCAAAAACAGTACAGTTTTTTACCAAAAACTTCGTACTGTATACATATATACAGAAAACAGAATCCGTGAAACATTTTTAACAAAAGTACATTTTCAAATTATCCATTTCCCATTTTGTTTTTTTTTATTTGGGATCGAAATGGGGTCGAAAATTCAAGATTTTTGTGCCCTTACCCCCCCCCCCCCCCCCCTTTGGGGGAGGGGATCTATTGTCCGTAGCGCCATAAATATAATTTTAGGACCGAATAGTCCACCACCTAACGATGCTTTTTCAACAAAAACATAGAAAATACTCATCGGACCGGCAGGGGCCTGGCAAGGGTCTTGGATGATCACCTTGAGAAAAACTCGGAGGATGAGAAACCTATATTTTTTGTTGTTGCGCTCAAACTGTAACTTGATTTTTCTGAAATTTGTTGGAAATTTTAGAATCATCTCTTGTTTACGTCTATTAAGTCCCTCTAATATTTTTCTTAATTATTTCTGTCGACTACAATGAGCATCATAGCCGTCAGCTCAATGCAGCAGGACGAAGTTCGTTTTTACGATTACACTTTTTTATTTTCTGTTTTTACGTTTGCAATCCGTACAATGAACAAGCTCTGAAATTCATTTTCGTGTGAATGTCAGTTTACATGTTTCTAGATGCGAGTGTGGTGCTATGTTTTTTATAAATTATTTTTGGCTAACGTTGTCTCGTTACTTTGAAATTATTTACGACGGTATTTCAGTCGAGTTTCGGTACAACGTTTAGATAGACTAACCATACGCGGTGTGCTAATTGTCTAATCAGACTAGGTGTAATGATAGACAAACCATAGGGGAGGTGTACTTATTGGTAAACAATTCGAGGTTTAATACTAATAGACAAACCATACGACGCGTTCTAGTGGACTAACCCTGTCGGAGGCTAAGTGCCGTGTCGGGGGCTAATTATATTATTGAGAGAGACAATCAGAATATCTTCTCTTGGAGATTTTATATACAAAGAGATGGCTGATGATTTATTAATAATTTACATACTGCCAGAGATTCCTTTGGAATTCCTTCGTTATAAGTTAAAACGAACGAAGAAAAGACAACAAACGCTTTATCGAAATAGACTAAAACACCCTCGTAATTGATTGACGGGGACAAACGGACAGAAAGATAACTTATTCATGTATCATGCGCTCAAAAAGCGCTTTATTTCATTTGTCTTGTTTCTCATTTAAATTTTCGTATTCACAGACACTCCGGTGGTACAGCGATAAATCTATTTCTGAAACAATTTACAAAAGCAATACATTTATTTACTGGATTATCGATTTATTTCTGGAAAATCGTCAAGTGTTAACTGGTCGCAGAGCATTACGTGAATGTACTGAGCATGCATTGAGGTTGTCTTTTACGCAAGAAAATAGAAACATACATACGTACAAGATGACTAAAAATTGTAAATACTACTGGAGAATGCATAGGAAGTCCATCACCTCTGTAAGTGAGCACGAAAGATGAAAAGACAGGAAAACGCTCAACCGAAACCGACTAAAACACCGTCGTGAATGACTTCCGAGTAGTGAGACAACGTTAGCCAAAAGTAATACATAAAAAACACAGCGCAACACGGGCATCTAGATTCATGGTCGAAATATCATTTCTTGAACATTTCACACACAAAGTGATATCTGACGCCTTATAAATAATGAAAATACTACCTGATAATTCTTCGGAATTCCTTAATTATTAGCTCAAACGAAGTAAGAAAAGACAAAAAACGCTTCACCGAAGCAAACTGAAAAACCGTCGTAAATGATTATCAAGTAATGAGAAAAATTTAGTTTAAAAAGTAATTTATAAAAAAATCGCGCAACATGCACATCTAGAAACACGTAGACAACTTTACATGTAAAATGAAATTCATAGCTTGTTCATCGCACGGAGAGAGTGAAAATTTTTTACGAATCATTTGCTCAAATTGCACTTTATTTCATGTCTGTTCCTCTGGGGTAGTGATAGATCTATTTATGGAACAACAAGTGCAATAAATTTATTTACTGGACTATATTGAGTTATTTCTGAAAAATGGTTCAGGGTTAACTAGTCGCAGAGCAGCAAATGAAACGTAATGGGCCTTAAGGTTTTGTTTATACGCAAAAAAGAAATATATACATGTAAATTTACATATAAAAATACATGTATACATGGATGCGTGTGTATACATATACGTAGACACATACATATCCACATACACACATATACATATACGAATAGAAATTGAATTTGATAAAAATAATGAATATAATAAAAAATCTTCCTCCTGCTACATCGAAATGAAATGACAGCTGTATTGCTTAGTGTAATCGAAAGAAATAACTTGAAAAAGTAAAATAAAAAAAATAGAAAAGACTTCGAAAAACATAAAAATGAACTGGTAACAAGACGATACCTCAATAACCTTTCAACGTTACGAAACAAAAAGAAGCATTTTTAGAACAGCGAATCCGTCAATTAGACGAAACGTCCATTCAAATTAAGATAACATATCTTCATCATAAATTACCCGCGGTGATATAAATAGAACCGCCTAAGTAGCAACAGCCTGGGCCAGTTCACTCAGCATTTAGTCAATAGTAGGCAAGTATGATGGAATGAAAAACGAGAACATTAGAACAAACAGCTAGGTAGGTATTGAGAGATTTAGGGTAAGTGCAGGACTGCTTAATTTATAATGCTTGCCAGTCCTTCCTTCTTTTGCCAATGCTTGCCTAAGGTGTTCCCAAAAGAAGGAAGTGTAAGGCATTTTTTAATATAAAATGAGGAAAACGAGAACTGCATGCACGTGGTATATCCTCACACCTCACTCATTGAAACAGCCAGATTGAAGGAAACTTTTTGAAACAAGATAAACGAAAGAAGAAAGTACAAGTACTGAAAAAGTGCTGCGAAATGCTTGAGAACATTCTCGATTTAAGCTACATCGAACATCGATCATTATGTGAACGACCTCCAGTTCCAACAAGACGGTAGGCATACCTCTCAACGTTCCCTCGGGATCCTTCGTTAGTTGCACTTAGGTCATCTCGTCTCTCGGCAAGGCGATTTTGGGAGTCTCGACGTCACCAAAATTTGAGGACTTCATGAGAGTTCTTCCTTGAGGGCACCTCAAGTCAGAAGTATTTAGAGCACCGGCCAACAAATACCGAAGATCAAATGGGAGTAGTAAGTCACGAAATTACTGCTGAAGCACGGGGCATGATTTAAATGGTAATTAATGGTAAACATCCGAAAGAGACTTCAAAACTACGCCGACAACGCTGACAGTGACGGTCGAAAATTATGTCTTGCACTTAAACGAACTGGGATCATATAGGAGCGTCCCTTTCGTTTTCCTCTCCGTTTTTTCACAATCATTTGTTTCAATAATTGACATGGGTGTTACGATACCCATGTCTGAATATCAACTAATGATTCTTAATGTTAAGAGTTTTTAAAAAGCAATGTAATACACTTTATGCACATGTATCAAATTTTTCAAAAATAATTTTTTTTTTCTTTTTTTCTTTCTTCAGTAGAACGAGGGTTTCATTGGTAGACTAAAAACCCTCATTCGATTTCGTTTTGACACGGAATTTCCACCATGGTCTGTACAGCCACTCAGCTGAACAACTACTGAAGACGGATAATAGAGAATTCGTGTACTCACAGAGTTGCACTTCACTCCCTCTCCTTCGTTTAACACTTTCACTATAATTGGTAAAATAAAAGTTCTATATTCAACTGAAATTTAGAGTCAATTGTAATAAGCAATATTGAAAATAGCAACCATTAACTAGATCGTGTCCTCATTTAGCTTTAATTAAGTATTTATGAAAATTGAGTTGGTGACTACTGGTCGGTCAGCAGCATTATGAATATCCCTCCGTGGCCATCGGTGCCTCACGTTGAGGTGAAAGTGTTTACCATTTGTTCAACTCGATGGTAATAGTAGAGCGATCAATGAAAACGTGTAATTCATGCAAACTGGGGACAATACGCATGCAGTGCACATGGTCTTCGATGGGCAAAACCACCACAATCCTTTCCTGACGTTAAATGTGATCCGGCACACTGAAAAAATATTTCACAAGAACATTTCGAATTATACTCGCAGATCAACATCTAGTAAAAATTTCAACCATCATCGGCTCAAAGGAAAATCTTGACAAACAAGTTAAATCGCCTTATGAGCCACCGGATGCACAAGGAGGGAATGTTCATAATGCTGCTGACCAACCAGTAGTCACAAACTCGATTTTCATAAATACTTGATTAACGCTAAATAAAGGCACAATACAGTTAATGTTAGAAATTTTCAAAAGTGCTCACTACAACTAACTTCAAATTTAAGTTGATTGTTGAACTTTAGTTTAACCCATGGCGGTTAACGTGTTAATTGAGCACAAATTATGCAAACGTGTTTAGAAACCTGCAACAAATTGAACAGGTTCATATACAACTCAGAAACTCTTGCCGAACTGTGCTCTGGATACTGCAAAACCCTGTGACTGTACGTAAACTAGAATAAAATTAAACTGTAAACTGTGCTCTGAATACTGTAAAACCCTGTGACTGTACGTAAACTAGAATCAAATTAAACTGTAAACTGTGCTCTGGATACTGCAAAACCCTGTGACTGTACGTAAACTAGAATCAAATTAAACTGTAAACTGTGCTCTGGATACTGCAAAACCCTGTGACTGTACGTAAACTAGAATCAAATTAAACTGTAAACTGTGCTCTGGATACTGCAAAACCCTGTGACTGTACGTAAACTAGAATCAAATTAAACTGTAAACTGTGCTCTCGATCCAGTAAGACCCTGTGACTTTACCTAAACCAGAATCAAATTAAACTGTAAACTGTGCTCTCGATACTGCAAAACCCTGTGACTGTACGTAAACTAGAATCAAATTAAACTGTAAACTGTGCTCTGGATACTGCAAAACCCTGTGACTGTACGTAAACTAGAATCAAATTAAACTGTAAACTGTGCTCTGGATACTGCAAAACCCTGTGACTGTACGTAAACTAGAATCAAATTAAACTGTAAACTGTGCTCTCGATCCAGTAAGACCCTGTGACTTTACCTAAACCAGAATCAAATTAAACTGTAAACTGTGCTCTCGATACTGCAAAACCCTGTGACTGTACCTAAACCAGAATCAGAATCAAATTAAACTGTATGCTGTGCTCTGGATACTGCAAAACCCTGTGACTGTACGAAAACTAGAATCAAATTAAACTGTAAACTGTGCTCACGATACTGTAAAACCCTGTGACTGTACCTAAACCAGAATCAAATTCAGAGCTGCAGACATGCTACCTATTGTCAGTCTTGGCCGTGACTCTATAGGCTTAGGAACTCTAAACCTTGTGCTTAGAAGCCCTTGAGCAAAGTACATTGATGAAGATAGGAGAGTTATGCAAGCTGAATTCAATAATTACCTCTCGATTCCGTTGTATGAGCTGCAAAGCTGTTCGACTATAATAGTAGCCTAAATACCACTACCCTGCAGAATAATTTTATTTAATTGCTTACTTGAGAGAATTTAATAAATGCAGAAAATTGGTAAAAAATTATTGTACAAAATTCAACGGAACTTTTGTGTAGTGGTCTTGGACAAGCCGTAAATAGCCACTCAGGCTTGGCCAAGCAGGAACATGGTGAGTGGAGAACTTCTGGTGTAGTAAAACCACACTCGCGTTGAAGATTCCTCTCATAGAAATTTTGTTTTAACTGTAACAAGAGAACATTTGTACAGCTAATGAACTTGGTAACACTATCATGAGAAACTATTTCATATAGTTCAGGATTTATTTGCTTATTTCGAGCCATATAGTTCGAGTTTCATATTTGCTTATTTGAGCTAAGAAACTTACATCTATGGTGGCCTGATCGAATTGGAATCTAATTGCTCCAGAAGGTCCACTCTGGAGGAAATGAACAAAACGAGCAAGGTGCAGTTATTGGCAAGCTGCTATCTAGTTCACGACAGCTCTTGCCATGTTCGTCCAGATCTCAGAGGCGCACGCCGAAAAATTACCGCATTGCTGTTAAAAATGCTGTGACGAATTCGGAAAGCACCGTACACGTTTCCAAGTTTAATAGCAAAAAAACGCAGCTACGTAGAACAGTTCTTCGTCGCCCTCGGGTTCGCTTGCTCGACAAATGCCTAATGCATATTCTCAAATTTATCACGATAGCTATTCTTTATTACGTATCGTATTTCTAGATATTTATTGAACGCACGGGTTAACATTTGAGAAGCAATAATACAGCTAAGCAACGACACAGTTTCAGCGATATCCGCGGACGGAACACATTTAATTTAGGGTAGTACGTAGGGTTTCGGCTGCTTTTAGAGGTTTCCACAAGGAAAGTTAAAATTCACGGTGGCCGTGACAGTAGTTGAACGTTGTACGGTACAGAAAGCTTTCCGTCTCAAAAAAACATTTAGCTTTAGAATTTATACTGGCGAGGCTTATTTTCGTGGTCTTCAAAGAGGAGCTAAATAGGACTAATGTAGCCAAACTGTGATACTGTCTGCAGACGCGACGCAGCCGAAGTGTCTCTTCACAGCATGGATCGATCAAAACTTCACGTTCGATAAGTAACATCTAAACGAAGTTCTTCATTACAGCTTAACGGTAGAAGTTTTTACAACACGAAAACAAGATTTTAATCAAATCAAGCTCGATACATATCGTCTTGTTCATTGGTTTTTCAAATGCCGTATAACCGTATAAATGCCGTAAAACGCAGCGACTGTTACCCCCCGGTCAAGCCGGTACCCATTTCAGACACCTGGGTAGAGTGGAGAACTGTGGCAGAGTTCTCCCCTTTTCCCAACGGGGAGAATCACCGGGCGGCACTGCCGGGATTGTAACCGCCGACACCTTCCCGTGAAGGGCGCGTTCTCAATCACTCGACCGCGGTGACCGCTTAATTTGTTGCTTGAATAATTTGAAAAGCTCCGGGTTACCTTGAATTAGATTATACGTCGGCTTATAGTCTCCCTGACATCAAATGGGGACCAAAGAGAATAGAGGAACGTCCCATAATATTGACTCGTAGGGTAGAGAAATCCGTGGCCAATATCGCACAGAAAATTAACCGCATTTCAAAATAGATTTAGAAAGAAAGTTAATGGAAAAGAAAGAAATCTGAAGTAGGAAGGAGAAGGGGCTTCAAAAATGTAACAAAAATACACTTAGGTGGTCTGTTTCAATCAGCGCGGAAGGCCTACCTAATTTTCAGCTCGGGAACTCTTAATTATTTTCGTCTTTCGAATATTTTAAGATTTTGGACTGCAATTATTGGGCCTCAGTTTGGTTGCCCGCATAACGACCAGATTTCCGTCAATCAACGGCCATAAAATCTGCCGATTATTCACGATTTAAAAATCAACACTGTTGCAGCTGTACAAAAGACGGCGAAAGATCTTTCGCTGTTGGTTCAGCATGTTACTCTGCGGTAAAACATTCCTACGTTCAAGCATTAGTCCTACAACTGCGTCCTATTATTTTAAAACAGCCCTCGAGTCCTCAGCTGCTAAAAAAACAGCCCTTGTACTTGAAATTTCAGCAGCTGCACCGACACTACAACGATGTAATAAAGTAAAGGCGAAAAATTTTCGTGTGGATTTCAAACGGGTTGAAAATGGTTCATGCTACTAGGTTTCATCGCTGTCTAATGCATAATCTGAACATGCCCGGTACAAAAAGTTTATTTTTTCCGCGCCCAAAATTATAATCGGTGTGAGGGCCCAAATCAGTGAGAGGGTTCGAGGTAGGGAGCTTTAGCAGGGCAGCAACACGACCTACCGTTCTACGTTTAGAGTGATCTCTCATTTTGGTTGTTATCGGGAGTAGAAAAAAACCACCGTAAGTTGGAAAACTTTCGTTTAACTAAATTAAATAACGTATACTGCGAAACTAGCGATCAATATAAAATTAGGATTAATATTTACGGAGCTAGAACTAGATTATGGAAAACAAAGAGAAAAACTAGTAAGCTGACAAGTAGATGGAAAATTTCAGCTGATGGGCAATTGACTTCGGTTATGAATTCATTATGAAATCTGGGAAATAGATTTACATTATCAAACATACGTCAGTAAGTTTTGGAAGGGAATTTGAGGATAGTGGAAAAGAAATTTAGAGTCAACGGTGTTCATATGAAACTTGTTCAAAATGAAGGGTATGTGACAAACTTATTTCCTGAATGAATCATTCGCTGAACAGCAAAATGTTAGACATTTCTTAAACTACTCAAGACCTGAGGCTCGCCTATCCCCGAAGCAGGCAATCGTGCATAATAACGAAGTGATGTTGCCTGTATTTAGACGGTAGGCACTGTTGAACGCTCTGTGCTACGCCTATCAACGATAGTAGGGAGTGTTGAACGATTTGTGCTACGCCTATCAACGATGGTAGGGACTGTAAAGGCACGTTGATTAAACCGTTCCAGTCTCTCGGCATTTAGAGGTCACTAATAAACAAGCTCGCGCCCACTCAGCACAGCCACGAACTACACCGTTTTGGCCAATTGACGAGAGCTGTCTCCGATGAGGAAACTCCTCACGATCCCTACGCACGACCGATTAAATTTTGTATGCTGCATTTCTACGTGCGATTTCCGAATAAGACGATTCGTGGGTACAATCGTGGTTTACCATGGGTACAGTTCAGCTGGTGGACGGCGACTGCCAAACCATGACTTGGACCACATCGCTTGAATTGTGTCGTGAGTTGATTCTTCTCAACAAACCGCAGCGAGACTCATCCTGTAAATTGGACATTCTACAAAAAATGCTTTGTAACGTACGTACTGTCGCTAGAGTGATAGTGTCGACTTAACCCAATGCGTTCTTCCGCCAACTTATCGTACAAACGACACGCTGGTGTATTCAGATACCCAGGAGGGGCGACGGGAGGGCGACGACAAACTGTTCTTGAAGTTGCACTCTTTTGCTGGTGTAGTCAGATTACTTGATCCAAAGGAATACACTAGTTACATTCTCAATTTTTAGTACGGCCATTGATGTAGCCATCACAGTTGTTCACCAACCACTAATATTTAATTCAAACTTCTCAAACCAATGAAATAGCTCGCCGAAATTGAAATGCTGTCATACTGTAAAATTCTATAGCACCGTCTGTCTGCCAAAAGCAGCGTTTCAGTGTAGCATTTTGTCCAGGCTGAAAATATGTTGAAATGTTTATTACACATTGAGAGAAAACGTGAAAAAAGTAATCTTGCCCAAATTTTTACGCCGTGTACCAAGACCTAAGTTGCTAGCCGAAAAGTTGATTCTTCATACGGTTCACCAAGGCTCTCCTCACATGTGTATTTGGGAAAAGCTATGAAGATTTCCGAATCCTGCATCTTAAATGGAAAAAAAAGGTGTGTCCCCGCCCTTCGCCCACATACACTCGCATCCTATGCACAGAAGCCGCAGGATAGAAAGAAATTCACGATACATGATCAGAATTAAAAAAAGGAAGAATTACGGGTTGATGAACGCCAAACCGAAGGAGAAGATCTGTACCAAGAACCGACATTCTATTGCAACTAAGAAAGGCGACCTTAATTTTCAGTTAGGGACTTCACATTTCAACTCGTGGGAGTGTTCAGCATTGCTTCACATTAATTGTTGGGCCAGTGACAGAATTAAGCGCTAACACTGAGTTTTAGTTTCACGTTGGACATACATTGACAAGGAGCTTTTGATGGAAAGCTAGCTAAGGAGAACGTCCCCCATACGGACTTTTTTCTTTATTATTGAACCTAGAACAATGAAATTTGGTATACTGATAGGAAATTGAATTTGGAATCGTTTTTGCTTAGAGCAAAAGTTCAATTTTCTTGAAAAGAAAATGGGAAATCGAAGAAAACGAAGTTTGATGGGGGGTGGGTTCAAAAATCTTCTCCTACAGTTTTTGAGCTACAGTGATGATGATTTTGGTATCAATGAATGCGGAAAGACACGGGCTTTTATGGATGCTAAAATTCATTCCAAAATTATTTATTGCTCATGAGTTATGACGTCGTAAATTTTTACATTTCCGAAAAAGGGCATTTTTTCCTATTTTTACACTTTTTCATATTGAAAATGTAAATTTGAGGAAACGAGTTTTAGCACCCATAAAAGCCCGCGTCTTCCCGCATTTAATGATACCAAAACCATCACTGTAGCTCAAAAAGTGTAGAAGAAGCATTTGAAACCCCAAAAACCATTGTTTACATTATAAGCAAAACAAAGAAACCTAAACAATACAAATAAAATTTTTTTTTAAATTTTTGGTTCAAGTTAGACCCCTGGAATCATTATAGAGTAATCCAGAGACATAGGAGATGACAGCAACTTTGCGCCGTGAAGAAAGTGCCATGGGGGAGGTGTAACATGATAAAATACAACTTCCCCCTCCCCTCCCCCCATTCTTTAAATCCCCGTAGCGGGCGAACGAGTGAACGTACGAGTCTCATTTTTTCACAGGATGTACCTGACCTCTTGCACTTCTTATAACAGCAAAAATCCCAGTTTCTCAATAATAATAATAATAATGAGGGGTGTTGATACAATCAACATTAAAGCACGGACACGGGTCCTTTACTGCTCCCCTTTATGCATGTCGTCTGCGATCGAAAGGTCGATTTAGAAACTCATCATTAAAGGTAAGTCAATTGCAATGCAAAGTTACTGAAACATTTAAATTAGGTCGTAGACATCTATCACACGAAGATAGTTCATTAATTCCTTGACGTCTAAATGGCGTCCCAATACCGTCTCGACGGTAGGTTGTAGCGTTTGGCAAGCCTTTATACAATTTCTACTAATTGTTAGACTTTCACATTCTATGATTAGATGTTTGACAGTTAGTGTTGAGTTGTTGCAAAACTCGCATACTGGTGCAATATCAGGTATCTCGTTGTTCATCAGGTAGCCATGCGTCAAGAATGTGTGTCCTATTCTGAGTCTGTTAACTATTATTTCCTCTTTACGTGATATTTTACCTAGTTCCAATTTCGTGCCTGGTGATGGCTGTATTTCCCTCAACCTGTCTCTGCAATTTTCCCACCTAGTCTTCCACTGGTCAATCATCTTTTGTTGTATTAGTGGTTTCCAGTCTGAGTGGCAAATAAGAATGAATTCTTCGGGTCTTCGGGTAGCGTTCTTAGCTGCGGTATCTGCAGCGTCGTTACCGCCTATTCCGACATGGGAGGGGATCCAGCATATGTTGATTAGTTTGCCACTTTTTTGCACGTCGTGTATTTCGTGTTGTATTCGGCGTAGTACTGGGTGATGTGTCTCGCAATTTAGGCCGTTAACGACACTCAAAGAGTCACAGTAAATTACATATATTTTATCTCTTTTATCTCTAATAATGATGTTAAGGGCCAAGTGAATGGCGTGTATTTCAGCTGAATATATTGAGGCTTCCTTCGGAAGTGTTGCAGTGCGAACAATAGTGCCACATACTGCCGCCGCTCCTGTGCCACCCTCCCCTCGTGAGCCGTCCGTGTATATGGTCACGTATCCATCATATTGTTCTTTTGTTATTCTTTTATGCTCTCGCCGGATTATGTATTCGGGAGTTTCGTTCTTTGGGAGTTCGGTTAGTTCTGTATTTATAGTTGGTTTTGTTAAAGCCCATGTAGGGGTATCAATGTTTAATAGTCGGTAGGAAAAGTCTGGTTTAATTCGGTTTTTCCTCAAACTTAATTTTTCTATCAGTATTTGCATTCTGATGGCCAAAGTTGGGGTTATTCTCCTATTTTGAAAGAGTAGTCTATTGCTCGCCGTTACAGTGCAACTAAAAGCGGGGTTTCCGTGCTGACTTCGGACCTTGTAGTAGTAGTAGCAGAGTGAGAGATAATTTCGTCTAATATCGGGAGGCATTTCATTGCAAATAATATATAGGCTATTTGTTGGGCTGGATCTAAATGCTCCCGTAGCGATTCGTAGTGCCTCGCGCGTAATTGACTCGAGGGGTTTCAAAGTTGTTTGACTGGCAGAATTATAGATTATTGATCCATAGTCGAGAATTGATCTTGTCATACTTCTGTAGATTCTGAGAACTGTGGTTTGGTCGGCTCCCCAGCTTTGAGCTGTTATTGATTTCAGTACGTTAAGGCTGTCATTTCCTTTTTTCTTTAGAGCAGCGATGTGTTGTTGCCAGTTCAATTTATCGTCGAAGATTAGGCCTAGGAATTTATGTGATTTTGTGTATTGAATGTTTTCGTTATTGATTTTGAGTGTTGGGCTGAGGAATAGTCCGGGTATAATATTAAAATGAATTGCTTTACCTTTGCTCAGTGAAAATTTGAATCCATGATTTTGAGACCACTTAAATATATTATCAATACAGGATTGCATTTTGTTTTGAATGACCTGGAGGTCTTGGTGGTGGTATCCGACTTGCAAGTCGTCAACATATAGAGGTGGAATCTGTTTAGCTATGTCGTTTATTTTGAGGGCAAATAATGTAACTGAGAGGACACTGCCTTGAGGGACTCCGTTTCGCTGTTCGTAGGTGTTTGAGTTATAGTTATCCACTCGGACACTCAGTGTTCTATGTTCTAAGAATTTGGTGATGAAAATTGGTAGTCTACCCCTGAGTCCAATGTCAAATAAGTCACGTATAATCCCATATCTCCATGTTCTGTCATAAGCTTTTTCGAGGTCAAAAAACACTGAAATGAAGTGTTCTCTGTTTGCAAAGGCTAATCTTACGGTTGAGTCTAGTCTGACCAAGTGATCTACAGTGCTACGCCCTCTCCTGCATCCACACTGCGCTTTATTTATTATGTTATGCATATCAAAATATTCTATCAGTCGGTTATTGATCATTCGTTCCATAAGTTTGCACAGACAGCTCGTTAGTGCGATCGGTCTGTAGTTGTTCGGCTTACTGTGGTCTTTTCCAGGTTTTGGGATTGGTATTATTATTGAGTGCTGCCATTGTGGTGGGAAGTAGCCCGTTGTCCAGAATTTGTTAAAAGTGTTCAAGATGTATTGTTTAGCTGGTAGTTTTAGGTGTTTGATCATGTCGTATGTTATTTTGTCGTTTCCTGGTGATGTGTTTTTAGTTTTTCTTAGGGCGGATTCAAATTCATGCATATGGAAAGTTTGGTTATAGATTTCTACGTTTGGCGAACTGAAATGGATCGGTATAGTTTCATTTGCGGTTTTTATTTGTTGAAATTCAGGGGAATAGCTTTGGTCGCTTAACACTTCGCTGAAATTCTCAGCCAGTTTATTCACAATATCAGGGATTGTGCTGTAGTGTATATTGTTTTCGATCAATATATGGACTTTTCTTTGTACTCGACCTTTTATTTTCCTTATTGTTTCGTATACTCTGGCCATTGGTGTGTATTTATTAAGTTGGTTTACGAAGTTCTTCCACGTTTCCTGTTTGCTTGCTCGAATTTTGTATTTATGATTTGTCCTTGCTCGTTTCCAGTTAATTAAGTTAGTAAGGTTTTTGTTGCGGTGGTATTTCTTGTAAAGTTTTTCTCTTTCTTCTTTTGATTCTTGGAGTTCTTTCGTCCACCATGGTTTGGGGTAGTATTTTCCTGGTATATAAGTTGGGATGGCTTTTTCAGCCGCTGAGTAGAACCGCTGGTATAAGTCGGTGATTAGTTGTTCGTTATTAGTTGTTGCGTTCAACATCGGCTTGTTCCATGCATTGTTATTGGAATATAGATCCCAGTTAGCTTTTGAGTAGTTCCAGATAGTTGAAGGGGGTTGGTTGGGACGATTTTCGTTAAGGTAGGTGATCAAAATTGGGCAATGATCGCTATCACCCGGCGAGTCGAAAGCAACCCAGTCTAGTAGCACGGCCAATGTAGGTGAGCAACTTGTCAGATCAATAGCTGATTCTGAATTGTATCCTACTCTAGTGGGTGAACCGGTATTTAATAGGCAAAGGTTATTGTTTGTAATAACAGTTTCTATCAGCTTCCCCCTATTATCTGTATTCTTGCAGCCCCATATGGTGCTGTGTCCGTTGAAGT
This sequence comes from Morinoia aosen, assembly GCA_030386875.1. Taxonomy (NCBI): domain Eukaryota; kingdom Metazoa; phylum Arthropoda; class Malacostraca; order Amphipoda; family Talitridae; genus Morinoia; species Morinoia aosen. Next base: position 25,326,343 of record CM059558.1, read on the forward strand.
CACCGGCTAGGATGAAAGGGTTCGGTAGTTGGTGGATTAGGTTATTCAGTTTTTCGTTTGTGACTGTTTGTCTACCGGGTATGTAGATGCTGCAGATGGTTATCAGCTGTCCTATGTTTACTTGAATGGCCACGCTTTGTAGTTCAGTCTGTAGATTCAGTTCACAAAAAGGTATTGAGCTATGGACATATATTCCAACACCTCCATGGGGGGTTCTGTTGTAATGACCGTGTCGTAGCACATTACTGTAGCCGTTTATTCTAAACTGGCAGTTATCCCATAGCTTTGTTTCTTGGAGTGCTATTATACTGGGTTGGTGGTTGTTTATTGTTTCCATTAGTTCATCTTTCTTTCCCCTGATGCCTTGGCAGTTCCACTGCAGGATTCCCACGTTAGCCATGGGGTGTGTTTGATTTGATTTTGTTATTCAATCGTTCAATTAGTTACTTTCTTTTGGGTGATCTATCTCTAATCCTAGAGTCACGAGAGTAGTGTGATTGTTCCTCATCTGAGTAAATTTGTCGTTTATCATGTCTGTTGCGGCTGTAGGTGGGGGATCGTGATTTTGATCGTGATCTTGGTCGCTTCTTGTTTTGGGTTTTGGAAGGTTTGTGCTGCTTTGGGGGTTTGAATTCGTTGAATATTCGTCTGGCTTCTTGTCTCATAATAGGGTTGCATTCGCTCGTGCCATCTTCCTCATTTTCAGATCCTTCGGCTGTAGTTTCAATATTAATTGTGGATTTGAGCAATTGTGCTGGGTTGGGTTTAATGCGGAGTATCTCTTTTTCGCATGTTTCGTGGTCGCGTTGTGAAGTTTGCGGTGGTTTGGTTTCTGGTGTATCGGTTGTGTTATCAGTTGTACCTGGTTCGTTACAAAGTGGGGGAGCCATATTTTGTTCGGTGATCGTTTGGTTTTTGGTAGCCGCCATAAAGGGTTGGGGTGTTGGTACTTTAGGTATTTGATCCGTTCGATTTCTGGTTATTTGTGCGTAGCTTTGATCGAGTTGTGGGGATCGTTTGTGGTATATTATAAGGGCTTGTTCTCTTGATACGTTTTGTTTAGTACGGATAGAAATTAGTTCTTGTTGCTTGCGTTGTTCCGGGCAAGTCCGGTCTCCAGTTTTGTGATTGTTTCCGCAGTGGTAGCATGTCAAGTTGTTTTCCGTGCAATTTGTTGCTTCATGGCCTTTTGTTGCGCATTTTCCACACACGAACTCTTCACTGGTACATCTTTTAGCAGTATGGTTGTATTCCAAGCACTTTTTACACATCATAGGGCGGTCGAAGTATTCATATATCCTACTCTTGCAGTCTTGGCCAAGGATGTTGATATACTCAGGGGGGGTTGAGCCTCTGAAAGTTAGAAGTATTGCTTTTGCATTTGTGTTACGGCTTTTTATCCAATTTGCTGGTTCAACATTTTTGATTATCTGGTTTTCCATTAAACCTTGTTTGAATTTCTCGAAGTTGGTGAGGTCGTAGTTATAGATGTAGGCAAGTCCTTTTGAAAGATTTACATAGTTATTTTCTGTTACTTGCACAGGGATGTTGTTTATGTCTTTGATTTTCTGTATTTCATCTTTTTGTCGTGTGTGATCTAATTCTACAATAAATGTGTTTTTGCCGCCCGATCGAATAGATTTGGGTTTTCCTTGGATTTGGTTTGCAATACATTTTTCTAGGAGCCATGGAGTAATTTTCCGCTTTTCGTTTTCCTGCATTGTTATATTGAAATGAGTTGTGGGGGTGTTCGTATCTGATATTGGTATCTCGGAGTGTCCTGTGACTATCTGTACAGCACGACGCCTATTAACTCGTTGTTCTTGTTGGACTTTGCATATTTCTGTTTCCATGATATGTTTCGGGCATTCTCTGTGGCCAGTTTCATGTTGACGCTTGCAATGCATGCAGGAGAGGGCGCTGCCACATTGTTCGCTGTCATGGCCTGTTTCTCCGCAGCGTTTACAGTTTGCTTCGTTATGACAGTGTTTGGCTGTGTGGCCGTAGTTTTGACATTTGTGGCAGATCATTGGTCTATTAATAAATGGGTATACTATCGTATCTGATTTTTCGCCTGGGATATATATAGAGTCTGGTGTAGTGTAGCTATTAAAGGTTAGTAGGAGTGGGGTGGTTTGGGAGAATCGAGTTTTAATGAAGCTGGCACGGACAGCGTCACTGATATTGTACTGGCTCTTCAGGCCTTCCACAAAATCTTCCATATTATCTACATCGTATTCTTGAATATATATTAGTCCTTTGGATTGATTGTAGTATGGGTGTTCGCTGATCTGGCAATTAATGCCGTCGACGTTATTAAGTCTGGTGATGCGCTCAGATTGGGGTTTGTTTCGAGTTTCTATGATAAAGCTATCTTTACCTGAATAAGTTATTCTTTTCGCCTTTAAACCAGTTATTTTGACTATTTCTTCTTGGAGGCAAAATGGATTTATTTGGTTTCTTTCTTCGATTTTGAATTTGACCGAGAAGAACTTTGTATAATGGTCGTTCTTCGTCATTTCTTGGTTCAACGATATGGGTGTGTATTTGTTAGCTTTGCATTGTTTTCTCACATTTTCTTTCTCGCAGCCCATGATTTTACTGTTTTTTCCTATGTTCTGCGCTTTCGTCATTTCTAGGATTTTTTCGAGTGTATTTTCGATTTTCCTTATTCGATCGTCTACATTTTGTGCTTCTTTTTCAACTTCATGTTTATCGGGGTTGATGCATTTGGTTGCATCATCTGCCGCAAGTCTATTCAGCACTTCATTTAATTTAGCCTCCAATTGGTCCACCTTACAGGTAGCACCGTTTGGTTCCGGTGGAGTTTTTTCGGTTGTTTGGTCAAATGTTTCATTGTTTTCGCTTATCTTCCTGGTGATATTGTTAGTTTTGGGGTTTGTTGCACCTACGTTGGTAGCAGTGCTTAGGTTGTTTTTGTTGGGGTTTATTCGTTGTTTTAATTTGTTTTTATTTTTGGCGTACATACTCCCGGCTTCAGAGGGGGTTTCCCCGCCTCGAAGTCGGGGTTTGAGGTATTCGCTGATTGTTGCCAGAAGTGCTTAAAGTTTTACTTTGGGATCCAAAGTAGTAATCCAAAATGGACTATTGGTCTGCGTAACTTAAGTCTATTCTTATAGGTTATTTAAGGGCCCTGGAGTATAGGGCAAATTAAAGAGAAAATAACTACGCAAATGAGACCCAAGCTCCGAAGAGCTCGGGCCGCCGCCCGACTTTGTTCTACCCAACAACGGGGAATTGGAAAAAAACCTAAAATCTTAATCCCTCGAAAGAAAACTCAAAAGATAGAGGAAAGAGCAGTTGGGTATTTCAACGGTACCACCACGAGAAGGTGCCGGGTCAGCTGGATACCTGCTCGTGAGTAGGTATTCCTGTATCAATCCTTGTCTACGACTTCTTTCCCTTCACCAAGCTCAATAATTCAATAATTTGGTACCAGTAAACGTGGTCAAGGGAACACGTAAAATTTCCCCAGTTTCTCAAGAAATCTCAGAAGCAAGGATTCATAAGGGGGACGCTCTCCTTAGAAGGGGCTAGTCAGTCAAGAGCCGAACTCTGACCCAGTTATGCCAGAATTCAGCCTTCATTACTTGATGCTTGTTGTCCGAAATCTCTCGGCCCTGGACCCCCTCATAAGAGGTAAAAATAAGTTAAATAACCAGCCCACAATGGAACCTGGACGTAATGAATAAAGCTGGGGCTCGGCAACGAAATCCGAATATTTAAACAACAATAAAAGATGGGAAACTTAAGTCCACTGAACATTCTTCTCCTTCGCTTGAGCCGCCGGAATGTGTCTGAAGATCGTGTGGTGTGTTCTCCCTCAGGCTGCTTTACACTCCGGGCAGACTTGTGAATATCTATAGACTTGTGAATATCGATAGACTTGTGAGATATCTTTGCCCGAAGTGAGTGCCTGAGGTGCAAACGAACCCGACAGGATAAGGAAAACACAACTGGAATTAATGCCGTATTATTGAGAAGGTCGCCGACAATGGTGGTACACAATGGAATATTACAGTCGAGTAATATAGTACACAAGGACGACTTGGAGGACCGACGGTTGTCGGTAAGTCGCGTCGCGTCGTGCGTGCCGTGGCGTAGCGGTGCGCCGTCGAAGTGGCGATGGCGGCCGAGAGGCTACTGCGTGCTGAGCAGCCGAGACTAGTGAATGTCGGAGTCACTGCGCGGAGAGTCGCAGGGAAAAGTCTTGTGTGAGCCGCTGCTGTGAAGAGGCTCGTTGGACGACTTGTGTGAGCTGCAGTGAGGAGGCTCGCTGGAAGGCTTGTGTGAGCCGTTGCAGTGACGAGGCTCGCAGGAAGAAGACTTGTGTGAATATCAGGGTTCCTGCGAGTGCACTGAGTGAGCTGTGCGAACTGAATTCGTTCGTTCGATGCTTATAGAAAAGAAGGAAAGAGTTTGACGCAGAGTGTGTCGGGAAGAGAAGGGGTGAAACGGAAAAGGATGGATAGGAAACTGATAGAGATGCGCTTTGCGCATATGATGCTAGACTGAATTGGGGGGGGGGGGGGGGGGCGGTGCCATTAGGAAAGAGAGGAAAAACAAGAGTTTGGCACAGGGTGTGCCAGAAGAAAAGACATAGGAAAGAGAAGATGGACAGTAGGAGAGAGAAGAGGCGAACAAAAACGCATAATTTGGTGATCTTGATCAGTTCTTTTATGGGTTAGTAACTTAGAGTATGAAGAACGGGAAGACCTTTCAAGGCTTTGTATATACGAAGAATATACTAGTCTTTCGAGTTGCCGAAATGAAATCTACAATATTTGCGGTATTTACATTATGCTAACTTTAAAGGCTGGCTAAGATTACCTAGATCCTATTTACATACGCAGAGGGCATAATAACATATGTACATAATTTACACTACTTATCTAATATATACGTACGAGAAATTATTAAATACATTACATACACATACACATGCATTTATATAAAATTTTTTTTTTTTAAATACTATTATTATTATATTCTATTTTATTTTTTTTCATTTTTTTCATTTTTTTTATTTATTTATATTTATTTATTTATTTTTTTTTTCCAACGCATATGTACACAAGCTATTACTATGTACAGAGGTTGGTATGTATTTATTCATTTATATTTATTATTAATAATTTTTTTTTCTTTTTTTCAAACATGTATGAATACAAACTATTACTGTGTACATGATTTTTTTTTTATTTTTTTTTTTTATTTTTTTTTATTTTTCCGTACATAGATTCATATATACAACCATATACCCTTTTTTATTGGAATTTTTTTTTTTTTTTTTTTTTTCTACATTATATACATCAAACTGTCCAAGGAACCGGTGTACTCATTGCAAGCCCGTCCGAGGGGGGAGGGGTTCCATCTGACATCATGAATGGAGTTAATCTGGGTTGGAGTTAATCTGAATGGAAACAATGGAGATATTCTGGGTGTTGCTGGGTTGTGGGTCCTGATAATTAAATGATTGTATTGGGTTATTCTGATCAGTTGTCTGATATAGAGGTTGGATTTCTATTGAGTTGAGTTAATTGATGAGTGGAGATTTGGGGTTCTGACTTCCCACCCGGGGGGGAAGACCGTTCCGTCCTCTCGTCAGAACCCCAATGAAAAACAAAGTAAATAAGTAAAGTTGGTACGGTACCCAGCACTTGGTACCCAAGTGCTGTTGGATACGGTTACTTGTATTTGGGTTCAGGTGAGGGTCCTAATGCGAGAAGTTTGGAGCTTTTAAACCGAGAGTTTTGGCTATTGGCACTATCTAATGGAAACGTTAATTGATGAAATAAATCGGGTTCTAATAGTTGTAAATTTTTCCAAATTTTACGTGCGTGGTTGTGTAGCAGGATGTTTATTGGAGGAATATCGGTTTGTTCATGCAGTGTTTTAGATGAAATTCTGTCCACAAGCCTTGTATTGGTTATAAATCTTAGAGCTTTATTTTGTACTTTCTGCAGTTTTGAAATGGCTGTGGGAGACATTGTATGGAGGGGAATGGTTGGGTATGTAATGGCTGATCTTACGAATGCTAAATATAGTTTCCTTTTAGTATCGAGGGATAGATGCTGAAATCTGTATAGTTTACTGAGATTGCTATATCCTATTGCTTGTCGTTGTGTTACTTGGGCTGAAAATCCATGGGTTGAGAAATTGAGACCTAACACTTTACCTCTGTCTGTATACGGAAGGTATTGGTTGTTAATGAAAATATCTCCAGTGTTATGCCGACTTATGGGAATGATTTTAAATTTTTTTTGGTTTGTTGATATTTTCCATTTATTTTCAAATTGGTTGATTTGTTGGATTGCGTGCTCGGTTTGATGGGCTGCATATGCTGGAGAATATCGGCCTGTGGTAATTTGGGTTATGTCGTCGGCAAAACAGATGTAGTCAGAGTTTGGTAACGGTGGAGGGATATCGTGTGTGTAGAAGCTGTATAATGTTGGTGATAGGCATGCTCCCTGGGGTACTCCGGATTCTAATGTGAATTGAGGGCCTATGTAGTTTGCTATCCTGATTGATGCTGTTCGATCGGTCAAATAATCTGCAAGTGTGCGGAGAAATAGTGAATGGATGCCGGACTGAGAGAGTTTGTATATTAATCCTGAGTGCCAGACTTTGTCAAATGCTTTGGTGACGTCACGAAGTACAATGTCTATTGTATGTTTGTTGGCTAGATTTATGGATGTTTCGGTGAATGTTGCCAGTGCTGTATGGGTGCCTCTGTCTTTCCTGAAACCATGTTGTCTGCTATTGTTCAGGTTGTGGATGACTAAATGGTTGGTGAGTCTGTTGTTTAATATTTTGTCCAATAGCTTGCCCTGTATGTCTAGTAAGGATATCGGTCTATAGTTTTGAACTTGCTTCTGAGAAGTGAGGGGTTTGGGGATGAAAATCATGATGGCATGTTTCAGACTGTCTGGGAAGTATCCTGCAGATATGGCGTTGTTAAATATGTACAAAAGGTATTTGAGCATATTTTCTGGTAATTTCTTCAATTGTAGTGTGGTAATGCCTGATGGTCCGGGGGCTTTCTGTTTGAACTGTCGTAGGGTCTGAGTAAGTTCATCTAAAGTTATTGGTGGGAAATGTAGTAGGTCTAATCTGCTCAAGTTGCCGGTGTGAAATGGTATAATTTGATGCGCTGTATTGTTCATGTGTTCTTTAATTGAATTTATGTGTTCAATGTCGAAATCTTCATCATCCTGCTCTGAGAATATACTTTTCCAATGTTGTCTAAAAATCGGTTCCTTTTCTTCAGGTGTATGAAGTTCGAGTGTATTGTGCTGTAAGTATGGAATTTTTTGTTTGTTATTTGTACCCATCATTCTTTTAATTGATTTCCAGAATTTTGTCGGATCATGTTGTAGGTCTATTTTTTGTATTATTGAATTCCAAGTCTGCATGTAGCTCTTTTTATAGATGTTTTGTAATTCTTTCCTGAGATTTGAGAGAGTACTGTTCAATTCTTTGGATGGTCCGTTAATGCGTATGTAGTTCAATATATGTTGGTAACGTACCTGGATGCTCAAGGTTTCGTGAGTGGGTTTGGTGCCAGGAATTGTTCTGTGGGTTATTGTTGGTATTACGTTTTTTGAGGCTTCTTGTATGTGTTTTGTCCATTTTTCCAGGTGCTCATCAATTTCTTCCAGGGTTGGGTTTACTTGTAGATCAGGACTAATGCGGGTTAATTCTTGCCTATATTTTTTCCAATCTGCTCTGTGAAATTGATACCTTGGTTTAATCGGAATTTGAATTGGGTTTGCTGTTATTGTTGCTATAATTGGAATGTGGTCAGATGGTGTGATTGGTCCGGGTTGTAGATGTATGTTATGAAAGGCCTGTGGGTTTTGCAGTGCAATATCTGGTGAGGTGGTGCTTCTATGAGTTATCAGTGTTGGGAAGTATGGCCCAATATGTATGCATTTGTTCCGCTCCATTAAATAGTGTAAATGTTTGCCTCTATTATTGTTATAAGTGTATCCTATTGTTCTATGTGCTGCATTTATGTCTCCGATGAAATAAACTGGGTTTGGCCTATTGAATAGTGTGTGGAAGTCAGCGAAGTGGAGGTATTCTGTTCTTGGGGGGGTATATGTTGTGCCGATAGTAATTGGTCCTTGCATTGTATCTATCGTAATTGCCAGCATGTCCGAATTGAAGTTATCATGTAGTTTATATGATATATTTTTCTTAATTGCTATTGCAGCTCCTGCATGAGGTTCATCTTGTTTGTTCGCATAAAAGGTGTTATAATTGAATATTTTCAGGTGGTTATCCCCTCTCAAATTGTGTGCATTGATGAGTATAATGTCCGGATTTATGTTATTATAAATGTTGGATAGAGATATTTTATTGGAGCTCCAAGATTGTACATTGTGTTGTAATACAGTTAGTTTGCTAATGTTCATTTATTGGAAGTAACTTTTTTAGGTTTTTTTGCAGCTGTGTGTAGTGATTGGGGCCTTGGGAGCGCCAGGAATTGTTCGGGTGGTATTATGTTGATTTTTGTTCTTGTAAATTTTACACGGTTTGAGAATATATATTCTAGTAGGGTTCCTGATTTAATTTCTTCTACTGCGAATTTAAGTCCTCTATTGTTTTCCTTGCTTAGCTCTCCCATATACCAGTCTGTGTCAGGGTTTTCGGGAATTGGAGATTTATCTTGTAGGTTGCGGTATAGTTTTATTGGGACATTATGTTTGTTGTCTATCAATATTGTTGAGTTTTCTGCTTCGTCGCTTATCCTTCTCTTCTGTCTTTGATCGTTGTCAGGGTCTGCATCTTCTGCTTGGGTATCCATAGACGTTTCGAGTGTTGGCTGTTCGCGAGTAATTGTTTGTGCTGGTTCTGAAACTCCTTTGTCTACGTTATCATAATAAAAGTTAAAAATAGCTGTTGAGTCTCCATCTGGAAATGTGGTGTCAATGTCAAAATTTTCTTTAAGTGATTTGGATAGAATTTCTCCGAATTTTTTGGTTCTATCAAGGGCTGCGATGTGGGCTTCTAGAATGAGGGCCGTTAGTTTGATATGTGTACTATTTGTAAGTGTTAGCGAATGTTGCGGTGGGTTTGTCAGCTGAATTGCTTGTTTGGCTATTTCTGCGTATGTACTTTGGTTTTGCTGTTGTTGTTTTAGCTGTACATCCTCCCGTTTTTGTTTGATGATATTTTTCCTGTAGGGGCATCCCGCTGCTAATGTTCTGTGAGGTCCTTGGCAATTTATGCACTGCTTTAAGGTGTTCTGACAATTTTGGTAGGTATGATCTTGCGCTGAACATTCTGAACAGATGATTGTCGTCTTTGTGCATTGGTTAGTCGTGTGATCCTCGAACTTGTAGCATTTGTAGCAGATGAGTATGTGAGTGTATTGTTCTTGTTCACATTGGTATGGGGTTATCTTGGTATGAAACATGTAGAAGCCGTCTCTAAGTATTCGTTGCGCTGTAAGGGTGTCAGTTGTTACTATTTTGATTAGGTGCGTGTAGTTTTTGATCTTGATAATATCTGTCACCTTTATCCAACTGTTTTGGTTTTCAATTTCTTCCTTTATTTCATCGGTGGGTCTGGTTCCAATGTCTGAATCTATTTGTCGTACGAATACCGTTCTTTTTGCTCTCAAATCCGGGGGGATAGCCGGAGTCAGGTTGATCTTTTGGAATGCTTGAGTTGCTTTGGTAGATGTTAGTTTGTCAATTGCGTTGATGTCGTCTGTAACTGCGTAGTAGCCATTCTTTGTTGGGGTGAGTCGGATCAGAGGGGCATTTAACTCTTTGAATGTAGTTTCGAAAACTTTTCCTCTGTCGGTAGGTTTGGTACTATCGATGGTTTTGAGTTGAATTCTGTATGTTTGAGTTTTGGCAGGACGGAAGTTGGAACTGACTGGTGTCGGATCCGGAGGTTGGAGAGTGGTCTGAGGCGCAAAAGCCTGAGCAGACCTACTCGACTCAGAGGATGTCCTTGGGCGTTCGGATGGAGTTGTCGGAGTTGGAATGAGAGGGGCACGGGGCGGGCGGCCTCCATGCGCGCCACGACCACTCGCCGCCCCCCTCCCCCTCTCAGGGGGGGGCATTACAACAAATACACCGGCTACAAGTAAACAAACAAATCAAGATCACCAAAAAAACACACAAAAAAGAAAAAGAACAGAAAGAAAATAGAAAAAATAGTAGTTTTAGGGCAATCGCCCCCTACGTGACGCAAAACTGGTCACTTACCACCCCTTCAATTTCTATGGGTAACCTATTTGAACAATTTCGAGGACTTCCTCAGCAACCAAGGGTACCAAGAAAACTTCTCCAAGCAAAGAGTTCCAGCGTTAGGGATGCTCACTCGGCGAAGTTCCCGGAGTGACAGACTGAATTGCGCTTAGCGCGCAGCTCTTTAAATTGGGCTGGTAGCGGTCGCACTGAACCGAGCTAGCCTCTGGTTAGCCGGCTCGGGGTGGCGCTTTTGAAGCAGTTGAGGCTGAGCTAAGCGTACGTGAGTGTTCCGAGGTGTCGCCTGGCTGCTAGGTGCGCGCGGTTTGTAGGGGCTCGGTCCGCCACCCCAGCGCCAGATTTCAGCGCTGATTGGTCGTTTAGTAGGATCACTTAGAGGCTGTGGGGTGGCGCTTTTGAGCTTGAGTGGTGGTGAGCGCGTACAGCTTTAGGGAGGAAGGCGGCGGAGGAGGGTGAGGAGGCAGACTCCTCATAGCTGGGGTCGACGAGGCGGAGAGACTTGGACTCCAGCCTCACGTGCTCCAGCGCGCTCTGACACCGGAGCTGGACGACCCCCCGCTGGAAGTGCTGGGAAGTGAGGGTGAGGTTGAAGCCGAGCATGGAGGTGAAGGTGCCGTCGGACACGCGGGTGTTGTCGAACGGCACGAGGCCCTTCGTCACCGCCTTGCCGTTGAGGGTCCATGTGAGGGCGGAGGCGGGGTACGAGGGTGCCGACTTGCACGCGAAGTAGACGCGGTCGCCCGCCTGCTTCTCCAGCTCCGCCCCCTGCCCGCCCTGCTGCTCTCCAAGCGGCTCGATGCTCGGCCGCTTCTTCGGCACCACGCCCACTCTGAGACTGGCAGAGGCACCACTGATGTAGTACCCATCACCCTCAGTGGTGACCTCACAGTGGTACTCGCCAGCGTCTCGCAGCCGCGCTCTCGTGATCACCACCGTGGTGGCGTTGGAGGCGTCCACACCGACGAGTACCGTCTCGTCTTGGCTGGCTCCGCCACCCTCGGGGTCATACAGGAAAAAGTAGGTGCCGTTGAACTTCCAGGTGACCTTGAAGAGGCGACACTCGCCCATGTCGTACACGCACGCCAGGCTGAAGTTGTGTCCCCGCTCCACGAACGCCGGACCCACGATGGACTGCACCGAGAACCCTTGCTCCTCCTGTGCGCATGCGCGACCCACGTGGACGGCCAAGAAAAGGGCGAAGCAGAACACGCGCGTCTTGGTGATTTTCTCGAGAACAGAAGGTCCCATTTTCATCTAGCGCGTTCGTTCCTCTTGCACAGTCTACCTCACCGAAGATACTTTAATAATTCGACTTGACCACCTTTGCTCTCACTCTCGCACAGTAAAGTGCACTGAAGTGAACCACTTAAAAGAAGGCTATTAAAACCAAGTCGTGCTAACTGTATTCACATGCAACTCTCCACCGATGAGTTGGTTGCAAATGAGCTAGTTGAATTTTAAGAGATGTTAGCACTTAATTAGCACCAACTGATCAACACGGCTAAGATTTTTTATTTTTAAAAATCGTTATCTAGTTCAGAAATTTGTAATTGGACACTCCTTCCAGTAAAACGTGGTAAAGGGAACAGTGAAAATTGCGAGCTGTTGTCCGTTAAAGACGCGAACAACGTCCGATATCTGGTCGATACTGGCTCGGCGGTCAGTCTAATCCCACCCGACGGAAAAAGTTCGACCAGGCGAAGATCAGTCCTACGATCTGCTAGCAGCCAACAATACTCCAATAGCTTCATATACGGGACGGCAGGAAGGAACATCCAGCTCGCCTTTCAATTGTTCGTGAGATGGGATTTTGTAGTGGCCGACGTCGGTCAACCTATTATAGGCATTGATTTCCTACACGCGAATAAAATCAACGTCGACGCAGCAAATGCAAGATTATACATCCAAACCACACAAACTGAAATTCCTTGTGAGCGAGCAAACTTGAGTAGCGCAACAATTCACAGGATCGATCATCAAGCATCGCTGGAGTTCAACGACATTTTTAAGGAGTTTCCCGAGATACTGGCGTCACACGAACGCACTCCTTGATCAGGCAGGAAGAAAAGATGTAGAGCATCACATCGAAACGGTCGGCCCCCCGGTGTACGCGAGACCTCGGAGACTCCCTCCAGAAAAACTCAAAGCAGCCTGAGGGAGAACACTACAATCGTTCTGGTCTTCGCGATGCGTTTTGGGATGCGTCCTGACGTTGTCCCTCAACACATAACCGTTTTTTTACCTTCGAATGTTGGGGGGGAGAGAGAGAGATCTGAATAGGCAAAAACGTCATGCATGAACACTTCCCCTTCCCATATTTACGTACATGTATGTGTGTATGTACATATAAACATATAAATTCCCGTCCTAAAATGTAATTGTTAGTCCCAGCTATGTAGCAAATGTCATGGTTAGCATTGTACAACAATCCTTCCATGTTTTAACTCCGGTGAACTCTTTTGTGCCAGTATTATTAGCGTAGAAAATATAATATAATTTCGTTATAGTAAAATATGTCATTATCTTCCAGCCCGGTTATTTAGCATACTGGTTGATACTTACAATGGAAAATTGCCTCGAAAGTCGACCTCATAGTCTTAGGCGCTAATTATTTCAAATCTGTCCATTTTACTTTCAACATCAATCCCTCATGTCACTATTCCTATGCTCGTATGCTCAAATTTCAATAAGTGCGCACTAACAGGTGTTTAATTATGCATCACTAGGATCGTTTTCTTAGTTACTTGTGTTTATATACATTGTCAAAATTATACCAACGCAACGAAAGGAACACGTTTTTCATGCTTTTTTTCTCAATCATTTCTTTCGACAATTGACATGGATATTACGATGCCCCATGTGTGAATATCGACCAAGGATTTTTAATGTTAAGATAGTTTAAAAACCAATGTAATGAATTTCGTGTATCTACTTTATGGAAATAACCTATCTTTTTTTTCTTTCATACAATTACTGCACTAAAGTTGTTAGAATACGAAGATAAAATCGAACTTGGCACTATTACCGGGCCCGATAGTTCAACAGACGCCCCAAGTAACTCGGTCAACTAGGTCCTGCTACATCCTATTTTTTCCAGCTCAAATTCTTACGTTCAAGATAAATCGTAACTCAAAATGCAGAACTTAGGTTATTATTCCAAATGCCTTTTTATTTTAACATATACAAGATTGATTTTACTAAAAAAAAAAAACAGTGCGTAAGGTGGTCAAATTGTTGGTAGAATTTTCGCCGCTGCTGCATAGCTACCATGCCTTAAAATGAGTGTAAATTACGACTCTGGATTTTAAAGGGCTTGAAAATAGATCAGTCCTATTCGTCACATCGGTGGGTAATGTACAATTATGTACAGAAACAGTGAATTTCATCGGACCCTAATACTCGGTTTGAGGGCGTAATATACCATCATGAGGTACAGGCTATTGAAACGGTGAATTTTATATTACCCTAGTAATCAGTACAAGGGTCTGTGGTTGTAAGCTTTCGTAAGGCACCACAACGACCCTCATTCCAAGATGGCGAAAAATTTCGGGACGGATTTCGCTGGCCCTCGGGGATAGTGAAAACACTGGAATCTTACAAAACTTTATTCTCTATTACATGAAATGACTTATTTGGCTAAACAAAAGATCCATATCCACGTACGATAAACAATTAAGTGAAATCGAACGATACAATACGGAATAATGAGGAAAACTGGTCGTCCGACTCGCACGATGGAATCGAGCGTGAATTCAGAGGATCGGGGTCGGAATTAGGCTGGCACAAGCGCCTCCAACACCGCACCGGTACTGGACTTCGCCAATACTGCACTGGCATTGGACACTGCCAATACCCACCAATTGACTTGCATTACATTTTTGAACTATAAATAGACATGCAAATGTTTAAAAATTAAAGATGAATCACGAGTACGGTGTAGCGTAGGTGCGTGAACGCACGATTTCTAACTATCGTCTGTTAATACGTTGACTACATATTGGGACATATGTGTACCACTAGGTAAATTGCTCTTTTATATAAAGACATAAATGAATAGCATTTTAGTATTTTACTACCTTTTTCAAAATTAATTTCAGATTTAAATTAATATTCAAAATATTACCGTGTAATTATGTTTTTCACACTTTTCACTTATGTGAACCAATGCTTATGAAGTTTATCGGACTGGAAAAAAGTATGAAAAAAATCGGGTCACCCTGTGTGAAATTTTCGATTTGCTTCATAGAAAATGAGTTATGGCAAAGAAAACAGAAAATAAGAGGGGGGCACGGCATACCTTACTCCTACTAAAAATTTATACCTATAGACATGAAACAAGTGTCATTTGGAAGACAAACACTTGGGCAACACCGTTGAGGTAGGAATGTTTGAAACTCGTTTTGGTTTTGGGAATACTCGGAATTAAATAGAAGTTTTGAAAAATTGCCAAAAAACTTATTTTTACTCCGACGACCTTCCGTTTTTACCTAATTTGATGATCACAAATTGCTACCTCGGGGCTGAGCCTTGTTATTCTTCTTTCAGAAAAATATTAACTCGATTTTCTACACCGAAAATTGTAGGAGTAACATTTCGCGGGAAGAAAATTTCAGGTTTCCACAAATGCACAAAGCAAAATGACATTTTCTTAATAAAATATTTTGTTAGTGTATAAAAAATATTTGTTATTTTGTTTTTATGATTGAAAAAGTTTTTAAAGATTTGTTATTCAAAGAGAAAAAATTTTGTTCAAAAAACTTTTTTACAACAAAAACAGTTCCCCCTCACCACCAGTCCACCTGGTGCATAGAATTTGAACGACATAGTGAGCGTTCCATTGCGTGAACGCCAGTAGAATTTGATGTGGATGTTTAGCACAATTTAAAGCAAAACAATTGTTTGTGAATATTTGGCCGAAAAAAGGTGTACGGTGGCCTTGAGAAATGTAGTTGATTTTTCAATTCTACTTCTCGTAACCTAACCGAACAAACCGTGGTAACCGCACAAATGTAATCAACGTGTCGAATATTTAGTTACGAACGCTGTTGACTGCGCTGTTCTATTATATATTAGAATAAACTACGTAGAAAAAATGGGAATGCTGACACTAATGTAATTTTTAAAATACAATGAAGCAAAAACACATCACGTACAATTACATGCTAGGCGTTCTGGAAGCGAACAATTTTGTTACATCAATAGACCCAGGTTGGTGTGCGAATTTCATGGCTTTATCGAGGCGTGCAGGCTGATTTATTTTAGTGTGCTAGCTAGCGCGCCTACATGATTTAAGCTAAATTCAAGGCAGCCAATTGTTTAGTTAATCTAAATTCCTAATATAAAGGGCAGGAAGTAGGAAATAATTCTAGGCATGGCAATTTCGGCTCTTCTTCACGTCCTGGGCAGTCTCTTGTAGCGTGCGTTCGTACCAATAAGCAGACTTATTCTACGACCTCCTACCCTGCAACTGCCCATTTCTCAACTATCTATTCCGCCAGACCTCGGAAATTTTCGTTGAGCACAATAGTAGATACCTGCTGGAGGCGCTCGGCTTCAACACTGCTGCACTTACCGCACTTGGGACCGGCGGACGTACTATAAATACACTACCTGGGGATCTACTCTTCGAGGTGTTCTGCCTTGAGGTAAGAAAGCTTGTTGTATTTAACAAACCTTGTTTCCGAACCCCTGCCATTTATATTAGGGAGACGTTTCTAAGACTCAAACTATTAATTTTCATTCTTTAGGTAATTCACCAATGGGTCGTAATGTTTGACCCACCAAGCTCACATTGCTACTCGAAATAGTCAAAATTAATAAGAACTTGCTTGTCGAATGCAAACACTACATTTAATTTAGATAGATCCTTTTTCGTATCCTATTTTTCGCGATGAAGGTTATAGCGGAAAATCGATTTAAAAGAGATTTTTGTTAAAAATAAACGTTTCGATCCCTAAGGTCATCGTCAGCGGTTATCTGAAAAACACGTGAAAAATAAATTTATAAATTGAAAAAATACTACAAAAAGAAGGTAAACTGCTAAACGGAAGCTATTTTTAGAGGGTAAGATGACTGCATATCGTTTAGATAGGATTTTAAGCGGCTAATGACAGGAATTCGGTTATACGTAAATCAGAGAGAGTTCACTGAGCTTAGGACGAAAATCTTACTGCAAAACAAGAGATTTACACTGATCTGAGGGAATTTGGATGGCTATAGCTGAGTGAGGTAGCTTGCTTAACAGATTACCAGTTCTGAAACTTCTACCAATATGTTCAAACACTCTACATCTTAGTACACGTGTGGTACAAGCACCGAACACAGGCCCACAAGATGGGCAACAATATTTACAAACAATAGAGGAGTGCATGGACACAAGTAGTTTATCCTTAAATAAAAACAAAGTCACGGCCACGGAGCGGATTTTCATGATGCTGCTGACCGGCCAGTAGTCAAACTCAAATCTAATAAATACTTGAATATAACTAGATGAACTTGTAGTAACTATACTTTAGTCATTCCTCAAATCTATTAAGCATTTCCAGCTCAGTTACCGCCAAAATTTTCTAGCTGTTTTAAGTGTTCGGTAATCATAAAATGTGGTAATTTACATATATTTTCGCGAGGGAGTAGAAGATTCTACTCTGCGTATTAGCAAGACGCACTTCAGTAGAAGTATAATATAACTTCGATCGCGTCTTCACTTGCTCCAAATGGAACTCAGTGGCAGAAGTAGCACAACTTGGACCTACAAACTCACGACCCAGCTAATGATTCCTACGTTCAACATTGCCTACTGAAATTGACTTTGAATTTGAGTTGAACATTAAAACTTGTTTACCTGCCACAGTCAAAGCGTTGAAAAACCGATAATCCTTCATTGGGAAATATACTTCGAAAACCTGCGCTTGCTGTACAGGAGCCAAATTTTTTCTATCATTTTTTCTGGTCGCAAAAAAAATCCATTCCCAAGAGTGCAGCAGGCGGTGAAAGTGAGTCGGTTTGGTGTTATTCTATCTTGCCGAGATTCTCAGGTTGAGGTTTTTTCTAATAAAATGTGAACCAAAAAATCGTTACGTATGACAGCCAAATCGACAGGTGCACTTTCATAGCCACTGCTACCTCTGCATTAATCTGACAATAATGACAATCCAGCCTCGAACCAGAAGTAGAGTTCTACAAACATACCATGTGAAATGTGAATTATAGGAGCACCAACCTGATAAGAACACAGAATCGATTTTATACAAAGCGCGCGTATTTCTATTTCATACGTGTCACTTAAATAGTATTTTAGTATATACCACGGTAGAGGAGACAAGGTAGGGTCATTTCTATGGGAGGAAATACACCTCCTTTTGTTCGGCTAGCCAATAAAACAGCTTTATTTCAAACAAACTTTATGACGTCACCAAAACGTCGTGTCGTTAGGCCAATAGTAAAGTCAGATTTGGGGGTAGCAGTGCTACCAGATGCAATATGAGCGCTGTTATTGGTTCGTTACCATGACGCTAGCAAAACCACCTTGTCAATGAAAAAAAGAGTGGTTTGAACCTAACTTATTTCCTCTATCGTGGTTTATACGTTGGTATTGTGGCATCGACGCGTGTGCTTCCTGAATTACGAACAGCGGTCAGCAAGTCATTCAATACCGGGCACTGTACAAAAACATCACTTACTCTATACTCACGTTAAACCGAATTATGAAAACCTTTTTACTAAAATAAGGGCGGTAACCTATGTTTCCGCTACAATCAAATTCAGCCTTCACTTCCTACAGGCTGAAGCGACGCATATTACTGTACTTAGAGAAATGAGTTTGTTCATCTTATGCTAAAAAAATGTCAACAGTGAACCGTAAAAAAGTCCTTGACAAAAAAACACACTTCTACAAAAGGTCTACCAAACTCGCAGGTCGGGACCTCAGATTTTTCCCTTAGAAGCACTAATTTCCGTGGAAATAATATTAGTTGCATCCCTTGAGAGAACGACTTGAAAAATACAAAAATTACCAAGTTAGTAAAGGGTACCAGCACGGTAAATTTCATACTAAATGGTACCCTCCTCCTTCCTCTCTTCGGAACGCTTTTTTAGCGGCTAGGGCAGCTAAAGCTAACATCTAATCTAATCAACCAACGTTTCGAGTCCCCAGCAACACACTCATTGTCTGCTATTCTTCCATAAATACATGAAATTTTACCGTACTGGAGATCATGAATGAAGTTTACACGTGGAGAAATAAAACCTAGCCAATTCAACGCGTTACCGGCGGTGAGTTAAAATGAAGTTAGAGGGCAATTGGAGGGGAAATATGCAGTGTCCTAACCCACACAACACAGAACTTTAGGACACTCAAGTTAGAGGCATGGTGTTCATCCCAGGGTTGCCAAACTGGCTTTTCCTAGCCAAGTTACTAACTAGGAACTGAACTAGGAACTAGGCCACTCTGCCTGAAAGACACCTACGCCGCTATACGAGATGAGAATATCAATTAATCCACTCTAGTTTTGACCTCCGATTTGTGGGTTAGGACACTCTGCATATTTGCCCTCCAATTATAACCAAATTTGATTACAGCTTTCAAATGGAATAAAAATTAATAAAATAGTGTCACCATTTAGCTTTGGATATGTATAAATACGAATCCAGTTTGTAATCACCAATGGGTTACGCCCTTTGTAGTAATCCTCTCAATGACCACCAGTGGGTGAACATGTAGTCAACGAGTTAATCACATTACATAGTAAAAAACTTAATTTTTAGGAGTACCAACGGAGTACCACTCGTGAGTACTGACGTATAGGATAACCACGTCTATTTACAACAGAAAGAATTGCTACTTCATTTTCTTTAAGGGTACCTGCACACGAGTGACTTCAGTGTCAGTTGTCACAACAAAATATTTTCACAATAAAAAAATTGTCGTAACAAAAAGTTGTCAGTAAGGCACACCCGCACACGAGCCACCGGATGGCGGACACTATCGTTTAGTGTCACCATGGAAACCATGGATGTGGCTGTGTCAGACCACTCTAGTCTGGAAGACGCTGAAAAAACACGGCAAGATCGTCAGATAAAAAAGAAAATATACCATCCCAGTATTGAGTATATTAATCATCATAAAAATGACGAATACAGACTGTTTTTTTACTTTAATATGATGAATTTATTATTCAAATGTGAAATAGGTTATATAACCGAGCTATTTTAGAATATCTTAAACGTCAAACAGTTTATTTATGCACAAAACTGCCCCGAAACAAGTCACATTAGTAAAAATCTAGAGTTAACAAAGCCAATCTGGCAACCTGCGACGGGCTGGGAGTTGGGTGTCGGCAACCTAAAGTTGTCCGTGTGCGAGCTCCCATTAGAAATAACATTCTCTATCGCCTGCAACAGTTGCCGACAACTATTGTGTTGTCAGAGAAATTGACCCGGTCGCAATCACCTCACAACTTTTTGTTGTCGCCTCACGAAAAGTTACCCGTGTGCGGGCCGCCATAGAAATGCATGCTTTCTATTTTGGACAATTTTTGGTTGTGGCAACTGACAATAAAAAGTTGCTCGTGTGCGGGTACCCTAACTGCTACTTTAGGAAACGAGAAACCAAGTTAATGATGAGGTCGATAAATAGGACTCCCCAGTTTAACTTTTTCGCGGCCTGCATGCATGTTTTTCGCCGCCCAAGTAATTAAATCGCTTAGACGGCGAAAAACCTGCATGCTCCGGTAAAAAAGTTAGACTGGGTACCTGTGGGAGTACTGTGTACTGAAATAAATATATCATGTTGGTACAGAAAGCTGCCAAGAATTTTGATTCGTTTCAATTGCGGAAGATGCCTAAATTGAGCAAACATTCCATTTTGGCAGTTTTAAGGGGATAATTGAATTAAGATTGCTATGCAGTTAGACACTTATGAGAACTAATAACCTGGTACGATCGCTTATGCTAAAATTATTGTACTTTGCAGGCACCTGCCAAAAGTTTGATTTTGAAATGTTCAACTCGGAGCGGTGCTGCCGGTAGTGAACAATTTACCACAAGTGATACAGTAATACATGTGAACTGTACACATATGTACAGTAATACATATGAACTGTACACACGTTGACAGTAATACACGTGTCCATTGCACTAGACTAACGTGATACATGTATATATTGTAAGATGTCTAACATCTCTAATACAATGGACATATTTGAGTATATAGCTACTTGTGGGCCCGAATAAGTTCAGCGACTTCTAGGGCATCCTATCATCAAAAGCTATTTTTAAAGTGTAGAGTTATGTTTAACCTAATATACTTAACCTAGGGGCATACAAGACTGATCATGTTTCGATGCTTAGTTTTTGCCAAGAAAAAAGATAGTTAATATGAGCTAGATGGGAACAGCATATTCAGGAAAAACGAGTCGGAGCATAAGATTTATATTTTTAATCATGGCAGATTACCGTATAACAAAGAAAAAAATAGACTTGAATTACCCCACATGATTAATGGTTCAATAGGAGTAGGGATTAAAGATTTGTTTTGAAAGCTTTGTAAGAACTTTTACCACGGATCTCAGCCGGGATTGTAATCCAATCCTTAGATACGTGGTGCAAGTTCTTACAAAACTTTCAAAACAAATCTTCAATCCCTATTCCTATCGAACTATAAGGTAATTCAAGTTATTGTTTTTATTTGTTATACGGTAATCTGCCATGATTACAGTTTAACAAAGTTAAGTTCCACTAACCGACTGATTTTTTTACCGTAACGTCTGAGAGTTTTTAGTAAAAGTCTAAATTAGGATTTCATTTCGAATAAAATTTGATCACACCATATCCGAAAACCATCCCACATGTGCAAGATTCCCAATATTCAAATCTAGATAAAAAACGAATGTATTTTGGCCACAAAAAATCAAAACTTTGGGTAGCTCAGTCGAAGAGTGACCTATTACCAGCAGCTGTACGACTACGATGACGTAAAATGCCTAAAAATTCGGCCCTCGCTGAATTTTTGTCATAAGACAAAGTGTTTGTTACTTGCGGCGTCACAACGGTACATCCTACAGAAGCTGTCATCCTGTCGATGTGGCTACAGTCAGTGTTTCGGGCCAAAATCCTCAATTTAATCTTTACCCCGAATAAAACTTGAGATTTTGGTCAGGAAAAGGCACAAATGGCATATTTTATCCAAGAGAATAATTTTTGGTTCTGGCTGCACTGTTACGATGGGTAAATGGTATTTAACACTTTGACTGCGACTACTAAATATTAAATTCAATGCCAAACTCAAGTTTAGAGTCAATTGTATAGTAAAATATTGTGAAAAAAGCAAACATGAACTGGATCGTGACATCATTCAGCTTTGATTAAGTATTTACGAAAATTGAGTTTGCGACTACTGGTTGGCCAGTAGCATTAGGAAAATTACCTCCGTGTACAACCGGTGGCGCACGTCGCAGTCAAAGTGTTAAAAATCCGACCAAAGTCCAGGACTACAAAACTAAGAAAAACTAATGCACCTTTGTCAACAAGATTGTCTCTGGAACGCACGGATTAGTGCGGCAGATTTTAGCGAATTTACTTCAATGTATAAAAAATGCCAGATTGAGTAACCAAACGTTGCCCCGAGAAATTCCTGTTATGTTCTACGATATTGATACGTTTGAACATGAACATGAAAGAACCTTTCTACGAACGAAAATAAATTCTCTATTAAGTATGCAACTATACAAAATCACGGACTTTTATCTCTTAAAATAACTATTAACGTCGTAAAATACATTACGAATTGTGGAGACGTGTTTTCACTCAGGATCGTTCTCCAAGTGGGTGTCGCTTCCTTTGTTCTTTGTTGAATTCTGCCATGGCCTTCATGAACGAGTCGAACTCGGCCCTTGTGATGTAGGCTGGACCTGCTTGTCTGCAGATGGGGCACTTCGTGTTGCCTCTGTGGGGGGGAAAATGTTGAAAAATTGACACTTTGACCGCAATTGGTGAAACCGAAGTTCAGCATTCAACTCAAATTTACAGTCAAAAGTTAATTATCCATTTAAAAGTATCAAACATCATTAATTACCATTAATTTTATAAGATTTTTAAAAAAATTCAAAACGACCCATCGATGGGTTGTATTGCAAGCAACGTGTTAGGGTACCCGCACACGAGCAACTTTTTATTGTCAGTTGCCACAACCAAAAATTGTCCAAAATAGAAAGCATGCATTTCTATGGCTGCCCGCACACGGGCAATTTTTCGTGAGGCGACAACTAAAAGTTGTGAGGTGGTTACGACCGGGTCAATTTCTCTGACAACACAATTAATAGTTGTCGGCAACTGTAGCGGGCGATAGAGAATGTTATTTCTAATGGGAGCTCGCACACGGACAACTTTTAGTTGCCGCCACCCAGCGCCCAGCCAGTTGCAGATTTCCAGATTGGTTTTGTTAACTCCAGATTGGTGCATAAATAAACTGTTAGGCGTTTAAGATATTTTTTTTTTCTAAAATGGCTCTGCGAAACAACCTATTTCATTTCTGATTAACAAATTAATTATATTAGAGGATAAAAAAATCTGTGTTTAATTATTTTTATGTTGATTTATGTACTCAATACTGGGATGACATATTTTATTTTGTATCAGACGATCCTGTTGTGGTTTTTTGGTGTCTTCCAGACTAGAGTGGTCTGACACTGCCACATTTTCCTTAGTCACACTAAACGATAGTTGCCCCAATCCGGTGGCTCGTGTGCGGGTTTACCTTACCGACAACTTTTCGTTGCGACAATTTTTTTATTGTGATATTTTGTTGTGGCAACTGACAACAAAAAGTCACTCGTGTGCGGGTACTCTTGAAAGACTTCAGAATGCCTTCAGTCAAATTTCATGCCTAACAATGCGTACGTCTAGAAATGTTCTCCGTGTTTTAAGGATTTTCTTCAAATTTTTTATACTCAAACTGATAAAGTACCATAATTTTATGCTACCCACCCAAAATACCGTCTTGAAATCCCAGATTAGATTAGATTATAAGTTAGTTTAAGCCTCCCTAACCGCTACAAAAATAGAGCGTATCGGAGGATGGAGGAATGCACAATTTTGTAGGGATATAAGAAAATGAAAAATCTATGCTGAAGGGGTATAGAAACAGTAAAATGAGTAAGAAGTTCATGAAATAGGATAAAAATTGAAGAAGAAAGTCAGGGGTGCTGAAAAACAGGACAGTAGTGAACCGAAAAAAGGTGGTCCTTAACATAACAAAAAACGTTTTATTTCAACAAAAAGAAGGCTTACCTAACTCTCAGCTCGGGCCCTCACATTTTTCCCCTGGGAGCGCTAATTCCCATAGATACAATAATTGTATCCCCCTGAGGGGTCTTGAAATCCCAACCTTGAAGTGATTATGCAACACTCGTTTTTTGAACCATTGCACGTACACGCTTCGAATTCCTCTCAATTTCTATCTCCGAAAACTGCCTAACCAAAAACATTTGTTATTAATACACGGTCAGACCGATTACCTTTTGAGTTTTAAATGGTATATAGTGAAAAATGAGAAGTTAATCGGAATGAAAGCTTGTGCCTCAATTCCTTTTAATGAACCCACTACCGAATTTGCGCCATGGAAAAAATATTTTTTGCGCTCGCGTTTCTGTGATTCTCACATGATGTACAGGCAATTGATATGATGGCTGTTTGTGCGAAAAAGTTCTGACGCTAATAAAATCAGAAATAGACATGGCTGAAAAACTTAAACAACATGCTACCGGATGGTGCGTGAGATAATGGTGAAAACATTCAACACAAACACACTACACAGTAGCCATTCTACAAAATTTAGGTTCCCCCCACGTAATACCAGGTTGAATCGCATGAAATGTTATATTTAGAGTGGTATTCTTTATCTAATATGTATAAGCATGATTATTTGTATGAACATGGTTAATCCTAAGTATCTAAGTCCAGATGGTCTTAAAATTTTTTTTAAGACCACTTCTCAAAATCGTATAGATCTTTTCACCACGTACAACATAGTTATTTTATGGTGCGAATAAAAGCTAAGTAACTATATACGACGATAATGCCTTACGAAACATCGAGCGAGCTTTTGGTAATGATATTGATACTTCTAATCAGAGATGGTTTCAAAGATTTCGTACAGGAACCCGACACCTTCTGAGAGCTACGTCTCCCCGATCACCACACCAAGATCTGAATATATTACATATCTTTTCTATTCTCCTGATATCTCTCCCGCTGATTATCATATCTTCAAGTATTTCGAACTTTTATTTCGCGATAAAAAGTTCTTAAATAAAGGGTCAATGTCGGATTTAATGCAATCATGGAAATTTAAAGTTCCGGTCCGAAGAATCAGTAACGCAACACATTTAAGAACGTTTTACATGAATGACATTCTGCTCGCTGATGCGTTATTTTTGAGTTATTTAACTTTGAAGTTATACGAACGTCGTATATAAAAGTGAAGGAACGGACACGTAAACATGCTGTAATACGGTATTGACGTAACGATTGGTGAGGTTGGAGTAGGTAATGTTAGGTTAGTTATTAAAACCAACCTAAAATAGCTTACCTTAACTTTTCGCACCAAGAAGTGGGCGTGTCCCGCCCGAAAAGTGGGCGTGTCCCGCCCGAAAAGTGGGCGTGTCCCGCCCGAAAAGTGGGCGTGTCCCGCCCGAAAAGTGGGCGTGTCCCACCCCAAAAAGTGGGCGTGTCCCGCCCGAAAAGTGGGCGTGTCCCGCCCGAAAAGTGGGCGTGTCCCGCCCGAAAAGTGGGCGTGTCCCGACCGAAAAGTGGGCGTGTCCCGACCGAAAAGTGGGCGTGCCCCAACAATGCGGCGACGAAGCAGCCGACCATATAATGCTATTCCAATCTGAATGAAATTATTTTTATACCTCGAAAATAACGTATTAGCGAGCAGAATGTCATTCATGTAAAACTTTCTTAAATGGGTTCCTTTAGTCATCCTTGGGACCAGAAATTTTAATTTCCGTGATTGCATTAAGCCCGTGGACATTGAGCAAATAAAGCATAGTTGAGGCATTTGAACAGATTATTCCTGAAAAAGATGACAAGTTTTTTGGAAATTGAGTAGGGTAAGTTCCGTATTGTCGACCGTTCCTCGTTATCGTACAAATAGCGTTTAAATGAAAATAACACGGCTAGTATAAGATAACTAGCGCAAGTGTGAACTTCGTGTTTCTTGTAACAGAAACTTGTTCGAAATTACGAAATTTGAAGAAATTTCAGCATTTTAAAATCATTGTCATGTTAACATGAATTTTCCTGCAGGTTTCAGGCATGCAAGAAAATAAACTTCAACATGTTGGGAACACTGCATCGCCTTTGCTTTGTTTACAAAGTGCTCCGCTCGTGAAATTGTGAACGGAAGTTAGCATTGTTGCTCCTCTCATATCTGTACGATGATACGGAACTTACCCTATACTTTAGAAAAACGTTTTGAGAAAGTCCTAGAAAAGGATACTTGGTCAATATTTACTTTAATGTTGTCAACGATTTTCATAATTTTGTCATTATAAATAGGTAATGAAGTCGATTTTAACACGTTTTGCATGAATGACAATGTCCTTGCAAATGCTTAGTTTTCGAGTTATTTAAGTTCGAAGTTATACGAACGGCGCTCCTGAATGGCCTTCTTTGCGCAAAAGCAGTCATTGTTTTTGCAATAGAAACAGAAGCTAACCCCCTATGACAAACGTAAGAGGTTGGGTCGTGAGGAGTAGCCACAGTTCTTCTAGAGAAAATTATAAATAAAGGTTCAAAGCAACCCATTAAAGTCACGTCAACAATTGTGTTCACATCTGCTCCATGATAGCGGCAACCGTACCGGGTGGCACCAAGGAAGTTGGATACATGGAACCGGCATCGCTATCTTTTGCCAGTCAAGCGAGTGAAGCCACTTCTGCCGTCCCAAGCCCCGCCCACCCGGCATTAGGTCCCTGTGTGGAGGTGGTGTTGCAGTGGAGGGGTAGCACCACCTCCATCATCAGCGACTGAAGACCGCGCTGTTAAATGGCACACTTGCGCTACTCTGTGCTATACGTTTTTTTCTTAGGCATATATTTCAACTGCATCCTAGCTGAATGATAAAAAAAACTCATATTGAGGAAACTCGTCCTTGACCGCAGCGTGGATAGCGGCACCCTGTCACGCTGAGTGTCTGACACGCACTGAGCCCCATCTCCGTGTGTGTGCCCGTATACCCTACAGCTACCGAAAATTGGCTTCACTTTAGAGCGCTGATGCCGTATCCATTCTTAAACCTCCTTGGGTGGCACCATCTATAAGCAGATTGTAAAGGTGACGGTACCGGGTGGCGCCATCTATGAGCTGACTCTAAAGGTGACGACGTAATAATGACGACTAAAAAAACGTCAAAAGCACCAAGTACGAGAAATAGTACGTTAACTTTTTTGTGTTATTAACTGATAACAATATTTCTTATTATTTTATTAACAATTTCAATCATTCTTTCATTTCTACGAAGTTCTGGCGAAAACTTCAACACCTCATGATCCGCACTTTGCATTTCCCGACCCAAACGGGTCGTACTCTGTGTTGCACATTTTGCGCGAGAAAGCGATTTCACCTATAACTTCAAAGCTGAATAATTCTAAAATAAAGCATCAGCGAGCAGAATGTCATTCATGTAAAACATTCATAAATGTGTTCCTTTATTGATTCTTCGCAACGAACTTATGAAAATCGTTGACAATATTAAAGTAAATATTGACCGGATATTTTGAAAATAATAAATATTTCACAACTATTTTCTCCCATTTTCAAATACGACATTTTATGTAAGAAAACCTGGTCAATATTGAACATAATGTTGTCAACGAATTTCATAATTTTGTAGGTATAGATGGGTAATATAGTCGATTATAAGACGTTTTACATGAATGACATTCTGCCCGGCGACGCGTTATTTTCGAATTATTCAACTTTGAAGCTGGCTAGTGCGCGCCATGGAAGCACGCGGGGCTAGCGTATTTTAATTAATAACGGAAGCTAACCCCCAATTACAAACGTAAAGAGGTTGGGTCGTGAGGGGTAGGCACAGTTCTTTTAGTGAAAATTATAAATAAAGATTTCGAGTGACGTTTGTTTACATCGACGCCAAGGCGGCTGCCGCCATGGCGCCAACCGGCTGAAGATGGCGGCAGCCATCTTCGAGTCGATGTAAACAAACGTCACTAGAAAGCTTTATTTATAATTTTCACTAAAAGAACTGTTGCTACCCCTCACGACCCAACCTCTTTACGTTTGTAATAGGGGTTAGCTTCCATTTTCATTGCTAAAACAATGACTGTTTTTGCGTTAAAAGGGCCATTCAGGAGCGCCGTTCGTATAACTTCAAACTTAAATAACTCGAAAACTAAGCATTTCCGGGCACATTGTCATTCGTGTAAAACGTCTTATAATCGACTATATTACCTATCTGTAGCTACGAAATTATGAAATTAGTTGACAACATTATATTCAATATTGACCGAAAACCTGATGCATCGCACTTAAGTGAGTTTTTTTTACAGTAATTGAACGTGAATGGTAAAAAATAGTAATTTAAAGTAAATTTCTCGATTGATTGGTTTTAAGTTTTGCCTTCTTTTTCACAACGAAGATGTTCAAAGAGAGGAAGGATGAAGGAACCATATTTCATGAAGTTTAGGGAACGCGGAATCTGTGCACAAGGTGCGGTCCCGTTCCCGTACAGGATCCCATGCTCTTAGAAACAGAAAGTCAAAAAGGAAGGTTTTGAAACCAAGATAAAAGTTGGAGAAAAAAGTCAGAGGTGCAGAAAAACCGAACAGCAGGAAACCGGAGAAAATATAGTCCTTAACAAAAAAAAACATTTTATTTCAACAAAACAAGGCCCACCTAACTCTCAGCTCTGAACCACACATTTTACCCCTGGGAAAGCAAGCTTGTTTATTTAAAAACTACAATCAAAATTAAAAGAGCTGGAAAGAATCACATTTCTCCTCAAATAATTCCTTTTATAGCAAAAAATTGTTCAGTAATTGGATTGTTGACTCAAGACCAGGAACTCACCCATCTCCGAAGCATGCAGCCGCGCATCCACCGCAGAAAGCATGTTTACATCTTGGCATTACTGCGAAGTTGCTCCTGGCTTGCAATTTTTCGGTCATACATATCTGGCAGTGAGCGATATTCCTTCCTCCGTTATAGGGCAAAAATTGGTCGTAGGATTGCTGGGCTTTCATCTTGAAATATCTTCCATTTTTGCATTTTCGTCGCAGAAACCCGGCAATTTTAACGTTTTCCCCAAGACGATTAAAATTGCTCTCCAATTTTGCTTCCAAGCGATCGAAGTCATCTGGATTAATTATATTTGCAAATGTTCTAGCTTTCTCAATTATTAATTCTATGAGCGTTTTCAGTGATTTCACCGTGTCCCACAGATCTTCTTTGTGAGTCTCTGGATAATACTTCATCGGGCAGATACGTTTTAGAATGATATTGGTCCCGCATAAAAGCAAAGTCACATAAGCAGACCCAATTCCCTTAACGAATAGCACACGTTTGCCGGGTTTGCCGTCGGGGTGGTCGCATAATTTTGCTACCCGGGCAATAAGTGTTCGTAAGTTTTGGGATATCGTATGTGACGGTTGGGTTTCGCTGAGATTTAAAGCATCTTTTAGCTCTCGGAGAGTTTGAAGTTTAGCAGAAGACGAGTCACTCACGTCTTTGTCGGCATCAATCTCCAGCCGCTGAATGGCGAGTGTAAGTTCTTCTTGCAGCTGTAGTGGAGTTAGAAATATTTTGGTCATGTTCGAGTTTTTTAGTTTACGTAGATATGGATAAAAAAGTTAAATGATTGTTGGCGGATAGTTTTACGCAGAATTATTTTTGAAGACCTTTCAAGTCTTTTTCAACACTCGATTGTTGGCGGATAGTTTTACACAGAATTATTTTTTGAAGAACTTTCAAGTCTTTTTCAACACTCGCGCGGTAACTTCCAAAAACGTAGATTTTATCACAAAAGGAACACTTTCACAAGCTTATTTCTCACGTTTAACGCGCACCAAAATCCTTCGTCTTTTCAATTCCGAAGTTGGAAGACAACTGCTCATTACTTCCGCAGACCCACGGTGTATGCCTGGACCACAGATCGCTGGGTCTGCCAGGTCGATTTGTTCTTCCGGTCAACCGCAGCGAGAGCTCCCAACGTCGTACCCCAGAATTGTACGAAAGAGGCTGTGAGATGTGTGCCATTCCAAGAGTGACGTATTGAGTTGGGCACTCTTTAAACCACTCATTTTTTCCTCTAATTCTATTTGATTTTGGAACTAATATATGTAAGAGAGGATCAACAAAATATCAAGTAAATTTATAAAAGGCCTTAAGAAATGAAGTCTGGCGCTACGTACTAATATTTTATTCTCCGATTTGAGTTTTACCGAAAAAAACTTTTGGAGTACGCCATAATGAAGCCGATGCACAGTATCATAACTTGCTTTGAGATTCCTAGGGAATACACTAACGGAGAATACTGTTTATTTGATTTTATCTGGATGTGTACAAGCAATAATCTTCCCTGAATTTTTTGAAAAGTTTAATATACTGACTACGTAGTGGTAAATATCCTACTTATGTGTACCATTAAGTAAATTGCTCACTAACGTATATACGCATATATTTATATGGTTTTGTAACATTATAATTATTACAAGACCCTTTTTTTACAATATATAATTTAAAAATGTCACGATAATATTCAGATATTATCATGACATTTTTTCGAAATTTTTTCCCTTATTTTTCAATACATTCTAAGCCTTTTTTAAAACTGCTAGCAATGTATTCGAGCCACAAAACCGGTTCTCAATTATGCAGACATATCCTAGCTAATCGTAACAACCACGTGTAAATAAACGATACAATTGATATAATCTTAAGTGTGTTTACTTCTATTACTAGTGTGCACGGCCCGCCAAAAATGACGGGATTCCTTACCTTTCTTGAAGAAATTTTTCAGATGTCGATGACAAACAAATAGTATATCCATCCTAACAGTACCCGTGGTGAAAAATATTCTTGTACTTGTGCACTGGTGAAATCGTATCACAGATACGGTCATTATAACCATCCTTATGAGCGTGACAGAGAAATGGAAGGAGCGGACTCCAAACAAATAAACCAAGAATATTATTAGGTAGTAGCAGGACCCGTCGAAATTCCACTGACAATGTCATCGTTAAAGCTGAGTGGACCCGTGAAAAAATTCCGTCGAAATTCCTCAACTATCCTAGCCTACCATGTCCTAACCGAATCTATCTTGATAAAATGTCAAACATATCAATGCAGAATTATTTTTGAAGACCTTTCAAGTCTTTTTCAACACTCGATTGTTGGCGGATAGTGATTGTTGGCGGATAGGCCATTTTTCAATACACTGAGGAATTCGGTATCCATGGTACCGCAAACTCAGACATCCTATATATCTTAAGAAGCGGACACCAAACAGATATATAAATAAACAAACAACCGGTATTCTTAGGTTAGATAATATCCATGACTTAACGCCTATGATATAAATATGATGGGTCTTGGAAACAGGCTTGGTAGAAGCGTTTTTAGTTATAAAGAGGCTGCTGCCGTTCAAATAATTGATATTTCTCGCATCAGAAAATTCAGTCAAAAAACAGAATGAAAGTTTATAGCATTTAATCAATTATTTTTGTGCTTAATGTGAGGGTGAAAAGAATAAAATTTCTCCGCAACCTTGTTTTATCTTCATAGTTTCGATAATTTAGCTTTTATCGCTTTAGTAATCTGCCGCCAATAATTAGATGATATCCATGCTTTATCACATGTCATCAAAAGCAGTAATTTATAACCGGTCATGCCAATGCCAATCATACTTGTAAGAAGTGTTGGATGCTGCACGACACAAATGATAACAATAAATGAGGTTTCATTTTGAATTTATTAAAAAGATAGAGATACCAGAGAAATGTTTGCTATCCTTAACTATGGAAAAATTTATAAGCAGTGACCTGAAAATTAACATGTGTCATTTCCGGCTGATTTTCAAGTAAAGAAACTTAGAGAGAGATTATCCTACAATTGTTACGTGGAGGAAAATGTTACGTGGAACTTTGGTGGTGGAATGAATTTATACATACAGATATTGCTCAATAAAGGATGCTTTATTCCACGTAATCGAACCTAGTCCACATCATCGTGTACATTTATTTTTCAAATGCCTTATAACTAACACCAGGATGCAATGACGATTACCCCCCGTCAAGCCGGCACCCATTTCCGACACCTGGGTAGAGTGGGGAATTGTGGCTGAGTTCTCCCTTTTCCCAACAGGGAGAAATCACCGAGCGGCACTCTCGGGAACTGCCGACTTTCCCGCGAAGGGCGCGTCCTTTAACCATTGTGCCACGGTGACATAAAGGAATAGAATTATTGTAATTATGGAAATTAACACTCACAAGCGAATGTAAAGTCATGAGCCGGAAGTAATGTATTGAAATAAGTATTGAAATAATCCTATTTAATTGAAATTGAAGTATTTTGTTTTGTGACGGATAATTTTTTCAGTTTACTGCTGCCCTGTTGTTCAACATTGACAATTTTCTTCTTCAATTTTATTTTGTTTCCTTATCTTATTTCGTAACTTGCAGCTTCTTTTCGCGGCGATTTGTATGGGAACGCACCATGTGAACAGATTCCCCTTTCCCTTAACTCTTACTAAAACATGCCTTCCTTCCTTAAAACTCCTTAAAACGTCTTTGCTGCGGTTAAGGAGGCTTAAATTAACACACGATTTTTATATTGTGAAAATCCAAAAGTCTTTCTGTCAAAAAAAAAGAAAAAAATAAACATTTTCAATGAAGATTATGCACCAAATTTATCACGGCACCTTAGTTTTTAATATTTTTTGACACTGAAGTTTGAACGTAAACATTGTAAGAGTCCTTAGTTGGAACGTAAACATTGTAAGAGTCCTTAGTTGAAACGTAAACATTGTAAGAGTCCTTAGTTGGAACGTAAACATTGTAAGAGTCCTTAGTTGGAACGTAAACATTGTAAGAGTCCTTAGTTGGAACGTAAACATTGTAAGAGTCCTTAGTTGGAACGTAAACATTGTAAGAGTCCTTAGTTGGAACGTAAACATTGTAAGAGTCCTTAGTTGGAACGTAAACATTGTAAGAGTCCTTAGTTGGTACGTGAACATTGTAAGAGTTCTTAGTTGGAACGTAAACGTTGTGAGAGTCCTTAGTTGGAACGTGAACATTGTAAGAGTCCTTAGTTGGAACGTGAACATTGTAAGAGTCCTTAGTTGGAACGTGAACATTGTAAGAGTCCTTAGTTAGAACGTAAAGATTGTAAGAGTCCTTAGTTGGAACGTAAACATTGTAAGAGTCCTTAGTTGGAACGTGAACATTGTAAGAGTCCTTAGTTGGAACGTGAACATTGTAAGAGTCCTTAGTTGGAACGTGAACATTGTAAGAGTCCTTAGTTGGAACGTGAACATTGTAAGAGTCCTTAGTTGGAACGTGAACATTGTAAGAGTCCTTAGTTAGAACGTAAAGATTGTAAGAGTCCTTAGTTGGAACGTAAACATTGTAAGAGTCCTTAGTTGGAACGTGAACATTGTAAGAGTCCTTAGTTGGAACGTGAACATTGTAAGAGTCCTTAGTTGGAACGTGAACATTGTAAGAGTCCTTAGTTGGAACGTGAACATTGTAAGAGTCCTTAGTTAGAACGTAAAGATTGTAAGAGTCCTTAGTTGGAACGTAAACATTGTAAGAGTCCTTAGTTGGAACGTAAACATTGTAAGAGTCCTTAGTTGGAACGTAAACATTGTAAGAGTCCTTAGTTGGAACGTAAACATTGCAAGAGTCCTTAGTTGGAACGTAAACATTGTAAGAGTCCTTAGTTGGAACGTAAACATTGTAAGAGTCCTTAGTTGGAACGTGAACATTGTAAGAGTCCTTAGTTGGAACGTAAGCATTGTAAGAGTCCTTAGTTAGAACGTAAACATTGTAAGAGTCCTTAGTTGGAACGTAAAGATTGTAAGAGTCCTTAGTTGGAACATAAACCATTGTAAGAGTCCTTAGTTTGAACGTAAACCACTGTAAGAGTCCTTAGCTTGAACGTAAACCATTGTAAGAGTCCTTAGTTTGAACGTAAACGTTGTAAGAGTCCTTAGTTTGAACGTAAACCATTGTAAGAGTCCTTAGTTTGAACGTAAACCACTGTAAGAGTCCTTAGTTTGAACGTAAACCATTGTAAGAGTCCTTAGTTTGAACGTAAACATTGTAAGAGTCCTTAGTTTGAACGTAAACATTGTAAGAGTCCTTAGTTTGAACGTAAACCATTGTAGGAGTCCTTAGTTTGAACGTAAACCATTGTAAGAGTCCTTAGTTGGAACGTAAATCACTGTAAGAGTCCTTAGTTTGAACGTAAACATTGAAACATTGTAAGAGTCCTTAGTTTGAACGTAAACATTGAAACATTGTAAGAGTCCTTAGTTTGAACGTAAACATGGAAACATTGTAAGAGTCCTTAGTTTGAACGTAAACATTGAAACATTGTAAGAGTCCTTAGTTTGAACGTAAACATGGAAACATTGTGAGAGTCCTTAGTTTGAACGTAAACATTGTAAGAGTCCTTAGTTTGAACGTAAACCATTGTAAGAGTCCTTAGTTGGAACGTAAATCACTGTAAGAGTCCTTAGTTTGAACGTAAACATTGAAACATTGTAAGAGTCCTTAGTTTGAACGTAAACATTGTAAGAGTCCTTAGTTTGAACGTAAACATGGAAACATTGTAAGAGTCCTTAGTTTGAACGTAAACATTGAAACATTGTAAGAGTCCTTAGTTTGAACGTAAACATGGAAACATTGTGAGAGTCCTTAGTTTGAACGTAAACATGGAAACATTGTGAGAGTCCTTAGTTTGAACGTAAACATTGTAAGAGTCCTTAGTTTGAACGTAAACATTGAAACATTGTAAGAGTCCTTAGTTTGAACGTAAACATTGTAAGAGTCCTTAGTTTGAACGTAAACATTGAAACATTGTAAGAGTCCTTAGTTTGAACATAAACATTGTTAGAGTCCTTAGTTTGAACGTAAACCATTGTAAGAGTCCTTAGTTTGAACGTAAACATTGAAACATTGTGAGAGTCCTTAGTTTGAACGTAAACATTTTAAGAGTCCTTAGTTTGAACGTAAACATTGTAAGAGTCCTTAGTTTGAACGTAAACATTTTAAGAGTCCTTAGTTTGAACGTAAACCATTGTAAGAGTCCTTAGTTTGAACGTAAACCACTGTAAGAGTCCTTAGTTTGAACGTAAACCACTGTAAGAGTCCTTAGTTTGAACGTAAACCACTGTAAGAGTCCTTAGTTTGAACGTAAACCACTGTAAGAGTCCTTAGTTTGAACGTAAACCACTGTAAGAGTCCTTAGTTTGAACGTAAACCACTGTAAGAGTCCTTAGTTTGAACGTAAACCATTGTAAAAGTCCTTAGTTTGAACGCAACCCACTGTAAGAGTCCTTAGTTTGAACGTAAACCATTGTAAGAGTCCTTAATTTGAACGTAAACATTGTAAGAGTCCTTAGTTTGAACGCAAACCATTGTAAGAGTCCTTAGTTTGAACGCAAACCATTGTAAGAGTCCTTAGTTGGAACGCAAACCATTGTAAGAGTCTTAGTTTGAACGCAAACCATTGTAAGAGTCCTTAGTTTGAACGCAAACCATTGTAAGAGTCCTTAGTTGGAACGCAAACCATTGTAAGAGTCCTTAGTTGGAACGTAAACCATTGTAAGAGTCCTTAATTTGAACGTAAACATTGTAAGAGTCCTTAGTTTGAACGCAAACCATTGTAAGAGTCCTTAGTTTGAACGCAAACCATTGTAAGAGTCCTTAGTTGGAACGCAAACTAATGTAGAACTTTTTATTCACTCGGCAAGTTAATTTCACCGAGGCATTTGCAGTCTGCCACCCGCACCAAAATGCGTCATTTTAGTCAGGAAGAAACGACCGGAGAGATGTACTCGTTTTGTTCCACAAATATATTTAAAAGACACATCCTGTTATTCAATGCAGCTAGATTTTACTTTTCTTTCCTAGAGTTGAAGAGCTGAAAAAAATGGTCGCAGTTAAATTAAATATTATTGTAAGAAAGGAAACATCTGTAGAATAAAAGTTTCTGGTCGCATTATTCAGCCATGTTTTTGGGTTGCAGGACTGTGATGTCGGTTGCGTCATGGTGCTACCATGGTAGTTCCATGCCGCCATGTTGGTATTGCTATGACACTACATTGGCACAACAGTGCTGCTATGTTGGCAGTACCAAAGTGGCTTATGTAATATCTTCTTATTCAATTCGTATGATGAATACCTGTTGTGTTGGGAAGACATGCATACTCTGTATATCTATTCATCGTGCTTTCGACCAAGAGAAATCCATGGACTTTTGTTGCTGACTCAAAACAGTCTCTTCCGTGTGCTCGAGCTCGTTTTGGGAGAGGTATAAAAACAAGAGGCTGAGCAGGCAGCACATATTGTCTCAGGTAATTTTTTAGAGTCGGTCGTCCAGTCGGTCGCATTGAAAACAAAAGGAGCAGAAAAACGTCAACTGACTATTCTGTTCTGGAATGCCCCCATAAATCAATCATTGATTGAAACGCTTGTCATCGGAGCCTCTTGTTGCCGACGTGGGAACTGAGCTACTGAGCAATGTTGGTCATTAGAAATAAAGTGATTTATGTTCTTAAATTTAATTTCAATCAGCAATCCTAAAAGAAATGTAAATTTTATGTCACTTTTCTCTGACGCGCATGCGACTTGGCGAGTGGTAATATTCTAGGGTGTAATTCCGATTAATATGAAATTTAGGTCAAAATTTGGCACTCATCACATGCAATTTCTACGTTAGGTTCAATAAAATAAGTCCATTAGGGAATTATTGAGCTATGTAATTTACGTTTTCTTTCATTCCTTAAAGATTGGATGCATTAAAAAATTCTGCCAGAACCACACAAGCGGAGCGCTTTTGCGCTTTGCAAGTCCAAGTCTCTTCGAGTTATCACAAACGCGACAGAAACTAACAATATATAAAAAAGAAAATCCTTATTTCCAAAATTTGAATGCACAAAATGTATTACAAGTTCACCAAGTTGGATTTTAAATGTTTCTTAACATGAATGTCCTTAACTGATAAACCACCAGAGCTGGATAATATCCTTGCCTGGGGCTATTTTTATTTTCATTATTTTTGAAAGAAGCAATAAAAATAATTTTTCTTGGAAATTGTATCAAAAGCAAGATGACTGAAAGCTCATGGATACTTTCAGCATTACTGGAAAATGTCTCTGAGAATATTTGCTGTGAATTGAAAGGAAAAAAAAGAAAAGATATGAAACACTCCACAGAAACATATTAAAATACCGTTCTAAATGATTTTCTATAATAAGTAATTCATGAAGTATAGAGGACAACACGCACATTTAAAATGAATGAAAAACATTCAAACTAAAATGATTTTCGGAGCTTATTCACCATACGATGAATGAGATAATTAGTCAATTAATCCTGAGCTCAGATTAAGTTTATTTTCATTTATCCATTTACATTTTGGGAGACATTAATGTACAGCTTTCTCTGGAGTGGCGACATATTTCCTTTTGAAAACAGTAAGTCAGTGTACTGATTTTATTTACCGATATATCGAGTTATATCTGATAAAAAGTTCAGTGTTGACTGGGTGCAGAGCGTTTAGCGAGTGTAATCGTTAGGACTTTAATTTTTTATTTTATTTAAAAAAAATTAAACGCTTCATCTTGCTCCATCGAACTGACGATTGTGTTGCTCAGAGTAATTGAAAGAGTTAAGAAAAAATGGAAAACATTTTAAAAACGAATTAATGAGCTAGTTTCTAATTTTCTGACAAAATTTACAGAAAAATCAAGTTACAGTCTATGAACAACAAATACTTAGATTTCTCATTTTCTCAGTATTTCCAATAAAGACATCTAGACATTGGTACATGAAGTAAAATAGAAACTCTATGGTAGATTGATATCGCTTAACATTAACAGAGAATTAAAAATTTTCTCCCCCAGGGATTACAAATAAAACCAATTGTAGTTTTATAATCGACTTCGCACAGAGGTCAAGTGTGAGGTCGTTGCAGTAAAAAAGATGCTTTATTCTAATCAGACATATCACATTATAAATTGGTTTTTCAAATGCCTTATAATTAACACTAGGACATCATGACGCTTACCCCCGAATAAGCCGGTACCCATTTCAGACACCTGGGTGGAGTGGGGTATTTTGCTTGAATTTTACTTTATACCCAACGAGGAAAGTCCCCGCGCAGCTCCAAGAGTCGAACCCACGACACCTTCACGGAAGGGCGTGTTCTTAACCACTCGGCTACGACGAGCACGTATTGATAGAGAAAGTAAGAAACGAACAAAATTAGCTAGAACAAGTTAAGCCATTTCAGCTTCACAAAGTTTGAAATGCTGACCTCAGAATAGCATTAGGGAAATCTGAAGTAAACTGTCGATAGTTAAATTTGAGTTTACTACGAAACGTCCGGGTAAATTATTCTCCATGTGCTCCTACACAGAAACTTGTGTATTCCGAGGAATCCTTGGACTAATTACCATTTATCCTCACAGGCTGGATTATAAAACGTTGAACTTTGTCGTAACAAACTCGAGTTAATCAATATTCACTTATTAACTGGGCAACCTAAAGTGCTGCTTTTATCTTACCAAAATATTTGTCGCTGACCTTTGGCTAACGAGTTTTTCTCGTAAAACTTGAGCATTGACCATCCGATAACTCTGCGGCGTTGAGAGATTTGGTATGCTTAGATTTTATTCCAAAACAGCTTCAATATAAGGATTTATTTGCCCCCAAAAATAGAATGCACAGCAGCCAATTTGGTAGGTGAACTTTCACTGCCGGCTGTACCGTTACGATAACGTTAGCAACATCCGCTCGGCAATTCGTTTTTTATCAACTGACAATTCGTCACGATCTAGGAACTTATTGGTTCTTGCTTGGGCATATGACCAAGGAGAATGCGGGGGTGGGGGGGGAGGGGGGTGGTGGGGGATGGGAAGATGAATAGATGAATTCAGACGCAAACTTCATCAAATTGACAACAACCATTACAAATTCATTTAGTGTCTTGAACAATCATTGCAGGATTCTTTAGAATTTTCAACGAGATATTAATTGCTATCATTTTCGTCCGGACAACACAACCCCTTTGGCTTGGCTTTGCATGGTTTAAAAAAAATTTGAAATGAACAGCGTAGCGATCAAAGAATTATTTTTTCACTTAGCAATCAATTTTGAATGCTAACATTTGCCAGAGCGCTAGAGCAAAGGAACATCATCGCAGTTAACAAACACGCACCAAACGCTGTAAATACGTTTCCTGCGAAGGGACCCACCGGTGGTCACTGAGGAATTTTCGTTTTGCTGCTGACCGACCTGCAGTCACTAACTCAATTCTTATAAATACTTAATGAAGGTACGATCCAGTTAATGTTTGCCATTTTATAAATAGCTTAAATTTGACTTCAAATTTTAATTTAATATTTTTGCTATAATTTAACTCAACACAACGAACGTGTTACGTGAAAATTTATGAAAGTAAATTTTTTTTGCGTGCATTCACATCTACTTCGTTTTTTGCAAAGTAATTAATCACACGACGGAATTTGTCCTTCCATTCACCAGTTATATTTGCTAATTTGTGTTAAAAAAATTTCGAGAACCTAATTTATATCCATAAAAGTACTTATTTTCAGGAACTGTAGAAATGTTCTCCTAAGTTTTCGTATAATTATATTTCAATAGAAATCTCGGGACCGTTCTGCTTGTGACTAAATTTACAGCGATGAAAGGTCGTGTTTCATTTAGTTAACCATTCAATAACGAATTTTTGGGTTTCACTTTCCTCAGCAAGTGCCGAGTGTAAATAATGGTCTTGCGCGTCGCTATACTCTGCTCTAGTTTTCCGATGAATAATCGATTTTGGTGCGATTTTCCGTTAGGTAAAAACGCCGAGCTTAGCTACTCAGCTTAAAATAAGACCTAACATTCATAACGAACAGTAGGAGCCGGTGTTATGATGGAGCACCTACTTCGGAGTGCTTGGGGAACCCATTAATCAAAGCGTGAAGTTCGTTGGGACCGAGCGTGACCATTCAGAATACACTAGGATTAGTTGACCTCAGTCCTAATGCAGAAACACTTAAGCCATGCCACATTTCTTGTGCCAATTTTGAAATGCAGGTACCGAAGCAGCATAGGACTCGCTTCGGCACTGTTTACCTTAGATTTTATGCCTCCCACAGGGCAACGCTGATATAGTAAAATAGTATAGTAAAATATAGTAAAATATAGTATAGTAAAATACCGTCCAGCCGCTGTAACTGGCATTAAGGCCATAACGGAGAAATTATGCCGTGTGAGCTACCTTTCATCTGAAACTAGGCAACAAGTCGTGGAACAAACTTCTCCATAGCATACAAATCTCTCGATCAGTTGGAGCCAAAATAGCACGTCATTTTGTATTTTAGCAACAGCAGGGTGCCATAAATACTGAACAAGTACTTTAGATACGAAATACTGCCTCTCATTAATCTACATTACTTACTTTTCTATCCAAGGTTTTGATAGTAAGCGTTGGTGGCAAGCTATCGTATATGCTACCATGTATTATGTGCGTACGTACAGAACATAGTACATTCTGGCTAATCC
Source organism: Morinoia aosen (assembly GCA_030386875.1). NCBI lineage: Eukaryota > Metazoa > Arthropoda > Malacostraca > Amphipoda > Talitridae > Morinoia > Morinoia aosen. The sequence continues at coordinate 25,366,406 of CM059558.1, forward strand.
AGGAATTTGCATTTTTGCTCTAAATTCCATACTTCAAATACATTAACTAGCAACTTGTTAATGTAAATATCATTTCATCGTACTGTAACAGTCAAGCTTACGCGTCTAATTAATATTAAAAGAAAGAATAACAACGTGAGTTTAACTTCAGCAACAACGTCCCTTGAATGGCTTACTACTGTAACTATGGTACACATGGAAAATTTGGATGTTAACTTTTTTAAGCGGACCGAAAAGAGATCCCAGCCCTACTCAACCGCAACAAGTAAACAAACCACGACCGTTCCGCCACAACTAAGCTGCTTCTTGTCCTCCCAGACCTTCTGTTTCACATTTTGAAATTACAGATTTTTTTCCGCCTTTTCTAATAAATGAAACTCACCTGTATTGAGTAAACATTCCTTTCAATATTCTCACTTGTGCTTAGAAACCTTTTGCTTTCAATACAAAAATTGCTTTGCTGCAAATTGTGTCCACCCGTAGTGCCACTTAATTGAGGAGGAAATGCTCTATTTCTCTCATTAAAAAAATTTCAATAGCTGCAATGTGAGATATCAAACTATATCATTTCACAAAAAAGAAAAAGTGTATCGAGAATATCAAATACGAAGACAATAAAATCACACTAAGAAGATGGTCACAGTTCACAGCTCCTTTTTTTTCTTTATTTTGAAGTTCTTTGGGGCATCGAAGAGGCCTCCACGCAGCTCCACGGTTGGGAGTACGTTTCTCTCGTCACAGCTGGGTCTGGTTTGACGAAAAAAAATTTTGACAGAAGGGAGGAAAAATTCACTATGCAGCACTTGGTAGTTGTTCATTAGTAATATTCCGAGTCAAGATTATAATTGTCTCACAAGTAAGATTTTGTACATACTACAGTACATTCAAACGCACTGGGCAGCTAAACAGCATATTCACAGCTTCTTGTTTTTTGCGTTAAAGTACCGGTGGCTTCCGGACATTGAGCAGAAAGTTGTCAATTTTAGGCGCCTTAAGCGGCCCATAGACCATCAATATTATGGTCAATATAATTGACAATGATGAATATTGACAATTTAATTGATCGTCTGTAGGCTTGATTGACGACTGTCAATTAATTGATTTAGCGGGCAAAAAAATTTCATCAATATATTGAGTCAATGATATTGACAATTAAATTGATCGTCTATGGGCCGCTTTACTGCGGAGGAGGCTTCCGCAGAATATAAAAATCCCTCAAACAATAAACGAATATAAGACCAAAATAGCTCGTCATTTTGAGTCTCTACAATAATTATATGCTACAATACATACCGAAACGTAATTACGTATTTCTTTCGCTCATTACCCTGCATTTCAATACCTGTTACTACATTACACTACATTTCTGTAGCGTTATTGCTTGCGATTGTTTGTATGCAAGCTGATTGCTTGTAATGCTAGTATTGAGGAACATGTATATATGTACGTACTGCAGTTACTGCAAAACTGTTTATCTAGTGACCTATATTTGTACTGTAAATACCGTTTAATCAGTCTCATCAATTTGTCGTGTGGTTTGAAGGATGTCCTTTGAAGTAGTTAACTTAGTTCGTTTTGTTATGTTTCGAGCAAAAGTTATTTTTATAGTTTCTGCCATTTCGACCTTTTAGTTCTGATCTGATTATACAATATCTGATCTGATTATACAAACCATATAATCTGATCTGATTATATTGTTTATTTTAGTTCTGATCTGATTATACAATATCTGATCTGATTATACAAACTATATAATCTGATCTGATTATATTGTTTATTTTAGTTCTGATCTGATTATACAATATCTGATCTGATTATACAAACTATATAATCTGATCTGATTATATTGTTCATTTTAGTTCTGATCTGATTATACAATATCTGATCTGATTATACAAACTATATAATCTGATCTGATTATATTGTTTATTTTAGTTCTGATCTGATTATACAATATCTGATCTGATTATACAAACTATATAATCTGATCTGATTATATTGTTTATTTTAGTTCTGATCTGATTATACAATATCTGATCTGATTATACAAACTATATAATCTGATCTGATTATATTGTTCATTTTAGTTCTGATCTGATTATACAATATCTGATCTGATTATACAAACTATATAATCTGATCTGATTATATTGTTTATTTTAGTTCTGATCTGATTATACAATATCTGATCTGATTATACAAACTATATAATCTGATCTGATTATATTGTTTATTTTAGTTCTGATCTGATTATACAATATCTGATCTGATTATACAAACTATATAATCTGATCTGATTATATTGTTCATTTTAGTTCTGATCTGATTATACAATATCTGATCTGATTATACAAACTATATAATCTGATCTGATTATATTGTTTATTTTAGTTCTGATCTGATTATACAATATCTGATCTGATTATACAAACAATATAATCTGATCTGATTATATTGTTTGTTTTAGTTCTGATCTGATTATACTCGTATATTGTTTATAAACATATTTCAACACTATTCCCTGATATCACAATAGCCAAAGCTCATATGTCAATGTACGTGATGACTAAATAGCGTTTCACCGCACTTATTGCATCTTTTTACATTTCTCTTATTGCTATTATTACATATACCAATTAACATTATCAAATTCAAAATATCTTCCTATAGGATACAGTTATGGTTTTCTCCCAGTCTTCTTGTACAAGCATTGACGTGGGCTATCATGGGAACCATATATGTATATCAATTATAGACCTTTGTATCAAAACATTTTAAAAACAATGTAATTCATCTAACGTGCTAACTTTAGAGAACATTAATGTTTTCTTCTCTTATTCTTGCCTTAAAACGTTCTTGTTACCTTTGTGTGGAAATTTATCATTTCTTACTCTCGTAAGTATATTATGAAAGCTTTATTTAGGTGGTTAATTTCACGTATTACTCCAATTATATTGTAAATATTTTGGTTATTGTTGTAGAACACTCTTTTTCATGTTTCTGACTCACGTATCTCTTTTGTGCCTTTATTTTTAGCGTCGGAATATCACAAATTTATATTGTGGCAAAATATATTTCTCCGAGCTCATTGATTGGGGGACCAGTTGATCCGTGGCAGTGAAAAGAAAGCTCAGAATTTCCTTATAGTCTTGGATGCAGAATTACATTAAACCACCCATTTTACTTTCAACTATAATTCGTTTTACCGCATGCTCCTAAGCGCGTATTTTAACGTAAGTGGACACTAATAAGAGTGTTTGCAACAATGCATCGTCACTGGTGTTATTTCTTCTTTTTTTGCAACTTGTCGTTCCATGTATTTTCAAACCTAGATTACGCAATAACTGAGAATACAATTTTTTAACTATTTACACGGGCATTAGAATACCATGTATATATATCAACTAAGGATCCATACGTTAAAATGTTTTAAAAACCAATAACGCTTTCTGTATCATCTTTATTGGATACAAACGGTTTTTCTCTTTTTTTTACTTGCTATCTCAATGAACAGCTAGCTGCTTCCATCGTCTGTAGCCCTCCAATTCTAAAAACAAACTTGAACGCCAAGTAGAAAGTCTTCAAGACCTCAAGAATTATGAATAAAAGCTTTGAATTCTATTCTTCTGTATTTCAAACATTCTGTGATGTAAATACACATTACATCCATATGAAGTTCGCTCAATTACTCGGAAAGCTGCTGTATCTGTGGAATAGTGTCTCCCATCGCATCTTCATAATCAAGATTTTAGTAAAAAGACTAAGTACCCTTGCATCAAAGATGAAGCGCAAATTATTATTATTATTATTATTATCATATAAGGGTTTAGCCTCCATTTACCACGACAAAGATGTTCCAAGAGAGGAAGGATGAAGGCACCATTTAGTTGAGGAAACGAAGAATCTATGCACAAGGCGCATAGAAACAGTATGCTAAGAAAGAAGTTCATGAAACAAGAAAAAATTTGAAGAAGAAAGTAGTAGGTGCTGAAAAACAGGACAGCAGTGAACCGAAAAAAGGTGGTCCTTAACATAACAAAAACATTTTATTTCAACAAAAAGAAGGCCTACCTAACCCTCCGCTGAGGCCCTCACATTGTCCTCCTGGGATGAAGGGCAAACGTGGGAAAGCTAAAGTCTCATTAGAAAATCATTAGTTCAAAATCCTCGAACGTTGAAAGATTACAATAGTTCGAAAGATTTGATGTTATTTTAAGCCACCCTAACTGCAACGAAGGCGTTCTAAATAATGGAAGGCAACACTTAGTAAGGACTTAGAGGAAGACGGAATCAGCGCACAAAGTGCAAAGAAACAGTAAATTGAAAAAGAATTTCTTGAAACAAGATAAAAGTTGAAGAAGATAGTAGACTTTGATAATTTCCTCGTTCTTTTACATGACCAACCTCTGCACTGCCAAATCTGACGTAACTAGTGCGCTTGTTTTATCCGGAAGTATTCATGGAAATTATATCGTGCTTACTAACATTTTCTGGGAAGTGTAGTTCAACACTGAATCAAACTAAATTTCACCCTTATTTCTTTCAAAATGTGGCTTTTAAGTTTAAATTACCCAATCAATTCAGCGTGCTGGAAGATACTGTCATCTTCCACCAGGCATTGGCGCATTTTGAGAAAAATTGTCCACTCCACGGACGACTAATGCAAGGTGGTACGATTGCCAGCAGTGAGTTACCTGAAGCTCGTCACACTTTTGGCTGCGACGTGAGCCATATTTGGTCACTGAGAGAGTTTTCATTATGCTGCTGACCAACCACCCCAGTAGTCGCGAACTCAGTTCTTAAAAATATCGAATTCAAAAATAAATGAAAACCCGATCCAGTTCATGTTTAGTATTTTCAACATTGCTTCCTAAACTTGACTGTAATTTTAAACTGAATGTTTAACTTCAGTTTTACCTGCCGCAGTCGATATGTTCAGAGAAATTTTAAATTCCATGAGCAAAATACACTGACGGAAAAAGAAGAGTTTATTATTAGTTTATTAGTTAACGAAAAAAGAAGAATGAAATGTATTTCACGTAGTTTCAACCAAACCCTACGAAGTTTCTATCTGAATTACTGCGTTATGTTAGTATTCTTAACATGATTATTTGTAATAGATCAGCAGAACACACACGATCACCTGCAGAATTAGCAGAAGCTAGAATTCAAGGTTAATGAAACGATGAAACTCATGTAAATGACGAACACTTACTGAATTAGCAGAAGCTAGAATACAAGGTTAATGAAACGATGAGCCTCATGTAAATGAATATAACCATGATTTATTTTCCAGTGCATAAAACAACACAAACCGCTGAGAATATTATTAACTCTAATTGGAATCAGGAGCGCAAAATTCTGCGGGCGAAGTTTGGATCCCGCGCACAAGCTCGGCTTTCACTGCAAGCAGACCAGTCGGAAGGCGTTTAAAATCCATCAGTTTTGAAATCTGTCGTGCCCCGACGAACACGTAAAAGTAATAAATTGAAGAGTTTTACAAACGCGTGCGGTGGAAAACGTGTTCGTAGATTGCTTTACACATCTTTGACCCGAGTATGAGTGATCCGAAGCGCAAATTTAGGAACGTGCGTCGACGCAAAGTTCTCATTCAACATCAACAGTTCTGGCCCAAATACGAATCATCGGATTCGCAAATTTGCGAACATCTGTCGACGCAAAGGAGTTCTCCAGCCAACATTAACAGCTCTGGCCCAAAAACGAATAATTCGATGGGTAAATTCATACTCAATGCTTGTGTGGAGCCCTTACGAGTCAGCTGAGCCGAATTAAGATTTAGACTAAAAATTAACTCTAGAATTAACATAACAAGAATGCCCAATGGAAGGATTTACGAGACACAAAGACTGTACATCTTCAGCGTAAAACAAACAACGAACGGAAAGAAACGTAACAGAACCTATAAAACAATTACAGCTACGTACGCTACGAGCAACAAAACCCTAACCAAATGGAGAATATGCTTAATTAAGAATAACAGCATAACTGATCAATTACTATTATTATTATTATCGTATTTTTTATTTCACCACCGTGGCCGACCTCAGCAGTAATCTGTAGTAATGTACGTAGTATTGATAGTTTTACAAGTAGTAGTAGTGGTGGTAGTAGTAACATGGATTTGCTAGCTCTTTAGTTACTCAAACTGTGTCACACCGAAGGTCACATAATTTAATAAGCCTCTGACTTTTCAGACTTACCACACGAGATGAGTATCAAAATTATACGAGCATCAAGATTGTAAATTACAAATCAAGGTTATAATTGTCTCCCCATTGATAGTTTCACAAAGTTACGCGACAATTACTTTTTAATGAGAATGTGAGTCGCAGTTCCAGGGCCAATGTTCAGGCAATAAGCGTCGTAGCGGGACAGCTGGCGGCGAAAGTTTTCCCGTAATCTAGATTATCCTGCCCGTTGTTTTTTTAAGATAAAAATTTCCAAATCTGAACTTTTTTATACAGCCCGAGTTTCCCCTTGTGCTCAAGGCTACAGTTTAATTTTCTAAAACTCAAAACTTGAGATTTTAGGGTGAAAAATCAGACGATGAATAGCCAAGCCTACGGAAGAATTTTTGCTGCGAGCTGTACCAGTCGGAAGACGCAAGTGATCAACAAACCTGGACACGGCGACCTAAATTACCACAGCTGAGAGTCTGAGATGCCGCGACTGACCACAGTAACAGCAGCTCGTCTAGCATATTCTTCAGCTCCCTCGCCGTGTTCTTTTCACAGCGTGTCTTCAGTGTCCTAAATCTCAAACCTATGGGCGGTGTCCTAGACCTAAATGATTCGTATTAGATATCAGTTTAAGCCTCCTTAATTGCAACAAAGGCGTTCCAAAAAGAGGGAGGAACCATTTTGTATGGAGTTAAGGGAACGCCAAATCTATTCACATGGTGCATAGAAACAGTAAGCTAAGAAAGAAGTTCATGAAACAAGAAAAAGTTCAAGAAGAAAATAGTTGGTGCTGGAAAACAGGACAGCAGGGAACCGAAAAAGGATGGTCCGTAACGAAACAAAAACTATTCTATTTCAACAAAAGGCCTACCTAACCTTTAGCTCAGGGCCTTACATATTTCCCCTGGGAGTGCTAATTCCCATAGATACAAAAGTTGTATCCCCCTGAGGTCCCCTAGATCTCAAACCTAGAGGCAGTGTCCTAGACCTGAAACCTAAAGGCAGTGTCCTAGATTGTAGATTTAGAGGCAGTGTAATGTACCGAAGTCTAGGGGCACTAGAGGCAGTTTGTTAGACCTTCGACTCACAAAGGCAGCGTTTAGTTGGGTCTGTTTCTGAGAGTTAGCTCACCAGTCCGATGTCAAGAAAATAAAAAATTCTGGATGTTTAACAACACTCCGCAGTTAGTTCACTTCTACATAAAAACGAAACAAGTATCAGATAAAGGGCGAAATGGTCATTAGACTACAGACGAGAATGGCTCCGACACCTATTCTCACACACAAGCAAATATGAAAATACTAACAAGTGCCAATAAATATCACCGGTTTGGGTATAAAGTGAAACAATCAAAGGTGATAAGAGGCGCATAATTTTAAAAGCTCCACGTGCTCAAGTTGTGCAACCATTCTAAATTCCCGAGACCAAAGCCTGTTCTCCAGAGTCCGTGAACACCGCATAAGGGAACACCGCAGATTCGCGCTCCCGGAACGGCAGTGCGAGCATTCAGAAGAGATGCAGATAAACAATGAGGTAGACAGAAACTGCATTGGAAAAACAATCGTTTAGCACGTCACTAATCATTTAGCGACGGTAGCCTATAAAAAAGAAAGAAATAAGAAGATGCATCAAGAGAATAAACCTGCGGAAGCTTCCGAAATGATCCAGCGTAGCCGACTCGACGGTTTGAAGCCCTAGGGCGGCCGTCGAAAACTGGCACCAACGCCACCGTAAATGACGGTCCAAAGCTGGGCAACCAACCCATAAATATAATACACTAGTTAAATGAATTAAATATATCAAAAACAGAAAGGTAGCCAATGAAATGAAGTACCATTTACACAAAGGTAACCTATGAAATGAAGTACCATTTCCAAATAAATAAAAGCTTATAAATAACTATAGTGAACACAAGGGCAGTGAAGTGCTCTAGACTTGAATGCACCGTGACACGGCGGTGAACCAGAGATGGCAGCAGCTTAATCTGAACCAGGGCTTGCTTTATAGTTTTTGAAGAGATGCGTTGATGTTCCTTAACAAACCAACGCGTAAAATTAAGCTGGAATCGTGAGAAATTACCGAAGTAGGTAATGTAAGCATCAACAGTATGACGTCAAACATTTCTACATTGAATTAGTTAACTAAAATTTATATTCTTTTACCCATTCACACATTTTAACACGCTAACCGCCACGTGAGCCCCCGCTAGTACACGGAAAGAATTTTCGTAATGCTGCTGACCGACCAGTAGTCACTAACTCAATTATCACGAGAACTTTGTCAAAACTAAATGAAAGTATGATCCATTTAACGTTCGCAATTTTCAAAGTAACTACCCACAATTGGCTTTTATTTTGTGTTGAACATTAAATTCAGTTTAACCTATGGCGGTTAACGTGTTGAAGTGAACATGATAAAAATTTAACAACTTTCGGGGAGTGATCGAGCACTGTAACTTCAGTAACACAAAACTAAGCAACGTGGGAGACCGCTAAATCTATCGTAACATGAGAACGAAAACAAACGCTAGGAAACTATGCAGCTAATAAGATCCTTGATTACATTACTCAGAAGAACTGAAGCGAGCACACTCAGCCTGCCCCCATCAAAACAAAACCATCACTCAACTCAAGAAATATGAACACACGTGTACCGACAACGGTGGAACTGGTCAGAAATTACTCTCTTTAGCTGATTTCTACTGAATTTAATGTTAGTTTAAGCCTCCCTGACACACATAAAATGTATTCCCGAGAGAGGAAAAGAGAGGCACCATTTGGTATGGAATGAAAGGAACGAAGAGTCTGTGCATAAGTGTGTTTCCACGCAAGATTCTTAAAGGATGGAAACTGCAAAATTGAAAGAATTCCATGAAAACAAAAGAAAAGTTGAAGTTATTTCGGTTCAAATGGCCGGAGGCCGTACTCAGGTAAGAGGCAATATTCAATATCGGTCAGTACAGGAACACTATTGGCATACTCAAGGAAAAAGTAGTATTTTACTTCAAATTCAACGGGATGGGAACTATCTCAAGTGACATCAAAAACCAAATGAGTTTCACTGTCGCAGTTGAAAAGCAAAGCGTGAATAATTCTAAGATATCAATAAATGAAAGCACGTTTTCGCAAAGTCTCTTTTTAACCAAAGAACGAAGGATCGGCCTAGTGTGAGTGTGAAAAAGAGGAATAAGTAAAGTGAATCGTTCGTATCACTCAGAAAAATTTTTTATTCGTCAAACACAGGCCGCGTAAAGGGACTTGTGAGCACTAGGATCTCGTAGAATTATACACGAAGATTCGTTAATACAAGGAAACTTTCAGCAAAGAATAGATAGAGTGAGAGCAAGTCTGACCACACCGCACCGCAACCAACTACAAAGAGAACATATGACATCTTCGCTCGCAATCCTCAAGAATCTTTCGCAGGTCTATGATGGGTCATTACTGATCTCGACCGTCGATAAAGATTTGGAATATTTGCATGTTAGCATAAACTGAGATAGAATAATTCGTTCCGTCATCTTTAACTACGGTTCTTCTGATTTTCTATTAGAACCGCTGAGATCGAATAACTCGTTCCGTCACCATAAACTGTTTTGATGTTTTCCGTTAGAACCGCTGAGATCCAATACCTCGTTCCGTCACCATAACCTGTTCCCTTTGATGTTTTTAAGAACCACCATTCAATGGCTAAATGAGAAGGACCACAACTCCAAAATACCACGAGTATATATACGTCAACACGAGCTCAGATCACGTGTGCAGTGAACCAAAACTCAAATGTGCCCGCAATCCACCTCCACACTCGTAGCCTAAACTTAATCAAAACCAGAGCCCTCCAGAAAACGACGGTAGCCTTAATTACACAGAACTTCTCTCTAGGCTAAACTTAAAGTTGCTTGCACCAAGACCCCGAGTTTCACGTGCCATTCTGAGCGCCGCATCTGCCGTCTCGCTCGTCACACAAGCTAAAACTGAAGAGAATTGCCAAGGATGAGGAACATAATCAGAGGCAGTTTACAAAACCACTCCAAGACACAAAAGCAAAACTCGTACCCTAAAAAAAAACAATTCCATAACTGTACTTTGGAAAACCAGCAATTCCAATACTGTAATGTAACAGGTAAGGATGGACAAAAAATTTAAACTAAAAATGGTTAAGAAATTTTTCTTGCAAATGTGGAATTCGGTGAAGGGCAGTCAGAACCAGTTAGGGAGCACTACCCATGTTTCATCACGACTGGATTATCAGCGAAGATGATTTTTTACAGCTGATTGCGATCCCTAACTTAAAAAAATATGAAATACTCTTAATAATTGACCTGATAACCGTCTATTTCGTCGATTGCTAGCACTGAAACTTTAATTACGTTAGTGGCAGAGTTTGAGGGACTGATAAGCAGTTACTGACCTTAACAAACGAGAACAAATAGGCATTTTTAAAAGAGAAAAAAGCGCTAATACGAACAAGCTTTGAAGATCACCGGCTTAAATCCACCTACATCTAGAATAACGCTCCACTCAAAAATATGTACATCTTGAAATCAAGGAAGCGAGCGAGGGTACATCGCCTAGAAATGCAGAAAATATAAGCAAGATGAAGCTTGAAAGAGAAGACTTCAGAAGAAGCGGGACAAAAAGCCGCACGCGGCAGCAAGTCTACAAAAATAACTTTATACACACTTCATATCTGTACAATTGCGGCAGCCATACGCTCGGCGGGCAACAAATTCCTTAAGAGTAAAATAAAAAATCCTTAAAGGATTCTTTTCATCCGATTCAGCGCAGCGTCCATACGGGCACAACACTCGCGACACACTGCACAAACGATCATTGTTCTATAAAGCTTACAGTTCGCTGAACTCAGCGAGCACACACGCAAAACACAATCCAACTTGGTACTATACAGGGAAATTTTCTGCTTGTAGATACTCTCAGGCAGAGCGTTTTGAAAACTAGGCAAGGTGAATTACCTAATCCAACTTATCGCCGGAGTATCAATGATTAATTCAACTTCATTGCCGGAGCATCTATGACTGATCTAACTTCATCGCTGGAGCATCTATGATTGATCTAAGTTAACTGCCGGTGTATCTGTGATTGATCCAACTTCACCGCCGGAGCATCTACGATTGATCCAAGTTTATTGCCTGTGCATCTATGATTGATGTAAGTTCATCACTGGAGCATCAACGATTGATGAACTTCATCGCCGGAGGATCTATGATTTTAAAAACCCAAGTTTAGCCCCCTGTACAGCAGGAAGTTTAAAATTGTAGACGTTCCGGCAAAAAAAGTTAGACTGGGCAAAGGAGTGCCACTGCAAGCTTATAGGTGTTCCCTAACGTATATCAGTGGCCTTCGAGTCGAATTATAAAAGGGTAAAGTGGAAATGGAAAATTCATTCAAAATGTTAGAAGACAAGTCCAATATACAGCGATAATTTTCCTTATCTAAGTTTCAGATCAGAGCTCAAACACGAAAATAAAGCACTTCAAAAAAGGAACACGACAATAACACAGAATAAAATTATAAAGTCAAATCACGACACAAGAATTGACATTCAATTCATAGCAGAAATAAGTTTTAAACACTCAAATTCAAAACGCAACAAACATCATCTTAAAAAATTTCATTAACCATAGCATAAAACAAGTACTGGACCTAAGTCAAAAGACAAACAGCTTTAAGTAGTTCAGATGGCTCCTGTGGCACGTTAAACATAAGGTGCAGCAAAAAACCCAAACCAACAGTGCATAGCCACAGTCGACCAATTACAAATTACATCTTTTCCTACGAACAGCGACACCTACTTGGTGCCACACTCGCACACCAGAAAGAGTGGCTATCACCACGAACATCTTAGATTACATAAACCAGGTACATGCTTTACTTTACAAAGAGGTTGCGTCGATTGAGGTCAACTGGACATGATTTAGTTCATTCCGGAGAATAATGTATTATTTATCGGACTATTAATTCATTCGATAATATAATACCTGAAAACCAATGCTTATGATTAACACAAAGCTTATAAGGCCAAATCAGAGACGCATGCACGACGATCGGTGGTGATGCCGCGTCTTCACAAATGAGGAATTATTCACACTTTTGAATAATTAGAATACTAACACGTTAGCATAAAGTGATTTCGAATAAATCGTTCCGTCATCAGAGACTGTTTTGACTTGCGTTAAGAACCGCCATTCAACAGCGAAGTGTGAGGGACCACAGCGCAACCCGTCTAGTATTTCATTAGCTCACTCAACAGTGATGTGTCAACTAGAATGTAAGATGTCGTTTCGCTACAAGACTCGCAATTCACACTCTCGGTTTGCTTAGGAGAATTGCAGCGAGTTGACAATACACGTCCGTACGGGCAATAAAAGAGTACGGTGGTTAATGCATTAGCCGTTTTGGAAAGCTTTTTCGATATGAAAACCGTTCTCTTATTCAAATAAAGTTTTCAAAAATGGGATAGAAATTAAAAATAACAATAGGCACTTCGCACAAATAGTGGAACGGGTTTGAAAAAACGATTTGCAATTCAGTTGATTACTTTTTTTATCTACATGGTGCACTGACATAGTTCAAATTTCAAACAAATAGGTGAAGTTCGTGAGAAGTAAAAACACGGTGATCATCTGTGATTCACATACCGCAAAGGACGTTTATATTTAACCAAATCAGTGGTACACTCAACATTTCGACATTTCTTGCATTGCCGGCACATCACAAGCGCCTAAATCAATTCTCAATAAGCTATTGATCTGTGACCAGACAAAAGTAATCAAATCGGATTCTTGGCAACCAAAATTTTCGATTAGTCTAGTAAATTTTTACCAGAACAAAAGTCAATCTGAAATGAGGGTCAGGCAACCTAGAGACCCACAAAGAGCGGGCCACATAGCCATTTTAAGTAATACAATAAGCAAACACGCAAACAAACATAAAGAAACCACGTATTCAGGGTGCGTACAGGCTCTGAGGTTCAAAATTCCACTACTTTTTCATGACTTTTTATGCCAACCAAATCACATTTTCACTACCTCTCTCTGCCCAAAATAATGTCACACAAAGTTAAATTGCAGCACAATAAATGTATTTCAGTCATAAACTTCACAGAACATTCATCATTACTTGCAGGTCTTGTTTTCATAAATGTGTAAATGATCATCACAACACCAAACAGTCATGCTGGACAGTTCAATAGCATCTGCTATGCATTTGCCAGTGCATTAAGTTTGTCATTAATTTCCGCATTCAGCCCCTTGAGTTGTTCTTGCTTGTCTTTGGCTGATTTCCTCAATGCATTTGACTTTGCCAGTAGGCGCAAATCATTCTTGTCCTCTGCCTTCCGTGCAAAGCTGTCAGCATCCTCCACCAGCGCTTGCAGACTCTCCTCCATCCTCTTCCGTTTTGTCTTCAGGTTCTCCACTTCATCCAGTTCTCTCTTCCTCTTCTCTCCCTTCTTCTGCTTCTCTGCCTCTTCCTTCTTTTGGTCCAGGTAGTGTCGATAGCGCTGTCTGCCCTGTGAAGCTGAAAAGAGGAGTTTCTTGGAAATGTCAACCTTGGAGATACCTCCTACATGTTTGATGTGGTCCATGACCACTCTCTGCGCCACGATGGTGTTCTCACCCATGTTGACTTCCATGAGCTGCTTGCTCACAGAAAAGCCCCTTTCCACTGAAGCCTGGCCATGTGACAGGACCAGTAGCATCTTCACAACCAGCCACAGTTTCTTGAGGGAGGATGTGGCCAGCTGGCTGCTCCAGAAGACATCTAGCCAATCAGTGTCTTGCTGAAAACTGTTGAAAGTGCTGATCTTCCTCTGTGCCTCATCAAAGAACTCTGAAAACTGGCTCATCACCTCATCGATGTCACCCTGTGGTAGCCTCTTAGCATCGCTGAGCAGCTGCAGACAGTTTTTCAGCATGGACTTGGTCTTCTCTCTCTTTGTGCGATCCACAAAGACACTTGGCACCAGCCAGCCCATGTTTCGGGCCAACCCGAACTTCAAAGGTGACTTCTCAACAATCTTCTTGATGACAGCAACAAGGAAATTCTTCACATCATCCCTGAAGGAGAAAGCAAGCCTCTCATTCACTTTCTTTGCAGCCATCTGATCTTTCAAAATACTTGCAGCAACAAAGCCAGGGTCAATCTTGCTATTTTGCAGGTAGATGGTCTTGTCATTGAAGTCAAGGGCACCATACTTAGCTGGTGTGGTCAGTTTTTCCAGCACCTCTGCTTTCACACACCTCTCCAACAGAACCTTCAAAATCTTGATGATGTCATTGCACATGAAAGGCAGGAGTGGCGCGTCTCCTTGAAACTTTTTAAGAAAGGGGTTCGGCCTTCAGGACTTTGTCCCTTTGCACAAAGTCAGTTAGAGCCGTTTTCTTGCGACAGCACTGACAGGTGCAAGTTTTGACTGATGGCGATAAAGTAGAGGTACTAGCAGACTCTGGTACTGCTGGCACGGTCTCACTGCTCTCAGTCTGAGCCTCCGAACTGCCCTCAGCAGGCGTCGGAGGATCGGTAGATGGTTGGGAAGTCACGAAAAAATCCCCGATCTTCGGGTTGGCAAGTCTCGTCGTCTGAGCTTTCACGTTCTTGGCATGCTTTGTTCCTTTTGCATGACTCCTCACCGCCGCTATTCCATTGTTGGCGATGTCGAACTCCGACTCGCACGCGGTGCAAACCGCCATTGTTTTCAGTTTGGGATGCGGTGCTATCCATTGTTGAAAGTCTTTGTCTCGCAACCAGAAGTTGTTGAAAGAACAACTGCCTGGCATGACGATAATTCCTCAGCTCAGTCTCGGCACCGTAACTCTAGTCACACACACACGGGATGGTCAAGACCGATGATAAAAACTCAGCTCGAAAATGTTCAACAGTGGCGACAGGTCAACAATGGTCCGAGCGAGCGCGTGTCTTCAGTCACACTGAGCGCGTTTGGTTTCACGTGACGCCTGAGAACCAATCAAAATCGCGGACACTAAAGACGTAGCTGTATCAACCAATCAGAGCCCAAGTAACACTCGAAGGTTACTGACAACGCCTCGCTCAACGCGGACCAAACGGAACGAAAATTTTCAACAGTAAAATTTTCTTTTCACGAAAATCCTAAAATTTCATGACTTTCAATGACTATTTTTAAAATTCCACTACTTTCGAGGCCTTGAATTTTATTTTCGAAATTCAACTACTTTCCATGCTTCTCCATGCCTGTACGCACCCTGCGTATTTAACAGCGGTGGTGCCGGTCACCCGCCATGCGGAGCTGAATTAAATCCGATAGCCTTTGATTTAGGTGAACATAGCCTAGGACATACAGAGAAAATACATCAAGAACCACACACACACATACCTTACACGAATATTTGATCAAGAGTGGCTATTTTTTCACTAGGAAGTGTTGATCGCGCTGCTGAGGTTACAGCCAACTTGATGAAGACATTGTGTCTTCTTGAGCGAAGGCAAGCGTTCTTATGAACTTCTTCAGGATAACTGGGAAGAGCAGAATGTTTTCCATGAGAGGTTCGTCAACAGGTACGCTAGATAGAATATTGTTCAATTTACAAGCGATTGTAGGAAACTGTGTTTCAGAGTCAAGCTCATGCTGGAATAGTATATTTACTGGCGTCTTTCAAAATAATTTTCAGGGGATGAGTTATAGATGATTTGAGAAGAAATGATTGCATGATTACAATTGAGTTATTAACACTCTAATACAGAATAGAAAAACGACCAAAAGTTCAGCTAATACATAGTACTCAATCACGGATACCTCACTCAAATCACTTCATAAAGACAACAACTAAAATCAATCAACGTGAATGACAACATCAGCACAAAGACAGGCTCGTAGACTTCTTTAATTCTTAAAAGCGAAAGCTTTCAATAAAACCAATAGGCCTTGGGCTCTGATTCAAAGGAAACAAATTCTCGTTGCCACGGTAACTCCTACGTAAGGTAACAGTCAAAATACAGCCGATCTCAACAGCTCATTGAGTTTTGCACGAATACTTCACTTGATCGTACATTGAGATTATAGTTAATGGCTGACGCTGATACCATCAGGTTGACTGACGCTCGCGCTATCGAGATGACTGTCGTCAATCGCAGTGATTTAGCTGACAATGACGCCATCCTCATACCTGACGTCGACGCCATTGAAAAAGCTGACGCTGACGGTATTTATATGGCCGACACTGGCACCAGCAAACTGGAAGGCACCTCCAACTTGACGCCACGGAACGTCTGCAACAACTAAAACCCCCTTGCAGCATAATGATCTATTGGTGCCTGTATTTTAGCAACAGTTCTTAATTCTGAATGAGCTACTTCAAAATCACGATGAAATTTGGTTCCGCAGTTTTTAAAGAAAAATAACTCAGAGAGTCATGACGGCGTAGAGAGTCGTTCAGTGGTTTTCCTGATTAATTTTCCAAAAGAGAATTTACCCTCACTTGGAAACCCACTAACAACTTGCAGGACCAACAGGGTGAAGAGCCACCAGTTGCACACCTGACTTCACTAACAGCCCACTCGAATTTAATCAGAATTTGAAACTCTATTCAACGAGAACACACTCGTTCACTCTAACATCTTTAGCAACCAGTATTGACCAACACATTCACGTAAAAAGAGCACCAGACAACTGAAGAGGTATTATACAATACAGTGAATAAAACCATTGCGTTAGGTTGAGTTCATAAAGTATAATGTTGGGAATTACGTAGTTTAAGGGTACATTGGTAGAGGTCAGGTATAGGTAGAGGTGAGAAAGCTTAACTTGAGAGCTCACGCCTCTACACGTAACAAGGCAATTGAGCATTACTATTTTAAGGCACAGAGTTGCGATAGAGCGCGCAAATTTAATGTACGAGGCAACAATTTGGTTCTGTCTCCACACGCTACAGCCTACACAGCGACAAACACGATCTTTATTCACACCAAAAAGGTAAAATCATCAACTACACATTAGTAATTTTGTAGGAACAATTATACTCTACAGACGCGGTGAAAGGTGAGGCACGCTTCCGACTAAGAGATCGCTAATTGGAAATAAAATGTACACTATGAAGTAAAACAAAGCTTTAAAAATTAGATTAAAGAATTTACGACGCGCCTCCGAATTTCAAACTGAAGCAACAGCTCTTTGTACTCTTGATGCCAACACGACGTCCTCCTTTCTAGACCCTGAGCTTGCACCGCAGTGCAGTCTTGCTGTGTGATTCTTTGCATTTGCAGCGACCAGTGTACTATCTGATAGGTGGCTCGTCCAACGAAGTTACACCTCCGGTAGGTGGCTTGTCCAACGCAGTCACACCTCTGGTAGGTGGCTTGTCCAACGCAGTCACACCTCTGGTAGGTGGCTTGCCAAACTTAGTAGCACTTCCAATAGGTGGCTTGTCCAACGGAGTTACACACACGCACACAAACCACACCCTCAAATAGACCCCACTATTTTCCTAGCTTTTGAGGCTTAATAAATACCTGACACTATCATTAATGCCTGACACTATAATTCGACACCCGACTGCGGATTACGCTCGCTCCTATGTCCTCACGAATTAAGTACATTTCAGGAGGTGTAAAACTGCACTTCAATGCTTGAATTCAAATCATAAGCCATGAACCAAAGCTCCACCAAGAGAACCAAAGCTCCCATGCACCGATAATTAGATCTGAGTTGCCACATTGGCACTTTTCTGGCTAATGGTAAAACCTAATCAAGTTAAGAGTTTTTCAAAATCGAAAATTTATTAAATTTCAAGTTTTTCAGATATTATAAAGTTGGTAAAATTTGAGAATTTCAAGTTAAAAATTTGTCAAAACGGAGTACTTCAAAATTAAACATTCGGTGATATTTGGGTTCTTCAAATTAAAATTTGGTAAAATTTAAGAATTTTAGCCAGAAAAAAAATTCAGGCAACCTTAGTACAGTCATGCCTCGTACAAAAATAAAAGCATACCATTATGAATATAATTCTATTTGAACCACGTTGTAACTTTACAGCCACCCTCAGCCGAGTGAAGGTATCTTCAAATCACTCCGACTTGAAAAAGAGAAAAGAAGAAAAATAAATCGTGAACAAGGGAAGTAAGAAAATATCTTTCGCGAACAAGCGAAAGAAAGAAAAATCCTATTTCAACAAGGTAAAGCAAGAAAAATTTTCACCAGAAAAAGGGGAAGAAAAAATCCCACTTGAAAAAGAGAAAGGTAGAAAAAATCCGACTTGAAAAAGAGAGAGGAAGAAAAGATCCCACTTCAACCAGGGCAAGCAAGAAAAATCGCTCATGAACCAATGAGAGCTACAAAAAGAACCACACCAGAACAAAAGGAGGGAAGAAAGAAAATCCCACCTGAACGAGGAAAAGTGTTAACCAAGGCAAAGATTCACGTAAGATTCAATGTAGATTCGCAAAGCCCACTGCGCAGGGCCATTAAATACCTACTTGAAGTTGACCAAATCTGTCAAGTCTGATATTGACAGTAAATGCTGAACACCAACGCCGCACTTCCGTAACCTAGTAGAGTAAAATAACTCTTATGTTTAGATATTCAAAACTAATCCTTTTCACTCAATCTTTCCTAGGAAACAAAAAGTTTGAATTTGTAATTTACATTAATTTTCCTTCATTTCTAAATTTACAGTTTTATGCAAAGAGCTATTTCACAAGTATTTTTGATCTTAACAACACCAAAAAGTTTTTTTTTGCTCCGCTCAGCAGATACAAACATTCCTATAAAAACGCAACTACACACAAAACTTCTACGTTTTCTACGACCAAACGAAAATTTGCAAAGCCTAACAACTGATGTGAATTTTAAAACACATCTCTTGACGAACGGAAACGGTCGGTTAGCTTTTAAGCGTAGAACAGATAATCATTAATTCGCGCGCTTACCATGTTTTCGATGTCACGATCTCATAAAGAAATCAAACCCACACAACGCAAGCAAATAGCAACTCCCCAAGTCAAAACGGGTGCACACAAAGCCGTGCTAGTGCGCTACTATGTCTCATATATTTTAGAGTGCACGTTTCTTTCACGCCTAGACTACAAAATGAAAACAACAGCGTCTTGAGCACAGCCAAGAAATGGCTTTAATAGATTGTTATTCTCGTCCTCTGAGTTGTTCCACACGCAAAATTTGTTAAGGTAGAAATTTTATTTATTTCGTAAACAAGTTCTCAACTGCTTCCCTTCAGAAGTTACAATCCCATCATGACTTACAAACTTTCAAAGTGTTACAAGGAGGATCACGATATCAACAGCCACGATCAGGCAAACGAGAGCTTCGGATTTCAGTAGCGACAATACAACTCAACCCAAGATTGACATATAACTCAGTGTAACATTCCTTTGCCACAACAGAGATCTCAATTGAGCGAAGATATGAGATTTCTTAGAATGCACTACAGAAAAGGGAAATTTCCACACCAAGCGAGTTCTACGAGAAACCTTGCGCATAAACCCAAAAATTTAGGAATGAAGAGGAAGATAAGACAACACAAAATAAATAGAATGGCTAGAAACAAAGTAGGCGCTAAAGATGGAAATCTGGAAGGCCTACTCCCAGCAAAGGTAGCCTAACATTAAGTAAGTGAAGTAAGGCAAATTGCAAGCGCTTCGCACATGAAGCACACATCGCGCCGAAAGTCACTAAGGTTGATAATTGTATACAGGTTGTCCACAAAAAAAAAGTATCCACTGACAGATATATGAATACGATACCGGAACCACCCAACAGCTTAATTTTGATTTATTTCCGGTATATCGGTCAATTGGATACATTTTTTTGTGGACACTGTATGATGTTTTCATTTCTCACGGAGTATTTCACTGGAACAGTATCCTGAGGGGAGTAGTCATTCCACACTCGCTGTTCACGGCCTGACACCGTCGCATGGGTCTCACACAAGCACCAAGTGTATCTCAAATTCGAGGGGCATGTTCGTAATCTTGAAGCTCTAAGTATGTAAGCTTGCCTTGCAATTATGAGAACCACCAAATTTTGAAGATAAATCATGAAAGTCCCCTGACGATACTATCGGATAGTCGATGGTTGTTCCCATATTTTCTCATCTGCACCCGCAATTCAGACAGAGAATGTTTCCAACACCTAACTGTATCTTATCTCCCAATTGAGCATATCAATTTAATGTGAAATTTTACTTGAATTTAACGTGATATTATTAAATCATTCCGATACTTTGAGAATATTGGCGAAATTTCTGCTAAGCAGGTTAAAGAGACGGCTTACTAAGAAGCAAGAATTGGATTAATATAAATTTCTGAATAAATACCTATATTTGATTTCACATTATCAGACTTGTGAATCAAATAAGAAACCACAAACTAATTTAAAACTTTTAGACAATGTGGAAAATATTCTTAAGTTCAAAACAAACACGACGCAAAATTTAAAATTATATTTCCCAATTAGCATTCAGGTACCTGCGCACTTAGGCTCCTATAATAAAAAAAAACACTGCCGATATGAAGCGCAAGGCACCCAATTCCGTAACAACGCAACCAACAAAACTACGAGAAAACTCCTGTAGCTGAGCAACAAATTCCGATATTTTATGCCACAAATCAACTAACAAAACGATGAACTACAGCAACCAAGCAGTGAATTTTGACATTTTTTATCCCAATCCAACTAATAAAACAATGAACTCAGCAGCCGAGCAACAAATTTCGATATTTTATGCCACAATCTAACTTAAAAAACGAAGAACTCCTTCCGTCCTCGAAGTATAATTTATTCTGAACCGAAACCGACAATTTTCCTCTGCCAACGTAGTCGTATTGTTTCAGCCTCCATCCTTTGCAGTCTTCACAATGCACAGAACATTCAGAATATAAAATGGATAACCGTAGACCGCGCAACCGAAGAGCCGTAGCTTAATTTTTTCAATGATGCTCATCACATTCGATATGAAAATTAGGCCGGAGGTGCACGAGACTTCCACTGGATAAATAATACTTGGAAAAGCCTCGTCATTAGGAATTATTTGAACGTATTTTATGGGGACAAAAATCACTATTACAATATATGTCAATGAATTTCAACATATTTTTTAGCTGACCTAAAAATGGTATATGATAGACACCGACAATCAAATAAACCAGTGGTCAGTTTTTTTTTAAAGCCGACATTTAGAATTAACATCACGTTTCTGATTAGGTTAAAGCAAAGATGAAATTGATTAAGTTTTAAAGGGTAAAAGAAATATGCTTAGTCAAATTATGAGCAGTAATTTAACGTTGGAGAAGTTAGAACAAACAGTTTCAGGTGACAACACCAGCATCCGAGACACAGGAGGGACAGATGGTTTGGAGAACACTACGTTTTTAGATTTCTCCAACTTTTGTACAAAATGGCAAACCTTGAAACAAGGAACCTGCCCAAGCCAGTCTGAGCAGGAATCACAGAGCAACACTACCACTGCACACACTTTCACCACAGCAGACGTAATCGCATCTTCAAGAAGGCAACACAATGAATTCCACGTTACAAATATTAAGGCTGGTCACGAGGGTTCGGTCCAATCGTCGAAGACACTCCCAGAACTTATGTACAATGAACATCACCATGCGCAAAATAAATTGTTCCAGCGAAGTCCAAGACAAGGAAGAGACAAGCCACGCAGATCACGAGGCTTCCCTGCTGAGGTCCACGTCGTGATGGTTCTTCATGTGGTGCTTGAGAGCCGTCGGGTTTTTGGGCGTGAAGTCGCACATGCTGCACGAGTTGATACCATCTCCGGGGCGCGAGCCTCCGACGTGCATGGTGACGTGTTTCTTGAGGGCGTCAGCGCGATTAGTCGAGTACTTGCATCGGGTGCAGTGCTTGCTCATGTGGGTGCGGCGGTGCTCGCGTAGTTCCAAGAAGTCGGTGGACGCAAACCCGCAAGTGGAGCACGAATATTCCTTGTCCTGGTGCGTGAGCATGTGCTTGGTCAGAGTCTCAGACTTCAAGCACATTTTAGGGCAGTGTGGGCACTTGAGCTTGGACATCATCCTGGCGTTGCTGCTGCCAGCACCGTCATCATAACCGTCTGCGTCTCCTGACAAAGAATACCCCGCGTCAGCATCTTCCTCATCGCCTCCCGCCAGCTCCATGCCGCCTTCGGAAGTGAGCTCGGCAGGGTGCACCTGCACGGCATTTTCTGAAGAAGCAGCCGCGGCGGCGGCGACGACCGGAACGCCACTCGACGACTTTCTCTTGCGCTTCTTGGCGGGCACCACTGTTCTGCTCTGCGTGCGCGGGCGCGTCGAGCGCCGATCCTGGTGATGAAACGGATTAGATGTTAATTTGAGCATCCCTAACCGCAAAAATGTACGTTCCAAAGAGAGGAAGGCACCATTTAGTATAGGGAATGTGGCATCTACGAAGAAGGTGCACAAAAACAGCAAGTTGAGAAAGAAGTTCATGGAATAAGATAAAAGTTGAAGAAGGAAGAAGTAGATGCTGAAAAACAGGATGGCTGTGAACTGAAAAAAGTTGGTCCTTAACATACCAAAAAAATTTCATTTCAGCAAAAAGAAGGCCTACCTAACTCTCAGCTGGGAACTTGATAAAACGGATAGTCATGACATGCATTCCATTTCAATGATCATCATGTTAGTTTAAAACCCTTCAGCCACAACAAAGGCGATCTCAAGAGAGTGAAGAGAAGGGGCCATTTAGTATGGACTGTAGAAAACAGGGAATCTACGCACAAGGTGCACTTCCACACAGGATATACTGCCCATAGAAGCAGCAATTTAGGAAAGAATAAGAAAAAACAAAGATGAGCTAGGGTAAAAAAAATTAAAATTGAAAAAACAAGGACACCCCTCAGGAGGATACAAATATTGTATCTATGGGAATTAGCGCTCCCAGGGAGACTATGTGAGGGCCCGAGCTTAAGGTTAGGTAGGCTTTCTTTTTGTTGAAATAGAATAGGTTTTTGTTTAGTTATGGACCATCTTTTTTCGGTTCACTGCTGTCCTGTTTTTCAGCACCTACTACTTTCTTCTTCAACTTTTTCTTGTTTCATGAACTTCTTTCTTAGCTTACTGTTTCTATGCACCTTGTGCATAGATTCCGCGTTGCCTCAACTCCATACTAAATGGTGCCTTCCTCCTTCCTCTCTTAGAATATCTTTATCGTGGTTAAGGGAGGCTAACACTTTCTTATATAATAATAATATTAATAATAATAATAATAATAATGAAAAAACAAAGTGGGTAAGACAGACAGTCCCGAATGCCTATCTTTGGCGAGGAAACCTAACAGTATCTCCCCGCCACCCCACACAGCATAGGATAGACAAACCTAGATTAGATTAGTTTAGTCGTTAGTTTTAGCCTCCCTACCCAGCCACAAATGCGATCCAAAGAGAGGAAGGAGGAAGGAACCATTTAGTATGGAGTTACGGAAACGCGGAATCTACGCAGAAAGGCATAGAAACGGTAAGTTGCGAAAGAAGATCATGAAACAAGATCAAAGTTGAAGAGGAAGGTAGTAGGTGTTGAAGAACAGGACAGCAGTGAACCGAAAAAAGGTGGTCCTTAACATAACAAAAACATTTTATTTCAACAAAAAGAGAGCCCACCTAACCTTTAGCTCGGGTCTTCACATTGTCCCCCTAGGAGCGCTAATTCCCATAGATACAATAGTTGTATCCCCCTGAGGGGATAGACAAACCTATTTAACCTAAACTTATTGCCCATCCCGTGCTCCTTGAGGCAACATACAACCCAACCAGATAATTCATCAGGAAGAGAAATGCATCACTAGCATACACTGCATGTCGTCACTCTCCCCCTCATCAGGTTAAAAGAAAATGTCATTACTTCCTTTGAAGCTTCCTACCTACTTAGTCCTACAGTCTCCACGATATGTACAATAGAAGTATTTTATGCCTATCTTAACCATTTCCTTTCGCAATTAAAAATCTTCTTCAGAATACATCATCACTTTATCATTAACTTTTCTCTAGCAAACTCCTTCTTTCCAAGTCTTGATATCTTAATTAGCAATTTAATTACGAGTTGCAATAACACCACCCTTCTAAATCTGTATTTCTTATTTACCAACTTAATTTCGAATAACACCAATACCCTTCCAGGTCCCTTTTTCTTAGTCACCAATTTAATTGCGAATAACACCAACATCCTTCCAAGTACCTATTTCTTAGTTATCAAAGTCCTTATTTCTTTAGTCATCAATTTAATTTCGAGTAATTCTACAACCAACGTCTCGACTCCAGGAATCAGCCACGCTCTATAACAGCGAAATGAAACTGGATCAGCTCACAAGCGAATCGACGTTTATTCTAGCTCGACAAACTTCAGTATTTCGTCAGCACTAGTAACCACAACCCAGAGCTACATTTTTTTAAGACTGGTGACATTTCATAACCGAGTTTTAACACGTTTTCTGGGAAGGGACACATCGGTGGTCACCAAAGAGATTTTCATAATGCTGCTGACCGACCTGTAATCATTAACTCATTTTCTATGAATATTTAACGAAAACTATACCATCTATTTATTGTTCGTTGTTTTCAGAATGGACCTCGAAAATTAACTCAAAGTTGAGTTGGATATTGAATTCCAGTCAAACCCGCCGCAGTTAACGTCTTAACACCAAATGTTCTCTTGTGAAGCCCCGCGATCTCTCCAGGTGTCAAACAACACTGACGCACATGGGATCGCAACCTCATTTCTCAACTATCCCAACTTGCGGATAAGAACAATACTTTTTTATTGTTAATACTCAGGCCTTTTTTATTGTTAATACACTACATTGTTAATACACCTCTTTTTATTGGTAATACACTATACTCTGGCCTAGTGACTTAAGGTTGCCCTTAGTAAAGAAGTCGCTCTTTGTGAGTTAATTCGACACAGTGGAGCGAGTTAACAAGCTGGAATAAGTAAAAGAATTGTAACACCAAATAGAAAACCTCACTAATTTTTTGCAGCCAGGAAGAATTACATTGTATCTGTTTGTAGGTATAACTACTGTTTTAGGTACTCCACAATGAAAAACTGAACAGGAAATACGGTAACTGGGAAACCCCTAAGAGTAGATCTTACGTTTCAATACTCCAAATAGAAATAAAAACAGTGCAAGCCTCAGCCATTAGCAAACGCATAAAAATAGCACACCATACACATGCCAATAAAAATTCTAAAACTAATTGAGCATTTTCTCAGGAATTTCTTTCTTAGTATGAAAAGGAGACGCATGGATAAAAACATTCTCAACTAAGAAACACAGAAGCAAAAAAGTTGAACACATGGTAAGATAAAGAACTGAAAAATATAAAAGCTAAGGCATTTAAGAAGGACAAGTCAGGTACTTATTTCTCGCATCCACAAAGAAAATCACTTATTTTTGCTGCATTGCTCAAATACTCTGAAAAGCCAAAATAAAATGGGGTATCTATTTTTAACACGTAAAGAACTCGGAACAATTTCGCAGCGTTGAAAAGTTGGAAAAGCATTCACCTTCTGTTTAACAGTGTCAGAAGCACCAGTAGAAGCAGCGGCACTTTCGTCAGGGGAGAGCGTAGCGGCGGAGGTGCAGGCAGCACCATCAGCAGGACCAGCTTCATCATTGAAGCCATACAGCGAGTCCTCGTTCACCTGCGCGCAAGCGAGAATTGCCAGCACGTGCAACAGTTTTACAAACTTAACACTCCGACAGCAACAAGCGCCGCCGGTGGCCACAGAGGGGATTTTTATAGCCCTGTTGTTTGACAAACTTGACACTTTTGCTGCAAAGTGTTAAGTTTAAAACGATCAGCAGCGTTATGAACGTTTTAGAAACTCAACACTTTGACAGCAACATGCGCTACCGGTGGCCACGAGGACATTTTCATAATGCTGCTGACCGACAAGTAGTCACAAACTCAATTTTCACAAAAAACGTAATTCAGCTAGATGAAGGCACGATCCAATTAATGTATGTTACTCGCAAAATGGCTAACTACAATTGAATTTAAATACAGTTGAATATTGAATTTCACTTAACCAAATGCGCTCAAACTGTTAAAGAGTGTTCTATAGAAGGACGAGAAACGAAAGGAAATTGTCAACATAGATAACAATGATGGTTAAACTACCATTTGTCAGAGGGCTGAGCCTAAAGAACAGGGAAGAATCAACACTACTAGGCCTAACTTGAATTCTTGCGAACGAATTATTCCAATATTACGTAGGTCACTAATGATATGCGATACGGGTGAGCTCTGTAATGCAATATTCGAGATATTTAGAACATTACCCCTTTAACGCCCACATTTTTATACTCATATTACCGTTATCACAACCACTATCACTAAACCAACACTGGCATTAGGTAGTCACTGTTATCAAGATGTGGAAGGAACTGCCACTCGGTAGTGAAGTTCAAAAACACATTAGTGAACAAATTAAGAAATACAATATATTATTATTTTTGAAAGACCGTACAGTACACTTGGGCGTTTAAGGGTTAAGAGTATATTCTGTTGAAAAGTCCACCTGCTTAGCCCATCGTAGGGGATATGCAACAGCTTAAATGTTAGTTTAAGCCTCCCTAACCTCAACAAAAGCATTCCAAAAAAGAGGAAGGCACCTTTAGTATGGGTTTAAGAAAGCGCAAAATCTACGTGCAAAGTGGTAAGAAATAATAGGTTGAGAAAGAAGTTCGTGAAACAAGATAAAAATTGAATATGAGAGTTATAGGTACTGAAAAACACAACAGCAGTAAACCAAAAAAATATGGTCCTTAACACGTTGACTCCAAAGTGGTACATATGTGTACCACGAGGTAAATCGCTTTTATGTACCGGAATATGCAAGAAACATTTAAACTATTTCGTTACCTTTTCCGAAATAAATTTTACAGTAAAAGGTAACACATTATGGTTCAAGTGTATTCTTTACACTTTTCAAGAAAGTTAAATATGTATTAGAGCAGAAAAGCCGGTTTTTCAAAACAACTTCTTCTAGCCTAACTAAACTGACCGTAAGCAACCGCACAATCGGAGTTAACGTGTTCACATAACAAAAATCTTTTATACAAAAAAAATATGGCTTTCCTAACTCTAAGCTCGGTACCTCACATTTTTCCCCTGGAAGTGGTAATACCCATGTATACTGTAGTGCTCTACCTTAGTTACCCCTCAAATCTCGATTCTAGTCATTTCATGTTCAGTAACCTTAATATTTCGCAATGTAAATTTTATCAACAAAAAGTTCCCACTTCTCCGCCGCGTATCACCGATACCTACAGCCGGAGAAGTATAAATGTAAGGCCGCTGCTTCACTCGCCTCAAACGGAACTCAATAGCTGAAGCAGAACCAACACCAGGCCTTACTAGTGGTGACCCCAGAGTGACACCCAATGGCCGAAGCAGCAGCCTTACGATACAATAGTTGTCTCTCGCAGGGGAAACGTGATATGCAATACGGGTGAGCTTTTTAATGAAATATTCAGGGTATAAGAACGTTATAGAAAATATCTCATGTTCTCAACAATGACGGTGGCTGTAATAAGATTGAAAGCAATGAGAGCACTCAAAATAAAGCCCAATAATTATCACAAGCAGCAGCCTGAGCTGCATCAAAAGTAGACATTTCTCTCATTCCATGTTCAAGAAAGCTATCTGGAGGCTTCCTGATCTTTAAGTGAAAAGCAGGGAACTAAAAATACCGTATAAAACATTTACCCGAATTAAAAATGGCAAAAAAACAGTAAAATTGAACGTTTCGAGCATTCCCTCATTTTCCGCCAATGAAATTTACCTGAAAAGTTGATAAATTGAAATAACCAACCTTAAGACTACCAGTTAACTATGGACAACGGAAACAAACTACGTTGGTCGTTTGAAATTGGCTTATTTCCTGAATTGAATATAAACTATAAAATCCTTAAATCAGAGGCAAATTTTGATCGAGTAAGAATTTCGAAATAATTAATATTAAACGGGCTATTGAACTGCTCAGAATGATCCCTAATAGCTGAATGAGAATGTCTAAATAAAATTTTCCCTGTACAGTAATTTCTACCTCGAAGCACAGCCACCCTACAGCCTTGAGTACGTGAAGTTACTCCGAAATACTCAGCTGCACATCGTACACAACCAATTTCTAAATTACGGAGATGTGCATCTCGGTAGGAAGCATGTCATTGAAACGGAAAAATGTAGAAACCATTCCATGCTCATACAGAGGAAGCTACGTCCCAGTTTTAGTACTGACGAAATCCGTACCCCTGTTTTTGTACTGAGGAAATTTACATTTGAATGCAATATACCAAAAGTATAAAAATGTAAAAAAATAGTTGGAATGCATCTCTGTACTGAGAAAATCTACATCTTAGCCTTTGTACTGAGAAAATCTACATCTCAGCCTTTGTACTGAGAAAATCTACATCTCAGCCTTTGTACTGAGAAAATCTACATCTTAGCCTTTGTACTGAGAAAATCTACATCTCAGCCTTTGTACTGAGAAAATCTACATCTTAGCCTTTGTACTGAGAAAATCTAGATCTCAGCCTTTGTACTGAGAAAATCTACATCTCAGCCTTTGTACTGAGAAAATCAACATCTCAGCCTTTGTACTGAGAAAATCAACATCTTAGCCTTTGTACTGAGAAAATCTACATCTCAGCCTTTGTACTGAGAAAATCTACATCTTAGCCTTTGTACTGAGAAAATCTACATCTCAGCCTTTGTACTGAGAAAATTTACATCTCAGCCTTTGTACCGAGATAATCTAAATCTCAGCCTTTGTACTGAGACAATCTACATCTCAGCCTTTGTACTGAGAAAATCTACATCTCAGCCTTTGTACTGAGAAAATCTACATCTCAGCCTTTGTACTGAGAAAATCTACAACTCAGCCTTTGCACTGAGACGATCTACATCTCAGCCTTTGTACTGAGAAAATCTACATCTCAGCCTTTGTACTGAGAAAATCAACATCTTAGCCTTTGTACTGAGAAAACCTACATCTCAGCCTTTGTACTGAGAAAATCTACATCTCAGCCTTTGTACCGAAACAATCTACATCTCAGCCTTTGTACTGAGACAATCTACATCTCAGCCTTTGTACGGAGAAAATCTACATCTCAGCCTTTGTACTGAGAAAATCTAGATCTCAGCCTTTGTACAGAGAAAATCACGTCTCAAGTATTTGTAAGGAGAAAAACTACGCCCCAGTCTTTGCACATAAAGCTCATCTTCCAGGACTTAGAACATACCAGCATATAGACCATATCTTCAGGGGAATCGGAAAATACGAGCATATTGAGCACGTCTTCAGGCGAATTGGAACATACGAGCACATCGAGCATGTCCTCAGGGGAGTCGCCATCAGCAGCCTTGTCAGCATCAGCGGTGGACGAGGACTCGATGCCGCCGTCAGTAGCGGCACCGAGCTCACTGATGATCTGCTGCTCCATGGGCGTGAGGGGCGCGGCGTCCAACACCGACACGGCACTGCTGCTGCCCTTGCTGTCTGACGTGCTGAGCGTCGCTGTGGCGGGTGGCGGTGGCGGGGGTGGCGGCAGTGATGCTTGCAGGGACGACTCGTCTCGGCAGTTGTAGTCTGGGGACACAATCATGTGGAGCATGTGGAATGTAATTTATTCTATAAATTACCCGAAAGAAGAAAATATTTAAATTTATTCTATATATACCGGGAAGGCGGAAATATTTGAACTATTTCATGAATAACCAGGAAGATAAAAAGATTTGAATCATTCTATAAATAACTGGGAAAGACAAAAAGATTTGAATAATTTTATAAATTTCTGTAGGGGAAAAATTTGATTCATTTTCTGAATTTGCGGATGAACCACAAGATATAAATAATTTATTCCATTAATTACTCATGGGACCAAAAATGTGAATCATTTATCTTATGAATAATTGGAATTTTAATCATTTTATGAATTCCTGGAGACCTACAGACATGAATAATTTATTTTTTGAATAACTAGGGGTTCCAAAAGATAAGAAAAAACCTTTTATGAATTAAAAAGAAAAAAAAATCATTTTACACATGATAGGAAAACCAAAACATGAATCATAAATTTAACTTCCAGGACAAAATTATAAGAAAATTTTATTTCATAAATTTCTAAGGGTATCCAAGAGAATTAAATTTTACATTTTATAAATTTCTCGTGTGGTCAAAACCTCAGAACCCTCCACTTCATGATTTCCTTGAGCCACCAAACGATATTGCAAGAATTTACTTTGGGGACTTGTGCCATGTACAACAGGTATTTCAGCAATATTTCCTACACACTAAACAACAGCGTGAGTCTACTATTCTGAAACTGATGGTTCAGGAGCTGCAGCAATAACCTATACTTTGTTTTTCAAATTGAGAAAATGGAACAGATCGTTCTAGATTCAACAATGAAAAACATCCCACACATCAAACTAATGAAGTGAGGATAGCTTGACACTGTATGCGAATGAAATTGAGAACGCCCTGAGTTTAAATGAAGTATTAGCTAAGGGTTTAGTGAGGCAAGGTTCAGCCCAACACCACCTCTCGATTGTTGCATACCAAGTTTGTGATGTGGCCAGTTATCTGTGAAGCTATGACCTATGACACAAGTCAGGAAGGCAGTTGAAACAAGGAGAGCACTCACCAGAGGAGGGTTGGTCAGACACGAAGTTGTGGTTGCCAGTTGCCAGGTTGTTGTTGTTGCCAGTGGGTGTGCTGCCGTTGCTGCTCTTCATGCCCACACCTCCCAGATCGGACTGGTGGTCCAACAGAAGTTCGGACACTCTGCTGCTTTCGCTGCTTTTGTTAGCCAGCTCATTCTCAGCCTGCTGCTGGGAGATGGCAGGCTGCGATTGGTGGTGATGAACTTGAGGGGCAAGCAACTGCTGATTCTGACGCTCAACTACTTCCCCATAGACAGCCTGTGGGTGTTGCTGTTGCTGCTTGTAAGGCTGAGAGTAATGGGACTGAGCGATACGAGGGTGCTGGTGGTGTTGTTGCTGCTGTACTAAATGCTGCTGGTGCTGTGATAGCTGAAGCTGGTGATGAGGATGCTGTTGTGGAGATGGCAAATGCTGGGGTGAGGATTGGTGTGGATGATGAGGTGATGATACCTGATGATGCTGCTGTGGTGATGCCTGATGGTGCTGTCCCCCATGCTGGTGTTGTGGTGATGCCTGATGATGCTGCGACCCATGCTGGTGCTGTGGTGATGCCTGATGATGCTGTGATGATACCTGATGCTGCTGAGGATGCGAGCCATGAGGCAGTCCAGACTGCTTTGTTTGGTGTAAGAGCTGCTGCTGCTGCAGATGCCTGCGTTCAGCCTCAAGTTGCTGCTGATGTTGCAGTAAGGCTTCTTTCCTGCGCTGTTGCTGCAGGTGCAGCTGTTGAGGATGTGCAACAGCCGAGGGGTGGCGATACACCTGCTGCTGAGGAGGGCTACTTTTGGAAGAGGAGAGCAGCTGCTGCAGGTGCCGAGATGTGCTGGGGGGCGCATGGGAAACATGAGGGGACGAGGCCCCCGCAAGTTGAGGGTGCGGGGAGGAACTTTGTCTTGGCAGCAGCGCTTGGCTGCGAGGCAGGTGGTGAGGCTGCGATGAGCTAGAGGAAGAATGAGCCGCTTGTGTAGCTCTACCCCCACTTGTCTCATAAAGGTGCATGAGGGACATCTGCTGAGATTTGGGCAATGAGGTGTCATGGAGAGGCGATGTCAATGATGAGATTGAAGGCAGAGATATAGGAGACTTGTTCACTGGTTTCAGAAGCCTGGATCTAGTGTCTGAGCTCAAGACAGGTGGTTTCGAGTCTTCAGCAGGCTCGCTTTTGAGTCGTTTAAAAGATGGCTCTTCAAAATTCCCACTCAGAGCAATATTTTGCTTTTCATCTGCCACGGAAGGATGCTGCCGAGTATGAGAGAACCTGGAAAAATGAGAGGCAGGGGAGCTGGCATTGGCAGCACTCCCAGGGGTAACTGGCGGCTTGTGCATCACAGGCCGCGACTCTTCCAGCATGGACAAGCCTCGCACTCTGAGGCACTGTGCAGCTTTCATTACGTGGCTCAAATTGCATTCTTTGACGCTCGCCTCGCCTGTGTACATGAAGTCTAAAATGGCCTCAAGGTCCCTGGTGAGGATGTTGTTGAGCACCAGCACAGGGTTCACACACGGCGTCCACTCAAACATGGCTGAGAAGAACTCGCTGCAAGTGGCCAGCACAAACTTGTGCACGGGGTAGAACTGGCCGTCGCACGCCAGTGTTGCGTCAGTGTACATGTGCTGTGAAAGGAGTGCCACTCAATGAATGAAACTTTTCAATGGGCATTCAAGTGAGACAATGGAAATTTGACAATTTTATAATAAAAATTTTACCAAAAACTGTATCACTTGTGACCTGTTGGTTGAGTCAGATTGTTTACAGATCTGATTTCCAAGCTTACAAATTGATTGATGTTTATGCTTTTATGAGGGTACAACAACTCAATAACAGAGGCATTTTCAACATCAACTTATGAGTCAATCGAGGAAAAATGTTATGAAATGAACATTTGTAACAGACTGTAAGGTTCTAATAAATAGGACTTAGAAGAATGTAAATTTTTCCTTATGAATTAGTAAAAGACTTGAACCATTTGTAACAGGTAAAAGGAAGTTGAAATTTTTCCTCTCATTACTAAAAATAGAGAGCTGAATTTTATGCTAAATTATTATTGTCAACAGTTTAGACAGCAACAAGTAGATAACCAAGCAAACAAAGAAGATAATAATTTTGTAGGTCACTAGACATACTTTGGATGAGCTGAATTAATCACCCTGATGGCAAAAAAGTAGCAAAGAGCTTACATAAAATATATGAACTTGAATAAAATACGAGCTGAAATGAAACATAAGCGCTCAGATAAAATATAAAAGCTTACATAAAATACACCTAGTTTTAGAACTGAATGAAGCTAGAGCAGCAAAGAAATTTTCCACAGTGAAATACATCAAGTATTTTGTTTTACCCTTTTTTTATAACTAAAAAAATTTCATAATATTAGTACACTAACTTGAACCTCACACATTTATACATGTCAAATATTATTCTAGCTAAAACTGTTGACAAAATGAAAAATGATTTCTCTCAAAATTTTGATTCAAGAAGTTCAGTCTTTAATCCAGTGGAGTATAGAGTGACACTCATGAACCATTTTTTTCCATGATTTTTTTTCTAAAAGCTTCATTACCCCATCGTAAACAAATTGTCCAATTGGGTTACAGTTAAATAACATATTTTTAGCCATACAAATGTGGGGCTTTTCTGTGAATGACCATTGAGAATACATAGCATGACTGGATATTAATAAGAGGTATGTATATAAATATTTGCATACATATTCCTAGCAAGAAACATAGATCCATAGAAAGTAATATATAATCTTCGTATGAGAAGCATAATCTTAGTATGAAGTATAGTATAGTTATGCTTGTGTTTTGTTCATCTGTATGTTAAACTTTGAGTGCAAAGTCTTATCGCAGTTACGGCTGACTGTCATTACCGTGTCAACTACCATTGGGTAAATAAGAAATTCCTGATCAGGTTAGAATGTATTAAGATAAGTTGCCTCAGCTGAGGTCAGATTGACAGGGTGGGATATGTTAAAATGTTCCATTAGCCTAAAATAGGTTGAGGTAGAACAAGTTACGATAGGTTAAATTAAGGTAGGATGAACTACTATAGCAGAAAAGATTAGGTTAGGATTGCTTGACACAAATTTAACTTCCAAGTAAAAAAAATTACCAGAACTTTTTCCCAGAACATTTAGAATGAATATTAACATCTAAAAGTTCAGAAATGCAGCAAAAAATCTCACCTTGTTCCTGAGCTTGGCAATATTCTGGCTGAAAATGTTGCCATGTTCCGTCCACTGGAGCTCGAGAAGATCACCAAGAGCCACGGAGGGCGAGGAGGCACTGCTGGCAGGGGGAGGTACTGCAGACAAGCCCAAGCCGTCGGCTGGGCCAGACCTGGCAGGGAGCGGCTCACTGCATTGCTGGCTCGGCACTGGAACATCGGGCGTTGATGCCGCAGATCCACCGCTGCTGGAGGCCTCCATGCCACCGTGGTTGTTGCTGCTGGTGCTCCCAGCACTGCTGTTCATGCTGCACAGAAAATAGTTGTTTCAATCTTTATAGACTTTAGAAAAATAATCTGAAATCTGCAGCAGAAAAAACTAGTTGCTTCAATTTTTATGAACTTTGGAAACAGAATTGAAATTTGCTGCAAAGAAACTAGTTTTTTCAATCTTTATGGACTTTGTAAAATAAATTAAGCTTGAAGGAAATATATCCACAGAGGGGTCTACGTATATCTTGAATGCTAAAATAGTAAACGTGCCAAAAGCTTCAACAAGATGAACACCAACATAGCCAGTAGGTGTTTCCTTTCCACCAAGAATGTCATTAGCTGGTTACAATCTATCCTCAACCAAAAGGGGAATTTGTTCTACTTAAAACTGTAATTAGAAACACAGATTCCAGTGCTTTGATTTTAGAATTTAGAACTAACGTATAAACATCATTTTATTATTAGGTGTCAAAACACCTATAAAATTAGTAAACATACAGTACATTGTTTACTGCCAATTGCATATAGTTAAAAAACACTAATTTATAACAGCCCTCAAATTTTATAACAGCATCCAAAATTATAGAAAAATGTTTCAACAACATTACCATTCCTTTGACTTAAAATAAGATAAAACTGTTAAAAGAAGTAATGGCAAATCATCTTTCAAGCATAACAACATTGTACAATAGAGTGCACCAATATGAAAAACATTATTATAACAATGAATCATTCTGATGCCATTCAATTTCATTTATTTATTAAATCTGATTTCAATTAAATCCATTGCTGCATTCAGAATCACCTATGTTGTACAGCTTCTGAATTTTCAAGAAGTAGTTCATAACCCTGCTATAAATAGATGTTTTATCCTCATGATATAACCGCCCTACATCACATCTACAAAAAGAATTGCTACGGGGAAATACTGAAATGCTGCGTCTGGCCAATGACTTGCATCTCCTCAAAAAGAACCGTTCGTACTCTTGAGAGATATGTTCTTGTGGATAAGCCCAACTTTGAATCAGCTGATCTGCCTCTCATACTATTTACTGCTACAACATTGCCAGACAATGCTATGCTTACCGTCTTCATCTTACTCCCTTCACATCATCACCATGACGCAACTGAGGAGACTTACCGGAGCTACCAATCACCTCTTTTCTATTCCATGAAAGTAGTTTTATGTCTTTGTAATCTTAATCATCTAGGATATTATTCATTTATATAGACTGAATGCAGGATCCAAATTATTGATATTATAAAGATTGCGGGCTTTTCACTTATTAATATTTAACTGCTGTCATAAAGCGTTGTTCACTGACGTAGTGCCGGGCTCTCAAGCTAGGTAGGAGTCCTTTTCATGGTTAGCTCAGTAGTCCGGTGGAGGGAGTCGTACACACAACTTGAGCAGGTTCCCTCATTAAGTTCGATATTGAAGGTTAAGAGTGTGAGATCATATAAGACTTACTGGTGTCTTTCCTCTTGCGGTTCTTCGCCTTTGGCTTTTGAATAATTTAACACATGACGTGGATCCCAGAATGAATTAAATTTGTACAAGGCATTACTGTATATTGTAGCATAAACAAAAATTATGGTATAGATCATTTTTGAATGCATTCACAACTAATTAAAAAATAAATATAGAAATACAGTAAAAAATTATTGCATTCTGCCCTTAAATGTAGTTTATTTTGAAACACCCTTATATAACACCCTTCTGTATTGTTGACGTTCCTCATTACCATACAGATGGCATTTAAATTGAAATAATACTGCTCGTATTAGATAGCTAGAGTAGGCATGAACTTTGTTACAAACTTACAACATTGCCCAGTACATATCAACATCTAATATAATATGTGTGCTCTCGTAATTATATACGGCAAATTAAAAGTACCACTCAGCAAACTAAAAAAAAAACTGGTCGTCTAACTGATGGGCATCAAAATTGTGAGAACAACTGGATTAGTGCTCTGCGTTCAAAACTTGGGAGGCGTCATCTTTGTTGACATAGGTTTTGACATTATATTTGATGATTTTCCCAAAGAGATAAATTAAAGATGCTTAAAATATTAGCAATATTCAACAACCAAACCTATATTGAATATGTTCATATCTTCATACACACTGTTTGACATTGTGGAACAAGTTCTGGTAGTGATTTTTAATTGCTTTAATGTGAATAACACTAACAAATTCTCAAAAAACGTTTCATGTATGTTTTCAACATAAATATGCTGTATGATTTGTAGAAGTTTATCATAAGCTTGTTCTAGATTTCATTGGTTATTAGGCTGCCTCTATTTTTTATGCTTTCATTGCTATTTGAACAAATACAGCTCTATATATGGCACCACATATGGTTCAAGAATCATACAGATGAGGCTTTGTTCCAGGCTGTTGCTGCAGTGAAAGTAAAAACTCTTTTATTAAGGGGACTGCCCACCCAAAATTGTCATGGTGTTCCACAGGCAGTCCTCTTGCATCTAGATGAATAAAAATGCATACCAATATGTTAAATTAAATCCTAAACATATTTGCTTCTTTAAAATTTTTCAATATTTGGGCAATAACTTTTTTCCTATTGCAAAAATAGAAAACTTTTACAGAAGCAATTGTGTTTAAAATTTAATTTTACGTAATGGAATGCACCTAGTTGCAATAGGACCACCTGTGGACCACCATGACAAATTTGGTCAAGTTTTGGGTGGGAGGTCTCCTTTAAGAGTGAGAGCATGGAGACGAGAGCATGATGTCACACAAAAAGGAAGAGATAAAATAGCGAGTCTAATCAAGCCTGATACATATCATCTTGTCTATTGGTTTTTCAAATGCCTCATAACAAACAACGGAACGCCATGACGGTTTCCCCGGTCAAGCCGGTACCCATTTCAGACATTTGCTCGAGTTTTCTCATATACCAAATGGGGAAAGTCGCTGCACAGTACCGAGATTTGAACTCTCGACATCCTTCACAGAAGGGCCCATTTTTAACCACTCGGCTTTGGCGAGCAATGAAGAAATGAGCTGTTCTACATTCCTATACCTAGTGTTGCCTTGGGAAGCATTTAAAAATATTGCATCTGTTTTAATGTTTAATTTTCTACTTTTACCTATTTTAGAACATTTAAAGTTATGAAGGTTCAAGTCATATATAGTTTTTAATCATAGGAAATTTCATAACTATAGGAATGAATATCACAGATATTTTTTCTAGTAACTTATTGTCGTGTTTGATATGCAAGACTTGTATTCACTGCCATACTTTTTCATTTCATTATTTTTGATGCATAAACATGTAACTCAATCTTTGTTTTAATCTCAAACATTAATACAATCTTTGTGTTAGATAATTTTGCATCTCTTGAATGCATAAATGTGTTGCAGCCATTAATAATTTGTACGAAATAGTATTACTGAGTATCAAAACCTGTAAGAAGATTTGAGACTTGCAGAAGAAACTTGTATGAAATTATGAAATTTGAAGAAATTTCAACATCATTTTTCAATCATTGTCATGTTAATATAAATTTAACTGCAGGTTTCAGGCATGAAAGAAAATAAACTTCAACTTGTTGGCAACACTGCATCACAAAGTGCTCTGTTCATGAATGGGAGTTAGCATTGTTGCTTCTCTCAAATCTATACAATGATATGAAACTTATCCTAATACAGAAATAATCATTTTAGGTATCAGAACTTTATGCCAATTTCAAAACATTATGCCAATTAAAATATCTCAAAAACATTTAACATTCTGATTCTCCAGATACCATTCTAATGACTTGTTCCATCACTTAGAAATTAGAGTAAGTTCTCTTCCCAGTAGAAAGAAACACTCAGCTTTCTCTGCAGAAACTTGAAAGGTTGAACCCTTAGGCATTATGTGTGAAACTGAAAGGTAGACATTCAACCAATAGGCTATGGTAACCATCTTACATAATAAGATCCTTATCAGGTTTAGTTACTTATACATTTGTTTGGTGTCTGTGTCTTCCATTTCTCTGTCACAATCACGAGGATGGTTAATGAATGAGGATGTTAACTTGTATCGGTGATACAAGTTTCACCAGTACACAAGTACAAGAATATTTGGTCAATATTGAATTTAATGTCGTCAACAATTTCTATAATTTTGTTGCCACATTTTGGGGTAAATGTTGAGGATTAACCAGTAATCGATATTTTATTTTTCGGTGCTTAAACATAGTGAATTAGATTGAAATAAACAAGTTTTCTTCTATGCACTTTCCGTTGTAAGTATTTTACAAGTTATAGCTTTAAATTAGTTACCGCAACTCAACTGTTTGAAGCGGGAAGTAATTTATCGAGCGCGTCATATGGCAACACTGCAATATACGCTTGCTTCCGACGCGCTCAAATGATCGAGCCCGTTCCCGCCATCTAAGACAAAAGTTAACATACCGCTATAATTTGTTACTTTTGGGCGATAATTTCTAATTTGTTCTTAACTAAAAGATCCGAGAAGTGGGTTCAGGCACCGCAAGCTCTGCGGGGTGAGCTAATAATAAATTACAAAGTATTCAAACGTACTCTAACAGCTCAATCACACAAAAAATAAAACCTCCTGAGCTACCTCGTAAAATACTCATTTGAAACAAACGAGTATTTTACAATATAATTTTTTTTAAATACAAAAGTGTATAGAAGATAAGTAGTTTATTTCAATGTTATTACCATGATTCAAACAAAAAAAATTAGAAAATCGATTAGTAGTTGTTTATTCGATCGTATTCGTTATCAAAGACAAAACTAAACCTACCGCTATAACTTGTAAAATACTCATTTATGATGGAAAGTGCATAGGAGAAACCTTGTTTATTTTGATCTAATTAACTGTGTTTAAGCATTGATAAGTAGAAAATCAGTTACTGGTTAATCCTCAACATTTACTCATATTGGTAATAGGGTACAATTGAAGACGTTTTACAGAAATGACATTATGCTCACAAATGCTTAATTTTCGAGTTATTTAACTTTGAAGTTACATAAACGGCGTTCATAGGTAATTCTGAAGGATTATTATTATATAGGACGTTTCACCACCGAAGACGCTACGAAGACGTTTCATCGGTGACTTCGGTACTTCCTAGTTCGTCATTTCTGTACATAAAGCAAATATCATTCCTATCATTGCCACATAGTTGTAGTTTTAAGGTATGTTACGTTTTACTTTAGTACTGGCATGGTGTGTATAGTTCAGCTTGCTTGGGCCAGGAAAAAATACCATCACAACGCGCTGCCTTGCAAGTTAGCTCCTTACATAAGCTATAAAGGTTTGAATATTTTCTATCTAGTTTGCAGGTCCGGTCAGGGTTGAATTTTACTTGTGGTAGCTGGTACCCCCATGCGGGGGTTCCAGCTACCCTCCCACACTTGGCCGAGCGACTTACCCATGCTGGAACCCCCAGTAATTCTGAAGGATATGAGAGTAATCAATTTCCCACTTTTCGTTTCTTACACTTCATTAAATCAAAATAAACAAGTTTTCTTCTATGCACTTTCCGTTGTAAATAAGTATTTTACAAATTAAAGCACTCGAATACACAGCTACTCATCGATTTTCAAATTTTTGTTGCTTGAATCATGGTAATAACATTGAAATAAACAAATTTTCTTTTATACACTGTTTTTGTCAAATGAATATTTAACAAGGTATAGCGGTAGGTTAAATTTCATCTTTGCTGACGAGCGTTTTGAAAGTGAGACTCTGCCATATTGCGCGATCGATAAATTTCTTTCCGCTTCAAACCTTGGAGTTGCGGTAAGTCATTTACCACTATAACTAATGAATAACTAAGAAAATACTCATTTTAGATGGTAAGTGCATAGAAGAAAACTTGTTTATTTTGATTAAATTAACGGTCAATGTGAAGCGTGATATGATCAGAGGAAACGGGATTTGTATTCCCAAGAATCACTAAAGGAACTTGTTTAAGAACGTTTTAAAAGAATGACATTCTGCTCGCTGATGCATTATTTTAGAATTATTCAGCTTTAAATTTATAGGTGAAATTGCTTTCCCGCGCAAAATGTGGTACACAGATTACAACCAGGTTGGGTCGGGAAAGGCTAAGTTTGGATTATGAGGTGTCAAAGTTTCTGCCAGAACATTGTAGAAATGAAAGAATGATAGAATAATAAATAATATTGTTATCAGTCAATAACACAAAAAAGTTAACGTACTATTTTTTGTACTTGGTGCTTTTGACGTTTTTTTTTAGTTTTCACTATTACGTTGTCACCTTTACATACAGTCAGCTCATAGATGGCGCCATCCTGTACCATCACCTTTACAGTCAGCTAATAGATGGCGCTACTCTGTACGGTCACCGCCATCATGGAGCAGATGTAAACACGATTGTTGACGTAGGTTGCTTTCAACCTTTATTTATAATTTTCATAAGAAGAACTGTGGCTTCCCCTCACAACCCAACCTCTTTGCGTTTGTAATAGGGGGTTAGCTTCCGTTATTAATTTAATTAGCTTCCGTTATTAATTAAATTCCGCTTTGCGTGCCGGCTTCTTTGGCACGCAAAAGCCAACTTCAAAGTTGAATAATTCTAAAAAACCACATTAGCAAGCAAAATGTCATTCCTATAAAACATTCTTAAGGGTTTCTTTAGTGATTCTTGGAAATAAAATTCCCATTTCCTTTAATCACATCACGCTTCACATTGACCAAATTAACTATGTTTAGGCCTTGAAATTTGCAAAATCAATTACTGTCATATCCTTCAGATTTACCAAAAACACCAATGGGTAAGGTAGTTATAAATCAAAGAAATAAATATAAATTATAAGAAAAAAGTAAAAATCAAAAGATGGCAAATAATCACAGGAAGAAAAGCCAGAAATTAAAAAAGAAAAAGATAAAAATTACAGGAAGAAAAGTTATAGAAAATGAAAGGTCAAGGTACAAATCACAAACAATTAGGTGAAAGGTAAAAATATTTGCTGGAAGTGCAACAATTATGCTCTAGCTAAAAATCTGGGTAAATCTGAAGGAGATGACAGTTGTCGATTTTGTAAATTTCGATGCCTTAGCATAGTTAATTAGATCGAAATAAACAAGTTTTCTTCTATGCACTTTTTGTCTCAAATGAGTATTTTATTAGTTATAGCGGTAAATGACTTACCGCAACTCCAGTCTTTGAAGCGGAAAGAAATTCTTTGATCGAGTTGTATGGCAATACTGCAATGGCGTCTCGCTTCCAGCGCTCTGTCTTGAAAGACGAAACCAAACCTACCGCTATACCTCGTTAAATACTCATTTGACGAAAAAAGTGTATAGAATAAAAGTTGTTTATTTCGATGTTATTACCATGTTTCAAGCAACAAAAATTCGAAAATCGATGAGTAGCTGTTTATTCGAGCGCATTCGTCATCAATAACGAAACTAAACTTACCGCTATAAATCGTAAAATACTCATTTGAGACGAAAAAAGAATAGAAGAAAACTTGTTTATTTTGATTCCAATAATTAGGTTCAGGCACCAAAAAGTGGAAAATCGACAACTGTCATCTCCTTCAGATTTACCAAAATCTGAGAGTAATAAACTAACCATGCAACTATAACTCAACTCAACCATGAATCAACTTAACCTCAAATCAGTTTAACTCACTTCAACCATGAAGCACTATCTTCAATTCTAAAATGATACTTTTAAGTTTCATAATACTGTAATAATTACAATGATCATCATTTAAATAGCTCAAGATTTTTGAAAGTAAACCGTCAAAGAAAACTTATATGCACTAAGACAAATAATTTTTCAAAAAAGTAACTTGGTTAGTAAAAATCAGCCTAAGGCAAATACCACCACACTAATACTCGATTGAAATACCATGAACACTTAAAAATACACTGGTGGACTTGTACATTTTTTCAAGTAATTCCATAATAATTCAAAAACAAGGTACTCACTTGATATGTTAAAAACTTGTTCAATCCAACATAATAAACCGCCAATCTACTCAACCCTAACTCTGATTTATTTCTCTTGTTTGTAAACATTGACACGAAAATGCCATCTAGCGATTAGAACTGTCACTACCTAGCAATAAGAGTTACGATCGGCTGTCCAACCGTTAGTTGTATCATTTATTGGAAATTATGAGATCATTGTTAGAACGTTATTCGTTGAACAATATGGTTATTTACTACGAAACAGGGAGTAATGTTTCAAAAGTCTCTATTACTGATGATGGGCCAACACTCTATGCGTATTAATAGTGTTGTTTCTATACCAAATGCTATAACGGTTGGCAAAAAAATAAAAAATAGTTAAATTCTTATCAAGTTGATACATGAAATGCATAACACTGGATTTTAAAATGTTTTCACATGAAAATCCTTAATTGGTAAAAGCATATCGGTATTATTATAGCGTATCAATATCCTCGTATGGTTTGTCTATTAGTACGCCTCGTATGGCTTGTCTATCAATTAAGGACCTCTATATCATG
The DNA here is from genome assembly GCA_030386875.1 of Morinoia aosen. Lineage (NCBI taxonomy): Eukaryota > Metazoa > Arthropoda > Malacostraca > Amphipoda > Talitridae > Morinoia > Morinoia aosen. The sequence goes on from CM059558.1 coordinate 25,409,235, forward strand.
AATTTTTTAAAATCCAAAGTGTTGTTTTGAATTTATTTTTTAGAATTTTTTGGAAATAAGCTGTTTTTTCGTTCTTTTTTCTTGAAAAAAACGTTTAAGAGAAAAATTGTGCAAATAAGCTCTTGGAGGCTTCCTGGTCTTAAGTAGAAAGGAGAGAACTAAAAATACAGTATAAAACATTAACTCAAATTAAAAATTTCTCGCAAAACAGTAAAATAGAACGTTTCGAGCATTTATTCATCTTCAGCAAATGGACACATGTAAGATCTTGCGAACTTCTCTCGATGGGGAACTAATTGAGTTTGAATTTTAAAGGTTGAAGATCGAGGAATTTAGTAATTACACAAGTGGATGTTCTTTTCTAAGGGGAGGTCACCATTTGCCGTCGAACGGCAACACTTAATTGATGACTAAATGACGTAATCTGACTCAGAAGGGGTTTATGTGTGGGTAATTCGAGTTGCCTTACTGGCACCTAATTTTCACTTGCACTATTGACCTCTGCAGGATAATGAAGGAACTGTATACTCTCGCCTTCTTTATTTTGTTGACTCTGAGTGCCGTGACTACGGCAGCAGTGTGGAGATCCACTTCTTGAGGAAGGAGATCCGGGTCCAGTGAGTAGCCGCACTTCAGCAGGTACCGCGGCTCGAGGGAATCCGGGGAGGATCCCGGCGAGAGTGGATTTGTTAGTGTAATATTCCGCAGGTGCGGTAACAGTTTTGGTTATATGAGTATCCCGAAGGAGGTAGTTATTTTCTGCTAGTGCCTTGTGGCTTGAGTGGTTGATTGGTAGCCGTGTGGCTTAGTTGGGTTGATAGCCGTGTGGCGAATAGAGTTTTGAGGGATGTTGATTGAATGTTGGAGGTGATTGTTTGTGTGTCGGCTTCCCAGGATCTTCTGTACGGGAGATTAGCTTGGCTTAATTGTTCAAGCATGATAACACAAGGAGAGACAGTCGCTACGCAAGCCAGGCTGCGAGCTTTACTGCTGAATTACAGGATTGCCTCAAATGGAGGATTATATGCGGGTGCCTCGGCCCAATTCTGGCGCCTGAACAAGGGCGAGGCAGTCGCAACAATAAGTACTCGTATGGACAATCATGAATCTCCCTACATGCCATTATTCCATCAAACTAGTATTCTCCGGGTACTATTGACCGTAACGCGTCGTGTACGACCATCTCCGAATTGGAGTGCAAGGTTAATACATGAGATAAGAATATTACTGGGTAGGCAATGTAAGGTAGTTTGTCTTGATTAATATTTACAATGAGTGTCTTAAAAATTGGCAGTGTTTAATTCGAACGTTTACGCTAAGCCGCAGTCGAGGGCTGACTGTACTGATCCTAACTAAGGCTAGAATTATCATAAAGATTACTTGACTTAAGCTAGGAATTGTGCCAGAGAGGGCACGTACAGTCTAATTATTGTTATTATTTATTATTATATGAGAAATCCCTGGTCTCCCTGGCTTGAACGTGAAAGGTGTCCTACGAGAGGAGAGAGGAAGGTACCATTTGGAAAAGGGGTAGAGGGAACGCGGAATCCATGCACAAAGTGCACAGAATCGGTAGTTAAGAAGGGAGTTCAGAGCACAGGAAGGATTTAGAAAACATTGATCATGAGGATGCATATCAGAATAGTATTAGGGCATCCTATGGGCTACAATGAACAACAACCACAGGAGGTAGCTGACATTGACATGAGGTCTAATAAACAGGTAGCTACAGTTGAGGGCGACCAATTACTGGTTAAACTAAATTTAACCCCCAAATCAGATGTTTGGATGATTTCTGGATTAGAATTTCCAGGAGTTGGGAATTTAGAATATTCGGAGACTTCCAGAGGTAAGCATAATTACCCTAATTTAGCTAAATCAGGTAACGACTAATTATTAACATTTTTAAACACAAATTGACCTAACCAAAATCAATAGTAAGAGTGGTACTAAAGTGATTATGATAGTAATTCTGGCTACCGTCACTACACATTGTTACACGCAATCAGACAGTGGGACAGTGTTGATCAGAAAAATGATTATTTGAAGTGAGTAACTACCGAAGATACAATCTCTATTGGTGTAAATACCCTATCATAGCTTTATTTCCCAAGATATGAAATTTAAACATTGACTAACAATTCAAGGGAATACCAACAATTATTTGAATCTGACTTAATAAGAATACAAAAATTGAGAACACACTTAATTAAAACTGGAACACACAAAAGATGGCGAAACACTAATGAGACTGTAGTGATCGCCCTCAGCCGTACTTCAGCCTAATTTCATAAAATATTAAAAAACTAAAATCCTAAAATTAAATTATACAAATGTAGTTATTTTTACAATTTTACAAGACCAAATTAATTCGATTAAACTCAAAATTGTACCAAAACTGTGTTTTCGAAAATATTTGCCGATCACGTTTCCGTCAGTCACTTCCGTTGGAAACATTCGCGCAGAACCATTTGGCAAGCTCGATAGCCATTTTCCAGGCAGACTGCTCATTTCACGTTGTGTGTTCTTCAGATATTAGTCCTTGGGCCCCAGAGGGGCAATTGATCGACGGGACCACACATTCAAGCACTCACAAACACGTATGAAACCAAACCCTAACCTCTTAATTTAAGGAGCTTACCTCCTCCGAGTTCTCCTCCAAGTGTTCCCTCCAAGCTTCTCCTCATATTCAAAGTTCGCTATACTGGAAGGCCTGCATCCCTGCAGCTAAGCCGCTTGAAACTCTAGTTGTGACTACCTTTGGGTCGAGAGTCCCTTCCTACCGAGTTTTCCCAACCGGTAGCTATCCCCATCCTCATCACTAAATTCACCACTCACTTAGTTTCGGAACCTCCCACACTTACACATCATCGACTTCACACTTCAGCTCGCGCTTCACAAGCCTGAGCTGAACGAATCGTCTGAAGTTATTCAACCTCCTTGGACTCTCCCCAAGAAGTCTCGCGAACAAGAGTCAAGCCTCGCTCTTCGGAGTGCAACCTTCTCCTCAATAAATTCCCATACCGGCGAGTAAAACTATTCTCTCATTTTCCTCCGGTGTTGGCTTGTGGTAGTTTTTGTTGTTGATTGTAGACGCTTGAAATATTGCGTCCGAATACCGCCTAACTCTTTCTGAGTCAGAGGCCTTAAATCATTCAATTAGCAATTAAGTGTGCTTGAAAAAGCACTGGTGACCTTCGGCATCGTAAAAGAACATTCTCTTTTGAAAACGATAAATTCCTCAATAATCAACATTTAAAAAAATCAAATTCAATTAGTCCCCCATAAGGGAGAACTTTACACTGGTGACCAGAATTCATACCAGAGTTGATAAATAATCCAACAACTGGATTGCCGCAGCCATCATTTGGAGGTTTTTGAGCGCATGTCGAGGCTGTTGCAGCTGTTGCATGTTGAACTTTGGAGGAGGTAGTGTTCCTTTCCATCCTTTTCCTCTAATTCTCAGTAATCAAACATAGTTTTTCCTCTCTAAACTCTTCCCTAATAATAAGTTATTGCTACTGCAGCCTATTCTAACAAATTCTTCATGTTTTTTTCCATTGCTACTGAAGCCACCTTTTACAAAACTCTTCATGTATTTCCATTGCTACTGAAGCTCCTCACTAATTAACCTTCGCAATTTCCATTGCTACTGCAGCACCATTGCTACTGAAGCACAAAAGTAAACAAAATGTCTGTGTGTGAAACACTACCTTGCCATCCTGAGCAACTTACGGATATAAAAGAACGGCCGTCTGCAGACCGGTTGTCCTTTAATAGTTATCCGTATCCCATATGGATACGGAATGCTCAGCGCAAATATTTCACCTTCACTTGACTAAGTCTTTCCTCATATCCCAATTTTTGTATGGCTGCCTGGCCGGTGTGCTGTAGCCTTGGGGACGCCTGAGGAGCACGCACGTTGACTAGGGTGGTTGTGCAAACGACTCACGTCGCACAATTGCCGTTGTAACCGGCATATGTGTTTTGGGAAGGAAGGAACTGATTTTTTTTTGTACTATGGCATACTATAAAAACCTAGACTGCGACTTCGCATCAGGTCAACACCTGTCGAGCCAACGAATTCGTACGTCTTAGTTCGCTTTGAATATTCTAAAGTGATGGAAGTCGACCAATTCTAGATTCCACGTTACACCGTTCAAAGAACGCAGTCGGAGTCGGGAATTCGGGCGCCTCCATTTCGGCGGATACTCTGGCAACGTATGTCCAGTGATGCTAACCTCACAGATTTTTTATGGTCCCAGTTCGGGATCCGAGCTGAAACTTTCATAGTTCCAGAGTTAACCTTCCACTCTTTTCATCTATTTTCCTCTGTCAATCTTTCTTTTGGGAACTTCCCTTAGTAACTCCCTCGAGCATCTTACAAGTAACAGCTTCAGTGTTACCAGACCTTTCGGTCTACATGCGTTGGGGAGTAGCTGTAGTGATCGCCCTCAGCCGTACTTCAGCCTAATTTCATAAAATATTAAAAAACTAAAATCCTAAAATTAAATTATACAAATGTAGTTATTTTTACAATTTTACAAGACCAAATTAATTCGATTAAACTCAAAATTGTACCAAAACTGTGTTTTCGAAAATATTTGCCGATCACGTTTCCGTCAGTCACTTCCGTTGGAAACATTCGCGCAGAACCATTTGGCAAGCTCGATAGCCATTTTCCAGGCAGACTGCTCATTTCACGTTGTGTGTTCTTCAGATATTAGTCCTTGGGCCCCAGAGGGGCAATTGATCGACGGGACCACACATTCAAGCACTCACAAACACGTATGAAACCAAACCCTAACCTCTTAATTTAAGGAGCTTACCTCCTCCGAGTTCTCCTCCAAGTGTTCCCTCCAAGCTTCTCCTCATATTCAAAGTTCGCTATACTGGAAGGCCTGCATCCCTGCAGCTAAGCCGCTTGAACCTCTAGTTGTGACTACCTTTGGGTCGAGAGTCCCTTCCTACCGAGTTTTCCCAACCGGTAGCTATCCCCATCCTCATCACTAAATTCACCACTCACTTAGTTTCGGAACCTCCCACACTTACACATCATCGACTTCACACTTCAGCTCGCGCTTCACAAGCCTGAGCTGAACGAATCGTCTGAAGTTATTCAACCTCCTTGGACTCTCCCCAAGAAGTCTCGCGAACAAGAGTCAAGCCTCGCTCTTCGGAGTGCAACCTTCTCCTCAATAAATTCCCATACCGGCGAGTAAAACTATTCTCTCATTTTCCTCCGGTGTTGGCTTGTGGTAGTTTTTGTTGTTGATTGTAGACGCTTGAAATATTGCGTCCGAATACCGCCTAACTCCTTCTGAGTCAGAGGCCTTAAATCATTCAATTAGCAATTAAGTGTGCTTGAAAAAGCACTGGTGACCTTCGGCATTGTAAAAGAACATTCTCTTTTGAAAACGATAAATTCCTCAATAATCAACATTTAAAAAAATCAAATTCAATTAGTCCCCCATAAGGGAGAAGTTTACAAGACCTTGGCGATCAATAGATTATTCCAATTCAATTGATTAGAGGCTTGAACACATCAGCAACCTTTGCCTGGACAAACTAAGGTGGCATACACAGTGACAACTGAGCCTAAGGTCTCACTTAATTAATCTATTATGGTAAAAATCTACAGCATTTGCTAAATGCAAATGAACTAGAAAACACATGTTCCCAGTTTTTCCTAACTGAAATAATCAATGTACAATGACTATTAATTAAATTTACTAACTATCTAATCTTCAGAACTAAAAATTATTTGTGTTTTTCTAATTGATTATCTACCTAATTTAATTTAGAAATACAGTTGTGGCAATAATTGGTAATTGATGCAGGACTAGATGCATTCAGAAGGATAAATCTGTGACTAAAATGATAATTGGTGCCAGCCTAACTTGATGAAAAAATAAACACATATTGAAATATTGGCCAAAAAAAATATTTTAGACAAAAAGGGGAAATTCTAACTTGATAAACAAATAGCACCATATTGAAGTATTGGGATAAGAAAAATATTTAAAAACAAAAGGGGAAATTTATAACTTGATAAAAAATAACACCATATTGAAGTATTGGAATAAGAGAAATATTTTAAAACAAAAGGGGAAATTTATAACTTGATAAAAAATAACACCATATTGAATTTTGGCATGATAAATCATTTTTGATACAAAAGGGGAAATCCTAAGCTTGATAGAAATAACATCACATTGAAATGTTGACATAAAAATTATTTTAAGAAAAAGGAGAAATTTTAGCCTGAATAAAAATAACATCATATTGAAATGTTGAAATAAAAATTATTTTAAAACAAAAGGGGGAATTTTAGCTTGAATAAAAATAACATCATATTGGAAGGTTGACATAAGAATTATTTTAAAACAAAAGGGAAAATTTTAGCTTGAATGAAAATATCATATTGAAATGTTGCATAAAATTATTTTAAAACAAAAGTGGAAATTTTAGCTTGGATAAAAATAACATCATGTTGAAATGTTGACATAAAAATTATTTTAAAAACAAAAGGGGAAAACTCCCTAAAAATGGCTTTACATTAAATAGTGAATTGGCAATTTCATCATCTGAAAATACTGACAGCAACTAGTTAGCTACTACTCATGCTGAAGAGAATAATTCTCCTGGTTAGTCCAACCAGTTGCTTCTAGTTAAATTCTGCGGATACTTCTAAGAATTGCTTCTTGGAAGAACTAGGTTCAGAATCTCTGTAAGCCAAGCGATAACTGTTTGCTAAAAACTTTTTAAATGGGCATACAACAATGCACAAGGGAAAATTTGGTCAATTCTACTCTATACATACACGATAATATTATTGACAATTTTACATATAATGCCTAAATATAATTACCCGTAGATCAACACACACAAAACTTTAATTCTCACCAGAGAAAAACCGAGCTCTAGGCACTGAGAATGATTTCCAACAAGTAACGCTTGTGCGGGTTGCGATGTTGCCGACACGGCGTCATGGAAGGTTTCGTTACGATTGAAAAGTGATTTCTTAGAGACTGAATTTTTGATACACATTTGTTACTAAAAATGATAGAAGTTAGTGAATTACGTGACGAATTTTTATGCTAATGGTTGAATTTATTTTACTGAATTTTTAGATGCTCAGGCTGAGAATTTACGAAATATCGACTGAGTTGCGGGATGAGGTTTCACTACACATGCTTCTCGGTAGGACATGCTTCTTACCGAGATACAGGCTTCCCTAATTTACAAATTTTGTTGTGCGCGATGTGCATCTGAGTATGTCGGATTGACTTCGCGTCTTTAGGCTGTAGGGTGGCTGAGCATCGAGGTAGAAGTTACCGCACAGAAAATACTTTATCTAGCCCTTCCCATTCAGCTATTAGAGATCATTCTGAGTAGTGTAATACTCCGTTTGAGATAAGTAATTTCAAAATTCCTACAAAATCGAAATTACCCTCCGATTTAAGGATTTTAGAGTCCCTGTTCATTTCACGAAATAAGCTGATTTTAAACAACCAACTTAGTTCTTTTCCATTGTCCATAGTTAACAAGTAGTTTTAAGGTTAGTTATTTCAACTTATCCACTTTCTAATTTATTTCAACTTTCTTATTCATGTCATGTCTTTTCAGGCAAATTTCATTTGCTGAAGACGAGCGAATGCTCAAAATGTTCAATATTACTGTTTTACTTGCAATTTTTAATTCGAATAATTGTTTTATACAGTATTTTTAGCTCCATTCTTTTTACTAGAGAAAAATTGTTTCTGTTAGTCCCCATTTACATTGATAAATGGGAAAAATTAGCTTAGACTTCTGCAATATTGAGGAACAATTCTGAAAGTAAAAATTGGGGGATGTAATTGATTTTACACCAAAGACTAAAAAGTCGATGGCGGTAGACATTTTAAATTATTTTTAAGGGCTGATGTATCAACTAGGACCAGGTAAATAGCTCGGAGAAATCATTATATCACACCACGCATTCATTATATTTCCTATATAAATGATACTGGTGGAGAATTGAAAACCTGTTGTGGCTGGAAAATTCTTAAATAATTACTGGGAGTTTTGATTTAATCAACAAGTACCGTTGTGACTCAAACTCTACCTTTTGTGTGTGATAAATTTCAATCATTTAAGAATGCACAATGAATCTCAATCTCAAATTCCTCTTCCCATTTTCGATGGCTGAAGACTTCGTGCTTTCCATTCCTCTGCTAACTCTCGTCCCGATAAGTGCAAATGTTCCATCACCCCTTTCTCACAAGATCATCTGAGCTTTGGGTCCTCCTTGACAAGTTCTATATTGTGTCAAAATAAACGGATACTCAAAAAACTTTCACACAACCCTTTCTCGAAAATGGGTCAGTAGTAATGTGAACTAGAGAGCGAGTTCAATCAAACAATATTTAAGCCCTCCAAAGTCCTAACTCCGAATGCCTAAATAATGCTGCCCTAATACATCCTCTAGCGTCTGAAACGAGAAATTGTCACACGAGGTTAGCAAAAATGTCATACGACACTAATAGAAACATTCAAGCAAACATTTTTAATGTTGAGTCCGTATTTCAATACCGTTTTTGGTAGATAGATGGGCTGGACTTACACTCTGATACTAATTGTACAAAAAGAGTTTATTTTCATATACAGTTGATACAATAATCAAACTGCTCTTTTAAAATATTTCAACATAAAGATCCTTAGTTGGTAAACGTACATGGGTATCATAACAATCCATATCAGTATTTATACAAAATATTGAGAGAAAAACACGATAATGTATTCATATGGTCAAGGTATTCTAAGTTAGATAATGGCTAAAAAATACAATAATAAAATACTAAGACAGTGACACTTTGATAAGAAGCTCTTTTGACAGTCTTCAATTAAATTGTGCAAATGAGTGTAGGCTTTTGTGATATCCGGGAATGATGTTGAGAGTATCATGGAGGAAGTATATACATTTTCTGAATTCAAAATTGGAAGGTTGAAATGTGAAAAATTTGAAACTATTTTTCGTGCACACGAATCAAAATAGTACCAGGTTACACCTCATCAATTTGTCCCAACAATGGTCTATGAATAATTCTTGACTTAGATGTCCTTAATTTGTGCTATAATCATCAGTGGTATTATAGAAGCCACGTGTTGAATACAATATTGAAGAAGAACATAGAATGGTCCTCTTGGTTGGTTCTCACTATATTTAAAAGCTTGTAAATGCTGCGCACAAGCGAGGCGCAGTGAATATTGGTAAAAACGCTCTAGGGAGGAGAGGCAAGTCTATTTCTATAGGCAGCAACAAATTTGCTTGACGATTTTTCGTTCGTAACAAATACTGAGATATGGAGAATGGAAATGAAATAATCCCAGCGCGTCTCTCATACAAAATTGATAATTGAATTTTGTTGATGAAATATTTGCATACACAGACGCATGTGTTTGACGAAAGCAGTACATATAAGAAAGTGACGTGTAATTGGCAAACGTATCAATTAAATTGTTCTTTTATTTAGCATGAAAAGGAAATTTCCATGAGGAATGCTCATATGAATACTCTTTGCTTTTGAATACATGCATATGCGTATAATTTTAATTTTTTCCCACGAAACATGCCTACAAACGCAAAAATGAGCTAGTTTCTAATTTTCTAACAGAAATATCCGAAAAATCAAGTTACAGTCTAAGGACAAAAAAATATTTTGGGCTACGCATTTTTTCGGTATTCTCGGTAATAACTCAAACATTAGTACATGAGATGGAATAAAACACGGTGATAGATTGGTGTCACTTAAAAGTGACATATGGCTACGAAACTTCTACACATACATTACAGATGAACCTAATCGTGGTTTCAAAATCGACTGCACCACACAGGCTAAGGAAGGGTGATGGTCTTTGCTGTAGGACTACTAACGAATACGATGTGGAGATGCGAAACACTTCAATGCTATCAAAGTAAACGCCATTTTATGGGTGAATAAAAAAATTGACTAACTCAGGTATCCCAGCTTCACAGAGTTTAAAATGCTGGCATCAGACTAGCAGTGAACAGATTTAGGCGTTTGAGTATTTTAAACTTGTAATCTTTCGGTGACGTTTTCAGTTTCCCACGTTTGCGCTTCATGTTTGGTGCAGAGGTATTTCATTTTTTACAGAAATCCTCAAGTGAGATATACCGAAGGACGGCCATCTTTTTAGATAAATCGTCTCTCCAAGTAGTTGAGCGAGTTGCGTGTGACATGCCTTTCCAATCTATTTCAGAACTGAGAAAGTAACCTACCAGTTTTTGTTGGATTATTCCTTTTTAGTATAGTAACACATTCAAGAGGCGTTGCACTGATAAAGTTTAACTCACATTGCTTATAAATTTCTGTGTGTTAATAGATTTTATTTTCAATTTTGCGTGACGTGCTGTTTTTTAATTTTGAAAAATCAATGATAAATTAATTTTTCCTGTGGGGCACGAGGTTAATTCGTTAGAATTTCTGTACTCCTCTCATAGTTATACTCACAAGTTCATCTAATTTTTCATCGTAAGAACCTAAGTATTTGTTGACAAGTTTATTAAAGCCGATTTTTACATCAGAAACTTATTGTGGATATTAGAATTTCGAATATTAAGTTTTAAAATCGTGGAGAAGTAGTTCATCAAATTTGTTATCCTTATAGCTTCTCAAATGTAGCAAGTTTGACAGTGGAATATTTGCTTTCTGTGATGACCGTGATTATTTCGGGGTGAGTGCAGCAATGGAAATAAGAGAGGATGAGAGTAGGCTTCTGCAGGTTAGCACTAGAGGATCAAGGCACAGGTAGCAGTCTTAACGAGTATCTGCGCACCTTCACACATGAGGCCATTTTACATTGACGATGTCTTAGCGCTCCACACCGTCGCTTTATCCATGTACTGCAAATTATTCTGACAGTATTGCGTCGAAGGGGGAAGGAGCGTCGAATTGAGCGGCAATGTAAAAGCAAGCCGGTGTGCTTTGACGCTCAATCTTCTCGTGGGAGGTTCTGTAGAAAGTTCACCGTCGCTCCACACCGTCGCTCCATACCGCTGGTGTAAAATGAGCTTACACGCCAGAGTCGGTTAGTTTTGTTTGTTATATTGCATAAAAGTGCTACATTTAGAAACTTTTTCCTCTCCCACCAGTCAGTTGGATAGAGAGCACATTCATGGATACACAATTTGAGTTTTGTGTGCCATAATGTTGTCTTTCACTTACTTTTCGAAGAGTTTAAAGTGCCATTTCTGTGTAGAGTCCGTGTGTCATAGCATCAATGCGAGAAAAAGAAACAATATATAGTTTCTAACCTCTATCATTCATACGTTTCCTCTACGTGTAGTTGTTCATTTGCACCAACAAGCGCCGAAAAATGCCCACTTGTCAATGGATTGATGCCTATAAATATTTCCTGCTGATCATCGTTAGATATGAAATTACAGTCGTTGCTTTCAAATCTGTATCATATTGTCTGCAAACCCTATGCACTCTTGGGTCCAGGATTCATAAAAATAGAAGATACTCACGCGTAGTACCCACTGTACTGTAGAAAAGGCTCACTCGTACAGTACCCACTAGGTATATTGTAGAAGAGACCCACTCGTACAGTGTGTCGGTCACGAAGTACTTCATGAGAAAATAAAGGACTAGGAAACGAATGATAAGGCATTTTTAACGATAAATTTAAGCCCACTACAGACTCATGAGACGAGTGTTACTGATTCTGTGGTGAGTAGCAAATGCTACTACTTTACGGCAACATCTACTGTATACCTCAACTCCTGGTACAAGCCTGAATAGAAAGGGGATTCTGAGGTGAGCAGCTAAGGCTAACACTATTTGGGCAGGATCTATAACTCAACTCGTGGTACAAGCCTGAATAGAATGGGATTCTGTGGTGAGTAGCTAAGGCTACCAATATGCTGGCACGATCCATGCCTGAATTCCTCGTACAACCCAGAATAAAAGGCTCTGAAAAAAGATTTTCTATATGGGCAGAACATACCAATATCTGAGATTTCCTGCTGTCTTTTCGGTTATGTTAAAGATTTTTTTCTTTGTAGAGGGCTCGACTGGAGTCTTAAATTCCCTTGGAATTCCACTAAAAATTTTTTCCTATAATAAAATCCCCGTCAGGACTCAGCTGTTGTGTCAGGGAGTTTTTGATCATTTTAAACGAAAACTTTCGCATAAAAATGAACTATTGCACTTCCCATGAACTTGTTACGAATGAAATTTGACGAAATGAAAATTAAACAATCGAGAAAGAAACCATAATGGGGTTCAATATAGGCATCAGATACCTACGACCATCTTCTAAGACTGTGATTCTAAAATATGCTGAAAATCATTAATCATTGTCGCAAAGACAATTGAATGTAAGACTTGGAAAGAATTACACTTAACAGGCAAAGAAACATTGAATTTACACATTGACTTTGATATGCATGTGGTCATAATACAATAATCGAATCTGCTCACGTGACGGCAAAATGTAAAGGCCCTCTCTATTAATCCAGTTAACTCATAGAGAACAAATAAAATTAAGTTCCAGTATAATGATATGACATTATAAAAATTTTCTCACAGCACCAGACGGGCAGCCGATACATTGGAAAATTGCATATTGGCGAGAGGAAATGCTCCTCATGCAGTCAATGTCCTGGCATGCCATGCAAATAATAGACGCCTTCAAATTATAGACGCTCGAGTCACGCATCGCCACAACGGTCATCTGGAATAACTGTGTCTCATAAAAAAATATTAGCGTTGTCTTTGTTGGTTTTATATCAATTGGAGAAACATGATCTAAGTACAGTGTGTAGATGCATAATTAATCAGTGTTGACAACCACATGCTGTTGAGCGATTTTTTCATAATGAACAAAATCTTCTCTAAAACAGAACATAATCTTCTGTGGGATGATATGGTGGCAATACTAAAGTAATGACTGATCGTAAAATACAGCATGCTATGTTCGTGAATTTGATCGTTAGCAAGTGTATGACAAGAGGCTTAATAATTAAGAAATTCGGCTATTGATGTTAAAACTGACGCACGAGTTAAAATTTCGGGTTCCCACTGCAGAACAGGATTATTAATCGTGTCCAAAAATGCGTCTTTGGCTGGAGCAGTTCTCTTTTATGTGAACAGTCTAGAACGAACCGGCGCATAATTACATCACGGGTAATTTTAGAGCTCGGTATCGCCCGCTGAAATTTTAGCCAAAGGTATCAAGCCCAAGGCTGCCTTCCCATTGTGTTATTATCGAGCTTGGGAAAGGCCTTGCGAGCCCTGTTCCTTACGAACAAAAACGCTCGGAAGTCGATGTGACTGCACACTAAACTCAGGGCAGGAGCAGTCCCAAATTTGATGGTTCTCGAGGTTCATTTCCTCAGATCAAAAGACAATGGCGGCACCCGAATCTGCGAGATTTGCCGCAGTTCCGAATCTTCCAAGGGAGTGGAGCAAAGTTAGCAACAGATGTCCTAATGATAGGAAACATGTCTCAATTGCACTCTCAGGGTGTTAGAATATGCACCACATCCTCTTGAATACGTGGTACTTGAAGGTCAAGCGGCTAGTTTGACATTAGTTTGTCATTCACAAGCTGTTTGATGGCTCCACAGTAGTGTGGGGACGTGTGATCATGCTCTTGCTCAGCTCACATTTGTTATGGGGCTCATGCTCAGCTCCCAGTCGTTATAAGACTCATGCTCTTACTCACAGTTATGAGGCTCATGCTCATGCTCATACTCACAGTTAAGAGGCTCATGCTCATACTCATAGATATATGAGGCTCATGCTCAAACACAGTTATGAGGCTCGTGCTCATACTCACAGTTATGAGGCTCATGCTCATACTCACAGTTATGAGGCTCATGCTCATACTCACAGTTATGAGGCTCATGCTCATACTCACAGTTAAGAGGCTCATGCTCATACTCACAGTTGTTGTGAGGCTCATGCTCATGCACGTATGCTCATGAGACTCCTACCATGGCACACCTACCATCCTTAGCAGTCTTAGGATTGAATTATTGTATTATTTTAAGTCATCGCAGTAGACAGCAGCGTAAGTTATTACGAGTCTACTAATACTTATTTTTCATAAATATTTGATATTTCCACGGTTAATCGTGGCTTGAAACTTATAAATCTCGCACGCAACATGGCCGAGTCGACTGAGAACTTGTCTCGTCAGGTATTCGCAACGACGTCTTGAAAACGTTTCGATGATATTACCCCTGAAGCAATACGCCTCAGGGGTCTTCCGTTGAGTTTAGATTCAACGATCCAATGCATAGCAGTGGGATCCGCGAGATCCTTAGAGCAAATAAATTCGGAAGCCTTTTTTCTCATAAATTTTCCAGTGATTCAAGACAAACGTAATGATAAAATCCCAGAGCTTCTGAGAAGTACCATGAACATCTTCAGACACAGTATTTGAAAATATTACAGATGGTATTTCTCATGACTAAAGAATGCGTCCTCGACGGCTAGAAGCCCTATTCTAACTAGCTCATCTATGAGTAAGTTCTAGTCCGGGTCATTTTGAAACATTTTTATCTCGTGACGTATCGAACATTTATAGCACATTGCACTTCTGCAGGCAACTGTGTCAGGGTCAGCAAGCATCAATTTTCAAAACAAAAACGTCCGATGCTTAGCACAATATTTTAATTAAAATCTATAAAATATAACACAAAACAGCTTGGTGCTGCTAGAGCGTGAGGTCTCCCACTCTACAGGATGATATCTGTCTCTAGCTAGCACTATACAGTGAGGTTAGGTTGGTTTAGGTTACTGATGGATATTACTTATTTCCATACATTTAATTTAGCAATAAACACAAATTGTACATCTCAAACTGCACCTGGGTAGGCGATATATTTTGGTAGACCTCACGCTATAGTAGCACCAAATGCATGGCTGCATGGGGACGAGCAAGCGATTTCCCTCTAGAGATGACTAAGTCTCCCCATAATTATTACTTATGGTGGACGCAGGATGCGGAGTTTCGCTTGTGTGAGACGCGCAGGAACATTTTCCCATCATCAAAATAAAACAAAGTGAGGAACGGCGACGTGCCATGACGTTCTAGTTCGCGTTGCGTGCGCGGGGCGGCGTGCGTGGGGCGGCGCTTGCGCGTCACGCCCGCCAACATGGCGGCTTATCTTGAGTAATTGCTCTCTCCATGCATTACGTGATTGTAAGCCTTAGTTGTTACTTACATAATCTCATGATAGCAATTTGCTATTCTGAGCTGTGAATTGATCACGTGCTGATGATTTTTGGTGATTAAGTTAAAATTATACGCGTAAGTGGTCATTATCTTTCCTGGTCAGTGATGAACAAGCGTGGTTTATTGTGCTTACTG
The DNA here is from genome assembly GCA_030386875.1 of Morinoia aosen. Lineage (NCBI taxonomy): Eukaryota > Metazoa > Arthropoda > Malacostraca > Amphipoda > Talitridae > Morinoia > Morinoia aosen. The sequence goes on from CM059558.1 coordinate 25,424,622, forward strand.
ATCAATGAGCATAGTTTATTTATTTACTGATCAATGAGCATAGTTTATTTATTTACTGATCAATGGGCTTAGTTTATTTAGCTTAGATTACATTAGATTATATGTTAGTTTAAGCCTCACAACGGTTAAAAAATAGCGTATCGAAGAGAGGAAGGAGCAGGGCACCATTTAGTATGGGGATAAGGGAATGCGGAATCTATGCAGAAGAGGCATAGAAACAGTAAGTTGAGAAAGTAGTTCACGAAACAAGATAAAAGTTGAAGAAGAAAGTAGTTGGTTCTGGAAAACAGAATAGCAGTGAACCGAAAAAAGGTGATCCTAAATATAACAACAACAAAAAAAAAAATTTTATATCAACAAAAAGAAGGGCCCTCACTCATATTTTCACCCTGGGAGCGCTAATTTCCACAGATACAATTAATAGTTGTATCTCCCTGATGCTTAGTGATCACTGATCTTAGTTTATTTTGCTTACTGATCAATGAGAATAGTTTATTTTGCTTACTGATCAACGAGAGTAGTTTATTTTGCTTACTGATCAATGAGAGTAGTTTATTTTGCTTACTCATCAACGAGAGTAGTTTATTTTGCTTACTGATCAATGAGAGTAGTTTATTTTGCTTACTGATCAAAGAGAGTAGTTTCTTTTGCTTACTGATCAATGATCTTAGTTTATTTTAGTTACTGATTAATGAGAGTAGTTTATTTTACTAGAGCTATCACCGTGCCTTTAGCGCGGTTGCAATTACGACTAAGATTTAGGTCTTGTCGACCTTCGTGTCCAAGCTTAGGGAGAGCATTCGCGCCTTCCAGCTAAGCGTTTTCCCTAAACGAATACCAGAAGCAGGAAGCTAGGAATCTCTCTTTTAGGGATTCTGTACGTCCTATGCTGTGCACAACATTCAAGACCAGCAAATGAAATTTGGGGTTCTACTTTCAACATTATGAGCAGACACGGCAGTAAGGTCTATGTGGTAAGATAGATCTACACTCTAAGATCTATGTGTGGTCGAAGAAAGACAAAACTACAAACCCTTCACTTGAAAAATAATTCAATCTACAGCAAAAATAAGGCCACAATTTCTTATATCTCCTAGCCTTTCTATTTCATTGTTTGCTGTCCCATGGAAAAAAGGCGTATATAAATAATTATTGTTTCATTGTATTAATGCTAATTTTAATATTATTAATATTATAAATATTGTTAATAAGAATTTTATAAACGATAAACATAAATGACATTGGATTAGATGAATTGTAGAATATCGAGACATAAGCATTCGAAATTAAATCATAGGAAAACATCCATCTGTATGTTTTCTCGTTTCTGTTGGTTGGAAGTTACATGCGTGTAAGAGAATTGTAAATTCCTCGTGTAAGTGAAATCTCCTCGTTTCTGCGTTTCCCAGGCCTAACTTTTCATTGGAAGCAACCGTTAGTCATATTGATGAGCCTTTGAACCATGGGGTAGTTGATTATTGATGAGAATTTGCTCTGCTATGCAGGTTGCGAAGGGTATTTTTTCTCAATCATGTTCATACATATCACCATGTTCATAAAATTTTTCAAACTCCTATTAAACTTCTTTTTATTAAACTTCTTTTTATTAAACTTCTTTTTATTAAACATTATTAAACTCCTATTAACTAACGACATGATGCAATGACGGTAACCTCTGGTCGAGGGTCGAGCCAGCACTCATTTAACCCTTTAACGTCAGCATTTTTGTGCTCAAATTACCGTTATCACAACCACCATCATTAGACTGGCACCATCATCAGGTTCTCATCGATTTCAGACTGAAGAAGGAACTGCCACTCGGCAGTGAGCTTCATAGAACACATCAGGGAACAAATCTAACAAGAAAAACAAAATGTTTAGAACACTTCCTAAAGTCCTCTGCAGTCCTCTTGGACGTTATACGGTTAAAACACCTGAGTAGAGAGGGAAATTAGGGCTAAGAAACTTGGTTTTCAATTTGAGAAAAACCATCAGGCTCTTGATCGAACCTACCTCACGAAGGGCGAGAGCTCTTAACCACTAGGTAACGATGGCCACAAAGGTCAACGATATTATGGAGTCACAATATAATTTACAATCGTTAACTCTTTTGGAATTGATCTTCACAACATTGATTGTATTTGGTTCTTATTCTATTCTCCGGTTTATTTAAACCGACATGAGGCAGTTCGGATAAGAAATTTGAACGACAGGAGCACATTCAGAAGACTGGAGTCTGTGCCTATAGAACGCTGCAGCCCCTGGAGAATTGATGCATTCTGAAGATTTCATTTAATAAAATAAAAGATTTCCTTTCCTTCAAAATTTTCTACTCTAATTATTTATTAGTTGTCTGCCAACGGTCACGCAGTTTTTACCTTAATTTGAAATGTGCTTTCTGGCAGTTAAAGTAAATTGACAATTCTGGTCATGCAAAAGATATATCTTCTCAGAATACACGCTTCAAATTTTTTAACCTTGAGTTGTTTGTCCATTAACCTATTATTATAAATAGAATGAAGTATGCCTGTGGAAAAGCATTCCTAGCATTTGGAAATTCGTGATTGTCGGTCTAGGCGTCGTGATACACTTCACCCTGAACTTCGAATGCTTGCCGTTCACGGTTTCGTTCAAAATTGTGCTTAGTTTACTAATAAAACAATTTATTTTTCAGAGTTGAAATATTGAAAGTTTTCTTAAGTTTTGTAGGTTAATACATAAAGAAGGTATGTTCAATTATTTCCAGTCTAGAGATGATTCATAACAATGACTAGCCGCTTATTCCTCAGCGCACTGAAAATCTCAAACAGAGAAGTTGAGCGAGGTTGTGTACGAATTTATTTCCTATCTAAAGATTTTTCGTACAGAAACCAATTGCTTATTTCGCAGCGTGCTTTAAATTACAGACAAAGATGCTCAGCGTGGTGATGTAGTGGAATGAATTTCCATGTTCTAGAACCTCAAATATTTAGCTTGGAGAATTCGACGGCTGTAAGCGTGCGTTCAACTCACCTAGAAAGAAAGTTCATTGGATTCTTGCGCTAACACCACAAATATTTTGCTTGAAGAATTTGACAGCTTCCGGAAAAAGCATGTCTTTAAAAACTCACCTAGAAAGTAAGTTCATTGGTTGTTTGGTCATCAAACTTGCCTGAGCGTGCGGACCGCAACGGTTGTCATGAAAAAGAGAGGACATGAGACGTAATTGTGGGAAGATCAGTAAAATGCAGTTGTTATGCCAGGCTCTAGGCTCCATTCCATGAGATCGCGGAAATGAAAGGTCAGTTGAATTCCGACAATTAATGAATAGTAGAAAGTAATATAATGTCAGACTTGGGTTAGATTTGTATTCTTTAAAATAAACGTTTTTCTTGAGAATGTTATCACTGTTTGATGTGAGGGCATTATTAACAAAAGAAAAAGCCTCAGTTTCCTCGACTATGAGGTCTATAAAATTATTTGAGGAACAAAGCTCAAACATATATATACACCCCTTAGGATTAGTTCAAGATTTGTTGAAAACTAAAAAAAGGCCATTTGAAATGGATAGACTTTGAAAGCATGCTAATTAAATTGTACTCATTGGTAAAGGTTGAGAGAATAAAAAGAAACAGTCTGTGCATGTGTAATCAATTTAATTATAAAACCACATTTCAAATCACTGAGCTGTTGAGCAGGTTATCACAAATGTAATAACTTCGAATCCAAAAGTAGAAAAATTTTTCACACGAGGCTGAAGTTTGAGGAATGAAGACTTAGCAATGAGCCATGCCTCCATTCGTGTTGATAATCTCAAAGACTTTTCGTGTCATACTTGAAATGAGGGCTTCAAGAAGGTTAGGAGAAAATCACTCCAAGCAGTGAAGAGGGATTCCTTCATTAATTAGATTAGATAGAAGATCTAATTAGTTAATTAGACTACCCTAAAGGTTATCCATTGTCTCAAATTGTCGTCCCTTTCTCTAGACGTTCCTTAACATCCATCGCCAAACGTTCGTTATCGGATTTAAATCAGGAGAAAGGGCTGGATGACGGAAAAGAAGAACATCATTCTCCTATGAAATGTCTTGTCAGGCGGGTACTGTGAATCGCTCCATTATCTTATCGGGCGAGCCATTCACTATCGCATAAACTATTAGGCCGTAGTGGGTGTTCTCTGACATTTCAAATAATCAGCTGCTCACTGATGTTCTTGTACAACCAAATATTCCACTGCGCCTCTGGAGGAAAAGGCACCCCACATCATGACGGAACCTCCACCAGTGCCGCATAGAAAATATTTCCGTCACCCCACATCATGACGGAACCTCCACCACTGTCGCATAGAAAATATTTCCGTTTCAGACGCACCTCTTTTTTAGAGAGCCATCAAGACCGTCTTGGTTGATTTTTTTATCAGTAACAAAACCCTTTTCCACTTTTCAACATCCCATGTTTAAGGTTCCGTGGTAAACTCTTAACTTATTACTCTGTGAAGTGAAAGCAGGCAAGGTCCTTGTACACACTTTATTTTCCAAACCCTTTTGCCTCAGGTGTCATCTAATTGGCATCAGTGAGCGTCTTAACCTATCACGAAGATCGTTCTCGACTTTGACAGGCGAACCTACAGATTCTCTTTTTCCACGCACGGGAATTTTTTTTATCTACCACTATATTTCACTGTTCCATTACTTGAGGTTGCAAACTACTGGTCAAATCAATGCGTTTCACCTCGGCTGCGATTGCACGCTGTGACGAGCCTTGCTTAATTACGGAACTCAATGACCTGATCACGTTCAAAGGACAGTTTTCTCGCTTGGGTTGACGTACAGATTAGTGGAATAGTGGAATATTGATACCGTGGGTATCAATATTCTTCTAACTCAGGTAAATCCATGAATTTCACAACATTTACTATTTTGTGCAACCTGGTCTTGAATTCTCAATCGGGCTCATCAGTCGCTAAAATGTTATTTACTAAATGAGTTAATTAGGTCGAAATTATTTATTTTATTTACCGTTTATCTTAATCAATGAACCAACTTTAGATAGAAAACTTCAAAACTCTACCCTTGTAGAATAGCATTTTTCTCGGTTTTTCAACAGGTCTCAAACTTCCGATGCATGAGGAAATCTTGGAAAGGTGGGCCTTGATTTCCAAACAATCTAACAGATCACTGCTCTAGAACTGGTAAATACGGTTCAGAAGAATAGCCCTCAACAACGACGTAAATTGTTTGAGAAATCGCGTCATAAACAAACTGCAGAACAGCTTCAGAGCAGCGCAGCAGCATTGAACCCTCAACCGAAATGCCAAAAAGGCATGAAATAAGCATACTTCTTCTCTTGGCCAGTAGTAGGTCAGTCATCCATGGATTCTTTATTTTCTTTCAGTCTTCAATGAGTAGAGTTAACAGCTCAAATCACCTTCATCTGTTCAAAGGGTAATCACTGATAATTTTTGACGCATATTCCATAAAAGAGACAATCTGATATTGCATTTCAATATTTATGACAACAAATAGAGTAACCAAGTTCAGTTCGCAAATCGCAAGAATGTAATCATAGTTATAATATAAAAGTTTACTTATTTTATCAATGAAATCGCTAGATTTACTCTCGCTACTTTGGAGCTTATGAAATTTTCCAGAATTGGTCTAAATAGTCTCCTAGACTTTCATGCAAAAACCAAAAATTATTACGATAAAAGAAACAAAAGACGCTGTCTCAACATAAAAGTCCTCAGACGAATCATACCAAAGGAAATTTCAACGCTCTGGCATGAATAGAAAAAATAAATTCTAGCATAGAAAAGGTTAATAATTTTTGATTGCTAGACCGTATTGGTGTTAGAAAAAACGTGAGTGCAAAATAATCAGCTATGGCTTTCAAACTTGTGTTATTTAGAAAATGTTTGGTGAGGTAATGTTATTCTTAAATTTAAATTCATTTAAAACTAAAGTATGCTCTTTCTCTGCTCAGATAATCGGATACTTAGCTAGTCAGTTTGGAGCACAAGTCGAAAGTACTGCTCTATTCAGTCCGGATGCAGCTGAAGGAAATTTGGAGCACAAGTCGAAAGTACTGCTCCATTCACTCCGGATGCAGCTGAAGGAAATTTGGAGCACAAGTTGAAAGTACTGCTCCATTCAGTCCGGATGCAGCTGAAGGAAATTTGAAGCACAAGTCGAAAGTACTGCTCCATTCAGTCCGGATGCAGCTGAAGGAAATTTGGAGCACAAGTTGAAAGTACTGCTCCATTCACTCCGGATGCAGCTGAAGGAAATTTGGAGCACAAGTTGAAAGTACTGCTCCATTCAGTCCGGATGCAGCTGAACTAAATTTGGAGCACAAGTCGAAAGTACTGCTCTATTCAGTTCGGATGCAGCTGAAGGAAATTTGAAGCACAAGTCGAAAGTACTGCTCCATTCAGTCCGGATGCAGCTGAAGGAAATTTGGAGCACAAGTTGAAAGTACTGCTCCATTCACTCCGGATGCAGCTGAAGGAAATTTGGAGCACAAGTTGAAAGTACTGCTCCATTTACTCCGGATGCAGCTGAAGGAAATTTGAAGCACAAGTTGAAAGTACTGCTCCGTTCAGTCCGGATGCAGCTGAAGGAAATTTGGAGCAAAAGTTGAAAGTACTGCTCCATTTACTCCGGATGCAGCTGAAGGAAATTTGGAGCACAAGTCGAAAGTACTGCTCCATTCAGTCCGGATGCAGCTGAAGGAAATTTGGAGCAAAAGTTGAAAGTACTGCTCCGTTCAGTCCGGATGCAGCTGAAGGAAATTTGGAGCACAAGTTGAAAGTACTGCTCCATTCACTCCGGATGCAGCTGAAGGAAATTTGGAGCACAAGTTGAAAGTACTGCTCCATTCAGTCCGGATGCAGCTGAAGGAAATTTGGAGCACAAGTTGAAAGTACTGCTCCATTCACTCCGGATGCAGCTGAAGGAAATTTGGAGCACAAGTTGAAAGTACTGCTCCATTCAGTCCGGATGCAGCTGAAGGAAATTTGGAGCACAAGTTGAAAGTACTGCTCTGGTCACTCCGGATGCAGCTGAAGGAAATTGCTGCTGTATACATTTCAAATGGAGCTGAAGGAAATTTGGAGCACAGTTTGAAGGTACTTTTTCTTTTTCGGATTAAACTAGAAGAAACTCCACCAAGGAGCTTACGAATAATGATTTGCGTATTGTTCGTCTCCGATTGTAATCCTGAATGCGTTGATGGGAAAATTAGAATTTGTTAATGCTCTGTGAAATGTTGAGGCGTAGCGCATGCTCAACCAGCCTTGACGGAAGGAATCGCTGGCTCTACTCATGCAACATTCTGACTAATATTTTTAATTTACAGAACAAAAGATATTCGCTTAAACATAAAATGGCCCGCAAATTGAATGAAAGCAGTATCGAGAATTCGTTCATCATCGACCGTAAAAAAGCTAGAAGTTTTAAAAACACTTTGGAAAGAGGTACTGAAATCGGAATGGTTGTTATAAAAAAGCCTGAAATCGAAATCATACGAGCAATTACATAAGCTAGGGTTATTCTTTAAGATTCAATTTTTCTTTTGTTATATAATGTCATTTTAATTGTGAAATAAAAAAACGTGAAGTAGATGCGTTTGTTATAACTTAACGCTGAGGCGATCGCTGCGGAGCCTAATTTGCTGGAAGAAATGTTAACCCACACGACAACTCTAAGCTACTTTTTTAGACATCTTTTAGTTGATGACGTTAGCGCTAATATTTAAAAGTCAACTTCGATTCTAAAATACAGGAAACAAAATGGAAAGTGTGATTCGCTTGCCTCAGGATTGGCCAACCGAACACACATATCAGCGCACGTAGTCGGCGACATCCTAATTTATGAGCAAGCGTGAGGACAGCACGGACTGCTCATCTCCATCACGACGGTGCTCCCGCTCACACGCGTTGCGTCACGTGGCGCTCGGCTTCGCAACGCGTATGGACCGCGCGATGTAGCGTGAAAAAGTCATAAGGGGCTGCGAAATCCGTACGTCTTTTACGCAAGCATCCACGTTGCATGATTTCATTCCTCTCCATCATTCGATGATGTTCCGCAGTTTAGGATGAGTGAGACGCCGACTGCAGTGCAATCGATGCTGGAATGTGGGAGTTATTGGACCGAGGGCGAGTTGCAACGACGGAAGTGACGTTCGTTCGGTCGTAGAAAGTACGCCGTGTAGGGTGGGTGCATGAAGAGAAAAAATTTGTGTATCGTATTCCGTTTCTTTGTCATGTGAGAGAATGTAGTAAGCTTATCTATAGGTATCCGTTGATGGAAGACAGCTGTTGAGCAGTACTGTCAATATAAATTAATGTATCCATGAGTTTCATTAAATAAAAAATTTACGGAAAGTAATACATCGAAATTTTACGACAGGTTTGAATGCTACATTTGAATTTAAGTTCACAAACCCCAAGACTAAGACCTAAGGACGTTTATTTTGTAGGAGAGTACGATCATTTGTTGTTTAGTAAAAACAGAAACTTCAAACAATAGCATTCAGAGAATTAACCCAAGCGAGAATGAATGAATAAACATAAGAAGCTTCTGAGTCCTATTCAGTTATATGTATGTTTAATCCATCCATCAACATGCAATGTTACAGCCCTGATCCGCCTACCATTGTAGAGTAAAACCAAAAAACATCAAGCATAAGTGAGGACCAATTGACGAGGGCATGAACCGACGCAAAAACCCGATCTATCATTGAGTTCAGATGCTCTGATTTTGGCATTTGGAGGCTTTGAACCACAATTCATAGGTTTTGAGCTGATATACGATCAAATAATACGCAATAATAGAACCCCGTAAAGTTACACGAAAGGAACTAGTTTGGGCTATTTGCTAGAACTTATTCTTAGAAGGAGTTGATAACTGAATTGTAAACCGAGTTTTGGCTAATTTGCAAAGTTCATCAGCTCTACTTTCGCCAGTTGGCATATCACTGATGTGTGAGTTCAAGGGTAAAGTAAGGATGAAATTGAGGAAGATGGTAATAAATTAACCAATAACATGCAGTGTAAGTGTAGTTATCTGCTGTCGAATCAACAGCAGATATTCAAAATATGCTCGGCGAAAAGAATAAATTTCTATTTATTTCCCAGCATGAAAAAGACTAGAAAAAGCAGCTAACCGCACGTCTATAGTTATACTTTTACTTTAAACTAACCCTAGTTGTTAGCACGCGCGCTGGGAGGAGGTGCTCGATCGGTGGTATAGTTGAACTAAGAAGTGCAGAACTTTTATTTAAGTGAACTCTACACAAAAGGCTTGGAATTGTGACGTCAATTGGTGTAGACTACTGCCCTACAAACTCTGGAAAACAGGTCACTAAATAATGAGTTTGAAATGATTCTTGAGGGAATGATGTATAAAATGAACTCAAATGAGCACACAAAATATTGATATTGATGTTTTCATATTGCAGTGGCCAGATAAATGGCACCGTTAGTTTTTTATGGTAATTCTGAGCTACTTAATTTGAATGATTTCAGGTGCATGGGTTTGCCAAATATTGGTACTTATTTCACCAAATTAGAAGTGGAAAAATAAATAATACAATCAGTTTTTGTGATAATTCTGAACTACTTAATTCGAAGCGCGAGTGAAATCACGATATTTTACTGTAGAACCGGACTCCCAACGAATTCATTCTCTGTAAAACTTTGTTGCATTGGAACGCAGTTTAAAAAGCACACCGAGTTGGTCGAACTGAGTTCTGGATCCAAACTGCGAGTCTGTATTCGATATCCATTATTTTGAACAAGCAAATACTTGTAGCTTTAGAGTGTATGAGCTTTATAGGGGAGCACTTCCTGGTATTTGGGAAATACATCCTTGATGTGTCACGAGGTAAAGGAAAAAGATACTATCAGCCAGAAAAATTCAATGGTATATTCATGGTAATAGATACACTCAGAGAGAAATATTCAGTAGTGTAATCAAGTCGAAACATTAATTCAGAGGACATGTTTAATAACGTGTTCAAAATAAGATAAATATTCAGTAAAAATTTTGTTTGATAAAATCTGATCGATAGTTAAATTTAAAACCATAAAAAGCGCTGATCGTGGGAAGACAAATAAAATTCCTGAGAAATTTTCAAAAACGCAACGCAAGACGTAATAGTTCTGAGCTCGTCTACGTTATCGCCCAATGACAATCCCACTGATTTTAGTATCGAAATATCTTCTGAAATAGAAATTATAAACTATATATAATTTACTAGTACGGGCTAAAATTGAAGGTAGAATACGGTATTGATTATAAATCATTTGGGATCTCAACTCGAGGTGTTTACGAAACATTACTTTCTGGTTGTCACTTCGATCGACTTTCGATTCTACAGGAAACATCGAGCTATGAAACCGGTTCCCTCAACAGCAAGGATTGATTAACTTGTTCTGTCCCGCCTAGAATATTTCTCGTGCTTTACACGAACCGCGATGTCGACAACAGTCGCCATGGCCTTATTGTACCACAACAAACGCTTCTTGGAGTCTAACTTGGGAGCTTAATTAACGTGAAATTTCGTACATTAACATCCATTACCGTAGAATCTACGGTAATCAGCGGAAATCCTCGTTTATCAGGTAATAAAAGCTGTGTCATCCACAGAACAATAGTCCTCGACATGGGTCGTTTTAGAGGACACGGGAACTTTCAACACATAAATGAAGTAAAACAATGACTACATTGCAATATTCTGTCATGCATACATTACATTTTTTTGGGCTGTTTTCCAAAGATGAACGACTCACAGTGAAAAAGCTGTCAACTTTTTTTTTTGTTGTAAGATTGTGTGTGCCTAAGTGGCACACACAATCCTACAAAAAAAAAGTTGACGATTGAATTGGCGCAACTGCGTTGATAAAATATGCAATTTCTTTTACTTGACCTGAACTTGGTTGGTTTCAATTATCTAACAATTTGTGTGTTTGTTTAAAGATTAGGTAAAAAATGAATTTTTCCTTACAATAGGACACGTCAGTCTAAATAATCATTCCTATCATTTCATAATAAAACTTTTTAGATAAGGCGATAAAATACAGATTAAAAAAGCATTGTTCTATTAGCGTTAGCGCCTGAGATTTCTGATTGTTAGATTTCATTAGTAACAAAATTTTGCTGAAGCTTATGATGACTTCAGGATTTAATAAGGATGTGAAGCACAAAAATATTTCAGAAGCTGAGGCCGAAACTAAGGTGCCTTCACTTGACAACAATAATATCCTCAATATATAGAAATATATACAACCCAATTGAAATTCTGAGCCTTTTACAGATCGTTTTCAGGCAGTTATAAGCCATGAGTTTAGTCGTTTGCAAGCAGTAAATTAGCCTTTTTCGGAGCAAATGTCTAGTATTTTAAGCCCTTTTAAACGGCTATTTCTGGGCATCGAAACGGCTAATGCAACGGCCATTTTGGGCTTCTCTACTACCTGAACGAGGCTATTCACGACCATTTTTGGCTTTTCCATTGCTTGAACGAGTCTCGTCCTGGCCCTTTTGGGCTTCCTTACTGCTTGATCAAGGCTAATACCGGCCTTATTAGGCTTCCGTACGACTTATAAGAGGGCCTTGCAACGACCTCAAAGAGCTCCAACATCAGATTTTTTATACGATATAAAGAGTTTGTAAGGCCGGGTCTTGTGACTGCTTCGCCTAGTGAGTTCCGATTTGAGGCGAGTGAAGCAGCGGACTTACGTTTATACTTCTTCGGCCGTATACGGTATCGATAATAAGCGGCGGAGAAGCGGGAACTTTTTCTAAAATAAATTTACATTGGGATATATTAAGATTACTGAACATAAAAGGACTAGAATCGAGGTTTGAGGGGTAACTAGGGTAAAGCACTACAAGTTGAATGCTCAGCGTTCGACAACCCAAGTGTTCCAACAGTTATAAGCTATCATTCATATTTATTTTATATAATGCATTAATAAAGTGCCAATTTGATGTTATGCTCAGCAGTTAGCTTTTCTATCCTAGTTTTCATGTTGACTGGATTAATTATTTATAGTATTGTTGAAGATGTTTAACGAACCTTACCTAATCTAACTTAACTAAGTTAGGTTAGTTGAAATTCATTTAGTTCTTTACATTTACTGAAGTAATACGACTTGTACAACATTTACGATTACGAGTCTTTTTACAATCTATTACGCGTCCAAATAGAGGTCGTCGAAAAGGCTTGAAAACGACTTTAAACGACCCGAATGAGCCCGCAAACAGCCATTGACTAGACCTATAAAAGGCCAGTTGAATGAAGAGCCCTTTTCAAGCCCTAATAGGCCAAGTATAGGTAGGAGTCGGTTTGAAGTCGTGATTTTTGGCCCTTTTGGGCCGTTTTCGACCCTTTACGACTAATTTACTACCTGAAAAGGCCGATAATTTTCAATTGGGAAGAATATCTGAATGAAAAGGTAAAACTACATACCTACAATATGTAAAATTATCTACATGATAAGATATACCTTAAAAGTATGTTGCTCATATGGAATAAAATACCAATTAGCATATATTACTAATGAAATGCATGAAATTATTGTAGAATGTTTTAGCAATTAAAATTAAATGAGGTTTTAGCCCTGAATATAGAAATGTAAAATAAAAATCAGTTTCATTGCGAGCCAGTTAGTTAGATGAATATAGATACTTTTTTTTGTAAATTGAGATCGTTCCTATTGACTGAAGTGTAATCGCTGGTGTGTTTGTAATTTGAAGATAAAGTGCCAAACCTAACAGCTCACGAGGCTGTGTAAGGAGAGAGGGAGGAATTCTATAATAACGCTAAAATCCGGTAAAATAACGATAAAATAACACCAAAATAAAGGTAAAACAGCAGTAAAACAAAGGTAAAATAACGGAAAAAGAACGATCAAATAATAGTAAAATATAGGGAAAATAATGAAAAATAATGGTAAAATAATGGTATAATGAGAAAAATTGTTTTGTTCCAATGCTTGGAAAGGAATGAACAATGAATCACTAGGTCGTACTGCTTACCGTCTTGATATTTCTATTCACATGCAGCTAATGTTCTTAATTTCAGAAGATACGATTTGTATGACCGAATTAAATCTTCAATTTATTGGAAGTCCTTTGTATGATGTATGTGTACTTATCACATCATCAGAGACTAAACTATTTGAACAATTTAGTTCCACATGTAATGTATCAGTAAAACCACTACGTGGGACTTCTAAATTTGTCGTAAAATATGGCAACTTTTAATCGGGAACAAATAAAGTGAATTGTATGGGGGTGCCATGGTCCATTGAATGAATGCATAACTTGTTCAACAGCTTCAGACAAAAACCTGTTTCTTGATGTTTACGTTTCTTGTGTCAAATTCTGATTTATTGTTCCAATTTACTTTCATGTTATTGCAAGTGTGCAAGTAGGTTTTTAAATCTTAATAACTGATATTTGGGAACTCTTTTTTTTGGGAACTCGATGGGCATTATGTCAAGTCAACCATAAATTCCAAAGATGGGCCTTTCCCGGTAAACTGCTAACATTCTATAAGCAGCATATGATATTTGGACGTATAGTTCGTAAATTTAACAGTGCTGGAGTCTATGCTTTATCTTCACGTAGATGGTTCAATTTCTTCATGTGTTAATTGGTTCAGGAAGGTTCCTAGCTTTTTTGTACTAGAACACAACAATTCATTAAAGTCTATATATCAGTCTAATTATAAAATGCAACACTTCGACGTATCTAACATCATCCTCAAGCTGAAAAAATACAGAATTTTCAGTCACATTGGAAAAACGCAAAAGCTAACACCTAAGTAATATAGACTAGATATGTAGATCACAAGAGACGAAAGTGATTAGATTAGTCGTTAGTTTTAGCCTCCCTACCCGCAGCAACAAATGCGATCCAAAGAGAGGAAGGAGGAAGGCACCATTTAGTATGGAGTTAAGTAAATGCGGAATCTACGCAGAAAGGGCATAGAAATAGCAAGTTGTGAAAGAAGATTATGAAACAAGACCAAAGTTGAAGAAGAAAGTAGTAGGTGCTGAAAAACAGGACAGCAGTGAACCGAAAAAAGGTGGTCCTTAACATAAAATCATTTTATTTTAACAAAAAAGAAAGCCTACCTAACTCTCAGCTCGGGCCCTCACATTGTCCCCCTGGGAACACTAATTCCCATAGAAACAATAATTGTATCCCCCTGATGGGAGAAAGCGACTAGACAAAGGAACGATTTTTTTATCACAGGAACGTAGATGATAAATCGGAGAATATCGAGGCTATTCCCCGTCAATAGACGTCTGTCCAGCACTAAAGAATACCAGCATTGGATGCAAAAAACGAGGCGGCCTCGATATGCGGAAGGAAAACGACGAAAACCTCGCCTGTTATGCAGGTCAAGTTTGAACCGCGATCACAGTTCTGCTTGTCCACCTCAGCTGGTGACCTGCGAGCTGCCGAAGAGGGTCAGTTGCAGCGCGGGGTCAACTGGCCGAATACACTGGGGGTGTCAACCTACTCCAGCGCTATGGTGGTACGTAATTGGGCTTCACAACCGTTTCAAAGGTTTTTTCTTAAATATATATACTTCAATGAAGTTGATAGTCATCAAATCACATACTGTGTGAACATTGCGATCGATCGGGGTAACTACCATTGCGTCCTCGTGGAAAAATCATCAGGTACTTGAAAAATCAGTGTACCTACGATATGATTCCTACAAAGCTTCATTGGAATAAAGATTTTTTATAATTGACGGTGCGACACGATGAAGATTACCTGCAGTCAAGCCGGTACTAATTTCATGCTCTTGAGTCAAGAAGAAAACCCGTTAAAAGGCTTCTTCCCAACCTTCTCGAAGGAACATACTGTACAGAGGACTCGCACGTAGGAGCCTCGAATCTTAGGCATATTTCAAACGACAAGCAAGCTCTTTTAGCAACTAGGCAACGATGATTTTCAAAAACACCTTTTACAGATAAATAAATAACTGCACGGTGGATATGTTCAACCTGGAGGTCGTTGAGGTCAATTTAGACATCGATAAAAATTAATTTTGAAGGGCGGTAGGATTAAGTTGGCTGCACTCTCACAGGTTGGTTCTTCAGGTTGATGGTCTTGAACGCATTCGAACACTTGCTTCGCCCTTTCAGGTGTGTTGACGGTCACTGACCGAACTAGTGGAATAGCACGTAGTCATGTCGCTGACATAAGGGTTCGCTCAGGTTCATCTGGTCGCGCACACGCACAGATCTGCTCCTCTAGTATAATTTTGTACGCTTCATTGTTAACTTAACCTAAAACGGGTGACCTTTAAGACTCTGAGTGAAGTTTCGTTAGGATCGAATAAAAAATCTTGCTCTAGTTGTGAAGTTAAGTAACTCAAAGGCCGCCACACAGCGGTAGCTCACGACGTCAGTGGCCTTAAAATCGGTAACTCAAATTTTGCGTCTTCGCTCAAAGTTTGCATGGAAAGACAAAAAATTCTCACGCGTCCCGGAGAAGTTAAAATAAGAGTGTACCCAACACGCACGTTGGTTCATCACTTGTCTGATAACAAAGAGTCATCAAGTGACACAATTGTTTAGCTGCGTCATCGTCATTACTAAGTGTCGACGTATATGTTCACAGTTTAGTGTACAATTATTATGCATGTATATCCCAGATGATCGCTAGGTTTTGAAAAGAATGTAATTTTTATGTTATTTTTGCTACCGGGAAGATTCGTCAATTTGGCGGACTTATTACGCAGGCATAGCATGGTCCAGAGTTCATCCAACTCTGTTCCAGGCCGTTCCAGCTCAAATCCAGCTCCGCAACTCAGCACCAGCTTCCCAATGGGCTCTATGTTCCAGCACAGTTTCACTGAGCAACCTTCAGCTCGGCCAGCACAAAAGACACGTGCGCCATCACTGGGAGGTCATGTCGCACGCTCTCATTGTCTGCTCCTGCTTCTGAATTACCCCCGCATGAAATATGCATGATCTGTCAGAAAACGACCAAGCAATTGCCCTCATTTCACATCGGTGATCGGAGTGAAACTTTCAATATTTTCCATGTAAATAAGCCCGTATCGCGTGCGACCATTTGAGTTCTCTCACGCTAAAAAAGAATTAGAAGACAAGGCAGCTGATGCTTTCGATATTGTGGTATGAGGTGGGTATCAAAAGAGGCGTGTTTTCTCACGAGTAGTTTAATGGTACTTCCCTGTCTTTGAATATTGGTTTATTTTTACCTGGTTCGGTATTGGCTCAATGCACGCTTAACACTTTGACTGTGGCATGTAAGACTGAAGTTTAACATTCAATTCTAATTTAAAATCCATTGTTGTAAGTAATGTTGGAAATACAAAACATTAATTGGATCACATTTTCATTTAATTTTTATTAAGTATTTTTAGAGACGGTATTTGACTACTGGCTGGTCAGAAGCATTGATCAGCAGCATAACAGGATGGTCTTTAAATAAAACTCCCTCAGTGACCAAAAATGGCTCAAGCCGCAGTCAAAGTGTTAAGCATATTTCTTTTATGAACAAGAGTGCCTACGACTTACGAATCGACAGAGCATGAGATCGTAGCTTGTGGGTTGTAGTTCAACGAATCCTAAAATGAAGAAACTTTACGTACTGCTCATGAAAGTTGTCTGTGAGCCAAATGATATAACCCATCTCCTATAGAGAACCCCAGCAAATTAATACAAAGGGCATTCAAAACATGTTCAGTCATTTGTCTTGTTAACACTTACAAAATTACCGGTAAATGTTGGGTTAATTATCAGGTTGATGATGACTGATCTAGAGGTAAATGTTAAGTTAATTATCCGGTTGATGTTGACTGACCTACGAGTAAATGCTCGGTCAAAAATCAGGTTCCGCTGCAAAGAATGGTCTCGTCAGAAATCAGAAACCTTGCAAAACAGAATCAGTCAGGCTTCTTAAACCCACGACTGTGACAAAAACTCAACAATAATTTAACTTGTTATTTTCCCCTTAACGTCCGTCGCGGCAGAATGACTCATTATGAATTAGTCATATCGACTGAACGCGATAAGTTATCAAGAATGAATGTGCTGCATTGCGTAACACGAATTTCATGAAGGAATCATAAATCAAGTACCAAAAGTTCAAGATAGACGGCGATGTTGGCCACGGAGGCCTGCGAGCTGCGGCACCTGATCACATTCAGGTCACTGAGACGGCCAGTTTTTAGAGGAGCTCCGCAGCGACCATGGCCAGCTCTCTGGGGCACTCGGCTCGCTCCGAGAAATTTGGCTTTCAAGAACGCTCAAATTTTGCAGGGAAGCGGTGAACACTTTCAGGAAATTTACGACGATGAATGGAAGTGGAGTGCGCTTTCACGAAGTTTTTGGCTATGAGCGGAATTAAGTGGAGACCACATTCAAGATATTTTTGACGATGAACGGACGTTAAGAGCACTTTCAGGAAATTTTTGACGATGAACGGACGTTAAGAGCACTTTCAAAATTTTTTGACGATGAACGGGAGTAACGAAAACTATCAAGAGCTTCCGGCAATGAACGGAAGTGAAGAGAAATTGAAAAAATTCAAATTCATGAAACGTGAAGAGGATTCCTGAGATACTTGCTATTGCGTTTTGCAGGGAAGAGAAAGTCCAAGAGATTTAACAATTTTAAAGTTTGCCGGGCATAATTTAAGAGAACGTTAAAAAATTCTTCATCATATCATGAAATTAGAGCTTACAAAAAATTGCTTACATTGGGATGGATAAAAACACCCAGTAAATTCTATGTAGAATAATTACGTAGAAAGGTAAAAACCCGCAAAAAAATTTAGTTATACTTTGAAAAGGACGAAACCTTTAGAAAATTTCCAACAACGTCGGGTGAGTGACGAAAGCTGCGAGGAGTTTTTCACTTAGCCATGAAGTGAAGAAAGCTTCAAATGAATTTCTAATTACATCTGTTGAGGAAAAATACGCCTCCAAAATTCCAATTACGCTAAGAAATGAAAACAAGTTTGAGAACACCGAAATTATTCCAGATTTCATCGTTAAGAGTGATGTAATTTGCACCATGTCACATGCTGTAGTTGAGAGATTTGTAGAATTCTTCTAATCGGTGTGTGCTCTGATTCTGTGAATTTCTACGAGTTGTACAATTTTTAAAATTTCTAGCATTTTGAACCGCTGAACGCAGATGGAATTTACAGATCCGAATAAATTATGAAAAAATTCTAGTTGTGCGATATTGAAAAAGCTTTGAATATTTCGATGACACTTAAAATGCAATTTGGACGAAAAACTTTAAAATGTGGGTCAGAATAATTTTTTAGAAACTAGTACCCATGAACTCCTATGAAAATAAAGAGATAACAAGAGAAAAATTGAAACAGTACTCCAAAGTTTATTATCTTAAAATATAATTATAGTATGCTTGCTAAAATAAATATTTGAAGGTAAATGCGATTCTTTAGTCGCATCAAAACTTCGTAAAAACTGATAGAGTTCACAATATTTTACCCCCAATTTGATATTTATAGTTTTCTCAGCTTGGTGGGGCAATGCATCTTTGCGTATGTACATATATTGTTTGTGGGAGATACGCAAACCACCGACACATTGATTGCCGTGATGTTACAGTTTCCGCATATTTCTTTGAGTTACGTCTTCTTTCGTGCTAGACCATGCAGAATTATCTTATACGTTGCTATAATTAGGTGAGTTCACACTATCAGCGCGTTTCCAAGGTTATTTGTGGTTTGTTTGTTTACGAATTTAGGTTCTAAGTAGCAGAATTGGGAAATCGGCTTACTGCACGCATACATTTTCAACCTTCCTAAGTAATATTAAAACTGCAATTGCACGATGGCATTTCACGTCATAAGTTGTTTTTTAAAAGTATCGCGAAACAGAAAAAATGTCATTCGTTTACAAAGGTACGTGAATGAGCAAACCTCGTGGTACACATATGGCCCAATATGCGGGGTACGTGTTAATCGGTATAATTTTGAGTGTTTAATATATAACTATTCACCGTTCAATTTTCAGGCGTTAAAAACTAAATGTTAACCCAACAATTTATTAAATACCTCATGAACCGTAAAAGCGAAATCCAAAGTTTCAAGTCCACAAAAATGAAAGTTTTTTGTGGAATTAGGAACATCTATGAAAATACCAAATGAAGTAAAATAAAAATATCCGATGTGGTGAAATGATGGAACTATCATTGTCAATAACAAAATGAAAATGATAATAATTAAAAGAAGTAGTACAAAAAACGCATGTAGCGACGTGTGAAATGAGTTTCATCCATACATCGAAGTCGATGACATATTTGGGAGCGTCGTTATCTGAGAAGGAAGCCGTTGTGGGAATTTTTCCCACGCACTTACCAGCACTAAATCAGCTCGAGATGTCCCAAGTATCTGTTCCCTTCCTTCTTAACACCTCAACTGTAACGTGAACCACCGGTGGTACACGGAGGGGATTTTTATAATGCTGCTGACCGATCAGTAGTTACTTACTCAATTTTCATATATGCTGAATCAAAACTAAATGAAGGGACGATCTAGATAATGTTTGCTATTTTCAACATTGCTTACTACAATTGAATTTAAATTTGAGTTGAATGTTAAACTTCAGTTTTATCTGGCACAGTTAAAGAGTAAAGGTGGACTGTTTTTCACATGAATAAAGAAAGTGTGTTGTGCCGCCACACTTCCATCTTGTGGGAGTAACTTGTGTGTTCACTGGGGTGATAGTGCCTCGAGCATGTGTTCAGCGCGGACTGGTGATAGATGTGGTCGTTTATCCGGTGCACCAGCGCGCTATTTCACTGTACCAGCACGTTCATTCTGTGTCCCAGAGCGTTTATCCGGTGCACCAGCGCGCTATTTCACTGTACCAGCACGTTCATTCTGTGTCCCAGAGCGTTTATCCGTTGCACCAGCGCGCTATTTCACTGTACCAGCACGTTCATTCTGTGTCCCAGAGCGTTTATCCGGTGCACCAGCGCGCTATTTCACTGTACCAGCACGTTCATTCTGTGTCCCAGAGCGTTTATCCGGTGCACCAGCGCGCTATTTCACTGTACCAGCACGTTCATTCGGTGTCCCAGAGCGTTTAACGGTTGCTGAACATTGGCTCGCCGGGGTAAGGAGCGGCCGAGTACTGGTTTCGAGGTGAAATGATACGAGGGCGACCTTACGTAATAATTTTATCGCTTTGCACAATATGACAGCATGGAGAATGTAAAGCGCAACTGAAATCCTTGCTTGAACGATTTACAGAGAATACTCGAGGTCTTCATTGGGAAATGAAGTAAGGGTAAATTCTATGGGATAAGAAATTAGTCCTGCAATTAGCAAATCGAAAGATGACAGGGTGATAAACTGAAAGGGACTTGTAATTCAGGGAAAAGAAAAGCTTATGACCAATGAATAAGGGGAACATAAATTTGCTATAGGATCAGCGTGATTCTCTCATAAACTCTGGGAATACATATTGCAGAGAAATCCTTTGTATGCATGTGCAGTACCTAGAGACGGTCACATGGCTGTAAAATAAATTGAAGACGCACTTTAACCTCGCTATGCAAGCGCAGTGAGCGAGAGACAGACAATCTATCGGCCGCTGATTTTCAAATCCGTCAAAACAAATGTGGTGTGTACAATTTTGAATAAATGTTTCGTTAAATTAAAATGCTGACTATTGAAGTTCAACATACGAGATATTGTTGCAGTTTAAGTTACAAGATAATATTTCAGTTTAAAATAACAAGATGGTAGTGCAGTTTAAAATACAATACATTAATGTAGTTTAAAATACAAGATATTATTGCAGTTTGGGATATAAGATATTATTGCAGTTTAGGATACAAGATATTATTGCATTTTAAGACATAAGATATTATTGCAGTTTAGGATACAAGATATTATTGCATTTTAGGACACAAGGTATTTTCATGTCTGTGGACGCTGATAGATCTGACGAGCTGTCAGAATCTAATCAACGATCCACAGATCATTTGCACTGATGTTCTCTATTGGTGAATTTCTAAGGCAAATCAGTTTTCAAATAATGCAGCACTGCATGCTGAGTAAGGCGCATACTTCGTTGTAACAACCTTAACAGGTCCGACAGGTTTTTACTTGCAGCTCCTGAAGAGAAAGTCTTGTCGCTGAACTCATCGGAGACACAACATATTCTTCTTGGCTTAGCGCAGAGCTAAATCTCCTAACACGTTTCCAGCGAAGGGACCCAGGGGGGTTACTCATGGGATTTTCATAGTGCTGCTGACCGACGGCAGTCGCTAACTTAATTTTCGTAAATACTCGAGGAAAGCTTAATTGTAGTTACGTGTGTGGTGTGGTTACACGATCCGGTCACTGTTTGCTATTTTCAAAACTCATGACTACAAATGACTTTAAATTTAACTTGACTATGGAGCTTCAGTTTGACCCATCGTAGTTAACTTGCCAACTTCTCTCGGTAATCAGGACGATGATTTTCATTTTAGTAAACAGGAACTCTCAAATTGACCAGATTCCAAAACAGTTCTGTGCGACTTCTTGGCTGTAATTGAGCCGTAGTACAGAAAATATGAATTATTATAGCTTCAAAGAAACCCTCACCCCGATATCAGCTAACAACGCAGTTATTTCCTACGCAGCAGTTGCATCCATTTTAGTGAGTTGTTTAAGCCAATAAGCTCAATAAGAAATGCTTTTTAAAACTCGTCAATTATGCTGGTGAACACCATGACCAAAATGTCTATAATCGATTGAGGCTTAAAATTTTGCTGCTTTGAGCGTAGAACGACATCTAAGAAAAAGCCACTGGCAACTAGAGCAGGGGTTCTAAACCTTTTTACTGCCACGCCCACTTAAGAATTGTAGGGGAAAATTGTGTGTAGATGGACTGGTAAATAAGAGCTCACAACAAAAAATATCGTCAATAGGCCCTCAAACGAATTCACAGTGAAAGTTCACTCTTTTGTCGAAAACATTACTGGGAAAAATCAGGCTTTACTGCGGAGGCTCGCGCCTTCCAGGTTAAGAACCACTGAACTAGAGCATTGTTCCTCTACTTCCATACCTCCTTGAGCTGGGCTACATCGATGCATTCATCGATGACTGGGCTACATCGATGACCGGGCTACATCGATGCCAGTCATTGTTTCCCAACTGGGTATTTTTCAGGCTAAAACTACACTTTCTTGGTTAGTATCTCGGGTGAAAAACTTTAAATTTCTAAAGTTTGGCCAGGAAATAGGCCATGTGGCAATTTTACCTGTGACTGTTTACACTTCACCACAAATTAAAAATGGTAATCACAGTGTCACATCTGACATGGAAGCCGTTTATTATTCTGCTTTTATCCTCGATTCAGTCCCTGTTCCTGAAAAGCTCCACGCTCGTTTAATGGGAGCGCCAGAGGATTTGGTATAGAGAGACTTGGCGATAATAATAATGTAGGATGACTAATATAATGGCGATAATATCTATAATTATAATAATAACTTCATAAACCAACTTTTACTTTATTTGTGAAGTTGACTCTTCAAACCCTGGAACAAGAACTACACGGCCGGCGCCACACTATCACAAACCCTGGAACATGAACTAGACGGCCGGCGCCACACTATCACAAACCCTGGAACAAGAACTACACGGCCGGCGCCACACCATCACAAACCCTGGAACATGAACTACACGGCCGGCGCCACACTATCACAAACCCTGGAACAAGAACTACACGGCCGGCGCCATACCATCACAAACCCTGGAACAAGAACTACACGGCCGGCGCCACACCATCACAAGCCCTGGAACAAGAACTACACGGCCGGCGCCACACTATCACAAACCCTGGAACAAGAACTACACGGCCGGCGCCACACCATCACAAACCCTGGAACATGAACTACACGGCCGGCGCCACACCATCACAAACCCTGGAACAAGAACTACACGGCCGGCGCCACACCATCACAGACCCTGGAACATGAACTACACGGCCGGCGCCACACCATCACAAACCCTGGAACATGAACTACACGGCCGGCGCCACACTATCACAAACCCTGGAACAAGAACTACACGGCCGGCGCCACACCATCACAAACCCTGGAACATGAACTACACGGCCGGCGCCACACCATCACAAACCCTGGAACAAGAACTACACGGCCGGCGCCACACCATCACAAACCCTGGAACATGAACTACACGGCCGGCGCCACACCATCACAAACCCTGGAACATGAACTACACGGCCGGCGCCACACCATCACAAAACCTGGAACATGAACTACACGGCCGGCGCCACACCATCACAAACCCTGGAACATGAACTACACGGCCGGCGCCACACCATCGCAAACCCTGGAACATAAACTACACGGCCGGCGCCACACCATCACAAACCCTGGAACATGAACTACACGGCCGGCGCCACACCATCACAAGCCCTGGAACAAGAACTACACGGCCGGCGCCACACTATCACAAACCCTGGAACAAGAACTACACGGCCGGCGCCACACCATCACAAACCCTGGAACAAGAACTACACGGCCGGCGCCACACCATCACAAACCCTGGAACATGAACTACACGGCCGGCGCCACACTATCACAAACCCTGGAACAAGAACTACACGGCCGGCGCCACACCATCACAAACCCTGGAACATGAACTACACGGCCGGCGCCACACCATCACAAACCCTGGAACAAGAACTACACGGCCGGCGCCACACCATCACAAACCCTGGAACATGAACTACACGGCCGGTGCCACACCATCACAAACCCTGGAACATGAACTACACGGCCGGCGCCACACTATCACAAACCCTGGAACAAGAACTACACGGCCGGCGCCACACCATCACAAACCCTGGAACATGAACTACACGGCCGGCGCCACACCATCACAAACCCTGGAACAAGAACTACACGGCCGGCGCCACACCATCACAAACCCTGGAACATGAACTACACGGCCGGCGCCACACCATCACAAACTCTGGAACATGAACTACACGGCCGGTGCCACACCATCACAAACCCTGGAACATGAACTACACGGCCGGCGCCACACCATCACAAACCCTGGAACATGAACTACACGGCTGGCGCCACACTATCACAAACCCTGGAACAAGAACTACACGGCCGGCGCCACACCATCACAAACCCTGGAACATGAATTACACGGCCGGCGCCACACCATCACAAACCCTGGAACAAGAACTACACGGCCGGCGCCACACCATCACAAACCCTGGAGCATGAACTACACGGCCGGCGTCACACCATCACAAACCCTGGAACATGAACTACACGGCCGGCGCCACACCATCACAAACCCTGGAACATGAACTACACGGCCGGCGCCACACCATCACAAATCCTGGAACATGAACTACACGGTCGGCGCCACACCATCACAAACCCTGGAACATGAACTACACGGCCGGCGCCACACCATCACAAACCCTGGAACAGGAACTACACGGCCGGCGCCACACCATCACAAACCCTGGAACAAGAACTACACGGCCGGCGCCACACCATCACAAACCCTGGAACATGAACTACACGGCCGGCACCACACTGTCACAAACCCTAGGTAAACATTACGTCATTTTAGGCTAGTAAAAATATATAACTGCAAAGCAGATATATTGTTAGCAGTACTCAACTTCATGGTGAAAAATATTCCCTGGCTTTCATTTCTACTTGTATACTATGTTACTTAACACGTTGACTGCGAATTGGTACAAATGTTTACCATTAGCTAAATTGGTCATGTATGCACCAGTTTCAATGAATAGCATTTCAATTATTTCACTACCTTTATTTAAATTAGACTATGGTGAATGAGGTTAAATGTCATTATGCAATCATACTTTTCCTGCTTCTTAGAAAGCATAAAAATGTAATCAAGCTGACACGACAGTTTTTTAATTCTGCAACTCCCAATCCAACCAAACCGACCGCAGCAACCGCTCAAACGCCGTTAACGTGTCTAATGCCGTAATACTGCAGCGGCGATTTTCAAATACTGAAAATCTTGAGTATAGATAACGCTGAATTAAGTATGAGTTGAGAATCTACCGTGGTTTACATTCTTGGGTCAAGCACTGTCTTCGATTCATTTGACTCTCATAACCAACCCCCTCAGGGAACGTAATCTATGCAATAGGTTTACTGTAGTAGATTAGTTGTGACTGTCTTGTGTATGATGTGTGGTCCTCTGAATGGAAATGGCCTCTAAATGGAAAATTTTCAAGTTACCTCAACTGTACCAATGTAGGCCTTTGGGACTTCTATCGTTCGTGTCCACTTTGCATTTTTCAGTTTTCATGCCTTCTTCGCTAGTTCTTTTTTTGTGTTTTCTCCCTTTTCTTCCCTCACTTACTATTTCTAAGCGAAGGGTTTTCTACGAAGGGTTTCAATTTTCTACATAATCTTGTGCATAGATTCCTAGTTTTCTACAATCCACACATGATGGTCCTTTCTTTTCGTCTTATTGAGATCGTCTATGCTGTGACTAGGGAGTCTGAAATTAAATAATATAATGGCGATAATATTTATAATTATAATAATAGCTTCATAAACCAACTTTGTCTCCTGAATGAATTTCATTGACACTGGAGTTCTAAAGGTTGACATTGGAAAAGAAGTTCTGTATAATTATTCATAAGCAAGACTAAGCCTTAAATAGTGTATCTATAAAAATGGGAACCACCCTTGCGCGTAATTCGATGAGCTCACTTAAATTTGCTGAACGCGAAAGAAGTTTCCAGATTCATACATTTTCGGGAGGTACATTTTTCTGAGACACCACGCACACATCCGTATTTATGCGCATACTTTCTAACACGCCAAGCAGGCATTCAAAAACTCTCGTTGCCGCACTCGCACACGGCGCACTCTGAGCAGTGAAATAGTAGGAAAAGTTTGCATTTAGCAACCGTCGTCACGCAGATTTCGGTGCAGGGCGTGTGGCAGGCGTGGCCTACGCCAACGCCCGTGATCGAAAATAATTAAAATAAAAGTATTTGACGCACTCGGCGTTCACTTTTGTGCCTCGTCCACGAGCGCTGGTTCCTCTTCCGCACGTCGTGACGTCCTTAGCACTTTCTATCTCAATGTAATACAAAATTGCCGGGCCCGTGAAAAATAAATTTTTTATCCTAGGTAACCGAACATATTCTAAACAATCCAGCTCTAAACCTTTCTATCTTGATTGAAAGTAATCTAAATTATCATACCTTTAAAGTAATCTAACTTATCATACCTTTAAAGTAATCTAACTTACCATACCTTAAAAGTAAACTAACTTACCATACCTTTAAAGTAATCTAACTTACCATACCTTAAAAGTAATCTAACTTACCATACCTTTAAAGTAATCTAACTTATCATACCTTTAAAGTAATCTAACTTACCATACCTTAAAAGTAATCTAACTTATCATACCTTTAAAGTAATCTAACTTACCATACCTTAAAAGTAATCTAACTTATCATACCTTTAAAGTAATCTAACTTATCATACCTTTAAAGTAATCTAACTTATCATACCTTTAAAGTAATCTAACTTATCATACCTTTAAATTAATCTAACTTACCATACCTTAAAAGTAATCTAACTTATCATACCTTTAAAGTAATCTAACTTATCATACCTTTAAAGTAATCTAACTTATCATACCTTTAAAGTAATCTAACTTATCATACCTTTAAAGTAATCTAACTTATCATACCTTTAAAGTAATCTAACTTATCATACCTTTAAAGTAATCTAACTTATCATACCTTTAAAGTAATCTAACTTATCATACCTTTAAAGTAATCTAACTTATCATACCTTTAAAGTAATCTAACTTATCATACCTTTAAAGTAATCTAACCATCTAACATTGAATTACTCACATCTTGCGCAAAAGCTGCAATAAAATATTGCACACGCTGTGACGTAACGAAAATGAAAACCATGTTTGTTTAGTTCAACACATTTCCTGCGAAGTGACCCACCGGTGGTCACTTAGGTGATTTTCATAGTGCTGCTGACCCACCTGCAGTCACTAACTCATTTTTTACCAATACTTAATGAAAGCTAAGTGAAGACATGATCCAGTTAATGTTCGCTATTTTCAAAGTTGATTACCACAATTGACTTTAAATTTGAAGTGAATATTGAACTTCAGTTTAACCTATCGCAGTTAACGTGTTAAGAAACTGTTTTCTGTTGTTCACTGGGATAAATAACAGCCTATTTCTGAACTTCTGCAAGCGGTTACGATGATAGGAGCTTTATCCAATAAAATCCTGTTCTTCAGCGGAAAAGAAAACCGGCTCGACATACGAAAGCTAGTTCTCACGGCACTATATAGCCACGAGTCTACTATTTCTCGCTTAAATTACAGGTTAAAGTTCCATCTTGCGTTGCCACACTCTCTGGTAAGCCAGCCTCTATACTCCACTCTCACACTCCACGTTACTGCTTCTCTAAACACGCAAACACTTTATTTATAAATAGCATAGCTTGCTCGCATCGAAATATTCGTTTGAATTCTTGTGCAAAATATTTTGTATTGAAGTATTCTTTGGCTAGATGTATGGCTCTTAAAAAAAAAAATGTTTGAAGTGTTTATTCATTAACACATTCTCTGTTCACTCACGCGTTTTCATCCCGAACTTGGTATCATTTCCTACACTCCGCCTCCCTATTCAAATTTTAAGCACTCTGAGAATCCCACACATAGCTTTTTGAATTCTTAACCGTTTGATATCAGGATTTTTAAACTCATATTACCGTAATTACAACCACCATCATTAAACTGGAAATGGCATCAGGTAGTCACCGATTTCAGAATGAGGAAGGAACTGCCACTCGGCAGTAAACTTCAAAGAACACATTAGTGACCAAATTTAACAAAAAGAACAACAAGAAGCTATTTTCGGGAGAGGATCGTATTGTCCTGTATGGCGTGAAGGGTTAGTCTTACACTTCAAAACCCTGCAACCACCTTTCTCAGCTTCACATCCTAGCGCACTAATCTTCTGAGAAACACTTCCCGGACTTCCTCGTCTTATTCGTCACAAGTGTCCCTCCAAATGTCATACTTCCCCTTTTCTCGCTAAGACTTTGACTATTGTACACTTTCTAAAATACACACGGTGGGAGTTTCCTTGGATCAGTTATGAAAAACCAATACATTCTGAGTGCTTGGATCGTGAGTTGCTGCAAATGGAGGAATACTGACCGACGTACATGATGATTGCATCAACTTAACTGAAGTAAAATTTTCACAAAACGCTGAACGCGTCGAGTCTGAAGATGATGACCGAGAAACACGACTGTATTTAACACTGCAAATACCGCATTTCTAGAAATTTCTATTACGCCCCTTTGCCCCCCCCCCTCATCCGTACCTGCAGGCCGAAGTGTTCGATTGATGTATGAGTAAAGTGATCATCGAAGTCATCGGAGAACTCGCCAACCTTGCTCGATGGCGTCTTTCTACAGCCGCTGCCGGTGCTCATTTTGGATCCTCACTTCCTTGTTACCTAGTTGCTATTTGCGTCCTTGCCCCCGATCCAAGGTGTCTTCTTCAATTGTGATACTTACATTCTAGTGAGGTCAAATATTCGCTTTCCGTGCTCAGGAACTTTGCCGTGAATGATCAATGCTCTTCAACGCAAGTTGAGTAATGCATTTACTTTTATACGGTTCAACTTGGTGGAAGATGGAGGTCTGTATAGGTTTTGTTTCAGGTTAATTCTAAATAAGTATACTTCTTAATCACGGGATGAATACACGGGTCACAACTACCTTTATTCTACCAATAATCTTCAAGTTTAATACGAGATACCCTTTCACTGATTAGCAGTTAATATCATGCAAAGTCCTTCAGGGAAAAATGGAGACCTCGGGAACGAATAAATGAGCGAAATGAACTTGAAAAAAAAAAGACCACATCGGCTTCCGGGGGAAAATAGCGCTGCTGAGGCGATAATGTTAGACGGTCTCTTAGTACTCTGAGTCTTCACCATGCTATACCACTGATGCAGGAGGAAACTCACCTTACCACTGAGGCAGGAGGGAACTCTCCTCACCACTGAGGCAGGAAGGACCTCTCATCACCACTGGGGCAGGAGGGAACTCTCCTCACCACTGAGGCAGGAGGGAACTCCTCTCACCACTGAGGCAGGAGGGAACTCTCCTCACCACTGAGGCAGGAGGGAACTCTCCTCACCACTGAGGCAGGAGGGAACTCCTCTCACCACTGAGGCAGGAGGAGCTCTCCTCACCACTGAGGCAGGAGGGAACTCTCCTCACTACTGAGGTAGGAGGGAACTCGCCTCACCACTGAGGCAGGAGGGAATTCACCTCACCACTGAGGCAGGAGGGAACTCTCCTCACCACTGAGGCAGGAGGGAACTCTCCTCACCACTGAGGCAGGAGGGAACTCCTCTCACCACTGAGGCAGGAGGGAACTCGCCTCACCACTGAGGCAGGAGGGAACTCACCTCACCACTGAGGCAGGAGGGAACTCTCCTCACCACTGAGGCAGGAGGGAACTCTCCTCACCACTGAGGCAGGAGGGAACTCTCCTCACCACTGAGGCAGGAGGGAACTCCTCTCACCACTGAGGCAGGAGGGAACTTTCCTCACCACTGAGGCAGAAGGGAACTCTCCTCACCACTGAGGCAGGAGGGAACTCCTCTCACCACTGAGGCAGGAGGGAACTTTCCTCACCACTGAGGCAGGAGGGAACTCTCCTCACCACTGAGGCAGGAGGGAACTCTCCTCACCACTGAGGCAGGAGGGAACTCCTCTCACCACTGAGGCAGGAGGGAACTTTCCTCACCACTGAGGCAGGAGGGAAATCACCTCACCACTGAGGCAGGAGGGAACTCTCCTCACCACTGAGGCAGGAGGGAACTCTCCTCACCACTGAGGCAGGAGGGAACTCTCCTCACCACTGAGGCAGGAGGGAACTGCTCTCACCACTGAGGCAGGAGGGAGCTCTCCTCACCACTGAGGCAGGAGGGAACTCTCCTCACCACTGAGGCAGGAGGGAACTCTCCTCACCACTGTGGCAGGAGGGAACTCTCCTCCCCACCGAGGCAGGAGGGAACTCCTCTCACCACTGAGGCAGGAGGGAACTCTCCTCACCACTGAGGCAGGAGGGAACTCCTCTCACCACTGACTCAGGAGGGAACTCTCCTCACCACTGAGGCAGGAGGGAACTCACCTCACCACTGAGGCAGGAGGGAACTCACCTCATCACTCAGGCAGGAGGGAACTCCTCTCACCACTGAGGCAGGAGGGAACTCTCCTCACCACTGAGGCAGGAGGGAACTCACCTCATCACTCAGGCAGGAGGGAACTCCTCTCACCACTGAGGCAGGAGGGAACTCTCCTCACCACTGAGGCAGGAGGGAACTCTCCTCACCACTGAGGCAGGAGGGAACTCTCCTCACCACTGAAGCAGGAGGGAACTCCTCTCACCACTGAGGCAGGAGGGAACTCTCCTCACCACTGAGGCAGGAGGGAACTCCTCTCACCACTCAGGCAGGAGGGAACTCCTCTCACCACTGAGGCAGGAGGGAACTCTCCTCACCACTGAGGCAGGAGGGAACTCACCTCACCACTCAGGCAGGAGGGAACTCTCCTCACCACTGAGGCAGGAGGGAGCACCTCACCACTCAGGCAGGAGGGAACTCTCCTCACCACTGAGGCAGGAGGAAACTCCTCTCACCACTTCATGAGGCAGGAGGGAACTCTCCTCACCACTGAGGCAGGAGGGAACTCACCTCACCACTCAGGCAGGAGGGAACTCTCCTCACCACTGAGGCAGGAGGAAACTCCTCTCACCACTGAGGCAGGAGGGAACTCTCCTCACCACTGAGGCAGGAGGGAACTCACCTCACCACTCAGGCAGGAGGGAGCACCTCACCACTCAGGCAGGAGGGAACTCTCCTCACCACTGAGGCAGGAGGGAACTCACCTCACCACTCAGGCAGGAGGGAGCACCTCACCACTCAGGCAGGAGGGAACTCTCCTCACCACTCAGGCAGGAGGGAACTCACCTCACCAACCAAGGCCCAGCGCAGCAGCAGCCCCGGCAGTCCGCACTAGATGGATGCACAAGACCTCGTCTTGCAGAGCTGTCGTAAAATGAGGTCCTTTCTCCAGCTCGAGCATTTCAGGATGATTTAACTGCGCCACGGGCTGTGGTGTAGCGGCATCGCCTCACTGCGCACTTTAAAGTTGTACTCACCACGTAGAACGTTCTCTTGTAGGCCTGATGCAACTGTTGAATGATTCATGTTTTGAAGATATTCTGTGATCGCGTCAAAGACGTACGGGCTTTTTGTAATTGGAGCGTCCGCCATCGATGCATTGTGTGAAATATGGAGTTATAGATTGGTTTGCAGTAATGATATTGATTCGTTTGCATCAATGGTATTGAGTGGTTCACATACATTTTATTGATTGGCTTACAATAATGATATTGATTGGTTTGCATCATTGATATTGAACACGAAGTCGAAAAATGCGGCGTTTAAGACCGACTTAATTAATTCTCATGTTGTTTTCGAAAATCTCTCATCATCTTGTGTCTAAAATGTTGTTTCTGAAACATTCAAGGGAGTTGAGTACAACCTGCAAAAGATCTGAAATCTAAACGAAAAATTATGAACTAAAGCAAAAATGGAGACTTTGGCGAAAGAGATGGAAAACCATCGAAGTGTTGGTATTATTTTTTGCCAGAATGATGGAGTGTCGGATCTCATTCATTGACAGCAGAGGCTCGAGATGCGCTGAAGAAGATACGTGACGGCGAAGAAACATCTCATGATAACTCATTTAAAAGCGCAGTTAATTTCATTTGGACCCTAAACCTTCAATATAATTAAGACCCATTTTCGAGATTAGCCTATCCCGAGTATCTTTCTTAAATGATAAAATCCGAACTGACCTTAAATCTCATGTGCTGGTATTATAGAATATAATGGTCTTAGTTCATTTGAAAAGACGAGCATAAGTTCATGCAACGATTTAAGTTCAGTTAACTGAGGTATAGTAACTTTGTAACTATGGTAGAGTCATAGTAATAGTTAGCAAGTAATTATGGTACAGTCGTAGTCATAGTTATGTAACTATGGTAGAGTCGCGCTCATAGTTAGGTAATTATGGTAGAGTCATGGTCATAGTTCAGTAACTATGGCAGAGTCATCATATTAGTCTGTGCAATAAAGGTTAATCTAGATCAGCTGGGGTGACCGAGTTAGATTGTACTTGATCGTCTGCTGAGGTACGCGAAGCCTTGCCTTCTGGGTCTCAATATGACTTTCGTACCTCTCGTCCCTCGAGCTTCTCGAGTATGAGAAGCAGTGAGAAGTAGAGGAGTAGAGAGAAGTTGAGTAGTAGAGAGAAGTAGAGTAGTAGAGAGAAGAGGCAAAGTAGTAGAAAGAAGTAGTGAGTTGTGAGCATTCGTCCTAAGTGTGGAGAATCGAGGGTTCAATACTCCGCAGAGCCCAGTGTTTCTTCTTAAAGGGAAAAGGAACAGAATTAGTCACACTTTCTCATTACTCGACAAGAAATGGATCATAAATAGATACCAGCTTGATCGAGAACAACCAACCGCGATAGCTTCCTGGTGTAGTTTTGAGTCCTTTGAAAAACCAATACATTCTGAGTGCTTAGATCGTGCATTGCTGCAAATGAAGCAATACAGATCGACGTCCAAGATGATCACATCTTGGATCATTTAGCAACTTCCTTAGACTTTTTGAACTATGACACTATTGAACTTTCTGGTGTTACCGTCTAAGTTATTTTATGATATTTTGAGTTCTATGCGGCGACGGTCAACTATTGTTGAAAACTAGATGGCTAAGCTTTCTTGGTGACGACGATTTTATTCGCTAGAATCCGTGCTGAAGGTATTTTTAATTTCCATTTGCTATTGATTAATTCACAACAGAGAATTTTTAATGCTCACAAATCACGAAGCAAATTAAAAGTATTTCAAAAAGATTACGAAGTGTAGTTCATTGAAAAAATCCCTGCCTGATGTGTTCTCTCACTTTAAGTCGTGAATTTTTTTTAGCATATTCGCGCTTAGCTACCATTTGGACTCAATATTGCGCACCTCATAAAGTTTGAGTGATCATTTGGTCGGCCAGTTTTACGTTTATTTGCCAGTTTAAATTGAAAAATGGTGTGCTCTACGCGACATCAGCGGTGACAGTTTGTGAAAAATGAAACGGAAATCAGTGATGAAATTGAAAGAAACGTTCCTGAGAACGTAAATACGGCCCTCTATTATAGAACAAGTGAAAGAATCATCAACAAAATTTCAAATAAGACACAATGAACACAAGCTAATTTTACGCGTAGATTTGAAACAAGCATACAATGATGCGTTCTTGAAATGACAATATTTCAGGGTCGCATAAGGAATCCAACGAGCGACTACTGGAACTGTGATATATTCTGAAACCTTAGACCATGGCTTGATGTAAATAGAGAGATAAAGATAGATGTGGGTCTTGCAGTAAAAATAATAAAACATTTACAGTTTAGAGAAGTGCGCTAATGTTCATACATTAAACTAGGAAAAAAGGCGAAAAGCAGTTAGTATTGGAGCGAAATGTTTTTTTTTGCAGTTTGGAGATATTTAAAGATTTGACTAATGAACGTAGCACCGAGGAGTAGAACGGAAATGCGTTGGTTGTACAGAATATTCACCCTGAAAAACCTCGTGTTTTTCTTTTTTCTTCCTTTTTTTCGTGTCGTCATTTATTTTCTTTGGAACTGGCTTCCGTGCAATAAAACATTTCCGTTTGAATTGAGTTGTAAGCCCTTGGGTACAGAATGGGAAGTCACCAAACAGATCAAAGATCAAAAATATTGCTGTCAAATGAAGCCTCCATGAATGCCTGTATAGAAATCGCTGAGGAAATTTAGAATACTCAACAACTAATATTCTCTTCTGTACCTACCGTAGCTTGTTGACAATAGCTCTTAAATTTTTAAGTTTGAACCCCAGTACGTGACAGTTGCAATTCAGCATCCTACGTAT
The DNA here is from genome assembly GCA_030386875.1 of Morinoia aosen. Lineage (NCBI taxonomy): Eukaryota > Metazoa > Arthropoda > Malacostraca > Amphipoda > Talitridae > Morinoia > Morinoia aosen. Next base: position 25,458,713 of record CM059558.1, read on the forward strand.
CACTTCATAATGTTTGCTGAATGGTTTTTCAAGCAAAAACTTTCAATTTTTGTTCATTCTTTTATACGACATTTGACAATTTGACCATTCAGAACCTGCCAACTCTTCAGGGTTGCCACACACGAGATGGATGTATAATAAATTTTTATTGGAGAGAGATCGAATTTGAGATTTTCTGTGAGAAAAAGGCCAATCTGAAGACTCTGCACTGAGTGATTGTCCTTGAACCGCTGACGGCAAAGAGAGCATGCACTGCTGACCGATTTAGGTTCTCAAGGAACGTTAAAAAAATTCTTTACTAAAATTTCTCCACAGAAGCAGCGGGAGGCTCATTTGGGTCTGGTATCCTGAAGTCACAGTGTAAAATAGATGACATGTCTATTTCTGTGTGTAAATCACTGGTCGTATTTAACTGAAATAACTGATTATTTAACTGATTATTGCGAATTAAATGCTCAAGTAACATTCAGTAGTTCGTGCTCACACATTTTTGCCTCGGCACACAAGCGCTTATGTTTGTAAGAAAATTATTCAGACCTTACAACTTTGTTGATTTATAACATTGTGTTACAACTTTGTTGATTTATAACATTGTGTTACAACTTTGTTGATTTATAACATTGTGTTACAACTTTGTTGATTTATAACATTGTGTTACAACTTTGTTGATTTATAACATTGTGTTACAACTTTGTTGATTTATAACATTGTGTTACAACTCTGTTGATTTATAACATTGTACAACTTTGGGCCAGACGCTATTCCGTATTAATATCCTTGCTTCAATTGTCAGACGTATTCTACGTCACACTAATGGTTTTGTTCAAATTGCTGCTTGGCTTATTTTGCGTCATATTTACGTCATTGCTCCAATAGTTACCTGACGCATTCTACGTCGTAAAAACGCAATTGCTCCAATTTTTGCTTGACACATTCGAAGTCCTACCGACATTCTTGCTCGAGTAGCTGCACGACGTATCTGCGTCGGATCAACGTTCCTGCTCCAATTCTTGTCTGACGTATCCTGCGTTTGCGCAGCACGTCGAACCAACTTCGTAACAGCCATTACATCTCCTCATGTCCGTGACATCAATAATGTTGCCCCATTTATTTTCTCTTTCAACCTTGTTGTTTAGCTTTCACTTAGACCGAACTCTGCAGCGGTTACTACTTTTATAAACAATTCTCTCCGTAATTAAAATTGCGGGATTTTTTTTTGAGTTACCAACAGTCAACGTCCTTTCACGAGCAGCATTTTAAGGTTAATTGCAGGGTAAAAATTTTCTCCCTCCATGGCTCGCAATAAAAATTTCTGACCTACTCGGGCGCAAGCGACGCTGGAGTAAAAAATCAGCGAAAATAACCGGCGTAAGTTTTTAACGGCGGTACGTGTTTATCTAAGCGACGCTGCGCCGCTCACGCCGTTACTGATGCCGGACTCGGCATCTCTTGTCCGGGAATGGAGGCTGTTTACCCTGCTTTGTCCGCGAGGTTAGACGGCAGATTTTGTGTAAACTCGAGTGTCTGTTACAACGCTCGCACGTTTTGTCAAAACAAAGGGATAGTACATAATTGAAACGCGAAGTTAGACAGCAGATTTTTATAAACTCCAGTTTCTGTAATAACACTCGTTGCGTTTATCAAAATTAAGGGGTAGTATATAATTAAAATGGGAAGTTAGACGGCAGATTTTTATAAACTGCAGTGTCTGTTACAACACTCGCAGATTTTATCAAAATAATGGGGTAGTACATAACTAAAACGTTCTTTGAGGTCATCGACAGGAGAGCTGAATTGAAATAAATTTATTCACTATTTTTTGACTCGGTATTTACTTTTTAGTAACCTATTATACATGATACAGCGATCGACTCGTTCTATACGAGAGCGATTGAAATTTAGTTTCTAAATGTGCCTCTAGATCGAAATCTTTTTACTGATCTTAGGGAAACAGTCAATTCTTCAAACCTGCGGAGTGATTTTTTCAGCTTTTATGCATTGCAAGAGAAGAAAAGCACTGTAACTATCCAAATTTCACTAAACAGACGTCACAAACTAGGAGCTTAATATAGTGAAGTTTACATTTGAGCTGTGGTTTTCATCATGTTTAAAACTCATAAATTTCCCTGCTTTTATCTTGCAGGCCCGAGGGCAAAATAAGGCACAAATTACATGCTCACCCAGTTTTCATTTCTGTTTTTACTACGTATCCCAGTCTAAATTTTTCGCCGCCTGCATGCATGTTTTTCGCCGCTCCAGTTATTAAAGTGCTTAGGCGGCGAAAAACATGCATGCTCCAGCGAAAAAGTTTACCTGGGTATGCAGATGTGATTACTTTTAGCCACAGGCTTCAAAATGCTCAAAACTGCCGTCGCAACTAAAGACAATGTTAACGAGGGCGCGCGAGTTTTTTGGAGCATCAATTTTACTTGAAGCTCGCACATCGAAATAGATAAACTGGCATGACGGCAAGGAAGTTGTCGCACCGACCCTCTGAGCGTCTCTACAAATCATTTCTTCGTCAATTTCTTCTTCCACTACCTGCTCACCTATCACTCTGTATTGAATTAAGAATGATGGATTAGATTAGGAATGCCTTGTAGGAATATTAAGGAATGACAGTATGCTCGAGACATGGTTGATCTGAAAATTGAAATGCCGAACCGATTAAAAAAAAAAATCTCTGTTTTGGACTTGACGCTTTCTTCAAGTAATTCAAGAAAAATGTTGAATTCAATACAAATGTTCAAATGTTCAATCCGAGTTTTCTTGAAGTAATGCAAGAATTGAATTTGTACGCGAACGAACCAATGTTCGTAGATTTTTTGTTTTGGCCCTCCCCGCTTTTTATATATTGATACATATTCATGGAAAGCTAAAAATATGATTGTCCTGACATTGATATCTAAACTGCATTCGTACCTCACACATCTACTGATTTCATCCATTTATCCCGACTTATAAACAACACATTGAGATGACTCACAGATAGCGCGCTGCGCTGCTTTGTACATCCAGCATATCTTCTTCTCGACTCTTTGAAGAATAAAAAGTTGTAAAAGTCGAAGGATTGCAGGGAGAGTTTTCACATCAGTCGGACACTGAGGACTACAGCGGTAGTGTTCTGCCGTGTTGATGCAACGGTCGTGTTTGCAGTGTTAGCAGTGTTTACTGCTGCCTCTCACGGCCCATAGTCTACTTTGAGCCTTTCCAGCACACTATTCTGTAGAAGTACAGAAAGCAGGGATGTTTTTGTCGTCATAGTGGACAGTGGAACAGGTAATGCAGTATGGAAATATTTCTTGTTCAATTGGAGAGTAAGTTCTCTCTGTGATATGAGAACAGTCATACGTGAGCTTTCTGTACCAAGCGTAGAAAATTGATGTGTTTTTAATTAAATTGAATATTGATCGAGTTCCTGTTTCACTTTCATTGATCGCATCGTTTCCAATTTTTATTAATGGCGTGGGTGCACCGGTTTCATTTGTGGGTGCACCGGCTTCAAATTTAACATGGCTAGCTGAACAAGGAATTTGGGAAAACATATGTGAAGGTATAGAAATTGAGTGTTCTGACCGATGAACGTAAGATTTGGAGGAATACTCTCTTCAACATCAGAGAGCAGAAGGATAAGTCATTGAAAGTTATTTGATCATTTTTTAATAAATTAAAAATATAATTTTACACTGAAATGTTTAAAATGCGACGCCATGTACTTGATATATGCATCTTGAGTTGAAAAAATGTAAAATTTTAAATTTAATTTTACTTCGGTTTCTTCCTTAAACTTGAGCAACACAGGGGAATATTGCACGTGTTCCAGTGTTTACGTGCTTAAGTTTTAGGTCACTTCGTTGATGCCTTCTTTCCTCCTTAGGCATTTATTGACCTCACTTGAAGCTTTGCTGACCTCACTTAAAGATTTGCTGACCTCACTTGAAGATTTGCTGACCTCACTTGAAGATTTGCAGACCTTACTTGAAGATTTGCAGACCTTACTTGAAGATTTGCAGACCTCACTTGAAAATTTGCTGACCTCACTTGAAGATTTGCTGACCTCACTTGAAGATTTGCTGACCTCACTTGAAGATTTGCTGACCTCACTTGAAGATTTGCTGACCTCACTTGAAGATTTGCTGACCTCACTTGAAGATTTGCTGACCTCACTTGAAGATTTGCTGACCTCACTTGAAGCTTTGCTGACCTCACTTGAAGATTTGCTGACCTCACTTGAAGATTTGCAGACCTTACTTGAAGATTTGCAGACCTTACTTGAAGATTTGCAGACCTCACTTGAAGATTTGCTGACCTCACTTGAAAATTTGCTGACCTCACTTGAAGATTTGTTGACCTCACATGAAGATTTGCTGAGATCACTTGAAGATTTGCAGACCTTACTTGAAGATTTGCAGACCTCACTTGAAGATTTGCTGACCTCACTTGAAGATTTGCTGACCTCACCTGAAGATTTGCAGACCTCACTTGAAGATTTGCTGGCCTCACTTGAAGATTTGCAGACCTCACTTGAAGATTTGCTGGCCTCACTTGAAGATTTGCTGACCTCACTTGAAGATTTGCTGACCTCACTTGAAGATTTGCTGACCTCACTTGAAGATTTGCAGACCTCACTTGAAGATTTGCTGGCCTCACTTGAAGATTTGCTGACCTCACTTGAAGATTTGCTGACCTCACTTGAAGATTTGCTGACCTCACTTGAAGATTTGCTGACCTCACTTGAAGATTTGCAGACCTCACTTGAAGATTTGCTGGCCTCACTTGAAGATTTGCTGACCTCACTTGAAGATTTGCTGACCTCACTTGAAGATTTGCTGACCTCACTTGAAGATTTGCAGACCTCACTTGAAGATTTGCTGGCCTCACTTGAAGATTTGCAGACCTCACTTGAAGATTTGCTGGCCTCACTTGAAGATTTGCTGACCTCACTTGAAGATTTGCTGACCTCACTTGAAGATTTGCTGATCTCAATTGAAGATTTGCAGACCTTACTTGAAGATTTGCTGACCTCACTTGAAGATTTGCTGACCTCACTTGAAGCTTTGCAAACCTTACTTGAAGATTTGCAGACCTCACTTGAAGATTTGCTGGCCTCACTTGAAGATTTGCTGACCTCACTTGAAGATTTGCTGACCTCACTTGAAGATTTGCAGACCTTACTTGAAGATTTTCTGACCTCACTTGAAGATTTGCAGACCTTACTTGACGATTTGCAGATCTCACTTGAAGATTTGCTGACTTCACTTGAAGATTTGCAAACCTCACTTGAAAATTTGCTGGCCTCACTTGAAGATTTGCTGACCTCACTTGAAGATTTGCTGACCTCACTTGAAGATTTGCAGACCTTACTTGAAGATTTGCTGACCTCACTTGAAGATTTGCTGACCTCACTTGAAGCTTTGCAAACCTTACTTGAAGATTTGCAGACCTCACTTGAAGATTTGCTGGCCTCACTTGAAGATTTGCTGACCTCACTTGAAGATTTGCTGACCTCACTTGAAGAGTTGCAGACCTTACTTGAAGATTTTCTGACCTCACTTGAAGATTTGCAGACCTTACTTGAAGATTTGCAGACCTCACTTGAAGATTTGCTGACCTCACTTGAAGCTTTGCAGACCTCACTTGAAGATTTGCTGGCCTCACTTGAAAATTTGCTGACCTCACTTGAAGATTTGCTGACCTCACTTGAAGATTTGCAGACCTTACTTGAAGATTTGCTGACCTCACTTGAAGATTTGCTGACCTCACTTGAAGATTTGCTGACCTCACTTGAAGCTTTGCTGATCTCACTTGAAGATTTTCTGACCTCACTTGAAGGTTTTCTGACCTCACCTGGAGCTTAATTGACCTCACTTGAAGATTTGCTGACCTCACTTGAAGCTTTGCTGACCTCACTTGAAGACTTGCTGACCTCACTTGAAGATTTGCTGACCTCACTTGAAGATTTACTGACCTCACTTGAAGGTTTACTGACCTGAGTTGAAGATTTGCAGACGCAGCGAAGTGCTGATTTCCAATGAGTGCTGATTTTGAAAGTGTCTAACGCATTTGTAGAACTACATATCCTGAATACTTTTTCGTCTTCATTACAGAAACGTTAACTGATTCAGACCGGAATTTGGCATTTAAAATTAAAATTTTCGTTAGAAATATTTTTCCAATGATGAGATTTGGGTCATGAACTCTTCATTTTGGCAACAAAAAACTTCCATTTGAATTTTGCAGACTGTTATTTTTTCATAACTGTTGGCTTATCTCTTTCATAGGAACGGACAGTAAAAATAATATAAATCGGCATTACGGATCCAACTTCTTAAGTATAACTATACTTTTTACTAGCTATATACGCTATTTAATTCTAAAACCTATGTAAATACTTTAAAAATACATCAGATTTAGGGGTGTTTCAAAAGTTTGAAAATCGGCATAAGTTACTTCAAACTATATATTTCATGGCATGTCTTTATTTCGAATTCAAATTGCAAAATTCCAGTTTACGAAAAACAAAACTACATCAGGAAAATTTCTTGACATGCATTTAATGTGGGTGTCCGCACTATGTGCCCAGTTTTAAACATTATAAATTCACCATTCATGGAGTTGATACCCACACGAAATTTTTACAGCACTTCACAAATATGATATTTTTGTGTTGGCAGTTAGTCTCTTGAGCGAGCTGGGCGGCGATCGCACCAGGGATCAAAATCCATCGAACTTGACACATAGCTTGTGTTCCGGACGCTGCACATAGCGCGTCTATGCTTTGTTTAAGAGCACGGACCGAAGTAAATGCGCTCACCCCTCTGATTAGACGTTCTTATATAATACAAACTTTTGAAAGTTTTTCATGCTTGTGTTTAGTACTTAAAATGTATTCACAAATTTTCGTTTTGTTTGAAGAATTTCTTTTCCTGGCCGAACAATCCATGGGCAGACTGAGTTTTCAGAACTGAGATTTTTAGGAATATAATATACAAGTTTATGAAATGTAAGACTAGCCACATTGTTTGTTATTCGACTTGTTCACATTGCAAATGCCAGAATGAAAGTACCACAAATGGGTACACTGAATGAAGTTCATCAGACTAACAGGATTATTTTTGAGGTATGATTTTGGTAACACGGAGCTGTAGCATTGAAAGAAAACTATTCTAATATTGAAGTGTAGGAGGGCGATAAGCATAACAGGCTACAGCATATACCGCGCTTTTCGAGAGAAATTTTGAATGCCATGTGAGCACGAGGATTTTAACACATTGATCGCGATGTTTTTCTCAGTGAGCTGCCGGTGTACACGGAGGAAATACTTATAATGCCGCTGACTGACCAGTAGTCAAAAATTTAATTTTAAAAAGTACTCAATCAAACCTAAATGAAGGCCCGATCCCAATTATGAAAACTATTTTCAAAATTGTTTACTATCATTGATTTGAAATTTGTGTTGGATATTGAAGCTCAGTATAGCTAATCGCAATCAATTTGTTAAGGCGATATTACGGATTCCCATAAGCAACATATCGCAAATTCAGTGGCCCCTAAGAGCAAATCCCGTTGAGAATTAAATCTTAAGGTTAAGCGGGAAATAATAACGTTTTTTCTTACTGTAGAATTGCGCACTATGCGCACACCGTTGTTTGTGCAATTTGATGTGCGAGCCGAGGTTCGTGTGAGTTTTGGCCTCGAAATACTCGTGGAAATTTAAGCAACAAGCATGTCGTATAGAGAGACTATAGACGTCTGAACTCGCACACGCTTTCTCAACGAGCGTAGCATCTGCTCGCTTAGATAACGCGGTTGTCTCCCAATGGCAACTATTTGTAATAGTTAACTTAATAATTTATAATTAGCTATTTGAACGAGTTAATTAAAAATATTTTTGAGAAATCAGCATATTGATTCCAAAAATATTCTACACAACTTTTTGTGTGTTCTGACAGCTCTGCTGCTCGTTTAAATAAAACGCTTGTTCTGTTTGAGTTTTTATTGCTAAAAAAATCAGAAGAAGGCCAACGTTTTTGAATGATTTTTTAACACTTTGATTGCGACGTGCGCCCCTGGATGTCACGGAGGGAGTATCATCTCGCGGCTGAGCGACCAGTAATTGCAGGCTCACTTTTTATAAATACTTTATCAAAATGGAATGAAGATGAGATTCGTTTATTATTTCCTATTTTCAAAATTGATGGTTAGAATTGGTTTTAATTTGTGGTAAATGTTGAACTTCAATTTAACCCGCCACAGTCACAGAACCTAAATTACGGGGTTTTAATGAAGTGTAAAGAAAATTAAATTAAAATAGCCATTGATGCTTTGACACTTATTTTCAAAAAAACTTTGTGAAGATAGTTTTTGTCCAAATACGAAATTTGTCTCTCACAGAGTAATAAGTAATTATCTGAGAGCCTAAAGGCTGGAGAAAATTAATCAAGACTTTGTTGTAATTAATTACAATGTGCAAAATTAATAGCGTCACCATCAAATCAGAGAACAGGCTCTGATATGGGTTGAATTAAACTCTGATGGTATAAATAATAGCACAACACAACTTCACCAACTCTTTCTCTTCGTCTTCAAAGGAAATGGTTAATAAATGAAAAGGTTCTTTTGAGCTGGGTCGCCACATATGAATCAAAATATGCCCTCATTGATACTTTTTTACTTCTGTAGTCGTGCAAACCATTCGTGCTTTGAAAGCAAGTACATGAAAGCAAGTATCGTAGGTTAGGACAGCATTAATTCAAAAACGGCTAAAATTTCAGCATTAAAAAACAAACGCCAGTTGTAATGATGCGTGGGGCTTATAAACTTTCGCCAGAAAACAAAGTTAACAAATACAATGTGGATTTTTAATTCACGTTAGATTAGAGTTTCACGCGAGTTGTTCAATGCTTGGAAATGAGGTACGCAGTGCAGTCGTTTGCTGTGAGTGGGTCACAAATTTACGTTTAAACAGAGTAAGCGATTTCCTGCTCTGATATCTTCCTCCAATGCTAACAAATTAAGATTTCCGATTCCGAAAGAATATGGGACTTTCCGAGCTGATGGTAAGCTAGGCCTTTCCTTTTTTAGAAATAAAAAAGGTTTTTTGTTTGCTACGAACCATTTCTTCCGTTCACTGCTCTTTTTCCTCAGTACATATTACTTTTTCCGCTTCATAAGCTTCTTCTAATCTTGCTGCTTCTAAGTACTATGTGTGGGGACACACCATGTGCATAGATTACCAGTTCCTTTAATTCAATATCATTGTTTTCCTCCTTCTTCTCATGGAAGTTTTCACTACTGTAGTTTGACAGGATGAAACCAATTCTTCTAATTTAATCTATTTGAAATTCTCAGTGATGAGCTAAGAAGAGCTTACGGTCATGTAGCGATAGCGTCTCTAAACATCGCCATTAGACTGAAGCTACAGTGGGAGTGGGTTTGTGCGCTCTGATTAGAAACATTGACCATTTCACTGACGATTCACAAAAAAATTATTTTTATGTCACCAAAAATGTTGATACCCGCGAAATTGTCATAGAAGATTCTGATCTAAATATTTTGAAAAGAATCATAGGTATAATTAGTTGAACAACTCAGCTTTTTACCCATAGTTATTGCTAATTACAGGTAATTATAGTTATGGGTAGTTTTAAAATTATAATTATGGGTAGTTATGTAATTATAATTGTGGGTGGTCATATAATTATAATTATGGGTAGTAACACAATTAAAATTATGGGTAGTTATCTACTTGTAATCATGGGTAGTTATATAATTATCAATATGGGTAGTTATATAATTACAATGGGTAGTTAGTTATATAATTAAAATAAGGGTAGTTCTAAAATTTTAATTTTGGGGAGTTATAAAATTAAAATTATGGGTAGTTATATAATTATACTTATGGGTAATTATATAATTATAATCATGGGTAGTTATGTAACTATAATCATGGGTAGTTATGTAATTATAATTATGTGTAGTTATGTAATTTTAATTATGGGTATATACTCGTATATAATTATAATTATATCACTGGTCATTACAGTTCCCAGCAACATTTGATGCGTCAGGGTCTTATTCCACGCGTTGGTGTGAGTAATGCAGCTGTTGAGTACGACACTTACTCACGCGTGAATCGCGTTAACTTCAGTTCCATATTTTTGAGCTCAGGTAAATTTTTTTTTGTGCTCAGGTGAATTTTTTTCCTGTTGGACTAAATTTTGTTACGGAGTAGCTTTAAATAGTTTTCCTGAGATGAATTTTTATTCTTTATGAATTAATTCGTATGTATAGAATATCTCAACTATAAATACAAATGATAATTAAATCGTCCTCTGTAATAATTGTTGGTTGAACATCTCCCATGCTAGCAAGTAATATATTCCACAAATCATTGCAAAACGTTTCTTCTGCGATAAAGTTTGAATTTAGCGTGGGGTCTCTGCTGCACGTGGAGCAAGGTAAGAAAGACAGCTATGTCGGCGCACTATCACGTAGGGAGAGTAATTTCTAATTTTGTTGAAAATTTTACGCCTTACGGTAAGAACAATTTGTTCTACGCGTGCCGCTCGTGATAATCTCGGGAGCGCCCGCTATCTACGTGAGATTAATAGATTCCTTCCGCCGTGGCTCAGTGACCGACCACTTGACCGTAGAGTCAGTGTGGTGTGGGACGCGGTCGTGTGAGGTGTGTAGCGATGTAGCGAGCTCGGGACGAGTGGTTGGCACTGCAACCTGGTGCAGGAACGTCAGTTTTTCTCAGTGATAACTGGACGCAAGCCTTAAGAGAATTGCTGCAGAGAGAACGGTGTCAAAAGTGTGTTTTTTAATGCCGTGTTGTAATTCCATACATATCAGCTCGACGTGTGTGTGAAACTGGTGGTATTTTTGTGAAAATAGACTAAGGATCTTATTTTTTTACAACGGTTGTGTTTACACGGTGTGTGCGTAGAATGAACTACAGTTAAGTGGAAAACTCATTTTGTTTTTGTTCATTGAATTAATTTTACCCTTTGACGGGGCACCACATGGCAGGAACTTTGTTACTTTATAATAATAATCGTAAGTTGTAATGAGACTCTAACTACGAATTTAAGCATTCATTTCAACGTACCTCTGTCGGGGCCTCTACAAACATAAGTTCATTTTGTGGCTTGTCGCTTGCTTATCAGGTGATTAAACACTAAAAAAAATAAATAATAAATTTAAGAATATAACAAAATTTAAAGGCAAATTATAAAAAAGTTCACTGAATACGGTGACAGGGCGTTGAAGCTAAAATTACATTATGCATTTCTCACTGAGCAGAAAGTTATGAGTGACGTAAAATTATCTGCAGTGAAATAAAAATAAGCGCTCTAATTTGAGTGATGATTTTTACGGGGCCTCAAAAATTGACGAAGCGTGTTGGAAATTTAATAGAATATAAGTCGCTTTTCCAGTCTGTAAGGCAAACGTTCAGTGATGTGAACAGAGTGCAAGAGATTACATTTCTTTATGATAGTTATTATTATGGTAGAGCAGCCAAACTTGAGTACAACCCCCTCCTGAGGACAAGTCCGAACAGTTATGAATGCTTTTTACCTCCTTCACTGCACATGACAGGTGCTCGAATGCCCATGCGACCCACATTTTATAGCATGGCTTATAACGTTGTAACCTGTTTCGCATTTTGGAAAAGTCTTTTGACGCGTTTGAAATGTGGAAATTGTTGTAGGCCAAACCCTTTTACAGTTTGAAGCGTCGAGTTTTTCCCGGTTGTCTTAAGCAATTGAAAGCTTACGTTTCTACTTGCAGCACAAGAAATATGAAGAATGTTGTTATCGATCCCTTTCACAGTTTTCAGCTTAGAGTTTTTCACGGTAGTCATAACCTATTGGAAGCTTAAGTTTCTACTAGGGTAATTCATCAAATATCGAACTGAACTGATTATCGAACAACTTTGGAAATATGCGCGTAATAAATTTAGTAAGCATCCAAACTTGCTCAGTGCCAGTGATCTTACATCTAAAACTCCTATTTTAGTGATAAAAACTCATTTCTGGGAGCTGCAAACTGCTACCAGCGGTTGCGAACGCATTTTCTGTACGACCCTGACAAATTGGTCGAATTTTCTCACTCGAAAAATCTTACGCACCTCGGGAAAATTGCGACGGTTTAATTGTTGTTGGGTCACCGTCAACCTCCCGTCATAACTAGAGAGTAGTGTTGTCATATGATGTTCTGTTGCTGTATTTTTTTCTTTTCCGCCGAAAACTTGATAATTATTCCATGTTCGACATTCAGTTCCTTTTTCATGTCAGTATTAAATACTGAACAAAGGTGTTCGAATCAAAATTCCTTAAAAATCATGAATTTATGCCTCGAACAAGGCTTTTCGATTCTTAATTCTTTTAAATAACTGAATCGATCTATTGAACGCCTGTTTTATTTCATTAAAATATTGTATTAACGCTTGATAATAACATTGAATAGTTGAAGATGGGAATTCTGGTGAGGGGCTACCAATCAGCTGCTGGTGTTCCACGGCCCTCAAGATCATCAATGATTCGTCTGGCTATATTTACTGATGATCAATCCCTTGCCAAGAAAATTGATGCAAGCATCAATAATAATTCAGTGACGAGTGCTTTACACTCTACTCCAAAAAAGGTCACACAGGTTGATGATCACAATGATGGTTCAACAAACACTGCAAATGAAACATCGACATCATATTCAAATTTTGATAACTCTCCATTCAAATGCATCTTGAAAATAAGTAATGAGACAGTTATTTCAAACAAACAAACAAAACAAACATCGGCATCTTTGGGATGCTTTATTTCCAATCAAGCCTGATACAAATGATCTTAAGCATTGGTTTTTCAAATGTCTTATAACTAACACTATATATAGGACACCATGACGGTTCCCCCGTAAAGCCGGTACCCAGTTCCGACACCTGGGTCGAGTGGGGTATTGTGCTTGAGCTTTCCCTTATACCCAACGGGGAAAATCGCAGCGCCAGCGCCGGGATACGAACCCGCGACTCCAACATACAAGACCGATCCCTTAACCGCTGTGCCACCGCGAGCATTTCCAAGAAAAGCCAGAGCACAAAAGAAAAAATAGAATGAAAGAAAAACGTTTATTTTCCAAGTGGCCACATGAGATACATGTCAACATATTGGGTTTTAAAAAGTTTCTTAATATAGGACGTCCTAAAACAAAAGTTGCATACGAGGAGTACTAATTGACAAACCATCAGAGGTGTACAAATAGAAAAGCCATATGAGGCATAATAATTGACAAACTATACGAGGTGTACTAATAGACAAACTATCAGAGGTGTACAAATAGATAGACCATACGAGGCATATTAATGGACAAAATATACGAGGCGTACTAATAGACAAACCATACGTGGCATGCTAATAGTCTAACAAAAGTTCCATATGAGGAGAACTAATTGACAAACCATCCTGTTCGAATCAAAATTCTTGTTCGATTCATGTTCGATATTGATGAAATTATGTTATTAAAGAATTTGATTTTTAGAACAATAAATAAATTCCAACAATCTACGTTGTCTTTAAAGCGACATCACAGAACAAGAAAGCAACTGTTCAAGAATAATCTTGAGGCCCGCAACAGTGATTCAGAGCAAAAGTTACCGATTTATGAAGGTTGTTTCTAGACACACGTGGTTTCTGTTCGATATTTGATGAATTACCCTAGTAGCACCAAAAGAACAAGTGATTAAAGAATATTCTGCTAAGCACTTTAAAAAACATGAATTGTTGAACATTAAGGAAGGTTCTGTTAGATTGAGCGAGAAAGGAATTACTTTAAAAAGGCTGATAATTATAATTTCTGAGGGGCGTAGTATGGCGGGCAGCTACAGACTAAAGCGGCTGCTACTGACATGTGACACAAATGTAAAACTATCGCGACGGTTGTTGGTATTTAAGGGACGAAAACTAAAACTTTAACAAAGTTTCTCAGCTTGATGAAAACCAGACCTAAAGCTACAGCGACGTATGCCAACAAAAGAGAGATACAAATTTAAGATTAGAGGGGTTTCTGTAAACAAATAGGGAGAAGAATAAAACACCGTAGCAGTGCCTGTTAATGAGAGAAGTAGGGTAATGTTCGAATGGCCGGTCGGTTCGAATCGTCGGTCATTCTTAGTTAATTTTCAATTTTGACGATCGGTAGCAATCCAAAAGACACCTCGTAAGACGCGTAGCAGATTACACCACTACAGGCCTTGCGGGTTGAGTTTTTAGATAGCTACCGAGCGCGAAAATTTAAAATTAACTGAGAATGTCCGACGATTCGAACCGTCCGGCCATTCGAACATTACCCTACTAGAACTAAAGACTACAGCGGTACCTGTTACCAAGAAAAAGACCAGAACTAAAGACAACAGCGGTGTCTGTTAACAAATGAATGGCAAGAATTAAAGACTACAGCGGTGCCTGCTAACAATAAAAAGACCAGAACTAAAGATAACAGCGGTGTCTGTTAACAAATGAAGGATGAGAATTAAATGCTACAGCGGTGCCTGTTAGCGAAAGAGGAACAGTAATTAAAGACTTTAAGCGGAGCTCGTTAACAGAGGAAAGGTAAATATTGAAGACTATAGCAGTCTTTGTTAACAAAAAGCGAAGAATAATAAAACACTATATAGAAGTGCCAGTTAACTCGAGAAGGACAAGAGGCAGGCGAGGCCGAGGCGCTGCAACGCTACCGCTGTAACGGCGACTTCAACGCATCCTAGGTAGTGATCCACCGCCTCACCGGCGGCATTCAGCTCTCCCGGCTGTTAGCATGCGGTGACGAGGCGTATTCCTTATGCTATTTCTACCGTGAAATTGAACTTTGATCAGGTGTAGGGGCTGCAGGGATACTGAATTGACCTTTCTGTCCCAAGCCCAGTCGTGCATTAATGAAATATTGCTCGTGAATTTTAAAAGTTTATTCAATTCTGTTTTGAAAATATTGTTAATATGAGGGTGAGGTGAGCCTTTGCTTTTCATTGTGAATGTTAACACTGTGAATTCAAACATGGTAAAGTGAAAAGTACTGAGAAATGGCTAAAAATTGGCTTATTCTTACTGGGAAGATTCAAGGCTGAATTTGTGAGATTGGGAAGCATAAAAATTATTTCTCGATGCAAAGCTGCAGCTCAACTGGATTAACTCGTTTATCGCATTTCCACTGTCGTAAACGGTTGTTTGGGTTAGGGTGTAAGTGGCAGAATAGGGAAATCGTTTTAATGTTAGAATCAATTTTTATCCTTCTTTAGAAATGACATACAATTGCACGATTTATTTCACCTGGTGTGGTAACAGTTATTTCTTAGAGAGGTCCAGAAACAGATGAAACGTCACTCATTTATACTGGTACGTGAATGAGCAACTTACCGACGGGTGCACATACGGCACAATACGCGGGGAACGTAATAACGCGTTTTTCTGGTTTTGACTCAGCCAATCATTGAGAGACAAGGTTTTTTTTGTAGTGTTTTAATGCAGCCTCAAACTGAGCAAAAGAAGACCAGTAGCACACGCTCACCGGAACTATGAGACCATTGGTACCCTGATAACAGAAGTGCTAGTCACCGTCTCAAGCTGAGAGTTAATTAGGCCTTCTTTTTGTTGAAATAAAGTGTTTTTTGTTGTGTTAAGGACCACCTTTTTTCGGTTCATTGCACTCCTGTTTTTTAGCACCTCTGACTTTCTTCTTCAACTTTTATCTTATTTCATGAACTTCTTTCTCATCTTACTGTTTCTATGCCCCTTCAGCACAGATTCCTCATTTCCTTATCTCCATAGTAAATGGTGCCTTCCTCCTTCCTCTCTTCGATACGCTCTATTTTTGTAGCGGTTAGGGAGGCTTAAACTATAACTTATAATCATAATCTTGCTAGTAACCGTACGGAGTAGATTTCAACCCAGCATTAACCCCTGGAGTTGCAGAATGTGGGTAGACTTCTGAAGTTTACGTATTTCAATACAGAAAGGGATTTTAACCCTACATTTACCCCCTGGAGTTGCAGAATGTGGCTAGACTTATGAAGTTAACATCCTTTAATACAGAAAAAGATTTCAACACTGCATTAACCTCCTGGAGGCACAAAATGTGGTTAGTCTTATGAAGTTTACGTCCTTCAATACAGAAATGTTTAGAGTGAATAATAGTGTATAAAAAGGGTCAAATGCCTGGTTCAGGAAACATCTCCATTCTCAGTTGCGCGGTTTGATTGATGTCAACCTAAAAACCTTGACAGGAGATTGTTGGAAAACTCTAGTCTTGCACCAACATTTGCAAGTCAAGAAAAATTTTTCTTTTCCGTTTACGTGACGTGAACTTTGAAAGAATTTGGGATTTTTTATTGGTTAATTTTTGGTCCTATCAGGACCCTTGCTTCGTTTGTGGATCTTGCGAGTCAGTGCAGGGAAACGAGTTACGTGAGACTGTCAGTCCAGCAACGGTAGCTCTAAATTCTTGAATTTCGGATTGTAAGGAAACTTTGAGGAGCGTGTGGGGATAGTACATCGGTTGCTCTAATTTTTATGTTCACAAGTCTTCTTCTCCAGGCAAGCGTGCCCATTATTTAATAGATATTCAAGGCGGACCCTTTTCGTTCATTCAAAAACAGGTTCAACGTCAAACTTTCCGTGTAAGTGAGACTTCAAATACTCAAGATCAAATTCAAGGAATGACCTTACAAGACTCGTATTTTCCAGGGTAGTCAGGCTGCACAGTCGCTCATGCCTTCAGACATGACCTCAAGTATGCTGATACTAAAGATGAAGCCCAAAAATGTTTACATTTGGGTAAGGTTCATACAAATCATGCTAATGAGGAACACGTTTGGTAATCTACTACTTAAAAGTCATATCTCTAAATGGGTCAAAAGTCGCTGTGCACACACGAGAGTGTAGATCGGTAAGGTTACCTCGTGAACTATCCATCCCTTGCTTTCAGGCGCCCGTAGTTATTGTGGAGCAGCTCAAATAATTTCCAGGATTAAAATTTTTGACAGATAGCTGAAGTTGAGTGAAGAAAATCTTCGCATTTCAGTATCTCACGCAAAACGTGATAGCAACCGATGCGTGAAGTCTTGCTTCAAGTTTTGTAGCTCCTTGCATCTCTTCCGCGAGTTGTCATAAAGTTTGCAATTAATTTTGCCAACGTAGTCTTTCCAGCATCTATACCTTTTCATATTTTTGACATTATTGGTATGATCATTTTCCTGTACTCTGAGTGGTCATGCTGTCCCTGCTGAAATCCGTAGAAGCATGACAGATCATATGACGCCTCGTTAAACTTTTTATCTAGTTGAAACTGTGAGCAAGTAAAGCATTTTAGAAACATTTTCTTCCTGCTAAATAAGCTTTATACGTACGACGTAGGGAAATTTGATTTTAATTACCTTGCAAGTGACTGAACAACCCAATCTAAAAAAAGTACTTACTTAAAAAACCAACCGCGTTTTCTCACTATTTATGTAACCGTAGCAGTACAACCGGCAGCATTACATCTTACAAGTCAACACGTTTACCGCGATGGCTTGAACTAAAGTTCAATATTCAACTTGAAGTTAAAGTGAATTGCACTAAGCCATTTTGAAAATTGTAAACATTAACTGTATTGTGCTTTCATTTAGCTTTGACGTGTTTAAGAAAAATAGAATTTGTGACTACTGGTCAACCACCAGCAATATAAAAATTCCCTCCGTGTGCACCGGCGACTTTCAACGCAACCAACGTATTAAAAGAACTTGTGTTGTCCACTGTATTTGTATGACAACTCAAATTGTTTGAAAATTCAGCTCATCATGCTGGTTGATTTTTCGCCCTCCGGGCTCCATGGCTAGTGAATATCAGCACGTCGCGACATCTGCCTATCCGCCCTTGAGTTCTTTTCCTGCTTGTGGTTTTCTTTTGTTTGCTGACCATGACATACCTACGAGCTCGTTTCCTTACCCCTTTGAGTTTTGATTGCTGATTCTCATACGATTTTCGAGTCGAGCTATAATTCTATTACGATGTGTTCAAGTGAATTGCATTTTGCTAAGCGATCATTCATAGATCGATAACGATGTGACCTTGTCTTGTCTATTTTTTGGGTTCTTTCGCTCAGAAATGTCCATCAATTTCTTGTTTCCCATGAACGTAATCGATTTAAAGCTTCAAATTGTCGTTATTCTGTTTGAATTGCATTTTCAACGCGTACGTAATTAAAACCATGTTTTTTCGACTCAAATATCGACGGAAATGTAAAAAATAATTTCTTGTTGGTTTCATTTTAAGATCTTCAACTCGAATAAAATTTTGGGAATGCATAACGCTGAACCGGTAATAATCGGTTTATTCGTGTGCGAATCTATTTGCGCAGCGATGTACAAGCATGCTCTTTTGTCATTCTTTCACAGGTCGTTGAAAATTACAAATGTTACCGCGTGAACGTTGCAGAAAATTTAAACTGTTACCACCTTAGCGTAGTTGAAAATTATAACTGTTACCACGTGAACGTAGATGAAAATTATAACTGTTACCACGCTAACGTAGCTGAAAAGTTTAACTGTTACCACGCTAACGTAGCTGAAAAGTTTAACTGTTATCACGCTAACGTAGCTGAAAAGTTTAACTGTTACCACGTGAACGTAGATGAAAATTATAACTGTTACCACGCTAACGTAGCTGAAAAGTTTAACTGTTACCACGCTAACGTAGCTGAAAAGTTTAACTGTTATGACGCTAACGTAGCTGAAAAGTTTAACTGTTACCACGTGAACGTAGATGAAAATTATAACTGTTACCACGCTAACGTAGCTGAAAAGTTTAACTGTTACCACGCTAACGTAGTTGAAAATTATAACTGTTACCACGCTGACGTATCTGAAAAGTTTAACTATTACCACGCTAACGTAGCTGAAAATTATAACTGTTACCACGTTAATGTAGTGAACATGAATTGCATTGCACTAACCTTAAAAAATATGCTTGCAGAACGTGAAAACGTTACTCTCTGGTACAGTTTTATTCACTTTTTGTAAATGAAATGTATTCAGTAGATTAACTGGTTTCACTGTTTGGAATACTCCATGTTTTAAACCAAAAATTTAATAAATTAATCATTATGACTGAAGATCAGCTAAGTCAAGGATAAAGATAACTGTTTTTGAAAAATATCAAGTCTTCTATGCAGTAGATGATATTTTTATCACTGCAACCGTCTGTTCGCTACTGGTGCCAATGTTAGTACTGGTGACTTTTGTGACGGATCAATAGATGAGTGATTATTTAGTACATAAGAGGAGCCAAATGGTACAAAGGCATAAGTGATATTGTATTTTGTTCCTGATATTGTCGAATGATTATCGTGAGTATTGAAACATCAAACATATGTAAATTTTAATTTAATGTGAACATGACGTTCGATTGCGTGCAGAAAAATTGCATAATCTCGTAGACATGAGTCTATGTTGTGAAGTACTTTAACACTTTGACCGCAACGTGCACCACCGGTGGCCACGGAGATGATTTTCATTACGCTACTAGCCAACCAGTAGTCAAAAATTTAATTTTGAAAAATTCTTTCCTGAAGCTAAATGAAAGCATGATCTAGTTACTGTTTGCTATTTTCTGAATTGCGTACTACAATTTATTTTTTAATCTGAGTCGAACATTAAACTTGTTAATAAAACTCATGCAAGTTTTCTATCTCCTTATGATGATGCTATGTTTTTACCAAAATTTTTTAATGCACGACTCGAAGTCCACGAGAACTGCTATTTCTAGGTGGTCAGTTGGGCCTGTGATTGATGCTTCAGTAGAAAGCCGACTTGTTCACTTGAAGACTGCGTCTGAGTTTTAAATAATGCTCACGCTTTGAAACAAGCCAACTAACAGTCGAATAATAACAATTCAAATGATTTCAACGGCCTTGCTATTATTCAAAAGACCTGACAAACCCATCATAAATACCAGTATTTTATAGCAGGTGCAAAAGAAGTTTCTTTTCTGCGGATGGGTCGCACAAGTGCTGTCTCCTTCGGTTTGTCTGTTGACCTCGGGGAAAGTCTACCCTGGTGCTTTGCGCGCCCGCACGTTTGACTAGGCCCTCTGCTGCCCATCTGTGCGCTTTTCTTCTCATCTTTGCTCGTACCTCCATTGATGCGAGCTTATTGGAGATGTGGCTATGTAACGCCGGGCGTTTTGTGTTAGCTGCGAATAGTTGACAGTTCTCGCTTGCAGTGGGTTATCAAAGAAGCCAAAAATAGATGCGTTACTGAATTTTTCAAGGCAGTGACGAGCAATGGGCTGGAACGAACTTCTAGGGTAGGTATTGTTCACTAACCTACCTGATACCCAAAAAGAAGAAAATTTCCTCGATTATGACAAGTAAGCTCATATCAAAACGTTTGTGGTGTTCTACATACTGATATGAAAGCGCTGATAGACTTTATTGATAACCTGAAGTTATTGATTGTGCAGTGATTCTACACTGATGTATACACGAACACACAGATACGCTCGCGTATAAATGCCCTGATGTTTGTGAATTGTTACTGCGTAGGTCAGCTGGTCACTGACTCGACACGTTACGAAAAACTAGGCGAAGTGGAGAAAATAAACCTTGATGGCTGGGAGAACTTATTCGCGTAAAGTTACAGTTAATGGGCGAATAATTAAGTGGACAACATAGATATTGCCAGCAGCTCGTAAGATTGGGACGACGCTGCATACGGCCACCAAGTGGAGAAGATCAGTAGGCGCGATCTTCTCGGGCCACTTCAGTTAATCGTGCCCCCATGGTGACAATAGAAAGAAACACACATTAATTTCACATCAACGAAATTATTCCGTTATTGTGCTCGCTGTAGGCAGATGGTTATAAAGTTACGTAATAATTCTATTTAAGTTAATTTGTAGTTATAGTTATAGTTATACAGTTAAGGTGTTATAGTTATACCGTTAAGGTTTCAAGGTAAGTTATAGTTATAGTTATACCGTTAAGGTTTCAAGGTAAGTTATAGTTATAGTTCTACCGTTAAGGTTTCAAGGTAAGTTATAGTTATAGTTCTACCGTTAAGGTTTCAAGGTAAGTTATAGTTATAGTTCTACCGTTAAGGTTTCAAGGTAAGTTATAGTTATAGTTCTACCGTTAAGGTTTCAAAGTAAGTTATAGGTATAGTTATACCGTTAAGGTTTCAAGGTAAGTTATAGTTATACAGTTAAGGTTTCAAGGTAAGTTATAGTTATAGTTATACAGTTAAGGTTTCAAGGTAAGTTATAGTTATACAGTTAAGGTTTCAAGGTAAGTTATAGTTATAGTTATACAGTTAAGGTTATAGAGTTCTAGTTCACCAGGTAAATTTACGGGAGCGGATCTTATAGAAGCTCAATGGCAGCCAAATCACTGGTAGACATGCGCCAAGTCTACGTGAACCAACCTCAGCTGCCATCAAGTAGGGAGTTCCGTTGACGACGCAGAGGAGACGCGAAGACTCCCGTCCAGGCACGGATTCCCACAGTCACAGGTGCCGAAGAGAGGAAGGCAGGGCAGTGCTGTGCGGTGAAGAGCGGTTTAGCTCCTCATGGTGTCCCCAACGAAGTTAAGCCACATTCCAACGAACAACGCTCATGCTCATCGTAGCCCAAGGAGAGCGGTCGGAATGGCCCGGGGAAACTCCTCCAAGTTACGTTGACATAAAAGTAACGAGTAGAGGCAAGGCAGTTGCTCGGTAAAAGGTGTTCTGCTGGCAAGACTTGCGAAAGATCAGAGAACAGTTACTTCTACCAGCATTAGTCACAGCTGAAGTAAACCGGACAATTCACGAGACTAGAGCAGCCTACCAGTGAATATGAGCTTCCTTTAAATGAAATAATTTTCGTTTTCTTTACACGTTGACCGGGATGGGTTCAACCAGAGTTCAATACTCAAGTCATTTATAGAAAACAATTTTGTGTACAGCTCTCATTTAACTGGATCATGGCTTCGTTTTAGCTTTGATTAAGATTTTATGAAAATTGAGTTCTTGGCCACCGGTCGGTCTGCACCATTATGAAAGTTCCCTCCGTGTACACGGGCGGCTCGCAGCGCGACCAACGTGATAAGACCAGAAACTAGGCGTTGTTGCCTTCGTTCTTCGTGACTCGTCAGACATATTACTAAAATTTTTCACGCCAACACATTGAAATATTGAAGCTATGAGCTGTTGAATTTTGACGAATTTTTTCAATCCTTGAAGGCATTCATAGCCTTCAAATTCCTTTAACTGAGAACGAAACACCAAGTCGTTTCTATGGTTCGTTTCAAAGACATCTGGAAAATTTGCAGTTCAATTAATGCAGCAGCAGCAGCAGCAGCAGCTCCACCCTTTTTTGTCGATCTCCTGGAATATTTGGTGGGAAGGTTGGCATGCAGGCGGCTCTACGATATACCGTTGCTTTCTAACCCCTGCAATGTTTGACATTTCTCCCCTTGCGTCCGCCTCGATAATCGATCTGCGTACAAAATTTGCTCTGCATTAAGCTCTAGTTTGCGGACTGCCACATGTTGCGAGTACTGCGTGAGGTTGCAATGGGCTGTGAATTTTCCGTGGCGGGTTTTGCTGTCAGTGTAGTAACTGAAAATTCCAATTGGTGCACATAAATGCACCTCAGTTTTTAGAACTGCTCTCGTAATGGAAGTATCTGTGCAAGGTAGAGTAACATCTGGTTGAATGTGCTTGCAACAACGTCATTATTAGCCAAATGTTAGTTTGATAGTAGGCTTTTTTCGTTAGAGGTGGGGGATCAGACGGATAGAGTAGTATTTGCATGGGTAAATATATGTTTAGGGTTAATTCAACCGAGGAAAATGCTTTATTCATATTTATTTTCCTAGAAATTGTTTTCTTTAAAATACTTGCTTATTATATCTATTTAAATTGTAAATCTCGATTGATAAATGTAGCATGATTTCGAAAAAAATTATTTTGAATAAATTTTTTTGAGGCCACGACAGTACATAATCAAAATAAAAGCTAAAAATTAAAAATCAAGACGGCTAACGATCTGATCTGTTCATTAAAAAATTTGTCCCATGAAATTTTTAGCGGTAATTTGCAGATGTGTTAAATTTATTAGAATTTCTATAAGCATCAGCTATGCTTCAATTTCGAAGTAAAATTTGATTAAGTTGAAGCAATCACAGAACCTGTGGAAAACTATGAAAGCCATTTACGGTCCATGAACCTTCGTTGAGCATCTCTGTCCTAACGGAAAGTGCATCCGCCACTGGAAAGGACCAAGTCTCGCCCAGAAGATGCTAACCAGCGAACTTTCCACGCAGAATTTCAGGGTGTGGCTCCACTTGGGTCGCCTGAATTAAGTCTAAACAAATCCATTCTCTAATATCCTTTTCGTTTCTTCTGTACATGCTCGGGTTGCGGCCTTCCACGTTCGGGTGTCATCGTTTACGTGTTTTGTGCTTTCAGAGTCGCCGGAAAGTCGTAATTTTATGTTTTAGCTGCGTTTGTAAACTGGCGCTGATGCTGGTCGAGCGATATAGTTCACGACCTTTACCCCGGAGCCTGGCTGGAAAAATCAAATCGCAACCTGCCTTCATTTTACCAGTACAATCCTGTCTCTGTTTCTGAACGGCCCGGTTCCGTGCCGGAGTACTCGAACAATTATGCCTGACGGGATTGAACTTTGAGAGCCCGTCCATTGAGCGTTCGTAAGACCTGCTCGAACTAAGGTGTGTCCTGTGAACCATGCGCCTTGGCCCAGCAGAAATGACATTCCAAACGAACTTGAAGTCAGAAGAACCGTTTGATTAAAACTGGAGTACTCTATTAAATAAATATCACTTACTTCTGTGTGCTTATGGAAAAATTTGTATCTTTTAGAAGAAAAATTCGGTTATTCCTTCAATTACCGATTACAGCTGGGGTGGCTTAGTAATTTTTGTTAGTTAATGTCGAGCTATTCGCCAAATATGACTTAGTTTTTCTTGGGGTTGAATTTGAGTTAGAACCAAAAACACAGTCGACCTAATCGGCAGACATTGTGCACACACATAATGTACTATTTTCAAAATCTTAATCGGTTCTGGAACGTATTGAATCAGCCTCAAATCCGAAAAGAGACAGGCGCCCTTATTTATTAGATTCAAGTTTAGGGAACAAAGTCGCAATCGATGATATAGAACAGATATTACGTCCTCTACAGACATTTAAAGACACGTCGGGTTTAAGACTTTTCCTGTGAAGGATTAAACTGAAGTTATATTCGATTCAAATTTAGAGTCAATTGTAGTAAGCAATTTTTAAAATAGCAAACATTAACTGGATCGTGCCTTCATAAAGCTTCCATTAAGATTTATAAAATTTGTGTTAGTGATTGCATTATTACCATCATTTTTCGGTTCACTGCTATCCTCTTTTTGAACCTCTATTACTTTCTTTAACTTTATTCTTGTTCCATAAACGTCTTTCAATCTTGTAGTTTCATTGCGCAGGGTGTGGGGACACACTTCAATTAATTGTGCATAGATTTTCTATTCCTTTAATTTCATTCTAGATTATGTATTCCTTCTTCTTCACTTGGGAACGCTTTTGTCGTGGTTGGGAAGGCTTAAACTAACCAGCAAATTCGTTTAGCAAAAATATGCTATGATGAACCGCGTTGTTTGTAACGTTAATTCTAACAAATTGGAGGAAAAAATTTATATATACGAATTCTTTTTCTACAAGCCACTGTTAACAAGCTTCACGCGACACTCAGCGTGCTAATGAGACGCTAACGCATGCATCATTCTTTAGGATAAGGTCAAAATACTTTTAGTTCAAGCAGAACACAACTGCTGGCCACTCCCTTTCCGTTCTTTGTTCTCCCTTAGGGTCGGTGACGAGATACCGACTTTATCTGGTTCTGAATGCAGACCAGCTTTTTGAGTCATTTTATTATATGCAAATCATGTTTAATTCAAGACTTTATTACTGCAGTCTTTCCGTGCAACATTGAATAATTTCAAGATAGAATACGCTATCGTCTGATTTGGGTAGAAATGGCCTTAAAGCCCAGGATGCGCGCTGAATAAAAGCCTGCAACGGGCGAGCTGCATTGTGTGTCATTAACTTCAGAAATGCAAGTAACCTGCTCCAACAGCAACTACAGAGCTGCCCAGGGCCTCTAACACGTTTCCCGCGTATTGGTCCATATGTGTTGCATTCGGTAATTTACCTATTCACGAACCGGTATATATGAATGATATTTCATCTGTTCCGCGTTCTTTTCCAAAAAAACTTATCATACCTGAAGAAATGTTATCGTGCAATTGCATTCTCACATTTCTTAAGAGGATAAGAATGTGTTCCAGCAGTAAAGCTGATTTCACAATTCTGCTACTCACCTAACCAAACCAACCGTTAACAACCGCAGAAACGCGGAGAACGTGTTAAACTGAGCAAAATTCGACATAGCCCGCGCGTGTTGGCTGCCACTAATGTACCACGGTCTAATTATGTTCGACTGTTAGGTATAATTTTAGAGTCTTGTTGATGGTGAACACCTATCAGTTTATATGTTGTACCCTCTACTGGCATTACTTACCCTCTACTGGCATTACCTAACTGTTAAATAATGAATTATGAAGACTTTGGAATTGGTGCAATTACACACAAACGTATGGATGTAATAAACGAGTGGCCCACGAGTTGTGGCAGAGTTTTCCAGCATTTCGATTCATGAAATAGTGATAGAAGAAACGAATGTTAAGTTATGTGAGTGAAAACGGTACCACCACACATACCGGCTCCTGTCCATACTGACTCACATCTTGTCGCAATGAGACTTTTATAACTTGACTTGTATGATTTTCTGAGAAGGGAAATCTATTTTTTTTCCTTCTAACCAATTCTCATCGCAAGCATTGCCTAATAAAATTCTAGGGAACAACGGTCTAAAATATTATTTTGAACCATGAAATTTTTCACTAGTTTCGTCAATTCATTGATGTTCATTGTTACTTATTCTCAAGAATTCATTTTTGTCGTACCTCAACTCAATTACTCTTGCTGTGAATTTTTTTGCCGTGTCTCCTGATGTTATATAATCAGCTGATGTTTCTTTCAGTTACTTGTGTGGCGTAGCATTCCACTGAGATGGTAAAAGAAGAACTGAAAACCTGATGATTTGATCAGAAATTTAGATTTAGTGGGAAACTCATTACTGATTTTGTCTGAAGTGTTTCTAAGTGAAATATTTTACGGACGAAATAAAATGTGATTTTCGTCATCCGGTGCAGGGAACACTGTATTGAGTGTGCACGAGTGTAGGCATGAAAGTGAAATTTGCACCAGTGCGTTGGAAGTGATCTGGGGAACAGGAAACGAAAGTCAACCACACCTGAACTTGGATGGACCCATCGCTCTGACCAGGTGAGTCAATCTTCTCTTGTACCACAGAATTGATTTGAATATCAAGCTTGCTCAGTGACCAGATGAATCAATTATTTGATGCACCTCGAAACTGAAACGAATATCGTGTTTGCTCGCGGACCAAGCGAGTCCATCTTCTCTCACACCTCCAAACTGATAATAATGTCGTGTTTGCTCATGGACCAAGCGAGTCCATCTTCTCTTACACCTCGAAACTGATAAGAATGTCGTGTTTGCTCATGGACCAAGCGAGTCCATCTTCTCTTACACCTCGAAACTGATAAGAATGTCGTGTTTGCTCATGGACCAAGCGAGTCCATCTTCTCTTACACCTCGAAACTGATAAGAATGTCGTGTTTGCTCATGGACCAAGCGAGTCCATCTTCTCTTACACCTCGAAACTGATAATGTCGTGTTTGCTCATTGACCAAGCGAGTCCATCTTCTCTTACACCTCGAAACTGATAAGAATGTCGTGTTTGCTCATGGACCAAGCGAGTCCATCTTCTCTTACACCTCGAAACTGATAAGAATGTCGTGTTTGCTCACGGACCAAGCGAGTCCATCTTCTCTTGCACCCTGAGTCCCTGAGTCTAATAGGAATGTCACGTTTGCTCACTGACCAAGTGAGTCAATTCTTCTTGTTGACCTCAAAAGTCGAAACTGACAAGAATGTCGGGATTGCTCTCTGAGCAGGTGAATCAATATTCTCTTGCACCCCGAGTCGTATAGAAATGTGAAGCTTGCTCACTGACTAGGTGAGTCAATCTTCTCTTGCACCCGAATCTGATGGGAATGTCATGTTTGCTCTGTGACCAGGTGAGTCCATCTTCTCTAGCACCCCGAGTCGCATAGGAATGTCGAACAGGAATGTCGAACTTGCTTAACATTTCGCGCCAACTGACGTTGAATGAATCGCCTGCAGGTAGCCAAGCGTCGCAATTTTCTGGCGGTTCTTGAATTAGACAGGCGCTCTATTCTTGCATGCATCTAAATGCGGCCTGAAACAATTGGTAAAAGTGTCACTTCCAGCAAGTTTTATTTCGTCATCGTGCCTGACGTAATTCGTATTTTTAATGCAAAGCGAATGAAGAAATATTCGTGAGTTGAAGCAAGTTTTATTTCGTCATCGTGCTTGACGTTATTCATATTTTTAATGCAAAGCGGATGGGGAAATATTCGCATGTTGAAGCAACGGTGTTTAACGGTTTCCTACGGTAATTTTAGAGCAAGTACCTTCACAAGCCCCTCAGGGTATATCACTATGGTTTCTGCAGGGAATAGCGCTCCTAGGGGTAAAATACGAGGCCCCGAGCTGAGGACTAGATAGGCCTTCTTTTTGTTGGAACAGAATAGGTTCCCCTCAGGGGGATACAACTATTGTATCTATGGAAATTAGCACTCCCATAGGGAAAATGTGAGGGCCCGAGCTGAGAGTTAGGTAGGACTTCTTTTTGTTGAAATAAAATGTTTTTGTTATGCTAAGGACCATTTTTTTTCGGTTCACTGCTGTCCTGTTTTTCAGTACCCACTACTTTCTTCTCCAACTTTTATCTTGTTTCATATTTTTCTTTCTCAACTTACTGTCTCTCTCTTCTTAATACATAGATTTCGCGTTCCCTTTACTCCATATTAATTGATGCCTTCCTCTTTCCTCTCTTTGGATCGCCTTTTTGGCGGATAGGGAAGTTTAAACGTAATAATAAAATCGAACCTAACAGAATAAGTTTTTGTTTTGTTATGGCTATTTTATTTGAATTCGCTGATGTTCTTTTTTTACAGCGCTCGTTAATTTTTTTCTTCAACTTTTCCCTTGTTTCATGAACTGCTTTTTTTTTGCTATTTCTGTGCGACAGGGATTTTGTGTGGGAACTCGCCTTGTGCATAGATTCTACGTTCTCCTAAATTCCATTGTAAATGATGCCTTCATCCTTCCTCTCCTTTGGACACCATTGTTATGGTTATTATTGCCTAAACTTATCTATAATTTAACCTTAACAAGCTTCCGTTGCCGGGCAAAATTGCGTGCTTATAAATTTTGTCACACAATTAAAAAAATTCGAAGTACATAACACTTTGACTGCGACTACAAAATATCAAGTGCCACACCAAACTCAAATTTAAAGTCAATTGTAGTAAACTATTTTGATAAAACCAAACATGAACTGGACCGTGCTTTCATTTAGCTTTGATTAAGTGTTTAAAAAAATTGAATTTACGACTACTGGTCGATCAGCAGCATTATGAAAACTACCTCCGTGCACCACCGGTGGCGCACGTCGCAGTCAAAGTGTTAAACTTGAAATGTGGCTAGTATTGTCGAGTTAAAATTTGTTATTGATTGCTTGCAAACTTCTTACGTTCCTAACATCGGTACGTTATTCCTTTTGTCACAGATGAAACAAGATACAATCTATATTTTTCCTCGTCATTTTATCTCGTGTCGATCAGGAGTAAGTAATATTCTATAGTAGAATGAGTTAACACTTTGACCGCAATTGGTTAAACTGAAGTTCAATATTCAACTCAAATTTAAAGTCAATTGTGGTATGCAATTTTTAAAAGTGGCAAACATTAACTGGATCGTGCTTTCACTCAGCTTTAACCATTTATTTATGAAAATTGAGTCGCTGGTTATTGGTCGGTCTGCAGCATCATGAAAATCCTCTCCGTGACCACCAGTGGCTGAGTTACGGTCAAGGTATTAAGAGGATGAGATGAGCTTTCATGAGAAGCCAAGTCAAGTATCCTTAGCTCACACAGTGCTGTCGCAGCGCTCAGCTGCTTCGTTCCAATCTTCTCCAGTGAAAGGTCGATTCCCATGAATAATCTTCGTCCCACGTTTTGCCCTAGCTCCTGCCATTCACCACGATAGTTACATCTTGCCGCTACCATCAGTTAGTTTGAATTTGATAGCGCTAAGCATGCATCGTCATAGAGCAGGCACAGAACCTATTAAAAAGGTGAAAATCATGGTATTTAATCGTATTAATGGCGCAATTTCATCGGTACTGGAGTGCATATCAGCGTGAGCAGCACATATTAGTGAAGTTATTCGATCTCCTGTCCCCTCAAGGGGATACAACTATTGTATCTATGGGAATTAGCGCTCCCAGGGGAACCATGTGTGGGCCCAAGCTAAAGGCTAGGTAGGCTTCCTTTTTGTTGTAATAAAGTAGGTTTTTGTTTTGTAACGGACCATCTTCTTTCGGTTCACTGCTGTCCTGTTTTTCAGCACCTACTACTTTCTTCTTCAACTTTTTTCTTGTTTCATGAACTTCTTTCCTAGCTTACTGTTTCTGGTGCACCTTGTGCCTAGATTCCACGTTCCCTCAACTCCATACTAAATGGTGCCTTCCTCTTTCCTCTCTTGGAACATCTTTGTCGTGGTTAAGGGAGGCTAAAACTTTCTTATATAATAAAAATAATTCTATCTCCTGTATAACGGATGAAACTTACGCCTTCCAATGTTTTCGCGCTGTTTTAAATAAAATGAGGTGACGGTATTTTTCTTGTCTTCTTTCGTGTTCGTACGCCAACGATTTTTTGGAGATCGGACTCGAGTCTGCTTTGAGAAAACTTAATCGTGATTGCTGTCAATTTGTTCACAACGACTTGGTAATATTTTAGGTTACATCAGTTTTGGAGAAAACGTCAAGATGATTGTGATAAAACGGCATATTTTTAATAACTGTACATCTTGAAATAAATGTAAAATTTTGCTTTCGTAAAATTTGTTTATCACGTTAATTTTAGCATCGGGAGCCCACTGGAAAAATAATATGTACAAGGTCGTAGTTTCACAAAGTTCAAGCTCTATTCTATTCTCTTTAGAATACAAAAATTATACGAAACAACCCTAGTTCAAGTAGTTCAAACTAACTCAGGATTAAATCTTGAACGACAACCCTAGTTCGAGTAGCTCAAACCAACTCAAAATCTAATCTTTAACGACAACCCTGGTTTGAGTGCCCTAAACTAACTCATAATCTAATCTTTAACGACAACCCTAGTTTGAGTGGCTCAAACCAATTCATAATGTAATCTTTAACGACAACCCTAGTTTGAGTGGCTCAAACTAACTCATAATCTAATCTTTAACGACAACCCTAGTTTGAGTAGCTCAAACTAACTCATAGTGTAATCTTTAACGACAACCCTAGTTTGAGTGGCTCAAACCAACTCATCATGTAATCTTTAACGACAACCCTAGTTTGAGTAGCTCAAACCAACTCATAATGTAATCTTTAACGACAACCCTAGTTTGAGTAGCTCAAACTAACTCATAATGTATTCTTTAACGACAACCCTAGTTTGAGTGGCTCAAACCAACTCATAATGTAATCTTTAACGACAACCCTAGTTCGAGTGGCTCAAACCAACTCATAATGTAATCTTTAACGACAGCCCTAGTTTGAGTAGCTCAAAATAACTCATAATGTAATCTTTAATGACAACCCTAGTTCAAGTGGCTCAAATTAACTCATAATCTATTCTTCAGTTAAAGCCTGGTTCAGGTCGTTCAGTTTAGGCCGCGTGTGTGTCCCGGCACCCCCTCTTGCATGTCGCTGCTATGCCTCTGCGACCTGGACAAAGCGCGGGAGGCCCTCACCGCTGCGTATGGAAGTTGACACCTACGCTCCATGCGATGCTCGAGAAGAAAGCTGAACGAGCGAAGCCGCCCATAGCTGTGCTGTTTAGACTCGCGCATATTCTCACTGAAAATGAAGTCCTGATATGAAGTGAAGCTTGCGGGTTTCGGCCACAGCTGTTGTGGCTTTAAAATCAATCAGGGGTATTGGATACTACCAAGACTGGCTCGAAGTGTGTAAGAATTGGTCGAGGAAATTCGATGGAAAAATATTATACTACTGTACTATCATGTTTGGTTTGGTATTGACAAAACTTTTAAAGTTGTTGAAAATTCCGACTTGAAATTCTAGGAGGAGTTGTTAGAATGTATTTTTCGTTTCTCACAAGCTAAGCTATGGTGAAATGCTGTCATGTAATGCAGAAGTCTGTAGGCTTACTCTAATTTTAACTACAAATGAATTTCGATGGGGCCTTCTTTAAAAACGAGTTGTGTCCAAACTGCATAAGAAAATACGTGAACATTTCGTTTAACGACACTAAGCTTTCGTTTTCATGTTGAGGCACTCTAAGTTTTTGCTTTCATTATTATTTTAAAATATTAATGAATTAAATATACCTTTTTGAACAATAATGGTCTAAAACAATGCTCTAAATTTGATTCTAAATTAATTTTTTTCCAAGTTCAAATTCCTTTTCTAATCAGACATTCTTTGAACACGTTATGTTATTACTATCTTAAAATTTAAGGCTTAGTGTATTAATTTCTGTATTTTTCGCGATTTTTTACTTGCACTTCTAACTCTTTGAGATACTTGAACGTTCATTTCCATCTCACGAAGCCACCACCGGCGCTGAACGCTCCAGAGAGAGGGCAGTATTAGTATAGACATTATTGCATTTCGCTGGGAGAAAATCTTGATCGAATAACAACAGCGGTGAAATTATGAATATAATGAGATTAATGACGGCTAACTTTTACTAGAGTGCAGCTGCACCTCCAACAGCACAACGCATACGAACAGGTCCTTGTTTGCCTCCCGTGTCGCGTTTTCTCGTCTTCCGTAAATGCTTTGCGTGTAGCAAAAGCTTTCTATCAATTACCCACTTGCAGTACTGGAACGTTAATAATCCATCTGCAGCTCTCATAAACACACTTTATGGTGCGCAAATGGGCTTATAATTGAATTTAAATTAAAGAAAAAGTGGCAATCGTGGTTGGACATTATGTAGGCTTGGGATTCAACTTCGAATGACACATGGGAAAAATCTTGCTCTATTCAATTATTTTGCCTGTCATTATTTCCTGTTGTGTGCCATTGTAAATTAGTTGTATATTCGATTTTTTAGGTAGCATATTTGGCAGGTTTGACAAGAATCAGCCTTGTTGACAATTAATGGTAACTTTACAAATTGGATGGAATTGAAACTGTAGTGGCATTTTCTCAGAAAAAAGTGACTGATGCAAACAAGAGAATTAGCTCTTACGAAATTCATACGTTTCCTGCAAAGGTCACTTAAGTGGTCACTTAATTTTTATAAATACTTAATGAAAATTAAGTGAGGCACCGTCTATTTTATATTCGTTATTTACCATATTGATCTTTAAATTAACATTAATTCGGGTTGAATATTTAACTTCATTTTAACGAACCTCAGTTAACGTCTTAATGGTTAATTCTCACTGTCTGAAACAGCTAATGCACCTGCATTCACAATTATTTCTGATGAAAGAACTGCAGGTGCCGCCAGAATTGTACGTTTCCCATGTTTTTTTTTTTAGCAAGCTAGAGTTTTAAATTCACGATTCACCATGCACCCTCTCTTTTGCGTACTTCTGTAATCGTTTTCAGAGTCGATATAACTCTTAGAAAGAAATCTTTTCCTGATTTTCGGGTAAGATTTTTTGCCGATTCGGGAATACTCACGTTCATTTTACGGCGACGTTACCTCAATTTCATCAGTTTAAATATTTTTCTACTACTGCACAAACACAGATTAGCATTCTAACTCTCGAAGACATGCACGAAGAACTACCGCGATGACAATGGGTGCAAAACCTATCTTGATGCGAGACCAAGAATGGCTGAAGTGAACACCCGTTCCATCTCAACGTTACTGCAGATTATTATCTTGACGTAATTGCAGGATTATGTACTTTAATCCCTATTATTAGATCTATTACACTTAATCCCTGTCTCCTTCGTCTGTTATCAAGGCCCAGGCAGCAAAGTGCGCTATGCGTCCTCCTCGAAACGCTTTCGTCCGCACCAAGGGAGCGGAGAGGCGCAGTTCGCACCAGACTCTCACTTTCCTTAATTATGTACACCGATAGCATCTCGCTGGTCGCCGTCTCAGCCCCAACTTTTCTGCACCACCGTGAGCGCAAACGAAAGCTCGTTACAAGCTTCTCGCCGCGACCTACTCAAACCGACATTTCGCCTTCAGAGCGTTATACCTATTTTGTTTTGTGCTGCGTATTGTGCTACGGATTTCGTGGGGTTTTATTCATTTATGTCCTGTGCCACGCATTTCATAGCGTTTTGTTTATTTTTGTCTTGTGCTACGCATTTCATGTCGTTTTGATTATTTTTGTCTTGTGCTACGTTTTTCATGGAGTTTGTTAATTTTTGTCTTGTGCTACTCATTTCATAGCACGGCGAGTGAGCTTTTATTTTTGTTTTTAGACTTGATAGCTTACTCGAAAGCTTCCAAAATAAATAGAACGATTTTTTTCGTGGTACCTGATTTACAGTCATCTTTCGAAGTTGAGTGAATTTTTTACCAGTTAGGTGGTGCTTCATTTTCTTGCTCCAGGAGAAATAAGAAGTTTTGATATTGAATTGAAGGCTTTACATTGCGAAAGTAAACTTAAAATGAACAATTCAGAGACCATGCATCAATATCTAAAACGAGACTATGATCAGGGCACTTTTACACGCGGCAGTCAATTTTTTTCTTCTTCCTGAAGGGTTGTAGGACTTAATATTTAGGACACCAAGGAGTCTACATCTCAGTTTAATACATGCGAGAAAAATAAGGGACCGTAAAATAATTATATAGGTAAAATAAGACGAAAGTAAGAAGTTTCAGGGGTCATATTTTCAAACATTTTACACGCCGTAACGATTCAGTTAAACAGCAAAAGTATTTTTTGTTAACTTGACTACTCTAAGTACAGTTTTCTATACGCAAAATATCATAGAGCTCGAAAAAATTTCGAGTGGAATATTTTAGTCTAAAAACAGGATGTTGAGTGGCCAAGTCAACAGAACAACTTTTACAACCGACTGAACTGAAATAATGACATAGTATGTTAAATGTTCCAGCCTGAAGTACACAAGTTAAGCAAGTTGGCAAACGCAGTGAGGATGCGCAACAGTCTTGCATGATGACCTTTACGTGACGAGTATTTCCCTCCCAGCCCCTCGCAGGCAACACTTGCGTAACATTTGTCGTTGTAACCATAACTACCTTCGACCTCAAGAACGAAAACCACCGGCGGAAGCAAGTCTTGTAATGAAAATAAAAGTTTATGCGCCTCATGAAACACTCCACCAAGGTCTGGAAACAAGAATAAAAGCTGAAATACGTCTCGTTAGCAGTATATTTAGTGCCTTCTATGTTCACATGCTGGAGAAACGGAACTTCGTGGTGAAGTGTGAGCCCTTTAAAGGAGGTTGCCACCAGGATCTCTTGAATGCATGCCGATACTCACCTCAAAAAACTAAGGGCTTCCTTTAAGCATTCGTCTACCCTGTGGATAGCGTTGAAATTTCAAGCATGCTGCTTATCATTGAACAAAAACCCTTATGAGAGTTTTTAGCGTCTTTTTCTCTCTGAAAAAAATATTTAAAGCTTGGTTTGCCTTGGCCGATCACTGAACGTCGGTGCATTTGTGCGTATCTATTATTGATTAATGACGAACAAATATGCCGAAACGACTGTGAAGCACATTGCAGAAGAATATGCCTGAATATCTGCCACTCGAGACCATGGCTTCACCCGTCGGTAATCTGTCTAAGCCCTACATGCATGGCCCTGAACGGTTCTTGTGTAAGCAGCGGCGTCAAGTAGAAGTGCAATTGATAATTTTAGGTGAAAAAATATGCAAAGTGCTGTTGATTCTCTCGCAATCAAGTGAACACGCGAATGTGTTTTGACTGTCACTGGGCTCAAAATTAGGCTTCGATGTGTAAACTGCTCTAAATTTCTTCCTAATTTCGACGTGTCGAAGCCAAGCGCTCTTATAACATCAGCTGTCTCATTGTGCGGTTTGTTGAACCAAGCAAGCTTTTTTTGTAATAGTACAGTGATCATAGAATTGCAACCCCTCAGGGGGATACAACTATTGTATCTATGGGAATTAGCGCTCCCAGGAGGACTATGTGAGGGCCTGAGCTAAAGGTTAGGTAGGCTCTCTTTTTGTTAAAATAGAATAGGTTTTTGTTTTGTTACGGACCACCTTTTTTCGGTTCACTGCTGTCCTGTTTTTCAGCACCTACTACTTTCTTCTTCAACTTTGATCTTGTTTCATGAACTTCTTTCTTAGCTTTCTGTTTCTGTGCCCTTTCTGCATAGATTCCGCGTTTCCTTGACTCCATACTAAATGGTGCCTTCTTCCTTCCTCTCTTTGGATAGCCTTTGTTGCTGATAGGGAGGCTTAAACTAACTAATACTAATCATAGAATTGCTAGTTATCTTATAAGAACTTCAGTACAGATAAAAATTAGTTGTAGTTATTCAATTAACACGACGATGGCTTAAATTTATAGATGACTGGGACCACTTTTATCCCCGTGAGCTGAGATTCGAATGGAAGCGTGTCGAAAACACGGTACAACTACATATGCTTTCTCAGAATTTTTCAGTTATCCTCATCATTGAAGGTTACTTTGTGTAAACATTATGTTCAAACGTATAGCACCAAATTTTGCCCATAGTTCCGTCAAAAAGTACTCGTATGTCATCGATGTACCCAGTTGGAGAATGATCCAAAAGTGCAGGTATTGGCGTCAGTGACGGACCACATGCCAGCCAAGCCGACCTGTTAGGTTACAGCCTAAAAGTCTTGGAAAATGTCAAGGTCATATATTATCTCCTAACCTCCCAAATAATCCCAGGGAAACAACATTAAAATAAAAAACAAGTAAAAAAAGTTCTCAGATTAAACTGATCCCAAGTAAACAATGGCTTGAAAGGAAATACTAATTTTTTCAAAGTCTCTAAATTGTTCACGAATTAGCGGTGCTCGTAAAATAAAATGACGACTGAATTTTGAGTTCTAATTCTCTCCTAATTCAAGCCGCAGAGCGGCAAAGAGCCGCCATTATAACGTCACCAGCACCGCCGTGAAGCTCTGAATAAATTACGGTCATTAAATACTAGAAGTGCAAGAGTGCAGTTTAAAATTGCGACCGCGGTCAAGTGGACAGCCCCACCATTCTCGTGTTAAAACAAAGCTGCTCCCGTTCACTTGAGGATGAAAAAAAAAATCCCACACCGCGGTGGGAGTAATGGCGTCCTGTACACACTGTCTCTCCTTCTCTGCTTTCACTCGCAAGGAGCGCGTCTTTGTTGGTTCCCGCCCGGCTCGGGCAAGAATTCCTGGGGGTTTGTGGGGGCAATGATGAAGACTTGTGCAATATCACTGGGAAAAATAACATGGGGCTCGCTACCCGCTCCCATGATGGGCAATGTAAGGTAAACCTGCCGTCGTCTCTCGTTCCTGTTACGCGATCTTGTGGCTTCTGAACTCTGACTCTACCGGGAATTCCTATCTCGGGACGTGTTCTCATTTTCCAATGAATTTGTGTTTCACATGTTTTAGCAGCTTGGTAATTACTTTACAAAAGAACGTAAAAGCATTTTTTGTGATTTTTTCCACACAAAATTTTTTCCAAGGTCCGTGTCTTGAGTTTACTGAGATTCTACTTCGTTGCTTGTCAAGATACAACTTAAATTTAAAACTATTTTGCCTGATAGTTGAACAGTCCTGAAAACAACCTAGAATACCCGAGGTTACATTGAATTACATAACACGAAATTCCACCATCACGTACAGGTTGCGTGATCATTCATACGTGCGTGTGAGAGGGGGTGACGCGTGATCTAAAGGAGAAGTTCGCACGCAGGGATCGTCCTCCAATGACCGTCCGATCCCTGACCATTTGGTGTTCGTTTTATGGGCCATTAAAGCC
Source organism: Morinoia aosen (assembly GCA_030386875.1). Classification (NCBI taxonomy): domain Eukaryota; kingdom Metazoa; phylum Arthropoda; class Malacostraca; order Amphipoda; family Talitridae; genus Morinoia; species Morinoia aosen. The sequence continues at coordinate 25,495,927 of CM059558.1, forward strand.
TTGTTAACGTCATGAAGGTCCCTGCAACCGCATCAATGATCAGCCAAGCCGCGTTAAACGCGTTCGGTTCTATCAAGCTCTAAGTGGAGACCTTTAGTTTGGTTGTGAAATTTTGTGTCGATGAATTACTTGAGTAACTCATCGTCCTAAACGCTGGCGTTTTATCCTGTAAATTTCAAATCATTTGTGTGAATCATTTAAATTAATGTTTTAAGTAAGTATTCTATTAGTACCTCTATTCTGTGACATTATAAGGTCGAAGTCGTTCTGACCCTGCCTCGTTTTGGGATTATGACATGAACGTCAATAGTTGCGGATGTCGTTTTCGTGTCCAGTTGTTTTATTAGTCAACATTTTTCTTTTGAAGATTTGAATCAAGTTCTTCTTAAAAATTACTTCAATAAAATGTAAGTATGTATAAGCTGCCTTCATCGCTCTCATACGGGAAATTATTTACCAAAATTTTACAATTTACTCAGGAACAGCTATCCTCAAATAATTTTTTTGGGATAAGCATGCCGAATGTATAATTAAAGTAATTTTCACGGCATTAAGTTATTAGTGCAAGTTCATCTTCATCAATTGATATTTCATGATGCGCGTTTCCTTCTGCCCTGCTTTCGATTTCACTTTCATTTCTCTCTCGCATGGGACGACGACATGATGAAGCGTATATCTCCCGATTGAAACCGTGACTTGTGAAACATAAACACTGTATTTCGAAGATGTTAAGAAAAAGCACGATTACACAATGGAGCAATATGGGTGACGTATCTCAAGAATACCAAGATGGTTGCTGCAGGTGAAATGGGAACGTGGATGCTGATTGCGTGATTCAATAGGGTTTGATTGGGAGCTGTCTAAGTGACCCCTCTGGAGGTACAACTATTGTTTCTTTGGGAAAGCACATTCCCAGGAGAAAATGTGAGGTCCCGAGCTGAGAGTTAATTAGGCATTCTTTTTGTTGAAATAAAATATGTTGATTGTTTTGTTAAGGACTATTTTTTCCGGTTCACTGCTGTCCTGTTTTTCAGCACTTCTAACTTTCTTCTGACACTTTTATCGCATTCCATGATCTTACTTCTCAACTTACTCTTTCCATGGCAGAGGTTCTTGGAGCGTACCTTGTGCATAGATTCAGTGTTCTCTTAACGCCATTCTAAATGGTGCTTTCATCTTTCCGCTCTTTGGAACGCCTTTATAGCGGTTAGGGAGACTTAAACTGACATCTAATCTAATCTATCTAGATGTTGTTAGACTAATTATTCTCAAAACCTTTATGAAAGATCTGCGTTATAGCTTGAACCAAACATGCTTAGTTTCACTGATGTGAATCACCATCGTAAAGATTGCGAGATCACCGGCCAAATGGTGGCGATCCCTGTTATAACTTTTAGCTTGCGAACGTGACATCAGCTTCCTGCGAATGCCTGCGCTTCCTAACATTAAGCTCTCTCTATGTGACAGAACGAACGCGTCATGACCGTCCTTTGAGCGACATCACGCCAGACCGCTTCGCGACAATCTTCAATTTTTTGTAATGCACGTCTTGCTCTTTCGTATTATTTCATTGATTAATGTTACGCAAGAATTGGATGATATTGATTTATTCTTAAATTTATTTTTGTTCCCCCATTATGAACTTTACTCTCCATGGGGTCTCTGCGTTGATTTTGACTCTGGCAAGGGTCAAAATGTGCCTATGAACTAATAGTAGTATCCCAAATCTCAATTAACAAGTTCCCCGCGTATGGGGCCTCATGCGTACCAATATGTAAATATCCAATTTACTTGCCGGTGTAAATGAACGACGTTCTTATTTGTTTTGTGACCTTTTTAAAAAATAACTGTTCGCCTACGAGGTGGAATGTTCTTGTGATATAGTATTTTTCATATTTATTAGAAAGAATAAAAATTTATTCGTGCAGTGAAGTCGATTTCCAAATTCTGCAACTTACAACTTAACCAAGCCAACCATTAACAGGAGCAGAAACGCGGTGAACGTGTTAAATAATTGAGAAAAGGAATCCTATTTTCAACTTACTAAAAAGGAGGTTAAGTTCTGAAGCGATCGTTAGAGCTAAGTTAGAGGGATATAGTGAATGTGACAGGCTGGGTATCCACACGAAGTGGCATCCATCGTAGCAGACGTCGAAGAGTAGACGTAAGGAGGGTGAGGGTAGAGGTGAACAGACAGCGCCGAGGGTGAGCACGCACTGCCGGTGTTACTGCCAGTAATTACGTGTCTTACATGAAGCTTGAAAGTCGGTGTTCTTGTTGTAATTAAGCAGGAAGTGGAAACGTTTATGGAGAATTGTGAAGCAAATTGTTCTGATGAGTTTATGTCTTCGACTAGAACATACATCACATCAGCGCAGATCTTCTCAATATTTAATGAAAGACGCGCTGCCCACAGGTACCCTCATGTCAACGGCGTCGACGTTGTTAAATGTACTCGTAAAAGTAATTACGTACATCACACACAGACTCAAAAATAGTGATATATGAGAAATGTCCCATTCACTGTAATCAATGTTCACGTACTACGTGCCCCAGTGCATTCATTTTAAATTTTTCTCATGGTGTCCAGAAAAAAATTCTTTCGCTTTGCCTGTAGTTTGCATCCTTCAAAGCCGTGGCCTCCCGTTACTCTTCGCGGTGAGTGTGAACTCTATCGAGAACGCTTGACCGACCGCGTAAATTACCTGCTTGACTGCATCGCTAGCTTTTAAAGCCTTTTCTCAATCTTATTTCATCAATTATTTGGGCTCTTATTTCATCAATTGTCTCCCTTGACGCAATCGTCATCCATCATTTCTGTTTCGTTAACTTCTTTCTCTGCGAATGCATCATGCAATTTTTCGCAAACGAGTATGTAGATAAAAGAAACATTAACTATGAAAAATCGCTCACACGAGACACTGGTCATGCTTACAAATGATATTTCTCGTTTTTTATTTGGGTTTTATTCTTTTTCGTGAGGAGGATGACCAGCGCATGGTGTGAGCGAAAATACACCAGACCGCTCTGCGCCAATCTTCAGTTTTTTGTAAATGCACGTCTTGCCCCCTTACTTATTTTTTCATTGATTAATGTTGCGCAAAAACTGGATGATCTCATTGATATATGCTAAGTTTGTTTTTGTTCATCCATTATGAACTTTACTCTCCCCGGGGTCTCTGCATTGACCTTGACTCGAACAGTTCTCCAGAGCGTTGACTCAAAGAAGCCTACTTTTGGTTCTCTAGTGCAACGCAGCTTGATTTGCTGGCATGAAAATTAAATTCACAGTATTTTCAAAAACATATTCACACATTATTTGGCGGAGAAAGTTTTTAAAATTTCTTAGCTATACATATAGGCGTTTGCGGAAAATGTAGTGTGATAGCAATTTTTGACCTGATTGGTTTGAAGAAACGAATGAGTTTTCGAACTTAAATCAGCTTATACTTCAATCAGGAGAATTTTTCACTTCCCAGTTGATAAATGATTTAATTTGGTAAGTGGGTTTGGTTTACCGGTAGTTTCCTTCTTAATTTCTGAATGATTTGCTCTCCTCGAAAATTTTAAAAACACAATTGGAGAAAACTTTCCTCAGATTTGATTTCAAGATCTCTTATCCCCAAAGCAAGTCGCATCTGACATTGTTCTGTTACACTCCTTTTTCTTTTTCATTCTCACTCTTGCAAATCTTTTCGCCAGTTTGTAATTCTCTGATGCCTTTCTTTGGCCAACTCTCAGCAAAAATCAGAAGTTGGCATGGGGGAATTTGCTGGTGCTTGTCTTTATAGGCTTCCGACCGAACCTCAGAATCTAGCGGTGTACAATCCAGTGGCCCACATGCGCTGCAGGAGGAAAGGAGTTTCACAAAGGAATCCGGACTTGTATCGGGTGTTGGCTAATCAGGACATCCGCTGCTGATGCGATAAGATGGAGCTCTGAATCTCGCTGTGCGCCATCGTAGGAGTATGACGCAGTGTGACATCCTGGCTAGAAAACTAACATCGAAGCATTAAATATCATGATTATTATTAACCCAGAAACGGCTAAATTGCTTGGCTTTAACTCGAAATATTAAGGTAATTTCTCTTCAATTATTCATGAAATCCAGTACCGTGTGAACTTTTCATCGAAACATTTTGAATATAAAAACGAGGTGATTTATTGATGTCACTCAAAAACGATGTTGGTCGATAAAGGATCAAGAAGCAATTTTTCATAGCAGTTTTCAGCCCTGTTGTGACACGTAAAGTAAGTTCTTTTTACTGTTTTTAGTACTGTAAATAATGAGACTTCTCTTTCGCAATATGAGTATGATTGCCTTAAGCTCCGCGAAGAGGAATACGCGTCAGCGATTTTTATTTACTGTACGTACATGCGAGGAAATTTTCTGTATAAAGTTCCTTATTGACTCCTCTTGCAGGGAGTCGACTAATGCAGCTGGAGCCTACTTCTCAACTTTGATTGGCTTAGTCTTTCATTCATCTTTGTCTCTTGTCATGTGAAGGAGTGCCATATGAAAGTGGAGGCAGGTTATCTTGTTCAATAGCATATAATTTATTCACTTTTCTTAAAAAACTTTCGCCGAGAAGCCTGTGACACTTTTCAATAAGTGGTGAATGTTCACGGTGGTATTGCATTCTAAAAATTTCATAAGGGTGCAAGTGTCGCCTTAACAAGTTTTGTAATATTCATGATTAGTTGCTATATGTATAAATATAAAAAATCCACAACGACTATTAATGTTGCGGATATCTTCATTGTGTATAAAATTTTTTATTTAAAATACTTCAATTTTTATTTATTTTTGTATTGATGTCAACAAGTGAAATTCTATAGAAAATCTTGCAGTTCCTGCAGTGTTTCTAATTAGTTATTGTACGCTCAGCTCTCGTTGATTCTACACCTAAGACCGATGCTGACTGTAGGCAGGAAAAATTCTACGAAGCTTTCCATCTTGCAATATTTCTAACCTGTAGTATGCATCAATACTGTAAATCATAGAGCAAGGACTGATGATACGAACTGTTAGCAAAAGTCATTCTAGGCAAAGCCTCAGCCTGTAATGATCACACGCAATCAGTATTTCCATAGATCTTCTAGAAGATTCCATATCAAAGACATACGATGCGGACTGTTGGTAGCAGGAATTCTAGGGAAAGTGCCTGGCCTTTAAACACATCGCGTGCGTGCATTCGCAAGGTCTTGTTGCAATACTTTGTGTTCCTCGTCGTGGTTCAGTTCGTGGTGCACACCGCGGCTGCTGAGTGAAGGTTCATCTGGACCTGTCTCTGAAGTACAGTATAGTCCGTGTATTTTCCAGGGGCTCGAACAAGACGGTTAGTTTTTGTATAACTTAGATAATAATAGTGGGGATATTCTCGAACCCCTCAGGGGGATACAATTATTGAATCTATGGGAATTAACGCTCCCAGGGGGACAATGTGAGGACCGAGATGAGAGTTAGGTAGGCTTTCTTTTTGTTGAAATAAAATGTATTTGTTATGTTAAGGACCACCCTTTTTCGGTTCACTGCTGTCCTGTTTTTCAGCACCTACTACTTTCTTCTTCAACTTTGATCTTGTTTCATAATCTTCTTTCACAACTTACTGTTTCTATGCCCTTCCTGCATAGATTCCACGTTTCCTTAACTCCATACTAAATGGTGCCTTCCCTCTTCCTCTCTTTGGATCGCATTTGTTGCTGCGGGTAGGGAGGCTAAAACTAACGACTAATTTAACTAATCTGATATTCTCGAATACAAGTTTGAAATGGTACCTGTGCACTGATACAAGCAGTACTGCTTGTTAAAATCAATGCTGAAATAGTTTTTGATGGGGAGTAATCATTTTTATGAGAAGTATTTTTTGTTGCAGCTGTTCTGGTTATCCAAAAGCAGCACGCACATCACTTCTCATGTTAACATGAGCTAATTGTGACCCCGTATTTTAATACTAGTATCGTGTGGCCTACAGGCATACTTTTATATTTTATAACACGCTTCTTTGTGATTCACGTTTTTGTTCTCAATTTTAATGCTTGGTACACAGAATTTTTGTTTTTATTTACCCAAATAAATTAACAAAAGGGCGTATGTTTAAACCACACTACGTTTATTCCCTGGGGAATGAAAGTAATCTTGTCATTTTTCTTCCGTTTGAATTGCTCACTACACAGCATCATTTATTCGAATCCACGGAATTAAGGTGGCGTGCATTTCTTTGTGAAATGAAGCGACATGTTTCTCCTTTCGTCGTAATTCATCATTCCGCAGCCCCGTTTCTTCCAATACAAGTCATTACCGTGGCCTGCATTTCTTTGTGAAATTAGGCGACTTGTTTTCCCTTTCGTCGTAATTTGTGAGTTGGTGGCAGCGCGCACGCTTTGTTGTAGTCGTCGTCGTCGTAGCGCTGAACGTTGTGCGCCGTCCGTCGCCGCGGAGAAACCAGGATTACGGAGCGCCGTTACGACATAAAGGACGGTGTCATCACGACATGGATGACAGTGTCATCACGAGTCGGGCGGTGCCTTACTCTTTGTGACCAAGGCTTATGTCTTGTTTGAAAATATGACTGGCGTTCAGCAAACTTGGCTGCTAAGGCTTGCAGTGTTCCAACAACTCCCATGACTGAAGACTGCTTTGCTTTCGCGGTTGGTTTCTTAGTCTCGATCGTGATGGCCCAAGTGTTATGAGCTACGCGTATACATTTTTAAATTTGTGTTGCTAGAAATGAAATACTTCGATGTACGTTAGTGGGAAAATAATTTTGACTCAAGAAACGATAGTTAACTTTCCGAGACTACAGACAGCAGATGGATGTATCATTTTAAGCTACGTTAAGAAGCCTTTAAATTTACTGTTGGGTCCTCCACTAATACAGAGACCGCTATCGTGTTTCGACGTCCGATTATAACGGCCGGAGCTGCGTGCTTGCTTCTCTTTCTGTGGCAGGGAAAGCTCTTTGTGTGGCGGTCTCGTGCGCTGGTCTGTTATGAACACAACCGACGTGCGTGTGTATGAGAGTGATGGCCTTTGGTGAAGTAACTTGCCCGGCTCCCAGGGGGGTCGGACGAAAAGAAAGGTGAATGTCGCAATAATGCGCTCTAGCAACCATTATAATTGAGGGTAAAATTATCTTTTCTCGATCCTGAAACTGAAAATACTTACGGCTTTCTTTATTCGGATTTCAGAGTGAGCGACTGTCACCCATGTTGCAGACAATGAAATTGTACGCTGTTCTTGGCGATGATTTAAGTTATTCAGCTTGTAACTGTGTCACTCCATAACTTTCTATTGATGTGTTTAGATATACACTTATGGGAAATCAATCTTAACCTAAAGCAGGCAGAGCATTATTTTTTTAATCAGTTTCGGGTCTGAATCCCTACATACACGCGGTACTTTCGTTGGAGCAAATCCCTCATCTGGTAATGCGAATAAAAGATCGAAAAGACGAAGGAAAAAAGCATAATGCTTCTCATCTGATTTCAAAGCTCCAAAATTATAGGAGTTGCAAACAAACGCCTTTATAACACACGGCGATCAGTAAAGAAAGCATTTTGTTTGGGAACCATGCATGTCACAAATTATTGTGTGGTGCTCTTGTCAGCCAGACAAAGCACGTCGATCGTGTGGGGATCTGGCTCTCTTTATTGCGTTTGAGGAATGCGAGGCTAAGATATTAATGGGTAATTGGGCGTCCGAATGAATTATTCAGTAACAAAGATCCATGCACGGTATTTCGAATTGTACTAAAAAATATCAGTTTTGGATTTGTCATTCGAAGAAATTGGAAGCGTACGCGCAATATTTCCAAGCTTGAATGTAAATTGATATTTTTATGTCTCCCATGTTAACACTCGGGAAGTGTTCCGCATGCTGAAGTTTAAAGGTAAGCGTATAGTTAAAAGAACATATTATTGATGCTACGTTTGAGTTAGCAGTTTGAAAAAAATTTCAGACCCTGTGCTACAAAGGCCACAAATTATTCGGCGTCGTGGCTATTATGAAGCTAGTCTTGCTCCCTAATTTCTAGGGAAAGCTTCAAGCACAACTCCAGTGTGGCAGTGCCCATTCAGCTTTCTTTATTTTGTGGAGTAGCAAGGAATTTGTGCGACCATCGAGCGATCTTCGCACCGCTGAACGTTGCATTCTCCAACTTTTTAAACCGGAACCCGCCCTGCTTATCTGGGTCTTGGTACCGAGTCTCTTGCTGTAAAACCTGCTCTCTGTGCTCCCGAAAGTCGGACTTTTTTGAGACATCCGGAAGAAAACGGAGCGACCTCGACGTCAAATCTTTTGTTCAATCACGTTGTAATGAGATAGCCATTAGTGAAACTTGCGTTGTATGCGTTCGGTTAAACTTGCGTTGCATGCGTTCGGTTAAACGTTTGTTGGTATAAATTTGGGTGAAGGTGTGTTGGTGTGAGTTTGGTTAAGCGTGTGTTGGTATGAGTTTGGTTAAACGTTTGTTGGTGTGAGTTTGGTTAAGCGTGTGTTGGTATGAGTTTGGTTAAGCGTGTGTTGGTATGAGTTTGGTTAAGCGTGTGTTGGTGTGAATTTGGGTGAAGGTGTGTTGGTGTGAGTTTGGTTAAACGTGTGTTGGTGTGAGCTTGGTTAACTTGCAAAGCTGTAATTTTAACTGCCTACACAGTGAGTGTTTTATGCTTTTGTAAATGAATAGGTTGCGCTTGCTTAGAATAGTTTAGAATGTATACCACAACGTTACCAATACAAGTGTCTCTATATATAATTTACAGTATACTCAAGGACAGGCATTACTTCGATTCTCTTCGAATTCTCCTTCCATTCCATTCTTTTCCGCTCAAAAGAATGGGAACCCTACCATTCTTTTTTCATTTGCTTATGATTTACCTGCACTTGCCTGCCAATTTTCCTTCGACTTCCCTCCAATTCTCCTCCATTTCCCATCGTTTAGCCTTCGGATCAGCCGAGTGTACATTTCAAAATTATTACACACTTTTTCTTTATTTATCCATCAACTGTTCTTTTCAATTAAATGCATCAGATTGAGAAAAAAGTGAAGTTCAATTCTGTAGCGCTCAGGCTGCACTCGCTAATTTGAGAAAGATGCTTTAATATCTAATTCTGAATTCAGCTAATCTCATTTATATTTTTTGTCGTATTTTTAATGCAGATCGAACATAATAGCATTCTTTTATTGCATTACGTGACAGAATACACGACCTTTTTTTGAGAATTTTTTTTGAGGCCAGTGAGACATTATTTAGGCTTTGTTCGAGTAAATTCGTATAAACAATAATAATTGACATGGGGTGTTATTTTTCTTGTAGCTAAAAACTTGCCACACACCTGCATTGTAACCGTATTTTGATTATTTCCCCAAAATGGGGTAAGGTTATCCTCAAAATGATGCAACACCGACAGTGTCTTCTCAAAGGAATACAACTATTGACCTATAGGTAAAAGCACTCCCAGGAGGAAAATGTGAGGTTCCGAGCTGAGAGTAAGGTTGGGTTTCTTTTTGTTATAATAGAATGTTTTTTTTGTGTTACTTTTAGGACTATCTTTTTTCGCTTCAATGCTTTACTATTTTGCCTCCCCTCTGACGTTCTTCTTTAACTTCTATCTTATTTTATAGCCTTTCTTGTTCCCTCACTGTTTCTAAGCGCAGGCGATCTTGTGTGGGAATACACCTTGTGCATAGATTCTGTGTTCCCTTAACTCCATTCTAAATGGTGCCCTCATCTATCCTCGTTATGGAACGCCTTTGTTGCAGTTAGGGAGGCTTAAACTAACCTATCTAGCTAACACCGGAAATGTGGTTTATGTTTTAGGGTTATTTAGAGGAATTTTTTTCTCAGTCTAATAAGGTTGGGACTGTAAATTCTTCACTTATGTATAGCAAATCTATTGAACTTCACGAGCTGTTTTTGGTAGATACTTCTCAACATGGAGGGCGAAAAGTGTGAGTCTGCATAGGAGACGCGGAAAAAGCCATCATGCGAAATCTGAAGACAGGTATTGAATATTTTTAGCACCTAAAGTTGTGTTCACCAAATAGTTATCCGAAAAAAATAATGATATACTTCGTATAACCACGAAAATTTTATGTACAAACTTGCGTTAAAAATGGTATCTTGCCTCTTAATCTTTTGGATTACGCAGTGCAAAAAGTCATCACCCAGGTTTTAACATATAGATACAATAAACATTCGGTTAGTTCATTGAAGGAATTCACGCAACATTTCACGTTGAATTATGCGAGCGACCCGAGTGAAAGTTTATGTCGCAGCCGTAGCTCTGTCCCCCTGAGACCTCAAGGATATACAAGACTTAAAGTCTGTGTCCCAAAGTGTCTGCGTCACACAATACCTCTTTAGTCTGCATAGCCTCAAAGTACACAAGGCAATTAATTCTAGTATCAGTTCAATAGGGAGACATCAGACAACACTCGTATCTCCACCCATCATGACAGAAGCTGGCGAGGCATTCCGCTCCGATGGTGTCGTGAGTGTCACAATGCTTGCGGAATTTGAATGCATAGTCTCTTGGAGGTGGAGGGTTTGATGGAGTTTTTACTTCGATGTTGTTCTGGATCTCTCACCTTCCCACAAATTCCTATACTATATTCGTGGAGTGCATTCCTTGATGTTGTTTCGAATCCTGAATCTCATACGGATATCCAAGCTGCTTTTTGAAGCGCATTCTCTGATGCGGCTTTCGAATCCTTCATCTCCTACAGATGAAGTAACCATCATCTCAATCACCACGTCCAACATTCCGGCTCTCGGGCTATGTACCACTTGCCGTTTTGTTGGAATTTCCAAACATGCCTTATAATTCCTGTCTCTCTTCTAATGTAACACCTCTGTTAGTCTTGTGTCACTGACGCATTCCTCATACAAGGATGTATGCTAAATGCATGCGATATTCTAGGTTTTTCGGAGAAAGTCAAGGAATTAGGATTCTCGAAAGATTGCCCGACCTGCCAAATCATGCGCGTAATAATTATCTTTTAAAACAAAGTTTTTAATATTTGTTTTTACCGTTCGGGCGAACCAGTTTCGGACATTTCCTCATGGCTGTTAGGTTGACTTTATTCTCGCCAAAGTTTTTAATATTTGTCATTTAAAATAAAATTTGGCCATGCTTAAGAACTGGTCAGATAAAAAGCGATCTAGTAACCCTGAAGAAGTGCCCTAAATTTGTGCTTAAGACCCTGCAATTCATGACTTTGCCAGATTAGTTTTTAGGGGGAAACGCGTTTTCTATGTTTTTTTTTTCGCTTCATTTCTTATGTAACTTTTTTTCGGCTGGAGAAACTTTATAGTTCGACCGACTGTGACCTTCTTATTGGGGAATACAAATGAAGATAATCTCGACTAATAGATAAAATGCATATCGTCCCGAATATTCTGAAATGAGCTTTGTTCTCTAATCCATTTTCCATTCCATTGTTACTTAATCGACAAGTAGGAGTTCTAACGAACGGTTTCAATTGGATTCGTCAAAAAATGATTCATTCTCAACTATACTTATATTTACTTATTCTAGACTATACTTACTTATACTCAACTATACTTATACTAGACATCATATACATACTTATACTTGACATTATTGTGCAATGTTGAAAATAAATAAGTGAATTTTATTCCAGTTATCAACCTGGACAAAATTTAAAATTCCTTGGATTTTCTTTAAGTATGAGAATTTATGTAATGTCGTATAAAGTTATTTATGGGAACAATTACGACATGTTGAACGAATAGCTCGGATAATTCAAGTCTCGAAATGCCGACTAAGCGAATTCACGACGGGGGTCTCAAGAAGATCTATGTAATTAGGCACAATACGAAAACATAACGGAAATTTGTCTTTCGAAGTATCGCTTTACTCTGTACAATTACAGGCAGTAATTATCTTCAGACAAAGTGGTGCGTCTAAACAAAAATGGCGCTAATTATGAGACGACATACTCGTAATTACTCGATTGTGTGAAGGCAAATGTGGTGCATATGACCATGTTGTTGACAATTGTGACAATGACAATATAACTGTAACAGACGCGTCCGACTATCCTCTGTAGCATACGGCCTTGTGCTTTGCAGACGTCTGCTTGCAGACCCCGTTTGGAGACTTAGCGTACTCCAGACCTTTGACAGGTATCTGGTCTGTCAGACCCCAGGCAGACATCAATTCAGCCAAACTCTTTAGCAGACACTCGGTTTGCTAGACCCCTGCCAGACACTCGGTTGGCTAGACCCCTGCCAGACACTCGGTTTGCTAGACCCCTGCCAGACACTCGGTTTGCTAGACCCCTGCCAGACACTCGGTTTGCTAGACCCCTGCCAGACACTCGGTTGGCTAGACCCCTGCCAGACACTCGGTTGGCTAGACCCCTGCCAGACACTCGGTTGGCTAGACCCCTGCCAGACACTCGGTTGGCTAGACCCCTGCCAGACACTCGGTTGGCTAGACACCTGCCAGACACTCGGTTGGCTAGACCCCTGCCAGACACTCGGTTGGCTAGACCCCTGCCAGACACTCGGTTGGCTAGACCCCTGTCAGACACTCGGTTGGCTAGACCCCTGCCAGACACTCGGTTGGCTAGACCCCTGCCAGACACTCGGTTGGCTAGACCCCTGCCAGACACTCGGTTGGCTAGACCCCTGCCAGACACTCGGTTGGCTAGAGCCCTGCCAGACACTCGGTTGGCTAGACCCCTGCCAGACACTCGGTTGGCTAGACCCCTGCCAGACACTCGGTTTGCTAGACCCCTGCCAGACACTCGGTTGGCTAGACCCCTGCCAGACACTCGGTTGGCTAGACCCCTGCCAGACACTCGGTTGGCTAGACCCCTGCCAGACACTCGGTTGGCTAGACCCCTGCCAGACACTCGGTTGGCTAGACCCCTGCCAGACACTCGGTTGGCTAGACCCCTGCCAGACACTCGGTTGGCTAGACCCCTGCCTGACACTCGGTTGGCTAGAGCCCTGCCAGACACTCGGTTGGCTAGACCCCTGCCAGACACTCGGCATATCCGTGGCGTGGCATATCCGTGGCATGTTTTTGGTCATCCGTGACGGGCTGGCCACCTGAGCACCAATAATGTGCTTCTTGCGATACGGCCGGCTTTCTAATGCAAAACTCGTAAAAAAAACTATTTTCAATATGTGTTTGAATAATATCCATCGAAAGACGAGCTTTACAGAGTTTCACTCTGTTGGCGTCTTGGCAACGAAAACAGCTAGTTCATACTTAAATTTATTAATTAAAATAACAGTATGCTGATACACAACATTGATCTATATAATGTTAACATTAGAATCACTCAAGTTTGTCTCCCACACGCAACATCACTACCGAGTGTGTATGCGTGCGGGCAACCATGCTAGCGTGCGTCACAAGCATGATTTGGAGAAACCATTCCGCTCTTTCGCTGGGCTCGACTTCAATCAACGGATATCAGCGTAAAACTCGCATTTTACGCGAGTTTCTGCGACCACAGTGGCACAAGTTATGCAGGTGTGCCTCTCTCGTGCCCTGCTCCCATTACCCGGTGCCGCGTATAAGCGATCTTTATTTTCCCACAGACGCAAAAAGCATGACTTGCAGAACTCCGGTCTTCGTGTGCCTGAAACCCCAATACTCTGCTGCCCTATCTGACGGTTTTTTCTGAAGAGTCTCGCAGTTTTTTCCTATGTTGGACGTCGAGGATTTTTGTATATTTTTTGCATAGCATTGATTTTAGCGCAGCTGTCTGTGACTGCCCCTCAGTTGTGATCACTCAGTGAGTATGATCGACCTACATGTATATCGGGAGCTTATAGCTCACGTTTGCGCGGCCGCAAATGTAGATATTGTTAATTGACTGTCATGAAGACCGGTGACGGTCTCGACGGCTGCTGACGGTCTCGACGGCTGCTGACGGTCTCGACGGCTGCTGACGGTCTCGACGGCTGCTGACGGTCTCGACGGCTGCTGACGGTCTCGACGGCTGCTGACGGTCTCGACGGCTGCTGACGGTCTCGACGGCCTCGACGGCTGCTGACGGTCTCGACGGCTGCTGACGGTCTCGACGGCTGCTGACGGTCTCGACGGCTGCTGATGGTCTCGACGGCTGCTGACGGTCTCGACGGCTGCTGACGGTCTCGACGGCTGCTGACGGTCTCGACGGCTGCTGACGGTCTCGACGGCCTCGACGGCTGCTGACGGTCTCGACGGCTGCTGACGGTCTCGACGGCTGCTGACGGTCTCGACGGCTGCTGACGGTCTCGACGGCTGCTGATGGTCTCGACGGCTGCTGACGGTCTCGACGGCTGCTGACGGTCTCGACGGCTGCTGACGGTCTCGACGGCTGCTGACGGTCTCGACGGCTGCTGACGGTCTCGACGGCTGCTGACGGTCTCGAGGTTTGATACGACTACAACTGCTGACCTCAGCTCCCGTATCCTCTACGCGCTTCCCTCTGTTTTATCTGTACTAGATTTCACTCACAACGTAGTACGATCGTATATTTTTTATACGCATATTTTGCCGTTTTCATTGTGCAATGTGTTACAAAGAGTAATCTCTTTCTTAAACACGAATAGAGGTTTTATTTTAAATTTCAAAGTGAGCTCGATGATAGTTTCATCTTCCTCCTTCCTCTATGGGAACATCATTGATGTTGCTACGGAAACTCATATTAACGTACAATCTAATTTAATCTGTTATAATCGTATTGATATAACACAATTTTAAAGTGAATCAAGCATCACACGCACTCTGATTTTTTTAAATAGCAACAAAATTTAATGCAGAACTCGTGATTTTCTGACTCGCGGTCGTTACACCATGAAACACACCCGATTTTTATAAACTTGAAGTTAAACTGTGGCAGTTGCAGGCAGAACTGTACTCGTTTTGAACGTCAAAGAACTTGTATCAAACTACTGAACGCGTTAAAATGGGCAGTTCAGGCATTTCATGTTTTGTATTGGACTTTGTTTAATCTGGTAACTATAGTTACCGCTCGGCAGAAAGGGTTCAACACTTTAAATGCGATGGGTTAAACTGAAGTTCAATATTCAATTCAAATTTAAAGTCAATTGTGGCAATCAACTTTGAAAATAGCAAACATTAACTGGATCGGGCTTTTATTTATCTTTCATTAAGTATTAATAAAAAATGCGTTAGTGACTACAGGTGGGTCAGCAGAACTATGAAAATCACCTAAGTGACCACCGGTGGGTCACTTCTCAGGAAATGTGTTAACAAGCGCAAAATTTCCAGGTCTGGTTGTAATCTACAAAGAATTATTTTGAGACAAAAGCCTCCTGAAGGCGCTACAACCATTGTATTTATGGAAATTAGCGCTCCCACGGAAAAGCTGGGAGGCTCTGAGCTGTGTGATGGGTAGGCCTTGTTTTTGGTGAAAGTGAATATATTTTTTTTTGTTTTCGTAAGGACCATCTATTTTCGGGTCAGTGCTTTCCTGTTTTTCAGTGTCTCTAACATGTATTTAAAAATTTTTAACTTGTTTCATAGCCTTCCTGGTTATCTTTCTGTTTATATGCGCAGAGGATCATATGTGGGAACACTCCTTGTGTATAGATTCTGCGTTTCCTTTAATTCCATAAAAATGGTGCCATCATCCTTTGGAACGGCTATGCATGTTGTAGTAAGGAAGGCTTAAACTAACTTATCTGTGACAAAATGCATTAAATTGATCTCTTGAACGGGCGACAAGACGAACTTAACTATAAGATAAGTCTGATGTATTCGCGTTAATGAAATACGGTTTTCTAGCATTGAAATATTTTGCACTAGGGCAGCTTGTGAGTGCACAGACGAGTTGAATGACAGCTAATCATTTAAAAATTAACATTGGACTAGTTAACGAAATCAGTCTACTCTACAGTTCAGATGCGTGTTTTCACTAAAGCAGAAGGGAATTTTTTTTAATGAAGACACTTCTCAAACGAAAAATGTTACCTGAAGCCATGATCCTAAATTTGGATTAGAGATTCATTATTTTTAATTTGGAGCTAAAAAACCTTGAAAAAGAATCTAACTCTCGCCATTCATGCAAAAATACTAATTACGATTTCAGAAGTGCGATTCTTCAAGAACAAAAACTATATCCAGAAATGACTGTTGCGTGACATGCCTCTAGTTCACGTACGACATGTCTCCTAGTTTACGTACATGTCGCTAGTTGATGCACATGTCGCTAGTTTACATACATACCTCCAGTTCACGTACATGTCCCAGGCACACGCGCACCACGTACAGCCCTGGGCGACGCACGTACGGCATTGAACTCTCGAGGCGGCGGTGGCAGTAGCAGCTCTACGAGAGTCCTGGGAAATTCTGAATGTGCAAGAGTCATTCCAAAGAACTGGAGTGTGGGAATAATTCATTTCCGTGAATTACATGGTGTTCTTGAAATGATTTATGTGTCGTTGTTCCCGCTTTCAAATTGCTTGCTGATGGAGAAAAAGGATTCATAACCTAATGATCGTGTTCCTGGAATATACCATTTTCCACAGTGATTGGTAATCGAAATTTTTCCACAATGATTAGTACTCGGAAGTTTTCATCATAATTGACATTCGGATGTCTTTCTTTTCCTCAATTTAACGTGGAAGAAAACTGTAATGCGCCAGTTATGATTAGTTATTCACATATGCATGTTTAAATTTAGTCCTTTGATTTATCTTACGCAGTAGATAACATAGAACTAAATATCAAACGTGCAGACAAGCATACATCTATGATCGATGTGATTCAAATCGCAGCTCCATTCAAATCATCTTTCAAGGTGACTAGAATTTTTTTAATCCAGTGCTATTGCCTAATGTATTTATCATCATTATGAGAGTGTTGGGCTGATGAGTCAATTATTCACGAATTCAATATGAAATTGAACCTACTCTGCTGTTCCCGGACTTTGATGACGGATTCACTGCAATTTATTTCCATTGTTTTTTTCCAAGAAAAATGATCTCATTCGGCTGCCTGACGCTCTCGCGGGTCGTTCTTTGCGCATTAGGCACCGAAAATTTATGCGTCGCTATTGAGTAATTCTACGGGAATCAGCGCCTCCAGAGGGAAAATGTGTGGTCCTGAGCTGAAAGTAAGGTTTTTTTTTTGTTGAAATGGAAAATTTATCGATTTATTAAGGACCATTTTTTTCGATTCATTGCTGTCCTGTTTTTCAGTATCTCTGACTTTCTTCATCAACTGTTATTTTGTTTCAAAACCTTCCTTTTTTACTTACTGTTTATATGCGCACGGGATCCTGTGTGGAAATACTCTTTGTGCATAGAGTCCGCGTTTCCTTAATTCCGTACTAAATGGTGCTTTCATTCTTCTTCGTCTTGAACATCTTTGTTGTGGTAAAGGAGACTAAAACTAACTTATAATCAAATAATCATTGCTATAGAGTAACGTACCATGAAGGTGTTAATCAAATAGAAAAGCCGTTGCTGTTAACGTAACTGTGTTACAATATACGGTTATTCATTTGTTATTAGACCAACCGGGAAGTCCGACTTCTATTAGCAGGCACAAGCACGTTTTATAAAAACGAAAGTGATTCTTTCTTTGCAAGATTGTTCTGACATTCTTGTTGCTTTTATTTTTTGGCACCTGCAGTGTCTGCTATCTGCGTTGATCATTGTAGTCATGCTTCCAACGGAATTATTGTCGTGATCTAATTTGTAATTGTGAATGAAATTCTAGTTTCAGATGAAGATAATAATTGTTTTAGCACTAAGCAAATTTATCTCTTTTTTTTATAAGATGTGTTACCTGCTTCGACCATTGTCGCTATGCTTACAATAGAATCGTTGTCGGATTCCAATTTGTAATTATTGTAGTTGAAAAAGTCGCTCTAGTTTCAGATGAAGATAATTGCTACGATAATAAATAAATGTTGATTGCTGTGTTCCGCATCCTGCGCACCAATCGACGCGTGCTTCTGAATCTTGTTACTGAAAATCGCGCCGGTCCCCTGAGGCAGTAGTAAATTAGATGGTATTCTTAAAGGGATTTACGTGTCTCTGTTCTCGCTTTTGCTTCGAGTGTGCTTGTGATCAGTGATGTTGATACAGATCTGTGGGTCTGTGTGGAATCCACATCTGTATATTCGCCGGAAATTGGGGTTTGAAACTCGGATCCTCTGTGTTTAGGTGATGTCTAATGTCTAGGTATTTTAGGGCTAATCTTGTTTGTAACTGATCATCTTTGGGTGGAGTCAATAAATATACTAAATTTGGATCATGTGTATAATCAACAAAAACACCTCAGTTGCGTAATGTGAATCTGTGGGTGTTAAATGACTGCAAAACGAACGGGTCAATTCGAAATAATTGGGAGTAATGTTAGCCTGTAAACTTTTGATGAAGAAATTGATGAAAGCATGAGCTAGAGTGAGCCATCTCAAACGTAATGCTGGAGTTTTGAAAGAACGTCTTTCGTCCTCTAATTTGAAGTTTGCATAAAATTTTTTCGTGATCATCTAAACCTGTTTAGGATGATATAAAAACGACACTAAGCTTGTTATTCACACACAATCGTTGCTTCCTCAAAGATATCCGTTTGTAGCATATTTTCCGCATCACAGTACGGGGAGACAAGCAGTTCAATCGAATTCCCGTCCATGCATCTGAAAGCTGCACTTAAAACCCAGCCTTTAATTATCTTCATGACAAACTATGCTAATTGCGAGATCCGTTAAGAGGAAACAGAATGCGTGTTGCGAAAATGGCGTTGTGACTGAGCACGTTTGGCAATTTAGAGCGAGGCGGCATTTCTAGAAGTTGATGCTTGTCGTGATCAGGGTGACCCTCGTCAGGACTCCCGCATCACATGCTTGATGTTGGACAGATCACTTGGCTGCACGACTGGTCTGGTCAGAGGTCGCGCGGGCCTCGCCAGGTCTCGGTTTAGTTTGATATTTCCAATGATTTACAACAGATGTTGCCAAATGTGTTTTGTGGAGGTTCAAATGCTTTATTGCGGTTGCTGCCATTTTGTTTAAGAATGGAGGTTCCAGTGCTTAACTACGGTTGCTGCCAGTTCTGCTATGTGGGGGTTACAATGCTTTGTAATGGCTGCTGCCAGTTTTTATAAAATGTGGATTCCAATACTTTACAATGGCTGCTGCCATGCAGTTTTGCTATGTGGAGGTTAGAGTGTTTCATAATGGTTGCTGCCAGTTTATTTAAGAATGTAGGTTCCAATGCTTTACTACGACTGCTGCCAGTTTTTAAAAACGGAGGTGGCAGTATTTCACTACAGTTGCTGCCAAATGTATTGCGTGTAGGTTCCAATACTTTTCAACAGCTGCTGACAGTTCTGCTACGTGGGGGTTATAATGTTTTATAATGGGTGCTGCCAGTTCTGTGCGTATGTTTATGATGCTCATGGTTGTGATGTCAGTCTTATGAAAACTAATTTAGTTTATTTTGATCTGGTTAGGATTTGTAAAATAGAAGGTAGGACTTAATTTTGTTACAATTGACGTTAAGATTTTTATTGACTCTCAATAATCTTCAACGTCAGAAATTTGCATGACTTTGTCACTTAATAAAACATTTTTTAACTAATGAGTCAAGCTTTGATGAATAGCATTTTAATGCCAAATTCTTCTGTAATTTTATATTTTTGATGTAACATCCGTCGTGGTAGTTGATTAATTTGCCTCTATTTAACGAATAATTCCTGGAGATAGAAACCCAAAATGATTAGTGATTACTGGAGGTTAGAAGCCATAAGTTATTAGTGATTACTGAATGCCAGTAGTTTTAAATGGACTACTCAAAGTATGCCTGGATGACACTCCTTGTTAGACATCATCTACTCAAATACAAAACTTAAATATTGTGATATCAATAACTAGAAAAACCCTTGCCAGTTATTTAGGGTATGCATTTTCCCTAACATTCAGTTTGATCACCCGAGCTACTATTGCAGTTTAAAACAAATTACAGGTACCACTTGAGCTTTCCTATTTTGAGTGATAAATTGTTCAAAACAAGATGACTCACTACGCTTTGGTCAGATGTTTAAAAATTAATTCCATGAGATTTTGCATGGTTCATTAAATTACTGAATTCATGTTACACTTCAGTTAAGGTTAATGTGATGAAGGTGCTTGGCATTTTCAGCTTAGTTTATAAGATCTTTTGTCGAGTTTGATGAGCAGAATGTTTGATTCTTTGTTGCTTAACCTTTTTTCTCAACTTATTGTTTTTTTGCGCGGGGAGTCCTAAGCAGGAACACGCCTTGTGCGTAGATTCCGCGTTTTCTCAACTCCATACTGACTGGTCCCTCCATTTTTTTCTCTCTAAACACCTGTGTTTAAGGAGACTGAAACTAAAAGTCAATCAATCGCCAATGCTCACGGGATCATCAGAGGATAAATCCACATTCATTCAGGTTCATTCATCATCAATAATATCATGCTAGGAATGTCTCGTACTATCATGAAGCAATCTTTGCACTTTTTCGTCTTTCTGTACCTTGCATATTTTCTTATTTTCAAATTTTACTATTTGAAAAAATTTGCCTGTGATACAAGAATCAAACGTGCACTCGCATCGTGCTGTTTGGTTTAACTAACGCAATCCTATAGGAATAATTTAGGTCACCGTACTGATTGCGAATTGATAGGTCTTGGAAAATCCAGCTGAGTGAGCTGAAATGCTGAGTATCCAGACACCAGCTGAGTGAGCTGAGATGCTGGAAATCCAGACACCAGCTGAGTGAGCTGAAATGCTGAGTATCCAGACACCAGCTGAGTGAGCTGAGATGCTGGGTATCCAGACACCAGCTGAGTGAGCTGAGATGCTGGGTATCCAGACACCAGCTGAGTGAGCTGAGATGCTGGAAATCCAGACACCAGCTGAGTGAGCTGAGATGCAGGATATCCAGACACCAGCTGAGTGAGCTGAGATGCAGGATATCCAGACACCAGCTGAGTGAGCTGAGATGCTGGGTATCCAGACACCAGCTGAGTGAGCTGAGATGCTGGAAATCCAGACACCAGCTGAGTGAACTGAGATGCTGGAAATCCAGACACCAGCCGAGTGAGCTGAGATGCTGGGTATCCAGACACCAGCTGAGTGAGCTGAGATGCTGGATATCCAGACAGCAGCTGAGTGAGCTGAGATGCTGGATATCCAGACACCAGCTGAGTGAGCTGAGATGCTGGATATCCAGACACCAGCTGAGTGAGCTGAGATGCTGGATATCCAGGCACTCAGCTGAGTAACCGGTCTCAATTTCGCTACCAAAAGAAGTGGCCTACATTTCTTCTTCTTCTCCCTCTTCTTGTCGCGGCGTCTGAAAAACGCCCGCTGCTGCTGCTGCTGCTGCCCTCCTCAAAAGAGCATACTTTTACTTCCTATCGCTCTTGCAAGATCGCTATTTCCTTCAGAAATTTGTATATATCGGGAGAATTTTCCAAAATGTGTAAGCGTTTGCTGTAGTCTTTAGTTGCGTTTTCATCTTATTCGTTTTAGTGTGAGCCAACACATGCCTTTTTTTTATTTGTGCTTACATATATACTTATACTCGGTGCTTATCTCGCATACCTGACATTGGTTGCCACGCTCCCCCTTCTGGTAGCTCCCAAGTCAAGTAACCAGGTTCAGTCACGTATCGGCGTTCAGTCAAGCATCGACGTTCAGTCAAGCATCGGCGTTCAGTCAAGTATCGGCGTTCAGTCAAGTATCGGCGTTCAGTCAAGAATCGACGTTCAGTCAAGTATCGGCGTTCAGTCACGTATCGGCGTTCAGTCACGTATCGACGTTCAGTCAAGCATCGGCGTTCAGTCAAGTATCGGCGTTCAGTCAAGTATCGGCGTTCAGTCAAGAATCGACGTTCAGTCAAGTATCGGCGTTCAGTCAAGTATCGACGTTCAGTCAAGCATCGGCGTTCAGTCAAGAATCGACGTTCAGTCAAGTATCGGCGTTCAGTCAAGTATCGGCGTTCAGTCAAGTATCGGCGTTCAGTCAAGTATCGACGTTCAGTCAAGTATCGGCGTTCAGTCAAGTATCGGCGTTCAGTCAAGTATCGGCGTTCAGTCAAGAATCGACGTTCAGTCAAGCATCGGCGTTCAGTCAAGTATCGGCGTTCAGTCAAGTATCGACGTTCAGTCAAGTATCGACGTTCAGTCAAGTATCGGCGTTCAGTCAAGTATCGGCGTTCAGTCAAGTATCGACGTTCAGTCACGTATCGACGTTCAGTCAAGCATCGGCGTTCAGTCAAGTATCGGCGTTCAGTCAAGTATCGACGTTCAGTCAAGTATCGGCGTTCAGTCAAGTATCGGCGTTCAGTCAAGTATCGGCGTTCAGTCAAGAATCGACGTTCAGTCAAGTATCGGCGTTCAGTCAAGTATCGACGCTCAGTCAAGTATCGACGCTCAGATCAGTATCGGCGCTCAGTCAAGTATCGACGCTCAGCCGGCAACAGTACGCTTAGTACTGTTGCCGGCAAGAGCCGACGAGCTCAGTTTAACTATATTGAGAAAATTGGTGGCGGATTGCGCCGATAATCGACTAATCTGCTGACGTTGGTTGAAATGTGCCAAGAAGGTGGACTGACAAAAAGTTAGTTCTTTTGCTATTTCGTCTCAATTCTGCGATGAGTGGGCTCGAGGTTCTCATGTAAATCAAAAACTAAGTTGAGTAAGAAATTTATAGTTTGCGCAGTAACGAAGCTTGGACCGTTGATGAATGAGTGCAGAAACGACTTATAATGTTACGTTGGCAGTCGGCTTGAAATATGTCTACGTTGCTTCAATTTTTGTTGTTGTAAAAATCAGTTACTTTGAAAATGTGTTGAAAAAATTTGGCGAAGTTTTGCAACATTTGTTGACCGAGTTGATTGAACCGTAATGTTTAGCTTGTGCGTTTTGTTTTGAAATTGAAATAAAGCTTCGTTTTTTGAACAATGTTTCACTTCTTTAGTTATTGATATTTGGTTCATTTGCGTCTTGTACATGAATCGTGCAATGCTGCCTCATAAAACGAATCCTTTAAATCCTTTTGAACTATTGTCCTGACTTGGTAAAAAAAATCCTAGATCATTATATATCAGTGTTCTGCAAAAAAAAAAACAGAATGACAGACTCGCCTTGCAACAGAAGAGCGCATTTGATTTCAGTCTTTTGATTTCGGTTTCCACATAAAATGATTCCGGCAGCCACTCACAGAAAAATAATTTCAGACATGACCAACTCATGACTTGCCCTTAGTCTTTTAGTTTCAAGACCCACTACTCGATAAACAAGCACAATTTTCCATGTGTTTGAATGCGAAGAAAGTCTCCCCAGCTTCCACAGTTAAACAGAACATTGAGGGCACCAGAAGCTTGTGCGATATCCGGGGTGTGAGAACTAGTCCAGCGCGAGATAAAGTCGAGCTGCTGGGCTCATGTTATCCGAGCTATTCGATTGCACGCATTTCTTTAACCTAAATCATAAACGAACTAACCTGATAACGCTGTGCCTGCCTCTCAGCAACGGAAACTCTTGTGTACTTCGATAATATTCTGTTGCCTTAATTAAGATGCTAATTGGTCATTTAACTTGATCACCATGTATGGTTACGAATGTGTTGCGTATTCCTATGTACTGTCTCGTCTATTTCAATAAGTGGTCTTTATTTTGTTATGGTCACCTCAGAGCTGTTACCTGAACTAGTGATGGGTTCTGCTTCTGTTACCTCATCAATTGTGAGCCTTTTTTTATTCTAATGTTTCAACGTTATGAAATAGTTTGACTTCATTACGTGTTGAATTTCTTAAAAAAAGTTACTCGTCATAGTGCTAACACAGAGCTATATCAAAATGTAAAATGTAGCTCTTTATCACACAGTTCTGTCTTTGAAACTGTGATAAAAAATTAAAATTAGAAACTTTAATGAACTTTGGCGCGTGATGAACGTCTTTTGTAGTCTGATACTTGATTGCGTTTTTTGTAATGATAATTTAAGTCATGGTGACCTGATTAACTACCAGTCTTATTCAGACGAGGTTGTGCGTGGACAGTTCCGGTGTAGCAATATTTTCAGCCGAGTTATCATCTTTGACTGAGTCAAATAACATCATTATAACGTGTTTAAGTACGATGATTTCTTCCTGTGGATCAGCGTGATAAGAAGATAAAGTCTGCGTTTTTAGCCCATACGGACTAAAGGAGCCGATGTACAATATTAGCTTCCGTTGTCTCCCATGGATGAAGAGTATATTTCATTCTCGTGATAGCATGCCAGTCTGCTCTCGGCTTTAACCTCCGGCCAAATAAGTACCTATTTATGCTCCAGGGTCTACTGAAATATTGACCTAACTTTGCTTCTCCCTGGTAAAAAAAAAACACCGTGTTTGAGCTGGGTACAAACTCCCGAACTTCCTCATGAGAGGCAAGCGATGTTATCCGAGTCTCGCTGGCATGGGTTGCACTTACGGCCCTCCATCGAGGCAAGACAAAAATTATAAACTTACCTTTTTTATGTCATAAAAATCATAATTTTTCCATGGGTAGTGCTCGAGATCGGAATAATTTTTTAGCTCATCTTAGGACGGGAATATCCGTCTGGCGTCTGGCATGTTTAGGGTTCGCGTTGAAGAAGTCATCATACTTTTGAATTCAAATGTACCCCAACGACTTCACTAAGTGACATTTATTAAAATATCACCATAATTTATTTACGGACGGATTGAATTCTCGCTTAGCCATTTAGTTTTATAGACTCATATAGTGTTTCAAATGAGCTAAACAGCTACTTGCATCCCAAATAGTATAATTTCAAGTAATGGTAGCGAAACTACTTGAAAAATGTAATGGTAAACTTCAGATCTCGTGGAGCCAAACCC
Organism: Morinoia aosen; assembly: GCA_030386875.1. Lineage (NCBI taxonomy): Eukaryota > Metazoa > Arthropoda > Malacostraca > Amphipoda > Talitridae > Morinoia > Morinoia aosen. The sequence continues at coordinate 25,520,783 of CM059558.1, forward strand.
ATTCTGTATGTCTGAGGGCGTAAAGAAAGTTCATATAAAAAACCCTGGCCATGGAAGCAGCTCTCTCTGTCGTAGCTCGGATAGTCGGCAAAAACACTACCGCGTTGCGTCTAGTTCTTCTGTGTAGCTTTTTCAAATATGCGCATAACTATGTGGGTTTAGGTTTGAGGTATTTCTAGAAACTACAGTAAATGCGTATGATATTTTTTTGTATGTACGATAGAGGCTGAAACGTAAGCATTTCGTAATTACTAGAAGTGCGAGTGTATTTTCAGTCGTACGAAAAAAACTGAGCGTGAGGCTTTTGCTGGGCTTTCTCCAATGTGTTTGGCTTTAGCGTTAGAAACTTGTCTTGCAAAAATATGAGCTTTGTAGAAAGCCAGAGATATGTCACAGCTACGCACATACATACTGCAAAGGATTTACTCATAGATTTCTTCAAAATTATTTCTTACGAGTAACAAAGTGATTCGCGCGCACTATTAATTGTCTCACCAAACATGTTTAAAAATGATCAAATTTTCATATGCCTCTAAAACATTTCTAGCTCTAAGAACCTCATTCTTAAAAGAATTTTTGAAGCTCTTCACTAGTAGAAGATTGGATTCTTGACATAGTTTAGTTGAACAGCCTTAAAATATTGAACATTAGCCCAGATTCGCTGTTCGTTTGCATGTTCCCCGCGTAATGGGCCAACTATGAACTACTCGGTAAATGGCTTTTCACATACCGGTATAAATAAATATTTCATCTGTTTAGCGGTTTTTCTTAAAAAAACAACTGTTATCAAATACGTGCAATTGAATTTTCGTATATCCTAAGAAGTTTAAAAGTGTATTCGAGCAGTAAAGTCAATTTCTAAATTCTGCTACTAACAACCAAACCAACCGTTAACAACCGCGGAAGCGCGGTGAACGTACTAATTTTTGGGCGTGGATTTCATGCGGCGTTGGTGTGTGCCAGGACTGGCGGGTTCTTCAAGAGACTGTAATGAAATCTTTCCAATTCAAACCCCTCAGGGGGATACAACTATTGTATCTATGGGAATTAGCCCTCCCAAAGGGGAAATGTGAGGGCCCGAGCTGAGAGCTAAGTAGGTATTCTTTTTGTTGAAATAAAAGGTTTTTTTGTTATGTTAAGGACTACTTTTTTTCGGTTCACTGCTGTCCAGTTTTTCAGCACCTACTACTTTCTTCTTCAACTTTTATCTTATTTCATGAACTCCATACTAAATGGTGCCTTCCTCTTTCCTCTCTTCGAAACGCTTTTTTTAGCGGTTAGGGAGACTTAAACTAACATGTAATCATCCAATTTAAAAATTTGATCGCCGATCGCCTCGCGTAAAATACAAATGAGGAACACCAATGTTTTCATTCATAAAGTCAACATTTTGGGTTGATTTCAATTTTTCCCATCGGTTATTTTAGTCTGCTTTTTTCTGCTTTGTATTATTAATTTTTTGCTTCATATCGGCCATTTCCGTGCTTTGCCTCTATGAATTTCCTGCTTTACGTAGGAAAATTTCCTCCTTTACATCGGGTACTTCTCGTGAGACATTAGATTTTAATAATCGCTGTATGGCGAAAACAATGCTCTTAAAAATCGCCACTATTAACCCAGTAACGACCAAATTGTTTTGCGTTAGAACGAAACATTAAGGGTAACTTCCCTCGAATTATTATCATTCATGTAACCCAGGACGGTGTGAACTTTTCATCATCGAAGCATTTGGAAAACAAGAACAGTTTGAAGTATTTCTTCATGTTCTTTAAAACGGACGTTGGTCGATAAAGGGCTACTGCACAGAATAGCTCAAGTGCTGCGACCCAATGTTGCTTGGAGGGTTGCACTGAGATGGAATTGGTGCTCCTAGGAGTGTGAGGAAAAATTCCGGAGTGTACGTCCCTCGGAGGAATACAGCTATTGACATGGGAATTTGCGCTCCCAGGGGGAATATGCGAGGTCCCGAGCGGAAGGTTAGTCAGGCTTTCCTTTTGTTGAAATAGAATAGGATTTTTTCTTGTTTTATTTGGAACCATCTTTTTATATTTCACTGTTGTCCTTTTTTTAGCATCTGTTTATTTATTCCTCATCTGTTGTCTGAGTTAATTCACTTCATCAATTTTGATGTTTCTATGCGTGAGGAATCCTGGTGGGATAACACCAGGTATAGATATCCCGTCCTCTTATTTCTATACTACATTATACATTCCTCTGTATTTTTGAGAACACATTTTATCAAGTGATTGAAACTCAAACTAACCTATATTATAATCCTACGCTGCTCATGAGGCGACAGAACTTTAGTTTATATTTTGTAATCGTTAGTGTACTTTTTTATCTCTTCATCGCAGGAATTGTCATCTCTTGGGTGAATTGTTTGCTTCAATTTAAGCGTTAATAATAATTCATAATTTTAGATGGAAACTTCCATTTTACCTCAATCCTCTTCCACTTGTCTAAAAGTATCGAACTGTTTTCACTATCATCTATTTATCTGGTTTTGATTCGCTTCTTCCTTGACATGCGACGTCTGCTTTTCTCAGCCAGCGCCAAAGGAAGCGCGAAATTCAGCCCTGTGTGTAATTCGTATTCCTTAGCGAATTGTTTAAATTTTAACGAAGAACATTGACGTCTCTTGTTCATTGTTACAGCCGTTTTAAAAATAAAATGTGGCGACTTTGGTCGAATAAATAACTCTCGGCATTTGGTTCTAAGTATTTGTTGAATTGTAAGGAATAATTTTTAGTGTACTTCGTATGTTTGCTGATTTATCAATTCTATCTCGGTGTACTTGTGTGTAAGCTTATCGTCCATCGTACTATACAGATGCTGTTTTTTCTTCATCGAGATGCTTTAATTACGAGTAATTTGTTAAGCTATGACTAAATTTGCTCGAGAAAATGCTTTTATTTTGTTTAGCAACACTCAAGCTAACCCCTTACAAGTAACTAAACTTCAACAATTGCATCAAATCGCAAAAGAATTCAAGATCACAAGTGTCACTTCATCAATGCCTGCGAAATCGGCCAGAATTCTCTCACGAGACAGCAAAGAATTACTTTTAGTATTCAACTCCTGCGTTCGTATCCTCCGTACAGCTGGGTCACGGGACCGCGATGCCGCTGTCGAGTTTCAGATCAATACTCCATGGAGAAGAAATCGATCTATAAGCTCTTTATTGAGGTCAGGCGCTAATGACGCCTCTTCCGCGACGACGATTGTGTGCTGGGTGTCCTGGAAAGAACAATTAAGATAGATAATCGATCTACAAGTGCACTGTATTGAGGTCAATTGCTCCTGCTGCATTTCTGTATGCTGAACGTCGTTTTTAACGAGCAGTTGTCAAACAACTGAAGCTCCAGAGTGTCTTTTATTTCTCTTATTACGATAAATATTTGCGTTGTGAAAGTTTCAGTCGGTAGTCGTAAATTTTAGGACATCGTAACGCTACTGCTCTCACAAATCTCAACCCCGAAATTATAAGACGATTAAGCATCGAATGAAACCTTCGACACTAGCGTCACTTTGACTTATGAGACCAATGGATTCGAATATTTCAAATTTTGATTAATTACCTCCTGAGAGAAAACGTTCGAGCAAACCTTCGAGCGAAAGCTACACTGCAGTTATTATTGTTCGCCTTGCATCTGATTCTTGTAGGATCGAGATTGTTTCACGTTCCAGCTTGTCTCGAGCAGCAATGCAAACGGCAGCATGAGTGGTGCATGTCATGCAGAGCTGCAATCGCAGCTGCCGCCTCGTGGTCAACCCGTTAACTGCGATACGACCCATCGGTGGGTCGTGCTCAAGGTTTTCTTGCTACGAAATGACCCATTGATTGGTCGTTTGAAAAAGTTTTAATTTTTTTTCCAATTAATGGTATTCAATGGACCCAGTTAATGTATGGTATTTATAAAATTTCTATCTTTTTAATTTAAATTTGTGTTGTAAACCAAACTTCAGTTTGACCAATCACAGTTAACGTGTCCAATTTTCTGTAATTGATTTGTAATGATGTGAGGCAGTCATTTGCTCCCACAGTGCATTACGCGAGCTCGAATGCATGAGGGAGTGAATAAAGACCGTAATGAGTATTCGAATAATAGAATAAATGACTGAATTAATGAATACATAAGTTAGTAAATGGATGAATGAATGTGTAAATTGAAAAAAGGGTCGAGTTAATGGATGGAAGAGTGAATGCTTAAGTGAATGCATGATTGAGTGAATGAATAGTAAGAAGTGCTGACCTGTTCCCTCTCTGTGCTGATCGAGTCTAAAACTATTAATGCATGATTTTATAAATGAATGAATAAGCAAATGATTAATGTAAAGGCATTGCTAGTTCCCTCACTGCTACCCGTGCATGAATGAATAAACGATTTTATGTATAGGCGAATTAGTGAAAGAATGAATAAATGAATGAACGAATGCAGAAATGAATTCACCTGCTTCCTCGTCAGTGCGCTACGTGAGCTTGAGTAAACGAATGAATTGGTGAATGGATTTGAGCTGAATAAACTACAGGTTATAAGACAAATGCGCGATGACTTAACTTAGTTCTTGATAAATTCAAGAAAAACACGTTTCTTAGTTAATCCACCCTAAATGGAACGTTCAGGAAAAGGCAAAGAAGAAAAATGCTTCTCTCATGCAGTGGATATTTTGCCCGCTTGCGAATCACATCGCAAAATAATGTGCAAAATATTTCACGCTTTGAGGACCACAGGATTTTTGTAACTGAAGAAAAAAGCAGAAGAATTTCCATTGAAAGTATTGTCTACGTTGGAAAGGAAGATACGAGCACTTTGATATTGATTGTACGAACTCCTTGGTCTACCAATCATTGAGTGATGTGACAAGCTCATTTGTTTCTAGAATTGTGATAAGGCTAGCTCCTCTATCTCACATTGTGATACTGTAACTCCTCAATCTCATATTGTAGTAATGAAAGTTTCTCTGTATCATATTATGATGAAGCATGCTCCTCGGTTTCACATTGAAGTAATAAAATCTGCTCTATCTCATGCTGTATAAATGAAGCCATACTCTTACTTCATTTGAATTTCGTACGAGAGCGATCGAGCGATCTGCGGAAACTATTTCCTACGGATGTCTCCTTATCATCGGTGACCCTATTTTGCTCAGCTTTATCTCCCTCGAATTCTTCCAGTTTAATTTGCTGCTTTAATGGAGAAGCAGGGCACCCAAATTAGGGCCTATCACACTGGCCTCCTTAATGCAAGGGCTGCTGTCAGAAAAACGCAAATTTAACGTCAAAAAAATAAATCCCGGGAAAAAACGGGCGGCACGCACTCGACAGAACTCTCGTCTCGTCTAAGGAGGTCATCTTATTTTCTTGTTCCAGTGATCCGTTGAACCGTGTAGTTTTTCTAACTCTTGGCATTGCCAGTGCTTTCGAATAACTAATTACATCAACGTCTCCTCTTTTAAGAATAGCCTTATTGTGTTGTATTTCTTGTTGAATTTGTTTCCTCAAATGTTCTTCTGAGTCCACTGTTGAGAGGCAGTTTCTTCCTCATCCTGACATCGGTAACCACGGGATGCCACTGATGATAGTTGTAATTACGGTAGCACAAGGACAAAAATGTCGACGTTAAAAATTTAAATAAGGTTAAGTTACTAAAGAGGGTTGGTTGAGTGTATTAAAATATCGACATTCATACTGCCAGCTTTGACTAGAAAAAAACTTTTGTTATCCATGTTTTTTTACGATACATGTGCTGGAATGGATATTTGGCTAACTTCTTTCACTCTTGTTGCAATATTTGTTGATGAGCCACCGTGTTATACAGTACTGTAATCTCATTCTGCCATCCGTTCTCATGCAGAGAAATGCGATCTTCCAGTGCGCTTGAACAATTTTAAAATAATTGCATCCACATCTGGTATTATTAAACTTCGTATTTTAGAATCTTTGTATATTTTAACGGAAAAACCGGTTTTGAATGATAGTCAGTCTGCATTCCCCCTTCAGCTAGTTTAGGTTGTATTTGTTGATTTTCAGTATGATGTTTTTTTATTTTTTTCCTCATTGTCTGCAATTTTGGACGAAATTTTATTGGATTTTGTGATTTTCTATCGACAGAAGTTGAAAATGACCTAACAGGTCGAAACGTTCTTCTTTTAGTAATAGACTGTAATAATAAGAATTTTGAATGTAAGAGCGACTTTCTTTGCTCTTTTATTTATAATTAGGATTTGCGAGACGCAAAACATAAATATTTATTCTGTCTGAACTTGTGTGGTGGCCATCACTATGGACACCAACCATCGTTGCAGAATTAGATTATTATTGGACTTATTCCACGTGGCTGAATGTACTAATGAAAACGATCATCATAACTTGAGCTATATTATTTTCTATCGGATTTACTTATCAGAGCTCCCATCTTATATAATTATATCTAATGTGGTCAAAATAAAATTATAAAATTTTTTAGGCTATGACAATTTTTTATTTCATGTTAAGTGAGTGATTGAGAAGCGTACTACTCATTATTAAAGCCTAACAGAGAATTCCAAGTGCGAATCGACTATCCCCAGTCTAACTTCTTCGCCGTCTGCATGCATTTTTTTCGCCGCCTAAGTAATTAAATCGTTTGGGCGGCATGCTCCGGCGAAAAAGTAAAACGGGGTCCTTCCTGTTTCCAGAGAGATATCACCATTAAAACATCTTTTTTGCCCTATTCCACATGAAAGAACCGAATTCAGCATTTTCACACATGTCGTCTGTGTATCACCAGAAACTAAGTCGTCATTACTAATTTGAATAATTTACTACAAGACTATGATCCTTGACAGTTCTAATGCGTTATTTTCCATTTCTGGAATCCACAGCGGAAGTAAAAGTTATCCTCGTTACGTTGAATAAATTTCTCGCTTTACTGGCTACCTCATCTAAATTACAAGCGACACGCAATGTCACCTCGTGGTGTGGCCGTCCTCCTCTATGTTATTCCTTCGAGACTCCTGGGGACGACTGCGCGGACATACATTGAATGCTTACTCGTCGTTATATTTAGAGCGTACAGCTTCTTCGACCTCAGACACCTGCAACTGTAATGTGTGACTGGAGTATGTTACGTGTGTGTCTTAACACACCTGCAACTGTAACGTGTGTGTCTTAACACACCTGCAACTGTAACATGTGTGTCTTAACACACCTGCAACTGTAACGTGTGTGTCTTAACACACCTGCAACTGTAACGTGTGTGTCTTAACACACCTGCAACTGTAACATGTGACTGGAGTGTGTTTCGTGTGTGTCTTGACGCACCTGCGACCATGAAGTGTGATGGGTGTTTGGTGTGCGTCTTGATACACCTGTGACTATGAAGTGTGATGGGTGTGTGTTTGGTAAGTGTTTTGAAACCCCTGCAATCATGAAGTGTGAATGGTGCGTGTTCAGCATCTGCTTGACGCACTTGTATCCGCAAAGTGTGACGTGTCCGGTTTGTATCTTGACACACCTGCATCCATAGTGTGACTGGGGTGTGTTCCTGACATTTATGTTCATAAAAAGTGACGGGAATGCTTAGTGAGTGTGTGTCTTCACGAACGAGCTTCTAAACATCAGGACTGCTCTATGTTAAGTGCGTCTCGACACACCATTAAAAAATGGTCTGATTGGCATTTTCCTAACCAAAATTGTAAAACTTGCAAATTTCGCCTCCTTTTAAACAGAGGCTAAGTTTTTTGGGGAGTTTTGGCCAAACAACATCGAATCTAGCTACGTTGCCTCCAATATTTACATATGAAGTTTTGAGCGTTCAGCGTTCGACAGCTGTCCCCTCAGGGGGATACAATTATTGTATCTATATATATGGGAATTAGCGCTCCCAGGGGGACAATGTGAGGGCCCGAGCTGAGAGTTAGGTAGACCTTCCTTTTTGTTGAAATAAAAGTTTTTTTTTGTTATGTTAAGGACCACTTTTTTTCGGTTCACTGCTGTCCTGTTTTTCAGTACCTCTCACTTTCTTCTTCAACTTTTATCTTATTTCATGAACTTCTTTATCATCTTAATGTTTCTATGCCCCTTCAGCATAGATTCCTCATTTTCTTATCTCGGTACTAAATGGTGCCTTCCTCCTTCCTCTCTTCGATACGCTCTATTTTTGTAGCGGTTAGGGAGGCTTAAACTAACTTATAATCTAATAATAATAATCTAGTTCGACAGGTGTCGTGAGGTACGATACAGGCCTTATTTGGGCACTGGTTGGAGTTCAAATCTCCTGATGTGCTTGATATATTATATTATACTTGAGTACTAATACCCGTGTAATGAATAGCACATAGTTATGAATATACGTATCAGTCGATCAACACAATCAATTCTCGTGAAGAACGAGCAATGAAAATAACTCTACCGTTGTCTTCAGATTTTAATTTCCCTGCAGAGTGCGATCGCTTTTTGTGAAATGTTTACGAACTAAGAACTGGCTTTAGACCGCAAGAATGCGCACCCGTGCTTACGCATTAATTTGTTTGCAAACTGGCAGCTTTGTTGAGTGTAACAAAGAAAATTAGGCTGGTTTCATCAGCTTTTGCGAGGTTGGTGCAAAATGCTCATGCCTCGTGTGTGCTGAATACTTCGGATTGCTTTTCTAGCTGTAATCCGTTCTCTAGAAGTGGGGCTTGTGTCGTAATAAATCGCAAAAAAGGGCGCTACAAATGCCGTCCTGAAGTTTACGTTGTCGTCCTAAATTGTTTTCATGGCTTTTTCTGAGGTTGCCTAGAGCTTCTTTTGTGATGCAGGCACAGCTTCCATGCAAACTCGACGTCTCCAGCGAAAGCTATAGTAATTTTGTATATATAGATGAATTTATTTCAATTTTACCATACACGTGTTGACTATGTTATTTTACTATTTACTATGCAAGTATTGATGTATAGTAATCAACTATTTACCATACAAACTAATTTACTTAGCAAGTAATGATGAAAAATTAGAACTCTTATATAATGAGATTATCTGGCAAATATTACTTCTCGCTCATTTTCTCATTTTTTAGTTGTACTGGTACGAACTTGACAGGGCTATTTCAGTCTGATGCTCGTTTTATTATTATTCAATTATCTAAAGTAGGTTTAAGAAAATCGGGCATTAAAAAATGAGGGATCTATATTTTGCTCTCTGCCACCGACTCTTGCCCTGAAACACGTTTGCTGTGCTAATAAAATGTTAATGCGATTTGCCCAACTTTACTTGCTGACTAATAAAATGTTAATGCAAATTACCAAACTTGACTTACTGACTAATAAAATGTTAATGCAATTTACCCAACTTGACTTACTGACTAATAAAATGTTAAACATTTGGAGCAAGTTTGCGTTAGGACTGGCATGAAGTTTAGCCGACGGCTTTCATATCGTTGCCGCTTCTAGTTTACGAAACCACAGCGCGGCCAAGCCACATGCAGAAGTTCGTTAACGTATGCGAGCGTTTGTGGGAATTGTTAACGTACAAGTGCGAAGCGATCAAGTATGGCATAACATCCTGAGGGGAATTTGGGTGGAGCTCCACGCAACGGACGTATAATTCTCTGGTATTCGTCGTTAGGTATTTTTGGGGGATGGCGCTCTTTGCGAAGGAATTTTTATGGAGGATTTTGCACCATTGTTATGTGAGTGACCTTTATTTCTTAACATGCGATAAGATGCAAGAATATTTTCTTCTGCTCTTCGTAGTTTCTTGCTTACGGAATGTTTAATTTTCGTCGTTTTCAAGTATTGGTCCTGTAGATGCTGTGGAAGAAGCAGCCGAAGAAGCCTTTGCTGTGATAGTTTTCTTAAAACTCAATGCAGCTCATATCTTTAATTTCACGGAAACAATTAGTAATTTAACGAAGTTAACGCTAAGTACAATTTCTTACAAATATTCGGTTTCTCATTTAGTCTGAATTTACGCATATTTGAGTTCAGAAGCGAGTTTCTCTTATGAAGCGTTGCCTTCATGCCATCTTTATTGTTGTTTTCCACGATGCGTTACTAAATATATAAAGTTGACGAGCAGGTTAGTCGTGTCTCTTCTCATTATATTTTGAAGGTATAACGCTTAACACAGGTGCCCGTAGCTGCTTATCACACCGGTCATTTGCGTTGCTTCTGTAAGCGATCGTGAGTACATCCATGTTTTGGTTAATGTAGTGAGTGATGGATCATATTTTTGTATTCTCAGTCTATTTGTAAGCATGGATCTCTTTTGTTTTTATAATTTATTCCCCCTCAGGGGGATACAATTATTGTTAGCGCTCCCAGGGGGAAGATGTGAATGCCCGAGCTGAAAGTTAGGTAGGTCTTCTTTTTGTTGAAATAAAATATTTTTTGCTATGTTAAGGACCACCTTTTTCGCTTCACTGCTGTCCTGTTTTTCAGCACCAACTACTTTCTTCTTCAACTTTTATCTTGTTTCATGAACTTCTTTCCCAACTTGCTGTTTCTATGCCCCTTCTGCATAGATTCCGCATCCCCTAATATCCATACTAAATGGTGCCTTCCTCCTTCCTCTCTTCGATACGTTCTTTTTTGTAGCAGTTAGGGAGGCTTAAACTAACCTGTAATCTAATCTAATCTTTTATAATTTATTCTCACTCTTTTATATGGTAAATCTTCCATTTATTCTTATTCGGTAATGTTAGAGGTGTTTTATTTAGAATTTTTTGAAACGCATGTGAGGTCTCGATTTCACCATGAAATGTTTCTGTAATTAGAATTTACCGGGACGGAATTTTTACTCTCATCAGTAACCACATCGCTGTACTAACGCACGCACAGCCAGTCACGCCAGACCGCATCACGCAGGAGATCGATGTCGCAACTCGCGAGTCGCAAGATCAGATAACCAACACTCTCATTCTGGCAAGTGCGGGGCACTATCCCTTTTTGGAGCAACTGAAAAGTGCCGAAACGCTTGATATCAATTCTCAAAGTGACGAGACGCTTGATATCAATTTCCCAATTCACGACAACGAGCGACCAAGACCGGTGAGGTAACGCCTGACATCAGACTGCGGTGACCCACTTGCCGCGTCGGCCCATCTGGCGGGCTGCTGCGGCGGCTGGGCAGCGCTGCTCGGCCGTGGCTGTGTAGCGGTGCCCACACCTCCCGGCGGTCGGCCAGCTCAGGGAACTGCCGCCTCCAGGTCTACGCTGGCAGGGAATGAGGCAATGAATGAAAAATAAACGCAAGTTTAGCAGGAAAGCTACAATTAGCGCAAGTTCATCGGTCGAATTACAGCAAGTTTATCGGTAGAACTAGCGGAATTTCATAGAGATAGTTAGAATTAGCACAAGTTCGTAGGGATAGGTAGAATTAGCGCAAGTTTATCGGGATCGCTAGAATTAGCGCAAGTTCATCGGGATAGCTAGAATTAGCGCAAGTTCATCGGGATAGCTAGAATTAGCGCAAGTTCATCGGGATAGCTAGAATTAGCGCAAGTTCATCGGGATAGCTAGAATTAGCGCAAGTTCATCGGGATAGCTAGAATTAGCGCAAGTTCATCGGGATAGCTAGAATTAGCGCAAGTTCATCGGGATAGCTAGAATTAGCGCAAGTTCATCGGGATAGCTAAAATTAGCGCAAGTTCATCGGGATAGCTAGAATTAGCGCAAGTTTATCGGGATAGCTAGAATTAGCGCAAGTTTATCGGGATAGCTAAAATTAGCGCAAGTTCATCGGGATAGCTAGAATTAGCGCAAGTTCATCGGGATAGCTAGAATTAGCGCAAGTTCATCGGGATAGCTAGAATTAGCGCAAGTTCATCGGGATAGCTAGAATTAGCGCAAGTTCATCGGGATAGCTAGAATTAGCGCAAGTTCATCGGGATAGCTAGAATTAGCGCAAGTTCATCGGGATAGCTAGAATTAGCGCAAGTTCATCGGGATAGCTAGAATTAGCGCAAGTTCATCGGGATAGCTAGAATTAGCGCAAGTTCATCGGGATAGCTAGAATTAGCGCAAGTTTATCGGGATAGCTAGAATTAGCGCAAGTTCATCGGGATAGCTAGAATTAGCGCAAGTTTATCGGGATAGCTAGAATTAGCGCAAGTTTATCGGGATAGCTAGAATTAGCGCAAGTTTATCGGGATAGCTAGAATTAGCGCAAGTTTATCGGGATAGCTAGAATTAGCGCAAGTTTATCGGGATAGCTAGAATTAGCGCAAGTTCATCGGGATAGCTAGAATTAGCGCAAGTTTATCGGGATAGCTAGAATTAGCGCAAGTTCATCGGGATAGCTAGAATTAGCGCAAGTTTATCGGGATAGCTAGAATTAGCGCAAGTTCATCGGGATAGCTAGAATTAGCGCAAGTTCATCGGGATAGCTAGAATTAGCGCAAGTTTATCGGGATAGCTAGAATTAGCGCAAGTTCATCGGGATAGCTAGAATTAGCGCAAGTTTATCGGGATGGCTAGAATTAGCGCAAGTTTATCGGGATACCTAGAATTAGCGCAAGTTTATCGGGATACCTAGAATTAGCGCAAGTTTATCGGGATACCTAGAATTAGCGCAAGTTTATCGGGATACCTAGAATTAGCGCAAGTTTATCGGGATACCTAGAATTAGCGCAAGTTCATCGGGATAGCTAGAATTAGCGCAAGCTTATTGGGTTTGGTAGAATTCTTTAACGAGAAGGGTCGGCAGTTCGAGTCCCTCTAATGTCACTCGGTGATTCTCCTCGTTTCTAAAAAAGCGAACTCTGCCATAATTCCCCACACAACCTAGGTGTCAGAAATGGGTACCGGAGTGACCGGACGGTAACCGTCATCTCTTGATAATGATAGCTATAGAAAACCAATGTTCAAGATAATATTTATCAGGCTTGATTGAAAGAAAACATCCTTTCTATCTGTTATAGCGGCGACGGTTTAGAATGCACTCAAGACGGGTCTGGCATTAGGACTTACGCCCTAGCAATTGCTCTTGCGGTTTGATCTTGCTTGCTCGAGAACGTAAGAGGTTTGATAATAAACCTACATTTTGTTACATTTGTGTAACTAAATATAGATTTGAAGAGATGTAACAAGTTTTTTTTACAGCTTAAAGCAATACACACTCAAGTTTATCAGCGGATAGGAAACAGTCTGGTGAACGTGAAATTCCACTGCTTAGAAGAGAATCTAACGTAAAGGGTTGAATGCTTCACAAACCAAGGAAATTCATTTGTTACGCCCGTTTTCAGCTTAACCCTTCAACGCCCACATTTTTATACTCATATTACCGTTATGACAACCACTATCACTAAACCGACACTGGCATTAGGTAGTCACTGTTATCAAGATGGGGAAGGAACTGCCACTCGGCAGTGCAGTTCAAAGGACACATTAGTGAACAAATTGAATAAGAAATACGATATATTATTGTTATTTTTGAAAGAGGACGAAATAGTCCAGTTGGGCAGTAAAGGGTTAAATTAAAATACACCCTCGTTTTTTTTGTTTAATAAAATTGTTGTAATGCCTTTTGAAATGACTGTATACTGTTTTCATTTTTAACTGTAACTTAGAGTGTTGATATAAATTAATTTAACTGTATTACCTCGAGTTGTGATCTAAATTTAACTGTTTTACCTCGAGTTGCGATATTAATTTAACTGTATTACTTAGAATTTTGATTTAAATTTATCTGTATTACTTAGAATTTTGATTCAAATTTATCTGTATTACTTAGAATTTTGATTCAAACTTATCTGTATTACTTAGAATTTTGATTTAAATTTATCTGTATCACTTAGAATTTTGATTTAAATGTATCTGTATTACTTAGAATTTTGATTCAAATTTATCTGTATTACTTAGAATTTTGATTTAAATTTATCTGTATCACTTAGAATTTTGATATAAATGTATCTGTATTACTTAGAATTTTGATTTAAATTAATCTGTATTACTTAGAATTTCGATTGAAATGTATCTGTATTACTTAGAATTTTGATTTAAATTTAACTCTATTACTTAGAGTTTTGATGTAAATTTTTTTTGAATGCCATCAAAACTGTACTCGGAAACTTACTGGAAGTCGTGTTGATTCAGTATAATGGTTCTTGAATAGAACATTTAGACACAATGGAACACACACTTGTTTGTGGTATACAAAATATTTTCTAAATTCTTTCACTCATGGATTTGTTGGATGTTTTAAGCAAAAAAAGCTTTTGTTTCCGTTTGTTTTGGTACCTCTGAGAAATATTTCCCTAAGTATTCCAAAGTATGAGAAATAGTTATGAGTGTAAAAGTACGTTGTAAAAGTATGTTACTCTAACCTAGAGGACATTTAACATATGCCATGAAAATGCATATTGCATAACCTCCTCGGCCATTGCTGTCGCTCACCCTACCAATGCGCTTCTTTGTAACATTTTCTTTGTGTCTTTCGAAGTCAGCGTTGTTTGCTCGGCGCAGCGTTTACCCAGCGTGGAGTCTTCTGTTTAATTAACATCAATGAAAGCTAGGTTGCTTCAGTTGTGGGGCATGCGCGTCGCGTACGGCTTTCTTGGAGTAATACGCGCATGTGAACACGTTCCTGTAGCAAAAACTTGCATTTCTTCGCCGCTCCTAGCTCTGCGAAGGCCTTGTGAAAGCTCGGAAGATCTCGTAGTCGTTTTTTGCGGCGCTTATCCTCATTTGCCAGTCGTGTGGAGGCTAAAGAAACCGTGTCACTGAGGAGTTGTGCCTTCCAGCGTGTGCGCTATCTTTTAAAGTGTAACGAGCTGAAGCTTCCGTAACTCACAGCGTTTGCCTATGTTTATGGGTCTGTGATAATCCCTCTGCTCTCAATTGCTGCGTTGGTTTTTGTGTTGAGAGCGAGAATATTTTCTTCTTTTTTTAAAAAAGCTTGAGGTGTTCACGAGCTCTCACCTTTTAGCCGTGCGTTTGATTCACAGGAAGACGTAGTTTAAGGTGGGAATTGTTCAGAAATTCGTTAATATTTTATTTCGTTGAAGTTTTGATACTGAACATGAATAATCATTAGTAACTGAAAGGAACTTTGTCAAGGTAGAATTAGCGCAAGTTTATCGGGACAGGTAGAATTAGCGCAAGTTTATCAGGACAGGTAGAATTAGCGCAAGTTTACCGGGACAGGTAGAATTACGCAAGTTTATCGGGACAGGTAGAATTACGCAAGTTTATCATGACAGGAAGAATTAGCGCAAGTTTATCGGGACAGGTAGAATTAGCGCACGTTTATCGGAACAGGTAGAATTAGCGCAAGTTTATCGGGACAGGTAGAATTACGCAAGTTTATCGGGACAGGTAGAATTACGCAAGTTTATCGGGACAGGTAGAATTAGCGAAAGTTTATCATGACAGGTAGAATTAGCGCAAGTTTATCGGGACAGGTAGAATTAGCGCAAGTTTATCGGGACAGGTAGAATTAGCGCAAGTTTATCGGGACAGGTAGAATTAGCGCAAGTTTATCGGGACAGGTAGAATTAGCGCAAGTTTATCGGGACAGGTAGAATTAGCGCAAGTTTATCGGGACAGGTAGAATTAGCGCAAGTTTATCGGGACAGGTAGAATTAGCGCAAGTTTATCGGGACAGGTAGAATTAGCGCAAGTTTATCGGGACAGGTAGAATTAGCGCAAGTTTATCGGGACAGGTAGAATTAGCGCAAGTTTATCGGGACAGGTAGAATTAGCGCAAGTTTATCGGGACAGGTAGAATTAGCGAAAGTTTATCATGACAGGAAGAATTAGCGCAAGTTCATCAGGACAGGTAGAATTAGCGCAAGTTCATCAGGACAGGTAGAACTAGCGAAAGTTTATCATGACAGGTAGAATTAGCGCAAGTTCATCAGGACAGGTAGAATTAGCGCAAGTTTATCGGGACAGGTAGAATTAGCGCAAGTTCATCGGGACAGGTAGAATTAGCGCAAGTTTATCGGGACAGGTAGAATTAGCGCAAGTTTATCGGGACAGGTAGAATTAGCGCAAGTTTATCGGGACAGGTAGAATTAGCGCAAGTTTATCGGGACAGGTAGAATTAGCGCAAGTTTATCGGGACAGGTAGAATTAGCGCAAGTTTATCGGGACAGGTAGAATTAGCGCAAGTTTATCGGGACAGGTAGAATTAGCGCAAGTTTATCGGGACAGGTAGAATTAGCGCAAGTTTATCGGGACAGGTAGAATTAGCGCAAGTTTATCGGGACAGGTAGAATTAGCGCAAGTTTATCGGGACAGGTAGAATTAGCGAAAGTTTATCGGGACAGGTAGAATTAGCGAAAGTTCATCGGGACAGGTAGAATTAGCGAAAGTTTATCGGGACAGGTAGAATTAGCGAAAGTTTATCGGGACAGGTAGAATTAGCGCAAGTTCATCAGGACAGGTAGAATTAGCGCAAGTTCATCAGGACAGGTAGAACTAGCGAAAGTTTATCATGACAGGTAGAATTAGCGCAAGTTCATCATGACAGGTAGAATTAGCGCAAGTTCATCAGGACAGGTAGAATTAGCGCAAGTTTATCGGGACAGGTAGAATTAGCGCAAGTTTATCGGGACAGGTAGAATTAGCGCAAGTTTATCGGGACAGGTAGAATTAGCGCAAGTTTATCGGGACAGGTAGAATTAGCGCAAGTTTATCGGGACAGGTAGAATTAGCGCAAGTTTATCGGGACAGGTAGAATTAGCGCAAGTTTATCGGGACAGGTAGAATTAGCGCAAGTTTATCGGGACAGGTAGAATTAGCGCAAGTTTATCGGGACAGGTAGAATTAGCGCAAGTTTATCGGGACAGGTAGAATTAGCGCAAGTTTATCGGGACAGGTAGAATTAGCGCAAGTTTATCGGGACAGGTAGAATTAGCGCAAGTTTATCGGGACAGGTAGAATTAGCGCAAGTTTATCGGGACAGGTAGAATTAGCGCAAGTTTATCGGGACAGGTAGAATTAGCGCAAGTTTATCGGGACAGGTAGAATTAGCGCAAGTTTATCGGGACAGGTAGAATTAGCGCAAGTTTATCGGGACAGGTAGAATTAGCGCAAGTTCATCAGGACAGGTAGAATTAGCGCAAGTTTATCGGGACAGGTAGAATTAGCGCAAGTTTATCGGGTCAGGTAGAATTAGCGCAAGTTTATCGGGTCAGGTAGAATTAGCGCAAGTTTATCGGGACAGGTAGAATTAGCGCAAGTTTATCGGGACAGGTAGAATTAGCGCAAGTTTATCGGGACAGGTAGAATTAGCGCAAGTTTATCGGGACAGGTAGAATTAGCGCAAGTTCATCGGGACAGGTAGAATTAGCGCAAGTTTATCGGGACAGGTAGAATTAGCGCAAGTTTATCGGGTCAGGTAGAATTAGCGCAAGTTCATCAGGACAGGTAGAATTAGCGCAAGTTTATCGGGACAGGTAAAATTAGCGCAAGTTTATCGGGACAGGTAGAATTAGCGCAAGTTTATCGGGACAGGTAGAATTAGCGCAAGTTCATCAGGACAGGTAGAATTAGCGCAAGTTTATCGGGACAGGTAGAATTAGCGCAAGTTCATCAGGACAGGTAGAATTAGCGCAAGTTCATCGGGACAGGTAGAATTAGCGCAAGTTTATCGGGACAGGTAGAATTAGCGCAAGTTTATCGGGACAGGTAGAATTAGCGCAAGTTTATCGGGACAGGTAGAATTAGCGCAAGTTTATCGGGACAGGTAGAATTAGCGCAAGTTTATCGGGACAGGTAGAATTAGCGCAAGTTTATCGGGACAGGTAGAATTAGCGCAAGTTTATCGGGACAGGTAGAATTAGCGCAAGTTTATCGGGACAGGTAGAATTAGCGAAAGTTTATCGGGACAGGTAGAATTAGCGCAAGTTTATCGGGACAGGTAGAATTAGCGCAAGTTTATCGGGACAGGTAGAATTAGCGCAAGTTTATCGGGACAAGTAGAATTAGCGCAAGTTTATCGGGACAGGTAGAATTAGCGCAAGTTTATCGGGACAGGTAGAATTAGCGCAAGTTTATCGGGACAGGTAGAATTAGCGCAAGTTTATCGGGACAGGTAGAATTAGCGCAAGTTTATCACGACAGGTATAACTCAGTGTTAACTGAAAGGAACTTTGGCAAGGTGATACAATTAATGCTCAAAAACCTTTATTCGGCATTCGTTTTCATACGATATTTTTAATGGTAGCATCGAATGGGCTCGAACATCAGGATTCTACCTTATTTTCCCTGCTTTATAGAAGAGTATGCGCTAACCTTTTTATCACGGCGGTTTCCTCAGGGAATAAAACTTTCAAACACAATAGAGCGCAATAGTTGTTCCCTCAGGGAACAACTATCAAATTATGGGAATTAACACTCCCAGGGGAAAAATGTTAGTTCTCACGTTAGTTAGGTAGGCCTTCTTTACGTTGAAATAAAATATACTTTTTGGTTTTTTCAGGACTAACTTTTTCGACGTATGCAGTCTTGTTTTTGCACCCATTACTTTCTTCTTCAAATTTTATCTTGCTTCATAAACCGCTTTCTGAACTTATTGTTCGTGTACACCTTGTTTCTAGACTCCGCGTTTCCTTCAAGTCCATACTAAGTGGGGCCTTCCTCCTTCCTTTCTTTGGAACGCTTTTGTAGCAGTTAGTGAGCCTGAAACTAACATCCAATCTAATCTTATGGCTTCTACCGAGTAATATTTTTGTTATTCAGGAAGTGATGGAATGTTTTTTCTTAGCTGAACATCATAAAGTTTTTAAAATTGGAAAGTATGTGAACTGCGGGTGTCAAAATTTAATAGTCCCGTTCGCAGTTTTTTACGGGCCATATCGTACTCACGTGAAGTTCGAGGTTTTTCTGAATTGCTTGGTTTCTCTTTCTGTGACCCTTTACTCGTCCTCGGAAGTTGAAGGTCCGGCTGAACTGGAGTGCGTATGCTGAAGCTTCGTCCGCAGGTCCGGAACGTCCTTGGCTGCCCTTTCTCCGTGCCGCAACCTTGCGGCAACGCTCGTTGCAGCGCCACTAGCAGCTGCCTTTAGCTTTGATTGCGTCTGGAAAATGACATTCATTCGCTCACCTTTGCTAAAATAAACTTGGATGAAGCTTTAGCAGTTGCGTGTGCAAGCTGTGATTTGTTCAGAGTGCGCAGCTTTGCATATTTTGAAGCTATGAAGATACTCGCAAAATTATGTGTTTTGATATTTAAGGGGTTCTCACCGATATTCAAAAGTATATTTCACTGATTATTTAAAAGGCCGTGAATCGGTTATTTACCCTTGAATTTTCTCACAGCCTTGAATATTATTGTGGTTTTAAGTGTACCTTATAATAGATTTAAAACATTGTTTTTCTAAATAGAAATGCAAAGAACTCAAATTGCGTTCGCTATTTTATTCGTCCTTCCGTGTCTATTCTCGGTGTGAATTTTAAACACGCTCTCGTCTTGACTTAACATAGTTACATCTTTTATGAATGATATTTAACCCTTGTGTATTGTGTAAATTAATTCCTATTTTTTGCTTATAATAATAATATTAACGTAAATGGATGTATGAAAACATTTCGAGGTTGACATGCTGCATTGTTACGTTCGCTTTGAAGCTCAATGATAGCGTTTTCCTCACAGTGAACTTGATGAGGGTGCCTTCTTGTTAACAGTAAACAACGTCTCTCAGCACTTTGACCATAACGTGCGCCACCGGTGGCCACGGAGGGGATTTTTATTATACTGCTGACCGACCAGCAGTCACAAACTCAGTTTTCATAAATGATTAAAGCTAAATGAGGGCATGATCCAGTCAATGTTTGCTATTTTTAGAGTTATTCACTATAAATGACTTTAAATTTGAGTTCAATATTCAGTTGAACCAATTACGATGAAAGTGTTGAAAATAGTGTTGCCTGGGAGGTTGTATATTTTCAAACAGCAGATTGAGCAAGGTTGGTGATGACTTCGTTGCAAATTTTATTTAGGAGAACTAATGATCTACTTTTAATCCGCTTCGTTTTCCTCTGCTGGCTGGAAACCCGCAATATATAGCGAGGTGTCACGGCATGGTATGTTCAGGGCTTTCGGTTTTTCATCTTATGTTTTCCTTTTTTTGCATTCTAACTCTGCTTCTTTTGCTTGGTGTGGTAAGTAAGCTGCCTGAATTGTCACTGTTGATTGTAAATTGAGGTGGTGAAGGCAAGAATTTAGCAGTTTCAAGGTTTTATTAATATTACAGAAACTGAGACTATGGTCAATACTGCAATACCTCTATAAATATTTCTTCGATCCGTCTTCAATTCAAGGCGAAGTCGGTGTTGTGTATTCATAAAGTGATAATTACATTGCCACACGGTTTTCGTTTCGGGTCTTCAGCACGTTGACAACGTTTGCGCGTTTGCTACAGCTATTTAAATTAATTTGCATTAAGCACACTTGAAAACGGGCTTTATTGCTCGAATTCATTTTTTCATATTAAGAAGTGTGGAAAATATATAACGATGATACTTTATTTCATATGCTAAAATCTATTCTCAAGGAAAGGTAGTGAAATAATTGAAATGCTGTTTTTTATTCCGGTGCGCAGTTGAGAAATCAAATGGCACACGTATGTCCCAATATGTTGGGGTTTTGTCGCTTGATAAAGCCAACGGCTGACCTAATTTTAGAGTTAAGTTCCAGCCACCCCTTAAACTTCCAAACGATATGGGATTTCACACGAGTTCATTATAAGACTTTAATTTTACAGACAAGTTTTCACATTTTAACAAATAATAAGTACACTGAATTACTAGCATTAAAGTCACATCCAATTAATTTAGATCCCTTCCCCAGAATAAATAATATTAGTTTATACACTCCATTGGGTAGCACGACCGAAGCCCGAAGATGAAGCAAGTAGGACAAACAGCGATCAGGCATCAGCTACGGAACAGGCTCCTTGAGGTGTCGACCACAGTGCCGCCTACAAAGAATGGACTAATTAAGACACTAAAGAGTAACTAAGTTGAATACGCGACAACGGGAATTAAACCTTATTTCACAATATTCTAAAGCAATTAGCAAGGCAGTGCTAACTTTCTATTTACCTGGGTCGGAAGACACCTATGAGAGAGTGAAGGTAATAAGAACCGATACCAAGAGGTCACGTCGCAAGAACTGAAAGAAGTAGGATTCTATTGTCAGTAATCCGGACTGTTTATTTGTGAATCACTGACACAATACGTTGTCAACGCGTTAACATTTTACATTCCGATGAAGGACCCTAGAATTTTAATTTTATCTCGTGTACCTTAAAGATCTAATGCTCACTGAGCATGAGCTGAGCTTTTACGAAAGTGGGATTATTTTGGCAGTGTGTGTGCGCGCGCACCACGGCTCGGGCGGAAAGGGAACGTAAGACGAAGGCATTCTTTCCGGTCAGTTCTTGGTAACCTTTCTTAAAAGTCAGGTCATCAGTGATGGTTTGGGCGAAACTGTTTGGGATTTAGTCTACTGAAGGGGCAAGCTAGTTATTCTCTTTCTATCTCACTTCCTTAAAATACTGGATTTTTAATTATTTTTTATGCTGGCTTGCTTATTTTTCACTCTGTTGAGAGCGGCCTTCATCTATAACAAGCGCCTCTTTCCTAAAATGTGGTTCTAAGAATCACTTTCTCTTTTAGTCTGAACGGTGGATGCTAAAATATATTTATCGTGAGAAACCCCTTTGGATGATACAACTATTGTATCTGAGAAGAAGCTCCCTTCGGCTAAAATGTGAAGTCCCGAACGAAACTACCAAAAGTTTTTTCACCCCACAATGAAAATGCATCGTCCATGAAATTGTGTTATCTCTTATAATTATCATTACATGTATCATCAAATGTAGATTAAGCAAGATTAGGAGTACATTTCCCTCAATCATTTCTTTTCGACTAGTGACATGAGTATTACAATACTCGTGTGTGTATCATCTAAGTGTATTAATTTCAAGATATTTTTAAACCAATGATGGTACTTTTGTACCATTTATAATGGAAATAAAGTGTTTTTCTTTTCTTTCTTTTCCTTTTTAAGGTTATGCCATTTCTTTTCTTGCAATAAAATAGATTTTTGTTTTACGGTTCAGTACTGTTCAAGTTTTCAGCCCCTCCCTATTACTTTTTAACTTTAATCTCCTTCCATATATTGGTTTCCTAACCTGCTGTTTTTATCGCAGGAATCTTACGTAGAAACACTGTGCATAGATTCCTCGTTCTCTTAGCTCCATACTGAATGTTGTTTTCATATTTCCTCTTTTTGAAAAACCTTTGTTACAGTTAAGGAGGCTCAAAATGACTTAGCAAACCCATTTTATTGCCAGAAATTTTGGGCATAATTCGGTCAGTCCAAATTTCAGGGATTATGATTAAAACCATCAATTTGTTTCAGAAAGGGCATCCATGAGTCATTCATTAGATAGATATCATGGTGAAATAAAGCTGAAAATGTACTTGAATAGAAAAGGATGTTATATTCCAATCAAGCCTGATACACATCATCTTGTACATTGGCTTTTCAAATGCCTTATGACTAACACGAAGGCGCGTTGACGGTTATCCCCGGTCAAGCCGGTACCCATTTCCGACACCTGGGTGGAGTGGGAAATTGTGGCTGAGTTCTGCCTTTTCCCAACGGGGAGAATAACAAGATAGCACTGCCGGGATTCGAACTGCCGACCCTTCCCGTGAAGGGCGCGTGCTTTTAATCACTCGACCACGGTGACCACAGATCGGACTTCCTTTTAAAGGTTACAGTCGTCCAATAAGTTCACATATGAGAGAGCCTCGAAGTCGGCATAATGAATCTAAATTCGTGCATAAAATGAGAGATTTCCGCATCTCGCCTCGGACAAGTATTGCATTCGGGTCCAAATAGACCAGACATTTGTGTCTCAATAAACATTTAAAACTGAAAGTGGAGCAAAAGTTCAGAAGCTATATCTCGTAAAGCCATTTTTTGGGCTTTTGTCTTGCCCTCACCTGACTAGTTGCCAAGAAGTAAACTTGAAAGTGAGACGGTTGGGCCGCCGAAAGTGTTGCCAGTAGGTGGGCCGCCGAAAGTGTTGCCACCAGGTCGCGTTCCAGACATGCTCGTAACGTGTTGCCTCACAGCTGGAGCAGGGCCTGGCATATGGCGCTTGCTTCGAGCACCGTTCACGACACCGCAAATTCGACATATGCAAACTCACCCAATGACTCGGCCAGCTCAAACTTAGTGCTCAAGCTTGGCTGGCTTGCAAAGAATAACTGTTGCCAGCATGTGAGGAGCCAGGAGTAAATAAATAAAGGAGGCGATGTAATTTGCACCCTGCGAACATGCTCGACTGGCATGTGCTGTGTATTGCAAAATGTCTTGGGAGGAGATATTTTCGTAGCCCACTAAATGATTCACTTTGAAATATTTGAATGTTCCGACGATGATATAAACGAGTGGCTGTGTTCAAGTGCTATTAAATTCAAAATTTAGATATCTTATTTTTTATAGGTTTTGCTCATTTTATTTTCAATCATTAGATGTGTAGCTCAATGAACTCTTAAATTTTGCGTCGACAAGCATTAATTCTCGTCAACTTA
Organism: Morinoia aosen; assembly: GCA_030386875.1. NCBI lineage: Eukaryota > Metazoa > Arthropoda > Malacostraca > Amphipoda > Talitridae > Morinoia > Morinoia aosen. The sequence continues at coordinate 25,544,303 of CM059558.1, forward strand.
TTTTCCTAATTACAATTGCGTCGAGCTCCTAAAGAAAATAAATATAGATAAGAACATAGTACTTCAGGACCTTTTCCCAATTCCAAATCTTTCGTGAAAATTAAAAATCTTTTCACCGTATGTTTTTTTTACGATTCTTAAAACGACTGCGCATGATTTCCGTTGTGTTTCAGCGTACTGAGATGCCGCACGCTTGCTCTCGATGCTCTGCCTTTAACACATTGACGACGTAGTGAGACACATGAGTACCACCTTGTGGTACTCATTCATTCATTTATGCTGGTAGGCAAACGAGCCTACCAGCATAAATGAATAGCATTAAATTTTCACTACTTTTTTAAAATTAATTTTAGCACACGAGGTAAAACATTATCGTGCCATTGTATTTTTCACACTGTTGAGAAATGATAAGAATGAATTTGAGCATTACTGTCGGTTTTCCTATTCTGCTACTCACAACCTAACCGAACTAACCGCAGCAACCGTGCAAACGTAGTCAACGTGTTAATACATTGACTACTCTTGCGCGGTTGCTACGGTCGGCTTGTTTAGGTTGGCAGGAGCAGCGTTGAAAACCGTATTTACAGCTCGATTATATTTCTATCCTGTCTAAGACGCATGCAAAATATAATTGCACGATAATATTTTAACTTGTAATTATTTTAAACAAAGATACTAAAATTAATTGCGATGTCATTCATTGACACCGGTACGTAAATGAACCATTTACCGAGTGTTACACATATGTGTACCAATACGTAGTCAGTGTGTTAAACCCTGCGTCCACGGCGGTGTTTTTTCTTGTGTGAAAGCTCAGCTACATAAGTCTTGGTTGCGACGTTGACGGAAGGCGCTTACGCAACCCAAACCACGATCGCTGGGCCTCTCGTACGACACTTCCTTTCTCCAAAAAATCATTTTTCACAGTACAATCTGTGTTCCTTCCTGCTCGTGGTGCACACGTCACTCAAACTTTAGGTCCGTCACTTTTGTTCACAACTTCTGAGGATTGGAATCCATTACTTGTACTTCTGAGGCCAGATTTTCAGAAAATGACGTCGGGTTAGCATTGCAGACGGCCGCATAAGTTCTTCAGTCAACTTGGCGACATCATATAACACTAAAAGTTTATTTCGTGAAACCGAGTATGCTCAGTCAGCAAATTTCGTTTAAAAAAAGCCTAAACTTATTATTTTTATCAGCAGGAACAGCACGTGAAATGGCCAAGTTGCGCAAATGAAGTTTTGTTGCTCTGCGCGCAGCTACAACAGCAAAAATTGTTTGAGAATCTGTGGCTTCTGCTTTCAATTTCTGCTGAAAAGACCCCTCAGGGGGATACAACTATTGTATCTATGGGAATTAGCGCTCGCGGGGGAAAAATGTGAGGGCCCGAGCTGAGAGTTAGGTAGGCCTTCTTTTTGTTGAAATAAAATGTTTTTGTTATGTTACGGACCAACTTTTTTCGGTTCACTGCTGTTCTGTTTTTTCAGCACCTCTGACTTTCCTCTTCAACTTTTATCTTATTTCATGAACTTCTTTCTCATCTTACTGTTTCTATGCCCTTTCTGCATAGATTCCTCATTTTCTTATCTCCATACTAAATGGGGCCTTCCTCCTTCCTCTCTTCGATACGCTCTATTTTTGCAGCGGTTAGGGAGGCTTAAACTAACTTATAATCATAATCATAATCATTCTGCTGAAAAGAACGGCTATTTGTCGTTGTTAAAAGATGTGAGGCCAGGATTGCTTTTGTAACATATTCCTTTTGGATTCTTCTATTTGTGTCATAGAAATGCGACCCGTTAACTCGCACCTCGCGTTCGCACCACGCGTGGTTGAAATTGCGTTAAATTGCCGCTCTACACGGCACTATTACAGTAGCGCTATTTAAGTTGTTGTACAAATAATGTTGGTTGACAGACGATGACGTTTGAGTAATTATTATTTTCAAAACAATGATTATGTCCAAGTAATGATCTGATAATGATGATTATCTAATCATTTTTCAAATGTTTACCAGGCTGAAAGTTAGATGGGCTGTCCTTTTTCCAGAATACATTTTTTTGTTGGGCTCTGCGATCCCAGGAAACACTGTTGGGTTACCTCAGTTATAGTGTCAGGTCTCCGGGACTTCTGTCAATCCTCGTCCCCACTTAAATTCTTTCAATTTTCACGTGCTTTCCGCTATCTCTTCTTCATTTTCTCTTTATTTGCTTTTTAAATTGGTGTTTATATGCTCAGGGTATCCTGTGTGAGCATCGATTTCCTGTTTTCTGCAGCCCATGTAGACGGTCCTTTCTCTTCGCTCTCTTGAGATCGCTTTTGATGTGGCTAGGGAGTCTTAAACATAATGTTTTATACGATAATACTTTAATATAATAATAAATCAAAACATTAATATTGTTTCAATGTATTAGTGTTTTGTTTTCGGCTGTCTTTTTAGGTTCACTGCTGTTTTTTCAGCACCAATTCCAGTCTTCTTAAACTTATATCTTCTTTCAAAGCTTTCCTCAATTTTTGCTCATTTTGTGTGCCGAGGATCTTGCGAAGGAACCCAATCGTGCGTAGATTCCATGCTTGCGTAATCTCATACTAAATGATGCCTTCCTCCTTCCTGTCCTTGAGATTCATTTTTAGTTGTTAGGGAGACTTCCCAAAATAATCCAATCCAATCGTCGACTAAATTCCTAGTAAGTGTATTCCGATGTGTTCAAGATATATCACGTTTCACTTAATTCTTGCGTTCGAATGATGTTGGTGTTGTTGAATGAATGACGATGTTAGTGTTGTTGGTGTTGAGTAGCAATCCAAACTGCGAATTGAACAATAATCTCAATATTTTAATGAAAGGTTTTCCCTCGCGTGCCTTCCTCTTGCAATTTCTTCTGTGAAAATTTTGCTCATACGCTTCCGCACAAATTTTCAGTTCGTTATTCTTCCAGGGCAATATGTGAGGTCCCGAGCTAACGGTTTGGGAGTTTTTCTTTGGTTGTGATAGGTTAGTTTTTTTTTTTTGGTTTTGTTACGGATCATCTTTTTAGGTCACTACTGTCCTATTTTTCAGCACCAACTACTTTCTTCTTTAACTTTTTCATGAACTTCTTTCTCAACTTATGGTTTCTATACACCTTGTGCATAGATTCTGCATTCCCTTAACTCTATACTAAATAGTGCTTTCCTACTTCCTCTCTTTGGAAAGTCTTTCTTGCGGTTAGGGAGGCTTAAGTATCTAATTTAATACGTTTTGCGACGAAATATTTGCTGCCAACCAAACATTTGATTGACAATTTTGGGTGCCCTTTGCAGACCAATAGCATATAAACTAATATTTCCAAAATAAATAGTAGAACTGGTCACTAACAATTTTGTAAACCTATTTCTCGTTCCAGGCTCATCCGAGGATGTCGGGTGGCACATCCCGGTCATCGGGGAGCCGCGTCTCACCCACATCCCACATCCTGAGCATCGTACCCTCACCCCCGCCGCCGAAGTCACCCCCAAGTACATCTCTGACCCCCAAAGCGCTTCTTCAGCGCCACCAACTCCCTCTGGCAGTGAAACTCCACACACCAACGCCACCGCCTTCTGGTCTCGACACTCGCCGCCCGCTTCTCTTGTACCGCGTATCGCACACCAACAAGGTGAGGCCTTGATATCCAACTGGGTCTTCCTCTTCTCTACATTTTCCGTGGCTTTAATTTGTAAGCAATCAGGATTCTCTTATACTACGTATTGCACACTAACAACCTAAGATATTGAATTGGGTCCTCCGCTCCTCAACATTTTTTGCGGCTTTAAGTAATAAGCAATCAGGATTTTTTTTTGTATTACACGCCAACAAGGTGAGGCTTTGATGTAGAACTGGGTCTTCTGATTTTCATATTTTTTGCGGCTTTAAGTTATAAGCAATCAGGATTTTTTTTTGTATTACACGCCAACAAGGTGAGGCTTTGATGTTGAACTGGGTCTTCTGCTTCTCAATATTTTTCGCGGCTTTAAGTTATAAGCAGTCTGGATTCTCTGGTACCGTGTATTGCACACCAATTATTTGAAAAAGTGAGATCTTGATATTGAACTTGTTCCTTCGCTTCTAGTCGTTTTTACACTGCTCATAGTTATAATCAGTCGAAGTTACCATCTAAGAAAGTCCTACGTTTATTGTTTGTAAGATTCATCCTAACGTATGATCCGCTATAAATAATACGTTCAACTGTAGAGCTACCAATAGGGTGAACGTGGAAAGTAATTCAGACAGTGACTTGAATCATTGAGTGATGCAAACATGAACTTGTTTAAGCATAAAAACATGAGACATTTTTTTTAAATATAAATTAGAATCGTTTTGAGAATAACACACAAGTTGTAGCATAAATCCCTACAGGAAATTTGTTTAACAATACTAAATCAACCTTAAGTAAATTTCTCATTACCGATGTAAATGAATAGAACACCAATTTTTCCAATACCTTTTTTAGAATAAACTTCAGCGTGCGAGAAAAAATGTCATCGTACTATCCCTTTTTTCACACCTCATGTAGAAAAATAAGAGTTTCCTCCTGACGGTAAAGTCGTTTATTAAGGATTGCTACTCACAACCTAACTTGCACAGCTGCAGCCACCTCACAAGCGCAGTCTACATGGTAAATAATTTCCTCCTTCCATCAAATGTATGCCTAGGAAAGAATAAAATGATCTAGACCAGCCAAACTTTGCCTTAAGAAATTGCGAAGCCAAATGCTTGTATGACTTGAATTTCATCCAGAATGCTTCTCCATTTTCGAAATATTTTTGGTTTTTCTTTTTGAAAGAATACGAAGGATATTATGTGGTAGCTAACACGTATTCTAATCTACTCCATTTGTGACTACAATAATTTTTATTTGCTTTATCTTATGACTTCTAAATTAGGTTATAATAACAATGCAGATTAGGTAACAAAATTATGCCATTCCATCAGAAATAAATTTTTAATGTTTTTCTTGCAAAGTTCAGTCTCTTTAATGAACTAATTTTTGTATGAGTTTCAGTTTCAGGACCTTACCTAAATTCCAACTGTGATGGTTTCGTTTTTTATTCAATAAAGCTAAGAAATAAAAAATCTCTCGATTACTCAGTTGTCTTTTATTAATATTTTTTTCTACTACACTGAAACGAATAGTACACTTCACATGCTGTTAAATCTTAGTGTTTTGTGCATGCTGCAAAACGTAGAAATTTCAAATTTTGTGATAGTTTTTCCTACAATAAAACCTCTAAATGGTTACGTATAGAAAACGTTTCTCTTCATCCTGTTCGAGGTTGAAGTTTTTGCGTGTTTATTTATAAGCTCACCTTTAAAAGTCATGTTGCGTTCTTGCTACGATTCCTCATTCGCCACACTTAGTAGCTGAGCAATAAAACTCCGTATTCTGACAAACAAGAGTCAAGAACTTAGGTTGTAATGAATTTTGGTGTATAGGAGGTGCTTCCTGCCAATGAATAATGATGACATAATTTAATTTATATTGACACAGCTTTTCGTCCTTCTCCTCAGCTTCTTGTGTCTGACCACAGCTCCTTGTGTCTGACCACAGCCCCTTGTGTCTGACCACAGCCCCTTGTGTCTGACCACAGCCCCTTGTGTCTGACCACAGCCCCTTGTGTCTGACCACAGCCCCTTGTGTCTGACCACAGCCCCTTGTGTCTGACCACAGCCCCTTGTGTCTGACCACAGCCCCTTGTGTCTGACCACAGCCCCTTGTGTCTGACCACAGCCCCTTGTGTCTGACCACAGCCCCTTGTGTCTGACCACAGCCCCTTGTGTCTGACCACAGCCCCTCGTGTCTGACCACAGCCCCTTGTGTCTGACCACAGCCCCTTGTGTCTGACCACAGCCCCTTGTGTCTGACCACAGCCCCTTGTGTCTGACCACAGCCCCTTGTGTCTGACCACAGCCCCTTGTGTCTGACCACAGCCCCTTGTGTCTGACCACAGCCCCTTATGTCTGACCACAGCCCCTTGTGTCTGACCACAGCCCCTTGTGTCTGACCACAACCCCTTGTGTCGACCACAGCCCCTTGTGTCTGACCACAGCCCCTTGTGTCTGACCACAGCCCCTTGTGTCTGACCACAGCCCCTTGTGTCTGACCGCAGCTCCTTGTGTCTGACCACAGCTCCTTGTGTCTGACCACAGCTCCTTGTGTCTGACCACAGCTCTTTGCCTCTGACCACAGCTCTTTGCCTCTGACCACAGCTCTTTGCCTCTGACCACAGCTCTTTGCCTCTGACCACAGCTCTTTGCCTCTGACCACAGCTCTTTGCCTCTGACCACAGCTCTTTGCCTCTGACCACAGCTCTTTGCCTCTGACCACAGCTCCTTGTTTCTGACCACAGCTCTTTGCCTCTGACCACAGCTCCTTGTTTCTGACCACAGCCGCTTGTTTCTGACCACAGCTGCTTGTTTCTGACCACAGCTGCTTGTTTCTGACCACAGCTGCTTGTTTCTGACCACAGCTACTTGTTTCTGACCACAGCTACTTGTTTCTGACCACAGCTACTTGTTTCAGACCGCAGATTTTCGTTGATGACCACTGCTCCTTGTTCCCTATCATGACGTTTCGTTTCAGATTCGAGCCGAGTCTCTTCGAGCAGCAACTGACGGCACGTACGCTACTGTTGGACCGCCCTTAGTTGTGCCTGACACATACACTGGTGAGTGATGCGAGTAGTTGTGTGTGTGGTGTACTCTGGTGAGTGATGCGAGCAGTTGTGTGTGTGTGGTGTACTCTGGTTAGTGATGCGAGCAGTTGTGTGTGTGGCGTCCTCTGGTGAGTGGTGCGAGCAGTTGTGTGTGTGTGGCGTACTCTGGTGAGTGGTGCGAGCAGTTGTGTGTGTGTGGCGTACTCTGGTGAGTGGTGCGAGCAGTTGTGTGTGTGTGGCGTACTCTGGTGAGTGGTGCGAGCAGTTGTGTGTGTGTGGCGTACTCTGGTGAGTGGTGCGAGCAGTTGTGTGTGGGTGGCATACTCTGGTGAGTGGTGCGAGTAGTTGTGTGTGTGTGGCGTGCTCTGGTGAGTGGTGCGAGCAGTTGTGTGTGTGGCGTACTCTTGTGAGTGGTGCGAGCAATTGTGTGTGTGTGTGGCGTACTCTGGTGAGTGATGCTGCTAATTGAGGGCGTGTTGAACTGGTGAGTGATGGTGTAAATTGTTTCTGGCACAATAGATGGTATTGCCAGATTTTTACCTGATATGTTAGTGAATGGGGATGCCAGTTGTGTGCATGCTACACTGGTTAGTGGTACTGCCAGTCTTTCTGGATACAAACGTGAGTAGTATGTGTAGCCAGGTATGTGAGTGATACACTAGTTGAAAGTATTTTTTCTTGTAATATTTGCCATGAGAGAAGACGGTGAAGAGACGTCGACTTCAAACCAAGGTCCTCAAAACGATAAGTGTTATTAAAATTTTTCCTGTCAATTTTTTCTTGTAGCCTAATGATTAAGCTAAATAATCGGCGGATATTTTATGTACGTTTCATGCAGCCGTACATAGAAAAATATCATAAGATGCTTCGAAAATTCAGGATCGCTATATCTTGCATTACAGGCTGGTTCAGTGTGGTCCGGGGCTCGGGTACGAGCGCCACAGCCTACACCTCCATAGCGCAGGTCGTCAAGTGCAGGACCGCGGCATTTCTCACTCGTTACGACCTGCCGGCGGTCACGCAGGCCAAAGATGGTATGTTCAGCCGGCAAGGGAATTCATACTTTATTCATCTGGAGGTATTTTCTTCCTGTATTATGATTTATATTTCATTCCTCAGTTGGTATGTTCATCCTACAATGGGTTTTGTTCCGTTTCTTATGTAGTTTGTTCATATTACAGTTGCTTCTTCAGTTCCGTTTCTCTGATGATACGTTTCTTCATAACCTGATCCATGTTCTGATATTTAGATGGTGTGCTCATCTTGCAATTAGCATTGCGTCCCATTCATCAGATGATTCGTTCATTCTAAATCAGTTATGAGTTATTTTCCTCATATGGTGTGATCATCCAACGGCCGATTCCGTGTTTAATTTCTGATATTTGTCCACCCTAAAATCAATTCCGTGTTTCATTTCTCATTTGATTTATCCATCCTAAAATCAATTCCGTGTTTAATTTCTCATTTGATTTATCCATCCTAAAATCAGTTTCGTGTTCAATCCCTCTAATGGTATATTCATCCATCAATCAGTCCCGTGTTTCAGTCCTCAGACACACAAGTTTGGAACTAAAGCAAGAAACTCAGGTGAACGAACCATCCTCTTGTATGAGTTTTTGGAGGGGAATACTGGTCGTACAAAAGGCCTTACGAACTACCGGCTCCTATTTTAAGATCAACGTAAAGTGTATTCGAGCTGCAGTCAATTTAATGTTTCGTTCTTCAGCTTGTGTAAAATCGGTTTGTTGTACCTGTCCCTGATAGTTTATACAAAGTTTTGCACTATAGTACGTGCTCAAATATTATTAAAAAATTTTCTCAAAACTTTGTGCTGAATAAATTTATCGGTTTTGTTCTAGTCAACCCAAAAATCACGTTTTGTACGCGTTTGACATAAAATGTTCGCTTCCGTTTATGATCATGAAATTGAAGACCTATTTTTTTGTGTGATTTATTTTTTGCAAAAATCTGAAGGTGTAGCTTTATATTTTTCAGTTTTTTATTTTGCAGTTACACGATTCCTTGCGCATTTCTGCACACATTACCAAGACCACATAAGTTTTTGCAATTATTGAGAGTTTTCTCAGAAAATACACGTTCGCAAATTTATAAAACGTTTCACTCAGATATTTTAGCCAATAAAAATCAACAATTCCGATTTAAATCCCAGGTCTCGGATTCAAGCGTAGAAAAAAAAGTGGATTTCATGAAGAAATATTCCGAGATAAGTTCAGGATGAAACATATCCGTGAAATAAAACATCTGTTTTATTCTAATTACTTTGAATTAATTACTGTAATTTAATCACTGTGATTTAAATACTGGGATTTAATTACTGTGATTTAATTACTGTAATTCAATTCCTCTAATTTAACTACGCTAATTCAACTATTATAATTTAACTACCCTCATTTAACTACTCTAATTTAACTACCCTCATTTAACTACCCTCATTTAACTACCCTCATTTAACTTCTCTAATTTAACTACCCTCATTTAACTACTCCAATTTAACTGCCCTCATTTAACTACCCTCATTTAACTGCCCTCATTTAACTGCCCTCATTTAACTGCCCTCATTTAACTGCCCTCATTTAACTGCCCTCATTTAACTGCCCTCATTTAATTGCCCTCATTTAACTGCCCTCATTTAATTGCCCTCATTTAACTGCCCTCATTTAACTGCCCTCATTTAACTGCCCTCATTTAACTGCCCTCATTTAACTGCCCTCATTTAACTGCCCTCATTTAACTGCCCTCATTTAACTGCCCTCATTTAACTGCCCTCATTTAACTGCCCTCATTTAACTGCCCTCATTTAACTGCCCTCATTTAACTGCCCTCATTTAACTGCCCTCATTTAACTGCCCTCATTTAACTGCCCTCATTTAACTGCCCTCATTTAACTGCCCTCATTTAACTGCCCTCTTTTAACTGCCCTCTTTTAACTGCCCTCTTTTAACTGCCCTCTTTTAACTGCCCTCTTTTAACTGCCCTCATTTAACTGCCCTCATTTAACTGCCGTAACTTAAATTACCGTAACTTACATTACCGTACCTTACATTACCGTAACTTACATTACCGTAACTTACATTACCGTAACTTACATTACCGTAACTTACATTACCGTAACTTACATTACCGTAACTTACATTACCGTAACTTACACTACCGTAACTTACACTACCGTACCTTACATTACCGTAACTTACATTACCGTAACACACATTTCCGGAACTTACATTACCGTAACACACATTACCGTAACTTACATTACCGTAACTTACATTACCGTAACTTACATTACCGTAACTTGCATTACCGTAACTTGCATTACCGTAACTTGCATTACCGTAACTTGCATTACCGTAACTTTCATTACCGTAACTTGCATTACCGTAACTTGCATTACCGTAACTTGCATTACCGTAACTTGCATTACCGTAACTTGAATTACCGTAACTTGCATTACCGTAACTTGCATTACCGTAACTTGCATTACCGTAACTTGCATTACCGTAACTTGCATTACCGTAACTTGCATTACCGTAACTTGCATTACCGTAACTTGCATTACCGTAACTTGCATTACCGTAACTTAAATTACCGTAACTCACATTACCGTAACTCACATTACCGTAACTCACATTACCGTAACTCACATTACCGTAACTCACATTACCGTAACTCACATTACCGTAACTTGCATTACCGTAACTTGCATTACCGTAACTTAAATTACCGTAACTCACATTACCGTAACTTAAATTACCGTAACTCACATTACCGTAACTCACATTACCGTAACTACTGTGATGTACGTTCATGGATGTGGCGCAGGTGCGGGGCACCAGAAGACCACCGTGAAGGCCGGCGAGGTACTGCGGCTGGCGGGCGTCGTGCGGCACGGCGATGGCGAGCAGTACGCGCAGTGTGTCAACTTCCAGCACCAGGTACGGTGTTTGTGTCATGTGGGTCGCTTGTGTCGAGTGGGGCGTGGTGGTTCATTTGCGTTCTGTGGTTTAACAGTTCCTGTTAATTATTGGATTCATTCGATGTTAATTAGGCGTGGTATACAATAAACCATTGTCTGACTGGCAAATACAAATAAACAAATTTGCGCCAGTTCGTAACACTTCGAATGTTTTATTAGCTGATTTAATTTAATTTTTATGCTTAGTATAATAATTTTAATGATTCATTTTTACTGTGCGGTCAAGGTAGTTATTTAATTTGCCTTTTTTATGTTGAATTTTTCACCTTAGGTTCATTTTGAAATGCATTTTTTTACTTTCATTTTTTTGATTCCACTTTTTCATATTTTTTCTTTCTTTTTTTTTTTTGAGGCACAGTATTATTTTTTCTTATTGCGTTTTGTTTTTACTTTGCATCTTTTCTTCGTCTACTATTTTTGTTGAACTTAATTGGATTTCTGTCGGGTTCATGTTTTGTCTCTGAAATTCCCTCTTTTTGACTCCTGTTTTTTGTTTCAACTTCAATATTTTCATTGAATAATTTTCAAATTTTTTTGATCTTCTTTGTTAAATCGAAGACTCACATATTTAGTATTTTTTCATCTAGTGCTAATTTTCTCATCTTCATACGCTCCACTTGGTCTTGTATTTTCTTTTTGTACTCATTAATATTTTGCTTATCTCCAGTCTGTTTAACGATGTCTGCCTCTTTTTTCTTTAGCTTCAAAATGTACTCTTTGTCTTTATTTGCTCCCATGTATGTTTTTACTTTTTTGCTCCCCAATACCGTGCTCATTTTTCTTATGCCCTAAAATATTTATCTCTTTTTTTCTGCTCCCAAATATTTTTCTTTTTCCTTTTATCTGCTTTCCGATTTTTGCTCTTTTCAATGTGCTTCCCGATATTTTACTCTTTTCTTTCATGCGTTTCCCGATATTTTGCCCATTTTTTCTTGTGCTATCCGATATTTTGCGTTTTCATTTATTCGTTACATAAGTTTTTGTACCTTCATACCTAAGGTCCCTAATTTTTTTGGTTGATCTTTCCCTTTTTAGAGCTCGCTAATATCTTGATCTTTCCGTTTTTAATGTTTACTAATAACCTGATCTGTCCCTGTTTAGAGGTCCGTAATATTTTGACATTTCCCGTTTTAGAGCTCCCTAATATCTTGACTTTTTTGGTTTATAGTGCTCCCTAATACGTTGATCTATCCCTGCTTAAAGCTCCTTTATAGCGTGATCTTCCCCTTTTAAGCGGCCCATAGACGATCGATTTCATTGTCAATATAATTGACAATGATGAATATTGACAATGATATTGATCGTGTGTGGGCTTGATTGACGACCGTGAATTAATTGACTCAATGTATTGACGAAATCAAATCATTTTGATTTTTTATTGATAGTCCGTCAATATATTGAAACATCCATTTGGACGCGTCAATATATTGCATCAATATTTCATTCTGAGCTCTGGAAGTCGTAGTGTATGCACTTTAAAATACTTCGAATTTTATTTATGTGTACTCGCAGATCTGTTACTTCTTGCATGCTGAAGTGCGCTGCTACGAATATGTGGTACTTTTTATGTCTTATTATGAAAAATATCATTTGAATGTGGTGAACTAATTTTATTTATAATTATTAACCTATTTATTAGCATTATGTAGGAAAGTAAAAACTTGCGACTTTTTCCTTGGAATATGCGACTTTCGTGCGGCTAAATCTGGTACTTTTAACAAAATACGTGGGCCAAGCTATGGCAACCAGGGTTGAGGGTGCTAACAAACCAAAAGACTGAAAGCGAGAAAGCAAGCGAGAGTTAAGATGTCAGCAGGATCTAACACACACAAAATAACACACGCTTTGCTCCTAAATGTCATGGAGAGATGTCTATAACAGAAACGAGCAGTTCAAGCATGTGTTTGTAACGTTGATTTCATTCCTACTTCATCCCATTGCTTTGAAACATGAAATCTGTCCCTGTGCTTTGGATTTTTTGAGCTCAAAATGCGAAGTACAGCATTAACTTCGAATATCGGAAGTTCAGTGTATGCTGGAGGAATTGAGCAGTGCGCCAACCTTATCGACATCTCACCGCGCACTACCAGGCAGCCAGCTTCTAGCTGCAACTCTCAAGCGTGAAAACAATCTTCGAGTCGGCTTCTCGCTTCAGTCAATCTTCAGTCTTTCTCGCTCGCTCTCTTGCTTGCTTGCAGTGTATGCACTCCCATAGGAATCCATGTTAATCAATTCAAGCTCGCTTGCTTTCTCTCATCAAATCGTTTGGTTTGCAGGTATCCTGACACTCTAGATATTTAATAGCAAGATCTATATGTTTTCGCTTAAACCTGGCCGTAAAGTTTGGATTGTAGATATTAAATAAAAAATCTAGATAGTTTATTTAGCTTGCTTGATATTATATTGCGGGAATTGCACTTAATTGATGCATATGATTTATTACTCAAAATTAATATTATGCATTCGCTGTAATGTTTACTACTTCATTCTCATAATATTTACTGATTTGCTTCACCAAATTATTTGAATAGCGAACTTACCACGTTCAGAACGCGTTATATTCTGATTATGAAGCAGACCAAGACGGCTACTGCCATGTTTTTGGGCCACCATAGTGCAACTTTTAATTGTGGTTGTTTTGCTAAAGCACATCTCCAACTGCAAACCTATTGATGATGTTTGAATGCATCTAACAAAATGCACAAACATTACCAAAAATGTATTCTATCCTCGTTTCGAAAAACTGACCATTGATAATGGCAACAATAAGTTGAGTTTATTATTGGATGAAAGTAATGATATTTAAATCATGAAACTACTTGGGGTATCAGTTATATGTATAATGCAGCGATATATCTGAAAAAGGAAATCAACTTAGGAATTGCAGAATTAGTAAAATGTGATGCAGATAGAATTGTGACAGCATTAAAACAATTGTTGATAAGTAAGTATCGGAGCATTGATAATTGCCTTGCTAAAGGGACTGACAATCGCCAGTCGCCAGATATCTCAGCGTGAGCGACAGCCGTTGGCTAGGTGATATGGGTTCTCGCATGTTTGTTGATTCTTTCTGTATATATGGAGTGAAGAGATGGAAAAGTTGATCAAATGATGTAGTGACCATTCGAAGATAGTTCTTGAAATCTTCTGGATCATTTACACGTAATTCTTTGAGCAATGCGTCGATTCCGAATATTCTTCCACGTTCCCTGAGCCAGTTTTCGGCCCATGTCTTGCGTTTACGCGGGGATTTTCTTGGAGTTTAAAGTTCCAAGGCGAGCGCTACAATGGTAAATTCTTCGTCGTTTATCACGTACGGCGTCCGCACTGCAAATGACTGGTTTTCATCAATGTAATTGATGAAAAGATGGACGCCGCAAGTGGGCAACAAAAAATCTCATCAATATATTGAGTCAATGATATTGACAATTAAATTGATCGTCTATGGGCTCAAACTGACTTCATTGCGTCAATACATTGAGTCAATTGATTGACGGTGGCCAATCAAGCCCACAGACGATCAATATAATTGTCAATATTCATCATTGTCAATTATATTGACAATGAAATTGATCGTCTGTGGGCCGCTTTAGTGGGCAAAAAAAATCTCGTCAATATATTGAGTCAATGATATTGACAATTGAATTGATCGTCTATGGGCCGCTTTAGAGATCCCCAATGTGTTGCCATGTCTCGCTCGAGTACTCAGTATCCCGTGTACGGCAGGTGGTGCTGGTCGCCCTGAGCGTCACAGGAAAGTTCTACTGCACCGCCGAGAAGACCGGGCACGACACGGACAAGGTGTACCTCATCAGCCAGCTGCTCAAGGCCTTCCAACTCCCCCTCACCGTCAAGCTCGTCTGTGGATACATGCCCAGGACTCCATGTGCTTTTACTGGTAACAATATATCGGCAGTAAACATAAAATCGAAAACGTTTATTTTCTTGAAAAATGTAAATTAATAAAAAAGGATGAATTTACAATCAGCTCCGATGAATTTTTGGCTTCAAAAATATAGTTTAGTTTGTCAGTTTTGTTAATAGCAATCAAATGAAAGATTTAGTGCGACTACTGCCGGTTATAGTAAACAATTAGAGAAGATAAGTTTGACCTCATTACACTCCACAGTAAGATGTATACTTTTTACCTTATTCTTGTACCAAAAGATTACGTTTTTCTTAGATCATATTTATTTGTACTCATAGGAGGATTTTTTATTGTTGGTTTATTCTACTTCCGAGGTATGCTTTTTACTAATACGTTTACGCCCATTCTACGTATATTTTTTTCATCGTTAACTCTACACTCAGAATTTATTTTTTTCATAAATCGTTCACTTTGCATTCAAGGTACATTCTTCCGGAGCATCTTGCATAAGCCCAACGTCTGTGGTACGCATTTTGTACGAAATCTAGTCTCTGTCTCTTAGTGTAGATGCACTGTTTAAATTAATCAGACCTCTTTACCCACATGTTACACTTGTTTGATTGATCGTATTGGGGCAACATAGTGTATTAATAGTGAAAATTAAATTTTCTTCTTCTCATCACACAGTTTTGAAGATGCTCCAGAATATTTTGAAGCGGGAGTGAGCTATTTACCAGATAAAATGTTTCTTGCTGTCTGACATCTTTAAGATGAATTATGGAACTAAACCTCAAATTTATGCCTAGGGTTTCGTAAAAATTACGTTGCATACCTTATTGTTTCCACATCTCCGAGTTTAAATTTCTGGATGACTGAGACGTACGCTGTGTTTCAAAGTCAAGTTCTTAGGATCTTCATTCAAGTAACGAAAAAAGCCTCATTTATTTGAGAAAAAAAAAACATTTGGTGCTTAACCTCTTCGTTTCCGCTAGCACGCAAACGTTTTTCCTCACGCAAGGCTTACCAATTTCAATCAAATAATATCATTGAAAAACAATTAAATAATAAAATACGCGTTGTTAAAGGGTTAAATCGGTACAATGTCAAATCTTCATTTCTATTCACCATACTTTCGTAACAAAAACAAGTTCCTCCTTGCTCTGGCCCAATCCAGACTTTAAAATGTTCGATGTAACAGTTTGTTTAGCTAACGTTGTGCAATGCTTCATGCAGTACTGAGATCGTTCATTATCCGTAACTTTTTCAAAGGTGTTCATTTATTGGAAGTAATTCAAATATTTGTTTCAAACGCCGTAGACTTTTTAATGAAAGCCTGTTCCTGAATCATTCATTCCAGTAAAGATAATTTAAACTTTCTTTTATTAATTCGCATACCTTCGTTTCTTAACCCAGTTATCTTTTAGGTGAAGCAATTCAAATGCTTGGTTCAAAATCCTAGACTTGCTAAACCCTGATTTTGTATGATTTTTTTGCAATTTAGAGTTAATTAAATACTTGTTTCAAATTCCGTAGACTTTTCACAGCATATTCCATGAGCAAAATGTTTTGTAGGTGTAAGCAATATAAATGTTTGCTTAAATCTTCGTAGATTTTTACCATTTTGATTTCACCCTCGTTTTTAGGCTTCAGTGCGGCTAAGAGTTAAGGGAAAAATTATAAAACGCGGATCTATTGATCTGAAATTTTATGAGCTATAAAAGGGTCTCAGGGAGGCGTAAAATCCATAGCTTTCATCTTCTACTATGATTATTTTAATGCATCAAGATTTGAAGATTTGAAGCAATCTGGCGGTTTTTCATAATGTTTGCTCAATATGCATAATACGGTGAAGAAAATAAGAAAATGTATTCATTGGCATCGAGAATCTCGATTTTGGGGTCGCTAAAATTCCTCAATATGATCCTTAGCCACTCCATATCCTGCAGAGAACAAATACATTTTCACATGCACTCTCACACTGCAACGTTCCTCTTTTGCTCAAAATGTGCGCAACCTGTATTAATGAGCAGAAAATTTTGATTGAATTTTGAACCCAAAATGTATTATAGGCTCATTTCAACAAAGAACGTTGAAAAAATTTACAAAAATTGCGAGAGGTATGCAAATGCACTTATGATGAACGTTTAATTACTACAATACTGTGCTAGATTTCACCTGAGAGCGTCGGATTTATTGATCCATGAAGCAACCCATTGCATTCATTATTTGGTTGTTCCATGCATTGAAAATTCTATGGATTTGAAAAATTTCGCCGTGTATGAGGCTTTATTAATGAGCACAAATATATCAATCGGGAATTTTACGGTGCAGATGGAACAGGAGGCTTTATTAATGAGCACAAATATGTTCATCAGGAATTTTACGGTGCAGATGGTGCTTTATTAATGAGCGCAAATATGTCTTCCAGGAATTCTGCGGCTGCTGCGCTGCCAAAAGGAGTCCGTGCTGTTGGCATGCACGATGACCTCTCGCGCCGACGCAACGCTCTTGGAAATGGACCTCAACTCCAACTTTCTTCTCTCGCCCATCCTGGACCCGGTCTTTTGCAAGTCCCCGATATACCTGAAGACCTTGTCGTACTGCGAAGACGAGGCCAACGAATGGCAGAGACAAATTAAGGTGAAGTTTGTGTTCTGTGCCACTTGAAATTGGTTTTGTCATGATCAGGTGAATGAAGGGTGGAGACAAATAATGGTGAAGTATGTGTTCTATGTGAATGGAAATTAATTTTTCCATAATCAGGACATTGAATGATGGAGACAAATTAAGGTTAAGTATGTATTTTGCGTCGCTTGAAGTAGACTTATTGTGGTGATCAGCCAAATGAATGGTGAAGAGAAATAAAGGTGAAGCATGCATGTCATCTGATTAGAAAATGACACTGTAGGAAAGTGTCCAATGAATGGAAGCTGATAAAATCAATATGAATCTTGAGTGTGGCTCATGAAAAGATTTTGCGTACGGGCATGATTTTCTTTGGCATAGCCAAATCAATTTTGAATTGCTCGTCAAGTAAATCCGATAACTTGTTTGATATTAAAGAAAACGACAAACTGTCTCAGACAAGAGTGTGCATTTTTTAGCCCTTAAAATCAACAGCATTGAGCTTTAGTTTTAGCGAGCTTTACGTTCGGACTCTAAATTTGATCGAGCTTAGTTTTCTGTTTCTTCATTTGACTCCATCTTCATTTGACTCCCAAGATATTATACATGGGAAGAAAAACTATTTTCCTAAAATACAGACTCGTAGTTCATCGCTCATAATGAAAAAGTAATACTCACGCACTGGCGACTTTAAACTCGTCCATACATAATAATAAATGAGCAATAACAGTATGCTGTTATAAAACTCTCCAAAATTATAACGGGGAAAATTTTAATCATTGATTAAAAATCGTACATTAAAACAATACATTCAAGATGATCATACTTATAATATTTATTGAATTAGATATC
Source organism: Morinoia aosen (assembly GCA_030386875.1). Classification (NCBI taxonomy): domain Eukaryota; kingdom Metazoa; phylum Arthropoda; class Malacostraca; order Amphipoda; family Talitridae; genus Morinoia; species Morinoia aosen. Next base: position 25,562,320 of record CM059558.1, read on the forward strand.
AAAATCTAAATTTCTGTTCTACATGTCGAGTTATGAACGCATATCTGAATCATACGGCTGGAGGTAGCAGAGGCACATTGAACTCTTCCTTTCCTCGATTTCGGTAAAGTTTTCCGTTGAGTTTCTTAACATTCTCTACAAATACGACGCATGTATATGAACCGTAGATTTTTTTCACCCATGTAACCAGTAGTCAAGGCTGTGAACAAAAATTATGGCCCTTAGCCATTAGTAAGTGTTCAAAATGACTCAGATTCGGTGAAAAAAAGTTTAATGTAGCAAGTAATTTCTTGTAAATGTTCTTATATGAAATGTATTCTTTGATACGTTGTTTTAACTGTTAAATAAATAATTTTTTTAAATACAGCTTTGCATTTTAGTAAAAGAAGGTTTTTTTGGCTTGCATTTCAGTGAAGTGTTGTGAATACAGCAGAATTTTGTTGCGGTTAACAATAGAGGAAAAGTTTTTGTTAAGATCTTTATTTTTATGCTAGAAATGGTAGCTACTTTTCGTAATTTTTGCTTCACAATTTTTGTGCCATTAAAAATCGAAGTTTTTCTCACTTTTTCTTTCATATTTTGCTACAATGGCAGTCGCACATGATCAAAATTCACCATACCTCATATAAGCCAACATCGCCGTTGTGTTGACGAAATGTTGACAGCGTTGCCATAATGTTGACAACATTGTCATAATGTTGAACGAATTCCAGCTACAATGACTTCTCGGCCTTTTCAAGACAGACAGATGGAAGACCTTGTCTTTCAACTCGAGCTAATGACAGTTCAGGATTAGAGTGTACCAAAGTCAAATGCAAAACTACACGAGAAGTAAACGCGGAAGAAGTTCAACTTACAATTTTTAGGTATAGCCAAACGGGATGCTATGTATTTGTTTGAATTTAGATGTTAACAACTAATACCAGAAATTCATTGAAATGAAATTTTAAAATCTTTTTATTCAACTTATGTGCAATAAAAACGTGCTTATTTCTGCAACGTGCTTAAAAGGTAAAAGAAACTCAATAAGAAAACTTTAGCACTGAGCCGTAGCGGTGCGATAACGATATGTGGGGAAACACTAGATATTTTTTTCAAATTTTCCAGAGTGAGACGGATATTTTTTTTGGAAAATCGCACATTTTCTCACATTATAACTGAAACTTTAATTTGAGCATAGCTATTTATTTTTGATGAATTTCAAAGCTGGCATAAGATTTTTGCCTCACTTGACTTTCAGAATTTGAAGCTCGTGTCACTGCGGTCATTTGTGGCCTACTATTATGTAAATTTAATGTTATCACTTGAATTTATTCAAAGTTTACGGTTCGATTGTGGCTGGCTCATAATTCACTCACGTTGGACTCCCATAACTAACTAACCTTTTACTCGCACTTTACTTTCATTTTACTCGCACTTTACTCTTATTTTATTTATATTTTACTCTCATTTTATTCTCATTTCACTCTCGTTTCATTCTCACTTTACTCTCGCTTTACTCTCGCTTTACTCTCGCTTTACTCTCGCTTTACTCTCGCTTTACTCTCGCTTTACTCTCGCTTTACTCTCGCTTTACTCTCGCTTTACTCTCGCTTTACTCTCGCTTTACTCTCGCTTTACTCTCGCTTTCCTCTCGCTTTACTCTCGCTTTACTCTCGCTTTACTCTCGCTTTACTCTCGCTTTACTCTCGCTTTACTCTCGCTTTACTCTCGCTCTACTCTCGCTCTACTCTCGCTCTACTCTCGCTCTACTCTCGCTCTACTCTCGCTCTACTCTCGCTCTACTCTCGCTCTACTCTCGCTCTACTCTCGCTCTACTCTCGCTCTACTCTCGCTCTACTCTCGCTCTACTCTCGCTCTACTCTCGCTCTACTCTCGCTCTACTCTCGCTCTACTCTCGCTCTACTCTCGCTCTACTCTCGCTCTACTCTCGCTCTACTCTCGCTCTACTCTCGCTCTACTCTCGCTCTACTCTCGCTCTACTCTCGCTCTACTCTCGCTCTACTCTCGCTCTACTCTCGCTCTACTCTCGCTCTACTCTCGCTCTACTCTCGCTCTACTCTCGCTCTACTCTCGCTCTACTCTCGCTCTACTCTCGCTCTACTCTCGCTCTACTCTCGCTCTACTCTCGCTCTACTCTCGCTCTACTCTCGCTCTACTCTCGCTCTACTCTCGCTCTACTCTCGCTCTACTCTCGCTCTACTCTCGCTCTACTCTCGCTCTACTCTCGCTCTACTCTCGCTCTACTCTCGCTCTACTCTCGCTCTACTCTCGCTCTACTCTCGCTCTACTCTCGCTCTACTCTCGCTCTACTCTCGCTCTACTCTCGCTCTACTCTCGCTCTACTCTCGCTCTACTCTCGCTTTACTCTCGCTTTACTCTCGCTCTACTCTCGCTTTACTCTCGCTTTACTCTCGCTTTACTCTCGCTTTACTCTCGCTTTACTCTCGCTTTACTCTCGCTTTACTCTCGCTTTACTCTCGCTTTACTCTCGCTTTACTCTCGCTTTACTCTCGCTTTACTCTCGCTTTACTCTCGCTTTACTCTCGCTTTACTCTCGCTTTACTCTCGCTTTACTCTCGCTTTACTCTCGCTTTACTCTCGCTTTACTCTCGCTTTACTCTCGCTTTACTCTCGCTTTACTCTCGCTTTACTCTCGCTTTACTCTCGCTTTACTCTCGCTTTACTCTCGCTTTACTCTCGCTTTACTCTCGCTTTACTCTCGCTTTACTCTCGCTTTACTCTCGCTTTACTCTCGCTTTACTCTCGCTTTACTCTCGCTTTACTCTCGCTTTACTCTCGCTTTACTCTCGCTTTACTCTCGCTTTACTCTCGCTTTACTCTCGCTTTACTCTCGCTTTACTCTCGCTTTACTCTCGCTTTACTCTCGCTTTACTCTCGCTTTACTCTCGCTTTACTCTCGCTTTACTCTCGCTTTACTCGCCAACATCTGTCTCACGAGCAGGTGACCCACCACGTGGCGGAGCAGCGGACGCGCTCCCTGACGCGTTCGTTCAGCGACAAGTTTGTGGACGGTCCCTTGCTGGGCGCGCCGCACGGACACCGACCTGCGCCGTCCTTCTGCACTCTTGACCGAGTAAAGCCGAGGCGCAGTGTTGCCGACAACAGCATAGGCAGACTCGCCAATAAAGTCATGAAAATGAAGGAAAACAGGAAAAAAGATGAAATGTACAAAGACAGTGATTGCCTGAACCAGTCGTCGGAGCATATCGTTTATCCACGCACGAAGTTATTCGAAAAACAGCGATCGCTATCGAAGCAGAACACTTACGTCCAGGATATCAACAGAAGAAATCGTCCCCTGCCTGACCCCACCACTAAGTCAAACAAGTTAAATATAAAATACAGTTTAAATTCCTTGAAGCGATCTAAGAAGATTAAAAATCGGCCACTCCCAACTCCTACTGAAATGGTTGTTGATGCTCCTGAAGATTGCCATTCAAATTCGAATGCATACAAGTTCATTAAGACGTCTAAAGATGGAATCGAATACTGTAGAGTATTGGATGAGTCCAGTCCGATGCCTGCACAATTCCCTCAAGAAAATTCCGAAGATGAAAAAGAAGAAGGAGGAGTTAGTGAAGGCACGGAGAATCTTTACTCTGAAATTGATGACTTCATAGCAAATGAAGGCACGGATCTAGACTTCAGTGACGATGAAAGAGATTCCGCATCGTACTCCAATGGCAATAGCAGCAATGAGAACTCTATAGACACCAAAATGTCCCGGGATGAGCAAATGTTCCTCAAATTCCGCGAAAGAGCATCTCGGAACTTGGAAGTGAAAGCAATGGTGCATTTGGAGTCTCACCTTTATCCTAGAAGTTGTGACGAATTGGGAAGTGATCACTATGCCACTTTAACTTTGAACGAAGACGATGACGGTGAGGACGATATAGAAGAGAATATTTTAAATGACGATGACGTTCCCCACCATTTCGACAGGAAAAGGTCCAAGAGATCCTTAAAATCGATATCCTTGCAAGAAAATTTTCGAGACAGCTTAGAAAATGTGGCAGTATTTGCAGACAATGACTTGAAAACATTTGTTGATAGACAAGGCACCATACGCGAAAAATACATCATGAGGCAAAGAAGACACAACATTTACGAAACTTTAGATGAAGTTCGCGAAACTGTGTCTCAGGATCTTGCTGCGAAAAATTTGACGAATGAAAAATGTGAAAATGCCAACAATGATGGAGAAAATGAAGTGCATCAAATCAAGCAGATTGAGAAGTCCGATCTCAGCGATTTGACCCTTCAATGCACAGTACAGGCGTGGCAACGAAAAAGTAACGAGTCTGACGAGAGACAATCATTGTCCTATAGTTCTTCTGTGACCCAGATTGAAGCGGTTTGTTCAGACGAACCGAGCAATGTTTGCGCTACAAAGGAGAGTGCTGATTTATCCACGACAACTTCTTACGACTCGATTACTAACAGGAAATCTAAGCCTGGACTGACTTCCGCATACAGCATTGCGGATTTATGCTCGGATGGTGACGATGAAGACAGTGGAATACTAGTTCGAGGTAACACAATTCTCATTAAAGTGTCAGACGACTCTCCCAAAGAAACATCGTTCGATACAGAAATTGAAAAATCCCCTGATTTAAAACCTAATTTGAAAAAGTGTTCTTCTGTCTCAAGTATTAACATTTTATTAGACGATAATGAAGATTACTTGGTTCTGTCTAATGGAAAAGAAGACGAGCACTCGCCTCGTTCGGGGACAGTCAATGAATCTTCAAGTTCTACTGAAAATTGCAACGAAATTTTGTACTGCAATGAAGCATGCGTGTCTATATCAATCATCGGAGGAGCCGAAACTATGACAACTGCCAAAATAAGCAACGACATTGTGAGCGAAATGTATGGACACCAAGCCGAAGACAATTATAAGTCCATCGGAATATTGTCGCCCAATAATGAGCTCTTGATCAACACTGCTGAAGTTCACTTCAATGACCAGCCATCTTCTGATTTGGATCGCAAGTCCTTGGATTCTGGAAATGCTTCTGATGAAGTCGAAGACCACGAAGATTCTTTTGACGCCGATTCTTTGGCAGAAGAGAGCATTGAACCTCACGCAGAGCAAAACACTTGTCAGGCTCCCGAGGAGGACAACATGGAAGAGTTAGAATCCGGGAACGGAGATGTGTTTGATACAATTGATGATGAAGAGGATGATGTTGAAGATTTTAATGAACTGTATGAGTACAGTTTTGCCCAAAGAGGAAGAGATTTGGAAGAGGATGAAGAGCAAATTCCAATCCTCTCAGGAAAATATGAAATTTCAGTTATGGAACCGATTATGGAAGAGGACTCGTACGAATCTGAGCTAGGCGAGAGTTTGCCGAACACACCAGGTAGGCATGTCTATCAAAATGCATCTGTTTCAGTGAGTGGAAACGCATGCGCTGCAGCTGGCTTGAAGTCGATCGTCGATGATTCTGAGAGCACTAAGTCCATTTCTGACTCATCAAAAGAAAATCAATATGAAAATATGAACTCACTGACATATTCGAAAACATTCACTTCTCAGCAAGTTGTCGAACTCAACACTGAATATAAAAAAATTAGTCGATCTTCTTTGAAATCAGTGGAGCCTTTGGACCTACAACATCCCTTCCTGGAGGCAGAAGCTATAGGACAAGAGACACATAGATCATGCATGACCATGCCACGGCATTTATCAAGAGGTAGGCATTTACAAATTCCAGAAAACGTAATAGAAGAATCCGCTACCCCACTTTATCAGAATGTGCAACGACCTGAAGATCCTCCAACATCCGTATATGAAAACGTCTCTCCCACGCCTTCAGCGCGGAGCCCAGTTGCGATCTACGCTAACACTAACTCGCCACTACCTGAGCACCGAACTGTGACCTCGTTTTCGTACATCTCTTTATCTCCACGCTCAATTCCGGACGATGAGGATGTAAAAAACAACTCCCACAACCAGACTCAAAAAGCTTCTGCTGAACTACCTCGAGAAAGTTTGAAGTCGTTCTACAATTCTCCCTTTATTGATAGTCCTCGGACTGACGATAGATGCTTGAGTCAGTGTACCGAGGCAGAAATCAAACTACAAATGTTGGAGACTAATGAAGATTCCGATGTGTGTTCAAAGCCAAGATTGACTGCCGAATTTGTTTCTTCGATCAGGAATGATATTTCTAGAGCGAACTCTCCTGACGGTAGTACGCCTGATTCATCAAATCCTCTTCTAGATTTTCGGAAAGTCTCATCTTTATCGTCGGATTCAGGTTGTTTGAGTGGAGATGATTCCGATTCACCGATGATTGAACGTCAGTCTAATCCCGAACAGTCGTATTAAGAACACAAATTTTTAATGTAGCATAAGAATCACCGTTTAAAACAGTTCTAAACATGTGGGTCAAACTGAAAAAACTTTGGATCAAAAATTTTCTTCTATCTTATAAGTATTTTACTTTTGGATAACGTACGAGTTTCAGGGAAAAAAACAAGATACTAAGGTCGTAATTTTTATTTTGAGTATGAACGTACCCTGCAGTTGTTGAATAGAGACTTTCTTATTTTCCATTTGGGATTGTTGTGGCTTTTAGTTTGAATTCATGACGGAAATATTGGGCGTAGGGTACAAAACGGTAGATTCACACCTCAAATATGATAACTTGTGTTACTCCAAGACTAAAGCTTAGCTCAGCCGTAATTCTTTTGCAATATGTCTCCTGCCCGAAAGATGTTTTAAAAAAACCTGACATATATTACCACGTTGGCTCCTACGGATTGAACTGGAGTTCAATATTTAACTCAAATTTAAAGTCAATTGTAGTGAAAAATTTTGAAAACCCCAAACGTTGACTAGATGGAGCCTTCATTTAGCCATGATTGAATATTTATGAAAGTAAAGCTTGGGGCCATTGGTCGGGCAGCAGCGTAATGTAAATTCTCTCCGTGTTCACCGACGGCGCGCGTCGCGGTCAAAGGGTTTAACGAAAGATGGCAATGAAGGTTTGTCTCCAACATTCAAATTATCGGTATTTCAGATTGTGAAGAAAATTTGATTCCATTCCTTACTTTGAGTCACAATGTTTGTGGCGTACTTTTGTACTACCGTCATAGTGAGCTTGTTTCGACTGTTTCCACGTGAAAACTTCATCTCGTTGAGCACTGTAAAATATCTCTGTTTCCTCTGGTTTTACGCATCACTATTGGCTCTGGTTTTAACACATCACTACCGTATCACTATTGGTTTTACGCAACACTATTGGTTTTTTTTTCTTAAACATAGGTTTTGTAAAACAGTTTATGATTTGCTTTAGGGACAGTCAACGTTTATGTGCGTTATCGTTTGTGTTTTTTATCTCTTTAACTTGCCAGCATAATGGCCGGCTCCTAAGTCATTGCTTATGTGAAAATACTACATATATGTAAATAATTATGCACAATTATGCAATGACCATGATGTTTTCCATACAGGCCGAGCATACTTGCGGGCGCTGATCGATGGTGTTTTCTATGACTTGTTGTGAAAAGACTTCTTTTCTGGAATATATTCAGAGCAGAGTACGAGACTTTTAGACCGTAATAAGTTTAGATTCTAGCGAGTTGTAAGTTCTTCACAGTCGTCAGGACTGCACTAATCACACCAAATATATAGAAGCATTGTTAATCTCTTGTGTAATTTGTAAGTGTTAATAAAAATGTATTAAGTTAGGTGCAACTACATACAACGAAATATTTACTATAAAATTTAAAACCTCGAGTAGATGTAACAGTCTTGTCAATAGAAATAATATTTTTCACTTCATAAAAGTAGGGTAATCTCTTCTTTAAAAGTGAAAACATTTTAAAAATGGAGCTGCTCTCTGAAACGAGTTGAGGTACTTTAATTTCACAAAAAATTGTAGTTCCTTACCTATTATCAATTTTTTTCGGTTGCCCATTATGATCGATGATACTTGTATTTTAGAGTTGCAGGAGCTGATTGTCTTTTTTTAGCTTCTGTCGCTTCATTGGGGCGGCTTTTGCAGACCTCCAGAAATGTGCGTTTAAGTAAGATTGCCTTATTCTTTTTAAACAAAAACTTTAAAATTTGTGTTTTGACATAAAATTATATCTCAAATATACGTAAATGTAAGCTAAACAATACAAAAAAAAATTAACATTTGGCTTGAATATCGTAAGACCATATTTTAATTCATTACTAACAGAAAAAAGTTACATTCTTCAAGGCAGCTCTGCAAAAGCTTATAATTCTTTGTAGCGTCTAATTCTTTGAGTATATAGGTTCGCGAGCACTAATTAATGACGTTGCGCTGTCAGAGAGAATTTCTTATGGGTGTAATAGGTGATTAGGAGGACGTTTATTACCTCACACACCTGGTGAAGGTGCCACGCGTGTCATCTCTGAACAAGTCTTCATACGTCATACTTTTTTTTGCTCATCCAAGAAATTCCTGAAGGACTATGTCGGGGTTTCAACTTATATCTATTATATATTCTTATTCAATATCAATGTACAACTTAACAAATATTTCCATCTACAGAAGCGTTGAATTCTGTGTTCGGTCTAATGTTACTGTATGATAAATAAGATTCGTTGAATGAATATCATATCAAAGATGTTTAATCCGAGAAAATTTTGGCAAATATTAACGTGGCGTACATTTGTTAACTTTCAGCTTTGTCTTCTATAAGTATGAGTTCTATACGTCAATATTTTATTACAACTATATTTATACCTCACGAAAGTTTTTCAGATTAACTTTAGACTTCTGCGAAGTCTTTCTTATGCAGCAATATACATCATGGAGGTCTTCAAGATGCTACACATGTATAATTTTTTGGTCAGATATAACCACCACAACATTACCACTCAGACCATTTGGAAATTGTATATTTGAGAACATATATAAGGACGAGGAAAATATAAATTGTTTCCTTTCAACCCCATGATGTATATTTTTTATTACTTTATCAGAGTAGGTTCAGACACTGCAGCCTGGTGCAGCATTTTAAAGCCAAGGAATGTCAAGCAGATTTGAGTTGTGATAGAAATTTCGTCGTAAAGAAAAGGGCGAAAACTGTTGTCTGCTTAGAAATTTAGCCCTTCAATGCTTCCCGGTTTTTTGAAAACGCAATCAATCGTGTTCAGCTTACTGTGAAACAGGTGCAAACGTTCGGTCCTGATCAGCTCTTGAACTTAATTCAATAACATCTTTTGCGATTCGAAGGCTACAATAAATTTTCAAGGTGAAATAAAAAGTGCTTACAACAATAACTGTTCACTTTATTTTGAGCGTTGAGATTCACTGCTATCCGACTCGTGACTGTAAGCGTATTCAAAATTTACATAAAAATGAACTATTCACATTCAAAATAGAATGAAATTGCACAATGGAATCCTCAATTTATTCTAAAAACACATTCAACGAATGACATATCGAGTCTTTAACTCAGCCCCCTAAGAAAAAGCCAGAACAAGCAAAACAATACTTACAAGATAGGATACATGTACATCCTACATAATGTAATTCTTCATGCATGATAGAGCGCAAGCTCGCAAGAAACAGTACACATGAGAAACCAATCCTCGGCCACAGAGTTTTCCTGAGCTAGAAGGTCGGTACGGCACTAAAATTCAGGTATGAGTTCATTTAAGTTCGGCAGCACGCGTCTATCGTGATACATACTCCCATAAATTTTATCACTCGATAATTACAACCCGTCGTCAACTACTAAACATTCCTTGAGTACGAAGTGGTGTGTGTCTCGAAAATGGAAGCATTCCGGTTGATCTATAATTGTTAGGTATACATATGGACAGATTTTAAAGCAACAATGTTCCATTCCTCGTTCACTGTAAACAAAGAGTTACTCGAGTCAGACAAAATTGTAAGTTCAGCCAATGTCATTGCACAATTGTCAACAGCAATTACTTCTGGTCATTGCTTTGAAACACTACAGGAAGTTTCCCGTGCTTACAACAGTTCCACATTTGTTCTATTGGAAAAATTTGGACTAAACGACAAAGAAATTTGACACCTAACAGTCAGAATCAGAAGTGACGTTCTCGCTCGGGAGAGCGCCCTGATTCGCCGACAAAATGATTTGAAGAGCCAATGAGAAGACAGTAGAAGGCAAGACCTAGATTCTATAGAGAACCCTTAAACGTCTTCCTTACGCTACGCGAACGAGCTATCATCAAATGATAATGAATGAAAAGTCTGAAGCAAGATCCCACTGAAAGAGCATCAAAATTGCAGGTTGCAAAGCATTATTATTATTTTTGGGTTTTCCTACCGTTTTCGATACTCAGATGAAATCAAAGCGTATTTTGGAAGCGATGCAGCATTCATGTTTTATAATGGGCGGGTTGCAAAGCAAATCGTCATTTGTTACGTAAATGAGCTAAGTGAACTCTTACATTATAAATTTTTAATTTCAAATACTGTTAACCACTTTCTACGTAAAATACATTTTGTATCCATAGATTAAACAGAATTTTTTAAAAGTGACTCACCGAGCTAATTGTAGAAATTTACACGATCTCAGGGCTTTGCACATCGTACCGAAAATGTTTATCTTAGGAAAGCCTTTGGCTGCTATGTCGTAACTCTGACTGATCAGATGGTGTGAATTTCGAATAAGATTGATACTGATGCAGAGCAGCTTGCGTTGCCCCAATTGGATCAGCACAGACAGTTCATTGCACCACAATTAATGCCACAAATTGTCAAGTTGAATTCCAAAAAATTGAAAAGGATTTAATAGAGCACCAAAACTGGTAGATTCGTTGAAATCCACTAGGCAAATTTATTCCCTAGAAGACCTATTTGCAATTTTTTACCTGTTAAATTATCGTAATTTCATGACAAAGTTCTAATAAAGCATTAATTTTTAGTGAACTGTTGAGCAAACGCAGTGCATTCTAGCTGTGCTAGACACCCAATAACAAGTAGCATAAAATGTACAAGCAAACTAGACAGAATAAAAGACTTCTTACTTACCGAAGCAGCCAAAACGCCGATTTTCCCACATTTTCTTCAGTAATACACGCAGGAACGTCTGTTCTGTATTCAGCAGACGTAACAAACTTCACTTATCTATCAGTTCGTATTTCAGCACTCATCTTCGTACTGCAGTCAAAATTAATTACTGGGAACACAAATATTGATTGAGGAAAATCTCTCAGCCTCTAAACGAGTTAAATCTCTCAGCCAAAAAACGATACTGAACATATTTAACTTCATTTTAACGATGATAGTCGGTTGAAGTCCAATGGAAGCTCGTCTAATGGAGATCTATAAAGCGATTCATTTGAGAGACGAGAGCAAATTCACTTTGCAAGCCAGCGTCAGAGCTTCGAAGAGAACACCATAAATCGAAACTCATTCGAAGGCTTGCTTGCTGCATAATATCTACTTGTGGTGGCCTCCCCTTATGTGTCCCAATTCAAATTTCATCCCTTAATTAACACAGAGAGAGGGTTTTACTTTTTTTGTGTCATCAACTTCCGGACAATTGAGCAGCAATTAATTTTATCATTAAAACGTGATAGTGTTACGATAACGTATGTTAGAGGTGTCATTAAGACACCCGCGAAAGAAATTAGATGAATGTTGTTCACTGAAGCATAGCTTGTAACTGAAATTCACAAAGCTTACGACGTATGAAACTTACTTAGGAAATATATGGCAATTAAATAAATTATTTACAAAAATCACACTGGAACTTGAGCTAATGCAAACAGTTCCATTCCATGAAAACTGTGCACTGCAGTTAATTTTGCTGAAATTCATTCCAAATCCAAAAGTGCAAACCCCAAACTCGCATTGAATTCACCAGGTCAATTTTGTAAACGCTGCTATGAAAAGCTCCTGCAATAATTTGTGTTTTCATGTCTAAAATTTATTGGCGTTAAAAGAAAAACAACGTGTGCTGTTGTTAAGTGTGCTGTTGCATCTTATTTCTCAAATCAAACTTCAAGTCTGAAACCTGGTGTTAAACCCAATTTTTCGTCACTGAAATAAGAGTTGTGCAGCGCCGATTACTACTACGGCAGCGCAGATCAGCATTGCGACGCTGTGGGGCTGCGCGGTCGGTACGCGTGCTTGGCTGAAGCGGCGAAGTGGCGCCGTGGAACGATGTCACCGGCGGAGAAACCTGCGAGCCGAGTGTAGGACTGCCCTACGTCCTGCCTGAGCAAAGTAAAGCTGTAGTGGTTGTCTTCCGAAGAGCTCGTGCCACCAGTGCCAAAGGACCAGTTGTGACTGGAAGATAGACGATCGCTGCGCCCTGTGCGATTCACGCGATGGTTGTAAGAAGAGGTGCTAGAATCTTGGTCTGATGATGAAGATAAGACAGTTGTAGAGTATATGTTATCGCAAATTTCAGCGTACTGGCACTCATCTTCGTCTTCTTCGATGATTTTGGGGCGCTGCAATCGAGAAACGTCATCCAGGACAGTGGAGTAATCTTGATTATCAACACTCTGACGCAAACGGTAGCTTAAAGAATGTTCTGGCACTGGAGGAGGAATATCTTCCGATTCTTTTTTCTTCTCCTGATACTTCGTATTCCGAACGTTTTGAAAAATGTACGTGTTCTGCTTGGAAACTTTCCTTGGCTCCTTCCCTTCACTCTTATTAACTTTAGAAAATTTCTCCAAGACAGACTCCTGAACGTTGGATTTTTCTCTCAAAATGTCGAACGATGTCGCGTCGGGTCCGTTGCGAATGGTCAACCGATCTCGACTTTTTTCTCTGATCCGTAGCCTCAACTTGCTGTCTTTACTTTTGTCTCGCGTCCTCTCATCGCGACTTTTGTCCCTCGCTCTACTTTTATCTCTAGAGACCCTCTCGACGTTCTGGTCGTCACTCCTGCGTGACTCGCGACTTCGGTCCTGCGCCTTCAATTCTCGGACGCCTCTGACGTGGCGAAGCCTGCGGCCAGCGTCCGGCTCGGCTGAACCGACGAGGCCGGTCGAAGATGCCGTGTCTGACAACGTCGCTGACGGTGAAGATCGGGTCGGACACACAGGCCGAGTGTCCGTCACGTGATGAGTGATCTGAAAAACAACAAACACCTTTCAAACGAGGCTTCAAACTAGCGTTCTTTAGCTTTAAAGCGACTGAGAGATCAAACAAAGTTTGAACACCAATGGTTGTGTCCCATGACTGTGAGCACATTTCGAGAAAAAATTTTGCTCGATTATGAATTCACTTCATTAATTACCGCAAGTAAGAAAGGAAACAGAATTTTCGTTTTCATGCTAAACAAAACTAAATTCAATTTGCACCTAATATAAATTTGGAGAAAACGTTAGAGTGAAGAGAAGCATCGTAGTCAAAGCAGCCGGATCGCAAATACAGCGATTTCACTGTTACAGAAAATTCGCATTGATCAAAACCCAGATTTGCCAACCATTTAAGCAGTCATGGTGAAGAGCTTGAAGCTTAAGATCTTTCAAGTGGATTTGGCTAGGTGACCTGCAGGTATTAAAATGTTTTCAGCTCCAATTGTCCGCAAAATTTGAGAAAAATAAATACGTTTTGAGATTTTACGGAAGCACGAAGTATAGTCCAGTCGACTTAGAAGTAGTAACGCTGACAATTGTTCACAACATTGACTTTAAATGTTCTGATAATCCGACACCTGATGTGTCTGGTAGCACTCAGTTGAAAATGACGGTTATATTTTCCATGCCATTCTGTGAAACACTATTGTGCAAAAAAAAAACAAATCTCAAGATCTTCGTAATACGGTAACTCTGAATGAGAAGGGTGCAAATTACGAAAATTAAAACCTTAGCTGCTAAAACCAAAGGTGCTGTGACAATGACAGCAACTCTGCCGTTCTGGTAAGGTGGAGAAAACAAAGTGAAGGTGTGCAATCTTCTTCCTCCTAACATCACGAAAGTGAATGAATTTCTCAGCTTCGGCTGAACAAACAAAAAATGTAAAACATTCTGCTCATAATCTGCAAAAGCGAGTCCAAGATTCTCTTCATGCGAATTCTATGATTTTTATTTTCTCTGTAAGGCTCATAATTAGTTAATTTAGCGCTGAGTGACCACAAAAAGTTTAAAGTATTTTTACAATTTATATTCAGCTTACACCGTAAGCTCTGCTACAATTTGCCAGGTTATCAAAAAATAAAAAGGAACTTTAAGGAAACAATATGATACATGAACAAAAAAAATATTCCATACGGTTTCAGAATCATTTAAGTAATGAAATGATAGCATTTTACATTCATAGAGAGAATACTTTTTGTATAATAAAAGCGTTATAGAAAAAGCGGAAGAAATGACAAAGATTTGAAAGCAAAGAAGGCATAAAACAGAAAGAAGCAAAATGTGCATGAGACCTGAGAGCCCAGAAAACTAATCTATATATAATTGAAATAATCTTAAGGTATTTCCTCTAAGGGCACTAGCATAGCATAGGATAGGAAAACCGAATGAAACTAACTGATGACTTGGAGAAATAGCTTCACCTTCAAACGCTGCAACGTTACCGATCCTATTTAATAATAAGAATGATTTTGATTTGAGGCTTCAATTTTAAATAACGTTCAGTCAAACGATGAATTATGCTCTTATATAAATGAGAAACAACCTTGGGAAATATAAGCTCGAGAAAACTCGGTTTCCGATAAGAATATCGGTCGGATTAATCACCAAATACAGAGGACAGAATTCAATGCCAATCCACCATGTGACATGTGTGGGTAATACCTACTTTGGACACTGACATAAAAACATAAGTTATGTACTTCATTGCTCTTATTGAAATTAAGAACGAGTCATATTATATTAAAAAATAAAAATGAGCCAAATCGGAATTTCAGTCTGTAAAACTGCTAACCTTGATTTGCCTCTGCCACGCTTCAGCCTCGTCTTCACAGTAAGACTTTGTCTTCAGGTAGAGGGGCGTTTTGGGGAAGACAGGATCCTTGATCGGGGTGAGGATGAAATTAGAGTCCAGGTCCATCTCGACGAAGGTGGCGTTCGTGTCGGGCGTCATCGTGCACGCAAGCAACACGTGCTCCTGCTGTGCGCTTTCTAGCTTCAGCAAACCTGCATGACAAAAAAAAATCCTAAATACTAGTTATTGAACTGTGAAACAGAGCTCCGTATGACCACTCTGAGGAGCTCGTTGGAATTAGCGGAGGGGAATTTATAGGTACTGAAAATTCAACTCTGTATCATTTCAAACGAATAGCTCTGTTCATAAAATGCAAAATGCATTTGTTCCTAGCTTGTCAGAGAGCACTCATAACTGAGGCAAACTAGTACTGAAAATCAGTCAATTGGTCCGTATATGAAAATAAAAGATCAAAAATGAAGTCAAATCATATGAGGTCTCTCACAAGTCAAATTTTTAATATTTGGCTACAGAGCCTAGGCGATTCATATTGAGGAAGTCAGAGTTTAAAATGAAAATTTTCATTCAACTGAATACGAGATGAGGCACAATTAGAAGATGAAAAAAGTATATCACGTAATAATATGAATAGAAAAATAAACGCGTGGCTAAATTAGAGCGGATGTTAATGTACCAGAGCTGAGCGGCTTCCAAGAACTGAAGATATGATAAAATGGCCTGACATTCATGAATAGATTTCCAGAATAGAGGAACATTCTATCACTCTGAGGAGCACGTTGAAATTAGCGTAGGGTACTCGATAAGTACTGCAAATTTAACTTTGTACTGTTTCATTTGAATTACTCTGTTGAGGAAAATAATATTTAATCACAAAAAGTCTTAAATTTTAGGTTTATGACAAAACGGATATATTTTTAGGTTGACGTTATAAAATATGTGAAATTGAATAAAATTCATCACAAAAACGAGGCCCACTGATTTTCGAAATAGCTATGCTTCGAAGTACGGCATGACGTCGACCAGGAGACTTCAATGCAGCTACGGTACTGATCCTATTTAAAAATAGCAAGATTCTCGAACTGTAGTATTAGTTCGAAATGTTACACAGCGTAACTATGAATACTGCCAAAGACTGAATGAGAAAACCTTGTAAAATCTTAATTCACCAACTCGTATAAGGTGTGAAAAGTGGGTAAAAGAGAATTTCCTTTCTAAAGTGGGCACTAATAGGTAAAGAAAATTGATATTGAGAAATCGTAAATTTTTGAGATTGATGTATCGAAATGTAAATTTTCAATAACTATCATTATCACCACATAAACTAAGTACACAAAATTCAACATTAAAGTGCTGAGTGACTATTGCCTATATATTGCAAGCCGAGAATTGGTAGAGCCCCAAGACGATTTATGTAGAAATTCAAATTTCCATGGAATACAGCCAACGTGTTAAATTCGTCGTTTCTGAACAGTGCCTTCAAAAATAGTCTGATGGAAAAACAGCGCTCGCTCGTAAAAAACACCGGCACATATAATTGCAAGGCTTAGAACAGAATTAATAAAAGCTGCATGGAGTATCTTCAGAATAATAAGGTTCAAAAAACACAAAGCCTCACTCGTGATGCATTTGGGCACTTGGGAAACTTTCAAATTACGCACAATGGACGCTGGACCACACAAGTTTTCCCTTAGAATCAATAGAGACTACGTGTAATAAATCCACCACAGGAAAATCAGCTAACACAAACCTTTACCAAGGAAGCAGCAAATCCCTTATTTTAATTCCTATAATCACACGGCAAGCAAAGTGAAACGGCAAGTACGGAAGTTCTAGAACACGAACCAATCGAGGTTCCGTGGAGTAATGTCCCCACAGGAAACGCAACAAGCATAAGACCTCACCCGTGAAGCAGTTGGGCACTTTGGCCATGTAGCCGCACACGAGCCGGACGGTGAGCGGCAGCTGGAAGCCCTCGATGAGTTGGGACATCAAGTACACCTGCGCAGGCGTCAACTGTTAGACAATTTTTACTCTCGAAGGGAGCTAATTCCGACCAGAATATCAGAAGAAAAGCCAATTACACTATATCTTATCAAGTAGGATACCAACCTCATTAAAAATTTAATTTCTTCGAGTCGGATCCTTGAAAAATTAATTGGGAAGAAAATAATTCCACGCACCTAAAACTAATAACAATCGTCACAGTAAAAAAAATGTACTTGAAAAATTTAATTTCAAAATCGTCCATTTGACTAGAAATGTACATAGAAATGTATACTACTGGGAAGATGTGACGTAGAATAAGAGAAGCGATAATGAATACAATGTTTTAATCAATTTTGGATCAGTCTGCTCACAACTTTCGTTGAGTTTGGATCCCAATTGGGCATTACCAAGATCTAAGGGGCTTGCACTTAGTGTTATCAATTGTTTTATTCCAAGAAATAAATTTGGAATTGATTATGTTGGATAAGTTAGCTTCAGGTTTCTTAGTCATAAAAAAAGCTCCCAAAGGAGGAAGTATGAAGGCACCATTTAGCATGGATTTAGTGAACAAGGCACTAGTGCGCTAGTACGCCCCGCGCATAGAAACTGCAAGATTGAAAAAAGTTCATGAAACAAGATACAAGATGAATAACATGAAGGTAATAGGCGCTGAAAAAACTTCAGTGAACAGAAAATGATGGCTCGTAACTAAACAAGAACAACTGTTGTGTTTGAACAAAAGAAAGGACAGCCTAGGCTTCAGCTAGGAACCTCAAATCTTCCTCCCGAGAGCGCTAATTCCTAAAGACACAATAGTTGTATCCTCCTGAGAGGGATGTATTTGGAAATGAGGCATGCCAATCGTTCAAAAGGAGACTATATTATTTACCTTGTAAATCATTCAAGGGGAGACGGCTTTTATTGAAGTTAGAACAGTAATCATTGAAAGCGAGTCCCCAATCGGTAATGCCGAGCTTGAACTTACCAAAAAAAAAAAAAACGCACACCCTCACCTGGTCCAGGGACTGCAAAGCCGGATTTCGGTCAGCAGTCGCGTAGAATTTGCCACGCGCAGACAGCGGCACGAACACCACCTGGAAGAAAAAGATAGTAGTAGATTTCCAGTTCACTATAGGCATCCACTCCTGAGACACGATTTCAAATTCAATATGTTTAAAAATCTCATCCATGCACTGTTTATAATATGATTTTGGCAGTCAGGATGTGTGATCAGGTAGTGGATTAAAATATTATTATTATATAAAAAAGTTTCAGCCTCCCTTAACCACGGCAAAGATGTTCTAAGAGGGGAAGGAGGAAGGCACCATTTAGTATGGAGTTGAGGGAACGCGGAATCTATGCACAAGGTGCACAAAAACAGTAAGCTAAGAAAGAAGTTCATGAAACAAGAAAAAGTTGAAGAAGAAAGTAGTAGGTGCTGAAAAACAGGACAGCAGTGAACCAAAAAAAGATGCTCCATAACAAAACAAAACCCTATTCTATTTCAAAAAAAGAAGCACACCTAACCTTTAGCTCGGGCCCTCACATAGTCCCCATGGGAGCGCTAATTCCCATAGATACAATAGTTGTATCCCTCTGAGGGGAGGAAATTAAAAACATCAAGTTCTGTGTCATATACTGAGTAAACAATACTCTAACGTGAGCTCCGTGAACGGGTTAAGCTTATTGATTACTCTCATGAGGTCCCATAGCTTCCAGTAGTATTACGTTGGCAGTGGAATAAGGCAAAAATAGAAACGGTTGTAGGCATACTGAGGAAAAAACAACTAAATATATTAGAAAAAAGCAACTTTATTTATCAGAAAGTAAGCCGTTTCACCGTTTAAATACTCACCGTGATGACGTATCATTAATCTGCATAAATCAGTTAATTGCTTACCGTGATGGCACGTCACAAATCTTCATAAATCAACGTCATAGAAGAGTAAACAGTAACAGTTTCAACTTGAAAAATTATGGAATTCACAAAGTCCTAGTTTTTAGTGCCGTTTCCAATCTAGAAAGCCTCAAGCTATCAACAACGACAACATCGAATTAAGCGTTAATTCGATTCAAATTTTCTTCCGACCAATGTGCAAGATGCCCCATGTATGTACAATATTGTACATAGATTAGAAGATATAAAAAATCAAATTGACTGAAATTGTTCACTGTAGATAAAACTACATACTGCCGCCTAATAAAAAATTAGGATAGGTTTTCAGTAAAATTTACAACCGACACTTGCAACAGTCACGAGTCCGTCTGTCAGTGAGCTCTTGAGATTCAGAAATATTCAAACTGACAATGCCTGGAGAATCATTTTAATTTCATACGCCATTTAGTTTTATACATCATAAATCCAACCCACATTTGAAGACCTTAACACATTGCTTGCGGTACGAGCCATCGATGCGTTGTGCTCAAGTTCTTCCTACGGCGAAACGACCCATCGACGGGCCATTTAAAAAATTTCGGTAATATTTTAAAATTAATGGTATTTAATGAACTCGGTTAACGATATTATACTTGATATTTAAATTTATATTAATGTCATATACTTGATATTTATAAAACTGTTTGCAACTTTTAACTTCAAATTCAAGTTGAATATTGAACTTCAGTTTAACCCATCGCAGTCAACGAGTTAATTTCACAAGCCATTTAGTTTATCACGAATCCCACCCACATTTGGAGAACTCAAAAGTCGAGCAAAATAGCACGGTCAACTTGTTAATTCCCTGTTATTTTATTTCGTATATCACAAGTCCCACCCCCATTTGGAGACCTTAAAAGTCGAGCAGCACTCGTAGGACAAGCTCACCTGTCCCCGGTGGTCGAGACACTGCGCGAACCTGTCCCCCGAGCCCTGCGTGTGGTGGTGCCCTTCCCTCTTGGTGTCCTCGAACAGCCCGAGCAGCTTCAGCACGTGGCCCGCCGCCACCACGCTGCGCCGGTACCGAGGGTTCCCTGAACCTGTTCGAAAACGTTTCTTTAGCGCGTTTACCGCCATGTGAGCCGCCGGTGGTACACGAATGGAATAAAGCTGCTGACCGACGCGTAGTCCCGAGCTCAATTTTTATAACACTTAATCAAAGCTAAATGAAGGCATGATCCATTGAATGATTTTTTTTAAAGTGTGCACTACAATTTACTGTAAATTTGATCTGAATATTGAACTTTAATTTAACTCATGGTAGTTGACGTGTTATATTAGGTTATAATTTAGTTCAAGCCTCCCTAACCACAACGTAGGAGTTCCAAAGAGAGAAAGAATGAAGGCACCCTTTGGTGTGGAGTTTAAGAAACTCGGAATCTATGCACAAGGTGTTTCCACACAAGATCCCCTCCGCACAGAAACAGGAAGTTTGGAATGAAGTTAATGAAATAAGATGAAAGCTGAAGAAGAAATAATAGCTGCTGAAAAACAAAACAGCAGCGAACTGAAAAAGACGGTTTTACGAAACAAAAAGAAACCTATTCTATTTCAATAAAAAGAAGGCCTACCTAACTCGGGACCTTACATTTTTCCTGGTAAATAGGGTTTTAAACAGTCGAATTATTTACTTGGACTAACCTGTCACAAATAAAGATGTACATTGGGTGTAACAATGGGACTTTAAAGATGTTATTGACAAGTTTTTATATTTAAGTTTCTGGGGTATGTAGGGTTTTAAATAATCTACATTTCCTAATATTCTAGAACGTCTCTTAAAAACTCAATTTTGAATTATACAAAATGCTATTTTAAATCCTTTATAATATACTTATAGTGTTTAAACGTCTCCTATAAACTGGATTATATACCTTAATTGCATCAAAATTGCAGCTTCAGGTTTCGCCAAAGAAAAAAAATACAATCAAAATAGAAAGCCAATTGAGTGAGAAAACATTAAAAACATGAGTTTTAGTATAAGTAACTCTTTTGATAAGTCTGCCATCACCGCAAAAGTAAAGATATAGTGTTGAAAAATCTTGAGTAAAACGACATTTACTTAAGGCCCTCAACAGCGAAAAAGTATGGTAAAATGTAGCAGATCCAGAAGTAGCGCAGATTATAAAAAGGCACGAAGGTACACTTTATAATATTTATCATTTCTGATACTAATTGTGTAATCCGAATGCGAACTGTGTTACTCAAAAAAAGGTTTTAAGAAGATAGGGCTTGTGATGAACGTGTTGAGGGCAAACCGGCATTTTAAAAGCAATATTAAACAAAAACGTGTATCTCACGAAAATTGAGCGACCCAAAATTTGATGCTGATATCAGTTAAGTAATTACAATTTGTCGTTGGAAGGATATAACTCTGCAGCCCCTAGCGCTATTTTCTTTGGAGTATTGTTTTTGGCTAAATTTACCAGACTTTTTCGCTGGCGAGGGTCTTAAAACAGAGTTGCTGAACTGCAGACGAACATCACAATTGGACAGAATTAAACTGGTTCATATATCCGAAATTAGACGATTCATCTTACCCAATTTATTTAGGTTAGCTTTTAAAAATCATTCATAAATGTTACTTTAATTCACATAGGACAACACACGCCTACGGATGACCCAAATGTGACTGTGAATAAGCACTCCATTCGTTTTGTGAGTACACATTATCTTCATTTGTGTTCTAAAAAATACCTCCAATCCATCATTCACAAAAAGCACATCATACACATGTCAGAGGTAATTTCCATTCAGACCCCTCATAAAATGTAACCATTAACTCCTGAGGTTAATATACAACGTACTTTTGATCATGCGATGCAAGGCTCTACCGCCAAGAGACGGATTATGGTGCCCGAATGTGATTTACCATCTTGACACACTAACTTAACCTTTCAACATGCGCGTTTTGTACTCATATTAGCGTTATCACAACCACCATCAATAAACTGGCACAAGCATCATGTAGTCACTGACATCACAACGTGGAAGTGACTGCCACTCGGCAACGAACATCGAAGGACACATTAGGGCATAAAGTTTACTAGGGATAAAATATATTAGAGCTGTTTATGGCCACTGACGGGAGTTGTCAGGCATTCTGACGTAGGACGGAATCTCGTGGCGCGTGAGGAAGAAGGTAAGGTTCTTCTCGGCGACCTCAGCCATGCTCGTCAGGCATGTCGCGCCCTTGCAGCGTCCCGACACCACGCTGAACCATCCTGCTCGGCAATGTCGGGTTAAAGTTAGAACACGTAAGGTTGAAGTCAACACGAGAGGTTTCGGCTCAAAAACGTGAGGTTCAAAAATGAAATGAAAATACGACATTTGAGCTCGTACACGTGGGGTTTGGGTACGAATACGTGAGGTTTAGCGACGAACATGAGAAGTTAACGTACCAATTAATGTTATTTTTAACTAATTGAAATCAAGTATTAACTCTACTAGTAATGAATACTATTTTTAAATGTAATATTTTCATTAATAACGCATTAACATCTTGTATAGGCATGAATACGTTAGAAAAAGAACGAAGGCAAGGCATTGACACCAATACCCTGAAGGTTTGAATAAAAGCACGTGATGCTTAGATACAAGCACAAGAGGTTAAAATACAAGCACGAGAGGCTTAGAGACAAGCACGAGAGGCTAAGAGACAAGCACGAGAGGCTTAGAGACAAGCACGAGAGGCTTAGAGACAAGCACGAGAGGCTAAGAGACAAGCACGAGAGGCTTAGAGACAAGCACGAGAGGCTTAGAGACAAGCACGAGAGGCTTAGAGACAAGCACGAGAAGCTAAGAGACAAGCACGAGAGGCTTAGAGACAAGCACGAGAGGCTTAGAGACAAGCACGAGAGGCTTAGAGACAAGCACGAGAGGCTAAGAGACAAGCACGAGAGGCTTAGAGACAAGCACGAGAGGCTTAGAGACAAGCACGAGAGGCTTAGAGACAAGCACGAGAGGCTTAGAGACAAGCACGAGAAGCTAAGAGACAAGCACGAGAGGCTTAGAGACAAGCACGAGAGGCTTAGAGACAAGCACGAGAGGCTTAGAGACAAGCACGAGAGGCTTAGAGACAAGCACGAGAGGCTTAGAGACAAGCACGAGAGGCTTGGAGACAAGCACGAGAGGCTTGGAGACAAGCACGAGAGGCTTAGAGACGAGCACGAGAGGCTTAGAGACAAGCACGAGAGGCTTAGAGACGAGCACGAGAGGCTTAGAGACGAGCACGAGAGGCTTAGAGACGAGCACGAGAGGCTTAGAGACGAGCACGAGAGGCTTAGAGACGAGCACGAGAGGCTTAGAGACAAGCACCTGAGATCGTGCAGTACTTACGTTTACACTTTCCTTTTCAATATCCTTAGAAAAAGAATAATGGTTTTAATAATGATCATTTCTGTAATGGAGAGTGAAGAAGGAAGCAGAAATGGCGATTCAAGTAAGGGTATTAGTAATCTAAGTGCTTAGTAGAGTGACAGTGATCGTTTCGTTAGAGTGCGCTATAAAGCTTACAAGCTGTATAGCGCACTCTAAAAAGCGATCCGCAACATACAATAACATAAACTTGGGACTCACATTCTGCTGTTACGCATGGAGATACAGAAGAACAGAGAATACTGAAGCAAGTGATCGATATAAAAGGCTTCAGGTAATAAAAGCTTCAGTCAGTATTCAAAATACTGAGGAAACTGCTACACAAACTGTTTCAAATCTAGGAGATATTGCAGACTACACACCTAACTTTACAGACCAGAATACCGCGTTGTCATTCAGGTACTGCAATTTATCTCCGTTTCACGGTTTGAGAGAGCACGCGAATCTCTCATACCCTCCGCATACAAGGATGAAGTTAGAGGTTACCGCACAGAAACACGGGAGACGGTCGTGTTGTTGTACCTGTGTAGCAATCCGGTATCACAAGGGTAGGCCCCGCGGCAATGATGGCTCCGGACGAATTCGTCTTCAGCGAAACAGCCCGTACCTGCAAAAAGAAAAAAAACGAGGATGCACCGTAAACACATTTTGCTTGAAAATGTTCATTTTGCTCAACAGTATTTGCCAATGATGATGCACCGTAAGCACATTTTACTTGAAAATGTTCATTTTGCTCAACAGTATTTGCCAATGATGATGCACCGTGAGCACATTTCGCTTAAAAATATTTGCCTCAGCCTCAACATAACCGATTTCGTCAGGACCATGATTGTCATTATTGGTACGTGGAAAACCAGTTTCTGCGAAGTCGAAGTGAATCACCATAGAAATGATTTTTTCACTGCTACAGAAAGTAGTGTAGTTAGTTTGTTCTGTTTAGCAACAACTAAATTTTTGCTGTTTTTTTCAGGCTGATATTCCGAGAAACTTCACAGCATCCTACAAAAAAATGAGTCATTCCCATTATCGTGTTTCTTTTCAAACATTAGAAACTACAAAATGACGAAACAGGGGCTGCAGTCACTCGATCATAAGAAGCGACATTTTTCTAATGAATCTCGACTAGGTAAGCCACTGCAACGAACAAAGGTAAGTTTCTTTTTTCCAAAGCATATTCACCATTGTATTTACCAAACTGTCAATGGGTGTTCATAACAACGAAGAAAACAGCTTAGTCCATATGTGGCACAACTTTATTTTTACGTTCATTAAGTACTGCGATTGCATCTTTCTGAATTTTTACAACCCATAATAAACTAAAATGCAAAACTTGATCCTTGCCTACTCGTAACGAAGTTTAAGCTCGCCAAAATTACAGGGCTGTAAATCATAAAGTTAGAGTGGCAGAATTATGCCTCATGTTGCATATAGTTATATGTGTGTAGCGAATGCAGAAATTATATATGTTCATTATGCACGGAAGTCAACATATCACTGTGCAGGCAATGAACCAAAATAATTTCAGATAAAAAGAGAACAAATCATCAAATAAAAAAGACAAACATCTTTAATAGTCTCCTGAAAACAAGAAACAAATAATAAATGAAACAAAATTTTCCCAGTGCTGGCTGACTATTCACTAGTCTAGAGTGATTTAACTCGGAACTCACACACTCAAGGGTGCCATGAAAGTTATTCAACACTAACGATGACATTTTGACGTCAAAGATTTTTCACTGCCGAGAACAAACGAACCGTACGACTTGAGTTTTAAGCAGAGCCATATTGAAGACATAAACGACTGCGACTTACTTTGGTGTTGTAGGAGGTTTTGTAAAGCAGCAAAGGGGTGCGTGGATCGAGCCCAGGGGGCGGTGGCGCTGGAGTGTGCAAGTAAGCCGCTGTTGGCAATGTTTGTTGTTCCAGCAGCTTCCTAGGAGTGCAGGCCGCGGCGCCGGGCGGGAGGTTGCGACTCGAGGAGTTTCGTCGCATCATCTGAGGAGACGACGACGACTGGCGCACGGCGAGCAGTTGGGGAGATGACGACGAAGCGCGGAGGTTTTTGTGCAGTTGGGGAAAAGGGTTGAAGTGTTGGGGAAAGGGGTTGTTGAAAGGGGATGGTTGGGGGCACCGGGCGTGGGGAGGCGCCTGGTGCCCCGTGGGGAGAGAGGGAGGCACTGTGGGGATTTCAGTGCCTCTCAGGGGAAGATTTTCCTCGGTCTTTAGGTGTTTATATACAAAAATATTTGTTCTCCGCGCTATTTCCGAGTGAAAATGGACGATTGAAAGAAATGCACTTAGGCAATAAGAGCTAAAGCGAAAGCGAAAGCGATGGGTGTCGTAAGTTCTAAAGAGACTTGATTTACGGAATGGTATTGACAAAAAGAATTAATTATTGCAGGTATCTTTGTACCAGCGTAAAAATTAGCTTACTCTGTTCTGAGTGTTAGTGTTAGATTCAACAGTGGGATTTCAACTAAATTTACTGGAGAGATCAACTCTGTGAGATTAGACCGAGTTTACTGTTAGCGGAGCATAAATTAAAGGTTCAGGCTCTCTGTAGATAAATGTACGCGGAAACGATCATCGGTGTTGACTAAAGAAATTTGAGCTGATCGACAGTTCCTTGCAGCCTCAGAGCAAGTGGGGCTGAAGTCCAAAAAGCTTCAGACGAGTCTTCATTTGGCAGCCGTTTCCTGAAATGAAATTAAGAAATATTAGGAAAATTGTGATTTTATCAAAAAGTATTTGAAAAACTCAATTACATTCATAAATATTTGTCATTCACGCACATTATGACTTAATAAACTTCACAACGTAAAAGGCATGTAGTTGCATCGTGATCGAAATCGAACGTGCCCATAAATTGTCACGCTATTAAGAATTGTTCGCAGCTCTCATACAGGCAGCAACTTATGCTGCTTAACAGTGTGCATTTTTTTGCGAATTTTCAAACTTTGAAAATAAGATATGAATTTCGAGACGAGAAAATCATCACACGCGTGACCTTTGACGTATGAGTTACATGTGATAATTTAAAACAGTCCACTTCAAGTTTTCTTTTCGCTTAACTCAACAACGCAGAAAATTACAACAAAAGCTAAATGGGTGGCAGCAATCCAACACCTTCGTTTACAAGTAAATTTAAGGTGAATATTTCTTGTTCTAGATAGTAAATGAGGTTTCAATCTTTTTACCAAATTTCAAAAGAATTCCAAATCTTACTATCACATGTGCAGATAATATCAAAAAGTCAAACCAACGCAGAGATCTGCAGCCACAAAAAATGTCACCTCACATCAGCGTCGAAAAGAAAAGTAGTTTAATTTACAAAAAAGATAATACAGAAAAAATCACTGTTTTTTGCACAAAACGCGTCACATGCTCCAAACTGCGATCACTCTGGCGGCTACTCAAAACGAACTTGCAACTCAAGCAAACATCATGCTGTCGATCTCGAGTCTGACACAATTAATCTTCTCACGCGAAGTGACTATTGCGAACCTCAACTCACTGGGCTAGAAATTAGTTCGTTCAACTACATGAATATTTAATTCATGTTTTGAAGTGTGCGATATCTCATTCGAACCTCAACTTACACAGAAATTATACCTAATTGATATACTTCTAACCACAGTTGATTCAAAAACCAGGAACATCTAAGACATATTTGCATTCGTATAAGTTGAAGTCTGCAAACATTGGAAATTTGAGGATCGGCTGATCACGTGATTTGATTGATTTTTATAATGTTTTTTTTGAGAAACTTTGCTGAATATCGAGTTTTTGGAAAACTTTTTTCTGTCCAGATACTTACCAGCAACTGTGAAAATTTTTTCTTATTTTCAGCCGATGTGACGTTCCTTTCAAGATTAGTTTTAAATTATTTCAGAGCAACAAAAACACGTGCGCATAGCAATGTAAATCTGAAATTAGGACGAATGAACAAGATAAGCTTTTACAAGTCATCGTTATAGTTACACGGAGCATGAAACCCAAGTTGAGCTATATTCAGAGAATTAGGACGCGAGGTTTAAGCTCGAGACCTACGTTTATTATCGAAAACCATTACATGAAATCTAAACGATACTTCCAATGAAGGCCCATGCAATAATATAACCGCAAATTATACGTATAAGCTGCACAACAAAACTCAATAGTTAAAAATGAGCAGGAATACTTTCAATAAAATAAGATTTTGTAAACCTGAAGAATCGTTCTTTTGTCACCCAAAAACTGATGTCAAAATCGTCTTTCTCGGCACCCAAAAACTGACGTCAATGAGAGACCCGAAGCAGTGCATAATAATTCTGAGTTTCGACGCCACTCTTCGGTCTCTTTCTTGCGTCGATTACCATTTCTTAACGCTTCTTCGTTTACACGAGCGGTAGAGTTGAATAGAATATAGAGTAAAATTAAACAGAAAGAATAGAAACTATAGAACGGAATAAAGAAAAGAATTGAGGAAAAATAAAATGGAGTATAGGACACAGCAGAATCCATAATAGAATGGAATATAGAGAAGAGTAAAATAAAACATAAAATGCAATATAGACACGAGTAGAATGAAAAAATTGAAATAGAAAGGAGTAAAATGAAACTAGAATGGAATCAAGAAAAAAATGGAATAAAAAAGCAAAATTGAGCAAAAGAAAAACATTAAAAATATGGCAACATGAACAACCCATAAGAGAAACAACACAAGCTGCTCAACATCAGGATGCTACACAAGTCTGTAAGACCAGTTGCTGCTCCAGCCATTGAGTTCCATTTTGTGGCAAGTGAAGAAGCGGTCTTACATGTGCTTCTCCTGAAGTTAGTATCGGTGATACGCAGAGGAGAAGTCGGAACTTTTTATTGAATAAATTTACATTGAGACATTTTAGGATTACTGAACATGAAAAGACCAGAATCGAGATTTGAGGGGTATCAAGGTAAGGCACTACAAATTAAGTCCAAGCAGTCGAAATGCGGGAGTAGAAGCCGGCGTAGCAAGCCCACAAGTTGGACGCGCTTGTATTCAAATAACATGATTTGTATTAAATAAAGTGAAATTTTTTTATATAAGACAAGGACATGTCTTTAAGTTCCTTCCGTCCGCTAAAGACGGAGGGAGCAAATCGAGCACAAATGCTTGGGCTAAATAAAAATTGAGTTATGTTGAACCGAAATCAAAAATATATTGTTTTTACTAATTCATCTTTTGAGTCACAACAAACGTAAGAACTTATGAGTTGCTTGTTGTGTCAGTAAAGTAAATCGCAAAATTTATTTAGATCGAGGTTTTACGCAAACACGTTCATTACTGATCTTCGGAAATATTTTTGGTCATAATGTGCTTTTTTTTTAAACCAGGACCTTTTGTCGGTTATAGAAATCAAAATGAAGCAGTGATAGTGCAAGAAATCAATAAGTGCATTAGTACGTTAACCTAAAAATTAAAAGTACATATGCGTTAACATTTTTAAGAACCATCCTATTATAAATATCAAACGTTTTTTCATATGTATACTTTAATCAGAGCGCATACTCCACAATGTACTATATACGCTTCACACACAAAACTTCACACATGCATAAACTTCATAGAAGTCTATTCTTGCGCACACTTCGTGAGATAAAAACAAAAAACGACATTTACCCCCAATAGTCCCTTCAGAATTCGACCACAAAACCGTGCTTCTGGGGAAAAGTCGGATCATACAGCATAACACTCAAAAACAAGCATGATATATATATTCAAAAACAAAGTTCATTCTCTAAACATGTGCCTGAGAAGACGCTACGGGCGGTCAACACATGTTTGCGGGTGTCTGAAAGGTAAAAAACATGCTCCGAGAGTGGCAAGAAACATGCTCCGAGAGTGGCAAGAAACATGCTCCGAGAGTGGCAAGAAACATGCTCCGAGAGTGGCAAGAAACATGCTCCGAGAGTGGCAAGAAACATGCTCCGAGAGTGGCAAGAAACATGCTCCGAGAGTGGCAAGAAACATGCTCCGAGAGTGGCAAGAAACATGCTCCGAGAGTGGCAAGAAACATGCTCCGAGAGTGGCAAGAAACATGCTCCGAGAGTGGCAAGAAACATGATCCGAGAGTGGCAAGAAACATGCTCCGAGAGTGGCAAAAAACATGCTCCGAGAGTGGCAAAAAACATGCTCCGAGAGTGGCAAAAAACATGCTCCGAGAGTGGTTAAAAACATGCTCCGAGAGTGGCAAAAAACATGCTCCGAGAGTGGCAAAAAACATGCTCCGAGAGTGGCAAAAAACATGCTCCGAGAGTGGCAAAAAACATGCTCCGAGAGTGGCAAAAAACATGCTCCGAGAGTGGCAAAAAACATGCTCCGAGAGTGGCAAGAAACATGCTCCGAGAGTGGCAAGAAACATGCTCCGAGAGTGGCAAGAAACATGCTCCGAGAGTGGCAAGAAACATGCTCCGAGAGTGGCAAGAAACATGCTCCGAGAGTGGCAAGAAACATGCTCCGAGAGCGGCAAGAAACATGCTCCGTGAGTGGCAAGAAACATGCTCCGTGAGTGGCAAGAAACATGCTCCGTGAGTGGCAAGAAACATGCTCCGTGAGTGGCAAGAAACATGCTCCGTGAGTGGCAAGAAACATGCTCCGAGAGTGGCAAGGAACATGCTCCGAGAGTGGCAAGAAACATGCTCCGAGAGTGGCAAGAAACATGCTCCTAGAGTGGCAAGAAACATGCTCCTAGAGTGGCAAGAAACATGCTCCTAGAGTGGCAAGAAACATGCTCCTAGAGTGGCAAGAAACATGCTCCTAGAATGGCAAGAAACATGCTCCTAGAATGGCAAGAAACATGCTCCGAGAGTGGCAAGAAACATGCTCCGAGAGTGGCAAGAAACATGCTCCGAGAATGGCAAGAAACATGCTCCGAGAGTGGCAAGAAACATGCTCCGAGAGTGGCAAGAAACATGCTCCGAGAGTGGCAAGAAACATGCTCCGAGAGTGGCAAGAAACATGCTCCGAGAGTGGCAAGAAACATGCTCCGAGAGTGGCAAGAAACATGCTCCGAGAGTGGCAAGAAACATGCTCCGAGAGTGGCAAGAAACATGCTCTGTAATGGGCAAGAAACATGCTCTGTAAAGGGTAAGAAACAGAAACAAGCTCTAAATTATATTAAAATACATTCTGAATATTGTAAAAACATGCTTTTTGAATTGTAAAAAAAAACATGCTCTTTGAATTGTAATAAAAATGCTCTGTGAAGGATAAGAAAGATGTTCAGAGACAGGCAGGCATGCACAAGACGGCCGGGCGTCCGTCCTTCAGTTGACCGTCCGCATGCATGACCGTCGGCAGCAGCCTGTCCATGACCGAGCACCGTGGCCTTCAACCTGCTTTATGTTTGGCACCAGCGCGTACACCAACCGGAAAATGTGGCAACGCTGCAGTCACACGGGTGAGCAGCCCGCATAGCAGTTTGTAAAAAAATTGGTAAAATTTACTCACAGAAATCTCCACGAAAAGATGTCAAAAAATCATTTGGTACGAAAAATGAGATTGTGAATTTTAAGGATGAATACATAGCAAGAGAACAAGAATATGAATAAATTAAGGAAACAAAAATTGCTTACACCTGGCAAACGAATTATAGCATGCGCAGAGCTTCCAGCCTTTCTAAAGTGAATTTATTGCACGAAATAACAAAATTGAGTAAAAATAATTCTGCAATTGAGGCTGCCATTGCCGGCTCAGTGTTGTGTCTTTACAAAATTAAAATTTTGATATCGATGTGTGAAAGAGTACGGATCAAGTCAAGTTTTAGGATTAGATAAGTTGGTTTAAACCCCCCTTATCATAACATAGGCATTCCAAAAGAGAGGAAGGCGGACGGTTCCTTTTAGTATGAACATGAGGGAACGCAGGGAACTGTTTAATGCACAAGGTGCACAGAAAAAATAAGTTGAGAAAGAGGTTTATGAAATAAGATAGAAGTTGCAGGAGAAAGTACGAGTAGCAAGTGCTGAACAACAACAACCTCTCCAAAAAACCGATTCTGTTTCAATGAAAAGTACTTCTAGTTAATCAACGGCTTAGGACCTCACATATTCCCCCAGGAAGCGTTCACATATACAAAATTTAAGTGCTCCCGAGGGGCACGTTCAAAGATTTAGAAATAATTTGGTTCTCAAATAATTGATTCAAGGTTGTTAAACATAAAATTCAAGTGGAAATAATTTGTGTTGTATTCGGAAAAGGTTCAAGAGTGGTAGAAATAAAATTACGCCTATTACTTTCAAGTCACTTGGACAATTGCCTCTGAAAATATCAAGTGAACTGAGTTCCTCTACGGCCAGTACCCTCATGTCACACAAGCCTCTGAAAATATCAAATAAACTTACATCCTTCTTTACGGCCATTACCTCCAAGTCACAGGAACAATTCCTCGTAAACATACCAAGTAAACTAAGCTCCTTCTTTTTATTTTGTCCTACATATCCACAAGTGCACTACATGCTCTGTGAGATCGACGTCGGTGGAAAATTTGCATCCAGCTCTGTGAAATTATGTCATTGACACTGAATTGCATTCAAGTAGAAGTTAGTTTTAGTCTCTCTAACCGCAGTTATGGTGTTCCCAAGAGAAGAAGCAGGAATATATAATCTAGCATGAAATTAAGGTATCGGAGAATCTCCGCACAAGGTGTTTCTCTACATCCTGCGTAAAGAAACAGCCAGATTGAAAGTAGTTAATGAAGCATTATAAATTATAAGTCGAAAAAGAGAGTTTTAGGTGCTGGAGAATTGAGGTCAGTAAATCAATAAAATATGATTCACAACGAAACAAAAATCCAGATCTATTTCGATACGAGGCAGGCCTACTTTACCTTAAAGCTAAGGACCTCACATCTTCTTGACGGGAGCACTCGTTCCTATAAATACAATAGTTGTATCTCATTTGGGTGACCTTGTCACTACAGCCAAACTTGCAGAAATAACTAAGAAATAACTTGCAGGCAGAAGTAGAACCTCTTTGAATCGTACTCAGTAAAACAGAGAAAAGAAATCGATGAAAAACGCAAAATGAAGCAGAGTAATGAGAAATATTATCTTTCACGAACTCAGAAATGCGAGAGCACTTTAATTAAATAACAGCAAGAAGGGCTGCAAGTTGGATTTCTGTGCTTGTAAAAATTCTTTTGAAGCAGTAGAGCAGAATATATGAAAACTAATTTTCTTGAATTTTGGATAACATGCTTCAAAAGTACTTCACCCAACGGCAACACTTTTTCATGGCCAAAAGACAACAAAATTATAATCTGTCAGAGCCATCAACGGTTTCCGTGTCCAATTTGCATGACAACCTGAAATTTTTTAATTAAAAAATTTTCCTAACTAACAAATTGAGTAGATCTTTAGCTTCTCGGGCTTTCCGTCGCTATCCGAATTTTTATATCGGTTAAATTTGGGTCGATTTTATGGATGTGTTCATTTTGATCTATGGGGGTTCAATGCCAACCTACCAGATTAGTGTCGATCTATATGAATTCTCATCGACGGCATCTACGATGATTTAGAATAGTGGTATCCAAACTACGCCCAGCGGGTCAAATCTCACACGCAATAGGAATTGAACTAACATATGCTCGCTCAGAGCTCGTACCACGGTAGAGAAAACCTTTATGGTGGCTCGTGCTCGTACTCAGCGACTGCTCTAGAAATTTCAGATAATGGCAGGAAAATTAAAACGGTTTTGACCCTTGGAACTTTCTGGGGTAATCAGTATGGCCCTAAGGCTGGAAAGTTACGAGACTCTGACTTAGATGAACTATGCCCCAATAAAAAATGAGCTCTGAGAGTAGTCAGCCCACGGGTACTGCAGCGATTAAAGTGTAACGATTAAAGTGTAATCGTTGAGATGAACTTATGGTTTGGACCATTGCGAGTCTTGTCGCAGTTGTCAAGGGGTCTTGAGTGATGATTGATGACCCCTTTAGTCAGTGATGATCTTCTGAATCTGAACGCATTTTCTGGTATATAAGTTTTTATAATATCGTGCAACATCATTGCAACAATTATCATTAAAGATTTTTGCAATCATCACGGCATCGTAGGTGTTCTATAGAGTCCAGAGTGATCTTATAAAAGTGCGATACCTTTCGAAATCTTCCGCGATTTAGATGGTCATTCGCAGCGCGGAAAAGCGCTGATTTCGAACGTTCAACTTTTTCTTTCTTCATTGCACACGTTCATAAGCTCTCGTTTCGACCAAGATGCCTGCACACTTTACGTCAAATTACTAGTTGCTCTTAGGAAATTGGACTAATTTTCTTTGAAAAACAAAAAATAAAACAAAAAAGACACTAAAACACCCGTTCCCAATCTATAATATAGAACGTCTTCATCAACATTTTGTCAGTTCTTGCCTCATGCCCGAAGGCAAACAAAACAAAACTGTGTTCTCTAAAGAATTTACTTCTCCGCTCTCAATAACCGGAACAATTCATCACCTTGGCGAAACCCCCATTGTTAACAACAGTTTGCAAGCACGGAAGCGTTATTGTAACTTTTCCCGTCATCTTTCTTGCTAACATGTACGTTATTGTGTAGCTAGCAAAAACGGGCTATTATTTGCAAATTTCAATAATATTGAATTCACGAAAGTTCATGTCGTTCAAATCCATTCGAGATTGTAAAACTGAGGACCAGTAAAATGACCAGCGTGGCGCTAAGAAAAAATGATTTTAGCAGTAGAAAGACCAGTATGTGAACGTCAAGTCATTTGTAATATGAAGACAAATTAGACTAAAGGTTAGTTTAAGCCTCTAACCACAAAAAAGGAGTTTCAAAGAAAAAAAGGATGGATCTATGACTTAGACCGGAGTTAAGGGAACACAGAATCTATGCACGAAGCGTTTTCCTTCGCAAGGTCCCGTGCGCATAGAAACAGTAAGACGAGAAAGAAGTTTATGAAACAAGATAAAATTTGAAGTAATTCAGGGGTGCTGAAAAACAGGTCAGCTGTAAACCGTAAAAACATGGTCCTTAACAAAACCAAAAAAAAACCTATTTCAATAAAGGAAGACCTCCCTAACTTTCAACTCGGGGCCTCTCATATTCCCCCTTGGAGCTCTAATTCTCATGAATACAACATTTGTATAGTCTTGAAGGGTCAATATCACGATAATCTTAATCGAACTCGCTCGAGTTACTGCCTGAAGTGGGAAATTAAAATTGAGATAACAAACGATGCAAAAATTGTACGGATTTACGATAATAAAAATTCACAGTTCATTAGCAAGCCCAATTGCGCATCCGACGCTGGCTGGCAGACTTGGACACGGTACCATGGCTCCAGTCTCATCATAGCGTGCTAGGAACAAATTCACGCGCCTTGTGCAATCACCTGGAAAGGAAGTTCGTACTTATAACTTCTTCAGGAAACACGAAACTCTACTTTGAGAGATCAACGGCTCATTACGCGTTTCAGAGGCATCGTTAGTTTTTGAAATTATTTTGTCGTTCTGCCGTGAAAAAATATTTAAACAGTGCATAACGGTGGCCTTAGATCTTGCAGGAGAAGATTATTAAGGCACGCCTGCGTGAAGTTGGGCGATAGAAAGGAACCTGCTTATTTTCTCTGTCCAAAGGATTTGATTTTCATTAGTTTGTAGACTTAGGAAACATTCCTCATCCGTATAAAAAAAGATCTTAGGTTTAGAACCCATCATCAGGTGGCTATTAAAAACCTATTCTAGCTCGTTTAGTAACGATGCGAGTTTTAAATCTCGAAACACGGTAATGAAGTCATTAACTTATTATGAATGGCTTGAACTCAGAAGAATATTGAAATAAGGATTGTACGTACATACCAATACGAATGTGCTTAAAGTTCATAACATTCAATCGTATACTAAACCCTCAGAAATTTCAAAAACAGCAGAATAGCAGCATCACTTAGCATACTCCATCAATGAACAAAGAGAGTGAAGGGACGTAATGAAATTGTCAGGAAAGAGGTTTATTTCTAACGCCTATTGCTACGATGTCTTTAAGAACCTGAAGCGGTTACGTTGATTTGCGCAGTTTGCTAGTATGGTTCGATATGACAACTTTTTGCAATTTTCATCAATATGCGGGTATACAACTAATCTGATAGTTGTAACAGCTTGTAAGACTTGCATTTAAACATACGTTGCAGTTGTAAAATTTTCAAATATTAGAAATCAAATGTCAACTTCAACGCCGAGAGTCAAAATTTGTTTTATCTAACAACGTGGCCAGTTTTGTTGTAGTTAATCAACATGTTCAAGAGTGCAAAGGTCGTTCTCTAATTTTTGTCTGAATGTAGAATTGTGAGTTTTGTTCTGAGATTTAAAGCAGCTTACTTCAGAACACGTTTGCTTGATAAGATGTGCTAGGTTTTATTTCCTTCAGATGATAGATTTGATTGAATAATATACATTTATAATTATTTAAAAACTAATTATACTGTAGAATTTCATAAATAATTGAATGTCAATTTACTATGGTTCAACACAGAAAATATTTCTCTCAAGAGAGATTAGAAAAAATTAATTCTGAACTATAGAAAGGCTGATTTTCGAAATTGCGCGCCTGAATGCTCTTTTTCAGCCCCTGTTTGAACATACATAAAACCTCGCGAAGTTCATCACAAATCACATTTCAAGAGCAGAGATGTCGACAAACTTCTGCCAATGAATATAACATGAACACAACAAAAACTTGTCACCAATTGTAAAATTAAAAAGGAGGCCATGGATGCTCAAAAATCATAGGTAATTTTTAGTAATAAAAACTCATGGTCCACACAAAAGAATCCACTAAGTGCTGGTGGTCTGAACACAAGTCCCTCTTATGAGTTAACAAGTACGCCAACATTTGGGTTCTAAGAGAACGTTTCAAGTGAATAATACAAATAGTTGGAATTTTTTAAACACATCAAAACCAATATGGACACGTATTTTTTTTTGTCAGATTAGAGATGATGTTAGATTAAGCATCCATAATCGCAACAAAGGCATTCCAAAGAGAGGAATGAGGAAGGCACCATTCAGTGTGGACTTGAGGGAACGTGGAATCTATGCACAAGGTGCATAGAAAATTAAGTTGACAAACGAAGTTTATGGGACAAGATAAAAGTTAAAGAAGAAAGTAATAGGGGGTGAAAAACAGGAATGTAGTGCTTCGAAAAAAGATGATCCGTAACAAAAACAAAAGCCTAATGTTTTTCAACAAAGGAATGCCTACATAATCTTCAGCTCAGGATCTCACATAATCCCCCTGAGAGTGCTAATTCCCAAAGATACAGTAGTTGTATCCTCCTGAAAGGTTTTATTGATGCACACAAGATATCCGATTCTAAAAGAAAGACCATTATCACCAGAGCTGCACACTGAATAAGAAGAGCAAATCCTCATTGAACGCCTAAAAGTTCATACGCGGGCACCATAACAATACTTATCACTGGCTGCCATGACCATCTAGTAGAGACGGCGGCCAGTACGGTGAGATTGACGCTGCAAATAAGGAGTTTATTTTGTACAGCGCAAAATCTGGCTAGAGAGGCACCGGAAGACAGACCGGTTCGCAAACCTGGGCGCGTCCCAAAACTCGTTCCCTCGCGTAAAAGAAGACCTCGCCAAAGAATTACCAGAATTGCTGGCACAAATAAACCATTGTTGGCGATGGTTTTACCGGGAAACCGAAGACTTCGCCTCTTATGAGGTTGACGTCAACGTTGTAAAATTACGAAAGCGAATTGTCGATGTTGAAAAAATGAACACGGACCTGAAAAATTTCAAAAACCTCAAATGTAAGATCTAAGAGTGGGCTTTAAGTGTAGTAACGCAGATAAAGTATTTTAGATTGCCTGCTACGATTAAATGAGGGTTACGGGGTATCGGTGAAAACATAAGTTTTGAAATGATGAAATTAAAGTTGAAACAGCTCGAAGTGTCGTATAACTGAAGATAGGTGAAAGGGACCATATTAGTGACTGGAAATAATTGTAATAGTACTCGTATGAAATAACATTGTTTCCAGTATTATTCATTCATAGAATAATAGTAAAAAATAAAATGCCGGAGTGGTGACTTGAAAAATGTTGAAAATAAGAAACAAAAACGATGAGAAGAAAAATAATCTGAATAACAAAAACTAATTTGGTGAGCAGTTGAACATTGTTACGACAATGAATTCCAAAATAAGAAACATAAGTTGCAGTTCAATGCAAAAAAGGTTAGCATCAGCAGGTGATAGAAAAAATCATTTCACAAAACACAAATCTGGAAACTTCGACCAGAATATTTTTTCACTGTTACACCACACAACTTATATCGTGGCCCGAAGAGCCCATATCTTGGTATGTAAATTTTCCGTGCAACGCTGCGTATTAGCACAAATTTTCAAGAAAGGTTAGCGCCTCTATGATGATAGCTGGGCCATTCGCAGAACATCTTCCAAAGCCTCCATCTGGACGAGATTGTCTGCAATCCAGCCATTTCCTGAGCACAAGTCTCCCGTGTGTCGGAGCAGCTCAAAGCTCAGGCCGAAATCGCTGCAACTGCCCGGGTTTCAATATTTCGGAATTTTTAAAACAATTATGCTATTTTTTTATAACGAATTGTAATTAGTATATTGAGAAATGGATGAGAAAGAAATCATTGCAACTACCCAAGTTGCAATTTTTTCTAAATTTTGAAGTTAATCGTGCTGATTTTTTTTTTGACGAAATAACATCGTAAAATTACCCACCGACAACAGTCGTATCAAAGTTTGTGCAATAATAGCGACTGATATCGATTGAAAATATTTTAAAATCAAATTAGACCGACAGGGTGCTGTCGAAGCGCGATCGTCGTTGAAAAATTTTGAGTATATGCATCTAGCAGCCGTCATATTTATGCGGGGATTAGCTCTGGTAAAAGCAGAGAAAAAAAACTTGTAAATTCAAGCAAAATAATGGTCGAATTCTTCAACAAGTTGAGTCACACCCACTTAAGAGCACGGCAGCGCTCAACCAATCTGACGTGGCCTTAGACTCGGAAAATTTCTTGTGGAAGATTAGATTAGAGGTTAGTTTAATTAAGCCTCCCTCACAACAACAAAGACGTTCCAAATAAAGGAAGGAGGAAGGCACCGCACCATTTACTACAGAGATGAGGGAACGCAAAATCTATGCAGAAGGGGCGTAGAAACAGTAAGTTGAGAAAGAAGTTCATGAAACGAGATAAAAGTTGAAAAAGAAAGTAGTAGGTGATGAAAAACAGGACAGCAGTGAACCGAAAAAGGGCGATCCTTAACTCGTTGACTTCGATTGTGCGGTTGCTACGGTCAGTTTGGTTCGGCTAAAAGAAGTCGTTTTGAAAAACCGGCTTTTCTGCTCAAATGCATTTTTAACCTTTTTGAAAAGTGTAAAGAATACACCTGAACCAACACTTGAACCTTTAACTTTAAAATTTATTTCGGAAAAGGTAGCAAAATAGTTCAAATGTTAGTTGTATATTTCTGTACATAAATGAGCAATTTTCCTCGTGGTACACATATGTACTCCTTCAGAGTCAAAGTGTTAACATAACAAAAAAAAAATTTATTTAAACAAAAAGAAGGCTTTCCAAACTCTCAACTCGGGCCCTCAAATTTTCTCCCTGGGATTACACCATCGTAGCAGCATGGTTGGCGGCGAGTTTTTGAAGTCAATCATGCCTCGTGCATTTCTTTCTAGCAAAAATTCGATAGCGTTAGCTTTTTTTCGCGTAATATTCGAACACCGAGTATCTGACAACTGTATAAGGTAGCTGAATTTTCTTGTTCAGTTGAAAAATGTGAAATCACCAGAAGCGAACTCGGCAACTACCGTAGACATTTACTGTTTTTGTACATGCAGGAGAACAACCAGTAATTTCCTTACGCATGCGACCGGAGGCTAACGTTTGCTTTCTACAAAATTCCTTGCACTGCCTTAAAAACACATTTGTAGATCAAAAAACTCGGACGTAATGGTGGAGCGGTGACAGAGAACCAAAATTCATTCATAAAGACGCACGGTGCGAGTCAATGGAAGCAACAGAACCAGCCGTGCGACTCAGGAACAGGACTGAACCATGACAATGCAGTTCCGGAACAAGACACGGGCACTCACACTGCTGCAGAAATCAGAGCGGGCTGAGTGGTGGCTTCTTTAGGAGATGAGCTGGAAACTCCAGCATAAAGGAGACTGTGATACACCGAACGTACCTTAACACTGGTGGTCACGGAGGGGATTTTCATAATGTTGCTGACCGACCAATAATCGCCAACTCTATTCTCATAAATACTTAATTAAAGCTAAATGAGGCAGAATCCAGTTAGTGTTTGCTTTTTTCAAAATGGCGTCCTACAATTTACTTTAAATTGAAGTTGAAACTTCAGTTTAACCAATGGTGGGTTATACTGTACACGGTCGCAGCGCACACACACTGTCACTTTCATTAATTGTGTTATCGAATAGCAGTACCGAAGTATCGAATAGCATTAGATTAGATTATTAGTTAGTTTAGGCCTCCCTATCCGCAACAAAGGCTATCCAAAGAGAGGAAGGAAGAAGGCACCATTTAGTATGGAGTTAAGGAAACGCGGAATCTATGCAGAAAAGGCACAGAAACAGCTAAGAAAGAAGATCATGAAACAAGAAAAAAGTTGAAGAAGAAAGTAGTAGGTGCTGAAAAACAGGACAGCAGTGAACCGAAAAAAGATGGTCGGTAACAAAACAAAAACCTATGTTATTTTAACAGAAAGAAAGCCTACTTAACCTTTAGCTCGGGCCCTCATTTAGTCCCCCTGGAAGCGCTAATTCCCATAGATACAACAGTTGTATCCCCCTGAGGGGCTCGAATAGCAGTATCGAAATATTGAATAGCAGTATCGAAATATCGAATAGCAGTATCGAAATATCGAATAGCAGTACCGAAATATCGAATAGCAGTACCGAAATATCGAATAGCAGTACCGAAGTATCGAATAACAGTAGTTTAGTTTAGTTTATTAGTTAGTTTAAGCCTCCCTATCCTCAACAATGAGATGTAAAGAGAGGAAGGAAGAAGGCACCATTTAGTATGGAATTAAGGGAACGTGGAATCTATGCAGAAAGGGCACAGAAACAGAAAGCTAAGAAAGAAGTTCATGAAACAAGAAAAAGTTGAAGAAGAAAGTGGTAGGCGGTGAAAAACAGGACAGCAGTGAACCGAAAAAAAGATGGTCCGTAACACAACAAAACCTATTCTATTTCAACAAAAGAAAGCCTACCTAACATTTAGCTCGGGCCCTCACATTGTCCCCCTGGGAGCGTCGAATAACAGTATCGTAGTATCAAATAGCAGTATCGAGGTATCGAATAGCAGTATCGAAGTATCGAATAGCAGTATCGAAGTATCGAATAGCAGTATCGAAGTATCGAATAGCAGTATCGAAGTATCGAATAGCAGTATCGAAGTATCGAATAGCAGTATCGAAGTATCGAGTAGCAGTATCGAAGTATCGAGTAGCAGTATCGAAGTATCGAGTAGCAGTATCGAAGTATCGAGTAGCAGTATCGAATAGCAGTATCGAACTATCGAATAGCAGTATCGAAGTATCGAATAGCAGTATCGAAGTATCGAATAGCAGTATCGAAGTATTGAATAGCATTCCCTATTTTATCGAGAGCTCACAGTCTAGTAACCCCAGAAACAGTTAATGAATCTGGTACGGGAAACTGCTGCTTCCACAAGTTCAAATGAAATAAATGTACAGAAGGAGCTCGCGAGACTACCAGATTCACCAGATTCATTAACTGTTTCTGGGGGTTACTATACTGTGAGCTCTCGATAAAATAGGGAATAAATATATGTCGGGACAGCACGTACCTGCACTGGGCCAAGCATTGCTTTCGTTGGGCTTCGATCATCTTTTAGGGTGATCGATAGCGCAGTCGAGAGCGTGCCGGCGCGGTAATTTATAGTCCTGAGTTCGAGTCTCGCGAGCTCCTTGTGTATATTGAATAGCAGTATCGAAGTATCGAATAACAGTATCGAAATATCGAATGGCAGTATCGAAATATCGAATGGCAGTATCGAAATATCGAATGGCAGTATCGAAATATCGAATGGCAGTATCGAAGTATCGAATAGCAGTATCGAAATATCGAATAGCAGTATCGAAATATCGAATGGCAGTATCGAAATATCGAATGGCAGTATCGAAGTATCGAATAGCAGTATCGAAATATCGAATGGCAGTATCGAAATATCGAATGGCAGTATCGAAATATCGAATGGCAGTATCGAAATATCGAATGGCAGTATCGAAATATCAGATAGCAGTATCGAAATATCGAATAGCAGTATCGAAATATCAAATAGCAGTATCGAAATATCGAATGGCAGTACCATAATATCGAAAACCCGTATCGAAAGTTAGATAGAAAATCCGATGCGTTAACGTCCATGAACAGATGCAATTCGCTGAGTGGTCGGTGACAGTGAAAATGCAACCAACCAGAGGCAGATAACTGCACGCTGACGGTCAACGGGTTAAACTGGCCATGGCAGCAGACCCGAATCAAGATTACCTCACAATCTACAACTTTTAAAATGACAAAATTAAGCGCTGGGTCGTAAAACAATCACATTATCACACGTTCTCCCAAAGCCTTCTAGTTTAACAAAAAAAGCATTGGAGTGTCACCGGCGGCCTGCACCACTGGCGATCTGCACCACTGGCGGCCTGCACCAGGGACCTTCATCAGCGGCCTGCACCACCAGCGGCCTGCACCACCAGCGGCCTGCACCACCAGCGGCCTGCACCACCAGCGGCCTGCACCACCAGCGGCCTGCACCACCAGCGGCCTGCACCACCAGCGGCCTGCACCACCAGCGGCCTGCACCACCAGCGGCCTGCACCACCAGCGGCCTGCACCACCAGCGGCCTGCACCACCAGCGGCCTGCACCACCAGCGGCCTGCACCACCAGCGGCCTGCACCACCAGCGGCCTGCACCACCAGCGGCCTGCACCACCAGCGGCCTGCACCACCAGCGGCCTGCACCACCAGCGGCCTGCACCACCAGCGGCCTGCACCACCAGCGGCCTGCACCACCAGCGGCCTGCACCACCAGCGGCCTGCACCACCAGCGGCCTGCACCACCAGCGGCCTGCACCACCAGCGGCCTGCACCACCAGCGGCCTGCACCACCAGCGGCCTGCACCACCAGCGGCCTGCACCACCAGCGGCCTGCACCACCAGCGGCCTGCACCACCAGCGGCCTGCACCACCAGCGGCCTGCCCTACCAGCGGCCTGCACCACCAGCGGCCTGCACCACCAGCGGCCTGCACCACCAGCGGCCTGCACCACCAGCGGCCTGCACCACCAGCGGCCTGCACCACCAGCGGCCTGCACCACCAGCGGCCTGCACCACCAGCGGCCTGCACCACCAGCGGCCTGCACCACCAGCGGCCTGCACCACCAGCGGCCTGCACCACTGTCAGCCTGCACCACCAGCGGCCTGCACCACCAGCGGCCTACACCACTGTCAGTCTGCACCACTGTCAGCCTGCACCAGCAGCCTGCACCAGCAGCCTGCACCAGCGGCCTGCACGCGGCCTGCACCAGCGGCCTGCACCAGCGGCCTGCACCAGCAGCCTGCACCAGCGGCCTGCACGCGGCCTGCACCAGCGGCCTGCACCAGCAGCCTGCACCAGCAGCCTGCACCAGCGGCCTGCACAGCAGCGCAGGAGTGCCGGTGACGGGAGGAGGAGGCAGCGAGGCTGAGGTTATTCACCCACGGTCGCACCCGCACAACTGAGGCGAGGTTGGGAGGCGGCGATGTTGGCGAGGTGGAGATGTTTTCTAGGCGGCGATGTTGCCAAGGCGGCGATGTTTTCAAGGTGGCGATATTCTCAAGGTGGCGATGTTTTCAAGGCAGCGATGTTGGATAGATGACAAAAAAATATAAGTTTATCCTCTTCCACAAGGGTGACATTTGCTGAACCTGGTCGGAGGTTGCGAGCAACTTACCAAAATAAAAGAACGTGTTGCGATCAAATGAAGTTAGCGAGACATTCGAAAGTAAGAAACGCTTCAATTGAACGTCGAGAGTCGCATTGAATCTGACACTGATCAGTAATTTTGAAAACAAATTAAAAATCGCATCAAAGGCAGAATGGGAAGACAAATAATACTTCTTCGCTCAAAATAAAACCCTGAAGCTAGACTTGGCGAGAAAAAATGTTTTACCAAAAATTGTGAAACATAAAATTACTACTGTGAACTGCAGTTCATGGACAGGCGAAAGATACGAAAAACATCAGTTGAGCTCACACGGAGAAGAAATACAAAAACACTTCAGAGAAGTTGTACATTTTCACAAATGAATTACTAAAAATGGTCTAAAGGCGGGGGTGCTGCTGGAGTATTTGAGCAACCAAGCATGCCCAGCTTTTTTTTGAGAATACATAATACAATTTGGCCGTAATAGTTGGATAAGGGAAAAGCAAGATACCCCTGACGTAAACTGGCTAAAGTTTGCAGACGATTAAAATGAATAAAAGCTGGTGAAAGATTCTTTAGCAGTCTGCTACATGAAGTAATAACTCATTTCGTAATCTACTACATGAAGTAATGACTCATTTCGTAGTCTACTACATGAAGTAATGACTCATTTCGTAGTCTACTACATGAAGTAATGACTCATTTCGTAGTCTACTACATGAAGTAATGACTCATTTCGTAGTCTACTACATGAAGTAATGACTCATTTCGTAGTCTACTACATGAAGTAATGACTCATTTCGTAGTCTACTACATGAAGTAATGACTCATTTCGTAGTCTGCTACATGAAGTAATGTCTCATTTCGTAGTCTACTACATGAAGTAATGACTCATTTCGTAGTCTACTACATGAAGTAACGACTCATTTCGTAGTCTACTACATGAAGTAACGACTCATTTCGTAGTCTACTACATGAAGTAATGACTCATTTCGTAGTCTACTACATGAAGTAATGACTCATTTCGTAGTCTACTACATGAAGTAACGACTCATTTCGTAGTCTAATACATGAAGTAACGACTCATTTCGTAGTCTACTACATGAAGTAATGACTCATTTCGTAGTCTACTACATGAAG
Organism: Morinoia aosen; assembly: GCA_030386875.1. NCBI lineage: Eukaryota > Metazoa > Arthropoda > Malacostraca > Amphipoda > Talitridae > Morinoia > Morinoia aosen. Next base: position 25,606,651 of record CM059558.1, read on the forward strand.
TAACGACTCATTTCGTAGTCTACTACATGAAGTAATGACTCATTTCGTAGTCTACTACATGAAGTAATGACTCATTTCGTAGTCTACTACATGAAGTAATGACTCATTTCGTAGTCTACTACATGAAGTAATGACTCATTTCGTAGTTTACTACATGAAGTAATGACTCATTTCGGAGTCTACTACATGAAGTAATGACTCATTTCGGAGTCTACTACATGAAGTAATGACTCATTTCGTAGTCTACTACATGAAGTAACGACTCATTTCGTAGTCTACTACATGAAGTAATGACTCATTTCGTAGTCTACTACATGAAGTAATAACTCATTTCGTAGTCTACTACATGAAGTAATGACTCATTTCGTAGTCTACTACATGAAGTAATAACTCATTTCGTAGTCTACTATACATGAAGTAACGACTCATTTCGTAGTCTACTACATGAAGTAATGACTCATTTCGTAGTTTGCTACATGAAGTAATAACTCATTTCGTAGTCTACTACATGAAGTAATAACTCATTTCGTAGTCTACTACATGAAGTAATGACTCATTTCGTAGTCTACTACATGAAGTAATGACTCATTTCGTAGTCTACTACATGAAGTAATAACTCATTTCGTAGTATACTACATGAAGTAATGACTCATTTCGTAGTCTACTACATGAAGTAATGACTCATTTCGTAGTCTACTACATGAAGTAATGACTCATTTCGTAGTCTACTACATGAAGTAATGACTCATTTCGTAGTCTACTACATGAAGTAATGACTCATTTCGTAGTCTACTACATGAAGGAATAACTCATTTCGTAGTCAACTACATGAAGTAATGACTCATTTCGTAGTCTACTACATGAAGTAATGACTCATTTCGTAGTCTACTACATGAAGTAATAACTCATTTCGTAGTCTACTACATGAAGGAATAACTCATTTCGTAGTCTACTACATGAAGGAATAACTCATTTCGTAGTCTACTACATGAAGGAATAACTCATTTCGTAGTCTACTACATGAAGTAATGACTCATTTCGTAGTCTACTACATGAAGTAATGACTCATTTCGTAGTCTACTACATGAAGTAATGACTCATTTCGTAGTCTACTACATGAAGGAATAACTCATTTCGTAGTCTACTACATGAAGGAATAACTCATTTCGTAGTCTACTACATGAAGGAATAACTCATTTCGTAGTCTACTACATGAAGTAATGACTCATTTCGTAGTCTACTACATGAAGTAATGACTCATTTCGTAGTCTACTACATGAAGTAATGACTCATTTCGTAGTCTACTACATGAAGGAATAACTCATTTCGTAGTCTACTACATGAAGGAATAACTCATTTCGTAGTCTACTACATGAAGGAATAACTCATTTCGTAGTCTACTACATGAAGGAATAACTCATTTCGTAGTCTACTACATGAAGTAATGACTCATTTCGTAGTCTACTACATGAAGTAATGACTCATTTCGTAGTCTACTACATGAAGGAATAACTCATTTCGTATTCTACTACATGAAGTAATGACTCATTTCGTAGTCTGCTACATGAAGTAATGACTCATTTCGTAGTCTGCTACATGAAGTAATGACTCATTTCGTAGTCTACTACATGAAGTAATGACTCATTTCGTAGTCTACTACATGAAGTAATGACTCATTTCGTAGTCTACTACATGAAGTAATAACTCATTTCGTAGTCTACTACATGAAGTAACGACTCATTTCGTAGTCTACTACATGAAGTAACGACTCATTTCGTAGTCTACTACATGAAGGAATAACTCATTTCGTAGTCTACTACATGAAGTAATGACTCATTTCGTAGTCTACTACATGAAGTAACGACTCATTTCGTAGTCTACTACATGAAGTAACGACTCATTTCGTAGTCTACTACATGAAGGAATAACTCATTTCGTAGTCTACTACATGAAGTAACGACTCATTTCGTAGTCTACTACATGAAGTAATGACTCATTTCGTAGTCTACTACATGAAGGAATAACTCATTTCGTAGTCTACTACATGAAGTAATGACTCATTTCGTAGTCTACTACATGAAGTAATGACTCATTTCGTAGTCTACTACATGAAGGAATAACTCATTTCGTAGTCTACTACATGAAGGAATAACTCATTTCGTAGTCTACTACATGAAGTAATAACTCATTTCGTAGTCTACTACATGAAGTAATGACTCATTTCGTAGTCTACTACATGAAGTAATGACTCATTTCGTAGTCTACTACATGAAGTAATGACTCATTTCGTAGTCTACTACATGAAGTAATGACTCATTTCGTAGTCTACTACATGAAGTAATAACTCATTTCGTAGTCTACTACATGAAGTAATAACTCATTTCGTAGTCTACTACATGAAGTAATGACTCATTTCGTAGTCTACTACATGAAGTAATAACTCATTTCGTAGTCTACTACATGAAGTAATGACTCATTTCGTAGTCTACTACATGAAGTAATGACTCATTTCGTAGTCTACTACATGAAGTAATAACTCATTTCGTAGTCTACTACATGAAGTAATAACTCATTTCGTAGTCTACTACATGAAGTAATGACTCATTTCGTAGTCTGCTACATGAAGTAATGACTCATTTCGTAGTCTACTACATGAAGTAATGACTCATTTCGTAGTCTACTACATGAAGGAATAACTCATTTCGTAGTCTACTACATGAAGTAATAACTCATTTCGTAGTCTACTACATGAAGTAACGACTCATTTCGTAGTCTACTACATGAAGTAACGACTCATTTCGTAGTCTACTACATGAAGGAATAACTCATTTCGTAGTCTACTACATGAAGGAATAACTCATTTCGTAGTCTACTACATGAAGTAATGACTCATTTCGTAGTCTACTACATGAAGTAATAACTCATTTCGTAGTCTACTACATGAAGTAATGACTCATTTCGTAGTCTACTACATGAAGTAATGACTCATTTCGTAGTCTACTACATGAAGTAATGACTCATTTCGTAGTCTACTACATGAAGTAATAACTCATTTCGTAGTCTACTACATGAAGTAATAACTCATTTCGTAGTCTACTACATGAAGTAATGACTCATTTCGTAGTCTACTACATGAAGTAATGACTCATTTCGTAGTCTACTACATGAAGTAATAACTCATTTCGTAGTCTACTACATGAAGTAATGACTCATTTCGTAGTCTACTACATGAAGTAATGACTCATTTCGTAGTCTACTACATGAAGTAATAACTCATTTCGTAGTCTACTACATGAAGTAATGACTCATTTCGTAGTCTGCTACATGAAGTAATAACTCATTTCGTAGTCTACTACATGAAGTAATGACTCATTTCGTAGTCTACTACATGAAGGAATGACTCATTTCGTAGTCTACTACATGAAGGAATAACTCATTTCGTAGTCTACTACATGAAGTAATAACTCATTTCGTAGTCTACTACATGAAGTAACGACTCATTTCGTAGTCTACTACATGAAGGAATAACTCATTTCGTAGTCTACTACATGAAGGAATAACTCATTTCGTAGTCTACTACATGAAGGAATAACTCATTTCGTAGTCTACTACATGAAGGAATAACTCATTTCGTAGTCTGCTACATGAAGGAATAACTCATTTCGTAGTCTACTACATGAAGGAATAACTCATTTCGTAGTCTACTACATGAAGGAATAACTCATTTCGTAGTCTACTACATGAAGGAATAACTCATTTCGTAGTCTACTACATGAAGGAATAACTCATTTCGTAGTCTACTACATGAAGGAATAACTCATTTCGTAGTCTACTACATGAAGGAATAACTCATTTCGTAGTCTACTACATGAAGTAATAACTCATTTCGTAGTCTACTACATGAAGGAATAACTCATTTCGTAGTCTACTACATGAAGGAATAACTCATTTCGTAGTCTACTACATGAAGTTAAAACTCATTTCGTAGTCTACTACATGAAGTAATAACTCATTTCGTAGTCTACTACATGAAGTAATGACTCATTTCGTAGTCTACTACATGAAGGAATGACTCATTTCGTAGTCTACTACATGAAGGAATAACTCATTTCGTAGTCTACTACATGAAGGAATAACTCATTTCGTAGTCTACTACATGAAGGAATAACTCATTTCGTAGTCTACTACATGAAGGAATAACTCATTTCGTAGTCTACTACATGAAGGAATAACTCATTTCGTAGTCTGCTACATGAAGGAATAACTCATTTCGTAGTCTACTACATGAAGTAATGACTCATTTCGTAGTCTACTACATGAAGTAATGACTCATTTCGTAGTCTACTACATGAAGTAATGACTCATTTCGTAGTCTACTACATGAAGGAATAACTCATTTCGTAGTCTACTACATGAAGTAATGACTCATTTCGTAGTCTACTACATGAAGTAATGACTCATTTCGTAGTCTACTACATGAAGTAATAACTCATTTCGTAGTCTACTACATGAAGTAATGACTCATTTCGTAGTCTACTACATGAAGTAATGACTCATTTCGTAGTCTACTACATGAAGTAATAACTCATTTCGTAGTCTACTACATGAAGTAATGACTCATTTCGTAGTCTACTACATGAAGGAATAACTCATTTCGTAGTCTACTACATGAAGTAATGACTCATTTCGTAGTCTGCTACATGAAGTAATAACTCATTTCGTAGTCTACTACATGAAGGAATAACTCATTTCGTAGTCTACTACATGAAGTAACGACTCATTTCGTAGTCTACTACATGAAGTAATGACTCATTTCGTAGTCTACTACATGAAGGAATAACTCATTTCGTAGTCTACTACATGAAGTAATGACTCATTTCGTAGTCTGCTACATGAAGTAATGACTCATTTCGTAGTCTACTACATGAAGTAATAACTCATTTCGTAGTCTACTATACATGAAGTAACGACTCATTTCGTAGTCTACTACATGAAGTAATGACTCATTTCGTAGTCTACTACATGAAGGAATAACTTATTTCGTAGTCTGCTACATGAAGGAATAACTCATTTCGTAGTCTGCTACATGAAGGAATAACTCATTTCGTAGTCTACTACATGAAGTAACGACTCATTTCGTAGTCTACTACATGAAGTAATGACTCATTTCGTAGTCTACTACATGAAGGAATAACTCATTTCGTAGTCTACTACATGAAGTAACGACTCATTTCGTAGTCTGCTACATGAAGTAATGACTCATTCCGTAGTCTACTACATGAAGTAATGACTCATTTCGTAGTCTACTACATGAAGGAATAACTCATTTCGTAGTCTGCTACATGAAGGAATAACTCATTTCGTAGTCTGCTACATGAAGGAATAACTCATTTCGTAGTCTACTACATGATGGAATAACTCATTTCGTAGTCTACAACATGAAGTAATGACTCATTTCGTAGTCTACTACATGAAGGAATAACTCATTTCGTAGTCTACTACATGAAGTAATGACTCATTTCGTAGTCTACTACATGAAGTAATGACTCATTTCGTAGTCTACTACATGAAGTAATAACTCATTTCGTAGTCTACTACATGAAGGAATAACTCATTTCGTAGTCTACTACATGAAGAAATAACTCATTTCGTAGTCTACTACATGAAGTAATGACTCATTTCGTAGTCTACTACATGAAGTAATAACTCATTTCGTAGTCTACTACATGAAGGAATAACTCATTTCGTAGTCTACTACATGAAGGAATAACTCATTTCGTAGTCTACTACATGAAGAAATAACTCATTTCGTAGTCTACTACATGAAGTAATGACTCATTTCGTAGTCTACTACATGAAGTAATGACTCATTTCGTAGTCTACTACATGAAGTAATAACTCATTTCGTAGTCTACTACATGAAGTAATGACTCATTTCGTAGTCTACTACATGAAGTAATGACTCATTTCGTAGTCTACTACATGAAGTAATAACTCATTTCGTAGTCTACTACATGAAGTAACGACTCATTTCGTAGTCTACTACATGAAGTAATGACTCATTTCGTAGTCTACTACATGAAGTAATAACTCATTTCGTAGTCTACTACATGAAGTAATAACTCATTTCGTAGTCTACTACATGAAGTAATGACTCATTTCGTAGTCTACTACATGAAGTAATAACTCATTTCGTAGTCTACTACATGAAGTAATGACTCATTTCGTAGTCTACTACATGAAGTAATAACTCATTTCGTAGTCTACTACATGAAGTAATAACTCATTTCGTAGTCTACTACATGATGGAATAACTCATTTCGTAGTCTACTACATGAAGTAATAACTCATTTCGTAGTCTGCTACATGAAATAATGACTCATTTCGTAGTCTACTACATGAAGTAATAACTCATTTCGTAGTCTGCTACATGAAATAATGACTCATTTCGTAGTCTGCTACAAGAAGTAAAAACTCATTTACATTTCGTAAGAAACGCTTTTCATAAACAAACATCAACTTAGCACATTTTGCACTAATGGATAGTACACAAGGGACTTAACTTTTTTCTCCAACACGATGTTGAAACGCTAGAAGAGAAAAAAATTCATGATAATTTTATTACAGTTATTAAAAAATGTGCTATTTATGTTAATGGGAGAAAAGTTTACATTGATGTTGAGAGGAAACTTTTCTGAAAATCATAACCAATGTCAGATAAATTACTGGTAATCATTGTTGATGGAAGGAATATTTACGCATTAATGTGTTCGACCAAAATTTCTAGAAACCATGTTGCCTGTCGAGAGACACGATAATTTAAACAACGATGAGACAATTTGATCATAACTCTCACTACAGCGAATGAAGGTTCATAGACGGGTTCGAGATACGAAATATGCAAGTCTAGTTCATGCAAAGGAGAAAACAAAAATATTTCTAAATACTTAATAGTGTGAGTAGTGAAAAAGACGAAATTCAGTAATATTTTCACTATATTTTGAGAAAGAGTAAGAAGAACGACTTGCTGATGAATGAAGAAGAAAATAAAACAAAAAAACAGTTCTGCAGTCAATAAAATTTTTCTCGAAGTCTAGAAAAACATTCGAATCCGAAAGCAAGAAATCGAGTCCACCATCTTGACATGCTCCCCAAGTTCGGCAATTTTGTCGTTTTATGTGAGCAGAGCCCCTGGTCATTTTGATAAAGCAAAGTAAGCCTCAGTTTCTCCTACCTCCATTACCTGAAAAAATTTTCGGACTGTGTCGCTTAATTAAATTAGAGTAAAAAAATGTATCAGGGGAACACAACATCTTTTTCCGACAGTGTCGCTTACTTAACACTCTAAGTGCGACGTGATCTACCGGTGGCCTTTGAGGGCATTTTCATACTGCGACTGATCAACCAGCAATCACTAACTCAATTTCGATAAATGCTTAATGAAAACTAAGTAAAGGGGCGGTGTATTTAATGTTCGTTATTTTCAAAATTGATTTCTAAAATTAACTCTAATACGAGTTGAATATTGAACCTCAGGTTAACCCTCCACACTTAACGTGTTAAATAGGAGTCAAGGAAAAAATTGGTCATGAAGTGAATATGTTCTCGCTGACTGGTACATGCCCGTGACGATGTACTAGTTCGTACGAATGCAAGAAAAGATAATCCCAAATTTCTGAGCAGTTGTCGTTTTGTTTAACAACTGCGGGAATTTATTTCCACACGACGTCCTTTGAACAATGTTGCTTGCTATCACATGATCATGGAGCTCACATGTCAACTTATGAGGGGACTGTGCCATTCAAGTTTTTTGTTACTTTCGTTACTTGTTACTTTTGTTACTTTTGTTACTTTCTTTTGTTACTTGTTACTTTTGTTACTTTCATTCTCCCTTTCCTTTTTTATTGACAGGGTTATCAGATTTTTCTTATTTTAGGAAAGATACTTCAGGAATTACATTTCTTATAGATTTTTTTATTGATCTACAATTGACGTGGAAATTTTGTTACTTACAACGGTATATATACCACCTAAGGACTTATATTAACATATTTTTTTACTCAATATACAGCATTTTATCTATACTTCGTGTTTTTCTAACTGTATTGGAGGTTTATATAATGTGTCTTATTTATCCATTTCCCAACAAAGTGTACCAATGCAAACAAAATTTTCTCGAGCACCTAAAAATTCCCATCACATCCGCAAAAGAAATACAACACGACGCCGCGAAAATCTTGCTCGTGACGAGATACAGTCTCAGCCAACTACACGAAATGAATCGCGTCATGAACTGATATTTCTGCAGCGTCGTGCTCGTCGTGTCGTGAGACTAGCGAACTTGCCTCCGTCCAGGCAGACCCTGGTTCGAGTCCCGGCGCTGGTGGCGATTTTCTCTGTTGGGTATAGGGGAAAAATTCCAAGCACAATACCCCACTCTACCCAGGTGTCTGAAATGGGTACCGGTCTTGACCGGGGGAAAGCGTAATGGCGTCCTGGCGTTAGTTATAAGGCATTTGAAAATCCAATGTATAAGGTGATATGTATCAGGCTTGAAATTGGAAATAAAGCATCCGTAGATGCCTTCATTATTTATTTGATCGGCCAAAGCCGCGCAAACAACGCTGAACGAAAGACAAAATTCACTCGGACCATCACTAGACAAAATTCATCACTGGAAGCATGCGCAATGGCGCACGGGAACGCGATGGGCGAATTCCATGACGATTTCCCGTCATTGGAAAAAGAATTTCATGCTTTTTTGGATCAAATTTTGCACTTAAATAACTAATTAGAATTGATTGAAATGATCACGCGAACTATGTATGAAACAATATAAAAGTTGAAGAAGATCGTCAGAGGTGCTGGAAAACAGGACTGCAGTGAATAAAAAAATGGTCCTTGACAATATAAAATAAAAACCATTTTATTTCAACAAAAATACGGCCGACCTAACCCGAAGCTCGGGATTTCACATATTCCCTTTAGGGGCGATAACTCCCTTAATTACGAGTACGATAGTTGTATCCTCCCTAGGGGAACGTTTTTCCTAAATGAAATTATTTTTCACATATATATTATGAATTAGAATAAATACGTTGATTTCAGCCTTCCTAAAAACAACAAAGGAGCTTCCGAGGAAGGAAAAAGGAAGTCGCAATTCGGTATAAAGGGAACGAGGAATGAATTCACGAGGTGTATACCCCACACCCTACGCTCAGAAACAGTAAGATCAAAAGAAGTTCATGAAACAGGATAAAAGTTGAAGAAGAAAGTAATTGGTTCAGATAAAAGAGCAACAGTAAACCGAGAATTAATAGTCCTCAACAAAACAAAAATCTGCCTAAGTTCAACAAAAAAGACCAACCAAACCATTGGCTCAGACCCACACATCTTCCCCCTGGGAGCGCTAATTTCCAAAACTACATTAGTAACATCCGCCGATATAATCTAATAACTATAATAATTTAAAATTAATTAAATGAAAAAGCAAATAAATGATTGATTTATAAATTTAAATCACGGAAACAACAATAAAAAACGTGTGATTTATGACATACAACTATCATGCACCCTTATTTTGTAGACACCACATGCAACGACATTTCTTTGCCTCAAACGCTAAGAAAACATTCATTCTTGAAGGTAAAAACTCAATGAATTTCGCACAAACACACGCAAAACTCCTCGCATAAAAGCTGCTACAAAGAAGGACTCCAACTACAGAAAAACGTACTCAGAACCTTGTCTGTGCCTAGTCCGCCACCTTTAGCGTTGCCAAGGGAAAAGCAAGACAATATTTTATAATCCGGCCAAAAACGCCGCTGTGTTTGCCCATTTTCCGTCACCGTTAAATGTAAACACGGCTTCCAAAAATTGGCAGCTTTGTCCGTCGAGGCGCTCCTTTGTTTGACCGGGGAAGAGCGTTGCCAACTCAGCTGGAAAATTCTTGAGATCTTCGTCTGGAAAGTCTTTCCATGAACAGACCCAGAAAAAAATTCTCCCAGCCCTACCAAAGAAACTGTTGAGAAGTACGGTTCATGCTTTCATATAACTAGATGAATAGTAGTTTCAGGAATTCATGATATTCAATTTTGTCTGCGCTCACACTATCTTCATCTTGAATTTTTCTACGGTGCCAAGCATGACCCAAAATAAAATCTAAGCGTAAGATCACGAATATCTGCCTGCTTTTCAAGGAAGATCGGGTCGGTTACCACTTAGCACAAAGGAAAATCGGTAGGCAAAAACCATCTACCACAGACCTACATAAGACCACAGGGGCTTTTTTTTTAAGCATGAAAAAATTTCACCAGTGAGAGGAAATAACAGTTTCAACGAACTGCTACCGCATAGATTTCATTCATATCGTATTCCCTGCTGATATGAAAGTATTATCATATTTATGGTATATTTTTGCAATTTATATCAGTAAACTTAGACGCATTTATTGTGCTGTAAAGCAAGCAAGCAAAGTATTTTAGGAACACACAAATACTAAAAAAATAACTTCAAAAAACAGAGCGTCGACGCGAGATGGAAGAGCGTCAAATAGACTGTCAACACGGTAACTGAGATGGTTAAACGCAAGATCAATATTCAATTCAAATTTAGGTAGGTTTTGGTCAACATTTTTGAAAATAGCAAACATCAACTGGATGGTCCCATTATTTAGCTTTCATTAGGTATTTAAAAAAATCTAGTAAGGGGCTGCAGGTCGATCAGAAGCATTATGAAAATCCCCTCAGTGACCACCAGTGGTCCCTTCTCAGGAAACTTTAAGTTTTTCCTTCATTTGACAACATGGAGTAAAACTGGTTTTAAGCCAACATATCGGTGCTTATGCCACAAACTATTACGAGCATTAAGACTCGTTAGCTATACCACATTAATTGCGCCAATTAATTATTTACCTTTCGTTGTTTTACAAGAAGGAGCACTGCCAATCTCGCGTGCTAATTCTAGCAAGCCGGAGAAATCTGACCCCATCATGCGCTTCTACTCAGAGCTGTCAAAAAACTTGGCAGATTGCGAAGGCTGCGACCCCGCCGATGACATGTAAATTAGATACAAAAGGCGGCTTTGTGCTACGTGAGTTTATTTATTGATTTATGGAAATTTTGATCCAAGAAACAAGACTTCGCTTAGGAAGCGTTGCGATGCTGTTTCCATTTCGAAGAATCAGTTATAAGATTCCACAAAACCTGCAGCATTGATGGGAAAATGATGGGGGTAGAGAGTATTTGGAATTAAATGAAAAAAGAACAAGCACTCTCAGAACATTCAATGGCAGTGAATAAGCGAAAGTTCATTTCAAACATGACACAGTTCACCAAAAACCCCATCAGCCAGAACTCGAAAACTAAATTTCAACCAGCACCCAAAAACGAGAAGTACCTTAACAAATTGACTGCGTTTTCGCGGTTGTGACGGTTGGTTTGTTAGGTTGAAAGTATAGCAGGATTTAGAAATCGACTTCACTGCTGGAATACATTTCTATCCTTTCTAAAAAATATAAAAATTCAATTACAAGATAGCATTTTAGCTCATATGATGACATTCCTTTTTAAAAAGGTCACGAAATAATAAAATATAATTCATTTAAACCGGTACGTGAATGAGCAATTTAACTTATGGTGCACATATGTCCCAACGTGTTAACACAAACTATCGCTGATAAATGTTTATTCATTCAGTGCTCGCCCCTTGGACATTTTACTTACTCAAACTTGTATTTGCCGAAGACAAGTGGTGAGCCCAGCAAGCCAGAAGCCCGAGTCATAGGTCAGGCAGGCGGCCTTGCCACAGCAGCCCTGGCTTGGGTGTCCGCCGTACGAGACTCGCTTTGTTCGGCTGACCGACGGTGAAAGTGGGCATTTGCGCGCCCAGATTAGTTCAGTGTCACTCGCGCAAATAGTACGTATTCGGGAACACTTCAGGCGTCCCTGCTATGATATTAGTAGCAGGGTGCATCTGAAATTTCGATTCTGGGCTAATATCGTATTTAGGTGGCCTGAAACTTGCATTAACGCACGGCGCGAATCGGTGTGTCAGACCTGTGTTAAAGTATGACAGAAGGTAAAGAAATACATTTTACTCTTAACCGTCGTTTTTAGAGCGAAGGTACTGTGTACAGTATTAGTTAGAGGCACGCAGTACGAGTCAAGCAGTACATGTAAATGCGTAGCACACAAAGACGTACCGACAATGTTATTCCGCTAATAGGACAGTTGATGTTCTATAAATATTATGTACCTGTTCTCCACACTCTCACAGCGAGAAGCATTTTAAGCCTCACAAGTAGCTAATTTCTCAAGTTTCAAGAAAAATAGAGTCATTACGATACTGTCTCGACTAAATCGTGTACCGAGGCAATGATACACGACATTAAAAACTCATTTTGAGGTAAAAACTGTCCTGTCATTACTCCAGCATTGCTGAGATTAGCTAATCTCACAAAACCGCAACAGAAAACCTCCACAGGTTAACTACAAAATAAGACACGTAGCCGAAGTAGTCAGGCGATAGCCACATTCTAGCGCGGAGTGGCGTTTTGTGTTGTGCGATATGAACGATACCGAGACCCGATCGCGTGCGCCACAACAGTTTGTTAATGTCTGTTCTCAGAATCAAAGTGCTAGCAGGCGCACCACATGATGGTGCACTCCACGAGACTGAAAGCTAGCTATTTTCACACTCTGGTAATCCTAAATGCTTCCTCTGGAGCATGCTTTCCTACGCAGTTTCAGACTTAAAACCTGTTCATAGGCTAAGGGAAGTCGTCTTTTTGCTGTTTCTTTTTCCCGCCCGTATAATTTGCACTCATCCTAGCAGTGCGTGTTCTGTTTTGCTCCAATAAATTGAAAACGAATTATTTTTTGCCCGAAAATGACAAATTTTCAACACGGTGGAGCTTTCCTAACACTTACTCGCACGTTTTAAGGTGTGTTTTGATGACAAAACACCCACGAGTCAGAACAACTTACAAGTTCGTGAGCGTACGCCTATCATAAATATTTACATGAACGAGTGTCCTGTTACGGTCAACGTAAGTAAAGACTTGAGCAGTATTTTGTAGACATTGCACTCCTCCAAAAGGAGACGCAGATTTCTCACTGGAAAATAGTCATGAATAGTTGAAGTAAATAATAAAAAGAGAACAAAACGCTGCTGCAAGAAGTTAATTATGGTTATGATGGTTCGTTATGAAGTTCGTTCTGTAGTTATGGTCATCGTAGAGGTCAGTGTTAATACTTAATTACAATAAAGGTTGTGAATACCAATATAAATTCAAGCGTAAAGTCAAACAATTCTTTAGTAGAAACCTGGAAAATCTGCTTCGGAAATCAGGAAGTTGAGGCGTCGAGAAAAAAATGCTCTTGACATTGAGAACTTGATTAAACTCAAATGAATTTTTAAAAAAACATTTCCTCTAAAAAATCAAACAAACATTATATGACGGCAGAACTTAAATAAATTTCCTACTAACACAAGCTTGCAGAGGACATTTTTCAGTTCAGTTACAGAATATGAAGCGAAAAGCCTGAAAATGCACAAGCAACAAAATCTAACAGACTAATGGCTTTGGGCAACAAGGAAACCGACAGAATTCAGACGCTGAGACAAAGCTGAGAGCTAGCCGACCACAGCCACCAGCTCTCCTCGTGTGAAGCTTCTGTCATAATTGCTATTTTCTCGGAGATTTGTGGCAACTCAACCGGAGCTTTACTGCTGCTCTAATGAAATGAAGAAGCCGAGGCTTTCTAACCAAGGAGTTGGAGCAATAATTGGGATAATGAAGCCGGAAATCGGTGAGCATTGTTGGGAATTGGAAGTGCTGTCTAAACGCGTTAGGCAGACAGTAATTAGAGAATTCGATAACCCATTATAATACCGGCTGCTTCGGTATACCTTTTTTCCTAAAAGAGCTACCATACGTGAAGCGGAAGAGGCTTTTGAGTTTTCTCGCTTCGTTGTTGTGGTTATTTTATTTTGACGTAAATTTGACTTGTAATTATCTCACAGATACGGCAACCCCAACCCTAGAAGTCCTATCTTGTACACTGAAGAGGAATCAAAACTATATCATTCACTAACACAACTCTGAAACTGCATTACTTTCACTTGGACACCAACGGTGCTGATTAACTCGTAAACACGGGCTTTTGACATCCCACCAAAGCCGATACTGACGCCCCTCAAATCTGAACTCACTGCTTGGGAGAGCACGTCTCTTTAGTGGCGATAAAAGGAGACATCAAAGGACGACGACCGGCCGATGATCACCTGTCGCTGAGCATCCCTAGAAAGGTAGGCATTAAGTCGTAAACAAGACCAGCAATAACGGCCATTAACTGCGCAGAAAAGGAAGGCTGATGCGTTCTGCAGGGCTCGACAGGTGCGCAAACATTCGTCAACCGCTTTGGACGCGCGCAAAAAATTGATCGAATTCTAGCCGCAGGTGCGGATGCGAGCAGGTGGTCTCCGAAAGGCGGGCTGCACAGAAATCGAACGTGTTTGCTTTTCAAACGGGAGTGGAGAACCAAAAGTCATCGTGATGATCGTTTCGCGAGCCCCAAGTGGTGTGGTCCGCAAGGTCGGAGAAGAGGAGTCCATGAGACAAACGTAATACCATGCAGTGCACTTGAAATATAGTGATGGAGGTGCATGTATTGCAATTGTAGTACAAAAAACAAATATAATACCAGTCCACTTGAAATATAGTGATGGAGGTGCAATGACGTCTGGTGCATGTATTGCAATAATTGTAATACAAAAGACAAACATAATACCAATCCGCTTGAATCATAGCGATGGAGGTGCATGTATTGCAATTGTAGTACAAAACAGTGACAGTTCTAGCCATCTATGTAAGTAAATGAATACCGAAGACTAGACTCAGAAATGAGTTATTAAAATTAAGAAGTTCGGAATGATTGTACAGCTGAAAAAGTTAGTGTGAGCGTTGCATCATTCGTATTCCAAGTGCGTAAGCTACAGAGAGTCATGGAAATGGTGGCATGGCACGCACAAACAACAAGAAAGACAAACATACAAGGACGTTGACCCTAAATTGTCGGTTACAAAAACGTGGCTTCAACTATACTGCTGCTACTACTGAACAAATCTATTGCAAGTCATCAGAATCACAAACGAATGGAAAATGGAAAGCCTATTTGCAATTTAAATACGACACTGTTTGAAAAACTAGAATCAGGATTTAAAAGTGGGCGCAATTAAGTTATTTTAAAATGACCCCTGAAGTGCAAACGAAAGAAGGGATTAGATTAGTCGTTAGTTTTAGCCTCCCTACCCAACAACAATTGCGATCCAAAGAGAGGAAGGAGGAAGGCACCATTTAGTATGGAGTTAAGGAAACGCGGAATCTACGCAGAAAGGCATAGAAACAGTTAGTTGTGAAAGAAGATTATGAAACAAGACCAAAGTTGAAGAAGACAGTAGTAGGTGCTGAAAAACAGGACAGCAGTGAACCGAAAAAAGGTGGTCCTTAACATAACAAAAACATTATATTTCAACAAAAAGAAGGCCTACCTAACTCTCAGCTCAGGCCCTCACATTGTCCCCCTGGGAGCGCTAGTTCCGATAGATACAATAATTGTATCCCCCTGAGGGGGCGAAAGAAGGGATTTTTTCAGTCGACTTTATCGCAGTCTATTCGTTTTTCATCGAAAGTTTATCGAATATGAAAATCGACGAAAAAAGACACAAGTTGACTACAGTATTTGCACCTCCGTTGTAGCAGATTTGCGCCTCGTCTGCATGCAGCAGCATCTGTCACTTGCGAGTGCACTACACTGCAACTGCCTCCAGTCTTCTTCATTTTGAGGTAGTCACGTCTTTTACAAAATATATTTACTGCAGAGATTTGAACATATTTTCTGAAAAGCGTCTGTGAGAAGATTGCTTGCTCGCGTATAACATTATCAAATTTGTGTGGAAAAGAAATCATGGTCATTGACTAGAGTTCCTCTCACGCTTTCGTGTCCTAGAATGTTGAACCGCAAGTTCAAATAAAATTATTATTGAGCAGTTCGGCATTTTCAAGGTGCACTAACTCAACAGCTCGCTGTGATTATTGGTGCTAATCGGTGCATTACCAATGTAAAATATCGGTTCAATCTTCTCAACGAAATCAAACTCTGTATACCAATATTATCGACTTTCATTGTCATCGACTAGCTTCAAAGTATTTGGATATGACCCAGGGCGTTTCAGTGAATACAAATCATTGGAAAAATTGTGATGAATCTCAAACTCATTTCATGAGAAATTTACTAAAATAAATGTTTTTCTTCCAAGTATACTTCTTAATGACAACACTATATCACGCACAAAATTCCCATCTATAACGGTACGAAGACTTTGTGAGCGATCATCTTCGAAAACTGCGTAGTAAAATAAAGAAGAACCCATCAAACTGTGCAACGACTCTGAACAAGCAGCACCTGACGGCAGTTACACTGAAGACAGCCAAAACCAGCGAACTTCTCAATGCTCTATATCCAGCAAAAAGTGCAACCATCAGAAAAATATGTAATTGAGTCTTCTAATCTGGTTCAATTCAACTTACATATTTCTTCATATTTTCTATATTTAACCGTTATTACATCCAGTATAATCTGAACTTGAGTACTAAGTACAATTTAAGTTTAAATTGCAGCTAAATTGCACCAAGTGAACACTCTGACTGTGGCGTGACCAACTGGCGGTCACTGAGGGATTTTCATCATGCTGCTGACCGACCAGCAATCACAAACGCAATTTTCATGAATACTTAATGAAAACCAAATGACGGTAGGACCTATTTAATGTTCGTGTTTTTTCTAAATTGATCTCTAAAATGAACTTAAATTTCAATTTGAATATTGAACTTTAGTTCAACCCGCCTCAGTCAACGTGTTGAAGTCATTACAGTGCAGCCCCGGTGTTAGTACAGACATTAACACAGTCTGTGTTAGTACAGACAATGGAGTACATTGGAGTTGGAGTTAGTACAGACGGTGTTAGTACAGACAATGGAGTACATTGGAGTTGGAGTTAGTACAGACGGTGTTAGTACAGACAATGGAGTACATTGGAGTTGGAGTTAGTACAGACGGTGTTAGTACAGACAATGGAGTACATTGGAGTTGGAGTTAGTACAGACGGTGTTAGTACAGACATTGTTCATTGCTTCACAATGAATTCACGTTCATAAGTAAGAGATGAATGAATCAAATGATGCGGTTAATTCGAATAAAAATTTAAAAAGAGCCGCTGCGATAACGATCAACATATACTTACTTTTGGGAAGTGGTAACTGCTCTGCAGTGAGCTTTCAAAGTAACAGCTGCAAAGGTTAGGCGTGAATATTTTTTGAAGACAAAGTAACAGCTGCAAAGGTTAGGCGTGAATATTTTTTGAAGACAAAGTTACAGCTGCAAAGGTTAGGCGTGAATATTTTTTGAAGACAACAAAGTTACAGCTGCAAAGGTTAGGCGTGAATATTTTTTGAAAACAAAGTTACAGCTGCATCGCTATCTAGTGAAGTTCTTCCGCTACTATTAAAATTACAACTGTATCGGTATCTAGTGCAGTTTTTCCCATAGCATTAAAATCGCAATTCCATCACTCATTTGTGAAGACATTCGAAAAACAACCAAATTGCAGGTGTAAGACTGATGCGTAATAACAATCCAAAGAAAACAGAATTACAGCGGTAAGAATGACCAGCAAAGACGTTCTAAAAACAGCAAAATTATTATCGCATGGTTGACTTGAAAGATTAGATTGGATGCTAGTTCAACTCCCTAACCGCAACAAAGGCGTTCCGAAGAGAGAGAAAATGAGCGCACCATTTACGATGACGTTAAGGAAGCACGGAATCTATGCACAAGGTGTGCTCCTGCGCATAGATACGGTAAGTAAAAAAAGAAGCGTTTGAGACAAAATAAAAGTTGAAGAAGAAAGTTAGAAGTGCTGAAAAACATAACAGTGAACCGTAAAAAGAGGGCCCTCAACAAAACAATCATTATTTATTTCAACAGTTATATATACATAACTTCCAGCTCAAGACCTCACAATTTCCCCCTTATTGCGCTTATTGCCATACAAACAATAATTGTATTTCTCTGATAGAAACACTTGTAAGAACAATCCGAACACAATATTACGGTTCCATAACACACCTAAAAAAATGTTTTGAAAACATAAATGTTACAGCTGCAGGTCGACTTGCTCATAAGACAACATAACAGCTGCGGGTCGACTTGCTCATAAGACAACATAGCAGCTGCGCGTTGACTGGCGAAGCTACTGTGGAGACAACGTAACAGCTGCAGGTTGACTGGCGAATCTGCTGTGGAGACAACGTAACAGCTGCAGGTTGACTGGCGAAGCTGCTGTGGAGACAACATAACAGCTGTAGGTTGACTGGCGAAGCTGCTGAGACAACATAACAGCTGCAGGTTGACTGGCGAAGCTGCTGTGGAGACAACATAACAGCTGCAAGTAGACTGGCGAAGCTGCTGTAAAGACAACATAACAGCTGCAGGTTGACTGGCGAAGCTGCTGTGGAGACAACATAACAGCTACAGGTTGACTGGCGAAGCTGCTGAGACAACATAACAGCTGCAGGTTGACTGGCGAAGCTGCTGTGGAGACAATGTAACAGCTGCAGGTAGACTGGCTAAGCTGCTGTGGAGACAATATAACAGCTGCAGGTAGACTGGCGAAGCTGCTGTGGAGACAATATAACAGCTGCAGGTAGACTGGCGAAGCTGCTGTGGAGACAACATAACAGCTGCAGGTAGACTGGCGAAGCTGCTGTGGAGACAATATAACAGCTGTAGGTAGACTGGCGAAGCTGCTGTGGAGACAATATAACAGCTGCAGGTAGACTGGCGAAGCTGCTGTGGAGACAATATAACAGCTGCAGGTAGACTGGCGAAGCTGCTGTGGAGACAACATAACAGCTGCAGGTAGACTGGCGAAGCTGCTGTGGAGACAATATAACAGCTGCAGGTAGACTGGCGAAGCTGCTGTAGAGACAACATAACAGCTGCAGGTAGACTGGCGAAGCTGCTGTGGAGACCATATAACAGCTGCAGGTAGACTGGCGAAGATGCTGTGGAGACAATATAACAGCTGCAGGTAGACTGGCGAAGCTGCTGTGGAGACAACATAACAGCTGCAGGTCGACTGGCGAAGCTGCTGTGGAGACAACATAACAGCTGCAGGTTGACTGGCGAAGCTGCTGAGACAGCATAACAGCTGCAGGTAGACTGGCGAAGCTGCTGTGGAGACAACATAACAGCTGCAGGTTGACTGACGAAGCTGCTGTGGAGACAATATAACAGCTGCAGGTAGACTGGCGAAGATGCTGTGGAGACAACATAACAGCTGCAGGTTGACTGGCGAAGCTTCTGTGGAGACAACATAACAGCTGTAGGTTGACTGGCGAAGCTGCTGAGACAACATAACAGCTGCAGGTTGACTGGCGAAGCTGCTGTGGAGACAACATAACAGCTGCAGGTAGACTGGCGAAGCTGCTGTGGAGACAATATAACAGCTGCAGGTAGACTGGCGAAGCTGCTGTGGAGACAATATAACAGCTGCAGTTAGACTGGCGAAGCTGCTGTGGAGACAATATAACAGCTGCAGGTAGACTGGCGAAGCTGCTGTTGAGACAATATAACAGCTGCAGTTAGACTGGCGAAGCTGCTGAGACAACATAACAGCTGCAGGTAGACTGGCGAAGCTGCTGTGGAGACAATATAACAGCTGCAGTTAGACTGGCGAAGCTGCTGAGACAATATAACAGCTGCAGGTAGACTGGCGAAGCTGCTGTGAAAACAATGAAACAGCTGCAGGTAGACTGGTGAAGCTGCTGAGACAATATAACAGCTGCAGGTTGACTGGCGAAGCTGCTGTGGAGACAATATAACAGCTGCAGGTAGACTGGCGAAGCTGCTGTGGAGACAACATAACAACTGCAGGTAGACTGGCGAAGCTGCTGTGGAGACAATATAACAGCTGCAGGTAGACTGGCGAAGATGCTGTGGAGACAACATAACAGCTGCAGGTAGACTGGCGAAGCTGCTGTGGAGACAATATAACAGCTGCAGGTAGACTGGCGAAGATGCTGTGGAGACAACATAACAGCTGCAGGTAGACTGGCGAAGATGCTGTGGAGACAACATAACAGCTGCAGGTAGACTGGCGAAGATGCTGTGGAGACAACATAACAGCTGCAGGTAGACTGGCGAAGCTGCTGTGGAGACAACATAACAGCTGCAGGTAGACTGGCGAAGATGCTGTGGAGACAACATAACAGCTGCAGGTAGACTGGCGAAGCTGCTGTGGAGACGATATAACAGCTGCAGGTAGACTGGCGAAGATGCTGTGGAGACAACATAACAGCTGCAGGTAGACTGGCGAAGATGCTGTGGAGACAACATAACAGCTGCAGGTAGACTGGCGAAGATGCTGTTGAGACAACATAACAGCTGCAGGTAGACTGGCGAAGCTGCTGTTAAGACAACATAACAGCTGCAGGTAGACTGGCGAAGATGCTGTGGAGACAACATAACAGCTGCAGGTAGACTGGCGAAGATGCTGTGGAGACAACATAACAGCTGCAGGTAGACTGGCGAAGCCGCTGTGGAGACAACATAACAGCTGCAGGTAGACTGGCGAAGATGCTGTGGAGACAACATAACAGCTGCAGGTAGACTGGCGAAGATGCTGTGGAGACAACATAACAGCTGCCGGTAGACTGGCGAAGCTGCTGTTGAGACAACATAACAGCTGCAGGTTGACTGGCGAAGCTGCTGTGGAGACAATATAACAGCTGCAGGTAGACTGGCGAAGCTGCTGTTGAGACAACATAACAGCTGCAGGTAGACTGGCGAAGCTGCTGTGGAGACAACATAACAGCTGCAGGTAGACTGGCGAAGCTGCTGTGGAGACAATATAACAGCTGCAGGTAGACTGGCGAAGCTGCTGTTGAGACAATATAACAGCTGCAGGTAGACTGGCGAAGCTGCTGTTGAGACAACATAACAGCTGCAGGTAGACTGGCGAAGCTGCTGTGGAGACAACATAACAGCTGCAGGTAGACTGGCGAAGCTGCTGTTGAGACAACATAACAGCTGCAGGTAGACTGGCGAAGCTGCTGTTGAGACAACATAACAGCTGCAGGTAGACTGGCGAAGCTGCTGTGGAGACAACATAACAGCTGCAGGTAGACTGGCGAAGCTGTTCCAGCGAGCAGCCTGTAATGAGCTGTAGAAGCCGCTCCTGTACGCGGAACCAAAGCCTGTCAAGATGTTCACTGAGCAGCAAAAATGTTCGACTCAACTGAAGCACCGTGAATAAAAGTGCAGTCGTTAGGGGCTAAATATTGTTAGCGGCATTGCAAGTCACAGAAAAATTACTGGTGGTCTCCGTGGAACAAAAAAAATCGCCTGCTTAATAAGATCCTGTCCTGGAAATTCATTTTCGACGCATCATCGCAAATCGCACTCTGCTACCGCCTAATTTTATTTTTCATCTTAGTTTATTGTAAAATCATCAGTTTTCTTTGATCTTTTAAAAATGCAGTGAAGAAGATTATGTAACATTTTGATTAGCCAGCGCTTTTAGTTCACATGTATCGCAGATAGTAGGCCTTAGATAAAAAACTATCAATGATGGCAGCTTTTTATTTTGAAGATGACTACTGAAAGCCATTCGTCACAGAGGTATAATTTTAACTCATATTTTTTGATACAAGATTGTCAAGACTAATGGGATGGCAATACTAATGCAACAAATTACTGTTCGATGAAAAGTTCTTTTTTTGAGAATGATTTCAATAATTTCCTGAAAAAATCAGCGAATCACTGACCAGATGAACCATTGAAAGAAAATTATTTAATTTACTAGATATTTTTTGAATGAAACCTTCTGGAGATTGGGTGTACTTGCTGCGTTTATATAAATACGCACGTAACTTACCGATAAAAACAAACTTGCCCAGAAGGACAAACCGCCGAGCATGATTTTTGACAAGTCTTTTTGATGAGTAAGTGACTTTGCAGAAACCTTTAAGGCAAAACCACAAACACATAGACCGCAAATTTTAGTGACATAGACGTCATTTATGCAAACTTGTCAGTCGCGTAAACATAAGTGGAGTCAAAAAACGCCAAAACCGAACTCTTCACAATGTGCGCAACCGCCAGCACCGCCATCCTACATGTGTGGATGACATCAGATGCCCAGGAGCCCCAAAACAGGTTTCAGATGCATGCAAGTTAACCAAATTTTATTACACAACAAATAAACGAACGCGCTCGCCCCCGATATGATGGAGATTCAGCTTTGTCCCCACGTTCCCGCGATTCTAAGGCATTAGTGAACGTGAAGGACATCTAGCGATAGCGTTCAGGAAAACCTGACAAAAATTGAAGGGAGAGCAAAGCGAAGACTTCCTGCTAAGCAGCCCATTATGTTCAAATCTGCAATTACAGTACTGCGCGGGTAGACATCGCACGTGGGTGATCCAGTTCACGTTCACGTGTTTCACGTGCATGAATCGCACGTACCAATATTTCGAGCCTCAAAATTGCCTTTTGATGACGGCTAAAGGGAGCATTACGCAAGGCAAATTACGGAGTACTTCTCTCCTTGTTTGCACTTCCGGACAACCTCAGAGAATCAGTCAGGTGCTGATATGGCTATGAACCTTCGTGCGTGTAAGCAACCGCGCAGCAAAAGGGTTGTTTCTATACTAATGAGTGTGGTAACTCCTCATCCCCTTATATACGAGAATATTTTTTAGAAAACGTAAATGAAGAGCAAGTGACATATCTCATTTCAGAATTACTTCGCCCGTATTGAAGGTTGCACATGCCATATTGCTCATCATGTTGTACGGTTTTACAACTACAAAAATATCATGAGAATCCAATACCGAAATATCAACACCATGTCAGAAATATCAAGCAAATGTCACGTGCATGCATCAATTTTTCAACTATTGCAACCACATCTTATAAAAAGGCTGAAATCTGAGAAGGACAGATCCTTACCCTCGTGAGCCAAATTCTTTCGAATGCCCTCAAGTTCTTTTATCTTTAACTTACGCTACTCTCGAGGCCATCCCAAATTTAATCACTCCATTGTTGCAATATTGCTCTTTGCAGCAGTCACTGAGTACGCAACACAAGTATGCTGCGCAAAAAGCACACCCCAATCTTACGCATGCATTTACTATATAACATATTTAAGGCACAAATGTCAGCATCTAGGTACTATGAAAGACAACAAAAGACGTACAGACAGACCACGCTCTATCGTCCCTACGAACAAGGAAGCCAATTCTTTCTCAAAGAACAGCAATTTTCAACTGCGAAGGAACTTTGAAGGGGCCTAACGCCAACCACAGCGACAAGTGATCATCGACACCACCGTAATTACGGAATGTAACCTGCGAAATGCAGCGGTATTTATGTATGTATTTTGTTCTTGCGCAGGCTCGGACACTTCGCTGTGCGTGGGTTACGAAACCAATGTTGGAAAGGCAACTGAAAAGTTGAACGTTGAAGAAGGTCCGAGTGCCGACTCGATAGCTGGGCGAGTTGGGCAACTTGATGTAGGACTTGCAGGATGGCAGGAGAAGGGAACATTTTCGGAATACAACTTGACATGAACTCTACCGCACAGGTGGCTGACGAATAAAGTGTTTCCAGGAAGCCCCATAAGAGTGAGTGAAATCTTTTCATTTCTCCAGTACAATCCCATACATACAGGAAAACCTGTTGTAAGCATGAATACACGTAAAACGTGTCATTATCTTATAAAATTCAAAAATACCTCTACGACTACATAAATTACGAGACCGAACTCTTCATTAAATAACTTCAATTTACACATCAAAGTTCACTGGCGCGTACAAGGGATATATTAGCGTACAAAATCTTTGCTCTCATTTTGGGGATTTTTATCAAACCTGGTACCAGATTAGGCATTTTCCTATTTTGGCTGTCATGCCTACTTGCAGCTGGGCCGCTGCACCAGGGGTCGGATTCTTGAACATTTCACTTGATCGTAGAGGTTCGTAGAGGTATAGTATGCTGTAAAACTTCTGTGAACTTGGCTGCCCTTATTGGATAAAAGTTCACATGCGAGGGTTTTGGCCGAAAAATAATGCCCATGAAGTGAGTACTCATGTAGACAAATGGAATTTTACTCATGGCTGTACCGTTACACTGACGTTAAATATTTGAAAATTCAGCCTAAGAACCACTGCATCTGCGCACTATGAGTGCTGTCTTCCGTGTATCATGCCTCGGTTGCATCACCGCGGGCTTGCTCGCGGCGACGACAGTCAAAATGACACAGTGTATCGCTCGTTTGACCAACACGGAGGGTCAAAATCTTCATCCCTTGAGAACCTTGTACACAAACACAAGCGATCGCAGTCACATTTTACTTACACCTTATTTTACTTGAGCTGTGGAGCATCCTGCACGACCTCGCTTGAGCAATGCAGCACGAAGCATCACACTGGAAAACATGAGTGGAATGGTGTCGGTCCTACTTTATAATGGACTATGTCTTACTTGGAAAGATTCCTGCAGAAAACTAGCGTCTGCTTCGTGCACGTTGCCAGTTCGTCAATTAAGTAACAACTTGCAATCTTTCGGAGATATTTGCATAATAATACTACGTGGATATGGTTAATTATTCAAGAAGCTATATTGGTGTGTCATTTCATGTAGTGTTTCACTTCGTCTTCTATTCGTATAATCTAATTACAGGTCCTGTGCAATACAGCATTGGGAGTCACGAGGTGTGATTGATATAATTAATTTACAGATATATTAACGCATCTTCGTTAACACAGTTAATCGATACATAAGGCCATAGTTAAAAAAATGACCGTCAGATGCTCATGGCTTCTGTTTTCATGACATTATTGTGAAACAATTATTTACTCTTGAGATCTATACGTTCAGCTAGTAACGTATAAGTTACAGGTAAAGTCTGAGTTTGAACCCTACTATCAATGTTGGGGGTAATCGAACGACACGCTTTCAACGGGAGGATAGAAAATCACAGGAGATATGATCACGGTTAAAAGGAGAGTTGAAGTTAAACCTTTCCACAGCAAAACACGGGTGATGTTAGGCATCGATTGATCGGCAACTTCTATTCCTTAGAGAGTAGAAAAAATGAGGAACAAAGCTATCTATTACGCATTCTCTCCACATGTGAGCTGCATGATTCGCCATCAGAAGTGCCTTTTGCACATCTCCCAATGAAATAAGCTGATGATGATGACAGACTGTGAACATTGCAGTAAATTCTCCTTCAGAGTACCTCGGTTGCGGAGCTCGTCATGCCGTGTGGAGTTCTGTGCACTGTACAATTTCTCTTAATGAACTCAAAGAAGATATAGCAGCATTTGAGAGCTTTAAAGGAAACGGGGTTTGACAGTTCTTCAGAACATCAAGTCTGGCATGCGCATACTTATATTAAAAACGAGACGTGCACATTACTGTTACTTGGTCTTAATTTAACTCGTAAAATAATGAAACACAGTGCTGTACCTTATCTCGCTTATTGAAGCGACGATCCATCGCTTGATATCGTCATCTAACATACAGCTAGGCTTCTTCAAGTGCGGCGTTCTCTGAAATTATTACAATTTCAATTGTTCTCATGATGCAAACGAAGAGGTGAATAAATAAACATAGCAATGAACAAAAATACGAAGTACAACAGCAAGTGTACAGAATTAAATTTCCAATGCTAACCCTAAAGTGCGTATTTCACATACCTACAATTCCTTACAATGAAATTGAACCATTTGAACACAATTTATTTTACAGCTTTTCAGGAGAATTAGATTAGATAAGACAGATAAGTTTGTTTAAGTCTCCCTAACCGCAACAACCCTGAATAGTAAGCTCGACAGTTAAAATTTTAAGAAATTCTGAACACTAGAAGGCCTCCAGCAATAAATACCAAAAGTCTCGCAAGACAAATTCCTTGAATCCGGGGAAGTCCTCGAAAATAAATCGATAAAAACCACGGCGAAGTTGTTCTGATGCTTTTAAAGTTAAGGAGGAAATGCATCTCGAAGCACCGGCAGTGAAATCGAGGAACCGTGAATGTGAGTTAGTCATTTTCATGTACAGGCCAAAAACAGAGACGTTGCGGTTGTTTAATTACAACTTCATTGTCTGCCGGGATATTTCAAATGTAACGCCGTCACACAACAAACACTGCAGATATCAGACCTTGTGTCAACCTTGTGGCACATTTCATGCATCAACCTTGTTGTGTTGTACATTTTATGCATGAACCTTGTTGTGTTGTACATTTTATGCATGAACCTTGTTGTGTTGTACATTTTATGCATGAACCTTGTTGTGTTGTACATTTTATGCATGAACCTTGTTGTGTTGTACATTTTATGCATGAACCTTGTTGTGTTGTACATTTTTTGCATGAACCTTGTTGTGTTGTACATTTTATGCATGAACCTTGTTGTGTTGTACATTTTATGCATGAACCTTGTTGTGTTGTACATTTTATGCATGAACCTTGTTGTGTTGTACATTTTATGCATGAACCTTGTTGTGTTGTACATTTTATGCATGAACCTTGTTGTGTTGTACATTTTATGCATGAACCTTGTTGTGTTGTACATTTGATGCATGGACCTTGTTGTGTTGTAAATTTTATGCATGAACCTTGTTGTGTTGTACATTTTATGCATGAACCTTGTTGTGTTGTACATTTTCTGCATGAACCTTGCTGTACATTTCATGCATCAATCTTAATTGTTGTACATTTGATGTATCAGCTTAGCTGCAAGTAGATTGTTTATTTTTTTCTTTTCTTTCTTTATTGAGAACACCGTGATTTCATTTTAACAAGAGCAGAGTACGTGTGTCAAGTGCGTGGACGTAAGTTCGCCCACACTTGTGGCCTGTAAAACTAAACAGAACGCACCGACTATATTGAACACAAACGAATTGAGTTTCTATTTTTACATTAAGAAACTAGATGTGCATTTCTTATTCACGTCAACATTCGATTGATTATTAAACCATTGAATAAAATTCTAGAGTAATTTTTATTTTACTCGTACAAGTTTAAAATTTTTATATCGATTAAATCAAAATTGAACTATCATACATGATAAATCAGTAACGTATGAATGTAGTATTATTTTACTTGCTTCTGAAAGATACACGTCAATTAAGTATATTAATGGTCAAGTCTACTTACACAGTCCCGGGGTAATTAAAATAAATCGCATCAAAGTGGCCGGAAAATCCAAGATCATGAACCCTGAGCATGCAAAATAGGAATGGCCGAATCGCTCTTCCGCAACGCTTGACGAGCTTCATAAAATCTTCTCCCGGTTTCCTGAACCACCCAAGCGCGTCCGACTGCACCAAGTTCAACACAGAACAGATGATCTCCGTTAAGTTAAGACTGGAACACGACGCAAAATTGTTTTAACGGAGTGAGACTTGCTCTACCATGTAATGGTTGAGCCTATAACATCATCTTTTTAAAGAACTAAGAGGTACGGTCGCTCGAATCACGGCTGCGCTTCCGCAGGGTCGTTAAAACACCGAGGTTTTTTATTTGTGAACTTAGCAAACGCAACGTGGATGAAAACAAGGTGAGTGCTTTACAGCTGCTGGCGAAGAAAACCAAATATAGGAAGCAGCTTCTTGCGTTGAGGTGAGGTACTATATACGACGTAATTCGCTCTCTGGGAAGAACAACGTCACAAACCAAAATGCTACATTTTTCATTAGAATTGATTTTAACTCAGCAAACTGCTTCACGGAATTAGTTTTGATCGAAAACGGAATCCTTCCTCTCTGTCAATTTGAAAAATACAGTTATGATGGTTTTACCAAAATACGTTTAACGAAATGGTGAATTTAACGGTATGGATAAGTCAATTTTCCAAAATTTTCAGTTGTGACGTAGTTCTTCCCAATGAGCGGTATTACAAGCACTTTGCACCGAAGCAACTCTGCGCCAAGAAGGTCGGTATCAAGTCATCGTGGAACTCCACTACGACATGGTCAGCCGGTCGTGCGGCTGGGTGCCCATGTGTGACCGAGGCTCAGTGGCTAGCATCAGGGGACGATTGCAACGTTTCCAGAGCTTGAGTTCGCATTGGAAAAACCATTGAATTACGGAACTTAAAAACAACCTTAGAGCAAGCCTGCTTTCGAAGCTAAAATTAATACGCGATAATTTGCTGCAATTAAAAATGGAATATTTTCATTATTTCACGGAGAATGTATGACGAATTTAGAAGTGACATGCCTACATTGCAGCTCGTTGAACCATGTTGCAAACAAATATAATTCGAACTGCAGCTTCTCTTGTTCAAAATACATTTGTTTCTTTTGTAAGATGACTACAACGGTATTTTATAGCCAAAGGTAATCTTTATTTCTTAGCGTGAAGGATCCCCAATTTACCGGAAATGTGGGGACATTTCTCAGTAGTGAAACACCACTATAACGCTTCAGATGTGGGCACTGCGATCATGCGGGAACACATCCAGCGGCTTGTGGTGTGGTGAGCTGATGGGTCTGTGTGACGTGATCCGACGAGTGTATTGGGCTAGAGTCGTTACAAAGCTCGAATGTTACAGACGAGTCAGTCAGTATGGCATGTTACAGACGGGTCTGTGTGACATGTTACAGGCAGGAAACGTTACAGACGGGTCTGTGCGACATGATACAGACAAGACATGTAACGCACGCGTGTGTGCGTGTGACATGGTATACACGTGTATGCACTCAGCGCGAGACGCAAAGCACGACGCCGCTCAACAAGGGTAACTGGAGAAGCCAGGAAATATGACGCAGCCATGAAAAAGCTCATGCAGCGGTCACCAAATTCACCTTTTATTGTGTCACTTAAAATAACATTTATAATCCTTTTTCTGCAAATGAAATAGCTCATGAATAATATATTATTAACACTTTGACTGCGACGTGCGCCACCGGCGCTACACGGAGGTAATTTTCATAATGCTACTGACCGACCAGTAGTCGCAAATTCAATTTTCATGAATACTTTATCAATGTAAAATGAAGGCACGATACAGTTCATGCTTGTTTTTTTTTTTAAGTTTACTACAATTGACTTTAAATATGAGTTTGGCATCGAACTTAATATTTAGTAGTCGCAGTCAAAGTGTTAAAAATTCACCTCTGCGTAATCACCGCTCATTGCGTTCAGACATACATTCATCTCGGATAAGCGACGCAGTCTAGCGAGGAAAAGATCGTTCGTACAAGAAATGTCCGGACTATCTGCGAAGTGGGCGCTGACACCACAATTTGCAGGCCAGTATTTCCCGATGTTAACTAGCGCCGTCATGGCCAGGGTTCGTTTTGCATGCAAGCATACCTCGTATCTTTGTTGCCAATGACAGCTCTTCTGCACAGCCTTGGCTCGCGCAGGGTGAGGGAGTGCGTGGTGTGAGTGAGAGAATGGATTGAGTGAGTGTGTGGGTAGACAGGTACGATGCATAACACGCAAATTTTACTGTGACTTTAGTTTTTAACTTCATAACATGTGAGGAAGTTCGTGACAGAACTTTTTAGTTATCGTATAACGTGTTTGTTCACATGAAATGATCGGAGACGATGGAGTGGGAACAAGAAATAGGGAAAGCTAATGCAGATGGAATTAATCTTGAAATGTTGATATGAGTTAATTCAAGCCAAGAATATATTGATCCATGTCTTAGTGTAAAAGTATTCACATTAGATTAGATGTTACTTTAAGCCTCGTTAACCGCAATAAAAGCGTCCCAAAGAGAGGAAGGCACTATTTAGTATGGACTTGAGGGAACGCGGAATCTATGCAAGAAGTGTACAGAAACAGTAATTTCAGGTAGAGGTACATAAAACAAGATAAAAGTTGAAGAAGAAAGTAGCACGTGCTGAGATATGTATATATATATCTCAAAAAACAAAAGCGTCCCAAAGAGAGAGGAAGGAGGAAGGCACCATTTAGTATGGACTTGAGAAAACGCGGAATCTATGCAAGTGTACAGAAACATATATATATATATATATATGCATATATATATATTCTGTACACTTGCATATTTATATATATATATATATATATATATAATACTGAGAGATCAGCAGAATGAGAGTGACATATATGATCTACTCAAGCCGATAGGTTGCTCTGTGACTCTCAAAAGCATCAGGTTTGGCCAAACAGGTCCTTTTAAACGTCAGATTGAAATGCACAGGGAGTCCACAAAAAATTTCTTTAATGTAATGACCGGCATATGTATACATAATACTGGAAATCAATCAGAAACTGTTGCATGGTTCCGGCATCATATATACATATATCGGTCCGTGGACAAATTTTTTGTAAACACCCTGTATTTAAACGAAATACCTCGGTTCACCAAGGAGATGCTGATCGTAAGAACGTTCGTACACTGAGATTACGGTGTTCACATCTCGCATATCAGCTAGTCCCCCTGCAGCAAAGCACAAGCATGCTACTCAAGAGGTGTCGTCTGAACATGAACTCGGTTAAGATGACCGGGATTTCCATGCGCGATCAAGATGTGACTACAAAGAAATTGGGAAACAAGGGAATGGTCCAAAAACCTGAATTTCACAACTACCATTCACGATCAATAACTATTTTCGATGTGAATATCTGAACATTCCACAGTTATGAACCAAAAGAGTCGCTCTAGGTACCATGTAGTAAGTTGAAATCGAAGAGCACGATCACGAACCACAAAGCACTTTCTCGGAATCGCAAATACAAGTGTAAATGCAATACGAAGTAACAATGCAAACGCGAAGCAAATTAAAGAGGCTATTAAGCTCCGGTGTCAAAGCCAAAGTTATGCTGTCGAAGACCATAAGCAAGACGAGACAACGCTGTCTCCCAACATGGTAAGATCGCGTAACGCGACCTTCGATTAGCTCGTAAAGACTACATATCTCAGCGCTTCAACTAGCTCATTCTCAGCCGAGAACAAGAAGAAAAAATAACTCTCTGCGGGATGTTTGGCCCCGCTTGATACATGCAAGAACACAAGTGGGAGCCGCATAATTTGAGCCCCTGAAAGACCGATGTACTCATGCGCACAATCCGATCCTTCATTAGAAGGATCTTGCATTCATTCTCCACATTTCCCCAGGAGGAAATTCAATGAGATAAACATAAAACTTGTCAAATAGGATGTTGTCCGGAATATGAAACACTAGTAGCAGGTGATAGTAACTTAAAAATACCGATATACTAAGCACATGAAAAGATAAATGAGAAAATCTTAGATGTGAAGAAAAACAATTATTCTGTGATGATGGAAAGTTCTCAGTATGCACAGAGCAGCAGTGGAATTGTATAATATGAATAAAAAATACACAAATATTTTGACAGTAGAGAGTTCAGTGCTATAGTAGACGACGCGGACGTAATGATTGTATGCTGAGCTAATAAAAACAACTGATACAATAAATTGTATTGAAAAAAGCATTAAAAAAGCCTGCCCCAATCGCATCACCTATTTTAACAGCAGGTAGCGGTAATGACGGCATCACACAGCAGGTAGCGGTGATACCGAGTCCAAAATAAGTCACGTGAGAGTGCTGAAGATGCAACAAACAATCCTTGGCCTCGCTCTGCCTTATAAAGTCAGGAGCCGCTTACCATAAGGAGGCAGCCAGTTATAAATCAAGAAATGCCCAGGCGCCACCACCAACTCTCAGCCAACCAAGAGAATTGCGTGACGATATAAAAGTTCCCACAAGGTCGCTTCCGTGCCCACTTCCATAGCTAGTTAACTTAAAAATGACAGCCTATTCAGAAAATATTTTTATAATACTCGTAAGGGTTTCCCGTTTTGCTTATATTTTCAAAGGATCAAAATTCAAAAACTAAATTCGAAAAAATATTTGAATGCCATTGGAATACATATTTTTATGTTACAGATTAGATTATAAGTTTCAGCCTCCGTAACCACAACAAAGGTGTTCCAAAGAGAGGAAGGATGCAGGCACCATTTAGAGTGAAGTTAAGGGAACGCGGAATCTATACACAAGGTGAATTCCCACACAAGATCCCCTGCGCACAGAAACAGTATGGTGAAAAGTATATGAAGCAATATAAAAGTGAACAAAAGGAGCGTTGAAAAATCAGTGAACCGAAAAAGATGGTCCGTAACAAAGCAAAATTTTATTCGATTCCAACACAAAAACTTAAGCCCTACATAACCTTTCGCTCAGGACCTCACATATTCCCACTAGGAGCGCCAATTCCCTTGGATGCACTAGTTGTATCCTCCTGAGAGGAGGTACAATGGCTGTATCCTCCTGAGAGGAGGTACAACGGCTGTATCCACCTGAGAGGAGATACAACGGCTGTATCCTCCTGAGAGGAGATACAACGGCTGTATCCTCCTGAGAGGAGATACAACGGCTGTATCCTCCTGAGAGGAGGTACAATGGCTGTATCCTCCTGAGAGGAGGTACAACGGCTGTATCCACCTGAGAGGAGATACAACGGCTGTATCCTCCTGAGAGGAGATACAACGGCTGTATCCTCCTGAGAGGAGATACAACGGCTGTATCCTCCTGAGAGGAGATACAACGGCTGTATCCTCCTGAGAGGAGATACAACGGTTGTATCCTCCTGAGAGGAGATACAACGGCTGTATCCTCCTGAGAGGAGGTACAACGGCTGTATCCACCTGAGAGGAGGTACAACGGCTGTATCCACCTGAGAGGAGATACAACGGCTGTATCCTCCTGAGAGGAGATACAACGGCTGTATCCTCCTGAGAGGAGATACAACGGCTGTATCCTCCTGAGAGGAGGTACAACGGCTGTATCCACCTGAGAGGAGGTACAACGGCTGTATCCACCTGAGAGGAGATACAACGGCTGTATCCACCTGAGAGGAGATACAACGGCTGTATCCTCCTGAGAAGAGATACAACGGCTGTATCCACCTGAGAGGAGGTACAACGGCTGTATCCACCTGAGAGGAGGTACAACGGCTGTATCCACCTGAGAGGAGATACAACGGCTGTATCCACCTGAGAGGAGATACAACGGCTGTATCCACCTGAGAGGAGATACAACGGCTGTATCCACCTGAGAGGAGGTACAACGGCTGTATCCACCTGAGAGGAGATACAACGGCTGTATCCACCTGAGAGGAGATACAACGGCTGTATCCACCTGAGAGGAGGTACAACGGCTGTATCCACCTGAGAGGAGATACAACGGCTGTATCCACCTGAGAGGAGATACAACGGCTGTATCCACCTGAGAGGAGATACAACGGCTGTATCCACCTGAGAGGAGATACAACGGCTGTATCCACCTGAGAGGAGATACAACGGCTGTATCCACCTGAGAGGAGATACAACGGCTGTATCCACCTGAGAGGAGATACAACGGCTGTATCCACCTGAGAGGAGATACAACGGCTGTATCCACCTGAGAGGAGATACAACGGCTGTATCCACCTGAGAGGAGATACAACGGCTGTATCCACCTGAGAGGAGATACAACGGCTGTATCCACCTGAGAGGAGATACAACGGCTGTATCCTCCTGAGAGGAGATACAACGGCTGTATCCTCCTGAGAGGAGATACAACGGCTGTATCCTCCTGAGAGGAGATACAACGGCTGTATCCTCCTGAGAGGAGGTACAATGGCTGTATCCTCCTGAGAGGAGGTACAACGGCTGTATCCTCCTGAGAGGAGATACAACGGTTGTATCCTCCTGAGAGGAGATACAACGGCTGTATCCTCCTGAGAGGAGATACAACGGCTGTATCCTCCTGAGAGGAGATACAACGGCTGTATCCTCCTGAGAGGAGATACAACGGCTGTATCCTCCTGAGAGGAGATACAATGGCTGTATCCTCCTGAGAGGAGATACAACGGCTGTATCCTCCTGAGAGGAGATACAACGGTTGTATCCTCCTGAGAGGAGATACAATGGCTGTATCCTCCTGAGAGGAGATACAACGGTTGTATCCTCCTGAGAGGAGATACAACGGCTGTATCCTCCTGAGAGGAGATACAACGGCTGTATCCTCCTGAGAGGAGATACAACGGCTGTATCCTCCTGAGAGGAGATACAACGGCTGTATCCTCCTGAGAGGAGATACAACGGCTGTATCCTCCTGAGAGGAGATACAACGGCTGTATCCTCCTGAGAGGAGATACAACGGCTGTATCCTCCTGAGAGGAGATACAATGGCTGTATCCTCCTGAGAGGAGGTACAATGGCTGTATCCTCCTGAGAGGAGGTACAACGGCTGTATCCACCTGAGAGGAGATACAACGGCTGTATCCTCCTGAGAGGAGATACAACGGCTGTATCCTCCTGAGAGGAGATACAACGGCTGTATCCTCCTGAGAGGAGATACAACGGTTGTATCCTCCTGAGAGGAGGTACAACGGCTGTA
The DNA here is from genome assembly GCA_030386875.1 of Morinoia aosen. Lineage (NCBI taxonomy): Eukaryota > Metazoa > Arthropoda > Malacostraca > Amphipoda > Talitridae > Morinoia > Morinoia aosen. The sequence goes on from CM059558.1 coordinate 25,641,168, forward strand.
TCCACCTGAGAGGAGGTACAACGGCTGTATCCACCTGAGAGGAGGTACAACGGCTGTATCCACCTGAGAGGAGATACAACGGCTGTATCCTCCTGAGAGGAGATACAACGGCTGTATCCTCCTGAGAGGAGATACAACGGCTGTATCCTCCTGAGAGGAGATACAACGGCTGTATCCTCCTGAGAGGAGATACAATGGCTGTATCCTCCTGAGAGGAGATACAACGGCTGTATCCTCCTGAGAAGAGATACAACGGCTGTATCCACGTGAAAGGTCTCTAATATACGAGTAGAGAAGTACGAGCCACACAAAATTCTCGATTTGTGATGAAGTGAAAATTAAATCCGGTTCTTCCCGCTAGGTACTCGGAAATTTTCCACCTCCTGATAAGTTGCCGAAGAAGCCTCGTAGCTTACTCGGCATACCATGTTAATATTAGTGACAGAGCCAATCTATTTTTGTGTATTCCTTGTAACAATGTACATGCTTGAAATACATATTTTTGTGTATTCCTTGTAACAATGTACATGCTTGAAATACATATTTTTGTGTATTCCTTGTAACTATGTACATGCTGGAAATACATATTTTTGTGTATTCCTTGTAACAATGTACATGCTTGAAATATATATTTTTTATAATTCCAAAAATATACATATACCAAACTGATGGTCAATACCCGTGCGTCGTGTCGTACGAGTAATGACTGATGCGCGGGAACCGTGTTGTAAAATTGTAGAAAGAAACCGACAGACAAAATAAAATGAACAGTAATGAGTGAACTGATACTTTGGCCCACCACTATTCAGAGTAATTATAGTGTATGAAAAATTTACGTACTGCGGGCATATCTTCAGAACTGTATAACAGTATATCTGCATGTAGTGAGGCAGAACTTTAAAATTATCTCAAGTGCTGAATTAAAATGATCCCTAAACTCATTGTGATCCGAATTGCATACGTGAACTGAAATCAACTCCCAGCACGACGTTTTCCTGAGGCTCAACCACCCAAATTTCATAACTTTTAATCGTGACCGAAAACAGGGCCAGAAGAAGAACGAACTTCGAGAGAGCCAACAACCGTCTAATTTACGTCTTATTTTGAGCAGCTGTCAATGACCGTCAACACAACCGCCTGAAACAAAGCTACGTCGCATGAAGTTGCTGCGGTCCTCACAGCGACCGCAAGGCGGCGTCGTCGACCTCTGTGTCATCTCTGCGTGGATCACACCGAGTTCATATCGCACTGGCAGCGACGGAAAAGATTGTTTTTTTTCCAAAAGTGAGTTCTTATAAGTTCGCTAATAAGATTAGTTTTCGTGTCGCACTGGTAGCAGTGGAAAAAAGTATGATTTTTTTAAAAAAGCACAAGCTCAGAAGTTAGACAATAAGATAAGTTAGTTTTGGTCTCCCTTACCGCAACAAAGATGTTCAAAGAAAGGGAGAATGACGGCGCCATTTATTATACTCGTAGTACGGAGGGAATGCAGAAGATGCCCTGCACATAGGAACAGTAAGGTGAGAAGGAAGGCTATGAAACGAGATGTAAGTTGGGCAAAAGGTACCAAGCGCTGGAAAAAAGGACAGCAATGAATATGGACTAGAAGGTCCTTAACAAAATTTATTTTATTTTATTTTAACAAAAAAAAATACTACCCCACTCATAGCTCGGGACCTCACATTTTTCCCATGGGGACGCCAATTCTCATACATAAAATAATTGTATTTTCCTGAGGGGGGAAATGGGCAGAAATATTGGAAATGGATCGGGTTGGTTACCCGGAGTTGTTCTCGGGTTTGGAAAAGTTGACCGAGCAGGGAGAGACAATTCGTGCGTCACAACCTTGAGTATTATTAAGAGTAACATACAGAAAAAATGTATGGTCTGTCTTTCTGCAAGTGGCAAGTTTGTTTAAATAGCCTCCAAGTGTAATGTCTATTGAAAAACTGAACATAATAAACTAACTATATTGAATAACGAATTTTTTTCCAATTGGAAAGTGCTCTTCAACTTTAAATCCATTCATTGACGTGGAAATTATTATACATTTTTTCAGGCCCCATATTTAAAAATAATAATAATCCTGTACAACATGATTAGACTGTATGTACAAAGTTTTCTTGCTCCTTGCGCAGGGGTGGCGTGAGATATTCATGTTCATTGAGCAGGAAGGCCTCCCTGCACCCTGTTTTACCCGCCCAGCTAATTGCATGCATAGTAACCTGTTAGTTAACTCGCCTAGTAATTGAGCCATAAAGAAAATTCGTAAGCTGTACTGAATAGTCGAGGCTCACATGTATTTAAGTAATACGCAAGATTTTCGTTTTATAAAGAAATGGTGTATGTGTACAAGTCTTATGCATGTAAAAGGCACAAAATTCATTTTTAAAAATAATACCTGCAGCCATCTCTAAAACACCTTGGTTCGTAAGCTTCAATAAGTAGTCGAGGTTCAAATGCATTTAAGTAATACGCAAGATTCCCTTCACATCAAGTAATAGTATATGTGTACAGGTCTCATATATATATGTATATTGTATAAGACGCGAAATTAAGTTTTAAAAAGTACACCATCTCTAAAAAAAACCATAGCAGTTACGCAAAACATCGATAATTACAAACCAACATGACTCAACGAACGAGTTTTTCGAGAAAATATATTTTCCGATCGCACAGGCAAGGGAAAGGATGTAAACACTCGCCACTAAATGCGTAAACTGAAACAAATTGCGGTGATGATTTCTATCCAATACATTTGCGCAGTGATCGAGCTGCGGTCGTTTGAAAGAAGGATCCAGTTTAACGCAGCAGAAAAAAAAAGAAGTTTCCGAAGGTTGAACTTTGCAATTGTCGAAGCGTTGATTCCCGCAGCAAGCCGTGTTTCCCAACCCTGGTTGAGATAAAATCAGGGTCTGAGCAGCGCAAAACCAAGCACTGACTGCAGCTAAACTTCACCACGCGAGTTCGTTCAATTTTTGAAGGCGCGCCCGGCATTAGTTCCCCACCTTGTGATCAGCAAGACCTGCCAGATCTGCCACTCAAAAAACATTCTTAGATTTTTATCAGTCATCGGATCGATTGGAAATTCGATGTAAAGACGACGTGTTTTTTTGCAAAGAGCTTGTGACGCTAGTGAGAGTGAAAACATGTGAGATGTACTGAAAACTGAGCATAAAATTCGTCACAAGGTCGTTGCAGTTCACTAGGAAAACCTAAAAGGAACTTTGCTTTTTGATGGAAAGTCTGAGATAGGTAAATCTACGTGATAACTTATTTAAAAACGAAAAATTCCAAGCGCTGATTCTGCAGCCAAAAAAATGTGCGTCAATTTAAAAATGTAGAGTAAAACACTATACGAGTCTTCACTTGTTTTTAACGGTTATCATTAAGAGAGACTTTGGGCGTGATACGTTGATGCCACTTTAAACTGCAAAAACTTACGACAAAAATAGATTAGTGATAGTTTGAGCAGTGGCTGCAGCGCTCAGACGCGCAGCTGTAACTCCTTTTCGTAGCAAGACAAGGGACTCTTCATCTTCTCCTATTTCGTTATTAGCGAGGACAAGTCTAATTTACTCATATCACCAATACATGGAACACGAAAACAATCATGAAAGCTAAAGTTCGACGCATGTCCCGCGACCGAGAAGGTTATATTTAATGCCCTGCGACGAGTTTGCTTTCAAGATCAAACCAGTTTTTTCTTTATTTGGCTGTGCAGAAACCTGGTTCACAGGAGATAAGGTACAGGGAGTTTAGTTGTGCATGAGGAAGTAGAGATCAAATGCTACGAAAAATAGCCCTGGTAAATTCACAAAATAACACTACTGAGCTTAAATGATTCTGCAAAAACTATTTCATGAAATTTGCTGAGCGTGTCATCCCGGCTGCGTAGTCAGGAGTTTCTGAGGAAAACGGAAAAATAAATGAAGAAAGCTAAACGAAAACTCTAAGCGAAAAAAAAAATCAAGAAAAAGAAAACGAAAATGAAAATCAAGGCTCCCATAACTCTAAGAGAAATAAACTCAAATAACCATCCAGCTACACGTGATGCGGTGAATAATTGAAAACACATTCCTGAGAACCTCCACTCCAGATTAGATGTTAGTTTAAGCCTCCCTAACCGCAACTAAGGCAATCCAAAGAGAGAGAAGGAAGGCACCATTTAGTATGGAGTTACGAGAAATCGGAATCTATGCACAAGGTGTATAGAAACAATAAGTTGCGAATATGTATATGAAACAAGATAAAAGTTGAATAAGAAAGTGGTAGGTGCTGAAAAACAGGAAAAACAATGGAGAACCGAAATAAGATAGTTTGTAATAAAGCAAAAAACGCTATTCTCTTTCAACAAAAAAGAAGGCCTATCTAATCTTTAGCTCAGGACCTCATATATTCCCCATATGAGTGATATCTCCCATATATACAAAAGTTGCATCCCCCTGAGGGCAGGGGATTCGATTACATGAGCGAGTTTAAGACACTACACTAACGCATATTATAAGCAGACGTAAGTGGAACTGAGGATCTTACGTTAGCCTTCACCAGCACGCACCACATTTTAAAATGAACTCAAAGATGAACCATTTCAGCATCAGCATTTCTTATTTTTATGTTCATTAGTCTGTGAGAGTATGGAAATAAAAAACTATCAGCTGTTTTGCAAAATACTAAACAATACCGTGACTGCTCGTACATCTAAAATAACTAATCACTGTCCGTTTTAGTATCCGCAAACCGTCAAATGTTGCGCTTATTTCCTTCGGGGGACTTTGACCTGAAATATCTCACCCAGATATACAATATTTCAATGATGAAGCGGGTGTAAACATTCTGTGTTTTGCCTCTTGTCCCACCACGGTGGTTAAATTGTGGTCTAAGCGATGTTAGACGATACTGAGGCGATATGAGGCGTACACCCTGCCTCACTAGAAACGTCATGAGGCACACCCTGCGTCCTCACTACGTACGCTAAGGCGTTATGAGGCGTTCTCCTTGCCACACCAGGAACGTCATGAGGCACACCCTGCGTCCTCACTAAGTACGGTGAGGCGTTATGAGGCGTTCTCCCTGCCTCACCAGGAACTCTTGAGGCAGACTGCAGCAGCGGCGCCACGGCGCACCACAACACGCCGGCGCCCACGCTCTGCCGGGGCCAGGAGCGGGGAGATGTCTGCTGTTATTGTCATGTCCTGGTGGGCAGAAAGATTTAGTGGTCTACTAGTAAATCTGTCACGTCCATCTCCAGTGAGCTGGAAGTTGAATAATGAAGTACGTGAATATATTGGGTAAAGAAGAAATATGTGGTCTACTGTGGCGCCAATCACGTCCCAAACGTAGTGAACTCTGAGTTTAATAATAAAAGGAACGTGAATAAAATTGAAAGACGAATAGTGTGTATGGGAGGGATTTAAATTGAACATTAGATAAATATTTTACGACTCTTGAACGAGAAAATGTTCGAAGAAATATGGGTGTCACGTTCCATTTAGTCCACATGCAGTTCCAGGCGTAACTTGAAGAATAGAGCACACAAAAACTACAATACAATCATCAATTAATTAATGGTTGTGCAATTATCAGAAAACGTGCATCTAAATAATTTTTTTTAAATTCTATGCTCTCAAAAAAAAACATTTGCCCAATCAACGCTGCTAACATTCTTCAAAGAATGTTTAATATCAACGATACAGTTTGACTATCCAGTCAGCAGCAAGCAGGTTACCATGTTCCTTCTTCAATGTCCCTTAGCTACCAACGTGCATGGCTAGTGTTCACCTCATGAAACATGCAGCATCTAAGAGGACATTTACTTGGGTGCAGATGCAGCCTGAACAATGAAGAGTTCTTCAACAGGAGCTGTCGCTTATGGCTCTGGGTGACTTCACGGGAGTTTAGTGCAGAGCTGCCACCGTGTCAAAAATCACGATCGACATCGGCACCGAACGGTATAGTTGGTCGGTGTTCGATGTCGTTATCGATCGTGATTTCTGAATCCGCACGTTTCCCATCCCTCCCATAAAAAAATATTAACTTTTGGAGAATACTATGTATAAATAAATAAAATAGCGTAAGTTATTCCAATCAATAAGTTAGCTGGGAGCCAATTGACTGTTAGCTGATGGAGGAAATGCCAGTGTGAAAGACTTGTAACTCTTGTATTTGTTTCTACGCTGAAAAAAGTCGTCATAGTGCGAAAACGCACTGAAGTGCGACACATTTCCACGAAACACATCAAGTTGCTCCAAATTGCTGTCGTATACCATTGTGTATCAAATGCCATGTCGTATATCAAATACAATGGTTTTTATACCAGCTGCCCCATCAAATTTCTGTCACATACCAGCTATGCTCCAAATATCGAAAGAAAGGTCATTGTAAATAGTTATTTATGAATGTAAAAATACATCCAAAGTCCCCACCCAAGTTCACCTCCTGCGTATGAAGAGAAGAGACGACCGAGCATCAGAGGGTAACGCCCATGCGTGCAGACAAGCCCTTCCTTTTCATTTTTCTGCCACGAATTTTACATATCGCGGTCTAGATTTTTTGCGGCTCTTATTTTAAACAGCGCATGGGCGTGTGGCTTAGCTCGATAGGCAGCCCGGACTCTGGTATTGCGATTGCGTGGTTAGTAAATATTTTTTCGATTGGATACATTAGGATATGTAAACTTTGATTAACAACCTGAACTTGCATTCACTTGAAGAAACGTGCATCATTTATAAGCATCTTGTTATTTACGATCAGTTGGGTATGAGTCCAATCAACGACCAGTCGCAAGGAGCAAAAAATAAGCGATATTCGTACCTCCCGAGCCACTACCCCTGACACTCCACGCCCAGTTCGTAACTTTACTTCTGCACGCAAAAAAAAAATCCTTCGGACACCGCGGCGCCAGCTCACGCACGGAGGATAAAGTATTTAGCAGGATCATGATGGATGATGGTGAGCAGCAACGGATAGTTCCTGCATGAAGTAGGAACATGACGGATAGTTAACACCTCACAGAATAAAGGATGAATTGCAGATTTGATGAGATCACACATGAAGTATCAAAAGGGTGAAATATTAAGCAGGAACATGATGGATATAATGAACAGCCTCGGATAGTTCCTAAATGACGTAAGAACATAACAGATAGTAATCACCTCACAGAATAAACGATGAATTGCGGATTATATCAGATCACACATGAAGTGTCAAGAGGATGAAATATTAAGCAGGAACATGATGGATATAATGAACAGCATCGGATAGTTCCTACATGAAGTAAGAACATAACAGATAGTAATCACCTCACAGATAAAGGATGAATTGCGGATTATATTAGATCACACATGAAGTATCAAAAGGGTGAAATATTAAGCAGGAACATGATGGATATAATGAACAGCCTCGGATAGTTCCTACATGAAGTAAGAACATAACAGATACTAATCACCTCACAGAATAAAGGATGAATTGCGGATTATATTAGATCACACATGAAGCATCAAGAGGATGAAAGATTTAGCAAGAACAAGTTGGATAGTGAGCAGCTCACGAACGAGAGAATGAAATACCAAGTAGGAACAAGATGGATAGTCAACACCTACAGAATGAAGGATGAAATACCAAGTAGGAACAAGATGGATAGTGAGCAGCTCACGAACGAGAGAATGAAATACCAAGTAGGAACAAGATGGATAGTCAACACCTACAGAATGAAGGATGAAATGCAGATTAGATTACATTACACATGTCCGTTTAAGCCTCCATAACCAGCATAAAATATAGAAGGATTCTTTCCTCCATATTTCAATAGGAAGATGGCGGACGGTACGGACAATGGCATTTAACAAACACTACAAGAAGCAGGAAATAGTCCTGCTCTAAAACACGGTCGAGTCAGAGCGGGATTATGCAGAGCTCTTCAGTGTTATCAGACTTAGTCACTGACTCACGAGCATGAAAATGGCATACATGTGTAGGTGAGGTGAAGGCATTGAGTCACAACATTTGCATTTAAATAAAACGCCAATTGCACCTTCATAAATCAGGAGATGTATTCAAAACCTGTCTGTAAGCAATAGCTTTTTAGGTTTTTGCGTTAGCTTCAGTGCCAAATTTATGTCTGCACCGCATACTTTAAGCACAATATTTCTGCGTATTAGCTTAGAACTATGCGAGTATTAGGGCACAAACGCTGAAATAGGGGCTACACTATGAGATAAAATTGAACCTTTTATTGAAATTTTATATCTCAGAATATTTCCTAGACCAGTGGGCATTCCTGGTAGTCGCCTTGAAAACGCCTGCATCCTCCAGTATGTAATAAAGTAAATATAATTATTTAAGTAGTAATTACGTTAGAAAGGTGCACATTTGTTCGATATACTGCAAAGGATATTTCATCGTTTTAGCGTGCTAGTGAAAAGGACACCGTATTTCAAACAAACAAATGTGGGAACGCTAAATACCACGAATGAAAACTTGCGCAATGCACATAAAACCGTTTACGGATATGAGCTTGGAAATCGTGCACGACAAATGGTTTGAAAAGCATTTTACGCTAATTTCGTAAATCTACAATAAAATGGATTTCAAAATTCGCTCGAAGGATCTCCAAACAAAGTCTTGTTCAAACTTTAACACGTTAACTGCAATGGGTTAAACTGAAGGTCAATATTCAATTCAAATTTAAAGTCAATTGTGGTAATCAACTTTGAAAAGAGCAAACATTAACTGGATCGGGCGTTTATTCAGCTTTCATTTAGTATTGATAAAAAATGAGTTAGTGACTGCAAGTGGGTCAGCAACACTATGAAAATCACCTAAGTGACCACCGGTGGGTCACTTCGCAGGAAATGTGTTGAGTCAGGTAAGTTCTCACAGTATCTATTAAAATATGTCTTTCGTGTGATGCAAGTGACGCCAGAAACATTAAAATTTATCACAACGCAGGCGACCTCTGACGAGGGCTACGTTCGAAACCCTAGGCGAAGAAAAGACAGGGCTGCTGATGTAGAATGGCTTCAAGAGGAAATCTGGGCGATGTCAGGCTTTTATCTGTCTACTGCAGAATTTGTCGACTGCGTCCCATACCTAGTCGGAGGACACACCGTAGAGATACGGCAGAGACGGGGATAAAATAGTACGGCTGATACGGCATGCCAGGATAGGACCTACAACATACACTCCCAAAAGGAAGTTTTAATCGTCACCCAACACCAAATTCATAACTCTACTCCCATGATTATTCGCTCTACAGCTACATGACACCTCAAAGAATGAAAATTACGAGCCCTAAGTTCACAGAAATCAAACTTCTATTGATGAAAATGGCAGACAGATGCCCATCCCTGGTCCAGAAAAAAACAGACCGCACGCCCAACATAAGATAAACAGCCTGGCGCGCAGCTTGAAACAACAACCACGGACGGCTCCCAAGAGCCATGACCGTCACAAGGAAGTCTGGAGACTATCACACTCACCCATGGTAATGCAGTAATGCTGGGACAAACTTAGCATCCTGCTTTACAGCTCTGTGCGTGCGAGCGGTCGTCTGGTTATCGCCGCCTTGATTAAGACAACAAGCAGCGCGATTAACATGCATATTGAGAGCACGTTGCTCGACGTCTGCGCAGACAGGGTACACAAATGGCGGTGACAAAGTGTCACGAGTTTAGATATCAAGAGGAAATGACTTCTAAATCACGCGAAGTGCGGCGCTAATTTAAAATCTCGCGAAGAGCAGCGTTAATTTTATATCACGCAAAGTGCAGCGCTAATTTTAAATCTCGCGAAGTGCAGCGCTAATTTTAAATCTCGCGAAGTGCAGCGCTAATTTTAAATCTCGCGAAGTGCAGCGCTAATTTTAAATCTCGCGAAGTGCAGCGCTAATTTTAAATCTCGCGAAGTGCAGCATTAATTTTAAATCTAGCGAAATGCTGCGCTATACAGATGCGCGTGGTTTTAGATGGTCTGTTGAATCCACCCGCAGAAATTAAAGTCAACACTGAGTAATGAAGAAACATATTTAAACGTGAATTTGAGGATGAAGGACACTTTCCCTTGACTTCATTTCGCATTTCGCAAATATTCCCAAACAGCACTTGAAAAAAAATAGAAATTTACTTGCATGAACATTTTTCCGACTCAAGGTTGCGTAAAGATTTAAATCATTTGACCCGTAAGTGTAACTTTCAGGTATGCTCACGACAACGCCGAGCAAACTATCTTTCAATCTCAAGCTCTTATATCGAGACCCTTTGTTGAGATCGTTTTGGGGTTACAAACAAAACCCACATCGACCTGATAGCATAGGTGATCACTCTAAATATCCAGGCAGTTTGGGACTGGAAATTGGGTTTTACTGAAGTTCAGTACTCAATTCAATTTTAAAGTCAACTCTAGTAAGCAATTTTAAAAATATTCAACATTAAGCGGATCGTGCCTTCATTTGGTTTTCATGAAGTGTGCATAAAAATTGAGTTGGTGACAGTAGGTCGGTCAACAGCATAATGAAAATCACCTCAGTGACCACCGGTGGGTCCCTTCATAGGAAAGGTTAAGTAGAGGAAGCGGTGTACTTTGTTGCTTGATTTCCAAGGCTAAATAAAATACATCATTTCTTGCGTGGACCCGCGGTGAATCCATGCGACAGGTGCAAACCGTTTGATATTGTTGCAATTTGTCAACGAACCAAAATGTTTATGCTTAAATTCAGCAAGAAAAGACGGGCGGTGCAGGCACACGATAAATGCGGTAAGTTGGTCGCATTCCATTAGATGTGTTAGTTCTGGCCTTCCTAACCACGATGAAGGTGTTCCAACGAGAGGAAGGAGAAAGGCACCATATAGTAGGAAATTTAAGGAACGAGGAATCTATGCACGAGGTGTGTTCCAAGATATGACCTGCGCATAAAGACAGTAAGTTAAAAATAAAGTTTAAAAAAAATTAAAGTAGGAAAAGGATTTAAAAGGTGCTGAAAAAAGGGCAGATCAGATGTTGGTTTAAGCTTCCCTAACCGCAATAAAGGCGTTCCAAAACAGAGGAGGTAAGCACCAGTGCGTAGAAACAGTAAGCTGAAAAAGACGTTTATACAACAAGACAAGAGTTGAAGAAGAATGTAGAAGGTTCTGAAAAACAGGACAGTTGTGAAAAGAAAAATGACGGTCCGTAACAAATAGAATCTTACATTTTCTACATGGGATCACTAATTCCACTAGATACGATACTTGGGTCCACCGAGCGGATTATCAATATTTTCATCAGCGAAAATAAGCTCTTACTGTAACAAATTATACCTACAAAACTTCATTCATAATCTTACGCGATGCCCTCATAATGAGATATCGAGGGCAAGCCTGGTAAATATCGACTTTCTAACGAATGATACTGAAAATGGAGTTCTGATGTACAAAAAATAAAGTAGATTGAAGTTACAGAGCGTTAACAGGTCTTCACTGAACTCTTTCAGAATATTTTAACTGCATTGACTTGCGAAAACATTCTCAAGCGAGTGGAAAAGCACCCATAGACAAAGGGAATCATGTTCCGTCTCTCAACCCTCACTTCATTTTGTCAAGAATAACCGGAATCAGTGATCTTCACACGTTCACTACGTATTGGTGCATATGTGTACTACTAGGTAAAATGCTCATTTACCAATAATAATACCAATATACCAGTAAGTAACAATGGCAACCATTTCACTGATTTCACAACCTTCATATAAATTAGACTATGGCGACAAGTCGAAATGTTATCGCGCAATTATATTTTGCAAGCTTGTTATTATTAAGTACTTTTTTTTAGTTGAGTTTGTGGCTACTGGTTGGCCAGCAGCATAATGAAAACTCCATCAGTGACCAAATATGGCTCACGTCACAGTCTAAGTGTTAAACTCTGCTACTTACAACTTAACATGAGACCGCTGGACGCAATGAGCGAACGTGTTAAGCCGTTGCAGTACCTCCCGGCGCACTGCACGCAAGCGCACTCGTTTATTTAACCCAACAACTGACCTCAATCTACAATTTTTTAACCTATTGGAGCGGGAGTCCACATAAAACCTTAAGTAAATACACTAACTGGAACGTTTTCAAGCTCGTCTCGACGATCAACTCGATAAACTTAAAAATAAAAAATCCAAAAACCACACGCAGTTTCCAAGGTAAAAAATCTTCCTAGAGTTTTCGCTGTCTTCGTCGGAGAATCTCACGTAGACAGAGCCAGAACTTAGCAGAGCAGACCCGGATAATCTTAGAATTACCGTAGAATTACCTTTATTTTTGGACCATAGCGGTAGAGGGATTGATGTAAATCCTTCACTAGTGAACAGCAAAGTTAAATCGAGTTAGAAGAAATTTTGCTGCCAGCTGCAGAGCGCTACAACGACGTAAATCGGTCGGCATTCCGGCCTCCGGCAGATCGAGGCGCGACACTCCAATTGGGGCAATCACGAGCTTTTTCTGACTTTTAAGCCTCGATTCTAGTCGCTACCGACAGATTGGTCATTTTTAGCAGCCGAGCCTTTGTTCTTGAGCCGCAACTCATTCTCGACTTGTCGGTCATCCAACAAGTGGCTCATTGATGCTGCGTATTTTATAAAGCAACAAAACACGGAGCTTAATGCTTCGAACACTTCATATCGGGATGCAATCATCATTATGTCAATTTTATTTTTAGTAGTAGCGTTTCTGCCTTAGTTTTAGACTCCGTAACCCCGTCCAAGTCGATTTCAAGACAGCGAAAAAGAAGAGAACATCTTGTATGGATTTTAGAAAACACGGCATCAACACTCAAGACGTGATCCACATCGTATACCCTGCGTATAGAAACCGCAAATTAGGACTACATAGGGCGAAAAAACAAGGAAGAGATAGCGAAAAAAGGCATAAAAATTGAAAGAAGCCAACTGGGCACTAAAGACGGAAGATCCGACATCTTATCAATGCATTGCTGAGGTAACCTAACAGTTTCCCCAGAGGTCGCCAGTCCTCATGGCATGGGGCAGACAAGCCCAGCAGCTACCTCGCCCGAACCTGTTGCTTGACCTATGCTCCTTTAGAGCTATGGGGAAGAAGACACAACTAGAAAATATAACAAGAAGAGAAACGGTCCACGATAATCAAGTTAGGAAAATATTTGATAATAAATCCAAACACAATTAGGCAACTTTAAACTGAGAAAATTTGATTTGCTAGGGAACCCAAATTTATAATTTTGTAGAACTGTTCGTTCAATACCAAGGGAAAATATAAACGAATTGGCTGGTCGAACATTTATCGATGTGTAGGCTGAGGAGCAACACAATTGACTCACAGTACTTGAAGCATTCAAACGTGCTTGTTTTTAAAAATAATCAAATTTTAGGGATCTGTAATTGATTGCTTGTAACTGCAATCTGGGCTAAAACGGAGTCAGCGCAGTGATATTTGAATTATGTGAACATCAAAATGTGAGCATCAACATTATTGTAACAAGAATAATGTGAGCATCAACATAAAAATTAAAATCAACATAAAAATCAACGGGACTAAGTGTTGCCATTGACGAGCAAATAAAGAAGCTCAGAGAGGCGTTGCAAATGTAGCTAACGCAAATAAAAATAACTCCGTCATCTGACATTCACAGTAGGAGTAGTCCCGGTGGTTTCTTCATCTGATTAAGATTTTACGATTATGAAATGCTCCTTTTGCAGGCAGTCGTACTCGAGAAAGAAGGAAGGAGAGTGCAGGAGTTAAGAGAAAGGCTTCACGTTTGTAGGGTCCATCGTTTCATGCATGTCTGATCATGACAAGATGATCGCCAGGCTACGATCGTGCTTCAAAGTTTCATCACGAGATGAAAAATACTGCAACGCAAGAATAAATTGCGACCAAGCGCGTTAAAAGGTATGGAAAAATTCTAAGAGCACAAAAATGGACGCTCTGAGAAACACAGATTGGCTTTGGATGGAGATTGAAGGCATCAAGAAGGTCATGAGAAAACTTGCAGATTAAACACGGCATTCTGGTCTCGTGATCAAACTGGACTTCTCGGCCCGAGGCAACAAGCTTGTCTACAGACCCAATACCGACATCACGCCGTAGAAATAAGTACAGTAATTTCGCCACCAACGAGGTCTACTATGAAGGAGATTTTAATCAAACGATGGAAATGAAAATACAACTCAACTTCCCTGGTAAGATTCAGAAAACTTTCTTGGCATGAAACTCAAATCATAAGTTCTAAATTAACTCACTTTAAACGTACTTGTATCTGCTTTATTTTTTGCAGAAAGAAACGCACATCATAAAATCCCTTCACGAGAAAAACCCTAAAACAAAATATAATAAAACCATATTCACAAAAATCAAATTTATGATTGATACACGAATGCTCAAGTGATCCTAATAATTCAAATATTATTCATCGGGAACGCACGCGTGCGTTTGCATGCCGTACTTGCGCTGGCAAAAAGAGTCCTTGGCGGACTGCAGAAAACCACCGACGGCATGGACGCTATTTCGTGTGTGTGCTGGCTCCAGCGGGCCAGATAGTGAAAGGCGTTTCTTATACCTACACTTTGAGCTTAAAACAAACGCTTTCGAGCACTTCACCTTCGGGAAAGAAATACGTTTGCTATTCATCGAAAACCAGGTCTTGCGTGAACGGGCATTTCACAAGAACTTTTTATCAAACCGCTTTAAAGATCGCAGCGAACAGCCGGTGACTTCTGCAATCATCGAGCTATCTTGAGCCATAGACTTCTTACTTTACTTTTTTAAACCTGACACAAATCTGAAGCGCAAGGCATATATTCGCCCTTATCGCAGATAAGAAGGTCGTATGGAGTTACACCCTCATTCAACTGGCATGTAGTAAGGGAACGTACAAAAATTATATCGTGAGCCTCCAGCGTTCAAATGAGATTTATGTTCATTTTAAAATCATACGACTTTAAAGTTAATGTCACCACTGGACTGCACAACTGCTAGTTTTTGCACATGTGTTGTACTTGAAGAAGTCATTTATTTCAGCATTAACAATTTGTATATGTAATTCAACTAAGTCTTTCACCATCGTCAGCGAAAAATACAGTGAAAATTTATTTTAAATTAATTACCTCGTATAACGGATTTAGAAAGCAATACCAGGAGAATATAAATATATAATAAAGGGAAGAACAAAAATTATTCGTGTCAAAAAATTAAAATAGCATTGGAAGCTTCAGACTCTCATATTTCAGAGTTCTATGTCACCCAATGAACAATTGCCCAAAATTGATAAAAGTTACTCAAAATCAACCGCTGTTTTGCTGGCCACCCACGACTAACCATCGATCATTCCTGCCAGATGTCGCAACCATAAATCTACTTCGTCAAATTCCGATTCAGATCATGGATGACCAAATTTGGATTGGCCTAAGTTATCAAAGTTATGATTCCCTAAAAATACAAATAAAAATACCCTGCACAACCGAATATTGGAACATTCAGAAACACAAAATTGGAATTGCTCTAAGCGACTGAAATTGGATACCCCAAATTGCCTATATTTTGCAACCACAAATGGTCTAAATCTTGATAACCCAATTGGCTTAAATTTTGGTACCCCAAATGGCACTCATTGGAATTCTGTGAATGACCTGAGATTGAAAACCTAAAATGACCTAAAGTGGAATTTTTCATACGCATGGCAGTTGCACCGAAGAGTTGTTTCAGTAGGTGGCGAGAAATTTATCCCAAGAGCTGCTGTGAAATGCAAAACAAAAATCTGTACACGAAGACTACGTAAGAATTGAACATAGACGTTAATGGTTACTTGGTCAAAGCTCGCGCTACAACCACGAGACAAAAAATGGCAAAACTCAGCACTGAGAAATTGAGCAAAATTTTATAAATTTTAAGAGCCCGGGACGAACTGCCTAGAATATCTATAGTAACCCCTGGAGAGCGTCTCAGAGAATGCATTTAAAGCAATCCCGTAGATTCGCCCAAATATTGCTGCAGCTGTAGTGCATGAAGGCATAAACCATTCTGAGGAACCTGAACCTATGAGAGTGCAGGAGTTAATTACCGTACAATTGCCGTACAAAAATTCTCAAGTCCCGTAGATTCGCCCAAATATTGCTGCAGCCGTAGTGCATGAAGGCATAAACCATTCTGAGGAACCTGAACCTGCAACTCACTCCTTGCATGGCAGGGCCGAGCGTACTCGTCTTTCACCTAACTTGTCTTCTTCAGGTAAACACGTCCCATATATTATCTCCCAAAAACGGCCACAAAAAAATTATACGTTGATTTACGGCTCTTGACAACTGGCAAAGAATTCATCAATAAAATAATATGAACACGAATGGAGAAATTCAGCTGAAAATGAAATGTTTCCTTCTAAAAAGTCCCCGGAGGAAGAGGTTAAAGACATGCAAACGAAGACTGACTAGCAGCGCCTTTTGAAGCGTCCCCCGATGATAAATTTCGCAGACTCTCGTAAGTTACGGCGCCACGAAGCATGCTTAGCGTATAATAAACGCAATATTAATGCCATCGTTACCTGATCCTGCAATAATTCCTCCTGCAGACACGACGAGGCTCTGAAATGAACTTACGTGCGTGTTGACTTCATTTGAGGAGAGGGCGACCAATTTTTACGGTGACGAACATCGTCTCGTTCAATACAAATTCGTTGGTACAATAACGCTCCTACGAACAAGGTTGAACACAAAATCGTTACTACAACGATGTTCCTACGAACAGAACGAAGTAGATGAAATGTAGCCCGCAAATTTTCGGTAACGAAAAAATTGACATTTCAGACACTGGATTACTTTTTTGCTTACATTTCAACTGGGTATCACATGCTGCGGTAAAATTAATGTTAGGTTTTACAAGAAAAAACAATGTCAAGGATGAACCGTGCGCAGTGACTGATAATTTAGCTAAAGATCTCAGCGAGCACGATTCTTTTTTCTTGAAAATAAAGTAGTATACGGCCAAGGCTGGCTGGATTATTTGTCAAATAAAATGACTTGTTGTCATGTGCGACTACTTTAGTACCCAATACTTTAAGGTCCACAGGGTATTGTGTTGAATGTGTTCAATTCGATGCTTATATTCAAAAACTAAAATGACATTGATGTTCATTTTCTGGAAGTAAATCTTAGAGTTAGCAATTTCAGGGATTTGCGACGTTATCTGTTCACTTAATCAAATTTTTACCCTTTTTTATAGTGATTCACCCCTTTTTTGTAATGTACGAAATAAATGCCCTCCTATAAAGTAATTTTCAAGATTCTATCTATTTACTGATCGTATAAAGATCGCATTTCATTGCAACCCTAAAATTTGCTACACAATAACTGATTGTGGATCAAATGCGCTATGTTACTTTTCGTTCATAATTCACCACAAACAGCAACTTCCTTAAGGGTCGAACACATTAAATAAAATTGTGCCGCACTCATACCTAATACAACCACCAGCAGATTATGTATAACAACTTTAAACTGAATTTTCCAAATTCCCTTTAGCTGGACAAGTTCATTTTTTGCCGAACAAATTTAGCACAGATTTCAACGAAGCTAAACAAAGAGCACAGCCACGTCCACACACACACAAACACACGCACACCATAGTGTCACAAAGACATGCACGAAAAATTGAGTGTGCCGAGACTGAAGACGAGGGAAGCCTATCATTGATAAATTAGAGATAAGGCCTTACGAGCGTCCGACAACCGGTTTGATGGTAGCGGAAGGTCCGGTTGGAGCGCAGATGATCCATGCTTTAGAAGTTCAAGTTCAGTAACCGCGTCGCGTCTACAAATTGCCCCAAGGCCAGAGCGAGCCAAGTGGCTCAGGGTGTTTGCATCGGGAAATTCTTAGCTAGCGAGCCATGAAAATAGCGAGCGAACTCAAGAGGATTGCTAAGGTATTTAATTGACGCGCGATCTTCATGCGATGTGAAGGGGAAATGTTTTCTTCTCCGATAATGCGCTCAGGGATTTCATCAGCAACAAGAAAGGGCTTCTAGCCCACACTAGCGATGTTCATTATGACAAACACTGTATTTAAAACAAGCAAATTTCGGTTCCAAGGATATGGCAATTGCATTAAACAAACTATAAACCAGGTGTTAAAATATAAAGCAAGTTCGAAGTGTATCGATATATTTCAAATATTTAGGTCGTCTTATGTATTAGCTGTGCTTCACATCCGAAGAAATATCATTAACGTATGTGAAATTTGCTAAAGACTGTATATCATTTGCTATAGAATCAATAATAATTGCATTTCGGTTGCCAAACTCAAGTATGAAACATTATGAAGAAAGAGTCCCAGACAAGCGAGTTTCTCGCCAATCTTTTGTTTAAGGATATTTATTTAAAACTCGAAGTTTTCGATTTATAACTGGCCTGCACGTGTCAATTTCACACTACGAACTGCCGCATGATTCGTAATTGTGCTGAGTCTGAAATGAGAGCAAATGAAAGCATTTAAAATTGCCAAGATTAAGACGTCGTCAACCGAATAAAAACGTGAAGCGTGGCAATTTAATGTTGGAAAAGACAAAGACTTGGCAAAAAAAACGTCAGAAAATAACAGGAACAATGGCAATTCAAATCTTCAGTTAAAAAAAAAAGCGTCAGCGAAGCAGAAGTAGAGCAAAGAATAGCGTTAAAACTGCAGTGAGGTGGAATAAAGTGGTTTGAATTAGCTCACAGCGCTGAACTATAATTTACACTGAAGCTCGTAAAAACGACACGGCTTTGTTATGACTCACAACGAATGAAGAGTTTTCAGGAGTACGAATTTAGCGGCGGTACAACCAAAAGTATGCATGGATGAAACGGGTCATGAATTTGTGCGGCCGAAACAAAAGATAAGTCAAAAGTCCCTACGACTACAAGTGGTCTGCGGATTGAATGAGTGAAAAATTCAACTTTCATTGATAAGCTCCAATAGGTTTTTAATTCGTTAATGCTGCTTCGAAAATCTTAACAGCCATAAGGGAATAGTTTAATTTTTTAAAACTCAATTTCCTTCGCAAGAATAAATCGTCGGGAAAAAACTCTTGACGTTCTGTATCACACTTCTGCATTTGTCGAGATCTGGCGTAAATTTAGCGAAAAAACAAAATATTACTCAACCTTTTCCTAAATTTTTGGAAAACAAGACAAATACTTTTGTCCTAGATTCGTGCGTTTGCACAACTTTTATACTTAATGGGACAGCCGTAGTGAAATTTTATTTCAATCCTAGCAGGAAAACCAGGATAGAATATTTGAATATCTCGGCCGGCACAACTTTTACTAGCGTTGGTGAGCGAAAAAGGAGCGTTATCACTTCGAAGAGATAAATAGAGATAAGTAAGATGATAAATAGAGGAAGAGAAACACTCGTACAACATGTCAGTTGCACAGTACGTCGGCTTCCTCTATAAGAAGGGTGCAAAGGATAAAAAATAAAGATGAGGCATAGCAATTTAATCCACTTCAGATATTTGCATTCAGGTTAGCTGCTTCAGCAGCGATCGACCTAATCAGTATGTTACTAGGGAATATTATTTTCCCATGCACACTAACGAGGACAGACACAATTGTCACTCTTCCACGTTGAGCAAGAAATTCTACATATTCGCTAAACAATTCTTTCGCCCAAACAAATTGAATAAAAAAATCCGATCCTTAATTGGGACAATTTGATCAGTGGAATCAGGATTAAAAACACTCATTTACACATCTGCAGCACACCGAGCGTTTCAACTAGCAAATCCTTTGTTTGCAATCTAAGCACTCTATAATTCTAAATTATTACTTTATTATTTCGCTCGGTTCCAAACTTCATACTCTTTAATTCGCACTGCTTTACCGAAAAGCTCACAAAGAAAAAGACTTCCATCAGAGACTTCAAAATTACATCAACCGCGTAGCCCCACACAAAGAAATTCTACCAAAGCGAAAGCCAATTAGAAGTCTGATTATACTCAGCGATGCTTGATTCAAAGCTCGCGAAGGTACAGAAACAAAAAAGCTGCGAGGTTCACTCAGACACTCGCTTAATTCGCTGACCGAAACCGACTTTTACTTTCCGAGCCCAGAAAAAAGTGAGCACCAATTGAACACAGCGGGTCCATGCAGCGATTGTGTCACGCGGTCACAGCTTGTCCAGTTTGCCTTGCCGAGCAAATGTTCACAAGCTCTAAACCTGAACACTCTTAATTGGTCACGGTGCTTAATGCGCATTCGTCCACAAAGTGCATCTTGAACAGAGGGAAAATGAAGATGAAGGATGATGGGAAGAAGGATTACGCTCGTGCCTGAGACGTTTGAGACACATTCTGATCGCCCTAATGAGACAGAGTAAAGAGTTGGAGCGTGAGAAGTTTATGTGTGGAGGTAGACGTGGGACTGACCGTCCGCCCCATTGGACCAGAAGTCGAAAGTTCAAAGTACCACTTGAAGCACGGAAATATTAAACGCCGCTTGGAAAAGTTTATGGGAAAATTTACAATTAGAGGAACAAAATATCTAAGCTACTCCAGCCGCCACAACGCCCATTAGGGTTACTGAATAAATGGAAAGAATGAAACCAAAAGTTTAGAAAAATTTAGTTTCACGCCCCATTTTTGGGAGTAATCATGACCCCAGCCACCCAAAATCTCGTAAGCTCACTGCAAAGTATTGAATACCATAACACATCGAGATTGACGGGAACCGTCATTCAGATCAACGGATTAATTTCTAATGTTCTGCCGAGATTAACGTTAATTCAGTATATAAAAGCAGCTCTGGAAATGCGCTGTATAAACGCATATAAAGATTTCGGAGAGAAATTCCGGAATATGTGCAAAGTAACGCATAGCTTGCAATGAAGTATATGAGAGTAATGGATGCTCAAACCCCAATCATTCCGGTAGGTTTCTGGCGTGAAAGTTTGGCTACTGATGTATACATTCATGAAAATTCGCCTATATTTTGCAACTTAGTTTCAAATTAACTATTTCCCTTCATTTCAGCACGATCGGACTCATAGGTGGTCCTGTGAATCGTACGGGAAATAGTAAAGAAGATTGTTTAACGTCCGTGCTCTGTAAAAAATGGAGAATGTTTTTTTTTGCGAAACGTGATATTTTTATCTCATGCACTGCACTTTCCACACTCCTAAACACATATAAATGTAAAAATTCGTCTTCAGATAACGGTTTGAAGAAATTCAACAAAAAGCTTGCGTTGCACGGACAGTTATAAGCCTTAGTTCTTCCATACAAAACAGAAATCGAAGTGGTTCCGTGTGATAGGGTTTGCATAAACAATTTGATCGAATGGCTTTCAAATAACACCACCATGGAACATTATTCACTTCTATGTATAGTTCATATGAAAAAATTTTACTTATTCTCCAATCAAATATGGAATCAAAAGCTCAAATATCTCTTAACGAACACCTTCCTCAGCATTCACGACTCTCAAAGCACAATCTTCAGCGGAATCTTCTATTCAAATGGCGCACCAAGCATCTTCTTTGTCAGAGCCTCACTCTGAGCGCCTTTCAATTTTCTTCGGTCGCAATTCTCAGCAGAGCATCTTTGTTCACGTGCTAGACTGACCAGGCAGGCACTCGCAAACACAAAATTTGGCATGAACTCGTTTTGGCAAGACGGCACATCCCAATATAAGTGTAGTCTCGCGCTCAAAATCCTTGGAGGGAAGCGCCACGGTTCATCAGATATTGCTACCATTACGACAGTCTGATATTGACACCGAACTGAGTTCAGCCCTGATGAAGAAGGAGAATAACAAGGTTTGGCAAGACCCGGTTTTACGTTTGCACTCCTTTGTCATACGACCGCGGAAGCTGGCGTGCGTGTTGCGTAACAATGACGACCTCCAGTGTGTACGTCAGTGACGGATTAGCGAAATGTGAGAACTGAACAGCACGATGACGAGATTGCCACAAGAAGAGTCAAAGAAATTTAATCACAACTGAGCGAGCTGCGAAAGAACTATTAGGAAACTTGTTCCTTGAATGAAATAATGAATTGTAAAAAACAAACAGTCCTAATGACGCGATGAGATCACGAACGGAAATTGGTCACAAAACACTTCAGTAAGCAACAAAGGAACAGTAAGGCAAGCTGTAAAAAGTGAGCGAAAAACTGTGGAGTATCTCATATTTTTTGCGGCTTACTTCAAGATCGAGCAGATGAAGCTGTATAATAGAATTTATGCAAGAGGGTGAGCTAACGAGACTCGAAAAGAACTCTCGACTGACTTGCGATGCGAGAGAGATAAACTGGAAACGTGATAAAACAGTAAGATATTCAAACAAAAACTAAACCAAAATAGTTAATGATGTTGAAGTGGGCGTAACAGAAAGCATCGAGTACTGTTACACCATGCAGTAAACCATGAAAATGTTATAAAATACCAAATTGAATGCGTTATGCATTATAATCAAACTTAAAGACTTGCAAGCGGTATATCAACGATCTAATACGATAGCGAAACTTTTATGTTTAGTGAACTCAAGTTGCGGTGGAACTAGTCTAAATTGATTGCAGAAATTTGAGCAGAATTGTGGTTTTGACCAAATTTGTGCTTAATTGACTATGATATTTCCCAACAAACTATGAAATAAATTACCAAAAACGAAAATAATTGAGTTCTTTCTATCCAATCTGTTTTTATTTTCACGGATATAATCTATAAAACGTCTTCAATCCAAGTCATTAAACTGCAAAAGGGAAAATTTTAAAAACAACCATGTCAGTAGCAGCGCTGCAGCAAAACATGCTCTGACTCGCTAGCACTAATAAATCGCGAACGATGCATAAAACATAGGAGTGGAAATAAATTTTCTATGTAAGTAACTATCACAGAATTTATTTCAGTCAGTCAAAATTATCCTCGAAAATCGTAACCTGTAAAAACGGATACCTGGGAGCTCAACCAAATTCTGTCGTCCACCTCATATACTGCAAT
Organism: Morinoia aosen; assembly: GCA_030386875.1. Classification (NCBI taxonomy): domain Eukaryota; kingdom Metazoa; phylum Arthropoda; class Malacostraca; order Amphipoda; family Talitridae; genus Morinoia; species Morinoia aosen. The sequence goes on from CM059558.1 coordinate 25,664,127, forward strand.
GAGCTTCTGCTAACAATAACGATTTCCTAGCAAACTTATGTCATAGACAAATGTTTTCACTCCTAAAATAAGTCAAGCAAAACAAGTTACCATACATACGGAGGGCATGTTTACTGAAACTGATAGAGAACATTTCCATACAACTTCATGCAAACCGAATCATCCCAAATGTATCGTAGGTTTAAAATATCCCGATTTATGTTGCTTTATCCCTTTAAACCAATCAGAAATACTTCGTGATCAAAGAGTAGCAAATTTTTTGAATATATGATTGATTACAAGTTAATATTAGCCTCCTTCAACTGATTGCATATATGGACTTTCAAGCAGCGAGACGCAACTTCTAAAGTAGTGGGGTGTTCTACCACGACCACGTACGTTGTTTCTATTCAACGCATCAATTCCGCAAGCCACCGCTCAGTGACCATTCAGAGCAAATTAAAGGAAACTATTTTAAAATGCATAGAATTTGCTTCATTTACGATCACGATTCCAATAATAATGCACCACCAAACGTCAGCCGCGTACACCCGCACATTTAGGCCGCCCGCGTCTTCAAAATAGTCATCGCCATCGCCCTGGAACTTTCACTCGTCCGTCACACAAGGGGAGAAATAAGGCAGGACATTATGAAGTGAAAGGACCTTGTCATCGCTGCATTGTGCGTAGAATTACACGGCATAATTGAAAGGAATGGCAGGTCATAATTGATTGCTGATGAAATATCGCGTACCAGTGACGATGTCCACGTCGCTGACCGCTCTATGCCACCGCGTGAACAATGCCAGAACTACCGAGCTTCTTTCATTGTAGGTGTAAATTTTGTGCTGCACGTGAGTATTTAATGTGCCACTGAGCGAAAGAACAGACGTGCACCACTCGACTGACTCTATTTTCATCAGGATTAATCTTTAAATGAAATCCGTAAATTTCAATGATGTCCACGGACAGTCGACACTCGAGCGGAAATATAAAACCTAAAACCAATTCTATTGGACTTGCACTCGTAACAGTTCTCTCACTTGTAAAGGAAAGCAGCTAATTAAATCCAACGCAACATTGCAAATAGCTATGGAGAAGTGCGGCCTACAAGTGTAAATTTGTGTGGACAGGATAAGCATTTAGAAGCTTCCGACCACAGTTCATCACCGCTCGTGTGACCTCACGAGCAGCTCGAGACTTGAAACTTTCGGGGTTCCCCACTCGAGTGACACAGCGCGCATCTGCCTGGGAGCGGCCCTTGTAACAGTTCCAAGCGAGGTAGTGCCGGACTTGATGCTCAAGTCAACGGAGGGTTGTGCTTTTGGTTTGCTGCCGCTTTGGGGTGAAACAAGGGGGATGGGAAAAAATCACCGTACGTGAGTCTTACATCTGTAATCATTATTTATGAATGAAAGTACTTAACACAAAGCGCAAAGTAAACTTTAACGCGATTCACTCGCTCTGAAAAAGGTTTGAATTATAAATTTTATGAAACAGCGTTTTGCATTACAAACTATGTCACATTGAATGAAGACTATTGTTGGCCAAAATACATCTGTCACCCGATGTGTGACTAGAAAAAATTGATAATTATTATTATCATTATTATTATTATTATTATTATTATTATTATTATTATTATTATTAAGATTTTACATAGAGTTCCGTGTTATATTATTAGCGATATTTTTTCGTGGAATTAATCAAAGCAAGTTGAGGATAACTGCGAAAAATATTGATAGTTGTAAAGAATAAATCATCCCCAAAATTTCAATCGAACAGTAACCTCAGTAACGATCCCTAAAAACTTATTGAAACAACCGAACACAAAATATTCAGTGCTGTTCGCGACACTCCCCTCAAACTTGTCCGCAGGTCGAAGCAGACTTTGATCGACTTTTGTAATCAAAGTTTAACACGTTAGTTGCGATGGGTTAAACTGAAGTTCAATATTCAACTTAAATTTAAAATCAAAAGATATAAGCAAATTTGTAAATATCAAACATTAACTGGGCCTGTTAAATACCATTAATTTAGAAAGGTTGTTAGAATTTTTCAAAACGACCCATCGATGGGTCGTTTCGCAGCAAGAAAAACCTAACTACGACCCACCGGTGGGTCGTACCGCAATGAATGTGTTAAATGGATGCGAACAGTCGTGCATATGGAATCAAATACTCAAAAATCTCTTAAAGAACATATTTCAGCATACACGACTCTCATAGCACAATCTTCGGTGTAATATATTCAACGGACACACCAAGCTCGGAATTTCACGTGTTCTTATTGGTAGTGCTAATTCCCATAGGTGCAATAGTTGCGTCTCTTGAGCTAGGGGTATTTCGAACTAGGGCAAAGTTGTGTGAAACATTCTTCACGCCAAATCTTAAATTCAGAGATCAAGTTTCCACCGACTGTTACAATTGACAAACAGACCAAGGGTTCCACCGACAAAAGCAATCCAAAATCGAACAAAGCTTCCACCGACCCTTGCAATCTGAAGTCAAACAAGGCTTCTACCACCTTTTACAATCACAAGTCGAGTAAAGTTTTCACCACCTCCTGCAATCCATCATCAAAGGTTTTCACCGGCGCATGAAATCCCAAAATAAGGTCCCTCATCAACTTAATCTTGCAATCCAGAGGCCTGACTTTTAGTTAATTTTCGTCATCATAGAAGTAATGTTGAAACTGGAAGTTTTGCTGTCGATTTGACAATAGCATACTACGTGCGGCTTTTCCAACCAAAATTTTCAAGTTCGAACTGTTAAGGAAAAAATTGTACACGCACTAAGTATCTTGAAACCGTGCAAGGATGCCAAGTTTTTAACATATTTAAAAGAAGCTAAAAATGATGGAGTTTTAAAGAATTAGCACACGTAGCATAAAAAAGTCGACAGCAGAACTGACGTTGAAAACTGAAATGCAACGACGTTGTATGTAAATGACTAAAGATATTCGGCCCAGACCTAGAACAAGGTTTCTACTGACTCATGTTATCCTAAAGACCATCCATCCTTATTTATTGTCCAAGTCGAAAAGTCGAATCCCTCAACTGAATGAAACAAAACATGGGTGCAAATATGGAGCAAATTATTGAGCATCATACGTTCCATTCCCCTGCACGGACTCATGCCATCCAAAACTTAGGATTTTTTTAACTAACTCTCCCAATCCAAAAGTCAGGCTTCGACTAACTCTCCCAATCCAAAAGTCAGGCTTCGACTAACTCTCCCAATCCAAAAGTCAGGCTTCGACTAACTCTCCCAACCCAAAAGTCAGGCTTCGACTAACTCTCCCAATCCAAAAGTCAGGCTTCGACTAACTCTCCCAATCCAAAAGTCAGGTTTCGACTAACTCTCCCAATCCAAAAGTCAGGCTTCGACTAACTCTCCTAATCCAAAAGTCAGGCTTCGACTAACTCTCCCAATCCAAAAGTCAGGCTTCGACTAACTCTCCCAATCCAAAAGTCAGGCTTCGACTAATTCTCCCAATCCAAAAGTCAGGCTTCGACTAACTCTCCTCTCCCAATCCAAAATTTAGGCTTTTTTACTCACTCTTCCAATCCAAAAGTCAGGCTTTAACTAACTCTCCCAATCCAAAAGTCAGGCTTTAACTAACTCTCCCAGTCCAAAAGTCAGGCTTTAACTAACTCTCCCAATCCAAAAGTCAGGCTTTAACTAACTCTCCCAATCCAAAAGTCAGGCTTTAACTAACTCTCCCAATCCAAAAGTCAGGCTTTAACTAACTCTTCCAATCCAAAAGTCAGGCTTTAACTAACTCTCCCAATAAAAAAGTCAGGTTTAACTCTCTCAATCCAAAAGTCGTGTCCACCAACTGCAGCAAAACACAGTTGCAAAAATTGAAGAGCCCAACAACAGACCGAAGAGACCGGTGGTGCCGCACACAAGCACCTACCTGCAGACCCGCTGTAGCCCCAGGGCGTGGGGACAGCCTCGCTTCCTCTGCAACTCCCGAAACTGAGACCAATTACCTTCTGAAGCAGCAGCAGCTGCTGAAGAAAATCGCTGTGGAGCAGCAGAAAATCGTGGCCGAGCCGAAAAAGATCGCTGCTGCCTGTGTGGTTTTCTCTGGACACTCGAATTCGTTAAAATAACTTACCGTCAAAAATAATCGGGGAATGCAAAATACGCCTCGGGGTTCCTTTCGAGTTTGTTACTTCGTATTCGTGCTAATCTGAGCGAGGTGACATGGAAAGCTGTTTAGATTGCTTAATGGGAATAAGTATAAGTATAAAAGATATTATGGAAAAAGAGAATACAGAGTGAATTTAGAAGAGCTTCACCTTCCAACTTCGACGCTGATCATCGAACGATGATTTCCACTTCCTCGACATTTTATGGTGCGTATTTGTTTTCCGAAAGCATGGAATCGTTTTTAAAGAGAACTTTTACCGGCGAATACCCATCCATTTACAACAATTTATAACGCACGAGTTTATTCTTGATCGTTGAATTGTTACGTCAGTTTCTGATCTCGTACGAGAACCTATTTTTGGTGAAAATTCTCCGAAAAATAGGCATTGGCAACACCGCGTGTGGGGATTTGCAGCATTGCATGTTGTAACTGAAGCGGAGTCCTGAATACTGTCCAATGTTATAACTGAGAGTAAAGCTTATGGTGAAATCCAAGCAAACAAGCAAATTAGAAAGCAATATGAACAAAGATATATAAATTTATTCATTTTAGAAAAATAATCTACATGAACTAGATAGTTGTAACAGATCGTAACCGCAACACAACACGATAAAAAATTCAATTTTTCCACGCGTTGACATAAAGTCCGGATTTTTTAAAATCTACCGTATCTTGAAAACAAAAATTGGAGTGTGAATAAGAAGGACGCTAAATAAAAACAAGCACGCTAGCTTACTGTATGGTTAGAATTTTATCAAAAAACTATCAAACCAATGGGGTAAAGTATTACTGTAGAAGCGAGGTCATGAATTTTGCCGAGTTATTACTGAAAGCAAAATATGGAGGGTAACGCCCAGCTTAGATAAGATTATATGTTAGTTCAAACCTCCCTAACTACATCGAAGGTGTTCCAAAGAGGGAAGAGGAAGGCACCGTTTAGTATAGAGTTGAAGGAACGCAGAATTTATGCACAAGGTTGTGAACGAAGTTCATGAAACAAGATACAAGTCGAAGATAGAAGCATCAAGTACTAAAATACATAACAGTAGTGAACTGCAAAAAGATGATCCTTAAACATGAAACCCTATTCTATTTTAACACAAGGCCTACCTAACCTTTAGCTCGGGACCTCACATATTCCCCCTGGAAACAGTTACACACTATGAAGCGTACAAACCGACTTGATTAAGAGCTCGTTATAAGTGTACTACGCAACCCGTCGGATCAGGGCTTTTAAATACTTTCCTTAACCTATAGAAAATTGATGATCTATAATCATGATTGTTACGAGGAGCGAAAATAATTCAAGTTCGAATAAAATTTTCGTACGCGAAATTTGCTGAAGAGACAGTAAGAAATATTCTCTGCGAAACGGAGACTTGTAACAGACCGTACGCTAAACGCAACATGTGAGATTCATTTGACAAGTTGACCAGGAAGAATAGCATTTTGTCTCGTGTGTTATTACCGAAAGCAATGCGGACGGCGACATAGAAGCGAATAAGATTATTACAGTTTTATGCATGAGTACACTTGATCACTGCGGAGCCATAGAATCACGTTGCTTCAATTAAACTTTTCAAAAAATATTCTGGGTAAACTGAGCATTAGAAAATGATCGTGTCCACAATAGAATGTGTCGGAAATTCAAATTCTCACGCAGGTTATTGCTAGAAGCGGGGTGTTCACCTTCATCTTTTTTTGAATGAAAGTATAGAGTAGACGGTGGACATCGACCGAGCGAAGAAGTAAGCAAGCAAGCCATATGCAAGCAAAGCAAGAAAGTCCTTTATAAATCCATGGACAATTGTAAGCTAAATGTAGGTAAATGAACGATAACCCTGCGACAAAACAAAGACTGGCAGTTATGTGTGCGTGACGTTGAGAGGCAGCAGGACGGAGTCGTCAAAAGGTGAACGTGGTGATTACCGCAAATTATTGTCCTTAAGGGGTCACAACCCCATTTACATCCCACAGTTGTGACGACCTTAGCGCCCGTTCCAGGACTGCTGTTGTGACGACCTTAGCGCCCGTTCCAGAACTGCTGTTGTGACGACCTTAGCGCCCGTTCCAGGACTGCTTTTGTGACGACCTTAGCGCCCGTTCCAAGACTGATTGCTGTTGTGACGACCTTTGCGCCCGTTCCAGGACTGCTTGCTGTTGTGACGACCTTAGCGCTCGTTCCAGGACTGCTGTTGTGACACCCTTAGCGCCCGCTCCAGGACTGCTGTTGTGACGACCTTAGCGCCCGTTCCAGAACTGCTGTTGTGACGATCTTAGCGCTCGTTCCAGGACTGCTGTTGTGACGATCTTATAGCGCCCGCTCCAGGACTGCTTTTCTGCCTGCCGAGAAGACTTAACGTTCCCTCTCGTGATATGCTTTGTTTTGATTCATTTTAACAAAATCCACAATTTTAGGGGAGCCCAGGTTTTCATTTGCCCGGTAAATACGTTCGATAAAATTTGAAATATAGTGAGCCCAAGAAGAATTTTGGGCGACAGCGAGAAATATTTGAGTTGTGCGGATAAATATGAGGGCTTAATGAAACATTAATTAGCTAAAACATCTATGTTGTACTTTTATTTATGATCATTTACAAATTTGTACTGACTAATGTTTTTTAAAGTTTTTTATCCCCATCAATCGCAGATTGTCAATCAAAATGGGTGGATGAGTGAATAAGAAATAGATAAATAAGGAACGAATGTACAAGGAAGAAATGAATAAAGAACGAGTGAATAAGAAAAAAAGAATGAAGAAAGAGCGAATAAGGAAGATGACATGCCTCTCAATCGTAAACGCAGTCATAACACGAGCTAAACAAAAAAGTTGGACATTTCAAACTGACATTCCGTCTCTTGCAATCTTGCTTGCACATCGCTGCCGGCCAGCGAGTCTGAAGCAGGAGACCAGCCGCTGCTTTGAAACTGCGAAACCGCTGCAGAAAAATCTCTTTTAAAAATGAAGAGTAAAAGTTAGAAGCTCTCGAAAGCATACGATTATCCATAAAACCGCGGAGAAAATGAGGCGTTTTATTTGTGAAGAAAATTTTACCTGCAACGTTCAACTGTTGAAGAAATTATTCGATTGTATTTTAAGTTAGTTTGAGTCACCCTAACGACAACAAAGGTGTTTCCAAGAGAGGGTTCGATTAAAAATTCCAGCCTCTCACACCACACCAAAAGTGTTCCAAAGAGATGGAAAATGAAGGCACTAATTAGTATGGAGTTAAAGGAAGGCGTAAGCTATGCAATAGTTATATCCTTATGTGAGAGATTAAGATTATAAGTTAGTGCCTCCCTAACCGCTACAAAAATAGAGCGTATCAAAGAGAGGAAGGAGGAAGTAACCATTTAGTATGGAGATAAGAAAATGAGGAATCTATGCTGAAGGGGCATAGAAACAGTAAGACGGGAAAGAAGTTCATGAAATAAGATAAAAGTTGAAGAAAAAAGTCAGAGGTACTGAAAAACAGGACAGTATTGAACCGGAAAAAGTTGGTCCTTAACATAACAAAAAACATTTTATTTCAACAAAATGAAGACCTACCTAATTCTCAGCTCGGGCCGTCACATTTTCCCCTGGGAGCGCTACTTCCCATAGATACAATAGTTAATAATCCCCCTGAGGGGTCCTTATGCAAGATCTCATGAGCATAGAAACAGTATTCAAGAGCTTATGAAAGAAGACAAATGTTGAAAAAGAATGTTATAGGATCTGAAAAACGTCATAGCACTGTACCGAGAAAAGGCAGTTCGTAAAAAACTATTCTAATTTAACAAAAGTCAAGCCAAACGCGCAGCCGATGCCTTCTAACGCTTGTTCTTTCTGCATCACAGCGGGACGTTGCATTCTTAAGCTAGGTTACTCTGCATCACAGCGAGACGTTGCATCCTTAAGCTAGGTTACTCTGCATCACAGCGGGACGTTGCATCCCTAAGCTAGGTTACTCTGCATCACAGCGGGACGATATCTGCGGGCTTTTTATTCATAGATTATATTTAAGCCTCGCTAACCGCAAAAAAAGCGTTTCAAAGAGAAGAAGGAGGAAGGCACCATTTAGTATGGAGATAAGTAAACGCGGAATATATGTGGAAGGAGCGTAGAAACAGGAAGTTGAGAAAAAAGTTGATAAAACAAGATAAAAATCGAAGAAGAAAGCAGTAGGTGTTGAAAAACTAAACAGTGGTGAACCGAAAAAAAGGGGCGTCCTTAACATAACGAAAAACATCGGATTTCAACAAAAAGAAGGCCTGCCTAACCATCAGCTCAGGGCCTCACGCATTTTCCCCTTGGGAGTGCTAATTCCCATAGATACAATGAATGTATCCCCCTGAGGGGGGCTTCTTATTCAGAATCATAGGAGCACGATACATCCGCGTTCCTTATTCTGGATCACAGCAGCACAACACCTCCGTACTTCTCTGTATATCACTGCAGGCGCTTTCGCACGACGCACGTCAAGAAAATAGTCTTTGTTTCGCCTTCGTGGCAATAAATAATAAGCTGTTTATGCAGCGGTGTGAGGATCCAACCCTTGGGTTGACACCCTCAGCTTCAGACGCAACGGGAGGTGAAAGCCAAGAAAGCGAGAGCAGAGTTACGGCAGTATTTTTTTTTTTTGGAGGTGCTGGTCTCGGCCCAGCGTGTTATGATCCATTCAGTTACGCCCTATCATGCTCATGCTTCCTATGCCATCGATGCTATTTAAAATTAACTGCGATTATTTGGGACGGGTAAAAATACGTGCGTCGTCAGGTTCCTGCTCTTTGATCACCTGTTTGGGGAGTGAGTTGTTGAACTTGTTTTCATGGATAAGAATTTAAAAGCAAATTGCGAGATCCGTGGGCTGCTAAAGTTTCTTCGTCTATTATTATCGCAGAAAAATAGTCTACCGTCAGTTTCGAAGCGCGTTTTGTAAAATTAATTTTTGCGAAAATTTCGCCGCCATGAATTTCCACGAGCAGCGAAACATTTCGCATCAAAGAAAAATAAAATAATTGAGCAATACTGCTCGGAACCCAGTTCATTCAAGCCAACTGGACACAAATGGGTAAATGACTATTTAATTAAAAATTAACGATCAATTAACTGTACTTTACTTTTTGAATTTTGAACAATTTTAAATGTTTTATTTTTACCGCTCATTTAAAAAATTTTCATTAAAAATTTTTAAATTTTTTTTAATTTTCAACGCACGGAATTCATTGCGTTAGACGGGACCTTCCGTCGAGTGGGATTAGAAATAAGTGGGTGCAAGGCGGCAGAGTTTGTAGACTAGTAAAAACGCAGTCTTCATCGGAACTATAAGTAATGTATGCAAGATGTGAAGGTCAGCGATCATCTGAGACTATGAAAATCTCGAGTTATTCAATTTCGAATCTCAGCTGGCATCACTGGGACACTTACGGAGTGTGTCACAAACATGAGGCTTCTGTGTGTTTCCAACGATCGGAACGCTTCTGTAACCACTTATTAACTTCTGCGATGACAACGAAGACGCTACAATATCATTATTAAATGTTACATGTTTGTGTAATACTGATATGGAACGGAACTGAGCTTGTCAGAAGGAGCCAGAGTAGTCGAAAGAAACCCTCCTCATTGAAGAGAAACCCTAGCTGGCCGAGTACGCTCCTAGGCTGTGAAGGCCATTGTAACACCTACATAGTCCGGCTAGAAATCTCAGGCTCGAAAGGTACCAGCACTCCCTTCGTGTCGAAAGTTAAGAGAGATCACAAATTAGTTTCGATTAGCGGTTACTGGGAGCTGAATGACGGAATTATTATAGAGACATGCTCATAAATTTCTTTTAATACAAGCATGATGCTCGTAAAAACGAGCGTTTTTAGTTCAACGCCAGTCAAGAACTATGAATCAGAATTAAGAAAAGAATTATGTCATAGAGAAGTGCTATTTCTTTTTACTTTGCTAGTGGAGTTCGTCACCACACGAGAGGCTATTGTAAGAGGATATTGAGCGTTCCAATTTTAAATTACGGTGATTAAATATATTGCAGCAAGAGCAAAATAAATTGAAACTCAAGTTGGGGTCTCATATCATCGATGCAGCTACTCATTAAAAAATAATAATAATAATTAAAATTTACTTTTTTCTCCTAACAAAACCAACAATAAAACCAACTACAAAACCTGATTAGCGTATGACATTTCGCTATGATAACGAGTTACAATAAATTTTGTGAAGTGCCTAATTTTAGTAGGTTTATGATTATTTTTCTTTCCAACTGCGTACATTATCTGACTGCGGTACAGAACATCGTCCTGTAGGCACGAGGATAAGACTGTCGAAGAATTTTGCCGCGAGAACCTCGTAGCAGGAACAAGGTTTGCGATCCACTTGATTCTCAAAAGAGACAGGACTGAGAAACATTTCCGTTCGTTGTACGTGTACGTCTCTTCGTAAGAAAAATATGCTTGTGAAAATGTGTGAGAATTCTGAGCGCACTGTAATGAATCCAAAATTGATCAGCACTGCAAACTATCATTACAAATGGTATTGTAAACTGTATTTCCAGAGTTTCAGGATTTTAGGAAACAAGCATCTGAGTAAATGAGAGACGTTCATTTTGAAATAACTTCAAGTACAAACTATGCAAACGAGTTTTTCAAGCAGCACGCAACTACCAACGACGCATAATCGTGACGAGAGATGTGACTGAAACTGCCGAGTGTAAAATAGCGGTAAATTTCAAAGGAATCTAGTTTGGTTCCGAGTAATTACGTCCGCAGCTGGGAGTTCGGGGCGCTGAAAAAACTGAGTTCTTACGATGCCGAGGGCTGCAAGTGATGCAAACCTTCCAATTTACGGCAACAGAGCATCAGCCAGAGCATCAGCCAGAGCATCAGCCAGAGCATCAGCCAGAGCATCAGCCAGAGCATCAGCCAGAGCATCAGCCAGAGCATCAGCCAGAGCATCAGCCAGAGCATCAGCCAGAGCATCAGCCAGAGCATCAGCCAGAGCAGCAGCATCACCCCGACACACCGCCCAAAACACCTCCCTCACGTGATTCCTCCCAATGAGCCGCTGCCCAATTACCGCGTCTCGCTTCGGTTGATGCAAAACAAAATTAAAGTAAATAAATTACGACGAGAAGAAGATGGCGGTGGATTGTCCCCCAACGCGAGCCAAATAGCTATAGTGTTCTTTATTTTATTGATATTTTTTGCGTGTGTGGGTTTTGAGTTTGTGTTTTAGTTCATTCGAATGTTTTACAGAAGATTTGTTTGTTTCTAAATTGTGTTAGCTGAGGATGAGCGAAGATTAGATTAGTCGTTAGTTTTAGCCTCCCTACCCAGCAACAATTGCGATCCAAAGAGAGGAAGGAGGAAGGCACCATTTAGTATGGAGTTAAGGAAACGCGGAATCTATGCAGAAAGGGCACAGAAACGGAAAGCTGAGAAAGAATATCATGAAACAAGAAAAAGTTGAAGAAGAAAGTAGTAGGTGCTGAAAAACAGGACAGCAGTGAACCGAAAAAAGATGGTCCGTAATAAAACAAAAACCTATGTTATTTCAACAAAAAGAAAGCCTACCTAACCTTTAGCTCGGGCCCTCACATTGTCCCCCTGGGATTCAAAACAAAATCAAGTATTTTCTAAGATGCAACGATCAACGCTTTATGCAAAACATCAGTTTACATTCCCACGGTCGCCGTGAAGCAACAAACCGAAAATAATCGCGGTACGAACACTAAAAACAACTCAAACTGGAAGTGCTTCACATGACATCGCGCATACCACAATGATAAAGAAAATATGTAGAAAAACACCAGCTACGACAACATAAAAAGCAAAACAACCTGACAACAATGTTAGGTTGTTTTTGAATAAGAAAATAAAAATAAAACAACTTTATTTTGCTTCAGACTAATTAAATTTTAGACTAATTATAATTAGAAAAGCAACAACACCCTCAGGTTGTCTTTGACTATAAAAATAATTTAGAGAACATCAACAACGTTAGGTTGTTTTTGACTATGAAAACAAAAAAATAAGAAAACAACAACGTTAGGTTTTTTCAATTTGAAAACAAAAAAAATAAGAAAACAACAACGTTAGGTTTTTTCAATTTGAAAACAAAAATAAAGGAAACGAGAACAATAGCTTGTTTTTGACTGTAAAAACAAAATATTTCAGAAAACAACAACGTAAGATTGTTTTTGACTAAGAAAGCCAAAAAGTGGACCGCGCTGCAGCACCATCAGCTAGAGCCCGAGGCGCGTGTGAGGAATGCGGGCCTCGAGGCAGTTCACTGAAGACAGCTACTGCAATCACAGCACCTTTGCCCTTGCGAATCTCGTCTGGAAATGAGCTGCGGTAAGTATTCGCTCCTTCCTAAGTCGCTTCTTGGAATTGCAGATCGTACAAATTCCCATCAGATAAATGAAACTGGCCATCAATAGAACCCAGTTATCATGACGTGGTTTGGGGGATCATGGAAAGACGCTCTTGGTCTCCAAGGAACAGTTGCAGGGCAATGCCCAGTCGAAACCGGTGAGGGGATGTTACAGTTCAAAACCGAACTGCAAAGAGCGTAGCTGAACAGCGCAGTATGAAGCTGTACCGCACTGTACAAAGTTGTACCGCACTGTACAAAGTTGTACCGCACTGTACAAAGTTGTACCGCACTGTACAAAGTTGTACCGCACTGTACAAAGTTGTACCGCACTGTACAAAGTTGTACCGCACTGTACAAAGTTGAACCGCACTGTACAAAGTTGAACCGCACTGTACAAAGTTGAACCGCACTGTACAAAGTTGAACCGCACTGTACAAAGTTGAACCGCACTGTACAAAGTTGAACCGCACTGTACAAAGTTGAACCGCACTGTACAAAGTTGAGCCGCACTGTACAAAATTGAACCGCACTGTACAAAGTTGAACCGCACTGTAGAAAATTGAACCGCACTGTACAAAGTTGAACCGCACTGTAGAAAATTGAACCGCACTGTACAAAGTTGAACCGCACTGTCATGTCTACAGTGAAGAAAACATGTTTCACACGAAGGTTATAAAACGTTCTCCATGCGTTCATTAGTTGAAATTATTTTCACTCAAACTTTGTAAGATATCTCCAAAGCGTTCAATAATAAAAAAAAATCTTATTACGAACGTTAAAAAAAGTCTCCAATGCATTCAGTTATGGAAACATACTTAAGGATATAGGACAACGTTTACTTCTCGTGATTCTTCAATTTAGAAGCAAAAAGCCACTTATTCGTTATACGTTGTGTATTCTTACAGTCCCTCGCTCGAAGTCATCAGTACTTCAATACCGTATGTCATGAAAATTGCCTTGATAAAGCGATTTTTGGTAAAAAGACATCTTTAAAATATTATTGGCACTATCTTTCGCAATATTTTTCGAGGTGATCAAATTTCATTCAGGCTCATCCAATGCTTTTCAAAACTCGATATGGAACTGTGCATAAATGTATATTCAGTAAAGTTGTACGAAGCGTAAGTTCCGAGAACAAGTCGAGAAAATAATCAAAAACTGGTGACCCGTTTCCGCACTTGAGGCAAGCAATAGATGTCGAGTAAACCTTCGCTTTAAAACCAACCAAGCATGAGGAATGATGAGAAATATCATACTATCATACTTGAGGAACGTGAATTACACATCATGTCTGATGAAGATATTTTCGTGTCAATGGTTCAATGCAAAAACAAAACATCGAGTTAGCATCACTTTTACAATCTCACCAACAATGCAACCAAGAGGACTCAAAGCTAATCCGAAGACATGCAGCATAATACGGAGTTTCTAAGCCACGTTGAATATACTGAAGCAGACAATTTATGCGTCTGGACTCACGGTAACATTCGTAGTCTGAAAATTATTGTTCTTTGATACAAGAAACATGACATGCATTTAACTATAGTATAAAATGAAAATTGATTCAGTTGCAGACAACTTGTTGCGATGGCAACACAACTGACGGTGACGGCAGACAGACTTTACGTAAGTTACACAAATATAACAAATCGGGAAATTTTATAGCGTGAAAACTTACTTGTCAACATTTTTCGTCGTAAAATTTTGCAGAAACCTCTAACAAACTAGAAAAATTCACCAGCTAAAGAAATAAGGTGAGTGAACTAAGCTGCTCAAGCCTACCGGACAGTTGTCTGTTCAGGTGGGACTGTTGGGGACGATTCTACTGCAACTGCCGCTTACCTGCACAGTGAAAAAATATAATAATAATAATAATAATAATAATAATAATAATAATGAAGGCATCTACGGATGCTTTATTTCCAATTTCAAGCCTGATACATATCACCTTATACATTGGATTTTCAAATGCCTTATAACTTACGCCAGGACGCCATTACGCATTATATACATTACACAAAAGAATAACTGACATATTTAACTGCTGCTTACTTGTACAATGAAAAATTCACATTGTACAAAAAGAACAAATGATATATTTCATTTGTAAAAATTAAGGCACCGGGAAATTTCGTGAGAACAATGTAAAGAAATACCTCAATAGTAGCAGGAATATCATCAAAACGTCTCTTGTTCCTGACCAAACCTCGCGTTATAACAGTGCGAAGAAAAAATATTCATCACTTTCGACATTTATATAAATGAAGTTCTTCATACCGAAAAAAACAAGCAGTTGATTTATATAGACACTTCTTCATAATCAAAGACGCACGATGATAAAGGTTAACATTTAAGGTTAACATCGGCATCTTTGGGATGCTTTATTTCCAATCAAGCCTGATACATATGATCTTAGCATTGGTTTTTCAAATGTCTTATAGCTAACACTATATATAGGACACCATGACGGTTCCCCCGTAAAGCCGGTACCCATTTCCGACACCTGGGTCGAGTGGGGTATTGTGCTTGAGCTTTCCCTTATACCCAACGGGGAAAATCGCAGCGCCAGCGCCGGGAAAAAGAGCATCGAATTTATGATAAAATCAAAAACTGAATCAAAAACACAGACTGAAACAAACCTCTTAAGTAAAAATATTAAAAGATTACTCATGTGAGAATCGAGGGGCCTTTGCAAAACAGAATTTACCAGGCACGATGTTTTTGAGAGATCAGAAAAACTAGATCAGATCATAGGTTATTTCAAACCTCACTAACAGACAAGAAAATAAGGATAACAAACCAAGCAAAAGACAGCGAACAAGAGACAAACTTACAAAATATCAAACCCTACCACCAAATCTGGCGGCTTCTTAGAATACAAAGGCGCTAAGCAGCACGGGATGTTTTATTCATTCACAAAAGAATGGTACGAGCAAAAAAATGTTAGCACGGGAGTGTCATCGGGTCTTGAACCTCGGCTGATGCTGGAGTTGTCTCGAGTGTGCGCACTAAAGTTATAACGATGACAGGCGAATGTGAGAGTGCAAAGCTCGGTTGATGCTGGAGTTGTCTCGAGTGTGCGCACTAAAGTTATAACGATGACAGGCGAATGTGAGAGTGCAAAGCTCGGTTGATGCTGGAGTTGTCTCGAGTGTGCGCACTAAAGTTATAACGATGACAGGCGAATGTTAGAGTGCAAATGCTATATTTACAGTACACTCAAGGGAGAGAATTAGCCTTCTGCAAAACCTGTTCAGTCCAAAGTACGCTTTTGAATATGTTGTTCCTGTGTGTCATGTGAGGTCATTTTACTAGATTAGATTAGTTTAGATTATAAGTTAGTTTAAGCCTCCCTAACCGCTACAAAAAAAAAGCGTATCGAAGAGAGGAAGGAGGAAGGCACCATTTAGTATGGAGATGAGAGAATGGGGAATCTATGCAGAAAGGTCATAGAAACAGTAGGATGAGAAAGAAGTTCATGAAACAAGAAAAAGTTGAAGAAGAAAGTAGTAGGTGCTGAAAAAACAGGACAGCAGTGAACCGAAAAAGATGGTCCGTAACAAATCAAAAACCTATTCTATTTTAACAAAAAAGAAAGCCTACCTAACCTTTAGCTCAGGCCCTCACATTGTCTCCCTGGGAGCGCTAATTCCCATAGATACAATAATTGTATCCCCCTGAGCGGGGTCAATTTACTATAAAAAGAGGAAATCAGTTCTGGCTTCTACAGTGTGTCAACAACAAAAATGCGCCCATCCGTTGACTAACGATCGCTAGTGTACCTTTTTGTTTATGTTCAAAGTGCACCTAAGTTTTTTAAACTTAATTTCCTTGACACGTCAACCGCGATGGGTTAAACTGGTGCTCAATATTCAAAACTAATCATAATCAACTTAAATAATCAATATTTTTAATAACAAATGTGAAATGGATTAGTTTGTTTAGTCTTATTCAGTATTTATGAAAACTGAGTTTGTGACAACCGGTCAGTTAGCAACATTATGAAAATCCTGTCAGTGACCACCGGTGCATGGCTCATGTCGCAGTCAATGTGCTAAGCTTAATGTTCTTTTCGTAGATTCATCTCATTAGACGTATATTTATGCCATTAACCACCACCAACAACAAAAAACAAAATCCGTGAGTACTGGGTAGCCAAAGAGTGAGTGCATTTACGGGGATACCCTGAATGCCCGGAGGAGATTTGTTAGCACATGTCTCTGGTCGGTTTTAATTAAGAGGCATAATCGGATACCATTACATTCAGAAAAATAATTTATTTTGTTGAATGACACTCCACCTAATATGTGCGGTCCAAATTTCAACCCAATAACACCTACGATGAAAAAAAATTCTAAAGTGGCTCAACAAAAATCTTTACACAGTCCAATGATGCAGGAAAACATAAACGCTGGTTTGTGGTTCTTTTCCGTCGTACAAACTGACTTCAAGTGCACGTGATTAGTGAAAAAGAGTCATTGTAGATCGGGATATTACAAGCTGGAGCGCCGTGTCACACACCGACGCAAATATGTTTACTTTCGATTCCAAGTGCCCAAGATGTCTCAAGTCTCGCGAAATGACACATTTGTGCACCGTACTCGAAGCACTTGTTAAAAACTTCACACACGTTAAGTATCTGAGTAACTTATTCCATAATGTGAACGACTCAGTGTGTCATACCAACATTGTTGTAATGAAAATTTTTCCATTAGTTCGCTACCGCAATTGGACTGTGTCGTGGTAAAAGTCTCGTCTAAATCCATTATTCCACATCACCGATATACTTGCTCACTTGTGGGTAAAAGCGATCGATGACATTAGCGTGAAGTGCAGATTTCGGCGACATGAAGGCACATATAGGTGTGTCTTACACCCGTTATTACGATCTTATCCGGTTTACACCCATCATTACAACCCTCAACAACCGTCATTAGACCCCTTCCACCAATTGATAAAACCCTTACACCCATCACTAAAACCCTTACACCCATCACTAAAACCCTTACACCCATCATTAAAACCCTTACACCCATCATTAAAACCCTTACACCCATCATTAAAACCCTTACACCCATCATCAAAACCCTTACACCCATCATCAAAACCCTTACACCCATCATCAAAACCCTTACACCCATCATCAAAACCCTTACACCCATCATCAAAACCCTTACACCCATCATCAAAACCCTTACACCCATCATCAAAACCCTTACACCCATCATTAAAACCCTTACACCCATCATCAAAACCCTTACACCCATCATCAAAACCCTTACACCCATCATTAAAACCCTTACACCCATCATCAAAACCCTTACACCCATCATCAAAACCCTTACACCCATCATCAAAACCCTTTCGCCCATTATTAAAAGCCTTACGCCCATTATTAAAAGCCTTACGCCCATTATTAAAACTCCTTTGCCATTATAACAAATTTTGACTTTTTGAACGAAGTGCCGGCGACCTCGGGTTCAGCAAACACTCGTCAGCAGACACAGAGCGAAGATTTGTTAGAACAGGAGCACCGGCCACTCCCTCGCCCCAGCACCATTAGTTGCTGCCCCACCAACAAAGCTAACGGTCAGCCCCGTAATTGCTGTTCTGTTTACAATAACAGAAGCGCCACAAAGGGAGCGCAAGAAATTTTTGCAAGCAATTTTTTGTTCTCACGGTGTCACGCTCCAACACCACACGGACGCTCTGAATCTCGCAGCTTTGGCGAGGTTGGAAAAAAAATTTCAGGCGAGTTGTTTTTAAAAAGCGCAATAACCTACGAGACTCAAACAGCGAGTGAAAAAGTACCGGTACAAAGAACCGAAATCGTGAGACAACCAAGAGAAGAAGTCATGATCTAGGACGAGACTAATATTGACCCACCGTAGGCATACAGAGGCTGATGGCTGATGGATCGGCCAGGCAGGCAACACTGGCAGGCACTGCAGGCCACACTGACAGGCCACACTGACAGGCCACACTGGCTGACACTGCAGGCCACACTGGCTGACACTGCAGGCCACACTGGCTGACACTGCAGGCCACACTGGCTGACACTTCAGGCCACACTGGCTGACACTTCAGGCCACACTGGCTGACACTTCAGGCCACACTGGCTGACACTTCAGGCCACACTGGCTGACACTTCAGGCCACACTGGCTGACACTTCAGGCCACACTGGCTGACACTTCAGGCCACACTGGCTGACACTTCAGGCCACACTGGCTGACACTTCAGGCCACACTGGCTGACACTTCAGGCCACACTGGCTGACACTTCAGGCCACACTGGCTGACACTTCAGGCCACACTGGCTGACACTTCAGGCCACACTGGCTGACACTTCAGGCCACACTGGCTGACACTGCAGGCCACACTGGCTGACACTGCAGGCCACACTGGCTGACACTGCAGGCCACACTGGCTGACACTGCAGGCCACACTGGCTGACACTGCAGGCCACACTGGCAGGCACTGCAGGCCACACTGGCAGGCACTGCAGGCCACACTGGCAGGCACTGCAGGCCACACTGGCAGGCACTGCAGGCCACACTGGCAGGCACTGCAGGCCACACTAGCAGGCACTGCAGGCCACACTGGCAGGCACTGCAGGCCACACTGGCAGGCACTGCAGGCCACACTGGCAGGCACTGCAGGCCACACTGGCAGGCACTGCAGGCCACACTGGCAGGCACTGCAGGCCACACTGGCAGGCACTGCAGGCCACACTGGCAGGCACTGCAGGCCACACTGGCAGGCACTGCAGGCCACACTGGCAGGCACTGCAGGCCACACTGGCAGGCACTGCAGGCCACACTGGCAGGCACTGCAGGCCACACTGGCAGGCACTGCAGGCCACACTGGCAGGCACTGCAGGCCACACTGGCAGGCACTGCAGGCCACACTGGCAGGCACTGCAGGCCACACTGGCAGGCACTGCAGGCCACACTGGCAGGCACTGCAGGCCACACTGGCAGGCACTTCACGCCCGTTTGACCTACACTTCAGGTCACGCAGGCTTTAATGAAAGCATCGATGACTCGCAGTGCAAGCCAAACGAGCTTTCTATGCACAAGTGTTCCCAAACTCTTTTAGATCGACTGTTGTTGTGTGTGATCAGTCACCCCACCCCATTCTATATTCTACGATATACTGCGATGCAGCATTCCATTGACACGCAATGCACGCCACAATTGACCCGCAATGCAGGCCACAATTGACCCGCAATGAGGCCACAATTGACCCGCAATGCAGGCCACACTTGACCCGCAATGCAGGCCACAATGGACCCGCAATGCAGGCCACACTTGACCCGCAATGCAGGCCACACTTGACCCGCAATGCAGGCCACAATTGACCCGCAATGCAGGCCACAATTGACCCGCAATGCAGGCCACACTTGACCCGCAATGCAGGCCACAATTGACCCGCAATGCAGGCCACATTTGACCCGCATTGCAGGCTACAACTAAACCGCAACGCAGGCCACAATTGACCAGCAATTCAGGCCACAATTGACCCGCAATTCAGGCCACAATTGACCCGCAATTCAGGCCACAATTGACCCGCAATGCAGGCTACAACTAAACCGCAATGCAGGCCACGGAAGCCCTCAATAGACCACAAATGACCCGCAATGCAGGCCACAATAGACCCGCAATACAGGCTACAACTAAACCGCAATGCAGGCCACGGAAGCCCTCAATAGACCACAAATGACCCGCAATGCAGGCCACAATTGACCCGCAATACAGGCTACAACTAAACCGCAATGCAGGCCACGGAAGCCCTCAATAGACCACAAATGACCCGCAATGCAGGCCACAATTGACCCGCAATACAGGCTACAACTAAACCGCAATGCAGGCCACGGAAGCCCTCAATAGACCACAAATGACCCGCAATTCAGGCCACAATTGACCCGCAATACAGGCTACAACTAAACCGCAATGCAGGCCACGGAAGCCCTCAATAGACCACAAATGACCCGCAATGCAGGCCCCGGCAGGCCGCAGGTCACGGGCAGTTCATGAGGCACGGGATGAGTCGGCACAATCCGGCGGGCCCGTTACCTCCGCAGGTCAACACAAGAAGATGATCAAAGGAAACAAAGCAGAAAGCGAAAGAAGCAGCAGCGCCTTCCCATCCTTATTTGGCCGAGGTGGTGAGATGTGTTGCCGTTTTCCTGGTCACAACGCTTGAATTCGACCATTTTTTCAAATAAAATTTCGCGATAACGTCTCTATGTATCAGGTAGCAACGCAGGGTCACCAGATGCTGTGTGATTTTAATGGCCAAATCCTACTTTGAAAAAGGCAAATTTTGTTCATTTTTGGCAGTAAAAACGCCAATCTGGTGTCGCTGTGGTGAGACAGTGACTCGGCTGCAGCCTTCCACTTCACGAGCAGCGCTCAATTGTGCACTCCTGGGCCTTGAATTCTGTAATCAAGTCTATGGAATTCTAGCGCAAACTCGCCAGGTTCACTGGTGTTGGTTAGCTTTAGCGTTCGGATCTTCTCCGGGATGCGCCGGCCGTATTGGGGTTATTTCCCTTCGGGCATTCCGGGACTGTTATTTTAGGTAGTTTAAGACTCTCTTGCTGCAACAAATAGAACAGAAATAGTAAGAAAGCGATAAAGAGAATAAAGAAGCAGTATTATTTAATGTGGAATGTAGGAAACGAGGAATCTATGCCTAAAGAGTGTTCCCACACAAAATACCCTGCGCGAAGAAACAGCAAGTTGAGAAAGACAAACAAGAAAAGACGAAAAAAAGATGGCAAAGCCTGCATAAAAACAAAGAAGCAAAGTGAGCATGAAAGACATAAATCCCGGAAGCCTCTTTACAGTAGAGCTGACGTAACCCAACAGCATCTCCCCTGGGGGCGCTAGGCCCGCAGCGCAGGATAGACAAGCCTAACTGCCACCCCCCTCCCCTAAAGGGTCAGTGACTGTAAAAAGACCCTAGAACTTACCGAAACCCCCAGATTCATTATGAACTTTTATTTAGAATTATTATCGGTGAAGAAATGGGTATCAAAAAAAGGTATTACGGCAATGAAGAAATTACAAGATCGTAAGGAAAACATTTGATGCGGAGGATTATTGAAGTGCCAATATTGCCGCTTGCATTCATATGATAAAATCGATCAAAACTAAAACAGCAAGAAGCTTAGACGCTACAGCACCCACTGAAGAATAATTTGCGTCTGCGTTCTCTCCATAGATCAATTATCGCTATGTCTTTGTGGAAAATCTTATTATACCATCTTCTTCTGTTGTTCATTATTATTATTTTGAATCTTCATGTCACACACGTGATGTCCAGCCTTCACGAGGTCACACAAGTGATGTCCAGCCTTCACGAGGTCACACAAGTAATGTCCAGCCTTCACGAGGTCACACAAGTAATGTCCAGCCTTCACGAGGTCACACAAGTGATGTCCAGCCTTCACGAGGTCACACAAGTGATGTCCAGCCTTCACGAGGTCACACAAGTGATGTCCAGCCTTCACGAGGTCACACAAGTGATGTCCAGCCTTCACGAGGTCACACAAGTGATGTCCAGCCTTCACGAGGTCACACAAGTGATGTCCAGCCTTCACGAGGTCACACAAGTGATGTCCAGCCTTCACGAGGTCACACAAGTGATGTCCAGCCTTCACGAGGTCACACAAGTGATGTCCAGCCTTCACGAGGTCACACAAGTGATGTCCAGCCTTCACGAGGTCACACAAGTGATGTCCAGCCTTCACGAGGTCACACAAGTGATGTCCAGCCTTCACGAGGTCACACAAGCGACGTTGAGGTAAAAAGTGAGGGTAATAAGAACAAAATGAACAGAGACCAGTCATAATCATCTTGAAAAAAAACAAGATAGCAGATTAAATTTGACTATAAGTTAGTTTAACCCAGTTAAAAATTCATGCCGTTTTTAGGTCGACAGGTAGCAGAACACAGTGAAAGATGGCCGTTGAAGGTCAGAACGTTCCTCTGTCGGCCGCTCTCGACCAAAATTTGCCGTTTTACGGCTATCCGCTAGTCTCATTTAGACGGAAACAAGCCGGAAAAATCGAGCCCTTGCCCAAAGGCGGATTCAAGAGGAGAATGTCGCTTGCGTTCGACCTATTTGATTAACAGTCGAGCAACGGTTTTCTGGAAGCTACAGAAAATTCATTAGAATATCTTAAGTGCAACTTTATATTTTAGTCTAACACTCGTAACTTTTGAAATAATTCACCTGTTGAGTTCAAATTACTCTCAAATGAAAGATAAAAACATTCTTAAGGGAAAATCGTACATACCAACATTCTTGAGCACTTTCTGACAGCAAAATTCATTTGCCATGAAAATTACAGTCGGTAGCTGCCGAGGAAAACTTGCTAGTCAAAGCTGTCAACTAAAAAATGGTACATTCACCTAAAACTTTACCTTACGGATAGTTATGATGTTATAAGGTATTTAAATGTCAATTTACATTTTGTATAGTGTACATTAGATAATATTATCCTGTTCTTCATCTGAGCCAAATTTTTATTTCCATTCGAGTTAGAGATGGCAACACTGCTCGCACATGTGACAAGTCTGACTCAAGCTGCTCAAGCAAGCCTTTTTGCGGCAGTAATTCGAATGGTGTTGCGCGTCACAGGTGTTGTGGTGGCTTCTCATTATGCAATAAGTTTTTTCACGCAATGTCAGAATGTATTTCTGTGCGAGTGTGTAGTACGTTGAAGTGTCTCTTATTTCTGAAAAAATTTCTGCTCTAAAAAGGTATGAGGTGTTCGCTCTCTCTCGAGTTTCTTATTCCATTGAAGACGTTAAGCCGGTATGGCATGTTGTCAAGTGCCTGATGAGGGATTGAACTAGTCGTCTCAATAATTTTTGAGTGTGAATGAATAGTAATATACATATATTAATGAGAAGGAACAATTACGCACTTAAGGTCAATCAGGAATCAGGATTGCACTACTGTGCGGCCAATGTTGATTTAATATGTGGTAGTGCACAATTGTATATACTTCAAAATTTAAACTGCAGTTTAAAGAAGCTATAAAAGCAAAATATAATAGTGTATGTTTATTCACTATTAATTTCATTCTTATTTTACAGTAAGTGTTAACACAATTTAGCTTCAAATTTTCACGTTGCAGTATAATTCCACTTGAGAAACCTTTGACAAGCAACAATGTGCAATGTTTTCAATTTAGATGTACGGATAGTAACGGTATCGGCCTTTTTATATTATCAGTACATCACTAGTTTTCAATTTTTTGTAAGAAAAGTAAACTTCAGAAATATCTGACGAGCTGCATTATAAAATTAGGGAATAACAATGATGAGAGAAGAATAGGTCAATAGTTTACTTAAATTCGTTCGCGGAAATTAAGAATTCTGTTTCAAAAAATCTCTAAAGGAACACATTTAAGAACGTTTCAAATGAATGACATTTTGCTCGCTGATGCGTAATTTTTGAGTTTTTAATCTGTGAAGTTATAGGAACTTAGTATATAAAAATGGAGAAACGGACGCGTAAATATGATGTAATACGGCATAACATGATGCTAGGTTAAATTAGGTTAGGTAACGTTAGATTAGCTGAATAAACTAACCTAAAATAACTCAACTTAGCCGTACTGACACTGATGGTTACCGCCAAAATACTGGGCGTGTTTCAAGAATGCAGCTACGATGTAGACGATTATATAACGTTATTTTTACCTGAACGTAATTCATGTTATAGCTCGAAAATTACGTATCAGCGAGCAAAATGTCATTCGTGCTCTTTTAGTGATTCTTTAAAACAGAGGTCGTGATATCCGTGAGCACATTAAAGTAAATACTGACCGAAGAAAAATCCTTAATCACCTGATGAACCTCAGCATTATCGATGAGTTAGGGTTGAATTATGCTTTAAATTCAGGAGCGTCCTACCAGCAAACGTTGTGTGATCGTAGGCTAGTGATTTACAGATATATCGGTAGCGGCAAAATCTGGCCGATATTTCATGGATACTTTCCAATACTACGTATTTTATCGTGAAAATGATGGTCATAAATCATGAAATTAAAATTAAATAAAGAGCCTATTCATTCATAGTAAATTAGTTAGCTAACTGTTAAATTACAGAGTTTAATCAGGCCCGCTAAGTGAATCTACTACGTTGAATTTCCGATGTCACGGACGGTCTGTAAGTGAAAGCTTTGTAGCGTAAATAGTTAAACACAGAGGGGACGTAAAATTAGTATACTTTTACAACTGAAACCTATATAGTTTGAACCAATTTCCATTTCTTAAAGTATGTGACAGGCTAACAAAAATCAAACCAATTAAATATAGTTGAAGGTGCATTTTAAAGTTTTCATAAATTTAACATAGAAATAACTGAAAATTTTACTTTCATTAAGCTTGTAGATCGTAAAGTACTACAAAGCTAATTATTTTATTTTAATTAAGCATGTAAATCGCCGTTCATTACGAATCTAGCATTTTTCTTCATTTTAATATGTTTGAAAAATTCATGAACAATCTTATAATTGGTTGCGTTTGCGCATCTTTCCGGTTTCGGATCCTATCGAATTTTAATGTTTTCTTTTCGTCAAAGTATGTATTTTGGTGTGAAAAACATGAAAATGATAACTATTTTGTGGAGAAATAATTGTTTTGGTTCATGAACAATCTTATAAGATTGTTCGTGAATTTTTCAAACGCCTTAAAATAGAAGAAAAATGCAATATTCCTAAAGTACGGTGATTCACATGCTAAATTCAAATAAAATTATTAGCTTTGTAGTATTTGAAGATTTACGTAAAATTAACACTCTTTAGTCGAACTACCATTAAAAAATTTAAAGACGAAGAATATAGCACGGATAGGTATATTTAATACAATTTAACGAAGCTATATTTAAACTATGTGAAATAGTCACTTTTGAACGTTTCGGAGACCAGCTCCATCTTCAGTAAGTCTGAAAACATAAAAACCAAAATTGGTTAGTTCATGACAACAATGAGAAAAGTGACAAAGTGATCGGCAAGGAAAAAAATCAATACAAAAATTTCTAACGGATATGAACTATTAGCATTATTTAAAGATGGCTTCTATTTCGCAATGTGAATGGATTCTAAAATGCGCAAATCTAACTCGTTATGTGCAGAGCATAAAATAGAAAAATTGTCCTCGGAAATACGGCTGCTACACTGTTCGGTATGAAGGCGGATTGATGAATGAGGAGGTTGAGCCACAGAACATTTACATAATCTGAAGGTTTTCTCTCCTGAACTGTACTCGAAGTTGTATCTGTCAGGTTCACGTCCGGGGGTCCTGTGTGGTTTGCCAAAAATCCATAAGTTAGACTTTCCATCTAAATTTCAATTTCGTCCTACTTTTTCTGCAGTGAATATGCCTAATTTTAACTTAGCACGTTTTCTATTTCCTGTGTTAAATCCTTGGACTGTAAATGAATATACTCTTGGTAACTCAACTCAATTTGTTAAGGAGATCATATCGTGTCAAAATGCTGATAAAGTTACTATGGCTTCATTTGATATTGAAAGTTTATTCAAAAATATTTCACTTGCAAAAACCATCGAAATAATTATGAATTCCTTGTTTGCTTAGCCTACTGATACAGTTTTAGGTCTAGGCAAATCTTATTCTAAGACGCTTCTCGAACTGTCTGTTATGAACTCTATATTTGTGTTTGCAGGCAATTTCTATGAACAAATCGAAGGCCTGGGGTCTTCCATTATGACCCACATTTGCAAAAATTTTCATGTGTCACTGGGAACAAAAATGGCTGGCCGATTGTCCTGTGGAATTTAAACCAGAATTTTATCGCAGTTACATTGATGAGACGTTTTTGTTGTTTCGTGATCCAAGTCATGCTCAAATGTTCAGGGACTATTTAAATGAGAAACATTCATCAATAGAATTTACAATCGAAATTGAGAATAATTGCTCGTTATCTTTTTTGGACTGAAAAATTACTCGAGTAGGTAAAGCTTTCACTTCTTCAGTTTTTCGTAAGGCTACTTTTACTGGATTGGGCATAAGTTTCTACAGTAACTGTAGCTATATATTTAAAATTAATGCGATTAAAACCTTATTGAATCGTGCCTACAACATTTGTTCTAGTTTTGTGGATCTGCATGCTGAATTTAATTATTTAGTCTCACTTTTTTTGTAAAAACGGATTTCCTTCCTCAATTGTTCATGCTCATATTAAAAATTTTTTAGCCAAGAAATATTCAGACATTAACGATGTCGCCGATTCGGTGCAATAGCTCTACTGTGTATTTCCATATTTTGGTGATTTTACGAGCAAGATGTGCCGGGATATTGAAAACCTTTTTGAACACCACTTTCCTGGGGTAAAATTGAATGTAATTACTGTGAATCTGCTGCGAGTTGGTTCTTTCTTTCGGTACAAAGATAGGATTCCTAAGCGGATGCGGGCATCCCTGGTATATAAATTTAGTTGCGTACAGTGTACGTCTGGCTACGTCGGCATGACGACACTGCCTTTTTACGTAAAGATCGCCCATGGCACCGCGGAGTAAGCTTTCGAACCGGGAGACCTTTAGGTCAACCTCCTCATTCACCAATCGGCCTTCATACTGAACAGTGTAGCAGCCTTATTTCCGAGGACAATTTTTCTATTTTATGCTCTGCACCTAACGAGTTAGATTTGCGCATTTTAGAATCCCTTCACATTGCCAAAGAGAAGCCACCTTTAAATAATGCTGATAGTTCATATCCGACAGAAATTTTTTATTGATTTTTTTTACCTATCACTTTGTCACTTTTCTCATTGTTGTCCTGAACTAACCAATTTTGGTTTTTATGTTTTCATACATACTGAAGATGGAGCTGGTCTCCGAAACGTTTAAAATTGACTACTTCTCATATTTTAAATTTAGGCTCGTTAAATTGAATTAAATATGATACCTATCCGTGCTGAATTTTTCGTCTCTAAATTTTTATTGAAGATTTACTTGATAAATTAAGATCGAATTTCCAGCTTTTTCTATAATAAATTTCAAAAACTTCGAAATACACCATCAACTTTATTTATATAATTGGTTGGATTTTTGTTAGCCTGTTTAGTTGTAAAAGGATAATAATTTTAGGTCGCTTCTGTTTTCAACTATTCATGCTACATAGCTTTCACTTACTGAACGTACGTGCCTCATCGGGAAGTCAAAGTATTAAATTCAGTTAGCGGGCCTGATTAAACTCTGTAATTCAACAGTTACCTAACTAATTTGCTAGGTATGAATAGCCTCTTTATTTGATCATGCTTTTACTCTCATGATTTATGACCTTCATTTATATGATAAAATACGTATTATTGGAAAGTATCGGCCGGATTTTACCAATGCCAGTAAAATGACCGATACCGAAACATCGGTACATGAATAATTTTATGACAGGATTTTATAAATATTTGTCAACGTTTCGATCTGAATTTCGAATAAAAAAAGTAAACCATTTACATTTTTGTGCCACGGCCAAAAAAAAAGACTGTTTGCTGCATTGGCTACTCTGGCTGAAGCTTCATAAAAAAATGACGCTGAAACTCACAAGAGTCGTTTTCTTCTATTTCGCAAGGAGTTGAGTTTGGACCCGTAACTTCTGGTGAAGATGGCGATTCTTCAGAAGAAACAAGAGATGGAAGAAATGTAGAATGCTAGTCTGCAGAGGCACCATTTCATGAGCAAGGGCCCAACTATTAGCTTCACCACATCGGTCAATTGGTATTTATCACGATTTATCTTTGTGGTGGGGCTGGTAGAGACGGCAATGTGAGCAACGTAAACACAACAAAATGTGGAAACCAAGCCTGAATTTTCCCTCGTCAGTCTTCAGCAACCTCTGAATTGAAGGACGTCCTTGAAGGTGATCAACGATGTGTTCAGATACATATTTGTGTGTGTGGGAGGGCGGGTGTGTGTGTGTGTGTGTGTGTGTGTGTGTCTGTGTGTGAGGGGGGGTTATGGGTGTGTGGGTGCGGGGGGAGGGGTGTGTGTGTGGGGGGGGGGGGGGCGGGGGGGGGGGTGTGTGTATATGAATAGCCAGTGTAACTAAGTTCGGGCAAGGTCGATCTGCTGCCGCGGGAGGCCGGTACAAAGTCGAGTAAGGTCGGCAGAGAGCCGAGACATAGAATGGAGAAGCCGCGGAAGGTCGAATTGGGGCCGCGGAAAGTCGATATGTAGTCGATAAAGGTGGGAATTTCCGAACAGCTGCAAAGGGAATTCAATGGTTTTATAGCCGTTTTTTCTTGCCATAAAAAGGGGACATGGCGACCAAAAATCGGCTGCTTTTCCGAATAAAACACGGCTAGAAGTCTTGCCTGCCGCGGCACATAATCGACTTGAAAACGTCTTATTTTTTTAACTGGGAAGCCCCCCTAATTACAGCAAGGGTGTTCCGAAGAGAGTAGGGATAAAGGCATCGTTCAGTTGGGGGAATGCTTAAATTTATGCATAAGGTGTGTTCCCACGCAAGATCTCCTGCGCATAGAAGAAAAAAAGAAAAATAGAAATTGTGAGTTAGGAAGCGAAATCATTAAACAATATAATAGTTGAAGAAGAAAGTAGATGGTGCTGAAACATAAGGCAGGGATGAACTAAAAACTAAGAAGAGATAGTTCTCGTGAAAAAAAATTCTACTGCTACTAATAGAAGGCCTACCTAACTTTCAGATCGGTACGCTGGATTTTCCCCGTGAGAGCTCAAACTCCCACAGAAAACAATTGTATCCCCTGACGGCAACACGACAGCAAAGGTACACATTCCAATGATTCAACATGATGAACATTGCACCTACAATACAAAGGTAATGAAGTTCACACCTTCATGGCGCTACACTCCTGTGTGGCAGGAAGGGATCCTGTAACGGGAGGTAGAGGAAGTGTAGGGGGCGGCCAATGCACGCGGGGGCGGCCAATGCACGCGGGGGGGCGGCCAATGCACGCGGGGGGCGGCCAATGCACGCGGGGGGCGGCCAATGCACGCGGGGGGCGGCCAATGCACGCGGGGGGCGGCCAATGCACGCGGGGGGCGGCCAATGCACGCGGGGGGCGGCCAATGCACGCGGGGGGCGGCCAATGCACGCGGGGGGCGGCCAATGCACGCGGGGGGCGGCCAATGCACGCGGGGGGCGGCCAATGCACGCGGGGGGCGGCCAATGCACGCGGGGGGCGGCCAATGCACGCGGGGGGCGGCCAATGCACGCGGGGGGCGGCCAATGCACGCGGGGGGCGGCCAATGCACGCGGGGGGCGGCCAATGCACGCGGGGGGCGGCCAATGCACGCGGGGGGCGGCCAATGCACGCGGGGGGCGGCCAATGCACGCGGGGGCGGCCAATGCACGCGGGGGCGGCCAATGCACGCGGGGGCGGCCAATGCACGCGGGGGCGGCCAATGCACGCGAGGGCGGCCAATGCACGCGAGGGCGGCCAATGCACGCGAGGGCGGCCAATGCACGCGAGGGCGGCCAATGCACGCGAGGGCGGCCAATGCACGCGAGGGCGGCCAATGCACGCGAGGGCGGCCGATGCACGCGAGGGCGGCCGATGCACGCGAGGGCGGCCGATGCACGCGAGGGCGGCCGATGCACGCGAGGGCGGCCGATGCACGCGAGGGCGGCCGATGCACGCGAGGGCGGCCAATGCACGCGAGGGCGGCCAATGCACGCGAGGGCGGCCAATGCACGCGAGGGCGGCCAATGCACGCGAGGGCGGCCAATGCACGCGAGGGCGGCCAATGCACGCGAGGGCGGCCAATGCACGCGAGGGCGGCCAATGCACGCGAGGGCGGCCAATGCACGCGAGGGCGGCCAATGCACGCGAGGGCGGCCAATGCACGCGAGGGCGGCCAATGCACGCGAGGGCGGCCAATGCACGCGAGGGCGGCCAATGCACGCGAGGGCGGCCAATGCACGCGAGGGCGGCCAATGCACGCGAGGGCGGCCAATGCACGCGAGGGCGGCCAATGCACGCGAGGGCGGCCAATGCACGCGAGGGCGGCCAATGCACGCGAGGGCGGCCAATGCACGCGAGGGCGGCCAATGCACGCGAGGGCGGCCAATGCACGCGAGGGCGGCCAATGCACGCGAGGGCGGCCAATGCACGCGAGGGCGGCCAATGCACGCGAGGGCGGCCAATGCACGCGAGGGCGGCCAATGCACGCGAGGGCGGCCAATGCACGCGAGGGCGGCCAATGCACGCGAGGGCGGCCAATGCACGCGAGGGCGGCCAATGCACGCGAGGGCGGCCAATGCACGCGAGGGCGGCCAATGCACGCGAGGGCGGCCAATGCACGCGAGGGCGGCCAATGCACGCGAGGGCGGCCAATGCACGCGAGGGCGGCCAATGCACGCGAGGGCGGCCAATGCACGCGAGGGCGGCCAATGCACGCGAGGGCGGCCAATGCACGCGAGGGCGGCCAATGCACGCGAGGGCGGCCAATGCACGCGAGGGCGGCCAATGCACGCGAGGGCGGCCAATGCACGCGAGGGCGGCCAATGCACGCGAGGGCGGCCAATGCACGCGAGGGCGGCCAATGCACGCGAGGGCGGCCAATGCACGCGAGGGCGGCCAATACACGCGAGGGCGGCCAATACACGCGAGGGCGGCCAATACACGCGAGGGCGGCCAATACACGCGAGGGCGGCCAATACACGCGAGGCAGCCAATACACGCGGGAGGGCCAATACACGCGGGGCAGCCAATAAGCAGCACCCCTTGGCATTTTCCTTGGAATTTTTCTTGGGAGAATTTACTAGAATTAATCGCAGAATCCCGTACCAACAACTACTAATTTCAGCGCGGACCTTCCTTCTAACGCTAAAATGAAAAATTGCTGATCGTTTTTTTCTTAATTTCAGGAGGCGCGTGTCCACACAGGTCAGCGTGAGAACTGATGCGAATTTGTTATAGAGTAATCAGTCACTGTTCTCCCGCCCTTCTGAAGGCTCCCACCAAACCTGATCAGGAAGGTTACAACATACTAAAAAAATAATGAGTATCTCTTTTCTAACCTTATTCTAAAGAATTTCGGATAACAGGACTTGAGTTCTAATAATTATTGTTTCTTGGGGTAACGTGAATTTTTGGAGGTAGCTCGAATTTTGAGTTCCTGTTTTATAACATTATTCTAAACAATTTCGGGTAACAGAGCTTGTGTTCTAATTGTTCCTTGAGATAGCGTCAATTTTATATAGGAGTAGACGTTATCAAAGCATAAAAGAAGAAGATCTACGGTACTGTATCCTGGTTTCAACCCAGCAAAATTCACAGCCACGGTGCACAAGTATTTAATTCGGCTGTAAATCGTTCAATATGTGAAGTATCTCAAAATTTACAGACGTTTGTTGATTTTTGCAACTGAGAGGAAATTCTGATATTCCAACTCCTTTATTCACAATATAGTCAATTACTTCTAGATTAGACCTCCTGACAATTGAAACTGTTTTGAAAGTAAAAACTGGACTACTGTTTCTCGTTGTAGAACCCCTGTTCAGTATACGTCCTATCATACTAATACCACGATAAGCAAAACAGTATCCCAGTAACAAAAGGCTTGAAAATACTCACAAAACTGAACAAATACAGTAAAAAGATTAAACGTTTTCGGGTCATTTAAATTTCTATACTTTTCGAAAGTCCGCCTACAATCAACAGTCCAGACTTTTCGAGTACCCAATATTCTTCAGATTCGCTTCGAAGAATAAACAAAACTAATTGAGACTAATTTGCCTCGAAAACATTTTCATGGTATAACCTTTAATAACACGAAAATCTCCACGAAGCGCGCATTTAATCAGCGTTCTTCATCACGAGTTAATTTCCTGTACCATGACTGATGCGTTCCTAGAGCCCGAGGGAACAGAGGCACCGAAAATGAACGCTTGAAATGCCGCGTAAAAAAACTGGTCCCGTTGCGTCAGTGCATAGGCCCATCTTCCGCGTTAGGCTCACCTACGCGAAGCTGTCCATGCGCGTCGTCCACGCGAAACAACTGTTCTTTAGAAATGAAGGGTCGCTCATTAAAGAACATGTACAGATTCGACTGGCCCGGGTCATTCCCCAAGCAAGGCAGCAAACTTGACTGCGCATTTTGCCTGAAAAACTTGCTGGTTTCGCAACACTCGTCTAAGACGCGGTCACTCTAAACACTTGTTAAAATGAGATACACGTTTTTCAAGAAAATTTAAATTCGAAGATCTTGAAATTGATGAAAATAAACATCAAGGTATTTCAAGCGAGACATTCCGATTCGATTGACATGAATATAAGAAAAATTTTACAACGATGCGAACGAAAAAAAGGATGCAGAACACAGAGGTATAATGGGAAAAAATCGTTCATGCTATCGCCTACATGGCAGACTTGTGAAGTTTTTTGCTGAAATAATAAACAAATTTAATTAAAAATGGCAACAATTATACTAAAACCAAATCATTCCCTAGTGCTAATGATAATGCCAAAATAAATAGAAGCAAACAGGCAAGAATGAGCTATTCCCAAAAAACATTACGAGGAATATTTATAAGGAATATCTTCTGTCCGAATTAGGTCGCACGAGCAGAATTCCAAAGCTGTGGACACAACAAGGTCACCAAGCCTCAGCCTGGGTCACTGAACGCAAGCACTTGCTGGTCACCACCACCAAACTTGCGCTGGTTGAAGTTAGATTAAATGTTCGTTTAAGCCTCCCTAACCGCAACAAAGGCGTTCCAAAGAGAAGAAGGAAAAATGCGTCATTCAGAATGAAGATAAGGATCAATTGCTCGGTTAGTAATAAATTACTTCTCAATTAACCTACAGTTTTATTACAAAAGAGTTGTATCACATGAAGTACCAGCGCACCGTTGAGAATTGCCTCAATATCTAAACGAAAACAAAATGTAATCAGCAAATTATCACATTACGTACAGAAAATTTGAATGAATTTATTTAGTCTTCAAGTTAGAAACGTGAAGTGTTGAAGCATTTAATATTTGGATTGATATCGGTTGAGAATTCGACACTAAAGGATCGTCATTCTTGAATTCGGTTTAAATAAACTGAACACAGTCTTTCAAAATGCACACACGAAAACAGAAACGACATAATGCATGCATGTTACTATGCCAAATACGCACAGACCAAACTTGAAGACGCTCATAAATTATTTATTGATTAGACAAGAGACGTGTTTGTTAGACAAACTAAGATTAACTCTGACGCAGGGTGTTTCGTGAGATCTTGGATGCGCTCCGTGACTTTTTCTCCAACATAGATTAGATATAAACCAATCGCTTCAAAACAGAAAAGAAATAAATAGACGACTAACAAAATCGAAATTAAAATTAGAGAAGCAAGAGTTCCTTAAGATATCTTGCATCAGTGGCGCAGCCAGCCGAAAATTTCGGGGGAGGGGGCCAAGATCCCCGGAAAAATTATTTCGGGGGCCAGACATTAATTATAATTATCAGCAATCTTTTTATTCTTTTACTTAAGGCTCCGACTGAAACAGGCCCATAGCTCAACATTTCAGGGGGGCATAGCCCCCGTGGCCCTCCCCCTCTGGCTGCGCTGCTGTCTTGCGTTAACAATTTGACCGCAGCGTGACCCACCGGTGGTACACGGAGGTAATTTTCACAACGCTGCAGACCGACCAGTAGTCACAAACACAATTTCCATAAATACTTAATCAAAGCTAAATGAAGGCACGATCCAGTTCATGTTTGCTATTTTCAACATCGCGCGCTGCAGTTGACTTTTAATTTGAGTTTGGTGTTGAACTTAATATTTAGTAGTCGCGGTTAAAGTGTTAATGAGCACATGCCAATAACGCACATCCAGCAGCACATGCTGTGAGAGACAGGCATCTGATGCTCAAGCAACAGATGGCCTGCGTTTTGCGGTTCCTTCGAGATGATTCATCGTATAAAAGCAATCATCGCAGTCGGAAGGAGCACAAAATGCGTCTCAAATTCAGACACTTTACTGACACGAGTACTTCGTTCCTTAGCTTCATGGTGAAAGCTACTTTCGCCAGAAAACTGACTTTAAAAGTGCCTCAAAAGTTCATGATTAGCAATGCAGATACCTCGATGTAAAATAAGAAATAAATTGGGCTGCAAGTGTTCAAAGGGAGAGGTTGTATTTTAGCGTTGAGTGAAAATGGACATCTGAACACGAGAGCTGTAAAAGATAATGATTTTTACGAAGGTTTCGAATTAATAGCAGTTGACTTCAAGTCTCAACAAACACATCGGTCAAGGTTCGGCAGAGGAACAGCTGTTTAAATGACGCTGTCGCATCTCCTGATGCATAGCCCCTTTTTTGTCAATAGTGATGGGATAATTGTCATCCATTGAATTATACACAAGGAAACAGGTTGGAAATTGATTAAATTGAACTCACTGACGCTTCATAGATTGAATCTGTGTAAGACTTAGCAATATGTAAGAGCAATCATTAATTCCTGACCGGTTGGGTATATATCAACTGAACAAATGCAGAAAAAATTTCGAAAATAGCTAGTATAAAGACGAAAAGTAAATGATCTAATAAGTGAAGAAATCGGAAAATTCAACAAACGAATATCAGTCAGATGACGCGACAGAAGTCTACACGAAAAAAAAGATGAGAAACTGCCCCGAAAAGAGAAAAGACTACTACGACAACCAATGACCATCACTATTGGCAAAGATACAAACAGCAAAAAGTTCATCACAACTAACAAACACTGATCACAAGAGGCTCAGAAACCAAGGAGAGTTTATCACTATTAACTCACATAGATCACAATTTACTTAGTTACAAACGTCAGAAAGTTAATCGCAATGCACTATAATAGACCAACCCAAGTGACGTTTAGACTGGAGTAACGGAGAGATAAATCGCCAATTTTTCCCCAGTCTTCCATATTGTACAGTATAAGAGTCTGAGCTATTGACGGCACCCGTTATCATAGCGGAGTTTATTAAGACCAGTATTAACACGTTGCTTGCTATACGACCCATTAGTGGGTCGGCTGAATATTTTTAACAATCTTTTAAAATTATTGTTGATTATAATTCCCAGTTAATATTCGGTGTTAATAAAATTTTAACAACCGTTGACTTTAAATTTTAGTTGAAGATTGAACATCAGTTTAACCCATCTCAGTCAACGTGTTATAGAATAAAACAATTATAAGATAATAAGTTATCAGAAAATGTCATAGCAGCATACCCTCAAGTTGCTCCGAGAGCGACACGGGTGAATATTGAACTTCAGTTAACCCATCGCAGTCACATTGGTAAAGAATATAACAATTACCTATAACCTTGTGCGTTATCAAAACTCAATAGCACACCCTAAGTTGCCGGGAGAGCGACACGGGTAAATATTGAACTTCAGATTAAATTAGATTAATCATTAGTTTTAGCCTCCCTACCCAGCAACAAATGCGATCCAAAGAGAGGAAGGAGGAAGGCACCATTTAGTATGGAGTTAAGGAAACGCGGAATCTACGCAGAAAGGCATAGAAACAGTAAGTTGGGAAGGAAGATTATGAAACAAGATCAAAGTTGAAGAAGAAAGTAGTAGGTGCTGAAAAACAGGACAGCAGTGGACCGAAAAAAGGTGGTCCTTAACATAACAAAAACATTTTATTTCAACAAAAAGAAGGCCTACCTAACTCTCAGCTCGGGCCCTCACATTCTCCCCCTGGGAGCGCTAGTTCCCATAGATACAATAATTGTATCCCCCTGAGGGGATATTGAACTTCAGTTCAACCCATCGCAGTTATACAAAAATTATTAATGAGATAAGTTATCACAACGAATATAACAATTACCTATAACCTTATGCATTCTCAGACCACAATAGCATACCCTAAGTTGCCCGGAGAGGCACAGGCAGCCGTGTCACGGCACTTCAGGACACACCCCAGGGTCTTCGGTCAGGGTCAGGCAAGGCTGCGCAGCACACCTGCGCCCTGGTGACCGCCGCGTGAGTTATGTCCGCTGGTCATGCGACAAAGGAAGGTCCGAGCTATAGCAACGGCTTGCAGGAACTGGTCTCATGCGTGCAAATATATTTGTGATTGTAGAAAACGGATCAGGAAACGTCTACTCGTTGGCGCAGCATTACATTCCTCTACATGTAGACTTAAAAGCTAAAAAGTGTCAAAATCAAAACAAGACTGTTAAACTATAGAAGCGTTTTTGAACACTAACACCACCCAGGGAAGCGTATGAGCAGCACACAAACACACGCACACACACAAACACACACAGCAACAAGCGGGTCACCACAGCGAGGGTCGCAGATCGCGCCTGAAAATGAGGTCCAATGACAAGGGATCGCGCGCTCTACTTCCACGAGTCTATTCGTCAACTCGACAAGGCTAAATATTTTCCCATCCTGACGGCAAATGAACGTAATTATTACTTCTACGTCCGTGTCTGTGCCTATAAATTTCTGTAAGTGTGCGTATTATTTCTACGTGCATGTCTGTGATTATTATTTCTACGGTGTGCTTATTATTTCAACGTTCACCAAATAAATAAGTCTGTCTAGTACGTTGATATTTAACATCCGCCGATTAGGTTTTTATTTTCAAATATCGAACGTGGATGTGGTATACTTCACAAAAACATCGTACTTGTGAAACTGAGCAGAGATCTGAAGCAAAAAGTGGAGTTCTCAAATGCTACATGTTGCTTCGTAAAGCTTTGAATCTACGAAGGCGAAAATTATTATTTAATTACCCTAACAGCAATGAAAAATATATTATACTAATGATGTAATGATCATCTAACTATCCCCGTATAGTAGTCTGGTATTTATTAAAACATTTATCAACAAAATTATATCGCTGATAAATCATCAATGACTACGTCGAACAACTGGTGTAAAAAGTATTATAAATTAAAAATCATCTTCAACATCGTAAGACTACGTAATAAAATGATTATAACATTAACGGTAATTAACAACACGAAACTACTATAAGTGAATTGCTAATGATTCAGCACTCCGTAATCAAGCAAATCAACTACTGTGAATGGTAGCCAATGACTTGACCACTAACTACACAGAAGAACTATGAAAAATTGTTGATAACTCAAGATTAGATTAGTCATTAGTTTTAGCCTCCCTACCCGCAGCAACAAAGGCGATTCAAAGAGAGATTGAGGAGGAAGGCACCATATAGTATGGAGTTAAGGAAACGCGGAATCTACGCAGAAAGAGCATAGAAACAGTAAGTTGTGAAAGAATATTATGAAACAAGACCAAAGTTGAAGAAGAAAGTAGTAGGTGTTGAAGAACAGGACAGCAGTGAACCGAAAAAAGGTGGTCCTTAACATTAAAACATATTTTAACAAAAAAAGCCTACCTAACTCTCAGCTCGGGCCCTCACATTGTCCTTCTGGGAGTGCAAATTCCCATAGATACAATAATTGTATCCCCCTGATGAGGTTGATAACTCTAAGATTGATAGAGTGGAATAACTATTGTGAATAATTATCAATTAATTTACTATCACTTTCAACGTAAACCAGCGTTTGTAAATATTAATGACCTATCGATCTTAAATCGTTCACAACAACTACTGCCAATATTTGGTAGCTTAACTATCATTAATAACACAAAAAAACATTTCTTACAGATAATTATTGACGGCTTAACGAACACTATCTTCTTCAAAAAACTACTTTAAATGTTTTTCAAAGTCTAAGAAGATGCTACCATGTACAATATACGCAACGTCACAGCGCTGAATGCCAGAAAATTTTCCATTCGTGCGTCACAAGAATCCGAGCTTTGCATCCTGAAGCAAATGTATAAATGGAGCAGCTTTTCACGCACGTCACACGCTGTGAATACCGAGCAACTCTTATTAATATTGATACGGCGGTGCGTGGGCGTGACGCTATGCCTCTCAACAATTGTTCCGTATCAGAGAAATTTGTGAGTTAGAACACACTTGATAACGGTCAATAATGCATTAGATATCAATAAAATAATGGAAATTAATGCCGTTCGCTTTTTTATGAAAATACGAGTCAGAAATACACGTACCCATAGACAAGACTGATACTAACATAAATATACGGACGGACATCACATAACTGTATCAATACCGTATACATGAATAGTTCCCAGCCAAAAATATCGACAAAGATCCAGCAGCCAAACTTAGGAACACTGATTTCAACGCAGATATTTTTTCATTCGAGATTGAAAATTAGACGCAGACATTTGTTCTTTCGAATTTTAAAAATCTACACAAAGGAAGAAGAGCTCTCTTCTGCAGCGAACTGTGTGTGCGGCACGCGCGTACGGAAGGCCGTCACGTGACCCAATAACGCGCATATCCAGGGCAACCACACGGCGTTTGCTCGCTCGTAAAACGCGTACGGTCAGCGCATGACCAGGCCAATCAATCTCCTCCTCGACTGCAGGGAGCAAAATAACTGTGAACTATAGGGGCTTGATTGCGGAAACGTAGCTCGCCGCGGCGTAGTGGCGCGGTCACTTCTAAGCGGCGGTGGCCGAAGTGTTCAAATGAAATTACGCAGCATTCCGTGATTGCAGTAATGAGCGAGATGTGTACTCATTCTCACTGTACTAGAATGCACCCGAAATAATCGTAGCTGTCACTTTAGGGGGAAGCTCCGTTGTTTGTTATAGGATACGATAATAATCTATCAAACTCGAGGGGGAAAGAAGAAGACAGATGCTTTGAAAGCGTGACTAAATTGGTACTCAAGTAAGAATGAAAGCCACTTTCCGAATGTTTGTGATTTTTCTCAAATTCAAAGTTTTCATATATTCATTTTAACAAGCAAAGATATATTTTCATAAATTCATGAATATATTCATTTATATTATATTTAAAGTATATTCACGTTAACAAACAAAGATGCATTGTCATATATTCATGAATGAATATATTTTCATATATTCATTTTAACAGTAACTGTAAGAATGATTTACAGAGTTCTGAAGAATAAAACAGTAACATGAACATTTACGACGCATTTGGATCCATGGTAATGCTTGAAACTTCTCTAACATATCTCTCACTCTGTAACTCAAAATCAAATAAAAGTCCCAGACCTCAATAAAAGTGCTCAAAACAAATCCACTATTTTATAGAAACATTGAATCAAACCTTTGTGCAAAGTTTCCAATTTGACGCTCTACTTCAGACCCTTCCTTCCTTCTTGAAATCGATCATAAATATTCCAATATTTATCTTAAATGTACGTAATTGCTAATTAACGATAAATGACAGTTCTGCACGAAAAACAAACGTTCGATTAATTATGTTTCTATTTTGATGAATTTGAACGCAACATTAATTTTGTATAAATCATAAAACGCTCAAATGAACGAGGTTACAGTACAGCTGGTCATCACTCGTGCAACTTTAGATGTTGAGCCTTCGGGTTTTGGGGAATTGCTACAAGTTACATAGTTACAAGCCTTAAGAAGAAAAATTCTCATTAAATTTAACACGGGGCTTGCGGTACGACCCATGGACGGGTCGTTTGAGCATTTTTAACAACCTTTTGAAATTAATGGCATATGATAGACCCAGCTGATGTTTGTATTTATAAAATTGTTAACAACTTTTGACTTTAAATTTTAGTTGAACATTAAACTTCAGTTATCCCATCGTTGTCTACATGAGAATCTGATTTTTGGTGCAGTCCGAGGCGAACGTTCTAATGCAAGTTAATAACTTGACATTCAACATACGAGATCGTTCCCTTCCTTGTGTTCGGAAAAATAAATTTCGAAGCGCAAATCCCCTGAGCTCACACGACCATTAGCTACACAGTCATATGCTCAACACGAGATCAGATTGTAATGAAAATATCAATACGCTTAAGGGAAAAAAATGTAGGAGAGCCAGCAGATAAAACCCACGAACATCGGGGCTGTTGGAAATATTGCGAAATAAAGCTATCGTGCAAAAAGGCTATACTTCACTCCGCAGGACAGCCTTCAAAATTTTGGGATGAACAAATGGGGAAAAACAAAAACATTCAAAACAAACATCAGACTAAACAAAATGCAACATCACCGAAAAAGCATCCGCATATTCCAGTGCGAGTTAATTTCGAATTTACTGAACACTGAAAGGTTTCACAGGCGCAAAAAAAAAGTTTCTTTCTTTCGATGAGTCCACCAAGCGAAGGCAAGCAGTGCACTACGCGCCTGAGGCCGCCCTAACAACACAAGATCACACACACGCAAGCGGTGAGCAGAGTTGCGCGCAAGTTTGAAGGGAAAAAAATAATTCATAACGCCGCCAAATGCTTTCTAACGTCTCAACTCTTTTGGATTTGAAACTGGTTTGTGTATGCTAACACATACTTCTGCGTGCACGCGAATGTTTCTACATCTGCGCATGTGTTAATACGTCTCCGTGTACGTGCGTGTTTATACATCTGCGTGTGTGTGCAAGTTTATACATCTGCGTGTGTGTGCATGTTTATACATATGCGTGCTCGCGCGTGTTTATACATCCGCGTGTGCGTGCATGTTTATACATCCGCGTGTGCGTGCATGTTTATACATCTGCGTGCACGTGCGTGTTTATACATCTGCGTGCACGTGCGTGTGCGTTTATACATCTGCTTGCATACATGTGCTTTACGTCTGCATGCGCACGTGCGCTTAATGATCACGTATGCACGTGGCTTGTCTTCGTGCGCACAGCAGACAAGGTAGAAACCAAAGGAAACCAACCATCCAGCAGGCGGCCGCTGGAGAGCACTTCTGAGAAGTCGTCTGGTCCGGTGACGGCACTTCCTCAGGAAACGCGTGAATGTCTCGGCCTTGCTTACTAAATGAAAATGTATTTGAACTAATCTTCAGTGTTAGTAAACACGTCGTATAATAGCGTCTTCGTCAAAATAATAAATGACTAACATGCATAAAAAAGAATTTTAAAATTAGCTTAAAAGACGTAAGTAAAAATATGAATAGTAATTTTAAAATTTCGTTGAGCAGCGACCTGTACAGATTAAAAACCTCGATGAGAATTCCATCCAATGATTATCATCTAGCTTCGTAGGACTTCAATAGCACGATGCAAGTAACAAATTTTTAAAATTTCGAAGTCTACACGCTGAGCAAAACCACATCCACATCCAGTTTATGAAGGCATTAAAGACGAATGTAGTTTCTGTTGGTCCATGTCATTAAAGTAAATTAATTTTGTATTAGAAGACCTCTAAAAAATCATGAATTAATTTAATTACAACGACTTTGAATTAACAAATAATTAGTGTACAAAAGAAAAATTTTATTTAAACCTTCAAGTATATCTTCTTGTAACCCACGCAAATGAACTCTCATCGGAAATTTTTATTCCACCCCAATAAACCAGATGTCGACCTATCCGTCCTGATTGGAGTTAGACGCCAATACTGACACTCTAACATCCAATAGCCGGACATGCGGAGCTGCGGCTGTATTGTGCAGCCAGCATCCCTGGAAGCTAGAAAAATTGTACTCAAAACTGTAGCCGAAGGTCTGCCGGAACTAACCTCCGCTAGCGTTGTCGTCTTTAGTCAAAGAAATGAATCGACGCAGTCACGCACCTGTTGGTTTGTAGATCACGGCAACTTTTATTTTCTAACTCGAGGCCATCAGTTCATACACTTTCAGAACTTTAATTCAAGGTGGATTTTTTCAATTTTTTATTGCACAGACGTTGGTCAACGTGAGAAGTAATGTTTATTTTCGTTTCAGTTTGCAATTCTTTAGAAGTATCCACCACTGAAATTCTTCCTTCTAGAAAAATTGATAAATTTGTAAAATTTCCTAAACCAGTTTTTCATCTCTCTGTATTTTGACAAATCCAACATTTTTTTCTGAATATCTTACG
Source organism: Morinoia aosen (assembly GCA_030386875.1). Lineage (NCBI taxonomy): Eukaryota > Metazoa > Arthropoda > Malacostraca > Amphipoda > Talitridae > Morinoia > Morinoia aosen. The sequence goes on from CM059558.1 coordinate 25,706,522, forward strand.
GCATAACGAATAGTGCCCCAGATTTTTAAAATTTAAAATTTAAAATTTTGCGACACAGCAGCAACTGCTTTTCTCCAACCCTCTATAGTTCACAAACTCTAATCTTTTATAATAATTGATAACAATTGAAGCACGGTAATTGATTAATAGTTATCTGCACAATATCGGCTACTTGATAAGCTATATTTATAGATGAAATAGAAGTAAAAATTTATAGAAGTAAAGCCAGCTACATATTTAATCTCCCATCATCACTATCCTCTTCCAGACAACATTTTTTCATTAAAATATTCATAGCATCATTCAATACGTTTTTAAATGAAATATTAAGGATAATTCTGATAGAAAAATCATAAGGATTAAAATCCTAACAATAACAACACAACCTAAAGAGTTTCGGCAGGTTAAGCTAATTTTGACCTGTTATTCAAAAATTATTTAAAAGAAGTTGCTACTGGATACGCACATTTCAAATTTGAGTTCAATGAAAAATGTTTAAGAATTTATGAAAAAAATTCAACAGCCCTATAAAAATCCAAAACCAATACCAATTTCTAATTCATTCCGCCAAAAACTGGTTCGCCAAAAATCTTTTCGCACCCAAAAAGAAAGGGTTAAAAGGGTTAAAAGATACGAATGAGAAAGAATTACAAGCTCCGTGTCTCCAACTTCTATTTGAAATCCCCATCTCGTCTTTAGAAAGTAAACGCACAGGACCCTCAACTGCCTCCATCTCGAAGACGGTGATTTCGAATAGATCTTTGCAAAATTTAAATTGTGACTCGATACTCTGGACTCTCCTGGAACTTGTATCAGGTAAGATCAACATCGGTTTGAGCAGCGAATAAGAGCAGGAGCAGCCCCAGCATTGCATGTTCACTAAGAGAAACGAAGTCAGAAGGACAGAATTACTCTTGCTCGGTCTCTAAAGTTCACTGGGACAAGTGCCTCCGTGTATTCTGATCAACATTCCAGTGACGAATTACATCATCAAGAAATGCACCGTCAAGACTCCTTTTACGATGGCCACGTGAGCCTAGCATTCTAAATATAGCGAGGTTTACTCGGTCAAACAATGCACGGTCTGTTTCACAGCAATGGGAGTCGCAGGACCTCCTTTGTGATCATGAAAAAAGAGCTGAGCTTTAATGCTGTGGTGAGCGGAGACACGCAAACAGAGGCCCTACTCACAGAAGTAAATGGGATACCTACAAATTTAAACTAAAATGAAAAAGTGCAACCTCAGAGACAATTTTGGAAACCATGGAAATTTACCGACTCGGATCGGTCGATGGCGGTTGTGCTGTGTTATTTGAAAACTTGACACGTTTCCTGCAAAGGGATCCACCTGTGGTCACTGAGGGAATTTTCATAATGCTGCTGACTGGCCTGTAATCCCTAACCTATTCTATATATAATGAGATATATATATATATATATATAAATATATATATATATACTTAAATACTTAATGAATAGTAAATGAAATCCACATACAAGTAATGTTTGCTATTTTCAAAGATTGCTTCGTACAATTGACTTCAAACTTGAATTGAATATCGAACTTCAGTTCAACTAATCGTAGTTAACGTTTTAATTGACGCAATAATGAACAGACACATCCGCGCGTATGTCGAATACATTACGCACAAGGCTTTCACCGTTTAAATGAACTGAAGTGAAACTAAGTGAATATTGACTGAAAAGAAACGTCGCTTGATGCACGGATCTACACAAGCAAAACTAAACACACAAGAATTAATTAAATGCACAAAAAATAAAGCAGAGGGATCACTGGCTGAAAAAACGCAACATAGGCATGCACGCTGCATATAATTAACCCATGAGCTTTCCAATGAAGCATGTAAACGGTGTTTTGAGTCCGCCAGATCCATATCTGAAAACTGGTTACAGCCTTTCGTGAGGCTAAACGTCGAGTTCTAGCATGAACAGTTAGTTACCTTCTGGAATGCTTCCATGTTGTCCGCGCTCCACTGGAGATCACGGTGACGATACTTCACTTGAAGCAAGTTCTGTGTAAGCGAGGGAGTGTTTCCTTGACACAAATCTGGCTTAGGGTCCACTTTATAACTCGAGCCTGTTGTTGACCAAGCTGTTATTATTAGAGGGAAGCTGTAAACCATCAATGTTATGCACATATACATCCATGCATACGCTTTCATCGTACTCTGAAGAAATGAAAAAGATTTATTTAGTTACGAACATATTCATCAATGAATGCTTAAAGATAGAAAGGAACTATTTCCGTAAGAGTTTTAAAAAAGTACTGCAAAATCAAAGAACGAAAAATACGAGTATGATCGAAGATAACGTTGCTCAGAACAAATTAAGCTTTGACTCGGAGCGTTGGGCGGACTTTGTATAAGGTTTTGACTGAGCAACACGATCGAACGGCATTGAAATGGCATCTGATAGCCTCAATCCAGTGAAAATGTCAGGGTACGAACATAATAAGCCGAAAGTAAGATGTGCCACAAGCAAGATGTGCCACAAGCAAGATGTGCCACAAGCAAGATGTGCCACAAGCAAGATGTGCCACAAGCAAGATGTGCCACAAGCAAGATGTGCCACAAGCAAGATGTGCCACAAGCAAGATGTGCCACAAGCAAGATGTGCCACAAGCAAGATGTGCCACAAGCAAGATGTGCCACAAGCAAGATGTGCCACAAGCAAGATGTGCCACAAGCAAGATGTGCCACAAGCAAGATGTGCCACAAGCAAGATGTGCCACAAGCAAGATGTGCCACAAGCAAGATGTGCCACAAGCAAGATGTGCCACAAGCAAGATGTGCCACAAGCAAGATGTGCCACAAGCAAGATGTGCCACAAGCAAGATGTGCCACAAGCAAGATGTGCCACAAGCAAGATGTGCCACAAGCAAGATGTGCCACAAGCAAGATGTGCCACAAGCAAGATGTGCCACAAGCAAGATGTGCCACAAGCAAGATGTGCCACAAGCAAGATGTGCCACAAGCAAGATGTGCCACAAGCAAGATGTGCCACAAGCAAGATGTGCCACAAGCAAGATGTGCCACAAGCAAGATGTGCCACAAGCAAGATGTGCCACAAGCAAGATGTGCCACAAGCAAGATGTGCCACAAGCAAGATGTGCCACAAGCAAGATGTGCCACAAGCAAGATGTGCCACAAGCAAGATGTGCCACAAGCAAGATGTGCCACAAGCAAGATGTGCCACAAGCAAGATGTGCCACAAGCAAGATGTGCCACAAGCAAGATGTGCCACAAGCAAGATGTGCCACAAGCAAGATGTGCCACAAGCAAGATGTGCCACAAGCAAGATGTGCCACAAGCAAGATGTGCCACAAGCAAGATGTGCCACAAGCAAGATGTGCCACAAGCAAGATGTGCCACAAGCAAGATGTGCCACAAGCAAGATGTGCCACAAGCAAGATGTGCCACAAGCAAGATGTGCCACAAGCAAGATGTGCCACAAGCAAGATGTGCCACAAGCAAGATGTGCCACAAGCAAGATGTGCCACAAGCAAGATGTGCCACAAGCAAGATGTGCCACAAGCAAGATGTGCCACAAGCAAGATGTGCCACAAGCAAGATGTGCCACAAGCAAGATGTGCCACAAGCAAGATGTGCCACAAGCAAGATGTGCCACAAGCAAGATGTGCCACAAGCAAGATGTGCCACAAGCAAGATGTGCCACAAGCAAGATGTGCCACAAGCAAGATGTGCCACAAGCAAGATGTGCCACAAGCAAGATGTGCCACAAGCAAGATGTGCCACAAGCAAGATGTGCCACAAGCAAGATGTGCCACAAGCAAGATGTGCCACAAGCAAGATGTGCCACAAGCAAGATGTGCCACAAGCAAGATGTGCCACAAGCAAGATGTGCCACAAGCAAGATGTGCCACAAGCAAGATGTGCCACAAGCAAGATGTGCCACAAGCAAGATGTGCCACAAGCAAGATGTGCCACAAGCAAGATGTGCCACAAGCAAGATGTGCCACAAGCAAGATGTGCCACAAGCAAGTTGTGCCACAAGCAAGTTGTGCCACAAGCAAGATGTGCCACAAGCAAGATGTGCCACAAGCAAGATGTGCCACAAGCAAGATGTGCCACAAGCAAGATGTGCCACAAGCAAGATGTGCCACAAGCAAGATGTGCCACAAGCAAGTTGTGCCACAAGCAAGTTGTGCCACAAGCAAGATGTGCCACAAGCAAGATGTGCCACAAGCAAGATGTGCCACAAGCAAGATGTGCCACAAGCAAGATGTGCCACAAGCAAGATGTGCCACAAGCAAGATGTGCCACAAGCAAGATGTGCCACAAGCAAGTTGTGCCACAAGCAAGTTGTGCCACAAGCAAGATGTGCCACAAGCAAGATGTGCCACAAGCAAGATGTGCCACAAGCAAGATGTGCCACAAGCAAGATGTGCCACAAGCAAGTTGTGCCGCAAGCAAGATGTGCCACAAGCAAGATGTGCCACAAGCAAGATGCGCCACAAGCAAGATGTGAGTTCCAAAGAGAGGAAGAAGGAAGGCACCATTAACTATGGGTTTCAAGAAAAGTAAAATTGATGCACGAGGTGCCTAGAAACAGTAAGTTGAGAAATAAGTTTATGAAACAAAATAAAAGTTGAACAAGAAAGTAGTAGGGGCTTAAAAACAGGATTGTATTACACCGAAAAAAGATAGTCGGGAACGAAACCAAAAATATATTCAATTTCAAGGAAAAGCCTACCCAACCTATGTGTCAGAACCTCCACATATTCCTCCGCTAATTTCCATGGATACAAAAGTTTTATCACCCTGAGTGGGCGTTCTCACAGTTTAGAATACGAGAGATGAATCCGCATTTTATAAAAATTTCTCCTGGAGAGAAAACTTCATCAGAAATTCGAGCACAATGCACCGGCTCTCACCACCACCAGCTCGTTAAAGCATCACAAAAGCCTCTCATCGCGTCATCGAGATGTGCAAAATCCGGGGCTCTACGGATTTATGTAGGGCAGCTGAGCAATAACTTTCTGAGCTCATCGTCCGCAATATTGACTGTCAGAATGTGTATCAAAATGATAATTAACAGTTTTAGGGGATGCCCGTAAAAAGCTGCAATGCACGGTTGATGGAATTGTAGGTCCTTAGATGTTTGAAAAAACTGAAAATATTGAAGCAAGATGAAAAATAGGGATGATAATGCTTGTAGGAAATCATCAGCAATTTTTCAACTAAACTCACTATTAGAAGAATATCGAACGTTCATAAAATGAGAAAACCGTTGCCAACATTTCCTTATGAAGTGCACCGAAGAAATGCAAAAGAAAACAAGGAGCATTTTCAGACTAAAAAATTTATAATGTGACCAAACATGCAGCGAGGTCAAAAATTCCTCAAACATATTCAGTACGAAAAAAATGGTCACTGAAAACCCCGAAGTGGGTTAATTGAGTCGAAGATGAGAGGACGTGCCATTTTTCGGGTCAAAATTCTCGTTTATTGCTTTATTCACACAGAATTTAGCTGTAAAAATGGCAGTCTGGCAACCCTGATGACAAGCGGAGTGTCGTCTTCATTACAGGAGAGAATTAAGCAGCGTGACCTACATCACACCAGCCACAATCGCCCCGATCGGACCACAAAAAGCAGTGTCTTGATTACGAGTATGTTCCTTCCCTGGGGACGGAGACGACCGCCGTACACCACCATAATGCAGTACGTGACGACGCTTCTCAAGGTGCTCTCGAAACGAACTAAAACGTGCATGCTCCTATTCTAAATACATCTCTAAATTATGTGGGCTAAGTGTTGTACATGAAAAGCCTGAAAAAAGTAGACACAATATGATGGTCATGCATCTATTTTGTTACGGGTTTCAGCTCTCGTCCACATCAGGCAAATGTAATTCACCTTCGTTAATAGCTCAAGTGTATTGACGGAAAATAAGACTGAGGCAGACTGCTTTCGACGATTTACTGGGTTGTAGCATATGCAAGACGTCAAACACTGCAAGTGTAGCAGATTTTTTGGTCCTTCTTGTTTGAACTTGGATTTCAAATACTCCAATTTGGAACTCAAAATATTGATCGCTGCAAGCCTCATACAGCTATTGAGTTATTACATCCTCCAGTTACGTGGTTTTATTTGCGTCGTTTCAAGTTTGCGAAAAACGTTGAAAAACTGTATCGAAGAAACTTTAAAAAAAGGTAATGAGAAAAATTTAAATGTGAAAAAATATGACATTGCACTGTAATATAAAAATTTGATGAACTATAATTTCTACAATATTTTTCAGTATCAACTAAAAGCCTTTAAATTTTTCACTAAATAATAGATAAATGAGTTTTTTAAATTTGAAAATAAGAACCTTGCTCTATTAACTTTTACATAAATTCCTCAACTACGTTTTCATTTCAGAAAAATATAGGAAAATGCCTACTCAAAACCATGAAAAAACAAGTGGAGAAATGGTTCTCGACGCACTAGATCATCAACGTCAAATCAACGGTATTCATACACGTATGCAACACAACACTTCAACCGATATAGACACGTATAATTAGCTCCTCAATAACCACTTAATGAGCTTATCGCTCGATCAGAACTGAAATCTACTTCCGTCCCACTTTCTCTTTCGTATTCAATTCAGAATGCCTGAAAATGTAGGATGCTCATAAGAAGAACAACGCACCTGCGAGTTCCAGTTCAGTTTGCTCGCGTTATGCTTCCTTCTCAGCTGACAACTGAACCTAGTCTACAAAGTTGTGCAGAAATACAACACTAGTGAGCCTCGAGACCTTAAAACGTCAGAGTTAAAATGAACACGTAAATGAGAATTATATAACATTGCTAAAATCGCAGATTCACAAAAAATTTAAAAGCAAAGAAAATGCTAACATAATTCATTTTATCAAAAAAAAATCTAAAATGTTTCGGAAACCAGCTCCACTATCTGTTCCGTAAAATACAAATTGTGATCAATCCAGCATAAGCTTGAAAACACGGTCGATAATAAATCCCATAATTTTTACGGAACTAATGATAGGGCTGGTCTCCGAAAAGTTTTCGATTTTTTGTTTTTTAAATAAAATGACTAATTTGTTTCGCATTTTTTTGCTTCAAAATATTTTAATGAGACTTATGTAATGAAAGATGCCCAAACGTTAATTCGACATTCTTTACCAACGTATTCAGCAACTGGCGATAAAATTTAAAGAATTAAATCAATGCACAACCAAGGTACCGTTTACCCGATTTCCAAAAGATAAAGCAAAAGCACGAGACCAGGAGCTAAAGCTGTAAGCGCACCATCATTATAGCCTCCAGTAGTCTGAGTGCCAGATACTACGAAGAAAGTATGGGAATACTTCCGAATCTGTCCTGACAAACTGGCACCGTACGACATACAGAACTTCCCACAGACTCAAAGACCAGGTACCTTGCTCTCTAACAGAGCAGCAATATTATTAGGGAAGTTAGTTAAGCTTCCCTAACCACAACAAATGTGTTTCAATGAGAGGAAGAAAGAAAGCACCATTTAGGATGCAGTTAAGAGAACGCAGAATCTATCTAGAAGGTGTGTTCCCACACAAGATCCTCTTTGCACAGAAACAATAAGCTATGAAAAAAGATAAAAGTTAAAGAAGAAAATCAGAGGTGGTGAAGAAACAGAACAGCATTGAATCGAAAAAAATATAGTCCTTTGCAAAACAAAAAACATTCATTCCATCAAGAAGATGGCGGAACCTTAGCTCGGAACATCATATTTCCCCCCTGGGAGTGCTGATTTCCATTGATATAAAAAATTTTCTCCCTGAGGGGGCTTTTTCTCAATAAGCTCTCGCTTTCACTCCAATTGAGAGCCAAAAAATCGTTGCAATTGAAAGCGCAATTATAAAATGGAGCGATCAACAAAACTATTTCAACTAGAGAAGTTCTTGGTGAACCAAGAGAAGTGTGCGATAGTCACACTCGAGATCGCGTGATTTGAAAATGCCTCGCACTTTCCCGTAAAATTTGTGTAAAGACGTACTCTTCAATCTTACCTTACGACTGAATTTAGAACCTGCATAAATTTCTTAGACGAATTTCACAACATAAATTTTAAATGATGAGCAATTGTTCTCATGTTACTCGACTTTTGAAAAAATGAAACAGAAGGCTTTACTTTCAAGTGTCCTTGACGGGGTCTTTAAGTTCGGATGCGTAGCATAATACTGTATATTTCCAAATGATAGCCTTCTCCAGTAGGAATACGGCAAAAGAAATATAGACCACTCTCAGCTCCCGGCCTTTTGCCTTCGAGACGTGTAAGCAACCCAGCTGCTTTATAGGCTACAAGGCCCATTACCAAGCTTGTAAAAAACGTTACATGGCTTATAAAAAATCATGACCAAGCTTCTATGGCGCGTCATAAAGCACAAAGTTTACGCTTCGCAGGCTGAGACAAGAGTTGCGCCATGAAGTGAAGTCCAAGTATGTCTTCTGTGAGACATCGCCACTGAGGCGCTTTCACTGCATACAGCACCGCACTCGGTATGGGAACTGATTCCTCTTAAGGAGTACATGATGACGCGATGTGCGCGTGCGCGTGTTGAGGTATTTCCCGTACAGCACACGCTGATCCATGTAGCACCAACTTGGACCCGGGAGATAAGAGCGAGTTCATTTCGTCAGCAACTTGGACTCTGGAGGTAAGAGCGTGTTCAAATCGGCCACCGTGCAGTGGCTGTGACAATCGAAGACCCAGTACGATGTTCAGATCATGGATGCGTTGTTGTTCAAATACCGTGTGTTCTGCCCACCGAAGGGATAAATGCACCTTAAATTGAAATGAGTAAAATGTCTAAAGGCACTAACACTGAAGTGCGGCAATTTTTTTGATGCACTGAACCCTGCGGTGCAACGAATTGGTGAAGTGTGACGAATAGCAAATGGAAAGACTATTCAATTCTGTCACACATTCGAATTAAAAATATAAGATCGCCACGAATATTTATGTACATCGAGTATTGAAGCAGAAATATTACACATCGAACGTTTACAACCATGACATATCACATAATTTGATGCATTTAAGATCATTGGCTTTACGGCATTGAGAGTGTACGTTAAGTTAACATGTAGGTGCAGCGAGCGCGTGTATGTAGGTGAAGCGAGCGCGCGTGTGTATGTAGGTGCAGCGAGCGCGCGTGTGTGTGTAGGTGCAGCGAGCGCGAGTGTGTGTGTAGGTGCAGCGAGCGCGAGTGTGTGTGTAGGTGCAGCGAGCGCGAGTGTGTGTGTGTGTGTGTGTGTGTGTAGGTGCAGCGAGTGCGAGTGTGTGTGTGTGTGTGTGTGTAGGTGCAGCGAGCGCGAGTGTGTGTGTGTGTGTGTGTAGGTGCAGCGAGCGCGAGTGTGTGTGTGTGTGTGTGTAGGTGCAGCGAGCGCGCGCGTGTGTGTGTGTGTGTGTGTGTGTAGATGCAGCGAGCGTGTGTGTGTAGATGCAGCGAGCGCGAGTGTGTAGATGCAGCGAGCGCGAGTGTGTAGATGCAGCGAGCGCGAGTGTGTAGATGCAGCGAGCGCGAGTGTGTAGGTGCAGCGAGCGAGTGTGTGTAGGTGCAGCGAGCGCGTGTATGTAGGTGCAGGGAGGGCGTGTATGTAGGTGCAGGGAGGGCGTGTATGTAGGTGCAGGGAGGGCGTGTATGTAGGTGCAGGGAGGGCGTGTATGTAGGTGCAGGGAGGGCGTGTATGTAGGTGCAGGGAGGGCGTGTATATAGGTGCAGGGAGGGCGTGTATGTAGGTGCAGGGAGGGCGTGTATGTAGGTGCAGGGAGGGCGTGTATGTAGGTGCAGGGAGGGCGTGTATGTAGGTGCAGGGAGGGCGTGTATGTAGGTGCAGGGAGGGCGTGTATGTAGGTGCAGGGAGGGCGTGTATGTAGGTGCAGGGAGGGCGTGTATGTAGGTGCAGGGAGGGCGTGTATGTAGGTGCAGGGAGGGCGTGTATGTAGGTGCAGGGAGGGCGTGTATGTAGGTGCAGGGAGGGCGTGTATGTAGGTGCAGGGAGGGCGTGTATGTAGGTGCAGGGAGGGCGTGTATGTAGGTGCAGGGAGGGCGTGTATGTAGGTGCAGGGAGGGCGTGTATGTAGGTGCAGGGAGGGCGTGTATGTAGGTGCAGGGAGGGCGTGTATGTAGGTGCAGGGAGGGCGTGTATGTAGGTGCAGGGAGGGCGTGTATGTAGGTGCAGGGAGGGCGTGTATGTAGGTGCAGGGAGGGCGTGTATGTAGGTGCAGGGAGGGCGTGTATGTAGGTGCAGAGAGCGCGTACGGACACCACATCAGAACACCCGCTGAACACAGGCACACAGAATATGAACACAGAACAAAGGAACACAGAATATGTACACAAAACACAAGTGTCACAAAAGCTACAAACAGTCGAGCGTCCAGCTTCGTTGCGTATGTTGCAGTGTGCTGTCAAGGTAGCAGATACTTCTCTACGATTATGGCAACTCTTTTACTCGTACTCAATACTCAACCATTCCTGGTACTCCAATTCTTTCCCCTCTATTTGTACCCGGTCCGCGCCCACCGTACTTCCCAGGGGCTATCGGAAATCCAGCCCTTGAGTTGGCGAACATTTCTTGGTACCCACACACCTCAGTCGGAACTCGGAGGAAATTCGTGCCTTCTGATAAAAGCCTGGGTAATAACTTTTTGTGTTCATGAAGAAATCCTACGGCCGCTAGTCATATGGTACAAGGTTTAGTAAAAAAGCTAAATTTTGTATTATTTTGATTGATCTATTTCATCAATGCCAGTAAAAAGTTCAATTCGCAGTCAATTCAACTTTCGTACTTCGCTAACATAAAAAGAAACAAAAATAATTGATCACATGTTCCAGTAGAATAAAGTTGAAATGCAAAGTACATTTCTGAGATTTAAAGCAACACAAATAAACGAAGAGACAAAGTTTACCCAACATCACTTGGGTTAACTGGAAATTTTCTAGGAGAAAATTTCTCCATGAAGACGTGCAAGAATAACTTTCAAATCTTTTCAGTTAGTTGTGAATCATGGATTCGGTGTCGACAAGAGCAAAATATCACATGAAGAACAATCAAGTTGAGTTTATTTTAGATCTTGTGTCTGTGTGCGTCGGTGAGCATTCAGTTCTAGTGCAGCAATGCATTCAATTCAGAATATTCTTATTCTCCAACATCTTGAATCCATGATTGCTCAACAGTTTGAAGGGAATACAATGCAATTCGATGCCACTTTTCCGTTTGTTAGCCTCAAGGTACAAATTTCATTGACACTTTCATTTCTACATATTATCAAGTGACATCTATGCAAGGGGCCAAAAACGTCCCTCTTGGCCGAGTCAGGAAAAGAATGTCATAGTTAATTAATGGACAATTCGCATTCCTTAGAACGAATTTTTCGCAAATTTGCAACCACTCGACGTGCAGAAAATAATATTACTGCAATGTTTTTTTAACCAACAATGACAACACATTGTAAAGAGATGTTTGCATTTACATTATGAAAAATTATTTGTTGCAGAACATCACATTTTCCGTGTAATTTAACCCAGGCTCTGCGCGAAAAATGATCTTCTCAAAATCCTTCTTAAAGGCGCAGCGCATTCCAGGCAATAAGAGCACATTCCGGAGCTGTTGAAATTAACACACAATGAAAGCGAGATGAATGGCCTGACCAAATTAGGTCAAGATTTGGCCCCTCACATGCGCAGCAGGGGGTAAAAACAGTGTATTCAGATTCCTGGAAGTTCGTGCGCAACATTCGAAGCGCGGACTGCGAAATCGTGCGAAGACACGACGCTCCATTACTGAATTAATTCGGCAGAAAAGTCGAAAAATTTGATGGGCTTTTAAAACCCACGTACACAACAACGAGGCGAAGAACATCCAGATCGTGGTAATTTGAAGCGAGTTCAACGAGGTGTTGCCTCATTACTAGTGCAGACGACGCAGGTGGTGTCCGAGTTGACCTATAGATGAACGGCGTTTCAGATTCGGAGTGGAGAAATTGCGTTATAGTCAACTCGTTATTACCCCCCAATAAACACTCTAGCCATCGGAAAATTATTGTACCATCACAAATAGCCGTAAAATTGGGGTGTAATTTACAGACTTGATACGTAGTTTTCGTCTGTGGTCTTCAGAACGAAGTTGCAAGATTTTAAGGCCTAGAACGTTTTTGAGGTTAAATTATTGTACATAGTTCTGAGATCAAGGGATGTTTTTCTGGCTAACTCTTTGGACTTAGTTTTAACATCTTGAGGCATTAGAAGAATTTAGAGATCAGATATTAATGCATAGCTTTGAGATCATGAGACGTTCTTTAGTCAGGTCTGTGCACATAGTTTCAACATCTTGCGGTTTTGCGACGTTGGGAGGTGAAGTTTTAATACACGGTCTTGAGATCCTGAGACGTGGTCACCGAACTATTGATTCTATGAAACAGTGCATTTGTACACAAACGACGACGTTTGCAACTCCCACAAAGTTCAAACTGTTCAAGAATTAAAGCTATAGAGCTGACCTATGTCAAGGGGCTTCATTAGCTTCAGATATTCTAACTCGCACTGACTATGATAACTATTATCTCTAGCACGTTTTTTGTTGAAGCTTCCTCACATGGGGGCAAGGTAGCGTAAGGCAGGTTTGCTCAATGTAAGGTCTGACCAATGCCCACGTCTGCCCCACTAGAGCTGCAACTGAATTCGTTGGCCCCTGATTGTGCCCAAAGATCCGTCCTAATACATAGGAGAATTTTACTCGAGGAAATCTCTCGACAACCTGTATTCAAATCCCGCAATGCTGTTGAACGTTCTTGTAGTCAGAACGTTATAATGAAGGTCGCCACCGAAGCCTCGGCTCCAAGGCTCGAACTGAGTCAGATGAGATTCTTAGGCCAAAATTTCAAATTTTGAGCCTTTTTCTCATATAATATTGACCATGAAAGTCGCAACCGATGCCTATGGCTGAAAGACGTGTGTAAGAGCTCGAGCGGAGTGGCCAAGTTTTTTTTGCAAAAATTCCTCAAGTTTTTACTTCGTCCGAATAAATTTCTTCACGATTATCACTCAACATCTCGCTGAAGTAATTTTAAAAACCTAAACTTGAGGATTTTGGTCAGAAAAGGCCAATCTGGTAACCCTGAGCTTGATTGGTGAAAAAGTGAGATGGCGCTGCATCAGTCAGTCGAATAGGTTGCTTGAAATGGCTTAGATTAAATTATATCTAAGCTAGTTTATGTGTTGCCAAAACCCCAACAAAGAGGTTGCCAAGAGAAGAAGGACTAAAAAACCATTTGGAATAGAATAAATAGAACGGAAAATCCACTGTATGGGTCCCATATCTTGCACAAGGAAACGGCAAGATTGGGAGAAGTTCATGAAACGAGATAAATCTGAAAGAAATTAATACGCTGACTGCGCATTGGTACACATGGGTACCACTAGGTAAATTGCTCATTTACGTACCAGTATCAATGAATAGCATTTCAATAATTTTACCACCTTTTTTGAATTGGACCATGGCGTGCAAGGTAATGTTATCGTGAAATTTTTTTTTTCAATTTCTTACCAGCGATAAAAATACTATTATGCAGAAAAGGCAGTTCTTTAATTCTGTTACTTCCTACCCAGTCAAACAGACTTGAAGGTGTCACTGACGAGCAGCTATACAGTACTTAGCAAAGGCAGTACTTAGCACTCGTCAGTGACGGTATTAGAAATGCCAAAATCCGTCACTGGCGACTTCAGAAATGCCTGAAACGTGTCACTGGCGGTATCAGAAATACCCAAAACCCGTCAGTGACTGTATCAAAAATACCTAAAACCCGTCGGTGACGGTATCAAAAATACCTAAAGCCCGTCAGTGACTGTATCAAGAATACCCAAAACCCGTCAGTGGCTGTATCAAAAATACCTAAAACCCGTCAGTGACTGCATTAAAAATACCTAAAACCCGCCACTGACGGTATCAGAAATACAAACAACCCGTCACTGACGGTATCAGAAATACCCAAAACCCGTCGCTGACAATATCAGAAATATCCGAAACCCGCCGCTGACAATATCAGAAATACCCAGAAGTTCAGAACCCGCCAGTGCTTAGTACGCGGTTGCGCTGGCGGCGGAAGGACGCAGCGAAGGTACCCCAGGTGACCGGTTTGCGAGGCAGAGGCGGAGGAGGGCGAGGGCTGAGGAGCATCTCACGAGCCGAGGCCGAGAGCGACCTTGACTGCAGTAGCCACGGCGGGGCAGTTCAGCGCCGTCAAATGCGGGCTTTGATTCTCGATTATTGCACCAGCAAGACGCATTAACGCTAAATTCGTAAATTACAACTTTCGGAACGTTAATGTAAACAACAACCGTAAATGAGACACGTAATGAAAAACCGTAAACGAGATACGCAAACAATAACCGTAAACCAGAGGCGCAAACAATAACCGTAAACAAAACACGCATAAACAATAATCGTAAACCAGACACGTAAACTCTGATCTTGAACAAGACGCACCACCACAATACACACGTAAACAATAAACTTGACTTCAGCAAAAGTGGCATATCTCCCAGCTTGGATCAAATTATATCATTTGATAATACAAGACCATGTACTCTAGAAAATAGAATAGAAATTAAGCTCTGCAGTACGTCGTCTCTGTCGTAAATCAATTGAGAAATAGAAAATATGGTCCGCGGGGTAGATCGTATCCATGTCGCGCAGCGCTACTTCACACTGCTCTCTGATGTGAACAGACACTGCTGAACTTTCCTAGAAAGTGATACTTTCCACTGAAATCTGACTAAATCATGACCCAACTTGGACTCCCTGCTCTCACTGGCAGTACGTAATTTTAACACATTTTATCACTGAACGCTAACAGCGAAGTTGATCAAGAATTAAATACTTAATGGCTGGGCTTACGCTTTAAATGAATGAAATAAAAGACTTAGGCCAGATTTTCTATTAGTTCAGCTCATCTTGGCAGAATAAGCGGCAGTATAAATTCCTCAAATTAACTCAGCTTAACTAGGTGCTGGAGCACTTACCCAAAGCACAATCGTTGACGAAGTAAGACAGTGGCGAACGAAAACGATTGTTACGACCAGTGCTGCGGCGTCGAAATGCGACCAACCCCAAAATCGTTCATGAGCCAAGACTACGACGACGTCTGCTGCGGCGCAGTAATATGGCTGAGGCCGAGAAAACCTCCACTGCGCAACGGCACTTGCTCGAATATTAGCCCAATCTGAGGTTTCAATAAACCCTTACGCAATACGGGCCACAATCGACGAAAAGCGAACGTCCGACACTGTTTTCGCGCTGGAATATACGAAGGTCAGAAAGCAAGCACGATCGAGCAGATCCTGCTGTCTTTCGTGAAAAATTATAATATTAATTTATAGAACTATTACATCGAAAGCGAACAGATTTTAAACGTTAAAGGAAAATCAATAGTTACGACGCCTATGTCAATGACCGAAGTAAGTGTCTTGGTTTTGAAGACAACATCGAGAGTTCCAGGTAAAGAAAGAAAGAGAAGCGGCGTAAAAAATGAATCACTTCAACGACAAAATCAGGCGTAGATAACGCCGGAGTGCATTAGATAGATTAGTTTAAACTTTCCTAACCACAACAAAGATATTCTAAAGAAAGGTAAGAGGAAGGCGTCATTTAGTACAAAATTTTAATTAAGGGAAAGCAGAACCTATGCACAAGGTGCGTTTCCACTCTGAATTCCTAAAGCATCCCTAAAAGTTTACGAAGTCAGAGTTGCTGAAAAACAGAACAGGAGTGAACTAAAAACGATGGTCTGTAACAATGAACAAATAACGCAATCTACGTCAGCAAAAAAGAGGCCTTCTTAACCTCCAACTCGTTCCCTCACATCTTCCCCCTGGGATCACGAACTCTCCAATCGATTCAATGGAAGTTTTCGCCTGAGGGTGGCCAAAAAAAAGTATGTCTACTGATTTAATGAGAATCGGTGATGATAAAATGCAAAGGAATAGTCCAATACTAGAGTTGAATAGGCGTTCAGCAAGGACCTTTGCATTGAAAAGGTCGACGGCCAGTAATTACGGGAGAGGAAGTATAAAAAATGTAAAAATTTCCAGAAAACCGAATTAAGGAAGTAAAGGCAGAGTTGGTGACGTCACCAATTGTAAAAATGACGCGCAAGTCTGGGTATAGGAACTGACGCAAAGCAAGTATAGCTATAGAAGATGACGTCACGCTCATCTTGGAACGCACTTCTCCGCTTCCCAGCAAACGCCGGATGTTGAAGGTCGGACCGACGGAGCGGGGCAGGCGGGCGAACGCTACAGCGACACGTGGCAACCCGCGCCGTTGGAAACGTGTTGATTTGTGACGCAGCGCTCGGAACTCTATCAACACTTTGACCGCAATTGAATAAACTAAAGCTCAATATTCAACTCAAATTGCAAGTCAATTGTTGTGAGCAATTTTGAAAACAGTATACATTAACTGGAACGTGCCTTCATTTAGCTTTAACTGAGTATTTTTGAAAATTGAGTTTGTGACGACTGGTCGGTCAGCAGCATTATGAAAATCCCCTCCGTGGCCACCGGTGGTACATGAAGGGAATTTTATGATGCTCACAGACCAGTGGTCACATTTTCAATTTTTGTAATACATAATCAAAATTAAATGAAGGCCCGATCCAGCTAATGTTAAGCATTTTCAAAATTGCTTGCTAAAATTGACTTTAAATTGGAGTTGAATATTGAACTTTAGTTTAACCATTGGTGGTTAACGTGCTAAGCATGGCATGAGGGTGAGCTTGAGTCATGTGTAACTCGATTCGCAAGAATGATTTGCAGCTATGGTTACATAAATGTCGGTCACTTTCCCTAAACTGATTCCGTTTCACTCAATTAAAACGTTTAAAAAAATGAATATAGAAACTAAGTTTATTCTGTAATATACATAACGATTTTTCTAAATGGAAAGAGATATTTTTTGCAATTTAGCATGGCTTTCTTACTCTGCGTGACATTTTGAAAAATTGCATTAAAGCAGATATAATTCATCTAAAAATATTATGCATGGCAATTTTACTATACAACGAAGGTAAAGATATAGTTCTTCGCATTAAATTTTGAACCAGATGAACCGAGTTAGAATGGTACAAATGGGAAGGAGGGAAAACATTCGTCTACTCACGAAATAACAAGCTCATTAACTTAGACTGCTGCAGAAAAATGATCATGTTAAAATTCTATCGAGAGAACAAATTCAGTCTAGATTCACTAAACATGACTATCGCGAGATCTAATCTATATTCGAACCCTGATGCACCTACCGGAGCGATGACAGAAATGTTGCTCACTACTTTATTTCAGAAACATGCGACTAGCAATCACTAGAGCCGTGATTTTTACAGGACTCGGCAACACTTAGCAAGATCCCAGATGAAGATTGAGAAAGGTCATGATTACCAAGTTGGTAATCTTTCCTATGCTTTTGCTCTCCGTGGCATTACATTGCTTCCATGGTATGTAATGTATGAATTAGATTCCTTATTTAGATTAGATTTCGACAGAGGAATTAGTTTTAGTTCGCTCCACAGACCAGCTGTTCCTTCGCCATCTGACAAACTTGGCACGTAAATATTCTCCTATTCTTGAACACACATAAGTTTAGTAATCATCCCCAGTAACATGCTTACTACAGAATACAGTTCTTGATATTATTCCACATTAATCGGGGAAAATAATGGCTGAAGAGAAAGAATTCTTTACGTAATCGTAAATTGAGAACGCTTTTGAATAAACGTGGGGTGGCTTGTTCTGATCATGCTTAGTTTTTATGTTCACTGTAACCCTCTACAATTAGAAAATGAAGAACGTAAGAGATTAGATATAACTGAAAGGCCTACCTAATCCTTACCTCGGAATTTCACATATTTCCCCTACGAGGGCAAATTCCCATAGATACAATAGTTGTATCACCCAGAGGGGAATCTTATGTAAAAATAGCAGCCGAACACCACCTTCTCATTACCCAAACTAGACCGCGTATGATGCGCGGCGCAATGAAAGGTTACCATATACGGTTAAAAACAAGACAGATTCTATTATGCTACCAACCACTTATCCAGTAGCTTTGCTCCATCATTACAACGTAATTAAAGACAAGACGGATTCTGTTATGGTGTCAACTACGTCCCCCTAGAAAGCCAACAGCACTGAACCATCATTACCACGTAATTACACCGTGAGAATCAATCGAGACCCCGATAATTGAACAAGAGCGTGATAATCGGCTGATCGAGTTGCCTTCTCCTCGCCATCGTTACTCAATAGGGCAATTATATTCCAGACCAGCATTCTCCAGACCAGCAAATGCCAGCCAAGTATTTGCTCGGCGGCATTGTGCAACGCGTCGGATCGTGGGTCGTGCACGCCACTCGCAGCACACCTTCAGGCTGATGACTGTCAGGCAGTTGATGCAGTAAAACTAAAAAACATACGCTTGTGTTTTGACTGTTAGCGTCAGGATCTATGTAGTGTGCAATTTACAGGACAAAGCGTATGTTCGACTGTTTGCTTGAGTATCTGATATGCATTTTCTTGAACGGCATTTGTGTTGGGTTGTTTCTGGTGTGCTTTCTAGAAGAAAAGTGATTGTATTATGTATGGACCAGCTATAATTTTTTTTTCGGAGAACGGTGTTTTTAGGCGACTGTTTGCTTCAGGTAATGCATGTACATAAAGTCCAAAATCATAAACAGGGTATTGTAATCTGGCATAATTACCTGGAAATACAGAGTAATTTATGCAGGAATAAGAGCTGTATTTTGTACCCTTTTTTAAATCGGTGCACAACTCACAACTAATATTGCTAAGTGTTGACCGCTGCGTTGCCCCAAAAGTGAACTACATCAATAATAATGTGTGCGCTTGCAAAGATGGCCAAATACATAACAAGAAAAACTTCGACTTCATTCTTCCAGATAATGAATTCAAGGTGCTTAATTTCTTTTTTTTTATTAGGTCTTAACGTAAATGGTGTTTTTATAGTTTAATACTGGTCAAGAAGTGCAGACAAAGGCAATTTCCTTTATCAACCCTATAAGATTCTTTATAAATATTATGAGAGTTTCTCATCTAATTCAATACAAAACGATACACGGGATGTTATCCATTTATGTGGTTCGCTCGAGTGTTCTTTCTGCTCAGAGTCGACGCAATTTTCCGACAATCCACACCCATTGTGTAGTTTGCTGACCAATTTTGGCCTTATTTTCATGACACTATTAACCAAATTTACTTATCAAACTTTCAGATTATTGTGGAAGTTACTTTAGTGCGCGTTACTACGAGCAGCCGTGCGTTACAAAAAAAAAGCCTCAATTGTGGGAAAGAATTTGACTTATTTTACTCGAATTTTCTAACACTTCACTTCGCCAGTCATCGACTGCACGACTTCTTGGACCGATGCATCTTCTTCCTTGCGGAAGAATTTGTGAAAATTGTAAAAAAACGTAAAAATTCCTCACGGTGAACTAAAAATTAACCTTGTTGTGAGAAACATAATCCCGAACACCATTTCAATCAGAAACTGAACCATTGCAATCAGCGAAAAAATCCCCAAAATATCCTTTTAATCGGAAGCAAAACCCCAGAAGTATCCTCGAATTCAGGAATACCACCCTAAAAAAATCTTGCAATCGAAAACGAAACTCAAAAAAATTCTTATAATTAAAAACATACCTCCAAAATATCACCCCCCCCCCCCCCCCCCCCCCCGAAACCACGCGCCCAAAACATCTTCGAATTCAGAAATGAAAAACCGAAGCTCGGCGTTGTGCGCCCTTGTCAAGTAACAGCGGCTTTACACGTTGACGACATGCCGCACTTTCGAGGCAGCGTTCCCATGTTGCTGAACAAAAACTGCCAGGTGTAGGAGCGCGCGCACGCCGTACTTGGCGTGCTAGGTCCGGCCACGGCCACTGGTTGCCAGAGTTGCCAGGCCTCCATGACGCTTGTGCAAGCCCAGAGTTTAATCGTACTCGGCAAGCAAGCATAAATTTTGCTTGATAAAAAGTTCACAGCATTCGTGAACAAATACGAGTTTCGGGGGAATTTTGCAAGGAATGTGGTGCGAAAATTCAACGAGTTCTTGTGAATTGAAAAAATTTTTAAACTCGCGTGTTCAGATCAGACAGCGTACTCGTATTTGGTAACGAGAATCCATGCTTTTAAAAAGTACTTTAACCAATAATTAACTACGATTTACTGCTAAATTAAATTTCACAAAGAAAGTAAAAACGTACAATCTCAACACATCAGCTTTCAAAAGTTCAAATATTGCAGCTAAATCGTCCGTTACTAGAGAATTACTACAATCCGTCCTACTTTCTTTATTTAGGATTGTATTTTCTTTATTTAGAAATAAAATTTCGACTAGAAGTTAACGAACACAAATCGTCATGATGCATTTCTAAAGGCTCTCTTATAAACTCGCGGGTCAATTTAGCTGAACGGCATGGGCTGAGCAATGACAACTCCAATCAACTGTAAACTTTAGAGCGTGATGCTGGCCACAATAAACGTGCTAGGCAAAATACGCAGAGTTATGCTGCTGTTAACTGAAAAATATGCGCAGTAATGCAGTTGTTACAGTGAAAAATGTGCAGAGTGAAGGTGTTCGAGCGTAATTACAATTCCAAGCCAAACGTAACACGTCTTAGACTTTCCGTGGTAAGTGTCGAATGTTACAACTTTCTCCATCGTTAAGAACCTTGATATACAATATTCGAATTAGCTACAATTACAAAGAGCGATTGCAAAGAGCGACAATTACACCACAAAGCGACTATTAAAGCACAAACCTACATCCATGCTCTAGAAGACATCCCTGGTGCACTGCCCTCACTACACCGTGTCTCGTGTGAAAGATAAATAGAAGTTATCATATCATATACGCTTGTTCAAAACTCTTTCGGCGCAACAAAGGTGAGGGGAAAAAAATGAAAGAGCTTTAGAGAATGGGAAATCTACGTATACACGAGGTATGTGCCCACGCACGATACCCTGCACATTAAAACTGCAAGTTGAAAAGAAAAAGGAAGAAAAGACGAAGAAGGGATAGTGAAGAAGGCATGAAAGCAAAGAAGTAAAGTGAGCACGAAAGACAGAAGTCCCAAGCCTATATCTTGCAGAGGTCCCCAACAGTATCTTCCTTGGGGGTGCCAGTCCGCATAGCATTTAGACAGAAAAGCATAACTTACCATAGCGTTATTCTTATTTTATGCCCCTTATTGGTAAAAACAGACGTAAACATATGCCTAACGATAAGATGTTAGTACAATTGAAATATTTCCTAACCACTTCTGTTGGGAGTTTTTATTTTTGTATTTCACGCATATAACAAAAAAGGACATCAAAATTTTAGCGTACTACACGCCCATGGGCGTATTCACCGTTAGGGAAGTTCCCGCATGTTTCCGGGACAATATATCCACGAGATCACATTCTCTGGGAAACATTTACATTCTCTGGGAAACATTTACATTCTCTGGGAAACATTTACATTCTCTGGGAAACATTTACATTCTCTGGGAAACATTTACATTCTCTGGGAAACATTTACATTCTCTGGGAAACATTTACATTCTCTGGGAAACATTTACATTTTCTGGGAAACATTTACATTCTCTGGGAAACATTTACATTCTCTGAGAAACATTTACATTCTCTGAGAAACATTTACATTCTCTGGGAAACATTTACATTCTCTGGGAAACATTTACATTCTCTGGGAAACATTTACATTCTCTGGGAAACATTTACATTCTCTGGGAAACATTTACATTCTCTGGGAAACATTTACATTTTCTGGGAAACATTTACA
The DNA here is from genome assembly GCA_030386875.1 of Morinoia aosen. NCBI lineage: Eukaryota > Metazoa > Arthropoda > Malacostraca > Amphipoda > Talitridae > Morinoia > Morinoia aosen. The sequence continues at coordinate 25,728,406 of CM059558.1, forward strand.
TTTTCTGGGAAACATTTACATTCTCTGGGAAACATTTACATTCTCTGGGAAACATTTAAATTCTCTGGGAAACATTTACATTCTCTGGGAAACATTTACATTCTCTGGGAAACATTTACGTTCTCTGGAAATCATAGTCTCGGAGAAGCATTTTCATTCTCTGGGAAACATTTCGGGAAAACAATTTTCAGAAAGTATTTTCCTCTGTAAATTGTGGTGTCTGGAAATATGTTTTCTATAAAATATGTTTTCCGGAAAAACGTTCGCCATAAACACGTGTTTTTAGAAAAGGAAGAATGCAGAAGCCTAACAAGGGAAACGCTCGGTACGATATGCCATAAATTTCAAAGATTTAGCGTAAGAACTCAGCAATGTACACACAAGCGCTAAGCAACCGAGAAGCCGATGAGACTAGAAGCCTGCATCTAATTACAAGCGTGGTTCGCAAACGTCTTTTGCTTGTGCCGATGGTATCATTAGATCTTAAAGTATTACAGCGTCTGAAAGACAAATAGCTGCTAGAACTTAGCTGGCCGTATTCATTATCACAAAAGGTCGCCGCTCAAAGGCATTTATTAATTCAGATTCTCCATTTCCTCTGAGTACATCTTACGTGCTCAAGTGCTGAGTAATATTAATCTAGCCTAAAATGTTCCCTGTTTATGCGTACATGAAAGCAGTTTTCAGAGTTGTGTAGGGCGCAATATTTATTTCATGTATAAAATTGAATTGACACGTATAAATTGAAGCAGTATATATTTCAGTACTTTTGTTGTGGTGAATCACAGGCAAAATCTAATTAAAGAACACGTACACCCCCAACTGCCGCTAGAGATGAACAGCATTGATGAATTTCAATCAGATTAGATTAGATGTTAGTTTAAGCCTCCTAACTGCTAAAAAAAAGAGTTTCGAAGAGAGGAAGGAGGAAGACATCATTTAATATGGAGGTAAGGGAATTCAGAATCTAGGCAAAAGGGACATAGAAACAGTAAGTTGAGAAAAAAGTTGATAAAACAAGATAGAACTTGAAGAAGAAAGTAGTAGGTGATGAAAAATGGGACAGCAGTTTAATTTCGGTCATTTGAGACACTACGTATTCCCAATTAGAACGCCACAGCAGGTCCTCCAAGAGTTATGGTAGCAGATGCAATAAGGGTATTGGAAAAATAAACCTTTGAAATACCTCGTAAGCAGATGCTACCAAATATTAACAATAAATCAATGTTGACGTTGCAACTATAAGTGCTTAAGTGCTACAAAAATTTGGTTTGCATTATGGCATGGAGACAGCTAAATGGAAATTAGAATTAGAAACCAACGATGCAATCGAAGCACAAAACATTGGTGGTGCTTCTTGCAAAATTTGTTGTATTTTGCTGTTCTCCATGTGCACAGATACAGCCGCAAACTGCTGGAAGTTTGCTAGCAGTTCAGAATTTAAAGCGAAATAGGCAACCGATTTTATAGGTAGAATCAAAATAATTATTCGTGAAATTATGTAATTCGATGCGTATGATCTACGTTCACTCTGCAAATTAAAATTTATACTAGACAGTTTAACATTGAATAACCGTACAATTACCCCTACTACTCTTCAAAGAAAGCTGGACTCGAAGACTTCTTCACCAAGAAGAGCTTCACAACAATCCAGGCGGACAACAGAATTACGTATGACCATGACACGTATGTTCACAAATCGCAATTTAGAAGAAGACCTTCGAAGTAAATGACGAAACAAATTGAGGCTGCAGCACAAGGGCACACGACCATGACATTACGCCCAAAATTATAGTTCGTATGGGCCAACAAAACCTAGTCAGCTGCCCGGCGACGAAGCTGAGGTTCTCTCCATATTTTGCAGGCTTAAACTACAACATGGCATTACGAATTCACCATCCGCTGCAGTCCTACGGTGGTGTTTTTCATTCTTTTCTGTGCGTCTGTGACATGCGTGAAGCATAACTCTGCTGGTGATGGTCACGACAGGTGTTGTTCGGTGGTACCTACGAAGTCGCTCTTTGCAGCGCAAAAGTTATGGAAAAATTCAAGGTGATTTATTCTTAAATTTAAAACAATGTTCTCCAACAATGAATATTTTGAGCGCTTTAAGGATTGAGTATAAATCAGCTTATGAGCTACGAAAGGCTTGACCTAGAATTTAACGTCATTTGACGCTAAATTTGTCCTGCATTTTAGTCTTCACTAAAAATAACTTGCAAGCAATTAAATTTAAATTTGGCATTCTGTTACGTAAGTATGGAATTAAAAGAATTTTAAAAACCTGAATTGACACGAACCCGAAAGTAAAGAACTACTTCAATAAAGGAAACGCCACGTATATTACATTAAAAATGCCCTTCATATGACCATTACCTTCTCCTTATTAAGGAGGCTGTGTGCGTACCGGGACGGACACGGTATTCACCGCGACACTCGGTAAGTTGGGGAACAAGGCATAGTTCGGTCGCGACTACAGCACAACAGCAGCTCTGCCTTCAGACGAGCACTACTACTAAAGCCACCGAAGCCTACACTGACGGTCAAAAGGGTTGCGATGCCCAAACCGAACTTGGGGGAACCGACGTTGACGTTGTGGTCACGTCGTCATGTCAACTTAGCCCTTCGATGTTTCTTTAGGTGTTAGCTCTAACTTGTCCTGCCGAAACGATGACTTGGTAGAATTTGTCCCTTAGATAACAGAGTTTATTCCATTGAATTTCATGGCATCGTTCAAGTTTTGGGTCCACGAAACAATAGATTGCGGCAATTGACCAAATGCAGGCCCAATAAAGCCACACGAATACAACTTATACGCACTATGGCAATTGGGACGGGAATTTTACACTAAATATTATTTATTAAGGAATAATGCATAATTTTAAGTAACTTCCAACGGACGCAACAGAACGAGTCTTTACTTGTAGCTTCCTACAAAAGCTTCACCCAGGACGAGCCTCAAAATTTTAAATTCTGTTACCTCAAGCCGGTTTAGGAAGAGAAAAATCTAAGTGACCCTCCATTTTAACAGCCGAGCACGAGGAACAGCTTGTTATTTTCATGAGAAGAAAACACCTGAGTATCTCACGAAGCTTGACTCGCTCCCGAAACTACACGTTGTACTTTTCAAGTAACATCACATTTAACTAGGAAAACATGCATTTGCTTTGCGCTGAAGGCGCTGAAATTCCTTGGAAACTATCCTGTGTTCGAAGTCTAAACACTCGGATCAAGTGACCACAGCAACACGAGGGTCTACTTAACCAACAGACGGTACAGAGCCACAAAGTGGAGTTCGTGGTTGCCACAGTAAAGTGCCAGGGACAGATCAAATAGACTCATCGTATCCAAGGTCGCACCGAGACCTTGGGGGTTAACGCAAAACTCCACTTTACATTTCCTTTTGCCAAGAAGCGGAACTCAAAATCTTAAAATACAATGTTGCAAACTACGCGCATGAATAATTTTAGGTCTAAAACTGAGAATACGCTTTTTGCTCGTAGGAAATGCACGCCTAGAGCTAATTATGATACTGCAGTTGGTACGTCATCTCCTATACGAGGGCGTCATCCATAGACGCCCTCTTCATGACGTGTCTCCTGTCAGCACCACTGCGATGGATGAATTTATTTTGGCGATATAACGTGCCTGCGGAGAAATTTTGCTCCGTCTCGAACGAATACTAAGACGTCACATGAATTGATATTTCGGTACAATCATCCGCAATTACTCCGCGCTTGCATCGGCAATTCCATGCTTGCACCGGTATATCGATTCTTTTTAACAATTCTAACTTTTTGTCAGTTATTCGACAATGTTGCAAAAATTCGATATATTTGTTGACAATTTGGAACAAATAGCAGGGCATATGTATTGATGATTCAACGCAAATAACGCAACCTAGCATTTTTCTGATAATAAAAAGCCTATGTATCAAGTGTTCGTCACAATGGAGGGAAGTGTTTGTTTTTTTATGCATTTCACAGCTCGACTTGTTATGGCGACGGTGAAAATAAAACTTATAGATCCGAGAGAACTTAATTCGAGCGCAATTATTAGAAGTACGTCATAATCGACACACTGCAATATGAGTTGGAGAAATGTGATACAAAATTAACAAAGAATATTCTACGTTTACCTCAGTGTCCTCTCAGTAAACCGATTTTCTTAGAGAAATTCAAAACGTTTAAATTAGTAAAATTCCGCAATACCAGTTGGCACATCCAGCTGCGCCTAATAAAGGAAGGCGTACTTAGTTCAAAGAAATTCAAACTGAAGAACATAAAAAGGCATTCAGGCTGCACGATACGGAAAGTACAAAATGCAGTGAGTAAAAAACGAAAGAAAACTACTTTACAATGCGCAAAACTAAATTCACATCAGACTCCTGCTTCAAGTATTTGTGATTATATTATTAGATTAGTCGTAAGTTTTAGCCTCCCTACCCGCAGCAACAAATGCGATCCAAAGAAAGGAAGGATGAAGACATTTATAGTGTGGAGTCAAGGAAACGCGGATAGGAAGGCATAAACTAAAACTAAACTAAGGAAAAGAAGAATTTATGTACAAGGTGTATTCCCCCACAAAAACCCCTCCGCATATAAACGGTAAGCTAGGAAAAAAGTTCAGAAAGAGGACAAGATTAAAGTTGAAGAAGAAAAGAATAGGTGTTGAAAAACAGGGCAGTAATGAACTGAAATGTGAGGTCCGGAGCTCAAAGTTCGGTAGGGCTTCTTTTTAGTGGCTTTAACACTTTGACTGAGACTACTAAATATTAAGTTTCATGCCAAACTCAAATTTAAAGTAAATTGAAGTAACCTATCATGAAAAAAACTAACATTACTAGATCGTGCCTTCATTTAGCTTTGATTAAGTATTTATGAAAATTGAATTTGCGACTACTGGTCGGTCAGCAGCATTATGAAAATTACCTCCGTGTACCACCGGTGACGCACGTCGCAGACAAAGTGTTAAGGATTATAATTTTTTCGTTTCACTACTGTCCTTAGTGAAACCCAGGGATCCTACATTTCTTCGAACGACCCACGTTTCAGGAATGAAAGAAAATTCGCCGGACTAAATTAGCAAAGGATAGCCTGATCCTCAACACACTGACTGCCACGTGTTAAATTGAAGTTCATTATTCAGTTAAAATTATTTCAACACAATTGATCAATTTGAGAAATGACGCGCAATAAATAGATAATGCTGCATTTAATTTGATTAGATATTTATGGAAATTAAGTTCATGACTACCGCCAAGGTCGGTCAACAGCCTAGTGAAAATCCTCTCCCTGGCCACCGGTGGCAGCAGTCGCAGTTAAAGTGTCAAGTACATCCAGTTAACGTAACCTGCATTCACGTATGCGTCATGAGCGATCAAAATTTTAACTCATATGGAGATATATCCAGCCTTACGTATGAAATGAACCTAGTTTAGGAATACGTACATGCATGGGGGCAAAAATAAGCACGTGTTCATAGAACTCTTGCATAGACTGTTCAATGAATGCTAGAAAGACTGTTCAATGAATGCTAGAAAGACTGTTCAATGAATGCTAGAAAGACTGTTCAATGAATGCTAGAAAGACTGTTCAATGAATGCTAGAAAGACTGTTCATTTAATGCTAGAAAGCTTGGTCAATGAATGTTAGGTTATTATTGTGATATTCATGAATAACATTCCGGCGAACAAACACAGATGTTACACACAGTATACTGTCTCATAAGTTCTTCAACCCTTTACTGCTTTGTGTGCCATGTATAACTCAATAATAATGCACACACATTCTGCCGCTTTTTTCTTTAGCTCTGATATGAGTTATGTTTGTTGCTGGCAAATACAATCTTAAGATAGAGACTCAGTTAACTCACTAACCGAATCAAACATGGTTTACGTCGCTAAAGTTACTGTCCGATTTTCGACTGTAGATGAACCCAAAGTTCTTGAACCATAGGACTAGTAAAGACTAACTTTTGTTGTTCGCCATGTTGCTGAGCAGCACAATCTCCCACTCACCTCATTTTGACTCGTTCAAGGCCAAAATTTGTGCGAGAAAGATTCTTCGACGAGCAGAAATTTCTCTGCTTCGGAATAACAAGAGACGCTCCAAAATATTACAAGGCATTCCAAAACATGTCTACCACCATAAAGTAGTATAACAGGGATCCAAAAGCAGGTGTTTATCCATAACTATAGACCCCTACAAGAGCTTCGTAAGTCCTTGCGGAAACTTTCATGGAATTTCACGCTCTGGCTTACCCACATGACGCTGCGAGTGGCGGTGCCCTGCATTAGACCGAGTAGCTCTAGGCGTGCAATGCCGTCGCGAAAGCGCTTTCGAGCCTGGTAGGAAATAGAAAGTTCTTCCTCTAAAAATTGAAAGTTTCATTCATTCTAAACCAACCTTGACCTGTTAGGGTAAGTGTCAATTGATAGCAATTTCTCAGGAGTGGTTTTCTACAAAAAAATGGGTTTTGTCCCTTCGTTAATTCTAAAGCGAATGAATTTCTAAGCATCAAAGATTGATTAGTTATAAGGTATGTTTCAGCCTCGCTTATCGCAACAAATATGTTCAAAGATAGGCAAAATTGAGGCAGCATTAAGCAATGAGTCGAGGGAAAGCGGAATCTATGTACAAAGTGTACTCCCGTACAAGATCCCCAGCGCAGATTAGGTTATATGTTAATTTAAACCTATCTAACCGCAGCAAAGGCGTTTTAAAGGAGAAAAAGAGGAAAATACCATTTAGTATGGCCTTAAGTCAACACGTAACCGATGTGCAAGGTGCCTAGAACAGCAAGTTAAAAAAGTTCATAACACCCGGTAAAAAATGAAGAAGAAAGCAGTAGGTGCTAAAAACAAGACAGCAGTGAACCGGAAAAATGTGGTCCGTAACAAAACAAAAATATATTGATCTTAACTAAAAACCTAACTTAACGTAAGCTCGGGACCTCACATATTCCTCCTGAGAGTGCTAATTCGCTTTGATACTATACTTGTGTCTCCCTGAGGGGAAATAAACAACTGGAAAGTGTTCAACCTAACAAGCTTGCACACAACACACAAAATTAACAATCATTGCAGGCAAAACTGTATTCAAATAAATGAAGCAGGTATTCACGCCTAACACAACGAAACAGCGAAATAAAACTCGGTCGCACGTTAAAATCGAACCAATAAACCACTACATATTCAATGAAAATCTGACAGCTTTGTGTACTGAATGGGAACTGAATCGTACTCGAACCGAACAAAGGAATAATTCCCGATTGAAACCCTGTCGAGTTTGGCATTTCAGTTCACTCGAGAAAACAAAAGAGAAAATCAATGTCAAGGAGAACCAAGCGAAGCCAGCAGGGCGTAGCTGAGGCGTTGTGTTTGTTTACACGCTCAGCTGAGTGCTGGGACACGCCTGGGCACGTCAACACGCGTGGCAACGTGCAGCCATGGCAACACGTGTGGCAACGTGTACCCGCGTCAACACGTGTGGCAACGCGTACCCACGTCGCCAGGTAGCTGCGGCAACACGCGCGTCAACATACGTCAACATGTCCGCGCTATCGAGAGTCAAATCAATCTTATCACCGTGCTCTGCACTCGGAAGCAGAAACGGACCAGTACACAAAATAATGCTAATTTTGAGGGCAGTGGCGCAAATGTATCGACCTATAGCAAACAAAATTTCAAATAAATCCCGAAAAGTTGTATTTTCATTGCTTATTTTTTTTCATTTCCGACAAGTTCTTTCAATATCAAACGATTTCCTATTGCTTGCAATAAAAAGCAAATAGGATTATAATAAATTGCAGAGTTTAAATGAGACAGTTAAGCAATTACGAACACAGAAGAAAATTTAAATTGCGATCGCTTCAAGAGCCGCTAAAATTCTCAAAATATTTTTAAGCCTATCATAACTGATACCATAAGAGTAGGGTTTCATTCCACTTATTTTTCACGATCGATCATTTTTTAGCACAGATTATTCAACAGCGGATGCCCTCATTTTGACATAACAATCTTTATCACTGATTAACCATGCAGGGCAGCATCATTACGTTATTGTGCTAGCACATTAATTTCTCCGTGTACGCGTGCAGTTACAAAATCTCAGCAGGTCAGCTAACGAGAACAAAGGAGAGTCCCGACAAGTCACGTATTCACTTTAGGTGTTTACGAGCCTTTATTATTAACTGACAAAGAATCGCCTGTTGTGTGCGTCAAATAGTTCGAGACACAACACCGAAAAAGGACTATATACATTGAAACAAACATTTGATGACCTTTGTAAACGCCAACCCATTTATTTCTTTTAAGTGATCGATTTTGTGCTGAGCAATCATTGAATTCTCTCTGCCTTGACCTCTTCACTGAAGTCGATCGGTCACTATTATCAATGTAAAAATAAATTCAACACAAAGGTCGCCAACGTCAATCGGACCGCAAGGAAATAACTGTAAAGCTAAGAGACAGATGATGCAGTGATATTATTTTTATCTCATTCCCATAGTTCAACGTTGCACGTAGCGTTGCATTTGAAATGTTAAAAAAACATCTAAAACTGTTCATCAGCCGTAATACAAAAATGTCACATCAAATCATAACAAAATAGTTACATAAAATAATCTCACTCAAGCAAATACTAAAGCTCAAACAGAGTAGCAGCGCTTTTCTTTCTTTGTATTACAAATAAAATGCAGGAAAATCATAAAAAAAAATCTGGAGCTCTACAACAAAAAGGAACTTATCCACTGTCGTGCCCATAACTTACGATCTAATTCATCGTAATTCACTCATCTCAATTCACTCTCATTCGTTCCTCTCAGAGACAAAAATTTTAGTAGCAAGTGTTCTAAAACAAGAAGCTCAGCATAAATTGCAGGCAGGAAGATTTAATGCTTCAAACGTAATAAATGTCTGTAAAGCTACAGTTTACGTGATCTCTATAATGTGAAGGTACGTGTCTCATTCATTGTTGGCGCAAGACTTCACCAGAATAACTTTTACTAGCCCAGACATGAGTCAGGGAGCTTTATTTTTTGTGCGCCAGTAGCGAGAATATGTCGTCAGGAGCGGCATTCCTGCCAACAGTGATGCAAAGGCTCTTCTGAGGTCACACCAAATGATCGGCTGCGAGTTCACACCTGTGACCAAATAAGCAACCGATCTTGCACATGTCATAGCTCTCAAAATGTCAATTGATATGAGTCTTTTGACTCGAATTCTGACACGCGTTTTATGAAAAATACAACTTAAATCAAAACGAAACTTTTTTTCAGTGCTACTTTCGAGCTTGACCTCGTCACATCCGATTGACTGAGTCATGAATGTAGATTTTGATTACATCTACGCTGTCAACTGACGCAACTTCAATAGACATGGAAACTTTGGCCAAGTTTGAACAAGTGTTTCTTATAGCAAATACGAAAAACAATGAAATAATTTTGAAGATCAAATTTCAGAAAATTAGGTACTTTCACAGGCAAAATATCATACTGATAGGAACGAAAATTTGCTTCTTTGATCCATATCTTGCCGGTAAATTATTTCTCCATTTTACCTGCATGCATGACTCAGGGTCGATGTTGCAAAAATATGTAACTCAATTTGGCACAGCGAAATATAACAAATCCTTTGCTCTTACACGAACACTATTAAAAAAGACAAATGTGTGGACCGAAACCCGCATGTTTGGCAGAATAAATACTACATAAAACAATTTGAACAAATGGACAGCCAATTGTAGAACTTCAGAGTCAAATGTTGAATCATTCACAAAAGAAATAAAACCTCGCTAAGAGATTAGAAATCAGGAAACTCCCAAGGTTCTAAAATTTACTAGGCAAGAGTTATTAGTAAGGGTTGAGTAGTAGATATTTGAGCTGTTAAAATAGAGGAGATCCTCGGTTCTAAGAGGTAAAAAAACGACCCTGCATGTGTTTTAGGACAATTTCAAAGCGTATTTATAATCTGAAGGTAAAAAGTTCTGAAAAAACGCAGCAGCCTTGAGTGAATACATCTAGTTATAATTGTAGAATTTTGAAAAAAAATTATGCTTTTAACTATATCACGGTGGAAACATTGCATGTACTATTTACCTGCAAAAAAATGTTGCCAGATAAATAAAGTAAACGATACATCAAATGAACTTGGCGAAATAATGAATTTCCCCGTATTTTGTAATACAAATTCTGTGTCATATTGGAAGAGGAAAAGCAAGGCCTTCAGCTTAAACAAGAACCTTGAGGAACAAATCAATGTCAGCAATTTTACCTTAGAAAAGCCTAAGTTCTTATTTGGAGAGTGATAATACCCCTACTCGGGACTTTGATCTGGGAAACTTTAGAAAAGAATGAGAGAAACGTTATTTTATAGCCATCCCTGCTAATCCCAAACACAAGTTGTTTACTGCAGAACATGAGGCTTAATTATTGAAATTATGTTAAAGTTTTAGAAACAACTCGCTGCCTCACCAGCAGATGCATAGTCTACGGACCCCACTTGGAAATACTTTATCACTACTCGAGTATCGTAAGTTCTGTTGCCAATATCTCATCAAGAAAGTTTGACAATGAGTTCCTCATCCGTAGTGAACGCCAAGCCCATGGAAGGTCGCACAACAAAATGCAGCTTCGATCGTCAAATGTAACTAAGTGTATTTAAAAACATGCCTAAGTGTGTACAAGCATTATAATGTTCATTTGAAATTAATCTAAGACCACTTTCAACTCCAAATCTGTAGCATCTAACAAGCGCTGAAGTACCCAAGGTAGGCATTTCAAACGTAATAAATGTCTGTAAAGCTACAGTTTGCGTGATCTCTATAATGTGGCCATTTTCAGGCCAAACCAAATCATCGTCGGCAGGACGTCATCACAAATCAAAACTCATGAAAGAAACTCGATTAGCCAAACGCCCTTCATCAAGCTTTACGATAAACCCAAATTGAGGCCTACATCGCGCCACCAGTAAATCTCGCATCAAAACGCACGTAAAGACTTGCAGCAGGTCACCCCCCAGTCGGGCCACAACCGAGAGCAAGACCTGCCGCAGGTCACCAGGAAATCGACGAGGCTTGCATCATCGGATGGGTCATGGTGCGAGAGGAGGCCTGCAGTGCGACCTTGACGCCGCGAGATGGCCTTTATTGGACTGGCCGCGCTGTGTGGAGTACCTGAGGAGCGGCCGTCGAGGTGTTGGAGCGGCAGTCGAGAGCTCCATGTTCGTGCTGTTATTGTCATTCATAGCTCGTATTAAGGGGCTGTGTCTTGGCTGCGCTAGTACCGTTAGTCTGTGTTGTTACTGTCATTCATAGGTCGTATTAGGGGCTGTGTCTTGGCTGAAGCTAGTACAATTTGTGTGAGTGTGTTGTTACTGTCATTCATAGCTCGTATTAAGGTGCTGTGCCTTGACTGCAACAAGTACCGTTTGTGTTTGCGCTGTTACTGTCGTTGATAGTTACGTATAAAGACGCTGAAACTTGGCTGCAGCCATAACAATACTCTGAGCTTATCAATTGTAGAATATGAGTACAAGAAATCCATACATTAGACGATTATGTTCATGAAACTATCAATTAATTAAAACTGATAGTTTGGCCTCGTACTTTTAAAGATATTTTCACACTATAATGAAAGCTCCAAGCTCACAGTCTTCAAGTCAGAGAACTCGTACGCCATTAATAATTTTCTACAACCTCTTGCCGAATTTACGCAAATTTCCAGCTAGTTTGAAAATTGAAAATTAAAATTTCTACGGTCAATTTCGAAGACATACAATTACAAAATATTCCGAAATTATACATTAAGTACTGGGAGCTATAGCTCCACTTTTGCCCGAAATCCTGCGGTGTCTTCGGAGACTTATGGCTTCAAAATAGTCCGAAATCACACGGTCATAACACTCGCCATGCAAACCACGCAATTAAATTTTGCCTCTGAGCGTACCTGTCACGACGTGTGCTTAGAAGCCATTTAGCCCGTCACGACGCAAACGTCAAAGCAATTCAAGTCCGATCCTTTGATAAAAAATTACGCACCATTCAACTTGTTCTGGAACATGATAAGACTCTTCACCCTCGCAACAACTCAAACTCGGAGAACAGACTCAAAGGTCACTTGAATCGACATACACGTTGGAGATATTTGAGACAACACAATGATTAAATTCCAGCGGTAAAACAAGCACGAAGCTACACCCTTAGACTACATCTTTAAAGGTAACATTAGTGGATTACCTACTTGAAAATCAGTACCATGGTCAGGCAAGTCATCGTCAATCACCGCATCATAGACGTGGCTGGCATCGCCAGCGTTGCGCAGAGGCTGCGCAAAAATGTCTACTTCACCACAGTAGCTGCCTATGGTGCAAATTTCACGCATACAAAGGTGCAGTTTTGCACAGCCATGGTTGCCATTCAAGATGCTGCAGCGACCTGCTCTAGCACGAATTTTACTGCTCTGAACTTCTCACGTGCTGACGATTTTTGGTTCAAAATCCGCGAGGGTCGAGTGGAATCAACGTACTGATGTTAAGCTTTGTCAGTCTCGGCACGCAAATTATAAATTTACTGATTAATTCAAGCTTCCCTGCTCATAAAAAAGGGATTCCCACGAGAGGAAGAAGGAAGGAACTATGAAGTGGGGAATAAAAGGAACGGGGAATCTATGCACAAAGTGCCCACACTGTGTATGTAAAAAGCATTATCGCAAAAAGTTAGTGAAAAACGATAGAAGCTAAAAAAGTAATAAGATTTGAAAAAAACACCAGAGAATCTGAAGCAATACTTCGTTACAAAATTGAAAAGTTTTTTATATAAATGAAGGCCAACCTAATTACCAGCTTGGGGCTTTATATCTTCCAGCTGGGAACGCTAATTCTCATGTATACAATAATTGAATCGAGCAAAAAATAGCAACAATGGTCGCAGCTGCACGGCGATGTGCAGCCACACATCGACAATACAGAGGACTGACTATCCGTGTATCTTTTCTGGCCTAGACATAGTCCTAACATAGCACGATGACTGTATACAGAAGCCTATATCGATTTAAGAGATTAGAGATTTACTAGAGGTGAACTAGGTAATTCTTTGTATATAGAATTATCTAGTCATCATCAATCCTTATACATTTACTGAAGTTAATTATCAACCAGTTTTGAAAACTTTATTATTGTTGTTATAAGTCATTTTACGTGTTTTGGCCCCATTTATTCTATTACTACAAGTCAATAGAGAACAAATTTTTAAGAGCATTTGATCGTATATATTTTTGAAAAAATATCGCAAGTTCTTGGTCAAAATTGAGTACTGGGATCAATATGCTCGGTGATATCACAGGATTCATTTACCCATAGGGTCTTGAAAAAAGTGAATCGCATCACACGATCATGATACAGAGAGCTGCAATACAACCTTCACTAGCCTACACTCAAAGCAGCAGGGTGCACGCAGTTCGTTTCTTAAAAGTGCTCGGCAGCAGCTACCCAAGATGACGGTGCAGACTGCAGCGAATTAGTGCCGCACTGCGGGCAAGAGTCTTCTAAGGAGACCGAAATAATAAAGTTCGAAGGTTCCATCATAACCGGTCGAGTGTTGCAAGCAGCCAATTTATCAGTCAATGCAATCAGTCATCAATCGTGGCCAGAAAGAATGGCCCGATTCTTAGAAAAATCCGTCCATGAGCGAAAAAACGTCAATAAATCACTGATTAAGACGAATGAGTGATATTGCTGGATGAACTTGAATAAATTTCAAATACCAGAGGCTTCGCAGATACGTACGTGGTCGTTCGGTTACAATAGATAGTTGTATAATCTTCCAACGAATATCTTGAGAAGCAAACGACGCCCTGAGGAGAAGTCCCAAAAAATCGAACTTGACTCAGTGAGATGTCAGTGGCTGGCATTCAGGTCCATATTTAAGATGCTGAACGCTGCAACTCGAGCGGCCACCAATAGGTCAGGTGAACATGAACGTTACACGAAAGGGACACCGAAGAGACAAGTGATCAATATCAACGAAGGTTTTAAAAGTGATCGGACGCAGGTGTCAATCCCTTTACGAGATGCCAGACGTACGAAAAAGTTGCCCACGTGTGACAGTGACACTATATGTCAGCCTAGTCTGCAGCCCCTTCTAAACCGGAAAAATATTTTCTCTCTATGCAATAACTATTTCAAAACCACTTGATAGTAAACGTGCAAGAAAATATCTGAAATCCAAATAAAGCTAAAATTGCCTACACGTGTGAGCTTTTGGGTTCAACGAAGTCAGTCAGTCGAATGTCACCTCATAAAAGGTAAACTGAAATAATGTCAATTGGTCATATAACAAAAACGGGTGATTTGTTTCGGCTTATGACGGAACAAATAAATGAACGCTAAAAGTGATATCTGAATTTCCAGCCACAAAAAAAAAAACACGAGTAACCAGCTTTGGTTAAAAAAGAGCTTTTTGATTGGGCAGCTCCACATTCATTTCTTACACAAATGTGCAGCATTGTGTATTTCATTGTCGATATCACCAGGCTATTTCATAGCAAAGCCTATGTCCTCCTGTGCACGCCCTTCCTTAAAGTTCAAACGTTAGATGATAATGGACAAATTTCAAGACCTGAAAATGTCACGCCCATGAATAAAAATATTTGCGGTTAAGTTATATGATGACATTCTAAGTATGCAAGTCATGCCGCACAAATGAAGATGTTAGTTATTCCGATTTGCGAGGTTCATGAGGTTTATACTTTGTATGGCGGTGAGCGCGGCGCGCCGGGGCGGGTGAAAAGCAGCATTTCCGCGGAAGGAAAAGCGTCTCAACCACAACAAAGGTGCTCGTGATCATCAGCCACGTTGAACCCGAAAGTAAAGTGAGGAGCACCTTCACCATGCCACACCAACATCTACAGAGAGTTATTGTATGAAAGTTGAAACGCGTGCAGCCTGTGGGATTGGCTAAAGACGGTAGGAAAAAAGGTGGCTTAACTGGAATGCAAATATCTTCATGGTGAGATTGAAGCTAATCTACTCTGCTGTATTTGAGTCAAAAGCCGGTGCTGCATTGTTATAATCATTTTTTAATATCATTCTAATATCCACCTATTTCTGAAAGTCATTGCATTTGTATAGTGCTTACATGGTGGAGTTGAGAAATTCTAGTCAAATTGTAATGCAGGTATCGCTATTATACTTGAAAGAAAATAAGGGTACCCCTATATCTCCTATTTCAGATCGCCTCTGGTTTAAAAAATTCGCATCTGAAGTTTAGTCATGGGGCTTGTGAAGATAAACTATTAGCCCACAAACCCTTTTGGAGAACGCCATATTATTTGTACATGAACATTGTCCTTTTGAATCTAATACAATAGCTACATTATCAAGTCTATTTAATGACACACCTTCACTCCCAAGGATATAAAATTAATAATGCATAGTTTTTTCGGTTTCCGATAAGCTTCGTCTTTTACTGTGAAAACGAACGTCTCCTTCAAATTTTGCAGCTAAAAATTCAAATTTTAAAAACGTTCAATTATAATTACCTTCCAGTTTTTAACTATAACATTGGATCACTAATACAACGATGTATCAGCTTAAACTTTTGTTTAAAATTCGTTTTCGTTATTCTCAAATTTGTTTTCGAGGGACAAAATGCATAATAAACCTTACTGTTCGATTTTGGCGGAAAAATTAGAACCCACACAAAAGGACGTTGAAATTTACAGATACGCTTGCAAGCTTTTTTGTACGCAGCAGTCCTAAAATAAATGTTGTAAAAGTTCAAAATCCTCAAATCATCTCAACTTCAATATATTACCGAAACATCGGCCCAATAAGTATTACTCTTTCAACTATTACATTGAACAATTGAGAGCGATGTTAAAAAATCGGTCGTTTAGATTAGGTTAGCAACACTATAACTGAAATCGTAACATCAGCACGCAACTGTATTTACTCAGTAGATTGAAATTTATTTATAGAAAGGCATTCTGCATTACTTCAGTAGTTAAAAAAGCTTAAACCCTTTGTATTCCAAACTCGAGGGAAATAAAACAGAATTTACAAATAATAGGGACTCGGTATAAATTTTATTGGGATTTATGCGATATTGTCCTGCTGCTCGAGCATTTATAAGTGGCCGTAAATGTCTCTCCCCACCAGCGACCCGACCCAACCCAACACAGCGCACCAGTTATCGCAGCACAAGGGAACCTCAACGCATCTTAGATACCGATCCTTGTCGAGGCTGGCTCGCGCTCATTGCTCCCTAACTGAACGACGCAGTCATTCAAAATAGCTGCGATTTCAACACTGTACATACATCTTTCATGATCATAGAGTAGTCCAATTCTGTTTTAGTATGGATGTACATAATTATATTAAGTTTCATAGCAAATCGACGGTGCATAATGCACGCAAATTTGTTTAGTAAGGAACAATTATTTGAACATTTTGCGCCCTATTCCCGATGGGGACATTTATATTGCCCCAGAGCCATTCGGACATTTCACAATGCAGAAAGAGGCACACTAAAGCAGTTAACCTCATTTTCCACCGTATATTCCAGTCCCACAAGAAAAAGCAGTACAATTTGTTGCGAATAATAGATACTTAAACGAATGTGTCACGTCCGAAAGCATGAAACACGGATAGAGAAATCAATGCATGAGCCCCTCACGTGGTTCTTTGTTGGAGTCCTAGCATCAACCCAAGATCTATGAGGTAGAAACTGCCTTTAGAAACTCAACAAAAGAAGGAAAGTCCTCTCGTGTGACTGAATTGAAGGCTTCAAGCTGAGAAACTTCGCGCTGTTGATGAATTAAAAACTTTGGTAGCACTCCCGGAAGACTATGTTTGTACAAAGAAACACGAAAACTTCAATAAATAAATTTTGAACGGGGATCCTCACTCGAACATAAGATGGCATGGTTATAGGGAAATGCTTCTGAAGATAAACCAAACCGGAATATTTTGGTCAGAACCTTAAAATAACAATTTCATGAAGAGCTAAATGTTCCAGAGTCTCTCTGATGAACGCACACAGGCAAGTGTCTGCGTATTGCAATACAGCGTGTGCGCAGACAAGCCTGTTCCTGCCCTAATTAGCAGCCATTAACTTAGACCCTACCTTGAGCAAACGCAGCCACTCCCGGCAGGTATGAAGTTCACTTGGTTGGACAAATCACGGAAGATTGGCACCAGTCAACGAGGTAGAACTCTTCCGAGGTTCACTTGCACTGTATATTTGGAAGGATTTTCTGTGTTCTATTGACAAACCGTTAATGTAAGAACCACTCAACATAACTGATACTCGAACGAAATCGATTAACATATGTCGAGCTGGACGATCCCGACTAGGAAACACAAGAAAATCTGTAAAGCTGAAAATAAATGAAAATTGTGGTGAATTATATTTATGTTAAACGATATAATTGAAAGAAGTTTACATTTATCAGATTTTCCTTTTAAAAGCAAAAACGTGCATGCAAGCTAGTAGTTCACAAAAAAAAATTCTGCTCCCATTTGCAGGTCACGTCTCCTTCTAATCTTTGTCACGAAATGCGTTAATCAAGCAACATACTGTAATAAGAAAACTCCGTATACGTTGCTGGACTGTTTTGACTTTATTACGTTATCGCAATAGCTTTGAAAGTTCCATCAAAACCTGTTCCGATAAGATACTTCATTGGAATTACTAAATATTTAGCCGATTTTGATCTCCCAGACGAAACAAGGTTGCAGGTAAAATACACATGTTGAAGGAAGGCTGTCAAGGCCCTGAGAAAATTCGGATGCTTTCTAACTCAGAGCCATTTCCAACTAATCTTTGGTTACAATCCAAGCCAATTTCTATTACTTTCATGAGTGAAATTTAGTTTGATGAATGAAATTAGGTTTTGGGGATAAAATCGTGTCAAGGATAAAATTGAGTTTGACGAGTTCTTATTGTTCAAGTGGTCTAGAAAAGCACGCGACCGCAGTCCTGTCAACAATATAGACCGATGGCTTTAACGCAGTGGTATTCATTGGGCGGCTCGCGATGACTCAATTCACGGTTCTTGTAAAATAGATAAATTATATAATAAATAATCTGTATAATATACGCTATCTTGCAGTAGATACGGCTCTCTAAATCTATGCGTTTGCAAAAATTAGTGAATAACACTGGCTTTAATGGGTCATTGAGAGGACAGTATCCAAACCCCAAACATGGTTTTGCTTTACGTAGTCTATGACTTATTTTGAATAGGAAGAGACATCGTAATGAAGAGCAAAGCTTCGAGATTGTTTATGCTCTGCTACATTTTCAAAATTTCTGACTCCCAGATCTTTATTTCTTTTAAAATATAAACACGGCCTTGGACTCAAGAATTGGTTGTTTCCGACAAATGAGAATTCCAAAGCACATGATCAAAGGTTAGTAAGGAATAATAAAGGACATTTTCCTAGACGCTAAGGGAATGATTGGATGAAGCATTAACGTTAAATGAATTGTTATTGTAACATTAAATTCCTCTTTCTGCTTACATTGAACGGTTTTTCCTAGTAAAACTTTCAATCATATTTATTGAGCGCTCAAACACAGAAATCATCATGAACTTAATGCATTTTCACATGGGCCTACTTCATAGCATTAGTGTTCGTCTGAACTAAAACTCGGTATAAACAAAGAAACCATCAGTATACATCACTTCCAATGTTCAGCTCACTGATATCAAAATCTCCTACAGCCTAGCCTCAGCACGAATATCTTATAATTCGAAGCGTTCCTTCACGGTGCCGTCCCCGGTCTTAGCATCAGCATAGCCGAAGGCAAGATGGACGGGGAGCGACTCGACACCCCCACCACCTTGCAATACCGCTTCTGCAAGCGCACTGAACTTTGAGCAAACAAAAGTACAGAAGAAGCAAGTGACCACCGCGCTCCGACTGCGTGTCTTGAAGAATAAGAGGAATAAAAGGATGTGGTTGAAACCAAATGGATGCTCGCTTTGTAAGTACCCACAATTTTACTCATTTAACGAGAATTCTATATAGGGGCTAGAAGAGTCAAAGAGGAAAATTAAGGAGAATTTATCGGTCAAAGCGTATACATTACATGTTTTCTGGAACTTAAGAGATAATTGTGAATCCAAACCTACTAAAAAAAAGATGTGTTTGTTTTAGAATACCTATTTTATTTTGCAATGTAGTATCGAGAATTCAAAACAACTGAGCTTGAATAATTATTGAGACAATTTGAAATTACCCTCAAGACCTTACTAGTCTAGCTTTTCACATTCATTACGAGCATTTAAAATAATTGCTCATATTTAAAACCTTAATATAGGAAACATTTCTCGCATATTTTCATGGCAAACAGGGACCTACGTACACTACTTATTTCTCATATATATTTTGAGGGAAAATAAAACATGAATACGTGTATGTATATATTGCACAATCATGAGTTTTCTTGGGAGTATCAGGCAGCTCGACGAGGTTTTGCTCCTATTATCTTAACCCCGCTGGCATCAAAATTCTGAAAGTCCCGCATGATTGAAAACAACATTCATCAAACCTTCCAACCGAAAATAAACAAATATCTTCGCACGGAATTGCGAACGGATTTAAGCTATTTCCTCGTCATGCTGTGGACGAGAAGCTCTGTTAACTGAGCTCATGATCGAATATTGAGCTTAAAATTTCTATACAAAAATGTTAGTTGTAAAATTGCTCCTCATGTAACTTGGATACAGTCTTGAAAAGTGTTAATTGGCTGTTAGATATTAATTACGATGGAAGACTGAATTTGTGAAATACAATACCGGAAAAACCGAGCTCTTAATGCTGTTATGCATTTTATTCGCGTTGAATTTTCCCCGACAGTTTTCATAATATTTAGAGAAATTAAAAATTACATTACGCTCTTTTTCTTGACATTAACTAATATTAGATACACTATCTAAAGATTACAGCGTGTTTGATCTGGGGATCCATATTTTTCAACTTGCCCGCTCAGTGTTAAACCAAAAATCGTGATTAAGTTATGAAAATGCCACATAACCACCTTTCGCATCGAGGTGCTAATTCTGCAGCAAGAAATGGCCGCTTCGGTGTGGCATTTCTTGCGTCGGTAGCAAGTCTTGCATCAGGGCTGTTTCGTCATCGTACCTCAGTGTACCTTGTCAAGAATGTGCGGTAACCCATCAATTATAGTTAAAATCTTAACCTGAAACCTCGTACGGAATCGTGATCGTTTCATTCCTGTTTTTTAAATCAAGTACGTAAGGCTATTTTTCCAGAATGAAAGTTCATATGTTGTAAAAAAAACGTTGTTCGAGTAGTTTAGACCCTAAATTTACAACAATAAACATTCAAAAACACTTTCCGTCACATTTCTTTGCTAGGTGATGCATTCAGTAAAATCAAATTCATTACCTGTTCATAAACAAAAAACTAATCAAGCAATGAATAATCGTTAACGTCTAAACACGAATGTGATATAATCGAAATACCTGAACATCTTACTTCTAAATAAAATAGAACTGTAAACATTGGGATTTCGTGTAAGCAAACAACACGTTCATGATGATGGTGAAAGATTCGATTATTTTTTCCGGAAAGGTCGACCAGGCTAGTTGCACTAGCCTCCGGCCTGGGCAGCCTCGCTGCTGAAGATGATCGTCTTTGCTCGGACAAAAAATCTTCAGCAGAGTCAGAGGGAATTTCCTCTGGCTATTGGTGAGTTAGTTTGTTCGCTTGGAAGCCCGTCCAAGTCTGGGCTGCAGTGGACATGGAGGAATCTTCGGCATCCGACACAGAAACTGGAGGCGCAACGTCTAGCTGGCCAGGCGCCTTCTGACTGTCTAATGGATTTGCTCTGTTCTAGACCCTTGGAATTTATATAAAAGATATGCATAAAGAAAATTTGCAGTACCTGCACTGCTCTGCATTGCAAATCATCTCGTGCTTCTCGCAACGAGTTCTCCAACTTTGCTGTTGCTTTTAATGGGAGCTGAGTTGGCCAATGTTGAACAGAACGTTATGTGGCACATTACAAGTACGGAAATAATTGATCATAAGGGAATTCTCACTAATGAATTCATACAGTCGGGGATTTTTATACTGAAGATTGCGTTCACACAGGCAGTTGTGCCTAGGCGTCATTTCTAAAAAAAAATAATTTTTACACACGTTTCACATTGACTATGTATTGAGACACATGTATACCACTAAGTAAATTTTCCATTTACTTATCGGTGTACACGAACAGCATTTCGATAACTTCAATAACTTCATTAGAAAAAATTTTAGCATACGAGGTGAAATATCCTCGTGAATTACAATTTTTTCACTTCTTAGAAAAGACATGAGTTTTTCGAGCAGTGAAGCCTTTCTCAAACTCTGTGCGTATAACCTAACTTGAAAAACTGTAGCAACCGCGGTAACGCAGTTAACATGCTAAACTAATAGTTTTCCTGCACATGTTTGAGGGGCTTTATAGGAATCATTGCTTCTTTTTTCTTTATGTAAATGCTGACGTTAATGAGAGAAATTCTTCCAAAAACGGATTCTGTATCTTCTCTTTTTTAGGTCAGACTTTTAGTTTACTCTGAGAGCAAATAGGAAGCGGTCTTGGCACGCTTTTGTTTGCCAATCTTGTAGCGAAATAGGTATAATTATGCCGTATAATGATAAACCTTCCATCTCCGTGAACGATACGGAACACATAGTTGTGCCAACAACGATACACTTGATTAGAGTAAATCATCGGCATTTCACAAGGAAGCTGTACATTCTCATTTTAGTATTAAATATGTATGCAAACTACGAATATCTAAAACTGAAACGTTAACTTTCTTGCAAGCATATTATTAGATGTATAAATATTCAGAGGCAGTTCATTTTTTAACTTGTAAGTCTACATAGTTTGAAAAGTGGATATTTGTTATCTTCTAAATTGCATCAGCATGAGGTCAAACAAGACGTATTTATACAGTATGTGTCAAGATCTTCCTCAATTCAGGTTCGACACGCCCTGATGTGTCAATGTCTCTCTGAAAGTTTGAAACACCCTCATGCATCCAGATTTCTGTGAATGAAGGTTTGGCACACCCAGATGTGTCAGAATTATTCTTGATGATTGTCTGACGTATCTACACGAGTTAAATTTTTATTTTAGTGTAGGAACTGCACTACTACTCTCTTCTTTCGAACACGAACTGCCACTTGGGGCTGGAACCCTTACGCTTTTTCTGACCATTCGATCTTTGTGAAAATATATTTCCTACCACCGAGTCATGAAGATAACAGCTACTAGTATGTTTGATATCCTCAATGCACATGTTCGTTTTCTAAATAAGCTGTCCGTTCACATGCCCTTGATCAAGTCAATGATGTAACAGGAAAAATATCTTGAGCTAAGTTCTAACCCTGTGCCATTGTGTTCTTTGCCTGTGTAGATACAGGTATGAGCTTGTTTAATCACCGAAAATACGTTTGTTTCTCGATATATAACATGCGATGCAGCCAAAATTCAGGTTAACGTTTAATCGGCATCTTTTGTGTTGCAAATCTTCCAATAATTTACTGTATAGTCTCACCTTAAACTGCAGCCAAGAAACCGTTCAATAAAATTATTAAATTTAAGCGATATTTCGTTTCACTGAATTTGAAACATTTCATATCTTACAATGATATTCAACCAACCATTTCCAACCTGTAATGACAGCTACTCTTGAGCGAGCCGATACCTATTTCGAACCGAGTGAAAAATAGTGGCTAACTTCATATTTTTCCTCGTTAGAAGAAATACCACGCTGACAAATAGAAGTTTGAACATTCATTCTTTTACTTGAAAGGCGCGGTCACTAGGCGAAAGACAGCAAACTTCGGTGGAACTACAGTGGACTGTCGAATAATTTTTGATCATGAAATCGTGTTTCACGACACTCCTAATACACAGAGGCGGATGTAGTGCTTCTAAATTCGCATTTGTCAACAAAACAGTTCGTTCACAGTATCTCTCAAAGTAATATTCATGTTACAATGTTGATTACAACAGTAACAGATCTTGGTTACAACAGTGGGCTCCCACCGCAGGGAAAGAATAATTTGCGTTAAAATAGGCAAATACTTTAGCAAATCCTTGCCTTGCCCAACAAGAAACAAACTTGAGTTGCCATGGATTCCCGAATCATATTAAGAAAAATTGCGTAATGCAACTTTTGGAGCCCGCATGCATGTATACTGATAAAAGACGAGAGAATATTTTCTCAGAATAGCAGGACCGTGCGTGATCAATGAGAAATATGAATTACTCACAAAGAGAGACACTTTTGAGTTATCCTGCACCTGCAGTCTGGTCTTTTAATGTTACGTTGCCACGCATAAAATATTGCATTAAGTTTATAATTTAAGTGTATGGCAGTGTTAAAGATTATAATTAATGAAGTGCATAGCCGCGTTAAAGAACTGAATAATAATTTAACCAAAGTATACACCATAAGAATTTATAACTTTTACCCAACGTTTCTTCAAGTTTTATGTTGCGTCTTAGGAATGTTTTCTATGCATGGCTCTTATATACTGGCTGAGAGTTTGAAATGCCTCTTTTTCTAATTTTTCATTACTGTAAGCAAATCAAAAGCGTAAATTAGTGATAATCAGCGTGAGATTTATGAGAGGAATACGGATAAATTTAAAGAATCTCGCTTTTCAAATTTTGTAATTTTTGGTCAGAAACATGAGAAATGTGAGGACGTGCATTGTCATGGGAAAATGATACGCCTAATTTATTCCCTAGCGTGTGCTGACTTTTTTTAAGTGATTTTGCGTACATTCAATTCGCTGGCAATTCGACGTTTCTGTTTTTCAAGAAGATAGAAGTAGAATTTCTCCGGTGACCACCGTATAATGACATTAACTATTTGAACTGCAATGGTTACGATAAGCGTTCAAACGCAAATTTATAACCATTTCAAATAGTTATCATGCCTCCAAAACCATAACTAGAGGCCTTATTCATACTTCGTAAAACTTCAAATGCAAATTCTTCCAGTTTGCATATATTTTATACTTTGTAAAACTTCAAACGCAATGTCTTGCATCTTATACACATGAACGGAAACCACTCGACATTGTTTTTTTTTTATAATTATCAAGCAGTAGTAGGTGCTAAGCTTACAAGTAATATTTTCTGCTGCAAAAACGTTATGATGAAACTCAATGGAACGCATGATAGAGAGTTACATTGAGGGATTTAACAACATACTAAAGATATAACATTCGACATCGAAGTATATGCTCAAGCCTTCAAGTAACTACTTAGCATTCTCAGATAAACCATTTAGTAAACTTGAAAAATCAAACTGTCCACTCATGCGATTTAGTCTTTCAATGAGGGGACTGCGTACTTTTAAACAACACGTGACTCATACGCATTTTGTTTGAAGACTAATAAATCAATGTTAACGCATAAACTAACTTCTTATGAGCATAGTATTTTCTCTTTAAAAAGTAATCATTATCTAAAATTGTTACGAACTAAACAAAATCACTGAGTAATCGATAGCTGAACATTTTCTACGAATATCCCGGAAGTCACTAGCGGCGTTTGAATTATGACTGCCCACAGGTAGTAATTTGAAGCACTTTTTAGGTTCTGGAAAAAGTAAACATCCACCATCGCGGAAATCCTTCAAAAATAACTAGGAGCCACTAAGCCTTCACGGAATCAAAAAATAGCATGTTGTTTTTCGGCAAAGCCGATCGGCCTCACGACCGCCTTGTAATCTCAGGAGTCTTTATTTGTGTCCTGGAAGCGCAGTTATGCGCCTTCCGTAGCCTTCCGCAGTGACAGAAAACTTCCTGGACCAGTTCCATAACTTTTGGGCGAGCTGATTTTTCGTGATATTAAAACAATCTTTTAAATAATTTAGCAATTTATTCACCGTGCACAAGTTATAAAGCAGTAGATTGCTTCTCAAGTCTAGTACAATGGACACATTTGAGTGGCGAATTGTGGGCTCTAATAAGTTCAGCGACTTCTAGGGCATCGTATCACCAACGCTATTCTACGGTGTGCACTTATGTTTAATCTAATTCACTCACTCGAGTTGCGTTATTAAATTTTTTTAACCCTAAACGTCTCACCACTCCTTTTCGATAAATTTTGTGCCATAGCAAGGGTATATATTATCTTTTCCAAAGCATACTTCCATCCTACATTATGCATTAATAATAAAATTAAATGATAACACTTAGAATGATTTTTTCAACCAACTTCAAATACACTCTCTTAGATGAGAGACATAAAGTTCAAATAGTTGGGGAACTTCTTGATGGACCTCTTGTTACCAGTTTATTTTGAATGACCTCCTAAATTAACCTGTCATTTATATACGTATTGATGGAACGCATTGATGGACCTTGAGTTTATATGAATTAGTCATTACTTTTTTCCCTATTGCTGAACATCTTAACGAATCTCTTGAAAGATTTCTCGTCCAATTCATCAGCGATTTCATTAAAAATTTTCTAAACCTGGGCACCATTATGTACCTTAGAAGCTCTTTAACTTGAAGTCTAAGAATCTTCCTCTCTTTAATTTTTAATGAATCTTTTAACAGGGGAAGTCCTTGACGGACGAAGACCTTTTGTCTGAAAACAACAATTTTTATGTTTCGCTCAGTCCTGAGCTGGAGCTCTGGAAGAATGGGGCAGAGGGGGGGACCGTACCAGATGGAGCTATTTATTGGGGGCCGTCGACCCCAGGCAGCGCGAGATGTGCCCCGTAGAGGCGACATATTCGTGACATTGGGCTGGAAAAATCCGCCGCCAAATCATCCTTTTTCCGGCGCCCTCACGATGCGGGTTGACTGCTCCGGAGTGCTCAAATGAAGGAATTGCAGAACATTTGGGGCTCGGATTCCAGCGAAACATACCATCGTTGAAAACTTAGTGTTCTCTCAAAGAACAGTGGTAAATAATCTAACTTCAAATTACTAGGTGTAGAATAACAGCAAATCTATGTTAGGGACCAGACGTGTATTTTCATTTTGCACGAAGCATTTTGTGTGTGAGAACTGGTAGGCGCGACCGGCATATGGTCGGTTGTGCTTCGATGCCAGGGCTGTTCGGTCAGTCCGTTATTCAATCAGTGCCCGGCTCTATTCAAGTGACGGTGAAGAACTGAAGAACGCCTGAGCATCTACTCTGCGCAAGTTCAAATTGAGGATTTAACGAAGTAGTAATGTGAACTGTTTTTCCCTAAAGGAATCGGTTTAATGCTTAATATGAGACGGAACTTCTAATAACTTTTTTCTACGTAAGTTGTAACATTTGATTTTAAGGCTCATAGATGAAAAAGTTAAATTTCCCTCGACGATTTTTCCCCGTGTCGATTTTGCTACAAGCTAACTTGCTTTTCTTTACTTCCGTACCCTTGGTGCCAGCTTTTGCTAACTGAATCCAATAGAAGAGGTTACGGTCTAAAATGCTCATGAATTCAGTTGAAGCGGCTACCTTGGTCTAGATGATTAAAGCTCTTGCTCTTTGTGTTGAGGGTTCGAGGGTTCATAAGCCAGCTGAACCTGGAATTGCATTCCTTTGGGAAAAAGCGCTGGCCACAATTCGTATCGAATGCAAGGACAGGAATTGTGTTAAATTTCGACCTGTAGTAACTGCCTTTGCATCTTGGCGATAGTTGTGAGTTGTATGGAAAATCGTTGTAAAAATGATGCCTACCAACTTGCTTCGAATAAAACATCCTCCTAAGCTAAAGACACTGTGAAAAACCAAGAGATACACACTCTAAGTTTGCAGTCCAGTACAAAGATAATTTTGAACGAAATTACCGAGCCTCATGAAAGAAATTGTTTCTGACAAACGCTAAGTATTCTTGCATTCTTCGAAGGCTTTTTTGTAGGCTAAAGGCCTCTAGAAAGAATTATTGCCAAAGTGAAGTCCTTGCGATCCGTAGAGCCTTTAATGAAGACTAAGCTAGAGTCTCTGATGTGGTTAAAGGCTATTGTCATGGAAAGATTTTCGAAATGGCGAGGATTTCAATCAAAGCCAATAAACTTGCTGAAAGCAAAGAGCCATACTGAAGCCTAGGGCCCTTGTCAATGAAAAAGGCCATTGAAGTGACAATAAAGCTTGATGAAACCCAATGGACTTGTTAAAGGCTTAGGATTCTGAGGGGATAAATGGATTACTCGTACTTAAGAACTTGGTGTATCTTTTTTATCTTGCTTTTGAATTCATTTTTTTAATTTTGCCAACCATTCAATGCCTTTTCTTCCTGAAGTAATCAAGTCTCAATACTGCGGAAGGTGATCACCAAGAAAAGTAAGCCATTGAAATAGAGAATCGAGACTGGTCAGATTCTTTGACACGTTGACCGCGATGAGTTAAACTGAAGTTCAATAATCAACTCAAATTCAAATCAAGAGTTGTCTGCAATTTTATAAATACAAAACATTACCCGACTTCATTAAATATCAATAATTTCAAAGGATTGTTAAAATTTTGCAAACGACCTCTCGATGGGTCGTATCGTAATCAACCTGTTAGACCCTCTCAGATCCCCCCTCAGCGAGTGAAGTTTGCCACTCTAAGAGAAGCAAGAATTTATTTATTTTCATGGGTATCGTGATCGCTAAAATTTGTGATGCCGAATTGCCTCATGTTACAAATATGTATCGGGAAGACTAATACGTTGATTTTTCAATTTTAGATAGGTTAACAAATGCCATATAGGATACTATATTCAAAGATATGGATATATATGAGTGGTTTGCTTTCTGCATACTCGAATTATAAAAAAAAGTGTCAAGATACACGTCTTAAATCTCATTATTTATTTAGGAAAGTCAATGAATAAAAAAATTACTGGAACGTTTCGACCTCCAGGGTCATTATCAACCTGAAAACAAGTAGAAAAAACTAGTAAAGTGACAAATTTATATCAATCATGAAGGAGAACAAAAAAACACATGAGAGGAACAAAAATGTACAGTATTAAAATAACGTTAATAGTAGAGGAAAAGGAGCTTGCATATCATTTAAAAGTGTCGTGTGTCTTGGCACTTTTATTTATAATTAGTACTACAGTCAGGTTAACTTCTTGCAAGGTCAAATGAATAGACAAATTTTCCTTGTGACTGAGAAGCACTTCAGGGACGTTAAATGGAAGAATAACACGACATAAAAATTCATGATGGAATGAAATGAAAAAATACATTTATATTATACATCACGGAAAGTCTCCACAGACTGCAAGCTCGTAAGAGAATTTTGACTACATTTGAGCAAGTTTTTATCGTGATTACTTCACGACGAAACCAAACTTATATGTTCAAAGGCTGACATTATAGGAAGAAATCTAACTGTAGACGTCAAGCTACTCTTAGCAGTTAAGGCAATTCGCTGTTCAGTGGAATTTTTTTACAACATACACCAGATTGTCCGCTATCAGTAGAATACCAGCATTTTGATTTCAACTACGAGCAGAGCACCAACGTCTTCATTCCAGCTTCTATGTCTTCATTCCAGTTACCAGACTACCAACGTCTTCATTCCAGCTTCTATGTCTTCATTCCAGTTACCAGCAGACTACCAACGTCTTCATTCCAGCTTTTATGTCTTCATTCCAGTTACCAGACTACCAACGTCTTCATTCCAGCTTCTATGTCTTCATTCCAGTTACCAGCAGACTACCAACGTCTTCATTCCAGCTTCTATGTCTTCATTCCAGTTACCAGACTACCAACGTCTTCATTCCAGCTTCTATGTCTTCATTCCAGTTACCAGCAGACTACCAACGTCTTCATTCCAGCTTCTATGCCTTCATTCCAGTTACCAGCAGACTACCAACGTTTTCATTCCAGCTTCTATGTCTTCATTCCAGCTACCAGCATACTACTAGACTCTTCATTCCAACTACCAGGCTACTCTCAACATCTCCATTCCAATGCTACTCTCAACATCATCATTCCAACTCCCGTCAGAGTTCCAGCCTCATCATTCCAACCGAACTACCATCAGAGTTCCAGCCTCATCATTCCAACCGAACTACCATCAGAGTTCCAGCCTCATCACTCCAACCGAACTACCATCAGAGTTCCAGCCTCATCACTCCAACCGAACTACCATCAGAGTTCCAGCCTCATCATTGCAACCAACTGCCATCAGAGTTCCAGCCTCATCATTCCAACCCAACTGCCATCAGAGTTCCCGCCGCATCATTGCAACCCAACTGCCATCAGAGTTCCCGCCTCATCATTGCAACCCAACTGCCATCAGAGTTCCCGCCGCATCAGAAAAAAGAAAGAAAAAATGTTTATTTCCAAATTGTCACATGAGATACATGCCAACATATTGGCTTTTAAAAGTTTCTTAAATATAGGGCATCCTAAAACAAATGTTCCATACGAGGAGTACTAATTGACAAACCATCCGAGGTGTACAAGTAGAAGAGCCATACGAGGCATAATAATAGACAAACTATACGAGGTGTACTAATAGACAAACTGTCAGAGGTGTACAAGTAGATAGACCATACGAGGCATATGAATTGACAAAATATACGAGGCGTACTAATAGACAGACCATTCGTGGTGTGCTAGTAGTCTAACAAAAGTTCTATACAAGGAGTACTAATTGACAAACCATCCGAGGTGTACAAATAGATAAGCCATACGAGGCATAATAATAATAGGCAAACTATACGAGGTGTACTAATAGACAAGCTATCAGAGGTGTACAAAATAGATAGACCATACGAGGCATATTAATAGACAAAATATACGAGGCGTACTAATAGACAAACCACACGTGGCTTGCCAATAGTCTATCTCTGTCAAGGGTAGTTGAATGAGAAATGAAAAATATGCCCTAAAAAATATGCAAAGCCCTATCACCACCAAAAACATATTTCGTATCTTCTCGATATTCACCACATCATGCGGACATGGGTACATGGGATAAAATAGAGATACAGTGTAAGCCGGTTACCACTCATGATTGACAAATATCTACAAAATATTGGTAGAAATGGGTAAACAAACATATATTCAATATCAAAATTCATAGCTTGTACAACACACGGACAGAAAGATAATTTTACTACGATTCATATGCTCAAATTGCACTTTATTTCATTAATTATATATGACATTAATCCGATTCACAGAAACGCCCTCTGGGGAAGTGCTAGATCTATTTTTGAATCATTTCGCAATTGCAATAAAATTTATTAACCGAATGGTTTTTGCGTAAAGAAATGAAATAGAAACATGTATATCTATTTATGTAGATACATATATATACCTACACACGTACACACACATATTAATTTATATACTTATTGAAAATAAAATATTAGAAAAAAAAAGAAAAAAAAAAAAATAAAAAAAAATAAAAAAATAAAATAAAAAAACATATATAACATAAAAGATAGAAGCAACCTACCATCTACTACACAGAAAATGACAGCTGAGCTCACTGTAATCCTAAGAAATTTTTCGCAAAAAAAATAACTAAAAGGAAGAGAAGACTTCGAAAAACATAAAAATGAGCTGTTTTTTAATTTCTTCACAGAAATTTTTAAGAAAAATCAGATTATAGTCAAGAAGCAACACAACTCTTCAGCATTATAGGGACATGTGTACGTGGGATAAAATGGAGTAACATTTTGGCCGGATATCACATCTGAGTGGAGAATATTCACAAAATTGGCACATATAGGAAGATTAGGCCTTGATCCAAAATGATAATTTTGATTACAGAAATTTAGAGTTTTTTCCGATTTGAAAGTTCAGTGCTAGTGTGCGCTGAACGCACGGAAAGAAAAAAAAATAAAAAGACTAAATGCAATGCTTAAATTACCCCTTTCCCTCCAGCTCAGCCGAAAATCGATTGAAAACATCTTCGAGAATGATTTTGAAATAGCGAGACAACGTTAGCCAAAAATTTAATTCATTATAAACTTTGCACAACCCTCACGTCTATAAACCTGTTTATTGGTGTACACACAAAATGTATTTCATGGTATATTTGTCATACGGATGTTAAATATTAATACAGAAAAGAGAAAGAAATAACAAAATAAAGATGAGGAAATACTCCTAATTATGGAAAGAACGTTCGTTCTGCTGCACTGAACTGACGGCTGTGGTGCTCATTGTTGTCGACAGAAATAAGTAAGATGAATATACGAATCGCTTAGCAAACGTAAAATGAAATAGGTTCTAAATTTCTAACAGAAATTTCAGGAAAAATTAAAATTTCTGATAGATGGGAAGTTCACACCGAGATGCTGCAGGCCCTATGACAGAGATGTAAGAGATGCATCATTGCAACCCAACTGCCATCAGAGTTCCCGCCTCATCATTGCAACCCAACTGCCATCAGAGTTCCAGCCTCATCATTCCAACCCAACTACCATCAGAGTTCCAGCCTCATCATTGCAACCCAAATGCCATCTGAGTTCCAGCCTCATCATTCCTACTGCCATCATCATTGCAACTACCAACAGAGTCCTAACTGCCATCAGAGTTCCAGCTCCCACAGCCGCGCGTCCCCCAGCCGGCCTGGACCCACACCACCAGCGCACGCCGACCTCCGCCTCTGTGTGCGACCGCCACGCCGGCTGCTGCCCGCACCGTTACCGCCAGACAGGGACGCTCGCCAGTACATACTGCACGCCCGCCCGCCTCTCGCTGCCTGCCTCTCAGTTCCAGCCCTGGGTCACCTCCTTTGTCTGGCTATATATACAGTAACACCTCTCATGCCCCGCGAGTGCTGGCTACCTCCAAGTTCTTCACTTGCGATGATTGAAGAGTTCCTTCTCTGAGTTTGGGAAAGTTGGTTTATGCTGCTGAAATTTGGGTTGACCTTTTAATGATGTCAGTGTTTTTGAGTTCGTGTTAGTGTTGTAACAGCCACCATCATTAGACTGCTACTGGCATCAGGTAGTCGACGATGTCAGGATGAGAAAGGATCTGCAACTAGGTAGTGAACTTCAAAGAACACCTTAGGGAATAAATTTACCAAGAAGTATAATATATTGAAGCGATTTTTCAAGAACGACCGTATAGTCATCAGAGATGTTAAAGGGTTAAGCCGCTTAAACCTCTACCTTAGCGTTATTGATTTGTTTACTGAGATGGAAACGAGTGTGTTGATTAGTTCATTAAGAAAAAATGTTGCATAGATTTTATAGTTTTTCATGTTTTTTCAACCATAGTAAAAATACATGCATGCAATGCGTTTTGAAAGGAGTTCTTCCATCACTGAACAGAAATGTTCTTTACCTTTCCAGTCAATTAAAGTAGTCTTTGCCACACTCCATAATCCTTCAATCTCTGAGCCATCTATCCTTACCTCCGTCTATCGATCCTGTTGAAAATGAAAAAATATTAGGCACAAAGTAAACCAATGGCAACAAATCGATTACAGAAAAGTACGACATAAGACACACTCAGAAAGCGTTGACGCTCTTTTATTCACTCAAATCAAGCTCGGTATTGCTGACCCAAACCCATTCGAGATCGCTCTTGAGGATAGTATTCACATAATCACAAAAATCGTAAAAATTATTGACCTCATGAGCTACACGCAGTTAGCTTGAGTTCGGGTAAGGATGACTGGGTCAAAAACTTCCGGGTTCATGTCGACTATTTTCTTGAGAAAACTTCACCAATTTCAGGCAGAAATACGTAATATTGATGCCCTGTAAGCGCAGACAGCTTTAATAACTTTTGCAAAAGGCTAACGCACATGAAGTTTGTTTTGAAGTTCAACGCTATTCTATGATTAACTGCATTACCTAAGCACTTCTATAAACATACACGATTATATAGAAATAAGAAACAATAATTTTTTTTATATCCTAATATTTCTGCCTCCATCTAACATCTCACTACAAGCTTTGGAAGCCATTGTCTTAGTGGTGTCGCCTAGCAATTCGGTGAAGTACATCTATATAATATAAAGCATTTTTCCTTAATCGGGCAACCAGGTTTCTAGTAAATTATGACTCAATTTTTGTATTGGACGGTTCCGAGATTTTCTCAAGCAAATCCCGCGTCAAGAAGCATTGCCTTAGACCCTTTGTCTCTGCATTTGAGTTTTGTGGTCACACATGCGCTCTACACACTCGTCACGTTCAGGGATGTCATTTTCGGTGTTGCTTTTCCGTTTAAACACTGGATCGCCGGAATTCTTCTAAAACTCCGATATTTCTTTCAAAGAATACTGAAAATGTACCTCTGTCCGCGTAGTGTAGTTTCAGAATTGTTCTTTTATAACGTAATCATATGCATGAACATAACTGTTTAAGAACTCATGTCAAACAATACAGAAATCGTTCCAAAATAGTCAACAGAACGGAACGAAAAGTTAACTGAGCAGTGATAGAACTCTGTATTAAAAGTAAAAAACTGCTTGGAAGACTCGCTGTTGATATAAAAATTGTAATACATATCAGTGGCGCAGCCAGCCGAAAATTTTGGGTGGGGATATCGGTCAGACATTAATTATCACCCATCTTTTTATCGCTTAGCTTAAAACTGCGACTGAAGCTGGCCCCCAGCTCAACACTTCGGGGGTCCATGGCCCCCGAGCCTTCTCTGGCTGCGCTACTGATACATGTGACTCGAATTGTCTTCCCGACTGTGATGTCACGTGCCATTGCACAATATACTAGCGATTCTCGACATGTTCTAAAACCGCATACTTCAGTGTTTCGCTCGTAATCATGGCGAACAGAAGGCAACTGCCAAGTGGTGTGTAAACGAAAATAATTGAAAAGTATAATTTAAATTATTCAATCCAAAACTTATCTCAACAATAGAGTGCGCCATAGCCAACAGTTTTTGTTCTTGTCACCAAATTCATAAATTTTGGAAGAACTTTCAACCGTTTTTGAACCAGCAAAAGTTGACGCAAGACGAGCAGAGAAGTTGTCAGGCAAGTTTTTGCATACCTGAGATTTACTCTTAAGAATATTCAAGATCAATTGTACGAATCAGGTGTGAATGTCAGTTTTTCCTCTGTGTCCAACATCTTACAGAGGGAAGACTTGAAAGGACTTGATCTTTAAAGGACTTGATTTTGAAAGGACGCCGTCTTGATCTTTAAAGGACTTGATTTTGAAAGGACGCCGTCTTGATCTTAAAAGGACTTGATCTTGGGTGGACTTGATCTTGAAAGAACGCCGTCCACGTAAGACGCTTATTGAAGCCTTGCTACCATAACAGCCGTTTGAAGCTCGCTAGAGATAACGTACAGACGTCCTCTTCTCATTCTAGTACCTTATTATGGGCAAGACAAAACAAAAGTCCAACTTTTTATCCCAAATGAAATAAAACACGCTCTCCGTATAACTGGTGAAAGAATTAACCTTGTGGACCCCGAAACTATATCATGAAGCACTGCATGAGGAGGAAATGGAAAAACTTAATGACAGGCAGGAAAAACACATTCTACTACGTTTCCTAACAAAAATACGAAAAACAATAGTGAGAAAACACGAAAAAACACAAATTCTTCTAAGGCTACTATTTCGATTTGGCTATGCAAAGTACTGTAGCACGTATCGCAGCCAAGTCGATACTGGTGATTCTACGCTGCGAACTTTATCGCTAAGACGTCGTAAGTCACACGAAAATTTGGCCCCTGTAGCTCTCTTCTAATTTAAACAAGCGTGGTCTGAGGAATTTAAGTGTTCCAATCTTTTTCTCTCTCGTCTGACTTGATGAGCAACTTCTAGAGAAGAACTCATACTCACAGTCCACGTTTTTGTGTTATTCATTTGCTTTGAAGGGCAAAAATTCACATCTTAATAAAAAAATAATATTCTGGAGCAGCTCGATAATTCCGACGACGTGCAAATCGCAACCGAAATTTTATCGGCAACCTTCCTTGCTTGATTAACTTTGGCTACAAATTACTTGATTACTCGCTTTGTGTTGCTGCAATCGGCCTTGTCTGAATAATTGGTGGATGTTAAACTTCTCCAAAGCGTATTTATGAGCTAGAAAAGGTGCAAAGTTTTTTTTAAAAACGAAGTCAATAAGAAAATAAAAAGCGGCGTAACCTAATTCTACATCTGGCCTGAAAGTTGCGTCATATGGGAACACTTGGGAGCACTTGGAAGAAGGCGCACAAATGACCTGCATTCGTAAGCGAGCGTCTCGGAAAGAACGAATCTCCTGTTGACAAACATCGATCGTATCGTCTTCTTTCCCTGCGCATTTCCAAAGGTCAGCGCTGCTGTGCAATATTCCAATTAGTTTTAGCGTGGGCAGCAGTGACGAGGACATTGCTTGATCTTTGTGGTGCTGCGCTTGTGAGTTCCACCGACCAAGATTTCATAATTCAAAACGAACTTTGTCGGACAAGAATAGAACTGAAGAGAAAAATATCATTTTACTGAGATTCTTTACAAACTACGATACGAAATGCACGACCCACAGTTGAGATCTTCTCTCTTGAGCTTAAATTAAATTAGCGTCGCTCTAAAAAATAAAAAGCTAGTGATACAGCAACTTTTTATACCACCCCTAAAATAATAGGGACTTGTGAGTTACTTTAGTCACTGGCCTTCAGATCCTTCATGATTGTCCTACGTGTTTCTCGTCTACAGGTCCTACATATACGTAATTATTCTTGTACTTTGTCTCACTCTTCAAATAAACAGGCTACATCTCCGTGTTAGTGTGACGCTATTATTACTCTATCGCAACTGCATATTATTGTAAGAACGAATTACTTTAAGGAGATTGTGTCTGAAAACCATGGCTGGATCTTCGTGCTGTCTTAAGGTGAGTATCATCATTATATCTTATCGATGTAATATTGCTAGAGCAAAATACTGCGAGAAGATATTTTATCCAAGACGAAGACAACAGCTGTAGCATAGCGTTGCGGTGAGCTCCTGTTTTGTAAGTTATTTCGTTAATGAACAGCTCAAGATCAGATGATACAGAGTTGCACTGTAGCAAAAAGTACAAGTTTTGTTCATTCACCTTTTATCACGAGTTGCAAATGGTTCGCATTATCATACGAGCTCGTGCTATGCAGAGCAGCATCGCAGCATGGCTTGTGCCTCATAGTTTGTGATACGTTAACACGTTTCCTGCGAAGGGACCCACCGGTGGTCACTGAGGGGATTTTCATAATCCTGCTAACCGAACCGCTGTCACTAACTCAATTTTTATATATGCTTCATGAAAGATAAATAAAGGCACAACCCAGATAACGTTTGCTTGGTACCTGTATAGTATGATATCTACCGTCGGCTTTAATATCTACAAACCTCTTTATCTTATATATTTCTTGTTCTGAATTTCTTTTTCAATAATAATTGTAAATTATCTACGATACGATGTTGTATATAGTGCATAAGATTGAAATTATATTTCCTAAATATATGTTTCAAAAAGAACATAACACCAAGCTTGCAAGAGATTTTTACAAACTAATTTCCACTGAGAATTCAGTTGTCTCTTAATTAATAGAGCACAATCTTCTTGACAACATTTAAAATGTGCCTCCTTGTCATAAATGTAAATTTATAGTGCAGGAAAAACGCAAGAGGAGCCACAAAGGAGAAATGAAGCAATTTCAGAGATGTCCAAGAAAAGCGAATTCTAATAATATTTTTAACTGCGAAAGCAGGATTAAGGAAACTCGGGAAACTTTTTTATAAGGAGGCCAAACGTATCGTTCAGTTCCGGTAGATATCATGCTATGCCAGAAAACCGACGGTAGATATCATGCTATACCGACACCGTTTGCTTTCTCTAAATTGCTTACTGCAATACTTCAATTGACTTTAAATTTGAATGCAATATTACCCTTCAGTTTAAACCATCGCAGTTAATGTGTTAAGAAACTTGCATCAAAAGTAGAGTCAAGCAATGCAAGCATTCAAATAGACCATAACATTCATTTAACAGTTTCTGTAGATTTTAAGCCGTGATGCGTAATAAGAAAATAATACATTGACGCA
The DNA here is from genome assembly GCA_030386875.1 of Morinoia aosen. Classification (NCBI taxonomy): domain Eukaryota; kingdom Metazoa; phylum Arthropoda; class Malacostraca; order Amphipoda; family Talitridae; genus Morinoia; species Morinoia aosen. The sequence goes on from CM059558.1 coordinate 25,765,404, forward strand.
AACAACCGAAAATTAAGAATTTTTATTACTATTTAAATACCAAGTTAACCATTCCATCATAATAATCACATCCGTCGTGTATCTACACAAAATTTTTGCTCTTTGTGACCATCGGAACTTTTGACTTGCATATCTGGTATCACTTGTTGAGCGTATTTTTGATTGAAGCTTGGATTCACTGCGGGCGTAAACATAACATCTGAGGCACAGAAATTATTGGCATAGATACATTTGTTTCCATTCACTGCGGGGGTAAACATAACATCTGAGTCACAGAAATTATTGGCATAGATACATTTGTTTCTATTCACTGCGAATATTAACATAATATTTGAGTCACAAGAATTATACGCATAGATGCATTTCTGTATGGAATGTATACCTGGGTTAAGAATAAGCTAAGGTTTCACTCAAATCTTACCAGGATTTTTAAAAACTTCTGGGAATTACTTAAAAGCTGTAATTCCAAATGGATATTTTGCAACTAAGTAATAATCACATTCATCCAGAGTTTAAATACTAGTTTCACTGCCGCTTCATATTTTATTTAATTCCATTTAGATTTGCGTACTTGATAGACATTTTATTTTTATTACATAATTAAGTTTGCTGTTGTTGATCATATACTTTCTGCAGCTTCGATAGGTATGTATCTTAAATGAATACTTCAGAATTAAAGTTTTTCCGTGCAAATACTTGTTTCAACTCCATGTATAGTCGCACATCAGTGATGTGAGATACATATGCGCTTTGGAACATGGTTAATAGGTATGAAGGAAAATTAACATAGGTCATGGTCTATTAATAAATGCATGAGTATTCTAATATAGGTACGGGTATTTTACAATACTGTGTTAATATATCAACATACGTGCGGGTACATTAATATTCGTGTAGGTGCATTGCACATGCGTTAGGAATATGGAAAAACAATGTCCAAGCATCTAGTGAACATAAGTTTGAAATTAGATCTCTCTAAAGATTACCAGAGTGGCTCACTAATCGCAGTCTAGAGAAGTTACTACTTAGGTACAAGTTTACAACTGTTTTTCTCGGAGGTTGTGATTTCCAGCACTCGTGTTTACTGGGCTTGTTAGCACCGTAAACACAAGTGCTTACAAGCTACGTAAACAAGCCCCCGGTTTTTAGTACGGCGTTCAATAATTCATTTCTCGCAGGTTGTAATTTCCAGCACTTGTGTTTACTGGGCATGTTAACATGGCGTTCATTAATCGATTGTTGATGTCGGTTGGCTTAATGGTGACAGCTTGCACTTTTATTGAAAAGCAGATGATGAAAAACGCGCGTAATTGCTTACCACAATTTATCTTGTTTCACGTAAAGTAACCGCTTTGTGTGAGAGTGAGAACTGTCATTCCAGTGATAAAGTTATAGGAAATTGACTCGCAAATTCAGCAGCAAAACACTTTAATTCAAATTCAGTCATGAAATTAACATCAAACTTGAACCGCAGTTGATTCTTTTATTGAGAATTTTGCCGCTCGCCCGGACAAATTCAGCTGCTTGGTTTCAGCGCATATTTAAAAATGGCCGCTAGCAGAAGTGAAGTACAAAATTTTCGATTGCGTAAAAAGAAATTTGCAAATTCGTGCAAAATTTTCGATTGCGTAAAAAGAAATTTGCAAATTCGTGCAAAATTTTCGATTGCGTAAAAAGAAATTGCAAATTCGTGCAAAATTTTCGACTGCGTAAAAAGAAATTTGCAAATTCGTGCAAAATTTTCGATTGCGTAAAAAGAAATTTGCAAATTCGTGCAAAATTTTCGACTGCGTAAAAAGAAATTTGCAAATTCGTGCAAAATTTTCGATTGCGTAAAAAGGAATTTGCAAATTGATTTAAAGGATTTCATTTTCAATAAAAATTGATGCGTTGACTCCGGAGGTTTGAGCATGCCCAAAAGGCTCCGAGTTTTCGCAATGACTAGTACGAAAAGTTATTTTCACCACAGAACCTTGCACTTCTTGAAATTTGTGACTTCGCCATATTCTCAGTTTCTACTTGAAACGTGTTTGGATTCATTCATTTCTGAGTGTGCGGAATTGAAAAAACTAGCGTTTTCCTGTTTATCCAAACAAAACTAGTGTTTGTTTTACAGAATAATCATGCAAATGATTAAAGACAAAAATTTTGATTCTCAAATACACGTAGAATGACACGTAAATCAAAAATTTCGCAATATACCGACACCACTGCTTTATAACAACATTTGAATTTAAGAATACATAAATACATTGCATTGTAAAACAGCTACTCACGGAAGTTAACAAATGCACTCGATTATAACACAAGAAAACGGCGAGAGGATTAAAAACCTCGCCTATACATAAACATTCATATTAAATGAAACACATCGCATCGAAACCACTGCTTTATAACAACATTTGAACTAAAAACTACATGAAAACACTGCATTGTACCATAGCTATACTCTTGGAAGATAACAAATGAACTCAATGAAACAAGAAATGGCGAGGTGAAGTAAAACCTCGCCTGGACATAAGTATTCACATTAAATGAAACCCATCGCATCGAAACCACTGCTTTATAACAACATTTGAACTAAAAACTACATGAAAACACTGCATTATACCATAGCTATACTCTTGGAAGATAACAAATGAACTCAATGAGACAAGAAAACAGCGAGGTGAAGTAAAACCTCGCCTGGACATAAATATTCACATTAAATGAAACACATCGCTGAGCAAGAATAAATGCACAGCGATGTGAGGGTTTCAATCCGACGCTAATGAGCTGTGGAATACCCACCCCCCTGCGCGTCTGGTCAAGGTAACCCAAGTGTGCTTACGAGTCTGACCCGTGCCCTTCTTCTTATTCAACTTACCTTTCCACCGCGAAAAATGTAAGTCAGAGGAACACAAAAAATCAGCACCAACCAGCCAACAAATTGATAACGACAACAGCAAGAAAATTAATTAGAATATTGAGTACCTAGCTTCTTATTGTGTTGGGGCGCATCCATCCCAACTCCTTCATGTTTCGTATACATTACGAAGTTCGGTCGGAGGCTCGAGACTCGCTAACCTTTTCTGAACGAGAAGGCTTCTTGATTTTTTTGCTCGTCTTGGACGTGGCCATACTTGTCACTCATAAACATGAATTAGCCAAGACGCTTGAGTTTTTTTGTCGCGAACATTTCACTTTTGAATCACTCCTTTTTAATCCTCCAGTCCAGGCGCACCCGAAGCGGAAAAACAGCATTTAACTCTGCTAAATTTGCTCTTTCGCTTCAGAGAGAGAGAGAGAGAGAGAAAGAGCAACGGCACTCGATAAGTTTATAACGACGCCATTAAGAGGTCATTGTTTCTCGGGTGGGTTAAATCCAAGTATTTGAGTCGCAAATAAACAGATCTTTACTGAGGGCCGGCATGTCTAGCCTCTCCTTGAGGTGGTATTTGCTCAGCCAGGGCAGCGTGACCCCTCACAAATTAACTGACTAAATCGGTGTACCGCTCGGCCTCACACTTCCCTGGTGTGTGTGTGTATGTGTATGTGTGTGTAGCGAGTGTATTGCACAGCCACACACTTCCTCGGTGTGTGTGTGTGTGTGTGTGTATGTATGTGTGTGTGTAGCGAGTGTATTGCACTGACACACACTTCCTCGGTGCGTACACACCAAAACTGACACGTACTGAGGAAACTGGTACTGCACTGACACATGCTAACGCAGCGAGTGTAAAGAGTGAATCACACTGCCATAAACTTATCAAACTTTATTTAATATATGTTTCACTCACCAGTGAGTTAGGCATCACTTCTTCGAGTGTACCTGGTGAAGCACTCAGGATCTCCCATTGTTTATACTTTTTGTTAACTCGAAGAAAAACACCCGCAAGCGATAGCCTCACAGTATCTGAGTTCTCACAGGGCATTTTCGCTGAATAAACTTTGGAACTTTTCCTGCCTTTATGAGCAGGATCGCATGCGCATGTGCCGCGCATGATGTACATTTGATCCAACATACGCCACTTCACTACGCAAAGGGTGAATAAACTTTGTAACGATACATTCAAGAGTTCGCGGTTTTCTAGAGTCCCATAGACCAGTACCCCACATTAATTAGCTTTTAAAGCATACAAAATGCCATTTCGAGTTGCTTGAAACTTGTCAAATTTCGTCATAGTTTGCCCCTGTTTGGTTCAATTTAAATGTTCATGTTTAGTATATCACACATTTTGAGATCGCGGCTCATTTTTCCGTCAAGAGTTGGACGTCCGAATTCAGAGATCCAGCGACTCAGGTCGAAGCTTTATATTGTTGAGAAGAACGGGATCAAGAGTTTCATCATTTAGAACAAGTGAAACGACCCGTTAAAAATGATGGGATTCAATATTTTCCTTGGATAAATTTTCCAGTTGAGGATGACAAACAAATATATCCATCCTGATAGTACCCGCGATTAAAACTTTCTTGTATTTTATGGTCACGCTCATATCTTTATGAGCGTAACAGAGATATAATAAAAGCGGACACCAAACAGATGTATAAATAAATAAATAAGTAAGTAAACACACCATGGGTGTTATTAGGTGAGATAACAGTTGTGACGACTCCTATTGTGAACCGAGTACGGTGCATTAATTATATTCCATCTAATGTAATATAAATAATAAAAGTCCTCAGATGACATATTAGGGCTTCGACAGACAAAGCGGCACTCAACCTCTCCCAGAAACTGAGTCAGTACGCGTTCAAAACTAGATACCGACGCAATATATACTCGTACTTTGAAATTCAGAGATAATGTACAAGTATTAAATTCACAACTTATAAACGTCCTCTGATGTGTGTCACGCATTATTTTCAAGCAAACCAACAATTCAAGTTCCAGTAAATAATCTGTCCATCACTCAACCAGAATATTCTATATGCTAGCTTTTTTGCGATGGCACAAATTCATGTAGACATACTCAAGATCATCCCTGAGTTGTATAATTATGCAGATTTTGGGAGAGTACTCTGAAGAATGCGAGCGCCAGGACTGCAAGGTAAACCAGTTAAGGAAAAGTTTCCTCAAGGAATAAAAAATTGGAGTTGACCTGCACTTTTGTGTTGTACAAGCGCGTGTGCGCTGCTGGCAACAAGGCTCTGGTCTTGCTTGGGTCACCGAAGGGTCAGCCTCATACTCGGCGCAAAAAATACGAGACAGCTCTTGTCTCTGGTTTTTATCTGGAATATATGAGGGCCAATAACACTTAAGGTCGAAGGGTGAATCTTGTGTGCACCCAATACGCAAGTCCTTCAGCTTCAGGGAATTGCTCTTGATATTGCCTCTGTTAGCATTTAATTGTGTCTGTTATAGTAAGGCCGTCGGGTAGGTTGTTCATACACCTTCATTGTTACGTGCTGTATTCACACATACTGGTTGTATTCACACGTACTGGTTGTAAGGAACGAAATTAATTTTACTGAAATTAATTTCGTTTCAGGATCTTCCACTGTCATGACTCTATCATTACCCATCTAGCGCAATGACCAGTTTAGTTACTGGCAATAATCCCACTCACACTTCCATTTGTAGATCTACTTCTACATTGGAACTACCACTACTGTTTTCACACGTAAACTTACGTTTCTGTAGCTTCCACTACTATAACATTTTTACTAATTATCTACCAGCCAAGCAATTGTTACGTATCTACATAGTCACACGATTATCACGTAACTGTAATCTCACGAGCCGGTTCCAAACCAAGTCACAACTTTCGGAGGCACCCTCATAATCAACCCTAATAACACCTTTGGTTTGTGTATTTATTTATATACTATTTGTTTGGTGACCGCTTTCTTCGTCTCTCTGTCACGCTCATTCGGATGCTTAATGACCGTATCTGTGATACGAGTTTCACCAGCGCAAAAGTATACAAGAAAATTTTTATCGCAGGTACTATTAGGATGAATATATTTGTTTGTCATCCACATCTGGAAAGTTAATTCAAGGAAAATTTTGAATCCCGTCAGTTTTGAACACACTATGTAGTCAACACTGATTTCTCTTGCATTGCATAGGACCTTACTATAATGATCCTTAATACACTATTACTATGCAAAAAGTACTTGATTTTTCACAAAAGGATACTTTTTTCCACGAAAGGCAGTTTTCACGTACAGGAGGCACTTTTTACACTAGAAAAGCAGTCCTCATCTTGAGGGTATAAATCCTAACTTTGCAATATTTAAACATTTGTTTAAACACTCTGCGATAAAGTTCCCTACAGAGAACTAGAATAAAACGTTCAGCCCAAGATTCACGTTTTATGAAACATTTTTTCAATACGCTAGAAATATTGTACACGTAAGTTCAGAAAACAAAATTCGATCACAAGTTATTTAAAAGACTAGCTAATTGTAATAAAGTAAAAAAGTGGTTCATTAGATGCAAATAGTCATCTTATTCAACACCTCTGCTATACGTAGCACATCTGGATGTATTTGTACAATATATATCTCCTAATACAATATATATAAATCACGTCATTAGCAACTATTCACTCACTCAAAAGTCCCTGTCAACCAATGGACGCATTATCCCTGTCAACCAATGGCACTAACTCAAAAGTCTCTGTCAACCAATGGACGCATTATCCCTGTCAACCAATGGCACTCACTCAAAAGTCCCTGTCAACCAATGGACGCATTATCCCTGTCAACCAATGGACGCATTATCCCTGTCAACCAATGGCACTCACTCAAAAGTCCCTGTCAACCAATGGACGCATTATCCCTGTCAACCAATGGCACTCACTCAAAAGTCCCTGTCAACCAATGGACGCATTATCCCTGTCAACCAATGGCACCCACTCAAAAGTCCCTGTCAACCAATGGACGCATTATCCCTGTCAACCAATGGCACTCACTCAAAAGTCCCTGTCAACCAATGGACACATTTGTAGGAAGCAGTAATTCGAGGATGACGCTTTTTCTTGCATTTTGGTAGCTTGATGTGACCAACTGCATGACGGTTTAGTCCAACTCTTGCTGGTGTATGGTACTGTCAAGTAGATTGCAGTGTCCTTCCCTTCCAGTGCTGGAGCGCTTCCAGTAACGCAAGTCAAATCAACACTGTGACTGCGACGTGAGCTAGCTAATTTTGGCCACTGAGGGGAGTTTTCAATAGGCTGCTGACCAGCCAGCCGCCACCAACTCGATTTAAAAAAGTACTTAATCAAAACTAAGCGAAAGCACGATCCAGTTATTGTTTGGTGTTTTCAACATTGCTTACTGTAGTTGACTTTAAATTTGAATTTAATATTAAACACCAGTTTAACTTGCTGCAGTCAAAGTGTTAAGAATGATGTCGCAAAATGTTGGTCAAACGCTGTATGTTCTTATAGGTGCTCAATAGTAAATACAAGCGAAGTGGCGAGCAAAATAACCTATGCTAGTGAAGGCATGGCATAAAAACGTGTAAATTAAATTTGCCTGAGGAATAATTAAACGTGTGAGTTGGCGGAGAGGCGAAAGAAGAATCTTTCGTTAGTTCAGGATCATGAATGAACATGCATTAAAAATAACTTACAAAATTGAAATGATACGCTGTTATGTAGGGAATAATGTTTTACGATTTTAATAAATAATCAACTTGCATTCTCTGACACTGCACGTTTTCAATACTGACACATCCAACAAAATCCGATGATCCGTTATGGAAATGAGAATAGAGGAAAACTATTCGAGTGTCTGCTTCTTTACGAAACTCAATGGCCTCTAAGAAAAACCCAACACGTAAATTATTAAATTCAAGTATTAATTACATTAAATTATGATAAATGCACTCGGGTCTTAAGCACGAAAATACGTAGAAATGAATGAAAAAACTGTTGAAAAAATTCCCAGAAATTTATTGTACAGCCAAGCTGATGCAACGCAAATTGTGGCAAGGGAGAGCAGAGCGTCTCTAAAGTTAATACCAAAGATAAAATTTTATTGTAATGGGTATAAATGTGCGAAAATAATTATTCTTAAAAGAGATGATGAACGACTATCTGGCAAACAATTAAAATGCTACGACCCAACAAATTATGTGCTAATGTACAACATCCCGCCTAATTCACATGTCATATCATATTCTCGGTTAAACAGGCCCTTATACAATGACATAATAATATGCGGTGACCTCAATTATGATTTACTGAAACATGAAAGCTATGAACCAATCTCTAATTTCCTAACAACCTTTCAGTCTCAATCCTTCCTTCCGATCATTACAAAGCCTACACGAATAACCTCAGAGTGTGCTACGCTGCTTGACAATATCTTTATGACAGACCCAAGTGATTTTCTTGCTGGAATAATTACTTCTGACTTATCAGACCACTTCCCAGTTTTTCTTATTAAGAAAAATGTCTATATTGCTTGCACCGAGGCACGGGCTGAAACTTACTCATATCGTAAAATAAACGAATCAAATCTTGAAGAAATGCGCAAAGTTCTAGAAGAATCAATGCCTACATTGCACATCTCTCAACAAAATAATAATGCTAAGAGCATTGATGAAGCAGGAGTAAAGTTGACTGAAACTATAATGACCGCATACAATCAGTGTTGCCCAATTGTAACTCGTACAGTTACCCCGAAAAATAAACAAAAGCCCTGGATTACTAGAGACATCGTGATAAATATAAAGAAACGTCAAGCGTACCTAGCCCTCCTTTGCGAAGGGCGAATATCTAGAGAAACATATAACCGATTCAGAAACTATGTAACAAACCAGATAAGAACATCAAAAAAGAACTACTTTACGCTCAAGTTTACTCAATTCAAAACTGACGTTAAAAAGACTTGGCATCTCCTTAACTCTTGCTGTAAACCGAATAGTGCCGATAAAAAGAAAATTGAATATGTCATTCAAGATAATGTGAAATACCATGAGAAAAAAGAAATTGCTAATCTCTTTAACAACTTCTTCGTAAACGTAGGGAAAGCTATAGCTGATGGTATTCCAAGTGAATCTACTGATCACCTGGAATTTATGGATCATATTCGAGAACCCAACTCTTTTTTCTTCACGCCTACAAACTCCTCCGATGTAATTACGTGCATAAACAACATGAAAAATAAATCGAGTGGGCTACAAACGTTTCCGACTAAAGTACTTAAAGTTATTGCTGACATTGTAGCCCCGCTGATATCAAATATTATTAACCAGTCTCTCTTACTAGGCACTTTCCTGAACTCCCTCAAAGTTGCTAGAGTAACCCCTATCTTTAAAAGTGGTGAAAAAAAACTGTGTAAACAATTATCGACCTATCTCCATTCTACCAATTATTAGCAAAGTATTCGAAAAGATTGTGTATAAAAAAGTGTACTCTTATTTCGAACAAAAATCATTTCTTTACGATAAACAATACGGTTTTCGCTCTAAAAAATCAACAACACAGGCTATATTAAATCATTTACAATTCCTCTATTCTAATATAGATGAAGGAAAGCCTGTCTTCTCTGTATTTCTTGACTTCCGAAAAGCATTCGATTGTGTGGACCATAAAATACTACTCTCGAAACTACACCCATGGGATTTCCCATGATTGGTTCAGATCATACCTAACAAATCGGAAGCAATACGTTGTCATTGACGACGCAAAATCAGACCCACAGACAATTAGCCATGGAGTTCCACAAGGATCTGTTCTTGGGCCTCTCCTGTTTCTGATTTTTATCAATGATATTGTAAAATCTACATCATTCTTCAAATTCATACTTTTTGCCGATGACAGTACGCTTTCTGCGGTCCTTCCGAACCAAAATCCAGCTATGATCGTGGAGAGTATAAATAATGAATTTCATAAGGTTTCATCGTGGCTCAAAGCTAATAAAATAAGCCTTAATATTGATAAAACAAATTATATTACATTCTCATACAAGAAAGATGTATCTCTCCCATGCATTAAAATTGGCGAAGGTGAAATCGAAGAAACCAACTCATGTAAGTTTCTGGGCATCATAATAGATAAACATCTGACCTTCAAAGAGCACATCACTCATATTAGTTCTAAATTATCAAAATCCATCGGAATCCTAAATAATGTTAAATATTTTCTGCCTGAAACAGCTTTACTAATGCTCTACCAAACGCTTATTTCTCCATACTTGCAATACGGAATAGAAGCATGGCACGGAACTGATAAAAGTAAAACTAACAAAATTTTTACTCTTCAGAAAAGAGCTGTCAGAGCGGTAAAGAACCTAGAATATAATGCTCACACAAATGATTCTTTCAAAAATTTACAAATACTTAAACTTTCGGATCTCTACAAAATCTCCATCTGTAATTTCATTTTCAAAACATTAAGAAATGATGGCGACAATAGCCTTAGACAATTATTGACTGCGCAAACTGGTCATCACGACCATTTAACCCGAAATAGAAGTAAATTCATGCTTCCGAATTATTCGAAGGCCCGGTCGCAACACAGTATCCTCTTCGTTGGAACCAAAACTTGGAACTCTATACCTGCGGAAATCCGTAAATGTAATTCGTACAAAGTATTCAAAAGACATCTTGAGTCTCACTTCCTATAAGAATACTAGTCGTGTAAGATCACCATGTCAAATCTTGCCTCCTACATGTAACTAATGATAATGTAATGATGTAACTTGCTTTGGGTAATCGTTTTAATCTGGTTATCTGCTCTTGAATCGTTTTATCAAACATACTGTTAAATATAGCCGATTTGACCTATATTGTAAAATACAGCATAAAATATCGAGTAAATTATCTCAATGATCAGTCTAATGCGAAACTAGGTTAAGTAAAACATTATTGGAGGTTAAACATTATTGTACACCTTAGAATAACGTGATGGTAGGATGCCCTAGAAGTCGCTGAACTTGTTCGGGCCCACAGGTAGCTATACTCAAATTTAACCATTGTACTAGACTTAAGAATCATTCTACCTCTGTATCACCTGTGGTAAATAAATTGTTTAAATTGTTTAAATTGTTTAAATATTAACAATTCCAGCGGCTGGATCCGCTAATATTCCTGTCTAGATCTCTGGTACGAACATAAAATGCCCATACCTCAACCCCAACAGCTCAACCATTTTCAGTGTGTCGCTATTGGAACTGATATTGTATCAAAAATAGCTTTTGTCGAAAAGATGTACGGCAAGGTAGCTCGAGGAAACTTTCATTCATTATGTTTGTACGGTGCAGTTGATGTGTACAAACCTCAGTGTAAATCGTAGTGAGGAATTTTTAAGCATGATTTCAATTTCCTCATTGCCTGTTAGCAATGATAAATTTCTTTTTCTATTAGTAGAGCTTGCAGTTACACCAGAGATTCACGCCAGGTGGCACTGCTGTCGAGTTCGGTCCTACTTTAGCGCAGGAGTAGACTGATGTGCGACACAATAACACACGAGATCGTGCATTTGCACTTCCCGAAATTCCAAGTTTGGATCCAGTGACAAAACATTCTTGCGTGAAATAATTTACAATGACGTCAAAAACGCCGGAACTTTTCTCTGGCAGGCCTGCGATGAACCAAAACCCTTTTTTTGTTATAGAGTTTTTAAGTTTAATTATACAAGAACATTCTTTGTCATCTTGCTTATCAGGAACCTGTTATAAACATGGTATGTTAATTACACCTCCTCATCTTCCTTCACACGTCCGCATTTCATTTCAAGCCTACATTCCATTCTGACATCCACAAACGCGATTGTTCGTGCTATTGATTATTCAGAATTTAAAACTGCGTCTTGAATTTACCGCAATCAGAATCCTAATTGGATACTTTCTGCCATGAATTTTATTTTTTCAATAAGTTGGGCAATATAGGGCTGAGAAGAAATTCTTTCTGCACCACCCCGCCGCCAAACAACCGCAAACACAAAAAATCGAGGAGGAGACCTGCACAAATAATGCAAAAAGATCGCGGTTCTCGTGGGAATGTGCGTCGTCGTGCTAAAAATTGTTCGTTGCCAAGCTGCTGCAACGCAGATTGTGGCAAGGGAGAGCGTCTCTAAAGTTAATATCAAGGATAAAATGTTATTGTAATGGGTATAAGTGCGTGGAAATACTCATTCTTAAAAGAGATGGTGAACGTCAATCTGGCAAACAAATAATTAAAATTCTTCGGCCTAACAAATTAAAATACCAAGAATAAAATTTTTTTGTAATGGATATAAGCATTTGAAATAAGTTAATATTAAAAGAGATAGTGAGCAACTGTCTGGCAAACAAATAATTAAAATGCTTTGGCCCTTCACTCGGAATTATTGAATGACAAGCAGAGAAACTCATGTCTAAAAATAACTTACGTTACGATATATTGTAAAATGTTCGAACACATCCGTAACTTTAAGCGTCCGGTGCCTGACGATAACCCCAGATAATCTGAAAAATTCTGCTAAAGTTTAAACGAAATTTGATTTAGCTGACGGTTTCTATATATTTTGTTATTAGTTTAATCAATAAATTTACGGAAGACATTAACTCCACAAACACTCAACACTATTTGGTCTTGGTTTGATCTGGCCGAGAATCTAGTTAAACAAGTGCTAGTCATTAGAAGTAATTATCCATACGTTTTAAATCCTGCGACAGTGTCAAGTTCTGTAGAACCAATGCTGCCAATTCTTGGGCTTAGTTAACGATGATCTAGAACTTGACAGCAAGGGCCGACGGCATTTAGGGTCTTTTTTTTGCAATCTGGGGTACCATTACATACAAACGCGCAGCACAATTCCCATTTTTTCCACGATTTTTCTAAACACCCCCCTCCTCCCAATTAACACACTCTCACGCACACACATCGCACACGCCTCGAATTCCTTATGATCATCTTTCCATACCTGGAGTCAAACTGGAGTCTCAGGGTGAATTGCAGGTATCCTCACCTCTACAGGGTGGGCAAGAAGTAACTGACCCTTTTAAGGGGGTCCTCCCAGGCCCCTGCTAGGCCCCTGTCGCTCCGATGAGCATATTTCATGTTTTTGTTGGAAAACGACCCGTAGGTGGTGGACTATTCGGTCCTAAAATTTTATGGCCCCCCAAGGGGGGGATCAAAATCTTAAGGTAAGGGGACCCAGTTCTTGAATTTTCGACCCCATTTCGACCCCATAGAAAAAGAAAACAAAACGGGAAATGGGAAATTTGTGAATATATCTTTGTTATATATGTTCCAAGGATTTTAAAAAAGTCTTTGTTTTTGTTCTAGCATAAAAACTCAATGAGTTCTATTCTTTTGAAATATCAATACCAGTGGACTGAAAACCAATTTGTCAATTTTCAAAAAAAAACTAAGGCCTGAATCGAAACAATGTATGTAAAATTATGTTTCTTTTCAAAAGTTACATATAATAGTCAAATTTCATAAGAATCAGACTGAAAATAAAAAATTTCATAATTTTTAGGAAAAAACAAATTTTTTTTCATCGAAATTACAATTCACAGAGTGAATATGAAGTTATACATGGAGATTATCGAAATTAAAATGAAAACAGCATTCAATTACACAAATTTTACATTATATTACAGTTCAACAAAAAATTTTGTTTTGGGCTTATACCCAACAACTCTAATTTTCAACATTCAAAAGAATAGAAGTCATTGAGTTTTTATGCTAGGAAAAAAACAAAGACAGTTTTAGAATTCTTGGAACATTTCTAACAAAGTAACATGGCTATTTTTTCAATCTGTACATTCTAATTTTTTTATCGTAGTTCAAATCAGAAAATTTCGGTATATTTTATATATTGGAAAAATATCAAATATTCAAATACAAAATCCCTGAATGTTACTTTGTTATAAGAAATGTTCCAAGGATTCCAAAACTGGCTTTGAATTTGTTATAGCATAAAAACTCAATGACTTCTATTCTTTTGAAATATGTATAAAAATAACTCAAAAAAACTAATATTTCAAATTTTTCGGAAAAATTAAGGCCTAAATCAAAAAAGTTCCCGAATAAAATATGTTTTTCTTGCAAAAATACATATACTGGTCAAATTTCAGACCAATCGGATAAAAAAAAATTTTAGCGAAGGACCTCCTTAATTAATTCGCTAATGTAAGAAAAACTTTGTTTTATTTGAATGAATAAAATTTTCATGATTTATTTCGGTTTCTTTTTTCCACAGCTAGCAAATTAAAAGAGTCAATTACTTCTGGCCTGCGACCACGGGAGAGGAAACAAGGTAGAGTCATTTCTATGGGAGAAAATACACCTTCTCATGTTTTGCTTGCCAATAGAACGGCTTTATCACAAACAAACTTATAATGAAGTCTCCATTGCGACATGTCGTTAGGCCAATAGTGGCGCCAAATTTAGAGCTAGCAGTGTTGCCAGATGCAATATGAGAGCTGCTATTGGCTCATTGCCATGACGTCAGCATTGCAACACGGTCGACGGAAAAAAGACTGGTTTGACCCTACCTTGTTTCTTCTACCGTGCCTACGACATCGGCGTCGGATGCCCGGGCCGGTTTGGCGGGCTGGACTGGGGCAGAACACGGCGCGGCTGTCCGGCTGTGAGAGATCACACGCTCCGAGCTAGCGAGCAACAGGGCACCGATGCCGACTTCAACTCTGCCCTCCTATTAGCGTGCAAAAAATGAGAGCCCCATCTGCTACGTTTGGTGTCAAATTGAGCCGCAACATCAAGGTTTGAAGGTAAATAATGCTGAGGTTTTCCCGTAAGGTACCTTTTGAAGGTCAATGCAGTCAAAGAATTTGGCGTTAGACCAGTGTCAATGATGGGATTTCCCTCCTTGAAAAGCAGTACTCTTGAAAGCACATTCTTGAAAAAGTCTTTTTTCGTTGATTCTTTGAAAAAATTAAACCGTTATATTAAGATGCTTTTATCTTTGCAGCTGGCCTGATCAATAATAAAAAATAATGAACACTGTACGTCGCTGCACTGTCGCCTTCATACTACTACAGCGGTACCCTTCAGAAAATGATGTCTAATGCCATAAATTTTTGAGTAGAGTTCAAATTCACTCATCTTGCAATGACTATAGACTCACGTTGTCAGTCTTGCAGTGGCATTTGCGCGTGTTGTAACTGAAGGTTAGTGTTGTGAATCAGCGTAAGCGCATGTCACAGATGCTGAGTTCTAGGATTTCGGTTCTAGAAACTTAGTTCCAGACATTGTCACGGTTCCTGAAACTCGGTTCCAGGATCTCAGTTTCAGGAAAGCAGTTCCACACATTCACTCGGTTCCAGAAACTCTGCTCCGGATAACTGTTTAGTTCCAGAGCCTCAGTTTAAGACATTCTCTCTGTTCTAGATCTTCAGTTCCGGACACTCGCTCGACCAAAAACCAATTTGAAATTTGCATTTTCACTGGGGAAAGACGACCATCGTAATTTGTGATGTCCGAACAATCATTTACAATTGTTGACGCACCTTCTACTGCAGATTTCGCCGCCGAGTAATGTCCTTATGAGCTCGAAATGTTTAGCTTTGATTTCTTCTTAATAACGCATTTTTATGGAAGAAACCCAAAATGTGAAATTTTATTTGAAGTAAGGCTTGGATACTTTTTACATAGAAAAATTTTCAAATTGTCTGACCAAATTTATTGCAGCTCAGAGACTGAATTTTTAAACAATTTTCGCATTATTTGCATGTTTTATTTACGTATTTATCAACATGGATTAAATGCACTGATTTGGGATCAAATTACAACTTAAACTCTGTAGTAAATGGTAGACCTGTTTTAAATAAAACTAGGCAAAAATTTACTCCAGGGGTAGATATTCATTAATTATACTGTGCGTAGAGACTTTCAGTCATGAAGCATTTCTTGAAAACGGCGCGAAGGAAACATCATAAGAAGCTTTATCTCATCCGGTCCAACTTGAAACTTTGGCTCGAAATAAATTCGTAACATAATGCACAAAAAATTCAACACAAGTTAGAATATATGATTTCAGGTATAAATATCCTCGTTCGATATAATAGCATAGAATCAAACGAGCGGCTAACGTTATATCGTGATTTTTTTACGCATATTCCTGTTCATATATTGACTGCTCCATTTTCTATCTACATGCTGGATAGTTAATGTTTTTTTATTAATTCAAGTCATCAGAAATGAAATTCTTGTTTCAGTAGCAGTCAATTTTATGCGCTTCGGTTCATCCAAATGCAATGCCTTCGAATTCTTCGTTGAATTTTTTTTTTTAATAATTAAAGAAGGCGTCTGTCAAGCTGATATTAGTGGGGGAAGGTTTTCTGCATAATTCAGCATAGTTTTCAATGAAAAATGCTTCTCAAACCCCTTGAGTTGGAATATTTTTTCCCACCAACACCCGCATCAACATATCGCCGGTCATTTGATATATTTAAATGCAATGAATTTTACTACGACAGGAAAGGCAGGTTAATTCAGAATAACTTAAGAACGCACAAAATTTCATAAATAATTTTTTTTTTTTGAGAAGAGATGGCGTGTATCCTTCGTCATCCATCGCTCATGACTGACATTTGTGCCATATTCTGCGCTGGTGGTTGACGTTGACGTAATGACTCGTGTTCCTTTCAGGAATAGAATAACATAAAACTTTGCCTTTAAAATATACGTTAAATGTTTTTGTCGTGTTTCTGATGCCAAAAAAATTGAGCATTCTTCTCAATTTAAAAATTTTGTGAGAGTTCTTCCTCGCTTGTCCAGTACTGTCATATTTCTCAATCACTTCATGATATTAAATTTAAAAACCGGCAAGTTTTTTAATTTTGCTCCCTGATCTTAGGTCACACGGAAGAAAAACGCAGTAAATTATTTATTTAGCCAACATTTCATATTTTCACACGACATATTACCTCACTAATACCAAATTATTAACATGCCCTACTTTCGTTAGGAGGCCGTCTAGCCCAAAGTACACAGAAAATATACTCTGCCCACAGCCTGGCGCCCTGCGCCCCAGCTCGTCAGCCATTACTGTCCATCGAGCGCCATAACTCATTTACGCGGCATAGTTAATTATCGGCTGTAAATGTGCTCGTAAATGCCACGACGTAACTCAGCTAACCTAGAGCCTGCAATAAGCCAGAAAGGTCAAGAGATGACGAATAGAAATGTTTATGGTTATTGGTAAGTTAAATGGAAGTGATACGTTGAACGGGTCTTCCGCGTGTTAGAGCCGCTGATGAAGCACTGCCTTAATAAAGTGCTGAAAGTGTTTGCTGCTGCTTGCACAATAGCCGTCATTCTGGTTTACTTGTAGATGGAAGGAGGAGACACAGAATGTTTGTTACGAGTTAAAATAAAGGAGGTTTTCGGCAGATAAAAGTTTTGAGCTGCTAAATTTAGAAATACGAAGGTATTATACATTTTAACGCAAAACACACCCCTGATAAAATACCAGTGCAAATACCTATCACGTTTACTTTATTAACGTGCTTCTAATTCTAATGGCGTGATGTACATTCATTTCATTCTATGTTTCTATATTTTGAGGTCTCTTACCCGGAAGTATACGCAACAGAAACGAAGCATACAATCGATTCACGAAGAATAGTTTATCGCAAAAAAGGAATCATATTGCTAAGGTATCTGCTATCGTCAACATCATAGTTAATATCCGCAATTCAATTGAGAAAACTACTCGTAAGTGTATTGGCAATTCACGAAGAATAGATTATCACAAAAAAAAACATATCGCTAAACCATTTTCTATTGTCAACATCATCGCTAATGTCCGCAATTCAGAGGAGAAAATGCGGAGTTTAACGCTGGCCTTGATCTTATCGTATCATGTCTGCGATGACTCAGTACGATAACGCTATCACAAAACGCGAGCCAGACGTAGTTTCACGAGGGTGATGCGCTCATCGACCACCGTGAGTGTGAGAACTCAATCAGAGATATATACTTCCTGATGTTTCATTCGGAAGTATCTGCGTCATTTTTGGCTGTATTTTAGCATTAATTAAATTACCTTCCAAACGGTAGCGTTTCCTGGACATGATATAAATAGTTTCTATTATGAATTCGGTACGAAATTGGATTTCAAACCTATCTAGACAAAGTTTCCCTATTCAGTAGGGAAAGACAACGATATTGTGATATTTTAAATGATGGTATTTTTCAATATCCGAGCCATCATTTACAATTTTTGATCCAATTTCAGCTGCAGGTTTCTCCGTAGAGCAACGTCCTTATGAGCTCGAAACGTTTGGAATTAATTTTTTCTGAACTGTTTTTGCGGAAGAAATTCATAACACGAAGCTTTGGTCAAACTGAGGCGTGGGTTTCTTATCACACAGTAAAAAATTCTCAAAATGGCCGACCAAATTTGTTGTAGCGTAAGGACCTGATTTTCAAAAAAAATAAGTTCGAAAATTTCGTTGTCAGAAAGATAGTTTAGAGCGAGAAGCGCCTTAACAGACCTTTACCAGTTCCAACGTCTGTCACAAGTAACAACGTGCGAGCGTCAGTATTGTTCTCCATCATAGATGTGTTAGAACAAACGTATTGGTGCTGCTATTGTATGTGTGTGGTGGAAAGATGATTAAAGCCTTATTTTTTGCTGAAAAATCTGTACTTTTAATTTAAGTTAGTCACTTGAAATAAAAAATAACCAAGCTCTAAGCCCTTTCTCCGTCCTTTGATCTCCCATCACCTTCCGTCGGGAACAGAATACTAAATCGTCTTCATGACAATCATCCTTCATTCTCTTCTTGAAATTATATGCGATGGACGCACATATTCGCCAAGCCAGTCGTGGGATGTAACAGACGCGTTATATTCTACCAAGCGAGGCAATTTCATCTCTATACAATATTTTTTCTCTGCGTGGATCTTAAAATAGATACCAAGAATCCATTTTTTGAAACCAAACGTATAACATCCGTTCAAAATAACTCAAAGAGCACGAGAACCTTAAAAAGGATCTCTGAAACGAGCTAATCAGCACCCGATGGAGCCACAATTATTTCACGCCAAGTGTTCCGAGGCAAGCGATTTCTGCAAGCTCTGAAAGTACTATTGTGAAGAAGCGTGATCAATTACGGGAAGACTCGACCGACCGTCCAAGTAAGGAGAGACGAACATCTGTGCACTGTTTGCGCCTGGGCTGGACAGTCCCAGGTGACCGCTAGGGAGGAAAATTTGCTAAAAAATGCCCTCGTGCTCTTCGTATTCTAGGAAACTCGTCAGATGCGCACGCCTTTGTGCCTTGTGGCGTCTTCTCCAGGGTAAAAAAGACGTTCCTGTGCTGACGCTCTTAACTGTTTAGTGCCGGTGTTTTTTGACAGTTTAAGTCTGCATCTGGACTTGGATGTGAGGTCATGTTTAGAATTTATTGAGATGGAATGAATTTGGTTGTGTGAAAGGGCAAAGTTCAGAAAAATATGGGCGTCGTAGTTAGAATGGGCCTCGATTGAAAAAGCGCTCCTCCAAGATATTTAACTTCACTTTGCGAGAAAAGTACTGGCAAATGTTTTGAAATGTATGAGTGCATCTTAAATGAAATGAAAGTCGTTCTTAATAAATTCGTTGGTTGGTAACCTGCTCTGTAAGTAATCCGTTTCAATTTTTCAGTTTTTTCACAGGAACGATGGCAACACACTGTCAAAAAAACTCAGCAATTAAGGTGTCAACCGTCAAAATTATTATAACTACCATGCATTTACATATATGAAATATAACGCATAAATTGAAATGGATTTTTTTTCGTACATAAATAAAATAAAAGCACGCACGTGTTCAAATTGTCCTCAGGTTATCATTGCGAATTATTTATCAAGAAGAAATTATTTAACTTCTCATTATATGAGAAGTTAAGAGTTCATTTTTCCTAACTTTCTATAGCTATATTCTATCGCCAGTATTTGTATACTTTTTACAATAAGATCATAAACAATGCTTTGGTTAATAATCTAGAACCTGAATTTGTTTGACTTTATGTCTATTTTGCTTTTATTCTTATAGCTCTGTGACCATCATCAGTTTACGGAAAATTAAATTGCCATTGAAAATACGAGTACATGTAAAACACGACACACATATTATAGCAAAATACATTAGCCGCTAATTGACTCTCATTAGATCGAGAGTTGATATGAGCAATGCCTCCTATGTAAGATGTAGGCACGAGGCATTGAGATGAGCTATCTACTATATTAACAATGGCCTTCTACTTTAAAATACTAAGATATTTACCACAAATTTAACCTCCTGAGGGGTCTGATAAGCCAAGCTTGCAGTCGTGCAATCGATGGTTGGAGCATGTGTAATTTTGTCATCGGTAAATTAATCTCACTATATCTGAAGAGAGTATTCGACCAATAGTGGTGGTCCAATATTCTCTACAAATGTAGTGAGATTAAAATTCTAATGTCCCAATTCTTTAAAACTCTACAAGGTATTCGATACAGCGAGTTTTACAGTCTTGTAATCGGTGGTGAGAACATGTGCACTTTAATTTCTAGCATACACAAGGATTTTCTGATTTAGAAAATGAAATTTAGTGCAACATTTTTAGGGCCATATCTTTGCAGCATCAGATTTCGTGAAGTCTCTGTAGTGTTCCTATCGTTGTTTTTACCCCAAAAGAAACCTAAATGTTTGCAAGGGTACTATTTGTGCTTCTGAAAAACGAATAACTTGCACTGACAACTAAACAAGCTTATAATTAGATGTAAAGGGAGAATCTACTCAACAAATAAATTAATTAACTTGATAGCTTCTGAAGTGAAATGCTCCTATGACACTTACCGAAAGTGATAATTGACGTTGCTATCGCCGACCATATTTGAAGTATAGTGTGTTAAAAATTACTAATTTTTCATTATCCATGTTTGTTACTCCAGAAGAAAAATCATTTTTCACAACGAATTAACGAAAACTTCAGACTAATGCTATAACCTTTGAGAAGGCTTAATTTTCAATTTTGTATCAGAGATGCCTTGATTGTGTTTTTTACTCAACTGACGATAGTACAGGATTTCAAAATCATCTGCTACAAAATTATTTTTTAGCTTCTCTTCAAAACGAAAATTTTAGAAGTCCATACATCATTCATTCTCATTTTGCTTGATTTCGCTCAGTATATTGGAATTAAGGACACTTTTTCCTATCCTTATAAAACTCAGAGCATCCTGCTTCCTTCTTTTATAAAATAAGTTCCAATGGAAAATCACAATCTTCAATTGAATTCATCGAATTGAACTTTCCCTTGCGCTCACTGGGCGTTGTTACTTTGCTCCGACATGCCCATCTCTGTAGCCAATCTGCAGAGTGTAGCCTTGTGACTGGCAGGTCCTGCCTCACCGCCGCGCATGGCATCACGAGCCCGTCCGCAACATCTCTCCTGTTCACTGTTCTCGATGTACCTTGTCCACATCTCTTCGGCTCATTTTTGTCTAACCGACGCGCATGGCATCACCGCACCATCTCTCCTCATAAAAAAAAGTTTATTTCCAATAAAGATGGAACCAAATGATGGTACATCCTTGGAACTTTTTGAATATCTTAAAGTAAATAGACATTTGATACACACACATGCTGCATATTTGGTGTGTTCACTGTTCTTGATGTACCTTCCACACATCTCTACTGCTCATTTTTGTCATTCGTTTGGGGGTTTGTTGGGATGTTTCTAACGTAGGCTATCAAGACTGAATGAATTAACTTTGTTTTCATTTAAATTTCAATTATATCCCAGTAGAAGTTCATTCTATTTTTATTTCATTATTTTTGTTCATAAAAATTCAACTGAACGCCCTTAAATTTCTCTTAACCACCATTTTTTAAACCTTGTGCAATTTATTTAAACATGACTGACCTCAGCCGATAGCATCGCTTTTGTATCACTTTTTGCAGTTCATATCTTGTATATCTATCTGCAACCTGTCTGTTGCCAAACCACTAGAATCCGTTCATAAACAGTATAATTTAATTCAGTTAAAAAATTCACTAGTCTATTTCCCGTGTTACTGCCTCAGGAGATTTTGAAAAGCAATAATTTAAGCTGTATTGGTTTTGGACTTGAGTCAAAACCTTGCGACGCACCTATTCAGTGTATGAATAAAAATGCACTTTCATAACACGCTTAACCATGCTACACTACTAGCGGTTAGCGGGTATTACCATAATGAAGCTCATAGAATCAATTTAGCACCAGTCAACAACTTTCGACCTCATAACCTCGTTTCCATCCTCCATTTCGCAGCTTGGTTCTCCTTACTGTCGGTGACCCAAACAGAGAAAGAAAGAGAAGGGACACACCTCTTCTTTAAGAGTCAAGGCTGTTGCGCCAATACAGTACTGGATTATCGCTGCCAAACCCTTTATAGGTTTCGCCTGGAAGTGTAAGAAGAAGCTTATGTTCACTTGAAGATTTATTAGTGACTATCCGTTCGCTGCATCAGCATGAAGAGGAAGTTCCTGTGAACAGCAACAGCTTGGTGGACCTCGAGCTCTCCTTGTAGAATCTTCGCTACCATCGAGCAATAAATAGCGAAATCGGATGTCATGCTCATCAGTTTCAATTTTAACAGATCCTTGTCTAGAACTGTTTACGGATTGGCCTGATTTTGAACAGACGTATGCGGTATTGTGCCGCAGCGGCAGCTAGTACAATAGCAGAGTGCGAAGCAACATAAACACTCGTCCACCAGAGTGCACAGAAGCACTTTGGATTATTTATAGTGTGTACTTCAAAGTATTGCGAGTCCCTCTCACATAGGTGAGACGATCATTCAAGAGTCTAGATTTCTGGATCCTGATCTGCATAGTCAACTGAGCTTGACATTCTGCAAGGTTTAAAATTTTAAAATTTCGAATTAAGCAAGCCTACTCATCTGAACGGTAGATGAGCTCACTTCTTTCAATCTTTAAGCCTATTGAAAATTATCTAACTCTTGTTTCTTGAGTTGAGCATTGAAGCCCGTTGAAGATAGCTACCGAGAATATATATTGGCGGAGAAATAAAAACCTTCTTATTGCATACCAATTGAAATCGCTTTCACGCTGATGGAGCAGCCATGACCTCACGAAAGAGACCATTTCCAGAGGACAGATCTGTTGTGTTTGATCAAGTCAAAGACGATGAACGAGCCTCCGACAGCGATCTCCATGTGTGATATTGAGCTCTACACCATCGTGTGTTTTCCTGAACAGAGCCTGCTTGCATGATAACGCTGGCCTAGGGTGACCTTAGTATAGCTCAAGTCAATGTCGTAACTCACACTTCAATTCGACGCTCGCTATTAGCTTTATGTAGAGCCTCAGAATAGAAGTGTTTTGCGCTTCTTAGCAACGAAAGAACATGACAACATGGAGACCGAAATGGTTCACTGAGAATTGTGGAAAATATTCTGCAATTTGGAGTTACGAAGAGGTCAGCTCATTCGTTGATAATTTTTGAAGGGAAATGATTCAATGAGGAAAAGTGATGAGTTGGTGTGATGATATGTCTTATGGAAATTATATCCATTATCATCATATATGGTAAATGACGATTCAGTGAGGACAAGGGATGAGTTGGTGAGATGATTTGTTTCATGGAAACTATCTCCATCATGGTCATATATGGTAAATGATGATTAATTGAGTAAAACGGATGAGTTGATGTGATGATATGTTTCATAGAAATTATATTTACCGTCATATATGCGTGAGTTTGCATCCATCTAAGTCAACCTAGCAAGTGCTTGTCAATGTATTTCAGTGATGTATATATAGTTAACAAACCAATATTATGGTATGCAAACCTTGTAGTTTTCATTTAGTTAAGAAAAAACGCAGTAACCTGAGATAATAATCTGGACATCAGAAGTTCAAAGACTAAATGAAACAAGATCATCAAGCATATTAATTCATTATAAGATATGATGTGCAGATCTAAGAACTTCACCAAAATCGGGAGATAATATTTAGATTCATTCTCTAGTAAAACTGAGCGCATGTGCAAAAATTTTTATTGAAATGTAATAAAATGATTTATGCAAGTAGGTACATCAGTTAACCTGTTTTATAAATGACTTTTTTCCTGAGGTGGAAATGATGTAGTAATCATTTTCTTAATTTTTTAAGAGTTCTCGTTCGTTTGCATTCGTTTACATACCCTCAGGTCAATCAAAAAGTATGGCTGAAACTAAAACAAGTTGCAAAAAAATAAAACGGATTGTGGCTCAACAAGGACACATAAAATGGTGTGCATTTTTAAAATGGTTACAGTATTGTTAACTGTAAAATAACTTTAATTAATGTGGTCGTAACGTTTCTGCAAAATCCTATGGCGTACAGAAATATTATTTTTTGTCGATGACTGTCATTTGATGATTTGCCAAAATCTATAAATCAGCTGCACCAGTGCTCCTATACATACTGCCATTAATCACGCATGAAAAATGCGCAGACCCAATTCGTAGACAGCTGCAAATCATGCGTTACCCGAAAATTACAACCCAATGATGCATCTAATCTAAGATCACTATCCTGTTGGAATCTCTGCCCACAAAGGCCTCCATGCGCATTCCTCGCTATCACGCCTGTACGCCCTCATATCTTCCAGCAATCTCGGCATTCACCTATTATCGGCAATGATAAATAGGTAAATTTGGATTGTCCATTACGGGACTTCGATTACAGTTAACCTTCATTCGCATCCATGTCTGCGTGGAGTGGTTACGTTGTGGACAGCTGTCTGTGGAAAAAGAGTGATTGAATTAATTTAGTGTTTAAGAAATTGTCGTTATTAAAGGATTGACTATTATTTATAAACGATGTTAGTTACTGCATTAAAGGAGTTTCCGTGCAAGTAAATTATCAACTTCAGGAAGTGCTGCTGAAAGAAACGAATTTCAAATCATAATTTATAATTTATTACGTATTATAAAGTCCCTTCCCCTTAAAACCAGTGATGAACATGTTTGGATGAAAGTACAGGTTTGACGGAAGTTTTAAGTGCTCAGACCTCTCACTTTACCGCAGGATCTGATCCACTTGAGATAAAAAGCTCGTTATACCGCAAGATAAGTTCTTTACGGTCACGTTATTTGCTTAATGATGACCCTCCTAAAGTTTTTATTATGAGTTCAGTGCAGCCAAAGTGCCTCCTCTTGTTTGGCGATGCTCACCGATGCCTTCAAACAAAGGATCTTCTTTCTTCCATTCAAGGTAGATTTTGTGGTCGTATTTATATTCCTAGAGCTCCGTGATCTCGCGGTTCACTGCCGTACGCATTGTAATGGACCGCCGCGTTGTATTATGTCTTCCGACAGCTCTTTTGAACTCGTATTTCTTTTCTGGGTGCATTTTCTTCTCCTGTCTCGTAACAATGAACGAAATCTTTTGTTCCATACATCTGAAAGTACTTCCCGTGAGCAAGCCTATAGTTAAAGTGTCCGTAAATATGATACAGGTTGTTTGAAGTAAGGCCGATCTTTGAGGAACTACTGTAGAAACAGGAATTTCAAACTGAGTGTAATGTAAATTAAGTTATTATTTTTAAGGCCGTTGAATTCGATTTGAGTTTGTTTCTCATGAATGAAATGATTTTGAAATATGTTGGTACATTCTTTAACGCCAAGCTAAACCCTCATAATTTCCTCCTTCCGATGATGTTAAAATTTGCACCGAAATTCGCCTCTCCAATTAAATTTTTCAGTGAAAGTCTACTCCTCATACATTTTTTATCTGTTTTTCTGGTCAGATTTTATTACTGTAAAAACTTATTTAGCAATTGAATGTAGATCATTCTTCGTTCATTGTTATCTACGAGTACTATGGACAGGGGCTTACTACATATACCTCGATTACCTCTCGCATAGCCAGTCTGTGCAACAAAATCCAGGTTTTATTTTGCCATCGCCCTTACCCACAACTACTTAGCTCGACAGCAGTATATATAGGACTCAGTTAATTACTCGCCTGGACGTAAGTTATTATTGTGGGCCACTGGAAGGTAGCGCTACAGTGCACTGCGTCTATAGCCGCAGCTATCTGACCCTCATCGCAAGTCTGTTTGTGTTCGGTCAAAAATACGACATCGTTGCGATAAAATGTTTGCCTTCGCGCTGAGCGACGCGCGAAGAACTTATCTTATGAAGTTACCCCTCAAGATCTGAAAGGTGTCACTTATTTTGTAATATTATTGGTACGTAACTGGGTATTAGTTTTTAGTGCAGTGGTTCTTAACCTGGGGGAGCGCAAGCCTCCGCAGTAAAACCTGATTTTTTCCATAAATGGTTATAACAAAAGAGTGAACTTTCACTGTTGAATATGCTTGAGGACCTATTTACAATATTCTTTGTTGTGAGCTCTTATTTACCAGTCCATCTGCACACAATTTTCCTTGACAATTCTTAAGGGGGGCGTGGGAGTAAAAAGGTTAAGAATCACTGTTTTAGTCTGTCTTCCATTGTGTTTGAAGGTTTTCTTTTGCAATTCTCAATCGTTAATTGATTTAGTATGTTGAGACGGTATGCATCAATCAGAATTGCATGCAAGCAAAGGTTGTGAAAGCATAAGGAGATGAATTAGCTTGTAAATGCAAATGAATTACATAAACTCACAATTTCATGAAAATATCTCCATGCATAACGCATCGTTGCCAGTGACAGCTCTGCGTGTCTTCGTCACATTCTGATGATGGAACTGGGGGAAGTTTATCTTGCCTTTTCGTTCCTGCGCGAGGCGTTCCCCAACGCAACGTTTACATGAATCAAGAAATGTGAGATCCTGAAAAATCGAACTTGCGTTACGAGTTCCAATACTTCAATTGACTTTTAAACGAATAGAAATTTTCAAGAACCGGAAACAACTACATCGAAATTAAAATTTTCGGCTAAAGTTTGTGTTGTTAAACTTTGGATCATAAATTTATTACTTAATTTCAAGATTCTCCGAACGTGAAGTTACACACCAGTTACTCGACAATGACGTGAGTTAACCCCAACATGCCTATTTTTGTGTTATAATTGCATACGTCAGTGTTAGGTTTACACTTTACAAACCGAACTGGGTGTCATCAATTGTGATACTTCTTTCAATAAATTAATTACTCATTTTTCCTTTCATGATATTAAATTTTTTTTTAAATCTTCCGTGTCTGGTCAAAAAACTTACTACACAGCTGATTTTTAATAGAGAAAACTTTGTACAAATACACATCCATGTTCATTTTCTAGCACAGCGAGGTCAATCTGATTCCATTCTCGTATCAATTTCTAGCAGAAAAATTATGTTCAATTTTTTCCGGATGATCAAATTTCAGGATAAGTTTTATTACCTTCATTACACTCAGCTTAGCCAGAACACATACTCATCTTGATTTACTTCAGCAAGGATACGCACAGCCTCTTTATGACGATAAGATTGCAGGACAAGTTACATTTCCAACATGAACTGTGAACTTTTTGGTTCCACATATCCTCTTTATGACAGACAGCAAGATTGCAGGACAAGTTTCATTTCCCTCTGAGCCTTTGGTGAACGAGTTTCATTTCCTCCTGAACCTTCGGTTGCATACAGCCTCTTTATGACAGACAGCCAAGATTGCAGGACAAGTTTCATTTCCTTTGAACTTTTGCACGGGCGTCCTTGAGCAGACAGTTGCGTCGGTGCTGCGCATAATGTCAGTGAGTGCAGTTAATGTCACACAGGGTGTGCCCATCTCTCCACACTTCCCCAGTACCCTGGGCATGTGACCTGTGCCCGGGAGGAGTAGCTGGCGCC
This sequence comes from Morinoia aosen, assembly GCA_030386875.1. NCBI lineage: Eukaryota > Metazoa > Arthropoda > Malacostraca > Amphipoda > Talitridae > Morinoia > Morinoia aosen. Next base: position 25,793,089 of record CM059558.1, read on the forward strand.
GTCTTGTAGGCATCAAACTCTCCTATAAGAGTGACCTCGCGTCAGGTCAGAGGCCACAGAAACTAACGAACTGGGGCTGGAATATTGAACAACTTCTACGAGAAGAATTTCAACGGGCGATTACGCATGGAGAAGCGCCCCGTGTGCAAGTTTTACGGCCGCTATAAAGGGTTTGACTTCATTTCATGGTAGTCATTGGATATAATTAGAAAAGTTTAAAAGCGAGCTTTAAAAACTTGGCGGCTCCTCGCTGCGAATTCGTAAGTTAATAGCAGGGCATTACTGAGCTCACATTCCTGATTAAGCCCCTATTAACCAAATAATATGGTCAGGAATATGACCGCGCTGGAGTACTGTACAGATTTGAAGTTTTATGAAGCTTAGTTAAGAAGCTGATCATCTAAAGAGTGAGCACTCGTTCGTATAAGAATCTTTTGCAAATTTTCCGGTAGGAATTCCTACAGACCTGAGATCTTGGAGACCTTTACACTTCATTTGTATCAAACCTTATAATAAAACCCCCATTGTTTCTCATTTCCTTAGCATAAAAGAGGCACGCTATACTCTTTCAAAGAAATAAAGAAAATGATGGCCATTGATCTAGTCGCAGGAATACTTCATTGTTCTCGAGTTCATAGTTAGCACTAGAGTTAACGAGTGATGTGTGCGTGCACTTAACCTGAGAGCATGTTAGCCAGATGGTCCAGCGCCTCAATTAATTAAGAAAATATTGTATTAATTCTCTCTTAAGGACCCTATTGTGCACTTGCAGTCATGTGATCCGGGCATCAAATGGCTGTCATGCTCATACTGCTCATACTATTATGCATTCAAAGTCTTCCGATGCCGACATCAAATGGCTGTCATGCTCATACAGCTCATACTATTATGCATTCAAAGTCTTCCGATGCAGACATCAAATGGCTGTCATGCTCATACTGCTCATACTATTATGCATTCAAAGTCTTCCGATGCCGACATCAAATGGCTGTCATGCTCATACTGCTCATACTATTATGCACTCGAAGTCTTCCGATGCCGACATCAAATAGCTGTCATGCTCATACTGCTCATACTATTATGCACTCGAAGTCATGCGATGCCGACATCAAATGGCTGTCATGCACATACTGCTCATGCTATTATGCACTCGAAATCATGCGATGCCGACATCAAATTGCTGTCATGCACATACTGCTCATGCTATTATGCACTCGAAATCATGCAATGCCGACATCAAATTGCTGTCAGGCACACACTGCTGCACAGAAGCCTCCCTCGATTAACTCTGAAATGGTACGTTCTATGCAGCATTGGAGTCGGGTGTACAATTAACGATGGGTTTGCAAACAGCAAACCGCGTCAAATAGCACTCGAAAGGCAACATCCACGAGCCCTGGAGGATAACGGAAAGCCATCTCACTCGATTTATTTTATCATATTTATTGTTATCATGATTATTATCATGACAGTATTCGTTCATATTGTGTGTTGTGTTCATGGTTATGAATTATATCAAATTCAATCAAATCAGTTCATCGAAGTAGAGAACAAATATTCGTCTTTATTTCTTTGATTTCCGAGGGTATACAGAGACGCTGGCGTAGAAAATGGATGAGTAACGAGTTTACTGCACTCGCTTCCTGCTTTTCACTCAATGCAGTACACACTTCGCACAGTAAGCAGCCCTCATTATTCGCTATATACAGCATTTACTGCACACAGCTACATTGCTCACTGTACACAGTACACACCGCTCTCTACACCGAGGAGGTTGAATCCAACCTCCTTGCTCTACTGCACACACTACACATACTGCACACGGTACGCACTATGCACTGTACATACACACAGCACACACTACACAAACAGAACACGGTACGCACTATGCACAGTACATACACACAGCACACACTACACACACAGTACACAATACACACACACAGTACACATAGCACACGCACACAGCACACATAACACAACACACACACTCCACACACACACCGGGACACGCACACCAGCACCCGGATGCCGGTGCCGTCACGGCTGCCCCGCTGGGGTCACAGTCCGCCTCGCCAGGCCCCGCTCACGCCGCGGTCACGTCGAAGTGTTCTCGCCTCTGTGACACCGAGTGCTCGGTAGAATGGGAGGCTTATAGTTTTAAGTGGTGTTATAGTTTTTGTCGATATCGGAGAAAAATCAAATGGTGGATGGGATTATAGTGTGAAATTTCGAAGTGGTATATCAATTTCTTGATTGAACAAATTGCAATAATATGTTAAAGCCTCCATTAAATTCAATGTTTAAATGTTTAAATATGTGTATAAAACAGAAGTGTCGTCAACGTTTGAACTGAACAAAAAATGTTGGGGCGAGATTTGAAGTTTAGTTAACATTTTATGGGGAAAAATTAACATGTAATCTGCTTCAAAATAGAAGAATGCGTGATGTTAATTTTAGCTTTCGACCTTGTTGTAAGACTGAGATTTCCGAATGAATGTTATGAATTAATAACCAAAAATATTCTCTTTGCTGAGATGGTCCAGTAAACAGCAGATATTCAGCCTGCCTGTGGTAAATGGATCTGCTGAAAAAAAATTTCGTACCACACAATCTAATTGTGTAAAAATTTCTACCCAAGATTATTATTATTATTATTTATTACTTTATTTCATATTTAATTCGTGAATTATCTCGATTTTTTTTATTCTTCCCTGTGCCCAGCTCATTTCCTGGGCTGACGCGACTGATGAATGCCATGCACGAGAAATGTTCTGTTCTAATTTTTAACATAGGGGGATATGAACTAGAGTTAAAAACAAAACAGAAATATAACTAAAATCACTGTCCGCATTTGTCCTGCTTTGAAGCCGAGCGCATGTCATTAAATTTATAGTCATGGGTTATTCCTTTCAAGTAAAATGTTATCTAAACTTCAAATCCTGCGGTAACAATTTATGAAAATTTAGTTCAGTTAAAACTTTGACGACACTTCCACTCAGGTTGTCCCATCTGAGGGGAAGCTTCAACTTTCTGTGAGGGACATTCTGTCGATTTTCAGAAACGATACTCGTAAAAAGAGAAATACTGGCCATGTGGGGAAAATATTTTCGTCGCTTTGAGTGGGTCTAGAACAAAGCTCCTTGAAAGCCAGTCAGCTTATATGAAACAAAAAGTTTCATCAATTTAGTCATTTTGCCTTCTGAATTGCTAGAGATAATTTATCAACTTTTTTAGTCATTGTATAAGATGATTTAAACTAGTGTGCAAAGACCCGTTAAAAATGACGGGATTCGATGTGTTCCTTAAATAAATTTTCCAGATGTGGATGACAAACAAATATAGCCATCCTAATAGTTCCCGCGATTAAAATATTCTTGCACTTGTGCACTGGTGAAACTCGTTTCGCCGATTTTGTCATCAAGCATATATAAGAGAGTGACAGAGAGACGGACCAACCAAACTACAACTGTGTATTATTTATTATTACCCAATAATTTTTTGTAAAAATGGCTTATATTTTTTTCTTCATGATAAGTTACATTATCTGGAACGATAGATTCAATTTTCGTTGCTGTTATATGTTTTGGCTTGTAAACAAAAGTAAGCGTATGCAATACTTTTTACAGTATTTTAATTGTAAATAAGATGCCATCAAATAGATATGAATTACATGAACTACTAGATATTGTGATATTACAAGCATATATATATATATATTTATATATATATATGTGTGTGTGTGTGTGTTGGAAACATAAGATGAAAATTATCTAATATTAATATTTACATCATTTACATTTGTTGGAAAAAATAAAATTTAAAAAAATTGCAAATAAATAAGTAATGTTGCAAAGGAACTGCAGAAGCGCACGTCGCATCATAGAACTTGGGAAGCACTGACCAAGGAATCCCACATTTTACAAATGGCAACGTTTTCTATACATTAAGAAATAAACAAAAAAAAGGAGAAAGCAGCCTGCTTATTACATACAGAATAAGCCACTATAACCCGACCTTTGATGTTAGCAATTTGAAATTATATTCCCGATATTTTCGTCATTGGAAAGAAAAGCGTATCAGTGATACGGCACGCAAATAATACTGCTCAGCTATTGTCAAATGTGCATGCTTACGACCTAATTTAATTGTCTCAATATATTTCGGTATAGTCTAATCATTCTTGAAGATATGCGGTTCAATTTCTTTTCCTATCACTGATGTCATGCATAGAAAAAGGTAATAAAGGGCCCGCCTCTGTACTTTTATTTTTATTATTTCAACCCCGGTCGTGACATTTATTACTACTTATGTACATGGCCCATCAAAAATGGCGGGATTTGATAATGTTCGATACAGCAGACAAATCATGTAATTAGGTCGGTAAAACGTCAAAATACTTTGATTACTTGAAAAACTGGCAGTGTGTCATCAACGTATCTGTCTTTGAGTACCCACAATTAAAATATTCTTGTACACGTGCACTTGTACTAACTCGTATCACAGATACGGTCATTTAGCACTTCCATCTTGATTCCAACGTGAAACAAATTGACAGTCCTTTCCTTTCATATATTAACTTTAACATTCCCCCTACGTAAATCCTTAAGAGCGTGACATACGCAGACCAACCAACCATGCAACAACTGTGTATTATTACACAACTGGAGTACACGACCCGTCAAATATGACGGAATTCGATGTTTTCTTCCCCCAAATCTTCCATATATGGATGAAAATGAATAAATCCATCCTGATAGTACCCGCGATTAAAATGTTCTTGTATCATACTTGAGCACCGGGGAAACTCGTATCATGGATACGGTCATTAAGCATCCTTATGAGCGGGACAGAAAGACGGACCAACCAATTTAGTGTGTTCAATGAGATTCCCATTGTAATATCATATGAGAAATTACACGCACAAAACCATATAAATTTATTTATTTATAAATTTAAGGAAACACCTGGCGTTTTATTATAAAGTGTAGATCCATGACTTACTATTGTCGTACGATATCCGAGTTGGCGTTTTCGCAGCCGAGCATGCATAGGAAGATCCGGGGCTATTGGCCAGGCTCGCGCTAAGGGAGCGGTTGACCCCGAAGTGGGTCAGGGAGGTCTCTGGCCCTCTCAACATGGACGAGGACTGCAGCGTTACATCACCGCTCCCACGCGCGCCCGTGCATCACACAAGGGCAGTTCCGGAAATTTGACGATGCTTGAAGAGGGTTTGGAACACCTGAGGTCTTGGTGTACTCGAATGGAAGTCCATCGCACTGAACCCACAATCATTTTCTTTCTTTTCATTGAACGCTGCTGGAATCCTATCAAGAAAAATTTTGTTTTGTGAAGCTTATAGATTCATCCTTCCCTCTATTCATCCTAATCTATTGGTTTTCTTTTTCTTCACCCATGGGTCAAGCTCATCCTCGTACTCCAACCTGTTCGCTTGAAATTTTCTAATGCATGGTCTTTCTTATTGGATGTAATTCAATCACGGAGACTATCCCACACACAGGATTTACAATACTCTCTGAATCCTTCTCTTTCTCTGGATCCCTCTCTACGACTGCATCTAACTCTTTTTCTGGATTCATCTCTCTCGCAGTGTCTTATTCGTTTTCAGGATCCATTCCTCATACTGCATCTAATTTTTTCTCTGGATTCATCTCTCCTGATATATATATATATATATATATATATATATATATATATATATATATATATATATAGTAGTAAGTATATATATATATATATATATATATATACGTATATATATATACTTCTATATATATATATATATATATATATATATATAGATATATATAACTGTTTCTTTGGCTCTGTCCGCAATCGCTGTTTCTAACTTTCCCAGGATTCATCCCTCTTTATCCATCAAACTCTTTCTTTGGATTCATTCCTCTAGCTGTATCTAAATCTTCATGTGATTCCATATTTTCCACTGGATCTAAACCTTTCTGTTTCCATTCCTCTTGCTTTGTTTGACCCTTTCTCTAGATCTATCGCTCCCGCCGTAGTTAATTTTTTCTCTGTACTTTTCCCTTTCCTCTCGGTCCATCTTTCCAACTACATGTCTCCCACTCTCTGGATCCATGAAGTTCCATCTCCTCGTTTGGGCTCATCCATCTCACTGTACTTAACTCTTTGTTTTTTCCTTCCCTGCGGATCCACCTTTCCAGCTGCATGTATCCCACTCTCTGGATCCATGTGGTCCCAAATCCTCGTTTGGGTTGATCCCTCCCGCTGAATTCATAATTGGGTTTGTCTCACGGAACTTTCTTGCTGTCACAGAGGGCACGACTCAAAGGCCGTTGTGGGAGCGAGCGAAGGTGGAGGTGTGGTCAAACATGATGGCGTCTGACAACAAAGGCACGCTTGCTTTCCATCGTCTCTTTTTCTGCGTCAGGACCGTAGCCGGCCTTTAGAAGGAACTTTTGAATTCTGAAAGGAGTACTTCGTTCTTTCTTAGATGGGTTGGCAAAATGCATGTTTTGTCTGTTAGTTTTTCAAGTGGGATTTTGAACTTTGAAGTAGGTGAATTTGAAAACGTCTAAATGTTTGAATTAACCATTAACAATTTAAAATTCAAACGTAGTTCAGATTTTGCAGCTAAGGACTTTACTCTAAAATACTCAAATCTAAAAACACATGGTAATTAAAGAGAAGTGGTTTCAATAAAAACGAGGAAAAGGTTCGGCACAAATAGATAAAATTTTTCGCGCAACCTACGTGTTTCACGTGAGCGTAACTGATGCGAACCTAGGCAAAAGACCGCGCTTGAAATATTTACGTTAATAGGAATAACTTAAGTAGAAACAGTATCGAAAATTCCAGTCATGGCGTGCCCAATAATTGTCCTTGTGTGTTTATCAGGTCACTGTCACCAGTTTTTATTGGAAAAAGTGTTCAGAAGCTCACGAGAGAGCAGCCTTCTATGCTGCCTTTTTTCCGATAATTGAGTCGTTTCCTCGTTTCTGGCGCAGCTTTTATTGCTGGAGATGACCGGCATTTTGGGCCACTAATGATGCCGTGTGAATGAAGGTCCAACTAAGCCACTGAAATAAAAAATAAATAAATAACAAGTCTAATTTTGGTGAAGACGTACAATATCACAGCGCTGGATTTCTAAAGTTTGTCCGCTAAACGATTATAAAAGTCTTCCATAAAAATTCGAACACCTGTTATTATTCTTACCGGCGACATTTGTAATCGTTTTGCTGGCCAACTTTTAAAATCTAGCGCTTTGATATACTGTACCGAAACACATTAAACACATATAACTTTGCACCGAAATGAAACGTGTTATTTTCCTTTTTTTTTGATCAAGTTGTTGAAGTGGATGTGAAAGAAAGTGCCGACGAGCTAAGACATAAGATACATAAGCCTGAATATTTGACATGTATCAGCACAGGGGTATTACGTACGCCTAGCATTTCAGCTTAGGAAGACGTAAAATTATTGAAGTAATTTTGTAAACTAGGAAAAATTCGCAGAGCAGTCATGAATGAAAATTAACATTTATCTATGTTTCAAATTTTTTACCGATGTTCACGTACTGCAATGCAGTCTTCGTAAAACTTGAGGCAAACTTAGTTTCTAAGGGTTTTTACACTGAGCGGCATAAAATTCCAACATCTAAGTTAAAGTTTAGCTTTTGAAATTCTTTTTTGTAGTTTAGAAAATTCAAACGAGTTGGTAAAAATAATGTTAGTTTCCTGTGGGGGATTTCATGTGAAAGTTAAGTGCTAACCTCATATTGTGAATTTCCATTTCGGAACCAAACAGCGAAATTCATTTTCTGACCCCAGTATCGGTAACAGTCTTTTTCAAGTAATTTCAGAGCTTTGCCAGCCTTCAATTTCTGATTACAATTGAATATTTTCTTCGTCTGGAGTTAATGATGGCTTAATCTCATTTTCATGAACAATTTTGCATCTTAACTCATCGACTGCTTGATGACCACCTGGTGGTCACTGAGGGATTTCCATAATACGAGTGACACACCGGTGATTACAAACAAATGTTTACATGCACTTTATGAAAATGAAATGTAGGCGCGTTCCCATAAATCTTTGGTTCATTTTGATGATGAAAATCGCAGTTGTGCTTTACTAGAGTTGAATTTTGAACATCAGTCTGTCCTACTGCAGATAACGTGTTAAATCCTTTTTGTAATGATTCTTGTTCACAAAATTCGAACCGCTGCGGTATTCAGCCTGTGCGTTCGTATTTCAAAGCATCCTTACGATATTTTGTTATTGAATGAAACAATGTTTTCCAAGTATAAGAAGAGTGACTAATTAAACATCATTTATGGATTTCTTTGCATTTTTCTATTGCTTATGACCAGATATTTCCAAACATGAGAAATAACTGATTACAACATCATTTATGAATTCCGCTGCTTTTTCTGTTGCTTGTTAGCAAGAATGCTTGAAAATTCTACGTTAGTTGTTGAAACTGGAGACCATATCGACAAAATTTATGAGGAGTTAGGCTCAGCAAACCATCCTTGTATAACTAACGTTCCAAGCGAATGGCAGAATTTCTTTATTTGCGACCCGTAAAATTCACTTGTGGGTAATTTCCACAACACACGTTTTTGCCTGGCATTTAGGACAACTATTCATGACCTAAGCTCGCATTCTTGAGCTTAGGAATGGAACCCAAAAATTGCAAAGGCCGTACTTGGAATACTTTCCAGTCCTGCGTTATGGAAGAAAGAGGCTGAGTTGTGTGTGGTTCAAGGCAATGAAAATTCGACAACTTCAGTACAATTTACAGAGGTCACAGCGACAGAAAACGAGGCATTTTACCGGCGTAAGAGACGCGTACATATTGTACGGGCGTCCGTCCCGCTCGCGCCATCTTACGAACATTTGAAGAGGCTGTGGAACGGGGAGCAGCTCAAGGCTGAGCTTCGATTGTGCATTGACAGAAAATTTAGAATGCAGCACCACCAATTTTCTCTCACGCAAATGAAAAAATTAATTATGATTATAATGTATTTCAGTGTTCATCTCTGTGTAAATTTGCAGAGGCGTTCTTCACCTAGAATCGTAAGTATATTTATTTTAATTTGACAATCACGATAGAAACTTCGCTAAAAATGTTTAAATAAGTGTTGCAAAACGGTTTTGAACTCCTCCTTCAAATAAGGCAGCATTGTATATGGCTTAAATTCTTCCAACAGGTGCTTTAAAATGTAATTGTTTATCCAGCGCATTCACAGGCATTTGTTTCTAAAGAGAAATGTGAACAGAATTAGCTGGTTCACAATTTCCCTGATGATGCGGTTCCTCATTTAAAATTTCGCAGGATATAACTATGATTCCATCGCCCGTATTCAGCGAATACTAGGAAAAAAATAGTCCAAACATTTAACAGAACAGAACATGAAGCTTTCAAGAGGCCTCAGAAAACTTTATCTCCTCTCTTTTTCATTTCTTCTCCTTTCTTTCACGAAGTGGGAACACTTTTATCGTCTTTTGACTGGGCTATCGCATTTTTTTCCGAGTTTGAAAACTCTTGAAAAGATTTTTGCAGGCGCCGAGCCCTGGGAACGTTGCACAATCGCAATCACGTTTAATTGCAGTGGCTGGCGGTGCCGCTGAGCTCATAAGCCTTGCGTAAGAGATGGACAAAAGGTTCCTCATGTTTGACGTGCTTTCCCTTGCAATTCAAGTGCCCTCAAAAATAAACTTCATTTTTTCCCCTCTTCGTTTCGAATGGCACTCGGATGTGGAGTCTGTGACCCGTGAAATTGGAGTTCATTAACGATCTCGAGTCTTTCAAACTTTAACTCATCATCACTCTTATTTCGAGTTTTCAGTGGTTATCATGAGTTTTTGACAGCTATTTTAGTGCTTGTAATATGAAACTTGTATATGTAACCTGTAGTACAATTTCTCAGCTTAATTTTTTAAGAGACATTATTACGTGTCACGAAATTTAGGTCAAAAGCAATCTTGAACGCCCCAACTCAGAACCTGACCTCAGCCAAGTATTAGGTATGAAGTATGAAGAATATGAAGTCTTCACAGCCTGCAAGACGTGCGTTTGCGTTGAAAACCAGTGGAACTTCTGCACAAGAGATCATTGATTGAATTAGCCAAATCAAAGTTGTTGTGACTTGTGAGAAATATTGTAGAAATAACAGTCAACGTTTTAACAATATGAAAGACTGATCATTGTTTTCAGGGACAATGGATTTCTATTCTCTAGATTGGAAATGAATTGTGTTTATTTCAAACCTGAATGTCAAACAGGATGAACCAAATGAATATTTCCCCCAGTGACTCCCGTATTCACGTAGCAACATGCTCATTTGTTAATGAAAACTAATCTCTTACAACACGAGGTAAACTTAGCTTAAAGAAATTTTGAAGACTGGCGAATAAGAAAATAAAAAACACAAAAAAGTATCAATTAAACGGAAAGCACTGCAACATAATCAACTGAAACGTATTTTAACAAAAATTATCGTAAATCATAGCAAAAATAATTTCTCACAAATTTCAGAAATATTCCAGTTTGTTAACCTGGAGATTCGATAAATTATAATACTTTACAATTTTCCTTTATCATCAGCGTTGCTCATTGTTGTATAAAGCGTTCGGAATCCTTCTCTCGAGCTCATTTTTATGGCATTCATAAAATTTGTTTCCGCACTTGAATATATTAAACTGAACATGACACTGTAGAAATGCGCATTTAATTCGTGAAACCTCACCACAGTATCTACTTTTTATTAATAGGGCTATATATTTGTGTCGAAAGGAGTTCATGGAGATCGTCCATGAATGAGGGAAATGAATGAATGAATGGGCGCTGAGGGAGAGAAAAAATTTATTCCCGAAACAGTTGATATATGAAATGTATTACTACATATCGAATTTTACGCGTTCTTAGTACAAAAGTCCTTAATAATTATTGAAAGACGAAAAATAAGAAGTAGGTAACAACCATATCAGGGGTTAGTTATGTTACGAGGAGAAATAATAAAGATATATTTTCTTTAATACTTTGCTCTAAGCCAAAAGACTGAAACTAATAAATGCATTAATATTACAGGAGAATCCCGAAAAATATCTCAAGCCCTTGAATGACGCTCACAGAGAACATAGCGGAACTGCAAATTCATGAACTTATTCCGAAATTAAAAGAATCAGGTTTTTGATAAACGCTTATGGTCAAAGCTACTCGTACCATTGCTCACAAACTTTTATGTGGAACTTCTTTGGTCAAATTAAATAATCTTACCTAATAATACTCTTGGTGTGTTTATTTATTGGTTTGACGTCCGCTTCTTCCGTCTCTCTGTTACGCTCATATATGGATGCTTAATGACCGTATCTGTGATACGAGTTTCATTAGTGCACAAGTACAAAAATGTGTTTATCGCGGGAACTATTAGGATGGATTTATTTGTTTGTCATCCACATGTGGAAGATTTATTTAACTGTATATAGAAGCTTGTCATTTTTGACGGCCGTGTACACTACTGTAGTTAGTAATATTTTACTCCAGTTTAATATACGACATTGTTAGTAAAATGATAAACAAAAATTAGGGTTCAAGTTATTCTTGGTTCTGGAACGAAAATTAACATACACCCTTTTTGACATTTCGCTCAAAGAATTGTTTTCAACATAATACAGTTAAGTGAATTAAATTTGTGATCAGTCTTTTTAAAATTTATCAATTTTTCTCAAGCTTCTCAATGCACTCAACACAAATGAAGTTCGTCACGAAGTTAACTCTTCTTCCTAGGCTGTCACCAACTGCGATTTGGACTACATAAGTTCATGCTAAAATGAAGCCATTCCTTCAAGAAAAATACAGGAAGAAGAAGAGTAAATTTCCAAAAAGGTAATACAAAAGTTGATTCAATTCATTGGGTTCTAAAAATTGTCTTTACACAAAGAGCCTCAAATCTATGGGGTGGAAAAAACGCAATGAATTCTGTACATAAGAAGTAATTCATGACGTACACAACTTAAATTACGCGCAGTTCCTCAGTCAACATTCAACCAGCTCGCATTTATTCGAAGGTGTCCGTTACAGGATCACAAAGTACATTAGATGTGAGTACATAAAATTGCTCATGCCTTGCTATGGAATAAACTTATCCAGAGTATCAAAATCCCTCAAACAAAGAAAGAATCTATACTATAATAAGAGCCGCGTCCGTCCGTCTCTCTGTCTGTCCGAAGCCCGCCAGCAGCTGTATGATGAGCGTATCTGTGATACAGCTTCATCAAGTCCACAATTTCCAGTGTAATAATCCATCAGATTCGAGTGGGAATGAATAACACGTGAATTCTTAGGAAGTAGGAACGTTTGTCATGTTATTATTATTATATAATAAAGTTTTAGCCTCCCTTAACCACGACAAAGATGTTCCAAGAGAGGAAAGAGGAAGGCACCATTTAGTATGGAGTTGAGGGAACGCGGAATCTATGCACAAGGTGCACAGAAACAGTAAGCTAGGAAAGAAGTTCATGAAGCAAGAAAAAAAGTTGAAGAAGAAGGTAGTAGGTGCTGAAAAACAGGACAGCAGTGAACCGAAAAAAGATGGTCCGTAACAAAACAAAAACCTATTTTATTACAACAAAAAGGAACCCTACCTAACCTTTAGCTCGGGCCCTCACATGGTTCCCATGGGAGCGCTAATTCCCATAGATACAATAGTTGTATCCCCCTGAGGGGGAACGTTTGTCATGTGATTTGTTGATCATTATTATACATTTTTTTGATAGTCAGTGTGCACTCGGCCTCATCTACTCTCGAGAGATTGAATTTTTTATTTCTTACGGCATTTCTTTCATTTCGCCTTCTTTCTTATTCCATATAAAGGGGGGTGGACTTGTTTTGAACAAAAATAGCACGTCATTTTACTTAACAACAAGTATTGTATAGGCCTACTGCTGTAAATACTTAAAAATTAGTTACAAATATATTTCGCTCATTGCCCAAAATTTCAATACATTTTAATACACTACATTTTTGCAGTGTGCATGTACAATGTGATTGCTTGTATGCATTTAACTTACAAAGTTGATCCCTGATATCGCAAGCTACGAAGTTCATATTTCACTGTAAGTGTGCACTGGTAAGAGTGTTTTCAACAAGGCATCGTCACTGGTATTATGATTTTTTTCAACTTTTACTTACACGCATTTTCAAACCTAAATTAACCCAACAAATGGAATCCATTTTTCTATGCTTTTCTCCAAATCATTTGTTTCTACTGTTAACATGGGTATTACGATATCCATGTGTGCATAAAAACTAAGGATCTTTATGTTAAGACATTTTAAAACCAGAGATGGTTTGTTTTGTACCACCTATATTGGAAATAAACTGTTTTCTTTATTCAGGGCAATTTGGACATTATCAGCTTACATTGATGTTTTTGTGTTTGTGGCGTGGTAGGGCAATCACTGATGAAAATAGAAAATATGAGTGGGCTAAGGATTGAACCTTGGGGAACACCTAAGTTATTTGGTATGAATGGTGACATTTTGCTATTGAAGTACATTACATGAAAGCGGTCCAGGCGGTAACTTTTAAAACACTGTGTGTCTATTCTGAAGTTCGATATTTTTTTCAGGAGATTTTTAAGGTCAACACTGGCGAACACTTTGGAGAGATCAAGCAGTAGTAAGAGAGTTGAACTTTTTTAGTCTAATCATTGTATATTTTTTTCCTGTGATGTTAGGCAATCTTGAGGACTGGTGCTGCTCCTGTGTGGGTATTGATTGCAATGAAGTAGATGTGATTCATCCATATGATACGAAAGCATATTGGTTATTAACATTTTCTAGTATTTAGGACATAATAGGTAGGAGACGGATTGGTCTGTAATTTGATGCGTTATTGATATCACCAGATTTGTGCAATGGCTTAATATTGGGTAGTGTCCACTGACCAGGAAATTTGTTTGGGGCTGTAGTTGTATTTATTATATAATTAATCAAACAAATCAGGATTGCTGTAACAGGGAATGTATTGAAGGCTAATGTCATCATGTCCAACTGCTTTAGTGTTTTTAGTGAGTATGAAATTATCCATATTTCATTAAATCGCCTTTGTCTCCATTTGTCTCTCGTATTATAGGATAAAACAATGTTTGAGTTTGCATCTGTTGCTGTGTTTCAAACGAGCTTAGACCCTTCATTGAAAGCTTCCTTACCAACTTTAGAACATAAAGTATTGAAATCATTTGCTGTTTTTGAAGGGTTGTCAAAATTACTTTTGCAGTCTGAGTTTTATACTGAGTATCTTCTCAAATGGATTCTCCCGTTCTTTCGAATTTCGTTTTGCCACCAACAGTTCTATAGGAAATTGTCTCGTTTTACTTTACTAACTTTTCTTAGTACAGTCTCTTCTCATGATATTTATATAGATTTTGAAGAGTACTGTCTCAATCGCGCTGGTAATTTTTTTAAGCTTTGTTCAGTTATTTTTCTCTCCTGTTGTTTATTTACCACGTCTTAGCTTGACTTTCTTCAAGGTGAAGGAAGCACATTCATCTAGGGCTGATACGAAATTTTCATTAAAAAGTGAAACTCGTAAGTTGACATCATCGGTGTTTTCCGTGATCTGAAATTAGCTCCATCTGTCTGATAGTTTTTCCGACATTTCCAGGAAGTAGTAATTTTCATGAGATAGGTTACAAAATCTTTATTTCTCTTTTTCAATAATAATTAGACATTCTCCCGAACGGTGATCAGATAAAAAGGGTGAAATCTTTGTACTGAATACCACTGGGGAATTGTTTGTTATTGCTAGATCTAGAAGAGTTTTGGAAGTGAAAGTAATGAGCATTGGTTCTTGAACCATTTGTGACAAATTTAGTCTGTACATTATTTTATTTAGCTGGTTGCTTTTATTTTTCAGATCTGCAGTAAAATCCCCACAAACGTAAGAAAGATTTTTGGGCTGATGAGATCGATTTAAGCGTATTTTTTATAAACTCTTATGCATAGAGCTGCTGATGGGTGTCTGTAAAGACTGCCGATAATTAAACATTTGAGTTTGTTTGCTTGAACATGGAACCAAACCAGCTCTGTGTTTTCACATTTTTATTTGATTGAAAATAGGCATGTTGAGAATACGTCCTAAATGAAAATGTATGAACCGCAACCTTTTTTATTCTTGACTCTATAACAACGATACAATGAGTTCCCGGTGATATCAAGTTTTATTTTCATCAGGGATTAAATGATAAGAGTCACTAACGCCTTAAAAACGCTCCTTTTACCATGGTTAATTACCTTACTCAACCCTTTCCAATTATTACTAAATGACACTCAGAGAAGTGCCTTTTGCACCATAAGCGTCCAGCAAAAAATAAAAACCCCGTAGTTAAAATAGTCAGTTAGTTGTCCTTCATCCGAAAAAATAACAGAATAAACACAAGAGTTGAAGGAAATTATAAAGTAGTGGTTACTTTTTTACCAGATTTGTGCTTTCTGTTTTTTCATCGTATAAAAAGTATGCTAGACGAAAAATCCAGATTATTAGCCATTCAATCCCTTGTGTTATCGCGCATTGACTACTGCAGCCTAGTATGGGGAGACTTACCTCAATACCTTAAAAGGGACTTACAAAAATGCATGAATTTTGCAGCCAAGGTGGTATGCAACGGTAATTTCAAAAGAAGTGATCACGTAACCCCTCTCCTCAATAAACTCGGCTGGATCTCTATCCAAGAAAGGCTCCTCATGCAGAAGGCCCAATACGTATTCTCCTCGTTATATCTTCCTCAGAGCAATGCTGAGATAGTGCGTTTCCATCCACCCACTGTAACCAATCAAAAACCGAACAGAAACAATAATGTCTTAGTCAACTATCGTCCATCTCACTTAGGGCAGAAGGCTCTGTCCATATCAGGCGCCTTACTGTGGAACAAACTTCCCCTGAGTATTAAAGTCCCTCAAAGACCGAGAGAATTTAAAGCCAAAATAACTCGTCATCTTGTGTCTCAATAATAATCCTTAATTACAGAACATACTGAATGAGTACTGACGAATCTCATTTCCCTGGTATCTCCCTTGCTGAACAATCTCCCTCGCTCATTGTTTTATAATTCAAGACATCACACAACAGTTTTGAAGTATGCGTAGGTATTATGATTTGACCGCCTATACGTTGTCATTTGCAAACATGCTTACTTGTATATGTGTGTACGTATATAGGTGTATGTGCGCATATGGGTGTGTATATGTGCACGTACAACTGTGTGCACTAGAGTAGATCAACCAGTCGAAGGTGCATTTTATGTCATTCCTCTCCGTTTCTGTGCAAGCATCAAACTAGACCGACATGGTACCTATGTGTGTGTGTGTTGATCAATTGCAGACATTCTGCACCATATTAAAAAAAATAATGTGTCTTTTTCTAATATGAAATTGTAAAGCATCCATGTAAAAAAAAATAAATTCGTTGTGTGATCATCCATTTATACTGCAGTAATATACTTATTCGGCTTATAGTTATATGCTTATAATAATGTGATACCTATGTTTGTTTATCAACTGCCGACAATTTGCGCCATATTTCAAAGATAATGTGATTTTTTTTCTAATATGAAACCTTTATAGGACATTAATGTTTTCTTTCTTATTCACGTCCCACAATCGTTTTCATGTTTCCGACTTAAGTGGACTGTTTTGTGCCACTATTTTTAGTACGAAATATTATAAAATTCATGCTATAATAAAAGATATTTTCTCCGTTTTCCTCGATTGGAATTCTGGTTTATACGAACTAGTTTACGCTGATATTTGCGCACATGCTTACTTGTGTATATGTGTACGTGTCCACGCTATGCGTATGACACTCTGTAGAATGCGTATGTATTGCCTCGATGCATAGAAATGCATTTGTGTTTGCTTACGAGTTTGGTGTAAGTATGTGCGTGGGTATATGTGTGCATGTGTATGTGTATATATTTACATGTATACGTGCACATATGTGTATACTAGACTGACAACTAGCATTTTACCAGAGATAATGGTCTTTTTTCTGTGCACACTCAACTTGTAACATTACCTAACTCGTCATCTCTTTAGTATTGTAAAGCATTCATGTAAAAACTATACTTTTGTTGTACGATCATCCATTTATATTTATATAAAATGCTTGTTAACTAATGACCGTTATGTTAAAATTGTTGAATCAGTAATACAAAACTTATAATCTTCTTGGTCCTCATGCTTATATGTATATATGTATTTGTGTGTGTGTGTATGTGTGTGTGTGTATGGATATGCACACACATGCACACGTATATTTACATATGTGTGCATATGGATATATATTTATATTTTTTTTTTCATGCTTCCTTAAAACGACACTTGTGAACATTGACCGAAACAAGCGATTTCATATATTATTTCCTGGCGTCAAGAATTGCGAAGTTTTATGTCATGTACATGTAAACTGTCAAAAGTGTTTTCACCTCACAATGAAAATGCATCGTCCATGAAATTGTGTTATCTCTTATAATTATCATTACATGTATTATCAAATGTAGATTAAGCTAGATTAGGAGTTCATTGCCCTCAATCATTTCTTTTCGACTAGTGACACGAGTTTTTCAATACTCGTGTGTGTGTATCATCTAAGTATATTAATTTTAAGATATTTAAAAACCAATGATTGTAATATTGTACAATCTCTATTGGAAATAAACTGTTTTTCTTTTTTTCTTTCTTTTTTCTTTCAAATCACTGTGGGGTCTATTCTGAGGTTCGATATTTTTTGCAGTTTTTTATGCTCAACAATTTCGAACGCTTTATTTGGTCTATGTCATTGTATATTATTTCTGTTATGATAGGCAAAGCCTTGCTACTTAACAAATGTATATTTACACGACAGAATGATCAGTGTACATAACGCAAGAATATAAATGTTTGTTCCGAAAACATCACTTTAGTATGATTTGAGCATTTCCCATAACGTCTGAATTAGCCGTACGAAAGAGTAAAAAAGAATTAAATATGCGTGTGAATTTTGGGTGCTGCGTATTCTTATGTACTATCGAAAATTTTCCTTGAAGGGCTTAACAACATATATCGTTTTTTATGCAATAGTCCATCGATGTATCGGATAAAAATTGGAAACTGGTATGCTAAGAAACTAGTCGGTGATGTATTCAAATAATTCATAACTGAATAAATATAACGTTTATCTTTAATGAATTTCATGTTTGTAAAATAGTTTTGCACTTCTGCTGCCTTTAACTCCAATACCTCCCCTTTGGATTCCAATAATGTAAGGTCTTTCAATACCAATTTTTTCATTGTAAGACTGAATCCTGCGGCTATAATAAGATTTTAATAAATTAAGAATAATTTTGCATTCTGAAATAATTTTTCTATCCCACACTTCCGTAATTATTCTTTTACGTGATATTGTTTACCATGATAGCCGTGACGTCATAGTCATGTTCCTGTGACTGCGCACATTGCGTCTTTAGATGTATCTTACGTTGTGTCATTCTTTATAGCCTCGTATGTTTTTATTTATGTTCTTATAACTATTGTAGAGCTTTTCATTCGCGCATGCTGTAATTATTTGAAAAGTAAAATGTTGAATTTTATGCGCGTTCATTTCTGAGTTCGCCAGGAAATCAGCTGATTCATGCCAGTTCGTAGTCAGATCTGCAGAAGAACAAAGACATTAGTTTTTTGAGTGCGATTTGTATTTTTTAAAGCTTACATCGTGAAATATATTCACCGTCTTGATAGAGTTGTGCGAAGTAAATCAAACAGAAGGTAGCGTTGTTTACATGGTTACTTGAAAAATGTTTTTACGAGCCCGGTTCACTCATCCCGTATTATATTTTAAAATCATGTGCTCGTCATGATGGTGTTGAGCTTGTTACGGTGGTGACATATTCTGTTTAAGGTTTCTTCTAAGCAATGTACCACATAAAGGAGTATAGGTTGTCATTGTAACAGTTTTTAGGAGTTTTTAAAATATTACTTCATGTTACATTTGAAATTATGTTTGAAAGCTGGGGTAGAGAATAGGGCTGGTCTTACAGAAAAGAAGGCAAATTTAGATGGGCTCTACATCATCTATCTATAGGCAGTTTATTTATTTGTACATAACCTTAAAATTGTCTTCAATATTTAAGGCAGAAAAAAGGGTAAATCTGAAGGAGATGACAGTTGTCGATTTTGTAAATTTTGATGCCTTAGATTGATATAAACAAGTTTTCTTCTATGCACTTTTTGGTAAATCTGAAGGAGATGACAGTTGTCGATTTTGCAAATTGTAATGGCTAAAAATGGTTAATGACACCAAAATAAACAAGTTTTCTTCTATGCACTTTTCGTCTCAAGTGAGTATTTTATTAGTTATAGCGGTAAATGACTTACCGCAACTCCAGTCTTTGAAGCGGAAAGAAATTCTTTGATCGAGTGGTATGGCAATACTGCAATGGCGTCTCGCTTCCAGCGCTCTGTCTTGAAAGACGAAACCAAACCTACCGCTATACCTCGTTAAATACTCATTTGACGAAAAAAGTGTATAGAAGAAAAGTTTTTTATTTCGATGTTATTACCATGTTTCAAGCAACAAAAATTCGAAAATCGATGAGTAGCTGTTTATTCGAGCGCATTCGTCATCAATGACAAAACTAAACTTACCGCTATAAATCGTAAAATACTCATTTGAGACGAAAAGTGCATAGAAGAAAACTTGTTTATTTCGATTCAATTAATTAGGTTCAGGCACCAAAAAGTGGAAAATCGACAACTGTCATCTCCTTCAGATTTACCCACTTTTTGTCTCAAATGAGTATTTTATGAGTTATAGCGGTAAATGACTTACCGCAACTCCAGTCTTTGAAGCGGAAAGAAATTCTTTGATCGAGTTGTATGGCAATACTGCAATGGCGTCTTGCTTCCAGCGCTCTGTCTTGAAAGACGAAACCAAACCTACCGCTATACCTCATTAAATACTCATTTGACGAAAAAAGTGTATAGAATAAAAGTTGTTTATTTCGATTTTATTACCATGTTTCAAGCAACAAAAATTCAAAAACCGATGAGTAGCTGTTTATTCGAGCGCATTTGTCATCAATGACGAAACTAAACTTACCGCTATAAATCATAAAATACTCATTTGAGACGAAAAAAGAATAGAAGAAAACTTGTTTATTTTGATTCAATTAATTAGGTTTAGGCACCAAAAAGTGGAAAATCGACAACTGTCCTCTCCTTCAGATTTACCAAAAAAAGTTTTAATATGCGCAATATCTGTTCAGAAATGGATTTTATGGCCCAAATTGTGGTCAATGTGAAGTTTCATGCAATCACGGAAATTGATAATAATATTCCAAACAATCACTAAAGGAACCCATTTAAGAACGTTTTTCAAGAACGACATTCTGCTCGCTGATGCGTTATTTTCGAATTATTGAACTTTGAACTTGGCCTTCCCGCGCCAAAGGAAGCGAGCGTAATTTAATTAAAAACGGAAGCTAACCCCCTATTACAAACGTAAAGAGGTTGGGTCGTGAGGGGTAGCCACAGTTCTTTTAGTGAAAAGTATATATAAAGCTTCTAAACCACCCATTAGGGTGACGACCGCAATCTTGTTTACATCGGGTCTAACATGGCGACCACCATGGGCGCCGCCATTTTGGACCCGATGTCAACAAGATTGCGGTCGTCACCCTAATGGGTGGGTTAGAAGCTTTATTTATAATTTTCACTAGAAGAACTGTGCCTCCCCCTCACGACCCAACCTCTTTACGTTTGTAATAGCTTCCGTTATTAATAAAAATTACGTTTCACGTGCTCGCTTCCTTTGGCGCCAAGGCCAACTTCAAAGTTCAATTATTCGAAAATAACGCATCAGCGAGCAGAATGTCATTCGTGTAAAACGTTCTTAAATGGGTTCCTTTAGTGATTCCTGGGATCGGCATTATTATTTTCCGTGATTGCATGAAACTTCACATTGACCCAAATTGTTGCTGAAGTATTTCATGTACAAGACTAGGGTTAAGGTGAACAATACTAGGTTTATAATCTAAAAAGAAAAGATTCAGATTTACCCACTTGGTAAATCTGAAGGATATGTCAGTTATCGATTTCGTAAATTTCAATGCCTAAACATAGTTAATTTAATCGAAATAAACAAGTTTTCTTCTATGCACTTTCCGTCTCAAATGAGTATTTTATTAGTCATAGCGGTAAATGACTTGCAGCAACTCCAGTGTTTGAAGCGGTAAGTAATCAAAGAGCACGTCGGACAGCAACACTGAAATGCGCACTCGCTTCCAGCGCGATCGTCATCAAAGACGAAACCAAACCTACCGCTATACCTCATTTAATACTCATTTGACGAAAAAAGTGTATAGAAGAAAAGTCGTTTATTTCAATGTTATTACCATGATTCAAGCAACAAGAATTCAAAAATCGATGAGTAGCTGTTTATTCGAGCGCATTCGTCATCAATGACGAAACTAAACTTACCGCTATAAATCGTAAAATACTCATTTGAGACGAAAAGTGCATAGAAGAAAACTTGTTTATTTTGATTCAATTAATTAGGTTCAGGCACCAAAAAGTGGAAAATCGATAACTGACATATCCTTCAGATTTACGGAATAATTTGTTCAAGTTCCTGAAAGGCAAGTATAAGGTAATGGGGTCAATGTTCTGCGTGATGCAATCAAAGGAAATGTGAGTTTTATTCCAAAGAATCACTAAAAGAATCCATTTAAGAACATTTTACACGAATGAAATTCTGCTCTCTGATGCGTTATTTTAGAATTATTCGACTTTGAAATGGGCTTCCTCGTGCCAAAGGAAGCGAGTGCGCCATCCAGAATTTCATTAATAACGGAAGTTAGCCCCCTCTTACGAACGTAAAGAGGTTGGGTCGTGAGGGGTAGCCACAGTTCTTCTAGTGAAAATTATAAATAAAGGTTGAATGCAACCCATAAAGGGCACAATCATGTTTACATCTGCTCCATGTTAGCGGTGGCCGTACCAAGTGGCGCCATCTGTGAGCTGACTGTAAAGGTAACGGTATTACATGGCGCCATCTATGAGCTGCCTGTAAAGGTGACGACTAAAAAAAACGTCAAAAGCACCAAATATGAGAAATCGTATGTTAACTTTTTTTGTGCTATTAACTGATAATATTTGGTAAATCTGAAGGAGATGACAGTTGTCGATTTTCCACTTTTTGGTGCCTGAACCTAATTAATGGAATCAAAATAAACAAGTTTTCTTCTATTCTTTTTTCGTCTCATATGAGTATTTTACGATTTATAGCGGTAAGTTTAGTTTCGTCATTGATGACGAATGCGCTCGAATAAACAGCTACTCATCGATTTTCGAATTTTTGTTGCTTGAAACATGGTAATAACATCGAAATAAAAAACTTTTGTTCTATACACTTTTTTCGTCAAATGAGTATTTAATGAGGTATAGCGGTAGGTTTGGTTTCGTCTTTCAAGACAGAGCGCTGGAAGCGAGACGCCATTGTAGTATTGCCATACAACTCGATCAAAGAATTTCTTTCCGCTTCAAAGACTGGAGTTGCGGTAAGTCATTTACCGCTATAACTAATAAAATACTCATTTGAGACAAAAAGTGCATAGAAGAAAACTTGTTTATTTCGATCTAATTAACTATGCTAAGGCATCGAAATTTACAAAATCGACAACTGTCATCTCCTTCAGATTTACCCAATATTTCTTATTATTTTATTAACAATTTCTATCATTCTTTTATTTCTACGAAGTTCTGGCGAAAACTTCAACACTTTGTGATCCAAACTTTGATTTTCCTGACCCACCTGTTTGTACTTTGTGTTCCACATTTTGCGCGGGAAAGCAATTTTACGTATAACTTCAAAGCTCAATAATTCAAAAATAACGCATCAGAGAGCAGAATGTCATTCGTGTAAAACATTATTAAATGGGTTCCTTTAGTGATTCTTGGGAATAAAATTTTCATTTCCTTGGATTGCATCACGCTGGACATTGACCAGTAATGGTATCTAAATTCATGGTTTAATAGTTGATGGAAGCAAAGTGAATAATATGATGCTAATTATGCAAGAAGTTGATTATTGGAAGGAAGTTGGTGTAATAAATGAGAAGAAAATGGATAAAAAACTAGTAAAATTTTAGATTTAGAATTTAAGTTCATGAAAATTTTCAAACTTTATAAGAGATTGCTTGGTATTGATAAAAATTAGAAAGGCAGAGCTGCTGGTCTTGATATAATTCCATATTAGTTCTAAAATTATTATGGTGCATTAGCACATAGAAATGTTTAAAGAGATATTGGCAAGTGAGAGTCACAGATGTTTGGAACTTATGTAAGGTTGTGCTGATATGTGAAAATGGGCATAAACTTTTACGTTGAAAAATTGTAGACCCATGACTTTGGTTGACAGATTTTATGGTCAATATTGATTATAGGTGCCTCACAGAAATTGATAATTCCATTCCAAACAATCACTAAAGGAATACATTTAAAAGCGTTCTACAAGAATGTCATTCGGTGTCTCTGATGCATTATTTTTGAATTATTCAACTTTGAAGTTGGCTTTTGTGTGCCAAAGGAAGCAAGCGCAATGGAAGCTAACCCCCTATTACAAACGTAAACAGGTTGGGTTGTGAGGGGGAGCCGCAGTTCTTTTTGTGAAAATTATAAATAAAGGTTATTTAAAAAGCGATTTGCAAGAATGTCATTCTGCTTGCTGATGCGTTATTTTACAATTATTCAACTGTAATACTGTTCACGTTGTACAGAGAAACATCAGTTGAAAGATGGCTACCATTGTAGAGAGATGGCGGCCACCCGGTACAGTGTAAACACAATTGCGGACATCACCCTAGTGGGTGGGTGAGAACCTTTATTTATAATTTTTACTAGAACTGTGGCTCCCCCTCACGACCTAACCTGTTCACGTTTGTAATAGGGGGTTAGCTTCCGTTATTAATATTCCGCTTGGCATCTGCTTTCTTTGGCGTGTAATAGCCAACTTCAAAAGTTAAATAATTTGAAAATGACGCATCAGCGAGCAGAATGATGTTCGTGTAAAACGCTATTAAATGTGTTCTTCTAGCAATTGTTTGGAATGGAATTATTAATTTCCATGAGGCACCTAAAATCAATAATGACCGATTTTATATTGTAGTGAAAAAGCTAAGGGTTATAGGTAGAGAACAGAATGAGGTAAATTTTGAGAAGAGACTAATCGTTTTTTGAATTTTGGTTAATGTTAAGGACAGCATCCCCCATTGGTATCCAGGATTTTGAGACCATTTGAGTAACAGAAATTTTTGCTGCAACATGAAGTGTAGGTCAGATATATCCTGTGAAAAAATGAGACTCATACGTTCACTCGTTTGCCTGCTACATGGGTTTAAAGAATGGAGGGGAGGAGAGGGGGAAGTGGTATTTTATCTTGTTACACCTCCTTGTTGGCACTTTCTTCACGGCGTGACGTTGCTATGTCATCTGTAGAGATGACCTTGGACTTTGAGGTTTCAAAATCCTTCTTTTCCAACAGTTTTTAAGCTACAGTGATGGATTTTAGTACCATTGGATGCCAAAAGACTAGGGCTTTTATAGAAACTCAAAAAATTTTGAAAATTAATTTTTATTCAAAAGTTATGATGTCATAAATCCAAATTTTTTCAAAAAACAGGTTAGCTTAAATTTTTTCATTTATTATTTAAAACTGGAAATTTGTGGAAAAGCATTTGAGGTTCTGTAAAAGCCCTTGTCTTTCCGCATCCAGTGATACCAAAATCATCACTGTAGCGCAAAAACTGTCGGAGAAAAAGCCTTTTGTTCTCCCCTCCCCAAAATTTTGTTTTCTATGATTTTGTATTTTCTATTAAAAAAATTGTATATTTTCATGGAAGATAAACAATTACAAATTGCATTTCCTATCAGTATACAAAATTTCATTGCTCTAGGTTAAATAATAAGAAAAAAATCCGTATGTGGGATGCTCTCCTTAAGGAAATGAAGAAATGTGAAGGAGAGGACCATAATTGATTTTCCACATTTTGGGGCCTAAACGTAGTTAATTAGATCTAAATAAACAATTTTTATTCCATGCACTTTCTGGGTGAATGACTATATACTGAGTTATAGCAGTAAATTGCTTACCGCAACTCTAGTATTCTAAGCGGAAAGAAATTCGAGCCCATCAGACGGGAGGACTACGATGGACTCTCCCTTCCAACGCACTCGAATGATCAAGCGCATTGCGCCATCTAAGACAAAAATTAACATACCGCTATGACTCATTATTTTTGGGTAATAAACTTTATTGTGTTATTAACTAAAAGATCCTAGAAGTGGGTTCAGGCTCTGCAGGGTGGGCTAATAATAAATTACCAAGTACCCAACCGTACTCATAACAGCTCAATTGCACAAAAAATGAAACCTACCGCTCTAACTCATAAAATACTTATTTACCACAAAAAGTGTATAGAAGAAAAGTACTTTATTTTGATGTTATTACCATGATTCAAGCAACCAAAATTTGAAAATTGATTAGTAGCTGTTCATTCCAGCGCATTCGTCTTCAAAGACGAAACAAAACCTACCCCTATAACTCATTAAATACTCATTTCCCATGGAAAGTGCATAGAAAAATTGTTTATTTCGATCTAATTAACTATGTTTAGGCAGCAAAATCGGGAAATGAATGGTGGTCCTCTCCTTCACAAATACCAGAAGATGCAACTAATTGATTTTTGAAATTTTGTTACCTGTATCATGGTAATTAAATCAAAATAAGCAACTTTTCTTCCATGCATTTTTTTGGGCAAATGAGTATTTAATGAATAATAGTGGTATAAACGAGTTATAGCGATATAGGTTAATTTTCGTCTTTGATGGCTGGAATGCGCTCGATCATTCAAGCGCATCAGATGGGAGAGTCAATTGTAGTCTTCCCCTCCGAACAATTTCTTTCCGCTTCAAACACTAGAGTTGCGGTAAGTAATTTACCGCCATAACTCGTTAAATACTCATTTGCCACGGAAAGTGCATAGAAGAAAAATTGATTATTTAGATCAACTTAACTATGTGTAAGCACTGAAAAGTGGAAATCTATTATTATCCTCCTCTTCACATTCACCCTCCCTTCAGACGTGCTCAAACGATCTAGCGCATTCCAGCCATCAAAGATGAAAATTAACAAATTGCTATAACTCGTTGAATGCTCATTTGCCCCAAAAAGTGCATGGAAGAAAAGTTGCTTATTTTGATGTAATTGCCATGATGCAGAGAACAAAATTTTGAAAATTGATTAGTTGCATTTCCTTGCCATTTACCCGAATTTTTGTTGCGTATATCATGGTAACTAGATCGTAACAACTTTTCTTCTATACACTTTCCGTGGGCAATGAGTATTTCACAAGTTATAGCGGTAGATTACTTAGTGCAATTCTAGTCCCTCAAGCAGGAAAAATAGTTTTGAGAGAAGATTCTGATAGAATCTCTGTTTTGATGCGCTCAAATTATTGTTACGTTAAGTTATGTTAAGTAACGTTAGGTTAGTTTACTTTAGGTTGCCTTAATTTGCTTTAGGTTACGTTAGGTAAGATTGGATAAGGTTAGATTAGTTTTGTTACGTTACGTCACTGCTATAACTTGTTTAATCCTCATTTCCCCCCAAAAGTGCATAGAATATAAGTTGCTTATTCCAATGTAATTACCATAATTCAAGTATCAAAATTTTGCAAACCGATTAGTACCTTCTCCTTAACATGTACCCAGAATGGTTCTATGGAAAAGATGCAGTAAAATGCATGTTGTAAATTTAACGAATCAGAAAGAGTAAAAGATGTACATTGCTTTTTAGGATATTGAAAAGGAAGGTGATATAGTTAACCAAATACACTCATACCTCACCTCACAAAAGACTCCACTAACAAATGATCAGTTACAAAACACCTTTGCATCAAATTTCTGTCTCTTGATAGCAATGAAATTTTAGTTACAAAATGCAAAAAATCAAATAATGCTTGTTTGGCTTCACAGCTGCTCAAATGCCCTGAAACGTAAATGCACTTGTAGCATTCTGTATTTAGAATTGAAATTGGTGCAAGAGTTGCTCTCCCATTTGCTATCTCCCAACATCCTGGTGGCCTCCCATTGGCTAGGAGGAAGCTATATGTCCATAATACCCATGATGCTTTTAGTGTGCCTTTCACCCTTGTTCGTCACAAAGTTCTAGCACTCGCCAACATGCGCCACACACTCATCCTTTCGTATATTGGACATTGTTGCCCAACCCCAATAGTAAATGATTGGCATGTCTTTATCATTTTAATGGTATTATTAATAATTTTCCTTCACTTTTAACATATTTCATACAAAATGGGTATACTTTTTATAATTTTTAAAGGATTTAGGAGGTAATGTTGGTGGCCTTAAAATAAATCAAGACATTTTCCATGTAAAATGCTACAGTACTTGAAAGAAGTCACATTATGGAACCACTTTTTGAACAAATTTTGTAAGGTGATGTACAATTTTACTCTATATCTATGGGAATTAATGCTCCTATCAGAAAAATGCAAGTTCCTAAACTGAGTTAGATATGCCTTACTGGTGTTCAAGTAGATTGTTTTTGTTTTGCTACAGATCATCTTGTTTCAGTTTACTGCTGCTGTTTTTTGGCACTTGTTGTATTCTTCATTTTATCTTTTTTCATAAACTTCTTTTCCAATTTACTGATTCTAGGAACAGGATATTGTTTGTGGGAATACATCTTTTGCATAGATTCCCTGTTCTCGTAACTCATTAGTTAAAATTGTGTCTTCCTCTTCGATCTCATTGGAACATGTTTGGTGCAGTTAGGCAGGCTCAAACTGTCTTATCTAATTATAAAATATCATTGGCTCATCAGGAATTTATTTAAGCTGGGGAGTTGACTCAGAAGAAGCCAGTTTATATTTGTGTATGAAAGCAAACAAATGTGAAGGCAATATAGAATGGATGCCTTACTGATAAATTATAAGTAATTTAGAATTTGTAAATTTATATTGAGCAATTCTAGGGCTGAGACAAATAAAACTATGTAGATAGTTATTTTTATGAACTATGGCTTGTATTTTTATTATTTGATTTTTTATGAAGATAGGAATGCCTTTTGCCTTGTAAATAAATATACTTCATGTTCTTCATCTTTCAGAGATTTTTCTATATTTTTCTGCTTTAGTTTTGTTATTGTAGCTTGAGAACAGCTGTAAACCATCACCATGTCTACTGGTCGTAAGAAAGCTTTACTGAAGGTCATCATCCTGGGCAACTCGGGTGTGGGGAAGACTTCACTCATGAACCAGTTTGTTAACAGAAAATTTAGCAATCAATATAAAGCAACCATAGGAGCTGACTTCCTTACTAAAGAAGTTATGGTGGATGACAGACTGGTCACCATGCAGGTATGTATGTCAAAGTAGTGCACTTGAGAGATACTTTCTGAGTAATTTTCCTAGTGGTGTATTGTTGTTCCTGTGTGCTGGTATATGCAGTTCTCATCCAGACTGGACATGTGGTTCTCATGTTAGAATTCCTGAGTGCTGATGCGCTCAGTTATTATTTGAGCTTTAAAGAAGATTTTCATCCTAGCTTTTGATAGCTCTTCTGAAACAGGAGGCTGTGCTGTGTGTGTTGGAGTAATTACAGAGATTCTGCAAGCTATGAACTAGAGTAGTCTGTCCCATTAGTGATGGACTGATTCAAGTGATGCAATGAATAGGAAGACACTACTCAAGCTTGAATAAATGTGTAGTATGATGTGTTTATAATTTGTATACATGGTGTCATTTTATCTATTATGGTGTAATGGCAGAGTTTGATGTCTTGTCAAATATCACTTTATATGTACAATTTTGAAGACACAGTCAAAGCCACAATAACCATGTTTGTGTTTTACAATAACCATTACTGTTGTCCAAAGATTCAAGAATGAAAATAAAATTCATGCTATGAGCTTTGTTATCAGTGCCAAATTGTCTGCAAATCAAAATATTTTTATGCTTCCGGATTTCAGGGCAAACTGGCATCATTTATGGGAAGCTCTCTACTTTTTTCTGAATACTTTGGTATTGGTGTGTGGAAACAACTCATATGAGGGCTGGTTTAGTAATAATCTATATTGTAAAAAGCCATGCTGATCTTGGTTTCATTGGGATTATTTTTTTTTTCTGTATTTCAACCTAAAGTTGTTTGAATGTCTTGATCACATGACTCGTGCTTAATACATAGGTAAGCAGAATCTGAATGGTAATAAATAAAATTCACTGCATTAAAGTTCTGAATGAGTTTTTAAAAGTATTTTAATCAAGAGAACATTAGTGTTTCTGTCTTATGTCTCCAGTAATTCAATAGCATTTTTGTTAAAGTAAAGAAAATGTGGAGGCTAATTTATTAAATGTAAGGAAAGCAACTGAAAATGTTTGTCTTCCAAAGGGAAATAGCTCATTCATTTTATGTTAAATGTATAACATCTGACATTCATTAACGTTATATCAATTTGTTTCACATGTATTGATTCACTTTTGATATCCACAAACTACACAAATAGTAAAAGCTAATTGAAAAAATAGGAAAGCCATCACATAAACAGTACCAGCAAGCTTCTGCACATCCATTGTGCTATTTCAAGTTTACTCAACAAATTGTGGATCAGTTGAATAGGAATTTTCTACTTTTTTGTTTTGTGTGGTGCTGTATTTAAACATGTTTGGGAATGATAAAGCCCAAAAATCTTGTAGAAATTACTGAGTACCTAGGATCAAGAAGTGATACATAATTTGCTTTCATGTCATCTTCACCAGAGTTAGTTAGCATCATTTGTTGTTTTGTTATTAGTTAGCTTACACATTCACTTCTAAATTTTGATGAAATTTTTTTGAATTTTGAATGAGCAAAAGTTTGTCATTAAATAATCAATTTTAAAGTATAATTTTACTTTGAAAAAATCTGTTATTATTGAGGCATAGTATTTTTTAGGAAGGCTTCAGTAGTTGACCTTTTTTAATATTTTTTTATGGCCAATCAAATCAAATTCAGAATTGTATAAAGCATGGTTCTCTCAGCTGAATTATTATGTTTTGCCAAATTATGCTATTGAAAATATTATCTTGGAGGCCTAGAATATTTTATTTATTAAGGTTATGTTGAGAACTGTCTCCATGCTCTTATTCAATTTATTAAGATTTGAAAGTAAAACTGACTTTGTTAAGAATGATGGTGCTTTTTTTTTAATTAGAGTGCAGAACTCTGAATGTATAAAAAAACAACTGGCATGTGTTGGTCCATGGCTGACATTTATTTTGTGTCTGCGAAGCTGTGAACCAGACTCGATGAATAAGTTAACCCTACAGTTTGTCTTGCAGTTGTAATGTGAAAGAGTTTTGAGTTTATGATAAATTATAAAGCAATTATGTACGCCAAGAAAGTTTCCCTATCTATATTTTCTTGAGGGTCAAAATTCTATTAATTTTTAGTTGATATTATTAGCCAATTTTTATTGTTTAGGAACAATATATAGTTGTTTAGACAAAAGCAGATGGTTACATCGAAATACTGGAGAAGTTTGTTTCAGTAGTAATGAATGCCCTGATTTATGCAATGTTTGAAAAAAATTTTAATGCATTATTACTTGCATTGATTGAATTAGCTGGTAAAGGCCATTATAATTTTTAGACATCTTGGGCAAGCTTGTGTTCGTCTAATGACCGTCAACTAAGGTATAGCCCTGCAATTATTCTCTTATACATTTAGTATTATTGAAGCTTAGTTTACGTAGAATTGAAAACATTGTCACTGCTATTACTCCATAGTGATTTAGTGTGAAACAAAGTTGCATTTTGAAGGAATTTCTTTATGCAAATGTATGAGCAGGAGACCAAAATTGGCACTGCTTATGCATCAAAAAATTTGTGTAATTCCAATTGCCATCATAATAATTCCACACTTGCTCCAGATATGGGACACAGCTGGACAAGAGCGATTCCAGTCCTTGGGTGTAGCATTTTACCGAGGAGCTGACTGCTGCGTGCTGGTCTACGATGTCACGTCCCCAGACTCCTTTAAAGCCCTCGACTCCTGGCGAGACGAGTTCCTCATCCAGGCCTCCCCACAAGATGCTGACAACTTCCCTTTTGTTGTTCTTGGAAATAAGGTACATTTAGAAATATTGTTGATCTGTAAACTTTAGAATGCCACATTGTAGCCAATTGCATTTTTCTGGTATACAGGTAGTCGCCAACTTACAACTGAAATTGTTGTGCACAACATGTTGTGAGACGGTTTGGACACAAGTCGGGTGTGCACAAGTATTACTACTAGTATGTATACTGTATATACTTCTCAATAAGTTCCTGTCAAAGTTTAACCTTCTCTTTAGATTGAGAATTTTGTAGTTTTTACCTTTTTTTGATTAATTTTCAAACTTTTGTTAGTTTATTAAGTAAGCAATCATTTTATCTTCCATATCAGGTAGGCTAGACATGGGATTCACTTATATAATACCCAAGTATATGAGCTATTGATATTTTGACATTTGTGGTTGTGAAGTTGAACATGTGTAGTCGTAAGTCGTGTAAATCATAAGTCAGCGATTACCTGTATTGATATCCTAATTGACATTTTCTTTATTCTTTTGGGTATATTGGGAGGTTTTTAGTCGAAGGTTTTTATATTTTTGAAAAAAATGTTAGAATCTATCATCAATTTTATTCTACCTGAATTTTTCTTGCCAACTAGACTAAGTTTGAAGAGAATTTAAGTCATCACATAGGCAGCCTGTCATAATGAAAAATTATTCGAGAAGTATTTGTGAAAATTTTGCACTACAGAGCTCTCAGTTTGGTAATTTAAACAGTTTATTTCAAGGAAGAGTTTTATTTTCTTGACTGAAATTTGTTTCCATTACCAAAAATAAAGAAAGAGTTTCCTGGAATAAAAAAATTGGCTACTTCATGTGATGGAGTTATCGTCACTAATCTTGCTCGTTGTAAAGTTCATTCGAAATGATTACGTTTTGGTTTGAAATACTGCAAAGCTACCGCAATTTTTTCCCCTATTTTCTATTTCTGTCATTAATAGTGAACCATTCATAGAAATTTACCTTACTACAATGATGTTTACCAAAGTGTCAATGCTGATATTTGCCAAGGCTGGGCGAATTATAGTACCATTTCTATTTGTTGAGAGCTAAAAGTTTTATGTTCTTATGCAAGAGAACTATTACTGTAGATATTGGCTTTGGAGCAACTCAAATAAATTCATTCAATTTCAGATTCATTTAAGAAGAAAGAAACAATCAAAATTTACCTTGCGTTCTGCTATCTGAGGTAATTTTTTTCAGGTTCTGTTATGAGAGACCATATTACATCATGAGAAATCTAAGCATCTCTCAGGAGGGTAGTAGGCTTAGGCTTGTTAGGTTTGTTCATTCTATTCTATGTAGACTGGTGCCCTCAGGGAAGATATTGTTAGTTTACCTCTGTTGCCCTCAGGGAAGATATT
Organism: Morinoia aosen; assembly: GCA_030386875.1. Lineage (NCBI taxonomy): Eukaryota > Metazoa > Arthropoda > Malacostraca > Amphipoda > Talitridae > Morinoia > Morinoia aosen. Next base: position 25,825,668 of record CM059558.1, read on the forward strand.
GTTAGTTTACCTCTGTTGCCCTCAGGGAAGATATTGTTAGTTTACCTCTGTTGCCCTCAGGGAAGATATTGTTAGTTTACTTCTGTTGCCCTCAGGGAAGATATTGTTAGTTTATCTCTGTTGCCCTCAGGGAAGATGTTAGTTTATCTCTGGTGCCCTCAGGGAAGATATTGTTAGTTTACCTCTGGTGCCCTCAGAGAAGATATTGTTAGTTTACCTCTGTTGCCCTCAGGGAAGATATTGTTAGTTTACCTCTGGTGCCCTCAGGGAAGATATTGTTAGTTTACCTCTGGTGCCCTCAGGGAAGATATTGTTAGTTTACCTCTGGTGCCCTCAGGAAAGATATTGTTAGTTTACCTCTGGTGCCCTCAGGGAAGATATTGTTAGTTTACCTCTGGTGCCCTCAGGAAAGATATTGTTAGTTTACCTCTGGTGCCCTCAGGGAAGATATTGTTAGTTTACCTCTGGTGCCCTCAGGGAAGATATTGTTAGTTTACCTCTGGTGCCCTCAGGAAAGATATTGTTAGTTTACCTCTGGTGCCCTCAGGGAAGATATTGTTAGTTTACCTCTGGTGCCCTCAGGGAAGATATTGTTAGTTTACCTCTGGTGCCCTCAGGGAAGATATTGTTAGTTTACCTCTGGTGCCCTCAGGGAAGATATTGTTAGTTTACCTCTGGTGCCCTCAGGGAAGATATTGTTAGTTTACCTCTGGTGCCCTCAGGAAAGATATTGTTAGTTTACCTCTGGTGCCCTCAGGGAAGATATTGTTAGTTTACCTCTGGTGCCCTCAGGGAAGATATTGTTAGTTTACCTCTGGTGCCCTCAGGAAAGATATTGTTAGTTAACCTCTGGTGCCCTCAGGGAAGATATTGTTAGTTTACCTCTGGTGCCCTCAGGGAAGATGTTAGTTTACCTCTGGTGCCCTCAGGGAAGTTATTGTTAGTTTACCTCTGGTGCCCTCAGGGAAGATATTGTTAGTTTACCTCTGTTGCCCTTAGGGAAGATATTGTTAGTTTGCCTCTGGTGCCCTCAGGGAAGATATTGTTAGTTTACCTCTGGTGCCCTCAGGGAAGATATTGTTAGTTTACCTCTGGTGCCCTCAGGAAAGATATTGTTAGTTTACCTCTGTTATGGATAGGCTTTTGGGACTTATGTTTTGTGCCCACTTTGCTTTATTCAGTTGTCCTGTATTCTTTGCTATTTCTTCTTCATTTTTTCTTCCTCTTCCTTCCTAACTTGCTGTTTATATGTACAGGGTATCATGTTTGGAAACACACTTTGTGTATAGATTCCCTGTTTTCTATGGTGTCCATACTAAATGGTCTTCTCTCTTAGCTCTCTTGAATTTGCCTTTGTTGTGGCTAGAGAGTCTCAAACTAATTAACATAATGAGAAAACTAAGCAACATATTAATTCAATACAAACTGGTCATTTGTATGCTTGGCAATGGTAATTAGTGCTTCCTTTTTGCTCATTTTTGGTCTGTGTGCTTTCTGTTGCTGTACCCTAAAATTGGTTGGTATATCTGTTTTGCTGTGCTGATTGAAGTCAAGATTTTTGTGGGAATTAGCACTCACAGGGGAAATATGCAAGATCCCTAGCTAAAGGTTTGGTAGGGCTTCCTTTCATTGAATTGAAATAGGTTTTTAGTTTAGTTATGGAGCATTTTTTTGGTTCATGGCTTTATTTTCAGCACCTACTTCTCATTTAACTTTTATCTTGTTTCATAAACTTCTTCCTCAATTTACTGTTCATATGCCTTGTGCATAGACTTTGTCTCCTTTAACTCCATAGTAAATGATGCTTTATTCTCCTTAGAACGCCATTGTTGCGGTTAGGGAGGCTTAAACTAACATCTAATCTATATGTGAATGTTGCTGTGACTCGCTTTTTGCGTAGATTCTCTATTCTGTTAATGCCATACTAAATATATGCCATACTAAATTTCCTTTTCTTGAAAAAACTTTTTTTAGCAAGGGAGGCTTAAATTATCTTGCCTTACAATCTATTTCTTATTACATGCATGTTTTGAAAACGCTGTTACCTTTTCTGGGATAATTTCTCCAAAAAATGAGTTCATCTTGGGCTGTAATAAAGCTCGTAATCTACTATGTTCCACATGATATGGATATTCAAATCGACTGTAGTGATCTTCAACACCGCGTAAACTTTAGCTATCACACCTTACTTCAAGGATGGGGTTTTCAAAACCTCTCAAAACAAAATGGTACTTCAATGGTACCTCTCAATGTGTACTACATTAGTTCTAAGTTTTTACTTCCATCTTCAATCTCAAAAATCACAGCTTCTTTTTTGCCACGGCTTGTGAAACTAATTGTTGGGGAATATACTTCAGTAATTCGACTATTTGTTGCAGATCGTATCCAAAATACAGCTTGCAAGATAGTTAAATTGTGGCCTTTTATAGTACTGTGGTCAACCTAGTGGATTTGCTCTTACGCCATAACTGAGAGCACTACGATGGGTTTTGCCCTACTTTATCACTGAAAGCAGAAATGGATGGCTGTGGTCATACAAGCACACAATCAAACGAGGCTATCAGATTAATATCTGTATAATAGGTAGGTATTTGATTCAAAAAACTGTACATTTTTTTTTTGCAACTGCTTTGTTGTTACAAGCGTATGTGATTGCATTAAAACTTTTGCTGCTAGTAGATTTGGAGAACGGCTTCAGCACAGCAACTGCTTTATTTTAACAAGCGCATGTGATTGCATTGAAATTTTTTGCTGCAGGTGGATTTGGAGAACCGCACAGTGTCGAGCAAGCGAGCGCAGCAGTGGTGTCAGAGCAAATCTGACGTGCCGTACTTCGAGACGAGCGCTAAGGAAGCTATTAACATCGAGCTCGCCTTCCAGACCATTGCGCGTAATGCCCTCGCGCAGGAGCAGGACTTGGACCTTGTCAACGAGTTCCCTGATCAGATCAAGCTGACTGATGATAAACAGACCAAGCAGGACTCCTGTGCTTGTTAATGATGGTGGGTAATGTAGCTGTTTCGGGAATAATTGTGCACTCTTGTGAACTTAAATATTAGTGTTGGACTTAGCTTGTAGAAATAGTGAGGACGTAATACTGAAACGGAGTGCTTGCCTTGATGGTCAGAAGTACTGAATGTGGTGGACTTTCATTGGTGGAGAACAATGCACGGTTTCTTGCCATTGAAAGCTTGAAATCGCGAGGAGTGACCTTCCAATGTAAGGTATCGTTGGACGGATGAGATTTTTCTATTTGCTGATGTTCAAGTCAAATACGAGCTTTGGTATTTATGGAAAGAAATGTAAAACTTTATGTCTGATTATATGAATGAAAGATGTGAAATTTTGTGTGCTTTGATGCAATGAATATGCTTACCCCTCTTGTGAGGACGTGTAAAAGATGAGATATCCCTCTCGGAAAGAATTCCTTAGCCTTTCGGGTGGTGAGAAACAGTTTTTATGCGCTCCTTTTTTTATGACTGTGTGTTTGATCCAACCAATACTCTATCTTCAAAGCATGGGAGCGTGATAGGCCCAGTGTATCTAATTAAACATAAGTATGTATGCAACTGTTTTTGAAGAGATTGCAGTAGTTCACTTTTCAAGACGTGTTTTGGCAAAGGTACAGTGCTGAGTTGGTAAGCAAAATTGAATTTTCAAGTATTGAATTCTCAAGAGCAGCTTTCAGGTGTAATGGTTGGTTGTTACCCTGAATACGACTGAGGGAGAAACCAGCTAGAGCTGCTGGGCACCATGATAAAATCTTGACTTGTATGCCATGAAGAAAGTTGTGAGGTGTTATTGTGCTCGTTACTCCTCTTTCCTGTATCTTGCTTCTGTCGAGTAGGCATGCAGTCAATTCAAGGTATTTTCTTTGCCAATCGAGCTGCAGAACGCATTTGGTTGCAACGTCTTCGTGGTAGGTTACTCTGTTTTCAGAGAAGCTGAGAAATCTCATAGTCAGGACATGCATCTCAAAATGCAGGTACCCCGGAGTAGAATCTTTCAGCTTTTATTTATGTACATACAATTATTATGAAAGATTCTCTACTCCTGAGTGCAGTGCAAAATATTAGACCAACTGACTCAACAGGGAGGTAGTGTGCAGAATTTTGGTCCTCTCTCCCTCTATTCTTCATTTTTTCACTACGATTTGCTACCTATGAGACTGTTTTCATGGTGCTTTATACTTTATTATCTTAACAAAGTCGCTCAAGAGGTACAAGATATGTTTAGGTTAGTTAGGTTTGTCTAGTCTAGAGTATGGAGACTGGCATCCCCAGGGTATAGACCAGTGGTTCTTAACCTAGTTGGAGGTACTGAACTCCACAAGTTCCATGCATGCATTCATTGAACCCATCGTAGCGGGAATAAAATAAAATTTGCCTGCTTGTTCTTCAAATTCAAAACATATGTCTATAACTATAAACTGTATTCGTGCACAAACTGTACCCTGCCGAACCCCTGAAACTGACTCCCCAAACCCCCGGGGGTTCGATCGAACCCAGGTTAAGAACCACTGGACTATAGACTGTTACGTTGCCTAAGCTATAGATAGGCTTTCGAGACACAGGGTGTCTACTAGGTAGTAAAGTAGTGAAAAAAGGAAGTAAAAGTAGTGAAATTGTGCCTCAGGTGTCTACTTAACCCATCAAGGTAGTAAAAAATTGTGAAGTAAGATAATTCAGTGATAATGTAATGTAATGTACATGTGTGTAAAGAGTATAAAGATTTTTAAAAATGTCTTTCTCCCAGAATCAGAAATTTGCAACAGTGTATGGGAAATATTCCTGTAAGGGGATCTGACAATTCCCTGGTGTCTACTAATTTCGAGTCAGTTTTTATTTTTGCATATGATGAACAGTTGCTCTCATAATAGAAAGCTGTTAGGACAGGGCCTTTGCCAAACATTTGTGGGCGTACATAAAGAATTTGGGTTATTTTTGTTTGCAGTTACGCATTGGTTGCTTTATTTAGTATCAGAAATTTTTAGTATTTTAAGCATCAAGAACTTGAAAATTTTTTAATCTGTATCATTACGTGTATTATTGACTCAAACTACTCATTATAGACCGATTTCTTACATCTGGACATATGGACAACATTCATTATGTAAAAAAAGGTAGTAAATTTTTGCTGTTGAAGGTAGTAAAAAGGAGTAAAATTTGGAAGTGAAATATCAGTAGACACCCTGGGGCTCCTAACTTTCGTGCTCACTTCGCCTCTTTCAGCTTTCATAGCGTTTTTTCTTTTCTTTCCCTCTCTCCTTCTCACCTTGCTGTTTCTATGCGAAGGGTATCTTGTGTGGGTACAGACTAGGGTGGCCAGTACTCATAGGGTAGATTTTGTTTCACAAAATTTTCTTGACGGGACCCCCTAAAAAGGTGAGGTTGATAGAAAAAATGATACTGGTAAAGTTTCAGACCATTTGAACATCGTTAACCCGTGCCATAACGGCCTCAAAGTTCTGAAAAAAGGCATTTTTCGCGATTTTTCAGAACTTTGAGGCCGTTGGGGCACGGGTTAACGATGTTCAAATGGTCTGAAACTTTACCAGTATCATTTTTTCTATCAACCTCACCTTTTTAGGGGGTCCCGTTAAGAAAATTCTGTGAAAAAAATGTACCCTATGAGTACTGGCCACCCTAGTAGCCTACACACCGTGTGCATAGGTTCCAGGTTTTATTCAGTTCTTACTAAATGGTCTCTTCTCTTCTCTTTGTGCAAGTATCTTAACTATGAAAACCTGTTTGAACTACCATACTACTATCTTAATGAAACAAATACAGGATGTCACTCAGAGACTTGCGTCTGCAACGTTAAAATTAACCATCGTCATATATAGCGTTATGTATAATACCATCGCCATATGATAAAAACTAATTCTCAAAATAGTTTTCGTTAGTAACGAATGAATATATCCACATTCCTCGTGTTTGATAGATCAACTGCAGGTAAATTACTGTACTTCTATGTACAGTATTAAAGTTGTGCAGTTTTGACAGCTGTGCGCCTGAGCAGACACAATTTGGCATGCTGGTACTTAGTCTCGACCATTGAAGATAATGGAATGATTTTAGCTAATGTTGTATTTTTCGTTTTCAGATAGGCTTAAAATGCAGCGTCTTGTGATATGTGAGTGAACGAAACGGAGAGGCGCCGCTCACGCAAAAGCTCCTCCTTGTCTACTGCTGCACCAACACCCCCTGTCGCCTCTTTATCACCTCAACTAGACTGTGCTAACTCATCCGTACTTCTGTCTTTGGTACACTGATCGATTACTGCTGTGGCGCTTCAGTGCGTTTTCCATTCGAACGTTCACTGATTTGCCAATTACACAAACTTTCTTATAATTGTTTTCCAGAACTTTTTTTTTTTAAAAAAGCGAATCTCTTACCGCGACGTTTGCCCCCTGTGTACATACATATAAAGCAGAGACTTGAGATGTAAAGAAACTCTGATTGAAATTTTCTGTTAGTGCGTGGAGATTTTCTCGGTCGTCTTGGAAAATTCTATTTTGTTTGATCACCGAAATTGATTGAGAAGGTTGTTGCTCTGCTTTTGTTACTTGAGAACAATCGTTATCCACTATTCTTCTAATGCTTGATTTTCTGGTATTCATACTCAAAGTTACGATGTTCCATTTCTTGCGTAGTGTGTGTATAAAAATTTATCTTTACCTGCAATCGAAAATTTATTGCAATTTAGTGATTGTTGCAGTCCTCATATTTATTGCTTAGTGTTGCATATTTGCCGTCATCCAAGTGCTGCAGATTACCGTGGTTCGGTCGTGTGTAGGTCGGCACCTAGAGAAGCTGTGCGACAAAATACGTACTGCAGTATGGATCTTCTACCTATTGGAGACCAAGAGATCAATGGCGTATGCGTGTTCGTCAAACGGTTATGCTGTACAGTTAGCCTTGTATTCATTCACCCGATCACGTCTATACTATAATATAGTTGTCAACATCGTGTGTGAAATTCAAGTCACGAGCGAATGTGTGTGTAAATGTATGTGTGTGTACGCTTTCTAGCTTATAAGAGCTTGTGAACATCTTCGGTAAAATGAAGTTGACCACGAGTAACGTTAAGTTGCTTTTCATTATGTTCAAAATCATTTGTAGAGTAACATACGCATTAAGTGAATGGGTCTAAAAATAATTTGATATCAGCATGTACGAGAGATATTCGCAAGTTCTTAGTAAGCTTGGCGCAAAAGTGTGTCATAAGAGAAGAACGCATGCTTCCCCTAATTTCTAATTCTCTGTTCATATATGGCCGAAAATTGTGAACTGTTCATTTATTCGATTTTGTGTGCTTCTAAATTTCAGAATGCGAGAGCTACCTTAGCAAACTAACAGAATACTGAACTGATGCATGTGTTTTTCTGTATTTTCTAAATTTACATCGAGTGCTGATTATTTGCTGGTTTCTTTCGCAGACGCAAGTCAAAGACCGTATTACGTGCAAAGGTGCGCTTTTTACTTATTTATATGTATTTTACAGCTTTCTTTTATTTTCGTTATTATGGGGATTCCACCACAGGCTTGAATGTGCCTCGGTTGGTTAAACTCGGCGAATTTTTTCGTTCTTTTAAATTCTCGAATAAACAGAAAAAGATGCATAAGTAACTGGAATTTTCCTTGAGGACCGTGTTGACTGAGCTAGGCAATTGTCTGAGTTTGTTCATGTGACAACTTACGGATCTCAAGAAATAATTTTTCCTTGTGCAGCAGCGTTTGATTCTCTCTCATGAACAGCTTCAGCTTGTCATGTTTGTGCTGTGCCTAAAAGGAAGATGTGGTGTAAGTCCTCATTTTGAGCTGCTCAGGGTGAGAGACAGTTAAAGTGACTCAATTATAATAATTAAGTTTATATAATATCCTCTAGTGTATTCTCCTGTTTCATTGGAGGGAAAAATGTTTTCCTATAATTTACACACGACACAGAAGTTATATATATATGTATGTATTTTAGTACTCTTCTATTACTTTTGTTTAAATTTTTTCGTAGTCTGATGCTCTTCTCTCCTATTGATGCGTGCTCCATGTAAGCAGTAACCATAATTTTCAGTCGTTGTAATTTTTGCCTTGTATTATTGTCAAGTGCTCTAGGTAATTCATTACGAAACTCGGAACCCCGTGCAGTTTGGCCGCAAAGTGTTTCTGTTGCTTCGTTCCGTGCGAAGAAAGAGCCGACACTTCTAGAGCGTTACTCATGCAAAGCATAGCTCATGTTCACTGATGAAGATTTCATGCTGATAAAAATTATGTATAAAAAATGCATGAGGAGAGGATAATAAGAGGGACTCGAAGAAATCGTGACGATTGAGAACTTATACAGTTTTGTCGCCAACTCAATTTCTATATATGTTGAGGTTTCCCTACTTCGAAAAGTTATTATTTGGCTCCTGCAGTATTAGGTCTTCTATGCGGCGGTAGTACCGCTTCGTCGTTATTGACCTCGTTTCGTGGCAGGAATCGCGGCAGTCGTGAAGTGTATTGTGGTCAGTGATCTACTTTTTTCGTGGAGATATGCATCTAACTTTGTTTTGCAAGTACTACCTTCAATGTTTCGTAGTATAATTTTTTAATTCCAATACGCTCTACGATACGTGTTGAGTCAGCTTCAGTATCTTACTTTATTTAGTGCTCTTTGGATATATATTTCAATTGATAACTATATGCTCTATCCGTATGCAAATATAATCCAATTAGATGAATATCTGCAAGATTCTATTTACCTGTATTTGCGTGAACTGTTATTATATCCTTAAAAAATTCCAATTCGTCTTTGGTTTCTTGTGACGGGGCTCGTGAGATTAGTTTTTCGAGATGAGAAATATTCACACCTTGTAGCATCATTCATCATTTTCTTGCTCTGCTAACCCAAATAATTTCAGTTACTTTACTCGTGCATAATTTTTTTTTTGAGTGCATAAATGGTGGACCTGAAAACACCTGTATTTCACGGTGCCTAACTCACGCGTCTGACGGGATCAATGCATCTTTTTTCGGCTCTCGTGAATAAAATTGAACAATTACATTAGTCCGAAAGATTGCTGCATGTACCGAAATTTTTAAAATCATAGGTTTTTTTGATTCAAGGTATTATTTTCCTTAGGTTAAAACTGCACTTCTAACCAGAGCTTAAAAAAGTTGATTTGGGAGACCGTAAAATATCTCAAGATATACATGCATATGTCACATCATGGATAAAGTGTAATTACGCTAGAGAGGTATTCGTAAATTTTTGTCAGTGGTTTTCCTCTATTTTTATTGTGTACTACCATTAGCGGACAACCGATAGCCGTTGTATCAATTAAATATTTTAATCTAACTTACTGGGCTTTTTCCTACACTGCACTTGCATCTCAACACCCTAGTGCTAAATGCGAAGGTTAAAAAAACATTTATGCAATTGCAAATTACTTTATCAATACAAGATGCGCCCAATACGAGTACCATACGTCCATAAAGTAATACGAATAATAAAAGTAAGATGGTGAAGTGCTGCTGCCGAGTTACGGCAACGAGTACCAGTGACGATGCTTATGCATGCTAGTGCACGTCGAGGCATGATGCAAAATTCACATGTTTGTATCTTGCATCATTGTTAACAAAAATATTATGTTAAAACTATCACTGAATTGCTCTTTGATTTTAACTTATGAACAGCAAAATAAAGATGAAAATGCAATCCTAAGGTTAAAAGTTTGAGAAAAAATTTATCTCGCGACTATTTCAGACATGACTGAACATAGGAGGCAAGTATTCAATATATTAAATCTACCCATTACATTGAACAAAAACCATTACCTCGGCACACTAGCATAAATAGTTGCGAACATTAACCAAGATAGTTAACAAGGAAGAATAAAGCTGCCAACGTTGTGGAAACCATTACGAACAAGTTCAACACTGAATGTATCTTAACTATCTAATCTAGAAACTAAATAGTGAAACTCTTCAATTCAACCACGTTAAACACTAAGAATAAATAATGACTTGAGTAAGGGATTAGCAGATGCAAAATGTCTTTGGTTAAGAGTGCAATCACTTACAATAATTAGAAAGAAAGCTACGCACTGCAAGGTTGTACATACCAGACCAAAGCTACGTTAAACTAAGTGCTTCAGACGATGCGTTCCTTCCTCCTTCAAATAACATCGAGATTCTAAAGACATTCGACATTGGCTAAATTATATCAAAGTTGCAAATCCTGAAGTGCTTGAAAATACCCGTGTCGATTGTATAAGCAACTATGACGTTGTCATTGAAGATTAATTTTATAATTACACAAGGGTTGCGGGAATTTCTGTTTTCAAGCAGTAAAAACTCACGAAATGAAAAATCAACGCATCGTCACCATTTGGTATCGTCTTGCAGAATCACTATGTATAAATAATACTATTTACATCATTGAACTTCCAAGAATAAAAACTGATAAAAGGTTCTCCTGAAATGAAGTATTTCTTTTCAACTCATTTAAATTCTTTTAAAAGTGCACTTAATTGAAAAAAATCAAAAGAATAACCTATTCACAGATAAAAAGTTTTATAGTCCCACAGCCATCGTAAAGATCGGCAGAATATAACAATTATAATCATATGATAACGTTTAATCCCTTTACGATCATTTGTGCACTGATTCATGATCACAAAAAAAAAACAATGTCGTGGTAGAAATTCATTGTGAGGCCGGCTGGTTGATGTGAAACAAAAATAATGCATACGAAAAAATGCTTAAAAATATCGACACCATTATAGAACAAAAGAGTGTCATAATAAAAACCGACAACTGAAAATGTGCCGAACTTCCACTAACAAATAAGCTCGCCTTGCAAAACATTTTAATCAGTAACACCTAATGAGTAAATGTATTCCGAAATAAGTTTTCACTGACAACTTAATTTTCAGTCGCTTGTTAAGATCATAACCTCTACCAGCCAGAAACAAAATGTAGGACATACTTAGAGAAACTGGGAATGATTTCATCTTTTCTCATGAATGCAAAATAATAGTGAAAGAGAGTAACACCTTAATATTAAGAAATGCAGTGTAACCTAATTTTTCCTCAACTGCCACTAAGTGCACGTCAAGCGTGACGCACACTATGCACTACAGCATCTGCATGCAATGATCGTAACTCGTGGTGCTCAGGAGTCCAAATATTTGCGGGTCTTTGAACCAAATATTTACCTTGGAAAAGGCTAACTTAGATCGATGGAGATTCTGTGACAACGATCTATCTATGAACAGAGTACTGATACAAATACTGTAAGTACACAGTGCACCTCTAACCGTAATAGCAAGAAAGATAATGGGATCATCTAATTGACAACAAAGAGCAAAAAGCTACAGTTCGGTATCAAAGGGAGCGTAAGATGTAGGTAGGCAAGACATGGACGGCGGTGTATCATAAGACACTAGAGCATAGGCACCAACAGTCTAAATGTAAGTCTCTAATGATATGCGACACCTTTTTCTCGGCGCTATCCTGGGTGTTGCCGGTCTAGTTACTACGCGGGAGAATAGTTTTCACGACAGAACTAAGTACTTGTTGAAAAAGAAACTAAATTTAAAGCACATTCATCAACAGCTAGAACATCATCGCAGATAAGTGACCATAAAGAGAACAATTGCACATTTTGGCATAACTATGCACTAAATTTTTCGTGATTCGAGATGCCCTTTTTTTTGGCGAGAGGCTTGTCATAGATATTAAGATCCGAAAAATGAACCTTCATTCAAAAAAGCGAATATAATTTTTGATAGTCATGAAATCCTAACCTGAAAGCTGATTGCTTCTGAGCAATAAATTGAAACATAAAAAATGCTCACACTATTAATGACCAGCATTCCAATCAAGTTTCACGCACTTATTTTTCACTAGGGCTCCAACACTAGCAAAAATCGCTTCCCAATGGTTCTCATTTGCATTTCTATCACCCATAGTTAAAACCGACACTTAATCACCAAGAATATCGCACTGGTCTGCCAAGCGGAAAACACTAACTTGTGAAACAGGGCGTGTAAAATTTAACACAGATTTTCTTTCCGGCCGCGACCGGCCGGATAAGCAGGTATAATAGTTTTACAGTCGTAAGAATATCTCCTTTTATGGGATACTAGCACATATCTCCTACTCTCCCAACCTAAGAAAAATATTTTCAAGCAAGCTATGACCGAGTTTTACTTCAAATTCGCATCAAGGAAATTGATACCATGTCTTCCCACGATAGCTGAATTTCAAAACGGATTCGGTATTTTATACTTCGAAAGATTTGATAATTTCTGGACGAACCAAACTAAGTCACAATGGTTACAACACAGAGTAAACAACTCGGATGCGCACTAACTCAAGCAGGATATATGGAATGATAAGTCGACTACAGGTGTGAAAATGAGGGCAAAAATCAGGAATATCAAACAACTAAAATTAATCTCATAACAGCTCTATAGCAGTAATGCGCAATCAGAGGGAGTCAGTAGCATTGCTACCGAAGAGCACGGAGAAATGCAGAGCAGACTATTTCGTGAGCTGCAGGTTTGATCGTTCTAACCTTTACTCTCATCCTCCACAGGTCGCAAATTTTGGTACCTTCAACTCAAATTTTGCGTTGACGAAGTCACTTAGATGAAAGAGTTAACTGTTCGTAATCACTTATCTTGTTCAACAGGTGAATACGTGCTTCGTATGTAGTATGAACACTTGAATGATGGCTACAAGCAAGAACATCATTATGAGACTTAATCCAAAGCTACTGAAAAATATAGAAGACAACTATTTTTTAAAACCACTGAGTACAGTTATTGTATAGACACGAAGTTTAAGATATTCGCACAAGTTCATTCGTAGTACAAGAGGAAAAAATACAAGACCAGACTTCCACGATATGAAACACATTCACAAAACCACACTAAGATAAGAGATAAACAAAGACGAGTATCAATGAAGTACAAATTACCAACCGAAGTTAGAGAGTGAGATTCATATACTTTATTCAGGAAGCCTATAAGTATATGTAAAATATCGATACCTAGCGAGTACATACTTCACAGGCATTTCAGAAACACATGAGCAAAACTCACACATGGAATCTGCTGAAATGGCCAATTCATTGTAAAATCAAGAAATGATAGAAACTGGAATACCTTAAAAACCGAGAACGCAGAGACTACTTACACCTAGAAGGGAACAATCAGCTACCACACAGTATACAGCAATAAATCGACGATACATTTCCGATAGACCTCACGAAAAATCCTAGCTAAATGTTTAATTTAACTTTACCCTCAATTACGTACATTAAAAACAATCACGCTAACGGCTTGAGAGATTCACATCCGTATTATCACAATGATGGAACACATCAGTAAAAGGAATTACTGATAGATTGATAAAGAGAGCTGCAAAAAGATGCAAGAATCAAGAATAATAATTCTAAGGACATTACCAATATCGCAACCAAATTTACGTACGGCGAGATTCATCTGAGAGTATGAACACAATGAAATATTCCTAATAACGACGCAAGGTATCAGTGATTCGAGCGACAAGTACTGTACTAACTTGATGTGCAGTTGTTCAAACTTCCCTCGAGGAAGATTCTGTAACAACAATTGCACGAAAATGCACCCTTCAACAGCGTACTCTCTCCTAGCCTGTAGGATCATACGTCAAATAGAAGAAACTCGACTCGACATCATTGAACTTTTCACCCAATATTCTTCATTCACCTACTAGATAAGAAACCTGCTTGGAAAGTTCATGATAGGAACGAATAATATCGTACTAAAATTTTACTCATGCGCAATATAACGCCTCTCTGTTCAGTAGAAAAAAGTCGTCCTACGACTTGAATAGCTAGCAACCTAACTTGAATGTCAAGATGTACATATTGGATGCTCGAACAATTTTCAATGTATTTTCTTTTCTTTCTGATTTCCTTGAATGCCAACAAATGTCCTTGATTCATTAGCTGTCAAAACCTTAGTTGCTCTTCAATCGAATTTCATATTTCATCGTTGTCATAGCCACAGTCACTAGAAATGATACCGATCGGACCTAATTTCTTCCAATCCATCGTCTATCACCCTCGCATTAAATCAGGTTTTCAACTCTCATTTTTATCCCCTTATTTAGTGTGTTGATGATCAAGCTCATTAACTAATGTCTTCAGAGTAAATGGTAGATGTACTTCCTCATAGATGACGGGGAAGCCAAAAAAAACGAAGGTCATACAGGTTAGAGCTATAATGTCTCCCCATCCAGTTTCAGTCCACCATCCTTTCTACTAACAGTGCGTACAACCATGTACGTTACCTTAATAAAGAACCCACCATTATTTCGAAGAGACTTTCTCTCAAAAGGTACCAACAATGAAAAACAATTTTAGCTTATCTTCATCAACATACAATGTTTCTTCAAGACTACAATAAAGGAGAAAGTACGGTAAGATAGTGTGAGACGATTTTTCCGAGAACGTAATAAATCATTACTTTGCAATACAGTTGTTTCACAAATGGTCTAGATGGGTACAGAATACGAGTTAGCAGTTCACAAAATCAGTTTCAAGGAAAAATTAATGAAAAGTAGAATATAAAATTATATATACTGGTCCTAGACTGGAATGTTTCAAAATAAGTACGGAATTAATTTGAAACATCACGAATGCACTCATTATCACACAATATTTTAAATTTAGTATTCTTTCAACTTGAGTCTATTAAGTGATCAAATGCAACGTTCGCAGATCTCTCAAAATGAAACGATACAAGTACGCAACCAGCAATGCATAAACGTTGAGTTGTCAGAAAGTCGACAAATTTACGTAATAACTGTGATTAGTTAATCAGACCATGAGTAATACTGCTAATATTCACCAATTTATTTCAAAGATGAATATTTTATTTCTATGCTCTTTCTACGAACGCTCTTGAGTTTAACAAGTTGAAAATTTTAGGTGGATTAATCAAGGGCACGATAGCTTTAAAAAAATATAAGTATCATGAGATCCCTATTAAATATCGGGTCATTTGATGGCCACGATAGGCGACGTTGCACTGGGAGTTGAAGTCGTAGTTTGAAGAAGAATATTACCTACCTTTGGTTCGACGGTGCCATTTTCAACAGCAAGGCAGTTTAGCTTTCCAGTGTTTGGATTCGTAATGATGTCACTCATAGGTTCAGTTTGGGAAGTAGCCGAAACCTGCTCATCTAATGCGACTGAACTGGATTTCATCAACTCTGTGCCACTGCTGTTTTTACTTTCACATATTAGGTGATCGGGGTTTTCAAGATTTGAATTGCATGAATTTTCATCCCTCGCACTCAGGCTTTCAGGAACTGCGGCGCAATCATCGTCTTCGTTTCGTAATTTTGGAATATCCAATTTCAATTGTTCTTTTAAATGTCTTAATTCTCCTACGGAGTTTGGATTTTTCTCATCTATCATAGAAGAGCTGACTTCACCTACAGAAGACAGCTCATGCGGTTCGGATCTACTAGCATCACTCGAGCATGATCGAACACTCGGAGAAGCTGGGCTAACTTTTTCATTAGAAACTTTACTTACTAGCGTATTGTCTTCTGTAGAATGGCTGGTGGAACTTTGATCTTTACTGATCTGGCGAGGATTAGGAATTTTAACTGGAGGTAATGCGGGTGCAAACTGGTACAGAAGCATATTTTGTAGCTGCTCGTGAGTTGGAGGCAACTGCGGGTCTGTGTCACTTCCACCTGCTGCCATGAACGAAGGCGCCACTCCACCAATGATGTTAGAAGGTTCAGGCGAGTCGAAGTTGGGAGTATTAGGGTTACCATGTTGGCTCTCAGTTGGGTAGAACTCAGCAGGAGTGAAAGACGATTGAGAGAAATTGTAATGAAGTTCAGGATTGTAAAATTCTCCATCATCGAGCAGAAAACCTGGAACAAACCATAATTGAGTACAAACTTCTCACGTTATTCTTACATTAAATGAACAAATAAACATAAAATACTGGCCACAAGCAGTTGCGTTGAAAAAGGCTATGCTAACTTCCATAAAATTCAGATCACTTTAACTACTCACTCAATACTATATGGGCCAGACTTCGATGCAGCATAAAATTCACGAAGATTATCTTTAGCTGGGGCTCTCTTCGAAGGAGCATGTCCCACAGCATGGGGGGACACAAAAAGCTAACTAACCTAAACATATAACCGACACTGCCTCCTGAAAGGGGAATTTTTCACTTTTGAGGTGATGCTACACTCCCACAACGAGTGCTGGGAAAAATCTATCGATTGCATGTCAATATGCATAGAACTGTTTCAAGACGGTACAAGCCAGCATCTGTCATGGTGGTAGCGGTCATTTCGTAAATACTGAATTTTTCTCCCCAAGCGAAAGTGAACAACAATTCATACGCCAAAGACATTCTGCATGACCCCTGTAAAAACAGGGTCACACTTCCTTCACAGTAAACAAGACACACGTGATAGTGAACCACTACTTTTAGCAAACACTTCAAAAATATGAAATAGACATTGACAAACATACCGTCTTGCTGCAAAAAGCCACGTTGCATGTAAGCCTGAAGAGCAGGGTACGCCTCTCCATGTTGGTGGTCCACACCCCACTGGTGGTGGGGGGGAGAAAAGGGAGTGATAGGGGGATCCCAGAGAGGCCTGTGAGCCGGAGGAGGGGGAAAGGTGGGGAGGGGTGGCTCGGGGGGGTACTCGTACACTCGGTGGTGTCTCTGGCGCTTCCAGTGTACGGAGCGGTCGTGGGGGAGGCCCTCACAGCCCGACTGTGGAGAGAATTGAGAAATTAATTGACAGCAGCAATGAAAATGACAAAACAGCGGACGAAATGATTTGATTAGATGTTAGTTTAAGCCTCCCTAAGCGCTAGAAAAAAGCGTTCCGAAGAGAGGAAGGCACTATTTAGTATTGAAACAAGGAAACGCGGAATCTATGCAGAAGGGGCATAGAAACGGTAAGTTGAGAAAGAAATTTATGAACAAGGTAAAAGTTGTAGAAAAAAATAGCAGGTGCTGAATAACATGACAGCAGTGAACCGAAAAAAGGTGGTTCTTAACATAACAAAAAATTCTATTTCAACAAAAAAAGGCCTACCTAACTCTCAGCTCGGGCCCTCACACATTTTCCCCCGGGAGCGCTAATTCCCATAGATACAATAGTTGTATCCCCTTAAGGAGCGGAAATGATGTTAGGTTAGAAGCCAAAGGAAAATTCTAAAATTTGACTACACCATGTATGGAAGCTACCGAGAAAACCGAATGAGAACTCGAGGTTTGAATACTTTAAACGGCTACAAATTTTAGTGTTGCTTTGATGATAAAAATGCTAGGATTTTAACTGCTACTAAGGCTACAAATTCGACAGCTAAAAAATTGTGTCGTAGAACAGACAAAATTCAACTGGAAATTTCAAGAATTTACACTAAGTCAGAGGTCGTGAAGAAATATTTTATCAATCATTAAACAAATGACTAGCATTTAACTTATAGCTAAATATAATAGACGAAATTCTTCAATGACACCCACGTTCCCAAAGAAATAGGATTTGAAATAATCCGGTACAAGAGCAATCCGTCACTCGAGCAGCAACAGCAGTAAATTCTACTTCTAACCTAAGCATAACTTCAAAACTTTTACACCTTTACGCCCACAAGGGATATTCAACTGAAAAAAACTTGTTCACTTGTGTATTAACAAATGACTTCTCCCTTCAAACTGTTCCAAGCATGCTCAGCTTTGATCACAACACCCGTAACAGGACTCACAACTGTAAATCTTGAAAGTTTTTGCAGAGAGTCAACCGTACCATCCTCGAGTACATCATTTCTACCCAATTTATTCGAATTTTAGTATAAATATTTTTTATACTCTAATTGTCAATATTCTAAGATGAATCGACACCTTCGAAACTAAGAATCGTTCACAAGTTTCTCTTATCTATTTGATTTATCGAAAAACAAAGAGTAACATCTATACTTCTAATATGCCAAGTAAGACGGTTCATCTGGATTTTAAACGAATGTCATTTAAATGCTTGACTAGGTTCACTAACAGAAGCGAGTTTCCACTAAGGTCACGCGTATCAAACTAAGATAAAAAATTGCGTTTTCCAACTTCTTCCGAAGCATGGGATCACAAAGCGGCATACCCCCAGCAACAGAAGTGACCCATGCACCTGAACAACGCCTCACCTTCAGAAGAGAGCGAGTCGGGGTGCGAGAAGCGTCCCAAAATGACGGCGTGAACTCCTCCTCGCCGCTCTCGCTGTCACCGTCTGACATGTCTTCCTCCTCCACAGCCGCTAAAGCTGGTCGAGCTTGAGCCGGCGCGTCGCCCGCCTGGATGTATAAAAGCGCTATGTCAATGGGGAACGTGGCATATTATGCTTGCAAGCGATTAGCTGGAATGGCTGGCTTGTCTTTGAAAATGCATCGATTTCAAAGTATGTGTCTCGTAGGAAAAATTTATGTGCCTCATAGTCAAAGCTCGTCAAACGTGCGATTATCATAGTCTTTACGTCTAAAAGAATATTTTACGTTCTGCGTGTGAAAAACAGCGAAGGATATCAAATGCAAATGAGACTCAAAAATACTGGGAATGTGGCAAATTAAACTTTCTAACGTTAAGCTGGAAGAGCTAGCTCGTCAGAGATGAGATATTGATTCTACAATGTTTCTTTTGGCAGAAACATTCACTTGCTTCGTAACTCAAATAGTTACTTAGATGAGATTATTAGTTAGTTCAAGCTTCCCTATCCGCCACAAAGGCGATCCAAAGAAAGGAAGGAGGAAGGCACCGTTTAGTATGGAGTTTAAGGGAACGCGGAGTCTATGCAGAAAGGGCATAGAAACAGTAAGTTGAGAAAGAAGGTTATGAAACAAGATCAAAGTCGAAGAAGAAAGTAGTACTACAGGCTGAAAACAGGACAGCAGTGAACCGAAAAAAAGATGGTCCTTAACTTAACAAAAACATTTTTCTTCAACAAAAAGAAGGCCTATCGAATTCTCAGCTCAGACCCTCACATTTCCCCCCTGGGAGCGCTAATTCCCATAGATACAATAGTTGTATCCTCCTGAGGGGATAGTTACTTAGAACACAATCCCTAAAACTAAATATTTCACGACCTAAATTTGTTCGAATAGATCGACTTGTGCAAGGAAACTAAATTCTTGAATGTAATAATACAAGGTACTCAAAGAGTTCCCAGACTTTTCCTCGTTAGAAGGATATAGTCTCTTATTAGAGTAGGTAAATGCATATTCAAATAAAGATGCGTTTGCCCACATCAAGGGAAACATTGACCTAAGGTGAAAACTGGGACAAGAAATATAAAATTTGGATGAATGATGGGGAACTCGCGTCCAGTAGACAGTTTGCGCTACAAAAATCTCAATAAAAACAAAACATAGGCAAAATAAATCAGTTGTCTCTATTTGATCAATAATTCATTCAACAATTCACCTTGACAAGAAGAAAATAAGGTGAAAGACAATGATTGTGAACATGCTATCAAGAAAGTGTTAACCAATATTTATAGGTGAATTTTTTATTGCCTATTAAAATATAAACATAAATTTTTTATTGCCCTTCAACGGTACTTGCTGATCATAGACCGCGTGATGACCTACTTGAGCACCGGCAAAGAATATGTAACAAAGAACCAAAAAACGTAGAGCCAGTGTCGTAATTTAGCTCAGTGTGGAGTCTAGCAAAGCACTTAGGATTCCTTTGCTCGTCATGAAATTTGTCACATTTTCAATACTTCAAGATAGAACACCCAGAAATCAGTACATCGCAATAACTTTTGTTGGGGTTATAGTACTAATAATTCGCATATCCAATTACATCCAATTACCTCCAATTCACGAACGAAAAATGTAATTCACGAACGAATATTTTACATTTTTATGTACACAAAATAAACTCTTACCTGCCACAAAAATTCGCCACTGCTGCTGGAGTTATTTTCTGACACGTCTGAGTCATCAGATTCGATAGGATCTTCTTCCTCATTTTCGTCTTCACTATCAACCTCATCGTTAGTTGTTCTCTTGCTGGGGCCCGGAGAAGCTTCCATCCCCTTCTCATCGTCGTCATCTTCCTCAAAATCTGGGGTGTAAAGTTCTTCTCGTTTTACCTCATCGTCTGGAAATATTTGCTTATTCTCGGAGGAATTAGCATCGTTAACATTTGTTCGTAATGAAGCTGAGGTTTCTGAAGAATTGTTGTCATTGGAGTTTCCGATGTCGTTTTCATTACCTGCATCTGTATGTGTAAACTTGGAAGGAATGCAATCGTTACCGTCACCGTCCGTATGTTTCCTGGCCAAAGGTGACTCGACAGTGAGATTGGAGTCGATACGATAGCGAATACTAGAAAGCATTCCAGGGGTAACAACAGGACTTGGTACGTTGGATTTAGATTCTCCAATACTCACATCTTCAACTGCATCATCCGACTCTGTTTCCTCTAATTTTAACAATGAACTTGCGTGGAAAGTTCGATAAGACGCAGCGCTTTTCTTAGCTGAATCCAAGTCAGATTTCTTCTCGGTATCATCCTCACCGTCATATCCATTTACAACAATGGACTTGACGGGAGTCAATACATCGCTGCCATTGGAATGCAGCTTCTGCTCTTCATTAGCGTTCCCTGCAGGTGCAAGAGAACAGTCGATACTAATTGACGGAGAAGGAGTGCAGGGAAGATCACTGAGTTCAGCGGGCTCAGGATTCATGGGCCTCGGGATAAGGTCGTCTGACTTGGTAACACAACGAAGGGAGTCGTAAATACGCCGTTCGTTAGACCCCGTGTAGTCTGTTTCGGCACTGTAGTCGTCAGAGTCGTAATTGGTACAACTATTTTGAATGCCCTCATCCACAGGTACGGGTGCCTCTGAAGCAAACGATCTCCTTGACTCACTCCCATCGTCTGAGAGCTGGGCTAATCCTTCAGGGGATTCCTGACGCAAACCATTAGTTCCTTCATTGTAAGCCTGCGTCAAAAGTCCCATGCTAAAGGACGTTAGTTCTTCATCTGAACTGTCTTCGTCTCCACTAACAGCTCGTTTTTCTTTTCGGTAAGACTTGATACATTCTATTTGTTGTCCTAACTCACGAACCATTTGGTCCTTCAAGTCTATTTCTTCAGATCGAATAAATGTATCTTCAGAGTGAGCTTTACTACTGACGAAGTCTTTCATCCGATTCTTTGAATTAACAGCCGAATCAAGTGATTTAAAACTTAAAAAGGATGCGTTAGGTTTGAGCACGTTGTCATTTTGTTCGTCATCCGGGGACCGCAAATTGACTGTGTAAGGAAGTGAAACATGATCCTCACCATACAGCAGCGAGCTGTCCAACTGCGATAAAGAGTTGAGGGACGTGTTGAAGTAAGGCTGGTAGCGCGAAACATTTTCGCCTGTTGTTTCTTTTTCTTCAGTGCCCAAACGGAACATCAGTCCCGATGATTGACTTGTTTCACTCGCAGTATTGGGAGAGTTCGTAGTAAGACAACCATTCACGTCAGAACGAAGAATGTCATCACGTGATTGTTCAGTAGAATCGAGAGCACTTGGTGCTAAATAATATTCACCTAACTTGAAATTGTCCAAGCTACGCTGTTGCCAAGCCGAGTCGAAGTCCATGTCACACAGAGGGTCGCTGAGAAAAGCACAGTCAATGCTTCTCGGTCCTGATTCTCTGAAATCTTTGGCCTCTCTCGTCTTTCGATTTAGCGCATTGAGGTCTGTAAGGTTTTCTTTGAACTTCAAATACAAGAGCTTATCTGAAGACGAGTTCACCTCGTAGGGCAAAGAATCTTGATCCACATCGTCTTGATAATCTTCGTGCAGCCGTTCGAGTGCTTCGTTCTCAGTAACGGGGGATTCTTCATCATTTCTGCTCAATCTTGAAAGAACGTGAGGAGACAGGGGAGGCGAATGAACAAATGCTAAAAGCGACCGAGGCTTTGGGGTCTCCACAATACTTGCTTCGTTTGTATCTACATCCACTACAAGCAGATCGTCTGAATCTAAAGTTTTAGGTTTATCGGGATCATCTCGAGGAGTGAACACCAAAACGGAAGGTCTGCCCTCTTCAGTTTCTAAGTCTTCTAGAATAAGACTATCACGGTCCACTGCGATAACTTCATTATTGGCTGTAAATATAACGCTGGAAGAAGAAATAGGATGTTGAGACACGCACTCTGCCGGAACAGAAGTGACCTCGTCAACATTTTCAGACGGAGTTTCTTGCTGATCTTTTTCATCCTCACCTTCCAGTTCGTCAAGTATCGTTGTTCTACTAAGCTTATCCAACGAAAAAACAGAGTTGAAAGCAGAATTTTCTACAGACACTACATCTAAAGCAGAGGTAGAAGGACTGTCTTCATAGCAGTCAACAAGTTCGATGCTGCTGTTGTAAGTGGAAGCAGAATTCTCATCGAAGTTGCAGGAATCCCAGCCGACAGAGGTACAGGGCTCCTCCTTTATAGGCGAGAGGGTGGTCGGTGGCCTGTAATTAATAATCACGTGATCCCTGTTATTGTCAACGACTTCAATGTCGTCCGACATGCTCCCGCAGTAAGTGTAGTCAGGGGATCTATCTCCATCGTGAGAGTGATTCCCATCCTCATTATCATTTGAGAGAGACAGAGCATCTTTTTCCCTCGGTGAAGCTGGCAGTTTCAGCGAGAGCTCTGCACGGAGAGCATTCAGATCTTCAGAGCAATAGCCGAGTAAGTCGTCGCCTTCCGTGAAGGGGCCTTGTAAAGCATCATCAGCATACGAAACGTAGCTGCTATGAGCACCAGAAGGAGATTCGCTGCCACAACTAGATGTCGGTGATGATAAATATGAAGGCCGCTTGATGGGAGATGGGAACGCCCCCATCACTTTCTTAGCTTCAGAACTCACTGGAGTTATCAAAGGTCGCACCGTGCTACACACTGGGGACGAGTCTGAGCTGCTCTCCCCCGATCGCGGCAATATGACAAAATGAGCCGGGGTGACGGGGTATTTTTTCCTACAAGGAGAACTTTCAAAACTGCAATCAGTTTCCCGGTCATTGGCAGAGTAAGCTGAAGAGCTCGTCACGGACATAGAGTCTGTATCAACATCTTTGGTTAGGCAAGGCGAGAATTCGAAATCGTCATTGAGATAAGAAAGATTCTTTTTTGGTTCGTCTTGATGTCCAGCCAGAGGAGATGCCGTTGAAGCTTCCAGAAGCAACATGCGTGTCTCTTGGGCTGCGGTTTTCCACGCCGACATTTGCTGCTGCCAGAATTCACCTTCATTGTTCTCAGCCTCTGGTGTATCGATTACCGCGATGTCAGAATTAACGCTCGTAGTAGAGGCTGTGAGGGCGTCGCTCTCATTGAAAACAGAGTCACCTTCGCCGACTTGGCCATCTTCTGTTGAACTTGAGCCATTCTTCCCACCTTGCGCATTTGGAGTCGGAACCGCACTAGCAACACTACCGCCAACCGTACCCGCAGTCTCAGTACCACCAACTCCACTAGTCAGAGTTACTTCTGCACTATCACAGCTTTCATTATTCTTTTCGATCAGAGCGGACACTGTGGGGTGACTTTCTCCAAACGATTCCTGCAAGTTACCTTCATTTTTGGATATTTTCTGCACGCTAGGAGAATCATCTCCTGCATTGTTCATCCTGAGATTTTCATGAAGCCCTTCCGTAAAATTATGAAGACCGAGACCGATCTTTACGTCAGTCTTTCGTTCTACATCTACATCATTGCAAGGTTTCATTTCACATGTAAGACCTTCATTGTAATCTTTAGATGACGAGTCAGAACCGCATGAATTGTTGGTTTCATTCCTTCTGACTGATGGAAGCAAAGATGAGTTTTCACTATTAACAGCTTTTTCAACCGCGTTGGTAGCCAGTAAAACGCTGGTCACATCTGATGTCGTTGCAGTTCCGTTCTCTGCTGCAGGAAGCATTTCACCTTTTTGAACTTCAGCATTGTTCATTGTCCCTTTAGATGGACTAGCTTTGGTTTGATCTCTGAATGATACCTCGATACAATTTATTCTTGCTTCAGTATTCGAAGTCATCTTGGTAACGTCGACGCAAGTGCTTTCGGCGGATTTCAGATTTTCGTTTTGAACATGTGTTTCATTACTACCACAACAATCGACGATTTGACCACCAGTTTTTTCTTTTACATCAACGGCAGTCTGCTCAAATGAAGCTCCTTCACAAAGTACTTCTTTATCTTCAGGTAGCACATCTTTCTTGGCCTCAGAGGGTAACGGCTTGAAATAGTGTCGCCCAGCATGCGGATCTAAAATGCTGTTAGGAGGTAGGCTATCGACGCTCCAATCGAGCGGGTTGACGGGATGAGGTCGGGCTGCTAAAAGATTGCGGTCCGGCAGAGATACCCGCACTTCTTGGAGCGGGTCTACGATGAAATTTGTCACTAATTCAGGGCTTTCTACGGTAGAAATGCACTCATGGTTAAAGGAAGCGTGCTCAGTTGAGCTTGGGCTTTTAATGTCGATTGATGCCTCTGGGACAGTAGCAGTTGTATCCGATAATCCAGGGTCTTGAGAAATTTCATTTCCAGTATCGGGATCGGGTAAATTTTCTTCATTTTCTGCTACAACATCGAAAGTGCCATCAAGAAAGACACTATCAGACGAGAGCATCTCTGAGGCTGACATACAACTGCAGTTAGTCATATCCTCCGTGAAAGCCGTGTACCCGCCCGTAACGATACCTGAAGTTTCACTATCTCTGCTCCCGCTCAATCCATCTTTATTGGCTAATACGCTGAACGTCGAGTTTAGTTCTGGGTTGAACTTTGGAGAGTCTGGTCTACCCTCAATGAGAATTTGGCGGTCGCTTCCGTTACAGTCGAGTATTCGTTCCACAGAAGTTTTCACAGGACTCTCAAGTTGGGAATCAGCACTATTAAGAGCTTCATGAGAATCTTTTGGAGAACTACTGTGACAGACAGGTTTGTGGAAGTCTAAAGGCAGATTTTCTGCAGACAAATTCGGGATGCTTTCATTTTCTAGCTGGTTCTCATCAGTTTCGTCGTGGTGTCTTTTAGCATGAGTGGAGTGGTCATGCACAACAATATCTGGCAAGGGATCCTGGCCCCCGTCGAAAGAGCCGCGATGATGCTGGTCTTCACCGCTGGAAGAGGAGTAGAACGGAGCAGCACCAGCACAGCCAAGACTATGACACGCCTCCATTGTGACATCTGGAGTAGACAACACAGGTACATCTTGGGAAATTACCATATCTGAGCATGGAATTGATTTGGGATTTTTGTCCGTGCAGGGAGACTCAAACTCCAACTTTTTCATCAAATCTACACCACTGTTATGGAATATAGAGTCATCGAGGTGGCTTGAATTATCGGTGTCTATCCTTATTAATTTTTCATCGTGAGAGACGCCGGACGATTGGACATCTCTGGACTCGCCACAACTATCCCGTTGAACAGACAAGTCAGTCGAGTATAAACGAGAGTTGTTCCCACTTTCTATTTTTGAAAAATCTGCAGTGTTGCTTACAGTTAAATTAGGATTGCTGGCATCCTCATTGAGGGGAAACTCTTGCTCCGACAACTCCTCTTGAAGCAACAGCTCAGAGGAGTTGGCTGCCACTAAAAAAGGATCTCGAACAGAGGACCTCGTAGCACCAGAACTAGTAGTACTCAGTGCAGACGACAAAATGCTGCTTGTGCTACCACAGAAATCCAAGGGCAATTTCGCTCCAGCTTTTTTGGCCGAATTTTCCTCAGAGGTTTGGAAAATATTAGCATTTTTGTCGCCCATGCTAAACTTGCATGATGAGTCACTTTCCCCAGAATCTTCGTCCAAATTGATGCCATCGACTACTGTGAGCCTCATGAGATTTTGAACACTCATGCTTTTCTGCTTCACGAGCTCGCTGAACTCGCCTTTTTCCAGACGCATGCTCAAGCCGTCTTCTTCCAGGCCCATTTGCGTCATGAAGCCTGCACTGGAGCTGAGATGCGCGAATTTGTTGATGTTTTCAGACGGAGGAGGTTCCAGCGCAGCGGTGGCTGCACACTCGGCACCAATGCTCGTGAGGTTCGAAGTGCTGGCGCTCATGTTTGCCACGCTCCTCGGAGCGCGGGTCACCAGAGAATCTTTCCCTATTACAAACGCTGGAAGAAGATCATCGTTTTTGAAGTTTTTGGTATCTTGATCTTGCAATCCCAGGTCGGGAGGCTGGGCCAAGGCATCATCGAGTCTCTGAATGGCTGAACTGATCTCCCTCGTGAGGCTGTCCATGGGCTGGTCAGGGTCCAGGCCCAGCCACGATGGAGCGCTCGATCCAAAAGTGGCCGCTACTCGAGCCTCCAAGTCGTCTGCTTCGCGAGATACGAAATCGTTCTCGAACCTGTAAGAAAAATTTCATTCGCATAAATTAATGATCACATCCAATAGAGGTTTAATGAACCCACTTTTTGTCGTTCAATTAATTTTCTTTCTATGCACATGGATTGGACATAATACCATTTTAATTGTCATTGCAAAAAGGAAAACTAGAACACTAAAAGATTATTACACAGGATATTGTTTAAAAAAAATTAACCTGAGCACAACTTGAGAATAAACTAATGTATTATGGTTCAGTTTGCTGCACCACGAGCCAAAATATATACAAGTTGTTACATTTTCACAACATTAAAACTTTGACCGCAACGTATGCCACCGGTGGCCACCGAGGCGATTTTCAGATTTTGCTGACCGGCCTGTATCACAAACTCACTTTTCATAAATACTTTATTGAAGCTAAACAAAGGAATGATCCAGTTAATATTTGCCACTTTCAAAATTGCTCCCAACAATTAACTTTAAATTAACTGAAGAACGTTTACAACAGTTCCCCAAGTCACGCAAGACACTGACGAGAAAAAAACTTTACAATTTCCACTAAAGGGATCAGGTACAAGGCATAAAATCAACGTCTTCTTTTCAACACCTCCAAAAAAAAAAAAACTTTGCGCAAAGAATATTCGGCAGATGAGGACCAACAATTACGCTAGAACAGTAAACTTCACCAGACTTGTGTTTGTTTGTTGCATTCAGGGGCTAAATAGTTACTTTAGCATTGAATTACAGCGTTCAGGCGTATTGCTGTACAATATAGTCACTAAAATGAGAAGTGCTGCAATAATATTATCACAAAATGGGAATTTATCCAAATGCAATTGCAAAGAAAAAGTAATTACAGCTCATTCGATTGAAACAAATACACGCACGCATTACTGCTTTTTTATACGTTTGAATGATCAACTACACATCTTCATCTACTGTGATACAATTCATTTCATAGTCAAGAAAAGTTCGTTTTATTCACTACATCCAAGAGCTAACTAACATGCGCAACTGCTGTAGGTGCTATTTACCTCGAGTTAAGTTTGAGTAAACAAGTCTACCTTGAATTTCGGTACAGTAGATCTTGCTTCAAGAAGCAATTTTGAGATACCTGAAAAATCTCACGTCAAAAAATGTTCTTCCGAAGTAAAATTGAACACACATTAATGACTTCTAAATCTACCATCAATGATAATATTGCGAGAAACATAAAGTTTAAAAAGTTTAATATATAAAAACGGTAGTTGACTAATGACATCTCAATTTTTTGACACATAATTTACTGACAAATACGACCAAAGAAAATCGAAAGAAAAAAGACTTTTAAAGTTGTGAACACCCCCAACTAATGGTAAATAAAAAATCCACTTGAATGAAATCATACGTAGAACAGATGGGCTGCTCCAGACAAGCATGAAAATTCACAATCGTGGACTGCAAGACACGCCTCATTACATACCACGCTAGCTTAGTCATATTGGCAATAAAGCTTATAAAGCTAAATGAAGGCACGATCTAGTTAATGTTGGCCATTTTAAAAATTGCGTAGTACAATTGACTTCAAATTTAAGTTGAATATTGAACTTAAAATTAACACTTGACTCCAAAGTGGTACATATGTGTACCACGAGGTAAATCGCTCATTTCCGTACCGGAATATGGAATTAACATTTCAACTATTTTGTTACCTTTTCCGCAATAAATTTTAGAGTAAAAGGTAACACATTATGGTTCCAGTGTATTCTTTACATTTTTCAAGAGGTTAAAAATGTATTAAAGCAGAGAAGCCGGTTTATCAAAACGAATTTTTCCGGCCAAACCAAACTGACCGTAAGCAACCGTACAATCGGAGTCAACGTGTTAACCAATTGCGGTCAAAGTGGCGAGGTCATTCTCATGTTGTCACTCTGAGACGTTCCACACCCAAGTTCACCAAATATCAACCCAAAATAGCGTCCAGAATGAGAGATTTGAAAGAAGTGTGCATTCAAATCCTATGCGCCACAAATGTTAGCGTACCTGAGCTGGTCCCTCGGTGAGGCGACCAAGGGCACATTGTGATCTTTCGCGGCGCGCTGTTCCAGCTCCAGCTTGTGCCACTTTGCCTCGATGTCATCCTGCGCAGACCGGGGGGATGCCGGCAGGTGGAGAGAGGACGGCAGGCTATCAGGGTCACATGACGAGTGCTGCACGCCGTACAACTGCAACAACGTCTGGCACAAGCCGCTGTGCACGGCTGTCATGCTGATGCGGCTGCTCTCAGGCACCCAGCACTGATGGATCAGGGCTCGCCTGCAGTACACAACACAGCGTGAGGAACTCTGAACAATGGTGAGCAGTTTAACCCCCCCCCCCCCCCCCCTGGTGTGTTGTGCCACTATGTTTTGCTCAAGTGTTTAGGTTCTGGTAATTTCTCACCTATGCTGAAGTGCTCAAGTTTCAATCATTTTTCATTATAGCATAAGTACGTCGGTTTTGGTATTTTTTAATATAAAATACAACCAACCAACTACATCTCATTCGAAATTTTCAACAAAAAAAATGTTAAACACAACTAGCAGTTCGTTTTATTTTTATAAACTAGAACTTCTGTAGCTGGAACAACAGCTATTTTGATACTCTAACAAATCTTGACACCGAACATGCAACTGCCTATCAAACGTTTCACAGGGTGGCCCATAAGTAAGTTACCTTCTTAAATTATTATAACTATAAAACTAAAAATGGTAAAGAGATTTGGTTAATTTAGAATGGAAGAAGAAATTTCAAAGTTTAGTTGACGCTTTGGGTCGATCAGCAACACTCGTTGCAACAAGTAGTAGTAGTAGTAACATAGGCTTACTAGCGCTTCAGTAGCTCCGACTATTTCGCGCCGAAGGTCTCATGGTTTTAAGGATACCTGAATTCTACATCACCTCCGAGGTAGTATTATAAGAACATTATTTCGGTGGTCAACTCAATTTCTATTGCCTCAACACACACAGTTATATTTGTTTGCATAAGCACATTACGATTTCTCACTCAATAAGCAGGATCCATTCTACAGGTCGCACCTGCAAAACGTATCGGTATACACCGCGAGTTGATACAAAACAAAAAAGATTTTTAAAATTTTAGCAGGGTAAAGAGTGCGAGAACAGCTGGGACCCCAAATCGGAGGCTCCAGCTACCCGCCCACACTATGGCCGAGCGTCTTACCCACGCTGGAACCCCCTCACAAAGACAAGAGTGGCAGCACGGTACGCTCGGCCATTTCTTCTCCTCAAGTTATAACTTCGGCATGAGTTTGCACTTGCAGAGTGCACACGGATTTCCGTTTTCTGGGCATAAAAGCTCGTTATATTTTACCTATCAAATCGCTTCGTGCAAGAAAGGTCGCTAGCGCTCCGAGGTTGAAACGAGCACGGAGGGGCTCACGAAGCATCCCAATGTGCAGCGACGGGGCGTCCGCATCTCGAAGATGAGGGAAGGATTCTCTTCTAGCAGCAGCAAAGTTTGGACATTCGGCAAGTACATGCAGCACCGTTAGTGGTACATGACAGGTGTTGCAGCGCGGCTGTGGGCGACGCTCCATTAGATGACTGTGGGTAAGTCGGCAGTGCCCAATGCGCAGCCGACATAGGATCACCTCCAAACGCCGGCTACGACATTCAGCTGAAGCCCATTCCCCCACCATAGGCTTAAGTACTCTCAGTTTATTATTTAATTCCATGTCCCAGCATTGTTGCCACACATCACGCACGGTAGACTTGATAATGGGGTAGTAATCCCTACAGGGGACACCTGGGTTGTTCGGCAGGTCATCAGATCCAGCAGCACGCCGGGCCTCGGCATCAGCTCTCTCATTGCCGGCCACCCCTACATGGCCCGGCACCCAGCAGACTTGCACATGCTTCGGGCTCCGGGCAAGGCGTGACAGTCGGACAACAATGTCACTAATTATTGGGTGATTGCTGTGGTATGCTTGGACAGCTTCATAGACACTCTTTGAGTCAGTGAATATTACAAAATCATAGTAGGGTATTTGCGCCACGAGGTCTAGAGCCTCGACAACTGCAAGTAGTTCAGCCGAGAAAACAGAAGTTTCCTGCAGGAGCCTTCGAGCACGCACATAGTCGCCAGACACAGCAGCACAACCAACAGATTGATTCGTTTTAGAACCATCTGTATATATCTTACGTTGATCAGAGTGCTCCGCCAGTACATGATCGAAGAAGATACCCCTCAAAACCGAGGCCGGCAGCAGGTCCTTCTTAGGGATCTTGCAGCCTGTACAAAAAGTAGTAATTGGGATGCGCCACGTTGGTGCACCTGCAACCCGTGCGGGAAGGACCTCCATGGGGGGGAACCGCACGTTATTCATAAGCGCACCATAATCTACGGAGGATGGCAAATTATACGGAGTGGGTATACGCTCATCCACGTCGGTACGAAAACTTATCCAGGTCGGAGAGAGAGGGAGTTGCTGTAGCCGGGCTAGGTACTGTAATGACAGTTGCATACGCCTAAGCTTGAGGGGGGGCTCCCCACTTTCCACGCAGAGACTGGTGACGGGGGAGCTTCGAAAAGCTCCAGTGCAGAGCCTAATGGCTGCGTGGTGTACTGGGTCCAGCATACAGAGAGTACTTTCTTTGGCATACTGGTATATTACACTACCGTAGTCTAATTTAGACCTGATGAGGGCCTTATAGAGCCGCAGGAGAGTCACACGGTCGGCGCCCCACGTTTGACCTGAGAGGCTTTTTAGCAAATTTAATCTCATTATAGACGCTGCTTTTAGTGACTGAAGGTGAGGTTTCCACGTAAGTTTGCTATCGATGGTCATACCAAGAAATTTAGCATTTGCTGCGTAGACTATTGGTCTGCCCTTCAGGAAAAGTTGTGGAGGGTCACGCATTTTGTGGTTTCCCGGAATAAAAAGAGCCATAGTTTTCTCAGTAGAGAACGTGAACCCATGCTCTGATGCCCAACCATTTACATTATTTATAGCGTTTTGAATTCTACGAACAAGAGCAGGCAAAAAGTATGAAGACGCGTACACCATAAAATCGTCAACGTATAGCGACGAGATCTCAGGCGGCACAGCTGTCGTGATTCCATTAATAGCCACAGCAAAAAGCGTACAGCTGATGACGCTTCCTTGAGGGACTCCTTCAGACTGCGTCTCACACGGAGACTCCGAAGAGCCGACTTTCACTCGAAAAGTCCTCCTGCTCAAGAATTGCTGCAGGTAAAGAGCCATATTTCCCCTCAGCCCATCACGATGCAGGTTTTGCAATATACCGTACCTCCAGGCAGTATCATAGGCTTTCGCCATGTCAAAAAACACGCATATAGTATGCCGGCGCTCACGTTTGCATTTAACTAGGTGGTTCTGCAGACGGACTAAAGCATCCGTAGTACCTCGCATTCTGCGAAAGCCGTACTGTACAGGCGAGAGGAGGTCACGAGCTTCCAAAAACTTCACCAGCCTAACATTAACTATCTTTTCAAGCACCTTGCCGATACAGCTCGCGAGGGCGATAGCTGCCAGGATTTGTAGGAGGTTTGCCGGGTTTTAAAAAAGCTAGGACAGTGGCAAAACGCCAGGCATCGGGGTACTGGTGTGTGGTCCAGATCTGGTTATATATTGCTAAAAGCACTTTCAGGGCTGTAGGGTGCATTTTCTTCAACATTTTATAGTGAATGCCGTCTGGACCAGGAGAGGTGTTTTTAGTTTCCTTGAGAGCGTTATAAATTTCTGAGATGGTAATAGGTTCGTTATAGGGGAGATTTTCATCTGTGTTGAAAATCAGACTTCGACTCTCCTGCTGTCTTTTAAAGGCCAAGAAAGCTGATGAATAATGATCACCGCTACTGATGTTAGCGAAGTGCCGGGCTAGAGCTGCCGCAACGCGCTGTGAGTCCGCGGTTTTCTCACCATTGACCTCCAAGCAGGGTGGGCTATAGCTCTGCTTCCCAGACATCTTCTTCACTCGCTGCCATACCTTCGACATGGGCGTTTCAGCATTTAGGGACGATACATATTTTTGCCACGAACGTTTTCTTGCTTCATTCTTTGTGTGTAGTGCTCTTGCTCTGGCTCTATTGTAGGATATTTTGTCTGCCATACTTTTCGTCCTCTGATAGCGTCGCAGGTAGTGATGCAAAAAAAAAACGGTTTTATTTGATTGCGGTTTTTTTTGCAAAAAAACGTGTTTTTTATGTGTTTTTTTTTGTTTTTTTGGTTTTTTTTGCACACCTAAATTTTGTTAAGTATATGTCTGGGTTTTTTTATTGGACACCTAAAATATATTAATTTCCATGTTTTTTAGTCATTTTATTGTTATAAAAACATCAA
The DNA here is from genome assembly GCA_030386875.1 of Morinoia aosen. NCBI lineage: Eukaryota > Metazoa > Arthropoda > Malacostraca > Amphipoda > Talitridae > Morinoia > Morinoia aosen. Next base: position 25,858,422 of record CM059558.1, read on the forward strand.
AAAGAAACCATACAGTAAAAGTGGTGGCAGATAACCCACAATTACCTAGAGGCATCTAAGAGGAACAGCAGGAGCCACAGAACTTATATTGATGGAGTCAAAATTCAGAGCTTACGATCTCTACTATGTCTGATTTTATTTTTAAATGACCAAAAAAATCAGAAATAGCAGAGATAATAAGCTCTAAATTTTGACTCCATCAATATAAGTTCTGTGGCTCCTGCTGTACCTCTTAAACTCCTCTAGGTAATTGTGGGTTATCTGCCACCACTTTTACTGTATGGTTTCTTTTTTATGCTTTCATTACATAAAAATGACTAAAAACCATAGATATTAATATATTTTAGGTGAACAAAAAAATATGCTGTTTTTTTTTACAAAAAATTCTGAATAATAAAAATGAATATTAATATATTTTCTGGTACCAAATATAACCATGCTGGTTTTTTTTACAAAGAATCATGACTAAAAACAATATATTTTATGTGACCTAAAAAGCCCCATGCAGTTTTTTTTTAAAAAACATGTTTTTATTATAAAATCATGACTGAAAAAACAAATATATTTATGAGACCAAAAAATTGTTTTTGTACTAAAAAAATCATGACTAAAAAAATATGAATATATTTATGAGACCTAAAAACCCCATGCTGTTTTTTAAAAAAATATTTTTTTTTTACAAACAATGATGTATAAGAAAACCTGGATACGAATATATTTTATGCGACCAAAAAAACCATGCTGTTTTATTTTGTATTTTTCATAAAAAATCGTGTCTTAAATTCATGGATATTAACATATTTTATGTTACCAAAAAATCATGGTTTTTTTTGAACATGTTTTTTTTATTAAAAAGTTATTGTGATTCATTTTTTGGTCACGACTTCTTTGTAAAAAAAACGCCCCCTCAGGGTGATACAACTATTGTATCTATGGGAACTAGCGCTCCCAGGGGGACAATGTGAGGGCCCAAGCTGAGAGTTAGGTAGGCCTCCTTTTTGTTGAACGCATTTGTTGCTGGGTAGGGAGGCTAAAACTAATGACTAATCAAATCTGTAAAAAACATGGATATTAATTTATTTTATGTGACCAAAAAACCATGCTTTTTGAAGAAAATATTTTTTACAAAAAACAGGAATGTTATTAAATTTTATCTGACCAAAAAAATCATGACATTTTAAAAACCATGTTTTTTTCACAAAGTCATTAATATCCATGTTTTTACATCATGATTTTTTTGGTAAAGAAAACATGGTTAAAAAAACCAGCATGTTTTTTTTTGGAACATAAAATATATTAATATCCACATTTTTTAATCATGATTTTTCTGTAAAAAGATGTGGTCAATATTGAGTTTAATGTTGTCAATGAATTTCATAATTTCGTAGGTATAGATTGGTAATATAGTCGATTTTAAGACGTTTTACATGAATGATATTCAGCCCGGTGATGCATCATTTTTGAATTATTCAACTTTGAAGCTGGCTTGTGAGCGCCATGGAAGCGCGCGCGGCTAGCATATTTTAATTTATATCGGAAGTTAACCCCCTATTACAAACGTAAAGAGGTTGGGTCGTGAGGAGTAGCCACAGTTCTTTTAGTGAAAATTATAAATAAAGGTTTCTAGTGACGTTTATTTATAATTTTCACTAAAAGAACGGTGGCTACCCCTCACGACCCAACCTCTTTACGTTTGTAATAGGGGGTTAGCTTCTGTTTCTATTGCAAAAACAATGACTGCTTTTCCGCAAAAAAGGCCATTCAGGAGCGCCGTTTGTATAACTTCAAACTTAAATAACTCAAAAACTAAGAATTTCCGGGCACATTGTCATTCGTGTAAAACGTCTTAAAATCCACTATATTACCTACCTATACCTACGAAATTATGAAATTTGTTGACAACATTCAACTCAATATTGACCAATGTTTTTAAAAAAAACAGAATGGTTGTTTATGGTATAATAAAGTATATTAATATCCGTGTTTTTTAGTCATGACTATTTTGTAACAAAAACATTTAAAAAATAGCATGGATTTTTTGGTCACATAAGATATATTAATATCCATTAGAACCGTACCAGGTCTTCGAATAAAATATCCACAAAGAGTCTATTCACTCTATAAAACCTTTCGGAGATTAGCTCCATCCTCAGTAAGTCATTGAGTCAAATGTTTTTCAAAGGAACAGTGAAAATTCATTGTCCATTTCACCAAATTTTACTGAATGACTGAGGATGGAGCTGGTCTCTGGAAGGTTTTATGGAGTGAATAGATTCTTTGTAGATATTTTATTCTAAGACCTAGTACAGTTCTAATAAACATGATTTCAATATTAACAGCATTCTTTGTTTATAAGTTGCTAAAGACAATTCAATTAAAGAAAAATAACTTTCCTGATATTTACATCCGTGTTTTTTTAGTCATGGTTTTTTTTTAAATATATTAAAAAAAAATTTTTTGGTCCCATAAAATATAATAGCCATGTTTTTTTAGTCAAGAATTTTCTGTTAAAAAACAATGTTTTAAAAAAAACAGCATTGGATTTTTAAGGTCACAAATATATTATTATCCATGTTTTTTATTCATAATTTTTTATGAATAACATGTTTTTTTTAAAAAGAGCATGGTTTTTTAGTCACAACTCTATCAATGAACATAAGTAAAGTTATGTTATTATAACACACCATTTTGGGAGTTGATGGTCATTCACATGTATTGTAAAATAAATGAAATATCAAAGTATGAAACCGCAGAAAATGAAAAATTTCATAAAACCATGGAAAACCATCAATTAAGAAGTATGCTCTTTTATTTTGTAATCTGACATGAAAACAAATAATGTAATGTGGTTCTTTTTCTTGCTGAGTTATTTTCAGACAAAATATTAAAAAAAAACCAAAATATCCACATTTTTTTTGGCCACGGTTTTTTTGTAAAAAAAACGTGTTTTTTTTAAAAAAAACGGCATGGTTTTTTTTGAGTCACATCTCAAGTCGCAGGGCATGTTTTCTTTCAATATTGGTGATGGTGCATTCATCTGTCCACCAAGGAACTCTGTGCTGGAGGGCACCCCCCCTCGACTTAGGGATACTGACGCCAGCAGCGATCAGCAGGCAGCCCACAAACTCTTCCAATAAGTCTTCCACTGGCCTGGTCTCGTCAACATCACACATTTGAGTGAGTGCTTCGAAGCTCCCCCAGTCGGCTCGCCTCAAAATAAAGCTGGCTTCGGTGGGAGTCGGACGATTTTCCTCGAACCGTATCTCTATAGGGAAATGATCACTACCGCACAGATCATCACAAACATTCCAGTGCAGATCAGCAACAACATCAGGGGTGCACAAGCTGAGGTCTATAGCCGATGACACGCCCGTCTGCACATGGAAATGGGTGGGCAATCCTGTATTTAATAAACATGCGTCTGAGTTTGTGAATAGGCCATCAATGATCCTCCCACGCTGGTCGGTGGAGGGATTGCCCCAAGCTATGTGTTTTCCATTAAAATCCCCCAATATGAGCGCTGGTCGGGGTAGCTGGTCGTAAAGGGTCAGGAGATCTGCTGTAGTGATGGGATCAGCTGGAGGTAGGTACAAATTACAAACTGTGAGCAAGCGCGGGCCAATACCAAGACGTACCACCATTGCCTGCAGTGCAGTGTTCAGGCCAAGCCTTGTGAAGCCCGTATCCCGCCTCACTAAAATAGCTAAGCCCGTACCTGGCACCGGATTTGGTAGAGGGGAGAAGGTCTCTACGACGTAACTCGCCGGTGGTGTAGGTGTCAGACTTCCGAGCATTGTCTCTTGGAGGCATACACAGCCCGGCTGAAGCTCTTGCAGCAACCTCCTCAGATCACCATAATTGCGGCGGTAGCTTCGACAGTTCCATTGCAGAAGACTCATTATGTTTATCGTCTTGAAGATCTCTCAGTTGGGGTCAGTTTTTTCTCTGAAGTTTGTTTACTATCTTTTGGGTTTTTGCCACTCTCCTGCCTCGAGCTCCAAGGGTGCAGCTGCACATTAGGCGGGGGCATTGAGGGCATATCTGCTGGCATAGGGAATTTCTTTCTCATTTTAGTTGCTATACTTTCAGGTACCACAACACGTTCCAGAGAGCAAACACGATGGGTCACGATGTTACTTCCCTCGCGTCCTCGCTCTCGAGCCTCTCTAGGTTTACTGGACACTTGGACAGGTATACATTCCAGTCCTTGAGGTTTAACCGTTGGGTCATCTGAATTATCAATATGCTTAAAGGTGGGACGCTTTTTGGGGGCTTGCCCTGTCATCCCTCCAATTGGAGACGGAGTGCCGCTTTGCAGGCGCTTTCGAGCACCAACTGCAGTAGATAGATTTTTAGGGGAGGTGTTACTCTGGGATTCAGGTCCCATATCCATTCCTTTTGACCCCGGGCTCAGAGAGCCTTGTTCCTTTTTTCTTTCCTCCCTAATAGATGGAACCTGCATTGATTGATCGCAGTCAGGTTGATCAACCACAGCTTCAAAATGGCTCCGGGCATCCACACAGACATCACCCAAAGTCGCACAGGACGGTGAAGGGTCTGACACAGTACCGGTAGCGCGTGGTAAGTCACCATCGGAAGACTTTTCTGGTCTTTCGGATCTAGAGTAAGAACTTGGGGGTCTTTTATGTTCCTCATTTGGAGCGTCAGTCTGGGTTGCTATACTAGTCTGTGTTACGGCATGAGCAAACTCGCCTCCGACTCTCATCGGTATCTCCTCGCTGATGCGTGTTCCGCCGGACTCAGCTGTCTGTAATTGCGGCTGACGCACAGCCGATGAATAACTATGCGTAGGGCGCACGTAGCGACCGGAAACCTTCCGCTTTGCCTCACCATAGCTTACGCGCTCAGTAGTTTGTGTAGAAACTATTTCCTGTTCCAGTTTATAGATAGGGCAGGACTGGTCACTGGCGGGGTGGGGCCCCTCACAGTTGGAGCACTTAGGTGGTAGAGTGCAAGGGAGTTCATGTGCTGTTCGGGAGCAGTGAAAACAGACAGCTTCTTGTTTACGGCAGCTACTTGCACCGTGACCAAAACTTTGACACTTAAAACATCTACGCGGCTTGGGTATATATTGCCTCACCGGGCACCGCGTCCAGCCTATACTCACGGACTCGGGTAGGCGCGTAGAATCGAAGGTCAGTATGTACAACGAGGTGGGTATTTCAGCTCCGTTCTGTCTTCTTTTGGTCCGGTAGATAGATTTTACTCCACTTCTGGCAAGTTCTTCGAGTAGAGTTTCATCTCCGTAATTTGGTTTATTTGTATACCAAATAGTCCCCTTTGTTTCATTCAACCTTCCATGAGGAGCAACAGTGATGCTCACCCCAGCAAGGGTTTGGATTCTTGAGATAGTTTTTGCCTGATGTTCATTTCGAACCTCCACAAGGAGCGAGCCCGTTCGCGTCTCTGTTATCTTCAAAGGTTTACCACCAATTTTTCGTTCAAGTTCTCTATTTGCCACAATTACATCCATCTCTGCTAGGTTAGAACCATCACCCGCGTTGATGGTGTAAAATTTCTTATAATCTGGATGTGTATTCTCATAGAGGGGCAAATCTGTGCGATATCTTTGGTTGGTACGTTGGCGGCGATGTCCAGATGAGTTTTCAATACAAAAACTGGGTCGCCTTTGATTACGAGGTGGTATATATGGCTGAAGTACTAAATTTGTCTCGTCAGATTTTACGTAGGGTCCAGCGTCACTCACTGCAGCAAGCTGCGATGATACAGGTTGCAACGGCGGAGAAGGGGGACGGTCATGTGAAGTTTCCGTTATGGTTCCTATGGTCCCAGCTCCATCTGCAGCAGCCGGCTGCAAGGGGGCAAGCCCCGATTTCAGAACAGTGCGGTGAGCAGGAAAAGTTTTCTTTGGAGATCTTTCCGCAGGAACCAAGAAGAGCGCCGGGTCATTTCCAAGAGATCGAGGGGGATTTTCAGTAGTAGAAGCAAGCACAGGTTTAGGATTCTCTTTCGATAGGGATTTCTCCCTACCTATCCAGGCCGGCTCAAGCCGGAAAAGAACCCCTCGGGCGATCAGCAGCATTCTGGTGCATCTCTGCACTTAAGGCGGGCACACACTGACCACTAGGAAGTAAAAACCTCCTCCCACCGTCGACCCCGGCCCGTGGCAGTCCCCAAGTACGCCCGAGGTAACAGAGACTTTAACCCGTAACTGCCGAGGCCCGGTTTATATTTACATGGGAAACCTCACCCATGGTCCCCCTTTTGTCAGGCTGCTCCAGTTGAGCCAGCCTACCATGGTTGAACCTACCAGAACCGGGGCCCCGGCAGTATAGCCTCAACCTTCATTGCAGCACGCAAGCCCTCCCACCACGACAAGGTAAGGACATGGGGAGGGTCGTTGCAACAAACTGAATTGAAGCATCGAACAGTTCGTATGGTCCGTGGCCTGCTGTTTGCAGTTGTCCTAGTTTCTCCGAATTTCAATACCAGTTTTTTATGCAGTTCTTCGAAGGACTTCTTTCAATACCATTAATATTCCTGTAATTCCTCTGAACTGCAGTAACAGAACAATTACATCGGAAGAAAGTTCCACTATTCTTGCTCTTTGTTCCATTGCGTAGAGATTCATTTTGAGGGGTGGATTTTATGAATTTTCTGGGCAATAAGTTGTGATTGTTGGTAGACTTGATACGCTGTTAGGAAACTTTGAAATCTTTTCATTCATTCTGAATTAACTAAATCTCTTTACAATTTATAATTTTATAGCTATAATAGTTTTAAAAAGGTACCTTACTTATGGGCCACCCTGTATATGTGACTTTCCATTGACCAAGGGAGGAATTCCAGACCTTCGTTTTAAGCGCGAGGTTCTTGTACTGTTACCATTTGCAGTATAAAAACACATATAATACAACTATAACTACTATTAACCCCTTCCCTGGCAGAAACGAGTATACACGTTTTCACAAAATGTTCGTTTTTCAGCCGTCGACGAGTATACTCGTCTAAAACTTTACCTTCAAAAACCAGCGACATACGTATATACTCGTCGATTTTAAGCCTTTGTAAGCCATTCTACGTGTGAAACGAGTATTCTCGTCAAATAGTTCGTCTGGCAGAGGCGATAGGGTAGAGCTGTGGGATTTCAAGGACTTTGTTACTAGACTTGCTCCGACAGCCATTGTCGTCGGATGGGTGTTGTTTGCATTCATTTTGAAAAGTACCATTCTAAATAATTTCATCTAGAAACTTTCTGAGGAAATAATGTTCTTCTACATGTGGAAATAAAATTCATTTGTTTCATATTTTTGCTAACAACTTACAGTTTTCAATTGATTTTGTTCATAATAAAATGCCGGAAAAGGAATTTCATTTATCATGCATATTATAATTACTGCTAGATATTTGTTATACAATTGTAATAAAAATTAAAAATAAAATAGCTTTATATTTCTCTTTACATTTAGTAATAAAATTGAGAAAATTTGAGAAAATATGGTACAAAATATGGTTTATAGGAAGACGAGTTGACTCGTTTTGGCCGACACAGGTATTTTCAAAATAAAAAGCTTACCACAAAAATGGGAAGAAAAAATAATTAACCAAAATAAAAAAATTAGTGTGAAAAAGAAACGTTTTTATGAAAAAAATTGTTGGGGAAGGAGTTAATGCTCAAACAACATTACTTCATCAGAAGAGTTACCAAGAGTGTTCACGTACATACCTCAGGCTGCCATACAATGAAAATCGGTGCTACTTTAGCGTGAGGCACGGTAGAGGAAACAAGGTTGGGTCATTTCTATGGAGGAAAATACACTTCTTCTTGTCTGGCTAGCCAATAGAACAGCTTTATTTCAAACAAACTTTATGACGTCACCAAAACCCCATGTCGTTAGGTCAATAGTGGAGACGGATTTGGAAGTAGCAGTGCTACCAGATGCAATTATGAGGGCTGCCATTGGTCCGTTGCCTTGACGTCAGCAAACCCACACAGTCGGTGAAAAAAGACTGATTTGACCCTACCTTATTTCCTCTACCCTGGCATCAGGTCCATCACACTATAGCATGAGATCTACCTCTAGCTAGAACTATAGCATTAGGTTAATAATGGATATTATTTATATCCATAAATTCAATTTAGCAATAAACACTGAATTTGTTCGTCTCAAACTGAATCTGGGTGGGCGATATATGCGATAGACCTCACGCTATAGTAGCACTATGAAAAACAACACCATACTTTCACTCTTTTCAACAGTGTCAACTAAGAGATCATCACACAAAGACATGCCAATAAGTGAATACCATCTAGAACACCGATTTAACCTAACATACGTAAACCAACTGAATAAATTCATTAGTTTGAAACCCACGTCGGAGGCTTGAATATCATGTTGCTCAGTGTTGATTCAGCAACACCGCTTGACTTCACTGAGCTGATACCAAGCACAGTGTACAGCTGTAACCAACGCTCTCGTCCGTAACCAACGCTCTCGTCCGTAACCAACGCTCTCGTCCGTAACCAACGCTCTCGTCCGTAACCAACGCTCTCGTCTGTAACCAATGCTCTCGTCCGTAACCAACGCTCTCGTCCGTAACCAACGCTCTCGTCTGTAACCAATGCTCTCGTCCGTAACCAACGCTCTCATCCGTAACCAACGCTCTCGTCCGTAACCAACGCTCTCGTCTGTAACCAACGCTCTCGTCCGTAACCAACGCTCTCGTCCGTAACCAACGCTCTCGTCCGTAACCAACGCTCTCGTCCGTAACTAGCACCTATCTGTAATTAAAGCCCATCCATATCTGCCCCCAACAGAAAGTCAGCTTATCCACTTACCGGCAAAATCAGGTTAAAGACCCTTTGATAGCGTTAGGTTACTAATGGATAGTTTTCTATTTCAAGTTTTTATATTAATTTTTATAATACTCATAAAAAATTTTTAAAAAGTCTTATGTGAAATGAAAGTATTATTTTTTGGTCAGTATTGTAGTCTTTTTGACCGAACTGCTTAATATTAGGGCACGATGATCTTAGTATTTTAATCCCTTTGTTAGTTTTAACGGACATACATTTTCTCATAGTCATTATAATACTCAATCAAGTAGTAGTATTAGCATTGATTTGCTAGCGCTTCAGTAATTCGTACTATATCGCGCCGTAGATCTCACAGTTTAAAATACTGGATTCACATCGTTACACAAAAGCACACTATATAAATGTTGTTCAAAGTTTGTCACAATAACCATCATAATAACCATCATAACCATGTCACAATAACAGCAGCCATCATAAAGACCGCTTCAATTGCCACCCACATCATTGTCATTTTATAAGAGTCCTAGTTGATCTTTGAAGAGATCATCTACAGAGCGACGCACAATCCGCGAAACACAGGACAGCCAAAAACCCCGTAGGGGATTTCAGCTGCCCACCCATTTATGACCGGGCGCCTTACCCACGCTGAAATCCCCAGAGGCATCTACGCAGCGCACCCGGCCATATTGTAGTTTAGTCATCCACATCTCAGACGTGAAAAGTTCCTTGATTACGCTGTCCCTTTCCTGGCTAAATTTGAGACATCAAGTTGCACTTCTCTAGAAACATTTTCAGCGCCGTCACACTGAAAGCTGAACGCTCGATTTCCTTGAGCATTCCGGTCATTACATCCTCATCAGGACCTCGCAGTCTCGGGAAGCACACACTCCTGGCAGCAGCATACCGGGGGCACTCAACAAGAAAGTGTTTGACAGTCAGAGGAACGTGGCACCGCTCACATCGAGGCTGCGGCTGTCGCTCCATCAAGTGCCCGTGCGTCAAACGAGTATGGCCAATACGAAGGCGGCAGAGTATCACCTCCATCCGACGAGGGCGACAACTAGACGATGTCCACTCACGTACGGTGGGTTTTATAATTCTTAATTTATTGTTAATTGTTCTATCCCACTCCTGTTGCCACAAGCTTCTCACTGCAGCCTTTATCCGTGGGTAGTAGTCTCGGAAAGGGACCATCGAGTTCAGCGTCTCCTCGTTTGTCTCCGCAGCCCGTTTAGCCTCATGGTCAGCTCGCTCATTGCCCGATACTCCCACATGTCCGGGCACCCAGCACAGCATGACACTCTTGCGTCTACTTGCAAAGTTAATTAGCATCACGACAATTTCAGCAATGAGCGGGTGCGTACTATTATACATCTGTATGGCATCAATTACACTTTTTGAGTCAACAAAAATAGTGAAGGGCCCACATGGATACTCCTCAATCAGCTTCAGCGCCTCCATCACACCGTACAATTCTGCTGTGAAAATTGATGACTCTGGGAGCAGCTTCCTTGCACTGACCCTTTCCCCAGACACAGCAGCACATCCTACAGCATCTCCCGTTTTAGATCCATCAGTGTAGAACTTTACAGACTTAGCGTGCTTTTCCATTACATGGTCCATAAAAATTCCCTTCAGGATGTAGTCCGGCACGGATTCCTTCTTGGGCATCCGGCATCCGGGGCAAAAACTATCTATAGGGACGCGCCACGTCGCAGTATTTTCTAAGAGTACTGGAAGTATTTGCATGGGTCTCAATTGCATAGCAGCTGTAATCACAAGGGTAGTCCACAAACGAAGGTATGAAATAAGGAAAAGGCAGGTGTCGTCCAAGGGGCGCGTGCACACTAACCCATGCAGGAGACAACGGGACTTGTTCCAGCCTGGCTAGGTACTGCAAGGTTAGTTGCACACGTCGAAGCCACAGAGGAGGCTCTCCGCTCTCCACGCACAGGCTGTAAGAGGGTGAGGATCGAAAAGCACCAGTGCTTAGCCTGATAGCTGCATGGTGCACTGGGTTCAGTTTAGCCAGAGTCGATTCTTTTGCATATTGATATACTATGCAGCCGTAGTCTATTTTACTCCTGATAAGAGTTCTATATAGTCGCAACAGCGTCATTCGGTCTGATCCCCACGCTACTCCGGATAAACACTTAAGGAGATTCATTCTCCGAGCACACTCAACCTTGAGGGCTGCCAAGTTAGGTTTCCAGGTGAGCTTATCATCCACAGTCATCCCCAAAAACTTGACGCTGTGCGCAAAAGCCACCCGTCCCTCCCCCAGCACCAGTCGAGGGGGATCACATCGGCCACGTCCCTGGAAATGAAGGCCTACAGTCTTCTCAGTAGAAAAGGTGAAGCCATGTTCAAGAGCCCAGTTGTTCACTTTGTTGATGGCTCTCTGCATTCTGCGAGTCACTGCAGGCAATAATGCAGATGAGGAGTACAGCATAAAATCGTCCACATACAGAGAGGCTAAAATGCCAGGGGGGAGGACCGAAGTAATACCGTTCAAGGCGACATTAAATAGCGAGCAACTTCAGCGTGAACAGGCCTTCACGCTGAAGCTGCAGTGAGGAGAAAGTACCACCCACTCTAACACGGAAGGTTCTCTCACCAAGAAACTCCTGGATATACAAGGCCATATTACCACGGAGTCCATATCCATGCAATGATTTGAGGATCCCATATCTCCACGCAGTATCATAGGCCTTGTGCAGGTCGAAGAAAACGCATACAGTCTGTCGGCGTTCTGCGAGGTTAGTTACCAGGTAGTTCTGTAGACGGAGCAGAGCATCTATGGTTCCGCGGTGTTGTCGGAAACCAAACTGTACGGGATTTAACAGTTCTTCGGCCTCCAGCCATCGCGTGAGCCGTACATTTACCATCTTTTCCAGCAGCTTACCAAGGCAGCTAGTCAGGGCAATAGGTCGATAGTTATCTGGGTTAGAGGCAGGCTTGTTGGGCTTAGCAAAAGCCATGATTGTTGCTGTTCGCCATTGCTGCGGATATGTGTGTGTGCTCAATCAAAGAGCAACTCAATCAAAGAGCAACTCGCAGTTTAACACCACCTGACAGCAAGACAAATTCTCTCAAATTACAACAAAACACTAAACACTCGAGGCAACAGAGTTGTGGCCATGTCTACAACCTCCTTGTTCAGGAAACTCACACTTGGATGTGGAGTGAGGGAGGCAGGTCGGGAGTGAGGGACTGCTCCACCACAACACGCTGGAGCACCTGCTCGTCATTCAGGGGGTGGTACGGAAGGTGGGCTGCTTTAGTGAACACTTCGTGGCACACCACTCCGTAGCTCCAGACGTTGCCCCACGAGTTCACCTGCGAGACAGTGATGCCAATACAAGCTCTGATCTGTACATTTTATAGCGTGCAATAACCCTAAAGCAGAGTGAAAGTCATTGGCAGTGAGAAACTCAGGAACTTGAACTTGAACCTGAGTAATGCATGAATATATTTGTTTCACTAAACATGCTTGCATACGATGCATCATTAATACACTAATACATTGGTTTCTTCAAGCAACGCTACGATGGAATATGAAAGCCAAACTGGCCGTGAAGCGGTGCAAAATGAATCGAACAGAGTTTCTGCAAATGCTAGCAGCAACCCTACAAAAATCTTGTTTGCAATTCTGACGGTCTTATTTTGAGCTCTCAAAACCAGAGTGAAAAGCAAAAAGTGCCCACAAGGAAATCATTGACTCAGTAATACTCTTAAGAACAGATAAAAATTCATGAGAAAAACAAAGTTTCAATGTACAGTGAAGAATAAAACCCTATCTCAGTTTGTCTTGAGGGATACGTATTGCATTACGTGGTGCACTGGAACACAGAGCTTCCCTAAGTCATTTGATCATTGAAATCCTACAATACGTTTTTATTTTAAGTATTAGAAATGTGACGTTTTCCATAACATTCAAGAGATATGTGGGCATAAATATTAAATCAAAAATTACTGAATACACAGTATGGATTGTTTCCTTTAACAGCCATCAGATAATTCTACGAATCTTAAGGTTTAGTTTCTCACTGAAAACCTTGAACAGTTAATTAAAGGTTTGGTCAATGGTTTTTCTGAAGAAGTGATCTGTTGTAAAATAGAAGTTTTTGAGTATGGTATTGCTCATTTTCAGTACCTGGAATATGTAAATTTGAACTAATTACAAAAAGAATATGAAACATTTGACTAAAATTTCAGAATATTTTTGAAAATAATTAAGTTGTGATGTCCAAGCCTAAAACATTGATAGACCTAAATGAGCGTTTCATTCAAGGTTGGTTTAATTTAGTGAATGAATATGCATTCTAATCACCTGACATCCTGTCTATTACTCTGACTTGTGATTTCAAAGAAATTTTTACAGAATCTTGTACTGATGAAGTTTCCCTAAACAGAAAAGCAATAAGTGTTTTTCCTTATTTAAATAAAATGACAACTGCTATCAAAAAAACTTACGTACTTCCCTTTCAGACTATAATAATTAAGTACAAAGAAAAAAGTTCTCAAACCACCAAAAATAAAAAAATAAATGCAAAATATAATTTGCTGCCAAAATAATATCAAACAATGGAAGACAATCAAATATCCATAGCACTAAGCAAGACAAAGCCTCAGTTGAATTAAGAGGTATTACTCAAAAATACAACTTTTTCACTTCAATAAGTCAAGCAATGAAAGACATTTAACTTTCAACAATACAGAACCAAACTGAGATTACATCAACAAGGAAGCATAAGCTCTAGATCCAGTACTCTTCACTACAAGACATGTATCACGCAACTTTCAATGGCAGAAAGTCAGACTGAGATAACTTCAACAAGGAAGCATAAGCTCTAGATCCAGTACTCTTCACTACAAGACATGTATCACGCAACTTTCAATGGCAGAAAGTCAGACTGAGATAACTTCAACAAGGAAGCATAAGCTCTAGATCCAGTACTCTTCACTACAAGACATGTATCACGCAACTTTCAATGGTAGAAAGTCAGACTGAGATCACACCAAGAACGAGACATAAGCTATAGATCCAGTACTCTTCACTACAAGACATATATCACGCAACTTTCAATGGCAGAAAGTCAGACAGATAACATCAAGAACGAGGCATAAGCTATAGAACACAGTAGTCTTCAATACAAGACATTCATCAGGCAATGGAAGACAACATTCAATAGCAGGGAATCAAACTGAGATGACATCAAGAACGAGGTATAAGCTCTAGAGCACAGTATTCTTCACAACAAGACATGTATCACGCCACGGGAGACAACTTCCACAGGCAGAAAGCTGAAGTATGAGGTTGTGCGTACCCTGCTGGTGTGGATGACGGTCGGTGTGCAGGTGAGACTCTCAGGAGGGCACCAGCGCAGGGGCAGGGCAATGTCTCCTGCCAGGTAGTACTCGTGCTGCAAGCATCAGTACCACATGAATTAATTAATTAATTAATTACAAATCAGTTTTAGCATCCCTTAACACAACAAAGATGTTCAAAGAGAGGTAGATTAGATTATATTTTAGTTTAAGCCTCCCTAACCATTTGAAAGAGAGGAAGGATGAAGACACCATTCAGTATGGAGTTGAGGGAATGGGGAACCAATGCACAAGGTGTGTTCCCACACAGGATCCTGTGCGCACAGAAATAGCAAGTTAAGAAGGAAGGTTATGAAACAAGATAAAAGTTAAAAAAGAAAGTTAGCGGTGCTGAAAAACAGGACAGCAGCAAACCGAAAACAAAGATGGTCCTCAACAAAACAAAGACTATCGTATTTCAACAAAAGGAAGGCCTACCTAACTCTCAGCTAGAGACCTAGTACCACATGAATATTACTTCACGAGTGTTACTAGGACAAGGGAATCATAGATGGACGCTGGAATGCTGAAAAAATGCAACCAAGAACAAGTTTTAAAAAATCCGTAAGCAATCCTATGGAGGTAACTTAAAACAAGAGCGAGGCACAGGAAGTTCATGCAAAACAATGATTGACTTTATTTAAGATGGCGTTATTCCACGTATGACTGCCATGACTGGGCGTGACTGACACTTCTTACAGAACTGTTGAAACTTACAACAAAAAAACACTCACGTTTTCTTGAAAGCTAACGATTTTGAAGATAAATTAAAAAAAGTCTCATGTATTTGATAAAAGAAAAGAAGTAATAAAATACTCACCCTTTTTAAAACAGGCATCACTAGAACAGCAGTACACATTAAAAGACAGTCTGGTTCAGTTGTGAAGTTTTCATTGCAAATTTTTTCACCAAAGAAAGGAAGGGACCATTTCGTATGAACTAAGGAAAACGTGGAATCTAACCACAATGTGTGTCCCCACACAGGATACCTTGTTGCATAGAAACAGCAAGTTCAATTGAATTACAAATATTATAAGCCATAGATGCAACTTATCTTATGGTGAAGGACTGACAAGAATCCTCTGAGGGCGAGTCTTACGGTCATAAGAAGTTAAAGAAATGCATAGTTGTACAACACGAATGAAAGCCTACTTCTAAAAACAGCAAGTGAAATACAATTAATCAAAAATTAGTTTGAAGCATGAACCTTTAAAATTATTGTAAAAATTAGTATAAATCATTAAACACTCTTCGTTCCATTCCTAATACAACCTCCATTAGTTGTTCAGCAATTAAATTAATTTTTATTCGTGAACAAGGATTATCTATTAAATTCAATTTCCTAAACATATAATGTCTCAAAGAATTGCCAGTACAGTAAAAGCTTCATACGTAGCTGGTTGTAACAATTTATGAAATTAAATTTAACAGCAATGAGCAATTCACCTTTTTTATAAACGATTCCTACTCGCCTCAACTACTTTAAACACAAGTACAGTAGTTGCCTTTTTGCAACCAGTTGTGCATAAGGGTCAATTTCTCAGTATTTAATGAAGACATTCTTGATAATTTTTGGTGTTTTAAAAAATCCTCTTTTGGCAAGAAAATAAACTATTTAAAGCTCCATGTAGTTATTCGCCTGTTCAAGTACAATATAAATCGAGACTTCAGCACAATATAGTACTCCAAAATGCACCAACTTCCCTAGACTGGCATTCAGTAAACCACCTTGTATCTATCCAAACTGCAGCCGTAGTCCCCGACTTTGACGGTGCCATCGCTGTCCACAAGGCAGTTGCGAGCAGCAAGGTCTGTGTGACAAAAGTTGTGCTCGTGCATGTGCGCTAATCCAGCAGCCACGTCCGTCACGATGGTGAGCAGCTGCCTTTGAGAGAGGCTCGTGCCTTCCTGCTGGAGATATCGCTTCAAGGTGCCCTTGTTGCAGTGCTGCAGCAGCACCAGCAATGGAGGGCTCTCGAGACACACGGCCAACACGCGCAGCACATTGCGGTGATCCAGCACTCGGTATGGCGCCATCTCCTGCAAGGAAAAGGTCAAGCTATAGTATGACCTTTGCGTGGAAACTGAATTCAGCTCAAAAAAAAATAATGCAATAATAAGGTACAATAGATTCCAGGTGAAAAAAATTTAATACTTTAAGCGAGTACTTGAGCAATTTTTGATAGGAATTAAAAGCTAAGACGAAGAAATAAACAACAATAAATTGACTACAAACCTGTAAGAAAGCAGAGCTAAGATGAAGAAATAATCTATATACTTAATAGCAAAACTCAAAATTTGTGCGAGTCCGTTTGGAAAATTGGCTGAGTCTACATGGTCGAGTGAGGTATTAAATTGAAGCCACTGGTGTCTATATTTGCAGAAAACTATTTATTTAAATTTTTTCAATTTTTTTTTTTTATTTTGATTTTTTTTTTCTTTTTTATTTCTTTATTTTTTGATTATTTACTTTTTTTTTAATTTTTATTTATTTTTTATTTATTTATTTTTTTCCATTTTATTTTTTATATTTTTTTTTATTTTTTTTATTTTTCTTATTTTTTATTTTTATTTTATTTTTTTATTTTTTTATTTTTAGGCAAGTCGGACAACCCGATACTCGGGTTGAACCGGCTTAAGCTTAGCCGGTTACCGGAGGTAACCGGCTAGTAACACATTAATTACAAACCTGTAAGAAAGCAGCCTGCTGTTGCTGATCAGCTTCTTCCCTGAGCGTTTTCACAACCACAGAGACAACCTGCGAAGGAGAGGCTGGAGGAGTCCTGGGCGATGATGCACACGATTCAGGAGTGCTGGTGTGGTCACTGAACACTCCGAGAGCGCGGCCTTCCAGAACGAGCCCATAGCGACCAGTCCCTATCTGGCGCACGTACTGCAGCTGACTGCGGGGGAAGTTCTGGTGGGGGGAACCAAACCAGTGCACTGCTGCAGCCGTGTCTTCTGTGGACTCTTCTTCAAAGGTTTGAGGGAACCGCACAGCTGCTGTGCTCGGAAAGTGGGAGGGCTTCCAAACGTGGCTCAGGTCAGGCAAAGATTCAAAGTGAATTTGTTCCTGGGAGGGAGATTGGTTCCCAGATGACATCCCTTGAAGCTGCATGTCTCTGGACACGTGTGAACTGATGCTGGTCACCTCCTGGACGAGATAACAGTGGACAGAAATTTATAAAATGCATATAGCAAAACAGAACAGATCTATCATATAGTTATTGGCCAGTCAAATCTCTGAAATAGCACTTGAAAAAATATCATGCGCAGTGGTGCCGTTCTAAAAAGAGTGACACAAGCACTAAAATGGAAAATGTGTTGATGGTAATTCATAGCAATATGGTAACACAGAATCTATAACCCACAAGTTATAAAAGAAGCACCATTCACATTATTCTAAAAAGGAAACAGTGAAAAATAAGATAAAAACAACATTATGTAAGCAATTAGTGATCATTATAGAACTTATGTGGTATAGATAGTTATAGTATAAAGAGGCCAGTATTGCAAGTATATGGCAAATAATGGGCCTACCTACCAAGCACTAGTGTAACAAGTTATGGTAGTTAATGTATGCAAGCATTTGGAATGGCAAGTACCGGCATGTACGACAAGCCCTTGTAAATATGGCACTGCAAATGACAAATATACCAAGTACTGGAGCCAAACATGGTAGGTAGTAGCAGCCAATACATAATATGGTAAGTAATATGATGTACATAAAAAGCATTTCATTCATTTGGCAAGTACTGATGACAAGTACGATTAAATAATGGTGGTGAATCTGGTAAGCATTGGCAGACTACATAGCAGCTACCAATGACAAATGTTTCAAGCAGAGGTAGTCAATATTGCAAAGATAAGAAGGAGAATTTGCAATGGAAAATAAAATTTGCAATAGATTATTCAATAACACACATTTGTAAGAAAGTAAGATGACACACTCCACATTAGCTGTTCACTCGTGTCAAATATATTTTTCCAGTGAGGAATCAATTTCAAGCCGGTAAAATTAAACCAAGATATACAACAAAATTCTCAAGCAACACAGTTTCTAAGTTTTGGTAGAGTTAGTAATAAAAACTATTTCAGTTCCTTAGACAGAGCAGCTTTAAAAATGCACTTGCAAGAGTCTAGTTAAGCTTAAGTAAGCAAATAGTTATTCAAAAGTATCTTTGAACTACTATTTTCCATAACTCATGAAAAGGTCAGCACAATGCAAAACATATAAGGTTAAAATAAAATTAGAGCAAACTGAGAAAATTACTATACATGATATTACATTGCAGTGATATTACGCAAGCATTCAGCAAGTATTTGCAATGGCATGCAGAAATAATTGAGAAGCTACACTACTATTACTATATAAGAAAGTTTTAGCCTCCCTTAACCACGACAAAGATGTTCCAAGAGAGGAAAGAGGAAGGCACCATTTAGTATGGAGTTGAGGGAACGCGGAATCTATGCACAAGGTGCACAGAAACAGTAAGCTAGGAGAGAAGTTCATGAAACAAGAAAAAGTTGAAGAAGAAAGTAATAGGTGCTGAAAAACAGGACAGCAGTGAACCGAAAAAAGATGGTCCGTAACAAAACAAAAACCTATTTTACTACAACAAAAAGGAAGCCTACCTAACCTTTAGCTCGGGCCCTCAAATGGTTCCCCTGGGAGCACTAATTCCCATAGATACAATAGTTGTATCCCCCTGAGGGGTGAGAAGCTACAGCTATAGAAGATATTTTAGAATAAAAGTGTGATGCAATAATACCATGGTTTTGCACTCCATAATGTTTTCAAAGGTTGGAAATTCGAGGGTTATATACATCAAATTAGTTCAAAGCTTTTAGAAAACTTAGTTCAAGAGTACAGGTCCCCTTTAACTCTGCAGGATCAGCCCCTGTGATTCATGAAAAGCTTCAATACAGGCATACGCAGCCCCTGCTTTGCTTCACATAAATGTAAAATGAAAGCTGAAAAGCGTTAGACTATACTGTTAATCAAGATTTTTCATGAGTTAAGGGGGTCATCCCAGAAAACTTGAATTTTGATATGATTGGTCTGAAAAATTGCCAGTATATGTATTTTTGAAAGAGAAACATTTTATTTGGAACCTTTTTTGATTTAGGCCTTAGTTTTTCTGGAAAATTTGAAATATTAGTTTTTGAGTCATTTTTATACATATTTCAAAACAATAGAAGCCATTAAGTTTTTATGCTAGAACAAACTCAAACAGAGTTTTGAAATCCTTGGAACATTTCTAACAAAGATATATCAGTTATTTTGTATTTGAATCTTTTTTTCATATATATATCCAATATTTAACTAATATATAAAATATACCGAATTTTTTGTCTTTGAACTATGATAAAAAAAATTAAAATGAAAAATTGGAAAAATAGGAATATATCTTTGTTAGAAATGTTTCAAGGATTCTAAAACTGTCTCTTTTTTCTTCCTAGCATAAAACTCAATGACTTCTATTCTTTTGAATGTTGAAAATTAGAGTTGTTGGGTATAAGCCAAAAACAAAATTTTTTGTTGAAGTGTAATATAATGGAAAATTTATGTAGTTGAATGCTGTTTTCATTTTTATTTTGATAATTTCCATGTATAACTTCATATTCACACTGTGAATAGTAATTTCCATAAAAGATTATTTCTTTTTCGTAAAAATTATGAAATTTTTTTCCAGTCTGATTCTTATGAAATTTGACTATAATATGTAACTTTTGATATGAAACACAATTTCTTCTATACTTTTTTTTTATTCAGGCCTTAGTTTTTGAAAAAAATTGACATATGGGTTTTTAGGTATTGATATTTCACTCGTATTGATACTTCAAAAGAATATAACTCATTCAGTTTTTATGCTAGAACAAAAACAAAGACAGGTTTAGAATCCTTGGAACAAATCTAACAAAGTTATGTTCGCAAATTTTTCTATTTCACGTTTTTTTTCTTTCTAGGACCGAATAGTCCACCACCTAAAGGTCATTTTCCAATAAAAACATGGAAAATGCTCATCGGAGCAACAGGGGTCTGGGACGACCGCCTTAAACTACAGTGAAAATTATACCTACACAACAAACCAAAATTTACATCATGAACTCTACCACAACTGTAGTGTTGCGGAAATTTAATGAATGATAAATCACTACTTACTTTGCAGCATGGGTAACAAAGCAAAATATTTCTTAAAAATTTTGCAAAATAATTTTTAACTATCATGACAATTTATTTAAAACCATTTTTCAGTAAAATTAAAAAACTGGTTTGACAAGAATGACATTAAAACAGCAATTTACAAGCTTACCCAACAATCAGAGGGTACACAAAACAATGAAAAAATCCACACACAATAAAGAACTATTAATGTCCATCACAACAATTAGACAATATGAGACAAGAAGCACAAAAACTTACAGGAATTTGAGGAGTAGATTCAGTCAATGGGGAAGGCTAAAATGAGAAAAAAGGTTCTCTTATATTTCTAATCACAAAGCTAACCATATTTTGCACAGCTGATCATACTACTTGATAAAGTCATCCTAGCAACCGAAAAGGAGATTCCATCAACTTCTGGTTTCTAATCAAAATTAGTGCAACATAAATCAATAAAATTTACTTCAACTTAATGAAGGAATCCTGTGTTAAGCAGTACAAATAGAGACACTAAATTTTCATCCAGAGTCAAAAATGCTGATGAAAGCATTGTTGATGGAACCTACAATTCTCTAAAATTAATATCTCTATTGGAAGCAATGAGCTTAAGTTCAGCAGAATAAATCTAGTCTGATGGTATACACAAGATAAAATTAACCAAGAAAGCATCCCAAATACTCTATATTTCCCAGAGCTTTATTCACATATTATTATTAGCTACATCTTTATTTGCTCGATGATTCACGTGCCAACTTTCTCCCAAGACAGTGGACCGACACATAAAGATGAAAGGAGAGCATTGAATGAATTGATGAATGTCATTTTAGACACTGATATTCTAGAACATAGTTCTAAATAGAACCTAGTCATTTTAAACAGAAACTATTCTCCACTTTTTCTTATTTTATTCACCAAAACTACTCATGAAGCCAATTTTATTCATACATGGTTATTTACTATACAAAAAGACACAAAAATATACTAAAAATTATTGGTTTGAATTGTTAAAGAAATTGAAGAGAAATTTCATCATATTCCATGAGGAAGCATTGCAATACTGATACATGTAACAAGGGCCACAGTTCACTTCAGTGTTCAAAAAATTCAGCTGAACGACATGTTGAAGTATCAAATCTGAATAATCTAGATCTAGTCCACACTTCCTTCTGGACATTTCCACACAAAGCAGTACAGCATATGCCATCAATACTCAGGGCATCTAAAATTCTAAAAAGGAATTTAAGCATTGCAATGTTGTTATTGATACTTAGTGAACCAAAGTATTACAAAAGTTTTTCTAAGTTCAAATAACTAAAATTTTTGTTAATGTATACCTAAATGCTATGCAAACTAGCAGTTGGCTAAGTATGACTGTATGAGCTATATCACAGTCGCTTGTGAAGAATAATGGCTATTCTATAAAAGAAGAGAAAAACTTCCATATCCAAGTTGACATTTGAGGAATTGCTCATGAAAATTGTTTTCTAAAAGAAACATCACAACAGAGTAACAAAAAATTATTGTTCAAAAACATAAAGTAAGAAAATTCATGCTCATAGGTTTGGTTCCATTTTGCTCAAATGGTAGCCAATTCCACAACAAATCAAGCCAAAAAAACCAATCATAATTTCCAAAAATTGTAAACTCCTCCTCGAGCCATTAATTATACATCATGAAAAACTATAAATCAAGTGGTTTTAATTAATTAATTAATTATAATTAAAGTAGGTACTAATACTTGAAATTAAAAATTTTATTTTGATCAAATTAATAAAAAGCAGTAGTTAAATGAAAAATATACCTAATTTAAACTGTAGATAAAAAACAATTCAGAAAAGCAATAATCCTTTACAGAGAGTAAAAATTAGCTAATGGAACAGTGTAGAAATTACAGTAGTTTCTAATGCAATATATGTAATCATACTGCTCAAATCTTGAAAGCTGCCGTGTTGCTAGTTTTCACCATTAGGCATCTCAGTTTGAAAACTTCAAATGTCAAGTTAACAAAATTATAAGAAAGTATAAAAAAGCATGCCTGCAGTTCCTTCTTAGGGAAGCCATTATATGAGCAAATTTTTCCTCCATAACTCAAATTTCCCCCTGAAATAAAGTGAAGGATCTTCATCACAAACATACCATACATTCTATACTTTGTTCTATACTGCCAGATGTACTGCAGCTGCACTAGCTCTCCAGTGAAGAATTAACGCCCAACTCCAAAGGCAAATATTCCCAATTTAAGACATGGTTTCTAGTTAGTCTGCATTTCACTTCATCAATATTTTCTCCTCTTTAGAACCTGAAATAAATCTGCTTACATTGTTTTTGTACAAAATCCCTGTTCTTGCCCATTACTAAAATGACCTCAATATCAATTCTACACACATAAATCAATAGCCCATTAATTGAATTAAGACACTACATACCTTGAATGCTGATTTTTTGCAGCAGATACACATGGTGAGCAGCAGGACAGGGCACACAATGCACATGACTGCAAGCACCGCCACGTACCAAGTGGGCACTGTTGTGATCAAGTGGGCATCTAGTGCTGGATTTCCTGCACCATAAAATAGAATATAAGACATTTGGAAAAGATCTACAAGTATTCACTTATTTCAGAGTATAATTCAAGGGCTTGTATGACAAGGCAAGGTTTTTTTTTACACACAATATACATAGGTACAAGCTTTGACTGACATGCACATGCCAGAACAAAGTATGATACACAAGACAATTATGAGTAACAACTTATTTCAGATAGAAGATTTGAGCCAATAACACAAGAACATAGAGCCATGCTGTGATTTAAATGAACAGAAAGATTGACACATACAAAGCAATCAAAGCTATCCAAGCATGACATGGAGAAGCAAAAAACAAAATATAACGCAAACTCACACTACCAATATTCACATATGACCAGGATTAACAAAACTCCTCACCATGACCAGGAAGAGCAGGAGCTGCCAACGCAACAGGTATGTGGACAATGCTCCACAGGAAGCAGAGAAGCAGCAGCAGCATTTTGAGAGTGGAGAAAAGTGCTGCTCTCTGCCAGCACAACATGGTGAACACTGGCTCAGAAAGCCCAAAAATATTCTTCAGCAAACCATGAAACCCCCCAACATCTTCCTTTCAACATTTATAGCACGTACTGAATAAATTCTGGGAAAAAAATGTTCATGAGACGATAGAGTTGCTTTTCTTCTTTTCAACTGGGTGCCATTACATACCTAAGCAAAAACACAATTAAAATGACAGCAACAGTTTTTTGCAATTAGTTCAAACTCCCCATTGAGGCACCTAAGTTAATATCCAACTAGTCTATATCATCTGCAAATGAAAGAAATAAAATAAGCAGTCAAAAATAAACACTTCTTGACCTTTTTTATATTACATTAGTTTAAAAATTTTGTAACATTAAGGGGTTCTACTACCCTAAACTACCCTTGGACTACCAAATTTTACAAATGTCTTTTTTCCCCATTTCTATCACAACTAGGTGAACAAAAATGTAAACAGATATGTGAAATTGTATTCCAAACACATTTGCTTCTATAAAATTTTTTGATTTACACAAAAAAAAATTAATTTTCGAACATGCAAAAAAAAAAGAATTGCGCCAAACTTATCTCACTCTACAATTTTCAACCTAGAAGCATGATTTTGGTCTCATTCGAAGCGGAAGGGCTGTAGGAACACCGTAACGTAGGATTTTTTATTTTTGAACTAGAAAAAATTTATAGTTACGCATATCCAACACGTAAAAAAATATTAATTTTTTCCCAATAAAAATTGAAGTTGGTATTCAAATAGAATTTCGCTTCGCTGTTCCCACCGCCGAACCGCATCGAATGAAACTAAAATCATGCTTCTACGTTGAAAATTGTAGAAGGAATGCAATTTTGCGCAGAAAAAAAATATATATACATATATATGTTTGCATAATAACTTTTTTCTACTGCAAATTTTGAAATTTTTCATAGGATCAAATGTGTTTGGAATTCAATTTTACATATCGGTATTCATTTTCCTTCACCTAGTTGCAATAGAATCCTGCAATCTGAGATTTAAAAAAGTATATTGGATTTTTCTTTTCAATACATTTTTTGGACAAATGTAACCATAAATTTTTTTATAATCCAAAATTCAAAAAAATCCTATGTTACGGTCTTGGTACAGTCCTTCCGCGTCGAATGGGACCAAAATCACGCTTCAACGTTGATAATTGTAGATCGAGATAGGTTTGAGGCAGGTATATATATTTTTCTAATCATCGCAAAATAATTTTTTTTTTAAATCGATAAATTTTATTGCAGCAAATGTGTTCGGAACTCAATTTTACATCCATGTGAGAATTTTCGTTCCCATAGGTGCAATATAAATGTGTATAGTGAAGTTTGAACAATGAGGTCAAGTCCAGGGTATGGATCCCCTTAAATGCTATTAGATATTTCAGTTCAGCACTAAATAGACAAAAGAGCAGACACTAATGGACTTTCATAAAAATCATTTATTATAATTAGTCAATTAAATTCATATTATTAAATAAATTGAATTCCAAATTACTTTAACAAAAAGCACAAATCAAATTAGTTTGCCCTTAACACCCCTTACTAACAGAACCAGTGTTCCTGGTTTAACAAAAATGTTGATTGGTTGATTATAAGTAAGTTTTAGCCTCCCTAACCACAACAAAGATGTTCAAAGAGAGGAAGGCATCATTAGTATTGGAGATAAGGAAATGCAGTACCTATCTATGCACAAGGTGCTTAGAAACGCGAAGTTTAGAAAGAAGGTTTTGAAATAAGATGGAAGTTGAAGAAGCAAGTCAGAGGTGCTGAAAACAGGACAGAAATGAACCAAAAAAGATCCTTAAGAAAATAAAAAATATGTTATTTCAACAAAAAGAAGGCCTGCCTAACTCTCAGCTCAGGACCAAAAATTTTCCCTCTGGGAGTGCCAATTCCCATAGACACTACAGTTGTCCCCCACTGAGGGGACCAAAATGTTTTTCACAAAAATATGAGCATTTAAATAATTCATTCTCATAAACTTATATGCAGTACTTAAGATAAGCTAGTCTTTGTTCCTTGTCATTATTGATCAATGATAAATTTAGGCTTAATGCTTGAAAATAATCAATTCAAACTGATTAACTCAACTGGGCATCACCATAACCAGTGCTTTTCAATATGATAAATTAACCTACATCATTTAATGAGTTCTTCATGCCACCATAATTATACACATATTTCCAATAAACCAATGCTGATCTAGATAAGGATAATCTATTTTTTACCTACTTAATTCATTTTGTGCTTTCACTACCAAACAAAAGGCATAGGTTGGATTAGGTATGGTTTGGCTTGTATTGGTTGGCACTAATTCTCAACCCTTTATGATGATATCTCATAAATTTTTGCACAATTAATTCAAATTCATGATCAGAACACACAAATAGTAAAAAAATATGATAAGAGCAAAAATGCCGTATGAATGTTTTCATATCTATAAAAAAGTTGGTTTCTGGTATGAGTTTCCCTTGCTAGCATAGCATTCAACAGTTAGACTTGCATACTTACAAATTCCTTGCAAATATTTGTAGGTATTTTGTTGACAATTTATTCAATTCTCTTAATTTTTCATCTTCCTTTTTTCAACCTTAAATTTCATTTTCTGTTTTGGTGATGTATGCACGGAAAAATTTTGGAGGGAACCCATTTTTTGATATCACATCAATGCTGAGCTATTGGTGTATCCTCATACCAAATGTGCATTCAGCATCAAAAATACTCACAATTTTAAATTTCCAATAACTTTATTGCTGTGTAACAATAGTAAAAAATCTTTAGACTATGTATTGCATATGTATAGCAGTCCCATCATTTGTCATAGTTAATGCTAGGGTGCACAGAGAGATTTAATTGTGGCAGCTTCTTTTCCTCATAGAAAAATTGAACAAAAACTTTCAAATCTTCAAACAAAACGCAAAAATTGTGTTAATGTTCTAGTGCCTTTCAAATTTTTTGAGAACTCAACACTAACTAAACCATGTGATGTTGACATTATTTTATTAAAATACTTATGCTTAATTATTACTAATACTTATTTTGAAGCAAACGCATAATTTAAGGGGTATTAGTCATTTTGTTAAGCACTATATCATAGGTGGAAACACAAAATTTGGCTTGTTAATTAATTTTTTCAAAGCATAAATAATTTTTTCCAAGCAAAAATTTCATTAAGAAACAAAAAGTACAAACCTAAGAAAACCTTACCTAACCAAACTAAACCTAGGATAGAATAGAAGCAACTTCATGCTTTTATCTCATTTGAATGCTTGGCCACAACATAGAATCCTCTTCATTAAAACTCAATTCCTCCAGTGATCCATTGTTCTGAAATAGGATAAAATTGGGCAAGATCACGTACAGGTGCCACATAATTGAACTGTTAAATTTTTTTTGCAATTTGGAAATGTCAAAAACCATTAAAACTTATCCTTGAGCCTGGGAACTAAGTTTACCCAGGAATGTGCTTTATGGGCATTTGGCCGTTATAACGAACATCAGCGTGGGAGCGGCATCACAAGAGCTAAATATTTTTTTGGCTTGTTTTCTTTAGTCGCGCTGGGCAGTACAGAGAAGGAAAAGGCATCTCAACACAGGATGTGGAGACCGCCGGGGACTCTGCTGTGGTCATCTCGAATTTTGCGGACATCTACGAAGCTGGCTCAGGACACATACAGACTACACAACACACACACATCCCATGCACATAACACAAAACGCACACACAACACACATACGCAGGCGTGTGAATGTATTCACGGCTGAGCACAGAGCTTTCAATAGGCGTGGCTCCCATCCAAACAACCAGTCGTGGCGCGGAAAAAATGTGAACTCAAAGCTGCCCACAATACGAACCAATGGAAGCAACAAATGGCGATTGGACACAAAGAAACAGCCAATGGCACTTCTAGACGCCGAAACAAGCAAATATCCTACCAATAAGAATTGAGATGCTGTCTCAGAAGCGGCAAAGGATCTGGATTTTTCAAGGAAGAATAAGGCGACGCAGATATAAGGGATTCACGACAAGAATCGAGGGATTCTGAGATCAGTAAGGCGAGAAGGAGAGACGCGGATATTTGAAGCGTAAGTGCCAGGAGGGTCGGCCACATGCTGGTTCACACGGCATGATAATTTAGCTTAACACTACATGGAAAGGCTGATGTTTAAATCTTATAGAGAAAAGAAATTTACACAAAACCCATCTGTACAAGTGAATGCTGATAACTTCAACGAAAGATCAAGAAGTCAACGAACGTTGAGCGAGGCAACCAGCAGTCGTCGAGCATCTGACATGCAACAAAGACTACTAAAAGAACATCAGCTCCGCGGTGATAATCACCTAGTGCAAATGTGCCCACGCTCGACGGAGCATGCACTCATGATGGCATTCATGCTCGACGGAGCATGAGTGCCATCGCCGCTGCGACTGCGCATCATCAAAGAGTTGAATTTTGGGTTATTGAGAACTCTGAAAAACAGTGATCTAATGCGCAAGTTTGAGTGCAAGCAGCATATAGAATGGGGCTTTCAAAATGGCGCGCTGCTTATAAAATTAATTTGTGTTTTTATTGTTGTGTAGTGCATTTAGCAGAGAGCTATGATTTGGTCACAAGCAAGAGTTCAAGTGGTACGTAATGCAAAGTGTTTGACTTGTTTTTGGATACCTTGTGGTGAGCAAGGTTTTGATGTTATATATTGCATTATCCCCCGTGTAATTCAGGCTTAGGCTAGCCCATTCATTATGATTTTTTTGATCTTCAGTCATTGTGCCGGATGGCTTTTCTTAATAGTTGTCATAAAATTTTGTGTAATGTTAAATCGTGCAATCATTGCTCTAGTGCTGATTACAACACAAAGTGTACGTAAAGTGCGGTTTGTGTCATGTGTTTATTAGTCAAGGTGTAGGATTCACATTTGCCGTACTAAATTTTGACATTGTTAATGTCATGAGCATCATGCATTATGATACTTTTGCTCTCTTTCATCACTATGTTCAAATATTTTTCTTTGAGTTTTTTATCCATGTGTTCATCATAAAAATATAAAATGTGTTTTTATCTTTTAAAGTTTGTTATTTTTCCTCATTGCAAGATAGATAGGTACGCACAAAACACTAACCATGTACACACTGCTTTTCTATTTTCTAGCTGTTCTATCCCCCTCTCTTTCTGAGTGCTAACGATCTTTTATTTACTTTCAATTCTCCATCTATTGGAGTTTTAGACTCCCCAGCAAAACGAGAGGCGAAAGCTACAAGGCCGACCCTTTTCGTTCCGCAACACCATGAAAGGAATTTTTATAAAACTTTAAAAATTAATCTCAAAGCCCTTTACTAATCAAAATATTAAGCACATGAGATACCCAAGCCAAATTTTATTTAAATCCTAAATGATTCATCCTAATAGGTTTTCTTGCCATGATTAATATTAGTGATTTTCAGTCTGTTCTCAAGTCATTTCTACAACATACTGTTAGCCCATAATAACTAATTAGCAATATTAAGCATTAAATATCAAGTGAACTTATTCATTGATCAGTCTAGTATGTCACTAGGTTAAGTGAATTAGGTTTAATATAATTGTAGACCTTAGAATAGTGTTGGTGGCAGGATGCCCTAGAAGTTACTTAACTTATTTGGGCCCACAAATAGCCATACTCAAATTTAGTGATGTACCGATGTATCGGTATCGGCAGTATCGGCCATTTTTAGTGGTATCGGTATCGGCAAAATCCGGCCGATACTTTACCGATACTTTCCAATATTATGTATTTATCATCAGAATTAAGGTCTTAAATTATGAAAGTAAAAGTATGTAACCTAATAATACCCGTTGTGTTTTTATTTACGATTTGGTGTCCACTTGTTAATAAACATAGGTTGTATGAGTTTGCGGCATCATGGATACCGAATTCCTCAGTGAAACATAAAAAGATGGCGTTTCCAAGCATTTAAATATTCGACATTTTATCAGGATAGGTTTTGTTAGGATAGGTTAGGTTAGCTTAGATTAGGATAGGCTAGGTTAGCA
The DNA here is from genome assembly GCA_030386875.1 of Morinoia aosen. NCBI lineage: Eukaryota > Metazoa > Arthropoda > Malacostraca > Amphipoda > Talitridae > Morinoia > Morinoia aosen. Next base: position 25,887,867 of record CM059558.1, read on the forward strand.
CAGGTTAGGTAATACTGACAGAATTTTTTCTCGGGTCCACCTAGCTTAACAATGACATTTTCCATGAAATTTCCACGGGTCCTGCTACTATCTAATAATACCTTTGGTTTATTTGGATTCCGCTTCTTCCATTTTTTTGTCACGTGACCGAGTTATAGTGACCGTATATGTGATACGAGTTTCACCAGCGCGCAAGTACAAGAATATTTTTCATTACGGGTGCTGTTAGGATGGATACATTCGTTGGGCACCACATCTGGAATATTTTTTAAAGAAAGTTAGTGAATCCCGTCACTTTTGACGGGCTGTACGTACTTGTAATCAAATAAAGAGCATATTCATACCTAGTAAATTAGTTAGGTAACTGTTGAATTATAGCATTTAATCAGGCCCGCTAAATGAATTCACTCCTTTGAATTCCCGATGAGTCACGTACGGTCATAACTGAAAGCTATGTAGCATGAATAGCTATACCCTGTAGCGACATAAAATTTTTATACTTTTACGACTAAAACCTAAATAGTTTGACCTAATATCCACTTCTTACAGTTTGTGACAGGCTAACAAAACCAAACCAATTTAATAAAGTTGAAGGTGCATTTGAAAGTTTTTGTGAATTTAATATAAAAGTAGCTTGGCTTGTAAATCGTCATATATTCCGAAGCTAAGAATTTATATTAATTTAGCAAGTATATCGCCGTTCATGACGAATCTTGTATTTTTCTTCGATGTCAAGATGTTTAAAACATCCACGAACAATCTTATAGTTGAATACATCTGAACGGGTCAGTTGATTGCTTTAACCCTTTAACGTCCAAATTTTTGTACTCATATTACCGTTAACACAACCACCGTCACTAAACTGGCGCTGGCATCAGGCAGTCACCAATATCAGGATGAGATAGGAACTACCACTTGGCAGAGAACTTCAAAGAACACATTAGGGAACTAATTGAACAAGAAATAAAATATATTAAAGGTATTTTTGAAAGAGGACACTGGTGTCCTTTTAGACGTTAAAGGGTTAATCTCAACTTGATGAGGAATTTAAAAACGAGGGAAATTCCAAGGAACTTAATCATATTTACTGGGAATACGTTTCGGAGTCCAGATCCATCATCAGTTCGTAAAAGTGAAATTCATTATGACTACAATAAAAGAAAATGTTGGGTACAGTCACTAAAGGAAATCACGAAAACAAAACATAAATCAAAACATGTCGCAGAGAAAATAAAATCGACAAGATTTACTTATAATTTGCAATGGGTAGGAACTGTCAGAATTGTTGAGGGCCGGTTTTCGTTTAACATTATGTAGCGACTCTAAAATTCTGAGGTCACTTGTAGTTTAAGAAGAATCTAAGATTTTGAAGTCCGCAGAGGATATCGGTACGTTGCATTTTACTGCGTGATTACGTACGAATTGTGGGAATTGGTTCCCCATGCGGAAGCTTCAACCCCGATGTTTTGCCATTTTGATATAAAAATTTTGTGCCGTCATGCCGACGTACGATGATGTGCACTGCATACCACTGTACAACTGTATGAATAAATCAGCAAGGCTCGCTTCTCTATCAAAAGCTTATCCTTGTCTTGTACCGGAATTGTATAATTTTAAGGTTGCTTCTTTTTTCCGGTACAAGGATACGCTTCCGATGGAGATGCGAGCCTCTCTGATTTATTCTAAACAGTTGTACAGTTGTGTGCAGTGCACATCATCGTACGTCGGCATGACGTCACGATATTTTTATAACAGAATGGGCGAACATCGGGGTCGAAGCTTCCGCACGGGGAACTAATTAGCTTACTCCTCACACTCCGCAGTACGTAATCATGCAGCTAAATACAACGAACCAATATCCTCTGCAGACTTCAAAATCTTATATTCGGCTTCAACTGCATGTGAACTCAGAATTTTAGAATCGTTACATATTTTTAAACGTAAACCGGCCCTCAACAGTTCTGATAGTTTCTACCCATAACAAATTGTAACTAAATAATAGTTTTGTCGATTTTAGTTTTCTGGGACATGTTTTAATTTTATTTTTATTTTCTTGATTTCGTTTAATGACTGTATCCAACATTTTGTTTTTTCTTCTATTGCAGACATAATGATTTGTACATTTACGAACTGATAAAGGATCTGGACTCCGAAACGTATTCCTAATAAATATGATCAAGTACCTTGAAATTTTCGTTTTTAAATTCCTCATCTTATAGATGGTTGCGTGTTTGCGTTTATTTTCGGTTTCGGGGCTTATCGAATTTTACTATTTTTTTTCTTCACCAAAGTATGTACTCGCATTTGGTGTGAATAATACGAAAATGACAACCCTTTTTTGGAGAAATTGTTTTGGTCCACTTTTGGAGCCAGTTGCTATTGTAGCTAATCTACATTACGTTGCAATACGATTAGAAACGCATATCTGTTGAATGGATTACATTCTGTTATTTTTCTCAACAATATTGTTAACATAGCATGGGCAGTTTATTAATCATAATCGGAAACTGCGATTCTTGTAGGCCCTACACCACTAATGCGTTGTCCACTGTTGCCAATACGTACGTAGAACGGAAAGTCGGGTAGGTTTAAAATTTTAATGCCGAGCACATCTGTACAAGAACACACAAAGCTCTCTTGACTCGGAGTTCCCCTCCAGTGACAAATCACCATAACTCAAAAACGATTACTTCGGGCACAGCTATTCTCAAAATTACTATATTTAATTTAATGTCTTTTAATTATTCAATATGGCCTGAAAGCTGCACAAAAGCGACATGGTTAGGAAAAATGGGCAAATTACGGCGATCACAACAACTTATCCAATACTACTAACCTATCCTGATAAAATTTCAAACTTATCAGTGCGTGCACAGACGATCTTTCAATGTTACGCTGAGGAATTCGGTATCCATGATACCGCAAACTCAGACATCCTATGTTTCTTAAGAAGCGGACACCGAACAATACATAAACAAACATACAACGAAATACGTATTATTAGGTTAGATGATTGTTAAAGTATCGGTATCAGTAGTAGTATCGGTATTTTCAAGTATCGGAGTATCGGTATCGGTATCGGCCAAAAAATGGGTATCGGTATCGGCCAAATAAATGATATCGGTACATCACTACGAGTCAAATTTGATCATTGTACTAGACTTAAAAAATAATCTACTTCTAAATTGCTTAAATTATTTATGGTAATACAATTTAGTATAACAGTGTATGACTGCAGTGTTATACATATTAGATATAAAAAATAAGAAGGCAGGTTAAGGTCATAAACAGTGTGCTTATGAAAATAATTAATATCTCTTATAGTAATAATAAGCCATAGTTTCCCTTAGCATATGCAAAGTCAATGTACCTAAGTTTGCCACAAGAACATATTTTGAAATCATTGTGAAGTAGGGGTCAATATTGAATATAATGTTGTCAACAAATTTCATAATTTCGTAGGTATAGATGGGTAATATAGACGATTTTAAGACGTTTTACACGAATGACAATGTGCCCGGAAATGCTTAGTTTTCGAGTTATTTAAGTTTGAAGTTATACGAACGGCGCTCCTGAATGGCCGTTTTAACGCAAAAACAGTCATTGTTTTAGCAATGAAAATGGAAGCTAAACCCTATTACAAACGTAAAGAGGTTGGGTGGTGAGGGGTAGCAAAAGTTTTTTTAGTGAAAATTATAAATAAAGCTTTCTAGTGACGTTTGTTTACATCAACTCGAAGATGGCTGCCGCCATGTTCAGCCGGTTGGCGCCATGGCGGCAGCCACCTTGGCGTCAACGTAAACAAACGTCACTCGAAACCTTTATTTATAATTTTCACTAAAAGAACTGTGCCTACCCCATACGACCCAACCTCTTTACGTTTGTAATAGGGGGTTAGCTTCCGTTATTAATTTAATTACGTTAGCCCCGCGTGCTTCCATGGCGCGCACAAGCCAGCTTCAAAGTTGAATAATTCAAAAATAACGCATTGCCGGGCAGCATGTCATTCTTGTAAAACGTCTTATAATCGACTATATTACCCATCTATACCTACAAAATTATGAAATTTGTTGACAACATTATATTCAATTTTGACCGAAGTAGGTTGTATACTGTCCAACTTTCATAATGGTGCTCAATATTTGAAATTGTAGGTTTTGAAGTTTCTATTATTTATGTCATATTATACCTACAAGGAAAATCTACTAGAAGAAAACATATTTCAAATATTACAATGATGCACTTCTACTGAATCAGTACTTCGTTATCTGAAGCACTTCAAACCCATTCTCTGACTTACTTTTATGACATTAAAGTTCCTTGTGCAATTTTTTATGATCCAGGAAGTTAACCCATAAAGACTGAAAGATGATAAACTGAGAATTTATAAATGAATTTATAGCAGTTTTCTTCCACAAAGTATGCACTGAAAGTATAAGCATCATGTTCATCTAGGCAGGAATCAAGTACCTAGTACTAATCTAGATCGCTCAATGTAAAACACTATTACATTCTTCAATTTAAATATGTCTTTGTCAGATTAATAGTTGAGATTTAGAATGAAGAGACTTTGAGACTTCACAAGTTTAGTGAAAAACTCTTTGACCTCAAATTTTGTCCTATTATATTTGATGGGTGTCCAGGCATGTCATAGACGATGTAATTATGACATGCAGGCTGAATCAGAACGGATGACACTGACTCAGTGAAGCTTGACACTCAGCGCTCTCTTTCTTATGAAAACATCCGCACATGAACTCAATTCAAGAAATGCATAGAATAAATTATTCGTCAACTTTACACAAGTAAATAATTATCGGAATGAGAGAAAGCAGATAAACGTAATTACCATCGCGGTCTAACATCAATCGATGGAATCCACATCGAGCTGAACTACAGTTATGACGACGAAACATTAGCCCTAAAGTACGGATACATTTTACAAACAATGCATATTTGGACACACGATTGATAATATTTTGTGACTGCACATGTATTATTTCCCTACTAAGATGTCTATGCATTATATTTCAACCAAAATGAGCAAGATTTTCTGTCCATACACTTTGATAGTTTACTCTAAAGTTGTGCGACTATTAGAGCCTTAAATTATTAAATTCTAAAGTTAGATAAATTCCTTTGCTATACCAAATTTTATCCATATTTTGCACGTTGGTATTTCAAATCTTACACAGCTAACACAAAATCTTCAAGACGGTAACTTTTTATCGAGCTGGAGCTATTTCGAACATCAGGTTAAGGGAATTGTGGATCACATGCATTCAAATTCCTAGAACGGTCACAGGGCTCTCATTGACGGGGTTTTAGACCTCCAAACAAAAATTAATAATTCAACTCTCACTAGTTAAGTCACAAGTATCAAACTCATTCAAAATTTTTCTTTCAGACATACAAAGGGGATTTATTTAAATCTACGCTCAGGGGCATCCAGAAACGGTCAAACAGACAATTTCCTCAGGCATAAGCAGTTAATTATGAATTAATGCAATTTGTTGCACTAATCTTCCAGTTCGTATAAGCGACTAGTTTATGCGCCATCGGAGTTAAAAAAAATTCGAACGACTGGCACAATTTTTTTTTAATACAGGCTAATTTATTGCTTGCTAGTAATGAAGCTGAATCAAAAGCTCAGATATCCCAGTTAGACTGTGGTACATTTCTTGGTGTCGGGGTTTGCTTCCATTGGGAGTTAGTAAAAATGCACAATACCCTCCACCTTATTTTCCTCATGGACCGACAGCAGCTGGGCAAATGGTCCCTTTTTATCTGATAAGTAACGTTTTTGTCCCACCACTATCTGCAAGTTATTTGACACTATAGGAAGAACGCACTACAACATGGAAAAAAATCGTTTTCAGCACATGCTAAATCCGAACAATTAATATCCCACGTTATATTTCAACCTATTTTTGTCCACGCATGTTTTAAGTACTTCAATCAAATCCATGTTTAAAGTCAATCAAATCCATGCGTGTGCCTTCCTTTTTTCGACCTTCAGTTATTATCATAGTGAAGCTCACTTGGCCCCTCGCATTAAATCAACGCTTTGAAAATCAATATAACTTTTCAGTAATTTCGTCTTCAGAATCGAGTTCCACCTAGTTTACGCCCCCACACTTCTAACCCTTCTGTCCGATGCTCACACTTCTTAGTTTCAACACTTTGACTGCGACGCGCGCCACCGGTGGTACACGGAGGTAATTTCCATAATGCTGCTGACCGACCTGTAGTCGCAGTCAATTTTCATGTATACTAAATCAAAGCTAAATGAAGATAAACCCAGTTCATGTTTGGTTATTTGCAAAATAGTTTACTACAATTGACTTTGAATGAGTTTAGTGTTGACTTGATATTCAGTGGCCGCAGTCAATGTTTAAACCCAAGTTTAGCACTTCAGGTATCAATTTCGCTGAAGATGAACATTCCGGCCTCTGCGAACCTTCACTTGCTCAAGCAATACAACAGGTAACGTAAAAGTGTACTCACTCTTTTCCTCTAAATTAAATTTTAATTTAGGGTTCAAAATTCAAATCCTTGAATTCTTTCAAAATTTAAAACGGTTTAGTTAGTTCATTTTGCACCGCTGTCTGATAATCACGTTGAAGCTCAAATTTGAGCGGCATCCCAAGGGCTCGCACGATACTTTGGAAACCAGTATACCTAATTCTACTTTCTATATCACTGTGCATGACAAGCATGATTTTCATTATTGAATACTCATTAATCCAATAAAAAATTTATAGAAAGATCGCGAATTGAATTGGTAACTTCGTTCAAAACCTTCGTATCAAAATCCATTTCCTTCGTCGCTACGGAGCAGCGTTGATAATAGGCTTCGCGTTCAAACTGATCTTATACGAGCAAAATAAAAAAAACAATTCACACTCAATTGCCGCACATGTTTAAAAAAAATCACGGAAATATATTCGAAAACAATTCAACGATGCGTACTAATTCCGTGCAACGCATGAATTACTTGTACCCGTTCGAGCAGCAACACATTTGTCCACAAGGGATTAAAGCTCGAGAACATCAGTGCAGGTTTCGCGTCAGCTAACATGTGAAATCGACGGAAGAGAATACTGTCAGTTTTCACGCTAAGACAGGCTCTGAGCAAATAAAGAAAATTTATTGGCATTCTACGCACGGCCTGTGACCGTTATTTGCAATATTTCAATTAGCAGAAGGCGGCTTGAATGCATGAAGAATGTATGAAAAATACAAAGTTATTCTTATGAGTGCAAAAACTTTTCTCGACCAACCGACTGTTGACTTGGCGTCAGCCGTATCTTTCTTAAGACGATGAAGGAGAAAAAAAAAGTCATTGTAGACACCAACATATATTCGAATTTTATTCGAACATGCGATACATTTAAAATACAAAAACAACGCGATAACAATGATCTCGCTGGAATGTGTAGAGGCAATAATTGAACAAACAACCAATAATAGTGAACACATAAATATAAATAAAAGATTCCTCAGAATAAAGCAAAAATAAAGCACAACAACAAAGATTAACATGCTCATCAAGTTATCCAAGTTTGACTGTGGTACGACTCACCGGTGGGTCGTCGTTAAATTTTCCTGGATAGTCGAAAAAAAAATTCGACTTTTTTAAATTAAGAGTATTTAATGTACCCAGTAATTGTTCGGCATTTATAAATTTTTAACAACTCCCGAATTCAAATTTGAGTTGAATATTCAACTCGAGTTCAACCCATCGCAGTCAATAGGTCAATGCCCGGATAACACCAACTGCCTTGCTAGACCTCATTTTCGACACAAGAAATCAAGGCTTTCCAACCTAAATGCACTCAAACACGACATTATCCTCTCAAAAAGAAATAAGCGAAAATTCAAATAATTCACGTTCAATGTGAAATCGACATCAAGAAACGAAACTTCCGAAACTGGCTAAATTCTTCTCACTTCAGGTATATGTACAACATGACCTTCCACATAATAAACTAAGCAATTGTACAGCATTAAAGTCTACAACACTCGCATTCAACTACACGAATATTTTATGCTTGCCAGATTAAATCAAATCTTATTTAAGTGAAGAATTACGTATTGCCTAAGCGGTGCAAGATGAGGACGTCAACTAAACCGAGTTTGAGAATTAACTTACCTGCCCTGTGAAAATGATTAATGCACAATCAGCACGCGTCTTCCTGAAAACAGAATAAAAATTGAGTTCAATTAAGAGTTTCATCGTGAAACGAGTTGCAAACTGCAGATGCAAAACGCGTAACTTGTTTATAAGACATAAAAGGGCTACAACGCCATAAATGGATTACGTTAAATGACCGCTAAAAAAATTTAGTATTAAGCAGCCAAATAATGATGAAGCTGATAGCCATTATAGTAAATTTAAGAACTAGCGCTCTGAAACGCCGCAGTTCGTACTTCTATTCATTGAGGAAATGGACTGCCATTATAAGAGAGCTAATGCTTCTCTCTTGACTTCAAGCGTACTTCGTATTCAGGACGAAAAAGATGCATCAATCACAGTTCTTGAGAAACATGCAACTGCAATGAATCATGTTTACCTTCTAGCGTTTTCAACGCACGGTGACGATTCTTATACTAAATTGTAGAGCGCGGGTTTAAATCCACGCATGCAATTCCATCAAATTATAGGAGGCGCTTCTAATAAATGAAAGTTTCAACCGCCTGAACACAAGAATCCCTCTCGCAGTTGCAGAGGTTCTAATGATTAATGTGTGTCCCGAAATTACAACCCTGACCGCAAGCCAGAGCCAACTCAAGAGCACGGGTTAACTAAACCCTCAATGTCCCACCGTGTGAACGCACCGTTGCCTATAGCGCAACGGCGCTGCCTACACAGTGGCTTCTGCTGCACTTCTCGTAAGGTCAATATCTCGGAAACATCTTAGTAGTGACGTATATCAGCACAAACTGGACCATATATGGAGGAGCTATTAGTAAATAGGAGATGTTTCGAATTTATCCCGATCATCTCTTGTTCTTTCATCAGATTGACTTCGAAAATATTCATATTAATGACAATGTACCATTTTCTTGAGAGCACTAGTGCGTTCACTAGCATTCATATTGTAAATAAACTATGTATTAAAATGCATATCATTTTCTGTTTTATCAGACCTAAATCTACATAGAAACAAATGAGTGCGAAGCGGAGAGAAGAATTAGTAAGATATGTTGTCTATTTAGAGCAATTAATCGTTTCCCAGAAGCATGTTTTATTGCTAACTTGAACATTCTGAACTTAACAACAAATAACAAGTGTAAGCTATTACATACTCGTTCAATCTGAGTATCAAGAGGAATTTGCTTATAATTAGACCTCGATAAATAATTCAACATTGGCAATAGATAAAATTACCAACTACAGATTGTTAACAAATCAAATAAATACATATTTTTGAAAGTAGAAGTTTCCATTTTCTACGTATATGCTCACTTTCACATGAAAAACAACAAATTTTTTTTGTTTTTTTATGAAACGTGTCAGTATCCAACATTTGCTGAAGGCTTACAACTCATAATTGAAGTCGAGTTATAGTTGAGGATGACAGCTCGAGACCATAGTCCTGTAGTTGTTGGGGGTTGTGTGGACCAGCCTCCATTCCCCCACGCTGAACTCTGCAAACAAGAGCATAAATTAGTTGACACTGACGGCAAACTGTACAGATATTCTCAAGATTTTGTATCAGCACAATAAAATCATTCATGTTTATCAGGCCACGTAGATAGGTCATCATAGAAGTACCGCCAGAATGGAGAGAAAATATAGCAAAAAAAAAGACCACAACACTAAAGCAATTTCTCCTATGTGTTTTCAGTAGCAGTCTCGTCAAACAATCTTTAACATAGCGTAAGCAGACAGAAGGCTCGTATTTGAAAATTTCCCTCAAACTTTGCAATAAAGGTAGGTAATCCGGGATCTCAATACACAACCGGCAACCAGTAATATGCTAAAACTTCGAGATGTACCCCTTTGAACAAAAGTGAATACTTACTCATATAATTTAAATAAATTTGAACACAATTAGGTCACTTATTGTCAGAACTGAGGTAAATACAAGGTGGTATACGTGGATCTTAAAGTGCCCGCAACCTTTTATCAAGTTTAAAACCCAATGAATAAATCCTTAAAAGAGAAGTATAGACATTTAAATCAAGTCAGATACCAACAAGCTGTTAAAACTTGAGCTGGTAGCATGAACAATTCATCCAAATACCGACACCGAACATGTTTAATGAATTTACTCCAAAAAGAAACACTACAAACTGCAGCTACCGATCACAATCAACATTAAGGGAAGAGTACCCCTTTAAACAAAAATTTTTTATTATTGAACCTATAGTAATGAAATTTGGTTTACAGATTGGAAATGCAGTTTAGAACCGTTTTCCATTTGTGAAAAAATGCGATTTTCCCCATAGAAAATGAGATATTCATAGAAAACGAGACTTTGGGGGGGGGGGTTTCAAAATGTATCTCTTCCTACAGTTTTTGGGCTACAGTAATGATTTTAGTGTCATTGTATGCGGAAATACATGTAGATATCAAAAACTAACTTGGCATTCTCCATACTTCAGTTTGAAGTTGAAAAAAATTGAAAAATTAAAAATAAATATTTTTTCTCAAAATTTCATACTTTATGACGTCACAAATTTCGATCGAAAATGAATTTCCGAATGGCTTTTTAGTTTTTGAAATGCCCCCGACTTTCCGCATCCATTGACACCAAAATCATCACTGTAGCTCAAAAACTGTAGGAGGAGATACATTTTGAAGCCCCAAAAACCATTGTTTACATTATAATCATAACAAAGAATATAAACAATTAAAATCAAAAATTTTGTAAAATTTTTGGTTCAAGTTAAACCCCTGAAATCATTATAGAGTAATCCAGAGCCATAGGAGATGACATAGCAACTTTACGCCGTGAAGAAAGAGCCAAGGGGGAGGTTTAACATGATAAAATATCACTTCCCCCTCCCCTCCCCCCCATAATTCAAACCCCCGTAGCGGGCGAACCAATGAACGTACGAACTTCATTTTTTCACATGATGTACCTGACATCTCACCCTTCCTATTGCATCTAAAACCCAATATCTCCAGAGAATTCGACATTTTGGGGGTACTCTTCCTTTAATCCACGATTTTTGGGGAAATAAACCAGCGACATGAACCACAAATGAATGTCAAAAGGCTTCTCGATTTCTCGTTGCCTACTGCGGGCTCGATAACCTCAAAATCTTGAGAATTAACACACTATTTCGTTTATAGGAAGACTATTGGTTGAACGAAAATGACCATTCCCTCAAAATTCAAAAAAATAGAACAGAAACTGCTAGCTACAATCAGACAGTCTGAATCCGTATCCTACTTTGAACACCAGTAGTTGCGCAAGATGTTTTCCGTTTATAAGAAGGTCTCGTATGTAAATGACGAGCGATATCGAACGAGACTAGAAGAGCTTTGGCTGAACTAGTAAGAGCAGTAACGTAAAAAATTTGAGGCAAGATTGTAGCAGGAACGTATTTTAACGTACCTCACACAAGCGAAATTTCGTCTAGATAACAAGTCTCTACGTCGCAACAATTCCTGATCTACAAATCAAACTAACCTTTCCATCGAATGAGGCGAGCGAAAAAATATCCGCCCCATCGCATACACAGTTGCATGTTAGAACGGCAAGTTTGCACCAGGATCTGCAGGGGAATGAAGGTGTGAATAAGCCATAAACCTAGTAATGAACTAGCTTGTATCTCAAAACAATTTATCAGGTTTATAAATGAACATTCATCAACGTCAGTCCACGTAGGTAGGTCATCACTTGAAGTTAACACAGATTTTCTCACATAAACGGTCAAATTCTGTAAGTGCGAACTGAAACCGAATTCATCAGCCTTCACTTCTGCACCTCATGAAGTGGTAACATTCTCCCTCGAAAATTCCATAGAATTTAAAATTTGAATTTTGCGTTACGAGACACAGCCATCACGAAATTCGAATAATCAATGAAAGACCTCAAATTAGCTGAGGTTATGGAAACCCAAACTCACCATTAGACCGACGCCAAAACATGTGGGTCGACACACTCAGGCACCCTGCAAGAATCCAGACCTAATCAAGTACTGCTCAGCAAAATCTATGACCAATAACGAGGAAATAAGTATCAGTTACAGCTTGGTAATCATTGTGATCATTGACCAGCACTCTGTTGGTATGTATCATCATGCAATCAGAAGACGTAAATATATAGCAAATAATACTCACGAAGTAAATATGAGTAAACGGCAGAGTGACTCTTGAATCGGCGCGCGGCCTGCACAAAAATTTTATTTTTCATTAAAATCGATACCATTTAATACTCGTCTAGAGTTTGCGTGTAGGGTTCAGAAAAAATTTGTCCACATTGTTATTGAGACAGGGATAACTATAATTCATCATTCGTATTATTCTAAACTAAAAAATTGTTAAATGCCGCCTTTGTTTTACAGTATTCAAACGGACATACAAGCATACCAGCTGCTCTTTATTGTTCAGGTAAAACAAACAAATTAAAATCATAACTTACCTCCATAAATTTTTTCTCCTATGCGCATAACTTTTGCACCTCTGTCCGAGAAACGAGTTCTCTCAACAAGACCAGATGCAGCCTTTGTAAACCTGCGAGAAATACTCAATTACCACAAATTTTGCATAAAAACTAAAGGGTAAGCTTATAAACAATTCAGAGAAAGTTGTTATAATCAGCAGATTCATTCAAGAGGTATCAAGTAAATCATCATGGAAAACACACAGCATTAGCGGTAAGAGAGTCTGGATAATATTTTCTACGGTAGTGATAAAAAAAAGTCGGACTCGCGATTGAACAATAGAACAACGCTTCAAAGAAGACATGAATGCTACTTGTGCTGAATAAGAAACGATGCCGACTAAACTGCAGAAAAAATCATTAAATGATATGGATATCGGCTCATCATCATTATTAAAAATTCAATTTAACTACCGTCACTACTTCATGAGTAACCCAGATAGTGAAGCTCAGTAGAACAACATACCCTGACATCACAATGAAGCAGCGAGTTTCAGTTTCAAAGGTATTAAATCGGCACATCTTGATCCGCAGGGATGTTACGGTATCTAGTCGGGCAAACGCTAAAATAATGCTTCGGGTGAAGCGCTTTTCCTATACTGGGAACTTTAAACCAAGAATTTAAAGACCAGCTACAATATTCTCGAATGCTTAACGAACGAAATCAATATGTAAATCGTCCACTCACCAATCAAGTGACAACGCGCCATGTGGATGATGAGTGCGGCTGCCAGCACTCTGCACAAATAAATGGCCAATTAAGCACTCCACGATAAAGCAAGCCACAGACCAACAACGTAAAGTAGAATCAGTTACAGATTTAGAATCATGGTGATCATAGACCAGCACTCTGATAGCATCATCATGCAATTTGGTGACAAAACTGGCAGCTGCGGTAACCAGGAAAAAAGGAAAAAGCAGTGACCTCTCGCAGGACATGCATCAAGGAATTCATTTTCCACTGAAATAGACGTGTAGAGTTTTCATCAAAAGATGACGCGTGGGGTTCAGAAAAGAATTGTACATAGAGTTTATTCACACACTGATAACTAGTGTTCATCATTCGAATAATCCTTTATCGATACAAAAACCTTACCAGAATAAAGTCTTAGAACTACAATAATCAGGTATCCAGGCCATATTACGCATGTTAAATGTCTCACCAACTGATGCTTCGTCATCTTCCTCTCACTACCCACAAATTTTTCTGTTGTTTGCTCTTTCCAAGACACTTCGAATAATTCTTAACCACTACATAATTATAAATAGAATGACGCCTTTGTTTTGCAGTATTCAAAAGGACTTACTTTGCTCATTCTATGTCTACATTAAGCTACTCATTGTTTACAGCTTTAATTGCCCTCAATTGGCGACTTATTTGGCGCTTCAGTACTTGTGACATATTCATCAAATATTTCGAATCACAAAAGCATTCGAAATATTTTATGCCATTATAAAGCCCTCTGCCTTGAAATCTTCCCACTAAACTGTTGAAACCATCATACCAACATCAAGAAACTTTTCATTCTTTTTTCCACTAACGCATACATAATCAAAAATTTAATCTCTCCTACTCTTAGGCATCATTCACCATATTTAAGGGAAGCATTTTGGGGGCATCTGAGTCCAAAGGTTGATTCTCCCGATTTTTGTTTTTATTGCTTTAAATGAGTTAGAGACATGTCCCCGAATGTCTGTAAAAATATCAGGAACCTACCCCAGAGCTAACGTCCCTCCCGGGGGGGGGGAGGGCATCCCTCTTACGGACCTTTTTTTTCATTTTTGAACCTAAAGCAATGAAATTTGGTATACTGATAGGAAATGCAATTTTGAATCATTTATCATCAATGACAAAATGCGATTTTCTTGAAAAGAAAACTGGAAATCATAGAAAACGACATTTTTGGGGGGGTTTTCTAAATGCTTCTCCTCCTACAGTTTTTGAGCTACAGTAATGATTTTGGTATCGTTGAATGCAGAATAACGTGGACAAAAAAAAAAAAAAAAAATCTGAAATTTTCAATTTTTTTCCATTTCATTTTTTTATATATTTCATCATTCATATTCCTCATCCCCATCCGAATATTTTTTTTATTATTGAATTTCGAGCAATGAAATTTGGTATCCTGATAGGAAATACAATTTAGAATCATTTATCATTTATGACAAAATGCGATTTTCTTGAAAATAAAATGGGAAATCATAGAAAACGACATTTGGGGGGGGGGGTTTCTAAATGCTTTTTCTCTGATAGTTTTTGAGCTACAGTAATGATTTTGGTATCATTGGATGCAGAATAACGTGGACATTCCAAACACTTGAATGCTTTTCCTCAACTTTCCAATATAAAAATTTGAAAAATTAAAAAGAAAAAAAATCAAAATATTCTCAAGAAAATTCAAATTTATGACGTCATAACTTTGAAACAAGAATGAATTTTGAAAAACTTCTCAATACATTGTAAAGCCCTTGTTTTTCTGCATCCAATGATACCAAAATCATCACTGTAGCTCAAAAACTGTAGGAGGAGAAGCATTTTTTTTCTTAAAAATAGGTTTTATAAGAAAAGTAACTTATCAAGACGATTGTCGTTATAACTCCGAAGTTTACAAAGCTAGAGCAATGCGGTTTGTTGCATTTGAAAGTGACATGTTTGCTCTATCGAACTTATGGGGGCATTTCCAAATTTTTTTCTGTAAAGCTCTCCGTGGACTTTTTACCCTAAAAGTATAACTTTTGCTCTGACCCTTACAAAAAAATTCATAAATTCTGAAAAAAAATAAATCAAAAATCTGCCCATAAGTTTGATAGAGCATAAGTTTGACTTTCAAATGCAACAAACCGCATTGCTCTAGCTTTGTAAATTTCGAAGATATAATGAATAATATATGTATATATAAAATTTATTTTTTTAAATAAATAATTTTCTATGCCCTGGGGAAAAATTTTTCATGAACAAAAGTTGTTACAAATGTGGAGATCTAGTAGTCTGCAAATTTTCATAGACATAAGTCCAATAGAAAAAAAGTTTCAGTTTTTTGGAAATGGTTCCCTTAAGTCCACGTCCTACCCTTCAAACATTCTTGTTTCTCCAACATCTAATTACTATACTATATATCAAACAAGCTCATTTCCATACACACAATCATTGTGGAATATCCTTCTCACCGTAGTTGACGCAGTACAACCAACAAAAATACCAAGCTCAGTATAACCTTCAGCTCTGTCGAGTTCAACACCTTTACCAGACCTAACACAATTACTTCTATCCTAATCACCAACTAATCAGGAGCACGTTAAAAGAGGAAGGCCAAGGCACACCAAAACCCGTCAGCTTCATCTGAACAAGAAATAAATTCAACCCCGACGGCAGAGTTCCACGCTTTAGTTTTCATGTCAATGCTTTACACGTAAGTTACCGTATGGTTTCCACACACATTATTCCTAAATCATTCAATCATTCTTAAAAGTTCATGAACCTTTCAAATGCAGTTTTCTGGGTCACTTTATTTTCAACCTAGTCTGATTTCGAACACGAGATCCTCCTAAATAAACACCAGAAATAGGATTTGAAAAAGCGCAGTGAAACGGAAGTTAAAATGGAGTTAAAATAGAGTTGAAATCTGTATTTACCTTTGTTCTTTCCTCTAGAGATGCACTTGAGATGCGATGGAAATTGAGATTTGGAAAAGAAATGGATCTCAGCGCTTGCAAAAGGCTATAATTGCACCGGAAGTGTAAAAATAAATCATAGAGCTGGGTTTATTTTCAGGAGGTTGTCAAAATAGGATCTAGTTTTAATCATTTCACCACATTGTTACCTTAAGGCAATTATCAAAATCTTAGAGCAAAAAAAAAAACGGAATTCTTCAATGTTTTGGATAAAATTCTGCATATAATAAACTAATTACAATACTTACCAATTCATGATTCCCGTGCGCTTGGGCGAAAGGAATTTTCGGAGATCATCCGAGTTCTGAAAACATTGAAAAAAAAAACATCAGCACGGCTTTGGGAGAAGACAAAACGACTAATCAAACACGACATCATCCAGGCAAGAGAGCATCAGCATCATGGTAAGATTTAAGTGAACCCATTGCTTATAATCATGCGAAACCAAACCTACGTAACTAAAGCTAGGGAATTCTCAAGCATTAACAATCTTTTTGTTTAGTACACAGACCCAGTCATCAAACGGAGATCAGCTATGTTACATTATTTTACAATTGCTTATATTGAATGGCTACGATATGAATGTCGAGCTGACACCGGTAACGTTACCTTGCCAGCAGGCATTGCACAGCCTAAAGATAGCATCATCCTTCGACGATAGTCGCACCCAAACTGAGGGAAGGGCTTGCGTTGGTCCACGACTACATAGCACCGGTGAAGCTCCTGTGAGAATGTAAACGATGAAGGGAATGCAGATGGCAAGACTCACGCTAAACAAAACCAAAATTTATCAGAGAAAGGTTTCGAATCATGAATGTTCATTCAAGAGGTATCAATAAGGATCATCATGTAGAATGGTTGTAAAACTTGCACGTTTAGATATTATACGACATTATGTGACTCATAATCACACTCAAAGTAAAATTCGTTACAATGAGCACGCACACCGTTAAAAATACAAGTATTCGACCTAATAAGGCCTGACAGTTGATGAAACCATGACAATGAAAATTTTTTGTTCGATGTTCCCGTAAGTACGCCAAACGGAACTAGAACTCAATATTTAGTACCTAGAACATTCAATCGGTAATTACCTGACCGCATCAGGGAATAAGGGGCCACTCTAATAGAACTTCATTCTACGTCATGCCCGTCAAAAGGTGTACCAAGGGGAACCCACGACTTCCGGCACAAAGCACTTCTCTTCTGAAAAGGAGATAAATAAGATTACATTACTACAACTAAACAAAAAACTTCATTTTAAATTAGATATTAGGAAAAATTAGCCACATTGTTAGAAGCAAAGTTAACGGAATTAAAAAGATAAAAGAAGTCATTCGGTAGCAAACACATCACACCACGTGTCTCGATATCAAAATTTACGCGAGTTATTAGCCTCTAGAACACGTCAGTGGTTCTGACATGAGGTCGTTTGAGCATCATGTTGAGTTCCATTGGAAACTCGATGGTTAATTCAATACTGTCTGAGTAAAATAATTTGTAATAAAAAATATACATTAGCACATTTGCCAAAAAACTGCACATCGTAATTAAATGTTACTTTAACCCCTATCCCCCTCCCAAAACAAGGGGAAAATTATATGGATCAACATGAAGGCGAGTAATACGAGAGGTCTAATGAAAACATGCCCGTAATGACGCCTGAATACACCAGGGACATATTCCAAAGCGCAAAATTTAACTTTAACTAAAATTACGAGAAAACCTTACAAAATATTCAAAGCAAGACGTAAGAATGTAGCACTGATGAGCAAGTAATTGCTAATGCAAAACTTGAAAGAAAACTACTTAACAGTGCACATTGTTATCGGCAACCTGTGGGCACCAAACCATCAAGATTTGGGCATGGAAGTATTGCCCGAGTTATTTAGTGCGCAAGTTCTAAGCAAATCCAATTCCCTAGCTTATACAACCTTATCTGTTGGCGAGATGAACCAATTTGGTAAAATGGCGAGAATAATTACTATTATTTACAGAGGAAAAAAAAATGATTTTCTAATGAAATTGCCTTTTATCTTACGAGCTGTTTTAGAAACAATTAACACCGGCCTCGTAAAGCCGTGTGGAGATAAAAGTTTTACGTGTAAAGGATCTCGTGAAAATTGTAAAAAACTTTCTAACTACATTTGAACAGACAACTTACAATATTAAAAGCGCGGTGCCTCTCAAAAAAACACCCGAAAGTAAAAGACATGTATGCTCCATGACGTAATCCAGATCAAAGCGTCTGGACAAGAGTTAGGGGCCCGAGACACAAGTCTCACACTCTGCCATCGTGTGAACACGCTCGACCGCTACAGCGGACCGCGATGCCTGCACGATGGTTTTTAGGTATACTAAAGCGCGGTAATAAATAGAATATTTCTTAAATTTACCGACACGAACTTAAACCTTGGAATCATCCAAGTACGCACTTATACTTATCACTCTAAGTGGAGAACATGTTATTTTGTCCACAATTACAAGTAATGTCGTAACGCAACGGGGTGAAAGTGTTGCAAGTAGCTAGCTGTCGGCACTCATACTACGACCGTCCCTGTACGGTGGGTCGACTCTCGAGGCGCTCTGTTCTGTCATTGTCGTAGCTCGACAACAGCGAACACTGCAGCGATACCTCGACAATGAGGGTTTCTTCATGAGTTAAATCAAGGACTTTACATCCACCCGTTACAAATTTGAACGATTCACCGACTGGATTATGACTAACGCCCAACATCGATGAAAATAAAAAATATTGTCATTCATACCTGCATATTAACGTTCCAAGAAAGAAGAATGGGAAAAGGTAACTGTTTATGCAGCGACTATCACTCACCATCTACAGAGAACACGGCCGTTAGCAGCAACCCTAGGGGGATAAAGATAGAAAGGTGTTCACACTTTGTAGGAGAAATCCTATGCAACAGGTGCTTCTTGTACGCATCATACAGGCAAGAGATTCTCAGCATCGTTGTAAGATATTAAAGAACCCATGGCTTATAATCATATAGAATAAAAAAAGTAACAACTAAATGGAGCCCCCATCGTATGATAGCTAGATGTGTCACCTTACTGAATGAATAAATAAACAAACAAAAAACACTATCTTATTTATTACAGAACTATCTATTCCGTGGTATGCTGAGGCTTTCAACTAGAAGAAACTTACATCAATAACGTACCTACAATAACAAATTAGAAAAAAATATATCCCCATTCAACAATAATGAAGTGGAAGCAAAAAATTAAAGCAGATTTAGCAATCATTCTAGAGGCTTATTAGATAATGAAGCGCCAGCGGCTTTTACGATAAATTACAGTAATTCCCGCCATAAACTCGTAACCGCAAAGAACTTTGAAAGGAACTTACCAAGCATGTGCACAATCCAAAATAAAATGCGGACACCAAACCCTCGGTATCACATGAAGCAATTATTCGCGGGATATGCCCCACTTTCAAGTCCTGAAAAAATAAAAAAAATAAACTGTTACTATGAAACCTAAACAACGCGGAACACTTTGGTATAATTAGTAAGTAACACTTTCTTTTTGAAATGCTTGCAGTCAAGATCACAAATATGCTACAATTCTCTTGGTTACTAAACTCACAATTACAAAAATATAGTACCAAAATCAAGAAATATATATTCATCAAAAACGCTAAAAGAAAGAAAGGGTGGCAAACGTTTGGGCTTAATGAGAAGGGGTGGCGAACGCAACCGTCTTAGTCGACACCAAATGGTGCAGTAAAAATCGAGTTCTTACACAGCAGTGAACATAATGCTCGACGAGATAGTGTTGGCGTTATTTTCGTCGAGAGTAGATCATACAAAACACACGTGTCCAATAAATGGAGAGTAATTTCCGAGAATTTTCCTCATAATTCAGGCTGTAGATCGTAAGCTATATTCTAAATTCAATGGACACGCTTATCTGAACAATGATAATTGATGATACACATATTCGCAGAGGGCAGTGATCACTTGTTACTTTATTCTGAGACTTGTTTAGACGAAAAGAATATTGAAGTAAAATACACGTCACGTTATCCCTGAGACATATTTCTACTCGCTTTACATTATCATCCCAAGTTTAGATATAGAAGTAGTGAACGAACGTACAAAACGTGTGTAGCAACTCCAGCAGAAACTGACAACAGACGCAGCAAAAAAACCTCTGGAGCAAGCACATTTTTATAGGCAACAGGTGGGCAGCAAGCCAATATGGCTTGAGCATGGAAGTTGCCGAACGACATGGTGTGTTTGATATGAAATCAAAGATAATGTCGATTTCAAATTCACAATTGTTCTCTCGGATGAATAAAAATGAAAATGCCATTCACTGATTCACTCAGTAATTGGAAAATCTTCGACTAATATTGCATTCGCAGAATAGAACCGATGACGATGCTGAAGTAAAATATAATCAACACTGAAGACATAAAATAAATAGATTTCAACCTTGAACAAAAAAAATGGGCCGGTTCAGATTCCAACTTTACTAGCAATAAAGAATATACGAACATTTCTACTGTACACAAATGAACTGTCACTGTTCGGTACACTTCAGGTACCTCAAAATTTTCGAATACTATTTACGAAGTTTTCATTTTAACTGAGTAACAAATGGCCGAAACGTGAATCTGCCACTTCTGTACAAAGCGGTATTACAATCCTATGAAGGATCCATTACCAATTTCTTTTTTTAACATTGCATACAGCAAAAAAGTTGTCGAGGAGAGACAACCACCTCCTGCTAACAAAAGATGGTCTCTTGTCCCCTACTTCTATCTAGCAACACACTGAACAGCGGCCTACAAAGGTCGTGTATGAGGAAGGGTTGCCGTTACCAGAACAATGAAGTGTATCGATGGCACGTCTAACTATTTCACAAAGATACTTTTAATTTGAGATCCTGTTAACAGCGAACATCGGTGTTAGTCCTTAGAAATTTAATTGATCAGATATTTTACCGCCGTCGAAGCACCAACTTTCTCCTCACTGTGTACTTTACAAACATCGTTGCCAAGAGTAAGCCATCTAAAATCACGAAACTAAAGCTCTCATCTGCAATGAAAGGAAAACAAATGCTAACGAGGTTGTACTAAAGATATCAAGTTCAGACACAAGAACGAGGCTAGTAACACAATTTCGAAGACATAGATGACATGTTTGCCTCCTCGCAACAACCCGGACTAAAAACTCCAGGCGAACACTCGGGTGCCCGAGACACAAGTCCCTCGCTCTACCATCGTGTGAACACGCTCGACCGCTACAGCGGACCGCGATGCCTGCACGATGGCGGTTCATGCTTTACTAACACCTACAGCGCTCAAACTCTAGCGGCATGCTGCCTCTATGTCACGTCAAAATCTTCGCAATAACCAGACAACCAACGATAATTAAATCCTTCAAGATTTGATTTCGGTTAACTAATCGTCTACTGAACTCGCAGGCCATTCAATTCATGCCTTTTGCAGTGAGTACGAAATAACTTCAGTTATCTTGAATTTTCAAGCACCTGTTCTCCTTCAGGCCCCTTTAAAATAAGCCTTTTTCCATACAAATACGTACGAAAAATCAGTTATATTGATGAGAATGAGAACGTAAATTAATACGATACACAAAAACACACGGTTAAGTCCTATGGATTTATCCTTTTCTCCGGCATTAACATTCTTAGAAATAATCAGCATATTTTTGTACGCAAGTTATATCAAAAATTGTCGGCACTCGTACTACGACCGTCCCTGTTTGGTGGGTCGACTCTCGAGGCGCTTTGTTCTGTCATTGTCGTAGCTCGACAACAGCGAACACTGCAACGATACCTCGACAATGAGGATTAATATGAAACTAACATGAACGACTATGATTAAACTTTTTTCTAATTCGAACGACTATATCAATGACGGTCGTATCTTCATTACAACAGAAAATGTCAATGAAAATCTGAGGAAAATCTAGCCTTTTTCTGAGTTTACAGGAACATTACCCCTCGCAATTAATATTAAGTATAAATGTAGAAAAAAAAAGTTAACAATTCATCCAGCAAGTATAACTTACCATCATAGATGTATTCCGAACCACGACCGTAGAATTGCAACCCTCTGGCAAAAAAAACACGTGTTTACATTTCATGGAAAAGTACAATACAGCGGGTTCTTTCTCTAAACTATCATACAGGCAAGAGATTTTCAGCATCATTATAAGATTCTGTTGAACCCTTTGTTTATAATCATGAGAAATATAAGATACACTACAGTAATTAATTTAATCCACCACAGGATTATTACAGACTCGTCAGTCACAGATTTTCGAACTGAATAAATTGGTTCAGAACTTGAGTAGGATAATGTTCGAATGGCCGGTCGGTTCGAACCATCGGTCATTCTTAGTTAATTTTAAATTTTCGCGCTCGGTAGCTATCTAAAAACTCAACCCGCAAGGCCTGTAGTGGTGTAATCTGCTACGCGT
This sequence comes from Morinoia aosen, assembly GCA_030386875.1. Taxonomy (NCBI): domain Eukaryota; kingdom Metazoa; phylum Arthropoda; class Malacostraca; order Amphipoda; family Talitridae; genus Morinoia; species Morinoia aosen. Next base: position 25,910,635 of record CM059558.1, read on the forward strand.
CTTACGGGGTGGATTTTGGATTGGTACCGATCGTCAAAATTGAAAATTAACAAAGAATGACCGACGATTCGAACCGACCGGCCATTCGAACATTACCCTATTTCACAAAATTTTTACTGTATTATTTCAACCACGAAAATATTGCATTATCTATTCGCCATAAGTTAGACTGACAGTTTGGCGTACTATCTTCTTGGCTACAGCGACCACCAAATTATTTTCAACATGAATAAATTATCATCCATGGTGTGCAGTGATTAAAAGCACAAGATTGTGCAATGTTTCCCAACAGATACGAAATAGTTTGCCAAAGATTTTGTACAGTGCTATGTATCATTAAGATAATAATTACGATGAATTAAAAATACTCCTGAGTCGATTTATAACGAAAAACTGGAGATCAAATCTTACAATTGGAATAAATGGACAAAAACAAATGCCAAGGAGGCCTAACACATAACCTGCGTTGTTTCAAAAAATTAAAATATTCGGGAAAATTTGTAACCAGAAAAACGCCTTGAGACTGACCTTCAATGAAACCCTGAATCCAGAAAAAAAAGGCTCCATGGCTTCGACTTTCCGTCAAGCGAGACGAAGCTTCCAATTAAGGATTTCGCGTTTATACCAGTCAATGGCATGTAGAAATGTAATTTGCCGCAAGAAATAATTCCTGGAAAAAAGGACAAAATTTAGTTGAATGTTAAATTTTCTCTCCTTCGAAATCACTACAAAAACGAAAAGTTTAAAAAACATTGCTGTCGTGTTCAAGTTAACGAAGATCTTACTTCACGCTACGTTATAGTTTTTCAACTTATTAGAACTGTCCAAAAACAAAGTACCTAAAAACCCTATGAAGTAAAAGAGAATGACTCCCATAATCCCAATAAAAAAATGCGAGAGCAGCCAACAACACAGCACAAGCGAATACTGCGAGTTGACTTTGCTCAGACCAGACGCGGAAACGAAGACTAAGTTCTAATGCATCACTGAACTCATCTAACAATTTGAACTCGTTCCTGAAATCTCGAGTTTTACCCCCATTCCCCCAATACATACATTCACACTAATCTAAGCAAAGGTAATTAGTGATATCCATACACGTAAATATCACTGGTTGCTTGCCATTACAATTAACCGGTTCTTGTACCTACAGAATAGGCTGTTAGATAGCATGCATAAATTTCGCATCACTTGTAAGGCTTCTCGTACTTTATTGGAACAAATTCCAATCTTGCTACCTGAATCATTTTCCATGCTTTACATAAGAACTAGAAGTCGAATTTAAGAGTTTGAGATACACACAAGAAGTCAAATGTAGCAACATTAGCCGAAGCTGACATTACAGAACACGGCTAACGCAGCCAAATTGCTATAGGCAACATGTGGGCAACAGGCCAGTATGACTTGAGCATGGAATAGTTGCCGAATTACGAGCAATTTACGTCTCAAACTGGAGAATCAAAATTTATTTCTTGAAATAGTTCACTAAATTCTTAAATGAACACAAACGAAGAGGAGAAGAACACATTTACTGAAGTGAACGCTTTAGACTTTACTGTTGGTCTTGACCAAGTAAAATACCATCACAAATTACGTAAAAATGAACCACGATGAATTCAATTTTCAACGTAAATTGACAGCGGCATTTAAATTCAATAAGATGAGTAAACAAATCTCGGCATCGGACATGTTTCCTACTTTGATATTTCACAAATGCCGACATACTACCAACGTCTGATAAATGAGCAATACCGGCACTAATTATACCAAATATGTTTATTACGCTTCCATTTTAGCCTCGGATTACGAACTAAAGCTGAACAAAAAATCTAAACTTAAACTATTTATGTACGACCTGTTAATGATTTGAAAGAGAAATGTAAAATCTGGACTCTAACTCATTCGAATACATGAATTGTCGAGGAGAGACAACCACCTCTTGCTAACAAAAGATGGTCTCTTGTCTTCTGCTTCTATCTAGCAACACACTGAACAGCAGCCATCAAGAGGCTGTGTATGAGGAAGGGTTGCGTAAGCTGAAGCGTTCAATTTTTCGAAAGTTGCATAAAATGGCCTTAATTTCAAAAGGATAAATCCAATTATAAATTAATCGAAAAATGGGCATGAACGCCGTGAAGGCGACTTAATACAATGAATAGAAATGTAGTTCAAATTACGAAAAAAAAGCTATGTACAATCCCTCATCACAACCAGGACCATCAGAAGTCTGATCATCGACTCAGGAGCCCGAGACACAAGTCCCTCGCTCTACCATCGTGTGAACACGCTCGACCGCTACAGCGGACCGCGATGCCTTCACGATGGCGATTCATGTTACAGTATACTAATGTGCTTGGAATAAAACGGCAAGCACTACCAATATAAAGTCAAAATCCTCGTAACAACACCGACATCCAAGGACATTTGAAACCTTTAAGATTTGAAATCGGTGAAAAACCAATCGCCTACTGAACTCTGAATCACTCAATTCATGCTTTTTTGCAATGAGTACGGAATAACTTCAGTTCTCTCAAGGTTTCAAGCCCTTTTCTTGCAAACAGCTTTAAATAGGCCTTTTTACACCCAAATCTGCACGGAAAATTAATCATATTGGTTTCAATAAAAGTGTGAATTAAAAAGATACAAAAATACGCGGTTGAGCTCCATGGTTTCAACATTCTCTCCGGCACTAACATTCTTAGAAGTAATCAACGTAGTTTCGTAGACCAAAAATTGTAGACACTCGTACTACGACCGTCCCTGAACGGAGGGTCGACTCTCGAGGCGCTTTTATCTGTCATTGTCGTAGCTCGACAACAGCGAACACTGCAGTGATACCTCGACAATGAGGGTTCCCGTGAAATGAAAATAAAGGACTATAATTCTACTCGTTTCTAATTGGAACAACACAATCAATAACCCTTGACTACTCAACAGAAATGCCTAATAAACCACCATAATAGTGAACAATTTGTTCAGCAACTATCACTTACCATCACAAATGTCTGCTGAAACACGGCAGTGGAAAAGCAGCCCTGTGGAAATAAAAACATGTTTACACTTCGTCGAAAATAATGACACAGCTCAGGCTTTCTCCAAAATATCATACAGGCTAGAGATTTTCAGCATCATTATAAGATTCTGTTGAACCCATTGTTTATAATCATGAGAAACAAGAAATACAGTCCATTAATTCATTTAAACCACGGCAGGAATGTTACAGACCTAACAGCCAAAGTCTCCGCGATTGAATAAATTATTTCAGAATTTCAGTATATTACAAGACAATTTTATAAAGCATCATTTCAATTACTAAAAATTTTCATAATCCACACGCTAAAAATATGAATCCCAAAAGATCGTAGTTTATATTTTCGACTACCACGACCATTGTAGTAATTCAAAATGAATAAATTATCACCCGCAGTGTGAACAGTAATTACAAGCACAAGGTTATGGTATGTTTCTAAACTGAAAATAATTTGGCAACTACAGGGTGTCTCAAAAAACTTAACTAAAAATTCAACTGTCGCTGACATGCTGCGCTTTTTGAATTGCAGGTGTATGTAATTCACCACAGCATGGCATGATATCAGCTTAGCTTGGAAGAGAGGAAGTTCTACTGAAATGTTATAGGAAGACCGGAAACGCAATTAAAGCGTACAACGATTCAGCACAGAATTTGCAAAACCACCACCACGCGCCGGACCTGCACGTTCCCCCACCTCAAGCCCATAGACTTTTGGTGGGGATATCTCCAATATCGCACCAAACCAAGAATAATTAAAAAATTAGAAATTGAAAGACAATGCTGCGATATTCCATATGACATGTTTCGTGACGTTTGCGAATCCCTTGACGCGCGGGATCAGCGTCGTCTGGACAAAAAGGATCAATTCGAACATTTGAGAACAAGATTCTTCAATTTCATTCGTCTTCTGTATATGAAGCCCTTCAATTTTACTCTATGTTCATAAATATTGTTTTAATCGTCTTTCAGAGTGTGAGTACATTTTTTTTAGACACCCTGTATTTCGTATAGTGCTGTGGAACACTGCAGCAGATAATTAATACTTAGAATAAATTCAGAGTATTTCAGTCAATTCATAACAATTCCTGGAGATCGAATCATTCAACTGGGACAAATATACTAATGTCTAGGAGGCTTAGCAAATAACATACGTTTTTTAAAAAAAAAATAACTAGGAAAATTTGGACCTGTAAAGAATCAAGAGATACTGACCTCCAATGAACCTGAATCCAGAAAAACATGACTCCAGAGCTTCGACTTTCCGTGAAAGGGACGAAGGTTCAAATTCATAACCTCGTTTCTTAGCAGCCAACGGCAAGTAGAACTGAAACTTGCACAAGGAATAGATCCTGGGAAAAAAAGAAAAAAATACTAAGGTTTTTTCACTTCGAAATCAATACTAATGAAACGATTAATTCAAAAAAATTTACTATCGAGTTGGAATCAACGAGGACCTTACAACACGCTACGCAATCGATTTTTTATCACTTTTATAACTGTTCAAGTACTTGAAGCAGAAGAAAATGAATTGCAGAATCTATAAAAAAAATAACGCGAGAGCAGTTGAGAGCAGCGAATACTGTGGGTCAATTTTGCTCAGACCAGACACAGACACTGCGACCGAAGTTTTACAGAATCACTGATAATACGGTCGCACGCGGCACCAGTGCTGTCGTTAGTAGAGCACACGTTCGGCTGACGACGCAGGGCAACTGCCATGAACTCTTCCCACACTTTGGACGCATTCAGTAAATATGGAGCTTTACAACTAATACTACGTACACGTAAAAATCACCGATTGCTTGCCAATACATCTCAACAGGCTCTAGCACTCGCAGAACAAGCTGTTAAGTAGCATGCATATACTTGGCATTACTTGCGAAGCTTCCCGTCCCTTTTGAAGAAGTCCAATCTCACCACGTGAATCCTTTTCCTTACTATATATAATAGGAGTCAAGAGCTTATAAAATGTAGCAACATTCGCCGCAACTGACATAACAGAATACGGCTAATGCAGCCAAATTGTTATTGGCAACAAGCAAATATGACTTGAGTATGGAAGAGTCGCCGAATTACGAGGAATTTACTTCTCGAAGAGGAGAAGAGCACATTTACTGAAGTGAACACTTTAGACTCTACTATTGGTTTGTTCAATGATAGAAAAGGCATGACAACCAGTAAAATACCTAACCTAATTACGTAAGTATGAACTATGATGAATTTAATTTTCAACGAAAATTGAGTTGAAAGTTGAACAAGAGAAACTGAACCAGACTATTTTTCCACTATCTGTTGACAACATGAAAGAAAAATGTAAAATACGGACTAATTAAATCATTGGAATATATTAATTGTCGAGGAGAGACAACCACCTCCTGCTAACAAAAGATGGTCTCTTGTCCCCTACTTCTATCTAGCAACACACTGAACAGCGGCTACCAAGAGGCTGTGTATGAGGAAGTGTTGCCGTAAGCTGAAGCGTTCAATTTTGAGAAGTTGCATGGAATAGCCTACACTTCAAATCGAGAAACCCAGTCACATGTTAATTGAAATAATGGTGCAACGTGAAGGCAACTATGTAATGAATAAAAGGTCTAATAATCCTTCAAATTACGTAAAAGGCTATGTACAATCCCTCATCACAACCAGGACCATCAGAAGTCTGATCATCGACTCAGGAGCCCGAGACACAAGTCCCTCACTCTGCCATCGTGTGAACACGCTCGACCGCTACAGCGGACCGCGATGCCTGCACGATGGCGGTATTTGAACACCAGTCTCTGGGAGCTTGAATAAAGTGCCACTCAGCATCGATGCGGAATAAAAATATAAATTGAGCCCTTCCTACGACCTCGTACCAAGAATTAAAAATCGTACAATGAACTTGTAGGTCTTTTAAATAAGGCTACTCTTTGCGAGTAATTCGCCTATAGTATTTCAGCACATAAAAAATACGATAGCGTGTTTCGACTGATCAGTGCAATATACATGTGCACATGCCTTTAATTACCACGGAACTTTTCCCTCATTGGAACTATCAACTTCTAAACTTACAGTTAACTTCAGCATTTCAAACCCCTTTCTCTAGTATTCGAATTTGTAAGTCATTAGACTACTACCTCCAAGTAAAGCCAAATTTAATTGTCGGCACTCGTACTACGACCGTCCCTGTACGGTGGGTCGACTCTCGAGGCGCTTTATTCTGTCATTGTCGTAGCTCAACAACAGCAAACACTGCAGCGATACCTCGACAATGAGTGGTTCTATTAACCAAGTGCAAAATAAAACACCAAAAAAATTTCCGAACTGAAAAAAATTGCTTCTTATCAAGCCCCGTAACTCCCGAGGTTTGACAACACAGCAAAGCAGACGCATCGACTGATTTTACCGAAGCTAGAGAATTATACAAAAAATCCAAACACGCAAAATTGAAAGTTCATTAGCAGTTACCGCATATCAACTGCACAGGTGAAACGATTCAAATAGTATCTAATTGCATGGGCTTTTCAATTAAATTAACACGGGTCGTATTTTATCCAAAACTCAAAGAAAGGTACACCGAGAGTATGCCAGCAAGCTGACTCGACACTCACGAGTCAATATGGTAATGCTTAATTTTAGCAGCCTCGTAACAGAACCGAGGAACTACGTTACCCAATTTTGGAGAAGATCTAATAAAGAGGAGATGAAGTATTTTTGGCGTCATAATAAGATTGCAGACTGCATTTTAAAACGAGCTGCGAATCACGCATTTATTTCATGACTATATATGAAAATGGAAAACATCCTTGAAATATAATAGCTGGCGGAGGCCCACATATCACCAACTCGTTAACAATTGTTAAAGGGAGTCACACACTAGTTTTGATATTAATAGATTGGGCGAGGAAAGAACGAATCTATCATAAATCACCAAATTTTACTGTAAAAGCATACAAATAAATATGCCCTCTTAACGTACCTGTTAATGTTATATGTTCTCCACTACTAAGAAGAAAACGATGCCCTCCACAGCTTCTGCAACAGAAATTACAATGGTTAGTATGTCAATTTAGCTAATAGTACATCAAGTAAGAAATATTTCATCAGGTTATTAGGAATGAATCAAAACCGTAGTTCATAAGAGGTATCAGAAAAGCATCATGTTCAAAAACCTTCAACATGAAAGATAGTCTAAAATGAAGTGTTGTTCTGAAATTTAAAACTGGAAGAAGCTCACCTTCGTTGGACGGAACTGAAACACGTGATGACCAACAGATTCTGAATTTCTGACCCAAGATTTGATAGGCTGGGCTCGGCTTAGTCCCGTAATGCACTCAGCATTATTCTTCATTCAAGTCCCTGTTAAAACGGAAAATTCACCAATTAAAGCCTCCAACCGTCAAAAAGAAATACTTCAATCATCACGATATGAAAATGACTTCTGTAAAACAATACAAATTGAATTCTTCAAATTAATATTTGAAGACTTTCATACTGTAATAGATTGTTCTGGGCAACTAGAGTGCGACACGAGTAGTAAATACACGTGAGCTTGGTTGGGTGCCGGATTTTAAGCACTGACAATTAATTCTTAGTAGGCTCCCAATTAACAAGTAAAGCGATACTCCAAAGCTGTCACCTATTTATTGACACGGCGTAATATTTTGCATTAATATACATGCGAAAATCTCACATTAGTAAACAAGATCCAACAAAATAATTTAAATTCACACAAATGTAAGAAATGACAGACTTGAGAGACGAAAATGTAAACCTAAAACGACAAGAACTTAAAGGAGTCGAGCGAGTGTTATTGCGTTAGCATAATTTTCAGCAATTAAGTATAAAATAACCTGATAATTGATCAGCATTGTTGCTGTAAACAGAAGAGACGTGAAGCCCATTTCAATGATGAACAACACATAAGGCATTGAAAGGCACACTATTGACCAACTGTAGATAGTAAACCTAAAAATTCATCTGACAGAGAACGCACAGAGAATCCGAACATAACAGAAATGCAGGCATCAAGTTTACAATTTCTGCGAAGCAAACATATACACTATTTCACAGCGACTCTAATATACCGCTCATTTTGTTCTAGTAATTATCAACACATTAAAGAAGTGCAGATTTTACGTCTGACCTGATGCATTTTCATCAGGAAATGTATGCCTACCTGGGAAGACCCAAAACAGGCAATTGATCTAGGCAAAATATGGAGCACACGCTCAATGAACGCACGCAGGGTTATTGCCAGCGAAGCAGTCAAAAACCACATGACAAAAAAAACAACCTGAACGATCTCTGCTATCAACTGACCCATTCACCTCAAAAGATACTTCCGAACCTCCCACACAGTTATGGAAATTTAGGTACGATCTATGCAATACACTTCTGAAAAATTCTGACCCTAGAAACAAATTAATCAATTGATATAATTTCTTCCTGACGTAGTTTCATCACTAAAAAAAGTGAAGCGATAAAGATCAAACTGGAGCTCGATAAAATGAAAGTAATAGAATTTATTCAACACATGAAGAATCATCACATGGAAATAACTTTCAACAGGACTATTCAAAAAGGAACATTAAAACCTCAACGATCTAGTCATTTCTTGAGGATTTGAAATTAGTTCTCAATAAAATAAGTAAAATACAAATCACGCAAATTGACTAAAGGAATAGAACACCCCAAGAACAAAAGTCGATAATTAAAAATTCAGTTCCTAGCCTCTCGTTTTGAAATATTTTGAAACTCAATAAGTTTATAGAATTTTCTGAACCGAGATAGATTTAACGTTTAGAATTTGCACTACATGAATATTAGGGTGAAGCGTTGTAAGATGAAATGATCAAAATGAGGTCAACACGGTAACATTAACATATTACAGTTGCTGTTGCCTGCAAACGAAGGTAACTAGAAAACGCTAATATTCCTCCCAAAAGAAAAATAATGTGATACGCCTAGCAAGCGATTTTCACGGTACAGAATGAATATGTAGCACTGAGGCGCAAGCAAATGCTAGAGCAAATCTTAGAAACCAAATGTCAAACAGTGCGCTTTGTTATGGGCAACGTGTGGGCACAAATCTTTAGAGAAATGAGCATGGAAAAGTTGCCAAAATTACCCGAAAGTTACGTTGCTTAATATTTCAGTGAACTAAAACCAAAGCCACAAAAAATCTTTTTGCATAAATGTAGCTAAAATCTTGAACTAACCCCACAGAAAAATAAACATAAATCTATCTCCCTTCTTAACATCACGCGATATATTCACGACGAGGAGAACTCGTGTGTGAAGTAAAGAAAAATGTCCGCTGAGGTTCCCGGACCAGTTCAGAGAAATGGCCCTATCCCTCAGTAATTGCAGTGTCCGCAGCGTCCGCCGCCCCAGAACGGAGCGAGCGGCGCACGAGACAACTGCCTCGCTCTCCCACCGCCGTAACACCACCGGCACACAGCACGGTCGCTGACTGGGCAATGGGCCGATTACGCTCACGAAATATAAGCAACGCTCTCGAAATAGTACCACACGATGACGATAGAGTGAATTCCTCCCTTAAAAACAGTGGAATTAGGAACTGCATGTGCGCAAACTCGAGCTCAATTTGAATAAGAATGACCACCGTAATGAATGAGCTTAGGCATCAAGAACGCTGAACTAGAAACTCGTTTTAAACGTGTTTCCATATAATTTCTATACTAAGTAAGACAATACATCAAAACTATTACAAAGAACTTAAAAATTCATCAGAAAAGGGAAATCCTTCCTCAAAGCAAAAATTTTTTTCTTCTCTTCGAGAAATCATATTCGATTAAAGCTAAAAAAAAAAATATCGACAACTACCGAAGAACGGGAATTCTTACCAAATGCGCTCGTCACAAGCTACAAACTGGATATTAAGGTCTATTCTATTGAATAAAATGTATGCACCCTCATCATAATTTGGAAAATTAACCAGTTCATCGACTCAGGAGCCCGACACACAAGTCCCTCAATCTGCCATCGTGTGAACACGCTCGACCGCTACAGCGGACCGCGATGCCTGCACGATGGCACAAGGTAAGTTCAATGATTTAAACGCTTCCTTCGTCATCAACCAAATCTATCTTCGCGGTACACACGTTCCCACCAAATTATTTGCGTTGCACTTGAAAATAAACAAAATACTAAATTGTACTTGGAATAAAGATAAAATTTTCCTCCACCGATATAATCACAGCTTACATTCTACTCCATTACATACCTTTCCGATTAGTTCTGAGTGCCAAAACGGTGTTCTTCGTCCCACCTGCAAGAAAACAAATGCATATTAGAATATGGTAAGAAATTTACATGATATTTATTACATTTTCCATCGTCAGTATAGTATTTCAGAATCATAACAGTCGTTCATAAGAGGTATCAGAAAAGCATCACGAGAAGTTACAATATAGAGAAGGCACTGTAATGATAGGAGCATTGTAGTTCATAGCGTTATGATGGGATATTTTTCTAGCCAACAACTAATTTATTGATCAACTTACGTTCTTCGAAATATCTTCCAAAACCGTGCGGACATCCCATGGAAAGGCACTGTAAAAAATAAAAAAATTTTTCAATATTTCAAAAATCACTATAAACAAATACGATTATGTGGTCTCAACAGGTCCCTCTCGTGAAACCCTGCACAAAAAGCAAGGGCACACATAGCAAATTAAAAGTCGCACAAAAAATGTCCTAACAATTGAATTAATAAAAAAGATCTGATTACATAAGTAAAATTATAAGTTCAAGTAACCGAACAAGTTAGTGACCCATCACAAGTGCAAAGCAAACTGGTTGTCGAGGAGAGACAACCACCTCCTGCTCACAAAAGATGGTCTCTTGTCCCCTACTTCTATCTAGCAACACACTGAACAGCAGCCATCAAGAGGCTGTGTATGAGGAAGTGTTGCCGTAAGGTGAACCGTTCAATTTTCGACAGTTGCATGAAACAGCCTTCACTTCACAACGAGATACCCAGTCATACATTAATTGAAATAATGGCTAAGAGCAACGTGAGGGCAACTTAAAATCATGAAAAAAGTCTAATTATCATTCAAATTACGCAAAAGGCTGTGCAATCCCTCATCACAACCAGGACCACCAAAGTCTGATCATCGACTCGGGAGCCCGAGACACAAGTCCCTCGCTCTGCCATCGTGTGAACACGCTCGAACGCTACAGCGGACCGCGATGCCTGCACGATGGCGGTATTTGAACACAAGTCTAGGAGAGCTGAAATTATATATATATATTAAAGTGCTACGGAGCATCGATGCAGAGTAAAAATATAAATTGGAGCTTTTAAAGCTAGTGAACAGAAATCGAACTCTTCGCATTTCACTCGTCATACAGATTTCAGTACAACAAAAAATACGAGAGCGCGTTTCGACCTCACAGTGAAACATGCATATGCACATGTCTATAATAGTAACGGAGCTTTTTCCGTTACACTAACAAACCAACAAATAACCTTTAAAATAGGGGCATACTTAGACATTTTAAACATTTTTTCCAGTTACACAAATTCTTACAAGTTAATCGACTCCTACCACCAAGTAAAGCGTAAGTTAATTGTTGGAACTCGTACTACGACCGTCCCTGTACGGTGGGTAGACTCTCGAGGCGCTTTGTTCTGTCATTGTCGTAGCTCGACAACAGAGTACACTGCAGCGATACCTCGACAATGAGGGTTTTTCTTTGTCAGCGAAGTGCGTGCGAAATTAAGCACCAAAACTTATTCTTAAGAAGCAAAAATTTTGTTCTGATAGTTTTTAAACAGTCCTTTAATTATTGACAGTTGTGACTTTCATACGCGATTAAACAATCCACAATAAAACGAATAAAATGATAAGTTGACTCAAAATAACGATGATAGAAGTAGAAGCGGCGTAATGAAACGAGCAAATCATTGGAATTGGGCACAAGTGATGTGTAATTTCTCATCACTGCCAAACTACCGTAAGTCCAACCAACATCACAAGTTCCGATGATCAATGCTTCACTCTGCCATTATGTGAACATGCTTGCCAGCTACAGCGAACAACGATGTTACAATACTTATGCAAGATTAAAACTTTCTACAATCAGAATACTACCATGAACAACAAAAAAGGTGAGCGATTCAGCATAGCAGCAGGGACTTGTAATTCTAATTTGACACACTACACATTACAAAAATAAGGCAGCGTACACTGCCATACTCCCGCTCAGAATACGGTGTCTACTCAACAGGGTCCACTAACTATGAACTCACACTGTCTTACCTAGTTACACAACACGTATTAAAACAAGATTCGTGAAAGCTTAATCGCCTACGGAAGACTCGACTATTCAATAAGATCCGTTTAAGGAATACAAAAACATTGATACGAGCTAACGAAGGAGAGCAGGAATTCAAAAGTACTCGAGTTGGTAAAATTATTCTTCCTAAATAAAATGCTGTATTCCAGAAAAAACAATCCAAACCGATTAAAGCTACCAAAACTTACCAACGCTACTTTCAGAGCTTCTTGTACACTTCCATGAGCACCTGTAAAAAATATACAATACTTTCAATATTTATAATCACAAAAAACTTTACGATTTTATATAAAATCACGTCATACAGGCAAGAGATTCTCAGCATCATTGTAAGAAGCAATGAACCCTTTAGTTATAATCATTAAAAAAACTCAACAAGCTGTTTTCCCCAATGAGGGAACTCGTGAAAATATTTTCAACACAATAAATACTATGACTTTCAAGGTTAAAATGTCATGACCAATCTTGTTTACAACAGTATACATACGTATACTAAGCACTTGTGACACAATACTGCTGGTAATTGTGAATCTTTCCCACTGGAGTAACTTCAAATTTCCAGTTCAAGTAAGGAGAATATTCAATACGCTCTTAACTAACGTGTTCAACATGGAGAAAGACAACGAACGATTAACGTACCTTGATGAACTCAGACGTCTCGTTCGTTGACAGACACACGAGACTGCTTGCAGTCATTCAGTCCAATGGCACCAGTAGTGACGACCATCCAATTCGACGTCTCTGATGAAAACCAAGCAATGATAAACCCAAGTCGAAAAATCAATAGCGTACCAACTCAACAGTTAAAATCAGAGATCATCTTCGAATCATTCAGTTCATTCAAGAGGTATCAAAATTGATCATCATGAAAAATATCAAGTTTTGTTGATTTCACATAATTCTAAGAATTTATATGTTAAAAGCGCAGCCCTTGATCTTTCTCACAAAAATCTTGATCAATGCTAAACATATCTTTCAAAAAAGAATACTAAAGCTATCAAGATATCCATAATACACGCAAATCACTCACCGAAGGTTACGAGACAATGTAGCAAAGCAGCACATTTCTGCTCTGATCAACACGTAAAACTTTCTAGAGTTACGATGACATAGTGTAACAATTTCGAGTTGATGCAGCTATGATGCACGATCCCTTATGTACCAATGCAGTTATCTGAAAAGGAAGAACACTAACTTCAGTATGTGTACATTATATGATACCTACGTGTAACGAAGCTACTAAGCCTATTCTATACTAACAGAAAATCCATTACTTTATTAGTGCAACCAATACAAGACCCACAACTTTCCAACATCGCACAAAGATATTGTAATATTTGATCCGCATAAGACTCGATAAGAAATGACACTTTCCTTCCGATTACTCGATGTCTTCAATTTTCAAAGACGTTTCAATTATCGAGAAACAAAAAATTGTGAAAACTCATTCTAGTATAATCTGATCAACACAAATAAAAACACAAGCATGCGTACTGTAAGTAATATTTGCGGATCTAGCCGTTAATCTGGAATGAGCGAAAGCTCTCAAAATTATTCACCAACGGAACAATCCTATCTGCACAACACACATAGTTTATCAGTTAAGTAATGTAACAGCTTAGGAAATCACTCCCAATTCTGATGATTTATTTAGGCAAGACAAGTGGAGCGCTTGTCCAATAGACAACGCAGGGTAGTTGCCATAAAAAAAGGAGGAAAAATTGAGCGTGCGCTTAGGTTTCACCACATTTTCAACGCTATCATGACTACTGCAATAGTAAACGTTGCAGTCTCAGCCAGCGAAGTCAATTATTGCCGACATGGGAAACCTCTTCAAGTCTCCCCCAACAAAAATGGACAAATGTAAAAACAAACGAAGATGCTGGCGAAAGAAATTTGTAGCATGTCGGCATCTGAGCTTATCTAGATTTTGAAAGACATACAGCGAAACATAGAACATGAAAACTAAGCTAACTGCAGTTGCCAGCCAGTTTCACCATTCTATGCCAACACCTACAAAACAGATCACGCTAAACTAATGAGAGACGATTCGTACACTTGGCTAAGGTAATGACCACGAAGTAGCCAATAAATGAAGCTGGATAAGAGTAATCGTGTAGCAGCCATAGCACACCCCTCAATGCTACAGCAGGACGTCGATAAAAGTTATGCTAATTCAACCTTGGCAACGTGTGGGCGTCAAGTCTACGACTTGAGCATGGAAGTTGTTGCGTAAGTTAATCTTTCGAGCAAAACCCAAGTTCCAAGAACTCGCCACTTTTCATGAGTATTTTGAGTTATTTCCTGAGCGGAGATGAGCCTGTACTTTACATATACTTTCATTAGCCTGTATTTACCAAAATAATATAAATAGCACAATAGTTGAAAATTTAGTATAAACTCATTAGTTTTCATATTTTAAAATTTTCTGTATTTAAAAATTACAGTTGCAGGAGCCAGCAATGGAGAGAGCCAATTGAAAACGCCGATACTGAAAAAAATTTCGATGATAAGCTTGGCAAACAATTTTCCCAATACCGCTAAAATCATGTGGCACTGCTAGAGCAAAGCTAAGAAACGAAATGTCAAACAGTGCACTTTGCTATGGGCAATGTGTGGGCACAAATCATTAGAGAAATGAGCATGGAAAAGTTGCCAAAATTAATCAAAAGTTACGTTGCTTAATATTTCATTGAACTAAAACCAAAGCCACAAAAAATCTTTTTGCATAAATGTAGCTAAAATCTTGAACAATACCCCACAGAAAAATAATCATAAATCTGTCTCCCTTCTTAACATCACGCGATATATTCACGACGAGGAGAACTCGTGTGTGAAGTAAAGAAAAATGTCCGCTGAGGTTCCCGGACCAGTTCAGAGAAATGGCCCTATCCCTCAGTAATGGCAGTGTCCGCAGCGTCCGCCGCCCCAGAACGGAGCGAGCGGCGCACGAGACAACTGCCTCGCTCTCCCACCGCCGTAACACCACCGGCACACGGCACGGTCGCTGACTGGGCGATGGGGCCAGTGCAATAGCACTATCAAATAACCAATACTCTTCGAAAAATGAAATCGATATATTGAATGTACGCAAATTCGAAACGAATTTCTCAGGCTAAAATGAATGTGAAATTAACTCAATACCTTTACAAACGCTGCATTATAGAAGACAAACAACTGGAGAGCTAGTGAAAGAAATCGACGTTAGAAAGTACAAAAATTCCACCACAAACTTGACACTCAAAGCGTGTTCAACTCTTTATTCAAGCGATAAAAAAAATAACAAATAAATTTACAGCAACTAAGATGGCAATTCTCACCTCTTATTTCAAGCGGTAGTTGCATCAAGTCACGAGACATAGAACGCAACCTGTGAGTGGATACGAACAAAATTAAAGCACAGAAAATATAAATAGATTAGAAGAAGAGTTTACAAAATTCAGATTTAATTGTTCCACACTTTGACTCGGTACAGGTCTGTGTTTATCATCATTGAATGAACCTATGAAGTTATCCAACAGGAGTGAATTACATTTGCTCGCGTTACCTGGTATGCAAGTGCCTAGTTTAGATAACTCACGAATGTCGGCAATGGCACCGGGAAATATGCCATCATTTACGTTTTAATTAGTTCCATCTTCAAGAACAAACGGCACATCAATGAAAGCATTAAAATGAAAAATATTCCATTACACAAAACACGGAAATGGGCAATGAACAAGCTCAAGATGTAGATTCACATAGAATAATAGACCAACGATGTAACAATTTTTTTCACTTAGTCATAAAACGAACCTCCACTCAGAACTCCGACCCGCGAGAGCTCAGATGTCGATTCCTGTAGAATAGAAATCCATTGCTTTACTACTTGTCAAATGGTAAATATTCCAAAGCCTTTTTTACACGTGTCATAGAGCTGGGGTCATTTTCATGAGGTAATCAACCATTGAAACTAGTTGTAATCATTAGAAATTTAGGGTGTACTTTCAACAAGAAATTTGGAATGAGAACACTTACGCGATCCAGAAGTTGTCCATCTGCTCCTCAAACGCCCGTCGATATACCTAGGGAAAGAACAAGAACACGTGAGTCGTTGCGAAGGAAAATAGCACTACATTCCGTAACTAGTAAATCAGCAATTTGTTGTCCACAGGGTTCTTGAGACAGGGATAACTATAGATCATCACGTTAGACTACCTACCATACTAACGCTTGTTGCCACAAGAAGTAATACCGTAAAATGAACTGAAAAATGTATTAACATTAAATCGATCATGGACGATGCACGAGATAAACACACCTCAGCACACTATCCGACTTCTCCTTCATAGTAGCTTTCCAATATGAAGGCAACAGCCAAATTACCGTTAAGCATTTCAGCGCTGTTACTAGATACTATGAGCGGTGCATTGAATGTGTTGACAAACGGCGTGAAAATGTCTTAATTTGTCAAGCGATACTATTAGGTACAATAATAACCTAACATAATTTGCTCGAAAAGAAAAACGAAGAAAATTATGTATTGATTGAACTCGCCTTAATCCGTCAGCGTGACGGCCTCTATAGTAAACAAATACACTCACGTCAGCAGTTCAGTACTCCTATTAAGCTATACAACGCTAACGTTACTCTCCGTCATATAAATGCCGTTAAGTTATACAAACGAACGCTTTCAGCAAATTCGACGTCCGAATTGCAAGTAGTAGTAGTAGTAGTAGTATCAATGGCTTTTTTTTCAATATAGGAAATCCCCACCCGCTCTTCACCACAAACATGTGTCAAAACAAAAACACGCGCATTTGAGCATTCATACTTCCACTTAACAAGTGATCAACATTTCAATCCATCCCTATGAACACGAATGCTATTAGCACGACTGAGTTACTTACAAGATGAGGAAGGAGCGCGCATCAGGCGGCGAGCTCTTCAACAAGCCTCGCTTCACAGCACGGAACTGTAAAAGACCGAATCATTCTTGAATAAACAATTGTAGCAGCTTTTCTCAGCCTGACTATAAAAGAGTTTCAGTTGAGCATTAGTTCTTCAATTTGAGTCAGTACAGGTCTGTGTTTATCATCATAAAATACTGATATCAGAAATTATCGTTGGAGATAAGTGGAAACTAAATATAATCTAACTGATATTTTACTCGCGTATCATCATAATTGATACACATTCCTTCCCACTTTCTGAGCATTACACATGTTAGAAGTTTTATTAGTTACAAGTATTCAAATTATTAGCATCTTACAGAAACTGAACAATCCTATGAAATATCAAACATTTATTTCGCGATCGACATCCTTAAGCTAAATCATACAGAATGTACCATTTCCACAGTGATATTTTATCGGAGTAACGTGTCAAACAAATTTATATATAACCTCAAGAATTACGGGGTTAGTTAAATCGCTGTCGTACGTTGTTTCAATTGACTCCTGCACGCAATAGACACCCAGTAAGAGGATAAAACTACATTAGTGGTTGGTTAACTATCTACATTTTCCACTCTTACATCTTTTCAGTACACGCGAGTTCACAAGAGTCTCGAGGCAAGAATAACTGATGGGCTTCACACTTGAATAGTAGGCAGGAACACCGAACCCACATATATTATGAACTTCAAAAACGTATCAAAAACAAGCATTCTAGATGCTAGAAAAACATGTTGCAGCTCAATACTGTCCGGTGCAAAAGCAATTTTTTATACCTATAAAATGAAGTTGAATCTATTGCTCATTATATGAATGAAGCTAACAATGACTTCCCAATAGGAAAAACAACTTGAATGCTAAATCTACAGTTTCTTCATTTGAATAGATAATTCAACCAATGCGTAAAACAAAATGAATACTTACGTCCTGAATGTGAATTTGAGTTGGCCGAAGTCTCATCACAAAATGGCATCTGGAAATATCAAACCATTAGCGCCCGAGACAACACAACTGCTCCAATACACAACACTAATTCGTCAGTGGTTAAATCGATCTTCATTTTGATTCAGTACAGGTCTGTGTTTATCATCATACAAAATAACTAAATTAGAGAAACTGAACAAGTTAGTGATTAGTTTGACAAAAAAAATGGTGTATAAAAACGAATGCTTTTATTGATGACGCAAACGCTTTAATTTCACAAACAACAGAACAGAATAAATAGAAAATGAATCATGAACCTTTACATACGAAAAACGAGCGAAAATAATACAGTTGTACAATTCAACTGCTCAAGAGAAAATATTTTCACATTAGAATACGAAGAATATTGCTTTTTATGTTTTGATCACGATGAAATTTTAGTTATAGCAATTATAATAAAATAAACTAGAACACAAAGGATTTAACAGAAATCACGTACCTCAGCGAAGTTCTTCGCTTCCCCAGGTTTTGGAAGAGAAGTGAATGTCCTGAAACAAGCAAATTCAGACATCAGATGTTGCTGAAGAAGAAGGATTGAGTACGCCATGTAGTGAAGATTTCAGTGAAATGGTGTCCACAGGATACTTAAGACAGGGATAACTAGAAAATCATCACACATGTGAAATAAGAACAGCCCCATTATAGAGACAATTTAGAGAATCTCATCTAGTAGCGCTAGAAAACTCAGCCAAAAACGTAAAATGACAGCGACGAGGTTTTGATGAAATAGCGAGGTTATATGATGCACGAGTTGAACATCATCCTGATAAAGATCAACCTATGGAGAAGCAAACGAGATGTACGAACAAAAAAATTACTAATCACCCTCAAGTCAAGTCAACTGTGATCTATTTGCATTGAGAGTCTTGTGGAAATTTTTTTTAACCTACTGATAAGGCACCAGACAACCATTTTATTTTGGATCATCATTTCGTGAAGCTCGTATCTTGATAACGAACACTAGCTAAAGATTCCATGAACCCAGTTTAAATATAAATTTACAGCATGTTAACATGAACGGTTTTAAAGGCATCAATAAATTTTTTATGTTAAGTTCAATAAAATCAACCAACATCAACAGTTCGATATTGATAAAGACAGAAGATTCAACTGTACACAACGTAAAGTAATAACCTAAAATACACTTACCAAATTGTGCACTTTTTATGCCAACGATTCAGGCGCTGGAAGTGATGGTGAACCTGTTGACAAAAAAAATTATTGAATTTTCGCACAAACAATTCAATTATGTTCCAAAATTTCAGCGTCAGAAAAAATATGTCCACACAATCATTAAGACAGGGATAACTATACATCATAGAAACAAAACGTCTCAGAATCAACAAGCACAGGTTCTATCGACGGAAAACAAAACCGCCAGTTTTCAGCAACATAATGACCTAACTCTTCAGGACCCACCTAACAAGCGAGATCCACGGTATGCTACAGTTTAGTCATAAAATTAATCTTAGGTTCAACAATTTGAATACTATTATTATTTGTCCATGAAAGTTACTTAGATTTCATCAGAACAAAATTCTCATGTTTGTTCACTCGGTACTAAATCTAGTCCGAGGTCTTTCTCAGTTTTGAAAAATCAACTTTGTTTTGAGGTTAACAGCCATTCATCATGGTACGACATGTCACGAAATAAAGCGATTACATTATTGCAATGAAGTCTGAACTGAGACCAATATAAAACTCCAACATCAAGGAATACGAAAAGGGATAGTTCAATTAACGCCTTTACGTTTGCTTTGCTAAATTCCTTCACAAAAATTAAACGGAAACTTGTTACCATTCGGCGCTGTTACTTGGCAACAACTTTGAACACACTACGGAAGACTATTAGAGTTAAAATAAAACACAAACCTTAATTAAATCAAGCGAGGCACTCTTTCGTCCGTTGAACACCAACTGTGAGCCTGGAAGAAACAAAAAAAAATCATGTCTTCTATTCAACGACGAAGTAATCAGGGGCACATTTTTGAAAGGATCATAGAGCTGGGGTCATTTTCATGTGGTGTTCAATGAATTAACTAGTTGTAATCATGGTAAAATCAAAAACTTCACACTACGCAACGTAATTTCAGAATTCAGAAAATACTCACGAATGCGTGATGCGTTTCTTCTGATGACTTTGGCCAGGCAGGCACTGGCAGTGATGATGAACCTATCAACAGAGAAATGAATACTTAAACTTCGGCGTTTATGGAATAATTTTTAACCTAAAATTCTCGCGTCAGTAGAAATTTGTCAACATGATCATTATGACAGGGATAACTATAGATCATCATTGGAAAGAAACGTTCCAAAAGTCCTAACACTCGACTACCTTCTTTTCAGCAGACTTGTTACAAACTAGGGGGACCCACAAGAATAAGTGTGAGACAAGATATTTCTCCAAAAAGCCTCAGTTCAGCTATAAAATTTTCCAAGCAGTCT
Source organism: Morinoia aosen (assembly GCA_030386875.1). Lineage (NCBI taxonomy): Eukaryota > Metazoa > Arthropoda > Malacostraca > Amphipoda > Talitridae > Morinoia > Morinoia aosen. The sequence goes on from CM059558.1 coordinate 25,931,341, forward strand.
AAGCATCAAAGGCTTGTTTTAGCGGTTTGGGGAAGTTAATACGATTTGTATCTAATAATTTATACACGCATTAATTCGTACACTTAAGGCAAGGCAAGTACAGTATAGGGGTCAACACACGGACATGTAGTGAGTATTTACGAGTTCTTACCTTGAAAACACTTGTGATTATAGCAGTCGATGCCACCACCTGTTGATAGTACAAATAAAATACATTAGAAATGACAAACAATTATGCAAACATCCGCTGACGTGAATTAAATCAGTATTACATTATTTCGAATCATCGATGATCATAAGAGGTATCAGAAAAGCATCACGGAAGACTCGTGCATCAATAGTATGCTTTAAAATTACAGCTTATATAACGGACTATCAATAATACAGGCATTTCAAATTTGGTCCAGAAGAATACCGCTTCATGAATTAAAGGATTTCAGTTTTTCACCAAGAATTGTGCGAATGTCCACTGAAGTTACTCGTTTGTATCACAATATTTATCCGTAATTCACCAAGCTTCCACACCAAATCTATCCTTATGCCCGTATCGGTAATAAACACAGGGTACATGTAGATTGGACAATTAAAAATTTCAGTACGTCTATCATAAAAACCGTACAATTCAAACGATTCAATTCGTAAGAAGTAGCTTTGGACTTAAATTTGCATTGCGTATAGGTCAAAGGCAAAAGTAAAATTCTACGCTAACATTTTTCCGTCAACACAAGGGGAATGACTCCAGTACGAGTTTCCTTACAAAGCGCATAATAAAATACTGGTGCGTAGGTACAAGATTCAATAATGCTCATATCTCTAATAAAAAACATCTGCATAAACCTACAAACCCAATACAACAGTGGAGAGTTTTGATAGCGAAGCTTTATCGCCAGTAATCTAAGATCAAAGCACGATCTTTCGGTCTCGTGAAGGAAGTGAGGTGCGAACCATTCAAGTTTCAAGTTCTAATTAAAAGAATGTGGTCATGTCTCCACCCATGACACAAATACAAGAAAAACGTCAATGCTTGTTAAACTTCGATGTATTAGTATTAATGCCCACCTTTTAGTTTGTCGCAGATGGATTGTAATGGATGGAGTAAGCCTGAAGGAAAGGGAAAAATGGTCAATTCGGATAATACGAAAACGAGTGCTACTCAATGAAAACTTGTTCAGTTAAGAAATTGAAATCATTGAATAATCATACCACGTAGGAAAATCATCAGGGTATAAATTGTCTCATTAGTCGATTTTAATTTTTTCTACCCATAAAACCATCGCATATTTGGGTAAGTTCCAATATGAACAACTCTGTATAAAAAGAAAAATATCCAGTGTTCAAATTCAACCCCTTTATTCTTATACCAATGGCTTATATCTTTCATTTTAATAGCCAGCATGAAACAAAATAACCATTCTTAGGGCATATATCCATTATTTTCGTATTTTAATGTTTTCAAAACCCAACGGCTTAGCGAAAAAACGTTTGAATAGTCTTGTCAGCGTAGTGAATTGAGTGGTGATTACTACTTGACAATTACGCTATCAGCTTCGCAGACTGCCTGGAACTTGAAAAAAACTCACCTCCCATCACTGCGGTTGAATAGCTCTTCGCAATTCATTTGACACGTGTCAACTTCACGTGCCCGCAGGAGCCGTTCAATTCCGTTGCTCGAGGTGGATTCAGATTTTCATTTACGGTACCCTGAAGTCGGTAACAAATGTGTCAGAAAAGCATACAACTTCAGAATTTCACAGAACTCAAAACATTGCTCAGTATTCAAAATAATCATTAGTATCATACGTAGGTAAGATGTTCATCATGTTCTATTAACTTAATCACTAGTTCTTAAGCATTGCATGGTATTACTTGAATTCATTTCAATCTCACCTTTATTGGAAATAAGCCCGGTGTTTTTATATTGACATGAGCTGCAAAAAGCAAGCTTTTCCATATCTCCAATGGGTTCAGCAATGTTCATCGATGGCATTTCTCAACTCCGCTTTAGCTGTCGACTGACGCCCCAAAATTCCAAGTGGAAGAACTGCAACCCGTCAACTAAATTTGAACAACACGAATAGGACAATCCTCCCAATCTAAATCAACCATCAAATAGAAACGAAATTGCTAACATCTCCACGTCTTCAAGACCAGCTGACGCACGCAGAAAGTACAACAGGACATATCACACAACAACAAATTTGATGGTAAGTCGCGATACGAATAGTGTTCGACTGTATTTCATGAACGAAGTTAACGACCTCTGTAGGTGTTGGCCACGAGAGCTCGCCCTCCACGTCGAGTTCCAAAAATTTGAAAACCGCCGTTATCGACAGATCTCTTGTTAAAAAAAATAACAGCCATAAATTTCCCTCCTCGTTCCGATATAATTACGAGTTCGACTAAGCGTGACTCACAGCGTCCTTGCGTTTCAGGGCATTTAAGATTAGATTAGATTATAAGTTAGTTTGAGCCTCCCTAACCGCTACAAAAATAGAGCGTATCGAAGAGAGGAAGGAGGAAGGCACCATTTAGTAAGGAGATAAGAAAATGAGGAATCTATGCTGAAGGGGCATAGAAACAGTAAGATGAGAAAAAAGTTCATGAAATAAGATAAAAGTTGAAGAAGAAAGTGAGAGGTGCTGAAAAACAGGACAGCAGTGAACCGAAAAAAGGGGGTCCTTAACACAACAAAAAAAAACTTTTATTTCAACAAAAAGAAGGCCTACCTAACTCTCAGCTCGGGCCCTCACATTTTTCCCCTGGGAGCGCTAATTCCCATAGATACAATAGTTGTATCCCCCTGAGGGGTTCAGGGCATTAAAAAATCAACGTAAAAGACAACATTATTGGCAAGAAGGTGGAAGACCCTACAATGCATTTTTGAGGTTTCCTCAAAAAAATACGTTTTTCGCTTTAGATTCATCGTATAAACTAAATGAATTTTCACGTGCAAACACCTAAGTCTTTACTCAACTGGGGACGAGCAACGAAGGTTAGACCAAAAGATTTGTGCACGTAGATGCGCAAAAACGAGGATTATTGCATAAACGTGCTACAAGTTTGACAAAACGAAAACAGACAATGAACAATCGTACTGCATAGCATAGAAAATTCCCTACTAATGAACGAACTCATACAATTAGCCACAGATTTATAAATACAAAATATGACATAACTGAAAGAGTGAATTCAAACAACGAAAGGTCAACACGAGAAACAAACTGAGAAAAAAAAACTGGAACTCAAGCATGAACAGTGAATGATCACCAGATGTGCCAGACACACCTGATTAGAATCACCAACTGTGAGTGCACTCTAGCCCCTGATCAGGGCAGCTCATAATGAGCGAGAAATTTGCCATGTTGTAACCTCAAGGCAGCCTAATACTGCACAAGAAGTTTACAACAATAAATGCAATATTTCAGGAGCATTCAACTACCTCCCCCAGCTAAGCAGAATCGCCTAAATGTGACGAAGTACAGAGGCCATTCTCTCTTTTGACTCCATGCATGCTCACCACATTTCGATTTCATCAATCCTGTACAACAGTAGAGATGAGAAAACGGGACTCGACTCGATCATTCCCTTCAAAAACTACCGCAAATTACACGCTGTAATAACTCCCTTCGGACTGGTGGAAAAAGGAGGTTAAATAAAACATAACATCTACTTCCGACATTTATTGCAGCAGGGTTACTACTTGCCGGCCTCCTTCTTGGGAGCTTTCTCGGATTTCTTCTTGGGCGCGCTCTTGGCAGCAGGCTTCTTCTTTTGGATCTTTCCATCCTTTGTTCTGGGAGTAGCCTTCTTAGCAGGAGCCGGCTTCTGTGTGGCCTTCTTCTTGGGCTTACCAGCAACAGCGACGGAAGTATCTCCCTTCTGTGCAGCGGCGGCGACAGCGGCAGCAGCCTTCCGCTTCTTGGCAGAGTAGGTGGTCTTGTGGGTCTTGAACTTCGTTGGCTTCCATGATGACGAGTTGCGCTTCCTCTTCTGCTTGATGAGCCTCAACCTCTTCTTCTGACCTGGCTTCTCAACGCGCTCGGGCTTCTCCTCAGCGATGATCTCGACGTGGCAGGGAGAGCTCATGTACGGGTTGATGCGACCGTGAGCACGGTACGTGCGACGGCGCATCTGGCACGCTCGCTGCACGCAGATGTGACGCACGTACAGGTTGTCCACATCCAGACCCTGCAAGTCGAACATACTTTGTAAGAATACCTCAGTGCGCATGAGCACAATTTGCAAAAATTAAAAACAGCAGTTCCTCATGTAGGCTTGTGAATTGTTCTCTAGTCAGAATTTTTCTTCTGCACATGAAATTCATCAATAATTTCCACACTTCCACTCGGGCCAAATGATCCCTAAAAGAATTTTTAGCCTTTATATTGACATTATGTTAAGATTCAGAAAAATTTCGACCACATTCATTAAACAAAAAATATGGTACCGAGTACTGACACACATGAGACTAATTTAGGAAAAACAGAAACGAATACTTTCACGAATTAGGAACCTCGGCACACATTCCTCCAAACAATTTGAAGTCTCCCAATGCAACGCAAGTAGCAACTCACCTTGAACTGCGCGTTGCTCTCAAGGTTCTTGAGCAGATCGAGAAGGTAATGGCAGCTCTTAGTTGGCCAACGACCCTGGGTCATCTTCCACTGCTTTGCCTGAAAACAATAATGCAATATTTTTTATAAAGATTACCTATTACTTGAGAAGTAATTTTCAGCTGTGAAATTTCCATTGCAAAAAATATGAACCTCTAATGATTTAATTACTTCCATGCATGGCATTTTCATGATGGGCTGTGATCAGACTAGCGAAATCAGAACAATAAATTGACTCATTTCATATTCCTTGCAATATACTTGGTGTTGTGATACAAGAACTGCTTAGCTAACTGTAGACATATAAACACGGTATTGCTCATGACTAATTAACACTCCACTATTCCAAGATATGATAAAGCTAACCAAAATTTAGCTCCAAACTCAAAATTAAACTGACTCACTTTGAAATTCCATGATAGTGCAGGTTATGATGCGCAGATGAGATGTATATGTAAATAAATGTACGACCATACCAAGTCTCGAAACCCACATGAACACTAACCTGAGCACATCGACCGATGCCACCAGTGAAGCGTCTGAATGGAACACACTCCTTGTGCTTCAGTACATTATTGAGGAAGGCCTTGGCACGTGTGAGAGACATTTTACGCAGCACTGCTGCTGTCTCAAACGTGTTCTGTAAAATAATTAGACTCAAGTTAACACGAGGAAATTTTAATTGCAACCCTAGTGAACATATTGATTATAAGCTAGTTTAAGCCTTGCTAGCCATCAAAATGAAAGTGTTTCTAGGAAAAAGAGGAAGAGTAGGCCCCCATTTAGTGAGTAATATAACGAAGGAGGAATCTCCACATCCTGAGCACTGTAAGGCCGCGGCCAGACAAACAGCAGTGAAGCAGGGCTGCGCAGAGCAGTTTCGGCTCGCTGGTAGCTGCTAGCTTATGCTCGTAAGTTAGGTGGCCAAACAAACAGCAGTGGCTGGTCCTGAGTCCGCAGCAGTTGTAATCTTGGCACTACGATGGGCGGTGTTTTGCAACGGGCAACCTCAAATTTTGCTTAGTAAATAGATGTAAAACAGGCAATATTTCATCGTTCGAATTAAGTTTACTTATATCTATACATATTACCATGTTATGCATTATCTTCTTAGCATTACAAGTACATCCGTACAGTGTCGTACAGTACTTTTCATTTCGCTAAAATATTTCTACCCACAATGTTTGAAAAGGCTTTGATACTGTTTTTTAATTGTTCCAGGAAATTCGACAAAAAATTAATTGCATGATAACATGCTAGTTATGGTTGCTGATGGAATAATCATGCAAATAATTCACTGACGCATGACTTGAAACCTTATAAGTACTTGAATGTGGATTATTTTGCAGTACTGGACGTGTAGAGACATTACAGAACAAGGAACATATTCGTTCAGGCCTATGAATATAAACATCTATGGATATAACAACCCGAATCTGGAATTGTTAAACTAATAAACAATATCTAAGTAAGTATAAAAGGATTTTTTGTATTTGATGTGCGGCACCAAGTTTTAGTTTAATGGCAATTTTCACGTAAAATTCGAACATCACTATCGTTTTTGGAGAAACTAACAGTTTTTTAGTTGCGTGCTTTCAAGGTTATTTTTACCGATGTAATACTGATAAAACGCAAACTTAAAAAATTCTGTATCGGCTTTACCCAGCACTTTGCGCTGGTACAGAAAAAGTGAAAGATCCATCCTCTCCACATTTGACTCACATTTAACAATTCTATTTGTGTGAGCACATATACGTGTTCATATACATATACACGCACCTATGCATATATATGTTTCTATTCCTATTTTTTGAGTAAAAACAAAGCCTCAAAACATATTACATTTTACCTAAAGCTCTGCGACCAGTTAACACTGAATCATATTCCAGAAATGAATATATTTATTGCAGTTGCTTAATAATTCAAAAATAGATCTATCACTACTCCAGAGGGCGTATCTGTGAATACAAATGCAAAATATAAAAAACTGAAAGAAGTGTTCGTGAAAAATTATCTCTGTGCGTATGCTTATATCTATACAACAAATAATTCAGGAATTCCGAAGAATTCTCTAGTAGTATTTTGAATTATTTTATAAGTTGTCAGCCATCTCTTGGGATATAAAATCTCCAAGACATGATATTTTTGGTTAAACTAGCCATTGACAGGGTTAATCTATTTGCACGCCACGTTTGGTTTGTCTAAAAGTACGCGTCGTTTAGTTTTTTTATTTGTACACCTCGGATAGTTTGTCTATTAGCACGCCTCGTATAATTTGTCTATTAGTAAACCTCGAATGGTTTGTCTATTAGTAGACCACGTATAGTTTGTCTATTAGTAGACCACGTATAGTTTGTCTATTAGTACTCTTCGTACGGTACGTTTGTCTAGGGACGTCATATATTGAAAAATTTTTCAAAAGCCAAGATGTTGCCATGTATCTCATATGCCAACCTTTTTTGAAATAAACGGTTTTCTTTTCTTTCTTTCTCAAAGATGACCTAACCTGTGTTTCCTCAGTGTTACTTAGGAGAAAAATGATTAATGTTTATAACTAAAAAACAAATAGTTCATTCGCAAAATATATATGTTTCAAGTCAAGTTTAGTGCCATGTGCCAAAAATAGACCCGATAGGAAATATTCGGCATTCGTACGCTCTAAAGTTTAGGTATTGACAAAGAAAATGCTTGATATAGTATAGTTTTTCGATTTATGAGGTAAAAAATACCTATATACGTATAAATAACTGTACAATCCCACCTACCACTAACTTCCATAGCGTCTGCTATAAATGACCATTGTTCATTAACATAGTTATGATCGAAATATAAAGAGATGCACCCCCGATCGCAGGAATAGCGTCTACCGAGGAGATCAGAAGTTCGACATCCTTTTGGACGAACTCTAGGGTGCAACTGACTGCTAGCTCCCGAGCAGTGTTTTATCACTCGAGATAAAACGCCGCTACCGCTTGCTTCAGACAGCGCTGCCCTGCACTGCTCTATGCTACTTGTCTGGCCACCCCAATAGGAATACCACTAACATAAAACACCGCGCCGGCTCTGCTCTGCCCCGCTCCACTGCTGTTTGTCTGGGTGCGGCCTAACACATTGAAAATAGTTAATAAAATGAGATAGAAGTTGAAGAAAGTAATAGATGCTAAAAAGGATAGCAGTGAAACTGAGCACATAATAAAACAAACCAATTTAATTTCAACTAAAGTCCCACCTACTCTTCCACGGAAGATAATTGTGAACTAGGATTTACTTAGCCCCTAGTCTCATTCCTATGTGAATTGCAAAGGAACCCAGCAAATTTTTTTTTAGAGCTGATGCCTATCTCTAGAGGCTTGTCATATGCATTGATAAGCAGACAGATCCTTAGCATAATCCTACCGAAATAAGCTAAAAAAATCTAACTTGCCAATAAAAAAACGGTTTGAGTATATTGAACAGTACATTACAGTGATTCTGCAAAGGTGAGTTAACTCAAAGTTATAAAAAATAATTTTCATTCAATCATGAAATTTAAAATTCTCCCAAAAATATTGCATTTAGGGGAGAAAGAAAACTCAATTTTAGTTAAATTCTAATTTACTGATTGGTGAACTACAAAGCACAAACAACTAGCATTTCATTAATTAGTTTCTATAGAAACAAATACAGCACAAAAGGTCTTGAATATCCTAGTTTAGCTTCAGCACATTAGTGTAAATGCAGTTGTCACTTCAATATTATTGCTTTAAAAGAAATAATATCCTGGCTGACCTCACTTGTGCTTTGCTGCTTCACAATAACTGCAGCAATGTTATGTGTGGGTGATGTTGTAGCTTAAATCAGACAAATCAATTAAGTATATTAGCATATTATGGCTACAGATATATTCAAAATGACTAGCTTTAATGATTTCCATGACCATGCACAGAGAAGTAGCAAATGCTAATATGTTTTCAAAATTATTATACTACCCTAATCCCATTAAAATTTCCACTATGTTCTCAATCCCAATAAAAACAATCCCATAATACTAAGTTTCAACCTGAAATATATCTGATCACCACTAATAAACTTTCCCTTCCAAGCTGAAAATTTTTAGACGGTTATTTTTCAACAAGAAAAACTGAAATATACTGTTCAAAACAGTTTCAGCAGATTTGACACATTCAATGATGAGAAACAAAACTTGAAAACATAAGCATCAGCATTAGATATGCTAGCAGTAAATCGGGAGAATTACCTTGAAGCTGACCCGAAGGTCAGCCCCCTTGGCCTTGCAGGACTTTGTGGGGTTACGCGGTTTAGCCGAATACTTCACCATTGTGCCTGCAAACATAAATGAAAATTAACCACTCTGTACAATTGCAACAAAAATAGCATTGGTTATATAACACTAAGTTGACATCCAGGTCCTATCATGTCTTACTCATAGTCATGTACATATTTACATAAAAATATGATATACTTGCTAAATGTGTGTACAAATTGTTTTGGTAAAAAAAGATTTCTAATAGTTTTGTTATTTTGACTGTTCCTCATTAACGTAAAGATAGCATTTAAATAAAAATCACACTGCAGTATTACATAGCTATAGCAAGAGAACCTTGTTACACACTTGCAACACCCATACGAAACTTTTTCTTTATTATTGAACCTAGAGCAATGAAATTTGGTATACTGATAGGAAATGCAAATGAGAATCTATTATCATTTATGAAAAAGTGCGATTTTCCTGAAAAGAATATGGGAAATCAAAGAGAACTATCTTTTAGGGGGTGGTTTTCAAAATGCTTCTTGTCAGACAGTTTTTGAGCTACAGTAATGATTTTGGTATCATTGGATGCGGAAAGATGTGGACATTCCAAAAATGCAAATGGTTTCCCCAATTGTCAAAAAAAGTTAAAAAAATATATTTCATCAAAAAATGTGGATTTATGACACCACATTGTCAAACGTAAATTTATTGTGAAAAAACATTCAAGTGTTTGGAAAGACCTTGCTTTTCCGCATCTAAAAACACCAAAATCATCACTGTAGCTTAAAAACTGTAGGAGAAGAAGCATTTTGAAATCAAAAGTCCATTGTTTACATTATAAGCAAAACAAAGAAACGAACTAATTAATTTTTTTTTTTTTTGGTTCAGGTTAGACCCCTGAAGTTATAGAGTAATCCAGAGACATAGGAGATGGTAAGGCAACGTCACGCCGTTAAGAAAGTGCCATGAGGGAGGTGTAACATGATAAAAACCACTTCCCTCTCCCCTTCCCCCATTCTTCAAACCCCCGTAGCGGGCGAACAAGTGAACGTACGGGTCTAATTTTTTCACAGGATATACCTGACCTCTCACACTTATTATAGCAGCAAAAATCCCAGTTTTTGAAGAATTTCAAAAACATGGGTTCATATGGGGGATGCTGTCCTTAATGACTAGAAGTGTTCATTCCATATAAATGCTTGCTGTACAGCAATGAAGAATGGTCAAAATGACTGAACTTACCCTACTAAACCTTGTTAATTTTAAAAAAAATTACAGCTACACTGCATTAAAACAGCTATGAAAATAATAATTACATTAGATTGACACAGGTAAGACTTGCAGCTTTACCACATACAAATTATAATTGAAATCAACAGAACCTAATTTGGCTAAATTGGCAAACATAATTTAAGCACAACACAAACAAACAAACTTCTGCTCTTGAGTTTAAAAACCTTAAACAAAATTTGCATAAGTTTACAATTCAATAATTGAAATCTTCAGCGAGATTGTCAAGCCATAATAACTGAAGCATATTATCTGCAACTGACAATTACAGATTAGACCCTTATTCCAGTGCTTCCAATTAGAAGCCATGTACAATTCTACTGACAAATAAATTTTGCTTGAAGCATTTGAAGAGTTGTTGAAACTCTTTAATCTGAATTTCAACAAATTATCAAAATTTTGAATTAAAACTTTCAAAAAACTATTTTTAAGCTCCCTTATTCAATCAACAACATCAAAATCTAGGATAAGAATATATGTAATTACATAAAAAATTACAATTGCTTCTAAACCATGAGCAAACTTGCTTCATTGGTCTGATAATTTCTAATAATAGCACTCGCATGCCAAATCTTATTCAACATTGGAGCACAAGTGACAAAAATTTGCAACGCAATCTTTAACAACAATAGCATTATGCATTAACACATGTTTTCACATACTCTTGTCTTCCTATTCCAGATGTAAAATAATGTCTTTTGACCATGCTTGACACAGCACGCAAAGTACTGTTATCTTACTCATCACTTCATGAGCAGTAAAAGTTCACAGAAATCTAGGCGTTTTGGATAAGTTCAAGAAAGCATAACAAGAGTTGCTTTCCAAGTATCTTAGGTCAATATTTACTTTAATGTTGTCAACGATCTATATATTAATACGCTAACCTGTGCGTCACGCCCTTCAACATAATTGCAGTATCTATGATACGGGTTGAAGCTCGTGTCGGGTCGCGCTCCATTAGAGGGAGATAGGGTGAGAAGGAAGAAAGAAAGTGAGAGGGACAGGGGTAGATGAAAATTGTTTAATGTTTTTGAATTTTTTTAAGATTTTTTATTTTTTTTTAATATTTTAATTTTTCTTAGTTTCTTGGATAGGATAGGTTAAGATAGGATATGTTAGTATATGTTAAGTTAGGATAGGTTAGATTAGAATGTTATGATAGTATTTTTTAGGTAATGTTGATCGAATTTTTTCATGGGTTCACCTAGCTTATTGATGACATTGGTTAAAGTTAGGTTAGGATAGGATAGGATAGGTTAGGTTAGGTTGGGTTGGGTTGGCTTAGGATAGGTTAAGATAGGTTTGGTGAGCATAGATTAGGAGAAGATAGGTTTGAATATGTTAAGTTAAAATAAGTTAGGTTAGAATATGTTACTTCAAAATCAGGGAAGTAATGTTAACCAACTGTTTTTCACGGATCCACCTAGCTTATTGATGACATTCTCCGTGGAATTTCCACGGGCCCTGCTAGTTTTCATAATTTCATAGCTATAGATAGGTAATATAGATCCTAGTTGATTTTAAGACGTTTAACACAAATGACGATGTGCCCGGAAATGCTTAGTTTTTGAGTTATTCAAGTTTGAAGTTATACAAACGGCGCTCCTGAATGGCTTTTATTGCACAAAAACAGCCTGTTTTTGCAATGGAAACAGAAGCTAACCCCCTATTACAAACGTTAAGAGGTTGGGTTGTGGGAGGTAACCCCAGTTCTTCTAGAGAAAATTATAAATTAGGGTTTCTAGTGACGTTTGTTTACAACTCCAAGATGGCTGCCGCCATCTTCAGTACCGGTTGGATACATGGCAGCTGCCACCTTGGAGTTGATGTTAACAAATGTCACTAGAAACATTCATTTATAATTTTCCCTAAAAGAACTGTAGCTACCCATCACAACCCAACCTCTTCATGTTTGTAATAGGGGGTTAGCTTCCGTTATTATTTAAATTACGCTAGCCCCGCGTGCGTCCATGGCGCGCACAAGCCAGCTTCAAAGTTGAATAATTCGAAAATAACGCATCGCCGGGCAGAATGTCATTCTTGTAAAACGTCTTATAATTGACTATATTACCCATCTATACCTACGAAATTATGAAATTTGTTGACAACATTACATTCAATATTGACCATACTATCAAACATCATTCAAGTTAGAATTACCATCCTTGAAGTTACACCCATCAAGTAATAAATTCTAGGCCACCCTAGCAAAAGATAACACCATTCACTGCCTTCAAATTTTAAAACAGTGTTGATACATTCAAACTTATACTCCTAATCCTATAATTTACAAATTTCAAGCTTAACCTAATAGCCTGTAAGTTTCTGGTAAATGCAAGAGAGGACAGTAATAGATTTTTCACTTTTTGGTGCCTAAACATAGTTAATTAGATCAAAATAAACAAGTTTTCTTCTATGCACTTTCTGTCTGAAATGAGTATTTGATGAGTTATAGCGGTAGGTTTAGTTTCGTCTTTGATGACAAATGCGCTCGAACAGCTATTCATCGATTTTTGAATTTTTGTTGCTTGAATCTCAGTAATAATATTAAAATATACTACTTTTCTTCTATACACTTTTTGCGGCAAATTAGTATTTTACAAGTTAAAACGGTTGTTTAGTTTCGTCTTCGATGACTAAGTAGCGCGTTGGAAGCAAGACTCCATTGCAATGTTGCCATCCAAGGCAGTTGATGAATTACTCTGCTTCAAACACTTGAACTTTCAAAATACTGCTATAACTCGTAAAATACTCATTTACGACGGGAAGTGCATAGAAGAAAACTTGCTCAATTCCATCTAATTGACTATGGTCAGGCACCCAACCAAAGTGGAAAATTGATTACTACCTAGCGCTACATTAACCAAATTATAAGGATTGAAGATTTTTGAGTTTCCACCACATAATTAGGTTCACAATCTATTACTGTGACATTTCATATCACAACATATGTGCCAATGAATAAAACCAGAGAATTTCCATCCTGCATAAAATACAAAGGCTTAAGCTCTAACACTAAAATTGCTCATGGTAGTTAGAATGAATTCAACTCAATAATTATAGATGCAAAGAACATGAATTGCCCAGATAAATACATAAAATTTAATGGAATAATTCAACAAATTTATCAGCAATGGATGGCTAATATATGCATTTGAACTTTTCTCTGCCTAAGCATAATAAAGCTGCTCCATGTACCTAACTAACAAAATGGTTGGAGAACTAAGAGAATAAGGACTACTGCATGCAACTTGAAGGCTTCATCAAACCTTCGCATAATAAATTTTTTTCATTTATAATATTTATAGGCACTTGCATTTGAATCATTTTAAACCTCAAGTTGGTTCCACTAGTTAGGCGATAGACACCAATATATTGAACACCAGACCTGAAAACTTCCAATAACTTATCCATGCGTTCTTCTTTCAGAAGCATATCCATTCAATACAACCAATTATGAATAATATTTTGATGCGACATACTGTTGAGAGAGCCTACATAACCGATAGCCAATGTTGGAATCACAGCACATGAAATTTAGGGTCTGCATAACGAACTAATCAAATTACTCTGAATTCGTTCAAGTTATGGTGCACTGAAAGAAAATAAAACTTAAAGGTTGTTTTCAAAAGATCCTTATATTACAAAATTCATGCAAGCAACATCTTACGCTCAGAGCTCGATGAACGAAAGTGTAAACGAGCTCAGCGTTGTTTCCGGACATGGAACTTATAAACATGTCGACACAATGACAAAAAATTAACACAACGCCTCGAAGAAATGGTGCACATATTACTATTCACTTTGCTTACCGCTGTATTGAATTACAGCATTAAACTTATAATGATCTCTATGTTCACGCACCTCACTTTCAGCGGCCACAACGATGGACAAATACAGACCTACAAATGTTGCCAGAATATGAAGCAGATTGTTCACTGTTCCCCAGGGCTCTGAACCTGGTCCAAACAATTTAACGAACTCTTTAAAAACTTTTTATAACACACTAAATTAAACATGATCTTACTGAAAATGAATAATATTTTATAGATTCATTGAATAGTTTCTATATACGAAAAACTATAAAAAAGGCAGAGCGGGCTTTTAATAGGTGAATAATAGTTGTAATTAGATAAGTGCTAGTTCATTATAATAATAATAATAATAATAATAATAATAATGATAACAGTAAGGAATAAAGAAAATAGTACGATATTTTGAGTCATAATTATTACTTTGAGAAAAAATTGAATTTTGTCAGGGGATACATCATAAACACAGCACACAGGAAATAAAAATATAAAATAAAAATCTGTGGATTTCTAATAAATATGACACAAAAAACATCATTGGTTTTAAAAATTCTTAGCATAGAGTTCCTTAGTTGATGAACGCACATGAGTGCATATCAAGAAAAGGAAAAAATAAAGGGAAAAATTGAATAAAATCAATTTATATAAACAAATGAAACAAAGGCATTACTATCATCTGTTTTTCATATTTATTGAAATTAAGGCCTTAAGTTGGTCAAAAAAAGATAAGCTGTATAAAGTAGTCATTTCAATGGTCACTAATATAATTAAGTGAAAGAAAATACCCTACATATTTTGACAAATATTCAATTCTAGGTATGAGGCAACTAGAAGAATATAAAAACGGTATTTACTGATGAAAAATGCCATGAAAACTTCTGGCTTTTCAATAATACGTGAGTATAGGCTTTTGCGGCTGCCGTTGATACTGTTAAAAGTATGATGGGTGAACGTAAATGAGTATGCATCAACAAGTAATAAATCAAAAGTGTCTGGCAATAAGGCCCCTCAGTTAGCAAGCCTAACTGGCAGCCATCATATCTTACTACAGAGCAGTACGAGCAAGAAAGCTACAGCTGGGGAACATTTGCATGAGCCACAAATTACGAGTTCACAAAGCAATTATTATGTGAATAGTACCATATTCCCCACTATGGATCACTTGAATTAAATTGTGAAACACCAGTCACATCCAAGTCCATCATCGATATCTCTACTGTTCTTAATGTTAAGCTGCGTAATAAAGCAGGTTTTCGAAGCAAATTTGCGTATACGTTCTTTTGACTCAGCGCCTGAAATCCCAGTTAATAATTCTGAAAATTTCAATTCATATCGTAAAGAGCCTCATAACACTTTTCGTATAAGACACCATATTCTCACTGCCAGCAATGAAAATACATACATCGATCGCTCTCTCGCTTCAAATTCAAACCACAACTTGCAGGTGTTCGATGACCTCTTTGACATCATGAACTGCATACTCCGATTTAAAAATTACTGTATCTACTTATGGGACTTATGTCTCTTGCACATTGGCTTAATTATGTACGATCGAAAATTTATACAGCCACATATGCTAATTCTCTTATTTATGAGGTGTTGTCTGAGTTGGTCAGCAATTTTAAAGGGCATTAAGTTTGTCGAAAAATTAGGTTTAAAATTAATTCCACTTCAAATTTAGGCTGTAACTCATGATGATAACAGATATGTCCAGTCCTAGCCTTGTATGCACGTGAGGAGTAACGCTCCATTTCCAATGACAAATTACTAATAGATCTACTCGGCAAATCACTATATCACACAGGTACAATGGGGAAATTCCTGGAACCTGAATAGAAATATTGAAGGCTTTAACGACAAAGATAAATCCCAAAATTAATTACACTTAGAGTACTTATTGTTGTATTTCTACCAGTAAACTGAAGAACCTTCATATAAAGAAATTTTTAATTTCCAATGTATTCTGATGCACCAAATTGTCTTTCATACAGTACAATACAATCAAGAATGAAGAGGGTCGTAGACGGAATCTTGGTACTTTCTGGCTGAATAATGAAATTAGGTTAGGTTAACATCGTTAGGTTAGGTTAACAATGATAGTGATAGTGGAAATACTTGTAATGTAAGCTTACCAGCGCTTTTGTAGCGCAGACTACTTTTCACAATAATCGAGAATAAATTTCTCCGCAAGTCAAATAAATAATTACTCATGTAAATCCCCTGAAGAGTACCTAAATAATTCTTTGATTTGGGCGAAACATTTAAAAATACGGTAGCACATGTTTTCAGGCATTAAAGCAAACATGCACTATTAAAGATAAAATCAATTAATGAGGGGAGAAACAATGAATTGTCTTTGTTCACGTTCAAAAAATAATTCCTAGTTTCTGAGCAGTCGAGTATTCTGTGTTTTTACTTATTTTTTGTTTCAGATTTTCTGCTTTATGCATACCACCGTTTATTTCCACTCATTGTGTATTTAAGTAGATCGGTTACTATCGTTTATGTACGATTATGAATGGATTCTATGTCCTTCATGGCATGTTTCTTCAACGTTTCCCCGTTTCCATTTGTGAAGTATTTATATCTTTTCTCGCACCTAAAGAAAAATATCCTCCATATAAAAAATATCCTACAGATTTCATTTTTCTGGATTTTATTGAGCCACTGACATGGTTTTGCCTACTTATCATAGTTTATCCTTCAATTCAGAATCTTGATGTTAAAGAATTTTTTGACACAAATTAATAATAATGCGTTCTAAGTATCGCTTTTTTATTCAAACAATTTTCCTTCTTTCGTTCTGTGCAGCATTTCTTGCATTGAGCGTTTTAGATCGCATTTCTCGGCGCCGGCGATTTTCTCTGTTGGGTATAGGAGAAAAATTCCAAGCACAATACCTCACTCTACCCAGGTGTCTGAAATGGGTACCGGTCTTGACCGGGGGAAAGCGTCATGGCATCCTGGCGTTAGTTATAAGGCATTTGAAAATCCAATGTACAAGGTGATATGTATCAGGCTTGATTGGAAATAAAGCATCCGTAGATGCCTTCATTATTATTTTTATTTTTTTATTTCAATTTTCAACGCCACTGCGAACTACCGAGAGAGTTTTCTCAGTCTTAAAGGAAAAATGAACTGCAACACTTCGGTGTGAATTTCACGCTAAAACAATTGCCTAAAATACACTCATTGCTACTTTGGGGTCAGCAATTCAAACTTTGCGAAGTTGGAATGCTTATACTTGAATTAGCTGACTTTTTCTACTTCCTACTATCCACACAGCAAAAAAATCACACTTAGCCTGCGTATTGTAGTTGATTATGAAACCATAATTAGGTTCATATGTAGAAATTTTGTAGCTACCTGTTACACATAAGTAATATCAATCTCTCACCGTGCCTCTATTTTATCGCATGTACCCAAATGTGGTTCAAGAGAATAGTGTTTGCCTATTAGTACACCTCGTATAAAAGTATATTAGTACACCTCGTATGGTTTGTGTATTAGTAGACCACGTATAGTTTGTCTATTAGTACTCCTCGTGTAGGGTCTATTTCAGCCTACATGCGGAGAGCATCGAAGTCCGGATTTTGCCAGATCGTGTGACTTCGCATCTCCCTAACGACCTGATTTGGTTTACAATGTCTATCAAACACGAGTAGCAGCTATTCTTTATTGTTTCTACAAACAGGTCATAAACATTGGTCTGAAAAGAATACATAAAGTTACACTAGCGAATATGCAATAAATGAATAATGAACAAACAGGAGAAATGAAATATAAATACCTATTGCGCAGCGACACAGACACCCCGACCGAAGTGTAACATATGCAACACCGGCGGATGCAACCGAGACCTGCACTAACTAAAGCCAAGTGACAAGAACAGGCCAAGAGGCAACGAAGTTCGAACTAATTCAAACATAAAGGGTCGCGCTGCTTTGTCGATGACAGAACTGCGGCAACACCTCGTATGGTACATTTGTCTAAGGACGTCTTATATTAAGAAATTTTTAAAAGCCAATATGTTGTCATGTATCTCTTCTGTCAACTTGTTTTTTTAAATTACCGTTTTTTTCTTGCTTTCTTTATTTTTTCTGAGAGAATGAGAAACCTAAAATGTTTTTTTTTGGTGTGGCTCTTGAACTTTAACTTGATTTTCCTGAAATTTCAGTTAAAAAATTATGAATTATCTCTTTCTTACGTCCAGTAAGTCTGTCTAATATTTATTTTAATTATTTCTATCGACTACAGTAAGCAACGCAGCCGTCAGCTCAATGTAGCAGGACGAAGTTCGTTTTTATGATTACAATATTTTTTTATTTTCTGTATTTATATCAACCATCCGTACTATAAAAAGCTCTGAAATTTATTTTTGTGTGTATAGCAGTTTACATGTTTCTAGATGCGAGTGTTGTGCTATGTTTTTTCTAAGTTATTTTTAGCTAACGTTGTCTCGCTACTTTGAAATCATTTACGACGGTGTTTCAGTCGAGTTCCGTAGAGCGCATTCATGTCTTTTCTCCTTTCGTTTTTTTCACTTATAGTGAAAGACTTCCAAGGTATTCTCCAGAAGTGTTCATGAGTTTTTAATCATCTTACCAGACACGAAATTCCATAGAGAATATATTTTGTCAGTTTTTCTCATTGACATAATTAACCCCTGACAGGTCTATTGTTCTCTTCGTTTGGTTTCTACTCCTGTACTCCTCGTAGGGGAGGAATATGAGTTTTTTCCTTGTTCCTTCTTTCTCTGCGCAAAGTTAGCACTGAATTTCAAATCAGAAAGAACTCTAAATTTAAGTAAATAAATTACCAAATTAGCTCACTGACCCACTGTTCCTGTAGAAACCAACTGTAGGTAGAAACAAAATGTAAAACCCATGACACGAATTATGAGGTGTAAGCCCACCAGCGAGTTAATGGCTTATTCAGTGAAGTTAATATTAAATTATAAAAAAACGTTTCGTGAATGCTTACGATAAGCCTAAATTTTGTCAGGTATCCCAGTTTCAGCCTTAATAGAAAAATAATTTAAAACGTAATTTCTTGGCCTAAAGTGGACACACAGATCTATTTTGCTCTCAGGATATCATCACGAGAGAAAGGGACTTAACCCAGCTCACTCTTTTTCATGAATGACAGCTATACTTCAGCTTTCGTTCCCGGGAACCACTGACAAACACCTCTCAAGAAATCTTAAAATTAATTCTTAAGTTAAAACATATACATTTATTCTGCTCTGTCTAAAAATCTCGACAGGTCATGGACTCATGCAAGATGTTTCTGCTGTGCCCTCCACTCCACGACGCAAA
The DNA here is from genome assembly GCA_030386875.1 of Morinoia aosen. Classification (NCBI taxonomy): domain Eukaryota; kingdom Metazoa; phylum Arthropoda; class Malacostraca; order Amphipoda; family Talitridae; genus Morinoia; species Morinoia aosen. Next base: position 25,950,626 of record CM059558.1, read on the forward strand.
ACGAGAGGGTGCTCGCTGTGGAGAACACGAGCAGGATGCCGAGCTGCCAGTACAGGGAGATCATGCTCGAGTATACGAAGCTGATGGCAGCACTCAGGCATTGTACGAACTTGAACACGGCGAATGCTGGACCAGAGTTGTCAGAGTAAACCGACCCCAAGATGGAGTAAATTTGCGTGTTGAAGCAAGAGTCGCCGAAGCCCAGAAAAAAGCTACAGAACATAGCCAGGACCGGTCTGAAACACCAAGGGGAGATACACATAACATAACTTCAGATGTACTAAATTTTACAGCCTTCGGAGAAAATGATTCATTGAGAATATTATAATTAGTTTCATGCTATCAACCGAGCTACATCGCAAACCGAGCTCTAAACTATACAGAAAGCAAAAAAAAGACGAAGACGAAAGTTTTCAGCCTGATCATTAAGACAATTTGGCCAAATTTTTAAAAGTTTGGCACTGAATCGTAATGACGAGGAGAGCGCATATCTTGTCATGCGCTAGTGTAATGATGAAATAGAAACTGCAAAAATCAAAGTATTTATTTACAAAATTTATACATTGAATTTTGAGGTTTACTACGGGATTTTTTCTTTGACAATTGCAATAGTTATTGTCGGTATGGACAAATTCTACTGGAGTTATAATGTACATACAATCTAAGGCAGAAAATAAGAATTCCCTACTCACCGTTTTTGTACACTCAAATCACATCGAATGCTTTGTCAATAAAACCATGGCAATATGAATAATACTTCAATGTGAAAACTTCCTCAATAAATAGAAGATGGATTTCGGAAAATCACGAGCAGATCAATGAAGCTATATATTCCAACTCTCTAACTGATGCTCTACTCTCTGAAAACTCATGAACCGAAACAATGAAATCTAAAAGTACTGTTTTTTTCACAGGGTTAATATTTTCCAATATAGGTTATTGTCCATTTGGCGAAATAATTCATGCGTAAATAAGTACCTAAATGAACGCAAATTATATTCCAGTAAATAAGATTACAAGTCAGACGTAATGATATAAACTCCATACCTTGGCTGGCCGTCAGAAAAGTAGGACGTGCCGTAGGTATCCCCTAGAGGAGCATCTGTTGGGATGTTCAGGAAGATCAGGTAGAAGGTGACGATGTGCACGATGTAGCCCAGCAGTACAATGGGGTCTCGGCCCAGCTTAATGGTCTTGTGGCCGAAAATGCCAAAGACTGCACCACCTACGAGGTAAAGGAGAACGAGTTGATCCGCTCGTCAAGTATAGGAAGCATCGGGCTAAACAGGTGTCAGAGCTTCATGCCAATTTTGAACGATAATAATTGATCCTGAAAAATTCATGCGGGTGATGATCGATGATTCTTTAAACGATCATTTGCACTCAGCGTCACGATTGCCCTTAAATTGAAGTATTTTCTGTACAGTAAGTTGTTGGCAATTCTGGAAAATGGCTTTAACTGTAAATCAGGAGCTTCCTTAAAATGTAGGAATCACTGCAGAAAGTGATACCATGATATTGATGCGAATTTTGTCCAACGTTAAAGAAGGCGAACACATCTGTAAAAACAAAAACGTTAGCATTTCCATTCTACCAATAATGGGGAAAATCAGCGGGAGAATTTACAAATCGAGGTTCCTTACGCGCATTTTGAAAAAAAAAAATCAACACATTGGATATTTGGGCCTTCTCATAAATTTTCAGTCAGATATATTTATTCCGATTTTATAATAAATGTGCTACGTTTCATAAATCTGAGTTATCCACACACTGACAATAAATTTAAACATTCAGACCACCCTCAAGTAGGCAATTTTCAGTGGAAAGGACTCGTGAATTTCTGTTTTTTTATGTAAATTACATACAAATTTTGCCAGAAGCTTCACTTTTTACTTGTGACAAGTATACTTCGATATTAAATTCGTCTACTACATCAACAGAACATTGAAAACGCTAGCATATTTTAACAGTTCCAGGGATGAAATTTTCGCTCCTTGGAAAATAGTGGATTCCCACTTGACAATAGCGATCAGTCTTAGGCTTTGAAAATGGTAAAATTTGACAAACTAAAAATATACGTAGCTGCTGATCTATAGGTTGAGATTAAGCCGTTCGGTTAATTAGCTGACATACCATTGCACAACGAGTTTGAAATCATGAAGCAATCAAAAAAGATGATTAATTAAAAAAGGCTTATTTTTGTGTTTTTCACACAGCGCAAGTGGCAGACCAAAGGTAGTTCTTAGCAGTTCTGTTGCCAGGAGCCATCGGGTGTAGCCATGAAAATGACAAATTTCTGAAATTTGAAGGTTACTGTACCTAAAATTTCGCCCAATCCGATGAATATACCGGACAGACCGACCAGCTCCTTTGGGTCCGGGAACCTGTGAGTGAAGCTCAGGCATGCGCTGTACACTCCGCTGTAGAACGACAGATCCAAACCTGGGGATGGATTTTTAAATCATTCACATCTTTATAGCTATACTATAGCAGCATTGCTTTTGTCAACTTGGCTACGCTACGTGGAGTTTTCTGCCCAAAATCCTTTAATTAAATTTTTAAAATGCTTAAAATTGAAGACTTCAGTTAACGGCTAGCGTCACAAAGTTAACGGAGAAACAGGATTCTGGTTATACGGTCACGACGACGTTAAAATTTTGAATATCAGGACTCTGAATAGAAGTCAAAATTTAAGCAAATGGGGACTAACTCGATCGAACTATGTAATTATGAAAAGTTGCGAACAGTTGTGTTCAATGCAAGAAATGAATTTCGGTGACTGAGAGCGTACTGGATGAGCTAACCACATGTGTGTACATGTAGGGAAAACAATTCAAAATAAATAAAATTGCATGAATTTGTGAGGCTGCAGTGAAATGCTTTCCATAAAAGTCATAGAACTTTTTCGAGGCCGCAGTTAGTTATATTTCAACATATCCATTGTTATAGTAAGTAATAATTTTTACTGACGTATAGCTTTAGAATAAATACTATTTAGAATGTTGAAAGCGTTAAATTATTCATTTGCATATCTAAAAGGATAAAACTAAGCTCGAATATTTTTATCGAAAAAAATTACTTCGAAAATGAAATTCGAGCATTATAACACTGATATAACTATCATAGTATGGAGAGTTATTTTTGTCGAGTAAAGGAGATAACTCACAAGGATGAAATGACATTTATTATATGTATGAATGAAATTAACTGAACAACATCAGCAACAAATTGCGAACGCTGGTAAAGAAATTTACAAACCGACATAGAAAAACGTGACGCAGAGCAACAGCATTTCCTTGGTTTTGAAGAGCCTAATGCTGTTCAGCAAAGCTTCCTTTGGAGACCCGACGCTTTCAGACCGGCTCGAGCGATCCCCCGGCTGAGGCAGGATCACGAACACCAGGAGCCCTAATACGGACACCGCAGTCAAGACGCTGTAGACAGCAGTGCGGGTAGACTTGTCTATTTCCTCCTGCCCGCGGAACTGGAAGTACACGAAGATGTTCCCGAGGACCATACTGAGAAAACAGGTAAAGGTCACAGATAAAGATACATTCGTAATCAATTAATATAACTGCGATTTTTTGAATTCGTATTAATGATTTGATTTTGAAGAGCTTTACGTTTAAATGGTGTTTTAGAATTTCCAATGAGTTATGCAATGAAAAGTCGAGACGCTACGGTTTCTTTATCCCGTTCACATGTCCGGCCACGAAAAGTAAGTTCTAATTCGAAGTCCATTCATATCCATCATATCGAATCAAAGATCATACCCACTGATGAATCCAATATTTAAAATAATGATTATGTATTTAGGAATAAGCTTGGACAAAAAACTGTTTTGAAGCTATTTCATTTATGACTTCTAGGAATTATTCTAGAGCAGATATACATATAAGCCCTACCATTGTTATTCCTTAACAGAGAAGAGGTTAGACTGTATACTGCATTGGCTTTCAAGACGTGACAGTTGGATGTCTTCGTTCGCCAAGCGTAATTTCTAAAACAATTTTATGCCACCAGTTGACAACGAACAGCAATTTTACAGAAAATGAAAACTTCTAACCTATGAAAAAATAGAATCAGTTTTAATAATGAGCCTTTAGAATTCAGGTTATATCCATGCATATCCTGGGTGCCCTATAGTGGTAGATGAAATGGCTCAAGATAACACATTCGATAACGACAGAAAAAGAAAAATTAATGCCTCTAAAAGTTCAAATAAGATTAAGATATTATCTATAAATTTCGTCCTTCAAAGCATTTGGAAAAGGAAATACCGTTATTCGGAATACGACTACGCTTTGCTGCATGGCAGTGTCCTGAAGTTAATTTTACAGGAAGTTACCTCTTCCACTGTGAATGAATGCGGCATCCAAGCTAAAGTAAAACAATGCGAAGTACTGATGTTTGCAAAATGCGTCGTACGCATGAGCGTTGTTGTCCTGAAAATGGCGACAACGGACAAGGGCGAGAAATTCTCAAATCTTGTCAAAATATGATGTGCTAGGATCACACAGCACAGTAAGCAAACTAAAGGTTTCGCATTCTTGTTCCAAGGGGAAATTAGGGGTAGCAATGGAAATGAGGATGAGCAAAAAGTGGCTACGTGCGTTGAGTATCGAAGGTACATGGGACTGATATCCACCAACCTGCTCTGAAACATAGCCCAGAAAATGCCTGAATTCCGCCTCATGGTCGCGTCGTCCGACACGAGAGAGAGGTAGTTGCCTTGTCCGACCCAGATGAGGGCCGCGCCAACACCAAGGATTGTGGACATGAGGTACAACAGCCATGTCTGGGGCCACAAAAATGACGCCACGAACAACCTAAATATGAGTCTTAATTAGTTCCCGTTTTTTTGAAGCTTGACGCTCATGTGCGTGCTTACAAGAATGCCAACACGGGTTATAATTGTTGATGATAGCTAATATTACGGTAAAATTTTCCATTATTTAGTTTAAAAAGACGAGTATATTGATGTTCAACTAAAATTCATAATGAAGCTAGTAAGTTTGGAAGCCAGACGAGCGATATAATAACCTATTGTATTTCAAAAGCACTTCGCAATAACAACTACAAAAAGGGGTTCGTGGAACGTGCCATAATATTTCACCGTGCTAAGATTGAAGAATATATGCATAAAAGTGCTCTCGCATTACTCAAAAATGAAGCGTATGTTTATGTCTGCATCCAGAAATTATTTCTTGAGCTTACTTTAGTTAGAGCATGCGTTCACACTTAGAAATTGTGTCCAGTGTTTCATACCTAACAGCGACAGAAAGAACACTAACAATAGACTCCGTGCCTAATTTTGCTTGAGAATCAGTATGATTGGAAATTTCTAGTGTTTGGCCGGAAGACCGTACTTTTATTAGAGTTTAGAATATTTTACGCAAGATTAGCGAGATTTAAAACTCGTCGTTTTGGAATTGAGCTCTGACAATTTCATCGGTCATTCTTTTTCCAAGATTTTTCGAGTCGGGATGCTGGTAGGACTCCAATACATAAGACAACTAGTGCCTCTAAATTAGAAAGAATAAGAACCGTGTGGGTGCTGTTAGGACTCGAATTCGTAAGAAAACTCGTGCCTCTAAATTAGAAAGAATGAGAACTTACGAGTAACCTATAGCAACCGTAGGAATACTGGTAGGACTCGAATGCATAAGAAAACTAGGGCCTCTAAATTAAAGAGAATAAAAGCTGACAAGTAAGCTGTAGCAATTGTGGGATGCTGGAAGGACTGGAATGCATAAGACAACTATAGTAGCTTTAAATTAGAAAGAACTGATGTGTTAGTTGTAGCAACCGTGGGGATGCTGGTAGTACTCGAATGCATACAACTATAGTAGCTCTAAATTAAAGAGAATAAAAACTGGCGAGTAAGTTGAAGCAACCTTGGGGATCCTGGTAGGACCCGAATTCATAAGACAACTAGTGCCTCTAAATTAGGAAGAATAAGAACTGACGTGTAAGTTGTAGCACCGACAAACATGGTGAGTTTAGGGCCCATGACAGCCAGGGCTGAGGGGGCGAACCAGTTGAGCGGGGCAGACACGGCGTAGACAATCGCCAGTGAAATGTAGCCTGAGCCTGTAAAGCTTGGGTCATCTTTCTGGATGCTGTCGATCACCACCTCCTAAAAAATTGACGTAAACAAAGTTCAAAGGGAAAGCATGGGCTAGAAATAAATTCACAATTTCAAATTTACATTTTCATGAAAATCGAAATCTGTGATAGAGTAGGGAGAAAAAGGCTGTTAATTAGATTGTTAATTGACACTAAATACATATAACTCGCATTAGGCTGTGACTGACACTAAATACATCCAAAAATTTAAGTGTAGAAGTCACTTTTTTCGTTGAAAAGACGTTAACAGCTCGAATTGAAGATAGTGAAAAATTAAGCAAATCATGAGGAAGAACCATACATACATACATACATATACCGGGCTTATCCTCCCCATGGGAGGGTAGCCGACAGCAGGCCACAATCACCACACTTAGTCACCATAAGAACCATAAGAACCATAAGAAAGGTAAATGAGTTAGTAAAAAATTTACGCTTGTTGAGATTGGGGGAAGCTGACAGTAAAATAAGCACAAGAACATACTAAAGCTATAGGCTATAACTTGATAATAATCAAATCACACGCATTCAAATCAAAAATAAAATATGTACCAGTCCGCTGGAAAAGGATAATATTTGCTTTGAGAAATTAAAATTGCGAGAAAGTTAGTTGAATTGCGTTCTAATGAAATTATTTGACTTCCTATAGGATTCATGACTCCCTAATAAAAACATGAAATGTTTCCTTCAAGTAACGGGAAGATTTGAATGAAACTTTTCGAGCACTAAATTTCACTATGTGGTCTCCCACCCTCTGTTTTGTGTTGCAAAATTATCAAGACCGGAACGCCGTTTTATTTAGAACAAGTGGTGTAATTATTGCACTAGGTACGTGCAATGTTGAGGTACAAATTTGAATTAAAGGAGAATTTATAGTGTGCATGAAAGAATATATGTAGTCTTAAATCCTTTTTTCTAATTTTCTCCCCCCCAAGTGTTTTTTTTTTTGTACTTCACAGTTTTTTGCTATGATTCATCGAAACTCATGAACTAAACTGTGAATCAGAAACTGTGCTGCGATACTTAGCCTAATAATCTTTTCGCAGACGGTGATTTAGAAAATAAAGGCCCAGATTTTTGGTACAGATCATCTCATAATTTTTCACAATGATAAAATACGCTATAAACATATATTTTATCGAAATATTAAAACTTGATGACCTGCATGTTGCCTTGGGTCTGGAAGGCGGTGAACAGGAGCATGAACGCCAGTCCGAGGAGGATGACCCCCACAGTCTTCCGTTCCAGCATCATTTCAAATGGTACCGTCAACTTCGGAAGAGATGCCCAAAATTCAGAAGCGACGAATGGAACTGGCTTTCTAGAATCGGAAGGTTTCAGATCCGGAATAGACGAGCCAGTAAAATAAGGACTCAAGTACTGGAAACTGTGTCTAGAAATTTCAGAAAAGGAAGCGATGTTCGAGTGAAATTGGGAATAAACATTGGAAACTGCAATGTGGAATCTATAAGCGGCTTGGGGTTTGTAGCTGTAGCGAAAATTCTGGACAATTGAAAGTGTAGCACTCAATTCTTTAAAATATTGATGATTATGACAAAGAGGGATATATTTTATAATATATGTTATATCAATATAAAAGAATTTTACTTTTTAGAAACGAAATACAAATATTTTTTAAAGTTAAAGTTAAATTTTTAAATTTTTAAAGTTAAATTGCTCAATAAAATTTATTCTTCTCTGTGACGCACGAACGGAATCTCACGCTCTAGAGAAAAAAGTCCCTCGTTCGAAACCGTGGTATATACTGTGCACGTGCCGAAGCAATTGGCTTTTCTGATGATGTATAAAATGAAGAAGGAGGCTAAAAAATAATATTTAGAAATCCTTCAACTCTGCTATCATAATACTCTCTCATCATCAGCAGAAAAAGAAAAGAAAAGAGATGAAAACCATTAGATAACTAAAAACTGCAATCTTAAAACAGAGCGATCAGTTAATTTCCATTGACAAATTTATTTAAATTATTGGCTAGATTAAAGCTAAGTTTAGCCAAGGTATACTTTACAGTTATACCTCCCGCAGCTACATAGAATTATTAAACTTCCCTTGGACAAATCCTGTTTTTTTTATCATTCGAGTGTTCATTTCATTAGTGATGTTCGCCTTCACAAAGTTGGATTTAATAAGTCAAGTTCTGTAACATCGTAAAAATCTTTGAACATAAACTTACACAAAGTATCAATGCATTAATATTAGTTCTTAAATTGTTAGGAGCAATTATAATGAAAATCATTAGAATAAAAACTTTGAAGTAAAATGACAGGAAACAAACAGCATGCTTGTCACACATCATTGATGCGTGCCAATAAACAAAACGTGTAGAAATTCAACGGGTCCGAGTGAAGAAATCGGATGAAAAAATACATGGTCGTCGATTTATTGTCCACACATGACGACAAGAATATTACTCGCATTAGGCTGTGACTGACACTAAATACATCCAAAAATTTACGTGCAGAAATCGTTTTTTTCGTTGAAAAGAAGTTAACAGCTCGCAATGAACTAGTAAGTGAAGTGTCAATATTATAGCAAGGTTCCAGTAGGCATGAAAATTTCAGCTTTCATTCCACATGATACTTTCCGTTTCTTGGATCGCATCCGCCCACTCGTGTCACTGTCTATCACCACTCGCTACTGAGCGTCCAAGAGAACGACGAGCGTCCTCTGGCCGGACAAAAATGCCAGTCTGCACAAATGCTACCTACAACAACACACACGATTGCGTGAACAATCAATGCAATCTCAACTGAAGAATGATTTCCAACTCTTTAGTTCTTCATTTCTAAAGGAATTAGAGGTAACGTTAACGTTAGTCACTAGTGATTTCATCGCACAATTTCATGCATTCATGAGAATTTCATCGTAAATAGACTTAGTTGGATCCCAAAACCCAGAGACATGATAACAAACGCGTGGACTTTTTGATTTGATAAGATAGTAGATGTGACATCGATTGGTTTGACCTGTACAATGGTCTCACCAGGGGCCTCTTCAGTACAGGGAAGCTCACCACGTGAGCGAATAAAAGTTGCACAGACGAACGTTCGCACAACTAAAGTTTCACCAATTAATGCTAAGCTCAAGTTGGCCGACGCGGCGACTTCAGGAATTAACTCGCCATCGCTTTTTGGTGGACGAATCGGCAACTTCAAGTCTTTTTTTATCTGTTATATGTCTTTTTTTTTATTTTTGGGTATGTGATTGGCAGTAACAGAATTTTCTGATACATATTTTTAAACATTAACTGACTTATAGGAAAATAAAGGGGAGCTTTCCGTAGTTTTAGATCATATAAAGGGAGAGAATGAACGAGAAATAGGTCATTGTATTCGATATATATAGAAAGGTTTCGAGTATTTACTAAGCTTCTGTCAAAAATACACGCATGAAACAAATTGTACAACATTAACGCTTATGTGCTGCTTGAAATTGTTTGAATAATCTATACTATAATAAGAGCCGCGTCCGTCCGTCCGTCCGTCGGTCGGTCGGTCTGTCCGAAGCCAGCCTGCAGTGTGTGATGAGCGTATCAGTGATACAAGCTCCAGCCCTATATATTTTGACGGGCCGTGTTCACGCGGCCTCATCAACTCTCAAGAGATTGTATTCTTAAATTTCTTAGAGCCTTTCTCTGATTTCGCCCTCTTTTTTATTTCAAATAAAGGGGGTGGACTAGTAAATATAATGCAAGGAAAGGAAAATGCTTGGGCATAATATTATTCAGCAGATATAAGCTGAACTAATTGCTCAAATGTTTTAATTTTAACCGGAAACGAGGATTTAAAAATTCTAAGATACAAAAGGCTTGAAATTTATTGAATAATAAATATTATAATCTTTGAATTATACCTTTTAATTGAATTATCACCTTTAATTGAATTATAACCTTTAAGTTTACCTATGGGTTGAATATTATCTAGAATCTGGCACGAAAAAGCAAGAAAATGTGTGATCCCTATCCGACGAATAAACGGCACGATTATAATCGATAATCTATCGCATGACTATGTGAGCATCTGTTGGCACACTGATCCACTTGTGCTCAGGAACGCAAGTCCGAGGAGCACGCGACATACTCTGATGCAAAGTGTGCTGAATATCAATAAACTGGACTCTGAGAATATCAATAAACTCGAGTCTAATTGGGAAGCTACATTCTTTAATTATCTATCAGTTTAATGTGATACTTCACGGAGAGGAATTAATAATTAATCTATTATTCAAGAAATTCAGGCTCAATGCTTCTGAGAAATGTGCCAAGGTGAGACATTGATTACTATGTAGATCAGGTTGAGAGATGACGACGATAAAACCACCGACGGAAGCGAGGAAGTGAATTTCCAATTCAAAATGTTTCTAATTGGTTTCTCGAACAGGGTTGATCAATAACCTATGTAACAAGAACAATCATTTCAAAAACTAGAGCATGGTGAAAATATACAATGCGAACAAACTGTGCAAGCCCAAAAGAGTAAAGTCTTGATTCCATTCAACTTGAAACGGAAAGGGCCAATAAAAATATTACCTAAGCCTAAAATAAATTTCTTCCGTATGTAAAATATGAAATTCATCACTGTTGTTATGCAACTAGGTAATAATGACTTTTCATCTGCTCCCAACTCAAATGTAAATTTAATACTATAAGTTTTTTACAAAGATACTGAAGAAATAATGGGTAAGGGATTTACTATGGAATTATAAGAGAGTACCATCAATAAATCAGCGCTCAAATATTCACTTAGGCTCCCAAGGGCACTGTGGTGTTCTCCCTCAGGCTGCTTTACACTCCGGGCAGACTTGTGAATATCTATTGACTTGTGAAATATCTTTGCCCGAAGTGAGTGCCTGAGGTGCAAACGAACCGGCAAGGTGAGGAAAACACAACTGGAATAAACGCCGTATTATTATGAAGATCGCCGACAATAATGGCACAAGGAAATATTACAGTCGAGTAATACAGTGACAGATGACGTCTTGGCGGACCGACGGTTGTCGGGGAGACGCTGCGTGGTTGAGGGACGAGAGCAGACCGGTGAGGCTGCTGCTGGCCGAGGGTCTCCGACCAAGGAGTACCAGAGGCGGTAGCGGAGAACTGGTGCGACTAGCAAGCAACCAGACGTGGCGGCTGGCTGTCGAGGAGGTGGTGAAGCCGACGGGTGAGGTGCTGGCGGAGCGTCGAGGCTTAGTGTGAATATCAGGGACGCTGAGAGTGTACTGAGCAGTGCTGCCAGCGACTACTTTTTGAAAAACCTAGATCACTCCTCAGAAAAAACCTAGATTTGAACACAAAAACCTAGCCTTCTAAAATGAACTTTCTGAGCATAAATTTTTACAGTTAACATAAAAATGAAGCAAAATAATGAAAAAAATGCAGTTTTCTTACCTCAATATGAATTATTCCGCTTCATCTCCCTCATAAATGACAAATTTATCAACATTTTTTGCATCTTGCAACGAGTCTCTTATCTTCTGGACACCCCTCCATCGGCTAGGTCTCGTAGCATTTCTCTGTCTGGCTCCCATGTGAGGCATGATTGACTATGCTTCGGAATATGATGCTTAGCCAGAATTCGGCCCAATTTTACAATAGACATCGGTGCATCATTAGCTGTTGAAGCTTCGTTAAAGATTTCAAGTCGTGCAATAATGCTTCTTTCATCAAATAAAAATCTTTCTTTAATTGGAACCAATAATGCTATTGAAAAATGCACAGTCTTTTTAAATTTGATGATGATTTCATTATTGGGAAGGGGTTCTTGCTCCAACAATGCCATTGTTCGCTTACCTAGAAATATATTTTCTAAAGGTTTGAAAACAAATTTTTCACCTAGATATCACGTAGTTTTGATTGTGTTAAGTACTCCTTAATAAAAAAAGCTCAATTTATTCATGTACTAAACAGATAACACTGAGTGGAGAAAACGCAATCGAAAATGTTTTGTTCAAAATTCTAAATTGAGGGTATTAACTTTCTTGAGAACATATTGAAGAAAACAAAGCATATATTGAAACAACGCATATATTTCCCGCCTCGATCGATCAGTATCCCTTAAATTTGATAAGCGCCATGAAATTGATCAGTCTTTGCCTGTGACTCGAAGAAAAGAATAACAGCATCCCAGTGGCTAAAGATTACTGAAATTACGTGTTATCTTGAAAGCCATCTTGTTTGAACAAGTTTTGGAATGCGATGATGAGCAATGTTGACAACATCCTGTATCATGGAGGCATCATTTTGACGTCTGCTGCTCTGAGAGAAATATGAAGTAATATTTTTTAGTAAGGTTTTCAAAAAGTGGGGCAAAACGGATACAGCATTGCTTGCGCATAATGCAAATGAGTGACAGACGCAACCAATCACAAAAAACACTTGGAATTATATCTCTCAGTAGCTTTAAAATTATTGTCAATACGTAAGTTAAATTTGGCTCTTTAAAAGTATTTTTTATGTTTTTCGTTATTTCTTAGAGTTAGTAGCATAGACTTGGTTGCATTTTCAGCGAAACTGAACAGCATTTACAATAGCTGAATTCTTTATTATCTGTGACTCTTTGCAACCAGTCCTTAAATTCAACGTCATGTAACCAATCTTCTCTGAAAGACTGTACGTACTATGTTTTCCTCTTCTTCGTAGGAGATTCTTCGATCATGATTCAACATTGCACTGTTGTTACCGACTAATTTTAAAGAATAGACAAAAACTAACTGAACACAACGACGATATTAAATTAGTTGCGAACACGCCATCCACAAGCAACCTACGCTGTCCCCGGGAGGCCAAGACTCCGAACGCCGCGCATCAGTGGCGTTCGTTTGAAGTATTCCCCGTTTGAACGCGTAATATATCCGTTTTCTCGACATAAACATCTGTTACTTACGGATATTTAATTTTATAAGTAAAGTTCTGTTGTAGTCTTCATTTATGATTTTGATTTTTGCGTTTTGTGCCATTCTTTTTATAAAAACCTAGATTCAACCAACTTTTTGAAGAAAAAACCTAGAAACCTAGCCTGAAACGGAAAAACCTAGATCTAGGTTTAAAAACCTAGCGCTGGCAGCACTGGTACTGAGCTCCGCTGGCTGCGCGGCTGTTTATATAGGCCTCGCTGGAGGTTGACTCTACCCGTCCAGGTCTCTGATTGGCGGGAACGCCTGTTTACTTTCACGTCGGACCGCGCGGTGTATTTTTCCTCGCCTCAAACACTGGAGTTGCGTGTGGTCTCATCTCCAACCATGAAGCGTGCGAAGGTTGTGGTGGTGTGTGTTCATACCACCACAGGTGCCCCCCCCCCCGTTGTTTTTTTACGTTTCCGAGTATCTCTGTGGAGGTTTGATTCTTCTTCCGTATTTAGTTACGATTCCTTGTTCAGGAGCCACCACTGCCTGGGGGAAGGGAACTCCTTCGTAGGCATCGTGTACTTTTGCGCTTGTTGGTTCCACGTGCTCTGTTTCTGTTTCGCTGCTGTCGGGTAGGTGCGCTGCTTTCACCCTGTCAATCGTTATATTGGTAGGTTTCCCTCGTATGTCTAAGGTGAAGTACTTCGGGGTCCTTTCTAGAACGCGAAAAGGGCCATCGTACGGTCTCTGCAATGATTTTCTGACCCCTCCATGTTTAACGAAAACGTTGGTTGCCGTTAGCAGGGCGTTTGGGACATTGATGTCTGTAGGCCCCTGCTGCCTTGGGAGTACTGGCTGTAATCGTGTCATTGTTTCTTGTAGTCTTTGCAGGAATTCTCCCGCTGGGAGAGTTTCGTTCTTCATTGCAGGTAGTTCTCCGGTGAGGCGTAACGTCTGCCCGTACACCATTTCTGCCGGCGAAACGTTGGCGTCTGAGTGTGGTGTGGCTCTGATGTTAAGAAGTATGAGGGGCAAAGCGTCCACCCAGTTCGCGTCGGTCACAGTAGCTTTCAGGGCTTCTTTCAATCGTCGATGTAGTCTTTCCACCAAGCCATTGCTTTGTGGATGGTAGGCTGTAGTCCGGTGTCGCTTTGTGCCCAAAGCTGCTAGGAGGTTCCTCCACAGAGTTGATTCGAACTGTACTCCTTGGTCCGTGATGATCGTAGTCGGAACTCCAAACGAAGACACCCAACCCTGGAGAAAGGCGCGGGCAGACGTTTCTGCCGTACAATCCATCATTGGTATAGCCGTGCACCATCTTGTGAAACGATCGATGCACGTAAGAAGGTACCGGTAATTCTGCGATACGGGCAGCGGTCCGACGATGTCCACGTGTATGGTTTGGAATCGTTCATTTGGAACTGGCATTCTTCCAAGTGGGCTCTTGACGTGCTTCGTAATCTTGCTCGATTGGCACGGAATACATTCTCGCGTCCACTTGCCGACATCTTTGTTGAGGCCGGGCCAGATTACTCGTTGTCTCAGGAGATCTCGCGTAGCTTGAATTCCGGGGTGACTGGCTCCGTGAAAATGCGTGAATATTGTTTTTCGGCAACTCTTGGGGATGTACGGCCTCTCCTGGCCGGTGGACACGTCGCACCACAAGGGTATTTTGCCGCCGTGTGTATTGACAGGTCGTATCTTCAGAGCACTCATCGACGCTGGATTCAGGAGCTCTTCTAATTCTGGATCTTCATTCTGTTCCTTCATTATTTCCTCGTAGTCGATTGAAGGTTCTTTTGGCAGGATTGCTGACACCATACGCGATAGCGCGTCTGCTACAGTGTTGGTGGTGCCACTGATGTGGTTGATCTCACAGTCGAACTGCGAGAGATATGACAGTTGCCTGGCCACGCGTGGATTGCTGCGCTCCGTAGATTTGTGAAGAGCGAAGCAGAGTGGTCGGTGATCCGTTTTGATCTCAAAACTCCGGCCCTCCAAGAAATGTTCAAAGTGTTGGACTGCTAAGAAGATGGCCATTAACTCCCGGTCGTAGGTGCTGTATTTGCGTTGCGTGTCGTCCAACTTCTTTGAAAAGAAGGCTACTGGTAGTTGCTCTCCTTCGATTTCCTGTTGCAATACGGCCCCCACCGCGGTGGCAGAGGCGTCCGTAACTAGGATTGTCTTGCCTTCTGGAGCCGGGTGCGCTAACATGGTGAGCTGGGAAATCTCGTTCTTCAATCTCACAAAAGCTGCGTCTTGTTCCGGGGTCCAATTTATGATTTTCTTTGAGTTCTGTGAGTAGCCTTTCGTTAGTTCGGTGAGAGATTGCATTTTTTCTGCCGCAGCTGGGAGAATTCGATGATAGTAATTGACGATTCCCAGAAACTGTCTTAGTTTTTTTTATCGTCGATGGTCGTGGGAAGTTGCAGATGGCTTCTATTTTCTGTGGAAGTGGCGAGATCCCCCGAGCAGACACTCTATGCCCGAGGAAGTCTAGTTCGGGCACTCCAAAAATGCATTTTGCTGGGTGTACTTGGAGTCCCTCTTCTCGCAGACGACGGAACAGTTGCCTTAAGTGATCTTTATGCTCCTTGGCGGACGAAGATGCTATCAGCACGTCATCTATATACGCCGTGACAAAATCCATGTCTCTGGTGATCGCATCGATGTAGCGCTGGAACGTTTGAGCAGCATTCCGGAGTCCGAAAGACATTACAGTGTACTCGTACAAGCCGAACGGTGTGGTGATGGCCGTTTTCTGGATGTCTTCAGCTTTCACCGGTATCTGGTGATAGGCTTTTACGAGGTCGATTTTTGAGAAAATTGTCTTCTTGTGCAGCTTGTAGTGGAAGTCTTGGCAGTGTGGAATGGGGTAACGATCGGGCTTCGTAACTGCGTTTAGTCGCCTGTAGTCCCCGCAGATTCTCCAAGCCCCGGGTTCGGACGACTTAGGGACCATATGCATAGGAGACGCCCAGGCGCTTTTTGATGGTCTGATGATGCCTTGATCTAACATCTTTTTGAACTCGTCCCGTGCTGCTTCGAGTTTTTCTGGAGGGAGTCTCCGCGGTCTCGCGTACACCGGGGGGCCGACCGTTTCGATGTGATGCTCCACATCTTTTTTCCCTGGTTGCGGAGTGCGTTCGTGTGAAGCCATTATCTCGGGGAACTCCTTACAAAGGTCGTTGAACTCCGGCGATGCTTGATGATCGATCCTGTGAATTTTTGCGCTGCTCAAGTTTGCTCGCCCACAAGGAATTTCTGTTTGTGTAGTTTGGATGTACAATCTTGCATTTGCTGCGTCGACGTTGATTTTGTTCGCGTGTAGGAAATCAATTCCTATGATGGGTTGACCGACATCGGCCACCACAAAATCCCATCTTACGAACAATTGAGGGGCAAGCTGGATGTTCCTTCCTGCCGTTCCGTATGAAGCTATTGGAGTATTGTTGGCTGCTAGCAAATCGTAGGACGGAGGTCTGGTCGAACTTTTTCCGTCGGGAGGGATTAAACTGACCGCCGAGCCCGTATCGACCAGATATCGGACGTTGTTCGCGTCTTTAACGTACAACAGCTCGCCTGCTCTTGCCTGCGCGAAAGATGGGGCGCCTACCATCCTCCGCGGCCGTCGTTTCCCGCAAGGCTGCACGGTTGCGTGCACTTTCTTGCGCGATCGCCGAAGGTACGGTGGTAGTAGCAGTAAACTTGTTCGAGCCTGCTTCCTTTGTTAGCGTTTTGGACGTTTCTGGGCGCCGGGGCTTGATTGCGCCAATTGTCGGCTTGGTGGACATTTTCTTGCGGGCGTAACGCCCTTCCTAACATTTCCTTGAGTTCTGCTATCTCCTTCATAGCTGCGTCGAATTCGGCTCTTGACACTGTCGGAGACGGTGATGGCTTGACAGCGTTAACGGTGAGGGGCTCGGCAGTTGAGGACCGACACGCGGATTGCCTTGCTGTGACTTGATCGGCAATCTCCCTGTACTCTTCGTCCGTTTTTCCTCTTCCTAAAGCTTCAATCAGTGGCTGTGCTTCCACTGGCAATTTTGAAAGGTGCATCGAGCGGATGACTGACGGGGGTAGCGGAGCTTGTCTACAGTTGTTGAGACGCGTCATTTCCAGGAGCAACTCTGAAGGCGTATTGTCTCCCAGCGTTATTTTAACGATGGCGTTGTAGTTTGCTTCTTCGTCGTGACGCACGAAACGTTGCGTCAACGCCGCCTTTAATGCGTCGTATTTACCGTTTGCCGGGGGGTTCAGTAGTATCTCTTGTACTCCGGATACAATGTGCGTGGGTAGTCCTCCTAGGAGCGCCCCGAACTTCGAAGCGTCGTCCAGGTTCGGGATTTGTGCGAGAAAAACATCGCAGTGAAGGAGCCATCCCTTGATGTCACCACTGAAGGCGGGTAACCGGACATCTCTCCCAGCCATGCTTCCACCTGCCGGTCACTCTGGGGTCACCAGTGTGGTGTTCTCCCTCAGGCTGCTTTACACTCCGGGCAGACTTGTGAATATCTATTGACTTGTGAAATATCTTTGCCCGAAGTGAGTGCCTGAGGTGCAAACGAACCGGCAAGGTGAGGAAAACACAACTGGAATAAACGCCGTATTATTATGAAGATCGCCGACAATAATGGCACAAGGAAATATTACAGTCGAGTAATACAGTGACAGATGACGTCTTGGCGGACCGACGGTTGTCGGGGAGACGCTGCGTGGTTGAGGGACGAGAGCAGACCGGTGAGGCTGCTGCTGGCCGAGGGTCTCCGACCAAGGAGTACCAGAGGCGGTAGCGGAGAACTGGTGCGACTAGCAAGCAACCAGACGTGGCGGCTGGCTGTCGAGGAGGTGGTGAAGCCGACGGGTGAGGTGCTGGCGGAGCGTCGAGGCTTAGTGTGAATATCAGGGACGCTGAGAGTGTACTGAGCTCCGCTGGCTGCGCGGCTGTTTATATAGGCCTCGCTGGAGGTTGACTCTACCCGTCCAGGTCTCTGATTGGCGGGAACGCCTGTTTACTTTCACGTCGGACCGCGCGGTGTATTTTTCCTCGCCTCAAACACTGGAGTTGCGTGTGGTCTCATCTCCAACCATGATGCGTGCGAAGGTTGTGGTGGTGTGTGTTCATACCACCACAGCACTCAGTCACCCAATAAGTTTCCAAAAAGCGTATAAAATTTTTACGAATGTCGGACCCATACAAAGCCCATTTTATCCCTTTGAAGAATTTTCAGTTCTTATGAAAAATGAATTCATTAAAGAAAATTCCAGCAGCTTCCTGTTCTAAGGAGAATGTGTTTCAGACTTGTGAGTATTGAAGCTGTACTAGTTAACAGGCTATGTAAACAATTTTTCACAGTTTCATCGCGTTGGACGTCGGTAAAAGTTTTTTCTAAGTCAAAAGAAGCCATGAAACATTTTTATTAGTTCAAGTTGACACAACAGCATTTTAAAATGTAAAAATTCGCAGTTGTGTGTCCTAATTAGAAGTCTAAGAGATTGAAATCGGCACTAGAACTTTAGCTAAGAAAATGTTCGATGTCCTATCTGCAGCAAATATAGGTCTGAGTGGAAAATTCGTACCAAAATCGGGTTGAATGGGGAGACTGGGAAAGAAGAAACCGCTCTTTGTCTAGTCTTCTCTAGGTTATAGTTATTGTTATGCATGCTGTGCATCTGAGTACGTGGGAATGGCCACACGTATTGTTCTGACTAGAGTTACTGAGCACAAGGTTAGCGGACGGTCAGTAACTTACCCACTTCATTCAGCGGTAAGGGATTCCGCATTTTCTTGTGATTCAGTCCAGATTCTTGTCAATTTGTAGTCCTTTGGTAAGCTTCAAGTACTTTAGATTTTAGAATCCTCTCATTTCTAAAACTAAATCCTTCATAAATACTCAGTTTAGATATCGGTTGAATTATATCATATTCTTGAATTTATAAACTTTTTGCTCATCCGAATTCTATTTCTTACTAATCATTTTATTACTATTCATCATAATTATTACGCTTATTAAAACTTCCAACGTAAGTGTTGACGTGTTTCTCTACTGACGCTGGATAAATACTAAAGCCTGTCAACCTTTTCCTCGCTCATCCTTGTCTTTTTATGTTTCAACCGATTTCTTGTAATTCAATGAAATAATACAGATAACTGGCCCACTTTCCAGCAATAGTTAGCAGAGCATTTTATAGTAAACCAAATAGAAATGCGTAGCTTCTACAACATGGTGGAGTGTCGTATATTCGACCCATAAATCCGGGAGAATCATTTATATGGCTTTGTATTAGGGAATGTTGGAATAAGAGATTAAGGTTGAAAGGAATTAAAATTGTGCTTTCATACCTTAGGAAAAGTTCAAGCGTGCTATGCGTAAACTTGTCGAATAATAGAATTAGGTCATTGAAACCAACAGAGGATTTTATCGAGTAAATGGTCACATTAAAATCAATGGATGCCGTTTTAACTTTCATCATAGACCTGGAAATCGGACATAACTTCTACTGGGTTGAGATTGGAACATATTCATAAACGTTGCGCTCGAAATTTAAAGATACTTATTATTTGTTGAAGTTTATGACCATTACAGGTGCTTATCGGGAAAGGGCATCAAGGAAATTAGAAACAGGTTCAAATGAAGTTTTTAATGATATATTTACGGGATTCAGCATAAATGTCAAAATTATATATAACGTTCATGTACAATATCACAGGTTACAAAAATGTGCGAAATGTAGGTTTTACGGCGATTTTCTAACAAATTCGTCATAAAGAGTTGAAAGCGACAGCACAATAGAAATCTTCTCTAGAAAATAGAACACGAAGGTTTGTAGCACCGGGGTCTTACAAAGAGTGTTTCGTCAATGGGAGCGAGAAATTACAAAGATATGAAATATTAAAAGGTTAATAATTCAAACCTACGAAAAACTAAACGAATCAGACAACACGCGTTGCTGGCTCATCAATTGGGTTGCTGAAGATGCTGCTGCGGAATGTCAAGTCGCAGGTTGTGGTGCTGGAGACAAAAAAGTCCGTTCATTTGATTCGCGAGTTGTTTCGAATCTAATTTTACAGCCTCATACTGGCGATCTGCGTAAGAAGCTTCCTCGTCCGAAACAAGGCAAATTGTTTTGGAAGTTTCTCAGCTTACTAAGTATCAATGATTTGATTTTTTGCGCTTAGACACGTAAGCGTACGGATGAATAAGCTCTAATTATCTACCATTTGATGCGATTATTGGCTAGGCCAAGCCTCCCTATTTGCAATACAAATGTTTCTAAGAGATGAAAGAGGAAGATTGGCATTTGGGAATGGAGGAATCTAGGCATAAGTTGTTTCCTAAGCCTAGCACATAAAAACGTCAAATTGAAAGAAGTTTATGAAAGAAGAGGAAAATTGAAAAGGGAAGTAATAGATGCTGCAATAAGGACAACAGCGAACCGAAAAAATTATTCATAAAGAAATCAAAAACCTATTCTATTTAGATAAATGGAAGTAGAGCGGGGAGAACTAATTTCTACAAATACTTTCTTAAATCAACTAGATCGAGGATCGAAACATGAAAGAACGATAAAAAGGGCAAATAAATATTGATGAATGAATGCAGAAATGCAAGAATGTATTTCTAGAATACGAGCTGAGGATGATTCATTTCACAATAAACAACGACGCTCAACTACACGCACTGACCTCAGAGTGCCATTTAGAAGCTACAAAAATGCATCCTATTGTGTAGTTGTTCCCAGTCGCAAGTAAAGCAAACCTCCACTTTGTCAGCCAACGTTTCTCATCGATGCTGCAATACAAGCAGAGAACACCAACGCTTCTGTCCTCTGTATTACACGTGTACTGCCGTATTTTGTTTCAGGAGGACGTGAGGAAAGATAATTAGAAAATGGCAGTTTCACAATCACTTCCAGATGTACACTGGCACAAGGTTCATTTAGGCTTTCGATTAATTTTCAAAGGCGCCAGTCAACGAAAGTAGCCACTTTCAAACGTGAGCAACTCGTGGCACAAAAAAGAAAAGATACTAGAAAAAGAAGCACAAAGAAGAAAAGATCCACATAACAACAGGTACAAAGAACAAGAAGCACGAAGAAGAGAAACAAAGAACAAGATATACAAAATCAATGCATGAATAGAATAAATGCGACGACAAACATCTACATTCTGAAAGCCAAGTCGACACCGTCAGAGAGGGGATGATGAAAAGCTTGCCCGACTAGGCTCAACACGCTAACTGCAGAGGATTTAACTCAAGTTTGATATACAGTAAAATGAAGGTCAATTTCAATTTTTAACATTACAGGGAACGAAATATTAATAGTAACGCGCCTTCATTTCATTTTCAACATGTACATGAAAAAATCTAATTTGCGACCACCGGCTGGCCACCCGTTTGATGGAAATCCCCTCAGTGACGACCACCGGTTCGCCACAAAGCAGTCAATGTGTTATGCACTTAGCTTCTCCAAAGTACAACACGTATAGCACTAGAAGTGATATCGTATCAATGAATGGTCCATCAAATTACTGAAGCATTAAGTGTAGCACTGGAAGTGATAGTGCATCCAAGAATTTTACATCAAATTACTGATGTATTTACTGTCGCACATAAAATGATGAAGTATTTAAGAATTCCACATCAAATGCCTGAAATATAAGTGTAGCACTGAAAGTGATGACATTTTCCAAGAATTGCACATGAAATTATTTGGCAATACGAACGTTTGAAGCCTCTTGAATTCTGTGGAGGCGATGAATATGAATGTTCCCAATAAAAACAAATGCACTTAATCAACAGGAGATTGCAAACGGTTACTAAAACGGGCATCTCTTATGCACACTAGTGCGTACAAAATTGCAGATAAAAGGAGCGCGGTAAATAAAAAATGAAAGCACCGATATTGAGAGCGCTTTACTTTACAAAATGTACAACACGAGACATTTTGCACAGCAAATGTATACGGAGACACAATTAAACGACGACGAAGTCCAATTTTGACAAATACTTTATATAAAAATGATCTGTAGCTTTTTACAAACTTAAACCAATCATAAAATGGAATAAAATGGGAGTACAATCGTCAAGGATACGTATTCTCATCATCAACATCGAACTTTTGGGTAGGCCTATTTAGAAGTGACCTACGGTACGCTCCCCACTCGACGAGGCAGAAGGTGAGGGTGCCCGCCGTACAGAACACCACCAAGATGCCAAGGTGCCAGTGCAGGGTGAGCACGCTCGAGTAGAAGAAGCAGCACGCAGCACTCAAGCTCTGAACGAACTTGAACAGGGCGAATGCTGGACCCGAGTTGTCCGAGTACACGGACCCCAGAATGGAGTAAATTTGCGTGTTGAAGCAAGAGTCGCCGAAGCCCAGCAGGAAACTGCACAGCATCGCCACCACCACTCTGCAAGTACTCATTCATTAGCATCTGCTATTTTTTTATTGCTTCTAGTTCACATGAGCACGCATCAATAGCAGTGAGGCCTCTAGTGGCAATTGCCTCGCGAAGGATATGATTGCGGACGATTTTAAATAAATTTTTAATTAGAAGAGATACAGTTTGTGACCACCGGCTGGTTACTCGTATAAAGAAAATCCCCTCAGTGACCTAAATTTATACATTTAGGGCACGCTGAGGCGTTATAAAATTTCTTTTCAGTATTTAGTTTCGTGCCGATCGTTTAACAACGTGCAGGCCTTGGGCAGAAAATATTAAAAAAAATTAAATAACAACGAGACAGTATGGTAGCAATATCACAAAAGAAAACTTGAACAAGAGAATTGGTGACTCATCAGATAAGATATTTAGTTTCAAGTTTCAAACGCAAGGATAAGAAAGCAAATAAAACCGATTCTTGAAGTGAAACCCAAAGCGATAATGGTAGACCACGATTTGGATGAGGTGGGCGTCTCCACTTAAATTCGCCTCAATCTTGAAGACGAGAGTTATGGAATTTTATACTGAATTGATAGCTGAAACTTGAACATGCCTCCTTATCCCACGCATGAAATTATCAATCACCTCTCTACAGAGTTAAGAAGATGAGCCCGACATCGCCAGTGCAAGAGATCCCAAACCCCGGAAAGTCAAGTTCTACTCACATTGGCTCGCCGTCTTTGAAAAAAGAAGGATCACTTGTGTCCCCAAGGGGCGCGGCGGTGGGCAGGTTCAGGAAGATGAGGTAGAAGCACGCGATGTGGACCAAGAAGCCCAACAACACAATCGGATCACGTCCGAACTTGATGGTCTTGCTGCCGAAAATGCCAAACATTGCACCGCCTGTACCCAGAAAGAAGTAGATATTATGTCAAAATTGGATAGGTTTTTTACAGGTAGTGCAAACATGAAAAGACAACGTATTTGCATGGACTAACAACCCCGTGAACACGAGATTTTCATAGGTAAGTTACATTTCCATCATCATACTAAATAATAAACTTATAGAAAAGTTTGGCAACTCTACAGGTTTTTAACAGGTTTTTCATCCCTTATTGTGTCCACATTTACCTCCAGATGTTTCAATAAAGATAATGAATATTTCCAAGAAATGAAAATCGAATGTAAAACAGACGGTGTTGAATTCTATTCTTATATACAAGTACAAATCTGTTTTATGTGTGATCGAAGGAGGGAAAAAGACGAAACGAAAAATCTAACTGTAAGAAGGATGAATGAAAACGAAGTATCCTATAAATGACGTACTCAAGAAAAAGACTGAAATTGAAAAACGTCGTTTAGCTATAAATTTACCACACAACAGGTAGAAATAGATAAAACCTAGCCTAGCCCTCTTGCCTATAAGGGCGAGATGTAACAGAATTGATTCCAGTAACAAGCGATTCCGCCGAGAAGTGAAAAAATCGGACAACCTTATCAGTCTGCTCGTTGAACGTAGTCAGGGAACCCTGTGCACGTTTAAATCTTAACTACCTAAATGCGATTCTTAACAGTTTTAAATTTCATACCTATTTCTGGTTTCAGTATAAAATCTTTGCCAATGAACCAATCTTTACGAGATGTATAGCTAAAGTGGAAAATAAATTAAGACAGCATTAAGGCATACTGAGTTCGAAAAATATTCCCTATACATTTTCTATTGGTGCGTCAGAGCGTACACCCTCTGGAAGACATCGGATGGGCACTGCTATCATTGCATAATTACTCAAAATTGACCTTTAAGCTTCATTCCAAAGAAGTAAATTTTAAAACTTGCGCTATCCAAATAGTATCCCACATCTAAGTTCACGGCAAAAGGAGAAAATAAAAAACTAGCTCATTACAAAAACAGTTCAACCAGCTCTTTCTTCAAAATCGTAAAAATCACCGACCAGCCCCCACAAATATATTACAAATACATTCACTACACCCCAACACTCCCCCACGAGCGGCACAAACTTCGAGCCGAACTAGGGACGCACCGAAAATTTCACCAGCGCCGATGAAGATGCCCGAGAGACCGACCAGCATCTTGGGGTCCGGGAAGCGCTGCGTGAAGCTCAGGCACGCGCTGTACACGCCGCTGAAGAACGACAGCTCCAAGCCTGCAAATTGACGCGTTACTTACGTGAGCATCGTCTGGAACGATAGTAACGGGTGGTGATTTGTGCCTTAATTCAGGCGATACGTCAATTGCTGGTCAGAATTTACGCCTTAATTAATCTGATACGCTAATTACTGGACACAATTTTTGCCTTGATTAATCTGATACATCAATTACTGGACACAATTTTTGCCTTAATTAATCTGATACGTCTATTACTGGATACAATTTATGCCTTAATTAATCTGATACGTCAATTATTGGACACAATTTATGCCTTGATTAATCTGATACGTCAATTACTGGAGACAATTTATGCCTTGATTAATCTGATACATCAATTACTTGACACAATTTATGCCTTGATTAATCTGATACATCAATTACTGGACACCATTTATGCCTTGATTAATCTGATACGTCAATTACTGGACACAATTTATGCCTTGATTAATCTGATACATCAATTACTGAACACAATTTATGCCTTGATTAATCTGATACATCAATTACTGGACACAATTTATGCCTTGATTAATCTTATACATCAATTACTGGACACCATTTATGCCTTGATTAATCTGATACGTCAATTACTGGACACCATTTATGCCTTAATTAATCTGATACGTCAATTACTGGACACAATTTATGCCTTGATTAATCTGATACATCAATTACTGGACACCATTTATGCCTTAATTAATCTAATACGTCAATTACTGGACACAATTTATGCCTTGATTAATCTGATACATCAATTACTGGACACAATTTATGCCTTGATTAATCTGATACATCAATTACTGGACACAATTTATGCCTTGATTAATCTGATACACCAATTACTGGACACAATTTATGCCTTGATTAATCTGATACATCAATTACTGGACACCATTTATGCCTTGATTAATCTGATACGTCAATTATTGGTCGAAATTTACCTGGTACGTCGGTTACTGGTTACAATTCATGCCTTAATTTATATCTGTTACGTCAGGTAACGGACTCAGTTTATGCCCTAATTTACCAGGCCCATCAGTTAATCGTTGCAATTTATGTCATCTGATTCGTCAGTTAAGAGGCACGTGAATTTATTTTTCAGTAAACTTTACTTGACAGAAGAAACAAGAACTAATGACGGAATTCATTTTCAGTAACCTTTATTCATTATTATTATTATTATCATTAATATATATATTATATAAGAAAGTTTTAGCCTCCCTTAATTGCACGACAAAGATGTTCTAAGAGAGGAAGGAACCATTTAGTATGGAGTTGAGGGAACGCGGAATCTATGCACAAGGTGCACAGAAACAGGAAGCCAAGAAAGAAGTTCATGAAACAAGAAAAAGTTGAAGAAGAAAGTAGTAGGTGCTGAAAAACAGGACAGCAGTGAAGCGAAAAAAGATGGTCCGTAACAAGACAAAAACCTATTCTATTTTAATAAAAGGAAGCCTACCTAACCTTTAGCTCAGGCCCTCACATAGTCCCCCTGGGAGCGCTAATTCCCATAGATACAATACATGCATCCCCCTGAGGGGTAACCTTAATTCAACAGAACAAAGAAGAACTAATGACGGAATTCATTTTCAGTAACCTTTATTCAACAGAACAAAGAACTAATGAGGGAATTCATTTTTTAGCAACCTTTAGTTGAGAGAACAAAGAAGAACTCACGACACGCTCACCTGTGTAGAAGAAAGTGATAGAGAGCAGCAGCATGTCTCTAGTTCGGAAGAGCCTGATGCTTTTGAGGAGCTCCTGAGTAGGGGACCCCGCGGTGCTGACACGGCTAGATCCCACGCCCGGGGGCGGGAGGAACAAGAGCACCACCAGCCCGACCACCGAGACGGCCGTCAGGCTACTGAACACTACCGTGCGGGTAGACTTGTCTATCACGTCCTGCCCGCGGAACTGGAAGAACACGAAGAGGTTCCCGAACACCATACTGCAAGGGATAAGTAGCAATAAGGATATACGAACAGATTTTTGATAATGACTGAAAAACGTGGCCTCAACGGCACGTACAATCAATGATCCCACAAACATAAAAAAGAAGGAAGAAAGAACATGTATTACACAAATAGGCTTATAAACGGAAACCTAATGCATTACACCTTCGAAAATCATAATTCAAGGAGCATAGATATTACTTAATGAGCAATATACTTGCTCAGTTTGCAAAACACAATGAACGGAGGGTACTTAAGGTTTCGCTCATGGTATTCCCATAAAATACACCGAGGTTACATGAAATGCTAACTGTGTAGTAACGCTTCCATCTGGCTTTTTAGAACACTGGTGAACAACTCGTGTGAAATCTAAAACAAGAACTATAGCTAAACTTTTGCAGTTGTACTGGTCCTTCTTTTACGTCTTTAAGGCTGAATTTCATGGAGATCAGAATTTTTGCAGAAGTACTGATCCTTCTTTTAAGTCTTCAAAGCCAAATTTCGCGGAGGTCAGAACGTTTACACTAGTACTGGTTCAAATCTTAGAAGGTAAATTTCACGGCAGCGCGGCGTGGGGGCAAATGACCTGCTCTGCATCATGGCCCAGAAGATGCCGGCGTTGCGGCTCATGGTGGCGTCGTCGGACATGAGGGTGAGGTAGTTGCCCTGGCCGGTCCAGATGAGCGCCGCGCCCACACCCACCACCACCGACACCAGGTACAGCAGCCACGTCTGCGGCCACAGGAATGACGCGATGAACACGCTGCAACGGAACACACACTCATAGTTATTCTATGGTGAAGAGAAGGAAAATTAAAACAGTTCATTAATATAGGAATGAAGTGTATTGAATACAGAAAAAAAAACATCAATGATGCGATGAACACTGCAACAAAACCCATGCTCACATTTATTCTTTGATAAGAGATTGACACACAGAAAAATGACATAAATATCGTACATAGAGAAAGACTGATGGATAAAGAATAGATTAAATTACATTTTAACTTAGTTTAAGCTTCCTTACCATAATAAAAGTGTTCCCAAGAGAGTAAGGTACCAGTTAGTATGGAGTTAAGGGTTAAGGGTATACGAGGAACCTATCAACAAGGCGTGCTTCACACCCTCTGCAAAAAAATCTAAATTAAAAGAAGTTCATGAAATAAGATAGAAATTGCAGGAAGTAAAGGGCGGAACAAAGGATACCAATTAACAAGAAAAAGATGAACCAGAACACAAGTTTTCCTATTCAAACAAAAAGAAAACCTATTTAACTTTGAGTTTGGGACTTCACATCTTCTTAAACGAAGCGACTAAAACAAACATAGTAATAATAGATAAAACTTACAAGATGAGTAAAAAATGATAAAATACAAACATTTAACATAACGAATTAAAAGACGATCATCAAAAAGCTATTTATTATTGTGAAAACAGATATATAACATGTTACATACATTGTGACACAGGCACCACAATAACAGCCTGACGAACCCTAGTACACATTTAATTGATTTATTATTTGTTCAAGCTGTATCCTCCACAACCGGCCAACCCAAGAATACAAATGGGTTTGAGTTTTGGTCGCCTTCATAGTGCAATTTCTGTTATAATACAAATTGTTATTCTCTGTTTAATTTTGACGATACGTTTGCTATTCCGAGTGAACTCATTATTAGTGAGTGTTGAATCTTTAAATGCATTGCCAAAAGTGCTGGTTCCATCTAGTTCAAAGATAAGAAATGCGACAGACGAGCCTACAAGAAGGGCCACAGTAACAACTAGAGTTTGGCAGCGTAAAAGACGGGTGAGAGCCTGGATACTGACGAGTAAGTGAGGGCCCCGACGAACATGGTGAGCTTTGGTCCCAGACAAGAGAGGATGGAGGGCGCAAACCAGTTCATGGTGGCGAACACAGCGTAGATGATAGCTAGAGACACATAGCCTGAACCCGTAAAGCTTGGGTCCTCCTTCTGAATGCTGTCGATCACAACTTGCTGAAACACAAGAAGACAATGATCACAAAAAGACGAGCATGACACTAAGTACAGTTGTACTATAGACAAGAATTGATCATCCGGTTGTACATAACAAAAATGGTCAACAGGTATCATTGCTGCTAGTTGCTCAGCTTTGTATAGGTCGAAGAACAGTTAAACTGCTCAAAAATGAGAGATGAATGAGACAGTTTTAGAAAATAAGAAAAATACCAATTAATACGCTGGAAAGATGCATATCATAATTTTTAGACCATTGTATAAAAATCGAAACAGAATTTAACACAATCTTAATACAAATATGCACACTGGAAAGTAGAAACACAAAGATTTTTACATTCATCGATACATCAAACATTGCAACGACTACAGAAGTATCACGAGAGAAGTATTCACTTGGAAACAAGTTTTAGGTAATTTTCAGGCTATTAACAAGTACTTCCCTACAAGTCCCGCGATTAGACCAAGAGATTTAAAGTCAAGTCAACGTTAGGAGAAGGTTAATCTTATGAAATAAGTAGTCTGCTCGAGGTTATTTGCATATCAGTAAATAAATAAAGGAAAATAAGGTTATGAGTGCATCACACAAATTTTCTCCTGTAATTCAAGGTTTTATAGAACAACTCAAACTGTCATAAAAACGTCAGGAGAACAAACCATTAAGCATACGTCATATTTCTTCATTTTATATTACAATGAACAGTTCTTGTATCGCTCTACCAACGATAAGTAACCAGACTCACGGAGCCTACACCGCAACAGAATGAGAGATTTGAAATGTTCTATTTAACGAATAATTGCACTCTTAGGATTCACAAGGAGATGAAGTTATTCCAACGGTTTAAGTTAACACATAAATAAGAAATCTACAACAATTACAACTGTAGAAGTACGAGTATAATCACTTTCAAAAAGGAAGCACGTGTAAATTCATATTTTACCGTACAAATTCATATTTTTACCACAAACACAGGTACGTAAAGGACTCAGTATTAGTATAACACAGATTAATATTGAACGCGCACAAGCCATTGTGGCATATTGCGTGAGAAAAAACATCCGTCTTTTGTTCGACTTTTGAAGACACTCTCAGACACGGAACCTTCAAATAGACATGGATTCCAAATAGGAAAGTCAAGTGTAAATAGGACACGAATGAAAAGCCACACCGGATACACCCTGAACAAAATCCTAGAATCAAACTTTGAAGTAATCATATTTTGCCGCCAAATTTTCAGGCAGCCCTGTGTACATAACATCTAAATAAAACGACTGCTATTTGGCAGACGAGTTAAATTAACAAACGCACCCATGACCCATTAAATGTATGAGTTAACACCTCTTACATCAGATTATCAGATACCAGAGTTAACACCTCTTACATTTAAATTCAAAATTTATTGGTTAGCATTAACATCAAAGCATAGTGTTAGCAGAAGAAAAAACGCGCAAAATAAGCACTACTCCGGTTTTCAAACCTAACCCACATGCACAACTATACAGAAGTACGATATTGAGCACACAGTTCGCACTCCATTATTACAAGCTACGCCATAATTTCAAAGCAAAATTAACGAAAGAGTAACTGTATGCGATTGACGTTCGTAACTCATTCAAAACTGTTCGAAGAATGCCAGTGAGAATTTATAAAAGGATTCTGAAAATGACACAATTAATAACTTTGAATGGAAAGCTAGCAATAAAGTTTCTCTCGTATCAAAGATCCTGCCCAAGACAAACAATTTCAAGCAGCACATAAGCGTTAATGTTGTACAATTTGTTTCATGCGTGTATTTTTGACAGAAGCTGAGTAAATACTCGAAACCTTTCTATCGAATACAAGAATTAGCACATCTAAGTAGACTGAGTACCCAAGTTACTTGCACAGAAAGTCACCCAAAGAAAGCGCAGTCTTTCCTGACCGGAAGAGACGATATAAACCATGTACATTTATGCAATTAGCACACCTGTATACCAGCAAAGCAAACCAGATTCCCACAAATATTACTGACGGAACTACGGAAAGTTATGGTCTGTCATAAGCAGCAAGAGGGTCGCTCAACTCCAAAGGACTGCCAGCAAAAGTAGCAGGAAGTGCTCACGGGTTTCAAGAATCTATAATGATCCAGAAAGAGAGTAAATTTTCCAAGGTACGAACAATTTTTACCTCGTATATACAAGATGAACAATGATACCCTTACACAGCACGTTCTTGGGGAGAGATAAGAAGAAAAATTTCAATGTAAAGTAACACATTTATTAGCTAGAAGTTATTGAGCCACATCAATAAACACATCACTGGTGAAAACAGTCTCGATCAACAGTAGTATGAAAATGATACCCCAATCAAAGAAAACACCCGTAACATTCACACTGTTAGTAAGAAACTAAATAGTACGTTTCGAAATACGCTAGTTACCGAAATCATGGAATACGTATAAGCATAAGAGGCTCCAACATAAGAAACAACGTCACTCATGTACAACCTGCATGTTGCCCTGCGTCTGGAAAGAGGTGAACACCAGCAAGAAGGACACCCCCAGCATCAGGACTGCAACAGTTCTCCGTTCTAAAGCCATCTTCACGAGCGGGAGATGTCTAGGTTCCCAGACAAGAAAAACGGACGATGTTCGCGGAAACCACGGGCTCTTCTTCAAACGAGGACTGCAGAGTTAGGCCACACTGGGAACATGTGATTGGGGTTGACAGATTTTTGCAATATTTTCAGTTTTACACGAGCATCTGGTTTTCCAGCAATGATGATTTCAGCAAACGTAACAAATAAAGCATTCACATTTGCTTAAGGGGGGTTAGTGTACTTGTCTAAAAAGCCCTGTCTTCAAAATTTAACCAGAGCTGGACTGTTCTATTTACCGAAGCTCACTAGCACTTTTCATTGAAAGGCCACACACAAAAGAGCAATTTTTATCGTCAAATTTTTCACAGAACAGGAAACTGAAGGATACTATGTACCTAGACAACAGACTACAAATATCAGGCAGATAAATTTGACGTCAGCGCGTGGTCCAACGACAGAATAAGGTACGTAACTAAATTGTGTTAACACTTGTACATTGCTAGTACAGTTCACTTTACTCGGCGTTCCAGCAACACCAAGAAGCTCTGTAGCTCACGAGCATTTTGTCAGGATAGACTCCAACTTGAAGACAATAAATAAGACTTTGCTTGACTAGACTTGACCAGATACGGCGGTACTGAGCGTTTAGTTTAATTTGAGATGCTAGAGAGAACAGTCAAGGAATGTGGCGTCTTAAATACTCTGGAATGAAGAGGATGTTATGAGATCATATCAGCTGGGGGGAATAAAATTCTGCGTATACGTTGAAAACGATCACAGAAAAAATTTGAATCTAAAATTTATAACCTGAAAATAATAACACAGCACTAAAGTTGTCATTAAACAAAAACAAAATTTAATGTAAAATAGAAATAAGTAATTTGAGACAGAAAAAAGCAGTGCAACATACATATTATTATTCAAGATGAATGAAATTGCAGGAGTAACAAATTACTAAAAAGGGATGTCTAACAAAAATCACGAGACAAAAGTGAAGTGGAGAAAAATATCTTTAGCAAAATTTGAGCCAGAAATTCAGTAAAATCCTACAGCACTCTTGCCTTCAATGCAGCGCTTCCTGAATCCAATGCGCTCATCACAACAAACTCAGTGCGCGCTTATCAGAAACGTTCATCGGAAATGAATCAGAAAACGTAAGATCAAAGTCTAGAAGGTATTTAACTGTTGCGATACGGAGAAGGGGTTGGGTTTAGGACCCCCCCCTTGCCCATACGCTGAGGGAATTGCAACCCCCACACATGTTATAGTATTATCCTTTATGCTTGCGTACACCTGCATACCAGACATGGAGAATAAAAGAGTTATTAAGATTTACATTAATTTATTGGGAAACACGTTTATAAACACACAAGGCATGGGAACGAAATGATTTGAAAGGGCACTGACATAAATGTGATGCTTACCGAAAATTCGAGTTACACATACTCCTTCGCTGACAACGATTTACGCGCACACAAACAGCCGGCTCCACAGTAACACAAATCATAATATTTGCGAGAATAACACATCACGATTTAACCTGGAATTGTGACACGGTGTCGAATCATACAACGGGAAGTCGATTCTCGACTCAATAAACACAGGTAATCGATTGCCTATAAATTAGATGATTCTTCACGATACTTTGAAAAGCACTTTTCTGTGTGCTGATCTACATCCGAAATTGAACTTCAATCACCACCTAAAAGAGCTCTCACTACTATAAACACTCGCCAAGTGCTAACACTTTTCTGTGTGTAACTCTCCATTTTCAATTTGCACTTAAGAGCTCTCGTTTTCCGAATTCTCCCTGCCGACAACTATACACTTTCCCCTCTGCTGTGACGTACGTGCGGCTGCAGCTGACCTAATTCCATTCCATGGATGCTGGATTCCTCTTCAATTCTGAAGCCTATACGCGGACTAAGTCGTCTCTTCTCGTTCGGCGATGCTGCGGCCGGCCGGCCTGGCTGTGCTTGCGCTCGGGTTGAGAAATGCGACGCAACGCCTGCCCGCCACTGCAGAGCTCTCAGCGCCCGACATTACTGCTGGCTTGAAGATAAACGTGGACAATTGTTTGCTGGAGAAGGCGGAGTTGTTGCGAATTTGGAGTTGATATAGGAGCAAATGGAATGCTTTCTGTAGAATTGTTGACACTTTGACGCTTGTCGATTAATACCGCGCAGCTGAGGTGCTTCGAACGACTCCGGGTGCACGTTAGTACTTTGAAGTTTGCTGATACACTGGCCGCCTCCTCTCGAAACTTCGATGGGTAACTTTCACTTTGGATGTTGGATTTTAGCTGCTCATGTCGAAAGTTTGCAGTCAACACCGGACTTGGTATTATGCCGGGTGATACCGGCATCTGCCGGTATTCCGGCTGCAAAACACCTCCTTGATTATGCGTCTCTCTCGTAGCGTCACCGAGCCGAAAAATCCCTCACGAGTCTTCATCTACCCTCCTTATATATGCGCGTCTCGGATCCTTCTCGAATGTTCACGAATATTCGCAGTTACAATGACAGCATTTTACAGCTGATTGGAGGAATTCTTCCTTGTCCTGACGTCTCGAAATTTCATTGGCTAGGTGCCCGCTTTCTTGTGCCACACCTTCTCGCGTGATCGCTTGGCAAGCGTTCATTGGTGTAGATGTTGCGGCTTTTGTTTAAGGCCAACCCTCGTATCGCGCCTTCGTGCGAGGCCTGTTCCCATGCCCAAGCGACGGCCGGCTTAACGGCTTATACATTCCAACGTCTATCGCAGTTTTTCGCGCTTTTACCTATAACTGGCCTCGCAACACATCGTATTATATAAGATATAAAATATTTCGCTACTAGTATATAAGATATTTCACTGCAGGTTTTTGACTTTTCCTAAAGTGAAGCATTTTCCCAAAATTTTACTAATTCCCAAAAATCTTAATATGAGAGTAGTATCTCTGGACAATACAGTTAGAGTCGTGTGTACAATATGGAAAGTGAAATGTTTCATTCTTTCATTTGAGAGTAATTTGAAGTCGTTGGGTGCATTCTTTCAAAAGTTAAAACCGGGTCAACTTAAGTTTTTACTGAGCGGAGTCGGAAAGGCTTTTTGATGAATTTCTGTAGTTCCCAGAAAACAGTTAGAGTCGTGTGTACAATATGGAAAGTGAAATGTTTCATTCTTTCATTTGAGAGTAATTTGAAGTCGTTGGGTGCATTCTTTCAAAAGTTAAAACCGGGTCAACTCAAGTTTTTACTGAGCGGAGTCGGAAAGGCTTATTGATGAATTTCTGTAGTTCCCAGAAAACAGTTAGAGTAGTATTTCTGGACATAACCCTCTATGACCCAAATTAATTTCCGTCATTAAAATTTTTTATTTTTTGCTTCTGATGAGTAATTTATAGTCACTTGAAGTAATTTCAATGCCTGGAAAACAAACTTTCAGCATGGTTTATTTTTATTCTAACGTCCTACATGAAGGACATTGGGTCGTTAGGACATGCCGAATGGACTTCATCAGAGTGGTACAAAAACGCTTCTTCTAGCTAAAACCACGGGAAATACAGTTGAACTACGTAATTTTTGGTTTAGACTGCACATTTTACTCATAAAAAATTAAAAATAATGAATATATATTCATAGATTGGTATAATATTGTATGAGAAGGAAAATTGTAGATACGTGTCAGAAATACTTATTGACAAAAAACCATCAAAATGAAATAAAACAATATCTAAATCAGGTGAAATCTAGTGGGCCATGTCTAGAGCCTGCCTCAATTGTCATTTCTAAGTGAATTTTTTGCAGGTACAATTCTTCATGGTATTCCTTCTGCTGACGTATCACATAATTATTTATATGTTATGATAAATTCATAAATAAACTTTATAAAAGACTCAGCTTGATCAATTGTCATAAAAGCATCTTCAACATCGCATCAGCACCTGTTTCTTTAGCAATAACTTCTGCCATGCGGCATATAGGAGAGGTAGTGTAGAATCTGAGTGGATCCATTGTTACATAATAGATTTTGCGTAACGACCCACTGTCCTACATAAAGGACATTAGAAAATTTACTCAATAATTCTACAAAACAAAGTTATTTGGTTGAAAAGTATTTTCAAAGGAATGTTGAATGGTTTCTACACGTGTATGAATTATTGTAGCACTCTGTGTTTACTATCAGCAAGATTAGTCGTTAGTTTTAGCCTCCCTACCCAGCAACAATTGCGATCCAAAGAGAGGAAGGAGGAAGGCACCATTTAGTATGGAGTTAAGGAAACGCGGAATCTACGCAGAAAGGCATAGAAACAGTTAGTTGTGAAAGAAGATTATGAAACAAGACCAAAGTTGAAGAAGACAG
Source organism: Morinoia aosen (assembly GCA_030386875.1). Classification (NCBI taxonomy): domain Eukaryota; kingdom Metazoa; phylum Arthropoda; class Malacostraca; order Amphipoda; family Talitridae; genus Morinoia; species Morinoia aosen. Next base: position 25,986,042 of record CM059558.1, read on the forward strand.
TAGTAGGTGCTGAAAAACAGGACAGCAGTGAACCGAAAAAAGGTGGTCCTTAACATAACAAAAACATTATATTTCAACAAAAAGAAGGCCTACCTAACTCTCAGCTCAGGCCCTCACATTGTCCCCCTGGGAGCGCTAGTTCCCATAGATACAATAATTGTATCCCCCTGAGGGGTAACTATTAGCAAATAAATTAACACAAATATATGGAGTGTACGATCACCCACAGGCATTACACGCTCCACCAAACTAAAAAGCCCGTGACAGTTGAGTGAGCGAAATATTATGACACTACGCTCATTTATCAAAGCACAACGTCTTTTTTCTTAAATAACATGAAGTACTGCTTGAAAATGATCACCGGAACAAAAATAAATGGGATTTTTCTAATGTCCTTCAGGAAGGACGGTGGGTCATAGAGGGTTAATGAGAACCTACGTATTTCTAAATATCATTTATGTAATTTTTCATTCTTCACACACATTATCAAAAAACTTCTGATGGAAATTACACGGAGAAATTTTTTACCGCCATTGCATTCTGCTCAAAAATACAGTTATCTTCGGACCACCAGAGTGACGTCATTGCTGTACTGGCACGTCTGGGAGTACGCATGGAGATATTGGAGGCCACATCTCCAGGCCGGTTCCTACACTCGGTACATCGTAATGACGTCACACTAGTAGTCATAACAATGGTGCCGGTTTTCGAGAAATCGAACGAAAGTAACGGAGTAACTCGGTACAATTTACGTCATCAAAAATTGCATATGTGGGATGTAAAGGCATGCAGGGTCATAATGTATATATACTGGTTGGGCCTATTTTTTGTGTACTTTCGGATTTATATTAAAGGGACACTTAAATCAGATTATCAATTTGTTTCAGCCTCCCTAATAAAAACCTAGGTGTTTTTAAGAAAGAAAAGCGGAAGCCACCATTTAGCATGGAATAAAGGGAACGAGGAGTCTATGCACAAAGAGCGTCCCCATATATAGTACATAAATAAAGGAAGATCTATAAGAAATAAACTTAAAAGGAGAAGAAAGTAATAAGTGTTAAAAATATGCAAGGTTGAAATAGGTGAACCGAAGGACGATGATGCGAAAAAAAACGAAGGCTACCCAATTTCAACAGAAGGAAGGTCCAATTAGCCTTCAGCTTGGGACCTCACATCTTCTCCCTACGAGCTCACAATTTCAAAGATATAATAGTTGCATCTCCCTGTGAAGTATAGCTCATGAAAGATAGAGGTCATTACCCAAACAAATTGTAGTAACGTCTAATTCTGAGCGTTTTTCTGTTTGTTTGTAAAACTGTGCTAACCTTGTGCTGTAACTAATTTTTGACGACCTTGTGTTGGATAGAATCAGCATGAAGAGGAGAAAGTCAGAAAAAGCCATACATTTAGTTACTCATATACTCTCGTGTTAAAATGAGGGCCCCTAACCTCTATTCTATTGCAAGAAAATGCGTGAATTCAATATTTTCTTGTTTCAAAAATTTTAATCGACCAAATTTCACCGGCTAATGCAGTGCCCAAACAAGCTCGACTACGCTTCCATCTTTATGTCATATCAGAAATCATTATAGAAAACTGATTTTTTTATCATTCTTTCCTGTCGAAAGAGAGTTCTTTCGACAGGAAAAATATCATAGCATATTACTTGGAATTCACAAAGCTTGGAAATTCCCGTCTTGTGGAAAACTGAAGATAAATAGGAGCTAACTTAATTTGCGCCTTTGATTCATCACAAAGGATGCGAAATCTTCGGCCACGACTATGACATCACGAATTTTGTGAGCACGCCCGCATTGAGAAGGAGAAGCCATTGATCAAACAATACCAAAAAAATACAGAGTACGGTACAGCAGCGATTGTTGATTGGTTGGAGCGAAGTCAGCAGATACCGATATTTTCTCAGCATGAAAACATGTTTCATGGCTTCCACCGAAGACTTTTTAAATCAGAAAATAGAGAACAGTCCCGAGGTTAGATTATGTCACAATTTACGTCATCGGAGCGCAGGCTCAAATAGGAGAACTTACGCTGTCATTTGTCCAACTAGGAACATTTGAATCGTTTGAAAATTAAATCAGGCTCCTGACCAACAGAACAGGATATTAAACAAACAGCCGTGAGCTTAACACGGCACCCATTATCGGCATGAGCGGCAATAGAAAGGTAACAGCCGTATCAACGATACAGCATGCACGTGACGCTAGCCTTTTGCGAACAATGCATAACAAAGATATGTCAAGCGGGTCCCATTGGATGGACAACAATCAGCGACAGGCTGAAATCCACACAGGAGCACAATACTCTGTATGCGCAACACTTAAATCCATGAAAACGACATGCGATTAGAAAATAATGATCAATTTGGCCGTAAATGGGCTTTCGCAAATCCTTTACTTTACAGAGTGGAAAGATGCATGAAAACTTGTCTCTGTATCGGGAATAAACCATTACAAGCAAGTGGTCTGGGCTACTGATGACCAACCGTATGGGAGCATTAATTTGTTTCCAACAGAAATGAGGGCTTTTTTTATTCTAAAGTCAAAACACAGAAAGGAACACCATGAATTTCCTATGTTGTTTATTACTGTATGAAAACGCGTGTATGTACTAGCTTTGTATCGTAGTATAACGCTAACTTCATGAGGAAGATTAGATTAGATGTTAGTTTAAGCCTCGATCCCTAACCGCAACAAGGGCTTCCAATAAGAGGAAGTCACCCTTTAGTATGGAGTTAAAGGAACACGGAATCTATGCACAAGACGCATAGAAACAGTAAATTTAGAAAAAGTTTATGATACAAGATAAAAGTTCAAGAAGAAAGAAATAGGTGCTGTAAAACAAGATAACAGTGAACCGAAAAAAGATGGTCCATAACAAAACAAAAAACTTATTCTATTTCAACATGAGGATGGCATACCTAACCTTTAGCTTGGGACCTCGCATATTCCCCTCATGAGGGCTGATGTCCATAGATACAATAGTTGTATCTCTCTTAAGGGACCTTGCAGCATAAAATATTCAAATATTCAAACCGCTCTTTACAGCAATGAATAAATTAAGTAGCACTTCACAGCATCGAAATTTTGAACAGTACTTTGCAGCATAAAAAAATTAAATGCCACTTAACAGCACTAAAAAATGTCAACGGCACCTAGCAGCACTAAAAATTCAAATGGCACCTAACAGCACTAAAAAATTTAAACGGCACCTAGCAGCACTAAAAATTTAAACGGCACCTAGCAGCACTAAAATTGTAAACGGCACTTTGTAGCAAAAAAATTCAAACGGCACTTTGTTGCACTAAAAAATTCAAACGGCACTTTGTAGCACTAACAAATTCAAACGGCACTTTGTAGCACTAAAAACTTCAAACGGCACTTTTCAACAATAAAATTCGCCGGCACTCTGCGACAATGAAAAAACCCTGATCACCATCGCAGTCGAGGAAACAAAACCAGCCCTATATATAAAGCAAGCGGATCCATTTCACTGAGAGCTGAACAGCCGCAGTATTGGGTGACACATCGAATTTTCATCATATACATGTAACATACACGTATCAATAAAACAGTTAACGAACACCATCACACAGATTGAACACAAGTTAAACACAACTGCTACTTCACCAACATTCCGCAATTGCTCCACCGTCTGAAATGTCTTGCAACAAGAGAAACACGATCATGTATTTTACCAGCAGCTTTTCGCTGTGAGGGTAACATGAACACTTGATCACCACTGCCTCAGCTCCGCACAGCCTTATAACAGACAAATTTCTACAGGGTGGGCAAAAAATAATCCAAATAATTGCAGAGTTGCCGCGACTCAACAAAGTTAAAGGCACGTGTTTGTGACCCTCTCTGCATTTCACCAACAGTATTCTGATGCATGCGGCACACGTGACTACCATTTCACAACCACTGCTACGGAGACAGACTTGTGTTATTTGTCTGAGGAAGCCGTCTTTCGACGCGCAAGTTGAACTCTCCAGTCACCTGTGCTGTCAAGGAAACAGCGGTGAAGGCACGTCGAACCAACACCGTCAGCGCGCTGCCGCCGCTCCCGCGACACTGCGATTGTGATCAGAGCGTTGGCGGGATCGTAGCTTTCACCCGAACTCGAGGTCGACAGGACACCATGCTTAACTTCTGAACTTTTTCCCTAGAAATCAAGTGCAATGATTGCATTCGTTTGCAGACGTGCGAGTTTCGGCCCCCAAAAAGTACGATATGTAGTGACTCAAAATATATTGAATATTTTGTAATACAACACACACGTTTTACATACTACGTGCACGTTAATTTTGCAATTGAAAATATGGCAAAATCATGACGTACTTAAAATAAAAATACAGGCAAAATACACAGATGCTATTTAATCGCCCCGTTCATTGGTGAGGATATTGGCCAACTCTTGACTCAAAATGCCGTACGTCTAGCAACGCTCTCGTACACTCAAGCTTTAAGCATAGAAAAATATCATGTTTCAGAGACATTTTTGGTCACACATCTCACAATAGCGCGTACGCCCAGTAGTAGTAGTAGTAGTAGTATTAGCATCGATTTGCTAGCGCTTCAGTAATTCGTACTATATCGCGCCGTAGGTCTCACAGTTCAAAAAAATACAACATTCACTTCATTTCAGCAAAAGCACATTATATAATCTCTATTCAAAGTTTATCACAATTACCATTATGGAGACATAGCAACATCCATCGCAAAAACCGTTTTAACTTCCACCCACATTTTGTCATCTTATAAGAGCCCCAGTTGATCTTTGAAGAGATCATCTACAGGTCCACGCACACTTTGTTAGCACGGGCAGCCAAAGGCCCCATAGGGGATTTCAGCTGCCCGCCCATTTATGGCCGGGCGCCTTACCCACGCTGAAAACCACCAGAGGCATCTACGCAGCACGCCCGGCCATATTGCAGTATAGTCTTCCACATCTCAGATGTGAAGAAGTTCCTTGCTTACGCTGTTCTTTCTCTGGTTAAATTTCTGACATCAGATTACACTTTTCTAGGAACATTTTAAGCGCTGATACATCGAAAGTCGAGCGTAAAATTTCCCCGAGCATTCCGATCATTACATCCTCATCAGGACCTCGCAGTCTCGGGAAACCCACATTCCTGGCAGCTGCATATCGAGGGCACTCAACAAGAAAGTGTTTGACAGTCAGAGGAACGTGGCACCGCTCACATCGTGGCTGTGGCTGTCGCTCCATCAAGTGCCCGTGCGTCAAACGGGTATGGCCAATACGAAGGCGGCAGAGTATCACCTCCATCCGACGAGGGCGACAACTAGAAGATATCCACTCACGCACGGTGGGTTTAATACATCTTAATTTATTATTAATTGTTCTATCCCACTCCTGTTGCCACAAACTTCTCACTGCAGCCTTTATCCGAGGGTAGTAGTCTCGGAATGGGACCATCAAGTTCAACGTTTCCCCATTTGTCTCCGCAGCTTGCTTAGCCTCCCGGTCAGCTCGCTCATTGCCCGATACTCCCACATGTCCGGGCACCCAGCATAACGTGACACTCTTACGTCTACTCGCAAGGTTTATTAGCATTACGAGAATCTCAGCAATGAGTGGGTGTGTACTATTATACATTTGCGTGGCCTCGATTACGCTTTTAGAGTCAACAAAAATTGTAAAAGAGCCACATGGGTAGTCCTCAATCAATTTCAGTGCCTCCACCACACCGTACAATTCTGCTGTGAAAATTGATGACTCTGGGAGTAGTTTCATTGCACTGACCCTTTCCCCAGACACGGCGGCACATCCCACGGCGTCTCCCGTTTTGGATCCGTCAGTGTACAACTTCACGGAGTTTGCGTGCTTTTCAAGTACATGGTCCATGAAAATTCCCTTCAGGATGTGATCGGGCATGGATTCCTTCTTGGGCATCCGGCATCCTGGGCAAAAACTTTCTATAGGGACGCGCCATGTCGCAGAGTTGTCCAAGAGTACTGGGAGTATACGCATGGGTCTCAATTGCATTGTGGCCGTAATCGCTGGGTAATCCACAGATGCGGGTATGAAATGTGGAAAAGGCAGGTGTCGACCAAGGGCCGCGTGCACACTGGCCCATGCAGGAGAAAAAGGGACTTGCTCCAGCCTGGCTAGGTACTGTAAGGTTAGTTGCACACGTCGGAGCCACAGGGGTGGCTCTCCGCGCTCCACGCACAGGCGCGTACGCCCAAAAATGCACGCTCTACACCTTCAAAAACACCACGTTTCACAGAAACTTTTTTCCACACATGCACCTACACGCTCATTTGGCCACGGTGCACATAAATACACGTTTTATACATTAAGATACAAAATTTCAAACGCGCTTAACGTTCCAGGAAGATGGATGAAGTGAAGCAAAAAACAAAGCAGGATAAAATAGAATGGGATCCCTGGTGCTGCAGTGACGATAGAATTGGAACAATAGTGTTCCGGTCGCAGCACTTGCGTACTTTCTATTTTTTCCCGGGTTTTACCGCTGATTTATTGGCGGGTATCTAAGGCAGGGGTTCTCAAAGAGGGGTCCGTGGCACTTTGTCAGGGGTCCGCAAAACTTAACGAATTTAACAATGGATGTAATTAAGGTATTTATTTACAGCTTCGCACGACTGTTGTTATTAGGAAACAGTGCATACTATGTATATTTACATATATTCCTGAGGAGAAGACATGTGAAGGGGTGCTCAGCTTATTTTGGGTAAATAAAGGGGTCCTTGGTTGAAAAAAGTTTGAAAACCCATAATCTAAGGTAACCACTGAGAAGCATCATTCCCTCAAGATGCACTGACGAGGATAGACGTCAGCAGTACATCCTTCCCTCCCCAGTTATGTTACATTTACCTAAGAAAGCCTAAGCTAACTCATCTAATTCGCTCTTACATTTAGTCCTCAACATACGCTGGAAGACATTTCCTGCTCTTGCATTTAGCCCTCAACATACGCTGGCAGACATTTCCTGCTCTTACATTTAGTCCTCAACATACGCTGGAAGACATTTCCTGCTCTTACATTTAGTCCTCAACATACGCTGGCAGACATTTCCTGCTCTTACATTTAGTCCTCAACATACGCTGAAAAATATTTCCTGCTCTTACATTTAGTCCTCAACATACGCTGGAAAACACTTCCTGCTCTTACATTTAGTCCTCAACATACGCTGGCAGACATTTCCTGCTCTTACATTTAGTCCTCAACATACGCTGGCAGACATTTCCTGCTCTTACATTTAGTCCTCAACATACGCTGGCAGTCATTTCCTGCTCTTACATTTAGTCCTCAACATACGCTGGCAGACATTTCCTGCTCTTACATTTAGCCCTCAACATACGCTGGCAGATATTTCCTGCTCTTACATTTAGTCCTCAACATACGCTGGCAGACATTTCCTGCTCTTACATTTAGTCCTCAACATACGCTGGCAGACATTTCCTGCTCTTACATTTAGTCCTCAACATACGCTGGCAGACATTTCCTGCTCTTACATTTAGTCCTCAACATACGCTGGCAGACATTTCCTGCTCTTACATTTAGTCCTCAACATACGCTGGCAGACATTTCCTGCTCTTACATTTAGTCCTCAACATACGCTGGCAGACATTTCCTGCTTACATTTAGTCCTCAACATACGCTGGCAGACATTTCCTGCTCTTACATTTAGCCCTCAACATACGCTGGCAGACATTTCCTGCTCTTACATTTAGCCCTCAACATACGCTGGCAGACATTTCCTGCTCTTACATTTAGTCCTCAACATACGCTGGCAGACATTTCCTGCTCTTACATTTAGCCCTCAACATACGCTGGCAGACATTTCCTGCTCTTACATTTAGCCCTCAACATACGCTGGCAGACATTTCCTGCTCTTACATTTAGTCCTCAACATACGCTGGAAAACATTTATCTTTAGAGATCGAGGGGAAGCATACGAGTAATGCTTCACAACGTTCATATATTTTAGCTTGAAATGATCATGAATTTCAAAATTTAAGGTTTAAATAATTACAGTACGAAACTTTCTCTCGATACAATTAGAGAAAAGATGTACTCAGGGAAAAAAGTAATGGTGACTGGATGGATGAGTGAGGTTTAATTTTGAAAACTAAGCTTGATATGGCTGAAAGAAGTACCTTTCTGCTTCGGCGGTACATACATTAAAATTGGAATGAAACAGAGATTAATTAGCATGGCTGAAAGAAAGAGCAACGACGAATTTGGCGTTTTTAAACCATGCAGCAAAATTTAGTTATGAATAAGCCTACACCTAAAACTAGTGCTTATATTTAATATTTTTCAGTTTCCATGTAAGATGCAATTCGATTCACACCGGAAACATACATACCGCACGTGGCAAATAAAAAAACATACCAATCAGAATTATTATTCGTTATGGTTGAGATCCCAAATTGGCTCTATTCGTGTCCTGCTCAAGAACTATTGCTTTCATGACATGTGGTTCATCATGGGTGTGTACCAGGCTAAAGCCATGCTTAATATAAAAACTAAAAAAATGAAAATAAAAAACATTCTATTAAATAAGTTATTTGAGACCTCCCTAACCACAACAAAGGTGTTTCGAATAGTGGAAGGTGTCATTTAATATAGAGTTTAGAAAGCGAGGAATCTATGCACAAGGTGCGTTCCCCCACAAAATCCCCCCCCCCCCCCCCCACAAAATTAGAAAGGAAGTTTATGAAGCAAAATAAAAATTGAAAAAGATAGTGGTTCGTGCTGAAAAACAGGACAGCAGTGAACCGGAAGAAGATGATCCGTTATAAAGCAATAAACTTATTCTATTTCAACAAAATGAAAACCTAAGTACCTAACCTTCAGCTCGGGACCTCGCATACTCCCTACTAGGAGTGCTAGTTTTCTACGATACCATAGCTGTATCCCCCCGAGAGGTAGGCTGGAATTTCCAAGTCGTATTCCATGACGCTACAATGTAAAACTTTTGTCACAAGGAAATTAGTCTGACGCAAGAGTTAAGTTTCTCCAATGTTTAATACCAAACGTAAATGTGAACGAATTGGTATCACTACCTTAAACCAACACGACCCAAGTGTCTTGGAAGTGCAACGAACACAGCTGCCTTCCATGGCGACTCAAATATAAGTTTATACGATTAGATTTTAACACAGCTGCCTTCCATGGTGACTCAAATATAAGTTTATACGATTAGATTTTAACACAGCTGCCTTCCATGGTGACTCAAATATAAGTTTATACGATTAGATTTTAACACAGCTGCCTTCCATGGTGACTCAAATATAAGATTATACGATTAGATTTCAAGTTAGTTTAAGCCTCCCTAACCGCTCCAAAAAAGGGCGTATCGAAGAGAGGAAGGCACCATTTATTATGGAGATAAGATAATGGGGAATCTATGCAGAATGGGCATTAAACTAAGTTGAGAAAGAAGTTCATGAAACAAGATAAAAGATGAAGAATAAAGCAGTAGGTGCTGAAAAAACAGGACACCAGTGAACCGAAAGAAGTGGTCCTAAACATAACAAAAAAACTTTCATTTCAACAAAAAGAAGGCCTCACTAACTCTCAGCTCAGGCCCTCAAACATTTTCCTCCTGGGAGCGCTAATTCCCATAGATACAATAGTTGCATCACCCAGAGGAGTTAGATTAGATTAGATTAGATTATTAGTTAGTTTAGGCCTCCCTATCCGCAACAAAGGCTATCCAAAGAGAGGAAGGAAGAAGGCACCATTTAGTATGGATTTAAGGAAACGCGGAATCTATGCAGAAAGGGCACAGAAACAGAAAGCTAAGAAAGAAGATAATGAAACAAGAAAAAGTTGAAGAAGAAAGTCGTAGGTGCTGAAAAACAGGACAGCAGTGAGCCGAAAAAAATGTAAACAAAACAAAAACCTATTCTATTTTAACAAAAAGAAAGCCTACCTTACCTTTAGCTCGGGCCCTCGCATAGTTCCCCTGGGAGCGCTAATTCCCATAGATACAATAGTTGTATCTCCCTGAGGGGACACAGAGGGGTAGCGACTCAAAAAATACATTGACTACAATGTAGCAAACGACCGCCCGTTTTTTACACACTCCATCTATGGTAATCTTTTAATTAAAAATACAACTAATTCGTGGTGAACACTATTTCAGAGGGTGCGACCACTTTTTGATGATGTCCGACACAAAACAGTGCTGATTGATTGATTGTGAGAAAGTTTTAGCCTTCCTTTACCACAACAAAGATGTTCAAAGAGAGGAAGGATGAAGGCACAATTTAGTACGGACTCACAGTACAATACTTCAAAGTTTATAACCCCGAAGGGGGAAAACTCATAACTGAACTATTCCGTTACCGCAGGTAGTAAGACCAAGCTCAATTGAAATTCTTACATCTATGGGAAAAGTATAATTTCAAATAATTTTACTATTAGAGCAACATACTACTGAGAATGCATCGAAAAATTTAGGGTAATAACTATGCACGTTTAGCACTCCGATAGTTAATTAGCAAAACAAGCAAATTTGGAGACAAAACAAGGGGAGACACCTGTCGCAAAATCAACGTTTGCAGCAGACCGTCTCCGCAATAAAGCGTAAGGCTTTAAAACGAGTTATGCCAAGGCCAATGTGAATTTTCCCTTAGTAAGAAGTACACGACTTGAATTATCCACCACTGGAAAACGAATTTGATTTTTTTCCCAAATTATTATTGAATGAGAGGTGTTAAATTTTACCGAACATTATTTCTGACAGCAGAACGGGGACGGTAACAAGCAAACATGAATAACCGGGTTTAATAACCCAACGAACTCAGGATTGGTTCATTTTTAATTGATCACAAAACCCAATAAGGGATTTCTCTAAATTTAATTCGTTCACTTATCAGGTGTTGAACTCCGGGAAGTACTTCCTCTCTAAACCAACTGCTCACAATTGATATATAAATAAAAAGAAGGATATGCACAAACGTAAATTTTTCCCATGATGGAACACTTTCAGGTACAGCTCATGGTACTGGAAATTTACTTCATAAAATTGTATTTTCACTATCCCAAAAACAGCATCAAATGGGTAGACAAAAAAAAATAAATACTCCATGTATTCTAGGAATGCAAATGAAAGAAAAGTACGAAACGAGGATTGAATTTAAAATGAAACGAGTAATTGAAGTGTTTTCTCGGACATAAACGAGAACCAAAAAAAATACGAAGGTGAGGCGCTGTTGATAATGCCTACAAATAAGACCCGAAGGAGAGAGCAAGTATAGTCTTCAAAAGTGCTGAAAAACAGCATTCTCCTGCGACCGCTCAGAGGAGACGAAGTGTCTCTAGTCAACCTTCAACGGATAAGAGAAAACGAACGATCGCCTCCCGCCACGTCGCAAAAAGTCAGACGACGAACTAACTCCAGCTATTACTCAAAAGGTTAAAGGAATAATTTGCAGTCGTTGTTCAGCTCGCTGCGATGCATGAGCATTTGACCGCCAACTTTCACGAGACTATAACAAAAACACATTTCTTCTTAAAGAAGATCACTTACTGACAGTTTCACAAGGTATCTGAGAAAACTTTCATGATATTGCAGAACACTTTCCTGTTGTCTTTCAGAAGTTACGATAGACGAAACGTAACCCGTCCGTTTCTGGAAGGATGGAAAATATGGGCATTCCCCCAACCACCTTCTTAACCCTAGAATGGTAACCCCTGTGAGTGAATTGCACCATCCCCAAATTCACTAGGGAGAAAATCACCCCAGATTCCCGTTCTAGGGTTAAGGAGACCAACGTATGCGCCCGGTAACTTCCAGAGAGTTAACGTAAATGATCCACGTCGGCTTAGAAAGGGTGCGATCACTCTCTGATGAGAACGATAAGATAGATGGAAAGTGGGTCAGTAATGTGGGCATAATCTGTTCGTGCTAGGAAAGTAAACTAATGGTCACACGGTCTAGTTTTGTGCCATCGTGTATCTAGATTGAATAATACAAAATAATTAGGACACAAAAAAGAAGATAATCAGGAAGGTCTTTCCCTCAAGAATTTCAGTCAAGTACTTGGCTTCAACAATTGTTTCATACATTGAACGAAGTGATATGTATACTGCAAGGAAGAATAGAATTCAAAATGAGCTTATTCCAAATAGTGAAATCGAACAGAAAAAAACTGTAGGCATACACAACGTGAGTTGGCAGAACATATAGTCAATTACTATATGCCCTTACTAGCAGCTTTTGTAGGCGCATAACAACACCGCACAAAATAATTATGACGGTTAAAAACTGAGCAGCACGTACAACAGTGAAAGAAGTGACCTTAACACATTGACTGCGATAGGTGAAGCTGAAGTTCAATATCTAACTCAAATCTAATGTCAAAAGTTGTTAAAAATTTTATAAGTAGCGAACAGTAACCGGGGAAAATAAATACCATTAATATAAAAAGATTGTTAAACATTTTTCAAACGACCCATCGATGGGTCGTTTTGCAAATGGGAAAACTTGAGCACCACCCACCGGTGGGTCATAACGCAATGAATGTGTTAAAATAAATTTCCAAGCGTTTCCGTATATGCATTGAAATTTTCCCAATTTCACTTCAAACAAGAGTCTAACAGGATGAAATTGAGCTCTCTGCTTTCAGCTGTTCAACCCTGAGTATGATGATGTACACAGTATCGCCTATCCTTGCTGATAAGCAAGGATCTTAACCTATGGCGTTTTAAAACCTAATCTGTTGTAGCATACTTACGTATCAATCATCGGAGACATATTTTTCTTTTATTCGATTCTCTAACTACAACTGATTGCAACGACCCGTGAGGACAAATCTGCGTCATCTGTACGAGGATATAGAGCAAAAAATGACGCGCGGCAGCTGCTAAGGACGGCGTAGCGCGGTGTGCTGATTATTTGCTAGAAGCAAGACGAACGCAAGAACGCTTTAACACGAGAAGACAATCAATTTCAATATACAATGTTTTCATTGTTTCCTTGACCAATTTTACTGAACCTTTGCTAAAAATGAACTGATGAGTTCGAAACGTTCAATGTTGTTCATTTAAACTTCACTCATATCTTCACAAAATGTCAAAAGATATACGGAACCATTACGGGTGAAAAATAAAATTTACAACACCATACATTTATGTTTGTGTTACCACCAGCACGGCAAACCAACATAAAAGCACTTTTCCATGCGTAGACGTAGAATAGACAGGAATTCCAGTACACATTAAATTTTGAAACGAATTGAGGATCATCGAAAGAGCTTAGATCACATTTAAGAGTCACTATCCTTCAACAGAACTGATGCAGCGAATGCACGACAGAGTACATAGATTATAACTCAGAAAATTAAACATTTTAAGCATAGTACCGCATTGGACAAAGGGAAGTCAGATTAGATATAAAAACTCGAAGAAAATATACTGAAGCTACCTACCACTGCTCTAATTTTTTGTTGTTAGATTTTCGCCGTCTTCAGATCTTTACGATTCTTATCGTATGGAATTCATCACATTTTCGTTGGCCAGAATCACGCCGCAGCGCTGACATCTTTAGTGTCATTATCACGCGATAACGTCGCTGCCAAAGCTACGCAAGTTACTTTGGTATCTCTGGCGACCTCGCTCTCTTTTCCTAGGTACGCTCACGATGTTAGTTAAGCATTTTTCCCCAAATCGAATTCATGCAATATCAACAGGATCGTTATCTAATGAAGCTCGTAAGGTCAGGAATTTTAAAATCGATCTACAAAATGAGGTCACATTCCAAGAAGGAAAACTTCCGTCAAAACTCACCGATGCACAATCAGAAGCTGTCAAATGATAGCTCAATTAAAAGCGTTGGGATTTACAGAACGAATCAGCAAGTGCTCTGAAGGGGGGAAACCATATGTGAACATTTCCCCATTTGGGAAAGTGTTTCTATTTGGGAAAGTGTTTCTATTTGGAAAAGTGTTTTTCCATTTGGAAAAGTGTTTTCCCATTTGGAAAAGTGTTTTTCCATTTGGAAAAGTGTTTTCCCATTTGGAAGTGTTTTTCCATTTGGAAAAGTGTTTTCCCATTTGGAAAAGTCTTTTTCCATTTGGAAAGGTGTTTTTCCATTTGGAAAGGTGTTTTTCCATTTGGAAAGGTGTTTTTCCATTTGGAAAGGTGTTTTTCCATTTGGAAAGGTGTTTTTCCATTTGGAAAGGTGTTTTTCCATTTGGAAAAGTGTTTTCCCATTTGGAAAAGTGTTTTTCCATTTGGAAAGGTGTTTTTCCATTTGGAAAGGTGTTTTTCCATTTGGAAAGGTGTTTTTCCATTTGGAAAGGTGTTTTTCCATTTGGAAAGGTGTTTTTCCATTTGGAAAGGTGTTTTTCCATTTGGAAAGGTGTTTTTCCATTTGGAAAGGTGTTTTTCCATTTGGAAAGGTGTTTTTCCATTTGGAAAGGTGTTTTTCCATTTGGAAAAGTGTTCTTCCATTTGGAAAAGTGTTCTTCCATTTGGAAAAGTGTTCTTCCATTTGGAAAAGTGTTCTTCCATTTGGAAAAGTGTTCTTCCATTGCGTTCTTCCATTTGGAAAAGTGTTCTTCCATTTGGAAAAGTCTTTTTCCATTTGGAAAATGCGTTCTTCCATTTGGAAAAGTGTTCTTCCATTTGGAAAAGTCTTTTTCCATTTGGAAAAGTGTTTTTCCATTTGGAAAAGTGTTTTTCCATTTGGAAAAGTGTTTTTCCGTTTGGAAGAGTGTTTTTCCATTTGGAAAAGTGTTTTTCCATTTGGAAAAGTGTTTTTCCATTTGGAAAAGTGTTTTTCCGTTTGGAAGAGTGTTTTTCCATTTGGAAAAGTGTTTTTCCATTTGAAAAAGTGTTTTTCCATTTGGAAAAGTGCTCCGTTTAGGAAACTGCTCCCATTTAGGAAGTATTCCCATGAAACAAACACAAAAATAATTCCTCTTTATGAGAAGGTTTAGGGAATCTCGATAAGCGAGGGCTATCGATAGCGCGGAACAAAACAATCGGGCTGATATAGCGCGGGGTCACCACACCGGGGGCGTAGCTGGGGCAGATATTGCACCGCCTCACCTGCACGATGAACTCACCGCAAAATTTATTCACTTATTATAAGCTAGTTTTTGCCGCCATTACCACAGCAAAGATGTTCCAAGAGTGGAACGATGAAGGCCTCATTTAGTATGGAGTTAGATGAATATGGAAAATATGCACAAGGTGAGTTTCCACACGGGATCCTGTGCGCATTGAAAGAGTCAGTTGAGAAGAAAGGATATGAAACAAGATTATTATTATTGATATTATTATTATTATTATTATTATTATTATTATTATTATTATATAAGAAAGTTTTAGCCTCCCTTAACCACGACAAAGATGTTCCAAGAGAGGAAAGAGGAAGGCACCATTTAGTATGGAGTTGAGGGAACGTAGAATCTATGCAAAAGGTGCACAGAAACAGTAAGATAGGAAAGAAGTTCATGAAACAAGAAAAAAATTGAAGGAGAAAGTAGTAGGTGCTGAAAAACAGGACAGCACTGAACCGAGAAAGATGGTCCTTAACAATAAAATAAAAAACGTTTTATTTTAACAATAAAACGTCTACCTAACTCACGGTTCAAGACCACACATCTCCTCACTGGTAGCGTTGATTCCCATAGATACAATAGTTGTGTCCTCCTGAGGTGCTCACTGCTCACGGCAAAATGCAGCAGCACATCGTGGGTCTCGCTGCGACATGACACGACAGCGAACTATTGCCCTCACTGCGAGGATGGTCATACGACAGTCATAACTTACATTACACCAAACGCTTATTTTGTATCACTACATTATATCACTCAGTTTAAGACTCCCTAGCCACGACAAATATTATCTCCACTGAACGAAAAAAGGAACAACTCAGATTAACTACAAAAACGGGGAATCAAGTTAGGGAGAAAGAGGAAAAAAAAGACTACTAAGGGATAACAAAGGTTTCACAGCGGAAAAACTGAAGTGCGCACGAAAGACAAAAGTCCCGAAGGCTCATCTGTAGCTGAGGTAACCCAACTCCCTGAGGGCGCCACTCCCCATAGCATCTGGTAAACAAACTTACCTAACCTAAACCTACCGCCTATCTCAGTGGTTCCCAACCTGGGATGCTCGCACCTACTCGGGGTACGAGAAAAGTCCAGGCAAATAATATGATACAGGCTATATATTTGCATATTTATTGCAGGGATTGAATAATAATTCAATTCCATTCATTAGTTTGAATAATTTTTTAGTAGTGCGGGGCGAAAAAAAGGTTGGGAACCCCTGGCATCCCCTATGCTCTCCTGAGGAAAACCAAGCATAACACCTCAACGAGTCATCAGCTCCATTACACCAAGCACAACACATGAAATTCGCCATACATCGCAGCTAACTCGCGGTCGCAAACATGTACAGGTCAATGCGAGACAGGGCCACTCAGCTCCTTCTTTCTCTTGTTATATTTCATATATTCCATTATTTTTCATTCTCTCAAGTCAAAAAAAATCTGTCTTAACAGTCTGGTGTACATCCATCATACAAGCTCTAGATTATATAAAATTGTATGCATTCTAATGAGGCAGCGTAGGGTGCTGTCAATGAACTCATTTGAACCTACAAGTGGTTATCATTTTAATTTGTCGAAAGTAATAGATCTATGTCAAGATTCTACTGATGTATCGTTAGTGGTGAGTATATTATGCGTTTGCTTGTTTTATTCTAGCCTTACGTTACTGTTAATAGTGCAGTCTGTTGAGCAGAATAAAACCGATAATCTCTAATTTGGCAGAAGACCAAGTCGAGACATTCTTATTCAACAGACAGCAAGAAGAAGGACCAAATCAAATTTAACAATTAATTTTTCAACGCAAAGAAGAAGGACGAAATCAATCACAATTATGAAATTTATTCTGTACAAACGACCTATTGAAGGTTCGGAAAAATTATTCAGCTGTAATCATCGGAAGCGACAAATGAACAACGGTCGATCATTGGCCCAGTGAGCTTCGAGGCGTGCCACAATAATAAATGATACAACGATCGTCAACCCCACCCTCCGTTTTAAATCCCTTTTCCAAGTGCAAGTTGACTCGTCAAGGCCAAGTTGACGTTGACAAGTTGACTTAGTTTTTTTTCCAGTACGAGTAAATCCCTCAAACACATAATGCATCAAAAACAGTAACAGGAGAGCATGAGTGAGCGCCCACCTTAACTGCCAACGGGTTCTACATCGAAAATAAACAATTTTGCGCAATTTAAACAATCAAATCATTTCAAGTGAAACATCAAGCACGGTAGATTGTTTCATGAGGCTATTACAACGGACACATTTGAATGTAGCTATATACTTGTGGGCCAGACTAACTTCAGCGAGTTCTCGGACAACCCATCATTCACACTATTATGTGTACAATTAGGGGATTTTCATAATGCTGCTGACCGACCAGTAGTCACAAACTTAATTTCCATAAATACTTTATCAAAAATGAATGAAGGCACGGTGCAGTTAATGTTGGCTATTTTCAACATTGCTCACAACAATTATTGACTTCAAATTTGAGTTGAATGTTAAACTTCAGTTTACCTGCCGCAGCCAAAGTGTTAACCCAGTCGCACTCTAGCATAATCGATGAATAGGATCGCTCATAGTTCGATGAAGTTTACAATAGTTAAAATCAACCAGATGAAAACAGTGTTGTAGAAAAGACTTATTATTATTATGTTTTATTAAACATGGTAAATCACATGAGCGAAAAGATTCAACTTGATTTCTAAACGTCATTATGTAATACTTCGATAAATATATATGGAGATTCAGGATTCGTATTGAAAGCTTTGCACGAACTTTTATCATGGATAAATTTATTTCGTTTTACCGATATTGATGCTTATTGTATTGACTTTGAGCCACATTGGAACTACTTTCAGTTCAATATTTACACTCATTGCTATTACAATGAGGTTTCCGTTGGAGAGAGCCGCAGAAAGCGTAAAGTCGTCGGTCAACAGCATGAATTTGAAAAATGAAGAAACTTTAACTACATCGCTGATAAAGATTAAAAATAGGCCAGGCCTTAAGACAGACCTTTGTTTTAGTACTCCACGGCCAATTATCAGTAGCTCCGATTGTGCATCGTCAATGGCAGCGCACTGCTCCCGATTTATTAGGTACGATTTAAGCTAATCATGTGCAACTCCCATTATGCAATAACAGTGGAGTTTCGAGAATAATATGCTATTGCCTACGCTATCGAACGCCTTTCGAAAGCCAAGAAACACGGAGAAAACAAGCTCTCCTTTATCTATATATTGCAATTAAAGTACAGTTAAGGATTTAACAAAGCCTTTATTTTTTCAAGATAAAAACTATATTGTTTGTTATAGAGAAATGATTTTTGTTTTGAACAGGAGTTCACTTATTAAATATCATTTCCTGGAATATTTTGCTAATAATTGGTAGTGCAGAAACAGGTCTATAATCGTAACCGCAAGTTTTATTAACATTTTTTTTAACGGGTGCTACTCGGGCAATTTTAGGAGACTCAATGCTGTATAATATGATCTTCGCTATTATATGAGCTATATTTTTTAGTACGTTAGAAAAATATTTTTAATCTACTAGACATAATCAAGTGGTTCATGCACTCAATAATATCGGAGGAATTAGCAGGCGAAAAGTGAATAGCGCTCCTGTACATGATCTATGTATTCCAAGAGGTCAGACGGCTCCCCAGTAATGCTATCAGCCATATTTTGACGAATCTTTGCAAAAAATACAACATAAATATTAGATTAGACGTTCTTTTATGTCTCCATAATTACAACAGAAGTATTCCCAAGAGAGGAAGGCACCATTTAGTTACGAAATTAAGGAACGTGAAATCTATGCACATTGCGTGTCCTTGCACTCTTATCATACAGACAGCTAGATAGAAAGAAATTTATCAGACAAAAAAGTTAGATAAGAAAGTAATAAGTGCTGAAAAAAGAGAGCAGCGAGCTAAAAAAATTGTTTGTAATAAAACCTATTTTGTTTTAAAAGGGAAGGAGGCATACCCAATCTTCAACCAGGGACCTTACATCTTCCTTCTCGGAGCGCTAATTCCCATAAATAGAATAAATAAATCCCTTCAGGGGAAAACACTAATTAAAGAAGAAAAAATGAAACGTTTCCCCTAAAAAAAGTCACCAGAGGATGAGTTAAAAACGACTCTCAAAAAATTTGTAAGCTATCATCAAATGATACTATTATTGCAACTATTCACTAATCCAGAAAAAAACAAGTAAGTTTCACTTAAGAGAAATCGCAAGTTCTTGCGACTGACTGATGTATAAAATTTTATGCAGAAAAGCATTTTACGGAGCACGCGCTGCATATATGAAAGCATTTAACAGTTAATTTTTTTCTGGTGCGTAGTCTTCACATCATGATAACTCGCCTTTAAAAAGTTAAAACAATTTGAACAAATTTAAATAATCCATTTGCCACTAGTGATACAGTGGTAGATTGTTTTTAAGACTAGTACAATGGACACATTTGAGTATAGCGACTTGTGGGCCCGGGTAAGTTCAGCGACTTCTAGGGCAGTTTATTCGTTCAAGTTCAGTAAGAGTAAATATTTTGTTGGGAAACATGATGCAAAGTTCGATTTGTACACCTGAACAGCTGCACGGACCCAAACAAACTTTAAAACGCTATTTTTAAAATATTTCTCTGCACAAAAACTGGAAGAGAGAAAGGCACTTCAAGCGTATCCTGGAAACTGAACAAACGAAAAATACTATACACAGAAATGTGCACGCTGGTAAAATTTGACTTTGGGAAAAATTTAGGTCCCATCCTTAGCAAAAGTTGAACTTAACTTAGGCCTAACTCTCGGCAAGCTGCTGCGCCACCGTCACAACGGGCGGCACTAGCTAAGCAAGACCTCCAACATCACACAGACACACACCGAGCATGCCAGCGAGTAACTGGCAGTTCACATTCAATAGAACCGCGTTGCGGCGCGGACTCCGCACAGCCTCCGGGCCTCCCACGACTTCCAGCTTTCTACTCTAGGGTTGCAGTTTCCCCGGACTGGCATAGGGTTGCTCTGACTTTATTTCCGATGTGTATTGCGCATACAGTATCGGAAATGAACTTAAAGTCTCTTTCTAGTGTTTATCCATTATTTTCTATTAACAGTTGTAGTCAAATCACAAGCTCTGCTGAAGTATCAGTTTTTTGAGACGTTAAAATGAAATCTACGCTTATTCATGATGAATTCAATCTAGTCTATGTAGAAGACAAATGGGGGGAAGATGCTAAAACTTTTTTCAGAACACTGGAATTTTTTAATTTTTGATTTTCTCACAACGATGCATTTTCCTGTAAAAATGATCTCTCCTGCTTTCATGTCATTTAAAGATAAACAGGTCTGATAACTTGTTCATTTAAAATTTAACATCTCTCTGTTGCAGAGATTTCACACCTGACATTCTTATCACCTAGCACAGGTCTCAAGTCTAGGTCACCATTGTTTAATTTAGGTTTGCAGGCTTTCTCCCAAAAATTTGGTGGACACGCAACCTTTATTACAACACAGAACGCCTTGGCCTGAAAATGGCTTTCTTTTCCGACGACACTTGAGCAATACTTTGTCTATTAAAGCCTAAACATATGCAGTGTTTAAATCGTGTTCTTATTTTAGACAACCGTTGGCATAGATTGGGTTAGAGACAAAATACATATGAGGATACAGTCTTCCTTGGAGTCTATTCAGCATCTAGCACTAGTCTTACACACAAATATAAAGCTCAAAACTCCACAAACAAAATCAGTGAGTTCAAGAGGAGAACAAGAAGAACAAAAATTAAACAGGTCTTCTAGTGAAATACATAGTACTAGGTTTTCATAAGCCCTACCAGACCTGAGGCTCTGAACTTGTTAAATATTAAATTGTTAAATATTAAACCACACAAAATCAATTCAAACACAAGGAGGCAAACATTTGCAATTGTAAATCATAAGGTACAATCACGATTAGTTGGTTATATTTAGTTTATGATGCCTTTTATCAAGTACCAGGCAAAGTACCAAAATTAGGTAAAGCGGTTCAGCGACAGATTAGGAAATTACCAAAAAATTGGTAGAGCGGTCTGGTAGGGTTAAACAAACCTAAAATCTGACAAGGGCAGTCTAGCCACCCACTCACCAGGATGAGGGAGCACGTGTTGAAGGCGGTGAACACGAACAGGAAGGTCGCACCAAGCGGCAGCAGCCATCTCAGGAAGCACATGGAGGCAGTGGCTGCAGGCCTCACGCCTTCTGTTCTTTCAATCAGGGGCTCTTCTGGAAGGTAAAAGTCTGGATTATTGAGTTACATTTTAGCAAGGTTGTGTGAAATTCAACAGCATTTTGAAATTGTGGGAGTCTCCATTTAATCATATCTTTACATATTCATAATATTTGAAACAAGTGACAATAAATAACCTTTTTTAGAATTTCATACATTAAAACTAGAAAAATTGTTTGAAATACTTTTAGAAAAATGGGTTAAAATATTCATAGGATGACACAAAAACAAAATAATTAAATTTCTAATGAGCAATAAAACTAATATATAAAACATTCACAAGGCAACAAGCAATTCAAAATTCTACACAAGAGGAAGAGGGCATTTCATGAAGGTTGAAACTTCAAGTAAAACTTCTGCAGAAAGCTTTAATAATAAAGATTGGAACAATACTTGAAAGAGAGGCTTGACCATACTACAGGGAAAATGCAAAGAAAAAGAAAGCCACGTCTCTGGAAGAAGACCCACACACTTGCTCAATTTACTCTGCATTTCCGGCATGCCTCCAAGTAACCAGTAACCATTGTGTATTGTACAGAATGAATTTTAGATCATTAAGTCAACATGACTTTCAAAATCTTAAATTATCCTAAAAATGACATGCCTTCACAGTACTACGCAAGCAATTTCTCTAGTAGGTGTAGAATGCAAAGGTCACTTGGGAAGGAAAGTAACATGGTTCTGAAATTGCTCCATCACCTGTGAACAATGCAGCATATTTTTAATAAATACAAATCTATTTTGGTAATTTTGTATTCCATTAACAGCACGAGTTCACAAGCTCAATTCTATATTATTAAATAATACATGGGCTAGCATTTGTATTTATAATTGTACCAGATTGTTCAAAGGCAAACATTTTTAATACAAAAGTGAACTACTTGCTTATAATTCATTCTTATTTCTTGTTGCAAATTAAGAGTATAGAAACTTGAAACAGAGACCTATTGATCACATACACTGGGTTGCAAATGTGAAATAGGCAATGCATACACATAATTTGACTGAAATTACATGAAAACAGCATCCAAGAAAGGCTTGCACATAGTTACAAAAATGATAATTTGAGAGAGAAATGAGAAAATTACATTATGAAAGTTCACACACTAAGGTAATTTCTACGCAATATATGAGTAATCAAATAGGAGGAGTTTTTCACAAGTGAAGAAGATTTCAAGAGTCTTGCCATTTTTATGTTAAATTTGTCATTATCTAATAGGTCATTAGGAGTGAAATGTCTGATTTTGTTCATGAAAAAAATAAAATTGGACATTTCATTTAACCAAATACATAAGCAATGCTTGAGAAAAAATACTTTATTCAAAAAATCAATCATGGACAGTGGCAGACTTTTAAAACAATCTATGCAGCCATAGCAGCTTAGATAGCCTCAGTATAAGCCTCAGTATAAGATCTTCAACAAGACTTGGCTACTCGTGATACTACAGCCTGTAGTGTTACAAAGTTGACAGTCAAACTTAGTAACCCAGCTGCACTGCTGGGATACTACAAATACTACAACAAAATTTTTGTAAATATTGTGTTAGCGCTGCATGTTATATGAGTGCGATTTCTGACACATCAGCCACACAGCAACACAAAATGTGAGTAAGAGTTTTGAATGACACTGATACAAACGACTGGCACTGAGAGTAGCAAGGTACTTAAGGCTTAGTAATAATATCACTGCACAAGGATTCAATAACTCTCATCATTTGAACATCCTTGCAGAAACAGTCCAAAATCAAGTCCACTGTATTGGTTGATGATCAATTAGATGATCAAGCAGCATCAATACTGAGAGTTGTTTCTGCTTTCCTCCAATACATTATTTAGATTTTCACTGATAACTTCCCTATTTTTATCTGACAGTGATAAATACTATATGAATTTAGGGTTGATCAGCAATATTATTGCAATTATTAAACATCTGAGAAGAAATCCATGCAAACCTGATGAAAAGGGTACATGTATTTGCATTCAATGCAGTTGAAAATTACAAACAAGCTTGAACATATGTTAAGAATTTATTCAAAGCAACATATTATACTTTGAATATAGAAAAACATAGGACAACCATAATTCTAACATATTTTTAAATTCACAACAATGAAACCATTAGCAAAATGTTAAAAAATACTTCATTCTAAGCTAAAATTAAGAAACGAACTATTTGTTATCTCACTCTAAAAGCAGTGCCAGCATGAAAAGTCATCTGAAAGAGAAATGCAATGAATTTACAAAACAAACATCTTACAGCAATACAAACTCTCAAGCTTCTTCTCTATAAATTTGAATTGAAACTAAACCTAATGCTGTAGTCCAAAAGCTTATGAAAAACTATCTTGGTTTAATAACTGATTTCATTAAAAAATTAAATGTAGCAGCAAATGCAATATAACTGATGTAGATTGGATAAGTTGAGTCCATTTAAGCCTTCCTAACTACAACAAAAGTATTTTTAAGAGAAAATAATGGAAGGCATTCAATGTGAAGATAAGGGAGCAGGAAACCTATGAAAAGGTGCCTTCTGAAGCAAAATCCCAGGCACAAAGAATAAGTTAGGAAGGAAGTTCATTAATTAGGATATAAGATGAAGAAAAAAGTACTAATTGCTAAAAAACAATACTGCAGTGAACCAAAAAAAGATTGTCAGTAACAGGTTTTCTATTCAACAAATGAAAATCCTAACTAAGCTTTAGCTTGATAGCACATATTTTCTATCAAGAAAAGCTCTTCATCACAGATGCAATAATTGTTTCCCCAGAGGAGTATTACTGAACTACATAAAATCACAACATTAATATGTACTGCAAGCACATTTGTACAATTTTTAATTATTTTCTTGCTAATACGCTCAAGACTCTAGCCACATAGAAGGCAATCTCTGAAATAAAGAGAAGACATCATTTAATGTAGATTGTAAAAATAGAAATCTATGCATAGTATATTCTTTTATAGGATACTCCTGCTTATACATAGATTAAATGAGGAAAAACATTAAAAAAGGGATGAAGAAGAAGAGACAATGAAGTGATGGCAAAAAAGGCATCATAACAGAAAGAAGATAAGAAGGCCCTAAAGACATGTCTCTAAAGCTTACCTACAGCTGAGGTAACTTAGCAATATCCCTCTGCAAACATCATTCCTCAAGGCACAAAAAAGAAAACCCAACATATTTAAACCTAGTGTTTAATCGAAGCCATCGGAAGGGCTGTGTCTTTACTCTTTAAATCATTTTTTTTGTACATAGACTATAGTAAGAAATATTTTACTTTTGATGAGTAGACACTTATTTGACTGATGATACAGTAATACATTAAACAGAAAAATTAGCACAACTGGAAACTGCTTACAGCTTCATACTGCCACATCAGCAGCATTGGTAAATTAAGCAGACCTCAACAACTTATAATATCATGAATTCATTAGAATTTTACCAAAGCTAAAAAATAAAATAAAATAAAACTATAAGCTCAAGTCAAGCAAAATAGTGTTCCATTTAATTTTATTATTTCAATTGATGACCAAAAATAATTTGATTACTATTGAATTTAGGCTAAAAAACGGTATTTGTTGAGGACAACATACTTTTCGATTTTCAAATTTTTGTTGCCTGTATAGTGTTAATTATTTCAAAATAAACAACTTTTCTCCTAAATTTGCACTTTCCATTGCAAATTAGTATTAAACAGGTTATAACGGTAAGTTAATTATTGCAATTTCAGTCTTTTAAGCAGAAATAATTGGAGCGTTCCGATGGGAAGACGATTTCGCCGGCTTGAATGCACGCAAGTGACGGTTGGGTAAGGTGACATTAGGTTATGTTAGGTTAGGTTAGATTAGTTATGTTTTAAGTCATTGCTATAACTCGTTGAATACTCACTTTTGACGGAAAATGCATAGAAGAAAAGTTGTTTATTTAAATGTAATTAACGCTTTATAGGATACAAAAATTACAAAATCGAAAAGTGTGTTGTTCTCAACATTTACCTAAAAAACCAGCATGATTTAATTTACAAGATTTATTTCAAGATTTTTAGATTGAACACTAGCAACCATAGTCAAATTTATGAAAAAGTGTATCTAAACTCAATTTGGTCAATGTTAAGTTTAATGCGATCACGGAAAATAATAATTTTGATCCCACCAATCACTAAAGGAACACATTTCAAAATGTGTTACATGAATGACATTCTGCTCGCTGATGCGTTATTTTCTAATTATTAAACTTTGAAGTTGGCTTTTGCGCGCAAAAAGAAGCAAGCACGCCAAGCGGAATTTAATTAATAACAGAAGCTAACATCCTATCACAAACGTAAAGAGGTTGGGTCGTGAGGGGGGAGCCACAGTTTTTCTGGTGAAAATTATAAATAAAGGTTCAAACCCACCCATTAGGATGACGCCAACACTTGTGTTTACATCTGCTCCAAGATGGCAGCAGCCATCTTGGGTACAGGGTGGCCACCAATGGAGATGATATCAACGGATGTCACTAGAAACCTTTATTTATAATTTTCACGAGAAGAACTGTGGCTCTTTCTCACGACCCAACCTCTTTACGTTTGTAATAGGGGATTAGCTTTCGTTATTAATTAAATTCTGCTTGGCACGCTTACATCCTTGGCGCGCAAAAGCAAACTTCAAAGTTTAATAATTCAAAAATAACATATCAGCAAGCAGAATATCATTGTTGTAAAACGCTTTTAAGTGGGTTCCGTTAGTGATTCTCTGGAATAACATTATTTTCTGTGATCGCATTAAACTTAACATTGACCCTCAGTTCCTTCAAATCAACATAAAATTGATCGAAATTCAGATCTAAAGCAGCATAGAAGTGAGTTCAGTCTCCGCAGGCTTCTCGGGGTTAGCAAATAATACATTACAAAGTAACCAGGCGTACTCTAATGGCTCAAGCTTGCAACGCAACTGCTATGGAAGACAAAAATTTCAAAGTTCAATAATGCTAAAATAACGCATCAGCATGCAGAATATCACTCATGAAAAACGTTTTTAAATGTGTTCCTTTAGTGATTCTTTGGAACAAAATTTTTAATTTCCGTGGATCCCCTAAAATCAATATTGACCAAAACAATAAAAATTTATTGCTAACTAGTCCTACATAATAAAGACAAAAATACATCAAAACTCATACCGATTTCGAGATATATTATAATACATTCAGTTTCTTAATAATTTGCAATAATACCACAAATCTTTATACCTTAGTGGCTCAAAGGTACAAATTTTGAAAATCCTGTTTGAATTTAGTTGGCCTACCTTCACTGGGAGTCTCCATCCTGAAATTTTATCAGGCCCTAGTTGAATGGAAGATAGTGATATTTAAATTGTCTAGATAGGAAAATTTTCCATATTATTACTTATCTGTAGTGCTTCATAATCACCGCTAATGTCACTTTCACGATTATTTCAAAGTGTGGTTTATTAAGCGCAATACATTAGCAATAAACTCTGTTAAAAATAGGTTTGAACAAACACGCTTAGAAGTAATCAAAAACTACTCAAAACTACGATGAAAAAGCGTTTTTCAACCTATTTGAATGAGAAGGTATACGACGATTACGCCTTTCAGTGTGCGATAACTTCAAAACACAGAGGTATAAAGTAACGCCACTCCTATCCGTTTGTGCGGGCCTATCAGTGTAGTCTGACACTTGAACTTGGCAGCTGATCAACGAAGGTTGTCTAAAATCCTCCGTTAAAATTACAGCTAAAATACTGAATCATAATGGCTGAAATTGGTGAAATACAAGTAGCGTCAATTAGAAGCTTAGATGATTTCCTACTGGAATCAGCTCGGTTCCAGATCCCAAATTTCAAGGATATTGAAAAATGGAATAATCGCGTGTACCAAAATTTACTCTACTACCAAACAAATTATTTCCTGACATATTTTGCTGTGTTTCTTCTTGTTGGGTGAGTATGATCGTATTTTTGTTACATAGCTAAATTGTTTTAATATTTGTAAAAAGCATATAATGTGTAAACCAACTACCTAATATTTATTGTGTGGCTAAAGTTGTAATAGTTGTTCAGATTGTTTTGTATTTAGTTTATCATATGACAATATAATTTGTCACTCCTTTATTTGAATTGAAAATATTCTGAATAAATCTTATGAATCTTACAAATACTACTCTGAGGTCATATTTTTCCATATTCAAGTTTCATATATAATTTGGGATTGTTCTTGAGCCAAGGTTCTCATAATACTATAAATATATTTGTATGTTCATAGTTAGGCTACTATTTTTAGTTAGCTGTTTTTTTTGGTTAATGTTAAGGAGATGTAACTAATCAAATTTTGCTTTGTTGCCTGTGTCATGGTAGGAATACATCAAAATGAACGACTTTTCATCTATCCACTTTTTGGTGCAAATGATTACGTCAATGTCGGGTTTAATGCAATCACGGAAATTAATAATTTTATTCAAAACAACGGTAAAGGAACCCATTTATGAACGTTTTACATGAATGACATTCTCCTTGCTGATGCGTTATTTTTGAATTATTGAACTCTGAAGTTGGCCTTCGCGCCAAAGGAAGCAAGCGCGCGAAACGGAATTCGGTAAATCTGAAGGATAGGACAGTTGTCGATTTTGCAAATTGTAATGCCTAAACATGGTTAATGACACCAAAATAAACAAGTTTTCTTCTATGCACTTTTCGTCTCAAGTGAGTATTTTATTAGTTATAGCGGTAAATGACTTACTGCAACTCCAGTCTTTGAAGCGAAAAGAATTTCTTTGATCGAGTTGTATGGCAATACTGCAATGGCGTCTCGCTTCCAGCGCTCAGTCTTGAAAGACGAAACCAAACCTACTGCTATACCTCGTTAAATACTCATTTGACGAAAAAAGTGTATAGAAGAAAAGTTATTTATTTCGATGTTATTACCATGTTTCAAGCAACAAAAATTCGAAAATCAATGAGTAGCTGTTTATTTGAGCGCATTCATCATCAATGACGAAACTAAACTTACCGCTATAAATCATAAAATACTCATTTGAGACGAAAAGTGCATAGAAGAAAACTTGTTTATTTTGATTCAATTAATTAAGTTCAGGCACCAAAAAGTGCAAAATCGATAACTGACATATCCTTCAGATTTACCGGAGTGAGTTGTATTTGTAATAATACTTAAAATACAGGATTCCTTAAAATATTTTTATGTAGACAAATACACAGAGTATAAACCTACACGTTTCACATCTCATGAATTCAACATCTTGTTGAAGAACGTTTCAGCTACAGTCTATTATATTCTTATTCACTTATTCCTACCAATAAAGCATTGCACATGAACTACGCTTTGTTTCCAGCGCTCTCTTTTTTATAATTTTATATCATTACTTCATCCATACAAACCCATTTCCATCTGAATAGATCGAGTGCGTGAATTTACGCACGTTATCCCATCAACTATGAGTTCACGCATGTTATCATACCAATATGGTTAGTTTCACACTAATTCCATTTGAATTTAACGAGGACTAGATTGAAAATGAGTTACTCATGTGATCTTCAAACGGGACGATTTCCAGACGCAGGTCATGTTGCTGCCCTACGACTAAACATCGAGCAAGAAATTTGAGTAAACATTGAACCATTATTTTAAGTGGAATGGAAAAAATAGGGAAACATGGATGTATAGAAAATCTTTTGAGTACTGCGTCAATTGTAAATTGAATTGAAAATAATCATGAATTGAAGTAAATTATTTTTTGTGATCTCGAATCTCCAACTCCGTATCATGGAGATAATTAATGTGCGTAGTTCTGTTCATCTCAAAGATTTCTCTCATATCGACATCTTGTATGGTGTGAAGTATGCTTATTATACCAAGCATGAATGACAATCATAATTTCCTAGTTTTCAGCATAGGAATGATCAGAAAACTAAGTTGAAAATCGACAACTGTCATATCCTTCAGATTTACCCGGAATTCAATAAATAACGGAAGCTAACTCCCTACTACAAACGTAAAGAGGTTGGGTTGTGAGGGGTAGCCATAGTTTTTCTAGTAAAAATTATAAACAAAGCTTCTAACCCACCCATTAGGTGATGACCGCAATCTTGTTTACATCGGCTCCAAGATGGTGGCACCCATAGTGATCTTTGGGAACCTAATTTTTAATTTCCATGAGCACCTCAAATTTGATGACCCAAAAAATTAATCACATGTACCCAGATGAACTTTTTGGCCAAGTATTAGTAATTTGAACTACTCGGTGCAAAGGCTATACTTAGATAGCTAAATTGTAGATACTGTGGTAAAAAAGAGCACACTTATGATTAAGAGATGAAAATATCTATATTTATATTCAAATTTGGGTCAATATTTATTTTAGGTGCGGCACGGAAATTAAAGATGTCGTTGCTTAGAATCACTAAAAGCGCATATCTAAAAACCTTTTACAAGAATGACATTCTGCTCGCTGATGCGTTATTTTTGAATAATTGTACTTTGAAGTTGGCACCGGCGCCGTAATTTAGTTAATAAGGGTAGTTAACCCGCCTATTACACACGTAAAGAGGTTGGGTCGTAAGGGTTAGCCACAGTTCTTCTAGTGAAAATTGTAAATAAAGGTTGCAACCGGCCCATTACGTCAAATGATCGAGTGTGTGCAAGCGCGCACCGCTGCTTTGACGTAACTGGCAGCCTTGAGATGACCGCAGGTCCGTAACTTCAACCCCGGTATATCGTGGGTTTGACGTATCTGGGAACATTCAAAACAAGTCTTTCGCATCGACAATATAACTTGTCATCTCATTAACTATGTTTATGCATAGTAGAATTTCAATTGATTTATAATTTCTACTAAAAGAACTGTGGCTAACCCTCACAACCCAACCTCATTACGTTTGTAATAGGCGGCGCGCTCCCACGCCAACTTCAAAGTTCAATAATTCGAAAATAACGCATCAGCGAGCAGAATGTCATTCATGTAAAAGGTTTTTAAATGTGCTCTTTTAGTGATTCTAAGCAACGACATCTTTAATTTCCGTGCCGCACCTAAAATAAATATTGAACCAAATTTGTAATGTACAAATGTTAACTCTAAGTTTTGGTATAGGCAATTAATTAAACAATTCATCTAAAAATTGCTTGTTTCATTGAAGTTACATTGGTTAGCAGAGATTGTTAAGAATTGTTTCATATAGCAGGTAATGATGCACTTTATATGATACAAATATGATTTAATTTTAGGTTACTAACTAATGTAATAACAATAGCTGCTGCAAGTCATTAATTTAAAACTTGATTATCCTTCTAATGAACACTTTACCAACAGCATAACTAGTTTGGATTTGCCAGTAGAACAAGATTGGGTTAATGTGTAGTGTTTGATAATAATCGATATTCTATTTTTGGGGGCGTAAACAGAGTTAATTAGCTAGGTTAAAATAAACAAGTTTTCTTCTATGCACTTTCCGTTGCAAGTGAGTATTTAATGAGTTATAGCGGTAAATTACTGAATGCAACTCTAGTGTTTGAAGCGGTAAGTAATTCAAGCAGCACGTCGGACGGCATCACTGCAATGCCATCTCGCTTTCAGCCCGATCGTCATCAAAGACGAAACCAAGCCTAACGCTATACCTCGTTAAATACTCATTTGACGAAAAAGTTTATAGAAGAAAAGTTGTTTATTTCGATGTCTTTACCACGATTCAAGCAATGAAAATTAAAAAATCTACGAGTAGCTGTTTATTCGAGCGCATTCGTCATCAAAGACGAAACTAAACCTACCGCCATAACTGGTCAAATACTCATTTGCGACGGAAAGTGCATAGAAGAAAACTTGTTTATTTTAACCTAATTAATTATGTTAATGCCTCAAAAATTTAAAAATCGATTATTACCAAACGCTACACATTTACCAAAGATTGTAAAGTTGATTTGGTTCAATTGTAAAAAATAGTCTGGTAAAATTGACTCACCTGCTTGAATAAGTTACCAGCCTAAGAAATATACAAAATATAAGTGCTCAGTAATATTTTCATCATGTGATAAAATTCCTTCAAAACGAGATTGCAAAATGGTTTGAAATATTATACATTCACATAAGTGTGCATATGAACAATTTACCTAGTGATACATTTTGGTCAATATTGAATTTAATGTTGTCAACTACTTTTATAATTTATACTATATTAAGAGCCCCGTCCGTCGGTCTGTCCAAAGCCAGCCAAGAGTGTGTGATGAGCGTATCTGTGATACAAGGTCCAGCCCTATATATTTTAACGGGCCGTGTTCACGCTGCCTTTTCAACTCTCGAGAGATTGTATTTTTTAATTTCTTACGGCCTCTCACACATTTCGCCCACATTTTTTTTATTTCAAATGAAGGGGGGTTGGACTAGTTTCAGTATAAAATTTAGGTAATTTGGGACATTTTAAAACGTTTCATATGAATAACCTTGTTCTCACAAATGCTTAGTTTTTGAGATATAGGATTAATAACGTTCAGGTAAGAATATCTTTTATGGCAGTTTTGATGGGGCTCTAAGTCTCTTTCGGCGTTTTGGGGACGCGGAACGCGCAATGCTTTTTGGTGGCAGACATTAGCCTTGGTATGATTAGGTTATTTTAGGTTTACTTAAGTTAGTCTAGGTTAGTTTATTTAACTAACCTAACCATCTATCTGTATGTCAAAACCGTATTTCTACTTATTTACGTGTCCGTTTGTTCAATTTTGTAAACAAGGTTCCTATAACAAGGTTCCTATAAAATTAAATATCTCGCAAACCAAGCATTTGCAAGCACAGTGCTATTCATGTAAAAACGTCTTCAATTGTACCTTTTTACCCATATGTGGCAACGAAAATATTGAAATAGTTGACAACATTAAATTCAATATTGACCCCCATTATTTCCATTCTGTAATCATGTTAAAAGGTAAAAATTTCTCAATTAAAATTAAAGCAAACCTATAATAATATGTTGCTCATTCTGATAAGCACTACATTAACAACCACATTATTATAGATTATTAGGAAAATAAACCTTCTTGCAGAAAGTTGAAATGGTTAGGTGACAATTGTGCTAAGATGCATATCAAACAATAGTAATGTTGCCTGCCCTAATCTGACAACCTAAAACCACTCCCAGTTGGCAGATGCAACTTTGCCTTCAAATAAGATGCTTGAAGTTTAAATTATGTTATTTAACTAAATGCCTGGTATATCACAAATCAGAATTTAGGTACCTTTTTTTAGCTAGTTTCTAACAGTGCAGCTGCTATAGAGCATATTGAAATTGCACTTTTCTACAAATACAAATGTAAGCTATTGTAAGTTTTAATTGGCAAATTCGTACTAGATAGGTATAAGTCTAATAAAATGCATATTTCCATCGTTATTAAATAATTAGGCTATTAACTGACTCATCAATTGGTTCTTAGTACAACATCTTATGTCTATAATCAGTATAATATCTTTTGAATAATTATTAATTTGTTTGAAAATGATGTAATAAAAATTTTTGCACTGAAATAAAGCTGATTTTTTATTCAAGACAATATGAAAATTTGGTTGACAGTGGTAATATTCTGTACTATTAACGTGCTATAATCTTGCACCAATAAAATTGGAAGGAGGCAGTCAATAATGGTTACTCTCAACCTGCATTTCAAATGAAAATCCTGGCTGCAATGAGGAAAATAAATCATAATTTTAACCATCGTCACAGGTCTGAACTTCTTAATCACATTGCTTATGCTTTTTGTTGGATAATGATATAATAAATTTTATTAATACTGCTGAGCTGAGGAATTCCTAATCCTCTTGCACCTTTGGCAGCAGTTTTGAACAATAACATAATTTAGTTCTTGTACTTGAGCATAAAATATCTTAAGAACATTGCTTTAAAACAGGTAAACTTTTCCATTTATGACTTTTTTAAAATTAAGTATTTTATTCCTGGACCCTTCTATGTTAAATGAAGACTGCTACATGCAGATATAATGAAGAACATGAAGAGCTTCACTGCAATAAAAGTAACCCCTCAGAAGGTATAGGATGGGCAATGTGATTAGGTGAGTTAGGTTTGTCTGATCCATGCCATGGGGACTAGAATCCCTGGGGAGATTTGCTTGAGGTACCTCAGTTATAGATAGGACTTTGTGACAAGTCTCTCATGTGCCCACTTCTTTCAGTTTTCATGCCATCTTTGCTAGCTTTTCTTTGGTTATTCATCTTCATTCAAAAATTCCTGTTGCTTAGTGCAGAGTATCCTGTGTGGGAACACACTCGGCTTAAATTTCACATTTTCTCTGATCCATTTTAATAGTCCCTTTCTTTGCCATCTTGAAATTGCCTTTGTTTTGTGGCTTGGAGGTCTAAAATTAATTAATATGATTATGCAAAAGAAATGAAAGCTTGTTTTCTGGATAGATTGCTGATTTTTCTACAGCCCATATTAAATATTCTCCTTTCCTTGTGCTGTTGAGATTGCTTTTGATGTGGTTGAGGAGTCTTGAACTATAATATGCTGTAAAGGTTGGAGTGAACACTTCCTTAGATATTTGAGTAAAAATTCTGTTAAAAGATGGTGCATTCTGAGGTGAAGGGTCTATGTGTACCCTCTTGTTCTTCTACTTGGTATTTCATTACATTTCAATCATTTCAAGAGGGGGAATGGATATGGATGTTAATAACTACTTGCTTCTGATTTATTTTGATATTTTGAATTTAGAATTAGTTCCATCAAAATCATTACCTGGTATTCTTGGAAAATCATAACTACAGAAAATTTGAGTTAAATTTTCAGTCTTTTACTTAAATGTGTAAATTGGTATGTATATCAAAATCTTATTGCAGAATTTAATGGTATATTTTAATGCCTCTGTTATCAATTTAAGAACCAAATGTAAATCTTCTGACCTGTTTTTTTTTCTAACCTAGGAAAATTGAAAGACAATTATATTTCAAAGACAGTTCTCAATGAACAGAACTTGATGACATTTTTTACTCACTGCTGAATTGAATTTAGTCACTCTTGCTTATTAACTTGTGTGTCAACGTTGTTGCAGTTAGTCTGTAGGTCTTGCATTGTTTCATGATTGTGATGCTTTTTTTGGTGTTAATTCATCCGGACATTCTTAAAATAAATTTTGTGTGTATTGCTGAACTTAATTTTAATAGGGTGTTTGTGTGTGTTACTGTATTTGGATTATTCAAGGAAAGGTTTAAGTATAGGGCAGCAAGAAGTCTTAGAAGTAAATATCTATTTGTATATAATTGACTGGAAGTGAAGTTTAGACAATTGTGCATACAGTTGAAATATAAAATGGGGGAATAATTTGATCTATTTCAAGATATGGTCTTGTTACAGCAGTTGTTGCTGTATCACAGAGGTTGTGGCTGACTGGGGTGCATTTGTATTTCTTAGCTTATGTTAATTGAAGGGATATAGCACTGTTTCTTTTAAAAAAGAAATTCTGTTGATTTGGAAATGAGAAAATTATTTCAAAATATTGTGTTGAAGGCCCCTTTATTAGTAATCACATTTTCTGTTTTCTTTAAATGAAGTAATTTGAAAAACTGTGTTGAATTTCTGTAAAATTCTTGTTAATTTTTTTAAAGAAGCTCTGTGTACAAAGATGGACTGATTCTCCTCTTCTATTTTGTATTTTTCATTCCATTTCTTATGGGTCAAATTCCACTGGGGAGTTTTTTGTGCATTGCTTCAGTTTTTTACATGCTTCTCTTCCTATTTTTATTATAAGAATTTAAAGTTTGGTATCTCCTGTGCATTATAACTTCACATTTAGAATACATGTTGAAGGATGGAATTTTCTAATTATGATTTTTTTTATGAAATATTTGGACATATTGAGTTGTTGTAGTTTAATATTTAGAATTTCATTGTGTCGAGTGTGTGGCTTGTTTTAATATTATGCTTAAATGGATTACATATAACTATGATGGGCTTCATACATCTTTAACCCTTTGATGGTCACATGTAGAATTTGGGGAAAAAAAATTTTTTCATGTCAAATTCCTTCATCTCTGAAGTAAAGTAACAACTTTTGTTTGAGAAAATTTTTTGTTCCTAGCATATTTCTCGAGTTATGAGTCTCAACAATATTGTTGAGCTGCCACATTACGGTAGCTACAATTTTGTTGAGCTGCCTCATTATGGTAGTAAGGTAGACATGCATACTGACTCATTATATCATTATATTTTTCACAAACAATAACATAAGTAACAAACTTATTTCATTCTAATGTTATTATGAAATACAAAAAATGACGGGTAAACCGGAAATCAACATTTTGTGGCCATATCAACTGAAAATCTTTGGGTTGTTCTGTATCAAATAAAAAAGGTTTTTGGATGGGTTTCAGTGTAACTGGAAGATACGACTGGAGTCACTTGCAATCACCGCCCTGGCGTATGTTCACTTCTTGTGACAATCAAAGCAGCAAGTTTGCTTATTTTTTAGATACGAGAATACATCACACTTTACACAATATTGTGAAAAAGTTATTACAAAAACAACAGCTGATTGAGGGTTAGGGGGCAGATCTTGTCATTATCAACATCACTTTTCAACCAAGCGAGAGGTCTTTCTCATTTTCTTTTATGATAAATAATGTTTTTCCTTGAATAGATAAATTTGGTTTTTCCCTTGTGTTTTTCTTCCTTGAATAGTAAATCATGAATGATTTTACTACAGCTTGATCTATAAAAGATCTTGAAGCCCCACTTATTGGGTTGATTTCTGATGTACTAGCAAAATTTTCCTGCCCTAGTGCCTTTGTAAGGCACCATTTTTTCATTATTCTACACTCTGGTATGGGATGCCCTCACCCTTCTAACAGTGGTCACAAAGCATTTCAGACAGCTGCCTAAGCTTTCAAAATTTCTTGTCATTATTGTGTTCACTATTGTTAGTAAAATGTGTATATATATATATATATATACACATACATATATATTCGGAGATATTAACCTTGGTACTTGGTCCCTCTAGCTGTTAGTTTGAGCTACCTTCATTTGCATGCAATATAGTAGTACCTTCATCACATGTATCATTGCCTTCATCAATGTCATCAGCTATAGCACCACTTGTGTTGGGAATGAAATCAGGATCAGTAACATCGTTGTCTGTGTCCATGCCATCATCAGAATTGTCAGCTTAATTTGGAGCCACACCTTGCAGATATCTATTACTGGTACCATTGAAACCTGACACATCAATTTTGGGGCCTGTGAAGGTTAAATGCAATGAATAACCACTATAAATAACATAGTTCAACAATTTTGTTGAGCTGATTCTCTACTCATAATTTTTACCATGAATGGGCAGCTCAACAAAATTGTGGACCAATATTCAAGTACCTTACACGGTGTCATAATTGCATAATTATCTGCAAAACAAGTATTCAAACACGTCTATAAAAACAAATTAAACATCTAATGTATTATAGGCATAGATTATTTACTAGTTATACCCTGAAATTGAATTAGGAAAGTTGAGAAGTTTGGCAACACGTACACAGGGATCAAAAGGTTGTTGACGTTGAGGTTTGCCACTACCTCAGGGCCGTCTATTGCCTACTTTTTGCACCTACCTGACGCGTAACAATTCTGTTTAGCCACCAGAACAAGAGAAAACATTGAGTAACTGCAATTTCATATATTTTATTAGGCTTAAAAATACCTCGACAATTTTGTTTTTTGTTTTGTTTTGTTTTGTCTCAATGTTTTCCATTAAAGGGTTAATATGAAGTTATATTTAGTTATTCAGTTCCTTTTGATTCAAATTAAAGTCATTAAGTACCAAGATGTAAGGAATGGACTTCAGGCCCAAATAAATGTCACCGTTGCTATGGAAATTTCCCTCAATGGTGTTGAAGCTGTCGTTGGTCACTTACTCTCGTCTTGTTTCTTTCCAATTTAAGAGTAAAAGTGTTTCTTGCTTGTATTGAATTTGGTGTGTGATCTGAAAATGTAGTGAAATAAATGTTATTTGAAAACAGAGGTGTTCAAATTAAGTAAAAATGTTCTAGGAATGAGTTCATAAGTTCATTTGCAAATATATTTACTTCTCAGTGGTTACCTGTGTCTTTTTCATTAGCTTGTGGAAATGGAAAACGTAATACCTAAGTTTAGTTGTAATGCAGTAAAAAATTCATGTTAAAAAGAAAATTTGTATGTAATTTTACCATGAAAGTAAACCTTTTCTGCAAATCTTGAATTTTTGCATTTTTATGTCTGCAGAATTTGAAGTACAAGTATTTCAGTTAAAATCTTGAATACATTTGACTTAAAGTTGTTCATGCTGACATGTGTTACAGGCTGCTGCACCCCACGCAGATGCTGTGCGGCACCGTGGCAGTGGGGGTAGCCGGAGGTTTCTTTTACTTCGTGACAAGCAACCAACAAGGAGCTCTGAGCTTCAAGAAGAGCCATCCCCTGCTCTTCATGATCTCATTGTTTGCTGTTGCTGGATTTGTGGTCTACCTTCTGGGCAGCATTGCTACCTTCCTCCTGGGCATACTTCTGCCCATACTTGGCAAGTTCATTGGAGGAAATAACTCTAAGTACCCAATTGATTGGATTACTGTTTTGATGTTGTGCCCAATGTCACAGTGTGAGGTCCCAAGCTGAAGGTTAGGTAGACCATCTTTTTGTTGAAATGGTACAAGTTTTTGTTTCATTATGGGCCATCTTTTTTTGGTTCACTGTGGTCTTTTTATCAGCACCTAAACACTTATTTCTAAATTTACTATTTTTATGTGCTGGGGGGATCATATGTGGTAATCTATCATGTGCATAAATTTCCCATTCCCAGAATGGGAATTCTCAGCCTTGCCTCCCTCCCTCCTCTCTGGAACACCTTTGTTGTGGTCAGGGAGGCTCAAATAAATTTATGTCAAATGTTCTACCTGAATGATGATTGAATGCTAAAATCTATTAGATATATTGCTGGCACACTGTACAAATGTCACCTGAACTACTGACACTGATCAATATGCACAGGTACTTGTACATTTTTTCCCTGAGAGCATGACCAAACCAAAGTTTCTATCAATGAGCAAGGAAGTGATTTTGCTTCAATTTTCTGAGTAAGAATGTGGGTTTAATATCCCCAAGTGGAGCTAAGCTGTAAAATGAAGCATCATTGTAGTTTTTACTTTTTATTATAATTAAGCTCTGCTCACTATGTAGC
Organism: Morinoia aosen; assembly: GCA_030386875.1. Classification (NCBI taxonomy): domain Eukaryota; kingdom Metazoa; phylum Arthropoda; class Malacostraca; order Amphipoda; family Talitridae; genus Morinoia; species Morinoia aosen. The sequence goes on from CM059558.1 coordinate 26,024,598, forward strand.
GAACTCAATTGTGCATGGTGAACATGTCTGTCTGTAGTGTATTTTAATATTTCTTAGTCAATTCACCTAAGGGCTATGTTAAAACTAGGGAAGAATGGATCAAGTGCATGTTCACAACACTGCTGTGAACTGAGTTCAGCTTGGTTATGTGACTATCAACTTTAATTGCTCCTGCTGTCAAGCATAGCTGTATTTCAGTGTAAAATTTAATTGTGAATTGTAGTTTTTTATTTGAATTTCAAAAAGTATAGTTGGTGATGTTTTAGTCGCGTTTGCCTGTTTCAAAACTGTTTTCATTATAAAGGTTAGATTTTGTTTGGTATTTTGAATTATAATGTAGCAACGTATCTGAAATCCATGTGTGCACTAGCATCTCATAAAGTCATCTCAGTACTGAAATTAGAGATTGTTTGTGAACTTCAAGGAGATGCAAGTTGTGTTTTACAGCTTCTGTCAACAATTGTAATGGCTGCAAATGTACAAAGAGCAAGGTCATGTTTGGGAATGTAGCTTAAATCTGTTGCAAGTCTAACTGTAGTCACATATTCTGTTGCCAGTCTAATCCTCATTTCAGACTCTCATTGTGCTGGAATTAATGTAAGACCTTCCAAGTCAGAACATACAGATGAACACGGTCTAAACATATGTATGCTAATTTAACCAAATTAGAGATGCCAATTGTTTTCATTGTTGGTGTGCATTGCAGTGATCTTCGTGCACGCGTCGCTGCGTCTGCGCAACCTGCGCAACAAGGTGCTCAACAAGCTCGAGTGGACCCGCCTGCGCCGCTCCCCCATGGGTGCCCTGCTCGAGACCATCGGATGGGAGCAGGAAATTAACATGTAGGCCTTCACTCAGATGTGCATAAAGCATCTCTCTCTCTCTCTTTGTTCTCACCTCTGCAGGGCTCCTCATATCTTCCTTTTTGTTCTAACCACTGCAATGCGCCCTTCAAAGTGCAAATTTTTCTCTCTCTTTGTTCTCACCTCTGCTCTGTACCCTCTGCAGGGCTCATCATATCTTCCTTTTTGTTCTAACCACTGCAATACGCCCTTCAAAGTGCAAATTTTTTTCTCTCTTTGTTCTTACTTCTGCTCGGTACCCTCTGCAGGGCTCATCATATCCTTCTTTTTGTTCTAACCACTGCTTTGCAGCCTTTGGAGTGCACGCACATATCTCTCTTTTTGTTCTTACTTCTGTTCTGCACCCTCTGCAGTGCTCATCATATCTCTCTCTTTTTGTTCTTACTTCTGTTCTGCACCCTCTGCAGTGCTCATCATATCTCTCTCTCTTTGTTCTTACTTCTGTTCTGCGCCCTCTGCAGTGCTCATCATATCTCTCTCTCTTTGTTCTTACTTCTGTTCTGCACCCTCTGCAGTGCTCATCATATCTCTCTCTTTTTGTTCTTCTGTTCTGCTCCCTCTGCAGTGCTCATCATATCTCTCTCTCTTTGTTCTTACTTCTGTTCTGCGCCCTCTGCAGTGCTCATCATATCTCTCTCTCTTTGTTCTTACTTCTGTTCTGCACCCTCTGCAGTGCTCATCATATCTCTCTCTTTTTGTTCTTACTTCTGTTCTGCACCCTCTGCAGTGCTCATCATATCTCTCTCTTTTTGTTCTTCTGTTCTGCTCCCTCTGCAGTGCTCATCATATCTCTCTCTCTTTGTTCTTACTTCTGTTCTGCACCCTCTGCAGTGCTCATCATATCTCTCTCTTTTTGTTCTTACTTCTGTTCTGCTCCCTCTGCAGTGCTCATCATATCTCTCTCTTTTTGTTCTTACTTCTGTTCTGCACCCTCTGCAGTGCTCATCATATCTCTCTCTCTTTGTTCTTACTTCTGTTCTGCACCCTCTGCAGTGCTCATCATATCTCTCTCTTTTTGTTCTTCTGTTCTGCTCCCTCTGCAGTGCTCATAATATCTCTCTCTTTTTGTTCTTACTTCTGTTCTGCACCCTCTGCAGTGCTCATCATATCTCTCTCTTTTTGTTCTTACTTCTGTTCTGCACCCTCTGCAGTGCTCATCATATCTCTCTCTTTTTGTTCTTACTTCTGTTCTGCTCCCTCTGCAGTGCTCATCATATCTCTCTCTTTTTGTTCTTACTTCTGTTCTGCACCCTCTGCAGTGCTCATCATATCTCTCTCTTTTTGTTCTTACTTCTGTTCTGCACCCTCTGCAGTGCTCATCATATCTCTCTCTTTTTGTTCTTACTTCTGTTCTGCACCCTCTGCAGTGCTCATCATATCTCTCTCTTTTTGTTCTTACTTCTGTTCTGCACCCTCTGCAGTGCTCATCATATCTCTCTCTTTTTGTTCTTACTTCTGTTCTGCACCCTCTGCAGTGCTCATCATATCTCTCTCTTTTTGTTCTTCTGTTCTGCTCCCTCTGCAGTGCTCATAATATCTCTCTCTTTTTGTTCTTACTTCTGTTCTGCACCCTCTGCAGTGCTCATCATATCTCTCTCTTTTTGTTCTTCTGTTCTGCTCCCTCTGCAGTGCTCATCATATCTCTCTCTTTTTGTTCTTACTTCTGTTCTGCACCCTCTGCAGTGCTCATCATATCTCTCTCTTTTTGTTCTTACTTCTGTTGTGCGCCCTCTGCAGTGCTCATCATATCTCTCTCTCTTTGTTCTTACTTCTGTTCTGCACCCTCTGCAGTGCTCATCATATCTCTCTCTCTTTGTTCTTACTTCTGTTCTGCACCCTCTGCAGTGCTCATCATATCTCTCTCTTTTTGTTCTTACTTCTGTTCTGCTCCCTCTGCAGTGCTCATCATATCTCTCTCTCTTTGTTCTTACTTCTGTTCTGCTCCCTCTGCAGTGCTCATCATATCTCTCTCTCTTTGTTCTTACTTCTGTTGTGCGCCCTCTGCAGTGCTCATCATATCTCTCTCTTTTTGTTCTTACTTCTGTTCTGCTCCCTCTGCAGTGCTCATCATATCTCTCTCTTTTTGTTCTTACTTCTGTTCTGCTCCCTCTGCAGTGCTCATCATATCTCTCTCTCTTTGTTCTTACTTCTGTTCTGCTCCCTCTGCAGTGCTTATCATATCTCTCTCTTTTTGTTCTTACTTCTGTTCTGCTCCCTCTGCAGTGCTCATCATATCTCTCTCTCTTTGTTCTTACTTCTGTTCTGCTCCCTCTGCAGTGCTTATCATATCTCTCTCTTTTTGTTCTTACTTCTGTTCTGCTCCCTCTGCAGTGCTCATCATATCTCTCTCTCTTTGTTCTTACTTCTGTTCTGCTCCCTCTGCAGTGCTCATCATATCTCTCTCTTTTTGTTCTTACTTCTGTTCTGCTCCCTCTGCAGTGCTCATCATATCTCTCTCTCTTTGTTCTTACTTCTGTTCTGCACCCTCTGCAGTGCTCATCATATCTCTCTCTCTTTGTTCTTACTTCTGTTCTGCACCCTCTGCAGTGCTCATCATATCTCTCTCTTTTTGTTCTTACTTCTGTTCTGCACCCTCTGCAGTGCTCATCATATCTCTCTCTTTTTGTTCTTACTTCTGTTCTGCACCCTCTGCAGTGCTCATCATATCTCTCTCTCTTTGTTCTTACTTCTGTTCTGCACCCTCTGCAGTGCTCATCATATCTCTCTCTTTTTGTTCTTACTTCTGTTCTGCACCCTCTGCAGTGCTCATCATATCTCTCTCTTTTTGTTCTTACTTCTGTTCTGCTCCCTCTGCAGTGCTCATCATATCTCTCTCTCTCTTTGTTCTTACTTCTGTTCTGCACCCTCTGCAGTGCTTATCATATCTCTCTCTTTTTGTTCTTACTTCTGTTCTGCACCCTCTGCAGTGCTCATCATATCTCTCTCTTTTTGTTCTTACTTCTGTTCTGCACCCTCTGCAGTGCTCATCATATCTCTCTCTCTTTGTTCTTACTTCTGTTCTGCACCCTCTGCAGTGCTCATCATATCTCTCTCTTTTTGTTCTTACTTCTGTTCTGCACCCTCTGCAGTGCTCATCATATCTCTCTCTTTTTGTTCTTACTTCTGTTCTGCACCCTCTGCAGTGCTCATCATATCTCTCTCTCTTTGTTCTTACTTCTGTTCTGCACCCTCTGCAGTGCTCATCATATCTCTCTCTTTTTGTTCTTACTTCTGTTGTGCACCCTCTGCAGTGCTCATCATATCTCTCTCTCTTTGTTCTAACCTCTGCTTTGCACCCCTCGGAGTGCATATATCTCTCTCTCTCTGTTCTTACCTCTGTTCTGCATCCTCTGCAGCACATATCATATCTCCCTTTGTTCCCACCTCTGGTCTGTGCCTTCTTTGGTGCATATCATGTTGGTTTCTCTTTTTTTTCACGTTTTGTTCTACGATTTTTTGTATAAGTTTTGGAAAGCTCATATTTGTGCTCCTTTTTCGTTTTCCAACTACATTCTAGTTCAGTACCGCTATGTTGAATGAGTTATTGCTTATAATTTTGTGTGCTTCGTTCATTTATTTTCATTTTTACCAACTTGTAGAGTGCATGAACTCTTTCAGTTCTGCTTTTTGGTGTTACTCAGAATAAGTTACACACAAGGCACCTCGTAGCTTCACCCTTCACTGCTCCTCTATATGTGGGCCCGTTGTTGTGGTCTGAAAAAATGCATCTATTTGATGCTCAGTCTAATTTCATATACCTGCCTTCCACCTCAAGGGGCTCAGCATTGTTTTGGTGTCCAAAACCTTCAATTCTGTGCACTTTTGTTCATTGTTTCCGAATTCTGTGTTGTCATTTTGTTGATTTTTATGTAGTATTCAAACGTTGTAATATAAGTAACGTTTTTCAACCCTATTCTCAAATACATTACATGCTTTTCCTTCGTTTATTTTAGTTATTTCTGGCCCTTGAGTATTTGTCTGGAATCCCCCTTCCTTTCTTTTTATTTACATCTCACCATATCACCCCAAGAAATATTTTTGATTGAAACCTACATCAAAAACATTTTGTAGTACATATACCTTGCTCGTCTGAGACATTTTTCGTGGTGTTCTCGTATGTAACCTCAGTACTAGGTTGTATTAAGCGATCAGTAACCACAATATGTATGCTTAATCTTGGTAGTTCCTGTCTTGTAACGCTGGCTGAATTATATAAACCTCACTGCATGTGTTTAGTGGAGGAAATTCAGCAACAGGCATCCCGCGTCATTGTAGCTGGGATGAAAGTTTAGATTTCATTCATGACTTCATAATTAATTCTACAAGATTGATGCCGATAGAAACGTGTAAATTATGATTCTGTCACCATCCATATTGTAGGGATTACCTGAGTTTAAAAATGCTGGTAGACTCACGATGCTGTTGAAAGATGATCAAAGTTGAAATTTTTTTGTTCTAGTGCATGATTTTCTAGATTCTTGCGTGATATTTACATTAGTTGTGAAGGTTGGCTGAGCTTGATGTCTGTTAAGAGGCTGAGGGATTTTGGTAGTGTGCACCAGTGTGGCTTGGTCCTTGCTGAATGGATCGCGTTGTTAGTGGCGAGTTGTGTCAGGGTTGTGATGTTGAACTACTAGTTCCTCGATGTGTAGTGAAATAGCTTCTGCTTTTCTTTGAAAGTGTTGTCTCAAAATATGTGACATAACTTTTCTTATTTGTGCCTTAGGAATTTAAAGTGGTGTTTTTTTATTTTAGGCGTGGTCTTGCTAGAGATTGCGTTAGTTTAATATTATTCAAAATTCAAGCGCTATGGATGTACTTTTTCAGTATGTTTTGAAAGCTTAGCAACTCTGATGGAAATATTGGAAGGAGTCCTGAGCTTCTCTCCACAAAACATGCTTGTGATGTCTGGTCGACCTTAGCGTTCCATGTGGACCTGAAAAATTTAGTTCGTTGTTTTGGGGGACCCACAAGGTACTAAGACGAGAGAATGTATTTTTATTTGCTTTGGTATTAGGGAATGTGTGAGTGAAATTTCAGCTGTTGCCAGTTTTATCACACGATTTTATGTTTTTATCTCCAGAAACAAAACGATTCTAAACACCAAAATCGTTTTGATTCTTCTCCGGGTTGTGTCAATATGGACAAAACACTGAAAGAAGCAAAGATATTTTACTTTACATGAAAGAAGAAGCAAAGTCCGATGTTCTTCTTAATTTGTTGCATATAAAAGAATCCAGAGGCCAGTAGACTCGTCCATGAGTTTTCCGTTGTTGTTCATTTATTACCATCGAGAAATGGATGGTCTAACGTTTTAGGTTTGATTAATTAAATACCCCTGAATTAGAGCCAACTTGTAGACTTATTTTAAGTGTTGCCCTGATTTTGTTGGCGTGCCTTAGCTTTCAGTCTCCGTTTGTATTTCTCGGAGCATTTTCAGATGCTCCATTGTTTGAGTTGTTCGCTGGTATGACGTAAGCTTTATTTGAATATTTCAATTTCAGTATTCCTTGTTGTGTAACCTTTTATTGCCGTCTGATATTTCATCTAAATTCTTGTTGTACCATTTTTTTTAGCTTAGGACATGTGCTTGATGAAGATAATGGTTATTCTATTAGAAGGAGTTAATATTGGGCATTATTGTGATGGTTGCAGACGATGTTGGTAATTTCAAGGTTGATAACATGGCTTTCTGCCCCTTTTTAACTCAGTACCTCTGCAGAGCATAAGATCCATAATACTGCAATTTTGCTTCTTGTTGAAGTTTTTCAAAATATTATATCGACCTTTGAAGCATACAGAGAGTATAGCCCTGTCTTTTTCGGAATGTAAATCGCGTTTTATTTTATAGCTCCGAGCAAAGGATGTGAAGTTACAGTGTTAAATTTTGTATGGGTAATACCTGCTTTTCCATTTCTAGCGTTACCTCTGTGATTGGAATCTCCATCATGGACAAAGCTGAAGTTATGTGCCCTATCTGATCAAGATTTGCATTCTACGTAAAGTGACAGGCTCAAATTTTCCTCATAATTCAGCATCCATTTGCGTTTTGGGAATCACTCTCACTTTTGCTATCCGTCACATGACGGCCAAAATTTTCCTTGCGTTGTCTACTGTAGTTTTTGTCATCACTGGAATATTGATTTTATGTGTTTGGCTCCAGTAAATGTTTTGATCAAGCTCGGTTCATGGGAGCATCCACAGAAATTCATAGCCTTGCAGTGTCGCTAGCAGCCGGCCGTAGAATCGGTGACACCGGTGCTGGCAGTCGGTTGTTGGCTTGTGTATAATAGCCTCACTTTAATTATACAGCATTCTTATACCCCTCGTGATACTGCATTACACTTCGGTGCTACATCTTCTTGGGGTATGTGAAATTCATGACTTGTTCTCTCGAGAGGGGGTAATGGGTAATTTATACCCTCGTCTTCCTGCTATATTTGTTTAGATTTTCTTGAATTCTCAATCGTAACTATACTCGCCGTTGGAGTTCAGGGGGTTCAGGTTCAGCTGCCTGGTAGGAGCTGCTTCTCGTGGAGAGGCAAATATGTAATCGAGTGTAAATTTTGGTTGGGGTTCTGTCTTCTGATTTAGTGCTCTGTGTCTTTTTGTTTTTGCGTTGCTCATTGTTTCTCTTGAAATGACTTTGCGACTGAGGGAATAATGAGATTCTATGTGATGTGGACTTGCCTCTTTTGCTTTAGTTGCCCAGAAAATTGTGTATGCGATAAACGAAAACAAGCTTTTTTCTACTGTCAGAATCCACTCGTATTAAATGATTGTTACTCTATTTTTATTTAAATTTTTTGCTTCCATGCTGCAAGAACAGATTATCCGTTATAACCTTCTGATTCTCTATAGTCTTTCGATTCAGGTGGAATACTCGAGATTCTAATTGTTGCTTTTTAGTTTCAAATGCTTGCTTGCATTGTTACTTTATATTTTCGCGTTCATTTGTTTTAATTTTACTCAGCGTCGACACTATAGCTGTAGCGTTCACAGCTTCTCAGTTGCTTAGTTACCTTTGGTTCGTTTGCTGTGCCCAGCCAGTCTGTGTCCGAAGTTGGATCATGGCGTATTATTATGAGTGCAATTCCTAGTTTGCAGTTCAGTAAATGTACGCTCAAACTAGTTCAGTAAATGTACGGCTGTCTACTTAGGAACTCCAATATTTTAGCTACCAATTGAAGTATTTTTTAAAGAATTTGTTAAGTCATTTGCACGCCTACACCGGTTCAACGATTTATTATGGGGATGATATTTTTATTGTAAAGTGTGTTCTTTTGAGCCGAATAAAATCTGTTCATATTCTTTCTAGAGTCAAAGGGAACTATCTTAATGCATCATTTCATGACTATAACAGTGTCCTTTTGTTGCATTGTCTTCGAATGTGATTTTTCTGATGCATTTTAAAGTAATGCTTCATTATTGTCCATCATCTGAACTGTTACCATGGCTGAATTGGTTACTAATTTCCTAAAGCCGAGTTAATTATTTTGCTCATTTGCGCCTGTCTAGTCGAAAACGAGCTGCCGTGTGGTGAGAAGTGTGCCGCTGTACAGCACGAGACGAGTACCGTTAAGGTGTGCCCTCATGTTAGTGATTTTGCGCGATTTATATAAGCCTTGTTCGTGAAGTTTATTACATTTGCTCTGAAACTCCGCCTCTGCTCTGTCCTTTGGGTGATGCGGGGCAGGTGCGAAATCACAAAAGCCTCAGCGTGTGATAAAACCAGGAGTAAATAAATTCGATTAGGACTCGTTAGATTGCTAACAATAAATGTACACTCTTCTCCGACGGAGGAGGAAAAGTCAATATGACTCTCTTGCTTCCTCTCACATTGCCTCATTGTCTTATCGAATTGCTTATGTTTTTTTCCATGGTAGTGTTGAGCATTAACTACTACAACAGTCACAGAATTATAATGCCTTTGAGATGGTATTTATATACAATCTTCACTGAGTTTACTGTGGTGCGAAACCGAACTTGTTTGAAAGCAAACAATGAACAATGCAAGCGATGGTATTCATCCCTGAGCACGGTATTGAATACCACAAAAAGGGATTTCGGATGCTGCTCATCAGAATGTTAAACCTCTTGCACGCGTTAACCTTGTAGGTGTTTAGTAAAGTTGGTTCAACACGTTTCCTGCTAAGGGATCCACTGGTGGTTACTGAGCGGCTTTTGATATTACTGCTGAGTAACCTGCAGTCACTAACTCTATTTTAATAAATACTTAATGAAGGTACGATCCAGTTAATATTTGCTATTTCAAAATTGCTTACTACAATTGACTTTAAGTTTGAATTGAATATTAAGTTTCAGTTTAACCCATCGCAGGAAACGTGTTGAATCACTTTGTTCTATGTTTTTCACCATGCCCTGCGAGGCTACTCAAGTAATGAGCACAACCTCAATTTAGCTTGCTTATTGAAACCACTCAAGTTCTAACGTGATGCCGTATCAAAGGGCTGCTACACACAGCTCCTCAGCATACTGTTTTGTGTGGCTTGAGCTCGCTACACCAAGGATGTCGTACCTGATGTCAACCCTTGGTTGGAGCTTTGTGGGTACGATGCTATTGACGCATAACGCTGACTGTTCTTTATAGCAAAGACTAAAAGCGGTGGAACCACCCTGGTGATTCAGTCGCTTACCCAAAACGTGGGTGGGTAGTTGTAACCTCTACAATGGGGTTTTAGCTGCCACTACCCCTCAGGGGGATACAGATATTGTATCTATGGGAATTAGCGCTCCCAGGGGAAAAATGTGAGGGCCCGAGCTGAGAGTTAGGTAGGCCTTCTTTTTGTTGAAATAAAATGTTTTTTGTTATGTTAAGGACCACCTTTTTTCGGTTCACTACTGTCCTGTTTTTCAGCACCTCTGACTTTCTTCTTCAAATTTTATCTTGTTTCATGAACTTCTTTCTCAACTTTACTGTTTCTATGCCTCTTCTGCATAGATTCCTCATTCTCTTATCTCCATACTAAATGGTGCCTTCCTCCTTCCTCTCTTCGATACGCTCTTTTTTTGTAGCGGTTAGGGAGGCTTAAACTAACTTATAATCTAATCTTGAGCTGCCACTAGTGAAGCTCAACACTTGTTAACCCCTTCTACACATGCTATTCTTTTGAAAATCCTTCCACTAAGAAAACGCTGCTGCGTCGACTTCGGGGATAAAACTTCGTGAACAATCATAAAGTTTTTAATAGGCACCTATAAGATTTGAAACTCGTTGCCTACGTTACGATGTCAGGATGTGTCTGCATGCTGAGCCGCACTGTCTGGATTGCTCATGAAGTAGTGACCAGGATCATAATGGTACTGATAATTCGAGGGTACGAGGTTGTAGCTTTTACTATGGAAATTCAGTAGGAAGAACCTGGGAGTGTGACGCAAGTTCTCTTCTGGGCTCATTCTGGAATTCTCATTAAGATTCCGAAATTTTCATCATTAAAATTCTGATTTTTGCGTTGCTTAAATTTTGAAATATTCTTTACCGAAATTTTTCTCTATTAAATTAGTAAAATTTTGCTGCAAATTTTGAAGGACCTGGAAATGCGAATCAAAAGATTAGTTGCGCAGTGCTATCTATGAAACTAACCACTCTCTTATGGTTCAAGAAAATATGCATTTAGACCTAGTGAACAATTTTCTTGTTACCTGATATTTATTTGTGCAAATGTTTAAAATTTTGCGGTGAAACTTTATTGGTTTGTGTAGTGAAACTCGTGCGATTATTATGTTTCCTCTTGCGCTCGAAACGGCTACGTGTGGTGGTCCCGTGGTTCGTTTAGTGTTCTAATTCTTTCAAAGTTTTGATTCTTCGTAGGGTATAACTTCAAGTAATGCCAGTTCTGCATACTTTATTCAGCAGCCCAAGTTATGGAGCTCGACCAAGGTGAGATCTCGCGTGATTTGATAATTATTACCATTATTGTTTGCACTAACGTCCTTGTTTCTTTACTTTAACGAGTAATTCATTAAAGCACTTATTAATAAAATATGCAACAGCTGTGTGACTAAATTTATAATAATCTGTAGGACTAAAGCTTATAATATCACAACATAATGTGATGCAGTTTTACCATTTTTTCAGTTTTGTTTCATTGTATGCGCTATGTCTCGTCTGCTTTAATATTTGCCGACAAATATCCAAAATTAGTATTTCTCGTTATGAAACTGTAATTCCGATTTCTCTAGCAATTCACGTTTCGCCTGTCCACTAATTTGTCATTCCCCATTGTAACGTGAGAGATAATTCGCAGTATTTACTGCTAAAGTTTTGTATCGTCTTTTACTGAAACTTTTTCTCGTGTTAAGAGCTTACCTGCAAAGCATAATATGGCATTACCCATCGCTTGATCTATGGTGCTTATGAATTTGTCTGAGAATTTTGCTTGTATTTATTTTTAGGCTAATGTGAAGTTGCCACTGTGAAGTATTTATCATTCGTGTTGTTTGCGAGCAAGTTAACGCTAGGAACTTTTATGCTGGGCTGAGCTTCACGGTGCACAATCGAATATCTGACTGAGCGTTGGTTGTGCATCTATTAGGGTCTGAAGCTTTGTTTGTTTACTAACACTACATCCATATCGAATTAAGAAAATAAAACTTGACCATGTAATGGAACTCGCTGCAATTATGTAGCAGTTTGCATTCAACTTATTTACGTTTTGTGGGTTTCGCCAACGCACTTGGGCATATATATTTCACCAATGCAGTACCCTTTCTTGCTTAAGTAAATGTCCATGTGTTTTATTTTATTTGGGAATTAGCGCTCCCAGGGGAACCATGTGAGGGCCCGAGCTAAAGGTTAGGTAGGCTTTCTTTTTTTTGTTGTAATAAAATAGGTTTTTGTTTTGTTACGGCCATCTTTTTTCGGTTCACTGCTCTCCTGTTTTCACCACCTACTACTTTCTTCTTCAACTTTCTCTTGCTTCATGAACTTCTTTCCTAGCTTACTGTTTCTGTGCACCTTGTGCATAGATTCCGCGTTCCCTCAACTCCATACTAAATGGTGCTTTCTTCTTTCCTCTCATGGAACATCTTTGTCGTGGTTAAGGGAGGCTGAAACTCGCTTATATAATAATAATAATTTATTTTATTTTGTGCCGGGCATTTATGCCTCAGATTTAGAGTTGTGTTCTTGTCAAATCTGAAATTGGCACATCGCGTATTCCAAAAAATTGGTACCGCTTTTCCAGTACTTTTTTTATTTACTGTAGGGCTGGGGAGCCAAGTGTGGGAAAATAGTGGCAAATGATAAAATACAATTGTATTTGTTGTTTTCTTTTGGTAGTAATTAGCTCCTTCTTCATCGTGTACAATTTGTTTCTGCTTGTCTAGTAGTTTTTGATGTTTCTCCTGCTTTGCATTTTTTTATTCGCATGACTGCATTTTTTTACGTTCTGTTGATCGCTCGTGATCGCTACTCGGTCGGGAGTTCGGCCAACTGAACCATAAGGCCGTATTTGTTTTCCGTAGTTATTGCACCCAACTTTATGTAAAATGAATGTCGATTTCATCGTTGTTCAGACCTACTGAAGCGCTAGCAAATTCATGGTACTACTACTCATCGTTGTTCATTTTCATGTCATATCGGAAAAGTAATAATTCGTTTAATTCTCATAAAAGGGTCCATTTTTAAATAAAAAAATTGCCTTAGCTTCACTGTTGCTGTCAAAGAACTTAAATACATGTCGTTATGCATTTTAAGTAAATGGACTGGCAGCAAAAATTTTTGCACTGCGTTGCAGATATTTTGCTGTTTTTTTCGGTGTTGGGTTAACCTCAGCGTTTTTACGTCTAACCTTGCAACTTGACATATTTTGTCCCTATACGTACTAATTTTCTTCTGAAGGTTGGTGCTAATACTTTTTTCTGGGCGTCTTACTCATTGAACTCCTTGTTTGCCAGTAGGTGCATAGAGGGTTATTTTAAGAAGTTTTGATTAAGAGTTCTGCATTATGAAATAAGAATAGTTTGTGTGTGTGTAATAGTGCTTATTTTTGCAGCGCAGGAAATGAAGCTTCACCGAAATGCTTGACGTTGATTTTTTGTGATGTATGGACTGACTCTCAAATGACGCTAAGATAATTCCGCATGTGTTTGTTCTGATCTACCCGTAACTTACACCTGAGAATTATCGGCTTCAAAATATTTGACTGCATTTTTTTCTCTCCTCTATGGATTGAATTTCTTAAGGTCGTAATTTGCGGGGGAAAATGAAATGGCCCCATTTAGCTGTCGCATGCAAGGAGGTCTCCGTGTCTCAGGAGAAATGAAGTCAACTCGGATATCCCTCAGCAACTACACATGAATGGGTGACGGGTCGACCAGCGGTGTTCAGCACGTTGGTCGCGGTGTGAGCCACCGGTGTACACGAAGGGAATTTTCATAGTGCTGCTGGTCGACCAATAGTCACGAACTCAACTTTCAAAATTACTTAATCAAAGTTAAATGAAGGGATGGTCCACTAAATGATTGCTATTTTTAAGATTGCTTACCACACATGATTTTAAATTTGGTTTAATATTGAACTTCAGTTCAACTTATCGCGGCCAACGTGTTAAATTTCGTTTTTTCATTACTTGGGAGGCGTTTGGAAATCCATTGGTAATATTTCATGCACACACTTAATTGGGTAATGATTCCTTAGCTACCTGCTTTGCATTCAAAGATTTATTTGGGCGATAAAAACAACTCTGAATTTTCTTGCTCAGGGGAATTTGACTTGCATTCTTAGCATTAGCACGATTTAATTTTATGAGTACATTAGTTAGGTTTATTTATCCTATGTTGTGGAAACTCAGGGCAATTATCCTATGTTGTGGAAACTCAGGGCACATACTGTTCAAGACTGCTATCTTTTGTGCTCACTTTGTTGCTTAGTTTTCATGCTTTTTCTCTTATCTCTTCTTTTATTTTTCTTCCTAACTTGCTGTTACGATGCTTTGGGTATCGTATGCGGGAACATACCATGTGTATATAATCTTCGTTTTCTACAGTCCATGCTAGATGTTCTTTGATTCTCGCTCTCTTGAGATCACCTTTGTTGAGGTCAGAGAGTCAAATTACCTAATAATTTTCCTAGGTTATAAAACAGCCTATTAGGCTTTCAAGTATAGGTATGGAATTGATAATTTACAAAAAGTGTGGATTCAGATACCACTAAGTCTAAATGTTCCGCCATTAAGATGTACCCTTGTGTGAAGTATATTGACTACCATCGCATTTGGGAGAAGTTCTTGGCTTAAGATCAACGATAGCTACTTATGGGGGATTATCTTGCGCATTTTAGCTCGCTTCATGAGGAATGTAGATTTACTAATAATTTCTGTTCTCCACCGTGTGCGTCGCCCGATTAGTTTGTTGCAGTGCTTTTTGTACTCATAGGCTTGATCGCTAAATTAACCTGTGCTGAAGGCTGGGGTGAGATCAGTTTGAATGTAGAAATGTCAAAAAATATCCTTTTCGGTACTTTTTACCTTTACCTTTTACCTTTTCGGTACTTCTGTCTTCTCCTCTCGTGGAAGTAATCGTTGGTTTCATCTGTTGGAATAGCGGTTTCTCCCCTTTCGTATATTTATTTTTCTTAATTTCGTTTTTCCTCACAATTCGGATGTATAGATTACGTAGGCTTTCACCAGCACCCGGCGCACGTTGTGCTAACGGGGCTGTGCAGCTAGTCAAAATTTTAGTCCCATTTCGGTAAAGAATAATATATAAATAGTTTCACCATTAATATGACCCATACCTTAGTCCAGAATATAACAAAGGCTCACATTTGGCCACCTACGCAAACTAAATCAGTTTCAGATTAGCGACGAACGTAGCGCCTCATACTTACCGTTTGAAAGAGAAAAACTGACTCACCTTAAATTATTCTTGCACTTTTCAGGGAAATGAAGAAGACGATTGAAGAGCGTGCCAAGTTCTTGTGGTCAGAGTCGACCAAATGACTACTGGCTTGCCGTAATCTTCAATGGACTCAGATCGCCGACTTCTTCATGCGTTTATTGTTCGACTCTAGTAATGAAGCCCAGAAACCTGACAAACCGAAAAGTTCCCTCCCATCAACTCAATATCCGAAAACACGAATTAGTTCAGAGTTATTTTCAGAGGAACAAAAATCGAGAGCCTTGGTAACACAAAGTGATGCTATGTTTAAAAACCACAATAATCAGTGCAAATTGAAGGTAGGTAGCAGCAGCGAAAAACGGGGCGAGAATGGCTTCAAAGTTGCCCCTCTGAAGAGGCCTGGGACTTCCAAGAGAATTAAGTCCCTCGACTCTGTCGCTGAGCTGCCTTCGCGCCAGTCGACTTGCTCCTACCCAAATTTAGAAGAGATGACGGCCTCCTTAGACAACATAGATGATGGATTCTCTGCGCACTATTTGTCTCCCTACCCCGACCTATCTGACACGAGGCCTCTGTTGTGCGACTCTACAGACGATACATTTCTTGATGATCTTCACAAAGGGAAAGCGACTGGACTGCGTAGGAGAGTTAACGCCAAAATTCGATCTTTTGTCCCTCTCAAGAAAAAATTGACTGAGTTTTGAGATGTGAGTGTAATTATCAGGATCGGTATCAACTAAATTAGGCAGCGATATGATATTTGTTGAATGTACGGCACTTAATTTTGATAATCCTTCAAAAATGATAGCGGCATTCAGGTACATAACTTTGGAATTGATGAAGAGAATTTTTTTGTTTTCATGCGTACTGAAATTGTACCGTAAATCACGTTCGGTCACTTTTCCCCAACTCTTGGGTTCGTTGCCTTTGAGACGTATAAAAGACGGAATTCACGATATTAAGAAATGATAATATATTAAATAATATATTTAAGCTCATGATTTTGTATCTATCTTACATTTTTAATTGTATTTTTCTTTTTTCTATTAATGAAGTTCCGTATAAAATAACATTTCAATTTACACAACATTTCAAAATTCCGTATAAAATAACATTTCAATTTACACAACATTTCAAAATTCCGTATAAAATAACATTTCAATTTACACAACATTTCAAAATTCCGTATAAAATAACATTTCAATTTACACAACATTTCAAAATTCCGTATAAAATAACATTTAAATGTGTCCCTCATATGTCAATAAATTCGAGGCGACGTCTGTTTAACAACTTCAATCTTGCACAAAGGGAAGGATCATGTAAACGTTTGAACAAATTTCTCCATATCGTTTCATGAATATCAAATAGGTTATTTCCTCAAATTTTTTAATTCATTGAGAAGGTGTAGCATTTAACTTGGAGCATGAATTAGAAATCAGCTAAGCACGCTGTCAGCTATGGCTTTCAGGAGATTTTGATTTTTGCTGGACGATATGTCACATTGTAAATCCAACACTTCTGTCCTCTCATGCTAAGGTAATTTTAGTGTCCTAGTCACCTTCTCCACACTCTTGTGTTCATTGCATTTGTTAGGAGATATGAAAGACGGAGGTTGCAATTTGGCTTGCAAAGAGCACTGAAGATATTAAGTTCCCTATTCTGAACGTGGTTGGGACGTATTTTAGAATCGCTCTGAACTGGTGGGCATCACATTTTGTGTTCGCCTACTGTTATTTTCGTACGTTTCTGAGTTATTAGGCATATTTTTAACTGTTACTGAAAACAAGCATGCGACCTTACTCGTTAGAATTGTTTGTGGAAATTTTCGTGTAACACCGTAGTTAGAATTACATAACAGGGATGAGATCATTTGCCCTCTTTTCAGTTTCAGTAACATTAGTATAAGTTGACTTTGGATATCATTCTTATACATTTTTTATATTTGAAGAATTTGACCATGCCAATTTTAGTAGATGCGAATGTAGCGCGTGGTTATTCGTTTTTCTCCATGAAACCGCATTGATGATGGTCCAGCTGTTCCATAACAAGCCTAGATTCTCCCGCCTTTGAATCAACGACGCTAAGTTCATTGTTTGGCTCAATCAAAATCTCTTAATAAGACTGCTGTCAAACGCCGTAACCATATACCGCAGTAAACTAAAATTATGCTTGTGTTTATTGTGGTTGATACCATAAGAAACTTATGTTGTTTATTGGTACGAAGTGGGACCACTCATAAATGTTCGCACTGGAAGAAACTTGAGCTCCTGATGCAGATGTCAATGATCGAAGTCACTACTTGGGTTTCATAATTTCGTGTATGGATGTATCTTTTTGTATTGGGAAAATTGACATTTTTACACTGTTTGTGTTTGGTGTTGCGTGTTTATTCTAGAGCCAATATTTTCTAAATTCTGTGGCTTGTTTTTTTTATCAATTATGGGTTTGGGCTGTAGCTTATTTTACCGAGTTAGTGACCCCCAGAGTAGAAGTAGCATTTTTAATGCTGTGTATGATGAGTGATTTACTCCGTGAAGAATATTGAGACGATATGGAAAGTATTCTCTAAAGATAGATGCCCACCGCGCGCTTCTGTCTCGTAAACATTGTGATCCCTAATTCATGACTTTTGTATTATCTATTTAGTATAAGGAATTTATTTATACTACGTGATATTTTATTGCGTTTTTACTTTCGCTTGGTGTTTAGCGATATCTAAGCATTTTTATAACGGTTTATTTTAGCTTTAAAAATAGGTTAAACTGAAAAAGTTAATTATTCAATTTAATTCCAATTATTTCTAGTTGATGCCTAAATTATATTGCGTTGGTTTCTCATGATTGCACAAATTACAGACTTCTCATCCATGTATCTCTCACGTTATAGGAAAGGAAGGTTTCATACAATATCTCATTGAAGCTAAAAGATCCTTGCAATTTTACTATATTTTGTGCGTTACTTGGGCATTACACTTACAAATTACCATTACCGTAAGTGGTATAGCTATCTGTTACCTCTATAAGTTAATGTTGGTATACCTATGTCAATAAATAGATCATCTATCGAGGTGTATTACTTCCTGTTGCTGCTCCTCGTTGAGTCCCTGTTGCTGCACAATATACCCTGTACCTCGCCCTTCTTCCAATGATGCTTGCAATATTCCGATTCGTTCCTCGTGTGTTAAGCGTTAAATCGTCTGCATTTGTTCTCATTTCAGAATTTATTACTTCTAGGCGGGACTTGGTATTCCCAAGGGGAAATTGTATGAGGGACCGAGCTGAGAGTTATGTAGGCCTTCTTTTTGTTGAAATATAATGTTTTTGTTATGTTAAGGATCACCTTTTTTCAGTTCACTGTTGTCCTGTTTTTCGGCAACTACTACTTTCTTCTTCAACTTTTATCTTGTTTCATGAACTTCTTTCTCAACTTAGTTTCTATGGTTCTTCTGCATAGATTCCGCATTCCCTCATCTCTAAACCAAATGGTTCGTTTCTCTTTCTTCTCTGATACGCTGGTTTTTACAGCGGTTAGGGATGATTAAACTAACATACAATCTAATCTATTTTCTTAATTTCGAGTCCATTCTGAGCCACAGGTTTAGGTTGGTAAGGGTTGTCCAGCCTATGGTACTATGGTATGGGGCCCGGAGCTCCCAGAGGAGGCACTGTTGAGTTATGTCTCAGTATCGGATGGGCTTCCAGGACTTGTTTCGTACCCAATTCGCTTCTTCCAGTTTTTATACCTTCTTTGCTATATCGGTTTTTTCTTTTCATTCTCTTCACCTTCCTGTTGGAATACGCAGGGTACCCCCATGAATAAATTCATGTTATCTTTAGTTTCAACTAAATGTTCCTTATTTATTCTGTAAAAATTCTTTTGCGGTGGGAACAGAACATCAGTGGACCATACTTTGCTAGTTACTTCTGGGTAGGGAGTTTTGCCGGTGGAGCTCAAGTTCGGCAAGTTGTGCATACCCAGTTTCGACTTAACTGATGGATGCTAGTTTCCCGTCACAGCACATGGGGATAGAGAGTTTTTAAACTTTTAGAACACACTCAACTTTATTTTTAAAATCTTGGATTTTAAAGGAGCTATGTTTGCTGATGATCAATATCGAGTAGCAGAAGATAATGTTGTTGCTCAGAGTTAAAAAATTAATAAATCTGTGGGAGAATTGTTATTGACAATCATTAGTACATACTAAATTCATTACTTACTAAAATCAGGCGCATGCAGTGTCATGAAGGCATTCATCCATAAAAACAAGCTAAAAATGTAACATTGCGTTACTACTCGCCCGGTGTTTGTCAATCTCAATTCGACGAAAAATTTCGGGCTCAAATCAAAAACTTCAAGTCCGTTTGGAGTGAAAGGTTGACGATCATCTTCATAAAATTCTAAATACAAATGTCAAGCACGGTAAAATTATATCTGAACCGCTGTTAATTCGTTAGTCAAAGCCTATTTAAAGTTAGTGTTAGTACAAATCTCTCGAGCTTTTCGGGTAAATTGTATATGTACTACACTCAGGTCATCGTGATGACGGTCCTGATCGCCTTGCCTTGCTCCATCAGCGCAAATCCTTCGTTGATCTCAGAAAGAGGTTTCGTGAAGGTGATGAATTCGTCAATCATGAGCTTCTTCTCTTGGTAGTCGCTGATGAGACGCGGCATGCTCGACTTTGGCTTCCACCCTGCTCATTTGAATTATAATGAAAGCGTGAGACTGTGTAAATAAAATCACAAGAAAGGTATGTTGAATCACAGCATGAGATAAAAAAACGCATCATAGATTGGGGAGTCATTTTTTAGGACGTTCGCTTTGCTTGCACATGTGCACCATTTATTCCTTTGCATTCAATGACTAAATTTTTTCGGAAGGCACGATCTATTTAATATTCGTTATTTTCAAAATTAATCAGAACAGTTAACTCTAATTTGAGTTGAATATCGAGCTTCAGTTTAACCCCCCGCAGTTAACGTGTTAAGTGGTCACCGTGGCCGAGTGGTAAGAGCGCGCGTCATTCACGAGAAGGCGTTGCAGTTCGAATCCCGGCAATGCCGCCCGGTGATTCTCCCCTTAGGGAAAAGGGAGAACTCCGCCACGATTCCTTACTCCACCCAGATGTCGGAAATGGGTACCGGCTTGATCCGGGGTAACCGTCATTACGTCCAGGTGTTCGTTTATTGAATTTGAAAAACCGATGTACGAGATGATATGCATGAGGCTTGATTGCATTAGAACATTTTTTTTGAAGAAACATAAAAATGCAGGTTGTTCCTTCATTGAATCGGAGGCTCACCAAAATAGACCGAAGTGCTAATTTCGACCGGTGTGCTCATTTGCTTTAGAATCTCGTGTGATATTTGAACAATGGCTTGTAAGAACTTTATCTTAGTCTCAAAATGAATTCCATCACATTCTACGTCCCCGCATGTATAACGACAATTTTTTGCTTACCCGGGAAGGGATGAGCAATGCTCCGTTTACTTGTCTCCGTATACGGTCCCTTCTGAAAATATCCATTTTCAACCAACTTTAATTTCTAAGCTACTATTGCAACTAAAATTTTCAATTAAGCCACTTTTTTAACTGCACAGATAGCTCACTATTTTTCATGAAATGGAGGTAGGAGCAAAGCTCTCTTTACTCAGAGTGTGCGGTCCTTCCTTCTCAAATCACTTATTTTGAATTAGCAGTAATATTTTACCTTTTGCATCTAAAAATTTCAATCAAGTCTCAATTGAACGCTGAAAACTTTTTCCAACTGCACAGATATCAAACAAGTTTCTCTTTTAAATAAGGTAAGAGTAAAGCCCTCTATCCCCCCTTCCACTATGTGGTTCCATCTTCTAAAAAACACTCATTTTGAACCAATTCTAATTTCTAACCTATTCCATCTAAAAATTTATATCTAGTCGCAATTTAAAGCTAAAAGCAAATTTTCACTGCACAGATAACTCAGAAATTTCTTTTTTTTATCACGAAAGGGTAGGACGGAAATCCCTCTACGCTCCCCCTCCAGTATGGGGTCCATTCTTCTGAAAATATAATTTTGAACCAATTCATTTTGCATGACAAATGATCAATTTAGTCTCAATTTGAAACTGAAAGCTTTTTATCACAGCAAAAATAGCTCACGAATTAATTTTTTTGCCAAATGGAGGTAGGAGTTTCGGCGCCTTTTTGTATCGCCGTTCTCCTGAACTTAATCTCATAACGTTGTTCAAAAGCGTCCGCCAACGCACGTCGCGACTGTCTTAAAACAAATTTATGCAAAATTAACATCCTTAAACTAGTTTAAAAGTCCATACCTATAACAGAGGTGATCTTAAGAAAGCGAAGAGAAGGAATCATTTAGTATGGACTAACGAGAAGGCGGAATCTATGAATATGGCGTGTTCCTGCACTGGTCCCTCTGCCCGAGCCTGCCTACCGTCGTATAACCTAAATATTATAGCCTCGAGCGTCGCCGGGACACATGAGAAGAGAGGATGTTTTATTTCAATCAATCCTGATACATATCATCTTGAACATTGGATAAGACCCTCGCATAAGAACAGGATGATTTGAGAGGTGTGAATGAGCAGTCATATTAAAAGAAATGTTTCTTTGTCAAACGGTGATTTCCAGGCAAAAATGTCGATCATCTTTGGATATGATCCCAGAACTTTAACCCTTTAACGCCCCAGAGGACACCAGTGTCCTCTTTCAAAATTCCCCTTCAATATATTTTATTTCTTATTCAATTAGTTCCCTAATGTGTTCTTTGAAGTTCTCTGCCGGGTGGCAGTTCCTATCCCATCCTGATATCGGTGACTGCCAGATGCCAGCGCCAGTTTAGTGACGGTGGTTGTGTTAACGGTAATATGAGTACAAAAATTCGGACGTTAAAGGGTTAAACAAAACCGCATTGAGTGAAAATTTTATAATTTAATTTATTTTAGATGGTAGTACGTATTGTACCAAGTTTCACTGGTAATGTTCAAATGACTTTGCGCAATAATTCTTATTGCTATTAATATTAAAGAAGATTAAACGAAAGGGTAAGAAAATATAGCCTTACCGCCGTAGAGAGATCCCTTCCAAGATCGACCGGTCAGGAGGTTGATGGGTAAGGTGCTTATCTCTTTGTTAGCAGGCGTCACACCGATCACCACAGCCACACCGTTGCTCTGGAACAAAATAGCATTGATTTCAAACATCTTCGGTATGTACCACTCTTTGTTTATTTGTATGACGGTTCTCTCTTTAGATGCCATGGGCAACAAAAGAAGTAAGAATCACCCCGAAATTGGCATATGCTATACGAGTGCACACACGTGCACTCGTATTCAGCAACAGCCTGTACACGGCTGACTTCTCTTAAAATGTACCGTTTTAAGAGTAAGAAAAAGTACAGAAAATACATAGTTACAAATTTGTTGATAAAACGCTTGCAAATGAACTAAAATTAGCTTCATCATAGTTAAATTTTGTTCATTAATGACCATCATACAGCAGATTTTAAAGGCATTGCACACGAAAAATACAGTTCGCGGGGAGGGGAGGTATAAGAAATTTTGCGACTGTCTTATCTTTTAAGAGCATCGGTTTTCTTTCACCCATAATGGAAAATGAGCATGTATTCGAGTATTTTCATTTGTGCTAACAACAGTAATATGACAATTAACGTCATAATGCATTTAATTAACATAACCTACGCAAAACCATGATATTGAGCATTTAAATCATTTGCCAAAGAATTAAAATATGTACAAATTTCCACGGAGTAGGCGTATTCGGCATATCACAAGCAACAACTACGAGTGAGTGCAAACCAAGCCATGATGTCAAGGTGCCGGCTATACACACGAGAAAACGTAAATTTACCATAGGTAACTACTGGGGTCAATTTTTTAGGAAAAGTGAAGTTGAAACCGAATTTGACAAATGAGAGTACTTTTTGGTCAAACTGTATGTTCAGAAAGTTGGAATAAATGTTCAAATGATGGCTTCCAGCCTTGGTACACTTCTAAGAACGAGTCGCATCCGACTCAGTACTTAGCATCAAGATGTCCAATGATATTTTTCTGCGCTCAAAAAATGTATATGGTACCCTTAGCTCCTGTTTAAAACACGAACGTTCACAATTAAACGGTTTAATTTCTGGACAAATTTAATGGACTGCTTCTACAACAGGTGGTACAATCGTTAATCGAGCAGTGAAAAACTGACGGACTTAGTGTGAGCCATGAAAAGTGGAAAAAGGTTATTAAATGAGACTGGAAGTTTCCGAAAGTTGCTGCAGCTCGAAGGCAGCTGAAACGAGAATATGGATCTTTAAACAGCTATGTGCTCTCCGTGGCACAGCGGTTAAGGGATCGAACTTGTATGCTGGAAGTCGCGGGTTCGTTCCCAGCGCTGGCGCGGAGATTTTCCCCGTTGGGTATAAGGGAAAGCTCAAGCACAATACCCCACTCGACCCAGGTGTCGGAAATGGGTACCGGCTTTACGGGGGAACCGTCATGGTGTCCTATATATAGGGTTAGTTATAAGACATTTGAAAAACCAATGCTAAGATCATATGTATCAGGCTTGATTGGAAATAAAGCATCCCAAAGATGCCGATGTTAACCCTAACCTTTAACCCTTTAACCTATGCGATGAAGAGCTATTGGACATTTTGGTGGGATGTACAGAATCAGTTGCGACTTGTATCCAGAAGTGCATCGCTGATGTAGGCCCCCAGTGTGTACATTTAATCTGAACGAAAAGTATATGTACATAAAATATTGAATTTTAAACTAACTCCTCCTTGAAACCGATCCTTGCAGATTGGAAAATGAATTTTTAATGATAGTTCAGAATGTTTGTATTTTTTCACCACTCTGCATATGGTACTTGCGAAATCACGAGACTCGCCCAGTCCCAACTGACAGCCGTCCCTCTGCACTGCATAAACTGGATCCCACCACACCAACTCACAGGGTAAGTAGACTCCAGCGCTGCCCGCATGATGTCCACGCTGCCGATGCACTCAAAAGTGAAGTCGCAACCCCCGGCTGTCATCTCTTGGAGCACTTCCTGGATCGGCTTGGTTAACTTGCTGGGGTTGATGAACTCCGTCACTCCAAAAGCTTTTGCTGGTCAACGGAAAACGATAAACAACTCAGAGTTAAGAAAGTGGACCCCGTTTTTAAAACCAGGGGTACTTCGATTGTCATTTATATACTATGGAAGTGATCACAGAAATAAGTTCTTCTAAGCAAATGAAGAATATATGGCGAAATGCAGTAAAATCGCCCTTGCATTATGGTAAAAAATCTGAAAAAACAAGTTTTAGT
This sequence comes from Morinoia aosen, assembly GCA_030386875.1. Taxonomy (NCBI): domain Eukaryota; kingdom Metazoa; phylum Arthropoda; class Malacostraca; order Amphipoda; family Talitridae; genus Morinoia; species Morinoia aosen. Next base: position 26,048,653 of record CM059558.1, read on the forward strand.
ATGTGGAATCGCAATATAGGGATTTTGTAAACAAAAAATTGCTACTAAATTTTAAACTTAAACATATAAAATCTGAGGACAATACCTCGGTAAATTCTAACAGTTTATGCTGGTCTAAGCGAAATAGATTGACTCTTCATGACTCTATGCGAAATGGGAAGTTATATTTCCCATAAATACCAACCTAACACCACGAACATCCACCATGATTATTCCTAATATACACGGTGTGGGAAAATTCAGTGCAAGTATGCAAATATTTAACCACAAGTAAAGTCACCAAAACCGTACACTATGGTGTAATTTTTTATGACAAAATTGTTTCTTAGAAGGTTACAGCGTTTTAAATTTTCATTCCGAAAAATCATATTCGCTGTAAAAACTTAATTTTTCAACCGACTCAGATGAAAATTAGTAACAAATTAAATCTTTAAATGTTCTATGCGCACACGCTGTCAATATTTAAATAAAGTGTAAAATAACCAGGAAAATGACGTTCAAATTCAAATTAGGCTACATAAATTAATAGTGACAATTGTAAAAAACGAGAAGCCTACGATGAAAGCTTATTTCAAGACCTTTCAGATGATATAAGGCATGAAAAAAATGACCAAATTAAATGCATTTGCCAGGAAGAAAATTGGTATAAGTTCACCAGTATTGACGCGTACCCACATGTTGCCCTGTCATTGCATCAGATAGGCTGGACGAACGTGAGTGCTGTAGTAAGTGGGTTTTACTACGTTTGTGAAGAATGTTTGGATACAACACAAGTTGTAATATTTAAAGTTATTGAACTTTGTGAAATTTATATATATTATGAATGTAGATCAGAATCAAATGATTAGAAAACCACAGCTCACATCTTGTCTACGTCACTTTATCACTTCACTTATTTCGTCACTCCATTGAGTTATCACGGCTTAAAAACCCGTAGGTTCATTGCATTTGTAACCGTGTCTCTAATATTTAACGAAATTAATGTAAGTAAATGAAGATATGGCAAAAAGCATCTGGAAAGAAATTGTACGAGTAATTTCGCACACTAAACTTTAAACTTTTTTAAGTTTACAGACCGCAACAAATTATTAGCTTCGAAGAAAGTTTTTTCCGCTAGACGATTGATTGCTTATCATTTCGTTTCTGGACTTCATTGCGTTAAGAGTAACTCTGCCAACTGCATGTTACAGAGAAGCACAAGGAAACTCGAGGCAAGGAACAATTCTATCCAGAAACAAGTTCCCGAACAGAATTGTGCCAAATCTCAGGACCTTCATAGCTATTCACAGGAGGCTTCGAGAAACTGGTTCTTTTAAGGTTACGCGACCTAACGCAGGAAGAGGACGATTAAATCTTGAACGGGAGCAAGAGGTTCTAGAGTACATTCAAGATCATCCTAATGCAAGTTGTCGTTGTGTTGCTCATGCACTGGGGATCATGCTGAAGTGTAACGTTTGGCGCTAGAGCTATCTTCATTCCTACAGATATTAATGAGTTCAAGGATTGCTAACAGCTAATTACTAACCTCGAGTTGTCTTTTCAAGAAAATTCCTTAATAAGCTACGCTACAATAGGAATTTTTTTTCATCCCTTCTTTTCACAGATGAAGCAAATTTTTCAAGAAAGGGTGTTTTTAACCATCAAAACCGGCACCAGTGAGCTGAACAAAATCCCCACAACATTATTGAACAGAAAAATCAACATCGGTACAGTGTCAACGTTTGGGCTGGTATTGTAGGGAATCACTTGACCGGACCATACATTTTCCCGGCAACTCTCCCAGGGGATACTCATAATGTTTTCCTGCAAAGGACTCTCCCCGTATTACTTGAAAATGTTCCTCGTCATGTTAGCTGCAGAATGTGGTTTCAACAAGATGGTGCCCCATATTTTAAGAGCAGCAAGCGACACGCTGAGCATTAAGTTTCCAGACAGATGAATAGGGCGTGTAGGACCAGTTCTTGGCCTCCTGATCTGAACCCATTAGACTCTTTTCTGTGGGGACATATGAAAAGCCTCGTGTATGAGACGCCCGTGGAATCAGAAAGATCTGATTGCCAGGATTGCGGTGGCTGCTGGAGACATTGCAGAAAAGAGAAGTGTGTTCGAACGAGTATGGCAGTCTTTGGAAAATAGGTGCAGGTTGTGCGCGGACGAAACTGCCATGGGAAACATTTTGAACATCTGTTATAACTTAAATCCTTATCCTGAATGATGATATATCATGTGCTATAGTAACATAGCGTACTGCGAGCTTCTGTAGATGAATAATTTTGAGTTGTAAAATTACACTTAAATTTTATTGTTTCATATCTACTTGTGATTGTGTTCGTGGGAACCTGTGTTTCATTTACGTCAAGTTAAAATAATGAGATCCAACATGTTCACAGTGCCACAGTCTGTACCATAAAACAGGTTAAAGCTGTCAAATTCGTATCTTTATCCCAACATTTTCCTCAAACGGAGTAAAACCCATTTACCGCAGCCCTCACGTTCGTCTAGCCTATCTGGTGCAGTGACAGGGCAACATGTGGGTGCGCGTCAATACTGGTGAACTTGTATCAATTTTCTTCCTGGCAACTGCACTTAATCTGATTATTTTTGTCATGCATTACATGAGCTGAAAGGTCTTGAAATAGGCTTTCATCGTAGGTTTTTCGTTTTTTACGGTTGTGACTTAATTTGTGAAGTCTATTTTGAATTTGAACATCATTTTTTTAGTTAATATATAATTTTTCAAATTTTGATAACATGTGCCCGTAGAGAATTAAGAAGTTTACTTTGATACCAATTTTCATCGAAATTAATTGAAAAATGATTTTTTTTGCAGCGAAAATTGCTTTTGTAAATGAAAATTAAAACGCTGTAATTTATTTAAAAAGCTGAATTTGCCAAAAAAATACACCACAGAAAATGACTATGATGACTCAACTTGTGATTAAAATATTTGCACTGAATTTTCCACCGCCCTGTAGTTAAAGATTAAGAATTGTGAAAGAAGAGGTTATTTCAAAATTAAAGCATGAGACTCGTGTCTAGATAGTCTAATAAAGCTAGATAATGTTTTGTTAATAAATTCAACCATAGACGTGGATCACCTAATGAACAACTTTTTCATTAAATCAACGACTTCAAGTTCTTGGTACTATTTTGTTACTTCCAAGTAAATTTCCGGTGGAAAATTAACGGAATGAATAACGCAACTTACACATCTCAAACTTTTCTTCATTGATGTCAATGCCAATGATGCGTCCAGCTTTCTGCGCCCTGCATCCCACGGCGACGGCGAGACCTATTCCTCCCAGGCCCCAGATGGCGCACGTCGAGCCTTCTGTAACCTAGAGGACAATTGAAGCAAAAGTAAAACAGCAGTCAATATTCAGCTCACAATGTGAAACTAATTGTTCTGGCTGCTTTACCTACAGCAAGCGTTGAATGCTTCAGGAGAATTGAAACTTGACGTCCGAAGCATTTTAAAGTTTTCGGTCATAGTAATTGATTAAAGCTAAGCGTTTTGCAGTATGATTTAATTGGATTTTCCTCACATGGTTATCTCTCTGGTTAGCATAAAAAGTTCATGTATAAGTACCCTGGGGCTTTACTGCTATCAAATATGATTTTTTAAGATCATGCGCTAGATCGGCAGCTGGTGCACGAACTGAAACGGGTAATTTTGAAAACATTGAACTGCGATTAAACCGAAATGATTGAACGAGTTCTTCGTCGTCTGCATCACAGGAGCATGGCATTTTCGGGATTTAATAAACGAATCATATTTCCTCATTTGAAGAAACAATTTTTACAGTAACTATTTTATTTTATTGCAAAATTACACTTTAATTTTATTGTTTCATATCTACTTGTGATTGTGTTCGTGGGAACCTGTGTTTGTAAGTAAGTGGTAAGTTTGTATGGAGTGGGTGGGAGACTGTTGAATGCGATCAAGAGTTTCTACATTGATAGCAGAGCATGTGTGAGAGTAGGGAATGAAGTGAGTGAATGGTTCCCAGTTGTGACAGGTGTGAGACAGGGATGTGTAATGTCGCCGTGGTTGTTGTATTTGTTTATGGATGGTGTGGTGAGAGAAGTGAATGCCAGGATGTTGGGAAAAGGTGCGCAGTTGGTGGGACGAAATGTTATGTATTGGGAAGTGTGTCAGTTCTTGTTTGCAGATGATACAGCGCTTGTGGCTGATTCAGAGGAAAAACTGAGGAGACTGGTTGCAGAGTTTGATAGAGTGTGCGAAAGGCGGAAATTGAGGGTAAATGTGAATAAAAGTAAGGTGATGAGATGTTCAAGAGGTGGAGTGTTTGGAACTTTGGATGTGAGGTTGAATGGGGAAGTTTTAGAGGAGGTAGAGCATTTTAGGTACCTCGGGTCGGATGTGACTGTTAAGGATAGTATGGAAGTAGAAGTGAAGCATCGAGTGAGTGAAGGTTGTAAGACATTGGGTGCAATGAGGAAAGTTTTTGAATGCAGGAGTTTGAGTATGAATGCTAAGAGGGGACTGTATGAAAGTTTGATTGTGCCAGTTTTGTTGTATGGAGCAGAGTCCTGGGAGTTGAGAGCAGCTGAGAGGAGGAAGTTGGATGTGTTTGTGATGAAGTGTTTGAGGAGCATGTATGGAGTAACTAGAAGAGATAGGATCAGGAATGAGTTGATTAGGAGGCAGACGGGTGTTATCAAAAAGTTGAGCAGGCGAGTGGATGAAAGAGTGCTTGGATGGTTTGGGCATGTTGAAAGTATGAATGTTGAGCGGCTGGTGAAAAAGATATATATGTCGGAAGTGAGTGGTCTTCGAGAGCGAGGTAGACCACGGATGAGTTGGATGGATGGGGTGCGACGTGCTTTGTAGGAGAAGGGTCTGACTGTGGACGTGGCGAGAGGGATGGCTGCGGACAGAAGTGAGTGGGGGCAGTGTATAAGGAGGTAATTTTATTTTTGACGCGTTACTGGAAGCTGCCCGCGTGTGATGGGGTTGACCTGTCATGTGCGGGTGGGGGGGGGGGGGGCTGCACTCAATGAAGCGGTCGGGGTAAACCAGCTGTGGCTGTCGGGCCTGACTGTGGAAGGTGGTTGTGCTGGGCTGCTGCTGATCCTGGCAGTTCAGGTGCGGCCAGTGCTGCCTCTCTCGCCTCCTAGTGACTAAGTGTGGTGATTGTGGCCTGCTGTCGGCTACCCTCCCATAGGGAGGATAAGCCCGGTATATGTATGTATGTATGTATTTTATTCGATTATCAAAACTGCTTCGATTATATCTTTGCAGCGCAGATTTTTTAATTATGTATAATTCAAATTTTGCTCATCGCTCGCCCCCAAATACATCATCCAATGCCGCTCGCTCACAAGACCAACCAACACCCCAGTCCACAAAGAGTCACCTGGGCGGTGTTGATGGCCGCGCCGTAGCCTGTGCTGACGCCGCAGCCAATGAGGCAAACCTTCTCCAGGGGTACGGAGCTCGGGATCTGCAGACAGATGCAAAAATATTGCAACGGGCCTTCGTGATTTGTTTAAACAATTTAAACAATTTAAACCATTTATTTACCACAGGTGATTCAGAGGTAGAATGTTTCTTAAGTCTAGTACAATGGTCAAATTTGAGTATAGCTACCTGTGGGCCCGAACAAGTTCAGCGACTTCTAGGGCATCCTACCATCACGTTCTCCTAAGATGTACAATAGTGTTTAACCTAATTCACTTAACCTAGTTTCGCATTAGACTGATCAATGAGATAATGAACTTGATATTTGATGCTTCATTTTACAATATAGGTCATGTGGAATATATTTAACAGTATATTCGATAAATGATTTAAGAGCAGACTGAAAATCGTCGATATTAACCTTGGCAAATTACATTATTAGGACCAGACATGTAGGAGGCAGGATTTGACTTGGTGATCTTACACGACTAGTATTCTGATAGGAAGTGAGACTCAAGATTTCTTTTGAAAACCTTATAAGAATTACTTTCACGGATCTCCGCAGGTATCGAGTTCCAAGTTTTAGTTCCAACGAATAAGATACTGTGTTGCGAACTGGTCTTTGAATAATAAGGAAGCTTGAATTTACTTTTATTTCGGGTTAAATGATTGTGATGACCAGCTTGCGCAGTTAATACTTGTTTACTTTAGCATTACTTTGCGCCGTTATCCACGATTGAATTTATTCAAATTAAAAATTTTATAGAATAAATTATAAAAATAACGAACGGTGAGGTGACATACTATCAAACGCAATCAAATATGGATATTGTGAAAACTGCACTGGAATAGCTCCTATAGAAACACTGCTGAGACATGAGGGTATTTTGAAAAGTGTCCTCTTTCAATATCTAATTGTCAAAGCCTTGAAAAACTTTCTGCAATTTACCTTACAGTTAACTTCGAAGTAATTCATTTGACTAAACATCATTCAGCTTCATGCGTGGGTTTGGGTGAAGTTCGCGCATGCTCATCGACAGTTATTGGCATGCATGCTCAGAGAAGTTGAAACAAATTCTGAAGACTTAAGGGCCGTTTACACTAGGGGACATTTTGGCCGTGAGGCTCGACAGGTGCATACGAGGCTCATCACTGAGAATCATATTTGTGTGCGTTTATACGAAGTTCTTAATTCGCTACGGTAGTTACGAGGCTCTTGAGTGTCGCGCATTACGAATTCGATCAGAGCGAATAGGAAACTCCGTATAAATACACACAAATATGAGCCTCAGTGGTGAGCCTCGTACACACGTGTCGCGACTCACAGCCGAAATGTCCCCTAGTGTAAGCGCCCCTTTACGCTTGCTAGCGTAGCGAAACTGTTAAGCGAATATATTTTTATCGTATTATCACGGAGAGAATTCAGTTGCTTTCTTGACCTGTTTATTCAATTCGATCATTACACTTTGTCAAAAACTATTATGCGCAAAGATTTGTGCGGCTTCTCTGCGATATAAGATAATTTTTCATCAACGAACTTTGTATTTTAGTTCGAAGTTTTCAAGCCTGTAATCAAAATACCTCTTATGATATTCAGGGCAAAGCTGCCATCAACGTTCACATGAAACTTTTCATACCAAATCAACGTCGTGATTTTCTCTCTAAAGGTTTTGATTGCGACTTGATTTCCTCGTACTGGTGAAGAGACAAAAACATTTTTGAAAAAATTATTTTAAAATAACGAACAACTTTTTATTTCGGTGTTTCATTCTAACGAGTAACCAATATCATTCAAACCGAAAAAAACTCGTACCTTGACAACACTGATCTCATCAACGACGGTGTACTGGCTGAAGGTGGAACAGCCAATGAAGTGATAGAGGCTTTGGCCCTTGCAAGTGAACCTCGATGTGCCCTCCATAGGAGCACCGTTGTTAGTGCTGCTAACCTTCTCGCAGAAGTTTGAGTATGGAGCTCTGCAAGCTCGACATTCCTTGCACTCAGGAATGAACAGAGGAATCACGTGGTCACCTGGAAATAATACACATGAAAATTAATACAAGCCCAGGAAAAAGATTTTTGTTTCATGGCGACTCTAAATAGGTAGGCTGATGAATTAGTTTAAGCCACCTTGATCACAACAAAGGCGTTCCAAAGAGATGAAGAAGGAAAGTACCAGTTAGCGTAGACTTTAAAGGAAAGCAGAATTTATGCACATGATTTACAGGAACCCCACTGTAAGTTGAGAAAATAATTTATGAAATACGATAAAAGTTGAATATAGTAGCAAGCACTGAAAAACAGGCCAGCAGTGAAGCCACGTAATAAATCGGCAAATTTTTTCGCATATTTCAATAAAAAGAAGGTCTACCTAACCTTTAACTCAGGACTTCTCATATCGGCGATTCTAGAGGAAATATCTTTTTCAGCGTCAGAGATAACGAGCGATGATATCACTAGGGGATGGACAAAAATGTTGGTTTTAAGTAATTTTTCATGCGTTGAGAAATGGTAGTTGATTGCTACTCAATTGACCTCAATATTACTAGCATTCGTGGTTATATAGAGGAAAATTGCAATCCACACCGACAAAAATAAAGTGAGTAATTTTCGACAGTTAGATTAGATATTAGTTTCAGCCTCCCTAACGGCTAAAAAAAGTGTTCCGAAGAGAGGAAGGAGGAAGGCACCATTTAGTATAGAGACAGGGGAATGCGGAATCTATGCAGAAGAGGTATTGCAGTAGTATGTTGAGAAAATTTTTTATGAAACAAGATAAAAGTTGAATAAAGTAGTAGGTGCTGAAAAACAGGTCAGCGGTGAACCAAAAAAAGGCGGTCCTGAACATAAAAAACATTTCATTTCAGCCAAAGAGAAGGCCTACCTTTCAGCTCGAGCCCTCCCACAATTTCCCCCTGGGAGTGCAAATTCCCATAGAAACATAGTTGTATCCCCCTGAAGGGGGGTTTTCGACAATCTGATGGGGAATTTTCGAACTCTTTACTCGCTTTTGGAATTCTTTTTTTGTAAATTAATGTTGTGCGAAAATCATTGGAGGCACGCAGTAATCTTCGCTCTCAGAATTGTTTGAATCTCGGTCGGTAAAGCTATTTATGGTTGTTCAATGATAGCATATGAAGGACAGAAACAACTAACTTTTTTCGGATTTCGATGTTTTTTAAGTACTTCTCATAACGTAGCACCTAATTACACGAAGCAATCATGTATGTAGAAAACTACTCGTACACATATCTATTCAAAAACATAACCATATATTCGAATACAAATATTATACACCCACATATACCCACATATACATATATACATATACTCGTATATATATATATATATATATATATATAAAGGGTGTCCCACAAAAATGTCCGACTTTTTAGTTGATTATATCTGTGCTTTAAATTAACATATTTTAATTATCTTTTTTTCACAATGTACGAGTAGTAAATTTTGTTGCCTTTTCGAATAATTTTAGTTTTTGAAAGGCGGTTGAATAAGCACTTTGCAATGACTGATTTACTGAAAGGGATAGAAAAAGTAGTTGTTCAAAGGTTTTTAAAGTTTTTAAAATAATTTTGATATTTTTCCTTATTTTGTACTTTCCGAAAAATGTAAAAAACAAAAATTTAAAAAAGTAAGAAATCATTACCTTATATAACGTTTAAATAAAGTAATTTAGCATTCTTCGACATACCCTCCATTTCTTTCAAGGTAAGTATTACTTCTAACCACCATTGAACGAAGAGTTTTGCAGATTATTTCACCGTTTTCTTTCAGTTCTTGAAACACTATTATTGAAAACACTTGAAACCTCCCAGAGGGTTTAAATAGTTGGCGGTATGTGGGATACATCTTGGTGACATTTTTAACAATAGGTATTGACAAATGAAGAAGAACACCAGTGCTGTTTTTAAAACTTTTCCTTTGAACAATTAGTTTTTCTACCTCTTTCAGTAAATCGATCACTGTGAAGTGGTTATTCAACCGATTTTGAAAAACTTAAATTATTCGAAAAGGAAACAAAAATTTACTGTATTGCGAAAAAAAGATAATTTAAACATGTTAATTTAAAGCGGAGATGTGATCGATTAAAAAGATGGAGACATTTTTGTGGGACACTCGTTATAGTACTTCACGATGGTAGGAAATATTTATCTGAGTTAATAGCTTTCCTTGTAGTTGCAATGAAATGGAGAGGACAGAATAATTCTTCTAATCAATGAGTTATTAAAAAGGAAAATACAGTTTAGGAGCTGAAATGCCATTGGTATTGCGAATGAATCTGAAATATCACTATCAATAAAGATTTCACTGTATCTGAAAAACTTTCAACGAGGAAGAACTCTGCTACAAAATCCATTAATTAAATTTGAACAATTTGTGCTAAATGAATGCATTGACTAGCATTCGCTTTGACTCACATTAGAAATATTGTGGGTCAGTTTGAGGAACCTCTTGAGAGCATATTTTATCTTTTCATGCATGATGGTGCATAGATTTTTGTATTGGAGACGGGCTGGAAAAGCATAATGTTTATCATGTGTAAACAGCCGAGCCTAGACCATGAGACATTTTATGAAGTTTCTTTTTTCTAAGATTTCATTCCTTTACTAATCAGTTACCGTCATGATCTACGGGAGGAACCCGTGTAGTTAATTCCTAGCAGTTGAACCAAATGACATGCTGGTTGCCCACACCTGGTTGCACGGAGGTGACGCCCGGTCCGATGCTCTCCACAATGCCGGCGCCTTCATGACCCAAAATGATGGGAAACTTTGAAAAAGCACCAGGAGGTTCAAGCCCTTTCAGCACGGAAGCGTCCGAGCGGCATACGCCTGTTGCTATCACCTGAAGTAGAGGAAATGTATTAATAAGAGGTCCGAGTACGTTTCAAGCAGTAGAGAAAATATTTATAGTAAAATGTTTAAAGTGTACCACTTTATTCATTTCTTCTAGTAACTTGGTTGTAAAGCTTTTTTCAGTATCTTGGCTATAGAATATGTAAATTAGTATTGAATTTGTGATATTTATCCATCGATATTTTCAGCACACCGCTGTTCTGAAATTTTTGTTCGTAATTTTGAAAATAAGTTTCTGTAAATCTAAAATTTAGGCGAATGATTCAAGATGCATCACGCTAGGAAATGAAATGTTTTCAGTCCTTCCATCAACATGATTCCTTGAACTTAATTTAGTTCTTTCAATTTTTGCTGCGTAGATACGCAAATTTTCCTCAAATTCAATGTAAGTTATACATACTTAGTAATTCAGTAAAACGGAAATAATAGAACTATTTTGAAAAATTTTTTAGATAAATTCAATACAATTACTTTACTGTTACATAAATACAGAAGTATTACGAAAAGTATACGACTCAAACAACATATGGAATATGAATGACGTAATTCAGTGATCGCATCCAGAACTAGCTCTCTCTTGATCGCATCCAGAACTAGCAGGAATCCCTCAAATTTTGTAATCGAATCGGATTCAATTCCTGAATCTAATCAATTTATTTTTGCAATACGGAAGAACTCGAATAACCTTTCACTTTCTTCCTTTGATACGCTCTCTGAACAGCTTCGGTGGCTACCGCGTATGGAAGCTTCTCTTTTGCACTGTCAGCTGTCGAATCTTATTCAGTCTGCTTTAATTCTTCGTTTATTAGTTTTTCTTATGGCCCAGAGGCAGTTCTTCAATGTCATTTTGAACAGCATTTGTAAAATTCACTTGATGGAAAAGGCTAAGTGTTTCAGCGTCGCAACCTCCAATACTATAACTTCACTTGCATTATCTTGTGAAATTCAACCTGGCCAGAGCTACTTCCACGCTCTATTCATTGTTCAGTAACTCACAAGAAAACATGCACCTTCGAAAAAATCGACAAGTTGTTTGATCCGGAAGTTCTCCCAGTATGAGCGTACGTTTCTGGTATCGGCTGAAATTGTTCTTACGAGTGCAACCATTTCTTTCTAGTAAAAGGTTTGCAAACTAGCGATGACACAATCTGACGGCTGTAGCAACGATGTGTTTGGTGGAAGGAAAATAACTTTAAAATGCGAATACATTTCATCTAAATTAGCAGAGTGTTTAAAGGACTCACACAAGATCAGCAGGCATTTATTTTTAAGAAATCGAAAATTATTTGATTTGTATACAACATAAGTTTGAGCTTCGTATCGCGATATGTAATGTCACAAAATAATTATAGAAGTCTAACTTTCCGAGCTTTGAATCCTGAAGCACTTGATTGTCTTTGTGAGATGAATGTACGCTCTAGCAATTTTTCAGAAAAGGCTCGTCTCGTTTGTAATAAACATTTCAGTGGGAAAATAAATACTTACATAAACTAAATTACGAAGAAAATTAAAATGGGCTTTGCCGACTAATCACCAACCGCTTCTCCAAGTAAGTGAATATTTTTCAATGTTAACCTTTCCTTCAAATCGCGGAAACCTACTGACACTTGCAGTGATGGTAGGCACCGTGTTGTGCTTTTATGTCTTCGTATAAAGACAGATTTTGTCTAGCAAACAGGTGCTCAAAAGAATTCTCAATACTTCTTTGACCAACAATCAAAGAGTACAAATGCACAGAAATTTAATGGAACACTACATTGCAAGAATGAACAACACCTTCTGCAGGGTTTGCTCTGACACTCGCAGTAAATGTTCGAATTTTCCGTGTATTCCTCTACTGCGTGAAAGTTGACTTTCTTTTTTAATAATTGTAATTGTAATTTTCATTAATATTTATTTATTTATTTATTTATTTATTTATTATATTGTCTCAGCACTTATATTTTTCTTTTAAGGTTATGATTTTACATTTCGTCCGCTTAGGCACTTCATTAATCACTTTTTGGGGCCATACTCTTATTATTGAAAAAGTTAACAAATTATTAAGATTAAAAGTTAGTTTAAGCCTCTCTAACCGCTCCAAAAAAGAGCGTATCGAAGAGAGGAAGGAGGAAGGCACCATTTAGTATGGAGATAAGAGAATGAAGAATCTACGCAGAAAGAGTAACAAATCATTACCAAGAATAACAAAGAGTAAGTAATCATAACAGATCAAGAGTAACAATCAAGAGTAATCAAGAGTAATCAAGAGTAATCAAGAGAAACAAATCATAACAGCAAGTTGAGAAAGAAGAAGTACATGAAAAAAGATAAAAATTGAAGGAGAAATAAGTAGGTGCTGAAAAACAGGACAGTAGTGAACCGAAAAAAGATGGTCAGTAACAAACAAAAACATTTTATTCCAACAGAAAGAAGGGCTACCTAACTCTCAGCTCGGGCCCTTACACATTTTCCCTCTGAGAGCACTAATTTCCATAGATACAATAGTTGTATCTCCTGAGGATTATTGACAAAGTAAGAAAAATGCAAGAGCACGTAAATAGCTCAGTGAACGATATTAGCTTGCGATAGACGAAATAGTAGGGTAGACGTTAGTCCCGATCTCGAAGCGAGCATGGTCAACTGGGATCATCAAAATAAGAAAAATGACTGTTACGAAATTGGCCAAACACAGACAGCCCAATTATGATTGCATGGTGCCCAGATCTTTGATAATTTCAGCGGTTTTCATTTCAGTATTTCGAGGTTGATGAACTAACAGTAGTATTTCATTCACTTAAATTTTTTTTCACCAATCTCCTGAAACTTTTGATTTCTTCCCAATGTAAAGTTATAAATTTTATTCAATCAAATTCTATAGTTCTGTACTGTGGGCAATATAGATATTCAAATTGACAAAACTCTAATGTGAAAACCCTAACTTCATGTTAGTTTATTAGTTTATTAGTTAGTTTAAGTAACTTCATGTTAACACAACCACAGGAATTAGTTGTAAATAATACAATCGAACATTATAAACCTGGTACAGAAATTTCAAAAGACGATAAATGTTAGATTTTCGCATTGTACAGTAAAATTGCAACAGAAATTGGCCTAGAAATTTATGGCACCTAAGCGAAACAATGGAGAAACGTTATCTACCTATTATATATAATTACTTAAGCGAGAATGGAGGGAGCAATTTTCTAAGTGTGACAGGTGACGCGGTATTATACATTCAAGGTGAGCTAAATCGTACAAATTGTGGACAACAAGTAGTATAACCGTAATAATTTATGGCTTAAAGTATGAGGAGATAATATTTATAGTACAAGCAGTTGGGTGCTACGATAGCGTGAGGTCTTCTGCCTTAAATCGCCTACCCAGGCTCAGTTGAGGCGTTCAAATTAAGTGTTTATCGGCAAATAAAATGTATGGAAATAAGTGATATCCGTTAGTAACCCAACCTAACGCTATAATACTAGCTAGAGGAAGATATCATGCTATAGTGGGGTAGATCTTACGAAATAGTACTAGCTAGAGGTAGATCTCATGCTATAGTGTGGTAGGCCTCACGCTAGAATACTAGCTAGAGTTAAATGTCATGCAATGGTGTGGTAGGCCTCACGCTATAGTACTAGCTAGAGGTAGATCTCATGCTATGGTGTGGTAGGCCTCACGCCAGAATACTAGCTAGAGGTAGATCTCATGCTATGGTGTGGTAGGCCTCACGCTATAGCAGCACCAGTAGTCCTCACCTTGACTCGGATCTCCCCTTGTTTAGGTGGGGCCACCTCCACGTCCTCCACCACGAGAGGCTGCTTGGGGGCCCATGCAACAGCCGCTTTGCAGCGAATTACCTGGAAGTAATTGCACTTATGAAATAGGACAAACGTTATGAAGAGTTACAACAAGAAAGTTAGCAGAGCATCAACAATTACCAAGGACCGATTGAAAATTAAAATTGGATCCATATACTCTAACCAATGAAGGAAAAAACGCAATATTTTGCTATAAAAATGTAGGTAGCTTTTATAAAAAAGAGTGCTAGACTTTACATGTGAAACACATAAGAAACAAAGAAATGAAAGAAAGGAGTAAATATAACTTGGGAAAAATCATGCAGTCAAACAGAAGTATTTAAGTTTTCCGATGAACTGAAAAGATCTTGCAAATTAATTTGTAACGGAATCAGGTTATGCCTTCTAGGGAAACGCCTCGCAGTGGTTGATGTGGCCAAGTCTGGAAGTATTTTTTGCAGGGCAATGAATTGGTCGATCCACTATGGTACATTTACGCAAATTTTCAAGGATCTGATTTGAAGCATGATTTACTCATCAGTCCCTCTGAAAAAACTGGCAAACTGCTCTGATATACCTTACACGAAACTTCAACAACGTTCGTGAAAATGACGTATGAAGAACATTCGTAACATGAATAAAGCGAGCTTACATTTCCATGCTCTTTACTTCATTTCGTCGTAGCTTTCTTTTCTTTAACTTTCCGGAGCAATTTTTCACCATTGCCTGTCTCACGAGCAACCTATCCCAAATTGAGATTTTGCATATATAAACTTACCATGATAAATTTAAACGAAATGCAAAATTACATAAAAAAGATATCAAGTTAAAAGAAAAAGAAAGAAGAAGAAAAACAGTTCATTTCCAATAAAGATGGTGCAAAAAAGTTGGTGCATCATTGATTTTTAAAATATCTTAAAGTAAGATTACCTGAAAGTTATCCATGCTATATCTCGAAAACTAATCATTTTCGAGCACAATATCGTTCATGTGAAACGTCTTAAAATGTCTCCATTTACCTTATAATACAAAAAAAATCAAAATCGTTGACGCGCTAAATTCAATATTGACTAGATAAAAAAATACGAAACCGATGCACGTAGAAAATGACGAGAAAGCCAACTATTCGAACAAAATAGTTTTTCGAAGTATAAGGAATATCATGCACAAGTTCTGAATTATCACTTACTTTTCCTTCGGTGGACATTGTTGTGGATAACCAGTGGAATCGCTCTGTTAGTAGTAAAAATGTTCTGTACGAAATAAAGAAAAACCATTAATTAACATGTTTCAAAATTGAGGCACACGCAATTGTTAACCCATTTTGCACTTTTGTCTATGATTTTAATACTGAATTTACTTAATTCAATTAGAGTCGAGTTTTTCTCGTCATAGCCGTGGGGATAGAGGTTTCTGCCGCCGTTCGGCAGACCCGGGATCGAATCTCGGCGCTGGCTGGGGCGATTTTCTCTGTTGGGTATAGGGGAAAAATTCCAAACACAATACCTCACTCTACCCAGGTGTCTGAAATGGGTACCGGTCTTGACCGGGGGAAAGCGTCATGGCGTCCTGGCGTTAGTTATAAGACATTTGAAAATCCAATGTACAAGGTGATATGTATTAGGCTTGATTGGAAATAAAGCATCCGTAGATGCCTTCATTATTATTTATTTATTCATTCTCAGTATCTTTCAAACTTTTCGCCTTCGTTTAGAAATTGAACTTTGGTACAGTATTATTAACCTCAATAAGGATTTCAAGTTACTTGACAGATTTACTACCTCAAAGTAAACAAATACTACAGTATATAAATTTAAAATTAAACTTTTTAATTTATTTCATTTTTTATCTTGGGAACCGACGTCAAATGAGTTGTGAGCAGTTAGTTTCTTTTACATTCCCTCGAGGGCTGAAATTCCTCAACCAAGACTACTAATGATGCCTTCGTACCAATGTTAGAAATATTTTTGGAATGCAAACGTGTTCATATATTGATTTTTCCCTATAACCATAGTCTATGAATTAATAGAGAAAGAGCAGGAGAAATTTATGCTCACCGACGCAAAAAAGTTTGGCTTATGCTCGCCGACGCTAAAAGTTTGACTTATGCTCGCCGACGCTAAAAGTTTAGCTTGTGCTCGCCGACGCAAAATATTTGGCTTTATGCTCGCCGACGCTAAAAGTTTAGCTTGTGCTCGCCGACGCAAAAAAGTTTGGCTTTATGCTCGCCGACGCTAAAAGTTTGGCTTATGCTCGCCGACGCTAAAAGTTTAGCTTGTGCTCGCCGACGCAAAAAAGTTTGGCTTGTGCTCGCCGACGCAAAAAAGTTTGGCTTTATGCTCGCCGACGCTAAAAGTTTAGCTTGTGCTCGCCAACGCAAAAAGTTTGGCTTATGCTCGCCGACGCTAAAAGTTTGGCTTATGCTCGCCGACGCTATAAGTTTGGCTTTATGCTCGCCGACGCTATAAGTTTGGCTTTATGCTCGCCGACGCTAAAAGTTTGGCTTTATGCTCGCCGACGCTAAAAGTTTGGCTTTATGCTCGCCGACGCTAAAAGTTTGGCTTTATGCTCGCCGACGCTAAAAGTTTAGCTTGTGCTCGCCGCCGCAAAAAAGTTTGGCTTTATGCTCGCCGACGCTAAAAGTTTAGCTTGTGCTCGCCGACGCAAAAAGTTTAGCTTGTGCTCGCCGACGCAAAAAGTTTAGCTTGTGCTCGCCGACGCAAAAAAGTTTGGCTTTATGCTCGCCGACGCTAAAAGTTTAGCTTGTGCTCGCCGACGCAAAAAAGTTTGGCTTTATGCTCGCCGACGCTGAAAGTTTAGCTTGTGCTCGCCGACGCAAAAAAGTTTGGCTTTATGCTCGCCGACGCTAAAAGTTTGGCTTGTGCTCGCCGACGCAAAAAAGTTTGGCTTTATGCTCGCCGACGCTAAAAGTTTGGCTTATGCTCGCCGACGCTAAAAGTTTGGCTTATGCTCGCCGACGCTAAAAGTTTGGCTTATGCTCGCCGACGCTAAAAGTTTGACTTATGCTCGCCGACGCTAAATGTTTAGCTTGTGCTCGCCGACGCAAAAAAGTTTGGCTTTATGGTCGCCGACGCAAAAAAGTTTGGCTTTATGCTCGCCGACGCAAAAAAGTTTGGCTTTATGCTCGCCGACGCAAAAAAGTTTGGCTTTATGCTCGCCGACGCAAAAAAGTTTGGCTTTATGCTCGCCGACGCAAAAAAGTTTGGCTTTATGCTCGCCGACGCAAAAAAGTTTGGCTTTATGCTCGCCGACGCTAAAAGTTTGGCTTATGCTCGCCGACGCTAAAAGTTTGGCTTATGCTCGCCGACGCTAAAAGTTTGATTTATGCTCGCCGACGCTAAAAGTTTGGCTTATGCTCCTCGACGCTAAAAGTTTGGCTTAAGCTCGCCGACGCTAAAAGTTTGGCTTATGCTCGCCGACGCTAAAAGTTTGGCTTATGCTCGCCGACGCTAAAAGTTTGGCTTATGCTCGCCGACGCTAAAAGTTTGGCTTATGCTCGCCGACGCTAAAAGTTTGGCTTATGCTCGCCGACGCTAAAAGTTTGGCTTATGCTCGCCGACGCTAAAAGTTTGGCTTATGCTCGCTGACGCTAAAAGTTTGGCTTATGCTCGCCGACGCTAAAAGTTTGGCTTATGCTCGCCGACGCTAAAAGTTTGGCTTATGCTCGCCGACGCTAAAAGTTTGGCTTATGCTCGCCGACCCTAAAAGTTTGGCTTATGCTCGCCGACGCTAAAAGTTTGGCTTATGCTCGCCGACGCTAAAAGTTTGGCTTATGCTCGCCGACGCTAAAAGTTTGACTTATGCTCGCTGACGCTTAAAGTTTGGCTTATGCTCGCCGACGCTAAAAGTTTGGCTTATGCTCGCCGACGCTAAAAGTTTGGCTTATGCTCGCCGACGCTAAAAGTTTGGCTTATGCTCGCCGACGCTAAAATTTTGGCTTATGCTCGCCGACGCAAAAAGTTTGGCTTATGCTCGCCGACGCAAAAAGTTTGGCTTATGCTCGCCGACGCTAAAAGTTTGGCTTATGCTCGCCGACGCTAAAAGTTTGGCTTATGCTCGCCGACGCTAAAAGTTTGGCTTATGCTCGCCGACGCTAAAAGTTTGGCTTATGCTCGCCGACGCTAAAAGTTTGGCTTATGCTCGCCGACGCTAAAAGTTTGGCTTATGCTCGCCGACGCTAAAAGTTTGGCTTATGCTCGCCGACGCTAAAAGTTTGGCTTATGCTCGCCGACGCTAAAAGTTTGGCTTTTGCTCGCCGACGCAAAAAAGTTTGGCTTATGCTCGCCGACGCTAAAAGTTTGGCTTATGCTCGCCGACGCAAAAAAGTTTGGCTTTATGCTCGCCGACGCTAAAAGTTTGGCTTTATGCTCGCCGACGCTAAAAGTTTGGCTTATGCTCGCCGACGCAAAAAAGTTTGGCTTATGCTCGCCGACGCTAAAAGTTTGGCTTTATGCTCGCCGACGCTAAAAGTTTGGCTTATGCTCGCCGACGCAAAAAAGTTTGGCTTATGCTCGCCGACGCTAAAAGTTTGGCTTATGCTCGCCGACGCTAAAAGTTTGGCTTATGCTCGCCGACGCTAAAAGTTTGGCTTATGCTTGCCGACGCTAAAAGTTTGGCTTTAACTCGCCGACGCTAAAAGTTTGGCTTATGCTCGCCGACGCAAAAAAGTTTGGCTTATGCTCGCCGACGCTAAAAGTTTGGCTTTATGCTCGCCGACGCTAAAAGTTTGGCTTATGCTCGCCGACGCAAAAAAGTTTGGCTTATGCTCGCCGACGCTAAAAGTTTGGCTTATGCTCGCCGACGCTAAAAGTTTGGCTTATGCTCGCCGACGCTAAAAGTTTGGCTTATGCTCGTTGACGCAAAAAATTTTGGCTTATGCTCGTTGACGCAAAAAAAGTTAGGCTTATGCTCGTTGACGCAAAAAAGTTTGGCTTATGCTCGCCGACGCAAAAAAGTTTGGCGAATGCTCGTCGACGCAAAATAGTTTGGCTTATGCTCGCCGACGCAAAATAGTTTGGCTTATGCTCGCCGACGCAAAAAAGTTTGGCTTATGCTCGCCGACGCAAAAAAGTTTGGCTTATGCTCGCCGACGCAAAAAAGTTTGGCTTACGCTCGCCGACGCTAAAAGTTTGGCTTATGCTTGCCGACGCTAAAAGTTTGGCTTATGCTCGCCGACGCAAAAAAGTTTGGCTTATGCTCGCCGACGCAAAAAAGTTTGGCTTTATGCTCGCCGACGCTAAAAGTTTAGCTTGTGCTCGCCAACGCAAAAAGTTTGGCTTATGCTCGCCGACGCTAAAAGTTTGGCTTATGCTCGCCGACGCTATAAGTTTGGCTTATGCTCGCCTACGCTAAAAGTTTGGCTTTATGCTCGCCGACGCTAAAAGTTTGGCTTTATGCTCGCCGACGCTAAAAGTTTGGCTTTATGCTCGCCGACGCTAAAAGTTTAGCTTGTGCTCGCCGCCGCAAAAAAGTTTGGCTTTATGCTCGCCGACGCTAAAAGTTTAGCTTGTGCTCGCCGACGCAAAAAAGTTTGGCTTTATGCTCGCCGACGCTAAAAGTTTAGCTTGTGCTCGCCGACGCAAAAAGTTTAGCTTGTGCTCGCCGACGCAAAAAGTTTAGCTTGTGCTCGCCGACGCAAAAAAGTTTGGCTTTATGCTCGCCGACGCTAAAAGTTTAGCTTGTGCTCGCCGACGCAAAAAAGTTTGGCTTTATGCTCGCCGACGCTGAAAGTTTAGCTTGTGCTCGCCGACGCAAAAAAGTTTGGCTTTATGCTCGCCGACGCTAAAAGTTTGGCTTGTGCTCGCCGACGCAAAAAAGTTTGGCTTTATGCTCGCCGACGCTAAAAGTTTGGCTTATGCTCGCCGACGCTAAAAGTTTGGCTTATGCTCGCCGACGCTAAAAGTTTGGCTTATGCTCGCCGACGCTAAAAGTTTGACTTATGCTCGCCGACGCTAAATGTTTAGCTTGTGCTCGCCGACGCAAAAAAGTTTGGCTTTATGGTCGCCGACGCAAAAAAGTTTGGCTTTATGCTCGCCGACGCAAAAAAGTTTGGCTTTATGCTCGCCGACGCAAAAAAGTTTGGCTTTATGCTCGCCGACGCAAAAAAGTTTGGCTTTATGCTCGCCGACGCAAAAAAGTTTGGCTTTATGCTCGCCGACGCAAAAAAGTTTGGCTTTATGCTCGCCGACGCTAAAAGTTTGGCTTATGCTCGCCGACGCTAAAAGTTTGGCTTATGCTCGCCGACGCTAAAAGTTTGATTTATGCTCGCCGACGCTAAAAGTTTGGCTTATGCTCCTCGACGCTAAAAGTTTGGCTTATGCTCGCCGACGCTAAAAGTTTGGCTTATGCTCGCCGACGCTAAAAGTTTGGCTTATGCTCGCCGACGCTAAAAGTTTGGCTTATGCTCGCCGACGCTAAAAGTTTGGCTTATGCTCGCCGACGCTAAAAGTTTGGCTTATGCTCGCCGACGCTAAAAGTTTGGCTTATGCTCGCCGACGCTAAAATTTTGGCTTATGCTCGCCGACGCTAAAAGTTTGGCTTATGCTCGCCGACGCTAAAAGTTTGGCTTATGCTCGCTGACGCTAAAAGTTTGGCTTATGCTCGCCGACGCTAAAAGTTTGGCTTATGCTCGCCGACGCTAAAAGTTTGGCTTGTGCTCGCCGACGCAAAAAAGTTTGGCTGTATGCTCGCCGACGCTAAAAGTTTAGCTTGTGCTCGCCGACGCAAAAAAGTTTGGCTTTATGCTCGCCGACGCTAAAAGTTTGGCTTGTGCTCGCCGACGCAAAAAAGTTTGGCTTTATGCTCGCCGACGCTAAAAGTTTGGCTTATGCTCGCCGACGCTAAAAGTTTGGCTTATGCTCGCCGACGCTAAAAGTTTGGCTTATGCTCGCCGACGCTAAAAGTTTGACTTATGCTCGCCGACGCTCAATGTTTAGCTTGTGCTCGCCGACGCAAAAAAGTTTGGCTTTATGCTCGCCGACGCTAAAAGTTTAGCTTGTGCTCGCCGACGCAAAAAAGTTTGGCTTTATGCTCGCCGACGCAAAAAAGTTTGGCTTTATGCTCGCCGACGCAAAAAAGTTTGGCTTTAAGCTCGCCGACGCAAAAAAGTTTGGCTTTATGCTCGCCGACGCAAAAAAGTTTGGCTTTATGCTCGCCGACGCAAAAAAGTTTGGCTTTATGCTCGCCGACGCAAAAAAGTTTGGCTTTATGCTCGCCGACGCTAAAAGTTTGGCTTATGCTCGCCGACGCTAAAAGTTTGGCTTATGCTCGCCGACGCTAAAAGTTTGATTTATGCTCGCCGACGCTAAAAGTTTGGCTTATGCTCCTCGACGCTAAAAGTTTGGCTTAAGCTCGCCGACGCTAAAAGTTTGGCTTATGCTCGCCGACGCTAAAAGTTTGGCTTATGCTCGCCGACGCTAAAAGTTTGGCTTATGCTCGCCGACGCTAAAAGTTTGGCTTATGCTCGCCGACGCTAAAAGTTTGGCTTATGCTCGCCGACGCTAAAAGTTTGGCTTATGCTCGCTGACGCTAAAAGTTTGGCTTATGCTCGCCGACGCTAAAAGTTTGGCTTATGCTCGCCGACGCTAAAAGTTTGGCTTATGCTCGCCGACGCTAAAAGTTTGGCTTATGCTCGCCGACGCTAAAAGTTTGGCTTATGCTCGCCGACGCTAAAAGTTTGGCTTATGCTCGCCGACGCTAAAAGTTTGGCTTATGCTCGCCGACGCTAAAAGTTTGACTTATGCTCGCTGACGCTTAAAGTTTGGCTTATGCTCGCCGACGCTAAAAGTTTGGCTTATGCTCGCCGACGCTAAAAGTTTGGCTTATGCTCGCCGACGCTAAAAGTTTGGCTTATGCTCGCCGACGCTAAAATTTTGGCTTATGCTCGCCGACGCAAAAAGTTTGGCTTATGCTCGCCGACGCAAAAAGTTTGGCTTATGCTCGCCGACGCTAAAAGTTTGGCTTATGCTCGCCGACGCTAAAAGTTTGGCTTATGCTCGCCGACGCTAAAAGTTTGGCTTATGCTCGCCGACGCTAAAAGTTTGGCTTATGCTCGCCGACGCTAAAAGTTTGGCTTATGCTCGCCGACGCTAAAAGTTTGGCTTTTGCTCGCCGACGCAAAAAAGTTTGGCTTATGCTCGCCGACGCTAAAAGTTTGGCTTATGCTCGCCGACGCAAAAAAGTTTGGCTTTATTCTCGCCGACGCTAAAAGTTTGGCTTTATGCTCGCCGACGCTAAAAGTTTGGCTTATGCTCGCCGACGCAAAAAAGTTTGGCTTATGCTCGCCGACGCTAAAAGTTTGGCTTTATGCTCGCCGACGCTAAAAGTTTGGCTTATGCTCGCCGACGCTAAAAGTTTGGCTTATGCTCGCCGACGCAAAAAAGTTTGGCTTATGCTCGCCGACGCTAAAAGTTTGGCTTATGCTCGCCGACGCTAAAAGTTTGGCTTATGCTCGCCGACGCTAAAAGTTTGGCTTATGCTCGCCGACGCTAAAAGTTTGGCTTCAACTCGCCGACGCTAAAAGTTTGGCTTATGCTCGCCGACGCAAAAAAGTTTGGCTTATGCTCGCCGACGCTAAAAGTTTGGCTTTATGCTCGCCGACGCTAAAAGTTTGGCTTATTCTCGCCGACGCAAAAAAGTTTGGCTTATGCTCGCCGACGCTAAAAGTTTGGCTTATGCTCGCCGACGCTAAAAGTTTGGCTTATGCTCGCCGACGCTAAAAGTTTGGCTTATGCTCGTTGACGCAAAAAATTTTGGCTTATGCTCGTTGACGCAAAAAAAGTTTGGCTTATGCTCGTTGACGCAAAAAAGTTTGGCTTATGCTCGCCGACGCAAAAAAGTTTGGCGAATGCTCGTCGACGCAAAATAGTTTGGCTTATGCTCGCCGACGCAAAATAGTTTGGCTTATGCTCGCCGACGCAAAAAAGTTTGGCGAATGCTCGTCGACGCAAAATAGTTTGGCTTATGCTCGCCGACGCAAAAAAGTTTGGCTTATGCTCGCCGACGCAAAAAAGTTTGGCTTATGCTCGTCGACGCAAAATAGTTTGGCTTATGCTCGCCGACGCAAAATAGTTTGGCTTATGCTCGCCGACGCAAAAAAGTTTGGCTTTATGCTCGCCGACGCAAAAAAGTTTGGCTTTATGCTCGCCGACGCAAAAAAGTTTGGCGAATGCTCGTCGACGCAAAATAGTTTGGCTTATGCTCGCCGACGCAAAATAGTTTGGCTTATGCTCGCCGACGCAAAAAAGTTTGGCTTTATGCTCGCCGACGCAAAAAAGTTTGGCTTATGCTCGCCGACGCAAAAAAGTTTGGCTTATGCTCGCCGACGCAAAAAAGTTTGGCTTATGCTCGCCGACGCTAAAAGTTTGGCTTATGCTTGCCGACGCTAAAAGTTTGGCTTATGCTCGCCGACGCAAAAAAGTTTGGCTTATGCTCGCCGACGCTAAAAGTTTGGCTTATGCTCGCCGACGCTAAAAGTTTGGCTTATGCTCGCCGACGCAAAATAGTTTGGCTTATGCTCGCCGACGCTAAAAGTTTGGCTTATGCTTGCCGACGCTAAAAGTTTGGCTTATGCTCGCCGACGCAAAAAAGTTTGGCTTATGCTCGCCGACGCTAAAAGTTTGGCTTATGCTCGCCGACGCTAAAAGTTTGGCTTATGCTCGCCGACGCTAAAAGTTTGGCTTATGCTCGCCGACGCTAAAAAGTTTGGCTTATGCTCGCCGACGCAAAAAAGTTTGGCTTATGCTCGCCGACGCAAAAAAGTTTGGCTTATGCTCGCCGACGCTAAAAGTTTGGCTTATGCTCGCCGACGCTAAAAGTTTGGCTTATGCTCGCCGACGCAAAAAAGTTTGGCTTATGCTCGCCGACGCAAAAAAGTTTGGCTTATGCTCGCCGACGCAAAAAAGTTTGGCTTATGCTCGCCGACGCTAAAAGTTTGGCTTATGCTCGCCGACGCAAAAAAGTTTGGCTTATGCTCGCCGACGCAAAAAAGTTTGGCTTATGCTCGCCGACGCAAAAAAGTTTGGCTTATGCTCGCCGACGCAAAAAAGTTTGGCTTATGCTCGCCGACGCAAAAAAGTTTGGCTTATGCTCGCCGACGCAAAAAAGTTTGGCTTATGCTCGCCGACGCTAAAAGTTTGGCTTATGCTCGCCGACGCTATAAGTTTGGCTTATGCTCGCCGACGCTAAAAGTTTGGCTTTATGCTCGCCGACGCAAAAGCAAGCAAATTCGTAAAATTACTGGTAGTAATTTACACTACAGAGCCCTATCTAATCCAGCCTGTAGTAAAACTTGTAAACGATGAAAGAACCTAAATAACAGGAATAGTTTGGGAATTGCTGTCTCTGTATTGAAACTTGTGCTCTATCTTCTCAAACGGAGGAAATCAAAGATGCAATAATTTACGTAACAAAAAATGCTGTGTCACCGTGAGAAATTTGTTGCCTATAAATTTCGGCGGCTGTCAAGGAAACGAAAAATAACAAAATCTGAATAAGAGTTACTAAATTCTGAAGAATATTGGTGCTTTACTTTTCTACCAACCGAAAGATATTTCGACTATGTCAGTACGCATTTTAAAGTTAATTATGGAAGAGCGCCTTCCTAAAGCTTTAAGGATATAAATTGTGGCTTAAGTCTCGCTGAGCGGCGAAGAATGAAAATATCGATTATAACTGGAATTTGATGCTGATTCCGAATATGCAATTTGTTTTGACCGCTCTCAATTTTTTCAATTTTTTTTATTTTTATTTTTTTGGAAAGGCGGCTAGCAACAACTGAGGTGGTGCCCAAAGAATGCCATGTCCGTACAGGTTGGGTGGAACCCGGCCCTATCCGGTACTCAGGTCTTCAAGGCACGGTCTGACCATGTTGGGTCGAGAATGGCAGAGTTCGGATCATGAGGTGGTGCAGGCCTAAGTATGCCAAGTCCGACCAGGTTGGGTCGAGAATGACAGAGTTCGGATCATGAGGTGGTGAAAGCCAAAGTATGCCAAGTCCGACCAGGTTGGGTCGAGAATGGCATAGTTCGGATCATGAGGTGGTGCAGGCCAAAGTATGCCAAGTCCGACCAGGTTGGGTCGAGAATGGCAGAGTTCGGATCATGAGGTGGTGCAGGCCTAAGTATGCCAAGTCCGACCAGGTTGGGTCGAGAATGGCATAGTTCGGATCATGAGGTGGTGTAGGCCAAACAAAACATTAAAAATGTATAAAAATTTAAAATTCGAAAAAATCACAAAAAATCGAAAAAATCGAGAGCGGTCAAAACAAATTGCAGATTCGGAATCAGCATCAAATTCCAGGGTAAATGTTGAGGACTTGACCATAATCGATTTTCCACTTTTTGATCAACAAAGATAGTTGATCAGACCAAATTAAACAAGTTTTCTTCAATGCACTTTCCGGCGGAAATGAGTATTTTAAAAGTTATGGCGTTAAATGAGTTACCGGAACTCCAGTGTGCATCACCCTATTACAAACGTAAAGAGGTTGGGTCGTGAGGGTAGCCACAGTTCTTTTAGTTTTATAGTTTTCACTAAAAGAACTGTTGCTACCCCTCACGACCCAACCTCTTTACGTTTGTAATAGGGGGTTTGCTCTTCGTCGGCTTGGTTGGCGCGCGGGAACGCCTGTTTACTTTCACGTCGGACCGCGCGGTGTATTTTTCCCCGCCTCAAACACTGGAGTTACGGTAACTCATTTAATGCCATAACTTTTAAAATACTTATTTCCGCCGGAAAGTGCATTGAAGAAAACTTGTTTATTTTGGTCTCATCAACAATCTTTATTGATCAAAGAGTGGAAAATCGATTATGGTCAAGTCCTCAACATTTACCAAATTCCAGTAATAATCGATATTTTCATCCTCGCTGAGCAGTGAAGCCGCTCAGCGAGACTTGTTCCATAAATTGTAAACCTAACTAAAAGTGAAATGAAAAAATGACGAGTTTTTACCCTAAAATTGGAACTAAAACAGATAACTGAACACAGTCAGTGAGCTAACATTCACAACGGGTTTCCACGGAGTAGCTGTCAGCTGCAGTTTATCAGAAGACGTAGCAGTCCGGCAATTTGTCGTAAACATAGTTCGAGATGGGAGGGTTTTATAGATCAAACCTATAGATGCAACATGATCTGTCGAACATGAATGTTTTATCATTTCTAAATCGGTGGTCGAGTCAAATTTTGTACAACTATCAACTCAACTTCAACACAATGAAGACACTCATAGCTTTTTCGAAGAGTCCTTAAGACTTACTTAACGGACCTACCGCCGCCTATGACCAACCGCCGCAACTCGCACTTCCTTAGTGACTGGACAAAACAAGACCAGACCAAAGAGTACAGATGAGCAAAAAATAAAATAATCTCAGAAAAGGTGTCTTGGTTAAAGAAAACAATTTTGTTCTATTTGTGCAATTTTCTAGCCCGTCCCTTTTTTGTGGTTGTTGCTTATCGATGGGAGTACAAAATTAAATTGATATCATAAATTCTCCAATCCCTCGTGATAAAATAAATCCTCAACGATATTTTTTCATGTAGATCAAGGAAAAATAAATATATCCTCTCTCAATTCAGGATCTGTGATGTAGAGATTTTAGGATAATGAATTCAGTACGATACTCTGTGCGTTAAGCGTTGAAGCCAGTTAAGGAAATTTTTAAAGTTACATATTTTTTCAGATTGGTGAAGGCGTCTTTGCAGTTGAATTCCATTGCACTAATTAAACGAACAAGCTCGCACACAGGCATACGTGATGTCGAAGCAGAGGCTCGCTAAACAGGTTGTGGTAGCTAGGATAATGAATTCAGCACGATATTCTGTGCGTTAAGCGTTGAAGCCAGTTATTTTAAAGTTACATATTTTTTCAGATTGGTGAAGGCGTCTTTGCAGTTGAATTCCAATGCACTAATTAAACGAACAAGCTCGCACACAGGCATACGTGATGTCGAAGCAGAGGCTCGCTAAACAGGTTGTGGTAGCTACTTTAAAAAAGTTGCCACAAATTCGCTTCAAGACGAGCAGAATTAACCATAGTGTTCGTGTTTTTAAGCTTTGGAGGTTGATTTGTGAGAAAATGTTGCAACGGGACTTTTGGTAGCGCGTCAATAATTAGATTCTATTTACTAGGACAAACACTAGTCAAGTAGATGTTTAAGCGTTTTTGAGACTTATAGGTATTTTTTAGTATTGAGCATTTACCGATAAACGTACTTTCGTTCTGAAAGTAAACGGCTAAAGTGCGACTGTCCTATATTTTACAATAAATGTACTCTGACACGGAAGAGCTAACTCTTGAATCCTTACTGTTTATTTGTTGATACCTAAGGTAAGAAGCTACTACTTGAGTTCAAAATTTAGAAATTTTACTTCCAAATACACCAGATCACCTCCACAGCCAGCGCCAGTGCCTTGACTGGATAGCGAACCTACCCAACGAGCAGTGGGATGATGCTAGGCTTAACGTGTGCGGTTGTGGCGAGAATTTTTTAGTTGACTATTGGCACGCACAATCCGGTTACTGAGGAGGCACAAAAAGACGCTCGTTCAATAAATTCCATTCGGCAATAAGGATACAGAGTACTGAAGACATTGAGATCACGTACGTAAGTTACCATTCGCCAAAAAACTTGCTAGATTTTTGTGAAAAATTCTTGAAGCTTAAATATTAAGACATATATGTTCTGCGCTAAAACTTCATAAAAGTTTAAAAAATGCTAGTGTCAATTTATTTAAAAAGCAAGCATCTATAAAAGAGGTTCCTGATAGATGTATTTGTCTACAATAGTGAGAGGATCGATCTCCATTTGTATTCGTACTGAAAATTTAATAGCTCAGGTAATTTTTGTTCATTGTTTTCCTCCACATTTTGTTGAACTTGACTGAGCTAAGATATATTCTTTCAAGTTACATTTTCTTCGAGCGATAACTTTTCATCATCGTGTTTTGCAGTCGTTTTAGAGGTTGTATATGAAATGTGGGACTAAATAGTGGCATACCTATGCATTTGCCATGCATACTTCTTTGCATTTGCTAGGGTACACAAATTCACTTAATGCTTTCACTTATGAGTGTGGAGAATAGAAAAAATTTACACTTGCAAAAATGTAGACCTCACATTAAATGGTCCACCCTCGAGTTTTTGATATAAAAAGAATTGTTCAAGTCTTAATCTCACAGAATGACCTATCCAGCCCGAAGTACGATGCTAACGCCCTCTCTAAGCGAACGATAGCTCCAGTGTTTTTGTACCAACACACAAAACACTTTAGTGATGAGAATTCGCGTCTCTTACCACTGTGTTCTCACTTTGCCTTTGTCCCTCGCGTGCTTTGTTTGACAAGGGTTGGGTATTATCGAACCACGCAGTTGAGGTTTCAATAATAGAGAAGCTGCGCCTGTACCACATGGAAGGAGTAGGCGAAAATGATATTAGAAACTGTGTTTAATAAAGAGTGGTAAAAACCCCTATCTAAATGTTAGTTCCGTTTTTGCATAAATTACCTCAGAAAATCCCAGAAAGTCCTTTTTTACGACAGTGCTGATGAAGCAAACTCACATTTTCTGTAATTCAAACGGGACATTCGACGTAAATCGTAATTTAAAAAAAGTTGAGATCAGGGAAAAAATGTCGCAAGTACAGACTATTTGCCACATGAAAAAGCTCAAGACAATCATTAAATTATGTTCTTCAAATGAAACCTTTAGGATTCGCTTTAATTGTCTTTTCACCCCGGTTTTCATAGACTATTTTATCGTCACTCAATTCAAAGCTCCGCCTTGAGCTGATGATTGTTATTCAAATTGAAACTTCGAGATTCGAGAACCATAAAATTCAAGTTAAAAGCTGTGGTGAACAAACTTTTGTTTGAGATGAATCATCAAGACTTTCAATATTAACGGTAAAGTGGTTAATTGAGGAAATCCAGGTAAAACTGAATGACAGCTAAATATTCTGTCTCCAAAATGAGATAAAAAATTGAAGATTTAACCCAAATTTTGAATATTTCTTGTTTTTGCTTGAATATCTTACCTTACTGAGCTTTTATTATTATTTGTTCAAATAAATTCAGATTTCCAGTGATAATATGAGAAATAATTAATTTTCTCTTGAGCTCGCAACTGTTTAGACTTCAGAGGATGACTTGAGCCCGAAATTTGGCTAAATCAACCCGTGCGACAAAAGAATGTCGACTACCTAAGTCAGAGCCGGTCATACAAATTAATGACTTTAGAGTTGTGGAAAATCACCATAGATTTAGCCTCTGAAGCATAGTCAAATTATTGTTGGAATTTCAAAAGCCGATGTATTAAATTATGAAGATCCAGTTTATAGGCCTAGTTACAAGTCAGACTGAATATTTTTTGCGGTTTCGTACATTACAGTAGGATAAAAAGAAGTGTTGTGAACACAATGGGGAATTCCCAGTGCACTTGACGATGAATCAAGTGATTAATATAGTATAGTGCTCATTGCCCTGGATTTTGGGGCATAATATTATACAGTGATGAAACACCTTGATTGTTATCATTCACAGTAATAAATTCGGCTTGTCAATTATATCTTCCTCATCAGGTTAGAGTCTGAACTTGAGGTTCGTACGTTTAACACTTACTATATAGTAATTTTCATAATACAGTAATTGCGCTCCAACGAGGTAGAGTGTATTTTCTGAGGAACCTATTCATTGAAAGCCAATTGCCGATCGAATGTAAAAATATTCGGTTCATTCACATCCGGGCCACATTAGGAATATGAGTTCAAAGTTAATTCCATCAATGACACATGACTTTTTGAATTATTTCTTGACTAACCCACGCATGACCAGAGTGAAATTTTCCATCTTCTGTTGGTAATGCGCCCTTAGCTTCCTGTTGTAACATTATCGATATCAACACCCATGATTGCAAAGTTCGTTCTTCCTGGCTTGTACTTTTTGAAATCGAATAAGGGAGAGAAAGAAATTACTGTAAATGGGCCCGGGTTCACCTCGTATAAAAACTAGGCCAGTATGAAGCACAGCGCTTGATGCCCAGAAATACCAGTGCTGCAGGATGCAGCGAGTTTTAAACTGCGTACTTCTCTTGCCTTCTCTTTTTTACTTTTTCAGTATTTCTCCTTTCTATTCGTGGAAGTAACCGATTTTCATATCTTGTAAAGGTGTCTGAATTCTTTTTCGCATACTTCGTTAATTTTTACATTCACCATCGCTTTTATTCGGGATGCGTTGGCCACCTTGATCGTCAACAGCAGCAAACTTTGCAAACGGACAAGTGAAGATTTAGCTCTCTTTCTGATACAGATAAAGTTTTCAAAAGCTTAACTGTCATCATGATTTGGGATTAAGAGTAAAATATAAAAAGGACTCGCATTTTGTCTCGACTGCAAAGAGCATTGGATCCGAGTTGACCAAATGACTTCTGTTTTGCCGAAGTCTACTGTTGTTAGATCACATCACAGACTTCCCATTACAATGGTCGAGTTAAAGAAAGCAACCATGTTACAAGCAACAGCTGTTGGCCTGAACATGCTGGGCCAACCTGGAGAACGGAGAGAAACGGTATAACTTTGAACAAATTATTTGTAGCACCATTTAGAAAAAAATGCACTTACTGTACTGGTCATAACATGAAGGAAATTTTCATTTGAAAATGAATGTTGAAAACTAGTAAATCAAAAAAATAATAAAGAATTCAAACCTCAAATTTTTATTCGGACACCATCCTTTGCGGTACCCAGAGCCACAATATTATCACGTGTCAAAACCGGACGCGGTCCTCAAATGAGGTGACGTTCCGAGAACACAAATCCTGTTACATCGTGCTCTGATATGCGTTGCGAAAGCGGATAATTGAGTTCGTCATTTTATTTATGGTTATATGAAAGAAAGGGAGCAAAAGAAAAACTATTTTATAATTTGGGCGTTATATATTTAATTACAATGGTAAAAGACAAAAAAATACGACTCCCTCGTCAACTATATTATTAACATAACCACATACCAACGTTGTGGGACACATACGAGGCTTATGATCAACATAACAGATGAGGTGCTCCCAAAAGCAATGCGTGAGATACAGACATCAACGTAATGAACGTTAATGTAAAAATCCAAGAAATACAAATGATAGACAACAAAGACAATTAGAAACAAATCCCACAGAATGTGTGGACAAAAGAGCATGTAGTCCCTAAAGGAGAGAAAATTTGAGAATACATCCGCGCCGCTTTGTTGCACAATTCACCACAGAAGTAGGAGATAGTCAGACTCCAATATGTTGACTCTTGTAAGAAAATCTCAAGGTATATTCTTAAAATTACAGAAAAACACCAACTTTCGACCATTCATGAAAGTATGAGAATCGTCACAGGTCGACGCATTCTCAACCTCATATAAAATGACATGCAACCATATTTAGTTTTCAGGATGAAAAAAATTCGACGTTCATCAAAGTCTTAACCACCAGAGTGATAGAGTTTGCGATAAATATGGCTCATTGACCAGCAGAAAAGAGAAACGCCACCAAAATCCATTGTTTGTGATGTTCTGAGCTGCAATCACTGCCACTGGAAGGTTCCTCGTTTTTATTCCATCAGGAGTCGAACTTTACATTCAGAGTTACATTTCAGACATACTGGAAGTAGAACTGCTTTTCTGGGTGCGTGAACATTTCGGTGGTGCACCTTGGTCTCTTCAACAACACTGCTCCATCACATGGCTCCAAAATGACTTAACGCTGGATTCAGGCGCACATTCCTGCGTTCATCAGCGAAGAAGAATGGCCACCGAATAACCCTAATACGAACCCGCTGGACTACTTTGTGTAGTCCATCTTGGAGAGTAAAGTCTGCTGAAGTTCTCATGATTCGCTTGATAGCTTTAAGCCCAACTTGCTTCGAGAATGAGCTTCGTTTTTGCGATAAGTGCTTCGTGCTTCCAGTGCAGCTTTCCAAAGTATATTGAAGCCCGTCATTATAAATAGAGGTGGTCGCTGTGAATAAATGCTTTTGATTATAATTAAAGAGTCTTTGAGCTTTATGGATATCTAGTAAATTTTAAATTTCACTAGTTTTTGATTGAGAAACACGACAAAGCGTTTTTTTATAATAACTATGGTGAACCCTTTAATGCGACACTGTCATCTTTATCCGCTTAAGGTGTACGCTGGAGCTAAAGGAAATGACACAGCAAGCTGTCAATATATCAACGTTAGAGTTCTTATTCTAATATGCCATTTGAAGCATGCGAAAGTGGGATATTCTAAACGTTAAAAATGCTTCAAAGATATTGCGTAGGCCATAGCCCATTCATTTATTAATACAATGTTTAATAAAAATATGCCGTTTGAATGACAAAAATGCAACAAAGATACGTTTTACATCACCAAAAAAGGCCATTCAATGAGATATGCAGAATATAATGCTTATGCAAATGATACTTTAAAATATCTGACAATTCTTTAGCATTCTAATTTCTAACAACTTTCGGTTTGTAATTTCCTCTGTAAAACAATGAGTATCTGTTCTGACTGGTCATCCCATTAACTCGGCTAGAAACCAATGTAGAATGCTGCTGCCTAACTATTTTGAAACCAGACCTTATTACAGATTAAATTTCTTCGGAATTATGGTTTGGAACACGATGCTATCTAACGCCTATGAGAAACCTCGGACTTGGAGTTCAAAAATAATCTTGAGTATCATTTTATATATATATACATATATATAGGTACTGATGAAGACTACAACCACACGATCAGCCTAGTGTACGTTCACAATAAGTGCTCTAAATAATGATAATAATAAATTTAGGGATGAGTTTCCTCCAGGGTCACCAGCAAGTGCTCTAAAATAAATAAAGTATATTAACAGCAATAGAGTGTATACATGATGCCATGGAAATCAATCAACTTATTCTGCCCACAAGTAGTTACATTTAAAACTGCCTATTGTAATAGTTCTAGATAGACTGGTCAAGAATAAATTGACTGCTATAGAATAAATAAAATTATATTAATTCCAATTTAGTGTTTACAAGATACCATAGAAATCAATTAACTTATTTAGCCCACATGTAGTTACACTTAAAATTGTCCTCTGTAATAGTTCCAGATGTGGCTTCAAAGATGTGCTACCTCTGAGAAATAAATATGTAGTTAATAATTGTTCAAATTCCTCATATCGTTTGATAGCAATCGCACATTTATGTTTCTTTAGAACTGGGTTTCTGTTTACACGTCCCCCGCGTATTGGGTCATACGGGTCCCAGTAGGTAAATTGCCCTTTCAAGTACCGGGACAAATGAATGATAATTCTATCTATTTTGAGACTCTTTTAAAAAAAATAATCGTTATCATATGAGCTGAAATATCATGGAATTCTATTTCTAAAATTGTGTAGGAAAAACAAAAATGTATTCGAGCAGTAAAGTCGATTCCCCTATTTTGCTACTTGCAACCTAACAAATCAACCGCCAACAACCTCGGATAACTCTTCACACGCTGGAAAATCATCTCGAATAGGAACCTGGAAAAGACTCCAAGGATTTCTGTTGAAATGCAGTGAACGTGTTAAGGGGCTCTTACGGGCACTCTTCTCCTAATTAGCGTTCCTGACACGCAGTAGGATGGAAGCCTTGCGTCAGACAGCCCTGACGGACGGGATGTAAAGGATTGTAATACCGATTCTCTGGGTGAACCCTGCACTAGCTGCGCGTTCTTCTGAAAATCTGTTTTCTACAAATATTTTGTTTCTATGGCGAAAGTTAAGAAAAGCCTACAAGCAAAAACTATGCGCAATGCATAAATTATTATATAAACCAAATTTCCCACCGATTAGTCTTATGGGAAAAACTCTTCCGAAAGCAGCTGGTCACTACTCGTCAACTTAACTGTACACATAAAATTAAACATTATATCTATACTTAGTTTTCAAAAATCATGGACTCGTATGTTATCACTTCTCGGATAAGTTAGATGTGTTCACGCCTAAACGGGTTTCACAAAGGGGTTGCTAAAAATCTGCGTTCAACTTACGTTATCATAAGCGAATGGCACACATAAAGTCTCTGCGACGCTTTCACATTGTTTGCTTACATTGCTTTCATCAGCTACCACAAGTTGGAACAATTTTTCTCGCTACCGGCAGGTATACAGTACCTCTCTCAGAAGGATCATGAAGATCCAACAGCAATTATAAACATTATTTTCTCTCCTAGTCGATCTCGGAGTAGTCGTTTGTCGACAATGTTTGTTATACAGTAGAATAAAATTTTTTAAAATTGAAATGGAGGTCTCCACGCCCTGATTATTATAAGCGTGCTACGAACAATCCGATACCTGGCGTCTGTTGTGCTGCTAAACTGACGACGTATTCCCGGCCTCTATTGGCGATGATTTGCCAGCTGGTAAAGAGTTAATACTACACCGAAGAGTGAACGCCAAACTTTTATACTTTATACGATTCAACGAGAAAGTTCAATGTGTCATAAACGTAAGGGGAACAGTATAATTAAAAATAAATTGATTTAAGAAATATCAGTAATGGAAGAAAAAATACAAAACTTTCATAAATGGAATAATTTCAACTCAGGAAAGACAACGTATCTAGAAATCAGAACTCTAACGGAATAAAAATTGAAAGCAGTTTATTCTTTCATTATCGTAAAGTTCTCTGCAAATTACACAACAATAGCCTAGATTTTTATTCGTATTTTGATATGCACTTTTAGAATATTCATTAAAATGATAAAATTTCGTACGTGGATTAATATTTATATGTACTTGGTTCTGCCCATCGAACCAAAAACTTGGATCTCACATCGAAAACCTATTAGCTCAAACCGCTCGCACGAAATGCTTGACAGTCATATGTTTGAAATTCTTCATACGTGTGCCTAGTGCTACAAAATTGAATCCACCCAAATCAATTGTAGCGTATTAATTATTCTAACTAACGTTTAATTTTAGCATAACAAAGTACCGTTTGGCAAATCTGTCGTGGAATTCGAGAACTACCTACATTCAGAGCATCGTGATGACGGTCTTGATTGCCTTCCCTTGCTTCATCAGCGTAAAAGCCTCGTTGATCTCAGAAAGAGGTTTCGTGAAGCTAATGAAATCGTCGAGATTGAGCTTATTCTCTTGATAATCATTGACGAGACGCGGTATGCTGGACCTCGTCTTCCATCCTGCGGATTAGTTTTCATTAATGATCGAAATAATATAAACGAAGATACCATAACTAAATAAATTAGATTTCAAGGCAAGGAAACGAAACATCAGAACGTTGACGGTATCGGTGGTACAGAAGAAGAATTCATAATTTTTAGGATGCTAAGTTTGGTAACACGGATTTTAGATTGTCTCTGAATGTTAAAAAATTGTGTAATCATTGTACTATTCAGCATTAAGTATTCATTCTCAAAGTGTTATTTCTTCCGCCGAACAAGAAATTAAAAATATGTTTAAACATTTTCGACGACGATTCGATAACAGTGTCGCGTTCGTTGAAATCGTCAGATACGGCTATAGTGTAAGCGTTCCTTTGTTTTACACACGTCTAATATTCATAGAAGTGCTTCCCTCATTAAAATAAAGGCCTAACTTACACGTTTACTGACTTTTATTATGGAGACACAAAGTAATCAAGAGTTTAGAGGAGTCTTACCTCCGAACGCACAACCTTTCCAAGAGCGGCCCGTCAGGAGGGTCAAAGGTACGGTGGTAAGCAGCTCGCTCGCATCTGGCGCGCCGACCACCACTGACACTCCGTAGCTCTTGATGGAAAAAGAAATGCGCATGACCATGGTCTTTGTTCATTTGAATAGAAAGAAATATATGAGTATTTTCGTTTTTCATGCTCGTTCGCCTGCGTTCACTGTTATTGCTCAGAATTTTCTGCACAAAATACACTGTTAAGAAATATAACCTCCGGCCCTGATGTACTGTATAGGAACGTACTGAATTACTCATTTCACATTTCCATGTAAACGTTGATTGCGACGGACGGAGTACGTATGCTCATTTTACGGTTGAGTTGATAACATAAAGCTTAGAGTAATTCAACAAAGGGAGTGCATTTCTATGTTTTTCTCTCAATAACCTGGTTGACAATTAAAATGGGTATTATGACTCCCATATATATCTATCAACTGTGGATCTTTTAAGTTTAAGGTATTAAAAAATTATACGCTGTGTCTTCATTGGAAACCACCTTTTTTCTCAATTTATTGAAACAAAAATCCGGATGGTATAACGTCACAACTAGTTCTACAGGAAACTTGCAACTTGAAAGTTCTGTTTCCATCCCATCACTTCTCCCTGCACAAACTGGATCCCACCCCCACAACTCACTGGGTAAGTTGACTCCAGCGCTGCCCGCATGATGTCAACGTTGCCGATGCACTCAAAAGTGAAGTCGCAACCCCCGGCTGTCATCTCTTGGAGCACTTCCTGGATCGGCCGCGTCAACTTGCTGGGGTTGATGCACTCCGTCACTCCGAAAGCTTTTGCTGGTCAACCAGAATGGAAGAATACAAATTAGAAACAATCGCTTAAAATCTTCAAGTTGAGAAAGGAGAACAATAAACTGCACCATGATTCGTTTAGTTGCAATTGGTGTGGTTCTGAAGAAACTATTGATTTTGAAGCAATGAGGAAAGACATAACCAAGCACAATTTAATTTTTTTTCATTGTTTGGAAGAAAAGACAAAGATGCGAATCCAATTTTACGCCAATGCATGGGAAGCAGTGGGTAATATCGAAATGGGCTATGGAAAATCCGTATGCATCTATTTTGTGTTGAATTATATCATTTTTATTGTTTGCTTGGAAACTTATCGGAGTAGAGATCGTGAAAGTATACTCCAGGGATGGTACGCAGACCACAATCTCGTCTACCATGAATTTTAAAAAAATACTGTCTATGCATGATGCTACGAAACTCCTCCATGAGCATCAGATGAGTCATGTGCTAGCTAAAACTTGGAGCTTCCACGAATGTAATTCGGAGGAAAAGTAAGTGTTTAATATGTAGTAGGAAAGTGCTTTAGTCCTGCATTACAAAAAAATTTAAAAAATTTAATAATGGTGTTCAAATTGGCATCTGAAGTATTCTTAAATAAAAAGCACACTGTTGTGGAAAACTATTTTCTCTAATTTAGAACCAACCTCCTAACTACGGTTTCAATGCAAACAAGATGATCGAGGATCTTCCTAGGAATGTACTAGTGTTTGCTTTACGAATTAATTTGGACATGAAACAAGCAAACATTGAATTTTATATCTAAACGTGATTATTGAATCAGTGTACTATATTCATTTTGATTTATTCGTAAATGCTGGTTTCTCTAGAGACCAAACACATGCTAAAATAAACGATGATGAGCCCCATCGCTCATTTTAATTTCTGACAATTTAAGATTTATGAATCAGATAAAAATAAACAGAATGGATTTCACAACTTACACTTTTCAAACTTGTCTTCATTGATGTCAATGCCAATGATACGACCAGCTTTCTGCGCCCGGCATCCCGCTGCGGCACCGAGACCTACTCCACCCAGTCCCCAGATGGCGCACGTCGAGCCTTCCGTAACCTAGAGAACAATCGAGGCAAAAGTAAAATAGAAATTAATATCTCGATCATAATTTGGAACTAATTTTTCTGCTGATTATTCTACATATAAAATCCGTTAAGCCTGATGATTTTTTTTACAAATAGAAACCGTTAAGCGCTTGATGATATTTGAGGCTCGACGTCCGAAGCAGCGTTCCAAAGTTTTTGTCACAGTAATTTAGTGTAGCGTATTGTAGTTTAATTTAATTTAATGAGGTTATTATAAATTTCAGTGCATAAATTTCTCGGCCTTGCAGTAGCCGAGTGTACAGAGCGTTTGCGTTCTGTGCTTCCTGCACGGGTTCGAGCCCCTGTACGCGGCAGTTGGCGAGAAAAACGCTGATGCGGTTAATCAGGGTCGTTGCCTGCAGTGTGGTCACTGTCCTCAAGGAATGTTACCTGAGCACTAAATAAGAGGAAAATGAGGCCTAAAGATCGGGCGCGACTAGGGGCCTGGAGAACCCCTATCATGTACTTTCCCTGTAAAGTATCATGTCAATGATGCTCAGCCACCCTCTACTAAAAAGAGGAAAAGGCTCGGTATATACCATTATAAATTTCCGTCAACATTATTTCATGGAGTGTCTGCAAATTTGTCAAGTTTTTACTTCTCTCGTATTTTGACTGACTGTATGCGTCATTGGTTTGTTCAAATAGTTACAATCAACTTAGGTAGTTGACTTTCTGATGAAAAATTTCAGATATTTTTGTAGATTTTTAATACGCAAACTAACTCCCAATAACGTTCGCTCCTACTTCGTGATGCTGCTGAGTTCCACTTTTTTTGCTTTATTTGTCTGTACCACAGTAATTCATTGCACAAATGTTCAAACTTTTACTTAACGTATGACAGAAATATCAAGCTATACAGTTAGCGACTAAATTATTCATGCATGAACTCACAAAAAATTCAAATTAACAATTTTTTCTTTAAGTAAATAATTGAATGACCTCAAGCTTTTCACGTGTTATCAGGTATGTGAAAACAAACACCACTCTCAATTTCCGAAAGAATTTATGATATATACGGAATTTAACAAAAAACAACACAAATGAAGCGAAGACAACGATATTCGTACATCAGGAAATATTGGATGTAATCAGAAAATTAATCATTAGGGTCATGGCCTTTCAACTTTATAACTCACAGCAATCGTTAGGCAATTCTTTATATGATTTTCTCTTTTTTATTGTTACACGTACTAACTCATATATTTTTTTGAAACTCAGCTTCGAACTTCCACTTCTAGTCGTAGACTTTTCATAGGATACAAGACAGAAATTCTGGAACCTCGTGACAGAGGAATGAGTTCGTTTGTTTGAAGCCATGCAACCACCAGTTTATACGCATCTTGATCCGCATGCCTGCTTATCTACTGGAAGTTGTGACCAAAATTGTAACCAAAAAGTTGTGAAAACTGTATTGATAAATCAGTTTTAATTGAAAAATTTTAGGATATTCACTTAAAACTGGCATGTTGAACGAATGACGAGTAAACGGATCCTGTATTGCTATTGGTCAATTCAAAAATTTGGTAGTGAGAGGGCTGGAAATATTTCCTGTGCCGCTTCCTTGAATCGGGTGGGAAGCATTGAAAACGCTCCTTTCCAGCTATATAGGCTGCCATTGAAAGATTATATGGTTCAAGTTGAACCTAGAACGTAGATTGTGGACGAGTTGAAGCAGGAAAATTTTCATGCAATTCCATTTTTTTCAATTGATCCGAGTTTTTCTGGAAAATTATTTTAAGTAAAACAGCAATCAATGAAATACTCGTCGTATCCTTCTTTTTGAAGAAGAAAAAATTTAATGGCTGAAATGAATAATCGCTCTGATCTGCGCCTCGTAAAAGTTGTAGTATAGTTTGATTTATTCAATTGAGAACAAATTCATGATGGTATGAAATTTTGATTGCGTTTGTTTACGAAGAAATATACTGACCGTAATGAAGCCCAAGTATTTCCATTGTATGAACTCGACTTTGTAATTGACAATCAATGGAATATTTTCTCACATTGGACCAAGTGGCTACATCATCAATGTCATCTAAGCCGCAGTCTTAACTTTGGCACGAAAGAAATAAAAGAAGACTACAAGAAGATATGTAGCCCTTTAATTCCGCGAAGTGAATTAGCTATTGCACTAGTAACTAAGGAATATATTAAAGCCGACAGGAAACCCCAGAAGATGAAGCAAAGAAGTAGGGATATATCGGAAAGCGAGTTTCAGTTAAAAATTTTTCATCTGGTCTTATCAGCACTAGTGGATACTGTAGCGAGTTGGGACAGAAGTATGGAACTCAGAATGTTCACCTCAGCCTATTTCTATAGCTTGATTACTTTGTCATTCAATTTTATTATTGATAACATGAGTATCAGGTTGGTGCAAAAGTAATGCTCGATTTTAAAATCTTGAGTAAAAATGAATAAACCAATGTCTATAAAAACATTTTTTCATTAACACTCTCCGTTGTTTTCATTGACCTCATTCCACCTTTCATCGAGCTTATAAATGCCTGGCTTGTCAAATTCTGTAGGTTTAGAATCAAAATACAAATTCAATTCTTTTTTAATCTCTTCTCTTGTATTTTAACCTAAGTTCACTAAAATGGCTCCGTAGTCCTACGAAGAAACGAAAATCAGAAGCAGTAAGGTCAGGTGAACAAGGAGGATGAGTCGTGTTTCCCAGCCGAGTCTCGGACACAAGAACATTCAATTGACCGGAATCAAGTGTTCTTGGATGAGTTTTCCTTGGTTCATCTTTTAGAGTGAAATCACCGCATAGAAAACGAGAAAAAATCTCCTGCAATTTCTTTCATTCGCTACATCATCTCAATAAGTATCATAAATAGATTTTGCTGCCGCACTTGCATTAACACCTTTATGAAACTCGTAGAGTTGAGCATTTTCTTGTGTGATCTTTAGATGGAACAAACATGTATGGCAATATTTATGAAAAATATAAATGTAACAAAAGATAATCTGGAAAATATCGTTTAGTTTAGTCACAAAAATATACTACACTTACAACAGAATGTAAATAATTGACAAATTTTACTTTAAACATTCGTCTTAAAAATCGTACATTACTTATGCAGCAATCTGATATTTAATTTCACTAGATGTTTCGAAAGTTGTAATGCTGTTTCAAAAAATTCGTAAATAATTTTAGAAGATGCTATACCAGTAAAATTTACAGGTAATGTTTTAAACTCAAATGCAGTTTTGCTCGTCGCCTCCAAGCACATCATGCAATGCCCTTCGCTCACAAGCCAACACCCCAGTCCACAAGCGTCACCTGGGCGGTGTTGATGGCCGCGCCGTAGCCTGTGCTCACGCCGCAGCCAATGAGGCAAGCCTTATCCAGGGGTACGGAGCTCGGGATCTGCATGCATAAAATTTTTATAAACTTTCATACTTGATGTGAGGATGTAGCAAAAAAACGTATATTTATGATATGTAGAATTGTTTGGTAATTGCTTTTAAGATTCTCATTAAAAAATCACGCGACCTGCATGGTGTTAACAGGACCTTATCTCGCTTTGGTTTTTAAATAAGTTTACACTTACGCGTAAATAAGTCCGTTTTCAGCTTTAAAATATTCATGAACCTCTGAGTGAAACACTCCCTGTTTCTGCCTCATCTTTGTTAAATGATTCTGGAAGATTTTTCCCATTTTGATAGCATCGCTCAATTAAGATATACCTGTACATGCAGCTAGATTTTGTCTACATGACAAATAATAAAACATTTTCAATCACGCTCGTTTACGTATGACCAAGTAGTGAGTGTCTGTCTAGTGGAGTTAATGGAAAAACCGACAAATTCTGTGAGTGATCGACACAGCAGTTCTCATCGACACAGCAGATGAGACACTGAGGTTTCCACATGGTATGCATGAAAATTGAAAAAACAAATCAAAGTCTGATTGAAACCTGCATGTCAGGCCGCACAGGGGTTGTCGAACCTTTTGTGTTAGTTACCTATAATCTTAAGTATTTTCTTTATGTGTCCAGCTCCCTGAACCCCGACTTGTCTGTTTCTCTGCGCTGATGTTGCGTCTGTGCATTTACTTTAGTTAGCCCTTAAATATCATTTGTCTCACATGTCGATATTCCAATGTTTCTTGTATTACATAGCTAAATACGACTAATATTTTAAATGCAATTTTGAGTGTTGTACTCTGTTATGCAATAGCTCATGTCTGTACGCACTTTTTTTGCAATAGAAAATAAATTACTGTCTTTGTTAAAATATATCAGTATATGTAAGAGGGACCTCAAAGAGGTTCAGCAATAACAAAGTCGCACCCTGAAATGTAAGGAGTGTCCTTTCTCCTTGTTGTCGCACGCTTTAGTCTTATACGACCCCTTGCCTAATAAGGGGTTTAAGGAGCCACCTCGGAAGGACGAACCATTTCGCATAGTTTGTCGCAAAGAAGACGCTGTCGCAGTTCGGCACTAACAGAATTCATTTCTGTTGCCCAAGCGGTCTCATACGGCGCAGAGAGTTGCTCGTCTTCCTAACGGTACCACCGTAGTTCGGCACTAACCGAATTTACTTCTGTTGCCCTAGCGGACTTATTACGGCGTAGGTGGTACCCACACAAACCTTACTCTAACGGTACCACCGTAGTTCGGCACTAACAGAATTTACTTCTGTTGCCCTAGCGGACTTATTACGGCGTAGGTGGTACCCACACAAACCTCCCTCCACACACACAACGGTACCGCCGTAGTTCGGCACTAACAGAATTTAATTCTGTTGCCCTAGCGGACTTGTTACGGCGTAGGCGGTACCCACACGAACCTCAGGAAGGGCAGCTGCGAAGAAAAGCTAGCCCCCCGGAAAAAGGTAGCTGCACCGAAGACAGCCCCCTTTTTCCACGAACCCTCACGTCGACCGCACGACGGTATCGACACTGAACAAATACATATGTGGTGCCAAACTCACGCCCAACGCTATAAATTAGCACAGTTCGATCGATCGTAGAGGTAACTCCATATTTTTTCAAGTTTTACTCTGAAAAATTATAAATGAGCATCCCCTTTTTGATGAGTTTTGCCTTCGTTATTAATAATAAGCTTCCGTTAACGTTTTCATTTTCAAAATCTGTTCATCGCTGCATGCCCACATGTTTTGAATTTACATCTGATTTAATTTTCTGGAAATTCTAATCGACAATGTCAAATCAAACTAACCTTTTCTTATTTTGAGAGCGCAAGTTGTGGATATCGATTTCGTTGTACTGGATGTGACTGCATGTATTAGGCAGTAATCATTCATCATGTTGGAGCGAAAAAGGCTCAATAAAGGTCTTACGACAGCG
This sequence comes from Morinoia aosen, assembly GCA_030386875.1. NCBI lineage: Eukaryota > Metazoa > Arthropoda > Malacostraca > Amphipoda > Talitridae > Morinoia > Morinoia aosen. The sequence goes on from CM059558.1 coordinate 26,091,696, forward strand.
TATTTTGATATAGGTATTTTATCCTACATTGCTGAACAACTGTTCTTTGAGACAAAACAAAACTTCCAGAAAAAGTGGTACAGCAAATATGTAGATGGTTTGTTTCCGTGAGCAATAAGGTCTGAAAAAAGTTCGTGCTCCAGACATTGTTTTTGATATAAGAGCTGTTAAAGCGTTTGATTACAAATTTTTGATCATTACTTTGACACGGCTGGCCAGTGGCCATGGAAACAATTCTTTCAGACCGATACATTGCCAATGGATTTACAAAAATAATTCTCAGAGTATTCGTTTCATGAAAGTAATAATTTATTTATACGTTGTCTTACACGTGAAAAAAAAGGTCTGCTGAATTTCATCTCAAACTTGCTATGAAAATAGAGTTATGTTGCGATACCGAAAAAGTTTTGAACTTATAAAGAAAGTTAAGTCGCGATACCGAAAGTTATGGTTGTACTTGAATCAAAAAATTCATACCTTAGCCACACAGATCTCGTCAACGACGGTGTACTGGCTGAAAGTGGAGCAGTTGAAGAAATTAGAGATGCTTTGTCCCTTACAGGTGAACCTCGATGTGCCGTCCATTGGAGTGCCACTGTTGGTCTTGATAAACTTTTCGCAGAAATTAGATGTAGGAGCCCTGCAAGCGCGACATTCCTTGCACTCAGGGATGATGACAGGAATCACGTGATCGCCTGAGAATGATAATGAGAGGAATTTATTCCAACGTCAGGAAAGGGATGACCGTCTTCTTACAACTCTAGAGGGAGAAACTTGAAACAGGTTGACAATCGAGGATGAAATTACCTCAAGAAGATAACAATGAAAATAGATTATTTGTTGCGAGTAACGGGCAGAGGAGTGCTGGACTGATTTATCTTTAGCTCGATTATTTTTCAGCACCCAAAATCACAGCGTAGAAAGACATTGCCAACTTTCAGAATCTTCGACTTCACTCGGAGTCTGCCATGTCTCAGAAGAAGCTATTTGCGTATTTTTGTGACCTACGTTCATATACCAATTATTTTTCTTGTACAACATGGCGGTAGAAACGTTTGTGGAAACAACCGAAGTTCAATGGACGATCAAGTAAAAAATGTACTGCGTCAAATATTATCAAACAAATCAATTTTGGGAAACACGGAAAGCTTTCGTTCATCATTTCGAATGAGAGAAGGCCCTCCTGGATGAATGCACTTTTATGTATTGAGTTTAAGAGTATGCTTTAGGTCTAGTTTTTAGTTAAAAAAAGTACACTCCTCCACCTCGAAACGTTTTGATAGTATTAACGTAAAAGTTGTCTTAATATAGGAGGAATTTTTTTCAAATTAACAACATTAGTGATAATAATGATGATAATAATAGGAATAAGTTATCTGTCAATAAGGCAATCAATAATTACTTCTATAATTTTGGAACTTCAACAAGTGTTGTCCAATTTTGCGCAAACCAAGTTATCATCTGAAACTTTCTTCTTTAGCAGAAAGTAGAATGGTCCAACCGAGTTAATCAGACGGAACACGAAAACCTGTTTCAAATTCTTTAATCAACTCGCGAGTATAGTTCTAAATTTCGGCATTCAAAATCGAGTGAGGGGATTCGTAAGCTAGTTATTTGACAAGGAAGCTACTAATGACGTTACAGCTTCCGTGCAATTTGTTTTTCATTGACCCTTGTACCCACTTCATGCAGAGAATTTTACGCACCATTTTGTTAGTCTAATAGCACCTTTAATTAACGGAGGAATAGCGTTATTTTCAACCCAACTTGCTGTTTTTCCTGTCTATAAATGTTCATCAGAAAGTATCTATGATTCAGTGGTGTTTTCCTGCCACTTGACCGCCGGTCAAGTCCAAGATCGAAGAAATGAGTGTAAGGTCATCTTGGATATAAACAGTTTTTCATTTTCTTAACTGTATATACCAATGACAGATAAGATTTTTGCCGAGTCTGGTAACCTAGTGGGTATAGACGCTAGTTTACTAACTGAGCGACCAAATCGTACGAGCAGATGTTAGATTTATCTTCAGTTGCGCGGGCTGGATGGATGATTTCTTCTTCGGAGACAGAAAGAGCGAATAGCATATCCCGCAATAATTAGAGTTAGATATAGGAAGCGTGCGAGATGTTTCGTGAATTTTCTTAGAAGTTTTGTATCTTTTCATAAAGGAATGATCTTGTGATGTAGGAATTAGAAGCTAATTTTCAATTTTAGGTACTTGTGAGTTATCTGTCACCACTTTTAATTTTTGGTTTCTTTTTGATGTGAAGTTTAGGTTAAATTAGGTTATCTTAATTAATTGAATATTAATTTTTATGGTTTATAATTTTTGTTTTGTTTCAAGCCAAAATGAATCTCATGGAACTTCCAAGAACTGAAGAGGAAGGTCCCAGAGATTCATTGTATGTATATGCAAAGTAGATAAATTGCATTAGAAATAAATATAAATAAACAAGGATACCTTCTCACATGAGAAATCCATTCCTACTGTCCAGAACATCAACTCAATATTCATTGAAACAATTATATTTTTCACTTTTTCCCGTAAACAAGTGGTGACAGATGACCCACAATTCACTCAATGCTAATGAGTGAAGGGATCAGATCGCCGCACGCACCTGGTCGCACTGAGGTGACGCCCGGTCCGATGCTCTCGACAATGCCGCCGCCTTCATGACCTAAAATAATTGGGAACTTTGCAAAAACGCCAGGAATTTCAATTCCACTCAACGCGGAAGCGTCTGTGTGACACACGCCGGTGGCCATAATCTGAAACACAAACAATTGAAGATTCCAAAGAGATTCTTAAGCTTCAATGCATAGCAGCAGAAACATTGCAGAACAGAAAAATTGGTTAAGTATCCATATCTCAGGCGTATAGACTTCTCTGTTATTTTCAAATTATTTACTTCCTTTCTTCGGTTAACTAACAAATACTTCTTTTACATATTAAATTCACAAAATCAAATTCAGTAGTACATAGTTTTCGCCTGAAGTTAGTTCCTCATTTTTTGTCAGCAATTTTCATTATTCATCTCACAAACTGCTACCACGTGTGATGAAGGGCCTCTCTGAAGTCTCTAACTTCATATTTATTGTTTTATATGTTCACTACAACAATTTTTCAACCTTCGTACATTAGTCAGAGACGTATAATTTATTCCTATCGCTAACTTGAAAGATAGGGTTGAGAGCACATCTCAATTGAACTGCTTTCAATTATGGAGCATGGATTTAACATTCGAATTTAACCGGCAGTCGCCTTGGTCACACAATCATTCACTCGATTTTCACTTTCAGGAGCACTGGAAATAGCGACATTACGCAAAAACAAAATTTCAATTATTACTCGACTTATTTTAAGGTATGGCTAACTTCGAGTGACAGCGTTAGAGACTGTACCAATAGGAGTACATGAAGTTCTCACCTTCATGCGGACCTCCCCTTGTTTAGGTGGGGCCACCTCCACGTCCTCCACCACGAGAGGCTGCTTGGGGGCCCATGCTACAGCCGCTTTGCAGCGAATTACCTGGAAATTGAAGTCCTCATAATTCAAAATTAAATTGTGATGTTATACTTCAGCAAGTGAAAGTGTGTGTGTGTCAAACCCGCCCCCGGTGATTCAAGCATCTGTAAAAATATCACCGAAAAAAACATTTATACTGCACAGATAATTGTTATATAAATTTAAGCCATTGAGCTTGTGAAAATTACAAAGTGATGAAATTATTTTCGGGGTAAAAATATGTACCGAGTCAGTCACAATTTATTGAAGAACTAAAAGCAAAGATTCTTACACCAAGTACAATTCATCCTTCATGCTTGCCAACTGAACTGAAGGACAGATCAAAGATTTCTATTTCTATTTGTACGACCGCTAACTTATCTATGCAACTAAGTGTATTTATATTCCTTTGTAATACTTCGAACTGGTCGACGCCGCGCAGTTTATTTATAAATCTCTTTATGTGCATGGATGTTCAGGGTCTTTCAGATAAACCCGTACAATTCACTTTTCCATGCTTAAATCTTGATAACTCACAGAAGAGCAACATATTCCTTTGATCATTAACAGCTTATTTAGAAAACTAGGAAAATAATAGTTTTATTCGCTATGACCACCTTCAGCCATGATGGCGGTTTCTAAACGCCGTTGAAGCTGAACACGGCGCGGATAACTTCTGCCTTTCCCAATGATTCCACGGCTTTTTGATATCCTTAAGGGCTGAGACGCTGTTGTGGGGGGCTTGCCCAAGCTTTGGATTCACTTTGTGACCAAAAATATTCATCTCAAGTGCTTAGGTTAAGCGAACTGAAGGCAATATTCTTTCGAAATTCCACGCCGCACCTCTTGAGCTAGTCAACGGTTTTGCTCGCTGTGTGGTAGAGAACAGAGTCTTGTTGGAACGTAAACTTCATATTTGAAGCCTAGGTCTTCATCCATGGAATGATTTCTGTTTGCAAGACGTTGTAATAGGATTCAGCATTCACTTTTTCGTCGTCGGCGAAGAAGTAGGTAAAGACGTCACTCTCGCTCGGAACAACGCAGAGGGTCACGACGCTAAATAGTCTCTTCATGGTCATCGTGGGTTGAATGTCAGTGTTCGAAGAAGTAATTCAGCGATCGGTAAGTCTGTTACAAGCTCATATGTAAAAATTTTCTCATCAGTAAGTATCAGATGGTCGATCCCTTGATTTTAAACATGTTCAAAACTTTCTTGTACTTCTTCAAACAAGATTCTTTGATCTTATCAGCTAAGATATGATTTCTATTTTACTTTAAGATGTTATCCGAAGGTTTTCGATTGCTCGACGAATAGTTGAGATGGTGACAAGTCTCGTCTATTTCCAATGTCGATAATGGCACGGTTGGATTGGCCATGACGCTTCTTTTGAGACCGTATAGAAAGCGAGGATTGCAATTTTATTTTTTATTTGCATGTGAGAGGCTTTTTAATCTTTGCAAGATTTATCAAAACGCTTACAGACATCGCAAACGATGTGCCTGTGATACTAGAGGGTATTTTACAATTAAGGCCGGGCTTCGATCGGCCTGAGCGTCAAATGTCAGTGGAACCGAAACTTTTCGACTTCTCATTGCGTGATGTTTATGCAACCAACTCTGAATATTAATTGCTGGTTTTATCGATAACGAAGCCTAACTGATACACTTCAGTGTTATCGAATTTTCTCAGAGATCAAAAGTACCAAGTTTATTAAATTTATACGGATTCATTTGAAAGATCCTGCACATAAAGCGCGTCTCCAGCGTGGAACACGAGATATATATAAAATTTTGGGCAAAAACTATTCCAGTTTATTTTCAAACGTATTTGATGTTCCAGTACTTTATATTCAACAAAGTAGGTAGCTTTTCTTGTGATATGAAGTAGAGAAGACGTGCAGGAGAGGTTTCAGGGAAAGCCTTTCTACTCATTGAGCTTTTGCTGAAAAATTACGAAAATTATAATTACAAAGCGATAGTAGCACTGAAGCAACCAATGAAAATCTATAGAAAGGAACTGCTTTGACATAGCCAATACGAGGCTTCGATTTTATTCGTAATAAACGTAAATCAGAAGTCATTCTCCAATTTTTGATGTCGTATAAGGTTTCTCCGAAAAATTTTCTCAGGGGGATTTTCGTTGGGCAAACTGTCAAGATAATTTTTTATTTACTGTTTTCGAGTAAAATATTTTTATCCCTGTTTTGCTCCGTAAAATATAACTAAACAAAGTAAAAAAATACCAGAGCTCAGAATTGTGTGGAAAAATAGTTTTCCTAAAATGATGTATAACTTTAGGTATATAATCCTTTGCTACGCGAATGCTTTAATATGTTATAGTATAACTGGAAACATGAGTATAAAATTTGCACAAGCATATCCATCAACAAAAATAAATCAAGTTTACTGAATTTTATTTTATTTTATCAAAGTATCTTAATATTTTTATGAGGCTCTCTGCAGATGTGATACTCACCTATTGAGCAAAAAACGTCAGATTAATTTTTAAAATTATCAAGTGCAAGGTCCCAGTAGAATTTAAACAAACTATTTTTTGATAAGGTGTAGTAATTGATGCAGCATAATATTTTCAAGCCTTTTCACCGCATCTAGTCCATCAGTTTTGGTGAAAGTTCACTACGCCGGAACAGGACAAGAAATAAAACAAGCTGATTGAGCTAAAAACAGAATATGTTCTACTTAGCACCAAACAATGCTTTGCACAGGCTTTAAATTATTACTTACTTTTCCTTCAGTAGACATCGTTGCAGAAGATTAGTTGAATTCCTTAATATCCGTCAAAATAGGTCTGTAAACGTAAGAAAAACATCACTCGCACGTGAGTCATTTACTGGCCTGTCTACTTATGGAATTTTTCCATCGTTCAACTGAAAAACTAGATTAACGTCGAGTTTCATTGAAGTCGTTCACTAGTAGTTGCCCAAATTTTTTCGTCTTTATTTGAAAACTACCGTTTGAAAGTTTTCAAGCACAGTTTGTCTTCTATTCGTCTGACACTAATGAAATCTAGTTGAAAAATTTGTACTGAATTCGTTGAACTAAGTACTTAATGAAGCTCTAATAACATAAATGACAATGATTGTAATCTATTTTTGATGTAATTTTAATTTTTTGCTGTAATTTATTGACGTGGAATATTGATCCAAATAACAGTAAGAATACATTACGTGATGCACAAGTTGCTTAAATAATTTTATCTTCTATTTCTTATGCCGTGAGTGCGTTGGCCCTCTCAGGAATCAATTACTATTACCACTTGATTACCCGCTTATCAATGCACTACACGCTTATCGATAAGAAGAGTTATGACTGAAAAAAATATTTTAACTATCACCATTCGCTGAGAATTATCTAATGAGCTATTTACCAAAACAAGTTAACAAATGTTAACTTTCCCGTAGCGAAAAAGATTGACCTTTAATTAAATAAGTCAAGTTAGTGTTCTTGAAATTAAGTTAGACTCAAATGTATAGACGACCAACAACGTCTAGGAAAGGAGGAACTTAGAAAATGACTGAACTGCTGAAAAAGTTGTGCCACAATCTACATCTACCGCGGGTATAAGGTGTGAAACATTTCACTTGACAAACTTAACAGATTGCATTGTAATCCTTATAGTGTAAAAATCAATGGAGGTAGAGACTCTTAAAAATAAAACATTTGAGCATCAATTCGCTGTAAAAGATCTAACACCTAAAGTACAAGTGCCATCATCTTTAACTCGGCCATACACGGGCTTATTAGAAGGGACTAGTACTCCAAGCCTAGAGTTATGATCAGTTCTGAAAATCTCCTGCGCAATATATTGAGGAAACGAAAACGTAAGAATAGGAAATACATTTGCTTCCTCATGAAATTAACGTCAAAAAAATCCCTCCAAGCAGCACAGACTTATTTTCGGGGATTACCATAGCCACCCTTGAAAAGTGCAGGATGAAAACAAATTCATAGAAAACCAAGCTCGAATTTTGTTGCTAAGCTGTCTGGTCTAGAATAACTAAGAAAAACAAGATGAAATTAAAAATTAACGAATCTACATATGAATGCTGGATAATTTGCTAACAAGTTATGAAACCAAATTTCAAACTACTGCCATATCGTACACAAGACATCACTCGGTTCAAGTCCATATCTCGTTTCACATATGTACACAGAGCATATTGCGCACAATACCCTTGACTTCATGCCACAGCTGCGAGTTCTCAAATGAGTGGCTGAAGCAGAGCTGCTTTACTTTGAGAGTACAGAAGTTGCAAGAATATACAATATTTCCACCAAAACATGCGCTGATAAGCTATCATTTACTGATTTCAGATGTACTGTAGTTTATTGGCTGCACCCGTTGTACTTGTTGCCACTCATGCAAAGATTCTGCTGTAGGATGCATCTTTTGAATTAAATAAATTAAATAAAAATTATTGCTTTAGTCATGAACGAAGTGAATGTGTCACTTCGTGAGTTATTCCAAACGATTACTTATAATTATTATTCTCGGGGATCTGCGGCAGAATGATACGAGCATTTCGAAAACAATTATTTATACAGGACACGTTGTTCAGCGAATGGATGAAAAAATTTCATAGCATCATTAACGAACGCCTGTTTGGTTGTAACTTATCATGTATTTCTCAATCTGCATGTACTCAAGAAAAGAAAACTCGTTCCCATGCTAAACGAATTTCAAGGCGTGCAGAACAGGTTTCGTTCCCTCCAGCCCAAGGTTACACCGTACTTGCTTGCGGTTGGCACATTGGCTCACTCAATATCGGGGTTTGAAGTTTTAAGGAAAGAAGGGGAGGAGGCTTGGCGAATGTAGGATAGTGTGTGTCATTTGATTAATGTATTTTAATCATAGAATTGAAGTGCAGGAATAAACCAGTCGAACATTTTGAAATCGGTTTGGAATTACCGAGCATTGTAATTACCAGAAACTGAGCATGAAGAGCAGAATTTAATTTTGAAATGCCGCAATAGATCACGTTAGCTTGACGGTCAACTAAACTCTACGAACAAGCCGTCGGCTTACAGTATGTAAGGCGTGACATTTTCATTTATCTTCAAATTTTTTTAGTCTATTCCAATGGCATTCAACAATTTGTGTTACAGAGTTCCTGTAGCAAGCCTCATCCGTTTTAAGAGCTACATGAAAGAAAAAAACTGTAATTTTCTTTCATAATGTTGAGTAATTGCGGTAAGACACACAACCTGGCCTAAACAATGTGTGATGCGCCTATTGGCTTGAATGTCATTAAAAACTATTGCTTCCTGTTCCATTGAAATTTTAGCATATCTTCTGCGGTAGAAGGCCTAGAAACGGTATACTAAAACTTCGTTTACTTACTTTTAAATGCAGGCATTATCGGACCGTGGCACTGACCGTATTCGATTTATCCATTTTCTGGATGGGGAGCACCCAATCAAGTTGTATTTGGCTCCCGAGCCGCGCAATGAATACTATAGGGGAGTGCTGTTATAGCGTGGGGTCTACCGCCATTTATCGCCTACACAGGTGCAGTTTGAAATTTACAAAGTAAGTGTTTATCGTAAACAACAGTAAAAGTACAGCAACAACAGCATTGCACAAGGGACTTCAGTAATAAGATTTTGCCACTCTCACCACTGCACTCACCCACCGTGTACGACTGCCTCTCTCGCATAGCGTGACAAGGGCCTGGTTGTATTGAAGAACGACCGAAGTTCAGCTCTCATGGCTAAACAAAAACTACGCGCAGCACTCATCTGAGATTAATTAAAACAGCTTGGGATTAATGTAAAACCATATTTTTAAAATGAATCCTGAAGCCTTTCATTACGTAACTGTAAAAACTGAAATATCTTTAACGAAACGGTAATTAATATCTTTCCTTGAGTTTTAGCGGCCTGGACGCCTTAATGGAAGATTTGCTTTCATAGTACCATAGAAATTAAGTTTACATGGAACTGCAGCGAATAAATTTTTAAATTGATTGTGAGCGCTTATTGCAATAATTTTTTTCGTGGTATGTAGCGCTAATTAATATTCTTTTGTGCAAATTTTTACTGTGTTAGAGAACTCTCAACAATGTGTGTTGTGCGTGCTTTTGTGTCGATGACGTGCGTTCGTTCTCGGAGTGTTGGGTGCAGATTACGAGAGGGTGTGTACAGGCTGATAGACCTCAGAACAGGTGCCCAAAAGGATGATGAATAGCATACCCTCTCAGGTCGAGGGTAGAGGTCAGTAGGCAGGCTCTACCATGTATGTGAGTGAGAGAAACTTGATAAACGTAAAGGGGTGTTGCGACGCTTGCTTGTTTTAGCTTAGCGATTAGTGAACTTCTTCGGAGATTAGGGTCCGCGTCGTAACATAAATCGCGGGGAAGAAAATACACGGAAAAATATTGGACGTACCGGTTTGCAGAAAAGGGTTTCAAATCTGAATTCCAAAATGCGGAGAAAGCAGTCCCTCTAATAACCTATGGGAACAATCACATTCAGCCTAAGGCGGGATTAAACGAACACCTTCAAAATAATTGCGAAATGATTAACTTTTTCACATAGGGGCTAAAAAATACATACCCACAAGGGAAGTCTCGTAACTTGGGAAACTTAGTTCAGCGGCAAACTCCACCTGGCGTGCTATGAGCAACGTGAAAGTGCGTAAATAGCAGCGTGGTACACTGAAAGAGAATTCTGAAAAATTTAAATGTGTTGTGAGTTATATTCGCGAAAAACTGTTTACAAATTTATGTTGTTTTTCAGAAAGGTTTAAGAAGACAAGTCTCATGACCATCCAAGAAAAAGAAAATCCTATGTGACTTAGAAATACACTGGCCATGGGAAGGTAAGCCAATAAAAGAAAATTATAGCATTAAGTATTATTCAAAATTGATGTGATAAAATGGATTGTGATTTTGAAATAATGTGGAGAATCAGAATCATCAAATGGATTAATTGGTCAATTTTATTCATTGTTGCAGGATGGGAGGAGTTCAGTTCAGGCAACGAAAATTGGAAGAAGTATACTGATTAGCCGAACATCCGTCAACGCTCACGTAATGAAATAATTTTTTGATATATCGCCGGGAACTGCATGATTGTTGTGATATGCACGATGCGTAGTGTGAAGAGAGTGATGTGGCCAGTGCCTGTCGTACGCGCACGTTGTAGAGAAAATACTCCTAGTAGGATGTGTTAATGTCATGTTGATGTTAATTGCGGGTGTTTAAATTTGTAGTTGGGCTATTGGCCGGCCAATTATTATTAATGTGTCTTTAATTATGGTGAAATTTCAAGGTGATTATTAAGGTGTCGATTGTAAATCAAAGTGGTATCGGCCACTTGAACGAGGGAGCTAGCGTCTCGTGACAGAACCTAACCACAAGTCCTCGGCAACATATAACAGCAGAGATAGTTTATCCGTAAAGCAAATTCAATAGAATCTTTTAAGGACGAACCAACCAGCTTTTCTTACTCGGCAGAGTTTCTGTTTTGAAATACAAATATTGAAAATTCACTGTTTCTTTTATTTCCTTTCGTTAAACCGACTGAATTTTAAATTGTATAAGGTGCTCAATAGAGGTTGTCAAATAAATAATAACTTAAGAACTCATAATTTTGGAGACGCGGAAAAAACAAAACACTTTCTATGATAATGATTAGGCATGATTAGATCAAGGGACATACTAGGCCTGCACATGTAACGCAGCCAAACTATGATATCAATTTATGCGAAAAGAGCATTTTGAAATTATTTATGGTTTTTCCGTGGTACTATGAAATACGCACCATGTTGAATCAAAAACAGGCATTGATTTTAAAGCAAACTTCCACTAACAATTTTTTTAATCGCAACTGAAAATTTTGCTCAAAGGTCAGCAACTTGTTACCAAACGGGCTATTTATGCCAGCACCGTTCGTTAATACACAGTACTGTACATGGCTATGAGTGTAAAACCATATAGCTAGTAAATATCACGCTGAGTTTTCTTCAATTTCAACGACTTAAGATCCCGGTTCACAGCTTACTTTGTTTGGTAGTCCCACTTCCGAGTAATATCTTAGTTTCGTGAGTCTATTCTTTGTAGATTCTGCATGCTCGACCTGCATTTCTTTATGTTGCGATTCAATATCAATGACTATCTTCTCTGCTCAGAAATGGTAATACGACGTTTGGCTCTACCGTCAAAACGCTAACACCCAGCAAGTCCCGCAGATATCCAGCAGTCTCGTTGTTTGTATATCGTGCAGTGAAGAACATAGGAAGAACTTCATGTACGCCACGCGTACGTGTAGGCCATACCGTAGGGTTGTCGACTGCAAGGTTTTGAGGTAATCAAAGCAATAACTGTACTATGCACAGTATCACAGTCTTTTTTGGATACTATTTTTGAATGAATAATAATGTGTTTTCGTTACTTTCGTTGGTGCGCTAAAGCAACCAATTGGTGCGTTATGCTTCGTACGATTGTTCAACTCAAAGGTAAATAAAATAAATTACATCCCTAAAAATGACTTGAAAATATCATCCTATCTTTTTCTAACATGCCTATCAGTAATCGACATGAAGTTTCTTGAAATTTTCTGGTTTATGAAAAAATTAATGTTGTAGATAACCTACTAGGAGCGTGTGTATTAGACCTAAACATTGAAGCGCGCCTTTGAGTGGATAGCTCACTGACTCATTTACTGTTTAATTTTTGGACCACAGTATTGAACTGCTAGATAATTAGAAAATTAATTCATAAATACATTCAGTAAGTATGTATCATTAAGAATAATTATTTCTGCAATCTTAGAGTTCAGAAGAGCTACTGCGCACTCCTCGGCAGCTATAAATCGCGGTAGTTGGTTCTCAGTTCCTTGACGTTCCCAGCAGCGTTTACTTGCGCGGCGCCGCAACTCTACGAAGTGACGCGGACCTGATGTTTGCTTTGGTGACGAATTAATTCGGCTCAGGTAATCGATTTACTCGAGAGAATATCTGCTTCATTGTTGCGAGGTACGCCCAGTGGTCAAGTGTCCCACGGCAGCTAAATTCACGCCGCACAGGGTCGAAATTATCTACAAGGAACTGCTGTGTATCTACCATGTGGGATTTTAAGCAATTCTCAGGCAGTTAATTTCAATTGTGTGTAACGTTTGTATAAGGCCCTTCGTAATAATTTTTTTCTAAAAACCGCTCTGTTTTACAACTTTCCTATGAACATTTTGGAAATATCCTTTTTTTCCCTCTATGGATTGTCATGACGCTGTGATGTTGACGAACCACTTCTAAGCTAATATCGACAATGACACAGATGGATTAGCCTTGACGCTTCTTTCGAAGCCAGCTAAAAGGTTAAGTTTAAGAACGTTATCTTTTCTTCACGTGCAGGTGCCTTTGCAATCTTGGTCAGATTAGTTAATACGCTAAAAAATCTTAAACCATCTGTCCAGGACACTGTAAAGGTTTTGCAATAGAGTCTGGGCTTCGGCGCTCGCGAACAAGTTCACAGTGAGCTGAACGTTCCGACTGCTCTACAGTAGTCTTTGAAAATTTTATGCCACGAACTTAAAAAGTTAACGTCTGCTCTTTAGATAACTGATCATAACTGATGCACTTCGGTGTTATTAACCTTCAGAAGGAACAGAGTTGTGATTTTTTTCAGTTTGTACAGGTTTATTTGAAATGCCCTTTACATATCGGCTCATTCGAAGGTAACCGTCATTTTCATTCTGGAATTATTTTTATTTAATTATAAAAACGAGTGCACGATGTGATACATATCGATTTAATTTTAACACAACATCCTTTCTTTTTTACTACAGAGGATTACAATGGAAAACATATTCACTGATGTAAGTTCACCATTATACAAAGTTATTATGACATTTTCATTAATATGTATTTTGATGGGCTAAAAGCGACAACAAATACACATGAACTAAGCTCTTTGTATCATAAATGTACAATATCATTATTTGAAATAAATGAAAACAGTTTCTTTAAACATTCTACGAAGCTTAAACCCTTCAACGCTACAGAGGACATGTACTGTGTTCTATCTCAAATAATCTTAGTGTATTGTATTTTGCTTGAACTTCTTCCATGATGTCTGCAGTTCCCTGCCCCTTCCTCATTCTGATGTGTGAGGCAACCTGATCCAAGTGCCACAGTCTTATGACGTTGATTTTGATAACGGTAATATGAGTACAAAAATACTGACGTTAATTGATTAATTCAACAAGACGGAGGAACGATGCTCCCACACATCAGGTTACTTACTGGGCTGGTGCGTATGACCACAAATTGATCTGAATGAATGAAAAACCTCAAATGTTTCGTATCTATTCTAGAGAAGGCAAAAAATTTAAATTGAGTCATGAATTCAATTTGGTCGAGTTCGAGTATCAATTTTTCAGCTTCGCTGAATTATTCACGAGAGCCAAATTGAGGCGTTTGAATAGCATTTCGTTATACTGTTGTCAATAAGCTCATTAAACCAAGTCTGAAATCAATTTTAGGATAAAAATATAAATCTAAAACCTTAAAACGTAAGACGAAATGTAATTTCTTTTTCACCACCGATGTTTAAAGTTTCCTCATTAAAAATAAACTGAACCTGCAAGTGCTGTGGTGGTAATCATTGTCTCGCAACTCAACCAACATTCTAAAAGTATATAATTATTGTGCATTTTGACGACTGAAACTATCTTAGTAGTATATTAATATTATTATTATTAGATATTTGCTTGCAACTAAATAACGTCAGCATGTATTATTAATTTGCATGAACACAATATTATTTCCACTCTCCATATTTTCAACAATATTTCTTGCTATTGCACAATCACTAAGCTCAAGTGTCAACGTACAGTAAAAAAGATTACATTCTCCAGGGCGTTGTTATCCATGTCTTTCTCTCTTGAGCTTTATTTATGAGCGTTCAAACACAGGGTTGACAAACCAATGGAATACTAAATACGATTTTCCCTCAAACTTAATTTAACCTTTAACATGGATATTTTAATACCCATAATGATCTACTTACTCATTAGGGACCTCTACATTAAGAAGTATTGGAAAATCAATGTAGTAACAAACTACGTGAATCAACTTTACTTGGAACAAAGTGAATATCCACTTTAACAGTACAATTAAATATAATTCCTTTAAACAACACAGAAAATGCTGGTCGTGACGTTTGCGTGTCAGCTGATGGTGGTTAACTTTATTAATTTTCCTGGTTTCTTTAATTCATAGCAGTTTTATTGTCGGCTGGAAACTTAGTTTCTTTCTGAAGTCTTGTATGAAACACGTGTGACATTGGACATGTTGTAACTGTAGGTCTGTCTCGACATTGATAGTGATGAAGCCGTTTGTCGGTGATATATTATCTATTTACTCTCAAAAGCATGAAAATATTGTTTTTATCTGCAGGCTTGGCTGCCACCGTCTACGCTCTGCTTCCAGTGTTATTCGTCTAAATTAATGCCCCGTTTCTACCAATAGATGAGATAAAATTCGAATAAATGCCTGTATTGAAAATAATTTAACTCTTTCCAACTTAGTTTGAAAAATGCGCAGCCTTCTTGGTCCAATTTGTGATAAGTCAACACGGTAGTGTGGATAAGGCTTGGAAAGAAATAATCAATTGACGAACGATGTTTCCCATCGGTTCTTGAACAAACATTTACATTAAAAAAATTTCCAATGGTAGTGAACTATTTTTACCTTCTTAAAAAGCATGATCAACAATCAATTTCAAGATTAATTAAAAATTAGCTTTAAAAGTAATCTGACATATTAGCTTTAAAAGTACTCAACATACATTCACTCATTCTATCCGTTGATTTTTTTCTTAAATGCTGAAACGGACTTATTATTGCCGTACGGTCATATGAACGTCATCATACGTAATCTGTTAATTCATCTTTTACTGAAAATTTGAGAATAATTAAGGCCAGGAACCCGTTCGCTCATAGCGAACCCGATCGCTCACATCCCTCACTCAAAATAGCGGATCATCTAATGAATTTATTCTTTGCAACAATGGTTATAAGTAAGCTTAGTTGAATAAATCCCATTAAAATAATTGTTAACGCCGATATATAACGTTAGCGTTCGCGTAGCAACTTTTGCCCAACCTGTCAGGCAATTCGTGAATTAAATTCAAAACATCGTGATGACGGTTCTGATCGCTTTGCCTTGCTCCATCAGAGTGAACCCTTCGTTGATCTCTGAGAGAGGTTTCGTGAAGCTGATGAACTCGTCAATTAAGAGTTTTTTCTCCTGATAATCGCTGATGAGGCGCGGCATGCTCGACTTCGGCTTCCACCCTGTAAATAAAATCTTTGATTTTGGGTTGTCAATCCCTACACAAAAATTGACGAATATAAATATTTCTAAGGTTTCTGAAACAGTGATCGAAGGGATAAAGGAATGAAACCTACTTAGAGGGCTTGACGCCGATAACGGTTATTTCTTCGGTTATTTCAGCTGAACAGGATTCGCCAAAATAAGTTTACGGACAAAAATGAGTACCCTATTTTTTTTAGATCTCCAGTTATTTACTACGTCCATCGATCGCTATTCAACGGTGTGATCGAAATACAGGTTATTTGCAAGTGCTAAACATGTATCAGTCTTCATTCAGAGCTGCTAGGGTATAAAATTGTTTTTATTTGCTTGCTCCTCAACGATATTTCAGGACTTTGAATTAAAACCGCATGTTGGTTGATCTATTGTCTCAAAACAAAATAATTCTTTATGTTGTGACACTGGGAAGTTTTGAATCCACACCCGTACTAAGATCTACAAATGCTCCTCTGTACTGTTCAGTTAAAAAATATTATCGTTTGAATTTGTGACGCTGAAATTGATGTACGAAATACACGTTTGAAATAAATTATCTTAATTTATTCATTTCATGTCTTAAAGCTTTATTTTTATGAGAGCCTAGCAAAATGTAAGCACTCGTACAGCACCAAAAGCATGGTTCTCCGAAACGGCATCAGAACGCTGTAAGTTAAGAAAATCCATCTCGATAATAGAACATCGTTCACTTGAACAGGCGCTGCCTCCTTATTGACATCTAGCAAGTGCATTTAAAAGTGAGCACCTGCTATGGGAAATCATAGAAAGCTACCCATCTTCTCAGATGTGGCTAGAGACTTCGACTCTTACGGTACAAGAGTGTGTAGAATTTCTGAACTAGCTTGAGTGCTGCGACTCTGGTCTATGCCTTTCACCAGAAACTCCGCGTCCAAATATATAACTAGTGCTCTTTGTTGCCGTTGAATTCCTTAGCTAAATAAAATACGATTTTTCTCTTTATTTAAAATTGTCTTACGCATAATAAATTCACACGCGAATAAGTTTCGAGAGCTGCAGCAGAGTGGTAAAGAACGCGCCCTTCCGATAAGGTGTCCTGGGTTCAAAACCCTACTCTGCGCGGCGACTTTTCCCGTTGGGTATAAGGGAAAACTCAAGCACAATACCCCACTCTACCCAGGTGTCGGAAATGGGTACCGGCTTGACGGGGTAAACCGTCATGGCGTCCTGGTGTTAGTTTTAAGGCATTTGAAAAATCAATGTAGAAGATGATTTGTGTCTGGCTTGATTGGAATAAAGCATCCTTCCTGTGTCATGTCTACGAGGCCTGTCGAAAAAGTATCCGACCTTTGGCCAGAAAAAATACTTCAACAACCTGACGGGGTTGGGACCCTAATCCCCTTCAAAGTAGGCTCCTTGTGCTTCCACACACTTAGCCCACCGATCCTTCCACTGCCGGAAACACCTCTGGAAGTCTTCTTTTGGAATGGTGTTCAGCTCTGTCGTCGCGTTCCGCATTATCTCTTCTCTACTCTCAAAACGGGATCCTTTCAGTGGTGTCTTCAATTTTGGAAACAACCAGAAGTCGCAAGGAGCCAGGTCTGGAGAGTAGGGAGGTTGGCGAACGGTCGTAATTCCATGTTTGGCCAAGAAATTGCGGATCAAATGGGATGAATGTGCGGCCTGCCACAACGCTGCTCACTCTCCGCTGATGTGCGGCCATCTTTGAATCGGTTGAACCACTCCTTAATTTGTGTTACACCCATAGCATCTTCCCCAAACACCTGCTGAATCTTACGAATTGTTTCAATTTGAGAATCACCAAGCTTTTGACAAAATTTGATGCAGTGTCTTTGCTCAATTCGTTCAGTCATCTTGCAAGAAAACTAAATCCGACAAACACTTAGAACAGCACCTTACTTGGCGACCACCAGCCAGTGACTGGCCCAAGTGAATGCGGTGAAAAAAGTCAAGCATGCGCATTAAGATTCCTCCTTCCACCGTGCACAGTGGCGCCGCCTTAGAATCACTACTTTGCGCGGGAAAAATTAAGGTCGGATACTTTTTCGACAGGCCTCGTATGTTGAATACTCGCGAATTAAGTAACCATTCAGTAACAACAAATCGTTCTTTTAATGATGTTCTACAACTCAACAGTTAATTCAACTCTAAAAATTCGAATATTTTCAATGATGGACCGAGAACAGTGCTGCGTTACACAAAACCGACATTAAAGCTACAATAAGCTGACACCCATTTAGTGTAAATACCTTAGGTTACTGGCGTTTTCTGTTCACAAAATAAAACTTTTAACTAATAATTTTAAATACAATTGATGGTTTTTAAACAAATCATGAGGAAATGCTGCAAACGTAGCCTCACCTCCGTAAAGAGACCCTTTCCAGGAGCGGCCAGTCAGGAGGTTGATGGGTAGGGTGCTGATCTCTTTGTTAGCACCTGGTATGCCGATCACCACAGCCACGCCGCTGCTCTGGAACACAACAGCATTGCATACTGCTACTGCAATGCAGCTTGGGAACGTCAGCAGAATGGATTTCTAGGTACGATTTAATAGTTTTGGTTCTTCTACAATGTTACCCGCTGCGACCGCCATCCTTGCAACAAAATCAGTCTCGGACTCCACCGGTGCATGGTATGCCAAAAAATTCATCTGGCACAGAGAAAGTAATCTTAACGACTAATGCGTGGAGGTCTTGGAGGCCATACCACTATTCCATCGCGCCTTGTCCAAAGATTTGAAAATGCGTCATTTAGATATTGGCGAGCATTTCCTGCGAAATAGAGGAATTCCGTGGCCTTGGATCCACATTAGACCTTGAATACCTTTAGGCACATCCTTCGGCAGTTCAGGCACTAAGTCCTTTAAAAAGTGACCTAAACTGGTCAATTTACTGGAGGCAGCATCAGGTATGGCCCAATAACATAGATCATTGGCGCAGCCAGCCCAAAATTTCGGGGGGTAAGGATCGCCGGCAAATAATTTCGGGGGGGTATTTGGAGGGGCAGACATTAATTATCAGCAATCTTTTTATTATTTTACTTAAACTGGCAACTGAAACTGGCCCCAAGCTCAATATTTCGTAGGGTTGTGCCATGTACTGAGATAAATGGTCGTCGGCATTAACTGGCACACATTGACACTAAACTAATATTGGAAGTTGAACCGATACACTTCAAGAGGGTTAAAACAGTTAAACAAAACAGTTGTGCAGTTCAACAAAACAGTTCAGAACAGTTGTGCAAGATATGGATGGCGAACTTTCTTTTGTGCATAGACGGGCTTTGTCGGTGAGGAGAACGTGCTTCAAGAAATTTTGTTCTTGCCTCGAGGCACCAACGCGTAAACCGGACAAGAAGGATACAGCCGCAGTCGGGAGCAGATCTTAAATTTTTTAATAATGGTAAGGATGTAGAATGTTATTGAGTTTATGCCATGCATCGGCTTAAGTTGTTTTTCGAAGTCTTATGTTTTGTCCCAAGTGTGAATGAGGCCTGTCATGGAAGAATAATCATTGTAGCACGTCGTCCTCAATGGGATCACGCAATTCCCTCGGCCGACATAGCTCCTCCTGTTCACTTTGAAGCTTCCACGTCCGCGTAGCAGCGATAGCACTGTCGTTGGTCGCACCATGCGTCACATGCATCTCCTCTGTTTCTCCACTTGGCAAGTGTGCCGTTTTGTCAATATTATATTGCAGCGTAAACTGATTCGTATTCATTGAGCTCATGAATGTTGCCAGATTTAAAGGGAAAATTTAATTTGAAGTTTACGTTCTAGAGACACGAAAATATGACTATCAGGGTACGATGGTTAAAACTTTAAGCCTCGAGATCTTGAAAGCTAAGCAAGCATGAAATACTTCATTTACCTGAAAAATGCTCATTTTTGCATGACGCCAGCGACTGTCAACGTTGGAGCGTCTCGTTTTGTAGCACATCGTAAATTGAACAAACTCCCGAGAATTTTACTCCTTGCTGTAACTACCAACTATGCTCACACAGTCCTATTTTCATCTGATCGCTTATATCTAGAACTCAGTGCCCGAAAGTAAACTATTGAAAGATGTACTCCGCGCCTACGCAACAGCCCAATTCGTTTAGGAGTTTTCTAGGTTGTAACAATTGTTCGGCTTTCTCGCAATAATTGTAGTAAAAATAATCATATTGGTAATAATTGTTCATGCAAATTTTTTATTTCTGTACAGAAAGGTACTCGTGATTAATGGTCTTGTATCATGTGCTTAACACTTTGACTGCGGCAACTAAATATTAAGTTCAACACCGAACTCAAATTTATAGTCAATTGTAGTAAATTATTTCGAAAATACCGAACATGAACTGGTTCTTGTCTTCATTTAGCTTTGATTAAGTATGTATGAAAATTGAGTTTGCGACTACTGGTCGGTCAGCAGCATCATGACAATTACCGCTTTGTACCACCAGTGGCGCACGTCACAGTCAAAGCGTTAAAAACTTTGCCAGGATCCTAGTAAGCATTGTTCATGCATTAGCTAGTTGATACGTCTTCTGCACTTTCTGAGTGAGAAAGAAAATCGGTTTTGGGCAGTCTTCTCAAAAAACGACATACCCTGAAATGAACTGTACCCCATGCCAGGAGGGGAATTTGTAAAGGGCAATCAAGTGTTGTAAAATATACACAGAAGGAGCAAAACACTGCAATTCTCATCATAAACTCAAAGAAAAAGACCCCAAGGTCTAAAGTATCGCCCACTTATTTTCTTGTTTCTTTGAAAATTGATTCAATCACAAGGAAAAGTAAATATGAAAAGAATCAATTACTCCTTCGAAATCGAAGGTACTTTTGACAGTGCGTTGCACCTACGACCGATCAGCATGGTCACCGGAGTGTTAAATGTTTGGTGAGACAATAATGTGTCTTTTAAAGTAGGCCTGTTAACTTCCGGTGGATGCCAAAGCTTCCCATAGCGCCAAATAATTGGCGGTTTATCCCTTTCGACCAATCATGGCGGCGCATTATAGGAAGGTGCACACGCTGTCGTGCTGGCTGACGGTATACGTCAAGTCCAATTTGCTTCCTGAGCTGTGGTTCCCCGCTTGTGGTGCAGTTAGTTTTACTGTTAGCCCGTTTCCATTGCAATGCTCCAAAAATGTTTTACAGCTTGGCATTTTGGCTCAACGTCACGAATGAAGTGTCAGTTCAATTTTACAGTAGAGTGGTAAGCAAAGCGAAATTATATTTCACAATACTATCTTCTTCGAGTGCGGATCTTGAAATTTTTATTCTGTTTAGTGGAGTTCAAAAAGCCGACAGTAGTTACCAGTTTTGTAATCTCTATAGATGTATTTGGGAAATAATTTTGGAGTAGACTTGATCGCACAATGCTTCCTAATGTAAATGTCAAATTTCCGCTCGCAATTGTAATGAGTAATGACATTAAATTCATTTGAAAACATGTGATAAAATTGACTACAATTTTGTCGTGAACTTTCGAGACCTCATCCAGGGTTCAGCTTCCATCCTGCCTTTTACTCCTCACACCTCATACTGGGTCCCACCCCCACAACTCACTGGGTAAGTTGACTCCAGCGCTGCCCGCATGATGTCAACGTTGCCGATGCACTCAAAAGTGAAGTCGCAACCCCCGGCTGTCATCTCTTGAAGCACTTCCTGGATCGGCCGCGTCAACTTGCTGGGGTTGATGCACTCCGTCACTCCAAAAGTTTTTGCTGGATAGCCAGAATGTTGTTGGTTAACAAATATGAAACACTACTCACTGGATCAAGAAAGTTCGAATAATTCAATTCCAATGAAACAAATGCTGAAGAACAATTCATATTAATAGTTGAATTACAACACGTGTCTCGAAATATTACTCTCATCACTTAACTTTTTTCTTTGTTCAATCCAATAGCCCGTTATGAGTACGTAATGTGCACATATATTTTAGAAAAAGAAATTCTACAAAAAAAGAAAATCGCTTCTAAATCAATTTTTTTAAATGTGTATTTCTCCTCGTTATATCTCATTTGAATTTTCAAAACTTATTTTTTATAGATTGCATACAGAATCGGGATTTTGGATGGTAAGTTCATTGGCGCATCATGACTCTAGGAATGTTCGAACTTGTGTTAAACCAATCTGCGACAGAGTTTTCCTTCTTTTTGTTCACGGGATTCGAGACTCTATCTTAACTATATCCATGTACAAATTCATCTTTAATAAATACTTAAAGTCTTTGGTTTGATCGAAAGGTTTTAATGATGCGGTGAAATGGAATAAAATGACAGTTTAAATTATAAATCGAGATCAATTTGGGTAATTAGGTTATGGAGAACTTTAACTTGGTTTTCTGAACATTCCTATGCTGAAAACTAGGAAACTATGATTGTCATTTATGTTTGGTATAATACGCACACTTCATACTATACAAGATGTCGATATGAGAGAAATCTTTGAGATGAACAGAACTACGCATATTAATTATCTCCATGATACGGAGTTGGAGATTCGAGATAGCAAAAAGTAATTTACTTCAATTCATGATTATTTTCAATTCAATTTACAATTGACGCAGTACTCAAAAGATTTTCTATACATCCATGTTTCCCTATTTTTTCCATTCCACTTAAAATAATGGTTCAATGTTTACTAAAATTTTTAGTTCGATGTTTAGTCATAGGGCAGCAACATGACCTGCGTCTGGAAATCATCCCGTTTGACGATCACCTGAGTAACTCATTTTCAATCTAGTCCTCGTTAAATTCAAATGGAATTAGTGTGACACTAATTATATTGGTATGATAACATACGTGAACTCACAGTTGATGGGATAACGTGCGTAAATTCACGCACTCGATCTATTCAGATGGAAATGAGTTTGTATGGATGAAGTAATGATATAAAAAAGAGAACACTGGGCACAAAGCGTAGTTCATATGCAATGTTTTTTTGATAGGAATAAGTGAATAAGAATATACTAGACTGTAGCTGAAACGTTCTTCAACAAGATGTTGAATTCATAAGATGTGAAACGTGTAGGTTTATACTCTGTGTATTTTGTCTACATTAAAGTATTTTAAGGAATATTGTATTTTCAGTATTATCACAAATACAACTCACTCACTTCAAAGGCAGCGTTCAGATCAATAAAGATCGCTCCTCCCCGAAAAATAAAGTTGTTCCAAGATTATAGGCGAAGGGGTATATTTGCGCAAGAGTTACTAAAATGACGAATCAGCCGTCTTCTTGGACGGAGGAGAAAGTGGTATACTATACCAGGCATCCCTAATCTCAACATTAGCATCTACAGTAGCAATCATTCTTGGAGAATCTGTTTCAGCCAGCTTAGCAAATATCTGAGGATGACGACGCTTTTCAAGGCCTTTTACTAGGATATACATGTTCAGTGTGCTCTCGCAAAGAGACGCTTCAAAATCTCAACTGTTCCTAAATGAAGGCCATGTTCCCTCGAATACATCTGTTCTACAGCACGCATCTCTAGGGATTACTATAGATTGAATGGATTACTGCTGCTCACAGTAGAGTAGTAAGCATATATTACAGTGATTTGGATATCAACTAATTTGAGAGCAATAAGATCATGCAAAAATGTGAACAATGTTCAATTAGAGTCAATGAAGCTATCACACGTTTCGTGGTGTTCACAACGATTTCTTATTACACTCTTGAGTAAATAACAAATATTTTTTTGGCGGTCGACTTGTTTCTTTCTCTGTCAAGTTTTTTGCCAAGTTTTTTGGGAAAATGATAAAAATTCTGTTCAATGCAAACGAGCGTCTCCTTCGACCTGTGGCGACAATTTTTCCTCGAACAAATTGAATTTTATGATTTGTGTACTCGTGTATGATATAAAATGAACAATGGAACTTACATTTCTCAAACTTATCTTCGTTGATGTCAATGCCAATGACACGTCCAGCTTTCTGTGCCCTACATCCCACGGCGACGGCGAGACCTATTCCTCCCAGGCCCCAGATGGCGCACGTCGAGCCTTCCGTAACCTAGAAAGTAATTGATACATGAATAAAACAGCAAACGATATTTTGAACGTCATTTTAATTTAGTTGTCCTGTCAACTATCTCGGTTTAGCCATGTCTTAACTGTCTAAGCCACGAGTAGTTTAACGCTAGGACAAGCACTCTCGGATTTGTTCTGAAAATGACCAGCATAATGACAGCTATATAGATCGAACGTGGTCCATCACGGTTTAACGATTAAAACTTTGGAAGCTGGAGAGCTTTGAACTGTTTTCGTCCGAATACTTATGAATTTGAGTGATGTAAAAACTGTTGTAAATAGTTGTAGCCTGCAAAATGACTGAATACTTTGAATTACCTTTGGAGGATAATATGGGCTCGGAATGAAACTCATGATGCATGTGTTGATGAGTAAAAACACTAGGTTTTAAAGGAAATATGACCTTGGTGGTACCTCACCGTACCACATTTTCTTCTCATTTTACGTCGAGGATTAAACGTCTTTTTTAAATTAAAAAACATGAGAATCGACATGAGAATCAAACATGTCATCCTCGTGAGAAAAAACTCATGTTAGAAAGTTGAATTATAATTAATTATTATTATCCACATCGTCAGCTGCCGGTTAAAGTGATATTGTAGATAGAAAAACTTTTCATTTGTGTCTAAATATTTGAATGGTTGGTTATTAATAACTATTATTCTGTGTATCAATGAAGGCATAGGTTTTCAAATATATTCACAGTAATAGAAACTTAATAAATCGACCAAAATTTCAAATATTTTTTACTTATCGCGTAAAAAGCTCATTAAGCGTGCGTTCTAAATTAGTGATATTGCCGGAGGAAAAAACGATTGAATAGAGAATGGCGAATGTACGTCTACAATATAAAGAATAAAGGTGAATATTTGAAATGCAGCTGATAGAAGATTAAATCGACAGTTAGCTTCAGAAGAATCCTGGAATATAAGAGGTTTTGGGGGTTTCATAGAAATATTTGCATACGCGAATTTTTTTAAAAATATTCCTTTACCGGAGTATATTTGTCACCGTATTTGTAAAAATTTGGCAAGAAATTTTCGAGTTTTTAAAATTTAAACCGTACTAATATCTTAATTCACAGTGGCTTATATATATTCCATTCACAGTGATGTAAATTTTCCATTTTAATGGTTTTTACTAGAAAAGTTATCAATGGTTTCGCCTGCTCAAGAGAATTATGCCAAAAAAGTGTAACAATCTGGAAGAATTTAAATAGCCTTTGCTTTAAAAATGGCAATTTCATGCAGTGTTCCAGTTCAAGCTATAGCTACTCTCGACGCTCGCCTCCAAGCACTTCATGCAATACCGCTCGCTCACAAGACCAACCAGCACCCCAGTTCCACAAAGCGTCACCTTGGCGGTGTTGATGGCTGCGCCGTAGCCTGTGCTGACGCCGCAGCCAATGAGGCAAACCTTCTCCAGAGGTACGGAGCACGGGATCTGCAGGCAAATGCAAAAATATTGCGCACTCGAGTCAATGTTCGGGCTTCAAAATATTTGAGGAAAGGTGGCAGTAA
Source organism: Morinoia aosen (assembly GCA_030386875.1). Lineage (NCBI taxonomy): Eukaryota > Metazoa > Arthropoda > Malacostraca > Amphipoda > Talitridae > Morinoia > Morinoia aosen. Next base: position 26,117,077 of record CM059558.1, read on the forward strand.
TACGATGCGAAAATTGTACTTCGTTACAACGTAATAACGTGATGTACCAGAACATGTTCTTGCAAGATCACGCTCTTGCAAAAAATACACGGACTAAAAGCATTTTTCAATCTTGAATTGTTCGCAAAAATCTTTGGCACTGCTGAGGCTATTCATCGGCTATAAGCCAAAATACGGCCTCGTAGCTCTGAGAGAGCGTTAAGCAAAATTGGCAAGCAACAATTAAAAAGAATTCCAAGTAACTTGAAGGAGTGATAACAAACGACGTTTTTTCTCCGTAGCTGTCGACGTTTCAAATTCGTTCAAAAGCGAATTGTTGTGCCTAAGACTAATTTTTACGGGATAGATCGAGGAAGTCTTCATCATTTCAAGACATCGAGTGTGCAACTCTTAGTGTAAGATTAACTGATGCCCTGACTTTATTATCAGAAGGATGAGTAGAATTACTTTCGATTGTTTCAAAGTTGTTGTATTTAGAAGAGTAAGGTAAGAAAATATGAATATAGCAGCGTTTGGAAAATCAAGCTCGTGTGAGCAGACACTAGTGCTAACACAGTGACACTTGAAACACACGAAAAATATTTCTTCATTATACTCGTACTATCAGAGCAAATTTCCACATGGAAAAGCCAGCCATTTTGAGTTTATTTTCTCATTAGTAATGCTAATAGCACATTATGTTACGACGTAGGAAAAATATAAATAATTATACAGGCGATAATTGTACCTTGACCACGCTGATTTCATCAACGACGGTGTACTGGCTGAAGGTAGAGCAGCCAGCAAAGTGGTAGATGCTTTGTCCTTTGCAGGTGAACCTCGAGGTGCCCTCCATTGGAGTACCACTGTTTGTGATGGTAATTTTCTCGCAGAAGTTAGAAGCAGGAGTCTTGCATGTGCGACATTCCTTGCATTCAGGAATGAACAGAGGGATCACGTGGTCTCCTGGAGATAACATGCAAACCGACATTTTCCTGAGGCTATGAAAAGGGACTAAAGTTACCTATAGCCACTATGAATGACAAACCACAGTTCAAAAATCAGCGATGATATTGCCATCCACATTCCCGTTATATTTGTATGAAAAGGAGTTTGTGTTGGATGCGTATGAAATTTCTTACATGAAATTAAATCTATTAAAAAACGAAAGAATTTCAACTGTCGTTCCTGCAGAAGAACAAGGGCTGCACATTTTAGCACAAATTATGCTAACCTAAAAAAAAGATATTTTATTCAAAGCGTACAGTATCTTCAAAAATTGGCCCAATGGAGTTTTTGTAGCTAATTCAACATTGTGCAAAAATTTAATCAGACAAATTGCTCTGTAGAACATCAATTCCATTTAAAATCCATTCAATTTAAATGGAATGGAATTATAGAATTTCAAAACCTATTATTCAAGTACATCAGCACCGAGACGAGAGCTTTACTCTTCCCAACTCAAGGTTGGCAAGGTGAAATTATTTAAATAAAAATTTAAAATATCCGTAGCAATATATTTTGTACACGGAAATGCGGTGCTAAAAGACTCACCGAGGAAATTGTCTTATGCTCACATTCAAGAGTAGAGATACCATGCTTATAGACGTTAATAGGCCTAGGATAGAGAATAGCTGTAAGAAAAATCAGGAGAGCGTGCTAGCCTCTGTGATTTTTTTAATAAAATTCAAAGTGTCATCAATTCTACTAATACCTTTTAAGGAAATTAGAATAATTTTCTATGAAATTTGAATTATCTAAAATTAATTTGGTATATGGAGAGACTACGATGAATACGCTTAAGAATGTAGAAAAAATCACATGCAAAGAAGCCTAGTTCCACGATGAAAAAACGTGGTTGACTTATATCAAAATAGAGCAGCCAATTCTGATACTCAAAATATTATTACTGTAAATATTGGTCGAATTCGGGATGAGCCAAGTTGCATATTTATGCATCAAAAGTGACAAAAATTTCAGAGTTGTAAAATCGAATTTAATTTTTACGACTAATAAATCATTACGTTTGTAAACTGTTTTGGTGCGTTCAAGAAATTTTCCGCATGGAGCACCGACTTAGTAATTAGTAATTATTTCTGTTGTGTACACGTCTGACGTAGTAAAATTAGTCGGTCGTACTTACATAATATTGCTAGAACGGCTATCTAATCCTATTTATTTGATTTTAAAATCATTTCTGATTTGTGAGCGATTATTATACGTTTACCTGGATACACAAAATGAAAAGAAGAACCAATGTAAAAGGGAACATTAATACTTTCAATTGCAAACGTTTCGGAATCTCCGATTCCATCCTCAGTGTTGTAAATCAAAGAAAAAACGATAATCAACAAATCACAACAACCATGAGAAAATAATGACAATGTACATGCATCAAAAAATAGCAACGCCTAACTATTAAAAACTGAATTTTTAAACATTCGACGCCATACGTACACATGCACTTGAGTTCTAGCAGTCAAATAAACACACAATAACATCAACATAAAGAAACAGAACTTCACACATACACGTTCCAACACTCACCAATTAACATACACAGTTGAGGCAATATGTATGGTTGGGTATCATGTACGGTTTACGTAAAGTCCATAGACAGAATGTACTGATTAGACCTATTGTATCAGCTTGCGGTACTCATAATTTTGAAATAAGCTCATACTTGGCTTCTATTCTGTCCGATTTTTGTAAAAGTGAATGCCTCATTGCTAATTACCAACAATTTGTAGCAGATCTTTTTGCTGTGATTAACTTGAACAATTTATTTCTGTGTCGTTTTGACATTGACTCTATACCAATGTCCCATTAGACTAAGCCATTGATATTCTTCTTGATCGAATATTCAATATCTCTTTAAACTTCTGGAACTACAACTTCCAATTAAAAAATTACTAGATATAGCTTTACAAGACACATTCTTTGTTTTAAATGGTAGGATTTAAAAACAAACTGACGATTTGGCTATGGGATCCAGCCTCTCTCCCATCGTTGCAAATTATTTTCTACGTAATTTAGAAGAGCAGTTTCTAAGCACATGCCCCCTCGATTTCAAACCCATTTTCTACCATAAGTACTTAGGCGAGACATTCGTTTTGGTTCTTTCATAGAAAGAGGCCGTAAAATTCCTTGACTACATATATGACTATCACTCAAACATAAACTTCACAATGGAAACTGAACAGAATGATGAATTACCGTTTTTAGGCGTTCTCGTAATGAAAACCAATTCAGAATTCACCGCCTCTGTTTATGGGAAACCTACATTTACAGGATTATGTACTAATATCTTCCATTGCATTTACAACGGTCATATTAAAATCAGTATCACTATGTTATTGCGTAGAGTATATCGTAACTCAATTTCTTATGAAGTATTTTATGACGAAGTTGAATATATCACAAAGTTACTTTTACAAAATTAATACCCTGTATCTTTTGACAACAATCTGGTAAAAAATGTTTTTAGACAGAAAACGTCCACATCCTTCTACAATTCTGACCGCAGCAAAGCAGAAAGTGTTCGTTGAGCTTCCTTTCTTGGTCTATCTGAACAAGGAGATGAGAAAGGAGCTTTCATCCGTGCTACACACTCGTTTTACTTTCATTGACGTGCTGCCCTTTTAGTGGAAATGGTTTTAAAACAGCTTTTTAAATAGGAATGAGCGTTTGGAAGAGCGTCTGAGAAATGGTTGTGCCTACGGATTTTTCCAGATAAAGCCCGCCACTAATGCAACACATAAGTTCACCTACTTGTAAATTTTGAGAAAATTTTCCCATCTTAACGAAAGTTACGAAAATATGCTCCTGACCCTGCCAAATGGCCGCAGAAAATTATTTAGGCATACATTTAAGAGTGAGCTCATAATAAAGACCAATCCAGAGGGTTTGTTCTCACGACACGGGCAATAAAATTGAGCCTAACACTCGCTCTGGACTTCATGCATCTCATATCTGAAAGTAGAGTTTAAGGAAAATTTCTACACAAGAGACTTACATTTTTGCAATAAATACCGTATTTTTTCCTACAAATCATCAGTTTTTCACGTCACTTCACACACCCCTTCCTTATACTGTTATTGTCAAGATCATGCGTCAGTGTGCATAAATATTTCACAAATAAAAAGTCAATTATTACTTTATTTGAGGAATCTTCATGCTTCAACAACATTGGTCACTCACGTAAAATCGATAAGCGTATGACGTTCACACCACTGCTATTTACCGTTATTTTCTTTGTGATAGGGATTTACAAGACTTCCAACGAGGGACTCGTTAAATGTTTTCCTACAATATTTCATTGAACTATTGGCATGACTTATAAATTACCACTATTGATTTTAGCTCAAAATAAAGACTTTTAAACAAAGAATTATTCAACCAGCAACCTAGCGAGAAATATGCTGGTTTAGTTTGCTGGAAAAAACACTGTGCTTTCCTTACTTTATTTATGTTAGCATTATTTATGTCGGAAAAAATATCTATTGCCTGGTTTGAAACATATTCGTTGATGTATTTACCTTGTAGTATTTTTGTATGAGCTAATAGATAGTTCCAGATTTCTCCCTAGACTTTAATTTTTAATGCGGCATTATTTTCTTGCACAAAATTATACTTTCAACATAATTTCCGGATATCTCAGAATCTGAAGCTCACGTGCTAATGTAAGTGGAGACTGTCATGAGCTTTTTTACCTCACTGTGTCACTGTCTTCATATTTGTTATTATAACATATATTTAAAACCAATATCTAACTCGAAATAACTTTACTATGGGAATACGTCATCAAATTTTTCTTTTAAGCTTTTGTACAAACGTCTTTCTTTCAAACTTTTGAACAAACGTCTTTCTTTTGAACTTTTGTACAAACGTCTTTCTTTTAAACTTTTGTACAAACGTCTTTCTTTTAAACTTTTGTACAAACGTCTTTCTTTTAAACTTTTGTAGAAACGTCTTTCTTTTAAACTTTTGTACAAACGTCTTTCTTTTAAACTTTTGTACAAACGTCTTTCTTTTGAACTTTTGTACGAACGTCTTTGTTTTAAACTTTTGTACAAACGTCTTTCTTTTAAACTTTTGTACAAACGTCTTTCTTTTAAACTTTTGTACAAACGTCTTTCTTTTAAACTTTTGTACAAACGTCTTTCTTTTAAACTTTTGTAGAAACGTCTTTCTTTTAAACTTTTGTACAAACGTCTTTCTTTTAAACTTTTGTACAAACGTCTTTCTTTTGAACTTTTGTACGAACGTCTTTGTTTTAAACTTTTGTACAAACGTCTTTCTTTTAAACTTTTGTACAAACGTATTTCTTTTAAACTTTTGTACAAACGTCTTTCTTTTAAACTTTTGTACAAACGTCTTTCTTTTAAACTTTTGTACAAACGTCTTTCTTTTAAACTTTTGTACAAACGTCTTTCTTTTAAACTTTTGTACAAACGTCTTTCTTTTAAACTTTTGTGCAAACGTCGTTCCTTTAAACTTTTGTACAAACGTCTTTCTTTTAAACTTTTGTACAAACGTCTTTCTTTTAAACTTTTGTGCAAACGTCTTTCTTTGAAACTTTTGTACATGGGTTGCTGTGACACCCAAGTGCGCCTACCGACTAGGGATCTTTATGTTAAGCTATTTTAAATGCCGAAACTGGTATTTGTATAAAATCAAGTGCAAATTTTTGTGGAATTAGCATCAAAGTGAATGTGCATGCCATCAGTCTACCGGAAATAGCATTGAGATTCCGACTCAATAGTGCAAATGTTTATTTTAAATCTTTATTCGTGTAACAATTTCTGATCGTTTGAAAATTTCTGGTCGTGTGACAATTTCTGATCTTGTGACAATTTCTGATCGTGTGACAATTTCTGATCGTGTGACAATTTCTGGTCGTGTGACAATTTCTGGTCGTGTGACAATTTCTGGTCGTGTGACAATTTCTGGTCGTGTGACAATTTCTGGTCGTGTGACAATTTCTGATCGTGTGACAATTTCTGATCGTGTGACAATTTCTGGTGGTGTGACAATTTCTGGTCGTGTGACAATTTCTGATCGTGTGACAATTTCTGGTCGTGTGACAATTTCTGGTCGTGTGACAATTTCTGGTCGTGTGACAATTTCTGATCGTGTGGCAATTTCTGATCGTGTGGCAATTTCTGGTCGTGTGACAATTTCTGGTCGTGTGACAATTTCTGATCGTGTGACAATTTCTGGTCGTGTGACAATTTCTGATCGTGTGACAATTTCTGATCGTGTGACAATTTCTGATCGTGTGACAATTTCTGGTCGTGTGACGATTTCTGGTCGTGTGATAATTTCTGGTGGTGTGACGATTTCTGGTCGTGTGACAATTTCTGGTCGTGTGACAATTTCTGGTGGTGTGACAATTTCTGGTCGTGTGACAATTTCTGGTGGTGTGATAATTTCTGGTCGTGTGACGATTTCTGGTCGTGTGACGATTTCTGGTCGTGTGACAATTTCTGATCGTGAAACAATTTCTGATCGTGTGATAATTTCTGGTGGTGTGATAATTTCTGGTCGTGTGACAATTTCTGGTCGTGTGACAATTTCTGGTCGTGTGATAATTTCTGATCGTGTGATAATTTCTGGTCGTGTGACAATTTCTGGTCGTGTGACAATTTCTGGTCGTGTGACGATTTCTGGTCGTGTGATAATTTCTGGTCGTGTGACAATTTCTGGTCGTGTGACGATTTCTGGTCGTGTGATAATTTCTGGTCGTGTGACAATTTCTGGTCGTGTGACAATTTCTGGTCGTGTGATAATTTCTGGTCGTGTGACAATTTCTGGTCGTGTGACAATTTCTGGTCGTGTGATAATTTCTGGTCGTGTGACAATTTCTGGTCGTGTGATAATTTCTGGTCGTGTGACAATTTCTGGTTTCAGACGCTCGGGAGTAATTGTGAAAGCATTGTTTAGGTAGTCAATTTCATGAATTGTTCCATTCATGTTGCTAAGTGTTTTGATTCGCATTACACAATAATTACTCTCTACTGTAGTCTCTGACTCTTTTGAATTCCATATAAAATTCCAACATTAATTTATTATTTTTGTAGGAAATAAACAAACGTTTCCCCGCGCACGTGGTGCGGGGAAACATTTTCGACCTGGTTACACGATATACTAGTTGACGCGTAATTACGAAAAGATAGTTACGAATTTATACCAAATCAGCCTCGCAGTTTTAGACGCAGAGCTGTTGAAATATGCAACAAATAGTTTCTTTATAAATAAGTTTTTGATTCGCACACGAATTAAAATGTCAATAGAACTGAAAGGAAATAAATGGTTAATTTTTTAGTATCAAGCCTAACGCCAAAATCTTCACACGTACCTGGTTGCACTGAAGTAACGCCCGGTCCGATGCTCTCGACAACTCCGGCTCCTTCATGACCCAGAATGATAGGAAACTTCGAAAATATCCCAGGAGGTTCGAGGCCTTTCAGCACGGAGGCATCTGAACGACACACACCGGTGGCTACAACCTGAAGCATCAAATCAAATTCGGTAGTATGTGCTTCTAGTTTTTATAATTAAAAGACAAGATTGCAAATTTAGCTAATCAAATTGCTTAGTTTAAGTTTAAGTGGAGGATCTGTTTAGCTAACGGGACTTTATAAAATATTATTAGAAAATCGATAACATCCACGTCAGTGAAACACTGAATCTGAAAGGACAATGCTAGTCTTAAAGGAGACTGTTATAGTAGTACCTGCAATCTTCACCTTGACTCGGATCTCCCCTTGTTTAGGTGGGGCCACCTCCACGTCCTCCACCACGAGAGGCTGCTTGGGAGCCCATGCAACAGCCGCTTTGCAGCGAATTACCTAAAAATTTAAATCAACATAATTTATGAAGAAATTGTGATGTTACTCATCAGTAAGTAAGTTTATGTGCGTCAAACCCGCCAAAAGTGATTCAATCATCTAAAAAAACAACGAAAAACAATTATATTGCACTGAAAATTTGTAGATAAGATGTTAATTATTTTGCTTGTGAAAATAATAAAGTGATGCGAGCTCAACGAAGAAATTAATTTCAAGACAAAAATTATCTACAGTGTTAGTCAATTTATTGAACTAAGAGCAAGGATTCATGTTCCAAGCACAATTTTTCCTTCATATTTGACAATATGGTCTGACTGAAAAATCAAAGTTATTTATATATCTCTTTGCTCGACTACACATTTGTCTACGCAAAAAAGTTTTTTATATTCCTTTGTAATACTGTGAATTTGTCGACGCCGCACAGTTTATTCATAAATCTCTTTGTGTTCATGTACAGGGTCTTTCCGATAAACCCGTACAATTTTCTTTTCGATGCTTAAATCTTGCTAACTCACGGAGAGCGACGCATTCTTAAAATATTTTTACAGCTGATTTAGCAAACCAGGAAATCAGCAAACCAAATAAGTGTTATTCGCTATGACTGCCTTCAGTCATGATGACGGCTAGGCGAATTAGGTTAGGCGAATTGGAAGGCCAAAATTCTTTCAGAATCGCACGCCGGACCTCTTAAACTAGTCAACGGTTATGCTTGAAGTGTGGGAGGGAGCAGAGTCCTGTTGGAACAAGAACTTTATAGATGAAGCCTTGACCTTAATCCATGGAATTATTTTTGTTCGCAAGATGTTTTAATAAGATTAGGAATTTACAATTTCATTGCCGGCGAAGAAGTAGGTAAAGACGTCATTCTCACTGGAAACAATACAGAGGGTCATAAAGCTAAATGGTCTCTTCATGGTCATCGTGGGTTGAATGTTAGTGTTCGACGAGGCAATTCAGTGATCGTAACGTCATTTAGATGCCATACCATACGTCAAAATTTTCTCACCAGAAAAGAATTAAATGGTCGGTACCTTGGTTTCAAACAAGATCAAAACTTTCTTGCTCTTCTTCAAACAAAATTCTTCCATCTTATTAGCTAAGATATACTTTCTACCCTGTACTTGAGGGGAGCGTCTTGTTCATGAGTCGTCTTGTTTATTTACTGTCCGATTTATCTAATAGTTTGTATTTATATGTATAAATGAATTGTAAGACATTTTTGCCTTGTATAATTTTTTGGAATTATTTATATTTTTTGCTTAAATGACAATTTTTCATTTTGGGTACATTTTCAAATCTCAATTTCTCCGGTATTTTCCAACCGATTTTTACCATTCAACTTAAAAAATGAAGAGAAATATATTAGCTATAGAAGTAAGATCCGCTTTATTTGTATATTATGAGTCGTTAAAAAATTGGAAAAAATGCAATTTTTGATTATTTTCTGCATATATTTTCAAATGACTAAAAAAAGTTTTGTCACAAAAATTCTAAATGCCCTGATCGTATTTCTATAGATAACATCTTTACTTTTATTTTGCAAGTTAAATGGTGGAAATCGGTTGAAAAATGGTGGAGAAATTGAAATTTCAAGTCGGTCTTTTTTTGCAAGAATTGAAGTGAGAAAAAACTCTCTAAAGTATTTATCGCTTTTTTGCCTGCCAAGCTGTAGTAGACGAATGAGCCTATTTACAAAGCAGTGAATCAAATCGTTAGATTGAGAAATAAATGCTCAATAACATGAGGTAAAAAAATTTAAATTCTTTGGATTTAGGGGTAAAACCCCCCTCCTATAGGACTGGCCACACGTACAAGAAAGTGAAGCATATCATTGCAATCAGAATTTTTTCCTAAAATATGAGCTAAAAACAAAAAAATTAACCTCATAGATCGTTTTTTCCTAGACGTTCCCCTTAAAATGTTAGCCCAAGGTTTTCGATCGTTCAGTGAATAGTTGAAATGGTGACGATATTTCCAATGTCGAAAATGACACGATTGGATTGGCCATGACATTTATTTTGAGGGCGTGTCGAGAGCGAGGTTTGCAATTTTCATTTTTATTTGCGAGTGGGGATCTCTAATCTTTCCTAGATTTATTAAAGCGCTAACAGACTTCCTCAAATGCGTGTCTGTGAAACTTGAGGGATTTCGTAGTAAAAGCTGGGCTTCGGCCGCGCATCGAATTTCAGTGGTTGTGGAACTTTTCGACTTCTCCATTACGTGCTTGATGTTAATGCAACGAACTCTGAATATTAATTGGTGATTATATTGAAATCCTAAGGGAACATGGAATCTTAAGGGAACATGGAATCTAAGGGACATGGAATCTATGCAGAAAGGACTTAGAAACATTAAGATAAGAAAGAAGTTCATGAAACAAGATCAAAGTTGAAGAAGAAAGTAGTAGGTGTTGAAAAAACAGGACAGCAGTGAACTGAAAAAAGATGGTTCTTAACATAACAAAAGCATTTTATTAAAATGCCAATGTTCCAGTACTTCGTGTTCAAAAAAGTAAGTAGCTTTTCTTGTGATGATAGAGTACATCTGGAGTGGCCGTCATCATTTCTAGAGTGATATTGTAATAATGTGATGAAATATTGATAATGATACGTCTGGAATTTGGTTCACAGCCTACTGGGTTATATACGCACATGTATCACACATGCATAACCGGGTATATATATATATATATATTTAGATATATAGATATATATAGATATATAGATATATAGAAACCCATATATATTTTACATATCAGGCTATTTATATTTTAGTTATATATAAGAAAAATTCAAATACTAAATATAGATTCAATATATGTGTATGTATATATATATATATATATACATAAAGGTATCATGCATGAAGTTGATCGAGTTCTCGCAGTATTTCAACAAACTATTTTTGGATGAGGTGAAGTAATTTGTACTATATAATTTTTCAAATCTTTTCACCACATCTAGTCCGTCAGATTTAGCGAAAGTTCCCCTTGCCGGACCAGGAGAAGAAGTAAAACAAGCTGATCGAGCCAAAAAGAGAGTATGTTCTACTTAGCACCAGACAATGCTTTGCACAGGCTTTAAATTATTACTTACTTTTCCCTCAGTAGACATCGTTGGAAAAGATAATCGGAATTTCTAAATATCAGTCAGAAAAGCTCTGTAAATGGAAGAAAAATATTACTCGCACATGGGTCAATTATTGGACGGTCTACGCAAAAAATTTTGGCATAATTTTTGACTGAAAAACTTGATTAAAGTCTAGTTTCATTGAATTCACTCGTCTGTAGTTGACAATCTTATTTCGTCTCTATTTGAAAACTACCGTATGTTTTATCAACAAAGAATGTTTTCTATCACAGATAGTTATCAATTTGTCTTACACCAATAAAATCTAGTTTATTAATTTGCATTGATTTCGTTGCATTAACTACTAAATGAAGTACGTATGATAAAAATGACAATGAATGACTTGATTGTAATTTATTGACATAGAATATTGAATAACGTCTCTAACAATAAGTTACATGATACACAAGTCACTTGACAATATTGTCTTCTATTTCCTATACCAACGAGAGCTTAGCCTCTCAGGAATCATTACGACTTGATAACCCTCTTATCAACGCACTACACGCTTATCGATGTGATGAGAAGACTCTAAGAAAGATTTTTTAACTACCACCATTTTCTGGGAATAAACCAATGAGTCATCAAACCAAACAGGTTCATACATGGTAACTTTCCGTAGCCAAAAAGATTGACTTTTAATTAGGTAAGTCGAACTAGTGTTCTTGAAATTAAGTTCAAATTTGCAGTTTGCACTTCGTTGTAGAACTCAAGTGTATAAACGACTAACAACGTCTAGGAAAGAAGGAATTTGAAAATTATTTAACATCCGAAAAGTTGTGCTGTAATCTTTCTCTACAACAGGCTGTCAGGCATGAAACATTTTACTTGACAAAAGGCAAATATTGATTGCTTCGTAATCCTTATTGTATAAAAAACAATAGAGTCAGAGACTCTTATAAATAAATAATCTAAACATCAGTTCGATATTAGAGTTATAGACACCTAAAAACAAGTTTCATCATCTGAAACTGTGCCTGACAGGGCTAGGATTTCAAGGCTCGAAGTAGTAAAGCGATCTTCAATTTTGAATTTTTCCTGCGCAAGATTTTGGGAAAACGAAAACGTAAGACTACTAAATATATTAGCTTCTGCATGAAATTAATGTCAAAAACTTCCTGTTAGCAGCACTGACTCTTTCCCGGGATTACCATAGCTACCCTCGAAAAGTGCGAGATGAAAATACATTCATAGAAAACATAACACGAACATGGATGCTGAGTTGTCTGGACGGGAATTGAGATGAAAACCCGGATGGAATAAGAAATTTACGAATCTATACACGAATGCCGTATCAATTGCAAACAGGTGGTGAAACAAATTGTCTAACTACTGCCATAACGTTCAAAAAATACCACTCAGGTCAAGTCAAAATCTCGTGTCACATATATACACTACGCATGTTGCGCACACCACTTGACTTCATGCCTCGGTGGCGAGTTCTCAAATGAGTGGCTAAAATGATCAGGTCTTCATTACTTTGAGAGCACGGAAAAATTCTCAAGAATATACAATTAATCTAACCAAAAAGTGAGCTGATAAGCTATCAATTACAGTTTTCAGTTATAGATAGTTGCCTGTACGTGTTGTACTTGTTTCCACTAATTCTATGATTGTACTGTAGGACAAACCTTTTAAATTAAATTAAGTAAATAAACATTATTTATTTATTCAAGAATGAAGTGAATGGGTCACTTTGTGAGTAATTCCAAACGTTGAGTATTAATTAGTCACGGGGATCTGCGGCCGAATGATATTAGCATTTAGAGAACTATTATACAGGACACGTTGCACAGTGAATAGATGGAAATTTCTGATAATATTATTAACGAGCACCTTATTATTTGCACATTATCAAGGATTTTTCAATTTGCCGGAACTCATGACAAGAAAACTCGTTCCTATACTAAAGGAATTTCAAGGGGTGCCGAACGAGGTTCGTTCCCTGCAGCCCAAGGTTATGCAGTACTTGCTGTTGGCACATTGGCTCACTCGTAAGAAAGGGAGAGTACTAGGTGGGAATAGAATAGCGTGGTTCAATTGATTAACGTATTTCCGTCATAGAATTGAAGAGCCGAAGAGAACCATTCGAACATTTTGCAATCGGTTAACTTCGAAATAGAATTACTGAGCAGTTACTATCGAGTTCCGGCGGCTGATTCCGTTGAAAGGCACGAGACCACAAACTGAGCTGAACAGCAGAATTTAGTTTTGAAATACCGGAGTAGATCACGTTAGCGCAGCAGCTTGACTTTCTATTAATTAAACTCAACGAACAAGCAGTCGATCTACAGTACGTTAGGCGTAACATTTTAAGTTAACTCGAGACCTTTGAGTCAATTCCAATGACATTTACTAATTTTTGTTACATGGCCACTTTAGCAGACCTTGTCAGCTTTGAGAACTACACCAAAGAAATAGTTGTAATTTTCCTTCATAATGTAGAGTAATTACAGTAAGACATACTACACGAACTCAATAATTTGTGATGCGCCTATTGGTTCGAATGTCATTACAAACTATAGCCTCATATTCCGTTGAAATTTTAACAAATCTTATGGGGCAAAAGGGCTACAATTTACATTTTAAGATTTCAATAACAAATTTTACACGCAGACATTATCGGGACGATGACATTGACCGTATTCGATTTTTACATTTGCCGGACGGGGACATGTGGCTCCCGGGCCGCGCAATTAAAACCAGTTGAGTGTAACCTCGTGACTTAACTTTATGTGGCATGAGTAACCTGGTTTGCACAAGCCTGGTACAGGAGGAAACTGTACTCGTTCAAGCTATTCCACAAATAAAAGAGGATACAGCGTACTGAAAAAAATTAATATGTCGTTCTATTCAATACACTTAAAAGATTCCTGACACTTCTCTAAAAAGTGTTGGCGAAATTTATATTGAGTTGAGGTTACGAACAAGCTAAATGAGAAGGATTTCTCCTTCTAAAAAGAAATTATACAGGGAAATTCCTGATCACCGCGCAGCTTTACTTTACCCTCTGTAGTTTTACCCTCTTTACAGTGTGCAGTTTTACTTTACCCTCTGCACTTACTTCGTTTTTAAAGTGTTGATTGTGACGTTTTCCATTTTCAATATACTATATTCTAGTGCAACTTACATGTATAGAGCTGGTGTAATGGCACGAACTCAATTCGTATGTTTAGTTCATGCCATATTGAATTTAGAAAAATTGAACGCATTGTATTTTTCTTTAGCCCCACACGTAATCTACGTCGTATAAATTAACTCCTCTAGTTTTCAAGAATAAGCGTTAGGCATGCCTGTTAAATTTTCTGAATGAACAAAACGATTCTCAAAATTCAGTGGGCTATAGCCACCACACTAAGCCAAGGCATTCATCAGTTAAGTAACAACAGTAATAGTATAGTAGATGGAATTGGACTTAACACTCTGGCCGCATCGTGCGCCACCAGTGACTACGGTCGAGGTTTTCATAATGCTGTCGACCGAACAGAAGTCACAAACTCAGCCATGATAAGCACTTAGTTAAAGCTAAATGAAGGCACAATTGAGCTCATGTTTGCTATTTCCAAAATTACCTACTATAATCGACTCTAAATTTGAGTTGAACATATAACTTGAGTTTAACCAATTGCGGTCAAAGTGTTAAGTAGTGCACAAGTTACTTGGTAACGACAGTTCACTCTTATCACCAGCGTCACTGCTCCCCACCGTGTACCCATCGCTCTCTCTCGCATAGCTTGACAACAGACTGGTTGTGTTGAAGGACGAAGTTCAACTCTCAGGTGCGCACCCGAGATGTGATTTCTGCTTTCATTCTGCTATGCAGAAGTATTACGATAGTTCACGTCAGTGTAAAATATAATGGTAAATGTAAAGTGTTTGCTAGTAATCGATTTTTAGGTTTTCGGTGTCTAAACATAGTTAATTAGTTCGAAATAAACAAGTTTCATCTATGCACTTTCCGTCGCAAATGAGCAACCAACGAATTATAGAGGTAGGTTTAGTTTCGTCTTTGATGACGAATGAGCTCGAATAAACAGCTACTCATTGATTTTTGAATTTTTGTTGCTTGAATCATGGTAATAACATCGAAATAAACTACTTTTCTTCTATACACTTTTTTCGTCAAATGAATATTTTACGAGTTAGTGCGGTAGGTTTAGTTTCGTCTTTGACGACGACGACGCCGGAAGCGAGACTCCATTGCAGTGTTGCAATCGATGAATTACTTCCCGCTCCAAACACTTGAGTTGCGGTAACTAATTCACCGCTAAAACTCGTGAGATACTTATTTACGACGGAAAGTGCATAGAAGAAAACTTGTTCATTTCGATCTGATTAACTATGAATCGGCACCGAAAATTCGAAAATCGATTACTAGCAAACGCTTTACATATACCAATATAATTAATGGGTTTCGCAATGCCTTAAAAAGCTCACACCTTCCTAAAAAATTTGATTTTTAGGACTATACACAGTATTTTTACTCCCGGTTATCTATCAATAATTGTTTAATCATTGATATCGAAATACAATTACAGCTAGTGCTTACAGTCGAAGTAGTTAAAATTTTGTCTTTCATGACTTAGTCAAACTTAAAACTACACTGAATAACATATATTTTATGTTAATGCTGAAGTCTTTTATCAAAAACTGATAATTATTTGATGAAATGGATTCAGTCAGCGCATAAAACAACAGGTGGAACTTCTGTTTCACAGTGAGGTCAGAAATAAAATAAATATCTTCAACGCAAAAAGGTAATTCATATTTCGTGTGAGTTTGTAGTCTCTGTACGCCTTAATTGAAGGTTTGCTTATGTACTATCGTGAAAATTAAGTTACTTGAAACCTAAATACAAGTCCTCGGAAATGTATAACAAAAGAGGTCTTTGATCCGTAAAGCAAATTCTACAGAATCTTTAAAAGAAGAACCAGTCAACTTTCCTTGCTCGAAAGAGCTTCTGTTTTGAAATGCCTTTAACGGAAATTTACTGTTTCATTCATTTTCATTTGTTAAACTAACGTAATTTCAATTGTACAAGGTGTTCTAGAGGGGACGCCAAACAAAAAATAACTTAAAAACTCAAAATTTCGAGGGATAGAACAAATCAAAACACCTTTTATGATAATGATTAAGGGACATGCTATGCCTGTTAACATAGCCAAACTATGAGATTAATTTACACGGAAACCTTATTTTTAAATTATTTATGGTTTTTCTAAGGTACTATAACCACGTACAATGTTGAATCAAAGATAAGCATCGATTTCAAGACAAATATCCACTAGCGAATTGTTTGAAACAGAATTGGAAGTTATGCTCAAAGGTCGATGACTTGTTTGCCGAAATGGCCGATTTATGCCAGTACTTTTTCCTAATAGCACATGGCTATTACTTGAGTTTTCTTCAATTGAGTTTTCTTCTATCAGAAACTGCTGCGTATGTATCATTTGGGATTTGAAACACTTTTTGGCAGTTATTTTCGATCGTGTGGAACATTTTTCGTTGCCTGAATTCACACTTTTTTCTCTCCTAACAGGTGGGTTTTCACCAATTAGTGCACAAATAATTTTTCACCAATTTTCACATAAATTTTCACCAATTGGTGCATAGTGCTCCCAACGGGTTGCAATTTTCTTCTACCACAATTTTGTCTTGAATTCCAGTATGTACCGGATCATTTCCAAGTTGATGAACCTGCATTACGCTGCAGCACGAAACACCGGCGAATTCCGCTCCTTTCTTCACTGGATGCCCCTTAACTCGACTAAATTCAATGGCTCATTTTGCCGTTCCAAGCCGACGTACCTTCGTCCAATCGTTGAGGAGCAAGCAAATAAAACAATAAGGAACTAATTTTTGTCCGAAAGCTTATTGCGGCAAATCTTTTTCAGCTGAAACAACAGTAAAAATAACCGTAATCGGCTCAAGCCCTCTAAGTAGGTTTGATTACTTTATTCTTGCTATCACTTTTTTAGAAACATTACCAATATTTAGATTCGTCAATTTTTTGTACCCGGCTTACCAACCCAAAATCAAAGATTTCATTCACAGGATGGAAGCCGAAGTCGAGAATGCCGCGTCTCATCAGCGATTATCGAGAGAAAAAACTCCTAGTTGATGAGTTCATCAGCTTCACGAAACCTCTTCCAGAGATCAAGAAAAAAAAAAGAAAAACATTTAATTTCCAATAAAGTACAAACATGAAATGTCGATTCATTGGTTTTTAAAACACCTTAACATTAACATCCTTAAATGATTATAACACATTGGTATCGTAATACCCGTGTAGAATGTTGAAACAAAATGATTGATAGAAAAGTACAACAAAAATGAGTTTCTTTCCTTGCCTAATCTGATTTTGAACTAAGAGAGCACAATCCTCGCGACGCTCATTTGAAAAACACTTTCATTAGTGCGCACAAGTATTGAAAAATGAAAGCGAAAAATGCATTCAAATACCTTAGCATAGAGACCCTTAATTGCTATTTATACATGGTTATCGTAATACCCATGTTAAGTGTTAAAACACATGATTTAGATCCTTAATTACTATTCATACATGGTTATCGTAACACACATGATAATTGTCGACACAGGATTTAGAGAGAAGCACAAGTTCATAAAAAATAAACAATAATATGTATAAAACGATCGTTTGCATTTGGAGGGCGGCACTGTTTCAATTTCTGTGTTTCAGTTTCTAAGTTTCAATTTCTGAAATTTTTGCTAGAAAGTGAAAATTTATCTTATTTTACGTTCGCTAAGTCATTCTAATATTGATCTCACTTATTCCTGTCGACTATAATGAGCATCACAACTGTTGGTTCCATGCAGCGGAGTGAAGGTTGCTTTTCCACAAATAGAAGTACTTCATCTGTGGTGCCCGGAAATGGAAATGGAGCTTATTATTTTTATAATAAATTATCAACTCCAAAATCCAAAAATTCCTTCCGCCCATCCGACAACACTTCACTCCCTCTTCCGGTGATGCCCCGCATCCGGTCATGCCTCTACATTTGGTTACGCTTCACATTTGTTTAAATCCTACATCCGGTGAAAACCCACATCCGGTCTTTCATCCCTATGTAAGGTGTCCCAACGATAATATTTGCTATAACAAAACACAAAATGGTTATGATATTTCTTACTTACGCTAATAGTACTGGCGCAAAGAGTTCATCGGGGTTAAAGACATGAAAAGTATTGTTTTACATTGCTAGCTGTAATATTTTCAACATAGTTAACTATCTAAAATTAGTGTTGTCGTAGTGTATTCACGAGAATAAAAAGGTAAGAAGAGTTTACCACACAAAGCTTACGACAGCAATTTAAGACCAGAATAAGAAGATTAAAATGATGATCTTTAAAGTTATGACATTCGTCAAATCCGAGGCCTTTTTTAAATGTTTCAATGAGACCGAAGTAGAGAAAGTAGTTACTAAAATACCCTCACATTTAACATCCTCTCTCTCTTTGCGTTAATTAATTTGGGTTTGGAAATGCAAGATGAATGTGAGTCACTAGGAACACAAAATCCCTGTGACACATAGCTGAAAATACTCTTGTTAGGGTACGCGTTATTGGATCACGAGTCCGTAATATTTGCTATATAGCTGGAACACCAATGTACACACGAGCGCAGGAAAGTAAGAAATTGCTAATGAACTACGTCGCATGTTCAAAAAGCTTCAATATGAGCGAAAAATATTTTCGAGTATCTTAAAGTTAAGACCATGACTTGAGATCGAATACATGAGGATCGTGATATTTATATTGGTTAATTTTGAAACAAATGGTTAGGAGAAAAGTACAAAGAAAATGCATTCCTTCCATTGTGTTGATATCAAATACATGAGGATCGTAATATTTATATCGGTTAAGTTTTGAAACAAATAGTTGGGAGAAAAGTACGTAGATAAATGCATTCCCTCCGTTGTGTTGGTCTGATTTTAACACTGGATTATATTTCAAGGGGTCAAGAAAACATTGTACATGTGATGCGTTGTTAAGAACACTACAGTTGGTGCACTTCCATATTGAAATTTGAGCTTACGAACGTTGGAACTAGTGAAATGAGGGATTAAAGGTTGAAAGTAAAACGGGTAGATCCAAAATTAATTTGCATCATCTTTGACTGCTAGGTTGATGTTAGAGGCAATTTTACATTGTTTTGTATCAACTAATAAGCTAAAATACCTGGTACGGATGAAATGAAAGATTTTACAATAACGGAAAAATTTGAATTTCGTATACTACAAGCTTTGGCACAGAAAAATTCACCGGATTCAAAATAGGAATTTTTCAAACCGGATTCAACGAAGGGTTCACTCTGATGAAACAAGGCAAAGCAACCAGAACCGTTATCTCGATGTTTCAAATTTAATTCACGAATTTCCTGACAGGTTGGAAAAAAGTTGCTACGATAACGCTAACGTTAAATATAGGCATTAACAACTATTTTTATTGGATTTTTTCCACTAAGCTTACTTATAACCAGTTGGCTACAAGGAATAAATTCATGAGATGAACTGATATTTTGAGTGTGGGGTGTGAGCGAACGGGCTCGCTGTGAGCGAACGGGGTTTTGACCTTAATTAATTTTTAGTTTTCAGTGAAAGAGGAATTCAGGAATTAACATATTTCGCATGATGGCGTTAATAAATGTACGTAAATATCAAATCCGTTTCAGCACTTAAGAAAAAATCAACGAATAGAATGATTGAATGTGCTGATTGCTTTTAAATGCTTTTAAAGCTAATTTGTAATATTACTTTTAATGCTAATTTTCAACTAATCTTGAAATTGTTTGTTGATCACGCTTTTTAAGAAGGTAAAAATAGTTCACTACCAATGGAAATTCTCTGAAAGTATTTGCTTAAGAACCGAAGGGAAACATCGTACATTAATTAACTGTTTATTTATTTCCAAGCTGCATCACACACTACCGTGTTGACTTATCACAAATTGGACCAAGAAGACTGCGAATTTTTCCAACTAAGTTTTTAAAGAGTTAAACTATTTTCAGTACAAGCGCATTCATTCGAATTTTATCGCATCTATTGGTGGAAACAGGGCATGAATTTATACGAATAATACTGAAAGCAGAGCATATATAGACGGTAACAGCCAAAGCTTGCAGATAAGCAATGTTATCGTGCTTTTGATAGTGAATAGATAATATATCACCGACAAACGGCTTCATCACTATCAATGTCGAGAAAGACCTACTGTTACAACATGTCCAAAAACACACGTGTTTCATACACGACTTCAGAAAGAAACTAAGTCTCCAGCCGACAATAAAACTGCTGCGAATTAAAGAAACCAGGAAAATTAATAAAGTTAACCACCATCAGCTGACAGGCAAACGTCACGACCAGCACTTACTGTACGTGTTCTTTAAAAGAATTTTATTTAATTGTACTGTTAAAGCGGATCTTCAGTTTATTCCAAGTAAAGTTGATTCGCGTAATTTGTTACAACATTGATTTTTCAATACCTTTTAATGTAGAGGTCCCTAATTAGCAAGAAGATAATTATAAGTTTCAAAATATCCATCTTAAAGGTTAAATAAAGTTTTGAGGGAAAATCGTATTTAGTATTCCCTTCGTTTGTTAACACTGTGTTTGAAAGCTCAGAAATACCGCTCAATAAAGAAAGACATTTATTAGAACGCCTTGGAGAATATAACCTTTTTCACTGTACGTTGACACATGAGTTTAGCGACTTAGGATGAGTTTAGCGACTCCTTATTTTCAACAACAAAGTTGTTGAAAATATGGTGAGTGGAAATAATATTGTGTTCATGCAAATGAATAATGCGTACAAATGCTTTCTATTCGCAATCGAATATCTAATAATTATGTACTATTTAGTAATTTCAGTCATTAAAATTCACAAAATAATTCAGTTCTTGAATGTTGGTAGAGTTAAGAGATAATTATTACTACCAGAGCATTAGCAGTTGAGAGAGCTCTGCGGAAACTTTGAAAAATCGGTGGTGAAGAAGAAATCACATTTCGTTTCACGTTTTAAGTTTTCAGATTAATGTTTTTATCTTTAAAATGATTTCGAACTTTGACTAATAAGCTTATCGGTAACAGTATAACGGAATCATATTCAAAAGCTGCGATTTGGCTCTCTTGAACTATTCAGCGAAGCTGAGAAATTGCTACTCGTATTGGCCCGAATTCAATGCATGTCTCATTTAAAATTTTTTGTCTTCTCTAGAATAGATATGGAAAATTGAAATTTTTTCATTCACTCAGATCATTTTATGGTCAAATACACCCGCCTAACATGTAACCTGATTTGTGGGATCACCGTTCATCAGTCTTGTTAAATCAATCATTTAGCGTCAGTATTTTTGTACTCATAATACCTTTATCACGACTAACGTCATTAGACTGGCACTTGCATCAGGTTGCCTCCGATATCACAATGAGGAAGAGAGTGCCACTCGACCGTGAACTTCAAACATTATGCAAGTTCATCAGAGACACAATATTATTAGAGAAAGAGGTCAGTACGGTCCTCTGTAGCGTTGAAGGGTTAAGCTTCCTTGAATGTTAATGGCAACTGTTTTTACCCTATTTCAAATAATGATACTGCACATCTATGATATCAACAGTTTAGTTCATATATACTTGCAAAATGGCTATGAGTAAGCATGGTTGAATAAATCCCATAAAAATAATTGTTAAATCCTATATTTAACGTTAGCGTAGCAACTTTTGCCCAACCTGTCAAGCAATGCGTGAATTAAATTCAAAGCATCGAGATAACGGTTCTGAACGCTTTGCCTTGTTCCATCCGAGTGAATCTTTCGTTGATCTGTGGAAGAGGTTTCGTGAAGCTGATGACCTCGTCAACTAGGAGTTTTTTCTCTCGATAATCGCTATGAGACGCGGTATGCTCGACTTCAACTTCCACCTTGTAAATAAAATCTTTGATTTTAAGTTGTCAACCCCTACACAAAAATTGAAGAATCTAAACATGGTTAATGTTTCTAAAAAAGTGATAGCAAGAATAAAGTAATCAAACCTACTTAGAGAGCTTGAGTCGATTACGGTTATTTTTACTGTTGTTTCAGCTGAAAAAGATTTGCCGCAATAAGCTTTCGGACAAAAATTAGTTCCTTATTGTTTTATTTGCTTGCTCCTCAACGATTGGACGAAGGTACGTCGTCTTGGAACGGCAAAATGAGCCATTGAATTTAGTCGGGTTAAGGGGCATCCAGTGAAGAAAGGAGCGGAATTCGCCGGTGTTTCGTGCTGCAGCGTAATGCAGGTTCATCAACTTGGAAATGATCCGGTACATACTGGAATTCAAGACAAAATTGTGGTAGAAGAAAATTGCAACCCGTTGGGAGCACTATGCACCTATTGGTGAAAATTTATGTGAAAATTGGTGAAAAATTATTTGTGCACTAATTGGTGAAAACCCACCTGTTAGGAGAGAAAAAAGTGTGAATTCAGGCAACGAAAAATGTTCCACACGATCGAAAATAACTGCCAAGAAGTGTTTCAAATCCCAAATGATACATACGCAGCAGTTTCTTATAGAAGAAAACTCAATTGAAGAAAACTCAAGTAATAGCCATGTGCTATTAGGAAAAAGTACTGGCATAAGTCGGCCATTTCGGCAAACAAGTCATCGACCTTTGAGCATAATTTCCAATTCTGTTTCAAACAATTCGCTAGTGGATATTTGTCTTGAAATCGATGCTTATCTTTGATTCAACATTGTACGTGGTTATAGTACCTTAGAAAAACCATAAATAATTTAAAAATAAGGTTTCCGTGTAAATTAATCTCATAGTTTGGCTATGTTAACAGGTATAGCATGTCCCTTAAACATTATCATAAAAAGTGTTTTGATTTGTTCTATCCCTCGAAATTTTGAGTTTTTAAGTTATTTTTTGTTTGGCGTCCCCTCTAGAACACCTTGTACAATTGAAATTAAGTTAGTTTAACAAATGAAAATGAATGAAACAGTAAATTTCCGTTAAAGGCATTTCAAAACAGAAACTCTGCCGAGCAAGGACAGCTGACTGGTTCTTCTTTTAATGATTCTGTAGAATTGGCTTTACGGATCAAAGACCTCTTTTGTTATACATTTCCGAGGACTTGTATTTAGGTTCCAAGTAACTAAATTTTCACGAGACTACGAAAACAAACCTTCAATTAAGGCATACAGAGACTTCAAACTCACGGGAAATATGAATTACCTTTTTGCTTTGAACAAATTTCGTATGTGACCTTACTGTAAAACAGAAGTTCCAGCTGTTGTTTCATGTGCAGATTGAATCCATTTTGTCAAATACTTCTCAGGTTTTTATAAAAGTCTTCAGTTGTAATATGAAAAATATGTTATTCAGTGTAGTTTCAACTTTCATAAGTCATGAAAGACCAAATTTTAACTACTTCGACTGTAAACACTAGCTGTAATTGTAAATCGATAACGATGATTAAACAATTGATAGATGACCGGGAGTAAAATTACTGTGTTTAGTCCTGAAAACCAAATTTTTAGGAAGGTGTCAGCTTTTAAAATATTGCAAAACCTATTAGTAATATTTTACACTGACGTGAACTATCGTAATACTTCTGCATAGCAGCAGGAAAGCATGAATCACATCTCGGCTGCGCACTGGAGAGCTGAACTTCGTCCTTCAACACAACCAGGCTCTTGTCAAGCTATGCGAGAGAGAGCGCTGGGTACACGCGGTGGATAGCAGTGACACTGGTAAGAGGAGCGAACTGTCGTTACCAAGTAACTTGTGCACTACTTAACACTTGACCGTAATTGGTTAAACTCAAGTTATATGTTCAACTCAAATTTAGAGTCGATTGTAGTAAGTAATTTTGGAAATAGCAAACATGAGCTCAATCGTGCCTTCATTTAGCTTTAACTAAGTACTTATCATAGCTGAGTTTGTGACTACTGTTCAGTCGACAGCATTATGAAAATCCCGAAAGTGACCACCTGTGGCGCACGATGCGGCCAGACTGTTAAGTCCAATTCCATCTACAATACAATTACTGTTGTTACTAAACTTATGAATGCCTTGGCTTAGTGTGATGGCTATAGCCCACTGAATTTTGAGAATCGTTTTGTTCATTTAGAAAATTTAACAGGTATGCCTAACATATATTCTTGAAAACTAGTGGGGCTAAATTATACGACGTAGATTACGTGTGGCGCTAAAGAAAAATACAATGGGCTCAATTTTTTTACATTCAATATGACATGAACTAAACATACGAATTGAGTTCATCCATTACACCAGCTTGTTCGTAAGTTACACCATGTAGTGGCAGTATTATTGAGCTTGACGAGAGAAATTAAGTGAGCCATTGAAAATAAGTGCAATCCCACGTTAGCGTATCCTAGTATCCTGTCCTTTCGTGGTACGGTGGAACGCTCTTCAGAGGTGTGCATACTGCCATAAACTTGCGCACGTGTGTGTCATTTAAATGTAGAATGTCATCTCATTATGCTTCATATATTCTTATTTCTCATTATCCTTTTTTATCAAAATGAATTCGTTAGAACAGGATTGAAAAGGTTTTTTGACTACACACCAAGTTAGTTGTATGGAAAAAATTGAAAGGGTACCCTCGTATGAAATTTATCAAGGATATTTTGCAGCAAAAACTTGAGTTTTATCACTTTATATTACAAATAGAGAGCATTTCTGGCATTAAATAATCAAAATGAGTTCGTTACAACAGGATTGACAAGGTTTTTGACTGCATCACGAAGTTAGTTTCTGGGAAAAGTCGTAGGGGTACTCCCTTATGATACTTTTCAAGGAAATTTTTCAGCAAAACTTGAATTTTATCCCTTTATATTACAAATTGAGTGCATTTCTCGCTTTAAATAATCGAAATGAGTTTGTTTGAACATGGCTGACAGATTTTTTTTACTATATCATTCGTTAGTTGTCTGGAAAAAATCGCAAGGGTACACCTTATGATATTTTTCAAGAAGAAAAATTTTTAACTTCAAATTTTCATCTGTTTAGGATGAGCTGCAGCTTTAGATAAAAGTTGTGGTGGGATCAGCGCCTCATTGAGGGATAGCATACCGTCCTTTGACTTGGTTTCAATGTTTCATGCAATGAAACCAAAAATTCTCTCCGAAATCTATTCGCCTTTCGACTTGTTTTTCGTGCTTGTGATCGTAGGTGATACTAAGGTCTCTTTATTGGCAAACGGCTTCAATTAGAGTATCATTCATGGTAAGTAGGAAGTGCCTATAATTTCTTTTAGCATTTATTACTTAGCATTTGTTGATGAGAACACAATTTTGATTTGATTGAACAGAAACTCTGCCTGGCTCGTTGATCGCCATGAGGCCAAGTTTTATGTCATTCATGAATTTGCTAATTTTACTGATAATTCTAAGGTTAAAGTCGTTGATAAACATGATAAAAAGTAGTAGACCTTAAATGCCCCTTGGGGAACATTTAACATTACTCGTGTTTAGTCACGAAACAGCTTTTGAACCGTAATTCTTCGAGTGCGACCAATGAGCGAGTTTAGCATCTATCGAGAGTAGTTCCTTCGAATACCATGGGTTTCCACTTAGGCCACAAGTCTTTCTGAAAGTCTGAATATATAAAGGCTTTCTGAAAGTGAAAATAAATGATGTCATAGTCCTTTTTCCCATTGAAGACATCGTTAACTTCTGCAAAGAAATCAAGTACGCTGCAGAGATAACTGCAGTTTGCCCGGAAGTTCGGAACCCGTGCTGAGTGTCTGCAATTAAATTTTGATTTACTGTTGAGATGTTAAGTTACTTTGATCAATCTTCCTATCTTTTCCAGATAACAAATGTCTAGATGAATGGCCGATAGTTATTGGGTAATTGTTTGCTCTTTGTTAGAAAATTGGAGTGATATTAGACGGATTCATTAAGAAACCAGCCAAGTTCGAGCGAGCGATTTAAGAGGTCTCTTAAGGTTCGCTAATAGCTTCGGTTTGTTTCTTCAAGTGTACGGGGAGCTATAGGCCGTCAAATCTGGTTGATTTGTGTTCGTTCAAGACAGTGGACTCTTTTTCGGTCGATACAACCAAAATCATATCATTTGTTATATGGAGCTGGATGTTGAAAGCTTTGAGTTGTAGAATTTCAGTTGAATCCTCCATGGAGACCTCAGATGAGAAATACGTATTTAAGATTATGGCTTTACTTCTACCGACTGTTTGCGCTTGGCCATCAATGCAGTTTATTTATTGGTTCATTGTTATATCGTGGTTTTTCATCACGATATTAGGATTAGTAATTGTAGCTGCAAACTACAGTATCGGTAGCTGTAACTACCGTAACTGAAGCGTTAGCTTCAGGAGTAGGAAAAGGAAACTCTTAGCTAGGTTCCTATTCTTGTACTGACTCATCCATACACCGACTCTGCTTATAAGCTATAGCGCTCGGAAGTTAAACAATGCTCTTCCGGTGCATACCAATGCGATGCGCCCCCAAGGCACAGCTTCCGGCGGAGGTCCCATAAAGACATCTGACCTGAACGCAATAAGGCATCCGGCAAGACGCGCAAACCTCATCTCCGGAAACCCATAAGCCCAACGATGCCTACTTTACTATATAACAACTTCCCTCCCTTTAAATGAATGTATGTGACAAAAAGAAGGAAGAGCTCAGCAACGTATTCGCATTACAGGTTTAGTTACTCTACTTGATCTACGAGGTTAATTTTTGTACAGGTTAACTGCCGACCGGTGTCAAAGCAGGAGTCTTTTAGTCTTACTAGAACACGGCGTGCTATAAAAATACAGGAACTGCATCATGCAACACATCTAGATGAACGGTATCTTTAACGTTAGACTGAATCAGATGACAAGTAAGAATCATTAAACAGATCATCAGAGATTTGAGTTACAAACATAGGCTTAGCTCTGGACAAAGAATATTTAGGATGAACTCTATCTCTGGAAGTAACAATTTTACGATTGTTCAGCGCAACAGAGGGAGTAAGTTTTGTGACACTTTGAGGAATACAATGTGACTGAAATAACGCGTAATTAGTTTGTACATCAGAGAAATTATGAACATAGTTACCGTCACAAGTATCGTTCCTAGGCTTTTGTAGAATAACTTCGTTCTTCCGCTGTAGAGGCTTACTTGAACTCTTCATTGACACATCTTCTCTTCCGACGTTGCACTGAGAACCGCT
This sequence comes from Morinoia aosen, assembly GCA_030386875.1. Classification (NCBI taxonomy): domain Eukaryota; kingdom Metazoa; phylum Arthropoda; class Malacostraca; order Amphipoda; family Talitridae; genus Morinoia; species Morinoia aosen. The sequence continues at coordinate 26,144,238 of CM059558.1, forward strand.
CCTTTCCAGCTGCACTGTGTAAGTGCGAGCTGCGTCAAATTCTTCTCGTGTAGGTCCCCTTCGTGTAGGCTTAACAGGAGGAGGTCGTGCTGCAGTCGTAAATTGCAAACTTTAGAAATGTGGCCTTTTTTCCACATTTTTTGCATTTTATTAATTTAATTTTAGGGCATAGCAATTCTTTGTAAGGTGCTTCTGCCTAGTTCCGCAGCGAATACATATGTAATTCGGCTGTAGTTTTTCTGTAGTGAAAAACGATGAAGATGAATCCTCACGAATAATATCTGGAGCGTCGAAGCTTTACTGTTCAATGAGTTTTGCATGTTCAACGCATTCGTTGAAGGACTTGCTGTCACATTTCTGTAGAACCGCGCTGAGAATTTGCGCTGAATGTAGACCAGCCACAAGAGCATCTCTCAAGAGACGATCGCGACCGCACTTTTCGTAGTTGCATGAAGATGCTAAGTCATTTAACGTTTTAGCATAACTTTGTATGGATTCATTAACACTTTGCTCTCTGTTTAGAAATGTAACAGATGCGCCAACAGTGAATTTCTTGATTTTAAATTGTTGTTTAACTTTCCTTCAAGTTCCTCATATGTAGCATCAGTGAGTAACGTAGGTTAAATTCTTCGTTGTAGATTATTACTCACTGTTTCCACTTCAACGTCGAATGGAGTACAGCCAACTGTAGAATGCGCCATCTTAATTTCGGAGCACTTGTAACCTTCAAATTTACTTTGGAGATTCGAAATCTTCGTCGCCATTTGTTATATCGTGGTTTTTCATCACGATATTAGGATTAGTAATTGTAGCTGCAAACTACAGTATCGGTAGCTGTAACTACCGTAACTGAAGCGTTAGCTTCAGGAGTAGGAAAAGGAAACTCTTAGCTAGGTTTCTATTCTTGTACTGACTCATCCATACACCGACTCTGCTTATAAGCTATAGCGCTCGGAAGTTAAACAATGCTCTTCCGGTGCATACCAATGCGATGCGCCCCCAAGGCACAGCTTCCGGCGGAGGTCCCATAAAGACATCTGACCTGAACGCAATAAGGCATCCGGCAAGACGCGCAAACCTCATCTCCGGAAACCCATAAACCCAACGATGCCTACTTCACTATATAACATTCATTAACATCTATTTTGAGCCGTTTTTCATTATTCTGTTTGTGAAAGCTCTTGGGGTTCATCATTTGCAACGGTGATTTCTTCATTTCGCTTTGTAGGTCTTATCATCATCCGTTTGACGGCTCTTCTGGCACGAGTGTGCTCCAGGTGCTAGACTTCAGTTTGGTTCATTTAACTGTTTCCTGTTGCCAGGCATTTATATCTAATAAAATATCTTTGAGTTGCAGTGCGGGGAGATAGCTTCGTACTGACTTTCGTTTAAGCAGGTGGTTTTTATATAGCATCTGATTAAGAAGGTTGGGTTAATATACAGAAAGACCAGCACTTTGTTGAATCGACTTTAACATCGAGTTAGGACGGTTGAAATACACTTTTCACTCTATGACCGTTAAGTCAAAAATATATTTGAAAGTTACAATGGCTGGATTGACAGTGGCGACCTCATCTCAAAACTACCTGTATCTCTTGCTGTAGCGCTCCTAGATTTTTACTTGTGAGAACATTTGAAGAGTACGTAAAACCAATTCATGCCGAAGAAGACCTCATCAGCACAGTTATTGCCAAGCCCTCCGTTCGCATTCGTGAAACTCCTGGTGTCTTCGATCGCGTCCACCAATCGCTGCACCGACGTTGGAACGCCTGCATCGCAACAGATGGGCGTCATGTTGAACAATTTTTGTAAATACCTAATATGATTTCAAAACATGTTTCTTGTGATTACGATAATTAAGGCTTCTGTTCTGTTTCTGAGGTTTATTACAAAACTGTTTCCTAACATCAAGAATTGAATTTCTCTACCAATCTCAATGAACTAATTTCTCTCCAATACGTTTCAACTTTCGAGTCCATGTAACTTTTTATCAAAGCAGTTTCAACCACACGTTTTTTGAGTAAAAGGTTGTTACTTCAACGGTCCCAACCTAATGTTAAAGTTTGCCCAACCAATTGCCGGTCACATTGAATAAGACATATTTTTCGAAATTATAACTCTCGATATTCGGAGCGATAAATGCATGGGAACGGTGTGACACCGTTCTTTTGAGTGTCTCGTATGGCAGATTTCTGAATCTCTGCAAAAATATTCTTCATAGAGTGTACAATTGTGAGTTTAATCGAGTTACCACCAACGTCCAGAGTTAAGATGTGCTCTGCCAGTGAGTTTATGGAATTCACGTTCGTATTTGGAACGTGCAGAATTTATTAGCTACTTAGTATTAAATGGATAAAAAAACAAATTTGACAAGTGAAACACACATATTTTATTTCTGAAGTACAGTAAAATAAAAAGCAACAGGAATATACTGGTGCGATATCCTCATGAGTTCATGGAGCTTATAAAGTGCACACTATACGCAAAACGCTTGCTTTGATTTGATTTCGAATATAATTTGAACTACAACAACCAAAAACTTAAGTGAAGACAACAAATCGCTTTATCAAATACCAAGAAATGAAATTTGTCTCAGAAGCTTTTCAATTTTTCATCATGCAAATCATGAATTTTTCATCATGCAAATGATTAAATCGTGTAGAATAAAACCCATTGAAATTAAAGGAACTAATCCTTAGCGTATCAGAAAAGCAAGTAACTCAATGCGTGTATTAGTTTGTTTGGTCATGCGATTAGATGTAGAGTTGTTGGAATGTATATAATCTACACACGTAGTTTATTGAAATAAAATTCTCTTCAGGTGCAAAAATTTAGAGCAAAAAAACTTGAACACAAGAGCCTGCACTCGAGAAGGAAGGAGTTGTTAAATTGTTTTTACGTTTGTCAACCGTAGTGGGTGAATCAGAGATGAAACTCCCTTAATTTTATTAAATCCTAAACAAAATTTAAAACAAGATGTCATAAGTATTGATATTAACCTCACTGCTAACATCTAGAGGTTGATGCAAAGTTTCCACGGGATGCAAAGTAGGGTAAGCAATGTCACAATTCTCTCTTAGTATAGTGCTCACAAATTTTACCTCAAATATTGGTAAACTTTTTAGCGCTAACTGTGCCAAATATACTGACCCATTTTTCTTTGAATAAATTTGCGGAGGCAAATTACAGATCTTTGGAAATTAAAAGTGAAGATTAATTGACGGATCTGAAACATATTTAATCACGGTAATGCAATGTATCATGTTGAACGAAACAACCGCTATCTGGACACTCGCTTGGACACGTGAAGACTGAAAATATTGGGGGAGAGGAGAAGCAGGACTTGGTATTTTGTTACTACCTATATATTTCCCCGACACTCGAAGCGCTCAACAAATTGACAGAAAAAACACAAAAATATCCAGTTCCGACGAATCGAGAAAATATTCATCCTCCTGTAAAACTGAAATTTCAAAATCTTGCTTTATTCTCGTATTTGCATTACCAATTACGCAAAGTTTGTAAGCAGTTAAACAATTTAAAGCGTAAAGTTTAAAATCCAGTTAAACATATTTTGATGAATAAAAACACTCATAATACATGGGAAACAATTTTAAGATTTTCAATTAAATGAAGAAGCATTTTCATCAATTTGACGAAAAGTAGTACTTTCAATATCGTGATCGGCCCAAATTCATTCCATAAATTGGAATTAAAAGGAGCAAGAAAATGTCTCTACTAATGATGAGGTAACGAATCATATTACTTATAAGCATATGCGGTTCAATTATTTGGAGAAAATTTCAAATTAGAGTAAGCAAAGATTGCGTAGCCCGAAGGATGTGCAATGTAGCAACGGGTCTATGTTATATCTCAAACTAACATTTTGATAACATGAAACCTCACACGTAGTCGGGAGCAAAATTCCTAATTGTGTAACCATGAAACCTAGCAGTCTTGTCTCGTGCTGAAGGAGGAAAGAGGGTTTGGACTAATTCAATGACTTTATTTTGAATGCTCTGGTACTCGGAATAATGACCCTCGCTGGGTAGACCAGAAATTGCTGATAATTTAGAATTAGCTCTGGTACTCAAAATAATGACCCTCGGTGGGTAGACCGGAAATTGCTGATAGTTTAGAATTAGCTCTGGTACTCAAAATAATGACCCTCGGTGGGTAGACCGGAAATTGCTGATAGTTTAGAATTAGCTCTGGTACTCAAAATAATGACCCTCGGTGGGTAGACCGGAAATTGCTGATAGTTTAGAATTAGCTCTGTACGATGAAAACATTGAGTTAACGATTTGGTTATAAACTAAATGATGAGAAAATCATTGAAAAAGCTAAAAAGCCCATTTTTCAATTACATTGAGAAAGATGTGACGGTAAACTTAGCAATAGTGTTTAATTTGCAAACAGATATAGTCGGAACAAAAGAGAGATGATAAAGTAAATTCATTGATGAATAGAAATTAAAGATTTGTTCTAATAAACTTGCTTTCATTGTGTTCATGTAGAACAAAGATTCAAATGGAATGCATGCTTCGATTTGGTTTACGATGTAATTAGAATTACAATTAGAATGCAATTAGAATTAAAATTAGGAAGAAAAATTGACATATTGGTTGTAACTTTGTTTTTATTAAATTATATTTGTTCATTAGAACAAAGCTTAAAATTCGTTGTTCCTAGTAGATGAAGTATACAAATTTTGCAGCTTAGTTCAGTAACGCTATTCCAAAAATGCAGTCTTCCATTGATGTTCGTCAGTTTCCATGCTGTGGGAGTGTGCATTATGGGCCATCCACTTTGATGTGACCGAAAATAAAGCCAAGTCTTTCCACTTTGGTAAGTGACAGACGGAATATGCCCACGCGGCGTTTTCCGGCTGGGAAGTTGTGGTTCTGTGATATGAAGAAATGTTTTTTAACAAAAATTATGTTGCAAAACCTCATTATTAAAGTTTTTCAAAAACCTGATTTTTTTAACGTTATCGTAGTATTTTTGAGTTGTTAATCAGTTGTTCTCGAATTAGAATGCTATTAGTACAGGTGTGGCTAATGACTTGGGGAAAAGGAAGTTTTTCAATTTTCTCGTTAAACTATAGTGGTCTTGGGTAGTTTTTAATCCGGAGAAGATTATAAAGGATAAATGAAAACACAAATTGCCCACAAATAGGTTTTAATGACCTGCAAAACTAAAAAGTAATTATTAACGACATTTGCAATGTTGACTGAGCTTCTTCAAAACTGTTCTGATGCGCTTTGGTTTGCTGTTCACAATTTTTTCAATGATGTCATGATCGAAAGACCTCCTCTCTTCGTCAGTTGAGGCTCCAAGTTGCGTTAAATTAGTTGGTTTCTTCTTGTTCACTCGACTTTTGATGATCAACCATAAGTTTTTGATCGGATTCAGATCAGCCGAATTATCGGGCCAAGGCCCCAAAATCTCCACTCCATTGTCATAAAGGAACTCCACCCTTACCTGAAAAGCAACCCCAGACGTAAAGAAAGGCAGGATGATTGACCGTTGGAACGACCCACGCATTGTTAAAGCTTTTGGCCTTTTTTTCGTCACTTGAGGCTTTTCCCGAAAGTGGCGAAAAAGGGGAACGAAAATTCATCGGAGAAAATGACTTTGCCCCATTGTTCAGAAGTCTAGTGTTGGTACTTCCTGCAAAAATTGAGCCAGTCTTTGATGTTTTTCGCCGTCAAGAGAGGTTTCTTTGCAGCTCTCCTTGAAGTAAGTCCGTTGTCGATGAGTCGACGTCGAACAGTTCGCGCTGAGGCAAGGACGCCACCCCTCTCACATTCTGGTGGAAGCTCTGAACTGCTGGCAGTCATTTCCCGTATCGAGTAGCGCACTAAAGCCTTATCTTGACGAACCGACGACAATCTTTTCCTTCCGGTACCTGTCTTCGCCACAATGGGCATTGTCTTCTTGAATTGTTTTTATCAATCTGTAGATAGTTGACGATGATGCTAGTTGCTTGGCAACGATTTCCTTTTCTAATAGACCACTCTGATAGAGAAGAAGATGGTTGTCCTAATTTCTTCCGAAATCCTCATAATTTTGAATCTGGCAAAGAACATATTTTTTAGGATTCTAAGAAAATAAATAATGAAGCAAATTATTTGAAAATAAGCATGCAACTGAACTTGCAAACTTTTTTTAATCAGGTCCAATGCCCGAATCAACTTTTTAACCAGCACAAATAGGTTTTCCGTATTTTAGGAAAAACAAGATTGGTTGATTTTTAAGAAAACTCATTTAATTTTTTTAAACCTCGCTTCTAATTGAAAATTTGCCTCGCTTCAGTCCTACAATGTAATGTTAACGATTAGGCATAAGTTTATTTGAAAATAAAGCCGTGAAATATATTTTTTCTCAAAATCATTGGCCACATTTGTAGGTGCATAGTCGTCTAACGAGGGTGATGGTTGCATGTAAGAGTAGGTGTGCAGCTCAATGTCCTCATGAATACATTTACGCTCGAACGTGGCACAATAATTTATTTAAAGCTGGAAGTTTTATTCTCGGGCATTTTGAGCATATAGATTGGCGATGTCCTGGCTCGTGTAATAGGTTAAAAGTAGCATGTGTCCGTTAACGGCAATGCATTTGGGGTAGTTTTTATAATTTAGTTCTGAGTGCATTCGTCGGTTTTCTATGACGATGAATATTAATTTTGGCAGTACATATACTGAGTGTTCTATTTGGCTTGTTCTGCGAGCTATTGATAACTTTGCAGAAATAATTTTTCAGGGTATTGTTGAATTATTCATTGGAGTCGGCGTTGTTCAATTTTGCAATTTCTTTCGTTAAAGAGTGTTATATATTAAAATATGCATCGTTATAGTATGACACTGGTTTGTAGGTGAGAGTTCCGGAGGCCTAGGTTTACGAGTCCCGGAAGATCATTGTTGTGGGCCTCGCATGACAAGCTCACAGGATGCCCTTATCGTGCTTGGTTTGGGATATCGCGGTCACCGGCGGAAGTGTCATAAACGCAGCCGATGGATGCCACTTACCGGAAGGGCTTTGTTTAACTTCCGGGGCGCTCTAGTCTTATGGCATGTGTGTTCCTTTTTGTGTCAGTACATTACTAGAAGTCCTGGCTGTGAGTTTCATTCGCTCCTGCCTGGTATGCGGCTAGGCGAATTGAAGTTAAAGCTTCCTGCTATACGAACCTAATATCGCCAGGAAATAGCGATACTACAAAGAGCTACCAGTAAGATGATATTTGTACGTTATGTGATTAATTATTTAATTGAAGTTTCTTTGTACCGTTGAGGAGTTTCGCTGTTTACATACAAATAAATGCCTGTGTTTGTAGGTTTTTATTATGCAGATATTCCGTATTGTTGCCGTTTGCTTTTATGTGGACGTCAAGAAAGTTTACTGCATTTTGCACTCCAAGCTCTGAAGCATATTTTAGGACCAAATTAGCTTCAAATCTGCCTCAGCATTTCGTGATTCAACGTCGTTGGTGACTACATAGCAGTTGTCTACTTAGGTATGGAAAATTGTTAAAAAAATTTTTCGATACAATGTATTAAAATGTGGGGTTCGGAGTTGCACCTCTAATTGAAAGCACTAAGAAGTTCATTTTTCGCAATCAATTTACCCTCCATTGCTCTCTTCATCTGCTTTTGAGTACCCCAAATACTTCTTGAGCGTTCGCTAGTAAAACTAACCCCAAACAAATCTATCCGCTCTTCTACTGTACATGCAATGAATACTGAGTTCTTGTAACAGCCCTAGAAATAGAAGGAATTGAAGGACGATGAAGTGGGGATGGCAGCAATTGTACATGGTAGGTAGCATTGCAATAGGATTCGTCATGCGTTCACCTATATGCGAGATAAGATAGAAAACAGGGAATTACAAAAAAACTAACGTCCATGATTCTCCAAGTGGATTTATGATTGTTCACAAGAGTATTAAAGTGTATCTCGAAGTGTAATTAATGCTAGGCCTAGTGATATGAACAACTAACTCAGAGAATAGTGGTGTTGATCTGAAGGAATAGCAAAAAAAATAAGCTAGTCATTTTATTGCTAAATTTTTTAGAGTTTTTCTATCGGGAAAAGCAATGTTCAGTTCTTCAGTATTCTTACATGCTGTTTTTTGTGTTTATGCACTTTTGTGGTGTGTGTTTTCACGTAATAATTTTGTGTTTATGGATCAGGTAAATATCGCTCTTCTTCATAATGTTGTCGCTAGCTTTTTCGAGTGCGGATTTCCTTTTTTGAGCGTTTACGGACATTACTGTAGGTAATGAATCCCTTCCGTTGCTACCCTGAATAAAATAGTTCAAACATTTTCAAGTTAATTTATTTTATCCTTACAATGATCGAATTATGCTTCACTTGAAAAAGATTTTTAAGCCTCTAAGCCTCTAAAAGAAAACCTCTAAATGAATTTAAAATTAAAATATACATGTCAATTATTTCCAAAGTTTAAGCGCTCTTCATGTTATTGAGAGATGGTCTTAGCTCGTAGATGTAGTTAGATATTGGAATAGTTGAGTGCATTATAGCAGTATCTCAACCTGTAATTCTGTCCTGTTGATAAATATTTATCGATTCCTTTCCTTTCTTGGAGTCTCACATCAACCAGGCGAAACTTCAACAGAGTTTCTGAAAACACTTAATGAGAGATACTGTTCTTCTCCCATTCAGTTAAGGAAACTCTACAGAGCGGCTGCAGTGTAAGTTAGCACAGAGACATATAATTGTCTCTAAATTGGACCAGATGATTTCACCGATTGGGTTGGGATTAGGGCTTGAAGAAGGCCATTCTTTTGACAAAAATCTGATTCGCTCTTACGAAGCCGCCTTTTAAGTTTTGTTGGCAGCGTGTGCAGGCGCTCCATCTTCTTGAAATAAGTCATCGCTTAACATATCTTATCCTAAATGCTTCATAATTTTTAGCGCTATTCTATTATATCATCGCCCATAATAACGAAAGATATGCCTCCCTAGGAAATAAATGGACTTTCGCCAACTTTGGGTCTATTGATATGCTTCAAATAATCAGAAATAGACATGCCAGCTTTATGTTAATCGATTCGATTACAGAAGATTCATTCATGCTCCATGAGTGATCACTCTACCTGTTTCCCAAAAACGAAATAGTATCCGAATAAATTATCATTGATGTTCTGATGGTGTGTAAGAAGAAAAAATTACTCTTTTCTAAGGAAATGTGACTACTCTAAAAGTGTGACACAACTCATGGGTCATTAGATACAACTTGATGGCTTACTGTATTTTTTTCCATGTCTTAAGAAGGACCAGCTTCTTGGTTGGACCATTTCACTTTGGGATTATTTTGCTCATTTTTTTCTAGTTTTTAAATTATTCGCTTGCATGTAATCTAGTGACTGCATTGATTTGGACTTACTAATGAGATTTTCGGTTCCTTGATAATGAGTGACCGCAAGGAAAAGGAAACTGAAAACCGGAAATAAAATATTTTTCCAGCACGAAAACTGTATGCCAAATATCAAGGCACAGGTTTTGAAGTCGGTTCTATGTTTCTAGTAATTGGTTTTATATTATGTTTCGTTCTGTTTCCAGTTTCCTTGCAGGTAATGTAAATATTTTCCTCTCCTTCATCTGTCAATCCCTGAATACCTTTGAACTTTGCGAAACACGGAACCTGATCTGGCTTAGCAATTTTTCAGTACGGTTCGTTAGCGGCTGCTCTCTAGCTACGTACGTCTCTAGCGGCCGGCCTTGTGGGTAACCTTCTTTTTCAAGTAAAAGTAAAATTTGAAGGGTATGTTCTTTAATTCATTGGTTGCACATACCCGGAGTAGTGTGACATTTTTAAAGATTAATAATATTAATATATCACTTACCTTTGGGTTACACAGCTCCATGAGTTCCTGCTCCCCAGAGCCATTTGTTTGGTTTAAGAACAAGCTGAGACCATCACATGAATCACCTTCAATGTGATCATAGAAGTACATGTTGTTTCGGAACCAGTCGCTATCATCGAATTTTATCTGCACCTCACAGACATTGTTCAAGAGATCATCTGGCATGTACTCGCACCCGAAGCCTCGATGTGAGAGGATTGCTTGGCCGGACACGATGGGTTCAGGGATCGCACCTCCACAATAGTCAGCTGGAAAATAGTTTTCAAATTCATGCTAGTTAAAGTCATGCGCAATTGAAACCAATGCGTCGTGATGAGTTCAACATTCCAGAAGTCTTGCTTCGCATGTATGGAAAACGCTTCTTCGGAAAATGTTCGCTTATACGGGGTGATTTTTAAATGCGAGTCTTAAAAAAGAATATTTAAGAACTCTCACAATATCGGATGCATTGTAAAAAATATAGCTCTCATGAAATCCTGATAAGTACTGTTTTTATTTTTATCACGTTTTGATTAAAATATTATACAGGTTCCACCCCCCTGAGCGCAGACAAGAATTAGTGCAATTACGCTGACTGTGGATCAGAACGCTGGTGAAATTTGGTCTAAATTCCCTGGAGTTACACCTCGATTGATGCCTTGAGTTTACATTTTCCTTCGAAGAAACCTAAAAAGAAGAGTTGGCCTAAAAGGAATATCTACAAATATTCACCGACTCAAAGCATCCATCGAGGTAGAAATCGAATGAGTTGGACCAGATCACAGCAGCGCCATGATGAACTGCTCGTGTAATCGCGCTGATTCTTGTATGCGTCCAGGGGACACTACATGAACAATATTGTACTCATAATGTTATCAAAATAAAAATAGTATTTCTAAGAATTGCATAACTGTTTTTTTAATCCATCCGTTATTTCGGGAATCATTAAAGCTTTTTTTAGGACCCATTTATAAAAATCCTCCTGTTTGACACTCGATCCTTATTACTTTCCAATGCGAAGAAGGTGAACACACACTCTAGAATATATTTCAATATCGCTGCAAAATAAAATAATGCCTCTCTACAATAATGCTTCTTGCAGGAAATTTTTTCACGATATTTTCACTATTTCTATTGCATTTACTCACTGAAGTAGAGTGGATTGGTGAGAGATGATGATGAATCACGATTGTAGGACAGAAAAGGGCCACAAGCGCTTGAACCCCTGCAGTTGGCCACGTCTATGTATTCCACTGGGAACGTATAGATTTTTCCGTCCGAGAGCTTGAAGGTAGCCTTTCCAAGTGCTGGCGTAAGATCTGATGCGTACGGGTTGTTATTATTACTTCGCTAAAATGCAAACAGTGCACATGCGAAAGTTTCAGCGCTTGATATGATGACTAATCAGCTTTGGTACCCCGAAATGTTTACCCTGAATTAGGTATACGGAAATTATGTGCAGTATGCAAAAACTTGTGGGCTATTGAAGTATAGGACTTTAATTTATCCCTTTATAAAAGTAACTCTATAATAGGCTTTTGCGCTAGTAAAATAAACTAAGTTAACGCAACTGGGGAGTAAAATTTCTTCTTTTCGTGCGTCGCTTCTTTTCTCAAAATTTTACTTTAAAAATATTAAAAAGGTGAGAGCTCTGTAAGAAAGAACACACACATCTGATTTCCTGTTATCGCTAGCGAAAGCCTAAATCTTGTTATAAAGTTCTTTTCTCTGTCAAAAATATTACGAATTAGTTCCTGCACGTCAGGAAAATAGTATTCAAGACGAAGAGTTGTAAGGATGAATCATTGCAAAATAGTATTGAGATAGTCCTGAAAGATAAAAGTATTCCACGAAAGACCACGAAATCGTCATTAGCGGCGTTCAACTAAAAACATTTTATGGTGCTGGCATTAGGTTCTCCTCTTATACTTATTCATAACAGCGTATGAAAACATGCGTTGGTTACTAATCAAGTGATAATTATCGGTTGTAGCAAAATTGAGTCAACAAATTTTTGACATCCGCAAGTCAAGTGCCATGTTAGATAATCAAATTGCCCCTGACACATGTTCATGTGTTTCCCTCGCGGAGTCTCTTCCAATTTTTGAGAGGTTTTCGTTACCTGATGTACACGGTCGTCCTGAATGTTATTTGATACTGTTCGATATAAATCGTCGATCAATGAATTAGGTTGAAAACTTGAAAAAATGCTCATTGTAGTTCTTATGAGATTCAGTATGTATTTCTCTATTTCATTAGATTATCAAAATGTAAGAAGTATTTGATTTGTTCTTTAAATGGTGGCATACGACTTGTCCATAAAACAGTGCTGTCACTATTACTTATTGTGAAAAACAGATGCACTCCAATATGGAAAACTAAAGAGAAATGAGATACATAAACGTTTTCAAGTTTTTTTTTATGACAACGCTTCATAATTTTACATTAGAAATTCCGTCAGCAAAAAAATTTGTTAATTGATTAAATTAGTAACTTTTTTGTGAGCTATACAGTTAACAATTAAACACCTCAATAGACCGAGTATTCATCAATAAATTGAAAATGATTGCAGAGAACTGATAGCTCGTGATAAATGTCGCATTGGTATAGCGATAACCATTCTTGAATAACGGTGATATGCCCATATTCCTCAAAGATCTGTTTTTCTCAATTTTTGCTCAGCTATAACTTTAAGCCTCAAATGCCTATATTTTTTTGAAAACTTTTCTATAAGAACATTTAAACTTCAATTCATCGACCCCGAAGAGTCTCACTCACTAGGTGACTTAAGGGATAAACATTTTCGAAAAATAGAGACACTCCGTTTGTGTCAAATTCAACCCTTCACTCAGAGAAAATATTGATGAATTTTTTGCTCTGGAATATTTATCAGAAATTTTTGTGAAAAATTTAAACTATTACCTCGGTCTATATTTTATTTTTCACTTGACTTTTACTGTATTTCAGTTTCAGTTTTTTGACCAACTTTAAAACACGAGAAGAAAAGACAATGAGCCGTGCAGCAGTTAAATTGGCGCTCTCGTACACCCATACTGTTGATGCCAATGGAGTTCAGCCGTAAACTTGGGATATCTTAGAGAAATACTGACTTCTATTCAACATCAAAAAATTTCAATAACGCCAAATTTTACTACCGTTTTCGTCGTCGCTCGATGAAGAGTCGAGCATTTTGGAGACATCCACAATGGGCGAAAAGCTTTGCACAGTCACGCCGGTGCTTTCCTCAGTGAAATTCTTCAGTTCTGGAAAATATTAGTTAAACAAATTGAGTGCCTAACTTACATGCGCGGGCTTTTAACGTAAAACAGACCCTGTGTGCATGCCAAACATAAAAGCGAGTAATCTACTTCATATTTGTAAGTCCTTTACTTTATTAGTGCAAATGAAATTTTCTACGCTCAGTTCTTGTTCGCCGAACTTGAAAGTAAAAACTAAACTTTAGGGAGTTCGTGACAATGTGCTCCTCAGATGACCCAGGCTCATTGGTGACTGTTCAAGAAGTGACAGAGCTGTAGTTCCAAAAACACATGCAATAATGGGTTGCATGAGAGCAGCAACAACTTTCTACCCCTGCGATACTACATATTCGAGTACCTTAGTGATTCACAACGTACCTCCGGAGCCGCCATCGAACAACTCGCTAACGTAGATGAGTGAGCCGGAAACCTCATCACAGCATAAAGTGCTTGAAAGCTTAATTGCAGTGCAGGTTCCTGATGAGAACTCGAACGCATCGTGTCCTAGTGGGATGAAAAATACGAAACTTAGCTCATAGAGAGACGCTCCCTTAAAACTAGAAGTATGGTAGGGAGTAAAACTTATTTCACACGAACGTTCAATTGAATTCGTTAAACTGATAGTTCTCTATTATTTGGTACATCATTGTACAACTTAACCTTTCCGCCAAAGCCGCCTATTTCACCGGGTCTGCTGTAGGAAATCGGGATGCCCCAGCGTTGGAAATATTGTAATCTCATATTTTAGAGTAGAATTAGTTCAGCTCTCGCCTGGTACATTGAAGAGTATGAAAACAACAAAGAAAAGAGCCCCAAATTGTCAAAGCAGCCGGAGTTGTAATCTAATAGAGATTGTATTCGAGACATAACGTTAAGACCCTCGACAGCGAAAAAGTATGGCCAAATTTGGCAGATTCATAACTAGCGCAAATTATAAAAAGTGCACACGAATATGCTGTTTTCAATATTTATCAGATTTTGGTACCAAATGGGAAATCAGAATAAAAACTGCGTTACTCAAACAAAAGTCAAGACGAAAACGTATTGCGTGGGATGAACATATTTATCGGAAACTGACATTTTACAAGCTGTTAGCAACAAAAACGTGTATTCAAAACCTACGAAACCTTTCAAAATCTGCAATTGAAACTGATATTAGTTTCGTAAATAGAATGTGGCGTTAGATGGATATCAATCTACCGCCTTTAGCACTATGCACTTTCTTTGGAGTCCTAACGTTTTTTCCGGAATCTGCCATATTTTTTCACTGTCTGTTAGCTGTATTAGTAAACCATGAGTACATTTTTATTTCAAATTTAAAAAGTTTCAACGTCTTAGCGCTTGGTCAATATCGTAGGTACCGCTAAGCGCTTCTTTTTTCTGTCTTTAGTCAATTGATGTTATTTCCTATTTCCTTTCATCTAAAAACCGGAGAATAAAATGATAATTTTCTTTAAATTTTGCTTTTTCAAACTGGCCATCGATGCTTTGAAACTAACTTATTATAATAGGCTAATATCAATTATACTCAGAAAACCAGACGGATTCTGCACTAATTTGGTGAAAAAAATAAAGAAATATCTAGATGACTCCCGAACCTTCAAAACTATTATTTCCAAACGTTCCACGAACTTCGAGAAGATTCTTGCAATGTGTACGACAGTATTATTGCAGGGAACGTATGCTCAACAGGTCAGTTTACTTCTAGCCGTCACTGGGTAAAAAAGTCGATCGTCATCAGTCATTACTATCCTCATTCATCAAGCATGGCACCCAGAGGTTGTGGGCATCCGGTAGACGCATTTTGATACGTGTGTGGCGAGTTTATCAAAACTAGAGCTAAAAGTACTCCCTGGAAAGATCAATGAAAATGCTCGAGGCCTACAATGCATATTTCGACATGCCTGTCGAACACAGGGGAAAACAGAGCTATGAGATTTGCAATCCCTCGAATTTGGAGGGAACCAACTGATCACTCAAGCAATTGCTTTTTCTGTATAGTAGACCCTTCTAAACGTCGAGCATCATTGTAAAATGGTTATTCAACCGATTTTCAAAAACTTAAATTATTCGAAAAGGAAACAAAATTTACTACATTGTGAAAAAAAAACAATTCAAATATGTTAGTTTAAAGCTGAGATATAATGAATTAGAAAGTCTGGGGCATTTTTGTGGGACACACGGTATATGTAAATATAATTTTATTAATTGTACGTATATTTAAACGAAATTACCAAGCTCTAACTAACGGGAACTTATTCGTTTGCTTTGGCCAGCATATTGCCAGATCTATTTTGTCGATTTCGTTTCATATATTCAGATATACATATATGAAAATATATCGAAAAAATAGGTCTGTCAAACTTCTGGCTGAAACAAAAAATAACTTCCGTTAATTACAGACACAACCATAAACCTTCTTGGATTTACGTAGTGACCGGAGGTATTCATTTCAATGCCAAGTCATATTACTTGAAATTTCATTTAAATTTTGGACCACAAAAATTCCTACGCGTTTTTAAAGTATCTAAAAACATCAGCTCAAAAGTTATTCAACCCGAGAGACTGAAATGAGCGGTTCAAAACGTCAACTACGCGACGTCAAAGCCATTGCTGCGCTAGGCTGGATGCTTATTTCAAATCTATATACTGGTAAAAAATAAACATTCTGAGCAACTCTATCATGGGGTTTCATTATTTCAAATGTATTTTCTTCCTAGAGCTGATCAATTATGCCATGGATGAGACACATAGATGGTCCTTTTCAGCAACGCCGAAGACATCCCTATCAAAAAACTACCTCCGCCATGCTTCACGGTAAGAATTTGGTGAGCCCTAAAGCTTGACGTGAGACCAACTTCTCTCCGTTCGAATCAAAAGGTTTAGCTTCATTCATGCTTCGAATTATCATCCAGACAACCCCAGCACATTCCACAGTCGTCCTGCGAATTTGCTTTTTCGCATATTGTTCTTAAATCGCTTTTTTAGATCAATGATTTTTCCGTGATTTTTCTGCAGAACAGTCCACTCTCACCTAACGTCATTCATCTAAATGAGTGCATGTGTATGTATTTGGTTCTTGAGAGTCATCAATATCCCATTTTATATCTACTGCGGGACGGTAGGGATTTGCTAAGACTAGCGTTCCTTTTGTTACCCAAACGATCAGACATTCATGGTCTACCTGACCTTGCTCACAGTGGACATCTCTATTTGTATCTTCGAACATGTCAAGAGTATTGAAATCGTGTTAATTGACCGGTTAACCTACCTCACCCAATACATAGTACGGCAAAGAATTTACCTTCTGTGATTAGTTACACCATAAATTTCCCTACTGCCTCAACGGAATAATCTGAGAAAATCAATCAAACCCTTGCCATTTGAGGAGTATTTTATTCGAAAAACGAAAACAATTAGCACGATATAGAACGACATAAACGCATCATTTTGACGAATCTGAGCGATGAACGATGGATTCGAAACTATCTGGTGTCTGAAATCAGGGGGAACTGTCTTTCACATCTTGTCAGAATTTGACATCACCTAAAATGTTTCGCATAAGTACCGTTTTAAAATGAAAAAGTTGCGTTGTCCACCGTACGTAATGTGTAGGAATATCATCAAAAGCCACTAAATGAGCAGATACCTACCTGCCGATGCGATGGTGTTTGCACATTCTCTAATGTTAGAATTCATGAGGGGATCTGGAAATCGTTCCAGCGCCAGTACTGCCGTAATCTGAGATACCCAGTAGAGCTCGAACACCTGTAAAATAGTAATTATTAGTGTCTACAGTTCATTTTTAGGTTAGGTGGCCAGTCAGTTCTTCACAGTGAATGGAAAAGGGAGGGTCAATGATAACATTCAGCACGATTGTGAATACTAACTGCTCTCAAGAAAACACAAATTAATCATAGGGATGAACAACATATTGTCCTACGGAAGCTAAAATCAGATCCTCAAATTATTTCTTCCACCTGCCTAAGATAGAGACAGCACTGCTTTTTGTAGACTGTTTTGTTGTATGTTAGTTCCTGTGTAACTCAACGAGAAGAAAGCCTGCAGACAGAACTTGTAAGCAAAGTTATTGAGGCGTGAAAATAGATCAAGTGATTTTAAGCAATGAACCTCCTGCGCTTAAAAACTTGACTTCTTCGCCTGAGGGTTACAGAATAAGTTCATTTTTAATTATATAAGTTGGGAACCCAATCACTGATCGGTAAATCTAGCTCAATATTTGGAAAATGTGGGCGATGTGCGGAGACCAGATTTTCTTAGGGTTCCACAACATTCAATTGAGAAAGTTAGAATATCACCTTCCCTATTCCCTTGCAGCACTAAAAACGTATCATTCCAGCTAATGAACTATGTATTGAGAATTTTTGAGTGAATGCCTCACAGAAATTTAATAAAATTACGTATGTTGAAGCCATGTTATTCGTAATGAGTAAATTATGCGACCCAACAAAGGAATTCAATTCATCTTAAACAGTCCTCAACAGTTTTATCATAGAACACCGAATTGCGTAGCATTGAACACACACCATGAAAGTTATAATAACAGCAGAACAGTAATATAAAAATTCTACTATCAAGAAGTTGAGCCATCCTTGGCCTGAATGGCGGCTTGTATCCGACGGGGGACAGAGAAATAAAGGTAGTCCACAGAGTTTAAAAGAATTCAGAGTCCGTCTTCTCGCAGGGCGGTACATGGAGTTTGGATGTAGAAGGCAATCTATAAGGAATTTTGTTCTCTGAAACGTTGAACAAAGGTTCAATTACGCGGAAACCACAGGACTGATTGACACATTGTGAAATGTTCCGCGTCATTAGTACGCTCGTCTTACCATGTTGATTTCAGAAGTCATGTGAGCAGAGGTGGTGTAATCGAGGAAAAACGGACGTTCTCCACGAAATGAAGTTTGAAGTACATTATGTATGATAAAATGAGGTGCAATGAGTATTTGTGCGAAAAACTTTTATTCAAAGGTAGCATTAAAATTCATTGCTATGAAAATTACCAAACTGTACTATTAGCATGAACAAACTTAGGAACAGAAATGGAAAATTAATTTATCGCGCATGTAGAATGTATGCTCCATTTGACAACACGTGAAGTGAAAAAAGCATTTGGACATGCGAGAGAAATGTGTCTAATTTAGTTGCAGCACAATTCCACATGCAGCACAGCTCTTTGGCGGTTCCTGAAAGTTGTTACAAATCATAGCAGTATTTGAGTAGAATCTTCGTTGATTCATTTTTGGCAAACACTTGCAATCCTTTGACGATGCTGCGATGACGAGTGAAAGTTTGTCTTTTGAATTTTCTCCATAACTGCTATATCGGGTATTCACCGAAAATATCGATGTCGATGTGAATGGGTGTCGTTGGGTGTCACTGTGGGGCCTTGGTGATGTGCTTAGGGTAATTTTCCTGCTGAAAGGGCAATTTAGGTTGAAGATCTGGTATCTCAGAAAAAATCAAGCCATTCTCCAAAGTCTGAGGATATTTAGCTTTTTTTGTAGTGTTGACAATTAAATTCAATTTTCCTGTACTATTGAATACAAGACAATCCCAAACCATAATGCTCCCTCTTTCATTTTTCACTTTCGGGTCGGTGTTCATTTAGATGGGATAAAGACTATTCTGTATTTCCCGAACATGAGTGACATCATTATAGCCATGAGGTCCCATTGTGCTTTCATAAGATCAGAAAATTGGTTTAGTAAAATCCTTAAGTGCTTATAATTTTCTTTTGCAGCCAGCAATCATGATTCAGAATGACGTTTTTACAGTGATGGGGGTCTTGCAAGGATCGACCGAATTTGAGTTCTTACCGCTGAAGTTCATTACGACTTGATTTTCCAAAATATGCGTTCCAAAGGTACTGGGGTCTTTTCGAAGTGTTTCTCTCATCACAAGCGGAATAGTTTTGCAAGTAACACGCTATGTATACTTCGGGTAGTTGTTGTGTTAATGTTTGAATTTCTTCTCAATTAAAGTATTTTTGGGGCGCCAGATGTTGAACTTTTTTGCCATGTCCAAGTCATTGCTTCACAACGCAACATAAAATGCTCAAAAAGGCACTTAGGTCCTTTTTTTATCAAAATATGTGATACGTGTTTGTGATAAGATATGTGACTTGATAAAAGGACACATTACTGGGTGCGTAAGGTATCTGAGGACACCCTACGCACTTTTAGAAAAACATTATGAAACTTTTAATCGTTGAAACTTACAATCTCGTAACAAAACATAAAACAAAATATTAACCAACGTTTTATTTTATACATCTTTCTTCAACTTCTGTCACCGACTCAGTTCGAGTCCGAAGGCGACTGTATGCTTCGATCAGGTGGTTGTATTTATGCCCTCCATTTCTCTGACTATTGATTCAGGGAGAGAATTCAGGGAGTGAATAATTTGATTCAGAAAGTGAATAATTTGATTCAAGGAGTGAATTCAGGGAGTGAATGATTTGATTCAGGGAGTGAATTCAGGGAGTGAATAATTTGATTCAGGGAGTGAATTCAGGGAGTGAATAATTTGATTCAGGGAGTGAATTCAGGGAGTGAATAATGTAATTCAGGGAGTGAACAATTTGATTCAGGGAGTGAACAATTTAGGGTATTTTTCTTTTGTATTTAAACAATGGGTAGATCCAGGATATCTTCCTTTTCTATTTTGGCATTTTTACCTGTGGAGAAAAATGTGTTCGCCCTTATCTTTGAATACGTTGCGCGATAAGGCCGGTCAAACTTCGGAGATGGAATCTTGAATCATTTTGGAAAGGTAATAATTTTATTCAAATATTAAGCTGCTTACTAAGTATTTGTCTTATTCATCATGCGTGCGGAAACGAGTCACCAGTTTTCAGTTGGAACTTTAAAGAAATAAGGAGTGAATTATTTTAGATTTTTTAATCACTCGTTAAATGACAGGAAATGGGAGCTTGACGGGGATATACACTCAAAAATTATAATTGTCCTCTGGGGAGGGGGGAAAATGGTTCATCGCGGCTCGGGCAATCGTGGTATCGCCCGTTCCATCCGGAAGGGGGCGAAGTACCTCTAAAATGGTGTCCGCTATGCAAGGGAGGCGCCATGAGAATCACAGGTGCACGAGTAAGTTAAAATCCGAAATCATTAGGGGCAGAGCCGTATGCATTTCTCAGGGAAGGGTCGGTCTACAAAGTGCGATGTGGAAAGTATCTGCGCAATCCAAAGGGACATGTCAAGCCGTATTGGTAATGTGAGGAGCATCATCATACTGCGGGTGCCATAGTGTTGTGTGCTGACCGTTAGCCGTGTGTTTCATGCCATTCATCCACTGATAATTTACTAAGATGGTGTTTCATTGATTTACTGCATCGCCTCGTGTGTCCTGTTTTTTTGTCATCATTGCTTGCACATGTTTTTCGACGTCGTAATTGTGCTCAATGACTCATGTATTCATTCGTAAATTTAAATGAAATTTAATTGAAGTGTACTGCTTCCAGTGATCATAATCCCGCGTTGATTTTGGGTGCACTGGTGTGGATACACGTGGAGCATTCACTTACTGTTTCTATTTTTCTTTGCCCTCTATTTTATTCTTCTGTACCACTCAGCTCTGTATTTGCCTTTTTCTTTTTTACCAAACCTGAGGTTTGAATTCCTTAATGCGCAGACGATCATAACTTACCGTGACAGCTGTAGCCTTTCAATCTTTAACGAGTTCAAGTTGTCAGGAGAGACCGACAGACTCGTCACCTGGCCGTAAGGCCTTTTGCAAGCTGTAGCAGACGAACGAACACACTTACAAAGCAGTGAAGCATATCGTTAGATTGAAAAAAAAAATTCTCGATAACATGAGCTAAAAACAGAAAAATTATAACTTTGAAATTTGGGGCAAATCGGTCCCCTCTTCCCTCTAACTGGCTGGCCTATCGTAAGCTGTTGCATACAAACGAACGCTCTAGGAATAGAAGCATATTGTTAGATTCGTAAGAAAATACTCTAAAACATGAGCTAAAACGAGAGAATCGATAATACTTCAGAATTTGACCCAGACTGTCCCTCTGAAATTTGTTCAAAACACTACCTGTCGCCCTGAATATGTACACTGTGGGCCTCTAGATTTTGAACTAACATTTTTTTTGTCAGTATTCATATATCAGCACTATCTTTTCATCATCTTACCTTCCCCATTTTTATTAGCTTGCTGTTCCAATGCACGGGTTATCCTGTGTTGGAATACATTTTTGTGCATTGATTCCTTATATTATAATATTATACAGTCCATATTGAATGATCCCTTCTCTTCGCTCCCTTCAGTTAGCCTTTGAGGTGTGTAGGGAGTCTCACACCTACTAACAAGAATTATTATTTTTATGACCCTCGACAGGGAAAAAAGTATGGCAAAATGTGGCAGATCCATAAGTAGCCCAAATTACTAAAAATGTTGCACAATATTAATCACATTCTGGTGCAAAACGTGAAATTAGGATGCAAATTGCGTAATTCAAATAAAATTTATGACGATAAGAAGATAATGTTTGTAGTAGGTTGTTGTTTTGTTATGGACCATCCTTTATTGATTCCCTGCTGTCTCTTTTACAGCATTTTTGACGTTTTCCTTACATTTTTATCGGGTTTCATGAACTTCTTTCCTAATTGGCTACTAATTATCCGCAGTGTATTTTGAGTGGGAAAAAACCTTGTGCATACATTCCCCGTTCTCTAAAGTCCATATTGAATGATGCCTTCCATTCTTTGAGAAAGCTTTGTTGTGGTTAGGGAGGCTAGAACTTACCAATAATCTAACCTAACAATTTTTGTTTAGTTTGTACCGACTATCCATTTTTCGGTTCATTCCTGTCTTGTTTTTCGAAATAGCAGCAGGCGTGGCACTAATTTTCGCATATCGCCATCAGTTAAGACTGCAATCATCGTGGGCCGCGTGTACTAAATGTAGTCAATGCTTTTACGCGGTATTTTGAAGGAATTTATCTCTCTAGAAGTGCACACAGCTTTCCACTCTGATGTCTGCCATGTCACTGATGTCGTGGACTATATTATTTTTCACCGATGCCGCATTATCCGTTGGCCAATTTCTGAGAGGCAGTTCTTTTCCTTTATTATCCATCGTTATTTTCTCGTTGCTTTCATTTTCTTAAGGTTGATGTTCGAGACAGAAGGTCTCCATTATTTTATTTTGTTATTAATAAAGATCAAATAGACTGAGACTTTTCCATGTCTTTTACTATTAATGGTAATATTGTTATCAAATCAAATAGGGCCTTATTAGGGTAAATAACGAGAGGTTGTAATGTTATTTAATAATAAAATGGCGACGTCTTTCAACTCAATTAGTAAAGGATGACATATTCGGAAAGTAGAATGACACACGATATACATAGCACAATCTAGGATCTACGTGACAATGATGCTATCAGATCTCGGTGATTACGTTAACTCTAATCTATCAGATGACACAATTATAGGAATTCGCATTATTACTTTAAATAAGCAGGATGAGCCTTATTACTTGATCAATAGATTATTAATACATTGAGAAGTCTGGCAAGAACATCTTATACGAGGTGGAGCCTCGATACTGGATTATTTAGTAGAGAAGAAAAGGTCGTCTAGCACTTCAAACGACATTATCCTACACCTAGACATGAAGCTACTTGGACACAAGTGAGAGTATGGATGAACACATTGTGGATATACTTAGCTCAGTCTTGAGAAGCGCTCAGTTAGTCTATGCACGACTTTAATCAGCCATTGGAACTTTAGGCAAGGAGCCCTCTCTCACCTGCCCGCAAGGGCATGCGAGAGAATCACACGTCTTACTACTGTCACGGCCGTGCCCTTAATGCCGCTTGTGCACATCCGCCAGACGCAGCTTGCGCGTCTCTGTCGTGAGTGAGAACAAACACGTTCACTTTCTTGAAACTTTACGTTAATATATCATAGGAAATAGCAAGTGTCGTGAGATAATTAAAATGGATTAAGCTTCATAGGCAATAAGCAAGTAATTTACGTAGAATGGATAAGATCTTAAGTCAACAAGAAAGGAGTTGAAATATATGAAGAGAATGGAAGTGTTTAGAAATGATGCCTGTACATGCAGAAGCCGCAGAGCAGAGGGTACGAAGTCCAATGGTGGGGTTCGTAGAGGGGTCAGGTTACTCGCTGGTTGATTTCAAACGATGCTTCGACGTGACGGTTGGTGATGCTTAGCTCGAAGCGTAGGTCGTTGAGTTCAGAAATGCTGTGCTTACTGACGAGAAATATATCATCCAATGCCGGATCTTTTAGAAGATGGTTGTTTGGCCGGACAACCCTTCATTTTAACGTTTATTTGAACACGGTGAGGGTCAGTTACAGTAGGACTATGACACTGAAGATTTAAAAGTTGGAAGTTTTTGAACCAGTTGCCCACGCCGTAAACGCGCTGCATGTTCAATCGCGGCCAAACTGTTTTAAGTGAGATTACGTTCATCTATTCTTGGCTCAATGACTGTATGTCATGCCTTTGTGCGTTTTGTTGAGCCATTTTCCCCCCGACTATAAAACCAGTACGTTGTGCGCTCAGGGGCGCATTCAACTTGTCTCTCTCTCCCTGTCCGCGTCAGTACCAGTCGTCAGTAAATCTTCGTCTGTCTTCTCCCAGCGTTTAACTTACCTCCGATCCGCAGTCACCCACTCACAGGTGGCAAATAACTGGTGGTCAGAATGGGAGCCAGTAAGTGATCGAAGAATCCTACAGAAGTGTTTAGATTTTGGAGGAATCCGAAGCATCTAGTGAAGAGAAGTATTGTGACGTTTCCGCCGAAGATTATTACAGAAGAAAAAAGGAAAACTACCGTCAGAGAATTAAGTGAAAGCCGCAGCAACGTCCTTCGTAGCGTCGTCCGGATTTCATACGATTCGTCCGGATTTCATACGATCAACTTCGAAGAAACCCTTCTACGTTGCAGCTCACATTCCCGGAGGACACAACGTTTCAAGCACACGAGGCCATTTTTGATACCGGTGGAGATTTAGAAGTTATTATCACCGTTACCTTCCACTGCTAAAGAACATACGGAGAAGAAAAGCATACGAAGAAGTGCCAGTGAAGAACAGCGTCCGTCCACAGTGTGAACAAGTGTCTACAGTGTAATGTTCGTCTAGTGTGGACAACAGTGTCTATAGTGCAGTATCCGTCTACACTCTACAGTGTGAAGCAATTACGGGCTGAGTCAGCGAGTACGCGGGTCTTCGAGCACGACTCGGTTCCGTGGCGTGGGTGAGCCTCGGCTAAGCGCTGAGTTGAGACCATGGTAGACCATGGTTGAGACCAACACCCAAGATGGGCAACAAAAGTGGACTCGCTGACTACAGCTCTGGTGCATACACCAGGGTCGCGTGTCAGAGGACTGGGTCAGGGCGAATGTGCAAGTGGATCTCCTCCTAGACCGAGTCACAGATCTGGCGTTGATGATGACGCCCGTGATAATCATCGCATTAGTAGTTGTGGTGTATAACGTGCAGCGTGAGGTGAACGCACTCACCGAGAGGGTGCGTTCCGAAGACTTCGTGCTCTGGCGTCAGAGTCAGCATTTGCATGTCGTTCGCGTTCTCCGCACCATAAACTTCTGTTCGCCTCCGTTAATTACCAGTAAACCGAAGCACGAGAAGACCGTCTACCTATCCCACCAGCAGACAACCCTGTGGCTCCAAGAACGGAGTCACGACTTCATTCATGCAGCAAGGATGCCCATTACGAAATATTCGTCAAGAAATTTGACAATTACGCAATCGGTTACTACATGCATTCAATTTAAAAATTAGAAAAACTTGTTAACAACTGTCATCAGATTTCAACTGAGGTTGATTCGCTTGAGAAAAAACAGGCAACTTATGTTTGAGATTAGATGCATGGGTTTTACTCACGATAGACGTTCCACCAGAAGAACGTCCGGTCACAGCTTGAAAGACGACGTCTACTACAGTAGGCGGGCCACAGTTGAAGTTCATTGATGACGGGTTTCGCACTTCCACGCTCACCTATCATATCAAAATTATTATTATTATATAAGAAAGTTTTAGCCTCCCTTAACCACGATTAAGATGTTCCAAGAGAGGAAAGAGGAAGGCACCATTTAGTATAGAGTTGAGGGAACGCGGAATCTATGCACAAGGTGCACAGAAACAGTAAGCTAGGAAAGAAGTTCATGAAACAAGAAAAAAGTCAAAGGAGAAAGAAGTAGGTGCTGAAAAACAGGACAGCAGTGAACCGAAAAAGATGGTCCGTAACAAAACAAAAACCTACTTTATTACAACAAAAAGGAAGCCTACCTAACCTTTAGCTCGGGCCCTCACATGGTTCCCCTGGGAGCGCTAATTCCCATAGATACAATAGTTGTATCCCCCTGAGGGGTATCATATCAAAAACGCCATCATAGAGCTAGATATATCAGCACCGGCGGTATTGATACTCACGATGCAATCGGGAATTTCGTATCAGGTGGCATAAAACTCACAACACTTCCGTGCGCTCGCTTGAAACAAAAAGGTAATTTTCCTTCTCCGAAAATCATTAAATGAAAGTACACACCCTCAAATTAAAATTAGCTCCTTGCTTATGAAAATAAATTTCTTGTATAGAAAGACTACTTATAAAAATTTCGAAATCACTCATTTTTTATGGCCCCATGCGTAGAGAGAGCTCATGTTTTACAGAGAGAGATGCCGACGCAATTAATTTACGAGCTTCACGTCCTGTGAAATCCACCTTACATAGATAAGATGAGGATAAGGATAATGAAATCGAAAATCGCTTTCATTACTGACTGAAGATGACGGAACAATTACGCCGAAAATAGACAACAAATCAAGCATCTAACACTCACCTGACAATCATCTAGTTTAACACGCAAAAAATTGACTTCCATTTTGGTCTTCTTCTCATTTCTCATTTTGGTCTTGTCTTCTCGAACACGTTTGACTATTTCGCCCACCCACAAACCATTGGCTCACTTCTTGGTATTCCACTAATTCACTTGACCGTTAGCTACGGATTCATTCATCCACATGCAAATCGTTCACTCGCTCTCATGCCATTTGTTCCCTCGCTGTTATGCCATTAGTTCACTCGCTGTCATGCCATTTGTTCACTAGCTGTCATGCCATCTGTTCACTAGCTGTCGTGCCATTAGTTACCTCGCTGTCATGCTATTTGTTCACTCGCTGTCATGCCATTTGTTCACTCTCTCTCATGCCATTTGTTCACTCGCTGTCATGCCATTTGTTCACTCGCTGTCATGCCATTTGTTCACTCGCTGTCATGCCATTTGTTCACTGTCTCTCATGCCATTTGTTCACTCGCTGTGATGCCACTTGTTCACTCGCTGTCATGCCATTTGTTCACTCTCTCTCATGCCATTTGCTCACTCGCTGTCATGCCACCGCTTTCACATGCCATCAGTTCACGCTTTCACATGCCATTAGTTCACGCTTTCACATGCCATCAGTTCACGCTTTCACATGCCATCAGTTCACGCTTTCACATGCCATTAGTTCACGCTTTCACATGCCATCAGTTCACGCTTTCACATGCCATCAGTTCACGCTTTCACATGCCATCAGTTCACGCTTTCACATGCCATCAGTTCACGCTTTCACATGCCATCAGTTCACGCTTTCACATGCCATCAGTTCACGCTTTCTCATGCCATCAGTTCACGCTTTCACATGCCATCAGTTCACGCTTTCTCATGCCATCAGTTCACGCTTTCACATGCCATCAGTTCACGCTTTCACATGCCATCAGTTCACGCTTTCACATGCCATCAGTTCACGCTTTCTCATGCCATCAGTTCACGCTTTCACATGTCATCAGTTCACGCTTTCACATGCCAACAGTTAACGCTTATACATGCCATCAGTTCACGCTTTCACATGCCAACAGTTAACGCTTTCACATGCCATCAGTTCACGCTTTCACATGCCATCAGTTCACGCTTTCACATCCATCAGTTCACGCTTTCTCATGCCATCAGTTCACGCTTTCACATGTCATCAGTTCACGCTTTCACATGCCATCAGTTCACGCTTATACATGCCATCAGTTCACGCTTTCACATGCAATCAGTTCACGCTTTCACATGCCATCAGTTCACGCTTTCACATGCCATCAGTGCACGCTTTCACATGCCATCAGTTCACGCTTATACATGCCATCAGTTCACGCTTTCACATGCCAACAGTTAACGCTTTCACATGCCATTAGTTCACGCTTTCACATGCCATCAGTTCACGCTTTTACATGCCATCAGTTCACGCTTTCACATGCCATCAGTTCACGCTTTCACATGCCATCAGTTCACGCTTTCACATGCCATTAGTTCTCGCTTTCACATACCATCAGTTCACGCTTTCACATGCCATTAGTTCACGCTTTCACATGCCATCAGTTCACGCTTTCACATGCCATCAGTTCACGCTTTCACATGCCATCAGTTCACGCTTTCACATGCCATCAGTTCACGCTTTCACATGCCATTAGTTCACGCTTTCACATGCCATCAGTTCACGCTATCACATGCCATCAGTTCACGCTTTCACATGCCATTAGTTCACGCTTTCACATGCCATCAGTTCACGCTTTCACATGCCATCAGTTCACGCTTTCACATGCCATCAGTTCACGCTTTCACATGCCATTAGTTCACGCTTTCACATGCCACCAGTTCACGCTTTCACATGCCATTAGTTCACGCTTTCACATGCCATCAGTTCACGCTTTCACATGCCATCAGTTCACGCTTTCACATGCCATCAGTGCACGCTTTCACATGCCATCAGTTCACGCTTATACATGCCATCAGTTCACGCTTTCACATGCCAACAGTTAACGCTTTCACATGCCATTAGTTCACGCTTTCACATGCCATCAGTTCACGCTTTTACATGCCATCAGTTCACGCTTTCACATGCCATCAGTTCACGCTTTCACATGCCATCAGTTCACGCTTTCACATGCCATTAGTTCTCGCTTTCACATACCATCAGTTCACGCTTTCACATGCCATTAGTTCACGCTTTCACATGCCATCAGTTCACGCTTTCGCATGCCATCAGTTCACGCTTTCACATGCCATCAGTTCACGCTTTCACATGCCATCAGTTTACGCTTTCACATGCCATCAGTTCACGCTTTCATATGCCATCAGTTCACGCTTTCACATGCCATCAGTTCACGCTTTTACATGCCATCAGTTCACGCTTTCCCATGCCATCAGTTTACGCTTTCACATGCCATCAGTTCACGCTTTCACATGCCATCAGTTCACGCTTTCACATGCCATCAGTTCACGCTTTCACATGCCATCAGTTCACGCTTTCACATGCCATCAGTTCACGCTTTCACATGCCATCAGCTCACGCTTTCACATGCCATCAGTTCACGCTTTCACATCCATCAGTTCACGCTTTCACATGCCATCAGTTCACGCTTTCACATGCCATCAGTTCACGCTTTTACATGCCATCAGTTCACGCTTTCACATGCCATCAGTTCACGCTTTCACATGCCATCAGTTCACGCTTTCACATGCCATCAGTTCACGCTTTCACATGCCATCAGTTCACGCTTTCACATGCCATTAGTTCACGCTTTCACATGCCATTAGTTCACGCTTTCACATGCCATCAGTTCACGCTTTCACATGCCATCAGTTCACGCTTTCACATGCCATCAGTTCACGCTTTCACATGCCATCAGTTCACGCTTTCACATGCCATCAGTTCACGCTTTCACATGCCATCAGTTCACGCTTTCACATGCCATCAGTTCACGCTTTCACATGCCATCAGTTCACGCTTTCACATGCCATCAGTTCACGCTTTCACATGTCATCAGTTCACGCTTTCACATGCCATCAGTTCACGCTTTCACATCCATCAGTTCACGCTTTCACATGCCATCAGTTCACGCTTTCACATGCCATTAGTTCACGCTTTCACATGCCATTAGTTCACGCTTTCACATGCCATCAGTTCACGCTTTCACATGTCATCAGTTCACGCTTTCACATGCCATCAGTTCACGCTTTCACATGCCATTAGTTCACGCTTTCACATGCCAGCAGTTCACGCTTTCACATGCCATCAGTTCACGCTTTCACATGCCATCAGTTCACGCTTTCACATGCCATCAGTTCACGCTTTCACATGCCATCAGTTCACGCTTTCACATGCCATCAGTTCACGCTTTCACATCCAATTTCACATTCAATCGCCCTAGTTTTATTAGTTTTCACAAACACACACTATTAGTTCACTTGCTCTCATACTGTAGACTCACTCTAAGTCGAATTGACACGCCCTTTTATCATTAGTCCACACAAAAAAATCATTGGTTCATTTGTATTCATGTGCAAATACATAAGAGTTTAGAGTCACATAAATAGAAATTGTTAATCCAAAACTTGAGCAACATCGGACGGAATAAAAATATTTATAATCACAGGACTAGATGAATAGAGAGAAAAATTTTTGTATATCCAGCAAGAATAGGAAATTACTAGATGACTAGTTGATTCACGTCACTAGAAATAGAGGCAAAATAGACCAGCTAGCGGAGGTTCCAAACGTCCGTGCTGCAGTCCTGTTGAATAATTTTATGGTAAAAAATAATTTTTATTCTCGTTAGCGTTAGGTTCAAGTTTATGGCTATGCAAGGCTTAAATGAAATATTTGTATGTGCTCTATTTGGACAACATCGCATTCGAATTTCGTATTTTAATGAAGGTGTTTATTTGAGAGCTTACAACTATGATCGACACGGAAATGATTATAAATGAAATTTTGACATTTATGTACGGTTAATCATTGGTTCAGGGCCATCCTACTCATGCCCATGTAACATCTCTTAAAAGACTTACATTCTCTTCTGTTACACTTGAACTGTTATCTCACATTGGTTTATTTAACCCTTTACGCACATAATATAATTCTTTGCACAACCAGTAGGAGTGCTGCGAGCTAAACGTCGCACACACGCACGATGTTTGTTGAAGAACCGCTCCATGTACTCTTTTGAAGCTAACGTAGTGCTTCCATGTACCCTTTAGAAGACAACATGCGCTTTTGAAGATAGCTTTTTGCTTCCATGTACTCTTTTTAAAGAAAACATGCACAAAAGTCCTCACATTTATTTGCTAAAAGCTCTGCATGTAATTTAGTACATATGAAGCATGTATTTTTTGTGAAGAACGGGTCACACTTGTCCGTAAATGGCTTGATTATTGACCCAGGATCTGAAAATATTATTTTGTACTCTAGTAGATCACCGATTTTACGATTTTTCTAATAGAAGCGTATAGTCTAAACTCAAAAGTCTGTCAACAATAATCCTAAAGACTCGTTCATCGTTTTTGTTAATTCTCATGCCATTGATTTAAAAAAAAAATATTTATATGCTGCGTATTTAATCCAGGATTAGGGTCCAAATTCGAAATTCGGTTCATAAATTTACCAACAGTTTTATCAATCTGAGTATTGAGGAATTGTTAATACGTAGCAACGGCTTAAATGTTAGCATTTATGAATGAAAAAAGTCCATGAAAACAAATCCAGTTGCTGCATCCTTTATAAGCTTCACTTAATGAAGTATGACTATTAATATTTTGCCTCTATCTCAGGTGCCGTGAACAATACATAATGCTCCTGTGCAATATGAACTTGTCATTTAATAATTTCAGACTCATGTTGGAAATTTTTTCCATTAAATTAGGAAATTTTTTCCATAATAAATTAAATTAATTTTTTCCATTAAATTTTTTTCGTTAGGCACACGCCTAACGCTGTGATTTTCAATATTTTTATTCGGTCTGATGTAGCTCGAGTTTGGGATTGACATTTTTTTCAATGTGACTGTAAGGGTTTCTTCTGTGTTTTTCAGCCTGAAGATGATGTTGAAACATCGAAACGTTGCCTTTCATAGCTGACAGGAATAGAATTTTAACTACTGACTGTTTTATTAAAAATGGTGAGTGATTATATTCATATTTTAATGCAGGAATAACTCGAAAAATATCGCAAAATTGAAAAATTGGAAAATAAATTATCTAAATGCGTATCAGCCATTTTATTCAATGAAGGTGTTCGTGAGAAAGTTTTCTTCCAACCTACACTGACGCACATGTTTGTCTCGATGATGGAGATACAAGACACTCAACGTTGACTCATGACGTTAGAAAGAACTTACTTTTCTCTGAATTACAGTAAAAGAGGACTTTGAGGAATGAACTGAGAGCAGCTCTTAATCAAGAACCAAAATTTTCAAACGTCAGCGCGCAGAAAAGTTTTACCTGGATTTGACGAAGTTCTCTAGTTTACAAGAACTCGTGAACGTGAAAGGAACCTAGCGTGTGTTTCTTGCGAGCTTAACTACCTTTATAATGAAAGCCTATTTTTTTCAGAAAAATATGATTAGTTTTTAAATTTGATTAATGTATTGCTTGATGAGCAGGATACAGAAGTTTGGAATTGATTTCAGGATGGAATTACCACACTAGGAGTCGATTTAATCCGATTAAGAGTCAGCTGCAGTTTGAGATGGCTTAGGAAAATATTCTCAGTTTAAATCGTGAAAGACTCGTTTCCGCAAAATCTATTTTAGACGCTGCATTAATGGCTGAGAGTACCCGTACTGGAAGCAAGAGTACGAGTATGGGTATAACTCATTTTTAACGTCAGGTCCTCTGTAATTTAAGTTCTAACAAAGAGATATTTATACGAAAAGCGGATATATGCTATAGGTATGTACAGCGTGATGATTTTTAGCAGAAGTTAGATTATATCCTTACAGATAACAATAAGTTCGAGCGTTTACATTGAGATCTAACCGAAAAGTTAAAAGTTAAAGAAAAAATGACAAAATGACACAACTGATCTTCCATTAATGGTGCTTCAAATACTTACAATTTGAAAGAACTGGAAGGGCACTATCAACGTGGGTATTATTACGGCGAAATTATATATTATATATTTAATGCGAAAACCATTAGCATCAAAATGATCCGCCGTTGAGGCTAATGATATCTCAGGCCCCTGTGATCACTTATCCCGTTGCTAAAAACTTGAACAAAATTATAACTCCGTATATCCCGCAAAGCTACATGCTAAAATCAATAGATGAATTTGTTGCTTTGCTACGTGGAAAAACCCCGAGCGGTTCAATAGCTGATTTAGATGTTGAATCTTTATTCATCGAAGTACCTGTCTCTGACACGATTGAGATAATTGTAAATTGTGTACATGATAGTGAAGATCTTTCTCCCTTTAATCTGTTTTCCCGACATATTTTGAAGCAGCTCTTCATAATCTGTACTACTGGAGCTCTTTTTTGTCATATTGGTGGTAGTTTCTTATGCAGGTTGATGGTGTGGCTTTAGGTTCCCTTTAGGGCCCACGTTTGCTTTTTTGATACATGTCTTACGTCGAAAACCACAAGTTGAACTCTGTACCGGTTAAGCCGATTGTATACGGAAGATACGTAAGCGATATTTTCGTAGAAATAGATAGCGAGTAGCAGTTGGAGAACTACATGACTCGTAACTAGGTTTTCCGTTCACATATTGGTTATGTGTACAATCACTGTACATGGGAAACTGCCAATTTTGGATATTCTATTTATAGTTGAAACCTCGCAGGGTGCTTTTCTGAGGTCCGTATGTGTGAAGTCCGCCAATGTTGGTGAAGCTATAAATTATGATCGTGCTGCACCGCAAGTGGATAAAGAGGGTGTGATTTTTATCTTATTAAATAGAGGCTCTAAAATATACGGCAACTGGGTTTTTATTCAAAAATGCTTT
The DNA here is from genome assembly GCA_030386875.1 of Morinoia aosen. Lineage (NCBI taxonomy): Eukaryota > Metazoa > Arthropoda > Malacostraca > Amphipoda > Talitridae > Morinoia > Morinoia aosen. The sequence goes on from CM059558.1 coordinate 26,177,221, forward strand.
ATTCAAATGCCGATGAACGAGTCTTTAAGAATATGGTCAAAACTTTTGTGAAACCTATTCATAATGGAATTGCAATTAAAGTCCGTGTGTCCTCCAAAAACGCAAAATCAGTGATTTCTTAGTAAGAAATGGGAGAAATAATATTTCTAGATCCAGGCCAGTGATCCAAACAGGCCATGTATTAAATCAATTCGAGGGTAACAAAAGAGAATCCTAATCTCTTAATATTTTTACATTGCATGACTAAGATGACCCTGAAACAGAGATTGACCGCAAATATTAAAGTTTTATTTTTAATTATGTCCGTGTCGATCATAGTTGCAAGTTCTCTAATGAAGACCTATATTGAAATACGAACATAGTATATAACGTTGTAAACAAAAGAGCGTATTTAAATAATAAAAAATTTTGGATATCCATAAACTAAACTCTACCTTTAATGAAAAGACAAATGATTTTTTGCTCTAAACTCATTCAATTGGACTGCAGCTAAGACGTTTGGAACCTCCGATAGATCATCCATTTGACCTATATCTCTGATGCCGTGAACATACATACATATGGGGTGCAATATTAACCAGTCATCTAGTAATTTCATGTTTTTGTTGAACAAAATTTGTCCTCTCCCATCATCCGCCGTGATTCTCAATATTCTAAGTCAGCCTGACGTAGCGTGAGTTTTGAATTTATATTCATGCCATTAATTCGCTCTCTATCCCATCTTCAATTCATCCATCCACGTATTGCTATTTCACGAACCACTCATACCACTAGTTTCAACATCCATGTTTCACTCGGCCACTAACCACTAGATAGTTCCATCGGCCTCTCACTCTTAGTTCGCTCAAGTGTTTCTCACAAACGAACTCCCCACAACGAACGAACTCCTCACTCACGCATCACATACTCATGTACTTTTCACCTGCGAACCCTTATTAATTGCTGCATGTTTGATCACAGCAAAACATCTTTAACGTGTTGTTATCAATCCGCATGAAGCCAAACGGCTTGGGCATTAACTCTCAGAGAGATGATTGAGTCCGTCAGAGTGAGAGAAGTTGCGCGTAAAGCGCCTCAGTGGGACATCCTCGTTTAGTGATTGTGATAGCCCGCATTTCCCTGTGGTGTTCTCGTAACAATGTTGCGTGTGTTTGGCTGAGATCTGAAGTCGATCATATTGGAACCCATCTGCTCCGGAACCATCTCAAAGGATGAGATACTCTCCAATTTCTTCGCATTTTATTCAACTGCTTCGTTTAAAAATCAGATGCCTCAAACAATTTTCTACTCACACGCTTCATAACCATCGACGCCTTATTAGAAACCGCAAGACGGATCTAATGAGCTAACGCCTCTATAGCTGGGATACAATGTTGTACGCCGCGTCATATTTCTCAACAGTGAAATATATGTATTATTGCGAGGATTTATTCCTCGTCGTACGAGAAGCGAGCAAAAGAGAAAATGAATTGAAAAAGTCACGTTTATCATAATGAATTTATTTAAAAATTTTGGAATACACAAATTATTGAATACCTGGATTATACTATAAAATTAAGGTAATCTGCACGTTTACCTTGAGAGTTATTTAATTATAACCATCGCTTAGTAGATTATTTTACACATCATGTTAATCTTGAGAATAGTGGCGGCAGCTCGCGCTAAATAACTTTATGAAAAGATTATTTAAAAGAAAATGATTCTAGTCCGGAAAAAATAGAGCGAAAACAAAATGTGAAGCCCTTTTCTGCAATTTTTGATGCTTGCGTAAAACATAAAAAATAGGCAGGGCACCAACAGTATCTCTCACACACTCATCTCTCATCCATGTACCTCTCACTCAAGTACCACTCACCCACGCACCACTCACTCACGCACCTTTCAAACGCGTATCAATTCCCCGTGAACAACTCACTCACATTTCTGATATCTGCGTACCACAGGTTCATGCAAGTCTCACCCACGTACAAATCTCTCCCGTAACTCTCATCCAAGTACCTATTACCCATGTGCCTTTCACCAAAGTGGTTACACCCATACAGCTCTCACTCAATCACTCACGCACCACTCACCCATGCTCTATTTACTCACGCACCATTTACCCACGATCTATTCACCCACGCACCACTCGTTTCCATGCCCCTCACCCACTCAGTATTCACCCCGCACCACCTTTGTCGAATCATTCATTCACCAGCCCAAAAAACATTCAATCGTTAAGTCATTATTTCAAGTATGCATCAGTCTGCATCTGCAAAAACTGAACCAAAATGAAAGTCTGATCACTTGACTTTCCTGATGGACAACCATCGTTAGAACTAAAAAACAGGTCCCGTGAAAATTCATACTGTCGTATCCAACCGACAGGAGTGGCAGGAGCTTATTTAATAGATTACAGTGTTGGTTCAACTCACACAGGTGCGCCCATTACAGCTGTTAATACGCAGATGTGCACCTCGGTTGTGCACTCGACTCACAGACAGGTTTGTACACACGAAGGTTTTGTGCTCGACTCACAGACATGCAACCTGGTTGTGGACTGGTCACCCGTTCAAACACCCCTGTTCAGAATTCGACACTTGGATGTTCACCAAGTCGAACACTTACTTGCGATGAAGTCGCCAACACTGCTGACAAAATCATCTGAAAAAAAGAATGGAAAGTGGTTACCGAACAATCAAATTTAAAGATCGATTATTTGGTATCTAATATTTTTCAACAGCTAAAAAAATCGTGCAAAACTAGCAAATAGCTTAAATGAAGTGGTTAAAATAGAAGGTACGTTAGTCGTCATTTAATATAGCCCGAGGTGGAGAGTTCAAAACGTTAGCCATAGTACAGTTAATTTATAATAAAAAAACCGGTCAATTTTGTCTGAGATTTATGCTATTGGTCGTAGAGCAATTTTACATTGTTGGGTGGAATTTAATTGGTTATTATCAGCTTCACTTTTTCAGAAAAATGGCTTGCTTCTATTTTACTTGTAGAAGTCGTGGTAGCTAGTTCCATTTGAATTTCGGAGGATAAAAATAACAAGTATTTTAATTCATTGAAATTTCAATTTGGAAACTAATTAACTAGGTAGTTCGACAGTATATTAAGACGTAACAGTCTAAACTGCTGAAATTATTTTCATATTGCGTATTTTGAGTTCTTCAACTCCATTCTTTTATTCGTGTTGACGGCTGAAACAATTCAGTTTTCATTTGAAGTATGGCTGACTAGAACAATACACCATAAATGAGCTACATTATTGCTGGGCTAAAGTATGAGTGTTGTTAATTCAGACGTTGCATCAAACTTTTGTGTAGCCATCAAAACCAGAGAGGTTGCACTTAGGTCAAGGATTTTGAGTTGATATTGCTGTTGCAAAACTTTCTCTTAGTCGCCCTCGAAATACAGACAGAAAAAGGAGCTAAATATTCATCTAAGGAAGAAATGGATACCTGAATCGTTACTTTTTCCATTTCATTTTCAAACGTATTCTAAATTTCGATATCTGAGAACAATCTTATTACTTGAGCCTAACCAGAGATCTCACAGAATTACACCAGAACAGCAAGTGACGAGATATTTTTCAATAAGCATGTTCAAGACTTCACTAACCTGAAATAAAAAGGGCCAAAAAAACCTCACTTTAGAATTGCTAGCTCAGAAGTGTTTTATGAAGACACAGTAGAAAATGTTCAATAATAAAAGCATCATAGTGCGCTCAAGAAATACGTTAATTAGAATTAGTTCCTTAACTTAGATATCGCACTGTTATTAAAGATGATTTGCTTCCTAGTCTAACATTAACTAAGCCTTAGCCTGTGTTCAATGCATATTCTGTAACGTTTCACACAACCATCCATATCGCATCCAATAAATGCGACGCAACGAGGGAGGATTGCGTCAGGCCAACATTTCCATATCTTGCCTCAAATAGAACAAAAATTGCCATTTCGCAAAGATGGCAATTTTTATTTTGAATCGTGGATAAATCCAGTATTTGTGTAATTCTACGATCCTGTGCACAATAACACCAATAACCGCTTCCCGCTGATGCCAGCACAACGCGATAGGCGCCAGTTGAATGCTTATTTATCCTTTATATACCTCACGTTTTCATCTCATCTTCCCTACGCGTACGGGCGCTCCACACCACAAGGGTTCACCAACTACCCTCTACTTCGAAGAATACATTTCTATGTATTTAAAATTTTAGCCACGTAAAATCTTATACACTTTATGAAGGTTAAACGTAGTATTTGGCTTCTGAATGATTGAGATTGTAGGTTTCTATAAATAAATTCGGTTTTAAAACGGCTAAGCAGAGCAGATTGGTGTGAGAGGCAGGCTGAACAAGATAAAAAAGATATTGGTGTTCTATACTTCTGTATCATCGCTTTAGACGATAAATCTGATTAATTTCGAATCAATAAGGAAGTGAATACAACTGTGATTCGTTATAAAAGACCAGAAATTCCATCTCACCTCGATTATACCTATGATTTAAATTCAAGAGCTATCAGCCTCTTCATATACGCATTACCATAGCCAAAATGGATTCGTATGATAAGGCTTCATTATTCCTGTTCTGTATAATCAGACTCTCTCTATTCTCAAAAGCTTCGTGATATATGATTGTCAGCGTTCATCGTTTCAATAGTAAAATGAGTGCTCTTTCATGTTTTAATTTCCTTTGTGAGTTTGGAGGTGTGCGAGTGAGGCGGTGGAAAATGAGACAGAATTCATAAATGATTCTGACGATATTGAACATGCGCGAATAACAAATGACAAATTGATTACGATGACTGAAATGAATCATTCAATCATATTTTTTATTAACGGAATCATATAATTATATCATTATAGTTTGTCTCATTGGAGGCTGGTGGCTGCGAGGACCAAATAAACAATGGAAATGATTTTTACAGAACATCATTAGGTTTTGGCAAGTATCGCCACTAAAGTCCCACACGATGCTGCAGTGAGATTGAAAAACCACCTAAATAGATCCATGAAATTCGTGTAAAATATTGCTTAAAATTGCAAGAATTCAAACCCCACATGATCAACACTGGCATGTATTTAAATTAATAATATATAATTCGATATTTAAAATTTACTAAAATGTGTTAATAATAACTAGAAGGACCCGTAGAAATTCCACGGACAATGCCTTCGTTACGCTAGGTGGACTCGTGAAAAAAATTCGGTCATCATTACTTTGCTAATTCTAACATAACATATTCTAACATAAACTACACTATCTTACCCTAATCGAACCGATCCTGATAATAATTCGGAATATTACTTAACCTATACTAACCAAACCTATCCTAACCTACCCTAACTGAACATATCCTGAAAACTTGTCAAACATAAAGAAAACCGTGGACCTGTGAAAAAATTTCATCAACATTACTTAACAAATTGTAACATAACATTTTCTAACCTAAGCTATCCTAAGCTATCATATTTTAACCTTTCATTTCCTGACCTATGCTGACCGAACGTTTCATGACAATATGTCAAATACAAAAAACGTAGACCCGTGAAAAAATTGTACCAACATCCCTAACCTATGCCAACTAACATCCAAACCTAACCTAACCTAACCTGACCTAACCTTTCCTGACCTAATCTATCCTGACCTAACTTATCCTATCCTAAACTAACTTAATCTAACCCTATCCTAGCCTAACTTAACCAATGTCATCGTTAAGCTGGGTGGACCCGTGAAAACCCACATGTAGACCCACAGAATTGCTAACACAAAAATAAAAAAATAAAAAGTAAAAATGTATGTATCAATTAAAAAATATATATATACATGAAAACAAAAAATAAAAAATAGAAAAAGATAAAATAAAAAATTGACAATTATAAAAGTAAAAATCGTACATATAAAAGTTGAAAATAAAAAAATTGGAAAACACAAGGAAAAATAATACACATAAGACAAATAGAAAAAATTTGAAAATTAAATGGAAACTGAATAAATGAAAAATAAAAAACAAAACAAAACCAAATAAAAAATGGTTAAGAAGTAAAACAATTCAATCAAATGTATAAAATAATTGAAAAATAATAAAATCAAATATAAAAAATATTAAATTGAATAAATAGGAAATAAATTTATAAATTAAAAAAAAACTAAAAGCTGAATAAATAGAAAAACTAAAATAAAATTTGGATAAAAAAAAATTTGGATTAAAAAACAAAATTTATTTATAAACAAAAAAAATAATGAAATTATAAAAAAATTGAAAAAAATTTAGAAGATCTATGTCAAAAAAATTTAAAACAAAAAATTTGAATAAATCAAAAATAATTAAATTAAAAAAATGAATAAATATATATAAATTGATTTTAAGAAATGAAAAATAAAAGAAAAATATAACGTAAAAATAGAAAAAAACAAAAATAAAATATAAAATTTCGAATATGCATATAACAAATGAAAAAATGAAGGAAAAAATTCCACAAATAAAACCATGAAAAAAATAAAATGTAAGAAAAATGTAAATATGTAAAAAATTAAAAAAAGAAAATGAAAATAAAAATATAAAAATTGAAAAAAATCGAAACAATGTGAAAAAATAAAAGATATAAATATGAAAATTTACTAAAATGTGAATAAATGAAAAGATAAAATTGAAAAACAGAAATAAAGCAACAGATAAGAGAATTTAAAAGAAGATAAAATGTAATAAAAAATAACAAATAAAAATAAAAGGAAAAATAAACAATTATAAATAAAAATCTTGATAAAACATATCAATGAAATAAATGAAAATATGACAACAAACAAAAAATACAAATAGATATAAAAGCAAAAAGAATCGAAAAATTGAAAAATTACAAAATACAGAAATTTGCATCAATCAAAAATAACCAAATTTGAAATAAATGAAAAAATAAAAATGAAATTTGTTTTTTTGTAATTTTTGCTTTTTTTTTGTAAAATTGAATAGAAAAATAACAAAATGAAATGAAACGAAAAATGAAATAAAAAAGAACTTACAAAAAATAAAAAAAAGGAAATAAAAAAATCGAATGCATAAAAAAATTAGGAGAAAAATGTAAAGTTTGAAAACATGAAAAAAGATTATGTAATAAAAATTTGAATAATTGAAAATGTTTCAAAATATTAAATTAAAAAATAAATAATTTTGAAAATAAAATAAACTAGCAAAAATTGGAATAAGTGAAAAATATAGAAATTAAAAAAAACAATAAAAAAATAAAAAAATTAAAAAATTGAAAAACAAAAATGAAGATGAAAAATAACAGAATAGAAAATAATAAAAAAATTAAAATTTATACAGATATATGATATGAAAAAATAAAACAATTAAAATAAAAATAAAACACAACATGAATAAATGAAAAATAAACAATTTAAAAAAACAGAAATAGCAATAAATTTGGGAATTAAAATGAAATAGAAAATGCAAAAAATTAATATAAAAAATAAAAAATAGCAATAAAAAATGAGAAATAGCAATAAAAAATATAGAATAAAAATGGTAATGAAATATATAAATGTAATAAATGAAAATATGACTACAAATAAATCAAATAAAAAATTGATTAACAAAACAAAACGAATTAAAAAATGGAAGAATGAAAAAGTTAATAATTACAAATAAAAAATTACAAAACAAATAAAATAAAAAAAATAAATGTATATTTAACAGAAAAAATTCATAAATAATTTTAAAGAGGAAATGAAGGTATAAAAACAAAACAATTAAAAAATGTAATAAATAAAAAATAAAGAAAATAATAAATTTAAAAAAATATTAAAAAATGGACAAATGAAAAAAGGAAAAATGTGGAAAATGATTAACATAAATTAAAAACTACATCAACAACTCATATTTAAATCATTTGTGAAATAACAAATAAAGTAATTCAAAAAAACTTGAATAAATAATGAATTAGAAAAAAATAGGATATGAAAAATTCATAAATTAAAGAATGAAAATGAAGTACAAAAAACTTAAAAAATGAAAAAATTGAAAAAAATGATGACTAAAAATAAAAAGTAAATAGTTAAATTTACCAAATTGAAAATAATAGGAAAAAAATAATTAACATATAAAAAAAATTAAAAAAGTGGTACCTACATATATATTCAAAAATTAATAATAAAAAAGAAATAATAATAACAAAAAAAATTAATATCCTAACTTAACCTACCTATCCTATCCAGCCTAATGGATGTGGAGCGTTACCCACGAACTTAGTTTTAAGCACATTAACATGAAGATTTGCTTTGAATATTTTTAATGGATATTTGCTATAGTCCTTTAAATATTTTCACAGATGACTCATTACGAAAATATTGCGCTAATGAATGCTGCAAAACTAGTCCCGAGAAATAATATTCATTAGGATTTCAGGCAGAATATGAAAAATACATCATAGTATGGTATAAATACTCTAATAACTGCGTTCAGGTATTTACTTACACAATGAATTAAAGCAAAAGTATGTTTTTGTGTTGAGTGCTCATTGAGATGTCCTGCGTGACTGTGCAGTGCACGTATTCATGTTCCATTGACTCATAGGTAACTGGTTGCAATGATATTGCTCAAAAAATCATGAATCAGCATTCGTATCATCTTGCTGTGGAGTCAATACAGAGGATTTTAATTTCGAGAACAGAGAACGAAGTATTGGATACAGATACGAATAACCTACCTCCTGTTGAAGGACACAACACTTCTCAAAAACTAAGGCTCCACAATGATGCGTAAATAAACTCACTTTAGTCGAACTAGTAAATTCGGTCTTGGGTGCCTGCGTCTTAAATATATTTTGGTTTAGAATGTTCTAGAGATCCACCAAGTCTTTTAATTCAATAAAATTATTACAACATTTATGAATGCACCTCAGCTTCTGAAATATATTCAGGTCTAAGAATGTTCAAGGGTTTCCCCAGGTCTTGTAGTTCCATAAAATTATTATTTCATATATGAATCGGTTCAGGTTAATGCCTTTTATTTGTTATTCTTCATTTAACTACTGCATGAGAAAATTGTTTTTCTCCTTAGATCTTTTATTAGTTTTATTAGAGGCTAATGATTAAAACGACCCAAAAACTCTTCAATATCCTCAAAAAACCAGCTGAAAAAATTAAATTTTCTCTGGTTAAAGCTCACTGAATCTTTTAAACAATTAAGAGAGATGAATCTATTTGCTTTTTTTAGTGTGCTGCGGTATGATATATTTTTCCAGTTAAATATTTTGCTTATTATTCACAGGTTATAAGCCTCCACGTAATTAAAGTTCCCAAATTTATTTTCCCAAACATGCAACATGTACTTATTAGAATTTTAGTGATTAATATTTTAATTTTAGGAGCAGAATATTTAATTTCTGAACATTGAGTGCAAGTCAAGAATACAGCAGGAATCTACTTCGAGAGCAGAGTTCATTATTGATCACAAAGGTTGTAAAAACCCGCAAATGTAAAAGTAGAATTTCAAATTATTAAAGCATTGTGCTAATGAACAAATTACTTTTAAGCGTGTTTCTTTTTATGTTTAGAAGCAAAAATGTACACATGAAAGTAAAAAAACAGTAACTTTTTTGAAATATCGTGGTATATAGTCAACATAGTCACCAAGTTTATCTTTCTAAACAAAGTAAATGGATGAAGCATCAAAATATTTCCTTGCGTAAAAGCAACGAGACATGAATAAAATACGAGACGAACTTGACCTAATCTCATCCTATACAAAAGCTATACATACGCTCTAGAACCACGGAGCGCGTAACAGTAGGAAACAAGAATTTATGCTTTTTGATATACTTATAAGAAAATCATAAATCTTACAGAGAAAAACATTTCAGATTACAAAACCATGAAAAGTGAGTGATGTTTTTTCACTTTAGTCATTTAATTAAATTTTGACTAAATAAAAACCTCTCGTCCGTAGAGATGCACATTATAAATGTATCGTATAGCGTTCAATAAGTGAGAAGTCAATAAATTCTTCATCTGGTATCATAGTTTCCTAAGTTTCCTGCAAAGTGACCCACCGGTGGTCACTGATGGGATTTTCATAATGTTGCTGACCGACCGGCAGTCACGTACTCAATTTTTATAAATACTTTATGAAAGTAAATGAAATTACGATCTAGGTAATATTTGCTATTTTAAAAATAGCTCACTACAATTAGCTTCAAATTTAAATTGAATTTTGAACTGCAGTTTGACCTAAAGCAGTTAACGTGTTAATATTTTTAGCTGTTTCCACGAACATGTCGATAATCTGTAATCCTTACTTAACGACAACATCTTTAGCTCACTAAAAAGTATCTTTCAAAACGTACCTTGACACACACTTGGAGAAGAGGACGCATCATGTGGCGGTGGTCTCGTTGAATCTATTCCACAAAATCTATTCCACGTGCAAGTAAGTTTATTGAAAAATAATATCAATAAATTTTAAAACCATTCTATGGATGTAAAAGTAAAATTATGAGTCAAAAATTCTAACTTTAAATTTTACATGCAAAATTTATCTCAAATAAAAGTTTTCCTCGCTGCACTTAAAAAAATTCATTAACTAAAAACTTAACAGCTTCCACAAATTTCCAAGCTCGAATATTTAAGTTTCACTTCAGCTTCTGCCAAACGACCTTCCGTTCGACTGCTCAAGAGGTAAGTGAACAAGGAACCAGGGTCTGTTCGCAAGGTGGACTGTTGTAATTGCCACTGCGGAGTGCGTCATTAGCGTCAGGTGTGTTGGTCCGTCGTAGTTAGTGATGCAACGTGGCTGTATTTGAAGTGAGTGAAGCTTATATCAATACATCACGGACCTTATTTGTGCAATTACCACGAATAACCCTTTTAAGCCATGAGTATCAGCACAAAAGTTGAGAATTAGTCTCGTAATATTTGTTTCTTGTGAGTAAATAAACATTTAAAAACATTTATGGTAAATAGGTATACTCACATTCGCACCCACACTGAATTCTCCAAAAAATTCTCCAAAAGGATTGAATTTTGCTGAGCCGCTAGAAGTATTTTCAAAACGTTAACCACTAAGTTTAAGCTCTTCGGTAAATTTGACTCTGAATGTGAGACTAAATTAACTCTATAAATTGATTCAAATTTCTATTGATTGATTCCAGAGCCAGAGGCAGAGCCAGAGCTATGAAGAAGCCTTTATTTGAAGAATTTAAAACATTAGGAATTATCTAAGAATTAATTCTAAAACATAGTTAAAAACTCACAAATTATTTTACGTTTGTGTATTATGGGCACCTTTGCGCCGGAGGCTTCAATACCTTCCAGTTGGAACCAATTTTAATTGGTGAGATTTGAACGTCAACGAAACAAATTTTTATTGATGATATTAATTCCTAAAATATTATTCCTGTCCCCACTTTACACTTTAACCTGCTGCACATGCACGACTCTCAATTATTTGCAGCTTATTATTCCCTAATCTTACACGAGAAGTGTGACACGAAAGATATTTTATCTCTGAACGCATTACAGTATGTTTTCTATGGGTACTAAATTTGCCTAACTGTTGAAAACGAACGTTCTAAATGAGCTATATGATCAGGAGTCAAGCAGGATCTTCTCGATATTGAAAATTCTTTCTCCGTGGAATCCAAACAGCTTTCCTTCTTCATCAGTGAAATTCTTTTTCTATTTGACGATGGAAAATCCATGAGAACATTTTTCTCGAGGCATAAGACAAATTAGACAATGTGTCTTTTAATTTTTTCGTCTTAGGTAATAAGGCTAGGATCCAATCCGTTTACGACGGGCGTAACGAATGTTAAAGAGTATAGTCCACAACAGGACGTGTCCATTTGATGTTGTACACTGAGAGAGACTCAATCACTATTTTTCTTATTGTCTTTATGCCCGTATACATGTTCTGCGGATAAGCTTTTACGTCGAGACTCGGTGTGCCGTTTGAAGAACAAATGTGCTGTATATGTGCTTCACCTTCAGCCCAGTCGCGGAATAATGCGTTGGTGACAACTATGCAATGGCTCCCGCTGTCACTCGCACTTTTAAAATTAGTTAATATGGAGTAGTTAGTATTTAGGACTGGTATGAATTTTTCGCTAGTGCCTCTCGATCGGTGGCGATGCCTCTGAGGTTTTCAGGGGTGAAAACCCGTCAGCGGCGAGTCGAATTTATACTGAGGATGGTAATCTTTAACAAGTCTTGCAAAGCCTGCAATCACGTCACTTGAGAGCCAACTGGATTGTTGGATGATAGTCTTCTTATCCTTCATTCTTAGATCAAAACGAGTGAGCCACATCATTTGACTTGATGAGTATCTTTCTTCTGATTTGCACGTTTCACCAGGGAAAAATTTATCTTCGATGACTTCCTGACGGCAGTCATCAATGAATTTAACTTTCTTTGCGGGGTTCTTCCTTCGTGGCGACGTGGAAAGGCTTCTAGGAAGAAATTCCTTTAGCATCAAGATATCTGTAACGTGTTCCCATTTCGTTTTGAGCGGGTCATCATTCTCACATCGACGATCCTGTAGGACTTAAGCCTCCTTAGCTGTAGAAGTGAAGGATTGCTTCAAGTTTGGCTTCCTTTTCGACCAGTGCTCTACATATTCACTTTCATTCGAAATAACTCTCTTTTAACGATTTGGTAATCATTTTTTGATTCTTCTGTTTTTGCTTTAGTTTATTTATGCATACATGGTGCGAATGAAGGGAGCTGGAGAAGTTCGCTCTCTTCGGAGAGTATCAAATTTCACGATCTTTTGCCAGCCCTCTACTAATCTATTTGTCTGTCTCTGTTCCACCTTGCACTCCACACCAGTGTGGCATGAATGACATGCAGGTCGTCAGTATGTATTCCATTAGACATGGAGATTAGAATGTGTTGTCTATTGTTCCTTCATCTGCAAGGTGATTTCTTGCGACTTCAGCCACAACCACGTACTTTTGACTTACTGCACATTTGTCACGATATCTTCTGGCATCTTCATCCACCAATGCGTCAATCGACTCAGCACTGCCACTGGGATAAAGGCAGCGTAGCCCCCCGCTGTCTGTAAATGTTCAGGAATGTTTCTCTGTGCCTCAGACATAAAGAATGTTTTGATCTTTCGTTTGAAAGTTTATTGAAATCGATAGGTGAATTATTTCCTAAGTTACAATTGAGTAAAGTTATGTGACATGACCGCTCTTTTCTGCCCTGTGTTTCGGGAGAAAGATTGTGTTCAAGTTCGTGTTCGTGCAAGTGATCGAAATTTGGCTCGCCGGTACCAACTGATTCAACTGCACCACCACCAGTAAAACGGAGTAGGACTTTTGAGCTCCTTTGCACTTCTCAAAAAACAAACAATAAATGGTCAACTTGGAAAATTCTTCTTTAGTTCAAACATTCAATTTCAAACAATTGAAAATAAATAGTTCCACAACTTCTGTTCTGTGGTGCAACCAGGAAACAAACTACTTGTCCATACCGCGAGTCTACATTGTCTGTGACAATGTTGGTATATAATAGAATTGCGGCAGGGAACGCTCAAATGCTCCTTACTTGAAATGTTAAAACATTTGAGGTCAAATGCTGGTCTCTAAGATATTGCAATTAAGACCTACCACTGCAACCAGAGACGGTACACGATGGTACAAATTGTGTCGTACAGCCCACAAGAAGTAATTAAGGTTCAAATTAGATTTAATACATTAAGTTTGAAATGGAACAAATAAAATAAAAACAATAACACCTCCATTGTGCCCTTCTAGCAGGTTTATACATTCAAATCTCACTTTGAATCAAAAAACACGAGGCTGGTGTTTTTAGCTGTTTTTTTTTGTTTTGTTGGGTGTTTTTTTGCAATGCTAAGCCTGCTTTTCCCTACTAATTTTTCACTTTCAGAGACTTTTTACCGTCAATTTTATACAGAAAAAACTGTAAAATGAGCTTTAATTGTCTATATAGGTGTCTTGAACCGCCACACCTGACTTCTACAAGTTTTAACCTATAACGGACCTTAATATGTTTTCAGCGCAGCTACAATACTTGGATCACGCCTCTGTGCGACGCCTAATTTCGAATGCAACATTTCACATGGCTCGGGAAATCGATAGTGAGTCAAATGTTTAAATTCAACTGCCACATTTAGGGATGGCTGATGTTAGAACGATTGTTTGAAAATTTCTTGATATCATTGAATTTATTTCTGCTACTAACAAATACCCCATTCAAATTTCTTATATCTCTTTGCTTACAGTTTATCTGATGGCATTGCGAGAAAATTCAAAATTCATATTTATTTTCAATGAACACTTGCATCGATTTTATTTTGAAATTCGTCCTTGATTAGAATTCTGATACTCTGATTCAATCATACCATGAAATTAGTTTTTTGAACAACACCGCTACAGCTATAGTCTGACCAGAATGAAATGACCGTTTGGGGGCGGGGCATGAAACGTCATACACGTTGCCAAATTACTACTGCCCTTCTTTTCTACGAAAAACTGATGCACGTTTTAAACGATTTCCTCGGTTTGGCCACGTAAGTGACATGATTTAGTCTTGTGAGCTTCTTTTCTTGCGATTTTGACTCGACGAGGTATTAAACTGAACAGGTGTACAGCGTACCACGACCGAAAGGCATCTGGCACTGAATGGCACCCACGTGATACATATAAGATGTGGCAACAATGTATAAATTCTGGGAAAAGCTTTACCAAACGTACTAAGAGTGCGGACGCTATGAATGTAATATAAACTCATATATGTATAGTGTATACATATATATATAAATTAATAACAAAGAAAATGCAAACAAAGTTAGTTATTTTGGATGAAAGGAAACAGCAAAAAATCGAAAACGTATTCTTGAATATACATATATAACTTAATGTATGTAAGAAATACGTTATGATAACAGAAGTTAGCTCTTAATTTAAACACCAAACAGGATTGGACCCCAAGGCCAAGAGTTAAGAAGAACCTATCTACACAAGTATTACAGGGTTCTTCAACATGGCTGACATCGACATCGTTCCAACATAAGCGGCACACTGCCGTCCGAGGCCATGCTCTGTTCCTTCCTTGCTCTTTGTAAAAAATTAGAAAGCTGACCATATTTTGCTGATTCTCGTGTATTTTGTGGGAGCTTTGGTAAATTAAAGGATAATTGTACAAAAATTTAGAGTCCTAGGCACAGTGAAACCGAAACTTACAGTGAAACTGTAAGCTCTGGTAAGCTTAACACTTAAAGATTGCAGTGCTGTTTATTTTTGGGTATTCTGATGCATTTTTAAAAAATTTTGTTCAGTTGATACTAAGAAAAGCACCCGATTCAACTGATAAACGGCCGGCAGACATAGCGCATTCTAAGAACTTGGGCGTGAAGAAACTGACGAAGAGAAATAAATTAAACTCATGTATTTATTTACAGTTTCTCTACTATAAAGCTCATGAAATCAAGAAACAAGATTATTTTAAAATTAAGCTTCTGCATATGACATCACGGATATTTTATGGAAATGCTCATTGTTGGAGCTCAGGTTACTTTGCTACTACAAAAGACTACACCTAATTATCTTTGTTGGCTTTCCGTAAATCCGTCTCGACCACAATTGTACACCTCATGTAAAATAACTCGGAAGTTATTCTTCCCGAAGTGTACAATTGTGAGTTGGAATAAAGTTACAACCAACCTCTAAAGTTTGTCGAGGTGGGCTCTGCCAATGTGTGGAATTCCCGTCCTTATTGAGAACATGCTGTTGGAGTTATCAGCTATTTAGTGTTTAATGGATACAAAAACAAATTCAAAATGTGAAGTACAATTTTTATTGCAGTAGTACAGTGAAATTATAAGCAACAAAAATGTACTGGTTTCAGAGGAACACGTGTGATATCCTCATGTATACATAGTGTTTATACTGTAAAATGCACGACTTACGTGAAACGCCTGCTCTGATTTCCTATACGGGTGTTCAGCAAAAATGTCTCCGACTTTTTAATTGATTTATCTCCGCTTTAAATCAACATATTTGAATTATCTTTTATTACAATGTAGTAAATTTTGTGTTATTTTCGAATAATTTAGGCTTTTGAAAATCAGTTGAATAACCACCAATGATCGATTTGCTGGAATGGGTAGACAAACTAACTGTTCACAGGAAAAGTTTTTAAAACAACACTGGTGTTCTTCTTCATTTCTCAATGTCTCAATGTCATTTCATAATGATGTATCCTATCTACCACCTAGCATTTAAACTCTCTGAGAGTTTTCAAGTTTCAAGTATTTTCAACAATATAGTATTTCAAAACCTGAAAGAAAACGGTCAAATAATCTACTAACTCTTCGTTCAATGGTGGCTATAAGTAATACTTGCCTTGGGAGAAATGGAGGGTATGTCGAAGAACACAAAATTTCTTTATTCATTTATCCGTTATTTAAGGTAATGATTTGTTACCCTTTTGAATCTTCGTTTGTTCGTTTTTTTTGGAAAGTAAAAAATACGGAAGAATATCAATATTTTTATTTTTTACTTTTCTTTTAAACAATTAGATTTTCTACTCCTTTCAGTAAATCAATCAGTATTAAGGAGTTATTCAATCAATTTTCAAAAACTTAAATTATTCGAAAATAAATCAAAATTTACTACACTGTGAACAAAAGACAATTTAAATATGTTAATTTAGAGCGGAGATATACTCTATGAAAAAGTCGGGGACATCTTTGTGGGACACCCGGTATAATTTTAAGTATAAGGACTACTCGTAGAAACTTAGATGCTAAGAAACAAAATCCGACAAATAAGTTTACATAAGTTTACAATGATCCGCGATTCTTATGCTCCACATCATTTCAAGAAATAGCCCGATTAGTAAGAGAATTAAATACCATTTCAAAGCCTCATTCCCTGTCAGTACTCTGTTTTTATATATCACTATTTTTTGATTGGTAACAATAGGAGAGCCACAAAATATATGCGAGTGTGCTACACGTTCTTTCGGACCAAGCTTTTTATATCACAAATGGAAAACTATGCAAATAAAAACGCACAATGACAGAACGTGGGGCTTCTGTCAAGTTTCAGCTATGAAGAGTTACAACCAATTAATACATAGTGTATATTAATTTAGGTTATGTCAGGTCAGAATGACATAAATGCCTAAATTCATTAAAGAGGCCATTTATAGTACAGTGATATTAGTCATGATCTACACCAGGTCTCCAATTGCCCGGAGATTGGGATTAAAATAAATTGATTTGTTGGTCTTTCTGAAATTATTTGTGAAATTTTTTGAGAGACGTCTTGAAAAGGCCGGCAAAACTTTACGGCCTGTAAGTCGTGCACTATACAAACAAAAACGGGTAAACTTAAAGCATATTTGCCTTTACAAGTCATCATTTTTAAGTCATCGTTTTAAGTTAATTATTAATTAATTAAGTTAATTATTAACCTCCGCCACTTTATGATTTAGTTTTTTCATTTTCTCTACTTTTCATTTCCGTATGTTTCATTTCTTTCCCTTTCAACGTTTCCGACTTTGAAGCATTCAGTTCGTTTCATTTAAAATTGATAATGTTATTTTAGATTTGAAACTTTCACCTATCTATCCAAATTTTTCCATGTAGATATTCATATATTTATGCATGGATATGCATTTATGAAAACTTACTCGACTGAAATTTTTGTCAAACAAATGTTGATGATGACGCACGAATAGCGTCATTAATTGAATCAATTTAAATTTCCATCATTTTTGTACATATTGATTCGACCAAAACAGTTGGATTTTATTTCTCCTTCCAGCCGTTGAACTAGAAGCGAACTCTGACCATTGTCATTGTGATATAAGATGGTTCATTTTTATTCTATAAATTTTCTTTGCTAACGTCAAACTTCTTAACGTTGAAGTTTCTTACAAATCTTGCAATATGCTCAGTGAGTTATGCTCTCGATCAGGTGGGCGAGTGCAGGTGTGGCAGCAAGTGTCGTTTGCGATCCATTTCCACGCTGGTCTGCGACTCTTTGTTCGAACAAAGAACACGTTAGCCAACGATTCTAACAAAGAACCGCATAGATGACTTAAAACGATGACTTAAAAATGATGACTTGTAAAGGCAAATATGCTTTAAGTTTACCCGTTTTTTGTTTGTATAGTGCACGACTTACAGGCCGTAAAGTTTTGCCGGCCTTTTCAAGACGTCTCTCAAAAAATTTCACAAATAATTTCAGAAAGACCAACAAATCAATTTATTTTAATCCCAATCTCCGGGCAATTGGAGACCTGGTGTAGATCATGACTAATATCACTGTACTATAAATGGCCTCTTTAATGAATTTAGGCATTTATGTCATTCTGACCTGACATAACCTAAATTAATATACACTATGTATTAATTGGTTGTAACTCTTCATAGCTGAAACTTGACAGAAGCCCCACGTTCTGTCATTGTGCGTTTTTATTTGCATAGTTTTCCATTTGTGATATAAAAAGCTTGGTCCGAAAGAACGTGTAGCACACTCGCATATATTTTGTGACTCTCCTATTGTTACCAATCATAAAATAGTGATATATAAAAACAGAGTACTGACAGGGAATGAGGCGTTGAAGTGGTATTTAATTCTCTTACTAATCGGGCTATTTCTTGAAATGATGTGGAGCATAAGAATCGCGGATCATTGTAAACTTATGTAAACTTCTTTGTCGGATTTTGTTTCTTAGCATCTAAGTTTCTAGTCCTTGTACTTAAAATTATACCGGGTATCCTACTTTTTCATTGAGTATATCTCCGCTTTATATTAATAAATTTAAATTGTCTTTTTTTTCACAATGTAGTACATTTTGTTTCTTTTTCGAAGAATTCAAGTTTTTGAAAATAGATTGGATAACCCCTTTACAAAGATTGATTTACTGAAAGGAGTACAAAAACTAATTGTTCATAGGAAATACAAAAAATTAAAATATTTATATTTTTCTCATTTTTCACTTTCCAAAAAACAGAACAAACCACAATTTAAAAGAGTAACAAATCATTACCTTAAATAAAGGATAAATAATAAAGTAATTTAGTATCCTTTGACTTACACTCCATTTCTCCTGAGGCAAGTATTACTTCTAGCCACCATTGAACGAAGAGTTTGCGGATTATTTCACCTTTTTCTTTCAGTTCTTAAAACACTATTGTTGAAAATACTTGAAACTTGAAACCTCTCAGAGGGTTAAAAACTTGGTGGTAGATAGGATACATCTCAATGAAATTTTTTTAACGGTAGGCATTAAGAAATGAAGAACACCAGTGTTGTTTTAAAAACTTTTCCAATGAACAGTTAGTTGTCTACCCCTTCCAGCAAATCGATCACTGTTGTTATTCAACCGATTTTGAAAAACTTAAATTATTCGAAAAGGACACAAAATTTACCACATTGTAATAAAAGAGAATTCATATATGTTAATTTAAAGCGGAGATAAAATTAATTAAAACGTCGGGGACATTTTCGTGGAACGTCCGGTATAGAAATAAGAGCACGCGTTTTACGTAAATCGTGCATTTTACAGTATAAACACTATGTATACATGAGGATATCACACGTGTTCCTCTGAATCCAGTACATTTTTGTTGCTTATAATTTCACTGTACTACTGCAATAAAAATTGTACTTCACATTTTGAATTTGTTTTTGTATCCATTAAACACTAAATAGCTGATAACTCCAACAGCATGTTCTCAATAAGGACGGGAATTCCACACATTGGCAGAGCCCACCTCGACAAACTTTAGAGGTTGGTTGTAACTTAATTCCAACTCACAATTGTACACTTCGGGAAGAATAACTTCCGAGTTATTTTACATGAGGTGTACAGTTGTGGTCGAGACGGATTTACGGAAAGCCAACAAAGATAATTAGGTGTAGTCTTTTGTAGTAGCAAAGTAACCTGAGCTCCAACAATGAGCATTTCCATAAAATATCCGTGAAGTCATATGCAGTAGCTCAATTTTAAAATAATCTTGTTTCTTGATTTCGTGATCTTTAAAGTAGAGAAACTGTAAATAAATATATCAGTTTAATTTACTATCCTCGTTAGTTTCGTCAAGCCCTTGGTTCTTCGTATATATGCTATGTCTGCTGACCGTTTATCAGTTGAATCGGGTGCTTCGATCAGTATTTATTCCGCTTGTTACTCTCTCAAATTACATCCCTACTAGTGGGGTTCTGTTCATATGTTTATTTTCCAGTCATCAGATCAGCTTTTCATGGTCAGGTCTTACTAGCTCACATCCATTCTTTGGGCACTTCGGAACAGGGGCTTTCCAGTTGGATTACAATTCATTTGAGAAAATTCTTTTAGATGGATTGATGAGTGCGTACCCTTTTCTAATACCAATTACGAGAAGTGATGTACTGACAAAGATGGCATGCAAGCAAGCCAAAAGGTGAGCGAGCTGGGTGCACTCCCCAGAAAGCAACTAAGCCTGGAAAGAAGTGAAAAATAAATTACATCATTAAATGGGAAAACTAACCATCTCTCGCAAATTATCAGCGAAACCTTCGAATCCTAAGTTTTTTAGGAACCTAGAAAAATTATCAGAGAATAGCTCACCTGAATTCAATTTCAAACCATTATTAAATAAATGAACTTTAAGCGTTTCTCCTTAGTATCAGCTGAATAAAATTTTTTCAAATTGCATCAGAATACCCAGGAATAAACAGCGTTGTAGTCTGTTTGTGTTTAGTTTGCCAGAGCTTACAGTTTTACTGTCAAGACATAATAAACGAATCACTCTAGCCCTATAGCGTAACACTGAACACATACGTTCGAGTGATACAAGTTACACGCAGGACTTCCAGAATTTCTTGACAGCAAGCCCTATAGTATTCTAAATAATGGTACAGTTCTCTTTTAATTTGATAAAGCTCCCAGAGAAAAAAAAAGATAATCAGCCAAATATGGTTAGCTTTCTAAACTTTATTCCAAAAGCAAAGAAGGAACAGAACATAGCTGCGCACGGCAATGTGCTGCTTTTGTTGGGACTATGTCGATGTGTGGGTTCTAGTTATCTCTTTGCCTTGGGATCCAATACTGTTTGGTGTTTAAATTAAGATCTATAATATTATGAATGTCATGAAACCACAGGAAGCGAAATACTGTGCTCATCTTAGTCCAAAAATATATTTGTGGTCGCCGTGGCTCAGTGGTTAGCGGTCACCGTGGCAGAATGGTTAAGAAAGCACTCTTCACGAGAAAATGTCGGCAGTTCGAATAACGACGCCGCGTGGTGATATCTCTCCGTTGGGAAAAGAGAGAACTCAAGCACAATTCCCCACTCAACCCAGGTGTCGGAAATGAGTACCGGCTTGATCGGGGTAACCGTCATTGCGTCCTGATGTTAGTTATAAGGCATTTGAAAAACCAATGCACAAGATGATATTATCAGGCTTGATTGATAGGAATAAACCATCCTTTGAGAATCTCGTGATGGTATTATTTAACTTTCGGCGCAACTGTGACTTCATTAGTCAACATTCAAAATGGGAACACTGCATCATTGATATCGCTAAAAAAAATTGAAATTTTGTTGCAGGGTTTGTTAAGCATGTTGGTTTTAATTTCTGAAGGAATATAGAGAACTAGTGTGAGCTTGATGCCTTCTACTAACTTCATAAGAAGATTTTAACTATTTAAATTAATTTGAGTAACAGTTATGTTAAATGGTACTGTAGAGAAAATTCGTATACTCTATTAATGTTTCGACACTTGAACTATAGATAGTCTGACCAGAATGAAATGACCGTTTAGGGTCGGTTCCCAGAAATGCACAGTTGACAAATCCCAATCGAAAATATTAGTCAACAACGATAATTTAAACAGAAAAGGTAACTTCTATTATCAAAATATATTTATTACAAATTTCTTACATACATTAAGCTATATATGTAGATTCTAGAATAAGTTTTCAATTTTTTGTTCTTCCTTTGAATCAAAATGACTAAGTTTGTTGGCATTTTCTTCGCTTTTGAATTTTTACATGTATATTACATTCGTAATGTCCGCACTCATGGTACATTTGGCACAGCTTTTCCTGAAATTCATACATTGTTACTACATCTTATTCGTGTCACGTGGGTGCCATCCCGTGCCAGATTATTTCCGGTCGTGGCACGCTGTACACCTGTTCAGTTGAATACCTCGTCCAGTCAAAATGGCAGTAAAATGAGCTATCAAGACGAAATCACGTAAATTACATAGCCAAGCCTAAGAAATCGTTTAAACATGTATCATTTTTTCGTAGCAGAAAATAGCAGTGGTAATTTGGAAACGTGGATGACGTTTCATGCCCCGCCCCCAAACGGTCATTTCATTCTGGTCGGACTATAGCTGTAGCGATGTTGTTCAAAAAACTAATTTCATGGTATGATTGAATCAGAGTATCAGAATCTTAATCATAGACGAATTTCAAAATGAAATCGATGCAAGTGTACATTTAAAATAAATTTGGATTTTGACTTTTCTTTCAATGCCATCTGATAAGCTGTAAGCAAAAAACATAAGATATCTGTATGGAGGTATCGGTTAGTAGCAGAAATAAATTCAATGATATGAAGAAAATTTTAAGCAATCATTCTAACATCAGCCATCCCGAAATGTGGCAGTTGAATTTAAACATTTGACTCACTATCAATTTTCCAAGCCGCGTGAAATGTTATATTCGAAATTAGGCATGGCACAGAGGCGTGATCCAAGTATTTTAGCTGCCCTGAAAACATTAAAGGTCCGTTGTATGTTAAAACTTGTAGAAGTCAAGTGTGACGGTTCAAGACACCTAAATAGACAAGTAAAGCTGAGTCTACAGTTATTTCTGTCAAAAATAAAAGGTAAGCAGTCTATGAAAGTGAATAATTAGTAGGGAAAAGCAGGGTTGGCTTTGCAAAAAAAAAAACACTCATTAAAACTAAAAACACCTAAGAAGTAACAGTCCAGTGTTTTTTCAATTCAAAGTCAAATATGAATGCACAAACCTTCAAGAAAGGTACAATGGAGGATTTATTGTTTTTCTTTTATTGTTTTTTTATTCGTTTTTATTCAAACTTAATATAGTGAGTAATTTCAACCTTGATTACTTCTTGTGGGCTGTACGACGCAATTTGTACCATTTTATCCCGTCTCTGGTTGCAGTGGTAGGTCTTAATTGCAAAATCTTAAGAGGCCAACAATTGACCTCAAATATTTTAACATTTCAAGCAAGGAGCATTTGAGCGTTCCCTGCCCCAATTCTATTATATACCAATATTGTCACAGACAATGTAGACTGGCGGTATGGTCAGACAGTTTGTATCCTGGTTGCACCATAAAACAGAACTTGTGGAACTATTTATTTTCTATTGTATTAAAATGAATATTTGAACTAAAGAAAAATTTCCCAGTTGAATATCTATCTTTTGTTTTCTTGAGAACTGCAAAGGAGCTCAAAAGTCATACTCCGTTTTACCGACGGTGGTGCAGTTGAATTCACTGCAGTTGATACCGGCACGCCAATTTTCGATCACTTGCACGAACACGAACTTGAACACAATCTTTCTCCCTAAACACAGGGCAGAAAAAAAGCGGTCATATCACATAATTTAACTCAATTGTAACCTGGGAAATAATGCACCTATCGACTTCAATAAACTTTCAAACGAAAGATCGAAATATGCTTTATGTCTGAGGCACATAGAAACATTCCTAACACTCACAGACAGCGGAGGGCTACGCTGCCTTTATCCCAGTGGCAGTGCTGAGTCGACCGACGCATTGGTGGTTGAAGATGCCCGAAGATATCGAGACAAATGTGCAGGAAATCAAAAGTTCGTGGCTGTGGGTGAAGTCGTAAGAAATCACCTTGCAGATGAAGGAACAATAGCCAACTCACTTTAATCTCCAAGTCTAATGGAATACATACTGACGACCTGTATGTCATCCATGCAACATTGGTGTGGAGTGCATGGTGGAACAGAGACAAATGGATTAGTAGAGGGCTGGTAAAAGATCGTGAAATTTGAAATTCTCCGCAGAGAGCGGACTTCTCCAGTTTCCTTCATTCGCACCATGTATGTATAAAAAAACTAAAGCAAGAACAGAAGAATCAAAAAATGATTACAAAATTATTAAAAAAAAGAGTAATTTCGAATGGAGGTGAATATGTAGAGCGTTGGTCGAAGAGGAAGTAAAGCTTGAAGCAATCCTACACTTCTATAACTAAAGAGAAAGCTAAAATTCTACAAGATCGTCGATGTGAGAATGATGACCCGCTAAAACGAAATGGGACCACGTTACAGATATCTTGAAGCTAAAGAAATTTCGTCCTAGAAGTCTTTCCATGTCGCCATGAAAGAAAAACTCCACAAAGAAAGTTAAATTCATTGATGACTATTATCATGAAATCATCGAACAAAAATTTTTCCTTGTTGAAACGTGCAAATCAGAAGAAAGATACTCACCAAGTCAAATAATGTGGCCTACTCGTTTTGATCTGAGTATGAAGGATAAGTAGAATATCATCCAACCATCAAGTTGGCTCTCGAGTTACGTGATTGAAGGCTTCGCCAGACTTGTAGAGATTACCATCCTCAGCATAGACTCGACTCGCCGCTGACGGGTTTTCGTCCATTGCCCCTGAGAGGCACTAGCTAAAAATTTATGTAAGTCCTAAATACTAAATACTCCGAATACGCGAATTGCACAAGTGCAAGTGACAGCGGGAGCCAGTGGATAGTTGTCTCGAATGCATTATTTCGCAACTGGGCTGAAAAAGGTGAAGAGCATATCCATGACATTTGTTTTTCAAACGGCACACCGAGTCCCGACGTAAAAGCCTATCTGCAGAAGATCTATACGGGCATAAAGACAGTAGAAAAATAGTGATTGAGTCTTTCAGTGTACAACATCAAATGGATACGTCCAGTTGTGGACTATTCTCTTCGGAATTTGTGATGCTTTTGGTAAATGACTGGATACTAGTCTTATAACCAATGACAAAAAATGAAAAGACACATTGTCTTCTGCCTCAAGCGAAATGTTCTCATAGATTTTCCATCGTCAAATAGAAAAAAGAACTTCGCTGATGAAGAAGGAAAGCAATTCGGACTCCACGGAGAAAGAATTTTCAATATCGAAGAGATCCAGCTTGGCTCCTGATCGAATAGCTCATGTATAGAGCGTTCGTTTTCAACAGTTAGCCAAATTTAGTACCCATAGAAAACTTTCTGTAATGCGTTCAGAGACAAAATATCTTGCGTGTCACACTTCCTGGGTAAGGTTGGGGATCAATAAGCTGCAAATAATTAAAAAGCATACCTGTGCGGCAGGTTAAAGTGTAAAGCGGGGACATGAATAACATTTTAGCAATTAATATTATCAAGACTGATATGTTTCGTTGAGGTTCATATCTTACCGATTGAAATTGGTTCCAACTGAAGGTATTGAAGCCTCTTGCACAGAGGCGCCCATCAAACACTTTTGTAAAATCAATTTCTGAATTCTCAATGGTCCTCATGCTTATGTGTACGTATATGTGTAGATATTCGCATGTATGTGTGCACATACGTGTGTACTAGACCGACAACTAGCATTTTACTAGAGATAATGGTCATTTTCTGTTCACTCTCAACTTGTAACATTACCTAACTCGTCATCTCTTTATTATTGTAAAGCATTCATGTACAAACTATACATTTGTTGTGCGATCATCCATTTATATTTGAATAAAATACTTATTAACTAACGACCGTTATGTTAAAATTGTTGAATTAGAAATACAAAACTTATAATCTTCTTGGTCCTCATGCTTATGCGTACATGTATATATATATATATATCTGTATGTGTGTGTGTATGTAAGTATATATATATGTACGTATATATATGTATATGGATTTGTATTTATATATTTTTTTCATGCTTCCTTAAAATGACACTTTTGAACATTTGCCGAAACAAGCGATTCATATATTATTTCCTGGCATCAATAATTGCGAAGTTTTATGTCATGTACATGTAAACTGTCAAAAGTGTTTTCACCCCACAATGAAAATGCATCGTCCATGAATTTGCGTTATCTCTTATAATTATCATTACATGTATTGTCAAATGTAGATTAAGCAAGATTAGGAGTACATTGCCCTCAATCATATCTTTTCGACCAGTGACACGAGTTTTTTCAATACTCGTGTGTGTGTATCATCTAAGTGTATTAATTTTAAGATATTTAAAAAACAATGATTGTAATATTGTACAATCTCTATTGGAAATAAAGTTTTTTCTTTCTTTCTTTCTTTTAAATTCTTAGATAATCCTTAGTGTTTTAAATTCTTCATATAAAGGCTTCTTCATAGCTTAAATTATTGTCTCATTTTAACGTGAGGCTGATTTTGGCAGTTTTCCATTATAGTTATAGTTATAGTATAGTTATAGGAGTCACTCAAGCCTAGACGTTTATGATGTGCATAGGAAGAAGAAATGGGTCGGCGTCGTCGTCGCCCCTCTGCGCTATCTCGAGAAACGCTCAGAAGGAAAGCGTTGAAAAGAAAATGAATAGTATATTCAGTTCGGTTAGGCGTTAATGCATTTGCCTCTGCTACGGTTTCTGCGGTAAGTTTTTCGTACAAGCAAATGTATTCATGTAGAGGTTATGTCATTTTAAATGTATTTGTTTCGACGTCTCAATGCATTCTTTCAAATTGCTTAGGTGTTCTCTAATTTTTTCCAAAAATATTTGCAGGTCAACAAACTTTTATGGTGCTCCCACTTCAACATTAACGTCGTCAATCAGAATATTAACGGGCTTATTCCATTTTTTCCTTTTCGGTTTGTAGCTTAAGTAAAAAAAATTTGTTCCGGTATTGTTTTTAGCGATTTATTGATTTAACATGTGATAGTAATTTCCTGAATCGTTTGAAGAATGTATTCTGAGAAATTAAATAATGCTCCTCAGCTACGATATTTCTGAAAATTTTTATTTCGTCCACGTCCAATACGTCATGATATAGTTGAATGTGTTTTCGGCCACACCAGCGGCTATAGATTCTAGAGACCAATACCGTATGTACTAAGATGGAAAATGAAAATACAATCATTGGTGTACGCATTGGACGTGCTATTTTTTAAACAAGCGTTGTTGCTTCAGATGATATTTCTTTAAACTTGCACATTAATAAAATTATGATGAGCTGAATGAATTTACACCATAAGGTATTGATAACAACAGATAAAACAGCATAAATAACATGCATAGAAGAACAGTCAGTTTTTTTTGAAAATGTGTTTTAAAGGGTACTTAGAACGGTGTCAATTGCAAAAAATAGTTCCACAAACGAAATGAAATGAAAAATTGTCACTTTCCAAGGCCAAATCATAGATAAGATTTTGCACTTAGCTCATGAACACTTGTTTTCTATAGCTACAAGTCACAAAATTATCAATATGAATTATTCTGATAATTTCAGATGAAATAGGCTAAACAAAAAACAGCTATTGTGAAAATATGTTTAGCATATTGTGCACAAGTTTTTCAGTGTGGCAATCCACACTGCCTTTCATGCTGAACAGTGTTGGTTCTATAGGCTAACTCCTGGCTGATTCTGGCCCAATTATGGGAACAAATAATTTAAACGTCAAAGTTGTTTTCAAAAGTCTATTAAAAATTAGCTATCACATGCTGCTTCCTGATTAATTTCCAGACAGAAATTGTGCTACCATCAAAACTCATAACACCCTCCTACCAGACTTTGGTTAACTTTTTGCCTCGATTTATTCTAACATTCATGAGAAAAACTATTACAGAGTATTTGAATATCCACTGATTGTTAGTTTGTCGTGTATGAGATTTACTGCATTGCAGTTTTATTTAAAGACAAATTTGAGTTCTGCTTGGTTATGCTCTTAAAAGGTACCACATTAAGCTGTTTTTAAGATGGTGCAGCAGCAGCCATGGTTTATGAATCATCCATACTCAATCTTGCTGTTTATGCTGTGAGGATTCAAATTGGACTGATTCAGTTAGGTGGATGTGAATAATGCAAAACGTTTTTATATATTCAACTTGATTTTTTCATACCAGCTAGTTGGGATTGAGTGCACAAATTCAGTAGGAATGCTGGCAAAAGAATTTTTTATTAAATTTCAACCTGTCAAGGATTTACTGGGTCTTTTTTGAATAGTCCATTTTTACTAAAAAATTGTTTTAAGTGTTTGGTTCTCTAATTGAGTCTGATTAACATGTTCTACCTAGAGAATTAAAATACTCTCAATTATAGAATAAATAAATATCATACGTTAAGCTATATTCAAGTATTTCAAACTATACATAAGCTCAAGATTAAGTATTTTGAATGTCGTAGTCCTACTATGGGAGACTCTCGTCGTGTTCAAATAACGTTAAGAAAGGGTTGTTTTGGCCAAGCAACCATCTTCTAAAAGACCCGATGTTGGATAATATGTTCTCGACAATGAACGCAGCATTTCTGAACTCCACAAACTACGCTTCGAGACGAGCTTCACCAATCGCCAAGCAAAGCAGCCAGCGAACCTCACCCCCTCTCTACGAACCACCATTGGACTTTGTACTCTTTGTTCCGCGACCGACGCTTGTACCGAGGATCATTTCCAAACGCTTCCATTCTTCGCGTATATTTCAACTCCTTCCTTGTTGACTTAAGATCTTGTCCATTCTACATATATTACTTGTTTATTAATTGTAAAGCTTAATTAATTTAATCATCTCCCAACACTTGTTATTTTCTGTGATATTTTAACGTAAAGCTTCATTACAAATGAACGTGTCTGTTCTCACTCGAGACGGCGCCTCACAGCCCCTTCTGGGCAGATGTGCACAAGCGACAGGGAGCGGCATTATAGCCTGCGCCTTTAGGAGAGTAAGACGTGTGATTCTCCCGCCTGTCCACGCGGATAGGTGGGAGAGGGCTCCTTGCCCAAGAGTTCCAATGGCTGTTAAAGTCGTGCATAGGCTATCTAAGTGCTTCTCAAGACCGAGCTAAGTATATCCCTCAATGTGTCTGTCCATATTCTCACTCATATCTTAGTAGCTTCATGTCTAGGTGTAGGATAGCATCGTTGGAAGTGTTTGACGATCTTTGCTTTTAAACCGTATAACTCAGCTCCGAGGCTCCACCTCATATAAGATGTTCTTGTCAGACTTATCAATATATTCATAATCTAGGTTGCGTCTGTTAGTCACGTTAAAGGCTTCACCTGCTTATTTGATGTAACAATGCGAATTACAATAATTGTGTCACTTGATGGATCGGAATTAACGTAATCACCGAGATCTGTTAGTGTCATTGTTATTTAATTAACGGTAAATCCTTCAATACGCTATGTTCATTGTGAGCTGCTTCTTATTTCCGAATGTGTCATCCATTAGCTAATTGAAAGACGTCATCATTATAACATTAAATTACGTTGCAACCATCTAATCATTTACCTTTATGATGTCCCACTTAACTTGTCATAACATCATGATTATTTACAACTAATGACATTGAAAGGTTAGAATCTTAATTAGATCTTTATTGAAATAACAAAATATAATAATTGAGGCCTTCAGTCTCGACCATTGACCGAAAGAAAATGAAAGCGACGAGAAAATGACGAGAGATAATGCAGAGAAAGAATTGCCTCTGGAAAAATTGGCCAACCAATAATACGTACACCGATGAAAAAAAAGAGGATATAACATGAACTTTCATCTCAAGGAGTGACAAGTGGTTCTTGGGAGCTTCTATGGGCTTAGGTCATAGCCTTTTAAAATATTTATATTTTATTTCAATAATAACTTAGACGGTACTGGATGTTTTAGTACTTCAAAGTGTCTTTGCACTAATGAATTACCGTTATTCAATTATGGTTAAAAAATTTAGGAGTTTTCATCTAGGTATAATAATTAGGGGAAACATTTA
Organism: Morinoia aosen; assembly: GCA_030386875.1. NCBI lineage: Eukaryota > Metazoa > Arthropoda > Malacostraca > Amphipoda > Talitridae > Morinoia > Morinoia aosen. The sequence continues at coordinate 26,207,152 of CM059558.1, forward strand.
TTTTTGATATAAAATGAGTTGTATCAAATTCATTATATTGACTGAATTTTTTTTCCTTTATCTCTCCGGACATGGAAGTGACATGCCTCCAAAATCAAGCTACTGATTACTCACCGCCTTTGGAAGATGTTCTATCCCAACAAATCTCAAAAATGAGGCTCACAATTCTATTGTATTTTTTTCAAACTTGAACCTTTCTTCTGACAAGTGATCAATCATGTACAACTCTCAAACCCGCCACCAAGAGAGCTGGGTTAAAGTCCTCAAACAGCTACCAAGGAAGCCTGTTCAAGTTCTCAATCAGCCACCAAGAGAGCCTCTTGAAGTCTTCTATCATTCAGTATAAATAATAATTAGGTCAAGTCTTCAATCAGTCACCAAGAGAACCCGCTCAAGTCTTCGATCAGCGGAACCCTTTAAAATCCTCAATTTGCCACCTAGAATAATTGTTGCATTCGTCAACCAGCTTCTGAGAAAGCCCATTTACTGCTGGATTTACACGTAGCGAGACGGTGTTCGATTTCGTCAAAATCCGCAAGCGCGGAAGTACACCGACAGCCGGTCGTCTAGCGCATCGTACAAGTTAGAGGAGTGAGATAGGGCTGTAAGGGATAATATTGAGGACTGGCCTTGGGCCTTAAATAAATCTCGCACAGCTGAAGTTGCCCTGGCAAGGCTACGAGTGGGACATGCTGGTGTTAAATCCCACTTGTTTCGGTTTGATTTAGCAGATAGCCCCAACTGTGAGTGTGGTGCTGATGAGAGCATAGAAAACTTTCTCTTGCATTGTCCAAATCACAAAGTCCTTCGCAACAATCTGAATACCACCGTAATCTCGTTGAACGTTCCCATTTCTTTGAAAAATTTGCTTGGAGGAGGCCCCTTCCCAAGTCCAGTGTAAGCCCAAATAGTTAAAGCTGCTCACAGACATTTGACAGACTGTGATCAAATTCCGACTATGAAGATCTAACCTTTGTTACCCTATTGATAGCATATGTTGGACACATCTAACAACTGTCGGCATGCTAACACCATCGTTCACCATCATCTTATCCCTCCCGCACCAGTGAGTGTGCTTCACTGAGGCACAGTGGTGATGTACTGCGTACACTGAGTTCTGGGATCTTTATACTAATCATTGGACAAGGTATATTACCAATAAACCCCTCATGACCTAAATTCACTTTTACTCCTTCAGAGAATTTCCCACAGGAGTTCTATATAAATAAACCTTATCAAGGTTATCTGATTCTATCTTGCTGACATTGGCAACTGAAGCTCCGGGCTGTGCCGCCCAGGCTGGACCTTCCCATAAAGGCCTGTTGACACGGCCAGTGGGCGAGCGCTTCATCACAGATTATATACTAGAAGATCCGCAACTTATCACTAAGTGAGTTTCAGCCCTGTCGACAATGACGTAGGTGCCATTTGGCCAATGACGGAGCCGATAGATTGTTACGTGTCTCTTGTTTGAATCTGAAGTCGTTAGTCGCATGGAGCTAGGATATATGGAGGGAGCATAGCGCACTCCGATCGGGCTCAATTTGGCTCCAAAAGTTGAAACACTCGGGCACAGTCCATGCCCGGATGATTAGTACATGGAGCTAGGATGTACTGGAGGGAGCATAGCCGATTCCAATCGGGTTCAAATTAGCTGCAAAAGTTGGGAGACTGGGGCATTGGCAAGGCCCCACACGTGAGCCAACCACAGACGGTTGGCTGAAGTTGGCTCCTCCTCGCCTCTTCACCTCCTCTACGATTCGCCCTCCCATTTTCCAAAGCAAGATTAGTACCGCTCCACAAATCGAAGGATGAGGTGCGCGTGCAAGTCGCTCTCTAATTTGTTATATTCAAGGGCCTGTAATCTTTATAGTTTTCAACTCTAAATGTATCTTTGCTAGTAATTTTGATATTATTAAGTGTCCTCAAGTGAGGAAACACAATTTATTATCTTTCGGAGTCTCAGAATCCGAAATTAATGATTGATAATTAACTCAACAGCTGGAAGAGCAATCAGCGAGCGTGTGCGCATCCCAGCGTAGTCAGGAGGTAACTGGCTTCCGTGCTGACGTCACACGTGCGAGACGGCTATTGGTTACCACAAACATGGGAAAAATCTCAAAAACTGGTTCTCTTCACAGACGGCTATGCTCCCTCCATATATCCTAGCTCCATGGTTAGTCGGCTGTGAGCCTGCGACAGGGGTGCATCGAAAATTGCAGCAGAAACGGCTCCTTACGTACGCTTAAAAAATGCTCAATGGAAAATTGTGCTACTTATTTATAGCAGTTTTTTATCACTCAAACATCTTAATTTATTCATTATCGTATTGTTTCGACTAATATGAGAATCTGGTGTTTAATGGTTTAAAATTGTGATGAACTCTTTCCGAAAAACTTAATATTCGGCATCGACGTTTTATCACATTTAGAACCTGAGTCTAATTTAAATGCGCCTTAGTTTATAAATATAGATTGTAAATTTGTTCATGAATGCACATCCACGTTTATGTACAGTGAAGGACAATATAAAAAAGTGTTATCAATATAATCGAAATGTACTACTTTGGCTTTCACTATCCTTATTACGCCAAGAAACGTTTCTTAACTTTTGAATAAAAACTTGAGTTCCAATCCTAACAAGTATCATAGTAAAGCCTGGATAGGCAGCCAGTTGAAAGCCTTGTCAACAATGACGTCAGCTGCGAGTCATGGCTGCTAGAAGCTGATTGGTTGGCGTGCGTGCATACGTTTGTCTAGAGCGGACTTGCGGTCCACCGTAGTTTTGCAGTTCTTCTTATGTAAGTGTTCTGTGGCTTCATCACGAGCCCAGTATAGTACTTGTTCGGGTCAGCGTGTCCACACGGACCATGGCAGAGGTGCAGACTGCTACAAGTGAAATCCTCATTCCTCAGTCTGCTCCTAGCAGCGGTAGAGAGAGAACGTACGAAGGTGGCTCTGCGACAGGCAATGGCGCTTTCAATCTATACTCGTTAGGATTGGAACTCAAGTTTTTATTCAAAAGTTAAGAAACGTTTCTTGGCGTAATAAGGATAGTGAAAGCCAAAGTAGTACATTTCGATTATATTGATAACACTTTTTTATATTGTCCTTCACTATACATAAACCTGAATATATGTGCATTCATGATCATATTTACAATTTATATTTATAAACTAAGGCGCATTTAAATTAGCCTCAGGTTCTAAATGTGATAAAACGTCGGTGCCGTATATTAAGTTTTTCAAAAAGAGTTCATCAACATTTTAAACCATTAAATACCAGATTCTTATATTAGTCGAAACAATACGATAATGAAGAAATTAAAATGTTTGAGTGATAAAAAACTGCTAAAAATAGGTAGCAGACTTTTCCACTATGCATTTTTTGAACGTACGTAAGGAGCCATTTCTGCTGCAATCTTCGTTACACCTCTGTCAAAGGCTCACAGCCGACTAACAACTTCAGATTCAAACTAGAGACACGTAATAACAATTTACCGGATCCGTCATTGGCCAATTGGCCCCTACGTCATTGTCGACAGGGCGGAAACTCACTTGGTGATAAGTTGAGGATCTTCTAGTATATGATCTGTGTGAAGACCAAACCCAGAGACACTGTTGTCTAGTGCTCCATTCAGTCTGAAACGAGAGAAAATGGGCGTGGTTTAAGCCTCTCTTTCCTGGTGAAGCGCTTGCCCACTGCACGTGTCAACAGGCCTTAACTTAGGACACTCATGTGAGGCTAGTTATAGGGCATGCTGTAGACGTAAATATTATAACATGGGTCAATTAAAATAAAATTGTGTGCCTAAATCTCTTGTTTTGTAAAATGTGGAAATATTATGAGCTATACAAATTCTGCAATCACTGAAACATATGACTGTAAGCTACATTCAGAGAAAACCCCACTAAAACATTCCCATTCTGTATCCGACAGTGCTCAGAGCACGAAGAATAACCCTCCTTCTGACGTGGAGCTACATGGACCAGACTTCGAAGCCCCAATAACCCCCAAACAAGAACAAGAAGAGACAGGGCTGTACTGTGTCTCCCATGTTATTTGGCTTGTACAGAGAAGAATTAGCAGTTCGACTGAGAATGAGTGGCTTAGGACTGAAAGTTGGCAATGAGAGACTGAGCTGTTTGTTGTATGATGATGTGGTTGTGGTTAGTGAATGTGAACATGAACTACAAAGGATGCTTGACATAGTGAATGGATATATTACAGATTTCAAGATGAACTTTGGTGCCGATAAAAGTAAGGTTATGGTTATAAATAGTGATGAGACTGATAGAGACAGACTGTGGAATATTGGAGAATTCAGAATAGGTAAAACAAAAGAATACAAATATCTAGGTTGTATGATAAGTGAAGATGGATGGACTAGAACTAAGGGTGAGAAAGTGGCAAAAGCAATGCAGTGGAGCGGACGATTAAGTAGTGTGGCCAGATACAGAGCAAACAAGTATGAATGTGTGAGAGAAATGTGGAAGTATGGTGCTGTACCTAGTGTCATGTATGGTATGAGTGCTCTTGCTTGGAATCGAAGTGACCTTGAAAAGCTGGATGTGATACGTAATAAGGTAGGAAGTTTAGCTTTGGGTGCTCCAAAAGGGACAGCCACTGAAGCTATTTGAGGTGACCTAGGGTGGAGCTTTTTTCAGAAAGAATGATGAAAGCAGTGCTGAATTACAAGGTAAGAATTGAGAGGATGCAGAATAGCAGGGGGGTAAAGCAATTTTTTGAATGGAATCTGAGTGTAAGCTATTGGGAGAAAATATGCTGGGGGCATGCAAGGAAACTAAGTATGCAAAAGATTACTCATGTCAGGATTGGAAGACCTTTGGATGACTGGAGTTTAATAAATGTTTGAGGTGAAGGGCCTGAGTGGGACTGCAAGAGATGGATAAAAGAGATTGAGAGGCGAACAAAAGAGTATGGATTGAATAAGTGGAAGCTTAACATGACGCGAAAGACTACACTTAAACAAACAAAACAAACAAACAAACATCGACATCTTTGGGATGCTTTATTTCCAATCAAGCCTGATACATATGATCTTGAGCATTGGTTTTTCAAATGTCTTATAACTAACCCTATATATAGGACACCATGACGGTCCCCCCGCAAAGCCGGTACCCATTTCAGACACCTGGGTTGAGAGGGGTATTGTGCTTGAGCTTTCCCTTATACCCAACGGGGAAAATCTCCGCGCCAGCGCCGGGATACGAACCCTCGTCTCCAACATACAAGGCTGATCCCTCAACCACTCTGCCACGGAGAACACAAATTAACTGGTATATGCAAAAGAAAGAACCTAAGTGTGAGATGCTCTATGATGGTAGTTTTAGAAGTCAACTCTTGTTTGCTGTGAGGTGTAAGTCATTGAGCGTGAATAGGAGTACATTGAGGTGGAATGAGAATAATAATAGACTATGTCAGCAGTGTGGTAGGGGAGTGGAGGAAACAATTGAGCATTTTGTGCTGGAGAGTAGCGAGTATGAGCAAGAGAGAGAAAGAGAGAGTTTCATGAATGTGGTTTTTGAGCAGTATGGAGAGAATGAGTGGTATGCCAGATGTGCTGAAGATGATTGTGGTATGCGCTGTATTGTTGGACTAGATCAGGAGTGTAATTTGAGTATCATTGAAGCTATGAAAGTTTTTCTTGTACGTGCCTGGAGTAAAAGATAGTGACTGGAATGAGCCAGTCATGTAGAATGGGCTGTAATGACCCACCATGCACGGAGATGGTGTCTTGACGTACAGGTTATCCCAGTGATGCCGTCTTATGGCAGTCTGTGACAAGGATTGATGAATCCTGAGTAGTTTAATGGGCAAGTTTGATACACAGGCGCTGAACTTTTTTGTGTGTGAGTATTGAGGAGGGAATTGTATTGCCCCGACACTGTCGGCCCTAAATTTCAAGTTCAAGTTCAAGTTGCAGTTTTGCAGACTGGCATGATTCAGTACGCTGCCAGCATTGACGTGTGTCGCGAGATTGACGTCAGCCTGCCTGTTTGAAATGAAGCCTTTCTATTGGCTAGTTCAGCAAAAACAGAGGTGCACGGCTGTCCCCGTAGAAATGCCTGTCCCTTGTGAGAACCAATGAAGTTACCGAACGCTTTCTTACTAAAGTATGGGAAAATGAATGAAAAATTGTATGAGAGATTTAATGTAAAAATGCTAAGAAGCTTGGTCTTCAATTTTCCGACTGGAGAAACCATACAAAAAATTCATGACATTTCAAACGGACGCAGAACGAGGAACAAATGTATACGGTGAAGTTTGTTCGCTAAATGGCTAGGAAAAATACATTCTTTAACGAAATTTGGCCTAATAAACGCAAGTTCGATGTGGAAATCTAATGCGGTGGCTTGGCTCAAGCAAAATATTGCCACAAATTTAATTTACTGCAATGCAAGAGTTACTTGGAGCTGAAATTTGAGAGAGGACCATACCCTTGGGGAACCGGAGAGGTGATATCCTTCATAAAACTGTCAATTAATGTTACTATGCCGGAAATTTTATATTTATTGAAAATATTGCTGAAAAAGTTCATTCCCAATCCTGTAAAAGTTGCTTTTCGAGACACTGAAGTCGTAAATTTATTCTCAGCTCTTGTAACTTTCACGTCTAAAAACGAAAATTTATTTTTCATCTCTAGTTCACAAGTGAATTCAACATTCTTATGTCACCGGTTGAAATATTGAAAGAACTGCTCAGAATCTCTGATATTTTTGAAAAGAATAAACGTATCATCCAGGCATCTACGATAAACTACGGGTTTAAAGTCATGTGGACATGGCTTCAAGAACTTCTCTTCAAAATTGTTAAGGAAGATATTAGCCACAATGGGGGACAAAGCAGAGCCCATTGCCAAACCGTCAATTTGTTTATAAATTTTATCATTAAACTTGAAGAATGAGTCTTTAAGTGTCAACTCGAGCAGTTTTTTCATAATTGTTGTGTATAAACCTTCATGAACTGTTGAGGGTTCTGTATAAATTTTATCTAAAATAATGGATATAGCCTCGTTAACTGGAACATTTACTACTAAGTACCTCGTTAACTGGAACATTTACTACTAAGTACCTCGTTAACTGGAACATTTACATTTACTACGGTTTTACTAAGAAGTTACGAATATTTTTAGGGAGAAAGTTTACTACGAGGCAAATAGTTTTTACCGTGCCGAAGTTGAGCTTATATTTTCAGTTACCGTTTATAGGAACCCGTATAGAGAAAATGAAACTTGAAATATTGTCAATAATTAAAAAGTTTTTCCACAAATCAATCATTGTGTGTACTTCAAAAACGATAGAAAACTTGGTTCTTACTATAAGCGAAAGGATATTCCAGGATATAATTCATAAAAAACAACAATCATAATCCTATATGTATAATTTTGAAATTAGAAAGTTGAGCATTTATCTAAAATAAAATAAAAAAATTTACAATACAATAATTGTATTTGCTGGTGGAACATGAGATCCGTCTGCCTGCTCTGCCACCAATCACATTTCACAGCGTAGAATTAAATATTTTGAAAACTAATTACCTCAAAATATTGTACGATCAAAACTGGTTCTCTTGATGACTCGACTCATAAACACGGTGGTGAAACACGGGAAGTACGGATCCTGAGAGTAGGCAGAGACACATCAAATAAAAACTTTTATGAATACGAATAAAATAACAAGATGATTACGGTACACAGTCGTAGACTCTGTTCTCAAAAACTCTTTGTTAGGTAAATCCAAAAACATAAATTGTTTTAGCTCATGTAACTTTGAGAAATTCGTAAATTTATCAAAATACTAAATTAATTCATCGAATATTGGGACAATCATTAATTATTAACTGTTGAAGTGCGAGTGCAAGATGACGAGGTACCTTCCTATGTGAAATCTTATTTTAATGAAGGATGGCGGTTCTATTTCTATTGAAAGAGCTGTGTATTGATGTAACCTACCCTAAACGACCCGAACTTAACCTATTCTGAACTAACCTAACCTTACGTAACCTTGCGTGACCTAAATTGATGTTTACAATTTTTAAAACTGAAATTTCAGCAGCAAAAGGCGTCCAAGTTCAGTCATTAGACTGTGGGAAAGAGTTTTGTATTCCCACAAGATTTTTTTTAGCCACATTATTACTTTGAAATAGATGTGGGTCTCAAATAGTTTTTGAAATCCCATATTAACAATTGAGGTAAATGAAATCAATAATTCGTGTGCAATATTCACTAAAAATAGATAAGTATCTTTTGAGAAGTCTCAAGAGCATGAAGCCTTTAAAGCTGCAATTTATGAACGACAGGGCCCCACATCACAAGACTGAGAGCTGCATCTTTAGTAGGATAAAATGGTAATGTATCTACCGAAAAAATTTTCATTGAAACAAAGTTCTAACGAACCAAAGCTAAACTAACTAACAAATAAATTTGTAATTAAATGCGCAGAACACGCAAGAAAATTCATGATATAAGCAATTTTGTGTATTTAAGAGACGAAAAAGTATTCGCACAATTTCAAATAATACACAATCAATATTCAATACTCTGTAGAATATCATTTATTTACTACCGCTGCAATCAGTCCCTACGCTCTGTAATCATTGGTTCGCAAATTTTCTTAGGATGTTCATCTAATTCTTTTAAACATATCCTCCTCAGATCTTTGATATTTTTGAAGATATTAAGAGCATATTAACTTTCATAAACGCGATAAGTTTTCAAAAAATGTTAAGTGTAGGAACTAGTTAAGTCATTCGAGTTGCTTCACAGTGTGATCAGAAGGCCATTTGTTTAAAGATTTCACGTATTCTTATGATTATTTCTCAATGCAGTGTGCTGGGAGCTCAAATTTTGCTCCTAAAACATGCACGTATAGTGTCAAAAATGTATTGGTTTAATTATGCAGTCATTCTACCGTCTATTACGTGCATATTCCGTCTACGGAAAAATATTCCAAGACTTTGAAGTTACATCCGTTAAAAGTTGGAATCGGGTTTTGTGGGAATAACCAATAGAATAAATATTTACAGTAAATTGGTGCACAACGGCGCTCTCAGTGCAGCAGCGCAAATGTTTTGACACGCCACTGAGTCAGAGCTGGCTCGCCGAGCACCTGCAATGTTTTGGTTCATATGAAACAATATAAATGCTAAATTTACGTATTGGTGATGTACGAGCGAAAGTTGTACTAAGAGATGATTCTTACTCCTTACTATTACTATTTACGAAAAATATTACGACTAAAGTCTGATATTCATGATGACAACTTTTACTTCAGGTAAACGTGTCTCAGTTGTGCTAATTAGTCTCTTGAGATTTGGCAACACAGCAAAACAGGTGTTCACTTACACGTCACTCTATTCGCATACTCTCCACTCTGAGTCGAGTGCAAGTGAACAATGACACTGAGTGTCACTGACACTGAATCATAGTGACCGGCACTGACACTGACAATAATTTCATCATTGAACACTAACAGTGTTCACTAACTAACAGTGTCAGTGTTCACTGACACGTCACTCTATTCACTTGCTCTTTCACTCTTCGTTGAAAAATTTGGCACCACCGGTGGTTCACATGTGTTCAACAACACGGCGCTGGCACCTCAGCTTTGCGTGACAAGTGTTCAGGCACCCGCAACTCGCGACTCGAACGTTGAGCCACATGAACTGCAGCGAGCTTGTCCGTATCGTACCCCCATAATGAAACCCATTTTTGAACCAAATTCCCCATTCTTTCGCTGTGTAGCGTAATAAGCAGTGCAAATGAATTATTCCTTGTTTACATTACTTCCCTCAAACTTCCACTTCAAAATCAGAGTGGATTAATTCATTTTTGATAAGGTAAAATATCTTGCCTTACGATGATTATATTATCAATATATTGAAAATAGAAATTTGATGGAGTTAATATTTATGACCTTTCAATGGTATTTCATAATAGTTTCCTTAAATATCAAATTTCTACAGCTATTAGTTATCGGTCTATATGCAATAGAGCAAAAAGCCAGAATTTTATTATTTGATGGAAATTCAGGTCGAATCTCACAGGAGCAATAAAAAACGTTCATTTTGCGCGACCATTGAATATGCCCAATGTTCGTGAAAATTTTGTGGAATCACTTTTATTTGACAAGGAACCAGAGCAGCATGTCCTGGATTTGATATCATTACTTTGAATTTCTACCTATACATGCTTGGAACACTTTACAGTGGGCGTGGTCGCAAACAAAAAACTCTCAGTGAGAACTTCTCGAAAATTGTGTCGTGAGGTCAACGCTAATCCACGAGTGAAGCTGGACGACATTGCCGAGAGACTAAACGCTCAGGGAACTATCGTGAGCAAACGCACAATCCAGCGCTGTCTGAGCAAGGAAGGCCTACACGTACGGACGCCGACCTCGAAGGACTCCACTCCACAAACCATGCCATGTTGCTGCTCGCTTGAACTTTGCTGCAAAGTCACACTGGATAAGGACAAAAGCTTTTGGGAGAGAGTATTATGGAGTGACGGAACCAAAATCGAGATTTTCTGGCACAATGACGTGAAGAAGGTTTGTATTAAGAATGGTGAAGCTCTCCTGCTGAAGAACACAGTGCCAACAGTTAAGACACGGAGGTGGATCACTGATGTTTTGGGGTTGTTTTGCTGCATTGGATACTGGAAAATTGGTTGCAATTGAAGGGAAGATGAACTCTGATGACTATTAGAACTGATTAGAAACGTTAGAACTGTCAGTACCGCAAACCTGGTTACCTGGCATGTTGTGTTAAACTATTTACCACGCAGCATGAAAAATTTAATGACGCCAACGTCACTAGTGTCAATCTAAAGTAACCACGGACAATAACAACAGCAAAACAGCAACAGTACATCTTCTCTAGCCGAGTAGATATGACAGTATAGTTTCAACTCTAATGCACCTCACAGAGCGGCGGGAAATGTCAAAATTCCTTTCATACTAAACATGATAACTAATGTTACAGGTTGAAAACTTGACACGAATCAAAACCACGCTGCTTAAAACCATGACGCATTAAAATATTTTTACATATTTTGAATAAACTGTCACGCCTTCAAACTAGATGATACTAAAACTATTAAACCAGAACTCTAAATATTTCACTAAATTCCTTAGTGTACTGTCACTAATATTTGATAGAACTATTTAAATGTCGATAGAAAAAATTTTAAACTTAGAAAAGAAGAATTCTTGAACATGAGAAAGCACTGTTTTATAATGAAAAACAAAAGCTACTTCAATTGTTGAAGAATACGTTATATTTTTTCAAATCTTCGCGCTAGGAAAATTCGGTACGTTAAATTTAAATGCTACGAATTCGTTCGCATACCTACTGCGAATAAGAAAAGCAACGTTTTCACATGCTAACTAGCAAACCTTATCTGAAGTAAATAAGGAATATCTTCAGCCTCAATCCTAGGTAAGTTGCACTCTGTAGAGATTACATTGCTTACTTGCTTGCAGTGGTGTTCGTTCAAGGACAACAATTTTGATCGATGTCTATGAGCATTCACCCAGATTTGATGTTGCGATTCGGAATATTTTCGTTAGTTCGATGAACTTGCTACCGATTTCCAAACGTCAAATTAGGATAACCCTCTTCGTGGTCTTGAGTAACTTGAAAAGCTGAAAATAGCATTTGCCTTACCACGGGAGTTCGTACTCTTAACCGGTTCTCTAGAACACGTTAGGGGCGTCAGGCGCCAGTGCTGCGCACGGTACTGTCCGGTCAGTTTAAAGTCCAATGTGCTGTAGTGATACGAGAGCTGTGTATCTTGTGTGTGTAATAATTTCTTTAAAATGAGAAGTGATTTTTCTAGGAATAAACCCATTTTCCCTCAAACGATGCTTTGGTTCTTTACTTCATTTCGTAAAAAGTTCACATGAGAACTACTGACACTTGAGAACTATGGTTTAGACACGAAATTAAAAGTATTTCTACATATGCGAAAGGATTCCTTCAAAGAACGTCTCGGAACCACTGAGTGTAATAAGTCATATGGATAAATTATGACAAAATATTCAAAGTGCATTCTGTGAATACGAAAAAATGAATTTGACGTGTAATTATGATTCATTTAACCATAAGGTGATGCCGATACCAAACTTTTCCGTGCCCAATTGGATTTGAGTCGTTAAGCTTGCCAGAAAATAATCTGGAAGTGATGTAACAGTGTTTAACATTGGCCATGATGAAAATTTCAAGTTCCTCGGAGTATTTCTACAAATGACCTGAGGAGCTTCAATTCTACTCATGCATTGAAAATATTTTTACTCCCGATATACCGTGGGGCCATTTTCCTGGTTTTGACTCGAAATGAAGCTAATTGATACCCCAGAGAAACACTTCAAGTTCGATGCAGTTTATTAGACCTTCTTCAACCAAATTTGATGATCTCCTTCATTCTTGTCACGTGAAATGAAGACCAATTTAATGACTAAGAAAATGATCCGCCTTATTGTCGAGATCAGCATCCAGGTCTTGAAGAATGATAAATAATTGTATACCCGAGCCCCTTGTAATCATCACAGTGAAGATTATTATTATCATTAAGATTACTCGGTGTTCACTGTTTATGTAAGCAAGTGACTTTACACTACAATATCATAATCTTTGTAGTTCTGTGCGTGCTCGTACAAGATAAAAATACACCTAATTTATAGGAGAGCCATTTCATAGAAAAACTTTTTTCCTTAAATGATTTATTGCTCAGTTCGGACCATTAGTTTCCTGCGAATTTTTTACCGGCCACTGATTTTTCTCTAATATAAATTACCACTCGGCCAATGACCGATGTACACACACATGGATGTGTAAGTATATCCATATATATTATGGCTTTTGAACACACGATATCACTTGCCGCCTTTTTCCCCGCACATGGGAAAATTTGTAATTTTATTTTTTACACATAAATAAATTACACAGAAACTTCGCCGGTTATCTTAACCAGAGCAACTCATCTTAGAATTATTGCATTGAGAGTAATATTCTTGAGCTCAAAGGCTTACATTTTAATTGGCGGCTGTATGTACATCCTTCCGTGAGACTGATAATTTTTTATCCCTTAATACATTTCATTCAACTACTAACATTGTCAGCTGTCTTACCATAATCTTAATAACAGCTGCGTAGCTGCAGTGTTTAAATAGCAACAACCTCCTGTTGAGAGTGCGGTAATTTTAAGCATAAGTCGCATATGCTGTGCAAAGAACTTAACAAATATTTTTAGTCAGGATTCCTTTAGTGATGCCGAATATCAGAAAAGGCCTTGTACTTGACAAGCCTATAGTGAAGGGCAACCTTATCAACTTTATCTTCAAAGATTCCCACCTTTGGAAACACCGTAATGCACTGGTAAGTACATTTTTTTTAAATGATGACTTTCAAGCATATATAAACGCCAACTAGTGTAACTGAAGGCGGGTAGCTCCCTCGACAGTCGTCTTCAACCGTTCATTGGAGATCAAGACACGTTTGAGTACTTTGTTTGTCATCAGACAGCACTGTATTATTCAATTTCTCAAGATTTATGCTAAACCGTTTTCATATTGAACTGATTGTCTGACGCTAGCGTAAAAACTTAACAATAGCTAAACTTATAAAACTAAATTTAAAAATGTTGACGGAAAACAAACATCTACTCATAAAATGTTCACGAAAAGCCCACTTTTAACAAATCATTCTAAATCTATTTAGAATTCAAGCCATATTTATCAATCGATTCATCAACTAATGAGGAAAATTTCTTGAGAACAAGACGTTATTGTCAGTTATGTTCACCCACGAATCAAACAGTTTCATCAAGAGTAAATTCTTACCAAATACTCTATCAAGAAATTAATTTCATTTCTTCGTCAGGAGTGCGGCTACACGGGCAAAGCGCTGACGTACGGAGAGCTGCAAGAAGTGGTGGGCAGGTGGGGGGCGTGGCTCACCCGCTACCGGGGTGACGCTCCCCAGCCTCCCGTGGTGGCCAGGTTCGCTCTCTGCTCCGTGGAGGTGGCCGTCGTGCACCTGGGGACCATGGCTGTCGGGGCTGTGTATGCTGCACTTGGTGTTCAATATGGAGCGAGTAAGTCGCTGGAAGTATAAAATCACTTTTCGTGCGTAATGTGGATTGAACTTTCAGTCCGCACTCACATTTTTGATTACTGCGCTTAATTTTCCTAAATTTTTCAGGAGAACTAGTGGCCCAACTCGAAAACTGCGGTGCAAATTTGATCGTTGCTTCGACCGAGCTTCTGCCTCGCTTGAAAGAAGCGCTGGAGAAGCTGGGCCTGCAAATACCCGTCGTGGTCATAGGAGACGTTGCATCGAGTGACACGTCAGGCTTGAACGTCGTGGCGACGTACGAGGCAATCATGAAGGATGAAAACTTAACACCCGTCGCACCTGTAGAGCTAAGAACCTATCAGTTAAGAATTATGCATCAGGAAGTACTTTCTCAATTCGTACTCCGTACATCTTGCATAGTTTAAGGGGTTCATCCAAATTTTTGATCCGATTCGTTTGAAATTTGGCCAGTATATGTATTTGATGAAAGTAAACTTTTTTTACTCATATAACTTTTTCGATTTAGGCTTAATTTTTTTTTTTAAATATGAAAAATTAGTTTTTTGGTACATTCTTATGGATATTTCAAAAGAATAGAAATCATTGAGTTTTTATGCTAGAACAAAAACAAAGACAATTTTAGAAATCTTGAAACATTTCTAACAAAAGTATGGTAGGAAATTTTTACATTTGAAATTTTTCGTTTTTTATACACGATGTTTGATCAGTTAACTCGCATATACACTAATTTTGGGTTTTGAGCTTGATAAAAAAATTTTTGTACAATTGGGAAGTTTGCTACCATACTTTTGTTAGAAATGTTCCAAGGATTCTAAAACTGTCTTTGTTTTTCCAAGCATGAAAACTCACCGACTTCTATTCTTTTTAATGTTGAAAATTAGAGGTTTTGAGTATAAGCCACAAACAAAATTTTTTGATGAAGTGTAATGTAATGGACAATTTATGTAATTGAATGCTGTTTTCATTTTTATTTCGATAATCTCCATGTATAACTTCATATTCACACTGTGAATTGTAATTTAAAAAAATCAATAAAATTTTTCTCTTTATATAAAAATTAGGAAATTTGGGGAAAAAAACACAATTTCTTCTATTTATTTTTCCGATTCAGGCCTTAGTTTTTGAAAAAATTGGACATATTGGTTTTTAATTTCATTTTTATTGATATTTCAAATGAATAGAACACATCGAGTTTTTATGCGAGAACAAAACCAAGGACAGCTTTAGAATCCTTGAAGCATTGTAAACAAAGTTACGATTTTAAATTTTCCATTTCCTGTTTTGTTTTGTTTTTATATGGAGTCGAAATAGGGTCGAAAATTCATGATTTTTGGTCCCTTACCTCCCTCTGGGGGGGGGGGGGGGGGGGGAGGGGATCTAGTGTCCGTAGTGCCATAAAATTTTAGAAACGAATAGTCCATCACCTAAGGGTCCTTTTCCAACAAGCAAACAAAAAAAGCTCACCAGACCGACAGGGGCCTGACAGGGGCCTGGATGATCCCTTTGAGATACTTCCTTATTTTCGAATGCGTAATGCAATTTGAAAGAAACACAAACGACTGGTCTTTCGCGAACTCCAAATTACCTGGTTCCAATACGAGCAGGAAATTGTCCAATACGCCTAGTTACTATTTTGGCACCGACAAACACTCCGAGACTCTATATATAAGGGAGTAGTTGAGTCACTAAACTGATACTGCAATAAAATACGAAATGTAATATATCTATTCCACCTGCGCTAATGTTGGCGGTAACAATTGCCCGCACACGTTAATACTGAATGATAATTAATAATTTTACTGAACCAGTGAAGCAACAAAGAAATCTTAACATTACTATCACCCATTACGTCAAGGATGACAAGCAAGTGGAAGAACATTACGAACGCGAAAAGATAAATTTCTCGGTTTAATAGCAAGTAACTGTGACAAGTCACCTGTCGTAGGACATGATACGTTTTTTTTTGTAAGTCACTTGTCCAACTGAGTCTAAAAACCACCGTACACTCTTGTCCCCATTTCTACGGCGAAATGGGGACAAAATATTTTGAGAACTTTGTGACCTCCCCTAAAAAACGCGTCAGCTACGGCTTGAACGCATTTCATTTGAATTAAGAAGATTGCACGGTAAATCAACTTCAGGACGCATCAATCCCTCAGATTTTGTTGTCTGTAAAATTGTCAAAATATGAAACCAGCTACCAGAGAATCTCAACTCAGCTCGCTCAGTGAAAACTTTCAGAAATCGTCTTGAGCTATAAGGAGTGAAAAATTCTTTATTATCTTAAAATTTAAGTCGCATATCGAGAGAAGGTAGAGTTTCAAACATTGGGACAAAACAGATATAAAAGCATTACGAATGTTAATTTATCAGTCAGTAATAAAAGTAATTCATTAGGTTATATTACAATTCATATATTCAACAGATTATCAATAGTGCGAGTGAATATGTAGATCACACTCAACATCATACTCTGTTTATTAGTCAGTTGTTGCCTTTGTTCTGATGCTTGTAAACTGCCCCTGTCCTCATGACCTGGTCCTCATTTCTTGATTTAGAACGCCAGTATAAATAGCAGTGACGTGGCCATTGTGCAAACCATCTTATTCCATAAGAAGCGCAAACTATCCAGAGAGTCAGCGGGATGACTTCAAACGATGTTTTGATCTTTCTCATCTCCTTGCTCCGACGAATGACTTCAAGTCCTATAAACTTCAAGTCCTCAACGTAAGAGGTCTTCCCGAGTGATGTCAAGCTAAATCTTCATCGCTGGGCGTCTGTCTACTCCGTTAATTATTAATATACTGAAGCAAACCCACTGAAACTTCCAGTCCCTCAGGGCGCCACAAGAACACTTGCTCCCAAAGTGAATTAACGTAGTTATACCCAGCGATCATGCGAAAAAATGGCGCCCATATATTACAACAGAATCCAAAAACAAAGTTAATCATTCAAAAAAAAAAGACCTACAGTTGAGCTCAGAACGTCTCCATCGTGTTATTCACTTTCATTAACAAATCCTTTACGTAAGGGGAGGTTTCCGAAAGCGAAGTACAGCGAGTTGCACAATAATACAGCACGTTGATTAAATCGCCTGATTCTCCATTTCTAGACCACGTACAATTACGAAAATTGGGCTATATGTAAACAGTAGTATAACAAGGTTAATAATAAATCTAAAACCCACAACTCTTCATTATTATATTATATACAACTAAAACTCACCCATTACCCGACTTTTTTCTCGAATTTTACAGTGAAATCATTGTAAGATTATTCCAGAATGTTCTAATACATTCTAATAGGCTACCAAATGAGCTCTTTCCGTTTTTAAAGTAAAAAAGAAAACGCTTCACCGTATGTGTAACTTATATTAAACCTTCGAAGTAATCGCCATGGGCATCCAGCACCTTCTGTCAACATGTCACCAGCTGCTCAATCCCCTTTCAGTAAAACTCGGGGGTTTTGGACGCAAAGAATTCCGTGAGGGTTTGGTGCAAGTCTGCTTCATTGGTGAAGGATTTCCCACGACGATGATTATCCAGGGAGGAGAAGAGGTGGTAATCGGATGGCGCAAGGTCTGGTGAATAATGTGGATGGTACGAAGTCTCCCACCCAAATTACTGTATGGAATCCCTGACCTCTCGCGCGACATGCGGCCTGGCGTTGGCGTGAAGGAAAAGCACAATTTTGCGATTCACCACAGCTGGCTCCTTGTGGCATAGTGCCTGTTTCACACATTCCAATTGCTGCGAGTATAGGTCTTCAGTGACCGTATGGCCGGTTGGAAGCAGCTCATAAATGAACTACTTGACGACTTGTCCACCAGACGCAAATCATAATCTTTCGTAGGTGCATATAGGCGGCCTAGCGGTGTGAGGGACCCCTATGTCCCTCAGGATCGACCAATGTCTGGAACGCTTGGGAGTTTCGTACAGAACCCACTTTCCCTTACTGGTAAGCACTCGATTGAATAAGGATGCGGTACGGTGGCGAGAAAGCAGCGATACGCAGGCTGCCACTCGTGGTCTCTTGAGGACCTCCAACAGCGATTGCGGAACTCGCCTGCTCAGTTTGTACGCTTTACCTATAGGAGTTGCAGGTGAAGTCTAACTGTTTCATCGAAAACGTTGAACTGTCTTACAAGTTCACCACACGTTAAACTACTGTCCTGTGCAATGATCGCATTCAGTACTCCGTCATTCAAGATCTTTGGTCGTCCACTGCGAAGCTCATCACAAAGGAAGGGACAAATCTCCTGACTATAATTTTTGAAATCAACAAATTACAATACGTTCATTTACAGCACTATATCCAAACGCTTGACATATGAGGCGACTTGAAGCAGCTGCTGATAAGCTCACTTTGAAGTCGTGAAGCAAACAGACCCGAAATTCCGGCATACGACTCTCATCAAGCCTCGAACTGGCCGTCTTGGGGTTGTTCCAAGTCCTGCGCCTGCAGACACCAATCACGCACAGGCACCAAAGAAACCCATTTGCAAGCTTCAATTTTCACGCACAAGCCCCAGTACCCAGTGATCATGCGATACTAGTGTCTTACCCGAAAATAGGGTGTATGTACCACAAAAATTGTGATGTAATGACTATAATATGACTGAAAATGCGCGTGGAGCATCTCATCAGTGAAACGGCCGCTGTCTGCTATTCATACGAAAGGACTCGTGCTTGAGCAAGAATATTGCTGATTCTGAATGTGACTGTTTATTTCTCTCCAACTTAAACTTTGGTGCCTGTACTTGATCGGTGCCTTTCGGTGTGGAACTCGGATACTAACCTGAGAATGGGCCCCACTACCGGTTCCTGTTGTCATGTTCTTTTCTCTATTGCTTAAAGCATAATCCAATTATAGTTTTTTGATTACCGCATTTGATGTGCTTGTTATCATAAATGTAGTTACTTCGAATCTCGGAAAATGATGTTTTTTGTCACTCAAAAATTGTTTGAGCCTGAAGCTCATGTAAGATGTATATTGTGGTTGACGTCGTTCGAAATTTACTTCCAGCTTTCAGGAGAAGAATCCGCTCATCTCATCTACACGAGTGGTACAACAGGCTTCCCAAAGAACGTTGAGCACACCCACAACTCTCTGATCGCTCTTGTGCAGTCGTTCGTGCATCCTCATTACTATCCTCGCTCTGACACAGCTGAAGGTGAGCGAGTACTTGTCTACTTCTATAGCAGTAGCATCCTCACGAGCTCAGTTCGAACAAATATGCTATGGGACTAATTCAGAAGCATGCGGTCACCTTCACGGAAGAAGGAATCGTTGAAATAAAAGCGTAACTTTAGACGCTATAAAAGGAGGTGTGGGCCTATAATTACGAGTCTTGAAAAGAGTGTCCTCTTAGTCTGAAAGTAGATATATGAGCCGGCATGTTTCCAAAATTATTTTTACTCTCTTTCTTCATGGTCTAATCACTTTTAACGTTCATGGTATGCTATTCGTCTTCGCCAATTTGTTTGTGGAAAAAATCTCCAAAGAAAATTACGTATGAAGATCCATTACACTAAAGAACTTATGAAATATGTTGTGTTACTGCATTAGAAAATTTGAGTCATGTTAGTCTCAACAATTCAATCGAATTCTATCTAAAATTTCCAATTTTAATGATGGAATATGCTTCGTTTTGGGCGCGTAAATTTCATTAAGTTTATATTTCAAGGGATTTCACCAAACTTCAATGTATACCGACGGTCATATTTCTCCACCTTATCTGCGCTAAATGTTTAAAATGAATATCATTTCATTATCTGAGCAAAAAATATTGAAGTTACGAATGGGGGAGTCATTTAATATCCTAGTAATTTAACCGGTCTTTGAGAAATCCCGAGAGCTTGTGACCCTAATATGAACAGGAAGTACCCGGAGTGACTCAACAGACGGTGAGTAAAAGCAGCTGCAAATTCTTACTATACAACGAGAAAAATCACACAACTAAAACAAGAATATCAATCATTAGAATATAAATTTTAAACGCTTAACTAATGACGAGCCCTGACACGAGGTAGATACGCGTTAGAAACTCCGAGGCGTTGCGAAATCAAGCAGCTAAATCGGAAAAAAATTTATGAGTAGTAGCCTCTACAACCTAGCAGCGAGCTATCCGTACGAATACCACACAACGACTTACCACCATGGGCAATAGTCTCGCACATAGACTCGAGCCCTATTCCCCCCTTGTAGCCCACACTCCAGATTGAAAATGAGCTACGTGCAAATACTGTACTCTAAGCTGCTCCCTCGGACCAACCTACAGCATGGTCACCAGGCCAACAGATCGTGATCGGCACGTCCTGGGCGAGGCTCAAGTTGCGCTCTCTGCCGAGCAGCCTCATTCTACAGTACATTCTCAACCCAGCGACAACACACGGTGAACACTGCTGCAACTCTGCAACCCAATACCAAAAATTTTAACCCCAGGCAGCCCTCGACCACGTTGCACGATGTAGCTGCCTACTGCTTGCCATTGTTCTTCAGAGCAGGGCAAGCGCTCCTCTACGTCATTGATTCTAAACAAGCTCTCCTACGTCAAGAGATTCCATCAGGCAAGAAATTCCACCACGATGTTTCAATAATGCAGTAATAATTAAAATTAAAATGAAACTCTGGTATGTTGGCAGACAACTGCTAGAATATGAAAAGAATATCATATTCCACACAAGAAACTTGGAAAGAAAAATGTTGTTGAAACTGACAAGAGTGTATTTTTCATTTACAAATAATAAAATATAGTAACATATAGATCATGGTACTGGGAAATGGTGCCTAAGCTGAAGAAATGAGATTCTGAATCAGTACATTTTGCTACTCAGAAAAACGTATCACGCAACGTAAGATTTCTATGACTGAAATTTGTTGCACAGTGTTCTCACTGTTTAGTGCTCTTTGTAACAATTCAGGTTTTGTGTCATAGGAGATACTTTTTGTTTAGGGTGATTAGCCATTTGAAAAGCTGATGACGTCCTTTCAAATGTAATGATGATGGGTAAAATTACCAAATGTTTTCTTCTAGAATAAGATTTTATGATTTTTCATTACTTAATGTGATAAAAATTGTCACTGAACCGTTTTTCCGCAATTAAGCTGAGCTTCAAATCTAGAATAACTACTGAAATTAGTCACTGTAAGTCGCCTACGAGGCCTGTCTAAAAAGTATCCGACCTTTGGCCAGAAAAAATATTTCGAATACCTGTCGGAGTTGGGACCCTAATCCCCTTCAAAGTATGCCCCTTGTGCTTGCACACACTTAGCCCACCGATCCTTCCACTGCCGGAAACACCTCTGGAAGTCTTCTTTTGGAATGGTGTTCAGCTCTGTCGTCGCGTTCCGCATTATCTCTTCTCTACTCTCAAAACGGGATCCTTTCAGTGGTGTCTTCAATTTTGGAAACAACCAGAAGTCGCAAGGAGCCAGGTCTGGAGAGTAGGGAGGTTGGCGAACGGTCGTAATTCCATGTTTGGCCAAGAAATTGCGGATCAAATGGGATGAATGTGCGGGCGCGTTGTCGTGATGCAAGTGCCAGTTGTTCGCAGTCCACATGTCTGGTCTTTTGCGCCGAACTGCATCACGAAGTCGCCGGAGAACATCCTGATAGTACTCCTTTGTCACTGTTTGTCCTTCCAGTGCGTATTCGTGACACACAATTCCACGGACATCAAAGAAAACAGTCAGCATCGAAGGAGTCAAACAGGCAATGCGACGATGGAGCTGAACACCATTCTAAAAAAAAACTACCAGAGGTGTTTCCAGCAGTGGAAGGATCGGTGGGCTAAGTGTGTGCAAGCACAAGGGGCATACTTTGAAGGGGATTAGGGTCCCAACTCCGACAGGTATTCGAAATATTTTTTCTGGCCAAAGGTCGGATACTTTTTAGACAGGCCTCGTATACGAATTGCTAGCTTCGAAAACTATGAAATTGCCCTTTGTTCTCGAAATTTTTGCTTATCGCTTGAATTTGAATTAATCCGAGAAATGAATGCTGTTTGAAAAAGTTTTCACCGATTCACCGAAAAATGAAAAATATATTCCCACAAATCAAGTGTTGAGTGCTAACCTAATGATGATAATATAGCAATAGAATTTCATTTTTCGGTTTCTTGTGTTCCACTTGTTTTCAGGCTTCGCCAGTCAGAGGGGACTTCTAATGATTTATTAACTTTAGCTGTTCATTTATTCGCCGATTGATAGTGCATAATAATTTGGGACTCGAAACGTTTTTGTAGAATAGGGTCAAAACATATTTTCTCTATTACCTTCATTGTTAGTGTTAACAACTGATGTATTGTATGTTTTTCTAAAATATAGCTTTCAGAAAAGCAATTCACGTTTAGTAGTTTAGAATTACTCCGTTTGCTGGAAATTACTTTTTTCATCAACTGAATCTATGATATGCCAATGAGTGGCTTTTAGTAGTTGAAATACCTGTTTTTCTTTTTAAGATATTGGGCAGACTCGTTCACTTTTGGTCCGAGACTTCGGCCTGGGTTACGGATTGATGTGTGGACTTTTACCTGGACTTCTGTTTGGAGCGTGTTTGATCATCAAGCAGCTGGATGAAAGTGCCTTCATAGAGGATATCGAGAGACACAAGGTAATTTGATTTGAACAGTTTTTATATTACTCATTCTTATAGTTCTCTACATAACATTTTCTTGTTACAGAACTCACTATAAAATTTTTCCTGTCTGGTCTTGTCTGTATTTCCACAAACAATAAACAATTGTATACTGTGCTTTGGTGGTGAGGGGGTGAGGAGAACTTCCAGGTCTTAGCGCGATTTTCTTCATGGCCAGACGTTAGCACTTCTTCATTTACCACAGAGTATTCAAGACCGTTAATTAAATTCATGGATGAAGTGCGATATACAATGAAAGCGGTCAGCATGTTGAATGAGAAACGCTTTTTCGAAAATTCACCTTCTATAAAATAAGCATTCGATGGATTTTTTTAGTTTTATTTAACCTTTGACCATTGCTACGCCCACGTAAGATTGCCGCTCACTTACACCATTATTTCATAAATGTGGCTGAAAAAAGGAATTGAGGATAAACATGTGCGTGTACTTATAGTTATCTGACTCGGACGGCTGTGTAAATTCAGTACAAGATACAACTAAAAGACTATTGGAAAAAAGGAATACATTTTTCAAGTCGTGGTATCGACACATATTATTGCATTCTAATTTAGAAGCTTGAGCGCAGTTCCCTCTTACATGATGCACATCACATTTATGTTTCATCTGTAGATTTACGAGGCTATGAAATTAATGAGTGAAATTGTACATTGAGCAACCATATGTGTAGGAAATGTTATGTTCATGATTGTTATTAATAATCTTTTACCTGCGAGCAGATAAACGTGGTTGCTCTTGTGACTCCGAACATACAGTTATTGATACGACTGGGCGAAGAGCGTCCGGATCTCCAAAGAACTTTACGGCACGTTATGGTTGGGGGAGCAGCCATTCCCTCGGTGCACGTCGAGGCCGTGCACAAGTTATTGCCGGATGTCTTT
Source organism: Morinoia aosen (assembly GCA_030386875.1). NCBI lineage: Eukaryota > Metazoa > Arthropoda > Malacostraca > Amphipoda > Talitridae > Morinoia > Morinoia aosen. The sequence goes on from CM059558.1 coordinate 26,230,806, forward strand.
CTGCAAAAATGTACGTCCGTTGAAGTCCATCGTTTCTCAATGATTTGGAGCCCATATCTTGAAGAACTACTTTGCCATTTGAAAAAAAAGTTTTAGCTTGTGAATTCTTCAAAATTTTTATAAACAATTTTTCCAGTTCATTACGTTTTGGTGCGTTTAGATCTATTGAAAAATTTTCAGCTGGAAACAGCAAATGTTTTCAATTCAAGTTTTCTTTGTTATTTGAGATTTTTGCTACCTGAAATAAATGCTGTTTATTTACTACTGAATGCAGTTCACCTAGCTTCAATTTTCAGTTCAATGCCCATAATTCCCTCGTTGCTTTTAACAGCAGGAAAAAATAAATTGGAGGTAGATTTTCGCAATCGCTAGTTATCATATTTGGACTGTAGTGTACGGCACTTCCGAGGCAGGAGTGCTCGCCGTGGATCCAGTCGGAGTTGGGAAAGTCGGCCTCACGGGAAAGATTTGCGCAGGCGTGTCTGCGAAGGTGCTGGACGGCGAAGGCAAAATGCTGCCGGCCAACAAGCAGGGCATTCTTCTTGTCAAAGCACCTGGGGTTAGTTTACCAAGCAAGGAAGAGTACGCCTGTTAGAACACAAAACTTTTATTTCTGATGGCCTTTTTTTGAGTTCGTTTTACCATGGCGTTACTTCGCTGAAACATACTAACATCATCGTTTTCACTCTTGAGAGATTCTTAAGATTTGGGGTGAGTTCCAGCAATGACGTGCTGAAAACATTCGTATGTGAAAATTTTTTTTGTTTTATTTTGAAAAATTTCAATAAACCATACAGAGAAGTAGCCGTGAATAGACAACAACTGTAAGAGGTTAATCATTTGAGAGGATGTTCTAGTTATATGAAATAATGAATTATTAATAGTAGATTCGGTGCAACAAATAAATTGCGACGTATTTTTGTACCAACTGCATCATCTTTTAACGTTATGTAATGTCAATCGCTAAAATCTCATTGCCCAAACTTTCTTCTCAGATGATGAAGAGGTACCTAAACAACCCTACCGCAACTCGGAAAGTCATCGATGACGATGGCTGGTACAACACTGAGGACTTGGCGCTCGTGGATGAAGACGGATATGTTCGAATTCTTGATAGAATCAAAGAAGTCATAAAATTAGATGATTCGTGTTCGGTGAGCATGCAACTTAAAGAAGTATAGAAATACCATACTTTGGTATAAAATAACATACTTTGAGGCTTATTCGCTGAACATTTCAGAAAATTAAAACTTTACGGAAATACCCCGAAAAAATGAAACCAGTCCTAGATGAAAAATTAAAGGCCGCTTGAATATTGTTCTCGATTTGATCTATCCGTAAAAGCTCAGTCGATACAACTTTTTTAGCTCGGTAACTGCTGAGATGTCAATTGCAGTGCAACATCCGATTCATCTTTAAATGATTCTTGCCATTCAGTTACGATAACATGAACGTTTATTGGATTGGGTCTTTATTTAACTTCAATTAAAAATGTGTGAATAGGAAGTAGGTGACTACATGTCGGCAACACCAATCTGTAAGTCTTCACAGGGGCCAGCAGAGGCTCATGCTGCAGTCCAAAAGTTCCGAAGTGAAATGCTATTTACACGCAAAACGTCGTTAAACGTTCAGCGTTTAGTCGTTTTGTTCTTCGAGGTCGAATTCGTTGATAAATCAGTGAAATATTTTCGTTTTTTAGAATCACAAATTTTGTGCTCCTTATTGTGTTATGAATAATAATTGCGAATCTGCTGCTTTATTTTGAAAGTCTTGAGCATTAATTTGAATAAAGACTACACATTCTTTCTGAAGAATTTACTGTGATAATGAACTGACGTTTGACTCTCAAAATATGGGCATGTTACATGTTTAAATAAAATATTCCTTGGAGAATGTTTAAACGTAAATTGAATTTCAGGCATCACCAACGGAGATAGAACACACGATCCTGGAGCTCCCTGGCGTGCACGAGGTGTGTGTGGTGGGAGCTCCTGAGGCCGAGAAGGGGATGGACGCCATCTATGCCTTCGTGGTCAAGAAATCAAACCTCAGCTCAGACGTCACAGAAGAAAGCGTTCAAAGTTACGTCACTCACCAACTGAGCAAGAGGAAACGACCTAAGAGGGTCATTTTTGTAGAAGAGTTGCACTGTAACCAGAACGGTAAACTGGATCGGAAGTTTTTGAGAAATAAAGCTCTCCAAATGGAAAACAATAATTAAGCAATCAAACTTTTTCAAATGCCATTTAGAGGAGTAACTACAGCGTAAAAGGCTGAAATAATGAACTTGGTTCAATTATGATTTGAAGGTTTTTACATCGTCTCAGCTTTTGTTTCATACTGCTGGTGAAGACTGCTAGCTAGGACATTGTTTTGTGTGAGTCCCTTGTAACACTGAATAAGCTTGATTATGGAACCACTTTACAATGTTAAGTTGAATTTTTTATCATTAGCATTATATCAGTTAGTTTACGACACCCAAGCCGCGTAAAATACGATCTCGAGAGAACTAAATGAAGGGTCTCTCCTGTATGGACGGCACGAAGTGAGGAAACTGCACTGCATGTGAGTTCCCACACGCAAAAACTGCTAATAGAAACTGGAAGTCAGGATAAAGTGGTAATACAAAATATAAAAAGAGAGGGCAAAAAAGGTATGAAAATCAAAAGAAGCAATTTAGGCACGAATGATAAAAGTTCCGAAGCCTAATGACAGTTAACAGTATCCTGTAGGGGAGCCAGTCTGCATAGCATAGGATTGTCAAATCTTGTTAAAACTAGATTCGATGCAACAAATAAATTGCGACATAATTTTTGTACCAACTGCTTCATCTTCTAACGTCAATATCTTGTTAAGTCATTCACTATCATGAAATCTGCAAGCGGTTTTTAATTCATTTTATCAACGACAGGCTTCAAAAGAACCATTAACAATTTAAGCAAATGCAGCGTTGTGCTATCAGCAGAACTTTAGGATCAAAAGAACGCACATGCTGTTAGAAAAGAAAATTGAGATGTCGCACACCCTAAGTGAGTGAGCGTGTAGCGTGTAGAATGTTACATGTAGCGTGTTTCTGTCTATGAATACGTTGCGGAAATATTTTATCATATGCATGACGACTCTTTCCCATGTTTTCCCATGAGTTTTTGTAAAAATTTCTCAATGGGCCCTATACTTTTCATAATTATATGTGCTTCACTTTTTTGTAATTTGTTTTTCCTTTTCGTTTGATACAAACCTCTGAAAACATTTATTGGTCATAGCTAACTAAAAGATCACATTTTACACTCCGGACAAAGTTGGAGAATACTAAACATACTAAAGCTCAACGTAGAAAAATCATTGCATCACTGCCTGAATTGTTTCTTCAACGGATGTTAACATCTATAAAACCCAATCTTGGCGAAAACATCTCATAAGCTTCCTAACGTACAATTGTGCACAGCTCCCTTTTAAATTAGATGAATATATATTTTTTCTCATATAGCCTATATTTGCTGCAATTGCCTGCAATTGCCGCAGGAAGATATTTAAGGTTTTGCACGAGTCAAGATGTTTTTTAAAATTTATCACGGCCGAATCTAATTCAGTTAGATTACATGGTTTCCAGTTATCAATTTAAATTTACAGTAGCATGCAGATATTTTCAGTTAGATTCAGTTCCGGAAATTTTGAAGGCCTGTCTTAAAGTTACTCACTTGTTAAGCAGCTAATTTGAAGTGCGTTAGATGTACTCAATACCGTTTTTATGCCACTACTGACATTTAGTTTTTTTCAATTTAAGGATCTGAGCAGAAGAATGGAGGTAATGAGCCAAAATTTTACAATAGTTAATCGACTTCAAGAAGTCAGCTTCGATCTGTAAGAGTTAACAATAATAATAATTTCATAATATATATCGTTATCATAAGTTAACAATACCGGATTATTTTCTCGATATTATATTTTAAAATTTTTGTAGGGTCATTCCAGAATGTCCTTATACATTCTACTATTTGGAGACTGAACTTTCGTTAGAATACATCTCCAAGAACGTGTGATTAGTACAGCAGCTCTCGTTCTGAAAGGCCGTCAGGAATGGGTCAGAACAGGAACATCAGTCAAAACTTTCGCGAACGTAATGTGAAGCCCCGTAATGAAGGCTTGGGATATCGGAAGATATGTGCACAACTGTGTGTTCCTATTGCTTCGTTTGAAACCATAATACGTAAGTGGAAATGGCGGAATACGACTCTCAGCAAGCCTCGAACTGGCCGTCCACGGAAAATTAATGACCGTGATGCTCGAAAATTGGTCCAAACAGTAGTGCAGAGGCCTCAATCTACTCGTGAAAAATTTTTGAAGGATGATCTCAAGGCATCAGGGATCGAAGCCATCAAACATGCGATCAGCATGGCACTACGCCCTGAAGGTCTTCGCTCCCGCACCCTTCGTATGACGCCTCTTCTCCACGAACATCACGTCAGAGGCAGGGGCTGAAGTATGCCAACGACCATTTGAACAAGCCAGCAGTGTTTTGGAACTCAGTACTGTGGTCAGATGAAACCAAAATCAAACTATTTGGGAGAAACAGCACGAACCATGTTTGGAGGCATCAAAACGAAGAGTAAAAGATGTCACGAGAAATGTCCCTTCACCTCCTTGTTAACATTTCATTAACAGGAAGCTCCGGCTCTCGGAATTGAGGAATGGCACACCTCCAAGGGATACATACACGATACAAAAATTAACGAATAATAATCGGCAATTACAGTACATATACTAAAAAGAAAAGGTACTCACCGACGCCAGCTGACTCACTTACTCAGCGCGTTTCAGTGTGCATCTGAACTGCTGGCAGGCCTATTGCGAGGGGATGCATTAACGCTGCTTCTAATATTGTGGGGCATAATACACAGGATAACTTAGGCTTAACATTTATAATTTTCCAGCGAAACGTCATACAAACATTACTGAGCGCACACACAATGAATGGTGTTAGGAATGATGCCAATTAAGTAATGGAATCAAATAGCATACGTCAAGTGACTTGCATAACATAAATTATACTGAAATATGGGCTAGCCGGCCGCCGCTAAGTTTACAAGAGTTACACATGAGAAATCATCTATCTTGTCCTATTTCTATCTCAGTTAATTCCAGCAGCACAGTGGGCAATGGTCACTTCAACCACAAACATTCGTCCGCGACTCGCTTCAGTTCAAAGGCCTGTCTTATTCACTGTTCAGAAAATGTCTAGTGATGACGTCATTTTGCTTATTCCGCTTCAGTATATTCACTCGTCGATTTCCTTTCATTCGAGCTGATCACTCCTCAGACATATGACTCCGTCCCACCTGCAAGATCAATTTATAACCCATTAATTATGATAGCACCCATTAAGCCCCCTTAACACATTTCAATCTTTACATCACTGTATGCCAATAAATTTCAGACATTTTATAACGAAGAATTATCTCTTCCCAGGAAATGACTTCGCTCTTACCCTCCTCAAAGACGTTGCACTTAAATGTTCCATTAAATGATTCCCACGCTGGTCGGGGTTTTAATTTGCTCTCTTCTGCAAGTAAAAAAAACGAAAACATGTATGAATGCCATGATCACATTTTGGTGTGAAACTTAGTATGATTTTCAATATATCCAATAACCACTTTTCATTATATCTTTGAGCACGTTTGTTACAGTGAACACACCCGCGGTTTATCTTTATACTTCGCGTCGCGATCTCACCGGTCGAACTGCCTAATGTTCCTCCGATCCTTGAGCCCTGGCGTATTTTCTTCGAGGGTTGTTCACTCTCCCCTTCGGCCTATAAGAATCCTCAGTCCTTGCCAGTGACCGCCCACCTTTCTTCTCATTGGTAGTCCCGCAGTTCGTCTTTATTTATTTTTTCTTAGCCTCATTGTATCCCACGCTCCAGCACCATCGAAGTTGACCGTTAGTTTGCCCTTTCCCTCGGCCTGAGTATCGATTTATATGTGACTACAAGGCGTCTTTGTTTTGCACTTGGGTAGGCATTTTTTCGACCGTCTCGAGTTTCCCAAGGGCTCGCCCGCATGAAAAAATTTGCTATCACCACAACATAGTCCCCTTCAGAAACAACACACACTGTAAACATACATCGTTCGGCTCTCGCACCTTATCGCGGCCTCCTAACATTGCTGAGTTAAAAGAAAACATACAGGCATAAAAACATACATGTTGAAGCGACCCTCCTGTACTGCTGGGATTTTCTGAGATATTTGTAAGTACGCCAAACAAAGCCAAACATTTATTACACACAATTAAAATTTTTCCCTAAATCCTCATTTTTAAATTCGCAAAAATTGATTATTCTTAACAGATTCCCGACAAAACCAAAGTGCACCATACCCACTAATAAGTTTGGAGGTGACTCAATCATGGTGTCGGGATGTTTCAGCTCATCAGGGGTAGGTAAACTTCACATAATTGGAGGAACCATGAATGGTAGGAAATAACGTAAAATATTGGAGGAGCAACTCCTGCCTTTAGATCGTTTGTCAAAATTAAAACTTGTGTGGACCTTCCAACAAGACAATGATCCAAAGCACACCTCAAACGAAACCAAGGAAAGTTTGAAGATGAAGAAGGTAAACATTTTAGAGTGGTTAAATCATCCGGACATGAATCCGATCGAAAACTTGTGATGGGTATTGAAATTGAAAGTCCAGAAGAGATGTCCCAAAGAAAAAGATCACAGAACTCAAAGAAATTTCCATTAAAGAATGGAATAACATTACACCTGAAACTTGTGAAAGGCTGGTGGCGAACTACTCTTAACGTATCGAAGCCATAATTAATAATAACGGCTATGCGACGAAGTATAAATGTATATCTTGAAATTTGTTGAAAACTTTTGTTCACGTATTTGTTATACATGTTCCAATATATTTTTCTATTTAGTATTTGTAGATATATTATTAACCTTTTTATACTATTGTTTACGTATAATTCAATTTTCGTAATCGTACGTGGTCTAGAAATGTGGAATCTGGCGATTTAATCAACGTGTTGTATTATTTAACCCCCACTGTATCCATTAGCTTATTGTCTTTTCTTTCTCCATATTTCTAACTAGCTGAGTAAACGCGCAGGGACATGTGGGAACACACATTTTGCATTGGTTCTTTGTTTTCTGTAGTCAACACTAAATCCAATCTTAAAATTAAAATGCTATCTTAAGAGAGCGAAGGGGATGACTTCGCCCGCTTTCTTAAGGTCGCATTTTACCAAGCTTATTCAATCAGAACAAGACCCGTTTACCTGATCTGTTAAATTCTTATTAGATGCATCTGCAGGATCTTCGCCTGTTCCATGGTCTATTTTTGGCAATCCAAGCTATTGGTTTTCTTTATTTTCACGTATTAGAACTAGCAAACGGTCAACTATATAGCATCCAGTAATGTCTTCCCAACTTTGCTATCCCAATGAACAATCATGAATTGGTCAGTTTCAAAAAATTTTTACGGAAATTTTCATAGTTTTCAAATCTTTTCTGACTTGCTTTCGAATCGTTGAGTAGCTTATGCTGTAATCCTCGGGATATTTTCCTTCGTTCCCTATCGTAGGTGCAAGAATTAGAAGAGCAGATCGATCGCTGATTTTCGCCAAATCTTATGCAGAGACTAGATTATGATTCAGAACGTTCTTCACCTTTCTCGGTGGCCCTGATGTTGAGGGTTGTGCCAAATCTATACATACATATGTATGTATGTATATATATATATATATATATATATATATATTTATGAATTATAAATACATACATATGCCAGAGAACTTTTTCATCACCTTCATTGTAAATAAATTAGTATTTGTTCAAACATATAATTTTTCCGCTTCTCTATGCAAGTAGATTTATACTCGAAGGGCGTTTCCCTGAAGAAATGCTTTGTTGCTTACTCATTGCTTTCCGTACATAAAAACGTTTCCGAAGTAAAATTAATTTTAAAAAGGAAAGTAAGAAACATTTTCCAAAAAGTGGTTGAAAACTTTCGAGTTCAATTTTACTTGTTTTAGGTATTTGCAAGAAATACAAATAAGCATGTGTTACAAATCAATATACGTAGCGAATAGTCCCTTGGCTCACTGAAAGGTACAAGATAGCATGTTTCATACAAGATACAATATTGGTTCAATTTGTGAATGTAGATGTTTTCCAGTTTTCAGACATTCTCTATTCCGGTGACATGTGATTTTGAAATTGTTTTTGCAAATTCGCCGATCATTTTTAGCGGAGTGAGCTCTCACACACGACTAATTGCTCAACTGATCCAGTACTTGTTGATTAGTGTTAACAATGTTTAAAAGTATAATAAATTTCGGAATTATTTGAGAAACTATTTATGAACACAGGCTACACAGCATAGCACCTGCGTTAGTTTTTATTGTTTGAGTGGATAATTTCTGATTTATTATTGCCCGGAAGGCTTTGTAATGCCCCCTTAGTCATTGCTAAGTATGAGTAAATGAATTAAAATTAATTATAGGATGCATAAAACAATATTGAATAACAATCTGATGAACAACAGAAGAAATTGGTTATTCGTCCGAGCGACAATTCAGATTCGGTATGTGGAGACATTTATGTTTGCTTTTTTTAGAACTTATGCTAAAAATATTGATCACAAAATTAAAAAATATTGTGATTGTAATCCCAGGAATATTAATTGTACCTATAAGAAGCTATCCTTTCCCCTAGTATTTATATCGGCTTGATTGGTATTAATGTTGTGCATTACTTTGATATATATAAAGATTATTTCGTCAATAGCAATAGCATTTCTTCAATATGCTAATGATATTTAGGGAAGTGTACAGACTTCAAACTACGCTGTCTTACAATCCTCAAAACAATTAAGTTTTTTGAATTTACTGCACGTGGAACTCAGAGGTGCATGGGATGCCAATTGTGCTTACAATTTTGTTCGGTACGAGCTTGGTTTTAGTAAGCATCGCCATTTTTCAGGAAACACCATAGGATAGCCCTGTTCGTATGTATTTTTTCATTTAAAAGCTGGAGCCATTGTTGGTTTTTACCTCACCACATTACGTCGATGAAAATAAAAGAACTCAATTAAATGGGTTACCAACCCAGTTGAAATGGTTCGTTGATGTGAGTCTCTTTAGACTTCAGGAAAATTGATAGATGAAAATAAAGCACGCAGGATTGTGTGAACAGGAAAGGGAAACAGATGCATGAAATAATCGAAATCATATAAAACTACGAAAACTTGAAGTTTATTTAATGTAGACTCACATGCAAACTCTGGAAAGTACTTCCACACTCGTAAGGAATGACTTCTTCAGTCCATTAACAAAGATGGAGGACACTATACAAGTACGAAAGAAGTTGTATTGTTCTTATACGCTTGCGAAAAGCAATGCAAATCATATCATTGCTCGTTTTTTTAATGCATTTGAAAAGACCTGTACTTCTACTTTAATTTGATTCCGATCACTTCCTTGCAGAAACAAAACCTCAATTATTCTTTAAGGTTTTTCTTCGTTCATCTAAAGAGAGATTTAAGATAACAATGAATTAGGCAACACCTGTAGATTTGATTGATTAATTAATGTTTTTAACTTAACTTTGCTGCTTAAAACATCTTTTTTCTCTAACAAAACAATTTCCCATTATTCTTCTAAGAGAGTACGTCACAAAAGAAGAGACGAGTGGACTCATTCATTCAGGGCTGGCGAGGCTTGTTATGGTACAAACCTTAGCGATGATTGAAGAAGTTTGGAAACTCTCAATCACTATTTTCCAGCTGACAAGCTTTCTTTTTGAAAAATTGTCGATCCAGTTTACCATTCTGGTTACACTGCAGCTTGTCCATGAAAATGACTCGGTGCGGCCGTTTCTTCTTGTTCAGTTGCTGAGTGACATAGTTCTGAACGTCTTCTTCCGTGACATCAGAGACGAGGTCGGGAGTCTTCATCACAAAAGCGTAGATGGCGTCCATCCCTCTCTCGAGTTGGGGAGCGCCCACCACACACACCTCTTGCACGCCTGGCAGCTCCAGGATCGTGTGTTCTATCTCTGCTGGTGATGCCTGAAATTCAGTTCAAATTTTTAATTTCTTTTTCTAATAGTTATTCCATCAGAAAGAGTAACTAAATGCTTATTTTGGGTCGAGGATGGTGGAAGTATATCTTCTTTATTCTGATGATATTTGTAACCTCGGCCTTGAAAAAAACCGTAACTTGCGAAGTGATATCAAAAACATTTGTAAACATCATGATTCAACAAGTAGCATTCGCAATTTTAAAACAAACAAGTGCAATTCGATTCTGAAAGAAGTTTATCACTAGCAATAAAAACACGCTATGAAGGTAATAGTTATCACCTTTGTACATCTTCGGAACGAACATACAAAAAAAGGCGTGGTTTATTCAGGTGATGCTTAAAATTAAGCCTGCGTTTGAGTTTGTTTCTACCAATTGAGCTAGTAAGCCACTTATTTCAAATAAAAAAAGTCGAAATTTTAATTCTACTTACTGCAATAATATTGTAAAACATGTTGAAAAAATCTTGTTTGTAACTTAAAAGTCCACATCGTAGTGGATAGGGTATGAGTATCACAACAACAAAAATATCAATGCTAAAAGGTCAGATGAACCCTGTTATTTATTTTGCAAAAATGTATAATGAATATACATGTTTTAAGAACTATTTTATAAGTGGGCTTATTTAATACAATTGCATTTCTTGACGAATAATAGCTACTTCAAATCGGCGCCGCTTACCATTCAGTGCATGGAGAAGGGTAAGACTTTATATTTTAAACGGAAAGTTATTCAAGCCGTAGTAAACTGCCCCTGCACTAAGCTTGAATTACATTTGTGGTGTTTAAACGGTCCACGATCTTGATAAAAGGTCTAATTTACAATAGCGAAAATCTTGGAAGCAAACTCAAGCACAGATTTCAGAATGTCGTCAACCATGTTCCACACGCCTGATCTTGCGACCTTGAGATTCTTTGAAGTCTCCGAGTTCGAGAAGCCTGCATGTACATTTACACAATCGCTTCACTTTTTTACGAGTATTACGACTTCCTTGTAATTAAAATTCAGTTTATCAAGAATTGAGCATTGCCAGTTGATCATTATTTGGAATTTGTTGAGAACAAAAATAGTTCTTCGATAGCTTAATTACCAATAAAATTGACAATTGTATCGATTTTTGCGTACTTATGTCCCACCCTGTATTTTCATGATTCAGTAAGTCACACTCGTAATTCGCAAAACCAAGTTATACGATCACATTTTCTCAAAAAAGTCGCATACAACGAATAAAACAACACACTAAAAATGTCAATTCAGTATAACAATAATCAATTTGACACCTTCGGAAAAACTAACATCGTATCTGAAACTTTTTCGAGGACCATCGTTATGAATTTACGTACGAACGTAAGTCATGGACTTTGGAATCATCCATAGCAGTAGGATTCATAATTACTTACCAAGCCCTTTTTCGGGAAGATACGGTCTGCTGGTTGGGACAGTATTATTCTAATGCAATGCATTTTTCTGATTAATTATCATGGATCGAGTGAGCGTCTGTAGTGTCAAATCTAAGACAATATATAGAGGGACGTTGATAACGAATTATTATTTCAGAATTAGTTCGTTTTGGCGTGGTATTTCAGAGAGATTATTCTTCATTTATTTGGAGTATTTGCGATAGATGTTATTAGGAAGTTGTTCTAAGCTAAATATTCAGTAGTATTTCAAGTTAAACACTCACCGAATAAACATCATCTAATTTGACGAGTTCCTTGGTCCTATCAATAATTCGAACGTATCCGTCCTTGTCCACGAGCGCCACGTCTTCGGTATTGTACCAGCCATCATCATCGATGACCTTCCGGGTGGCCGTGGGGTTGTTTAGGTAGCCTTTCATCATCTGAGAAGAAAGTTTGATGGTTCGAGTAAGCAGCATGGATGTATGTTGTCTGAGATAAACTTGACTTCCTACGAAGGTGAAAAGTATCGCGTGCGTAATGTAAAAGCTGCCGTTTATAGGGAAAGGTACGTAGATTGTAGTGACAAATCGTCGAGTTTATGCGACCACGAACAAGGGCCTACGATTACTATTGGGCGTAACTTGAACATCAATTTTTGTTGGTCTTGTTGGGAGGGGAGGAAAGAGAGGAGAAGCTGATCTGAAGAGTGAGAATATTTTGCTTCTATGAAATGAGAGTATTTCAACATAAAACAAAATGAATCGTTTGGCATAAAAATCGCAATTTTTCATATACTCACCCAAAATAATCGAAATATTGACACAAATCTAGTTGTTTCATAACCTCATAAGTTTGATTAATACTTCTCTCCTACAGTTTACTTAACTCGTGCTTTTTTATTCTAAGAATCTTAGAATTCTTTGTGAAATTATTCTTGGTTTAATCAGCATTTGCTGGCAATAGGAATCAAACACTTGCATCAACTGCTACAGCACAGCCTAAAAGTTTCCTTAGTCGTAGTCTTATAGTTCGTTCATGAGAAAACATTGCTATTTGATCGTATCTTAGATACTTCATAAATGATACAAATATTAAAAATGTCAGCATCAAAATATTGGTGTTCTAAACCTTTTTTAATTTGTCTTCTTACCCCGGGTGACTTGGCGTAAAGAGTGCCCTGCTTGTTGGCCGGCAGCATCTTGCCTTTATCATCCAAAACCTTGACAGCCATGCCAGGGCAGACCTTCCCGGTGAAACCAACTTTGCCACCGCCGACCGGATCGCCCGTAAGCACACCAACTTCCGTAGCGCCGTACACTGCGGTCCAATGGAAAGGAAATTTGATGATTGCAAAAGTGTGCTCTTGATTTTTATTTGTATGGAACCATTACGAGAACACACAGACCTGGGCGTAAAGATGAAGTAATTGATCAGTCTATGTATACTCCTCTCAGTCGAGTGTGAACATTCTCATGGGGTGGTAGGAATATCTTAAAATACAATTGAGACAAATCCTGAATTGGGTGTTTGTGCAGTTTACTACTGAATGTTTTCTTTATAATCGACCAATACAAAATTATATTTTGAGGCAGAAAACTTTCCGTAAAAATCGTCTCTCGAACACGCATGATTCGTACTATCAAATTTTCAGATAAGGAGCTAAACGCAACAAATTATTGAGAATTTCATCTGACCTATGTATGTTTTCTACGATCTGGTAAGAACCGCACTGATCGCCCAAGAATGTATTAATATCGTTGCAAGTTTGGAATGTCCTTTTACAAATAAATTTAGAATCATCTAAAATATTCTTAGAGTTAACGGTCACAATTTTATGACTGTTTTAAAACTCTTGAGCGAGTTTTGAGCCCCTCGGGGCGTCTCAATTCTCTATCCCTAATGAATATTCTTGAGTTGATACATTCATGTTAGGTTAGAAATCGTATGTATATTACATTTATACATATAAACACAACACAATACCAACCAGTCATGAAATTAATTTCATAATTTAATAAATTTATATCTATATTGTGCAAGTTCCTTGTATCATTCCATGTGTGTTCAGATCTCTCCACGTACAGACAATGATGTAGAAGGAGCTACACTTGACCCAGGGATAACATGTCTAATGCTCGGGTAGTACAAGAGGTAATAAAGGGTGATCGCGTTTTTTAAGTACCAGTGAGGTCGGGCGCAGAGAGTTCACTGTTTCAATATAAGTAGTAACTGGAATGAGAAAAAATGACTACTCTTTTCCCGTGTTAAAAATTTCACGCTCGAATGTCTAATATATTTTAATTTTATCGCCCCATTTACTAATAACCATTCATACAAAAACTTACTCACTACCTCTTCATGATTGCGGATAATCCATTAACCAAAGGAACTGTTACCTGAATAACCGTAGCCGGCCAGTTGATGTAATCATTATATAACAACTTCTAATTCGAAGCCGCATTCGTGTATTCCTACTTGTCATTTATTCAATTTTTCAAGGCGTTTATGAATTTCATTCTTCGTTGGTAATGGGAGCTGCTCATTCGATAATGTGGTCATTACACACGGCATCAGGGAGAGGAAATACGGTCACGCTTAAAGCAAATCATTAAACATTATGATGTCATTCTAACACAGCGTTTAAAATTGAAATCTAATGAATGGTAAAATAGGTACCCGTAGGTTTTGACAGATTAATTTATACTTAGAAGTTTTTATTCAGCATGTATTCCTTTCCCAAGTACAGCCCCGTAAACTTTAAACAACTTGCTGTTTCATCTCACGCACGTTTTTGCAGGAAGACGCGAGGTAACAACTTGTGCACGGCCTCCACGTGCGCCATGGCAATAGCGCTTCCTCCCATCAAAACGTGACGCAAGGTCTTCTGCAGGTCGGGCCGCTCCTTGCCCAGGCGCAGCAACAGAGGGAAGTTTGGAGGCACAAGTCCGACTGTGTTTATCTGATTACAAGCAAAATTTTATTGATATTTAACATTTGCATTGAATTAAATTACTTAGATTACACGAGCGACTTATGAATTGACTATTTCGTTCAGGAGGTCTATAGCTTAACATTAAAATCTACCCCATTGGTGAAAAACTCGTTTTATGGATTGGTGCTGGTTTATATCACCATAGTGCTCTTTGGTCGTTCAGATTCGCGAGCACTTAAAATAAAGTATTTTTACATATGAATCATAGTGTTCTTTTGGACGTCATTTCTTCATCCAATTTACAAGTAGAAAAGAAGCCCGAAACCTGCTGTTAAAAGTTTTCTTCAGAAAAACAGAGCTGTAGCGTTTTTCGTGAATTTATGTAGATTTAGAACGAACAAGAAAATTACGTATGAGTGCCAATAGCGTAGAAGCAATTTAAAACAATGGGTGCGCATTCCATAATACCGGTTATTAATTTTTTTGGCATGAGGCAAATTGAGAAAAGTTTCTTCACACCAAACTATTGACCAGCTTACCAGTGAATGCATATTGCACTTGGCTAAAAATTAGCTATAGACTTGAAATACTCGACAACAAGATAAAAACAGAGAAACTATCTCCGCTCAATTTCATCAGAACCTGATAGTTCATCGCCAACATCGCACTGAAAGCATTGACATATTATTGAGAATAAAAGTATGAAATTTAAGTCGAGAGATGCAATGAGTTATTTTGAATTAGATTGAGTATAATCCCTCGTCGAGAAAGAAAAGTTATAGTTACCTTGAGTCGTTCGATGTCCTCTATGAAGGTATTTTCGTCCAGTTGCTTGATAACCACACACGCCCCGAGACGAAGTCCAGGTAAAAGTCCGAACAACAATCCGTAAGCCAGGCCAAATTCTCGGATAACGAGCGAACGCATCTGCTCAATATCTTAAAAAAACCATGACCTAACATTGAAGAACCTTAATGAAAGGAATTGTTCCAAGGGATCGATACAGAAACACTGAAGTAGGAGAAACAATTCAGAAATACGGAATAAGTATGACTTTAGTGACTACTTATGCAGAAAGGAAGCATCAGTAACTCAACAACCGTCATTAGATTCATAATAGATTAGAAGTCAATTAGTTGAGAAAAATTTTAAAAACAGAAGTTTTCTAAGTGGTTTCAAATTATGAACCCAACCCTCAAAATCAAACTCGAAATACTTTAATTTTTATGCATTAGCGTCTCCTATAAAGAAGTGTATCAAAAGTCGCCCACAAACCAGGCTAGCGGAAGCTATCACAATTTTCTTGGTACAGTCGTTAATTTCATGGATACCATTACCAATTACTATTTGTATCTTATTCACAATAGTGCTCAGGAGGGTAAATAACTAACAAAAAATCACTAATGATAATTATAATTTAATTGCTCTTTTAAAATCTGTGTGTCGATGACTATTTAACGATAATTAAAATCATATTAAGAATGAAAATAGGTTGAGACAACGCGGCTGCTCAGCTCGGCGCTCCCACCGCGCTGCTGCAAATGCAGACACAGACTGCAAATGCAGACACAGACTGTAAATGCAGACACAGACTGCAAATGCAGACACTGACTGTAAATACAGACACAGACTGCAAATGCAGACACAGACTGCAAATGCAGACACAGACTGTAAATGTAGACACAGACTGTAAATGTAGACACAGACTGTAAATGCAGACACAGACTGTAAATGCAGACACAGACTGCTAATGAAGACACTGACTGCAAATGCGGACACAGACTGTAAATGCAGACACAGACTGCAAATGCAGACACAGACTGTAAATGGAGACACAGACTGTAAATGCAGACACAGACTGCTAATGAAGACACAGACTGCAAATGCAGACACAGACTGCAAATGCAGACACAGACTGCAAATGCAGACACAGACTGCAAATGCAGACACAGACTGCAAATGCAGACACAGACTGTAAATGCAGACACAGACTGTAAATGCAGACACAGACTGTAAATGTAGACACAAACTGTAAATGCAGACACAGACTGTAAATGCAGACACAGACTGTAAATGCAGACACAAACTGTAAATGCAGACACAGACTGTAAATGCAGACACAGACTGTAAATGCAGACACAGACTGTAAATGTAGACACAAACTGTAAATGCAGACACAGACTGTAAATGCAGACACAGACTGTAAATGCAGACACAAACTGTAAATGCAGACACAGACTGTAAATGCAGACACAGACTGTAAATGCAGACACAGACTGTAAATGTAGACACAAACTGTAAATGCAGACACAGACTGTAAATGCAGACACAGACTGTAAATGCAGACACAGACTGTAAATGTAGACACAAACTGTAAATGCAGACACAGACTGTAAATGCAGACACAGACTGTAAATGCAGACACAGACTGTAAATGCAGACACAAACTGTAAATGCAGACACAGACTGTAAATGCAGACACAGACTGTAAATGCAGACCGCAGTGTAGCTTGCACCACGCAGCCGCTCTGCTTATTCATTTTCGATTTTTCAAATTTCATTATATGGATTGTTTTTAAATACGTTTACGTGTTAGCATTAAACTATTGCAAGTGTCCAGCCATCAGACACCAGTCGGTACACTACATATACTCGCGACTGCGTCTACGGATCTGCGGTCGATAATTGCTTGTAAATCCCCGCGATCAAACCTCGGCCTGTACTCATGTCAGGCGAGCAGCCAGTGTGAGTCTCGTCTCCTTCAAATGAATAAAAAAGAAAGCTTCGAATATTTCTGTTTACTCAGTATGTTTATTATTACTACTGTATAACTTTAGGAATAAGTCCGTTTAATGGTCTAATTACTTTATTTCTCTATTTCGTAGTGATCTCTGTTACTTGATCAGTTTTTCGGTCATAATATTCTATTACTCAATTAATTGGTTCTTCTATCGGTTTTATTCCTCTAGTACTAGATTCGTTTACTGGTAATTTAACTCTATTATTCCCTTTCTTTCCTTTCCTTTCCTTCATTTATTACTTTCCTACATTCGTCGGCCATTTTACTCAATTGTTATTTTACTTATTCCGTTTAACAGTCATATATCTTTGTTATGGCTTTAATTGCTTGTTTATAGCCAACAACTGAATAAATACATACTATTATGCTCAAGTTCAGTCAAAACTATGTGTTATATAGTTTATTTGTGCAATTTCGTACTAATTCTTGTACAACTATCGATATTAACTTAATATGTAAAATAATTTTTCTTTCCCAACTGTGTTCTCGGTCTCTGTGCGGTTCTGAACACGCTCTGATGAGGTTGTTCCAGATTCCCTTATTTTCAAACAGCCCAGATTAGGCTATCTGGAATACTGTTGTTTTTTCAATAAAATCTTTACCTGTATTTTGTTTCTGTCACCTGCTTCAGTGCTTCCGAGATCTTTAATAGTATAGAGTATTATATTATAAAACATTCTATGATATTAGATACATCGCCCTTTTGTTCGAAAGGCCTGTACTGTAATGTTTGGAATTATGTGCTACAGGAGTTAGAAATGTGGGATTTGGATATTCATTTTAAGCACCAAATATTAGAGCATGAAAGTATGTGTTGCATATTAGGGCACGAAAGCATGTGACATTCGAGTGATGATTAATATTTGTATTACCAGTAGTTTTTTAATTTATTATCTTTACTACAAGTAAATCTGCAACCCATTCTAGTTTATCCTCGAATCTGGGGCTATGAAGGATCAACGTCCTATTAATCCATTTCTGCAGGTTTTCATTTCACTTCGTTGCTAGTGGTTCATTTTTATGCGTTATTGCTTATACTTGAATCTTGAAAAATTCACTTTACTTCATTTTCTATTTTCTGAGCTGCACTAAATAGTAACGTATTTTTCTTCGTAATTCATCTATCTTAGTGCCAGTGGGTTGATCTGCGCTTCTCAATTGTCCGAGTTATTCACAAAGGAAATGGTTGAAGACTTTAAGTCAGCTTAAGATGAGTAGTATATTGCAAGAACTAATAACAAAGTTTTCATGGCGTTACTCGTAGGAAATATCGTAGAAAATATCAAATACCATACAGGCTGTATAAAAATACTCGTGCCAGACGAACCCCTCAAGAAAATGAACGCACCATCTAAGTGCAGATGAAATTTATGAAGTACTGTGTATATCAAATAGTTTAATACAGACTATGAAAAATTTGGATTTTATCTATACCGAAAAATGAATGGAGACTGCGAGTTACTTCAAAGCTTACAGTCGCATTAACGGGATTTTGGTTACGAAAATAAGAGGTAGCCAAATATGATAAAATTATTTACTTCTAAAAATAATTTCTCTTCGTACACGTAAGAAAAAGAGCTGGGCTAGCAAGTTATTGCTACGTAAAATTCTTCCGAGATGCTCTACTATTCTTGGGTAAATATTGCGTACGTCATTCCGACGTGCGCCAATGCATGGTATTTCTCAAACACAACAAAAGAGTGTATATATGAGCCCGGGAATAGAGTCTTAATGCCGAAATAAACGATTGGTACTTTGCTAACCAGCAAGACGCATTAACTTGTTCTAGAAATATACTTACACAATTACAGAACAAAGACTTTCAGATGGAGAAATGAATGCCGCCATGATGAGAAGTGCTACGCAATTATTTTTTTATATGATTTTAGAGTAATAGAGAGTTCTTTCCGTGATTTTCACCTCATTATTTTAGAATGGTTTCACATTTTGAAGGAAAAACAATCTTAAATTAAATGCTTAGGTCATATCCCCATCAGATAGTTTATGCATAGCTGTCTTTGTTTTTTTTGTTTTTTGTTCTCCTTTTTTCCATTTGATGTATAGGTCATCGGGATATTATTATCAATCGTGATTTTTTCTTACTTAGTATTGATTATACATTGGATTTTACAGAACTGATGAAAGAACTAGTTTTTGAGACGATTTTGAGTTTTTTAATTTCATGAGACATTTCTACGCTTTCAAATTTTTAGTGAAACTACGATATGAGCTACGTGAACCTCTTTTTAGACCCATGGTTAAGGATGCCTGATAATTAATGATTTACTTGTTCAAGATATATAACCCCTTGATGAATAGTTTACTCCTGCGATCACTCCATACTATCAAGTTTGAAAAAGCAACTCATGACCAACATCATGATACGTACCTGAAATTCAGTATCCCAATTACGGTATTGTAAGCCTTTAGAGCAATCCATGAACTTCTAAGACAACGCATGACTACGTTAATATTGGTAGATGATATGTGTTTTTATAATAACATTTATTAGGCACATGTTTAGCATTCCATATTTTGAATAAACTTGAGTTCTGATGAACAGAGAACTTTAGTTTGAGAAATGTAACAGCTTCTGCAAATAATCCCTCAAAATCAACAGTGCTTGTCCTTCACTTAGAAGTCTTCGCCTGAGAAGCAGCCCTGAGTGTTTACATACGAATTGCGACGTAAAAAAAATATTTTTTTGTTTACATTGCTGCAGTAATAAACGTGAGAGAGAAATCCTTCAATCCCCCAGAATTTCTTTGATTTTACGTAATTTTCGCAATACGCATTCCAAAGAAAGATTAGAAAAAAATGTCAAGTCAACGATAGTGCTGTGGCAGGAATTAAGCGAGTCAGAACACAAAAGGCTCAAAAAAGTCCTGGAATTTATTCACAATATCCTGGCTTTTAACATTTCACCCTTATGGAGTATGGACTCGCAGCAATAAGTTTTTAATTTTAACTTAATATTTTACCTATTTCGCACCCAAATTCAATTTCATAGTGCATAGTTCACTTTTAGAAATGTTTTCAATACCTCTTTGTAATAAATTTCAATTTTCTCACATATTTGAGGATATAGTAATTCCAGTTTGGCTTTCAGGAACTTAAAAACATAGAATACGCTAAGCATTGAAATCGAATTGCTTAAAAAAGTCACAAGGTCTGAATATGAAATAACTACAAGGCATCAGTATGAAACGTTTCGGAGACCAGCTCCATTCTCGGTAAGTAGTCTGAAATATTGAGAAAAGAAAAAGTTCACCCGTTTATTCGCCTTCACAGTGAGCAGTGTTGCAGCCACATAGCGGAAGACATTTTTTTATGCTCTTCATCTAATGATTAAGGTTTGGGCTTTTTGGAATCGCTTTACATTGCCATAGAAAAACTGGTCCTTAATAGATAATACCCTTCGCGAATTTATGTGCAGATTTTAATATGTCCTTGTATTTTTAAGAAATGACCGGACTTGTTCTTTTGTCAATTTTTCTGACTACTTACTGAGGATGGGGTTTGTCTTCGAATAGTTTTAAAGAACTGACACTCTGTAGTTATTTATATTCAGACCTTATGAAATTTTTAATAAATATGACTTTAATGCATAAAGCATTCTTCATTTATAAGCTCCTGAAGATGATTCGCGATAAAAAAACGTAACTTTCCTTATTTTAGTTTAATTTTATGGTTTGCTTGAATTTGATTCATGCGGAATTCACAAATCAAGTAGCAGTAAACAAATAATAGCTAACCTTCATCTTCATTGAGCCTCGGATAGAATAGAGGGTGAGTGAATGCCTGCTCTAGAGCAATAATAGAGTTGTGGGTGTGTTGAACGCTCTTCGGAAGCCCTGTCGTACCGCTGGTGTAGATCAGGTGACAGGTTTCGTTACCCGAAAGCTGGAAGTAGATTCAACAACGCATAATTTACAATTTCACACGTGCATTTGCCGAACTGATTGGTGAGGATCTTGTGAGAGTTACTCACGTTTGAAATCGAAAGCCTTTAGATTTTTTGGAGGGAAGTATCATTTTTCTTTGTCACAACTACAGAACAAATCCAAATACCAACATGACGATATCTGAAACTATAGAAACGTTTCAGTGATCGTAATTGAAAAGTAATAACTAATGGATGGTATAAAGCTAAGGGTTCTTACCTCCACAGGTGCGATGGGCGTTAAGCTCAAATCTTTCATAATAGCCTCGTAGGTCGCCACGACGTTCAAGCCTGATGTGACACTCGCTGCAGCGTCTCTCATGACCACTACGGGTATTTGCCGGCCCAGCCTCTCGAGCGCTTCCTTCAAGCGGGGCAGAAACTCCACCGAAGCCACGATCAACGTCGCACCACAGTTCTCGAGTTGAGCGGCTAGTTCTCCTGCATTAATTTTGATGAATTATTTCGTTGCAGCGACCGAACACGTGAGAGTGGGCTAGAAATTCAATTTATGTACAGAAAATGATATAAAATTGAAGTTAAAATACTTACTTGCTCCGAATGGGACGCCTAGTGCAACACACACTACCCCAACAGCCATGGTCCCCAGGTGCACGACGGCCACCTCCACGGAGCAGAGAGCGAACCTGGCCACCACGGGAGGCTGGGGAGCATCACCCCGATAGCGGGTGAGCCACGCCCCCCACCTGCCTACCACTTCTTGCAGCTCTCCGTACGTCAGGGTATTGCCCGTGTAGCCGCACTCCTAAGAAATAAATTATTTATCACGTCGTTACGCAGTCCATTGAACTTTCGTTTCTCTTCTATTAAAAATGAAGTGATGCACATTTTTCCCGCATTTTAACTGGTACAAACTCTCGTGTGCAGTTATGGTTTGAAAAATATACACCTTATGTAATTGGTTCGACAGTTTCTTTGGTCAAAGCCTACTAATGAACAAAAAATGAGTGAAAGAAATATTGTGAAGTTAGTGTCCTTTTTATTCTCATAATTGACGTCTTGAGAACATTCTTACCTTATAATGTTAATTCCAAGGACAAAATTTAGGAAAACTAGATAGTGAAATAACCCATATACTTTACTCTATGAGGTTAGTTTTGTTTCTTAGCCTAACAAATTTTTAACCTGTATTCTCTTGGATTCGAATACGAATGCCGCAAAATTTGTTCCATTGGAAATATTTTTCATTGCTGTATTCTTGCACCGATGCAGTCTTTGCTGTAGGCTTCAATCGCATGAAAAATGTATTGGTGAGAAATACACGGTCACGTAGAACATCCATTCAAAAGATATTCGTTCTTGGTTCATTAAAAAGCACCTAACCAATCAGTAACTCCTTTCTGCATTAGTTAACAGCACCCGTTCTGCGCCCGTCCAGAGTTATTTTCAGTTTAAGTCCTCACGAGTTATATTCTGTGAAGACTTGAGTACAAGAAGTGAGCACTCCGTCATCGGATAACCGTCCTAACGCAACATGTCGGTATGCATCGAGCAGCTGTAGTGCATTAAATTCAATCAGAAGCTAAGTGAAACGCAAATGAAAACTATCGAGAAAATTCGAAAAGCCTTTGGCGATGAAACCATAAGAATAACCCAGGTAACGGAGTGGCATAACCTCTTCAAGCAAGGACGATCCACAGTTGAGAGGAAGCCACGGTCTAGCAGCCCATTCAATAGCAGAAACGAATAGTTCGTTGAGTGTGTTCGTTGAATGGTGAATCAATATAATCTTTAGTTATCGCAAAGATTGTTGGAGAATCTAAATATTTACAGGGCAAGTTTGAAAAATTTTGGTGATGAAACATGGGTGTACGGATACGGTCTGGAACAAAACTTCAGGTATCTCAATGGAAGCATCAAACATCGCCACGCCCCAAGGAAAAAGATGACATTCGCTGCAGTGTCAAAGCGATGCTAACATCTTTTTTTACTCCAGTGAATTGTTCGTTACACACCGACAGGACATAAATTAATGAGTTCTATGTGAAAGTTATGCGACACCGTAATGCTGTGCGACGAAAATGATCAGAAACGTGGACGTCGAGAAACTGGCAACTTCACCATGACAATGCGACCGCTCATTCTGTTCACATCATCCACGCTTACGTGGCCGAAAACAGCACAACTTGCTTGACACCCTCTCTACCCTCACAAGGTGATACCTAATAATTACTGGTTATTTTCTAAACTGAAAATCACCCTAATAAGAAAGGTTGAACCGATAAGAAAATTTGAAGAATAGCCAGGGCACAGCTCTGCAATATATCGATGTCAAATCCAAAGGTGTCAAATCCAAAGGCCACACACAGTCAGCGGCAACCCCCGAGGGAGAAGTGAGTGAACTTCCAAGTAGAGGACTTTAAAGGATATTGAGTAAAATATAAGAAACGTACATACATACATATACCAGGCTTCTCCTCCCTATGGGAGGGTAGCCGACAACAGGCCACAATCAACACTATTAGCACTAGGAGGCAAGAGAAGCAGCACTGGCCGCACCAGACTGCCAGGATCAGCAGCAGCCCAGCACAACCATCTTCCACAGTCAGGCCCGACAGCCATAGCTGGTTTACCCGGACCGCCTCATTGAGTGCAGCCCCTCCCCCCGCACAGGATAGGTCAACCCCATCACACGCGGGCAACTTCCAGTACTGCTTCAAAAAAATGCTGTTCAAGGCCAAGAAACGTACGTAATTTGTTTAATGGACTAAGAGTGGACAGTTTTTGCAGACTTCGTATACGTTACCATTGATTTAGGGCAATTCTTTTCCAATAGTGTGCATTTCAGAACCTATTTTGCATAACACAGCAGCCTTAATGATTGGAAAAGAATTAATTGCAGTTATGTAACGTGGATGCCAAAAGACTATTTCAATGACAAGGATGTACTGTATATAATTATTCATACAAAAAATCAATCGAACTTAGTCATTAACCTTGCAAAACTTATAGCTGCGATATTCTAAAGCATTAATGATTTTAACTCTTAAATTACCAAAGCAGGAAGATTTCTCCAGCGATGACTGTCTTTGAAGATGAAGCCGATGGCATTGCCCTTTCCGAGAGGCTCATCAAAATCCGGACCCTTCCAAATTTTCGACATTCCGCCTGAGGGGATTCTGTAATTTGAGTAAGTATGCAGGCTTCGTTAGGCACGTTACCGTCTTTTGTTACAAATAATTACTCTTGTTAACACCTCTGCTCCTATATTGTTACCAAAAGGAATTCTCAGAGTTGAAATTATGTAACATATTGAACTTTGTTTTTCAATTTTAAATCCGTTTTCCTTTTTTATTATCATGAAACTCATGGATGAAGAATAAAACTCAAACAAATGCAAGCCTGAACCTAATCAGTAATCTATACCATAATCAGAGCCGCGTCCGTCCGTCGATCAGTCTGTCCGAAGCCAGCCGAAAGTGTGCGATGAGCGTATCTGTGATAAAAGCTCCAGCCCTATATATTTTGACGGGCCGTGTTCACGCAGCCTCATCAACCCTCGAGAGATTGTATTTTTTTTCTTACGGCCTTTCTCTCTTTTCGTTCTCTATTTTATTTCATATAAAGGGGGGTGGACTAGTATCTATTTATAAACGAATCAGTCTTTGGCAGTACAAAGCAGTAAAATGTCAATACAGCATAGGAATAGCACCGGTGGGCATACCGACAGTGGCGCCAGAAAGTAACTCCGCAATGCCTTATTTTTAATTATATTTTGAATAATAGCAAATATAACTAATCATTTGAAACAAACTTTACACCATAAAATTCTATGCCTTTTAATCTATAGATATGAATTCTGAAATTTATTTTTCTCCCACCCAGTAACTGTGTAGACGTCATTTTATATGAAATGTAAAAAGTCTGCAGTGACAAAAAGAAACTCCGCATGTTTGGATTTCGATGTAAATATGCTCCAATGTCCGCTTTTAAGCTGTGATCGGGCATTTATAATTGTTATCAGTGCTAGTGAAGACCATAAAGTGCTAAAATCTTTAATAAATTTTAGTCATGCCTCGTCTTTCCGTTGATAACCGCAAGGAGATAATTAAACTTCACAACAATGGAATATCCAACCGTGAAATTGGTCGTCGATTGAATTGTGACGAAAAAACCGTCCGGCTAACATTGCAAAAGCATCAAAAGACTGGCAGCGTTCATGACATTCCAAAATGTGGACGTCCAAGGGTGACATCGGCCATGGAAGATCATGCCATCAAGATCCGGAGTCTTCGCATCAGATTTGAAAGTGCCCCAGAGCTGCGTAAAGAGTGTGGTCTTACTGGAAAGTGCTCTGTGTCAACTGTCAAGAATCGGCTGAAAGAGTTTAAGCTAAGGGGATGCATTACCAGATGCAAACCAATGATATCCGCAAAGATCAGAAAGCGTCGTTTGAATTTCACTAAGAGCCATGAAGAAACAGACGCTTTCTTTTGGAGCAAAGTTCTGTTTAGTGATGAATGCAAATTGAATTTGAATGCCTATTGAATTTGCATTCATCACTAAACAGAACTTTGCTCCAGAAAAAAGCGTCTGTTTCTTCATGGCTCTTAGTGAAATTCAAGCGACGCTTTCTGATCTTTGCGGATATCATTGGTTTGCATCTGGTAATGCATCCCCTTAGCTTAAACTCTTTCAGCCGATTCTTGACAGTTGACACAGAGCACGTTCCAATAAGACCACACTCTTTACGCAGCTCTGGGGCACTTTCAAATCTGTTGCGAAGACTCCGGATCTTGATGGTATGATCTTCTCTGGCTGATGTCACCCTTGGACGTCCACATTTTGGGATGTCATGAACGCTGCCAGTCTTTTGATGCTTTTGCAATGTTAGCCGGACGGTTTTTTCGTCACAATTCAATCGACGACCAATTTCACGGTTGGATATTCCATTGTTGTGTAGTTTAATTATCTCCTTGCGGTTATCAACGGAAAGACGAGGCATGACTAAAATTTATTAAAGATTTTAGCACTTTATGGTCTTCACTAGCACTGATAACAATTACAAATGCCCGATCACAGCTTAAAAGCGGACATTGTAGCATATTTACATCGAAATCCTAACATGCGGAGTTTCTTTTTGTCCTGCAGACTTTTTACATTTCATATAAAATGACGTCTACACAGTTACTGGGTGGCAGAAAAATATATTTGAGAATGCAAATCTATAGATTAAAAGGCGTAGAATTTTATGGTGTAAAGTTTGCTTCAAATGATTAGTTATATTTGCTATAATTTAAAATATAATAAAAAATAAGGCAGTGCGGAGTTACTTTCTGGCGCCACTGTATGTCCTCTTTGCAGCATACATGCCTTCTTACTTTCCATGCGGCAAAGAATTACCATATACCAAATGCTTACCAGTGTATTTAGGCCTCTTGAACAATAAGGTTTATCTACTAACATAAGTTTTCGTTATAAAGTAATAAAGCCCCATGAAACTTTCAGATATTAAAATAATCAAACTACGTCACTGCAATGCTCATGCAGTTTGAAACCCAACGTATAACTTGCCTTGACAGAGTGATTAGTCAATTATTTCAAATTAAATATTTTGAAAAAATGTTTTCACATTTTTTATATCATTTCCCTCCCTCCAGGTATAAGCCAATAACTCCGTTTAAACTCCAATGTTTTTTTTAATAGTTTACTTGGTAGAATTTCAAGAAAATTCACCGCCCCATATTCGTTTAAATTGAATGCGCGCTTCGATTCAGATTTTGGAACATTTCTTCGTTCAAGATTTTGCTTCTCTTAGTCAATCTTACGATGAAATTAGCTCATTGAATAGCATCCCTGAAGGAAAAACATTGTCAATATTCGTTCTTATTTGTACAGAATGAATTTAGTTTTTATCGATATTGAATGTCTATAGTTACGTAAAAGTTTTTCAATATCGTAGTTACGTAAATATCTTTTAATAAAATTCAAACAGTACGTTGATCCGTTTTTTCTAATATATCTTGAAAAATTCGAACCGACAAACTAAAACTAACCATTTGATAAAACTGTTTAGTATGTACTGTGACGCAAATGTTGTACTATCGTGAGTGTAGTCAAATTATCTTAGGGTTTCGCAATAAGTTTAATAATATATTCACTTGAGATTCATACATATTTTTTAGACTGCCGGTGCCAAAAAAACGCAAATTTTCGCTCACTTCGATTTCTTGACTATCTGAATATTTTTGCTCTTAACTTGAAGCCCATAAAGGGCTGGTCGCCAAGGCAAGGAGTTAACAAGAAAGCCCAACTACGCAGGTCTTACGGCGCGCAACGGTGGCATTCGGATCATAGAACCCGGACACTGCTGTTCAAGGCCAAGTTTTGTTGCTAACTGGCTCTTTGTAACGAAGTTTGAGTGCTGACTATGTCCTGTAAGTCCTTGTTTATTTTATAGACTTTTTGCACGTATTGACAATATCAAGTTATTTAATTTCAGAGAATTGCCGTCTTGAGATACAAGCAGTCTTTTTGCTCTTATCCTGTTTCTCATGTATTTCTTACGAAAAAAAGGGATTTACACACCATATTAACAGATTTTAAAGAAAAAACGTAAATACCTACATATAGTGTCTTTGCTAAACTTATACGCTTTTCTAAAGAATTTCAAATCACAGATTCTTTGATAAAACCCTGCGGGCTCATTTTCTGAGCAGTAATTTTTTTTATAATCAGGGTTGATCTGTTTTCTGCTTTGCAGGTTAGACTCTATAGATTCTAAATGTTTTGAGAAACCTGGGAGTATTCCGATAAACATTGAGGGACGAATTATTGCTCCTATTTAATGATACACGAAATATTTCTCGCCCGCTAGTTTTGATAGCATGGTCAAGCCGTCTCGACTATACCCTTGTAATCCGGATGCCTGAACACTAAATAACGACTCAAGATTTTTTTTTATCAATTAGAATTCTTGGATACTGATTGAAATATATTTCGATGTTATCCCAAGGCCACAACAGAAGCCTAACTCATAAATGGAAAAATCTTAGAAAGATAGGATACGTACTGGAATGATTCAGTTTGAAGTGTTTTCATGAATGAATTATACGCTAACATGAAAGCACCGGTTCTGAAGCGCTTCATCAAATGGAATTAATAGAATAAGGCTACAGACCAACATACACATTCATAACCGCTAGAAAACGAAACAGGACAGAAGGCCGTCACTAAGAACGATAGGATTCGAGAGACTTGTGGAAAGAATACTAAATGAGGAAGATTCATGAGGCATGAAAATCGCAGGAAAAATGAAATTAAAAAGGCTAAGTAACTTAGAGTGATAAATCATCATACGTATTGAGGGTTCCTGTTCGATAAAGTTTACTATATCTAGACACACGATTTTGCAAAAATTAAGCTGCATCATACGATAGCATGGATATAGACTGTTGTTCATATCCAAAATTATCAAGGTATCGCTAAAGATTTCTACACAATGGTGAAGCAAGATAACACATGAGAAGGATTCTTCACTATATTTTTCTACCTTATTTCATACGTGTTGGGATAGGGCCTCCGTATTTCGCTCAGTTTAAATGCCGATTAATTTTGGAAAAATTGGAAATTTCATAATCATATACAATTCATGGAAAAATTGTTACGATTGTTACCCGGGAGGCAAAGAGTTTTTCATGAGTGAGCGCGAAAATTTTTCGGCTCTGAGGAAAGATTTCGGCTTTCCGGCTTTCGGCTTTCCGGCTCTGAGGAAAGATCAGAATATTTTTTCTCTTTGGCTTACAATTCCCTCACTAATTTCCATTGCAATTTAATATTTTTCTGAAATTGGCCTAAATATCAATCATCAAGCACGATATCTCCAGCCCAGTCGAGGATTTGATAATGAAACTTGTTGATTTAACTCAATTTTCAACGGTTATGGAGTCATCAAAAATATGTCTTATTGTCTGGCAATAAAATTTTTCACTGAAAAAGATGTCAATATAAATTTTCCGCTTCGAATATCACTTTAATTACCGCCCAGCAGTTGTGCTACTTGGTAACGAAGCGCAGTTTGAGCTTCTGTCAAGGTCCGTCTACACTATATAATTTTTCGTCAATCACTAACACACCAAAACACGAACAAAAACACGAACTATTCTGAATCGTGTCCAGACCACGCGATGTCCGCAAGCAGTTGGTGAACAAATAAGACTGCTCTTCGAGTACGTTTTAGGTAATTGATTTATATCTTTGTTAAATTTAATTTGTTGGGAGTTAGTAAGCATAATTTATCCGTGTGTGCATATGTGAACCGAAAATCTTAACACCCATTAATGTATTTTCAGAACATTTTGAATACTACCATTGTCACAGTGGGATGGAATCAGCTGATACACTTTTACCGTTTGCAATACTCTTTATAAAAGTTTTAATCTATGGACTTAGGCCTAAAACACCATTCATCAACAAGCGAGTGTTCGCTGTTTCTACGAAAGTTTGTGTTCGGAGTTTTCCAAGTTTTGGAAACACGAACACACCGAAATCTGGCACCTCTCATCTGTGTTCATGTTCGCAGGCTGCCGAAGAACACAAGATGCGGCCGGAAAATATATACAGAAGACGGGCCTTAATTTTTTTCAATGAAATTCAGTACCCAACTGAAACGTTTCTCTGAGCATAGTTTCGACGCACCAAGTACCATTTACACATTTTTTGTAAATTCATTATTGATGTCAAACAAAAAGATGTATCTTGGATTAGGAAGATTCTTAATCACTCTATCAAAATGATGCAAATCCGAGTGAGAAATGTTGCTATCTTTTTCCGATCTCAGCGCACTGCACGTTTGCTCTTTCGACAACTGCTGGATGGGCACTAAACTAAACCCGCATGGCACTTGTCACAGTATAGAGAAGAAAGTCGGTGCATTCAATTAATTTCCTCAAAGAGCAGGCGGCGTGGCGACAATACGGCCGAGAACGAATAGCAGCTCATATAAACAGCGATACGCCATCTGGCGACAATAACCAGTCTGCTGTATGACAAGTTGAACAACAACAACAACACTACTTTAAGGTGTATATTTAAAGTATGGAGGCTGAATTTAATCTGAAATATGTATTAGGAGGAGGGAATTATCTTACTAGCACTGAGGAGAAAATTTTCAGTTCACCGGCCACTTCTCTGAGAAATACTGGTAAGTTATCTATATTGTAAGGTATATGCTCTCAGAATGATACGCAATGTATTGTGTTGGAGAATTACTCGCTTTTGCGTTCTAACGTTAGAGTGGCTGTACTAAATTATTGTACTTGTAGGGTAGTCTTTTGCTGCTGTTTTCTGAAACCTCAACCAATCAAGGATGAAGAAACCTGTGGCTGAAAATCTCAGATAAAAAGCTCTCAGGTGCTACGGCTCTCTTCGCAAGACCAGAGACGCGGTTTTCCAGTCGTAATTTCGAAGTGAGCGAGGAACTCTCGGAGTTACGCGGGTTTCCCGATCCATCAAAAACAGTGTTTTCAAAGGTGATGCGTTGCGAAGATTGCTTCCAGAAACATCGGTTATGCTCAAACGCGTAACTCTCACCGCAACCTCGTTTGTAGAAGGATTAGACAGGGTTTGGGTTATGATGTCGCTAATGTTCACAAACAAAGTTGTTGGTGGACTTTTGCTAACGAGGTGGCATATTCATATTTACTTACAAAAGAGTGATCAAATACGATACAACTGAAACATGAATGTATAATTTTTAGTATTTTTCCATACTGTACAATGTGTGTAGCATTAGAATGAAACATTATTTGAAATTAACACTTAATTTCTAATCCATTTGATGCAAGGCTAAGGGCAGTACATTGTCATCCAAATATAAGTATTTCCCATTATACATAAACTTAGCATGTAGGTAATGGTATTACTTTTAAAAGTTCTATATTCATTCATTCTATTCTGATATGAATTAGGTTTGTAAATTTCTGTTTACTCAGTTATTTCTGAACCATCTCTTTCTTATTGGTTTGGAAAACTAAATTTCATTATTGCGAATTCTCATAAAATAAAAGTGTTTGTAACGTAAATTCAAAATAAACATGGCTAGAAAATGTTTAATTAAGACAAATCATTTTTCTTTAATCCAATGATCATAAGGAATTTAAAAACGAAGAACACTGCCCGTAGGTTAAGCATTGTTTAGTATTACACATCATCAAATCTATAAAACGTTTCGGAGTCCTGCTCCATTCTCAGTAAGTACAGTCTGAAAAAATGAAAAAAAACAAAAGTTCGTCAGACATGTTAAATAAGAAAATTAATAGAAAAAACTCATGTAAAAACTTCCAGCGGATAAGAACTATTCATACTGTTTAAAACGGGGTTTTCTTTGGCTAAGTACAATGATTCTAAAATTCTTAGTTCTGAATCACTAAAAGCATTGCACAATATTTCAAATTGGTCTTCAGCGACTCCAGCACCACACTGCTCTGCATGGAATCGCAAAGACGAATGAGGCGGTTGCGCAAGAGGCCTGCCCTCCCGGTACGATAACTAACTCCACGATGCTGGGTAATCCTTTTATAAAACGGCAAAGTCGTCATACCGACATAGCCTGATGTACACTGCACACAACTAAATTTGTAAACTAAGGACGCCCTCATTCGCTTCGGAAGTACATCTTTATACCGAAAAAATGAGCCTATTTTAAATGAATTTACAGAAACTATGCACAATTTTATATTAGGAAAATAGCGATTGAAAAGCAACTCCAGATCTCTAGATATCTTCATTGACAACTGGCCAAAGAAAGGCAAACTGCATTACAAACATTGTACAGGCTCGACATTGTCACCAACTTTTGAATATTTTTTGCCGAAAACCTCTTAACATGGAGTAAATTAGGGAAAGAGTACCCCTTTAGGAAGATTTTTTTTTAATATTGTACTTAAAGCAATGAGATTTGGTATACTGATAGGAAATGCAATTTTGTGATCATTTATCGTCCATGAAAACATGCGATTTTCTATAAAGAAAACGAGATATTCATAGAAAACGAGATATTAGGGGGGTTTTCAGAATGCATCTCCTCCGACAGTTTTTGAGCATAAGTGATGCTTTTGTGTCATTTGATGCGGAAATACTTGAAAATTTGAAAAACTAATATGGCATTGACAAACTCTCAGTTTGAAATGAAAAAAAACATAACAAATTCAAAGGCATATCTTCTTTCGTAAAATTACGTATTTTATGACACCACAACTCTAGATCGAAAATGAATTTCGAATTGCCATTTTAGTTTTTGAAATGCCCTTGTCGTTCCGCATCCAATGATACCTAAATCATTACTGTAGCCCAAAAACTGTAAGAGGAGATGCATTTTGAAACCCCACATTCCGATCCCTCAAAAAGGTAAACAAATATAAACAATCTCAATTTTTCTTTACTATTATTGGTTGGGTCAGCTAGGACCCTAGAAATCCTTATACAGTAATAGAAGAAGAAAGTGCCAAAGGGGAGGTGTAACATGATAAAATACCACTTCCCCACCCTATAAAATATACCTGATAATTTCTTTTCCAGCTTTATAACTTAATGAAATCGTTCCAGTTCATCACGTGTTGAGGTAGTAGGAAATTCACTCAACATATTTTTATTGATACACTGTCAATCTTTAAAAAAACTACTAACTCTATAGGTCATAAAAAGCGACGTTTCGATGTACAAACATCATCTTTAGGCTGGAAATTTACAGAAAAAATTTTCAGTCACGTTGATAAAATGCAAATCTTATAATTAAAGGTACATCAGACAAAGTAAGAATGTTGAAAATCACAGCACAAGAAAATGACTAGAGACAAAATTTGTATCACAGGAATAAGTGCTTGTGAGACTAGGTAACAGTATTGCAAACTATAGATGTTAATGGTACAAGCGATAGGGTCGAAATAAACGGTCGAGCGGCTGCATCAATCTTCTAAGGTGCAGTTCTAGTAAATAATTTTAGAGCAAAAACTCACTACTGTTTTTGTTGTAATATGCATTTTAGTGGCACAAAGATGTGACAAACTGGGGCCGAAAGGTGAAATTTTAAACCTTGGTATCTTGAATAGAAACGAGTTTTTAAATTTTCATTTTCATGTGAAAAATTTTTCAATTAGCCTGTTCCTGCCTGTTATGAAAGTATGCACTACTTGCTTTTAAAGCATTGTATATGAATAGCTATGTAAATATGAATGTTTAAACGCATTTTATGGCAAGCGAATATATATTTAGGCAAAAAATACTCTAATTCAGTATAAGTGAACATCATATGTAGTTACGTAACGAGTATGTTATACATATTAAAATTGTTAAAATTATAAATGTGGTAAAACTCTGCCATCGTGAACTACCGCAATATTCGTTATAATTATATGGTAGATAACCCAATCACTTACCTCAAACGGCTGCCTTTTGTAAGTACTGCTTTTCTTTCGCGCGACTGGTAATTTTATCGCTATAGACGCTTCAATGTAAACACTAACAGAAAATTTGATACGAATCCTTATTTGACATGGCATAAAAGGGCTATAACTTTATTCTGAGAGTATCAATTTCATGCATATATTGCTGACACAACGCCAAAAACTTCATGCATTTTTTTCAGGATTCTACTCGTGATGTCCAACATATGGAAGGGTGTTGCTCTTGATGAGCCTGTAGTAAAAGGAAATCTTGTCAGCTTCATCTTCAAAGATTCCCACCGCTGGAAAAACATTCCTGCTTTGGTAGGTATATTTTTTTTAAATGATAAACATCTGGCAAACAAAAATCAACTTTAGGGACAGTTTCGGTAAAAAAGAATGTCTGTCATTTCCTGACGGATTTCTCTGAAATTTTCACTGCAGTTGTAAAATGATGCGAAAAGATTTCTTAACACGTGTGTTTTTCATAATTCTATGAGAAAATTTGTATATTTTGAAAAAATGAGAAAAGCTTGTAACGGAAAATATGTCTCCTACATTTTTGAAGTTACAAAAGCTGCCACACGTTTTCTGGACAGATAAATGTATTATATATCTAAAATTTGATAGGGTATTTCTAAAATTTGATATGTTGAATCTTAGAAATATTTCCCAAACATCTGAGTTTTTCCCCTCCTATGTGTCGCACAATTTTTACCTTAAATCAAATTTTAATAATCGCTTTATAATTTCCTGTGGCTTTTTTCAGGACCTATCGTTTGATATATTTGCCATTCCTGTATCCCCAAAAGAGGAGATACATTTCAAACGTCAAAAACTTCAGGTTTTAAGGAGCACCTAACAAATGGATGCACTGGGTGGTCTGCTGCTCAACCCAACTCAAATTCTTTTCACTGTGTGTGTTAAAATGTTTTATTTTCGTACCAAGGCATTTTGAACGTGAGTTGTGTGGCTAGTTCTTGCCTGCTGAACGCTCAAACCTGCTTCGTTGCTGTGGGGCCACGAGGGTTCAGGGGGGGGGGGGGGGGAGTGGGTGGGAGGGTTAGCTCGACGAGACAAAGGAGGATCGTCTGGGTAGAAACTTAAGTGTGTCATCTTCCAACACACTGTTCAGAAATTTTCACCATAGGCGAACAATTATGCGATGATCTTTTTGACTTATGTGTGCTTTTTCCGTAATTTTATTACAAAATTGATTCTTTCGAAAAAAAACTGAAAAAAGACATTTTGGAAATTGTATCTCCTACTTCAGTTTTGAAGTTACAAAACTGGCAACATGTTTTTCAATAGCTAAATGTACTGTCTAAAGAAACATTGGAGTGGAATTTCGATGCTTGATTCGTTTGGTTTGATGTTTTATTTCGAAAAAAATGATTTTTTTACCATTGACTGTTCATTTGCGGTATAACTTTTAAACTATACGGGTTTTCAAAAAATTCGTGCGTCAATTTTTAGCTCTTTTTAAGGTCTATCGATTGATTTATGTGTTATTTCTTTTTCTTTAAAACTGTGGGAGAATGAGCATTTCATACGTCAACAAGTACAAGTTTTCTGGAGAGCCTAACAGACTCGTCAACTGGCCGTGTAATGACGTAAGTGGCTGGCCTTTCGCAAGCTATAGCATACGAAAGAACTCACGAAGCAGTGAAGCATATAGTTAAATTCATAAACAAGTTCTCAATAACATCAGCTAAAAAGCAGAAATTTGATAAATTATTGATGTAAAAGTAAACCGGTCACCCCCTATTGACTGACCTTTCGTAAGCTGTAGCAGACGAACAAACACATTTACAAGGAAGGGAAACATATCGTGAGATTCATGAGACAAATCTCTATTACATGAGCGAAAAAATAAATATCGATCATTTTTCGTACTTTGACCCAGACTGTTCCCTTAAGGGGGTCCTCCGGGGCCCCTTTTCTCTCCGATGGGTATTTTTCATGTTATTGTTGGAAAAGAACCCTTAGGTGGTGGACTATTCGGTCCTAAAATTTTATGGCGCTACGGACAATAGATCCCCCCCCAGGGGGGATAAGGGGACCAAAATCTTAAATTTTCGAGCACATTTCAACCCCATATAAAAAGAAAAACAAACGGAGAAATGGAAAATTTGCAAATGTACTTTTGTTAAATATGTTCCAAGGATTCTAAAACTGTCTTTTTTTTTGATCTATCACAAAAACTCAATGAGTTCTATTCTTTTGAAATATCAATACCAGTGGACTAAAAACCAATATGTCAAATTTATTCAAAAACTAAGGCCTGAATCAAAAAAATGTATAGAGGAAATTATGTTTGTTTTCAAAAGTTACATATCATAGTCAAATTTTGTAAGAATCAGACTGAAAACAAAAAATTTCATAATTTTTATGAAATAAGTAAAAAATTTTTTACTTTTTTTTTAAATTGTAAATTACAATTGACAGTGTGAATATGCTGTTATGCATGGAGATTATCGAAATAAAAATGGAAACAGCATTCAATTTCATAAATTTTCCATTATATTACACTTCAACAAAAAATTTTGTTTTTGGCTATATGTAAAGTTACTTATTTTCAAAGTTCAAAAGAATAGAAGTCATTGAGTTTTTATGCTAGGAAGAAAACAAAGACAGTTTTAGAATCCTTGTAACAATTCTAACAAACTGATAGCTCTCGATTTTTCAATTTGTAAGTTGTCTTTTTTTCTGCTAGTTCAAAACCTAAAAATTCTGTATATTTAAGGTATTGATCAAATATCGCATATATATAAAAAAAATTCAAATAGAAAATTCAGACCTATCAGTTTGTTTGCAATGTTACGAGGATTTCAAAACTGTCTTTGTATTTGTTCTAGCATAAAAATTCATTGACTTCTATTCTTTTGAAAACACCCCAAAAATGAACCAAAAAACGAGTTTTTCAAAAAATGAAAAAAAACTAAGGCCTAACTCAAAAAACTTCTCAAATAAAATATGTTTTTCTTGCGAAAATACATATAGTGGCCAAATTTCAGACCAATCGGATCAAAATTCAATTTTGACGGGAGGACCCCCTTAAACAATAGCTAAGAAGTAACCAATAGCTAGGAGCTTCCAACTGTTCATTTTGACCGTTCAAAATTTATATACATTCGGGGATATGTTGCTCCTCTGTGACTTGATTAAATTTATTTGAAATGAGCATGGAATTAAATCCATTCACATGCATGCTCTGACGTACACTCGGTCTGTTAGTCGGTATACTGCCCGGATTTAAGAGTAACGATAAATTTGAATGATTTTGAAAATTCGCCGTCAAGAAACGAATTACATTTTCTTTGTTAGGAATGTGTCCACACAGGCAAAGCCCTGACGTACGGAGAGCTCGAAAAAGTGGTGGGCAGGTGGGGGGCGTGGCTCACCCGCTACCTGGGTGACGCTCCCCAGCCTCCCGTGGTGGCCAGGTTCGCTTTCGCCTCCGTGGAGGTGGCCGTCGTGCACCTGGGGACCATGGCTGTCGGGGCTGTGTGTGCTGCACTTGGAGTTCAATTTGGAGCGAGTGAGTCGATAGTGTTAAAATTTCATCTAATTGCCTTGATGTGAATTGGGCTTCTCGTGCACACATGCTGATTCGGTAGCTGTGGTAAATGTATCTAATCTTTTTGCAGGAGAGCTAGCAGTCCAACTAGATAACTGTGGTGCGACGTTGATCGTAGCTTCGGTGGAGTTTTTGCCACGCTTGAAGGAAGCGCTGGAGAAGCTGGGCCGGCAAATACCTGTCGTGGTCATAGGAGACCCTGCAGCGAGTAACACGTCAGGCTTGAACGTCGTGGCGACGTACAAGGCAATCATGAAGAATTCAAGCTTAACGCCCGTCGCGCCTGTCGAGGCAAGAATCCCTAACTTAGGATATAATTAATTAGTTAGAGAATTCTTAGTTTCATGCATTATTATGATATTAAAGTGTTAGAGGTACCTCCTCGTAGTTATTCTCATTCGTAACGTGATACCAATAATAAAATATCAAAACTCATTAAGAAGAAACCTAAAGCGTTTGATTTTACTCGTGAAACATTCCCGAAAAATTATAATCAACCATTTGTATAAAAATTGTCACTGAATGCTAAATTTTCATAATGTTCCGCATTCAGCTGTCAGGAGAAGAAACCTGTCATCTTATTTACACGAGCGGCTCCACAGGCTTCCCTAAAAGCGTAGAACACACCCACAACTCCCTGATCGCCCTTGAGACTTCGTTCACACATCCTCACTTTTACCCTCGCTTTTATGACGGTGAGTGGAAACTTGTTTACTTTTATCGGAGCGAATTCCTCAGAATCTCAGTTTAAACGAAGTGAGACAATTAACTAATTCGGCGTGAACAACAATCTCATTTAAGCCGAGATAATAGATGTTATTAATGAATAGCGCACGAAAAAAAATCAGTAACAGCATGTTATACTCACTTTTGAATTTGAATTTTCTAGATGCCCATAATAATGAAAGTATTTTAAATTTAGGGAAAAATATTCGTCAAATGTAAAAATGAATAATCTTATAAATCGTAAAAAGTCACGTTCGTGAAGTTGGTATTGCGTCGGCTCACGTAATTCATGAGGAACTGTTCGAATAGGTGAAAAAATTTCCTCAAACATTACTTGCATTGAATCCAAACATAATAGTGAAGATGTGTGAATTTCCAGCACACTGGAAGTGTTGGGGAAGGTTGGGGTCATGGCAGACGTGTCATCGTTTTCATCTTACTCAATAATACCCTTCCCGAGTCTGTTTATTTATATTTATTATTTTTTTTTTAATTTCCTTCTGTCTCTCTGTCAAGTTTTTAGGGATGCTTAATGGCCGTGTCAGGTACTATTGAGATGAATATAATTGTTTGTCATCCAAATCTGGACGAAAATTCATTCAAGTAAAGCATTTCATCCCGTCATTTTTAACTGGCCGCGAACACTAGCAAAATAAAATTTATTATATTCTCTCGCCCCAACATTATATTATATTTATATTATAGGTTTGGAGTCGAATTTGAACTTTTGCGTTGCGAATGAGCTTCAATTTGGAAGTGATTTTTTGAGTATTAGCAACTACTCGTATTCGTCTCGAAGGCGATCTGATTGAACTTTACTAACTTCACTAATATTGGTGATGGCGAAGTTAAATTCCGGTTTACTTCAAAGAGATACGGATCACCGTGAGGCGCCTTTTGAAACATAACTGTGGCATAGTACTGAATTGTTTTGTTTACTAAAGGGACATCCCAGAATATTTTAACCCTTGATCCTCTGAATTTATAAGTTCACATTTTCATCGATATAAAAACAGTTGTTAGTCGAGCAATGGTATCATGTTGTCATTTACATTAGAATGAGAAAGGAATTGCATCATTGAACCTCATATAACATCGAAGAAACTCTGCTCTGAAGTTCAGAGCACTCATTAATTTTCTCTATTGACGAAAAATACGATATAGTAAAGCTATAATTCATAATCTGTAAAAAGCTATTCCCACATTTACATTGCAAAGTCATTAAGTTGCTACTTTTCCATTTATCTAAGAGTTTCAGCAGACACGTTCGTTGGTGGCCCGAGACATCGGTCTGGCTTATGGCTTGTTGTTTGGACTCTTGCCGGGCTTGCTGCTGGGAGCGTGTGTGATCATCAAGCCGCTGGATGAGAATACTTTCATAGAGGACATCGAACGACTGAAGGTAACCGTCAACTCATTTTACTTGGCGGGAGTATTTCGTAATGATGCTCAGTCTCAAGGAAAATATCCATTTTCACTACCCTGACCTTTTCACTGACTCCATGCGTAATACTATAAACATTTAGGTATCCAATGGTGTCGGCAGATAACTTTAAAAACGTTAAAAGACTAAACCTATGGCCCAAGTTTAGTTCTTCGCTTTGTATCAGCGTGTT
The DNA here is from genome assembly GCA_030386875.1 of Morinoia aosen. NCBI lineage: Eukaryota > Metazoa > Arthropoda > Malacostraca > Amphipoda > Talitridae > Morinoia > Morinoia aosen. Next base: position 26,270,296 of record CM059558.1, read on the forward strand.
GAAGACGAAAGGCATTTATTACTTGTAGGTAAAGTACATAGCTCGCACACATGTTTTAGCTCTAGAATCTGGAACAAAGAATACTTACTATTTATAAATTCCCGGCTACCGGAAAATATAGAATTAGATAAATACTCCAGCGTTAAGTTTTTCAACTATTAACTATATACGTTCTACAACTTTGCAATGATCATGATATAGCCCTACGTTAACTTATGTTTGGATAAAAATGAACCAAATTACATCGCTACGCGCTTTTTTTGTATTGTCTGTTAAATAGTTTAGAGGAAGGTTTTTTGCGATTCTTGCTTAATTGTTATCCTTTGACTCTGTCATATTTCATATCCATCATTGTGTTTTCTGATATATCTTTGTTTTTGATCAACTAAAACTTTCGACCCATACGATATTTACACCATAAGAACGAAATCAAATAAGAGCAAATTTCATTCAAGCTGTCAATTTCTAAAAAAAACCTGGTTTAAATTCCTTCTCTGAACAATTTCGGTATTGAAAAATATAGGATTCTTTCTCGAGGAGTAATTAAGTTGAAAAATGAAGTAACATGCATATAACACTAACGTTGAGCAAACAAATTTCCTCAACAATATTGTAATATAGATCTCCAAGTTCCTCCGCTGTCATTTATTAACAACGAGCTTTTCTCTTTAATTTCAATTCCAGTTAACCTTTTGCCACCCATAAGTTACTTTCATTTTCTGTGTCGAAAACTTTAGGCACCGAAAACTTATTAATCGATTACTGGCAAATGTTTCACATATACCCCTAATTTTTATTGCCTTCCACAAAATCATCTCGGAAAACTAATTCACCCCTGTTTTGATGCAAAATTTCCTGGAAAACTACGAAGGCACGAACTTATACGATAAAGAACTGTTAAATTTGGTTGCAAGTCTCATCTGTAAAGAAATTATCACAATAGAACTCAATAATGAAATACTGTGAAGTTTTCAGGTCAATCGAGTAAAATTCAGAATGGGCATAGTGGTGTCATTGCTTAGGAAACAAGCGTAACGTAACTCCGTAAGGATACCATTCACCTCTTTTGGCCAAATGTTTAAAAAAATTTATTTGCTTTAAATTGAAGCTATACATGTGGTGAACTTCCACAAAAAATTTTACAGGCGTGCACGCAATAGAACAGCTATGGGGGTGGACTGGTGGTGATGGAGAGCTGTTTTTGTTGTAAAAAAGTTTTAACAAATTTTTTTACTAGTTTAATGATAATTCCTTTAAAACTACTTCTATAAACAAAAAACAACAACAGAAACTTTTTTACAAAAAACTAAGTGTTATATAGTGAAAATGTCATTTTGTTTTTTGTTTCTGTGGAAACCTAAAACTTTACTCACGCGAAATGCTACTCCTCCTACAATTTTTGGTGTAAAGAGTCTTGATAATTTTTTTCGAAAGAAGAATAATAGGGCCAGAGCCCCGAGGTGGGAATTTGAATTTTTCGAACTAGGTAAAAAACGGGAGGCCGTCAAAATGAAAAAATCGAGATTTTAGGCTATTTTTCCAAAATGGTTTTTTCATTCAAAATATCTCCGAAACCAAAACGAGTTTCAAATATTCCTACCTCGGGGCTATGGCCTAAGTGTTTTTCTTTCAAATGACACTTGTTTCATGTCTATAGGTTGAAATTTGTAGTAGGAGTAGCATTTGTCGCATCCCCTACATTCCGTTTTCTTTGCCGTAACTCATTTTCTACGAAACAAATTCAAAATTTCCCACAGGGTGACCCCTAATTTTTTACGTTTGTCAGTCTGTCAAAATTGATAAGCATTGGTTCATAAATGAAGAAAAAATGCAAAAGGTGTACGGTCCCCTCAAAATAATTTTTTCACGAATTAGATGACTCTCTGTCAATAAGATTGAGTGACTGAGGAGTACATCGACGAAATCATACTTGATCAATTCTATGCGTGTTTAGAGCATTTCTATATGCCGGAAAATCATGAATGTACTCGGTTCTTTGAGCAGGTAAACGTGGTTGGTATCGTTCCTCCAAACTTCCCTCTGTTGCTGCGTTTGGGGAAGGAACGGCCAGACCTCCAGAAAACTTTGCGACACGTATTGGTTGGAGGAGCGCCTATTGCTACGGCGCACGTTGAAGCCGTGCATAAGTTATTGCCGAACGTCTTTCTACATAAATGTGCGTCCACTGAAAGAAATTTTTCTCATAGTATGCAGTTCCATAAATAGAGAAGAAGCATCGACACTAGAAATCGATTGACGTTCCTAATATTGTTAAGAAGATTTTATGCTTCGTCCTACTACATATTGACACCATATTGACTGCGATGGGTTAAACCGAAGTTCAGTATTCAACTCAAATTTAAATTCAGAAGTTGTAAGATATTTTATAAATACCAAAAATTAACTAAGTCTGTGAAATACCCTTAATTTTAATAGATTGTTGAAACTTATTCAAATGACACATCGATGGGTCATTTCGTAGAAGGAAAAACTAAGCACGACCCACCAGTGGGTCATATCGCAGTCAATGTGTTAAATCAATATATTTATCCTATTGCGGCTTTCCTTGCCGAAAAAAGGTCTAACTAAAAGGCTACAGGAGTATTAAACTCATGATTTTATGTAATATAAAGATTCTCCTACTACAGACGAATAGCATTCGTTCATGACTACTTGCAGTGCACATACCCAAACCAGTTGTTTTTAGGAGAAATAACTGCGTACTTTTGCAAAGCTTCCACGCAAGTCAACTCAAAGTATTGTAAAACCTATATTTTATTTTTGTTTCATTTCAGTGTACGGCGCTTCCGAAGTTGGTATGCTTACTATGGATCCAGTTGGCGGAGGGAAAGTCGGTTTTACGGGAAAGATTTGTGCTGGCGTGGCTGCGAAAATATTGGACGATGAAGGCAATATGCTGCAGGCCAACGAACTGGGCATCCTCAATGTCAAAGCACTTGGGGTAAGTCAACAAAACAAAGAAACTCCACGATTAAGGGGAAAAGACAGCAATCCCATTACCTGGACAACGAAAGTATATATAAGGACAGGCTACGATAATAATGCACAAACGTAACTCAGTATTGGTGAATTGTCGATGTCTTGACATGTGCCGAATGTAGAGCTGATGATTAAATGATTAAAGAAAGAGTTCTTTAGTAACACACATTATTGACATTGATCATTATGTGCTGTACACAACATTGAAACTTTCGCTAATGAATTCTGCTCTGCGCACACAATGGCTCGTGAATTACATTTTCTAATATTGTTTCACTTTTAAATGATAACGGGTGAGCGAATTCCACGACAGCAAAAATAAGCTCTGAACTCTTTAGCCTGGGTAGTCACCTTAACTTGCGAAGTGTGGGCAGTCCTCTGAAGCTTCCATTGTGTTAAGGCATGAGTATGTAAAGTAAAGTCAACTTCTGTTTCAAAATTTCTCAACGAGCACAGTTGAACATTATAAATGACTTATATTAGATTGATTGAAATTTATATTTATATAAAATAATTCAATAGAATATACGATGACTATATAATTCAATAGAATGTTCGATGAATATATTGGAATATTATTAAAACCTAAGCACTAAGCACATACTCAAAATTAAAGATAAGAAAAAATCCCAGGGTAAATAAAGGTCTTCGTCTACTTCTCATGGTGAATAAACAATGTTTTAGAGTCAAAGTTTGAATGTTATGTCAGCAAGCGTGAGAATTTGAAGCCTGAGAGTAATTAGATGCTATACTGACGTCCAGCATAGCACTCTATTTGGTTACAACCACGTTGGAACCAAGACATGGAAGTGATTTAATTTATTCAAAATAACCTGCAAATAGATAACCTAACTTGCACGTTATGTCCTATATAGAATGCTCTAGATACTTAACAAAGCGTAAGTTATAATTAAAGGTTAACCATGGTGGAACATTGACGACCATGGTGGTGTGTGGAGGGGTAATTTCTGTAAAACCTTAGCTACGCCGATCGAACGGTCCAAGATTTAGCGCTTTAAGTTTTCGGTGAATGATCCACGAGAAGATCCACGTTCGTCCAAATAAAACACTTCTTGCAGTGCTGCATTTCTTCAAGGCAATGATAAAACAAGTACAATCACTATACCAGTTACGCCAGCTGTCGATTTTTGCAGCTGTCGATTTTTGCTACAACATTCTTGACAGTTCTGTGCTCATTGACCATGGTGGTGTATGAGCACTGGTATGGTATACACCACCTTATGGGTAAGGTATACACGTAAGGTACACACCACCTTATGGTGGTGTATACCTTACGCTACATTTATCTGTAAAAAATTACTATTTAAACATTCCTCTGTGAACTCTTTTCAGACCATGAAAGGGTACCTAAATAACCCCGCGGCCACCAGGAAAGTTATCGATAATGATGGCTGGTACAACACAGAGGACTTGGCGCGCGTGGATGAAGATGGATACGTTCGTATTTTTGATAGGCTCAAAGAAGTCATCAAATTAGATGATTCGTATTCGGTGAGTATTGAACTTGAGTACCATCAAAATTTTAATTTCTAGCAACTCTTACAACACGATGAAGCATGCGACTTCGATACTTGAGAGGAAATGAAAAAGTGAATTGCCGTGCAGGAATAAAATATCACAATACACAATTTATAATATACAAAATTTTGAATTTTGTCGTGAACTTGACCTAACTCTCGCAGCTTAGCTAACGCATTGTTCAATGCACAAAACATTGACAACTAGCAAATGATAATTTGGTTCAACATCTTTTCTAAGACATGGATTGAGGATTCTTTAACATTTTTAATCCTAGAGAAAATTTTAAAAATATACACATTTCATTTGAGGGTTTCTTTATCAAATACCTACAAAGAAAGGCTAAAATAGCTTGCTCCGTCGGCATGCAATTGATTTTAAATTTTAAAAAATCATTGTGTTTATTATCATTTTGTTCGTGTGTTGTCGTATTAGACTTCCATCAGTAAAAAATTTAACGTGTTAATTTTGATCATCATAAATGCAACACTTTTGTCATGGAACTTCAAATGAAATTAGATTATCTCTATATTTAAGAGCGCAATTTGTTAACGAAGAAATTGTAAATATTACCAGAATGAATAGAAGTGCGCCCCCGACATTCTAAGTCCATAAGAAGTATTTGGTCCTTTACTCTGAAACAATAATTCTTGGTAAAACGAATTACACTTACCCTGAATTGCAGGCATCTCCAGCGGAGATAGAACACACCATCCTGGAGCTACCTGGCGTGCACGGAGTGTGTGTGGTGGGAACTCCGGATGCAGAGAAGGGGATGGACGCCATCTATGCCTTCGTGGTCAAGAAACCCAACCTAGTCTCGGACGTCACAGAGGAAAGCATTCAAAATTACGTCGCCCAGCAACTGAATAAGAAGAAGCGGCCCAATCGGGTTATTTTTGTAGAAAAGCTGCAGTGTAACCAAAATGGTAAACTGGACCGACAGTTCTTTAAAAACAAAGCTTCTCAACTGGCAAAAAAATAATTGAACTTATATACCGGCCAAGTTGCGTGTAAATGAAAAATTGGGAGAAATTTGAATCACGCATGTGAACAACTTTAATTGACAGATTTTTAAAGTGTTTCCTCTTTCGTGTTATGTTGTTTGTTAAGAACATAAATAGAATCGCTCATATTGCAGGTTGCACGTCCAAATTATCAAGTTTACTCAGCACGTAAATAAATCCAAAATCTGTACATGGTGTTCAAATTGTCTTCATCAACAATTTGATTCAAATAAAAAATAATAAATTACAATGAATAAATACAGTAGAGATTCATTATTGTGAATAAAGGAACGGGACGAGGTAAACATGTACCCGTATTTAGCTGCTGCAATGAGAGAGCCGAATACCTGTATTTTGCGCGTCACTTTTTGTAAATTAATACGTAAGGCACGTACGCCTTTTTTCTTAGGAAGTATTTTTTTCGCGTATATCCATACCTCAGTATTATAATAGTTTATTATTCCCAAACCACGGATGTGGTTTTCAGTGAAATGAGGATCAGAAAATACTCTTCAGGTTAATGAGGAAACATCTAGGAGCAAAGAACATTCTTTACAGGTGCAAAAGCAATTGACAAAGGGAAAAAGCTTAGATTCTTTTTTGCACCTTTGTGAGGAAATCTAAATCAACTTCAGCAATTTCAAAATTTCGTTTGTTGGATGATACGAGGAGAATTTTTCAAGTACGCAAGACATGTTGGTCCCCACAGACTGGTTGTTTGAGCCGTTTTTTAAAATAAGAGACGCATGCCTCGCTAACCTCAGTGATTAGATTAGATTAGATTATAAGTTAGTTTAAGCCTCCCTAACCGCTACAAAAAAGAGCGTATCGAAGAGAGGAAGGAGGAAGGCACCATTTAGTATGGAGATAAGAGAATGAGGAATCTATGCAGAAGGGGCATAGAAACAGTAAAGTTGAGAAAGAAGTTCACGAAACAAGATAAAATTTGAAGAAGAAAGTCAGAGGTGCTGAAAAACAGGACAGTAGTGAACCGAAAAAAGGTGGTCCTTAACATAACAAAAAACATTTTATTTCAACAAAAAGAAGGCCTACCTAACTCTCAGCTCGGGCCCTCACATTTTTCCCCTGGGAGCGTTAATTCCCATAGATACAATATCTGTATCCCCCTGAGGGGTAACCTCAGTGAAATTGAACGTCAAATTGAAAGCTTGAAAGCCCCTTCCATTACTTCCTAAGATAGATAAAAGATGACGTCAAGCATGAATGTTTGAAAGAAAACCAGCGAATTTGCCGTTAACGTCAGAAAAAAATAAAAGCATCCACAAGAAGGGATAAAGAGCATTTGCACTAAACGTACTGCAGAATGAAGTTAAGTAGTCTGGAATAACAAATTGAAGAATAATCTGTCTGGATCAGGCAGAGTGAAGTTTGTCTGTTCAACAGCTGGTCATTGGTTTAATTATCTCTTACTGGTAAACATAAGGAAAGCTGTGCCTTAGGTTGAAGCGCTTTCAACTCTGATGGAATTCGTCCTCTCTGCCTTATACAAGGCAAAAAATGACCGACATCAGCAAGAAAGCATTCACAGTTGCAATGTACTTCTATGCAGGAGGAAGGCTGTGCAGCAATTTTATTCCTCAATAGGTTAGAAATAAAAAACGCACATCACGCCAGGTTAAGCAATGGTCCCGGGCTCGTCGTGTTGGCATTCAGTCTCTCTACTTTTATCGCAGAGACGTAAACTGACTTGAAATACGGACGAAAACTTAAACAATAGCACGGGGTGTGGAAACAAATACCGCAGCCACTAAAAGCGACGAGAGAAGTTGAAAGAGACTGCAGTAGCGTGACTCCAACCCAAGACTCTGCCTTATTTAACATACTCAACCTGAACTAACCTAACCTAAACTAACAAACCTAACTAAACCTGCCAAAACCTATCCTAATCTAACCTATTCTAACCTCCTCTGACCAAACCTAACCGGTTGCCTATACTGAAAACCTCAAATTTTGGGCTTTCAAAATGCTTCTCCTCCTACACTTTTCAAGCTACAGGAATGATTCTGGTATCTTTGGATGCGGAATACCGTGGAAATTACAAAAATTAAAGGGGCATTTAACAATTTGTTGCAAAACAAAGTTGTAACCTCACAAATAAAAATTCCCCCCCCCCCCCCAAAAAAAATGGCGCCACGAAAAAGTTTATTTTTATTTTTATTAGGACTTCACAGATTTTCTGTTTAATGTTCGTAATGTCCACAATATTCCGCATCTAATGCTACCAAAATCACTCCTGTAACCTAAAAACTGTAGGAGATGCATTTAGACCCCCCCCCAAAAAAAAAAAATCCGCTTACTAAGAATATCTCGTTTCCTGTCAAAAAATTTGCATATCTTTATGGACGACAAATGATTCCTAGTTGCATTTCCTATCTGAGTACCAAATTTCATTGCTCTAGATTCAACAACAAAGAAGAAAGTCCTGAAGGCGGTCGCCCCCCTTAACCCAACCTAACCAATCCTGAACTAACTCAACGTAATCCAACTCCAACGTAATCGAACTCAACATAATCCAACGTTGCCAACTCTATCTAACGTACTTTAATTTTTGTAATTTCCACGTTTTTCCGTATCCAATTGTAAGGCCGTGCGATGGGGCCGTGCGATGGGGCCGCGCGATGGGGCCGTGCGATGGGGCCGTGCGATAGGACTGTGAGATGAGGCCGTACGATGAGGCCGTGCGAAAAGGCGGAGCGATGAGGCTGAGCTGTAGGCGCTTTGGCGGTCGGTTGTGCATTTTAGCCCTTGGTAAATGTTCGTGTGATTGCAGAAACACCCAGCGGAAATTGTGACGAAGATTGGCTGAAGAGTAGCGATGGGTGCTGATGGGGCAGGGACTGTAAGTTAAGGGCAGGGACTGTAGAAGCATCGGCCCGATGGTGAAACCGCTGGAGAGCTGCTGCGGCCACCAGATGTAAGGGCAAGCGATGTTGAGCCTTGGCCCGTTGGTGAACCTGCTGGAGACTGCGGGAAGTGCTGGGTCTACAATATTCGGAGCGGCTGGGGTCACCAGTTATAAGGGGCCGGCGATGTAGAGGCATAGGCCCGACAGTGATCCCGTTGGGGTCATCAGAGTTGAGCCCAACGATGGTTCTGGGGTCACCACTTCTAAGGCCAGGTGTTGCTGTTCAGCCATTGAGTTCCATTTTAGGATTACTGAACAGTTGCAAGACTCAAAATGAGATTTTATGGGTAACTAAGGTAAGGCACAACACAATGATACTAAAATCATCACTGTAACTTGAAAACTGTAGGAGGAGATGCATTTTGAAACCCCACATTCCGAACCTCAAAAAAGGCAAAACAAGGAAACGTAAGCAATTTTAATTAAAATTTGTTAACAATTTTTGGTTCCAAGTTAGATCCCCTGAAATCATTATAGGGTAATACAGAGACACAGAAGAAGGCATAGCAACTTCGCGTCGTGAAAAAAGTGCTAATGGGGAGGTGTAACATGATAAAATACCACTTCCCCCTCCCCTCCCCCCATTCGTCAAACCCTCGTAGCGGGTGAACGAGTGAACGTACGAGTCTCATTTTTCCACAGGATGTACATGACCTCTTACTCTTCCTATAACAGCAAAAATCCCTACTTCTACAAACCCGGGGTCCTAATGGGGGGACGCCCTCTTTAAGCAGTCTTGTCCTGCTCTTCCATTTTTCCGCACTTATTGTAACAAGGCATGGTTTCCTGCGTGTTGCGGTTCCAACTGAGAGGCTTACGAAGTCATTGGGATTCCTGACTTTGAATTCTTAATTACAATAGAAATGGCTTTAATTTTATTAAATTTCAGTTAGGTTTTTTGTTCATGACCATCCTTTCTCGATCTCTGACGTTTTCCTACATCTTTAACGTTGTTTCATAAGCTTCTCTTCTAATTTGCTGTTAACTATGTTAAAGAACTCTTATATGAGAACACACCTTGTGTATACAGTCCTCGTTTTCCAAAGTTTATATTGAATGATGCCTTTATTTCTTTGAGAGATCTATGTTGTGGATAGGAAGGTTTAAACTGATAATCCAACCTAAAAGTTTTTGTATGTTATGTGCCAACTATCTATTTTTCGGTTCATAGCTACCAATTTTCAGGAACCTCACTTATTCAACTTTTTTCTTGTTGCACAAACTTGCTACCATGCTGTATCCATGCAATATATCTATTTTGGGAACAGACCGAGTGGATAGATTCCTTGTTCTCTTACATCCAGTTTAAATGGTGTTTTCTTCCATCCTGTGTTTAAGACACCTTTGTTGTGGCGAGTGGTGCTTAAATTATCTCAAATTTTTCCGTAATGTTTACTGATTATAGTTTCTTGATATAAGCATCACAACAATATGAGTGCAGGTAATCTAAACTATCTCTCGTCAAAATACCAATAATGATGGTTTCTGTTCATTAAGTAACCTTAAGAAATGCAGCAATTTATTTCGGGTTTATACCTAGTACTTTACATTTTCAGGTTTCTTCGGTATTGAAAGTTTAATGTCGTATTAAGGAGGAATATTTATTTTTATTTTATGGACGTAACATAACTTACAAATTAAAATGCTGGAAACGTGAATGGTTTTGAAAATCAATTTTCCTACCATTAAGTTTGTAAATTTATAATCTAATTATAATCGTAAAATAATTTTCAAATAAACTATTTCCACGGACAGAATTTTATATGATACTTTCTATAAATAAACACAGAGTGCCTTCATCTCTAATCTTTCTTGTATGATACAGTAAAAGAAATTTTGCTACAATTTGGATGTAGCTTTCCATTGGTGAAGCTGTCAGTATGATTAAATTGAAGATCGATAACCTTTTAGTACCAGGATTTGCACGTAGCCAGACGGTATTCGATTTTGTCAAATATAAATCTGTAAGCACAGAAGTACACCGACAGCCGGTGGTATTCCGGATAGTACATCTGGCAGGGCTCAGTGCGCTACGGCAATTGACGTAATGTCGCAATATTCACATTACCTTGTGCCTGTTTGAAATGAAACCTGTTTGAAATGAAATGTTGAATGGCTAGTCGAACAAACAGAACTGCCGGCCCGGCTGTTCCCGCAGAAATGGTTGTACTTTGTTTCCTATATCATGGTGAGTATGTAGACCTAAAATCATTGATGTCTCGTAATTATAACTTTTTGTTGAAAACAATAAGGTCACTGAACGATTACTTACAAAATTATAGGTAAATGAATCAAAGTTACTGAGAAATTTAATGAGGAAATGCTGAGAAGCTCTGTCTTCAATTTCGCGACTCAGTAAACAATACAAAAAATTTCTTACCATTTTAAACCGACGTAGAACGAGGGACAAAGATATATAGTGAAATTTACTAGCTGAACAACAGCAAAAGGTTGTAGAAAAAATGCATTCTCTGAGGAAATTTACTCTGATGAACATGACTTCATCGTATGAAATATAATGCAATGGCTAAACTAAAATGGTAGCATGGATTTGATTTTCTACAATACAGTAATACCTCTGAAGTCGAACGGCTCGACGGTCGAACAAATCGGAAGTTGTTAAAAAAATTCGAGTAATTTTGTCTGAGAATCCAAACAAGCATTCGGAAGTCGAACCAAGCCGAATGGAAAGCTTGCCAATTCGAGCGTCGTCAGTCATGCGCCGTCCGCTGTGGTCACACGTCAACTTACGCAGCGTTGTACGCTACTTCATTTTCCTATATGTTTAGTTTCGTTCTAAACCGCTAAAAATGGGTCCTAAGAATTATGTTATCGATAGCGGTCTGGTGAAAGGGAATAATGTTAGAACAACGATTGAACTGAAGAAGGAAATCATTGCAAAATTTCAGCGCGGAGCGAGTGCTTCGGATTTGCTACGCTGTACGCGTGGTCAAGTCGAAGACATAAACGTTTTTAAAGAAAAAGAGCTCAAAGCAGCGAATGTTGCGAAAGGAGTGACCTCATTGACAAAGAAAAGACCTCGGATATTGGAAAAAATACAGAAATTATTGCTGATCTTCATAAATGAGAAACAGTTACGCGCTGATAGAATTAGTGAGGAGTTCATCTAGGAAAAGGTGCTCCAAATATACGAGGACTTATTGGAGAAAACCCCAAGCTTGGAACACTTCAATTGCTTTTCTATTATTTCTTATAAGGAAAATTCGTTCGGAAGTCAACTATTTCTGAAGTCGATCACTTTTCTAGAGCGGATTGTGCTCGACTTCTGAAGTATTACTGTATTTGAACTACTTAGAACTCAAATTTAAGCATACTCGTAGATCATAATCTTGAGGGATCAGACAAGTGTTATCCTGCATGGAATTTGGAAAGTTAGTTCATTAAATTCATTTCCATGCTGGTTGCCTGGCTGACATTTCTCCTTCGTGGATGAAGTTCATTAATAATACGAAAGTTTAAATTTTATTAGCGGTTTACCAATCGTCGTAATGAAGCCTTTTTCTGGAGTGCGTCAGTTGACGGCCCGAGAGCGCGTTGTCCTTTAATCTTCAATTAGATGTCCGATTACGAATCCCAGTCGGTCCGGCTTGGTTATTGACAGATGAAACAGGTAGTGACGCGAGTTACTGGCAGAGAATTTGAAACGCTGCAATGTAGAAAAAGAAAGTTAAAAAAAAAAGACTCGGATGAAAGGACGAAATCATAATTGCAGCATTTATAACTTTCTTATTCCTTCGATATCACATTCATGGTACAATTATTTGAAATTCAAGTTAACACAAGATATCAACTGTCTTTCATGGTTACTCATACAAATGCATTTATTATGAATGAATCGCAAAGAAAATGAGTCAATTTTATACATTCCAATGAGTACAAGATAGTTTGGTGACATCGCTTCGTTTGGAATACATATATATATATATATATATAAAGTCATTTCTTATACAGAAATTTTCTTTTGCTGCTTCGATTAGGTCTTTCTGCCTCCTTTGAACTATTTTTTAAAATTTTTCTCTTCATTCTCTAACGAGGTTAGTCAAATTCATATTTCTCCCATCAGAGCTCCCTAGGAGCTGGCCATAAACCTTCCAGTTTTCCATTTGCGCCAGAACGCTATATGTATAATGTTACTTATATGAAAAACAAAAATGCAAGTTGTAAAGCTCCTGCTTTTAATGTTCAGTCTACTTCTGCTAGTGAATAGCGTTCTTCTTGAGAACATTTAATTTTCCAACACGTTCTGTTAGTCTGACATGTACACGATTCTTCAGTAATTCTCTAAGCAAATTTTTCTACAATTTGATGTTAATAACAATACCCGATGAAATGAGAATTGTCAATATTCTCAGTTAAAACACAAACGCTGAGTGCAGATAATTGGCAACTTCAATAATAAAAATCGCTTCTTGAGTTTATGCGAATATCCCTTTCGAGGCTGGACTCTGATGCATGCATTATTGTTAATAGTCAGCGGTTTAAACTTATTATAAGCGGCGTCATAAATTTTTTGAAATATTTATATGCTGCATATTGTATCTCTTGAGCAAAGTAAGTTTTCAATTTTGGTCAGCAAAAAAAACTCACAATTCTAAATAACAGAAAAATTCCTTTTAAATTCCAGAACTATATACAGCTGGGTCGACGTCTGTTAGACTATCTTGAATGGAAAATGAGAGTGAATATATCAGATCTTGAAAACATTGTTCGATAAATCTGAGTATTTAAGCCTATGCTAAAACCACCATTAAGAAGTGAACAATAGAATGAGGTACAATGTGAAACAGAAAACTGCAAAAAGTCCGGGAAAACTAACTAATCATTTAAAAGCCATTAAGGATATTACACGAATTCTAACTGAAAACCCCTGTAGAAAATTAAGAACGTCTTTCATTTGTTTAACATAAAAGGATTTTCGGATATGTTGATCCTTGTCATATGAACGCAGCCTCAAAATTTAAGAACCGGTCCACTAACAAAATTTTTTTCTTGCTATGCGTCATTATGAATTACTGGAAAATGAAATTTAATTACGATTCTTTTTGTTTCATAAATTCAACAAGCATGCTCAGAAAATTGTAAACTGTAACTAATTTTGGTACAACTAATAAAGCTGCACCCACACAGCGCCCATAAAAATGACTGTAGAGCGTTGATCAGGAGGCGTAGGTCTTTAATTATAAATGAAAACCAATATTAAAGTTCGTTTGTTTGTTAATAGTAGGGCTAAATCATGCAATTTAAGAGTTATCGACCAATTTTGACAAATCGCAGGCGAGCGTCTCTAACTGCTCGCTGTAAAAGGAAAGTTGGACTAAAACAGTTTCTTCCTCGTAGATGTTTCGCAGAAAGGCAGGGTTAATTTTTCATGAAAAAACGGCTTAATGATTTAAGATATCAAATTTTTCGATAAACATTGTTGCGGAATTATTCAGAGGGCTTGAATAGTCTAGAAATAATTCCAGGTCATTTTAAATTCAAGGAAATTAAAAAAACACACATTCTCATTTAAAAAGCAAAAACAATACAATTATTTTCTACGTAAATTGGAAAACCAATGCCGTTTTTGTGATACTTTATAAAGAGCTCCACGCTTCTGACTCTGTACCTTGGATCCTTCACGGACACCATAAAATTCTTAGCGTAGCTTTATCTTCAAAACATCAACTGAGCTCCATGTGTGTTGTTTATAATTCTCCGAGTTCTAAAATTTTTTAATATCTCGTTTCAAATTCAAGTACAAAACATTCGGAACAATATACTCTTTCCAATTCACAATCGTTTGCTGCTGAAGGGAAGCATTTCCAAATTTTCCAAAAAACTGAAACTTTTTTTCTATTGAACTTACGTCTATGAAAATTTGCAGACTTCTAGATCTCCACATTTGTGACAACTTTTGTTTAAGAAAAATTTTTCCCCGGGGTATAGAAAATTAATTATTTAAAAAAAAAAATTTTATATATACATTTATTATTCATTATTACTTCAAAATTTACAAAGCTAGAGCAATGCGGTTTGTTGCATTTAAAGTCAAACTTGTGCTCTATCTAATTTACCAGGGAATTTTTTGATATATTTCATTCAAAATTTATATGAATTTTTTTGTAAAGGTCATTGCAAAAGTTATACTTTTAGGGTAAAAAAGTCTACGGAAAGCTTTACAGAAAGTTTTTGGAAAATCCCCTGGTAAATTAGATAGAGCAACCCTTTCAATTTCAAATGCAACAAACCGCATTGCTCTAGCTTTGTAAACTTCGGAGTAATAATGACAAACGTCTTGAAAACTTAGTTTTTTTAAAAGACCTATTTTTAAGAAAAAAATGCTTCTCCTCCTACAGTTTTTTGAGCTACAGTGATGATTTTGGTATCATTGGATGCAGAAAAACAAGGGCTTTACAATGTATTGAGAAGTTTTTCAAAATTCATTCTTGTTTCAAAGTTATGACGTCATAAGTTTGAATTTTCTTGAGAATATTTTGATTTTTTTTCATTTTAGTATTTTAAATTTTTATACTGGAAATTGGAGGAAGAGCATTCAAGTTTTTGGAATGTCCACGTTATTCTGCATCCAATGATACCAAAATCATCACTGTAGCTCAAAAAATATCAGAGAAAAAGCATTTAGAAACCCCCCCCCCCCCCAAATGTCGTTTTCTATGATTTCCCATTTTCTTTTCAAGAAAATCGCATTTTCTCATAAATGATAAATGATTCTAAATTGCATTTCCTATCAGTATACCAAATTTCATTGCTCTAAATTCAATGATAAAATAAATATTCGGATGGGGAATGCTTACCTCGAGGAATATGAATGATGAAATATATGTATAAAAAATAAAAAATAAAATTTAAAATTTGAGAATTTTTTTTTTCCCCACTTTTTTTTGCATGCAATGATACCAAAATCATCACTGTAGCTCAAAAACTGTAGGAGGAGAATCATTTAGAAAACCCCCCCCCCCAAAAATGTCGTTTTCTATGATTTCCCATTTTCTTTTCAAGAAAATCGCATTTTGTCATAAATGCTAAATGATTCTAAATTGCATTTCCAATCAGTATACCAAATTTCATTGCTCTAGGTTCAAAAATGAAAAAAAGGTCCGCAAGGGGGATTTTCTCCCCCTCCCGGGGGAGACGTTAGCTCTGGGATACGTTCCTGACATTTTTACAGACATTCGGGGACATATCTCCAACTCATTTAAAGCAATAAAAAAAAAAATCGGGAGAATCAACTTTTGGACTGCAGATGCCCCAAAATGCTTCCCTGAAATTAGTCATCGGAAACTAGATATTTCTCGTTTTCTGGTGGCCAACGACGTGCACAACCTGTTTACCAACGTACCTCCACATGAAGCCATGCATGCAAATATGTTTGGGTTACCTGTTTGAATCTATCCAAGCAGTATTAGAGTTGACTCGTGATTATTTTGAAACTTTATTTCAGATGTCATTAAGATTTTGTATCGTGGTGTTTTAAGCTGAATCTTATTTTAAAGTTTAAAACTTAAGAATGGGTTTTCCGTAAGAACAGCTTTCGCAAGTTTTTTCATTAGTTACCGCAAAGTCAATCATCCATTTCTTTCACTTTTGTTTGATTGACTTTGGAAATGTACCGCATAAATGGTACGTTGAGAAAAATGTCGTTACATTTCTTGAACAACATCATACCAAGAATTTTTGAGGGTACGTTAACTGTGAAATTATTATTTTGAATTTTAATGCGTAATGTGGAATGACCAGAATGAATGACTGTTTAGTGGCGGTTCCCAGAAATCATTTGGCGGTTCCCAGGCCAAATCACATACGCCTATCCATCGATAATATTTGACAACAACGATTATTTAAGCAGAAAATAGCTGACTTCTGTTCTCAAAATATATTTAATAAAATATTCTTACATACATTAAGCTATATATGTATATTAAATGTATAATGTTCGCACTCTTGGAACGTTTGGCCCAGTTTTTCTAGGAATTCATGCATTGTTGCCACATCTTATTCATGTGACGTGCGTGCCATCCAGTGCAAGATGCCTTCCGGTCGGGGTACGCTGTACACCTGTTCAGTTGCATTATTATTGTTGCTAATTATTAAATAGTTAATTACTTGATTATACCAAATACATATTCTTGGTATCGTAATTTTTTCCTGCCTAAAACAAAACCAATTATATGATGGTTGGCTCTTAATACTAATTTTTTTAAAGAAAACGCACCCCAGTGGCAAGTTGGTAACGTGAATGATGTTTCATGCCCCGCCCCCAAACTGTCAATTCATTCTGGTCGGATTATAGCTGTTTTCATAATATTTTCGAAATTACCAATATTCTCAAATTTATACTTGGTCGACTCGTGACAAGACTTCAGCAAACAAAATGAGAAAATCTTCATTTTTTAAAATACTGTAATGCTCTTTCGAGTGGGAATCCCATTTAAAATAAAATTACAGAAACATATTTTCAAAACAATCATTGTGAATTTGTGCCGTAGTAGGAAATTATTAAGAGCAACATATCACTTACAGGTGGGTAGCACAACTCCTTTGACCGGGTCTCAGAAGTAGTTGTTTCGTTGAGTATCAGGCTGAGACCGTCACAGGAATCACCGCCGATGTAATCGTAAAAGTGGATGGCGGCGTCACAACCACAGTTGCTAGTGAAGTTCATCTCTACCACACAGTCATTGTTCAGGAGCTCTGCTGGCATGTACTCGCAACCGAAGCCTCGATGTGAAAGGATCGCTTGACCGAACTCGATCGGGCCAGGGATCGCTCCTCCACAATAATCAGCTGGAAAATGTTCAATTTCATACATAAAAAATACGTGTCACTGAAGGCTTAATTGTCGTGCAGATTAGATTAGATGCCAGTTTAAGCCTTCTTAACCGCTTAAAAATAGTCCCGAAGAGAGGAAGGAGGAAGGCATCATTTGGCATGGAGATAAGGGAACGCCGAATCTATACAGGAAAGGCATAAAAACAGTAAGTTGAGAAAGAAGTTTATGAAACAAGATAACTATTGAAGAAAAAAGTATTAGGGGTTGAAAAACAGGACAACATTGAACCGAAAAAAGGTTGTCCTTAATATAACAAAAAACATTTTATTTCAACAAAAAGAAGGCCTACCTAATTCTCAGCTCGGATCCTCACACACTTTCCCGTGGGAGTGCTAATTCCCAAAGATACAAAAGTTTTTCCCCCCTGAGAGGATTGTCGTGCATAAGTTTAGTATTTTTGCAGCCTCGCTTGGCAGACCTTGTAAACTCGTTAATTAAAACAGCTTGTATCTTTTAACCGCAAACGGATATGGTTTGAAAAGGGAAATACGGCGCCATAGCACATGCTCACTCATTCACATTTATTGTTTATGAAGAATGCTGTGTAACGCAAGAGCGAACATTCTTCGTTATTTATCATCAGTTCAAAAGTTTACTTACTGAAGTAGAGCGGACTGGTGGAAGATGATTGAGATGGGTCACGATTGTAGTAGATAAAAGGACCGCAAGCGTTTGGACCGATGCAGTTGTCCACGTCTATGTAATCCACAGAGAATGAGTAGATCTTCCCGTCTGAGTACTTGTACGCTGCCATTCCTGTTGCTGGATTTAGATCTGTTGAAGAGATAGATACTTTTTGCGTTATTTCGATCAAAATCTAATAGTGCATTTGCAAAAACTTCAGCAATACAATCTTGATTCATCATTTTGCACAACCCATAATGTACACCCGAGATTGATCATATGAAGATGACGTGAGTCATGCAAAATCGTTACAAAATTATTGCATAGCGTTATTGCATTGCATAGTACAGCGTTACAAAATAACGCTTCAATAAGTTGCTTAGAATTGGGCTTTCATGTGAAGGATGCCAATGAAGTTAAACCATAATTATGTTGCGCTTATATGCATCATGTGCAGTTAATCAGGTCGACACCTCAAGAAGCTTTTATTGTGTCACTGTGATTAAAAATGTCTGAAAGTCGTTCAATTTTATCTTAAAGGCTGGAGATTCTATCTTTGCTCGAGCAATCACCATTAAAAAATTTTAGGAATAGGAATACTTTAAGAAAGAACGCGTAAGACATATCATTAATTTCTAATTTTCTTCGAAACTATGGCTAATTAGACGCTGGAAAGGAGTAGTTCTGCACAGAATAGTATTGTAGTACTTGTGGAAGGTTAAGATGTTGTATTAAGTCCTACGATGTCATCATTAGCACTGTTATCGCCAGGAATTTTTTATATTATGATTTTGATTTCACTTTTAACTTGTTAATACGAGTGGATAAAAATATGTATTGATTATTTATCAAGGAATAATCAACAGTTGTAGGTCAAGTATTACTAATTATCCAACACCCCCGAGTCCAGAATCGCGTTGAAATCTTAAATTGCTATAAGTCCATTTTAATGTATTTAATTAGATTCGTAGATGTTGGTAATAATTTGTGAACTTTTCGTTACCAAGCGTACGAAGTTCATAAAAAATAAAGTCAATTTGTTAATGTTTCATGCATCACGGTAAAGGATGAAGGGTAAAAAATATATCATTATTACAAATCACTTACAAAACACCTTCGTTATTGTTTTTTTTAATTTATCACAAGCTCCACAATAGAATAACTGTTGCTTACGAGCGAGCCTGTACTTATTTCCAGCACAGGGTGGAGTGAGGAACTAAATTCAAGTTCTTCCACGTCATACGACTCTTCCAAATATTGATATGGTCATCGTAACACCCATATGTGTAACGAACTTATGATCTTCGTATGAACACATTGCAAATAACGATGTGATATATTTTATGGATCAACTTTATTGTAAACCAACTGTCAGTTCTTTCTTTCAGTTTTTTTCCTATCTCAAGGAAAGATTGGGCGGTGCATCTACGTGCCCGAAACGGAAGGATTCGAACACCAACCCAAGGAACCCAAGGATACACCGGACTCGCGTAACCAGAGATCGAACTTGCAACCTTATGTCCGAAATTTAATCCATTACAACCATTAGGTCAGGAAAACTGTTGATTAAGCTGGTAATTATATAAGGTAGCTCACTGTAAGATTTATTAAGAGACTTTTTCCTTCGTGCTTCTGTAGTGACAGTTGGAAAGTTTTTTAATCAAATTTTAAAGCGCATTAATATCAATTTTATTTCCTATAAAAATCGGCAGCACACAAATCCTGATAAATATGGAATAAACTTTACAAACATTCTTAAGTTCTTTACACTGACTGAAGATGATTATCGACAGACAGTAAATTTTCATAATCCAGTACACTCGTTCCATAACACCTAAGTGAAACCAAATGCTGTTCTACTAACATTCAAACCTTTAGACAGAACCAATATTGATTTATCAATTTTTAAGAAGTAGCTAAGAATTCATGGCTTGTGATAACTTTTCATTCGCATAACTCATGATTCTTTAATAACAGTTATTTTCTAATGAAAAACTAAAAATATGAAGAATCTATTTTAAATCATTTCCGCATTTAGTATAATTCTTAGGTTTCTAAGGACCATCTTCATTTCAAAACTTTATGATGGGAAATATGAAAGACTCAATTCAACAACGCTGAAGATTTTCACTCAAAAGGCGTCATTCGCAAAGAACACAATCAAATAATTGAAATCCTATTCATGGGCATAAATTCAAGCCCACCCACAATGAAAACGCTGATTAAATTTTGCCACTCTGATTACTTTGAACGATTTAGTTCGAACGATTACCTTGGTTGTAGGTTTCAAGTTCAACTTATTCGAACATAGAAGAAGGACTAATCGTGATTTTCAATTGAAGTGTGTCCACCATCCTTAATCATACGAGAATAAAAGAAGGAAAAACAACACTACACCAAAATCGTTGCTCTTGCTCACCCAATTTATGCCACGTGAGTTTGACCTTAAATATGATATATCATAAGCAAATAATGAGTTTTATTGAGAGCCGGAAATTTTCAGAGGCATCAAATCCATTACCGTCTTCATTTTCGCTCGACGTAGCTTCAAGCATCTTGGAGATATCCACAATGGGAGAAAAGCCTTGCTTAGTCACGCCGGTGCTTTCATCGGTGAAATTCTTCAGTTCTGCGGTATAAAATTCCGACAAATTACATGAGCACTCAACTAACACGCGTACGTTTTTAGCGTTAAACAGACTCAGCATGCCTACCGGACAAAAGAGAGTTATTCATTTTCATCGCGTAGATAAAACGAAGAATGCTTCACTCCTCTTCTCTCCAAATAAGAGTAAAAAACTTTTGTGAGATTGTGACCTAGCCAGAGCTTGCCGTCAATAGCTCTTCAGATGATTCAACCTCATTGGTTTACTTTTCAAGCATTAAGTGTTGTGGATCTTTAAGATACAAGAAGAAAGGTTGTGTAGGCATCACCTTTCTGCTTCACAACCCACCTCCTGAGCCACCATCGAACCGCTCACTGACGTAGACGTGAGAGCCTGACACATCACAGCACAAAGCACTTGCAAGTTTAATTGCAGTGCAAGTCCCCGCAGAGAACTCAAACGCATCGTGGCCTAGTGGGTGAAAAAGGAGAAATTACAAAAATGTGAAGTCGTTGATGTTATTCTCATGGCCGTACGGTTAGATTGGGTTAATTAAACGTTTAGTTCTCTAGAATTTGGAGTAATATCGTGAGATTAAATCTTTCGTGAGTGCCTTCCACTTGTGCTGAAAAACTCTCCCCGAAGAGGTGAGTGAAGCTGTTGCATCTATGAGAATCAGAGCTGCCAGGGAAAAGATTCGAGATCCCAAGCTGGAGGTTAAGGAGACCATTCCTTTGAAAAAATAATGTTTGGTTAAGTGTTGGTAAGGATCATCTTTCTTCTATTTAATGAGGTTCTTTTTTCACCCTTTCTGGATTTTCTATTCAACTCTCACATAGCTACATTAATTTCTTGCTTTACCTTTCTATGTACAAAGATATTGCGTGGGAACACGCTTGTGTTTAGATTCCCTGATCTCTTAACTCCATACCTAATGGTACCTTTCTTGTTACTATCTTTAAAACACCTTAGAAGGGATTAGGGAGGCTAAAACTAATCCATCTAATCTAATTTAATCGTCAGGCCTACTCACAGAGATTGTGATGTCACAGGAGTTGTCAGAAAGTTAGCTCTAATGTAACTTTGATTTACAATAAGACGAAGCTGATCAGGCCGTGAAAGTTTAAAAAGAAGTATAGCCATGCTTTTTCTATCGAACGTTTTTAAAAAAGACTGATATATTATTATTTCTGATACCCCGATCAATAGAACCGGATCTCACTTGTTTAGACTAAGCATTACCCCACCCCATAGATTAGGTGAGGGAAATGTTGTACTCGTGCTTTTTCAGAAGTTTTGGATTTTCATTTTATGACTGGAGCATAAGAGGGGCTTGCATAGGGCATGGCTTCTTCTCACAACTTTTGTTTTCATATTTATTTTCCATAGCAATTGGTTAAGACCTCATTTAACCCGCAAATAGATCCGTAACCATACGGTATAGGAGCCCCACAAGGCAAAATATTAATTAAACACATCCTTTCATACCACACACGTAACTTGGGGTCACTCTCGTACAATATCACAGAAGTTCTAATGAAAATTTTTTGAAACACTTTGACTCGCGTTACATTCTACTCAAAGTAACTTCCATCGTCCGATTACTAATCTGACGTCATTCCCATGTGAAGTGTTTTTTAATTGCAGACCTGGAGATATCAAAGGTATTGTTTGAGTACACTGTTTTGACAAATCTGAGAGAAGACGAGTGAGTTCGAACCTATCTCGTTCGCCACTGAGCCTACAAAGAAATTCTTTCTTGCTGCTGCTGAATCATAACAAAATTTTTGTCCTTTTGTTTCAGAAGCATTCATTGAAAATGAAAAGTCAAAACCAGCTGGTCGCTTTAAAGAATGACTTCCAAATTAAAAAATTCTTTAGGTATAAAGACAGGCTGCCCTCTGAGTTGCTTTCGAATATTGTCTATAAATTTGCGTGCGGAACTTGCCAGAATTCTTATATCGGAAGCACTCAGAAACAGTCGAAGATCAGAATTTTTTCAACACATAGGCCGTTCCTTCAGAACAAACCGGCCTCTAGCATCCTTGACGCATTCTCCTCCCAAACATCATTGTGAACAGACCAATCATTCGTTCTCAATAGATAATTTTGAAATCATAGGATCAGCTCAGGAGTCAGATATTAGAATTTTAGAATCCCTTTATATAACCAAACATAGACCGCAGCTCAACACCGATCAAATTGCCGTGCCCCTGTACACCCAATGATTTAGTTTAGTTTTCGGTTTTTTATATATTTTTTTATCAAGGACCCATGTAAATTTCCTATGAAGTGTTACAAGTGTTTTTTCGAATACTTTGTAATTTTGATTCTATAAAAAATTCCATATAGTGATATCGATATCAAATTTTCTAAACGTAAAACGTTTAAAATACGTTGAATTAATTTAGCTCCTTTATGTTGATGACGTGATATAATGTCGAAGAAAGCCACTCTATCTGAACACATGCCCACCTCTCGCTGCAATACTGTTGGCACATTCGGTGATGGTAGAACCCATGAGGGGTTCTGGTAATCGAGCCAGTGCCAGTGCTGCGGTAGTTTCAGAAACCCAGTTGCGTTTAAATACCTGCAAAATAGTCATTTTTTCTCTCTCCACATTGTTTCAAAGTTCGTTGGCCAGCTGGTTCTTCGAAGATAGAGTTGCTGCTGATTATAATTTTTGCAATACAATTAAACCTAAAGAGCACAAGCCTGCTCCATGAACGAAATTCAGGTACCCGAAAGCCTCTATCTTTTTTTGCCCAAAGGAAAATTAAACCTGAAATCGCTTACGTGACCGCAGTAGGAACTTCATCAGAAACAAGTATGGATGGTAGGGACTACATCGCAAGCACAGTTATTTCATTAGTTGGTCCACTGGAACCACAGCTTGAAGAAAGCATTTGACGGACGTAGAGAATGAAGTTTTTAAAACGTGCTACCACGTCCTAAAGAATGTGAGTCAGGTGATAAGTAAACATGGAAACTTTCCAGTTCAAACATATTCACAGGAATTCGAAAATGAAGTTGAGAATTTTTCCTTCATATGACAGCCTGGCTCAAATGCGTCATAAAATGAGTTTTCCTTCTCTGAAAAAAATTGAAAATAAATTTACTGATTCATAAAATTTAGTTCAGTATTTCAAGTTAGCCGCGATTTCGGACAGCCTGTTTTTTCCAGGGTTTTATAACACAACTTGTTTTGTCTCTCGGCTTTTCAAATTTCAAAACGACCTCCTTAAAGAGAAATACATTTTCACAACCCCTACTTCGCATCAGAACTAAAAACTTGAGATTCACTGTGCACTCGTAGTCAATACCAATAAATCGATTTCACTCATTAGAAATTAACAGCGCATTAGTCATTGAAGCTCGAAGCTTATGGAAACGAAATTTCACAAACTTCTGTACTGCTCAAGCCCTTGACTTTTTTCATGGATATTTCACAATATTATCAGTACCGAGAAATGTAGAGTTGCTTCTTCGAATAAGAAATTATAAATATTGGTAGGTAAATATTATGCCTCTCAACCTATCATATGAACAAAATGAGTTGTGAAATATTCGCAATAGTTGTGACATTGCCCAATGAATTCTAGGTTTCGCACAAAAATAATGAGGGCAACTGAATAGAATGCAACAATTTATCAGCAGGACGTTACCCACTCTTGGCCTGATGGATTGTTCACATTCAAGGTAGGATTTACAAATACTCGTGCACAAATTAAAAAACACCTGCATTTCTTCAACAGAGTGGTCTCGAGTTCTCGTAGTTTGCTGGAAGGCGGCCACCAAGCTCGGACTTAGTTCACTAAAACACATCACGAGGTCTCTGTAATGTGAAGATCAGTGCAATGAGAACACCATCGATGTTCCACTGCGTCAATATTTAACAGTGTTTGATTCAGTAGGTCGTGCGAACCGGATCGAGGGCTGTCATCGCTGAATAGCAAACGTTCTTCAGGAAACAGAATTTAATGCATATAATGATGATGATATTCAAGAATACTACGTTATTTCTGGCTGGTTTTCTCCTCAAGGACTACGAGCGGTTTCAATATTCGCCAAAATATCGCGTCTCACACTATCACAGAACCCTTTCCATATTTCGCAGTAGAAACCAAACTACAACTTGAAGCGTTTGTGCCTATGTTTTGCTAAACGAATTCAGATCGGGTGGTCTGATATAATGCAAATGAAGATTTATCAGACCAGATTACCGGTCCCCCTAGCTTTTCTGGCCTAATTTGATGGGCTTACTACCAATGTGGTCACCCCAAGCATTCAGCGGCGGCTCTATCAGTATCGCAATGACCGCTCTGTCATGAATGGTTGCGGATGCAGTTATGCAGTGATACGTGATGCTGATAATGCTATTATATTTTTCACATTGAAGAGAGTATGAAGATATAAGAACTTCCTGATAATCCTCTGTGGAGGAATATCAAATCACCAAATTGTATGGGACTATTTTCAATACGCGATTGCAAATCAAGGAAGAAATCCACCATGAAAAAAATAGTATGACAAGATTCAGAGCTTATGTTGTCAAATCAGAAATGTAACACACTCATCAAGAACAGAATGAAAATCATTGCAAGAAGAAAATTTGCTTGGTTAAGGGCATTGCTAAAAATTTAGGTAAGTTGTGCTCGAGTTATAGCAAATGTTCGCATACCATAACGTTTTTTTATCAGCAGCGGAATTGATGGGAATCGACCGCTGTGGTAACCTCAACATTAACCGTGTTCAGCTCAGGTAATCAACAATGAAAAGAGTGATGAAAACAAAAGATGCCAGAGAAGCAGGTTAACATCCCTAACTGCGGACTCAAAATCAGATCTTAAAAAGACCTGTTACTCACTTTTCAGCCGAACAGTGACTCAAAAACTATACACTCAAAATGTATAGTCTAAATAAAAAAACTTGTTTCATAGCATCAATTTTATTAGGAGAAATGCAGCAATTTCCCTCGCCAAAGCACTAAAAAAGCATATAGAAATGTGGTGCGATTGAAGAAGAATGCATAAAAGGGTTTTGTCGTACTTAAAAGGATAAAATCAATCTAAACGATGAATCAAGAGGTGAACGCCAGAAGGCACTTGCTTTTTAGGAATGGTAGTTGTGATTGGTGAAAGTCCTACATGTACTGTTAAAACATTGAGCAGAAAATTTTGTTCAAGCTTACGGCTGTCAACCGCGAAGTGAAAAGGTTTACTAAGATCTCTAGGGGGAAAATTTGTGCCCAATGATTCCTAAAAACCTTGAATGTAACACATCGATTGATGTTCCTCAGAGCGTTGTTGTCCATCTTCAAGCACGTTCTCTATACAGCATCACTTTGTTCTGGAAGAAGATCATTATACATTTATTTTAAGCTCAATAGGCAGTAATTGGGCAGTAAAACAAAGACTAATCTAGATCACCGAGAAGTGCTCGTCTCGTGAAAATTTCTTTAGAGTTGAAGATAGTGTTGAATGTCTGGACGAACAAAAAGGAAATTGTGTTCGACAATTATTGTAAGTCTCATATTTCACGAGTCAAACTTCTTAAAATTTTTGTTAAATAAAGTCTTATGCACCATTTTTACCTGCCTTGCTCAATCTGGTAATTAACATTCCTCAACCTTGCTCAATCATTCCAATGGTTATAGGCATATTTCATAAGAAGAGATGAAGGTAAAGCTACCTTCGTTTTTTGGATAAAAACCAAGTGCATTTTACGGGAGAGACAGTGAAAAGCTCTTTGGCAGATGGGAAAATATTGTGAAAAATATAAGATCCTCGTCCTGAACACTAACGACTGCATTTCTTGACGGTTTTTGTAAATTTCCGTTCTTAAAACACGCTTAAAACTTCATATGTTTCTCGATACGATCCCTCAGGAAAATGTCCGTTCAAAGTTTGTAAGACGTTGACAAAAACAGTCGCAGGGTTTGTACTTACGACAGGCGTTCCATTGTCAAGATGTCCGATCACGGTATGAAAGATGACGTTGAATATCGTAGGTGGGCCACACTTGGTGAACGATGCAAACGGGGCTGTCACTTGTACGCTCACCTTTCATATGCAAATAAAAACGTAGCTAAAAGGTATACCATCTAAGAGGGTTGAACAATTCAAACAATATTTAAAACCTAAATTATTTACCAAAAGCGATACAGCAGTAGATTGTGTTCAAACTCTACTACAATGAACACAATTGAGTATAGTTTCTTGTGAGTCCGAATAAGTTCAGCGACTTCTAGAGAATCCTATTATGAAAACCATTTTAAAGTGCACAAAAAGTGTTAAACCAATATTACTTGACCTAGTTACACACCAGACTTATCAATGAATTAGTTCACTCAAGATTCGGAGGTTAATTTTTCAAAAACAGTTTATATGGGATGCATTTGAAAAATATAGAACAGAAAAAATTGAAATCTGACAAAAAAATTTATGTCATTAACGCTGACAAATCATCCCATTAAGATGAGAAAAAGATTTCACTTGATTACCTTATGTTATAAACATTCAGATTGACAGAAGGATTCAAGATTCGTTTTGAATGCTTTGTACGAACTTTTTTGTGAATCTCAGCCGGGATCAAGTTTCAAGTTTTAGTTCCAATCAAAAGGATATTGTGTTGTGACCGAGCTTTTGAATAATAAGGAAGTACATATGAAGTTACTTCTATTTCGTGTTAAATGATCACGATTACAGATTGTACATTTAACAATTCTTTTAGGTCTCTTGTGCCATCATTAGTCGATATTTTATACATGAAATTACATACGGAGAGCTTGTGAAGAGCTAGAAGCCAAAGCATTTTTAAACTTTTTAAATTATTCATATGTGTGAGTATAATATTTAAATTTTCTTATTGCTCTAATGGCTGTTTTACCAGGGCAAAGAGCAAATTCATTTTATTTTTATCAGTTCCAAGCCATGGTACAATTCAGCGTAATAAATGGGATGAAAGTAGTGTTTGATAAAGTATTTTCAAAGCTTCTTCAAGCAATGCATTTTGACACTTTATTGAGGATTTCAAAGGATTCGATAATTTAGCACTGATTTGTGCAATTGAAGGTCAAGTGATTATCTATTAAAATGCCCTGGAACCTACAGGAATTGGTTTCTTCAATATCACAATCACCAATCTTATGCGTGGAAGAGACTTATTCCTCATGCTTGAGAATATACTATGTTTGTCGTATCGATAATGGAGCATATTTCATTACCTTAATAAACAGCTCGCTATTTATAATCTTCGCAATTAAATTGGATTTTCATTAGGATGAGCCGTAGAAAGCGTGCTGTCGATAGCAAAAATTTTAAACTTGAAAATGAAAAAGAATTAAATATATCTTCGATAAAGATTAAAATGGGAGAGGCCCAAGGATTGACCCTTGTGGTACTCCATTGCCAATTGTAAGTAGTTCCGTATGTGCGTCGTCAATGGCAACTTATTGCTTCTGATTTGTTAGGTATGATTTGAACAAATCAAGTGCAGCTACGTTAACGCCTTAACGGTGAAGCTTTGAGAGTGAAATGTTTTTTTTTCACGGAATAAAATGTTTTCTGGAAGTTAAGAACACGGAGACGACAAGCTTTCTTTCATGTATATTGGAGTGAAAGTAATGTCTATACCTTGGTGAAGCCTGTTACTGATTTTTAGAATGAAAACGATATTTTTTCTCGTAGAGAATTCATTTATGTTCAATAAAAACAATACATTTTTTAATCGCAATTATTCCGAACATTTTGCTAATAATTAGAAGTACAGAGAAAATACATAGGAAAAACGATCTAACCTAATAATACCCGTCGAGCGTTATTTATATATTTATTTATATATTTGTTTGGTGTCCCATTTTTAAGAAAGAGAGGGTGTCCGAGTTTGCGGTATCATAGATACCGAATTCCTCAGTGAAACATTGAAAGATCGCCTTCGCCTTCGCATGCATTGATATGTTTGACGTTTGATCAGGATAGGTTAGTATAGGATAGGTTAGTATAGGATAGGTTAGTATAGGATAGGTTAGTATAGGATAGGTTAGTATAGGATAGGTTAGTATAGGATAGGTTAGTATAGGATAGGTTAGTATAGGATAGGTTAGGATAGGAAAGGTTAGAATATATTAGGTTAAGAAAGGTTAGGTTAGAATAGGTTAGATAATGTTGAAGGAATTTTTTTCACGGGTCCCCCTAGCTTAACGATGACATTGTGCCTGGAATTTCCACGGGTCCTGCTGCTACCTAATAATACCCATGGTTTATTTGTTTGGAGTTCGCTTCTTCCATTTCTCTGTCATGCTTATTTGGATAGTTATAATGAACGTCTCTGTGTTACGAGTTTCACCAGTGCACAAGTACATGAATATTTTTTATCACTGGGACTGTTAGGATGGATTTACTGTAACTGTTTGTCATCCATATCTGGAAAATTCGTTCATGGAAGGTATTGAATCCCGTCATTTTTGGCGGGCCGTCCACACTAGTTGTTTAATAATATTGGCTTCGGGCGGTTTGGGATTTAGACTATTTGATTGCTATTATATCAGCTAGGACGTTAAGAGAACATTTTTATATATCAGCTAGGACGTTAAGAGAACATTTTTCGATGCCCTTCATTTATTTCTCGAGTTGTTTATGCACGCAATTACATCGGAGGAATCAGTCGTCGTGAATATTAAAAAGTTATGTTCACGAGCATGATCTATGTATTCCAAGTTGTCAGTGTCTTTGCTAGAAATACAATCACGTGTGTTTTTCCTTCATGTACGAAAATTTGTGAAACACAATTCCAACATCTCTCTTCTTGTGATATTTTAAATTACCTTGAACCATAAACTCAATTATTTTTGTACCACAGTCGTTCAGTTTATAACAAAAGTTAAGTAGGTTAATAAATAAGTATATAATGCGGTACTTGTGAAAAAGATATGCTTCGCCTCGTACTTTTCATCTACGTTGTATTTGGCCGTATACATGTACCACATACAAACACTCACGTATAAGCACGCACCCACATACTGCTCGTCAACATACCATAAGTTCGCTCACCCTTGTCTTACTCTCTCTTGTTCCGTAAATTCACCCGCCAACACCCTATCCTCGCCCACATACCACAAGTTCACTCACCCACGTCCAACTCTCTCACATGTTCATTGGTCATTATGCCATGTCTTACTCACCCACTCACTTACTCACCCACTCACCCTCTTACCCCTTCATTCACCCACACACATTTCATAATTTACTCAATCACGCTCACTCATTTTCTACTCGCCATCTTTCATTGGCTCATTCATCTATGTTACTCAGCAACGAACTAATGATTCGAATACAACATGTTGTTTCGACTCACGTAACATCCATGTCAAACTCTGCATATTCGTTGTTTCTCGTTAAAGTACAAATCTGACCGTCAAAGTTAACATCCTAAATCTATTTCATTAACAGATCACGCTGCGGCCTCGGTGAGCAATTATCGATTAAATATAAGCGCAGATTCTATGAAGCTTCCGACTACTTAATCTAGGTGACATCTGTGGCCAAAGATCACCCCAATATAACTTGGTGTAAATCAAACACATCTATGTTCACTACACTTAGTTGTATGCTCTATGAAAAGATAACTCGATATGGGGACAAATGTTCCGGTATTTTATAAAACCAACCAACACTGTGGTGTATTCGATTTACTGATATAAATTCTCTGGTGCACTCGATATAAAATAAATACTCTGGTGTACTCGATAACGAACAAATCTTCCGGTAATGCGTTAGATTTACCGACGCTAACTTACCAGCGATGAGGCTGCCAGCGCTGCGAAGAAAATCATCTGGAAAGTGAAAAAATGTCTATCACACATTCACGTAGCTGGACCAGGAAATTAAAGCAAAACTGCTTTAAAAAACAAGCAAAACTACTTGAGAAAACAACAAAGTCATATAAAACTATGTAAATATTTAAATAAAGCACTTGGAAGGTACATTAATCCTGTTTCGTGTAGCTTTAGGAAAAAAGCTTGAAACGTCAATCATTCAAAACAGCGTATGATCCACGCCTATAATGATCCAAGTTAATACATGATGTGAACAAGAGTCATCCTGGAATCAATTCATGATGCAAATAGTGGTCACAACAAGTCATTCATAATACAAAGGGTGGTGATCCCGCGGATAACTAAGGATAAAACGAGATAATTTTTATGATTCTTGAAATCAGCCTTATACGGTTCTTTAAATCCACTACAAAATATAATTCAGCGAAATTTAATTTAACTTCTGAAGACCAGTCATTCACTTCAGCATGGCATGCGATCTCGCTATTCTCAGTCTTGAGTTTTTAGCCATTTAGCTAATTATAAATCTAATATGAAATTTAACTCACGCACTGCAATGGCAACTTTGAAACTAGTTTAACTAAGCATTGAAATATTCAAAAATCGTAATTTAAACTTACATAATTTTCACTGTGTAATTATCACTAATTTTACCATGCTTTGTAGCGTTATTGGTGATATTGATTGGATCAACTCAGCCATCAGTAGAAATAATGCTCCTGAGTAGAGTACTTCGTTGCAGACGAGCAGCAATTGTCTGTGTCGTTGTCAAGGTGATCCTGGCTCTGAATCAATTTGATGATCACATAAGGTAAAGCACGGATATCACCGATCTAAAAGTCTCAGTACACAAAGCTGCAGAAGCCGTTTAAATTAGTGAAATTGGATAATGTTCTCGGATATTCGACGTGATCAAGATGTGCAGAATTTTCTCAGACGAGGCTTTAATAGAGCAATAAACCAAAAAAAGCTATCCAACATTCATCTGAAATTGAAATGCATTTTTTCACTGGATTCGACCTTTATGTTGCAGGACGAACTTTCGAATTTCAGTAAGTACAAATTATTCCATTAATTGACAGGGTGCCAAAAGATTTCCCACTGAAACGTCAGAACCACGAGATGAAAGTAAATATTTTTCGAACTAAGCGCTCATGATCTTGCCCACTTGAAATAAAGAAGACAGGACCAAGATCTCCTAGCGCAATATTTCATGAAAGTTGTGAGGAGTTTTGGACGATTCAATCGTTCAGGTATAAAAATTACCTCGCGTGAACACAGTAAAAATGAAAAAAGTAAATATTGGTTTCTAAACTTAAAAAACTACTGTTTCTCAAGGTGATGTACTGAGCGATCAGTTTTTGTATAGAACATTTCGCTTCAAAAATTACGTAGATCTAAAAATTCTCACGGTGAAAGAAAACTTTGCTTTGCTCTAGTTATCGAATAAGAGGTAAAATATTGACTGTGCAATCAACATAAATGTTCGGTATTAGCTCGCAAGTAGAGCATTGGGTTAGATTATTATTAGTCAACTTTTACTTTCGCTTGTAGTCATCAAAGATTTGCGACCTGATTGCGAAGAGACCTGAGCTGCAAAAGTCATACTCATGAGTTTGAACGCGTATTGATTACAAAAACTCATTGTTTAGAGAGTCATCATCTTAAGTTGCTCGCCAGCACAGGAAAATACAGCAGCAGTTTTATTAAAACTCGAAGCATCAAATCAGCAGGCAAAAGAAATGCAGGTGTATATGATGAATGTTTTGGACAAAAGTATTTATTAAAATTATTATCAGCGCGAAATCCCACAAAATATATCACTTACATCTGATCTTGTACACAAGTCATTGCTGAAAAGGAAAATCATTTTTTTCTCAAGAATTACGTGTGCAAATTACAATAGCTTACAATAAATATAATTGTCAGCCACACGATCTACACCTTTTTCACTTCAAATTAATCTAAGTCAAGTTCAATTTAATCCAAGTCAAGTTCAAATTAATCCGAGTCAAGTTCAAACTAATCCACTTAAATATTCAAAAAATGAATATTATATAAGGTTTTGAAGTATTCAAAGTATTATATATTGAATTGTAAACACACACAAATAAAATCAGTAGTGAATTAGAAACATTGTTTCTTGTATTATTATTGTGTATTGTAAGTGGATCCTACATTTCTTCACATCGACTAACACGGAATTAGAATGGATGGCAACATTTATATTGCTAATGCAGGAATATATCTGGGTAGTAGTGTACAAATATTAATTGCAATTATACGGAATCGTACATTAGAACTCAGTGAATCGCATTTGCATTTTTCTTTTAAAGATAAAATCTGCAAATCATCCAATGATAATATTTTGTACTTGCATGTGTTTTATTTCATATATGTGATAAAATGGAATTCACGTATATAAATATCTTTGAGTGTAAATAAATCCTCGAAACCAGTTTTGCTTATAACATCCAATAGACACATATTTAACAAAAAAACTCAAAGTAACAAATTATTATGTCATTTTTTAACTCAACTGAGGGCTGAATTAATTTGAACTTGACTTGGATTAATTTGAACTTGACTTGGATTAATTTGAACTTGACTTGGATTAATTCGTACTTGACTTGGATTAAATTGAACTTGACATATATTAATTTGAATGGAAAAAGGTGTAGTGCACGCAATGGGTGCCCTGCAGAATGGAGACGAAGTAAAATGTAACAACATTGCAGCGTAAATATCACATTGACCTAACAATGAAGGATAAGGCGAAAAGTAGAGCGTTCGTTAAAACATTATACATTAAATTAAGGCATACCGTTAAAATAGAACATTTTCTAATAAAATGTTCAACATGGAAGCTCAAATTCTCGCTCTGTCATTCATTGTCAAATTCTCGCTCTGTCATTCATTGTCAAATTGTCAAATTCTCGCTCTGTCATTCATTGTCAAATTGTCAAATTCTCGCTCTGTCATTCATTGTCAAATTGTCAAATTCTCGCTCTGTCATTCATTGTCAAATTGTCAAATTCTCGCTCTGTCATTCATTGTCAAATTCTCGCTCTGTCATTCATTGTCAACTTGTCAAATTCTCGCTCTGTCATTCATTGTCAAATTGTCAAATTCTCGCTCTGTCATTCATTGTCAAATTCTCGCTCTGTCATTCATTGTCAAATTTTCAAATTCTCGCTCTGTCATTCATTGTCAAATTGTCAAATTCTCGCTCTGTCATTCATTGTCAAATTGTCAAATTCTCGCTCTGTCATTCATTGTCAAATTCTCGCTCTGTCATTCATTGTCAAATTGTCAAATTCTCGCTCTGTCATTCATTGTCAAATTGTCAAATTCTCGCTCTGTCATTCATTTTCAAATTCAGCGAAAACACACTGCATTATAACTGTCGACATAATATGTAAATATTTTTAAGCTACATTTGTTCCCCGCGATGATACGAGTACATTTGCTCATGGCCGAGCACTAAGTTAATATTGATCATGGGATACCAAGTTCACGAATCCGTGGGAATAACCATCTCGCGATGGAGAGAACACAATGCAGAGGAATTCATCACCAATTTATTACCGAAACGAATGAGAACCGAATTCTCTGGATCAATTCACTGATCTTTGAATTTTAGAAGTGAAAAATATGCGAACATTTTAGAGGACACCCTAACTTCATTCCAGCTCTGATTCTCGAATCTGATTTACCCTCTAACTCAACCCCAGCAACCTTCAAATTAACTTGTGACTGTCGTCGGTAACTCTATTACAGGTACAATATTATTGAAGAAAATACCTTTAACGCATGATTGCCTCATAAATAAATTATTTCCTCATTATATAAGTGGCAAAACAAATATTTTCATTGAAAAAACAATTTGAATCGAAATGGAGAGAAACTTTTTTTGTTTTATAGATTTATACAAATTTGACGAAAACCATTCTGTGTATGTTAACCAACTAACATTTGAATGAACGTTAACTTTTAAACATAAAATACTTTAGCCCCGCACTGCATGATAATATTTAGTGCATAACCAGGCTAGTTGTATCTTGATGCAACCAGTATAACTAAGCCTTCACAGACAATTTAAAAGTATCAATATTGGTAGTGAAACTACTTTAAGTTTAAAACGGGACTCTGAAAATAAAGCTTGAGTCATAAACCATGATTTGGCTTTCAAAACTGGTATTATTTCAAATAATTTTGTTACAATATGCAATGATTAGACCCATTTCGGAGAAACCTTTAAAACTCACGGCAAAGAAAATTTCTCAGGTAGAAGCAGGCTAAATAAAATAAAAGATAATTTACTTGATTAAAGGAGCAGTTGGCCTTTTTGAACTTGGCATTTTTATTTTGTTAGTATACTTCATTTATGATTTATGTTTCTATTAATTGTTTTAATAACTGATGTAATTTTAAACAGCTTTAAACTTTCATGTTTTCAATTTATACCTCTTCGTTTTTAAAATTCTGCTTTGGATAATTTTCTCAATCCCGAACCGCCATTACATGAAGAACTTCAGCTCTAAAAGCAGTGAATGCAGATTAAATGTGTTATCCCGAATAGAGTTTCTACTTGTTGACTTATAGTAAAGAAATTGGTGAATCTTTTAAAATTGAAGTTTCATGCTACAAAGCCTAAATTATACTCAGTTATACTGTGGACATAGCACACCGTCGTATAACACTTATTTTAACTCTATGGTATAGAGTTCAATAAATGAAAACTCAACAATGAGTTTTTTTAATATTAAATTTTAAATTACTTCGATGTGTATCTAACCATTCTCAAATAAAAACATCAACGAGTCTACTTACAACACGCTGACTGAAAATAAATGACTACAATGTACCTGGATGCAAGCGAGGAACTGAAGACGCATTTTGGGGTGGCGATATCACTGATCCTATAAAACAGAACCTACACAACAAGCTTTTTCGGTGTTGGTGACTGATTTACGATTTATTTTAGACCTGAAAAAATAGGATCGTTAATGCAAGATTATGAACTAGAATAGTTATCTGCATTATATTTAAAACATAATAACAAGGGAAAAGTGAGAATATCTTCACATGTTTTCCAATTTGAAAGTTTAATCCTCAACCCAGCGCAGTCAACCACCTTGCGGCAAACCACCCCGAAGACAAGTGAAGAACGAGCTAGGTTGTGCTAGCAAGGTGTAGAGGCGCCTTTGTCCGAAGCGGTATACGCCTGTATCATCAGGTGTACGGGTCTGTTTAGTCTTCTCAAATATTCTCATTAGAGTTGAGTGAAACACAGTTTTGAAAACAACTTCGTTCAGCTTTCATGTTGAGAATTTTTGAAGCTGTATTAGTGACAATGCAAATATGAATTAATGGCGAATAAACATGTTGATAAATATAGTCGTGGATTAATAATCATTAAAGTACCTTATTTAATTTTTTTTGCATTAATTTGCAATTTTGTGACATTAAAATAAGAGAAGACTTCCATGTTTACGAAATGGCTGCTAAAACTTTAGCGAAAGCTGTTGTCATCGTGCCACGAACGCCCATGAATTCAGAAGCAGTTGCTGAAGTGTTCTTCTCAAAACCGCCAACATCACACCAGTAGTGAGTCATTTCTACTGTGAAGACCTCGTCAGAGTGAACCATCTCACCTTTTTTGCCGTGTTTTGTTTTATCTTGTTTGGCAAATTTTTCCTTTATTCATTCTTTTCTGATCTTGAATCTCTGAGAGAGTTTGCTTCTTTAGTTACATTGAAAATGTTGCCAAATTACTGAGGACACTCCTCTTGATCGTAGACCTAATCCCGCACTAGCATGGCACTTTTGTTAAGGGTTTTATGCATTTCGTCTGATTTCCTGTCGAACGGTTTTGACGAGAGATTTGTTTCGTTGTGACCGATGTTAAACACGTCGAGGTCAATTCTTGAAATTTTCTGTCTCCTCATACAGTTTGACATCGTTTCAAATGTTTGACTTTAGACCAACAGACCTCCCAATGGACCTTTTGTAATATCTTTGTTGGAGAATCTTGCACGGCACATTTCAGACAACGTTTCACTTCTGCTCCAGATCTTCAGAGTTATAGGTATTTTTAAAACAAAAATTCAGTGTTGCTTTTTCATCATTATACATAATCAATGAATAAGAGAGAATTGTTTTAAGGAAAATCACTGATGTAATGATCAATTGAAATCATGATTGAATGCTTTTCATTCGGCGATGTTGCAATGTTTACTTATTACATTTCAAAATTAAATGAAGCGCATACATTTTCGTTCGGGAAGTTTTAATAAGCTAATTTATGTGAAAAGTTCAAATTTTTAATCATTTTTTATTCATTTATTTATTGTTTTTTATTAGAAAAATTTCACTAAGTATATTTTCAGCAGTTTTATCAACTTTTTACTCTGTTTGACCATTTATTATAAATTTAAATTTTTAAAATAATGTGAAAGATTGAATTTTCCTCAAAAATTTCCATATCATAATTATTTCAAAAGATAAATTTCGCGCACCAAAAGGTAACTATCATGCGTCACTAGTTTTTCCAAAATCGAATGCTTTCTCCCATAAATGTTTTAAAGGCAATTCCACCAATTCAATTGCCATCGTTTCTTAGCATATTGGACCATCGGTAGTTTTTAACTGTCTATGAAACATAACCCGAAATCAGCAGGTATTAATTTTCCCTCTTCGTTTCCTGCTACCAACTCCGGGCAGCAAGTGAGTAAAGACTTTACTTCCAAAATGATTTTCGACGAATCCACATGAGTATTCACTCGATTCTTCCGCTGTGGATTTATTGTCGTTCAACTTCAAATAGCGCTATCAATGTGGACCATGATGCGAGAAAAATTTATTCTCACTTTTATAACCGAACTGTTAAACTTCATTCACAGCATTGAATAACGACTGTTGAATCCACTCGTTTGTTGTCCGACATCTTCTTGTCAAATGATAGACAGAAATTAACAACCCAGCTCTTCACCTGCATACTTCAATGAACAGGTGTGCCACAAATAGCAGGTTAACAATCACTCAGATACAAGTCTTCGAAATGTAATGTTAGTTTGAATAGGAATCTTCAGGTGCTCGTCTATTTGAACGAAGACCAAGTGAGAATAAATCGAAAACAACACCTGAGAACACACCTCCTCACACGATGTACAGAGTTTCACTTGCTGCACACTTTGCCAGCATTTGTATGAAACATTGACATGAAACAAACCTTACGTTGTAAAATGAGTCATCTTGCAATACATTTATACCAGTCAGTTTTGATTTCTATTTGGCCGGTTGAAAATAGAATGGAATGAGTTAGCTTGCGCAGAATCATAATGTAGAAAACCATTAGAAATCAATTTCTTCGAATCACTCCATTCGTACCTCATCATCAATATGAATGAATTTTATAAATATTTCTATCTCGTGAACTTATAAGATGAAGTTGGTTAATATTTCGATTGAGTTACACAATATGTATATAAATAGCCTAACATTTATTTACAGATATATGTGTATATATGTTATGTATATATATATATATATATGTATTATATATATACTTTTAGAATCTCCTTCCTCAAAATTTTCCTCCCTGGAATTAAATCATGGACCATGTTTTCCACTTTCCATTGTTTTTTTTATCTTGATCTAATTTTAGTCTTCTATCTTCTTCATCAAATCGCACACCAAAATAACGAGCTCATTTTGTCTGGATTAATATCATCGATGAAGTCTTTCCCTTATAGTCTGCCTCTCCTTCCATTCGTTGAATACTTTTTGCTCCTCGCCTCTACCCCTAACCCTTGTTTTCCACTTGGTAGAGCCATGCGTGGCGAATTCTCTGCCATTCTATTCATGCTGTTTAACGATTCAGGAAAGTTTGCATCTATTCATGCATCATGTGAAACTCACAGCATGATAAGTTGAATGACAAGTCGGCCCCTAATAAAGGGGACCGTAAGGGTTAAAAAACTTCAGATTTTTCTGAAATTTTTACCGTAGCTGTGAAATCATGAATCGATACTTTTTTGTTTGTAGTGTTTTTTTGTATTTTTATCAATTTTTTAACAAAATGAAAAATAAATAGGTCTACCGGAAAATGCTACTCCTATGATTTTGAAATTACAGGAATAACAAATATATCATTCGATAGGGATTTGAT
The DNA here is from genome assembly GCA_030386875.1 of Morinoia aosen. Classification (NCBI taxonomy): domain Eukaryota; kingdom Metazoa; phylum Arthropoda; class Malacostraca; order Amphipoda; family Talitridae; genus Morinoia; species Morinoia aosen. Next base: position 26,308,860 of record CM059558.1, read on the forward strand.
TGACCTACAAAGCTATCGACCAGTGTTTCCAGTTTTTAGTTTTTTATATTTTTTTTAATTCAATATTTTCGTATTTTTGCCTTAGCTCTCATATAATACGAAATTCTTAGTTCTCGTTATCATCAGTGGGGGGCGGGGACGAGAGGATCCTCAGATCCTTGCGTTGGACGGTCTAAGTGGCACGAATGGATGACCTAAGTGCCACGAGTGGATGACCTAAGTGGCACGAGTGGATGACCTAAGTGGCACGAATGGATGACCTAAGTGGCACGAATGGATGACCTAAGTGGCACGAGTGGATGATTTAAGTGGCACGAGTGGACGATCTAAGTGGCATGAGTGGATGACCTAAGTGGCACGAGTGGATGACCTAAGTGGCACGAGTGGATGACCTAAGTGACACGAATGGATGACCTAAGTGGACCGCTCATTATTGATATATTGTCTGACCCAGTAAACCAAAATAATGTATGTGAAATTACTGTGTCTCACAAATTTTTAACTGAAATTCTCCACGAATTACCCCGTATTTCTGCCCAATCCTTGGTTTCATAACTTTGTTATGTTTATCAGCCTTTCCTTAATCACGTCTATATTTTCCATTTCTTCTATTTTAACAAAAATATAAAAATTTATCATATGAAATTCATTTATTTACCACCACTACCATTAATAGGAAGCGTTCGAGGGACGAAAATAAAGGTCCCTATCGTAATTTTTTAATAAAATGAATGTTTTAATTTATGTATGTACGTGTTTACAGGGTGTTTCAGAACAAACGGTACAAAATTGCACGCCAAGTAGAATATGGTCGTCTAAACACTTTTTCTTCTTTGGAATTTTCTGAAAAAAGTACTGGTTTTTGATATATTAGCGGTTTATTTTTTTAATTGTGCTTATTGTGCTCGTGATAATTGTTATTGTGCTCGTGATAGCCATGTGCTAGAGGTTCTGCCGCCGTGCGGCCGGGACCCGGGTTCGAAACTCAGCGCTGGCAGTGGCGATTTTCTCTGTTGGGTATAGGAGAAAAATTCCAAGCACAATACCCCACTCTACCCAGGTGTCTGAAATGGGTACCGGTCTTGACCGGAGGAAAGCGTCATGGCGTCCTGGCGTTAGTTATTAGGCATTTGAAAATCCAATGTACAAGGTGATATGTATCAGGCTTGATTGGAAATAAAGCATCCGTAGATGCCTTCATTATTATTAAAGATGAAATTTAAGTGACCGAAATTACCTGAATGGTTAATTTTTGAATAGGGGAATCGGGCGAAATGTTCCTGTTGCATGGGATCCTAGATCTCCTGGCTTGACTCCACTCGGTGTCTTTTTTGGGGGACACATTAAGAGCCTTGTTTATGCTACAGTGCTACACCCATTGAATCTGAGGAAGATCTCGTGGCCAGAATTGCAGTGGCTGCTGGTGAGAGTTCTGAAATGCCAGACGTGTTTCCTAATATCCGGCAGTCGTTAAGGCTAAGATTTGAAAAGTCTTTTGATGTAGGTGGAACACATTTTGAATAATTTTTGTGAAGAAAATTCAAAATGAACATTAGGAGTAATTGAGTCGCAAAATTTCATCCTTTAACACAATAAACAGCTAATATCTCAAAAACTTGAACTTATTCAGAAAATTCCGTTGAAGAAAAGTATGTATTTGGCGATTTTCTACTTGGTGTGCAATTTTGTACCTCTTGTTCTGAAACACCATGCATATTCTTAACTTGGGCAGGCAAGGGCCTCTTGGTCCGTACACTTCAGCATTAGAGAGCTAACAGATCTGTAGGGTTTTTGAATGGCCCTCCTCTATTCAGATTAGTTTTTGCACAAAAGAGAGGCATATGATTTGCAGCCTTTCCCAGAGGGCTTGCTTTAATAACGATTGTAAGCCTCACATCATTTCAGGTGACAGATGGGAAGGAAAATTATTAACAACTGAAAAATTCTGGGAAGAAAAATGTACAATGACAGAGCTTAGAGCTTCTTACTGTCAAACTTCAGTTGTGAAAAATTTTAATCAATCAGTACACGTTGAGTTAGTTTAGGTTATTTCAAGTCAGAATGAAACAAATGCCTAACTTCATTAAAAAGGTCTAGTAAGTACAATAAGGTTGGCCATTATCAGCAGTATTTCTCCATTTGTACGCAGTTTAAAGATTAGATTAAATTTAATTGAGTTGTTAGCTTTCCTGAAATTATCTGTCATTTTTTTGGTGACTCTTGAAAAAAGCCGGCTTGCAAGTCGTGCTCTATATGAACGAATAGACGGGTAAACCTAGAGCATGTTTTTTTGCAAGTCATAGACGAGTACAGATAGCCCTCAGGGTACCTGAGGGCTATCTGTCACCGCTTTTAATTTATGGTTTCCTTTTGATGTTAAGTTAGGTTAGCCTATTTAAATTATCATTATTTTGTCATAATTTTTACTTTTTCTGTCTTGCTTGTCGATTTCAGCAAAATGGAGGAAGAGCCTATTAATCCATTAATCCACACTTGTTCACTTGGTACATTTTATGTAAGGTCAAAAAAGCACAAATGCTTAAATTCATTTAAGAGGTCTCAGTTCAGTAATATTAGTCATGATCTGCAGTGTGTCTCCAATAGTCCGAAGATGGGGACAAAATTAAATTGAGTTTTTAGCTTCTCTGAATTTATCAGTCAAATATTTAAATATTTTGGGAGACGTGAGAACAAAACAATACGGCGTCTAACAAAACCAAACAATACGGCGTACAAGTCGTGCACTATACGAGCAAACAAACTGGTAAATCCAGAGCATGTTTTTTTTCGCTCAAAAAGAAAAAAGAAAGCAAAACAGTTTATTTCCAAGAAAAATTCAAAAAACATATCATTGGTTTTTAAAATATCTTAGTGTAAGGATCCTCAAGTCATTGAGACGAGTCAAAATTTGAATCATTGGCTGACATTTTCACGAAATCAAGAGGTGATGGAGAATTGAAATAAAGAAAATGCCTATTTCTGTTACGAATACAGAAAAAATGCAATTTGTGGTAGATAGGATATTCTAAATTGTTTATACGAATAATTCAAACTCTCAAGCTGGTGTGAGAAATTTATTTGAGATTGTGTAGAGGAAATATTCAAAGCCCATGATTAATAATTATTAATATCTCGCGCAAGAAATAATGTTTGAAACGGAAATGAGAGACGAGGGTCATTTCCCTGTGCTTTTGTTGACCTCATTTTTCATTTGATTAAATATTGAATGCAGAACAAAACCAATCTGAGGGAAGAAAAGGTATGTGCAAAATTCGAGGTAAAATTTGAATTCAAAGAAAATGCATACAACAAAACGTGGTTCATACAAAAAAATTATCTGAATCTTTACTTTGCACACAGATATTTTTTCATTTTACTGGACCCTCCTCAATATGAGTGCAAGTCGAAAACTGAAAGTTATGTTCCCTGAATCTTCAATACCTAGTCCCAACTTTTAGCAAGCTTTACAGTTCCGTCTGATGATGCATTCCGTCTTCGTTTGTCTGACAATTTGCCGGCCTAATGACGACAGAAAGCTCATCATGATAAAGAAAAAATTAAAAGTTGTTTATGTCGAACAACATAAACTCATAAAATGGAGTATACTTTTCCTGTTTTACTCCTTGAGGACATGAAAACTGCTTACAGGGTTGAACAAAGACAGAACATTCATTAACGTAAGCAAGTTGTTAAAATGACAACCATATGTAAACAGATGTCGGAAAATAACGTGTCAACACAAATTACCCTAAATGTAAATAGAAGGTAAACTTTTCATCCTTTCAAAATTAATATTAGCGTACGTAGATGCATGCGAAGCAAACTAATCAAAATTACCATGTAGACTTCATGATTAGGCGAAATAGATTTAGCTGCCTAGATACAATAAAAAATTCCATAAAGAACGGTTTCGCATAGGTTCTTTAGTAAACAGTGAGTGTCGTGAGGGGTAAAACTCACTTCAATGCTGTCCAAATCTTTGAATCAGCAAATCTAGCAATTAGTATATTAGAAATTTTTGAATTTGAATAAATTTACTTCCTACGTACAGAATTTGTCCGGACGTGTCTTTGGCATTAACCATTGCAAACAGCATTCAGCACATTTGTTTTAATTTATAAAAATTCGTTCAAACACGAATCTGACCTGCAGGAGCTCTCAAATTTGACTGAAACTATTCGATGCCATAACAAATCATGCAAGAATATCGTGGATTTAAAAGTTCGTAAAATTTAAAAGACACTTGTAGATTATACAAGTAAACTTGTCATAAAACACGTTCATCCTAAATCTTAAGAAGCCCATCCGTAGTGTATAAGACGCACGAGCACATTTCAGTGTGTTTCAGTTTGTTCGTGCAACTTCATTGAGTAGGCGCAGGATTTATGTAATCCCACTATATGCTTAGAGCAATAAGAAATAGTCATTGTATACAGAAAATATTAAATGAACATAAAATGTAAGCGAGAGCGTACTTAGCAGGATGGAGTTAAAACGAGGTGAAAGTAGGTAATCTTCTCGGATAGATGGGGTAGAATCAGCAGGAATGTTCGTCAATTCCAATGAAAAATGCGTTAAAGGTTAAATTTAGAATAATTTACAATGAGCAGAGCTATTGACGTTACTGCTGATATCTTACTGGTATTGCCAAGTCTCCGCTGAACATCAACAACTTCATTATTATACATATATTATTATACTCTCTTCGAGCAACTCAGAAATCACACTTTTGAGATCGCTAAAAAAGTATTAGTATTCAACATGGGAAGACTAAAAATACTCTAATTGTGGTAGATAGGACTTACGTATATTAGTATATTTTGTTTTATTTTCACCCTAAGTATTTGTAATATATAAAAAAATTCCTAAAAATATTCAGTTCTAACAATTAGGGGAAAGGTTTACTGCCACAAAATCTGTCTAACTTCAAAAGAGATCTGTAAATTTGTTGTTTTATAAAGTTAGGTTAGGTGATAAGTTATTAGGTGATAAGTTACGTAGAGTGAACCATATTTCAATGAATGGGAAAATATTTGAACAAATATAATAATTCAAACAATTTATTTCCGAATTTATGCTCGACAACAAGTGTTTCTTAAGGCTAGTAATACAATAAATGCCAAATGAGAATGTTCATGTGCATTTTGCGTCTTCTTTGTGCAAGTAATTTTTCACAGAAGATCCCAATTGAAAATTACCGCCCTTTTCAGGTAGTAAATTAGTCGTAAAAGGTCAAAAACGGCACAAAAGGGCCAAAAATCACGACTTCAAACCGACTTCTACCTATACTTGGCCTATTAGGGCTTGAAAAGGGCCCTTCATTCAAATGGCCTTTTAAAGGTTAAGTCAATGGCTGTTTTCGGGCCCATTCGGGTCGTTTAAAGTCGTTTTCAAGCCTTTTTCGACAACCTCTAGCCTCGTTCAAGTAGTAGAGAAGCCCAAAATGGCCGTTGCCTGAGCCGTTTCGCTGCCCAGAAATAGCCGTTTAACAGGGCTTAAAATAAGCGACATTTGCACCGAAAAGGTCTAATTTACTGCTTGAAAACGACTATCTCTTGGCCTATAACTGCCTGAAAACGCTCTGTAAAAGGCTCAGAATTTCAATAGGGATGGTTTGAATTTTGTGTCAGCATCATTTTACGTACAAGTACCTTGTATGTGTAAGCAGATATAGGCCATTTTCCCACTTTCAGTCGAAGTCTCTATCGATAGGGTTTTGTGCCAAATAACTTTTAGTACCGCCATCTTCTTCAAACGGTGTTCATTTCTCTGTGCTGTGCAAAAATCAATTTCTCTTTAATGGGGAAAACTATAAGGTTAGATAGAAATGGGACTCAAAATACTTCAGAATTTACTCATTTTCAGTATATCGAGTTAGGGGGAGAGAAATATAATAAAAAAATAAGGTAAAATCACTACACTAGAATAGCAATGAGAAACATAAGTATTTATAAGCGAGGAAACATTCCGTAGCAGTAAACCTGGGCTCAAGTCTTACTTGAAAGCCGCTTTCGTTCGTGACCAGCATGTATAGGCGAGTCAAGGAGACACATGCCATTTTCTAGTTTTCTTCGTCATTTTCTTTCTGCATTACTAGGACCTCGAAAAAAGACGAAGACAATTAGCAACGCCCAATATCTGCAATATCCGTGTCGCCTATGTGGGGACAATATTTCCTGTCCCCCACAGGTTGAATGCTGGCATATTTAGCGAACCTTAAAGTAAGATTTCTGGCTGGCTCGAAAGAAGAGAGGATAGCGGAGCTACTGATGTTCGTCTGGGACTTCTCACTTTCCCACACCCGACCGATATCAGCAGTGACTCAGTTCTTTAAAACTTTCCTCGAAGTGACTGTTGGTTTTAATTTTATCACATTTGATAAGCTTCGCTGCTTTTTTATTCAGTCTATTTCTAAAGATTACCTATACTTACATTCACTCAACTCCATCCTACCAAGCAGGCTCATGTTCAATTCTTTACTCGTTTAATCTTTTCTGTATGAAATTATTGTCATTGCTATAAGGAATGTGGGTAGATTAAGTAAAACCTGGACCAAACTCAATACAGTTGCATCAATTGAAACAAACTAAAACACCCTGCAGGGTTCTCGCGAGCCACTTCCGTAATGATCTACAGGTTCCCAAAATTTTGAAGTGTTCGTGTAACGCGATAAATTCCCATGCACATTGAACAAGTTATTTACCCTACACATTCTCTGAAATCCATGATATTTTTGCACATGTTTTATAGCGCTGTACGACTGCAATAAAATTTGAGCGCTCGTGCGAGTCAAATTTTTTTCGCTACAATTTTTGATAATGAAAAACTGTTGAATCCCACGCGGTCCCCAATGCGGTAATCCTAAAGACACGAATTCAACAAGCTCTGGTGGTCAGAACCCGGTTCAACTTTGAGAACTGCTCACTCTACTGATTCAGAGATTCACTGATTCAAAAATATAGAATGTCATGACACAAGATTTGTCTCTCTCTCTGCATGCATTATTTACCCATGGTTCAATGCAATGCCGCTCTCATTTACCTCGCCGACTACTCAGAGTTCTGACTCTGGATTTCATAAGTCAGAAATTGAACCTGTCTTCCTTATTTCATCTCAGACTAGGTCTCCCTTCAAAAGAAATTCCGGTTGCGAAACCGTTTCTTCACATTCATGAACTAGGAGATATGCCCAAATAGATTCAACAAAGGTAATTCCGACAAAAACTCTATATATATGAAACAAAAACTGTATTTTTAAAATTATATTGTAAGTATTTATCATGAGTACAACAGGGTATACTAATGAGTAAAAATCCCGGGAGGAATCACTATGGAAGAACAAACTTTGTTTCTATGGAGAAATAGTTTCTAAAAATTAAATCATCTACAAATCGAGGAGAAGACATAAAGCATTCTTGGAAATAAGCCGACTTTTCTCCAGTTCTCTTCACAATTTAAAATTCCCTTAATCATAATTTTCCTATCATTAATTGATCTGACTCTTGAGTTCGTGTGCTGGCGGCGCTTAAATTATTAAATTTAAATTAAATTATTATCTTATCTTAAATTATTACGTCACATGAGTCAATGTGTATTCGACCTGCTTCCCTTCGTTAAAAGTAAATTATTCTTTGTTGGGTGAAAATTATTGAATCTTGGTTCTTCCTTCAAAGAAATTAGAAATGGTAAATCAAAAACAAATTTATTTTGCTCACGATACTGTTCTAAGTAAAAAATACATTTTATTTTGACAAGAAATTGGAGGACAAAGTCGATTGGACCTCATTCACTTATATTGGATATCGTCTGCACAATCACAGCCCTGCAAAAAAGCTTACAAAAAAGAGTGAATCGTAAACGAAAACCTACAACAGTCTAGATATTTTGAAAGCAATAACCAATCAGGTACATGTGTTCGGGAGAATACATTTTTGGCATTTAACAAATGGGATTTCCGTCACCCACATTAAGAATATTCGAGAGTCTTCAATGAGTTGAGTTCAATTCAAAAAGCGTGAAAAATTTTTGAAATTACATTCTGCTGACCACGAAAATATCGTCAACCCCAAAAAGGGAGTTTTTGCAATAGGAAATTGACAAGTTCATATATGTGCCTCCTTCTGTTGCGTTTTAATGAATTGATGTAAATTCTTTAAGAGTATTTACTTATAATTCTAGCTTTAAAATTTTGAAGAAAATTTTTCACGAGAACAATTTTCATCGCAAAGTAATGTGCAACTCCATCGAGAAAGTTGAGCAATAAATGTACTCTACTGTTTGTAAAATATAAATTTGAACGCCTCATGTCGTTGAATATTAAAGGAAAATGAATGGAAATTCGTAATGATATTTATTATAGTTTCGGTTAATATTTTCATTACAACTATTCATAAACGTCTGTTTGTCATCGCTACGTACTAGATAAAGTGTCGCAGCTTTCATTTCATCACAACAGAGTTAATTCAACATTGATCATTACGTCTAGCATCGTCTTGAAACTTTGTGCATTGACTGCGAATTCGTTGGCATATTTGAGTTTAAAGTTCTTCATGATCTTTCAGAGCAGTTGTAAAGCTGAGCTATTTGCCGTGATGACCAGCTAACAGCCCTCAAGCTTTTTGTGCCGAGTACCTTGTGGGTTCAGTGCCCATCACGCTGTTGTCGTGTGAGTGAGTATACGTGCAGTGAAACGAGAACAAACAAAATCACGATCATTGTACGGATTTGTGAAAGAGTGATGAAAAATTGTATGCGATCCTCTTCAAAAATCACCCCGCCAATTTTGGTGTAGCAAATGAATGAACGAAAAATTAATTAGGGCGCAAATGATACTGTGATGCGTCGGAATAGAGCACAGAGATGCGTTTCAACCGTATGCTTTATTTCAATGCAATGTATGACAGACGCTCAAGTTGCGCTTCTTAAACTAAGCGACACAACTGCTGGGCCGTAATTTGAAACGTTATTTGTAGAGGAATATTGATAGAGACATATTTTCAATGAAAAAGTTCGTTTCCCAGCACAGTTACGCTGATAAAAAAGACATTTTTGAGAACTCTATCGCCATTCAAAACTGAGTCAAATCAAAAAGTTTTACTTTGAAACCGATTACTCCACCCGAGAAATCGTACTTAAAGATCAATCACTAAGCGAACGAAAGTATAAAATTATATTTTAAAGGAAATGCGGATTGGAAATTTTCTGTTAAACAGAAAAAATGTTCTACACCTCGTTTCCGTGAGGGGAAACTCTCCTCGGACATGCGAAAAACCCTCAGTGCTATCAGAGTAATAATGGAAATGAACTTTCCATCAACTACATATGATTATAAACTTCATTTTTTCGCATATGAATTGGTGATTGGCCTAATCGAAATACAAAGTCTCAATCCTGATACGCAGTATGAAATAACGAAGAAAAACGGACGGAAAAATCCCTCGACCAAGCACACACACTACGCACACACCACTGCGTAAAAACCTTAAGTCAGAAATTGAACCTGTCTTCCTTATTTCATCTCAGACTAGGTCTCCCTTCAAAAGAAAGTCCGGTTGCGAAACCGTTTCTTCACATTCATGAACTAGGAGATATGCCCTAATAGATTCAACAAAGGTAATTCCGACAAAAACTCAATGATCCCATGCTAATTTTGAGTATTAACACCAGCCTATACGTGGAGTCATATGGTGCACCTTAATGTTCGAATAGGCTTGTCTCAAACTGAAGTAAATTTGATTGAAAGGAACCCTAAATACGTACGATGACTTATCACTATACTTTACTCTCGCTCTTTGGTTTCATTTTGCTCACGATCTTCATCAACACTTATAAAATAAAACACCAGGTTATACATTTTTGTCAGTTTATGCAATTTATACATTTTTCTCCGTAATTTCTCTCATGTTATCACAATGGGAGTCTCATGGAACACATTAAATTTGTGGAAATTTTTATGCACTTAGTATCTTGCGCAACCATTTATATTGGAAACGCAGGTATCATTCGTGTGTTTTATTGCTACAATTATTAGGGGTTTGAAACAATACTGTCAGATCCGAAGCGAAAATCGAGAAAAGTCCAGAGTGGTTGCTAAACATGTATACCTTTTAAAATTCCAAAAACTTTTTGGAAACATGAAAAAGGAGACTATACCAAAGAACATTCGAAAGGACCAAATTCAATTTGTTCTTATGTATCTAGTATACCCTCCAAATATGCATAACCATCAAGGGTGCAGGAGAAAAGATTATAGTAATCAGCAACTGACTTCCCTACAACGCAAGTTCATCATCGAAGAGAAGACGAAAATTGGATCCATCTTCGGGACTCGGAGGAAATTCTTCTTGGAATACCGATTCAGTTCTTACTAAATAACGATTTAGAGGAATTTCCAAAAGGACAATCCCAGTATATTGTGAGAAACATTAACGAAGGAAGATCAGGAAAAGAAGTCCCAGAGCACACAGCAGTAAATGTTGAAAAACTTTAACTGCAATCCAAGATGAAGACACGAATAGATGCAGCAAAGTAAAATAAAAATGAATAATTAACTCTTCTTTTTACAAGTAACACAAGTTTTATCTCCCTTCGTGTCTATGAAAGCGGTAATAGCAATTTTAAAAGGAATCCATTTTTAGAAACCACCCGGTATATCAGCAAGATAAAATTTTGGATTACCATTACTTTGTAATTTGAATACCATCATTCATCATAAATAAGCGCTTCCTTCAATACAGTTTATATTCGATTGAATTTTTCCATACAATGACATCACAATACCGTCGGAATACTGCAATTTGAAAATAAATTACTCATACCTTCCAGTATTTTCTTTTACAGGACATTGCAGTCACAGGTAAGAGTTTGATTAGTGATCTCTAATATGCTGAAATTAAACATCAAACACCCTTTCATTTTAATCAATACTAAATGTCATCAGTAATTAACGGAAAAAATTCCTTCATAAGTTCATTTTACACACCATGGAGCAAAACAGAATCCCTGACAAATACTGGTTGAAGTCAACTGGAATCAATGGAACCAGATTAGTAGTGACTGATCCACACCCTTATAACATCAGTCCTAAAATCATCGCTGGAAGCAGAAATGGAGACTTGGTATTGGTGCCCAGGATAGACCTGACTCCCAGTGATACTACGCTGCCCTTTACTTAAATTTGAAGAGGAGACAGTCCCCCATCACACCTCATTCGCTAACACTCTCAATAAGTCTCAAGGCTGTTGGTACTTCGGATGCAGTAGGAGTATATGCATGTGTTCAGTCATAGACAAATGTAAGTTGCTTTTACCAGCATAAAATAGCAGAGGAATCTTAGATTATTTGTAGAAAAGTCATATAGTCAAAGAACACTGAAAACGCACTATTCACTAAAACATTGTACTGAAGAAACTTTTAAAATGATGGTTTGACTTTTTTATTTGAAAGAAATTACAAGTCTTCAAGTAATCTATATCCTACAGGTATACATTATAATGCCCTACCATTCACAATACATTCTCTGGTACATTTTAAAAAATGTTTCATCCGACAGCATAAGAACGGTAATTAGTACAGCATGATTCTGATTATAATTATGCTTTACATATGCGATAAGTTTCATATTCTTGACTGAAAAAAAGGATTCGTAGTAGCTATAATACGAAATAGAAAAATTTATGCGGAAAAATTTAGTCAGACTTTTTCATTTAAGTGCACATTACTATCGTACCTCATGAATGCTCTTCATTTGATAAGCTAGCCATCTACCTCATTCAGCATTCTTTCAACTACATAGTCTCTCTCTAATCGCATTTTTCTTAGTGTTAGCTTTTTCTTCAGGTTCATTTTCTAGCTGTTAAAGTGCTCATGATGGTCTGTAGTCTTAGTTGATCAAATCCATCTAATCAGGCACTTCGCAAGCTGTATGTTCACGTTAGCGTATAATTCATTTCTAAAAAATATGTTACTCAATTAAACCATTCGTGTAGCAAGTCCTTTCCCTTTCAAATTTCTCCATTTATGAGTTTCTCTGTTCTAGCGTTGGTATAGCATCAAAATGTATTTTATTCAATATCAAAGAATTCTAATTCAAGATCAAAATTCTTGAGGAGTGACTCAGTGTTTTGTCCCTCATGGCTGATAGGAAGAGCTCCCAGGTTTCTCAATGCCTTTTGAATTTGTAAAGCCTAGCTTAGAAAACATTCAGAAACAGTTAAAACCTTGATTAAAAATTACGAATTGCCGCTCGGAAACTGTACCATTAGCGTGCTGAGTATCTGTGATACGAAATTGTTTAGAATAGCATGCAAGTTTAAGAAGGGTAATATATACAGGAATTTATGCTTGTTCTTTAAACTCTGTTGACATGAAAAATAAATCACTCTTTTCGTATCGCACATTACGTGTGTAACAGTTTACGAGCAGAAAGACTATTTGCATCTCAAGATAGCAATCCTCTAAAACTAAATAACTTGATGTTGCCGCTTTACACGCAAAAAGCCTTAGTGATAAATAAGGAAGACGTGGCCAGCCCTGAAGCTTCGTTACAAAGAGCCAAGAAGCAACACAATTTGGCCTTGGACGACTGTCTCAAGGATGCCATCGTTGCCATGAGTGCCATCGTTGCCATGAGTGCCATCGTTGCGATGTGGCACCGCGCCAAAAGACCTGCGCGTAACTAGGTCTTTCTTAACTCTTTGCCTCGGCGATCAATCCTGTTAGGGCTTTAAGTAGGAGCAAACACATTCGCGTCGTGAATCTGCAGTGAGCGAGAAACTACTGTACGCTCTACTTTGCCCCGAAGTTGGTAAACATACTACATGAATATCACCTAATAATATTGTTAAAACTTTCATTCAACCTAGCTTAATTTGACCACGCTTATAATAGTAAACATTTACGTCAACGAACACATTAAACAATTTTATCCCAAAGTTTTCAGACTCGGTTTGGATTTTTCACGAAATAGAGAACGAGTAAGAACCTATCATACAAAATTTATTAGAAGACATTGGACATCGTAAGTTCTTTACGTCCTTATGGGCATTAAATATAACCAAGACCCAAATTCATGCTCTTCAGAGAGGTTCGAATATTGACAACATTTGAACTACCTTCAGCGATGCTATTCAGGAGCCAATTTCATTGTTTGGTTGAATCATAAAAAAATCGCAATCGAAGACAAATTTCGAGCTCAATATCGATGCGCACATTCAATTTGAAGGAATACGAGCAATAAATTTTCAAGAAATTCAATCGAGTAAACTATCAAAAATTCACGTTGTCACGCAAATGAAGTTATTTGTTTATACTTGAAGGGAGTAAAATGGTTGCTGAAATTTCGGGAACTCTCTTTCCAACTGTTTAATTTTATTATTGACACAGTTACTCTTACCTGATAATCAAAATTTAAGTCAGTAGTTAAGCTCTCGTTGTTCAAAAACCTTAAATATATTGGTGAACTCCTAGTGTAAGGTAATCTCTTTACCAAATTGAAAGTAAGATGCTGAATATAGTGAATGAGTGAAAATACACCCTTTCCATTTCCATACTCTCTCGCATTCGCTCACTTCACAAAGATTTATTCGATCATAAATTGATATAACTTATTGAGTATCATTCTTTCATCTAATAGTGTTTTATTCTTCATCCTTTAGTTTCAGAATAATAGAAGAAAGAAAAATTATTTACATATTTCCAGCTCTGGGAAATCTTTTTGGAACAATAAAGGAGCAGAGGTGTGTACATGAGTAGCTATTCGTAACAAAAGGCGGTAATGTGCAACACCTAACGAAGCCTGCTTTTTTGGGACGAGCAAATTACAGAATCTACTCAGACGAAATGTCCAGAATTTGGAAGGGTCCAGATCTTGACGAGCCTTTCGAAAAAGGCAACGTCATCAGCTTCATCTTCAAAGAAAGTCATCGCTGGAGAAATTTCCCTGCTTTGGTAATTTCATAGTTGGGTATTCCTACTTTAGAATATCACAGCTACAAGTTTTGAAATGTTAGTGGCTAAATTCGGTAGAATTTTGGACGAACGAAATTGAGTACGTTTCGTGTATCTAATTCAGTCTTCTTTAATGTGCTCTCCTAGAAAGTTCGCTCACTTCTTCATAGGCATTGTTCTTGACGGTAACATCTTTGGAATGTCATTGAGATACTGCAAAGCTTCGTCATCACTTTTTATCTAACGTTCTTTTTCAGCCCAAGCACACTCCTAATGGAGTGATTTTCTGCTTAGAAAACAACCAAAAATCATAAAATGTCACATTTGGAGAGAAGTGGTGTCAAACAATTCGTACTCTTTTCAGCTATGAAAGCGGTCACATTGCCATGCTGAAGTGACCAGTTTCTCGATGGCCAGGTTTCTCGTGCACAGCATCACAAAGGCTTCACATAGTACTTCTCATTAATTTATTTGTCTTTCTGGGGAGTAATGGACGATTCACTGGATTTAAAAAAGATCTCAGCATTACATTGACATTGCAGCGAATGTCATCCGTTTTTTTGGTTCTGGCGATGCTTGATACTTTCATTGATAGAACTGAAGTTTTTTCCGGTGTGCATTCGTACACATAGGACAGCAGAACTTTTGTTCTGTTGTGATGAAGTTTTCCAGCAGTCAGAATAACTGCTACTGCACTAGAGCAGGTCGTCCACAATTTCCAAGCAGAAATGTTTCTGATGTTCCACAAACAACTATAGTGAACGAAGTCCATCGACCCTCGTTGCAGGATCAGATCTTCCGTCGAAATTCTGTAAATAATCCTGTGCACACTTCAATTCGCCAGCAGTCGATGCGATGACTAAAGACTGCTGTTCACTTTTCGACGCACGTACAGTACTCAACAACTTATTCGTTCCTGCTATTTAGTTGAAGGGGTGCTTGACCGTGGCTTGCCTTCGACTGTGAATCGTCCTGACTTGAAGAGCTTATCCCACTCCCTCATCTGTGTTATTACTATGGCTTTATACCCAAAGGCTTTCTGAATTATCAGGATAGTTTTCTTTAGAGTTTTGCTATGGGCCTTATTGAACCTAACGCGTTAAGTGCGATGGGTTAAATGAATTTCAAAATTCGACTCAAATTTGAAGTCAAAAGTTGAGAGCAATTTTAGGAATACCATGTACTGTATTTACTGGGGTCATTAAATCCCAGTAATTTAAAAGATTGTCAACATTTTTCAAACGACTCATTGATGAGTCGTGTCGCAAGTAACGTGTTAATACACTACAGATGCTCGATGCGCACCAACATGTTGCGTCAGGACGATTATCCGACGACAGAGTGTCAAGTGTTTGTAAAATTGCAGGGAAAGAATGTTCTCATGACGTCAGTTTCCAATCTAAATTTGATATTAGCGTCACTCTGGTTCTATTATATATTTATACTTATTTGCAGGCATTAATGTAAGAAAATGTTGACCTATTTACAATGAGCGTCAATATTTCCTCGAAACAAACAACAGTTTGCCTTAAGAAAAATTTCGGGGGAAATGTATGTCGCTTCATTTTGAATCAAAAATAAACAAGGATTCAGTGTACTGCTAACTGATGCGAAAAAATGTTTTGTACCTTAGGAGTGCGGCTACACGGGCAAAGCCCTGACGTACGGAGAGCTGCGAGAAGTGGTGGGCAGGTGGGGTGCGTGGCTCACCCGCTACCGGGGTGACGCTCCCCAGCCTCCCGTGGTGGCCAGGTTCGCTCTCTGCTCCGTGGAGGTGGCCGTCGTGCACCTGGGGACCATGGCTGCAGGGGTAGTGTGTACTGCACTCGGTGTTCAATTTGGAGCGAGTAAGTACTCTCATTTTTTTCATGATTTTAATTGAATTTCCAGTCAACTCTCACGTATTCAGTGATATTATGAAATAATTTAACTTAATTCTTCAGGAGAACTAGCAGCCCAACTCGAGAACTGTAGTGCGACGTTGATCGTGGCTTCGATGGGGTTTCTGCCCCGCCTGAAGGAAGCGCTGGAGAAGATGGGCCGGCAAATACCCGTCGTGGTCATAGGAGACGCTGCAGCGAGTGACACGTCAGGCTTGAACGTCGTGACGACGTACGAAGAAATCGTGAAAGACAGTAGCCTAACGCCCGCCGCACCTGTGGTGGTAAGAACCTTTAGTTTTAGTATCGTATATTAGTTGGTAATTTTTACTTAGAGCAAATCATATGGTTTCAGACGTGAATGCCAATATTTGAATTAACTCTGTGATCATGAGAAAGTAAAGTGACACTCGAATAAAAAGAATCTAGAGGCTTTTAATTTCCAGCATATTAACTCATACGATATTTTAACTAATTAGTTATTTTAACCAATTTAACCATATTGCACACGTATGATGATAAATTATCCATTGTTTAATTTTATTCCAGCTTTCGGGTAACGAAACCTGTCACCTGATCTACACCAGCGGTACGACAGGGCTTCCGAAGAGCGTTGAGCACACACACAACTCTATTATTGCTATTGAACAGACATTCACTCACCCTCTCTTCTATCCGAGGCTCAACGTAGGTGGAGGTTAGCTTGACTTTGTCTACTGCTGCTTTGTTTGTGAAAAACGGAGGAATCCAGTTTAAATAACTGTAAAATAAAGCTCACCTTAGATTATGATGTTTTCAACTAGTTAGGCAAATTGAAATTCATTAACACTTTGACTGCAATTGGTTGAACTGAAGTTCAATATTTAATTCAAATTTTGAGTCAATTATAATTAGCAATTTTGAAAATGGAAAACATTGATTGGATCTTGGTTCCATTCAATTTCAATTGGGTATTTATTGAAATTGAATTTGTGACTACTGGTTGGGCAGAAATCCTGTGAAAATCCCTCCCTTGGCCACCAGTGATGCACGTTGCGGTCTAAGTCGTAGAAGAGGTTGTAAAAATATTCCTTCTATTATAGAAGTGACATATGCACTATGCGACTGAACTTGGGTGTGATGTAGGCAAAAGACTAATTTAGAATAACGTTTAAGAGTTCATTAAGGGTAAAATGTTAAAAGCCATTATATTTTGAGCTTATTTTAGAACTTTTTTATGCTTGTTTTCTGACTCATTTTACGACGTATCAGTCGAGTTGACTTACATTTTTGTCGAACCCTTCTTTGCTGTACCTCTTGCAAACATTGCTTAATACTAATGAAATTCTGGCGTAATGGGCAATTTCTAGCTCAAGTTTTATTCGCGCGTGACGAAAAAAAATTTTTACTCCACAATTCGCAACCAAACAGTCTGGGTTGCCCCTCGGGGAAGCATTTCTGAGACGTAGACGAACGCAGTTCATTTTCTGCCATTGTTAGCTGATACCATCACATTTCTCAGCTTAAATTTCTTATTTTCATCAGATCCGATACTTATCAAAACTTGAATGTTTTACAGACCAGGATTCAAAAAATGGAAGTCGTTTGAATATTACCATATAACATAAATCTCTATAAGAAATATTACTGTCGTTCTTCCCTGTCTTCCCTGTTGAATCGCTCTTTAGGCGTGCAATATCGTAATTGGGATTCTGAACTTCAGAGACGTAACATGATGTTGGTTTTCAGTTGTTTTTTCCAACTTATAGTAGGGTTTGAAAGCATGCATAGGGAATTTCTCAGGTGACAATAATTATAGAAAAAGTAAATCATCAATGAGCTGGCGTCTTTAAAAAAGGTTCCTAGCACATGTTCACTTTGCTGCTGACATCACTAAAAATTCAAACCCAACGAAAAAGCTTCCAGTTGGTGCGTTGATTTTCTCCAGGGCTTCGTCTGGCACCAATATTTTAATACAGACGGCAAAGCCAGAAATTTAAATTTTCGGCGAGCAACGCCTTGGAAAACTTTTATATATGTTCTTGCAACGTACTACATATCTTGAGCTGAGTTAAGTCTTCTACCTTTTCCTTTGTGAAAACTCAATAACAATTGAAGAGAAACTCAATTACAAAAACTCATGTACAATTTTACAGGCGCAGACCAACCCTCTGCTGCTAAAATAGATGAATTGCAGAACAAAAAATACCACTGTGTAATGCTACTGAGAAAACTGAAAGAGAAGTAAAATGAATTAAATATAAAGAATAATGCACATAATTGAACCCTAGCTCCAAAAGGAAACGAAATGAATTAACAGCAATTTGATGATCACTTATAGCCCAGATTCATGAATAAAGTAGAATTAGTTGGTGAACAACACGTAGGATAAGAATAAATGGATAATCTATTAGTTTTTATAACAAATATTAATCATCAATCGAAAATCCCTTGCTTTCTTGCTCTAGTATGTTCTAATATGCAAGACTTACTTTCATACTCTAACATATAGTGCTTAAAAAGAAAAACAAAAACCCCACAATTTCTAGTCTTTGTAGTGCATAATCCCAAAAATTACAGTACAAGCCTCTAGTGCAAAAAAGTGACTTAATACTAATCTCACGTCTATAATGGTTATCTCACGTCTAAATGTCTACTGGTAATCTCACGTCTAAATGTCTGTACAGTTCATCTCGTCTAAACTTCTATACAGTTTATCTCACGTCTAAACTTCTGTACTGTTTATCTCTCGTCTAAACTTCAGTACTGTTTATCTCACGTCTAAACGTCTGTACTGTTTATCTCTCGTCTAAACTTCTATACAGTTTACCTCACGTCTAAACTTCTGTACTGTTTATCTCACGTCTAAACTTCTGTACTGTTTATCTCTCGTCTAAACTTCTATGCAGTTTATCTCACGTCTAAACTTCTGTACTGTTTATCTCTCGTCTAAACTTCTGTACTGTTTATCTCACGTCTAAACTTCTATTCAGTTTATCTCACGTCTAAACTTCTGTACTGTTTATCTCTCGTCTAAACGTCTATACTGTTTAAAAATTCTAAGCACTATAGCTGGTGACGGACACAGAATCCGTGAAAAAGATTCCATTGAAATAAATACGCATTCCAGATGACCTAGTCTAGAACCGTTTCAGGATACCTGGGATTTTGTACACCCTCGGACCCTCATCAGCGCCATAAGAAATTCCCTGAACCCGAGTCAACTCGCGTGAAAGGAAAATATTTATATTAAGTTGATTGTGATAGCTGAACACTAGGCTGCACGAAATCGTGCAAGTAAATTATACTGCACATTGTTTTGACTGAACTTGAATATGATAATAGCTGTTCAGTCGGTCATCAAAAATAGATAAATGAGCAAGTAGCTGAAATATCTCAATGATATATGGACCTAGTCATTAAGAAATGATGTAATACTGTTAAATCACCGATAAATGAATCAGGTAACTAGGCAATAAGAGCAATAAACGGAACAAGTAATAGAGTAACAAGGTATCATAAATGACGAACAAATGAAATAAGGAAATGAAGTAATAACACCGGCAAACGGACTAATTATAAAAATTACAACGTAAGATAAACGATAAGCGCCAATCAATACAGAAATATTCGAAACTTTATTTTCGTTTTATTTGAAGGAGACCAGACTCGCAGTGGCTGCTTGACTGACGTAAATAACAGCCGAGGTTCGATGTCCCGTAGTGTCCCGACATGACTGAATGACTGATCGCTGGAAACTTGTTAGTAGCTGAAAGTTAACACGTAGACTTGTTCACGAACAATAGATGACTGAAATTTGAAGGGTTGAAAATTAATAAAAAGAAAGGCTTCGTGGTTTCAAGCTCCACTGCCGTCAGTGTCCGAGCAGCAGCGCCGTGAGAATGCTGATCAAAGCAGTCGCGGCTGTCTCAGGCTGTTTTCATTCTTAATGTGTTTTTTAAATAATTTGTGAAATTCAGCACCGCGCTGATTTTAATCAATTAGTTACAGTAAGATGATTTAAAACGTTTTGAAATGTATGTGAATTTGAATAGAGCGAACTACCTATTATGCCAATGAATTAGCATTGGTGAATTTTTCTACGTCTTTCTTGACCCTGCGTACTAGCTGTTCGGGGTCAGACAAAAGTAGAAATTAACATAGGTTTCCTTGAAATGATTATTTCCCGAAGAGAATATTGATGGCCTCTGCTTGCAATGCCAGGAAATCAGTTGTCCATATTTTCTTCTGTAGTCCTTGCGTTGAGGCGATTTCAACAAACTCGTTGAATTTAGGGAGCGAGTTTTGGCGCCAACGTTTGGACCAGAGTCCATTCTGTTGATGTAAGGAATAAGGTCCAAGGATGTAAGGAATAAGGCTAAGTTCACGAGTTAACAGAAAATGAAGGCATTCTCGATACCTGAAGTATTCATCATTGAACGTGATAGATTTCAAATGGTTTTCATGTACGTTGCATAACATGCTTACAAGTTTTAGGTTTGGCTTCGCTTTAAACGTTTATAGGAGATGTCACCAATTGAAGGAAGTAAAATGAAACATAAATATTTTGCGTCGAATTGTGAGCGACTTTGTGTGAAAAAAATTTGAAATGAAAAAATAACGTCAAAACCACTATTTCGAATTTTTCCCATCTAGTTAAATTCAATAATATTGCCGACCTAGTGACGTTTTTTAGTCGATGATGCCCTCTTTTCAATTTTCTACATTAAAAAGTGACTAAATTTCAAAATTCGGAGCGATTATTCTAATTTCATTTCTGAATCGATCCCTTGAAATTTCAATAAGGTTTTTAAAGTTGAATCTTTTTTTCAAGATATTGAGCAGGTGCGTTCGCTCGTGATTCGCGAATTCGGTCTGACTTACGGATTGTTGTTTGGACTTTTACCTGGACTTCGTCTCGGGGCGTGTGTGGTTATCAAGCAACTGGACGAAAATACCTTCATAGAGGACATCGAACGACTCAAGGTAACTATAACTTTTCTTTCTCGACGAGGGATTATACTCAATCTAATTCAAAATAACTCATTGCCTTTCTCGACTTAAATTTCATACTTTTATTCTCAATAATATGTCAATGTTTTCAGTGCGATGTTGGCGATGAACTATGAGGTTCTGATGAAATTGAGCGGAGATAGTTTCCCTGTTTTTATCTTGTTGTCGAGTATTTCAAGTCTATAGCTAATTTTTAGCCAAGTGCAATATGCATTCACTGGTAAGCTGGTCAATAGTTTGGTGTGAAGAAACTTTTCTTAATTTGCCTCATGCCAAAAAAATTAATAACAGGTACTATGGAATGCGCACCCATTGTTTTAAATTGCTTCTACGCTATTGGCACTCATACGTAATTTTCTTGTTCGTTCTAAATCTATATAAATTCATGAAAAACGCTACAGCTCTGTTTTTCTAAAGAAAACTGTTAACAGCAGGTTTCGGGCTTCTTTTCTATTTGTAAATTGGATGAAGAAATGACGTCCAAAAGAACACTATGATTCATATGTAAAAATACTTTATTTTAAGTGCTCGCGAATCTGAACGACCAAAGAGCACTATGGTGATATAAACCAGCACCAATCCATAAAACGAGTTTCTCACAAATGGGGTAGATTTTAATGTTAAGCTATAGACCTCCTGAACGAAATAGTCAATTCATAAGTCGCTCGTGTAATCCGAGTAATTTAATTCAATGCAAATGTTAAATATCAATAAAATTTTGCTTGTAATCAGATAAACACGGTCGGACTTGTGCCTCCAAACTTCCCTCTGTTGCTGCGCCTGGGCAAGGAGCGGCCCGACCTCCAGAAGACCTTGCGTCACGTTTTGATGGGAGGAAGCACTAGTGCTACGGCGCACGTGGAGGCCGTGCATAATTTGTTACCTCGCGTCTTCCTGCAAAAATGTGCGTGAGATGAAACAGCGAGTTGTTGAAAGTTTGTAGGGCTGTACTTGGAAAAGGAATACATGCTGAATAAAAGGCCTATGCATCCATTAATTTGTCACGACTTACGAGTTCCTATTTTACTATTCTATTTATTTTGATTCTTAGCGCAGCGTTAAAATTATAATCCAATGCCTTATAATTTATCTCTTTCGAGACCGAATTACCTCTTTCTGATGCCATGTTTCATGACCGCCTGATCGAATGAGCAGCTATCACAGCTAACGACGAATCCCATTTAACAACACACTAGAAAATTAAATAAAAGGTCAAAAATTAATTCTACTAATTTTAGGTGCAAATTAAATGAATACGCCAGCCAGCCAGCACGCTACGTTGTTCGGATGGCACGTGCCTTCATGAATGGATTATTTACCAATCACGAACGAGTAGGTAGTGAGCTTTTGCAACAATGAGTCCTGGTAAATGACGCGATAAATTTCAAGATTTTAAACATTCGAGCATGAAATAGGTAAAAAGGGGAAAGAGTAGGTAATCTTCTTCTCTCCTATTACTTTAAAGTAACGAACCTTCTGCATCTAACCTCACGAGTACTCAAAAACGCCATCACTCTTCATTGCCTCTCATGCAACCCAGGCACGTTGTCACTCTATCGAGTCTGGCTCCCTCTGCATCGTTGTCTGTACGCAGAGAGATCTACACAGACATGGAATGATGCATGAAAATGTGCACAATATAGATATGAATTTGCTAAATTAGGAAATAAATTTGATGACTGGTTTATATTGATTGTGAATTCAAGGACAGTCAGAAAAATGTGACCATAGAAAATTTCAGATTATTCGAATTCTACCCGTAGAAGAACATTGCAAACATGCAACAATTTCAAAATATTCTTGAGCAATCAGTGCGGTTCATATCATCGATAACATACATTGGTCAGATAAAATCTATAATAATTTGTAGCAATTAGTTTCTTCGCTGAAAATTCTACAGTACAAATTATCTGTGTTGAAAGATGGATTTTACGAAATGTTTTCTACCTACCTATCATTTCAAGTGTTGATTTATCGTACGTAAAAAACATTCTGTGCAAAACAACCAAGTACTCATTTCAGGATTTGTTTTACTCGTATTTTTGGATATTCCTACTACCTCACGAGAATATTGTTCATTCACGATTGCGCGGAGCATACACAACACGATGAATTGCTTTAGCTTGTCGAACAGGTCTCTGTACTCTCGTATTGTTTGCATACAAATAAAGATTCAAAAGCAAACTGTATAAATCACCTAATTTAACTTCAATTGAACCACAGTATACGGCGCCTCCGAAGTCGGAATGCTTACGGGCGATACGGTCGGCAGTGAGAAAGTCGGTTTTACCGGGAAGGTCTGCCCAGGCATGGCTGTGAAGGTGCTGGATGACGAAGGCAAGATGCTGCCGGCCAACAAGCAGGGCATTTTGTACGCCAAGTCCCCCGGGGTAAGTGGACACATAAAGAAACGCAGAGCTTTAGAGTAAAACTGTTTTATTGCTGGGATTTTTAGTATTTCATTCATGATAACAAAGCCATGATCCAATGTTTTCTCAAGAACGGGGTATGAGACTATGACGCAGAAAACATTTTAGCTGTTATATTCTGTTGATGCCTGTGATCAAATACTTCATTTAATCTAGTATCTAGTAGTAAAGCCATGATCCAATGTTTTCCCAAGAACGAAGTATGAGACTATGACGCAAAAAACATTTTCACTGCGTGTAGTATCTCAATATAGGCCTCGCAGCCGGATGTCCTTATCACATTTGGTTTGAGATATCGCGGCACCGGCGGAAGCGTCTTAACCGCAGGGCCAAGCCGACGGAAGCGCTTGTTGCGCATTGCCCTATGTCCTTATTGTACTTGGGTTCGGATGGGTCGGAAGCGCCCCGACCGCAGGCGCCAGAACCGTGCCTTAGGGCGCATTGCATTGGTATGCACCGGAAGAGCATTGTTTAACTTCCGAGCGCTATAGCTTATAAGCAGAGTCGGTGTATGGATGAGTCAGTACAAGAATAGGAACCTAGCTAAGAGTTTCCTTTTCCTAGTCCTGAAGTTAACGCTTCAGATCGGTAGTTACAGTTACCGATACTGAAGTTTGCAGCTACAATTACTAATCCTCGTATCGTGATGAAAAACCAAGATACTACAAATGGCGACGAGACTTCGAATCTCCAAAGTAAATTTGAAAGTTACAAGTGCTCTGAAATTAAGATGGCGCATTCTACAGTTTGCTGTCCTCCATTCGACGTTGAAGTGGAAACAGTGAGTAATATCTACAACGATTCAAGTACAGTGTGCAGACGTTCTTCAGAAGGCGGGAAACAATGGTGGTAACCAAGCTAGTGTTATAGTTGAAGCTTCGCCTGTAAACATCATTACTGATCTACAACGAAGAATTTAACCTCCGTTACTCACTGATGCTACATGTGAGGAACTTGAAGGAAAGTTAATACAACAATTTAAAATCAAGAAATCCACTGTTGGCGCATCTGTTACATTTCTAAACAGAGAGAAAAGTGTTAATGAATCCATACAAAGTTATGCTAAAACGTTAAATGACTTAGCATCTTCGTGCAAATACGAAAAGTGCGGTCGCGATCGTCTCTTGAGAGATACTTTTGTGGCCGGTCTACATTCAGCGCAAATTCTCAGCGCGGTTCTACAGCAAGTCTTTCAACAGTAAAGCTTCGACGCTCCAGATATTATTCGTGAGGATTCATCTTCATCGTTTTTCACTACAGAAAAACTACAGCCGAATTACATATGTATTCGCTGCGGAACTAGGCAGAAGCACCTTACAAAGAATTGCTATGCCTTAAAATTAAATTAATAAAATGCAAAAAATGTGGAAAAATAGGCCACATTTCTAAAGTTTGCAAATCTACGACTGCAGCACGACCTTCTCCTGTTACACGAAGGGGACCTACACGAGAAGAATTTGACGCAGCTCGCACTTACATAGGGCAGCCGGAAAGGAGCGGTTGTCAGAGCTACGTCAGAAGAGAAGATGTGTCAATGAAGAGTTCAAGTAAGCCTCTACAGCAGTAGAACGAAGTTATTCTACAAAACCCTAGGAACGATACTTGTGACGGTAACTCTGTTCATAATTTCTCTGATGTACAAACTAATTACGCGTTATTTCAATCACATTGTATTCCTCAAAGTGTCATAAAACTTACTCCCTCTGTTGCGCTCAACAATCGTAAAATTGTTATCTCCAGAGATATAGTTAATCCTAAATATTCTTTGTCCAGGGCTAAGCCTATCTATGTAACTCAGTTCTCTGATGATCTGTTTAATGATTCTTACTTGTCATCTGATTCACAGTCTAACCTTAAAGATACCGTTCATCTTGATGTGTTGCCTGATGCAATTACTGTATTTTGTAAAGCACGCCCTGTTCCAGTGAGACTTAAAGACTCCTGCTTTACAACCTGTTAGCAGTTCACCTGTACAAAATGAACCTCGTAAATCAAGTAGAATAACTAAACCTGTAATGTGAATAGGCTGCTGAGTCTTCCTTCCATGTGTCATATATTCATCTAAAGGGAGGGAAATTGTAGTATCTCAATATAGGCCTCGCAGCCGGATGTCCTTATCACATTTGGTTTGAGATATCGCGGCACCGGCGGAAGCGTCTTAACCGCAGGGCCAAGCCGACGGAAGCGCTTGTTGCGCATTGCCCTATGTCCTTATTGTACTTGGGTTCGGATGGGTCGGAAGCGCCCCGACCGCAGGCGCCGGAACCGTGCCTTAAGGCGCATTGCATTGGTATGCACCGGAAGAGCATTGTTTAACTTCCGAGCGCTATAGCTTATAAGCAGAGTCGGTGTATGGATGAGTCAGTACAAGAATAGGAACCTAGCTAAGAGTTTCCTTTTCCTAGTCCTGAAGTTAACGCTTCAGATCGGTAGTTACAGTTACCGATACTGTAGTTTGCAGCTACAATTACTAATCCTCGTATCGTGATGAAAAACCAAGATACTACACTGTGATATCGCTGCTGATGCCTGTGCCTGTGACCAAATACTTCATTTAATCTAGTATCATTTCAAAAAATGCATTCTAAAATTCCTAACATGAAGAGGAACATTATTTTAGTAAACTCTAAGATTGACGTATTCATCGAATTCCCAATGTAAGGAAACAACAGGATTAATGTCCCAATCCCAATTACTCACATTACCAATTACTCTCCCAACAAAAGGAAAAACGATTTCTGTTCTAATTACGCCTATATCAAGCAGAAGACATTGATTCTTCTCATATAAAATACTGATCCGACACTGCAACTTGCGTATATTTCCATATATAAGTCAGCTTTTACATTCTCTACATGGTACGTCCCACCTTTGGAGGAATCTTAGTTTAATACGGAGATCTATATATATATATATTATATATATATGTATATATATTTCAGGAGTATATATAGTTGTTTAGTTTATAGTTTATAGTTTATTTACATATATATATATCAATAGCTCAAAGTCATATCACCCCCAGAAACAATTACTGAGTCTGGTAAAGCGGGCTCTCCGTCCACGCATAGGTTTTTTCAAACGAAATAAATGTACAGGGAGTTCATGGGAATCGAACTCGTGACTTATAAGTTACCGCGCCAACACGCTACCGACTGCGCTATCAATCACCCTAAAAAGGTGATCGAGGCGCAACGAAAGCAATGCATGGCACGGCGAAAGCGGGCTCTTCCGTCCACGCATATAATTCCCTTATGTATCAATAGCTCAAAGTCATATCACCCCCAGAAACAATTACTGAGTCTGGTAAAGCGGGCTCTCCGTCCACGCATAGGTTTTTTTCAAACGAAATAAATGTACAGGGAGTTCATGGGAATCGAACTCGTGACTTATAAGTTACCGCGCCAACACGCTACCGACTGCGCTATCAATCACCCTAAAAAGGTGATCGAGGCGCAACGAAAGCAATGCATGGCACGGCGAAAGCGGGCTCTTCCGTCCACGCATATAATTCCCTTATGTATCAATAGCTCAAAGTCATATCACCCCCAGAAACAATTACTGAGTCTGGTAAAGCGGGCTCTCCGTCCACGCATAGGTTTTTTTCAAACGAAATAAATGTACAGGGAGTTCATGGGAATCGAACTCGTGACTTATAAGTTACCGCGCCAACACGCTACCGACTGCGCTATCAATCACCCTAAAAAGGTGACTTATAAGTCACGGTAACTTATAAGTCACGGTAACTTATAAGTCACGAGTTCGATTCCCATGAACTCCCTGTACATTTATTTCGTTTGAAAAAAACCTATGCGTGGACGGAGAGCCCGCTTTACCAGACTCAGTAATTGTTTCTGGGGGTGATATGACTTTGAGCTATTGATACATAAGGGAATTATATGCGTGGACGGAAGAGCCCGCTTTCGCCGTGCCATGCATTGCTTTCGTTGCGCCTCGATCACCTTTTTAGGGTGATTGATAGCGCAGTCGGTAGCGTGTTGGCGCGGTAACTTATAAGTCACGAGTTCGATTCCCATGAACTCCCTGTACATTTATTTCGTTTGAAAAAAACCTATGCGTGGACGGAGAGCCCGCTTTACCAGACTCAGTAATTGTTTCTGGGGGTGATATGACTTTGAGCTATTGATACATAAGGGAATTATATGCGTGGACGGAAGAGCCCGCTTTCGCCGTGCCATGCATTGCTTTCGTTGCGCCTCGATCACCTTTTTAGGGTGATTGATAGCGCAGTCGGTAGCGTGTTGGCGCGGTAACTTATAAGTCACGAGTTCGATTCCCATGAACTCCCTGTACATTTATATATATATATATATATATATATATATATATATATATATCAGTGCTGCCTACTCGAACTATCAAACTTTCTTTTCAGATGATGAAAGGCTACCTAAACAACCCCACGGCCACCCGAAAAGTCATCGATGATGATGGCTGGTACAACACCGAGGACGTGGCGCTCGTGGACGAAGACGGATACGTTCGAATTATTGATAGGACCAAGGAACTCGTCAAATTAGATGATGTTTCTTCGGTAAGTGTCAAACTTGATTTATAACTGAATCTTGAGCTTAGAACAATTTGTATTTAACATCATAACATCTAACTCAAATCCTTCAAATTAATGACACACCACATCAAATTGAACAAATTCTGAAATAACAACTCATATTCTACAAAACTAAAAATGTTGTCTTTTATTTGACTTAACGACTGACCTTCATTCGATGCATGATAATATAATATCATTCCAACCAGCGATCATACCTTATCTTCCCGACAAAGGCTTGGTTATATAAATCCTGCTGCTTTTGCAACAATGTTGCAACAATGTTACTAACGAAGTCCATGAATTAAGTTCGTACAGAAGTTCATAAAGATGGTCGTCGAAAAAGTTTTAAGATATATGGTATTTTGAGACGGTGTCCAATTGAGGATTGTTGAACTGAATTAGGGTGTCGTAAAATTTTTTAGGAAATTTTAGGGTGTCGTCGTTTTGTATTCGACTTCTTTGAGAAAATGTGATAGCGTAACTTAATTTTAAGGATTAGAAGTATGATTCGCTGAATCATGATAAATTTTGGGTTGAGCGTAAGTACTCAAATTTAACAACATTTACCAATTGTATTGGTAGTTTAATGATCAAAAAACAATTTTTGTTCTTCAGTTATTCCTAATAATGATTAACTAGCGATGCTATATACTTGGAAAACTAAATTTTGATTACAAGGAAGTTATCGAAACGGGAAACGATCGTGGAAAAAGGTACGCACAGTGCAGACTTCTCCAACTCGGACGTAGCAAATTTAAGAATCTCAAGGTTGAAAGATCAGGCGTTTGAAACGTGAAAGAACTACGAAATTTCGAGGATCGGTCTCGATGTGAAAGACGACTTCAATGAATCACATTTTTGGTTATAGCACCTCGCGTGATCTAATCCTGTGTAATACAAGGAGTCCAGAAGAAAACTGTAAAAGTCTGAATGTTCAATCCCACGACAATAAGGAGGAAATCTATGCGGATTTAAGAATACCATCATTGCCCTACAAACGAGTTAACTTTCCACGAGACTCAAATCTCGAAAAATGGGTAAACGAAATG
The DNA here is from genome assembly GCA_030386875.1 of Morinoia aosen. Classification (NCBI taxonomy): domain Eukaryota; kingdom Metazoa; phylum Arthropoda; class Malacostraca; order Amphipoda; family Talitridae; genus Morinoia; species Morinoia aosen. The sequence goes on from CM059558.1 coordinate 26,337,729, forward strand.
TATTGTTTCATGAGATGAAAAGGGGTAAGGTAGGTGAAAATTTTCTAGTCCGACAAGAAGCTGATTAGTGTTCACACTTCAAGTGGCGCTCAACTTGCGTAATAATCGTGTTATTAAAAAGAATACGAGTGCAATTACACTCCTGATTTGAAGATATTTTGTCTCATCGTGATACTAGTTTCTGTCATAGCTCGGACGGCCGTTAGTGCAGCATAGAAGTCCCTTTAATGTCTGCGAGGCAAAATTACAAAGTCAGTAAATCCAAACAATTTTTAACAACTTAAACAATTTAGTTGAAGCAATCGATACAGCAGCAGATTGTTTTTCAAGACTTGAAAAATTGACAAATTTGAGTATAGCTACTTGTGGTCGTTCGATATCTGTGTTCGATTCTGCTTCTTAAGTTTTCGCCATTACAATTTGGAAACACCCCAAATATAAGCCAAGCCTAGCGCAGAGATAGTTTACCACGATTTGGTCTAATCTTCGTTCAAAATTTAGAGTCTTCTCTTCTCAGCCGACTAAGTGGTTCACGACTCCGTTTGAAGTTTCTATTATTTGTCAAGAAATACAATTATATTGGATCACCTCACTTTTACAATAGTTCTTAAATATCATTACATATGTTTACAAAATAAATAAGAATAAAAATATTCAAGGTCCATCTGATATTTTCACAACTTCTCATTGTTTTGATGTGTGTACGAAATGGACTTTAAGTTATGTTATGCACAGGACTTTTTTACACGTTTACCAATATTCTTGCAGTAAATAGAATAACAATTTCTCCACTTATGACCTGAAAAAATATTGGTTTACTGAATTAATTACTAAATGAAGGACTCAAACGTAAACTGAATATCAGGCACCACTTGAAACACAACACGCCATGTTCTTATTTCTATGTTCGTTCCAACGATGCACGAAGATAATAACAATTAATTTTTCTGCAGTTTTTGTCAACATACCGTGTTTAGTTAATATAAATTTTGACGCGTGAAAACTATTAATTTCACAGCGTGCTCGACTTCTTTCAGTATCGGATAACGCTTGTTGGTTTTAAAATTTCGAAAGCTCATTGTTGAATCATAATATTTCCGAATGTGACGGATTTCATTTCTCTGATTACGTGTATAATTTATCTAAGTGAAGGTAAAAAATATCATCAGCTTAATGAAAATATATTTCCACCATCCTCGACCCAAAATAAATATTTGGTTACTTCTTCTTTTAAAATAATTATTAAAAAATAGATTAAATTTGATCCGAATTTCAGGCATCACCAGCAGAGATAGAACACACGATCCTGGAGCTGCCAGGCGTGCAAGAGGTGTGTGTGGTGGGCGCTCCCCAACTCGAGAGAGGGATGGACGCCATCTACGCTTTTGTGATGAAGACTCCCGACCTCGTCTCTGATGTCACGGAAGAAGACGTTCAGAACTATGTCACTCAGCAACTGAACAAGAAGAAGCGGCCGCACCGAGTCATTTTCATGGACAAGCTGCAGTGTAACCAGAATGGTAAACTGGATCGACAATTTTTCAAAAAGAACGCTTCGCAGCTGGAAATTAGTGGTTGATTTTTCAAATGTGTTCAATCATCACGTAGGTAGAAACAATCATATTACGGCAAATTAATATCACAAACCTTGCCAGCACTTAATGGATTGATCTTGCTCGTTTTTCGCTCGTGACATACTACCTCTAAAGAAAGCTAAGATATGTAATTCTTTTGTTAGTAAAGAAAGTTAAGCAACGAATAGAACAATAACCTAATCTACAAGTGTTTTTTAATTCATATTCAGCATAGTCACTCCCTCGATGATCAAAGAAAGAATTAAGATAATTTAGGTTTCGATTTTGTAAAGAAACGATCAGAACCAAATAGAAGTACAAGTACAGGTCTTTTCAACTACACTGAAAAAAATCGAGCGCAACTAAGAAATGCATTGCTGTTCGCAAGCGCAAGAGTATAGTTCAAGGCTTTCTCTTCTTGTATAGTGTCCTTCATTTCTGCTAATAGACTGAAGAAGTTTTTCATCACGAGTGCGTGATGAATAATTTGCAGAGTTCGCGCGTAAATCTAAATAAAAATTGCAAATTTTCCTTGTTTTATATGGTTCCGATTATTCCATGTGTCTGTTTTTCTTTTCTGTTCACACAATACTATGAGATTGACTTCTATTTATCATTTTTTCCTGAATATTAACGAGGTATGCATTCATTTCTTTTTTTTTCTGAAATAGTAGTAGGTGCGGCTCAACTGAGCCTAATTAATAGTAGTAGTTGCGGCTAGACTGAATCTGATTAATAGTAGTAGGTGCGGCTCAACTAAGCCTAATTAATAGTAGTAGGTGCGGCTCAACTGAGCCTAATTAATAGTAGTAGGTGCGGCTCAACTGAGCCTAATTAATAGTAGGAGGTGCGGCTCAACTGAGCCTAATTAATAGTAGTAGTTGCGGCTAGACTGAATCTGATTAATAGTAGTAGGTGCGGCTCAACTGAGCCTAATTAATAGTAGTAGGTGCGGCTCAACTGAGCCTAATTAATAGTAGTAGGTGCGGCTCAACTGAGCCTAATTAATAGTAGGAGGTGCGGCTCAACTGAGCCTAATTAATAGTAGTAAGAGCGGCTCAACTGAGCCTAATTAAAAGTAGGAGGTGCGGCTCAACTGAGCCTAATTAATAGTAGTAGGTGCGGCTAGACTGAGCCTGATTAACATTAGTAGGGGCGGCTAGACCGAGCCTAATTAGTAGTAACACCGCTTTGAATGGCTAGTTAAACAAAATTCTCATGAACCACACATACTCACGCAAACCAAATTAGGAGCACAGGTAGAGAAATGAACCAAAGTCACCGATGAGAAGTATTGAAGAATGCTCAGGGGTTGTGCAGCACTTCTTAGTTCTATGTAAATCGATCTGGGTAATACACGGCGAGTTGAAAGTCAAGCAATGTAAGTCGTATGATATAGATAAATATAAATCCTCCAATATGAATTAAAAAGTTTCACCGACATCGCATCCTCCTCCGCCTTCGGTCAGCTGTATGCCTCCCCCTAAAGTTCAAACTGAAAAGTACCTGAGAGGCACACACGGAAATTCTCAGCAACCGATCAGTTCTTGTTCAGACGGAACTGGTGTTTCGTACACAAAGGCAGAAGTCAAGGGGCGTCATGTCAGGAGACCGTGGTGGCCAGGAAATTGGTTCGCCATGGAGGACCAATCCAGCGGTTTGAATAGCGATCATCCAATAAATTTCTAACTGCAATCGTGAAGTGTGCCGGAGCACCATTCAGTTGGAACCACACTCCTCAGCGATTCGCTAAGGGAGCATTTTCTGGTTACTCTGGTAATACCTTATCAAGAAACGTCCAATAAATGCGTCCAGCGAGTCTATCTAGGAGGATGTAGGGGCCGACCAGATAGCTGTCAATAATGCCTGCCCACACATTTACAAAGAACCTAACTTGGTGACTGCGTTCCCGAGCACTTTGGGGATTAACGTGGGGCCAAATATGGTTGTTATGCGTGTTAACGATTCCATCTCGCGTGAATTTTGCTTCATCTGTGAAAAACACTTTTGATGCAAAATCGTGTTCTTCTCCTTGTTGTAAAAACCACTTGGCAAATTGAACACGCCGTGCATAATCGTCATCATTTAAGCCCTGCATGCGCTGAATGTGAAATGGATGCTGACGGTTGTTATGCAGCACACGCCACACCGTCATACGACTTGCATGAAGAACATTTGATGTAGCACGTGTGCTTGTCGTTGGAGCATTGTGAAAATGTTGTAGAGTGGCGTCCTCCACACGAGGGTGCCCTGCGTCTCTGTAGTCTTGTAACCTGGAATGTTCCGGTTCCACTGCTATATGTATGGTTGCGATTGTTTGATGCACTGGCACATGTCTATTGGGATATTTTTCTCTGTACATTCTGACAGCTCTCCTGGAATTACAGTTCGCCATACCGTAAATTAGTTGCTTATCTACAAGTTCAGTATTCGGTAGTGGGTTCATTGTCGTCTGTTAAGACGATCAATTTAATTGTCAATATAATTGACTCAACATATTTATGAGGTTTTTTGTTGCCCACAAACGGCGTCAAGCGTTTCACCAATATCACTATTTATCACTATTATAAAAGGAGCCGCGTCCATCCGTCCGTCCGTCCGTCCGTGTGTCACACTCTTCTATAATTGATAGCTTTGATAGATAAAGAAAAAAGGATAAAGAAAAACAAGAAATAATTCTATTGCATAATTTTTCTGTGGCAATTCAATCCCCTTTCACTTGCATAATGGTATCCAGAAAACGCAATCGGCTATTTTTACTGATAGAAATTTTCTTTGGAGCTTTCTCTGTTGAAATTCATCATGTTGCTTTGATATTTTTAATTGATAATGCAAAAAAATATTTAAAATTCGTTTGACCGGTAAACTGGCTACCACTTAGTATTAAGGCCAAAGATTTTGGAACTTGAGTTATTGTTTTCGAAATTGTGATTTTCTTGAAAAGCTTCGAAGAGATAATAGACGACATTTCCGAATAAAATTCCGGCAAAAGAGGCCACCATGGAAAGAAATGTGTCCTACCGCAAGAGAGAAGTAGCAAGACTTCGACAGCAAGAAAGACCCCGAAGACGATCGGATGAACAACGCAAAATGGCAAGACGAAGCAATGCTGCTCGCCAACGAGAAGCTAGAGCTAAATTGACCCTTGAACGGCTTTTGGAAATTCTACGGAATGATGCAGAGCAACACCGAGTAGCTAGAGAGAGCTTAACACATGAAAGGAGCGAGGAAATTCTTCGGCATAACGCTGGACAACACCGAGTGACATGAGAGAATTTAGCTCGAGGAAGAAGGGATGAAATTCTTCAGACTATTGCTAAACAGCATCGACTTGCACAAGCGAATTTCACTCAAGAAAGAGGGTATGAAATTCTTCAGATTAATGCCGACCAGTCTAGTATAATTGATGAAAACCAGTCATTTGCTCTGCGGACGCCTTACTGCGGACGATCGACGAAGAAATCACCATTGTTGTAACGCTAGCCTTGGCTTTTTCATCTCCCAGAAAATTCTCGCGTAAACGCAAGACATGGCCAAAAACTGGCATAGGGAACGTGGCAGAATATTCGGAACCGACGCATTACTAAAAGAATTACGTGCAAATGAACCAGAAGATTTTAAGAACTATCTTTGAATGGAAACTACATCATTTGATGAACTATTGCATCTGGTCACTCCGTAAAAAGTACCAAGTGCGAAATACCAAGTACTGAAAAAGTACCTAGTTTTTGCTTTTTAAGATGATTTAAAAAAGTAGGTTAAAAATTATAAACAAAATAACTTAACTACATTCAAATAATATAATATAAAAATAACCAATAAAAATTACCAGATATTTGAAGCAGCGTCCTACAGCATGCAAGAAGTACCAGATATGCGTGTACACAAAAACGAAATTCCAAATATTCCCAGGTTTACATTTACACACTAGAAGTTTCAGAGCTAAAAATGAAATATTTACGAAACATCAATAAAAAATCAAACTGAATTAATTTCGTCAATACATTGAGTCAATCAATTGACGGTCGTCAATCAAGCCTACACACGATCAATTAAATTGTCAATATTCATCATTGTCAATTATATTGACGATAAAATTGATCGTCTATAGGCCGCTTTAGTAGGTATGCTTCACATCGATTGTTCAATGTAAACCAACGGCCGTAGTGCATCTTTGTCTTTGAGGTAAAGTGCAGTAGTCCGCCGGTGAAGTAAATCGCATTTCGTAAAAATTTAACTCAGCGTCTAGACACTTTCGGACATGCCTCTATAGAGTAAGAAATGCTTATTTAATTGTAAGGAACATTTGGTTAAATTTTGTTCAAGGAATCCCGGGAAACCCTGTATATACATATTAGATATTTTCTTACTTACATATATACATATGCCAGGCTTCTCCTCCCTATGGGAGGGTAGCCGACAGCAGGCCACGATCATCACTCTTAGCACTAGGAGGCAATATTTTCTAGGAGATATTTTCTTACATACATATAAATATATATGTACAAATATATTCATATGTACACATACATATATGAGGGCTTGTTGCTTGCACTCTTTTTTCTCATACTCCCATAAAAAATAATCTATAGGAGTCAAATCTGGGGATCGTGGTAGCCATGAAAATGGACCACTTCTTCCAATCCATCTTTTAGCATCGTGTTACCCTATGCATAGCTAATGATGGTGGACATGTAGACACTTAAGAAGGCTGCAATAAATCAATTTAAGAACCTAATTTTTCATGTTTCCAATACCTTTTACAAATTGTTTCTATTATGTATAGTTTAAAAGCAACAGCAATTTCAAATTCCACTACGAAATCCTATAGCGACTCTGTCTTTCAAGCATATTTCATTAAAAAGTACGCCGTTTTTATTATTGATGAGTTTTTTATTAAGCTTTTCTATTTTCCTAAATATATTCTCAGCATCATTGCTAAGGAGGTTAAAAAGGTCGCTAATAGTCGACGCATTTCGGCGCTCTTGCGCCATTCTCAAGCTATGCGAATAAAATGCAGCTATGATTTCTGAGGTGCTACTGTAATGGCTGCTCGGGATCAAATGAAAGGTAGGGTGGCAGAGTCGACCGCGTCGACCGACTGTACGCCCCACCGATTCGACATAAGCCGCCAACAAAGCCAATCCACATTGGCGACTCTGCCACCCTACCTTTCATTTGATCCCGAGCAGCCATTACAGTAGCACCTCAGAAATCATAGCTGCATTTTATTCGCATAGCTTGAGAATGGCGCAAGAGCGCCGAAACGCGTCGACTATTAGCGACCTTTTTAACATCCTTAGCAATGATGCTAGGAATATATTTAGGAAAATAGAAAATCTTAATAAAAAATTCATCAATAATAAAAACGGCGTACTTTTTAATGAAATATATATATATATATATATATATATATATATATATTTATATATACCTCTTCATGCATGTACTTATGTATAATATACCTATAAATACCAAATAAGCGTACGAAATGCAAAGTATTTTATTTCTGTGTAGTCAATTCGTCTTGAGTTTGCGGAAAATCAGCAATAGGTTTCTGGGAATTCGACTGAAGTGAGTGAGTTATTAAATAGAAGGAAAGGCAGGTGAATGGGTTGAGTAATGGTAATGTTCAATCCTGGCGGTCCAGTACCAGCCCGCGCTTCAAGAAGGCTAATCAAAACGTTTAGAAATGTCGGCGCCGTAACCCGAGCTTCATGGCTTATTGTGTAAACTCTTCACCACGCAGCATGAAAATGCAATGTCACCAATGTTAACGATAAAAATCTGACGTAACCACTGTCAACAACAACGGCAAAACAGCAACAGTTTGACTTCCTTTACCACGCAGACATGGCAATATAATTTTATAAGAGAAGTGGGGAATGTCAAAATTCTCCCCATACTAAATCAATAATAAATACTAATGCATACAAATTTGATACGAATTTTCAATCAAAACCACGTTGCTCAAAACCATGACCCAATGGAAAAAATGGTATCCCATTGAGTGCACTCTCTCACACCTTTATATGAAATAAAACAATTAGATGAGTGCTTCAAACATTTCGTCGTATTATTTGTGCATGATGTCGTTAATGTTTGATCGATTTATTCAAATGATCATTAAAATAGCAATATTCCAATTCTAGATAAAACCATAATCTGTATAGCTAGGAAAGTGGAGTTCTTGAATTTAAGAAATCACTCTTTATGATGATGAAATCAAATACAAATGCAATGGGTGAAAATGCGTTTTATTTTTGAAATATTGTATCTGGAGGAAAATCAACCACGCGTTAATTTTTAGGACTACGAATTCGTTCGCATACCTACAGCAAATTAAGCTCAGCTTTTTTACACGACTGTTCCTACTAAATTTGCTTATTCTGATTTTTGTGTTTTCCAGTTAACCCCAACTGAAGTAAATAACGAATATCTTTAGTCTCATACTGTTCAGAGACAACTTTACCTACTCACTTCCCGTTCGTTCAAGGGCAACAACTTCGATGTCGACGAACATTCGCTCTGAGATGATTTTTCGATTCGGAATATTTTTATTAGTGCACCATTAACACATCAGTGACCTTTCAACGGATTTTTAAATATTAAATTTAGAATTGGTCACCTCAAATTCACGGTTCACTTTTAAAAAAAGGAAAATGGCATCCACGGGAGTTCGTACTCTAAACCGGTTATCTAAAACAGGCATAAGACGTCAGGCGCCAGTGCCGCATCCGCTGCTCCCCGGTCAGTTAAGCCCAATCTGCTGTAGTGGTATGAGAGCTGTGTGTCTTGTATGGTAATAGTGTATTCGAACTGAGAACTGATTTTTCTAAGAATACGCGCTTTTTCCCCGACATTGTTGCTCTAGTTAGTTCGTATGCAACCTAGCTCACAATAGAAGCATCGACACATAAGAACTATGAATTAGACGAGACAAGCACGTTAATAAATGAAGCGAGGTTCCTTCGTGAACGTTTTAGAACCACGGTGTATGAGAAGTTGTGTAAATTAAAAATGAACAATTTTTTCATGTTCATTGTGTAAATACAAGAAAACGAAGTTGATGTATAGTTATGATTCACCTGACCAGTGGTGATGCTAATACGAAAGTTTTCACGGCCCAACTGGATTAGAGTCGTTAAGTTTGCCCAAAAAAATCGAGAAGTAGTGTTACAACGTTTAACACTGCATGGTCGCAATGCATGTTTTAAGTTCCTTAGAGTTATTGTACAGGTTACCTCATGCAGCAGCTCCAGTTTTTCTCAGGAATTTAAAGTATTTTCACTTGCGATACACTCTAGTGTATCGAAGTGTATTTGGTGCTGACTCGAACAGAAGCTAATTGAAACCCATGGGAAACACTTGCAGTCGAAGAAGTTTATTAAGCTTCTTACAACGAAATTTGATAATTTCCTTCATTCTTGTCGAGTAGAGTGAAAACAAATTTTATTACTAAAAAAAATTATCCACCTCGTTGTCGACATCAGCAACCAGTTCTGAAAGAATGATAAATAATTGTTTACCCGAGCCCTTTTATCTTCAAGCAGAACTCTTTCAGTGTTTACGTGGGCAAGGGACTTTACATTAAAATATCATAATCTTTGTAATTCTATTCGAGTAAGTGATCGTACTCAATTAAGATCCATATTAAGCAACTTCAAAGGAAAACTTTTCTTCTTGCATTTTTAGCTGCTTCACTCAGACCAACATATATATTTGAGATAACTTTTGAACAGATGGTTTCACTCGCATTCATTTTCCCCGTATATCGGAAAATTTATACTTCACACATGAATAACATACACTCAAACTTTACCGGTTATCTTGAACTAGAACAACTCATCTTAAAATTATTCTATTAGGAATAATATTCTTCACCTCAAAAGCTTACAATCTTAATCATTGGCTGTATGCATATTTTTCCGAGCGATTGATCATTTTTTGTCCCGTTGTACATTTCATTCAACTACTAACTTTATCAGCTGTCTTACCTTAATCTTAGCGAAAGCTGCGTAGCTGCAATATTAAAATGGCTATAATATATTTTTGTGAATGCATTAATTTTCAGCACAAATCTTATTTGCTGTGCGAAGATCTTTACAAACTTTTGTCTGCAGGATTCCTTTAGTGATGTCGAAGGTTTGGAAAGGCATTGCAGTGGATGAGCCTATAGTGAAGGGTAACCTCATAAGCTTCATCTTCAAAGATTCTCACCAATGGAAAAATCGAACTGCGCTGGTAAGCATATTTTTTTAAATAATGTTTTTCATGCAAGGTAAGCGTCTATACTAGTGTGAATACGCGTCTGAGAACTAGTTTGTTATCTGAATCAATTTCTCTAGTTTTCCGCTCAACTGTTTCCATTCTGAACTTATTGTCTGACGCTAGCGTCGGCAATTTACACACAGTAGCTGATATTATTAAACTAATTGAAAAAGTTTTGACAGAAAACAAACACTTATTCATACAATGTACGAGAAAAACCCGCTTTTCGCAAACCAAACTAAATTCATTTGGAATGCACGCAATATTTAACAATTTATTTATTAACTATCACTGAAAATTTATAGAAGAAGAATGCTTCATTTTCGTTTATCCTCACACTTGAATCGAACAGTTTCATCAATTATGAATTCTAACCAAATTCTCTGTAAGGAAACTAATTTCATTTCTTCGTCAGGAGTGCGGCTACACGGGCAAAGTGCTGACGTACGGAGAGCTGCAAGAAGTGGTGGGCAGGTGGGGGGCGTGGCTGACCCGCTACCGGGGTGACGCTCCCCAGCCTCCCGTGGTGGCCAGGTTCGCTCTCTGCTCCGTGGAGGTGGCCGTCGTGCACCTGGGGACCATGGCGGTCGGGGCTGTGTATGCTGCACTCAGTGTTCAGTTTGGAGCGAGTAAGTTACTGGAGTCATAAAAGCATTTCGCAAGCTTAATGCGAAGTGGACTTCCAGTCCGCACTCACATTTTTTTATTCCTGTGCTTTATTATCCAAAATTTTTGCAGGGGAGCTAGTGGCCCAACTCGAAAACTGCGGTGCGACTTTGATCGTTGCTGCGACCAAATTTCTGCCCCGCCTGAAGGAAGCCCTGGAGAAGCTGGGCCGGCAAATACCCGTCGTGGTCATAGGAGACGCTGCAACGAGTGACACGTCAGGCTTGAACGTCGTCGCGACGTATGAGGCAATCATGAAGGATGAAAGCTTAACGCCTGTCGCACCTGTGGAGGTAAGAACCCATCAGTTAAGCCTTATCAATCCGGTAATACTTTCTTAATCAGTACGCTGTTCATCATACATAGTTTTAGCACCCTCCGATTTTCGAATGTGTAACGCAACATGAAAAGAAACGCAAACGACTGGTCTTTCCCAAACTCCAAATTTTTTAGTTCCAATACGCTCGGGAAATTGCCCAATACTCCTCGTTATCGTTTTGACTCTAACAATTAAGAAATGAGTTGGGTTTATAAACTGGCACTGCAATAAACAAGGAAGTACAGGATATTTATTCCACCCGCTATGTCGTTGAAGTTAACTATTGACCACACCTGTTAGCACTGAATGATAGTCTTACTGAAACTGCGAACAGAGAAAGACATTTTTACATAACCATCGCTCAAGAAGTCAAGGATGACCAGCAAGTGGAAAAACATCTCGTATGAAAAGACAAAACTCTCGGTTTAACAGCAAGGAACTGTGACAAGTCACATGACGTAATACATATGATACATTTCCCGAACTAGTCCCTTTATTAGGCACTAGTTCTACTGCGTCCAGAAACCACCGTGGAACTTTGTTCCTAGTTTTACAGCAAGGTACTCTATCAACAAGATGGTTAGAATTTGAGGCAAAGCAACGAAAATAATTTCAGAACTTCGTGGTCTCCCCTACAAATGGGTCAACAACGATTTGAACGCATTTCATTTGAATTAAAAGACGACGAGGTAAATCAACCGAAACCAACAGAACTCACTATGGCTAAAATGAAATGAGCCCAAAGAAACAATTCGATGAAAAATATGGCGCTTGTACAATTAACGCCTAGAAAATAATGAACACACCTCAAGACGCCTCAAACTTTCAGATTTTGTTCCCAGCTATTTTTCAGGGTATGAAACCAGCTACCCTAGAACTTCGTCTCAAGCTCGCACAGTGAAAACGCCTATAAATCGTCTTGACCAATAGTGGATTGGAAATCCATTAATATGTTAAAGAGTTAAATCGAAAACAGATCGAGTTTAAAGCATAGAGAACATATCAAGTATTATAATCGAGCATGCCAAATGTAATTTACAGTGCAACATCAGAATCCCCATATTCATGATATTCTCCATAGTGAATAAGTTGATCATTGTGAACATCATACTCTCGACATTAGTCTGTTGTAGTCCGTATTCCGATGTTATTAACCTTTCTGGTCTTCACGACCAGACCCTTATGACTTGATTCAAAGGGTGCATCAAGTAAGAGCCTATTTCCGTGCTAATTACGTCACCATTGTGGGCACCGTGTTATTCCAAAAGGTCCGTCTACACTATTCAACTTTCGTTAATCACAAACACAACTAAACTAGAACAAAAACACAAACTTTTCTGAATCGTGTCTAGACTAAGTTTTCGTTGGCGTGAAACCGAAGTACATTGGCAGCGAGTTTTATTTTAATCAAATTAATATCAATCAAATTTAAGCCTATTGACATATGTTTTATATGCCACACCACCCGTTTTTGCAGTAATGTTCTTTTCTCTATTGATTCAAATATGATCGAATAGTTTTTGTACATCCTTTTATAATATAACTTTTTTCAATCATGAGCTCTTGATTGGAAAGGATGTGCTTGACAACAAACATGTAGAAATTTCAAGTTTCAAAAAATTATGTTCTCCTGAACTTGAAAATTTTTTGAGCCTGGAGCTCTAGTAAGATGTTCATTGTGGTTGACCTAAAAGGAAATTTACTTCCAGCTTTCGGGAGAAGAATCCTCTCACCTTATCTACACGAGTGGTACAACAGGCTTCCCAAAGAGCGCTGAGCACACCCACAACTCTTTGATCGCTCTTGAGCAGGCATTAACGCATCCTCATTTCTATCCGCGGCCTGCGGCAGCAGGAGGTAAGCGAGTACTTGTCTACTGCTATTAAATTAGCTTTCTCACGAGCTCTGTTCAAACGAATTAGCTAGGGCGACTAATTCAAAAACATGCAGGCATCTTCATGTAAAAAGATATTGTTCGAATAACCTTACCGGCCGTTGAGGAATCATGAAAGCTTGTGACCCCAGTGAGCCCAGAAGGTATCTGCAGTGACTCAACAGATGGTGACTAGAAGCATCTGATACATATTACTTGTCATGCAATGCATATTACAAAAATATTTACGAGTTTCGACAAATCTCCAATTACCTGAATTCTTAGGAGACGTGACTCATTCAATCCATAAATGACGAAGTTACGCGAATATGAGAACCGGGAGAACAAGGTAAATTATTTAAACAAATTAGGTAATTAAGAATAGAATTCCACAAATAAATTTTTCTGAAAAGTTGGCCGTCACTAAAACAACTTGAGAGCTAGGGATGTCAAATGGGAGTACTGTATGTCTTTTAAGAAACAGAATTCAGGATTATCCTAGGTTTTACTCATTTAATTTTAAATTCAACATAATATTCTTCAACATAATATTCTCTTAAATATTCTTCTATGTGTGTTGTCCGTGTGAATTATTGTTTGTGTGATAAATTGTGTGTTTGTGTGAATTATGAGTATGCAATTGTTTGTGTATGAATGAATACAAATTAGGGTTCTTACGTTAAGAGAATTTTGTGGAATGTATATATTTGTTTTTACTAGGATCTTAAGAAATCTTTTCTGTTTTCTCCTATTTCAGCTCTGATGATGGAATTTTAAAAATTCCAAAACGTATGCAATAAACGTAATGTTCGTTTTTACTCTGGTTCTTCTTTTTATTTTACGAATAAGATTCTCTACGAATCGTCCAATTGGAAGTATAATATTCTTAAATAGCTTCAAGATTTGTTCTTTTTAATGAGTCTCTCATCGCCTGCAAAACCTTATCGGATGAGTATACGAAAAGAAGGATGCGCTGCGAATCATCGATTTCGGTTGAAATTATAGATTCATTTTCACGGCAGAGCAGCTAGGCATACCTGAAAAAGTAGCTGTGTAGGGAAGATTTTAACCTATTCTACATGTTCTTCAGAGCGCCCTGACGCTTAGCATTGCAATCCTACCTTTACGTTAAAGAAATTAAAAAAATTAGACGATAGCACTACAATGTACAAGACCTTAGACTAGTAGACTTTCACGAGCTTAAGAAAAAACTGGTTCTCTTATTTAAGCCGGTGTCAAATAATCTTTTCTGTGCACAAACATAACATAGAGTGAATGTACAATCCATTTTTCTATGAGCAAAGAATGTTTGTCTGGTGTAGCGATCTGATTACATTGTGCAACGCTCAAAGCATTACAAGATATCTGAAGTCATTTGAATGGGTAAGATAACTGTTGCGATACAGAGAAGGGGTGGGTTTAGGACCCCCTTTCCATACGCTGAGGGAATTCCAACCCCCACACATGTTATAGTATTATCCTTTATGCTTGCGCACACCTGTATACCAGACATGGAGAATAAAAGAATTTGAAAGATTAAGACACATTTATTTTTGAGATGAACACGTGGATAAACACACCAGGCATGGGAACGAAATGATTTGAAATGGCACAGCGGCGTCAATGAAAAATACGTAAGTTTCTACCGCCACAATATTTAAACACGACATCATACAAATGTGCTGCTTACCGAGCCTTCAAGTTACAAATACTCCCTCGTTGACAACGATTCACGCATCCACAGTAACACAAATCATAATATTTGCGAGAGTAACACATCACGATTTAACCTGGAATTGTGACACGGTGTCGAATCATACAACGGGAAGTCGATCCTCGACTAAATAGACACAACAAATCGGTTGCCCATAAAATTAGATGATTCTTCACGATACTTTGGAAAGCACTTATCTGTGTGCTGCTCTACATCTGAAATTGAACTTCAATCACCACCTAAAAGAGCTCTCACAACTATAAAACACTCGCACTTTTGATAATAAATGATTCACTGATGGACATTCACTGACGATGCTGTTGCTCACTGCTGATGTTCCGCGTCGTAGCTTTAGGTTTGCTGCAGGTGTAGGCTAATGTCTTGCCCGCGCTGCAGCGATGCCTCTGCCGCTCCCTCATCGTGCCGCCGGCATTCCAACTCGAGTTCACAGCCGCCGTGGTGCCTGGAGTGTCTTAAGAGTTTCAATGGTAAGCCACTTCACTGTAGATTTGCGCGTTGCTTTACGCATTGTGGGTGGACGAACTTAACTGTTTGCCATTTGCAATGTTGACGACTGCCGCTGAAGTTGACTGTGAGTTCGACCCCGATGCACAGATTTTGAATGCTCTTGGTTGAATCTCCGACGCGTTTATTCATGACGATCCCCGATGCGAGGCTGGTTTACTTCGATTAGGCTTCCTTTGTAAGACGGTGCTCCAATGACTTCCGACGTCCAACGTTGTTTTATGTGCCTCGAATTATTAACTTTCAAGTTGCAGTTGGGTATAAGGCCAGCCGACGAGGCTGGCCTATTGTGTAGAACACCCTCAGACGTCTTGCGCAGTCTCTCACGTATGTTCAAAAATTCCTCCCGAGGCTTCGTCTCGCATCCTTATATGTGTTTCGCTTCCCTCTTTCGAGATCGTTCTCCTCGCTTCCATTCTACAGAGGCAGCATCTGCAACCTCATTGGCGGAATCCTTGCTTATTCTGACGTCTGGGACTCTCATTGGTGTGTTCTCAGACACACCTTCTTGCGTCATTCCTTTGGCAAGCGGTGATTGGCTCAGGTCGTGCGGGCCTCTGTTACTCCGTCACGCCCGCCTCCTTGCTCTCCAAAGCCTCGGCTTGTGTTGTGCCTGTGTATGTGTGCTTCGATGTGTGTTTGTGTTGTATGGACGCCTGGACCGTAGAAGTTTGGACGAAGCGCCAACCGCCTTGTGACACCTTGATATATGACATCCTGTTTCAAGCACTTGAGAGCGCTGTACAAAGAACCGACCCTCGCCGACACACACAACACATTACAATGTTTGTAGCCCCGCAGAATGTTTACCCTTCTTTTAAAATGTTATAGCTTCACGGAATTTAGCCCAAAAATAAAATGTGATATGATTTTGCCAAATATATATGCCTTATTTATTCTATTTCACCACATAACGAGGGATATCCTTTTCTGGTCTTATGTTTATTTAATTGGACACGTTTTTTTGGAATAAGTACGGTTGAGAATTTTATCAAAAATAAGGCACAAATCGATTTCCCACATCATATTGCGAATAAAAATGCTCCCAAATCTCTTGTACTTTTTTGAATGTTGCGCCGATTTATTATCGTGTACTTTCATTTAATTTATTTATCACTTCACACCCTTAACTTCAAAGCTGGCGTTCCTTATCATCTTTATCAGACGTTACATGTTTCTAGCAATGAGTGCAAGACAGTGTAAAAATGATCTAAACAGACAAGACATTGCTGTACATATATTGGGGGAGTCAGCATTCGCTGAAGCAAAGAGCAGCATTACGCGCCATGTTATGAAATTGTACGAGGCGTGCTTTGATTGGGACGTATGACACCTGGACGAGCCAAGGGCTCCTAATGTGCCTTGTCTTAGATGTGTGAAGATATTCAAAACCTGTAAGCAGAAAAATATTCACAGGTAGTTTAAACAAAACAACAACCAAACAAACATCGGCATCTTTGGGATGCTTTATTTCCAATCAAGCCTGATACATATGATCTTGAGCATTGGTTTTTCAAATGTCTTATAACTAACCCTATATATATAGGACACTATGACGGTTCCCCCGTAAATCCGGTACCCATTTCCGACACCAGGGTTGAGTGGGGTATTGTGCTTGAGCTTTCCCTTATACCCAACGGGGAAAATCGCCGCGCCAGCGCTGGGATACGAACCCTCGTCTCCAACATACAAGGCCGATCCTTTAACCACTGTGCCACGGCGAGCACGTGGTGTGCGAATGGTTTGGCGTGAGCAGAAAGATACCCTAATGACTGGTATTTCTGTCAGCAAGAATTTACGGGCTGTACTACCTCAAGAAAAAAACAGTGTTTACCCAAATTAGCATTCAGCAACGCACCCAGTAGAATACTCACAAGATTTACATGTGGCCAAACTTCCGAATCAAGAAATGCAGAATTCTCGAATTCTGGAACGAATGTTCCAGAGGTGGATATGTGGAGCCTAATGATCCAGAAAGCGAAGGTAAACCAATACCATTTTCTCAAGAGGCTCTGAATCACTTGTGAAGGTACCTCTATTCAACCCTCTTCCGCCTGCGATGTCACTCTCGGGGAAATAATAAAAAATGCTAACTATATTGGAATTATCGGTAAGCGAGGTTGTTCCTGCCAGAAGACATGTTTTTGCTCCATTGTAGTCTACAACATCCAATATTTTTAAACTGCCCAGGGCGCGCAGTGGCAGCCACACTGTTGCAGACGGTGGTCATCTGGTAGCTACGGTCTTGTTCAACATACATATGTACATACTAATGGGTAGAAATCGTGGTTAAGTTACTGTTCTGATAATTTTTGCACATTATTGACAGATTTAAAAGACATTTTGATGGTTTCAAAATCTTTATATACCTTTCAGTTTATTTCACATAGGGCTTGTTTTGTTTGTCACTCATGAGGAACCATCTGCGGTACAAGATTTTTTTTGGTTGTCAACGACAGGGAACAATCGGTAAGCTAATTCTTTCCATTCAATTTGCTAATATATTTTATTGGGCCAATTAAAATTATTAGATGAATAATGCATGTAATGATTGTTTGCTCCATTAAGAGTGTTTGATTGTCATTAAGTATGATACATAGTAAATCCTTTATTAATATGTTTCAAAAATTTCGTTTGTTATAAATTCTAAATTAGTGCAATGTTTGATTTTTTCAGACATGTTCAATCGTGTTCTTTTTATGGAAAAGACTAAAGATTCTCTGGTAATGAAATGAAAGTTCAAGAGTCTGCCATGAACAGCGATATTGACAGCAGTTCAGATGCTTAAGATGATGAAATAAACGATTCAGATTTTGTTCTTGAAGTAAATGAACCCGGTATTACATGTCTTTGTGTTGCGCGGTAGTGGATATTCCAAAATTTAGAGTTTGACTCATCATAGCTGAATGTGCGAGAGAACAAGCTTATTGCATCATTTAGACTAAAATAATGCTACGATTGATTACTTATTTTATTTTTAAACTTGAAATCCATGATCCGTGAAAAAGAACAGATGCGGATTGCTTCTGACATGTACAATCAAGAAAGCCTCGAGTCAATAGTCTGCTAGAGTCTTGAGTCTTGCGTTTCTTGTTCTGAGTCTTTTGTCCTGTGTCCTGAGTCTTAGTTTTTCTTTTATCTTTTGCTTCTCTTGTTTTCAATTTTCGATACTAACAGTGGACTTTTAATAATGTGTCATCTATTTAGCTATTCATTTATTCACAGATTGATAGTTCATAATGACCTGAGGCTCAAACCGTTGTTGTTAGATAGGGGCACGACATTTCATCTCAATAATCTTCACTGTTGACATTAACTCTAACTGGTCAACACTATATTTCGGGGAAAAGGTTTGGAAACAAATTCTAACTAAATTTAGGCTGCTGGTAACGAATATGAACCAGGTTTTGTCTATCAAATCAGGATTTCGAGATAGATAATTTTGCAATTTTGATAAAAATTACTCATCGGCCTACACAGTATGGACCATAAAAAGTAAACTCAACTTTAAATGATAATAACTTTACAGCGTGTGAAGGTGATTTAATTCTATTTTTGTATTAGGTGAAAAAAATGTTTTCGCTAAAATGTTAGGCCACATTAAAATTGGTTGTATCAGCAATAAATAAAAAATATTTGCAAAAATGTGAGTTGCACTTGACATTTTAATGAGGTCATAAATGATACATAAGTTGAGTCAATATTATATCAATATCTTCTATATGTAGCTGAAGTTTGTATCAACAATTTTGCAACATCCTGTATTGCTGAAGTATTTTTCGCTGAGATCAAGAGCAGTGACGAACTCCTTCATCAAGCCAAGTTTGTTGTGCAAGGGAGGAAAGACAATGTTCTTCCCATCAACAAGAGGATCGTTGATGACTTTCTTATCGCCAGACGAAAACTCTGCATGACGCTGAGGCTATTCATTTTTCACCCAATGCTCTGCTGTAGTTCTACTGTCCCAGTAACACAGAAAACGTGTATTTCGTGTTCCCTCCTTGCTGACCTAAAAGAATTTTAACAATTTTTAAATCGACACTAATTAACTACCATGATATTGAACATGATATTGCAACCTCTCTAGAACAATCGTGATGTTATTTTTCAAGTTTTACAGAATTAATTATATATTGATACAGAATCAGACTTATTTCCATTGTGTACAGAACACATTTCAAACTTCTTTTAGAACTATCAATAAAAAGCCTCCAATCAGTACAGTCATTTGAAGAGAACAAATAACTCTTACGATAAAATGAGACCCTTGTGCCGGGTTACAAAACTCGATTTTCTGCCAGTCAGGTAGCTAACAGTTCAACAGATTCTTTTGGAAGATAAAGATTTCTAACCAAATCATTCAGAGCAAACTCAGTAAACAGAATTATTTAGTCACAAGCTTCATCTCATGGCTTAAAAATATCTGTAGTGTCTTCTTCATCACCAGAGGCAGGTGAGCAGAGATCCGTAATAAATTTCTGGAACGTCATCAAATAATGGTACAGATATTTCTTCACCATGGGCAACTGGTTGAAAAGTTGAAGGAATACTCGGATATGGTAAATATTGCTTGTTTTTTCTAATTAAAACCATTAACATTGACGAGGCAGAAATAATATTCATCTAAATTATTGCCTGGTTCTCACCATACCATGGGTACTCCGAACTTAAGCTTTGCATTCTTTCGATGCGACTATGATCTTAAGGTGTCAACACAGGTTTTGCACACTTATAGTGAGGAGCCCAATTTGGTTGTCATGGTCTCCGAGTGGTACTTTGAAATACATAAAATACACCACGCCTAACAAAGTCAGTAATATAGTGCCTCTGGGTTTTCGAAGTAGTTCTTCGACAGATGTAGCAAAATAAATTTGGATCATTTGAGCACTGTCTTCTGTGAGATGTAGAAGCCATTGTTATATCAACAACACATCTTGCCACAAATACAAGAAAAAAATTGTTAGTTACTTTAGCTGTTCTTTGAACTGGAATTTCTAGACCAAACATCCCCCAAACCCTACCTTACGAGTTGTTTTATAAAAAAACGCAGAATAAAAATAATAAACAACAAAATTAAAAAAAAAATTCAATAATGACAACAATCGAGAGTTCAAAGTCAAGTCACCCCCAGAAACAGTTACGAATCTGGTACGGAAAGCTACTGCTTCCACAAGGTTTTTCAAATAAATAAATGTACGATAAATAAATAAATTCAAATACAATAAATGTAAAAATTCACTGTGCCAAGCATTGCTTTCGTTGTGCTTCGATCACCTTTTTTGGGTGGTCGGTAGCGCGATCGATAGCGTTCTGGCGCGGTGAATTTAAGTCCTGAGTTCGAATCTCGTGAGCTCCTCGTACATTTAATGACAACAACCTGCGGACGAGTGTTTTGTAAGTTGAAATGTTTTTACTGACTCTCGTACAATTCAAAATGGAAATCTTGTGCACATTCAAAGAAGCGAAGATATTTTCTATAATATTGGGAAATTGAATGAAAAATAAATTTAACAAAATCAATCACATACTCCGCCGTTCCGCTACAATAGTGAATAGAAGGATAAATTTCTCGTAAACTGGTGAATATAGGATATATACCTATATCGCTAAAATGTGAGATGAGAGAGAAAATAAAAGATCAGATTGCAATTCTTCACCCTTAATTTAGTGTAAGCTGTTTTTAAATTTCATGCCAGAGAAATTTTGTTGTATGCCAGTGTAATTATTATTTACCCATGCTTATCTACGAAAAACTTTCATTAAAGCAATTCAGGCTTAGAAGCTTAGAATTATTCCGTTTACCGGAAATTACTTCTTTTTCCATCAACTGAATCTATGATACATCAATAAATGTTGTTTATCAAATGAATTTTTTTTTAAGATATTGAGCAGACTCGTTTACTTCTGGTCCGAGACTTCGGCCTGGGTTACGGATTGATGTGTGGATTTTTGTCTGGACTTCTGCTTGGCGACTGTTTGATCATCAAGCAGCTGGATGGCAGCGCCTTCATAGAGGACATCGAGCGACTTAAGGTCTCCGATCATCAAATTTGTTTAATTTTAGCATTTTTTTTATAGTATGTATTAATCATTGAATTCTATAATATACTCTTTCTTGTTGCAATACTCTCGGTAAAAAAATTATTTTATGGTGTCCTCTGCTTTTCCTCCAAAAATAAACACTTGTACACCGTGTACTGGTAGTGAGAAGGAGAGTAGAACTTCCAGGCCTTGGTGTGAATTTCATCATGGCCAGAAGATACCCCTTAACCATTAAGTATTCAAATCTATCAGTTAAATTCATGCATGAAGTGAAACACACAGTGTAAGAGTTCAGTAGTTTGAAGGAGGAACACATTTTTAAAAATTCGCATTCTACGAAACAAGCCTTAGATCGATTCATGAGTGTGAGAATCCAATTTTATTTTGTCATCGCACTATTGTTGGGCCCACGTAAGTTTGCCACTCATTTGCATCATTATTCATGAATATGGCTGGCAAAAGTGGATAGCAGATAAACAATGTGTGTGTGCTCAAAGTTCCTTGCTCAGGCTGATTTTTAAATGAAGTGCAAGAAAATTTGAAACAGATTTGATAATACAAAAGAAATACATTTTCAAGTCTTAGTATCGCCGCATGTTATTAAATTCTAGTATAGTAGAATGAACACAGTTCTCTCGTTTATGATACAAATTATATTTGTGTTGCATCCATTCATTTACGAGGCTACGGAATTAATGAACGAAATCTTTTGCTAAGCGACCATTAGTGAAGTTTAAGTAATGTTCTTCTATATCATCAAATGATCTTTTACCTGCGAGCAGATAAACACGGTTGTTCTCGTGACTCCGGAAATACCCTTACTGATACGGTTGGGCGAAGAGCGGCCGGATCTCCAGCAGACCTTGCGGCACGTTTTTGTCGCAGGAGCAGCCATTCCTACAGCGCACGTCGAGGCCGTGCACAAGTTATTGCCGGATGTCTTTCTGCAAAAATGTACGTCTATTGAAATCCACTGTTTCTCAATGATTCGATGCCCCATTAGTAAAAACTTGTTTTTCTGTTGTAAATTAATAATATTCACAGTTCACGTATGACTCTGTGGAACATACTTTTGGTTGCATGAGTATTGACACTTGATTCTAGTAGATATGAGGTCGATTCCGAAAATGGCATTCGTTTGTGAAAATCAGGTTTAGTTTTCATGCAACTCGACCGCGTTTTTATATAAATCATGAATTGCGATTAAATTTGACAGTACGTGCTTGTAAATGAAGTCCTAAAACGATAAGAAGTGTTTTATACTTTTTTACTTATTTTAGAGAGCTGTTAAAGGAAGAATGTCTCAATCAAGTAAAAATGTCCAAAACGCTGTCAGAATTGTTGGGGATCACGATTAAAAGATAAAAACTTGCTGGGAATTGATTCAAAGGTAACATTCCATCGCAACAGAGACGATAACCTCTTACTGTTCTTTGATTCTAAATTCAACATCATAAACTTTTGTGATATTCCCGAATTAGTAACCGCGATGGCAGCTACAGGTTGTGATCCGAAGGTGTGGCGCCTCTTTATAGATAGCTGAAAGCGGAGTCTAAAACGTGTTTTGTTGCAAATAGGCAACATCACGTAAAAGAAAAATATGAACACATTAAAACAGTATTGGAGCTATTCAAATATGGAAAACACAAATTTATATTTTGTGTTGATCTAAAAATGGTCAATTTTTTGTATGACAGTATGATTTAATTTTTGAATGACAGTAAAGTGGCTACACAAAATTTCCTCGCTTTATGTGCCTCTAGGACAGCAAAGCCAAATACAGACTGGAATAAGAAGGAATGGCCGTTTAGGGAAAGCTACAATGTAGGGGAAAAGAACATCATTTTTGAGCCCTTAGTGAGTGAAACGGGAAATAATTGTTTTCCGTCCCTTCGTATCAAGCTAGGCCTTATGAAATAATTCATTAAGGCGCTCAATACTGACAGTGACTGTTTCAAGTATTTGTGTAACGCGTTTCTTGGTGTAACGACAGAAAAATTCACAGTATATATTTTTGATAGCCCTCAAATTAGGAAGCTGAATAAAGATCAAGCCTTCACACGACCTACGACTGATGTTGAGAAAAATGCACGGGGAGCATTCGATTCTGTCGTGAGGAACTTTCGTAGAAACAGGAAATTAAAGTAATATAAAGAGAAAGTTGTATTTTTAATGGAAAGTTTACTGGTGTTAGGTTGCAGTTTGAGCATTAAGATACATTTCTTGAACAGTCGTATTGAATTATTTCCGGCAAACTTCGGAGACGTGAGTTGGTGATGAGGCGGGGGTGAACGCTCAAAATCATGGAAAATCGACACTATAAGGTCGTTGAGACGTTCACAGATAGCCGACTATAGCTGGAGCATTCAGTGAGACTGCACGGGGATGGGACATGATAGACGGCCCTTTGAACTAACGTTTATGCCTGAATAAATCTATCATTCTTCTCAAAAGCAGCTAATAAATTCACAATGTGCTTCCCAAGATAAGTATAAGTAATTGTAAATTAATTCTGCGTGTGTGTAACAGGTTTTCAATTCCAATAATTTGTACTCGTTTAGAATTTTATCAGTAGTCTCTGGTGGTCTACCTAAATACTGCATGCCAGTAGTAAATGAAAGGTAACTCATTGCAAGAAAACTTGATCTGATTAAAAATAACTCATGTCATATTTGAAATCAGTAACCTCAATTTGCCCAGGAACTGTTTTCAAAGTGAAACAGTGTTCAAACTGACACAAAGTAAAATTTTGTTCCCCAGTTTTATTTTTCATTTCATAAGGATATGTTACGATTAGATCTATTGCGAAAACTTTTTAGCATAAAACAGGTAATCTATTTAATTCAGTTTTTCATCTTTACAAAAATCGCCACCTAAAATAAATGTAATTCATTTGCAGTTGACTACAGTTCACACAGTTTTAATGTTTTTAGTTCAATGCCAGTAACATTAGTATTACTTCCACCAGAAGTAAAAAGTAAATTGATCAAACATTATCGCTATCGCTGTCTCAATTATTGGACTGCATGCAGTGTACGGTACTTCCGAGGCTGGTGTGATTGCCGAGGATCCAGTCGGCGGTGGGAAAGTCGGCTTCACAGGAAAGATTTGCGCAGGCGCGGCTGCGAAAGTATTAGACGACGAAGGCAAGATGCTGCCGGCCAACAAGCAAGGCATTCTTCATGTCAGAGCACCTGGGGTTAGTTAAAAAATCGAGCAAGCGCAAACCTGTGGAAGCACATAGTTTTTATTTATTTTTTATATTTTTAATTCGTTTTGCAATCATGTGAATTGATTGGTGCAGACGATCACTGTTGTTTTCGCACAAATGTAGTAGCTAGATAACATTTGCATGTGATATGTTTTCTTGTTTCATTTTAGAAGTAATTTTTAAGAAATTTGAGAAAAATCAGCCCCGGCCTAGTTCATCAATAGACAGGTTCATCAATCGAAAGGAACTTCTAGTTACGTCTAATAATGAATTATTTAAACTAAGTTACTTGCACCAAATAAATTGCGTTGTATTTTTTACCAAACGATTTATCATATAACGTGTTACAATAATAATTGTTCAAATCTCATTGTTAAATATCCATTCATCTTACCGGAAGTTTCAAATTTTCTTCTCAGATGATGAAGAGGTACCTCAACAACCCCACAGCAACCCGAAAAGTCATCGATGACGATGGCTGGTACAACACAGAGGACTTGGCGCTCGTGGATGAAGACGGATACGTTCGAATTCTTGATAGGATCAAAGAAATCATCAAATTAGAGGATTCGTGCTCGGTGAGCATCGAGTTTGAAGCAGTGGAGTTACTTTATATTCTTTTAAATAATAGCTTGCTTTGAAGCGTCTTTCATGAATATTTAAGAAAAATTTACATTTTGCTGAAATACCAGGTCAAAATAAAACCAGTCCTAAATAAAAATCATGACTTATGGCTCTTTGAATAGTGTTTTCGATTTCAATAATACTGTGAAGCTCAGTTGGTACAACCTATTAAGCACGTTGACAGCCGTGACCTAAATTAAGAGGGCAACATCCCATTTTTCTCAGTCATATTTAGTAATCAATTATGTTAAATTAAAAATTTAATAGATAATGCCTTCATTTCGTTTTGATTAAATATTTAAGAAAATTAAGTAGGAGACACTTGGTCGGTCGGCAGCATTTTTTTACATCTCCCCATGCCCCCCAGCAACTCACAACACCGTCCAAGAGTGAAGAAATGAAATGCTTTTTACTAGCGAAACGTGGTTCAATCTTGCAGTAATAACTTTACCACTAAAAAATAGGAAAGATATATGAGTCCTGCTAATTATTAGAATACAAAATGATTGACATTTCGCTCATGAAGATTTTTCCTATAGTGTTCTTTGACGAAATTCCAAGATTAGATGTTTCAAGATAACATATCAGAATTTTAGAACAGAATTTTCAGTGCAC
Source organism: Morinoia aosen (assembly GCA_030386875.1). Taxonomy (NCBI): domain Eukaryota; kingdom Metazoa; phylum Arthropoda; class Malacostraca; order Amphipoda; family Talitridae; genus Morinoia; species Morinoia aosen. The sequence goes on from CM059558.1 coordinate 26,363,163, forward strand.
TTTCTTAACTATATGACGTTCAGCGTATCGTCGTTTTGTTGTTCGAGGTCTGATTCGTTGACAAGCCAATGCAACATGTCGATTTTATCAGATTACAAATTTGGTTTACCTCATTGTGTTGTGAATATTAATTTCGAATTCGACTGCTTCGTTTCGAAAGTTATGAACATGATTTTTCAATGTGAAGTTTACAATCAATACGGGTGATAATGAACTCAGGTTTGACACCCTTCTCCCAAATAAGGGCTTACTTACTCTTACGAAAAAGTTACTCGGAACTAATTGAACGTGAATTGAATTTCAGGCATCACCAACGGAGATAGAACACACGATCCTGGAGCTCACTGGCGTGCACGAGGTGTGTGTGGTGGGAGCTCCTGAGGCCGAGAAGGGGATGGACGCCATCTATGCCTTCGTGGTCAAGAAACCAAACCTCAGCTCAGACGTCACAGAAGAAAGCATTCAAAGTTACGTCACTCAGCAACTGAACAGGAGAAAACGACCAAAGAGAGTGATTTTTGTCGAAGACATGTTATGTAACCAGAACGGTAAACTGGATCGAAAGTTTTTCAGAAACAAAGCATCTCAACTGGGAAACAATAATTGAACTTTCAAACCTGTTCGAATGTTACTCAGCGGATTAATCAAATTATAAAAAGCTAAAATCATGAACTTGGTTCAGCACTGATGGAATAGCGGAGAAAGCGGACGGGGGAATTTGAAGGACCATACAATACATTGAAGTTCACTTAAAAGACCCAAATGAGCGACACAGTGGGCTTATGGCTTCTGACAACATAAATAGTATTCCATTGGAAATTAATGGGCTTGAAATAACGATGGTTCTCGTCCAGCAGAAAACGGCGTTGGAGACACAGCCCGAAGAATTGGAGCCGCTGTCGTTGCCTCCGGGCGCAAACCCCAGCGCCTTCCGTTAATATGATGATAAATAAATATACCGAATGATAAATCCCATACTGAATGATGAGGTATGGGAGAGTCAGAAGTTGATGTGTCACTGGTGAGGGCTGAAGATGACCTGATGACCATGGGTCTGAGAGATCTGATGTTGGATCTGCCGAGATATTTTTACATATTTTCACAGTTAGATGTGCTTAATATTTTTCGTAAACTGTTTTGTCCTTTTCTTTTTGTTGCAAGCCTCAGAAATATTGTTAATGGCTATAATCAAATAAAAGCTAAAATTTTGGACTTCGGACAAAGTTGTTAAGTACTAAACATACTAAAGCTCAATGCAGAAAAAAATTACTAATTCCCAGCATAAATTATTACTTCAATGAATGTTTAACATCTACAGAACTCAACCTTGACAATAGCAACTCATGAGCTTCCAGACACACAGTTACGTGCAGCAACTGCCTTCTTCATAAATCGAGAGTTTTTTGGTTGCATAACAGATATTTTCTGCAAACACCCCATTCTTCGCCCATTGGAAGAGACCCTAATTTTTTTTCAAAATTTATTAAGTTAGTTTTCTCGAGTCATTTAACTGGATTAGATAGAAGTCTATTACCAATTTCAATTTTTAGCTGCATGCAGATATCTTCAGTTGCATTCAGTTTCAGATATTTAGGAACCCATTCTTAAACCCTGATTAGTTCGTTAAAAGCAGAACAAACCCAATTTCACGAAAAAAAAATCATTTTTTGAATCGACTGAATTGGACACTAAACACGGTCCTAGCGAATTAAGCCACATGTAAAGCACTAAGTAAATTGTTCATTCATGTCCCGATATAAACGAATGACATTTCATGTTTCGCGACCGTTTTAAAATAATAATTGTCGTTATCCGGGATGAAATACTATCGTGCATTCATATTTTTCATATTTCTTAGGAAGGATAAAAATATATTCCAGCAGTAAAGTCGATTTGCCTATTCTGTTACCTACAATCTAACCAAACCAACCGTTAACAACCGTAGAAAAGCAGTGGATGTGTTAAATCCCTAAACCTTAATGCTGTATAATTGTTTTTCACCAATATTCTAGCATTTTAGGAGTAAAAAATGCCACCGATGTTCGCTCTGACTGTGGTAATTGGTGACCAGTGGGGGCTGGAGCAGGTGATGCTAATAGCGTCAAATCGGATTTTATTGGCAAGGCTATCAAGCTAGCTTTTGAACTGCTCGCTATCAATAAACTGTTCTCATTGAGGTACCCAAAATTTTAATGAGTCTTTGCATCATTTGATAAGGGAGCGTTGTCCGAAAAAAAGTTTCGTTCCTCGCACTCGTTTAGAACTTTCTGCGCATGAAGCAGCAATCGTTAACAATGAGGGAGAGTTGGGTGGAATTCTTTTATTTGAGTCGAAGAATTCATTTGAAGACAAATTGGATGGCCATTTATTCCATCCCATTCAAAATCAGTAGTCAATAGCCATCGTCTTCAATGTTTAAAAAGTAAAAGCAGGAAAATGAATAGTCATGTAATGCAAGAAATCTCTGGTTATGTTTTAGCAGTGCTTGAAACATATAGGCTTCATTAGATGACAAGTTGTGTTTTCTTAGAGACTTAACTTAGAAACTTTAAACCTCGTTTTCTCGAATCTTAATTTTTCGGGAGGCGCTCGCTATTGGTAGCAAGATTTATTCGCATTGCTTAGTGCTATCTATATAAACTTCTGCCTGCGTACATTGTATATATAATTAAATACATAATATATATATATAATGTATATATATATGTATTATATATATATATATGTATATTTCAAGGTATCCCCTTCGGAGCTTGCGAACATCCTCCAAGCTGCCTGGCGTGCACAAGGTGGGTGTGGTGGAAGCACGAACGAAAGCGTGATACGAGTATGGGCGCCATCTACGACACGCCATAGAGAACTTCTCTTTAGATGTCACTAAAAATAGCATTGAAACTTACGTAATCGCCAAGCTGAACGCACTAGAAAGTCATCTCTGTTCTTAAGTTGTCACGTAACTAAAGTTACAAGTTGTATTGCGTTCTCCTAAAGCGATGGCGATGTTTGGCCTATATTTTTTATTTATTTTCTTTTGTTTTTATTTATTTTTTGCTGTTTATGTTGGACGTTAAGGACTCATCTGAAAAAGATTTTCGGTGTTAAAGAGGAACTCTACAGTAAAACAGTTAGTTAACTGTAGTTATTGGCATCAAATTAAGTTTTCTATATTACCTGCTATTAACATAATTTGCATAGCTGTGAAACCGCGGTAAGACAAGGCCATCTGATTGATATACCTAATTCTTATAGAAGTTAACACAAAAAATCGGAAACTTTTAAACAATAAAACCAAAAGTGATTGAAGAAAAATATTTTATTCATACTAATTGAAACCGTAAAACATGTCATTTTAGCAACAGAGCTGGAATTTTAATTTTTTAAATTACGTCCTGTAAATGGCATCCCTTATATGAATGCATTCTTGAAATTTGCTGTTGAGATTCTCATTGACCGATGTGGGATCCTGTGAATTTCATCCTGAATTCTCTAACTCATCCACAGTTCATGGTCGAGTCGTGTACACTTCACTCCTGAGATGGACGGAGGAAAAATCCCGAACGGACAAATTTGGCGACCTGGGGGCCAGGGAACGTTACCAAATCTTGAGATCACATGGCCACCGAGCAATTCTCGTACCGCCTCCAATGACAGCCGTGCAGTGCGTGATATCTCTCCATCCTATTGAAACCAGGTTTATGGCTAACGCACGCTGTTTTGCAGTCACTTGCTAATGTCTGTCAATAGGCACTTCAAAAATTTCCGTTTTTTGGGGTCACCTTGTACTTTCAAGCTACATATTGTTCAGCACGAAATTGAAAGAGGAAAGAAGAGACGAAGAATAATAGCTAATTAAGACAAAGGAAAATAAATACTCACGGACTAAACTTAAAATATATCAAAATATCGGCCTTCGTTAGTTTTTATCTTTTGGAGGCACTCATTTACATTTTGTTATAATATGACATATGCGCAAGACTGCATGATGCCGACAAGGTTAGTTGACTAGCGTGGCAAATTTAAAGTTATAAATAACTAACTGATGAAATAACCTGACATACTTTACAGTGAATACACTTCATTGTAGATCCTGATGGCAGCCACTACAGTCTTTAAACGATTGAGGGTACCGTCGTTATAGCACATATGACTTTTGTTTTGTGTAAAATTAACGCTATTTTTCTTCCCTGCTGTCCAAAATACACAAACATGTAGGAATATTACTTTATATCTTCACTAAATTAATGTAAGCCGCTCGCCCCCTCATGAGGATACAACTATTTTATCTATGGGAATTAGCGCTCCCAGGGGGAAAATGTGTGAGGGCCTGAGCTGATGGGTAGGTAGGCCTTCTTTTTGTTGAAATAAAATAATTTTTTTATGTTAAGGACCACCTTTTTCGGTTCACTGCTGTCCTGTTTTTCAGCACCTACTACTTTCTCCTTAAACTTTTATTTTGTTTCATGAACTTCTTTCTCAACTCACTTTTTTTATGCCCCTTCTGCATAGATTTCCCATTCCCTTATCTCCATATACTAAATGGTGTCTTCCTCCTTCCTCTCTTCGATACGCCCTTTTTGTATCGGTTAGGGAGGTTTAAACTAGCGTAGAACTTAATCTAATCTAAACCGCCTGTGACCTCTTGGGTTATATATTATGTTACTAGAAAATAGCAATTCATTGGTAATGAGAGTATTTTTAACAACGCATGTCTACCATAAAGCACGTGGGAATTTTACGTCTCCATGTTATTATTGCTTGCGTTAGACTTTTGATTTTGTTCTGTATTAACACTGAAAACAGAGCGTAAACAGTACCTAGAATATAACCCTTAACTGCGCCACTTTTTTACTCATATTCGCAACAATACAACCACTTTTATCAGACTGACGCTCGCATCAGAGGTTATCACCAATATCAGAATGGGGACTGAACTGTCCTCCGGCAGAGAACTTCAAAAATTACTTTAGGGCACAAATTCGACAGGAAATAAATATTGTTCAACATTTTTAGAGAGTGTGCCATATATGGCATGTTGGGCAGTTAAGGGTTGAGCAACTCAGTCAGATGATTGGAGTTGTGTAAGTGTATGAATTATCTGGGAGGGAATTTCGGTATATGCTCAGTTATAACCGTCGTCTCGAACACCTCAGCGCAAACAGCCGTAGAAAAACACAAGGCCAAAAAGTCGAAGACCGTTGATCACAAGACTCGACTTAACTTCAATTAAAACACGCGCAGTAAAGTGGGTCTACTCTACAGGGTTTCATCTCCCCGTGGGTGGACACCTGCTATTTTCCCACACTCATACTATTCGCGAATACAACAATTAAATTCTACTCCAGATATCATTCCAGCTTTTCCTCCCAACCTACTTGGTTAAGTTTGTTCTAAACAAAAATTTAGAAATCTGAAAGAGTTCTATGATAGGGACGTCAGAACTTACTGGGCTGGGACAATCGCATATCTCTCCCGAGATCCGAGAGGAAACGCTGCATTGCGTCCAATTGACCGAGCGATGCATGAACGCATATGCGCAGTGAGCAGTTCAGGGTCGTTTCATTTAGCTCCCGCTCACATTCAACTCGTTTATTATCAGACACATTATGCAACGTGTTGAAGCTAAAGAGTTAAACGACAAATGAATCTTTCTAGTTTTCCATTACAATAATTACGTGCCCTTGTCACTTTTTATTTGTCACTTGAATCTTGCTATTAGGCTGTAGTTTGTTTACATGATTACTTCAACAACTTTGCTTCTTTGAAGTTTTGCCGTCTTTACTATTTCGGTCTCATAATTTATCGGTCCTATCATGGACTTTGGTATGGGTTAAGTCATCTGTTTCATGTCCTCCTGTTGCTACTTCGGCTCTTCATCCGGTCGTAGTGGGTTTTCCTACTTCCGATATTTTCTATGCTCACATTCCTGATCTCAAATCTTCTTTATTCAGTTGCATATTGTATTAATAGGAGCCAATTCTACGTGATGGACGCAATTCATGATTGATCTCGTAAAGTATTGAAAAAGAAAATTAAAGCAAATAGAATAACCACTACATAAAAATTTTCGTGAAGAACTACGTGATTGTTTTATTGTGATAATAATTACAGTGCAATATTAAAGTTAATTCAAGCATGTGTAAGGAAATCTCCCTTGTGGTCCATTAGACGAGGCAAATGAAAGTGATCACAAATTTTGCACGCCTCAATTCCTCAATTCATAACAATTATAAATTATGGAAAATTACAGTGGAAATCGAAAAGCTCCGGCTGGACATTTATTTCACATAACATTTGTATATACTCGCATGTAATAACATTAAATGCGTTACCTCTCCTCGTTGGCAACCTAAGATCGAGATTTGATAAGACGTGCCAACGTCGCAGTCCGTGCTGAGCTTTACTAATGAACGCCGGTCTGTGTAAAATTTCAGAATTCACTTCTTGCTTAAAAAGTGAAGTTTAATTTCAACGCTTTTTGTTTCTTTTAAGATCAATAGTAGAACAAAACTAGAAAGAACAGGGTGTTGTCAGCATCTTGAAAACTGTGAAATCCTCAGTAACCCAAATGAAGTGTTGAAGTTTCAAATTAATTTTAAAAATTGAAGCACTGATCCATGAGAGTTACTTCACATTCGCGAAATGTTTCAATGCTTTGAGCAGGAACATCAAGCGATCCGCAAATGACCCCATATTAGGGCATCTTGCTCACATTCCCTCTCAGTTGGATAAAACAGAAAATTATCGTTTAATCAGCTAGATAAAGCCTGTTCATAGACCGCCAAAAAGCGTTCAAAATCATTGAAGTAGCTGTTTTATTCAAGATATTTTACTATACAAGGCTTCTGGTGATACATTCTGATTGCGGAAAAGGGCTCAACACCGAATATAAGTACGGCTCAATTACAATTCACCATTACCGAAGCAATGTGGATACGAATGCATCACAAGTTAAAAAATTATGCTGACTTTAAATTATGAGTTATCGATAGAACTGGAGGTCTCCCTTCTGAAGTTTCTCGAGCGTTAAAGCTGGAAACGGAGCGTGAGTTGCTTAAATGAAAACTAGGGCATGCACCTCCCTCAAACACAAGCACCCTAATCCCCCTCGTAAAAAATTACGTTTTTTAAGGTAAAATTAACAACTTACTGTTTGTCTTCTGTTTATAATAGATCTGTTTGAACGCTTATACTTTCATTCTTTGATTTCTCCTATTTTGCACTAGCCCATCATCAGAATAGATTTTTATAAATGTAAATTAAAATTGAAGTAGAACACAGAAATCGGCAGTCATTGTGGAGAGTTCAGATACCCAATTCACTGGTATAGGGACAGACCGATCAGCAAAGCAATTAGACGACTAAAACGGCAAAAACGTGTTATTATACAATAAGATTTTCTGGCTTATTCACTCAACACGAGCCTATTTCGATGAATTACGATGTTAGTAAATGCAACTATGTGTTTGGATGCACAAACAATAAAGAGTTAGAAAAGATCTGACGACAACGAAATATTTAACCACCAAAACCGTAAGTTTACAATTCTCATCAAATTCACTCCTACTCATCTCAATAATTGTGTGCAAATCCCTTATTAACAAGCGCGATTATTTTGCTTGTTTTCACATAAAAGTCTTATTTAACAAGGACGTTATAAAGCAGTGCGGGTTACCGTCGAGTATTTATTCTGATAACTTGCAGAGAAGTTCTTGTAAACTCTCTTATTCAGATTGAAGCTCTGTCAAGTCAAAATTTCAGAGAAAAAAAAACGACGTCATCTTACGGTCATGATTCGCTGATGTTCTCAAGAATGGCTATTGCTGAATGACAAAATTCAGATAAATGTTGTTCACTTCGTCTACCGCTCAGAGTAAAGTAAAAAATATAAAACTTTTCGTATAGTTGAGAACTGTACAGGATTAACATGAATGCAAAAACTTTCACCTTTACTGGGATGAGAAATACCTCGTGCTCAGGTTAATAACTCTTAAAGATTCGAAATGAAAGCAATTTCAAAGAAATTGAGTAATTGTAGTACGTAAATTTATCGTACACTTATAATTTAATTTTCTACCACGTGAGTGTGATAGAAGTTAAAAGGAACTTAAAGCTTGCATACCGAAGAAGGCGACACTGCCTGAATTCACACATGCTAAAGATCGTTTAGTCTGTACTAGACCACACGCCTGTGTTCAGATGAAACAAATTTCTAGCATTCAGACATGAAGAATTTGCTTTTGATTAGCTAAAGGAATCGAATATTTCGAACTGAAATACACTGTTTAAACAATAATGTATAATAGTAGAAATTAGAGTTTTGAGGTTGTAACTCAGTCAGTGGAACAAAAAGCTCAGTGATGGTAAATAAAAGCATAAAGAAGTCGAGTGTTTCAAAATTCCAAGCGAAAATGTGGAACAGTCTGCTCAGGTACACGACCTTGGACATAACTGGATCTTTCAACAGGGTAACAATCTAGAGCACACGAAGAAATCTGATTAGAACTGGTCAGTAGACTATCTTGTGTCTTGCACTGGCTATGTCAGAGCTAGGAAACCAACCAATTACAGAAAATGGAAAAAAATATCGATTAGGCTACATTAATAATTTTCGCATATTTCATTCAAATCTAATGGTACACTACGGAAAACTGGATCCATTGATTATCAATAAAGGCTTCACAATAAATTATTGAGGTGAGAAAGAATAAATACCTGACAAAGTTCCAGTTCATGCAAAATATTTTGTTGAATATAAATTCTTTGCTCTAAATTAGTTATTGACTTTTCGTCTAGGATACCCTTTCAACTTGCAGCACCATTCTTGACCGCTATAATTTAGTCGTAAGTGTCAAATTCGAGCCGTAAATTGGGGAATGAATAATTTCAGAAGTAATTGGCAGTTGCCACAATTAAGTAGTCGTCGACCAAAACCATCAGTCAGTTTCAGTCCCTTTTGATTTTTATATCTTTCAAAACAATGTTTCAAACTATATAAAAATAAATTAATGAAATAAATGGCAAATGAAACATAGAACTGAATTCATTGGAGAGCAGCTACAGCAAATACCAAGTTTTGATTCGTCAATAATGAAAATACGAAGTAACCATGCCACAGCAATATCGATATAGTGCGGGACCAGTACCTACACAGAAGTAAGAGTCAAAAAGCTAGGACAAGGCGGCTGTTGGGCGTTAAATTACAGTATGATCTGTCAATTTACAATCTGGAGGATCACCCTAGCAGAAGACTTTGGCAGCTCCGTCCCAGGTAAATCCCAAGCTCTCTCAATAGCCATGATACTTACACTGTATGTATTTCACTTATGTAGACTCTAAAATGAGCGAGGGATATCCGCTTCATCATTATAATTGACTTTCAACATTTTGAAACACTGGTGCATCATCGTAAGGCGGTGAGAGTGGAACATATTAGTTTTCTGCAATAGCCAAAAATCAATGGTTCACATCAGTCGAACAATGTTTCAATGTTTTTGCTGCACCGAAACGCTAGCTATTCTTTGAAAATTTGTTCATTGCCTTTTAGGATGTGTTTCCTTCCTTGGACTAACACCCTGTGTCGAGTTTTCATACTCCGTAGAATAGTCCTCCGTCGAGTATTCGTACTGAGTCGAATATTCATACTCTGTCGAGTATGAATACTCGTTCGAGTGTTCATACTCTGTCGTGTATTCATACTCTGTCGAATGCTCTGTCGAGTATTCATCCGTCGTCGAAACTTCATACTGCAACGAGTCTTTCTGTTGCTCCAGTTCTTGTAGCTTTAGCTCATTTAGTTCGAGCTCTTTCTTCCGCTGCAGCTCTTTTTGCTTCAACTCTTCCTGCCGCTTCAACTCTTCCTGCCGCTTCAATTCTTCCTGCCGCATCAACTCTTCTTGCCGCTGCAGCTCTTTTTGCTTCAACTCTTCCTGCCGCTTCAACTCTTCCTGCCGCTTCGATTCTTCCTGCCGCATCAACTCTTCCTGCCGCATCAACTCTTCTTGCCGCTTCAGCTCTTCTTGCCACTTCAGCTCTTCTTGCCAATTCAACTCTTCCTGTTGCTTTTGCTCTTCAAGACTCTTCAACTGTTCTTGTGGCTGCAACATGTTGGGCTTTGGCAGCGCCGGAAAAGTTCGCGAGTATCCTCCATATGCTGTAAAAACACCACTTGTTAATTATCTTCAAGGCTTTCATATTTTATTAATTAGAAATGACGTTCCATATATATCTTTGATAAGCTACAAATCTATCAAATGTAATTCAAAATAAATACATATTATTATATTTATCAATTTATCTATTTATATTTATCTATTTATCTACGTCAATTTTTTAGAGTACATATATATATATATATATATATATATATATTTATCAATAAATTTGAAAGCGAAGAAAATGCTAACAAAATTAGTCCTTTTTTTTCAAAAGAAAGAACAAAAAATCGAAAACGTTTCGGAGACCAGCTCCATCATCAGTTCAGTAAAATCCAAAGTATAATCAATCTAACGGAAGCACGAAAATACGATCGATACATAATTCCAGAATATACAAAAAAAGGACAACTATGCATTAACTATCTGAAGGAGACACGAGCGAAGCATGTTGTTTAAAATTTGTTTTTGCTTGAAAAAATGCAGAAATTCTAAAATCCTAAAGACAGAATCAAGGAAAGAACTGTCAATTATTTTAAAATCACAATCACGAATAGTTGCACTGCACTTCTCGGCATGGCTGCGTATTGCTGAATGAGGAGGATTAGCAAACAAGCTACCAGTAAGAAAACTCCTGCCGCGCGCTGCTCTGCCACTCTTGCGTAAATATTGCGCGACGTCATGATGATGGAGCTGGTCTCCGAAAGGTTTTCGATTTTTTGTTCTTCCTTTTGAAAAAAAATGACCAATTTTGTTAGCACTTTCTTCGTTTTTAAATTTGCGATTTAAGCAAAGTGAACCTCTGTTTAGATATATCTCAATACTTCTACTTATATTTCCGTTTCATCACGGTGTTTCTGAAACACTCTTTCTGTTTTTATTGTTTATCTTCGTGGCCCTTTTGGATATCCACTACGTCAGTTTTTTTTAATTTAAATTGCCGCCTACACTTTAGCTATACAAAATTGTATCCCAACATATATAAATCATGAGTTAGCCAGGCTTTCTTCCAGATACATTTCAAGGTTTTTAAAGACATGTAAAGTTAAGATGAGATGGGTTTGGTCAACGTTAGCTTGGTTTTAGTTTAATTAAATGAAGTAAAATTTCATTCCCATTTTCAATATTGAAGAGAAAATAAAGGCCGCAATTAAGTGTAAGGTTCCTGTTACAATAAGTTTTGAGTAGGAATTGGCTTGGGAATGTTGGTTTGACTTATGGTATTTGATAGTAGGAACAATAATTAATTTGAATAAAGTTTGGGGAGGAATATGGAAAAATTAACTGGAAGGTTAGCCCGCGGAAATGTTACCAACGGTAGATAAATTTCTCATAAGAGCACGTCCAACAAAACGTTCGTTGATGTTAAGTAGATTGGAGAAAAAATTAATGCTTGTACTTAGAACGATATCTATTACTTTAAATTAATAGCCACCCATCTATACCTGCTGTGGAGAGTATCTGCTACTGTAACCATATCATTGTACCAATATTTCACAACAGCATTGTACGTTAGGACACGTTTGTGGAGGCGAAGAATAAAAATTACATAGTCTCACAGCTCTGTTAGAGCTGTGAGTCTATGTACTCGTAGTTGGCTTCTAGCTACCACTCCCACCACCTTTACCTTTCAAACACGTAACTCGTCCCTCGACCTTTTGTAATGGAACTTCTCTCTGATTTGTCACACGTGTACAATGAAATAGTCAGCGCCCTGTAGTCGTGGGGTGCGTGGTTATTCGTAGCCAAATTAATAGGGTAGTTTTACGGAATTTTGAAGCAAATAATTACCCACACGAATTGATGTTAAAGAATAAGCGTAAAAAGTCACATTATAGAAAAATATAATATGCTTGGAAGCATTTATTTATTGAACATATTTTGCTCATGCAAAAGCCCATCATTATAAAAATTAAACTGTCTGTTTGAAATGATTTTAACTCCTACATTGAATCAAACATGATGAAGTCGATCAGATATAATTTAAAGTTTGTGATATTAACGAAGTTAATTTATTCCGGATTTAGATTAGAATAAATGAGAATAAGTTAGAATAATTAACAATAAGAATAAGTTAGAATAGTTAACAATAAGAATAAGTTAGAATAGTTAATAGTTAATAAGTTAATAGTTATAACAAGATGTCGAGAAAGGATTTGTAGACCAGCGCGTTATAAATTTGTACGAGTACCCGTGTCGCCAGGCTTACTCCAGAAGTATAGGACGGCCAGCGATGTCACAACTAGAGCCAGAGTCTGTAGCCTGCAGCACGACGCACCTGGTACGCAAGAAAATATTTAGTGAAATGTACCATGAATATTCCTCGTATGGAAGGCCAACACTAACAGAAGTCTCACTAAATAGTTGAACACCAAATGAAAGCAATTCCATAATTCAGAGCGAACTTTACTCTGAAAAGATTGAAACTTCTGGTGTTGAAAAATAATGTCCTTCACAGGGGACAACGCAAGATGAGGTAAGTGCATGAGATCATCTGAATGTCCAAGATACTGAAATGATTTAAATTAGGCGAGTAGCGTTATAATTAAAATAAAAATCTGAACGCACCTTTTTTTACTTTTCCGAGATAACTCGCGCGATGTGCGTTAAAAATGTTTCTCAACAATAACTTCACTAATTTTTTATTCATCGTTCTAAATAATTAATTTTACTTGGAGAAACAATCCGGCTGAAAAATTGAAGTCTGTATTCACATGCTTACCAAAGTTTTCAGATGAAACCGGGATCAATATGCAGTTTATCAGATTCAATGACCTAACGCAATGCACAACAAAACAGCATCAAAACGAAAAATTATGCCAAATATAGCCTATGTAGGTAAGCAATCCCCTTCTACTCTAGACCAGCAGGAGTGAATATTTCTGTTATTAACTCAAATTTCGACATATACAAAAATATCATTTTTAAAGTTTTCCGTTCACGCCTAAATGAATGCAAGCTAGTGGAGAAAACAACTGGATTACATGAGAGGAAAATTTTTTGTGCCGAGCCTGTGCATCAGTAAGTCACAGTAACAAATCAAACATAAGAAAAATGAATTTCTCCTTCCCCTCTGATTACTGAGTCAAATTGAATGAAAGCCATCCAGTATCCTACCAACATATAAATAAATTGCGCTGGGAAGCCTGTATTCAGCCGGATAATATTTGGACGATTTTTGGGCAACCATAACCTAACCTTGACCCTTTAAAGATACCTCATCGAAAAAGTAAGATCAATAACCTGTTCGCAGATTGCAAGAAGAGAGATATTTGTGAACCCTTCGTTATCCATTGTGGATACAAACCCCTTACATTTACACCAGAATATTCCGTCAAGTATTTATCTATTGAATGGGCTCCATCGATTATTAACTATTATTCGAACTGCTCTGCGCTTTACCTGTATATTGGGATGAAAAAGTAGACGAAAAATTGATTATCAATGATCGATTAGGAAATTAAATTCATAATACAGCCTATCGTTCATCTGTAATATTAATTTGTAAGCGGGAAACTATCCGTAGTTCTACATTATATTAATGTTGATAACCAAATATATTACATGCCACTTATTAAAGTATTGTATTACGAAAGGAAATACAGTTATTCGTAACATTTTTAATAGTAATGATCACACGTTGAAATTTACATTCAATAACATGTTCAATGGCGTAAAGATAACTGAGATATTTGAACCACATCTTTGAAGTGATCTTATAGAAAGCATCACGTATCAAAGATGCTATGCCACATTCTTGCTTCAAATTTTGCCAGACAAAAAAGACCAGTGTGATAGTAGATTTTTTCACCCTACGTTTTTTTTTATATGTTGTATAGTCAAATTCTTACATAGCTTGGATATGTTCTGCATTCTACGTCTTGTTTTTTAGTTTTTTAGTGGCTCAAGATTTATTTGTCCGCTCTAATTTCGCCATTTCTCTCTGAATCGAGTATACATTTCAACTGTTTATAAATTTATTTCCACAAGCATTACATCTGTAGAATCCTTATTTAAATCTACTACAATGGACTGGTTGAGAAATAACAACTCGTAATAAGCTCAATGATTTCCATGTGTCAGTTTCATTCTGCACGCTTACAATGTCATCTATTCCAGATCATTTGACCTAAACATACGCTAAAGTGATCGCATTGTCTTGAATCGTTAGAGGATGAGAACAAAAATAATAGTTAAATGCACAATAATTAGGAATTTATGCGATACCGGCATATAGTAGTGCGCTACTATCTTGAAGCTCTTTTATTATTATTAGTTGTGCTATGCTATAAGTTGCTTAAGTAGAGATTCCTGTGTATCCTGGAGAGTAACATCCACGATCGACCTGTTACGCGCAATAGCGAGATCACGTGGAAGGCTTCAGAAGATAGGCTAGGAGTTGAGGATTGGAGCCCATAGAAGTAGGAGTAACTGTCTCTGTACTGATCTGTGTATACTTTCCATCTGTGACTACTTCGTGCGTGATATGGTGGGTCTGAGCGTGGACAGGTTAATTAATGAAAGGCTAACGTCCTGTGCTAGATGACCCCGCCGTAAGATAGTTTGCCAATACACAGAGTAGGATCGTATAGTTTCGCGTAGCATTGCAATGCCAACCTGTTTTATTGTAAGTAGTACGTTTTAAGGGTGCAATATCCCGTTCGTTGGACGTCAATAAACGTAAGTTTTACATGTGGGTTGTTTTCCAAGAAACCTGCCTTGAATAACGCCACAGATGCTAGTAGTCCTAATGGGTCGGGAAAATTAACAGGAACTGTTCAGGCTGCGGGTGAGCAGTTCGGTCGTAACTCGTGCTTAAGTGTGATTCGGGGAAACCTGTAAACTTGTTGGACTGTGACTGTACCGAAGCCTGGGACGTTGCTGGAATCTGTTGGCTGAGTCGAGTCCTGGATGCTCCAGAGATAGGTTGGAATAGCGAGACGGAACATTGAGTGAACTGAAAATAGGGGAAACAGCTCTTCACCCGTGCTTTTACGTTGGCTAGGTTAGTGAGAAGCGCGAGTCGCGCAG
The DNA here is from genome assembly GCA_030386875.1 of Morinoia aosen. Classification (NCBI taxonomy): domain Eukaryota; kingdom Metazoa; phylum Arthropoda; class Malacostraca; order Amphipoda; family Talitridae; genus Morinoia; species Morinoia aosen. Next base: position 26,378,345 of record CM059558.1, read on the forward strand.
CCCAGGTCTTAAGAATTCCGCGACCCCGACTGCCAGACCTACCACAGGCATATTCACACATAGCTTTAGAATTAGTTGCATTTTAGAGAAAGAGGCCTATCCTTTTTAACCAACGAATCTAGCGAAAATATTTAGCCATTTTTCAAATGCTGACTGTCTCAATACCTAAAAAATTAAAACAACAACCGAAACGATTTTTTAATGTTTCGTACCACTTTTCTCAATACTGCGAGAAGGCATCGAGTTCCCAGTCTTGATTCAAATTATGTAAAACACTACAGACATAGCGTTTTTTTTAATTATGGTAGCGGGAACGTCCTTTGGTATCTAATTATACGGTCGTGATGGCTAGTTTGCGAAAATATTACATTTTTCCGCCTTCACCAGTCATACTTTTGTGAATAAAATTACGCATGGAAACTTAAAAGAGACCTGAGAGTGTAGAACATTTCTAAGTATTTAAATTTATCAATTTTATGGGGTGTTTATTGTTCTAAAGGCTCTTCTTCGTAGGGTGAAAAATACATCATTTTCATTTTTAGGCCCTGCCATGCCATCCTTCTACAATCTACATAATATTGGAAAAATAGATGGACTATAGTGCATGTTCTGTACAACGTTTCAAGGGCTTCTTCAGGGACTATATTTTTATTAAATTGAGAATTCTAGCTGATTAAGATATTTTAGTTAGAAGAATCATGAACATGTCATTTTATTTGAGCATTCTGCATTTTTGAAGTTTTTAAAAAATTTTTTGCGTATTATCAAATTCGTTACCTTGGCAGCTACAGGAAAGAAAGGGTCACGGCGTATGCGAGTGAAACTCTCTCGGTTCGCATTCTAGAAGACGCTATTTCATGGTGAAAAACTCATGTAATTCAGAAGTGATAGCATTGCTATTGCGTTCAAATTTAAACATGAGACATATTATCTTCGAGCGTTTCATTCAACGTTTGAAATACTTAATGTATTTAAAACTGTTATTAGTTTAAAGCTGTTATGTATTTAAAACTGTTAAAGCTTCAAGCGCACAATTCTTGAGTTCGATATAATTTCATATAATATCCAAAATACTGTCCCATAGGAGCTTGAAATCGTGAGCAAGTTTCAACTCTGCAAAGCTTGTCTTTGGCAAAGATTGACCATTTCTTCTTATATTTGCATAGTTTTAAATTGTTCGAACAGTTGTTCTTGAGTGCAGGACTACTTTTGTTTTGTGTACGTATCTGTTTCTCAACACTGATCGTAATCCTTAATTGAGGAATGTCATATTGAATGTTAGTCAAGGATTAACCTATTATGAATCGTTTTACAAACTCAAAAACAGCATTCCAACAAACTTACTGCTTCTTAGAATCCGGGACATTTCACTCTGTGAGGCCGGCGTCCGGACTTCGGGGCTGACTTGTGCCATTCAGTGTTCCACAACAGTCTCCTTCTGTAGAATTTAAGCCTATTTGTTCAGTTTTGGAGTCGTGCAGTTTTCGAGGAAGTTGGTAACAAAAGATTTACAACGGCTGAGCTTCAAACTCTGCTACAATATTGAAAACTAAGAAAAAACAAAGAATAAAATAGTAGAATTTTTCGTACACCCTGAGTTTGTCAAAAAATATACATCAGGACACAGTCCCTCCTGTCAACGGCGAAGCCAAGTGAGGCAATGTGGTGCAGTCCAAAAATTCAAACAACGAATTCCCATGAGTGTTGTATTAGTGAAATTATAGGCATCATTTACATTTCAGGCCCTGCCATGCCATCCTTCTACATAATATCGGAAAAATAGACTAATAACTGATAGACTAATAATAATAATAGACTAATAATAATAGACTAATAATAATAATAGACTAATAATAATAATAGACTAATAATAATAACATTAGACTGATTTATGGATAGTGTTGGGCATAAACCTGGATAGTTCAGCCTAAGCACCTGTTTACCCGAATGAGTTGATACCCGAGTGAATTCGGGTATCAAACAAAACGATTTTTTAATCAGTTGGTAAAAATTTGGACGTTTGTCTTAATCACCCACTTGACCGATAAAATAATATACGTACAAAACGATAAATTATGCCTAAATTTTTTGTATGATAACATACCAGTGCTTCATTATGCATTCTGTGACGAATACACTTGAATAAATTTCATTTTTCAGCAGTAGTTATAATTTTAAATATTGTATATAAGAAGTTTGACCTGAAAATTTCTGTACTGTACTCGTTGCGACTGTTGTCCCTAACTGCACAAACCAGCGAGCCAGCGACTGAATGCGTAATGTCTAATTAGTCGATGTGTTGAGCTTCGTTGCGTTGGGTGGTTGTGTTCGGCTTACGAGCTATGTTTTGTTGTGATGGGTAATTCATTCGCAAATTTTATGATGCTACTTTGAAGAAGATATGACCTATTAATGGCCCAACGAAGCGAAATAAATAGTTGAAACGATTCCAAGAACTTTCTATTATCGCCTGCTACCAGAAAAAAATGAATATATTTTAATAATTAGCTTCATCAATATCTAAGTTAGAAAAAAAGAGAATTCATTTCGACTGTCTATGTAGTATGAGCTATTATCGCCAAGAATGTTACGCAGTATAAAGTTTCAAGTTTCAATTAAACAGATATGGAAATGGAATTGAGATTTTTTTTGGAATAGCAGAAGAACATGATATGCCTTAACCTTTGGTCTAATGATGGTGTTAACCAGTTTCATGCAGTAGAGTAATTTTTTATCGCCGTTATTATCTTCATCAATCGAAGTTTGATTCATGATAATCTTGCAAAAAGTATAAAGAAATCAGAAACCGTATGATATTTTCAGGTATTTAAATGACTTAATTGCGTGAGCACTGAATTCTAAGTTTCTCATTTTTTCAATGCTTTTCAATTTTGCCTTGAGTAGATCATCATTTTGCTTTCATCTTTCTTAAGCCATTTTTCCTTTTTGTGCGAAAAAATGGCATTATTAACATCCTAGGCAAGCTTCTATGTCTTTTCCATAAAAAATATTTGCAGTTCTTTGGAGTATTCCAGCGGATTTGGTTAGCTTAAGCTAATTCAAGAAATGTTCTCTTATAACGTTATTTTTTTTTCAACGATAATCCCTATGGATTTGAAGAAGGTAGTTCCTTCTCTCGGGTTATCACTCATCTTTATGTAGGGAAAGATAATTTCTATTTACAGGAGAATAATAGGTGATTCGTCACATCAGCATTAAAACGTAGTCCATTGCTTCTGAGCTGAAGGGGAAATTTTTGCAGATCGATATTCAATGACAAGATATTGTACGATCTTTCATTACCGTTATTAGAATTTTAATGCAAATTTGTAGCTTCAACTTAATTGAGTAAAACACCTGAGCATACTCTCGCCAATGTTTCTTTAGACTTCTTTTTCACAGTAATACCGGCCGTGTGGAGACCTAAAACGATGACCTTCTAGGATATTTTCCTGCATTCATTGCCCTTTCTTATACTGTTCAACAGCCATATTCCTTGCTGAAATGTTCAGTTCCTTGGGTTCGGCCAGCCTAAATATCCTGATCGTTGTTGATTCGGCAAAAGGAGCTTATTCACGGAATGAAATACCTTTGTAGTGGATTCTAAAGAATAAAAAACTGATCTAAAAAGTTCTAAACGTTCTACTACGAGCATGTGCTATATTCTTTAACAATCTGATGCTGTTATATTGAAATATTTTCAAGTTTTCTAACTAACCATTCTCTGTTTATCAAATTTCATTGTAAATTGTACGGTTTGCATTAAATGTTATATTTCTCTGCATATTCTGAGGATTTTGAGTTTTTTTTATTTCGGTAGAAGTTTAAAGTCTGAAAGATTTATAAAAATGTAAGTAGTTGTACAAAAGATTAACCTGTGACTAAGTTTATTTTAAGACTCGAATTCACACATAATTTTAATTTTCTCAAATTTCAACATGTCACGAGACGTTGACACTTGAAGCTTACGCCTTAACCGTCCACGTTGGAGGAGTTTAAGCCCCTGACAGTAAGAGAAGAAGTGGAAAAACAGCGATGAAATGTACACAGCATTAGAAAGATAATCATTTCACGTTATGATTTTAAAAATCTTTGAATTGAACAAAATAATTAACGAACAGATTTTAATTTTTCTTTTCAAACAAATTTTCCACACATTTTCAGTGTTAAAATTTCCTTGCAATTTAAACATGTCACAAATTTTAAAAAGTTTGTGCCCAGTTTTCATCTATTTTTATTAAAATTATCTAATATAAAAATGTTCAAACTAAAATAATTACTAAATTTTCAAACACAGTTGAGGCCGTAAATTTCTGATTTCCTGCAGGATTGAAATTGAAATTAAACAGTTTAGAATCAAATTTGATATGTGAAATTACTCGCATAAATAATACATTGATGTATGAAATTTTCACTGAAATTTCCACTGGTAATAAAATAAACCAGGGTAACATTTCACGGTTTATATTGACAAAGAAAAAAGATGTACAATTTACATTTGTATTTTTTCCTCTCTTTGCATTCCAGCAATTTTTCAACTCGCTCATAAGTTTGTTTGGGATAAATTTCATAAATAACATTTAATTTTTTCAAAATATTTTGAATTTTTTCATATTAACTAGACTTGAGTTTAAAGTTTAAAACCTCCTTCATTCAATTACACGATGACACAAAAATGGATGACTGGGAGCCACCTGAATCTTGGAAGAGAATAACTTGTATCATGATGATTCGCGCCGGCCATCAAAATAAAGAGATTATGGTCGCTGTTAAATGTTCCCTGAACACGGTATAAACAATCCGGCATGAACTAGAGAATTTTAATTGAGACTACGAGGCTACGAGGAGGCTAAATTTTCCTAAGCTGTCATGGTTTTCGAATACGTATCCTCAAAGGGTGATGTGATATGCACACCACACAAATCCCGGTGTTTGGCCTCCAAACTCCCCTGATCTTAACCCGATGGATTATTATGTATGTGGCCCTATCGAAAAAAATACAAATTGCCGGGCCATTATTACAAGAGACCAGTGAATCGATAGAATCGAAGTGTTTTTTGAAGGTCTTCCATTAGAAAGTGTAAAATCAGCTTGCTACTGGTGTCGGGCCTGGATTGAGGCGGCAATACACGTTAATGACGGTTATTTTGACTAAAACTCATCGACAATAGTCCAATTTTCTTGCTAATTGAACTTCCTTGGAATCAATTAAATTTTAAATATACCAAGAGCCTTTTCTTTTTCCTGATAAAACTGTCAAATTTATTTGAAATGCATTTTTGCATTTATGGGGTATTTTTGATCTGCTACTTGTTTTAATCTCTGGTCCGTCTTAGTTATTTGACCATATCGGTCTCACCCTATCACTGTGTCTATTTTCATTTGTCTTTAAAATCTTCCTACCTCTCCTCGCTGTTTCTCTATCTTTACTGCGAAGATTTAAATTCCTTCTTAACGACCGTTTCTTTTTCATATTCTAGAGACACAAGTACTGTGACATCGTCTCGCCATATACGAGTATACCCTTTTTTTTGGAAAACTGTACATTCAAATGTTATTTCAAATTAAGGTCTTCTAAGGGCAGATGATATATTTAAATCTTTAATTGGTTTACTTCAGTCCAAATGCTGGGAATGAGTCCATAAATTTTTTCATCATCTTATATTTAATTTGAATCAATCTCTTGAATTGAGTGAAACTTCTCGTTGAACATATATGGTATAGACATCTGTTTTCGCAAACAACGTTACCTAAATCTATGTATTCCTAAGTGGTTGCCTTAGTGAACAATAACGGGAAAATGAACGTTTATTAAAGTTAATTTTTCCACCAATAAACATAATAATTAAATTACCCGCGTTTTGGTGAATTTCTCGTATTTAACAAGATGAAATGATTTTTCCAAAGAGAATTTTACATGTATTAGAGATGAGGTTGGAATCTTTTGAATAGCAATGATTTCATGATAGTCCTCATTTGTTTAAAAATTTATCCAATAGGTGGTCAATTGTTTTCAAGTGTTTCCTGAACATTAAGCCTTATTTGTTCAATTTCAATTCCACGTCGTAAAACAACCTCATTATTAATAATGTGTGCATTTTTATCAAGAAAAATTACCTATACTTTATTATTATCAAATATATTTTTAAATTTAACTACTTCCACAAATACTTAATTTTTTTCATTTTTTACGAGAGTAACACGTTGCGTAATTACTCTCACACAGTTTCAAGCAATTAATCAGTAATATTTGTATCACTTAAAAGAGCTTCGTGTAACTCTTGTTGTTTTTGGATTTAGACATCTAAGACTTTAATCAATGAGTCTGTTTTCGTTCCAAGATCATTTATTTCTGTTTCATGCATAGATATGTAGGTGTCCACAACTTACTTCTCCCCGTTTTTGTATTTTAGAAGCAGACCATATAATAAGATAATCTTTCATATACTCATCAAAAGCAATTGCATATTTTAAACCATAACTATTAAAGTAATAACGTGTATTTTCATTGTTATACCAACAAGTCCACTGCATTTCTGAACCTATTTCTTTGTCTAAATTAAAGATTCCTCGTTTATATTTTAAAGGATTTCTGGCTACGTATCTTTCATGAAAATACCTCGTACATTTGATGATTTATTTTTCTTTATGTGATGCTCTGAAACATGTTCAGAAATGGTTGGATAGGTATTTTTTGGTTTCATATAGAGATATTTTCGGCAAGTTTTCTTAATAGAGCTAATCCTGAATCTTAATTGTTTCTATTCTTTTATTAGGTCTTAGTGTTTCAGTTAGAAATTTATTATTCAACATTTTTTACTAACTGCAAATGAAATAGCTGAGCTCCAACATCTAAAGAACCAGCTGTTCCATATTCTCCGAGTAACATAGGAATCGTGAATGTGAAACCTTCCAAAATTTGCCGAGGGCAAGGAGCATAGTCCTGCAACCTCCAGATCGAGTTAAATATTTGATCTATGCTTCTTGAAGCAGTGGGATGATTTCCTCCTGCAGGAATTGAAAAGACCTCGCATTGCCATATGCGATCATTTGTTCCAAAAAGTTTTTTTATGTCCATGAAACAAATGTTTTGTTTTTAAGCTGGAAAACGATTTTCTGTTTCTGCATATCTAACCAAAAAATGAACATTTAAATCGGATTATTATTGAAAAACAGAACGTATTTTAGCAAACGCTTTTAAAATTTCATTGCCAAGACAAAACGTGATCAATTTTTCGAAAAATCTTCCAACTGTTGACGAAGACTACTTGCTCTCGGTAGGTTGTCATTTTTAGAATATTTTGGAACAAATTCTCTCATTCCTACTGAAAAAAGATGAATTTGATCCATTAGGATTAAGTTTATGAAAAAATAACAACAGCAATATTGATAAGTGATGTCAGTTTTCACGTGTGTCCTGTCCAGCTCATAGTACCAAATGAATTTGTTACCCAAGCTTCCACGTAAGCGCCTTTGACAGACGTACTTGACTAGAGTCAAAAAAATGAGAGCTGAATGTAGCGCAAGTGTCCGTGGCTGCACTGGAAAATTTAGGATCATTCCAGTGCTACTGGCCATCACCATTCTTGCAATTGAAGGTTGCCATTGATTTGACATCATTGGTCGCCAGTAACGATGCAATCAGAGGTTGCCAGTAATGATCAGACATCAGAGGTTGCCAGTAATGATCAGACATCATTGGTCGCCAGTAACGATGCAATCAGAGGTTGCCAGTAATCATCAGACATCATTGGTCGCCAGTAACGATGCAATCAGAGGTTGCCAGTAATAATCGGACATCATTGGTCGCCAGTAACGATGCAATGAGAGGTTGCCAGTAATCAATCAACCGGACGTAATTGGTCGTCATTAATGACTTAATCATTGGTCTTTGTCATCGATAAAATCAAGGGTCACCAAAAAAAGGACTAATTGGGTTGCAATCATTGATGGAATTCCTAATCGTCATCGATTGGAAATAATCGGCGATATCTCCAGTGATGCAGCGTGGAAGCTCTCTGACGCTCGAACTGAAGAATATCAGGTGCAGAATATCGATATTCTGCGGACTCCCCCTCACTTGCGCTGCGCAGTAAAATTACTCTGGTGGGACGATCTCATCAGATCAAAAACCTACCATTTCTCGTTTTCTGTGAGACAACGAACAAGTATGACCTTCTTTACCAAGAATTACTGGCATTATGTTGTAGCTACCGACAGTTTACCGAAAACGAATGCCGATTATTTAAATGATGGCAAAGATTGATTTTTCGACGTTATGACACAGCTGTCATTGAGAAACATCGTTGATACAACTATACTTGAATTCTGAGAGGGTGCGTGCAATTTTCCGATCTTTTGACCAAGTCAAGTTAAAGAGTTGTGTTATCCTTCACATACACTCTTTTTTGCAAAATGGAACCATCCCATGTAAATGTAACCATCCATAACCATGTAAATGAACTTCTATTGAGGTTTTTCTTAGAATGAAGTTAGTCGAAATCACTTGCGAACGTAAAACGAAAAACGGAGGCATCAAGGACCTGCATAGAAACTTCACGTTTCAAATTAGAAATTATGGAATAAAGGAGGACAAAGTTTTCGTCGAGAATCAGCTGTGCACAACTGAGGCACGCATGAAGCTGATCGAGCAACAATTTGTTACGTACGGTACGTTGCTGCAACGCGAATTCATTTGAGTTATAGTAGCGGAGAAATGATGCGTAAAAGGTACCAGTTCAGTGATGGGAAGTAAGGAAAATGTTGAGTTTTTTACACACGTCGTACTATAATTTTTGTAAGAGTTTTTTTTGTGAAGAGTTTGTCAAATTCAGTTTTGAAACACTGACACTGTCTGTGAATTCAGAAAAATAGTGGTCCACAATTGTTTGTGCGTTGTCCAACCGCTCATAATAACCTGCAAATTTTCAAATTGGGCAAAAATTCAAAATAAAATTCCATCTGTAACAATTATAATTGCTTGAAGTATTTGCATATTAGATCTGTTATAAATTGGTTTGCCCCTTGCTTTTGCAGATTTAAAATACAATATCTAATATATTTTTCATTGTCACACAGAAAACGAGAAATGGTAGGTTTTTGATCAGATGAGATCGTAACACCATAGTAATTTTAGTGCGCAGCGCAGGTGTGGGGGAGTCCGCAGATATCGATATTCTGCCGCTGATATTCTTCAGTTCGAGCGTCAGAGAGTTTCCACGCTGCATTACTGGAGATATCGCTGATAATTTCTAATCGATGACGATTAGCAATTACATAAAAGATCGCAATCCAGTGATTCAATGATTGCAATGATTATATCGATGAAAAATTGGGCACACCGAATTTCAAGAACCTACTCAAGGTCTGCTATTGTCCTCAATGAAAACTTGCTTATGACCCATTTTTCCCGCATGTTTTAACTAAATTTACTAGACTACTTAACTAATTACTAAATTTAAATAATAAATTATGAGCATAAGTACAATGAAATGCCAAATTAATATGTAAGAAGAAACACTTCTGATTCCTGAACATGCAAACATTAAAATTACATCGAAAATTGCGTAAAACACGTAAGGAATTTTTTCTCTCAAAAAGTGTCAATCTCGCTAGAAAATTTCTCTGGAGATGTCAAAAATACTATCTTTGCTATGGGGACGTGCCCTTTGGACCACTACTGCCACATAGAGCCACTTGACTACTGGTGAGCATTAAGTTTAGCTGAGCGTAAAACTATCGCAGGTAGCGCAGGTGTTCGATTAATTTCTCATTTTCACACATGCGGATCAGAAATTTCCTAGCGCAGGTGTTCATCATGAATTAGGCTTGAGCTGGCCTAATTTCATCTTTCCAGGATTAACCTTTAATAATTAACCACGAAAAAGCATAGGCTCCCTAAATAATTTTGACTTATGGTGTTGGATTACATGAATTATCACAATATTACACGAAACCATATTTTCGATACACGAAAATGTTTGTAGAATTCTTTGAATTTAAAAAAAATGTGTTAAGGTATCTGAGACTTACAAAATTATTTCAGGTGAAAGGTTATTTCTATTGTATCTAAATCTTTTCTCGCAGTATGATATTTAAACATATTTTTATGAATATTTTTCCCATTCTTGATACAAAAATCACCGAGGCTCCAAATGATACGCCTCTTAACTGTGTATTATTTATTTCAGCATGTAACTGTCAAAAAAAATCAAATGTGGTGATCCACAATGGATATCGGATCCTATAAGGTACGTCAATGTGAAATCGCGCTGCCAATCTTCAAGTGTAGGACATATTTAATTCAAACCCGAGGAGAATCTAATCAATCGGCCCCGTGTAGGGCAGCATTTTCACACAATTGTTTTTAAATACGTATTCAATAGATTCGCAAATCTGAAAATGTATTTTCAATGTCATAAGTGTGTTACCTACGATTCACAAATCCCTGCATAGCGCTAATCAAGAAAACCGTCGCCGAGCGAAGAAAGGAATGTTGACGAAGCCACTGCGACACGGTAAATGCATGTCAATCGAAAGGAAACACTGAACTGATACGAAGGCGAGTTCCACCAACCGCAAGCCCCTCATGCCAACTATGAACAACGAACTACGCTTGGATTTTCACCAACAAAAATGCCAGGGCGAGAAATACTGCTTCCTTCCCAAAGAGAACGACACGAGGACGTATAAAAAATACATTGTACAAAATTATGCTGGAACAGAAGGCGAAACGACGATGATGTTCCAATAAATATATGTATTAATTTAAACGCACTGAGGAACCATAACGTTGGTTGACCAGAATAATGACAAGAATAGGATCATTCAATTTTACATGAATACTTCTAATTAAAGTATCGGTCACCAGCGATATTTCTCTTGGAGCGCACTATTTAGAAGCTTAGTACAGGTAAATGGGAGGCATTCAAAATGTGAGCTCCATCTACGCAGGGTCTTGGCTTCATTCTTAAGATGCCAATATTTGACTTAGAGCATTTTAAACTCAGTCGGTATCCTGAGCTCATAGTTCTCTCGCTAGATGAAGCATTTCAATATCTTTGAAAATCACTAATTACTCTCAATTAATAAATATAACGTAAAATCGAGACATTAAAGTATTTAATGTCATCGATGGACATCACCTAGAAACTGAGTCTCTTTGGACTTGCCCATTTGTCCAGTGATTGCGTGCCTTTATTCATCTCGTTTCTCAGAGGGTTCTTCCTTCGAGTTCTTCACGTGTTAAAATGGCTTATTCAAATGATAGAAGCATTACTAATCTATGAACTTAAGCCTTCCTTCAACGAAAATACAAACAGTTTATTACTTTAAAATTTTCAAAAGGACTGCAGCTTAGAAGTTCGAAACATCCACTCGATCGTCTATTTTACGCATATTTTTTAGGTCAATAACACAGAGCCGTTGTGCATTGCTGGTGCCGATTCTTGTGAGTTCTATCTAGTCATCTTGTACGGTGATTTTCAACGTTTTTATTGCGTCTGATATACCTAGAGGGTTGGAATTGCATTTTTATCAATGTAACTATAAAAATTTTGCGTATATTTTCACCCTAAGGAGGAAATTTGTTACATCGAAACGTCGACTGACATGGATATAGAATTTTGAAAAATACCAGGATTTCAGGAAAAATGATGAGCAAGTTTCTTCATAATTTAACACGGAAGACCTCACACAGTTTCATAAGACTGTTGGGAAATAAAGTGTTTCCTCATTAATAGTACTAATAAACGGTTGACCATCGTTCGACGTGTATTTCTTCTCAAACTTGCTGAAAAAGGCTGACTGAATCATTCAAATATTAACGATGTATGTATATTAAAGTTTATTCTGGAGCGCCACAGGAACCTTTTTGATTTTTAACTACGATCGTTTTATTAATTATTAAATATTCGAGATAATGAAACTCCCTATTTTCTTACCATTGATCTTTTTCTTTGAATATAGTATTTAGTAATTAAATATATCTGAAAAATACATTTAAATTTAAAAACATTTGAATGTTGTATTTAGTATTTCAGTTCATTACATGTATTCAGCACCTAAATATCGTGGGCAACCGCAAATCATGCATTTGATCAGTATTGGTGTTCGTTATGGTTGCAGCTCAGCGAGAACAATATCAAATACATTCCTCAATACGTACAATGAAATAAAATAGAATAGGTCACGTTGTCTGCTAATGGGAATATAATCTCGATTACGAGCTCACGATGTGATTAAATGTGTATGACATAATGCATTTTGCGTAGCTTCCATAATTGAGAACTATTACTGGTGAGGCGTTCGCTTGTTTCAACTAAACTATATCAGCTTCAATAAACCTCTACGAAGAGCGAAAACTCATTGAACTATGAATACAACGTGTTTTGATAAATTTATCATTACAATTGTTAGTTTAAGACTCCCTAGCCACAATAAAAGCGATCTCAAGAAGCTAAAGATAAGAGACCACCTTCTACGGACTGAGGAGACGGAGAATCTGTGCACTAGGTGATACCCCACTCGGAATACCGGGCACATTGCAACATCAAGGTGGGAAGAAAAAGGAATAAAGGAAACACTATTCCTTTATTCTTTAATAAAGGAATAGCGAAAAAGAATGATAACTGATGAATAGAAGTGGGCACGGAAAATAAAAGTAACCTTTCAGTAACCGTAGAATATGAAGTAACCTCACATTTTCTCCTACAAGCTTTGAACAAACCGTAATATATACAGTATATTTACAATTATTATGAAGGCAACCTTACTTATTTTAAATCACTATCAGCCAACCACATTTTAAACGATATTTAATTAGACGTACTTAGCCTTTTAAGGTACGGAGACCTGAGAGCCAATCTTGACTCAAGTTGTCAGTGTAGTTGATTAATCTGAAACAAAGGAACACAAAAGACATCTATCGTTCTTTGTACACGAGAAGTTGCCGAGCAGGAACTCTGAAACCCAGAAACTCGTGCGCCTCCTCGATGAGGGTTGAGCCTGGCGCAGCAGTCACTGAAAAGTTCTGCAAAATTGCCGCAGAAAACAAAAAGTATTCCGTGCGAGCCAGCGCTTCTCCGGCACACTGACGACGACCTGAAATGGATAATTTATATTTATTGAAAACATAGAAACGATACTAATAATACCCATTTTTTTAAATAATTGCACGAATGTACATATACTCCAAGCTTCAAGAAGTAATTTTTTTAACGAATCAATTATATTAAACTTGGGTAATTTGATGGGTACAATTTTATCCCAACAAGATTTATCATCAACAATGCAAACATCGATAAAATTCAGGTATATCTAATTTAAAATTAGTTAAAATATATGTTTAATGGTAATGTTATTGACTATTTTGACTATTATGGCGGAAATGCGTAACTGATTCTTACCGATACGAAAGGGCACAAACGCTTACTCGTATTTCTGCGCGATGAAATTCCCGGCCGCATCAAGGAATCTCTCAGGCAGGAACTGGTCCGGATTGCTCCAGAAGTTAGGGTCTCTGTGCACCATGTAGTTGCAGGTGGTGATCATCGTGCTCTGGGGAATTGCAGCCTTTAGTTGGTCATCGCTGTTAGAATTGTTATGAAAACATTCAGTACTTCTTTTTATAACCGTTGTCATTCTAGCCATTTGCTTCTTATTCTCACACAAGAACTCAACTTACGAAAAGCTGCTTTAAAAGGTATGAGAGAGATATTCTTCGAATATTTCGCGTAGCGCGGCAGTTTCCTAGTCTAACTTGTAATTCAGGTTAAAGGAAGACACACTGAATCATTAATCACAGTTTTCATAAAGTCTTGACCCAAATTAAATATTGTTCTTAATTTCTACTTACTTACTCATATACAACAAATATATTTAATATTTTTCAGTCATAAGACTTTGTCTTCAATCTCTACAGTATTTTCCTGCCGAATATGCGGACAGTCCGTAAGTCAGAAAACTGGAATAAATATTCATTACGTTCGCGATAAAATATCGTGCGAATCTATAGTTTGACCCCGAAATAGTGCACTAATTACAGCCACTGAATTACTTTTTAGGTTATCTCAGGTGAATAGCAATAATCTTTGTTCACTAAAAACCGGACAGCAAGAGAAAAGATGGCAATTGTTTCTTAATTAGCGTTGTAAGTGAAACCACATATTGCATTGCTTTATCGTAACCATAATACGCACATTAAAATGCCACGAAGCTATTTGACCCACAGCGACGAAAAACACACACCAACTAGTTTCATATTTGTATTTTTTTCATTCGAACCGCTTGAGCTTTCGTTGAAGCGCTTTCAGAAATTCAAAACTCACCTTTCATTATTTTCACTTCCACCTCGTAAAACGCACCTTGAGGAAGCAGTAGCCCTCAATGAAGGTGTCTTTGGTGCAGCAGCGCTGCGGCATGAACACAACCATGGACGAGTGGCGCAGAGCCTCCGTCGTGAACGCCTCCACGGACGAAATGCTGACGCGAGAACGCAACGTTATGAACTCCGTCTCCGAGGTATTCTTGGGAGACTGTTGCGAGCTATGGGATCATTTCTTAGTTTCCGCTGTGCAGATTCTTTAGTAGAAATATTTCAACATTTAACTCATATCAAATTTTTAGAACTGGCACGACGTGTTACATCAGTGAAGCCTTTTGCAAAACGATAATTATGGCAATATTCACCTAGATATTAAATACAAACTCTCGCTATGTCAAATAAATACTACTCCCGAATAAAAAACATCAGTTATAAACCTGAAATTGATCGACGCCGGATTCACGGATGAGTAAACACGGAATTTAGTACGGGAGACAAACCGTACTTAATAACCTAATACTTACTCAGTACAGCAAAATCAACCCTGGTGGAGAATTCCTGCACTTGAGAATACAGTCCCGTTGCAAAACGATGAAAGAAAAAAGCTTACTGCTTTCGGTGCTCCAAGGATACGAGGATTTCTTTGGTGTTGACCACGGAATTGATTTGGTCGTGACAGCACTGCGCCATGTCAGGGTACCTGGCCATGTAGTAGACCACCCAGTGCGACATGTTCGACACCGTGTCAGACCCCGTGTTGAACAGGTCGAACAGGATTTGGTGTAGACCTGGAAAGACGGTCGTAACCAAATTCCATGTTTGAAAGCCTTATAGATACAGACGAGTAGTTCGACAACACCAAAAGCTCAACTCCACTGCACTCTTTGTACCACGTCCAATTAAAGTTAAATCGTAGACTTGAGGCGTTCTGTTTGCCAAAGGTATAACTTTATGGAAAAAAATTACTCTACTTTTTGACTCGAATTAATTTTCAAAACGCTCATTAATACAATTGTATTTTTTGAATTTCCATTGTTCCCTGTTGAAGGAGAAATTTAAAAAAAAAATAATGAGAAATTCATTTAAAACCAAAATGCAAGACAAATTATACATGGTCTAGAAAATTTTAACCGTTCAAACATTCATTAGAAAATGCAATCTGGAAAATAATTCCAAATAGTAAAAACACACATGCTTGCCTTCAATGCGAAATCTCTTTTCTGGATCTTGTTCCGTTTGCTCCTTCATCTGCTTGAGGAAGTGGTCGGTGATATCGCGCGGGTTGTCGTAATCGATCGACGATATATGTTCATCGATGGTGCGCTGTAGCTTGCAGAAATTTGAATCACACATAAAGAGAGCAAAACATGTTAAAAATTGGCAGAAGTGATCAAGTGTAGTGGCTGCTTACATTATGGCCTGGTTAACGAGACAAAACTATAAAATTTAAAACCTTGGAACGATTAAATATATAACGATCTCATATATATATGTTTCTTTTTCAGTTATCTCATTCGACACATATGAGCTGATTAAATATTTAAGCACTTCAAGGTGATAAATATTTAACGACCTCATAAATAATTGAATAAATCGAATGAGAGAACTCAAAAAGAGACGCTGATGAAGAGCTTACTATCACACCTGTCACGCTTGTGCGCCCAGGACTGAAACATTATGCTGAACTCTGCATGCACGCGCCTAGATTGCGGAGAGCAGAACTGTCATTATTGGTCGCTCCATCATTATTGTACTACTAGTATGCACGGCCCGTCAAAAATGACGGGATTCAATACCTTTCTTCAACAAATTTTTCAGATGTGAATGACAAACATATATATCTCCATACTTACAGTAGCAATGATAAAAAATAGTTTTCCAATTTCTTTAGCCTAAGACGAGAGTGTGGGGGAACTGTAAGCTCGATTAGCGGACGTGTTTTGTTTCCCATATAATCTCTTCAAACTGACTCATCTGTTTTCGATAGTCACCAGAAAAGCTGTTTTTACTCGGTTAAAAATTTCGCAGTACTCCAACAGAACAGTAATTTTTCTTGTCTAACATATGATATGAAACAGCGAAAGATGTACTCCCTGATGCTACTTTTTCCCCTTAATGTGTCTAATTTTCAATCTTCGATTTTGTGAAAGCCTTTCTTTTTGTTTCACAGCTGTTGCTTTACTACAGCTATTCATCCACACCTCCACTGACCTCATATACCTCTTTTTCGTATCTAAGTTCATCATTTCCTCTTCCAGAAACCCTTCACGTCTCGTTCAGACGCCCATTCCCCAAGTCACCATGAAAGCTTTACTATCTACCCATATCAAGCAACTTTTTTCCACCACCTCTCAATTACTAGGTTTGCTCAATTCTCGTGATTAACCCATATCACTCAAATGATTCATCTCAAGCTTTTCATTTTTCCTTCTGTAGAACTCAATTTTCCAACCACAGCAGCACAAAAATAGCCGAAATCCTACACTTTAATATCATTATTCTTCTCTTTCTCCCAAGTCCATCAAGGCAACTATACTCCTCAAATATTTCAGTTCCCTTAGGCGATTTTCAGCAGTATTCCTACGCACGTGGCAAAGAGCTCGCATGTGATCGATAAAGTCGTACAGATGATGCTGCCTAAACAGGTGGGTTTGTACATAAGAAGGCAGCCAATCGAGTATGGGAAAGATGCCCAGCAGCACGGTGAATGCGGAAGCTTTCTTGACGCCTTCGATAAGGGAAAAAATCTTGCACACTTCTTCTGCATCCAAGTCATAACGCCGGCCTAAAAAAAGCTTAATTAATGGCACACAAACTGATTCGTAAAGTGAGGCTAATTGATGAGTTAACCTTGTCGATATTGTAGTTAGCTTATAATCAATTTATTTTAACTAGGTTAAAGCTTCATTTATAGCCTGAGAGGACATTTTTCCGCCACGCTTCAACTTACGTTGCCATTTTGAAATCTAATTTATCATAATTCACAAATTCTTTTCCGATTTCTCAACGTTACAGAATTTTTCAAGTTCATTATGCGTTAAAAGACGAGGAAAATTGCTTATCGTGTTTACTAAAACACCCACAACAAAATTCGATGAAACTGTCTATTTATAAAAAACAACGTTTCGATGTACGAACACCATCTTCAGACTGAAAAACACAGAAAAAAATTTTAAGGTCACAATAATAAAAAATTTAAATCTAATGCAAAAACAGAATTAGACGATATAAAAACTAACACAAATCACATTACAAGATGACTAGAGGCAAATAGTTTGTACAATAGGAATTTGATAGCTAGATGACTAGTTGATATTGAACTACAGTTACATGTTAACGGCACCAGAGGCAATGGGAAAATGAACGATCAAGCGGGTGTTGCAAACTTCTAAGCTACAGTCCTGTTGAATAGTTTTAGAGCAAAAAAATTGGTGGTATTTTCATTGAGGGCCGGTGCAAATTTATCAATAGGTTGCTTCTATTATTTGATACAAATAAGAGATTAATAGTACAAATCGCCAATAAATAATTTTAATTTTACTTCGTACTGAAATTTACAAAGAGTAAAATGATGCAATTATATTAATATTAATGAAAAGACGTTATATTTCAACTATGGCCATCACGTGTCTGTCACGAATAAGTTAGGATACAAACAAATGAAGCAATATGTTTGGAAATACGTTTGGCAACACGCTCGGACAGTGGGATAGTAAGGAAATTAATTCTTCCTATTCGGGCGAATGACAAAACATATCCTACGGTTGTAATCAACTCGAACGTTTAGCTTGAGCGCGTAAACTTTTACGTAAAAAGTTAGAAGCTTGATGGGTGTGGGGGTGTGGGTAAATTCCAAAAACTTCATGGGCTATAAATGTTTACTCGAATGTTATAAACATGCTGTGAATACCTCAGAGCTTATTTCACTCCGTAAGTATTTATTTTTAATTCTTGAATATTCCACGGGGAAAAACCGTTCGGGGCCCTCTGCAGTTTGCAGCAAATATTAGTGACTTATTAGAGGTAGTGACTTATTACAACTATGGAAGACCTATCTAAAATGTTTTAGACTTATTAGTAGTGCATTAGTTTGTAAGTTCTGATGAAAAAAAATGAAATCATATAAAGGGAACAATGTGTACTCTGCATTATGGCGCTTGGTAACTTTGACTTGATACGTTGGGGTAAATACGGTACGTCATCGTTGTTCTTTTGTAGGCCAAAAAAACATTGTTTGCATTCAAGACTTTAACTTTACATCCTCGTTAGGCTCATTAATTCTTCTGTTTTTTCTACACAGGAGATTTCCGAAGTCTTAGTTCCTGGTATTTAGAACGTTTTGGTGTAACTCGCAGACAAAGAGCCTTGTAAAATCAATGTTTGCATTGGCTTTGTTTAATGCTTTTGTTCAGAGTAACAAATATCCAGGAAATGAATAATTACTTACGACATAACATTGGTGATCTTTATTTCTGCCATTAAACCTCAGTTTCAATATCACTCTCCTAACACAGGTACAGGATCCAATCCAATTGTGTTTAATCTAATGGATGCTCCTGGTGCCTTCATCTTATTGATCCTGGAAACAATGTTTTCTGTTGGCTTTTAGATCCCAAATTAAAAGAATCCTTCAGGAGTTGGTCAGAGAACGCCATCTATATGTCGTAGAAAGAAGACACTATTATTTTAGAAATTACGCAGGCAAATTTTGCAAATCCTTGAGAGTTTCGATGATTGTACACGACGCAGCCATTGTTCAATTGAGATTTGATGTTGGAATAGACTTTACTGAATGAGCGTCTAAGGAAATTCATCGGGAGAAGGGTGAAATTATCCGCGTAAGTGCAATCACAATTTACCGTATTGTTAGAAGCGTGTTTACTTGAGAAATCGTATGTGCCAGCAATTACTGTCTTGCGCAAAAGTCTACGGTTTTACAGTTCAACATTTCAATAGCTTGTGCTCTTGAATATTGTTAAAGATGGTAATTGGCCAGCCAATGTAATTAAATCAAACGAAAGTCAATTCAATTCAATCAGTAGATTTTATATCATGCTGTCAATAGATTACCTAACATCGAAATTTAATAACGAGTTATTGTGCGGGACGATTGTGCATGAGGTATAATGTATAAGAATATATTTCGGTATAGGTTCAGAAAATATTATGTCCCATTAGTTATGATTTAGAAAAAATCCTATGTTCGTAGAGAATTCAAAATTAGCCATAATAAAATATAATGTTAGATTATGAGGATTGGTGCCGAATCGAAGTGAGTACACATAATGACTTTTATTAACATGTTATTGCAGTTTTTGTGTCATTATTAACCGTGTATCACACCTAACACTTTTTTTCGATTTGCAATTTTACCGATATTTTTGTGTGGAGGTGATCCACACATTTCTATGGGACTCAGACGTGGACGCTAGTTTGTGAAGAACATTATCTAGTGACGGAGCTTATCTTGTCGCATGTCTACACAACTGAAACTGTGTTCCTTATAAATGTCCGAAGCATCAACGATACGTAAATTGATGTTATTCGGCTAACAGTTTCATGCTTTTCGGCGATGACTCCAAAGTACCACAAAGTCTAGGGGTTTCACAAAAGTCGAAGCAAGTTTATTCGCCACACATCATACAATGTGCTTACCACAACTCTGTAACACGTAAGGTGCAAGAAAAAGCGAAAAAAACTTTTTTGTCAAACTTCATGAATTTCGATCTGAACTTTGACAAGCAAAGACAAAATTTTTTTGGCAGCCAGATAGCACATTTTTCATACACCTCTAGAGTTGTAAGTTAGTCCGGCTACGTATAATCTTGTTTCTGAAAACAGATTAACGATAGCGAAATAAAGTACTGAATTTAATCCTAACTTCTAGATAATCACAGGTGAAGTTTCTAGATTCAATACATTAAAGTGGACGCTAGCATAATTTTTAACAAAATTAGAAGTTTTTTTGCATACAGTTGTGATGTTTGAAGTTTTCAGCAAGAATAAGTCAGTCTGCGAATTTTTTGACAGGACATAAGCTAAATAATCGCATGGAAGACGATGAATGATGATGCACGTGACACAAAGTGTCAGGAAACCTTGTTTGTACTAAATATCAACTACTGGGTCGGTTCAATGCAGATTTCAATGGATCTTCTATTGCATTAGATTTTTCTCATTTCGGCGTAATTGAAAAAATTAACCACATAAAAATACGGTCTAATTAATAGGAGACCACTCAAAAATCATCAATAATACCAAAATTAAATGAGTTATTCAGGATTATATAAGATACAACTCTTTACTAGCCGTATATTTCGGCCTTAGGTCTTTTTCCGAACGACGATAGGTAGCTTTACAGATATGCACTAGCCACTAAAACATCAGCCAATGGCTCATTCGGTTCTGTAAGCTAGTGCAATGAAGCCAAAGCAGTCACAAAGAGTGCGCAACGCACTGGAGAAGAGAGCACAACAAACCTGCCACCAACTGCCAGATGACGTTGAGCACGGCGACTTCGAAGCAACAGGGAAAGGTAGTTGGGCTCCCCTTCAGGTTGCGTAGGTGGCCTACGAGGCCTGTCTAAAAAGTATCCGACTTTTGGCCAGAAAAAATATTTCGAATACCTGACGGAGTTGGGACCCTAATCCCCTTCAAAGTAGGCCCCTTGTGCTTGTACACACTTAGCCCACCGATCCTTCCACTGCTGGAAACACCTGTGGAAGTCTTCTTTTGGAATAGTGTTCAGCTCCGTCGTCGCTTTCTGGTGCGAAGCAAAATCAATCAAGGTGATGCTGACTGTTTTCTTTGATGTCCGTGGAGTTTTGCATCACGAATACGCACCGGAAGGACAAACAGTGACAAAGGAGTACTATCAGGATGTTCTCCGGCGACTTCGTGATGCAGTTCGGCGCAAAAGACCAGACATGTGGACTGCGAACAACTGGCACTTGCATCACGACAACGCGCCCGCACATTCATCCCATTTGATCCGCAATTTCTTGGCCAAACATGGAATTACGACCGTTCGCCAACCTCCCTACTCTCCAGACCTGGCTCCTTGCGACTTCTGGTTGTTTCCAAAATTGAAGACACCACTGAAAGGATCCCGTTTTGAGAGTAGAGAAGAGATAATGCGGAACGCGACGACAGAGCTGAACACCATTCCAAAAGAAGACTTCCAGAGGTGTTTCCGGCAGTGGAAGGATCGGTGGGCTAAGTGTGTGGAAGCACAAGGAGCCTACTTTGAAGGGGATTAGGGTCCCAACCCCGTCAGGTTGTTGAAGTATTTTTTCTGGCCAAAGGTCGGATACTTTTTCGACAGGCCTCGTACCAGCGCCCCCGCCTCCGCGTGCACGGCGCCCTCCAGGTAGCTGGAGCCTGAGCCCACGTCCTTCAGATGTCGCAAGATGAAGCACCGGCCCACCACCCACTGCTTGCCGTTGTTCAAAAGCACGCCTACTCAGAAGAGTATTCGTAAATTTTTGGTAATCAAATTATACTTCTGATGATTATTACTTGATAAACTTTCACAACTATTGCACGTACGAATGTACGAATTAAAATATATCATAGAACTCTCAAAAAGATTTTGGTCCTAGTTAACGAGTGTTTTGAACATCGGTGCCTCAAATGAAGCCACGCGCTATGCTGCCCTGTGATCAACAGATCAGGAAATTCACATAAAATCATCAATTAGCTATGCCACGAATAACACTTCAGTCTCATCACGAGCTATATATATACCTCATAATGAGAACTGCATGAGCACTTTTGTAAACAGAAAAGTAGGCCACCTCCATGAATGAGTTTAAACAAGATGTAGGCAAACAATAGCTATCAAATTGAGAAAGGACGTTCAAGCGTCAAATTTCCGAATACCCGTAATCATAACTCTTTGAGACGTACAAATGTATCACATTACTTTGTATATTACTGCATAGTACTATATTACAGTGCATCAAATCAATTTATTTGTAGGACAAGAACATTTGCATCACTCAAATCGCATGATAAAAACATAACATATATTGGGTGAAATCTCTTCGTACAATTTACAACCAGTCGGAAATCATGAAAAATTCAAGACACATATGCAATAAAAATATCATAGTATATCAAAGCAGCTGGTAGTAGCACTCGCATACTTTTTACTACACAGTGATTGCATCGACAATGTGGTGTAAAGTTCAACAAAATTGTACAACACAATTCTATCATTATAGCTGCCATAATAGGATTAAGACTATGGGATGCACACAGACTCTCTCTTACCGACAGTTTCATCTTTGTCGAGATTAAATCTCTTGAAGAACTCTGGCCGCGCTTCGCATTCAGGACGAGAAAAATGATCTTTCACGTCCGCGTAGTCGAACACCAACACCGTGCGGTGCTGGCCTACTCTCTGCCTGGAAATTAGGACAGGTGTGAGATGACCTCCTATTGCAAGACCTGAGGGTAATATTGATAAAATTGTCCATTCGCAGCATTGAAACATGACCTGTTCTGAAAACACTTAGTAGAACAGCGAGCAATCACTTGCGTTCCAGGATACTGATGGGACAAGTGTTCCGTACTGCAATGTTACCAAAGTTTACTTAAGTCACTAATGGACTGTTTTGAAAGATTGCTTATGCTTACTGACGTTACAAGAAGAATATATGTATTGTGATATACATAAGTTCAGTAGGGCGAGATGGAGCTAATATTCCAGTACCAAATTTAGCTAACGTGACGAGGAGCTCGCAGAGCAAAATTTTCGAAAATTTACTGACTAGATAAGGGGCTCATATTACTGCATCGCTAAAGTTTACTGACGTGACAATGGACCCTTATTTCTTCTTGAGCTTCTGCGCCCCAGCAGCGGTCATCACGTAGCCTCCACCAAGGAAGGGCACCTCGTCTGGGCCTGGGATGGAGAGGCAATACCACAATTAATTTATACCTTAAAACTGCTTAATTTTATTCGCCAAGTTAATCTTTCTGAACTAATGGAAGCGCTGGTTATGCTATGAATATAGTCAGGAATAAAATATCTCTCCAGGCTCTTCTAAGGTGTAAGCGAAAATGTTTCATTAAAGCTAACTTCTGCCTTCGCCGAATAGAAAACGTGCAAAGAATCATCCGGCGAGCGTTGTTAGTAATCAAACCAGACTCTACACGTAAAAATCTCTGGTTTACCCTCACGCGAAGCCACGGCACCCTGGAAATATAAGTGGAAAATTGCTATAAATCTAAAATCCAAGTTAAATATCTCAATGCATGCGAAACAAGAGATGACGTAATTCATCAGAAGCCCATAAAAGGTGTCAAGCGAATCGAAATACAAGATTTTGCGAAGATAGAGTTTTGAGCTATTTTTCCATTACAGAAACAGGTCCTCTATTTCATTTTTCTACGTTTCTCTTATACATGAAACATTCAAAGATATATTCACCGCTCATTCCACGGTTGACACTCCAGGCTTTACTACTGCCAAGTATTTAGCATAAAATGTACATTCAAAAATAGACATGGCGACTAACCTGGAGGCATTGTTGCTGGTTTTCTATCTTGGATGACAGCATAAATAACCAGCAAACTAAACGAAGAGAATAGCAACCAGAACTCTATCGCAAACATCGTGATTCAATGATCACAGCTGTGAACTCTTAAAACCTGAAAAAAAATCGTTCATGCCTCTATCGTACCTGAAAATATGTTAATGCCAAAGTGAGACTCACTTGAACATAGATATATTAGCAATATATTTAGTTTTGATGCTACGAGTGGGATTAATACCGAACAGTTTTAAAATTGACTATATTTAGCAATCAATAAGAACGTTCAGTACATAGTTTTCATTCCAGGGCTTTACGCTTGGTGAGATGAACACCTACATGAATCAAGCCGACATCAAAAATATCGATTAGCAAGAAATGAATTTCGATACCCTCAACATTTGTTTGAATTATAGTTTTAGTTCTGAATATAAAACCAAAGCTACTAGGACTAAAAATATGCTTCAGAGCGTTTTGCGTGAAGTATGATTATACTAACAAACTGCTCTTAGTATAATGAAACTTCACAAACGTTACACTTCTTCAATTGAACCGAACAATGAAGAGCATAAAATCTTACAGTACCTGCAAATTCCTTTTAAATCAGGAGTTAATATCATATAACAAAATTGACTGCTCTATGTTGCAGTACTGCGTTGTTGTTGCTGCAGTATTTCCTTAGAATTTGAAGAAACCAAGAATTTTAAGGATTTTCAAGTATTATTCTCTAACCTCATAACATAAATTGAAACCTAATTGGACAAACAGAAAAAACGTGGACTGTTAGTGCTATTACACTAGAGCTACTGTTCAGCAAACAGCTTTCACATTTTGTTTAATGTGCTCTCGTAGTACACAGATTACCATTGCATTGTAATCAAACTATAACAATGATGTTGCTTACGTGACAGCACGATGAAGGAAGTGGGGGAACCAATTATAGCTCTTTCTATTGGTGATACGAACTTCAGTAATTAGCTGGATTTGATGTGCGAATGTCGCCCCGCACTCTTAAAGAAATTTCATTCGTATTTCATACCCAGAATAAAAATGCCAATTTACAGACAATATCCTATTATTTACCTAGACTTTTCTCGCACCCAATGGGGATTCGAGTTCCCCAGGTTGGGAATCCCTGATCTACAGGATACAATAATCACTTTCGACATTTTTCAAATCGAAGTCGTTAACTGAATTCCACTGTCATGGTGAATGAAATAGTTAACAACTCAGGACAAAATAACGAAGAGAATAGCCTAAGTTTTGTAAAAAAACATAAGTGGAACCAACTCATGGATCCATTTTTAACAACACTGGCAAGAGCATTGTACCTTCCGATTTTGGGTAAAACTAATTTCTGTCACAGAACGTGGCGTTCAGAGCCTCTGTATGAGCATGCGTCGTGAATAATATAATTTAACGATTATCAGTGAAACGCTTCGGGTGCATCTCGAAGGTCTCACCATAGTGGTAAAATCACGCCTTTTGAGGACCCGTTTTCAACAAATTCCATTTCGGATAAAAAACGTTTTTTTTTTATTTTCTCCTTCGGATAACAAACCAACACTCGAAAAAAGGCGAACAAAACCCCTGGAACTGTCCAAGACCTACAGCAAGAAGGCTGAAGTCAGCAAGTGAAATGAATTGCAACTAAAAAACTTGAATAGATTTGAATTCATACATTTAGATTTATAGCATAATAATGATTTCCGTTGTTAAATCCAGAAGTGTTAATGCTTGTCTGACAAAAGTAACAAAATATAAAATTCATTCCTGATTTAATTAAGATTTATACATCTTTACGAACGCAAACCTCTTGCGTGAGAAAAAATACTTTAATATTCCAAGCAACCGTTATCGAGCTACTGATTTGAGCTCCTAATTCCAGGAGCTGTCATTGAGCTCCTGATTACGACGTCAATGGTTATTTAATCAAATTTATTTCCTCCTTTATTGTGAAAGAAGAGTATTGCTGAACACTCATTATGCGCGTGCAATGCTGCCAACTATAAACAAACATTCGTTAGCAAATACACCTTACATTTCTTACACTCAAAACTCCTATCAATTTTCTTCGTGAAATATCAGTCTTTCTGATGAAATACGAACAAAATTAGCCTAGGAAAGGACAGATCTGAAATCGGCAAGGCAAAGCGAACCAGAGAACGCTCCTTTCAGCCTCCACGTGACACCGCAACTCAATGGATGAGCAACAATACGACGCTTACGTGATTGCTATGTTTGGTTTGGATAAGCAAGTATAAATATTGCTCGTAAAATTTTGAGCTGATATCCGTTTGAATAACAGTTAAAATTTAGCTTGATACGAAAATACGTCGGAGATTAATGGGACAGCTTCAATGCTGGTTTTATGAGAAACGACTATAGTGATAGGTGTGAACTGCAAGGATTATAAGGCTATAAGATGATTAATGTAGTTTGGGTGGGCTAGAGAGAAATGCTGTCGATAGTTTGGTGCGTGAAATCTGAATCATCACTATTATAAAAGTAGCCGCGTCCGTCCGTCCGTCCGTCTGTGTGACCCCCTCTTCTAATCGATAGCTTTGATAGCAACAAGGATAAAGCTTAAGAAATACAAGAAATTATTCTATTGCATTATTTTTCTGTGGCGATTCAATTCCCTTTCACTTGGATTATGGTATCCAGAATGCGAAATCGGCATATTTTTACAAATAGAAATTTTCTTTAGAGCTTTCTCTGTTGAAATTCATCATGTCGCTTTGATATTTTTAATTGATAATGCAAAAAGAATTGTTTAAAATTCGTTTGACCAGTAACCTGGCTACCACTTAGTATAAAAGCCCAAGATTTTGGAACTTGCGTTATCGTTTTCGAAATTGTGATTTTCTTGAAAAGCTCCCAAAAGATAATAAACGACATTTCAGAATAAAATTCCGGCAAAAGAGGCCACCATGGATAGAAATATGTCCAACCGCGAGGGAGAAGTAGCAAGACTACGACAGCAAGAAAAACGCCGAAGACGATCGGATGAACAACGCGAAATGGCAAGACGAAGCAATGCTGCTCGCCAACGAGAAGCTAGAGCTAAATTGACCCTTGAACGGCGTTTGGAGATTCTACGGAGTAATGCAGAGCAACACCGAGTAGCTAGAGAGAGCTTAACACGTGAAAGAAATGTGGAAATTCTTCGGCATAACGCTGGACAACATCGAGTGGCAAGAGAGAATTTAACTCAAATACAAAATTAGGGGTGAAATTCTTCAGACTAATGCCGAACCGCATTTACTTGCACAAGTAAATTTAACTCAAAAAAGAAGGGATGAAATTCTCCAGATTAAAGCCGACCAGCACGTGCGCTCTACATAGTAATGGTTAAACAAGGGATTTACTTTCTCAACGATTAATCAGAAATGTGGGCCTTTACTTCAATTAACTCTCATTACTGTTGTAACGCGTTCGTTTAGAAAGGAAGATTGAGGTTTGCTTTTGACGGTTCCGTAGGATTACACGAGAAACTAAGCATTGCACGAAAGGCTGCCTCACACTCACACACTCACATTGTTGTTCGTTCTTAGGATCATCGCTTCAGGCGATGAATTCGTTTTATTGCAAAAACTTTCATGACATGAAAAATTAATGCTGTGTTACTCTTTAGAAAAGATTAGAAGACAATTCTCGCCTCGGTTATGCTTGCTTTACTTCAATTGATAATGACCAAATGGACTCGTAAGATAAGTCCGCACTATTACTATTATGTCTAACCAGATTTCTCTCTCAACAGCTTTGTGATGAACAGTTGTCAAAGTTCGTTAGTTTCAATTTAAATCTAGTGTTTTTTCAAGTCTTAATTTCTTCAGTAAGTTAGGACGAGTAATAGCGAAGGATGGAAAAGAATAAATAAAATCCGTGAATGATACTAACAGTACTGAACATGCACACATAACTGACTGTCTTGAAAATACGGCTTCAATGATATACATGGCACGCTTTTCCAAAAATAATCTTTTGATCACGATAACCGGAATAAATCATTCAGTTCCGTTAATTACTAATCGAATTGTGTAATTATATAAATATGGTTTGTTTCATTAGAGGCTTGGAGGCAGTGGGTGCCAAATATCTCCTTAAAATAATTACTGGAAGAACTTAATTCGAACCTAGCCAAATATGAACAACAACATCGCCTCGGACAAAACAGATGGAAAGAAAAAACAACCAAAAATTATCTATTACGACTAGAAGGTGTAAAGATCCGTGAAACACTACAAAATGATTCAAATAAAATTCATTAAGTTTGTGCATGCATGTATACATGTACACAGCGCGGAAATCAGCTATTTCATTTACTTGCAATCCAGAAAACCGAGATCTTCTGCAGATTGAATACATCGCTTGGCCGTTTAAAAACAAGAATGGCTTTAACCACTCATAAGAAAATACTCATAAAACAGTCTATCCGATATAAGTTTTGATACAGCAACTTTGCGATGGCACTTTTTAATTAAATTAATTTTCGAATCGTTGCAAGTTAGCATTAAAATGCACTTGAAAAGCGCGTTCATTTTCCCAGGAGTACACAGATCGCAGACGGAAATTTTAAAGGGTGGAAAACAAGCAAAAAAATTCGTTGGAACATAAAACTTTGAGCATCGTATCCCCTGAATCAGTTCACGTTGTGTAAAAAATTCGCCTTGCGCTGCTCAGGGCAGCAAATTACGGCTGCACAACGCACGACATTGATCAGCGTCATAACTATAAAGTTCATTGTAGATTTAATTACATTAAATTAATTATTTCACGTTCATATGCATTCTGGCAATGTATTTTCACCCGGAAATGAAAAGTGAGTATTGAATAGAGGCTCATTTAGGGACAGTACGACCCGCTAGTGGCACGGACAATAATGGATTCCTTCCTCTTCAGCGTAGAAATGCACACTGCAAGTCAATGTTGCCATCTGCTAGCTGCAAGCCTAAATATCAAGGTACTCCACCTAAAATAACCCAGGAGTTACAGAAAATATCTCAAGATTACTAGTTCGTTATAAAGTTGAATAGAATCTATACCATAATAGGAGCCGTGTCCGTCCGTCTCTCTGTCTGTCCGAAGCAAGGAGCTTTAATGGAATTTATGGCTGGATTGCAGAAACATGGGAATTTATTAAAAGGGATCAGTACAGTCCTAAGCGTTGAAGGGTGTAATATTAGGGTGTAACACTAATATATCTCTCACACGCATAAAAATTGGCGAAGGTGAAATCGAAGAAACAAACTCATGCAAGTTTCTGGGTATCATAATAGATAAACATCTGACCTTTAACGAGCACATCGCTCATATTAGTTCTAAATTATCAAAATCCATCGGAATCCTGAATAAATTTAAAAATTACCTGCCTGAAACAGCTTTACGAATGCTCTACCGAACGCTAATTTCACCATACATGCAATACGGAATAGAAGCATGGCACGGAACTGATAAAAATAAAACCAATAAAATTTTTACTCTGCAAAAAAGAGCCATCAGAGCGGTAAAGAATCTAGAATATAATGCTCACACAAATGATTCATTCAAAAATTTACAAATACTTAAACTTTCGGATCTCTACAAATTCTCCATTTGCAATTTCATTTACAAAACATTATCAATTGATGGCGACAATAGCCTAAAACAATTATTAACTGCGAAAACTGGTGATCACGACCATTTAACCCGAAATAGAAGTAAATTCATGCTTCCCTATTATTCAAAGGCCCGGTCGCAACACAGTATCCTCTTCGTTGGAACTAAAACTTGGAACTCAATACCTGCGGAGATCCGTGATAGTAATTCTAACAAGGTATTCAAAAGAAATCTTGAGTCTCACTTCCTATCGAAATATTAGTCGTGTAAGATCACCAAGTCAAAATCTTGTCTCCTACATGACTGTTTCCAATAATGTAATATGCCATGGGTAATATCGCCGATATTCAGTCTACTGGTAAATCATTTATCGAATGTACTGTTAATACAATCCAAATGACCTATATTGTAAAATGAAATATCTGATATCGAGTAAATTATCTCACTGATCAGTCTAATGCGAAACTAGGTTATATGATTTAGGTAAAACAGTATTGTAAACCTTAGAATAAAGTGATGGTAGGATGCCCCAGAAGTCGCTGAACTTATTCGGGCCCACAGGTAGCTATATTCAAATGTGTCCATTGTACTAGACTTAAGAAACATTCAACCTCTGTTTCTCCTGTGGTAAATAAATTGTCTTAAATGTTTTTAAAACCTAGTTCTAGATGCTCGCAGTATGGCTTTCTGCCGTGGATTTTTTTTTATTTTTGCAGCCCAGCCAAGCACTGTCATCGCTGCAAAGAGACGTTAGATCTTACGGTGAAGCAATCGAGAGAGCACTGGAGACTTATCTTTTGCGCACAGAATTTCGGGGTACAGTGCATGGGAATCTTTCGCCTTGCATTTGTTTGACAAACTACAGTATCCCCTATGAGTGGGGAATTCGTCATCCTGTGCAGGAGGAATTATTGCTGTTCTGCGTGTGAAGGAGTGTAGCAACGCATTTCGCATCTTCTCAAGGTGTTGTTGACGTCCACGAAGAGTTAAAACTACTCGATCTACGGGGCAAGGGTTCCCTACCGGACACGCAGGGACGACTTTCGAGCCATGTATTTCACCGTGGGACGACCCGACGACCTCCGGTGAAGGTTGATTGATTGGGTCATAAGCGCTACATGCTTTGATCATTCGTTGAGAGGCTCACTAATTTTATCTTACTAATTACTGAAATCCATTCTCTGAATCGGGGTACATCGATGTCTATTACGTATTGTATCAACTTTAATAAGTTGAACGATCGTGAACAGGCTTTTAATCTTGCTTATCTACCATGCCAAGTTTGACAGTCAAGACTATTCAAACTAAGACGTTCTTTAACGTAAGCTAAATTGTACCGCGTCGTGTATATTCGTTCTTTATTTCAAACAGGTTGCCTTTCTTGTGAAACTCCGGAGTATAAGAGGGAAGTCGCTCCTCCGGTGGTTGGGTGACAAGCTGGAACCAGCCAATATTCTTCTTTTCTACTAATGAACGTTTACGTAACTCGCCATTTTTAACCATCTTGAAGTATTTCCAAGATGATTTTCGCACGCAGAAATTTCAAACATCGCACACGGTATGAAGTTCTACTGCCTTTTGATTTGAATCAAAGAATTAGTCTTTTAAAATATGATGGTTCATGCATTAAAATGTTTGTCAGAAAAATGAGAGAAAAACTACAGTTACTTTTTTTCAATAACAAACGTTTCAATTGTCTTTCAAATATTGATTGCTGCACATTAAGAACAATTGGAAATAAACATACATAACGAGCGTTTTTACTTACAAATTAAAACGCTTTTTATAAAACGACATAATACGTTTATGTACTTAGACTGGACCTTTATATCCCTTGGTGTTTCCAACATAAAGTTGGAAACTCGCTCATTTTTGAGCTTTTATCTATAGCATTTTTCTTTCAAGCACAATGAACTATGCAGTATTTTCACACACCCTATTATGAACAAGTATTGAACTCTATTTTTGCGCGTATGTTTGTTTACAATGTTTTCTGTGACTTACGAGTGTGTTTGACCAGCCCTTTCCCATTACTTGAAATCATTTTGGATCATATTCTAGACAGTTTACTAGAGTGCATTAGGTTTTTATTTTTTTCCTGACAAATAGCGAACGTTTTCATTACATTCCTCGCAGCTGATTGAACCACTGAAACATAGGCATTAGAATTCATTGTGTTTTACTTCCACAAATTAGATGTATTTCTATAATAAATGTTCCTTGAAATCCAATATCGTAGCTTTTTGAATATACTTTCCATATATAATTCACTTTTTTCACTGTTATTTGGATGGCAACATTTTTTTGCAAGCTTTTGTGACAGCGCTTCCTTGTTTCCGACTGCAAGGAATTTTTTGCGCCCGCACCATCGTGCTAGAATATCAGAACTTCTTTTTATGTTGTAAAGCATCTTCCCCGGGCTGCTTACTAAAGTACGTACTTCTTCATGTGAATTCTTGAAAAACTATAGTCTCAAATTTCTGATAAATCAATTTCTTAGTTTTAGATGCAAAATCATTTACTTCCACCCACTATGCTTTCAACAATATCAACGACTGCCACGGAAGCCTTAGCTCTTGTGTGAATGTGAGAAGAGACTATTCTTTAAGGCATTTTTCAGCAACTTGGGCGGTATTTGTAAGCTTTCAGTTCTCGCAACCAGAGGAGCATGTCAAAGAGAACACACTATAATTTCGTTTCTCTCAATTATATATTCAACCCCTGACAAAGATATTGTCTACTTCATCCGGTTTATCGTAGAATTTAGGACCTTAATGTTAAGAATGATTCAAAACTCAAATTGCTTGTGTTGCTTTCCATGTATCAACTCTTTATAAAATAAAGAGTTTTTCTCTCTTTCCCCGTTCCTTTCTTTCTTTCCCTATTTCTTTTTTTCTTACTTTCAACTTAAGACAATAAAGGGACAATGCAAGAGTAAAAAGTTAAGATAATACACACATTCCGTAGAAACCTCATCAATTTCCTTAGCAATATGCTCAAATTTGTTTGTATTCAAGGTACTAAAAAATGGAGGTATACTTGAAAACTCCGAAGTTTTGATGTAATTCCCATCTTGTAAGGCAGGGGTTCTCAAAGTGAGTCCGCGGGCCTTCAGGGGTCCGTGGCACTTTGTCAGGGGGTCTGCAAAATGTAACGAATTTAACAGTGGATGTAGTTAAGGTATTCATTTACAGCTTCCCATGACTGTTGATATTATGAAACAGTGCGTACAATGTATGTATACATATACTCCTGAGGAGAACACATGTGACGGGGTCCTCAGCTTATTTTTGTGTAATAAAAGTGGTCCTTGGTTGAAAAAAGTCTGAGAACCCAGGCCTGTTGTAAAGTTTTCTATTAAAGATTTCTATCAACATTTCAACTGTTATTTTTATATCGTGCACGTTTTCTTGAACAAAAAGTGGTGTTAATTACATATATCTACAATTTAATTAATACTGTTTACGTTCGTTTCACTTCTTTTTCCATTAATTCCTGAGACTGCACTGGTGGTTGACAATTTAGGAGATTTGTTTTGCTGAATTATTTAAGAACACTTCATGCACTCAGTATTTATTAGAGAAAAATATCTAAAATATGAATTTAGTGTTTAAAAACATTTAAACATTGTGTTTACAACGTAAATACGTAAAATATGTTCAAAGGCCATCATTAACAATCGAAAAGCGTGTATTTCACCAGTGTTGGTGTTCCTAGGGTTTGCTGTTTTGCAAGCACAATGTACATCCCACCGTATGTGTAACGAAATAAAATAGGTTATACTAAATGCCAACAGGATTTAAATCCCGTACGTACAATGTGATGAAATATCTATGACGTTCTGCATATTGCGTGGCTTCCACGAAAGACAACTATCAATGGCGAGGCATTCACTTATTTTCACAGAAGTAAAAGGCAACTATCAGTGGCGAGGCATGCGCTTATTTTAGCAGAAGTATATCAATTTCAGTAAACCGCACCCAGGAATGGGAATGCGCTGAACTGCGCATGTCACCAGTTCACAGAACACAGAACACTTGGGAATGGGTTCGAGTGTTCTGTGTATAGGAAAAAGTGTTTTACAGGCTTAGGAACCAGTTTCTACAGTTTCTCGCCATATATTTTCAAAGTAAATTTTATCAGGACTTTAATCTTTAGAGCGTTCAATATTTGCAGTACTTATAAGTTTCTACATGATAAGATCACTTTTTTTGAATGATTTTTCCGTAAGAATGGTTTTTCAACTCGACTTATAGAGTCTCATATTGGTAAATTTTTAGAAAAAAAGTTCAACAAACTGCCTTCTCTGGAATCAATCTGTGAGGACATTTGTTTTGTTTCGTTTTTGTATTTTGGACCTCAGTCGGAAGAAATGAAGAAAAAAATTTTAGATTTGTTTGTCAAATACTTTCCGGGCATAAACTTGAAGGTGGTTTGAGTTAATAGTTTCAAAATAGGCTCATTTTTTCGTTTCAAAGACATTCTTCCTACCGCGATGCAGGCCTCCCTAATTTACAAACTTTGTTGTGCACGATGTGCATCCGAGTACGTCGGATTGACGTCGCGTACTCTAGGCTGTAGGGTGGCAGAGCATCGAGGTAGGAGTTACTGCACAGGAAATATTTTATCTAGTCCTCCGCATTCAGCTATTAGGGATCATTCAGAGCATTGTGATAGCCCGTTTGACATCAGTAATTTTAAAATTCTCACTAGATCAAAATTTGCCTCCGATTTAAGGATTTTAGAGTCTATATTCATTTTAAAAAATAAGCCAATTTTAAACAACCAACTTAGTTCTTTTTCATTGTCAATAGTTAACAGGTAGTTTTTAAGGTTAGTTGTTTGTTTTTTTGCAATTCATGAACTTTCTAATTCATTTCATGTTTTTCAGGTAAATTTGTTTCTGCTGAAGATGAGCGAATGCTCGAAACGTTCAATTTTATTGTTTTGCTTGCAGTTTTTAATTCGAGTTTTATACGGCGTTTTTGGTTCTCTCTTTCTTGCTCTGAGTTATTTACAAGCTAACGAAAATTTTAAGATCGGGACAGAAGTACGTTTCGCAAGTATCTGTGATACGCGAGCTCAGTTTATTCGAGGAAAGAATTATTTTCCCTTCATAGTACAGAGGCACCAACCGACCCATCCTGGTGATGGCCTAACATCAACGTTATCCAGTTGGGCCCTCTCACAACAATCTCAAGAACAACGACCTGAGAGCCAATCTTGACTTATATCATACGTGAGGTTGATTTATCTGGTACAAATGATTACCTTCTTAAGGGACAAACACACAAAAAGTTGTTTGAAATCACCTGTTTCGGAAAATTAAATTTCTGCTGACATTTTAATAAAAACCTGAGGAATCGAATGCTCATGAAAGCTAGATTTAGTGATGATTCGATCATAATAATTCGATGCGTTAGTAGCATCTTCAGATTTGACATGAGCAACGGCTTTCCTTGTGCTATGCGAAGACTGCCTCAATTAATGCAAAGAAAAAGACGTTCAACTGTAATTCGATGTCTCCTCTAACAGTTCGAAATCTTACGGCTTCGTAAAATACAAGGTAAAGAAAAGATTTTATAAGCATATCCATTTACATACAACACAATGCCTTTTCGAGCTCAATAAACTATTGCCATCTCTTTACAAGACCCACCATCAATGACACAGATGAACTAATGAAGTGGGAATATGTACGTCAAAAGTTGAATCACATTGCGATTTGAACGTCTCGCAGGTGGTCTTCATGGAAGTTCTACATAATACATGGCCCAAATGTGATCAACGTTTGCGTGTATCAAATAAACCGTTACGATAAAATGAGGTAAATGAAATCTGTTGTTCCGCCAATAAAATTATTCTCAGCTATTTACAAGCAACACAGATTATGTCTTTCGTTCTTTGTACAGATGTAACGACATCTACTGCATGTATCTACAACGCATGTAGCGCAGGCGATATCTATCGTTCTTTGTATACGAGAAGTTGCCGACCAGGAACTCTGAAACCCAGATACTCGTGCGCCTCCTCGATGAGGGTTGAGCCTGGCGCAGCAGTCACTGAAAAGTTCTGCAAAATTGCCGCAGAAAACAAAAAGTATTCTGTGCGAGCCAGCGCTTCTCCGGCGCACTGCCGACGACCTGAAAAAGATATTCAATACTTTTTGAAACCATAGCAGCAGTACTAATAATATCGTACATATAAATGTATCAAACTTCAAGGAGTAAATTCTATAAATGAATCATTTCAATATCACTTGATACTTTTTCCCCGTACGTAGGTACGATTTTATTCGAACAACATTTGCAATAAATTCATAGCAGTCGTAGGGAAAATTCATGTGTTCCCTTTTTTAGAAAGAGTAAAAACGTATGTTTAATCGTAATATTGTAGACCATTTTCACAGAAATGCGCTACTGAATCTTACCGATTCCAAAGGGCATAAAAGCTTCTTTCTGCGCGACGAAATTCCCGGCCGCATCAAGGAATCTCTCAGGCAGGAACTGGTCCGGATTGCTCCAGAAGTTAGGGTCTCTGTGCACCATGTAGTTGCAGGTGGTGATCATCGTGCCCTGGGGAATTGCAGGCTTTAGTTGGTCATCATCATGTAAATTGTAACGAAAATCTTATATAAGGTATTCTTTGTACGACTGTTGTCATTCTAGTCTTATGTTTCTTCTCCTCGAACAACAACCAAAGTCTTTGAAAAGCTCCCTTAAATTTTTTTAAATGAAAATCCTTTTAACACGTCGTGTAGAGAGGCAGTTTCTAACTTTAACTTGTAATTCAGGTTAAAAGTGGGACACGCTGAATAGTAAATAATCAAAATTTTTATAAGGTCTCAACTCGAATTAAATGTTATAATAATATTTTCGCTTCTTTACTCAAATGAAAAACTATATGTAATAGTAATTGTGTTACCCCATGAAATTGGTCTGCAATCTTTACTGTATTTTCCTTCCAAATATGAGCACTGCAAGGGAGTGCGGGTTATGATAAAACATCGAACGAATACACAAATCTCTGACTTCGGGGTGGCAAAAAGTTCAGGTTTTGTTGCCACTGTTCTTAGCGGAACAGAAATGACTCATTATGTTATGTTTAAATGGTAGAAATAATTTTTGTTCATTAAAACTCAGGAGCAAGAGAGGAAATGATAATTGTTCCTAAATTCACGTTATCAAAGAAATTTCAATGTACTTGCAGAACAAAAATACACACACTATTATACCAGGAAGCTGTGACCCACAGCAACAAAAAAATACAAACCAACTAGTTTCATACATACATTTTTTATCCATTCGGCTCAACTTTAGCTTCTGCTCAAAAGCTTTCGGACGTTCGAAGCTCACCTCTCATTATTTTTATTTCCACCTCGTAAAACGCACCTTGGGGAGGTGGTAGCCCTTAATGAAGGTGTCTTTGGTGCAGCAGCGCTGCGGCATGAACACAACCATGGACGAGTGGCGCAGAGCCTCCGTCGTGAACGCCTCCACGTACGGCAAGCTAACGCGAGAACGCAACGTTATGAACTCCGTCTCCGAGGTATTCATGTGCAATGGACTTATTATGTATTCATGAAAGATTGTCTCGAACTATTAGATCATTTTTTTCGCGTCCGCTTCGGTGCTGGTTTCTCAACAGAAATATTTTAATATTTAAATCCCTTCAAACTTACAGAACTGATACGACGTATTGTGTCAGAGCTCAAATTTTGCCAAAAATTAAAATTACGGTAATTTGGACCAAGTATTCCACAAAAATGCTCGCGTTCTCAATTAAGTTCTACTCTCGTTGAGGAATAGCACTAAGAAAACTGAAATTGGATGTCGCCGGATTTACGAACACTGACTTTTGTTAGTAAGACAAAGCTAATACTTAGTCAATAACTAATACTTAGTCAATATGGCAGAATCAACTCTTGTAGAAATTTCCTGCAGTTGAGAAAGCAACAACATTGCAAAACGATGAAAGAAAAAAGCTTACTGCTTTCGGTGCTCCAAGGACACGAGGATATCTTTGGTGTTGACCACGGAATTGATTTGGTCGTGACAGCGCTGCGCCATGTCAGGGTACCTGGCCATGTAGTAGACCACCCAGTGCAACATGTTCGACACCGTGTCCGACCCAGTGTTGAACAGGTCGAACAGAAGCTGGTGTAGACCTGGAAAGACGGTCGTACCAGAATTCCATACTTGAAAGTCTCAGATGCAGACGAGTAGTTTAACTGTAGTTTAAAATGTAGCATACTCTTCGTACAAGATCCCATTTAAGATAAATTAATAAAAGTATGGATTTGAGATTTCCTAATTTCAAAAGAGATTTTATAATTTCAAAAAAAATTGTGCTTTGCATTATGACTCGAACTATGTTTTAAGACGATCATTAATAACATACTTTTCGAATTGTTAATCTTGTGTGTACTAGATTTTTCATTATATTGAAATGAAATTCATACGAAATAAAAAAATCATGACAAAAAATACAAAACAAAACATGCTTGATTCAAAAATTCACAGTAAAGTATGAACATTCACTTCTCAATGTAAGCTAAAAACCCTTTGAAATGGTAAAACAATGTATTATTACTTGCCTTCGATTCGAAATCTCTTTTCTGGATCTTGTTCCGTTTGCTCCTTCATCTGCTTGAGGAAGTGGTCGGTGATATCGCGCGGGTTGTCGTAATCGATCGACGATAGATGTTCATCGATGGTGCGCTGTAGCATACGGAAATTTCGGTCACACAAAATGAGAACAAAATATAAAAATCGAAAGGCTTTATTAAGTGAAGTGGTATTTGATTAGGCCTGGTTAACGAAAATAAAAGTACATAATTTATCAACTTGAAAACTATATAATACTGAATGCGCTCATGAATACGTGGATTGAGAAAAACTCATGGAGAGACACGGATGAAGAACTTGCTATTACACGCGTTATGTTGGTGCACCCATAACTGAACTCCTATGTTAATATCCATCGGCGCCTTGATCGCAAAGAGCAGAACTATCTGTCATTATGGATTTCTCCATTGTGAAAGTACATTAGCATTATGCAATGGTTTTCCGATACAA
The DNA here is from genome assembly GCA_030386875.1 of Morinoia aosen. Lineage (NCBI taxonomy): Eukaryota > Metazoa > Arthropoda > Malacostraca > Amphipoda > Talitridae > Morinoia > Morinoia aosen. The sequence goes on from CM059558.1 coordinate 26,416,885, forward strand.
TAACTTTTAATGAGAGAGTGAGTAAATTACAATCTCAATGAGTATATACGAGTATGTTTCCCTTATAACCTTTTCAAGCCGTATTCTTAGTTTTCGATCATCAACAGAAGAGCTGGTTTTACTCTCATGAAAATCTTTCAGTTGCGCTACCGGAATAGAACCGCGACCTTTCTTGCCTAACGTACGAAACCAACTGGCTAAAGGTTTACAGAGTGGAAAAATCATTTATTTTTACGGAGTTTAATCTTCAATCTTGATTCTGTGAAAACACATCTTTCTTTTCCACTAATGTCTCCTCATTCTAGCTATTCATAAACACCTTTGTTAACCTCAAATAATCCTCTTTTCATGGCTATCTTCATTATTTTTCAGTCGCTCTTGATATATTTACCTAGACACCCCTATTCTAGGCTATTTACGCTTTGCAAACAACTGATTTTCATCATATGTCAGGTATTGAATTTTTTCAATTCGTTTAATCAAACTGCATCACTCATACGATACATCTCAAATTTACTCTCCGACTCATTCGAGCACCTTTTCTGCAGATTTCAGTTCTCTAGTCACAACTGCACACACACAGAGCAGAAACACCACACAAAAGATACTTGAAACGAATCAAGTCAATTAATTGTGCAGGTGGATAGTTTTCTAAGACTATTTTCAACACATCAATGATTCAGTTCCTACGCACCTGACTCAGAGCTCGCATATGATCGAGAAATTTGTGCAGATGATGCTGCTTGAACAGGCGTGTTTGTACATAAGAAGGTAGCCAATCGAGTATGGGAAAGATGCCCAGCAGAACGGTTAATGCAGATGCTTTCTTGACGCCTTCGATTAGTGAAAAAATCTTGCACACTTCTTCTGCATCCAAGTCATAACGCCGGCCTGAAAAAAATAGTTAGTTGACGGCACACGAACTAGTTCGTTAAGTATAGCAAATATGATGAGTCAATCTTTTCGTTACTGTAGTTAGCTTAGAGTCAATTGATTTCTAACCGGGCTATAGCTTCATATATAGCCTGTGAAAACATTTTTCCGTTTCACTTCAACCTGCAGTGCATATATTTTGAAATTAAATTTGTCATAATCTACCAAATGCTAGAATAATTTTAAGTTACCTTCGTTCTGAAATTTGCATGGAGTAAAATGATGCAACTGAATTAAAATTAATGAAAGAACAATCTGCTTCAACTATACGAATACCAAGTGTCTATCAGGAATGATATAGGATATTATCAAATGAAAAAATATGTTTGGTAATAAATTTGGTTACCCATTCGGACTGGGGGCTAAGAAAACAAAATAATTCTTTATAGTCAAGCGAATGACAAAACATATGCTAAGGGTGCGATCAACTCGAATTTTAAACTTAAGCGCTAGGAAAGTGAAACACTTTTACGAGAAAAGATGAAAACTTAAGTTAGGCTACGTGGGAAAAATGCAGTACGTCATTGGAGGACATGCTTTGATGATGTTGATTTTTAAGCTAAAAAAGACGGCTGCGTCATGGGCAAATACTCTCTCCCCACCGCCAATTGCATTGGGTCATACGTCAGCAAAATGCAGAAGTGATTTTATTTTAGGAACTGAAATCATCGGGGTTTCAGAAACTGATGATTTCAGGAACTGAAATCATCATCTGAAATCATTAAACGTTCAACACATTGTGTAAAAAAAAAACAGAGTGCAAAATAGATCTATACAACGATCCACATTTGAAGAGGCGGAGAACATCATCGGAATGGGTGGAACTTTTGGAAAAAAAACATTTCGAATTGGACTAGCACAAAGGCGGAATTTGAGGGAAATATATCAGGATTGGCAAAATAATGGAAGCGGAAGCCCTTTCGTGAGAGGAGCCAGAATGCAAAGAAAAATGTTGTAAAAGAGTTTGGTTACATAGGTGAAGTCCCAGTGCAAGAAAGCTTTTTTACCCTAATTCTCAATTACAGGGTCACTGCGATATACTGCATATTGTAATATATCTTCTATTGCATCAAATTTTCCTCATATGAGCATCATTGAAAATTCAAAATGTACGACACAACGGCTGTATTGATGGGTGCCACAAAATGAGCATGAATAGCTAGATTAATTGAGTGGATCAGATTACAGAGAAAGCAACTCTTTCCAGGCCACATATGTACAGGGTCTTTCAGATAAATCAGTAGTTTCAATTTCTGTGCTTAATTTCTTTTGACTCAAAAAACTGTAACAAAATACTTTGAAATTCCGTCAGTTTACTTAGCAGACCGAGGGAACAAAAGTTTTATTCGATATGACCTCTTTCAGCCATGATGACAGTTTTTAGCTTTTTACACGCTTTTGATCGCTGGACAAATAATTTTGGCACTTTGACGCAAATAATTTTGGCACTTTCCAACGACTCTACGACCTTTTGGTGTCCTTCTTAAGGACTGCCAATCTGTTGTGGGGCATCGTGCGAGTTGTGGCCTCAATGCACGGCCAAAAATAGAAATTCGACGGGTTCAGGTCAGGTGAGTTGGAAGACCAAAAGGCTCTCTCCGAGAATCACTTACCGGACATCTTGAGCAAGTCAACGATATTGCTCGGAGGTAGACGGGAACCGAGTCCTGTTAGTCCACGATTTTTTTAGAAGCCTTCATCTTCATTCATACATTGATTTCTATTTGAAGGAGATGGCAGTAGGATTAGGCATTTTTTTTTCGTTGTCGGTGAAGTAGGTAGACGCCACCCTAACTCGAAACCACGAAACCACATAACGCTAGCTGGCTTTCACATGGCCATCGTGGGTTGAATATATCAATGCTCGGAGAAGCAGTTCAGTGATCTATACGAGTGTTACAAACCCTATAAACTGTAAAATCGTCTCATCAGAAAAGACCTTGATAGTCTGCCGGCCTGTAAGTTTTCGACTAATTCAAAACTTTCTTGCGCCTCTTTAGACGAACTTCTTTTATCCTATTAGGAGATACTTCCTAACTTGTGCATAAGAAGTTCAGCCAAGGCCTTTGAAGGCACTGTGAATTGTTGTGATGCCGATGGCTCCTCCTCAGCCAATGTCGAAAATGGCAGGGTTGGATTAGTATTGACGCTTCTTTTGAGGCACGTTATAAAGCGAGGTTTCCGAATTTCATCTTTTCTACGAGTGCGAAGGTTGCTCTGTACTAATGGCCAGATTCTCCAAAACGCTTACAAACATCGTGAACTCTCTACTTGGGATACTAGGGGGATTTTGCAATTGTGGCTGGACTTGAGCTCGCACTACGAATCCACAGACAGCTGAACGTTTCGACTCCTTCATTGCTTAATTTTTGTGCAATGAACTCTAAATGTTGACTACTGATTTTATACAAACCTAAACATAACGGATGTACTTCGTTGTTGCTAACTTTTTGAGGAATCAGAGTTAACGTCGTTTTTAAATTTATTAGGATTCATCAGAAAGACCCTGTAACGGCCTCAAGATTTCACCTGTCGTCAAGAGGTTGCCTTAAAAATGGATACCAAACATCAAAATGTCAGCCAAAAATTTTAATGTTTTTGCTAGCAATAACCACTATGCAAAACATTCACAAAGAGTGCGCAACGCACTAAAGAAGAGAGCACAACAAACCTGCCACCAACTGCCAGATGACGTTGAGCACGGCGACTTCGAAGCAACAGGGAAAGGTAGTTGGGCTCCCCTTCAGGTTGCGTAGGTGGCCTACCAGCGCCCCCGCCTCCGCGTGCACGGCACCCTCCAGGTAGCTGGAGCCTGAGCCCACGTCCTTCAGATGTCGCAAGATGAAGCGCCGGCCCACCACCCACTGCTTGCCGTAGTTGAACAACACACCTGCTCAAAGACCGATCTGTAAATAATCTACTCCTGCTAATTTTACTCCTGGTATCTAATATAGGATATTAATCTGCTACAACTACGGAGTAAACGAAAAATCTATGAATGGAAATACATACAATATTAATTTTCACAAGGATTTTAGTCCAAGTAAATGAATGTTTTGCACATCCAAGAATTAAATTAAGTCCCGCGCTGTGCTGCCAATTGTGACCAAGACTTTACCAAATTCCTGAAAGAACAACACTAAAGAGCGCCATAAATAACTCTTCAATTACATCGTAGGCGATACGTATCATGAGAATTGCGATAATCTGCATCGTGTGTCCCTATTTGTTGACGTTCCGATTTTTCACACATTTTGTGAAGTGTGTGAACTGCGAACATTTCTGAAAAAAAATATTATAATTGTACACATTGAGAATCATGTGCGATGCATTAATTACTTTACGCTAGATACCAGTTCTTTCATGAACAGAGCAATACGTAACCTCCCGGGATGAGTTGAAACCAGATGTAGGAACACCATAGTAGATAACTGTCAATCGGAGGATGACGTTCACGTGTTAAATCAACGAGTGGTCGCATCAAATTGAATACATTAATAATTCATTGGGAGAATACAGCATGGAATAGAGATGTATGTCCCAGTACTTTGTTCACAAATGTATTGCACGATACTTTAGTTCGTCAAATCAATATACAGTTCTTGCATTACGAGAGCGTTTGTGTTACTCAACTCGATTGAAAACGACTCATAATATGAACTAAAATTAATATGTATTGCAAATTATAGAATAACTATTGAGCTTTGAGTAGCACTCACTTACTTTTTACTGGTGATTGCTTCGATATGTGTGGTGTTAAACTCAACGAAATTCTACCAAACAATTGCATAATAGGCTAAAAGCCATGACAAGCAAACAGACTCTCTCTTACCGACAGTTTCATCTTTGTCGAGATTGAATCTCTTGAAGAATTCTGGCCGTGCTTCGAATTCAGGACGAGAAAAAAGATCTTTTACGTCCGCGTAGTCGAACACCAACACCGTGCGGTCTTTGCCTACTCTCTGCCTGGAAATTAGAGCTTGTGTGAGATGATGTCTTACTGCATCGCATGAGAATGATAAAATCGTTCATTAGCATCACCGAAACACGATCTGTTACGAAATATACTCAGTAGAATAACGTGCAATTATATGAATTCAAATTTGCTACCGGGTCAAATGCTAAGCACTGCAATGTTTTTCAAGTCTACTAATTAATGTCACTAACACCCCGTTTTGTAATATTGCTAGAGTATACTGACACGAAAAAGACCATATTTCAGGATTATTAAGTTCGGTAAAGAGACATAGAGGGCATTATTGAATTGATAAATTTTACTGACGTGACCAGGAGGTCCCGCACATATATAATAAATGTTAGCGACTAAACAAAGAGCCCATATTACATCATCAAATTAAGTTTACTGACGTGACAATGGACCCGTATTTCTTCTTGAGCCTCAGTGCCGCAGCAGCGGTCACCACCTGACCCCCGCCTAAGAAAGGCACTTCCCCCGGGCCTGTGAAAGAGAAGAAATAGCGCAGTTAGCTCTTCAACGCAACTCTAATTTTCGTTAAAGATCGAACTTCACTTAAACCCATCGCAGTAAACGTGTTAATAGCAAGGTGTAGGAATAAAATGCTTTGTTACTAGTTTTGAGGAATATTTTTGACGAAAACATTATTGAACGCTTCAGTCTATCACACAACTGGATATGTTCACAAATACAATGGGTTTTCAGTGTTTAACTTAGAGAGGAGCGACTGAAACACAAGCTCATCAAGTAGGAGGGTCTCCATGCGCTGGCTCAATTACCCGCCTTCTCCGTTTTCAATATTATGAAGTTGCCGTTCTGCTCTCTCCGGCAAATGTCCCCCGCAGTAACGGGAGACTGAATCGCAAGCGCAAGTCCATAGTGTGTTGTTATGCCATTGCCTCACGAAGAAGACGGGCAGGCATTTGAATGACAAACTATTTAGCGTAAAATGGGCATTAAAAGATAGACATGGCGACTAACCTGGAGGCATCGTCGCTGGTTTTCTATCTTTGGTGACAGCATAAATAGCCAGCAAACTAAACGAAGAGAAAAGCAATATGAACTCCACAGCAAACATTGTACTTCTATGCTCACGGCTGTCAACTCTCCAAAACCTGAAATACCTTCATTTCAGCCTCTAACAAACCTGAAAATATATTTTAGTACAAGTGAGACCAAGACGCCAGAGCAAAATAGAAGCAGTAACTTCACGTTTGGTACAATGCGTTGAATTTGGGCCGAACTGTTTTTAAATTGAGTATTGTGTGGTGTCAACTATAGCGTTCCGTACATATCCTTTCGTTTCGAGTGTTTTACCTTAGCCGAGATGAAAACCAACACGAATCATGTCAATATCAAAAATATAAAAAATTATAAAATGAATTTCGATGCCCTAAGGATTCGTTTGAGTTAATTTCAGTCCTGCATATAAAACAAAATTTAACTATGACTAGAGCACTTTCCAGAATTTCGAGAGATAAATAAATTACTTTGTTTCCAGAGCACTTTAAGTAATTTATCAGTATACTGACAAACTGTCGTAGATTGTATAGGAAACCTGCAAAAACGTCACAGTTCTTTCCTTTTACCGAACAACCCAGTCTAACTTCTTCGCCGCCTGCATGCATGTTTTTCGCCGACCCAGTAATTAAATCACTAAGGCGACGAAAAACATGCATGCTCCGCTTAGAAGTTAGACTTGGAATGTGGTGCTTCAAGTCTCACAACACCTGCAAACTTCTGTCCAACTCAGGTTTTGATAACATGAAGCAACTCTGATTGCGCAACGTAGCATCGTTGGATGGCGGCTTTCAAAAAAAAAAAAAAAAAAAATAATGAAGGCATCTACGGATGCTTTCACAGCAGGATATATTTGGAGTTGGAACAAAACAGAGGTTGTTTCATTATTTTCGAGTTGTTTTCAATCTCGCAGCGGAAAATTACAAATGAATTGACCGTAAGATGAAGACTTGGACTAATATAGTTCCTCTTCCAGAGCTACCTGGCAACGAACGCCATTAACATTCTGTACGCATATTGTGTTCTCGGGATGTGCGAATGTACGTTCCTTTGTAATGCTCTTGCTGTGAACAAATATCCGTTCAGATTGTTTATAAAATTTTCTTGTATTTATGCCTAACATATAGAAAGCTGTAATATATACATTAGAGGTCCAATGAACTATTAAGCTTTATTGTTTTTATTACGTCCACATTCTTCATGCTACGATAAACTTTTTCGCCGTATAGAGTAGAACTAAATATAGGGTTTTGAAAACTACCAGTATTATCTTTACCTATTATTCTGAGATGAAGAAGTACTAATTCAAATTTATTAATATTCTGCACTGATATCTATGGCTGTAACGTAACTTGGCAACAGAAAGTACTGCAGTTACCTAGCTTATTTACTATCGCTTTCCCAGGCAGAATCATAAAATTTCTGTACTTCGACACTTGATCGCTGATGCCTAAATTCTATATTTCACTAGATTTGTATACATAAATACGCAATTTGTTTATTGCAAAATTTTACAACGGTGAACTCAGCTAATGTGTTTACTTGCTCTCCAGAAAACTGAGATTTTAAGCACGTTGAATCTATCGCTTGACCATTCAAATCGAAGCTGCTTTCAATTATCTACAAAAATAATACTCATAAAACCATCCTCTAGACGTAAATTCTGATACAGCGACTTTGTGATGGCACCTCTGCAACTGATTTCCTATTCGCCTCAGTTAGCATTATAATTTATAATGCACTCTTTTTAAAACACGCTCATTTTCACAGGAGTACTGCACAACTCAGATTGATGACGGAAATTTCCGAGGGTGGAAGACAAGCAACTATATTCGTTGGAATATAAAATTCTGAGCTTTGTATCCCCTGAATCAGATCACTTCATTCGAAAATCGTAGCGCGCTGCCCAGGGCAGCAACATTACTGCTGCACAACATTGATCAGATGTTGTGATGGCGATATAATTATACAATCCGTTTTTATAAATTTATCTGCATTAGATTAATTATTTCATGTTCATGTGCACACTGATCAATCTTTTTCAGTAGAGAATGGAAGAGTATCCTTAGAGTTCATAAAACTGAACGACCGGCCTGCGGAACGGACTGTACGTAAAATGCACTCCTCGCCTTAAAGCGTATTATGGCACACTGCAAGTCAGTGTTGCCACTTGACAGTTGCAAGTAGAAATTTCAAGATACTCGACCTAAAATAAGTCAAGGCGTAACCGAGAATATTTTAAGATTACGTGTTCAATATAAATAGTATAAAAGTGAATAGAAAAACAATCTGGCGTCAGATACTTGTACCCTAGAAGCTTAAGCAATCAGCCTACAGCTGTATAACGTCAAATCGACGACTAGTTGTGTTCACAAAATATTAGTAAAAATTCCAAGAAATACATCAATCGAGTTATTGAATTGATATAAACTATTGTTCATTACTCATGTTCATTAAAATTTTCATCTCGTTTATTGAGGAAAAAATTTGCGTTGTCCATGCATCGTGCAGGTGTATCAAACACTCGTTACCTCCATCGCTCAAAGAAACTTTCTTCAACAATAATTTTACTCATTGTTACAAACGGAAGCTTTTCTGTGAGTAAAACAGCTCACTGTAAAATTAAGTGGTACCATAATTAATAGCCAGAAGCAATGCAAAGTTATTTGGATTCCTGTTCTTGCGGTAACCATCCATCAACTCAAACTTATGATACCTTCCATTCACTGGGGAGAAAAATCGACTTTCAGTATTTAATTTTCTTGCTTGTGAATTATTAGTTCGCTGAAGATGTGGTTTTATTAGGTTTATTCACGCGCCGCATAAAATGCCCCTTGAATAACTTTATAGATTAGAAACGTCATCGAATAAGTTATAAACCTTGTTACTTGAAAACCCAAGATCTAGGTTTAAAAACCCAACTATGATATTCTTGGTGATTATGGTTCGTTTTGTTGCCAGCAGCAAATTATGCGCAATACATTTTAGTATTCTGACATAAAAATACTTCAGAATCATGAACGCAGTAACTAATTAGTGCCAAGATATTAGTTCAATCTGTGCATTGAGAAAATTGAGCCGCTATCAAATAGAAATGGTCGAAAATAGTGAAATATATTTTTTCTATTAGCTACCGTTGCCCACAAATATTTTTATATTAAATCATGTCTCAAGATAAAACCGAAATAGAATGGGCAGTTCTTCAATGTAAGACTGCGTCTATTACGTTGAACAGTCGAATGCGGCCTTATGAATACAAGGTGTAGCTGTGAGGCTAAAATTCTACATTGAGCAATCTGTACAAAAAACGACCGAGTGGTTAACTAGACACGATACCTCTCAAATTGCTTCAATCATTTTTTGAAGTAGGGATAAATTACTGCGTCTTTTCAAAATATTTTGACGAAAAAAAACATTAGTAATATGTTTCATTGTTTCTAAATAAATATTTACGAAACATTGGGAGGCGATAAGGACATGTTTTTGGTTCTCCTTGAAAATTAATTTCATAACACTTTCTCACCGAACAAATGTAACATTAGTTTCACAATTCAAAGACAATACACAAAAGGTCGATACACCTGAACTCAATGGTTACCCAACAGCAGCAGCGTCCAGCTGTCGAGAGAACGGGCACTCTATGATCAACGAATAACGCAAGGTGACTGAACTTGCTTATCATCTGATGAAACATCTAATGGACGACTTTAAAACCGTTGTGGCTCTTGCTATCATGTCATAGAATTGTGAGTATTGGAAGGAAACCGTATGGTTCTCCTGGGTGTTAAAGTGTTTAATGAGGAGCTTATCCCGTGTGTGAGATCAAACATACATCATTACATAACCCTCATTGGGATGAAAACCGTCATGACTCAAAATTTTCAAAAATTGTCTTTTCCATTCTGTCAAACTTGTCATTTCGTTCTACGTATTTTGGTAAAACCGTCTTAACTGTACCTTCAATATGGACTGAGAGGAAGGATCCTTTTTTCGATCAACTAATTCCGTGAAGCAGTTTGCAAAATTAGAATCACTTCTCCTGAAAAATAAAAAAAAATCGACTTGTAACATCGTTCTCCCCAACGAGCGATAAGCCATTGCTTTTCATTACACTTTATTTCATAGTTTAAACATCTTGTACGAAAAAAAAATAATAGGTGCGCTTCAGGTTGCTCGATGGGGTGCATGAAAAGTGAGTAGTCGTGCTTGCTTGGAACAAGTTAATTATTTTCCACCAACAAAGCTCAGTCTTTCTTCTAACTCAAACAGAAATGCCCTCAACTCTTGCCATCTTGAGCGTTATCCATAATACCATTGTACCCTTGTGGTGATAGGAGTATAAGATGTTCATACCTGTAAAAATAATTCATGCTTGGTATGGCGCTGACGACCAAATGCAACGTCGACCGACGTCGGTAGTTGAAGCTTTATGCACACAGCCTACGTAGACAACCCATCTCGCACTTCCGCTATTTTTAATGCATCAAGAAAGAGCTCCTTGAAGAGTAGCAAATTGTATCACTCTCAAACCGCGAGCGTGAAGAAATTAATTGAATCTCACACGAGAGTTGCTGTGCGCATCACAAAGTATCAGGGGTTAAAAATAACGTTCAGTCCATTCAACATAATTAGAAAGGTGCACGATTGCTCACCTAAACCGTTAAAATAGGCCGCTCTGAAACAAGGCTGAATTCCATCGAAATTCTTTGGATCACATCTGTCACACACACATTATTATTATTATTATATAAGAAAGTTTTAGCCTCCCTTAACCACGACAAAGATGTTCCAAGAGAGGAAAAAGGAAGGCACCATTTAGTATGGAGTTGAGGAAACGTGGAATCTATGCACAAGGTGCACAGAAACAGTAAGCTAAGAAAGAAGTTCATGAAACAAGAAAAAAAGTTGAAGAAGAAAGTAGTAGGTGCTGAAAAACAGGACAGCAGTGAACCGAAAAAAGATGGTCCGTAACAAAACAAAAACCTTTTTTATTACAACAAAAAGGAAGCCTACCTAACCTTTAGCTCGGGCCCACACATGGTTCCCCTGGGAGTGCTAATTCCCTGTCACACACACAGCAGGAGCGCAAATCTATTTCCTCGTTATCACCCTATAATTCCAGAATTTTGAGTTGTGGTAACTACTACTCATCCTCAATTCTTGAGTATTCCAACGCCGGGATTTATTCTTCGCGAGCACCATTAAATACCATAGAAAAAAAGTAACATCCAGCCAAAAACTGAACAATTTCAAATTAATATTTTTTAAACCATTTCGGAATTCATGCTACAATGAAGGAGTGGGAAATACCGCGAGTGGCTCATCACTAAAATGGTTAGTTTATTGACGTAATAAAATTACCTATGGGACGCCTCGAAGCAGTAGACGATACTGGCACTTCAAGAGAGAGGCTTGGCGGTGTGTGAAGGCCAATGAAACAAGCGTTGTGTGGATCACATTCAGGACTCGATCTGAGGCCGAACCCGAGTACAAAACCTGACCATTTCCAGCTCAAGATGTTCTAATGAAGACACAGATTTAAAGCATACTTAAAGTGTACGATACATCGAGAGTTCACAGTCCAGTAACCCCCAGAAACAGATAATGAATCTGGTACGGGAAGCTGCTGCTTCCACAAGTTGAAACGAAATAAATGTACACAAGGAGCTCGCGAGACTCGAACTCAGGACTATAAATTACCGCGCCGGCACGCTATCGACTGCGCTATCGATCACCCTAAAGATGACCGAAGTCGATAGCGTGGCGGCGCGGTAATTTATCGTCCTGAGTTCGAGTCTCGCGAGCTCCTTGTGTACATTTATACGATACATTTATTAGAATATTTCGTATTTGCAAATCGACAGTGTTAAAATACTACAGGTGACCCCTCAGAGGTTTCTGGCGCTGAACTATTCAATGAATCAGCTAACATAACCGAACATCTGGAAAATATACTATGGACTCATTATACAGAGGTTCTAATATGAAACATCCAAAATGGACAAAAACTTACAGTAAAAGGTAACAATAAACACTGATCGGTAATCTAATAATTGCCTCACCAAAAGAAACAGAACAAAAATACTGAAAAGACGCGCACGCAAAAAGAAAACCTCGATGGCGGAGTGGTTATCAACTGTGTCTCCCCACAATCGTAGCCTTTCGGTTTCTGGGAGTTCAATAACATTTGAACGAAGGAACTAAAATAGAAGAATAATATTTTAATATTACATGCTTGTAACAACGGACTCCAACACGCATCGCTATTCATACACTCAACATGACGAACATCATTGAAGTTCACCTCGCTACCTAGATTAGATTAGATTAGATTAGATTATTAGTCAGTTTAAGCCTCCCCATCCGCCACAAAGGCGATCCAAAGAGAGGGAAGAGGAAAGCACCATTTAGCATGGTGTCAAGAGAACGCGGAACCTATGCAGAAAGGGCATAGAAACAGTAAGTTGAGAAAGAAGATTATGAAATAATATCAAAGTTGAAGAAGAAAGTAATAGGTGCTGAAAAACAAGACAGCAGTGAACCGAAAAAAGGTGGCCTTTAACAGAACAAAAGCATTTTATTTCAACAAAAGAAGGCCTACAACTCTCAGCTCAGGCCCTCACATTTTCTCCACGGGAGTGCCATTTCCCATAGATAAGCTCGTCGCCTAGCGCTGGTGCCAAATGAGCTGAAGGTACTTTGTAAGACAACACATAGGTTTGACAGCTCATTCGTCAGTTTGTCCAAAATAATACCAGCAAAACGAACGATGCTTACGAGACATCGGAAAATTTTAAACGCACCTAAAATTGAAGTCAAATAAAAATCTGAAGGGGATCTTTCCAACGATGAAATAATATAATTTCAATACTAGACAAGGCTACTCATAAAATTTGAACAAATAAACAATAAATCAACGTTTAAATCAATAAATCAATGAAACAATGAAACTCGTATTATTATTATAAAAAGCGTGACACATAAATAAGACATTCCCGACCCACAAATAGATGCCACACTAATTACTACTGGAGCCCCAAATGTGCATAAATATAAAAACTGATCTTTTATGATTACAAGTTAACAACCCGCTATAAACTGCGGTCCCTTCATTTTTAAGCCTTGACATTTTTCGGCAATCGCATGGCTTTTTATGCAGTGTTCGTTGACTTAAGCGCAACCTAAAAACAACTAGTAATATTTTCAATGAACGTTAGATGTATCAACCTATCCTCAAGGAAGCACAACTTTGCAGGGTCAGTTTTATAAACCAACAAACTCACGTTTAATTTTTAGCGAAGTTTTGCATGATATTTTAAAAATTTCTGTTTGGTTCAGCTTGTAGATTGAAATTAGACAAACGAAAGTAGAATGTTAGCATACATGATCAATACTATAAATTTCTAACCCTAATGAGCACCGACACCCAAGATGGTTCTCTTGGAAGACGAACGAGCACCAATTCTAGACAGGCTGTTGACAGTGTATAGCAACACTGGAAAAAACCTGCTCTAACACGTGCATCAAATCCAGCGACCGACTACGGTAACCAGAGCCACAGGCTCCGGGAAACGCCTTGACTTGCATCCGAGGGTATTTTGGGGAGGTGAAACAAGAAATATAACAGCAGATTAGATTAGATTAGATTAGTTGTTCGTTTTAGCCTCCCTACCCACAGCAACAAATGCGATCCAAAGAGAGAAAGGAAGAAGGCACCATTTAGTATGGAGTAAAGGGAATGCAGAATCTATGCAGAAAGGGCATAGAAACAGTAAGATGAGAAAGAAGTTCATGAAACAAGATCAAAGTTGAAGAAGAAAGTAGTAGGTGCTGAAAAAAAGGACAGCAGTAAACCGAAAAAGATGGTCCGTAACAAAACAACAACCTATTCTATTTTAACAAAAAGATAGCCTACCTAGCTCTCCGCTCGGGCCCTCACAGTGTCCCCCTGGGAGTGCATATTTCCACAGATACCATAGTTGTATCCCCCTGAGGGGAAATATAACAGCAACAGACTGCCATAACCAGAGCCACCGGCTCCGTAAATCGCTTGATGGGCATCCAAAGGTTTTATAGGGAGGTGAATCAACAAATAAAAATGAAGTCAGCGCCACAACGGCATTCTGAATCATGAACTTTGGCACCATTTCGGACGCTGGCAGTAACGCACTTCCCATATATTTATGAATGATGAAACGAACACTACCTTCATGGTACTTTTTAATGTTGGGGAGAAAAATAGTACAAAGTCCTGTACTAGTCAGTTACGAAGAGAGAGATGTTAGTTCTCACTGATTCACCAGTGCTACACAAACGCTGGTTTACAAACGCAGTTGAAGAACTGTATTTCTATGATTTTCAAACGTAGATATTCTTAACACCGCGTACAGCATGAAATTGAACTGCCCATTGATTTCAACCAAAGAACTAAACTTTTAAAAGATTAAGGTACATTCATTACATTGTTCATCAAAAGATAAAGAAAAATTACGGTAACTGTCTTTTGGTTTCAAGTATATCCATTATTATTCATAGTTAGATTACTGAACATTACCAAAATTTATCAATTAACATAACAAGGTAACGCACATAACGCACTCAAAGATAGTCGTCTCATCGGCCCGACCACCCTAAGCAGAAAACTACCAAGAGGTAAAGGCACAACACTGTCAATCAGGCTTAATGCAAGACCAAATTGGTTAATCGCAAAAGGCGCTTCAAATTTTGCGCGACACCTACAACCAAAGAGAAAGACACCGTCTAGAGATGTCGATGAACAGCACAGTATACTGCCGTCTATTGTCTATGAAAACGAACACCATTCGTCGATCAATGTGGAAAGTGGCAACAATGTTGAGGCAAAATATTTATTAAAAAGTATGAATAAAAGGCACACAGCAAGTGCACAAAAACGACTAGCATTTAAACCTACACGATGTTAATGTACATAAATGACAATGATACACACATATACAGTGTGTCCCACACATCTTACAAAGTTCACCTTACACAGGACCAAAAGAAAAAAAAACTCAAAACATAGCCTCAGCAGAGGGTTGGCAACGCAGCCCTTTGCGGGCAGTAACTCATTTTTCAAGAGGGGATTGCGTCTAGACAACGAAGTGATCTTCTAGTTTCGAAGCTACAAATGGACAGGCAACGTCCTGAACAGCAGAAGACGTGTCAATCAGTGAGAAGGTTAGCGATAAAAATTCCGCACTTCCTGCAATGATAAAAATTAGTGAGAAGTAATAAACCACCAAGATGCAAGTAGACAAAAAGCATCATTGGAGACAAGAGCCGTCCCGCAATGTTACACGAATTGCTTCTCTCTGAATCCAAGCAATTGAAACCTGACTTGAAAACGTTGGTGGAATTGAAACCTTATTTCATAGACTGACTCAGTGGAGGTTTTCATGGCAAATAGAAGGAGAAAGACCATCTAAATTATGGTAAGACACGAGAGAACCGATGGATTTGGGAGCCAGCATGAAACAATCACGAGAGTAACAATCAGACATCGGAAAAAATCAATAGTGCTGGTGAAATGGAGGAGACCTGATCACCATTGATTTCCCTCATAGCTGCAGCTTCACCAGCTCATAGGAAACATGTCATAAAATTTAATAAAATAATCGAAACAAATGTTCCACGAGCTCTGTCGCTTTGCTGCGGAATTTCATCGTCTGATTACACTTCCTGAAGCTATTGATATGACATATAATCGAAAGTTCATAATTAAAATCATCAGCCACAAGTAAAACTCAACAGAACCCACCGAGCTTCGTATCTTTGCTGAACTACTGTGGCACTTAGACCCTTAACGTCAGCTTAAAAAGAAGAGAAATAAATATTATTTTTTAAATTCGTTCCTTTTGCTTTTAGGTGTACATGTTTTTGATTCAACCTAAAGTTCAATATCTTCGAAAAGAAATCTTTAGAACGCAAATAAGACGAGCTATAAATAGGTATAGCATTTGCTGAAATTACAATTCATTTCATTATAATATGTGTATTACATGTAAAAGAAAGTACAAGTGCAAAGAAAACACTGACCACGTACAACTAACATCTTTATAAAGGCAAGAAAAAACAATATGCAGAACATTAGTGCTGATTACCAGCAACCGACCCGTTATTTTCATGAAAAGATTAGATTAGATTATAAGTTAGTTTAAGCCTCCCTAACCGCTACAAAAATAGAGCGTATCGAAGAGAAAAAGGAGGAAGGCACCATTTAGTATGGAGATAAGAAAATGAGGAATCTATGCTGAAGGGGCATAGAAACAGTAAGATGAGAAAGAAGTTCATAAAATAAGATAAAAGTTGAAGAAGAAAGTGAGAGGTGCTGAAAAACAGGACAACAGTGAACCGGAAAAAGGTGGTCCTGAACATAACAAAAAAAAATTTTATTTCAACAAAAAGAAGGCCTACCTAACTCTCAGCTCGGGCCCTCACATTTTTCCTACGTTTCATGAAAAGAATGATACATGCAATGCGTCACGAAAAGAACGAAGCATGCAATGCGTCACGAAAAGAATGAGGCATGCAATGCGTCACGAAAAGAATGAGGCATGCAATGCGTCACGAAAAGAATGAGGCATGCAATGCGTCACGAAAAGAATGAGGCATGCAATGCGTCACGAAAAGAATGAGGCATGCAATGCGTCACGAAAAGAATGAGGCATGCAATGCGTCACGAAAAGAATGAGGCATGCAATGCGTCACGAAAAGAATGAGGCATGCAATGCGTCACGAAAAGAATGAGACATGCAATGCGTCACGAAAAGAATGAGACATCAATGCAGGACCTCTAAAACATCGCTCGTGTGTTGGCTTGGCCCGTTAACGATGTAACTGCGATGGTGAAACTGAACGCCGATTTATAAAAGCATAACCCCTATTATCAGAAGAAGTCGATGAGCGATTGTAAGACAAGAGAATGCTGAACAATATTCACACGCAGATTCTCTCATTAAAGCACCAGATATATAAAAACATACACATTGATAGTGATGAAATGTGGACGCAGGTACGATTGGTGATGATATATGAAGCTAAAAATTAGAGTTCATATGAATAATGAAAGTATGAAAAATATTCATTAAGGTGAAATATCAAATAGTCTATGGTGATAAATATTCGAGCAGAATAAAACGTCGAGGCAACGATGGTGATATAATTAAAAATCATAAAGATTTAAAATAATGTAATCTATAAGGGATGAAATACACTAACATATGCAATATACGGTCCTAGAACTCTCCGAAGAACAAGAGAAAATCGTGAACACAACACTGAGGAGGAACTGCGCTTCAAGCGTTCTTCAAGAGGGTTTGCAACTTTGCAGGGCAACTGCAAAGACAGCGGGATCCAAGCGCCCTGAAACTGAACTTTGTGATTCACAACGTCATTTGTCACTCATTCTGAGAGGCTACAGTGAGACATCAACGTTATCATGAGGCGTACTGCAAGGGAAGAATGGGTCATGTCGTGGATGTTGCGACATTGTGGCGAACGGTCAAATATTTGATACCATGACAGTGCTGCTGATGATATTATGAGTGTTGCGACAGAGTGACTTACAGCTTAATGGTTGCTGCGATCGAGTGTCTGACAGTCTCATGGATAGCCAAAAGAGTGGCTCACACTATTGTGTCTACCAAGACAAGTAGCTCAGCCTTACAGACGCTACGACAGTGTGGCTAACAGTTTAAAAGCTGACGCGATAGAGGGGCCAACTATCTAATGGACATGACAATGTAGCTATCAGTTTAATGATTGCTATGACAAATTAATTGACAGTTTAATGGCTGCCATGACAATGAACCTGAGTCCAATGCCTGTCACGACAATGTAGGTGACAGTCTAAGGGCAGCCACGAAAATTCAGCAGCCGCTTTAATAAATGCCACAGCATCAACCTCCCAGTGCGCAACACAGACGCAGCAGAGCAGGAGCGAGGTCTCGAGTCTGACCCGATGAAACCACCACTGGAAAGCAAGCAATCAACGCATGATCCTTTCGCGCCACGGGAATGATGAGGGATGAATGCCAGGGAACACAGTTCTAGTACATTTTCTTCTTGGTGGCAGTGTAGCGCTCCATGTACTGAAATGAAATGCAAAAAGTTAGGTCCCACGTTTTTGGTGGCTAATCGTTATGAGTAGAATTGGATCACCGTGCATTGTTACAGTGAGCGTGTAATGCCGAGTGATGCCATTTTTCATGTACATTTTATACAAACTTGTACACTCGTACATTTACTTCGAAATAATAAAAGCCTTACACTTGTATTTTGGCGACTACAAAGCTTCCCTAGGTATAGGGAGGAGGTTTGTGAGAGAATCTTCTAGGAAATGCAGCGACAATTACCCTACGTCATTTCAATACAAATAAGGAACTGATTTTAAATGAAGCATTACTCTAACAAAAAGTATTTCATCTACGTAGCTCTCAAAAAATCAAAAGATAAAAGGTGTCATTACAGTCAATAGTTTCCAAAGACGAAATCCGAATCATGCTTCAACGACTTGATTCCAGCATTAATCTATCCCTTCCACATTTTCCATCAAGAAATGCCGAGAAAATTTATCATTTGTATAAAACTTTAACAGGACTCCGGCTATTGAATTCAGCTCAGAATAGTGAAAAAACATCAGAAAAAATAGCTTCAAATAATACACTGAAATTAATAATGAACCTATAACACTCAACACCACATACAACAACACAGGAAGTGTTCATTACCATTTCCTCTGTAATGAATATGAAGAAAATGTCCTTATAGCGGCACCATGCTTGACCACGACCAGGGAACTGGCTAGAAACAAACAGACTCAAGGTCTCCGCAAACAAATCCTCACTCACACTCATCACACCTTATTATAGAGAATACAACATCCATCCCCACGTCACATTAAACAACACCCCCATCCCCTACACAGACACACCCAAAATCCTTGGAGTTACATATGACAGAGGTTCTACGTTCAGCCCACACATTAACAATATCAACACTAAATGCAACACAAGGCTGAACGTCCTCCGAGCACTAACACATACTACATACGGCCACTCCAAGGAAGACATAACAACAGTATACAAACAGTTCATCAGACCCATCCTCACTTACGCACACACATCTTGGTACGCAGACACTGCTCGCACACACTTACAGAAACTACAGTCCACACAAAACACAGCGTTGCGCATTGCCACGGGCTGTACACGATCGACCCCTATAGCACACCTACACGTCCTCCCCCTCCTTGACCACATGAACACGCTAGGGACAAACTTCTACACCTCCACACAAGACCCTGCCCACCCGCTACACTACATGCAACAACCCCGGCCAACCCAACGAACATTACACACCACCCCGGCCACACACCTCAAAACACTATACGACTCCCTCCCTCCCTGCCCCCCTGGCACCTCACTACGCACACACATACACACACAGTTCACCTCACGCGCCCTCGCTGCCCTACCCCCTAACTCCCTCCTCGGAAGAAGGCACCATTTAGTATGGAGTTAAGGAAACGCGGAATCTATGCAGAAAGGGCACAGAAACAGAAAGCTAAGAAAGAAGATCATGAAACAAGAAAAAGTTGAAGAGAAAGTAGTTGGTGCTGAAAAACAGGACAGCAGTGAACCGAAAAAAAAGGTCCGTAACAAAATAAGAACCTACTCTATTTTAACAAAAAGAAAGCCTATCTAACCTTTAGCTCAGGCCCTTACATAGTCCCCCTGGGAGCGCTAATTCCCATAGATACAATAGTTGCATCTCCCTGAGGGGTGATACCGTTGGTGAGTTACACATGTTTTATCCCTCAACCATATTAACGCACCAGCTGCAATCAGTATTTTACTGATGCACTGTTTCGAGATGCAAAAAGTCATAGACTGGGCTCACTATTTGCCCTGTTGCTAAGATCCCACCAAAAATATTAAATTATACTTTTTGGTTGCGTCCGCTCCGGTTTGGATCATCAAAAATTTATCTTACACGAGATTCCATCACGTGATTGCTTTGTGCTCGTGATTCCTTCAACAATTGAGCATGGCGTCTCATCAGATGGGTGCTATTGAGTCGCATCAAACTAAGAGGAGACCCCGTCCACACCACTTGAGCATGAAACCGCGAGGCTGAACGCCTAGGGTTGCACAGTTATACCTAACCTAAGCTATCAAGTAGCCTTTCAATTGTCATGCATCTCCTGTGCTTTGTAATAATAAATTATACATTTTTCTACGACTTTCTTTCCTGCAATAGGTCGACATTAATCGCAGAACCTTTTTGTGTGTCGCCGGAAAAACACTGGATCCCAAAATGAGAATATAAGATATAACCTGGCGACGCGTCTGACACGTCTTTTTTGGAAGAATGCCCGCTACTGGCAACCTCGAAGAACATCACTTCATTCAAGCCACTTTTTTGTCGCTCTGACGATGGAGGGCATTCTGCATTCTAGTACCTACCATAGACACCAATGTTCCTCATTTCATATCCAAGGAGGAATGGCTTCCCTCATCACCAGATTCAAATCCTCTTGACTTAGGTACCCAGTCTAACTTTTTCGCCGTCTATATGCATGTTTTTCGCCACCTAAGCGATTTAATCACTTAAATCGCTAAGGCGGCGAAAAACATGCATGCAGACGGCGAAAAGTTAGACTGGGGTATCTGGTCCATCCTTAGGAGCATTTTGGCAAACCATTAGCAAAGTTTGGAGGTCCTGAAGACTAAACTCGGGAAGGAATGGGCTAAAATCCCCGAATCGATAATTCGTGACTGTGTCAGATCATTCTGCAAGCGTCTTCCAGCTTGTGATCGACGCCAACGGCAGACATAAATATCAGTTATTTATAATTTTTAGAAACTTGGCAACAATATAATTTTGTATTATTTCATTACCCTGTTTCTTCAAATAAATGTGGAATTATTTTGCAACTCTGTACAACAGATCACATCCACAATACAACGTGTGGTAATTATTAATTCAATTTCTGCCAAAATAAACAGAATTTTCAATGCAAGCATTCGTTAATACTGAAACAAAACCGGTGAACGACGACAGACAATCAACCAACCAGCCCACTGAGCAGGAAAACAAGTAAACCCACCAGAATATTAAAACTTTACAACACTTGTTGGCTACAACATACCTATGCTAAGCTTTTAAATTGGCTATGCTTTTTGAAATCAAAGTTAAAAAGGTGTAGATGACCTACCTTATCATAGCCGTCAGTCCACCAGAATCTTAAAACTTTGCAAGTAGGTATGTAGGCTAGATGATGTACCTTATCATAGCCGTCGGTCTCCTCGAGCTGCTTGCCGCTGAACAGGTTACCAGTGAGACAGAGCAAAGACACATTGGAGTCCGTCAGAAGCTGGGCAGGCACGGCAGTGAGCTGCAGGCAGTTTTCCTCAAGGCGAAGGGTCTTTAAACGCGGACACTCGCTGATCCTTGGCGATACTTGGGACACCTGCAACAGAATAGCATTATTGTTAGTGGGTGAATGGGCGTATACAGGGTTATCAATATTTACCAGTAAGTTTTTCCTGCACCTAAATTTTTTAAAAGATTACCCCTTTAATTAACCATATTAGAAGATCTAACAATTCTGTATATTTTCCGGTTTTGATGTTTAATCATGGCTGAAAATTTAAACAAAAAAACTGAAATTGAAGAGCTCCAGCACCAGTACTTCTAACATGGTAGCATGATGGTCGATCTCACTACTAAGTTTGTGACCGAGGAATTTTTATGTTGACCACCTTACTGTAAACACCAGCCTGAGAAGTAGTCTGGCTGCAGCGGCAGTAAAGTTTGGGCTGAGAGTCGGTCAGTCAGGGGTCTTAGAGAGAGCGAGGCAGGGTGCAGACCTTATGGTGTATCGCGCAGGCTAATGCGTGGATTGTTGCCCCTATATGCTCTACTCGTACGCCGTGTTTCTGGGCAACACGTGCGGTTGTCAGGTTTGACAGTGTTGTCAGCACTTGCGCCTGCGGGCTGCCTCGGTGGCTCTACTTGTGCTATAAGCTCGTGTGTTTACGCTACCTGAGTCGAGGACTTTCCTAGTCTCAAGTCGTCTAACTTTACAGTGCGTTTTTGCCAGTTTCATCTTGTAAACAATCTTTTTAAAACTGTTTGTCAATAAACATGAACTTTTAATCGCATTGCAAATGCTAGTTAATAAAGTGCAATTCCTTCGGTTAATTTAACCACGTTTTTAATAAATTATCAAACTACCGGAACTGTTATTAATATTGGCCTTTCAACTGCATGGAAAAGCGGTAATTTCCGTGGAAAAGGAAATAATAATAATAATGAGGGGTGTTGATACAATCAACATTAAAGCACGGACACGGGTCCTTTACTGCTCCCCTTTATGCATGTCGTCTGCGATCGAAAGGTCGATTTAGAAACTCATCATTAAAGGTAAGTCAATTGCAATGCAAAGTTACTGAAAACATTTAAATTAGGTCATAGACATCTATCACACGAAGATAGTTCATTAATTCCTTGACGTCTAAATGGCGTCCCAATACCGTCTCGACGGTAGGTTGTAGCGTTTGGCAAGCCTTTATACAATTTCTACTAATTGTTAGACTTTCACATTCTATGATTAGGTGTTTGACAGTTAGTGTTGAGTTGTTGCAAAACTCGCATACTGGTGCAATATCAGGTATCTCGTTGTTCATCAGGTAGCCATGCGTTAAGAATGTGTGTCCTATTCTGAGTCTGTTAACTATTATTTCCTCTTTACGTGATATTTTACCTAGTTCCAATTTCGTGCCTGGTGATGGCTGTATTTCCCTCAACCTGTCTCTGCAATTTTCCCACCTAGTCTTCCACTGGTCAATCATCTTTTGTTGTATTAATGGTTTCCAGTCTGAGTGGCAAATAAGAATGAATTCTTCGGGTCTTCGGGTAGCGTTTTTAGCTGCGGTATCTGCAGCGTCGTTACCGCCTATTCCGACATGGGAGGGGATCCAGCATATGTTGATGAGTTTACCACTTTTTTGCACGTCGTGTATTTCGTGTTGTATTCGGCGTAGTACTGGGTGATGTGTCTCGCAATTTAGGCCGTTAACGACACTCAAAGAGTCACAGTAAATTACATATTTTTTATCTCTTTTATCTCTAATGATGTTAAGGGCCAAGTGAATGGCGTGTATTTCAGCTGAATATATTGAGGCTTCCTTCGGAAGTGTTGCAGTGCGAACAATAGTGCCACATACTGCCGCCGCTCCTGTGCCACCCTCCCCTCGTGAGCCGTCCGTGTATATGGTCACGTATCCATCATATTGTTCTTTTGTTATTCTTTTATGCTCTCGCCGGATTATGTATTCGGGAGTTTCGTTCTTTGGGAGTTCGGTTAGTTCTGTATTTATAGTTGGTTTTGTTAAAGCCCATGTAGGGGTATCAATGTTTAATAGTCGGTAGGAAAAGTCTGGTTTAATTCGGTTTTTCCTCAAACTTAATTTTTCTATTAGTATTTGCATTCTGATGGCCAAAGTTGGGGTTATTCTCCTATTTTGAAAGAGTAGTCTATTGCTCGCCGTTACAGTGCAACTAAAAGCGGGGTTTCCGTGCTGACTTCGGACCTTGTAGTAGTAGCAGAGTGAGAGATAATTTCGTCTAATATCGGGAGGCATTTCATTGCAAATAATATATAGGCTATTTGTTGGGCTGGATCTAAATGCTCCCGTAGCGATTCGTAGTGCCTCGCGCGTAATTGACTCGAGGGGTTTCAAAGTTGTTTGACTGGCAGAGTTATAGATTATTGATCCATAGTCGAGAATTGATCTTGTCATACTTCTGTAGATTCTGAGAACTGTGGTTTGGTCGGCTCCCCAGCTTTGAGCTGTTATTGATTTCAGTACGTTAAGGCTGTCATTTCCTTTTTTCTTTAGAGCAGCGATGTGTTGTTGCCAGTTCAATTTATCGTCGAAGATTAGGCCTAGGAATTTATGTGATTTTGTGTATTGAATGTTTTCGTTATTGATTTTGAGTGTTGGGCTGAGGAATAGTCCGGGTATAATATTAAAATGAATTGCTTTACTTTTGCTCAGTGAAAATTTGAATCCATGATTTTGAGACCACTTAAATATATTATCAATGCAGGATTGCATTTTGTTTTGAATGACCTGGAGGTCTTGGTGGTGGTATCCGACTTGCAAGTCGTCAACATATAGAGAGTAATGGAAATTGTTGTCCGGTGGAATCTGTTTAGCTATGTCGTTTATTTTGAGGGCAAATAATGTAACTGAGAGGACACTGCCTTGAGGGACTCCGTTTCGCTGTTCGTAGGTGTTTGAGTTATAGTTATCCACTCGGACACTCAGTGTTCTATGTTCTAAGAATTTGGTGATGAAAATTGGTAGTCTACCCCTGAGTCCAATGTCAAATAAGTCACGTATAATCCCATATCTCCATGTTCTGTCATAAGCTTTTTCGAGGTCAAAAAACACTGAAATGAAGTGTTCTCTGTTTGCAAAGGCTAATCTTACGGTTGAGTCTAGTCTGACCAAGTGATCTACAGTGCTACGCCCTCTCCTGCATCCACACTGCGCTTTATTTATTATGTTATGCATATCAAAATATTCTATCAGTCGGTTATTGATCATTCGTTCCATAAGTTTGCACAGACAGCTCGTTAGTGCGATCGGTCTGTAGTTGTTCGGCTTACTGTGGTCTTTTCCAGGTTTTGGGATTGGTATTATTATTGAGTGCTGCCATTGTGGTGGGAAGTAGCCCGTTGTCCAGAATTTGTTAAAAGTGTTCAAGATGTATTGTTTAGCTGGTAGTTTTAGGTGTTTGATCATGTCGTATGTTATTTTGTCGTTTCCTGGTGATGTGTTTTTAGTTTTTCTTAGGGCGGATTCAAATTCATGCATATGGAAAGTTTGGTTATAGATTTCTACGTTTGGCGAACTGAAATGGATCGGTATAGTTTCATTTGCGGTTTTTATTTGTTGAAATTCGGGGGAATAGCTTTGATCGCTTGACACTTCGCTGAAATTCTCAGCCAGTTTATTCACAATATCAGGGATTGTGCTGTAGTGTATATTGTTTTCTATTAATATATGGACTTTTCTTTGTACTCGACCTTTTATTTTCCTTATTGTTTCGTACACTCTGGCCATTGGTGTATATTTATTAAGTTGGTTTACGAAATTCTTCCACGTTTCCTGTTTGCTTGCTCGAATTTTGTATTTATGATTTGCCCTTGCTCGTTTCCAGTTAATTAAGTTAGTAAGATTTTTATTGCGGTGGTATTTCTTGTAAAGTTTTTCTCTTTCTTCTTTTGATTCTTGGAGTTCTTTTGTCCACCATGGTTTGGGGTAGTATTTTCCTGGTATATAAGTTGGGATGGCTTTTTCAGCTGCTGAGTAGAACCGCTGGTATAAGTCGGTGAGTAGTTGTTCGTTATTAGTTGTTGTGTTCAACATCGGCTTGTTCCATGCATTGTTATTGGAATATAGATCCCAGTTAGCTTTTGAGTAGTTCCAGATAGTTGATGGGGGTTGGTTGGGACGATTTTCGTTGAGGTAGGTGATCAAAATTGGGCAATGATCGCTATCACCCGGCGAGTCGAAAGCAACCCAGTCTAATAGCACGGCCAATGTAGGTGAGCAAATTGTCAGATCAATAGCTGATTCTGAATTGTATCCTATTCTAGTGGGTGAACCGGTATTTAATAGGCAAAGGTTATTGTTTGTAATAACAGTTTCTATCAGCTTCCCCCTATTATCTGTATTCTTGCAGCCCCATATGGTGCTGTGTCCGTTGAAGTCGCCGGCTAGGATGAAAGGATTCGGTAGTTGGTGGATTAGGTTATTTAGTTTTTCGTTTGTGACTGTTTGTCTACCGGGTATGTAGATGCTGCAGATGGTTATCAGCTGTCCTATGTTTACTTGAATGGCCACGCTTTGTAGTTCAGTCTGTAGATTCAGTTCACAAAAAGGTATTGAGCTATGGACATATATTCCAACACCTCCATGGGGGTTCTGTTGTAATGACCGTGTCGTAGCACATCACTGTAGCCGTTTATTCTAAACTGGCAGTTATCCCATAGCTTTGTTTCTTGAAGTGCTATTATACTGGGTTGGTGGTTGTTTATTGTTTCCATTAGTTCATCTTTCTTTCCCCTGATGCCTTGGCAGTTCCACTGCAGGATTCCTACGTTAGCCATGGGGTGTGTTTGATTTGATTTTGTTATTCAATCGTTCAATTAGTTACTTTCTTTTGGGTGATCTATCTCTAATCCTAGAGTCTCGAGAGTAGTATGATTGTTCCTCATCTGAGTAAATTTGTCGTTTATCGTGTCTGTTGCGGCTGTAGGTGGGGGATCGTGATTTTGATCGTGATCTTGGTCGCTTCTTGTTTTGGGTTTTGGGAGGTTTGTGCTGCTTTGGGGGTTTGAATTCGTTGAATATTCGTCTGGCTTCTTGTCTCATAATAGGGTTGCATTCGCTCGTGCCATCTTCCTCATTTTCAGATCCTTCGGCTGTAGTTTCAATATTAATTGTGGATTTGAGCAATTGTGTTGGGTTGGGTTTAATGCGGAGTATTTCTTTTTCGCATGTTTCGTGGTCGCGTTGTGAAGTTTGCGGTGGTTTGGTTTCTGGTGTATCGGTTGTGTTATCAGTTGTACCTGGTTCGTTACAAAGTGGGGGAGCCATATTTTGTTCGGTGATCGTTTGGTTTTTGGTAGCCGCCATAAAGGGTTGGGGGGTTGGTACTTTGGGTATTTGATCCGTTCGATTTCTGGTTATTTGTGCGTAGCTTTGATCGAGTTGTGGGGATCGTTTGTGGTATATTATAAGGGCTTGTTCTCTTGATACGTTTTGTTTAGTACGGATAGAAATTAGTTCTTGTTGCTTGCGTTGTTCCGGGCAAGTCCGGTCTCCAGTTTTGTGATTGTTTCCGCAGTGGTAGCATGTCAAGTTGTTTTCAGTGCAATTTGTTGCTTTATGGCCTTTTGTTGCGCATTTTCCACACACGAACTCTTCACTGGTACATCTTTTAGCAGTATGGTTGTATTCCAAGCACTTTTTACACATCATAGGGCGGTCGAAGTATTCATATATCCTACTCTTGCAGTCTTGGCCAAGGATGTCGATATACTCAGGGGGGGTTGAGCCTCTGAAAGTTAGAAGTATTGCTTTTGCATTTGTGTTACGGCTTTTTATCCAATTTGCTGGTTCAACATTTTTGATTATATGGTTTTCCATTAAACCTTGTTTGAATTTCTCGAAGTTGGTGAAGTCGTAGTTATAGATGTAGGCGAGTCCTTTTGAAAGATTTACATAGTTATTTTCTGTTACTTGCACAGGGATGTTGTTTATGTCTTTGATTTTCTGTATTTCATCTTTTTGTCGTGTGTGATCTATTTCTACAATAAATGTGTTTTTGCCGCCCGATCGAATAGATTTGGGTTTTCCTTGGATTTGGTTTGCAATACATTTTTCTAGGAGCCATGGAGTAATTTTCCGCTTTTCGTTTTCCTGCATTGTTATATTGAAATGAGTTGTGGGGGTGTTCGTATCTGATATTGGTATCTCGGAGTGTCCTGTGACTATCTGTACAGCACGACGCCTATTAACTCGTTGTTCTTGTTGGACTTTGCATATTTCTGTTTCCATGATATGTTTCGGGCATTCTCTGTGGCCAGTTTCATGTTGGCGCTTGCAATGCATGCAGGAGAGGGCGCTGCCACAGTGTTCGCTGTCATGGCCTGTTTCTCCGCAGCGTTTACAGTTTGCTTCGTTATGGCAGTGTTTGGCTGTGTGGCCGTAGTTTTGGCATTTGTGGCAGATCATTGGTCTATTAATAAATGGGTATACTATCGTATCTGATTTTTCGCCTGGGATATATATAGAGTCTGGTGTTGTGTAGCTATTAAAGGTTAGTAGGAGTGGGGTGGTTTGGGAGAATCGAGTTTTAATGAAGCTGGCACGGACAGCGTCACTGATATTGTACTGGCTCTTCAGGCCTTCCACAAAATCTTCCATATTATCTACATCGTATTCTTGAATATATATTAGTCCTTTGGATTGATTGTAGTATGGGTGTTCGCTGATCTGGCAATTAATGCCGTCGACGTTAGTAAGTCTGGTGATGCGCTCAGATTGGGGTTTGTTTCGAGTTTCTATGATAAAGCTATCTTTACTTGAATAAGTTATTCTTTTCGCCTTCAAACCAGTTATTTTGACTATTTCTTCTTGGAGGCAAAATGGATTTATTTGGTTTCTCTCTTCAATTTTGAATTTGACCGAGAAGAACTTTGTATAATGGTCGTTCTTCGTCATTTCTTGGTTCAACGATATGGGTGTGTATTTGTTAGCTTTGCTTTGTTTTCTCACATTTTCCTTCTCGCAGCCCATGATTTTACTGTTTTTTCCTATGTTCTGCGCTTTCGTCATTTCTAGGATTTTTTCGAGTGTATTTTCGATTTTCCTTATTCGATCGTCTACATTTTGTGCTTCTTTTTCAACTTCATGTTTATCGGGGTTGATGCATTTGGTTGCATCACCTGCCGCAAGTCTATTCAGCACTTCATTTAATTTAGCCTCCAATTGGTCCACCTTACAGGTAGCACCGTTTGGTTCTGGTGGAGTTTTTTCGGTTGTTTGGTCAGATGTGTCATTGTTTTCGCTTATCTTCCTGGTGATAGCGTTAGTTTTGGGGTTTGTTGCACCTACGTTGGTAGCAGTGCTTAGGTTGTTTTTGTAAGAGTTTATTCGTTGTTTTAATTTGTTTTTATTTTTGGCGTACATACTCCCGGCTTCAGAGGGGGTTTCCCCGCCTCGAAGTCGGGGTTTGAGGTATTCGCTGATTGTTGCCAGAAGTGCTTAAAGTTTTACTTTGGGATCCAAAGTAGTAATCCAAAATGGACTATTGGTCTGCGTAACTTAAGTCTATTCTTATAGGTTATTTAAGGGCCCTGGAGTATAGGGCAAATTAAAGAGAAAATAACTACGCAAATGAGACCCAAGCTCCGAAGAGCTCGGGCCGCCGCCCGACTTTGTTCTACCCAACAACGGGGATTTGGAAAAAAACCTAAAATCTTAATCCCTCGAAAGAAAACTCAAAAGATAGAGGAAAGAGCAGTTGGGTATTTCAACGGTACCACCACGAGAAGGTGCCGGGTCAGCTGGATACCTGCTCGTGAGTAGGTATTCCTGTATCAATCCTTGTCTACGACTTCTTTCCCTTCACCAAGCTCAATAATTCAATAATTTGGTACCAGTAAAATTGGTAAAGGGAACAGTGAAATTTCCCGTTTTTAATAAATTATCAAACTACCGGAACTGTTATTAATATTGGCCTTTCAACTGCATGGAAAAGCGGTAATTTCCGTGGAAAAGGAAAGAAAAGAATAAAGACTTGGAAATAATTTATTGAACATCACAGTCCATTGTGTATCGCCTGTCGGCAAATTTATAGTGGTCAGGAATCCTGAAGTCGTAGTTTATCGGCCACAAGTTCAATTAATGTAGCTCATTTCTCTGGTTTTCCTTCACTTCAGTAAGTACTGCTCTGTTCTATTCAAGGGCAGGAATAAATGCACGAAAATATTAGCAAAAGGTTACAATGTACAATGCAATGTGCATACAGAACGAAGCACAGTAAGTCTCTAAGAGCAGGAAGGAAGCAGTTTCAGGTAAAAAAAAACACATTCCGTGGCACAAAAGGTAAAGGTCAAAGGCATATGTAAAAAATCAAAAGGCATATGTAAAGGCACAAAAGGTAAAGCGCTAAACTACGAGAAACAACACGGTGAGTTGAACTTCCCAGGTGTCCTGCGAAGTTTTATGAGTTGGTCACTCATCTCATGATTGAAGAAAACCCAGAAGGCGGGTAGGAGAGATTATAGAGGAAACTCGTTTACTGAATGAGCAAGCACTCGTGTTAGCATTCAAACAGAAACTCGAAAACTCGCTATTAATCGAAACAATTGTAAAAAGAACCTATTAACGAGAAAGATGCATCACTAGTACCACTTTTTTATTTAGAATACTACAGACGTTGCTCTATGAGTTCCCTTGCATGCTCAGCAGAGTTGTTTTCAGTCCCACTGTGGAACTTCTCATTAGTTGTAACGTAGCCTGAGGTACCCCAAAAAGGCTCATTTTACAGTGCACATTTGTCCAATCGTTATAGAAGGCTAACACACACAGACAAAAACTTTAATGTATTGAATAAATTTGCATGACCAATACTTCAGCAGTGATACAGCAATTACAGTAATGAAAAACCTGCTCTCTCATTGAATACATTTACAGGCACATCGCAGTAGAAGTAAAGTGACTGCAACGCCAAACAAGCTACGCAAAGCTCTAGAACAGAGATTCTCAACCAGGGGTAAATTTACCTCTAGAGGATAAAAAATTATACAGCCGGGGTAAATAACTGAAGTACCTAATAATTTAAAAATAATTCAATTAAATTTAATGTTAAAATAATTTATTGAAATCAAATATTTAAAATAATATAATTGAATTTAATATTAAAATAATTCAATTAAATCAAATATTTAAAATAATTCAACTAAATTTAATTTTTAAAATAATTCAATAAAATTTAATCTTGTGAAATGAGCGAGAATGCAAGTAGTGTGAATGTTCCGTATGGGAACAAGGGGGTAAACGAAGAAATACATAAAGCCAAGGAGGAATCTAAGATGGAGGAAAGGTTGAGGATGGTCGCTCTGGGAGCACCTGATTTTGGTTGAGGTTGAGCTCGAGGGCGCTGAGCGCGGCGACGTCGTCAGGCACGACCACGATGCTGTTACCCGAGAGGTCGAGCAGGTCGAGGTGCGGCAGCCCGCACGCCTCCAGCGGAAACTGCTGCAGGCTGTTCCCGCTGCACACACACACATTATTTGTTAGGTCTCCATACTGCATGATGAGAGCAGCTAGCGTGTCAAAAATAGAAAAGACAAGGTTTCCACTGACATCAGGTGTGGGTAGCTATAGTGGAAAAGTGGTTCATAAGATGAGGTTAGCACCGACATCGAATCTGAGATGCTATCGTGCGAAAAAAATGTTCAGGGAAACTACCTCTTAAAAATAAGAAAAGCTCAAGAGCTAATGTCGTTCATTGTATTTTTGATTTACGCTTTTCACCATACTTGATATAAACTTTAAACTTATGAAATAAGCTATAATGAGTATTTAAGTTATTGATGAATTATTACTATACCATTTTTGTTTAGAATACAGTACTCAGAAGTTCCACCCGAGACTGCCCGTTTTAGCCCGGCCCTATTGCCATCGGCCCAACTCTATCCTTAAATCCTGCCAGCCAAGCTCTGACAATCTTTAAATTGTCCTTACTGTCCAAGAAAAACCTACTACTCTGATAGGTGAGTAATGTAACACTCAAACTAATCTCCTAATCTGTGGTGAAAATTATTGAAATCATACAAGTGTTTGTCATTAGGTCAGGTACAATTTCTACAGAGTGTTCTTTGCAGATATGTTAGACGACTATGATCGAAGTCGAACTCTTTGGCGTGATTTTACCCTTTTAACAAAGCACCAAGAGGCCACCGATATGGAAAAATAAAGTCTTCTGCCTTTCAAGTCCATTGTTTAACTCAAGTCTAACAACGTCAAAGCTAATCTTACGTGTCAAAGATCCTACGCGTGAATGAAGCAGTATGACTGGGTATCATGTAAATAAGAGTGAATAATGGTACTTAGCCTCGTATATTCCTAGTCGGCGAGCATATACTTGGAACATCCAGGCATGCCAACAAATCACTTCACTATGGGTAATTTGAAGAAAAGGACACTGGAAGTTTGAGAATACTCTATAAGTTTAATAATATAAGGGAATTTAGTTAGTGAACTCTCTTGCTGTGCGCAAAGGGCAAGCGTGAATGACGGCAACAACCTTCGTGCCTCACAGAGCAACAATGAAACCTCTTGGAGCTAGCGATGTCGTTTGACAATCATCTAATGAAGTTCTATTTTCAATAGAAACATTGATAACAACTGAAATGACTGATTAATAATAACATTTATAAAATTTTTCTACGAAATAGTATCGAATGAAGACTGAAGAATATTAAAGAAAAAATTTCTCTTGACATTGACATCTGGCATCTACGAGAGATGTGGTTCTTTCCACTCGTCGTCTGGTCCGTGACTAAGATTTAATGCTTGTGTAGACCTCGTAGCGGTGCGGAATGTCAACAGTTTGGTTAGCGTCAGTTGGAGCGTCTTACACTGCCTCATTTGAACATGATGCCTTTCGAGCAGTTTTACACAGATGGAGCATTACGAGATTTCCCATAACACTTGATATATGTCCCAAATTGGCTGCTGATGGAAATGGGAATCAAGGGTAATGATTTTTAGGAGTAAATGATGAATGCCAAAAAAAAAATAATGAATATATAAAACAATCTCGTAAAATATTAATTTGCCATTGCATTATCTCTTTTTAATAAAATTCATTCAATTTCATAAGGAATATCCCTGCTCCAAACAAGCATGCGGACAAACTCATAAACCATGCCATTTGCACATGAACTGATCATTAATTGTACTTCATATCATCAGAAAAGGAAATGAGTAACTTCACTGTTATTTCTAAATTCCAAATTGGTTGAAAATGAGTAACTTCACTGTTATTTCTAAATTCCAAATTGTTATTTATGAGTGCATGGGAGTAAATTATTTTTCAGCAAATTCGAAACTCAAGGTAAAGACGTGCAAAACATACGCGCACCTCATGGTACTGAAGCCAGCAAATAATTCTTGCTGGATATCAATGAAAAATTTTTGTTAAGTTTTGCTAAGTTCTGTTAGCTCTTCCCAACTGTCTGAGCATCACTCCTGAAATTCAAGCAGGTACACTCAATAGTGCCATTTATCCATCTCACCATTCTTTGTTAGCTGTATACCACATCCTTCCTCTCAATAAAGCATGTTTTATCGACAGCAGTTTGAGAACAACTCTAATCTCATCAATTCGTCAAGATGACCAATTTCATTATCCGTGAGTCACATAGCCAATACCAAACCCGAGTTGCAAATACTTAGCATAATCCCAGCTTCTGGTAAAGAGTGACAAGTGTTCTGCTTAACAGATGGAAGTTTGGCATTGAAATATTTAAAACTAATACAATGATCAAGACCTTGTTAGCATCATTCTCCTCGTAAGGGCCACAGTCTGTAGACAAGGGATACTTTAAACCACAACTCAACAGCATTCTGAATGAAACTCCCCAGGTAATTGTTTCTTAACCCGCACAATTTTGGCACCTACATCACAGCAAAGCAAAACCACATAACCAGATAGGCCTGATTACAGCGTCGGCTGTGTGTGCATGGTGTGGAGGTCATTAGTAACCCGTCAACTCTGGTGCCTCCTGCATCAATAAAAACCCTTCCCATAACCTGCATAGTAATACCACTCCCGCTTGGCAATAAGTCAAAGTGAATAACAAATTTAGATTATATTAAACCATAACAAAATAGAACAAGAACTTTAGGGGCAGTAAAGATAATTGCATTAGAGCTGCACAGCACCTGAGTATGAGTGTCTTGAGGTGCTTGAGCTGCGCTAGGCTGGGCGGCACGCTGTTCAGGCAGTTGTGCGAGGCTGAGAGCGTCTCCAGCTTTCCCAGCCGGCCCAGGTCTGAAGGCAGGCTGGCTGCAGAGGAAAGCATGTGAAGCACCGCAGAAAATGAAAGACCAGTCATGATGGTGCATGATACACAGTTGTAGCGGCCTCTCTAGTGTAAGAGCTGTTTCACCTTCAGATTTTTATTTGACTTTAATTAATGTGCGTTAAAAATTTCCCAATGTCTCGTAAGCATCGCACCGTTTCATTCACACACAGCCACCAACCGAAGCGGTCTTGGAAGGAGTGGGCAACTCCAATAAACAAATGCAAATTAAGATAAAATAGTTAAGAAAAGAAGGAAGGCCTAAACGTGTGGAAATATGTATGAAACTCATTGAACAACGGTAAGAAAATGTATAAAAAAGATAATTATATACCAATAAATAAAAGTAGGAGAATGAAAAGGTGTACAATAACTGACAGTAGATAAGCATTCTTAAATAAAATATATAAGAAAAAACAGAGAGCTCAAAAGCCTACAATGATGCAAAGTAAAAAATAAAAAAGAATTTTTACACAGAACACCAACTCAGTTCAGTTCGTGATTTTCGGAAAGTAAAAATTGTCCATTTGGATAACCTGACTCAAAAAATGGCACGTGAGAAATGAAAACTTCAGTGTATTAAGAACAAATGAAACAAGAGAGTGAAATTAAATTAATAAGCAAAAAGTACCTAAGAAGATAATTCAAATTGACAGAATATGAGGTTAGTTGCGATATCAAACACTCATGCGCAACACTCCAAATGCATTTTCCAAGTAAAAGTTACACTATACAACACATAGTTGTACTTTTTCTCGCAGTATATAGCTATTATTATTTAATTTGAAGTTTGATCACTTCGGGTCATTTGAGCTATTATCACACAGAAACTTGATGAACTGAAAGTTCAACTGGCATCATATGTGCACAATGGTTGAGTATCTTCATGGGCATAGATTACTGCACGGCCTAAAAAACTTATAACATCTCGTCAGGACTAACTGATTAAATTAAAGTACAGAATAAAATCAAAAGACTTTCGCGCTAGAGGACACTTGAACGGAATACTGGCCTATCCCACGAATGAAACAGAGGTAAATAATGAAAGACAAGGCTTAACAAAAAGAAAGTTTAGCTGATACTGTGGTGGAACACTCGGGTTGCCATTAGGAATTTAGAGTTTCCAGCAGCTGACGCTATTTTTGCAACTATGCAGGACAAACTGAACCCCCAAACATTAATCCAAGTCACATAACAAGGATTTGGAGAGCTGAAAGTGCAGCAGTTGTAACTCACTTATTTTGTTGTTGTTAATTTGGAGATTTTTGAGAGTGGTGATGTCAGTGAGGGGAGCAGGGAGGACAGCCAGCCGGTTGTTGGAGAGGTCGAGTGTGCGCAGAGACTCCGCCACGATGCTCAGGTCTGGCACCTGGTGGGTGGCAATTGTAGTTATCAATTTTTATGTTATGAGTAAGTTTCAGCCTCCCTATCCACAACAAAGGTGCTCCAAAGAGAGGAAGGATGAAGGGCCTATTTAGGCTGGAGTTGAAGAAACACGGTATCTATACACAAGAAGGTCCTAACAAAGCAAAAAACCTATCCTATTTTAACAAAAAAGTAGGCCTACATGTGTTACATGTATTACTTGTCTACATGTGTTACATGTATTACACTAACAGTTCAGAGAAGCTTAATGAAATGATAAAAGGCCATCCAAAAGATTTATACTGCACGCATGTAGGGCTAGTGTGAGTTCATACAGTTATAAAAAAGACATCAAAGGCCTACTTTTGCTAAAACGATTGTATTTGAGGAGTGTTATATTAGTTAAAAAAAATTAGCTTTGATGTCAACTGGGTCAACTGGAAAACTGTACACAAAGCAATAGTAAAATGATAGCTAGGCATTGAAATATAGAGGCAAGTGAGACTATTATGAGTAGACACAGACACAAAGCTAGAAAGACAAATAGGTTCTTCTTGAAGAAAAACTAACCCTAAAACACAAGCCCTATTTACACATGGCTCAATGCACACAAAGCATTGGTTAGAAATTGGATGGGAATCACTTGAGATTTGTATAGAAGCACTCACGTAACTACACGCACTCGTGACTCAGCTGTGGGGCGTATTCTCTTATATTTATAAGACACTTTTAACTGTATTAGTTGGAGCACAAGGTACGGGTTTCACGCAGGAAAAAAGCTATAATCGTTGCCACTACAGTGAGAAGATTTTGATCAACCTCTAACACTAATGACGTTGCTTAGTTTGCAATGCACCAAGAATATAAATAGATGTGCATTGAATTAGCAAAACAATTTATAAGAGTAGCACTGAAAAGCGTTCAGCACAATTAAATGGGCTTGAGAGCATTGCTACTACACATAAACAAAGAAAATCACTATCACACAAAAAAATTTGGTAACTAAAAATTTTCTTGTTAACTGACAAGTTGCAGGTAGTTGGATCCATGAAAAATGACATTACAATATTTTTGCAAAGAAAACCTAATATAAGCACTATTTTTCTACTCACCCAATGATAGTAGACCTGATATCTACTCGGAAGTTAAACTATTTTTTGCATTAGCATATAGATTTGCAGTTGAATATGCCAAGCACAAAACATCCTGTCAACTATGACCCATAGGATATTTATCAAATTTTCCAATGACATTCACAAATTTTCACCTACAAAATTATTGGAAACATTTTTTTTAATGTGATTATAGAAGCATGACACACAAAGTAAGGGAGGCGCAAATAAATTGGTTGTGATTCTTAAAGCCAACGTGTTCTCTCCGATGCAATTATCTATGCACACACGTTCAATGTATGAAAACTGTAAATAAAAAAAGCAAATGGAGTCAAACCTAGTGAGAATACATTCAACAGACAGTGATGAGTTAACATGTTCCAACATGTAGTCTAGTTTATAATTTTTATTGTACTTTTCCCTACCATTTCTCCCAAATGAAAAATTACCACTAAAAGTACTCAGTTTCAGTTAAAGTTACTATGGGAAGCCAATAAAAAATAACAGTCTTCAATCTTGAGAGGAGCATCTATATTTAACATCATTACTTTCCTAAGGTTGCATAGCATATACTAGTTCAGGATGACAAATAGAACTTTAAATGCAGAGTTATTCCTGCACTATAAATTTTAAACCCAGCAAATTAAACAAGGGAACTAAATAAATCCAACAAGGATGAGGAAGATTTTCAGTGTAGGATCCTGATCTGTTTTAATTACTGAAAGATAGACCATATTTTTTACTTACTATAAATGACATGCACTAATTAAATTCCCCTTAATTAAACCAAGAATCAAGCCCCTTTGGGAATAATGACATCATCTTAAATGACACTTTATTCTTTCTATTCCATTATTCCTTTAATTTATTAAATTAGTTTCATAACTCTCATCAAATTGTAAGAACATTTTGTAAATCCGTTAAAAAGCATGCTTCCATCATGGTTTCTGTTACTTCCACAGATATTGAAGATAAGCTTTATTCAAAAACTCTAACTCAAATGTAATTTTTCATAATGCAACCATGTTTTTCCCAGCCAATTTATGTTAATCTTAGAGCAAAGAGATTTGGGGAAAATTTCCACATAAAACTGCATGGAAATGCTACCAGTATCTTCAGAGTTTTTAAGAGCATTAAGTGTTGGCACCTACATGTAAAATTGAACTCTAAAGTTTGGCTAACTGAAAACTACAATGAATGAAAACTGAAATAAGCTAAATGCAGCTGTGAGAGCATACAGCCAAGCATGCCACTCTCCGCTTCAAAATTTGTTAACATTTTTTGTCACCTTTCCGAACAACTCCACAGAATGCTGAATAGAAATGAGATATAAGTCAGAATTTTTTGAAAAATTTCAACACAAGAAATTTGAAAGAAATATGGCACATTACAATGATTGAAGTAACTTTAGTGATTGCTTAAAAGTGTCATTGAATTTTTGTACGCATCAAGGGGGTAAAATAATTGAAATTACAAAACAAGCTCTCCTCATGAAATCCCTCATTTTTGGGAAGATATATTTTTTGTACAGATGAGCTGATTATCAGGGCAAGTTGAATCCACATATATTACAATATACTACTACTAGTAAAAATAATTCCACTATGAAACAAAACAAATATTCCGAGATCATCACACTATGCACAACGCTAGATGCAATCATTGTATACAATTATTATGCATCCTGGTTTAACATGACTCTGGCAGTGGCACCTACATCATTAGCAATGTTACGTACAGGTATGCAGTGAATTACTTAAATTGAAGCACATTCATTTAAAATAGTGTTGTCTTTCACACATAATCTTTACACAAGGATTTTAATGCCATTAATTTTCTGTAACGACTATAAATTCACAGGACGGAATAAAGCCATACACACATCATGGAATTTTACCTCTGTTAGTTTGCGGTCGGTGAGCACGAGTGCCCCAGTCTTGGAAGCCATCTCGAGGTGCTGCTTCACCTTGGCATTGGAGGATGACCCTGTCTGACCCATGCTGTGTGAGCTGAAGCCCAGAAGCAGGAGATGCAATGTTGACTAATGTGAAGTTTCTGGATCTCCCTGAAAAATTCAAATAATGTTGTGGAGGACAAAATTCAGAGTAATACTACTTATTTTTTCAATGAATAGATAAGCACAAACATTGAAGTTTTCCCCATACCTAGCAAAGGCCAGTAGACACACTATCTGGTGTATATACTTGAAAAAAAAAGTGTGGAGCTTTAAAAATTAGAACTACAAACCTCCATACATCTCTGAGCCATGGCATTTTCTGTAGTAACTAGCAATTTTAGGCCTGAACACTGACTGGGCTTGCAGAAGTTAAAAAACAATTGCTCATAACTATTAAAATCCTAAAGGCTTGTTAAACAGCCAGTTCTGGAATAACTATGATCAATATACAGAGCAAGCAGCAATAATTTCACACTAAAACCTATCAGCTTAGAGCATTGATATTGCAGTAGTTCTCTAAGTCATTCTATGATATGAAATTAAGTCTTAAAAGAAAGGCAACCAGTAGGAGTGAACCAGATCCAACCTTTTTTATGATAGTGTTTGTGTATACTAAATTGATGATCAGAAGAGATTATACATGTGTTTGAATGATGATCATAGCAAGTGATTTCAGGGAAAGCAATGTAGCATAAGGAGTAATATTTTAAACCAAAACTAATATTTTGAAGCCTAAGTGCATTCACAATGTTGACCAAAAAATTATACCAGCACCAGAGAGTTTCCATATAGGAATACGTTTTTTTTTTATAATAGAATATATTGAGTAAAAATGCACTGTATTTAGTTATCCATCATAACATAATCACAAACAGTCTACCCTGCTTGAAAAATGTGGCTTTATTAGACATTTTTGACTTGGTAACACAGGAAAAGATTCATTTTTAAAATATTTATTGGTGGTTTTTGCATAAACAATTGACCAGTTAAGCCCAGTTTTTCATTTGCACATGTTGAGGACTAGCACTTAGTTTTCCTCATATTATATAAAAACAACCACTGCTTAGGACAATTATAATAGAGTTGCATTATATTAATCAATTCTAGAACTAGGGTCTGCATATACAAATATAAAAACATCCACACTTCAAAATACACACTTATTTCAGCATGAATACTTTTCAGTTCAGACTAATAATGTACAATTAATGACTGCACACAATCTCACAACTAAAATGGGCATTCTAAATGATGCTATTTTTCAGCAGCTGCAATATATAAAATAAGTAAAATACCAACTGAAACCTATATCTATTTTTTTTCTGTTAAGTATGCAATTCTATCAAAGCCTAAACAGATTAATGAATAATAGAATAAACACACTGGGTGGCTCATGCATAACAGAAGCATTCTTAACCTCATTCCTAAGAGTAATAGCTATACACTCTTTAACCCAAAATTCCAATTTCAGTCTCCTATGAGTAGGCCTATTTATAACTTAAACCATCAAAACAAAGCTAAGAAAGTAAGTATTTACTTGTGAATTTTGAGCATTTCTACAAGTGAAAACTTTAGACAAGTGAAACAATAGTATCATAAAATTAAATTTTCATTTACTAATTGGCAGTGAACAGATTTGGATTCTTGTTTTATTTGCAAATAAATTAGACATAACAATATCTACATATTGCTAAGAATTGACAAAAACAATGCAAATATACATTCAACATCCATACTATTGTCCAAATCTGGTAATAAATCATTGTAATTATATTCATGAATAGAACAATTTTCTTTATTATAGTCAGCAGCAAAAGCTTTATAAAGATCTCTTAGGTAAAATAAATCGGCTTAAGTCTCGCTGAGCGGTGAAGCCGCTCAGCAAGAATGACAATATTAGTTATTACTGGAATTTGATGCTGATTCCGAATAGGCAATTTGTTTTGACCGCTCTCAATTTTTTCGATTTTTTGTGCTTGTTTTTGTGGAAAGGCGGCTAGCAACAACTGAGGTGGTGCCCAAAGAAAATGCCATGTCCGTACAGGTTGGGTGGAACCCGGCCCTATCCGGTACTCAGGTCTTCAAGGCACGGTCTGACCATGTTGGGTCGAGAATGGCAGAGTTCGGATCATGAGGTGGTGCAGGCCAAAGTATGCCAAGTCCGACCAGGTTGTGTCGAGAATGACAGAGTTCGGATCATGAGGTGGTGCAAGCTAAAGTATGCCAAGTCCGACCAGGTTGGGTCGAGAATGGCAGAGTTCAGATCATGAGGTGGTGCAGGCAAAAAAAAAACATTAAAAATGTATAAAAATTTAAAATTAAAAAAATCACAAAAAATAGAAAAAATCGAGAGCGGTCAAAACAAATTGCAGATTCGGAATAAGCATCAAATTCCAGTTATAATTGATATTTTCATTCTCGCTGAGCAGCTTCGCCGCTCAGCAAGACTTGTTCCGATAAATCTATAATTTAGAATGATCACTTATGTTGATGCACAAAGAACCAGTGATTTTTTCAAAAAAATTTATTCAAAAAACTTTACCTTAAAAATGCTATGTACAACTGTAGTTCAATAGTTTGGTAAATGTATAGTGTTTGACCATAATCGATTTTCCACTTTTGGACCAAGAAACATTGTAGATGAGACGAAAATAAACAAGTTTTCTTCTATGCAATTTCCTTTGGAAATGAGTATTTTAGGAGTGAGAACGGGAAATGAGTTACCGTAACTCCAGTATTTGAGGCGGGGAAAAATACACCGCGCGGTCCGACGTGAAAGTAAACAGGCGTTCCCGCGCGCCAACCAAGCCGACGAAGAGCAAACCCCCTATTACAAACGTAAAGAGGTCGGGTCGTGAGGGGTTGCAACAGTTCTTTTAGTGAAAATTATAAAACTAAAAGAACTGTGGCTACCCCTCACGACCCAACCTCTTTACGTTTGTAATAGGGTCATGCACTATCGAGTTCCGGTAACTCATTTAACGCCATAACTTTTAAAATACTCGTTTCCGAAGGAAAGTGCATTGAAGAAAACTTGTTTATTTTGGTCTCATTAACCATCTTTCTTGATCAAAAAGTGGAAAATCAATTATGGTCAAACACTATACATTTACCAATAGTTTTTTATAATAAAATATTCATTTAATTTTTCCTTATCTCAGCATAAAACTTCTACTCTTAGCTTGATCAGGCACACAATGATATTTGCCAAGATATGGTTGCTCAAATTAAACA
The DNA here is from genome assembly GCA_030386875.1 of Morinoia aosen. NCBI lineage: Eukaryota > Metazoa > Arthropoda > Malacostraca > Amphipoda > Talitridae > Morinoia > Morinoia aosen. The sequence goes on from CM059558.1 coordinate 26,458,185, forward strand.
TGTTCTGAAAATACTTATGCCTATCTCATCATAAGCTGCAAACTTACTGCTAATTAAACCAAAAAATTATACCTAGGCCCTAAGTTTAACTAAATAGAACTTAATGCTGGCCATTGTTTTCATCTTTTAAAATTAATGGCTAAAAGCCTGAAATGCTTGAGGCAAATAGTTCATGGTAGTTTTGCTTGATTAAAATTATAATTCCATCATCTTGTCTGAATTTCATTATAAAGTATTGGAATAATGGAAAAATACAAAGCTAATCATAAACACCCAAATATATCATCTGCCTTGCGACTTTTTTTGCATTGTACAAATTATTTTATTTACAACTAGGGCCTAAAATTGTTTATATCTTTTCACTAGTCGAATTAACTAATCATTGCGCTAAACAAGAATTCTGCTTGCATTTTATTACTCAACACATTTTAATGATGTGCATTCACTACCTCGACAAACTTACAAAGAACTGTCGTTTAACTAAATAAGTTTTTCGAATGACTTGAGGTATGTTCTTAGAATTTCTTACTGAAAATATGACAACGTTGGATATACAATCCTACGTGCTAATAAATATTCTCAAATAAAGTTTCGGTAAATGTTGAGGACTTGACCATAATCGATTTTCCACTTTTTGATCAACTAAGAGTGTTGATGAGACCAAAATAAACAAGTTTTCTTCAGTGCACTTTCCGGCGGAAATGAGTATTTTAAAAGTTATGGCGTTAAATGAGTTACCGGAACTCCATTGTGCATCACCCTATTACAAACGTAAAGAGGTTGGGTCGTGAGGGGTAGCCACAGTTCTTTTAGTTTTATAATTTTCACTAAAAGAACTGTTGCTACCCCTCACGACCCAACCTCTTTACGTTTGTAATAGGGGGTTTGCTCTTCGTCGGCTTGGTTGGCGCGCGGGAACGCCTGTTTACTTTCACGTCGGACCGCGCGGTATATTTTTCCCCGCCTCAAACACTGGAGTTACGGTAACTCATTTAATGCCATAACTTTTAAAATACTTATTTCCGCCGGAAAGTGCATTGAAGAAAACTTGTTTATTTTGGTCTCATCAACCATCTTTATTGATCAAAGAGTGGAAAATCGATTATGGTCAAGTCCTCAACATTTACCAAAGTTTCTTTACTCGATTGAATCCGCTATCACACTCTCATACTAGAGAGCGAAAAAATTCAACTTGCGTACAATAATTACAGTAAGGAATAGGATCCGTCGACCGTATGATCCCAGCGCATATGAACCTGAATGTAACAATAGGAAATGGCTTGCATACATGGCAAAGCAGGGAATGTAAATCTGCAATTGATTATATGATAGTGAATAGTAGAGCTAGAGCGTGTGTCAAAAAAATGTTTGTAGATGAAGATGATTTTGATATTGATAGTGACCATAAAATGCTTGTACTAGAATACAATTGGGGTGGAAAGGAGTCAATGCAGAAGGCCAGCAGAGTAAGTGAAAATTGGCGTATTAAAATGGCAAACTGGGAAGAATTTAGAAATGAATTGAGTAGATGTAACTGGAACAGGTGTGGAAATGTAAATGACCTAAATAAGGAGATTGCAAGAACCTTGTATGATGTGGCAGAGCAAAAGAGTGGTAGAATGAAATGCAGGAAAAGTACAGGAAATGCTAGGTGGTTTACGAGTGAGATAAAGGAAGAACGAATGAAAAGGAAGACTTTAAATAAAAAACAACGCTGTATGAGGAAAATGTATGAAAGACGCAGAATTACTGAGGATGAATGGCGAAGTGTATGGAATGAGTACAAGGACCAGCAGAAGAAAGTAAAGAGAATGATCAATGAGGCTAGGGTTAAAGAAGAGAGACACCAAGTTGAAAATCTAAGAAAGAAAGGTCCAGATGGAATAAAAGATTGGTATAGGTTTATACAAGGTAATGATAGAGGTAGTGAAGTTCAAGTTGATGAATTAGTAGTCAATGGTTGCAGTGTGCAAGATAGGATGCAAATGGTGAAAGCAGTTGAAGAATACTGGGAGGACATTGGTGGAATGAATGAGCAGGTTACAGATGATGAACCAATAAATTTCCTGATAGATGAACATGAACTGCAAATGGAAGACAAAATCACTTGTGAAGAGATTGTAAGTTTTTTGAAGAAAGTGAAAAATGGAAAGGCATGTGGCCCTGATAAGATACCATATGAGTTCTATAAATGTGGAGGAGAGAGTGTAGTCAGTATGTTGAAATGTTTATTTGATGAGATATGGAAGAGTGAAAGAGTACCGGATGACTGGAACAAGTGTAATGTAGTTCTGTTGCATAAGGGTGGACATAAGAGTATGAAAGAACTTAAAAATTACAGACCAATTGCACTGGGTGACACCGTATGTAAGATCTTTTGTGGTATTTTGAATGAGAGAATGAAAAACTTAGTTGAGGAATTAGGAGTCCTGGGAGAAGAACAGAAGGGTTTTAGGCAAGATAGACGTGGAGAGGATAATTTGTTTGTAGTGAGTGAAATAATTGAGCGAATGAAGAAGGATAATAAGAAGGTATATTTAGCATTCCTGGATATTGAAAAGGCGTATGACAGAGTGGATCGGGTTAGGCTGTTTGAAATTTTGAGAAAAGTTGGTTTTAGCAGAAAAATAGTGAACATTGTACAGAGTCTGTATGAGAACACAAGTGCTATCTACAGGTTAGGAAATTTGGAAACAGGGCAAGTGAGGAGTGTTAGAGGAGTGAGACAGGGCTGTACTCTGTCCCCCCTGTTGTTTGGATTGTACACAGAAGAATTAGCAGTTCGACTGAGAGGGAGTGGTTTAGGACTGAAAGTTGGTAATGAGAGACTGAGCTGTTTGTTGTATGCTGATGATGTGGTTGTGGTTAGTGAATGTGGTCATGAACTACAAAGGATGCTTGACATTGTGAATGGATATAGTACAGATTTCAAGATGAACTTTGGTGCAGATAAAAGTAAGGTCATGGTTATAAATAGTGATGAGACTGATAGAGACAGACTGTGGAATATTGAAGAAATCAGAATAGGTAGAACAAAAGAATACAAATATTTAGGTTGTATGATAAGTGAAGATGGATGTACTAGAACTAAAGGTGAGAAAGTGGCTAAAGCAATGCAGTGGAGTGGACGGTTAGGTAGTGTGGCCAGATACAGAGCAAACAAGTACAAATGTGTGAGAGGAATGTGGAAGTATGTTGCTGTACCTAGTGTCATGTATGGTATGAGTGCTCTTGCTTGGAATGGTAGTGATCTTGAAAAGCTGGATGTGATACAAAATAAGGTAGGACGTGTAGCATTGGGTGCTCCAAAATGGACAGCTATAGAAGCCATTAGAGGTGACCTAGGGTGGAGCCTATTTTCAGAAAGAATGATGAAAGCTGTGCTGAATTATAAGGTGAGAATTGAAAGAATGCAGAATAGCAGGTGGGTAAGGCGAATCTTTGAATGGAATCTGAGTGTAAGCTATTGGGAGAAAGTATGTTGGGGGCATGCAAGGAAACTCAGTATGCAAAAGATTATTCATGTTAGAATTGGGAGACCTGTGGATGACTGGAGTTTAATAAATGTTGGAGGTGTAGGGCCTGAGTGGGACTGCAAGAGGTGGAAGAAAGAGATTGAGAGACAAACAAAAGAGTATGGATTGAATAAGTGGAAGCTTAGCATGATGCGGAAGCCTACACTTAACTGGTATATGAAAAAGAAAGCACCTAAGTTTGAGCTGTTCTATGATGGTAGTTTTGGAAGTCAACTCTTGTTTGCTGTGAGATGTAAGTCATTGAGTGTGAACAGACGTACATGGAGATGGAATGAGAATAATAACAGATTATGTCAGCAGTGTAATGGTGGAGTAGAGGACACAATTGAGCATTTTGTGCTGGAATGTAGTAAGTATGAGCAAGAGAGAGAGAGTTTAATGAATGTGGTGTCTGAGCAGTATGGAGAGAATGAATGGAATGCCAGATGTGCTGAAGATGATTGCGGTATGAGCTGTCTTGCTGGATTGGATCAGGAGTGTAATGCAAGTATCACTGAGGCTATGAAAGTGTTTCTTGTGCGTGCCTGGAGTAAGAGACAGTGACTGGAATGAGCCAGTCTGGCAGAATGGGCTGTAATGACCCAATGTGCCGGGGGATGGTGTTTTGACACACTGGTTGTCCCGGTGATGCCTTCCAATGGAGGCTTGTGACAAGGATCGTAGATCCTGAGTAGTTTAGTGGACAAGTCTGGTACCAGGCGCTGAACTCTGTGTGAAAATTGTGGAGGGAATTGTAGGCCGTTACAAAGGCCCCGACACTGTCGGCCCTCAAGTTCAAGTTCAAGTCCAAGTTCAAGTTCAAGCACGCTCTCGACAAGATGCAAGACTGTCTTAACAGCTGACAGATCAGTCTACGTTTAAAACAATGATTATTCTTGAGCATTGATACTCGGTATGCCATCTGCATTTTACCCGCAAATCATTTTACTCATTCAATTCTGCTAAAACGCTATTAAAGTAAAATTTGCGTTAGCATGCGAGCAATTTTACATTTATACGTTAGAAGCGTTTGTGTGACTGTTTTTTTTTGTAAAAACCTGCTTCATGCGTATAAAAAGAAAAACACGTTTTTAATTAGGTTAATGAAGTAATTGCCTAGAAATATTTTCTTTCGCAAATATACCTGACAATGAACGGTGTTATTTACAGGCGAATCGACGGATGACAAGATTTATCTCCGCCTGATAGCGCCTGGCAACAAAATATTCCTTCTTATTAAGTTACAAGTGCCATTGGTAAGATCCAGTATCAAAATGATGATGCAAAGTTCCCGTCAGAAAAGGACTTACATACACGTTGCAGAAATTTTCCTGCTTGCGCCTACGTTCTCGTGCTGGTGCGAGTGCGAGTCGCTGCGCGCATTGGAGCTCAGTGTGCAACTGGTTTGTGCGAGTGAAAGATGTGTTTAATAGTTCACTGGTAAGTTACAAATCGTAATTTTTAATCTACTCGCGAGTTTTGGCTTCTAAATATTACAGTGTGCGTATGATATCGGTGAGAAACTTATTCATTTGTTCTAAACTTCTTTGTTTTCCGATCGTATGCCGTATGTTGCAACGCGCTATCATCTGCAAGGGGACAATGAGATGGATTACGGCGTCCCGTGGAGACCCGTACGGGAAGGGAAATAATTATGATTATTAATTTGGTGGTAAATATTAAGACAAAAGGCGTTTAGAAATTCGGTATTTAAAAATCTTTATTTAAACTCGCATCAATAGATGCATGTTTTCATTCAGTAAATAAATTTAACGAGAAGTATTGACAGACGCAGAGCTTAGGGGAATTTTCTATCGACCAAATTATACTGTTACTCATCATGGACAATATTCTTATTTAAAATAATTTCACATGATTTCGATTAGATGTTTACAGTCTTAACCTAATTTCACTCATTAAATGATTTTTGCTAACATCTGGTCGCTTTAGTCTATACGAAGATTCTCATATCCGGATATATATGAAGCACTGTGCATTTGCTACTATAGAGAACTGATAGACGGAAACTAAGTTGTGGCATTGCTAAAAACCATCAGGAAAAGATGAAAACGGTAGTTTTGTTAGAAGTGAACCCGTTCTAAAACTCCATCCAACCAGAATGTTCACTAATTCAAGGGGGAAGCTAGAGTGCGACACGTACATGGTCTTTCAGTTATATCCTCCCAATTTCCATTTCTGCGCTTAAATCGTAATGAATCAAAGAAATCGTACCGTAATAATATAAAATTTTTGCAGTTTATTTACCAGACAAGGAAAACAAAATTTTCATTATAGATTACTTCATTCAACCATTATGGTTTCTGCACGGTTTCGAAAGCTGGTCGCTGCTCGAAAAACATCTGCCGTTTCCAACGACTCCACGGCATTTTGTTGTCCTTCTTTAAGGCCTGTGACGTTTTGTTGTTGAACTTTACACAAGCCTTGGCCTCAAATTTAGATCAGAAATAGTAATTCAGCATGTTCAGGTCAGGCGAATTATGAGGCCAAAAGTCTTTTTCCCAATATTGCACCTCAGGCCTCTTGAACAAATCCACGTTTTTTCGCCGTCAAAGGGAACCAAGTCTTGTTGGTACATGACATTTTAATTTACAACCTTGGCCTTCATCCTTGTATTAATATGTTTCCAAGACATTGCAGTAGTATTCGGTATTCACATTTTTTGTCTGCGAAGAAGAGTTTGGAGACATCACCCTCACCCGAAACCACGCAGAGGGTTATGACGCCAGCTGTTTTTTTTTCGTAGTCGTCGTAACTTGAACGTCAGTGATCGAAGAGGTGATCTTGCGATCGTTACGTTTTTTACGAGCCCGATCAAATGGGAAAATTTTCTCATCGGAGTATAACTTGTCAGCCTGTTAGTCTTCGATCAATTCAAAACGTTCCTCTCCAAGCTAACTTTTTCATCTTATTGATAAGGTGACACTTCCTACCTTGTGCATAAGAGTTTAGGCGTAGGTCGTTTATTGTTCTGTGAATTGTTGTGCTGACATGCCTCTTCTCTTCCAATATCGAGAATGACACGGTTGAATTAGCCTCGACGCTTTTTCTGAGGATGGTTTAAAAACGAAGTTTGCGAATTTTGTTATCATCATTTTTTTTAACGCACGGGTGTTTCTGCAATTTTAACCAGATTCGTCAAAACGCTTACTAAACCTCGTGAGGCGTCTGTTTTGGATACTGAAGCAAGTTTGCGATGAAGGCTAGGGCTTTGGCCTGCGCAATAAATTTACAGATAGCTGAACTTTTAGACTCCACCAGTGATTTATGTTTTAACGAGCTCTAAATGTTAATCGCTGGCTTCATAAATAACTAATCATAACTGATGAGTTTCAGCGTCGTCAAATATTGAGAAGAATCAGAATTTCCGGTGTTTTTAAAGTTGTTCTGATTGATCTAAAAGACCTTATACGTCTAATGTACAGTACTCTGATGCTCAGCCTGCACAATAAACAAGAGAAGCACTCCGGTAGGAGTGCTTCGTCTCTCTGACGATTTTCATAGTTATACCTAGATGAATGTATTTTTACTTAGAAATAGTCTAAAGTTCACGAGTGGAACTTATGACGTGAAAGAATGACGAGGAGGAACATTTGACACTCCTGATAAAACTGATCAGTAACAGTTATGAGTCTTCTGAGTTCAGCCGCCGTCACGCGAAGACCAATCCCTTAGTGTTACGCTGCCAAATTAATGAGGGTGCTTGATAGTATTATGAAGTAAGCCATCTCACGCTTTCAGATTTCGTAACGATTTGCGACCATTTTATTTGTATAATTAAAAAACGAAACTGCTATATTGAATTAAAATCAATTGAAATTCTTCCTGAAGATTCCAAAATCCACAGTCACTCACTGGAGGCTCTAGAATTACCGACTAAATCGAATTTAAGTTCCTCCTCATATTTTTCAATCAAAACTTGGATGTGGTGGGAGAGAGGCTCACGTAATTTGTGTTATAAAAACCAAATTTATATTCAATATCTGCAGATTTTAATGGCAGTGTCGCTACTGAAATTCATAGAGTCATCCTTGTAATGAATTGTCTTGGGTTCTGGATCCAGGTGGTACTTCAAACTCTTCACGAACAAGAACGTCTTTATTCACACAGAATGAACAGGAACTTTAATTTGCTTTTAACAAAACAGGATGAAATCCGGCCATTTAACAGAAACACATTAATCGCCAGCAGAATACTCTGGTACAAGTTTACAGTCAACGGCTCACTCCACGTAGACCCCTCCGCACACTGACTAGGTCCAGGAACATGACCAGGCACACGTTTAAACGTAGTACCACAAGAGGACAGTGCTACGGCCTAGTGTCATGGGAGCTACGTCGAAACAGAGAGAGAGAGAGAGATGTTGATCGAACGCCTGCCGATTACAACTGCGTATGACTTACAGCGCCCTCTAGGGTAAATTGTACTTACTACATTACAATCCTAGTCATCTCAAACCTTGCACCATCATTGAAAAATATATTTTACGTTTTACATATATTCACACAGTATTTTTAACACAATTTGAACGAAAACGTTAATCCCACTCTTGGGATGCCATTTCCAGGTTTGTATCTACAACAAAACTACCTTGGCAAATGTCCAACGACGCGTGACAGGAGCAAAGAAAAAAATATGTTCACCTCACCAGCAGATGCTGAATTGAAAACCCAAATTCAGCGTCTTCTGAAATTTTAATGCGGCAAATCGAAAGACAAAATATTTTAAGTGCACCTGAATGGATACATGTACAACTTAAAACCCTCTATTTTGTAACCAAATTTTAGCGAAATCACTTCCAAAAATGCGCCGAAACTCCCCGACGAAATCTGACCGTTGTGTAGTGGCCAGATCAATAATGGTACGAGTAGGTAGACGATTATGAAGAAACTTTACTACTCGGTTCTCATGTAACAGCGGTCTTTATGCGTGACCAAATTGTTATCCCCTAGGACCATACCTTATGTGCTCACCTCGGAAAATTGCAAGGAACCATCTAACAAATACTCTGGGTTTCACTTTATCTATTGAAGCGAGGAAACAAAAATAGTAAGTTTTGAATTTCAGTTCAAATATGCTATCAGCAACCTTGAAGACCGTCGAATTTTCTTCAGTTTTTCTTACTTATGTGCCTTTGCGTAATATTCTTCTATACCATCGCAAATTTTTGAATGCAAAGAAGAAGTAACATTCATGTGACTTTGACGCGCATACTCCGATAAATAATACTACGACTTAAATGTTCGATAAACAAACGTGACCTACTGTAAACCTCGAATAATTATTATTACATACTGAAAATAATAATCAACGTCATTCGATCTTCTCATGTCTATCATCTATTTGCTAATTCATATCTGTTTCAGTCGGTTTCGGTAGAGTGTGTTTGTGTCTTTTCATCTTTCGCGCTCACTTGTAGGGAAGAACTTCTAGTAGTATTTATCAGTTTTCAGTAATCCTACATGCATAGTTCGATATTTTTACGTTAAAGAAAACCTCAAGGCTCAGTACATTCGCTTAGTGCTCGGCGACCAGTGAATACTGAACGATTTTCCAGAAATAATTCGATAATCCAGTAAATAAATTTATTGCACATGCAAACTGTTTCAGATATTTTTGTCGCTACCCCAGGGGAGTTTCTGTGAATAGGCAAATAGAAAAAATATAAATAGACAAACAAAATAAAGCACAATTTGAGCGTACGACACATGAACAAATCTTCCTTCTGTCCGTTTGAAGCCGTCAATCATTTACGAGGGTGTTTCAGTCCATAACGGTAAAGCATTTTTGTCTTTTCTTCTTTCGTTTCAACTTATAACGAAGGTATTCCGAAGAATTTTCTTAGTATGTAAATTATTTATAAGTTGTCAGCCATCTCTTTGTGTATGAAATATCGAAGCGAAGATATTGTCTCTCTCAATAACATAATGAGCCCCCGACATGGTAATTAGCCTCGACATGGTTAATCCATTAGAGTGTACAAAATGGTATGTCTATTAGTAAACTTCGTATGCTTTGTCAATTAGTTTACCTCGTATGGTTTGGCAATTAGCACACCTCGTATGGTTTGGCAATTAGCACACCTCGTATGGTTTGGCAATAGCACACCTCGTATGTCTGTGTCGATCTGTCGTATGTCTGTGTCAGTCATCTGTCGTATGGATGTCGTCCTCTGTTATGTAATGCCTGTCTGCGTCTATCTACCGTGAGTATATATATTATACAACGTGTAAAATTCAATATATTTTATATATCCATTTACGATGCATTGGGTCGTTGCGCTTCATAAATTTAAACCATTGAGAAACTGAAGGCGCGAATAAAGAAACGGTGCAGGGGTCTAAGAAAGAAGCAAAATGTTTAAACCAATGAAGAAGCCAAGACACATAGGGAGGAAATCAGCTACGATTCGACAGTGATGAAGATAAATAACGACACTCGGAAGATCATATTACATCATTTCAAAGGAGACACGCAGAGAATATTCATTAATCATCTTACGCAGCGTTAACACGACAGACGCAAGACACTGAATACCTATATATATAAAAGAAATCATAGAATTGTTTAATGATTTTATTGACTTGCAAAAAATTAAAATAATATTACATTGTTTATGCCTAATTCCTGCATTGATATCACTAGTGCAGCATGACATGAACATCAGGTCAATCCCATGTTGACAGCCCTCATGAGCGTTACATCTCCCGCAATAATTAACCGCTGCATTATCCTATTACTTCCATATTAATCCGGCAAATCAACCAGTGAATATTCGAGCTTGAAAAATCAGTACTTCATGTAAGTTTAGGCCAATTAATCTAAGTCAACCTATAATGATGCTACAATACTCAAAATTTCAACGTAAAATACCGCTCCAATCAACTCATCGTAATTTAGAAATGAAATATAATCCTCATTTTCTCACGCGATCAATAATTGTTCATGGAAAGAATTTACGTTGACGTTGATGTGTCACAATTTAAAGAGGCATTGCTTGGCCGCTCGTGCGCGGTATCGCACCGGTACATGCACACACCGCTCGCATTTCGCACCAGCTTCTGCTCAACGCTCTCCTGCCACACAAAATAAATATTGGTAATAAACTATTTTCTTTTTCTTTCTTTCTTTCTTTCTTTCTTTTCACGAGATGTCTGCACACTGCCTCCCTCACGGTAATGTTGCCACGCAATAGCCGGAAACCGTACCTCTGCCTCCTCAAGCCACAAAGTAACGCTACCTGAAGAAACCTCACAGCAGCCCGCCTCCAATAATTAGCTCATGGTAAACTACATTTACCTGCAAAAAATTAAAAATATCATAGGCCATCTTATTACTCCCCTCACTCCTCACAACGAAGTTTGCATGGTCCCATATCTGCTTAATGCATGTAATCAAATATTCTGTGAACAAATTTATTACGGATGTTTCATTCCAATCAAGCCTGATACATATCATCTTGTACATTGGTTTTTTCAAGTACATTATAACTAACTCCAGGGCACAATGACTGTTACCTCCGACACGTCCAACGCCTGGGTACAGTGGGGGAATTATGGCTATCGTCTCCCTTCTTCCAACGGAAAGACCGAGCTAGCATTGGCGGGAATCGCACCGGCGACCCTTTTTCTCGTGACCAGCGAACGCTCTCAAATCCTAGGCCACGGTGTCAATTTTAGTGACAGCGCGTACTTGTGTCTATGTCTACTTGTCATCTGTTGTGCGAGTGTCTGTAATCCGTCGTACATCACGGTAGTGTCTCTAATGTGGCGTATGTATGTTACTATACTTTGTCGTAGGTCTGTTGCTGTCATCTGTCGTAGGTCTATAACTGTCATTTGTCATATGTCTGTTACTGTCATCTGTCGTATGCCTGTTACTGTCATTTGCCAGAAGTCTGTTAATGTCATTTGTCGTATGTCTGTGTCATCTCTCGTGCGTCTGCTGCATGGTATAAGTCATCTAATGTACTCACGGCATATTTTTAGCGTATTCAAGCGCTAACGCACTCAGTGATCTGTGCCTGATGCTTTGGTCTGTTGTTTATTAGGAAGAAATAGCGTTTAGTTAAACAGGAACTAGCAGAAACCATGAGAAAGAACTGACTAACTTGCAAACGCCTATTAAATACTTTCTTCCCATTTATCGCGGGTGCGTTGAGGAATTTCTACTACCTATGAATAGTTATTTTATTCCGTTCTACCCAGTTTTTTTATCGAAATACCTATCTACCCTATATCGAGATCGCTAGAATGTTTTACAGCTCTGTTGCAAAATGGATTGAAAATTTATTTACCCCTCGCACATCCGGCAACGCGTCAACCTACTTCGAGCAGATACTGCGTCCTTTACGAGTCTCTTATTGTTAGTTTATCATCACAGCAACACCGAACCTGCGTGTCTTCGTACCGACCTTGTGTAAGGCCTTTTAATTCTGCTGATTCCTTCTCTGTGAAGCCTTTTGATTCTGTTTATTCCTTCGTAAAGCCTTTGAATTCTGTTTATTCTTTCAGGTTTAATTCTGCTTTTTCCTTTACTGTTTCGGAATACTGATTCGAAACTTAAATTTCTGTTTGTTGGGTTGGTTTTTACATGCACGAGTTTTGTTACTTCGTATTGGTTCTTGCATAAAAGTAGCCTTGCGTCCTGAATTACGAGCTCACTACCGATGTAATCGATGATTCAAAGCAAGGACTGTTACGATGATAATTGCTGGTACTTTAGAAAATTACTCTGTTAGAGCTCCTCCGAATATGATCTGAATTCTGAGAGAAATTTGAAAAGCATATCCTTAGCCTAAATCCTGACTGTTGATTGGCTTAACTTTGGAAGGAGACCATAAAAATTCACACTTAAAAAGAGAATTCTGAAACTCTTAAATGTCGACTAGATGGACCTGGCTGGACGTTCATAATTCCTCGGTGCCAACTTCTACGACGAACGCATCACCTCGTCTCCTAAAATCTTCACTGAAACATTTGGTAAAAACAAGTATGAAATTGCTTTAATGTGAATACCTGAAAGGGAAATTTCCGTGTTTATTGATGCTTACATAGCAAAAAAAAAAACAAGACGCAACCTAACTCTGAACTGTTTCGCCTTTAGTATGAACGACCTTCAACGTAAGCCGGCCGGATCTCCCGGGGACATTATTTTTTTTTTTGTATTTCCTCGCCCAACTCGCTCTCCAGCTGCTCCACGTTTTTATTTCGCCCTTGGTCTTAAATAGAGGCTGCGCCGTATGTTAACTCATGTAAGCTTAATTAATGTAAGACACAGGCAGTTGCAGTCAATGTACTGAACGTAAATAATTGTGTAATTTGAGTAATTTTCAAACTTAATTTCCCACGTACTTCATTTAGTTGAATGATTTAACTCCGCTAAAGAGCTGAAAAGATGAAAGTCTCCGTGAGGTTCGCTATTGTCTTCGTGTTAAACCATCAGTCTGCGCGCGCATTGTTCTAATAAAAGCATAAAAACGTGCCTCGAACTAGGAAATGCAATTTCTCATTACCCTTGTTATTTAGTTTTTTCAACTGAAATTTGCAGCATCACTTCCTGTCAGAGTGAAATAAACATACGAGTACCTTCAAAATTTGCAAGCTGGCCACCATGGAACCTACCAGGCTGGCCACCTTGCCTGCATGACTGCAAGGATACTCAACGCTCGCTGTGCGTCTGTCGGTTACATTTGATGTTGGTTATTAGTTTCGATCATGAGCTTTGCTTTCAGTGAATTGCGAGTGCCGAGCCACTCGGAAGGATTTATTTATCTTTCAATATTGTTGCGTAAATATCAGGTAATCTTACTTGTTTTTGATTACGCGACGAAGTAGTTGAAGAAAAATGCAGCATCTTCATTGTGAGGAAATTGCTCTTAGTTGTATATATTATATTTGTTTAAACTATAAAAACGACGAAAATATAGTACGAGGTATCATCTAAAAGTTATCGGGGCCATTCCACAGCGTGCACAAAATAACAGTCTAAATGTGTGACAATTTGGCATGTTTTTCATTTTAACCATCAGGTCTTTTGAACACATGTTCTTCGTTTTAGTCGATAGAGTAGCCCTCCACTGACGTTCACTTCGCGTCAGGCGGTTACCACGTTTCCCGCGTATTGAGCCAAATGTGAACCATTCGGTAAATTGCTCATTCACGTACTGGTACAAATGAATATTTCATCTGTTTCGTGATCTTTTCAAAAAATAAATGTTATCATGATAGGTGCAATGTTATCGTGCAATTGCATTTTCATATTTATTAGGAAGGATAAAAATTTATTCAAGCAGTAAAGTGTATTTTCCAATTCTACTACTTACAACCTATCCAATCCAACCGTTAACAACAGCGGAAAAGCGGTAAGCTAGCTTGCAGGCCGCGCTGCAATTCCAGAGCGAGCAATGCACGGTGTCAACTGGAAACCTTCCTCGTGCTGTGTACCGTTGTGACCTAAAACTTGCGCCTGCGAGGCTGCTGCTCTGGTACGGACTCCGCGCATCTTGTTCAAAAAATGTCAAATGCGCAATGTCCAAATGTTCAATTTCCTCTGTTACTAATATAGTTCCGCTACTTGTTCGGGCATTTTACATTGTGATGTGCATGCCATGCTTTTTCCCTCGCTCCATTGAAGGTGAACATTTTATTTATGGAGTCTATACGGCATCTGGAAGGCGGCACATTTCCCTGCTGAGATATGTACGTACTTTATATATGCTTTATATATGCTTATACTTTATACATGCTTTATATATGCTTTGTACGTACTTTATATATGTACGTGCAGAGCCAGCGTATATGTTTATATATGCTGGCTTTGTAAGACATACTTCACACACTTTCAGAAATGGAATTTATATAATGTATTTAAATTAAGGTATGCATAAATTATACAAAAATTATGAAATAAGTGTACATTTTGATCGCAAACCGTCTCATTATTGGATCTACATAGTGCTGCAGTCATTGTGTTAGACGCAGGCAGTGGTTCTTAACCTTTTTACTCCCACGCCCCCTTAAGTATATCGCTTAGGCAAGTGTTTTGTTTTATACTCGTATAATTACTAGTGTACACGACCCGTCAAGAGTGACGGGATTCGATAATTTCCTTAAATAATTCTCAAGAAAATAATGACGAAAAAATATATCCAATCTAACTGTTCCCCGCGATTAAAATGTTCTTGTGCTTGTGCACTGGTGAAACTCGTATCACAGATACTGTCATTAGGCATCCGTGAGGCTCGAGTCTCCCCAGGGAACCACTGTGTTAGAGCATTATACAAAATGGAAAAATAAGTACAATGGTTTGTATTCGACGTCGTCTTCTGTGAATTGCTTATACGAACTTTCTGAAGTTTCGAGATACATTGAAATATTTAAAGATTAAAATGGGGTTAAAGTAATGAATTCATGCGTAAAAATGGAAATATGTCAAATAACAATGAATATTTGTGCAATATTGTATTAATATCCCTATGTGGAACAAAAATCGTAGTTTAACTTTCAAATGACACATATTTTACGGAAAACGGCGCTAAAACTTATGCATGAAAAGATGAAAGTTTCGTGGTTCTATATTTATTGAACGAACTTTTTCAAGGACTAAAAAATGAGAAATTTTGTGCAAAAATGCATGAGTTTATGCTGTAGCTGTATCTTGAAGCCTGTGCTGTCGCTCCCATCTTGACGGTATAATTAACTGATGCCTAAGACAGGAGGGATGGGCTTGGCAAGGGAACGTCTGGCACCCGCGATTTTGTCTTTTTTGTGAGAGTGCCATGCTTTGACTTCTGCAGGGGAGTGAAAGTGGGGTGGAGTGCGCCCTGTGAAAATGCATTGCCTGAGCTAACAAACGTAACCTGTACCAAGTTAGTATGTGTTAGCATAACATCTCCAGTATCACAGATACGATGTGTGGTTAATTTCAAAAGCTCACGGTAGAAGATAACGTGCATCCGCTGTCTCACAAGTACCCACTTCGCAGAATCAAACGCTGAAGAATACAAACATTTCATTCGATGTGAAATACATAAAAATGAATAAAAGCCTTTTTTTCACCAAAATGGTAAATTAATCCATCATATATCATAGTTAACTGCAGAGATGAACGAATAATTCGATATTGTTCATACAATATGGGAAAATACGCAGATTCACAAAAACTGAACTTTTTATTTTGAGAATTACTGATAACCATTTCCCTTAGTTTTTGGTGAGTTTTGACTAGTATCTCCTGGGTTATTATTCTTTTTGTAACTGTAATTGTATTTACTGAAGCCGTAGGATACCAAATAATTACACGTTTGTTGGATGTCTTCTTCTCCCAGGAGAGGGAACCAAACCAAGCATCCAAGCGCAAGATGTAGCACCGACTGGCGTTCGTTTTCGCCCGATATAGAGACGCAGCTTCATAGATTAATATTCTTTTCATGCAATCAGTTTTCCACTGCTGCTTGAGCTGAAACTGTGCTCAAAATATCGAGGCGCCTTTATTTAATTGGTTGCACTGTGTTTGTTGAAGAAAAAGAGCTTCACTTCTTTCGCGTGCATTGTTCGTTACACGAGTTTACCCTCGTCGTGAAAAAGGACTATTTTTCCAAGTTCAAAATGTGAATCTTTCGTTAAAAATTATCGAATTTTCAGCTTAAATGCCCATTCCACATTCTTTTCTTTTTTTTTTTTATTTAGGGTAAATTGGAAATGATTTCCAATGATCAAAAATTAATGGCAGGCTAAAGAAATAACAGAAATTTGCAATAATTGTGTCGTGTTCATGTATTCAGTTTTCAGAGTGAGAATAGGAACTTGTAAAGTAAATTGAGCAAGCAACTGTTTGTTATTGAGTACAACAAAGTTAAGAACACAGAATTTGACTCTCGTTTTACCTATTTATAAAACTTGTTTTCACGAGCACTTTCACTTCTCCAATTCTATCCATCATGGCAAGTTTTTACCAATATCCATCATCATATTTCTTGTGGATCTGTAATCTTCGCAGTGCAGTTTTCATTCAGTTCCATTCAGTTCAATTCGAATTTTCTTGCACGCCCAAATGAATTATTGTGCTGAATTATATATCGTTCTAATAAATTGTGGCCTAAAATAGCATTTCAACTATTTTTGTCTTATGAAGAGCAATCATTAATCATCCGCTTGAAGTCAATACTGAGCTCCTTTATTTTCCTCATTCCTACGTAAGTGTAAAAATGGCAATGATGGCAGTTTTTTTCTTCGCAATGTCCTTTCATCGTTTACAATCATCTGCAGAAAAAATATTGCGAAATAATTCACACGTGAAATAAAGAAAGGAATTTCTTTGTGTGCGTGAGTTGCCTTTGATATTAATTTTTCTAGCGCCAAAATGATTTTTTTTCTATTTTCCGTAGGCTTTTTTTGTTATACATGGTGAACTTATCCCACAAATATCAACGTTGAAATAGTGTGACGAAAGTTTCGTCGCTATCTGTAAACGATAGCGAATAGATTCAAGATCTCAAGAGTATGTAACAATTCCATGCCTTATGTTACACCGGTATCTCCGCTACTTATTGCATGTTTTTGTCAGCATGTTTTGTTTCGGTTTGTGTCTTATCATCACAACACTGACAATGAGGTATATAGATTCGATTCGTTTACGACTGGCCTAGCTCTTATTTCTCATCACCTTACTTGCAAAATCTTATCATATTTGCTGATTGCGTTCTGAACAGCGTTTTTTAACACATGGCTCGTTATGCAAAAATTTTGCCTCAGGTATATTCTCCGTATTTTTATTTTCGCGGAGCCAGTTTTACTTAATAAAATACCTCAAATTTTGAATGAGTGAATATTTAGTCGTTTTCTAATTTAAATCTGGTAACTTATAGCAGAGTGTAATAATCTGAACATAATGAAGCGTGTTCATTCTCCATTTGCACGTGTTGGATCATTTCCTTTATTCCTCTAGTCAGCTTAGCATCAAAAGCAGGTGATGTTGATATTTCAGTCAATAAAACTTCCTCTTGAAGCCCATGTGATAATTTACGAGTGAGCTTGTTTGCGTATTCCTTGAGCCCTTGTCGACGTCGCTGTCTGCAAATGATCTTCTCAGAATGCGAGAGTCGCGTGACGTAACGTCGGTCTCCGACGTGCCACTCGCTGCAGCCATAATGCAGCACACGGCGCTCGAGCTCGCGAGATCGTTCTCTTGGCAGTTGAGAGGAATTCGTAGGTCGCGTGATTCTCTAAGTAGATTTGCCCGGTCGCGTAAAAGTCATTGCTCTGAGGTATCAAATGTTGTTTATTTTGTATTGAAACGTGCAAGTTTCTCCCCGTGATCGCTGCAAAACTTTTTCACGCGTGTTGCATTGTATGATGAGACTTGAATTTTTAGCGTCACAAATGCAATGCATAAATGTGCAGCTGCTTCGTTAAACATTTTTATTACTAGTATCATTATTATAATATTTTACGAATGGTTTTTCAGCGTGCCTGTTAAAGGAAGAAGGGACTGGAATGACACTATAAAACACTTTATTTCCAATAGAGATTGTAGAAAAGTACCATCATTGGTTTTTAAAATATCTTAAAGTTAATACACTTATGTGATACACACACACGAGCATTGTAATACTCATGTCACTAGTCGAAAAGAATTGATTGAGGGCTATGTGCTCCTAATCTTGCTTAATCTACATTTGAGGATACACATAATGATAATTATACTAAATGGATAACAGTTCTTCCTATGATATTTTCTACCTGTCTTGTCCGATTTCTATAACCACGAGAGGAGCAGCGTTTTTTGTGGTGAAAAACCTCAGTTGGGAGACTGAAATCGAACCAGGATCTTTTTTTGCTCTAAGAAGTGTGGTGCTTTACTCACGCACCACGGAAAAGTTTCTTTGTACGAAGCTGTTATTAAAGCTTGTGAATACGAGACAAAGAGAATGACGCTCTGTTAGAGTTGGGAGAATTGCCATAACATTATCGGAAAAGTGATACGCTTTACTGTTATGTTGTTTTACATAAATGACTGACTCTTCCTACGAAAAATTTTCGTCTTGTCTTACATACACGTTCTATATAAATCGCAAATTTCACTGTGCAATGTGCGCACGTATTGAAAATATGAAATTTGGTTTGTTGTGAACCCTTTTTATTTTCAACTTCATTTATTTTAGTAAGAGATTCGTTTCATGTATGCTAGCAAGGGAATTCATCAAGCCAGCCATTATTAGTCGCTTCTAAACATCGTTCCACTTCGTTCCATTAAACGGTCGCTTCATTGAGTTAAAACAGACGTACTCGTGCCTGTAAGTAAAGATAAATGGTTATGGGAGTGTGAAATACTGTTTCCCACTCCTACGGTGCCTTTGCGTGAATGGCGTCAGATTGCATGGGACTTGAACAGCAGTTCGGGGAATGCACGAGTTGGTTCGTTCGTGTTTGCGTATTTTGGTTTAATCTATTCACTTTAATCTATCACTTCGCTCGTGCGGTAGGAATATTGTGGTGTGGTCGGCTTCTTAGAATAAGTCTTATGGATTAAAATATGTGTACTTGCTTTTGGAATAAGAGCGAACTGTTAATGTACGAGCGAAAAATTAACCGTCTTCCAAAATATTATAAGATTTTTCATGCAAAATTTCCTTGAAGTGCAGGAGACGTACTTTTCAAACACGGTTTTAAGTTTGTGAGAAAAACTCTAAATGGAGTTACAATCGTTCCTCGAGTTGCACGATATCATCTCATGTGAACGTCAACTTATACTGATGATAATTAGCTTTCGTTTTTGCCAGATATTTGTAACTTGACTCAAGCATCACATTAGCTAAATTACTGGAACTGACTTTTTCCGTATAGCGTGAATATACATATAATGATGTCCTATAACTCAAAGGTCGACTGTATTGTATATTCAAATGTATATCTTAAGTGTCTTGTCTCATTGAAAAAGTTTCAATATTAGTGATGCTCGCTGGTCACGCGCTCAGTACACCGTTTTATATAGGAACGTGCAAGAGAGTGCGCCGTGCTTTTAAAGTCCTGTAATGCCATGCAGTACACACGCCGCAGTATATGTCTACTCAGATGAAGGCCAAAAGCCTTATCCAGAGACGTGGTTCTATCAAGAACGCCTGCCACTTGTGTTCCGTCATGCGTGCTTTTTCGTGACAGTTTATTGATCAAAGTTGTGTTTGAAGGAAACGGTTCTTTTTAGGATAAACTGGAAATAAAAGTTCTCCTTTGAAGAGCAAATATGACGCCCTTCCTCCCGAGTCACTGAAACAACTGCGCGTCCTGTCGCTCAACCCTGTATAGAATTATCCCAGAATTAGCTTCAGTATCCTTATTTGCGAGGAGTATTAGCATATGACACCACATCACTCGTGCAGTTAATTCGAGCCAGTTAGGCGAGTTGTAGCGAAGGTGGGCCCTTGTTCCAATACTTGCCGCTGCGTCTGATGACGGCCTCACCGCGCTGCGAAGATAAGACCTGGACCATAAATTTTAATTCTTATTATTGGTTGTAGCAATACCCATATTTTGAATACCACTGCCATTTTTTAGTACTACTTTATACTGTCTACATTTTAGATTTAGATAAATTTTAGATATCACATTATGCATACCACATTAGGTACAAAATCTAATGCAGAGTCAATGTTAAACAGTACTAATAGCACTGCTTCTGCGGCGCTAAATCAAGGCATGAGACTTGAGTAGCAGCGCGGGATTGGCCAATTGTTGGCGTATTTTGTTCTAATTTATTCTATCACTTCACTCGTGCAGCAAGAATGTTGTGGTATGGTCAGCTCCTCAGAATAAGTCTCGCGGCTAACAATGTGGGAACACTGGTGCGCCAGAGCGCAAAAGCCACAGATTTTCAAACAGTTTACGTCAATGAACAAAGCTGTATATTCTGCAGCGTAATTCCACTTAAAGTAACTTACGCTGTCAGCTGCACCACTGCAACGACGCGTATGGTGTGAAATTCCTCCCTATGGTCGGAAATTAAATCATGGTGGTCGGTTGAGATTAAAATGACACAATCTAGCTCCAGGATATTGGTTTATACTCTCGTACGTAGAAAGATTATCTGAAACGCCGATCCTGAGAAACAGTGATTCATCGAAGTCCCTATGTAAACGTTTCAATTAATACTGTCAAAAGAAAATGTTAATCGGTTGACACTCTTAGATAACAGAATCTGAATGTATCGGGGTTCATTTTTTCTACAAATTTCACAATACTTTAGATGTCCTCTTCCAATCCTTTAAATAAAAGAATTCAACTTGTGGGTAGATTAGCTCTGTTTTTACTTTAATGTTCTTCATTATTTCAATCAGGGTAAACTTTTCACCTTTAGTTGTTAGTACTTAGCTCTAATAATTGTGTACCAAGTTTACTTAGTTACGTGGCTCGAGCACGAGATATTTCGTGGCCAGTCTGGAAATTTTAGAACATCTGTGAAGAGATATCTCGAGTTACTCACCAGGGTTAATAACTGCGACAATCCTGCTCATGTGTCTTCAGTAAATTTTCACAATGTTTAAAGTAAGTATTTCGCCGTCGGACATGACTATCATTTGTTTCATGTTCATTTCGTTCGTCTTTCCATAATTAGATTTTTTATTACGTTCCTATAGTTTTTACATTATTTTTTAAAGTATTTCTTTGTTTCCTCGAGATTATTGCTTTTTTCATATCAATTTTATAGTTGTTGTTACTGATACTCTTATTATCATGGTGCACTAGACTTGCAAAATATTTCTGGTATCCTTAATTTACTCTACTCCAAAATCTACACTTCAGGTTATCATTCCTACACTATAGGACTAACCAAGGTGAGATGAGCGACAGAATTAAAAGACTACAAGCGCCAAACACGTCACTAGAAGACGTCTGAAAAAGAAATATGCATATTTATGAGTAACGAATAGCAACCTGAGGAAGGGAGATGTGGTGAACGAATTTGTTCATCACCTAGCAGTGTTATTCACTAATTTTTGCAAGAGAGTCACTTTGGTTAAACACGTTGAATGAGAAACCCGCAGCTACTGCAAGTTAGCGCATATTATATAAATTATATATTAATTAAATAATTTATATATTTTTCGAGGGCCGCACAAAGAATACCACTGAGCTAGAAGATGGAAAGACGCTGTGGTTGTGAGGCCCTGAGCAGTTCAGAGATTTTCCCGCGAGCGACCGTGACCGCAGCGATAGGGTAGGCCTAAATCTGCTCTGTTCACTCCTCTCCCGGTGCTTGAAATGCAGCTCTGTTCGTATAGGTCTGCTCGGGTCCGCTGATATTTATTTGAAATGCGCTTTGTTGTCATAATTCAATGAATGATCGTCTTCTCTGTTTAGTGAAGACAGTAGTGAATTGATTCTGTGAGTCAACTCCGAATTATTAACTCCACTGAGCTTCCAGGAATGACATTTTTAGAGCTAAAATTGAGTTTTTTTGTCATAATTGATTGAATGATGAACTCCCAGAAATAGCATTTTTTAAAACTATAATTCATTCGTGGAAACTGTTTTTTTAAATGAGCGTTTGAAAACGCGTATACATTTTTCTTTCGAATTTCCTATTTCTGTATTAGGAGAATACTGGGATGAATTTCATTTATTTCCAATAAATTTCAACCCCTAAATAGACAAATTAGCGGTTATAATGTGGTGTTCAAATCAAATGTCCGGTTTACACGATGGGGTGGAGATAGACAAACAAACCAAGCATGCAACAAACTACTTAAAGTGAATGGTATTCACTATGATAGTATCACTAGGCAATGATTTTGCTATGATATTCTTTAATTGTTTTTTTTTTCGAAGATCAAGGGTTAGTGACCACTACTAAATAAAAGTTGCCGGAAACTTTTGGAGAATATACTGTGTGTTCAACAAAGAGCAACTGCGCACAATCTGATTTCACTCATAAATCGATCACTACCGCAATAACTGCTTCGTTTTCTTTATGTTCAGTTTTTGGCGCGTAGAGCTCAGCAAGCGTTTGTGTACTACAGTTCATGATATTCTAGGACACCTCCGCTGTGGCTCGACTGAAAAAAAATATCGAAACAAAGCAAGCCTGCGACGCATCGGTGAACTGGACAGCTCTTGGCAGGGTCACTCTCTCACGGATGCTTAATCTCGCCGGCTTGGTTCGTTGTCGGAGGTCTGTCACTCCATAATCCTTGCGAGGGGGAGGGTTCTGGATTACAGCGAACACTCTTAATGAGAAAAAACAAATATAGTGTCCTGAATTACAGCGATCACTTTTAATGAGGACAAAATAAATATAGGGTGCATGTGCTGAATTACAGCGAACACTCTTAATGAAAAAACAAATATAGTGTCCTGGATTACAGTAAACACTCTCAATGAGAGCGAAGTAAATATAGGATGTCCAGGAGTACAGTTAACACTCTTAATGAGAACGAAACAAACTGCGTAGCCAATGACGCGAATGGAAAAAAGATGAAATCTTATGGTATACAACATAAAGCAGATTTGATATTATCTTATATTCTCTGCGAAACTTGATGAAAGTATTCCTATTGAGTTAGTATCTTTTCTGGGAATGTAGGCTTATTTTCAGTAACGTGACTTCAGAGTGAAACGAAGTACGGCTGTCAAATAAACGTGGCAATGAGAATCGACGTTGTAGTCTATGTACGTATAAAATAACTCATCATTTGTCTTCTAAATCCACTGCGACATTGACGGTCGATTACACAAAGCAATTCACGCACAATGAGTTTTTCGAAAGGGATGAATTATCTGGGTTGCCATATGAAGCTGCGAAACAGAGCATACAATTCCTAACATACACTAGACACTTGCGGACACCAAGGTGAACTGGTTTGTCACCATACCTTGCAGCTGCGCCTGTCTCCCCAGCAGTTTGTGCTGCGTTTCGCGCAAATTCGGCGTTCTTTGGTGCGTTGGGGGAGGATGCGAGGTGATAAATGAGGGCGTAGTAGCGTTTGTTCATTAGCCCTGCAATATTTCAAACATACCCAGCGATTTGTTGAAAGAATATCATTCTCTAGACGGAGTTGTAATGAAGACTTGTTACCAAAATGGAGGACATAACCAAACGTTCCGCTAATTATCTCTCCTGATCTACTCATTTCGAAGTGTGCATTGTTCCTTACGTGAGTTCCAATGAGAGGAGAGTGACATAGTTCCTTCCCGTCCCACCAGTGACAAAATAATAAGGTACTCGATAAAAGCAAGTAGAGACTTCTTTTGTTATTTTTCCCTTGTGGATGGGTATAAAAATATTATTGAATTTCCTGAGGGTCTACGTGTCATGCATACCAGCACTACTCAGCAGCTGCTGTGCATGCATGTGTTTAAGTTTTAGGCGAATTGACGCCCTTATTTTAGGGATGCATCGAATCCAAAATTACAGCCGAAACTTATCACATTGTTGCTTTTCACATGTTGATATCAATGGTAGAAGCAAGACCGATACCGATACAAAAAACTATCAACGAGTAACCGATGTCCAATTTCTACATCATAAAATAGCCTAGATTGGGGTCACGGAACGCTTTGGCTTATCGCTATCCCTAACTAAGACGCGTCGACAACTGTCTTAAGAACCAACTTATTGACGTTTCAGTTCGCAGTGACCAACGCAATCACGACGCTCTTGAAGCTGTCAAGTGTCGGGCTGGCGTGAGACGCGTGGTGTTACTTACAATCGAGTTCTAGAATTGATATCCCTCTACTTCATAGAGCTTTTCGCGCCGAGTAGCGCCAGCAGCGCGCATTGTTGTCTCTATCTTACAGTGCTGCCTACTTATCACCAAGTGTTCGGCGCGCTCGAACTATTGTTAATGAACAGGATTATCTTGACCCTCCTTGCGTCAGTTATGTTATCGCTCTCGTGCCAACTCTTGCTTGTCACTCACGATGGATGGGAGCAAAGCTTTCCCCAAGAAATCACTCGTATACAAATACTAGTATCCAGTTAGACTTGCGTAAAAGTCGTAGTGAAAATCCTCATTACAGTTCAGAAAGAGCCGCTTGATTTGGCGTTTATACTTTGTCTAATTTGAGTATAATGGTGTTTTGTTTTATGTGTTTGAAGTAGCACTTCTTTTAAACTGGAAAGTATGTATGATGTTATCCGCATGCCAACCGTATATACACACTTCATATTTTGTTAGACCCAAGTACAACTAAAATTTTCGGCACCTTAAAAGGCTTCCGAACCTTAATGGAAATAGCACTTAATGAACACGCGTCTCATGTATAGTGTTTGACCTTGTGGAAATAGATAAAAATTCCTATATTTTTAATGAAATCCTTAAAAAGCATTAATTTTTCTTCCGTAACTTATCGTTATTGAGCACTGTAACGCTGCTGGCTGAGTTGTATGATTCAAACACTAATTCATTACTAGTGTAATATTGTTCACTAGTGTAATTTAGTGAAATATTGTTCTAGTGAGAGTGTCTTCGTAATTTTCTTTCTGAAGCTTAGTTCTCGTGAAACATAATTGGTTCCCCTAACTGTACTAGAAATTAAAAGTATCAAAAAACAAAAGTAGGAACACAGTTAGGGAGAACTTGACGTTTCAGTTGTGTAATTCTAGGCAGAATTTCAACTTATTACGCATGTCACAAAGTGCTTTTGAAACAAAGGCAATGGAGAGGAAAAATCAACAAAACATTCAATTGGGACGTTTCGATCCTTAGGTAATTATGAAGAAAATCTGGAAGCAGTGTAAGAAAAAATATCTATCCATATTGTTTAAGAACGTGAAACAAATGAATAAGTCTTTAAAAAAATAATGCGTTACAGAAACAATGTGCTACCGACGAGCATGCGATCGTGCCTGATTTATTCCTTCAGTTGTGCACATTGTGCATCGCAGTACATGGGCTCCTCGTACAGAACGCTTTATCTGAGGGCCGCTGAGCGTAATGGTCAGAGCCAACGAACTGGTCGGGTTTTCGCATCTGTGTACGAATAATACTGAAACTCTGAATGATCATAGGTGTCCGTTAACTCACGATCACTTTTGGGGAACGTAGAATCTAATGTTAGGGAACTTTAGGATAGCTTTAAAAAACTTCGTGCTCTTTTGGGAAAGATCAGATAGATTTTTCTTGAAGTTATACGTGACTTTAGATGGCGGCACTGTGAAGTTATTCTTGTTTCTATCAAGAACCTCAATATACCTTGGGCTTTTAATAAAATGTTATTTATCATCAATTTCATAGCGCTGTGGGGATGTTTCTGAAGAAATTCAAGCAATTGACAAAGTTTCGGGCGTATTTTTCGAGTATGTCTGATATTTTAGAAAAAGATTCAAGGCGTCTTAAGATTTAAGGAAATCTTAAAATCTGTGATTTTCGTCACGCACCTAAACTAAAATTGACGTCAGACACGCTGGCATAATGAAGGCCTTAAAACGGTGTCAACGTTGAAGATGACGGATAAATTACGGTTAATATCTGTTGACATTCATTGCGTCTAGCGTAATGCCATTCAGTTAAATGGAAATATGATGAAATAAAAACCGAGGGTATTTCGATTCATATGCTCTTCAAAGAGAAACACTGATTTAGAAGCCTTATGTATAAAAGTCTGACACCAGTTGCTACAGGGAAGTCACACCAGTTGCTACAAGAAAATGTCACCAGTTGCTACAGCGGAGTGACACCAGTTGCTACAGCGAAGTGACACCAGTTGCTACAGCGAAGTGTCACCAGTTGCTACAGCGAAGTGACATCAGTTGCTACAGCGGAGTGACACCAGTTGCTACAGCGAAGTGACACCAGTTGCTACAGCGAAGTGTCACCAGTTGCTACAGCGATGTCACACCAGTTGCTACAGCGGAGTGACACCAGTTGCTACAGCGAAGTGACACCAGTTGCTACAGCGAAGTGACACCAGTTGCTACAGCGAAGTGTCACCAGTTGCTACAGTGAAGTGACACCAGTTGCTACAGCGGAGTGACACCAGTTGCTACAGCGGAGTGACACCAGTTGCTACAGCGAAGTGACACCAGTTGCTACAGCGAAGTGACACCAGTTGCTACAGCGAAGTGTCACCAGTTGCTACAGTGAAGTGACACCAGTTGCTACAGCGAAGTGACATCAGTTGCTACAGCGGAGTGACACCAGTTGCTACAGCGAAGTGACACCAGTTGCTACAGCGAAGTGTCACCAGTTGCTACAGCGATGTCACACCAGTTGCTACAGCGGAGTGACACCAGTTGCTACAGCGAAGTGACACCAGTTGCTACAGCGAAGTGACACCAGTTGCTACAGCGAAGTGTCACCAGTTGCTACAGCGAAGTGACACCAGTTGCTACAGGGAAGTCACACCAGTTGCTACAAGAAAGTGACACCAGTTGCTACAGGGAAGTCACACCAGTTGCTACAAGAAAGTGACACCAGTTGCTACAGCGGAGTGACACCAGTTGCTACAGCGAAGTGACACCAGTTGCTACAGCGAAGTGTCACCAGTTGCTACAGTGAAGTGACACCAATTGCTACAGCGAAGTGACACCAGTTGCTACAGCGAAGTGACACCAATTGCTACAGCGGAGTGACACCAGTTGCTACAGCGAAGTGACACCAGTTGCTACAGCGAAGTGTCACCAGTTGCTACAGCGAAGTGACACCAGTTGCTACAGGGAAGTCACACCAGTTGCTACAAGAAAGTGACACCAGTTGCTACAGCGGAGTGACACCAGTTGCTACAGCGAAGTGACACCAGTTGCTACAGCGAAGTGTCACCAGTTGCTACAGCGAAGTGACACCAGTTGCTACAGGGAAGTCACACCAGTTGCTACAAGAAAGTGACACCAGTTGCTACAGCGGAGTGACACCAGTTGCTACAGCGAAGTGACACCAGTTGCTACAGCGAAGTGTCACCAGTTGCTACAGCGAAGTGACACCAGTTGCTACAGCGATGTCACACCAGCTGCTACAGCGAAGTGACACCAGCTGCTACAGGGAAGTCACACCAGTTGCTACAAGGAAGTGACACCAATTGCTACAGCGAAGTGTCACCAGTTGCTACAGCGAAGTGACACCAGTTGCTACAGCGATGTCACACCAGTTGCTACAGCGAAATGACACCAGTTGCTACAGTGAAGTGACACCAGTTGCTACGGCGAAGTGACACCAGTTGCTACAGGGAAGTGACACCAGTTGCTACAGCGAAGTGACACCAGTTGCTACAGCGATGTCACACCAGCTGCTACAGCGAAGTGACACCAGTTGCTACAGGGAAGTGACACCAGTTGCTACAGCGATGTCACTCCAGTTGCTACAGCGAAGTGACACCAGTTGCTACAGCGAAGTGACACCAGTTGCTACAGCGAAGTGACACAGTTGCTACAGCGAAGTGACACCAGTTGCTACAGGGAAGTGACACCAGTTGCTACAGCGAAGTGACACCAGTTACTACAGCGATGTCACACCAGCTGCTACAGCGAAGTGACACCAGTTGCTACAGGGAAGTGACACCAGTTGCTACAGCGAAGTGACACCAGTTGCTACAGCGAAGTGACACCAGTTGCTACAGCGAAGTTACACCAGTTGCTGCAGCGAAGTGACACCAGTTGCTACAGCGAAGTGACACCAGTTGCTACAGGGAAGTGACACAGTTGCTACAGCGAAGTGACACCAGTTGCTACAGCGAAGTGACACCAGTTGCTACAGCGAAGTTACACCAGTTGCTGCAGCGAAGTGACACCAGTTGCTACAGCGAAGTTACACCAGTTGCTGCAGCGAAGTGACACCAGTTGCTACAGCGAAGTGACACCAGTTGCTACAGCGAAGTGACACCAGTTGCTAGAGCGATGTCACACCAGTTGCTACAGAGAAGTGACACCATTTGCTAGAGCGAAGTGACACCAGTTGCTACAGCGATGTCACACCAGCTGCTACAGCGAAGTGACACCAGTTGCTACAGCGAAGTGACACCAGTTGCTACAGCGAAGTGACACCAGTTGCTACAGGGAAGTGACACCAGTTGCTACAGCGAAGTGACACCAGTTACTACAGCGATGTCACACCAGCTGCTACAGCGAAGTGACACCAGTTGCTACAGCGATGTCACACCAGCTGCTACAGCGAAGTGACACCAGTTGCTACAGCGAAGTGACACCAGTTGCTACAGCGAAGTTACACCAGTTGCTACAGCGAAGTGACACCAGTTGCTACAGCGAAGTGACACCAGTTGCTACAGCGAAGTGACACCAGTTGCTACAGCGAAGTGACACCAGTTGCTACAGCGAAGTTACACCAGTTGCTACAGCGAAGTGACACCAGTTGCTACAGCGAAGTCACACCAGTTGCTACAGCGAAGTGACACCAGTTGCTACAGCGAAGTTACACCAGTTGCTACAGCGAAGTGACACCAGTTGCTACAGCGAAGTGACACCAGTTGCTACAGCGAAGTGACACCAGTTGCTAGAGCGATGTCACACCAGTTGCTACAGAGAAGTGACACCAGTTGCTACAGCGATGTCACACCAGCTGCTACAGCGAAGTGACACCAGTTGCCACAGCGAAGTAACACCATTTGCTACAGCGAAGTGACACCAGTTGCTACAGGGAAGTGACACCAGTTGCTACAGCGAAGTGACACCAGTTACTACAGCGATGTCACACCAGCTGCTACAGCGAAGTGACACCAGTTGCTACAGCGAAGTGACACCAGTTGCTACAGCGAAGTGTCACCAGTTGCTACAGCGAAGTGACACCAGTTGCTACAGCGATGTCACACCAGCTGCTACAGCGAAGTGACACCAGCTGCTACAGGGAAGTCACACCAGTTGCTACAAGGAAGTGACACCAATTGCTACAGCGAAGTGTCACCAGTTGCTACAGCGAAGTGACACCAGTTGCTACAGCGATGTCACACCAGTTGCTACAGCGAAATGACACCAGTTGCTACAGTGAAGTGACACCAGTTGCTACGGCGAAGTGACACCAGTTGCTACAGGGAAGTGACACCAGTTGCTACAGCGAAGTGACACCAGTTGCTACAGGGAAGTGACACCAGTTGCTACAGCGAAGTGACACCAGTTGCTACAGCGATGTCACACCAGCTGCTACAGCGAAGTGACACCAGTTGCTACAGGGAAGTGACACCAGTTGCTACAGCGATGTCACGCCAGTTGCTACAGCGAAGTGACACCAGTTGCTACAGCGAAGTGACACCAGTTGCTACAGGGAAGTGACACCAGTTGCTACAGCGAAGTGACACCAGTTGCTACAGCGAAGTGACACCAGTTGCTACAGCGAAGTTACACCAGTTGCTGCAGCGAAGTGACACCAGTTGCTACAGCGAAGTGACACCAGTTGCTACAGCGAAGTGACACCAGTTGCTAGAGCGATGTCACACCAGTTGCTACAGAGAAGTGACACCATTTGCTAGAGCGAAGTGACACCAGTTGCTACAGCGATGTCACACCAGCTGCTACAGCGAAGTGACACCAGTTGCTACAGCGAAGTGACACCAGTTGCTACAGCGAAGTGACACCAGTTGCTACAGGGAAGTGACACCAGTTGCTACAGCGAAGTGACACCAGTTACTACAGCGATGTCACACCAGCTGCTACAGCTAAGTGACACCAGTTGCTACAGCGATGTCACACCAGCTGCTACAGCGAAGTGACACCAGTTGCTACAGCGAAGTGACACCAGTTGCTACAGCGAAGTTACACCAGTTGCTACAGCGAAGTGACACCAGTTGCTACAGCGAAGTGACACCAGTTGCTACAGCGAAGTGACACCAGTTGCTAGAGCGATGTCACACCAGTTGCTACAGAGAAGTGACACCAGTTGCTACAGCGATGTCACACCAGCTGCTACAGCGAAGTGACACCAGTTGCTACAGCGAAGTAACACCAGTTGCTACAGCGAAGTGACACCAGTTGCTACAGCGAAGTGACACCAGTTGCTACAGCGAAGTGACACCAGTTGCTACAGCGAAGTGACACCAGTTGCTACAGCGAAGTGACACCAGTTGCTACAGCGAAGTGACACCAGTTGCTACAGCGAAGTGACACCAGTTGCTACAGCGAAGTAACACCAGTTGCTACAGCGAAGTAACACCAGCTGCTACAGCGAAGTGACACCAGTTGCTACAGCGAAGTGACACCAGTTGCTACAGCGAAGTGACACCAGTTGCTACAGTGAAGTGACACCAGTTGCTACAGGGAAGTGACACCAGTTGCTACAGCGAAGTGACACCAGTTGCTACAGCGAAGTGACACCAGTTGCTACAGGGAAGTGACACCGGTTGCTACAGCGAAGTGACACCAGTTGCTACAGCGAAGTGACACCAGTTGCTACAACGAAGTGACACCAGCTGCTACAGCGAAGTGACACCAGCTGCTACAGCGAAGTGACACCAGCTGCTACAGCGAAGTGACACCAGTTGCTACAGCGAAGTGACACCAGTTGCTACAGCGAAGTGACACCATGTTGCTACAGCGAAGTGACACCAGCTGCTACAGCGAAGTGACACCAGTTGCTACAGCGAAGTGACACCAGCTGCTACAGCGAAGTGACACCAGCTGCTACAGCGAAGTGACACCAGTTGCTACAGCGAAGTGACACCAGTTGCTACAGCGAAGTGACACCAGCTGCTACAGCGAAGTGACACCAGTTGCTACAGCGAAGTGACACCAGTTGCTACAGCGAAGTGACACCAGTTGCTACAGCGAAGTGACACCAGTTGCTACAGCGAAGTGACACCAGTTGCTACAGCGAAGTGACACCAGTTGCTACAGCGAAGTGACACCAGTTGCTACAGCGAAGTGACACCAGTTGCTACAGCGAAGTGACACCAGTTGCTACAGCGAAGTGACACCAGCTGCTACAGCGAAGTGACACCAGTTGCTACAGCGAAGTGACACCAGTTGCTACAGCGAAGTGACACCAGCTGCTACAGCGAAGTGACACCAGCTGCTACAGCGAAGTGACACCAGTTGCTACAGCGAAGTGACACCAGTTGCTACAGCGAAGTGACACCAGTTGCTACAGCGAAGTGACACCAGCTGTTACAGCGAAGTGACACCAGCTGCTACAGCGAAGTGACACCAGTTGCTACAGCGAAGTGACACCAGTTGCTACAGCAATTGGTGGCAAAATGCGAGTCGCTGGTACAAAATGAATGATTGAGAATACTTCAAAAATATAAAACCAGGCCGCAGAAGTGAGGTTGAGGCACTACACAGATATTTGTAAAGTATTTCTTCATAGTAATTAGGCAATGTTAATTTCGTCGGGTCTATGTACCCTGAGGTCAAAATAATGTATAAATAAATTAAATTCCTACCATAATAAATTTTAAGCTTACCGACATGGTGGCCTTCTCCGTCCCCGATATACCTCCAGTGCAGTTCAAGCCCTTGATGTACCGGGTGGAAGTGAACGGAAATTCTCAACATTTATAGCGAAGTGATGTGAAGGATGCTGGGACCATTCGTGCGCAGGAAGCTCGTAAAGTGAAGCCTGGGAATTGAATTTGCGTGAAAATGCATGGCTGGTGATCCTCCATTGCGAGACAAGGCCCCAACTGAACAACATAATTACTCCAACCAATCACAAATTGACTGCTGAAGACGTGGCTGCTCTTACGATGGCAGCATCGTATACAGAATTTGTCCCGATTACCTACGGACTAGGAATTTTGAAGGCAGCCTTACAGTAACTGATTTCATTTCGCTTACGTGTGCTGTTTATAAGAAGACCATATGAGTCGAACGATCCTGTATTACAAAGCCATCGATCGCCCTGCGGACGTGTGGTGATTGGGACGATGGAATGATACCATACTCCCTGAGCAAGATTGTGAGCTTGTGTCTGCCCTTATTGTAACGCCCATCTAGTTCTGAGGAGTTACAGTCAGGGGACAGTCCTAAAACCCTTTGGAATTCCTGCCGGGTAACGGCCCTCCAACCCTGTGGAGTAACAGTATTGTAACCATCCTCCAGTTTAAACAGTAAGCGCATTTCTTCTTTTTGGAAGTAGGTAAGATTTATTGCGACAATGAGACAAAATATTTTATGAATTAGCCGTTTAGTAATTTGAAAATATTTTGCTTAGCATTCCATCTTTATCAGCTAAGTTGTCATTAAAGTTGTCATCTTATGCGCAGGGCAATTACTTATATGTATTCGTAGCAGCTGTTGAACGTGAACGAGAGGAGGGCTGCTTTATGAATCAGGTTGACGCTCGATGATATGTTCGATTTATTGTACTGAAATAAGGTCTTCATTATCCTAAATTTCTTTGTGTTGTTCGAAATGAGCCAGTCAAACACATTTATGTATTCAAGACCCGACACACAATAAGAACGCTTACGACCGGTCTCTTTTGACGACCAACAACTAAAAAATGGATAGAGCGCCTTGCATGGTAATACGTTGGAATATATGTATATTATTGTGACTCCATAGGAGATATCATCACATTACGATGCAATGAAATTGAGAATGAAAGTCTTCAGATTTTACTCGATAATTCATTTACTTCCACCCACCAAACTGATAGTTTCAAATGCAATAACTCTACTTGGATCAGTGATCAGTGTGGTGTCAAATATACAATATAAACTCGTTACGGTTACTGCACGATGAGTGAATGCCCTTTTCATTGGTGCATGTACAATTGTACATGGATTCGTGCACTGTACACTGTTCACTGTTGTTTGATATGTGTCTCTCTTGGTAATTAATTCAGCTCTTAGGTATTTTAATAATTAGAAATGTCTACACGAGATCTTTGGATGACTAATTATTAGAAATGTCTACACGAGATCTTTGGATGACTATTAGAAATGTCTACACGAGATCTTTGGATGACTAATTATTAGAAATGTCTACACGAGATCTTTGGATGACTAATTATTAGAAATGTCTTCACGACATCTTAGGATGACTAATTATTAGAAATGTCTTCACGAGATCTTTGGATGACTAATCATTAGAAATGTCTAAAAGAGATCTTTAGATGACTAATTATTAGAAATGTCTTCACGAGATCTTTGGATGACTAATTATTAGAAATGTCTTCACGAGATCTTTGGATGACTAATTATTAGAAATGTCTTCACGAGATCTTTGGATGACTAATCATTAGAAATGTCTAAAAGAGATCTTTAGATGACTAATTATTAGAAATATCTTCACGAGATCTTTGGATGACTAATTATTAGAAATATCTTCACGAGATCTTTGGATGACTAATTATTAGAAATGTCTACACGAGATCTTTGGATGACTAATTATTAGAAATGTCTTCACGAGATCTTTGGATGAATAATCATTAGAAATGTCTACAAGAGATCTTTGGATGACTAATTACTAGAAATGTCTACAAGAGACCTTTGGATGACTAATTACTAGAAATGTTTACACGAGATTTTTGGATGACTAATTACTAGAAATGTCTACACGAGATCTTTGGATGACTGATTATTAGAAATGTCTACACGAGCTCTTTGGATGACTAATTATTAGAAATGCGTACACGAGATCTTTGGATGACCAACGTTCGCGCTTAATGATAACTACTACCTAATGTATTCAGTGTTGTGGACTGAGAGGCTAGCTTGGAATTACTACTCCTGAATTCAATCAATATCGTAGACTTGGAAGGTAACTGAACTATATGGCTGTTCTTGTGTTGTTTTCAGCGATTACGTTTCTGACTTTTATGCTTTCATTAGCGACGTTATCTTTTCATGTATAGAAGCATGTTTGCGGTGATTCATTTAATGAGTTTAAATTTTGTTTATATCAAATTGACGCCCTATGCTGATTGAATCTGAATTTAATTATACGCTCTGTAAAGAACTTCGTGGTTCTTTGGCTGCATAATAGTGTAGTTCGAAACGCCTCAGGTCATCCAAACGGTTTCTGTGACAATATTATACAACTATTTAAAATCTACTTCAAAAAATATAATTTAATCAAACATCTCAGCTGAACGAAATATACGCTTCAATAAACTCCAAATTCAACGAACAATGTTAAAACCTATCAAACACATTGAATCACTACGTATTCTTTCATGGAATAATATCAAATGAGGAAACTAGAGCGTTTACCTACTTCAATATGCAAGTACAAAAATGTGCTTGCCGTACATGCATGCGCTTCACCACGCGCTCTGTGTATTACAATATTAAACTTTAAATAAATACAATGTACAATCGCTCATAAATGCTTCACCTTGCGTATTTCGGGCGGTTGATGTTTCGCGGATGCAAATTTCGCAAATGAAACTGAGAGTTACGTGAAGAAACAATAATGAGAATAAATTATAGTAGAATGTGAAAAAAAATATTTTACGATATTCAAAAAGACTGAAATTTTCCTGCTTGATTTCGACCCTCTTGTTTGAATGGGCTTTTAATTCTTTCTTAATCGTATTAGGTGATTTCTCTACCCGTGGCCGCTCTCCTGGAAGAGAAATAAAACTACGGTAGGTATTCTAGCTACACAGGTGTAGAAGTGCACATTTTGAAATCGTGCTCCGTGATGTATTGACAAAATTTCCCCTCTTCGCTGAGCTTTATTCCAGCCGCAGTGTTGTCCAGCGACGGCTGTTTTAATTAACGTTATTTGGTACTCCTTTGTATGCTGCGGTGTAGGGGTTGAGCCCAGGTTGTGCAGACCAGCCTTGTTCTAATTTCTCCTTTACGTTTACATAATTGTGCGTTAAGTTTCGCTATTTTAGTATGATTTTGTTGGCGTACATACATACATACATATACCGGGCTTATCCTCCCTATGGGAGGGTAGCCGACAGCAGGCCACAATCACCACGCTTAGTCACTAGGAGGCGAGAGAGGCAGCACTGGCCGCACCTGAACTGCCAGGATCAGCAGCAGCCCAGCACAACCACCTTCCACAGTCAGGCCCGACAGCCATAGCTGGTTTACCCGTTACATTTTGTTGGCGTGCTTTGCACAAATGAATAACGTTAGAAATTTGATTGCTTCGTGGCATTGTGGTACCCCCATCAGGAGTATACAACTATTGTATAAATGGGAATTAGCGCTCTCAGGGGGAAATGTGAGGTCCCTAGCTGGAAGTCATGTTGGCATTCCTTTTGTTGAAATCAATTATTTCGTTTTTTCGTTTACTCTTTCTTCGGTTCACTGCTGTCTGGTTTTTGAGCGCCTACTATTTTCCTACTCAACTTTTTTCTTGTTTCATAAACTTCCGTCCTAACTTACTGTTTCTCTGGGCGAGGCATCTTGTGTTGGACCACATCTCGTGCATAGATTACCCTCGCCCTTAACTCCATACTATACGGTATCTTCTTCGTCCCAACACATTTGTTGGGGTTAGTGAGGCTTGAACGGACTTATAATATAATCTAATCGTAGCATTATTGTGAGTCACCATGACTTGTGATGATTATTGAATAATTGAAGCACAATATTATAACCTCACCCTAAAGTGGCTGTCACTGCCAGGAGGGGTCTAAAGTAACGAGCTAAACTTCTGTTAATGCTATGTTTTTTAACTATCTCTGAAATTTTATTAATAATTAACTATTTTTGAAGTATTCTGATTACCCACATAATTACCCTCAGTAATGAATTTTGTTCATTAAATGTTGGGTGTTCCACCGTACCTTAACTGGTCCATATTGAACGCGGAATCTTCTAATTTTTGAAGTACCTAAAAAATTCTATTCACTGCCGAGCTTAAAAATAGCATAACAGTGACAATGTTTCAGTAAGTGCATGCTGAGGTTGGAACAGGAAAGCTTCCCATCGACCTTTTCACATCACTTCTCTTCACTCAGGGCTGTATCGTATTCCTCGGTTCCTCGAGAGGTTCGATGGCCGAATTAGTTATTGGTGTGCAAGTCTGGTAAAGTGGAGTTAAATGTTTCA
The DNA here is from genome assembly GCA_030386875.1 of Morinoia aosen. Taxonomy (NCBI): domain Eukaryota; kingdom Metazoa; phylum Arthropoda; class Malacostraca; order Amphipoda; family Talitridae; genus Morinoia; species Morinoia aosen. Next base: position 26,494,612 of record CM059558.1, read on the forward strand.
TTTTTCTTGAGTCAAACCTCGTCAATGTGTAACTTCCTCTTCCAGAATGGTTTTGTCCATCACAAACCGGAGGAGATTTGCTCCATACCTTGACCTTGCGCACCTCGATTCAGTTTTCTTCTGGTCAACCTCTCACGACTACCTTAAACTGCAGACGGTTCAGGTTCTCTTTCTTTTGGTTAACCTCTCCCGAATACTTTCATTGACGATGTTGAACTTAAGTTCCTTACGGTTCAATCGACGACTATAATAAAGGGATACAAATGAAGAGCTCAACAGAGGCTGAAGTTTACCTCAACTATATCAATGAATAAACATGTTACTAATCTACGTCTATTAGTTGATCCTTCCGAAGAACGTGCTCTGTTAAACTCAACCTCAATTCCCTTCCCAAACCTTCAGTCTCACCCAAAACCCATCTCCCAACCCACCCTATTTTGAGTCGCATTCCTCCCTATCCTCCAACCGACGCGCCTCACCGCTACAGTTGCTGGGCATCTCCCGTTACTAAGCAGGGTGCAGATTTTCTCACACTGTACGTCGTCGCAGCGTTACAGCTTGCAGCATAACTCTTATCGGTCGATTTGGCTACGCTACGTGTTGTGGTACGTAGCCAAATCGACTCAGATTCAGCCTCAAAATCGACCTGACACTGTACCGTTAAGAATGTGTACATTTTTGAAAATCCGTCTCCAGGCCTGGCCTCTCTAGCTCCTGTCGTCCGTACGTCCCCCACCCCCGCGTCTGGTGGCATAAACACCGTTTGTGTGCCGGTCTGGAGTTATCTGGAGTTACACAAAAGGTGTAACATGAAATGCCATTTATTAGGGTTTGCAGAATGAGGACATTCTTTCTAAACTTATGGCAGTGTCTTCAGCGCAAAAAAAAATAAATTCAAATGTTCAATGAGAAAAAAGCCCCAAGATTATTCTTCAGCATTGAAGTATTTAATTCAGGTCATTTTTGGTTTTGATGTAAACGCTCTTTTACTTCAAGCGAAATTTCGATATCACTAAGTTTCTGGAAGCTTATGTTCACTATTTGTTTTAAATCAGATTGATGTGAAGATATGTTATTCTTCTCCCTATATTAAGAGCGATGTTCCTCCAAATAGACAAAGAAAACAATTCTAAAGCAGGATATGAAGCAATATTATCCAATTCAACAATTGTTCGAAAAATGCGAACTAAATTGGCAAGGGAAAAAATTGTTCATATTAAATTTTGTTAAACAAAAACTGGTTTTTATTATTCAATTTAAAAATATTCATTGTTTCTACCACCTTTATTGAATAAGAGAAATTTTCATTTGGTATTTCGTCATTAAAGAAAGAATATAGTATTCAAACTACGGTACCACTTTATTCATTTGTGTGTGTGTAGGAAATAAGGAAACATGTAAACTGTTAAAACCATGAGTCGTGACATGATACAAAAAATTTAACGGCCAAAAAAACAGGTGTTGCAGCTTTGTTCTACTTTCTTGCGACATATTGAGCAAGATTTAAAAAAAAAACTCGTTAAAAATACGCTAGAAAATGGGGCTTCTGCGGTAGTAGCTACGACATAATTTTCCTGTGAGTGTTGAGCATTTTTTGATGTACTGAAATTGTTCGGATAAGATTCAATGGAGGGACAATCGCTCCTCGAGTTATACGATATCTTATGGAAACCTAAACTTATACGATAAAAATTAGTTAACTAACACCATCCTTCGTTCAAGCAATCAATAACTGGGATAAATTTGTATTCGTGAAATTGAAGCTCTCCTGCGATGATGCGTAACTGCATTTGAAGACTCGCTGCATGGCTGTCTCACTCTGCTCGTCTCACGCCTGCAGGCCATGGCAGGTAAATTTGTGCAGTTGCTAAATTTGCCGCTTCCGGCCGATCCCGCTCCATTCACGCCAAAACCTCGCAGGCACGCCGTTTTGTTTTAGCATTGTGCTCTGTATCAGAAATCAATAGAACAGGAGGCATTCGTTTGGCTGCAGAGCTGCCTTTCGTCGGTGTTATTTAGAATGCACGTCCAGAAATCGCTGTCTGGCATCTGGTATCATTAGGCCTACAGGCGGCGCGGGGGTAGAAAGCAACTGCGACTGGAAGGAGAGTCACGTCACAGATGATGTCCCGGCTTCAGTCACAATTTGTTGACGAACTGAGGAGGAGCGCCTGAAGCGTCTCTCCGTTCAACTTTAAGGTAAAAAGCCCGAAGAAATCAAAATTCTTGATCAAAAAGGCTCATGCTCGCTGGTTTCTCGTGTGAAATGTTTTCGGCGCCGATTTTTCCAAATTCTAACAGCTGAATGTGACTCAGCAATTACCCATCTACAATGCTCGTGTGTTCGTTTCCACATATCCAATACCAATACAATGGAAAAAATTACTGGGAGAAGAAAGTTTCTGTCATATTTCTTTCTGTTATTCTTTAGAGACTACACAAGTGAACACAATATTGGATATAGTTAAAAATGTCCAAAGTGAAATTTTTCCTGCGTATCAAGACGGAATGTTGTTCAACCCTGTTGAAGAGTGAGATGTTAAGTGATTTTCAAGGTGAAATTATGATTAAAAAATACACAATAAGCAAATAAAATGATAAGGTAATCTGGGGTTTAATATCTAAACCTTGGTTTATGGGTATTATTGCAGAAAATTGAAAAATTATAACTTTGATGCTTATCATTGCTTTGCTTTTACTGTATAGTATAGAATATATGGAAGAGCAAACGGACAATGTTGCGACAAACTTTATAAGAGAATTAAAGTGAGCCAGCTTTCTGTTGCGCATGCCGTGGTAAGCGCGTTGTCACCGGATGGCGCGTTCGGAAGCTTTGGGGTTGGTTGCATTTTATTTTCCAATAATCTAATCTCTATTCAAGCTGCGAATTTGAACACGAGCAAAAAATTCTTCAGTAAAAAAGAACCTAATGCGGTAAAGCCTTTAAAGATGTGTGGTTAGAATATGATAATCTTGAAAACCAGTTGAGGTGAGGGGAAATCCGCAAACAAAAATTCGTGCGTGATGTGTAAAGCAGCATTTAAAATTTTGGAAACTCTTGATTATTGACACAGAAAAGCCTATATGAAGCCTTGAAAGCTTGGATTATAGTGCGTATAAAAATGACTTGGGAAAAAAGAAAACTTTAATTAGCTGAAGCCCAATTACGGATCAATCTTCGGAACATAATTTACCCCTGGTTCAAGTTGTTTATCTGCTTGATGTGAGTGCAAAAACCTTTTCCAGAGAGTGTCATCGCCTCGAGGCTAATTCAAGAATAAAAGTTACGATTAGTATTCAATATAATAAGTTGATAACACACGTCACGCAAAATTAAAGCTAAATAAAATTTGAAGACAAATTTCAATGCATTATTTGAGAAAACCGACATTTTAGAGGTTCAGGTACTGATAGCCCTTTTAAATTCCTTTGATTTCACTGCATCATGAAAACATTCATTCCGTCTGTTATAATAAATTTATAATTTCTTTTAAACTAGTTAGTTGTGCGGTCATAATCGTCATAAAGACAATTAAGACAAACAAGAGAAGAACACGGGTGTGACATCTCGTGCATACCTCGTAAACCTTTTACGAATGCTTTCAATGCTGATGTTGAACTGTCTCAATGATATCAATTATACTCGTAGGTTGCATCTTGTTATCGTTATTAAACTCCTTTGCAATGCACTAATGATGTTAATACTTTTTAACCCTTATTCAAAGGCTAATTATTGAACGAACATGCAAAGTGATTTCAAATAGGAAATATGAGTAATATGTTTTCTCCATAACTTTAAATTTCAAGGAGACAATCTAGTATTTTAAAGGTAATTCTCGCCAGCATCTTGGTTCCAACAACCCTCCCTGTCTCTGCAGCATACGATAGCGGGTCCAGGGAGGTCTGGGCTGCTATAGTCGTCTCCAAATTACGAGATACAAGCACCTTTTTGGGTATGAATGCTGTAAATAACTTCCGTTACATAGTTTGTGAGCACAAAACAGCTCGCCTCTGCACAAGAAATCTTGCACTTTCTCCAATGTTACAGAGACACTTGGTTTTCAATTGAGTCGGAGAGCTCCTCGTTTTTTTTTTTTTTTGAAGCAGTTTGAAATGAAATCAGTGCTTGCAACGTTTAGGTTTTAACGATTGACTTCATAGAAGTATTTTGGGCTGCTGACGTGGGCACTTTTAGGACTTTCTATGTGAGAAGATTTTCAAGATTCGGTGGTATGCCGGTTTTTAGGGCTGGCGACACGCACGCTTATGGGCTGGCGCAGCAAAAGCTGTTAGCATTTGATTTGTGGAGGTACTCAGTGCTGGTGGAAGTTAACACGAGCAGTCGGTTCATAATCCGTAGGACTAATTATTAAAAGGATTCTGGTGGGTGGCAAAAATTCTTCATTTGTGCCTTTCTTCGAGAGGTTGCTGTACTGAAACACATTTCATAGCAAAGATTTGGATAGCGTTCTATCGTTTTTTTAAGTTAGTGACGCTGAAAATGTTTTACGTGCATAAGTATTCATTTGCACTGCTTTAAACAGGAGGAAGTGAAACTCACAGAAAGTAAAAAAGTGTCGTTACCGTTGAAATTACTGGAAATAGACGTGAACGCTATTGCGGGGCTCAACGAACGTGAGAAAAGCATTCGCTCGTGAGCGAACAGTGAGTATGGCTTGTTATTCGAGAGCTGGTAAACAATGCACCAGATGATCAGTCAAATTGGATGTAGCATAAAAAAAAATGCTGCGGACATAGAACAACACGCAACTTCAGTGGCACAGTACATCAACTGACGGTGCAGCTGCGAAGTGAAGATGAAATTTGAAAGAAAAAATGACCGCTGTTTTAGCTCGAATGCAGCGTCTGTTATGCGTGCAAGAAACGCCGGCTTGTGACCGCTGTGGGTGAGGCGAACAAAGGCCCAGCGCGACATAGACGGAGGCGTAGGTCTGACTCAGTGCTTCCCACTCCGAAGTTTCGGACAGTTTATCACCTTCCCGACTTCGACTTTTGTGGTCCCGTTGTCACCCATGAACGTGCATGCATTTCTGAGTTGTGTTCATGTTTTTCTGCGACGTGGATTGCAGGATAAAGACGGTCGCGTGTGCCTTGTGTGTTTCGTATTGTGAATTTTGTCTTGTTCTCATGAATTGGAATTAGGTCTGACGCTGTTTTGTACCCATGAAAATGCATTGTCACCTCAGAGGATTGGTTTGATTTTATACTGGGAGTGTTGATTCAATTCTCAACTGGGAGTGTTGGTTTGACTGTCAGCTGGGAGTGTTGTTATGACTTGTGAGTATTGGTTCGACTGTCAGCTGTCATTGATAGCATTGCTTCCGTCTGCTGTATAGAAACTCAATAGCTTTAATTGGGGTTGGGATCATGTTCATTTTACACTGTTATATAAATACCTCACCTCAAGAAGGTTTGTATGGCTTTTGTGTTTCCGAATTACACTTGTGATGGTACAAATCTAATTTTACAACTAATAGAAGAGGCGAGTCGGCGAACACGAAGGACAATGCGAAGCCTGAGGTGCGTGTTGCAGGGCGCAGCACTGTAACTACTTGATTTTTTTCCGCGCCCCCCGAGCTTTGTTGCGTGAGATTTGTTTATTGTTGAGCGTCCCCGTTATTCTGCTCATTGTTATTCACTGTGATTTTACTCATTGTGATTCACTGTGATTCTACTCACTTTAATTCACTGTGATTTTACTCATTGTAGCTCACTGTGATTTTACTCATTGGAATTCACTGGGATTCTGCTTATTGTAATTTACTGTGATCCTACTCATTGTAATTCACTGTGATTCTACTCATTGTTATTCACTGTGACTCCATTCATTGTAATTCACTGTGACTCCGCTCATTTTTTCGCTGTAGTTATACTCATTGTAATTCACTGTGATTTTGCTCATTGTATCTACTGTGATTCTACTCTCTGTCTTCACTGTGATTCTACTTATTTTCACATATTCCTGTGGTTTACTTTTACCGTTCGTCATTGTAATTTTATTTATTGTACGTTATTGTCATTTTACTCATTGTCGTGCGCAGTCTTCTTGGGAGAATTTATTATATTAGTCTCACACTATGTATCGTGGATACAATCAACTTCAAGTTTGTTCAAATTACGGACCTGCTTTTGTTTGAAGAAATATTTTCAGTGATGTTGAATTATTTTCATTCGTGTAAAACTGTGACTTTTGTCCAAATTATAAGTTCAAAGTAGCGTAAAAAATGTGATTCACCGAGACTCAGGTTTATAAAACGGAGCTGCTCTTTGCAAAACTATCCGGTCGCTTAAATTACCAGGCTAACTTTCATCATACTTCTGACGATGTGAGTTTTGTATGCTCGCAGAACTGCACACAATCAAATATTTTATAATAAAAAAATGATTTGAGTTTTTCAAAATGTTTTACTTGGCACACAATTCATTTGCTTTGGCTGCTACATTTTCTCTGGCTTTTGGTGTTTCATGTGACACATTTCCCTGCCTGAGTTGTGTTGTGTCAATTGGCACATTTCCCTGCCTGAGTTGTGTTGTGTCAATTGGCACATTTCCCGGCCCTTGTTGTGTTGTGTAAATTGGCACATTTCCTTGCCCGTGTTGTGTTGTGTCAATTGGCACATTTCTCTGCCGGTGTTGTGTTGTGTCAATTGGCACAGTTTCATAAACTATTTTAAGTTACTCGTCGCATTTCCCTGCGTTATACTGCGTTCGTTGGCACATTTTCTGACGTGTGTTACGTCACTTGACGCATTTTCCTGACCGCGTCCAGTAGCGCAAAAAATTTTCAGCCAGCGCTTGCTTCGTTGACTTTGGGAGAGAGGTGTTCGGTACGCTCACTTCGTGTCCCCGTAAGTGGAGTGCTCAGTGAATTTCGGGACGGCAATTGGGGGCTGGCAGTTTCAAAATATCTTGGTGATGGAATCGAATGTACAAAATTCCTGTTTGTATATTTGATGAGGGAGCGAACTCCTATCCATCCACAATTTTATTTTTATAGTACTAGAAATTATCAGGAATATATTAGTCCTTATTTAGTTTTCTGCTTCATATTTAAGTTTTGAGTTATGACATGAGTGTAATGCTTGAATTAAGGAGCGTGATGCTTGAGCTGTGGAGTGTGATGCACGTCTACAAAAGGAGTGTGATGCACGTCTACAAAAGGAATGTGATGCTTGTCTCTGTGCTGCAGTGCGCGATGATGCCTCTTGTCTTATAAGTTTGATGTTCTGACCGTCAGGCACAACACAGACGTTGCAATCCTTACTAGAGTGAACGCGTAAAAGCGCAGTTACTGTGCGTAAACTAACGAATATTCGTTATATTTCCGACGTATAGCCTGCAGCTGTGCACCGTGTCACGGTCTATGCTCTACACGGCGCTATCACTCGATATGTCTGTTGCATGTCGAGTCATGGGTGTTTCCGCTGAGAGTTCGTCACAATGCTTGTTTCCTATGTGGATCCCTGGACTGGATTTTCAAACATTGTGCACCATTGTTGCGGTACAACTAGCCGCGTAAGTCGTTTTGGTTACACTACATTCTACCTAACACTCCATTGAAATAGAATTTAATTATAAAGAGCACTCGCTCATTGCTCGATTTTATTCGAGTTAAAGCTCACACTTGGCGAGTTTGTCAGAAAAGAATAACACGTAGCGAAGTTAAATCGACGGAAGAACTTACCCTACCAACTGTGCCGTAACAACGAAGTCAATTGTTTGAAAATCTGACTTCTTAATTCCAGCGCGTGCTATTTCTGCTCGTAAACGAGCATTTCTACGCGTGTTTGACGGAGGTCACACGAGACCACACCTCGCTTTGTCACTCGTGTGCGTTGCCTGCAGCTAGAACGTGAAGGTCTCTCTTTCCGACGCGCTCGTTTGTATTCGCAGTTGTCGTACATGACCTTGTTATACGTGCCGTTTGTGTGCTGCACTGTGAACTCGAATCACAAATTGTTTATGTCTGTTGAGACGCGCATGCGTTTGAAATCAGAGCTCTTACATTGCCAAAAAAATAGCATGTTTTTCTCCGCTTGATTGCCACTTCACCTTAATTCCTACCATGGTGCTTGTGCGGGATTGCGGTCTGATGGAAACTGGGTAGCAGCCCTAGAGTGGGGCGCACTCGGCTCGATTTATTTACCAAATTTTTTTGAACCAATGTAAAGATGCAATTAGGAATTATGTAGCTCGAATCTTCGGACAGGTGTACTAACAAACCACTGGTACGTTTTGCTGTAACTGTTCTTGTAATTTCCGTTACTAATTTCTTTTTAAGCTTAAAATATGTACAGTTACGACATGGGTCCGTGTGAAGTAGACAATTTTTACCGAAGTTTGCAATTAAAAGCAAAGGGATCCCCAAATGCCGATAACTGCACACTTATGAACTGAATCCTGTCGCGAAATTTTCTTGTTATTCAAGTTATTATTGAGTACTGATATTTAAATTATCTCTGAAAGTTACCGATTTGGGGCTGCAAAGCAAAGTATCAATAGTTTTCCGAAAAGCTTTTTGTTTCGTGCGTTTTATTTGGGTAATGTTCATTCCGCAATTTTTTCCGTCAGTGTGAACCATCACTCGCTGCATTATGCGACATGCCAGCAAATGTCAGAAACTGCTGTTGCTGCTTCAAGCAGAATTCTACTTGCATGAATTCCCTTCCACATTACCCCGTTGTCTCCAATACGTGTCTTGCACCCGTTTTCTCCTTGTCGCCAGTACAGCGCGCAACTCCCCAAGTCGATGCTAATGTGCTCATGCATGAGAACTCTTGTTATAAACTTTAGGGTGCACTGTTTTTCATTAATTTCATTCGGTAGCTTTTGCATCTTATTTTCTAAGATTTGTGTTTCCTTTTGCACATGTCATGTTTAAGGATATATTTGACCTTTTGCTAAAGATTGGAACGTTGGTATAATACCTAAGAAAGCATGAAAGCAAACGAAGATTACTATGTTGCCTCTTCCTTTTGTAGGTTTCATTAGATTCACTCATCTAAAACCCAATATGTTCGTCAAGTATACATGCACGCAGACCTACAGTTTCATGCAGCTTCCATAAAAAATTTAAAACACGGAAATCTTTGAAACGCAGATCAGAAACCTTTCAAAAGGGATATTCGTCAATCATCGAACCCGAATAAAAGCCAAACAATACTGCCCACACAATATGCAACATGCATTGGCGGAACACATAAATGAATCTTTGCTCCTTGTGTCCCCCATAAAGTTACGTCAAATCTATTCCAGTTCCGTGAAGGCCACACCTGCACTGCGTGCACCGACCAATGTTCGGTTGCTGTTCACTGGCGCTGTCAGGCGCAGGTGTGTGAGCCTGTATCTCTCAGAGATGCTTTTTGCCTACACCTGATGTTGTGGTGCGTACCCTGGTGCTTGCCTTCTTGTACCAATGGGAACCAGATTTTCAAACTTATTACGTTTTTACCGTTAGAATAATAAGAAACGAAAGTTCTTCTAAGTAGACTTGACGGAGTTGATATATCGTACACGAACAGACTTAAAAAAATAAAAGGAAAAAACACTTATTTCCACAAATTTGATACATGAAATATACTACAACACATTTGTTTTTGAAAATTTTTCAATACAAAGGTCCTTAATTGACAGACAAACCTTAAGAGGTATGTATACTAACAGACGAGAAAAAAGACCGTAGACCTATGGCTTGGCCGCTACGACGACGTGAACTGTTCAGAACCCGACTTTTTACTTTATTCAGCTAGTATCCATTACAGAATTAGCTCTCCTTTTGTTATTACTTCTGGGCTTCTGAAGTGAAACGCTTCCAGTTATTTTTAAAAATAATTTCAGCTCTGGTCACGATGCAATGCGAGTTTCCGATTTCTACCGTGCAAGTACCTCGAAATAACTCTATTTTAATTTACAACAGCAAATTTCCTGCGGTCAAAAATAATAGTACAGCAATACCCGCGCCGGGAAATAACATCCAAGCGTGCCAGGGTTGAGAAATAAGTTAATTTCCGCAACGCTCTGCTGGAGGCTTCGGGAACTGCTCAGCGGCCCCGCGCCTCATCGTCATGATCTCCTTGTGCTCTTAATGGGAAAAAATGATGCTCTCGCTCTTATTTGATATTTTTACCTCCTCATGCAATATTTTGCAGGGTATGACATGAACATACACGCGTGGAGTTTTGGGTAAATTGACTGAGCTTCCGCGATATCACATACAAATGATTGAGTTCGATACATGGAAATACAGGATTTTATTCCAGCATCAAAAGTTGACCATCATTCAACAGTGTAAATGAGGATCCAGTTCAAATATCCAAATATTTCTAATTCTTGTGATGAACATCCTAACCTCTTCACTACGGGTGTTTAATTGATGAGTTCCTTGTGAAAGACCGTGTATGTACAGCAAAGGAGTTCAGCACACAGTACTTTTCGTCCAAGGAATGTCGACTTTATTCTCGCAGTTTCCAATTATTAATGTCAAATTTAGCTGGGGAAGGGGAGAATTTTCATCATTATAATATCAATCATAAATGATAGGATGTATTATACGATTCAAGAACTATTTTTCCTCACAAAATCCAGAGAAGCTAGAGTACTACGCTCGAGTTCGAAGTATTTTCACAGCTATGGAGAGACAAGGAGATATTTAAAAAAAACGTATGACCTAGGTCGAACAATTCAATAGTAAAACAGAAGTACCCTCATTGATCGCTTCGTGTTACAACTCCGCTGGCAAATACAACATTTTTATTCAGCTCTTGAAGTCAGGGAGAGGGAGGAGTGATAATGTGAGTTCAGTGAATAAAATTTGTTTCCTTTACAGCCTTCCTTCCTCACCTATTTCTCATTGACAAGGTCATTCAGCGCTGGCAGAGTTTTTTGCTGGCATTTCTCATTTTTATCAAGTGCTGCTAATATTTGCCAATCCATTCACGGTGCGCGCGCATTTCTCCTCCAAGTGTTTTTTCAAGTTTGATGCAGAATAAAAATAACACAATGATTTGGAAAAGAATAAACTGACGTCATGGACATGCTTTTATATTTTCGCTCAGTTAAATTTAACGAAAGAATGAGCATGGAAAACCATCAATGAAAAATCGATCCTCTAATTATACGATATTATTTTATGCTGACCTCAACTTAGACCGATAAAAAAAACAAATTATTCATTTCTTGAATCAAGTATCGTATTTATGAGATGAAAACGCAGGAATAATTTGTGCCGGTGTGATTAAGATTCGCACAAGATTATTACACACAACTCGAGGATCGACAGCAACTTGGATGGACGTGCTTAAGCATAACGTAGATGTGATGCGCGATAGGAAGTTAAAGTTGTAGCAATCATCAGCACAAAAGTGACCTCCGGCACCAGGGTGAGGAGTGCCAAGTATCGCAGTACGTGCGTCACACCGCACATGCGCGCACTGCCAAATGCACCGACACTGCGCTGCATGGCCTGCATCGCTGCCTTTGCTTCGCCTTTATTGTGTTGTTGAATGTCCGCTGCATGTAACGCTTTCAGGGCTGTCGTGAGTGTGCGCGTCTCGCCTGAGTATCTGTTTCTTTCAAAATGAGGTTGTATTGAAAATAGAATTGTTGTTGGCTTTGCTTCGTGTTGTCGTGTTGTTGAATGTCCGCTGCATGTAACGTTTTCATGGGTGTCACGAGTGTGCGCGTCTCGCCTGAGTATCTGCCTCATTCAAAATGAGGTTGTGTTGAAACTAGAATTGTTGTTGATGTTGAACGTGCGCTACCGTGTTGAATGGGCAAGTCCTCGAAAGTATGGATTCCTTCAATTGTTTACACATCTGATTGCACTTACTTTACGCTTCCTTTGTTCTCGTTTTTAAATATGTATACCCTTAAGGTTATTCGCCCACGTAGGACTCGATCGTACATTCAGTCATTTAACTTCCTATTCCGCTTTCTCATTTCTCTATCGTCATCATTAATTTTTTTAATGAATTTCCCAGGTAGAGACAGACAATTTTTATCTCCCGCATGAATTTATTTAAGCTTCCATTGCATAAACATGATTGACTCGATACTAAACAGTTCGCTGTGCCAAGATGCTGTTGTGACACAATACAATCTCTAAAGGTTATCGTTTCGCTCAACCGCTTCTTAGCACCGTAGCTTCGACCGTCAAAAGGTCGAGGAATGAAAGTCGTGCGAGATCTTTGACAGTGTTGCCTTTAGGCGCGAGTCTGGTTTGTTATGACATTGCTCGAGCGCGCCAGCTGCTCGTGGCTCGGTTATTTGGGGCGTTACACGAGCGCCTCGTAGCTCCCACCCGCACCAGCTGCTCGTGGTTGCCACGTAATGCATCCTCGCTAATCCGCGGCGCTATCTTTGAAGCTGAGAAGCCTCACGTACATGCACAATGAGTTGGTGGAGGATGTGAAATGCTGGCCGCGATAAGTCATCGATATTTTGTTGAGCAACTCAGCAACTTAAAGTCTGTTGAAGTACTCAGTAACTTGAAAATCTGTCGAGGTACTCAGCAACTTTAGAATTTGTTGAAGTACTCAGTAACTTGGAAAATCTAAACTTCACATGAAACCCGTTCACATAAAGCTTTACTCGTATCGATGAAATAAGTCACAATTTATTATAACTAGAATCATGCACCTTATCAGATGAAAAACTGGGGCTAATTTGTATCTACGTAAGTTGAGGTTCACGTAAAATCATGTCGTATAGCTCGAGGCTTAGTCGTTTATTAGCGCGGATCCTCCCAGAATGGTTTTACTTTACTTACTGAATACTGATGTTACTGCGTCATGCGGTAGCTAAGTCTGTCAGGAGAAATGCATTTCTTAGTTTTATGGAGCATGTAACTGATAAATGAATGTTGTGTTACAGGTAAACGCTTCGAGAGGAACTATCTGGTGTAGCCACAATGGAGAAGGAAGAGGCGACTAGTCTTGCCAAAGGTGAAGAGGAAGAGGAGGAGCAGCAGCAAGGAGACACCGAAGGTGAGATATCCTATTTACTGCTGTTGATTTTAGCATTTGTTAAAATTTTGAAATTGGTTCTTTTGAGATGATTTCGTCAAAATGACGCTCGAATCCATGCACGGCGCCGCACTATTGTGCGCGGCGAAATTTTTTACTGATGCTATCTATAACCGAGTCTATGAATTACTTGATATTTTTTGTTTATGCGAAAGTTTAGTTCAAACGTAAGTGAAATTATTAACGAACTTATGATGGTGTTGGAGTAGGACAGCCAAAATCTATATGTGACCCACTCCCGATACACTAAAGTTTTTCTGATTACTGGAGTTGCCTCAAAAAAATATCGAGCGTGTGTATTTTAATCGGGCGCACGTATTTTTGAAGCGGGCAGCATAGATAAATTAACCATTTTTTAGTGCGCCAAATAATGCGCTGAAATGGGGTGAAATTAAAAGCGTTGAAAAACGAGAGAAATCTGAGGTTTGTGATGCTTGTTATGAGATATTTTGGGCCGTTTGGTTTGTGTGTTAAAAAAGAAGTTAACAAGTTGAAAGAAAGAAATGCTAAGTCAAAAGAAAGAAATGAAAGTAAATTTTGGAAGATGAAATATAGACTCAACATTTCCTTTCCTTGATGAATAAGTCACGTTAGGCGAACGAAAATAATTCAAATTCCTAGTACTTGCAAGCAAGTCATTCACGAAAAATTCTTAATTGTTTCTGCCAAGGTGAGCGAAAGTACATGTAAGGCTTGGAGATAATATGGGATTCTTCAAGTCAAATGAGTTTACTTTTAGCTTTGCATCTTGAATATGAACTCGTTAGAATATTTAGAATTTGGATTGTCCTTAAATTGATCCATACTCGGATCTATGTAGAGCAGAAAATTAACTTTTTTTCGTGACTGTTATGGTAAAAGTCTGCTTAAATAAAAGTCTGAGATGGATACGTTCCTCAGGAAAGTAAAGGAAAGCAAGCAGTCCTCCGTTTTGGGAGGCTCTTCATTATTTGCTAGCAAAAACAGGGACTTATGTCTCCAATAGCTTCAGCTTACTAGGCTGTTTTGAACCGCTACCAAGGTTAACATCCATTCCCTTTATTCAAGATCATGGGTTATGAGGTGCACTTGATTCCGAACCTCTGAATTTACTTCCTATGGTCAAATTGTACATCTAATGTTGTCATTAATAATCAACACGTTCCTATGTGTGAGCTACTTCTCCTAGATATGAGGGGTGATACAAGGATGCATCAACAGGCCTTCGCAATACAATAAAGATCTATATAAGGCATAACTTAGTTATCCGAACACTGTTTCCATGCATTTCAACTTTCTTCTTTTTCCTTCTCTTCCTTGATTTTGCATCACTTCACCAAACCGTATTTCATGTCTTTATGCTTGCTCAACTCACTTTACCCCCCCTGTAAACTCAGGGTGAAAATTGTCCGTTGTTTTTACTTTTCGTCTTCTCTTGAAATCTTGAGCGAATTTATGTAGTCCTTAATATGCGAGATGGGCACATTAAATGCAAGCTCATTGATTCAGTTGGTCGGACTCATGATTCCTGCTTCCAGCTCCGGCATGATGCTGTGTGGGTGTTGGCCGTCGGTTCCTATACGAGTATGCGCTCGTGAAACATTGAGAACTGTTCGCGCGTCTTGCGCTTGCGTAACGCTGCTCTCTTTACGTGCGGAGACGCTGCATGAACAGACTTGAATGTAGCGATAATTAAGTCTGTATCAGTTATTCAATGCAGCAATAATTTTTATTTTTACTGTCCCCTTGTTAGTTTGATAGCAATATTAGTTATTGTTTTGGTGCGCTATCTCGACCTGATGGTGGTATAATCAAATTTGGTATTGACAAAAATATACTATGTCAAATTCTGGTCCCTCTACTTCATATAACGATTTTTCAGCATTTCGCGGAAGGATTATGTCTGAAAATAATTAATTTTAGTTTGATAGAAAATTAAATAGTATGTAAAGCCGAATAATGTCGTGCGTAGATACCCTTTAACCGTTTACGAGTTGGATGGATATCACAACCCAATTCTACAAACAATTATAAAATATTTTTGATCATGTCGAAGCCATGTTTTTTGAAGTTCACGGTCGAGTGATGGTTCTTCCTGTATTCCGATGTCGGCGACACCCTGACGCTCGTGCCAAGATACTGACGGCATTTGCATCTAATTACGGCCATACGCGTAAAAAATCAAACATTGAAGGGTTAGCGACAAAATGTGCCATTCAACACCACAGGTATTTAACCTAATAATACCCTCGGTATGTTTATTTCTTTATATATTTCTTTGGTCGGCTTCTTCCGTCTCTCTGTGAAGCTCATAAGGATGCCTAATGACCGTATCTGTGATACGAGTTCCACCTGGGCACAAGCTCGCGAATATTTTAATTGCGGGTACTATTAAGATGGGTATAATTATTTGTCATCCACATCTGGAAAATTTATTTTAGGAAAATATCAAATTCCGTTATTTTTGACGGGCCGTGTGTCCTACATAGTTTCAAATTTTAACGTGCCTTCAAATTCTTCAGACTCATCTCCTGCTGCTGAGAAAGCTGCCGATGAGAAGGAGGAGGAAGTAGAAGAAGAGGAAGACGAGGATGAGCGCGTCTCGGGACAGCACTTAGAGGAGCTCAAGGGTAAGGTGCTCCACTTTGTTGCTCATCGCGTACCGCTCACTTGAAAAATTAACATGTAATAACCTTGTGTTTCTCGTTTTGAGTTGAACCTCCTCAGAATGCTATTATCACTGTTAATGAACTCACTATATTTATAACCTATATTTCGATGCCTTACTATGCTCAATTAATTATTGAATATATGTAAATATTCATTTTCATTTCGTTCAACGATTGGGACAAGAAGGTTGTCAGTTGAGACAATTCTTGCCATTTTCTAACCCTAGACCGACACCATAAATTTACGCTAGATTAATTTCGCGAGCGCTGTGAGGCAGAAATTAAACTTCGCCCTCGAACATCAGAGAGCACAGCTCTTGGTAGAAAAAAAAAAATTTTAGATTTAACCCAGTAAGTTAGATGAAACGTTTACCTTTTATATTGAGAGGGTTTACCGCGAAAATTTCCCATCCCTCTGAAGCTTCCGTCGGTTAATTCTTGAGTTTGCTTAAAATTTTAATACGTTTGTAACCCTTCAAATTTGAATGATCCGAAGCTTGAGTATTCAGTTCAGTGTGGCCGTTTGTTTCCTAGATAGACACCGTATCTTAATTGTAGTTCAACAGCATTAACACAAATATCTAATTCGTGTGTTGACCGTCAGTGTGGTGTGATCATTCTTCGTTCCAAACCTCCAGGAATTACACCTCACCCTTACTACTGCGTATGCTTGTCCCTAAACTTTTGCTTGCTTCTAATTCTGAACAGCGGGACTCGCAGCTTTACTTCCGAGCTCCTCTTCTGGCGCAAACTGGCTGGGCGTGTCGCGTGAAGAGGACACCTCATCAGAAGAGAGCTTTGAAATCATCAGCAATCCGGAGACTTCGGAGGGAAGTTCTTGCTCTGGGGAATTCATCGAGACCTCTCCGACACCGGACGAATGCCAAGCGGTGAATGATCCCACCGAAGAACCCCAAGAAGATAAAAGCCTTGAGTCTTCTACCAGTGAGAAAGCTCCCAGCAGCGGGCTGAGTGATGTTGATCTCCATGGTTCGGGAAGTGGAGAGACCTTGACATCGTCCACGGAGCTGGTTTTCGATGCTCGTTCTGAGAGCAGTAATGAACCCAGGAACTGTGATATAATGTCTGTGGGGTCAAGTGGACATTCTATGGATGTGAATGTGTGCACCGACGAGGATAGTGATAGCTGGGAAACCTTATCTTCCACCGATCCAAATGTGAACGTACGTTCCTCGTCACCCTCTTCTTCGACTGAAAACTTCGAAAAGATCTTCCCGCATGGTTCGTCTCACAATGAACCATCTCCCTCTCCTATAGAGTATGCATGTGACTCTGAAGCCGTCCCATCGAGTGAGGCTCATTCTTCCCAGAATTTGTCAGATGTCGCTCACAATGCCAGCTGTGAAGACATCCCTTCTGCCGAGGAGAACAAATCTTCTTCAGTTCATCGTAGCCCCTCTCCCGCGCTCCTCATGCCTGAATCGGCGGCTTCCTCCAATGTAGATTTATCAGTTTCTCAGACTGACTCCGTGGAAAAAAACAACTTAATTGATGAAGATCAGCTCTCAATAGCGAGCGATGCTGCCCTAAGTGTAAATGATGTAGCAAAACGGCCAGAAGAACAGTCATCCAAGAACAAGGCTTCCAGTGAGCTGCCCCAGGTGCGAAGTTCGTTAGGTGAATGCTCTGGAGATTTAGCCGCAGACATTTCTGTGCATTCTGCGGAGGATTCTGATGATGTAGAGAATAAATCTATTGGAACTGTTTCTCAGAATCACCCTGAGAAATTGTGTGATGAACAAGCAGAATCATCAGAAACAGTAATTGAAAAGGAGTCTACTGAACTTGCAGACAATGCGCGTACTGGAGAAGACGAGAGTTTGCAGCATAATTCAGCCGAACTCTCGGAGGAGGAGAAGGCTGATGCTGAAATGACCAACGAGGCAGGTTCGTCAGACGGATCTGATGGGGGTTTGGCAGCTAACGATTTACAGCATTTGGATCAGGATCCTCACGTTGGAGATTCTCCTGCATGTGATGCTCCAGACCATTCTGAGGAAACTCCTGATGAACCAGAAGAAATAACTCTGGAGAAACCCACCGGAGAGTTGATTTTTAAGCCTTCAGAGGATCTGCCTTCAACGCACGACGAGAGTTCACGCGATTCAAGTTTAGATTTTGCAAATAAATCCCCTGATAGATCAGCTGAATTCCGTAGCGAAGCAGGTGGAACCAATTGCAAGTCAGGTGAATCTGCTGACGAATCAAGCGAATCTGCTCACGAATCCAGTGATGAATTAGACGAATCTGGTCTCGAATCAAGCGAAGCTGATAGTGAGTTGAGCTCAGCTAATGCCGGATTCATTGAATCTTACGAAGCTTCTGATGCATCAAGAGCAGAGTCACCTAGCGCACCGAACCAAGTTTTGAGCATCTGCGAGAGAGAGACGGCAGTAGATTCTGGCTCGAGTCCCCAAGACAGCTCTGCGATTCCCTTGCAAGAACTGGGTGATTTAGTCGAACGTCCTTCGAATGGAGGGGAAAGTGAAAGTACTTCGGTTCGAATAACTCCTCGTGAAACTGAAGAAACTCTGTCTTCGAGCGATTCTGATCAAATTCAGGCACCTGTCATCGATGGAATCTCTTCCGTAACTGATGGACTTGGCCTGTCAAAGGATAAGAATAACTTTTCTGGCCCTCTCACTTTTCTCCCTTCTGACGTAGATGAACACTACCTGACCATTTCAGAACAAAGGTATGCTGATAATCTAGAAGATATCGAGGGTGCTTGTATGAGCAGCCGTATTCCTTCTGAGGCTTTTGTTGTAAATCCCAACTACGTACCGATTCGTAAACGGATTACGCCCCAAAGTTCGGAAGGATCATGGTTTCCTGTTAAAATGGATAACAGTGAACTCCCTTCTGGAACCCCCGCTCCTAAAAAGGTATACTTAGGACAAGAGTGGACGAGAGATACGAAATGGCGGTTAGATATGGAACTGGCATTGGTGGAGAAAAACGGCAAAGCGTTCGAGCTGGATACGAACTATACTTGTAAATTCCCGAATGTCAGGCCTCCCAAACCGTCAACGGAAATCGTCTCAGACCCTTCAATCGAAGTTGCAGAAGCTGGACCAATTGGTAAAAATGAGAACTGTTCAAACACGATAACAAAGTGTGATTTCAGTCACATCCAAAAGGCTCTAGACGGTTTCAATGTTACGGATAAAGTCCACTTCGAGAGTAAAAATGGTTGCTCTGTTGTGTTCGAGTGCTGCGTTGTATCCGGGAAAATACAGCCCTGCCCGATGCATTATTACTGCACTCCAGCCACCATGCAAGAAGTCGGAGCTCAACCAAACCATCAAGGTATAAAATAACAATGTTCAAAAGATATTCTTGAAACACAGTTTGCCCACAAAAAAAGGCTGAAGGGCACAAAAAAACAGCTGAACCAAAACCTTTACCTCCTAAAAAGGTTACAGGCTCGAGTTTAGTTTCATTTTTAGTTTTGGAATGTCGGTAACCGAGTTAATTAAGTTACACTGATAGTATTTTGAATACCACATTTGGCACTCAAATGATTGACATCATACTGATAGAGAGAGTGCATCTTGAACGCATATCTTATCATTGTAGTTGAGTTTCTCTAAAATACAGAATACGTTCCTGAAAGTTTGGTTGTCACCTACAAGAGGCAGATTTTCAAAAGATATTTTCTGTAGAAATATTTCTTGCATCATCGATATCGAGCTTTAATAACAAGTCAATTAGGTAAGCCTACTGGTACAAAATACACTGATTTTCTTCATGCTGCTGTTAGATTTAAAAAAATCTAATCTCGTGTGAAAAGACACTTATTATTTATATTATAGTTTATACTTTGACCAGTAAATTGACTGTCCTCGAACCATTTTCGTCTTCTCACCAACGTGCTGCAACTTCGAGCCGCTGGTTATACTAGTCATCACAAATTACTTTCAAGTATTGCTATCTTTCCAATTAATTATATCCTTTACGATCATAGGATATTTATGGGACTCGAATTATCCAGCAGTCCTATGGCGTCTAGTGTCTCTTGATAGTTTATTTACGTCTAGTTCATGTACTTTGCGGTGGTGGATTACTTTGGTCTCAATGAGGCCTTAGAAAATCAGTAATTTTCTGTTCACCTAGTCTTCCCACCCATGGTGAAAACCAGTTTTTGTGTTCATTATAAAATAAATTTTTACTTATCTTTGTTGCTTTCACAAAATTTCGTTGTTTGTAAATACATCGTACCTAATTTGATGGTATGTGAAATACTTACATGTATTGTTTCATGAGTTAAACTAATCACTAATCCCACTAACTATAAACTGTTGTTATTTGAATCATTTCAAATAAGCAGCAATTTCTGCATAACACATGATCATTGAAGCACATGTCGGTTTGTATTTCTATGATGGTTTCTATTTCTATGATACGTGATTATCGCTGATATGATGGTTAATACTTACAATATGGGTAGCGCGCGTTGAACACAAACCCATTCACAGCTTCAGCAACACCTTCCTTTTTAACTGTTAACTCTCTCCACAGTTTGTGACATCTGCGGCTTTTTTAAATCTCATTGCCGAGTTTTCCTTCTGACAGGAGAGGAGCGGGAGCAACTTCTGCCTGAAGCTGAGAAGGAAGCAGCAGCAGGGGAGCGAGTGGTGCCCGGAGAGAGGATTGAACCGTACCTGTAAGTGCTACGTTCTGTGTCCACCTCCCTGGCAAATTAGCTGTGTTGTTGCGCGTCACATCGCTTTAAAAATGAGTTTTTTCAAGCAATGATGTAGACAATTTTTATGTAGAGGGTTCTTGAAGTCGCGAATAATAAACGGAGGAGCAAACTTATAGCAAAACTAATGGACGCGCTCTTGTTGCAGACAATATTCATGCATTGGTGACTTTGAAAGGAGTGTTAAAAAGAAAGGGGTAAGTTAAGGGGTAAGGGGTCTGATCTAAATGATCGCTTTAATACTACTTCATGACAACGCACAAGATTTAAAAACAAATGTGAGCCAATTATTCAAGTCATGACACTGTTAGCGTGTGGCTCTGTTGACGTTATTCTTTAAGTTCTGTCCTTGGTTTTCTCCCAGGAAGAGTGCTGTCTCTGTTAGCGAGTCTTTGATGGATTTCCACAATGTGTGACGAGTTTTCCAAAGTTTACTTAGTCTTTCAATTAAACCATATTTCGCAAACTGAACGCTTGAACCGATGATTGAAATTTTATGCAAAACTTTTCCATATCTAATTCAAGCGAAGCATTTATAATTATTATAATGTAACAGAATACTGTAGCACTCATTCATGTGGAATTCTTCCGAGATATTAGAACAACTATCACGGTCTCGCTACCAGTCTTGTTGATGAAAAAAACGAATTTGACCGTGAATAAGCGGACGTCTTGGGTCACAAATGTGTGCGTATAATTATGACGCTTTGTATTCACTCAACCCATTGTATTTGCCAATTTGCTTCAGGTAAAAATCGCATGTTGCCACGAGTCTCTGTCTGATAGTTAACTACTCTCTCAGGATCCCCGGATTAAACATCGAACTGCCAATGCCTTCTACCCCGACCGGCCAACGCATGCTCCAGGTTGTGATGTTCGTCCTCATGGCCGTCCTGACCTCGCTTTTCTTAGGTAAGTAGTGGAAGCGCGTAGTTGTAAGTTCAGCACCAAAACTTGTTATGTTTTGCTCCATTGCTGAAGTTGCCTTATACCCTTGAAGGATATTCCTCATCTTAGGTTTTCCTCTGCGTTCACCAAAAGTTATTTAAGACTAGCAAGCAATGTTCTTATTACCAACGTCCTTCCAAGTCGACTTAGAACTTGAGTTACCAACTCCACCGCTTGCTGACAGCGGACACCATAATTGTCTGAAAATCCGGCCCCCATGAGTACTCGAGGACAAGCTGTAGCTGAACGGTTATCTTTGATGTGTGAAAGGCGAGTAGTATGGAAACTGGAAGCGCCCTCTTTCTCTGATGCTCTCTTTATCTTCCCAATAACATTCTCTGCAGTGAAGTCCGTCGTATATATAAGCCCTAAAACTTATACGAACTCTCTAACTATGAGCTTAGATGATGTCGTAGGATCCTCGTGGAGAATTTATCTTCGATTGAGGACGACCCAGATTTCAATTTGTTGGGTTACGAAGGCCTTGTTCCGCAGCGCAGTTGTTCTCCTTGGACACATTTGTTGGCAATGAAAAATTACATGTTATTTGTTGACGTCGTGTGAGGTTGAAAGACTGAGAAATTTTGGAAATCATTGAAATTAATGCACATGTATTGTCAAAAATGGCTGTTCTTTAACTCTTCTTTAACTCGTGAATATATTCCTTTGGTTTTTAATGTGGATGATATAACGGAATGTACCAACCTGTTACACCTTAAACCCAACGGAACCATCCTAATTTATCGAATGATGCACCCATGTTGAAAATCGTTTCTCCTGTACCAGTTATTCGAATTTAGGCCACTAAATTTTGCACTGCAATGACTGATTTGTTTCAATTAGTGTATGGCTAAGCAAAAGAATCCCCCACACATTTTCTAATTCGTTTTAAAACCTAATATCAGTGCGAAGGTAGTAGAATGACGGTAAATTTATTTCTTTGAATCAAAGTATTTAACTCGAGTCCTAGTGTTAGGCGATTTATCTTACTTTTCAATGCGACCACATCCGGCTAGTACAGGCAAAATTACTGTACTTCCTTTTGTGTACGCAGCCCATCAAAGATGTCGGTATTCATTACGGTGATGTACGTTGAAATAGTGAAATCATTCTCACGTAAAATTAACAGAGAAAACGCTTTGCAAAACACGTATCCTAGTATTCTCCTAGTATTCTCCTAGTATTCTCCTATTACTCTCCTAATACTCTCCTAGTATTCTCCTAGTACTCTCCTAATACTCTCCTAGTATTCTCCTAGTACTCTCCTAGAACTCTCCTAATACTCTACTCTCCTAATACTCTCCTAGTATTCTCCAAGTACTCTCCTATTATTCTTCTAGTATTCTCCAAGTACTCTCCTAGTATTCTCCAAGTACTCTCCTAGTATTCTCCTAGTATTCTCCTAGTATTCTCGCGCGCGAAAACAAGATAT
The DNA here is from genome assembly GCA_030386875.1 of Morinoia aosen. NCBI lineage: Eukaryota > Metazoa > Arthropoda > Malacostraca > Amphipoda > Talitridae > Morinoia > Morinoia aosen. The sequence continues at coordinate 26,517,409 of CM059558.1, forward strand.
TTGGATTATGTATAAGTTCTACGAATCTATTTATCAAGTGTGACTGACGGACAAACGTAACGCTCGTTTTAGTAAAAATAGAGAGTAGGGGACGTGCGTCCATGTTCTTTCCATACCTCCAAAATTTTCTTCAATTCATGGCATCAGTTGAGTTGCCGTGAGCAATATAGGAAGTTCTTTACAAGACGATGACTCGACAAGTGCACCTAAAAAACACCGATCCAGGTCGAGTCAGAAGGATTAGTAATTAGCTGCTCATCGGCAGTTGTGAATTTACTTCAGGTTCCCATATTCCTTAAGAAATAAATGCAAGTTTGTACAGTCACTCTTTTCTGGAATACTATCACTCTATGCGAGTAGAGCTGCAATCGGCTGAAAAGATTTGTTGTTTACTTGATCGTTGATGATTTTTGCTATGACAACAGCGCTACATTCTTTTGCAAGTTGTCTCGTAGTGGAAGGGTGATGGTTGTTCTGTTGACTAAGTGTTATGAATATAGTATTATGGGTGCTTACCTCACGTGTTTTGCGTCCGCCGAAGAAGAGGAGCAGTTTTAGCCGTCAGGTGAGCAGCTGAAACCCCTGCGATTCCAGCTGCACTCGCAATCAAAATTCGTACCAATTATCTTTCAATTGCTTCGCGAAAGCGAAGGTGTCATCATTTGCTATTAGCTGGCGACCCCGGTGGAAAAGCGACCACAAACAATAATAATAATTTAGCCGTCAGGTAAGGATTGTGATGGCGATGTCGAAGTATAAACACTTTCGTGGAACAAAGTCTCGAAATATTGCATTGAAATTAATACACAGCATTGATTGTTTTTAGAACAAGCTGTTTTACAGCTTGATTATTCAGAGTGACGAGACTATTCATGGTATTGCTCTAGGCTAACATCTTTGCAGCCTTTGAAATACCTGTAGGTCTTTATTATTTTTAAGGGAAATGAGCTTTAATTCTTGAAGATGCCGTGCCTTGCTGAATTTTTGGAGCTCTCGTCTCAATTCCGTTGCGCCAAATTCTCTCCATCGTTTTGTTCGGTTGCTACAACCCAAGGGCTTGGAATCAATCTCATGGCGATCTCTAATTTCGTCCATAACGTCAAAGCCATTAACACTTAAGGTCTGGGGTAGTGATGACGAGGCGTACGGTGGTATTCAGTTTATCTATTCGAGGACGCGCTGCAATTGAAAATTCACGCATAAGAGATCAACAAGTTCGATTTCATTGATTGAGCAGGAGTTCGATTTCATTGAGCAGGAGTTCGATTTCGTTGAGATGCACAGTATCGACTTGAGTTGAGTTGAGGTTGAAGTCGCCATAATTTAGCGTTTTCTGGCGGGTAAACTGAATAGATTACTAAAGGAGATCCTGATGCCATTCCCATTAATTGAAGTGTTTGCTGTTTTTTTTCAAATGAGTGCAATCTTGATAGCTTATCTTTACCGGGAGAGGGGAGGTTGATTGCCAGGTGCAGTATTTCTATTGTCTGTGTTCCTACCATAATTTCGTCATGGTGTCCGAGCCACTCTATACACCGATCACGGTTACGGAAATTTGATTCTGACGAAGATTTTCCACGAAATTAATGAATCCGAAGTGGAACTAGTGAGATACGTCAGCCTTTGTTCTGATAGATCTCATATTTCTGATGTCATGAACATTTCATGTTGTCTATTCTATATACAGAGTTTTAAAACTGAAATATCTTGTGTATGTACAGTTGCAATAGCACACATATCCTCAGTTCCAAACCAAATCCCTCTTGAAAGAATTTGCTATTCATATTTGCCCAAAACGTGAATAATGTGGTTATTTTCCAGAATGGGTGGTTGAATCTTCAGAAGCAGGTTGGCAAAGCATGGAGACGAGTTGTCTAGTTTCTAGATGGCAACCTAAAACATTAGCTAGTTTTTTAGAATTTTTAGCTACTCATACATTAGTTTGCTTAATTTTCATCCTTCCAATGGCAAAAGGCTTTTAGGTAACGGAACATGCTTTGCCATGCAGCGGTGATGCCTTTGCGTTTGTTTCAAAGACTATTTGAAAAGGAATTCGAAATTTCAAGGACTTGGCGACTGCTTACGTAGCGTTTGTCAGTAGGTGCAGTCTCGGGAGTAGGACTTGATGATCTGTGTTGCTTGTGTCGAAACTTTGTTATGCTTTGTAGTTGTTTTGGTAGCTGTAATGACTAATAAAATTCGTTGTTTAAATCGGCTTAGTGGGTCCTTTCGCTGTGGTGTCGGGCAAACGACACTGCGCAATAATCCTGAAGAGAAAAAATTCGTTAGACTGCTATTTATCGAACGGATTATTTGATGAACCTAGTGTGGTAGTGAGTTCCGCGTAACTTAGTTTTTTGCTAGTAACTATCATGTTAATAAGTGCGTGTAAATTACTAACCAGCATTTTTTGCTCACTATCGTGCTTTCAGAAGTTAAAAATAGTCGATACCGAATTATGCTGCAGGACTTTCCAGAGCACCATAAAAAGGCTGACTTTTCTTTATCTTTATCATGAATATCATAGCTGGCCTTATCTATCCAGTTATTAGTTCCACAGTTTATGCGGCAAGCTGAAGGATTCTTTGTCGTTCAAACATCTTCAGGATTTAATTATCTGCGGCGTCACCTAAAATATACTCAGGCCAGAATTAATTGCATTGTTGAGAAAAAATTGAAGTTCCTCGTTTCTGTTGAAAAGAAGCCTAACCGAGAAATCCCATGACGAAAATTCTACTTTTTTGCCCCAAAACTACCGTACTGCCCACGTTTGCAATGTGTGGCTTTTTTCGATAGCTTCAACTGTTTAAAATGCGTTAAAATATTTCGGTATTAGAAGTTTCAATAATGTACCCATTTTCATTATATTTTTCATGGATTTTTACTAGCCATATGTGAAATACAAATTTTAACATAGCCTCACATTGTTATCTTTTTAATACAAAAAAAACGATGTAAGTATCTGAAGACAAAACCCTCAAATTGAGAATCGCAGAATTGACTACATTTTATGGTGAGACATTAATTTTTGCGAGACTACGTGTATCTCGAGCCCTGAACTACGTCGAAATGAAGGTTATAACTCTTGTCACCACTCTAGCACGCTCACATCAGTGCGTTTTTGACTGCATGCTTTGTATTGTTTTTATACTTCGACGCTGCGTATTTTTATGCTCTATTTGAGTAGGCCAGGTGCATTCAAATTCCATCATTTCCCTTTCCGTTATTCTTTGGATTTTTTCTTTAAATTAATATCACTTATTACTGTGAGAGATTTCTAACGTTCTGGAAATAATTATGGTTAGTTCTATTTCGGATCTTCTACAACTCTCAATTCACCTGAGGCTATTTACTTATTTTCATCTACATTGTTAGCGTTTGTTTTCCGTGGGAACGTTCAATATCCAATCTTATTCGAGCAGTTCATTTCTAAAACATACAAAAGCGCAAGACTATCAACAGCTACCATCGTCATATGTTTTGTTCTTCTATTCACTTACGCGTGACCTTTCCTTTCGGCTTAACGCTAAACCCTCTTATAGATATATAAATAAGTTACGTGGTGTAATTTTATGACAAAAATGCTCGATTCTATTTTGTACTAGTATGAAACTGTAAAACAGGGTCAGGGAGTGGGATGTTATACCGTTTAAAAAAATCACAAGGTTGATGGCAGGGTTTCTGTCTCAACAGGCATGATCTTCCCTCCGGGAGCAACCACCATTTTCGAAGAAGCCTCGGCTCGTGACGTGATTGAGGTGAGTTTGTGCTACAGTGAAGTGTCTTGATTTTCTTGTACTTGTGTAGTAATTCCAAATCTGGGAACACGATGATCAACGCGATACCAAACGCGATTTGCGAAGCAACTCTGGGTGACACACCCAGGTGCATCGTGCGGCCGTCGAACTCGCTGCCTGCTTCCGTTGTAGCTTCTTCGGAAAACTGTAGTAATTTAGAAAGCACTCCAGAAATAATCGCTAAGTGTTCGACTTCTTTCTCAGTTTACGAGACTTCTTCTAGTGTTTTACAGTAGCTTCCCTTCAAAATGACTCTCAAAAAGACTTCCTCACACCTCTTCCCAAATGTTACACCTAGCACATTCCTGTACGTGTTGGCTGTATTAAGTACTGCTGAAATTTTTTGAACGTTTTACTACTGCTCGTGGCGCAGCCAAGTCAACTTGGAAGAACTTACGCTGCCTGCCGTTCCGCTGCGGTGACGTGAATTGGAATATCTATCATCCGGAATATCCATCTGCCAGTGACAACTCAATGCAATTCACCTTTTGGAGACAAGTTCAGACTTGAGACATTTTTCAAATAAGCCCTGACGCTGAGTGAACATTTTCTTCTTCTCGACTCTTTCTTTACGTCATTTTTCAAATAAGCCCTGACGCTGAGTGAACATTTTCTTCTTCTCGACTCTTTCTTTACGTCTAATATTCCTCAATGAAATTAGGATGAATTTATATAGCAAAAAAATTCTAAACACCCTTCGTAGGTTCTGTTGAACGCTGCAGAGCTTCATATTCTGCTCTCTGCTAGTGTACCCTCGCTTTGCCGGACTGTTTGTGATTAGCTGCATCTTGAACCGAATTGTTTCGTTTCACTGAGCTCTCCAACTTCAAATCATTGTCTAATGGCTCACATATGTGTAGGACCCTTATATATGTTTTAATCAGTCTATTCACCAGATTATACAAAAAACTTTTTCCGAGAACGTTTCGCTACTTTTTTCACGCAATTTTTCAGTTAGGAAAAATTTCTCAATTAAATTAGAGCTACGAAACCCTTCCAGTTCAGGTGGTACATGGTCTACGTCCTCCAGAAGCTTTTTGCGGTCCGGAAGTAGCTTGCAGGAACTCTTGCGGGTTGTGTTGACTGCATGCATTTCTTTTACGGCTCACAATTTCCTACAGTGCAGCCAACATGCGAACATGTAGTATTTCATTGTCCTTGGAAGTAATTTTGCTTGTTAGCATTCACCCTTCTCATAACTCTTGTACAGAAAAAAATCTTGTTACAACTGTTAGCGTTTGCCAGGTGTTGAATATAAGCCTTTGAAATGTCCCCTACCTCTCTGTTGTCGCTGTTACTTTCCCCCATATAGTGCAGGTATTGCTAGGATTAAATAGGCTCGACTGATGATGTACGGGATTAACCGAGGAATCTGTCTGATAGCTGGAGTTCAATAACGGTAACTACTCACCTCTGTTTCGTACGTTCCGAGGACGCTTGTGGGGCTCATGTTTCCTTCATTCGACATGATATTCCCGATGGTCGTTTTTCCGACCTATGCATGAAGCTTTCTACTTTGTGCATTAATATGTACTCCCAAAGCTAACGCATGAGCTTGTTTTTCATATGATTGACCTAAAATAGTATTATTATCATTGTGAATGCTTGTTTTGCATTCAGTGCTTCGTTACTGTTGCTGGCTTTCCCTTTTCGCTGGTAATTCCGTTCGTTCTCCTCTCACAATCATTACAGCTCAACGAAATTTGTTTAATAAGCACTTCAGCGCACACTGTCCGCTGCACTGATCAGCTGGGAATGGATTTTTGCGTAGCTATATCATTGAGGTCACCTTTAGGTGTTGGATTAGGATTTGGTTTGCTCATCGTAAATGCTCTTTACGGTCCCGAGTACAAATCCCATGACAAATGGCAAAACGAGCGAGGTGACAAACTTACGGAAGGAGGATCGTGTCCAGAGTGCCATCGTCGCAATGTCCCCAGATTGGGAAGGATCTTTTTACTGCCTATAGAAGGCCCTGAGAACACGGACTTCTGATTTCATCTTCATTAGCTCTGTTAACGAAGAGGTATTTAAAGTTTTTCATCTTGTCATAATCTTCTCTCATCTTCCGTTTCTCCAATTCGTGTTTCGCTTCCTGTCGAAAGTAAATTGAAATCTAAAAATAAATATGCCGTGAAACTTCTCGAGTGCGAGACAGCGGGCTATAAGTGCTCTTGCAAGTATCAGTCAGAACTATTGCAGTCTGAAATTGGAAGGCTTGTGGACGAAACAGCTTTTACCCTCAATGCCTTCTACAAATGTTGAGCTGGTACTGGAAATGCTAACGGAACGCTTTACAGTACACGTGCGATGAAATTTCGAATATTCCAAAATATTTCGCATTCTACGTTTCACGGAGGAAAACATTCTGTTGAATTTTTTTTTCAAACTCGAAATACCCGCATGAAATGTTTCATGAATGCGAGGCAGAGCTTACAATTGTGAGTAAAAGACTTGGGCACATGTAACATGAAACTGTGCAAATTAAAATACTCCCAAAGCTACGTATTAAGATTAGAAGGGATTTTAAGCTATCCTGAAACGGAAATGTATTCAAAGCTGTCCTAGTTAAAAAGGTCTGATTTTTTAGCTGAAAAAATGTAGAATTAATGAATTTTATTTAACCAAGAAAGAATTGAATTGATTTACCTAGTGTAGTACAATGAGTTTAAATCATCACCCGTTGATGGTTAACTTCAAGTGAAGATGCTCTTTGCTCACCGAGTTTGGGTGTGAAGGATGGAATAAGAGATTTTTAATATCTTTTTTCTTTGTATCAGAGATTTTTCTTTGTATCAGAGCGCCACGGCCATGAGCTGGATGTCTTGATGCTCATTTCTAAGTGGAAAATTAGTCTTGAGTTTCCCAAATACTCTACTTCAATTACCAACAATAAAATATATTGTCCCGGTAATTTTACTTCCATGGTTGACTTTTTGTATATTGAGGAAATAGCTTTTAGAGCATTAAAAATTAAAATTGTGAAGAGATTCACGAACCAGAGCAAATAAAGAACGTTTTGATATCGTTTGCATGAAGGTCAATATGATGTGAGGAAACTTATAAATGCGGTAGGAGGAACACTGGAATAAATTATTAGTAGTTCAAACATGGGATACTGGGATTGGCATTGTTTTCTCCATCAATTTTAATAAAGAATTTCTGAACACGGGACGAAACTTAAACAACCAGAGGATGAGCCGATTGACTCATTTCTGTCGCCAAATTTTGTTTTATTCGAATACCTTTTCATGATATAATGTTGAACATTTCTTCCTTTCATCGTTTCAAAATGTGTGTGTAAATGTGTAATTTTAAATAACTTGCATTGGTTTCATAATTGATAACTAGGGTAAGAAAATTTTACGTAGGCTAGCAGTGAACTTTGTTGTTACGACTTCAGGCAGCTGATGAGTTTCGAGCACGCTAAAATTGAACGGATTCAAATCAATATTAATAGGAAACAGGTTTTCAAGATGATTGGCACGGATGTAATTTTTTGTTTGTGTTGAAACGTAGTTATGCCCCTCGTATAAAATTCGATTTGGTGCACAATTTCTTCGAATCAAGTAAATATATTCAAGGTTAATGATTCATTTTTAATCTGCACCTGTCTCTCAATTGATGCACTTACACTCACATACAAGTTTGCACACCTGCACTACATAAGAGTTGAGTATTAACTCATAAGCCTTCCGAATTTTTCATTCCCTGTATTAGAGAAAGACGTAAAAAGAAAGCGCTTCACCTATGTAGATGAGGTGAAGAAAAACACTGGGAAACTTACAGATATCACAGAAGGTGAACATGGAGATTCCAAAGAATGGAACATAAGATTAAAGCAATGCATCAGCTCCAGGTAAGCGTTCTTTGACAAGCATTGTAGGTATTTTGTTGTGCAAGTAAGCTATTAAATATATAAAGGTTCATATTCGACTAGCACCCTCAATAGTGAAACTCAAATTGTTCATCAGAAACTTCTATGAACAATTTTTACTCTTGAAGAGAGAAGAGAGGCGTAGATAGCGCTCTCTCTATCTTTCGCAAAGTGTCATACTGCTGACCGGGGCGAGTAAAATTATACATAGAGTATGAATTATAAATTAGGAATTTTGAATCATCAATTATGAATCATGAATAGTGAATTATGAATCATTAATTATGAATCATGAATTATGAATCATGAATTATGAATCATGAATTATGAATCATGAATTATGAATCATGAATTATGAATCATGAATCATGAATTATGAATCATGAATTATGAATCATGAATTATGAATCATGAATTATGAATCATGAATTATGAATCATGAATTAGGAATCATGAATTATGAATCATGAAAAATGAATTATGAATCATGAATTATGAATCATTAATTATGAATCTTCAATTATGAATCTTGAATTATGAATCATGAATTATGAATCATGAATTATGAATCATGAATTATGAATCATGAATTATGAATCATGAATTATGAATCTTGAATTATGAATCATGAATTATGAATCATGAATTATGAATCATGAATTATGAATCATGAATTATGAATCTTGAATTATGAATCATGAATTATGAATCTTGAATTATGAATCATGAATTATGAATCATGAATTATGAATCATGAATTATGAATCATGAATTATGAATCTTGAATTATGAATCTTGAATTATGAATCTTGAATTATGAATCTTGAATTATGAATCTTGAATTATGAATCATGAATTATGAATCATGAATCATGAATTATGAATCACGAATTATGTTTCATGAATTATGTATAGGTTGCTTGTTTCCCGTGTGCTTTGAGGCGTTTCTGCCAATTCACTGTAGTGACGCAGTTGAGAGTCGCACTTTTACACCCACAAAATGGAACGAGAAATTCTTTACGCCAACATGATGAAATGTATTAATACTCGTAATTTGTTGTAAATTAATAATAAATCTTGCATGCATACTCTTATCCTAAGATCTATAATTTCTCATATTTGTCGTCTCTTGCCACCCATTTATTCAACTCATCAACGGCTTGTATAGCGCTTCATGTGAAAACATTTGCAACCACTCCTTTCTAGAAGAATTTTATAGATATTTCTGGAGTACGACTGTTCTAATTTAGTAGTAAGAGCTTGAATGAAATGCTCAACAGGTATGTTAGCAGAATCAGGTGCATTTCAAGTTTATCAAAGAATGTTGAATGTTATCTAGTCCTACGGATCAGATATTTGCTTTACCTTCCGGAGGATAATTGAAACTGAAAATTGTCGATTTCAGACATTCAAATTCTGGGAACCGATATCGAGATCGTTTTTCCAGTGACGCATGAAACTGTCTGATGTACTCTGTCATTATAAATCAGCATTTTCTAAAATCAAGTGGTAGAAGATCCGCTTTCCGGTCTGATATTCATGAGTTGTCACTTTTCTCCCATGAATGAATTTTTAATTCCCACGTTCTCACTTGACAAGTTTGCCTTGTAATATAGTGCATTGTTAAGTAAACTGAGCAAACAAAACCGAGTGTCTTCTGATATATTTCCTCCGTTTGCACAAAGTTCACCCAGATTCAGAGCTTGGTTGTACGTTGCACTGCAAGTAAATTCTGCTGATCGAAAAAGTTGGAATGTAGGCATTTTCTAAAATACTCGAGGACATCTTGGTTGATGCTTTTCAAGTTGAACATGTTGATTTGAGAACGATTTTGCTGGATTGTATTTAATAACCGGTTGTCATGTTCGGAGTCATGGCTCCGAATAAAGACTTCATTTATACGGAGTGCTGGAGGATTTTCATAACTATGGCACTCAAAAATTCCGATCAATGTTTAGTGTTTGGGTATCCAGGCTACAGGATGAGGGTAGGCACGGATAGACCAAATAAGCCATGCAACGAACTGTGTATTATTATTTACTAGTCCATCCCCCTTTATTTGAAATAAAAAAGAGGGCGAAATGAGAGAAAGGCCGTAAGAAATTAAAAAAAAATCTCTCGAGAGTTGATGAGGCCGCGTGAACACGGCCCGTCAAAATATATAGGACCGGAGCTTGTATCACAGATACGCTCATCACACACTGCAGGCTGGCTTCGGACAGACCGACCGACGGACGCGGCTCTTATTATAGTATAGATTAGGATACTGGAATTTTTTTTTGTTAGTTAATTGCGGTAACTTAGTGAGATTAGTTACTATTCAGAGCAAATTCGCTGTTGTGCTCTGTATGAGGTAGATCACTCTCCTCGTGCTTCTATTCGAATTTAACATCTAAACTTATTGTCCGTTGTAGATTTTGTTATGGTATTGACTACACTCCATGCACTCTATCGCTTGATTCTCTTATGTAATCTTTTTAGGTTACAGTGTAGCAAAATGCTTCCTCAGTGGTGGCTTAACTTTCATGCTGCATGACTCATAAGTTTAAATTGTAATTTATTTTATACCACGCTTATACCACGCTTTTATACCACGCTTATACCACGCTTTTATACCGCGCTTTTTACAGTTATCACCAATGACTCATCGAGCCTGACATCTTTTTGTTGTTAATTTTCTGTTTCTGCTTGTTTTCCAATACTCATTCCAGCCATCGCGTATGCCTTGCTTCTATGTTTCAACTAGTCATCCTCGCTTATGTCATGCTTCTATGTTTGTTAGTTTTCATTCATTCCCTCGCTTCCGTTCATTATTTCAGTTGCGGAACAAAGCATGTGAAGGACTCGAATCGGACTTCCCTCTGCTCTTCTCCGACTACTCCGCCAAAGATTTCTGCAACTTGCCATTCTGGGAGCTCGAGGACATGTCCCCTGAGATGGCCCATGACTTCGGCTTTTTCATAGGAAAAACCCTTTCTGATGACTCTTTTCTTGATATGGTACATTTTGAACGCCCTGTTCTGTCCAATGATGGCATCAGACCTAGACGTTTGAACGTGAAGTTGGAGTCGGAAATGAACGAATCAGAGGAGGAAAACAGGTTCGGTCGAGAAATCCTGCATCGTTGGCTCTGGGATCCATTTGGAGCCCTAAATATGTTGATTGCCAAATGGGATTCTGAAAAAACAGATGTTCCAACAAAGGTAGAAGACCTACAGACATTCCTTTTCATCTTTCGCAAAAGGGGCATGCTACCGGAGTACATCCAAGATCGTGTATTGAAATATTATCCACGATACGCTAATGACAGTGCGGAAAATAGAGCGATGGATTTATATGAATATTTGGATGGTGTGAAGAAGCCATTGTGTCCTCAGTGTATGAGAAATAGGTCAGAAAAGAGACATGATTATTCGAATATTCTTCCTAAAGAGAAGACAAACTCCTCGAGTTTGGAGAGCGAGCTGAGTGAGTCGAATCGATCCATTGAAGACGAATCTGAGAAGCATGCACTTCATCTTGAATTGGAACAGCATGCTATTTCAACCCCTGAAAAGCTTGAATCAGAACTTGAGTCTACGGTGAGCCATCTCAAAATTCAATTGGAAGAAAAAGATATAAAAATTAGGGAACTCTCTGAAGAACGTGATGCCTGTTTGGCAGATTATTCGAAATTTAGGGATAATTGTTTAAAATTTTGTCGGGAATGTAAGGAAATGCTTGTAGATATGAATGAAGACTGTCACAAGAGCAAAATGATATTGGCTGCTCGTAGTGCAGACATGGCTGATTTGCAGCGAGAAAAGGAGTTCCAGGAGTCAGAGTTATCGCAGCACAAAAGTCGGAGTGCATCGCTGGAAAGTCTCCTTTCTGAATGCAAGGCTTCCGCTCAATCCCTCGAGTCTGACATGAAAGAATGTCGCCATGAGAAGAAAGCTGTTGAACTTCAAGTAGCGAATTTGAACTCCCAGTTACTTTCTTTGTCATCAAATTTGAGTGAGTGTCAAACCGCCAGGGAAACTACCTCGTCGACTCTGTCCCAGTGCCATCTTCGCCTTGAAGAAGCAGAGTCAGATCGCGCAACGCAGCGCGCAACAATGCCCGAACGACGTGAGGAATTGAATGACGTTGAAACTCTCATGTTAGACTACACGTCTGCTCTGCCACATATCAATTCAAAGTCGAAGGGCTGTAGGGAAACCTTTGAACAACGACCTCAGTCGTTGCACGAACTGCTTGAACAGAAAAATAGTTACGCCAACAGTGTCAAGACGACTGATTTTGACCTGAAAGGGTGTCTTTCATCTCACAGTATGTGCAGCCATAATTCAGAGGTGGAACAAAAAAAGGACTTCAAACCCAAGCACAAGCATCAAGGAAAATTTCACAATGTTGACTCATTTACACTGAAAAGTTTTTCACAACGTTCTAATAGTAGGAAAGTACGTAAATAACTGCTTGACAACGTACTTGTTCCTTCTGCTTTCTACGCCCTGATACTGAGGAAAAACTCCCCCTTCTGAGATTTGCTTGGAACTGAAGAGGTAATTAATGCTCAGGCTTCACTCGTTGCCATTTTCCGCTTAGAAGGGGGCGTATAACAACGCATTTCAATCGCTAACGAATCTAATAAGAGAAATCTGGTAATTCCTGCGTTTCTCTTCGTCGTTTTACCTCGGGTTACTTGATATTGTCATTGCCGTCACATTGGCTGCCATGAAGGAACACGAGCCTCTACCTTCCCTGAATCTTGCACAAAAAAGTGCTCTAGTGATGTTCTTCTTGCACCAGTATTTGAGAAATAACTCCGTCTAACGTTTAATTAATTCAGACTATTTTAATTTAGATTCAACCCAAAAACTTTATTTTCTGTTCTGTTGAACAAATAAATATTCGCGGTAATTTTAGTCCCATGAAAAATGGATTTAATCATAAAATTTACCGTTCTTAGTGTATCGGAAAAATTTCCGAAGTTTGTCTGTAGTGAATACCGACGATGTTGGTGTGCGCTTATCTTTACGCGTTTTTTCATTAAGGCGGAGTTCACACCAGGGGATAAGATATTTATCTCCGAAACATGCGATGCACGATAATTATCCTGAAGATAAGTTAGGTTCATACTGCAGTGATAAGACATGAGCTAGCAACGAAGTGTAGCAGGAAAAATTTAGTCAGTAATCATGAGTCCTTCATCGAGTGATGAAGAACTCTTGCCAATATCGTCCCTTAAGGGGGATACAGTTATTGTATCTATGAAAATTAGCTCTCCCAGGGGAAAATGTAAGGGAGTTAGAGTTAGGTAGGCCTTCTTTTGTTAGAATAGAATAGGTTTTTTTTGTTTGTTATAGGCCTTTTTTTCGGTTCACTGCTGTCCTGTTTTTCAGCACGTACTACTTTTTCAACTTTTTTATTGCTTCATGAACTTCTTTCTTAGTTCTGTGTTTTTATGTTAGACGTTTCTATTGTTTATGCACCCTGTGTATAGATTCTGCGTTCCCTTAACTCCATACTAAGTGGTGCCTTCATCCTTCCTCTATTTGAACATATTTGTCGTGTAACTTTCTTATAATCAATCATTCAATCAGCCGATATCGTACGACACTGAAAGAAGAGACACGCACGCTATGTCTCTTGATACGCGCATCGTGCGACAGCTGTCGCCATCGTACCGGTGTGAACCAGTTTTGTCGTCTCTCATTATTTTTAACGGATCTGAGCGCGTCGTATCTCACAAGACAATTATCGCCTATCGCTTACGACCTACAGACATGTATCTTATCTCGCTGGTGTGAACGCCGTCTAACAGTGAGTTTTCTTAGGTAAAGTAGACTAGAATTTACCTAGCTGTTAGGTAATAATTTTATTCGACCTCTCACATCTGTCTATGAAGAGGCAAGTTAAAATTTGTGATAAAGTTGAAGTTTAAAAATAATTGAAATAGATTTAGAAAATAGCTTTATACTGCGCGATTAGAAGTATAGAAAGTATGTCATTTATTCTTTGCTTCTACGCGGTTGTGATAGACCTTAGTCATTTTCAAACCATGTGATATTCTCGAACATGTATACGCCAGTGACAATTTCTTGCCACTCCCTATATATTACTTGCGTTTTACTTCTACAGGATTCTAACTAAGGCTGTCGTGGTCCTAAACTTCACACTGTACGAGATCTGCTTAGTTTTAGCCTTGTGGGTATGGACAGTAATATACTTCTTGGATAATGGCGGTTTTTGTCAAAAAATGTCCCGTTACTGCTTTTTTGTTCAGTTACAAACTTGGCTTCATATTTGCGATTTTGATTCGAATTGCACAAAATAATAATTCAATTTCAGGTGGCTTGTTGTATTTACCATCTTTTAGTGACATGAACTCTTGATTCCAAGCGATTGTTTTCATGAATCTCCAATGGAACACTCGTCTCACTCATCTGCACATGCCTTTTCCATTAGAAAAATAATTCGTGGTTGCACTGCGGAATAGGTGAAAAAATTAGTAGAATGTAGTTACCGTTTTATAATGATCAGCGCCACGATTCTCAGGTTTCAAAACTGTCCTATTTTCGTACGTTAACGCTCAAATGTGAATGTCATATTCTATTCTTAAATAAATTAAATAAATTAGTACGTTCAATTTCACGGGCTTAAACATCTTGCTTGCAGATCAATTCCGCATACATGAAATGCATTGTGTGAACATTAAGAGATCCTGTGAAATTGTTCTGCGACTGAATGTCAAACATTTTCAGTTTTTCTAGTGGAATAGCCGGCAGTGAAAGTTATCTACCATCTTAGGCTGCACTACGTGTCGTTTTTTTGACCAAAATTCTTAGGTTTCAGCTCTTTCAAATAAAGTTTGAGCACATAGTGCCTGCAGGGTGTGAACATCCCAGCATCTGGCAACCTGCAGAGCTGCCAGATGCTGTGTGCTCAAATTTTATTCATTAAAAACTGGAACTTGAGGATTTTAGCCAGAAAGAAACGCACATCGACCAACCAAGTGGACAAGTGAACTTTTGATACCAGCAGCACCTATGCAGCAACGCAGAATGTTTGAAAATACGGCCCTGACAACAATCACTAACACGCCTGGGTATCAACAACATTTTTACTCTTGACGTTGCATCTTCGTGATTCCGATTTAGCAAACATTTTTAATGCAGTGTTATTTGCGTAGAGTTTTTCTTGAAGTGTGATATTTATAAGGATGTGTATAAGATATATTATCGCTAATTAATCGACTCTGATCTCATTTTGACATTCATACTCTCACTAAATTCCATGTTGAAGTCTATTGTTTGAGGTAACGTCGATGAATTCCCATCCAATTCACTGCTAGACCATTGACTGAAAGCGAATCGAGGATAAAAGGGACATACTTCGTACTATTTAATATTATATGTTATGGATTAGATATTTTCAGTTCTTATGCACCGCATACATCATCGTACGCAGTTTTGTACCTCTGCCGCGATTTTTTATTCTTAACGTAGCTAATTATAATGCAAGCTTAGCTTATCTAGTGTAAAACTCTGTGAATTGGACCTCCTCTTCTGAAGACTGGGATCAAGAATGAACCTAAGGAAGAGGATCTAGCAAACCTTGAATTTTACAGCTTTCATCTAATTTCATATCATTCCTTACCTGGTCCTAAGCATGAGTTCAAACTGTGTCTTTCATGTGTACCTTAGCATCTGTTAATAAATCAATTTTTCTCATATTCATTTGTATACGAGCAAATAAATATTTATACAGGTAACGTAGATATATGATACATTTTCTTTCGCTGTTACGCATATATTGAACATTTCTCTATCGTGAACATTTCAAGAATCATTTAGATAATATTTTGCGTAGATTTAGACCATAATTCATGGTAACTCACTCCGAGCTTGTTTCATTTCAACCCTTCCTGATTTATACTACCTCATGCATTCGCGTCCTCATCGCTTAGCACGGAACATAGTTTACATGTGTCAAATTGATAAAAAATTACGAGCACTATCTCGTGTGTTGGACTCCCAAATTTCTTGTGGAACCATGTATGATATTTTCCTTCTCACTTGCAAGAGACTTCGTCATTCTTGAGTCCGTTGTGTTGCAGAGTTATGGATGATTATTATAGAAACCTTGGCCACCCATTACTAATGTCAACTCGGGCACGTTGTAGAATTTTCTCAGAAGATTTTCTAAAATCTGCCAACACCACTCCAGCTACATAGATATTGGAGTAAAATGCGGCCACGTTACCCAGATTAACTTTTTGGCCGCCTGCATGCATGTTTTTCGCCGCCTATGCGATTTAAGCGATTAAATCGTTCAGGCGGGGAAAACCATGCATGCAGGCAACGAAAAAGTAACTGAGTGGCTATACTGGTGGCCCATTCGCGGGTTCCTCTAGCAACACGGGCCGTTAGACACCTATCACTCACAAGCGCCGAAGAATCGCACAAAGTCATCGGTTTTCATTCCAACCATCAGTTCATTTATATTAACATAATTTCTTGGTACGTATCCGTTTCACGAAGTGTTTGGTTCATGATTCGACATTTTTCCCAGCATTATTAATAACAATAGAGCCATTACAAGATCAGCTCTTTTTCAATGGAAATATATCAATGCCATACTATCTGGCATTACCAGTTGAATCATAAACAAGTCGCACAATTTAACGTTGCTTCGGATAATGCCTAATGAATTTTGCGCGTTGTTTTTCTGTAAATCTCCGTCGAATTCCCGTTAACTCGCGTTCTGCAATGATGAGGAATTGCCAACACGGTATTGGCTTAAATGATTTTTGAACGTATTCAGCGTGTCAATGAGATCATATTATCTGAGAACCTGTTTTAGGTTCTGATAATTTTAAACAGAAAGAAGTTAAGGCCTGAGCTACCTTAAAAATTTTCTTAGTAATTTAGTGATATTTTTGTTTTGAAGATCGCCCCCTGTGTCGACAACCCCTACTTGTGGAAACTTTTGAAGCCCTAGTCGCGAAATGGCTGTGCAAATATCGTGTTATTTTTCCCTTATTTTTTGCTATGATTTTTTAATTCACCATAAAATCACAATGTAATATAATTTACAAAGTGAAAATGTAATTTACGTTTGAAAACGTGTAAGTTTGGTGGTGTTGTTTTATTGATTGGTATAATGCATTTTGTCGCGAAAAAAATTTGTTTCCATGAAGATTTTTGTTAGGCGACAGGTTTTAGACCAAAAAATAACTTTAATTAAATATAATACAAGTGTACGCCGTATGTTTTGACAACGCCTTACAAGTTCATCATCAGAAGAAATTGATGTAGGGAGAATTGTGGAGCAGATACATTATGTTTTACTTAGCTGCGTATATTCGGTTTCTTACTGTGAGGGCTAACACAATGTACTTCAGGTTGTAGAAGTAGTTGCACATAATACAACGAAACTGCGTCGAAAACTCACACATACCGGTGTTATCATCATATTAGTTTAAGACGATCTCAAGAGAGCGAAGATGAATGACCATTTAGTATGGGCTGTAGAAAATGGGAAATCATGGTGTGTTCCTCTACAAGATACTCTGCGCATAGAAACAGCAAGTAAAGAAGGAAGAAGAAGAAAGACAAAAAAGTGACGAAAAATGCTTGAAAATTAAAAGAAGTAAATACGAGTTATAGAAGATCCGAAGGCCTACCTATAGCTGAGGTTGTCTAATGATATCCCGTGTAGTCGCCGGTCCCCACAGCATATGCTAAACAGACATAACTGGCCTCCATTTCAATTATTGCCCATCCTATTCCACCTGAAGGGTCAAATGAATACTATCAAATTGGTGTACGCACGTAATTCAGTTTCATTCATTCATTCATCCCAATAATATATACTCAGGTTACCATTTCACTTCGTTACTCACGGAATAGTTCAAGTGTGCAGAACGTAAACCATAGAGGTTTCTAAATCTGTAGTACTAACGGTATTCTTCAATTGTAGTCGTGAGGAAATCTATCCGGAGAAAATAATAAATATATTTTTGACGATCGCGCTATTTTCCTAACGCGTAAGCAAATTGCGTGGTTTTTCTGCAGTTAATATGAGGGTGTGTGAGAGCGTAAGCTCACTGAAAAGAAGTGTTACCCCTACATCCTCTCGTACTTGCCTTCCTCGTTTTCTAACATTTCAAATCGAGCTGCCTATTGCTTTGAGAAATATTTCCCGCCATCGTAAGGCAGTGAACCAGTAACCTTATCGCCCGAATTTTAACGCTTAGCTCATCACGTCACGAAAAATGCTAATGAAACAGCGACGTAAAAACAAGTTAACATATTACTTTTGATTGATTTCATTACCATATACGAGTAGTTCTTTTGATATGAAGGTGTCGGAACTTCGTGATAAGTTCATAAGCTTCTGGAGTTTGATGCTCAACTTAAAACAGGTATTACGGAAGAGCTTTTGCAAAGTATGATATGAAATGAGAACGCTGAATCAATGAGATTCAGTCCCTCATAGAATGAAATTTTGCTTCAATTTCCCCTAAAACATTGGTTTCAGGAAATTCGGTCAATTTAAAACATTTTCCTGAGTACAATTCCCATTGGCGAGAGAGGTTTGACAACACTTGTTGATGAAGCTGGGAATCTAATTGGAAAATCGGAGCCAATATGTGACAAAAAAGTTTTCGGTGCTGCTATAGCATGAGATCTACAACACTATTTAGCATGAGATGTACCTATAGCTCGTACTATAGCGTGGGGTTAGGTTAGGTTACGGATGGATATTACTTATTTCCGTACATTTAATTTAGCGATAAACAATTTGCATATCTCAAACTGCACCTGGACAGGCGATAAAAGGCGGTAGACCTC
Organism: Morinoia aosen; assembly: GCA_030386875.1. Classification (NCBI taxonomy): domain Eukaryota; kingdom Metazoa; phylum Arthropoda; class Malacostraca; order Amphipoda; family Talitridae; genus Morinoia; species Morinoia aosen. The sequence goes on from CM059558.1 coordinate 26,535,924, forward strand.
AAGCTATAGTAACACCAAGTTTTTTTTCCAGGCGTCGGAGGCTACCAAACATGACGGAAAACGATATAGTTTGAATAACTGAAGCGATAGCAAACCCATATTACTGCTACTACTAACACTACTGCGCTGGTAGCCCGGTTAAGGGCTTCAACATAAGTAAGGCGCTCGGCTATCAGAGGGTGGGCAGCTGAAACCCCTGGGAACTAGGCTGTACTCCCATTCTAAATCAATGTTATTTCTTTTAAAATGCTTCGCGAAAGCGGAGGGGTCCACATTTGCTATTAGCTGGCGACCCCGGTGGAAAAGCGACCACAAACAATAATAATAATGGCGGAAAACGTAACTCCTAAACTCACATGGCGCTTTGCCACAGCTTGATTTTTATTGAGGAATCGCAAAAATTCTTCAGATAATCTGTCATTTATATGCCTTGTTTTGATTGAAGAAAATTTTATGGCATTTGCAAGTGAGGGCATGGCCGTTGAAAACAGCCCAATGGTGTTCCAGTGAAAAATTATTGTTGTATGCAATTATTATAAAGAGAGTAAATAAATTCGGAAATTCATTTGAGTATATTCGCACAGATGGGTGTTAATTTCATCATCTATTTATCATTACACATCCAATGCTGTGTTTTTAATTTTGTTAAGTTATGACCTAAGACAGAATTACGAGAAGTGTTCTAAATGGAGTGACGATGTAGTTCTTGCTAAATGCGACTCACAAAACATTATGCTATCGTGTCCCCATGCTGGGAATTCTTCATCTCGGAAGGAAACATTATTTTTCGAAATTAATTAAAAATAAAATTAAGCCGCTTATTAATCTTCCATGTTTCATTTCAGAGTCAGTAGTTTTCTCACTTTTGTATTCATAGTTTTTTATTTTAGTTTTCACACGCTTTACCACACCTTAATTGTTTATTTCTATTCCCTACGTTTGCCTAGCGATTGATCCTTATTAAACATTAGTTTGGTTTGACCCAATTTAATTTACCGAGCTGTTTACGATACTTACGAGGTCAGATCTGTATCATACTAAAATCTAAACTCACGCTAAAAATTTATCAAAATGTTGAACGTCATATCCACGCCCCAACGACTACACCCGTCAGAAAAAGACCTATAACTTCAACAATTGTCGTATTTGTCCTCATAGTTCTATTAAACTGTACTGCAACCATTTTTATTTTGCTTGCAAAATGAAATACCCAAATAAATTAAATACCCGCGCCTTTTTCAGGTCACTAACACCATCAAAGCCGAGAACAAAATGTTGCGTGACGGACTCGCAAACCTGCAGGAGATCAACATCGACCCAATCAAAAGTGAGGGAGAAGTGTGGATTAATATATTGGATTACAAGCAAATCGGTGAGGTTAGAAAGCTTGAAGCACGTCTTATGGTTTTTAGTTTTTTCTGCTGTTCATCACTTCTACTTTAATACCAAAACGCGTTCGGTAATTATCTTTATGCCTTCATTTGAAGTTTGTTCTGAAAAATGTGGATGCTCAGTACTGTACTGGGCCTGATGTCGATTTGAAAGTTTGTGTACTCTCAAGTTTTAAATAGCATTGCTATAAGAACTCCTTAATCAGATAACGTCAAAAAATTCAGTAGTATATCTATCATTTGAAGTATACCTTCACTACACCGTGAAACACTTGGCATCAAATTATCCTGTCCATACTTGAGGAATTACTCTCTTCACTTTTTTTCAAATGGCACATCACTAGTTGACACCTGCTTATTTGAATTAAATAAATACTATGTGCTGTAGTTCTTCATATTTTTTGAGGAATTATGCCTCTGAATTAATGACAACCAAAAATACTTCTTTGGGTACTTCTAAGAAGGATGTGATGTCTGCCCAACAGTTAAGGGAAAAGAAGGGGCCCGGGCGCGCGAGTTGCGCCAGTCCCTGCACCGAGTCATTACTGACAACGAAGACATGCGCCTGGCGGTAGGGCGGCTGTGGCTCACAGAGAGAACACCCACCCCGCAACAGAGGGCTGCTTTTAGCGAAGCCGTCACTGAAAACCATCGACTGCGCATGCAGACACAGAAACTAAGGTAAACCATTTTTACATTGTTAATTAACTAAGGTACCAGTGCTGAGCAGACTTTATACTTAACATATTCATGCGCATATAGCTATTTAATACCTTATCACCCTGCCACATTTTAACTCTTATCTTCCTGACACCCTCTATGCTGTACTCAATGTTTCTAAACCTCAGCTTAAGCGGCATCGGTCTTTCTTAAATTGCTATGAAAAACTAGGCCCTCAAACTCACGTGTAAAGATGGGACATCACTGAAGTTCACACTTTATCCAAACTTCTGAGAGGTACGACGTTTTAAAGCGGAGATAGCACACACGCTTTCACTTAAAAATAATTCCAACTATTCTGCAAATATTCACCAGGCGAATTTCGCCCAACGGTAGGAATGTCGGTCGGAGGGGGAACGAGCGGTCACTTTTGAGACTCTTCGCTGCGCTTAGAGTTGTTCCGAACTTGTAAAATACTAACTAGAACAAGGATTTTTGGTGAAGAAATTTGAGTCGTTAAACTATAATTGGAAGCGTTTATATCACCCTACGACCGTGCTTTCGTTGAAAGGGCGAGTAAATATCTACGCTTCAGCGCCTAGAGAATGACACAAAGTAATAATTGAGAGACGTCCAGAACTGACAAGTGATGACGCACCGATGTGTGTGTAAAGCAAGTTTTAAATCTTCCGAACTCTTGTTTGTGTGTAGGCATTAACCTTTTGAAGGACACTGGGACATTAATATCAATCGAGAAACTCATCAAAATTGGGCTCAAAATCATAAGGCTTTTGCTGTCGGTGCATGAACTGTATTGTAGTTTGGCGTTATTAATAAAGCGTAGGTGTATGAAGTTACGTACAAATTTTTTTTTAATGATTTAGGTACCATGAAATAATGTAGATTGTGTGCTTTCTTTCATTGTTATTGATTATTCAGTTTTATTACCTATTATAAAAAATAGATGCAAATATAGAACTTTTCTTAAAACCCTTTACAATAGTCTATGGGGACGAGCAGAGACCAGTATATTATATTGATTGCTGGTACACCAGTGCCCTATTGTTATGACTGAAATATGACAATAATTCAATAAATGTAATTTTACAATAAATCAAATTATTAACGTCTCCATAGTATTTCTTATTATACCAATTAACTGCGTAAATTTCAACTTGAAACAGTTTAAGCAATTGAAACGGGAGAAATTTCGTCGTTTCTAGTTGACAAACATTTGCCGTGAGCACAAAAGTGGACTGCGTGCGAGTTGACAAACATTTGCCGTGAGCACAAAAGTGGACTGCGTGCGAGTTGACAAAAAACCTCAACCGTTCGCGAAACGTGTGAGTTAAGAAATATTTACCCCGCATTGTTTATATTCTGAAGCTACATTTAGCGCCTGTTGGCGGCATGTAACTCAAAAACTTTTTCGCTTTGTTTTGACAGGCATTTGGGCGTTGACGTGCATGACCTCGAGAACTCTTTGGCAGAACTCAAGCAGGAGAACGATGACTTAAAAGTGGCTTATGCGGAGTTCAAGTACCAGAGGGTGAGTGAGATTGTAGCGTTTTGTCCCTTTTTCAAACAGCAGCCGTAGATGAGACATGATGATGACAATACATCTACTTTGCTACGCTGTGCGTCGCATGTTGAATCATTAACCTTTGAGACTGACTTACAGCTTGCAAAACACAAATTAGAGAATGGCGGTACACAGTACTTTGTCGATGTCTTATTAATTGTCTCCTCAACGAAAACAATTGTTGCATCTCTACGGATGACTTCATAATCTACGATCATTCCCTCCCCCAATTCTCACTTTGCACGGTCTGCCACGCTGCAGTGAAGTGAGCCTTCCGCTATGCCAGCTCTCCTCGCAAGCATTATTCTATCGAAATTTTCTTACACAATTCTATTCGCTTATTCTCTTTCAACAGTTCGTCAAATAATATGAAAAACTTAATATCTAATACCTAAATAACATCAAATACTTGAATAATATCAAATACCTAAATAGCATCAAATACCTCAATAACATCAAATACCTCAATAACATCAAATGCCTAAATAAAATCAAATACCTCAATAATATCGAATGCTATAACATCAAATACCTAAATAACATCAAATACCTCAATAACATCAAATGCCAAAATAACATCAAATACCTCAATGATATCAAATGCAAAAGCATCAAATACCTAAATAACATCAAATACCTAAATAACATCAAATGCCTTAATAACATCAAATGCCTTAATAACATCAAATGCCTCAATAACAGCAAATACCTCAATAACATCAAATGCAATAACATCAGATGCCTAAATAACACCAAATACCTCAATAACACCAAATACCTCAATAACACCAAATGCCTCACCAGGTACCGTTGCCAAAAGAGCTGGCCGGCGTCTCCCGGGAAGTGGAAGGGCTCGCTCAGCAAGTGAACGACGCGGAGAGGAAGAGGAAACCTCCACCCAACCTCTACAACGCCAAGAGCTACGCTACCTTCATGGGGCAGGCACGCATTCACTCTAGGTTTTTATTTTTTATCGTTTACTTCTCCGACGTATTCGGCCGTTTTCGGGTTCCATAGCCATCCCGCCATAGCCATGTGCTAGAGGTTCTGCCGCCGTGCGGCAGAGACCCGGGATCGAATCTCGGCGCAGGCAGTGGCGATTTTCTCTGTTGGGTATAGGAGAAAAATTCCAAGCACAATACCCCACTCTACCCAGGTGTCTGAAATGGGTACCGGTCTTGACCGGGGGAAAGCGTCATGGCGTCCTGGCGTTAGTTATAAGGCATTTGAAAATCCAATGTACAAGGTGATATGTATCAGGCTTGATTGGAAATAAAGCATCCGTAGATGCCTTCATTATTATTATTATTATATCTTTGGCCTTTGGAGTGATGCATTTTGTTCGTAATCTTGAAAAAATCTGCCCATAAAAATAAAAGCATTAAGATTATACACGTCTTAAATAACTCGTGAAATGCAAAAATTTAGATGAATTTTGGAAACTTGCAAGCAAAAATAAGCTAAATTTTAGAATCAACTTGCACGTTTTCCCTCAAATTATGAATTACATAAGTATTTGAGTTACAGTCCTTTCATTATTTGTCCATAATCACTTATATACGTGCTTTGAGTAGCTCATTGGTGCATCATCTTTTTTATAACACCAGTGGGATACTTTCATGCCGTAGCTTCTTCCTGTGCATTACCAAATTTACCAAATTATTTAAAATTAAGGGAATCATCTCCTCTTTCTTCTGAAATTGGATGAATTCGTTATCAAAATGTTTACGGAGAATTTAAGATCAATGTTATTCTACTGTAAAGCGTATACACTGATGCATCTTACGTACATTTTATCAGAACACCTAATGCAAAGTTTTACATGCAATAATGTGAAGCCCAACTCTAAGTGTTATCTTTTATGGCAGGTATTGTCGACGATGTCTTCTCTGCACGAGTTTGGGGAAGCGAGCGCTTTCGGCAAGCTCGACATTGCCTCCGACGTGTTCACGGACATCGCGCCTAAAGCCACCAGCATTCCTCCCGCCGTGAGTTTAATACCATGGAACATAGGGTCTTGTTTTAAAACTTAAAACCATGCGTTACTCAACCTACAAATAAGCGAGAATCAAAATGGTCAAAAACGAATATAAAAGAAGGCATGGTTCTCGAGTTTTTCTCTATGACGTAAGATCAGACCGTTGAACTTTTAATAATTATGTCGTGAGTCGGTATCTCTAAATTTGCGTGATATATTAGCCGGAGAAAGTGGACAGAAACATTTCGGAGAGACAGCGTAATAAAAGAGGGCACAGAAAAACAATCGAGCTAAATGAAATTTAGATTTACTCTTTCCTCATTAAGTTAAGCAGTGAGGAAATATCGCAATTGCAAAGCAAAAAAAAAAAAATTTTTAATTACTTCGATATTTTAGAATTGATATTCGTGCTGGTCCGCAGGAAACGAATCAAGTCTTAGGTATATTTTTCCCATCTCACTGTTGATCTTCTTGTAATGACTTATAATCATCTCCAATATGATACTATGAAATGGTGCTCCGTGATGAAGTCAATCTGAAAGCATATTGTCTTGATATGCTAATATGTCAACATGACGTCCCCCATAGAGTCTGAAAGTAATAAGTTATCTACTTGCCATGGCTGTCAGCGAGTAGTTAAAAAATTTTGGTAGCTCCGAAGTTACGGTGAATTTCCTGTTAATAACTCCGCTCTTATTTCAGTTCATTAAAGCATGCCGTTTAGTTTTCAATGGTTCATTCTTTTTCAGGTAGAACAAAAGCTTCGCCAAGGACGAGCGAAGTTCGAAGAACTGAAGCAGTCGCTTGCTGCCAAGTGGAGCCAGGTTTGTCCTCCATGTTGGTAACTTATGAATTGTATGAAACATCAATCAGACGCCGGATTTTGAAGCAATTTGCATCGTCGTAACGGCACAGCTGATATTTTAATTCATTCTAAGTTGACTTGGATACTTTGTGTGCGATCCTCAATCCAATTTGGACTTTTTCCAAATCAAATTTACGGATAAAGATCACTCAGCGCTGTGCATGGTTATCAGATCCTGAGTGGTTTAATAGCCAAATTTAATGTGAAAAACTGACTCTAAGATACTTGGAAGAAATTAACTGGCAGTGTGTAAATCGTTATGACCACTTAAACTGTCTGAAAATCAAGCCCTCGAACTGTAAATATTGTACTATGTGAACTATTTTATGTTCTATGACGTCATCATAAGAGAAGATATCTTCAAAATAGAAATGAGATGTCCACTGAGCTAAAGCTAAATGAGGAGGAAATTTCACAAATCTGTAAGTGATAAACAGTTAAATATGTTCTTACAATTTCGAATGCCTCATGAGAATTATCGTGAAATTTGATATTCGCTTCTGTATCAGTAATGTGCAGCGTAGCGACTACCGTGTTTTTTATAAGCTTCTTTGTTATAGCAATCTCGTGCAGTTCGCACCCGAGTCATACTCATACTCTGGTTTTATTTTACTTATCCAAGAATTACCAGATTATTTGTGACAGGTATATGTTAAAGAGGTTTTCCGTTAATACGTAAACTATTTTGTTTGTCAGTGATCGTGTAGGTTTGTAAATTGGTCGAGGAGGATGGTTTTCAACCAGTTAATTTGATTTTCTAGAGAAATCCCACTTTCAGGAAAAATCTTTCAGCTTCTTTGAACAAGTTGACAAAGCTACTCGTTATCTGTACCATGATCAGGGTTTAGTTGACGTCAATAACTTCTAATGATTCGTGTTGTGATAACATTTTTCTGTACCGAGTAGGACGAAACAATTCTCCAATCAGTAAATGATCTAAAAGCGCTGCCGAAAGATCGGATAATTAAGTTTAGCAGCCACTAAGTGGAGGTTTGAAACATTGATCTGCAAATTTATCTAAAACAGTTATCCATTTCCGGCTTATCCACGATAGTACTGGGTGTAGGGGAGCGTAAGTCTGGCGTTCTCATCTCAATTATACATTAAGCGGCTTACTCAAGGAAGGAAACCAGTTTACTTTCTATGCAGTCTGCTCGTAGGTCAAAAAAATAAAAAACAGATGAACGGCATTGACCTGATTATATGTCGCGCACGTATTGTCTGCTACGAATCTAACTTTTCGCTGTAGAATTCATGTGTTTAGCTCATGTTTACAAATGATGATGTAAAAAAATTGAACGCCAAAAAGAAATTTTGCGGTGAAACTTACAGCTAGGAGTACGAGAGGCTGGAAATATTGGGTGAAATACTAAGTGTCTTTATTACTCGGACTATATTTAAGCCAATCTGAACGGGACGTTCGGGCTGGATCCATGCAGTTACAAAAAGACCAGTTATAAACTGCACAGGTCTTCAGAAATTTTCATCGCACTCCTAGCTTTACCATAGCAAAATATCTAGTCCTCATTTTAAGTCCCTTTAAGGATATTATTTTCACTGCTCTGAGTTATTTGTCAACCTAGTGTACTCAATGCCTAACACTGATCATTTTAAATGGCTATGACGTTTTAAAATTATGATATTAAAAAATTATATGGTGTTTAAAATCGGTTTACAAATGTTCAAAATTGTACAAATCTCTTTAATAATGTCTATTATTGAATTTGCATAAAGTATATCTCTTATCCTTACTTAGAATCAGATCCAGTTGAGAATGACTCTTTGAAGTCAAAGTGGATCATTTTTATACATTGCCCTCCTGCATCCTTTTTTAACGAAAAATTTTCAATCATAGCTCTATTCTTCGCCCTGTCATTCATTGTAAGACTCAGTAAAAAATCTATCTCATTTTTATCGACTTTTCTCGTTAGTTTTACTAACGAAACAACTACTTAACCGGAAGCTATTCTCGAAATTTTATTCCATCTCCTTTATGGTTCACATTCATTTTCCCTAAACTTGACCAGGTGAAGGCCCTTAGTGAGCCGGAAAACATCAAAGCAGTTGGAAGAGATACGCTCACCAAGATGAACAGAGTACTTGTCAACGTGGTGGGCAAGATGAAGGAAATCGCCCACGCAACCCTACTCAAGCGCGGCCAGACCCCGGTCGACAAGACAGCCACCGCGCTGACCGACAAGCTCACCGTGCTGGACTCGCACTTCGACAAGACCTGGAACGAGCTGGAGGTGAGGCGAGGGAGGGGCGAGAGGTGTTGCCGCAGTCAGGGTCGGGTACTGCACGAAGTCTCACCAAGCCCAACTTGTTAAATAGATGTTTCTTTTTTATGAAAATTGAAAAAAATAAAATTTGTTTGTGCTACTATAAATGAACTTGATTTTCGTTGCCTTGCATTCCTTTGAAGGAATTCATTGTTTCAGTGATGTACAAGCTTGTTTTGATGACTTGAAATACAAGCTAGCGAATTCTTCATCGTGGTATCCAACACTGGCTGTGCAATCACCTGCTGTAAGAAAAAATTGATATATATGCGGTTGGTGATCATTTTAATACTATTTTCCTGAAGTTGTGAATCGGAAATTTTATGTCCTGGAATAAGTAACTGAGAATTTAATGGTTGATGCTAAGGAAGTCCAATATTTATTGAGCTGATGACTTAAGATTTTTAAGAGTTGAGGGGCAACTTTTTTGAGGTCTGAAATCAATTACTTTGTTGCTATTAAATTTATTATATTATATTTTATATCGGTCTTTACCCATTCAACCATGATTTTTATGGCAATGGGCTCTGAGTTCATAATTTTTCGAAAGGCGCTAGCTAAAATTCCACATATTGCATTCATGTCATTTTAGAGTCTGCAAAGAAATTATTTGGGTTCACAGTCATGCAGGTGTAGCAGGCCCGTTCAACCGGATCTGAGATTGAAAGAAGCTGAATGAGATGGAGAATCTGAATTGTGCATCATGTGCGATATGTTTTACGGGCGACTGATAGAAACCAGTGATAGTAGAACAAAAAAAAGATAAAGGCGTCCAGAAGAAATTACTCCACGAGGTTTCACGTCTCAGAGATCAAGCTATCCGAGGGTATGAATGTTCTAGCAGCTTTTATGCGATATGTCGAGAGCGTAAACAAGTAATCTACGTGTTTATTAAAGACAGGTTGAAGCGTTATGCGATGAAATGCTAACACAAGAATTACGAATATCCCATATAGAACAGAACGCTTCCACCTGTACAGGGTTTTGGATTGGATGTCTTCTGGGTGGCAAGACGAAATCTATTTAGCTACTCAGAAAAGAAGCCACATGCAGATAGTAAAAGCATATTGATTTAATGACTCGACATTCCCATGTTGCACTTCAACTGTTCCGTGAGTTGAGGAGACCCTTAATTGTGCTGTGAGTTAGAATCGCTCTGTAATTCATGCATATCAGGATCGAAATTACTCTGTAATTCATCCTTCACACAGGAAAAATTATCCTTAACTCATTCGCTTGCATACAAGGCTGTAGAGGTGCACCTTATTTTCCTCTCTGCTATAGAGCACAATATTGACGAAAAGTAATAGAGCACAATATTGACGAAAAGTAATAGAGCACAATATTGACGAAAAGTAATAAAGCACAATATTGACGAAAAGTAATAGAGTACAATATTGACGAAAAGTAGAGCACAATATTGACGAAAATTAATAGAGTACAATATTGACGAACAGTAATAGAGCACAATATTAACGAAAAGTAATAGAGCATATTATTAACGAACGAGAAGTAATAGAGCATAATATTGATGAAAATCTATCAGCTATTAGGTTTGGACTGTTAGGAATTTACCAGGTTAGTCATAGGAAGTTTCAGCAAATACGCTACACTTGTGCTAGGGTTTGTTGCGAATGTTGTAGCAAATCTGACTTTAGATGAGAGGACATCGTTCTCTTCAAGTATCATCTAATAAGGTTTTTCACTTTCGGTGATGAATTATAAAAACGTCATACTTTAAACTACGTTCTGTGGTTATTTTATTTCAAAATTTCATTACATTAAACATTCGTTGGGGCAATAATTAAACCTACTCCGTATTTTTAATTTCCTCTACGCATCTTTTGTTATAAATGGCGCGTGGCCAGGCGCTCAGCTTGCCCTTCTTCCAGCTACCTTCACCCTTAGTTCATTTACGAGAGTGGAAAGTACTAACGTGATCTATTTCTTCTTTCTAAGATTATTTTAGCAGGATTTTGATTACAGTAATTAAACCTATGATGTTTGTTTTTCGAGCCAAATTTCTAAACTGTAAATTGGCTTCAAGTCGAACTGCGGGATTACTTTTGTACGAATGCCGTGATTAACCAAACTTCTTTCATTTTGAACACTGGAAATCATTATTTATACCTTGAATTCACCCTTGACCTGACCTAGCGACTAGTTTTTTCGCCCGTAGAAACTGGACATTTTGGTCCGGCTTCGGTGTTCATATTTTGCATAGAATCCTGAATAACACATTTTCCTTACAGAGGAAATCGGCTCGCAGGATTAGACGCTCGAAGTCGTAAGTTGCTTCTGTAGTTCTTAACCGTTGTTGTGAACCCGCTCCACTGAGTGAACTTCTTACTAATCATTCATGCTGACTCGTGTGTTGTAATGTTCGTTACATTTAATTGCATTTTTGGTGCTGGGCATTTTTAGCGCAGCCGTAGTTGATCTAAATTTCAGTATGAATCAATGTCATTATGAATTTTTTTTTCAAATGAGCCTAAAAATTTTATATTTCATCAGACGAACATAAATTCTGGACTTTGGTGTGAATGCCCGAATATGAAATGAGCAACTCATTTTCTTTTCTATGAGGAACAAAACAACAAACAACGGCATCTACGGATGCTTTATTTCCAATTTCAAGCCTGATACATATCACCTTGTACATTGGATTTTCAAATGCATTATAACTAACGCCAGGACGCCACGTCGCTTTCTCCCGGTCAAGACCGGTGCCCATTTCAGACACCTGGGTAGAGTGGGGTAATGTGCTTTGAATTTTTCCCCTATACCCAACGGAGAAAATCGCGATCCAGCGCCGGGACTCGAACCCTCGTTGCCCGCACGGAGGCAGGTCCTGAAACCACACGGCTATGACAAGCACGAAACATTTAATGGAGAGAAAACATTCTATTACGTCTCCTGCCTGTGATACACCTAGGGCCTCCATTCGGTATTTGTTTCAACGACGTGTGTTGAATAATTTATTGAAACCTCAATCATGATGTCATTTTACCTGAACCATACGTGAGTTTTCAATTTGTATATTGATTTACGAGTTGTAATGTCCGAAAATATATTTTTTACAGCCACTGTAAATACTGTTCAGCAATTCGCTCGAGACAGGTTTACGATTAGTAATGATTAAACTGCATCCAAATAAAACCCATTTGATTTGACAGGTACATGTTTTTTATCTCGTGACAGTAATGTTTCTATTTCTTTTACCTTAACTTTTTTTACGAAAACAAACGAACGAATGCTGGTTGCAGTTTCACTGGTTCATCGACTAAACACTCATTTGATGTTGTTTTAAATATTTGAATGAGATAACAGGACAGCCAGAAGCTGTGAAAGAGCAGTGAAGAGTGATGGTATAGATGATAACGATGTCATGGTAAATCAGGACGAATGCGAGACACCTACGCCGCTCGCTTGTGCATCCAGCATTTTTCTAGGAAATATTTGAAATCTTTAAATATCTGAAATCTTAAATATTTAAATATCTGAAATCTGAAATAAAAATCTGAAATCTTTATATATCTGAAATCTTAAATATTTAAATATCTGAAATCTGAAATAAATATTTGAAATCTTTCAAAAGTTTTTCCAATCTATTGATTCAGTTTATAAAATTTCGTTAAGCCTTCTCGTATCCTTTGAAGGGAAAGTGATAAAGTGTATTTTGACGAGTTAATCTAAATTCACGTTCACACTATATAGATAATATGCCGACAGCGGTAGAAATTTGTAATCACGTGTCGCCGAAAGCAACAGTGACTGAAATAAACTGACTTGACTATAATTACTCTGTCATTCTTGTCGATAATATCATGAGACATTTCCTAACCAGGTAAAAAGAATTTCAAAGGGAACCATTCTACTGTCCAAGTATTGAAGAGAGGCATGTCGATTCCAGTGGATAAGCATCGCGGACGCAAACCAGTTGTGAACACTGATCTGCCCGAGACCAGATCTCCTAAACATATGCAGTGCTTCCGAACTTATTGATCTTTGAACTGAATACTTTGCAAGCAGCTTTTCCATACGTCTATCTTGTTCAATGTTTCGACGTTCGTCTTTTCTTTTAGATCATTCTAAATTTAATTTCGTTTCTAGGCATCAAGCTGTCATGCAATGTTAGAAATATTTTGCCTCATAAACTGATTTGACGACCCCAATAAATACTCGAACAATCAAATTAGTTCTACTCGAGCCTGCTAACTGGCAAAGTGTAACAATTTATGGCTTGTGCATTACCATCTCCGGAAAAACTATTATCTTTCTTTCTACAGTTCATTTTACTCAGCATATTCCCTGAGTTTTATCTGTTTATTTCGTTACTGAAATTAAACTTCGAAGTTTAAGTGCTGTAATTTTCTTGATGAATGGAAGCCTCAAAGTATTCTTTTTCCGTAGGAAATAATCGAAATTTTTATTACGCTGAAATCATTACTCTTTGTCCCTCCCTCCATCTTTACTAAATGGGTGACTAACATTTTCCGGATTGAACTGTACTCCTACTGCTCAAGTTGTTCGCAATTTTTACTAACAGCAGTTAATTTCATGAGAAGTGTTTATTTTGCAGTTTTTCAATTTTGTTTCGATGAAATTACAATTTTGTTATCTTTACAGAATGAGGTAGACCTGACGGCCGTGGATGCTGGTCTGGCGCGTGAGATGAGGGCGGATGATGAACAGAGCGAGGCAGTGGATGATGAGGAGCAGGTGGATGAGGTTACGGCTGCCGTGGATGAAAAGGTTTCAGAAGTTAATAATGTCACGAAGCCCTCTGCAGCTGACAAGCAATCGGTTCCGGAGGAGTTGAAGCAAAAAGCTAACGTCACTGTGACGGTGTCCCCAAAAAGATTGAGTGACAAAAGGGAAACTAAATCTGACGTTAAAAGTAAAAGCGAGAAAAATAAATTGAAGAAAGTAGAAGAGAAGAAGAAGAAAAAAGAGGAACAGAAAAGACAAAATGCAAAAAAATTGCGGGAGAGAAAACGTAAAGACAGCAAGGAAAAGAAGGAGAAGAAACAGCAAGATAAAAGTCGGAAACGTGATTCTCAAGAAAATCAGGCACCTTCTTCAAAACCTGACGGAGGTAAAACTGACAGTAAATCGTTTGAGGAAACAAAATATTTTAAAGGCCACTACAATAAGGATAAAGGGAAAAACAGAGTGCCTGAAGCTAAGAGTCGTTTCCGGAAGGCAAAAGATGACGACGATGATGACGATGACGATGAGAAAGAAAGAGGGAAGAAGCTAAGCCGTCTTCAGCGTCATTGGGAAAGGCCATCAAAGAAAAATTCCTTCAGGAATGTCAATACTTCCCGCCACCAGTTCATCAGAAGGAAGGGTGAGACAGTGAAAACCAAGGGAAAAGACTGGGTTTCTTTAAGATCTCAGGAAAGATCCAAACGTCGCCTTGAAGGGAAAAAATCCGATTGGCTTTTCGATCGAGCGCATGAGAGGGGCCGAAAACGGCGGGTCGGCGAAGAGGCCGAGTGGCAGTTCAGTAGGGCGGGGCTGAGGAGGCGACTCCGGGAAGCACAAAAGCAACTCAAACAAAAGAAGAAAGAGAAGCGCCACCTCAAGTCAGGCTACGCTGACACGTGGCGGACTCTAAAACGAGCTGCTCATCGTCGCGGTGGTGATGATGATGACGACGATGATGATGATTATGATTATTATGGGCGTAATTCGAAATTTGTTAAGAGAGATACTCTGGATCTTAGAGCTGGACGTAGGCAGCATCGCAGACCACAGTTCAGGAATAGATGAAAAGAGACTTTTTATGTATTATTATGATGAATTGTTCATGCAGAAATCAGGGCTTAAACAAAATCAGCTCTTTTTCCGTGGTCTGTCGAGAAATAAGGCACGATGTTTTTACCTCGAGCGTGTAGTATGGCTCCATGCGGAATTGAAACGCAGTCCGTTTTCACAAAATTGCCAGATAGTCTCAAGATTATGCTCACCAATGTGATACGGGCCTTCAAAGCAGGTAGCGAGTGTTGCTTTTTTGGCTTGGAATTATATGCGGCACAACTGGCCTCTTGTTATCAGAATGAGTCGTACCAAACTCCCGAGGCAATAAGAAGATAGGGCTCTCATCCTGGTACAACCAGGGAATATTAAGGTCAAAGATTTTTCGAACTCAAAATTTTTCGTCGAAAGATTGAAAGCTATAAAATGAGTGAATCACCTGCTGGAAGAAACCTAATAGACGTAAGGACTACCCATCCAAACATATTTCAATTTTACCAATAGTTATTATCGGGTATCATGAAATTGTCAACTAGTCAAAAGAAATCTCCAAAATATTTATATACAGTATTTTTTACAGATAATCTCATTAATTATTCTTGATATGTCGTGTGCCGCAATGCATGTTATCCTTAGAGCTTTTAACTTAGTGCGTAGCAAAATTTACCCAGTTTGTAGCATAGCTAAACATGAACATGAATATCAATCGCGTAACTGGGACGGATCGTAACTATTCTTTAATATTTTACACTGAAACCAATGCTGTAGAGGTATAAGTCCTTCTTAGGTTGGCTAATTGTTTCCATCAGTTTTGAGCTGATATATCCAGTCTCACTTCTTCATGAACACTTCTTCCTCGCCTGTTACGTTCAGACCATCATTTGTGTGCAGCACGTGGTTTTTCTCTGCGTTTGGCGCTCAGTTTGACGTCAAGACTACCGTTTCGAATCTGCTCTCCGGCATGACAGTAGACTTTATCCCGGTGTCCATTAGCACCCATGTCATAAAATAGTCAATAACATCTTTATTGCTCCTCAGAAAAAATCCCATTTTAGAGAAGAAGAAGTGGCGGTAATTCTAAAATGGCTTACCAACATAAACCCGATTAATTAGAGAAACGTAGTCCAAGACTTCAACGGACAAAATGAACTCTTTAATGTATTGAATGGTATAGATAAATTCACTTTTATATCCAGTATTCCGGAGCTTCTTCGGGATGGGGGAATATTCATTTTTTCAAAGCCAAAACGTGCGAGTACGCGACAGATTCGACTGAGTATTTTTATAGGATCAGAATAGCTAACGTGCTTTAAACGGGGCATTTGTTATGCGTCTGGAACTTCTATGAGGCCTTACTAATCTATTGTACATGTATAGTCTTCAGAGAGCGAAAAATTTATCTTCCATCTCTCGACGTTAAATTATTAGAGCGGAAACGCCTCTATAACATCAACTGGAGTGAACCAGCAGCGCCTGATAAGTCCTGCGCCATGCGAACACGAGACTGTGCTGGACTTTGTAAGTCAAGTGTATCTGGATACCAGCGCTTTTTATGGTTATGGGAACTTCTTCATTCGTCATGAGCTACCGTTTTTTAATGAACGCAGCTACGCGGTGCACTGTATTATTTTTTATGCATCAAATATAAGTTATGTTAAGTCAGTTTTGAAATATTATGATGCGGAAAATATCACAGATACATACGGAATATAATATTTTTACAACATGAACATTCTCCTAGAGCATTTAATGCAAGAGAAGGAAAATTTAGAGTACTTTGATTAAGGAAGAATGTGGCTAACAAAGATGGGAGGTACTCCATTCTGTGCTATTCAAATGTTATATTTACTGCGTTGTGAGGCTTTCGATCTCCGTGTTCTTTCAATAGCGATAAGGCGTGTCCCATGTATCAGCTATACCTTACAGGCAGTAGAGACGGTCGCGTTGTTGACTCCGACACCGACGAACTTGCTCCACGCATCTCCGGTCTTATGAATGACTGCTGGAGTCATTAATAATACTTAAGAGATGGAGACATGCTAGGTTATTAGCTATTTTATTGATAACAGTGAAAGAATCGATCTGGGCAAGATCACCTATGTCCCCCTATGTCGATCACCTTAAATCCCCCTAAAGCGGACTATATGTTCGTTTTGTAAATGTTGCCTTTCTGCAGTGGCTGAACCTTCCATGATCGTTTTCGCTTGTTCAGTGTGTAGCCATTCAGGTGTTTTTACCTCTGTCTTTTAAGTGTGATATCAGTTTAAAACTGATGTAAAATTCGAATGCAAATTTTTGCGAATTCCATTGCTTTTCTTCACACTAATACAAAGTATTATGCTTTTTCCTTCGGTAAGATGTATTATTCTATGTGCACTGCTGCTAGGTTCACTTAGTACCCTGACCGTCATTTATCTGTCGAAGTCTTATGTTTCTTGATTCGCTGAACGTCGTGTGTTCTTTTAGTTAGTCACACACAGTCAGTTCTGCTCTCAAACGGCCTCACTAGCTCGGTGTGCACACTTTTCTTTTTGTCAGTGTGAGCAGTACTCTGCATGAGATCACTTCGCCTTAGATCTCATTTGTCTGTAGATAATTATAAAAATTGAATCGATGTATTTGTGTTATAACTTTTCATTTGAGGACGTGTCTTTAGGACATGTCTGCATACTTTTTTGGGGGCAAGTGGTTGTGTTTTTGAGACTAATGAAAATTTTCCCAAAGAATGTTGTGAGCTATCGTCTTATAGCTTAAGTTGAAGGAAGCACGCATTTCTCAGTGTGACCCGCTTCTAGTTTTCTTATTTAACGTAAGACATTAATATTAGTTTTAAGCACATTTTCTCTACATATCTGAAAATAAGACTGTGAAGCATCCTTAGTTTAACCATAACAAAGACTGCGCTACGCAGGTTATGATGCTTAATAGTACTTAAATATACGTCGCTCACTTTAATTATTCAAAAAGCTTTATTCTAGAAAAAATATGACAATCCTATAGAAAAATAGTGATATATATTGATATACCCTTCATACTGAAAACATTTAGTGTTCGATTGCCCTGTAAGGAGAATGGATATTCATGCATGTAAGTGAAATGTATCTCAGCTTTGGTTTAGTTTAGTTCGGTTAGTTCTCACAGTAAACACGAGTGAGTGTGTCTCAGCCTTGCTGTCTGTCCAGTCTCACAATAAAAGTTTGAATTTTCGTGTTTGCTTCGCCCTAAATCCCCCCCTCAATTGACGGAGGAAGTATGGCTTCATTGTGTAGATTAGGCCGCTTTTCCTCCTTGTCTTAGTCATTTTGTGTGAGCAAAAACTCAAGTTTTGGACCGGGCGGCTGGCTCATGAGGTAGCGCTAAAGCGGTTATGAAATCCGCCGGTTGCCAATTCTGTTGCTATTTTCGAGTTTCGGGAAAGGTAAGATGAAAGATGAAAGCTTTTAAATTAGAAGTCAATAACATCGACATAAGAGTTACGGTTAAATTTTAAAAATTGTGGGGAGGAATTTTGACGCAATCAGCGATAGTTGATCAATCGTTGTCAATAGATAAAAAATTTAAATTTTACTGATTCGACTGGTCGTCAGGATTTCCTTTCCATTGTCGGCTATTCTATACGCGAATGTAATTATTTGTTGCACTCACACGAGTCGAGATTATTTCCACCACTTAAATTTGGACTCAAAATGGAAACCACCAGGATGAAATTGTGTGAGAGTTTTTGAAGTTGTTAGCACAAATGATGCCCGTACAACGCTTATCAACTAATCCGGGACCTTTTCCAGATAGTTAGTTAGTTAGTCAGCTAATCCGGGATCTTTTCCAGATAAGCCCCGCCACTAATGCAACACATAAGTTCATCCACTTGTAACTTTCTAAATAATGCATCTATCGACTTTAAATTGTAACGGAAGCGAAAGATTGAAACATTCTTTCGTTTTAAAGTAATTTGAAGTCGATAGGTGCATTATTTCGAAAATTACAAGTGGGTGAACTTATGTGTTGCATTAGTGGCGGGGCTTATCTGAAAAGATCCCTAAACCGTAGCCAGTCTTTCTTTCACGCTTCATCGTATGCAGTGGCTTGTGAATTTAGTCTTACGATGCAAACGAATTTGTATCGACCGTACTTTTCCTTATCAGTTGCTTTCAACGGAAACAACTGACTCACCTCGTCCAAAATTGATTGCATTGAATCTCCTTTCACACTTTCAGGCGCACTGCACTCAAAGTTTTTCAGAAAAATTTAAAGCTATTAGAACATTTTCGCATTACAAGTATTCAAGTACTACAATGGGACATAGGTGGGCTTATTGATGATAGTCGTGACTCGTCATCATGCGGTTGCGGAATAACAAGTCACAGTACCTTTCAATCTATTGCCTGAACACTATCGTGCTCGGACCGTATTTCAATGCATAACAATAGACATGTTTTATAGCTCTGCTCACAAATGGACCGATCCATATCTTAAGATTGAGACAGTTGCTATTCAAGGTTGACGTCTAAATGGAGCGCCAGGATCACTTGGAATCCTATCACCGCTCATTAAATAGTGAATATATTGACACCATCGAAAATAAACTCGACCATTCATTACAGAGTAAATACGCAAGTATCATTTCAACATGATCACGAATGTAAAACACAGAATTTTTTAGACTAACGTTTTGACTTCTTTACCGCATTTGTACGCTGTAGTAGCTTAGAAATTTTGAGTAATTTTGTCATTGATGCCACCGTGACCTCAGCAAATGACCTGAGTAGTTAAATTGTGCATCGCTTTTACGAACGGAAGACTTACGAAACAATTTGGCTGGTTACGACTGATTCTGCCTTCACTGAGAGGAGAAGTTGTGCTTGTTCATACCTGGGCCATGGAAGTATGCTTCCTAGTTGCTACTACTCGTGGAATTGGGCTAAGTTGCCCAGTACGGGATCGAGTAGATGGTTTCACGTGAGTATGGATTCGTCAAGTTCCAGGCACTCTTGGGCCATCGACGTATAACATTTGGTGGCGGATGTGTTGCTTTGCTGTGTAGATTAGACCACTTTTTGTGTCGATGTCTTCGTCGTGCACCTTGCGCAGAAACTCTCATTCTGGACCGGGAGCTTTGCTAATGAAGTAATTTTAAGTCAGTTATCAGGTGGGTCGAGTACAAATTCTATTGTTAATTTCTAGTTTTCGAAAAGCTAAGGCTAATAAATAAAAGTTGGAAGTTATTTTACACGTTTCCTGCGATGGGTTACACTGAAGCTCAATGTTCAATTCAAATTTAAAGTCAATTGTGGTGAGCAATTTTGAAAGTAGCGAACATTATTTGGATTGTGCCTTTATTTAGCTTTCATTAAGTATTTATAAAAATTGAGTCAGTGGCTGCAGGTCAGTCAGCAGCGTTATGAAAATCCCCTCAGTGACCACCGGTGGGTCCCTTCGCAATAAACATGTTAAGTCAGTTATCAGATGGACTGAACATAAATTCTATTGCTAATTTCGAGTTTTAGAAAATAAGGTAGGTGAATAAAAGATGAAAGTTTATTTAACTGAAAAATAAAAACTTTTACTTGGGAGTTACCAAGATCTTGATAGTGTATGCAGTCTAGTGATAGCATGGCTGGAGAAATGAGTTTCAATGGAAAGATGTGAGGTTCAACTATTTCACAGATACGGGCGTAAAGTAAAACATCTGATGTTGAACATCCATAGATGGCCAAAGATTTCCTTTCTTAGTTTTGGTGGCTTTTTTCGATACTATTTGCCCATGTTGCTGTTAAAGATGTTTTGGATAAGCTATGGTATATGAGGCAATGTAAAAACCCTGACATACTGGCAACAGCTATCGATGAGAATGAAAAATTCTGTGTGAATGAAGTCTTTAATGATTATTGATACACAAACAAATGAAGAAAAATTATGATGTGCAAGTCATAGACGCTATGTAACTCAGCAAATGACTTGAGTAGTTAAATTGTGTATCGCTTTTACGAACGGAAGACTTACGAAACAATTTGACTGGTTACGACTGATTCTGCCTTCACTGAGAGGAGAAGTTGTGCTTGTTCATACCTGGGCCATGGAAGTATGCTTCCTAGTTGCTACTACTCGTGGAATTGGGCTAAGTTGCCCAGTACGGGATCGAGTAGATAGTTTCACGTGAGTATAGATTCGTCAAGTTCCAGGCACAAAAAAAACGACTTTTTTGAGAACCATGAACAGAAGTTTTGAGAACTTTGACTTTCCTGAAATATTTTTAACCCTCCCTCTTAAGAGGTAGGATACGGGTCTTTTTCCTGAATTCAGTGGAACAAAACGTAGAGCAAAAGAAGCCCTTTCTACAATTTTTGTTACAGTTTTTATTGTGTACAATAGGAAGTATCAGTTCAACTTGAATAACTGTTTCATAAGAAAGAGTCAGAATTACAGAAATCAGTTACTGATCATTCCTACATCATTTCCAACGATATCATAACCAAACTATTGTGAATGGTATTTCTGCGGTTCCGAAAAGGGAGAAATCATTACAGAAATTCTATTTCGACCCCTACTACGGTGTATTGTAACAAACATACCTAGACTGCGTAAATTTTTGTAACAGCCATATGAAAAATTTTGAATCAACGTACAAGATAGCAATAGCGTAAGAACGTTTAGTTATGCAGAAGAATTGGCTTAAACATCAAACCTTGAGCTAATGATTTACTTCATATTACTCACGGTTGTAAGAACTGAGAGAGTGAAACCATGGCTTCACCACAAACGTACATTTATTCTTGGACTCTACTGCACAGATGTCCGCGTTACTGTTAAAAAGTTTATCTAATTCCATGGTCATGGTAAGTTTTCAAACATAGAAGGGAAATTATTGTAAATAATTACTAGTGAAAAAACAATGTTGATAAATAAAGCCTCGCAGTTTTGTGTATAGTTTATTGGGATTCGTTGGTGTTCAGAGATCATAGCAAGAGCTTTGCCTCTTCCGTGAGCATCTATACCATCAAGACCTGCCTCACTAATGACATCGAGTGTGCAACTCTTGCATAAAAGTTAATATAGTTAATAATGATGTAACATCTCCAGCATGCACACCAGCCATGCGTATTTAACGCATTCGGCGATGGTTGATCGATCGTAGTCAATGGATAAAGTACTTCAAAGCTTACTGATTTAACTGATCGTGAGGATTTACGTTCCATTCTAGACTGTTGCATAGGCGAATGTAATTATTTGTTGTCTTATTATTTGTTGCCAGATATTTCCAACGCAATTTGCGCTAGTTAAGATTTTTGGGAACAGGTTTCCAGTTTTAATTTTTAAACGAGAAAATCTCACTTTTTTTAATGGCTTTCTCATTTCACGACGAATTTTTACCAATGAATAGAAGACTCTCTCAAAGTGTCAACTTCGCGAGCTAGTGATTAGAAATTTGCTCAAGTCAAGATAATACAGTTGCTCTACGAGACAAGAGACCTTAACTTAATATTTTAATACTTCACAGCGTGACTGGTAATCAACTTCTAATACTGGAACAATATTGATTCTTGTCACAGTCTTCCATTAACGCTTGCTGACGCAAGAAATATCAATGTGAAAGCTAATTAACCCCGCAGTTGCGAGTAAAGTGTTTACGGTAAAGGACCGCCAAACTCTACAATGTTCCTCAGAATACGGTTGTACTTGTCAGTCATTTTCAACGATGGTAACAATATTATTGCAGCACAGCATCCCCATGCTTTACACTCAGCATTCGCAGTACAGTCTAACCTCGGGTTGAACGACATCGTTCTATGCGAACTTTAATTTAATGAATACATGTAAATGCATTGCTGCTAGTTTTCATGACTTCGATCAATCACCGTAATAATTGCATCACTGGGAGTAAATGTTATGCACATTAAATAAGGTTATCATAAGATGATGAGTTGAGGGTCGACTGTGCGTGTAAACATGTGATGTGCTTACTCTGCACTGTTTTGTGTTGCAGATTACTGAAGACGACAGCAAAGCCCGAGTGTGGAGCACGAGACAAGACCGGTCGCTTTCTCGAGCAGGAGTTGAAGAAGGAACTCTCAAATGCTGTGACACAATGTTTTAGCGATAGCTATAGTAAACGATATACCTTAATTTTAAATTCTTTCCCTTTAGAACTACGCTGTTCAAGATATTCTACGTAAAATTTAGCAACGCATCTGCCAAAATTCATTTATTTTTGAGAATAAAGAAAAAATTTTGGAAAAGAATAAATTTTTGTAAAGTGATTACTAATGATACGCAATTTTTCAACACGGAAAGAGCATATTTAAAAATCTGCTCATTTGTTTACTGTGTGAGTCAAAATTTTGGCAAAATGTCAAGTCTGATAATATCCGCCTCAAAAAGACGCATTCGACAACCACCTAAAGATTTAAACAAAAATGAATTTTTGAATTGAGTGCTTCATCAGATTCCGTGGGCAAAATTTATTAGAATGTTGAGCCTTTTTTCAATTTGATAAGGTAATGTTACAAGTGAATTCAAATGAAATTCCCACTTTTAAGTAATTCGAAAAAATATTCCTAATTAAATATTCTACTGCGAAAGTTAATTTAGTCGTATAATCTTGATGCAATGAATGATTGTAATATTCCACTCATCAAACCCTAATTTTGGTGCCTAAATTCGTCACAAAAAATGAATGGCAACCGTTGCGATGTCTTTTCCAAATTATTTTCCTGAAGCTTTCGGGAGCGATGTGCCTGGATGTTGTTGGCGACGTACATAAATAAATCTGTACGATGATACTGCCCCCATACTGATAAGGGAATTGTCACTTTCAGTGCACTCTGCAGTCATATCATGCTTTAAATTGAACTTAACCTAACGCTATATCTGCAGAAAGATTTCCAAATGGGTTTAATGGTCAAGTTCGTTTATTTCCGTTGAAATTGAGCGATTAATTATCAACGAGAATCACGGGAATCTTCAATCCCAGTCCATATTACACAGCACAGATCCACTCAAGTAGCGGCAGAATGACAAGAAAAGTTGTTTTGAGGTTAAGTTAAGATTTTTGACAGATATAGAGAATTATTTAGAGATTTGACATGACAACCATACTCTATGAAATTAGGCTTATCGGATATTTAGCGCATGAGAAGTACTTTCAATCTGGAAAAGCGTGGAATAACGCCTTTCAAGTGTGGAAAGACTTTATTTACTTAACTACAGTAGTTGCAGACAAGTGGCTGCCTTTCCGATGCCTTTTCTGTAAAAGATTCTCTGCATGAAAAAAGATGAAAAGAAATACGTATCCTGCAGAGATGACTCATCAAATGCTACACAGCTTATCAGTTCTTGAAATGTCATAATTGCAAGCCATTGCATATCACTGTGCGTGGTGTAAGTATTATATCAATGACTGTACAGCTGAGATAAGAACAGAAAACAATGTTCTGTCTTGCTGGAGTTTGATTTCATTTTGAATGAACTTAAATTCACTGGTGACGAAAAGAAACCGTTGACGCCTTGATGGACTCATTATTCCGTAACATCGATACATGAGCTTCATGATATCGAGGTAATAACTGATGTTGGTGAAGATTGACGAGCTATTATAAATAATAATGCGAATGAAATTAAAAACTACAGGCACAGCTTCCAGAGATCTATATGACCAGACTCTTAGGCAAATACATAACTATTTTCTTCACCAACAGCACCGTGTTTTTCTGGAAGAGATAAAATAATAGACAGAAAAACAGAAAAATCTGGATAACTAGTTAGCAACTTTCCTGGCTTTTTTCCCATCTAATATAAAGGGCTTTTGTAAAGCCTATACCAGCCAATAGATGAAAAAAAAAATTTTTTGTCTTATGCACGTCGGCATATTGGGAAAAATAAACAAAAAATAAACAATAAAGTTCCTTTCACATGACATATGTCTTTCATGCAATAACTCGTATAATAATATAATTCTAATCTTATGTAATAATCTAATTAGATAATGAGCCCGCGGGAAGTCTAAGTTTCAAAATTAACATAATTGAGGAGGCAGTTAGAAAAAACTCTTTAAAATTTTTAAATTAAAATTATACCTTCCGAGTGAAGCTTCATGCACTTACCTCCAGTATCTGAAGAAATCACAACATAATTGCGGTAAATATATATAGAGTGCTTGAAATTTTGCAGAAATGGTGAAAATAACATGCAGAGGAGGGCTTAGATGGAATTAACCAGCCTCATATTTCCAAAGGGGTAGTAAATAGTTAACTCTATTAACTACTTTATCTACTATAACAAGCAGTGTCGTCTAAAAGAAGAGTGCGTTTTTGAATTAAAATACTTTCTGAGGGTCTGAGATTGTTAGATGTACGAGATGCGAGAATTCTGAATAATTTGAAACATGATTATATTCCATATGTTATACATATTTAAAACAGTAGGTATTTAATGCATTTTTAATTTGAACTGGTAATTTCTAGTCTCTATTTTCTCTAAATATTAAGCGCCTAACGATATTAGCGCAAGGCACTTTATACGGTATGAAATAAGTTCTAATATGAGTTTAAAATAAAGAATCTGAAAAGCATTCTTTCTCCAAACATTTATAAGTATTTCTGCATGTACTGCGTTTCTGAACACCTGTGTAGAAGCTTAACCGAATGCAGAATGTTCGTATCTAGTAAACATTGAACATATCTGTAAACTCGGCTGAACCCATTTTCAAGAAAGATTCCGTATTCATAAAGCGAAATACGTATTCTCCTCTTTATATTTATATCTCCCTCGGACCGATGCTGATATTGTACAATTTCTTCTACCTATTGAAAAGGACCATAAGCCAAATCGGAGTAATGATGTCGCAGTGCGCCACCGTTCATCTGGCGCTGGACAAAATGCTCAGTCAACATCGGCTAGGTGACTTACTGCATGTAGAACATACTTCCACTCCACGTTCCACAGAGTATAAAAGTCCCCCGTACAGTGAAAGAATTCCAGACCTATATAGTACGTTATCTTACGTGTCAACAAAAATTTAATACTGCAATACATTCTAAAAAACTGGTTACGGAATACATTCTTTCATTACTCTACATTACTGAATTTTCGACCCTAAGTCTAGGTAATACGCGTATGTGATGTTATCTCAAGTATGCTAGTACGTGTTGTGTACAAGCGCATAGCAGTTATGCAAAATTGCTATACCAGTGACTTACATTTTAGTTTTAAATATCGTATTTTTTCTATTAACCATTTACCTGTCACGTTACTTCACACAACACTTATGGTTACTTTGTAATCGCCAAGCTCACATGATAGTGTTTTCACATTTATCATAAATAATGTATAAATTATTTTTTAATGGATACCCAAGGGCTATATAAATTCCAGCTATTATGCTTTCCATTGCATTCATATAACAAAATCGCTGTGCTCATGTGCAACTAGATACTATTTATGTTCTCCAAGGCGTTCTCGACATTGTTCACTTCCTTTCCTTTTGTGAGCAGTATTTAATAATCTATAAGCTCTCAAACTGGGAGTAAACTATCCTAACAAAAAAAATTGCTTCTACTCTTTCCTTCAAAATTTCGTCTAACTCTTAGGACGGCTATTATAATGCCTATTATGATTTTATTACAATTAAGAACCTGCATGTTTAGCTTGTTAAGCAATGCTTTAAAAAGTTTCTTAGTTCATCTTTATTTTAAACAAACTGTTTGCTTTCTTTTCTTTTCATCATGGTTTTGGAACCAATTAAAGACCTCTGTGTTCAGAAATATTGGCAAGCTAATGCTTTAACAAATTTCTTAGTTCAACTTTATTTTAAACAAATTTTCGCTTCCTTTTCCATTCATCATGCCATTAAGATTATTGTCATTTATGAATTAAAATGCTTTCTGAAAGTCTGAGATTGTTAGAGGTAGCAGATGCGAAAATTCTGAATAACTTGGAACATAAATATATATAAATATTCATACATTGGCATCATCTTACGCGGTTAATCATGTTTTCAGAGCTCGAGACTATGCTATTTTCTTATTTATGCAGAAAAAAATGTTTCGAATTTCTGCCATGTCGGCCATGTAGTTTTGGATTCAAATTTATTTAATTTCACCCATTTTGACTTGAAATGGGTGAAATTAAATAAATTTGAATCCAAAACTACATGGCCGACATGGCAGAAATTCGAAACATTTTTTTCTGCATAAATAAGAAAATAGCATAGTCTCGAGCTCTGAAAACATGATTAACCGCGTAAGGTGATGATAAAAATGAAAGATGATAAATCATATCAACTTTCATCCTATTATTTATTAAAGGCTAAAATTTGTGTTCAACATACTATGCACGATTGTCTACTGGACTAAAACAGAAGTTCGTTAAAAGATACTAAAAGGCGGAGAGTTTTCTCCTTGTGTAGCAAATAATTTCGACCGGAGGGAGTAAAATTTATGTAATAATGTATCGCATTCATTAATTCTCTCCTATAATGACTTTATCTATGCTTAACATATCAGCGAAATAAATATTTTTATTTATTCAAAATTTATTCCACACAAATAATGCTTGCACCAAAGAGTTCGGACTCAGGAACATGAGAAAAATGGTTGTACAACGTTAACCGAAACATTTACCACATAGTTGCAGTGATTTATAATATTAAATATTTAAATAGAGCTGTCAAAATACAATCACGAGAGTCAGAAACGTGAAAGCCAGATGAGGCTAACAATAGCAGAAAACGACATGAATAAGAAAAGAAAATGCTTAATGTTCAATATAGTTGATACATACGATAAATTACATCGTTTTTTAAACTTAACTAATAAACATATGTGAGTATCATAACAGTCCATGCTAATGCTTGTAAAAGAGACTGAAAGAAGAACATATAAATGCATTCCAGTATTAAGTTATTTAAAGTCTTAAAATGTTTATGAAAGAATGTAATGGAAGAAAAATAAAGATGTACACAGTGGGTTGAAACGTTTTTGAGTCTCCACTAACATTGAGGCATGAGCTTTGGCTTTCGTGACATCACGGAATAATATAGAAAGTGCTTCCAAATAATTTACATTCAGAACTAACAGATCGAAATGACAGAAATTAATATATATGTTTTTAGGTGAATATAACAAAATAGAACTAAGTTAACTACCTCAAAGAACACGGTTTAAATTACACAACAAATTTTTTATATTTCTTGTTTCGGTGCTTTACAATAAAATAAGGAAGGGACGTGCGATAACAAATACATAAATATATACATAAATACTAGCTTGTAAGCAATCACATTGCATACGCATGCTACCAAAATGTTGTATAATGTAGTAAGATGTTTTGAATTGTAGGGTTGAAAGAAATTCGTAACTACTTTTTCAGTATGTACAATTCATTGTACAGCAGCATGCAGTTATTGTTGAGACGCAAGATGATATGCTATTTGATCTTAAATTCCTTCATCGTTTGAGGGATTTTGATACTCGGCGGAAGTTTGTTCCACAGTAAGGCACCTGATACTGATAGAGCTTGCTCCCAAATGTCAGATGAAATGTAGTTGACCAAGAAGTCATTTCCCCAATTCGGATTGAATGGAAATGAGTTTGGTTCTGGGATTTTACACGCAGATACACGTTTATATGTTAACTTTTTCCATCTTTCAAGGTCGACATTTATCTTCTGTTTAACCTCTGAAAACGGAATTTCCACACGGCTTAACTTTATGTTAAATAATGCACATTTTTTAATCGGTTTTTCTTTTCATTTTTAACTCGTAGCATTATTGATTACCAACGTGACCAAATAATGAATGTCCTTTTAATTAAAGTGATCTCACTTTGATTATATAACAAAACTTAAACTTATAATCACGATATTTTAAGTTAGTCATTTTTTCCATTCTCCTAAACCTATGATTCTTTTCTGTCCTAAGTCTCATTCATCTCTTTCATCGTCAAAACTGCTTTTTGTTTAAACCAACTGGAAAAAGCACTCACAGGTGACTTCTTTTACTGCGAAACAATAAAATAATTTTGTGAGTGCTTAGAATGCATATTACAAAATGCTTATAATTTCTTTCAGATTCTATATTACATGTATTGTCATCGCAAACGAACACTTGAATATTGTGAGTAATTAAGGTCATTTGATTGTGCGTTTGTTTACCGGTGACTTAATGTCAATGTATTTACGAAAAAGTTACACGACTAAGATCTCACGCGGGTACTTTTTTAGCTACACTTTAAATTATGATTTGGAAGACTGAGAAGCAAATTAATTTCTACCTCTCCTAAGAAAATTACTTTAACTAGTATAATCTACTACTACAGGTGTAGAACAAAATACCTGAAAAATTATATTTCATTTTTGAATAAAGGAAAAAAGTCACAACCCTGCAAAAACAATAAAAAACTCGAGACTTTTTTAACCTCAATAGAATTGTAATACTTGACTGTTGAAAATGTAATCTCGCTTTTTTTTTAAAATTCCCATGATTTCAATTGTTTCTTATTATAAATAAGATAAAATTTTAGAATCTAACACAAAATAAGATCGAAAGGCGCAAAATTTTAAATTTAAACAAACTTGTTGATTTAATTTCGTCCAAAAAAGAAAGAAAGAAAAACAGTTTATTTCCAATAGAGATTGTACAATATTACAATCATTGGTTTTCAAATATCTTAAAATTAATATACTTAGATGATACACACACACACGAGTATTGAAAAACTCGTGTCACTAGTCGAAAAGAAATGATTGAGGGCAATGAACTCCTAATCTAGCTTAATTTACATTTGATAATACATGTAATGATAATTATAAGAGATAACACAATTTCATGGACGATGCATTTTCATTGTGGGGTGAAAACACTTTTGACAGTTTACATGTACATGACATAAAACTTCGCAATTCTTGACGCCAGGAAATAATATATGAAATCGCTTGTTTCGGTCAATGTTCACAAGTGTCGTTTTAAGGAAGCATGAAAAAAAATATATATAAATATATATCCATATGCACACATATGTACATATACGTATGCATGTGTGTGTATATCCATACACACACTCACACACACACATACACACACACACAAATACATATATACATATAAGCATGAGGACCAAGAAGATTATAAGTTTTGTATTACTGATTCAACAATTTTAACATAACGGTCATTAGTTAACAAGCATTTTATTTAAATATAAATGGATGATCGCACAACATAAGTATAGTTTTTACATGAATGCTTCACAATACTAAAGAGATGACGAGTTAGGTAATGTTACAAGTTGAGAGTGCACAGAAAAAAGACCATTATCTCTGGTAAAATGCTAGTTGTCAGTCTAGTATACACATATGTGCACGTATACATGTAAATATATACACATACACATGCACACATATACCCACGCACATACTTACACCAAACTCGTAAGCAAACACAAATGCATTTCTATGCATCGAGGCAATACATACGCATTCTACAGAGTGTCATACGCATAGCGTGGACACGTACACATATACACAAGTAAGCATGTGCGCAAATATCAGCGTAAACTAGTTCGTATAAACCAGAATTCCAATCGAGGGAAACGGAGAAAATATCTTTTATTATAGCATGAATTTTATAAAATTTCGTACTAAAAATAGTGGCACAAAACAGTCCACTTAAGTCGGAAACATGAAAACGATTGTGGGACGTGAATAAGAAAGAAAACATTAATGTCCTATAAAGGTTTCATATTAGAAAAAAAAATCACATTATCTTTGAAATATGGCGCAAATTGTCGGCAGTTGATAAACAAACATAGGTATCACATTATAATAAGCATATAACTATAAGCCGAATAAGTATATTACTGCAGTATAAATGGATGATCACACAACGAATTTATTTTTTTTACATGGAGGCTTTACAATTTCATATTAGAAAAAACACATTATTTTTTTTAATATTGTGCAGAATGTCTGCAATTGATCAACACACACACACATAGGTACCATGTCGGTCTAGTTTGATGCTTGCACAGAAACGGAGAGGAATGACATAAAATGCACCTTCGACTGGTTGATCTACTCTACACCTTTTTAGCTTCAAATTAAAATATGTGAAGTTCAATTTAAAATTTGTAAAGTTCAATTTAAAATATGTAAAATTCAATTTAAAATTTCTACAGTTCAATTTAAAATATGTAAAGTTCCAATTAAAATATGTAAAGTTCAAATTAAAATTTGTGAAGTTCAATTTAAAAATTATAAAATTCAAATTTACAATAGATAAATTTCAAATTAAAATTAGTAAAATTCAAATCAAAACACTTCCAATAATTAGAAATTGTTAAGCTCTCTAACCTCTAAAGTTCTCTAATTTGAAGTATTAATCGCTGTATTTAGCCTTATTATGGTCCCCATAACTTTCACTGTTATAAATTACCTATACTATTGTAGCATGGATACTATGTATACATTTCCTTATAAAACACTGATATTTCAACTTTCATTCACTTTGTTATTGACCCCTTCAAGATGAACAACTTTGCGGACAATCTTTGCGGGTTTCCATTTCGCTGTCTTCTGAGAAATCCGAGTTGTCCGCAAAGTTGTTCATCTTGAAGGGGTCAATAACAAAGTGAATGAAAGTTGAAATATCAGTGTTTTATAAGGAAATGTATACATAGTATCCATGCTACAATAGTATAGGTAATTTATAACAGTGAAAGTTATGGGGACCATAATAAGGCTAAATACAGCGATTAATACTTCAAATTAGAGAACTTTAGAGGTTAGAGAGCTTAACAATTTCTAATTATTGGAAGTGTTTTGATTTGAATTTTACTAATTTTAATTTGAAATTTATCTATTTTAAATTTGAATTTTATAATTTTTAAATTGAACTTCACAAATTTTAATTTGAACTTTACATATTTTAATTGGAACTTTACATATTTTAAATTGAACTGTAGAAATTTTAAATTGAAGTTTACATATTTTAAATTGAACTTTACAAATTTTAAATTGAACTTCACATATTTTAATTTGAAGCTAAAAAGGTGTAGTGCACACAGTTGTACGTGCACATATACACACCCATATGCGCACATACACCTATATACGTACACACATATACAAGTAAGCATGTTTGCAAATGACAACGTATAGGCGGTCAAATCATAATACCTACGCATACTTCAAAACTGTTGTGTGATGTCTTGAATTATAAAACCATGAGCGAGGGAGATTGTTCAGCAATGGAGATACCAGGTAAATGAGATTCGTCAGTACTCATTCAGTATGTTCTGTAATTAAGGATTATTATTGAGACACAAGATGACGAGTTATTTTGACTTTAAATTCTCTCGGTCTTTGAGGGACTTTAATACTCAGGGGAAGTTTGTTCCACAGTAAGGCGCCTGATATGGACAGAGCCTTCTGCCCTAAGTGAGATGAACGATAGTTGACTAAGACATTATTGTTTCTGTTCGGTTTTTGAATGGTTACAGTGGGTGGATGGAAACGCACTATCTCAGCATTGCTCTGAGGAAGATATAACGAGGAGAATACGTATTGGGCCTTCTGCATGAGGAGCCTTTCTTGGATAGGGATCCAGCCGAGTTTATTGAGGAGAGGGGTTACGTGATCACTTCCTTTGAAATTACCGTTGCATACCACCTTGGCTGCAAAATTCATGCATTTTTGTAAGTCCCTTTTAAGGTATTGAGGTAAGTCTCCCCATACTAGGCTGCAGTAGTCACAAGGGATTGAATGGCTAATAATCTGGATTTTTCGTCTAGCATACTTTTTATACGATGAAAAAACATTAAAGTTCCGTAGATTTTTTTGCAAGTAGTCTCAACGTGAGATTTGAAGGACATATTTCTATCGAACCAGATACCCAGATTTTTAACTTTTTCTGATGCATTAATTTTATCATTTCCAACTGCAAGAGTAAGATCTGAAGTTTTTTTAATTGCATCTTTGGATCCAAAAATAATGCATTGTGTTTTATTAGCATTTAATTTCAGACCATTTCGGTCGTACCATGATTTCAGGCTAGTCAGTAAAGTTTCGGCTTTAATTTGCGTCTGTGGTATTTCCGATACAGAACTTGTTATTGCAATTTGAACATCATCTGCATACATTGAGATCCGTGTGTTAGAAGGCATTGGAGGGAAATCATTAATGAAAATAGAAAACAGTAGTGGACCAAAAATGGATCCTTGGGGAACACCAAAATTGTTTTGAATGAATGGGGACAATTTGTTTTCTATGCGGACTGCATGAGATCGATTTGACAAGTAACTTTCAAACCATTGCGTGTCTATTCCCAAGTTCAGTATTTTACGTAGAAGTCTTTCATGTTGGACGCTATCGAACGCCTTAGAGAGATGGAGTAGCAGCAAGAGTGTTACATTCTTTTGATCAATGTCACTGTATATTTTTTCAGATATATTGAGCAGAGCGTCTTGAGTGCTAGTATTTCTTCTATAGGCATATTGATTTTGGTGGAGTAAATTTGACTCGTCCAGGTGAAATGACAGTTGATTTGTCACCACTTTCTCCAATAGTTTGGACATGACAGGCAAAAGACTGATGGGCCTGTAGTTTGATGCTGTATTTAAGTCACCACTTTTGTGCAACGGACTAATAATGGAGTGTTTCCATTGGTTTGGAAATGTGTTGGTTACTATTGATGTATTAATTATCAGACGAATCCATGGTGCTGTAACAGGGAAACTGTCTTTGATATATTGAAGACTGATACCATCATGTCCAACTGCCTTTGTGTTTTTTAGTGAGTATAAGATGTTTCGTAACTCCGGTAAATCGACAGGGCGTGGTCTCCACTTGACATCAGTCCTCGAGGGTGCAGTGGGGCATGAATTTTCAATTGTCGTTTCATCTGGATTGGTACACACCTCACTGAAAACTTGAGCCCCTACTTTTGAAAAGAATGTGTTGAAATCCGTGGCTGTTGCCAAGGGATTTTCAAAATTACTTATGCGATCTAAATTTTTATATGGGGCTACCTCACTAATGATTTCCCAAGTTCGCTTCGGGTTATTTTTAGCCGTTATCAGTGCCTGGTGGAAGTGAGTTTGTTTCGCTTCAGTGATTTTCTTTCGAAGAATTTTTTCATGTTCTTTATATCTCTTGTATGAGGTACTGTTTGATCAATTGTTTTTGTACACTCGCAAGTTAGCTTTCTTTATTCTGCTCATCTCTTCTTCTCATCTCAACTTAACTTCGTCAGTAATCCAAACAGTCCGTTTTGGCTTGGTTTTTTTGGTGACGTAAGGTGCACATTCGTCGAGAGCTGCTGTGAAGTTCTCGTTGAAGATTGACACTTGTATGTCAACATCGTCAGATTGCATCATTTTCTGGAATTTGGTAGACCTATCGAGTAGTTTTTCTTGAAATAGTTCTGCTGAATAGTGCCTTTTCGAGCGATAGGTCATTAAGCGGTATTTTTGTCTTTCCTTCGCAATATTAATTTCACATTCTATAGAGTGGTGATCGGAAATAGAAGGAGATATTACTGTACTAAGTATTGCGGTGGGATTATTTGTGATTGCTAGATCGAGGAGAGTTGCAGAGACTTTAGTGATGCGAGTCGGTTCTTTGACCATTTGTGATAAGCTTAGTTTATACAATAGTTTGCTTAGCTGATTATTTTTGTTCGTTAGGTCAACATTGAAATCTCCGAAAGCAAAGAATGATTTTTTTGCCTGAAGGATTTCTTTGAAGGTTTCCTCAATGAAATCTAGTGTTAGATTTAGGGGAGACGATGGGTGCCGGTAAAGGCTGCCAATGATTATTGATTTGTGTTTATTTATTTGCACTTCTAACCAAACCATTTCAATGCCTTCGCAAACTTTATTACCTAGTAGTGAAGATGTTGAGTACATTTCTTTCACAAAAATACAAGATCCACTGCCTCTGCTGGTTTTAGCGCCATCGTAGCGGTACAACACGTAATCAGGAATGTTAAAAAATGAACTTTGGGTTCGTGAATCAAACCATGTTTCTGAGACACACAAAATGTCAATTTTTTCAGTGACCAACATTACTCTGATTTCATCCAATTTACCATTCAGGCTTCGAGCATTTACGTGCTTGATGTTGATTTTACCTATATTAGCACTCTTTTTAAAGGTAGTGAAGTTACTATCTCGATGGGATCGTTCAGGGGATTTATCGATTTTGTCTAAGTTGCCCAGGGTGTTTGGCCCAGCATTTGCTATGTAAGAAAGTCTACTATTTCGCTGGGCAGCGGCACTCTGTCAAGATGAGGTAACCCCGGTCTGATTTTTGCCTTGTGTGACAAGAGCACTGTAGTGATCGTTTTCACGATGGAGCAGTAGTGGAGGGTTATTATTTGATAATTCTGAATTGGGAACGACTGATATTTTCCAAACACAATGATCCTGTTCATCCAGGACGAGAAGTTTTTGGCCTGTCACATTTGAAATGATTAGTGGTATAAGGTCTACAGCAGCTTGGTCAAAATGTTTTTCGTCAATGTAATTATCTATGAGGTTTTGCATGTCGCCACTGTTCTTGTCAAAAAACTTAGCATATGTGCTGTTGTTTGCTTTACTCTCTGTTTTGATTGCAGCCTTTAGGGAATTGTAATTCCATTTTGATGCTGGTTGTTTTGTAAGTAGATGAGCTACTGCGTGAAGGAGGCAGTGTCCATCGGCTTTGGTGGGAATCAGTTTTATGTTCCATGATCGTTTCAATTCATCCATTGTGGAATTCATGCGTTCACAAATGCGGCTGGAGACGTTTTTTTTTCCACTTATTTATTAGCTACATAGTCTGGCGCATAATGCAAAAGTTGACAATGTGTTTTAAAATCTCAATTTTAAAACTTTAGAAAATTATTTTTTCAAATTGTCTCTCTTCTTACGCAACATTGAGGCTTAAAATATTGATCTCAATGAGTTTTTGAGACAAAATTTCTTGACGTGTGAAAATAATAAGCTTTTGATCTTACAGATAGTTTACGGACGAAATAGTTTATTCTTTTTCTTCAAGTAGGGAAGTTAGTTGTTGAGTTAAAAGGCAAGCATGGTGACGGTGTTCCCTAAAATATCACACTGAAGCCCATTCGGTGTGAAGCTGTGGTGGAAGAACATTCAAGTAACCCAGTAATAAACTATCAAATTTATTTTCAAAAGTTTTTTTGATAAGAAAATGTACTTCGGCGAAAGGAATTGGTGTTCTAATAACTATTAAAGCCCATTAACTGACGATCTTAATTTGAGGCATTTTTGCTCGAATTTCACGTAACTTTGCCTTGACGACCACTCGCTCGCTCACGTCCAGTCAGTGTAGAGATGGCGGGGACGGGGAGAGGGTGTGTAGCTTTAGTGAATAATCCCCAATCCAATAAATCTGTATTTCACCTAAAGTGTACAGAGACTGCATATAAAGATATTGTGGCATTTTTAAAGCGCGGGGTAAGTTTTTATATTCTTGATGATTTATGTGTTAAAATTATGTCTGCTTTAGTTCTGGTAAAATTAGGAAGTGCAGTTGATCGTACTCAGCTGATCCACGAAGGGAATGAAGTGCTCATAAGTAGAGTTTTTTGTGAAGTGGATCGTGAATTCGGTATTAATATTGGTTTTCAACTACGTCAACATCTCCATTTGCTTCTTCTCCTTCAACTAAGTGATGAGTACCATGATGAATGTTATTCAATTTTGAAGGCCTCCCACTCACAGAGAGAGAGCGATAAAATCATTTTGTGTTCTATACGTATTTTAGTTCGATCTACGTTTAAGTAAATGTTTTAATTCGACTGAATGTGTGCTATTAGTAGGGCTAGATGTACAACATTCTACCCCTGGAATTTGAGCTCTCGATATTACTCGAACTCGATCCGTGTTGATTTTATTTTGTGATCAGTAGGATCTTACTAGAACTCAAAGCCTTTTGACTTCCACATGGTTTAACAGTGCAAAATTTAGTTATTTATTTGTACCTAGTTATTGTTTATGGTAAATCTGAAGTAGATGACAGTTGTCAATTTTCCACTTTTTGGTGCCTGAACCTAATTATTGAATCAAAATATACAAGTTTTCTTCTATTCTTTTTTCGTCTCAAATGAATATTTTACGATTTATAGCGGTAAGTTTAGTTTCGTCATTGATGACGAATGCGCTCGAATAAACAGCTACTCATCGGTTTTCGAATTTTTGTTGCTTGATACATGGTAATAAAATCGAAATAAACAACTTTTATTCTATACACTTTTTTCGTCAAATGAGTATTTAACGAGGTATAGCGGTAGGTTTGGTTTCGTCTTTCAAGACAGAGCGCTGGAAGCGAGACGCCATTGCAGTATTGCCATACAACTCGATCAAAGAATTTCTTTCCGCTTCAGAGACTGGAGTTGCGGTAAGTCATTTACCGCTATAACTAATAAAATACTCATTTGAGACAAAAAGTGCATAGAAGAAAACTTGTTTATTTCGATCTAATTAACTATGCTAAGGCATCGAAATTTACAAAATCAACAACTGTCATCTCCTTCAGATTTACCTTGTTTATTTTAGCATTGCTTCTATGGAATTCTCCCCAAGGCATAAGTTAGTAGCTGATATTTGAGGATCCATAGGCTATCTTGTTTTTGGCTCTGTCATATTGTGGAAGAGCAAAAAAATTTGATGATCTGTCTTCTGGATCTAGTTTTTATTATTAAATTGGAATACTAAAAACAGACAGCAGTCAGTATTATAATTTTTTAACACTTTTGAAATCAGTCATCTCATAGAAGAGGCAATGGATATTTTCTGATTATGCTAAAGTTCAAAAGTAGCTGTTGCTACTTTCTGAAACATTTATTATAGAAAAATGTAATGGTTCATCCTTGTAGGACATTCCATTAAATTTTCCGCAAGTGCATTTTATGAAAAAACTTATTTTTATAACTTGTTTAAAAAGCCATGAAATGAAATTATTAACCTTCTTAGATATGAAGTACCAATTGAGTAGTACTTTCTATATTATTCAATAATAGTTACAGCATTTAGGCATTTCTGATGCAATGCAGAAATGGATATGTGTACTGTGGAGCTTATGAAAATATCCTTGAGATTTGCATTCCCTTTGGTAATGTGTAAAATCTAGAAAGCAACACTTTCGGAAATGTTGATTTTCCTGCCCACTGTAATTTTAGCAGTGCTCATGCTTATTTTGCCATCTCCAATCATGTAGTAAATGTATTGTTTAGCATTGTGCAACAATTATTGCCTTGTTTCTGATTCTGGTAAACCATTTTATTTATGTCGTAAAATATTTTTTCTCTAAGCTTTTTAATTTGGTATATTAGTAAATGTGTAGGAATAGTTCTGAATATCAACTTCATAGTTTTAGTCACAGAATTATTTGAGACTGTGGTGAATTAAACTGAAGTTCAATTTCCAACTCACCAACTCAAATTTATTGTCAAAAGTTGAAAATTTCATCAAAAGCAAACATTATCCAGATATATTGAATACCATTAATTTAAAAAGAGCATTAAAAAATCTCCAAATGACCCATTGGTGGGTTTTGTAGCTATATAAATATGAGAATGACCTACCAATAGGTTGTATCACAGTCAATGTGTTAAAGCCTTCGGATAATGTTGAATGTTTGCCAGTAATCGATTTTTGAGTGATCGGTGCCTAAACATAGTTAATTAGATCAAAATATACAAGTTTTCTTCCATGCACTTTGTTGCAAACAAGTATTTAACGAGTTATAGCGGTAGGTTTAGTTTTGTCTTTGATGATGAATGCGCTCGTATAAACAGCTACTCATCGATTTTCGAATTTTGTTGCTTGAATTGTGGTAATAACATCAACACAAACTACTTT
Organism: Morinoia aosen; assembly: GCA_030386875.1. Classification (NCBI taxonomy): domain Eukaryota; kingdom Metazoa; phylum Arthropoda; class Malacostraca; order Amphipoda; family Talitridae; genus Morinoia; species Morinoia aosen. The sequence goes on from CM059558.1 coordinate 26,574,300, forward strand.
TCTCTACACTTTTTGTGCAAATGAGTATTTTACGAGTTATAGGGGTAGGTTTAGTTTTGTCTTTGATGACGAGGGCGTCGGAAGCAAGACTCCATTGCAGTGTTGCCATACGGCTAGCTCAATGAATTTCTTCCCGCTTCAAACCCTGGAGTTGGGGAAACTAATTCACCGCTATAACACGTCAAATAGTCATTTGACGCAAAAAAGTGTATACAAGAAAAGTAGTTCATATTAATCTAATTAATGATGTTTAGGCACTGAAAACTGGAAAATCGATTACTGGCAAACATTCAACATTAACCAAGCCTTCCATTTAACTTTTAACATCATTTCTTGATGTTCCAAGTTCCTAACATTAATAAGTGTTTTTTGCAATGCTTTGTTACTGGTATAAAATACATTTTACTTGTATTTACATGCATTTTCAAACTTAGAGTATGCAACAAAGGAAGTGATTTTTCCATGCTTTTCTCTCAATCATATGTTTTTGACTATTGACATGGGTTTTGCATTACCCAAATGTGTATGTCAACTAAGAATCTTTGTGTCAAAACATTTTCAAAATTAATGATGGTTTTTGAAACATCTTAAGTGAAAATAAACTGTTTCTTTCTTTCTGGTTTATTTCTAATTTGTGAATCATTTTGGAAGTGAACCATTTCTTTCTTTCTTTCTATTTATTCCTAATATGCATGATACCCTGGAGGAGAATAAACTGCAGATTAACTTTCCATAGTCTGTGCTAAGATGTCTCTTCCTTTGAAATCTCCTTTTATTTGGCAAGAGAGTTATATGAGCTTTCAATGATATTATCACAAGACATTAGTATTTTGGATGAAGTTATTATGACAACCCAAGGGAAACTTAGAATAGGTAGCACAGTTTATTTCACTTGAGAATTAGTATTGATACTGCAAAAAAATAAAAATGAAGTAGTAGCCTATCTGTATTGAGATAAATTAATTGGGACAAATAAAATGGGAAAAATTTTCAATTCAAAGTACAAGTTTGAAAAGGCAATGCAGATCTGATCCTGATTTGCATGGGTAGTAACTGTAAGTTTTGGTGCTGCTGAAAAGTGATTTTTATTAGAAAACATTTACTGGCAACAAGGCTTTAGCTGGCTGTCACTAACTCCACTAGACTTGAGTCACGGTGGGGTGATCCTTTGAGAGGAACACTGACCTGTGCAATTTGACTTCTTCAAAATTATTTAAAGCCTAATTACTCAGGGGAATGCACAAATATTACAGCTGTGTTTAAAATTTTTAATCACATTGGGAAATAAAATTCCAAATTTGAAGGGGTATTGTCTACCTCTCTGGTTAGATGGGAAAGATTACTTTTGGGTTATTGAACATAATATCTCATTCTCCTTCTAATGCAAACTGCAGTTTAGATTCGCTGATGGGATTTTGTTAAGGAAATATGCAAAGTATTTTCTTATAAAATTGAGACACATTTGAATTGATCTTAGGTTTGTTAAAGGTTAAAATTGATCATGCAATTTTTAGTTTTTACCACATTGATGGCTGGTGGGATGTTTCTGCCTGAGTTTTGCACTTGGGTCTCAGTGGCTCTGATGCTCTCTAAGCACTTGTTTAAAATATGAATATTCAGTTTAGGGTCTTTGCAGTCTGCTGCTTAGGGTCTTTGGTTGGTTGGGGACTACCTTGGGTTATTGTATGTAATGTCCCATTTGTTTCAATTTCTAGAAATTAACTGCATAAAGCATCAGCTCTATGTGATCCTCCTTGTCTAAACCTTATTCAGTCCTAGTTTTGAATAAGCTTAGAAATTTGACACATGATAGGTTTACTGCTGGTTTGATGCACAGCAGCACTAAATTTTGCTGTTAATGTGATACACATTCAGGATTTGCTCTTCTATTGCAACCTCCACTACTACTTTTCTATTTCTATTTCCTCCTCATTACTTTCTTTATCATTTCTGTATCAGTAGTTAGATAACTCTTAGGTTTCCAAATCTACCACCTGTGAAAGCTTAGGACATTTTGTAATTTTCTATATTTAGGGATGGGTTAAAAATCTATTCCCGCTGCTACTTCACTTGTGTGTTACGCAAACAAATTGACTCTAAAATGGTTTATTGGATAGATACAAGATTTCCAAATTTATTACGAGTTAGGATATGTAGACTTAGTGGTAATTATCACTAAGAATATTGCTGAAATATTTTTTTTCTATTTGATGGACATGCTTAAAATATCTCAGATTGATTGAAACTTCTGTCTATATGCTATTTCTTCTGTCGAAATTTTAGTTTCACTGCATGTTTTCATTTGTTGCAATGAGAGATGGAATGAATTGTTTTCTGTTGGGTGTTGAATTGCTATTTTCAAAAACTAGGATCATTTATACAGATATTCTATAAAATGCATCTGTCTTGATTTTTGAAATGAGCATGATTTTAAACTCAGCACTCTTTAGCAGTCCATTAAAGGGGCTGAGTGTTGCAGTTATGAGGGAGTTCAGGGTGCAATTGCTAACATCAAGGAAATATAAATTGTTTAACTCTGTTAGGTAAAGAGCTTGTTCTTTCCTTTTTTGATTTTTCCATTTATTTCTTTCTGGACTCTCCTGCTTGAATGATAGGTGCTTAGATATGTAAGATAGAAAGTTACCTTCTTGTGCAATTGTGGTGCCATATGGTGACTACAGAAATGATATTCTTCACCAAGGGAAAATTGATTCAAGAAGAGGAAATGTACTGAAAAAACATGTGTGTAATGCAACACCTCTGCTTGTAAAACTTTACATTTTAGTTGTAGTCCTGCAATCCTGCTTTAGCTCTGGAAACATGGAAGTACTTGCTACTTAGAATACTCTATTAATGAGTTGGTTATTCTCATGTATGTATAGCTCTTAGTTGTAAAAGATAAATTTATGATATCTATGGTAATATAACTTTGAGGTATTCTGTTGAGACAAGTTAATAGTTATCCTTTTGATGGTTATTCTTTGTATTTGACTGGTGTGTATTGTCTTCAAATTTAGGCCAATTCCTAGAAAATGTTGAGCAATATTTGATAATCAAATGTGTTTTTTCTGAAAATTGAATCACTTATCAAAATGCTGTTTTATTTTTTCGTCTTTATTCAAGTTTTCTAATGTATCAATTTTTGTGGCAAAGAAAAATGTTATTGCTAATCTGAATGAAGGCTTGATATATTGTTCTTTTGAAGTTAATTCTTAGACTGCTGCAATTATCAGCATTTAGAGAACTGAATTACAACCAGACTGTGTTGTACTGTATGACATCTTATTTTGTTATGTAACTTTGAGTTAAATTGGCTGCTAAAATTAAGTGAACTACAGTTTGTGGATACAGTAAAAATTGTGTACACCACGAGTGTTGTGTTTCATATGAAACAACTGAGATGATAAGCTGATGTCTGCACTGTCAGAAGCTTCACCAGCTTTGTGCTCTGTCCCTTCCTTGGCTGTGTAGTACTGTGTCCCAAAATAGAACTGCGCTCTCATTTTGGGGAGAAAAATAAATAAGCATGTGAAATATTGATTCTCTTTGTAAATCATTTGCAATTTATTCTGTTTTTATATTATTCTTGCTGCAAGTTGGTTTAAATTATAGTAATTTTCATAAGCTTAGAAATTATATTATAGTTATTCCACTTTCTCTGTTCATTTATGAGCTTTTTTCATATATTGAAGTATGAGGTAAACGATAGGATAGTGGGATCCCGAGTCATGAACATACTCCCGCTCTACATAGATACAACTATGGTATCTATGAGAACTAGCGCTCCCAGGGGGACAATGTGAGGGCCCAAGCTGAGAGTTAGGTAGGTCTTCTTTTTTGTTGAAATAAAATGTTTGTTGTGTTAAGGAGTAAGGACCCCCTTTTTTTCGGTTTACTGCTGACATGTTTTTCAGCACCTACTACTTTCTTCAACTTTTCTCTTGTTTCATTACCTTCTTTCTCAACTTACTGTATCTATGCTTCTTCTGCATAGATTCCGCGTTTCCTTAACTTCATACTAAATGGTGCCTTCTTCTCTTTGGATCGCATTTGTTGCTGTGGGTAGGGAGGCTCAAACTAATGACTAATCTGATCTAGCCATAAACTTACTCAAAGCTTTTGAAAATGACTGGAAATGGGAAAACGATTAATATAGTGCAATGCAATTCTTTTATTCTGAATACTGTTAGGGTCGCACCAATCAAGGAGACGCTGCAATGGTCCTTATGGGAACTACTGCTCACACTGGGAGAAAATGTGAGGGCTTTCCTTCTGTTGAAGTATAGATTTCTGCTTGGTTACAAGCCATCTCTTTTGTTTGCTGCTGTCCTCTTTTTTTTGGCTCGATTAACTTTTTTTCAGCTTAGTTCTTTAAAAAATTTCTTCTAATCTTACCCTAATATTTCAATAAACAAATTAGTTTTACCGTATTGAGATTTGCTGATTTTAATTTATTGATTTCAATTGACCTTATCAGCATTTGCACTTTACTTGAAGGAGTGGGATTGGGAAATCCAACCTGTGGCTAAAACTGTCCACCTTCAGTTATTTTATGGAGCACCTGAATGACAGCCCAGTCATATCTATTTGTACTGTACCCAGTCGTATGAATATCTTTCATTTGAACATGGTTTATTTATGCCTTTAGTGCTCTGAAATTGTACTCGACGTGAAATATTACTGCATTCATGCATGGTCTTTTTATAGTGCTTATGACGATTTCTTCATCTGTTTCACATTTTTGCAAAATCATTTTCTGCTTATTACATTTCATGTTTCTTGTATGTGTGCCAGAGAATTTTATTCAGTTTTTCTCCATGGAAATTAACTCAAATGGATTGTACTGAGGTACTGTTTCTTAATGGTGAGAAGCTATTTATAACCTATGCACCTGCTATGTTTTATATTAAAATTTTAGATGACGTTTCATCGTCATTTTGCAATATACACACTTTGTTCTTGACACGTTCATGTACTTATTTGTCATACTCGTGGAGGATGCGGACTTTGTTTTTATGAACCAGCTTTGCCATTAGTATGGTTGTGCGCTGTGAGTCGTTTCAAGGTGAAATAAAACATTTTTTCTCAGATTCAAGGGCTGAAATAGTAATGACTTGCAGCAAAGATAGACCTTGAGGTAACATAATTGCCGCACCTGAACGGCTGCCGTAGGATTTCCTTTTTCGTTTGACTAGGCGCGTTAATTTTCATGCTATTATCGTCGATACTGAAATGTACGTTCATTTCTACCGTTTCCCGTGATGGGTCAATTATTTTTGCTCAAATTAATTTTTACGTGCGGTTATTGCGAATTTTATCCAGTTTGCTGTTTTTCTACACCTTTTACCGAGTTAACAGATCTGATTTTTAAGGAACGTTTTCGGTATCGCTCGCTGAAATGATTTCTGTAATACGCGATCAAAATAAACACCTCATCCGTGCAGGTACTACACCTGAAAATTAATTTTCGGTTAATATTTCGTATTTTAAAAACTGTTTAAACAATTTAAGAACTGTTCACGTTTCGGTATATGTGAATCATATGTGCTATTTTGATATGATCGGCGTTTGATAAGCTCTCTGTTTCGGTTTATATAAGGGTCATGTGTATCTAATTGTGAATGGTATCGTATGAGCCGATCGAAAAATTTGCCCCTGCTTCTTCATGGGAACAAACAAAGGCAGAACAGGCAGTTTCTCCGCATTCTGTGAGTTTGTCTTTACCCGTGTCCCTTTTTTGAAAGTTATTTGCGGTGTGGTTACTCCGTCTGCTGCTCCTGTTAGTTAGGTATTAAAGAACTTTTTTTTATAGTTTGAGCTTCTTCTAATGACATTTTTTCATAATTTGGGCTGCGTGGTGACTGTTTTAAACTCTCGTATGCCCACTTGCGGCTGTGGTTCATCCATCATATCTCCGTATTGGTGGTATTTGTTATATTTTAACGATTTGGGGTACGTTTTTAGTTGTTGGCTTAATTTTAGCGAGCAAACGTTCATCGTTTCGAAACGAACACCAATTGAAATTTGAAGTGGGATAGCGTTCATTTAGGTCCATACCGTGTTTTATGTAGTAACTTGTGTTAAGTTACCTTCAAAGTATGCTTTTAGAAGTGTAATAGCTAGCAGGGAGACCAGCCAGTGATTGCCCAGCTGAGTTCCGCTGCATAGTTGGCAACTCTTAGATGTGGTGTGGTGATGCCGAGTGATGGTGGTGGTGGTGGTGGTGGTGGTGACAGCTTTCTTGGTTGGACCTGTGGCGGTGATGTGAACTCTCTTGTGGGAACGGCTAATGTGGTGACTGTATTGGTGATGGCCTTCTTCGTGTGATGGCGCGCGGTGGTGAGAGAGATTCTAGTAGGAGAAATGGAATGCGTCGAGGTATTTTAATAGGTGCATGCGGGCAATTTGATATAGAGCTTATCGAAGTAGTGCGGTCACGAGATCGCGGTGGGGTATGAAATTAGTGTTGTGTGTGAGGTTGCGATAATGGAACTACTGAAAGCAATTGTGGAGTTAGCGTAACGCACACTGACTGCCATGAGCTTCATTCGCGGTACTGTGAAAAATGTGAATTTTTTGTGATGAACTTGTAAAAACTGGTACCTTCATACAGGGGGTAACACGTGTCATATATTACTGAGGTATGACATGAAGATATTATGTGTGTAGTTTAGACAATGACAGACGAGTTTAATTTGTTTATGAGCACGTATGCATGGGCAAAAGATTTGTTTTTGATCGATTGAAAAGGAAACGAAAAATTGTCATATGCATTATAAATGTTGGTAATTATTAAGATAATAAACGCTATAGACGCGTTGTTATACTAAGCCCAACGTGTCATTTACTTAAAAAGCATACGCATGCCTCGAAAAAACTCACTTTTTCGTTAGGTGATCTCATGAATTTGCTATGGGCTCTTCAATTGCCCGTTGTAAACCACTGCATGGGTGTTGGTCTCGCTCGTGTACGCCACGTTTAGGTTGCTGGTGTAGAGTTTCAGGAACCGGCAGTGTAGACTTAGCGCTTCTATAAGTTCTATGGGAGGTTCGTCGCCTGAACTTAGCCATGTTAACTGAACATGGCGAACGCTCTATCTGGCTGCTCAAACACGCGCAATTTTTAGAGCAGACCAAGGACTGAGGAACGCATATTTAAGATTATTTTTACCAGGATGCGAGGTAGTTCTCTTAGACGTTTTGTTATAGGCGCGTCCTGCCATGCGTATCTGAATATTGGTAATGCGTGTTGATTTGTGAAATTTCCAGTAGAAATTCGCTGCTTGTACAATTTTATGTGGTTTTGTGGTCAGTGCGACTGTTATTCTACTACATTGCAAAAATGCCTTTTTTTCTGGGTATGCTACACTTGGTATGCTTCAGCTATTGTATTGGTGGGAGTTACGGCTCCCGGGGAGAAGATGTGAGGTTCCTAGCCGAACGTTAGAACTTAGTAGGCTTTCCTTTTTGTAATGTAGAATAGGTTTTTCGTTTCACTACGGACCATCCATTTTCGGTTCACTGAATATTTTTCCAGCGCCTATTACTTTCTTCAACTTTAATGTTTCTTAAACTTATTTCTTAACTCACTGTTTCTATACGCAAGGATCTTGTTTAGAAACGAACCTTGCACTTAATTTACCCCGTTCTCTTTACTCCTTACTAAATGGTACCTGTCTCATTCATTTCTTTGGAACACCTTTGATGTGGTTTGGTAGACTTGAACTAACCCCTTATCTATTACTTCTCCAATTTTTTATTATTTCGTAAACCCCTTTCAGTCTTGATGTTTCTAAGCACAGGATGTGGGAACATTCTTTGTGTATAGATTTCCCGTTCGTCAAATCCCATACTGAAATACTCCAATCCCATACCTTGCTCTCTTGGGAACACTTTGATTTATGGTTGAGGGGATTTAGACTAACTCATCTCATCTCAGTATCCTGACCCTTGTTTTAAATATGACTTCAAAGTTTCTGCGTTGTTTCATTTACTGAATGGCGGACTGATTCAGAGATAATGCTTTGTAAGTTGCACATTTGTTTTTGCGTTATCAATATACTTGTGCTACCCCTCAGAGGGATACAACTAGTGTATCTATGGGAATTAGCGCTGCCAGGGGAACCATGTGAGGGCCCGAGCTAAAGGTTAGGTAGGCTTCCTTTTGTTGTAATAAAATAGGTTTTTGTTTCGTTACGGACCATCTTTTTTCGGTTCACTGCTGTCCTGTTTTTCAGCACCTACTACTTTCTTCTGCAACTTTTTTCTTGTTTCATGAACTTCTTTCCTAGCTTACTGTTTCTGTGCACCTTGTGCATAGATTCCGCGTTCCCTCAACTCCATACTAAATGGTGCCTTCCTCTTTCCTCTCTTGGAACATCTTTGTCGTGGTTAAGGGAGGCTAAAACTTTCTTATATAATAATAATAATACTTGTGCTATTGAAATTGGTTTTCCGAGAGAGTTGATTTGTTCTGGCCGAACTCGAGCACCGTCTCAAGGGGGAAATTCTAAACGTACTCGACGCCTGTCGTCCCACTCCCCTGCACTCTGCTAACCCTGATGTTGGCTGCGCACCGTGCAAAGTTGACTCAGTTGTGCCCCCACCTTGCCGTGTCTTCATTTTTTACGTGGAAGTAGCACTTGCAAGGATCAAGTCCACGTATGCGTGGTGTGTAGTTATTCTGGATTTAGAACCAAGTTTTGATCTGAGAGCTCGGGATATATACGTTTTCATATTAAGCTAGAACGTTTCCAATATAATGCAGTACGCATTTTTTGATTGATCTTTTTTTTATTTTACTGCATGAAATTTTTTGCTTGATACGCAACGCGGGTTGTAGGTGGAGAGTGCAGTACCAAAACCAAAATTACGAGTTTTTCACTTACGCTGTGTGCAATACTAGGCGTTAGTGATGCCAGACACTCACTAACCGTCGTACGTGCCAAAGTCGCCGCACACGTGAAGCGAGACACCGGAGTGTGCCGGGCTGCTAAAGGCGGCAGCTGGCCTGTGAGCGCAGCAGAGACCTCCCTCTCAGCTGGTGTCTGGCTGTCGCGCCCACTGCTGCTGACCTCTTCTCCTGCCTGCTTCTGGTGGCGATCTCCTTGTGGCTATCGTCTTGTGGCGATCTCCTTGTGGCTATCGTCTTGTGGCGATATTCTTGTGGCGATATTCTTGTGGCAATCTTCTTGTGGCGATCTTCTTGTGGCTATCGTCTTGTGGCGATGTTCTCGTGGCTATCGTCTGGTGGCGATCTTCTCGTGGCTATCGTCTGGTGGCGATCTTCTCGTGGCTATCGTCTGGTGGCGATCTTCTCGTGGCTATCGTCTGGTGGCGATCTTCTCGTGGCTATCGTCTGGTGGCGATCTTCTCGTGGCTATCGTCTGGTGGCGATCTTCTCGTGGCTATCGTCTGGTGGCGATCTTCTCGTGGCTATCGTCTGGTGGCGATCTTCTCGTGGCTATCGTCTGGTAGCGATCTTCTCGTGGCTATCTTATTACACCGCTAGAACGGCATGGTCTGTTACTGGTCTTGCAGAGCAATGTTTCTATCTTTGCTTTTATTCTATCTCCTTGCTATCCTGGCTGCTTTTCCTAAATGGGCTCAATTTTGCTTCTTGCCATTGCTCGCTTATCGTAGGCGATTACGTTTCCCCGTTGAAATCTCGAATAACGAAGTGGAGTATGTTATCTGCTTGCTATCTACGAATAGGTGCTACATATTTTGCAGCTCTAGCTAATCGGCCTTTGAACGCCTTGCAGCATGTTCTCTTGTGAACAGTTGAAGTCGAGTTCTTGCATTGAATTACTAAATTAAGAGTTAAACTGTGTATCTAAAAGAGGAAAGAATGGTCTTTACTACGTACTGCAAAGATAACTGTTAAAATAGTTTATTCGAGTTGGATTTAATTTGTGAGACGCTGATCATTTAAGTTGGCAACACCTTATAAAGGAGTGAAATTATTCTCCGATGATATTTATATACAACTGAAAATATGTAACGAACGTATCTGTTATACAGCTTTCGTCACCTTTCCAATTTTTTTACGTTAGCCCTCTAGATGCGCACCATAATTGGAAATGTTTATAAGCCAAGGATATTCCGATAAATTACTTAACATTAGCAAATAATTTTTTATTGCATTTAGATCTGGGGAATATGGTGTATTATGTTAGGTGTTATGTAATGGTTCAGTTTGACGGCAACAGTTGAAAATTTCGAACATTTTTGTATATCCAACACATCTCTAAAACTCGCGTTGTACGGCACTGGTGTTTGAGGCTCTGTTTTTGCCAAGTGTTGCGCATTTTTTCAATTGTGTGAAATAATTGAGAAAAGAACGCCATTTTTAACGTTTGCACTTCTACAATAAATGTCCCAGATTATTGCTTCAGCTCTGAAATTGAGCTTTTGACTAATCTGATTCATTTTCTTGCATTTGTAGCTCAATTCGCTTCTGAAAAATCGATTTCAAAACATCGCTACGAGAAACATTACGGAACTGCAACCGTGGCGAGCTAGCAAGAGGGAAAAAGAAATGTTGCCTTAAATATTCTCATTTAATGAGTGTGCTAAGAACGTTGTCCTCACCAGGAATGATGTTCACAGAACATGATGACTAGTGTCGCCATATGGCGGCGCTCTGAGAGAACGGATTAGAGAAACTAGGGTTGAGCTGTGCAGCCTGTGCTGCGGGGTGCGACCTCTCGCTGCCTCTTTCAATGATCTTATTTGAAAAAATGAGACTTGCGATGCCCAGAAAAGGGCATGAATGCTTTGAATTATGGCTTTGCTCAGTGCAGGAACCCGCGCTTTCTATTTCGTTTCGCTCCTATAATCCAGTGAAATTTGTGGTGCGTGAACAACATAAATTTCGATGTGGAGATGTGGTTGATCTGAACGTTCATTTTCTTCTAGGTTTTATTGTTTCCGCCTTTCAAGAGCTAGGAACGCGGCTTTCATTTTCAAAGGCGACGTTTAAATGGTTAACAGTATTGCTTTCTTCTTTATTTTAGCTCAAAATTAACGTCTTCGAAGCCTCCTCTGTTACTGAGACACAAAATAGAGGGTGTCTGAATTTATCCGTATGGTTCTGCTTTCAGTTTTAATTTTAAACGATAAATTTCAATTAAAAAAATTACCTGACAAACGATAGATCTTCATGAAGTGTTTGTAACACTTCATTGTTGTTTCTTCAGGGGAAAATGAGGTGCAGAAGACTTCACTGTATTTCTTGCTTGTCTGGAGACATTTTGGAATATAGCGTGCTGGTCGATGTGGTTCAGGCCGTTAAGATGAAGAGCTCTTGCGTTTCACGTTGTAATTTTATGTCTTGAAGCAGAACGGCAACTGCTATAAAGAGTCACTATTGTCGTAGCAGCTGCGCGAGGTGGCTTGCCCCTCACTCGCTGCTCCCGCGCTCCTGTGCACATCTGACGTTCGGATAATTGCCCTTTTTCTGCATCTCCTCTTCATGGGGATGCAACATTTGCATCTGTGGGAATGAGCGCTCCCAGGGGGGAACTATGTGAGTGCCCGAGTTGAGTTAGGTAGGCCTTCTTTTTGTTGAAATAAAATGTTTTATTGTTATGTTAAAGATTATCTTTTTTCGGTTCACTGCTGTCCTGTTTTTCAGCACCTACTTTATTCTTCAACTTTCATCTTGTTCCATAAACTTCTTTCTCAAATTACTGTTTCTATGCCCCTTTTGCATAGATTCCGCGTTCCCTTAACAACATACTAAATGGTGCCTTCCTTCTTGCTCTCTCCGAACCTTTTTTTGCGGTTAGGGAGGCCTTAATTAACATGTAATTTAATCAAATCTTCTGCGTCTCACCGGCTGTTAGTTTTATTGGTGTGAAACTGGCGGCACTGTTACTTAACATGCCAAATTGGTATTTCTTAACTGCTTTTGTTGTTGTGGGGGTAGTGAAAACTTTCATATTATTCAAACAGCTTTGGATATTATTCAAAAATGTCTCATTCAGACCGTCCTAGCATCGGTGCCGAACGTATCTGCTGTATCGCTATCTGGATCATGTTTAACGTAGTTATCTCCTTTCCTTGGATGTTTCTGGGTTTGTACTAAATTTTATAATGATGAAAACCTTGTCGACCAATTTGTTCAGTATTAAAATGAAATGAATTTTAGTGAATTAATAATTAACTACGTAGAATAATTGAGCTAGGAATAAATATGATCAGTGTATACTGATATACATTTTACGATCGAGTGTACCTTTTTCTGGTGATATTAGAGACTGCTTTTTAACGCAAAGTTTAGTGGTCGTTCAGGTGTCTCCTGAGCGTAAATCTTAGCTGAAATTGATGAAATGCTGGGTTCCTAAGCATGGTTTTTGCCGAGCGGAAAGAGTTACATGCGACGTAGCCTGAAGTGCGATTGCCATGGTCCTGAATATGTGGAGCTTGTAGCATACGGTGCTTCTTGGGGCATCTTGAGCTACCTTCAGCTGGTTGAGCAACTCTCACGTAAGAATTGCGTAGTGCTCATAGAAAAAAAGATACCAGCTCTCTATTGTGGGCAGAGTTTTGCATTGATGTTTGTCTTATTCATCTCGCCATCTGGTGTCAAGTCAATGCATCTCCATCTATACGAAGCTTTAGTGCATTCGATTTTGTCTTGTTCATTGTAATGGTATCAGGTGAACTTGGCTGATTTGAGCACCGTTTTGAAGGTGAAGTATCCTTACCATTCCTGAACGAGCATCCGTTGAAGGCTTTTTTTTTGTGAAGCGTCTCTGATCTCGCGGTTTTATCTCGCTAAGATTTGCCACGTTTTATCTGGTTGTGAAGTTTAAAGGAACTCACAGTGAGGTTTATTTAAATAGTTGTTCGATGTCCCATAATGCACTGATATACTATTTATAAAGGGTCATAGGGGTATTTAACACTTTGACTGCGACTACTAAATATTAAGTTTAACACCAAACTCAAATTTAAAGTTAATTGTAGTAAACTATTTTGAAAGTACCAAACATGAACGGGATCGTGCCATCATTTAGTTTTGATTAAGTATTTAAGAAAATTGAGCTAGCAACTACTGGTCGGTCAGCAGCATTATGAAAATTATCTTCGTGTACCACCGGTGGCGCACGTCGCAGTCAAAGTGTTGAAACTAATTTCGTTTCACAGTAATCGGGTCAGTGTAGAGCATAGGTTTTTGTTTCACAACTTCGCTGCCAAGTTCTTTCACGGGTTAATTTGAAACAAATCTATTTGATGCAACAGGACTAGTAGGAACAAAATGTGATTCGTTTGCTTCTGTGGTGTTCTACTGAGTGCGTATTCATTGTTATCTATAGTTCGGTGCTCCGTAGGCGTAGGAAAACGAACGAGCAGATTTTACTCTAGTTTTTGGACCGCCATTAAGAAGGTGTTGCTTTGAATTTCACGAAAGCCGTGCGTGTTTGTCATTCACGGTGGATCGTTTGTGAGTAATTAAGGTCTCGCTCAGCCAACAATTGAGAGCTCACGCATTACACAATGCGGACCGTGCTGCTATTTCATCATCGTTTCATTTCAAACATTACCGTGGCGTTAGTTAATCGTTAATAATGATTACATTTCGAATTCATCATGCTCATGGTACTACAACTGGGTTTATTTTTATGAAAACAAATATTGACGTGTGCGTTGTCCGTTGTGGCTCGCGTCTCACCACCGTACTGACCTCCAGCATTGTTAAGAGCTTCAGAAACGCATTTTCGTGCAAATTAAACGGACATTATGACTTGTCATTACTTGATAACTACGGAGCCAAGCTCAGGAACGCGTAACCTCAGTTTTAGAAACCTCCCTATCTCGCTGGACCTGCGTGATGTTTATCGGTATCACAACTACGGCATGATCATGATTATTTTAGAGACTCGGGACCCACTACCAACCGTGGGACTTGTTTGAGTTCGTTGGTGTCAGAATGGGCTACTTACCTGCTGAAATACTGGGCGATCGCCTCTCTCTTGATACCTGCGCGTGAAACTGTCTCCTTGGAACTCTTCGTATTTCCCTCTGATGTTAATCATGTATCTAGAAACGTGTGTTCTTTCATTGGTAGCGAATGCGTTCTCTTTTATTTCTAGAGTGTTGCCCATTAGCGATTCGGTTCGCTCATTTTCAATATCTATATTTTGCGATGCTAACTTCGGGTCGTAAGCTTGCTCCCGTCATTGGCTATGAATGCGACTTTCATGTACGTGCATTTGCAGCCGGACATCTAACGCGAACCGGACTGATTCCTCATTAGGGGCTATACTTGGATGTACGGGTTTATGCCGATCATGGTAGGCAGTGGGGGTGCTTGGTTGCGTATTAGGTAGCCTTATTTGTGATACACCACAACCTAAGCTGTAGCCTACTATTGCGTGATAAGGCTCAACTAGAGCTTTCTATTATTTCTGCTACGACGCAATATAGGTAATCCTTCTACTCTGGGCTAATGTTGAGCGAACGAACTCGTGCACATAGTCCATTTTAGGCCTGCGCACAGCCATTGGCTGCATGCGCAGTCTTGGATGCAGTGGGTGCGTGTTGAAGCTAATCGTGGGTTCCTGCTAGTAGGGATGGATCATTGCTTGTGGAATTGTGCTTCTTGACTCCGGCTCTTCTTAGCAGCCAAGACATTCCTGCGTCTTTACACCAGCCCAATCTTACGCACGCGTTGAATAAAAAGAAATAGTTTTATTTTAAGGTTACCGATCTTGTTTCATGAAATTCTTTCTCATCTTACTGTTTCTATGACCTTTCTGCATAGATTCCCCATTCTCTCATCTCCATACTAAATGGTGCACTTCCTCCTTCCTCTCTTCGATACGCTCTTTTTTTGTAGCGGTTAGGGAGGCTTAAACTAACATATAACCTAATCTAATTTTAAGGTTACCTCAGTTACAGATTGGCCGTCGGGACGTTTTATCATTCGTGCCTACCGAGCGTCTATTGGTGATCATGCTTTATCGCCATCTGTTTTATGCCTTTGCTTCTTCTTCATTCCTAACGTGCTGCTTCATGCTGGGGTATCCTGTGTCGGAACAAACCTTGCGTAGCAAATCCCTAGTTCATACGAAATGATCCCATGTCTTCGTTCTTTCAATATCACATTTTATGGCATGAGTTTTAATCTTACTGATGATAATGTGGATTATGCTGTCCAAATGAAGATTAAATGACTGTTTTTCAATGACTGATTTAAAATGTGAGCCCCTAGTGTGTGCACGTAAATATAACATTCGCTTAAGAGGAGAATGTTATATCGTTCACCTGAGGGGGAATAACGTTCTCCTGAGGGGAAAATGTTATATCGTTCACCTGAGGGGAGAATAACGTTCGCCTGAGGGGAGGAAGGAGTGTCCTCCGGTGGCCTGTCAGGTGACCCAGGCGTGGACACGCTCAATCGTAACTCGTTGATCAGCTGTCACCGACCGCCTTGACGCTTATCTTCGTGCCTGCTCCCGCTTTCAGGCGGTCACCGTGACGGCGCTTGCTATTGTATTGTGTTCTAGTGTTCCCCTCTTATTGTTTCTTTCAATAAATGTGTGCATATGCCGCATTGTTTTCAGCTCCCGTGTTGAGCAACGAACCACGTCTTGCTGTACTGTATATTTGCCTGCGGCGAACGTAGTGCCGTGTAAAACCGTGTGTACTTGCGATCGCGCTAGGGTTGTTGGAGGGATTTTCGGTGTATAATAGACTTCGATGTCGCTTTTAATAAACGTTTTCAAGTGTCGGAATGATTGTAGTCTTATTGATCGTTGAAATATTTGCGCGCTATTTGTTTGCATCTCACTTGTCAGAATTTTTCTGATGAAAATTCCATCGAAGAAACGAAGTCTGAGACAGTACTCCGAAACGAGGTAGTTTGACGCACTTGCTGCCGTGAAGTCCGTGCGTGTGTACCCGTTTGTTTTTCTTATTGTTCATAGTTCAAGGACTCGACTGCGAGAAATCTTGGACGCGGGCAGTTTTTGATGCCTGCTTGTTCACTCGTACATGTTCAGGCAACCCATCGCTTAATTATAAGTCGTTCTCAAGTTATTTGCTTTATATTCATGAGCTGACGTCTTGAGTTTTATGTGCATGATAGTTAGCCCCTTTAATGCGCTTGTTTTATTGATAGGCCCATGATGCGAGGTTCCGAGCTGAAGGTTAGGTAGGCCTTCTTTATGTTGAAGGAGAAAAGGTTTTTTATTTTGTTACGGATAATCTTTTTTCGGTTCACTGCTGTCTTGTTTTTCAACACCTACTTTCTTCGACATTTATTTTGTTTCATGAACTTCTTTCTTTCTTAGCTTACTGTTTTCATGCACCTGTGCGTAAATTCCACGTTTCCTTAACTCCGTACTAAATGGTACCTTCATCCTTCCTCTCTTTGAAGATCTTTGCTGTGGTTTGAGGCTAAAACTTTTATCAGTCTATGAGAAGCACCGTACATATGCCCGCGGAAGAGTTAAGTGATGGTTACCTCGTAGCCACCAGCGCTAAGAGAAAAGTGACAAAGGCGCTGTCGTTCACCATGAGGAGAGCATAACCCACGATTGGTCATTAGCTGCGAGCACTGTGGGGCCACTTGTCCTTCATGGCAGTGACTCCGCTGGAGGTCCTTAGTTTAACTCGCGGTAATTTTCCCCTCGGAGGGGTGCACTCCAGAGAAATGTCCTTCGTCGCGCATTTAAGACTTCGCGTTCTTCAGAGTTCGAAAATTTTTGAGCTTCGGTCATAATGGAGGGGGAGGGACCAGTGGCGATCCTCGTCGGTGTGACTGAGGTAGCTGGTGTTGTGTGCAGCTGCTTGAAACGACTTGAGCTAGTACTGCTTATTGGCTAGAGTTAGCTTTTTGTTTTTTCGTTGGCGTTTTCTCTTTTTTCTTGCGCTCCATACTAAATGGTGTCTTCATCCTTACTCTCTTTGAACATCTTTGTTGTGGTAAGAGATGCTAAAACTAACTTATAATCAATCAATTTTCTTGCACTTGTGGCGACCGCCGTTCCGTCTATCGACTTCTGGCATGGGTAATTTTTTCTTCTTTTACCTCCATACTAAACGTTTTCGTTATCTTTTGAGCTACTGGCGCTTCGATTTTGCAAAATATTGCAGGACGAGAATGTAAAGTTGTGATTTTTGGTTCCTTCCTCTCTAGGAGAAAACAAACTTTTTCAAGCATCGGAATTAGCGCTCCCTAGGAGAAAATAGGTCAGAGCTAAAGGTTAGGTAGAGAAAGTCCTGTTATTGAAATAATTTTTGTTTTGTTGCGGAGAATTTTTGTTTCACTTCTGGACTGTTTTTCAACACCCATTACTTTCTTTCTCAACTTCAAATTGATTCATAAACTTCTTTTAATTATAGTGTTTCTATGTACCATGTATATGAGTAGACCTTTTGTATAGGTTTCCTGGTCTCAATTCCTTGCTGAATAGTGCCTTCCTTCTTCCTTTTTTTTGGATCGCATTTGTTGCTGCGGGTAGGGAGGCTAAAGCTAAGGACTAATCTAATTCATGCTGAATAGTGCCTTCCTTCTTCCTTTTTTTGGAACACCGTTGTTGATCATATAATAATCTTTTTTGATTCCTTTTAAAATAAACCGTCACATTATTTCACTGCCATAATCACCCGAAATGACCTCAAAGGATTACGAAATCTGGAGACGTTAATTTTGATAGCAAGTACTAATGTTATTTTTCTTTACTTAAAATCATGCATGCTTATAATATTGCTGTTTGTAATTCTCGTGAGCTCATGAACATGTATAAGTAAGCATTTGCAATGTGACGACAGAGACTTCATGCTTTGCTTCATGCTTTTTTCTCATGCTTTGTTCTGACGGCTAGCATGTCTTTCATCTTGTGATGCTCATCTAACATGGACTAAGAGATGAAAAATACCTGCTTTACGCTGCTAATTTTCGCGGACCGCATGCAATACTGGCGACTCAAGTAAAATGCACTATGGAGTGTGCCTGATGTGTACCTTTTTGTGTTTTAACTTGTTATGATAGCATTTCCAAACGCTCTGCACGGTATCACGCATCTCATTAGTATCGGTATATCTGTAGACCTTCACTTATGCAAGAATGTATGGGAAATGCTCTCGCAGTACGAACGTAGTCCAGCAGAGAGATCGAGTGTGAGAGACAGAACATTGCGTTATATGCAAGCGTATTGCTTAGGAGCCAGCCCACGGTCTAGCCAGAGTCATGACCTTGCCCTCAGATTACGAGGGTTCTTCTACCTGCGCGGAGACAGGTTTTGAAGTCAAAGATTGGTGTTTTTTACAGTTGTGGTTTTATTCCGTTCCTGGACGAACATATTTCCCCCCCTGTTGTTCGTTTAGTAATGCGTGCCTTTCCCAGTCTAACTTTTTCACCGCAGCATGCATGTTTATCGCCGCCTAGGCGATTTAATTACTGGGTCGGCGAAAAACATGCATGCAGGCGGCGAAAAAGTTAGACTGGGTTTGTCGCTATGCTATCACTGGACGTGATAAGTTAAAGGTTGTGGACGTGAAGCTTGATAGCGCTACTGTTATTGTATCCTATTTAGGCACTCGTGTACTTTAGTGTATGTGCATCTTTGAAAACTCAGAGCTATGGATTAGGCTTTATTTTTCGCTGGAAAAATAATTCCCCTATGACGAGCCAGGGATGGAAAAAACCCTGGGCTTTTTAAAAAAACCCAACCCACGTGTTTTTTTTGTTAAATTGGGTTTTATGGGTTTCATTGGGTTTTTTGGGGCTTTATTGGGTTTTTTGTAATACCTGTTTTTTTTCAAAAGAGTTATTCATACAGCTCCAGTTGCCCCTATTTTAGATTTATATATATATATACACTTATTGAGTAAATATTTTTATTTAATTATATGAACAATATATGAATTAAGTTAGTCCATCACAATTACCATTTACCAATTCCATATGCATAGAGACATAGCTCTGCAGTCTGTAAATATATTAGATGTGCAAAAGAATTGCTATGCTTGTCAATTCATAGTAAGTTGTTTTAGCAGCAGACAGGCGCAAGTCATGTGAGAGGGAAGCACCATGCAGATCATAAGTAACCACCACAAGTAACTTGAAGCAAGACAGCTGCACATCACTTAACAGTCATGTTGTTAACAACTTAACATGTGTATTGTGTGAGCTGGAGTGATTAGCAGCGCAAGTCAAGTCAGTCAACCACACTGTTACATGTTACAATATGTGGTGACATGCCAAAAATTTTTTTTAAAAATTTGCCAAAAAATCCCTTTTCGCAGTACAGGATAGCAACAAACACTAAAATGATTGGAAGTAAATGCTCTAACAGATTCCATTGTCAAATCTGTTCCAGTGCAGCTTGAATGCTCACCATAGGCCAGTCGTTTTTTTACTTTCTCACCCGATGATGGCCGCGGTCGTGTCAGACCCCATCTGACCATAATTGTTAGACTTATTTCAGGCAAAGCTCTCACAGGAGATAGATATTGAAGAGTGGTTGGCTGAGTACAATTCGGAGTTCATCGGTGCGCTTTATTCCTATAAATTGAAGGACTCCAACATCTTCCCAAAACACATCTTCAATGAGAATATCACGAAGACAATGACTCCTTGTTGGTGGTGGGGTATTCAAGACATGAAACAGCAGAAAATGCAGATTCCTGAAAAAACACTGGCAGAGGGTTTCTGCAAGTTTATAAGCAATCTTCATTCTTGCCCCGCAAGTTCAGGATCCGAGAGAATTTTCTCAACATTTGGAATTGTGTGGAATAAATTGTGAAATAGATTAGGATCAGAAGGCGCACAGAAATTGGTCTCAGTATATCGCCATCTCACAAACGATCATGATGTGGATGACAGCGATGAAATGGCAGTGGATGTAAAAAGAGAAACACAGTAGTACTGTAGAAGCAGTCTAGTCTAGAAGACAGGGAAAATTCAGAAGTCTCTATATTATCAAGTAGTCAAACTGCATTTGTTTCTAAATTTTCGTTTTTTTTACTTTGGAAATGGAATTCATGAAAATATATTAGTCCCTCGAGTTTTTTTGGGGATTAAGGTTTTTCTAATTTGATTTACATAGGGTTGGTGTTTTGTTTTTCAATGTTTTCTTGTCATAGTCATACACATGACTTTGATACATTTTTTGACAAGATAAATATTTAGCTTATTTTGATTCTATAGGCTTGAAAACAAACAAAATTTACGTAACAATAATAAAACCCCCAAAAAAACCCCACTATTTAGTGGGGTTTTTAGTGTGTTTTTTTGGGGCTTTTTTGGGTGGGTTTTTTATGTGCCAACCCTGTGACGCGCACACGTCTTCTATTTGCTGTGTTATTTTATGATCGTTTTAGCTTTATTGATGTTTTCTGCATCTAATCTACGAAAATTTACTACTGCTCTCTTCACTTCTCTACATTCACAAGGTGTTTATCGCCTTAATTTTATCGCTGTAAATGTCAGCTCCTCCTTGCGTGTGGACGTGGTGCTGGTAACACGGCTTCAAAGGCCTGCTTCATGGTGTTGCGGAAGTGCTCGTCTTGAATACGCAAGGAAGGCATGATCAATGGTGACCAATCGTTAGGCCGAGCACTTGGGTGCATATGCTGCAATATTGACTTATTTCATTGTGATATGCACTCCAGTTTTTCATGGACTACCGTGAACACTTGTGTGCTTCACTCCCATTGCCATACGTCCCTGTAGTGTCATTTTGAATACTAGATTTTACCTTCTCACTCGTGTAGAGTTCATGAGAAGCGCTAAAACTAGGGGTTTATTTTTTTGATCATTTTCAGTGTCATTTTAATGACTCAAATTTTGTTGCTTCTAATATTAGTTTTCCTCGTTACGCTAACTCTTTTACCGTTGAAAAATAGCTATGCGTCCACTGACTAAGATCTCATTTTCAATTGTTTCCCCACAAAAATTTGAGCGATTTCGTTTCATTGACATTCAGGGAACGTGCAACAAATAATTTTTTTATTTTGTACTCTATTGAAACTGTTCTTTTCATTCTCTAGTTGAAATTGTGTTAACGAAGTCGGTATTCCATGATGTCTCGCTAAACGTTGTGAAAGTAGCAGTAATTTTACCAATGTTTCTTTTGGTTTCGCTACGATGTTATATTCTCGTTTTTGTATCTATCGCCTCATGATGCAAATTAAAGTTTCATTTAGAGTTTTTTGGATCCATTGCTCTGTATCATGGAAGCATAATTCTGTGTGGACGCTTCTGCATTCTGGAGTTACTTTCAGTTCAATTTAGTTTCTCAAATTTAGGCGCTCACTTCAGTATTGGAAAAGTGCCACCGTACCCGTGTTGTAAATTATTTTTTTAAATTGTTGTTCGGTTATCGATATTGACTATTGTTTATTATGTTAAGCTGGCAGCTGTTTTGAAGCTGTACGCAGTTTGAGAATCTTCATTCTACAAGCACTTCAATATCTTCGCGCTTTTCTTTCATTTCTTCAGTCCTTTACTTAACCCAGGATTTGCAGTTGTTTTTCTTTAGAAAGTTCGATGTCGAAGAAAGCTGTCCGAAACCCTTGCATCGCTTCTGGGAGTTTTCGCTTCGCTGAACTGAATCTCCCCCTTCTGATTTCAATGGCTACGATGCGAGGTAGACGATTATGTCAAGTTATGTGCTATTGCGTTACAATTAGAATCATGTGCCCTGGAGTAACTTCTCATGGCTCATGATCATAATCATGGCTCTGTCAAAATGATCGAGAAAATAAAATCCCTAATTTTAGGGTTCTTCATGAAATCTACATCAGTGAGATAGAATTATATAGAATCATGTGCCTTGGAATAACTTTTCATGGCTCGTGGCCATAATCATGGCTCTGTCGAATAACTTTTGCCTGTAGTCTAAATGACTTGCTCGTTGAGGAGGACTGCACATAGTCGGAGGTAGCAAACAGATCACGAGTGCGGTTTGACTTGGCTGAGGGCAGTCCGTCCGGTGTCGCCGGCCTGCGGTTTTGGCGTTTCGAACATTCCGGTTCCCAATATTTTCATCCAAAAGCGAGTCTTGGCCGTTATGGCCATTCATGCATGCAAGCACGATTATCAATTAGATATTGTAAAATTTTTGTATGACGTGTTATTCCAAACTGTAGCAAAATGGGTAAAGGTGCTAAGATGCTTAAGTTTATTAAGTTAATGTGATTCAGTGATTCTGGAAGTGATTCAGAGGCTATGGTAGCAGCTGTGTTAGTGACGCATCTGATCGTAGCGATAGTGGTTTTGACGATGTGTAATGGGTTTTATTGTGTTAGTGTTGAAAGTTATGGTATTAAACTTTGGTGGTAGTTATCGAATTTGTTTGAGCTAGTGTGGCTTTCTTAACACATTCACCGCATTTCGCGGTTATTAACGGTTGGTTTGGTTAGGTTGTAAGTAGCAGAATAGAGAAATCGGCTTTAATACTCCAATACATTTTTATTCTTCCTGAGCAATATGAAAAGTACAATTGTACGATGACATTTCGCGTGGTATGACAACAGATATTTGTTGAGAAGGTCGCGAAACATGAAGTTATCATTTATTTATACCGGTATTTGAATGAGCAATTTACCTATTGGTACACATATGTCCCAATACGCGGGGAACGTGTTAATGAGACGTGCTGCCTACCATTGGGTGTCTGTATCGTGTCACCCACATTGCCGGCCAGTTCATCCCGTTGTCTCTTGCGTCTCTGGTTCAGTTTCCCAGCCCAACCTCGTCTCTCAGACGCGCATCTCATGTCTTTTTTGCAAGTGCTCTTTATTTTAGCTTCTGTCTCCAATGTGCTGCACTTTCCCAACTTTTGTAGTTAGTTTTTAACCTTGTCAGTTTTAAAAAAAATGCAGGTAGAAGTTGAGAACAGTTTTCGTTCCTAGCAGCGTTCATTTATTTCAAACGTCACATTTTCGAGTTTCATAGTTATTGCTTTGATCTGATCTTTCCAAGTCGCACTCTAATTTCTCCCCATGTTTCAGTGTGTTCCGTTACAGTTCAATTTCTTCCTATTTTCCGACGTCTTTTTTCTCGGTGGAGACCATGTGTGCTGTGCCGCTCACGTTCTCCGTGCCTTGCGAGTTTGCCTTCACTTGCTCGGTCCGTCTCCCTGACTCCGGCACGATGATGTTCTGTTTCGAATTGTCCGTATTTCTCTCATCACGGCCCCTCAGGGGGATACAATTATTGTATCTATGGGAATTAGCACTCCCAGGGGAACAATGTGAGGGCCCGAGCTGAAGGTTAGGTAGGCTTTCTTTTTTGTTAAAATGGAATAGGTTTTTGTTTTGTTACGGACCATCTTTTTTCGGTTCACTGCTGTCCTGTTTTTTCATCACCTTCTACTTTCTTCTTCAACTTTGATCTTGTTTCATGAACTTCTTTCTCATCTTACTGTTTCTATGACCTTTCTGCATAGATTCCCCATTCTCTCATCTCCATACTAAATGGTGCCTTCCTCCTTCCTCTCTTCGATACGCTCTTTTTTTGTAGCGGTTAGGGAGGCTTAAACTAACTTATAATCTAATCTAATCTTCTCTCATCACGGAATTTTGTGTGCTGCTTCTCATTTTCTGCTTTGTGAACGCGTTAGGTTTGTGTGTATGTATCTTACTGATTGTGGTTTCTGAGAACTCTAACGTAGTTTATCGCGGTGATGTGCATTTTTTCGTGGATGAAAACTCAATATTGTGATCTTGCTACTCTATTTCTGTTGGTGCTTTCGAGTGGGGAAATTTACGTGTTCAATTCAATCGATGCTGGAATTGTTGCTGTTGTCACCGAATGATCGCAGCAAATATGCTAGAGAATGCCTAACTCAAACTTTGAAAGTTTAAATCTAACGACATGTTAGGAAATCGAGTCTTCGTTCCTATGATTTGTGTCGAAATATTCTCGACGCTAAGCTGAGAATTCATGCTGCGAATTTTTGGTGCGAGTTTATTCATTAGAGCTGTGATGCAAGACGAGGAAGTGACAGCGCTCGCAGCTTGCGGTAGGTGGATGTATTGCGAGCCGCGCATCTTCCATTGGTCGTGGTCGGAGTCTGACGCCAAGAATGAACGCGTCCAACTCGGTATTCTCTGTTCTCGACGCATTGTTGACTGAACAACAAGTCCTCTTGTTCTTCGTTCCTTCTGTTCTCTTTAAATTCGAATATCGGTCAATTAGGTCCTCAACAGATCCTGGGTATGTAGCAGTTATTTCACGTTCTTTGGTTGCTTGAAAGATGTTTTCACGCGTACGGCTGCATTTGTGTGTGTGAAAACTACTGGCCGTTGTATATTTCTCTGAGGCTCCTTATGTTTCATTTAATATTTCTCGAGTTGAGCGTTGCTGTTGACGGGACGCTCTTTTATTTGATATTTTTTCATTATTGTGTAGTGCATGTGTAGTTAAGATTTTCATCTTATCATTTACACTGTCATGACCGGTATATCAACATGTTGAACGCCACTATCTGCTGTTGTAATTTTAATGTCATTTTACAGTCGATTCGCGAATCGAACGACATTTTATACCGACCCTAATTTATACGAATAAAAATGAGTGTTATTCATCACGTGAAACAAGCTTCCTATGACTTGAATAACCGTGACCAATTGTTGCCCATGTAAAACGAAGTTCGCACAAGATGTACTACACGAGTAACGGCTGCATACATAGTGACGAAGGCGGGAATCGTCTCAAGTGCTTGCATGCAACCGTTGGAAAGGCTGTTCTGGAAGGCCGGTCGGTGACCAGTCTGGAAAGAGCGTCTCGCCGGTCATGCAAAGGCGGGTGAAGAGAAGGGGCTGGTCGAATGTTGGTCGGTGAAACGGGGGTGATTGGGAAGGCTTAGTGTATGTAAAACGTAGGGCTTGGGTGGGTTGAGAGTGCACCAAAGGTGTGTTCGAAGGTGGCTGATAGTTTGTGAAACTGAGGGGCTGGAGTGGGCTAAGGGCATGTCAAATGTATGGTTGAAGGTGGCTGATGATTTGTAAAACGGAGTTGCTTGAGTGGGCTAAGGGCATGTCAAATGTGGAAGTTCTGAGTGGCTAATGGTGTCCAATTTTATCGCAATTTTTTCGGGGACTGGGCAGGAGTAACAAATTCATTAAGGAATGTTCAATAAAAGAAGACAACAAAAGCCCTTGTTGAATGGTTTGTTATCTCAAGGATTGTGAATGGCGTTTCATTCCAGTGGTGGTTTGTATTATTGGAGGGGTGTTATTGCAAAGGTTTTTAGACACGTCGCTGAGGTGTTCCAGGGTGGGAGAGAGCGAGAAAGAATGTAGCTGAGCGGAGAACGGCGGACCTGCGCACAGGAATGCAAGAATGGTGGTGGTGGTGTAGCTGCAAGTGCATCAGGTCACAGAATTGGATAGTCACACGCCCTGGAGATTATTACAGCAATAAGGACTTACTATTGTTATAATAATCTATTGAGTGTCGATGCCGACGTCAACACTCAACGAATTCGATGCCGACATCAACACTCAACGAATTCGATGCCGACATCAACACTCAACGAATTCGATGCCGACATCCACACTCAACGAATTCGATGCCGACATCCACACTCAACGAATTCGATGCCGACATCCACACTCAACGAATTCGATGCCGACATCCACACTCAACGAATTCGATGCCGACATCCACACTCAACGAATTCGATGCCGACATCCACACTCAACGAATTCGATGCCGACATCCACACTCAACGAATTCGATGCCGACATCCACACTCAACGAATTGCGATGCCGACATCCACACTCAACGAATTCGATGCCGACATCCACACTCAACGAATTCGATGCCGACATCCACACTCAACGAATTCGATGCCGACATCCACACTCAACGAATTCGATGCCGATATCAACATTCAACGAATTCGATGCCACAAAATATTTTAACCATGCACATTTTCTATGCTACCTTTCTGTTAGAGTGTAACATTACAGAACTTCTTTATCTTTGCAGTTTTTGTTAGTTAGTTCGTCGGCAAGTGAAGCAACTAACGTGACGGAGAAGTTGCGATGTCTTTACACACGTTCCGTCTTCCCCGTGTGGGGGCAAGGGAGGTCAGTGGGGAATGTTATAGAGGAAGGAGCTGGAATGGGAGGGGGGGGGGACGTGGTAAGGGAGGGGGAGGGGGAGGGGGGAATGTGGATCACCCACTTCCCGCTCACCTCCACGCGAGAGCTGCGCCACTTGCTGATTCATGGACGGCCTCTCTCTTGTGTGCTGCTGCTGTGGTGGTGGTGAGGGTCTCGCGACGGTGGTGGCTGTGGTGGTGAGGGTCTCGCGGTGGTGGTGCTGGTGGTGGTGAGGATCTCGCGACGGTGGTGGCTGTGGTGGTGAGGGTCTCGCGGCGGTGGTGGCTGTGGTGGTGAGGGTCTCGCGGCGGTGGTGGCTGTGGTGGTGAGGGTCTCGCGGCGGTGGTGGCTGTGGTGGTGAGGGTCTCGCGGCGGTGGTGGCTGTGGTGGTGAGGGTCTCGCGGCGGTGATGGCTGTGGTGGTGAGGGTCTCGCGGCGGTGGTGGCTGTGGTGGTGAGGGTCTCGCGGCGGTGGTGGCTGTGGTGGTGAGGGTCTCGCGGCGGTGGTGGCTGTGGTGGTGAGGGTCTCGCGGCGGTGGTGGCTGTGGTGGTGAGGGTCTCGCGGCGGTGGTGGCTGTGGTGGTGAGGGTCTCGCGGCGGTGGTGGCTGTGGTGGTGAGGGTCTCGCGGCGGTGGTGGCTGTGGTGGTGAGGGTCTCGCGGCGGTGGTGGCTGTGGTGGTGAGGGTCTCGCGGCGGTGGTGGCTGTGGTGGTGAGGGTCTCGCGGCGGTGGTGGCTGTGGTGGTGAGGGTCTCGCGACGGTGGCTGTGGTGGTGAGGGTCTCGCGGTGGTAGCTGTGTTGGTGAGAGTCTCGCGGTGGTGGTGGCTGTGGTGGTGAGGGTCTCAGTTCAGTGGTCTGTGCAGTTACTCGAGACTCCAGCTGTAGCAGATGCGTGGAGCTTACGGCTAAGTGATGGATTACTACAATCGGTAGTCAACCTTACATTATACATCGCCATTTTTTTTATGGTGTCCATAGTGGTTATTGGATGAATGTGGGTGGGGGAACGTTTTTTTCCCCCTTACGAGTGTCATACAGCTGTAGAAACCATTTCGATATTTTGTCTTGTCGAGATATACGGTTTGTTTCACCTGCGTAGCGCGCTGTGCCAACGTAGGAGCCGTGGTATCAACCGAGACGATCAAATTTGGGGCTCTCGCGTTGCCTTTTTGACTTCAACTTCACCGAATTTATCTTTGAGACGTTCTCAACTCAGTTGAAACTGTGGTCAAACAGTGAAGAAATAAACAGAATTATTTAGTAAGTTGCTGAATTATTAAATAGGGTGACCTGAGCTTGTCTGGACTTGCTGGTTAGTTATGCTCCATCAATCCTGCGCCTGATGCGCTTCAGCTCCCGCTGCCCAGATTGGGAAGTGACGCTCTCTCGAGGCACTTCTTGTGAGGTGCGTGTGCACCGCCACCGTGTTACCTCGTCCCTTCATGAAATAGACAATAAGTTTAGGTTTGTCTGTGGGGACTGGCAGGAGATATATTGCTGGTTACCTGACGAGAGGTGACGCTCTTTTGGGGCACTTCTTATCAGGTGCTTGTGCACGCCACCGTGTTACCTCGTCCCTTCACAGGGTAGACAAAAAGTTTGTGTTATATGTTACGAGTACTGGTACCTCCAGGAGAGATATTGTTAGGTTACCTGCGCTATAGATAAGCCTTCGGAACTCCTATCTTTTGTACCCACTTAGCATTTTTCCGTTTTCATGCCTTCTCTCGCTTTCTTTTTGTCTTCTCTTCCGCTTCAATCCTAACTCAGTGTTTCTATGCGAATGGTATCCCGTGTGAGAGCATGCCTTGTACCTTGTGCAATAGATTCCTAGTTTTTTACAATAAATTCTCATTGGCCATTTCTCTTATTTCTTTGGAGACCGGTGAAGTTGTCGCTTGGGCGTTTTAGACTATCTAATTATATAAAATTATTCATCTATCTCATTAATTGCAAACTATGTTACATGCGCGAAGAGTTAGATCATGCTCTCCTTCTGCGACAATGAAAGATGTTATTTTGTTTTAATAAATTCAACTTACAGCTCTTCAAACGCATTTACCAATGTTTTGTTACTTTTAGTTCTAGTTCTCATGAACCGCACTATAACGAAATATTGTTCAACACAGGCATTGAGAGAGAAAATTTCTGGTTTCATCAAAATTAGTTCACAGCCTGGCCTCCCCTCATGTGCGCCAGGTGTACGCTTGCAAACCTTATCGTGTGGGGGATCGTCCAGCAAATGGACCACGACCTTCTAGTGCCGCTAGCCCGTTAAAGGCTGTCCAAGGTGACCAGAGCTGTTGCTAGCCTCTTTTTGAGCCAAATTTCCCCTCTACCACCTTAAATATGTGCGTCCCACGCGCGTGAGCGGCATGAACACCGCGTATTGTGGCACTCTATAGTAGTGGTTTTTAATCTTTTTACTCCCACGCCCCCCCTTGAGAAGTGTCGGAAAATTGTGTGCAGATGTGAGGGCCCGAGCTGAGAGTTAGGTAGGCCTTCTTTTTGTTGAAATAAAAGTTTTTTTTGTTATGTTAAGGACCACCTTTTTCGGTTCACTACTGTCCGTTTTTCAGCACCTCTCACTTTCTTCTTCAACTTTTATCTTGTTTCATGAACTTCTTTCTCATCTTACTGTATCTATGCCCCTTCAGCATAGATTCCTCATTTTCTTATCTCCATACTGAATGGTGCCTTCCTCCTTTTCTCTTCGATACGCTCTATTTTTGTAGCGGTTAGGGAGGCTTAAACTAACTTATAATCTAATCTAATCTAATTGTGTGCAGATGGACTGGTTAATAAGATCTCACAACAAAGAATATTGTAAAAAGGCCCTCAAATATATTTAACAGTGAAAGTTTACTCTGTTGTCGAAAACATTACTGGGAAAAATCAGGCTTTACTGCAGAGGTTCGCGCGCACCAGGTTCAGAACCACTGCTCTACAGGCAGTCTGGGAGAACGAATCGTTTCCTTGCGCGCAGCAACGCGTGCAATTTCAATTGCAGGCCTTGTTCGTCATATCACTCTTTGTCGATGTATGTAAATAAAATAGCTTCAAAGGAAAACGGGTAGAAATACAATTATTATTGAACCTGTTCTTTTCCCTCTTTTAGCTTTACCATTTTTGTTTCTTTTTCTATAACATATGGGTTTCTTTTTTGCCGGAGAAGTTAAAAAGTCCAGGATTGAGGTTGTAAGCGCATTTTAAAGAGACGTTACCATGCCGCTTATGAAACGCTCGAAGAAAAATTGTGATAGTTGCCCATTTTCATCCATTCGTTAAACACGCAATTAACTGTAAAGTATTTATTGGCTTCTATGAAATCAATAACCTATTTTACGTTTGTGAAATCTTTCATCTCATCTCGGGTTGAGTGCAGATCACCCAACTGTCACTGCCAGTTTATTGCCCTACTTAAAGTAGGTATTCCATTTTTCCGGAGCAACCACGAACGAGCGGCAACTCTGCTGACTCACTCACGAGCGCCTCCAAGTGTGAGGGCTTGAAAGTGCTTCGTAACGGGCGCTTACGATTCCAGCGAGTGTTTCTCGGTAGAGCGAGCTGAGCCCCTCCATTCTTCATCACTGTATTTGTGTGTGGACGCACCATACCGCTCGCTGTTGCAATCCTTCACTCCTATTCAGTGGTGTACTTTCGCTTCGATCTTGCGCGCTTTAGCAAACGACAAGATGTCCAAAATTTGATACTGGGGTGTAGCGATACTCATGTTTAAGTGGAAAAGATACCCTGTAAAAGTGCTCACGTAGTGAAGTACAAGACTCGGGAGGTGCTTAGGTAGTGGTGTCTGAGGAGCATCTTTGTCAGCTAAACTCTACCTTCACTTGAATGAAAAACTGTTTTCGTCTCGGCTTTCGATGGTTTCAAATTACTGGATTGAATTTTTGGCAGACTCGTATAATTAATAAATTAATTATTAATCTTGAAAACTCCTAGCTAAAATGCGTGGTTGCCTGTGAAGTACTTGATCACTGTCACAAGCGATGTGTTTTGAATCAACGTGCCTTAAAAAATAATTCAAGGCTTTAGTTTCTAAGAACAGTTTGCTCTACTTCGCATTTTTGAATAGTTGGAAGAAGAAAAACTCGCTCAATCTTCTTAATTTCACTTACGAAACATTTCGTTCTGATAATGATTTCTTTTGTGGGGAAGATAAACTGAGAAATCAATGGTGATTGTCCGTCTTTCGTGTGTAAGATGTCACTGCGACAAGCAATGACAAATGAGGTCCGGCTTCTAGACAGAGCCTGCCTCGTCACTTTCTCCGGCGGCGCGCATTTTCGCTTTTCGCTACAAATTCCCGAGACTGCGGTTCTCACTCAGTCTTCTTTTCTTTTCGTGTTCCAGTCTCCTGTGTAATTGCAGGAGACTCGTCCGCCTTCACTGCGTGTCATTGTTGCTCCGGTGCTGTCTGCCAAACTAGCGGTATCTGAGGCGACCGAATTAACTGCATAGCAGCGCTTAAAAATAAATATACGTCAAGATCCCTGGCTTAGAAAACGGCTTTCCCCACTTGAAAATGACTAACTTAACTAGAAGTTTGTACGTTGCAATGTGATGAAACCAGATTCAGAAAAACAGCTTTCACTGCTTGAAAATGCTGTGCAAGAGTCGAATCATCAAATGTAGGTCATGCCTTTCATTCTGGCATTTTATATACTAGCCAGTTTCCGTTCTAAGTTTCTTAAGGAAATGCAATACGTACTGCAACTGCACATTCGTTACGAGTATCTCAAGGTATGTTATACACAGTGCGCGATGCTCAGGTTTAAAATTATTATCCCCTTCTTCCGATGTGCTATGTTTTCGTGAAGTGGTTCGAACTCGTCATATATGATTGGGAACAGAGTAGGTTTTATCTCATGCTTCACAATTCTTAGAAAAGAACACAAAATATCGCAGAAAAAAAGAAATATAGGCGTGTGTGTGCAGTCTCATTTATAGTCTCTACTTTTCGCCGACCGATCAGTATGAGCAAATAACAAAATATGACTTAAATTCTATCTCGATCGATTTGGGTGCTGTTATTGTTCGTGTTCATTTAACAAGTTGAAGCAGTACACGTCGCGCATGATTTATATCATTGCAAGATTTTTTGATCAAAACGGCTCTTCAGGATGTTTTTGAATTCGCCTTCGAAGCCTTCGATCGTATTGAGGATACTTGATCGAGACCCACAGTTTCTTTAATTTTTCACTGTGGAATTAGTTTTAGATGTTCCACCAGTATTATTCCTAGTCATTACAATAAAATTATCCTCTTGGAATACGTTATCGTGCATGATAGCTGTGCTGAGAAGAGCTAACAGAGAGAATACGTATTACCCCGCACCGAATACGTATTACCACTGCGGTTTTCTGGCCGGTTAGCAAACCGCATCAACTTGTACTTTGTCCTTCAGTAATGCGTGACTCGATTCACTCAGCTAATATTGAGCGACACATTGTGATAGAGCCGCGCGTATCAGCACAACGCAGCGTGATGGACAAACTTGCCCGTACTTGCTTCAAAATTGCACCATGATCTGTTCTCGTGCTGCCTCACTAAAATAGACAGTTGTGCGTAGAAATTATAGCTACATCACCCATGCTTGATAATTATAGCAGCAAGCCGTGCAGCCCCGATAGCCGTTCTAGCCTATTCTGTGTGGGGCGCCGGGATAATATGCAGGGAATGCGTACTGTAAGTGCTTTATTACTGTGTCTGCTCGTTCGTTTAGTCACGCCGAAGTGTAGTGGAGTTGGCTGTGGCCTCACGTGTGCAATTGAGCTTACGCTCAGCGCCAGCTATTTCATAACTACGTCCGAACAGCTTTTGTTGCTCTTATAACCTTGACTCGGATCAGGTGTTCGTCAAGCGGCCTTTGTAAGAGTGTGGGCCTATGCTGCATAAAATTCCTCCTTCTAATGAACGAAGCAGGCGCCAGGGTTGCCGAGCGTCGAGGCCTGCGTTTGTTTAAGGAGGGCGACTTGAAACGTTGATATTATGTGTGAACTCAGGCTCAGTGTACACATTCTAGGGAAGATTTGCTGGTTGAATGGTGTGCCTGAGTCCCGGCTGCTGAATTCAAGAATTAGGTAAGTGACCCTTGAAATTTATCTGTTGAGATTGTTTGCCGAATTCACTGGTGAGCAAATAACCTTTTTCAGTTCACTGTTTGGGGGATAATTTCTACTGATAAGAACCATGATATACGTTGGTAATTTTAGGTAGTGTCTTTAGGTCAAGGAACATATGTGCAGCTGCGAATGAAGTGCTTTGAGTGATTGATTTCAAGTTTCAAAATTCTTATCAGTTTGAGTGTCAGGAACGGAATGACGTATCGGAAAATACTTCTGGCGAATGTTTTCTTCTTGTGAATGTTCGGAATGACCCCTCAGGGAGATGCAAGTATTGTTTTTAAGGGAATTAGCGCTCTCAGGGAGAATTCGTGAGGTCCCGAGCTAAAAGGTTGGATAGTCCTCCTTTTTACTGAAATTGGTTTTTATTTTTGTTACGGACCATTTTTTTTCGGTTCACTGCTCTCCTATTTTTCAGCACCTACTACTTTCTTCTACTTTTATCTTATTAAATTTTTTTCACAGATTTTCCATGCACCGTGTGCATAGATTCCACGTTACCTTATCTCCATACTAATGGTGCCTTCCGCCTTCCTTTCTTTGTAACGCTTTTGTTGCGTTAGGGTAACATCTAATCTAAAATAATCCGTTCTCAAAATGACCACATTTTATGCTCGTATAGGATTTCCTGACTCGCCACCTCTCAGCGTTGTGTAATTTCGTGCGCTTGTTCGAATCTGAGCCACCGTCCTTGGCGTTATACGTTAATGCATGTTACTTTTGAGCGACACTCCAGCCTCAGGCTTGCGCTAGTCCGTCTCGACTGCAGCCCTGCCTGCCATTGGTCGCAAGGGCGTGGTTCAGCGCTACCTCATGAGTACCGATTGCTTTTTGGTCTCATTTTTCGATACTGGATTTTTTTTTGGTGAACAAGCGACAATTCTGCTGCTGGGTTAGTCCTATGAGCAAATGTTAAAGGTAAATTACAAATAACCTGGTATTAAGTATGTGGTTTCTTTGAACGTGCCCATTGTGTAAGCTGGACAATATTATATGTTTTGCTGTTAGCTTTATGCGTCTGTCGATACCTAGCTGGATGTGAGTTTTAAAACGCTGGGTACTGTGTGTGTAGTGTGGACATTGAAAAGTGTTTGGTTTTAGCTTAGGTTAGATGATATGAACACGTAACTAATGGCTCCGACATTTCTAAGAGCATAACGAAACGTGAATGGATTTACTGTCACAATTTTTTGTTATGTGTTCGAAAAATCGAAAGCTTGATTTTCAATTGCTCAAGTCAGTGTTTCACTTGCCTTAATTCGCTATCGATATTTTGTGTAGTTAGCTTAACCCTTTGCTTGGCATCGTGTAACTCATTCGCCATTGATCCTACTGTATGAGTAAGTAGGGATTTGGTTGTTGTTGGCTCTTGGGACTGAGACGCTTGTTTAAGAAAAGTATCGGGAATTTTTGCAGCCTGAAGCAAAAGTTGAAGTTTAGTGGTAAAACATTTCTCGTGTCGATTTTGGACATTTTTTAGCTCGCTAAATAAAATACGTGAATCAAATAGCTCCATTTCTAGTGTATCTTTCATCGAATTGAGCGAAGTCAGAACGACTACATCCCATCCTCTCAAATTTTATTGCACAATGTTGCTAGCTCATCTAGTTCCAGGGCCTTACCTGGTGTAAATTATTCGATAAGGTCATTGTGCGAGAATTTCCGAACACTGCCATCGTTCACAAACATTTTTATAACGCATACTTTCAACTGAATTTGACATTTATCTCTATGTCATCGCGCAGCTATTGCGCATGACCTTGGTCGTTAGAAATGTTAACCTTCGCTATCGACAAACTGATTCGTTCACGAAGGTTGATAACGAAGTTTGCATTGCTTGTAGTTATTGCTCAGCTGGTCTTCACGTAGTCAAAGTATACAAATAACTTGTGAGTCAACCGCCTGACGTGTACGCGTGGGCGCCGTGGTAATGATGGAGGGGGCGGCTTCATTGCGAGTATTGGCGTATAGGATTCGGGCACCTTCTGTCTCTCGTGCATCCTCATTTACCTCGGCACCTTCTGTTCTCACGCGTGCATCCTCATTTACCTCGGCACCTTCTGTTCTCTCGTGCATCCTCATTTACCTCGGCACCTTCTGTTCTCTCGTGCATCCTCATTTACCTCGGCACCTTCTGTTCTCTCGTGCATCCTCATTTACCTCGGCACCTTATGTTCTCTCGTGCATCCTCATTTACCTCGGCACCTTCTGTTCTCTCGTGCATCCTCATTTACCTCGGCACCTTCTGTTCTCTCGTGCATCCTCATTTACCTCGGCACCTTCTGTTCTCTCGTGCATCCTCATTTACCTCGGCACCTTCTGTTCTCTCGTGCATCCTCATTTACCTCGGCACCTTCTGTTCTCTCGTGCATCCTCATTTACCTCGGCACCTTCTGTCTCTCGTGCATCCTCATTTACCTCGGCACCTTCTGTTCTCTTGTGCATCCTCATTTACCTCGGCACCTTCTGTTCTCTCGTGCATCCTCATTTACCTCGGCACCTTCTGTTCTCTCGTGCATCCTCATTTACCTCGGCACCTTCTGTTCTCTCGTGCATCCTCGTTTACCTCGGCACCTTCTGTCTCTCGTGCATCCTCATTTACCTCGGCACCTTCTGTTTTCTCGTGCATCCTCATTTACCTCGGCACCTTCTGTTCTCTCGTGCATCCTCATTTACCTCGGCACCTTCTGTTCTCTCGTGCATCCTCATTTACCTCGGCACCTTCTGTTCTCTCGTGCATCCTCATTTACCTCGGCACCTTCTGTTCTCTCGTGCATCCTCGTTTACCTCGGCACCTTCTGTCTCTCGTGCATCCTCATTTACCTCGGCACCTTCTGTCTCTCGTGCATCCTCATTTACCTCGGCACCTTCTGTTCTCTTGTGCATCCTCATTTACCTCGGCACCTTCTGTTCTCTCGTGCATCCTCGTTTACCTCGGCACCTTCTGTTCTCTCGTGCATCCTCATTTACCTCGGCACCTTCTGTTCTCTCGTGCATCCTCATTTACCTCGGCACCTTCTGTTCTCTCGTGCATCCTCATTTACCTCGGCACCTTCTGTTCTCTCGTGCATCCTCGTTTACCTCGGCACCTTCTGTTCTCTCGTGCATCCTCATTTACCTCGGCACCTTCTGTTCTCTCGTGCATCCTCATTTACCTCGGCACCTTCTGTTCTCTCGTGCATCCTCATTTACCTCGGCACCTTCTGTTCTCTCGTGCATCCTCATTTACCTCGGCACCTTCTGTTCTCTCGTGCATCCTCATTTACCTCGGCACCTTCTGTTCTCTCGTGCATCCTCATTTACCTCGGCACCTTCTGTTCTCTCGTGCATCCTCATTTACCTCGGCACCTTCTGTTCTCTCGTGCATCCTCATTTACCTCGGCACCTTCTGTTCTCTCGTGCATCCTCATTTACCTCGGCACCTTCTGTTCTCTCGTGCATCCTCATTTACCTCGGCACCTTCTGTTCTCTTGTGCATCCTCATTTACCTCGGCACCTTCTGTTCTCTCGTGCATCCTCATTTACCTCGGCACCTTCTGTTCTCTCGTGCATCCTCATTTACCTCGGCACCTTCTGTTCTCTCGTGCATCCTCATTTACCTCGGCACGTTCTGTTCTCTCGTGCATCCTCATTTACCTCGGCACCTTCTGTTCTCTCGTGCATCCTCATTTACCTCGGCACGTTCTGTTCTCTCGTGCATCCTCATTTACCTCGGCATTTTCGTTCTCTGTTCATTCTTGGAAAAATTTTGTTTTCTTTGCGTGATGTGTAGTCAAATCCTCAACCGAACCTGTTTTGTTTTTTGCGGTCAGTTTTGAGTTAACTGTAAAAAACTTGTTTTTCGGCATAGCTAGTTATGTTTCCTGTATTTTATGCGCCTTTTTGTCGGGTGCTTCATCTGAATATTTTTTTTCAAATTATTCTGAGAGAAGGTCGTAAATTTATCTTAGTTGTCCATGATTTATTTTTAACGCCATATACGTATTAGGGAGGAGGTTTTCGATTTTCTAGTTGCGTTTTTTACACGTAAATAGGACAGGGATTTTCAAAGACACTTTGACGGCGCAAAGTGCTAAACGTTATGATTGATTTGCATCGGTTGTCTTTTCAGTACCTCATCAGTCAATATGTACTAGCAGCAACTTATTACTCTTTTTCGTAAGTTGCCAGCACTTTTAGTCGTTCCGTTTCGGCTAGTCTACACACATTTGCTTGAAATAAGACATTCATTGATAGTGCCTTTCCAGCAAAGTAACCCTCGTCGGCCAAGCATTTGTTGGCATGTTTGTAGAAATACCTACCGTAAGTAGAACACGCGCTCCTAATGGGGCTGACTTATCTACCGTAGACGCGCACAAGGACTTTCTAGAGGTATTTTCTAGCGCGCCATGCAGGCAAAGCCTTCACGATGCCCGGCGCAGAGATGCTTCGCTCGCGTGCTTGCGGGACCCCTCACTGGTGGTGGTTGCCTTGACATTTGGACTTCCCTTCGGGCTGCGCTCTGCTCGCTCTCGTACCGACGCCCTGTGCCATCCTTGGCCCTTCGTGCTGCCGGCCCTGGCGTTCTTAGCGCCTTCATTTATCTAGTACCTGCATCTTGGTGTGTTTTACGTGCTATTGTTTGTGTTATTGCGTTGAGAATCTGCCTAGCTGTAGTGCTGGTTTTCTTTGAGTGACTTGCGTCTGATGTGGGACAGATCTATTGACTTCGCTGTTCCAGACTTTCTCTGTCGCACGCCGGATACTGGAGCTGTTGATGTTAAATGCGCTGCTGCTGCTCAAAGTGTCCAGTTTTTCAGATGCTTGGGCTGTGTCATTGCCGATGTAATTCTGAATTAGTACATTGGTACTGCTTCGTGGACCTGCATCTGCGAGAGCGTATCCAATGTATGTTTTTCGGCGTAGAATTTTGTAGAACAGTCTTAATGGTACTGTTGTACAGTGGCTACATCAGCTACCGAGTGGCATCAAGCCAACGAGCAACATGTCGCTGGTGATATTTGCGCTGTTTCTAATGCTATTGTCACCCATAACGCAATTTACTGCTGCTATTCACTGGAGAGCTAAGGGAACACAGCTGTGTCAACTCTTCATGTTCTCATTTATGTTTTGTTTGTAATTATTCTTTTACGATCTAATGAGGACATTTGTCGGACGTTCTGACGGGAGCATTATTATTTATTTGTCTTGCTGACAGGAATATTATTTTCATCCGTAACGGTGTTCTCTTATTTGTTTGCAGTTCGGAAATTTTTGTATGCTCCATTTTTTATTAATGCTTTCACGTTCTGACAAAAGTATTCAACAAAGGATTGCGGATGCTACTTTTTTAAAAAATGTGCAGTTTTGAGGTACTCGTGCCCGTGTTTAAAACTCAAAGTAAATGCCTGTATGAATGTAAAAAGTGCGAATTTAGGTTGACAGTTTCTTCAATTCAGAGAAATGAATCTTTGAATTACTCATGTGGACGTACTTGTTTGAAGCTGTAATTTGAATGGCAATCGGTATCGGTTATTCGGAAGTATTTGCCTATTTGGTCTCCGCTTAAATTTAGTTTTAAATATTTTGTCTTCGTCTGTTCACTGATCATGCTTGCTTGCTGGTTATTTAGAGTAAGTGTGACGGAATTAACGAATAACTTTACTTTCGGCGATCTGTAGCGTTCCATGAGGATTGCAAATACATAATCCTGACAAGACTTACGCTACTCTCCGTTATTAATTTTCAGCATTGAAAATATTGATGTCTCCTGAATGCAGTGAATATTTCTTATGTTTCACGGATGCATTGGATTGTACGATACTAACGTTCGTTTTATTGGGAAAATTCCCATTAACCTCATCTTAATCCTTCCTGTGCTCGTTTTCATAATCCACGGTCAAGCGAAGTGCAATTGACCGCAGAAATCTCTTATTCACTCGTGACGGTCAGACTTGATCTATCATCCTACTACACATGTTAGCATTTGTCATGTGTTTTTTAGTGATGGTTAATTTTTGCGGTTGTATATTATTCTTTATTTTTGGTATTTTAACGAAACTAGGATACAACCAACCTAGTTTAAGGTCATGACCCACGAGCTGCCGAACACTGATGTGCGCACCCCACATCCGTGGCGTTGTAGCGTGGAACTGGTGACAGAGTGCCGCTCCACAGCTGGTTGTAATGATTGATGCAATGGGTCTCTCAACCAGGGAAAAATTTACATCTGGGGGGCAAAAAATTATGTAGTCGGTGGTGAATAATTGGAGTATCTGATAATTTAAGAAACCGTTCAATTTAATTTAGTAAAATGACACAGAGAGAGAATGCAAAGAAAGTGTGTGTTTTGTGTGGGAGTTAGGGGGTAATTGGAGAAATACAAAAAACCGAGGAGGTCAATGATGAAGGAAAAGTTGAGAATGACTGGATTAATGTTTGAGGAGAGCTCAAATTAATTTGCCCAATATTTCGGCTCAGTGGACAGTGAGAACTGCCAAGAATTATGATCTGCTGAGTTAGGTGCAATTCTTATCATGACAGTGGACCTTGGAAGTCGAACTATTAGTTACGCGGTTGAAATTTTACAATAAGGAAAAATTCTCACCAGAAAATGTGTTGTGATGTTTTTCTTCATCCTAGCTCCTTGATGCGCGAGAAAACAAAAATTACTTAGGGATTTTTACGCGTTTATCGTTTCAAGCTGTCATTTGTCGGTATGCGATGATTTAAGGTTGCATTTTACTATGGCGATCGAGTTGTAAAAACGGGCCAATCTATTATTATGTTAAATGGATAGGACCTTACATCTGTGCTCGAGCTTGGAAAAACGATGCTTTATATAGTATGTGATGTGATATGCGGCTCACCATTTTGTTTTATTTCATAGTTATCGATGATAACGTGATAGCTATTCACTGGTTTCTTTACAAAATGTTTTTAATGTCAGAATTCATCTAAGGAAATGAAAAGAGAAAACTATTTTTTTAAATGAAGGCAGCTGCCCAGTAGACGTATAAAATGCGTGTTATACGTGTCATGCCTGGGTTGGTGAGCAAGGCAAGTGTAGGTAGCAAAGCTCGCACTGCCAAGTGCAGCTTCGATCCACACGTCTGTCCTGTGAATTTCAGCTGACCAAACACCTCGTACTGCTGTGGCTGCTGCAGATGTTGATGTTGCAATTGCGGCGTAAAATCGCCAGCAGAAGAAACAAAAAAAGTCTCCGCAAAAAATAGTCTGCGAAGAAGCCCCAACTATAGGAGCGTCAAAGGCGGTAGCTATGGTAGCTCTTCGTCTCAAAGGGTTTGTTCTTCCCTCAGTCTACACTCGCTTCACAAACTCGTACTTTCGTTTTTCTCTAAGTTGCACGCTATTTCGTTCTCTGTACACTTCGATTTGTTTTAAATTTAATGATTAGTTCAGATTTTATTCGGTTCGCTAATTCGTGCACTTATGCCATGAAATAACGAGTTTTTAGACTTAAACATTTAAATTGGTCGCCTTTACATACTGTTGACTGGTAAACAAATTTTCAAATAGTTAGTTGTCGTCGCAGTGATGCAGCTACACGCTTACGTTCTTCGAAGTGGACGTAAAATGTTAGAAAACCGGGCCCCTAGTGTGCAACTAACTCGCCACGTCCTCGGCAGTTTTGCTGTCGGTGTGAGCCAGGTACACTCGTTTCCATAAAGCGGGATCATTAGCAGGTATTATCTGGATGCCATTGGTGCGGGTTAGATGCAGAGAGTGGGTGTGAGAGTGGCACAGGTGCGCGCGTATAGGCCGTAGCGCTTGGCTCAGTGGGTCAGAAGCGTACGCGTCCCTCACTCTCACTTCCATAGCTCCTGTTCCTGCTGGTGCTGCTAGTGTGGTCCTGCTGCACCGGCTAGACCGGTTCACTTGCGCCGACCCTCACCTCAGCTCAGCCTTCGGGTGTGCTCGCTGCTCCACTCTTCTTTGCCAGTTGGGTATCTTTATATTGCTGTCGCCCTTGTACCTACCTACTCTTTTACTCTAAGAACCCAGAGCTTGTAAACTCAAGATAAGGATTCTTTCTGACCCACTTCACTTTGCGGTGCCTTTTATGTTGCTTTCTCGAGTAAGTTTTGTCGATATAAATTGAAATGGGTTTGGTGTCCATCGGAATTCAGTATCGATGGGTCTTATTTTTTATCGATTTCGACTTAGCGGTTGCGATTTAGTGTGTGCTTCGTGTTCGCACGGTCACTAAGATGGCAAACTCTGCTGAAATTGAAGATAATGTATTTCGTGATATTTTATTTGGGGCATTCCACTTTCACTCCTTTCCATGCCCAGTTAGTTTCTTATATTGTTGCCCAACCAAGGAATAGCTCAGTTACACAGCGGCCAATGATTCTGGTTGATTTCTGGTGGACCGGCTAGCTACGTTCTACACAGCTCCCTTGAGAGGCCCCTGTCTTCTTGTCTGGAATGAGTTTGGTGAAACTGCTGCTTGTTGAGCTTTCTTACTCGGTGTCAGGTAATTCTGTGCTAAACTTTTGTCCATGACAACGTTGTTTTCGACCAATTCAGATAGAGGGAATACGAATGCAATATACTAAATGCACGTAATAAATTTTCGATCACTAGTAAACATTAGAAGTAATCTTACCCTTTATATTTCGCTGCTCTAACAATGGAGGTTAAGCGAAACCGGCTTATTAAAAACTCTAAGATATATGGGTACATGGTGGCTAAAGAAAAAAGTTACAGTGGTGAACTTACTTTCTACATGAGAAGTAATAATCCTTTGCACAGTGGATGTGTACTCGTTTTTCCCTTTTATTCGTTGTACCGCAAGTTATGAATCCTTAACAGCTAATAATAATGCAGTACAAGTGGAAGTTATACGTTCCATACACAAGGTTGGGCTTGTCTTGAAAACCTGTTGCTGATGGTTTGTCCGTCATTCCTTGGAAATACTGCTCTTGTTAAACCAGTTCTTAGGCCTTTTTCACTTCTAAGATTGGTTGTAGGGTTGTCTCAAGTACTTGTATTAACATTTTTATACTTAGTATTGGTTACTTCGACGTGCCAGCCGTTTGCTACATTGTTCACTGCATAGCCCTTGCTATTTTTGATTTTCTGTCCAATTTGTTATTTCGTTCATATAACTTCCGTTAACTTGCTCAATCAGTGAAAATTTTTCCCCTAATTTGTCTGCTTCAGTTGTCATCCATTATCAAGCGATATTAGTATTAGTTGTTATTGTTGCCCAACACCTAGCGCACCTTCTTTGGCAATTGCTACTTCGCAACCTCTTCAGCAGCAGTACGTTCGTTGTAGGACATTTTGTTAGATCAAAACTATTTAATCTATGCCTTGTGCTGTCTCCATCATAATTCTGCGGCAATGCCTATTATAGAGTTGACGTAAACCAATGAGAACCTGACTAAATAGGAGAAATCGGACCACGTCCGGATGGCGCTCTCGATTTCCGGTCACTAGGTTCTGTTAACCTACCTGCTTGCTTGCTGGGAGTGTAGCGGTGTCACAATTGCAGCTTCTGCCCTCACTTCATTTTACCTCTTAGCAAACCAAGCAAGTGACGCTTGACTTGTGCAATGCAACCATGATCATGTGCCAATGCTACGGTTTGAAATCAGCCGATGATTGAGTAAGCGCAATATGCTGAGGTATGCTTCGAACTTTCTTACGAACCTGTCGCTGACGCATTTTGGGTTGTACTGCTCATTTTATTCAGGGTTTCTTAAAATTAATTTTACTCTCATATTAAGCTGTTCTTTTTAGTGGCCATTGGCTACATTCTTGAAATTCGTTAAAATTGCTCTTTTGCTCAACACTATTGATTTAAAAAGTAGAAAAATGTACCAAAGAGCTTGTGTACATTCCATTGTACTGAGCTCGTGGTGCTAATAAATTTCATCTTATCCATCTTAAGCCCTATATTTCTGTGTGGTGCATTTTCATTGAGGCTTTGATGATAGAATTGATGTCCCATTTCTACGTTCCGCTGATCTCAGTACTCGAAAGCAATCGCGCTATCGTACCGGCACTTCAATTTTCAGCCTCCAAAGCCTCGCAGGTTGAGCCAAATTCTCTCATCTCTGTTGTACACTCTCCACTTCGAGGAGTGAAAGCGGTTGCTTTCGTTTCTCCATCCTGTCGCTTAAAAACTTTTTAATAGGTTTTGCCATTAGTGTCCTTTCTCAAGTACTTAACGTGGAATGACTGTTTCTCGCAATTCATGCTTCTGCCCATCTTTGAAAAATGTTCGATTTTCGTTGGTTCAAGTCAAATGCCTCAAATGATTAGTTTCTCTTCTGCAGGAAGAGAGGTGAACTAACATCTACCGACCATTTATTTGCTTCCAACTAGCCAACAATGCCGTTATATCGTCTGCGTATGTCTACGACAGCTTTGTCGTCCAGATTCCAGACAGTGTCAATCGGCATTGAAAAATCGAATTTGTTGTGCGCTTATTGTGTGATTCCTTTTCCGAAAATGAGGTAGGAGGCTCGCATTGACCCTGGATGTTGTGAATTTTATGAAATTAAAGTTCTTTCGCTTCAGTAAGTATAACACAAGTGACCTCAGAAGCTCGCGAACTTCATTCAATTTTAGCCCTTGATCCTACTGCTGACCTGGAGTTGCTACGAAGTTGAATCGCCCTACTTTTGCAGTTCAGCACCTGTGGTTCATTGACTCTATTCCTGATTTTTTGAAAATCACTCTACTTATTATTTTATGACAAGCTATTACAGTTTTAGGGATTGAAAGTCGTTTATTTTCTCTTGCTTAATAGGCACAAAAAAAAATTCCAGGTGGCAGCGCATAGGGGGAGACGATTCTTCTTAATTTTCATCACTAAAAACGGAGTCGTTCTTG
The DNA here is from genome assembly GCA_030386875.1 of Morinoia aosen. Classification (NCBI taxonomy): domain Eukaryota; kingdom Metazoa; phylum Arthropoda; class Malacostraca; order Amphipoda; family Talitridae; genus Morinoia; species Morinoia aosen. Next base: position 26,617,365 of record CM059558.1, read on the forward strand.
TGCACTATAGCGAAAGGCAATGGGCACTTTCTGAAAAACATTACTACTATTTCGAACGAGCATTTTTAACGGTGTTCAAAAGCAAAATAAGAACATGGGAGTCGGCTTTCAATATTGTGTTAAATTAGATTCACATTTACTTCCTGTAATCTACTCTTGAAACAAATCTTTTGATAAGGTACAATGCAACGAGATTTTCTGAACGCTGTTTAGATGTGCGTGTTCTTTCCTGGGTTCGACTAAAACGCTGTGCTGTTGCCGCTCTGTGTAATAGAATGGCTTCAAGAAGTGTTTCACAATAGACTACATTTCAGGTTTTATGTTTCTACACAGGATGCATTTTATTTCTGTTTTTACTCGATTTAGGATGGCCTTGCCAGCGTCCTTATTCAAAGGTCAATATTTTCCATCATGACGAGCCAATTCTTGGAGTTCAACTGGTCTTGCCCTAGAAGCAGTTTATGTGCTTGTTAAAAATGTCCACTCGATGATGCAAGAGCTTCAACATTTTGTTGATTCTTGACATTTTGTCTTCGTGTAGGAAAGGCTGAGCTCATAGGAAATCAAAGTTCATTTGTATCTTTCATGTTTTAGTTTCTCCTGATGACCAGCGAGGTGTAACGGTCAGATTTTCCCCCTATTAATACTTCAAGTTAGACATTCTGTACTCGCGCAAGCTTGTGTTTCTGCGTTTTCTTGATATTAATCTTCGAGCTGCACTTCCTCAGGAGTTAAGCATTAACTTTTTTTTTTGTGGTAGCTGAAAATCTCCGCGTGCATTTTACGCGTATTGGTAGTTGGTTGCCTTAATATTTGATGTGCTAATCATTTTCTCTTTCATTTACTGACTGTAGAATCTTTTGGAAATAACGTTATGAGGAGGAACATTGTAAGGTCCTGAATTGAAACCTAGGTATTCTTTCCTTTTGTGGAAATAGGTCTCTGTCTCGTAACAGATTACATTTCTTCTGTTCACTGCTGTCCTTTTTTCGTTATTTTTTATTTTTTCTACTACTTTTCTCTTGTTTCATGAACGTCTTTTGATATTGCTGCGGGACACACCTTGTTCATAGATGGATTGTGCGTTTCCCTAATACCACACTGAATAGTTTGCCTTCCTCGTTGCTCTTAGTGGAACACTTTCGTTGTGGCTAGGGAGGCTTGCAGTAGGTTATAATCTGAATAATAATCCTGCTGACAATTATTTTATTCCCATGTGCTTACGTGGTTCCTTATTCTACTTTGAGTTTGGTTACATTTACAATGCTTACATTGCCTTCGGTATTTTCCATAAGGTTCTCGCTAATTGTGACGGTTGTGTGAATTAAGGTCTCTGTTCTTTAATAATTTCACTTGCGTGGTACTGAAAATGGACCTTCTCTGAGGTTAGAGGGAAACAACTGAAGTGGTGCCAATTTGGTTTTCGAGACCTTATCTAAACCTCTTTGTGAGCATTCGTCTCGTGTGCTCATAATTTTATGGAGCTTGTCTCTTTCGCTCAAATGTAAGTTGAGCTGGGGACGACGTTGCGCCTCGTGCTGGTCGGGTTACACCAGATTGTGCTGTTGTCACTCCGCCTCCAGGGGCTCGAAATGGCCTCCACTCTGGTCTAAAGTGAGCGTCGCCGTGTACTGAACTGTGCGACCGTGGGCCTCATTTTCAAATAATTTACGTCGTCGTGAATAATTTGAAAATTTGACGACTAACGTCGTCGTACAGCTAGTGTCATGAGTTTTTCGTAAATCTGCATGGCTACGCTACGTGCTTTTATCGAGAAGAACTCTTCGGAGTTTACTTAAACGAAATTACGCCGTTAGCTTTACCGCTACGATGTCGTAATTTTTTTATATCCGAAATTACATCTCTTTATTTCTGGAAATTGCCTTCCGTTAAGAATACGTAGGTTTGTAGTCCAGCAATACACATGTTGAAAGCTTTGCAGGTGTGGCCGAACGTATGTGTTGCATTGTGAACAGCTTTGTGCTCCATAGCGTATGTTGAGCTGTTCTCGTTTGGTTTCGTCTTTTGTCCCTTGAATTTGTTGTGACTCTTGGTCTCGATTTTATCTTTTTTCTTGTTGTTGTTTTTAGTTCTCGATATTTGTTAATTTTTTCTGGGATGATTGTATTGTAAATGATGAGTTTCGTTCATTCAATGTAAAATATTTTCAAACGTAAAGTAAAGGTATATTTAATTTTCTGCATGATCCTACGCAGTTGCGCCATATTCTTTGCTATTATCACTCGCATTAGAAACGGGGGCGCTTTTATTTGAATCGTTTAAAATTCTTCATTTTCTGCGTTAATGTAAATTTGTTGTGAATTTGAAGTGGCATTATCTCATTTTTTTGGTAACCGATTTTTTGCTAGCGTAGTAAGTCGATTGTATTTTGCCGTAAAAATTATCGACTTGTTATTTGTTGAAGCATGTCAAGCTTTATTTTTGATTCCATGTTGCAGTCGGATATTTTCATTGTGTTCACTAGCGTAAAAGCATCAAGAAAATAATTAAACAACACCTTGCTTCTGAAAATGCGAAGCTTAAACTTACGATGATGATTTCTTTACAGTGTGAAACACAATTGTCTGAAATTTTGACTTTCAATATCTTATCATTCACTTCACTGTGGTGACGTTTCGGTGTCAAGTGTTTATTTTGTTGTGTGCTCTAATTCACTGTGCGCAGTTTCTTCACTGGTACTCGTTACTTTTTTACACGAAGTTAAAGCGGTCATGAAAGTCTCCGTCGTCGCGTGCTAGTAATCTAGAAATTTTGAAAAATAATAAGATATTGCAAGAGCTGTGGAACAACTTTGCGGAATTGATGTTTGGTTTTTGTGACAGCGATTGTGTTCAATTTACTGCTACTCTCAATGTTAAAAAGAGTTCTCCCGTATCAAAACAGGCCTTCTCGATCAGATGTTTCAGTTCTTCATTGCGTCTATGTTTGCGGTCCTATCTAGTCTCCAGATTCACCAGAATTTGAGGCGACATCTATTCACATGTTGAGCAGACTTCGGGTGCGCTCTTTTCATCAGGTGTCAGAAGAAGCGGTCTCTGTTGCTCTGTTGTTTGGATTTCCTTTTATGCGGTGTTGGTTTAGTGTATCAAATGGTTGGTAATTAACCGTACTCGACCACCTGCGCTGCGCAGTGCAGTGTATGTTCTGCTATGTGTGCTGAGGTAATGCGGTACTCCAGCTGTGCCGGCTGGGTTTTCCAAATTGGAAGTATTTCATAGTGCGCTATAGTGTTTAGCCAAGTTCGCGTAACAGGCTCTTTCCTTTTGTGGAAATAGGTCTCTGTCTCGTAGCGGATTATCTTTCTTCGGTTCAGTGCTCTCCTTTTTCCGTTACCCTTTAATTTTTTACAACTTTTATCTTGTCTCATGAACTTCTTTTGATTTTGCTGCGGGACACACCTTGTGCATATATGTATGTATGATGGCTGCCAAAAAAGCAACGTGAGCTCATGAAATGAATGTGGGGCTGGGCTTTTCATTCTAATGAGGAATTACGAGAAGATAATGAGGCTCTTTTTTGAGGAATTGCTGGTTAGAAACTTTACTCTAAGTAGTCTAGTTCAGATTTGATGCGCAGCATATACGCAAGCGCATGCTTAACAATTTTGTTTCGTGAAAAAAAGGAGTCACGGAAGCTGAGAGGTTGCTTCGTCTGTGATCTCTAGGCGGGTGCTGTGCGGAATGACTTCTTTACTGCACAAACTCCTGTGGGTTTATATTGAGGTGTATTGGCGCAGTCTGTACGCAAGAGCGCAGAGGTATCAATATTTTTTTATTGTGCATGTAGGGTAGTCATTTTAGTTCTACAGCATGTCATGTAGTGCTTCTGCGACGTTACCCGAACGAACTTACGCATCAAATGTTGTGCGAGCTTGCGCACGTTGCGCGAATCAGTTGCGAATTTAAATTCTTGTGTGTGGATCATGGGTCGAATTCACAAACAATGTACATACGTCATCGTAGTGGTACAACTGCCGACGTTAAGTTCTTCTAAATGGATTTGACTACGTTACGTCTCCTGAAACACTAGCCTAACTTGGCTGTGACATATAGCTGAGTCGGCTTCGGAGAATTTTAGATGCCAATTGTCTTCGAGAGGCAAATTTTTCGGGAAAAATCTGTACCAGGTGGACCAGAGCTTGCGAACTGGTAATGTTTCTTCTCAGTACGCATTCCTGTGGAAACTCCATTGTAATGTTCTATTTGTTGAGACGCTCTCGTGCGCTCGTGATTGTGCGTCTTATCTCCTGTTACTCTGGGTAGATAGAGCATCAAGAAATTCCTCAAACTGAAAACCTCGTTAGATACCGATAGTAGGTCAACTTACCATGTTTCAGTTAACACTGTTATCTTAGCTCATATAGAGCTTATCGAATTAACAAGACTGTTTTGCTTCACGCAGATTTTTCTAATTTTTGATTGATATTGGTAGTTCAAAGTTGATTAGCTATTGACATGGGGGGCTGTAGTTGCTACTGTTGGCGTAGAAACTAGAGTTACTACCTCGATCCATCAAACTGTGTCTTTGATGTATTCTCATCCGGTGTGACACGCACGTAAGGTTTAACGCTTCTGCGTTGAGATGGCCGAATTTTGTGCAAACTGATGCACATGCGAGGGCTGCTAAGTGCTCACAAATAGAAAGCATGGTCGGCATGTGAGCAGGTACGTGTACACTGAACGGAGGCGACAGCTGTGGTGGCTGTGTGCGCTCGTTAAACCTTCAGTCAGCTGATCGTTTCTGGCACACCTGCCTCTCTGCCTCCCTCCCTCTCCTCCCCTCCCTGTTCTGTTCTAAGCAGGAGCACCCCTCCCTATGCGGCGGCTACGCGTGTCCGTCCACTGCCTCAGAACTTGTTGCACTCTTACAATCCTGCGTGCCAGCGCCTACTTCTGCCCTCGCGTCTAGCTCTCCTTCAGCTCCCTACAACTCGGGATTTTCAGTCGTGGCTCGAGTCATAAAGTGCCTAAACTTTGTGGCTCGAAATTCAAGTCCGTGACAGGTGCTCGACTCTAATTCTGCGTTTTTGATGGGTTCCAAATTTGTTTTATAACTCTGTTATACCCCTCTTACCATCTTACCTACTTGATTCCTATTTCTGTCCTGGTCCATTACTTATCACTACCTACTTCGAGCTTAGGTGCAGTTTTTGTCCATTACTTTTGAATTGAAGGTTTGGACTCGGAAATTTTTGTGAGCTATTAGCTAAAATTGAACACCCGAGAATCTTTCGAGTCTTGTCAGGAGCTGGATGCGTTGATTTCTGAATACCGCTGCGATTTCTGAAGCTCGAGTCTTGTTGGCTATTGCAGTCTATGTTCGAGTTGCACCCTATAATCCATGCAAACCTCATTTTAAACTGACCAAAATTCCCCCTGTAATTCAACTAATACAATAATCAATACGAGTTTTGAATGACTGGGACTTATTATCCATACAAGTTGCAGTTAGCATGAGGCAGTAAGAGGACCGACTGTAAACTGGCATGTGATGTCCGGTCTCGCGAGCGCAGTGCACTAGTGACGGATCCTACGCAGACGCTGTGCGTGTCCGTCAGAGAGGAGGGCTGTTGCATGGCTGTGGCGGATGTGCCTCGCTGCTGCAGCGCTCGCCTTCCTTCCCTCCCTCACTTCTGTATTTCCTGCCTTGTTCCTTCCTTGTTTGTGATTATTCTTCTCCTGCTGCGCACTGAACATGGCCGTGTGTTATGCATTACGCTCGCCTACTCCGTCATTCACGAGTGTATGACCTCGTGGATCACTCGTGGTCATTCGTGTATGACCTCGTCACACGAGCCGTCAGTGGCGGTTGTGTGTATCTTTTTTCTGTTATCGTTTCTGTCATGCCGACTGTCCTGGGGAACTTGCATGCTGGGGCCCGAGTGGACACAATCCCTTGTGAGCTCTCAATTTTCTTATCATTCGCTCTGCTGCTGCTGAAGCGTTTCGGTGTCAAGTGGTGTCGCAGTTCCGTGTTCCAGTTCAAGTTCCTGCGACTTGCTCTTATTTTGTACGGATTTTAGACTTCCTTTTTGCCGTTGAAGTGACTGTAGGTACGCGCTCAAAATGTTTTGGTTACGTGTATATGAAGTTTGCGCGTTAGTTTGACGTAATTGAATTTAAATCACTCTAAATGTATTAATTTTTGGAGGATTTGATGTTTGCTCTAGTCTTGTTTGAAGTTTGTCGTTGAGTCGTTTTTTTACTTCGTGAGAGATGACTTCAAGGATTTTTGGCATGCGCATCACGGTTTTTTTAAATTAAATAGTGCATTAAGGCTCTCATTTTGAATAGAAACGTAAAGTTATTTTAAATAGGAGCCCCTCAGGGGGATACAATTATTGTATCTATGGGAACTAGCGCTCCCAGGGGGACAATGTGAGGGCCCGAGCTAAAGGTTAGGTAGGCATTCTTTTGTTAAAATAGAATAGGTTTTTGTTTTGTTACGGACCATCTTTTTTCGGTTCACTGCTGTCCTGTTTTTCACCGCCTACTACTTTCTTCTTCAACTTTTTCTTGTTTCATGAACTTCTTTCTTAGCTTTCTGTTTCTGTGCCCTTTCTGCACAGATTCCACGTTCCCTTAACTCCATACTAAATGGTGCCTTCTTCCTTCCTCTCTTTACATCTCATTGTTGAGGATAGGGAGGTTTAAACTAACTAATAAACTAATAAACTTTTAAATAGGAGCGTAGAAGTTCTCGAGGAGATACGCTGAAAGGAATTATTTCTCGACACTTGAGACACACACTGAAAGAAGAAAATTTTCAGTTTTCTTATTCCATCATGGGTGGGCTAAACGACACGTGTGTTCTACCCAAAATTTAATCGTTTCGGGCAACGAGGTTCCTCGTTTACTTATCTTGCAGCTTTTTGATGTGTTGCATCGGTGGCGTTGCGCGCATGTGTGCAGGCGATCAACAGTTGTTCTATGTACTGTGGTGTTTAGGTGGAGGCTTCATATCGATCTGCCTGCACCTTGCGGCGGCGGCAGCAGGGCAACACCGGCATCCACGGCTCCTCTCACGGCTCAACTTCTGTCTGCATCTCGCAAAATAATGGTCTCGTCTTTAGCGCGGTGTGAATGTCTCCCTCTGTGCGTGTTGCTGCAGTTTTGGAGCGTACTCTTCTTTGGTGGAAGAGCCGTGATTCTATATTGACTGAAAATTGTGATGCTTAGGCTTAGGGAAAGGAAAATTGGTGCTGTTAAGTAGCTCAGATGCAGACGATTCTGCTAATTTTTCTGTGTAAAATAAATCTTTTAAGCTGAATCAGGAACGGTATCGGCTAATGTTGACTCTAGCCTACCGCTGGCTGAAACTCGGGCACTGAACACATATCCAAACATTTGCAATATTGATTTTTGGGCGTTTCCTGGTTTTGTTACTGGCCTATTCACTAGTTAGCGACAATTCTAATTGACATTGTATTTACATCCTTGTAGTGTAGTTAACTTGTTACAATCTCGTTTCGATGCTGGTACTGGTGAGACGTTTTACCAAGAATTACAAATGATTGTTAAAAGCTGTAATCCTCCTCGTTTTGGTTAGGTAAATGGGCAAGTGATAGCCATCCAGGTATAACATTAGAATCGCCATCTTCTAAAAACATACCGGATTTTTGAGCTTGATTTTCAGAGAAGGCGCGTCTGAAAATTCTATCCTCGATAGAACTTGCTATGGGTTCAGTTGAATCTTCTGTAACTCCTCATTTATTTACTATCGTGTCGTTGTTTTAATCCAGTTATGCGCACTACTTTCTATTTAATTTTAGGTTTTGCATTGAGGTATTTGGGATGCTTCAAATCCTCCGCAGCTCCAGTCTCCACTAGTCGAGGTCCATGAATATTGTGCTTCTGTGGTACTTATGAAATGAATCTCAAATGAGATGCTCTGGGATGCTTGTCAATGATCAGAAACGGAAGGCTAAGTCCAGGTTGTTTTGCATTCCCTGCAAATACTGAATTAAACTGAAGCTGAAATGTGTAGACTGTTATGAATTTTTCGATTAATAAGTCTTCATTAAATCACAGGAGTTCACGCTAAAATATCCTAAAAATTTCAATTAAATCCAAAAATTTTTTGTGGTATTTAAATCTTATCCCGCGATTTTTTCATTTTAGGCTTGATATACGTGTAGCTGCAACCCAGTCTAACTTTTTGCCTCCTGCATGCATGTTTTTCGCCGCCTTAGCGATTTATTCGCTTAAATCGCTAAGGCGGCGAAAAACATGCATTCAGGCGGCCATAAAGTTGAACTGAGAGGTATTGTGTGTGGTCCATTAGCTGCGCTGGCATGCGTGCGATGAAGTACAACAAACTGCAGGTTGTTTCCAGTAACATGAGCTGCTTTGTACTTTTTTCTAAAAACGTGGGTGGTTCTACTTTCCAGAGTACGTCTAATTTCACAGCAATACACATTCGAATATGTTAAATTTGTAATTAAAAAAGGTTTGAAATTAAAAATGTATAGCTTGAAACTTTTTTGCACGTGAGGTTCTGAAAAAGCTCCAACTAATACACTTGTTTTCAAGTGGCTCAAATTTGTTAGCATGATCGACCAATCCGGATGCCTTTACTGCTGCAGTAATCTCAGTTAAAGACTTAGTTATCTGTGAGAGAATTGATTCAAAGATAGGCGTATTATGCGTAAATATTAATGGACAAAGTTGTATTGTCTAGATCAGTGGATCCCGACCTTTATAGCATGGCGACCCATTGTAGAACAAGCAATCGGGTCGCGACCCCGAACCTTAGAAAATGTATAAATTCAATTTTTTTAAAATCTTCACATTCCGTTCGAAATGAATTGGCGACCCCGAGGCTGGGAACACTGGTCTAGAAGCATGTAATTTGGATGCAGTCTTCTGAACCCGCTTTCGGATTACCTAGGCTTTGGTAGGTTACTTGCTTTCAAGTGGTTCAAATATGGTCTAGCTGGGAATTATTGTCACGGTTCCTTAACTTTTTTGTCTTCGGGAGCGGTGGTCGAGACCATTCCCTTCTAATTTGTGTATTAATTAGTCTTCCTGGGAAATGTTTAGCAGAATTAATTTGCTAAGCCGCAGAGTGTGTAAAACCTTCGAAATTATTGTGGTTAGAACGTGCCTTTTCGTGATTAGGTTTTCTAATTTGGGGTTACCCAAATTACCCAGTTGTGTGTTCCTTGGCTACGTCATCTTTCTTGCACTGTCTCTTCTCGGTTAAAATTGTTTCATACTGCATGTAGTTTTTTCCTTTACAAGCATTACGCACTTTATGAACAATAATTTTACACTTATTAGCTGTACTGAGCTATATTTCTAAGGGTTTGAAAGGACTATTGAGAGAGGCGAAAAGTTTTCAGTAGTGTATGTTAAGTGTTGTGTGAATGCTTCAGGTATTCGCGTGAGCAATGCCCGCACCTGGAGTATACTCGTACATCGCGCGCAAGAAAGCCGTAACTCCCAAACCCGCACTTGCTGCCTCACATCTGATTTATTCTAAACAAAAATAATAGCACTCATCATATATATAAGTATTCGTTTAATGTCCGCATTTCAACGATTCAGATAAAATTCTAAAGGTTGTCTCACAGATACGTTCATCACACGTTGCAGTTTTAAGAGTCGTCATTTTTCAGGACGCCGGTTCACCAGTTTATAAAATAATTCTATTTAATAAGATTCGTGCAGCAGGATGCATCACTTATTAAAAATTAAAAGTTAGGGCGCTGTACCAAAATGGGAGACTGATTCGGCGAACATGATTGTTGGCGTCGCGCGTTGTGGCTGTTGTACAGCGGTGTTCATTTCAAACACGTGAACAACGCCTGCCGTGCCATCTATAGCTAAATTTCCATATCAACCTGTTTCTTGTTGCTTAGTTTTCGACGTTGGGGTTGACAGGAGTAATTAATCACTTTGTCATGCTGAACGTGCTTATTTCGTAGTACTGACACTTATCTACACAGTACAGACATCTGGTGTGGTAGCTCCCTGCCTGAGCGTGCGACCGTGTATAATGTACGCAGCAAAGGCGGACCACCGGGACCTTTGCGGTGGCCCGAGCTCTGAATTTTTTTTTGGCCTAGGGATTATAGAGCTGTAGCTGTCCTGCTTCCTATTGTTATTTCTGATGCGTAGATAATGTTCCAAGTTATTGGACTCGCACCTACTTTGTTTTGCTCGTTTCTTCTACCGTAGATAATTCGGTATTTTGTTTTCTGATCTGCTATTCTAAGGAATTTCTTTTATTGGGCTCACGAGGCGCATTTTGTGATGACCCAGAGAGTGCTTCACCTGCATGAGTTATGTCTCAGATATGCTTCTTCAGAGAAGTTTTTTATTTTTTCAAATCCTTGGAGGACTGAAATTTAAATTGTACTGGGAAAAGAATTTGAAGTAAACGGGATCAGTACCCTGAAATGTGCATGAGGTAGCTCTAACAAAAGTGTTTGACGCTTTTATGTATTCTTGAAATTCTATTTGTTGTGTTGCCCTAAAATGGATGCACTTGCCATTTTATCCTGTGATTACAGGTTGTATAAAAAATATTTCCATGGAATTCAAATAACTGGGTTACGTTTGGTTTTAAATCTCAAATAATATTTTATAAACGAGTCAAATTATTACATTTTGAATGCGTACCGACTTCTTTCACATTGTTGCTGTTCATTTGCATGAGGTTCCCTACTGGAGTGAATAAAATGGACGAGACTGAACGTGAGCGGAGACCAATTATTGAGCTCCAGGTTAACGCTATTGTTCAAGCCATGCGAGCGTTCGGGACTGAAGGACTTCTCACTCGGAAATGGTATGCAGGTGAAAGCAGCGCGTGGCTGATCCGGCTTTTGTTGCGGTGTTAATGCCTCTGGAAACCAAACCAGTCGTCGTAGATGTGCTCATGATTCTTGACAGAACTTGTAGCTAGGACTGGAACTTATGGACGTGTGAACCAGAGATTTATTTGCAAGTGGCATGTTTTTTGGGGGAGTCTAGATTTCTGATGGTGATCAAAGGTAATTCATGCTTGATTCTTATGTATGGTAACGTAATAATTGTTTGGTGTACCTGTTAATGTAATAATTGTTTGGTGTACCTGTTAAAGTAATAATTGTTTGGTGTACCTATTAATGTAATAATTGTTTCGTGTACCTGGTAATGTAACAATTGTTTCGTGTATCTGCTAACGTAACAATTGCTTCGTGTACCTGGTAACGTAACAATTGTTTCGTGTACCTGGTAACGTATCAATTGTTTCGTGTATCTGGTAACGTATCAATTGTTTCTTGTATCTGGTAACGTATCAATTGTTTCGTGTATCTGGTAACGTAACAATTGTTTCGTGTATCTGGTAACGTAACAATTGTTTCGTGTATCTGGTAACGTAACAATTGTTTCGTGTATCTGGTAACGTAACAATTGTTTCGTGTATCTGGTAACGTAACAATTGTTTCGTGTATCTGGTAACGTAACAATTGTTTCGTGTATCTGGTAACGTAACAATTGTTTCGTGTATCTGGTAACGTAACAATTGTTTCGTGTATCTGGTAACGTAACAATTGTTTCGTGTACCTGGTAACATAACAATATTTGTGTAGTTACCGTTTCTCATCTGGAAGACTTAATGAAGGCTCTCGACTGCTGAACAAACATATTTGCTTACGATAGCCGTTTGAAGAAGAGTGCACACGGCACAGCAACCGCGCGTGTTTGCATAGACAACAACTTGCTGCTCCGCAAGTGGCGGCGGAAATCGTAACGGGAAATATTAGCGTCGTGATATTGGTTACTGTGCTAACTTTGGTGATCGTATAAATTTTAATTGCTCTGACTGTGCTCGCTGGAGGTGCAATTTTTCGCCGTAGAAAAGTGCTGAAATGGTTTGGTTATATATATATTGCAATGTTCTGTCAGTCTTGCACACTGAGACATGGGTATATTATTCTAAAATATGTGTATATTGTATTTTGTGAAGTTAGTTGATACCACATAGCGCTGCTATTGCAAAGCTTGTGTTTTTGTCAGTGCTATGACACGTGTAAAAACTCGTCTAGTACAGCGCCGCATACGCCGTTCATAGATGAAGTCTCCTGAAGCAAATGTGCACGTTTGTAAATAACGATCCTGGCGAGCCCCATGGGAATAATCCTAGATTTCATTTCCAATAGCGCATCAGGTTTGTAAATAACAATCCTAGCGAGCCCCATGGAATAATACTAGATTTCATTTCCAATAGCGCATCACGTTCGTAAATAACGATCCTCGCAAGCTCCACGGGAATAATCCTAGATTTCATTTTCAATATCCTATCACGTTCGTAAATAACGATACTTAGGCGCTCCATGGTAATAATCCTAGATTTCATTTCCAATATCACATCATTAACGTGCGTGTGATGACTACGTCACAAAGAGCAAGTCACCGCCCTGCCTCGTGCGCGCACGCGGTTACCCAATGACGGACGAGGAGATGGTGGTACGCGTGCTTCCGCCTCATGTGGGAGAGCGTGAGCCACTTTTTTGTTTGATGGCATTTGTGGCTGAGCGTCCTCTGGTCAAGGTCCTTGGTGCTGCGCATAACGTCCTCCGTCTTGTTTCGTCAGTGTACCTCGTGTGCCTCGGTTATTTGTCCGTGATAGCGATCAATTCAAAATGCACGCTGCGCAGCGTCCTTTGGGTTCGGCGTTTCCGTTTCATGAGGTGAGCTTGTGAAATTTGTTTTCTCAGTGATTTAAAATGTTGACTGCGGCGGGCTGAACTCTGAAGTTCAACATTCGACACTTGTATTACGGTTGATTTTAGAGATCAGTTTTGAAAATACCGAACGGTAAATATATCGTGCCTTCATTCGGTTTTCATTATTGGTGAAAATTGTGTTTATGACTGCTGGTCGGTCAGCGGCATTTTGAAAATCCTATCTTTGACTACCGGTGGGTCACATCGCAGTCATAGTGTTGACTTCCGATTTCGAGATCATGCCTTTGGACTGCGACGCCTGGAGATTGTCCTACAAACATAGCTGATGAGTTCGAAAATTCCACTCAATGGTGATTGAGTTTTAGTGATATTGCTACAAGCAAGGTAGTGATCAAAATGTGCTTCCAACATGTGGACGTCGCTTTCGTGCTAATATTGTTTTTTAATTTTCATTATTGTGTATAAGTTTCACTGCTTTAGTGCGCTCTTCGTCCGTTTGCAGTTCGTCTTGACATACCTTTTTGTTGCTGGATTATTGAGAATTACATCACTGCTGCACTTTCTTGAGTCCAATTTTGTATGCCCAGTTCACGTTGTTGACACGAAACTGTTTTCTTTTTATTTGATTCAGCTAGTTATTGCATCTCATGTTCCACTTTCTACTGCAGTCTTGTATCCATTCACATAAAAGTGGCCTGCATGCATATCTTTTCTGCAGCTGCCGCAAAGTATTTTGAAACCCTTTCCTGTATTTTTACTTCGTCTACTCGCATCTTTCATGTGAATGTATACAGGGTGTTTTTTTTTACTTTGAACAAACTTCGAACTCAGGTACAAAAACTCAAAATAAATCGATTTTCATGAATGACAAAATGTCCAAAACTCTTTAGTTTTCGAGTTATGGCGTCGCAAAGCATGTTTAGAAGTGCATGTTATAACTGGGCCGCACACCAATTGTTATTTAAAGTTGTTAGTTTTCGAGATTGTCGAATACAATTAAAGCATTTTCTCTCATTTCATTATGGGTTATCCATTCCATGTAATCAACGACAAGATTTCAAGATGCAATGTGAAACTGATATTACGGAAATGCCTGGCGTGTTTCAATCTGTAAGGCGCTCACTGGCTGTTGGATGTCGTAAATGTGTTTAAGTTCATGGAGGCCATTTCGAGTAACTGTTGTAATAAAACTGTATTCAAGTTTGTTCTTGCGTTAAAGTTCTTACATTAAAGTTTGTATTGATTATGTTTTTTACCTGTGTTCTGCAATGCTTACTGATTTATGGTTAGCTTGCATGAGAATAATTGATAATTACTCATTTAGGACAATTTATTCTTATTTGTAAAACGTTTACACGCAAATTTCATTGTGAAATTGCAAAAATACTACATTAGTGGGGCCCTAAAATCTCTTTAACTATCAAAGGTTGCGCTAAAAATGGTGTGCGCGTGCAATCCTACTTGAAGTTCTAATATTCTTCAAGTAACTATAACTCGAAAACTAAAGAGTTTTGGACATTTTGTCATTCATGAAAATCGATTTATTTTGAGTTTTTGTACTTAAGTTCGAAGTTTGTTCAAAGTAAAAAAAAACACCCTGTATACCTGGTCACCTTCTTCCTGCTTTAGCGGTCTGGGCCAATGTGACGAACAATTACGACCTTGTAGAGTTCCTGATATAATTATCTATATCTTGTAATGTCGGAATCTTCCGTACGTCGAGCTATGGACCATATTCAAGTCTTTTTTTATATTCGATAAAATTGTGAGGATGCTTTTTGGTGTTCACATCACTATCGTTTCATTAGTTACGTTTTTTCAATTTCTCCTTTCAAGAACGCCTTGTTTTACACCGCATTGCCTTCGTGAAACACAGCTTATAATTTTTACTGTCGTGTAATTGGTTTCCTTCTCACCAACCGTTGTAAATTTACCGGTGTAGCGGGGTATACGAACCGAGGCAAAAACTTCATGCTTTTTGTACTTCTTGAAGAGTTCATACTCTACTGATAACTCACACTTTGTTGATTTTCTTTTTTAATAATTGTTGAACGAAGCAGAAGCAGTGAGTACATCTCGTATAAATACATGTAAATTACATAAAATCTATGAACAAATAGTTGATTGTAAATCAGTAATTTGTGTACATTTATGTCGTTAGTGGCCTTGAGCTATGGCTGAGAAAATAAAGCTTGTTTGTGATAGACGTAATGCCGTGGCATCGGTTACGGAGAAAGCATTGTAATTCGAATAAAAACAAGTCTTGTTGTTCTGCACTATCGCGGTGATCTTTCATTTTAAATTACAGTGAAGTTTCCTTTCGTGGAGTCCTTTGTTTGGCTAATTATTTTTTTTTTTTGAGAACGGCTTATTCCATTCATGAGGTAAGGTATCGCCGGGCGATAAACTTAGGTGTTGTTTTTTCCGCGATTTTTTTCTTTTTTCGAAGAAACAACTTATGTATTTATAATTATTCATCATAAATAGGTACTTTTTTATCGTATCGTAATTTTTTGCTTCTAAGAATGCCCAATTGAACCTTTCGAGCGGATAACCGCCTGTCTTTTTTGTAATGATTTTTTTGCGTATCGGTTCAACTTCTTTGAGTATTTAAGAGTTAACGTTTCAATGGCTTTTTGGTTTTAGTGGAGATGAATTCTTTTTTACAGTATTCCTACTGAATTTTCTTTACTGCATTGATCTGTGCGGACATTTAACGCTCTCGATTGATTACGTAATTCACATTTTGATCTCCTTAGCTCGTTATCAGCGATGAGAACTTGATCCTCGTATTTATTATCGTCTCTATGCCGATATACATTATCAAGTTTCGTGTCAGCACGGAATACGATCCTCCTTATAAAGTTCGTGAAACAACCGCTACACATTTCACTATACTCAAAAATTATTGTCAAAGCTGAGACTGTTGTTTCATTCAGCTAATAAATTCTAGATACCGCTATTTGAATTCAGTCTATCTACTATCATATTTTCTATCAAAAAACATTCACCAGCTTTCTTTTTATTGTTTACACTTTTCTTAAGTTTCTGAGAAATTCTTCGTTTTTTTCTGTTATCGCTTTTGGAAATTTAGGATCTTTGACTTCAGACTAGAGACAAAAAAAAAAAATTGACCGCATGAGACCGTAATTCGAAACCAACCGTCTTGCGCTGTCTTCATGGAATTTTCCTGTAGATTGTTATTTCGTTATGTTTTCAAGTTTAGTCGTTTAATATTATACTTGTTGAAACTTGTTTTTGAGAAACACCTTCCTTATTTCCTTCACAAAATGTGCTTATCTAGCAAAAAATCAGTGCTTTTCGTACGAGAGATAACAGGTGGTTAAGGCGCAGGCCTTTCTTTCATTATTGCAGTGGTGTGAAGTTGGATTCTCAGAAGCATCATTGACATCCAATAAAAAATGAGTTTGTTCTTTACCAATTAGAGTTACTATTGTTCTGGAGTTCAAACTACAGTTGAATCTCTTGTAGAAGAGTGCAAATTGTTTGTCACCAAGTTATTTGTGAAGTGGTGCGTGTGCTGATATGTGACCTCGATCTCTTTACTATCTGTACTTTGTGAAGGAAGCCTCATGCTCTGATTTGGGTAAATGAATATTGGCTGCTAAAAGCCGGTAGAGCAAGCATCATGTTCGGTTTGACTCTCACACGCGAACAGTTAGGCTCAAATTTTATGGGTTCAAATCACAGACGAGAATCCTCTCTTAGAAGCTGAGCTTATCATGAAATAGGAAAGCGAAACCAACGATAAATGTTGACGGTGACTAAAAAAAAGGCAGAGAGTCCTGATTCAATTAAACGTTTGGTGCGTGAACGCAAACAAGTCGTCACTGGTCGAGGTCTCTCACCCTTGATGCGGATTAAGTGGCTCGGTCCCGAAAGATAATATGCTTGCTACTGACGCTCCGCCCACCTGTGGTCGTGGTGGTGACGTTCTCTTTTTTTCTTGTGTTCCGTCCATCCCAGACTAATTTTTAATGGAAAAGCAAGTGTTCTGCGACTTGTATCAGAATATGAGGAATAACGTTCTACTTTTGATGGGGGTTCGTTCAGTTTTTTTACTTATGCGAAACTCTCAACAAATTAAGTACAATAGCTTCTCAGAAAAATAAATTCAACGTTTCTTTACAAAAATTTTGCTGAGATTTTAGCATTTGTTAACATTGCATTGCGTTCTGAATCTCAGATACCCATAAATCATTCGGATTATTTCGAAATTCGTCGAGCTGTCGATTGAGGTGCGCGTGCTACTCCTGATAGTGAAGGGCAGTTTCTCTATTGTAAGTACATTTTAACCTCCGTAGCATAGCTATTGAGTATCTTATTTTATGGTTACCATTTCCTTGATGGAACTGCTCCGGCCTTGGGCACAACACGGATACTAGCAGCAGGACGGAGAGTGAAAGCCCGTCTGCCTGCTCTCTTCTCGCAGCAGCGATAGCAGGGCACCCGCTAGTCTCCCAAATTTTCCACCGGCCGCTTTTTCTCTTGTTCAACGCGTCCTTGTTTCTTGGGTGTGTTGGAACTGAACGTTTTGAGTGTATCCAATGCTTGTTTGCGGGTCCGCAATTCTCGGTCATAACCAGATCGTGAATAACCTGTCTTAGCTTTTTTTTGAGTTATTGGCCCGATTGTTTTCTGACCTAATAGAACAGTTTTTTCCTTCCTCTTAAAATAATAGTGAATCATCGGAGGTGACGTTCATTTATTTTTTCATGGTGTATATAAGGTCAATTTTGTTCGTTAGCTTTTCTTTCCTCAAGATTGACAATGTGTAAGCTTAAAATGCAATTTCTTTCTGATGTATCGTAGATAGTACACGGAATGCTGCCGGTGACAGTCCGGCGGGATTAAGTGGTTACCTTCCCCACGTAGTCCCCTCAGGAGGATGCAACTATTGTATCCATGGGAATTAGCACTCCCAGAGGGGGAATGTAAGGGACCGAGCTGAGAGTTAGGTAGGCATTCTTTTTGTTGAAATTTGTTTTTGTTATGTTAAGGACCATCTTTATTTGAGTTCACTGCTGTCCTGTTTTTCATCACCTACTATTTTCTTCTTCGACTTCGATCTTGTTTTATAACCTTCTTTCTGAATTTAACTGTTTCTTTGCCCTTTCTACACGGATTCCGCGTTTCCTCAACTTCAGACTAAATGGTGCCTTCCTCTTTCCTTTCTTTGTATCGTCTTTGTGACGGATAGGGAGGCTTAAACTAACGAATTATAATCTTTCCCACGTAGTAGCGAGAAATTTACATCGCGTGCTTTGATGGCCTTGAATTTTTAAAATGCATTTTTCAGTTTTATTTTTACTTGAATTGTGTTGGGCTTCTACTTGTGAATATATGGTGAGAATGTGCAGGGCATAAATCTGGCTCGTATTTCTGTTTAGCCTTTAACTTCTAAAACTTTCTTATATAATAATAATAAAGCCTTTAATTTCAAGTCCTTTGCAGAACATTTTTCGATTTCGAAAGCACTTTTTCGTGGCTAATCAAATGTTTTCTTGCGTTTATAACTGCAGACTCATGTGGTTATTTCTTCATGGCTCTCACTGTAGGCCGTCAATGCAGCCTCTACTTCTAATATTGAAGACATCAAACGTCTCCTGAAAGAGAGAGCAAGGAAAAGTCAAGTGTTTTTGTGCGTCGTGCGTTGATGGCATTGAGGAAGTTTTTAGGAAATGCCTTTTTGCGGTGGCCACGGAGCAGAAAAAGCTGTTCTTGGCAGGGGTTTTCGGTTGGTATGCGCGGGTGTTCGTAATTTAGAGTGCGCCACCGCTTGTTGCTGTTGCTGTTGCTGCTGCTGCTGCTGCTGCTGCTGCTGCTCCTAGCATCTCACGCGGCCGTGTCGCGCGTCTTCACTCAATTCTCTCCTTCGTTCAGGGGATGTGCTAAATTGTGATGACCGTTGAGATCCACTTTGCAGTGAAACTGCATTACTTGTAGTTCTTATAAGTTACTGTATTCATTTTTGTTGTCACGATGAATTTACATTTGCTTTGATACCAGGAGAATTATCAAGGCCCATAGTAACAAGTGCGCATTGCTTCTAGCGATATTTGGAAATTTTATGCGTTTTAAGGTAAATTTATGGACATGGGTTTATTGCATCAAGGGCTATGTGCTCGGTTTCTCTCTTGTAGATTTAACATAGAAAAATAACTTTGTTTAACCGGAATTAAATGGCGAGGTACAACGCAAAGCCTAATAGTTATGGAACAGCGAAGCAAAATTTGCCTCTGCTTAGTTTTCAAAGGAGTTAAATGTCAAGTGTTTCTTGGTGTTAATCGTGCGTCATGTTTCGTCGGTCATTTATTTTGAAAACGCGCTTATTACGTAGAATTACTCCTAGGGGGACTATGTGAAGACCCGAGCTAAAGGTTAGGTAGGCTTCCTTTTTGGATAAATAAAATAGGTTTTTGTTTTGTTACGGACCATCTTTTTTCGGTTCACTGCTGTCCTGTTTTTCAGCACCTACTACTTTCTTCTTCAACTTTTTCTTGTTTCATGAACTTCTTAGCTTACTGTTTCTGTGCACCTTGTTCATAGATTCCGCGTTCCCTCAACACCGTACGAAATGGTGCCTTCTTCCTTCCTCTCTTGAAACATCTTTGTCGTGGTTAAGGGAGGCTAAAACTTTCTTATATAATAATAATTGCGTAGAATTAGCTCTTTACGACTCATTCAAGCTGCATTTCATCCGCGGGAATTACCACTATGGTTCTCTGTGCTGCACATTGGGTAATATCTTCCACAGTAAAGGCTAATGAGCTCCTGTTGTAAGTTTTTCTCATTATTCGGGATGAGACTGCGATGTCATGGTGAACTGTCGGTCATCTCAGACGAACACAGTGACACGGCTTCTCACCTACGGAGAAACGATCACCTCTCAGAAAAGGCCAATTCTAATAAATGGTAATTGCTTATTGTGAAACTAGGATCAAAACAATTCGAAGGAGGGACTCCCCGAAAGATATCACTGGCCGCTTCATTTGAGATTATTTTGAAGGTGACATTCATTTTGACTGATAGAATGCTAGTAATCAGAGTCAATTTGCAATGAAGCAGCATGCCTTAAATTTCACAATTCTTCCGCTTGTTGCCTGAGTGTTACTATTTTCTGTGTGACGCCCTGGGCTGCGGCTTTAAAATTTGTGTGATGAAGCAGTCGACTTTTGCTCGGTGATTTATTGTGCTCTGATCCAACTTTGGATCGACTTCGAGCCCTTCTACTGCTCCGACCGTCGGTCCGCCTCAAATAGGCCTTCGTGCCGTCGATCATCTCATCTGCTTGTCGAGAACAGTTGAGATGCGATGTTGAGGAAAATGTTTGTATCCTCGTTTCGCTAACGTGAGCCGTGCTATGAGCGCGGCCTATATAAGAAACTCCCATTCTATTTTATTGCCATCTAAAAATAGCTGGTTTCAAAAGAAGTAGAATGCTTAGTCACCGCGACCTCGAGCTGAACACATGTAAACCTTTAATGAAGGAATTACCGCGTGCTGCTCTGCGAATCTCGTGCAACGCAAGTCACTTGATTTGTAACAAAAACTCAAGGCCTGTCGAGCAAGAATTTACGGTTAGCAGTACAAGTGTTGGTCGGTGTTCGCTGCGCCGCGGCTCCCAACTTTCTCGGATGCTATCTACGAGGCCTACGCATCAAACCTACTTACAACCCCAGTTTTTGTAGTCGTTGTCGGTCTCGTTGCTATTCATTTGCATATTTGCGTCATGAATGCGTTAGCATTCTGATTATTGTTTTCTAATTTTCTCCTCATTATTGCCAGAATTGTTCGCTTAAATTGATCGGTTATTTGCTCATTTTCACCCTACCTTTTCGAACTGCTACGTACACTTGTCATTGGTTGTCACCTTATGCTTACCAACGACTATCATCGTAAAATATCCTTCATTTTCTCATTTTTGCCATCACTTACGTAAATATGTTCGTGATGATCGCTGATGATATAAGTTTCGCAAATGTTCATAAAATTTATATCGTTGTGCCCCTTTTTTCTTCAAGTAACGTCCTGTTTAATCTGCAACCTGAGTAATTTGAGGGCCTGTCCATCCGCAATCATTGTTTTAACGGTTTAGTTGGCGTTGAACATTTACAATTTGCTGGCGCTGCGATTAGTGTGTGCTGTGGGTCGAGTCCTTTTTCGTTTCACTTCAACTCGTATCTGATTTTTTTATCCTTGTATTTGTATCATTCTTCTAGGTAACGGATTAAAAATAGTATTTTACTGTTTGCCCTCTTTTATTCAGGATTTTTTAAATTTCCGTTTCACTTTTAATTATGGCAACACTAATATAGGATCGTATGGCATCAGATTTGCTGTTGCCCCAACTTAATTGTTTGCCTTTCTTCTGCTTGGTGTTTCAATTTATGCTTTCAGTTTACGGATCCCCCTTTTTATAATTCGTTACATTTTCAGTAGGAAGAGAGACCCTGTTAGGTCAAGAAGTCACGATGGGTTTAACTGAAGTTCAATATTCAACTCGAATTGAAAGTCAAAAGTGGTTGAAAATTTTATAAGCAGCAAATATCAACTGGGTAAAATAAATAGCATTAATTTAAAAAGATTGTTAACAAATTTTCAAACGACCCATCGATGGGTCGTTTTGCAGCTGGAAAACTTAAGCACGACCCACCCGTTATACCGCGGTGAATGTGTTAATTGGAGTGGGTGCAAGCGTCCTGAGACCACTCAAAATAACCCTGCTCCTGCCTCCGATATTTCCGAGACGGTCCGGTGCTAGCGTCCATAGACCACACAACATAACCTGGCTCCTGGCCCCGATATTTCCGAGACGGTCCGGTGCTAGCGTCCATAGACCACACAAAATAACCCTGCTCCTGCCCCCGATATTTCCGAGACGGTCCCCACAATCCAGCGAGGGTGCAACTGCAGGAAGCACACAATGCCGTGGGAACGCGCGCGCCGCGACCGTTGTGACTGGCGGCTGCCTCAACACCTTTTCTAAGGCTTCGCGCGACAGTCTTAGCTCTAGGAAATATTTTTATCCTTACCTGCAATCCTTTTTTGGGTTCATTCAAAGTTATTCATTTGGCAGTCTACGTTGAAACTGGTGGTTTATTTTAACAAAGTCTGGGATGATCAAACTGATCCCTCGACTACACCTGCACTTGAAGACTTCAGACAGCACTATACACGAATAGTTTTCCAAGGTAGAAAGTTAGAGGAAGCCGTTTTTTAAGGACTTAAACAATAGTCCCTAAAATGCCACCGAAATTACTTAACTAATCCCTATAATTTTCTACACAGTGTTACGAGTTTTGGGGTTTACTCGTAGCAATTGAGAGGCACTCAATGAACGTTTCAGGCCCTTTCCTTTTTCCTTGCGCTTGTGAACAGCACTCGTCCGTCGTTGTTATTCTGTGGTCCAGTATGTTCTTGAAGCTTTATTTTATTAGAGACGCCGAGCTCTAAGTTGCTGGTAGCTATAATCATCTTCTTTAACTGCAAAGAAAGGGCTGCCGCCATTTTCACATCTTCAAGTCGACTCGCGTGCTTCTTGCTCCTTTAGTGCTTGAGTTTATATCTGTAGAATGCGAAAAGCGTGGCCAACTATTGCGTTTCCCGGCAGTAAAGCAAACGGGGCTGTAGTATCGCTATGGTCTCGTAGTGTTGACGTTAGGTGGAAATATTTTAGGTCTAAACGTCTACGGTATTGAGCGGGTATTTTTGTTACGACGAGGGAAGCACGTTGCTTGTGTGTATTATGTTATGATTTTTCCTTTTTACTATTTTTTTTCTAGTGCGAAATCAGGAGGATACGACTGTTGAGAATAGTTGTACCCCTCAGGAGAAGACAACTACTGTATGTATGGGAATTAGCGCCCTCGGAGGGAAAATACGAGCTCCCTAGTGACAGGCTAGATAAGCCTTTTTTGTTTAACTAAAACAGGTGCTGTGTTTTGATACGGACCATCTTTTTTGTTTCATAGTTATTTTTCGTCTTACAAGTTTCTTTAACTTCTATTTTGTTCTATAGATTTATTTAAATTATACGGTTTCTAGATGCGGGGTGTGATGAGGAGCATTCCTCGCGCATGGATTCCCCATTCCCTTAATTTTATGCTTAATGGTTCCTACCTTTCTCCTATTTTGGAAACACATTTCTTGTGGTTAGATGAGTATAAGCTAAATTCTAATCTAATGCTATCTAATTTTCCTCAAAAGTATCAGTGAATTCAATCATTTCTACTTCGTGCCAACTCGAATATGCCGAGATTGAAGCTAATCCACAACTGAATAAGAGCTCCCTGCCTGAGCACGTGTTGTCTGCACAGTTAGCTCGGCTCGTAGACCGAAGCGACCGTAGCGCAGAGGACGACGGCCTGCTGGGTGTCGCTATCGAGTTTCGTGTTTGGGTTCGAATTCAATGTTTGAGGGTGGCGTTGCGAAGGGGAGACCCGGTTGGAGGAGCGTTCGTGCATCATTTCGCAACTGGGATTTGTACCTACCTATAACGTTTTACATATCTCGCTAATTACCCTTCTTTTCGTCAGCCGTAAAAATTGGGGCAATGAAAGCTCAACGCTACTTGAATAACCGAGGATTGTTGTATTCGAGTCGTCTTTCTGACGTAGGTCCGTTCCTGTTTGTCTTCGTGTTTCGTATTCCTTCCTTAATGAGTTGCTATTGCGGCTTTTTTGCAGTTAGTGGTCTGTGCCTTCAGAAAATAAACTAGTCTCTAGTCGTTAAGCTTAAAATCGACCAAGTGTTCCTATGTTTACTACTGTTGAAAGTTGGAGTATAATTTTGTGAATGTTATTGCTTCAGCCTAACCGAGGCTACGGGCGCCATAGTGTTCAACAAGCTGAAACGATAGCTCAACGGTGCGTGTAAATCAGCAAGCGTGAAATTTCTTATATTGTAGTTACAGATAAATCGTGCTGCTTGATAGATTTACACGCACTTCCATCTCCTAACAGACGAGATCACCCTAGCCGCATTTGATAGTGGATGAACATGAAGTTGCAATAAATGCTAGCAACAAAGCGAGTATACGCCTTAAAATGA
This sequence comes from Morinoia aosen, assembly GCA_030386875.1. Lineage (NCBI taxonomy): Eukaryota > Metazoa > Arthropoda > Malacostraca > Amphipoda > Talitridae > Morinoia > Morinoia aosen. The sequence continues at coordinate 26,641,135 of CM059558.1, forward strand.
CGCGGAATAATTTTTAGCAGACTTCCATTGAACTATGGATAATAGCCTGGTCCGTGTCGCGGTACCCACAATGGAAGAAGAGGCCCCCATTCTAGCCGAACGCTCTCTATCACGACTCGAGATAGCGGCGTCTGGAAAGAGTCTGGCGTGGTTGAGCAGGTATCAGCGCCGCAGATCGCAGGTGGTCGCTATTGTGTGCCGCCTTACCCTCGCTTCCTGTGACGCCTTCGCTCGCCTCCCACCAACTTTCTGGTCGTGCCGTGTGCGAGTCTGGAATATTTATGCACTCATGCTGAGCATCAAATGTATGATATTTACATTGTGTAAGCGATCTTTAGTTTCTTCTGAGGTTGACTTGCGGTAAAATGTCGTTGTCGACCAACAAAAAACGTAGGTTCATCTTTTGTCCCATTCGGCCCAATGCTACTCGTCTTATCGTGCACTTCAGGTTTTTGTGAGTTGCTTGTCGTAGAGGCGTCCTCGAGCAACCCTCATTTGAATGTTGCGTACTTCTCAGTGCAAATTGTTGAGCATTTAATTTTTATCTTGAGAGTACTCCCGCTCGAGACAAAAAAAACGAAAATAATGTCAAAGTTATTTTCCTCAATCTGCAACTGCAAACCATTTTTCAAATATTTTGATAAACTTCAATGACTCTGTTTTGACCTATTTTTATGGTAAATACCATTCCGCTTGCTCCCCGGGGGGATACAACTATTGTATCAATCGGAATTAGCGCTCTCAAGGGGATTATGTGGGGTCCCGAGCTAAAGGTTAGGTAGGCCTACTTTTTGTTCAAATAGAAAGGTTTTTTGTTTTGTTACGGACCATCTTTTTTTCAGTTCAGTGCTGTCCTGTTTTTCAGCTCCTACTACTTTTTTCTTCAATTTTTATCTTTTTCCATGAACTTTTTTCTTAGTTTACTGTTTTTATGCTCCTTGTGCATAAATTCCGCGTTCCTTAACTCTATACTAAATGGTTCCTTCATCATTCCTTTCTTTGAATATCTTTGTTGGGGTAAAGGGAGGCCAAAACCTTCTTATAATCAATCATATTCAACCATTCCTCTTGTTTAATTGATTTTTCTAAGCTTCTTCTTACATTAGCCAACGTATGACCCTCAAGTTTCATAAAATCGATCGGCAATCACCCGGATTGTTGGAACACCCCTTGCGTTACTTGATGCTTAGCTTTTGTGTGGCGTTCTTGTGCGCATTCAGTATGAATAGCGTGGCAGGTATCCTTTTCCCTGCGCACATTGTCAGCTCGTGTGCACTGCACTGCCACTCCTCCCCTTCGTACGGTGACGAGAGACGCTATATGAGCTGGTCAGAGCTGCTTCTTCGGCCAACATTCTGCGCTGTTGTCAATCAGACCCAAATTCAGAAACGCCTTTATCGAGTAGTCCTCGCCATTTAGATTTGCCGTACCCAACCGTCAAGCTCAAGCTAGTTGGTAGTTACAGTTTAGTTGTATCGTTGCTGAAGTTCAGCATGGAGTGTTGAATGAAATCCAAGGTGGTTGGTAGATAGTCTTCGACCATAGATAAAAGTTATCAATTTATCGATTGAAAATCGATGTCTTCCGTGATCATGCCTGCAAGAAAAAAGAAAAGAAAGAAAACGTTTGAAGGCTAGAAATTTTCGATTGTACAGTTAGTGGAACGGAAGTTAGTGTAAGGAATAAAGGAATAGGACGCAGCGCTGCTACGTTATTTTGCGTTTTGTGTCTTTCACCCAAAAATGTTTTTTTAAAATTCATCTGCATTTTGAATTAGCTATTCATTGTTTAATTCATTTTAATTGATCAAAGAATATTTTGTTGTGATTATGGGAGAAGGAAATTTGTTTTTGAAGCTGGTGGTCATGATACATTACTGAGTGAAATGCTTTGAGACGCTTTTCTCGTATTCAAGCCGCGGTAAAGCTAAAAAATATTTTTGTAAACTTGATTTACCTCAAGTTTTTGTTAACTCAACCACAATTACGTATATCGAACGTGCGGAAAGCAATTGTACATCTGTTCTAAAGCTGTTTTTTTTAAATGTTATGCTCCCTCTTGAGGTAAATCATTGCAGTATTACTGCATAGACCTCATGTTTACGTCCCATTCCGTCGAGTGTTGAAGGCGTTACTGCAAGACTCGCGAGCAGAGCAGAGATTTACTTTCTTGGTGCGGAAGCGAAGAGTTACGCACCAGCACTCGGCCCCGGGCCTTCCCCCGCCGTGTCGCTCGCTAGGTCTGGCTGGCATTTCCGTTCTTTGCTTTGCAGAATTGTGTGCTCGCACGCCACAGTTCAGCCCTTACGAAGGGCCTCTGCTTTCTATACTGACACCCCTTACAACTTCTGCGAGGAGATAACCACGTAGGGAACATACCGATGCCGAATGATTGGACTCCGACCGATCTTCTATCACTGTTTCCCAATTTGTACTGGTGCCTATCCGCTCACGCAACACTGATTGGTATAGAAATAAGGGCGATTTTAACGCTGCTTTGCCAATGTGAGGAGCAGTTTTTCTTCGTAAAAGCGTCCAGATTGTTCTGGTGTGATGCTCCTCGGTCATGCCACGAAACCTTTGCGACGTAGTGACTTTTCTGTGTGCAGGGTTTATTTTTCTCGTATCTTCATCCACATTTGAATTGCGCTATGTAGAGAGAGGTGTCCTACTTTAGCTGCAAGAGAATATTCATTGAGCCATTTCCGTTCTTGGATTGATATACTCCCGTGTAACTACTGTGTAGATCAAATGCGAAGCTTTTTTCCGACACACAGGCGCTTATTGCTGGCACGAAGGATGTGGCGCTCGGTTGCATTATGCCTTCGAATTTTAGTAAATAATCGTCTGATTCCTGCCTTCTAAAATGTTGGCCCAGCCGCCCAGCCGCAAGTTTAGGTGCGCTTACCTACTTTTTGCGGTGTGCTCGTTCATTCTTTTGAAACTGCAACAGCCTGATGAGGTGTTCCAAAGGAAGAAGCAAATGTGCGATGTTCTCACAATGGAACTATAGCGGTGGGTATATGCTGTCATGACATTTTCGAAAAGAAATATTTCAACCCTGAAGCATGGCCATCCACCGGAAGCTAAACGCAGCCGTTAGCCGTGTTATGTCAAGATTTAGTGGAAAGTTCTGTGTGGTCGCTAATATGTGTTATTGACTACTGATGCTGATGGTTTGACTATTGTAAAGTAGACAAGTTTACGGTAATTTCTAGAGTGTCCTGTCAACTGCATAAACTACTCGTATTTTCTACGTGTTGATGGCGCTCGTGTGTTCAAACGTTTTATTAGTTTTTAGTGTTGATTTTGTTTCATATTTGTCAGCTTCAAGTTCATTCTATGTTACATATCTCAATTCAGCTGTTACAACGTCGTGAAGCCTCGTCATACGGAGTTAAAGGTTCAGGGATTCTTTAAATATTAGTGCCAGTAGAATTTTGATGTAAATAATTATTGACTGAGTTACTCAGTGACTGCACTCTGATGCTCGAGTTGATGCCTTCATATTGACCTCAGTTCTTTAAAGATCTCGTGCCAGTCGTAAAAAAGCTGTCCGGATTCTAGTTCGTTCTTCAAATTTTGTTTTCTTGATTTTGCGCGACAGCGGAAACTATTACTAAGCCTTAAATTTACTGAGCTTCTAAATGACCTCTGTTTCAAGACGGATGCTCTAAAGGGAATTATCATAACGCGTATCTTCACGAAAGAAGCGTTGAATAGGGTGAGGATCCAGCATGTGGAGAAGAAAATAACGTTCTCTGATCACTTGTCCATCCATAATTATTCATTGTTGCATGAGCTGCGTTTGCTGGTAGTGTTCGTTTCAGTATGTTTCATTTTCTGTTGTTTTGTAGAAATCTTTTTTCTTCCCCAGAGAGGGGTATCTTCGTACAACCGACCTCCTGTACCACCGTCGTTGAAATGGTGTGATATTTACGTCACGCGACAGTTTTTGCTTCATATTGATACCTACTAACGAGTTGGAAGATACTCACCTGGAGTGTTTCTGGTGGCTTTCGTGTAAAAATTTCTGAGGCTAGTTTCAAACTTGAAAACCAAAATTTGGAGTAGGAATTTTTTTGTCCCTTTTCCTTTCACTCTTTGTTGGCACGAGTTAAACGAATTGAATGGTCAAACGATCTCTCCGCTATTTTAAGTGAAGTAACTTGAAACACTTTTGACCCCGTTATGCTCTATTTACCGTCGATCTTTTCCGCCAACTAAATACGCTCCATGAACTTCTAAAAATGTGCTGCTGGAAATGACACCCTCGATAAAAAGCGGTTTACAGTTCAGTGTTTTTGTCAGTCTCGTCATTGTCACTATTGTGTGCTCTTTTTCTTACCATCAAGTTTTGAAGTCCCACTGGAGGAGCCCGGTATTTTTTGACATCACTGGATATTCCTCGTTTTTTATCTAGCACCTAGATTATGAAAAATCTAATTAGATTTGCTATTTTACTTCAAATTCTGCTTGGTAAACGAGTTCAAGCCTCAACGCCCAAGGGACCTTTTCAATAAATTCTTTATATACATTCTCCTTCGGGGGGATGCAACTATTGTATCTATGGAAAATAGCGTTTCCAGGGAAAATATGTGAGAACCCGAGCTGAAGGTCAGGTAGGCTTTATTGTTTTAGATTTTTTGGGGGGTTTGTTACTGACCATATTTTTTTGGTTCGCTCTTTTCTTGTTTTTCAGAGCCTACTACTTTCTTCTTCAATTTTTATCTTGTTTATAAATTTATTTCTCAGCTTGTGGTTTCTATACACCTTGTGCATAGATTCCGCGTACTGTCCATACCTTCCTCCCTCCTGCTTCTTTTTGGGACGCCTTTGTTGCTGTTAGGGAGGCTTAAACAGATGTCTAATCTTTGAACATATTTTATATTTTATCGAGTTTGTCCCATAACGTGTTGTTGAGGTTCACTGCCGGGTGGCAGCTCTTTCCTTTTTCTGATTTCGATGGCAACCTAGTGCCAGCGTATGAACTGTGGTTTCAATAGCGGTAATATGTGGGAAAAAATTCTTGCGTTAAAGGGTTGAGCCTGTTTGTAAAGCTCAAGGTTCGTCTCTGTTTGCTGAGGTACGTGCTTGGCCCTCGAGTGCGATCATTGTTTTGTGCTAATGATTTGGTGTTTTTGTCGTGCGCATTCAATAGCTAATGGAAAGTTTTTTGGCCTGTTTTGTCCATAGTGTTTTGCGTGTTCTCAAATTTCATTGATGGTAGTCTGTGCCTTCGTGCGCTGTTGAGCTTCAGCTATTTAGAAGCGTGTTTTTTTGAACAAAATTCTGAATAACTCATGCGGTGTGTAGCAAAAAAGTAAGTACAATACAGCAATTGTACTTACTTTTTTTATTCGAGGCTCTGCATTGCCTCTCTCACTTCCGTGGAGTGGTTAGAACGTGAATTGCTGTCGCATGTTGCACCATTTAAAAACCATGGCGTGTTGTGGCCATTGGTTTTTCTTTTATTATGAGAATTTTATGGGATTTATTCATTAGCATTGCCTTTTCTACTTTGTGAATACTGCAAGCTGCCCCAGCTCTATGTAATTGGGCAAAATTCATTTTTTAGTCAAATTTTCCGAAATAATTTCTGTGCTATCAGTTGTAATATCTGTCCGGACCAGTACAGGCCTGTTCAGCCGCGTAAAGTGTCTGCGTTTGGTCTAACTGGAAGATTGGTTTCGTTTATTTCTGCTACAATTTAAACTTCGGTTAGCATTTAACATGGGAAATCCATGTGTTAGAGAGAGATCTTGCGAAAACTTTTCCAGTGCTGGACGATTAAGAATTCAGAATGATCGTCCTCATTGAAACCTTCCAACTCCAGTAGGTTCGGCTCATAGTTTTGGGAAAAATTTGTTGAAAAGTGTTTGAAATTTTTAATAGCACAGCTTGCGCATATGAAATCAAAATTAATCGAGTGATTTTTCTAGAAGATAATAATTTAGTGCGTTGGTTCAGATGGTTGTAAATGTTAATTTCATAATTGGGTTATACCCCTAATGCCTCATACGTGGTTATCAGACCGGAAAACTAGCAACCCAGCGAGAACAAACAAAGAGTTTGTAGAAGCTCGTTTTTTGCGTGAAATTCGCTTTTCAAATGAGTACAAGCGTCTAAATTGAATGTTACATGGATGAAAAATAGAGCTGGTAAACGCGTGCTTATAAGAGCAAACGTCCACGTGATCCATACCGTTGGAATCTAAAAGGGAAAGTGCGTGTAGGAGGCCGCGCCAAGTAGCGGTGCGACCACCCGCAGCAACAGGTCCTAGGGTGTGCGCGACGGGCACTTGGCGCTGGGAGAATGCGGTTGCACGCTTCTAATCCCTGCCGAGGGCTGGCCGCAGCGTGTTGTTCATGAGCATTGCTTAATGCGTGCGTTGAGGCTCTTGCGGTCCCTCCAAAATACTCTTCATTGGTAAATAACCCTGCAACGGGGACTCTAACTAGAACTTATTTTATTATCGTTGTTCTCGCTGAAGGTTGTCAACCTCATGTCGACTTCCTTCTTCCTGTATTTACTAGTTCTAAAAAGATCAGTGACTTTTATTTTTAGTAATTTACAAAATGTAGGCGTATCAACCCTTCCAATGGTTTTCCCTGCGTAAATTGATCAGCAAATTGAAGGTGCGGAGCATGGAAGGCAGCAAGGGAAATCCGTGGCTTGATCATTACAGCTTCAGCTCTTCAACTGAACATTTACGAATTGCGTAAATGCTAAGTTTGCTAATGAAATACTTGAATGTTTTCCTCTATTATTAGTGGACTCAAACAAAAATAAATGTAATGGAATTCCATTGACTTGAACCTACTCTTATTTTGACGCTTTCCTAAGTTCAGCTGTGCCTGTGTTACTGGTGAGGCGAGGTTGGGACGCAAAAGTAGCGCTTCATGACGAACTGACGAACATTCAAAATCCAAACGCGAGAACGAAGCGTCTCCTTGATGGCTTTGCATTTTAATCAGTGCTCGGTACGCACTTGATATCAGCGATAAAGGTCACGTTGTGTGTCTCATATTGTTTTACTGGCATTCCTACTTGTGTTTCTGCTTTTTGACGGTTGCTCAACGACTTCCTTATTTTTCAATTATGAAAAAATTACGTAAAAAATCGTATGGTAAAGGAGTGTATTTTTTTCATTTTGTTGAAATATTATTGAGCGCTTACGCATTTTTCCCGTTTTGGGAATTGTAAATCAATAAATGTCTTCCGTTGCAATGAGTGTAAAAGCAAATGTCAGTTTTTCCCTGTTGGGGCTATGCTTTTCTGATTGAAAACTTTCAGGTGGCAACAGCTTGATTGTGACAACTCGCAATAGGATAAGAATCTTTTTGATAATGGTAGTGATAACGTGGGCAATGATCACCGACTGCGTGGATATGCTTGCATCTTTCGTATCTAACTACTTCTGCATGGTAGTGTTAGCTTCGCTACGCTGGCTGCCCTTATCACGAAGTTGAGAGCAAGACTCGTCATTTGAGTTGTGGCTGATGTTGTCGCGCTCATTACCAGTGACCTCTCCGTTCTTTTTCGTCGTATCTCCCGTCTCTTCCTGCTTACCAGCTTTTTCTGCTCTCTTACCTTTCCTCCGCAGAAGGTATCCATTGAGCTCTTCCTTTTGTTTCCCGCTTCATTAAAACGACAGCTCGAAGTGGTATGGGAACTGGTTTAGAGTTCGAATTTGTTTTTTTCTATTGAATGTTGCTTCATTAAATACAACGCAGGGAAAAACTCCGTGAATCTAGTCAAATCCCTTGTGACAAATCTTTCAGAAAATTTATTTAAATTAATCGTTGCTTCCCGTCTGCGCTCTATCTTCACATGTATGGAACCTTTTGAGTTGATGTGAAAATAGCGTATCTTCTGTTGTTCAAATAGGGGCTTCCGAATTTTCTCAGTTGAAGAAATGAGAGCTATTATTGATTCAGACAAACGTGCTCCCAATCTCCACTGTATTTTTATAGCTAATAAAACTTGATATTTTCTTTATCTTTCTTTCGAGGAGCTTTATCGTGATGTTTTTATAAAGGTACTAAAATCTATTTACCCAAACAATTAATTTTTTTGTGTTGTTGCTTTTGTTGTCATACTTTTGCCACTTTTCTTCCTAGTCTTTCCGCAGTACCAGCTGAATAATTATTATGGAATGCGTCGTTAATTTAATCCTAGCGTGTAATTTGTCGGATGTGACTTAGTCCCGCTTTCGACGTTGAGCCGGATCTTATTGCGAGACTCGATGATGCTGCATATATCTACTCGGACTTGAGATTCCTACATATCTTGAGTGCTTAGCCTGCAGCGCCTTGCAGATCACTTTCATTTTTGCAGTCATGCAACGCATTCAGTTTTTACCATGTCCACACTTTCTGGACATGACATCAATGTTGGTGTTATAGTGCAAGCTTCTCATTATGTTGTTCGAAACATTTTTGCTATTATTTACCTTTGGTTTGGATTTCCAGTGAGTGTAATGATGCATGTTGAGTTGTTTCATTGAATTGGTGACCTGAACATGTTCATATTTGGCACCCTAACCAAAGTTGTGGTCTTTGAACACGCTTATTTATTTCATATTTGGCACCGTATCCAAAGTTATAGTCTTCATAATAAATGCATGGCTTCCGTAAACTTGATTTGCCTAGCGCGCCTCAATAAAACTTTCATGTTGATTTACCGATCGCGTGCGTTGTCTCTTTAGTGGAAGCCTTCCTTGCCTTGCAGGTTTGCCGCTCGTTTGAAAGCCTGGCGGCGGCCGGTTGATGTTGTCTGGCCTTAGGAAAGTTGCATTACTTCTTTCTCGTTTATGCGCATGGCCTACAAATGCGCTCATCGCTTGCATTCACGCGCTGGTCAAGTTTCAGCCTAATTCGATTGTTGGGTCCTTGTGATTAACGTGATTTTGCTCTGCCTCTAGGTTATTGTATAACGTCATGATTGTCTTTGGGCTTGAACCTTTGTCGTGGATTGACGATGAACATTATTTAAGTAGTTTTCTTCCATCAATGAAAAGAATATTTGGAATAGGAATTCTTTTATTTTTCATGTACACTTTTCCCAGTATGTCATATGCTCTTAATTTGTGTATTTCCTCTTGAGTATTGAGGGGATGGCTTAGCTGTCGATTAATATAGATTCTTAACTTTTATGTAAATTTTGTAACGTGTACTCTGGCGACTGAAGCAAAGTATCTGAAGTGTGTTTTCTTGTTTGTTTGCGTGGCGAGATATAATGCGGTGCCTGACAATTCATGGTTTTATCTCCAATGCTGTAATGAATACAACATTACCTACATGTACTTCAAATCACTTTCTAGCGACAAGTATGAATTATATCCCTAAAATATTACGTAGCATCGTTATTTCTAATCTAACTCGTTTTCATCTCTTCAAAAAGTTTCGTTTAAAAAAGTGCATGTTATGCCCGTAAGCCTTAGAAGACATCAATAACTGTAAATTGCTTGTTCTAAGGCATTCTGTGTTCGTCAAGTTTGTGTGTTCGTATTCTCGTAGTGATCAAATCGAGTAGCCTCATGATATTAGTGTAGTAACAACGTTCATATTCGCGGAGTGACCGAATTGAGCAGACTTATAATAATGTTGATGCAGTTACTGCGTTCGCATGCTCGGAATGATTTAATTGAGCAGACTTATGATGTTTGTGAAGTTATTGCTTTGGTATGCTCGGAGTGACCGTATCGAGCAGCCTTATGATATTGAAATTACTGCGTTCGTATTCTTAGAGTGATGGAATCGAGCATCGTCATGACTCGGAGAGTTTCACATGCTGCTGGCCGTTTGCTCTGATAATGCTCCAGTTAATGAGCCATGAGAGAGACTGACGACGGTACCGTCTGTGCGTTGTGCATCGTCGAGTTTGTAGGAAAGCTGATTGTCTTCTTCTTTTTAACCTGCTGTGTTACATTAGTGCAGGCTTGTACGGCCTCTTTCTCGGTGCACTTTACTTTAGAGCACCATTGATCCGCTCTTGAGTGCTTTGAAGCGCTGAGTGTCAATTTTTTTATTTGGGGTATCACTGCTGGCTGTAGGGAACGATGTTCATTATCCGTAGCACCTAATTTTCCATGATGGGTCTTCTGGTGCCTGTATTGGAACCAAAGGTGTTGTTCGCTTTGGTCAAAATTATATACTCGTGTATAATAACCATTGGAACTAATCGATGTTGATAACTCGGTTGTGGTCAGCTCAAGTTCTCTGGTTTTCCCCTTTGCTCTGCAGAAGCTTTGCAGCTTGGCTAATCTTTTCCTCAGTCTAAAACTGGACATTGATGAACGTTATAATATCATGCCTCTCGAATGCCAAACGTTTTGTTAGCTCGAGACAATTTGTTTTGAGAATACTCCCATCATCTACGCACTGTACTGTAAATAATTCTAGTTCACGTTATGTTTATTTTAATTCAGTAAGCCTCATTTTTGTTGCGAGTCCCTGTAATGCTGCGAGACCATGACTGTGGGCAAAGACAAGCGAGAGGCGAGGTGGCTCGACGCACTCGACACGCGACACTGCAAGGAACCTGCACTGCATGAGCGTTCGGGCGCATCAGTCACCGTTCAACAAGTGGCGTTCATGTTGCGGGCTGATGTTATCGCTGTGACGTGCGCAGTAGGCTTATCGTCTTTTGATTGCGTGATACTCTGCTTTTCATCATTGCCTCTTCACGTTGTCCTTACACGCTTACCGTCGTAGCAACTCGCGCGTCTTTGACTTGAGCTCTCACCGAAAATTGATTCACCACCCCGTTATAACCTGGTATTTATGTGCGTCGTTGAGTTAGATGTGGCTCTTGTAGTCTTGAAGGCGTAGTTGCCAGATTTGGAGTGTTAGTATGTGTTTTGGTGGCGATTATTTCTATCATGAAGGGTCGCGATCCCACAACATATTTTGAAAGCTAATTAATGCGAGGAAGGTACTCGTATATATTAGTTTTTACTGCAGTTTAGTAGCTGGATAATTCTCCGGTCCATTGCGTTTATTTAGAGAATTTATGAATTATTGGTCTCGGTTAAGTTCTGTATCTTCTTACTTCACTGGCCTATTTTACCTGCTATCTGCTTAGTTGATTTCATGTGAGAGCAGCCTGAAGATGTTACTATGCGCACGGGATCCCTTGCGAGAACACCCTTTGTGTATAGATTTCACGTTTCTTTGACTCTATAATAAATGGTGCCTTCATCCTTCCTCTCTTTGAACACCTTTGTTGTGGTGAAAGGGGAGGCTAAAACTAATATATAATCATATTCAGCATCCTGAGGATGTGTGTCGGTGCGAAGGTGACCGCAGTGCAGAGGTTGTGATGCATCGTCCTTACCTTTACCTATCCTGCTGACAGCCGTGTGGGCAACTCTCCAACTCTGGCTCTTCTGTAAAACATTCTTTGTTAGTTCAGTTCTTCTATTGCTACAGTCGTGCCTTGCGAGGTGCGTGGCAAGAAGTAAAATTATTACTTACCGTTTTTGTTCACCTTGAAAAGTGAACATGTCGCACTTCCTCGCAAGGTTTAGGTATAAGCGTAGCTAGTATGCGTCTCATGTGTAAATTTACCGTTTTTGCTACCTCCTCGGTCACCAGTTGCCGCAAATTTTATATTCTTCACAACCGCAATGCTGGGCTCGTTTGTCTTATCGTTTCTTACTTTGCCTTCATTACTCACGTTACAATGTTAGCCCTTTCATTGTTTGAATGAATCCCCTGAGAGCGCATAGAATTATCAGGTCCTTTTTAATTAGCAGTAGATGTAGGTAAGCAGATTTTTGTTAGCAAAAAGCCTGTGAGCGAAGTAGGGCAGTTCTCCGCGATTGCGTTGCGCGCGACTCACGGTCGGCCCAGTTGCTGCGCTGTGCTCGCTGGCAGCTGGACGACACCACCATCTGCCTCTCGTTCGCCTCGTTAACTGTTTCTCGCACTTGCCATTAATTGCGGTCTTTTGGTGCGAGGGCAACAACTGCACCTCTGCATTTGTGCTCATTATGTCGAGGTTGTTCATTGTTCTCAGTGATGCCGCATATTGGTTCATATGTAATTGCGGTCTTTTGGTGCAAGAGCATCTACACCTCTGCGTTTGTGCTCATTATACCAAGATTGTTCATTGTTCTCAGTGATGCCTCAAATTGGTTCATATTGGCAAACTTGTTTTGCATTAACAGCCTGTCTTTAATTGAGTTCTGCTCGACAACTTTGTCAGTATCTTCTAGGTATTCTTGCTGCCTTTTTGTGTGTTTGTTTTTCCCAGCTGTGATGTAGCTAAGCCGAACCATACTTCACCGCATCTCAGTTTACCTTGCATCTTCTGTATGATTGCTCCCCTCAGGGGGATACAAATATTGTATCTATGGGAATTAGCGCTCCCAGGGGAACCATGTGAGGGCCCGAGCTAAAGGTTAGGTAGGCTTCCTTTTTGTTGTAATAAAATAGGTTTTTGTTTTGTTACGGACCATCTTTTTTCGGTTCACTGCTGTCCTGTTTTTCAGCTCCTACTACTTCCTTCTTCAACTTTTTCTTGTTCCATGAACTTCTTTCCTAGCTTACTGTTTCTGTGCACCTTGTGCATAGATTCCGCGTTCCCTCAACTCCATACTAAATGGTGCCTTCCGCTTTCCTTTCTTGGAACATCTTTGTCGTGGTTAAGGGAGGCTAAAACTTTCTTATATAATAATAATAACCGTATGATTGCTCTTCTCATCTTCTACTGTCTCATTAATTTTTCTGACTTTAGTGTAACACCAGGCTAACAACCTGCTTACACCCGAAAATATGTTCGTGCTTGATTTGGCCCGTTTGCTCGCGTACTGTGCATGAAGTGATTCTGTTCTATGCTTCTTGGTTTTCTCCAGTCTTTCTCTCCGTATCATTGTCGATCTCAGATGTACGTGTAATTTTATACGACTCATTTTTAGCTTGTAATTTCACAAGTTTTTTTTTTCGTATCAGCGCCACTTCAACATGTGGTCATAGTGGTTCTTCTTGTTGTGAGTTTGAAAAATTTTTAATTTCTAAACATTGTACTCTTCCTGAGGTTATTGTGTTTACATTGAAAATTAGCGTTCCCAGGAGGAAGATGTCTGATCTCTAAGTTAAAATTAGGTTGGCCTTCCTGTTGATATTGAATAGGGTTTTGATTTCTAACGGACCATCTTGTTTTGGCGTACTGCTGTTTTTTCAGTACTTATTTTATCTTCTTCTATAAACTTTACCTAGCTGTCTCTATGAGCGGAGTGGGGACACACCTCGTGCAGCAAAGATTCCTTACAAAATTGTGCCTGCCTCATTCCTATCTTGGAAATACCGTTGCGATGATTGGGGAGGCTTGAGGTAACTCAGAATTTCATCTAATGTGTCGAATGTTACACCTCAAGGACCTTTCAATTTTTTCTCTCGAGTCATATCTTCGAATTTCTTGTGTTCGTAATTTTTCACTTGTGAAAAATAAAGGACTTGCATATCTTCATCGATAATTCATTAGAGCATAGGCAGTGCATTTTGTTCTTTCTACTTAAGCGCATTTTCAATGCGGAAATGACTATCTATATTCTTTTCACATTATATGATGGCATTCATCGTTGGAATTTAGCTCGGATATCACAGTAGAAACAATCATTACGTGTGAATAACTTGAGTAGAGACTGGCCAGCGAAGTTCTAACCACCTGTGCAGGTTAAATGTGCAAGCGCGCACTCCAGTGTAAGTGCTCTTTGAGGTGTATTTCATGGATGCTCTAACGCCTCTTTGTCTGGTGGTGATCGAGTCTGCTTAAATATTCTGCATTTTCTTGTTTAATTCTTGGATTACTGTTTATGAATACTTAAATTTGTGTGAAATGTTTCTTGGCCGTCCCTCATAACTAAGGCGACGCTACTTAGCGAGAGATGGGATGCTCACATTGCGAGTAACCGGTCTGTGACCGCATGTGAATCCTCACACGTGTTGCATTTTCCTGCTGTGACGAACTCTACCTACACGTTTTTTGAGACCGCTACTGAAATGATCAATACTGGGACGCTATTCTTAGCCGGTGGTGAAATGTTCGTGGGCGAGTTTAAAAAGTGGTGAGGTTTGAAGTGGAAAACTGGTCTCTTCATTGAGGGAGCTCGCCGGCTCAAGATGTTGAGATCTTGTTGTGTTTTGAAGACGTTGCAGTCGTGAGGTAACGTGAGGGTAGCGTCGAGTTGAACGTTTTTGCAATGATCTCGAAACATTTTATTTGAACGTTTGTTTCTTTTTGATTTGCACTTCTCAGTGTGTGTAAAAAGTATCGAAATGTTAGGACATTGTTTGAGCAACGCTTTATTCCAATTGTTTTCGTTAACTGTTTCTCACAAGTACATTTTGCATTTATCATTTTAGCGAGCTTATTTTCACTTTTTGTTCCATTAATAAGCGTTGTGTATGTAACTTCACTCTTGGAGAATCGTTTTTTTTAATTAGTTCTCAAAAGAATTAAATTTTCAGGTCCGTTGGGCAATATTTATTTCCTCAATCAGGTTATGGATAGCAACAAGGCAAGATTTCTCAAAAAGCCTAGAAATAGTTTAGACTCTTCTTAAAATAAAGTGCCTCAAAATACCTTCCGATGGAACATGATGGGCAATAGTGTTGTGTTATATTTAGAACTTAAGGGGATGTCCCCCGTAGGGGATTTTGTTAGGTTAACTCAGCTATAAATAGGCCTACGGAACTTCTATCTTTCGTGATCTCTTTGCTTCTTCCAGATTTCATACCGTTTTTGCCATCTTGTTTTGTCTTTCCTTGTTCTTTCTTCCTAAGTTGCCCTCTCTATGCCCTGGGTGTCTTGTATGGGAACACATCTTGTACGTAGATTCCTCTTTTCCTGAAGTCCTTACTAATGGTCCTTTCTTTTTACTCTCTTGAGATCACCTATGTTTTGGCTGGAGACTTTAGAAATAATTAATATAATAATCTTAACCATAAAGTAATCAAGGAGAAAGGCAAATAAAAGACCAATAATAGTCCATCCATTCCTACTTGTTTATTTTACCCAAGATATTCTATTTTTTAAATTCTGATTGACGTAACTTGCTCATGTTAGTGTGCTTTCTTGACGATTTTTCATTAAAAAAAAATATTTTGTACGAGTAAGGCGTGTGATTATACGCTTTAATTACATGAAGATTGATATAAGTTCATATGTTGCCATGCGTGAAATTCGTCTAATGACTGAAAATCTTGTCTACAGGCGAAGAACCCTAGTTGGAAGTAAATAAATTTATTGTATCTGTCTTCCGTATTTACTGAGATGGATTGCTTTTATTACCTTTCATGAGTCACGTTACTTGAGACGTCTTATCGGTTTATTCTCAACTCATTGTAGTGCGGCTATAAACTGACCCTGCTGATGTATTTGCGTGCGCGAGTAGGCTGCGTTTCCCGTACAATTTTTCCTGTGACGTAAAGTTGAGGTGCTTCCCCTCACGTTGCCTCGTGTCTCCCGAGTTGTGATGTCCTGCGTGGTTCAGTATCTATCGCCAGGATCCAGTTCTAGTTTACGCGCATCGTCTTACTTAGCCTCTGCCAATGCTGGGCTCACTTGGTGTATATTCAGCGCTCGACGGCGATAATGCATCCAGTGTAAACCTTGATGAAATCGGTTTTCGCTCTTCAAGTTATCTCATGTTCAGAAAAAAAATCGGAGGTAATAAATAGCCTCGCTTGGTTCTCTGGAGTATGCGTTAACAGGCTCGGCAAACGCAAAGCTCAATAGATATTGAGTTAATTTTTCGATGTGTTTTGTTAGTCATTCTTAACTCTTTTTTTTTCGCCTAGCTTGCGTTGTCTGTTCTCGCCTTCTCTAGGGCTGTGCTAACAGAGACACGGAAATTTTATGTCTTTGTATAGCCTCCGAAACCAAATATTTACCTCGTTGGTCAATAATGATCACCCTGACTAATTCTTTTGCGTTAAATTATTTTTAGGACGCTGGATTTAGGTAATCTTAAATGCTACGACACTAACAAGGCTAGCGGGTATTTTTTGTGCACCATGCATCAAAAGTATTTCTGGTGGGTTTATGATATATTCATGGGGGATAATCAAGTAAATGAACCTAAATGTCACACTGATTTATTGCATGAATTTTAGAATCTGAAAGGTCTCGAACGGATATTCACAAAATACTTTGGCTCTGTGATTGAACTTCACAGCAGTAAGTACCACTCTTCTCTTTCGTACTTGTATTGTGTTAATGTTCCACGACATCGATCTTTTATGGATATTTACCGAAACTTGTTTTTCTCCTACCTCCAACTGATTGTTTTCTTAATTGTAAGTTCTTTTTCATTACTCAATGCTTGAATCATATGTGTGTCCGTTTTTTCTCAACGAAACAGTGTTAAATGTTATTTTCGGGAACACTCTAACCTTTCATATTTTCTTTGCTAATGCTATTTGTGGAAAATCCTTCTTGTAAATGATTTTTTCTTAAAGCGAGCGCGGTTGTACCCTTTTATATCGTATTTGCGCCACTTTTGATCTTGCACGCATCACACCCTTGTAAGCATAACAAATTCTAGCTGCGTGCTATCCCGGTGGTGCGGCTGGGCTCTCATTATTATGAATCTGGCACTGCAGCCGCGTGTCATTGTATGGTAAAAGAAGGTGAGAGTTGTGCGTCGTGACTGACATTCACCGTAGCAGGAAGAGCTCTAGCTTCGCCAGCGCCTGCTTTGTTTGCGATCTTTTTTGTGAACTGTGACAAAGCTCAATCAAAATTCTTCCCACGAATTGTGTACGTGTCTGAGTGAGTGGACGCGTTATTTCGGCGCTAATTTCTAATTTATAATGTGATTGAATTGTTCTCCGTCTTCTTTTGAAAAAGGTGTTCCTCCAGGGGTTTTATAGTATTTCAGGTGTGTCGAGGAAGTACGTTGAACGTACGTCGTTGTTCAAAGTTATTACTCTATTACTCGACACAAAATTATCGACTTCTCTTGCGACGGGAAGTTTTAAGATAGTTTTTTATTTAGGCGTGACTTATTTTCCTTTTTTCTAGTTAGGTCTCTCCTTCCGCGTGCTGCTGGTTTCCGCGTTGTGCAAATGAGTGTGTTTGGTACTCGGATTATTCAAATATAGCATCCACTTGAGACTTCTGACACGATTAGAACAGCTACGACGGCTTTAAGGTTTGAGTTAAACTAATTTTTTATTCAAATTACGGGAAAATGAACACCCACTCCGAAGTGGGAAGTGGACAAATTTGTTGCGGAGTACGTGGCTCGAAACCTTCACCTGATACTTAAAGCGTTATTCTCTCAACCAGTCAGCAGCACTGGTTGCGAAAACCTATTCGCTGTACCGTTATTAGCATTATATTCCCATCTTATTTCTATCGAACGTTAAGCGAGGGAGAGGCCGGGATGTATCGTTCCGGTATACCCTATCTTCTGGTCGTGAGGCGAATTGAATTTTGAATTCGCCATTGGTTACAGTCTCGCTATTTCTTCTTGAAATGCAACCTGTTAAGCCTTTTACAGTAGCTTCTGGATGCCCTAAAGAGCAACGGTCGCGCATAGTCTGTAAACATTCTGCAACTGGCGTAGTAACACTGCAATGAAAGGCTGCTAAAGTAAGTAAAGTTTACTGAAAAATCTGGGGTGTTCATTATGGCAATCAGCTCTGTTGTTCCCCAAACTTGTGCTAATCGTCATTGTGGTTTTTGTAACCGTAGTATAATCCCAAATATTCAACTCCTGTGATTACGTTCAGTGCCACAAGAACTTGGAAATGACTCATGAGACACGCCCCCATAGAGTGCTGTCGTTGTTCGTCTGTACAGAAATCGTGCAGAACAAACTGTAATTACCTTCATCCTGCCCTTTTGCCATTTATTTCTCCATAATGACGCATGAGCTGCGTAACACTCGTCTAAATATTTATTTCGGTTATGTTCCACAGTCTGGCAAGACGGCTCGGTTAGCCTTGTAGTGAACTTATTTACCCCAAATAATAATTGGTGGCAGTTAGAAATCCCTATCATGCGAGTTTCGTATTACTCGTCTATGAGCGCCGTGTCGTCAAGGCCAGGATGCCTGGTTATCTATGCGTTTGTTGCTCGCTGGTGTCTTTTGCTAAATGTGGATGCTCGCACAAATGATGTTAGCTCTTTGGTCGCTGATACAGACTCAGCTGAAGGTGTGCGATGAATCGTCGTAGGGCATCTATATTTGACCCTAGTTTTTACTCCATCTTATCGCTATTAATCTCACACTAATGTCAAATTTTGATCTTGGATCCCCTCACGCTCGTCATGGTCAACTAGAAAACGATGTTGCCTGCTCGCGTATCGTTTTTGCTCTTGCCTTAAAGTGATATATGTGTTGATGTTGGATCTGTCCACCATCAACTCCTTGTGAGGAATTGGCTTATTTTTATTCAAGTGATTTTTTTCCGG
The DNA here is from genome assembly GCA_030386875.1 of Morinoia aosen. Lineage (NCBI taxonomy): Eukaryota > Metazoa > Arthropoda > Malacostraca > Amphipoda > Talitridae > Morinoia > Morinoia aosen. The sequence continues at coordinate 26,659,566 of CM059558.1, forward strand.
TATCATTACACTGTCTAGTTTTTACTGGTCCTTAGCGCTCTTCAGAATTTTATTTATGAATGTTTGTCACCTTTCCTTCACTTTAAGATTTGGTTGTAATAGTAGGAATATGTTGCTCTTCTCTGATTTTTTTTTGTCTTGTGCTGTATGATTCCTGGGAAAAATGAAACAGACGCCTAGTTAAGATTTTGTCACTGTATTCTATGAATATATATACGCTGACAGTACACTTCATCTGATCGCTCTGAGTCACGTAGGAAGTGAATTTCGCTTGTGTTTTACAGCATATCTCATGAGAAACATTTACGAATATTTCTCTAAAAATAACTATACCTGTATTTAGAAGTATTTTGCAAATAGACTTGCTGGTGTCGGTAGAGGTCAGTCATGGATAGAGTTCGGGGAAGCCACTTGCAGCTTCACAGCCGCGTGCAGCTTCTCGGAAACTCAGCATAAATGAGAGGTTGGTCGCTCTCACGCCTGCCTACTGCATGGGAGACGATGAAGCAACTGGTATCTCGCTGTAAAAACCCAATGCTCTAGCGCTTCTGCGTGCATCTGCTCACTTCATTCATGCTCTCATGCTGATTTTCCCGTCGCCCGTGCTTCACCGAATCAACATGTCAGGCTCATTCACCTATGTTTTACTTGAAAAGAAAGGAATTGAGTGTTGGATCTAATGTATCAAAAATTGGTCCCGATAGACCTGCCAGTTTTTTTTAAAGTACGTTCGCTATGACACAGCTATGCCTAAACGAGTGTAAGCAATTCTGCTGAAAGTACTCGGACGTATCTATCGCGATTTAATCTTTTGATGGTAACTATATGAAGTTCTTGAAGGTAACTAAAATAGGAAATGTAAATTTGCTCAGCCATCTCATGGTTTGAGGTTTCGATTTGGAAACGGGAACATTATTTTCTACGTAGTTGCATCCAGCAATAACACAAGCAGCTTGAAAACCCTTGCTCTGTTTGTTACCGCATGCGAATGGTGAGCAACGGCAATCCCTGTGAAGATTCCACTTTTTCTCTTCGTGTCGCCACGAGTTTTCGACGCAATTACATCTGATGTTAGGTGTTTTATTTTACCGAAAAGCTAATGGCAGGCTTCCTTTTGAATGTGAAGGTGGGCTTGCGTACTTAACAGAAGTGTGTGAAGACAGGCAGCGGCGTTTGGCAACTGCCCTGTGGTGATGCGGTTGCCACCTTCACCATGACAGCAAAGGCGACCTCCAAGCAATGGGGGCTACTTTTACAGCTTGTTGCTTGTTCTTTTACCTGCTCATAGCACTGTCGTTTCCGAGCCTTAGGGTCTAATGGATTTCGTAGTATTCTAGCTGCTGTTTTTTTTTTCTTTTGTTTCTATTCGACAACCTATGGTTGTTCTTCGCATCAAACTCTTTTTTTTCTGTTGCTAGTTCATGACGTACCTTTTGGTCTGCTTTTGGTGCCTACTTGTTCTAAATCCTTCCGTTTTTGCGATTGCGCTAGGAAAATTCCTTAATACTCAGTATTCCTCCTACCACTGTACGTATGTTCTCTGTTAGGGGCCTCGTTTGGTCGTTGTACCAATGACTAACTCTAATAAATGATTTCATGCAGAACTGTGATGATAATTTCTTTACGAGTAGTGAAGTAGTAATGCTGTGTAACATTACGTTGTACTATTACCTTCCAAAGTGTAACACAAGAATGAAAGAGCAAGTAAGCGAGAAGAGATTTGCAAACTTGTTTTGCGTCAACAGCCTGTTCTCCCTTGAGTTCTTTCATTTTGTTCTAACCGAGTGTTCTTTTTTCAGAAACAAGTGAAACAGCCCGCAACCATCTCTTTCAACAACCCAGTGGGGGTAAGTCCATTTTTTTTATATTATTGTACTTGTTTAATATTTCATGGCGGAAGATGTTACACAACCCGAGAGGCTTATGAATTTAGTAGCTTAGCATTGAGGTTCTGAATTTTACTTGTTGAACTAATGAGAGCTAGTAGAACGACAAGCTCAATTTCCAACCTTCAGTGATGTATTATCTCGTCTACGCCTGGACATACTTTTACCTTGATGGTTTTAAATTACCGGGTAGAATAATTCACTTCTGAGAAACAATATTGTAACAATAGGGGTGAACTATTACTGTAATGTGTCTCGGTGGACGCGAGCTAATGACGCCCTCCCATTTTATTTGATGTGTTGGTTGTTGTGGATGTAACGAACGGTTTAACCAGGGTAATTTCTATGGAAAATTAAAAACCTTTTTGTTCAGCTTAAATATTTCTGCACGTGTCGTTTTTGTTAGGTGAATCGTGCTTTATTTGTGGTAGTTTCATGCTTCAAGACATTGACTATTAGTTTATACTTACGGGATTTAAATAGTGTCTTTGTAATAGCTGCGGATGTTGGAAACAATAGCACCCAAATTATATCAACGGAATCAGGAAGCAATGACTCATAGTAAGTTACACTGTTAATTTTCCCCACGAGAGGTAAAGTTTCGAGTCCCACAGGATTGCCGTTTCAAGATTTTATATCCTCTAACTACCCCTCGAGAATGCCCATTTTTTGTTAAGTCTTTTGTTTCCTCTAGTGCATCGCTGCAAATTTTAGCTGGTGCAAGAAGCAAAGTGGTCTGGTTCGTAAGATTGACAGACTCAGCAAAGCTGTCTCTCCTTGCATGCCTGCAACCTTCACTTCTCCTTCCTCCTCCGCTGATATTTTTATCTCGTGATGCCAAGCTTGCTGCTAATGTACGATTGACACCCAACGCTAAACTCACGCTCATCTCGTGACCTCTGTGGTGGGCTAATCTTGTAGCGAGTCTTCAGGGTTTTTTTACTGTGACTTAGCTGACTGTGGAAGAATCGGCATGAATTGCTTGGACTACAAGACTTTTATCAGTGAAAGTTCTACTGCAATAATATAATCGCGTTGATTGCTAATCAATATTCACGAGCTACTTGACGATTGGAAAGAGCTTTATCGTCACTCATCTTAGCTCAGCTCATCACACTGACTACCTACGCTAAAGAGCACTGCGCAACATGCCATTTACTGTAGAACCGCTTTCAAGTGTTCCTCTGAGTTCAGGGTTGCTTCCTCCCTAGAAGCAGCTCGCAATGAAATGGCAAAAGCTGTGAGTAAGCATTCTTCGGTGACTTGAAATTATATGTTTATGACGGAGCAGCCCTGCTCGTACTTTGTAACAGACGTGTAAGTAATCTTAGTGGAAGTACTCTCAGACGTGTGCTGTGCGTGTGTGTGCCACTGTCATCGTGTTCAGGTTCTTCTACTTGCTGTTAATTTAGTTCAAGTCTTATCTGAGGAATGTTTAACGCGTAATGCTTTTAGGTTACTAGATAAGAATCATCAAAAAGTTAAGACTGCTTGTTTGCCGATGTGTAATTTTCTAATCTTCCGAGGTGCGTTGAGTGGAGGTTAAGGTCTGGAATTTTTTCTAAATGACGATGACGCGATCGATAAATTTACCTGCAAAAAATCCAAACTGCACCAATCTTCGTCCAATTATATTTATGAACGTGCTACCTTTCGAGCTGAGCATTAGTTGCGAATTCCTGTTATTTCATTGTTTCTAAACTTGCGCTTCAGCGACACAGTAAATTATCAACGCCCAATCGACTTTCTAGTGTATGTATAGAAAATTCGTGGATTTAACTTCGGCCAATTCTGCAGGGTTTGCAGTGTTATGGTTTACTATGTCAAGCCCCAGCAAGATATCAAATTTCACGGGGTTACACAATTTTTCTCATTATTTGTTTATTAGCATGAATGATCTCTTGGAGTTGCTGCAGGGTGTTTCTATCGTATTGTTTTGGGACGTTCAAGACTGCGCTCATTTCGTCACATTAGGTCTTTTGACACACCGAGAGCTCTCGAGAGTTGTGGTGAAAATGAAAATACTTTCTCAACTTCGTACAATAGTGGGCGAGTGTATAATGACTACCCCCTTCACGACCCCCTATTGTGGGGGAGACCATGCTGGGTATTTCCCCTCCCTTGCGGTGCCGTCGGATCTTTTCGATGATTCGGGGAATTTTCCGTACGTACTTCCGCACTGGAAAGAGGTAAGTTCGCATACGATGTTAACTACTAGTTGAGAATGGTTTCCGCCGAAATTGTGAGGACATTTTTGTGTGAGCTTTTCTTCGAGTTACGAGTGCCTGGAATGAGTTTCATCTCGTTCTATGGATCGTGTTAGGGGCACGTCAAATGAGCTGGTGTGCAAAAAGCTAGGGTTCGTGAACTCAAGACTTGTATGTTGTGTTGTTTTATGTGCTAATGTATTGTTCTTGTTGAGTTGCAGTGGTGACCGTGGTTATCAACAAGAGTGTGTGCAAGCATTGTTCTGAGTTCACGTACGCTATCGTGGCAAGAGCTTTATCTCTTCTTAGTACCTTTAATACTTATAAAGGCGATATAAGAACTCGGTTCATGCACGTAAAGTGAATGCCTTACTCAATACGAGGAGCAATGAGTTGTTAACCATCCTGATGGGTGTGGATTCGGTGACCTTGTTATAAGATTTCCTTGCTCAAGCGGTCTCCTTGTGTCTCTATTTACGAGCTTCATTTAAACCTTTCTCTTTGCTTGTTCCTTGTAATTCTTCTGGTGAGTTTGGCTCTTTCATTAATGTGTAGCTTTTCAAGTAACTGATACACTTTTTGGTATTTTTCTGCTTGGAGTACCGAAACGGCGAGTACTTTGCAAAGAGGTGTTCATTACGTGCGTGTTGATATGTTAACACGATCATACGAGCAGCTGCTCATAATCCCTCAGTGCGATAAAGAATAGGAATTTCAGTACCGTTCGTGCTGCCTGTCATTCGTTATATTAGCGAGCTAAAAATTTTGCTTATGTTTATTTTACCTAGTTCTCTGTGTCATCTGGTTCAACACTCAGCTTTACATTATTTTACGCCCGTTAAGGAAGTTCCTGTGATTTCAGGTACTCCGTCCGGTCGTTTTTTGCCAGCTCAGAGGGAAAATTGTTCACCCATTCTATTACGTCTGGGATATTTTCCTCAAAGTGTGTTTAAAATATTCCCAGCGCAAGATTGAGCAAGACTTTCTTCACATCGAACAAACGTAATCGAATGGATGTTTGCCGGTGAAAAAATCAAGTCATGTCCCTTCAAGAAGACACAACCATTGTATATGCAGGAATTTGCGTGCCTATAGAGGGTCAATATTAGGTCCCGAGCTGAGAATTAGGTAGGCCTTCTTTTTGCTGCAATAAAATAGTTTTTTATTTGTTATGTTAAGGATCATCTTTTGTCGCTTCGTTGTTGTAGGGTTTTTCAGCACCTCTAACTTCTTCACCATTTATTATCTTTCATAAACCTACTCCTTAACTTGGTTAGGAAGGCTTAAACTAATTTATGCATTCTAATTTTAGTGCTATGCATTTGGGTAAAATGTAACGAAAAACAAGATGTCCTATGGTAAGGGATTCCATAGCTAGCTGTTTTTTTTGTGACCAAGAGCTAATGAAGAGCTGTCACTGGATGAGCTGGAGTTACGGAGTGGTCGCTGCTATTAAGTGGGTTCGCTACCCCCTCGGTGGCTGGAGACCTTATGATCTCCATTGCTTGATCCAGGAAATGCTGTTCGTGTCTTAATTGACGTGTTAGTTCTACCTGTGTTTCGCGGGTTGCTGGGTTGGGATACTGGCACTTGTTGAGACGAAGAGTAGCTGAGATTCCCGCCCCCTCCTTGTGAAACAAGCCCCACTAAAATAGTGGTTAGCTCTAGTTCACTATAGCAAAAATAACAATCTGTATGGCTGCATTGAAGCTAGGGCAGTAGTCATAGTGGTGCATCCCGGCTCCACCCGGACAAGCGGATTTGAGGCGAACGTTCAGCTCGATTGCCGAAGGTACGGACGCTCACTGACCGTCCGCTGTTTTTTACTGAACGGGAAGTACCGAACGATCGGTGGCAGCAGCAGCAGCGTCTATTTGGCGTCGCAGTTTTTGGGGCTTGTCCCTTTAACGACTTCTTATTTTATCCTTTTTGTTTTCTCCGCAGTTTTCGTTTGAGTTGCCACTTGCGTACTGTGTGCTATTATGATTGGGTGCGTTCTCGTTGTTTTGTTGTTCCATTTGTTGATACTACCTGATTATTTCAACGACTCCTGTACAGATTCTTGTTATTGTAGGATATTTGTGATGTATATTTTTTATGTCTTTCACTTTTGCCAACGCATATTACTGAGGTTCCTTGTCTGAGGCTTCCTTTGGGTCAGATAGGCATAAGTAAAACTATTCGTTAATCAGCTGCTCCGATTAAGTTTATTGTTTTATTGTAAAGAGCAGAAAAAAATTCGTACTTCATTGGATGAAGTTTCTTTCGTTGCGTACTGACATTATCTCTGTTATGGAGTTCAATATTATTTTTCAAGACATCAGAGTAAAATTATTCTATCTATAGTGACATTTCTAATAATATCCTTATTTTACCCGTAGAATTATTTCAATTTAAGATAAGTCAAATATAAACGGGTTGTTAATATTAAATTAAATTTATTTATAGAGCTTTTCTCACGGGATTTAAAAATTTCAAAAATAGATTGCTCAAAATTACGAAATAATTCAAGTTTGCCTGTATTAATGAAGTTACAGACCTAATGCTTCTTCAGTGACGACTTGCTCTAGACACGATGCGTTATGTCCTTCACCCAAATCCCATACATCGACTGGCTTGAAAAGCACTCACAGGTGACAGTCTGCTAATTATTTTTATCTTTCCTGGGGCTCCCTCCGTAAGTGCCATAGTGTCTCGTCCCATGCCCAAGCCTGGGCTCTTGTTCCTAGGTAGGCCTACGTCAGCTGGATGCTGCAACTGAACTCTGTAGTTTTGACCTGCTCTACTTCATGTACAGCGTTACGCGTACTCATTCAACTGGAGCAACAAATGTTCAAAGCCTAATGTGAGTGGTGTCGTGGTGTAATTCTGCGTGACTTTCTCACAAACACCATACTTTGTGATTTGTGATCACAACATTATATTTTAACCCTTGCATACTAAATTCAAATCAGACGGATGAAATTCAGAGGGAGCGCTTTCAAATTGTCTTCGACTTCTTGACTCGATCGCGTCTGGGTTAGTTAGCGGACGATGTTAGGGGTCTATTTCAAGAATTCTGCGCTTTTTTATTCGTGTTTGTTTTGTGAGTTACTTAAATTTTTGATGGAGTGGGAAATTATTCACTTTCGTCGAACAGATATTGGAGATTTAGCTAATGAGTAGTGCTCTTACTGGCAGTAAGTTCAATCTGGTTGTCGAAGTTCGCTCAAAGGACAGACGATAGGTTTAGGTTAGTTAGGTTCATGTATTTTATGCTTTGGGTCCGGGAGAGATACTGTTGATTTACCTCAGCTGTAAAAAGGACATCGGAAATTTTAATATTTCGTGCCCTCTTCACTTCTAGTTTTCATACTTTCTTTGTTATCTCTTCGCTGTCTTTTATTCCTGATCCTAACATGCTGTTTTCATGTGCATGCACAGATTCCACGTTTTCTTTAATCTAAACTAAATGGCCCCTTCTCTTTCCTTTGCGAAAACATCTTGGCCATACAAGCGAAACTTTAACTGCATACTACTTCAGTGTGTGAAAGCCTTCTCAGTTCGTATTTGCACATATCTCGTCCGGGCGATCGACGTACACCGTACGCACAACGTCGAAGATGCAGCTAAGGTTAGAATTCATGATTCCTCTTTGTGTTATCAGTGCTCATGTCTTGGGCGAAACCTGGTTTTGAGATTAGCGTAGTTAAATTTGCGTTTTTGTCCGTTTTTTTTTCGCTGTGCGCTTGGTGTTTTCACCTTTCACTAATCAATTACGACGTTCCATCAGCCATACCATCTTGACAAATATTTTTTCATGAATATATTCTGTTATCGTGTGCAGTAAAGTATATACCTAGACCGCTGTTTCACCTTGCCAGCTGTTTTCAAGCTTCCTATGGAAATAAATACCTTCCTTTTATTCGACTTATTCATTCTGATACGGGGTGCGTGTATAGTCTGACTCAGCTGAAGAAAATTACTTTGCTGTCTCAGTTTAGATGCCACGACTTCTTACTCTCCTTCATCCAGTTTCCAGCACATGGTTTTGATGACGTCGCTGCTAGGTTCAGTCAATACTTCTCCCTCGTTTTTTTTTCGCTCACTGTCTGTGTTCATTGCCTTGTATTGGCGCAAAATTTTTTGTATTAGGCTGTCGAACTACTTTTGTTGTGGAGAGAAACATTTCCTGCTTAGCGATGGCCGCAGTGCGCTGCTCTGTCATATATTTGGCGGCGGCGCATCGTCCGTGAGAGCAGAGCGAGAGAATGGTTCAGAGGAGCTGTCTTTTGCGTCACACTAAGTCGGTATTGCCAGCCTGCGTGTTGCTGCGGGGGCGCCGCGGAAACGGTGGGGGTGTTTCGGGGGAGGGCGTGTCCCTCTCGGTGCAGAGTTGCCATTCCCCGCTGCTCAAGTCTTCCACATTTATCTCTTCACGTGTATTGGACCGTCAAAATCCTCTTGGTCCCCGAAATCTTTCGATTTTGAAGCCGTGCGGCCTGAGAGTAATCTTTGATTGCTCTTCAACTGCTGCAAAAAAACTCGTTCCACTTCGATTGTGGAGATTCTTGTTAGTGTTTTTTTTATATAATTCTGTGAAATTTTACAAGGAAGTCGTGAGTTGCTTGCAAACGTTTTATTTTTGAAGGTGTTGGTTTCCCCCATCACCTGCGGCTATTCTACTAATTATTCCGCTCTCCGTTGGCTGACCATGGCTTCAGCCAAGACTACCTGGCTGAGGCAGCCAGCTGTCTACCTCGCTGGGAAACTGGCGCTGGCCTCAGAAACTGATCTGGGCTGGCTGATTGTGCCAGCCGTATGGCTGAAGTGGCTGTATCACGGCCACCTATGTAAGGTATAAAAGGCAGCACTCTGAGTTCAGTTTGTCGCGACTCGACCAAGCAGCTGGATGTGGTGTGTCAGCGCACGCACCACATCGTACGAGCTGTTTCGCACGTGCAGTTTGCACGTGCTCGACATGCACGCACGTCTGGTGTGGCGCAACGCGTAGAGGTGGAGGCGAGCCACTCTTTCGTCACTCCAGGTCAGGGGAGTGGACGAGGAACATGGCTTGCCTCCATGCGAGGGATGGGGGTGGTGGGGCAAAGTGTTGTGGCCTCGATCACCACACACTCGCTGACCTCCCTTCTCTCCGCCACAGTCATCATCACGCATGCACTCCTACCTGCGACATTAGTCAGCTCTCATGCTTACGTCTCCCTAAACTTGGCACTCAACAAAATAGCGAAGCTCGCATTACACTACCGACCTAGCTATTTTTAGCCGTTGGTTCGAGAAAAACGTTTCTCAATAACTCACAAGCGCGTACGTTGTATGCCGTAAAATTTAAACAATTTCTCTCATAGTGCAAGGCCGTTCCCCTAAAGTCGATTGTCTAAGCACAGATTTGCGAAACGTTACAAATCTCACTCGAGGAATCCCTAATGTCGGATTGTGAGACGAGTTCTACGAATTTCAGCCGTATCTTCACTTTCCGTGCCAGTCAATTGATCTCTCGCACCACCTTGCTGTTTCTATTTTTGGTCCTTTTTATTCTGATTTTTTTCCTAAAGAGCTAAAAGAAATTATTTTAGGACATATCATTATCATAGACACGTCTCGTACAAACTGATCGTTCCGCTATCGTCGTGCGTCTTCTGTTCAATTTTTCAGAACAATTTTGATCATTGAGAGCACTTATACAAATACTTCAATTCTAAACGCTCAACAATTTTTATTTAACATCTTATGATGTAACTCCAGGGATATACTTTGTTAATATAGATAATCGAAATGCGCTTCATGTTTGATATCATCTGGTTCTCTTAATGACGAAATTTTTCGCTGTGCTCGCGGAGAAATCGGACGATAGAGGCTACAAGAGAGCATGGACGCAAGCTTCAAGGGTTGCGCCTAGAAAGAAACGCTCACGTAGTCCGTTCCGAGAATCACGAAGCGGACTAAGTGAGTGTAATAACACTTTGATTGCGACTTGGTAAACGGATGGAATTTTTATTGTGCTGCTGATCGATCAGTAGTCAAAAGCTCAGTTTTTATCGACGAAAGAAAATAAAGGCATGATCCAATTAATGTTCGCTATTTTCAACATTATTTACAACCATTGACTTTAAATTTGAGTTTAATAATAAACTTCAGTTTTACCTGCCGCAGTCAAAGTGCTAATTGATGAAGCGATTGTCGTACATCTTGGAAGTAAGTCGCCTGGCCCTGTGGCCTACCAACCACGAAATGTAATTCACGGAATTTTCGATATCCGTAATAATCTGAATTGAAAGAATTGGATGCCTTCATGCCAATCGTTTGGATTGTATAATCTAAGCGCAATTTACAGTCCCTATAGGTCATAAGTTGCCTTTTAAAGCTGCGGATGAATACATTAAGACATTGCAATTAAATATAATGATGAAAATTCTGTTGCCACTTTTCCTTCATTTGGACTATCATAATGTTGACAAACACTCTACTTTGATCATTTGTATTTCCATAACGTTGGCTAGAAATCTTAGCATAATCTACCTCGATTACATCGTTCATAAGATCGATGATTGTTTTTTCATTTATTTTACCACCGTTACTTGTAACAGCCTTCTATCGTTATGCGAGGGTGTTGTAACAGAGATACATCAAATGTACGTTGCGATCTTATTCTTTAAATCTCCGAATTGCCACGTGTGTTGCTACATTGGCCAAAACCATTGATGTATTGCAAAAATGGCTATCCTAACGCTCGCTAACCTTGCCTGAGATAGCACACATGCTCCGTTGTCCATCGCTTGAGTGCTTGTGATCCTCGTGTACTCTGAAGGGCATTTGCCCTCCAGTGAAGGCTGTTAGGGCCCAGCACCTCGATGGCATTTCAATGCTAATCGTCTTGTTGCTTATTCAAAGATAATACGGCTCGTCTCGTTCTTCCCAGTTTACTCACGTTACAGCGAGTAGAGTGGGAACTCACAGCTCTACTCACAGCGAGTTGCTGTGGCCGCAACTGCCATGTTCCGGTGTAGAAATTTTCAGTCGTGATAAATAATTATTTGTATTTTTCATTGATACAGTTATGCGTGGAAGAGCAAATTAGACTATCGGAAATGATATTTTGTCTCTAAGTGCGTTTGTTTGAAATTCCTGAAAGCCAACCGAGTTTTATTTGGAATTTAGCATCTTACTACTTGCGAACAGTTCGCTCTGTTTTTCGATGCTGCGTGTTTTACGATATCCGTCATTTGTTCTTTTGTTGTGAAACTTCACTGTGGCTGGACGCTTCGTGAGACCGCGATAGTGCTATTCTCTCCAGACATTTTTACGCGCCGTCACGTTGACCGAGCTTCATTTTGCAACCAATTTTTTCTACTTCTTCGCAAGAGATTTCTTTGTCTTTTGCGGGAGCAGCGTCTTGAATATGTGCCTTTTCGTAGTAGCTGCACAATGGCAAAAACTTACACCAGAGCAACCTGAACGGAATTCAACTTAATTTAAGTTACACTCGGATTCATTTTTAGGTCTGCCCTTTTCAAAGCAGTACATTGATGGCTGTTTTAGTTTGCGTCTGTGGAGAAGATGGTATCCATTGTGGGTGGGATCAGCGAAGGAGGTTTTGTAACCTTATTACGTTGAAAAATTTGAATTACTCTGAGATTTAGCATGCGTGTACTTTTTCACTGCTGGTGAGCGGCCGATGTGCCATTTTGTCGGCTTCTACATGCCCTACACGGTGGTGCTCGCTGTTTTTTATGCCTTCAATTTTTTTCAGTAGACAATGATTGGTCTGACCACTATTTAAAAACAAATGCATCATGACCGATAATATTGACGTTATGTGTCTCAGTAATATGAGTAAAAAAATTATTTTGGAATAGCAACAGGTGTTGAATTGTAGATTTTTATTTACATCTGTTTGATACGGCCACGCGAGAAGTAGGGCATTTCATTGCTTCTACACCCCTCAGGGGGATACAATTATTGTATCTATGGGAATTAGCACTCCCAGGGGAACAATGTGAGGGCCCGAGCTGAAGGTTAGGTAGGCTTTCTTTTTTGTTAAAATGGAATAGGTTTTTGTTTTGTTATGGACCATCTTTTTTCGGTTCACTGCTGTCCTGTTTTTTCATCACCTTCTACTTTCTTCTTCAACTTTGATCTTGTTTCATGAACTTCTTTCTCATCTTACTGTTTCTATGACTTTTCTGCATAGATTCCCCATTCTCTCATCTCCATACTAAATGGTGCCTTCCTCCTTCCTCTCTTCGATACGCTCTTTTTTGTAGCGGTTAGGGAGGCTTAAACTAACTTATAATCTAATCTAATCATTGCTTCTACATTTCAGATCATTTAATGGACCCCAAATGTGTGAAGCAGCTCAGTAGCGCGCTGTGTTATAAGATGTTCATTTTATCCCACCAGTGTTCCACACACGAATCGGTAGTACACTTCAGTTTTTCCAATAGCTTCCTGTTTCGATTATGTGGAATGTCTTCATGAAATAGGAATTTTAGTTTCGGCATAGCTGTCTAGGGCTATATTTCTTGTATCGCATCCTAAAACGAAATAAAAAGTTGTTGCTTGTTTAGTTCCTACACGAACACTGCGTATTGTTTCGAGTACGTTGGTTTAGGTGTTGACATGAATACATTGAAGCAGATGTCATGTATTGATCAGAGGACAAATGAACTTCCGAACTATAGGAATGCATTTTAAAGCGAATCATATCTTACAGAAGGGTTCCTATTTCAGTGAACAAAGAATGGCTCCATAGAAGTTAAGGCCATTTCTTTGACATAATTCAATTTGATGTAAGGTCAACAACCCAAAAGCTTAAAAATTGCGCATCACCTGAAGCTGACATAGTCGATTCAGAAAACGTGGATCAAAACCAACTTGTGTGAGGTAGCTGAGATCGTAAGCACGCATGTATGGTGGTAACCTGCGTGTGACGAGAAGGACGCGTAGTCGACCTTCGCTTTCCCCTCACTTTCGCTGTCCTCCCTCATTGTCTGGCGACGCTGGCGTAAGGCCGCTCCGGACCCGCCTGTGGTCGGTCGGACGGTCCAGAGTAGCAGGCATCTCTGCTACTGTCGCGTCTTGCTCTTCTTTGTGTCTGTGATCGAGCTGTGTTCATGCTTCTCCTGGTCCATTCGATCTTTGTCCTGTTCTATTTTGCTCATTTTAGTTCCCTTAGGAGGGAGACAACAATTGTATCCATGAGAATTAGCGCTCTCAGGGGGAAATGTAACTTCCTTAGCTGAAAGTTGGGTAGTTCTTTTTTTGGGGCCACAATAGCTTTTGATTATTTAAGAACCATATTTTTTCAATTTCGCTGCTCTTTCTTTTTTGTGCACTTGTTATTTTCTTCTCTTACTTTATCTTTTTCAATATACTTTCTTTTTAAATTACTCCAGAATATCTTGTGTAGGAACACATCTTGTGCATAGATTTTGAGTTTCCTCTGTGCTCCCTTGAAGATACCTTCATCTCTCCTCTCTTTAACAATCTAATTGTTGTCGTGGAGGCTTAAACTTCTTATAACCTAACTTGCTGATATTATTCGTTCTGCTGTCAACTTTTGTCGTTCCTTCTCGCATTGATTTTTTAAGTTCATTTTATGGGAAAAATTTACGGTAACACTCCCAAAAAGGGACGCACTGAACGGGATTATCCTTTGACTCGTCTAGGCTACGTAGGCGTCCTAAACTTCTTCAATAATCTGAGCGCCGAGCGTAGCAGTGCGCTGTGTGCGTATATTCTTGATTTTTTTAATTCCGTCCTAATTATGGAGACCTTTGGTAGTTAGGGAGACTGAAATTAACTGAAAATCTCATTTAACCTCTCAATTTGGAATATTGTGCTAAAAATTGAGATTGTTTGAAAATATTTGATCTTCAAATGGATTCAACGTAGGATTGCAAGAATTCGTAGTGAACTTAGAGTATCTGCGCCCTACCGTTTTCACTTCAGTGCGTTGTTAGCGTTCATCTCGCATCAATTGTGACACGGCTAACTTCATTGAGTTGAATGGCAACAAATGAGACGTTTATTTTTGCTGTTTATTGACAAACTTTGTAGAATCTTTCTCGTTTCTCAAAGTGCCCGATGATCTATAATTGAGCTGGTACTTTATTGTGTCTATGTGAACTTTCAATAGTATCATCGGGAGGCTGTATTTCACGAGCCAGGAGAGCTCTTCTTTCCTGTTATATTACTCTACTTGGAACTATTACTCAATTATTACTCTACTTTGAATTACTTTACTCATGAAGTCAAAAGAGATGAGCTTTCTCGCCTGAATTCATGTCAGCTCTTTGATAGAATATCAAAGGGCCACTCGCTGACTCATGACCGAGGATGTTGTTCACGTGTCGCCAAATCGTCGCCCTCTAGCTCCGTTCTCACTGTACAGAATGTGGTGCGAGGTTGCACTTAACATCACTGATGAGCGTGTTGCCACAAACACGTTCATAAAGGGTCGGTTTGGATATCTGTATTGCTTTTGTGATATCTGAAATTGCCCGCCACTTGTATGCTGTATACCGAGCTTCATTGATCTAATCAGCCTAGTATGTTTCTTGTTCGTAGCCTCATGTGTGACGAGGCAAGTGCAGGGTAATGATCTGCCAGTTCACGTTGTAGGTTATGTGTTGTTAGTGCTTGTAAGTAATGAAGCCGCGACGGCGCCACTAAAATTAGTTGTTCCACACCGCTTCTTCGAATTTTATCTCCCTGTGCTAAGGTTTTGCTGAGGCTTAACGATTAAAAAGAGGTCAGTGTAAAACCAAACACCTCGGTGGCGAGACTACTATGTTCACGGTGAAAGCTGCACGAGGGCGCACTACCGTTGCTGTTCGGTCGTCGCCGGAATGCAAGGGGCTCAGAATGTAACGTGCGTGTGCGTCATACAGTCATCCGTACGATTTTGACTGTTTTTATTAGTTTTCTGAGCTTATAGTGTCTAAAAAATGTACAGTAGGTGAAACCGATTTGCCCCTTGGTTTGTGTCGTATGCATGTTTTCGAAACTCGGGTGTCCTTACGTGACTTTAACACCCACAACTGAGCCAGCAGACAACATGTCAATCCAGGCAATGAAGAGATTTTCTTGGTGGGAATGGGTTTCGACAATATTTTCTAAGCTCACCTCAGAAGGATAGAAATATGTAATATATGGGAAGTAGCGTTCCCAGTGAGAAAATGTGAGGTCCCTAGCTGAAGGTTAGATAGGCCTTCCTTTTGTTGAGCTAGAATAGGCTTTGATTTTGTTATAGACAATCTTTATTCGGTTCACCGCTGTGATGTTTTTCAGGGGTTAGTTATTTTCTTCTTCAACTTCTAATTTGATTCATGAACTTCTTTCACAACTATTTCTATGTCTTTTATGGGAACACTCCTTGTGCGTAGATTCCCCGTTCGAATAATTCCACACTTAATAGTGTTTTTTCCCTATCTATGGGACACCTGCATTGTAGTTAGAGCGTGAGGCTCAAGCTGGGTTATCTGATCTAATTCTTTTTTAGTTCTAGCACCAGCATTTTCTGCTACACATTTTCTTGGAGCATACACATTTCGTTTTTCGAAATTTACCGTTCAAGTTTTGAATGCAAGTCAATTTTCTAGTTGAAGGCATTTCATTTTTACATACCGGAACGTTGCTCTCATTCGACCTACATTCGAACTTCGAGTGTCCAGTGCACGCGTGTTTGTGAATACCTGATGTGACGTTCGGCCCTGTTACAGAGTCTGGTGATCCCTGGGTACGGCAACAACGGCGCCGGTCACCGCCAGTTCTCATTCAAGCTACTGCAGCAGCAGGAGGGCAGGCACTCTGAGCTGAGAGCCGTCACTCGCCAGCCGAACGGGGGCTTCACTGCTCTCGGCACCATCGAAAACTCCTACCGCATCAACGCCAATGCAGAGTCCTTCAACAACGTCAAGGATAAGCTCAACTCAGCCAAAGCTCATAATGAGCAAAATTGGTAAGATTTCTTCGGTAGCCGTGAGCCAATATGTTTTTCCAACGAATTGAAAATATATTAGCTAGATATGCTCTAACAATATGAATAGAACTCCATGTTCGTTGAACAGATTTAACTTGTCACAACTGAAGCCCCCCGTGACGGTATTGTTTAGCTTTTCCAGGTGTTGTGGTTGTTGTTGCATGGCTTTATCAGATTTTATTCGGGAAGCTCTAGCACCTGTGAGTAAAGTGGATAGTAAGTGGGTTATATACATGTTACCTGCTGATGATAAGTGGGTTAAACTAGTTGTGGTCCTCTTCTGAAAAAATTAAGATGACTGGTACAGAAACTAGAAGACCTCTCAGAGGCCATAGAAAACGCAAGAAGTCTATGTTAGTGAAGTTTGTCTATCCTATGTCGTGGAAATTGGCGCCCTTACGGGAGATACTGTTAGGTATAGTTCGACTTTTGAACACTGTTAAGTATAGTCCCACTTGGCTTCTTTCAGTTTGCATGCCTTCTTTTTTTTTGCCTTGCAGTCCTTTCCATCCCTACTTGTTACGCTTTTATTCATAGCCATTCTGTGTGGGATCACCCCTTGAGAATAGAGGCCCCATTTTCCACAGTCCATACTATAAGGTTCCTTCTCATCGCTGTCTTGAGGTCGCCTCTATTGTGGCTTACGAGTCTTAAACTAATATAATGTAATGATAGCTGTTGAAGTTTTGAGAAATTGCCTGTGTTATGACAGTATTTTTTTGTAAATATTCAGAGTTTTCTTTGTTTTATGTATGATTTGATCGACAAAAGTTACGTGAAGCTTAAGTTACCTGCAGCTTTCTGAAAATTCTAGTTTTCAAAGCAGCGATATCTTTGTGCTACCAACTATTGAGAAGTTCTCTTCATCTGTTAGTGTCTGAAGTGGCTTAAAATTTTCTAACAAGTTGTTGAATGGACATACTGTTCTCATTGTGTGATGCTATCAATGTCCAAAAGTTTCGGAAGTATTAAAACAAAATTAAAGGTACGAGGTTAGTTTAAATAACCGCGTGAAATATCGCGTTGGCGGACTTGCCCTGAGACAAAGCTATTCAGTATTTTGAACTGACAAAAGCCTAATTTCTTGTTGGATGCCTGCACTCAAAAGAGAGGTGGGCCAGAGTCTGTCGCGTTGTTGTGATAAGCTTTCAGCCGCTCTTTCTTATCGTCTCGCACGAGTGTTCTCAGGCTATGTCGAGTCGAGTGGGTATTTTCCTTGTTCTGTAAGGGTCATGGTCAGGAGGGGTTGTGATTGCACCGAACAGTGGATGGTCATTATTTATTCTCCTGATAGTGACACTCTCATACATACTATTCAACGCCCAATTGCTCCCTTTTGAATTCTGAATCTTCTTAATGCGCTGGTCAGAGTTACGATCGTTCACTTCTTTTTCACGGTAGCGTGGGCCTTACGTCGTTATCGGTTGGCTGTTCTCAAACAACGGAAGGTTGCTGCTAACGTTGTCTGAAAATTATTTTTAATAACAGTGCATGCTATTCTTGATGGACTGAAAGACCGGAACTCAACTAGCGATTTAAATACTTTGATAGAGTATTTGAATAAGCGAAAAGAAATCGTGCTGGTGTTGAAGTTGGGAAAGGCGCATTCCCGAGATACTGAGTTCGTGACTTCGTTCTCTCTATCACGCGCAATGTGGGAACTGTTTCGTGGGAACGCGTTGGTATCACGGGACTGTGAGCTGACGAGGATAATCTTTAAATTTCCTCCAGGATTAGAGATCCCTTGTTGGTAATTTCATGAGCGTCTGGCGTAGTAGCCACCCTCAGGGGGGTTAGGAGAGGCAAAAGTTTAAACTTGTGGTGTTTGTTTATCTTACGCTATGGGGACTGGTCCTCTAAGGGTTAGATATTCTTGAGTTACTTCACCTATAGACAGGCATTGGAAATCTCTATTTATCGTGCCCACTTTTACTGTCTCTTCGTATTTTTTCCTCTTCCTTCTTAAAATCCAATTTCTATGCGGAGGTTATTCTGTGACAACACACCTTGTGTATGAATTCCCCGTTTTCAACAATCAATCATAAATGTTCTCATCACTTTACTCTCTCATGATAACTTTTGATGTGCTTTGGGTACTGCTTGAGATTCCTTGGAGATATCTTTCACAGCTTACAGGACTTGGGTGGGTGTTCTACTTTAAAAAATCTGGTAGGTTTTGTTTTAGGACTGAATTAATCCTTCATGTATTGTGAAACTTCACTTTTTATCCCAAAATATGTGTAATAGATTATACGTGCTTCCGAAACTAAAAGTGCCTTGGCGGCATACATACGCTTTTAGATCTTTTTATGACTTTTTCTTAGGGCTATTTAGTCCTGAAAATTACTAAACACGAAGTTAGTTTTTCTCGCGAGTGAAGATGACGTTGTTGACGCGGTGTGCTGTGTGCAGCACAAAGTGGATCAACCGAGAGAACGGAGCGGTGCAGCGCCGTGGAGGAGCCGGTGGTCCTGGCGGCAAGGGCGGCCCCAACGGTGGCAACGAGATGATGCATCGCAAGAACAACGCTCACCCTAACATCACGCTCAGGTATGACGCTCTTAGCAGTTCTGTTTGGTTTTCCTTCAATTGATTCATTAAACATCGTGTGGATTTTATTTTATTTTATTCTATTTTCATTTATTTTCAATTGACTCATTAATTTGAAAACTCTCCAATTATGGTGTACCTCAACCCTAGTACTTGGTTGCCTTGAGGTGCTGGCAGCCTTTTCAGTAATTGATTTTTTAGAGTATGAGCTTTCCTGTCCTCTTCAGTATACCAGAACACCATATCTAAGCTGAAGGCTGCATCCAAATTAGTACTATTTGCATTGTTTTTACGGCTGTATTATTCCCTACTAAAACAGCTCCTATTTTGCTTCTCCAGTATTGAGATACAGTAGAGTTTCGTGGAGTGTGAGGTTTGGGCGTTTATGATTGCACTTCCGTCTGCATGATCGATTACAAATGAACTGTTCACTTTGATATTACCAAGGATTCACCGTTTTATTAATTTACGTGCCACACAAGATATCAATTGTCATTGAATTAAATGAAAATCTTCAGTCTGGCTCTGTAGGTATCAGATAGAATTTTGTTATACAATTTGCACCTATTTCTTATTGTTTGTTGAAATGCTGGTCTGGTATATTTATGAACTTTCAAGTTCCCTTTTGTTTACGTGAAAAAACGTTTTTTTATATTGATGGCTTGTATCGTTCCTTATTCTGTGATAGACAGATAAGCGGACTATTTTTTATCTTCTTAGCTGCGAGAAGTCTCTGCACGCAATTTAGTGTAATGATTAGATAACTGTTTAACTGATCAAGATTCTAGTGCCCTACTTATCACACAAACTGAATGATAATTAAAATTCAAATATGACTGCAGAAACAAGTCCCAGGGGGGAATATTACGAGCTCGGGGGTGTGATCATAGCGTTCTCACCCACTTGGTGACCATTGAATTGTAAACTTCTCCGGTAAATAGCAGACCACTCGGGCTGTAGAGCAGTCGATCAGTTGTAGTATAAATATTTTAGGTTGAATATTCTTTTTCTTCCGCAGTGACCGCGTCATCCACATCTTGGCTCTGGCCAACTGGGACAAGCTGAAGCTCATCCAACGCCTCAATCAAGGTACTGACTCAGGCTAATATAAGAACCTAGATTGCCCTTCTCTTCATCTCTATTCAGTTATATTTTTATTTCATTTTATCGTGAATACTTGATTCTGCGGTGTGTCGACTCGTGAATGATTTGCTCTTTCATTGTATCACAATTCACGCTTTCAGTGTATCTCGAGTGTTCAACTCTTTCAGTGAGTCGTGAATGATTCACACATGCGTTACATGAATTAATTGTTCTACAGTGTTTTTTCAATAAAATTTATGTGGTCAGTGAAAAAGTGTACCGATTGGTCGCATTTTATGAGTAAATCGAAAATGTTAGTGGCAATGTTAGAGAAAATGTAAATGTTCCCCAAGTGCACTTTTAAGTCCCTTCTTGTGGGTCAACGTCGCTCGTTTCTGTCGCCCTGTCGTGGATTTTGTCTCTGCAGCCTGGCTTGGTTTTGTTTCTGATTTGATAGCATGTACCTTGATTTCTACTTTCGTTTTTCATTTACTTGAAATGCCTCCATTGTTTTGACCGGCAGAAGTAAACGATACGCATCGCATGTGTCATTTTACTATTTACGTTCATGTGTCACTTGAATCAACACGATGAAAATTTAGCTTTGACGACTTTTGTTATTGATCAAGAGAGGCGGTTCAACGTGTAATATGATTGGCCATTAGCATAAAATACATTTTTAAATCTCATGATTCATGTGTACTTGTCATGAATTTGTTCGAGATTTTGACTGTCATTTCATTATTTGTCTCTTGAAGAATTAAAGAATAAAGAATTGAAGAATAAGTCAAACTACTTCATTTAATTTTATGCAACACAACGTAATTATTTAATGGTCTTGGCACCTAATTAATATTTGTTTAGGATTAATGTAGGAAAATAGTAGAATAAAGTATGAACGAAAAATAAATATATTGAATCGTTGATATATGATGCGTTCTTCAGTTTCTCGTTGCCATTAAGGTACGAATTTAATTAAACTGTTGATTTTTCATGTCCTGTTAGTTTTTCTTTGGTAAACTTGTATCAGTCAATGACTCCCCTGATCTTACTTGTACCCTTTTGGAACAGATGGAGTGGTCAAGAACGACGGTTCTAAGCTGGGCACACTTTTCATCAACGTGGCCAATTTTGTGGGCCGCAACATGCTCGCTCTCAAGAAGTCGTGCTGGCACCAGGTGAGGGATGACTGGCCGTTCTTCACGGAGGAGGAACGGAAAACTGTCATGGCGAAAAAGCTCAAAATGCTGCGCATGGAGGAGGATGAGAGCAGCAGGAGTCCTGTTGACTACGCGTCGTCCGGTTACTCTCGGGGGGTGAAACGGCCTTCGCTTGCCAACATAGATCCCACTGCCAAAAGATCACGAGTGGGTGGTAGTTCACGAGCAATATACAGTGGCACTGCTCCCACTCACTCCAATGGCTTGTCTAGTCAGGTCTTCGCTTCCTCTTCCATGACCAACGGGCTACCCAACAGTTCGTCCAGCAACTCTCAGCCATCTCTAAATAAATTAGGCTCTGTTAAGAATAGTCCTAGCACTCATCTGCAAGTGCCGAGTCATAACGGCCTAGCTCTAGCCAATAGTCAAAGTCAACATAGTGGTAGTAGTAATAGTTACGAACAGCGTAATAGTAATGGAGGAGGCTCCATGCCTAGGGTAAATGGGGTGCAGAGCACCGCTTGGCCTTCGGGACACAAACCCAGTCCTGGGTCCCGGAGCGCTTCCGTGTCTCCATTGGGAGCATCTCCGGTCAGTGGGAACCATTCTTCGCCCATGCACCCGTCACACCTCTCCCCGAAGGTATCAGCTTCTTATAATGACACAAGCTGTAACAGTAGTAGCAATAGGAACGTGAACGGCAACGGCTCCTCCAAACGTCAGTCTCCGCCCAACGGCCTCGTACATAATAGCAACATCAGTCCGCCCTCCTGGCCTCAGGCGAATGGTGGCCTCACGGGTCACGCTGCTGCCAAAAACTGTAACGGTGCTGGACCGCTAATGAATGGTCACCGCAACAGTTCCAAGACCCATAATGACAGGCTGAAAAATGGCCACCACCCCAACCGAACGTCTCCGCCCGCTGAGTTTGTGCAAAGCATGCCGACCATCGAGACCACAGTGGTTCCATCCAGGAACGACTCTCTGCAAGCTGGGCCGCCCCAGGACCGGAGGAGCACTTCCGCCAGTCCCGAGGACTCTGGCATCTCGAGTGCAGGAAGCTCTTCCGCCGAACGCGCGAGCCAGAGCCGCAGCCCGTCCATGGAGATGGTCGTGCCTAAGGACAATAACGACCCGGTCTTCAGCAGTCCTTCACCAGAAATTGAGAACGAAATTGCACTGCTCTCTTCGTGAGTAATAGTCACCGGCTTATTCTATGCCTAATATCGAGCATGTATGACTTGGAATTTAGATAGTGTAAGGGATCGTTGCTGAAATATTATCTTACCTGCTTCCAGCCACGTTTTAGCGTTCATTGTGCGCAATTTCTGTTTGAAAAAGTGGTATTTATTTGAAAACTAGTGTACACGGCCAGTCAGTCTAAAATGACGGGATTCAATATTTTTCTTCAATTAATCCTGCAGATGTGGATGACAAACAAATATATCCATCCTGATAGTACCCGCGATTAAAGTATTCTTACACTTGTGTACTGGTGAAACTTATATCACAGATTCAGTCATTAAGCATCCTTCAAATCAAAGAAGCTGTTTCTTACAAAGCGAACACCAAACAAATAAATAAACACACCAAGGGTATCATTCTGTATAATATTTGCAGTTATCATTAGACTAAATATATCAGCTTTAGGTCTGCTATGTTCTATTAATCTCGAGTCTCAGAAATGTCAAGACAAAACGAAGCATTTAATAGCAAAATTCGAATTTCTTTTATTTACTTTAGAGTAAGTGATGCAGATAGTGTTTGATTCTGCGGGAATGCTCGCCTTCAGATATCGAATATGTGCATCCATTGCGGGATATAATTTATGTGTCAGTAGTTTATTTAAATATTTGAAATATGTACTTTCATTATCATGGATGTAAATTTTGTGTACTTTCTTGACTTTTTCCGTGGTCTGACACGGTCAGGGTGTGTTGATAATTGAAGTACTCAAACGACTCACCTGTCGGATGCAGCACCTTGCAGTACCCGCATGATGGGAGCACACCATTAACGCATTAACTAGTTTTGGGTTCAGGGATTAGTAATGAATTCTCGTGCAGGAAATATGACGACGTGCAGTCGGTGGAGCAAAGACGCGAGTTCAGGCGCGACTTCAACCAGTATTACGAGGAGTACAAGAGTCTCTTCAAGATGATCTCCCCTATTGATGACAAGTTCAAAGTCATGAAAGCTAAACTAGACAAGGAAAAGCCTGGTTCTCACGAGCACACGGTAAGATTTTCATTTTGAATATTTCTAATGAGCTTTTGTCGCAAAGAGAGAGATATTGATGTTGTTCAATGTATGTAACTTACAGTGCATGGCGAGGCATCAAAGTTTTGAAAAATATTGTGAAAGCTCATTTTTGATTACTCAGCATCTTTTATTGCTTCCAAGTAGATTTCTGATGCATAACTAACCTTTGAATCTCTAGTTAACTTTGCAGGTTTCCGCTCATTCAGGGGTTTCAGAAGTTTCCAGTTTTTTAGAAATTTTCTAGGGTTTGTTGATGCAAAAATTAAATTCAAAATTTACCTCAGGATATTTTTATCTATGTATATAGTGAACTAATTGTGTTTTTTGTTATGTAAGAAGAATTCCCATTTTCGATGCTCATTGCCGTTTGTTTAATTTTTCCCCTATTGTGTTTTTTTGGTTCAAGTGCTTCAAAAGACACTATTGAATGAATTCTTTAAGTTGACCAAATGCTTGTTTCAGCTCGCTGTAAGTTCAAATTCGACCTTTCTCGATCAAAATTCAATGGAAATGAGTGCATGCGTGGGAGAAACTCAGAGTTGTTACAGGCTTAAATCGTGCAATGTTTTTTCTCCTTTCTTCCATTGGTATAGCCAAGAATGATAAGTTTATATTTTATTTGTATCATTTGTTAATCTTTTTTCAAAACTATTAGGACAACTCTTCCTTAAATTGACCATACTTGTAGAGAATTATCTGTCCTGATGATGTATTTCGTGTCTGGTAATTTGTCTGGACTGGTAATTTGCTCCCAAGATACGCGCTCAATTTTTCATAGCATTTCGCACGAGCGGATAATTAGCATTTTCCTACTTGAAACATGCATGGTTTTTACACAACCTAAAATATTTGGTTTCGATGTGCAGCGACTAACCCAGTGCATGGAAGATGAATATGCCGCTCTGCCGTTGGATTTCTCGGAGAAACGCGCCCGTTACTTTGTACTCTTAGGCATCCTGACGCATATCAAGAGTAAGGTGCAGCACTACGATAACAATGAAACCGCCAACTACGAGGAGAGCCAAAAGCAGAAGTTACTAAAGCAGCAGCAGCAGCAGCAACAACAGCAGCAGCAGCAGCATCAACCATACAACCTCCACAACGAGAGCCACCATCCTCGCAACCACAAAAGTCACATCGTGACTGCGATGCGGTAGCATATCACCCCTGGTGGCTTGCAGAAAGCCTCCTTCACAATAGACTCTCTATTAAATCTAACTTAAACGCCACCATCTTTCTGTAAAACGTAGCTGCCTGAGCAGGCGTTCAGTAGCACGTGTACCCGAATAAATAAGAATGAACTCGTGAACTTAACTATTCGTCTTTTGTTGAGCTGTGCGTTATGACGGCAGTTAGTTTGTGATTCCAAGCTTCTATCCCAACCTTCTCAGGCTAGAAACGTGTTTCTTATTCACTACACTGAGCGACATTTTTACTAAGGTCCTTGGTACGCTCATACTCGCTTGCCTCATTGGTTTACTGAAAGAGGCACATTATATTGATTCTCATTCTCAAGTTTCTACCCCCATATTCGCAATAATATCAGAACGTCCTCCACAATAGGGCCCTTTATTATTATTATTTACCTGTTTTCATATTTTTTTAATCTTCCTCTGTCAAATCACGTATTTTCTCTTTTTTTTTTACCCGTTCTTCTTTGCTCCTTTTTCTTAAGTGTTTTTAACAGTGCTCTAAGTGATATATGCCTTGCAAAGTAACGTATGCACGTTAATCGTACTCATTGTCTCGAGTCTCGTAATAGTCGGGTACACAGTCTTGCAATAATTTAATAGATGTTACTCGTTTTAATGTCTCTTTTGAATTGGAGAGTGGAATGAATGAGATTTCTTCCTCTCTTTCAAAAGAGAAAGTTGCGAGTAAATGTAAATTCTACAAAGCTTGCTCAGGTCGGAAGATGGTGACGTTTTAGTTGACCTATCTCGCCTTTCCCCGTCTCGGTGGTGCACCGACTGGTATGGACTGTGTTAACTTTACGATGGCATATTCTGGGGCACTTCATACTGAACGACAATAGTGTAGCGCTGGTGGCTCTGGTGGATAGTAGGCAAGTCGTCCCATCTGCTGCTCATGTTAGAGTCGCCAGCGCTTCGGTGGACGGAGTAATTTACGTCTTACTTATCGGTTGCCATTAATAGAGGCTTGTGATATTTGATATTTAATTGCATATGCAAGTTTGGTATGTATGATGCTGAGCTTTGATGAGGGTGGCCATCTCGGTGCTAGCGTCGGCTCAGAGCTCCATTGCAGGAGCTTGTTGCGATCTGGAAATCTACATTGTCACTGGTTGCCATGATCATCGTAGAGAATTCATGTTCATTTCGTGCTCATTAAGTTAGTTCTTTGATTGGACGATGGATCGATTTAATGAAAGTTGTTTGTGTTGCAAAGCATAGACAAAATAATCTAGAGGTTGAGCCATGAACCCGTACATCGTGTGTTTGCCGATTCCGTTGTTGCTATTCATTTGCAGTTTTCTTCAACTCGTGTTCTTTTATTTTGGCTTGACGAGACTTGCGATAAATTACGTGACAATACAGGTTATTGGTTATTGAAGTGCCAATGTCTGCACAAAGGAGTGCGCTCCGAGACTGTTACTGGTCGAGATTCTTGAGTTTCATAGAAAGGGGATAAAGAACGAGCTTTATGTAGTTTATCCCCCTTGGCACATTTTATTCAATTGATCGTTTCTCGGGGACATTCTCAAATACATACCTGATAGCAGCAACGGTCCTTGTAGAAACCTGTTCTGGGCTTAGCTTGTAGTTAACGAAGCATGACCTTTCTTATTGTGTCGCATTTTTCTCCAAGATCCCGCACGTCAGAAGATGCCGTTTGTGCAATTGACTTCATATAAGTTTGGATTCCTGAAGTTCACTTGCAATTTTTATCTTTTTTTGAGGCATTAACTGCCACAATTAGAACACTCATTGAGCTGCTAACATGTACATATCACCCGTTGGTTCACGGCTTAAGACCGTGTTCCCTCACCGCGCGCGAACGGTGACTAAAAAAACATTTGAGCGGCGACTCAGCGGGCTCGGTAAACACACGTGAAAACCTGTTCCATGTCTCCACCTTATGATTATTCTGCCTGGGCATCAAGTGAAGCTTCTCATGGAGGTGCATCCGTGCAAGAATTTTTGACGGTCGCTCATGCAATGTTATACTTAGATATTCATGTTGCTCTTAAGTCGTCGTTGTCATCACCAAACTTCTGATCGAGAAAGCTCTAGCGGTAGAGCTTTTGGCTCTTGTTTGTTGAGATTTTTTATAGTGCTCACTCATCATTCCCACTTATTATACATATGTTAGGAAAGTGGAAGAAAAAAGAGGATCTGTTATCATAGTGTTTTTGCATTCGTTGACGGAGTCACAAGCTACTTCATGAATAGTTTCGTATTTGCAGGCTCCTTAGCAGCGATTTTTAATACACATTCACACACTCGGTGAAACCTGTCAGTTTATCAGCTCAGGCGTCTCGAGATCCAGCGATAATCTCACTTCTGTACACATTTGAATCATTTATGCTTTAGCTCCACCTCTGTTATTACCTCATTGTAATCGCACATTGGTGGAGTGAAGCATATTCAATGAATGACTCATTTCTTCTGAATGCGTCCTTCCTTTAGAACTGTAGCTTTTTGTTGGATGCGAATTTTTAACATTTCAGTTAAAAATCGCTGCTCTGGAGCCTCTATGTTGTAGTGTGTATTAATTATACTAGGAAGTGCTTCCGATGCACGTTAGGTTGAGTCTTGTTCATCCTACAGCATTACACGGCGTCCTATTATTTCATCCTCTATTGCACTTGGGTCATCATTTTCTAGCGAGTTGCGCTTTGAACTTGTCATAAATGCGGAGAACATACTTTGAAGAACTCCAAAATGTTCTCGTTAATTAGCGTTTGCGTTAGCGGTATCAAGGTACTGAGAGTCGCAAATAATCTGTGGCTGGACTGAAGTTAGCGCCAGTAAAAAATTGTTCAGTTTTCTCGTCGAGTATTCGGTGCTTTTTGGGTGCCTTATTTCATCAATGGCCACTTCACGGAAGCACTGGGTGCTGAGATCCATTTCCAGTATCTCTGTCCTTCCTAGTTGCTGGTCGGCTGTGACAAAAGTGGACCTACACGTTTCGAGAATTCTTTTTTCTGTCTTGAGCACCGTGTTTCGACCCTGCTCACTCATTTCATTAGGACGTTGCTTCAAAATTTACTTCACAAGATGCCACTTTCTTTTTCAGTTACCTTTCTAGTTGGTGTACTTAAAACAAAGCAGCGTGATTCGAAGATCGAAATCGCTGTATTTTCCAAAGTAGAAATTATACTGATCATGATTATTATAATTCTTATTATTATTGCTGTTCTTATTGCTATTATTGTTACTGTAACTTTGGCTATGTTTATTATATTGTTCTTAATATAATAAATTGTTACGTTCAGTAATGTGAAGATTATTATCGCGATGCGTTAATGTTATGTTTGTCAATTTCCAGAGTAGAGCTAATGCATATCATGTCTCTGAAATGGCGTGCTCAATACACACCCGAGTCGTACTCTTCACAATCTAGATACAATTTAGGAGTATCTCACAGCTTCTTCATTTGAGGTCGGTAAATTAAGAAATCATTTGGTATGTATATTCTTTGTATCGGTTAAGTCTTGTCTACCTTTGTTCGTCGCTTATTTATTCCATTTTTCTGTCTGTTCCAATGCTATCAGTGAAATATTGCTTCTTTTCCTCAAAATAGCGTGAAACACTGCTAGCTGCGTCGTGTCAAGTAATGTTTGCAAGTCGTTTCAGACTTTCGTTCTTCCCTCTGACCTGTGCGTAGTCTGTATGTTGATGGAATGGGAGGGTTAATTCTCTTGTTGGGGTTTTAGTTCGTGAAGTTTTCACGTCAAACTTTCGATGCATCGAGTGAAACGTAGCTGAAAATTTAGTACCAAAATGCTCACGACGGGAACTTATATTCTGTTATTCGGTTATTCAAGGCTTTTTACTTTGGTTAACTACTTATTACTTATGCCGGAGTCAACAATCCGCTTGATGAAAACCTTCATCCGAGGTTCGTTAGTGTATTCAGTAATCTACGCGGCCCTCAACCTTCTCATATTTTCATTATTCATTTTGTTGAATTTAGAGTGAACAGCGTTTCCTCCGCATTGCGTTTCTTCGTTTGTGTGTTTGTTCGGTGAAAGTTCTTGTTTTCTGATGCTGTGTTCCCTCACCGTTTTTGTCATGTGTTCTTATTGGACCTTTGTTAAAGAATTAGTAGCTGGTGATAAAAGTGTTCGAAAATCCATGAGGTTATCTCACGCTCTGCTCTCTCTTCTTATTTTTCTTGATAATTTTTAGGAAGGTCTGAATTTTAGCTCAATAATTCCCTATGTTGTTGTCAATTGAAGAATTGGGTGCATTTTATTTCAACTAGCATGGCACTGATAGTAGTAACCTAGGCGTTAGGCGTTAATTTGGTTGTTTCAACTTATCTTAAGTTGAGGAAGTTTTGTGATTGCATCGACTCACGTTGTTGCCTGACTTGAAGCTCATCATCCCATTCCATGCTCAAAGCTGTTGGTATTCTTGTGAAGTAATTACGTCGCTTATTCCATTGAACATTTTTGTGTAGCATAGACTTGATATTGGAGACATTAGGCACTGTTTTGACGTAGTGCATCATAGCTTTTGTTTTCAAGAATTTTGGCATTAATTTTACGGAAGTATCTATAAAATAATGTGCCTAAGTGTTGTTTTTTCATTTCATGAAAAGAATTCCTGCGTACGGTACTTCTCTTTCTTGAAGCGTCAATGTTTTCAGTTACTTAGAAGATGTAAAATCATTCTTGCATTATTGAAGAAAAGTTTTGTACTTGTCATCATTTGTGTGCGCATGCCTTCCTTTGCACTAATTTCGATTTGTAAAGCTCGTTAATTTTTGACGGTAATGGTAAATTGTATCATTATCATTAGCTTAATTAAAGATAAAACCATTGTTCTGAGTTCTTCCTTTTTCTACATTTTTGCTCCATGAAGAACGAGTTAGAACACTCAAATTTTCTTCCAGGAAACATCCAAAATCTGAGGTACCTCAGATCCTTTTCAAGCAGCGACACTGATCGTTTATTCTGCAATATCGTGACTCATAGACTCGGTAGGAAGTGTGATCTTTTACTTACTTGGATGTTAGTCCTACAAAACGTTATTCGGACCACGTTTGCCAAGTGCCGTTGTTGAGCGTCGCAGCGGGGCGTTGTTGAATTACTTAATGGAATCCCATGTTTGTTGGCATTTTGTTGCAGGGTGTGATATGACGGTTGGCTCTTCATAATCTTGTTCCTATTTGATTGTTTACTCGAACGTAGCTAATTATATCGTTTGCTCAGAACTGTTTTACAAACACTTCTGCCGTGAAGAGTTTCCAGCTACCTAGGTGCGCCTGTGGGTACGCTCTGATCAATTTGAAATGAATAACTGCAATTTCCTACGTGTTACGCAATGCTTCCAATATAAGGCCATTAATTAAATGAGCCAGGCGTAACGACGTGTGTGAACGATACCGTGTGCGTTTATGGTGAGACGTGAGTGTGTGATGGCAGATCCGTCGGCACCGACTTCTAAACATGATCAGTGCATTTTTATGATTGGCGTTGGCCGCAAATAGACAAAATGTACTTAGTTAGGACTGCTTGAGTTGTAGAGTGACACGAGCAGCGTATTTATGTTGCATTATTTCAGGATGAATTATTCCCAGAAATCAATCTATTTCATTTATTGAATTATTACAGATTGTGAAGTCGCAAAACCTCGGTTACAATGGTGTTCTTCTTTTCAGTACAGCTACTCTGCTTTTGCGAATCCGTATTTTTATCTTATTGGTAAATCATGCCTCCGTTACAATATCCTTCGTACAATTCGTGATGTATCTTAAGTATTTTTATCATGTGTTCTTTTCATTATCACTTGAGGGCTTCGGTCCTCCTTTTTAAGAAACGTAGGGACTTTTTTCCAGGCAGTTGTAATATCTTGCAGGGTCATCAAATTGTACCAATAATACCAGGGACTTGAATATATTATTTTAAGAACATTATCTTCATGAAAGGTCTTTTGGAGGCTGAGACTAAAATAAATATTCGTCTTAAAATTCAAGGATTTAGCACTCTTCGGGGAATATGTAGGATTTCCATTCATTCAATCGGAAAAGCTTGCTAATGAAAGCTGTTCTCATTTTTCTACCATGTTACTTGAAAGCTCCCTCGTGGCAACCGGAACTACTCATAGTATCATCAATAGCCCGAGCTGAAGGCTGGTATAGCTGTATTTATGCTGCTATTTAGAACGCTTGGACTTCCCTCGTTTTTCCTTTAATTTTGTTCTTATAGAAGGCGGTTTCAATCATTACAGCTACATTGGTTTGCTTCGCAACCCCACAGGTGGTATAAGATGGGCAATAGCTTCAGGTTAGTCTATCCTATGTTATGGAGACTGGCGCCCCTGGGAGGGTACTGTTGGGTTACCCAAATAGCTTCAGGTTAGTCTATCCTGTGCGGTGGTGACTGGCGCTCCTGGGAGGTTACTGTTGGGTTACCCAAATAGCTTCAGGTTAGTCTATCCTGTGCTGTGGTGACTGGCGCTCCTGGGAGGGTACTGTTGGGTTACCCAAATAGCTTCAGGTTAGTCTTTCCTGTGCTATGGTGACTGGTGCTCCTGGGAGGGTACTGTTGGGTTTGCCTGAGCTACAGATAGGCCTTCGAGACTTCTATATTTAGTGTTCACTTTGCTTCTTGTAATTTTTATACTCCGCTTTCTCTTCTTTTTTCTTCTCCTTCTTTCCTAACTTGCTGTTGCTATGCGCAGGGTATCCTGTGTGGGGACACCTTGTGTGTTGATTCCACATTTTCCATACTAAATGGTACCTTCTCTTTCCTCTGCATAAAAACGCTTGGCTATGGAAACTGAGTCTTCTTCTCAATTAGTCTTTACTGTGTTGAGATACTCCTTGTTATTCCTTATATGTGGTTGTTTTACAACGCATGCATAATAATTTGATCAGAATTTTTACTTTCAAGTATAAGTCAAAATTGCGTTTTCTTGATGCGCCAAAATATGTTCATGAATATCATTTTACAACCAGATAAGTAATTATTATTTTTCCAGGAGAAATTTTTGATTATGATAATTTACCGCAATTTCATTATGTAGATCCACTTGCAAGGCACTTTGTTCTAATTTTACCAAAAAAATTTCGTGTTTGTGGCCAGCTGTAAGCAGTGAAAGTTTTTCTCATTACCCAAATTTACTACAAGTACTAGACACGTTCGAAGCTTGAGTGTATTTCTTCGTAGAAGAAGGTTACATATGTTCTTTTGTGTATCTTCGTAATCCGCACTATTATAATGTTATCAACAGACCATTCAACAGTTATCAGTGCATAATAGGCTTTTGTTTACTACTTAAAAAGAACCTTTTCTTTTATTTCCAACTGAATGGTATGTTAAGCAAGCAATTTTTGGAAAAGTTTTTTGCTTTTTACTTCTGTCCAACATTTAGTTTTCGGTATGCCGCTGCCTCTCAATTAGAACAGCACAAAAGGAAGCTATTTTTGTGGGACTTCGCCATTTTCAGAGTGACAGGTCGGTTGGTTTCATCAGTATTTATCACGAATAGCGTTTCTAATTACCTCAGTACTTCATGATCCGAAAAAGGCGTAAAAGAAATCTTTTTCAGATTCCTAAAATTACTTTCTATTTTTCTATCTTGGAGTAACGTACTCGGTGTTCAGCATTGTACGTTCTTCCTAAATGGGTAACCTACGTATTTATCATTCCATGCACTCCTGCTTGTTCATCTCTGCTATTCTCCTCTTCGTTGTTTGGATGCGAGGGGATTTACATTGTTCAATGTGAAGTCCCTAAAGGGTAAAAATAAAAAGCTTGTGCTACTGCTGCTGAAACGATTTCGTTGCGCCGATTCTTTCTGCAACTCCTCGGGAACATATATCGTTGATTAGGTATGATATAACGGGAAATTATAGCATTTATCTGCGACGGTAAGAAGTTGGAAAACTAGTACATTCAATTGTTAAATGGAACTTCTCAGTTCATGTTCTGCTTGAAGAACTTGAATCTATCTCCCTCTTAGATGAGTGGTTAAAATATACGTGCAATGAGTGCTAAACTTGACTATAACGATTATAATTTATAATCAACGCTAACGAAGAATAGTTATATTCAAAATCGTAAAATTTTCATAACAATGCTCAATGGTTCCTGACGCGTATGTCGGCAATTATGATCCTAATTCCTAACCGTGCGTTATTAACGACGGCTCCTCGCAATAGTTTTTCATAATATCTGTGATTTTAAACACGCAAATCAAAATTATACTGAAGGTGGAAAGCACTGATTTTTTAAACTTGCGTGTTTCTTGCACTGGATGTCGTTTTCTATGAAGTTGAAGTGAGTTTGGCGTGAATTAAAAGTCGTGTGTTTTTTACGCTGTTGTGCTAATTAGCTCCGAGAATCACATTGGTCGTCTATAAAGCCTGTGACTTCGAACGCATGTGCGTTCGAAGTCATGATCTGGCTTGACTACAGAAAAGGCTTGGTAGTTTAGCTCTACTTTAAGAGGCGAAAACTTGAACTCGATAAACGTAAACGTTCGATGGCATTTAGCCGATTAAGTTCATACGTATGCAGTTTACTCCAATTTCAACTGGAAAATAGCATGTACTTCGGTTAAGGTGTCGAACGGGGGTCGGTCATGGACTTTAGTCAATGAAAGTTGATTGAATATTTTCAGAATGTGAAAGGAGTCTCGTTTTTTGACGTGAATAGATGAGATTTTATTCGACTTCTTGGGACTCGGTCTAGAACTGTTCTCGAGTTCCCATTTTTATTAAAGTGTCATTAAAGCACTTTTAAGCGGTGGCACTTCTCTATTACTGTCATGTTACGATTTTTGTTCGTTTTCTTGTACTGCATCATTTGATTGTGCGAAAGTGTTTATAGCAAACTTGCCAGATTTCTCTGCCCTTATGACTTCATAAGACAGATTTTTATTGAAGTGCCTACGGTCTATACCGTGGGCTGAATGATGAGGGAAGACCCTAGTACCAATTTAGTGATTTTTTATTCCGTATGTGTGACTGGGTTCGTCGATATTTTCTTGATTACCTCTGTCTGGTGGAACCTCATCGCCTAAACGTTTTGGTTATTGGGTAAAAAACCGGTCAAGATGGTGTTTTATCTACTTTGTCCGGTGGTAAAAAACAGGCGTTCTTGGATGTGAAACCGACGAGGTTCGACATCCCGCTCTTGTCTGCATAGTTGGCAGGGACATTATCCCTCTTTTGGTGCTTCGGTGTTTGTATAAGGTTTCTTGTAGAAACTTAAGCAGTTTTTTAAAAGACGGCGTTGTGAAAGATGATCGCCTATCTGGTGTCATCGTGTGTCACAGAATTCGTTCCACGTCTTTTCTTTGTGTTGTCTGCTATTTATTATTATTTTATTAATGTGTAACATGTATTATTCTTGCAAGCAATTCAGAAAATCACAAAAAGTGAAGCAAGTGTGACGAAACGCACTAAAAATCCATATAAAAATGTTAGTATAATGTTGTGAAAGGTGTGAAAACTATTCTTAAACGAGTGAAAGGATGAAACTTATTCTGTAGTGATGTGAAAAAAGGGACGATAGCCTTAAGTCTAGTTGCCA
Source organism: Morinoia aosen (assembly GCA_030386875.1). Lineage (NCBI taxonomy): Eukaryota > Metazoa > Arthropoda > Malacostraca > Amphipoda > Talitridae > Morinoia > Morinoia aosen. The sequence goes on from CM059558.1 coordinate 26,693,429, forward strand.
AAAATAGAAAAAAAATCTATTATCTTATGGTTCGTAAGTCAGGAACGATATTGTACTTAATTATAAGTTTTTTCTACAATCGACTTGTTCTTAGGAACCTCTCCTTAAGTTGCGGGCGCAGAGAAAACGAGACACTTGTGTCGAGTGAACAGCTAACGCTGTGCGGTTTCGGCGACGAGTACCACACCACAGACATGTTCACCTGTGTTGAGAATAACTGCATTTGTGATACCTGTCTCGTCACGGAATACGATGAACTGTGCTGAGTACGATGAACGTAGCAACGCTGAGATGGGTTGCTGAGCGCTTCTTCACGGAGCAGTAAAAAATCTGCCTCAGTGCAAGACTTGCAAAACGGACCAGGGCTTTCCTTCGCAATGAATGACCATCAGTGTGTTAAGTGAATTCTTAGTTCGTGTGGCTGCACGCAAGCACAGTTGGCGTTCAGCCGTGTCCACCAGCTGCTTCATATGCTTGTATATACGAGTTTGATTTCAATCTGAAGGAAGTATTCTCAGGTAACTTTTCCCTCTATGTTTTAATTTGGGGAGAGTTCTGCCTTTTAACGCTAAAGTACCCGCGTCACTCACTAGTACCAGTTTCTCTCGCAAATATCTTCTTCTCGTTTGAGTGTAGCCGCAGTTCTTTAGTAGCTGCAACTCTCGTGTACCTCCGTCCTTGTTGAGTACCGGAGTTTTTCTTGAGTGCCGAAGTTACTGTTGATTATCTGGGTTTTCTTGAGGATTTGAATCCGTGTTGCGTCCGCGAATAATGTTGGTGTTCCTGTCTATATAGTGTATCAAATCTGTACATAGCGCGATAAGGAGTCGACTTTCTCACTCCATCTTTCCGTGTTCTGTCATCTCGAGGCATTGCGTATACATCACACTGTATGGCTATGTTAATTTTTTATTACTATATCATTATGATTTTTTATTATTAATACTCCAACTATTCTGGTCCTTAAAACATGTCGTTTAGGCATGACCCAAGGAGAGGTCTATTTCGTTGCGATGTCAGAATTTTCCGTCTTTGAATTTCTCGCTCACTTATTTCACGTTGGTGAGAGAACTAGTACTTCTTTTGCTTATGAATGCATTCCCTTGATGAAGGAATATGCTCAGTAGATTCCTGAATTTTTTCCATTTTAATATCAAGGTGTGAAATACTGTTCGTTCCAGTCAGAAAAATGTTTTCTAGCAGTTGAATGATGTGTTGGCCGGTTGTACATACAATCCTATTTATATGCAAGCGAAGTTTTTAACGCCGAGGACCTTTACGACAATTCGATAGACCCCTTGTTTAGTTTTTCTATTCCTTAGCTGTAGTTCATCTATTTCTTCCCTCCTTCCCAGGTTTTTATGCTTCTGGCCGTGTGTTGTACACCGTGAGGACTAACAATATGTTGTGTCATGGATTATAATTTTTCCTTTGCTTCATAGACAGTAATATATTTTTGTCACACAAGGTCCTTGGTGTTTGAAAAAAAAATATTTCTGCGTGCTTTAAAACGGAAAGTAATTCTTTAGTCATGGTCCAGAGGACAAAAGTCAGTGTGTGGTGCGATATATGCCTTGGACAATTGCACCAATGCATGCAATCGAGACGGTTCACCGGAGTTTTGCTGACGTGGACTTTTTTCTTATAACTTTATCATTGTGAAGCTGATTAAAGATCTTAGACTTCCTGCCCTTTGAAAATCGACTGTGACGAGCTTTGCTCGAAGCATGTCTAAATTTTCTTTGAGGTGGAAAGGTGTGTCTTGTATATATTGGGGCTGCAATGAAATTATTGGCGCTCGATTTTTGTTCGAGTTTGGAATCTACTTACTTCGATGCACCAAACCATAGTACGAATATTCCTGCAGGAATCCAACACTTGCAGTGATTTTACTTTATTTTCGCTTATATATGATTGCTTTTCGTAAAATTTTAATCGGTTTCTTGAATTGATGAGCCAATGCTTATAGAATGCATGCTATAGCGTACTTTCTAATCCAAATTTTCCTGTACGTGATCTGTCATATCTTATTTAATAATGTTGGTTGCTCTCTATCTCCTAGATTTATTAAAGTTCATTTCACTACAATTGTCTGACCTCTAATTTTTCTTAGTATCCAGCCTCAAATTTTTCTGATTTTAAATTTAAACGTACATGCATTGGCCATCGAAAATACCAGTTTTCTGACCTCTGATTGCGGAAAAATCTCATTTTCTAAGCATACTTTAGACAGAAACTTTTCTGGGAGAAAATTATTTCTTTTTGTTGCTGTGAAATTGAATTACTATAGAACGGAGTTCATTGCGCTTCCTGGAGCCATGGAAGAAGGTGGAAATGAGTCTCGTGATTCCTGTGAACTTTTGTTGCCTGGCTTTACCGTTCTAACGATGATCGAGTCCTTCCTACCGTTTGGTGCAGTTGCGTCCTCTCCAAAGTATAGATTCGTGCCAACTTTTGTACGGATATTTAGAGCCCTCCAGTGCTGTATCAAGACCCTTCTCAACTCACGCGTACCACTGGACCCAGGATTCCATTGCGAACAACGCCAACGAGAGACATTTAGAGATATATATATAACCGTTATTATCAATATATATGTGCAGATCGCCTTTTGTTTCATTTAGCCTCTTCCGCTTCAGAAAATTTCTATATGAATAATTATGACTAATGCTCGACGATACTGAGAGCATTCCATTGCGTCGATCTTGAAATTATGTTAAATCTGCGCTAACGCGTTGTATTAACACGCGCGGCGTGACCCACCGGTGGTCATTTAGGTGATTTTCTCAATGCTGCTGGCCGACCATTAGTCACTGACTCAATTTTTATAAATACTTAACGAAAGTAAAATGAAGGCATGACCCAGTCAATGTTTGCTATTTTTAAAATTTCTTACTACAATTGACTCTAAATTTGAGCTGGATATTGAACTTCAGTTTAACCCGCCGCACTTAACGTGCCAAGTCGAATATTATAGTTCCGACTGCTAAAATAAGATTTTTAGGCGTCTTGAATGTTAAGAATCATGTGGTGCTTCAATTTTTTTTCTCAATATATCCTGAAGAAGAGTGAAATTTCCGCTCTAATTGACGAGTGAGAACCGGTCTAGCACTTCTCAATAACTGTATTATTGAACATTTTTTTTCCATATTTCTTATTTAATGCAATGTATTACTAATAGTGAAATTATTGATCATTAACGAATGGGAACTAAGTGGTAAGTTAGTTTCACGAAGCGTAGACGAGAAATTCTTCTTAATGATCATACTAGCGTAAATTTCCATTCAATACAGTTCGGTTACGATTCCCAGAACGTATGCAATTATGTCACGCGAGTTAAAATAAGCTACAAAGTTTTATTACGTCGGAATGTTTATCAAACCTTTAGTGCCAGTTCAACAAAGGCTATTTTAGGAGTTACCATAGAATCGTTAATGTTCAATGCTACGCATTGAATTTTCACCGAAATAAGGTAATTGTTATAGGGTTAGTTTAAGCCAAATGAAAGGCATAGTTGAACACATTTACGTTGATCGGAATCGGATTCAGCCCTTATCGTATTAATGAAACCACCCAATTTAGGCATCCTCCAATACTTCCCACGATATGAATCGGTAATTGAAAAGTATTTTACTCTGCCTCACTGCAAATAAATTCTGCATAAAGGTCATCAAAGCTAAATATATTCTTATAAGGGAAAAAACCGTCCTGTCACTATGAACATCACGGAAAAAATCAAGACGCTGACAGTTGCACCTTTTTTGAGCATATTGGGTAAAAATTTATTTTTCGAAATTTATTTTTAAGAACAATCAACGTTGCACGAAACGTTCCATATCGATGCAAATTTTGCACAAAGTTTAGTACTTCTACCAAAAGTTGCTTTAAAAATATTTAAAGCATTTTAATTCACCTGTTTTTCCGACTTGGCGATAAAGTTTGGCTTGGCACAGACAAAAATAAAACTGACATTCGCGCAACAAAAACTGTAAAAGCTGTCTCCAACTTGATTTACAAAGCACGCTCACAAACGTTTTCTCTAAGAACATTTAGGTTTTGAAGTTGTCCGACTACAACCATTTTTCTCCAGAAAGTTGTATGATCAAAATACTTTAAACCAACGAAAATTGTTTGACTTCGAAAGCAAATTTGCGCTCAAACTGACTACCATGACTATTTGGCGTAAAATCGAAATATGTAGTCCCGTATTACTCAGAGGCTGTATCTCGAAACAGTTTGATTGTTTTTTGGTCTCAGATTCTGAAATAATATTCCTAATGATATTAATGATGCTACCACCTATTCAGCATTCAAAAGTAGGCTTGAATCTCGCATGACCTCAAATTACCAGATGAAAGTATGATAAATAAAGATTGAAGGAGAGGCAAAACGAATTAATATGAATCAAAATACTTTCCTCGAACTATATTCCATCCCCCCTCCCCCCTCCCCTTGAATAATGAGCAGAATGGAACTCTAACCATAAAACTACAAACGTGAGAGCATAGACATGTGTGTGTATGTATATATGTAGTTGCGTATGTACCTTTAAATGTATATCAAAAATTTCTAGCAAAATCATTGACCAGATTGGGGAACTGTATTCACTCTCAGGTCGCTATGAACATACTCTGTACTATTCCCATAGCAATTCTAAGTTAGGTACGTGAGTATACAAAGTTGTTATTCACCTTCAGAATTCGTTCATATCCTGATACGTCGTCATAGAAGCCTCGTTGCTTATTTGACCCAAAATGCTAACGTTGTCGACATTTAAATATTTCGAACAGTGTTTGATATTTGTTAGATAAGTTTATTCATGTGCCTAATTTTTAACAATGTGCATGATTGTGGTAAAATTTTCAAGTCACTTTCTCGAGCTCTCCATTTAGGTGCTAGCGTATCCAACTATACATGTCTATCATCTGATTGGTTTCGAAATTCGTTGGCAGGAATGGGTGAATGTATTTAATCAATTGTGATGAGATTAGTCTCTTCAGATCTCATGCGCGGCGTTTGTGTCACATTTTCAATGTTTGATGCGCCTAGCAACAAAGCTGCAATTTTTTGGCATGCAAAGCATTCTATTCGAGCAGATACTTGCAGTTTTGCCTTACAACATATTTCTGCTGAGTCATACTTTCCTTTCTTCTGCAGATTCAGCAACCTTGTGTCATCACCAGTAGCATCTCCGAAAACTTCTCAGAAACTGCGGCACTTCAGTGATGTTGCTATTCAAAGGTTTTCGTCCGTAATTTCACGCAATGAGCTGTCGTATTCAGATTGAGAATGCGAGTAGACATAGATCCGGTCTCATCAGCAATACCCTTGAGCATCAGTTAAACAATACCCTGAGCGCAAACTGCTTTAAGATTTCTAGTTCTAAGCTCGTCACTTATTCCTGCAATTACAATATGAAAAAGTGTAGGAGCAACATTTTGAGGATTTTCAAACTTTGAGCGTACGAAATACAGCTTGAGTTACTTTTCCACCTACTATCTCATTGAATTTTCCAAGTTAATGAAATATAAGCTGAAACTTGCATGCTTTAAGTGCTTAACATTTTAAAACGGAAAAAATCCTTATTGCAGCGTTGAAGTGGCTAGTTTCAGTATATTAAACGGTATTCAGAAGACATAAGTCTTATGTTATCAGATTTTTTGACTACACACAATACTTCGTACAACACCGCTATTGAGTTTCCTCTTCGATTTCTTCAACTTCATTATTATTTTTTCTTATTGCTTCTCCTATCTACGATTCTATGTGGAAAATGAATAGATATGAAAGTAAATATACAGTAAGTGTGAAAAAAATAATAGACTTGGAACTGTCGTAGAAATTAATTTTCACGCCCAAAAAATTAGGTTTTTAGACTAGAACAGTTAAAATTCGATTAAGCTAATCAGAACACTTTTTGGTCAAACCAAACGTTCCAATGGTTACATTAAATTTTCAAACTGGTGGTCAGCATCGTTACATAGCATGGGTGGTCTGCACCATCAGTGCAGTACGAGTCAACAGATTCCTTCATTCGCATGAAGTTATCGAATGAAATTTCTTAGTAGGCTACTTTATAAAAATGTATACATATTTTGCAATGGCGTAGAAAGGGTACTTTCCATTTTACACGGTTGAGCTTTTAAGCAAGCTTAAATGTTATGTTTTTTCAACAGACGTCAGTGGAGTTGCGCGAAATGGCGGACGTAAGTTTGAGTCTTGAAGGGTAGAAACAGGTTATCCATTAAGTGGTATGGGAAATTTAAAGATATTGCCACGGTTAATTAAGAGATATTGAACGGAAGCGCGAGTAGAGGTCAAGCGGTGTGCGCAGAAATGTTTCTGAACCCGTTAGTACGAAGTACGCATTGAGTTATGACACATACTCAGAAATGTATCGATGCTAAGATTCGTCAGTTTGAACAATTAATACAGCCTTTGGAACATTTAGTTTAACCAAAAATCCTCGATTTTTTTTTTGTCAAATTAAACGATAATTTTTTAAAAGTTAAACCTCGTAGAATGCGCAGTAAATTTATTTTGATGGTCCAAAGTGTGTTCTCAATTTTTGCAAAAACCCCTGTAGAATCATAGTAAGAATGCACTTATCTGAAAAAAACTGTTAGCCTACCAGGCTACCTCCAGAATTCACTCGTAGGTACGTTTTAAATCATTAAATATTTAAACCCCCATGGCAGAGCTCCTGTAACTCATCGGAGCGTCCAATGGGAGTGGCAGAGTTCATTTTAATCCTTGATGTAAATATAACCGACACCTAGCTGTTTAGTCTTCGAAACTCTACTGGAGCGTAGTGTATGGTGTCGATCGACGTTTAAATTTTATTACCCTCTGTTACCACTGAGTTCGACAGCGATAAGAACTGAACTCGATTGGTTAAGGTCTGAATATTTCACGCATGACTAAGCTTTAAAGTCGTATCTGCTCAATAAATTTCTCAAAATTTTGCAGCTCGAAGATGATCTGTCTGCTTATTTTTTAATGTAGGCCCTACTACATAGTTTCGTGGGATCTAATTCATTTTTCATACTTTTGCAGTTATTTCATAGGTTTATGAACGCTTCAAAGATGAAATTTACTACTAAAAAATCTACGATAAGGGAAGGCACTGCCTAGAACAGTTGTGTGCCCTCATCAAAATCAGCCCGAGCTCTGCACCAGCGTCGCTCAGTCGTCGTGGCTCGTGGGATCATAATTGAAGGACAGTCGCTCTCATTCGGTGGACGTGGCTGGTTGCTCGAATTGCGTGTTCTAGAATAGCAATATTTCCACTAATTCAGCATTTCTTTTATGGAGGAAAAAGTACATTTGAAGTCCTAGTTATTGAAATAACTTAGACCCAGTTTACGTACTGTTACACTATGGAGAGGAACGATCGCAGAACTTCGCGCCTGCGAACAACTAAAGATTTTTAAACCGAATTAGTGAAGGAAGTTTAACACTGAGAGAAATTGCTTTCGCTTGACAGAAAGAGCTTTAACATGCAAGAAATTGAAGCTAATTCTGGTTGCCCCCGAAATAATGAACATGTTCGTCATAATCGGTTTGGTATCTGAGAATTAATATTTTTATTTTTATTCTTAGTGCTACGGAAATACCATTTCAGAAATACTTTCGACTCTCTATCAACAATCTTCTATGATCTCTACCATGAAGCCGTTTTTACTGCTCATACTCAGCGTGCTGCTTCAGCATGAGTGCAGTAAGTTCGTGAAGTCTTGAATTAGTTAAATGATTACATTCACACACCCATAATTTCAATTTGATCGCGGGTTACCATAGTAAGATTTTCAGTGATAATTTCAATTCTCTATCATATCTACTTTCCAAGTTAGGGAGCCCTTGCTCGTATTTCTCTCAATTGCTTTTAAGAATTTACCAATTGCTTAAAATACCTGCTTAAGGATATAATAAATATTAGTGAACAATTCGCTTTGCTTATTCCAATGGTATCCTTTCAAATTTCCCTCAGCTGCCCACAATTATTTGCGCTCCCAGGAAGATGTGAGGTCCCAAGCAGAAGGTTAGGTAGATCTTAATTTTGTTGAAATTGAATTTACTTTTTTTCTTCGTTTTGGTAAACTTCTTTCATAAACTTCTTTTATTAACTTCTTTCATAAACGGTTTTCAATCTTGCTGTTTCTGTACGCAGGGTGTGGAGATGCACCTTGTGCATAGATTACCCATTCCCTTCATTCCTCATTAAATGGTACCTTCCTACCTACTTCCTTGGGAACACCATTATATGGTTAATGAGGCTCAAACTAACCTTTAATCTAATTGAATCCCTTCAAACTTAATTTCTAACACTTCCTAGCCTAATTATTCCTGTATTTTTAACACTGATGCAATTAATGCAATGGCAAGCCTTTTAACAAATTGTTGTCCCCCTTGCAGGCTCGCGCGAAGCAACCTCTTCTCTTCCTTGCCTTGGGAAAGCTTCAAAAATCTGGGTGGATGTTGAAGTACCCGTTACAGGATGGTACTACAAATTTTCAAATAGGATGTTTCATCGAAATTTCACAAGAGGCATTCAGTTCGTCTTATTTGTGGTAAATGCTTAAATGTAGATGCATTTATTATTTCAATCAGTGTTTCAATGTATTTGGTAAATTTTGGCCTTCAGGCGGCGGAAGTGTGTTACTTTTTCTAGGAAATAATCTTGCTAACATTAATTTTTTCAGAATTCATGACACTCGTATATTAATAATGTTGGAATGTTCAGTACAATTTTTTGCAAGTTACTTCTGCTTTTGTCGCACCTTTGTGAGTGATGAACGCTTTTTGAACGTTGAGGTAGTAGATGATTTTATGAATGACTTTAATTCAATTTAGTAGAATTTAAAATCCTTTAAACTGTTTTTTCTGTAATTGTAGAGCTAATAAATCTCTTGGAAAAAGATGACAAATAAATTTAAATTTTCATAAACTGATCGCAACTTCTCTATGGCAGACAGAACAAGGTGCGCCTGAGTATATACATAGACGAGATAATAAAGGTCGGAGAGAGTTGCTACTGTACAAGAGGGACAACATCACCTTGTCTTGCCCGGGTGAGTTCATCAAATTTGACCTAGTTCGCTGATTTCACATTGTAGAAAAAGTGTGCGATGTCATTTTATGAATGATTTTCAAGTTTTTAATTTACTGAATCCTCCAATTTCATACGCTTAGTCGAATTTCATGTTGAAGTATTCATATGTCTTGCAAATGAACCAATTGAAAAACCACTTATGAAGTTTGCTCTCTGTTTTTTCTAAGTCGTCACTAGGCCTAACCTCTGGCTAACTTTACTTTCCTAAAGACGCTCCTCAGTCGCACTGCCGCTGCCGAACTTTGGAGCTATCAGGTTTGCCAGACTACAACGGGAAGTATGATTTGACGGGCCCTCTGAATCCTACTAAGACAATTGACTTCGTACAAAGCGAAGAAGATCCCGATTCATTGAGAAGCCCCTTTGTTTTGGGCGATGATGGCGGAAAACGAACCACTCCAGACTCTGTCGATGAAGACGGCGAAACAGGCCAGTATTGTAGGGATGCATCTCAGGACATCGTCTATGATATCCTTGCCGATAATGCCTCGATCTCGTCGATGCAAAATTGCAGGAGAGCACAAGAGTATATCACCAAGCGTCGCAACTCCATCTGGTGGATAAGGTAATGATGCACTGTTATAAATTTTTACCACCCTACATTTGACATAGCTCTTACTTCGTCTGTGTATGATAATTCGCAAGAATGCCTTTGATGCATAATACTGCCAGACGTATATTCGAGGCAAAATTTTTGAATGCAGTTCTTGCTTCACTAGATGAGAACGAATTTTAGAATTCTATTTTCATTAATGAATGCTCTGTGTTTCAGCAACTCTGACGTCAGCTCCAAATCGTTGCTTGATGATTTAAGCGTTCAGGAAGAGAACTCCAATGCATCAAGAAAACCCAATTCTATTCCATCACAAGAAATGAAGCTTATGAAGCAGCAGTTTTCCGAGCCTCTCAAAAGTCACAAGCAGAAACGTTGGGCAATTGCCAAGTCTGTGAATCGATTGCAGTTGCAAGATTTGATGAGTGCTTCTAGTCTATATTCAAGTAAACGGTTACGAAAAACAAAACGCAATGGGAAAGTTGGAAACACAGGCAGGAAGTGGTCTCGCACAAACGCGTATGAGAACCCCATAAAGCATCCGTTTGAAAATACGATAGAAAGAGAAGATAACCCGAAGTCGTTCAACTACCATAGCAGCATGACTCCCGGAAGTTTTCTCAACGGTGTGTCACCTGATTATTTGGGAAGGAATTTAAATGGCGTACATGGATTACATTCTCCGTTGAACGGAGGAGACAGCGGGACCTTCAAAGAAACGGACAACTACTACAGCTCAAGCGAGTCACAAAGAGGATCTTTCGACAACACAAAAGATGCAGAAGCTTGTAACTCGTACTTCCAGTTGCAGAGCGATGTGCGTCTGGAAAGAGACGAGGCACTGGAAGCATGGACTTTAGGTGAGAAATAAGCATTTTATTTATTTATCTATCAAAAAACAGTCATTTCAAGCTGTGGGCATTGCAGTTACCGCGTAATTAAGATTGAACAAAATTACTATTAACAGAACGCACTCGGCTGATTTTTTGGAAGTGCTAGCGAAGGCCATCGCATTTCTCGATATGAAGTTCTTATATTTGTGAAAGTACTTCCTAAATATTCATAACTAAAAATTGGGTAAATGTGTAGCGTTTGGTAAGAATCGACTTTTGAATTTTTGGTGCCGAAACATAGTTAATTAAATCGAAATAAACAAGTTTTCTTCTATGCACTTTCCGTCGAAAATGAGTATTTTACGAGTTATAGCGGTAAATTAGTTACGGCAACTCTAGTGTTTGAAATTCATCAACCGCGCGTCTGTCATGGACGCTCTGATCCTACGCGCTCGAATGATCAGCGGTTCCTGCCATCGACGACGAAAGTTACCAGACCGCTATAATTCGTTATTTTTGGGTGATAATTTCTATTGTGTTATTAAATAAAAGATCCTAGAAGTGAGTTCAGGCTCCGCAAGCTCCGCGGGGTGAGCTAATAATAAATTATAAAGTATTCAAACGTACTCTAACAGCTCAATCGCGCAAAAAATAAAACCTACCGCTCTAACTCGTAAAATACTCATTTGCCACAAAAAGTGTAGGTAAATGTGTAGCGTTGGTCAGTAATCGATTTTCCACTTTTCGGTCTCTAATCGTAGTTGATTAGATCGAAATAAACAAGTTTTCTCCTATGCACTTTCCGTCGGAAATGAATATTTTACGAGTTAGAGCGGTATATGACTTACCGCAACTCCAATGTTTGGATCAGAAAGAAAATCATCGATCCCGTGGTGTGGCATCACTGCAAAGTCTCGCTTCCAGCGCGATCGTCATCAAAAACGAAACTAAACCTACCGCGCTAACTTGTAAAATATTCATTTGACGAAAAAAGTGTATAGAAGAAAAGTAGTTTATTTCGATGTTATTCCAATGATTCAAGCAACAAAAATTCGAAAATCAATGAGTAGCTGTTTATCCGAGCGCGTTCGTCATCAAAGACGAAACTTAACCTACCGCTATAATTCGTAAAATACTCATTTACGACGAAAAGTGCATAGAAGAAATCTTGTTTATTTCGATCTAATTAACTATGTTTAGGATTCGAAAAGTTGAAAATCGATTCCCAGTTAATCCTCAATATTTACCAAAATTGTTAACTGTATAGTATCCATGACTGAGAACAGTAAAATATGTACTAAAGATCTACAGTATTCAAAACTAGCATAAATAATAGGGTCATTATGGAGTTTAATGCGCTCACGGAAATTAAAGATTCTGTTCCAAAGAATCACTAAAGGAATGGGTTAATGTTAAGGCGATGCAACTAAGCGATTTTCGAAATTTTTTTGCCTGTATCATGGTAATTACATTGAAATAAGCAACTTTTCTTCTATTCACCTTTTGGGGCAAATGAATATTTAACGAGTTATAGCGGTAAGTTTAGTTTGGGTAGAGTACGTTTGGGTACTTCGTAATTTTTTTATTTGCCGGCCTCGCGGAGCCTGAACCCACTTCTGGGATCTTTTAATTAATAACACAATAGAAATTATCACCCAAAAATAACAAATTATAGCGGTATGTGAGGATGGCGGGAGTGCGCTCGAGCATTCGAGCGCGTTGGAAGGGAGAGTCCATTGTAGTGTTTCCATACGACGCGCTCGATGAATATTTTGCCGCTTAAAACATCAGAGTTGCGGTGAGGAATTTACCGATATAACTCGTTAAATACTCATTTGCCCCAAAAAGTGCATGGATGAAAAGTTTATTTCGATGTAATTACCATGATACAGATAACAAAATTCCAAAAATCGATTAGTTGCATCTCCTTAACGTTAACCAAGGAATGCATTTAAAAACGTTTTACACGAATGACATTCTGCTCGCTGATGCGTAATTTTCGAATTATTCAACTTTGAAGTTATATGAACGTCGTAGATAAAAGTGAAGGAACGGACGCGTAAATATGCTGTAACACGGTATTGACGTAACGATGGGTGAGGTTAGGTAATGTTAGGTTAGTTAAATAAGCTAACCTAAAATAATACAAATCAACCTAAAATATCTTACCTTAACTTACCCAAAAAAAGTGGGCGTGTCCTGCCTAAAATGTGGGCGTGACCCAACAATGCGGCGAATAAGCAACCGACTATATAAAGTTATTCCTACCTGAACGTAATTATTGTTAGATCTCGAAAATAACGCATCAGCGAGCAGAATGTCATTCATGTAAAACGTTTTTAAACGTATTCCTTAAGTTATTCTTTGGAACAGAATTTTTAATTTCCGTGAGTGCATTAAACTCCATAATGACCCTAAATAATATTATTTATGCGAGTTTTGAATACTACAGATCTTTAATACACACTTTACTGTTCTCAGTCATGGATACTAAATACTTAACAATTTTTAGTCGTGAATATTTAAGGAGTACTTTCACAAATATATGAACTTCATATCGAGAAATGCGATGGCCTTCGCTAGCACTCCCTAAAAATCAGCCGAGTACGTTCTGTGAGCGCATTATTTTCGTGGGCGCATTAAACTCCGTGTTTCCGTGAGTGCATTAAACTCCATAATTTAGTAGACCTGAATGGTTAATCAATTGCCTGAAAGGGGAACGATATCATTGTTAGAATTATTCACTTCAGAGATATTTTGGTACCTACTATCTTATACCCATATTTTTGGAAGCATGTTAGCTGTTCTTCACATGATAGTAAAGAGTTATAAAATGAATAGTTCATAAATTTTCATTCATTAGCTTTAAGGAGATCGTCCCAGGCCCCTGCCGCTCAGGTGGTCATTTTTCATGTTTTTGTTGGAAAAGGACCCTTAGGTGGTGGACTATTCGGTCCTAAAATTTTATGGCGCTACGGACAATAGATAACCCCTTAGGGGGGGGGGGGGGGGGGGGGGGGAAGGGGACCAAAATCTTTAATTTTGAGCCCATTTCAACCCCATATAAAAAGAGAACAAATGGGAAATAAGAAAAATAAACATTTGAGTTTGTTAGAAATATTTTAAGGATTCTAAAACTGTCTTGTTTTTGTTGTAGCATCAAAACTCGATGACGAGTCCCATTTTGAAATATCAATACCAGTGAAATATCAATACCTAAAAACCAATATATCAATTTTTTTCAAAAACTAAGGCCTAAATCAAAAAAATTAATAGGATAAATTGTGTTTATTTTCAAAGGTTACAGATCATAGTCAAATTTCATAAGAATCAGACTGAAAATAGAAAAAAGTGATATTTTTGGTAAATAAAAATTTTTTTTTTTGGGGGGGGGGGGGGGTTTGGAAATAACAATTACAGTGTGAATATGAATTTATGTATGGAAATTATCGAAATGAAAATTAAAACTGCATTCAATTACATAAATTGTTCATTATATTACACATCAACAAAAAATTTCGTTTTTTGCTTATACCCAACACTTCTAACTTTCAACATTCAAAATGGGACTAGTCCTCGAGTTTTAATGCTAGAACAAAACCAAAGACAGATTTAGAGTCCTTGAAACATTTCTAACACTCTCGCGGGCTTTTTTTCAAATTCAAATTTTTCGAAAAATATATAGCTCTAAACCCAAAAAATTACTGTTTTTAGAAATTTTAAAAAATTCAAAAAAATAGAAAAAAATTTAATTTGAAAGAAAGCCCGTGAAAGTTTGTTAGAAATGTTTCAAGGATTCTAAAACTGTCTTTGGTTTTGTTCTAGCATCAAAACTCGGTGACGAGTCCCGTTTTGAAATATCCATAAAATATACCAAAAAACTAATAATAAATTTTTCTTGAAAAAAACCAAGGCCTAAATCGAAAAAATGACACGAGGAAAAAAGGTTTACTTTCAAAAAATACATATAATGGTCAATTTTCAAACGAATCGGACGAAAAAAAAATTGAAAAAGTGGGACGATCTATCCTAAACGGACATATTGCTAGTGAACCATCCCTGTGTGTTTTTGTTACGTTTCATCAGTTATTTGACAATTGGTCAATTGTTTTGCATTGTTGATTAATTTCGATGAAGCATAAGTGTGTTTTATTTTTAAATGTTTTCCGATGCACTGGCGATGTACTAGAGTCTCCAATTCATTATTTTAAAGAAGAAAATAGTTTTTTTTGTAAAAAATGTTAAAAATTATTTTCAAAAACAAAAATGAAGACTAATCTGAGATGGGGCATACTTCAAAGTTGTCGTGATAATTCTCACGGAAAATATCACATTTTGAACTTTTTGTATGTTTGATAAAAACGGTAATTTTACCGGATAAATGTGATTCTTAAATTTGACTGAAATCTGTAGTACTTGACCAGCATGAGATTAAGGGCTTGAATCTAGGATGGAACTACCACTCCAAAAATCAGTTTGATCCAATTATAAAAACTACTGCAGTTAGAATTATTTTATAAAAATATCTTCGATCTAAATCGGGAGGGACTTGTTTCTGTTGAACCTAGCTTAGATCCTGCCCATATAGCTGAAAGTACCCGTAAAAGAAGCACTCGTATGAGCAAGGGTATAACTCGATTTCAACGCCATACCATCCGTACCTGTCTCCGAATAAAGTAACTATACAAAAAGAACAGAAATGTTTTAAGTATGTACTATTGGACCATGAAGATTTTAAGCAGAAGTTTGGTTATATGCTTGCTGATATTAAAAGTTCGAGCGTTTACATCGGGATCCGAGAGAAAAGTTGAAAAAATTAAACTAAACGAACTGATTCTTAGTGTTAATGCTGTTTCAAATAGTTATAATCTGAAGAAAAAAGTGGAAGGGTTGCACCAATCTGATTATATTTGCAAAAATTCTTAAGAATCGGTATGATCCACCACTTAGCCCAATAAGATCTCAGGTTTTTGCCGTCACTTATCCCGTTGCTAAGACCTTGAGTAAAATTATTACGGCTTGTATCACACAGAGGTATATGCCAAGATTAACTAATGAGTTCGTCGCCGTGTTACATAGTAAAAACCCGATCGGTTTAATAGCATCATTAGACATTGAATTTTTTTTTCAATGTACGATGTCTTCGTTCAATGTTTTTCTGATACGATTGAGATAACTGCTTCATATTTTGAAGCAACTCCTCACAATCGGCGCTACTAAAGCTGTTTCGTCATGTTATAGATGGTAGCTTATCTCGCCAGGTAGAGGGGTTGGGTATGGGTTTTTCTTTAGAACTCACCTTTGCGAACTTTTACACGTGCGTGGAAAACCTGGTGCTGAGCGTTATCCATGCCAGCTAAGCCGATGTTGTACGGCAGAAACGTGGACGATATTTTCATAGAAAAATGGAGCGTAGAGCAGTTGAAGATGTTTAAGAATTAGATGAAATAAAATTTGATATTGAGTTTTACGTAAGAGTTTAAGGTACATGAGAAGCTGCCATTTCTGAATGTTTTCGTTGAAGCTTCACGAGGTGCTTTTTAGAGAACAGTATATGTTTAGCCTTGCCGTGCTGGAGAAATCATAAATTATGGTTACGAAACTTTACAAGTGTATAAAGAGGGTGTTATTCATTCTTTATAATATAATGTATGGAGTGTGCAGCGACAGGGCAACTTTTCGTTCAATAATTTTACGAGTTGAACGGTTGCTAGTTAAAAATAATTTCTCCAATATCCTGGTTGATAAAACTACTGATATATTTTCGATCTGAATTTTGAGCAGGAATAATAACCCTGGATTAATACGCGTTGTACAAATATTTGTTAAGAAAATCAAATGCATAAGAAATATAAAATCCATGAACAAATCTTTGAGATTGTCAAAATATTTGTAAAGCTGTAGATTCAGATATGGCAGTGAAAGTCTGTGTACATTATAAAAATCGTAAAATCAGTGATCTCCTAGTAATGAATAACATTTTTGAATCCAGGGACAATGATATATTGATCATATATCAGTTCAAGTGAGACAGAAGGGATGCAAGTCTCTTGATATGTTACATTGACTAACTAGGATAACGCTGAAACAAAGATAAACTGCGCACAAATATCAAGGTTCTAATTTTATTCATTTCAGTGTTGATCATAGTAGCAAGCCCTCGAAAGAAGACATATTTACCTGCAAAAATTGTTAACAATATTGGCAAAATAAGGAGACTCAAATAATAGAAGCAGTGCATATCCATAAACTTGAACCCGGCTTCTGCGAAAATACTAATGAATTTTTTGCTCTAAAATTATTCAATAGAACAGTAGCTTGGAAGTTTGATGCATCCCCTTCGATCATTCCTTTCGCCTGTCTCTCGTGCCATGAACATCCAGCCGTTGTGTAATGTTATTTAGTCTTGTGATTTAATTTATTTTTTCCTATCGAATCATCTAGCACTGTGATTCCCATTGCTTCTGATGCTGCTCAAGTATTTTTTTAGTAAATATCATCGGCAATTTGCTTCGTAATTCAACATGCCTCAGGGGGAGACAAGCTATTGTATCTATGGGATCAGAGCTCCCAGGAGGAATATGTGAGGTCTCAAGCTAGAAGGTTAGGAAGGCCTTTCGTTCCATCAAATAGCCTAGGTTATTTTTGTTTTGTTACGGACCATCTTTTTTCTGTCCTGAGTTTCAAAACCTACTACATTCTTCTTCAACTTTAATCGGATTTTATGAACTCGTTTCTCAACGTACTATTTCCATACTAAATGGTGCCTTCATCCTTCCTCTCTTTGGAACACTTTTGTTGCGGTTAGGGAGGCTTAAACCAACACCTAATCTTACTCGAAGTTCATGGCTCTCTTTTTCTACCGTTAATACGAGGTCTACAATGAGCTAGCGAACCCCTTGTTGTAAAATAATAGCGTTATCGGTGTAATGAGTTCCAATACTTGATTATTAATTTTATTGACCTTATCACTTCAGTAGTGATAAATGCATAGGACTCCTGAGAAACGGCATTTTCTAAGTTCAAGAATTGCACTTCAACCAGGTTCCTAAAAATGAATGACAAGGGTGGCTGAGGAGGCACAGTAATTATGGAAACTGCACAGTCAATCAGTGAAACATCTATCATTATTGTGCCTCTCTTGAGGAGACAACTATTGCATCTGTGGGAATTAGCACTGCAGGGAGTAATTCGTGTTGTCTCAAGCTGAAGGCGTTCCTTTTGTTGGAATAAAATAGGTCTTTGCTGTGTTGCGGTTCATATTTTCCGGTTCTCTTTTCAGTACCTAATACTTCTTGCATCTTTCATCGTGTTTCATAAACTTCTCAATCTTACCGTTTCTATGCGCAGTGTGTGGGGACAAAACTTGAGCATAGATTACTCGTTCCTTCAATTCCATACTACGTAAATGGTGCCTTCCTCTCTTGGGACCACTTTTGTTGTCGTTAAGCATGCTTGAACTGAGTTATAATCTAATCTTTACTATATAGCTCAGAAAAAAAGCATTTTATTTTCATGAAGCTATGAAATATCCAATTTAATTGTCGGCGATAATTGAAAAATGCTTACTAATAAATGCATTAATTGACCATCACAGCTGTGGGGAACCAACTGTTGGCCATCAGCGACTTTTCGACTTTGTGCCCCGACTCCGCGTCCGGCGACTGGTGGTGGGTCCAGACCGCTCCTCCGGAGAAAATCTCGGAACGACAGATGGAAGCGGCTTTGAGGGAAACGCATTCTGCGGACCTACTGTCAGCGGCGGACGTAGGAGATTCTACGTTTCTAGCAAACTCAAGAGAGCACCTGACACACAGAAGGAAATTCGATTCAGATGAATGGCCACCACTAGATTTACGGTCTGAGAAAGATCTTGCTTCATTAGGAAGACGCACTCCAACGCCTAAGATGTATTCTGGTTTAGAAAAGCTCTTGAAACAGAAAGGAACTAAAGTGCTTCAGTTTCCGAAGTCTAGAAGAAGCCGCAGTGAAATACAACGCCCTGTATCCCGCAGAAATGGCGCTACAGATTCACACGAAGTGGGCGGAGATGTAATGGAAACCTCTTATGAAGAACCACAAGTTCTGCCAATTTTAGAATACTCGGAATCCTTGGATTACAATGATGACACTGAAAAGCAGTCAGAAGGTGAAAACGACGGCAACCTCATCAGAAAAAACGTGATGGTAAGGTGCATCCATTAAGTTATTTTATAAGGGGTTTTAACAACGGAGGCGTTTAATCAGCACGTTAAAAGTTTTAGCAGTTTGTTTTCTCTTACAAGCTAATTATTTCTTTTTTTTTGCCGTTCGGTAGCACAGAGGTTTAAAAAGCGAATTCCTATTATGCTCGCATTCAAGCACTGAATCTTAGAATCGAGCTGTAACAAAAGAGAATACCGAAGGGAGCGTTGTTGCCAGTCTGGAGCCATTTAGCAGAAGAAAAAATAATAATTACAGATAGGGCTTGAAGATCCGGCTGCTCACCCTAGCGCCTGTATTTAGTAAGCGTTTCGATATTCCGAATTTAGTTTAATTTTTCAGGATTAAGGTAGACTCAACATCAAACTCTAACTGTCGACTTGTTTATCTTCTTCTGCCAAGAGGCTTCAAAAACTGCAAGAAACGCTTGCAAGAAATTTAAATATTGAAACGAACTTGACTGTAGATTGTGTGAATGCCGACTCATCTTCGATCCATCTTGAATTAGCACGGGAGAGTCGAACCATGTTTTTGACTTGAATGTTTTAAGCTCCTTCTCTTCTAGCAGCTGTGCACGTTGTACACGAAGTACCAACCGTAATTTTTTTAATGCAGAGTTTTGTTGCTTATCATACCGATTGAAGAATTCAAACCTGTTCATCCGCCAATTTATGTTGTGGTAAAATAACCCATCTATAACATAACAATTTTATGTTATTTTACCATGATGGGTAAAATAACTTATCTATAACATAACAACTATGTAACAATTGTTTGTACAATTGTTTTATTTGAGATAAAATAGAAATAACTTTATCGAAAAACTTTAAATGGTTCAACAAGTGTTTTTTTTTAGTGTTCGCTTTCGTTTTAATTGTTCAAATTGCCGTTGTCCTGCAGCTGAAGTAAACTGGAGCCTCGATGTTCTATTACCTACTATTCATGACCTGAGCTATTCGGTAAAAACTCTGATTAGAGAGTTATAGTTTGCGCGAGACTATCGGCGTAGAAACTACAAGTTCAGAAAACGAAAACTGTACATGAAAATTTATATACTTTTTAGTAACTGAAAATCACGTAGCAGAAAAAGTATGACTTATGGTGAGGAAATAGATAACGTAACATTCAGTGTTGATGGTTTTAATGTTCGTCAGGAATCGTTTTGTAAAAAATTTCATTCACAGGATGTGAGTTACAAATAGAAAACTAGTTCATTCGTTCACAAATAATTTGAGTGTAAGGCAACAAAGTAACATTAATATTAAAGAGTAGTTATATATCGTATAGTTCACCACTTTGTAATCTAAAAGAGTAAGACTGAGTATTGTCTTTTGTTTCTAACTTAACCCGAAATTATTTGACAGTTCTAACTGTACAAAATGAGGCATTTATTTTTCAGAAATTTGTCCACGAGCGTAAAACTACCATAAGAAAGAAACAATGACATTTAAACCAAATAATAGAATACATGGCAGAGGGGTTCCTGAGTTGTGAAAATTAAGGGCTCTAAGAAATTGTGTATCATAGCTTTACAAGTGCAGTTAGGCTATAGTCTCACATTTCTGTGAAATGAAGCGAGGTACAATGGTAGAGGCTCTGAACTGTACAGACTTACTTAGTGAACTTTGATGAAAGGCAAACTAAATAGTAAGTTAAGGCTTCTTTCAGAATATTTCAGCGAAAGGGTTCACGAGTTTGGCCTAGGATATCAGAAATGCTCTCCATACTCGAACTCCGTGACTGTCACAAACGACGACTTTGAAGTTGCACAGCAAAAGGCACGAGTATAAAATTGAAATACACGAGTAAATTTCTACTAGTCAGCACTAAAAATAATTCATCTAGAACTATCACTGGAGAAATATTAATATCACTTTAGCCCGAGACGTCGGATAAATATCAGATGGATAAAAACAACTTTGATAATTGTTTATACAAATAGTATTTCATCTCATGTTTCAAAACGATCCCTCCATTTTATTTTGTATGTATCATAAAGCGCTGGTTATCTGTCAATAGCACGCACACAAAACATACATTCACACGCACAACAGAAGTGGGATGCAACAAAGCATCTGCAGTAAAGTAAAACTGATAAAATATAAAAGCACGGTCTATGTTTCAGTTCCATACATATGTAAATAAAATCTTAAAACTCAACACCACTTTCATTGCCCTTAACCAGTAGAGTAAAGAAAACCTAAGTCCGTAGCTGCAGTGTGAATTGTAAAGCGCTTGTAACACAAACTGCCCAGAAAATGAAGCACATGCAGTTGATGTAAATCAAAATATCCAAGTATTTTATGTAATTATTATTTAGAGAAAAAATTGAATGTGTTGAAATACTTGCGTAAAGAAACAAGCGTAGCAGAAACTCTACAAAATAAAAAACGAATAAAAACCTATACCGAAAGTTCCCAATAAAATAGTGTAGCCTATCAAAGTACACGCTTCAAATGCGTAGCTTTTCATTCTACACGTATAACTAGCATGCGAGTCGAGCTTTCAAAGTCAGAAAAAGACTAAATATATTCTATAAGTGTTTCCCGCAACACTAGTCACACCATAGCTGTACGAGCAAGCTTTGGTTAAGCTGCGCTACTGAATATGTCGATACTTTCATTTCAAAATGAAAATATCCTACCCTCAAAATTACCAAGCTGATTTAGAATCCAATAAAGGTAATTCTCACTGCCCACCTAAATTTCCGAGTTAAAAACAATGAAACCATTAAAATATAACCCCCAATAAAATAAATGATCCAATCAATATAACATTAATTCAACGCCGATCACAGAAATAAGACGTTCCACCTCGCTTCTTTACAGCGTCACCAAACTCAGCAAGGAACATAAGCCCTTGACGTGCAAACAAGCGGGATATTCTCAACTGCTTAGCAGAAATACTTTTTAATAATGTATGAGATTGTGGATACAGTTCATCTCCTTGGCACTAATAACGACTACATTTTTGATTGAATGGGTTCTGCGTTAAAGTTCTACATAGTTCTATGTCGTAATTTTTTTTGACACTCGCGGGTTATCAGTTGCGAAAAAATATCCTATGGAAAGCTTTCAATTACCATAACACGTAAAGCTCGTGACACTACTAAATGAAGTCTTGAACAAATGAAAGTCGAATACAATTATAAGAAGGTAATCATAATTACATATAGCGTGGCAAAATGAAGAATTACCTCACAGAATTGAAAAAAATTATTATCACAAGGCGACAAGATAGTGTTGACATAAAATTTCGTTCCACTCGGTACAATATTCAACATTTCTGCGCCAGTTGATTCGTCTAATACGATTATAGCACATTGTAACAAATACATGCCTCCAGACATAACCTCGATTTTGAATTTGGTTAGTATGAGCGCCGGTAATTTTTTCAACAGCTTGAAAAATAGAGCTGAAACTCTCAACGATGTTCGAATGCGACCCATCTATTTTAAATGGGTCAACGCGCATACTTGTACACAATTTGAAGAATCGTTGTGGAAGAGCCATTTAAAAAGAATAAAATTACAGATGCCTCTGGCTATTAACACATTCATTGCGTTACGACCCACCGGTGGGTCGTAGTTAGGTTTTTCCTGCTGCGAAACGACCCATCGATGGGTCGTTTTGAAAAATTCCAACAACCTTTCTAAATTAATGGTAGTTAACAGGCCCAGTTAATGTTTGATATGTACCAATTTGCTTATCACTTTTGACTTCAAATTTAAGTTGAATATTGAACTTCAGTTTAACCCATCGCAACTAACGTGTTAAATGATTTGATTCAAATGATAACTTCAGACTTAGGGAGCGGAATGCAGCGAACATTAAATTCACTGTGGTCGGCGGTCAAGCCTTGGTCTTATCGGCCTCTTTCGTCGCGCCGTTGACAACTGAGGCTGGTTTAGCCGCTGCGGGCGCCTTCGCAGCAGGCTTTGCGGCAGCGGGCGCTTTGCCACTAGAATGCGGACTTGTGTCATAAGTAATATCTAGGTAACACCGAGTGATTTCGTCCACAATGCTGCGGTCAGGAAGACTTTGCGCCATACCATAAAGCGCAGCACTGCCTTCGTCATCGGAACGAGGAAGTTTGCTGAGCTCCGCGGCGATTTCTCGTAGATCCTTGACGAAGGTTTCTGCTATTCCGCTCTTGGTGTGGGCCATCGTCACAGCAATGTGGATGCTATGGATAAAATATAGAAGTTTAAAAAAAAAATTTTGAATGAAAGATCAATTCGAATGGCTTTCAAAGCAAGGCGTCACAGGCAAATCGGTGATACGAGGGAAGAATCTAATTATATCTTGTAAGCCAAATCTGATAAAATTGTAAAATGAATATTAATTACGTATGAGATTAGGTTGAAATACACGACACAGCTTCAAAATGGTTGTAGCAGAAACAATTTACTGAAAAGACATGTTTATCGAAAGGACGTTTCGACCATCAAAGTCATCATCAGCGGTTGTCTGAAATGAGGTACAAATGCATATGTTCAAGAAAATACAAATAATCATCAAGGACCAGACATTCATACGTAAAAGAATTAATACAGACAGAAAAAGAGCAAGAAGATGAATAATTTGATACAACGACGGAGCTTTCCATAGAAATGACAACTACATGTCATTGATATTGGATTTTAACTTGCAAATGAACGGGGATTCAAGCATTCTTAATTTAATAGCTAAATTTATAGAGCCTAAGATTGGGAAATTCTGTTACAAGCTTTACGATGTTCTGAATAAAAGCGTATTGTTGATTATCATCCAATTACTTAGTTTAAGACTCCCCACACTTGCAGAAAATGGGTTAAGAATGGGCTCTAAATATTTTGCGTTTCATAGGTGCTTCTACCCACACAGCAAACATAGTGGGTGCAGTTAAAATTTCACTCAAAAGTTAGCCTAACGAGACTCGGCTACTTCACAATCTCCTCATTTATAAAGATTGATGACTTGTTTTTGGTGATTATTTTCATATTGTTAATCACAAATGGTTTTACCTCAGTTCGGATAACCGCTGATAATGACTGTAACCCTTCATCAATGAATGTCTTTTCTGAAGGACATTAAGAAATCACATCGTTCTCATATTCTAAACGCTTCAATGAAAAGTTCACGCTGTCCCGAGTTTCATTATGATAATGTGAGGGAAATTAGCGTAATATTTCATTCTAAAGCAAACAAATTATGCCGTTAACGAGTTAATGGTCAAAACGTCTCGAGTCTACTGAGTTATATCCTTAGTAAAATTTCTTTCATCCAAGTTGCGCAACGAGTATATCGGACACAACGGCATTTGACACGTTAACTGCGATGGGTTGAACCGAAGTTCAATATTCAATTCAAATTTGAAGTCAATTGTGGTAGTCAACTTCGAAAATAGCAAGCATTAACTGGATCGGGCCTTCAGGGGGTCACTTCGGGCCAAATTTGGCCCGCGCGGGCCACCAGGATCCACTTTTTTGTTTGATGAAAAAGGATCCTTAGGTGATGGGTTATTGTGCCCTGAAATTTCATGGCGCTACGGACATTACGGAAACTACGTCCTTTTGATAGACATGTCTTTCCAGTAAACTGTTTTCGCTACTACCGTTTTGAAGCTGTGTTGTGTATTGCAACCTAATCTCATACGTAATTAATATTCATTTCACAAAAAAAAAAACGAAAAAATTTTTATATAATTTTTTTTTTTGTAAATTACATATAGCAGAGTGAATATGAAGTAAAACATGGAGATTATCGAAATAAAAATGAAATCAGCATTCAATTACATATATTGTCCATTATATTACAGTTCACATGAAAATTTATTTAGGCCTTATTACTAACAAACCCTTATTTGTCAACATTCAAAAGAATACAAGTCAGTGAATTTTTATGCTAGAACATAAACAAAGACAGTTTTAGAATTCTTGGAACATTTCTAAAAAAAGTACGGTAGAAAATTTCCCAATTGTACAAATATTCTTTTTCATCAAGGTCAAAACCCAAATTAGTGTACATTTGAGTTAGTGATCAAATATCGCATTTAAAAAATAAACGAAAAGTTACACATGTTAAAATTTTCAACCGTACTTTTGTTAGAAATGCTCCAAGGATTCTAAAACTGTCTTTGGTTTTGTTCTAGCATGAAAACTCAATGACTTCTATTCTTTTGAAATATCCATAAAAATGTACCAAGAAACTAATTTTTCGTATTTTTTTTTTAAATAAGGCCTAAATCAAAAAGTTATCAAAGTAACCTATGGTTTTTGTCAACAAATACATATACTGGTAAAATTTCAAACGAATCGGTTGAAAAAAGTTTGTGAAATCTTGAAGTGACTGACCCCCTTCATCTTGCTTTCATTAAGTATTAATAAAAAATGAGTTAGTGACTGCAAGTGGGTCATCAGCACTATGAAAATCACCTAAGTGACCACCGGTGGGTCACTTCGCAGGAAATGTGTAAATGATGGGATGACTTGACGCGAGCAATTAGATGGAGTAAATACCTCGGAGGGAACTGCAGTGGACTCAGGTTCCAGCCCCTTTCTCCCATCTTGTCACTGAGGGTGTAGATGTTGAAGCGCTTGGAGGAGAGGGCAACCACTGACACACTAGGCTTGCCCATGACATCGATGTTTGGGATTTGGCGGCACCTGAAAGGTTAGGTAGCATAAGAGCAACATAAAAATTAATAGTGCCATTTTTTTCAACACGTATTGCTATTAAACAGTTTGGGTATAATTTTTAAACAGCGTTTTCAATAAAATTAGTTTCAGTAACTGTTCTCCTACTTGTTTATTATCAAGGTATGGCCACCAAACTATAGAGTTGGGGTGTACAGGGCCAAAATCTAAGAAAGTTGCCGAGAGTCGAGTATTTCCGGGTGTATCAGTCGCCAACATTGCAAACATGAAATGGCTCACCGTGTTCACAAATTTAACACTAAAATACACTGTAAATACCAAACCTCACACACACCACCACACTGTAATTACCATACATTCTACTGGTATTGCAGTAACTAACTGCTAGTATAAACATTTTTTCTCATGCAGTACCTAACTATTTCGGGGTTGATGTTTAGGTGTATAGTACATAAATTAGCAGATATGACAGTTGTGGGGATGTGGAAAAAATTCTATCAGAAGTTCCACCCTAGAAGACGAACAAACTTCTTTTTTTGAGGGTCTAAAATAATTCAACTAATTATATTGACATAGGTGCCCTAGCTTCCTAAGTTGTTCACTGTACTAAAAAGTTCAGCGAACAATACGCGAGCACCAGGATTTTCTGTTTTGGGCTTTGCAAATTTACACAGAAGAGTTGCAGTTAATACTCCTACCCTGCTGCAAACGAATGGGGTTACAACATACAGACAACACACACATCCAAATGTCGTGAGAAATTGGACACAAACTCACTGAGTTTCGATGTATCTCGCAGTGCCGACAATGTCTTTGGTTGTCTTGATGTACCCGTCTTTGCCATAATACATGAGAGCGGCCCAGCAAGCAGCAATGATGCCTGTAAGTGATTCATCAAAATAAAATAAACATGTAACTTGACCACGAATATAAATTTTTACTTTCACAGCATTTTGATGAGCACAACACGTAATAAAAATAAATAAAATTGAGGATACACCTATCACAGCACTTATGAGAATCTTAGAGGTCACAGGCTTCCAAATGGATGGAGATGCGTTTAGAATCAATGACATGAGTAAATTCTTTGATGACGAAAGGTCATCAACACTTTACAAATATCATATCAAATCGATCATAAATTCAAGTTAACACGCTGAGTATATTTATGCGGTTGAGAGTAGCAAATTTAAAAAAAACTGACTCAACTTTTCAAATACATTTCTATCATTTCACAGAAGTGTGAAAAATGTATTTGCATTATAATATTTACAAATGTACTAAAAAAATCAGTCTGCTAAAAAAAATTATTTTAAAAAAGGTTGAGAAATAATTGCCATCCTATTTATTAATACAAGTACGGAAATAATGATTCACATATCTAGTTCTACGCAGTCAACGTGTCAATGTGAAGTGCAGCAGTAGAAAAATTATTAAATACATACCTTCACTCTGCCCAAAATGTGAAGTAATCAATCAGCAAAGAAATTAGTAGTTATTCTAATGTCCACTCTGCTTAGCAGTCGTTGTAATGAGATACACAATGAATTGAAAATACAATCAACAACTCTGTGCGACCAAAAATAACCATTACAGTAGTCATGCCATCACTCGAGCATGACACACAACATCGATATTAGAAACAACCATTGCCGCAGTGACGCCATCACTCGGGTAGAGTGACTAGAGATGTGACTAAAAAAAACCTGTTTTTTAAAAAAAACGGACATTTTTTTTCAATATTTCGTTTGAAAATAACTCAGCAAGGAAAAGAACCACATAACATTACTAGTTTTTATGTCAGATTATAAAATAAAACAGCATACTTCTTAATTCATGGTTTTCTATGGTTGTATGAAATTTTTCATTTTCTGTGGTTTCACGTTTTGATTTTTCATTTAATTGACAATGCACGTGAATCACCTTCAACTCCCCAAATAGTGTGTTGTAATAATATATCTTTACTTATGGTCATTGATAGAGACACGACCAAAAAACACACTTTTTTTTAAAAATGTTATTTTTACCAAAAATCATGACCAAAAAACATGGATATTTATATATTTTAGGTGACAAAAAAAATCAATGCTGTTTTTCCAAAAATCATTTTTTACCGAAAAATCATGACTTAAAAACATGGATATTAATATATTTATGGGACCAAAAAACCATGCTGTTTTTCTAAAACATGCTATTACAAAAAATTCATGACTAAAAAAACACGGATACTAATATATATATTTTATTTGACCAAATACAACCATGCTGCTTTTTTAAAAAATATCTTTTTTTACAGAAAAATCATGAATAAAAAACATGGACATTAATATATCTTGTGTGACTAAATAAACATGTTTTTTTGTAAAATGCCCTTTTTTACAAAAAATGACTATAAATGGATGTTAATGTCTTTTTGTAAAAAAACATGTTTTTTTAAAAATAAGCTTTTTTTTTATTAGATAAAATATATTAATACCCATGTTTTATTTACTCAAAATTTTTTGTAAAATTTTTTTAAAAAGCATGGTTTTTTGGTCACATAAAATATATTAATACCCATATTTTTTACAAAGAAGTCATTACCAAAAATGGATCTTAATGCCTTTTTTGTAATAAAAAACATGTTTAAAAAACAATGATTTTTCGGTCACATTAAATATATTAATATCCATATTTTGGACATGATTTTTTGTAAAAAATGGTCAACATGCAGTTTAATGCGCTCACCGAAATTAAGAATTCCGTTCCAAAGAATCACTAGGAACACATTTAAAAACGCTTTACATGAATGACATTCTGCTCGCTGATGCGTTATTTTTGAGTTATTCAAGTTTTAAATTTTCGTCTTCCATAGCAGTTGCGTTGCGCGCTGGAGCTGTTAGAGTACTCTTGGGTACTTTGTAATTTATTATTAACCAACCCTGCGGAGCCTGAACCCACTTCTGTGATGTTTTAGTGAATAATGCAATAAAGGTTATCACCCAAAAATCTTAGTGGGACTGGGGTAGTGAATACTAAAATCGATATGCAGTTGACATCAGTTTCAATATTGCAGCCAACGTAGAACATTAGAAAAGCGTAGGAGTGAATACTGTAGATTCAAGTATTCACTTCCCCAGCCCCACTAATATTTTTGGGTGATAACGTTTATTGTGTTATTAACTAAAACATCATAGAAGTGGGTTCAGGCTCTGCAGGGTCAGCTAATAATAAATTACAAGTACCCAAACGTACTCTAACAGCTCCAGCTCAAGCGCACAACTGACTGGAACTCCTATGGAACACAAAAATTTCAAAGTTAAATAACTCTAAAATGACGCATCAGCGAGCAGAATGTCATTCATGTAAAACATTTTCAAATGTGTTCTTTTAGTGATTCTTCGGAACGGAATTTTTAATTTCGGTGAGCGCATTTAACTGCATATTGCCCAAAAAAATCTGAAAAAAAACAGCAGGGTTTTTTTGGTCACATAAAGTATTTAAATATCCAGATTTTGTTGGTCAGATTAGATTAGATTAGTCGTTAGTTTTAGCCTCCCTACCCAGCAACAATTGCGATCCAAAGAGAGGAGGGAGGAAGGCACCATTTAGTATGGGGTTAAAGAAACGCGGAATCTATGCAGAAAGGCATAGAAACAGTTAGTTGTGAAAGAAGATTATGAAACAAGACCAAAGTTGAAGAAGACAGTAGTAGGTGCTGAAAAACAGGACAGCAGTGAACCGAAAAAAGGTGGTCCTTAACATAACAAAAACATTTTATTTCAACAAAAAGAAGGCCTACCTAACTCTCAGCTCAGGCCCTCACATTGTCCCCCTGGGAGCGCTAGTTCCCATAGATACAATAATTGTATCCCCCTGGGGGGATTTTGTTAGTCAAGATTTTTTGTAAAAAAACATGTTTTAAAAAAAACCGCATGGTGTTTTTTAGGTCACATAAAATATACTGTTTTTAGCCATGATTTTTTGTAAAAGATTGCATGGTTTTTTGGTCACATACGATATATTAATATTCATGTTTATTAGTCATGATTTTTTGTAAAAAACATGTTAAAAGACAGCATGGTTTTTTGGTCACATAAAATATATTAATAGCTATGTTTTTTACATATGATTTTTTTAAACATGATTTCTAAAAAAATCATGATTTTTTGTAACATAAAACAGCATTTTTTTTGTCACATAGAAAATATCAATATCCAGTTTTTTAGTCAGGATTTTTTAACAACTAAAATAACATCAAAAAGAAACCATACAGAAAAAGTGGTGGCAGATAACCCACTATTTCTAAGAAGAGTCTAAGAGGAACAGCAGGAGCCACAGAACTTATGTTGATGGAGTCAATATTCAGAGCTTATTATCTATATTAGATCTGATTTTTTGGTCACATAAAAATAAAATCAGAGATAATAAGCTCTGAATTTTGACTCTATCAATATAAGTTCTGTGGCTCCTGCTGTTTCTCTTAGACTCCTCTAGGTAATTGTGGGTTACCTGCCACCACTTTTACTGTATGGTTTCCTTTTGAGGTTTTAATTACAAAAAATCATGACTAAAAAACATGGATATTAATATATTTCATGCGACCAAAAAAAAAAACACAAATAAAAAACACGTTTTTTTGCAAAAAAACTGCCTTCAAATAAAACCTTTTTTTTTCATCACTGAGAGTGACAACATCAACATAGAAACAACTATCATTGCAGGGACGCCATCGCCACAGCATTTCTCACCGCCAGCCCTGGAGCCTCCAATGGTGGGGGTGGCGTAGATACCGCCAGGCCAGTCAGGCTGCGAGAAGAACTGATGATGCCTGTACTCCCGGCTGCGGTACATAATCACGCTCGAGCCTTTTGGTGCGAACCCGTACTGCACACAAGACACAAGTGCTCATTTCCTCTCGTCGTGACACACACTCGGCACATTCATGCGCTTAACCCAAACAATGGTTCATGCAGGCGTGAACTGCAGACTACTATGATTTTCTTACAATGACAACTTAAATAGGAACTTTTGAAAATTTCTAACAACTTAAAAGGTAGCAAGGATATGAGACATTGTTGAAATTAGTATTCTAATATCCTAGTATTCAAAAGGCTGTGTTCTGTAATAGAAGTTCTTTTGGAGCAATTTTTACGATTGAAAATACTTAAATAACCGCCCACAACAAAATCTGTGGTAATATAAGTAGTAACATTGATACATCCTGAGGATGACATAGGCAACGCAGAAACATATCTAGTCATACCAGTCAGCAGTGTGGAGCACAGAGCAGAAGCAGATGTTAGCGCTGCATGTAGGCAGGACAATTTAAAGCAAGACAATACCTTCTTGCGAGCTCTAGCAGTCTAGCTAGTCCTGTTGCCACTACTACAGCTAATTTTACTAATTATTTTGCTTACTTGCGTGTTCTACTGTCCACAATTGATAGCAGTCGCTGCAACATAGATACGCAGTGAATTGAAATTACAATCAATTACAACTTTGTCAGACATAATAATAACCAGCAAAGTAGTGACGCTAGATGCCTCTCACCCCGCAACAAAAGCGATCCAAAGAGAGGAAGGAGGAAGGCACCATTTAGTATGAAGTTAAGGGAACTCAGAATCTATCCAGAAAGGGCATAGAAACAGTCAATTGAGAAAAAAGATTATGAAATATGATCAAAGTTGAAGAAGAAAGTAACAGGTGCTGAGAAACAGGACTGCAGTGAACCAAAAAAAATATGGCCCTTAAAATAACGAAAATATTTCATTTGAACAAAAAGAAAGCCTACCTAACTCTCAGCTCGGGCCCTCACACTTCCTCCCTGGGAGTGCTAATTCCCACAGATACAATAGTTGTATCCCCCCAAGGGGAAGTGGTGACACCATCTCCCGAGCATGGCAATATACATACTATTATGCACCACTCAGTGCTAGTCTCACCAGACAAGCCTGCCCCCACAGCACACTGGAGCCTCACCTTGTGAGTGTCACACGAGATGCTGCACACTCCTGGCAACGAGAAGTCGAATGGCGCCAGAGGGTAGCCCGCATCCTTCATGAAAGCAATGATGAAGCCTCCCAGGCAAGCGTCAACGTGCACGGGGATCCCGTAAGATTTACCAAGCTCGCTGATCTCCTTGATTGGGTCCACGACGCCGTGTGCAAATCCTGGGGCCGACCCCACAATCTGGGCAGTGGAACAAAAATGTTTTAAGAGCTGGGAAAAGGTACCCTTTTTGCCACCACGCTCAATAATCTCTAATAACATCGCATTGTATGTCTCATTACAACTCTTAAAAAGGGACTTAGCCTACATTCTCCATACGATTACACGACCAGACGTAAAAACGTTATCAATTCTACTAGAGGGCCTCTACAGATGTTACGGTGCAACACAAAAAATGACACAGGCACCGATGCAGGAAAGAACAATTTCAATATTACTATGAGTATTGCTGATGCCTGCTATGGTACAGGGTGTGGCAGTCAATGCTGCATTTTTAGACTTCCATCGCCTTCTCGGAAATGCAATATTGACTGCCGCACCCTGTACTTGGAAATATGACATGATGTGGACATACATACAGCTGAGGAAGCCTCATTTTTTGCCCAATCAAACATGGTTGCCGGACTGCCTTTTCTGCAGTCTTAAATTTGACTCAAATTTAATTGTGCTTTTCAAACTTTAAGCCAGAGAATTTTGATGAATAACTTTTAATCGTGAAAACTGAATTTTGAGATTCTGGCTCAGAAAATGGCCCAACTAGCAGCCCAGCAAAGAAATCGTGTCAACAAAGTACTAATTTGATGCGTCACCAAAGGGTTCAAACTGGCTGCAATAACTTGGTTACAGAGAGAAAGATATCAGTCATTTTCATCCAGATTAGATTAGATTATAAGTTAGTTTAAGCCTCCCTAACCACTACAAAAATAGAGCGTATCAAAGAGAAGGAGGAAGGCACCATTTAGTATGGAGATAAGAAAATGAGGAATCTATGCTGAAGAGGCATAGAAACAGTAAGATGAGAAAGAAGTTCATGAAACAAGATAAAAGTTGAAGAAGAAAGTGAGAGGTGCTGAAAAACAGGACAGCAGCGAACCGAAAAAAGGTGGTCCTTAACATAACAAAAAAAAAAAACTTTTATTTCAACAAAAAGAAGGCCTACCTAACTCTCAGCTCGGGCCCTCACATTTTTCCCCTGGGAGCGCTAATTCCCATAGATACAATAGTTGTATCCCCCTGAGGGGTCATTTTCATCCAACTTTTTTGGTTAATTGAAAAGTAACCAATTAGTTAAGTAAGAAACCGACAAACCAAAAAAAATCATTGAAGTCCTGCATTAAAGAATGCTTAGCACAGGAACAAATCTCAACCCAAATCTATAATTCGTACATAACATACCAAACGGAGAAGTATTTCTACCCCTAGAATTAAAAAACTATATGTACACAAAACTTTGATTCATCAGACAATTGTACAGCAAAAGGGATAGTTTACGTCATCAAGCTCAGCACTGTTGGGCTCAACTCAATTCTTGTCACAAAATTGAACAAAGCTTACCTCACGCCCTCTCAAACGTAATTCAGATCATGAATCTTGCTCTAAGAACCTGATATTCGTGATGTAAGTTCATTATTACATGTAATTATGTTTAGAAGCTTGATTTCTTATTATTATAGATTGAAAACGCAATGCATGGTGAATAAAATTGGATTTGAAATACTGATTAGATCTATGACTGGTAGAATAACTTATTTTCCAGGGCACTGTACACCAACTTACATGAAGCGAAAAGAGTTACTCTCTGCGGTCACGCATAAATATTTCTCCACTTCCCCAACTGATCGGATAGCATTAAACACGAGGCCAGTAGTAGCCCAATGCATTAACACATTGTCAATGCAGACTCTGCCAGTTTCGTAAGGTAAACAGGGGCAATATTTAGTTAGTATAGCTTTCAACCACTCCAGGCGTTTGAACAGACGCCTAGCCTTCACCTCATGGTACAAATCAATAATATGAAACAAAAAAGGATAGAAAGAGATAAGATGAAAAGCAGCAGGAAAAAATTAAAAGGTAACGGGAAAAAATAAAAATAAAATTAACAGCAAAACGAAATGAACAGCAGCAGGGAAAAATTAAAAGAAATAGACGAGAAAAAGTGAAGGTAGGGGAAAAGAACATCAAAGCAGCAGAGAAAAAAGAAATAATAGGGGGAAAGGAGGAAATAAAATAAAGAGCATCACTGCAAAAACTTATAGAAGACACATCATAGGGTAGAGAAAACGGAGTGCCAAATATCCGAGCTCACAAAAAGACATGGAGTGAAAAGCAACAAGAAAAAAGAGATGGAGCAAAAAGTAACAGAAAAAAGAGATGGAGTGAAAAGTAACAGAAAAAAGAGATGGAGCAAAAAGTAACAGGAAAAAAGAGATGGAGTGAAAAGTAACAGAAAAAGAGATGGAGCAGAAAAGCAACAGGAAAAAAGAGATGGAGTGAAAAGTAACAGAAAAAAGAGATGGAGCAAAAAGTAACAGAAAAAAGAGATGGAGTGAAAAGTAACAGAAAAAAGAGATGGAGCAGAAAGCAACAGGAAAAAAGAGATGGAGTGAAAAGTAACAGAAAAAAGAGATGGAGCAAAAAGTAACAGAAAAAAGAGATGGAGTGAAAAGTAACAGAAAAAAGAGATGGAGCAAAAAGTAACAGAAAAAAGAGATGGAGCAGAAAACAACAGGAAAAAAGAGATGGAGCAAAAAGCAACAGGAAAAAAGAGATGGAGCAGAAAGCAACAGGAAAAAAGAGATGGAACACAAAGCAACAGGAAAAAAGAGAAGGCGCAGAAAGCAACAGGAAAAAAGAGATGGAGCAGAAAGCAACAGGAAAAAAGAGATGGAGCAGAAACCAACAGGAAAAAAGAGATGGAGCACAAAGCAACAGGAAAAAAGAGATGGAGCAGAAACCAACAGGAAAAAAGAGATGGAGCACAAACCAACATGTAGAAAGAAATTGATCACAGAGCAACAGATAAATAAAAGAGCACAAAGCATCTGGTAGACAAAGAAATGAAGCACAAAGCCACAGGTAGACAAAGAAATAAAGCACAGAGACACAGGTAGACAAAGAAATAAAGCGCACAGCCACAGGTACACAAAGAAATAAAGCACAAAGCCACAGGTAGACAAAGAAATAAAGCACAAAGACACAGGTAGACAAAGAAATAAAGCGCACAGCCACAGGTACACAAAGAAATAAAGCACAAAGCCACAGGTAGACAAAGAAATAAAGCACAAAGACATAGGTTGAAAGAAACGGAGCACGAAAAAACAGACCGACAAAAATGGAGCAACAAAGCAGCAGGGTAGGAAGAGAGAGCACGAGGAGTGCTGACCATGCAGGTGTTGCGTGTGATCATGCGCCTGAGGGCGCTGACGTCGGCCTGCATGGTGACGGGATTTACTGGCGCGTGCTTGATGCGGATGCCCAGCAGCTGCGCACCTGGCAACAGCAACACGTCACACGCCTCCTCTTGTCGCCTTGTCTAACTTTTTTCCTTGTCTAAGCATGTCGCGGGACATGTGTCACATGTTTCAAGTGTACTACGACATGTCTAAGTGTGCGTAATATCTCAAATGTTATACACATCTCACTCATGATTGATTAATTGATTATAAGCAAGTTTTAGTCTCCTTCTCCTTTTACCACAACAATTAACAATTTAGTGTGAAGTTAATGGAACGTGGAATCTACGCACAAGGATCATAAAAACAGTAAGCTGAGAAAGAAGTTCATGAAACAAGATATATATAAGTTGAAGAAAAAAGTAGTTGGTACTGAGTAACAGGATAGCAGTGAACCAAAAAAAAGATGATTCGTAACGAAACAAAAAACATTTTTCAACAAAAAAGCCTACCTAACTCTCAGCTTGGGCCCTTACACATTCCCCCCTAGGAGAGCTAATTCCTATAAATATAGTAGTTTTATCCCCCTATAGAGAGCACAGCTCACTTAAATGTACAAAGTAATCCACAGCACAACATTTTCAAACGAACAAAATCTTTGAATAAACATCTTCAAATTCGCAACAACTTTAAACTTAGGACATGTTTTTAACGTACAGGAAATTCACGACAAACTCCACAATAAATTAGCTATTCTAACATCTGGGTGTGTTTGAACTATTATTATTGTTATTCAATTTGTTGAGATGTCAGTCAGACCTAGTATGCTAAAGATCATTAAACACTTAATGAATGAGAATAGAAGTAGTAGTAGTAGTAACACAGGTTTGCTAGCGCTTCAGTTATTCAAACTATATCGCACCGAAGGTCACATAATTTAATCAATATTGAGCTTTTCCGATTTACCGCGTAGGGTGGACTTCAACATTATATGAACATCAAAAATTATATGTTCATGATTTTATTACATCCCAAGAATTACAATTGTCTCCCCATTGAAAAATTTTGTACATGTTATAGTACATTCGGACACACTGGGCAGCCAAACCCCATAGGGGGTTTCAGCTGCCCACCCATTTATGGCCGGACGCCTTACCCACGCTGAAACCCCCCAAGGTACCAACGTAGTGCGCCCGGCCATATTGCAGTTTTGGATAGAAGAAATGAGAATAGAAATTAGAACAAAATTTGATAACAGGAAATTTTAATAAATTTTAATCATAATAATTTTAATACGGCATAAAAAAAATATCCAACAATTTGTAAATAAATCTGAGGAGTGTGCTAAAAGAAAGGAAAGTATTTATCAGAGAAACAGTAACCTCATAGCAGAAGACTCGTTTCTCATACTATCATCAGGGTTTAACAACCAATTGTACCCAGGTATTATTATTATATAAAAAAATTTTAGCCTCCCTTTGTACCCAGGTAATTTACCTACAGCCTCGAATCACTATTTTTGAAGGAGTGTCTGGACCCTGTGCCTTTTCAGCTTATTATTAAATTTGGCTCACTTAAAGAAAGACTAGATTGTTTCTGTTATTGAAACATCTGCGTAAATGATCAATATTGGCTTTTCTTTTTTATTTCAAAATAATTGTACCTTAAGGAAGTGCTTAGGTCAGTAATCTGGACGTTACGGGCAAAACTCGGGTGCAGCCAAGGATGTGACTCCACGTGTGGCCCTGGTGCATATTCTATTTTCACCTCCTTCATACGAACTTGTACACTACTAACATTTGTCATCTTTTCGTTACTATGCTTTTCTGTCTTTCTCGAGGCCCAATCTATTTTCCCCATTTTTGTTTACCCTTACTTGAGCATGAAAAACGTTTAAAATTTTTGAATGATAAGTACAAAGGACTAAATTTCATCATCAAAATGGCGTGCACTCTTTCAGGCGCTTGAGGCCAATAAGCACATCCAACTTTAGCTTCACTCATTGCTCTCGCGGTTTTGCTAACACGTCCCTTGAGAACTTCAATATCCCAACCAAACACTCTTTAATTAATAATATTATTTACAAACATCAAAAACACTGAATAAAAGTAATTAACATAGGTTTCAATAGTCATAAAAAGGTTTTTAATATTTTAAAAGGTATAATTTTAAGCTAAAATTTAGTTTCTAACGTACGATAAAAGCTTATAATATAATTATTCAACATGATCTTTTGATTTATAGTAAAAATGCTGAATATTATTGCTATTTTAATATACTTCAAACATTTAAACTAGTGAGGACTTTTTGGAGCCCCTTCGACGGAACAATCATCATACCCTTGCCATAAAAAATAATCTTGAGGTTCAGAATTCAGTGAACCTTTGTCAACACACAAATATTCAACTGTACGATGCCATCAACATTCTTTTTTCATACAAGCCAATAATTGCAAACATAAATGCTACCTAATATTACATGCACATGTCGCCTACTACAAGTCATCATTATTGCGTAGTACTACTACTAGCTGGCACCAACCCTTGTCAAAGGCAGCGTGGGCAGTGACAGGCACCAAGATCTCAGGCTTAGCAATGCCACGGTATCTGGCGTAATCACGATACGCTTTGCATGCCAAGATGATGCTCTCCGTCCCGCCTGACGTCATCTGGAGCAAAATATTCACTTAGTTCACTCAAGACAGTTAAAATGAAAATGTAGTCAACAATTAAAACGAAGTGACAACTACTGTAGAATGAAGCTTAAGGAAAGATAACCTCTTTAGGAAGAATTCTTTGATATTGAACCTAGAGCAATAAAATTTGGTATACTGATAGGAAATGCAATTTGGAATCATTTATCCTAGATGAAAAAATGCGATTTTCTTTGAAGAAAACGAAATATTCATAGAAAACGAATTTTTTGGGTTTTTTTTCAAAATGCATCTCCTAAAACAGTTTTTAATAAAAGTGATGATTTTGGTATCATTGGATGTGGAAAGACGTGGGCATTAGAAAAATTTCTATGGCATTTTCCAAACTTTTAGTTTGATATTGAAAATAAAATAAAAAATTCCAAGGCATGTCTTCTTTCATAAAATTACATACTTATGACGTCACAACTTTTGATCAAAAATTAGTTTTGAATCGCCATAGCAACTTGTGCAATGCCCACATCTTTCCGCATCCAATGGTACCCTGATCATCACTGTAGCTCAAAAACTGTAGGAGGAGATGCATTTTGAAACCCTAAAATCCGGGGTTATCAGTATAGTCAAAACAAAGAAACATATAAACAATTTTAATTAAAATTTTATGGAAATTTTTGGTTCATGTTAGACCCCTGAAATCATTATAGAGTAATACAGAGACATAAGAGATGACATAGCAACGTCGCACCGTGAAGAAAAAGCCAAGGTGGAGGTGTAACATGATAAAATACCACTTCCCCCTCCCCTCCCCACCCATTCTTCAAACCCCCGTAGTGGGTGAATGAGTGAACGTACGAGTCTCATTTTTTTCACAGGATGTACCTGATTTCTTACTCTTCCTATGGCAGCAAAAAAACCCTGTTTCTACAAAGGTCTCAAAATCCGGGACTCGTCTGGGGTAATCTCCCCTTGAGCTAGCAATAAAATTAAGGTTCAACATGGAGGTACATTCTACGTACGAGTGTCATTCTACACAACTTCTACATTGTTTGCCAAGGAGTGTTGTAACTTATGATGAAATACATTCAACTCACAGTACCACAAGAGTCAGGGCCACCATTGAACAGCTGGCAGCAGATGCGGACGATCTCGGCCTCCATCTTCCTGATGCCAGGGAACACGTCCGCATGCAGAGGGTTGGTCCAGGCGGTCATTCCGTACACCTGTGTGGGAACATCCGCTGTCATCTATACTCGGCATCGCCCTCTGATATGGTTATTACAAGCCTCTCGCAGCGCAAAAATTTTGTGCTTTTTTAATATGAATTTTTGCACTCTTGTTGAAATTTAAGTTGCACTGCTGGCAAATGGTGGTTGGTGCAGTGTAAATTTAGGATTGCTGTCATGTTGGAACATAAGAATAGGAGCGCATTACTCCAGCTTTAACCCTTTAACGCCCACATTTTTATACTCATATTACCGTTATCACAACCACTATCACTAAACCGACACTGGCATTAGGTAGTCACTGTTATCAAGATGTGGAAGGAACTGCCACTCGGCAATGAAGTTCAAAAGACACATTAGTGAACAAATTGAATAAGAAATACAATATATTGTCATTTTTGAAAGAGGACCGTACAGTCCACTTGGGCGTTAAAGGGTTAAATATGAGAAATTAATTCCAGAATTGAGAGAGAAAAAGCAATATCAGAAGTGACAAAGGCCTGTCTTACAGATCATGAATAATGACTTAGTAGTTTCAAAATGGACAGATAGAGATAAAAATGTTAACTACATTTATAAACTAATTAGAGCAGAGTCAAATCTGTAGCACGCATCTCAGGACGCAATTGGGACAGCTGAAGCCTCGCGGCCTCGAAAAGATATTCACGACGAAAAGTATCGCGATTTCGAGAACAAATCCCACTCGTTGTGAAATAAATTTTAGTCTTGCTCACCTTAGGAAAGAACCTAGTCTGACACGCGAAAATTTACAATCATTTCACGCCAACTTTCCGCGCTAACCTTGAAACATAAATATTATACACTCATAGCAACTTAGCTTTATTCATACCATAAATACTAACCATTTCAAACTTTTATTTACAACACCAAGCTTTAGGATTTATTAAATTCACATTGGGTAAACCCTGAGAACTCGATTTGGATGAATACTACAAAAGTAAAAGACTGTAATGTAACTCTGTGATAGGCATTGCTCATACACTCCTGCCTAGCCTTGACTTGAACTTGACACATGGCGAGCTGGCAGGAAACAAGTGTGTCCCTTTCCAAGAATTCAAGTACGAGACGCAGTCTAACACATCCAACTTGAGCTTATGCAAGTTGATGGCTACCAATAACCTACCCAAGGTGTACCAAATTAAAATAGCAAATAAAGAAATATTATACATAAGAAATTTGAATCCCAGGGGAAGAGGAATGATTGATGTTATCAGAACTGGAAACTATACCTACTTTTTATGTTGGGAGTGAAAAAAGAAATGCTATAAGTGCG
Organism: Morinoia aosen; assembly: GCA_030386875.1. Classification (NCBI taxonomy): domain Eukaryota; kingdom Metazoa; phylum Arthropoda; class Malacostraca; order Amphipoda; family Talitridae; genus Morinoia; species Morinoia aosen. The sequence continues at coordinate 26,733,319 of CM059558.1, forward strand.
GAAGAAGAGGTGAAAGAGGAGATCAAAAATAAAACTGTACCATATATGCTACTAACTTGCCACAAAAAAAACCTTTATCAAAGCAAGGACACGCGAAAGTGAAGGCTAGAACTAAGAACTTCAAATTTATCAATAGGCCTACCTAATGATAAAAAACACTTATCTATAAAATTATTAAAATTACGAAGACGTACGGTTCACGGATCACCGAAATGAAGTCTTGAACCCTAAATGCAAGTGTAAAGTTGCACGAGGATACACAAGAAAAATTGAAACTATGAGACAAAAATTAAATGACGAAACTTACAAATCCCTAAACCATTGAAATGTAAAACCAGAAAAATAAGTAGAATAAAACGCAAACAGAACAACAGAAGCAAAAAAATAGGACAGATGGTTCAAAAAAGGTGATGGGAGTCAGGATAATGCAATAATGACATAAGACACACACCTCGGTCACGAGATTATTGAGCTCAGGGCTGCTGTCGTTGTAGACGGTGCCGGAGATGTAGCCAGACAGGGGGTCGTACTTGCCTGCACGCAAATTATCATTATTACTATTATTACTATTATTATTATTCTTATTCTTATTATTATTATATAAGAAAGTTTAAGCCTCCCTTTACCGCGACAAAGCTGTTCCATGAGAGGAAGGAGGAAGGCACCATTGAGTATGGAGTTGAGGGAACGTGGAATCTATGCACAAGGTCACAGAAACGGTAAGCTATGAAAGAAGTTTATGAAACAAGAAAAAGTTGAAGAAGAAAGTAGTAGGTGCTGAAAAACAGAACAGTGAACCGAAAAAATGATGGTCCGTAACAAAAATAAGTTCTATTCTATTTCAAAAAAAGGAAGCCTACCTAACCTTTAGCTCGGACCCCCACATAGTCCCCCTGGGAGTGCTAATTCCCATAGACACATAGGCGCCAGAAAGTAACTCCGCACTGCCTTATTTTTTATTATATTTTAAATTATAGCAAATATAACTAATCATTTGAAGCAAATTTTACACCATTAAATTTTACGCCTTTTAATCTATAGATATGCATTCTCAAATTTATTTTTCTGCCACCCAGTAACTGTGTAGGCGTCATTTTATATGAAATGTAAAAAGTCTGCAGGACAAAAAGAAACTCCGCATGTTAGGATTTCGATGTAAATATGCTACAGTGTCCGCTTTCAAGCTGCGATCGGGCATTTGTAATTGTTATCAGTGCTAGTGAAGACCATAAAGTGCTAAAATCTTTAATAAATTGTAGTCATGCCTCGGCTTTCCATTGATAACCGCAAGGAGATAATTAAACTACACAACAATGGAATAACCAACCGTGAAATTGGTCGTCGATTGAATTGTGACGAAAAAACCGTCCGGCTAACATTGCAAAAGCATCAAAAGACTGGCAACGTTCATGACATCCCAAAATGTGGACGTCCAAGGGTGACATCAGCCAGAGAAGATCATGCCATCAAGATCAGGAGTCTTCGCATCAGATTTGAAAGTGCCCCAGAGCTGCGTAAAGAGTGTGGTCTTATTGGAAAGTGCTCTGTGTCAACTGTCAAGAATCGGCTGAAAGAGTTTAAGCTAAGGGGATGCATTGCCAGACGTAAACCAATGATATCCGCAAAGAACAGAAAGCGTCGCTTGAATTTCACTAAGAGCCATGAAGAAACAGACGCTTTTTTTCTGGAGCAAAGTTCTGTTTAGTGATGAATGCAAATTCAATAGGCTTGGAAGTGATGGCAGGCAATACGTTAGACGCTACAAGGGCGAAGAATTTAAACCCAGGTGTACAGTATCGACGCTGCAAGGTGTTGGTGGATCTGTGATGGTCTGGGGTGTCATCAGTGTTTATGGTCCCGGGCCTATAGTTAGGCTGGAAGGCAGGGTAAATTCCGGGAAATACCTGCAAATGCTGGGACAACACTTTAATAATTATTTTGAAAGTCTTCCAAATGAAGAATGCATTTTTATGCAGGATAATGCGCCTATCCACACGGCTCGCAATGTGAAAAACTTTCTTCGGGAGCGCAATTTCCCCTGTTTGAATTTGCCTGCTCAATCTCCAGACCTTAATCCTATTGAGAATGTTTGGCATAACATCAAGCACAAACTACGGCACGAAAACATTAGAAATTTGGAAGAACTTTGGGGTAAAATAAAAGAGGAGTGGGACTGTCTGGATCAAGAGTATTGCCGTAGGTTGATCGAGAACATGCCAAAGAGATTGAGGGCTGTAAAGGCACAGAAAGGTTATGCCACTAAATATTAACCTAAAGAATATGATAAATCACCAGAATTGTTCAATATTGTTCTTTAATTAAAGTTTTTTTGTAGTGCGGAGTTTCTTTTCGTCCTGCGGACTTTGTCCATTTCATATAAAATGACGCCTACACAGTTACTGGGTGCCAGAAAAATAAATTTGAGAAAGCGTATCTATAGATTAAAAGGCGTAGAATTTTATGGTGTAAAGTTTGCTTCAAATGATTAGTTATATTGCTATAATTTAAAATATGATAAAAAATAAGGCAGTGCGGAGTTACTTTCTGGCGCTTATGTACAACAGTTGTAAGCCCCTGAGGGGGCCTGCACGCAAAATGGCAGTGAGCATTGCAACAACAATGGCGCGACATTATTGGTTAGCAATGTGATTGATGGTGGCCAGATGTGGCTGCGTGTCCTAGACTCAATAAGAAATTCTCACTCACACCACTTGCTAGAACTACTATGGTTAGTTCAAAGTTCCGATAGCCACAAAAAATTCAATCTCAAAGAGCGAAAACTAGAGATCGATGTATGAGGTATGTTTCTGTATAGGATAATCCGTGCATTGATAGACCAAGTGAAAAACGAAGAGGAAGAAAAGACAAAAGAAGAGAGCAAACAAGGTATGAGCACTGAAAGGTGACCGCAAGAGATGAAGTCCCGAAAGCCTGTGTATAGCGGAGGTAACCTAACAGTATTCCCTTGAGGGGCTAGTACCCTAAACATAGGCTAAAGAAACCTACCAAATTGAAACTTTTTTTGCTTATCCTATGGCATGTGAGGGGTGACCAACATCAATTATTGAATACGAATGAATGCTTTTTTCTCGAGCTTCCCTACACAATTTATAGCTTTTCTACCCTACCTCACATGGTTTTACTTTTTGAAAGAGAGCTTGGACTAGCGACAGTCAAGCTTTTTGGAGCACTGCCTGAGTTTGGCAAGACATAGACATATCATCGCTGCACGATCGCTTCGGTCTAATTAAAACAAGGTTCGTCGACACTCGGCATCCTCAGATGAGGATCAAGTGAAATGAAGGTGGGTAAGCAGCAAAACCTTTTTGGCTATCAGGTATCAAATGTTAGTAAAACTTTGACAGAGCTCCAGTCTTTGGTAAGTGTTCAAACGGTTAACATTACAAGATCAATGGGCACACTGATCAATTTTGCTAATTATCGTACAAGGACTTGCAACAGAGAATATAATCTGAAATTAGATTTCCAAATGCAGATTGAAATCAGTCATGTATTGAATAAGCCTCAACCGTTTGAGAAAAAAAATGGTCCCTAGAAAAAATTAAGAAATGAACTAATATTTCGGAATACTGACCCTGTGATGGGACATTAGGGGTACGTTGAAAGGACTAAAATTTACTAAACGTACAGACGTGGTGAATTTTTTTTTTTTTTCAAGGTAAACTTGCCAAGAGGTTGCGGGTGCAGTTGTACCAGTAATTGGAAAAATAATTAAACATGACTTTAAAATTGTATTTTGCAACAAACTTTGTAATTAAATTTGAAAACGCCGCTCTTCAACAAAATTTACAGTAACGTGATGCAAGTTAAGCAAAAAAATCAATTATTTGTACTTCAATGAAATTCAAAAATAGAACTATGAAAACTCCAAAAAGTAACCTAAAAATTAAAACTTCAAATGCTCAAGGAAACCGAAAATATATTACAATAGCTACACAAAGAATAGGGATCACGTGGCAGATATGATACCCTCAACATAAGCTTCTTCTCTGCATCAGTGTAACCCAAACCTCAGCAACTACTGAACACTTCAAAGCGAGACACAGTACAACACTAGGACAATTTGAGCTCATAGCCTATGATATACAGCGTAAGTGGGGAGTCTTACAGCTATGGCCCACAAGAAATACTATATTAGCAGAGAACAGTAGTGGCGTGGCACATGTCAACACCCGCAGGCAACATACCGCGGTAAAAGAAACAAGGTGAGGTCAAACCAGACTTTTTTTCGTCGATCGTGTGTTAATGCTGACGTCATGGCAACGAACCAATAACAGCACACATTTTATCTGACAACACTGCTGGCCCCAAATCTGGCACCACTATTGACTAAACGACATGACGTCACAAAGTTTGTTTGAAATGAAGCTTCTCTATGGGCTAGTCGAACAAGAGGTGTATTTTCCCCCATAGAAATGACTCTACCTGTTTCCACTACCGTGTAACTTACCCAGGCTGCCGTAGTTCTGGACCTCCTGCAAAATGGCCTCCTTCTTCCACCCGGTCTTTGGTAACTCAACCATGAAGGAAGTGTAGTCTATGGCTTCATTCATCTCCTCAGACAGAACCACCTCCATCTGCAGCGAGTTAACGAGGAAACATAAGATAAATATATCATGCCTGAATATAAGACTTCCAAGTACTCAAGTATATTTCTTTGATGGAATTAATATCATACCTCTGATGTGTATATTAGGCGACCCGCGGGCGTCACATCCTGTCTTAGGTCAGATCCGACCTCAAGTTAATTAAAAGCAGGAAATTGCGATGGAAACTTCTTCAGAGCCTCCAAGCTTAGAAAAAAGTATCGGAGAACCTTGAATATTCCACGATTTCATCTCTTCTTCAAACGCATCACAATTGCTTTTTTGAGGCTTGAAACCTAGTTTTGTACAGACGAGTGATCTATTTTATTCCACGATTCGTGTACATGTAAAGATTCGTTTCAGCTACAACTTCAAATAACAAGTAGCGAGTGCATCATTGTTAACACTTTGGCCGCGACGTGCGCCATCGGTGGCGACGGAGGTGGTTTTCCTAATGCTTCTGAATGACCAGTCAACCAAAAACTCAATTTTTATAAAGACTAAATTAATGCTGAATGAAGGCCCGATCCATTTAGTATTTTCTTTATTCAAAATTCATCGCTAAGATTGACTTTAAATTTTAATTGAATATTTAACTTTAGTTTAACCAATTGCAGTCAGAGTGTAAATTTTTAAAACTTTACATGAAAAACTTCAAATTAGGCATAGAACAGAAAAAAATTAAAATTTCAAAATACTTTTACTTTTTTAGAAATTAGATGACAAATTCCGATATGATGACTCAGTTGCCGAAACTGTCAATGGCCTACCCAGAAAAATAAGTACAAATACATGATAAGGTTGAAGCCCCACATTTTGATGCACAAAGTGCACAACAGAACACGTCCATGCACAACTGTACATCCACATTTCAACAGGGGGCCAGAATCTGCATCACTAACTCGCTCTAAAGTGCCATCATATGAATGATATTATAAGTAGATAGGTTAATAAGCACTTAATACGGAAAATAACGTTTAATAGGTAAAAATTTTTTCATAACGCTTAATAAAATTCAAAATTACTTTAAAAGTAATTGTGTCTACTGTAAGACCATCTCACTAGAAGGTAAGGACAACCCACACACACACACCGCACACCACAGAACGGCGCCCAGAACATGCTATAACTCACACAGACACGTAGAGAGCTAGACAGACAAGAGTCGGAAACACCAACGACTCTAAGGCTACAAACTGAAAGGTAACTAGTGCCTTAATGAGTTCCGTGATGATCATAGATCTATTTTCATCAATGTGACGGTACAAAAATTTTCTAATTTGTTTTGTTTAGCTGAAGATGGTGATAGTAACATCAAAACGTTACTTTTATAAACAGTGATATAGAGTTTTATAGATTGAGTGTTTTAGTAAATGTGATGAGTAACTTTCTTCGTCTTATAACGCGTGATGAACTGGAAAAATTCCGTAGGGATAAAAAGTTAGAAAAGATCTCTAATACGTATCGATGGATACTTTGGTTTAGTGCAACGCTGAGACATGAAAATAAATACAATACCAAAACGATGTTAGGTGGTTTGTCTTCGCATCAAGCACATCCCGTCATGGCCTACATGACAAAGGCACATCATAAATGGTGCGGCACCCTGAACAAGCACTAGCAGCACTACGAAAGTTTTTGAAATCATATACATAGACATAGCCATCAGGCTGCCATGGGCTTGACATGAAAACAAATGCTATTTCTTACGTAGCACAGTGATTGACGGTATCAGCAGCACCTTTGTAGCTCATATCGCAGTTGTCCCATAGCTCTCATGTGAGAGTGATCACCATATACCTCTTGTGTTACAGCCATCACCCGCATCTCTCGTGTTACAGCCATCACCGCATCTCTCGTGTTACAGCCATCACTGCATCTCCCGTGTTACAGCCATCACTGCATCTCCCGTGTCACAGCCATCACCGCATCTCTCGTGTTACAGCCATCACTGCATCTCCCGTGTTACAGCCATCACTGCATCTCCCGTGTTACAGCCATCACCGCATCTCTCGTGTTACAGCCATCACTGCATCTCCCGTGTTACAGCCATCACTGCATCTCCCGTGTTACAGCCATCACTGCATCTCCCGTGTTACAGCCATCACCGCATCTCTCGTGTTACAGCCATCACCGCATCTCTCGTGTTACAGCCATCACCGCATCTCTCGTGTTACAGCCATCACTGCATCTCCCGTGTTACAGCCATCACTGCATCTCCCGTGTTACAGCCATCACTGCATCTCCCGTGTTACAGCCATCACTGCATCTCCCGTGTTACAGCCATCACTGCATCTCCCGTGTTACAGCCATCACTGCATCTCCCGTGTTACAGCCATCACCGCATCTCCCGTGTTACAGCCATCACCGCATCTCCCGTGTTACAGCCATCACTGCATCTCTCGTGTTACAGCCATCACCGCATCTCCCGTGTTACAGCCATCACTGCATCTCCCGTGTTACAGCCATCACCGCATCTCCCGTGTTACAGCCATCACTGCATCTCTCGTGTTACAGCCATCACTGCATCTCCCGTGTTACAGCCATCACTGCATCTCCCGTGTTACAGCCATCACTGCATCTCCCGTGTTACAGCCATCACTGCATCTCCCGTGTTACAGCCATCACCGCATCTCCCGTGTTACAGCCATCACTGCATCTCTCGTGTTACAGCCATCACCGCATCTCTCGTGTTACAGCCATCACCGCATCTCTCGTGTTACAGCCATCACCGCATCTCTCGTGTTACAGCCATCACCGCATCTCTCGTGTTACAGCCATCACCGCATCTCTCGTGTTACAGCCATCACCGCATCTCTCGTGTTACAGCCATCACCGCATCTCTCGTGTTACAGCCATCACCGCATCTCTCGTGTTACAGCCATCACCGCATCTCTCGTGTTACAGCCATCACCGCATCTCTCGTGTTACAGCCATCACCGCATCTCTCGTGTTACAGCCATCACTGCATCTCCCGTGTTACAGCCATCACTGCATCTCCCGTGTTACAGCCATCACTGCATCTCCCGTGTTACAGCCATCACTGCATCTCTCGTGTTACAGCCATCACTGCATCTCTCGTGTTACAGCCATCACCGCATCTCTCGTGTTACAGCCATCACTGCATCTCCCGTGTTACAGCCATCACCGCATCTCTCGTGTTACAGCCATCACCGCATCTCTCGTGTTACAGCCATCACCGCATCTCTCGTGTTACAGCCATCACTGCATCTCCCGTGTTACAGCCATCACCGCATCTCTCGTGTTACAGCCATCACCGCATCTCTCGTGTTACAGCCATCACTGCATCTCCCGTGTTACAGCCATCACTGCATCTCCCGTGTTACAGCCATCACTGCATCTCTCGTGTTACAGCCATCACCGCATCTCTCGTGTTACAGCCATCACCGCATCTCTCGTGTTACAGCCATCACCGCATCTCTCGTGTTACAGCCATCACCGCATCTCTCGTGTTACAGCCATCACCGCATCTCTCGTGTTACAGCCATCACCGCATCTCTCGTGTTACAGCCATCACCGCATCTCTCGTGTTACAGCCATCACTGCATCTCCCGTGTTACAGCCATCACCGCATCTCTCGTGTTACAGCCATCACCGCATCTCTCGTGTTACAGCCATCACCGCATCTCTCGTGTTACAGCCATCACTGCATCTCCCGTGTTACAGCCATCACCGCATCTCTCGTGTTACAGCCATCACCGCATCTCTCGTGTTACAGCCATCACTGCATCTCTCGTGTTACAGCCATCACTGCATCTCCCGTGTTACAGCCATCACCGCATCTCTCGTGTTACAGCCATCACCGCATCTCTCGTGTTACAGCCATCACTGCATCTCTCGTGTTACAGCCATCACCGCATCTCTCGTGTTACAGCCATCACCGCATCTCTCGTGTTACAGCCATCACCGCATCTCTCGTGTTACAGCCATCACCGCATCTCTCGTGTTACAGCCATCACTGCATCTCCCGTGTTACAGCCATCACTGCATCTCCCGTGTTACAGCCATCACCGCATCTCCCGTGTTACAGCCATCACTGCATCTCCCGTGTTACAGCCATCACCGCATCTCTCGTGTTACAGCCATCACTGCATCTCCCGTGTTACAGCCATCACCGCATCTCTCGTGTTACAGCCATCACTGCATCTCCCGTGTTACAGCCATCACTGCATCTCTCGTGTTACAGCCATCACCGCATCTCTTGTGTTACAGCCATCACTGCATCTCCCGTGTTACAGCCATCACTGCATCTCTCGTGTTACAGCCATCACCGCATCTCTCGTGTTACAGCCATCACTGCATCTCTCGTGTTACAGCCATCACTGCATCTCTCGTGTTACAGCCATCACTGCATTTCTCGGGTTACAGCCATCACTGCATCTCTCGTGTTACAGCCATCACTGCATCTCCCGTGTTACAGCCATCACTGCATCTCCCGCGTTACAGCCATCACCGCATCTCCCGCGTTACAGCCATCACTGCATCTCTCGTGTTACAGCCATCACTGCATTTCTCGTGTTACAGCCATCACTGCATTTCTCGGGTTACAGCCATCACTGCATCTCTCGTGTTACAGCCATCACCGCATCTCTCGTGTTACAGCCATCACTGCATCTCTCGTGTTACAGCCATCACTGCATCTCCCGTGTTACAGCCATCACTGCATCTCCCGCGTTACAGCCATCACCGCATCTCCCGTGTTACAGCCATCACTGCATTTCTCGTGTTACAGCCATCACCGCATCTCCCGTGTTACAGCCATCACCGCATCTCCCGTGTTACAGCCATCACCGCATCTCCCGTGTTACAGCCATCACCGCATTTCCCGTGTTACAGCCATCACCGCATCTCCCGTGTTACAGCCATCACCGCATCTCCCGTGTTACAGCCATCACCGCATCTCCCGTGTTACAGCCATCACCGCATCTCCCGTGTTACAGCCATCACCGCATTTCCCGTGTTACAGCCATCACCGCATCTCCCGTGTTACAGCCATCACCGCATCTCCCGTGTTACAGCCATCACCGCATCTCCCGTGTTACAGCCATCACCGCATCTCCCGTGTTACAGCCATCACCGCATCTCCCGTGTTACAGCCATCACCGCATCTCCCGTGTTACAGCCATCACCGCATCTCCCGTGTTACAGCCATCACCGCATCTCCCGTGTTACAGCCATCACTGCATCTCCCGTGTTACAGCCATCACTGCATCTCCCGTGTTACAGCCATCACCGCATCTCCCGTGTTACAGCCATCACTGCATCTCTCGTGTTACAGCCATCACCGCATCTCTCGTGTTACAGCCATCACTGCATTTCTCGGGTTACAGCCATCACCGCATCTCCCGTGTTACAGCCATCACCGCATCTCCCGTGTTACAGCCATCACCGCATCTCCCGTGTTACAGCCATCACTGCATCTCCCGTGTTACAGCCATCACTGCATCTCCCGTGTTACAGCCATCACTGCATCTCCCGTGTTACAGCCATCACTGCATCTCCCGTGTTACAGCCATCACTGCATCTCTCGTGTTACAGCCATCACTGCATTTCTCGTGTTACAGCCATCACTGCATTTCTCGGGTTACAGCCATCACTGCATTTCTCGGGTTACAGCCATCACTGCATCTCTCGTGTTACAGCCATCACTGCATCTCTCGTGTTACAGACATCACTGCATCTCCCGTGTTACAGTCATCACTGCATCTCCCGTGTTACAGTCATCACTGCATCTCTCGTGTTACAGCCATCACTGCATTTCTCGTGTTACAGCCATCACTGCATTTCTCGGGTTACAGCCATCACTGCATCTCTCGTGTTACAGCCATCACTGCATCTCTCGTGTTACAGACATCACTGCATCTCCCGTGTTACAGCCATCACTGCATCTCCCGTGTTACAGCCATCACTGCATCTCTCGTGTTACAGCCATCACTGCATCTCCCGTGTTACAGCCATCACCGCATCTCCCGTGTTACAGCCATCACTGCATCTCCCGTGTTTCAGCCATCACTGCATCTCTCGTGTTACAGCCATCACTGCATCTCTCGTGTTACAGCCATCACTGCATCTCTCGTGTTACAGCCATCACCAGAACTTTCGTGTTACAGCCACCACCACAATTCTCGTGTTACAGCCATCACCACAACTTTCGTGTTACAGCCACCACCACAACTCTCGTGTTACAGCCATCACCACAACTCTCGTGTTACAGCCACCACAACAACTCTCGTGTTACAGCCACCACAACAACTCTCGTGTCACAGCCACCACAACAACTCTCGTGTCACAGCCACCACAACAACTCTCGTGTCACAGCCACCACAACAACTCTCGTGTCACAGCCATCACCACTACTCTCATTACAGCCATCACCACAATTCTCGGGTTACAGCCATCACAACTTGCATGCCAAAAGCATCAGTGCAGATGCCACGCAAGAAAAACAGTCTCAAACACAGCATGTGTACAACGCCCTTGAAGATGGTCCGATCTGCTGTCAAGAGGCAGTGGTTGCGAGCAACAGCCTTGATGAGCATGATCATGACATTACATCTCGCTTATCAGTTTGTAGATAAGCATCTGCTCACAATACCCAGCCTTGATTAAACCACCTAACACAAGACCCTTCATCTTGAATGACTACCCAAATAATTCTGATGCATATTTTTATGGGTGCCATGTACTTTTTTTCATTGGGTAACAAAAAAGAGGAATTTACTGTAATTAAAAGCTTGTTATCCTCCTCATTCAGTGTGGCAATTTTCGAATGAAACTAGCCGTTTCATACAAAATTTCATGTCTCTCAACAATCTACAAAAATTTCTAACCTTTCTTAATAAAATTTTATGCTGATTCCAACATTTTTGAGCTTTTTTTAACCCGTGGAAGGGCCATATTATTTCAAAAAACTTACACTGTGGGGTAAATTTGACCCAAACCTTTTAGTTAAAATAAGTAACAGAGCACATTAAGGTAAACCAGGTTCATTTATATCAGAACGTCAAAAAGCCATATTCAGATATAAGGATAAAATTTACAGTTATTTGACTTTAAAATTCAGTGTGGGTCATTTTGACCCTACCGTGCATCCACGGGTTAAACAGTTGTGATCACCATTGGAAAATATGAACAATACCTTTTGAAGTTCACTCTTGATTTTTCTCTGCACCGCAGGCAATCTCCGCACAAGGGAGAACACGGTCCTCCTCCCTCGCTCTAGGAGACCTGGTTGTGAAATAGATCATATTATTTCACTACACCAAAATTTCCTGTGTTATGACTACTACACGCCCACTATTGAAGCATAGACTTTTTGAATTACTTTATGAATGATAAAAGATTCCAACAGGATGACAGAGTTACCAAATCTTTTATTGGCATACCCAGACGAATAAGTATAAATACATGGTGAGGTTGAAGAAATGCCTGCAAGCGACTTTAACTCAATATCAAAATTTATCAATAAAAATATATCAATAGTTAATAGATTGGGTTGGGTTAGATTAAGTTAGACAAGGATGGGTTTGGACAGGTCAGGTTGATTTGATTAAAGAGGGCGTCCCCCCATTTGAACCCCTGGTTTGTAGAAATTGGGAATTTTACTGCTATAGGAAGTGTAAGAGGTCAGGTATATCCTCTGAAAAAATGAGACTCATACGTTCACTCGTTCGCCCGCTACGGGGGTTTGCAGAATGGGGGGAAGGGGAGGAGGAAATGGTATTTCATCATGTTACACCTTCTTATGGCTCTTTCTTCACGGTGCAATGTTGCTATGCCATATGCAAACAAAAGTTGTGACATCACAAATGAAAATTTTGCAACTCAAAGAACCGGTGCTACAAAAAATTATTAATTTTTCAATAGTAACTCTACAGATTTCCTGTTTAATTTCCGTAATGTCCAATGATACCAAAATCATCCCTGTAGCTTGCGAACTGTAGGAGATACATTTAGAAACACCACTCCAAAATTTCGATTTCTATGAATATCTCGTTTTCTTTCAAGAAAATCACATTTTTCCATAGAAGACAAACGATTCTGAATTGCATTTCCTATCAATATATTAAATTTCATTGCACTAGGTTCAATAAATTCAAAGGTCTGTTAGGGGGACGCTGTCCTTGACTCAATTGAAGAATATTGCACATAGGCTGGTAGTCTGAAAGCAACAATGATGATTATTATAACTATTATTATTACTATGATCATCATGGAACAAAGTCCTCCTACTAAAAATGCTACATGGGTATTTTAGCCAAGAAGTAGGAGTTAATCAATTCATCTTTTCTTTACTCTCATCTCTGTTACTGCATTTCCAAGGAATAATTGTTTTAACAAGTTGACTACGATTGCGCGGGTCGTAAAGTTGATTTGGTTAGGTTTAAAAAAAACACTGGGAAAATCACATTACCAGCTTGAATAAATTTCCATCTTTTAGAAGAAATGTACAAAACATAAGTGCTAACTAATATTTTCCTTGTATGATGAAACTCCTTCAAAAAGAGTTACCAAAATGGTTTAAAATATTATTCATTTATATTGGTGCTTGAATAAATAATTTACCTAGTGGTACACATTTGTCCTCCTCCATAGTCAATGTGTTAGACATCCTTTTTCTTATGCTTACATATAAATGACCATTAAGTCAGGCAGGAAGGATTAGTGATGTACCGATGTATCGGTATCGGCAGTATCGGTCATTTTTATTAATATCGGTATCGGCAAAATCAGGCCTATACTTTCTAATGATACGTATTTTATCCTAAAAATGAAGGTCATAAATCATGAATGTAAACGTGTAATCAAATAAAGAGATTATTCATACCTAATAAATAAGTTAGCTAACTGTTGAATTACAACGTTTAATCAGGCCCGCTAACTGAATTTACTACTTTGAATTCCCGATGAGTCACATCTGGTCAGTAAGTGAAAGCCATGTAACATGAGTAGTTTGAACACAGTAGCAACATAAAATTATTATACGTTAACAATAATAATATTAATAATAATAATTTTACGGAAACGTTTCTACCGGGGTCGCCAGCGTAACGCCCAATACGGAGCCCCCCGGGGGCTAACTGAGAAACATATACTTTCACCAGTAAAACCTATATAGTTTGGCCCAGTTTCTTAAAAGTGTGTGACAGGCTAACAAAAATCAAACCAATTAAATAAAGTTAAAGGTGCATTTCGAAGTTTTTTGTAAATTATTAAAATAGAAGTAGCAGAAAATTTTATTTTTAACTTAGCTTGTAAATCGTCAAATATTACGAAGCTTATAATTTAATTTTAATTCGGCATGTAAATTGCCGTACATTACGAATTCTGAATTTTTCTTCTATTTTAAGATGTTTGAAAAATTCACGAACAATCTTGTAGTTGGTTGCGTGTTCGCGGATCTTATCGCTTTTGGGGCCTATAGAATTTTAATGTTTTTTTTTGTCGAAGTATATATTTTGGTGTGAAAAACACTAAAATGATAACCATTTTGGGGAGAAATTATTTTATGGTTTATTTTTGGAAGCAGTTACTATTATTGCTGGTCTACATTATGTTGCAATATGATTAGAAAACACTTATCTATCGAATGGAATTCATTTTGTTATTTTTTCTTAACAATATAGTTAACATAGCAGGAGCAGTTTGATTATTCCTAACCGAAAACTTCATTGTCAACAATGTTTTATTAATAGATATATTAGTAAATAGTTCATTATCACACCCATGTAGGGCATATAATGGTTTTATTTTAATATAATTGTTAAAGTATCAGTATCGGTCAAAGTATCGGTATTTCTAAGTATCAGTATCGGCCTAGACATAGGTATTGGTATCGGGCAAAAAAATGGTATCGGTTACATCACTAGGAAGGATAGGTAATAATTCATACCTAAACAAAAAGAAAAAGTTGAAAGAGGTCTACAGAACAGCTCTTGGATCACACACTTCATAAATCAAAAACCAACTACCTACTTGGAATAGCAGAACCCAGAAATAAGCTTTAAGCGCAATTATCACCATGCAGATATTGTAACTAATAAGGTCAAATATGCCTGCATTGCTTCTCTCAGCCAGGCATAACTCATTTATTGCAAAAACAAATGGCAGTTGAATACAAGGTTTAGACGTTGAATTTCTCTAATTCTAAAATTGTATGAGCTTCTCTATAGCAAGCTTATGGTAATAACTAAGCCCTTATTATTTTTAGAGAAAAATAAGTAAGCATTTGTGAGGCTGGAAAAACTGTCAGATGATGTTTAATTAGTTCAAAAAGCAGCCAATTCAACAAACATCTCTACAAATTGTCCTGATTTAACATGGGCCATTCATCAAATACTTCCATGTAGATACTTAAGAAAAGTACTCACCAATGAATATTGCATACCTACATCAAGTACAATAATAGCATAAATATCATCACCTGGTACATAAAAAGTGAGAATCATAACAGCATCTGAACGATAAACTACAAAAAATATATTCATTACAAATAAGAAAATCTTGGGATCCACTCACTCTCATCCTGCCACAAGAAGTTCTTGAGAGCAATGAAAGATGCAGTGCCTCCTGCTGTGATGAGGACAATCTTCCATGCAGGTTGTCCCTCACACGCATCATTGATGCATGTCTTGGCAGAATCAAACAGTGATGACACTGCGCACAGCTGAAAAATATGAGGTTATCTTAGCACATAGTGGCGACTTTTAGCATTGGATTCAGTAAAATGTTTTTCTAGCCTAAATTTCATGATGAGTTTAGAACATATTTTCATTTGGAATAAACCTAGATATTCTCAGAAAAAAAAACATGTATAAAAATAGTGCCAGTGCCATCTAGTGTTACCTTGGAAATGGTTCATTTGAAACTAAAGAAATATGAATGACAAGAAACATTTTACAAATTTTAAATATCTGTACATCAAATGAAGATTAAAGCTTTATTTAAAAGATTTAATTTTTCAAAACAGAGTTGGCAAAAACCATACTTAAAATACAAAACCAATCTTCAAGTTTAATTAGGTTGTATTGGACTTTCTCATCCATGTTTTACAGTTTTAGTGGATGGTTAGGTATTATTTTTGTCATTTGTATCTCAATTTTAGAACTGTCTTAATTTCTTGATGGCTTGACTGAAAGTTGTGAAACAGATAATGGAATTTGAATTTTTATGGGAAGTGTAATGTATTGAAGTGTCCATGAGTACTTGAAAATATTTGGTTTCAATGAAACAATCAGAGCTTCCTGCTCACAAATTAAGTCATTTAGTGACATTTTAGTGAATGCAAGGAAAATGATGGAACTGATTCATCAACTATAAGAAAAACAACTGAAAATACTGGTGATTTCCATAGTTAAACTAACTTGAAAGTTTTCAATACACTCTCTCAAATTCATTAGCAGAATGATGAATAGTTTTCTATTGATTTTCAGACGTTTTGCACGCACATCTTCAGTAATTCACTTTGATCCTCCATCAAAGCAGAGAAACAGTAGGAAATAATTCAACCTAGACAAGAAATGCAACCACAGAAACAGAAGGAAATAATTCAACCTGGACAAGAAATGCAACCACAGAAACAAAAGGAAATAATTCAACCTGGACAAGAAATGCAACCACAGAAACAGTTGCCAAGAGGCTTTTGCACACTCATCGCAGGACATTACGCTGGCCCAAGTTCTGGCAAATTTGAACTCATATTTTTGTATTTTTTACTGTGTTTGAAGCAGTGCATAAATGAAATTATGGGCTTATGGAGCTTACTGGAAACAAATTGTTTTCCCTACACAATTTATATTCATGACTATTAGATAAGCAAACTCACATAATCTGAAGATAAAATTAAAATCTAATAAATGTACTGTATTCAGAAAAGGGTAAGAATAACATGTATATAAGAAACAGGCCTATAAATATAATGAAATATGAAAAAAAGATCACTTAATCTGAAAAATAACCTAAAAAATGTCAGGGTAGAAATGATTCACTAAATGAAAGACCACGCAACACTCACCATGCTGAACGGAGTGACTGAGAACAAGAGGCCAATAGGTGATGCTGCTCAGGAGGGATGAGCACCTAACTGCACACCGGCACAAAGCTGGCACCAAAGAGATCTGGGCACGTAGTATAGCCCACACGAGAAACCAGAGAGAAAACCATGCGCACCTTATCTTTGGGGCTCTTGAGCACAATCTTATCACAGCTGAAAAAATCCAGTGGTTCTTAAACACCAGGCAATAGAACTTTCAATCAAACGTAATATTAAACAAATATAATTGAACCTCATTACCTTACATTTACAAAAATTAATTAGGTACATATACCTATTTCACTTACTTGTTTACAGATTTACATCTCAGCTAAAAGACTTTTTCACCCGTATAGAACTTAAAAATATAGGTTTCATAATTAGTTCAACTAATTTAACACTGGAATGTACATATTACCTTGTTTGAAGTACTTTTAATTTGATAATCTAATTACAAATTATGTATTCATAAAATGAAGTCATCAAATTACATATTTGATGAAACTTGGAAAGCATCCAAGTCATGTAACTTTGAATTATATTACTAACATAACACAGAATGCACTTCAATAGCAAATAGCAACAGAAAAACTGACATGTTTTACATATACACATTAAATATCAACAATAAAAACAATAAAGGGAAACCATTTGACAGATCACTGATCTTGCTAAACTTGCAGGATTTTTTGATAACATTGCATGGACTTATGAATCTGATTTATCTCCTCAGATTTCTTAAACAGAAGCTCTCTTATCAAGTTAAGCCTCTGCTGCTTATCAGAGAGATACTTTGAACAAAAGAAAATACCATAAAGGCCACCAAGCCTTCTTGCTACATCAGAAGGTTATTTTTAGTTGATTAGATCAGATCAGTTTAACCCTCCCTATCCACAGTGCAAAGACAATCCAAAGAGAGGAAGGAGGAAGCCACCATTTAGTTAACCCATACCTTGTTTTACAGATAAAAAGGAGGGAACCCCTGTCCGATAGTCCCGATTGTCTGAAGCATCCGACAGATATGTATACGGTACACTACGAGTGGCTAACATCAACAATAACATAACAAAAAACGTTCTGTCTTCACAGACACGCCATTTTCCAATTTCCTATCAACTCAAGTTCATGTGCCACGGTTAAATTCATCCTCTTCTTTTTCTTCCACCGAAGCTCCAGATGACAGAAAAGCTCCAGATTCCTTCACTCCATGGTGAAGGAATATATTCCACTGGTACTATAAATCAAACACAACACAGAAAAAAGGGCAAAAATTGGAAGCAATGCAATGCAGGTGCTAAACAGTGTTGTCAACAAGGCAACTGCCCGCCACCTAGCGGTCAGTTTTGGAACTAACGGACTTTGTCCCTAGTGCGCGAGACTTTCAACTAAACAAGTTAGCTCAAGAATTTGTTTGTAGAATCCAAAACCCGCTAAAACATGGTCCATAGAAGCAAAGTATGGGTGTATGGAGTTTAGTGAATGTGGAATCTATGCAGAATGGCATAAAAACAGTAAGTAGAGCAAAAAATTATGAAACGATAAAAGTTGAAGAAAGAATTAGGTACTGAAAAACAGGACAGAAGTGAGCCAAACAAGATGCTCCTTAAGGGGGTCCTCCGGGGCCCCTTTTCTCTCCGATGGGTAATTTTCATGTTATTGTTGGAAAAGAACCCTCAGGTGGTGGACTATTCGGTCCTAAAATTTTATGGCACTACGGACAATAGATCCCCCCCCAGGGGGGGTAAGGGGACCAAAATCTTGAATTTTTGAGCACATTTTGACCCCATATAAAAAGAAAACAGAAGGAGAAATGGAAAACTTGTGAATGTACTTTTGTTAGATATGTTCCAAGAATTCTAAAACTGTCTTTGTTTTTGATCTAGCACGAAAACTCAATGAGTTCTATTCTTTTGAAATATCAATACCAGTGGACTAAACCCAATATATCAAATTTATTCAAAAACTAAGGCCTGAATCAAAAAAATGTATAGGGGAAATTGTGTTTGTTTTCAAAAGTTACATATAATAGTCAAATTTCATAAGAATCAGACTGAAAACAAAAAATTTCATAATGTTTATGAAATAAGTAAAAATTTTTTTACTTTTTTTTAAATTTTAAATTACAATTTACAGTGTGAATATGATGTCATGCATGGAGATTATCGAAATAAAAATGAAAACAGCATTCAATTACATAAATTTTCCATTATATTACACTTCAACAAAATATTTTGTTTTTGGCCTATACTGTATAGTTACTTATCTTCAAAATTCAAATGAATAGAAGTCATTGAGTTTTTATGCTAGGAAGAAAACAAAGACAGTTTTAGAATCCTTGGAACATTCCTACCAAACTGACATTCCTTGATTTCCCAATTTGTACGTTGTCTTTTTTTTATGCTAGTTCAAAACCTAAAAATTCGGTATATTTTAGGTATTGATCAAATATCGCATATCTATAAAAAATGAAGTTTCAAATAAAAAATTCAGGACTGTCAGTTTGTTTGCAATGTTTCTAGGATTCCAAAACTGTCTTTGTATTTGTTCTAGCATAAAAATTCATTGACTTCTATTCTTTTGAAAACATCCCAAAAATGAATCAAAAAACGAGTTTTTTAAAAATAAAAAATAAACTAAGGCCTAAATCAAAAATGTTAAATGAGGACAATATGTTTTTCTTGCAAAAATACATATAATGGCCAAATTTCAGACCAATCGGATCAAAACTCAGTTTTGACGGGAGGACCCCCTTAACATAACAAAAACAATTCATTTTAACAAAAAGAAGGCTTCCTAGCTCTCAGCTTGGGCCCTCACATTTTCTGCATGGGAGTGCTAATTCCTATATACACAGTAGTTGTATCCCCCCGAGGGCTATTTCCAGTCAAATTCTATGATTCATACACTTACTAAAGTGCCTCCAATGGCTGAGCTTGGGCTTTAAAATGTGAATGAGCTGCAATCAAGGGGACATGGGTAGCTGATCAGAAGCATCATCTAATGAGCCACAACTACTTTAGGAAATTGTAAGAACGTTGCATTAGAAAAAAAGAAGTGGCTCATGATAGCCACCTCAAAAGGGATTTAAATCTTAGGCAATAAAGTCATAAAAAATGTGTTTTAGCATTTTATAGTCAGCACTTGTAGCAAAAAGAGCTTAATTGTGATATTTGCATGTGGAAGACTAAAATAAAATTGAATGCACTCCCATGTACATCTTATGCCTCTCACAGACAAGCACAAAAAGGGGATAACATAAAGCTCAAATTAAACAGCCCTATGTCACAAATCACAATCAGTTAAGGGCACAAGTTTCCTTACTAATAAATATACAGAGTTCACAAATGCTAAATCTACTTTGTTTGTATTTATGCATCATGTGAGAGAGCATGAATTTTATTATTTTTTGCTAAAGACTCAACATTTTGTAAATTCCATTAAAGGAAGCCAAAATGAAAAAGCTAAAGCATTGCATTGTAGGTAGCAAAGTCGAATAGTTTTAACTACAAGAAAGTTGATGAGCTAACAATATTGCTTGTATTGAAGTCATTGATTTGTGTTCAGCAAAATGAAAAACCTCATTTTGAATGCAGGTATAGTTCAAATACACTCATTCAAAAGTGTAGTGAAGATGCTGTCAGATATATTTGTGATACTAGGCTAACAAACTAAAAAAATTCTATAATTAAGAATTTATATCAATCGTCAGCAAAAGTATTTAAGCAAATTACCGTTTATTTTACAAAGCCCTTGAGCACATGTCTTTCTAAATAGCACCTAATCCTTCATGATTACAACAAATATGATAGATGATTGGTTAACAAGACAAGATATAAAAAAATATAAGATATGATATCTACATATTCTGTGTAGAACAAATGTTTACCTCAGCAACATGCCCATGAAGTTTTACAGTACATAATTGCACACAATTTGCATATGACTAGTGAAATCTATACATGAGGTTAGATTATATGTTAGTTTAAGCCTTCCTAATTGCCTCAACAAAAGAGCATATCAAAAAGAAGGAGGAAGGCACCATTTAGTATGGAGGTAAGGGAATGCAGAATCTATGTAGAAGAGGAATAGAAACAGTAAGTTGAGAAAGAAGTTCCTGAAACAAGATAAAAGTTGAAGAAGAAAGTAGTAGGTGCTGAAAAACAGGACAGCAGTGAACCAAAAAAAGTGGTCCTTAACATAACAAAAACCTTTTATCTCAACAAAAAGAAGGCCCACCTAACTCTCAGCTCAGGCCCTCACATATTTCCCCCCTGGGTGCGTTAATTCCCTTAGATACAATAGTTGCATACTTCTGAGAGGAGTTTATACATGAGTTATACATCATTTTGACACCTACAATTATAGCAGTTGAAATTTCCCCCAGTTACTCAACAAAAATAATACTTTATTCAAGATATAAACAACCACTATGAATTGATTTTGTTAAGTTTATGTTCTCATAAGAATACGTTGTAAACTTGAAGATCGGCTGTAGTACCCTAAAATGATAAGGCAATTTCTCCGAAGAGATAAGGTGCACAAACAAGATAATGCCCACACAGAGATATCTTGACTAATGTTATAACATTACAGAGTACACATGTTATTTTCCATTTCTGATTGCATCAAAACTTAGCACAGTAAAATTTAATTAGAAAAAATTTAAGTAGCTCCATTCCACTTTTGTGGTACGACTTATATTAGATAAGATAATTCATGTCTGCCTAACCACAATGAGAAAAATTTCAAAGAGAGGAAGGCACAATTTTTTATCGAGTTGAATGAAGCTATGCACAAGAGATGCTTCCACCAAAGATACCCTGCACATAGAAACAGCAAGTTAAGTAGGAAGCTCATGAAAGAATATAAGTTGAAGAAGAAAGTAGTAGGTGCTAAAAACCAGGAAAGCAGGGAATGAGAAGAAAAGATGGTTTATAACAAAACCAAAACCTTATTCATTTCAACAAAAAGAAGGCCTATCAAACCTCCAGCTCAGGCTTTCACAATATGTCTTATAGTTCTTATAGAGAGAATAGTTATATTCTTCTGAAGGGGGATACTTTATAAATAAAAATATTGATAACCAAAAACAAAATAACCCATTAAAAACAAACAAAACTATCCAATCTCAAAAAATAAAAAGCCTACTTAACTTTCAGTTTGAGACCTATATTCCCTGGAAGCACTAATTCCCACAGATATAATTTTATTCCCATGAGGGAAATCAAAGTAGAAAGTAATATGCTAATCTAACCATGCAAAAAGTTCTTCAGAAAATCTTTGGATAGAAAAAATCTGCAATAAATGTATCAAATAAATATAGCAAACTGAAATTTGCAATACATTTGGGCTCAACATAAAAGATTGTTTTGAGGCATTAGGAGGCCCTATTTACTACTCTACTTGCAGAAAAAAAGGATCAATATCAAATTGAATGTGGTCAATGATTTCCACTATTTCATTGCAACATCTAGTCATTGGAGTCATTTTACATAAATGATATTGTGTTCACCAATGCTTAGTTTTCGAGATATATCATAAATGACGTTCAGGTGAGACCAGCATTAACGGCAGTTTAGATATTGCTCTTCTGGTGAATGGCAGATATGGAACATGCACAGTCATTTTGGTGAGAAAACCATCGGTATCAGTTAGGTTATTTTAGGTTTACTAAGGTTGGTTAATTTAACAAATCTAACTTTACCTAACCTAACCTCAGCTATCGTTATGTTAATACCACATTTCGGCTTATTTACACGTCCATTCAATTTTATACACAACATTCCTACAACTTCTAAGTTTAAATATTTAAATAATTAGGCATTTGCAAGCACAGTGTTATTTGTGTAATGTCTTCATATGTACCTTATTACCTAAATAAGGCAACAAAATTTTCAAAATCTTTGAGAACATTTAATTCATTATTGACCAGAAAAAGTTAGGCATGTTACTCAATTTAATGCACTAAGCTGAATCCACTAATAATTTAAAATTTATTATATAACATAAGTTGTGTTGAGCATATGAAAAAAAATCAGCCACAACTGGAGGCTCATAAATGAGTTTATATTTGGTAAGTATTCATAAATGAGTAATGGAAGTAAAATTTGAATTATTGATAAAATTTGTCCCCTAAATTCAGCATGTTGGGTCCCGTAAGTTCAGCATGTCAGGTCCCCTGAGTTCAGCATGTCGGGTCCCCGGAGTTCAGCATGTCGGGTCCCCAGAGTTCAGCATGTCGGGTCCCCAGAGTTCAGCATGTCGGGTCCCCTAAATGCAGCATGTCGGGTCCCCGGAGTTCAGCATGTCGGGTCCCCTAAATGCAGCATGTCGGGTCCCCTAAATGCAGCATGTCGGGTCCCCGGAGTTCAGCATGTCAGGTCCCCTGAGTTCAGCATGTCGGGTCCCCGGAGTTCAGCATGTCGGGTCCCCAGAGTTCAGCATGTCGGGTCCCCAGAGTTCAGCATGTCGGGTCCCCTAAATGCAGCATGTCGGGTCCCCGGAGTTCAGCATGTCAGGTCCCCTGAGTTCAGCATGTCGGGTCCCCGGAGTTCAGCATGTCGGGTCCCCAGAGTTCAGCATGTCGGGTCCCCAGAGTTCAGCATGTCGGGTCCCCTAAATGCAGCATGTCGGGTCCCCGGAGTTCAGCATGTCGGGTCCCCTCAGTGCAGCATGTCGGGTCCCCTCAGTGCAGCATGTCGGGTCCCCTCAGTGCAGCATGTCGGGTCCCCTCAGTGCAGCATGTCGGGTCCCCGGAGTTCAGCATGTCGGGTCCCCTCAGTGCAGCATGTCGGGTCCCCTCAGTGCAGCATGTCGGGTCCCCTCAGTGCAGCATGTCGGGTCCCCTCAGTGCAGCATGTCGGGTCCCCTCAGTGCAGCATGTCGGGTCCCCTCAGTGCAGCATGTCGGGTCCCCTCAGTGCAGCATGTCGGGTCCCCTCAGTGCAGCATGTCGGGTCCCCTCAGTGCAGCATGTCGGGTCCCCTGAGTTCAGCATGTCGGGTCCCCTGAGTTCAGCATGTCGAGTCCCCTCAGTGCAGCATGTCGGGTCCCCTCAGTGCAGCATGTCGGGTCCCCTCAGTGCAGCACGTCGGGTCCCCTCAGTGCAGCACGTCGGGTCCCCTCAGTGCAGCACGTCGGGTCCCCTCAGTGCAGCACGTCGGGTCCCCTCAGTGCAGCACGTCGGGTCCCCTCAGTGCAGCACGTCGGGTCCCCTCAGTGCAGCACGTCGGGTCCCCTCAGTGCAGCACGTCGGGTCCCCTCAGTGTAGCACGTCGGGTCCCCTCAGTGCAGCATGTCGGGTCCCCGGAGTTCAGCATGTCGAGTCCCCTCAGTGCAGCATGTCGGGTCCCCTGAGTTCAGCATGTCGGGTCCCCGGAGTTCAGCATGTCGAGTCCCCTCAGTGCAGCATGTCGGGTCCCCTCAGTGCAGCATGTCGGGTCCCCTCAGTGCAGCATGTCGGGTCCCCTCAGTGCAGCATGTCGGGTCCCCTCAGTGCAGCACGTCGGGTCCCCTCAGTGCAGCACGTCGGGTCCCCTCAGTGCAGCACGTCGGGTCCCCTCAGTGCAGCACGTCGGGTCCCCTCAGTGCAGCACGTCGGGTCCCCTCAGTGCAGCATGTCGGGTCCCCTCAGTGCACAGTGCAGCATGTCGGGTCCCCTCAGTTCTGAATGCAGAGCCAAGTGGGGTTTCCTCCATTCAGCCTTGCAAGTCACCTTGACATCAAGTCTTTTTAACTTGGCATGCTAAATCTCTTTAATTCAGCATATCAAATCTCATCGGAACATGTCAATTCTCTTGATCTGAGCATGTTGAATGTTTTTGGTTCATTTGTTGTGTCCCCTCAAGCCAGCATGTCAGCGCTGCAACTTGGAAATTTTAGTTCCTTCAGCATAACTTTATCATAAAACATTAAAAAATCGAACAAAAACACTACACTGCACAAAATGAGCAACTAACCAAAGACATTCAATCTGATAAGTAATGGTAAATTATGACAAATGATGATTCAAAAGTGCCTACATAGCACTAAAGATACCAAATAAATTAAAATTTACTCTTCAAATTCACAACAGCTCATAACTACATCAGATAAACAGAAAATTATTTGCCCAGCATAAAAAAAGTCAAAAATATTGAAAACAGATAGCAAAATGCTAACGATAAATGAGGCAATAAAAAAGCTTCTGGTAGATGCATACTTGAATCAAAACTGCAATGCAATGACTTGATCAACAGTTATTTCTTATGCAGAAGTTACTTTTAATACTAACCAAATTTCCACAATAGAACTATATGAACTGCTAGTTCACTATTTGCATTGATTACATACTTACCCTTCTAAGACTGCATATTTACAATTGGTAACATAAAAAGACTTTATAGAAGATGTTGGATTTGGTATTTGTGAAGGCGATGACAATAATCGATTTTCCAATTTTCGCTGCCTAGACATAGTTAATTAGATTGAAATGAACAATTTTTCTTCCATGCACTTTCCATCACAAATGAGTACTTAATGAGTAATAGCGGTATGTTACTTTTCGTCTTTGATGGCTGGAATGCGCTTGAATAAACAGCTACTAATTGTTCATTGAATCTTTGTTGCTTGAAACGGGGTAATTACATCAAAATAAACTAATTTCTTCTATGCACTTTTTAGGGCAAATGATTTTTCAATGAATTTTAGCGGTATGTTGATTTTCTTCATTAGTGGCTGGAATGCACTTGATCCTTCAAGCTTTAGATATTTTATCAGAGATATTTTTATTTAAATTTTGACTAAAATGTCACTTTCTGCCTATTACTTCAGTTTTATCACTAGATAAAATAGGTAAACAGAAAAATTTTTTGTCAACATCTATAATTTACAGCTTCAATGACACACATAGACTAGCACATGGGAAATCAAAGTTTAGACTTTTGTCATAGGTAGTATGAGCTGAGGGCATACAGCATCACAGATAAGTGTCAAGTTACAGAAAGAATTTACCTAGTTACTCTTAAGCTGTCCAGCCTTGCAACAGAAAAGTGTTCTCAATTTTGTGAGATTATAGATTCAATGATGTATTACAAAATTTGGTAAATGTGTAGCATTGGTCAGTAATCCATTATTAACTTTTGGGATAAATGTGAATGAGAGGACAATCATCAATTTTCCAATTTTTGCTGCCTAAACACAGTTAATTAGATCAAAATGAACAATTTTTCTTCTATGCACTTTCAGGGGCAAATAAGTATTTAACGAGTTATAGCAGTAAGTTAGTTACCGCAACTCTAGTGTTTGAAGGTGGAAGTAATTTTTCAAGCATGTCGGATGTCAACACTACAATGTTCTTTCCTTTCCAACGCGCTCGAATGATAAAGCTTATTCCCACCATCTAAGACGAAAGTTAACATACTTCTATAACTCATTTTTGGGTGATAATTTCTATTGTGTTATTAACTAAAAGATCCTAGAAGTGGGTTCAGACTCCGCGGGGTTGGCTAATAATAAATTACAAAGTACCGAAACATACTCTTAACAGCTCAATTGCTTAACAGCTCAATTGCTCAACAGCTCAATCGCTTAACAGCTCAATCGCTTAACAACTAAAACTACCGCTCTAACACATAAAATACTCTTTTGTCGCAAAAAGTGTATGGAAGAAAGGTGGTTTATTTTTGGTCAATTTTTACTTTAATGTTGTCAAGGATTTTCATAATTTTGTTGCTAATAATCAATAAAGGAACACATTTAAAATCGTTTTACAAGAATGACATTCTGCTTGCTGATACATTGTTTTTGAATTAGTCAACTTTTAAAGTTGGCTTGTGCGCGCCGTGGAAGCAAGCGTGCCAAGCGTAATTTAATTAATAACGGAAGCTAACCCCCTATTACAAACTTAAAAAGGTTGGTTTGTGAGGGGTAGCCACAGTTCTAGTGAAAATTATAAATAAAGGTTTCTAGTGACGTCCGTTCATATCATCTCCAATGATGGCCGCCCGGTACCCAAGATGGCGACCACAATCTTGGAGCCGATGTAAATGGACGTCACTAGAAATCTTTATTTATAATTTTTACTAGAAGAACCCTCACGACCTAACCTCTTTACATTTGTAATAGGGGGTTAGCTTCTGTTTAAACTCTAAAATTGCGCAAAAAAGGCCATTCAAGAGCGCCGCTCGTATAACTTCAAACTTAAATAACTTAAAAACTGAGTATTTGCGAGCATATTGTCATTCATGTGAAACTTTTTAAAATTGACTAGGTATATTACTTATCTATGGCAAGAAAATTATGAAAATCGTTGACAATATTTAGGTAAAAATTGACATTTTTATGTTATTACCATGATTCAAGCAACAAAAATTTAAAATTTGATTAGTAGCTGTTTATTCAATTGCATTCGTCATCAAAAACATAAATTAACATACCGCTATAACTCATAAAATCCTCATTTCCGACTGAAAGTGCAGAAAAGAAAATTTGATTATTTCAATCCAATTAACTATGCTTAGGCAACAAAATTAGAAAATAGATTACTGGCCAACGCTACAAATTTATTTAAAATTCTCATACAAAATAAAACTATTAGGCTAAATTTTTTCCAGTTAACGTTGAGGACTGTTCAGGAATCGATTATGCACTTTTCGAATCCTAAACATAGTAAATTAGAACAAAATAAACATGTTTTCTTCAATGCACTTTCTGTCGGGAATGATTATTTTACCAATTAGTTATAACGGTAGGTTTAGTTTCGTCTTTGATGACAAATGCGCTCAAATAAACTGTTACTCATTGATTTTTGAATTTTTGTTGCTTGAATCGTGGTAAAGACGTCGAAATAAACAACTTTTCTTCTAACATTATACACTTTTTTTGTCAAATTAGTATTTAACTACGTATAGCGGTAGGTTTGGTTTCATCGTTGATGACGATCGGGCTGGAAGCAAGACGGCATTGCAGTGATGCCGTCCAACGTGCTGCTTGAATTACTTCCTTCTTCAAACACTTGAGTTGCGATTACTAATTCACCGCTATAACTTGTAAAATACTTATTTACGACGGAAAGTGCATAGAAGAAAACTTGCTTATTTTGATCTAATTAACTATGTCAAGGCACCTAAAACTCAAATATTGATTCCCGAATAATCTTCAATATTGACCTTTTTCCTTCCTGATAGTTATATAAAGCTGAGATAAAAATTTCTAGGTTAAACAAAGATTAATAAATTTGTGTGACTTTCCTGGACTAACTAGATTCACTGATCATTTAGTTAAGCAGATCAGCTCCGAGTTGACTTTCAAATAGCCTACTGCGCATTTTCTTAATTTTGCGCTTGATGACCATGTCTGAAGCTCATTCTAAAAAAAAAAAAAGATATGAATTGCAGCAGTTAGCTCCCCCATTTGGGGCTCAAAAGAATTGCAAATTCACTGTAACTTAATTGGTATTAACTGGAAATTGGAACCAATATTCAACTTTGATCTATAAACATCTTAAAGTGGCATATCTGTCTCTGATAAATAATCAGTTTCTGAAAGAAACACATGCTAACCGCGGATGAGAATCCGAGAACTTCACGACAATACGAACAGCCCGCTAGCGCCTGATGCGTCTGTAACTACTTGGAGCTAGCGTCTGTACGACTCGTTCCGATAGTCGTTCGTGAATAGCGTCAGAAGTGCGCACTCGATAATTCCGGGAAGTCCAGTCTGTTTTTTATACATTACTAGACACGAGCACCCAACATGCAAAAAACAACGCAAAGTTTTTCTAACACATGTAGAAGCATTAAATTTAAGAAATGGCATGCGTTTGAAAAGTGTGTAGAGGTGATAAACAAGAGAGTATGAAAAACGGTATACGTCTTAATAAAGAAAATATTTATTTGCGAAAAATTATAGACTTGTTGGCCTTCATAGATTAAAAATCCCTGTTCTGGTTTATTTTATTGAGAATAATCCGGCCTTGAACGTTGATGCAATCGAACGTACATGCCAATAACTTACAGACTGTACATGATTTTTATATTTTATATCTTGAATTGAAATAGTTCCTTCTGGTAAAATAGTGTCAATCTGTTGAATTCATAGTACCTACGAAAAAGTGATTCAGATTCAAATTATGGTACTAAAACTCTTATATTGAATGAAAAGGCTATCATGCACTTAAACGCACAAATTATTCACCTTATACTGTACATGAACCTGTTTTAGCAGTTGGATTATTCCATTGGACATTTTGGTTTCGTTAATTTTGCATTTTGTGAACGTCAGTGTAGTTATATGCTATATTAGTTTATGAACTTTGGACTTCTCCCAAGTTGGGGAACTAATTGAGTTTGAATTTTCAAAGGCGTAATAGCGAGGGAATTTCTCAAGTAACTAGGAGGGTGTATTATTAATTTTAAGGGCCACCAGTGCTCGGTGTAGAGCACACTTAATTGATAACAAATGAATGAATCTGACTCTGAAGGGGTTTCTGTTTGGGTAATTCGAGTTGCCTTCCTGGCATCTATTTTCTCACTTGCACTATTGACCTCTGCAGGATAATGACGGAACTGAATACTCTCGCCTCGGTTTTTATTTTGACGACTCTGAGTGCCGTGACTACGGCAGCAGTATGGGTGTCCACTTCTTGAGGAAGGGGATCCAGGTCCAGTGAGTAGCCGCGCTTCAGCAGGTGCCGCGGCTCGAGGGAATCCGGGGTGGATCCCGGCGAGAGTGGATTTGTTAGTGTAATATTCCGCAGGTGCGGTAACAGTTTGATATTAAGAGTATATGAAGGAGGTAGTTATTTTCTGCTAGTGCCTTGAGGCTTTTGGTGGTTGATTGGTAGCCGTGTGGCTTAGTTGAATTGATTGCCGTGTGGCGAACAGAGTTTTGAGTGATGTTGATTGAATGTTGGGGGTGATTGTTTGTGTGTCGGCCTCCCAGGATCTTCTGTACGGGAGGTTAGTTTGGGTTACTTGTTCAAGCATGATAACACAAGGAGAGACAGTCGCTACGCAAGCCAGGCTGCGAGCTTTACTGCTGAATTACAGGATTGCCTCAAATAGAGGATTATATGCGGGTGCCTCGGCCCAATTCTGGCGCCTGAACAAGGGCGAGGCAGTCGCAACAATAAGTACTCGTATGGACAATCATGAATCTCCCTACATGCCCTTACTTTCCCAACTAGTATTCTCCGGGTACTATTAATCGTGACGCGTCGTGTACGATCATCTCCGGATTGGAGTGCAAGATTGACACATGAGATAAGAATATTAGTGAGTAGGCAACGTAAGTTAGTTCGTCTTCATTAATATTAAAGGCTTCTGCCGCCCAGTAATCTACGCTTTGACTGCTATTTACAATGAGTATCTTAAGAGTCGGCAGGGTTTAATTCGAACGTTACGCTAAGCCGCCGTCGAGGGCTGACTGTATTGGTCCTAACTAAGGCTAGAATTGTCATAAAGATTACTTGACTTAAGCTAGGAATTGTGCCAGAGAGGGCACGTGCAGTCTAATTATTGTTATTATTTATTATTATATGAGAAATCCCTGGCTTGAACGTGAAAGGTGTCCTACGAGAGGAGAGAGGAAGGCACCATTTGAAAAGGTTAGAGGGAACGCGGAATCTATGCACAAAGTGCACAGAATTGGTAGATGAGGAAGAGGATCAGAGCACAAGAAGGATTTAGAAAACATTGATCATGAGGATACCCATATTATAATAGTATTAGGCATCCTATGAGTTATAATGACAACAACCACTGGAGGTAGCCGGCATTGCCAAGAGGTCAAAGGAACAGGTAGCTACAGTTGAGGGCGACCAATTACTGGTTAAACTAAATTTAACCCCCAAATCAGATAGTTGGATGATCTCTGGATTAGAATTTCCAGGAGTTGGGAATTTAGAATATTCGGAGACTTTCCGAGGTGAGCATAATTACCCTATTTTAGCTAAATCAGGTAACGACTAATTATTAACATTTTTATATACACAAATTGACCTAACCAAAAATCAATAGTAAGAGTTGTCACTAAAGTGATTATGATAGGAATTCTTGCTACAGTTAATGATCAGGAAAGAATGATTATTTATGTGACTCGACTTGAGGTAAGTAACTACCGAGGATACAATCTCTATTGTGTAAATAACCTATCATGGCTTCATTTCCCAAGATATGACATTTAAACATTGACTAAAATTCAAGGGAATTCCACAAATTAAATAGATCTGACTCAATAAACATACAAAACTTGAGAGCACAATTAATTACAACTGAAACACACAAGAGATGGCAAAAACCCTAATGAGACCATGGGTGGTCAATAGATTGTTACAATTCAATTGATTAGAGGCTTGAACACATCAGCAACTTTGCCTGGACAAACTAAGGTGGCATAAGCAGTAACACTTGAGCCTAGGTCTCACTTAATTAACCGATTATGGTAAAAAAATCTACAGCATTTGCTAAATGCAATTGAACTAGAAAACTCATGTTTCCAGTTTTTCCTAACTGAAATCAACAATGTACAATGACTATTTAATTAAATTTACTAACTATCTATTCTTCAGAATCAAGAATTATTTGTGTTTTTCTAATTGATTATCTCCCTAATTTAATTTAGAAACACAGTTGGGGCAATAATTGGTAATTGATGCAGGACTAGATGCATTCAGAAAAATACATCTGTGACTAAAAATAATTGGTGCTAGCCTAACTTGATAAAACATAAACACATTTTGAAATATTGGCCCAAAAATATTTTAGACAAAGAAAAGGAAATTCTAGCTTGATAAACAAACACCATACTGAATTTTGGCATGATAAATTATTTTTGATACAAAGGAGAAATCCTAACCTTGAGAGGAATAATATCACACTGAAATGTTGACGAAAAAAAATCATTTTAAGAAAAGGAGAATTTCTAGCCTGAATAAAATGCCATCATATAGAAATGTTGAAATTGAATTATTTTAAGAACAAAAGGGGAAAACTCCCTAAAAATGGCTTTACATTCTATAGTGAATTGTTTGCTAAAAA
Organism: Morinoia aosen; assembly: GCA_030386875.1. NCBI lineage: Eukaryota > Metazoa > Arthropoda > Malacostraca > Amphipoda > Talitridae > Morinoia > Morinoia aosen. Next base: position 26,764,994 of record CM059558.1, read on the forward strand.
CTTTAAGGTAGGATATACAACAATCCACAAGGAAAAATGGCCTGTGGAGAACCCAAGTTCTGGCAAGGGAATCCTAAGCGTTTAGCACTCTGGAAAATTTAGGCAATTTTCTTACTACATACACAATAAAATTATTGACGATTTAAAAATCATAAATAAATATAGTTACCCGTAGAACAGCAAAGTCACACACAATACTTTAATTCTCACCAGAGAAAACACGCGGTGCACACACTTTCAATGACTTGGTACGAGTGGCGCTAGTTCGAGTGAGAATGTTGCCTACACAGCGTCATGGAGGGTTTCGTTACAACGCAAAAGTGATTTCTTAGAGAATGAATTTTTCAGTGCACAATTTTAATAGAATTGAGGATAGAAGGTAATTAATTCCGTAATGAATTTTATTCTGATGGTTGGATTTATTTTACTGAATTTTTTAATGATCATTTTGAGAATTTCCGAAATTTATACTGAGTTGCGTGCCGAAGGTTCGCTACAGCTACCCTCCCCCCAAAGGAGACCGAAAGGTCTGGGAGCGGCGAAGCCGATCTCCGACAATTACGCGAAAAGATAACAGGCTGCGAAGAGGTTCCCCAGGGCCGTGATAGCCAAAGAAAATTAGGAGAGAAGGACAGAACAGAGTTAACCACCCTACGACTGCGCGTAACGAGCTGGCGGACGAAGGGGTCTGCCAGACCTGCTACAATGCTCGGGGGCTGTAGGAAAAATAAGCTTGGGGGCTGTGAAAGTTGACGTTCGGATCCCCAACTGGGACAATGACAGAGTATCTGGGGGATGCCCGTGATGGGGGGTTAAAGTAGTAGAAGCCCTATCCGAGGTGGAGGCACCCGAGTTCCCAGTTTCCAACGGCGTTCTTTGAACGGTATACGGGGGAACTATGAACTCGTTACACTCCATAGTGGGAGGAAGGGTCTTAGCCCAAGCGGACAGGTGCAAGCCAGGAGGCTCGACAGGTGTTGACCTGGGGCTGATTTGCAGCCTGGGTTGTTGTCGTTCACGAGAGTGTGTGGGGGTGTCGTCCGGAAGGGAAAAAAATGCCGCCTTGAGGCGATCTATGCTGACGCTGTCGCTCTTGGTGCCCCTTTCGATCATGAAATATTTAGGGGACCTTTTGAGGACCCTGAAGGGGCCATCATAGGGGCGTCGCAGAGGGGTCTTTACCCCGTCTACCCGGACGTAAACGTGGGAGCAACTCTGTAAGCAAGGGTCTAAACTTTCAGATGGTGAAGGGAGGCGAGGTGGTTTGTAAACTACTTCGCTCATGACGCGCTTTAGGCGTGCTGTGTAATCGGCGATTTGGCTGGGGGAATCATCGGTTTGGTACGTGGGATCAATAACATCGCCAGGCAATCGTAATGATTGCCCGTAAAGCAGTTCAGAGGACGTGCACTTTTGATCCTGCCGGAACAGGTTCCTCAGAGGAAGTAATACTATCGGTAGCCTGTCGACCCAATCGTGGTGACATTTTAAACAGCGTAATGCCGCTTTGATGTCACGGTGAACTCTCTCGATGAGTCCGTTCGATTGGGGGTGGTACGCCGTTGTGGCGATGTTCGCACACCCTAAGATTTTGGAGATCTCTACCCACAAGGCGGAAGTGAATTGAACCCCACGATTATGCGTTATGCTCAAAGGGACTCCGAAACGGGAGATCCACGTTTCGACAAAAGTGCGTGCTACAGTTTCCGCAGTTATGTTAGCGATGGGAACAGCCTCGACCCAGCGGGAGAAGCGATCGATCATGGTAAGTAAGTAACTATACCCACGAGAATTAGGTAGGGGGCCTACCAGATCTATGTTGACTGCGTCAAATTTACTCCCGGTAAATGCACAAGGTTGAATTGCGGCTTTGTTGTGCCGAGTGACTTTGCTTGCTTGGCAATCTGGGCAATGACGAACGAACTCGCTTATGGCCCTACGCATCCCGGGCCAGACAAAACGATCTGCGATTAGGCGGAAAGTTCTATCCGTCCCAGGATGTGACAAGTTATGGTAATGCTTAATGGCGGGCAAACGCAAGTTGCTAGGCAGGTCATAACGGTTCGGCCGATCAGCGTCACAGTAAACGCCTTCTCTGAGTGAGAGTTTTAAGGAGGAGTCGGGGCATTCAATTAAGTTATGGATTTCCAAGTCGCACTGCTGCGCACGAATGACATCGGCTAGCGAAATCGCTTGTACTGAGGGTCGGAACTCGGGTGCTGACGGGTTTAGTACCGCGCTGTACACACGCGATAAGCAATCAGCAACCGTATTTTCCTCGCCTTTGATGTGCCTGATGTCACTCGTGAACTGCGCGATAAAACTCAAGTGCCGGCTTTCCCTAGGGGAATGGCGCTCGGGAGGCATTCGGATTGCGTTGAGTATAGGCTTGTGGTCAGTAAAGATTATGAATTGACGGGCTTCAAGGGTGTAGCGAAAGTGCTTTACCGCTAAGTAAATGGCCAGAAGCTCTCTCCCGAACGTGCTGTAACGTTGTTCGGTTGGGGAGAGCTTGCGGCTGAAAAACGCCAACGGCGAAGTGATATTATTTACAGTTTGCTGCAACACAGCACCGACCGCTATATTCGACGCATCCACCAACAGGCTGAATTCTGCCTCAGGGTGTGGGTAAGCTAATTCTGTAGCAGTAGCGAGTCTATCTTTGATGAGCTCGAACGCTCTCTCTGCCTCCCCAGTCCACTCGACCGTAACGGGTTTGCCTCTTTTTTTAGGTTTAATCAGGGAGGTGAGCGGGGCAAGGGTCTCTGCACAGTTCCTCAGGAATCGGTGGTAAAAATTAACCGATCCCAGGAACCTGCGCAACTGTCTTTGGGTCGTTGGTCTTGGAAAGTTCCGTAAGGCTGCCACTCTTTCAGGAAGCGGCTTAATTCCCCTCTCGCTAATGTGGTGACCCAAGAAAGTCAATTCCTTCTTTCCCAACACACACTTCTCTGGATTGATCAGTAGTGAGTGCGACGCTAGTCGTTTGCAAAGCTCTCTCAGATGATGTACATGTTCCTCAGGCGTCCCCGAGGCCACTAGCACATCGTCAAGATAACAGTACAAAAAGGGTAGGTCGGAAAGGACTTCCGTCATGTGACGCTGAAAGGTCTGAGGAGCATTACGCAGGCCATATGGCATGCGAAGATACTCGAACAGACCAAACGGCGTGCACACAGCGGTCTTTTTAATAGAACTCTCGTGCATCGGAATCTGCTGGAAGGCGCGTTTGAGATCGATTTTAGAGAAGATTTTTGCCCCTGCGAGATTCGCAGTGAAATCCTGTAGTAAGGGAATGGGGAACCTATCGGGTGTGGTGACTGCGTTAAGCATCCTATAATCCCCGCAGATCCGCGTCTCACCATTGGCTTTAGGCACTAAGATCAAAGGACTAGACCAGGGACTCTTTGAGATACGAACTGTCCCATCAGCTATCATCCGCTGGAATTCAGACTTTACCTCCTGCAATCGGTCTGGGGGAAGACGCCTTACTTTAGCGTGAACGGGCGGACCACTCGTCTCAATATAGTGTTCCGTCAGCGTGTTGTGATTAGGGTTTACGTTAGGTAAGGAAAGGGCAGGGAATTCTGCCAACACCCGTTCATAGGGGCAAGTGATAGTGACGTTGCAAGTCACGTTTGCTGTGACGTTCACCATATTGACCGAGTGGAGAGGCCTTCTTTCACTGGATTCGCTATCAAACAAGCATCCGTTTCTCACGTCCACCACGAGCGCAAACCTCTGCAGAAAGTCTGCACCAATGATGGCCGTGTCCACATCCGCCACTATGAACACGAACTCCATTGAACGTTTGAGATTGAGGGAGCAGGTAAGTGATTTTGTGCCGTAGCATAGGATGGGTGAGCCGTTTGCGGCTTTAAGGCTCGGGGTTCCCGTACCCTGTTTCTCTATTTGGGAGGCCGGGATAAGGCTGACAGCGCTACCCGTGTCTATGAGGAATCTAATGCTGGTTAAAGGGTCAAAAATCGTGAGGCATCGAGTCAATATCGGTTTAGTAAGCGACGGCGCCTGACTCGCTCTTACGCCGCGCTGTACCCGTTTTTTTGATGAAGAAGTGCAAACATGGGGCAGGTTGGACCCTCACATTTCCGGGCCATATGTAGAAATTGCTGGTGATACCAGCACAAATCCTTAGCTTGAGGATTTTGATTCTGCCTATTGTTAGGTCTAGGGTCGTTCCTCTGAGACTGATTGAATGACCTATTTGTACGGGCCTGGCGGTCAAACGGAGGAGGGTTTTGAGGGGGATAATTTGCGTGCTGATGCGGGGGTATTTGGTGTTGAGTTACCGCATGCACATCTCCCCGAGTGTTGGCACGCTCGGCTTGCTGGGTAGCGACTAACGCTCCAACTTGCTGAGCTAGTTCTCGTAGCAGCGCGTCAGTGGCGCTGCCGCTACTATTACTACTACTACTAGTTTGATTTACTGCAGGGGGCGTGACTGGGCTATTCAGGCCCGATATTTCCGGATCGAGGAGTTTTTCGGCGAATTGGGCTATCTCATTTAGTGCCACGGGGGCGGTAGGGGATATAAGGAAAGGTCGTACGTGAGCAGGCAACCGCTGGATATACAATGCTTTGAGTGTCTCGTCATCCATATAGCCCTTCGCTAAGCGTCTCATATCTTTGAGCAACGCTATAGGGGATTGATTTTGATTTGATTGATTTTGCGAAAGGGCTAGAATCCGAGAAAAACGATCCTTACTGTAAATTTTCAACATTTCGTTCTTTAAGAGGGTATACGGGTTATCAAGGTTAGGGTTCAAGAAGCTAGAAACGTCATCTATCACCTGCGTGGGTAAACTCCTAACTAGGGCAAAGTACATCCGCTTTTCGTCCGTTATGTTCAGGCTTTCGAAAAACTGTTCTGATTGAAGGAACCAGGCATCGATGCCGTTCATATCGAAGGGTGCCAATTTTAGTGCGGAGTTTGCGTGATCGTTCGTGCCCTCTGGGGTCGTCATTTTGGTTAATTTTGACACAGGTGTTTCCAAATGGTGCAAATGGTGCTTCAGTAGCAATGGTGCTGCAGTAGCAATAGAAATTGCGAAGGTAATTAGTTAGGAGCTTCAGTAGCAATGGAAGTTATCCTAAAAGGTCTCCTGTTGTGTTGCTTCAGTAGCAATGGAAATGCATGAAGAGTTTTGTAAAAAGGTGGCTTCAGTAGCAATTGAAAAACATGAAGAATTTGTTAGTATAGGCTGCAGTAGCAATAACTTATTATTAGGGAAGAGTTTAGGGAGGAAATGCTATGTTTGACTACTGAATAATGAGGAGCAGAGTACTACCTCCTTCAAAGCAACCATCAACAGAAGTCGACAGCACTGGCATGCGCTCATCAACCCACAAAGGACAACTGTGCAAGTGAAAAACACTCTGGTATTAATGCTATTAATAGTCACCAATATGAACTTTGGACTTCTCCCAAGTTGGGGAACTAATTGAGTTTGAATTTTCAAAGGCGTAATAGCGAGGGAATTTCTCAAGTAACTAGGAGGGTGTATTATTAATTTTAAGGGCCACCAGTGCTCGGTGTAGAGCACACTTAATTGATAACAAATGAATGAATCTGACTCAGAAGGGGTTTCTGTTTGGGTAATTCGAGTTGCCTTCCTGGCATCTATTTTCTCACTTGCACTATTGACCTCTGCAGGATAATGACGGAACTGAATACTCTCGCCTCGGTTTTTATTTTGACGACTCTGAGTGCCGTGACTACGGCAGCAGTATGGGTGTCCACTTCTTGAGGAAGGGGATCCAGGTCCAGTGAGTAGCCGCGCTTCAGCAGGTGCCGCGGCTCGAGGGAATCCGGGGTGGATCCCGGCGAGAGTGGATTTGTTAGTGTAATATTCCGCAGGTGCGGTAACAGTTTGATATTAAGAGTATATGAAGGAGGTAGTTATTTTCTGCTAGTGCCTTGAGGCTTTTGGTGGTTGATTGGTAGCCGTGTGGCTTAGTTGAATTGATTGCCGTGTGGCGAACAGAGTTTTGAGTGATGTTGATTGAATGTTGGGGGTGATTGTTTGTGTGTCGGCCTCCCAGGATCTTCTGTACGGGAGGTTAGTTTGGGTTACTTGTTCAAGCATGATAACACAAGGAGAGACAGTCGCTACGCAAGCCAGGCTGCGAGCTTTACTGCTGAATTACAGGATTGCCTCAAATAGAGGATTATATGCGGGTGCCTCGGCCCAATTCTGGCGCCTGAACAAGGGCGAGGCAGTCGCAACAATAAGTACTCGTATGGACAATCATGAATCTCCCTACATGCCCTTACTTTCCCAACTAGAATTCTCCGGGTACTATTAATCGTGACGCGTCGTGTACGATCATCTCCGGATTGGAGTGCAAGATTGACACATGAGATAAGAATATTAGTGAGTAGGCAACGTAAGTTAGTTCGTCTTCATTAATATTAAAGGCTTCTGCCGCCCAGTAATCTACGCTTTGACTGCTATTTACAATGAGTATCTTAAGAGTCGGCAGGGTTTAATTCGAACGTTACGCTAAGCCGCCGTCGAGGGCTGACTGTATTGGTCCTAACTAAGGCTAGAATTGTCATAAAGATTACTTGACTTAAGCTAGGAATTGTGCCAGAGAGGGCACGTGCAGTCTAATTATTGTTATTATTTATTATTATATGAGAAATCCCTGGCTTGAACGTGAAAGGTGTCCTACGAGAGGAGAGAGGAAGGCACCATTTGAAAAGGTTAGAGGGAACGCGGAATCTATGCACAAAGTGCACAGAATTGGTAGATGAGGAAGAGGATCAGAGCACAAGAAGGATTTAGAAAACATTGATCATGAGGATACCCATATTATAATAGTATTAGGCATCCTATGAGTTATAATGACAACAACCACTGGAGGTAGCCGGCATTGCCAAGAGGTCAAAGAAACAGGTAGCTACAGTTGAGGGCGACCAATTACTGGTTAAACTAAATTTAACCCCCAAATCAGATAGTTGGATGATCTCTGGATTAGAATTTCCAGGAGTTGGGAATTTAGAATATTCGGAGACTTTCCGAGGTAAGCATAATTACCCTAGTTTAGCTAAATCAGGTAACGACTAATTATTAACATTTTTATATACACAAATTGACCTAACCAAAAATCAATAGTAAGAGTTGTCACTAAAGTGATTATGATAGGAATTCTTGCTACAGTTAATGATCAGGAAAGAATGATTATTTATGTGACTCGACTTGAGGTAAGTAACTACCGAGGATACAATCTCTATTGTGTAAATAACCTATCATGGCTTCATTTCCCAAGATATGACATTTAAACATTGACTAAAATTCAAGGGAATTCCACAAATTAAATAGATCTGACTCAATAAACATACAAAACTTGAGAGCACAATTAATTACAACTGAAACACACAAGAGATGGCAAAAACCCTAATGAGACCATGGGTGGTCAATAGATTGTTACAATTCAATTGATTAGAGGCTTGAACACATCAGCAACTTTGCCTGGACAAACTAAGGTGGCATAAGCAGTAACACTTGAGCCTAGGTCTCACTTAATTAATCGATTATGGTAAAAAATCTACAGCATTTGCTAAATGCAATTGAACTAGAAAACTCATGTTTCCAGTTTTTCCTAACTGAAATCAACAATGTACAATGACTATTTAATTAAATTTACTAACTATCTATTCTTCAGAATCAAGAATTATTTGTGTTTTTCTAATTGATTATCTCCCTAATTTAATTTAGAAACACAGTTGGGGCAATAATTGGTAATTGATGCAGGACTAGATGCATTCAGAAAAATACATCTGTGACTAAAAATAATTGGTGCTAGCCTAACTTGATAAAACATAAACACATTTTGAAATATTGGCCCAAAAATATTTTAGACAAAGAAAAGGAAATTCTAGCTTGATAAACAAACACCATACTGAATTTTGGCATGATAAATTATTTTTGATACAAAGGAGAAATCCTAACCTTGAGAGGAATAATATCACACTGAAATGTTGACAAAAAAAATCATTTTAAGAAAAGGAGAATTTCTAGCCTGAATAAAATGCCATCATATAGAAATGTTGAAATTGAATTATTTTAAGAACAAAAGGGGAAAACTCCCTAAAAATGGCTTTACATTCTATAGTGAATTGTTTGCTAAAAACTTTAAGGTAGGATATACAACAATCCACAAGGAAAAATGGCCTGTGGAGAACCCAAGTTCTGGCAAGGGAATCCTAAGCGTTTAGCACTCTGGAAAATTTAGGCAATTTTCTTACTACATACACAATAAAATTATTGACGATTTACAAATCATAAATAAATATAGTTACCCGTAGAACAGCAAAGTCACACACAATACTTTAATTCTCACCAGAGAAAACACGCGGTGCACACACTTTCAATGACTTGGTACGAGTGGCGCTAGTTCGAGTGAGAATGTTGCCTACACAGCGTCATGGAGGGTTTCGTTACAACGCAAAAGTGATTTCTTAGAGAATGAATTTTTCAGTGCACAATTTTAATAGAATTGAGGATAGAAGGTAATTAATTCCGTAATGAATTTTATTCTGATGGTTGGATTTATTTTACTGAATTTTTTAATGATCATTTTGAGAATTTCCGAAATTTATACTGAGTTGCGTGCCGAAGGTTCGCTACAAGTTTACTTTGGCAATTTTTTTATGCTTCTTTCCGAGAATATGAGTGCAACTTTTTTAGACTTATTTCGTTATTTAGTCATCATGTGTTCTTTGGTTGGCAAACTGCCATTACTATGCACTTGCATGTGTGCACGTACGAAAATATGTTCTCAACTTGAAGAGTAGTCATTCTTTTTGTTACACAACCGCGACCATTTCAATTACACTCGTCATGTTTTCAATTTTAAAGGCTATTATTGAATAATAATATAGCTCATTCATTAAAGATATAGAAAGAACGAAAAGAAAAGCCCGTTTATTTCCAAAAATACTTGGCCCATGAGATGTATGTCAGCATTTTGGCTTTAAAACATTTCTTAATATAAGACGTCCTTAGACAAACGTCTGTGGTGGTATGAACACACACCACCACACAAGCTTAAAAGCGCCACCTCACAGCCTCAAAGCGCCAGTACTAAGAGACCAATAATCAGAGCTAAAGTTTGGCACTGGGGGGCCGGACCGAGCTTTATAAGCAGCTGTAATATAGCGAGTAGTGTAAGTTCTAGTTAGAGAGACTAAAAGTTGGCAACGCTCAAGACAGCAACACTCGCAAGCCAGTCTGCAAGTGGCCTCGGGTTCAACAACAAGTAAATGTTGACCGAGTGTGTATATAATTACCTACTGTGGTTGGTATCTAACTTCTTAAGTTCTAAACTAATGTACTAATTCTATTCTATCCTATTCTATATATTTCCGTCTATCTCCGCTCTAATCTCACTAGCCACAGTACTGCCAATTGAGTATAAAGCTAAGATACCCACGAGGTGAGTGAACTATTTACCTAACTTGCTGTGTCATTGCATTTGTCTATTGATATGTTATTTGTGTCTATGGGGAACCTATACTGTGCTCTAGTGTAGGGTTACTAGAGTTACAATAGCAGCCTGCTTCGAACAGTCAGGCAACGTCGATAGAAACCTCCGTAAGTTTAGCACAAGCCTAGACGGCGAAAAGCGGGCACCCCCGTCTTGACCAATCGGAGACATGGACGGCCAGAGTTAGGCTCCAGCGAGGCCTATATAAACAGCCGCGCAGCCAGCGCAGATTCAGTACACTCTCCGCGACCCTGATATTCACACTAGGTCTCGACGCTCCGCCAGCACCTCACCCGTCGCCTTCACCGCCGCCTCGACTGCCAGCCGCCACGTCTTGTTGCTTGCTAGACGCACCAGTTCCCTGCTAGCGCCTCTGGTACTCCTTGGTCGGAGACACTCAGCCAGCAGCAGCCTCACCGGTCTGCTCTCGTCCTTCAACCACGCAGCGTCTCCCCGGCAATCGTCGGTCCGCCAAGACGTCATCTGTCACTGTATTACTCGACTGTAATATTCCCTTGTGCCATTATTGTCGGCGATCTTCATAATAATACGGCGTTTATTCCAGTTGTGTTTTCCTCACCTGGCCGAGTTCGTTTGCACCTCAGGCACTCACTTCGGACAAAGATATTTCACAAGTCTATCGATATTCACAAGTCAATAGATATTCACAAGTCTGTCCGGAGTGTAAAGCAGCCTGAGGGAGAACACCACACGTCCTATACGAGGAGTACCAATCGACAAACTCTACGTGGCCTATTAATATACAAACCATACAAGGTGTACAAATAGACCAACTATCCGAGGTGTACAATTACATAAACCATACGAAGCGTAGCTACAACTGTCCGGACGAGATGATGATGAGATGATAGCTACAACGACAGAGATGATGATTATGTTGAAATTAGAGTTGCATTACGCTCGCATGATTCCATAATAGGATAATTATTTAGTGCTGTAGCCCAGGAGCAAAAGAAAGCGAGGTTTGTACCGCCACCGAGGACCGCGGACTGGTTATCACTGAGCAGCGAGGTCTTCCATACGCTTCCGGGTGAGATTAGATTTTATTTTAAGCCTCCCCAATTGCAAAAAAACGCGTTCCAAAGAGAGGAAGGAGAAAGACACCATTTAATATGGAGTTAAGGAGCGTAGAATCTATGCATCTTGTGCATAAACATTAAGTTGAGAAAGTAGATTGTGAAACAAGATACAACTTGAAGAAGACATGTAGTGAACGCCCTCAGCCGCACTTCAGTCTAAATTTCATAAATTAATAAAACCATCTTCTAAAAATTAAATAAAGTTAACGCAATCATTCTTAAAATTTTAGATTACTATTGTCATTCAACATTACCCCTAAATCTATTAAAATTTGACCAATGAAATACTTCGACAAGAAAGAACGGCGTTTTCACGTAGAATCATGCCGCAAGTTCATTCGTTCCGGAAGCGTTCTTCCGGTACACAACCTATATAAAGCCAGCTTTCCAGGCAGAGTCGTGATTCACGTAAGAGATTCTCCTGAGTGTAGTGCTTGGGCCCCACAGGGGGCATATGATCTACTGGACCACACATTCCATGCACTCACAAATACGTTATGGAGCCAAACCCTAACCTCTTAATTGCAGCCACCCTGCATTAAGATTAGAAGGAGATTACCTCCTCCGCCTCCTCTCCAAACTTACTAAACTGGAAGGCCTGCATCCCTGCAGCTAAGCCGCTAAAACCTCCAGTTGAGACTATTGGGTCGAGAGCCCCCCATTCTTACTGAATTTACCCAACCGTTCAGCTCTCCCACTTAGCGTCTTTACCTCCCACACTTTACACCATCCTGAACTTCACACTCCAGTACACGCTTCCACAAGCCTGAGCTGAACGCATCGTCTGAAGTTCTTCTACCGCCTCGGACTCTTCCCAAGAACGTCTCACGAACCAAGAATCAAGCCCCCACACGTCAGCCTTCAACCTCCACTTAATAAAAAGACGAGACAGTCTATTCTCTCATTCTCCCCAAGTGATGGTTGTATTGTGGTTTTTATTATTGCCTGTTTGATTATTAGACGCTTAAAATACTGCGTCCGGACCCACTCCTTCTGAGCAAGCGGCCATATCAATTCATCCTTCTCCTTCCTTCCAATCATCACGAAACCTACGCGTATTACATCCGAATCTGCCACGTTGCTCGATAATATTTTTATGTTAGATCCGACTGATTTTCTTACAGGAATAATAATTTCTGACTTATCTGACCATTTTCCGGTGTTTCTCATCAAGAAGAATGTCTATAGTCCCTGCAACAACCCACATGCTGAGACTTTTTCATATCGTTGTATAAACGAATATAACTTGGGGACAATGCGAACTGTTCTAGAAGAATTAATGCCATCATTGGACATCTATGAACTAGACAATAATGCGATTAACATTGACCAAGCAATACTAAAACTAACTGAAACTATAACGACCGCATATAACCAATGTTGTCCAATAATCACCCGCACAATTACGCCGAAAAATAGACAAAAACCTTGGATTACTGAAGATATCGTGATCAATATAAAGAAACGTCAAGCATACTTAGCCTTACTATACGAAGGACGAATCTCTAGATTAACGTATAACAGATTCAGGAATCATGTGACAAATCAAATACGAACATCGAAACAAAACTACTTTACGCGCAAATTCACTGACTACAAAACTGATATTAAAAAAACTTGGCGCCTGCTTAATTCATGCTATAGACCGATTAATAACGCTAAAAAAACAATTGAATCCATCGTTCACGAAAATGTAGAATATCATGATAAACAAGATATTGCAACAGTGTTCAACAACTTTTTTATAAATATAGGAAAAAATATAGCCGATAGTGTCGTTAGTAAACCTACAGACCACTTGCAATACATGGACCATGTCCGTGAACACAACTCTTTCTTTTTCCCGCCAACTAACCCCTCCGATGTAATTACATGCATAAACAACTTGAAAAATAAATCAAATGGATTAAATACATTTTCAGCTAAAGTTCTTAAGGCTATTGCTGATATAATAGCACCGTGCATATCTGATATTATCAACCATTCGCTTTCTCAAGGTATCTTCCCCAACTCTCTCAAAACTGCCAGAGTCACCCCTATTTTTAAAAATGGTGATAAAAACTGCGTTAATAATTATAGACCTATCTCTGTTTCACCAATTATGAGCAAAATATTTGAAAAAATTGTGTATAAAAAAGTGTATTCGTATTTTGAACAAAAATCTTTTCTCTATGACGTACAATTCGGTTTTCGTTCTAAGAAATCAACGACACAAGCTGTATTAAATCATTTACAGTACCTTTACTCTAATATAGATGAAGGAAAGCTTGTTTTCTCCGTTTTTCTTGACTTTCAAAAAGCATTCGACTGTGTGGACCATAAGATATTACTCTCGAAACTACACTGTTATGGCATTCGAGGAATTGCCCATGATTGGTTCAAATCATACCTAACAAATCGGAAGCAATACGTTGTCGTTGACGACGCAAAATCGGACCCACAGACAATTAGCCATGGAGTTCCACAAGGGTCTGTCCTAGGGCCTCTCCTATTTCTGATATTTATAAATGATATTATCAAATCAACAACATTTTTCAAATTCATACTTTTTGCCGATGACAGCACGCTTTCTACGGTCCTTCCGAGCCAAAATCCCGCCATGATTGCGGAGAGCATAAATAATGAACTCCATAAGGTTTCATTATGGCTTAAAGCTAATAAAATAAGCCTCAACATCGAAAAAACAAAGTATATTACATTCTCATACAAGAAAAGCATATCTCTCCCACACATAAAAATTGGCGAAGGTGAAATCGAACAAACCAACTCATGCAAGTTTCTGGGCATCATAATAGATAAACATCTGACCTTTAAAGAGCACATCGCTAATATTAGTTCTAAATTATCGAAATCCATCGGAATCCTGAATAAAGTTAAAAATTACCTGCCTGAAACAGCTTTACGAATGCTCTACCGAACGCTCATTTCACCATACTTGCAGTACGGAATAGAAGCATGGCACGGAACTGATAAAAATAAAACCAATATAATATTTACTCTGCAAAAAAGAGCAATCAGAGCGGTAAAGAATCTAGAATATAATGCTCACACAAATGATTCATTCAAAAATTTACAAATACTTAAACTTCCAGATCTCTATAAAATCTCCATTTGTAATTTCATTTACAAAACATTAAGAAATGATGGCGACAATAGCCTGAAACTATTATTAAGTGCGCAAACTGGTCATCACGACCATTTAACCTGAAATAGAAGTAAATTCATGCTTCCTTATTATTCAAAGGCCCGGTCGCAACACAGTATCCTCTTCGTTGGAACTAAAACTTGGAACTCAATACCTGCGGAGATCCGTGATAGTAATTCTTACAAGTTATTCAAAAGAAATCTCGAGACTCACTTCCTATCGGAATATTAGTCATGTAAGATCACCAAGTCAAATCTTGTCTCCAACATGACTGTTTCCAATAATGAAATTTGCCATGGGTAATATGTAATTCGCCTTCAGTCTGCTGTTAAATCTTTTATCGAATGTACTGTTAAATATAGTCCACAAAACCTATATTGTAAAATGAAATATCTGATATCGATTGAATTATCTCACTGATCAGTCTAATGTGAAACTAGGTTAAGTGATTTAGGTTAAACATTGTTGTACACCTTAGAATAATGTTGATGGTAGGATGCCCCAGAAGTCGCTGAACTTATTCGGGCCCACAGGTAGCTATATTCAAACTTGTCCATTGTACTAGACTTAAGAAATATTCTACCTCTGTATCTCCTGTGGTAAATAAATTGTTTAAATTGTTTAAATTGTTTAGAAAATCCCATCCAATATTGATGCCTTCCCAGGCGTCTGGTGACCCTGCCTTATCACGGAACGCCAAACTTTGTTCAATATAAAATCAAACCAAATTCTCAACCTTTAAAAAGCAAAAACCAGAACTTCAAACTTGTAAACCCCAGAGTTAGATAAATAATCAAACAATTAAATTACCACGGCCATCATTTGGAGGTTTTTGAGCGCATGTCGAGGCTGTTTGCAGCTGTTGCATGTTGAACCTTGGAGGAGGTAGTGTTCCTTCCATTCTTTTCTTTCTCTAACTCTCAGTAGTCAAACATAGTATTTCCTCTCTAAACTCTTCCTTAATAATAAGTCATTGCTACTGCAGCCTATCCTAACAAATTCTTCATGTGTTTCCATTGCTACTGAAGCCACCTTTTACAAAACTCTTCATGCATTTCCATTGCTACTGAAGCTCCTTACTAATAACCTCTGCAATTTCCATTGCTACTGGAGCACCATTCATTGCTACTGCAGCACCATTCATTGCTACTGCAGCAAACCAGCAAACAAAAATGTCTTTGTACGAAACACCAATTTAAACCAATTAAAACTAATTTCACAATTGGTTAGACTTGCGAAATACTTAAGATGGCTCCCGGGACACCCCACTCGACAACAGGTGTTACGCCGGCCGAGCTGATGCTAGGCAGGAAAGTTCGCTCCCGTCTTGATCTACTTTGGCCGCCAGAAGCAATCGCGTCCAAGGTCGCTCAACACCAGGACGCTCAGAAAAGATATCACCGAGGGTCTCGCGCGGTTGACATTCCACCTGAGTCACCTGTGATGGTCCGTCAATACACGCCGGGTTCCCCAAAATGGACCCCTGCTACCACCATTGAGAAAACGGGCCCGGTATCCTACAAGTGCCAACTGAAGGGCGGGGAGGTCGTTCGTCGACACCAGGACCAAGTTATTACCTGCTCGAACACCATCCCTGAACCCTTGGAACAACCTACGGAGGAAACCGTTGTGTTTCCACAACCTGCTCAAAATCCATACCCACCACCTTCGACTAATGAACCTGACCCAGAATTACCCGACTACTCGATTCCCACCCAGGAGGCCATGTTGCACGAGCCTCCAAGTGCTAGCATCTCACGCAGGTCTAACCGGGCTCGGAAGCCTGTGGTGAGATTAGACCTTTAGGATTTACTAGGTACAATAAGGAGGTAGGGTTTAAAAAGGGGGGTTTCTAATTAAGGAGGGAGGGTGTAATATAGCGGGAAATGTAAGTTCTAGTTAGACACACCAAAAGTTGGCAACGCTCGTGAGAGCAACACTCGCAGTCAGTCTTCTATTGGTCTCGGGCCCAACAACAGTAGATGTTGGCCGAGTGTGTGTATATAAATTACCTAATGTGGATAAGTATCTAACCCTCTAATTTCTAACTAATATACTTAATTCCACTCTACTTTTTTCTATATATTCCCACCTATCTCCGCTCTACTCTTGCTGGCCACATGTCTGGTAGTTGAGTATGTAAGTTGTAAGGTATCTAAGAGGTGAGTGAATTATTTACCTTATGTGATGTGTCATTGCATTTGTCTATTGATGTGCTATTTGTGTATTGATAAGGTGTAATAATATTATCTCTGTCTTGATAAATAATAGTAACAAAGCAAAAAACTATTCTATTTCAACAGAAGTAACGCCTACCTAACTTTTAGCTCGGGACCTCACGTTCTTCCCGGTGAAAGTCACACACGCCTCAGCACAAGGTCCTCACTGATCATGAGCCAACAGACGGTAACAGATATCCAGCTGTACGTCTGAATTCATTTACGTCTTCCGAGGTGCCCCCACATAGACTTCAATTGAAAGAAAAGAAAAGAAAGTTTATTTGCAAGAAAAATGATACGGAAACCACATTATCGGTTTTTAAAATATCTTGAAGTAAAAACCGTTAGTTGATACACTCACATGAATATCTTAATACTCATGTCACTAGTCAAAACGAATGATTGAGGGCAATGCATACCTATGGTTGCTTAAACTAGGTTTGAAAACATATGTAACCACAATTTGGAAAGAAGACATAATTCCAAACACCCTTATTTAAAACCATAATCGGTAATAATGTTTCTTAGAAATACATCAATTCTAAATGGTATTTTGCAAAAATCCTCCTTTTAACATTTTTTTACAATGATACCACGTATAAAGTTATGCATTTGCATCAATGTTAAATTGAAGTAAATCAAATTAAAGGTCATTTCATAGGACGCGTTGATTCTAAGACTGAAGCTGGCACCAATTGATATGAACATTCTTCCATTTCGGAAGGAAAAGGATTTAAGTTTTAGTGAGGTTGTCTTATGCCATGATGATAAAAAAAAGTCAGGAGTCAACATTTGACAAAGTTGGTATGTATCTTTCACTGCCTGTGTTCGTTCATGGACAACAATGAATTTTTTTCACTATTTCCAAAACAGGAGGACATAATAGTTAACGCAATGAACACGATCAACATGGCAAAAACAGCAGCAGAACTATCGTAAAAAATTGCTGTTTGCAAACAAATAATATTAACATAATTTTGAAAAAGCTCTCCCCATGCTCTAGTTGATACGCGGATTCTATTTGAATCGGATCGCATATGAACCTTTCAATTTACTTATGTGTTTACTGCTAATTTTTTTTTGACAGAACCACTCTAAAGTGATAATCTTTTACAGTAATACTTCATGATTTGCAAACACGTATAATTCTGTTCAAATATTATTGAACATAGAGTCCAAGTAATATGCATTTAAACCCCTTAACACTTTGACTCCGACGTGGGCCGTCGACAATCCAGTTAATTTTTGATATTTTCAAAATATTTCACTACAATTGACTTTAAATTTGAGTTCGGTGTTGAACTTAATATATAGTTGCCGTAGTCGAAGTGTTAATGAAAGCATGCTACAGAAAATCCAACTCGTGTACCTACTCACTTCGGACTCACGCTCCACTGACAGACGTTCTATAATTGGGCATGCCAACCTTTTGATGTCCTCTGTACTTCGCAATGAATCTTGAATGAAGTATTGACTTGATGGATTTTGTGTTGTTTTAAATACTTCTGGAAAAGTTGTGAGCGATTTTGAAACTTGATTCAGAGTTTAATCTTTCAAAATAATTAAAACGTGAAGAAATAAATCATTGTTATTTTATTGTAAGAAATCAAGTACCACTGGCGCGACCCTCTCGATGCTAAAAGTCTTTATTTTATTTTTGAAGCAATGGCAACACATATGTCAAAAATTATATAATAATCCATTGCCTGTAATTATTATAAAGCATCCTTTTTGAAAAAAAATGATCAATATCGTGTAGAGAGGATGCGAGCTATTTCTCAGATGAGTTCAGACAGTACCTATCAGTCAAAAGGTTTAGGGCGCGTTAAAAGTACCACGTCATCATAATCACATAACCTTTTAAACATAGTGAAAAATCTTTTTCATATTCATTTAACAACACTTTATGAGTGTGAGGATTTTGTGTTGTTTAAAATAACTTTGATAAAATTGTTAGCGATTTTGAAACTAGATTCAAAGTTTAAGCATTCAAATTAATTAGAGCATGATGAAATAATAATACAGGAATAGCTGAAAAACAAAGACAAAAAAGTTTTGCGTATTACTTAGTGCGAATCCAGCCATGGCTAAACCTAAACATTTTCAACTGCTTGGCGAAACCAAATTATTAATTTTTCCAACGAAAATGATATTCTATTCTTCCACTTAGAAATTCCACAATTCTGAAACTTTTTTTAAGACTTATAGCTTTTAAATGCCTCTAAAGAGATTACCAATTAATTTTCGTTAGGTTTAAATCAGGGCTTTCAGGTGGCCAATTCATTATGTTTATGTTTTCGTGTTCTAAATATATTCATCACCGTTTTGGTTTAGTGGATTGTGCATTGTCCCGTATTAAATCACAGGTTAGTGTGAAGAGCATTTCATGATTAAGAATAACATGTTTCTCCAAGTATGATTTGTACTTTGATGCATTTAGACTACCTTTGAACTAAAACAACCATACCTTCTGCAAATATCACCAAAACTTTACGCTACTGCTACCAAACATTTAATTGCTCATTTCCCATTTTGATGAAAATGTTTTACTTTGCCTCAACCGCCGTGCCTCGAGTCATCAGTTTCATGCAAATTTAGCTTCGGCTCATCACTAATGAAAGCGTTGTTGCTGTTCTTCTGACCAGGTCACATGTTAAGCAGGAGTTGCAAAGGCAAGCTTTTTTGTTCATTGAATTCATCAACGATTTCAGAATAGGAATTATTGGACACAAGCTTTACTCAGTCAAACGCGTAGAGACAACCTCGGAACAATTCGTAGGAGTATTTATTTTCATTTTCAGCACTCAATTATATAACAACTGCTGCAACCTGGAATATATTTAATTTTACATTAATGACAACAGCATAACTTTCTCTCGTACATGTTTTCAGCTTTTTAGCTTCAAATGCGCGTATTATTTCATGGCTAAAAATTAAAACCGAAATTTCTAGACCTTTTTAGACTATTTGCAACATAACTGTTAGAAAAACCATCTTCTTCCTGAAGCCTCTCAATTTGCTTGCTTATTAACAACTGAGTAACTAGCGTTGAAACAACGCTCTTCAGTGGGCGTAAGTACAAATGTCACTGACAGACTAGCTTAACAAAACACTGCTAGTTGATTACGAAGCAACGTTAATGTTTTGTTTCCATTTTTAGTGGTACCTCTCTGATTTGCTTAAGAATTCACGCTCGGTGGTAACTGAATAATAATAATAATAATAATAATAATAATAATAATAATAATAATAATAATAATAATAATAATAATAATAATAATAATAATAATAATAATAATAATAATAATAATAATAATTCTATTAGCGTTGATGAAAATGAACTTCCCATCTGATTGGTTCTGAAACCAATGATACAACGAACTTGTGAAAAAAAGGAGAAAACTTATATGCGAATAAAAGAAGTTGAATCATGTATCGGCGCACTTGAGGTAGGGAGACAGAAAATATGTTGATGTATACTCTAACGGAAGTAAAGAATTTTCTAAAAAGAAATTGCAGTAACTTCATACATCCTATCATTCAAAAGCACGATCTTAACATTGTTACCGATTTATAAACCCAAACTTAGAGCCCGATCCCTGCTGAAATCCGTGGAAAAGATCATATGACGCGTTCGATCAAGGAAGGGGCTAACGCTGTATTTTCGTATTTTTGTTTATTATGTGGAATACCTTTCTTAGCATATAATTAATGCATGTCTCAAATATTAGAGTCCAATTCATGCTAATCCCTTTGAAGTTTCTAAAATTAAAATGAAGTAAGTAAGGCGGCCGTGCTCGCAGCTCAGATTGGTATTTTTAACAGACCGCGTTACTCGAAGTGTGTAGTTGAAAGCTACTCCGTGTAGCTCATAAGCCTTGGCTTTGTCTAACTGGATTTCTAAATTCAAATTAAAAGTTAAGCTTCCACCCATGAACGACCGAAAAAGATGTATATCTATAAATACATGGACACTAAAACGAATGAAACAATCTGATTTTTTTAGACTTTGAAATCTTGAAAAATACATCACGAATCGAAAGGTAGCAACATGTAAGTTTTTAGATGCTAGAAAGTTAATATTAGGTGAAAACTATGAAGAAGGTTACGTTATAAA
This sequence comes from Morinoia aosen, assembly GCA_030386875.1. Lineage (NCBI taxonomy): Eukaryota > Metazoa > Arthropoda > Malacostraca > Amphipoda > Talitridae > Morinoia > Morinoia aosen. The sequence goes on from CM059558.1 coordinate 26,785,088, forward strand.
AAACGCAATTCAGGGGCGCAAAGGAGTGGCTTTAACTTCAGACTGCGGAAAGGGAGAAAACCGTACGATGCAAACTCATTTAACTTGGCACAACATACACTGAAGGCAAAACATCCTAGCTGCATTTCAATATCCGCAGAAAAATTAAATATATCATGAAACTAACAAAATTAGAGGATGCAAATGCTGCTCAGTACTACACAAACCTACAGCTTGAGCTACTCCATATATACACGCGACGCTGCTGCAGCTGCTATGGAAGATGAAGATAAACTGAACGACATAATGGAATTCGGAGATATGTTTTAAAGACCTTCAGTTGTTAACTTTCATTTGCTCGTTTCACATTTAATGGTAAAATCGTGTCCTTTTGTTAAATCGTATTTATAAATTAAATATAGTTAAACATATATGCTTTGCATTTGATATCTTAAATTTGATTTGTAATATCTTAAAATTAATTTTAAGTTAAGATCACCCTAACATGATGAAAATGCTTGAATCATTTTTGAGCATTCATTCCCTCCTTAAATGGTAATAATTCATCATAAAGCGAATATCTACTTGTTTTAGTTGCAGTTGTCGAAATTAATTGGAAAACTTCATAAACCGCATCTGCAAAATTTTAAAACGGCGCAAATCTCCTTTCTCCACCGAACGCGTAATATAAAGCTTTAAAAACGAATCTTGACACTTCATTTTTATCAAAGTATTAATGCACCTACGTAATCAAACAAAATACTTTCTACTAAATGATCCAAATTGATAAGGCAATTTATTATATTAAATTCAATTTATCCAAAGTCTTTTCTAGGTAGCACTGTTTTTATTTTGCTCATTTTAACAATTGCTGTTAACTTACGCATCGAATTACGAACGAAGCCATTCATTAATCTGTCTAGTGAGCGACTAGGTCAAAGTAAGTGTAAATGAGTACCTTATAACAGCGTTTTGATACGATGCCCAAGAAATCGATAAGCTCATTTAAACAATTTAAACAATTTATTTACCACAGGAGATACAGAGGTAGAATGTTTCTTAAGTCTCGTACAATGGTCAAATTTGAGTATAGCTACCTGTGGGCCCGAATAAGTTCAGCGACTTCTGGGGGATCCTACCATCAACGTTATTCTAAGGTGTACAACAATGTTTAACCTAATTCACTTAACCTAGTTTCGCATTAGACTGATCAGTGAGACAATTTACTCGGTATCAGATATTTCATTTTACAATATAGGTCATGTGGACTATATTTAACAGTACATTCGATAAACGACTTAACAGTAGACTGAAAATCGGCGATATTACCCATGGCAAATTACATTATTGGAAACAGTCATGTAGGAGACAAGATTTGACTTGGTGATCTTAAACGACTAGTATTCCGATAGGAAGTGAGACTCAAGATTTCTTTTGAATACCTTGTAAGAATTACTATCACGGATCTCCGCAGGTATTGAGTTCCAAGTTTTAGTTCCAACGAAAAGGATACTGTGTTGCGACCGGGCCTTTGAATAATAAGGAAGCATGAATTTACTTCTATTTCGGGTTAAATGGTCGTGATGACCAGTTTTCGCAATTAATAATTGTTTTAGGCTATTGTCGCCATCAATTGTTAATGTTTTGTAAATGAAATTGCAAATGGAGATTTTGTAGAGATCCGAAAGTTTAAGCATTTGTAAATTTTTGAATGAATTATTTGTGTGAGCATTATAATCTAGATTCTTTACCGCTCTGATAACTCTTTTTTGTAGAGTAAAAATTATATTGGTTTTATTTCCATCAGTTCCATGTCATGCTTCTATTCCGTATTGCAAGTATGGTGAAATGAGCGTTCGGTAGGGCATTCGTAAAGCTGTTTCAGGCAGGTAATTTTTAACTTTATTCAGGATTCCGATGGATTTTGATAATTTAGAACTAATATGAGCGATGTGCTCTTTAAAGGTCAGATGTTTATCTATTCCTATGATGCCCAGAAACTTGCATGAGTTGGTTTCTTCGATTTCACCTTGGCCAATTTTTATGCGTGGGAGAGATATATTTTTCTTGTATGAGAATGCAATATATTTCGTTTTATCGATGTTGAGGCTTATTTGATTAGCTTTAAGCCATAATGAAACCTTATGGAGATAATTATTTATACTCTCCGCAATCATAGCGGGATTTTGGCTCGGAAGGACAGCAGAACATTCGGGCCCACAAGCTAGGCGCTATATTTAAATGTGTCCATTGTAAAAGTTTTAAGAAACAATCTTCTTGACGTATCACTTATGCTAAATAAATTTCTTTCAGTTATGGGCGCATCAAGCTCAAATTTTCTCGTCGCCTTAGATCTACTGGACACTTTTTCGCTTTCAGCAATCGCTTCAGAGAACGCCTGTTGCGAGTTTTCAGAATTTAAGCACTCACTACTGCAACTGAATGAATCGCTTCCCTATGTTTTTTCCCTTGAGCAATTGTCCTTCTCTCAGTTCCAAGCCCTATGGCCAGCATTTGAGACACTGCTTCGGCATGATTTCCCAGCCCGGGCCAAATCAAGAAACTGTACTAGGGTTATTTGAGGACACGTCGTTTTCAGTTCATTACGCACTCAAATCATTTTTATCATTATATTTTTCACTTCAGATAGCCCATTCGGAGTATGATGTTATCCCCAAAAAATGGAAAGACATGCAATCATGTTGATTTAACTGAAAATCACAGCGATTTAGAAATCGGTAGCTTTTTAGATGTTGCCAGATGCTTTGTTCATAAGGTTTGGTTGGTGCTAGAGGGATGTAAGGGGATTTTTACCCTGCAGTAAAGAGGATAAAACATTCTCAACCCTCTGATACCATAAAACACCAGATTTTATACGAAATCTTCAAAACATTATTGATGAAGACCGTGGAAGATCGATGAAGACCATTGCCAAAGAACTCCAGGTATCAGAGGACTTTCAGACCTGTAGTTCATCAAGATTTCGATACAAATCAAATGTAACGCCGAGCAAAAGGTAATTCCTACCAACACAGACACAGGAAAACTGTCTAGTACGTTCGAAACGGTTACTTAGCAAAGTCAAATACCCTATCGAACAGAGCATGCATTTGTTTTTCTCTGACGAGAAAAATTTCGACGAGGATCACAAAATTTACTGACAGAATGACAGATGGCTATGTGCTGATGATTCTGTATAACTCAGAGTGATACATACCAAATTTCAGTCTGCTGTGAGGGTTTTAGGAGCTTTGAGTAGTGAAGTTTATGTCGTGCCACCTAACATTTTCTCTCAAGGTCTTAAAGTTAATGCTGCTGGATGTTCTACTACTGTTATTAAGCACTGGATAGATAAAGTATCCAATGGAAGGCCATACGTCTTTCAGCAAGCCTCAGCACCATCCCACCAAGCCATAGTAACCCAAGACTAGTTATTAGAAAATTTTTATGATCGTGTGACTTCCAACATGTGGTCCCCAAATTCGCCAGATTTAAACCCACGGACTAGTGCGCGTAGAACGTCGTGGGAAAGAAGACTGATCAACATCATCATAGTACAATATAGCTTTACTAAAGGCCGTCATTGTCCAGGTGATGTCCGAAATGAACAAGGATCACTTAATTTTACCTTGTTAACGATTTCAGACCCGAAAGGAAGCAGCAGAAGATGGTAATATTGAATAATTTGATGAGGATGTGTTGTTTGGGATATTTGTATAAATTTTGACTTAAATAAGTAATGTTTTGATAAAATATTGTTGTTCATTAAACATGCTAAAAATGTCCTCAAATAGCCCTCGAACCTGTACTTTGTCACATACTTAGGTTGGTTTTGTAATTTTTTTGAGAGTGATTATTCTAGCATGTTATCATGGAGAGGGCATTTGCAGAACTGAATACTAGTGACAGTAAATGCAACCACTACTACCATGTTCTTTTCCTTCATATTTCTCAAAAGGAGACCTATAAAAGATTTTTTTCATCTCTATATTTTACTGATGCAGTGTGAGACAAAATTTTTTGGCACTGTATTTTTTTCGCCTCTGACGACCATCCTGAGTTGGTGGCTATTGTGTGTCTAACTGCTCTGCGTAGACTGCCCCAAATAAGCTCAGGAGACCGAGTTTCAACGAGCTCATACACCTGCAAAGGCCGTCCACGCACCGTACAAGGCTCTCGGCTCCCTATGCATAGCACAAGCCAGCTCTTGACCATTGCCCCCATTCCCGCTGGCAACCACAGGGCAACAAGGAGCTGGCAACCACAGGGCAGCAAGGAGCTGGCAACCACAGGGCTACAAGGAGCTGGGAACCACAAGAAGACAGGGGGCTGGCAACCGCAGGAACAGGGTGTCGGCAACTACAGGGCAGCACAGAACTGACAACCACAAGGCAAACGGGAGCTCGCAACCACAAGGCAACAGGGAGCTGGCAACAACATGGAGGCACTCAGCACTGACACTATACGGGCGTCATTTTCATTAACGTGCATGAGGTTCATATCCTGGTGTAAGGTTTTCTTCGTCGTGGGTAGATGAAATGTAGTTTCTTCCGTGGAGTTTTGTGGTTCTTATTTGTTCTCAATAATGTTCATAGCATGCTTAGATTTTGATTGGGTTCTTCGGAAACAGATACAGAGGTATGCAATGTCCACTGACCAGCTGTTTGTTTTTTCTTTCGAGACCCATGTTCTACTAACGCTCTGTTGGTTATTACTTAAAACAAATTAATGAAATGAATAATAACATTTGTTATTATAGTCACCAAGTTTAGAGCAAACTTGGGTGTGATAATTTTTTAAGACTTATTATAAGTAAAAAACATTTTCAACAACTTGAAAATAAATGGAATTCAACTTCAAAGAAAAGAATGTTGATGATGGCTTCGAAAATGCTTCCGCATTAACGGTGGGTAATTTGAGCCAATCAGTCGAATAAATTTAATAAGTGTAGGGTCAAATTTACTTAATATGCAACGAAATTGATCTCTTATCTAGTCATCGATCTTGAAAGTCATCCATAAAGTAAGCTCAATTCGTTTAATTCTGAATAGAAAATTTGGTGAACGAAATAGAACGATGTTCGAGCATTCTCATCTTCAGAGAGAAAGAGAGAGAGAGAGATATAAATTGATGCAGCGAAGAAAAAGTTTCAGGCAATTCACGTGATCATATCAGTGAAGATGGAAACGTGAGTTCTTGTAAGTGGATTAGGCTAGTTTACCTGCTGCTCTAGCACATTCCAAGCTGGTTTAGAACAACCAGCTGTACGGCAACAATGACGTACATTATTTACAAATTTGAAATCAGATTTGTAAAGACTTGGAGGATTTTCGAAGTATCCCGAACGATTTAGAGGGAGGAACAAGTCAATGTTCTAAGACATGTAACTTTTATGATGTTTTGTCAGTCGAAACTAGAATATTCTTATTCTTCTCATTGGCTCTGAGCCGCTACGTTCATCACAAGTAATCTTGTGCAGTATTTATTTTTCCCTGGATCAATGAGCGAAAAAACATCGTAGTGAGTACATTTTCCCGCCATCAACTCTCTTGCTTCAGTAGTAAAAAATAACACATTATCTTTCACGATATTGTTCTTAGTCTTCTTAAACTTGTCTCCACTGCAATATATCTTCTCCTGCAATATCAAATCATGAGGCGTCTGGTACAGACATACACACTGACTGCAGTGTATCCGCTGCAACGTTATTTTGTCCCATTTGTTCAAGGAGCTTTAATGGAATGGAGGCGGCATCAGCGCTCTAAAGTGAAGCCAATTTTCGGTAGCTGTAGGGTATACGGGCACACACACGGAGATAGGGCTCAGTGCGTGTCAGACACTCGGCGTGACAGGGCGCCGCTTATCCACGCTGCGGTCAAGGACGAGTTTTTTCAATATGAGTTTCTTTATCATACAGCGAGGACGCAATTGAAATATATGCCTAAGAAAAAAACGTATGGCACAGAGTAGCGCAAGTCAGCCATTTAACAGCGCGGTCTTCAGTCGCTGATGATGGAGGTGGTGCTACCCCTCCACTGCAACACCACCTCCACACTGGGACCCAATGCCGGGTGGGCGGGGCTTGGGTCGGCAAAAGTGGCTTCACTCGCTTGACTGGCAAAAGATAGCGATGCCGCCTCCATTCCATTGAACCTCCTTGCATTTGTTGTTTCACGACATTACCGCCTCCTTAAAGTGTTGGTTCGTGCGTAGCGTAGCTCAATCATTTAGGTTATACGGTATGCGTTTGTGCAAATGAAAGGCAAAGTTTTAAAGCGTTAGTATGAAGTACCCACTTCAACTTGTATCATCGAACCGAGCTATTTTTAAATAAAAATGAACATCTTAAAAAACACAGCTGTGAGCAAAGAAGGAGTGGGCGACGGTCACAGATTGAGACGTAGATTACGTTCCGCGCTGTCATAAATTTCCTTTTTAAGGACTTTCCTGTCAACCTGAGGCAGGAACGCAGCGAAGGGAAGAATGCCAAAGCAATGCCTTCTACACACTCGATCTTCATAAGTTTGGCTATTTTAGATAAAGAAGTAGAATTCGATTAACTGGAAATATTTGTTAATTCTCAAATGCAAGCCGTCCAATGAAAAAGTAAATTCGGTCGCGATTTGAACGTAAATCACTAGGAGACGCATTACTCTTGATCACTCAGATATAACTAGCAGTACACCTTACCCTGGGTCACATCGTTTACGCCCTGCAGTGAGCAAATGTCAAGTGGTTGTCTGCATAATTGTTAGCGATGCAAATAAAGATAAAAAACTAAAAACAGAAGCACCCTGCCATAGCACCCGCAAACGTAGTCCGGCCTGGCTTCAGAGCAGTCATCCTTCCCGAATCTCGGCTCCCATTGGTCAGCGGCAGTCAGTCTCACAAGGACCGTCGTGGTGTGTGTGTGAGTGCACAATGACAGCGTCTCGCCCCTGCGATAGGGTCTGGAGTAAGGAATGAGTTGAGTTTCTAACAAAATGGTCGTTGTTCAGCGGCACTGTTTAGTGTACCTGATATTTGCAATTCCATCCAAATCACGACCAACTCTGCAGTAATTGAGGCTCCTCGAAAAGGTGAGTTCGTGCTCCGGAAAATTAATAGGGACAATTTTTTTCCAGTATGGTCTTGGATGTTTCACAATGGTAAGTTTTATCCACTTGACTTTTTTTTATCCACAACGCCAGTTAATGCAACAGCGAGATTGTTTTCTCTTCATTTATCACAATTTTTGTTCTAATGAATACTTGCAAAACTGTAATACAATAGCTCGAACTAACTTTTTGGTAGGCTTCGATATTTTTCTTCCCCGATACTCAGTCATCAGTTTTTGTTTGGTGTTAAATTTAGTTATCAATTTGTACTTAAAAGAATCACGCCTAAATTGCAAGTTTTTGTCATTCTTGGGCAGCTGTTTCACCCTCGGTCCTAGCAGGAACTGGAGATGCTAGAAACTGCCCAGTGGCGCACAGCAGTAAAGTTTTATTACAATGAAGGGCGTTCTATTCATGCTGGGATTTTTTAACATTCATTTGTGCAATGCCGGGATTTTCTATTTGTGTTTTGATATTTGTGGACTTGAACCTTAAATCAGAATTGTGGTTGTAAAATTTTACGCAGCGATGTTACGTTATCAGTTGTAAAAAAGGCGTCTCTTCGACTCGCAAACAAGCAAACGGATGGAATCAGTTCGTAAGGGAAGGATGCCTTTCGTTGGCAGTGGACCATCATCGCTCTCCCAGCTCCCGAGTGCCGCACACAGATGACACAAAGAAGAGCAGTCACTGCGGACATTTTTGCTGAAGATAGGTTAACATCAAAAGGTTAACATCGGCATCTTTGGGATGCTTTATTTCCAATCAAGCCTGATACATATGATCTTAGCATTGGTTTTTCAATAGCCTTTTGATTCAAGGACCTCTGGTATTGTTTGTATTTTTTTGTAGTAAAATTATTTTGTTAATATTTTATTCTGCATGTTGGTGCAAAAAAGGCTACACGCTGAGTTCGACTTCTTGATTATGAATGTACCGTTTGATAATAAGAGCGGCTTAGGATTTACCAGTGACTGGGTAAATCATTGTACAAAAATAATTATTATATTTTTATTCCAACTTGAAAGGAGCATTAGGCATTCTAATATGTTGTCGCTTACCATCTTTTTTCATAATTTTAAGCCATGATCATTTCATGGCTCGTTTAAGAATTTTTGGCTATTTGATGCTCGAATCTGAGCTGCAACTCCTACCCATGAACACCACGGTCAAAAACTTAAAGAAAAAAGTGCTTTTTTAGTCAAAACAGTTGTGATTGGAGTGAACTTTTGCCCTCAGATAATGATGGTATTCAAGATACGACATTCATATCCTCAGATCGCTGGTCATTGCTCATGCAGTTCTACGCAACCAATGTAAATGAATATGAATCACTTGAAATTAGACCGAATTTCAAGTTTGATTTAACAAAATGCAGAAAACTGAAGAGGAATTCCAATTTCCCTTTTTAGGAGGATCCTGTTCAGATATAAATAAATCATGTAACATTGTGATGAACGATCTGACCTCTACTTGCGCTTGCTGTTATTTTACTCAACAAAGAAATCAATCACATTTATTTCGTCTTGTGGAGAAATGTCGTGTGTGCGCGCGTGTTTATCTTCTACTAGTAGTGGGCTCGTTCTAATTTAACATGTTGACTGCAATGAGTTAAACTGAAGTACAGTATTGAACTCAAATTCAAAGTCCATTCTGGCAAGAAATCATGAAACTAGGCAACATTAACTACCATACCCTCGCTTCGCTTTGTACAATTTTATAATCAAACACAATTTTATAATAATCAATTCTATAATAATATAAACAAGACTGTAAACTTGACTCCCTGATGGTTGGTTGGCAGCCGAACAGCGCATGTCGAGGTGCTACAACTACATAGTGCCCCGAATACAATCAAGATGCGGTTTTTCAATGTAATTTGATCGTATTCATAGGTTAAGTATCAATTTTATAATAATAGTATTCATGTTTTAAGTATTAATTTAATATTAATAATAATCATAATGTAAGTATTGTCTTTCAATTCAATTTAATAGTATTCATATGGTAAAAGGTGTGGTTTAAATATTATTAGCAAATAAAATAACTGTAATTCTTAACAACTATTTAATTCGTAGTTTACGTTTCAAATAATGACCATTGAGAACAAAAATTTTGGTCAAAATCAATTATTCAGAGAGATTGCTATGAGTTCTCACTATAATATCATATTGAAATTTTTAAAGGAAGGTGGAAGGATTCATTCCGTTGTCGGGAAATTCAGTTACAAATTCCGATCTCCAGATGACCCAAATTTTTCATTTCACGTGAAAGAAATTTACAGAAAATCCAAACATTTTTTATTGAATGTTTGTATATCAAAACATAAACGATGCGTCGCGTACCTAGAAATTATTGTCTATTCGTATTCTAATTCAACTTCATCTCTTGAAACTCACGTGTATATAGCGCGCCATGTATAACTGGGCCAAAAATTTAGCTCGATGGTGTGGTTGGGAAATTCACGTGGACGACGAGAGCGCAGACCGGCTGCAAGAGCAACCTGCAATATTCAACTAAATATTCATGTAATATAAGCGCTTATTCGATAAATATCCCGCAGAGACTACGATCTTTTTCTACGTGTACTGTTACTTTTATCCATTCATTCCTCAACAACATGAAACGTAACTCAAGAAATTGTGCGGTGTGTAGCATGTGAGAGTCCGCTTCCGCTTCATATCAGAGACTTCATCATGGGCTCAACTCTGCATAATCTCTTTTACTCGGAGCCAAACGTTCAGGTTGGGCTATAGGCAGGGCCTTCTGCTGCATCCTAGACCGGCGCACTCTCGCTGTTCAGACTTCCTTTTGTATTGCACACTTACAGCACCGCTTGCTTTACTTATATCTAATGCTTCTGGTATGAAATACGCTAATTACCTCATTTGTTGCTGGCACATATTACTAACGGTGGTTGCAGCATTTCTCCCGTTACGTAGAGCATTCCTTTCGATATGTATAGTTTTATTAACGGTATACCTACAGTATTACTTGTATTATTTAATTAAAGGATTTTTACGCTATTTACACCAGAGCTTCAGTGTAACTTTTTTACAACATCATTTATTTATTAAAAATATTATATACTCACACAATATTGTTATGTGTCTTACTACATAGCTACCGAATTTCATCACCGAGCAAAGGTTTCGCCCCTCGAAAATCAAACTGCTGGTCAATTATAAATCACTGAAGCCGAAATAGTGCCGCTTGAATACTTTAGCGAGTGTTATCAACGGTGAAATTCTTCCAAAATACAAGCCAGCCGCGCTACAGAAGAACGACGAACCACCCTCACGGTCCTGCAGGAGGAACGCCTCGACGAAAACGATCGCGCCATACCAGAAGTGAACAGAACGATATGTACTTGTGATAAGCTCTTCATTATGCCAAATTATGCCTAAATAGGACGCGAGACAATGACAGTGTTCTTAAATAAATCCCTTTATAGATGTAGTTGCTCTGTACGTCGTATATTATCGCAAATACGACATGTATAGGCTCTTTCCGTTTTACATCGTTGGCCTGTCATCTAGTATCGGTCACCAGCGCCGATGTTGCCCTCGATTGCCTGTATACGAGGCCTGTCTAAAAAGTATCCGACCTTTGGCCAGAAAAAATATTTCGAATACCTGTCGGAGTTGGGACCCTAATCCCCTTCAAAGTATGCCCCTTGTGCTTGCACACACTTAGCCCACCGATCCTTCCACTGCTGGAAACACCTCTGGTAGTTTTTTTTTAGAATGGTGTTCAGCTCCATCGTCGCATTGCCTGTTTGACTCCTTCGATGCTGACTGTTTTCTTTGATGTCCGTGGAATTGTGCATCACGAAAACGCACCGGAAGGACAAACAGTGACAAAGGAGTACTATCAGGATGTTCTCCGGCGACTTCGTGATGCAGTTCGGCGCAAAAGACCAGACATGTGGACTGCGAACAACTGGCACTTGCATCACGCCAACGCGCCCGCACATTCATCCCATTTGATCCGCAATTTCTTGGCCAAACATGGAATTACGACCGTTCGCCAACCTCCCTACTCTCCAGACCTGGCTCCTTGCGACTTCTGGTTGTTTCCAAAATTGAAGACACCACTGAAAGGATCCCGTTTTGAGAGTAGAGAAGAGATAATGCGGAACGCGACGACAGAGCTGAACACCATTCCAAAAGAAGACTTCCAGAGGTGTTTCCGGCAGTGGAAGGATCGGTGGGCTAAGTGTGTGGAAGCACAAGGAGCCTACTTTGAAGGGGATTAGGGTCCCAACCCCGTCAGGTTGTTGAAGTATTTTTTCTGGCCAAAGGTCGGATACTTTTTCGACAGGCCTCGTAAAGCCTGAGTAGCGGCAAAGGGTATTCAGTCTTAGACGAAACTTCTTCTGGAGAGGGTCTCTGCAAGATGTCAACATTTGACTTAGAAGTATCTTTGACTCAGTCGGCATCCTGAGCATATTATACTGCTATTAAACAAACTTTTGTACATAGTTTATAAAAAAACTACATCCGACCCATTAAAATTAAAGTAAATACTGAGACCCAGTAATATTTTCGTCATCGCTGGATTTCATTTAAGAGTTGAGTGCATTTGTATTATCGTCTTGTTCCTCGATTGCGTGCCATTGTAGTCCCATATCATCAAAGTGTGTCGTCATCAAGTACTAGTAAATTTTTGGTCAACATTCTCAAAGTACTTAACCCTCTAAATTCGCTGAAGAATTATTGATTGAAAAATATGAAAATATTGATTGAAAATGAGCATCATTTAAATAATAATTTATTAAAAAAAAGATGATGGACGTGAACGTGAAGGATCACGCCAAAAACAGAGGGATAAATAATAAAAACAGAAGAAAATTGAGACGTGCGTGAGGCTATAACAATATTTTAGACATTAATTACATCCACAACATTGTTTATATTATTTGCAGCATAACCTGAATAACGATAAAATAGAACACGAGATTTAGCACGAGTTTATATAGTGGTCCTACTCGTGTTGCTACCCTCTAGAAAATCGCCTCCGTGATCGGCGCATCGTTGACGTAGTTGACTGCCCCGGTGCTGCGCAGCGCCTGAGCAAACATGTCCACATTACCGCAGTAAATGCCCGTGGCGCAAATGTCTTGCGTGACACGACGCAGTTTTGATGAGCCGTGCAGCAATCTTGGCGCTTCTTCAGATACTGCAACGACTTGCCCCTCCAGCGAGCGTTACTGTGCTACGCGGACATTACTGCTCTAGTCTGCACAGTTAATGACGGCGATTTTGATCTGGGTATCTGAGTAAGTCAAGCGCCAATCACGCATAGGCACATTAATAAAGGAGAAAGAGGAATAATCACACTCAACATCAACAATCTTCACGTAGAGGATCTTGTGAGGATTTTTACCTGCAGAAAACGGCCGTTTCACTGATCTGTATGTGATACTATGACATGACAAACTTTCGCATTGACTGTAATGATTGACTCGTTACAGATGCTTTTGTTTCATGACATGTTCACACAAGTTTTGGAGGAAAAACACTATTAAGGGCATAATAAACGCATAAAATTGGACTGATTTTGATGGAGTTTTGTAAGTTGTGCTTGATCTATTAATTGTTTTTTCCTCTTGTGCCGCTTTCATGCATCGAGAATTCCAATCCAGTTTCGGGTCAAAGGATTTTTAATGAGTATGCTGAATGAGCAGATACATTAAGCGACAGCCGGTGCAGATTACTTGCTGTACAACACAACATTATGTGTGCATCTTTCTTCGGTATCTGAATTCGAGCACATCACGTAGCCTACTTCAAATATTACGTATATGTATATGCAACAAATTTCGTGTGCATTTTCTAGTCTACGTCAATCACTGTCATTATTTGAGTAGCTATAGAATATTGTTGTAAAAGTTGCAACCCAAGCACTTAAATTACAGTGTTTTATAAAGATAGGAAATTATTTCAAGCAAATAAATAAATTTACTCGAAATATCACTAAGGGGAAACTTCTGACGCTACGTGGTGAGATCACTTCAACTTGACGTTGTTGCTATCGGAGATTAATTGGAAGTTAATCACCGTTATTGAATAAATTGTTTCATCAAATGATTTATCAAACAAGTAGAATGATTTAATTCAATTGCTAAAGATTTCTTTTATAGGATTCTAAGCAATGTGTATTCAGAGGTGATAAACTGCGGCGCATTGTGCTTAGGGACTAAAATTCATTTTGTTAAGTGTTGAAGAAAGGATCGAGTGTCTGTTTTTGAATGCACCTATCCAGTGATATTTTCACTTCTTAATATAACACAAGGCCCGATGAGGGGTAAAAGTATCTGTATCACTAATTGTTTTCGTACAATTTTTGCACTGTATTACATGAACTAAGCGATTGTGTCAATGGAAAGTCTTCCGATGCAGGTAACTACGATGTAAAAACCTTAATTCATTGGGACTAAAAACTAATGGGTGAGTTACATTTGTAATAATCTAGTAATTATTCCTATAACTTACAGTGCATTAATAAACCGCTCGCAAATTCTTAACAAAAAGAAGGTTAACCACTTAAAAACTAACTCAAGAAACTAAAAAGAGATTTTGTTCAATTTATCCTGCGCACATACAATTTATGTTAAAAAAACGAAAAACTTAGATTTCGATTTCATCAGGATGCCATCTATTAATTAACAAAGATCAAATAGGATTAATACTCATAAATGGAGGTAACCAAGCGTTTACGAACCACTTGTACTACGTCGTTGAACAAGGTGAAAAAGGACGTACGTAGGGATAAAATTCTAATTTAAGCACACGATCATGTGAAGAATTTTTTCATTAAAAAAATAAGATTTGATTCAAGTATCTACAACATATTTTTCAAATTATATTCTGAATAAATGCTGGCCTTTTTTGTTGGTGTAAGAACGGAATTGAATTAAAACATTACTTTTATAAAATAGTAAAATGTTTTATTTCCTTTCTTTGGTTAAAAGTTTCATGCAAGATAGTATATATGGGAGTGTGAACACCGATGGGCTTAATTTTCTTCTCATAAATTTCAGGATAACATCATTTGATGAGGAGAAAGTATTTTACCAAATAATATTTACAAATACTCTTAAATAGTAATATGCTCACGTAAATAAGTATGAAAATAAAAATCTAAATAATTAAATTTCTTGTGAAAATTGATTCGTAACATTTTACTTGAAAACTTTTTCTATCATATTTGCGAGTGACGCAGAAGCATCGCTCCACATTATATCCCATTGAATTAATTGAAGGTATATAAATAAATTTACAAAGGAATAATACTGACTAACTAAAACATGTTTCGTATGAAACCCTGAAACGGAATACATCACCCCACAACGTTTCTGTACGTATTGCTTACAAAATATATTTCTTCATGGAAAGACAGCTTGTCATCTAAGATGACCACAAGTATTTAATTGTTTATTACCCACTCACGAGTATTTAACCTGACAGTTACGTGAGGCAAAGTAGCCTAAAGAGGTATGGAATAGATAAGCATTAATTTGGCTTAGTCAGCGCTGGTAGTCGATTTGTTTGTGAGGAGCCAACTAAGAAAAGTAATTATACTACGAAACTAACGTCCTCTAAAACCCTGATAAAATTCACATAAAAGACAGCGTCGTCTACAAAAAGTCTCACCTTTTCATTACTAATGTATACAGTTTTATTAGCGAAAATGTTGATAAGTAATGGACCAAGAATTGAGCAGTGGGGAACGCCAGCAGAACTTGGTAAACATTATATTTTGTAGACTTATACGCTGCGAATTGGCATTTTTGATAAATTAGGTTGGTAACAGTTCCTATGAAACTTGAAAATTTAATTCTACTAATAATATACTTATGTCGATGAGGTGAAACGTTTTTTTTATTTAAAACAACCAAATTGTGTAAGTTTTAAAAAGAAACGCAGGTTATCGCTGACTATGTGAAATATTGCTTGCGTAGTACCTGACTTGGCCCTGAATCACGGTATCCCTGAATCCATACTGCGATGAGGTAATCGTCAAATGCCACTTTAAAAACAGCTACTTGTCTTCTGTGTAACAGTTTTGAAATGTTTTATTTTAAACCGGCGAAGCAGGTGTAGGTCTACCTGGAAACTATTGTCTCATTACCAGATTTGAAAGTAGGTAGTATCCTAGTCCATTTGAAAATTTCTGGTTGAATGCCATTGGCCATACAGTTGTGAAATGTTTTAATATAACTCTGTTAAAACAATATCGAATCGCTAGAAGGTAGAGGGGCTGTACTTCGTTCTGGTGATATGAATAATTTTGGGAAAAAAGCAATTCTATTATTTCATCTGGATCCCTTGGTATACGAAAAATTAATTCAAAATAGGTCTTTCCCGGGTTATTCACTGGTGATGACACTCTGGGAGCTGATCTACAAGCTGTAAATAAGATAAAAAGCAGACCAAAAATATTTGGTACATCAGCGTAAGGCTACGCGACTCCATTCAATGATAATATAGCGATTGGTTAATAACTCGCCAAGTTTGTTGAGAATTTTTCGAGTCTTGATCAACTTACTGGCCAATTGAATGAAAATCTCTTCTTTTACGAACAACAAAGTTAGGGCACGTACTTTGAAAGCCTCCTTAGGCCTCGTCTAAACTAAGAACATAATTTATATTTTTTGATAATGAGGGATTATACACCTTAGTGAGTCATTTTAGCTTGTATTTGTCGTTAACATGAACTTACTTTCCATGGGAGAAAATTTCTCAAAAATGTTGCATATCGTATAAAGCGGCCAGACGTAGCATCGATCGTCATCGTCGTGCTAAAAAAGTCCTTCATAGATAAACTCAGCAATGAGTTGAATTTTGTTAACATTAGCACCTTTGTTTAGGTTGCATAATTTGAGTTATTTGAAAACCATATCCCCACTCATAGCACCTTTAAATGTCGTTTTTATTGAAGAGTGATCCGAAATACTGGAGTCCACAACTCCTGACATCATGTTTGGATCAACAAAATTATACCAAAAACCATACAGTAATGAGAAACATAATCCATTACACTGGTGCGATAGTTTCGGTATTGGGTTTAGCTGCCATTGGTTGGAAATATCGGAATGTATAGAGTTGACAAATATCGGTTTTGGAATTCAATTTTTCCGCATGTCTAAATACTAGCTGTCAAAATCTGTTCATTTTCTGTATAGACAAGCTTTAGGGACTTTTTACTTGTATCTTGAGAAGTCTTAGCTGCTGTTACCGTTGTCCAGAGCACTCCTTCCTTCCAATTTGATTGCTTTGATGCCCTTGCTTTCTTGTATCAACTAGATAATAATAAAATTTCCCTTTGTCAGCTGACAACTCGACCCTCGTTATAAACTGTCTGCTTGGAACTTGAAGCTCGTTATGGACTGTTTGCTTGTAACTTGATCCTCACATGCATCGGATCTGAGAGCAAATCCTGTTTACAGGCATGCTCGCTGTTTATTGCAATGTATAAGTTCTTCCACTTGGAGAATCACACCCCCTTCTATTGGACCCTGTCGTCAACGCCAGCTTGCAGCCAGCTGTCTAGGTGGTGCGCGTCGAAGCGATCTCATGGAAGCTAATCAAATTCATTTGACGAGAAGCAAGAAGTGCGATCGTATCCTATGACTTCCAGTTTCTGTTACTTTTTCTGCAGCACAATCTTGCTAGTTGCCCCGCCGCGCTCGTTCTTTTACAATTTAGAAAAAAGACGGGTTTCTTTTTCCATCATGTAGAGGTGTTGCACTTGCCTTTAGGTAGCTTGCCAATATAGTAACAAAAATGATACCTAGCTTGCGAATTTCTTATTTTCTGATGCGAATGTCAGCCTGTATGTTTCTATCATTTAGACTAATCTTGTATGCTATTCACTAGCACCTTGCACTGATTCTCATGTGGATCTGTTTTGTATGTATAATTTTGTTGACTGTTTTACACACAATGCCTTGTATGCTCCCTTATAATTCTAAATTGTTGAAAATACTTCTCTGTGTACCAACCATGCGCGTGAGATGCATGTAGCAATAGACACGTTTTAGCTAATGGTGTTTTAAAATAAATCAAGTAAAGGCGGATAGGCTTGGAAAGGAAATTTATCCTTCGACGCTAGTCATCGCGGTCCGGCTATGGCGTGATGCGAGCATCGCAGCTCATGTCGCCTTAGCGCTACAGCTGGCCGCTCAACGATGACTTGGCTGCCTACGTACTACAGCACACACAGCACTGCCAGCAACGTGAATTGTTTGAAATTAATGCTCTGGCCGGCAATATCGTACAGCTTCGGTGAGAAAATGAACCGTTCTGAGGCAGCACGCTATCGCTGGTGAATGCATTACCCAACTAATGTCAAAAGGACGCAAATTTTGTGCTCGTTGGTAAGCTCGGAAGAAAATTCTGCCCTGTTCTTGAGAAAAGAAAGCGGAGAATGATCACGATATGCCCGTTGCAAGCGAGAGCAGAGGGTGCGTGCATAGTTCACCTGAGCAGGCATTTGCATAATCCGAGTCGCTCCATTGTGGTCAATTACATGGCCATGTGCACTGAGGCTAATTCCTTACAAGCTAGCTTGTTGTACTCGTCGTGTGCTCAACACAAGAATTAGTAGCCAAGCTCTCAAACGTTAAAGATTTTACCTATTGTAACATTTTCTGGCCTATTGAAACCTTTATAAAACGTACAAAAGAGCACAGAGTTTAAGTCACATGCTCGTCTTTGCCACTAATCAACCAAATTTCACAGTAGAGTGTTAGGAAAATTATAATTTGTCTTGACTCGCTTGGATATATGAGAATGCCTTGGATATTCGAGAACGCTGAAACGTTAGGTGCGTGTAAATTGCATGTGAGAGATTTATAGTTCAATAATGCACACAACATAAAGTATAGAGTTGGTCCTGTTAATGACGTGTACTGAGGCTCGATTTTCGATAAGCAATTTCGGAAGACGCCGTTAAGTTAACCAAAAAAGACTTGCGAGTAATAAATTCGTGGTCATCCAACTCTGATGCAAGCGGTTTGGGCCCATCCTAGCGTTGTGTTAGCGGCGTTACACTGATAGCGTGGCCGTCGTAAGCATGTCGTAAGTATCCCTTTTTATCAGGAGCTCGAGAGACGACGCCTTTAAGTTACTAGAGTTATCAGGAGACACTGCGCGGCGAGCGATTCTGTGTGTGAGTGAGGAGGCTCGGCTCAGTAAAACGACAAGCCTTTATAGGCGGAGGATATGAGTGTGTAAATATTATTCGAGGCTTCCAGCGACATGAACATAATATGGCTTGGATAAACCTGAGCAGTTTTATTGAGTTCCCAAGGTAAAATAAGCTGCCGCGGATCAGAAATAGGGTAGGATACATTGAGAAGAACGAAACTATGGGAAGCCTTCAGTATTGGATTCGTTGCGATCTAGTTTGTGAAGAATTTGGTTGGGAAATAGCGTAAAAATGATCTCGTTCTTTAAAGATTTTACTCTTTCTATGTGTTTTCTATTAATTTGTTTAGGGTTTGCGACCTGTTTATGATTGTTTTTTATCGTCACTTAATAATTATTGGAACATGCAAAAATTTAGGTCGCCGTCTCTGACTGTGATTATAATCACAGTCAGAGACGGCGACCTAAATTATATATATATAATTATTATATATATATAATTATATATAATAATTATATTTACCAAAAAAATATCACTCTGAATAAATTTCTACTTCAAATTTACGATCGGAATGATTTCCTATTTTTGACTTTGCAATAGTTATAAGCTCCAAATTTTAAATTATTTGTCGGAATGAGTATCTGGTTTCGAATTAACAATCTGAATCAATTCCTACTTTGAGATTCACTGTTGAAGTGAATTCCTATATTCGAATTAATAAAGGCTAAAAAAGGTTCACTGAATACGCGCTTACACGCTGCTTTAGCTACTCACTTTCACACAGAAGCCACATGCTTCGCTTTCTGAAAAGCTTTATATGATTCAATATACTTTTGATTGATAGATTATGAGTTAGTTTTAGCCTCCCTTACCACAACAAAGATTTTTAAAGAGAGGAAGGCACCATTTAGTATGGAGTTAAGGGAACGCGGAATCTACGGGGCTGCAGTGAACCATAAAAAGGTGGTCCTTAAAACAAAAGAAAATATTATTTCAACGAAAACAAGGAGGTACCCCACATTTTCCCCCTGTGAGACTAATTCCCTTTAAATACAATTGTTTTATCCCCCTGAGGGGTCCCTGAGTTCACTTTTAATTTTAAGTTGAATGAAGCTGAGGGTATGAACTTGGACGAGTTTCGTGTTCATGAAGTCTGTGTGGGAGAATTTAAAGCTGTGCAAAGTCAGCATGAGGCAGGGCAGAGCCATGCTGGTCCAGTCAGAATCTACGACTGAAACCAAACATTCAATTATTGTGTTTCTGATGCGCGGAAATTGATTTTTTTGTTTTGGTTCCACACAGACTGCATGTTGCAGATGCTTTTCAATTCAAAGTATTTTCTTGTTGTATTTTAGATAATTGCGCGTATATTGTTTGTAGGACTATAGCTGAAGGCATCGAAAATCCACTTTTTTCTGACTGCATCGCCATTACACTGAACTACGGAAGTTGGGGGCAACTTTTCGAGAGGAAATTAATATTCGTCCGTAAAACCCTTTATGCTATCTAAATTCAGTGGTATGGGGAAATAAATTTAAAGGAAAAATTTCTGAGTACCCTAAAATGTGCGAGAAATTGGCTCTCGTACCGGCAATTTTTGCATGTGCATGCACTTGTTTGTTTTCAGAGTTCTTAACTACAAAGGAAAGTGAAAAAATACTGTCCAGGGCCAAAAAATGTTCGCAAAATTTATTTTTAATTGACTTATTACTTTGACTTATCCTGCAAACGCAAATGATAGAAAAACTCGATCAGGTTATGTGGGCTAACATATAACAATACGTTTACCAAAGCAGATATGGTAAATTCTTGGAAAATTATATAAAATTACAGCTAAAGTGTTTTATGATGCATTTGGAATGCACCTCTAGCTTGCATAAGCTTTTAATTTTACAATTTTTGCTTTTTAAATTATTTGATTTTTCACAGTTTGCGTAATCAATTTGCAGGGATTTTAGCACGACGTTTTATGAATGACAAACCGCAAATTGCACTGATCAACCAATCTCGACGCTCATAACATTGTCACGAAATATTTCATATGTTCTAAAAACAAAAAATCTGAAAATTTAAAAGTAAGAGATAAAATACTTTAGCAAATACTTTTTTTATATCTCATTAAAACTATATAAATGGTGTATATATATGCTAAATGTTATATTTTTACTAATTTCTTCTGTTTCTAGTTATTAAATTTTCATTGTGTCCATTGCTATGTACCTCGACAAAATGCCGTGATTTATAAACATTTTTGCGCTGTTGAATCACTTGGTGCTTCCATCTGTACGTGCCCATGACTTGATGATAAATCCGTATATTCTACTATAACGACTGCTGTCTCGCCAGCATACGAGCACACCACGACAGGGATGCAAGGTTGAACAGAGGGTGGAGCACTAGAGTTCAAATGAAGATACTCGATAACGAATTAACGGGACCGCAAAAATGGCGAACGTCAGGACTTTGCTGCATCAGAATTTAGCGTTGCTAAATGGGGCATTTATTCGGACGACGCCCTCTCAAATTCAGTCATTTGAGTGAGCGTGCTTATGCAATTTATATTTGGCATTCATAAGCTAAGCTGAAGAAACAGAAAGTAATTTGTATCAACAACGGCTCATTTCCTTAGCTCTCTTATTTTTTTTGTACTCCTTAGATGATATAATAAAAATGAGAAAGCCTTGTAAACTGAATTTAAATAGTAAATGGGTTACGGCCGTGAGTTACCAGAGTAGAAAATTACCACAGACTACGCGATACATTACGATTATCACGGATTAGATCCAGCCTCAGATGTGTCTAATACCTACAATATAATATTCTTGGCCGATGATGTATCTTATTTTGTCTTTTCTCAGTACTTAATCATGCACGCACAGTACTTCAGTACCAATATATGCGAGCTTGTGCGACGCATTTGCGTCAAACACTTCATAATATGAAAAATAAGCAGTTTCTTTCATGATTTGAAGAGCTGAATTATTATTTTAAATTTCAACACTGCTGCACTTTCAGTGTTCAATTCAATTTAACTTCGTTGCGTGTTTGAAACGTCGAAACTTCGAAGTCGATGAAATGTTCCAAAAACTCAAACACGGAGGCCGTGCGCTCAACGCAGCGGGATCAGGATAGCATGCTGCTAGATGGTCGCACTCGGGGAACCGCAGCTCGTGATCCTGGACGAACGGTAACATCGAATTAACGCGTTGGTCGCGATGTGCGCCGCTTGTGTACAAGGAGGGAATTTTCATAATGCTGCTCACCGACCAGTAGTCACAAACTCAATTTTCATATATAAATACTTAATAGAAGCTAAATGTAAAGACGATCCAGTTAATGTTTGCTGTTTTCCAAATTACTTATTACATTTGACTTCAAATTTGAGTCGAATGTTGAACTTCAGTTTAACCCACCGCGGTCAACGTGTTAATGCCTTGTGATTCCATGTGCAACTCGGAAAGCTCAACTGAGGGAGATGTCGTCCGTGGGCTAACCCGTGTCCACAGCGCTAAAACGATCTCTTTTTGGTTCTGGACGTTCAAGTTTCTGAGTTTTGTCACAAAAATTGCTAAAAACAGACTCACTAGAGCAGGCATGTAAAATCCGTCACATACTGCGCAAGTTTCCTGTGTCGTGCATGCCTTCTAGCGTCCTTAGAATTGCCTGTTTTTCTTATTCTAAGACCCTGTGCTGTGGAGTAGTGTCGCGTCTCTACTCAACTATGATAGAGTGGAGTTTGTTTGTCTCACTTCTGATATTTTCAGCTGACGTATCCTGATTTGGTTCCATTATACCGCCGCGTTGTAATATCAAGAAGCTATTTTTTTAGCGATATTGTTGAATCTGAAAGAGAAAATTGTTCGTATAAAATGAATGTATGTTTGAATAACGCGAATGTGTGATTCATTATCTCTCTTCTTTTCATAAGATATTTGCAGGAAGATATACGTCGTGTTTTTTCACAAAAAAAAATTTGACGTAAGGTATACGTCATGAATTAACACAAAAAGCTGGTATCTCCCTGGTTACAAGACCTTGTTATAAGCGTGAAAAGGAAAAAAACTATTTTATGAGTGGGTAAAAGCGCTCCCAAAAGGAAGATGTGAGGACCCAAGCTGAAGTTTTTCGGTTTTCGGTTCTCTGCTGTCTTCTTTTCAGCGGCTATTATTTTCTTCTTTAACCGTTGTCTCGCGATTCATAACTTCTTTCTACCTTGCTATTTTTTTCGCAGGGTGTGGGACACACCTTATGCATAGATTTCCAGTTCTCTTAATTTCTTATCAAATGGTAGTTTCCTCTTGGTAACCCCTTTGTTATAGTTGAGGAAACTTAATCTAACTCATTGTCTAATTTAATTTATTCGTGAGGGGCAGATTTTGAGCATCTGAACTTAAGAATTATGGAAAAGCAGTTAAAGTTCCAAAGCTCTGAATCAATTTTAAGGTTATTGAATTCCAACGTACAATTCCTAAAGCTTTAGAATAAAATTTTGATACACCCGCTAAGCAGCCAAGTGGCGGGATTTCAAACAGCTCACATAGTCGTATGGCTGTGCAGCTGGCAGCATCATTTGTAATTCCATCAAGTAATTTTATTTGGAGACACTACTTAAAAGAAATAATTACTCCAGCACGAATTCCTTGGCCTAATCCTTTTATAAGAACTTAGTGCGTCAGCCATACGGCGACGTAATTTCCTAATCCTGTTATATTTATAATCCTTTCATATTTACATATAATCCTTTTATACTTACATATCATACTTATATATTTCATAATCCTTTTAGATTTTTATACGTTATTCCTAATCCTTTTATAAGAATGTAGTCTGTTAGGTAAAACGATGTGATTTTTTTTAAATATGGTCCTAGGGGAATTCCCGCCTTCTTCCTGCAGCGGATGACTGTTTTGTCTTTTGTTGAGTGTGAATTAATTGTTCATTCGTCACACGAGTGTTGTGTATTTTATATTCGCACGGGTGCTCGCGTTGAAAAACGGTCGCTTGATCTGCAGGACTTGAACTAGTGATGAATACTTCATTGGCTTTTATAATTCAACTCTTTTTATTTATGTTGTGTGTTGGTTTTATAGGAAAAGTTGCGTTGTGATCATTTCATACTCTTGATTTTATTTAAATTTTGAATTAAATTTCCATAATTTCCCCCACATTTTGTGAGGAGCGTCCACTTGACAGAATCCATTTTCTTCAAGCACTGCCATAAAAATAAAACTAGCGTTTTCTGTATATATTGCGCTACTGCGCGTAGGCGTGATTCCACCCAAGTTGAGGTCGTTGACATTTACAATTTATTTATTTTTCTTTCATATCGGAGTTTGAATGTTTGCGTCAACACACAATGCTGATCATTAAACCTCCTTTCAGCTCGTATCACTCAGTGGATGGATTGTATTGAAGCAGCTCCTAACGCTCCCAGCACACCGCGTCACCTTTATCTAACGCCAGAGATTGATTGCGCCTCAACGCGAGCTGCGTGGGGTGGTGCGGCGGCTCGTGTTATACCTACCTGCTGCACAATTCAGCGCGCCATAAGACCATAATTCAGTGCAGTGATACTGATATACTGCGCCTCTGGAGAACATTAGGAAGGGACAGCACCGACTGACAGCGCATTATTCAAGCTCGAAGGCCGCGCCCATGTTCGTAGATATGAAGAATGGCAGCAAGGGGCTCGCATCGTGGGTGCCCGAGATCCCGAATATTTCTTTTCCACAAAGTTATTGTATTTTTTCCTGCCAGTCAAGCTATATTGCTCCGTTGCAGACTCTAGCTTGACCTGCACTCATTTGCGATTACTTCTCTTGAGTGTCGGGATTACGCCGATAATGAATTATTTAGTTCATATATGAGTTCTAAATTGCATAGTTTTAGGGCGATTGAGTGTTCTACTCTTGAAAAGTAATTTACAATCTTTAATTTACAGTGAAGTGCACTGTGCAAGAATTGGAAAGCATAACGTGTCGTGACACTTAGCACTGTTCCTTAATGCAAGTTATCTGCAGTGCTGCTTTTCCAAAATCTTCGCGATTTCTTGGAGGATTATCGGGAAATATGTGTGAATCTACCGATCATTTGTGCGCTTTTAACTCTTTGTTATAACACCACGATGTTCTGATGTTACGCAACAGAATGTTTCTTATTTGCTTTCAATTTCCCCAAGTGTTTGTTGAAAATAATCAAAAGTAACGTCAAAACTTCAAGGTTTTAATCTCTTTTTCTAAATTAAACTGTGTGCTTATTTTGCTGTGGTAACTTTTGTCCGTTGAAGATAAAAACATATCCTCACTGAAACTAACATCTATTCCTATTATGTTTAAAATCTTTATAAATATGTCCGCATTCCATTTTGATTTACTGTCACAACGCTTCAAGTTATCCCTTATTGATTGGGTGACTAAAAGTAAAGAATAATTTTCTAGCCATTTGTGAACGACCTTTTGAGACGAGTCCCATCGGCTCGAATACAAAAGAAGGCGAATCAAGCGTAACAAATTGATGCATTTTTCATTTGAAGACGGAACTTATCCTAACACGTCCTGAATAAATATTTAGAGCCCTGTTGCTGCATTTTGGTCCTTTGTTTGACCTGCGTTATCGTTAAGTAAAAGATTTCTTACCATTGTTTGCGTCCAGTTAGGTCAACGGACTGTCCAAGATTGTAAAGACAAAGAGCAATAAAAAGTAAAGCACGATGCAGTCTGTGTTTGTCTTCTCCAACGGAAAGTATAATTCCTTGTAAAATGTCTTGTCTGTGTGAAGCTCCTTGGTATCTGCTAGGCAAATATTATCGCTTCTACAGATTTGCTGAGTGCAAAACCGTGCGCTTTAGGTCTTAAATTATGGAGACTCTATTTTACTACTTCTGACTTCTGAATATTAACGACGTCTTCTGGGCAGGGTCTGCTTGACTTATCACTTTCATGGTTCCATTTAATAATATTATAGCTTACGTTGGTGCTTACCTCATTATTACTTAGTAGAGTACTGCTATAGCTGCCGGTTTACGTGTGATGGTCTAAGTCAGTCCGCGGGAGTTGTTCAATTTGTGCATGATTGAGTTTTCAAAGTCTTCATGGTTGTCGAGTGTGAGATTAATCTCGTTGTTGTCTAATTAGAAGTCAATGTGATGTTGTCAGTCAGTGGTGTGGGCGGCATACATGAGAGGTTTTACTTGCACCAATTCATTGGAATTTTTACCTGAATGCAGATTTAACATCTTTTTTCAATGTTTAATTTTGGTTCAACATGCTTACAAAAAAATACCACCGTCACTGACCTAGAGATTGACTCGTGTGAGAGCAATGCCTTATTCATCACCCCATAGTATTTAACATATTTTCAAGGTACTTTTTATGGCCTCATGTATCTACATCTTGATTCATCAACGCGGCACTAATGTTCAGTCAGGATTTGGTTTTTGTTTTTTATCTTAATATTGCGGTTCCCTATCGCCATCCTGCTACGGTCACATTTCTTACTCCAGGTTCGTTCTATTGATAATGACGATTACTCATTCGCATTAAGCCATAATTTACGTTCCGAGGTCCTCTCTCTCTCAGATCTAGAGGATAGCGTTCTGTCGAGTGCCAATATACATTAATTTGATTGCTCCCATCTTTGCAGTCCCATGCAGGGTATCTAACTGGACGATCTGCAGAGCCTCTGTCGATGCATATTCATGCGGCTCCACAAT
The DNA here is from genome assembly GCA_030386875.1 of Morinoia aosen. Taxonomy (NCBI): domain Eukaryota; kingdom Metazoa; phylum Arthropoda; class Malacostraca; order Amphipoda; family Talitridae; genus Morinoia; species Morinoia aosen. The sequence goes on from CM059558.1 coordinate 26,811,032, forward strand.
AACAATTAAATTCCTGCTCATCTGCACGACAGTATTTCAATTTTTATGTTCCTTGCATGCATTTCGTTTGGGAATGGCCCTTGAGTCCTTCTGAGCCAATGCATTCAACTCTATAGAAGATGCCAGAGACGAACGCATGAAGAGCTTAAGCATTATTGTACTCATTATTTTCATTTTTTTATTTTCATTGAAAGCAAGAATAATTTTTTGATTTATTAACTTAAGGATGCTTTTTTTCAGTACGTACAGGTAGTTTCGAAGCACACCTCTCAAGATTGAAATGATTGACAAGATTCCTATGATTGACAAAATTGACGAGATTCACAAGATTCCCTTGATTGACAAAATTGAAGAGATTCACAAGATTCCCTTGATTGACAAAATTGACGAGATTCATAAGATTCCCTTGATTGACAAAATTGACGAGATTCACAAGATTCCCTTGATTGACAAAATTGACGAGATTCACAAGATTCCCTTGATTGACAAAATTGACGAGATTCACAAGATTCCCTTGATTGACAAAATTGACGAGATTCACAAGATTCCCTTGATTGACAAAATTGACGAGATTCACAAGATTCCCTTGATTGACAAAATTGACGAGATTCACAAGATTCCCTTGATTGACAAAATTGACGAGATTCATAAGATTGACGAGATTCACAAGATTCACGATATTTATGAGACTGACAACCGATGAGTTGTGCACGAATGATTTCTATCTACTCACAAGCCGCCAAGCCTCTCAGTCAAGGATTTTTACCATTAACTTTGATTTATTATGAAATAAATCACCACTGTTGAGACTAGCCTGGCGGCAACGCGTGACGTCATCCACAGAACAGCCTGTCATTTGTAGACCATTTTCCATTCAGGGCTGGCTGTCCTGCATGTATGTTCTTTGTAGCGAATGTTGTTATATGGTGCTGTTTTATTGTTATCTATGTTACTGGTAAGTAGGTTGTATTGTTGCATAGGCAACAATAGCCTTCCCTACCTCGACCTCTACACAGTCTAACTTTTTCGCCGCCTGCATGCATGTGTTTCGCCGCCCAAGTGATGAATTGCTGATTCGGCGAAAAACATGCATGCTCCGGAGAAAAAGTTTGACAGGGTTAAATGCTATCCAGTAGTGAAATACTCTGCTGTGGTGAGTGGCTAGCGAGTATTTCTTGCAACACGACTCTCGATCACTTCCATTCCCCCATCATCGGTTATCGTATCTTTCTACAAGCTATAATTTACTACACAGTGATAAATAGACGGCTGAAACTACCGTAATTTTTCCGATAATGGCCGATAATAACGTTGCTGACTGACGAATGACGTGCTGTTATAGAGTACAATTGTTTTATTTTCATTGCTGTTATGCAGTACAATTTGAGATGAATTTCTATTAGTTTAGAGCCGAGCTTCTCAACCGGGGGTACATGTGCCCTCTAGGGGTACATTTAACGTGCTGCATTTGTTAAAATGTACTATATATATTTACATACAACCGTATACGTATATATAATTATTAATCATTAAATGTATTTTTATAGTTTCTTAAACCTTTAACTGAGCTGGGTGTACATGAAGATACACCATTAAAGCTAGGGGGTACACAACAATAGAAAGGTTGAGAAGCCCTGGTTTAGAGCTACCGAATAGGTCCCATTACCCTCGAAGTTTCGATGCTAAAGTGCGCAAAATTTTGTTTTTTGGAGGTTAAAACCTGCTATAAAACCGAGTAAATCCGATTAAATTATTGAAATGTTGCTGAAAATCATTCACACTTATGTCTTTTACGCCTGGGAGTAATCCCGGAAATTATAGCTATCTATTTTCTACACTCACACACCTACTTGGCCCAGCCTCCACGTGCGTGATTATCATTTTTCATCAGCGACACTCTTTGTGTGTTTATCTTGTTCGTATTAACTTATTGTAAATTTTTACTTTAGATCTCGAAGTTACGGTGGTGATTCTCAAGTAAATTTTAAGAACCTAATTCTCATCAAATCTCTTGAAAAATCATGTAGAACAAATACACACTTTCAACGGGGATATACTAAGACTCATCTTGAACTAAATTTACATTTCCAGAGTAGTCAAGTCCTTCTAATAGGCTATTAAATGCCTTGTTTATGATCGCAAGCGTCCCATAAAGGTTTTGTGACATGATGGATGGAGGCCATTGAGGCACTCCAAGTATAGGTATCTAAATTAATTGTTTTCTGACCTTACCAGCAGCACACAAACACTATTTGCGCGCTGGTGAAAGGAACACAACCTATACTGAAGTGTGCAGTGTGATAATATGTGATATTGAGCCGTATCTCCACATGTATATGCATACTAGACTACCTGTGACTAGTTGAATCGCAGATTTTCTTGGGCATTCAGTTTTAGTCCCTAAAATGTTTCACTCATTCGCTGGTCGAATTTTATTTTTCATATGTGTAATACGCTTGTATCTACGAACGTGTGCTTCTACGAACGTCCGTACCTTCGCACGTTTTTACCTACGTACGTCACGTACGTCTGTACCTACGTACCTCTGTGACAACGTACGTGTGTGCCTACGTACGTCGGTGCCTACGTACATTTGTACGTACCTACGTAAATGTACCTACGTACATTTGTACGTAGGCCTCAGATGTACCTGGGGCGGTTCATGTGCGTTGCGCTCGCTATAATTACACAGGCCAAAAAGTGCAATAGTTTTATAATAGATAATTTATTATCCCTATTGCGGAAATCCGTATCCTACAATGGATGTATAGTTACAGACGTCATGCGTTAAGCCGAACGTTTTTCCTTCATTGTCTTCATAGCTGAGCAAGCAATGTGCAGTCCAACTTCCAAGTAACTGTCTGGGACGGGATTTACGAAGATTTGACATAATGGGCAAATCAAGTGAAAAAATACTACAATTTTTACGGGTCCTTGGGTGTTGGTTAGGATGCCTGGTGATGAGTTAGGATAAAGTACGGAAGGGTAGCGTAGTTTAACCCTTTCGAGTGTGCCGGGACATAGGTGTTCTACCAGATATTGTAAAAGTCCAGGGGGCTAATATGTCCTAGAAACGTGCTTTATTATCTCCAAACAGTTATAGGTTCAGCAACTATTCGCGACACTTTTTTGCCATCTATACCACAATATCTGAGAGCAATAGCGCCCAGTTGACACGCTGCTGCTAATGAAGTCTATTTTACACATTTTTCTCTAGTTTCTAATCGATTTTTTTTACAGAGTAAAATTGTTGTTGAAATACTATAAAGGAAATACATTTAAGATCGTTTGAACCCTTTTGTTCGTGAATGTCTACTGTGACTTAATCATCCCAGTGCACATAAACTAACATGTCTGCTGGGACAACAGTGTGCCAATGCTTTAATTCTTATAATATATAAAAAATTGATTATTTTTTTGCTTAATGTGTTTCCGTATGGGTAAAGTAGTTGAAGCATAAAGTTTTACCTGTCAATATAATTTTCGTGTTTTACCTGTCAATATAATTTTCGTGTTTTACCTGTCAATATAATTTTCGTGTTTTACCTGTCAATATAATTTTCGTGTTTTACCTGTCAATATAATTTTCGTGAAAGCCGACTCGAAAAGGTTAAGGCAGGTTAAGATTTAAGATAAAATATGTATGGTTAGGATATGTTAGGTTAAGATATGCTAGGTTAAGAAACAACAGTATTTCTTTTATGGTTCTAGCTAGCACTAATTTTTTCCTGGTTTCTTGTCTTCCGACAGGTCTGACGTCAGTCATTTGAAACTTGAAATATTTTCTGAAGTTTTTTAACTTATTGAAGGTCTTTTATAGTCTATATTCACAATTTACTCTGAGTTCAACCCAACCCACTCTTTAAAAAATCAAAGCATTCACTTTAGACAAACCATGAACTTAGCATGAATCAGAAAATTATTTCGCGTACCTCACAAGCAAGCTCTTTCTGCGTTTCGGGTTACTTTCAACTTTACTAAATTCTCGCCCATTATTATCATGAATTTACTTTCACCTTTATTCATTTTCTTTCATCTGGATGAACTCACTAATCTTTTTGAACTCTCTTTCTTCCTTCTGAATTCTCGTTCATCCTTTTGAATTCTCTCTCATCTCAATGAATTCCTTCCACGCTCTTGAACTTCCTTTCATTCTTCAGGACTGATCCACCTTGCGCTGCGAGCTGCGCCGTGTAAATTATGCAAACATGCGGGGAGTTGCGGGGAGTGCGGTGCCTCGCCCGTCAGATCAGCTAACGCTCGTTCTGATGGACGTCTGCTGAGCTGCCTGGAGTGCAGAGCTGACGAGTCGACAGCTCAAAGTGGGAGCTTAACCTCATCAATAATTAGATATAATAGTGAGACCGATGAGATCGTCTATGTTATTGTACTAAAATGATAGAATTAAAAAGGCGATTTTTGGGAGATCTAACACGTAAAATGATGTTCCTTGATGTTCCCTTTTATATTGGTTCTTTTCATTGTACTGGAATGAATCAAGAAGTTTCAGGAATTGTTTTAGTACAAAAAGATTTCCTGTAACGGTGAGGCTTTTAGAAGAGCTCAGTTCTTATGGTTTCGGGCTTGAAGATTTCAATTCATAACACGGCTCCCATGAGCTGTATCATGAACGTTGCTGCTGCCAAATGCTTGAGTTGTGAATTCATATTTCTTCGTGACCGGTCTATTTGCATCATTTTTTTCTCCCCACAGAAGTTACCGTACGTCTTTTTATAATAGAGTAAACCTTTTTAAATGAATTCGTTTTCCATAGATTCAAAGTTCCTAAAAATTTCGTTCAGACCTTTCGTCTTTCTGTACTCTTTTCATTGTTTTAAATAATTGCTTTAATTAATCAAATAATTAAGTCAAATACTTGCATTGTATTTCTACTTTTAAATATGCATGCAAGTAATTTTGTGTGTTTTCCTGCTGGTATGTCTAGACTAATTGTCGTGCTCTATCTTATTTTAATTTGTTTTATTTAGTTGTATACCCAATTTCCTTAAAATATGTCTTCCGTGCTGGATGACTGCATGTAGGCGATAGATTTTTCTTACCTTCTTCATTGTAAAATATTTTTCTTGTGCTCGTCTGTTTCCATCTTAATCTCACTCTTGCCTAAGCAGAAGAAGAATAAACCATTCCAAAAATATATATTACATCATTTATCATTTTACGTTCATAAGCTCATATAATATATGAAATGAACGTCAACAAGCATCGATTGAAATCGAATACGCAGTAGTAACTATTTTATTTACTCGAACAAAATCAATTTTTTGGGGCTTATTTGTTTGCTACAGAATCTTCAAATTTTTCTTCACATACCTCATATTTTTGTACAGAATCCTCATCTCCGCACCTAAATGCCACCTTATCGACTTGTCGCCCCGTGTATGCCAGAGTCCGTCTGTAAACTGTAAACACGCAAAAACTGCTATTGTTTAGCGACGCTCACTTTTTGATTTAAGGTTGAAGTGGAGTGCCTGATAAAGTTTGAGTCCCCGTGGGCGCCAGATTTTGACTCAAAAAGCAAGCTTCACTTTTGGAATACGCGAAAATAACAATGGTACAAATGAATCTTATTTTTCAAGTGAAATACTGAAGTGCATGGACACCAAGATGGGGGGGGGACAGAAGATGAGTCAGGTCGTTTCGTGCCACCTCGCTACGCTGCCATCAGGCTTTACAGGAGTCCCGCTTTGCGAGCGTATGCTGCTGCGGTATGTAAGTCTCGCTGCTCTACACCACATCCAGCGCCGGGGTGGCTGTTCCTATCCATTTGACGTCCTTATTAGGAGAGAGGAGGCACTGTTTTAAAGTTTGCTGGTTCACTCACATTCTGCGCTCCTTATTTGGTCTCTTGCACGGCCCCTAATTTTGATATGACAATCTAAATTCCTGAGGTTCAGCACGCTCGTATTCTTGCAATTCGGACTTCGCGTGGCATCTAAGACGCCTTCTTCTTTCAAACTTCGGACTTCATTTTTTTTTAATTTGACTCGCCTACATAATTAATTCTTCTATGATGAAACTACTGAACACTTTTACTTTACAGGTTTCTCATCTCTTGTCGCATTCGTCTCGTATCACTCTACCAAGTAGTCTTATTCTTTTCTGGGTAAAAACATGGTATTCTCAAAATATATCGTCTTTTCGCTACTACTTGCATTTGCCCAAATCTCCACGCACTGCAAGAAATGCAGAAACGAACTTACTTTCGCAGAAACTCGTTTCTTCTTTTAAGGCAATTTGCAGTTACACAAAATATTTCCCCAACCTTTACATTTTATCTCTGACCCACTTCGTGATTCACTTCTTACCTATATTCATTTTTGTACTAGGTTGAGTGGTGCTACGTAATTGCATCATCTTTCAGTGTATACGGAACAGAAAAAAGTGGATAGACATTGAATTCAAACAAAGACATAAATGAATTGCACTCACGCACGCCAAAAGCGAACTGAAACCACTACATTAACTGGTATAATAGCCAGTTAATTGGTTATAAAAGTCTGAAATTTTGTGGAAGCTCGAAAGCTCACTGATTTGCCTCCACAATTTCCTTTCATTTCTTTAATTTTTTGTGTGCATTCAACTAACACGCCTATTTTGAGAACGCCTTATCACTCTGTCTACGCATTAACAATTTTCGTGGGTGTTTGACACCCGTCCAAACATTCTCTATAATCGTTAATTTCTTTTAATTTACTGCCAGAGCAATATTATCATCGAAGTAACTGACGTTGCTTAATCGCTCTCCGCCTTTTCTATTGATCTCAAAATCATTACTAAAAGCTCTTCGATTTACACTTATCATCACACTATCCTTACTGACACTGACGAACTGTTATCTCCGCCACACCATGATCGTTACTCCCGAAATGGCTACAGCATCATATAGTCCTTTGCTGGGTATGTTAGACTGAAGGGCCATTAAAAATTCTGGTTTCTCGTACAATTCCTCGCAGAAGCTGGACCTATACTACAAAGCACTCAAGAATTAATCGATGGATTAATGGAATTGATATTTTGAGACGGATCGAGTTTAGCATGATTTTCTGACCAGTGTGTGTTTAGGTTTGAAGGAGAGCAGCAGTGCGTTGTTCTCGTTAATTATTCTAGCAATGAGCTGTGGTGGAAAGCTACTTATTATTTTTGTTCGGTAGACAAAACTCTGAATTTTCTTATTTCAATCGTGTCCGTACATGTATGATCAGTATAAAAAGTAGCGCGTTGATCGGGCTCTCGTGGATTGCTGTACGATTTTCATTTTGGCCCCAAATCGTGAGTGGTTTATCAGAATAATATGGTTGTGTACACTACGCTATTACAGAGTGAACTGGGCATGCCAGGTAAAAACAAACGAACTCTGTTTTGTATGCTTCCACAATCACTAAGTGTTAAGGAGACCGTCTGGGTAAAAAAAAAGTCCGTTATTTATGGATGGATTTCTCTGAAATTGTCACAGTAGGTGTGAAATGATGCATAGATCATTTGTTATTTCGACAAAATTTTTGTAGCTGCACTTTTTTTTTGAAAAATATGATAAAATAGGAGGGGGTTATGTAAAATCTATCTCCTTCTACAATTTTGAAGTTACAGAACCAGTATTTCGTTTTTAGATTGCTTATATGTCTATATAACCATAAGCAATAGGGAATTTTGATAACTTCTTTTTGTGGATTTTGGGAATTGAAAAAAAAAAATTAGGTATTTTTCATTTTTTTTTTCATGTGGTGTAATTTTCAAAACAATAAATGTATCAAAAAATGCTATTGCTTATGGATACACCTTGCTAAGCCCTATCGAATGGTATATAAAGCATTCTTGTAGCTCTAAAATTGTGGAAGGAGATAAATTTGAAAAACCAATATCAAGTTTCCAGAAAAACGTGTTTTTTCACCAAAAAAAATTTTTTTCTTCTTATCTTTTGAACTACAGGGTTTTCTACAATGAACTCTTGAGCGTTTGTAGCTCTTTTCAAGCCCTTTTGATTGATATAATTTACATTGCTGTAGCTCTGTAACTCTGGGAAAAAATAAACAACAAAAGGGAATGGGTGTAATTCTTGACAAAAAAAAAATGTTAATTTTTAATTTTTTTCCACCAAAATACGTTTTTTGTCTATTCAACTCCTTTGTTTTATAGCTCTTTTCAAGCCCTTTGGATTGGTGTGCTCGCCACTGCTGTAGCTATGATACTGCAGCTGTCATCGAGCTATGAAGGAAAGCTGCGGTATCATAGATACGGCAGAACAGCTAAATTCTAAAATTGTCAAAATTTCATAAAAAATATTTATTCAGCCTTAGAATGTTTCGTTTGAATAATGGAACCACTTTGAGTAGCCCATGAACGAACTATAATGCCATTCCCGCAGAGAAACGCTCAATTGACTCCCAATAATGAGGGGGGGGAGGGTTCAAGGTCACTCCACCCCCATCGCTTTCCCCCCCTCTGGTGGGCGCACTATTCGGAGTAGACGTAAACGGAAAGTACCAATGGAAGCGCAAGAAAATCCTCTATAAGATGCATATAAAAACAGAAAATCAGCACATATCCTGATTTCTACCCAGACGGTCTCCTTAAATACAGCCGAGCATCTGTGTTGCGCGTTACCAGCTCGAAGTTAGCACACGCTGGCCGTCTGACATAGCTCAATTATACGTACATCTCTTGAAGAATGCCTTCTTCGATCGCACTCCGAAGTTAGTTTGCTACTCATAAATGAATGAAGGCTGATGGAGTCAGAACGGGAGAAGCAAACCATTGTTCATAATGAGTGTAGCAGATATTCTAATATTTTTTAATCTGTTCACCATGTGACTTTTCCCGTTCGTGTCGTTTTCAATCTCTGGGAATTTCTTTGTTCATTCGTTCTCGCTCATCTTGCATTAAGTGCCTAAGGGAAGAATCAAAGGACGTAAAATCATTGCCCTAATGTTCCTTCCTGTTTTATTAGCGCCGCTTGTTGCTTCGCCCTGTGCCGGCGTCTCTCATGGTAATTTCACTACCAACTTTTGTACTTAACGGCCGGATTAAAATTCAAAAGTTCATTTGTATTCCCTGACGTAGTTGCGCGCACCCACGCGAGTTTGGTTCTCTTTCAGAGCTCGTGGGGCCGGATTTTCTAACAACGTCTGTATGTTTTTCTAAGTTGGCTTGGAAGGAAGAACAATGTGAGCTGCTCCGTTACGTCGACGTAAATTGCTCCAAAATGCAGCTCCTAGTGATCAGCGAGTTGCCGCTCTAATGGGCACCTGTTTTAATGTCCCTTTAGCTTGGTTAATTGCTCGTAGAAGCGGATCCTTCAGTAATTGCCTTGTAAAAACTTCGCTGTTTAGTTCTTGTTTTTGCAGTGGCAGTCTTGCAGGAGTAAGATAGGCACCGTCGGACAGATGCATCAGCTTCTGTTATTAATAGTTCATCTAACACGATAGTTACGAACACTAGTTTACATTTCGTTGTTTTCGTCCCTTTATTTCATATATTAAATTTTTCTGTTATTTTACTCTTCGTCTTGCTTTGTGCATTCAAACAACACATTGATCACATGCTATGTTTTAACGTATCATCACCATTTTGTAGACATTCTTCTTATGTTTTTTTCAACTCCGTTCAAGTCAAATTCGTAGCTCCAGTGTGGATACGAATCTCGATTCTTTAGGGAGTGCACTTGTAAAGTGACCAATAATGACTGCCAGAGGAAATCTAGAGTCTATCCTGCTATATTTCTGTTTGTATCACTTTTCTGTGCTGCACAGTCATCATATTACAGCAACTTTTTCAGCGTCACCGCGTATGAGGTACTTGAGACGTCGCTGGCTATTGAGGGTGCGCTCTGTACTTTTATTCATTGACAACCCTATTATTGCAATCGAATTGTGAATTTTTTTTCAGTTTCTTAATTAGAGGAAAGGGACTAAGTCAGTGAAGTGCAAGCATCATGGGCGGAAGAGTTTCTTAGCAGCACATCTCGTGCCCCGCGTCTTATCCGTCAGTCATTTGACTTGAATGGCCGCACACACTCGGGTGACAATACTGCGGGAGTTGAGCTAGGATCGAACAAGGAGCTTTTATTATCCATTATACAACACTTCGACCCTCGGGCCACTGAGAAGAGAACTCATATCAGTTTTTAGTTTTAACGTCAAGTCTCTTGGAAAATATCCGACGATTTTGCCTGGTTGCCGCAAATTTTAGTTGGAAATATTGCATATGGATAATACTATTGACGCATAACTAGAACTCGATTTTGGGCATTGGAAATGTTAAACCTCTCAACGTTCCATTCACCAAAGTCGTCTCAGTAATTGATAAAGTTAAATCACTAACATTAATTTTGACAAACTGGTGATATGTTCGTGTTACGCGCAACAGACAACCGACTTTCATGATAAAACTGAAGGCTTCTTAGACTCTCGGTTGGAGATTTCCGTGCACAAAGTGAATTCTCAATTTTGCTTCAAATTTTGCGACGTCTCCGTTGTCTGCGATCATGCGACACAAGTTACAAGATCGTTACGCTCCAACTCCGCCTTAAGAAGAATGTCTTCTTATCTCCTGTCAATTTGCCCTTGTCAATCTGCGAGCTATGACCGTGTCCTGCGAACTTTACAAAATTTGCGGCAACCAAGTTTTTGCCGGTTTTCTTGTTGCCGAGCATGGACTGTTTTATCTGAGCAACCTCAGGGACTTGGCTAGCCCGATCGCCGACTCGGTTCCAAGCCCTTGTTCACTTGCCTCACTCGAGCAAGACCGGCGACTTACTTGAGTTGACCAAACGAGCGGTGACATTTGAGAAGGTGTCACTTATCTCGTCCATCGCAATTAAGTGCAAGACGTAAGGTCCCACTTTTGGCAGGTGACATCTGATGTAGCTGCGCCGGGCCCTCGAGCTTGCGTGTGACAGGGCAGCTGTGCGTGTTGTGAAAGCTGGTCTTATTCTTTTTATACGTCTTCCAGTACCCTTGAATAGTTCGTTCACATAATATTTCCTTTAACCAAAGTGCCATTTTCATTATCTAAAGTCATGGTCCCTTTGTCCAGTTCCGTTATTGTACTTCATTGCGATTTTAAATTGCTTTTTTAACCAAATGTGATTTCTCTAGCACTTTTGCATGCATGTGCTTGGTGCTTGGAAACAGCGTTGCAGCTAGTGATGGGCGCTAAATGGATTTGTTATATTTAAATACTAAATACATCGCTTAAATACCAAATAGTAAAGAAAAAACGAAGCTTAAATACTCCTCTAAGTACATTTCCAGCTTTCAAAGTGCTGAAATACTTGATAAATTGCGCATCATTTCAATAAAAAGAAGGATTATCAAGGCATGAAATGCAGCGTTTTGACGTGACCGATATCGTCATCAGACTGAAAAAATCTGAAGGTATCGGTTGCTATGCGGAAATATGAAAAATGTTAATAAAAAAGCTTAGCTCAGCGAAATACGAGGACTTGGTGTCAAATCACATAAGTCATATATATGAGAAAATTTTCGAAATTAATGTGCGAGCCTACAAACTACTTGTTTACAGTACCTGCAAGTTTATAAAATGGCAGCGGACAACATATGGTCCAATAATTCAATGTTAAGATCTATGTAATAATTTTATAACGAATCAGGGAAAAGGAAATAGATTCTAACTAGAGAGGATTTGGTACTAAAATCAATGCGAAAATGACTCAAATTGTGAGATTTTTGTTTGTTGACATTTTTGTAGCCTTAGGGCCATTCTAGTGAATCCTTGTTCACTGTCCACTAGCCTAAAAATATTGTTCGTTTTTGTTGCATCACTCATTTTCCTACGTGAGAGTCAGCAATGTATCTGCATTGATTGACAGTTTGAACAGAAATGGGCTGCATGGTGATTCGCGAGCGCGTCGTAACCTTAGTTACGGTCGTCTTAAGTTGGCGTAGCAAAACTGTTTCTGCATTTAAAAAGTTTTAGATCTTCCAAATCGCCAATATTTTTATTCAACGTCGGCTTTCTGTGGTGAGCATGTAAGGTTTCTAAAATTTTGGTGCGAAGTCCGTTTCTAGCGCGGTAAATTATTTTTGTTTAGCGTGATGAAGGGTTAAACAAATGCTTGGCGTTGTGAGCAGCAATAAAATAACTAAAAATGAACCCCTGTTACGCATGATAGCGCAATCTTTTGGCTAAATTCATTCTGATAAGTTCGATATCAATACTGTTGAGATTTGAACTTGTTGATTACATTAAGCGTATCCAACTTCAAATTAACAACCGGACTCAAATTATCCTACACGATGAAGTCGCTAAAACTGAATTTGGACTTCGGGATCAACTGGCTTAACAAACGATGAGATTATGTTTTCAACAACACGCTCATCCTTCGCAAATATTTCTTAACTGTATTATTCTAATAGAGGAACCGTGGCCGAGAAGCCTTGGTTGTAGCATACGCGCTAAAACGGATTTCAAGCACCGTGCCCGCTCTGGTTTGGATGTCAAACCAAAACGCGTTTACAAGTACAAGTACCAATGCATACAGAAAAAATGAAAATCTTTTATATGAATTGCGATAAATAGCTTTATGATCTCAATATATAGACTAAATGCAGTCTTTGAATACTCTTTAAAGATGCATTGAAAATATATTTATATATGCACAAACGTATTTATATGGGGATTTAAATACGAAATGCCCAACAATGGTTACACGACACTTTATTTCGTTTTTATATTCCTTATCAATCGTCAATTCTTTGTTCGTATTATCTTGTTTTCTTTGTCTTATTTGTTTAAAATTTTTTAGTAAAGCATTCGATTTATTTTTCTATCATCCTTTGTTTATTCCTGGGAATTTTCCTGCACAATCCAATCATATCAACTTGAGTCTATTGAGATTTTCTACCTTAAGCAACAAAATTATCTGCACGCCTGAAAAAATTCAAGATTTGTATTCAATTCAATATATTCAATGCTCGTGTGAAGCCAAGCTCTTTGTATGTTCTGAGGTACATGAAAATGAATATGAATCGTATTTCAGAAGGAGGCATAAAACTAAACAAATATAACAAGAAACTTAAATACAAATATGCTAATAATATTATTTCTACTGTGAGAAAAATGGAATGGAACTACAACAATGTTAGTCGCTGAGGTCTTTCATGTTCTATGACTTCCAGTACTTCCAGTAAATTTTTTTTAGTTTTTGGAGACGATGGGAGCGAATTTCTTCTCGAGTATTCACCCATTCGACAATAATAGTTTCGAATTCTTCAAAAAATTTAGTGTCCGACGAATTGTTTAAATTTTTAGGTATTTAGCACAGATTTTAAAAACTATTTTCCATTTTTATTATCTCACGCTAAGCGACTATTAGATCAGTCTAACGTGCGTTCAAGCACGTTAGATTGAGAAAATCGTATGATTTTCTAGATTGAGTGAAATCGTACACTTAGAATATGGTGTCCGTAGGATGCTCTGGAAGTCATTCAACTTAGCCGAGCCCAAAAGTTGTTGAATTTCAACCCGTCTTCAGTTATATGTCAACCTATCCTCAGTGATAATTCTAATTAATAATTTTATCGATTTTTTATGGAAATAATTTTTTTAGCTCTTCAGAATGGTATGACTCAGGGGCACCACAGAACTGCAGTTTTATTTTTTGTAACCAGCGAATGTTTGGCGTTTGTTGTGTCATTCTTTTACAGGAAGTTAAATCGCCAGCCTAACCCATGGGCAAAGCGCCGATAGATTTAGCTTTTCATTCAGTGTTTGATGCGTTGTCTTTATCGTTGTCTGGACGAAGGAAAGTCTAGAAAAGAAACGAGAAAAGTAGAAATTTTTGAAGAAAGTCCACTAATTAAGTATGATCAATTACCAAAATAACTTGAGAACATATGCAAAAAAACGTTACTTTTTGTAAATAATTTTTCACATTGTTTTAATGCGTTTCGTGAAGTGATGGAACTAAAATTTACCAATTTTGGTGCTGTGATTTGTGGAACAATTTGAGAAAAAAAGCTAAATTTTCCCTAAAAAAAACAGTGCCGGAGTCATGTCATGTTTTTCTAAGGAAAAATTCTCGTTTTTGATCGCAAAATTTGACAAGTATCATGCGTCTAAAGTTTTTATTTCTCATTTCATCACTAGATAGTACGCTTTTACAAAAGTAAATTCCTTTATTCAAGACTGTTACGATAAAACTTGAGTGAGGAGCAATAGGACGGGGTGTGTTAAAAGTCTCTGTCGCGTTCGACATCATTCCGATTAAACCAACATTCTATTTGTATGAGGCTGCAAGTACACACTCTACGTGTTCAAATTCTGAGGGTGATTTTCAAAAAATCTCTAAGGTTCATTTTAACTTTACTTCGCAGTTTTCGTGCAATAGGCAAGAGTTCAGCTTTTTCTACTCTTACGTGTTTCAAACTGTCTCTTTTTAATATCTTTATTATAAGGTACACATCGAATATAGAAGTAGCCAAACTGTTCAAATAGTGGCGTAGCAATTTTCTGATTCGAGGAATGTTCTTTGCACTCAGGTGAGGCTCGCTTCTTTCCCGTCCCCTTCCTTTAATTAAAGGAATTCCTTCCTTTAATTTAACTTAATTTAATTCCTTTAAACCCCTTGAGGCTCGCTTCTTTCCCCTTCCTTTAATTTAATTTTAATTTAATTTGATCTTTCCCGTCCCCTTCCTTTAATTAAAGGAATTCCTTCCTTTAGTTTAATTTAATTTAATTCCTTTAATCCCCTTGAGGCTCGCTTCTTTCCCCTTCCTTTAATTTAATTTTAATCTAATTTAATCTTTCCCGTCCCCTTCCTTTAATTAACTAACGTGAGAATGACATGACTGTCTGCTGAACGTTATGCTCCCTGTTGGTAAATCCTTCATGAATGATTATTATTAAGTATTGCAAGATATTTTGCAAATAAAATAAGGATGGGGATTTCTCTCAAAATGAAATGAGTTGATTTGGCTTGGCTGATTTTTCTTGAGTAATTTTGCATTTTCGTTTGTTTTGTATATTTTTCATCTTTGTCTAGTTTAATCGATCCTTTAGAATTTGAAGCTTTGCTTCATTTCATGCATTTGATGGCAGATGTTAGGTTTGGCTTCGTACGAACATAAATTATAAGGTACTGTAGTTTTAGTTGGTATACTAACAAAGTCGTCGCTAATTGTATTTTCGATATCTTGAGCTTAAATCGATTCCCAAAATTATATCTTTCCCATTCAACAACCTTTTTTTATCATCCTATTTTCCTACCTCTATTTTATGTGAGCATCGTGCTTTGTTCATCTTTACGTCGTTCGAAAATGAAAAATTTTCATCATCTGTTGCGGGGCTACGTATAATTTACGTTCATTGTTAGCGTGTCCATTCGTTTAGCTCTAAGTGATGATTTATCTGATGCGTCATCAGATGATTTATCTGATGCGTCATCAGATGATTTATCTGATGCGTCAGAAAATGAATTATGTTCAATTATAAAGTATGAATAATCATTATAAAATGAAGTGTGAAAATTTTTTACAGCAACTAAACTCTTAATGTGTGAGTGAACAGACCGTTCTCATTCTTTACATGTCGGCGATGCCAGAAGATAAATTTTAGTTCCCATTATGTATTTACTCCATTCACAACGATCCTATAGAAGGAATTGAAAACATTGGTAACTCCCTTTCATTCAATAATACGCCATGAAAAGACTCTTAATTTTTGCTGTAGTAGTTCCAAAATGAGCCGAGCCAATATTGAAGTATGTTTCCTTTGGGAAGACGCGCACCCAAACACATGAGTTGTCCTGAGTGGCTTTGTTATTTCCTCCTTACAAATGAGATGTCAGAGGTGGTGTAACCCACGCCCGGGCACCCATTAGTCAGGAACAAATGATTCGGTCCTGACAGTGCATTTGCTGTGTGGGGTGCACTCCTAATAAGGCAATCCGCAAGTCATCGTCTCGGAGGACTGTCGATGCCAAACTGAGTTCACTGTTTGCTTGGTAGAGTGGCTGGCATGACTGAGCTGTTTTGGGCCCACTTGATGACACTTGTGCTCGGTCTGAGTTTATGTTTCCACCGTTGAAGTGTTTGTTCAAACAACCGGTTGAAGCCGCTTGAAAATTGGCCGCTCGAAGGAAAATCAACACTGCCATGTTGACCCTGACTTGACTCATGTCTTACGCGCATTATCTAAATTTGAGAATCGATAGCAGGATGATTGCTGGACATGCATTAACTAATGCACTCGCATTCAAACGATTCAGGCACTTTTGGTAATTAAGTGTTTCTTTTTTTTTTTTGTTTCAGGAAAAGTCATGATCCCTCATGACGATGCTGTGAAAACGATTCTGCTCTTACTCGTGGTCGTGGATTTGTGCGCTGGCATGCACCTCTACAAAGATCGACTCAATTCTGACGAGCAAAACTCGAGCAATTCGAATGTGGACGAACCCTCCGCATTTCGGTCTGCAGAATCCCTCTCCCTGCCACCGTCGGAACATAACTCCTCTAAAAAGCGCTTTGCTACGGGAAGGATCACCATTATTACCGAAGAAACTAGAAGCGAGAGTGAAAGGAAAATGCCCGTTAAGGATCAGTTGCGTCTTCCAGAGGCTAACCTATTTCCGAATATACCCATTAAGGGCGACGCGAAACAATTACTTGTTATAGATAATAATTCAGGTGTATTCAGTCAGCGGCCCAGCTATGGTCATACTTTTGGTACTAAAGAAGAGCGCCGACTCGAGTCCATTACACCTTTCTCGTTGGATGCTGCGAATGCATACGCAAACTCTGAGAGCATGGAGACAACCAAAACAATTAATGTAGAACTCCCCGTCTTGAGAAGTGGGAACACTGACAGGAATAAGACGGTAGCGCCTAGACAAACTTTTATTTATTCTAATGATTACCACACTAGTCTAAGAAATAAAAGCTATCATCAGTTAGGTTTACGTAGATACTATCCGAATAGTCATAGAGTTGTAAGGCTAAATGACCTTCCCAATATCTCAACTCGGGGAACATTTGGAGACCTCAAAGAAATAATTCAGAGAAGATTGAACAATTCTGAAGATTTTACTGGAGCACTAAGTTCAAAAAGTCTATCATTATTTGACCCAATCCTTAATGACGAAAGAAACTCTGAAAAAGAAATAAAAGAAGTAGAAATTTTTGAGGAAAGTTCATCAATTAGGGATGACCAATTACCATACAACTTGAGAGCATATGCAAAAAATGTTGCAAATAATATCACTGAAAGAAATGTGCAGCCTTGTGAAGAAAAGAAAAATGAATGCTCTGATAATTTACAACAAAGCAATGCTCCTTCCCTACAATTTTCACCTCTACGTTCTGATGAAAGCCCAGTTATCGGAAACGATCGAATTTCGTTCAGTAGTTCAACTAGTTTTGGGGTACCTCATCGTCTTGAAAAAGATCATCCTTCTTCGATTCACAGACACGCCAGAGTAAGAGAAAGCTGTTGTCAGCCTGCAGATGACATCGACACAGGTGCTGGAGACAAGGACAGCAACAAAAGGTCTCTGTTCGACGAAGTGCTTGCCCAAATGGCGTCATCGTCAGCTGGCGGTACAGGTACCCTAGTGCCAGGAGCAGGGGTTGGGTGTCAGGGTTTTAGCCAAACTTATCCCAAACGAAAGCATCCCAATCTAACCATGCAGGCTGGTCATTGCATCACTACTAACATGACCCGTGGAAATATCACGGTCACTAAAAGCTTACAACGTGCTGAATCGTTGAAAAAATCCCGGTATTTTTTTCATCCCATATAATCAAAATTGTCCTAACCCAATTTGACTTAACTTATTCATTCTTAATCTAACCTCCTCGCCTATTTTTTCAAAAGATAGCTTAAACTATCCTTACCTATGTCAGCATTGCCTAACGTATCCTATTCAACCATAACCTATCCTAGTCTGTACCAATATCGCCTCTTAAGGGGGTCCTCCGGGGCCCCTTTTCTCTCCGATGGGTATTTTTCATGTTATTGTTGGAAAAGAACCCTTAGGTGGTGGACTATTCGGTCCTAAAATTTTATGGCGCTACGGACAATAGATCCCCCCCCAGGGGGGGTAAGGGGACCAAAATCTTAAATTATCGAGCACATTTTGACCCCATATAAAAAGAAAACAAAAGGAGAAATGGAAAATTTGCGAATTTAATTTTGTTTGATGTGTTCCAAGAATTCTAAAACTGTCTTTTTTTTTGATCTAGCACAAAAACTCAATGAGTTCTATTCTTTTGAAATATCAATACCAGTGGACTAAAAACCAATATGTCAAATTTATTCAAAAACTAAGGCCTGAATCAAAAAAATGTATAGGGGAAATTGTGTTTGTTTTCAAAAGTTACATATAATAGTCAAATTTCATAAGAATCAGACTGAAAACAAAAAATTTCATAATTTTTATGAAATAAGTAAAAACTTTTTTACTTTTTTTTTAAATTTTAAATTACAATTTACAGTGTGAATATGATGTTATGCATGGAGATTATCGAAATAAAAATGAAAACAGCATTCAATTACATAAATTTTCCATTATATTACACTTCAACAAAATATTTTGTTTTTGGCCTATACTGTAAAGTTACTTATCTTCAAAATTCAAAAGAATAGAAGTCATTGAGTTTTTATGCTAGGATGGAAACAAAGACAGTTTTAGAATCCTTGGAACATTCCTAACAAACTGACATTCCTCGATTTCCCAATTTGTACGTTGTCTTTTTTTTATGCTAATTCAAAACCTAAAAATTCGGTATATTTTAGGTATTGATCAATTATCGCATATCTATAAAAAATGAAGTTTCAAATAAAAAATTCAGGACTGTCAGTTTGTTTGCAATGTTTCTAGGATTCCAAAACTGTCTTTGTATTTGTTCTAGCATAATAATTCATTGACTTCTATTCTTTTGAAAACATCCCAAAAATGAACCAAAAAACGAGTTTTTTAAAAATAAAAAATAAACTAAGACCTAAATCAAAAAAGTTACAAGAGGACAATATGTTTTTCTTATAAAAATACATATAGTGGCCAAATTTCAGACCAATCGGATCAAAACTCAGTTTTGACGGGAGGACCCCCTTAAGCCAACTTACTTTGCTCTAACGCAGCCAAACTTGATCTTGTTTTTTCTATTTACTTGACGATAGTTAGCCCGGTGATGACAGTTACTCACGACAGTCAATCGTAACTATGATACCGCTTCAAGAAAGAAAGTGTGACGTACAGACTGACTGATGGATGGGCAAACCACATGAAGAATTATAGCAAGACCCGTTTACCATTAAAATTTGACTGTCATTCATACCGTAAAGCTCACCAACCCTATGAAAGAATTCACAGTTATAATCTTACATTATGTTGTCGAACCTACCCTAACCCATTTTATCCAAACCTATTAAATTCTAGCCTAATCTTGCATTTTAACCTAACCTATTCTGTCAAAACGCATTTTCTACAATCCAGTCGAACCCATCATAACCTAATTTATAACCAACCCATCCTATAGTAACGTCTTAACATTTATCCTATCAAAGCTTATTTTAATCGAACACACCCTAACCTCACGAATCCTAACTTACCATAACCTAGCTTAGCTTATCCTAGTCTATTCGAACCAACTTATCCAAGCGTATCCTACCACAAACAACCATAATTTCCTATTTACTAAACAAAAGTTGACCCGGTACTTATAGTACGTACACCGGAACAATGACACCGCTTGAAACTGGGAGCGTAACGTACGGACTGGCAGACTCACAGGCGGCTGAAACATTGGCAAAATTATCACATCGGTATTGTAAGGCCGCCCGTCAACTGATGCGATTCGATGCGATGCGATTCGCCTCAACCGGCAGTGAGTTAGGTAACGCAATGCTATTCCTACGGTGCTACAAATGAACCGTGCGATTTCGCAAAGCGTCGCACCAATCGAATCGCATCAGTGGGCGGGCGGCCTAAGTGACACTTAGAGAACAATATAATATTAGATTCGTAGCTAAGATACAGTATTCGACTTCTTTCTAACCGGGACGAGTATACTTGAGTACGTGTAGCATGTTTTATCCGTCAATGCACCGAATTCCCACTTTTTTAACGTTCTGCATGCGATAACTTATACATTACTTTCAATCTTAGCAGTGGAATGAACTCACTTTGAAATACAATAGTATGGCCCTCTCACAGACATAGGATTCAACTACTTCATTTCGGTTAGGTTAGGGATTTTTATTTGGAGAGGTTAAGTAGTGATACGATAGGTAAGGATAGGTGGTAAAAGTTAGACTGGTTCAAGTTAGTTTAGTTTAATTGAAGTTAGGTTAGATTAGTTTAAGTTAGGTTAGTTGAGTCAATTTGAATTGTTTTAGGTTAGGTTAAGACATGTTAAGCTGGGTTAGGTCGCTATAGGTAGGTTAAGTTTGGTCAGTTTAGTTCAGTTCAGAGTATGTTCGGTTAAATTGTGTTAAATCCAGCTTAACTACGTTATGTTTGGTTAGGCTGTGATTGATTAGTGGAGTTAGCCCAAATTAGGTTAGGATGGGTCATAATAACTTAAGATATCGGTTGCGTTAGGATCAGTTAGGTTAGCTTAGATAAGATATGCCAAGAAGGTTGGGTTATGATAGTTCAGGTTACGTTAGATGAGTTATAGTAAAAAAAATCGAATTAAGTTGGGTTGGACATATCAAGATATTGTAAATAAACTGAAGAAGTTAACCTTGGTCAGGATTTTAAAAACACTTCACGTCTTAGTAGCGATACCATTGGCAACGTAAGTTCTCTAAGACGACTAAACTCTGAGCTACAGTGCGTACCGTGACTCGTTGACTTGCGCTGTCAGCAGTACCGCTGCGATGACGTAAATTGATGGAAAATCCGGTCCCTGTTAGTCGTTCCTAACCGTGAATATGTGAACGTGCCGAGTAATCTGTACCTGCAAAAGTTTCTGCAGGAACTCCTGCTGCCCCTGGTCCTGAAACAACGGGAGCAATCGAACATTCTCCAGTGCTGGACGCTGAGGTGATCCCTGGGTTAGTGCAGGGCGACATCGCAGTCGACGGCACGGTGGTGAGATTGCTTTTTTCCCTGTTGCACAAACAATTTGAGAAATGCTCTAATTGATACTTAAAATGGTCAAATACTTCTTCAAAAGGCTGACAGCAACCATTTTCAAAAATCTGTCTATGTACAAACTACTTTTGCAGGACGAAGCAATGCTGCGAGTGGGCATCAACTGGGATGTCTTCCCTGAGAAAAGATGGCTTAACGGGACCGTGCCTTACTTGGTGTCTCCTCTCTACTGTGAGTGCACGCTTGATAGATTAGGTTATCTTATTTAAGATAAGTTAAGTTAGGATAAGCTAAGTTAGGTTAAGATAGGTCAGATGAGCTTAGGATAGGTTATATTAGGTTAGAATCTCTTGGGTTTGGTTAGGAAAGGTTTAATTTTAAATAGTTTGAAAGGTTAAAATAGGTTGGAGGATATGCTCCAAGTGCATGATCTGTGACCTGTGAGAGTGTGGTATCTCGGTTACCCAGCTTCTGTGACTATCAGACACTGCGTTATCAGCATAATTTTTTTGAACTGTGGCAACCTGCGTCGAAATATTCACGTTAGGCTCCATTTCTGAGTTTAACAACACTTTATCTATCCCAAAAAAATTTAACTGATTTTATCAGTATCCTGAGGAAACCAAAGATTCGAATCTTTGATTTTTGAATTAGAGTCTTCTACTGCTTGCGCACATTCTGGCAGGTTAAAGTTTGTTTATTAGTAGGCTTGAGAACGCCTACTTGTATGGTGGGGAAATAGAAACCTTACTTTTGGGATAGATAATAGCGGTGTGCTTTTAGGGCACACCGCCGAGAAAACAGGGTTCATCTGTTAGAAAATGATACTCGACACTGACGAAATGTTACCCGTCTCTTAGGAGACGGTACTCTCTATTATGAAACGGTAATCGTTTACTTAAAAACGGTACCCTTGTCTTTTGGTACCCTCTAAACGGTACCACCTAAAAACCTTAAAACGGTACCCTCGTCTTTTGTGAAACGGTATCCTTCTCTTAGAAAACGACACCCGAAAGGTTGAGCGTTATGGGTCATATAACGCCATGTATGAAAATCGCCGTTACTATTACTTTAAAAAAAATCATGTTCGAGTGAGAGAGAGGACTATACGCTCCAAATGTCTCTGGCCGAACCTACCGACGATATTCCATCGTACTACGGGGCTAACACCGGCATCGCATCCCAACTACGGATCCAAATAACTTAAAACGAAATTTCACCCCTTGAAAGCGCCTGATGTTGACATTAAGAGAAATTTTCCCTCTCAATGCTGTTCCTCAGTCATTATTTTATCGTTTCTTAAGAAAACTATATGAGATGTTATTAGATTGATTGATTATAAGTTAATATGAGCCTCCCTAACCACAACAAAAGTGTTCCCACTTATACCTATCAATATTTCCAATGGAAATAGGGCGTAAATGCGTAATAATCAGATGACGCCGCTCACTTTAAGAGACTCGTTTGGAGCCGTCTCGTAAGTTTCGTTACGATGGAGCGCTTTCTTCAGGAAGCTGAAACATGGTATACTCCACTTTATCCCCAGACACGAAAGAGGTGATGTTGCCGTCGTTCCTCATGCCTCTCGGGAGCAGCGTGAGAGATTCGGGATTTGAAACCCTTTTGTTGTCAAAAAAAAAGGAAGTATTACTCCAAACTACAAATGTTGCTATTAAATAACCCGGTCACTGAATAACACTAAAATTGCGTTTTCCGTGACTCCTGCTTCCAATTCGCATTTTGTGAAGTGTTTAATGACGATTCTGGATGTTCCATTTACGAACTCAGCATCCGGAAACCTACGACTACTAGTAAGCTGATCATCTACGCTTACATGTGATCGTGTTCTGTATTCTTTTCATGCTTATAATTCGCGCGTGTGCTTGTCTTAGATGCTCTAGGTAATTTCGAGATTCTTTAATTATAGGAAGCAAATTTATAATGTGGTTCAGGTTGTCCTACTTCCCTGCTGAAAATAATTTTGAAAGGTGTCACTGGTGTTGTTGAAAGTTGAGATGAAAAAATATTTACGCAACCTTGAAACCTTAAAAACTTGAACACGTAAGAAATCTAGTCATTGAATTATTTTGATCTGAATAATCGACGATCTTTAATTGCTATTGATGTTAAGTTAGAAATAATTGATTGATGTAATAATTCTGTACTGAAAAATACCGTCTTGATGATTCATGAAATTTTGAAGTAACTAGAAAAAAGTTACAATGACTCAGACTTTATCGAAAATATTTACACGACCTTGACGTCATAAAATCAAGGTGTTGATATTCCAGATTTGAAAAGATAGAAATGAGAAAATGTGTTGGAACAAAGTGAAATCACGAGACATTCGATCCGAAAAGAACAATCACAAAAAAAATTGCCTCTGGTCCCGCTTCAGTGGAAACAATATATTACGCAAAAATGACCTGTCGTCTTAAATGATGAGCAATGTTGGACTAAAATACACAAAAGTAGGTAGGAACAAAACAGACATTTGGAAAACGGTGCCCGACTTTAATAAAAACAGTAATTGTCTCTTGGAAAACGGTTTCTGTCTCTTGATAAACGGCACCAGCTTACTGGAAAAGGATACTTGTCTCTTGGAAAACGGTTTCTGTCTCTTGATAAACGGCACCAGCTTACTGGAAAAGGATACTTGTCTCTTGGAAAACGGTTTCTGTCTCTTGATAAACGGCACCAGCTTACTGGAAAAGGATACTTGTCTCTTGGAAAACGGTTTCTGTCTCTTGATAAACGGCACCAGCTTACTGGAAAAGGATACTTGTCTCTTGGAAAACGGTTTCTGTCTCTTGATAAACGGCACCAGCTTACTGGAAAAGGATACTTGTCTCTTGGAAAACGGTTTCTGTCTCTTGATAAACGGCACCAGCTTACTGGAAAAGGATACTTGTCTCTTGGAAAACGGTTTCTGTCTCTTGATAAACGGCACCAGCTTACTGGAAAAGGATACTTGTCTCTTGGAAAACGGTTTCTGTCTCTTGATAAACGGCACCAGCTTACTGGAAAAGGATACTTGTCTCTTGGAAAAAACTACATGTCTTGAAAAACCTTGTTTGTCTCGTGAAAAACGGTACCTGTCACTTAGAAAACAGTACCAGCCTCTTGTAAAATGTTGCCCGATTGTTAGCACGTGTTTATCTTTTATCTTGACCGAATGTTCTTGAGGGAATGCTGTGTGGTAGTAAGGAAATGTCGTGCGGAGGTAAGGGTATGTTGTATGGTGAAGGAATGTTCTGTGATGATGAGGGAATGTTGTGTGATGGTGATGGAATGTTGTGCGGTATTGAAGAAATGCTGTGTTGTGAGGGAATGTTGTATGATGAAGGAATGTTGTTTGGTGAGATAAGTTTTCGTTGTGTCCTAAGTGAATGTTGTGTTGCGAAGGAATGTTGTGTGATGGCGAGGGAATCTCGTGATGGTGAAAGAATGTTATGTGGTAAGGGAATGTTGTGTGGTAAGAAAACGTGCGATGAGGAAATGTTGTGTGGTAAGGGAATGTTGTGGTATGATGAGGGAATGGTGCTTGGTGGTAAGGAAATATAAACAGGTTAAAATTAAATAATTTCTGTGGGACCTTGTTGAAATCGTGTGGTTACCCGGCAGACCACGCTCGTGCGCCACCTGCTAATATTATTCCCTCACACTTGTGCTCTTCGTACTTTTTTATGCTGAATTGTGTGTCCATGTGTGACTATCATATATAACTTTGTCACTTTTGATAATAAATCACACCTCATTGCCCACTGGCCGCTCCGGTTATCGCACGTCGCTGATAAAAGATGAATGATAACACAGTACTAGCAGCCCATACATTCACACCTCTGCTGAATGATATCTTTTCCTCCCACAGTGCCAGAGGAATACCAGATGATCATCACGGCCATCAGGACGATTAATTTTCTGTCGTGTGTGCGCTTCGTGCCTTGGGATGGACGGGCTCGAGACTACATCATCATTCAGCCCGTCCCGGGACCAAGCGGGTCAGTGTCACGTGTGATCATTGTCGCCATGGCCGAGCTAATGAGTGACAGTCTCCTATTATCATAGGTGTAGTGACCCTTCGAGTGAACGGATCTGTGTCCAGTATTATTGTAGGTGTAGTGGCCCTTCGGGTGTACGGATCTGTGTCCAGTATTATTGTAGGTGTAGTGACCCTTCGAGTGAACGGATCTGTGTCCAGTATTATTGTAGGTGTAGTGACCCTTCGAGTGAACGGATCTGTGTCCAGTATTATTGTAGGTGTAGTGACCCTTCGAGTGAACGGATCTGTGTCCAGTATTATTGTAGGTGTAGTGGCCCTTCGGGTGTACGGATCTGTGTCCAGTATTATTGTAGGTGTAGTGACCCTTCGAGTGAACGGATCTGTGTCCAGTATTATTGTAGGTGTAGTGACCCTTCGAGTGAACGGATCTGTGTCCAGTATTATTGTAGGTGTAGTGATCCTTCGAGTGAACGGATCTGTGTCCAGTATTATTGTAGGTGTAGTGACCCTTCGAGTGTACGGATCTGTGTCCAGTATTATTGTAGGTGTAGTGGCCCTTCGGGTGTACGGATCTGTGTCCAGTATTATTGTAGGTGTAGTGACCCTTCGAGTGAACGGATCTGTGTCCAGTATTATCATAGGTGTAGTGACCCTTCGAGTGAACGGATCTGTGTCCAGTATTATTGTAGGTGTAGTGACCCTTCGAGTGTACGGATCTGTGTCCAGTATTATTGTAGGTGTAGTGACCCTTCGAGTGTACGGATCTGTGTCCAGTATTATTGTAGGTGTAGTGGCCCTTCGGGTGTACGGATCTGTGTCCAGTATTATTATAGTTGCGGTGACCCTTCGAGTGAACGGATCTGTGTCCAGTATTATTGTAGGTGTAGTGACCCTTCGAGTGAACGGATCTGTGTCCAGTATTATTGTAGGTGTAGTGACCCTTCGAGTGAACGGATCTGTGTCCAGTATTATTGTAGGTGTAGTGACCCTTCGAGTGTACGGATCTGTGTCCAGTATTATTGTAGGTGTAGTGACCCTTCGAGTGAACGGATCTGTGTCCAGTATTATTGTAGGTGTAGTGACCCTTCGAGTGTACGGATCTGTGTCCAGTATTATTGTAGGTGTAGTGACCCTTCGAGTGAACGGATCTGTGTCCAGTATTATTGTAGGTGTAGTGACCCTTCGAGTGTACGGATCTGTGTCCAGTATTATTGTAGGTGTAGTGACCCTTCGAGTGAACGGATCTGTGTCCAGTATTATTGTAGGTGTAGTGACCCTTCGAGTGTACGGATCTGTGTCCAGTATTATTGTAGGTGTAGTGACCCTTCGAGTGAACGGATCTGTGTCCAGTATTATTGTAGGTGTAGTGGCCCTTCGAGTGAACGGATCTGTGTCCAGTATTATTGTAGGTGTAGTGACCCTTCGAGTGAACGGATCTGTGTCCAGTATTATTGTAGGTGTAGTGACCCTTCGAGTGTACGGATCTGTGTCCAGTATTATTGTAGGTGTAGTGACCCTTCGAGTGAACGGATCTGTGTCCAGTATTATCATAGGTGTAGTGACCCTTCGAGTGAACGGATCTGTGTCCAGTATTATTGTAGGTGTAGTGACCCTTCGAGTGAACGGATCTGTGTCCAGTATTATTGTAGGTGTAGTGACCCTTCGAGTGAACGGATCTGTGTCCAGTATTATTGTAGGTGTAGTGACCCTTCGAGTGTACGGATCTGTGTCCAGTATTATTGTAGGTGTAGTGACCCTTCGAGTGAACGGATCTGTGTCCAGTATTATTGTAGGTGTAGTGACCCTTCGAGTGTACGGATCTGTGTCCAGTATTATTGTAGGTGTAGTGACCCTTCGAGTGTACGGATCTGTGTCCAGTATTATTGTAGGTGTAGTGACCCTTCGAGTGAACGGATCTGTGTCCAGTATTATCATAGGTGTAGTGACCCTTCGAGTGAACGGATCTGTGTCCAGTATTATTGTAGGTGTAGTGACCCTTCGAGTGTACGGATCTGTGTCCAGTATTATTGTAGGTGTAGTGACCCTTCGAGTGTACGGATCTGTGTCCAGTATTATTGTAGGTGTAGTGACCCTTCGAGTGTACGGATCTGTGTCCAGTATTATTGTAGGTGTAGTGACCCTTCGAGTGAACGGATCTGTGTCCAGTATTATCATAGGTGTAGTGACCCTTCGAGTGAACGGATCTGTGTCCAGTATTATTGTAGGTGTAGTGACCCTTCGAGTGAACGGATCTGTGTCCAGTATTATTGTAGGTGTAGTGACCCTTCGAGTGAACGGATCTGTGTCCAGTATTATTGTAGGTGTAGTGACCCTTCGAGTGTACGGATCTGTGTCCAGTATTATTGTAGGTGTAGTGACCCTTCGAGTGTACGGATCTGTGTCCAATATTATTTTAGGTTTAGTGACCCTTCGAGTGAACGGATCTGTGTCCAGTATTATTGTAGGTGTAGTGACCCTTCGAGTGTACGGATCTGTGTCCAGTATTATTGTAGGTGTAGTGACCCTTCGAGTGAACGGATCTGTGTCCAGTATTATTGTAGGTGTAGTGACCCTTCGAGTGAACGGATCTGTGTCCAGTATTATTGTAGGTGTAGTGACCCTTCGAGTGTACGGATCTGTGTCCAGTATTATTGTAGGTGTAGTGACCCTTCGAGTGTACGGATCTGTGTCCAGTATTATTGTAGGTGTAGTGACCCTTCGAGTGAACGGATCTGTGTCCAGTATTATTGTAGGTGTAGTGGCCCTTCGGGTGTACGGATCTGTGTCCAGTATTATTGTAGGTGTAGTGACCCTTCGAGTGTACGGATCTGTGTCCAGTATTATTGTAGGTGTAGTGACCCTTCGAGTGAACGGATCTGTGTCCAGTATTATTGTAGGTGTAGTGACCCTTCGAGTGTACGGATCTGTGTCCAATATTATTACAGTTGTGTTTACCCTTTGAGTTAATGCGTCAATGTCACGTATTGTTATTGATTAACTAACTCATCGAGTTAACGGGTCAGTGTTTCTAACTGTTAATTGTAGTGATCAACCCATCAGGTAACGAGTCGGTGTCCCGTTTTAGTTGGGAATCTCAAACTAGTTTTTGTTGCAATCCTGAACTGACATACCGGTGTCCAGAGATAGTTGGGAATCTCTAGTTTATGGACAAGTGTCCTGATTAAGAATCGTCTAACGCAGAGGTCTCCAAAGTTTCTCGTCTTAGGGCCATGTTGATTACTCCGGTAAATTTCAAGGGCCAAAACAGCTTACATTTTTGTTTTTTTTATCCAACTTATCTCAGCAACAATAACAACAGTAAGACATTAGCTGTCGCGGACCGGATTGATCACATTGGCGGGCAGGATTTGGAGACACTTAGTCTAAAGAACATAAAAGTGTCCAGTATACGAAATGATCGTTGAATTAAAATACGATTAACGCTGGATCAATACTAATAAATCAGTGTTATGTATTTGTTAGGAGCCAACAAATTAAAGGAGACGGGTCTTGTCTTAGATGTTTTAACTCTGCCTGTCTGATTTATCATCGATTGCGATCAATTTCATCTGAAATAAATGATTATAAGCCTTCAGTTTTATAAAATGCATGCGGTGGGTTAGTGCATCGAGAAATGATTTATAGTTCAGTAATGAGTGAATTCTACGAGTAAGGTAGTGGTTATCTTACACACCACTACGGAAAATGGCGTCACACACCAAAACACACACTGCAATTACCACCACCACCAGATGGTGACATACACACCATAACGCCTGCCACCAGTACCACCATCACCATCACCGATAGGTTATGCCACACACTATAAATCTGAAAAAATACATCAAGAAAACCACAAAAAAATACATGAAGAGAAAAAAAATCCTTCGCACCACAGAAAAAAATCGAAAACAATCTCCACAGTAACCATTACGAGCCTCACCAAGTACCTCTCTGACATCCATCACTGATCTATGTACCCCCACAACGCCCACCAATACGTGCAGGTGTTGGTCGTACGTAGGGCGGCGGGGCGGCGAGCAGGTGGTGGGGCTGCAGCGCGGTGACGCCAAGTCAAAGCGCTGCTTCGTGTCGGTGGGCAAGCCGCTGCATGAGCTGATGCACGTGTTGGGGGTGTACCACGAGCACACGCGTGCTGACAGGGACCTGTACGTGGCGGTGTTGTATCGTAATCTCCTGCCTGGTGAGTGTAGTGTTGCCTAGTGTTGCTGCGTGTTGAGTGTTGTGTTGTGTTGTGTTGCATCTGCTGCCTGGTGAGTGATGTGTTGTGTTGGCTGGTGTTGCTGCGTGGTGAGTGTTGTGGTGCTGCCTTGTGAGTGGTGCACCTGCTGCCTGGTAAGTGTTGTGTTGCTGCCTGGTGGGTGTTGTGTTACATGGTGTTGCTGCGTGGTGAGTGTTGTGTTGGTGCCTGGTGGGTGTTGTGTTACATGGTGTTGCTGCGTGGTGAGTGTTGTGTTGCTGCCTTGTGAGTGGTGCACCTGCTGCCTGGTGAGTGTTGTGTTGTGTTGCATGGTGTTGCTGCGTGGTGAGTGTTGTGTTGCTGCCTGGTGAGTATTGTGTTGCTGCCTGGTGGGTTTGTGTTACATGGTGTTGCTGCCTGGTGAGTGTTGTGTTGCTGCCTGGTGGGTGTTGTGTTACATGGTGTTGCTGCGTGGTGAGTGTTGTGTTGCTGCCTGGTGGGTGTTGTGTTACATGGTGTTGCTGCGTGGTGAGTGTTGTGTTGCTGCCTTGTGAGTGGTGCACCTGCTGCCTGGTGAGTGTTGTGTTGCTGCCTGGTGAGTGTTGTGTTGCTGCCTGGTGGGTGTTGTGTTACATGGTGTTGCTGCGTGGTGAGTGTTGTGTTGCTGCCTGGTGGGTGTTGTGTTACATGGTGTTGCTGCCTGTTGAGTGTTGTGTTGCTGCCTGGTGGGTGTTGTGTTACATGGTGTTGCTGCGTGGTGAGTGTTGTGTTGATGCCTGGTGGGTGTTGTGTTGCTGCCTGGTGGGTGTTGTGTTACATGGTGTTGCTGCGTGGTGAGTGTTGTGTTGCTGCCTGGTGAGTGTTGTGTTGCTGCCTGGTGGGTATTATGTTACATGGTGTTGCTGCGTGGTGAATGTTGTGTTGCTGCCTGGTGGGTGTTGTGGTACATGGTGTTGCTGCCTGGTGAGTGTTGTGTTGCTGCCTGGTGGGTGTTGTGTTACATGGTGTTGCTGCGTGGTGAGTGTTGTGTTGCTGCCTGGTGGGTTTTGTGTTACATGGTGTTGCTGCGTGGTGAGTGTTGTGTTGCTGCCTGGTGTGTGTTGTGTTACATGGTGTTGCTGCGTGGTGAGTGTTGTGTTGCTGCCTTGTGAGTGGTGCACCTGCTGCCTGGTGAGTGTTGTGTTGCTGCCTGGTGGGTGTTGTGTTACATGGTGTTGCTGCGTGGTGAGTGTTGTGTTGCTGCCTGGTGTGTGTTGTGTTACATGGTGTTGCTGCGTGGTGAGTGTTGTGTTGCTGCCTTGTGAGTGGTGCACCTGCTGCCTGGTGGGTGTTGTGTTGTGTTGCATGGTGTTGCTGCGTGGTGAGTGGTGTGTTGCTGCCTGGTGAGTGTTGTGTTGCTGCCTGGTGAGTGTTGTGTTGCTGCCTGGTGAGTGTTGTGTTGCTGCCTGGTGGGTGTTGTGTTACATGGTGTTGCTGCGTGGTGAGTGTTGTGTTGCTGCCTGGTGGGGGTTGTGTTACATGGTGTTGCTGCGTGGTGAGTGTTGTGTTGCATGGTGTTGCTGCCTGGTGAGTGTTGTGTTGCATGGTGTTGCTGCGTGGTGAGTGTTGTGTTACTGCCTTGTGAGTGGTGCACCTGCTGCCTGGTGATTATTGTGTTGTGTTGCATGGTGTTGCTGCGTGGTGAGTGTTGTGTTGTGTTGCTGCGTGGTGAGTGTTGTGTTGTGTTGCTGCGTGGTGAGTGTTGTGTTGGGTTGCATTGTGTTGCTGCGTGGTGAGTGTTGTGTTGCATGGTGTTGCTGCGTGGTGAGTGTTGTGTTACTGCCTTGTGAGTGGTGCACCTGGTGCCTGGTGAGTGTTGCACCTGCTGCCTGGTGGGTGTTGTGTTACATGGTGTTGCTGCGTGGTGAGTGTTGTGTTGCTGCCTGGTGGGTGTTGTGTTACAAGGTGTTGCTGCGTGGTGAGTGTTGTGTTGCATGGTGTTGCTGCGTGGTGAGTGTTGTGTTGCATGGTGTTGCTGCCTGGGGAGTGTTGTGTTGCATGGTGTTGCTGCCTCGTGAGTGTTGTGTTGCATGGTGTTGCTGCGTGGTGAGTGTTGTGTTACTGCCTTGTGAGTGGTGCACCTGCTGCCTGGTGAGTATTGTGTTGTGTTGCATGGTGTTGCTGCGTGGTGAGTGTTGTGTTGTGTTGCATTGTGTTGCGGCGTGGTGAGTGTTGTGTTGTGTTGCATGGTGTTGCTGCGTGGTGAGTGTTGTGTTGTGTTGCATGGTGTTGCTGCGTGGTGAGTGTTGTGTTGCTGCCTTGTGAGTGGTGCACCTGCTGCCTGGTGAGTGTTGTGTTGTGTTGCATGGCGTTGCTGCGTGGTGAGTGTTGTGTTACTGCCTTGTGAGTGGTGCACCTGCTGCCTGGTGAGTGTTGCACCTGCTGCCTGGTGAGTGGTGTGTTACATGGTGTTGCTGCGTGGTGAGTGTTGTGTTGCTGCCTGGTGAGTGGTGTGTTACATGGTGTTGCCTCGTGAGTGTTGTGTTGCTGCCTGGTGAGTGGTGTGTTACATGGTGTTGCTGCGTGGTGAGTGTTGTGTTGCTGCCTGGTGGGTGTTGTGTTACATGGTGTTGCTGCATGGTGAGTGTTGTGTTGCATGGTGTTGCTGCGTGGTGAGTGTTGTGTTGCATGGTGTCTCTGCCTGGTGAGTGTTGCACCTGCTGCCTGGTGGGTGTTGTGTTACATGGTGTTGCTGCGTGGTGAGTGTTGTGTTGCTGCCTGGTGGGTGTTGTGTTACATTGTGTTGCTGCGTGGTGAATGTTGTGTTGCATGGTGCTGCTGCGTGGTGAGTGTTGTGTTTCATGGTGTTGCTGCCTGGTGAGTGTTGTGTTGCATGGTGTTGCTGCGTGGTGAGTGTTGTGTTGCATGGTGTTGCTGCGTGGTGAGTGTTGTGTTACTGCCTTGTGAGTGGTGCACCTGCTGCCTGGTGAGTATTGTGTTGTGTTGCATGGTGGTGCTGCGTGGTGAGTGTTGTGTTGTGTTGCATTGTGTTGTTGCGTGGTGAGTGTTGTGTTGCATGGTGTTGCTGCGTGGTGAGTGTTGTGTTACTGCCTTGTGAGTGGTGCACCTGCTGCCTGGTGAGTATTGTGTTGTGTTGCATGGTGTTGCTGCGTGGTGAGTGTTGTGTTGTGTTGCATTGTGTTGTTGCGTGGTGAGTGTTGTGTTACTGCCTTGTGAGTGGTGCACCTGCTGCCTGGTGAGTGTTGTGTTGTGTTGCATGGTGTTGCTGCGTGGTGAGTGTTGTGTTGCATGGTGTTGCTGCGTGGTGAGTGTTGTGTTACTGCCTTGTGAGTGGTGCACCTGCTGCCTGGTGAGTATTGTGTTGTGTTGCATGGTGTTGCTGCCTTGTGAGTATTGTGTTGTGTTGCATAGTGTTGCTGCGTGGTGAGTGTTGTGTTACTGCCTTGTGAGTGGTGCACCTGCTGCCTGGTGAGTATTGTGTTGTGTTGCATGGGGTTGCTGCGTGGTGAGTGTTGTGTTGTGTTGCATTGTGTTGTTGCGTGGTGAGTGTTGTGTTGCATGGTGTTGCTGCGTGGTGAGTGTTGTATTGTGTTCCATGGTGTTGCTGCGTGGTGAGTGTTGTGTTGTGTGGCATGGTGTTGCTGCGTGGTGAGTGTTGTGTTGCTGCCTTGTGAGTGGTGCACCTGCTGCCTGGTGAGTGTTGTGTTGCATAGTGTTGCTGCGTGGTGAGTGTTGTTACTGCCTTGTGAGTGTTGCACCTGCTGCCTGGTGAGTGTTGTGTTGCATAGTGTTGCTGCGTGGTGAGTGTTGTTACTGCCTTGTGAGTGGTGCACCTGCTGCCTGGTGAGTGTTGTGTTGCATAGTGTTGCTGCGTGGTGAGTGTTGTTACTGCCTTGTGAGTGTTGCACCTGCTGCCTGGTGAGTGTTGTGTTACATGGTGTTGCTGCGTAGTGAGTGTTGTGTTGCTGCCTGGTGGGTGTTGTGTTACATGGTGTTTCTGCGTGGTGAGTGTTGTGTTGCATGGTGTTGCTGCGTGGTGAGTGTTGTGTTGCATGGTGTTGCTGCCTGGTGAGTGTTGCACCTGCTGCCTGGTGGGTGTTGTGTTACATGGTGTTGCTGCGTTTTGAGTGTTGTGTTGCTGCCTGGTGGGTGTTGTGTTACATGGTGTTGCTGCGTGGTGAGTGTTGTGTTGCATGGTGTTGCTGCGTGGTGTGTGTTGTGTTGCATGGTGTTGCTGCCTGGTGAGTGTTGTGTTGCATGGTGTTGCTGCCTGGTGAGTGTTGTGTTGCATGGTGTTGCTGCGTGGTGAGTGTTGTGTTACTGCCTTGTGAGTGGTGCACCTGCTGCCTGGTGAGTATTGTGTTGTGTTGCATGGTGTTGCTGCGTGGTGAGTGTTGTGTTGTGTTGCATGGTGTTGCTGCGTGGTGAGTGTTGTGTTGTGTTGCATGGTGTTGCTGCGTGGTGAGTGTTGTGTTGCTGCCTTGTGAGTGGTGCACCTGCTGCCTGGTGAGTATTGTGTTGTGTTGCATGGTGTTGCTGCGTGGTGAGTGTTGTGTTGTGTTGCATGGTGTTGCTGCGTGGTGAGTGTTGTGTTGTGTTGCATGGTGTTGCTGCGTGGTGAGTGTTTTGTTGTGTTGCATGGTGTTGCTGCGTGGTGAGTGTTGTGTTGCTGCCTTGTGAGTGGTGCACCTGCTGCCTGGTGAGTGTTGTGTTGTGTTGCATGGTGTTGCTGCGTGGTGAGTGTTGTGTTGTGTTGCATGGTGTTGCTGCGTGGTGAGTGTTGTGTTGTATGGTGTAGCTGCGTGGTGAGTGTTGTGTTGCATGGTGTTGATGCGTGGTGAGTGTTGTGTTACTGCCTTGTGAGTGGTGCACCTGCTGCCTGGTGAGTGTTGCACCTGCTGCCTGGTGAGTGTTGCACCTGCTGCCTGGTGAGTGTTGCACCTGCTGCCTTGTGAGTGTTGCACCTGCTGCCTTGTGAGTGCTGTGTTGCTGCTTGGTGTGTGTTGTGTTGCACCTGCTACCTGGAGTATTGTGGTGTTATAAAATAAGTTAGCTGAGATGCAATGCGTTGGACATATTTCTACGATGATTAGCTGCATGCGTAAATACTGCGCTGTGTACAACATAGGGAAACGTATATTTTCTTTCGCACGTACCCTGAGTTCAGAAAGGATTTATTTTTATTAGTGGTTTCAGTTTTTTTTCTATCACACTCCTTCCATAGATGCTGATTTTATTTGTTGGTAATATTTTTACAATAGATTTACCAACTTGCATGCTGTGCATCAACTCTTCGGAAATGTCCTTTTTCTCCTTTCCCCTTTTCGAACAGCGTTGTCGTCAGATACTTAAACCTGAGTTGTGAAATCCGTAGAGTTTTGTGTGTCAAGTTTGTACTGGTTATGTTTCGGAGTTCCGAGACAGATGTGTATGTCCTGAGTTTAGTGTATCAATTAAATGATTTTTTCGGACAGACTCTGAGAAAAACTTTGAGAAACTGAGCCTTGTGAACACGTCGTACGCCTTCGAATACGACTACGACTCCGTGATGCACTACGGCGAGCATTATTTCAGGTCAGGCGCGTTCAGTTTTGCTACACATCTGTACTGATGCATACTTTGATGTCATTTGCGCGTGTAATGGATGTATTTCATGTCTAGCGTGCCTGTACTGTGCGTTTGAGTTTGCTACGACTTGAGGCCAGTGCTAGCAAGTTGTAAGGAATGGCGCTCAAATTATTTGGAAAAGTTCCTGCAGAAGCATTATCAAACAGGATACTTTGGCGGACGACTTAGTGTGACTCGTATTCTTTTGTAGGAATGTCATCTCCGTCATCTAGAGGTGAACATATTAATTTATTTTGACCTTCACGATTAGAACAATTATAATAGTCAATTCTATTAAAAACTGACGTTGTGTGTTTTTGAATTGGAGCTGCTATTTTAGAGACATGTTTCTATAGATGTCTCAGCTGAAGCCGATGCTCGTGAAGCAGCGTTGCCATGCCGCTGTGACATGTTGCGATTGTTTTCTTTCTAGTCATTATGTTCTTCAAGGGCATGTATTTTTTACATTGAAAACTAGATTCCACAACTTTTCAACCATAGATTTTGACTCGTCTTTCAATTAGCATACTTAACTTGTAAATAGGTTTTCAAAATAGCCGTTTTCGACTGACAATATTCATTTGCTTCCCTGCGTTTCACGCATGTCTCGGAGTTGGGCTTATTCGTATATGTGTACGCTTTAGCTTTCTTCTAATTCAGTAACGTAACTCTGTAAACAGTTAATATTAATTCTGACAGCAAATTCCACCTTTTATTTTATTGTCGTTTCATTTAAGGCCACCGGGACACACTGTGATGCCTGCGTTGTATCGAGCCAGGGCTCACCAAAGAACGTCACCAAGATTCAGTACACAGTTTCAAACGGAAACATGTTTTTATTTTTTGTTCTGGGTTATTTATCTGGCAATGTCTTTCATGTAATTTATCGTATTGTGGCGTTCATATAGCTTATCTAATAGTGACATCTAGATAATTAATCTGATCGTGATGTCCATTTAATCCATGCAAAAGTGACATCCATTTAATTGATGCGATAATGACATCCATTTAATTCGAACGATAATAGATCCATATAATTTTTCCCTCAGTATTATTGGTCTTACAGTCGCCTAAATATATAATCATTTACTGAACGGTGGCCTGCGTGATTATATATGACAATAACCACGGTATTACTGCCTGAATTGTAGCGTGCGTATGATAAATTTATCTAACTGCATCCGCTGTAACATGGCAGCACCGTTAACACAAATAATGTACGTGTGCAGCAAGGATGGCGTGAGTCCAACCCTCCGCCCCCTGGCGGCGGGCGTGCGCATCGGTCAGCGCGACATGCTCAGCAAGAAGGACTGCCTCAAGCTCAACGCTATGTACGGCTGCACAGCCAGCGGGCACCCGCTTCGCGAAATGTACACCGTCTTCTGTAACGCTCTCACACTCTGACACACGGAGCCACTAGTGTTATCTATTGTTACAGGAATATTTTAATGAATGTCAACCTTGCGGTTTAGGGTTTACAAATCTTTTTTTTTAACGTTTAAAACTTTTTTGTGGCGCAAGCTGATGATTGGGGAGATACAGCAGAGATGTATTAAAATTAGTACATGCAAACAAAAGTTAAAAGTCAACTGCTCTGTAGAATATTCACATCGTATTTTGGAAACAATATATGCTTTCGTCATCAGTACGTAGACAGGTTCTGAGATACTAAAAGGGAAATTTGCTTGAATCAAATTTAAAATTAATTTGCATCAAAGTTGAATTAGTTATTCAAAAAGTATTTGAGCATTAAGTTGAGAGGTCACTTATGAAAAGCAGACTTGGTCCAACACTGTGACCCAGAAGCTCAGCAACTCCCAGGTGATGTGCTCGGCGTGCAGAACCAACATACCGCGCTGTGTTCTTAAGCAAAGGGAAAATACAGAAGATCGCAGAAGCCAGTGATATATTTTTTGCGGCGAAAAAATGAACCTTGTTACTTATACAGGATTACATGGTGTGAGAGAATGTTATAGGTTAATGATATGTTCGATAATTCGATTAGAAAGTTACTAATTTTGGGCTGGCATAACATAGTCGATATTTGGTTCTAATTGGTCGCTCTCACGGTTGGCATCCAGCACCATTTGAATACTCGCTTCCGCTAACGTTATTGGGAAATAAAACAAAAGGTGTTCATAACAGACTGCAGTCTGTTTTTTGCCCTAAGTATGATTATAAATGTGTATTTCTCTTTTCTGCTTGGTTTTGGGCTGAAGAAGGGAGGTTACACGTAGTTTTTCTTTTGGATAAAAAGTGAGCCACAATTCCCCGCTCAACTGAAAGTATACATATATTTAGAACTGGATACTGGATCGACCAAGGTATGTATTACATTCCTTCGGAAAATAAGAGGCTTTAAAAGCTCAATGAAGATTGCATGCGTCACCTTGTTTGAAATGATTATCCTAGTTTACAGCTGTTTAATTTCGTTCACATGCTTCGTAACTGCACTAAAACTCCTGTGACTGGAACATGCGCCATGTGTCTAGTTACAGGGTATCTGAGTATAAGGTCAAAATGAAAATTTTTTAAATTTAAACGATACTTTTTTTTTAAAATTGTGTATGTATATTTGAACATACATTTTGTATCATTCCCTCTAAACTTTTTTTATTAAAAAACGATAGCGTAGCTTTCAATGGCTGATGCTTCAACTTTCTGATGTAAAAAAAAGTAGTTTCCCAATCTGATACTTACTAGTACAACACCGATATTCATATCTTTATATTTATTTGCATTTTACTCCATACTTTCTCGTTCATCAGTTACTTGTTCTCGTTTTGAATGACATGGTATTCTTATGGTTAAATTTATAACATTACATGAATTCAGCTTTAAACATATCCTGTATGAGAAAAGTAGTGTACAAGTGATGAAATATTTGGAGATAATGTTAACCTATAATATAATAAGTAACGCGACTACAAAAAAAATGAGGTAAAATTGAGGTTATGAAAATGTTTCAGTTTGGGAGAAAAATTTTCTCGTTTGAGGACGACCAGTCACGGGAAGACCCAGTTCGATTATGTTACAGACAGTTCTAGAGTTCTGGAGTTCTCCAGTTCTTTGGAGTTCTTCAGTTCTCTGGAGTTCTCCAGTTCTTTGGAGTTCTTCAGTTCTCTGGAGTTTTCCAGTTCTTTGGAGTTCTTCAGTTCTCTGGAGTTCTCCAGTTTCTCGAGTTCTAATATATTGTGTTTTTAGTGTATGCGCAACATTTCAGGTACATCCTCATCTGTGTTGAGTAAATCAGTTTAGCACAGTTACATTTCTCTCGTAGCTAAAAGAGCGCACTGAAAAAAGCGACTGTTCTTAATGGGGATTTGCAGCCATAACGTTCCCGAGTATCATGTTCAAATTTTTCTTAAAGATCACTCTAGGTGCCATTCCTACACAAATCGTAGTACTCAACAATGAGTCAGCAACGTTTTTTGATAAATGCTGCTTCGATTTTAGATTCAGCTTTTTCGTTTCTAAATTTCTTTCTTTGTGAAGGTGCTGCTTGCGCACCGTTTATTCAACTTTCTGCACGAGTATTTTAGATTTCTACTATTTTCCACTTGTAGATATTTTTTACCATACATTTCACTGTTTCTTTTTGTTCAGATGTTCTTCATAAAAACGTGGTAGTGAAACCCTTTGCATTACGATACATATTTTAATTTAGCTAAGTAAGGCGTTGTGATCATTGACATGTAACAAACCTGGTGCTCCCGTAGATATATTTCTCAATAAGTGATCCATGATGAGGATCTTGTTGCTCAAGCAATGCTTCGAATTGTGTGATAAATTCGTAAATTGAGATTAAATTTACTCAACTTTAGACTTGCAACAGCAGATGGTGTGTACGGTCTGTGCCTGGGCCGAAAGTACGTTAGCTGGTGAGCGTTCGACTTGTGATGTTCTTTGAGATTTTTGAATTTCCCAATTATTATGCTTAGGGCCGTTTTATTCTGCTGTAAATATTGATATTTATTATTTAATAACTTATGTAATTATTTGATACGAATATATAGTAACGAGAAAGTCCTCTGTGTTTCAGGACATCGCAATACTCAGTGTATGTTGTTTAAATTGTTATGCTCAGGGTCGATTTATTCTGCTGTAAATATTGATATTGATTATTTATTAACTTATGTAATTATTTGATACAAATATATAGTAACGAAAAATTCCTCTTTGTTTCAGGATATCGCGATACTCAGTATATGTTGTTTATTTGATACTTGACATCGCTGTATCGTACTCTTCCACTAAACGACCCTCATGTTCAAGTCAACAGGGTTGTAGGTTCCGGCTATACTATGTGTATTGTCTAAGATGATTTTGCTTTAAATATTGATGTGCAATTTTTGATCGCTCAAATGTTGTTATTTTCTATTTTCGTCCAATCACATGTTCTATAATCTCTAATGAATAATATATTTTCAAGATTCTGATCTAAGTAAATTAAAATCATACTGATATATAGCATAAACAAATTTCACATTAACTTGCTGACACGCCAATAATTCCCGAGTTCGATCACTACGTATTGGATATTTATGGCTTTTCTTGATTCCCTCTGTCAAATACGGCTTGTGAAATAAAAATGATAGTAAAGATAGCAAAGTTTAAAAATCATTTTCATTAGGGAACGTTTCGGCTTCAAGCTCAAGCCTTTATCAACACCTGTGAAAGATAATTGAAAAACAGAAAATAAGACATGGCTTAAACACAGAAAGCATACAACTTAGAATAGTACAAAAAAGGAATGGAGAGATTATACTACAATTGTTTGAAAATCAGGCTATTTCTAACTGGAATGATGACAACATTGAATTTAGAGCTTTTTAAAATAAAAATGATAGTAAAGATACCTGATTTAAAAATCATTTTAATTAGTGGACGTTTCGGCTTCAAACTCAAGTCATTACCAACGCCTGTAAAAGATGATTGGAATACAGAAAATAAGACATGGCCAAAAGACAAAATATCATTTATACTATCATTTTTATTTTAAAACTGGCAAGAGTGTTCCAACCTAATTTAATCATACGGTTTGTAAAATGTGTATAAAGAACCCTAAGTTGAATACTAGGAAGTTAAATGTCAAGTGACTCGATTTAATGATATTAGAAATTAACTTTACTTACTTCAATTGGCAGGATACTGTTCAAATTTAATAATTGCAACGGCAGTTTGATTTGTTTTCTAAGGTAAAAGTTCCGATAATCTACTCTACTCTTTAGTACTTGCCAATAATTTTTTCACCCAAGTGCTGTGCGGCACATTTCTTTCAACACAGAGTAACCACGTATAACGTAATATCTGGATAGCGCAACTTTTAGAGAAAGAAAAGAGAAGAAGAATAATTATTGTTTATTTCCCCAAAATTGATTTATAATACGCCTTAAATCAATGATGGTTTCAATATATTTTAATATGAGGGTCCTGAATTCATAGAAAAACCGTAAGAAGTAGGTAATAACCATTTCGTGGGTAAATATATAATTAAGAGAAAAATCTATTCTCTTGCATATTTTTCTCAATACACGAGACATCAGAGATTATAAATACTTTAAATGCTGATGAAAATACGCCTTCGAGAAAAGTCACTCCTTACTTTTACACATGAGCTTGGGCTTCTGCT
Source organism: Morinoia aosen (assembly GCA_030386875.1). Classification (NCBI taxonomy): domain Eukaryota; kingdom Metazoa; phylum Arthropoda; class Malacostraca; order Amphipoda; family Talitridae; genus Morinoia; species Morinoia aosen. Next base: position 26,851,551 of record CM059558.1, read on the forward strand.
GCCACTGCTGATCGTTGTTTAAATATTAGTGGAAGTAAATGGTTGTCTAAAACTCCAACGTCGACGTGTCAGAAATTTGACAGTAGTTTTTATGCATACAATTAAACAATTGCTGACCTGGCAATTAGCTTGAGAAAAATCTTTAACCACATAATTATTTTCCATTTATTTTGCTAAAATAATTCTGGCGTAAAGAATTCCCCGGAGTCAGAAAAACTTGTCGCACGAGACTAACAAAGCCATTTTACGACGGGAAACAAGAGTATAAAATATTTCCTTAAATTGGCGCGAAAAGTCATAATTTTATAGTTAAAACTCCTTAATAAAGAAGTTCTTAAATCCAACTTGGAAACAAAATAAAAGGTATTCTGATATCTATGACAGTGATTCAAATAACTGCGAACAAAGTTGGAAACATGTCCTCTCTTAGTTCACTGTAAGTTTTGAGAGAAAAGACTTGAAACACTCTGTTGAACTGCCGAAAATACCATCAGAAATGATTTTCAAAGAATGAAAAGAATTGGTCAACATAATTTACAAAAAACATTGCACTATCTTCACGCCTAAAACAATTAATCAAGCATACTCTAAAATGAATTTCAATTCAAAGCCCGCTAGAAATACAATGTGTGAGAGTCGATGAGGTAACTTGTTTATAAATCTCAAGCCCTAGATTACGATTATTTTTATTTATATCTGTTCTTTGGGATACAGAGAGAAACGAGGCTCATTGAAGCAGTGATAAAGCCGTGAGCCCGTGTCCTATTATCAGTTTCAGAAATACCTGAGTTATTTATGATGAATAACTTAATAGCAATGACCTGATGTAATCGTCATTATTTGCGTTTTTTGCAACAATGAAAACAATTCTGATACATTTAATTGTTTGCTCAGCACACCTGAAAAAAGCGATGTTTCTAATTGAAATGCAAAAATGAGCTAGTTTCTAATTTTCTGAGGGAAACATCGGAATAATCAAGATACAGTCAAAGCTCATTACGTGTCTTAAGTTTATCATTTTCTCGTTATTCCCTATACTAGCATGCAGACTCAGGTGCTTGAGATAAAATGGAAACAGGGTGACAGATTGATATGGCTTACAAATAATAAATAGAAACAAAATTTCAGAGTATACGTTACACATGAACACAACTGTGATTTCACTATCAATTGCACTCACTCGAGAATTGTACTGTGATATTTATTGCGTTAAATTTAGGGTCATTATGATTTCAGGTTGTTCAGGAGCCTTTCAGCGTTTGTTGTATTTCGTAAAAATCATTAGTCAAACTTGCCATAACGAGTTGTACAAAGAAGCCGTAGAGTTTACTCTACAGTCGTAAATGGACTGACGCTCGCACAAATATATAATATAAAGAGGGAAAAAAAAGAAAACCAGTATGTTTACAAAAAGTTTATGCAAAAGAAGAGGAACGAAAGAAAGGAAGGCAATATTTGTTTCCAAAATAGTTGACTCATGAGACGTATTACAACACATTTGATTTTCAAAATTTCTACATATAAAAGTTTTTAATTGATAAACAAACCATATGAGGTGCGCAATAGCCGTCAGGGGTTAATTATGTTATTGAAAGAAACAAACAAAATATATTCTTTCGGATATATTCATCCACGGTGTGATGATTGATGTCGTAAATTAATCAAGCAAAATATATTCTTTTGCATATTTCATCCATGGCAAGATGACTGATGTCGTAAATGATTTTCAAGTCGTGAGACAAGGTTATCCTAAAATAAATTATTAAAAACATAGCACAGCACGCGCAGCTAGAAATATTTAAACAAACATACGCACAATATAAATTTTAGAGCTGGTTTATCGTTCAAATAGTAAAATAATTTGTTGACGAATCTAATGCTCAGATTACGTTTTTTTCATTTGTCTATTTACATTTTGGGAAACAGAAACGAGTGACGCTCACTAGAGTAACAGTAAACCTGGTTTTGAAAAAATTAGCAAGTGTAATATATTTATTTATTGAAATAACGAGTTACTTCTGATTCAATACGGTTCAGGGCTAACTGGTCTAAGAGCATTAATCGTCATGACTTGAAGTTTTTTAGCCAAAATAATAGACAAATAAATATCAGAAAATGGGAAATAAATAATAAAAAGAATAATTGAAACGGGTCACGTTTCTGTGAATAGGAAAAATGAAATATACAATCAGACAAATGAAATAAAGTGAAACTTGAGCATATGAATTTTGGAAAAATTAGCTTTTGATTGTATGTTGAAGAAACTATTTTTATTTTGAGTATATGTTTGTTTTCGCTTTTCTGACAGAAATTTTATAGATATTTGCTACAGAAAAGTGAAATCTGGCTTACTCTGGCTTACTTTTTGATGGAACCAACAGTTGTGATGCTCATTTTATTCGACAGGAATAAGTAAGATCAATATTAGAATGACTTAGCGCACGTACAATAAGATAAATTTTCACTTCCTAGCAAAAATTTCAGGAATCGAAACTTAGAAATTGAAACACAGAAACTGAAACTTAGTGCCGCCCTCCAAATGCCAACGATCCTCTTGTACATATTATTGTTTATTTTTTACTAACTTGTGCTTCTCCCTAAATCCTGTGTCGACAACTATCATGTGTATTACGATAACCATGTATGAATAGCAATTAAGGATCTAAATCATATGTTCCAACACTTAACATGGGTGTTACGATAACCATGTATAAATAGCAATTAAGGGTTTCTATGTTAAGGCTTTTGAATGCATTTTTTGCTTTCATTTTCAATACTTGTGCGCACTAATGAAAGTGTTTTTCAAATGAGCGTCGCGAGGATTGTGCTCTCTTAGTTCAAAATCAGATTAGGCAAGGAAAGGAACTCAATTTTGTTGTACTTTTCTATCAATCATTTTGTTTCAACATTCTACACGGGTATTACGATACCAATGTGTTATAATCATTTAAGGATGCTAATGTTAAGGTGTTTTAAAAACCAATGTATCGACATTTCATGTTTGTACTTTATTGGAAATAAAATGTTTTCCTTTCTTTTTTTCTTTTCTCTGTATCTCCATTTTATCCCATGCACCCATGTCCGTATGATGCTGCAGAGAATACCGAGAGGATATGAAACCCGAGAATTTTTTGTTTTTGTTGTTTTTCCTCGACTGTAATTTGAGTTTTCTTAAAATTTTTATCATAAAATTAAAATAAACATTTCATTTTTACATTTTTCGAAATATTTTCCTCTTAATTTTTTCTTCAAGTTATTTCTTACAATTGCACTGAGCTTAACTGTCATTTTAGATGTAACGCGAGCAAGATTGTTTTTTGTGTTTGTTAGTATTTTTCTTATTTTCATTTCCAATACGTATATATTTATAAGAATATGAGTGTATAGGTGGGTGCGTGTGTGTGTACGCGCACGCATACATGTATGTCTGTGTGCGCGCACATATACATACATGTTCAAATAAATACACACCTATGTATACATATGTTTTTCTATTTCTATTTTTTGAGTAAAAACGAAACTTCAAGACACATTACATTTTACCTAAAGCTCTGCGACCAATAAATACTGAACCATATTTCAGAAATAAATTTATTTGTTGAACTTGCTTAATGATTCAAAAATAAATCTATCACCACCCCAGAGGGCGCATCTGTGAATAGAAAAAATGAAGAATATGAGCAGACAAATGAAATAATAGCGCTCGTGATAAATTATCAGCTCTTCGTACGTATATTGAACAAGCCATGAATTTCTTTTTACGTGCAAGTTTGTTTACGCGTTTCTTTCCTAGATGTGCATGTTGTGTTGCGTGATGTTCTTTGAAAATTACTTTGTGACGAACTTTTTCTCAATACTTGATAGCCATTAACAACGGTGTTTCGAGCGGCTTCGGTATAGCGTTTTTTGTCTTTTCTCACTTTCGGTTCAACAAATAATTTAGGAATTCCGAAAAATTCTCTAGTAGTATTTTAAATGATTTATAAGTTGTCAGCCATCTCTTGGGATATAAAATATCCAAGAAATGGTATTTTTGAATTAACTAGCCCGTGACAGGGTTAATCTATTTTGCACGCCACGCATGGCGAGTCTATTAGTGCGCCTCGTAAGGTTTACCTATTTATGCGCCTCGGATAGTTTGTCTATTAGTACGCCTCGTAAGGTTTACCTATTTATGCGCCTCGGATAGTTTGTCTATTAGTACGCCTCGTAAGGTTTACCTATTTGTACACCTCGGATTGTTTGTCTATTAGTCCACCTCGGATAATTCGTCTATTAGTACACCTCGTATGGTTTGTCTATTAGTAGACCACGTATAGTCTGTCTGTTAGTACTCCTCGTATAGTAAGTTTGTCTAATGATGTCTTATATTAAGAAATTTCTAAAAGCCAAGATATATGTCATGTATCTCATGTGCCAAATTTTTTGGGAATAAATATTTTTCTTTTCTTTCATCCTAAGGCCCACTCACACGCACAGATATTTAAGTTTATTTATTCAAGTTTATTCAATTGCTCGTCATAGCCGTGTATTTATTTAAGTGCTCGTCATGGCCGGGTGGCTTTCGAACCCGCCTCCGTGCGGGCAAACCCGGCTTCGAGTCCCGGCGCTGGTGGCGATTTTCTCTGTTGGGTACAGGGGAAAAATTCCAAGCACAATACCCCACTCTACCCAGGTGTCTGAAATGGGTACCGGTCCTGACCGGGGGAAAGCGTCATGGCGTCCTGGTGTTAGTTATAAGGCATTTGAAAATCCGATGTACAAGGTGATATGTGTCCGGCTTGAATTGGAAATAAAGCATCCGAAGATACCTTCATTATCATTATCATTATCATTATCATTCTTATCATATGTCTGCAGACATATCTGAACGGGTACTGAATTCATGAGCTCGTACGCTCATTTCAGGTTTGCGTGGACTGTTTGAGGCAGATGTACAAAATTCTACATGTCGATGTAAATTTAGATTCAAAATGTAAAATTTAGATACCTGCGGCTGATACGTGCTAGCACATTTTGTTCGGAACTTCATTCAAAACGTGATCGCAACTGACCTCAGAACGCAACAAGTTTGAGCGTCAGATTCCTCACCAACCCGCCACTGTTCACATCGTCTATTCTTCAGTGCCGTGTAATGCATTCAGGCAACGTATCGTTTACGGTTACACTTCAGCCCTGGTTCGCGTGCTGTACTACTGTATTGTAGTCCTGTTTTGCGCGTTTGAACATCGTCACCGCCTCTGTAGGCTGCCTGTCCGGAGGGACCCTTGGACGTGTCGGAGCTTCGCGGACCGTCGCATTGATGGCCCAGACTGGGTAACCGTGGAGTGTGCCAGGAACACTCTTACGGTGTATCAATTGTGAACTATATCGTTCTGGTCCTCTGAGCAAGAACCTGATAAATTTTCACTTTAAATGCCGTGTATTGTATAGATCAACCTGTCACTATTAATATTTAGATTTCAAACGTTCAACGACTATTGCCACCACTGTAACGATAATTGTAACTATAAATTAACTAAGAAATCTCATTCATAGGCATAAAGTGTGCGCTGGATGGGAGATGCCTGGAGGGACGAGTCGGGAGTGGTCTCTAGTTTGAAATAAACTTTCCTTAGAGCCCATGACTTTTCTTAAATCTTCCATTATTCTGCGCAGCAGATATGAGGCTGGCTTGATAATTTTGTAGCAACCCGCTTTAAACCTTGACATCGCGTCAATGTTAAGCCAGCTTCTGTAGGTGGAGCACGCCTGTACACTTCCTCTCTGTGCGATTCATCAAGCAATATCACATTTGAATATTCACTTCTTTTTAGGAGCTATTTTTTAGCCCATTTTGAGCGAGTTTTCACGACTCTTTTTTTTCCTATTCATTGCAACTATAGTGAAATCAGGGTTGCCAGATAAATCAGTCAGCTTATGGCCACTTTTTACGAGAAAAGATGGCCAAAATGGCTGTTATAAAATATATAGACATATTTTTACTTAAAACTACTATTCTAAAAAAACTTTTTACCCCCTTTGACACTGTCATGGCGAGTGCACCTCCGTGAGACGTGTTTTTAAAAAAAAAACAACGGCATCTACGGATGCTTTATTTCCAATTTCAAGCCTGATACATATCACCTTGTACACTGGATTTTCAAATGCCTTATATCTTACGCCAGGACGCCATGACGCTTTCCTCCGGTCAAGACCGGTACCCATTTCAGACACCTGGGTTGAGTGGGGTAATGTGCTTTGAATTTTCCCCTATACCCATCAGAGAAAATCGCCAACCAGCGCCGGGACTCGAACCCGCGTTTTCCGCACGGCAGGCAGGGCTTATAGACTCACGGCCACTATCTGTTTCATGAATCGTGCAATATTTTAAAAATGGCCAAGTGAATTTCTCATGGCCACAGCGTTCAAAATATGGCCAATTATGAGTAAATCAACCATGCTTTGGGCCAATCTAGCAGCCCAGGTGAAACCCATCAATTGCACAACTTGCCGTCTGGAGCCGCCATTCTTGTGCATGCACTTCAACTGGCTGCCAATATCATACTGAAGTGTTTGTCTGTCGCTGTGTCAGTCTTCGTCATGGCACCATGGTCTGCGTAAAGTTTAAAGTTTGTTGTTTGTATGGTGTGCGGGGCCTTGAGACTGTCTAACCAAACTTATTAGTTCAGATTGTCTGCAGACATATCTGTACCTGTGAGGGGGCCTTTAACCTTCTGTTGTAGCGGTCCCACCGGCTGTGCTTGCGGAAACCGGGATAATAGAATACCAACGATTTTCATTATATAAATGTATATAAAAAGTAATAAAATGTATAATGCACTCTGAATTCATAATAGCAGGTAGGTAACAAGAATGCCCATTAGAAAACTTCAAATTTTAAAGTTATACAAGACACAATGAAAGTCCTAACAACTAAAGTCCGCCAGCCAAAGTTAGGTGCCTACAAATACTCTACCGGTACCTCTGCCCGCCTCGACAGCATCCAGTTTTACAATTAATAAATAGTGGACCGACGCTGCAGTAAGGCGTCAACGCAGAGGCAGTAAGACGTCAACGCAGAGGCAGCAAGATGTCAACGTAAAGGTAACAAGACATCAACGTAGAGGCAGCAAGACGTCAACGTAGAGGCAACAAGACGTCAACGCAGAGGCAGCAAGATGTCAACGTAAAGGCAACAAGACATCAACGTAGAGGCAGCAAGACGTCAACGTAGAGGCAACAAGACGTCAACGTAGAGGCAACAAGACGTCAACGTAGAGGCAGCAAGACGTCAACGTAGAGGCAACAAGACGTCAACGCAAAGGTAACAAGACATCAACGTAGAGGCAACAAGACGTTAACGTAGAGGCAGCAAGACGTCAACGTAGAGGCAGCAAGACGTCAACGTAGAGGCAGCAAGAGGTCAACGTAGAGGCAACAAGACGTCAACGTAGCGGCAACAAGACGTCAACGTAGAGGCAACAAGACGTCAACGTAGGGGCAACAAAACGTCAACGTAGGGGCAACAAGACGTCAACGTAGCGGCAACAAGACGTCAACGTAGAGGCAACAAGACGTCAACGTAGAGGCAACAATTAAGACGTCAACGTAGGGGCAACAAGACGTCAACGTAGGGGCAACAAGACGTCAACGTAGAGGCAACAATTAAGACGTCAACGTAGAGGCAACAATTAAGACGTCAACGTAGGGGCAACAAGACGTCAACGTAGCGGCAACAAGACGTCAACGTAGAGGCAACAAGACGTCAACGTAGAGGCAACAATTAAGACGTCAACGTAGGGGCAACAAGACGTCAACGTAGGGGTAACAAGACGTCAACGTAGGGACAACAAGACGTCAACGTAGGGGCAACAAGACGTCAACGTAGGGGCAACAAGACGTCAACGTTGAGGCAACAAGACGTCAACGTAGAGGCAACAAGACGTCAACGTAGAGGCAACAAGCCTAAAACGAGCTAACGTAGGTGGCTTTTAGAGGTGGCTTATGTGGGTGGCTTTTCGCTGGTTAGTGCTTAGAGTGTCCCAAACTGGGGGATGGCAACCTCACTGTTCAGAATAAGCGAGACTGAAATTATTATATGCAATAAAAATCTATAACACAAGTTCCTTATAGCACATATGACAAGAATCCGAAAACCCTAACAAATCTACATTAAACACGCACCCGTCCACACTCATCCAGTCTCGCATGGCGACTGACTATCTGCAGACTGCATGCGATCGCGCGTGAGCTAAGGGATTCTATTGTCGTATTCAGTCAGAGATAACCCCTGACACCTTCATAAGTATCATGATCGTTAATTAAAACCTGCAGCATGTTGGTGATACTTACGGGTTGATGCGGGTTGATACTTACGGGTGATACTTACGGGTTGTTGGTGATACTTACGGGTTTCCGTTGAATCTGTGATATTACCAGGTGAAAAATAATTAACTTCTGAATTTTGAAGTAAAAAATTAATAAACAATTTAACAATATATGCTCTCAACCTTTATGTGCGGTTAATTTACTTCCATTTTGCTTGAGTGAATATAAAAGAAGAAAATGATTCTTAAGAATTGAATTTTCTAGGCAAGACGTTCCATCTAGAGTGGAGTGACTGGCTCTGAAGCCACTTTGGTTTTTATCAATTAAATTATTACTCTCCTGATAAATTAGGAGTCTCCAATTAATGATTTTTTCAAATATTTTGCATAATGTATTTGTGAGGGCAACTGGCCTATATGACTTTGGGTCTGTAGGATCTTTGCCAGGTTTCAAACTGGACAAATTACAGCTTCTTTCCAAGGCATGGGAATTTCTGAGTTCCGTTGAGGTTCCGTTGAATAGCTGTAAAACTGTATTTTTTTGGTTTTTATCCATATTTTTAATGAAGTCTATAGGGATCGTATCAGTGCCTGGTGTTTTGGCCTTGGAGCTTTTCAGTGCTCTTTCAAGTTCAGCATAGGTAATTGGTTGGTTATATTGATGATGAGGGGCAGGAGTGAAAAGTATAGGCAAATTTTCACTGGTAACATTATGTTCAAAAAATAAAGGATTATGAGTCTCACCTGTGCTATAGGATTTATATTGTTCTACTAGAATATCAGCCACATCTTTAGGACATGTGACCACCTCATTACGGATTTTCAAGGTTATTTGACTTCTGTTTCGCTTCCAATTTATTGCTCTGATTTTTCTCCACACCTGTGTTGACGAGCTTTTATCATTTAGACTGGCTACGTAACTTTTCCAACTTTCCATTTTTGCTTTGAGCACTGCCTTTCTAAAAATAGCTCAAGCCCTCTCAAATGCAATCCATTTTTGTTGGTTTCCACGGTGATTTTTATATTGATTGTATGCCCTACGATATTCCCTAAGACTTTCTTCACATTTTCTATTCCACCAACAATTCACTTTCCGTGTAGCTGGGCCCATGCTACTCTTTTTTACACTGCCTTCTGTTGCATTAACAATTGACTGTGTTACCGCTCTGCAAGCCTCATCACATGTTAGGTTGTTAAGATTGGGGAAGTTCATGGTTTCTCTAAACTTGAGCCAGTTGGCGGATTTAAGGAGCCACCAATCTGGAAAATTTACCTGCAATATTTCTATATTTGAGCCCATGTGCACTGGGAAGTGGTCTGACATCATGGTGTCTGGATGAGTTTTCCATGTTAGGAGGGAGTGCAAATCTTCTGTCACTAGTGTCAAGTCAATATGAGTGTAGTTTCCATTTGAGGATAAAAAAGTAGGGGCAGTGTTGTTTAACACGATTAGATTATAGTTGGTAATCCAGTTCTCTATAATTCTGCCTCTTCTATCTATAAAGTCTGAGCCCCATGAATAGCTGTGGGGGTTTGAATCCATCAGAATGATGTTGGATCCCCTATTTGTACAAAATTCTGGTGGAAACGGGTTGTCCATGTTTTATCCACTTTACTGGCTTGCTGACCAACGCAGCCGAAGAACACTTCAGGGCTTTCAAAGACTGCTGGAGCAGTTAGAACACAGCCTCCATTCTGCCTTAACATTGTTCCGCTGGTGATTCTTCAGCTATTCTTGAGCCTCAGCCATCAGTTATCGCGATTGTGCGACCATCGTCGAGCGTCTCCATTCTCATCACGGCCGCGGGGAGTCCGAGCCATCCGAAGGGGGAAGGAGTGGATCCACTAACTGGGGGCCATTGGAAGGTCTGCCAAGGATTTTTACATAATAATCCTGAGTTTCCACAAGGTGAGGCAATCTGCCAGTGAAACTCCTGATCTCGCCCCTTGCCATCTTATTTAAAGTGGATGATCCCATAGAACTGGACCGTTATTTTGTTTCCACCAGGTTTTGTGCCAATACTATAATTACCATAATTACTATAATTGATAAAATATCAACCATATCTCGCATACCATATTCATGCTAAATTCTAAGTCCTGGTTCCCTTTCTCCACAGGTGCGAATGTTGTGAGCCTGGCGTGGATGGGGAGAGCTGGAACTTGTATATAACAATAAAGATAAAAAATAACCTGGAAGGAAGAAAAATTTCTTCCATAAGTAATAACCGATTTGTTATTTCACCTTCAACCTTTAGTTAGTAATTAGAAGGCACAGAAACAGCCTAGTGGTAGTTAATTCTTGCAGAGCTTCTTCAAGCTCACTCAATTCAATTCAATGAGTGGTGTGTTTGATATGGTGTGCGTCGCTTGCTGTTGTTCACCAAATTATTTACGCGGAATTTGTGCTGACGGGGTTTAGTGTTCTACTCATTGTATTCAAAGTATATAAAGTTTAATTGTTTCTCTATTATATATATATCTCTGTTGAAATATGTTCTATTGAAATTAAGTTATATCTATTGAGTTTGGTTGTTCCTCTATTAATAGTTTAACTATTATAAATTCTTTTACCCGTTCTCCATTTTAAACATGTCTGAAGTTGAGGGCTCTGTACCTGCTGTGGTAGACCAGCTGCAATCTGACTGGGCGACCTCTGCCAAGGTTACGAATACCAGGATTAAGGTAATGATAACCCAGAGGGCAGGAAAGCGACAATCCTTGACTAAAACTTTATCTCGCCTTGATGATTCTTTCCCAACCTCTAAACCTGAGCTTGAGTTCTTCATTTCTAAACTTGAATCTTTGAAATTGCAGCTTTCTTCTCTTGATTCTGAAATAGAAACTCACATGCTTTCAGAAGGTTTATGGGATGCCGGGGAGTTTTCTCGCCAGGCTGACCTGACGGATTTGTATTCTGACAACTTGGGGATGGCTCTGAGCAGGTTAGTTCAGACCCTGCAGTCTCTGGACGCAGAAAATACCGTAGTCGCTCCTCAGCAGGACAACCCTTCTGGGTGTGTACCAAAGCTCAAATTACCTCAGATTGAGCTACCCAAGTATGATGGTCAGCCTGAGCTTTTCGAACAATTCATTACCTCTTTTGAAAAAATTATCGGGAAATTTAACCTAACTCAGTTCGAGAAATTTTCTTACTTGTTGCAGCAGTTGTCTGGGCCTGCTAGGGTAATCGTAGATTCGGTTTCTCGTGATGAATTTACCTATGATGAAGCTCGGAAGATTTTGGCCGATGCTTTTTCTAACAAAACTCTACAGCAATACTCTGTCATCAAAAAACTGGTCAACCTGAAGTTTAGTGCCGGGAATTCCTATCAGTGGGTCGGTGAGGCACGTAGATTGGTAGATCAGGCTCATCGTTTGTGTATTGACGGAGATATTTTTTGTCAGTTTTTCTTATGGAGTGGCCTATCAGAGGAACTGAAGCAGATGCTCAGCTCCATAGTTAATAAATCTCACCCTTCTTTGAACGAGATCATGAGTAATCTTTTTGAAGCCATTATTAGGACTAGTGGAAGCCAAACTTGTTCAGATGTTGTGAGGCCTGAGCGTAAAATGGATTATGGCGGCTCTAGTCTGGCTCTCAAAGTGGAGTACGAAAAGCAAAAGAATTTAGACTACAAGACAGGGTGTTGGCTTTGCCAGTCTGATGGAGAAACCAACTATCGTCAACACAAAATTTCCTTTTGTCCTAAGTATGATACTCCTGCCAGAAGGTTAACTGAAATAAATAGTCTGAAGGGCTGCGTGAGATGTGGGTTGCTTAACCATGATGTTTCTTCCTGCAAGTATAAATTTTCAGGGAAATGTAGAAACTGCAACAAATTTCATGCTTACTTCTTGTGTACCGATAGCAATGTCACGCAGGTAAATAATCGAAACTCCTTTAAGGGTGAAACTCCCAAGGAATCTTACCCACAGGCTAACGTTGGCAACTTTCAACGTAAAAACCCTAAAAATAAAAATTCTACTCGGAGCCCATTGGCTGTGCAGGAAGTAAAGGAAACCATTACCAATTCTGTCGAGTACCAGGTGATGCAGACATTTAATTCGACGAGCACTCTCTTACCAACGTTTACGGCGGCGCTGCCGCGGAAGACCGGTAAGCATCCGATGACGTGTCGTTTGATGTATGATCCTGCTTCTCAAAGTAGCTTTGTTTCGCAGTCGACCGTCAACCGTTTGAAGTGTAAGATTGTGCAGGAGAACGTAACAATTAAAATAGATGGGTTCAATGGGTCCAAATTTTACCTAACTAGCATTGTAGAGTTTTCGATCATGTTGAATGGGTTGAAGACTTTCCGAGCAGCTATTGTACCCGAGATTCGTGCAAAAATAGACTTTTCTGGCCTGGCTGACGTTGTGCGTCAATGCTCTAACTTGCAGATTCCGTTGGCTGACAAGATGCTTCTTGAAGGGGGCACAGTTGACTTCCTTCTGGGTGTAAATTATGCCCATATACTGCCAGTGCACTCGTGCACCTTTGGGTCTGTAGATAGTCCTTCCATGATCTATTATTGTGCGGCGGGGGTTATGCTCACTGGTGCTGTGTCTTCTCTTGTTGCTAACGTGTCTCATTTAAACTCTGTTAAGATGTTTATGGATAAATTTAATGAAACCTTTTGACTAGAAGCCTCATTGCACGCAGTAAAATCTAGCGTAGAGTCTGATGCTGGTGAAATTGATGACTTGGATTTGAAAGGGGCTTCGATTGAGACTCTTGCTGAAATTAGTGGTTCACTGTTAAATTATGACACCACGGAACCTAACCCTCAAATTTCAGATACTGATAGAGAACTTGTTAAATTTGTTCTGGATGGTACCTACCGTAACGAGGAAGGGCGATTGGTCATGCCGGCCCTATGGAATAAATCTGTGATACATTTGCTCCCTAATAATTACACTCTAGCGTTTAGCGTTCTGAAATCTACTCTGAAAAAATACAGGAATGATGCTGATAAATTATATCAGTACGATGACGTTATTAATGAACAACTCTCCGCCGGAATCATTGAAGAGATTACTTCTTTGAGTGATGTGAGAGATAATGCTTATTCTTTTCTTGCGCATAACGCAGTATTCAGACGCAACGCTAATTCTACTAAATGCAGAGTTGTTCTGCTATCAAATCTAGCTGATAAAAAAGTGAAGGGAGCAATGTCTCACAATCAAGTTTCTTTACCTGGGCCTCAGTTGAATGCCAAGCTTTTCACTACCTTAATGCTTCTGAGATTCAACAAGTATCTAGTGATTTTTGACCTCCAGAAGGCGTTTCTCCAATTGTGTCTCTGGCCAGAGGATACGAAGAAGTTGCTATTTTTGTGGTGCAAGGATATTCGAAACGGTGATTTTTCTATTGTAACGTACAAATTTCTGCGGGTTCCTTTCGGACTGAGATTCGCCCCATTCTTGTTGATGATAGCTTTATATAAAATGCTTGTACTAGATGGTGCCGAGGGAATTAATGTAACCGTAAGAAATATGATGTACAATTTAGCTTACATGGATAACATCGCTTTTTCTTCCTCGAATATTGACGAGGGTTTCGAAGCCTTGCACGCAGCTGTTAACGTATTTAATTCTTATGGCTTCAATTTACAGCAGTTCGCGACTAATATTAGCGATCTTCATGCCCAATTGGTGGCTTCTGGTCTGGCCGAGAACTCGAGAGTAAGCAAATTTCTGGGAATATTGTGGAACCGGGAAACAGACGAAATTTCTGCTAAGGCACCTAAATTGGAAGAATCGGCCAATACAAAGAGAACTGTTTTATCATCCCTGAATTCGAATTTTGATCCTGCTGGCTTTATTTTGCCCACGTTAAACAGAGCAAAATTGTTTCTTCATGAACTTCAGATGAATTCGGCCTTGTCCTGGGATAGTAAATTAGACGCATCCTCCATGAAAACGTGGAGAAAAATAGCTAGGCAGGTTAATAGCTCGGTGGAGTTGACGCTGCCGCGCTGTTTGGGGGATTACTCGAGCTCCTTTGCTTTGTTTGTGTTTGTGGATGCCAGCAAAGATTTCTATGGATGTGTGGTCTATTTGATGGACAAAGTGTCAGGGAAACTAAGTTTCATTGTAGGAAAAAATAAGTTGATTGGTGCCACTCTGAAAATGAAATCTATTCCTGTCCTAGAGCTTCTTTCCGTCAATTACGGGGTTAACGTAGCGTTCGAAATCTATAAAGATCTCACTAGTGCTCATTGTCCAGTAATAATTAATGAACTTCGACTCTATACGGATTCTATGATTGCATTGAACTGGTTGAACGCTAAGACTCGAAAGCTCGGGAAAATTGAGCGTAAGGGCTCAATGATAAACAACGCGTTGGACTCGATCGCGCGCGCTTGCGAGGTCCATGCCGTGAAATTCTATCACGTTCAGGGGTCTAGTAACCCGGCCGATTGTCTGACCCGGTGCGTCTCAAGCAGGTTGTTAGCGCAATCTACGTACTTGACGGGCCCTAATACAGAGTCGTTAAATGACTATCCTTTTCTAAGCATTCCCGAGCAGTCTCACGGGCCTTTGGCGTCAAGTGAAGTATTTGTTAATGTTGTCAGTGTGAGTCGGTTTAGACCAATTATTGATCTTGGAAAATTTTCTTCATTCGCTAAATGTTGCAGAGTGAATCATTATGTTCGTAAGTACATTTTCAAGTTAAAAAAGAAGGTAAATGAAAAGTATTCTGATTATTTTGCTGACGTTTGTTCTCAAAAGTGCTCGTACGAGAATACTTGCTCAGAAGTTATAAAGAGCGCTCAACACGAGAACTACCCGGAAGTTTTTTCATTCTTTGCGAAGCGAACCCCTGAGGCCGGTATCGTGACTCAGTTGAACTTGTTTGTAGACGAGCATGGCCTAATCAGAGTGCGGGGTAAGTTTCATAATTTGAATGCCTCTCATGCCACCAAATACCCAATTTTAATGCATAAAAGTTGTCCTCTAACTATGTCTTTAATATTAGATTATCATGTAAAAATGCGTCATGCCGGCGTGTACAAGATCCTTGCTGCACTCAGGAAGCAATTTTGGATCCCCTGTGCCTTCAGTGTTGTGAAGAAGGTCGTGGGTGAATGCCTGGTGTGCAAGAGGGTCTATGGACGTGCTGTTAAAATTAATCAAAACTCTTATAGGGACTTTAGAATTAATCCACCGGAAATCCCATTTAGAGAAATAGCTTTAGATCACATTGGTCCGTTCCATGTAGAGGAACGTGGTGGTAGCAATAAGGCTTACATTTTAATCATTACTTGCATGTGGTCACGGGCTGTGAATCTCCTCACAAGTCAAAATATTGACAACGAAGCGTTCTTGAGGTCTCTGCAGAATCATATATTTAGTTATGGCATTCCTCAACGAATTGTAAGTGATAATGGTTCTCCTATTCTCTCCTCTATCAACTTGATCGCTTCGCACCTAAATGACAGTTCTGTGAAGACGTTTTTAACGGAACGGGGTGTTAAATTCTTGAATTTCTCTCCTTATCCTCCTAACGCCAGTTACTTGGGTGGCGTTGTGGAATCTTTAGTCAAGCAAGTACAGCACCTAATCTACTCGTCAATTTCGAAAACTCGACTGCCGTATGAACACTTTCAGCTGCTGGCATCAGAGGCCAAAATGCTAATTAACAAACGGCCGATAGCCTTCAAGGCTTCATTGCGACAAAATTTTGAACAGGACGCTGCACTGACTCCTGAAATGTTAATAAAGGGATATGATGTTCCCTGTATCGCGGTTATTCCCCAATTGAGTTGCGAAGATGAGAATATTAATGACCCTTCCTTTACGGGGGACCGATCTGCTCACAGCGACCTGTTGTTTCAGCGCTTCGAGAAATTGAAGCGTGTAAAGTCTAGGTTGCGGGAGTGTTACTGGGGTGAATTTTTGCAAAATCTTAGAGATGCGGCTTCCTCTAAGCCTGGTATTTACGCCCCTAGGTCACATTTCGAGCTAAAAATAGGTGATTTAGTCCTGGTGAGGAATAAGTTCACCAAACCTTACTTCTATCCCCAAGGTTTAGTTGTGGCCATTGAGAAAAACGATTTGGACGAAGTAGTCACAGTTAACATTCGCAAAGCAAATGGGGAAACTATCCGTCGTCATGTGACTGACGTGATCTTTCTTGAAAGGTGTGCCAGTGGTATTGAGAGAACAGCTCAACAGAGTAGCTCTTCCAGAAATAGTAGGCCGGCTCGCAGAGCAGCCCAGATTTGTGTAGAGCGTAACATTAAATTGGCTAGAGATGGTCAATCTTGAAATTTTAATGAGGAGATTCCAGCGGCCGGGCCCAGTGTACAAAATTCTGGTGGAAACGGGTTGTCCATGTTTTATCCACTTTACTGGCTTGCTGACCAACGCAGCCGAAGAACACTTCAGGGCTTTCAAAGACTGCTGGAGCAGTTAGAACACAGCCTCCATTCTGCCTTAACATTGTTCCGCTGGTGATTATTCAGCTATTCTTGAGCCTCAGCCATCAGTTATCGCGATTGTGCGACCATCGTCGAGCGTCTCCATTCTCATCACGGCCGCGGGGAGTCCGAGCCATCCGAAGGGGGAAGGAGTGGATCTACTAACTGGGGGCCATTGGAAGGTCTGCCAAGGATTTTTACATAATAATCCTGAGTTTCCACAAGGTGAGGCAATCTGCCAGTGAAACTCCTGATCTCGCCCCTTGCCATCTTATTTAAAGTGGATGATCCCATAGAACTGGACCGTTATTTTGTTTCCACCAGGTTTTGTGCCAATACTATAATTACCATAATTACTATAATTGATAAAATATCAACCATATCTCGTATACCATATTCATGCTAAATTCTAAGTCCTGGTTCCCTTTCTCCACAGGTGCGAATGTTGTGAGCCTGGCGTGGATGGGGAGAGCTGGAACTTGTATATAACAATAAAGATAAAAAATAACCTGGAAGGAAGAAAAATTTCTTCCATAAGTAATAACCGATTTGTTATTTCACCTTCAACCTTTAGTTAGTAATTAGAAGGCACAGAAACAGCCTAGTGGTAGTTAATTCTTGCAGAGCTTCTTCAAGCTCACTCAATTCAATTCACGTTCATTTTTTGTATACTATTCAAGTTGCTTATCTGTAGTAGATTATGACCTATTATATCATTATCAAGTGTTGGTGACAAATACATATTGATAATATTGACTGGTTTCTTATTAATATACACTCTACATGCTACAACTTCTATAGGAATGTTGATTTGGATGGGTATACAAGGTATGGTATTATGAACATAAGTCATTACCCCACCTCCTCTATTATCTCTACCTTTCCTGTATGGTGAAACATAGTTATTCAGTTTAGTTTGTCTGGGATTTTGTAGGTGGGTTTCTTGTAGGCAAATAATTTTTGGTTCATATTGATTACTAAGCAGCTGTAGAAAGGGAAGTTTAGAGAAATATCCTCTCATATTCCATTGCAATAATGATAGGTTCGTTATGGGCTTATTAAAGAGGTGACATTTAGTTTAGCTAGCACTTCTGTTATGTCTTCTGCATTCAGGATGTTACCAAGCTCTGTTAGTAGTTCAATGTGCTCAGTGATTGAATTGGAGATTAGCATTTTGACAATTGTTGGGAGAAGTTTGAATATTATAGTTTTGAGAGATATTTCAATTTCCTTTTCTGAGATACTTTCATTGCTTTGCTGGTTTTTTGAGGCAGGGGAGTTCCTTTTATTCAACTGAGAAGTTGCTATGTCACTATTAGTAACCATTGAGTTGTAAGTTTCTTCTGCGTTCTGTAAGGTAGGAGTATTATGGTTCACAAGTTGACTAAATTCTATAGCTTTGTTTTCCTTTGATTTTTTTTTTGTGTAGTCTGTTGTAATTCTAGCCTTTTATGAGCATGCACAAGAATGCCAGGATTCTGTGTTGATATTTCCCCACCATGCCGGCAAACACAAAAATCTCAATGTATGCTGATGACGTACAAATTGCCATGACAAGCTCAACAGCGGATTTAACAGAAACACAAGCTGACGCTGAAAACCTTCTGAGAAATCTGAAATTGTGGTATGACCATAATGGCCTCAAACTTAACGCAAGTAAAACGCAATGCATTATTTTTGGATCACAGAATGCGACTGAAAATTTACCACCATTCAAGCAATCATTTGGAGACGATACAATTAAACCAGTCGATAAGGTTAAAAATCTGCTTGACAAAAATATGACTTTCAATTCACACGTCGAAACAATGTGCAACAAAATTAACGGAACCTTAATGTTCTTTCATCGTATAAAGATCACACTTGACGAAAAATCTAGAGTATTAGTGATTCAGTCTTTAGTTTTATCGCGTCTGGACTACTGCAGTTCTTGTGTGGGGAGACTTACCTAAATGTCGTCAGGAAGAGTTGCAAAAATGTGTAAACTTCGCCGCCAAAGTGGTATGCAAAGGAAATTTCAATAAATACGATCATGTCACCCCTCTTTTAAGAAAACTCGACTGGATCCCAATACCGAACAGATTCATGATCCAGAAAGCTCGACGAGTATTCTCCTCTCTGTACCTCCCCCAAAGTAATGCAGAGGTGGTAAAATTTTTTCCATCTAATATCCCAAACGAAAGACCAAACCGGAGGAACGATGTTTTAGTCAGTTACCGTTCATCTAACGTGGGGCAAAGAGCTCTCTCAGTTTCTGGAGCTTTTTTGTGGAACTGGAAAAGAATTTTGAGTAAATGTGTCACGTCATTTTGCATCTCTGTCATAGGGCCTGCAGCATCTCGGTGTGAACTTCCCATCTATCAGAAATTTTAATTTTTCCTGAAATTTCTGTTAGAAATTTAGAAACTATTTCATTTTACGTTTGCTAAGCGATTCGTATATCCATCTTCATCTTACTTATTTCTGTCGACAATAATGAGCACCACAGCCGACAGTTCAGTGCAGCAGAACGAACGTTCTTTCCATAATTAGGAGTATTTCTTCATCTTTGTTTTGTTATTTCTTTCTCTTTTCTGTATTAATATTTACCGTCCGTATGACAAATATACCATGAAATACATTTTGTGTGTACACCAATAAACAGGTTTATAGATGTGAGGGTTGTGCCAAGTTTATAATGAATTAAATTTTTGGCTAACGTTGTCTCGCTATTTCAAAATCATTCTCGAAGATGTTTTCAATCGATTTTCGGCTGAGCTCGGGGAAAGGGGTAATTTAAGCATTGCATTTAGTCTTTTTATTTTTTCCGTGCGTTCAGCGCACACTAGCACTGAACTTTCAAATCGGAAAAAACTCTAAATTTCTGTAATTAAAATTATCATTTTGGATCAAGGCCTAATCTTCCTATATGTGCCAATTTTGTGAATATTCTCCACTCAGATGTGATCTTGAACTTGAACTTGAAATTGAGGGCCGACAGCGTCGGGGCCTTTGTAACGGCCTACAATTCCCTCCACAGTTATCACACAAAGAGTTCAGCGCCTGGTACCAGACTTGTCCACTAAACTACTCAGGATTTACCAATCCTTGTCACAAGCTGCCATTGGATGGCGTCACTGGGATAGCCAGTGCGTCAAAACACCATCCCCAGGCATATTGGGTCATTACTGACCATTCTACCTGACTGGCTCATTCCAGTCACTGTCTCTTACTCCAGGCACGCACAAGAAACAATTTCATAGCTTCAATGATACTCAAATTGCACTCCTGATCCAATCCAGCAAGACAGCTCATACCGCAATCATCTTCAGCACATCTGGCATACCACTCATTCTCTCCATACTGCTCAAGCACCACATTCATAAAACTTTCTCTCTCTTGCTCATACTTACTACATTCCAGCACAAAATGCTCAATTGTTTCCTCCACTCCACTAATACACTGCCGACATAATCTGTTATTATTCTCATTCCACCTCCATGTACGTCTGTTCACACTCAATGACTTACATCTCACAGCAAACAAGAGTTGACTTCCAAAACTACCATCATAAAACATCTCAAACTTAGGTGCTTCTTTTTTCATATACCAGTCAAGTGTAGGCTTCCGCACCATGCTAAGCCTCCACTTATTCAATCCATACTCTTTTGTTTTCCTCTCAATCTCTTTCTTCCACCTCTTGCAGTCCCACTCAGGCCCTACACCTCCAGGATTTATTAAACTCCAGTCATCCACAGGTCTCCCAATTCTAACATGAATAATCTTTTGCATACTAAGCTTCCTTGCATGCCCCCAACACACTTTCTCCCAATAGCTTACACTCAGATTCCATTCAAAAATTCGCTTTACCCATCTGCTATTCTGCATTCTTTCAATTCTCACCTTATAATTCAGCACCGCCTTCATCATTCTTTCTGAAAATAGGCTCCACCCAAGGTCACCTCTAATGGCTTCTGTAGCTGTTCATTTTGGAGCACCCAATGCTAACCGTCCTACCTTATTTTGTATTACATCCAGCTTTTCAAGATCACTTCCATTCCAGGCAAGAGCACTCATACCATACATGACACTAGGTACAGCAACATACTTCCACATTCCTCTCACACATTCATACTTGTTTGCTCTGTATCTGGCCACGCTACTTAATCGTCCACTCCACTGCATAGCTTTTGCCACTTTCTCACCCTTAGTTCTAGTGCATCCATCTTCACTTATCATACAACCTAGATATTTGTATTCTTTTGTTCTACCTATTCTGATTTCTCCAATATTCCACAGTCTGTCTCTATCAGTCTCATCACTATTTATAACCATAACCTTGCTTTTGTCGGCACCGAAGTTCATCTTGAAATCTGCACTATATCCGTTCACAATGTCAAGCATCCTTTGCAGTTCATGTCCACATCCACTAACCACAACCACATCATCAGCATACAACAAACAGCTCAGTCTCTCATTACCAACTTTCAGTCCTAAGCCACTCCTTCTCAGTCGAACTGCTAATTCTTCTGTGTACAATCCAAACAACAGGGGAGACAGAGTACAGCCCTGTCTCACTCCTCTAACACTCCTCACTTGCCCCGTTTCCAAATTTCCTAACCTGTATATAGCGCTTGTGTTCTCATACAGACTTTGTACAATTTTTACTATTTTTCTGCTAAACCCAACTTTTCTCAGAACTTCAAAGAGCCTAACCCGATCCACTCTGTCATACGCTTTTTCAATATCCAGGAATGCTAAATACACCTTCTTATCATCCTTCCTCATTCGCTCAATTATTTCACTCACTACAAACAGATTATCTTCCCCACGTCTATCCTGCCTAAAACCATTCTGTTCTTCACCTAGGACTCCTAATTCCTCAACTAAATTTTTCATTCTCTCATTCAAAATACCACAAAATATCTTACATACAGTGTCACCCAGTGCAATTGGTCTGTAATTTTTAAGTTCTTTCATACTCTTATGTCCACCCTTATGCAACAGAACTACATTACACTTGTTCCAGTCATCCGGTACTCTTTCACTCTTCCATATCTCATCAAATAAACATTTCAACATACTGACCACACTCTCTCCTCCAAATTTATAGAACTCATATGGGATCTTATCAGGGCCACATGCCTTTCCATTTTTCATTTTCTTCAAAAAACTTACAATCTCTTCACAAGTGATTTCGTCTTCCATTTGTAGTTCACGTTCATCAATCAGAAAATTTATGGGTGCATTATCTGTAACCTGCTCATTCATTCCACCAATGTCCTCCCAGTATTCTTCAACTGCTTTCACCAGTTGCATCCTATCTTGCACACTGCAACCATTAACTACTAATTCATCAACTTGAACTTCACTACTTCTATCATTACCTTGTATAAACTTATACCAATCTTTTATTCCATCCGGACCTTTCTTTCTTAGATTTTCAACTTGGTGTCTCTCCTCTTTAACTCTAGCCTCATTAATCATTCTCCTTACTTTCTTCTGCTGGTCCTTGTACTCATTCCATGCACTCTGCCATTCATCCTCAGTAATTCTGTTTCTTTCATACATTTTCCTCATACTGCGTCCACCAAGGTTCAAATGTACTTGAACTTGAACTTGAACTTGAGGGCCGACAGTGTCGGGGCCTTTGTAACGGCCTACAATTCCCTCCACAATTTTCACACAGAGTTCAGCGCCTGGTACCAGACTTGTCCACTAAACTACTCAGGATCTACGATCCTTGTCACAAGCCTCCATTGGAAGGCATCACCGGGACAACCAGTGTGTCAAAACACCATCCCCCGGCACATTGGGTCATTACAGCCCATTCTGCCAGACTGGCTCATTCCAGTCACTGTCTCTTACTCCAGGCACGCACAAGAAACACTTTCATAGCCTCAGTGATACTCGCATTACACTCCTGATCCAATCCAGCAAGACAGCTCATACCGCAATCATCTTCAGCACATCTGGCATTCCATTCATTCTCTCCATACTGCTCAGACACCACATTCATTAAACTCTCTCTCTCTTGCTCATACTTACTACATTCCAGCACAAAATGCTCAATTGTTTCCTCTACTCCACCATTACACTGCTGACATAATCTGTTATTATTCTCATTCCATCTCCATGTACGTCTGTTCACCCTCAATGACTTACATCTCACAGCAAACAAGAGTTGACTTCCAAAACTACCATCATAGAACAGCTCAAACTTAGGTGCTTTCTTTTTCATATACCAGTTAAGTGTAGGCTTCCGCATCATGCTAAGCTTCCACTTATTCAATCCATACTCTTTAGTTTGTCTCTCAATCTCTTTCTTCCACCTCTTGCAGTCCCACTCAGGCCCTACACCTCCAACATTTATTAAACTCCAGTCATCCACAGGTCTCCCAATTCTAACATGAATAATCTTTTGCATACTGAGTTTCCTTGCATGCCCCCAACATACTTTCTCCCAATAGCTTACACTCAGATTCCATTCAAAGATTCGCCTTACCCACCTGCTATTCTGCATTCTTTCAATTCTCACCTTATAATTCAGCACAGCTTTCATCATTCTTTCTGAAAATAGGCTCCACCCTAGGTCACCTCTAATGGCTTCTATAGCTGTCCATTTTGGAGCACCCAATGCTACACGTCCTACCTTATTTTGTATCACATCCAGCTTTTCAAGATCACTACCATTCCAAGCAAGAGCACTCATACCATACATGACACTAGGTACAGCAACATACTTCCACATTCCTCTCACACATTCGTACTTGTTTGCTCTGTATCTGGCCACACTACCTAACCGTCCACTCCACTGCATTGCTTTAGCCACTTTCTCACCTTTAGTTCTAGTACATCCATCTTCACTCATCATACAACCTAGATATTTGTATTCTTTTGTTCTACCTATTCTGATTTCTCCAATTTTCCACAGTCTGTCTCTATCAGTCTCATCACTATTTATAACCATGACCTTACTTTTATCGGCACCAAAGTTCATCTTGAAATCTGTACTATATCCATTCACAATGTCAAGCATCCTTTGTAGTTCATGACCACATTCACTAACCACAACCACATCATCAGCATACAACAAACAGCTCAGTCTCTCATTACCAACTTTCAGTCCTAAACCACTCCCTCTCAGTCGAACTGCTAATTCTTCTGTGTACAATCCAAACAACAGGGGGGACAGAGTACAGCCCTGTCTCACTCCTCTAACACTCCTCACTTGCCCTGTTTCCAAATTTCCTAACCTGTAGATAGCACTTGTGTTCTCATACAGACTCTGTACAATGTTCACTATTTTTCTGCTAAAACCAACTTTTCTCAAAATTTCAAACAGCCTAACCCGATCCACTCTGTCATACGCCTTTTCAATATCCAGGAATGCTAAATATACCTTCTTGTTATCCTTCTTCATTCGCTCAATTATTTCACTCACTACAAACAGATTATCCTCCCCCCGTCTATCTTGCCTAAAACCATTCTGTTCTTCTCCCAGGACTCCTAATTCCTCAACTAAATTTTTCATTCTCTCATTCAAAATACCACAAAAGATCTTACATACGGTGTCACCCAGTGCAATTGGTCTGTAATTTTTAAGTTCTTTCATACTCTTATGTCCACCTTTATGCAACAGAACTACATTACACTTGTTCCAGTCATCCGGTACTCTTTCACTCTTCCATATCTCATCAAATAAACATTTCAACATACTGACTACACTCTCTCCTCCACATTTATAGAACTCATATGGTATCTTATCAGGGCCACATGCCTTTCCATTTTTCACTTTCTTCAAAAAACTTACAATCTCTTCACAAGTGATTTCGTCTTCCATTTGCAGTTCATGTTCATCTATCAGAAAATTTATTGGTTCATCATCTGTAACCTGCTCATTCATTCCACCAATGTCCTCCCAGTATTCTTCAACTGCTTTCACCATTTGCATCCTATCTTGCACACTGCAACCATTGACTACTAATTCATCAACTTGAACTTCACTACCTCTATCATTACCTTGTATAAACCTATACCAATCTTTTATTCCATCTGGACCTTTCTTTCTTAGATTTTCAACTTGGTGTCTCTCTTCTTCAACCCTAGCCTCATTGATCATTCTCTTTACTTTCTTCTGCTGGTCCTTGTACTCATTCCATACACTCTGCCATTCATCCTCAGTAATTCTGCGTCTTTCATACATTTTCCTCATACTGCGTTGTTTTTTATTTAAAGTCTTCCTTCTCGTTCGTTCTTCCTTTATCTCACTCGTAAACCACCTAGCATTCCCTGTACTTTTCTTGCATTTCATTCTACCGATCTTTTGCTCTGCCACATCATACAAGGTTCTTGCAATATCCTTATTTAGGTCATTTACATTTCCACACCTGTTCCAGTTACATCTACTCAATTCATTTCTAAATTCTTCCCAGTTTGCCATTTTAATACGCCAATTTTCTCTTACTCTGCTGGCCTTCTGCATCGGCTCCTTTCCACCCCAATTATATTCTAGTACAAGCATTTTATGGTCACTATCAATATCAAAATCATCTTCATCTACGAACATTTCTTTGACACACTCTCTTGCTCTACTATTCACTATCATATAGTCAATTGCAGTTTTACATTCCCTGCTTTGCCATGTATGCAAGCCATTTCCTATTGTTACATTTAGGTTCTCAAGTTCATTCTCATCACAGAAATCAATCAATTTTTGTCCATTTGCATTCACAGGCTCACCAAGTATACCAACATGGCCATTCATATCACCCATCAAAATCAGAGGGCATCTGCAATGCTCTTGCACAATTCTTGTTAATATTTCATACTTTTTTACGTTCTCTTGATGAGCTAAAATACCATCAGTTGTCATATAGCATACAACCACAATAACACATTCTCTGGCATGCATTCTTTCACACTTTATTACTAACAGATCTTCACTCTCAGGTTCATTTCCAACAGGAATTTCTTCTAATTTCCAATTTAGAGCATTTTTTACAATGAGACCAACTCCACCACCTCTTTTTTGCCAACTTACACGCCCTTTTCCAATCATGTAGTACTTACTCTCCTTACATTTTAAACTGACTCTATCACGCATTTGGGTCTCTACTACACCAACACAATCCAAATCTCCATTCTCAAATTCTGCTACAAGGTCATTTAACTTTCCTGCATTCCATCCACGCACATTTATACATCCAAACCTTACAACACTATTGGACAATTCACAACATTTTTCATTTTTGCTCTGACAGCTTTCCATTCATCCAGTTCCACCTTCCATTACAATATGAGTACACCCAATCCACTGGATGTATCTCCTGGAGAGTTTCATCTCACCTTCTTGAGTAAGATGGACTCCATCTCCACGAAAACACCCACTCTGGATCAGGTTATCCATATCAAGGAAGCTGGAACCCATTTCACGCTTTCTCATACTCTCAGCTTTCATACTCATAATCCTTTTATGCACTTCCCTATTCACCTCCTTTCGCACCCTTTCATACTCCTCGCCACATGCAGGCCTTCTCAGCAGACTGGTCACAGCCACTCTTACATTCTTCTTTCGCGCCCTTTCAACAACATTCATAATTGCATTCACCGTACGCTCTCTCCCACATTCAAGCAATCTATTGCCACCTCCTTGCAGTACAACCATCCCTTCATCCATTCCATCTATCACTTCCTCAGCATGCCTACAAATCTCATTCACTCCCTTTCCTCTCATGCTCGTACATCCACTACGGTCAGTCATACTCACAAACCTATCCACATTCTTCACCATGCTGTCACCACATATTCTAATCGTAGGTCTCACTCTCCCTTTCATACTACTCTTTCGTTCAACTCTTCCACTCACATCACTCTTTCCATCCATCTTCCTTTCATTCACTTCCACTACAGGCGCCTGCACCTCATGTGGCATATCAACAGGTTGCTCCTTCACTCTCTTCCCATTCGTACTTCTTTCATCATCCTCATTCATCCTTCTACTCTCATCTGGCACATTTGCACCACCATTCACTTCATTTATTGCATTCACACTCCTTGCACCATCATCCACTTCATTTGCACTCCTTGCACCATCATCCACTTCATTTGCACTCCTTGCACCACCACCATTTACCTCTTCATTCACTGCATTTGCACCATTCTCATTCTTTCCTTCATTCAACTTCCTTTCATCCTTCAAATCAGCCTCTAAAGCAACCATCAGAATTGTCAATCTTTCAACCTCCTCTTTCAACTTCTTTCTCTCGTCATTCAAACATTTCCAGCACGTAAACACAAGATCATTCAACTTCCTCCGACTCATCTCTCTCAAACCTTTGCATGCATCTATATCTACCCACTCTTTACAAGTCATGCACTCAATCTCCTCATCCATTCCACTTGCACCTCCCTTCCTACGACCAGTCCTATTTCTTGCCATCCTCAAACACAGACTTCTATCTCAGTACAAATTTCACAGGCAGAAGAAGTCTTCACTCACCAAATCTACTGAAAATCAAGTTATCAAAAAAAAAAAAAGAAACAAAAACGTTTCCTACTACTCACAGTCACTCTCTACAATGTCACACACTATACTCTTTATATGCAAAGAAAGCTTAACTACCAGTCAAAACACCTCAGTCAAAAATTGCAAGTCACCACACCAAAGTCCAATGCTCAGTCTCAACTCTCACGCAACAAAAAACTACTCTCACGAGCACTCCATACAAAGTCACACACTGTACTCACGTGAATATACAAACTATACCATTTTTTAGCAACTTCACTTCAATTCACCACAATATTCGTCGGAGGACCAGAAACACGTGCACACCGCTCGGAACGAAACACTCAAACACTCCTGCACTAATATTTGCAGGACGAATAAAATACATCCGGCCACAACGTTACTCCATTTTATCCCACGTACACATGTCTGTATAATGCTGAAGAGTTGTGTTGCTTCTTGACTATAACCTGATTTTTCTTAAAAATTTCTGAGAAGAAATTAAAAACCAGCTCATCAGCTCATTTTTAGATTTTTCGAAGTCTTCTCTTCTTTTTAGTTTTTTTTATGCGAAAAATTTCTTAGGATTACAGTGAGCTCAGCTGTCATTTTCTGTGTAGTAGATGGTAGGTTGCTTCTATCTTTTATCTTATATATGTATTTTTTTCTAATATTTTATTTTCAATAACTATATATATTAATATGTGTGTGTACGTGTGTAGGTATATATATGTATCTACATAAATAGATATACATGTTTCTATTTCATTTCTTTACGCAAAAACCATTCGGTTAATAAATTTTATTGCAATAGCGAAATGATTCAAAAATAGATCCATCACTTCCCCAGAGGGCGTTTCTGTGAATCGGATTAATGTATATAATTAATGAAATAAAGTGCAATTTGAGCATATGAATCGTAGTAAAATTATCTTTCTGTCCGTATGTTATACAAGCTATGAATTTTGATATTGAATATATGTTTGTTTACCCATTTCTACCAATATTTTGTAGATATTTGTCAATCATGAGTGGTAACCGGATTACACTGTATCTCTATTTTATCCCATGTACCCATGTCCGCATGATGTGGTGAATATCGAGAAGATATGAAATATGTCTTTGGTGGTGATAGGGCTTTGCCTATTTTTAGGGCATATTTTTCATTTCTCATTCAACTACCCTTGACAGAGACAGACTATTGGCAAGCCACGTGTGGTTTGTCTATTAGTAGTACGCCTCGTATATTTTGTCTATTAATATGCCTCGTATGGTCTATCTATTTTGTACACCTCTTATAGCTTGTCTATTAGTACACCTCGTATAGTTTGCCTATTATTATTATGCCTCGTATGGCTTATCTATTTGTACACCTTGGATGGTTTGTCAATTAGTACTCCTAGTATAGAACTTTGGTTAGACTACTAGCACACCACGAATGGTTTGTCTATTAGTACGCCTCGTATATTTTGTTCAATTAATATGCCTCGTATGGTCTATCTACTTGTACACCTCTGACAGTTTGTCTATTAGTACACCTCGTATAGTTTGTCTATTATTATGCTTCGTATGGCTTATCTACTTGTACACCTCGGATGGTTTGTCAATTAGTACTCCTCGTATGGAACATTTGTTTTAGGATGCCCTATGTTTAAGAAACTTTTAAAAGCCAATATGTTGGCATGTATATCATGTGACAACTTGGAAATAAACATTTTTTCTTTTTCTGTCACAACTATCCTAAGTTTTCTGAATTGATTGCTTTGGCATATGTTTTATGTGTCAAATATTGAGATTCTGTTTAGTTTCCTGATAGTACAAGTGGGGGGGGAAGGAGTGTCTTGATTCTAATTCTGGAGGGGTATCTTGCTGCTGGTGGACTCGGATTTGGTTTTGAATTATTTTTCTTGCATCTACAAATGAGATATTTTGACTTGCTTGGAGTTTACTGACATTGTGTTATTGTACATAAATGGGACATTCTTTTGAAGCAGCTGTGTGGTTTCCTTTGCAGTTTGTACATACTAGATTTTTGGCGGTGCAGTCCTTTTCATCATGTTCTCGAGATGAGCAATTTTTGCAGACTTTTCGGTTTTGGCAGATTGAGGTAGTATATCCCTATCGCCAGCATTTGGTACATCGAATGGGATTGTCGTAGTAAGGATCCACTTTGTAATTTGAATAGCCTGCTCTCAGCTCTGTAGGGCAAGTTCCAAGGAAGGTGAGTACAAACAAGGGTGAATTGGCATGCTTTGGGTCCATGTACATTTTACATATACCGACAACACCAGAGGAGGCAAGTTGCTGCAACAAATCTTCCAGTGGGTCTGACAAAAATTTTGGGGCATAAATCTTTTCATAGGAGGTATAAGCCTCCCATACTATTTGAGTTTTAACTGGTATTTCACCAAACTTGTTTAGGTTCATCAACGTTTTTACTTGGCTTTCCATTTTAGCTTTTATAATGAGGTTGCCTGACCTTTTGTACTCCACTTTTTTAACTTCCCCACAAATTTGATTTATTGTTGCTTGTACTTTAAATGGATTCAGTTTTGTCAAGTTCTGGCTATCATCTTGTGCATTTATTAGTACATGCCTAACTGTATTTGGAATTTTGTCTGCATTTTCTGATAAATTAAGGTCTATTTTAGCAGATTTTATTCCTGCAGTGCATTTAAGGTTTTGATTTAGCTCTTCTTGATTGTTTGGGATTCCTGAGTCCAAGGCATTATGAGTTCCCTCTTTTTTTTGCTCTGCAAGTCCAAAAACTCCTGGCTACTTTCCAACATTTGCTTAGTTGTATTGTTACAGGATCTTTTACTCTTTTGTTTTGGGCTCCCATTGTTAGGGTTTCTTGTTCTGAAGCTGGCTGTGATTTACTCTTAGAAGTAGAGGTGGTCATGGGGTCATTTTTATTGGGTTTCCTGGCCTTGTTGAATTCTTTTTTCTCTGACTCTGAGATAGGTTGAGAGTAAATGCGGGTAAATTTTCCCTTGGCACTATTTTTACCTCCCCCAGGGTCATCCAGAAGTTTGCTTTTGGGAGTAATTGAATTACCAATTCTTTTGATAACATTTAAGAGTTTCCCCTTGATAGTATCTATTGCTTGGTAGTGATTTGTTCCTGTGTACTACTTTACTCACAAAAATATTGTTGATTTTTGTGCTTTTTGTAAGATAATATCCTTTTTAAATATCATTATTATCAAAATTACGGCAAAACAAAGATAAGCTATGAATTTGGGTTTACTGGGGGCCTAAGGCCCCAGTAGCTGTTAACCAAAAAAGGAGGTAAAACTGTTTGATTTGGATCAATTTCCACTAACAGACAGGTTTTTAATTAAATTAAATCACTTGCCAATAACAGGTAAATTTCTCAGAAAATTCCGTCTGATATGCCACCACGTCCTAGCGCCACAACATCCAACAAAACTCCGTTCAAGCCAGAGCCCAGAGTAACCCCAAAATCGTGTTCACCGTTACGTTTTCGGATCTTGTCAAGAGTTACCCCGAATCTCCGATGAGAGTTTTACGCGGGCAACTCTCGGGGTTATGACTAGAAAAACGCCTCATATGTTGTTGTGTACCTTAAATTAGCGATTTACATCAAAAACGCCATTCTTCTTCCAAAACTGGGAGAGAGTGTATACGTAATTTAAAAAAATCAAATTTTATAAGCATGTATACTGAGATAAATTTAATAATTGACTTAGCTGACGATAATTGGAAAAAATAATTGGAATTCTGCCGAGACACCAAGAAGGAAAAGTTCCCCACCAGAATAATAGGAGATCCAATAAATATAATTACTTATATGAAAAACTATCCCAACGTTATTCTCATGAAAGAAAGTATGACTGAGGTTGAATTTGTTTCTTGTGGTAGTTCATTACACGTAGTACTTGGGAAGTTCTTTTAAAGCCCTCATTATTCAGGACTATTGCATTGTCATATTTATTGATATAAAGCGTGCCCTTGATACGGTATGGCATCATGGACTGCTAAAAAAGTTAGAAATTATGGGTCTTCAGGGAAATCTACCTAAAACGATTGCATCCTTTACAAAAAATTGCAACATCAGAGTGAGGATAAATAATGTCTTATCTAGGGTATGCACATTAAATACTGGTGTTCCTCAAGGATCAGTCATAAGCCCTACACTATTCAATGTTGTGATCAATGATATATTCTAGGACTTTCCTCCAGTGCTAGAAACATCTCTTTATGCAGACGATGGTGCATTCTGGTTAACTCATCCAAACATGGCTCAGGCTCTCAGTATCTTGCAGGAAGCTCTGGACATTCTTCTAAGTTGGTCGCAATGCTGGGGCTTTCAAATATCTGCTGAAAAAAACCAAGTGCATGGTGTTTACTCATAAACATTCAAAACCTTCCTTCCAACTAAAATACAACTCAAATATAGAGTTTGTAAAGAAGTTCAAGTTCTTGGGACTCAACCTTTACTCACAACTGAGATGGGGCTTGCACATCAAGGAAGTCACACTCACACAAAAGTGCCAAAAAGACCTGAGGCTTCTGCGCATTTTATCCAATCTGAAATGGTTAGCAGAATACAAAATACTAAAAATTATCTACCATACCATTATATTGCCAAAACTAGAATATGTAAGTTTTCTGTTGGACACTGCCTGTGCAACCCACCTGTTGTCCTTGGACAGAGTCCAGTATGCTGCTGCTCGCTTGATGCTGGGTGCATTGAGGTGCACAAAAGTTGGTAATATGGAAGCAGAAGCAAATTTACTACCACTTAAATATGCAAGGAAAATCCAATTTTGTCAATATGCATTGAGAGTACTCAGTGTTCCTAACCATGCAGTTCGAGCAATATGTTTAGACTATTACCCATACCAGCTATTCCAAAACAGTAACAAACCTCTCCCAGTCACGTCGCATATATAACCTCTTTCAGGAGATACAAGTTAAAATGGAAGATATTGGCCTCATCCCAAATAAATGCAAATACCAAACAATCAGTGTGATTCCCTAAGAATTGACCTATTGGAAATATAATCAGTGGAAATTGTCAAGTCAGTCTGGGGTTCTTTAAAAAAAATTGCATATCAGAAAGCTATTAATTGGAAACAGCTATACAACCAACTGCATGAAGAATACAAAGATAGGACGGCATTGTTCACTGACAGTTCAGTTCAGGGTCCTAAGGCTGGAGCGGGAGTTTGGTCTCAACAAGCTAGTATGCTGGCTAGAATCCCAGATAGATCTACAATTCTCACAGCAGAGCTTACTGCTATCTAGTATGCATTGAAATTTTCAGAAATCCAAAAAGGAGACTTCATTTTGTAGACAGACTCACTCAGCGCTATTCAGGCTATAAATCAACTGCATCCATCTAAACACCATCTAGTTGCCAAAATTAAACATTTGCTTCAGAACCTTTCTCCTAGAAAACTAATCATTGAATGGATCCCAAGCCATGTAGGAATAATGGGAAATGACAAGGTCGCAAGAAATGACAAGATCAGTTGGCAAGAACAGCTTGTCTTCTTAATACCAATAGTTCTAATCTAATTCAATACACAGATCTGGGAGTATACATACACTTGCATTGTAGAGGACAATGGCAAAAAGAATGGGATAGGGAACAATCCCTGTATTGCAAAATTAAACCTATATTAAAACCCACTGTGAACACTTGAGATATCAAGGAAGAATCAGGTGATACTAACCAGGCTAAGGCTACTTACTACTCAAATAATGCACAAACACTTATTTACCAAAGAAATGAAACCCAAATGTAGCCACTGTAGGTGTAACTTGAACATTTATCATATATTGGTTGATTGCCCTGCATTTGAACGTCAGCGGAAAACAATGAGAGAACTAGCCAGAGACCAAAAAGCAACCTTTGATACAAGTAGCGTGCTTGGCAAAGGATTCAGTGCTGAGCTGATCCTTGAATTCATTGCCAATATTCAAATGATAAATCAAATTTAAATGCCCCTCGTTCTAGTTGCTGTGACATCTGGCACTCTTACCTGTGACTGGTGATGTGCCTAATTGGACCAAAGTAAGTACTCTGGCTTTGTTTGTAAACAAACAATGAATCAGCTGTTAGCTTTCCCTTTTATCGAAGTTGATAACGCATGTTGAATTTTAGTGTGTGATAATTAACATTCTGTTTTATGCTGACATTCATCCCTGTCGATGATTAAATTTAAATTATAAACATTGCATTTTCTGATAATTGCTATGCTGAAGTGGTATTGTTAGGTGACTTTTCAAATCATCCATTGAAAGCGCTTATGTATAACTTTACGGTGTACCGAGTGTTTACTCAGTAAAAAACATGCTTCACGTTAAATATTACAGTATATATTTTATTCAACATTATTAGCTTTTTTATTGATTGAATGTCTTCTTATTGTGTAAGTGAGCTTTGACGACAATTATTTGATGCTAGTGTACTAGGTGGATAGATTATGAAGAATGAAACTTGAATATATTCTGTTATATTATGGCAATAACTTAATGTCAATGATGCTATTTATCAAGTTGATCATTTTCTTTGTTAAACATGAATTGTTTTTTTCTTCCCCAGAAAATGACAGATGAACAAGATAAAATTCTATTGTCAGCCATTGCTGGTTCAATAGCAATGTTTAGAAGTGGTATACAGTCAGTTGTGAACAATTTTCCTCTTGTTCATGATATGCTTTTTACAGCTGATGATGGAGAGATTAACAGGTAATACATGATTAGCAGTTACACACAATTGTCTTAAAGTTTATTTAATATAATAATTTTGC
Organism: Morinoia aosen; assembly: GCA_030386875.1. Classification (NCBI taxonomy): domain Eukaryota; kingdom Metazoa; phylum Arthropoda; class Malacostraca; order Amphipoda; family Talitridae; genus Morinoia; species Morinoia aosen. The sequence goes on from CM059558.1 coordinate 26,885,559, forward strand.
TCTGAGTGAACTTAATTTTGTTTTTTGGTAAAAGAAATGAATAGAGTTACCCTCCAGGCCATAAAAAAAACTATTAAATAACCCATTAGCCAGCTTTCAATGGTATTGAATGCTTCTAATGTATTAATGTGTATAGAATAAAGCAGGATGTCTACTGATATTTCACTTCTACATTTTACTACTTTTTACCACCTTTAACAGCAAAAATTTACCACCCATTTTAATATTAGATATGTTGTCCAAATCTCCATATGGAAGTAATTGGCCTATAATGAGTAGTTTAAGTCAATTATTCACGCAATAAGAAAGGTTAAAAAAAGTTCCAAGTTCTTGATACTTAAAATACTAAATAAAATGTATGATACTAAATAAAGCAACCAGTGCATAATTGCAATAAAAAACACCCATATTCTTAATGTACTCCATCTTAAATGGACTCCAAAAAATGTTTGGCAAAGGCCCTGTCTTAACATCTTTCAATTATGAAAGCAACTGTTCACCATATGTTAAAAAATAAGGTCAATTTTTAGTTTAATGTTATCAATGATTTTCATAATTTTTTTACCACAAATCAATAAAGGAACACATTTAAAAATGTTTTACATAAATGACATTCTGCTTGCTGATGCGTTACTTTTGAATTATTCAACTTTGAAGTTGGCTTTCGCGCGCCAGGAAAGCAATAGCGGCAAGCGGACGCGCCTAAAGAAGCAAGCGCGGCGAGCGGAATGTAATTAATAATGGAAGCTAACCCCCTATTACAAACATAAAGAGGTTGGGTCGTGAGGGGTAGCCACAGTTCTTCTAGTGAGAATTATAAATGAAGGTTTCTAGGGACATCCATTTACATCAACTCCAAGATGGTGGCCGCCATCTTGGAGCCAATGTAAACGGACGTCACTAGAAACCTTTGGTGTCTGCTAGTTTCCAGGCAGCTTACTTTTGGTCAATTTTTACTCTAATGTTGTCAACAATTTTTATAATTTCGTTGCCATAGATAGGTAATATAGTCAATTTTAAGATGTTTTACATGAATGACAATATGCTCACAAATGCTCAGTGTTTGAGTTATTTAAGTCTCAAGTTATATGAGCGGTGCTCCTGAATGGCTTTTTTTTTTGTGCAATTTCAGAGTTGAAATGGAAGCTAACCTCCTATTACAAACATAAAGAGGTTGGGTCGTGAGGGGTAGCCACAGTTCTTCTAGTGAGAATTATAAATGAAGGTTTCTAGTGACGTCCATTTACATTGGCTCCAAGATGGCGGCCGCCATCTTGGAGCCGATGTAAACGTAAACGTTATATTTGTATTTATTTATGAATGGGTGACCCTATTGGATAAAGTTGAAAGATGAATCCCCAGTTTTTAGTATGCTATTATATTGTGTTAAGTTTTTAGCCCCGTATATGGAAAATTATTTGAAATGAATGTTTAATACATATGCAATGTTCATTTTATGCCATTTGATGTAAGGCTGAGGAAAATAAACTATAATCCATATTGAAATATTTCCCTGTATGAAAAAAACTAAGCATTTAGAAAATTGTGTTTTTTTTCAGTAAAATTCTATATTTATTTATACTCCTTTGATATGAATTAAATTTATTAATTTCTTTTTGCTCAGTTATTTCTGAACCAACTCTTTGAAATTGGTTTGGATTAGTGTGGTACTAGATAAAAGCATCTTCTTGTTCACCGTTTATTTTTCTCTCACAATGGATAATGATGTCATGTAAGTATGCAGGTTTGACTATGTGTACATAGTTTCATAAATATATATATAATTTTGAAGTGCAATTGGTGGTAGGTACACATTGTAAACACATATACATGCAGTATACTTTAGCCAAGCTTAGATTATAACTAACTTAAGATTGATGTATGAATATTGTTTGATATTCATAAGGCTGAATATTTGGTTAATAATGATTTCATTATATTGCTTGCTTATTTTTACTTGAATTTATTTTCAATTTCCCTCCTGACAACCATGTAGCCAGCTAAGTGTGGAACATCGTTGTTTAAAGTTCTTTATCTCTCAGTAGAAGATCCATTTATCCTAAAAGTCCACTGCATTAGAGCTTTGAAATTTTATTAAACTATTTTAAAACATATTTTATCTGATTTGTTACTCCATAGAATCAAGTAAGTAGATGATTGCATTCATGCTTAGTGTAGCTTGACACTATTATTCCTTGAAAATTGCATGTTAGCTTCAACAATGCTTGCTAGTTCATGAAGAAATGTTTCATTTTCACTATTTTTTCATTAAATTGTTGAAATGAAGTGCCTTGCTTATTTTTGCAAATTTTGAAGTACATTTGTGAAAATTTTGCAATTATGTTTCACTAAGGATACAACTTCTAGATAGGCAACCAAAATTAATTGAATAGTTAAGTTATAATTTAGAAAAAAATAAACAACTCTTATCTTTAATAAATGCTTTAACTTAACTCAAACTTTATTCTGTTCAGACATGATGCTGTCTCAAGTTCTCTGTTTATAGCAAAAATACTTATAAATGTGTGTGGTGAATGCTTGTAGTATATTCAGCTGAATAAAAATATTTTTACACTACTGAGAAATGTATTTCACAAAATTTGAAATGTGCTCAGCAATTTTCAATCCAATAATAGTTATTTAGCATTTTTTTGAACTGTAAGATAACAATGGCGTTTGGTTATTGCTAGTTTAACCCTTTATCACTTTGACTGCGATTTGCGCCCCCAGTGGTACACGGAGGTAATTTTCATAATGCTGCTGCTGACCAACCAGTAGTCGCAAACTCAATTTTCATCAAAATTAAATCAAAGCTAAATAAAGGCATAATTCAGTTCATGCTTGGTATTTTACAAATGGCTTACTACAATTGACTTTAAATTTGAGTTTGGTGTTGAACTTAATATTTAGTTGCCACAGTCAAAGTGATAATATCTTATTTTTTGTACTCGTATGACCGTTATTACAACTACAATTGCTAAGCTGGCTCTGACATGTTGTTGTCACTAATGTCAGGATGAGAAAGAAACTTCAACTTGATGGTAAATTTCAAATAACATATAAAAAACAAATTCAACAAGAAATACTATGTTTTGAGGCTAAGTTTGAAGGGAAAAGGACCAAATAGTCCTGTTGAGTGTTGAAGGGTTAATAAAACAAGCTGTGTTAGTTATGCAATTAGCTGACAAGTTTCATTAACAAATTCTGTTCAAAAATTTGCTGAGAAATATTTTTGTTCCTGATTTTATTGAGAGTGAAAAAAGCTTTTAGGGACACATTGTCACTATTTTTAGCTGGTTATCTTGTTCTTGAGAGGAGAGCTTATTTAGTGTGTATTGCAGACTGTTGTCTACCACAACAATTATTTTCAAAAGATGCCTGTCAGAAATTCATTTTAAGAGACTTCCATGTGGATTATACAATTACTACTAAATTTGCTAAAGCAGGCTAATTTTGTAGAATTTATGAAAGATGAACAGAAAAAGTAAAGGTATAAGAGAAACCTCTATAAAATAAAATTCATATCCTTTCATTTTAAAAAAATTCCTCAAAAAGCATTTTAGTTGACTGAAAAATAATGTCAAATGAAGTATCACTTACAATGATCCTCAATCTTTTCATGAGTTGATGTTCCCTTTAACTTCTTTACATACATTGTGTCTCAGTGAAGCGTTATTGCAAAATAAGGAAAACTAATTCAAGTCAGCTTGCAGCTGAAATGTGTTTAAACAAAGAATATTAAATTTTTATTCAGTATAATAAATAGTATCACAGTGTTAATGAAAGTGGCAATAGTCGTATTCATCACATGTATTCGATGTTCTTTTATGAATAGAAATTTTAACTAAATCAGCTTGGTATTCTAAGGCTATATCCCTCTCTATTTCAGGTACTATCAGTGTTCAAGCTGTGAATATATATCACAGTCCAATGAAAAGGTCCAATGCCACCTGTTAGAGGTTCACAAGGATACTGAACAAGTAGCAAGTGGACATCTTGAAGTTGATTCATTAGGTAAGTGTTTTATATGGATTAATGGATATATTCCATTGTTGTGTTTGTGGAAAACTATTGCTCTTCAAGTGAAAAGGTTGTTAGTTTGATGTCAGATGTGATACAAATCATTTATCATGACAAAGACAACAAACAGCCTTGAAATTGAGCACGTGTGGCATAATTGGGCTGTAGTTAACACTTGGTCAATTTCAGCTCAACAGAAGTCGTGACGACCAGATCAGAATAATAAGGAAAATATCACTAGAAATATTAATAGCAACTGAATAATAAAATTACTAATTCGTAGTATTTCAAAGTTTTCCTTTCTGAGTCACCATTTTGAGAGTTCATTAATTTTGATTGCATCAACTTCTGAAAAGGAGTCCACTATTGATACATGAGCATAGAAGGGTTTTGATTATAGAAGTAGAGAAAGCATATTTTATTTTTTAAATCCTAAAAATAAGTATATGATAAAAAAATGTAAATTAGAGTAAACCTATGCACTGCTATCTTTTACAGTCATGCAATAGTGCAAGTGAGTTGGTCTTTATCAGGATCAACCTAGAAGAATTGATTTGTCTCTGTCCTGAGTATGCCACTTCCTCCTGAATATTATTCATTCTAAGTTAAATTAGTTTTTCCAGAGGAATCTACAGCAAGTTCATCTAGCAAACTCAAAGAAACTCATGCAGCAAAGGGTTCCACACTCTCCACTTCAAAGCAACAGGGAATATCTGCGCAGCTTCAGGCTCCGCACTGCAGAGTAAACGCCCAACATGCTGTACAGCAAAGAGGTTTGTTGCATGGATAGGGTACAGAGTTGATGTGTTCTCTTGTTCATATTTTTGCTTGTGTTCATTTATTGCTCTTTGAGATTCAGACTTGATTATCATTTTACCTCATTTATGATTGTAATTAATCTTGCACTGTTTTTAGGATGGCTATAATGAAGGAAAGTACCATACAGCAAATTAAATAAATTTAGCAATTTTTCGGGGTTGATAATGTTCCTTTTATATGATGGGATGTAGTTCCAGCATACCCCTTGTAGATTTGATAGTACATACTAGTACAAAGTTTTTTATGGGTTTCTTGTAATAAACAATGTTTTTAGTTGCTTATAAAATGGCTTTTTTCAGTGCTGAAGGCCTGTCCTGTGTGACTGATGCCTGCAGGTAATGGAATTGATACTATATCTGGTAATTCATCGATTAATTTCTTGTTTTATTGAGCAGCTTGCCGTAACTGTTGAAAGAACTTCTTAAATCCGATTGGTCATTCAAGTTGTGTAAAAGCAGTCGATGGATATCCATGGCTGTGAAAGATATTCGACTGCTTTACAACATACTATCTCTAAGATGTAAACAGAAAACCTTCATGTTTTTTCACAATCTGTTTCCATGTCATCTCAGTCTCTATAAGTTCAAGTTGCTGAAGTATATGTTTCTTTATCACGCTACGTTTTCACCTTGGCGCTCCTAAGTGGTCACGAATCAAGTCCAATTTACGCACTCAAATGATCTTTATAAGCCCTCGTCTGAACACGCATGCTCCTCCAACATGTTTCAATGAAACCTTTTGTTGGCTCTTTTACTTAGGTTTGTCTCAATTACTTGCGTTTGTTCTACTTAGGTTGTAGAACATTTTTATTCAAGTACTTCTTCATTTAAATATTAATATTTTTTAGAAACCTAAGTTTGATGGGCTAGATTACTCTTTTTCATTAAAAAAATAGAAAGAACATGTTCTTTGGACTGTTGTATTACACTTCGCCATTGCACTTTTTACTCTTGAATTCACTCTCACTGTCGCATTTCTAATTTTCTTCATTTCTTGGATACCAACTTTATGCTATTGGGATTGATGTAAACCTAATTAATTTCTATTGTTCATTTTTTACACCAATGATTATCGAGAAGTACACCACCAGGAGCTGTTCTGATGGAGGAAAGCCTTCTAGCGCATGAGCCCCTGCCAGCATCCCAGGAGTTGCAGTCACAGTATGAGATCAAATCCCCGCCGTTAGATCATGACCTTCAGAGCCTTCAATCCTCTAAAGGTGTGTTATTTGTTGTTCTGCCAGAAATAGGGTTATCTAATTACTCCCACTATGCATGGTATCAATTACTGTTTGGTATTCAATTTCACTGAATGTGGGTACAGGGAGATTGGTAGATTTTACTCAAGGAGTAGGGAGCGCATGCAATGTACTGAATTTTTATATATGTATTAACGTATTGTGCTTTCATTACTGTTATTAACCTTACTTATCCAAATAATTTGAATTGTGCTTGTTCAGAGGCGATGCACTTGCTGCTGATGTAAGATTTCAACTGCATTTCTGGAGTCATTGTGTTCCTATAATTATTCTTTCAATGCAATGGAGTTATTTTTCCTGCTCTTCAGTCTTCTTTCTTGTGAGGGATTTAAGCTAGTTGATTCATAATATGGCTTCTTCTTATCATTCAATGCAAAGTAATTGTTTCGTTGTACATATCTCTTGTTTGTTTTGAGTGCAATTTTGCCTCTATCCACTTGGTGGCTTAGCAAACAGCACCAACCATAAATTGAGATGGAGTGGTGTTTGTATTGGTGTCTCATATGTTAAGTGGGTGTTTGTCTTTTTGTCCGAAATATTGTATCAAAACTTCGAAGATGTCCCTGCATATAGTCCATCTCACTTGTGGTCGTTAAGAAAAAGGAAATTATTAATATGTAATTTATGTATTTTTTTACGATGTCTGAAGAGCAAAATTATTTTATTGTAGGCCAAAGTTCTAGAAGGTAGATCTTTGCCTCTTTTAATTTTAATATTCACGTGTACATATGAAATTTCAGAATCTTCAGTGTCATGGACGGAAAGCCAAGTGAAAGGCCTTTGCGTCTCAATAGAAGAACATAAGCATCTTCTAGATGACAAGAACACCAAGAACAAGAAAGTTTGGGAATACATAGCTCACGATCTGAATCAAGTAAGTAGTTAGAATTAATTTTTTACTCTTCTAGCTCTCAACTTGTCTGGCCGCAGCCCTAGTATGCGCCGTTGTTCATGGTATAAAAAGTAGTCTTATTGTACTGCAAAAGTGAGTGCTTAGGTAATTCTTGAACTATTCAACACATTTGCATTTGAGGCTGGTCTAAATGACTGTCGTAACTATCGACTGTGTAATTCGCTGATGAGTGTAAAAGTGTACTTTTCTTACAACTTTCAGGATAAACTTGCGATTATAAATAGGGATAATCTTCCCGTAATTAAAGTCATACACCAGTGTTGATTGAATCTGCCATACGAGCATGAGCAGCTGTTTATAAGAGGCATGTGTCGAGTGCTCACTCAGTGCTACTGTCGTAAAATATGTTGATAAAATTAATAAACTATCTTAGAAGCAAAGAGGGTATCAGTAAAAAAATATTTTAAAACATATCTGTAATTTTTATGTAATCAAAGGGTAGTACGCAACAACATAGTTTAAACAATTGAACTAGGAAGATGTTTCTCAGTCTTCTTGCCCTTAGGTAAAGGTGTTAATTACGGTTTGAGTTGATGAGTTAAATGAATCACATGAACTTCTCTCGTAGAGACGCTCCTCTGCTCTTCCACAGTAGCAAACTTTTTTCACTAGCTAATATGTTCAAATATTTCATGTCTTACATGTTTGAACTGCTGAGATTTCAAGTTGAAAAAAGCTTATGTAGTTTGAAATTGTATTGGTATATATTTGAGAATTAGGAATAAATAGTGAAGCCTTACTGTAGTAGTGCATGTTAAGAACGTGAATTGGAAACCGAACACTGCTGAGCATCAAGCTTGTCTCATTTCTTACTGATTTTCATATGCTTTATTGAGGGAAAAATTGCTGCATTTTCCATCAGTTAAGCTCAAAAGGGGTTCCTTAGAAAATGTATATCCTAAACTAGCTTAACTGAACTTTCACTTAGTAATAAGCTTAGGAGCTGAAGTAATTGAAAGTAAGTCTTTCATTGCCGGAAGTGTTAACATGTGCTAATTCTGCCAGCGTGATTATTTTTTTCTTAAGCTCAGCTTTACTTAGCCGGAATAATTTTTGGATTGTAGGAAAATAAAATAAATTAAATTATTTTACAGCAGTCTACGGTTGGAAGCGTGTCGGGTGAGCAATGCTCCAACAAATATAAGAATATGCTGCGCGCCTTCAAAACTTTTGTCAGCAATTGTAAGGCAACCGGTGCGAGCAGCCAGCCCGAATTGTTCTACTTCAAGTACTTTGAGCGCATCGTGGGCAGCAGTCATGCTGTTCAGATGCCATTCCTCTACGATTCATCAAATCCATCAACCTCTACTGCAGGAACTTCTGCTCGACCGGACGTCATTGACTTGCAGCGTCCAACAAAACAGAGTATAACTCCATCGGCCTGCACGGTAAAAGTTCCCACTTCTGTCAGTGGAAATGTTTTTAAGAAAATGCCTTCACTAACTGTTGCATCATCTGCGAAAACCCCAATGCCAGTGGCATCGACGTTATCTGCATCTGGCTCATCAGCAGGAGAGCCATCGACTGCTCCCGAGGATCTGGTGGAGGTGGAGGTGACTGATGTTGACGATGGAGAAAATTGGCTTGAGCAGACCTCAACTGCCTCGGAAAGAGTGAATAAGAAAAAGTCTTTGAAACCGATGCGCCATAACGAATTTTTAAGAAATTATTTGGAGGGCCAAGCTGCTCGCCAGCAGAAAGTAATTGAAAACTTTGACAGGGCTGTTGAGGTTCAAGCAAAAGAACAAGCCAAATTCAATGCATTGATGGAACAAATGGTAAAACATATGTCCGGTGCGAGCAAAGGCCAGAAACGAAAAAGAAATGAGAGCGAGAGTGATTAGGTTTCCATCATGAATTTTTTTAACTGGGCATGTTTGTTACTTTCCATTCATTACAATGTATCGCAATTGCAAGAAAAGGAGTAATATTACACATGAGTAATATTCATTCAACGGATTTTTAATTTTAAGAAAGGGTTTTTCCTGTGATTACTAGCATTTATTATAGTAGAAGTTACAGCCGCTACTGCCATTTTTTCTTCCATTTCGATGCAATGTATGGAAATAATTACCGTCAATATCCATTAATTATAGTTGGTCATAAATTAAGCAGAATAATTTTGTGATAGTATTTTCACTATGAGTCGTAATTTCAAGCACAGGAATTTCCTTTGAAGATGCGTAATTATTACAATGCTTCTTAAAATTAGAGCTCGTTGTTGTTAAAAAACAAAGCCTAACAGCAAATGTTCATTTTTTAAATATTTAGAAAAGGAAATTGCTGTGATTCATTCTGTTGAGCGATACTGGTGTTAAGTTAGAGAAAGGGAAGAATGCTCTGAATTTTTGCATTCATCATTTTGCGCCTTCAATGCAGTAAACAAATTTACTATAATGCCTAGTATTTAGTAGAATGCATTAATCATGTATTGAGAAATTACGTGGTATTGAGTACAAATGTTTATAACAAATTCAAAATTTTGTGTCAGGTTAGTTTAAACTATGAATTAATCTAAGGAATCTTAACATCAACTTCGTGACTTGGCTGTAAATTCATGGATGCGTTATTTCGAGTCGTAATTTCAAACGGAAACAATTTCTATAGCATTTGAACAATGAATACAAAGCATCAAAGCAAAATTGAGAGGAACTCTGCTTTGATTATTTCCATTCTTTACCATGCATTATAATTATAAGAGAGGACCTGTGCTGTGATGCTGTGACCCAAGAAATAGTAATAAGAAAATGCTTCAGTAGGTCTTAGGAACAATATATTTTACTGATAGAGAGAACTGTAGCGTTAAAAAAGTTGTTACTACATTCTGAGTTTAGAATATCACAACGAGAAGTTTACATTTTATTTCCAAATATGGATATATATGTTAATACCCGAGCGTAAGACCACTCAGGGTTATTGTATCTATGGGAATTAACACTCTCAGGGGGAAATGTGTGAGGGCCTGAGCTGAGAGTTAGGTTGGCCTTCTTGTTGAAATATGATGTATTTTTCTATCTTAAGGAGCACCATTTTCGTTTCACTGGTGTCCTGTTTTTCAGCTCCTACTTTTTTCTCAACTTACTGTTTCCATGCATCTTGTGCATAGATTCCGCATTCCCATACATCCATTCTAAATGGTGCCTTTCTCCTTCCTCTCTTCAGTCTGCTCTTTATTTTTTTGCGGTTATGGAGGCTTAAACTAACCTAAAATCTAATATGATAATCTAACCCAATCGTAAGATGGGTTACGAGCTAACTTTGATTTGGTTTGATCATCCCATGCGATAGACTGGCACCTCTTTGTGTTCACTTAGCTTCTTTCAGTTCTGTTGCCTATCTCGCTATTTCTTCTTTGTCCTTTTCAAAATTGTTTCGATGCGGAGGGTATCCTGTGCAGGAAAACACTTCGTGGGTTGACTGTGTTTTTTAGTCCATACTAAAAATCCCTTTTATTTACTTTGGTCAGATTGCCTTTATTGTAGGTAATGAATCTTGAATTAATAATGATAGTACTAACAATATTATGCCGAGTGGTAATTATTCTGATCATATAAGTTTTTTCTTCTATTTACAGAGGTTAACGAATCTGAAAAAAAATTACACAGATTCTCAGCCGCATTGCCAGGAACAATGGACCCTCGAGTTATGCATGCATCATCTTACGCGGACGTAAACTTGAATGAATAAATTTTAGTCTCATCTAGACAACTAATGCTATGGTCGTTTTTTTAATGTTTATAACGGGAACAGATTTTGTATATCAAAGTTGAGATGTTCATGAAAATCATAACTTGAGGATCGACTGCAACGATTCTCTTAATGTTTCCATTCCTTTATTTTCCATCGTTCAACCGATTGCTCTCTACCCACTGTTATTAATTATTCAATTATTCTTGCAGTAAACACTGAGAAGTCACAACATTTTCTTTTATTCCTTATGCATACTTCATTGCAACAGCGCGTTTTGTCACGAAGTATGTTTCCTCAATCACGTTCATAGTGAAGACCTAGCAGTTAGTTGGACCATTAAAAAATACACTATGATGAACTCTTTTATTGATAGGAAAACATGAGCATATGATAATCATTGATGCCAACAAGCTTCTTTGAGAAAATGCATTCCAAATAACAAAACTTACTTCGACAGGGATACGGAAAATCCTTAAAAACTTTATTCCATTTGATTGCTAGAAAGTATTACGTATAATTATTTTAATAATTGACAAAGACTTAACGCTCCCCTCACTTCTATACTCAGAAAAAGGAAGCGAGAGGAGTTGCAACATCATGATAAAACCCGCGCAACACTTTTCTGTGCGAAGCTTGCAATATCTTTACGTTAGAACCTTTGTATGCCTCTACTGATATTTATGCAGCCCTGTAACATGCGATTTCATTTCTACGCTCACACTAATCAACAGTATGACAAATGAGAAAGCACACTGCTGCCCTTCAAACTGACTGATTCACACGTACTTTATTCCATTAATATTCAAACTTATACATATTTAATAAACATCGCATTAATACCACTGATCTTCATTCCAATCACTGTTTTCAAGTTTTAAATCAGTCATACGAGTATCGCTTTTTTAAGCCCTACACAGACAATTTGTTTCAAAAGTAAGTTTTCTACCAAACCAGTCCTTGTACTTGAATTAAGTTACGACTGCACTGACATGACATGTTATTTGAATTTCGGATGCTCATACTAATGAAGTCTCAACACCATTTAAATTTTTCTACCAGAAAATTTCCATTGATTTTTTGTATTTCTCCATCAGAGTTGCGTTAACATTTGGTAGTTTGTCATCTTCTCCACATAGTACATATATTTCATGTGAAACTCAACTATCTGACATTACTCAAAATTTCTTAATCTCTGCACAAGAAACCTACTCTAACTCATCAATTTACAAAAATTCTACTTCTAGTTCACCCTAGTAATTTACACAAAACATTTCTCATGTCAAAATGGATAGTGTTATCACCTAACATGTGCAATTCTTTTATTCGGCATATGGAATCAGAGAAATTGCTTGATTTTACTTGAATGACACTGTCATACACTGTACTCATATAAAGTCTATAACATTCAACTATACTACCAATCATACTGCTGTACATACTTGGAAAGCATGCTTCAATCCACAACTGTTTATGTTTATTTATTTGAAATATCAACTCCTTATTCACCAACTACTACTCCTGTTATACATACAACACAATCTAGGTTAATATTTAACGGTTTATACATTGACAAATAGTAAATATGTGGCACGCAACTTCAAAATTGAAGACAATACAAAGTAGCCATGGAAATGTTTTCAATTTTCTTGACTTACGAGTATATCAAATCTGATTTTCATAATTTATAAGTAAGTAATAAAAAATAAGGAAAAATTTGCTGCAAAAGGAATAATGAGAATACCAATACTCATTAACCCTTGATGTCCATCCAAATTCATAGAATAATTACAAAGAATCAGCAATAAAATTTTGTTTATGTCGCTCTGTCTCGCCTTCAATTGCAAGTTCATCTCTCGGTTCTTCATCACTTATACATGGACAGTGACTTAATGCAAAATTGTGAAGGATGCAGCAAGCATGAATGATGGGTGCAGCATGTTCAATGTTGACTTCCAAGTACTGGAGAACTCTAAACCTGTTCTTCAGGTAACCAAATGCATTTTCAATTACTTGTCTGGATTGGGAAAGCTTAGTATTGAAATTTACCTCACGTTGTGTTAGGCGACCATTGTCTTTGAAAGGTGTCATAACATTCAAACGCAATGAAAATGCAGAGTCACCAATGATGTGCAAATTTTTGCTTGGAAAGAAATCATTTGGATAGTTCTTTATGTTTTGACAAAAATTAGTCATATCCAATGCACGTTGATCATGTTTTAGTGGCTAGTCTATAGTTGAGTCACCCCTGAAAGGTTGGCTTGCCGTGGCCCTTATTACTTGGATAAATAAATAAATAAATAATAAATAATGAAGGCATCTACGGATGCTTTATTTCCAATCAAGCCTGATACATATCACCTTGTACATTGGATTTTCAAATGCCTTATAACTAACGCCAGGACGCCATGACGCTTTCCCCCGGTCGAGACCGGTACCCATTTCAGACACCTGGGTAGAGTGGGATATTGTGCTTGGAATTTTTCTCCTATACCCAACAGAGAAAATCGCCACTGCCAGCGCCGAGATTCGATCCCAAGTAAGATGGATAATAAATAGTTATTTTTTGTTTTTAACTCCTCTCTATTTATTTATAACTCATTTATGTATGTCAAGCTTCGTTGTTACTTGAATCTTTGCTTTATATATTTAAATATTGAGTGATGGCAAAACAGGATTTTTTACTTGAGTTACCCCTTAAAGCTCTCGCTTTTGCAATGCATATATTCAGTAATTTTGAAATGCACCATGTAACTATCCATACTCTAGGTTTCGGCGTAAAAATAAATATTCGCATAATTGTTCCAGACATTAAATAAAGTTACAATCTACATGGACGTCTGAGGAGAGGCCTGCAATGTAACTTTTTTTTTTAGAGTACGGCGCGTCACCCTATGCTGGAACCTGCAATGTACGTGTAGCATTAGCTACAAAAGTGTAAAATAATAAAATTTCTCACTCGCACTTAAATAGCATAATTATTGACATTAAAAATCTTACTCTAAATTATTATTAATAATTTTCTACTTATAATTAGTAATCCTTGAAGTTTTTGTGTAAATGCATAACACATAAAATAACGATCGACATTTTCGAGTTTAAAGCCTCTGAAAAGGGCAACACCGCGCGGGACGCTTGGCTTTCCGCGTCACTCTCTCGTGCCTCTTTAGCTTGTGCGTTACAACGTTCTTGTAAGTGAAAGAAATTAAGTGTTCAAATAGAGCAAATCTGGTAAAGTATATTGTGTCATTTCTTAGTGTGCATTGTGTTTAAGTTTAAGGATCTGGTCAGTGTCGTGCTATATATAAACATGTAAATAGTCGTAGAAGTCGTAACATAGCATGGATCATTCCAAATGCTATCTCAACATGACGTAGCGTAAATTTTGCGTGCCATGTGCATTTCTTGTGTCAAGATTATAGTAAGATGCTCAACTATGTCATTTCCTTACTACAAAAATTATATACTTGCAGCTGTCATTATGATATTGAAATTCGCTCATCAAATACTTCGTGAGAGCATACGGTGGATTTGCCGGCGTTTTTTGTGAAAATGGAGGAGCGTAAACTGCTGTGTCATGTCATTTTTTATGTTCACTGTATTATGTTTCGAATATTTTTTTATTTTGCTGCAAGAGATACGTTTAGTGTTTCTTTTCTCAGTGTAGATATTATTCTTTTTTACTACAAGATATACTTGCAGTGTTTTTCAGTATGATTGACATATTAATGAATTTAGGACTGCTTTCTTTTTAATTCTCGTACGGATATAGATATATTATAAAGTACAAAATTTATTCATTCATGTTCTTGCATTTTTTAGCTGTTTCGTATTTCATTTATTACACGAATCATGGTGCTTAAATCACATGTATAATGTTTTCCCAAAGTGGGAACTAATTGAATTTGATTTTTAAGGGTTGAATATCAAGGAATTTATCGAATTCACCCGAGGGTGTTCTTTTACAATGGCGAGGTCACCAGTGCTTTTTCAAGCACACTTAATTGCTAATTGAATGATTTAAGGCCTCTGACTCCGAAGGAGTTCTGGGTATTCGGACGCAATCTTTCAAGCGTCTACAATCAACAACAAACATTACCACGAGCCAACACCGGAGGAAAATGAGAGAATAGTTTCACTCGCCGGTATGGAATTTATTGAAGAGAAGGTTGCACGCTGAAGTGCGAGGCTTGACTCTTGTTCGAGAGACGATCTTGGTGAGAGTCCGAGGAGGTTGCGGGACTTCAGACGCTTCGTTCAGCTCAGGCTCGTGGAAGCGTGTGCTGGAGTGTGAAGCCGATGATGGTGTAAGTGTGGGAGGTTCCGACACTAAGTGAGTGGTGAATTTAGTGATGAGTATGGGGATAGCTACCGGTTGGGAAAACTCGGTAGGAAGGGACTCTCGGCCCAAAGGTAGTCACAACTAAAGGTTCAAGCGGCTTAGCTGCAGGGATGCAGGCCTTCCGGTATAGCGAACTTTGAATATGAGGAGAAGCTTGGAGGGAACACTTGGAGGGAACACTTGGAGGCGAGAACTTGGAGGAGGTAAGCTCCTTACATTAAGAGGTCAGGGTTTGGTTCCATACGTGTTTGTGAGTGCATGAATGAATGGTCCAGCAGATCCTGTCAGGGGAATTCGTGCTGGATTATTTTGAACACATAAATTGAGTCCATTCATAACACATGTGCAAGGCTGCGCAAACTGCAACATTCACAGGATAAACAATGGCAGGAGTCCGGTGATAAGAATCAGTCCGCAACTCTAGCGCCCGAGTCGCAGCCTGAATCATCTTAACACCAGAATCAGTGTTCCAGACCAACTGGTCACAAGCTCTATCCTGACATTACAAGCAGCAGCACAACTGAGTTTAAATGAACTACAGCCAAAAATAATAGCTAAAGCACTGAGGTAATTAGATAATTAATGTACTAAGATATAAGTATGAGAAAAGGTGAAGTCTCTATACTCTATTATTGAGATGAGCAAGAAAGAATGATTATTTATGTGACTTGACTTGAGTGAGTGACTACGGAAGATACAATCTCTATTGGTGTAAATAACCTATCATAGCTTTATTTCTCAAGATATGAATTTAAACATTGACTAAAAATTGCAGAGGAATTCCAAAATTATTTAAACCTGACTTAGTCAAAATACAAAAATTGAGAACACAATTAATTAGAAGCTGGAACATACAAAAGATGAGCAAACCAAAAATGATCTCTGTGGACAGCAAAGTGTCCTAACACTATGCTCAGCACTAAAAAATATCTAAGGAGCAAATGCCAACATCGGCTAACACTGACAGCACAATACGGCATCATCGGAGAATAGCAAACACGATAACAATGACAAAGATGTGGCAGTGAGCTTGAGGCTGGTGACTAACTAACACTGGCACAGAGACAACATAGTGAATATTTCTACGACACAATAACGAGAGCTCCCTAACACGGAACAAGTTAAGACACAACACAGGAAAGTTAAGACATAATACACACTTATCGTTACACTTGATACTTAAAATTGCCCGCTCTGGGGCCCAAGCGCTAGGAGGATCTATAAAAGAATGACGACTTTGCCTGGGAAGCCGGCCTTATATGCGCTTTGAGCGGACGAGCGTTTCCGGAATTTTCCGGAAACGGATGAACTTGCGATATGGTTCTAGGTTAAAACGCCGTTCTTTCTTGTCGAAGTATTTCTTTGGTCAAATTTTATTAGATTTAAGGGTAATGTTGAATAAAAATAGTGATCTAAAATTTTAAGAATGATTATGTTAACTTTATTTAATTTTTAGAAGATGGTTTTAATAATTTCTGAAATTTAGACTGAAATGCGGCTGAAGGCGATCACTACAGCTACCCTCCCCCCAAAGGAGACCGAAAGGTCTGGTAACAGTGAAGCTGTTACTTGTAAAGTGCAAGTCAGAAATACGAAGGAGAGATTCCAAAAGATGCTTTGACAGAAGAAAATAGATGAAAATAGTGGAAGGTTAACTGTGGAACTATGAAAGTTTCAGCTCGGATCCCGAACTGGGACCATAAAAAATCTGTGAGGTTAGCATCACTGGGCATACGGTGCCAGAGTATCCGCCGAAATGGAGGCGCCCGAATTCCCGACTCCGACTGCGTTCTTTGAACGGTGTAACGTGGAATCTAGAATTGGTCGACTTCCATCACTTTAGAATATTCAAAGCGAACTAAGACGTACGAATTCGTTGGCTCGACAGGTGTTGACCTGATGCGAAGTCGCAGTCTAGGTTTTTATAGTATGCCATAGTACAAAAAAAAATCAGTTCCTTCCTTCCCAAAACACATATGCCGGTTACAACGGCAATTGTGCGACGTGAGTCGTTTGCACAACCACCCTAGTCAACGTGCGTGCTCCTCAGGCGTCCCCAAGGCTACAGCACACCGGCCAGGCAGCCATACAAAAAATGGGATATCAGGAAAGACTTAGTCAAGTGAAGGTGAAATATTTGCGCTGAGCATTCCGTACCCGTATGGGATACGGGTAACTATTAAAGGACAACCGGTCTGCAGACGGCCGTTCTTTTATATCCGTAAGTTGCTCAGGATGGCAAGGTAGTGTTTCACACACAGACATTTTGTTTACTTTTGTGCTTCAGTAGCAATGGTGCTGCAGTAGCAATGGGAATTGCGAAGGTTAATTAGTGAGGAGCTTCAGTAGCAATGGAAATACATGAAGAGTTTTGTAAAAGGTGGCTTCAGTAGCAATGGAAAAAACATGAAGAATTTGTTAGAATAGGCTGCAGTAGCAATAACTTATTATTAGGGAAGAGTTTAGAGGGGAAATACTATGTTTGACTACTGAGGGTAGGGAAAGAAGATGGAAAGGAACACTACCTCCTCCAAGGTTCAACATGCAACAGATGCAACAGCCTCGACATGCGCTCAAAAACCTCCAAATGATGGCTGCGGCAATCCAGTTGTTTGATTATTTATCAACTCTGGTACGAAATCTGGTCACCAGTATAATGTTTTCCCAAAGTGGGAACTAATTGAATTTGATTTTTAAGGGTTGAATATCAAGGAATTTATCGAATTCACCAGAGGGTGTTCTTTTACAATGGCGAGGTCACCAGTGCTTTTTCAAGCACACTTAATTGCTAATTGAATGATTTAAGGCCTCTGACTCCGAAGGAGTTCTGGGTATTCGGACGCAATCTTTCAAGCGTCTACAATCAACAACAAACATTACCACGAGCCAACACCGGAGGAAAATGAGAGAATAGTTTCACTCGCCGGTATGGAATTTATTGAAGAGAAGGTTGCACGCTGAAGTGCGAGGCTTGACTCTTGTTCGAGAGACGATCTTGGTGAGAGTCCGAGGAGGTTGCGGGACTTCAGACGCTTCGTTCAGCTCAGGCTCGTGGAAGCGTGTGCTGGAGTGTGAAGCCGATGATGGTGTAAGTGTGGGAGGTTCCGACACTAAGTGAGTGGTGAATTTAGTGATGAGTATGGGGATAGCTACCGGTTGGGAAAACTCGGTAGGAAGGGACTCTCGGCCCAAAGGTAGTCACAACTAAAGGTTCAAGCGGCTTAGCTGCAGGGATGCAGGCCTTCCGGTATAGCGAACTTTGAATATGAGGAGAAGCTTGGAGGGAACACTTGGAGGGAACACTTGGAGGCGAGAACTTGGAGGAGGTAAGCTCCTTACATTAAGAGGTCAGGGTTTGGTTCCATACGTGTTTGTGAGTGCATGAATGAATGGTCCAGCAGATCCTGTCAGGGGAATTCGTGCTGGATTATTTTGAACACATAAATTGAGTCCATTCATAACACATGTGCAAGGCTGCGCAAACTGCAACATTCACAGGATAAACAATGGCAGGAGTCCGGTGATAAGAATCAGTCCGCAACTCTAGCGCCCGAGTCGCAGCCTGAATCATCTTAACACCAGAATCAGTGTTCCAGACCAACTGGTCACAAGCTCTATCCTGACATTACAAGCAGCAGCACAACTGAGTTTAAATGAACTACAGCCAAAAATAATAGCTAAAGCACTGAGGTAATTAGATAATTAATGTACTAAGATATAAGTATGAGAAAAGGTGAAGTCTCTATACTCTATTATTGAGATGAGCAAGAAAGAATGATTATTTATGTGACTTGACTTGAGTGAGTGACTACGGAAGATACAATCTCTATTGGTGTAAATAACCTATCATAGCTTTATTTCTCAAGATATGAATTTAAACATTGACTAAAAATTGCAGAGGAATTCCAAAATTATTTAAACCTGACTTAGTCAAAATACAAAAATTGAGAACACAATTAATTAGAAGCTGGAACATACAAAAGATGAGCAAACCAAAAATGATCTCTGTGGACAGCAAAGTGTCCTAACACTATGCTCAGCACTAAAAAATATCTAAGGAGCAAATGCCAACATCGGCTAACACTGACAGCACAATACGGCATCATCGGAGAATAGCAAACACGACAACAATGACAAAGATGTGGCAGTGAGCTTGAGGCTGGTGACTAACTAACACTGGCACAGAGACAACATAGTGAATATTTCTACGACACAATAACGAGAGCTCCCTAACACGGAACAAGTTAAGACACAACACAGGAAAGTTAAGACATAATACACACTTATCGTTACACTTGATACTTAAAATTGCCCGCTCTGGGGCCCAAGCGCTAGGAGGATCTATAAGAGAATGACGACTTTGCCTGGGAAGCCGGCCTTATATGCGCTTTGAGCGGACGAGCGTTTCCGGAATTTTCCGGAAACGGATGAACTTGCGATATGGTTCTAGGTTAAAACGCCGTTCTTTCTTGTCGAAGTATTTCTTTGGTCAAATTTTATTAGATTTAAGGGTAATGTTGAATAAAAATAGTGATCTAAAATTTTAAGAATGGTTATGTTAACTTTATTTAATTTTTAGAAGATGGTTTTAATAATTTCTGAAATTTAGACTGAAATGCGGCTGAAGGCGATCACTACACATGTATTTTCCATAATTCCACAAAAATGGAATAACAGATTATTACTGCTCTAAAAATCACAAGTATTGTGCTGGCATGCTTATTACTTAAGTCAAGCATAAAGGAACAGCCATTGCCAGTTTGTAACCTTTCTATTTTCTCCCTTGAGCCTGTAAAGAAATTAATAGCTTGAGTCAAATCTATGGAAGAAGTTCAGGGATTTCTCCGTGATGGGAAATATACCATTGCAGTGTAGGGATTGTCAGTTGTGGAATTTTTCCTTGATGCCTCTTCGAGAACCTTCTCATTCAGCGTCTTCGATTATTGCAGGTCCTCGACGGCACCAAACGCCACAACACACATTCCCTGGGTCTGAGCTTCACATGTAAATTCATGTGGCACATTATCTCTCACTAAACCATCGAGATACACCACGTAAATTGCTTATTTTTAACGTGAGACGTTCTGACTTTTTGTCATATATCACTTTGCAATCACTTGGTTCAGAGCTAGTAGAGCCTAGTATATTACTACAAATGGCTACTAATCTACCCGCTAAACCACGACAACTTGCTTTTCACATCGTGGAATTATTCTAAAGTCTGAACCCATAAATAGTGACTCATCCCCACGTCACGGGTGGAATTGATATTCTGTCAGTCGCTTAAATTACACAGACCGTGAACCTCCACAAACACACTCACTTACACCCGGCCAACGTCATCGCTCCCGGACCTCGCTTGCACGGAGTTTCCCACCTAAGAGAAGATTGTCCGAAGTCAAGCACGCCCTCGGTCATCACGGCTTCCTTCAATAAAAAGATACAGCTGAGTTATCCCAGAAAGTGTCTTTAATATCCCTCTCTTGCTATTTCGAAAAACACTTAAGAGAAAACGTTTAAGGTTGGACGTTAATAACTAACCATATCCACCAATCTTAACATACGCTTCCTGGGATGCCTAGAGTCAACATCATGAAGTGTTTTTCTGCTGCACAGTCAGCAAGCAGCAACATTGTGTGAACAAACTTCCAACTGTTGTAATCTTTCTGAACAGTTTCAGGAACTCTAACCTTTATATGAGTACCATCAATGGCTCCAACAGTGCCTGGAAAATTTTCAATTGCTTCAAATCCTCTTCGTTTCTCTTCTTGATTTAGTGGCCAAGATATTTTTAAGGGTTGGGTAGTGTTGATTATTCTTAATATCCTATAAAACAACTGGTTCACCTGGCTAGAAGAGCAACCAAATTGCAATCCAGTCTTTCTAAAAGTGGTTTTTGAAGCATGATACCATAACACCATCAGGAGAGCCTCCGAAAATTTCATTTGGTGCACAGGACAAAGCTTGTCAGGATAGTCATAAGTTGAAGAGCATGTTAAAATATTCTGTAGCTCATAAAATGCTTGCTTACTGATTCTGATGTGCCCAAAAAATTCCAAGTCATCCATCTCCGGCAATTTATCGAATGATTGGTCAAAGCATGTCTCCTGCCTGCAAAAAAAATCCATGATTAATTCTCTCATAAATCTACTAGTCAAAATAATTCACATTTAGAATACTTTACTGAACATCTACAAGGTATTAAAGTAGTACAAAGTAGAAATATTTGAAAAGTAGTAAAAAAGAAAAAAAGGAAAAAAAATGTTTATTTCCAAATTGTCACATGAGATACATGCCAACATATTGGCTTTTAAAAGTTTCTTAAATATAGGGCATCCTAAAACAAATGTTCCATACGAGGAGTACTAATTGACAAACCATCCGAGGTGTACAAGTAGATGAGCCATACGAAGCATAATAATAGACAAACTTAACGAGGTGTACTAATAGACAAACCATCCGAGGTGTACAAGTAGATGAGCCATACGAGGCATAATAATAGACAAACTAAACGAGGTGTACTAATAGACAAACTGTCAGAGGTGTACAAGTAGATAGACCATACGAGGCATAATAATTGACAAAATATACGAGGCGTACTAATAGACAAACCATTCGTGGTGTGCTAGTAGTCTTACAAAAGTTCTATACTAGGAGTACTAATTGACAAACCATCCGAGGTGTACAAATAGATAAGCCATACGAGGCATAATAATAATAGGCAAACTATACGAGGTGTACTAATAGACAAGCTATCAGAGGTGTACAAAATAGATAGACCATACGAGGCATATTAATAGACAAAATATACGAGGCGTACTAATAGACAAACCACACGTGGTTTGCCAATAGTCTATCTCTGTCAAGGGTAGTTGAATGAGAAATGAAAAATATGCCCTAAAAATATGCAAAGCCCTATCACCACCAAAAACATATTTCGTGTCTGTAGCATACCGCTACATAAGCGTAAAAATTAGAAATTCGCTATTCATACTTAAATAAATTAATTAGTAGCATTAAAAATATTACTCTAATTTATTATTAATTATTTTCTACTTCTAATTCGTAATCATTAAAATTTTTGTGTAAATACATGAGAGATCAAATAATCAATCGACATTTCGAGTTCTTAAGCAGCCCGTCTGGCAACATACAAGCGCGTCGCCTAGTCCACTCACTTTTGCTTGTGGCTCGGTTGCGCGTACATCTCGTAAGTCCAGTGATATTTAGGGTAAAATAAGAGTAAAACCGGGTAAGAATATGTGCCATGTGTTTTTCGGTGTATTGTGTGTTTTAATCTAAGGATCTGCTCAGTGTCGTAAATTAGGGATAAAGAAATTAGTGTTGAGATCCTGAGATTAGCATGTGTTTTATAGAGTGAATATTGCGTGTCATTTCTCAAACTCCCGCGTAAATTCATACTAGCTATTCAGTTAACGTACTGGTTTTTTCTCCTTACTGCAAACATATATTGCGGGTTTGCCAGTATCACATCACGAATCTTTCATAAACTACTTGTGAACGAACGCGACCAAATTGCCGGCGTTCGTTGCCGATAGCATCTTGTTTAATGGCGGAAAACTCTGCCGTTTTCTGTCACTACTACGTGATTTTTATTGGCATTTCAGCATGTGTTCTAATAGTATTTTCTCTTATTTTTTTACAAATCACTTCTAGCAGTTTTCTTTTCTTAAACTTGTTTAAACGCAAAATAATCATTAAAGATGTCCTTTTTTAAATAGCTTCTAATAAATTACGAAGTTATTCATGTTTACTTGCTAAAGTTTGGAACTTCATTCCAATTCCATATAGTTACGAACCTCACTCAATTCGATATCAATCATCTCAATAGAATTAATTTACTTCATCGCACTCGTGTGACAAACACCCATTACCATCTGCCTATCTTAAGAGTGTGTAAATTGCTGGCGGTTTTGGCTTAGGCCGATGCGTAAGCCGCCGGGTAACTCCACGCGTAACTTCGTGCTTTCGTTTTCTTTGCGTATTTTCCTTCTGTGAGATCCAAAACGCAGTGTTCCTGTTTTCTTTTATCAGAGGGAATAATATTCTTTTTATTCCGTTCATTCTTGCCAACGATATTTATCAGAACAATTCAGTAAAACCTTTATCAACTAACTTTAGGGAATTTTTCTCCCTGTATTCTCGTACAGCTATCGAGATGTTTCTAGAGTACATTAAAAATTCTAAATCCACATGCTACGTATTTTACTTAATTGATGTAATTCTCCTTTTGCTTCATAAGCCATGCCTTGTTAAATCATGTGCCTTCCATGATTTCAGGGGAATTTTCCCCGGTTGCCTTTGTGAAAAATCAAAATAGTCTACTAAAAAAATCTTAAATTTCATGCTTTGCATTTAAAGCAACAGCAGTTGTATCAGACTTTCTTGAGTAAATTCTTTCTCTCTCTTCTCAAGTTAGCTGGAGTCGAACCTGTAGGAGTTTCTCAGACTTCTCCGTGTGGGACGATTTGTCATTATTGTGTTGGATTTTCAGTAGGGAATGTCTTAATGTCTCTCCTGGAACACCTAACCCCAGCATCCTGGACTCATGTGCAGGACCTCTACAACAGCGCCATACACACCACCCTCACTGTCAAATCTCCCTGGGTTGTTTTTGTTCTCCCTGAATGCAATGTTAAAGGTTACGTTGTTAACCTGAGTCATGCTGTAACTAGCACACAACTTACCTTATTATTGAGCCAGCCATTTGGCATTACTTTGGGAAAGGCCAGCAAATCTACCTGAGCCTCAAACCTTGAGCTATTCCATTTACCCAAGCTCGATATTCTGCTAAACGTTTGGAAAGCAGACCTCATAACGTGACCACATTAAGTCACTGTTTAGAACTCCTTCAAGTTTTGCCCCCAAATACAACTCACTCACCACGATTACACGATTACTGCATCGCGTGCCGGCCTTCGTCAACTCCAGCCTGGTCCTCCGGCACGGATTGCCACCTCAACAAGCTCTCCGAGATCAAGAGCCAAAGAAGCCAGTTCTTTTTACTGGTTCCGCTTCCACAATAAACTCCGCCACGGAAACTAAGCTGAGTCCACGAACGTGTTTCATTATCACTCTCGCAAGTTACCCAGTGCGCTTCGAGAAATCGTTCGAGTTTTTTTTCTTTGCCGTTCAAATTAATATTTACACTGAACCACCCCAGCGGCGTAAGATTCAAAACCCGACACTGGTGCATTGGCCGGGAATTTATTTTTAAAAATAAAAGAAAGAACTAAACTCGAAGTGTTCTGGGGGTTGTGAGAGGATAATGTGGCGTATCATTAGTGATAAGTTTTCCCATGTCGTAGTGGTTTGAGAGATTTCCTGTGGATTTTTGACCATGCTAATGAATTTTCTCTGAGCAGCTTAAAAATTTTTTTTATCTTTCTTTTATGCTGTTTTCCTGTCTTTGTTTGTTTTGTGCCTCAGTAGGTAGGGAAATATTTTTCTACTATTTCCGTGCTGTGCATTTATTCCTGACCCCCGTAAAAATTCTCGTCACATTTTCTCTTTTTTTTCCGTTTTCTTCAACGTATTGATTGATTGAGTAGGTAGGAAGTTAATTTTTTTACCTGCTTTAATTTCGCGCCTACGCAAATTGCCGCATACCGCATAATAATTTTTTTTCTCCTCGTTTCCAATTTCATACTTCCTTCCTTCTGTTTCAACTTAATTTGAGTGATTGAGTAGGTAAAGAATTAACGCAAACCCCTTGCTACTTAATCACAAGTCATAGGCACTGATATCTTAATTGCGCATCCCAAAAAGAGATTGCTAGCATGCCTGACTCAGATAATGAAGACCGAGCAAACACAAATCCCATTAGGCTCCCTCCTTTCATTCCAGGGGACGCTCACACCTGGTTCAACCAGGTGGAAGCGGTTTTTGGGTATAATAGGATAAATCAGGAGATAGACAAATTCTACGCGCTTGTGAGCGCTGCGCCCACAAAACTCCTTAATGATTCTAATGATATCCTAGAAAACCCTCCTGATCGCAACCCTTACGGAATCTTGAAAGGCAAAATCTTGGCAAGGCTTCAGATGTCCGATGCGGACAAATTTCGAAGTCTTGTAGATGCCTCAGCAATTCCACCTGTCTCTGCTTCCTTCTCTCCCTCTTCGCTCGTGAAAGAACTTCGGAAACTCGCTACTGGTGTTGCCGTAGCTGAAGGGTTTCTGAAGGAAGTATTCATGACAAAGCTGTCCCCTAACGTGCGCCCTTTTCTATCGCTAGCTGGGCCCGAGCAAACGCTAGAAAAATTAGCTGAATCCGCAGAAACTGTAATTAGAAATCTCAATTTGCCTCGAGAACCACAGGTTGCTTCCTTAAATGTAGCAGCTACAACTTTTAGCCCGTCAAATACTGCGCCTAGTGAATCCTCAGCCACAATAGATAAGCTGCAGCAGGACATCGCTGAAATAAAGCAAGCTCTTCAAAATTTTCAAATAGGTCAGAGTCAAAGTGTGGCTCACATTCAGCAAGGCCCAGGGAGATTCCAATGCCACCAAAATGCCTACGACTATCCCTATGACTATCACTCTAACTATCCTCCTCCTCCTCCTCAACGCTTTGATAGAGGTAGATCTTTTGATAGGTCAAATCAAGACCGCCGTTTCAGGTCGCGCTCTCGTGATGCTAGTAGCCAGTTATGCTGGTACCATATGAAATTTGGTGACCAAGCTCGCAAATGTGCCTCGAGGTACTGTCCTCGTTATACCGAAATGACTTCGGGAAACGCCATCAGCGACGCATAGTAGCGAGTACTGCGTTGCCTCATTCCCAGACTACTCGCCTTCTCATTATTCACGATCCCGTCACTAAGTATCGATTCTTGATAGACACTGGATCCAGTGTATCAATTATTCCCGCCACAGTAAAAGACAAAAAACAACCATTGTTGGCGACATTACGCGCCGCAAACGGCACGCCAATACCTTGTTTCGGTGAGAGAATTTTAGAGTGCGGTCTGGGATTGAGGAGAAAATTTGTATTTACCTTCATGATAGCTGATGTTCAAGAACCAATAATTGGTGCAGACTTTTTAGCCAAATTTGGCATCATTGTAGACATTAAGAATAGGTGTATTCGGGACGAGGAGACACAGATCTCAATTCCCGCTTGCAGCATAACTAGAGCTAATGTCTTGCATTCCTTCTCGATTGCTTTCAAGGAGGAGTGTATTTTTGAACAGGAACTTAAAAATTTCCCTGCATTAACAAACCCTAACTTAGTTTCTAACAGCATGCAAACATGTACAAAGCACTTCATAGAGACGCAAGGTCCGCCAGTTTTCTCCCGTGCTAGGCGACTGCCGCCTGATCGATTGGCGTTAGCTAAGAAAGAATTCGCTAGGATGCTCGAAGAGGGAATAATTCGCACTTCCAAAAGCCCTTGGGCTAGCCCTCTTTTGCTAGTACCCAAGGCTAACGGTGAATTCAGACCGTGCGGGGATTTCCGCAGGTTGAACGCCGTTACTTTACCTGATCGATATCCTATCCCTTACCTTCACGATTTCAGTGCAAATTTAGAGGGAGCACAAATTTTCTCTAAGGTCGATCTTCAAAGCGCCTTTCATCAAATCCCTCTTGATGAGGCCGCTATCCCCAAGACCGCTGTCATCACTCCGTTTGGTCTCTTTGAATTTCTAAAAATGCCATATGGTCTCCGGAACGCACCTCAAACGTTCCAGAGACACATGGCTGAAATTTTCTCTGATCTCACTTTCGCTTATGTCTATCTAGACGATATCCTTGTGGCGTCCTCAACCCCAGAGTTGCACAAAGACCATCTTAGGGTCGTTTTTCAAAGATTGTCCGACAATGGACTCCTCGTAAACCCTGCAAAATGTGAGCTTGGAAAGCCATCACTGATTTACTTAGGTCATGAAATCTCTAGCCTAGGTCTAAAACCTTTGCCTTCCAAAGTAGAAGTGATCAAAAACTTTCCTCTTCCACAGACCCAGAAGGAACTAAGAAGGTTCCTAGGTTCTGTTAACTTCTACCATCGTTTCATACGCAACTGTGCTCAAACTTTAGCGCCCTTATCGGACCTCCTCGAGCCTAAACGAAAAGGAAAATCTATTGAGATAAAATGGACAGACGCAGCACGGGTAGCGTTCGAAGAGATAAAACATAAGTTAGCTTCCGCGACTGAACTATCCTACCCTATTGCTAATGCTGATTTCAGCCTCGTTGTTGACGCATCCAGTACCGCCGTAGGTGCTGTGTTGCAACAACAAGTAGGCACTAACATCTCTCCTCTTGCTTTCTTTTCCAAAAAGCTGTCGCCCACTGAGCGTGGTTATAGCGCGTTCGGTAGGGAACTTCTTGCTATCTACCTATCTGTGAGACACTTTCGCTATGCTCTAGAGGCAAGGGAGTTTGTGATCTACACAGATCACAAACCTTTGACCTCAGCTATAAAAATGCCTTCTGAAAGACATTCCCCTAGGGAAGCTCGACACCTGTCTTTCATAAGTCAGTTCACTACTGACATCCGCTATATTAAGGGACTGGACAATACCGTAGCTGACTGCCTCTCTAGAATTAATTCTGTCCAAACCGGTGGTGAAATCACCTTCGGAAACATCTGTACTGCTCAAAAGGAGGATCCTGAACTTCAGGACCTTCTCAAATCTTCTAACCCTTCCCTTCCAAAACTAACCTTGGTTGACGGTGTGTATCGTGATGCCGAGCGACTTTCTCGTTTGTATCTTCCTGCGACTCTCCGCAGAGTAGCTGTCCTCCACTACCATTCCCTCAGTCACCCTGGTATTAACCGTACATTGCGTTTGATTTCTGATCGTTACGTCTGGCCAGCGATGCGTAAGGAGGTCAAGCAAATTGTGCAAAATTGCCATGCGTGTCAGAGTAGTAAGGTGGTGAAACATAATCGTGCAGCGCTGCAGAGTTGCGCATTCGCAGGTCAAAAGTTTGACTCTGTCCACCTAGACTTGGTGGGTCCCTTGCCTGTATCGCGCGGTTATTCTTACTTGTTGACCATTATCGATAGGTTCACGCGTTGGGTTGAGGCTGTCCCTCTCCCAGATACACAAACTGAGACTGTAGCACGCGCCTTCTTATCAAATTGGATCTCTAGATTTGGGGTTCCCTTAAGTGTCACACATGACCGGGGATCACAATTCACCTCCAACTTCTGGAGGGAGCTTAGCTCCGCCTTAGGGTGTGCAAACACATCCACTACAGCATATCATCCGCAGTCAAATGGACTTATTGAGAGAGTCCACAGAGACCTCAAGTCTGCCTTGCGCTGCCTTAATTGCAGTCACGATTGGACTGATAGACTTCCAGTAGTACTACTTAGCATCAGAAATCTGCATAGACAGGATCAGCAATGCACAGCGGCTGAAATGCTATACGGTCAGACCCTTCGTCTCCCCGGCGACATTGTTGACCCAAAACCTTTGCCTGAATTTTCATCCGCTGACCGATCCGCTTACGTAACCTGCCTGAGAGATTGCATGCGCCAGATCAAGTATGTGGCTCCACGAATGCCTCAGACTGAGGACAGACTAGATTCTGCCCTGCAAGACTGCACACATGTGTATGTCCGCAATGATGCTATTAAGCCTACACTCACGCGCCCTTATGATGGCCCATTCAAAGTACTTAAACGCAAGCAAAAATATTTCATCCTCGACAGATTCGGCTCGAGCGACCCTGTGAGCATAGACAGATTAAAAGTCGCATACACTTCTGATCATAGTGTAACTTATAACTCATCATCTTCTCCGCAGATTTCTCCTTCCACTGAGACTCGATCATATCTACCATCTCAGCTTCCTCAGTTGACTGCATTGTTGCCTAGTCAGCTTGAGTGTAACCCTTTCTATGTGCCTGTACACTCAAACTCTATCCCTACGCCTATCGTAGACTCTAATCCTAGTCCTCTTACTGACACAGCGACAAGTCTGGAGAGACCAGACGAGCCCGCTGCAGTAACTCCTGTTCCTAGGACTCTTGCCGATCTGAACTTGCAGACCCGTTTGGTGAAACTTCCCCGCTCAGTATCATTTGCCAATTGCCGAACTCGGCAGGGTCGTGTAGTTCGTCCTCCTTCCCGCTACAGATGATTGCAGCGGGTGGACCTTTCGGTCTGCGCCTTGGGGGGTAATGTAGCATACCGCTACATAAGCGTAAAAATTAGAAATTCGCTATTCATACTTAAATAAATTAATTAGTAGCATTAAAAATATTACTCTAATTTATTATTAATTATTTTCTACTTCTAATTCGTAATCATTAAAATTTTTGTGTAAATACATGAGAGATCAAATAATCAATCGACATTTCGAGTTCTTAAGCAGCCCGTCTGGCAACATACAAGCGCGTCGCCTAGTCCACTCACTTTTGCTTGTGGCTCGGTTGCGCGTACATCTCGTAAGTCCAGTGATATTTAGGGTAAAATAAGAGTAAAACCGGGTAAGAATATGTGCCATGTGTTTTTCGGTGTATTGTGTGTTTTAATCTAAGGATCTGCTCAGTGTCGTAAATTAGGGATAAAGAAATTAGTGTTGAGATCCTGAGATTAGCATGTGTTTTATAGAGTGAATATTGCGTGTCATTTCTCAAACTCCCGCGTAAATTCATACTAGCTATTCAGTTAACGTACTGGTTTTTTCTCCTTACTGCAAACATATATTGCGGGTTTGCCAGTATCACATCACGAATCTTTCATAAACTACTTGTGAACGAACGCGACCAAATTGCCGGCGTTCGTTGCCGATAGCATCTTGTTTAATGGCGGAAAACTCTGCCGTTTTCTGTCACTACTACGTGATTTTTATTGGCATTTCAGCATGTGTTCTAATAGTATTTTCTCTTATTTTTTTACAAATCACTTCTAGCAGTTTTCTTTTCTTAAACTTGTTTAAACGCAAAATAATCATTAAAGATGTCCTTTTTTAAATAGCTTCTAATAAATTACGAAGTTATTCATGTTTACTTGCTAAAGTTTGGAACTTCATTCCAATTCCATATAGTTACGAACCTCACTCAATTCGATATCAATCATCTCAATAGAATTAATTTACTTCATCGCACTCGTGTGACAAACACCCATTACCATCTGCCTATCTTAAGAGTGTGTAAATTGCTGGCGGTTTTGGCTTAGGCCGATGCGTAAGCCGCCGGTTAACTCCACGCGTAACTTCGTGCTTTCGTTTTCTTTGCGTATTTTCCTTCTGTGAGATCCAAAACGCAGTGTTCCTGTTTTCTTTTATCAGAGGGAATAATATTCTTTTTATTCCGTTCATTCTTGCCAACGATATTTATCAGAACAATTCAGTAAAACCTTTATCAACTAACTTTAGGGAATTTTTCTCCCTGTATTCTCGTACAGCTATCGAGATGTTTCTAGAGTACATTAAAAATTCTAAATCCACATGCTACGTATTTTACTTAATTGATGTAATTCTCCTTTTGCTTCATAAGCCATGCCTTGTTAAATCATGTGCCTTCCATGATTTCAGGGGAATTTTCCCCGGTTGCCTTTGTGAAAAATCAAAATAGTCTACTAAAAAAATCTTAAATTTCATGCTTTGCATTTAAAGCAACAGCAGTTGTATCAGACTTTCTTGAGTAAATTCTTTCTCTCTCTTCTCAAGTTAGCTGGAGTCGAACCTGTAGGAGTTTCTCAGACTTCTCCGTGTGGGACGATTTGTCATTATTGTGTTGGATTTTCAGTAGGGAATGTCTTAATGTCTCTCCTGGAACACCTAACCCCAGCATCCTGGACTCCTGTGCAGGACCTCTACAACAGCGCCATACACACCACCCTCACTGTCAAATCTCCCTGGGTTGTTTTTGTTCTCCCTGAATGCAATGTTAAAGGTTACGTTGTTAACCTGAGTCATGCTGTAACTAGCACACAACTTACCTTATTATTGAGCCAGCCATTTGGCATTACTTTGGGAAAGGCCAGCAAATCTACCTGAGCCTCAAACCTTGAGCTATTCCATTTACCCAAGCTCGATATTCTGCTAAACGTTTGGAAAGCAGACCTCATAACGTGACCACATTAAGTCACTGTTTAGAACTCCTTCAAGTTTTGCCCCCAAATACAACTCACTCACCACGATTACACGATTACTGCATCGCGTGCCGGCCTTCGTCAACTCCAGCCTGGTCCTCCGGCACGGATTGCCACCTCAACAAGCTCTCCGAGATCAAGAGCCAAAGAAGCCAGTTCTTTTTACTGGTTCCGCTTCCACAATAAACTCCGCCACGGAAACTAAGCTGAGTCCACGAACGTGTTTCATTATCACTCTCGCAAGTTACCCAGTGCGCTTCGAGAAATCGTTCGAGTTTTTTTTCTTTGCCGTTCAAATTAATATTTACACTGAACCACCCCAGCGGCGTAAGATTCAAAACCCGACATGTCTTCTCGATATTTACCACATCATGCGGACATGGGTACATGGGATAAAATAGAGATACAGTGTAAGCCGGTTACCACTCATGATTGACAAATATCTACAAAATATTGATAGAAATGGGTAAACAAACATATATTCAATATCAAAATTCAAAGCTTGTACAACATACGGTCAGAAAGATAATTTTACTACAATTCATATGCTCAAATTGCACTTTATTTCATTAATTATATATGACATTAATCCGATTCACAGAAACGCCCTCTGGGAAAGTGCTATATCTATTTTTGAAAACATTTCGCTATTGCAATAAAATTTATTAACCGAATGGTTTTTGCGTAAAGAAATGAAATAGAAACATGTATATCTATTTATGTAGATACATATATATACCTACACACGTACACACACATATTAATTTATATACTTATTGAAAATGAAATATTAGAAAAAATCCATATATAAGATAAAAGATAGAAGCAAATTATGCCTCAGGGGTCTACTTGACCCGTCAAGGTTATATAAAAATTATGAAGTGAGATAATTCAATGAAATTTAAAGTAATGTACATATGCGTCAAGATAATAAAAATTGAAAAAAAATTTCTCGCAGAATCAGAAATTTGTTGCATTTTAAGGGAAATATGCCTATAAGGGGATCTGACAATTTCCGGTGACTTACCCTAGAACTGAAGGTGTTAGTGATCGCCGATCGGTTGTCATGGAGACCGAAGGTTAGCAGGTGAGGCTTCTTTGTAAACAAATGTGATATTCAAATAAAATTAACGCATATAATCTCATAAACTCCTTTAAAGTGACTGGAAATTGAAACCAGAGTGTAATTAAGCTATTCTTCTCAATCCGGTGAACATTTTAAGCGATTAGTGTATTTGTTGGAAATTATGACAAGTTCTTCCTCACCCAATGAGTGCAACGACATTCTCGAATAAGGCAATGAAAACGTGTGCAATATTTTCTTGAACTAATTACAAATAAAAATGTCATAATTGTTGTTCAATAGCTGCCTGAGCTATCATAGAGAAGGTGTGAGTACCTAATTGATGAGGTTGGAGGCCAAGTTATCACTTCATGGCCATAGGCTTTCTGGGTCAACGTCAGGTTTAATGCAATCATGGAAAATAATAATTCCAACCCCAATAATCACTAAAGGAACACATTTCAAAACGTTTTCACTAATGACATTCTGCTTGCTGATGCGTTATTTTTGAATTATTGAACTTTGAAGTTGGCTTTCGCGTGCAAAAGAAAGCAAGCAAACCAAGCAGAATTTAATTGATAACAGAAGCTAACACCCTATTAAAAACGTAAACAGGTTGGGTCGTGAGGGGGAGCCACAGTTCTCCAAGTAAAAATTATAAATAGAGGTTCAAACCCACACATTAGGGTGACGTCAACAATTGTGTTGACATCAGCTCCAAGATGGTGGTTACCCGGTATGGTTTCAGCCATCTTTGAGCTGATGTGAACATACCTGCGGACGTAACCCTATTGGGTGGGTTTGAACCTTTATTTATAATTTTCACTAACTAGAAGAACTGTGGCTCTCCCTCAAGTGCTCCTATTGAAAATATTGATTTGTGCGTTAGTTACTGATTAAAGGGGATTGGATTGCAAAAATATAACTTTATGATGCTTCCAATTTAACTATATTTTTAGTAGATCTATCATTGCTCATTAGTAATTAAATGATACAAACTGGAAGATCATTAAATTTTGAAATGTTTAGCCATTTCATAAGCATCACTTTTATGACAATACCATGCCAGATTTGACCCACAACTGTGTAGTAAAGATAATTGCCTATTCAAAATGATGCTTGGAATAATTTCAGTAAATTTATATTGTTAACAATGCAAATTTGATAAAGAAAGTTCTCCCACATTATCAATTTTGTTAACAGTAGATATTTCACTAAAAACAGTATCAAAGGCCATGCTTTACTGGCATCCTGCATAAAAGTATATTTGCCCCCTGGCAAATTTGTTTGGGAATGCCATGTAAGGTAGGTAATGATATTTTTGGTAATATTAGGTTGGTTGTAGGTTATTTTTTATGCCCAACTAAAGTATTCTTGGCAGCTAGTAAATGCTAATATTACCTTTGACTGTCACAAGTTTTGGTCAATATTGAGTTTAATGTTATCAACGAATTTCATAATTTTGTAGGTGTAGATAGGTAATATAGTCGATTTTAAGACGTTTTACAGGAATGACATTCTGCCGGGTGATATGTTATTTTTGAATTATTCAACTTTGAAGCTGGCTTGTCCACGCCTTGGAAGCGTGCGCGGCTAGCAAATTTTAATCAATAACGGAAGCTAACCCCCTATTAAAAACGTTAAGAGGTTGGGTCGTGAGAGGTAGCCACAGTTCTTTTAGTGAAAAGTATAAATAAAGCTTCTAACCCACCCGTTAGGGTGACGATCGCAATCTTGTTTACATCGGCACCAAGATGGCGGCGCCCATGGCGGCAGCCATCTTCCAGTCGATGTAAACAAACGTCACTAGAAACCTTTTTTATAATTTTCACTAAAAGAACTGTGGCTACCCCTCACGACCCAACCTCTTTACGTTTGTAATAGAGGTTAGCTTCCGTTTCCATTGCAAAAACAATAACTGTTTTTGCGCAAATAAGGCCATTCTGGAGCGCCGTTTGTATAACTTCAAACTTAAATAACTTGAAAACTAAGCATTTCCGGGCACATTGTCATTCATATAAAACGTCTTAAAATTGACTATATTACCTATCTATACCTACGAAATTATGAAATTCGTTGACAACATTAAACTCAATATTGACCCAAATTTTTGATAGAGTACCAGCTGCCAAATCTTTAAAATAGATGTTTTATATTTGTGAATATATCTTTATATAATTTGGGTTAATGTGAAGGAGAGACATAGGTAATTACATCTAAATAAACAACTTTTCTTCTATGAATTTTTTTGGGAAACGAGTATTTGACGAGTTATAGCAGTAAATTACTTACCGTGACTCTAGTGTTTGAAGCAGAAAGTAATTTATCGACCGCGTCAGACGGCAACACTACAATAGACTCTCCCTTCTGACGCGCTTGAATGATCAAGCGCATACCCACTATCTAAGATGAAAATTAAGATACCACTATAATTCGTTATTTTTGGGTGGTAACCTTTATTGTGTTATTAACTAAAAGATCCTTGAAGTGGGTTCAGGCTCCGCAGGCTACGGGGTAGGCTAATAATAAATTACAAAATACCCAAACGTACTCCAACAGCTCAATCGCGCAACAGCTAAACCTACCGCTCTAACTCATAAAATACTCATTTGCCACAAAAAGTGGATAGAAGAAAAGTAGTTTATTTTGATGTTATCACCGTGATTCAAGCAAGAAAAATTAAAAAATTGATTAGTAGCTGTTTATTTGAGCGCATTTGTCAACAAAGACAAAAATTAACATACCGCTATAAGTTGTTCAATACTCGTTTCCCCCTAAAAGTGCTCAGAAGAAAAGTTGTTTATTTAGAACTAATTAACTATGTTGATGCAGCAAAAATTGAAAAATCAATTATTGTTCTCCCCTTCACAAATACCATGAATTGTAATAAATTTATTATTTAAAAGCAGTGGATACAAATCTTTTACTATCAAAGTTGTGTTATTTCTTGAGTGCAAACTTGACCTACTGCTCTATGGCTCTTTGATGCTGTCTTATTGAAGTTAGGTAAGTTACCAAGTGTTATTATATATGTCTTGTCAAAATGCCTAGTATAAGTACTCATTCAAAATTGAGATGAGTATATCATATCTTTATTGAAATTAGAATACAAACTCATTCATTTCAGCAAAACATCCTCAGAACTGCTCTCAACCCAAAGGTACATTTTTCAGTCATAATCACAATTGAATGTACCTATTGTTTCTCTGTATTATATATTACTGTTTAATACAAATGCTTGTAAATTGACATGACATGCATGCTCTGCTCAATCTTGGACATAAAAATTAACATTATGCTAAGATCAATAGAAAATTAAAAGTCTTCTTGTGGTAGAGATCATTTCATGGGGATGAAGTAAGTAATCAAGAGCTTATTAATGCAACTAATACTGTATAAATTAATTTCAAACTATTCAAAATTATTTTCAACTGAAGTATCACTATATCAGTTATATATTCTGAATATTTTACAACATAGAAATACTGTACACTTCACTAACAGCTACATCTTTCCTAATTACAGGGACATGAGCATTTTATCCTTGTCTTGTAGCATAGGTCTGTAAGAAAAGTATCCTACTGTTTTTTAGTATAGTACTTTTCTGAAGTGTTGATGGAGAGTTCAATTGTTGCAATTTATAATATATAATAAGAAAAATTTCAGTTAAAGCTCATCTAAATTCCCTGAAAATGCTGAAATGTTGTGTACCTTTTTTGGTATATAAGATGAATGATTTTTTATTACTAGTTTGTTCCCAATTTTCAGTCTAAATAATTTTATAATGCTTATCCTTAGGGTTAATTACAAATAGTAACCAATAAAATCTCCTTCAAAGCTCTCTAAATGATCTAAATCTATATTTAGCATTTTTTATTCTTATGCTTATTTTATAGCATTCGAAATGGATGACAGTTTAGGAAGTGATCCATTCTCTGAAGAGGATATGGATAGACTACTTAATGTAAGTGCATATTTATTCTATGTAAAATGTATTTTGATACCATTGTAGAGCTGTACCTATGTAGTTCATTTTACTTTTTGTGGCATATAATGCTGACATGTACTGACAGATGTTGAGTTTGTTCTTATAGCTTACTTGGAGCAATGTGAATTAATTTTTCTGAATTCTTGAAATCTTCCTCGCTTTACGTTTTTCCATGTTGGTGGCTGGTTGTTGTTTCCAAATTTTAATAGTTCTCCTTATAAGTTCCTACAGCATGAGTTCATTCTAATTTCATGTACATGAAAGTGCACTTTTTACTATAATGTTTGATCAACCAGTAAGAACAGAAATATATAATTCTATAAGTTACATTATTTTGCATAAGTGTTTGATATAGCATGCTTTATTTTGTGGTGAAGAAATGTTTCATATCTACTATTAATTCTGTACCTTTGTTTGGCCTGCTAGGACTTGGCTGATGATGATGATGGACTGGCTAGACAGAATCCCAAGTCCCCACAGTCCTCTAAGACCACCTCTGGTGTCTCAGACAGCTTCAAGTCCCCTGCTAAGCCTGCAATCAAGTCTTCAAAGTCTCCAGATGTGACCAGTGTTGCTGCTACTAAAGAGACTCCTAAAAAGGTCACATTTAGTGGCTCTGCAGAAAATGGTAGTTATTTCTCTTTACAATCATTTGAGATTTCAATGAAAAAAGGTTGTGATATATGAAGCAGAGCTTAGCAAACCTAATTTAGGGCTAGCAGCTCTTGCAAATGTGAATGTATCATATTCATTGTATGTTAGAAAGTTAACTGCAAGCATGTACTAGTACTTCTTCCTGAGGAAAATGTGAGGTGCTGATCTGAAAGTTAAGTAGGCCTTCCTTCTGTTGAAATAGAATAGGATTTTAGTTTTGTAATGGGGCCGTCTTTCTCCAGTTCACTGCTGTTCTGTTTTTTAGCACCTCACTTTTATCTTCAACTTCTATCTAATTCTGGAAACTCTCTTCCAAACTTACTGTTTCTATGTATGTTTTTTTTTGTTTGAACATGCTTTCTGGATAGCTTTAGGGACAACTCTTTGCAGTTCATTAATTGTAATATCTTCATTGCAATTGTATATACGCAAGCATTTTATTCAACTGTTTAGTAGGAAGAGGCTATAAAAAAGGTTTTACTGTTAACATGCTGTTCTGGAGGAAAATATTCAAATATTTACCAATAATACTTTCTTTTGACTTCTTTCTAAATCTAAATGGTGCCTTCATCCTACCTCTCTCTGGAACATCTTTGTTTTGGTTATGGAGGGCTAAACCTACCTATAATTTTAACCTGTACTATATAGTACTGTAGGGGTCTTTCAATATGCTTTGCAAAGCAGATTGAAGGAAATGCTTCATTTCTGAATTATAATTCTATTTTCATTACATGAGAAAACTAAATTTTCTAAATCATGTGAGTACCCCTCAGGGGGATACAACTATTGTATCTATGGGAATTGGCGCTCCCAGGGGGACTATGTGAGGGCCTGAGCTAAAGGTTAGGTAGGCTTCCTTTTTGTTGTAATAAAATCGGTTTTTGTTTTGTTACGGACCATCTTTTTTTGGTTCACTGCTGTCCTGTTTTTCAGCACCTACTACTTTCTTCTTCAACTTTTTCTTGTTTCATGAACTTCTTTCCTAGCTTACTGTTTCTGTGCACCTTGTGCATAGATTCCGCATTCCCTCAACTCCATACTAAATGGTGCCTTCCTCTTTCCTCTCTTGGAACATCTTTGTCGTGGTTAAGGGAGGCTAAAACTTTCTTATATAATAATAATAATAATCATGTAAAGTACCTTTAAGTGGAGGCTCAGGTCCAAAACTTTTGTTCCCATAGAATATCTACTTGTGTAATTAAATGCTAATTTCTGTCAATGAAAAAATTCTCCAGATAATTAGCATTGTGTCTGAAAGCCCTAATTTTCCTGTCCATGATGAGACCCTGAGCTCAGACAGTGTTTGCAAATGTTGGTAGTAGCCAGGAAGATATCAGGGTTTATCTTCAGATGTGCACAAATTTCCTCGTGAAATGTTCAAATAGCTCATGGAGTTCCAGTTTCTAGTACATATAGTACAGTAGAGTTACATCACTAATGTTCTAGTATGAAATTTATTACTTTACAATATTATAACAGAACCTGAGCTCAGCAAAATGAAATGCAGGACAAAACTTTTTATCAAAGAAATTTTCTTTACCAAGAGGGGCAATTGTCATAACCAGAAAAATACTTGCAGCACAAATGCCTGTCCCCAGAGGATTGTACTGAAGGGGATTGTCCTTCATCCCATCTTGGGGACTTTATACTCCTTGGAGAATTGTACTAGACCTGAGCTAATGTTGAGAGGGTACCTATACATACTTACTGATAGTGTCTAGCATTCTCTGTATGCCTTGGAGAACTAGCACTCCTTATTACTTCTCACTCTTGTGGAGGAGGCCACACCATGAATCTATCCTTTTTCGTGATTGTCTTTCTTCTTCAATTCTACATCATCTCTTGTTTCATGATAGCACCAATGTAGACTTCAAGTTTCTCTGTGATTATTGTTTAACTGAGCCAAAATGGAGGTTAAACTATGATAGAAACATTTTCAATAATAATGAATGCCGAGAATATATTTAACCATACTAGCGCACCTGCACGCTCAAAATTATGAGCCAAAGCTGTTTCTTTGTGTTTTGTTTAATTACATGGGAAGTCCATTATTTTAATAAGAGCAAACATATAAAATGCTATGATTGTTTGACAAACCTGAAATTTATGTCAAGCATACCTGTAGTAAATGGTTCACTACCTCCTATTTTCCTTGTATTAAACCTTCAGATGCAGGCATCGAGCATATTACTCAAAAAAATTAAATTAAATTAAAATCTTGAAACAGATTTGCTGCCATCATCTAGTGTTTGGGTATGAACTTTACAGTATGTGATGTTAGTGTGAGACTGGAGATAGATTTCACCTTATGAATATTAGGAATTTATTTCATTTGGTATTGCTAATTTTAAGCTTTGTAATACTGTTTGAGATACAAACAGACCAAGGAAACCAATTATATTACAGTTGGAGTATTTGAAGGATTACTAGAGAGTTCCAGGTAAAATAATTCCCTTATATTAGCAGTTTGATGGCTGCTAGTTGAGGCATTTTACCCCTCAGGGGGATACAACTATTGTATCTATAGGAATTAGCGCTCCCAGGGGAAAAATGTGAGGGCCCAAGCAGAGAGTTAGGTAGGCCTTCTTTTTGTTGAAATAAAATGTTTTTTGTTATGTTAAGGACAACCTTTTTTCGGTTCACTACTGTCCTGTTTTTCAGCACCTCTGACTTTCTTCTACAACTTTTATCTTATTTCATGAACTTCTTTCCCATCTTACTGTTTCTATGCCCTTTCTGTATAGATTCCTCATTTTCTTATCTCCATACTAAATGGTGCCTTCCTCCTTCTTCTCTTCGATACGCTCTTTTTTTGCAGCGGTTAGGGAGGCTTAAACTAACTTAAAATCTATAATCAATCTTGAGGCATTTTGTCTTGTTAATCTGTACAATGGTGTCCTAGCTTATGAGCAAATCTGCTTATAAGGGTTTCAGGTTATGCGCAGAAAATTAATATTTACTGGCTCACTGACCAAAAAATTGATCATGAGAAAAATTTATCTCAAGCCACCAATGGAGAGATTGTATGTCATGAGCGCTCCCAGGGGGACTATGTGTGGGCCTGAGCTAAAGGTTAGGTAGGCTTCCTTTTTGTTGTAATAAAATAGGTTTTTGTTTTGTTACGGACCATCTTTTTTTGGTTCACTGCTGTCCTGTTTTTCAGCACCTACTACTTTCTTCTTCAACTTTTTTCTTGTTTCATGAACTTCTTTCCTAGCTTACTGTTTCTATGCACCTTGTGCATAGATTCCACGTTCCCTCAACTCCATACTAAATGGTGCCTTCCTCTTTCCTCTCTTGGAACATCTTTGTCGTGGTTAAGGGAGGCTAAAACTTTCTTATATATAATAATAATTGTATGTCATGACTTCCTCTTGTGTCAGCTATCAGAGAAGCTAGGAGGCAAGCTGAGGCAAAACAGGAGAAGACCCGAGTGTGAAACACACTAACCTTTCATTGCCTCAGTCATAGCCATATAGTCGTTGAACAAAGATGTGAAACTTGTGTCCTATTGTGCTTCATATTTTGTTTTTTAGCTTAAATTAGTGCATCATTTTATGATTTTATATCATGGGGCTTATATGAGGTCCCTAGCTAGAGGCTTGTTAGGCCTTCCTTATGTTAAAATAGAATATTTTTTGTGGGGGTGTGTAATAAATCTACTTTTTTTGATACACTGCTGTCCTGTTTTTCAGTACTTATTTCTTTCCTCATGAACTTTTATCTTTCTTCACTAACTTATTTCAGAATCTGTGGTTTTTATGCACCTTGTGCATAGATTCTGCATTCCCTTAACTTCATACTAAATAGTGCCTTTTTTTTCCGCTGTTTGGAATGCCTTAGTAGGAGTTGGGAGGTGCAAACTAACATCTAATCTAATTTATCATGCCCCTCAGGGGGATACAACTAGTGTAACAATGGGAATTAGCACTCTCAGGGGGAAAATGTGAGAGCCCAAGCTGAGAGTTAGGTAGGTCTTCTTTTTGTTGAAATAAAATGTTTTCGTGATTTAAAGGACAATTTTTTTTTTGACTCACCGCTGTCCTGTTTTATCAGCACCTACTACTTTATTCGTCAACTTTGATCTTGTTTCGTAATCTTCTTTCTGAACACAGTTTCTATGCCCTTTCTGCATAGATTCTGTGTTCCCTTAACTCCATACCAAATGGTGCATTCCTCCTCCTTCTCTTTGGATTGCAATTGTTGCGGATAGGGAGGCTTAAACTAACTAATAATCTGTTCTCTAATTTATCCTGGGTGAAATAATTGGCTTTGCATGTAAACGTTTGGGGTGACTGGTGCTGGGTCACAAGTTTTCACTTGTGAAAACAAGTTTTCTGGGTCACTCGGTTCTGGAACAAACTAATCTGGCAACCTAGGATTTCATTGTTTAATAAATCAATAAATAAGCTGTTTCATTTAAGTAAAGAAATAAATACAGTTTTTATCTAACCTATCTTAATGGTATCCCATGCTTTAAAGTAGAGGCCTGAACATGGCTTAATGACTGCATATTTGGTTTCCTGGTCTAATGAATGTATGTTAAGGTATTTGTTTTTTGTCTTCATCTGAGGGAAAAAGGGCGGGAAGTTTAAAAGCTAGTGAAATCTATAGTGTAAATGCACTCATCATTCACTTTCTGGTTTGTGTAGTTTGTAATTAACCCTTTAACCTCAGTATTTTTCTACTCATATTACCGTTATAACCACCATCATTAGACTTACTCTGGCATCAGGTAGTGACCATCATTAGAAGGAGCTGCCACTCAGCAGTGAACTCCAAAGAACACACTTGGGAGTAAATTTTTGACAAGAAATATAATGTATTGGGGCTATTTTCAAAAGTGGACCAAAAAGTCCACTTCAAAGGTTAAAGGGTTAATTAATGAAATTATCTCAAAATAAAATGGTAGAAATTGAGGGGAATAATGCCATCTGGAAGTGTTCATGAGAATAAGAGATTGTGTAGATTCCAGCTAATTTCACGCGATGCTGCCAATGTTGCCATGTAGGGGTCTCAGCGCATCCACAATATTTCTTTCTGATATTTAGGAACACTCTCTCAAGAATAGTGTGTAGACTGAGCATATCTACTATTTTTGCTTGCACCAAAATGTTTCAGGTAAGGTACTTCAATTTTCATTAATAATACTGATTTCTTGAAAGAATATGGAGGAAATAATTTTTTTATTTGGGCAAAATAGCCATGCAGAACTTTTTGTATGTACGTAAGTAAAATTGCCAGTTTGACTTCCACTGCTTAACCATTTTACTGTAGTTGCAAATTTAAGACACTCATTAATGTAAATATATGAGAAGTCATTGAAAATGGGCACTAATATGAAATATTGTCATTTGAATTGGTGTGGGTATGCTAATTTTTTGTAAAGATTTTTCAGCAACTTATTTCTTGGGATCAATAGAGCTTAACTTTCAAATGTTTCAATGTCACTGAGTGCTGTTCATAGTTCATATCATTGTCCTGTATTCACTCTTCATGACTTGAATTACTTCATGCTCTGAAACATGTTTTATTCAAAAGATTTTTGTGTGGACAAACACTAGCTATTTAGTAGTGGGTAATCTTGTATTGCCAAGTGATTTCCATTTTTTATGTTGAAATGATTATAAGTTAGATGTTTCAAATTTAGTTATTATGGAAGACTTTTTTTAAATATTTAAAAAACATTGAGTATTTTTGTTAAGCCAATATTATATAGGTTCTGTTCTTGCTTAACATTTTTAGTGCCTAATGAGTTTAGTATTGTAACATGTTACTATGTGCTACAACTCTTTCTTTCTCAACTTATTCTTGAAGTTATTCAATTTGTACCCCATTGTAACCCCTTTAGGGGGATACAACTATTGTATCTATAGGAATTAGTTCTCCTAGGGGAAAATGTGAGGGCCTGAGCTGAGAGTTTGGAAGGCCTTCTTTTTGTTGAATTAAAATATTTTTTTAAGTTAAGGACCACCTTTTTTTGGTCTGCTGTCTTGTTTTCCAGCACTTACTACTTTCTTCTTTAACTTTCATCTTGTTCCATGAACTTCTTCCCTAACTTACTGTTTCTATGCCCCTTCTGCATAGATTCTGTGTTTTCTTATCCCCATACTAAATGGTGCCTTCCTCCTTCTTCTCTTTGATACACTTTTTTTGTAGCGGTTATGGAGGCTTAAACAAACATCTAATCTAATCTAACTCCATTGTATTATTATGTTCTTTCTTCTTACCAAAGAGTTTCAACGGTGAAATCTCTCATCTCATCCGATCCTGACTTTGTGTTACCAATTAGCAAAAGCTCATCAAAGTGATACTGTTGCCCATGCCTAATAGCAGCTCTAAATCCTGGCTGAAGGAAAATTTATCTAATGGATGGCATCACATGAATTCCTCTTGGAAATCTTCACATTTTATCTGCAGTATCATGTCACAAATATTCTTCATTCTAAATTATGAAATTTCATACTTAGCCTGTGTGTTCTCATTCATCATAGTTTTTGCAATAATTGTATTGATGCCATAATGGGATTTTCATGTTTTCTCTATTCTCCTGTTAGTTTTTATCTGTGTTTTTTATTTTCTGATTGCTGGGAGAAGGGTATTTTCTGATATAATGTTTTAAAACTGGCTCAGGCTGTGAAATAGCCTTTGTTTAAATTGCCTTTCCTGTATTGGTGGCTTTTATTT
Organism: Morinoia aosen; assembly: GCA_030386875.1. Lineage (NCBI taxonomy): Eukaryota > Metazoa > Arthropoda > Malacostraca > Amphipoda > Talitridae > Morinoia > Morinoia aosen. Next base: position 26,929,064 of record CM059558.1, read on the forward strand.
TTGTATGCTGTAGATTTTTCATTTTTAAAGCCTGTGACTTCTTTTAGATGAAGGAGGTGGAGCAGCAGAGAAGGCTGATGATAGAAACAGCGCAAGACCTGAAAGTTCAGCTGGAAGGGGCAAAGGTAAATGAAAATTCATGTCATTTGTCAGCAACTGCATTTATTTTTTATAATGAGCTTTTAATCTATCCATTGGCTACTCAATATATTTAAAATTTAGCTATATTTTTTAGTAAACTATAGGTGCATATATTCTTCAATTCAGTATATTGAATATTGTCTTGATCCACTGTACTCAATATCAGTGGCTCTCTGTGAAGTACTCTATGGCAAGTTGAACCATTTTGAATTCACTCAGATGCAAGTTGAACCTTTGAGTGTAGCATTTAAGATTTGTTTATTTCAGATCCAAGGAACACTCCATCCCCCAAACTAGACTTTTCTGGAACAACTTCTGGTTCTCCAAGTGCAAGTGGATTTAACAAAGGCCAGTCATCTTCAGATGCAAAGAAACCCGTGGAGAATATGGCAGGTCGCAGGTCCAAAGGCAGTGATATTTTTGATGATGCAGATATCTTTGGAGATTTGGGAAAATCTGAAAAAACGACTAAAAGTTCTTTTATGGATTCCATTTTGCTTGGAGACAAAAAAGAAAAATCTCCATCAACCTTGAAGTCAAAGGCATTTTCATTTGATGAAAAGCCTAAAACTTCAGAAAGCCCTCAAAAAAGTGAGTTTAACTACAGCCCTAGTAATAAAAAACCAGCTTCAAAACCTGGCAAAAGTGACGATCTGGATTTCTCATCATTATCTTTCCCAACTGGTGATGATGGCCAGGGAGGAAACACGGGTCGACGTGGCCGCAGGGGAAAACCAACTACAGCTTCAAGTAAAAAACTTCCCTTTTTTTTGGATGATTCAGACATAACAGGAGTTTGCAGTGATGCCAATGTTGGAAGTGATCCTGACACTGACAAAGCCTCTCGCCCAGCCTCTCGTGGAGCTGGGAGTGCCCAGCCTGGTCTTGCTCAAGGTGGACAACCAGGTCCTGGCAGTGCAGGTCAGTTATTGTGTTCTCAGTTTCTTCTGGACAGATTGCAATGCTAAGATTTATGTTTCAATAAATATCAGTTCCACTCAATTTCTGGTAAGAAACTGCTATTCATCAACTTAAAATTTGTTGAAAATGTCTGTGTCCCATGAAATGAGCACAGTTACTGCATTCACATTGTTGTCTAGAGGAAGTAGAATTCTGGAATTTGTATGAACTAGATAAAAGTTCTTCACTATTTAGTTACTGAGTGAAAATTAGGTTATTCTATAACTTCACAGTTTTCATCTCGGAAATAGGTGTTCAAATTACTACTTAATTTTTGTTGGTATAGAGGGGTCATAGTTATTTAGTTGAATACACCTTCAGTTCTATTTATGATGTTTTAGTTTATTAACTTAGCTGCATTGTTGGACACATAGTTGTTGTCTTGTTATGTTAAGTGACCTATTTTATCTGAAATATTAGGCAGTTCAATGGGTACACACTGCCCTCTATGTTGTACAGTATTTTTGTTGTTCCCTTGCCAAGGTGTGTTGAATAAACCATCATTTTTGAGCTATGAGAGTTCTACGTGAACACACCACTCCTCATATTGTACTTCTGTTGTTCCCTCACTGAGGGTTGCTAAGTGAGTACTATCATCAGGTTTTCGCCCGAGTTCTCTTTTGGAAAACTTACGTCAAAAAGGCTGTCGATCAGACAAAATAAGCGCCAAGTCCATTTTACAGGAATTTTTTTAGGGGAGCTACTTTTATGGAGTTTTTGGGGAGTTTTATGAAGTTGGGAGTTTTTAATATTACATGAATAACACCTCCTACCACCACAACCGAACAGCAACTGAACGCTTAGAGGGTGTCTTGTATGATTGTATCTAAGAAAACCCAAATCTGTTGAAAAAAATTGAAATTTTGAGAGTTAGTGCTTTTTTTTTGTGTTATTAACAGAAGTATCTGTACTACATTCTGATATGTTACTGAGTCAGTATATGACACTTTTATTGTTTTTTTTTTCAATCTTGGAGTGTTGAGTGTTTTTTCTTTTTAAATCACTGAAGCGTAGGTTGTAACACAAAATAGTTGTGTGAAAATTTTGAGTTAGAATCTTGCCTAATAATACCCTTGGTATGTTTATCTATTTATATATTTGTTTGGTGCCCACTTTTTCCATCTCTCTGTCATGCTCATAAGGATCTTTATTGACTATATTGGTCATATGACATGCACCAGTGCACATGTATACAAGAATATTTTTATTACAGGTACTATTAGGATGGACATATTTGTTTGTCATCTACATCTGAAAAATTTATTCTAAGAAATTATTGAATCCCATCATTTTTGACAGGTCTTCTACACTAGTACCTAATAAAGCTCATTACAGCAATCTTTGTGTGCTAAAATATGTTTTATAATGGCTAATGATGGTTTACCCCTGTAGAAATGCTATCTCTATGCTGATCTTTTCAACAGGAAAACCTTGGCAATGTTATTCTTTACTGGTTTGCTAATTTGAGTAAATTTACTTCTTACTTTCCCTTAACTGTTTTTGATGGTGCAGTTTACAGCTTCAAATACTTGTAGCTAAACTAGTGGGCAATAGTACTCATTTTTTTTAATGGATATTTTGATTACCAGTTTTTGCTGTATGGTACTGACATATCGTATGTGCAGGTCCTGGCATTGTCCCGACTGTTGTGACGGCGATGCCTCGATTGTATTCAGTTGATGGTTAGTTCCATTTGTTTGTTAATTTTTTCTCAAATTCTTGCCAGTGATGGTTAATTGAATTTGTTTTGTATACTCTTAACTTCTCACCAGTGATGGTGAATTGAATTTGTTTTATACATATAGTCTTAAATTCTTAACAGTAAAGGTTATTGAATTTATTTTGTATACTCTTAAATTCCTGCCAGTGAAGGTTAGTTGAATTTGTTTGTTAATATACTCTTAAATTCTTGCCAGTGAAGGTTAGTTAAATTTGTTTGGTACATACACTCTTAAAATCTTGTCAGTGAAGGTTAGTTGAATTTGTTTGGTACATATACTCTTAAATTCCTGCCAGTGATGGTTACTTGAATTTGTTTGGTACATATACTCTTAAATTCCTGCCAGTGATGGTTACTTGAATTTGTTTGGTACATACACTCTTAAATTCCTGCCAGTGATGGTTACTTGAATTTGTTTGGTACATATACTCTTAAATTCCTGCCAGTGATGGTTACTTGAATTTGTTTGGTACATATACTCTTAAATTCCTGCCAGTGATGGTTACTTGAATTTGTTTGGTACATATACTCTTAAATTCCTGCCAGTGATGGTTACTTGAATTTGTTTGGTACATATACTCTTAAATTCCTGCCAGTGATGGTTACTTGAATTTGTTTGGTACATATACTCTTAAATTCCTGCCAGTGATGGTTACTTGAATTTGTTTGGTGCATATACTCTTAAATTCCTGCCAGTGATGGTTACTTGAATTTGTTTGGTACATACACTCTTAAATTCCTGCCAGTGATGGTTACTTGAATTTGTTTGGTACATACACTCTTAAATTCCTGCCAGTGATGGTTACTTGAATTTGTTTGGTACATATACTCTTAAATTCCTGCCAGTGATGGTTACTTGAATTTGTTTGGTACATACACTCTTAAATTCCTGCCAGTGATGGTTACTTGAATTTGTTTGGTACATATACCCTTTAATTCTTGTCAGTGAAGGTTCAGAAAATACCAGATGGTATGAAAGTGCGCTGGAAATTTCCATATTAATGATAGGAGTGGTATCAATAATCATCTCACAGGCCATAAAAATCATCATGGTAAATTAATTAAAAAAAGTTTAGAAATTTTTTAAACATTTGTTTGGAAAATTAATTAGTGAACTTTATATCTGCAGAATATATTTGAAAAATTTATATTATTCTTAAACGTCTCAGATAATTTAGCTAATTAAACAATTGATGTACAGAAATTTTGGTTGAGTTGTAAAACTGTGGGAATACTTATAATTAAGGAAATATCATGAACATGTAGGGATACTTTTGAAGTCATTTTCAATATGGAAAGAAAAATATTGTAATGGAGTTGCATTCCTAAATCTGTTGGTGTAACTTTGTCGTTGAATTACTTATTTTTGCTTCTTCTGAGATATCTTCCTTGTATTCAGTGGAAGAATTGTTTCTTTAATCATTTCCATAATGACTTAAGCTTTTACACATCACCTAAAGAATATTAGCCTGTTGGGAGTAAATCTGTTATGTGAGCACAACCAAAGCATAGAGAGGAATTAGTGATAAGAAACAAGTGATAACATTTGCTAGACCATGTTGCTACAAATTTTGACAAGCACATACATATCTGCTTTCACAATTCCTGGGATGTGAAGAATTGTTTAAGCCAAAGATTGGGTTTCTTTATTTTTCAGTATGCGTGTAAATGCCATTGCATAGTGAGGTATTCAATTAATTATATATTTCCTGTATTCTTTATATGAGTGCAAATTTATTGTGGAATTGACCTATTGACACCATCCACCATGAGGTGAATGCCTGAACACTGTATAATGACTGCAATTTTGTGGCTTCAAATTGTTATTTATTTACATTGAAATTCAGTTGTCCGTTTAAAAATACTTCATTAAAATAAAAATAATAAAAACAGTAAATGGTTTTTGTGCTTCATGAAACATCACTGAATGCCATCACTTTTGATGGGCTGTATACTCTAGCTTACATACAACTTTTTTTGCTTTTAATTAAACTTATTTATTCTTTATATATGGATATAACTTTGGGTAAAAAAATTAGAATGTGAGAGCAGCAGATGCAATCAGAGTTATGCTGTTCCATTTTCTATCCTTGTATTCAATGGTTTTCATGCTTTATCAAACATAAGTGATGAGAGAACTTGTTCATTGCAGTGTACAATTTTGGGTCCGCAATGTTAAAACTAATGTAAAACAAGAGATTTTCGTAATGGTTGGATTAAGGGGACCGTTCAGGTGAAAATAAGAGTCCGTCATTTTCCGACAAATATTTCTAAAATTTTCATCATAGGTATAAAATGATGCAACAATGTTTTTTGGACTTGCATGTTTTTTCATAATATCTGCTACAATTTTGAAGTTACAGAGCCATCAACATGTTTTCTAGATAGCTAAATGTATTTTCTAGGGAAACACTGCACTGGATTTTTGAAAATATTTTTGTTGGATTTCATGAATTTTTTCCAAAAACTTGACTCCTATTTTCTCCACAATATGTCTTGTATAATTTGCAACCTAAATTGAATTTCAAAAATCGATTGCAGGGTTTCTCTAGCTTTTGTTAAGCCCTGTCGATTGATATATTTGCCATGTCTGTATATTCAAAACTGGGGGAGAAGATCCACTTCAAATGTCAAAATTGCAAGTTTTCAGGACAGTGTCTTTTCTTCTAAAATGTTCTCTCCTTTTTTGTATTATTTTCTAACCTTCCTTTGACTTTAGTAGATGAACCAATGAACATACGCACAAGCCAATGATATTGTTAGATTTAGGAGAAAATGCTCTATAAGGGGGGCTAAAAAATAAAAAATCAATAAATTTTTGGATTTTCACCCGATTGAAGAACATGCCAACACTGTAGGTGGATGGTGTTATTTTTTATGGCATTTTATAAGAAGTAGAATTTCTTTTTAAATGTGTATAATTTGATTATGAATCATCTAAATTACAAATTTCCTTCCAATTTGATTCAAGAAAATGTTTTCTATAAAAATTCCTTTGGCTGTGGTTGTTCCTAATATGTGCTAAGGTGATCTAAACACTTTCTTTGGATTAATGATAATTTCACACGACAAATTCATTTAATTTGTTCATAGCATGAAAATGAAGTCAATTGAGCCCAAATGGTTTTTGATTATTTTCTTAGAAAGTTAATTTTTATGTCTGTAATAAGATTCAATGAAATGGTTCTTATTAATATAAAGATCATTATTGACTAATGATTAGTTATGAAATTTAGTTGGCTTTAGTTGATTTTAAGAGTTTTCAATGTGCACTGGAATAATTTTAGTTGCAATTCAAATTTTTTAATATGAACACAAGTTATTTCACTTTATACTTAAATAACTTTAAACTCTCCTGCAAACAATAATTTTAAATTGTAATAATGAAATAATTTTAATTTATGCTGCAGTAATTTTAATTTCCTGTAGAAATTGTTCTTTTAAAATGTGTATTAGCTATGATTAGATGTGGATCATATTTCTAGTCTGAAAAAGGCATACGACATTTTTCTCTTATTGAAAGAAACAGGCATCCAGAATTATTAGTTGTAAGTTTGGGGACCCCTTCAGGATTGATATGATTAATGGGTCCATGGTAATTAGTGCTCCAGAATGCAAGTTATGAGGTCCTGAGCTGAAGGTTAGGGAGGCCTTCCTTCTGATGAAATAGAATAGATTTTTTGTTTTGTTACAGAATTTGTATTTTTGCTTCATTGCTGTCTATTTTTCAGTGACTTCTACTTTTCCCTTCACCTTTTATCTTGTTCCATTATATTTTTTTCAATCATGTTATTTTTATGTATAAGGTCTTAGGACATACCTGCTTAGATTTTTGCTTCCCTCAATTCCATACTAAATGATGCCTTTCTGGTCCCTCTCTTGGGAACACTTTTGTGGTCAGGTATGCTTGAACTAACTTATAATTTAATCTAATTTAATAGTTTCAGATGTCTGTGTACATGGTAACATACTGCTCATGTTTTCAGGTCTAGCAGCCTCGTTTGAAGCCCAGGCACACCAACAAGACCAGTTCCTGCAGCAGCAGCACTTGACTGCAAACCAGCTGCAGCTGCAACTCCGGCAGCTTGAGCATCAGTACACGCAGCAAGCACAGCAGCAGAGCGTTATGACGGAACAGCTTTCCAAGCAGCGGGAGGACACCATTCGCCAGTTTGTAACCTCATCGCGTGTTTGTGGATAACCATCTATTTTACTGAAAAAGATTGTTTACTAGATATTCACATTTTTGGAAATTCTATTTGAGAGAAGTTTTTGTAAGCATCAGGACGTACGGAATTCCTAGGCCTTGCCTGGGGGGTGTGATCTTGGTGCGGCTGGTTAAGGAATAAGGTTATTTCCCTTTGCTATACCATTCCTCCAGTGGTCACAAATGTGTTAGATTGTTGATGCTGCTGAGGCAAATGTTGTTGCCAGAGGTGGAAGTATTGGCCTCTGTGTGTCAGAGCATGCGCTACAGCAGGCATCAGCAAAGAACCCATACCACAAAATCATGCCAGCTATCAGTAGTTTATGCCTGCAACAATTTCTCAGCTGCTTTAAATGATTAACGCTTGACAAATTTGTAACATAATTTTTTATGTCGTCCAAAAAATATGTTACTGTTTTAAAATGCTATCTCGTTTCATTCATACAGTAAAGCTTTTATCCAAATATGACAGGTGGACAATATTTTTCCTAATTTCTGTTTAGTTCTTTGAACTATTTGAACTAAAGTTTTCTTTCTCGTTTCACTGCTAGACACAAAACCAAGCCTGGGTTGTTTTGAGCTCACCCACAGCTACGCTATTTCAGTTTACAAAAAATATCACATATTGCATGATAAAATTGAGATGTGGTGGGACATTATTACATTGACTAATATTACGTTTGCAATTAAGTTCTTGAATGTGAAGAAACCATGATTTTATTTGTTTCGTTGATGCTCAAACTTTCAGCAATTACTGACTGAGTCTCAACACAAATCAAGCATACTGTGTATAATTTGACATAAGGTCACACTTTGCGGGTAGAAATGCTACAGCTAACTTATGTTTTGAGGCCCACAAGGCCTGTCACTCTTGGTGTTTTATGAAGTTGAATTGAAGCATGCTTGTTTACTCTGAAAAAAGTTGAAATGCTATGTGTTGATTTCATTGCCACTTTTACTTTTGATGCAGAAGGCCAAGTAAAACTTTAATTTTGAGTTAATTATTTCCATTTATCATTATTTTATGCAAGTATCATTATTTCATTAGTTTTCAACTGTGAACTAAATTCAGTAAACGTCACCAACTGATCGTTAACTTGTTGCTACCTGAAGGATAAGTTAATAGTTTTGGTAAAACAAAATCCATGTTTTTCCAGACTTCAAAGCACTTTGCTGAACATCTCCAACTGTACCCTTCCTGGCCAACCTGGTCTGCAAAACCCATCTTCCACCTCAGCTCCTACCATGGTAACCAACCCCAAGAGCGCTACGGCTACTTTGAGCGCTAATGCAAGAAACCCTGGCGCCAGCATTGAGGCGGTAACCTCCAACAAAGAACTGGACGAGCTCGTGTTGAAGGCACAGAGCGAAGTGCAGAAGCTCAGTGCAGAGCTGCAGGCGGTGCAAGAGCAGCATGACCAGAAGATTGCTTTTCTCACCAAGAGTTACGAGGATAAACTCGCACTCAGTGCTGAGCTGCATGAGCAGAAAGAGAAGTTGCTCCAGCAGCAGACTGACCAGCTTGTGCAGCACCATAAGGTCAGTGATGGATGCGCCTGCTCGTTAGAGGCTTGAAGAAAATCCTTGAGGGGGTTTAAATTCAACTATGGAATGATGAAGACTGGGTTAATCTATATGAGTAGTTCTTTGTGGTAGATGAAATTGGACGATTTCTAGGAAATCTCAATTTTAGGATAAAAAGGAAAACCAACGCAGCTAAGAAAATCCTGATATAAAACAAACGTTTCGGATCATAAAAAATCCATCCTCAGTGTTCTGAAAAACAATAAGTCAAAGTATTAAAACCTATTTCTGAACTCTATAATTTTCTGAATAAACCAACAGATAAAATATTGACTTCAAAAAAGACAAAGAGAAGACAATAATAAAATAAAAACTATAAAACATTTTAACAAACAATAGAAAGCTTGACTGTCGTGTCTCATTCATTAATTGACGGACGGTTTTTTAAAATGTACATCGATTCTAAAATGCGGAGATCAGATTGAGTCCAAAATTTTAAAATTCGTGTTTTTAAAGAAATGGGCGTTATTCAAACAATGTTCTACATAGACGAATTAGGTGACTTAGTCAGATTATTGCCCGTACGAAACGTTTGTTTTATATCATGATTTTCTTAGCTACGTTGGTTTTCCTTTTTATCCTAAAAGTTCTTTGTGGTATCATGCGGTATTTTTGTAATATGAAATTTCACTGCATTGTACACTCATTATGATACTTTTGTTTTCAAATCTCGGCTGCTTTTAAGAAAAATCAGTTCTAGGAAGCAAGTCATTACCAAGTAAAATTGAGACTTGTATAAAATGTGGCTTGCATTATAGCGCATCCTGGAGCTACAGCAAGAGCAACACGAGCAGCAGCTGCAGGAGATGCGGAGGATGAAAGACATCGAGGTGTCAGCTGCCGAGCGGAGCGCTGCACGCAACACGGAGGCGAGCTCGGTGGTACAGCAGCTGAACAGCAACACTGCACAGCTCAGCGAGCTGAGCAACGCTGTGCAGCAGCAGGGCGACGCTGCGCAACAGGTCCTGCAGCGCGCGCTCGACGCTCAGAAGCAACAGGTGTGTTGCCGTATGTATTCAAATGAAGTATATTTTACTAGTGTAAATGACAAAAATGGCAGGATTCCATATTTTCTTTAGACAAATCTTGTAGATGTGGTTGACCAATGAATATATCCATCCTAATAGTGCCTGCAATTAAAAGATTCTTGTACTTGTGCACTGGTGAAACTCGTATCACCAGAAACTCGTAAGTGCCTAGAAGAAAAGTTGTTTATTTAGATCTAATTAACTATGTTTAGGCACCAGAAAGTGAAAAATAGATTATTGTCCTCTCCTTCACATTTACCGTTTTTTTGCTGAAAAAAGATCCCCAAGTGATGGATTATTGTGCCCTAAAACTTTATAGGGCTAGGCGCATTAGTTCCCAAAAATCATGAATTTTTGACCCCATTTAAAAAATAAGGAAAATAAAAAATCTCGCGATTTTAGTTTGTTAGCAATGTTTCAAGGATTCCAAAACTGTATTTGGTTTTGTTGTAACATAAAAACTCATTGACTTCTATTCATTTGAAATACCCCCAAAAATGAAGTGAAAAACTAATATTTTCAATTTATCGCAAAAACTAAGGCCTAAATCGAAAAAATGAATAGAACTAAATGTGTTTCTTTTTAAAAATTACATATTATATTCATATTTGTGAAAAATCATACCACAATTAAAAATCACCATTCAATAAATGAATTTTTTTATGTATTTTTTTGTAATTAACAATTTAGTGTGTTTATATGAAGTTATGCATGAAGATAATCGAAAAAACATCAAAACAGCATTCAATTACTATTATTATCCATTATATTACACTTCAACAAAACATTTTGTTTTTGGCTTATACTGAAAACCCCTTCATTTTCAACATTCAAAAGAATAGAAGTTAGTCAGTTTTCATGCTAGGAAAAAACAAAGACAGTTTTAGAATCCTTAGAACATTTCCAACAAGTTGAAGCTCTTCGATTTTCCAGTTTGTACATTCATTTTTTTATCAAACTTCAAAGCCAAAATTTTCTTTTATTTTACTTTGTGATCCAATATCGCATATACAAAGAAAACGAAAACGAAAATTGATCATTCAAGAGATTTAGTTTGTTTAAAATGTGACAAGGGTTTCAAAACTGTCCTTGTTTTTTCCTAGCAAGAAAACTCACAGACTTCTATTCTTTTGAAAAATCTCAAAAAATTACCTATAAACTGATATTTTCAATTTTTTTACAAAACTAAGGCCTAAATCAAAAAAAGTTACGAGTCAAATATGTTTTTCTTTTCAACAAATACACATGCTGGCAAAACATTAGACCAATCGGATCAAAATTCTAAATTGATGAGTTGACCTCCTTAATGAGATTCTCACTGTAATAACATGAGGGAAATTACAAACAAAAAATATGTAAATTTATTTATTTTTTATTTATTTGTGAATTTAAGGAGACACTTGGCGTTTTGTATTCATTATGTCCCACAAAAACCCAAACCGAGTATTTATTTCCCCGTACCAGTAATACCATCATGAAAATACTATAAGCATTTAATTTCAAGTGAAATTATGCAGCTTACTGATTACTACTGGTACGGGAAATTATTACGCAGATTACTGATATGGGAAAATAAATACTGTGTTCGGGTTTTTATGGGACGTACGGTATCTAAGGGAATGATTCCTATCAACTCCACAGCATCTAAAATGCAGGTTTTCTTCTGTTCGAGCGCGGCACGCTTCTCGTCGTTGTTGCCGCAACAAGAAGCACAATATCATACAGAAGTGTTAGTGTCTTCCTCACTGTTGTGAAATTCCAGCTCTAAAACCTTCGTCAATCGTATACATAAACCTTCAGGAAAAAATATTTAGTTTCCCGTTATTTTGATTTCCTATTTTTGGTGATTAAATACACTGATTAAACGAGCTAAAATTTTGGACATACGACTATTTAGTTTTAGAATCATATATCAGGACGTCTTTAAGTTTGGGTGGGTTATTTGCGAGTGAGTTTAGTTGCATTTTATTGACGTTTTGTAACTTGTATTTCCACGTATTGTTCGTTCAGCAATACAGTTGCACATGTTTCAATGTATCAGTCACTACTCTTGACTGTTGCAAATACTTATTGCATAAGCGTTCTTAACTGAATCTGTCCACAGAAAACTAGATTTGAAAAGATATTGGAAAAGCTTTTAATCCATGTTAAATGTATAACAGCCGCATACGTCCGTACGTTCGTTCATCCGTCAAACTTCGAAAACGTGAGATTTTGTTCGTAGAAGGAATACAGGATTCAACATCTTTTTAATCGTCAATGGAAGTAAAAATAGCGACTTCATGTTTGTTTTAAGTTATCTTGCTCCTGAAAGAAGTTAATGTAACTTTTAGTAACTTGAAATGATCAGACTGGTTCCATTTTTTCTTGTACGTTCGTTAGTAAAATTGAGAGTAGGTATGCAATTCTTGTACAGTTATGATCGAAGATAATATTTATAAACTGCTAGAATTATTTTTGTTTCCTCTAAATTTATTTATTAGCATTCACACTCTCCATTTGGTCTAGTACGTGAGTTTGTGCATTATTTTGTAATCAAACTCTATCTGTTGGCACTTCTAATTTCAGTCATCTACTTATCTAAAGCATCCCTATTCGTCCATGATCTCCGTTCATCGATTCCTGATACTCGGTCTTCATTTCTACTTCTGTTCTACTCACGTCATCTCTTTTGCTTCGAGCAAGCTTTCCTCTTATCTCTGCTCACAAGATTTACCTTGTAAAACACTTTGCATGCATCGTTTTTATTTACTTATATTTTTCCCCTTGCACTTATTTCTACTTGATCTCAATATCTCATTAAATTAACTGATCCGTCTATTCAAATGATTTTTACAGCATTCACTGTTCTTGCAAACATATTTCAATTCCTACAGTCGCAGCTCTCAACATTCTTCTTTCTTTCAAGTGTTTTCCATTTCTCATCTCGCACTCCCTCAAAAATGGCGAGACATCTTGATTCTCTTGCTACGTATTTCAAATTATCTGGTATTCCAGGTGACAAACTTGGAAGCTCAGCTGGCAGCAAGCAAAAAGACCGCAGACGCAGAGCAGGAGCGCCTCAGGGTGTTGGTGAGGCGGCTGGAGGAGCGCCTCACCAACGACCAGGCTGCCATGGAGGAGCAAACTTGGCGTTTGCAAAGGAAGGAGGCGCAGCTGCAAGAGGACGTCGCTAGTTGGCAGGTCCAATTGATTATTTTTTGTGTAGGATAAAACTGTGCAGTACATTTGGCCACATTGGCATCAGCCGAGGCACGTATTGCCGCCGAATTTTTAATTTCAGAGTCGAGTTGGAAATTTTCACCATAATGCATGTAAAAATCTGCTTCTCTCCAGCTTTTGGCACGCAGAGCATGTCTTGGTATCTCACAGAGCGCTAGGAAAACGTAGCTGTATTTCTACTTAACCTTGTGTATATTTTCCTTACTTTGCCTTTTTTGGTTATTTTATCGTGTCTGGTTGTTCCCCTTTAATGGTGTTATGTTCAATTTATCATGATCGCAATTGCATGACCATTTTTGCTTTACACTCGAGTTAACGAAAACTATGTTCGCATTTTTAATTTTAGGTTGTTTTCTATTTCCTCTTTTTTCAATAGTGCAGCTGGAGAAAGTTTTAAAAATTCAAATACCCTATCCGTGTACTTGAAGAAATGTGAAATTTTTTTAACTCTGCTGTTTCTTGCGTATTTATATTGAAATAATGTCTGTTCACATGAGAGTTGGCAGCCCAATCTATGCGCAAATCCAGATAACCTTGATACTGAATATGAACATTCATCCTACCCAAGTAGAAAGCATTGTACTATGTGTGAAACATATATATTCTTTTACATGTGACGGTGTATTGGAGGTAAACGTTTTACATCTCTGGTATGTGGTCCAAACATGTAGCTTGGCTTCTTGTAAATTTTACTTTTAAAAAATTGAAAAACAAACAAGGTGTTTTAAAGTTTAATCTTAAATTTACTCGCAGTTTCTGACATAGAAACAACTAACGAGGCCTTTGCAAATCAAGCTGATGCGTCCACGCGTTGGCTGCTAAATGACTTGAGATTTTTGAGTTACGCATGAAACATCCTTCCTCTCAACCCCCAGGCGATGCACAAAAAAAAAGTTCAAGTACCGTGAGGTGATCATGTTTCCAAAGAGGCATTTTCAGCGATGCACCCAAGAATAAGTAACACACAGTTGTCCATAGATTTCATTTTCCTCAACTCCATACTAAATAGTGTGTAGTGCTCTACCCTAGTTACCCCCTCAAATCTCAATTCTAGTCATTTATGTTCAGTAATCGTAATATGTCTCATTGTAAATTTATTCAATAAAAAGTTCCCACTCCTCCACTGCGTATCACCGATACCGACCGCAGGAGGAGAATATAAGTAAGGCCGCTGCTTCACTCGCCTCAAACGGAACTCAATGGCTGAGACAGAAACAACACCAAGCCTCACAATTGTTGACCCCAATGGCCGAAGAAACAACACCTGGCCTAACTATTGGAGACCCCAGACGAATTGCCAGCCCTTCTCAAATGGTGACCCCAGAAGCTTCAAAAACTGATGACCGCAACAGCTCTCCAGCGGTATCACTATCGGGCCGATGCTTCTACATTGCCTGCCCATTCCACCTGGTGAGCTCAGCAGCACCCATCTCTGCTCTCCAGCTTCAACCTACGCAGCAGTCAATCGCATTTTTCGCTAGGTGTTTCAAGCACCGCGAGAACGTTTAACCAAGCGCGAAAATGCACGACCGAGCTGCCAAAACGCCTACAGCTCGGACCTATCGCTAGGCCCCATCGCTAGGCCCCATCGCTCGGCCTCAACGCACAGCTTCATCACTCGGCTTCATCGCTCGGCTTCATTGCACGGCCTCATCGCTCGGCTTCAGCTTGGCTTCACCAACGTCTCCTCGCTCGACATCAACGCTCTGCAGCATCATCATTTGAATACTAATTTATCGTTCGAACTGCTTTCTCTCTAGGGGGAGGGTACTTGTAGTGCTCTACCCAAGTTACCCCTCAAATCTCAATTCTAGTCATTTATGTTCAGTAATCGTGATATGTCTCATTGTAAATTTATTCAACAAAAAGTTCCCAATCCTCCACTGCGTATCACCGATACCGACCGCCTGGAGGAGTATAAAAGTAAAGTCGCTGCATCTCTCGCCTCAAACGGAACTCAAGGGCAGAAGCAGCAACTACATCATGGCCTTACAAGGGCTTTCATCCATCCTCTCATTGGACAACTTGTTGTGGTTAGGCAGGCTGAAACTAACTTAATGTCTAAACTACATAGTATTGAAAATAGAGTACGCTCATGTAGAGTTGAAATTTTACTTTGCTAAAGTGAAAATATTTCTTTAATGTCAAGGCCGTGAAAATCATTTTTAGGAGACGTATCACTTAATAATTCGATGACAAGACTAGTTAAAGAACTGAAAACTCTTCCTTTTTGGTTATACAGTACATTATTTGCTAGATAAAGTTGGAGATGGATTTAAAATGTATTATTTTTATTCTTGGGTTTTCTGTATTGATTTAATTGTGTAGTAGTGCTATGAACAAGTAATGCTTTTTTCTGCAACGCTCCCCCCTCAGGGGGATGCAAAAATTGTATATATGGGAATTAGCACTCCCAGGGGCACAATGTGAGGGCCCTAGCTGAGAGTTAGGTAGGCCTTCTTTTTGTTGAAATGCTTTTGTTATGTTAATAACCATCTTTTTTCGGTTCACTGGTGTCCTGTTTTCTTCTTCACCTTTGATTTTGTTTCATGAACTACTTTCTTATCTTCCTGTTTCTATGCCCTTTCTGCATAGATTCCGCGTTCCCTTAACTCCATACTAAATGGTGCCTTCTTTCTTCCTCTCTTTGGATCACCTTTGTTCCGGATAGGGAGGCTTAAACTATCTAATTATCTAATCTAATTCTGCAACGCCCTAGTAATTACTTCAGCTTGAATGTATCTTACTTGTTCAACATTTGGATCTCTATCCATGAATGCAGTTTTTGTGTCGTAAATTTCCTGATGGAAATCAACGTGATGATATAATTTTACTACCTTGATTTTCCCCAGGATCTCTAGTGCAGGTTTAACATAACAAACTTCCTTGTTTGTTAGGTTGGTATCACTCTGAGTTGTGTTAGTTGTTAGTGTTTTTAGTATGACCCGATGTCCCTTTTCTAACACAAGTATACTACATTAAAAAAGAATGTAAAAGTGTACCTATCCATTCGACAGGCGTTTTTGAGTTGTGGCTCTTTCGTTTGTTGATTAAAAAACACCGGTGATAGTTTGAAAGTGCTACTAATTAGCCCTATTCTCTTTTTCCTGCAATAATTAGAGAAAGCTACTATGAAAACAAGAAATTTAGCTGAAAAATTTTTTGCCTTTTTTTGTTGAGTTTTGTCATCAGCTAGTCTGTGTTAGGAATCATTCATAAAATATTTTTTCTAAATAATCATCTTAGTATAGCCACATCATTTCTTATCGTTTTCGAATTATGTATGATATTAAAAAAAAATTATTTAAAATTTTCACCTTTCAGAAGAAAAAGGAAGCTGATCAGCAGAACATTGCTGCTGCTGCTACAAAGTTGGAACAGCAACGCAAATTACTGGAAGAAAAAATGATCAAACTCAAGGTAATTAAATTTTTCCTCTATGTGAATGTTCTGTATTTTGTGACAGTGAGGTTGTTTTTGTGGTTTAAGTTTGGCTAATTGCGTATGAATGAGATTGCTTAAAGATGTTTGCATAGAAAATATTCTTTGATCTTTTCTGGGTAAAAAAGTATAAGATAGAGTGGGTTTACATTCATAAATATTTTCAGAAATAGTAATAATTGATGCTTATAATCACCTCAGGGGGATACAACTATTGTATCTATGGGAATTAGCGCTCTTAGGGAGAAAATGTGTGAGGTATGCCTTCTTTTTGTTGAAATAAAATGTTTTACTCTGCTATGTTGAACAACATTTTTTTCGATTCACTGCTGCCCTATTTTTCTGCACCTACTCCTTTCTTCTTCGAGTTTTTCTTGTTTCAAAAACGTATTTCTCAATTTACTGTTTTCTATGCCCCTTCTGCATAGATTCTGCATTCCCTTATCTCTATGCTAAATGATGTTTTCCTCTTTCCTCTCTTCAATACGCTCTTTTTTTTAGCAGTTAGAGAGGCCTAAACTAACAAATAATCCAATTTGGTGCTTATTATTCCTTTGTAGCATGATTACGTAATATCTTTTGCCTTGACATAACAGTTTTGTGTGTTTACAGATGCAGGAATCTATGTTAGCTGTAGAAAGACAGCAGAAAAATGAGGCTTCAACCAAGCTTACAGTGGACAAGGATGTTCAGCAGGGTGTATTTGAGGAGAGGCTCAGGGTGTTGAATGAAGAGAAAAAAAAAATTCTACTTCTGAAAGAGGAGCTTTCTTCTCAGCAATCCCAGTTACTTAAAATCAAGGAAGGAGTCGAGAAAGACAAATTTGAGGTAAGCACGTGACTGCTTCCATAAAATCCTTTGAAGGATCTTTTTAAGTGCCCCAACTTATGATTGCGGATGTTTCGATGCTCAGAATCAACATTACGTTTCACCAGTATTTGGAATTTGTCTGTACTGAATAACTTTCTAATGTACAGCACTGGCAGAAGCTGATTTATTTGGTTCTAAATTCCATTTGTCAAAGGCAAAATTCAAGAATTTTGGCCAGAAACAAGGGGGGGATCTAAGAACCCTGTCTCACAGTCTCTTGAAAAACGAGTGATTCGGTTTACTCTCCCTAGCGTCTAGGGAATAAGTTTTTTAATTACGTATCGCGAGAAGAGTTAATTTGAAAATACTTGTTAGATTGAGTTACAGGGCTTTAATTTTGTCATTCGCAGATAGTTAATGTGCAACCTGTGAAACCTTGAGAAACTGTTTTAGGATTTACGCACATAATTAACACGTTAAGTGCGGCGTGACCCACCGGTGGTCATTTAGGTGATTTTCATAATGCTGCTGGCCGACCAGCAGTCACTGACTCAATTTTATAAATACTAAATGAAAGTTAAATGAAGGCATGATCCAGTCAATGTTTGCTTTTTCAAATTTTCTTACTACAATTGACTCTAAAATTTGAGCTGGATATTGAACTTCAGTTTGACCCGCCGCACTTAACGTGTTAAATAAGTAAAACGTGAGAGAAACTTATTTATAGATGCTCGAGTGTTTACTGACTGAATATCGTGAAAAGTGCGCATAGGTTGCAATTTTCTAAACCTGGTTCGTAGTGGAGCCCGGTGTTTTATCGTGGCTCAGTGCAGTGTTGGTATTGCAGTAAACTATCACTTCGATCTGTAGGGGTGAGTCCGCGAGAACAACCGATCCCTACTCTGAACCTTGTAGAATATTACCTTTTTAATTAGAGCAAAGTTAGCGATGGAATCACAGAGCTTCAAAATGAGAAGTCATCAGGCGTTGAGAGATGGATATATTTGCCATTGCATCTCTAAGTATGACCTTGGTCGACCAAGAAACGTAGGTAATGCGTGTATCATGATTCTCCCTTATATGTTCATTGCAAGTGGAAAGATTTGAAGTTTAGTTGTATTATTTTTATTTTTCTTGTTGTAATTGCATATTTAACATTTAAATGAAATTGTTCAGTAAATTTATTTGTATTATGCACGTTGACCAGAGTTACGTATTCTGTTGCGTTTCCCAAATGGCAATTTGTTAACATTCAAATATGACTTCATGGTGCTTTTTTTACTTTATTTCACTTTACGTCACATTTAGGGTTGAAATTATTTAAAGGATGTTAATTCTGAAACCACCGTATTTTTTCCCTGTTAGCGTTGCAGCACTTACGTTTATAGTGATCGTTGTGCCATTGTTGCGCCTTCAGCACTTTAGCTTGTTGGTGTCGGATATCTTTTCACCTCTGGATTGCTTCACATTTTGTTCACAGAATTAATTTAAAATTAGGTAAAAAATTGAATATTAGGGAGAATTGATCAGTTTCAGTACATCTGTTAAATTAATACGTGGAGAATGAATTTTTGATCATGTTTAAGACAAATCAAATAGTTTAGATTCTCATAGGAATATCTGTGGTGATGTTCCGTAGCTTTTGTAAGGTCTTTCTATCAGGTGACGCGGTCGGAGCACAACCTGCAGAGTAAGCTGCAGATGCTGCAGCAGGAGCAACTGAGTCTAGCCCTGCAGAGGAAGGAGCATCTCGCAGCGGCCGCGTCGCTGCAACAGCGCCTGACGCAGATACACGCCGCCACCGAGGCCGCGCACGTAGTCAAACTCAACGCTGCCAAGGTTCCTGTCTTCACTTTGTGTCTATAATCGATTGTTAGGCTTTCAGGACTTCGAATCTTTTGATTGTATCTATAGATTATATCTATAATCGATTGTTAGGCCTATGGGACTTCTAGCTTTCGTGCCCACTTCACTGCTTTCCATTTCCATTCCTTATTCGTTTTATGTTCCTTTCCCTTTTCTCAGCTTGCTGTTCCTATGCACTGGGTCTCCTATGTGGGAGCACACCTTAGATTCCTTGCCTCGTTTTCTATAATTCATCCTAAATGTCTCTTCTCTTCGCTTTTACGAGATAGTCTTTGTAGTGGCTAAGGAGTCTCAAACTAACTAATATAATGATTCATATCGCGTCTTCCCTGCCGAGGAATTTTAGCTCATCTGTTTGCCTGCATGTGTAACACTAGCGCGTGCTTGGGTAGGTACTGAAGATCCCAGGCGTAGTGCGTCCCAGCAGCGTCTATGCATGGGGCTGAACTTATTTTGACTCGCTCAAGTTTGCTTCGAGCATTGTTGAGGTGAGCTACTTTGACAATCAGCTACACTTTGACCGTAATTGGTAGAACTGAAGTTCAACATTCAACTCAAATTTGAAGTCAATTGTAATAAGGTATTTTGATAATGGCAATCATTAACTGGATCATGTCCTCGTTTAGCTTTAATCAAGTATTTATTAAAGTTGAGTTTGTGACTACTGGTCGGTCAGCATCATTATGAAAATCCCCTCAGTGGCTCCCGGTGGCGTAAGTTGCGATCAAAGTATTAAGAAACATCAGTGTTGCTGCAAATAACATGAAAAATGATGCAACGGATCATACTCGTAGTTAAATTTGTATTTTATTGAAATGACATCATATTCGCCCAGCATGTTGTTCTTTGAGGGGAAAAAAGTGCTTTATGAAATACAAAGCTTGTGTGGAATATAAGAGCGTGCACTAAAGGCTATACGGAGTGGATAGTTCTTTTTAATCGGGGGTAAATTTCAGTGGTTTCAATTTGGGCTTGGTCACATCGCCTTTTTCTATTGAGTGTCACATTGCCTTTCTTGTCGAGAGTCACATTGCTTTTTCTATCGAGGGACGCATTGTATTTCTTGTCGAGAGTCACACAGCTTTTCCTGTCTAGAGGCATGAGTTATGGTAGGGGAAGATGAGGCACGATTTAAGCTCACTAAATCAACCAGAGCCACAAAGCGCTGCAGCAAAAGGTCAGCGGAACTTTTGGTTTGGAAATGAACTGATGTAATTTAGAAGGGTCAGATTTGGATGCTAGCGTGAGGCCTGACTCATCTTCGGCCATCCTCTTAGTGTATAAATCTCATCAATAATATTAGTTTTGAGTGAAAAAGGCAATAGCTTGGTGCAAAATATCTCCCTTTCGACTTTAAAACTCCTTACTTTTCTTTACCAAAACCGCAAGACTTTAGCTCAAAAACGCACGGCCACCTTATGGAGCGGCAGCCGCAGCGCGAACGGTGCCAGGTTCCCCTGACTGTCGTACATGTTCTTACTGAATGCCGAAGATACTCTGCTACTCGCAATATGTGTTTCCCAAATCTTCGTGGCTGCGCAGAGGATGTGTTAATTGGAATACTCAGAAAAAATGAACGCTAAGGCTTTAACGCAGCAGCGTTGCAGCTGTTCCAGGAGAGGTGCAAGCTATATTCTGAGATTCAACAGGAAGCCACGCAGTAATGCACTATAGCCAGGAGTGCTATCGTATTAGAAGATTGTAGATGAAGAAACTGCAATATGGCCGGGCGCGCTACATTGGTACCTCGGGGGGTTTTCAGGGTGGGTAAGGCATCCGGCCATAAATGGGTGGGCAGCTGAAACCCCCCTACGGGGTTTGGCTGCCCAGTGTGTTCGAATGTACTGTAGTATGTACAAAATTTCAATGGGGAGACAATTATAATCTTGAGTTGTAATTATAATCATGATATCATTTTTGATGTTAATACAATGATATTCATTTTACGTGGTGAATCGGAAAGCCTGATACTGATTAAATTATTTGACCTTCGATGGGATATAGTTTGAATAACTGAAGCGCTAGCAAACCTATGTTACTACTACTATAGTTCAAAAATTCTTTTATTTGTTAGATATGTACCTTAGTAATCATAACTATAACCCCTCAGGGGGATACAACTATAGTACCTATGAGAATTAGCATTCCCGGGGGGTAAAATGTGTGAAGGCCCGAGCTGAGAGTTAGGTAGGCCTTCTTTTTGTTGACATAAAATATTTTTTTGCTGTGTTAGGGACCCCCTCTTTCGGTTCACTGCTGTCCTGTTTTCAGCACCTACTACTTTCTTCTTCAACTTATATCTTGTTTCATGAACTTTCCCAACTTACTGTTTCTATGCCCCCTTCTGCATAGATTTCGCATTCCCTAATATCCATACTAAATGGTGCCTTCCTCGTTCCTCTCTTTGATACGCTCTTTTTCGTAGCGGTTAGGGAGGCTTAAACGAACCTAAAATCTAATCTAATCATAACTATAAGTGTAATATTATTTTCCAACTATGAGACATGATAGGTACCGTAAGCACTATCGCTTCCAATGCTCATCCTATTGCTCGTTCCTTTGCGTTTTCTCACTTTTTATTATGATTACAACGTAGAAACTTCTTCAGAAGTTTAGCCAAGCTCAGTGAAACATTGTTTTCCACAGGAACGCGACCAAGCTGAAGCTGCTCTCCGAAAACAAAGGGAACACTCAGCTAGAGGGCTGTGTGTTAGATGTGGTCGTCCGTTAGTCGGAACTGCGAATTACTCTTCTGTGCATTCGGCTGCTCCTCTTGAAGGCATGACCAGTACTTTTGATTCTCGTTTGAACTTAGCTACGAATTACCTCAATAATGCGACGAACTTAGATGGTGTCACCAGCACCGCAAATTGGTCCCTCGATCCTCTAAGGCACGTCATCGCTACCTCAACTCCTGACAGAACTGCGCCACTTCAGCCCTCCGGTGCGGTAAGTGTCAATCTCCTGAGCAGCACCCTTACCTGCCACCTGAGTAAGTTCAATAGTGTATACATTGCAGCTATCGAGGATTTCTAAACATAAATTTTATCTGTCTTACTGTATCATGAGGTGAAAAACATTCGTGGCTGAATACTTCCATCTACGTTTGACTTGTTAATGCCTAGAAAATTTTCTATGTCACCTTTACAGTCTTAAAACGATGAATTTATATACTGGAGTTTTAGCTTCCCTCCAAGAAGAGTATGCCGAAGGGCATTTTTCCTTCAACGCATCGTAAGGATTTAGGATTCTCGGAGATATGCAGCTTACCTAGTTACGGCCATGAGGGGGTATGCTGATAGCCTGTCCTCGTCAGTGTCCCTAGGGGAGCTTGCGCTCTTCAATGACAACTGCTCACCACAGCATCAGCAAGGCATGTTGTCCGATGTAGGCCTTTCCTTCCATTCTTCAATTCTCTGGCTTTCTCGTGAGAGAGGCCGGCGTTTTGTGCAATCGATCTCTTGCTCGAGTGTTTTGTCTTAAATTTTTTATTTTTATTTCACCTTTTTGTTTTATCGAGATGCTTATGACTTTTTTGTGCCAGCAGAGCGAGCTGTGCCTTCAAGACACTCAAATTTCGCACCCTTGGAGCTCCACTTGAACTTAAGCTTCCCCGAGTTTCACAAATTATTGCTCAACTGAACGAAAACGGAGATTAAACTTGAAACTTTGGTTGTGAGTACAATAATCGCAATATCACTATTATAAAAGGAGCCGCGTCCGTCCGTCCGTCCGTGTGACCCCCTCTTGATTATGGTATCCAGAATACGCAATCGGCTTATTTTTACAAATAAAAATTTTCTATCAAGCTTTCTCTGTTGAAATTCATCATGTTGCTTTGATATTTTTAATTGATTATGCGAAAAGAAATGTTTTAAATTCGTTTGACCAGTAACCTGGCTACCACTTGGTATAAGGCCCAAGATTTTGGAATTTGAGTTATTGTTTTCAAAAGTGTGATTTTCTTGAAAAGTTTTGAAGAGATAACACTGATCAACAACCAAAATGCTTCGGAGACCAAAGTAGCATTTTCCATATAATTTTAGGTTGCTGGTAACAAATATGGTTAAAATTGTGTGGTACTTTTCGTGATACGCCTACATGTCTCAGCACGTTCCTACAGACAATTATTGTATGTATGGGAAATAGCGCTCCCAGGGGGACAATGTGAGGGCCTGAACTGAGAGTTAGGTAGGCCTTCTTTTTTGTTGAAATGAAATGTTTTTGTTATGTTAAGGACAATTTTTTCCGGTTCACTGCTGTCCTGTTTTTCAGCACCTACTACCATCTTTTTCAACTTTGGTCTTTTTTCATGATCTTCTTTCACAACTTACTGTTTCTATGTCTTTCTGCGTAGATTCCGCGTTTCCTTAACTCCATATTAAAAGGTGCCTTCCTCCTTCCTCTCTTTGGATCGCATTTGTTGCTGGGTAGGGAGGCTAAAACTAACGACTAATCTAATCTACAGGCTGGCGGACGTGTATATTACTCACTACACTCGGTCTCTCTGCCCTCAGTATTGTTTCATCAGTCACAGAAGGTGTTTGTTTGCGTCAAGCAAAAAGGCAGAGAGTAGATATGGATTAGAGTTTAAAACATAATGACATATACTGTGTATTAAAAAAAATTAATCAAATATTGCATGCCTCGTATCTTTGAATCTATGGCCAATACACATTGTTCAACGTGATGTTTGGATTCATTGAAGGAAAATACATAAGAATCAACTAATATCATTTTAGTAGCACACAACTTTTCAAAATTTTTTGACTAGTGTAACAGACATTTCAGAATAAAATTCCTGCAAAAGAGGCCACCAAGGATAGAAATGTGTCCAACTGCAAGAGAGAAGTAGCAAGACTTCGACAGTAAGAAAAACGCCGAAGACGATCAGATGAACAACGCGGAATGTCAAGACGAAGCAATGCTGCTCGCCAACGAGAAGCTAGAGCTAAATTGACCCTTGACCGGCGTTTGGAAATTCTACGGAATAATGCAGAGCAACACCGAGTAGCTAGAGAGAGCTAAACACATGAAAGAAGCGAGGAAATTCTTCGGCTGGACAACATCGAGTGGCACGAGGGAATTCAACTCAAGGAAGAAGGGGTGCAATTTTTGAGACTAATGCCTAACAGCATCGACTTGCACAATCGAATTTAAATCAAGAAAGAAGGGATGAAATTCTTCAGATTAATGCCGACCAGCACGTATGCACTAGTTAATAATAATATTCGCATTTGAGTTTTTAGGTTGATGTTATGACTGTTCTGCTTAATCTGTTCACTCTTAAAAATAAATCAAAGTAAATTTTGAACCTTGTGCATCTGCTTTAGTGGAAAATAATTAGATGAATGAAGATGGCTTTTTTGAGCAATCAAACAGACATGATATTTTTACTCGTGCGTCAGCAAAAAGACTAACGCTGTTAACGTGCCACAACATTGCGTCCATATCTTGAAGGCCATTGATCCCTTGTAGACGAACGTCACGCTTTTTTTGTCGATTGGCAATAATTCTGAACTCTGTGAAAACGCAACTCATCACGAAAGCATTTTGAAGTCTTCCTCTCAAGTATTGGCGATGTCGTGAACCTATGTGTCTTGGATAGAAGGAAATATAGTGTTGAAAGTATGGCAGGTTAGAGACGAACCTCTGAAATGAATGTGACGTTCAAATAATTTTCTCACAGGAAGTGGACTATCGTCCTGAGGCTGTCATGGCGAGGCTGAATGCCAGAAGAGCTCAGGATGATTTAGCGCTGCCCTAGCTGTTGCAGAGTGCGTTTCCACAGCTCCTCTACCTCTGGCTAAATCTATTACTGTTACTGTGATCACAACGCTAACATGGTCAGTACTGCATACCGGTTTGTAGAGTGTACTACTGACATAGCCTAGCATTGTCTTTCTCGGTAATTCCGACTCTGGGGTCATCGCTTGCAGACTTGGTTGCACTGACAAATACAAGGATAGACTAATGACTCTATTATGGTCTACGTGTACAGCTCTACTTTAATGTCTATTTACGGGTTGAAGTCTATAAAAGATAAATATTCACTACCGAAGGATACGCTTTATTAAACAGACTTTCCATCAGTACAATAGTACCGTCTTAATCTTGACTCTTTGCATAATGCTCATTCATGCTTTTTTGGTGAAGTCGGCAGATACTGCCCAGAATAAAGGCAAAGCAGCTGCAGCGTGTGGCACTACTGGCTGAGAGCTCGTCATGACCAGCACTCGGAGGAAAGTGGAACGAAAACAAGACTCTCTGCTCTACCGACCACGTGTGTGCTCAACCTAGTCAACATTTATCTGTAAGTGTAATTAAATGAAAATTCTAAAAATGTTCATTGGAGGATAAAAATGAAAGTCATATTTTCTCTCCAATAGCAAGTTTAATAAGTTTTATTATTAAAAAATTGTTTCTATAACTGGTTACTGACTTTTTGAATCGAGAAATAGTGGATAACTTATAAATTGTCCGTCCTGGCTCAATTTCAAGAATAGGGATGACCAATGCGGCAATGTAGAATTGAAGAAATTTGGCTAACCACGCATTATGGCATGATGTGTTCACAGTAACTTCTTGTTACAAATATCGCGTATGTTTTTATAGTTGTTTTAATGTTATCGTGCTGCGTGAAAATTATCCAACAATTCAGATGATTTCTATAAGTGTTACCCATATTTATCAGTTTTGCAGATGCCTTTAGAGCATTCAATTTCGAATGTCCAACACACGTGAATCGTGGCGCATGTACCTATTGGCTGTTATGTTGCTAACTTGGCTTCTATTCTAAACATATTTCATAGTTACCGAGTGGAATCCGTTTTTGAGAAATGATAGGAAATGAATGAGGACCAGAGTGACTATGAACTTATTCTCTTCAAGTAGGCATGTTGAGTTCCCTGAAAGTACTTCTCGCCTTACATCTCGTAAAATAAAGAATTCTATTTATGTAAAGATAACTTCTTCGTGTCTAGTGAAGTGAAGTTAAAATTGTAACACTTACGCTTGTGTTTAAAGAATTCTATTTATGTAAAGATAACTTCTTCGTGTCTAATGAAGTGAAGTTAAAATTTTAACGTTTATGCTTGTGTTACGTTCAATATCAAGTCCTACTCTCGATTTTCGAGAAAGGAAATCAGTTCAATTGTATTCTGCGTACAACTAGCTTTAGCAATTTGGGTGAACTTGCTAGTGTAAGTCCCAGGGGGTAAAGTAAGGACCCGAGCCGAGAGTAAGGCCTTCTCCAAGGTGAAATGAAATGTTTTTTTTATTTTGTTAGACCATCTTTTTTCGGTTCACTGCATTCTCTCAGGGGGACACAATCATTGTATCAATGGGACACAATCATTGTATCAATGGGAATTAGTGCTCTCAGGGGGAAATTGTGAGGGCCCGAGCTGAGAGTTAGGTAGGTCTTCTTTTTGTTGAAATAAATTTTTTTTTCGTTATGTTACGGACCACCTTTTTTCGGTTCACTTCACGTCCTGTTTTTCAGTACGTACTACTTTCTTCTTCAACTTTTATCTTATTTCATCAACCTCTTTCTCAACTTACTGTTTCTATGCCCTTCCTGCATAGATTCCTCATTCTCTTATCTACATATTAAATGGTGCTTTACTCCTTCCTCTCTTTGATACGCTGTTTTTTATAGCGGGTAGAGAGGCTTAACTAACTTAAACTGACCAACTAATCTATAATCTTCGGTTCACTGCTGTTCTGTTTTTCAGCGCCTAACTTTTATTTGGTTTCATCAACTTCTTCCTCAACTTACTGTGTCTATGCACCTTGTGCATAGATTCCGCATTCCCCAAGTCCATATTAAATGGTGCTTTCCTCCTTCCACTCTTTGGGACGCCTTAATTGCGATTTGGGAAGCTAAAACTAAAATCTAATCTTATCTAATCTGCTCGTGTACGAATGAGACATGTAATTTTTGAAGAAATTTTAAACTTCTGTGTACTAATTAGTGAATGCATGCGTGTGATTTAAAATTAATGTGCTCGTTGTGATAGGACTGGTGTGCTTGTCTAGCCTTAAATACTGCTCAAATAATCACTGCCTTATTAACTTGACCGCAGGGACCAAGAAAGAACTGCCATTTGTGAACTGTGATGTATTGAAACCAAAATGCCTGTAATTGTGTGAATAGTTTAAGTATTGCATAATTTATCGCGTGATATGTTTCCCATGTACAGTTGTTTCCTAACTTTACGTTCATTTGCGGATTAACCTTTATTATAGTTAAGTGTACGTAGCATTTTCATGAAAATCTTACCTGATGGTTAGAAATCTTTGCACACGTAGTAAACACCGTATAATCGTATTGCTTGCAATAGTTATGATGGAATCTAAAGGAAAACCTGTTTCAGCACCGAATGATGAAATTATGTTTATTGTTAATCAAGCACAAGTGGACAGAAATGAGGGATTAAAGCCGTTCTAAAGTGCAAGCGTAATATGTTTTAGGAAATAGAAATCTGCGTGTAAAAATATACATTTTTATTAGGATCACAGCTTTGGAATACAAATTATAGTTAAACATTCATTTTATGGGTATGTAATGGGTAAATAATTCTATTTTAATATGTATACATAGTTAACATTTTCTAACTTTTTTCTTCTTCTTGGAACAGGATTTTTCTACAAGTACGCTTTTGAAAACAAATGGGTCAAACATTGACATATTAGAACCGTAAGAATATCTTTTTATAATTAAAAGTTGCAAAAAATTTGTAAAAGTTTTTTGCCTGTCTTCCTCTAATCATCGAATAAAATACGCCAAGTAAGTGAATATTGTAATATTTCACGAGTTCTGCAACATAAATCATAAACTCACCAGTGACGGTCCGAGGCCAGTACTTCATATTCTTTTTGCACTTCCATGGAATATATCAATATGTTTATTTCTTAATATAGAAAAAATTGTTCAGTAAATAGCAATTTGCTTGATATTGAAATTACAAATGCATTAGTTTCTTCATGAACTTCCTCTCCCCTGTGTGGAAGATGGATCAAAGCCTTCCTCGCCCTAGAATGAGAAATGCTAGTACCTCGATTTAATATCAATATATTTTCACATTGAATCGGCAACTAATTCAATAGAATCACTTCAGAGTCATGAATTACTTTCCTGGGAGCTTTGCTTTGGTAACGACAATTTTAACCTGACAATATCATCAATTGATCTTTTCTATGAAAAGTGTCGAGAAAGCTTTGAAATATCTTCATTTCTGATGCAAAATTTCTTAGCTCAACCCAATATTTTATTTTTACATGGAGATTAATTTACAAAACTTGATATAAAAAATTACTTTCTTCGCAGAGAAAAATATTAAGCGAAATTAATTTCCATGAACCAAAGACGATGGAGAAGCAAAAATGAATTTACTTTGCATTAAAATTCACATGTCACTAAAATTTACCGATAGCAAAAAAACACATTTTTTTTAACAGGAATTTGTCGACCAACATGGACGGCTCTCGACTCATGACTGCCTGACAGTCTGATCAATTTGTGCCCCCCTGCACAAACTAGTAATCACTACTTGAAGTAAGCCCCCACAAGGCTTCATACACTACTAATAATACACTAAATAATAAAATATTAATAAATAATAATGTTACACAGTTGTTGCTTGGTCCGTCTCTCTGTCACCCTTTCAATGTTACTCGATGACAGTATCTGTGATATGAGTTCCACCAGTGCAAAAGTACAAGAATATTTTAATCGTGAGTACTATAAGAATGGATATATTTATCATCCACATCTTGGAGATTTATTTAAAAATGTAAAAAGTAAATTAAATCTGAGAAGTAGTAAAAAACTTATCAAGGCGATTAAAGAAGAAGTCATCGAATCCCGTCATTTATGACGGGTCGTGTGTACTACATAATATTCAGAGTGGCCCCCAAAACATGTATACACTGTTTTGGATAATTAATACTCTTTCATTAACGTAAGTACCAAAAGTCTTTTTCGACTTTTCCATTAAAAATTTTTTTTTATGGAATATCATAGCTACAACAGAAAAGTTCTTTAGTCTGAATAATCCTTTCATTTTATAAATCATTTTGACCTAAAAGCAAATCAAATAAACTCTTGATTTTTGGCCAAGTAGCTAACGAGAAAACAACGATCCTTCGTTGCGGAAACATTCTTTGAATTAAAAAACATGTCGCAAGTTGTAAAAAGGTTACAACTCACCTTGGATGGTTACAAGCGGTTGACCAATGAATTTCAAATGATCCGACAAAAATTGAAGAAGCACCTTCCCTTTCAACCCGACGACATGAAATAAACCTGTCTAAATCAACATTCCAGAGAATCGTTAGGAAATATATGAATTGCTATCCTCATAAAGAAAATAAATTATTATCCTTTCGCGAGGGTCAAATTGGTCGTCTTTACTTTGGTGCATATTGCACAAGAACTAAGATCTGCATCAAAATAATATTTCACAAATGAATA
Organism: Morinoia aosen; assembly: GCA_030386875.1. Classification (NCBI taxonomy): domain Eukaryota; kingdom Metazoa; phylum Arthropoda; class Malacostraca; order Amphipoda; family Talitridae; genus Morinoia; species Morinoia aosen. The sequence continues at coordinate 26,958,520 of CM059558.1, forward strand.
AGAAATTTTATTTCAAAGAAATTGATACCAATATAATTTTTGTACGTACGTTAACTAAGGAGTACTTTTTATTCAAAACAGAGTGTACATTTTTTATGGCCACCCTGTATCGTTTAATACCCAAGGTCAACATTAAAGCCTCTAAATGGATTAATCCCTAAAATGATAGTATGTAAAGGCTTATAACTGATACTTCGAAATCTTTCAGGAAATACTATAATGCTAGTCTTGACTACTTTTCTCCATATAATATTCCAAAAGTAATTGCTAATGGTCTTGATGAGAATAAGACATTTCTACAGTGAACACTTTCCTAGCTACAATTTTCCTATCTTACAAAGAAAAAAAAGTATGAGCCATGTGCAATGCAGATGTCACTTTTCTCCATTCTGGTATTTCGAGCCTTCTATGAGAGCTACAGTTACCCAGGGGAACCTAAGCTTAGTCGCATCAAGAGATGTATCTATAGAGTATTAGATTATTAGTTAATTTACGCTTCTTCTTAATACAATCATAGTGTTATAAAGAATGGAAGGAGTAGGATACCATTTAATATGGAATTAAGGGAACGAAGAATCATAAGCACAAGGTGTTCTTACATCCATGACGTAGAAACACTGATTGAAAGAATGTCATGAATCAAGATGAAAGTGGAAAAAGTAACAGGTGTTGAAAAACCGACAGCAGTGAACCGAAAAAAAGAAGGCCCGTAACAAATCAAAAAACTATCCTATTTTATGGAAAGAAAAGTCTGTTTATCCTTCAGCTTGAGATCTTGCATTTCCCCTTATGGAACGCTAAATCCCGTGAATCCCATGAAAACACTAGCCGTATCTCCATGAAGGGTTTATCTAACGAAGCTTTGTAAAGTTCGTACGTACGAATCGAAACATCCTGCTTCCGCAAGCACGCGCAATGAATTAAATAAGTACACATCAAATCGATAAGCAGCATGGAGTTCTCTTTGAAGTCCACAAAAGTGCATGCACTCTTAATCGTCACGCTTTTCACAACCACTTTTGATACCAAATATATCATTTCAAAAGGCTTGGCACATTATTATGCGGCTGTAGGTGTGCAGACGATGACGAGTACGCCAAAAATAAGGCTGTAGACTGGTTTAATTACCTCCAAGTTGAAGAGACAAATGCAGTGCTGCAGTCATAACATATCACGCGGTCTGTGCTTCTCTGTCCAGAGTGGCAATGATTGAGGGGCTGAATAACGCTTGACGGAGATGGTATCGCCGGCTCCAGCCAATGCGCCGTAGTACTGCTCTAGCTCCGCTATTGCTCGCTCTTCCATCTGCAATATACAAATAGTTAATATACTCACGGACAAAACAAAAAAATTTCCTATATGCCGCGGCTCACATTTCAAAACAGGATAGTTTGTTTCATGAAATACCACTTCAAAATATCATGCAAATGATGAACGACTTTATCAATACTGCTTACACTGCATGGGAGCAAATTCGGGCCTGTTCAGCATAACTATCTACTCGTATATCAGATGGCTCGAGTTCTTCTAGTGGGTGGTCAATAAGCCTTCAGCATAATAGTTTTCATGTTAATTAATCACAGACATAAAGTTTGTCTGTAAGGGCTTGAGAAGAATCACCAAATAAACCAAATAACATTACAAGCTAGTTTAAGCCTCCCTAATCATAACAAAAGTTTTTCTTGGAGAGGAAGGCGAAAGGCAATATTTAGTACGAAATTAAAGGGACAGGGATTTACGCACAAAGTTTTCCACACCCTGCGCATAGAAACAGTAAAATAAAAGAGTTAACTAAACAAGATAAACGTTGAATATGTGATAGGTGCGAAAAACAAGAAACAATGAAGAGTAAAAAAATAAAAAAACCCCATCCCGTTTGAATTAGAATAAAGCATACTTAACATTAAGGTCGAGACTTCACATCTTTTCCCTGGGAGCGCTAATTTCTATCGATGCACTAGTTGTATTTCCCTAAGGGGAAATTTTATAGGGGAAATTTTATATGAAGGGGAAACAGAAAAATATCATATAGCAGCTCCCGTGGTAGAACAGCCCTTATGCTGATTCTTTGAGAACGTATATATAGTAGAATGACTTCTTTTGCATCAGACAAAGTCTCCTCTGATTTTTAGCACCGTATAGTTTTAATAAGACCTCAACATTCGAGGAGTTGGCTTAGTTGAAGTTCAGGGTGTGATCAAATAAATAAAAAATTCAATAACCTTTAACCTTTATGGTTGTGAACTACGTAACAGTAAAAATACTAAAAATATTTTCTCAACGTTTTTACCCTTTTTTACTGACTTGCATGGAAAAATGACAGAAGTTAAAAAAGAAGTAAAAATGAATCTACAGGAAAAACGATAAATAAGAAATGAACAAGTGTTTATGCCGAGTAGAAATAAGCCAGCATCGTTCCCACCTGAATATGCTCGAGGGATTTTCTCTGGCTCTTCTCGTAATTTTCCCTCATGGTTTTCTCGCGCTGCATGATGGCTGAAAAGTTGGACGCGCTTTGCGGGGACCCCACACCGAAGTCTGAACCTCCGCTACTGCTGGACAGGGTGCGCTGCGATGTGCGGCGCACGCGACCGCTGCGGCAGAGAGTTTCGTGTTACTGACACCCTCGCGGTGATTGAATCTATACTATAATAAGAACCCCGTCCATCCGTCTCTCTCTCTGTCCGAAGCCAGAAGAAAGTGTGTGATGAGCGTATCTGTGATACGGGCCGTGTGCACTCTGCCTCATCAACTCTTAAGAGATTGATTTTTTCATTTTACGGCCTTTCTTTCATTTCGTCTTCATTCTTATTTCAAATAAAGGGGGGTGGACTATACCATTTCCAATCCAATTTCCTCCTAGTGAAAATGAATTTCCTCCTAGTGAAACTGAATTTCCTTCTAGTGAAACTGAATTTCCTTCTAGTGAAACTGAATTTCCTCCTAGTGAAATTGAATTTCCTCCTAGTGAAATTGAATTTCCTCCTAGTGAATTTGAATTTCCTCCTAGTGAAACTGAATTTCCTCCTAGTGAAATTGAATTTCCTCCTAGTGAAATTGAATTTCCTCCTAGTGAAATTGAATTTCCTCCTAGTGAAATTGAATTTCCTCCTAGTGAAATTGAATTTCCACATGATGAAAGAAGTTGATATAGCACTTTTACTATTAGTTTACTTGGAAATATAACTGCACGTACTCTGCTGGTAACTATGATACCATTAGTGATATAATACAGGATTTCATCCGCTTTTATTATTCTGACGAAAAATTGCCCCCTCCGAGATGAAGTGCAAGAAGATCAGTGATAATGAAAGGAAAAGAATTTATGAAGCTTACATAAACGAGGAAGACTGGAGAACAGTTGCAATCGCTATGGGGGTTAATTTGAAAACAGCATACGAATGGTTAAAGAAAAACAAGAAACTCCAAAGAAGAAAGGTGGCGGCATATCTAAGAAAACAAATGAAATTGTTGAACTGCTTACTTCTACCATTGAAAACAACGCCTCAACTACCTTGGCTGAACTGAAGACCATTATCAGCACACGTTTCAATATTAATGTTAGCATTAATACCGTGAAGAACTGGTTAGACTGTGAACTCTTCACAGTAAAACTTGTGCGTTCCCAAACGTGCAATATGAACACCCCAGAAAACAAGGATAAAAGAGCTACATACATGGACAACTTTTTCCAAGCGAAATCAGAAGGCCGTATTACAATATGGGTTGATGAAACCAATTTCAATATTTTTAGCAAGCGGAAGGAAGGCCGGTCAAAAATTGGGACAAGAGCATCGGTTGTGACACCAGTGAGCAAGGGGTCAAATCTCCATTGCATTGGGGCTATGACATCAAGTAGAATGGTACTCTTTACCACTCGACGTGGCGCTTTCAAAGCTGATGATTGCCTCCAATGGTTCCGAGAGCTCATCCAGGCTTGCATAGACCAGGGAATAGAAAGACCAACATTTATCGTTGATAATGCCCCAGCCCACTGCAGGATTGAAAGCCTTTCATATGAATATCCATCTGTTCAGTTTCTCAGACTAGCACCATATTCTTATCTACTGAACCCAATAGAACTCGTCTGGAGTACCTTCAAGAGTCACGTGAAACGCAATCTCAGAGAGCGAATGGATTATTTAGTGAATGTAACGGCAAATAATGGACTTTCAATAGCTGAACAAAGAATGAGAAAATTGGAAGTGATTGCAAGAGATGCAATTGGAATCACTCGAAATATGTTACTCGCCTTCACTAACAGAGTAGAAAAATATTATCCAGCGTCTACAAGGAGAAAAGACTTGAAGGAAGTGCCCTAATCTTCCAATAACTACTCATAATAAATAAGTTTCTCTTGTAACATTATTCAACTTTTATGCCAAATATTTACACGTATATATTTTAGCTTTCACCTATCTTTGGGTTGTGACTATGGAAATGATTTAAAAGCATGATTTATATATGACATGGTATACCACTATTGCAGATTTTCTCATTCATCCCCATAGCTACTAAAAATATAAACAATTTTTATTATTAATTTATATTATCACGAGGAAATGCAAATTCACTAGGAAGGAAATTCAATTGCACTAGGAAGGAAATTCAATTGCACTAGGAAGGAAATTCAATTGCACTAGGAAGGAAATTCAATTGCACTAGGAAGGAAATTCAATTGCACTAGGAAGGAAATTCAATTTCAATAGAAAGGAAATTCAATTTCAATAGAAAGGAAATTCAATTTCAATAGAAAGGAAATTCAATTTCAATAGAAAGGAAATTCAATTTCAATAGAAAGGAAATTCAATTTCAATAGAAAGGAAATTCAATTTCAATAGAAAGGAAATTCAATTTCAATAGAAAGGAAATTCAATTTCAATAGAAAGGAAATTCAATTTCAATAGAAAGGAAATTCAATTTCAATAGAAAGGAAATTCAATTTCAATAGTAAGGAAATTCAATTTCAATAGAAAGGAAATTCAATTTCAATAGAAAGGAAATTCAATTTCAATAGAAAGGAAATTCAATTTCAATAGAAAGGAAATTCAATTTCAATAGAAAGGAAATTCAATTTCAATAGAAAGGAAATTCAATTTCAATAGAAAGGAAATTCAATTTCAATAGGAAGGAAATTCAATTTCAATAGGAAGGAAATTCAATTTCAATAGGAAGGAAATTCAATTTCAATAGGAAGGAAATTCAATTTCAATAGGAAGGAAATTCAATTTCAATAGGAAGGAAATTCAATTTCAATAGGAAGGATATTCAATTTCAATAGGAAGGATATTCAATTTCAATAGGAAGGATATTCAATTTCAATAGGAAGGAAATTCAATTTCAATAGGAAGGAAATTCAATTTCAATAGGAAGGAAATTCAATTTCGATAGGAAGGAAATTCAATTTCAATAGGAAGGAAATTCAATTTCAATAGGAAGGAAATTCAATTTCAATAGGAAGGAAATTCAATTTCAATAGGAAGGAAATTCAATTTCAATTGGAAGGATATTCAATTTCAATAGGAAGGATATTCAATTTCAATAGGAAGGATATTCAATTTCAATAGGAAGGAAATTCAATTTCAATAGGAAGGAAATTCAATTTCAATAGGAAGGAAATTCAATTTCAATAGGAAGGAAATTCAATTTCAATAGGAAGGAAATTCAATTTCAATAGGAAGGAAATTCAATTTCAATAGGAAGGAAATTCAATTTCAATAGGAAGGAAATTCAATTTCAATAGGAAGGAAATTCAATTTCAATAGGAAGGAAATTCAATTTCAATAGGAATAAAATTCAATTTCAATAGGAAGGAAATTCAATTTCAATAGGAAGGATATTCAATTTCAATAGGAAGGAAATTCAATTTCAATAGGAAGGAAATTCAATTTCAATAGGAAGGAAATTCAATTTCAATAGGAAGGAAATTCAATTTCAATAGGAATAAAATTCAATTTCAATAGGAAGGAAATTCAATTTCACTAGGAGGCAATTCAATTTCACTAGGAGTTTAGTTTAGTTTAGTCGTTAGTTTTAGCCTCCCTACCCAGCAACAAGTGCGATCCAAAGAGAGGAAGGAGGAAGGCACCATTTAGTATGGAGTTAAGGAAACGCGGAATCTACGCAGAAAGGGCATAGAAACAGTAAGTTGTGAAAGAAGACCATGAAACAAGACCAAAGTTGAAGAGGAAAGTAGTAGGTGATGAAGAACAGGACAGCAGTGAACCGAAAAAAGGTGGTCCTTAACATAACAAAAACATTTTATTTCAACAAAAAAGAAGGCCTACCTAACTCTCAGCTCGGGCCCTGACATTGTCCCCCTGGGAGTGCTAGTTCCCATAGATACAATAGTTGTATCCCCCTGAGGGGAATTTCACTAGGAGGAAATTCAGTTTCACCAGGAGGAAATTCAGTTTCGCTAGGAGGAAATTCAGTTTCACTAGGAGGAAATTCAATTTCACTAGGAGGAAATTGGATTGGAAATGGTATAGTGTTCATGATACACTCATTACTCACTACCGTCGCACGCTGTTACTAAACATATATATCCCTTTCTTCCGTCGCCCGTTATTACTCACATGCTGCTATTACTAATGCGTTTCATATGAGTAAGATTAGTTACTCTTCTACTACTTAAATTTGATTAATTCAATTCCCCAGTGAACGCAATTTCAAGGTTAAATTAACGAGCCATGTCGTATCTATGTACAACAAGACCAGAAACTCACGGGTTAGTTCTAACGATACGCCGAATCCCTGCTCTCCTATTCACCTCTAACATCTTGTAAGCCTGACTAAAATGAATGAAAAAGTGTTTGATGATCGGCACTGAGAACGAGGAAGCATCAGTTACGGTGTTCAAGGCGCATGAAACCTTACCAGGGCAAGAAAACACTAAGATTTGGCATATGAAAACGAATTTATAGGAGCCACTCGCCGGAAACCGTGAATTTTCAAGCAATCAAATCATTAGATTAGATGTTAGTTCAAGCCTCCTTAACCGCAACAAATTTTATATATATGCGGCATTTTAAAGAGAAGAAGGAGGAAAGTACCATTCAGTATGGATTTGAAGGAACTCGGAATCTATGCACAAAGTGCATAGAAACGTTAAGTTGAGAAAAAAGTTTACGAAACAAGATATAAGTTGAAGAAGAAAGTAGGAGGTGTTGAAAAACAGGACAGCAGAAAACCGAAAACAAGATGATCCTTAACGTAACAAAAATATGTTATTTCAACAAAAAGGCCTACCTAACCTTTAGCTCGGGACCTTATATATTCCGCTGGAAGTGCAAATTCCCATACATACAATAGTTGTATACTCTTCAGGAGTCATTCAAATAATTTATGTAGTGCTTTGGTTTATAAAAGCACAGTAAAATAATCACTATGAAACGTTTCTCATATTTCTTATTAACTCAGTGAAGATTAAAAACACATACGCAGTGATACCCTGACAATCATCAAACCTTTGGTACAACGATAATGAACGTCATGTAGTAAGACAAACTATGACATAATGAGCTCACTTACGAACGCCAGAATGAGCGTACAATAATGGTATCATTTTATGAAGCGAATCTGATGAATAGCGATTGTGGTGCAGCTTTTCGATGCTATGTTAAAGTCGTTTTGATAGAAAAAGTTCTTTACTTAATTCGAATTTTGTTTTGATGGCTTGAAATTAAAACTGACACGCTCTATGAGCAAGCGTCCCTATTAGTGCACTCAAGTACTGAACATGCCGATACTTCCGTAGTTGAGGTAAATTGCTTTAGTATATCACCAAGTTACGATTTCACGAGTTACGGCTGATGCGATTCTATTGGTGCGACGCCTTGCGAAATCGCACGGTTCATTTGTAGCACCGTAGGAATAGCATTGTGTTACCCAATTCACTGCCGATTGAGGCGAATCGAATCGCATCAGTTGGCGGGCGGCCTAAATGAAGTCAATTAATTATAATTGAAAAAATGTCCAGCCTTAAAATGTGATAATTTAATTCTTCTTTAGCGTGGTAAATCCTACCTGCTCAGTGAAGGAAATTCAAACTCCTGTTGTTGTTCAGCAGGAACGGGGACACTGGAAGCAAGTCCTGAAAAAATTCAGCGAATGAGGAAATTTTCGATCATTTACTTGTATTTCATTTCACATAATTCCAAATACCGAGTAGAGCAATTTCCAAGCTAATATAGTTGAAAATTTTATTTCATAAATTTACTGGTGATGTTAATTTGAAATCGTGCAAGACAAGATTAGTTCAAACTTAAATGAAAAGTATGCTACATTGTTCTCAAGTAATGCATACCAGACAAGAAAGTTTTCGGAATAGATGGTATGCCATTGAAAAAGTAAACTGACCCTATTAACATGAATTGAACTTTAAAAAAAAATCAAGAAATTAAGATTTGGGTATTTCACACCACGCGTTAATCCGGAAATTCTGTGCCTTGTGAGCAGAGGAATAATACAAACAAGATGTCAAGTTTCATTTCGAGGTCTCTAAAATAATGTAATTTTATTACAAGAACATGATCAAATAACCTAGAAAAGGTTTCCTCTCAGGTACACAGTCTAGCGTTGGAAACACACGCATCACACCGAGCTGCCAGACATGAAACAAGCTCGTAACAATAAAAATTATTTCAGGGAATTTTTTAATTCAGAATCGTCCATTATCTTCTCGACGCTCAAGTCCACTATACCTCAGAAAGTGAGGCTGAAGAGCAACTTACCCCAAGCGGGAGTGGGGGCCTTGGCAGTGACCGGCTCAGCAGCTGCTGCTGCTACTCCAGACGCAGCGGCAGCTTCCGTTTCTTGCTGTTCTCTCATCTGTTTCTTGCGCTGCTTCTGAGACGTGCGCACAAACGGAGGCGTCAACCTGAGGCACGGGAGAGTTACACAGCTCCTGAAATGTTTTCGTGGGTTGCCGTTACGAGTTCAAAGCTATTCTCTCGTATGGAACGTTTGTCATAGGACGTCTTATATTAAGAAATTTTTAAAAGCCGATATGTTGGCATGTATCTCATGTGGTAACATTTTTTTAAAATAAACTGTTTTTCTTTCTTGTTCTTCTATACTAAATTTATCTCATTACATTACGAGCTAGTTTGAGGTTCCCTAACCAAAATAAAGGAGTTCCCAAGATTTTAAGACAAGCCCCCAATAGACCTGAGATTACTGAAAAAGTGCAATAAAAATAGAATTTATTCATAAGTGTGTTCCTACACCTTGAGCATAAAAACAAAAAAATTGAAAGGAATTTATGAAATATAATGAAAATTGAAGAAACTACGTCCTGAAAAAGGAAACTGTGAATTAGAAAATGTCCGAAATGAAATAACCTTTTTTATACCAACCGAAAGTAAGCTTATCTAACTTTCAGGTCGGAACCTCTTATCTTTTTTTGGAAGCGTTAACTTCTATATATACAATAATTGCTTCTCTCTGAGGGTAAATATTTTAGTACTATATTTGTTTAAGACTCCTTTACCATAATAAAGGCGATTTCTAGAGAAGGAAGAGATTGACTATTCAGTACGGACTTGTTAAGAAAACGTAAGGTGTGTTCCCACACAAAATCCCTTGTGCATAGAAACAAGAAGTTAAGAAATAAATTTTTGAAATCAGAATAAAAGTCGAAGAAAGTAATGTGCTGAAAAACAGAAGAGCGACTAACCGAGAAAAGACGTAAAAAAACTTTTTTCTTCAAGTTTGAAAAAAATATGAAACAAGATAATTGAGAGAAAAAGTGGTAAAAGCAAAAAATAGGACATCAGTAAATAGGAAAATATCCGCAACAAACCAAAAACTCGTTCTACTTCAACAAAAAGGAGCGACTTCATTCCTCCTGGGAGCACTAATTCTCACAAATACAATAATTGTATTCCATGGAGGGGCATTAGCTCGAAAAACGAGCGGTTGTTAACTAATGTACCATATTTATTAGGTATAAACGAACGCAAAAGTCGCACACACTTTCGGGTGAAACTCAACTCATTTTAGCACAAATTTTTCCCAAATTAATACACAAATAATCTTTGTAAGAAACTTTCATAATTATCTACACACCTGACTAAAAATTCATTCATACTACAAACATAGCGCCGGGTATATTCATTTTGCAACAAACGTTGAAATAATTTCAATTCCCATACACGAAATCGTTACTTGATTGCAGTTATTGGTCGTCCCAAAATTCGAAACATTCCCTCCTGTCTTACATGGAATACCAGATTTCGACGACTTCCATGGCTATCCATAGATGCATTACTCATTTTTGAGTTTTCGATCTTTTTATTGTTACAAGGAGATCATCATCCTACATTCTAACGCGTCATTTACGAGTGATGTCGGGCAGGTTTAAGTTTAACTACCACTTAAACGAGAGCAGCATCGTTTCGTATTCAATACTTGCATCACCTACTTTATTCTTGGCGGAATTTTCATAAATCGAAAACATTCCAAGTCCCACGCTGTGGTATTAAAAACTGATATATATATAATGTACATAATTTCCTATTGTTCATTAGATTTGCATATTTCAACGTGTATCATTATTTGTAGTAATAATAATATCGAAGGGTGTCGACAAAGTCAACATCAAAGCATTATTTATTTGACATGATGTACTTGAACTGTATTTCGGCACTTGACACGCGAGTGCTTCAGGAATTTTGTATATTTATAAAGAATTTGTGTTGACTGTTCCCTTGCAAGACGAAGTTGTCCACATTAAACGTATAACATACGACATAATCCTGAGTGAATATATTTGCCTCCAGCATGAATGGGAGCGCTGGGCATATCGGGTGGACTAGAACTTTAACAGCAACAAATTCGAATACTGTCAATAATCTGTATTTACTCTTGCTTTATTATGGTAATCAAAACTCGTGTTCATTTTTTTCCGTTGGACACCTCCAATTTACATCTAAAAATAAATAATACTCATGGCGAAAATGATATGAAGATAAGAATATATACTCTTCACCGATGTTTGCAACGAACTTTCCTAAACTATTTTATAACTCAAATCGTCAGTGAAAAAAAACAGCACGACAACCAGTCATCTGTAGAGGTTACCGCGAGGAAGCATAACCCTAATAGCTTATGGTCACTAATTTTCAAGCAACATCTCATTTCAACGCTAAACTTCCTGCTTGTCTCAAACTTAGTTCAAACGTAATATATTACGTGAATTTCATTTCAAATTGCAATGTCTTGTATTTGAAACGTTTAATGTTCTTATCGATTCGTTAAGCCATGCTATTTAGATCTCCCCCAACGCAGAAAGCTTGTTCTCTCAATCAAGTTCCTTCCTCTCACATTCGGTCAGAACACTCGCGTAATTTTTTAGTTCTCAAGTATGTCATTGCACTGCTTCAATCAACCACAGACCCAACCGCATTCATATCTCAGTACTCGCACCATGCAAAGCATAGCGTAGTATTTTTTTCGCAATCCAACTTCAAAGCCATCTTTTACACTACCCAAGTCAGCTCGTTCCGCCTTGGTATGCTTCAGTTAATTTGTACAATTTAGATTTGATATAATGGTGATTTCACTGCGATCATTTCAGTAAGTTTCCGTGAACTAGTTCATTGTCATCTACACAATCCTCTTGCTGGTATGCTCGCCTAATGAAACAGAACACACTTAGGATTTTACTAATACATGTTTAAAAAAAATTGAATCAAGAACTTACTTAGTCGCTGCAGACTTAGAAGCCAGCAGTTGCTGCTGTGCTGCCGCTTTAACCGACTCGGCAATAGAGGGAAATTCGCCCCAGTTAGTTATGGCATCCTCGAGGCTGGAGGCAGCAGCTCCGTTTTGGACGGCGTTACCTTCATCATGGGAGCGGTCAATTGACGGCCCTGGAGATTGTTCGTTGGGTTCTAAAAGCGCCTTTGAACCAAACTCAACTGATTCTGAACCATCGGTGATTTGCTTGTCCATAGCAGACTGTTTATCGCAACTTGAAGCGTTGGTATCACTAACATTACTTGAGCTAGTAAGTTGAGAGCGTTTTGTCTTTCTACGAGTTGAAGCGTTGGTAGCTGACCCATTTCCGTGATTTGAGTTCTTACGTTTACCTTCACCTGAGACTGCGTTAATTTGACGGCTCTTACTCGAAGACTGCGCATCATCCAAACAATCATTGCAACTGTTAATCGATTCAGATCCTTTCAATAGGGATTTCGCTAAAGGCGCATCGTAGCGGCGGCCCACAACAAACCACGGGTTTTCGTCCTCTGCTGGGAAAGAAGCATAAGCTAGAGCAATGATGAAAAACTCGAAAAATGAACACATAAACGATCAATGTTTTTAAATGAACGGTCAATGCGAAATGATTTCTTCTGTACGCTCTGCTCAATTATCACCATGCAATAAAATGAATAATCACAGCAAGACGGAGAATATTGGGGTGAAAGTTAATAACGCGGATCCAAAATCAATGTGACGATTCCGTAGAGGTGTTACAGGTCCGATATTACAGAGGCCTTTCTTGGTATCTTTTGAGTGTGCAAATGAAAAAATAAATAATGGAAAAAGGAAAATAAAACACACGAGTTAAAACATTATTCTCCAAAAATATGAATTCTAAATACATTCTAGACAATTACTTTGAAAAACCCCGAGAAACAAAGGAAATGCACGTAACACCACCAAGATGAAATGATAGCTGAACACAAACAATGAGAAATGGAACTTCGAGAACTATTTAGAAAAATATAAAAATAGATACATTATAGGAACACTAACCAGAGGATAGTTTCAAACTACACATTTTAAATACTAAGGAGAATTACTTATACCTATTTCCCTGAGAATTTTTCCCGTCTTCCAGATCATTTCCTTAACCTCGTACGACACGTTCTGCATAAGCCATATTAATTTTCACTGGTTTTTATTCATTTTCACTAATGCATGTTTTTACTTATTCATAAATCGTATGTGTGCAATGTTAGCGAATGAAAGGAAACAAGAGTTGAGAATTTCGACAAAATGAACAAATTCGAGTTGCTCTGCGCGTTGAAGATGTCAGATTTATGGTATATGAAGATGCAATTGAGAATACGATACGATCTCAGGGTCCTTAAAACTCAAGGTACGGATGCGTGGGTGAACAGGAGCAAGTTCGAATGCATTTCATGCGTATGAAAAATGCTTTTCTCAATCAAACTCCACGGCTGAACATTCAATCCGACAAGATTATTAATTTCTACAGTTTTAAAACATTTTGCATTATGGGCTTGCTTTTTGAAGGGAAGGCAACAAAGGTTGACAGTAGGTTTCACTTGACGTGGACAGGTTATCCTCATCACACGTAATCCTTTGCTTTTCTCAAATCTAAACCAATTTGAAGGTTTCACTTAAATTTAATGTTAGTTAAATCGATGACTGTTAAGTTACCTTATTCAATTTAATTAAACATACTATTAATATAAACGAGAGTCTTCTTAAAATTTCTTTTCGGCGCCCGACGTAGCAAATAAGGTTCGCTATTCAATGAAGTACCAAAAATTATTTGATCAGAGACAACCAGGTTTCCATCACTTGAGCATTGCTTGCCTCTCGCGTCTGCAATTATCCTTTCATGGTTAATGCCTGTATTACACGGCGATGAAAAGACTTAAATATATGACAGTGATTTTCAATTCATGGATGTGATTCAATAAGTTTCTTCCAGACTAATCTCGTTTAGTTTAATGTTACCGATTTTGAATACAATGATACAATAAACATTGAGCTGAGGCTTAATTCTTGAAAGCTCTTTGTGTTAGTGGCACCAAAGATTTATTCGGGCAGGGAATAACGACCTAGTTGATCTCGGATTCGATAAAGTCGTCGGAAAAGCTGTCGAGAATTCTGTGGTGAGTTCTGCTCACTATCCCAACCTATAAAAAACAAAGAACGAAAATTAGGTCTCATTTCTAAGAATATCCGAAATTTTTTCACAAACATCGTAGCTAATGTAGAAAAAGCATCACATGAATGGAGGCGCAACGCAAAAAACGTTCGAGAAAACTCAAGTACGTCACTACAATCCCAATGACAATTTTCGAGCAGAAAATGGGCTTCTAGGAAATAATTTATTAATACGATTAAATCATCTAGCGCAACTTGATAAAATGGTCCGTGCGAAACACAGACAAAACAATACAATAATATTTAACTAAAGTCATGTAATTGTTTTACCATTCGAGCGCAACTCTTGAAGACAAAAATAAATAAATAATATTCATCAATGATAACACAGCTGTGTCGTAATACGTCATGCATAGTCACAAAATCTAAAACGAGTACATAAGACCATTGTTATGGTTTAGTACGAGTATACCTTAACTCATCTACATATGAATTAGAATTATAATAATTATCTAACTCCCAGCGGAAGACAAATATTTCATCAATTGTAAACGTGCCTCACCCACTCGCTCTTCGAGCTTCATGTTACTCTTACATTTCACTAAGACTTTGAGTACACAACAGCAGATCACTTCTCGTTCCTTTCTTTCTTCAACTTTTTAAGTACGACAATTCAAATGGTTAAGGGAAAAATTTATAGGGGAAAAATTTGTCATAACCCTGAATTGTCAGTGAAATTGTCCTGGTGTGGGGGCTTTTTAGCATTCATTCCACTGTTCCATTTCACTAAGACTTTCTTCAAAGCTGAGTTGCTAGTGACCAGCGACACCCCACACCTCCTTGGGAGCTTCTCCCGAGATACACTTTTGAGGGCTTGTGCCATGCCGTGTTTGGGGCGTGTGCATGCATCGCATTCTCCCCCAACACCTCAAGTTTACCATAACATTTCGGCTGTAAATTGCTACTGGTGAATTGGGGGCTCAGTATAACTAAGTTTTACAACTAGAATTGCAACATGACATATTTTATGATTTATAAATCTTCGGTTGCAAAATTGCACGGTATCCTTAGCTGTCGTATTATTAGAGTTATTTACGGATGATACAGCAAGCAATAAGAAGCCGCGCAAGTCTCGTGAGGCAATGCAAAGGAATAGCGAAAATATCAACCAAGAAACAACAACCCAAAATCAACTGGCTGTTTGAAATGTATGACCGGCCTCTTATTGTGTGCTTAACTCACAATATTGAAGAATAACAACTTAACTAAACCGAGTTCTTGAAGAATAACTAAACTCAGCAGAGTTCTGCAATAAGCTTGGAATAGATTATGGCTATAACAATGAACTTTGATTTACACCTACACCATTTTATTTACATTATGTACAAACAAAAGAGTTAAGAGTTTATGGCTGGAAAACGTAGGGTTTGCCGAAGACCTGGTGCCAGTACTGCTACAACCAGAACCTCTATCCTATTTACCAGTACTATCTCACTGCACTGACGCAGTCAAGTGAAAATCGAACGGCAGAAACGGTATGAAGTATGATAATTAGCATATTATATTAAAGATTATATATTAAGATAATATTAAAGAATAGATAACCATAGAATACATTATTACATTATTGAACAATAATCTGATCATCTGCTATTTATGCTATCCACTATGAGAAAATTTTGTGTAACGACGATTACTCACTCAGCCATTTTTATTAATACTCTTTCTCATTTATTACGGTTCACATTTAAGTGCGAGTGTTAGTATTTCTTATCCTTTCCCGCTTCCCCCTACCCCACTCTAAAAAAACACATTTCAAGGGCCTTACCGTACCTTCTCTGAGTTTTACCCTAAGGAGGTTAATGAAGAACTGTGCAGGATTGCTTTCCATTATTGCTAAACAAAATGGGTCATAGGTTTACTTTTAGAACTGATATTTTATATAACTGTAGAAACTTGAAAAATTTACAGCCAATTTTTCTCATGTTTTCACATTGAATGCACAGAAAGTATTTCAGAATAGATCACTACAAATCAGTACCAATTCTACGGCTGGAGCTCATAGCTTGGGGTGACTGAAATTATTTAGAACTACAGAAAAGTCCTCGATTTATACCCGAAACTCGTTTCTATGGACCTACATCACGCAAAAATTACGGACGTCAGAATCACTAACTTCTGTGGAATCATGAATTCAAATGTATACAGTGTATTAAGAAACGAAATTACGCCATAAGATCTGAAAAAAGAATTTAAATACAATGCATAAAGATTAAAATGGGAGTAAATAGCTTAAAAGTTTAATAATAGTAGCTTGTTTAAGGCCCCATTTTCATGGCAGATGTTTCCATAGAGATAAAAAAAAACACTTGGCATCCACTAAGAAAAACGTCGAATACATGCATGAAATGTGTTCCTACACCGGATACCCAGCTGATAAAATTAGTAAATTAGGAAAAAAAGACTAATAAGAGTAGCGAAGAAGGTATGACGGTTGAAAGAAGCGAAATGGGCACGAAATATAGAAGACCCGAAGAACTATCTATAGCTGGGGTAACCCAACTGTCACACCTGGAGGCACCAAACCCCATGGCATAGGATAGACCAGGGGTTCCCAACCAGAGGTGCTCGAAATCACTCTAAATATTACAGACGATACGAGACGATATTACAGAAGGTACGAGAAAAGTCCAGGTAAATAACAGGATATTTGCTATATGTTGGCACTTTTATTTCAGGGTGCGAGGCTGGAATGAAATTTCTTTACGGGTGCGGGGCGAAACAAAGGTTGGGAACCCCTGGGATAGACAAACCTAAACAACTTGAAAAGAGCGCCCATTCTATGCTCTCTGAGGGGAAATACTCAAGTATGAAAAACAATATCCAGCAACACAATTGAGAATGTACTCTGTAATGGTGATCATTATACAAAAGAAAGGACGCGCTGCAAGGAGGAGGGACAACAACACAAAGAAAGTCATAAAAAAACACAAAAGTTGACTCCTGCCACTTGAAAAAGTGGACGGGTGTTTTCAAACACTACCTGGTAATACACCGTCACCTACGCTATTGCTACTCAAAGGAAAACATGGAAACAATAATAAAATGTCGATATTTTCACTCTACATACTGTAGTAGATGACTTTTCTCTTTCTATGTAGGTATGAAAAGTTGTTTAATCTAAATTTATTTATTGTAGGCTTCGTTTCTATAAATGAGTTATACAGTTATGAAATAGTACAGAGCTACATAAGGGAAAAATTTGCAACATTAGGTATTTAGAGAAGCACTGACTACGTAGGCACTACTACCCCTCCCTTAAATTTCTGTGCTCAGGATCAACATTCAACTCGACTCCAAAATTATACTTCGAGCGGCTTTGGTTAGATATTTTATCAATTTTAGTGACTAATTATCACCTAACATACATGAGGTCAAAACAATGTTTATTGAGGGTAACTTAGGCCAAGATACCCTAGTCCTTTGACTGTGACGTGGCCCACCGGTGGTTACTGAGGGGATTTTCATAATGCTGCTGACCGACCAGCAGTCACAAACTCAATTTTCATAAATACTTAATGAAAAATAAATGAAGGCACTATTTATTTAATGTTCGTTATTTTCAAAATTGATCTCTAAAATTAACTCTAATTTGAGTTGAATATTGAACTTCAGTTTAACTCGCAGCAGTTAACGAGCTAGTAGCTTCAGTCCGATGTTCCTTCCTGATATGAGCATTTTTGACCCTATCATAGAGTTACTCTGGAATATCATCATTCAAGTCGTGAATATAATAATTTTCATTAGTTGATTGCACACTTTCATTTCATCATAACGAGTCTTTTTCATCTTTTCATCATAAGCAAGCTCTTTAGGACACCGTTTGAAGTTTTTTTTTAAGAATTTTGAAAAACAATTTTCTTGCATAGCACTACCTCTACTTTCTTTATACCTCGGTGCAAAATAGGTCACCAGCGGAGCATCACACACACCTTTTGGTGATCGTGTAAACGCTAAATAGATGCAGGCTGCACATTGATCATGATCTCTTAGGTAAAGTTTTTGTGATGAAAAAAATAACTCCACCTCAATTTTTACTTTTTTATCTTTGTCGTTGTTTGATGTTGTTTGTTATGGCACCAAGATTTATTTTTATGTAACTATGATGAGCAAAGAGTCATTTCCCCATGTATTTTTAGACCGACTGTAATCAACTCTAATATTTATCACTGATAAAGTTCAGTAGGGCTTCGCACGTTATTCTCAGTGAAGAAAAACTGAGGAAAACTTAAAAAAAAAATTTAAACTTTGAAAAACTTTACACATATTGTAAGTGTTGAACGTCAAAACTGAAGTTAGAATTAACGAATACGTAACAGAAACTGATCAAAAATAAAAGAATAATTTTAATAGAAGTTTATCACCTCCATCAGGTGTAAGAACTGTAGCAAGATCTAGAATTCATCTTTTGTAAGCGTTAGAAAGTGTTTCATCCAAATCGTTCCTCAAAATAAAAATTTTTGCTTGACTTCGACCTTTTGAAATAAAAGAATTGTTGGCGTTTTAGGTTTCTTTCCTACTCTTTGGCCTGACTCTGATAGAGAACACTCCCTTCAACACTGAAATTATCGTTAAAGCGAATAGGGCATGACTAAATAACATCATTAACTTTCAGAAGTAAGGTTCACATTTGAGGCACCATGCACGTTTCAAAAATCATTAGAAAAAGCACCAGCAGTAAAATAAAAGTTTTTTATGATAAACACTCCTTACCAGGCAATGAACTCGAGCATGCCATACTGCACAATAGGAAAAAAGTAAAAACCTCTTAGCACTTAAAGTCCTCACCGTCGCTGGAGTTCTCCATCCTGTCCATGAGGTCAGGAAAGCTCAAGGCTTCTGAGAAACTCGATCGGCCCCACGGAGACTGGCACATGTCGCTGATGCTGTCCGGCCACTGGGTCTCGATGCTGCTGTCCAGGTCAGACGAGTGCGCGCTACTCAGTGAACGGTACATGGAATGAGTGTGGTACGTGAAAGGGCACTTCGGCAGCTCCAGTTCCTCTTCTGAAAGTGAAGCAGAAAGCAGTTGAGTGTTTCGTCAGAGCTGTCTGGCACAGGCTGTTCTTATTATAGTATCAGATCGTTTACGAGTTCCCAGCCACAACAAAGGCGATTTTAAGTGAGCAAAGAGAGGGAATTCTTTAGTATGGACAGTTGATTCAAGCAAAAGGTGTGCTCTAATACCTTGAGCATAAAATTCAGCACATAGGATGTCCTGTTTATAGAAACAGCACGTTGGGAAGGAGAACGAAGAAGCAACAGCAAAGATACAACTATTTTATCAATGGGAATTAACTCTCCCAGGGAGAAGCTGTGAGCTCACAAGCTAGAGGTTAGGTCGGTCTTCCTTTGTTTGAAATCAAACGGGGTTTTTGTTTATTACAATCTTTTTTCGATTCAACGCTTTCCTTTTCTCAGGACCTAAAACATTCTTCCTGAACTTCCATCTTGCTCCATTAACTTCTTTCAATCTGTTTTTATGCGCACCTTGTGCATAGCTTCTCGGTTCCTTTAGTTTCATACAGAACAGTGCCTTCTTTCTCTCTTGGGAACAATTTTGTTGTGATTAGGGAGGCTTCAGATAACATATGATCTACTCAAATCCACCAAGAAGTGCTAGCCCCCGTTGAACAGGGTAGACAACATACTAACCGAAACCTATCCCATGTCCACAGAGTAACAGGTTATTCAGTAAGACCTTGAAACTGACTATTTCAACCACATTTTTTGTCAACTTCTATCTTTTTTTGGTTTAGAGCAATTGTTTTCAAGTTCCCATAAATCTGAATAGCTGAGTACAAAATTGAACTAGTCCCTTGAATCAGCGCTTATTGAATAAGATTTCAAACTTGGGCCTAACAGGTAATCGAAAGGGTGGCCAACGAAATACTTTTTCGCCAGACCTAAGGTTTCCTAATTGCTCCGACTGCAGCCCATCACGCATGCCTGTGTCGAGCGCATTGAAACAAGAGACAAAATATTCACCTATAACAGGAAGGATAAGCCAAGAGCCACGATTACTTAAATTATTAAGGCTTCCGGACAAGATTCATTGACAAAATCCAGTGGCTCGATGTAAAGACATGAAAGAAGCTACAGGCGGGTTCATTGAAGTGCGACCAACTGAATAAATCCTGATGACAACACAACTCAGATCAGATTAGATGTTAGCTTGAGCCTCGCTAATCACAACAAAAGCGTTTTAAAGAAGGGAAGGCACCCTTTAGTATGGAGATAAGGGAACGCAAAATCCATGCACAAGGCGCATAGAAACATAGAAACAGTAAATTGAGAAAAAAGTTCATGAAACATAAAAGTTGAAGGAGAAAGTAGTAGATGCTGAAAAAACGGACATCAGTGAACCAAAAGAAGATGGTCCGTAACAAAACAATAAATCTCATCTATTTCAACAAAAGTAATACCTACCTAACCTTTACTTTTGGACCCTGCATATTCTTCCTGGAAGCGCTAATTCCCATAGATATACACAGCCCAATTCAATAGTGGCAAAAGGATTCTCTAAGAATTAAGAGCTACACTAGTCATTTGATGAACAGTTACCATAATGAACAAATATTGATTGTAATTTATAAGCAAGCAAGGAATCATACACGTAGTTTTATTCCTCCAACTAAGTTAGATTAAAAGTTAGTTTAAGCCTCCCTAACCGCTACAAAAAAGAGCGTTTCGAAGAGAGGAAAGAGGAAGGCACCATTTAGTATGGAGATAAGCGAATGGGGAATCTATGCAGAAAGGGCATAGAAACAGTAAATGGAGAAAGAAGTTCATGAAACAAGATAAAAGTTGAAGAAGAAAGTAGGTGCTGATAAACAGGACTGCAGTGAACCGAAAAAAGATGGTTCTTAACATAACAAAAAATATTTTATTTCAACAAAAAGAAGGCCTACCTAACTCTCAGCTCGGGCCCTTACACATTTTCCCCCTGGGAGTGCTAATTCCCATAGAAACAATAGTTGTATCCCCCTGAGGGGTCCCTCAACTAAGTACATAATTGTCAAAATGAAGCTGTGCAACGCCCGTTTTAGCGTAATAGTTTCACCGTTTTCATGAAGGTAAATGCTGCGTGGTTAATCTAGGTCACAGGAGCAAGAAAATCAAAATTGGGACCATGCTCTAAACATCAATAAGTAGAGGGTATCACTCAACTTCGAGCTGTGTTAGATGTGATATAGCAGGTCTAAGCCCAAGCTACACTCACAGGCACACAGCAAAGAACTTGATCATGCATTGAGCCCTTTTCGTGGCACAGTTAACTTGATTCAGAGAAACGCCAAAAAAGTCCAAACCCCAACACAAAATCTAAGGCTTAATAGCAGAGCTCTCGAAAGGTTCATAGATTACAACTCTCCAACTACAGCCAAGTCCCTTTGTTTCATTGACAAACGCTACCCTATAGCAAATAAAAATACAGCAACACAAGCTACCTTTCTTAAAAATTATTTTGCTAGAGAAGCGAAAGCAGTAAGGTTAGTACCTATGTCCGCACTCATTTTTACTTTGAGTGAACAGTTTAAACTAAAACTTGCTCGGACAGTTCTCACTACTTCAAGTTTAATGAAAAAAACGAACCTGGTGGTTCAAAGTCTTCGCACTCCAGCTCCTCCTTCATGTCATTTGAATGCTCCATAAGGCTTGCGTAAATTTCAGGATTTTTAGACCGGAGGTAGAACATGGGATCTTCTTCAATTTTATTTTCATGGGCAATGCTCAAGGTCTCACGCCAAGCCAATGCGACTTTTTGGTTTTGTGTACATGCATGACGGAGAGCAGATACAGCGAAACTTTTGCACTCTGAATTCGAATCATCGGAGGCGTAATGTACGTAGAAATCTGGCGAGCAGGTGCGCGACGAGACGCCCGACGTTGGGGTGCAGCTCGAACTGCTCATCCTCGCGCGCCTCAGCTGCTTGTGCATCAGGACAATCTGATGCAGGTCTTCAGCACGCAAGTTCTCCAACAACCTGAAAAAGTGTTAACTTTAGAAAGATGTTGCACCCTTAAAATCCAGGCATATTTAGCACCAAATAAAGACGATTTTCATTGGAGGTTTAAGTCAAATTTATTGTCGGCGCACTAACACTGCAAGCAGGCTACTGATGTTAAGTGATACATAAGTGAGCACGCGACATTGTTTACGGACAACAACTGATTCAACATTATTTTTCAAAAGCATCAAGGCCGTAGGAGGACAGATCTACAGTATTCGGCGGCACCGCAACAGCACGACTATAGAAGCAAAAAATCTAAAATGTTTTTCATGAAGCGCAATGGGAGAATTAGAAATATTTAAGGAAAGATGTATGGTCAGATCTATTGGGAAATTCCTAAAAATAAATGCTGAAACCTGCTAAGTCATAGAAGAAGCATACGCGAGATTTTGTTTCTAGACGATGATCCAAAATACAACTATTAACGAGAAAATTGATTCAAATGTAACATAATTGATATAATGAAATAGTCATCAACATCTTTACCTGAACCCTGAACCTGAATAAGAATTTGAGAAAAACCTGCGAAATAACAGTTCACCAGGAGAATCCACAAAATATTGGACAGCTAGACACTTCTGCAAAGTGAAATGGAATAAAATACCAGCGAACCTTTGAAAAAAAAATTGTGCGCCACTGTGAAAGTGGCTCGGAGCTGTTGGTTTTACATGAGGCTTAGCTTTGGAGGCTTTGCTACAAAATATTAAATGATCTCATTAAAGACTTTGCTTTGGGGAATTTCGATTTTGAAATAATCAAAATTTTTTCTACACATACGTTTTCATTTTCCTTCCCCACAGTTAAATTTACTACATTAGATAATGCTAACGAAATTAAAATTAAAAATTCCAACTCATGAATAAATAGGACAAAAAATATGATACATTCAATACTTCAGCACGTCAATGTAAATACAGCGGGTGGCAATTCTTAAATCTTGTCCATATTAAAATTAAAATGTCAAATGAACTCGTCATACAGTTGTAAGACAATGACCGAGGTCCTTTGTTGCACGTGGGAAAAGCAGATTATTTTTTTCAAGTAGTTCCACAGAACTTCTGTCAAGTAAACTACTCAGGATTGTTCGCGGGTCATCCATTATCGCTTCAACACATTTCCTGCGAAGTGACCCACCGGTGGACACATAGGGGATTTTCGTAGTGCAGCTGACCCACCTGCAGTCACTAACTCATTTTTTATCAATACTTAATGAAAGCTAAATGAAAGCCCGACCCAGTTAATGTTTGCTATTTTCAAAGTTGATTACCACAATTGACTTTAAATTTGAATTGAATATTGAACTTTAGTTTAACCCATCGCAGTTACCGTGTTAAAACTTACTTTGTGGGAGTGTTGCATACTTTGCAAGGCGATAACCGATCACTCATCTCGATATAGAATCTATGCTTTACTATTTGTATATTTTTATACCGAATTTGTACAAAAGAAGTAAAAATACATAAGATGTACAATTTTCTATAATTTTACTACTGTCTAACTATGGTAAACGAAATTTTGACCATGTAACGAATATTTCTTCGACCTACCGTGTATGCACATGCAAGATTTCATAATAATTGCTCGCATTTAATTGATATCAATAATTGGCAAACGTTTCAAAATTTACAAAATTATTCCCCTGCACTTGAGGCCTTCTGTGTAGAAGAAGAACGCTTGGAACACTTCAAGCAAAATAGACCAATAGTGAACAGTTCGTATCTAAAAATCTTGGTCCTGCATACGCTAGGACAAATAACTCGTCATATGAGCGCTAAGGGTTTAGTAGGAACACACCTTTCCAGTATACAGGCTACTCTCGCAGTGAAGGGTGAGCACCAGAATATAAAGTGCCATATGACACGAACAGCGCTACAAATTATTTCATCTGTTTCTGAAGGAACGTTTTCAAATCCTCCTTTGTTGCTGGTCCAGAACACCCTTCGAATTTTGATGATCTTCATTGTTATTATTATCATCATCATCGTTTCGTACGGCACTTTGACCTTCATCATAACACCATAAACATTTCATTATTTTCCAACATGTTGACAATGAAAAACAACACCACTTTGCGCAGATCAGATTTGTTTTCTTTTCAAGTAGGGGAACAGAAGCGGCTTCAAGAAACCCACCTGTTTTCAAGCATGAAGGGCGTGTCAAAGAAGGCAAAGAAGAGGACGTGTTGCTGCAGGAGCGAACAGTTGAAGTTGAGCGAGAACTGGTAGAGGGACATCACGTTGCGCCGGTCGATGAACTCGACAACGTGTTTCTCTGCGAGTATGCGCGCCTCAGAAACAAGGAGCTCATCTGCCAGCGCGATCACGTCCTGCAACTGGAGGGGCAGGGGCGTGTTGTGTGTGCTTTCTTCAGTGCAGAGCGACTGCAGCCCTACCACTCAAATCAGGTCTCTTTCTTTGGAAACGTGTGTTCTAACACACGTTAGGTCTATTTAGTCCATACACAGGGGGTTTCAGAACAAGAGGTACGTACAAAATTGCACACCAAATAGAAAATGGTCGTATGAACAATTTTTCCTTCTATGAAATTTCCGAAAACAATTTGAGTTTTTGAGATATTAGCTGTTTATTGTTTTAAAGGATGAAATTTAATTACACAATTACTCACAATATTAATATTGCATTTGCGTTACCAAACACTTCTATTCTATGAGAAACAGCTAGGGACAAAGTTGCATTCATGTCCTCTTGCGTAAATTATTCTATGAAACAGCTTTCAGCTGCAACGACTGCCTTTATTCTGAACCGAAATCCTGCAAGTAGTACGTTTTGTTACTGCAAAGAGTGAAAAATGCATGTCCATCCAAATAAACTAAACTAAAATGCACCAAAACTAAATTTTATCATTGTAAACACTCATAGAATAGAAGTGTTTGTAACGTTAATGCGAAATAAACATTGCGAGTTATTGTTTAATTAAATTTCATCCTTTAAAACAATAAACAGCTAATATCTCAAAACCCGATTTTTTCCGGAAATTACATAGAAGAAAAAGTGTTTTTATAGCCATTTTCTACTTGGTGTGCAATTTTGTACCTCTTGCTCTGAAACACTTCGTCATGAAACACCTTGTCCTGGTCATGAAGTTAAGAACAGCTTAGAATCTATGGCATTAACTCCATTTTTTCAAACTGGTCGATATCACTTGATGCTTTCACAAATTTCAAGAGTGCGAGTGAGCTTTACGCGCACACTAATGACATCCAAGTAAACTTCCAACTCCCAGTCCTGTCACGGAAGATTAGGTGTGCATGCAAGAAGAATTTGACTTCAAATATGAGATTTAAATGTTAGACTCGGATCTCTCTAGTCCTTCAGTAATAATGAAGCATTATAGCTCTGATACCACTTGAGATTTCAGAACATACGTTGGTTTATATTTGATTACGGAATGAGTTTTCAACAAGGTAGAAGGTAGATTCACTTACAATATCTTTTCTTCATAAAAACGTCAGCACCCTCGAGCTTTTGAATTAGTCCGTTAGGCTCTTGAATTAATCCATGAAATAAGTCCACTCGGGTTGACAACAGTGTATCGCTAAACAATCAAGAAGAATAAGAGGACCCTGATTTGATCAATCTTTTATGTTGAACTTTTTGTTTTTGAGCTCTAGCACGTCCCTGCAGGTCTACTAGCCTTGGTGATAGTCATACCTTTCCTTTTCACTCCTCGTACAGTTAACTAGAAAGTTCCATGAAGTGATTGATTATTATAAAGTTTTAGCCTCCCTTTACCACAACATAGATGCTCAAAGAGATGAAGGATAAAGGCACTATTTAGTATGGAGATAAGGTAACGTGGAATCTACGCACAAGGTGCATAGAAACAGTAAGCTAAAAAAGAAGTTCATGAAACAAGATAAAAATTGAAGAAGAAAGTAGTAGGTGCTGAAAAACAGGATAGCAGTGAACCGAGAAAAGATGGTTTGCAACAAAACAAAAAACCTATTCTATTTAAAAAAAATACCTACCTAACTCTCAGCTAAGGAGCTCATATAATCCCCCTGGGAGCACTAATTCCCATAGATACAGCAGTTGTATCCCTCTGAGGGGAAGTTCCACGAAGATAGACCTCATCACTGCTCTGTAGACTGCAGTTTTTGCCCCCAACTCCTCCACATCCCATGCTTGGCACACTCAATAAACATGCTCAGATTTTTTTTAGTCAAATTTGAGCCCTCGTGTGTTTTTGGAGTTCACTGCCAAGTGGCAGTTCCGTCCCCATGTTTTGATGTCGGTGAGAGCCTGATGCCACTGCCAGCCTAATAACAGCGACTGTAACAACGATCACAGAAGTAAAAATTTTTGACACTTAAGAATTAATTAAATTACGATTAGAATTTATTTAAATTAATTGAATAAGGAGCTCCAAAATGGCAAATGTTAAGTTCGTGTTTCCTTAGAGCGCTTAAAATTCGTAGATTAATCTTTTCACATTGGAGTGCACTACACAACGCAATATTTCAGTGAATCTTACACACAGTTAGCTACAATGACAAAGAAAAGCGTGAGCACTGAACGAGAGGAAAATATTCACCAAAAATTAATAATAAAAACACCGAGACATTATGCAAGAGAACGGGTGCACAATACGCCGCCATCACTCGCGAGAGAGAAGTTAAGAATCATCATCATTATACCACGATAGTTCAAGACACCGTAGCTACAACAAAGCCGATCTCAAGAGAGCGAAGGAAAGGGCCCATTCAGTATGACTGTAGACAACTGTTAATCTATACACAAGGTGTGTTCCCATATTGGATACCTTGTGCATAGAAGCAACAAGTTAAGATAGAAAAGGAAAAAGATACTGAAGATATAGGGAGGAAGTTATGAAACTGAAGCAAGCGAAGTGGGGATGAAAGACAAAAATTTCGAAAGCAAATCTATAGCTGAGTTAACCAAACATTATTAACCCTGGGTGCGCCAGTCTCCATAGGGTAGGGTAGCATAGACACCTAAACTTATTGCCTCTCCTATGCCCCGTGAGGGGAGAAGTGAATAAAGAAAATAAAGAAAGATAAAGATTATTATACTCCAAATCTAAACCCTCAACTGACTCCAGCAACAAGCATTACTGCTTCTGTGGCAGGGAGCTAGAGTGACCACTGAATAGTTCCCAAAGGTTCACTGACGAGGACTGATACTACCAGCATAGCCTCTTGAGTATACAAGTCAGACTTCCCAAACATCTCCAAGGTGCTGTCTTCATTGTACAATATCGGAGGAGTAAGATAGACACGCATAACTTACGAGGGGCAGCGTGAGGTTGCAGGAGCAGAAGGAGCCAGTGTAGCAGAATTGCAGCAGCAGGAAGAAGGCAGGGCTGCGGCAGTGCTGAGAGCGCACCAGCTGCAAGCCCTCAGCCGAGTACGACTTCTGCTCAGAAAATGAGTCATTTGAGCAAACCAGTGCTGAAGCCATCACTAGCAGACACATGCACAACTCAAGCTAGCTCAGAAATAGCTACTTCAGTTCTCGCTGGCAGGGCAGACACTACGCGTGCTACAGCGAGACACTGCCAGCCCTGCACCAATCAGAGGCCAGAAACAGGCACATTGACAGCCAATTATGAGCCACTTTACAAACCCGCCACATTGACAGCCCATTATGGGGCACTTTATAAACCCGCCACATTGACAGGGCACAGCCCCCAAACTTGCTTCTCAACTACAGCATCAATTGAAGCCTAAGAAAGAAGTTAACCAAAGCTTCCAAAGTAAAACAGCACTGTAGGTAGACAACATAAACGAGCAACAGCTCCACACGTGGTGGTCTTACGACAGAACAAATTCCTTCTAATAATGGTGAAAATTCATGTGAATGCTGTGCAAAGCAGAATTTTAATTGATGCGAATTCATTTCCAATATAGGATCCATTATCCTAGGATAAAAAGGTGCAAAAAAGTATTAACACAATGAAGAAATGAAACGAAAGATCCGAAAATGAAAATACTGTATAAATGACTACCACTGGCAAAGAAGTCACCCTGAAAAACAGCATAAGCTGATATGAGGATTAAAATTGCTAACTCTTTATCTATCCATTGAGCTACATGCCAACACCTTGTAGCGACTACCTGCCAAACCCAAGGATAAATGTTACAATACATTACTCTCGCTATACAAAAAAAATCCGTCTAAACAAACAAAAAGGGATGTAAATACCACCACACAAAGAACACATACTAAAACACCACTAGAACATGTCAAATGAAGGAAATAAAAAAACATTCAAATGCAAATAAAAAATCAAAAATTTTACGTTTTTACACCAGAATCAACTAATAAATGGCTGAAGGTCAAACGTGACCCAACACCAGGCATTACGCAACCAAACCAAGAGCAAGGAGAACGATAGATTTAAATCGAAACAATGCATTAGCTCTCATACGTTTTTACACCAGATTCAACTGGATGAAGGTCCAACGTGACCCAACACCAGGCATTACACAACCAAAACGAGAGCAAAGAGTACGATAGCCTCAAATCATGACAACGCATCAGCTCACAAAACCAGCAGGCGTGCGCACCTTAGCCCAGCGCGTCGAGAAGAGTGCGTTGAAGAATGGCACGCGAGCGCTGAGTAAGAAGCGGTGAGCTTTGGGGCCGAGGCTGCCGTCTGGTGCTTCGAACTGCACATCCACTCCTATGTCCAGTGACCGATGCCTGCACAGTCATCACACGTGAAACACTCTTGCCGTTCTACATGTTATGCTGTCTTTGAACTTCCAATAGAACAGCTCAACTAAGTTCCAGCATCACAAAATGGGAATAATTGGAAGTCTTCTGACAACAGAAGATAAAAAAACTCACAAGTAGTAGCCTATGAAATTGTCAAGGTAATAAAACTCATAAGCACAATCCTCCAGCATCGTCGAGTCCAGAAATGATTCAACGCTTTCTAGTGACTGCTGAAGTAGGGTGGCCAGTACTCAAAGGGTAGATTTTTTTACAGAATTTTGTTGACGGGACCCCCTAAAAAGGTGAGGTTGATTGAAAAAATGATACTGGTAAAGTTTCAGACCATTTGAACATCGTTAACCCGTGCCCCAACGGCCTCAAAGTTCTGAAAAATCGCGAAAAATGCCATTTTTCAGAACTTTGAGGCCGTTGGGGCACGGGTTAACGATGTTCAAATGGTCTGAAACTTTACCAGTATAATATTTTCTATCAATCTCACCTTTTTAGGGGGTCCTGTCAAGAAAATTCTGTGAAACAAAATCTACCCTATGAGTACTGGCCACCCTACTGCTGAAGCATGCATCTTTTTTGTCTTGATAAAGCACCATGGCTCCTTAGGTCAGATGCTGTAAGCATTCAGCTACAGCCATCACGGGTTCACCCGCTTCATGTCAAAAGGAGTACCTCCTTTATAATCCATACTTTTTGCTGAGAAAATTGTGATATAAAGACGCTATGACAAGCCCTGCACAGCGCACTTTCAGACATTTCTGTGTTTTGCACTCTTTGAAGTCTATTCATCCGTAACTCGCATACTCAACACAACCAGATGCTTGGTTAAACTCTCTGAAATATTTTTTTTATATTCTACTCAGCCACCTTGAAACTCAGCACTCAAACCTGGTCAACTCGTTCACCATAGTTGCTCGTTGTCATACGTTTTCTGGTGAATTTTCCAAACTAAGTCACTTTTATCTTCTAAAAGAACTCATTGAGAGAGTTCAATCACATCACTCGACCGTTGTTAGTCCCCACGTCTTCCCACCTAACCAAGCTCAAGGAGAAAGCTTACTGTCATGCCATACAAAGTACAATTTGTTCTCTTGCCCAAGCTTCAGATTAGACTATAGATTAGATTATAAGTTAGTTTAAGCCTCCCAAACCGCTTCAAAAAAAAAAAAAAAAGAGTATCAAAGAGAGGAAGGAGGAAGGCACCATTTAGTATGGAGATGAGAGAATGGGGAATCTATGCAGAAAGGTCATAGAAACACTAAGATGAGAAAGAAGTTCATGAAACAAGATCAAAGTTGAAGAAGAAAGTAGTAGGTGCTGAAAAAACAGGACAGCAGTGAACCTAAAAAAGATGGTCCGTAACAAAACGAAAACCTATTCTATTTTAACAAAAAATAAAGCCTACCTAACCTTTAGCTTGGGCCCTTACATAATCCGCCTGGGAGTGCTAATTTCCATAGATACAATAATTGTATCCCCCTGAGGGGGCCCAAGCTTCAGAACTTCAACATATCTACTAGTGCTCTTTATGTTGGTGGTTTTTTATGCTCAATGCTCTGCCTTAGCTGCATCCTCAAACAAACTGCACATAGCACTGTAAATATATCATTCCATAATTCCTTTCTTTTAATCTTACATTTATTTCTTCTGTGCATCGTTATCTTGATGATCACAACATTCCTTTACATACTTTTATTCTCGAATAAATCTAAATTTTCCGATGACATCCGAAAACGCTTACGAGCCTATAACAACACGCTGTGAGAGAGGCATCATCAGAGTTAGAAATGGCTCAAGTACCACATCAAGACACAAATGCATCTACAATTAGGGCACAAAGAAAGCTATACACGAGGCATGAGAACACACAACATCGGTGGCCATTAACAACACTTTACTGCATTTGGTTTATCTGAAGTTCAACATTCAACTCATGTTTGAAGTTAATTGTAGCAAGCATCAACTGAATCGTGCCTTCATTTATCTTCAATTAAGTATTCATGAAAATTGAGTTAGCAACTACTGGTCGGTAATGTAGTAGTAGTAGTATTAGCATTGATTTGCTAGCGCTTCAGTAATTCGTACTATATCGCGCCGTAGATCTCACAGTTTAAAATACAGGATTCACATCGTTACACAAAAGCACACTATATAAATGTTGTTCAAAGTTTGTCACAATAACCATCATGGAAACACAACAGCAGCCATCATAAAGACCGCTTCAATTGCCACCCACATCATTGTCATTTTATAAGAGTCCTAGTTGATCTTTGAAGAGATCATCTACAGAGCGACGCACAATCCGCGAAAACACAGGACAGCCAAAAACCCCGTAGGGGATTTCAGCTGCCCACCCATTTATGACCGGGCGCCTTACCCACGCTGAAATCCCCAGAGGCATCTACGCAGCGCACCCGGCCATATTGTAGTTTAGTCATCCACATCTCAGACGTGAAAAGTTCCTTGATTACGCTGTCCCTTTCCTGGCTAAATTTGAGACATCAAGTTGCACTTCTCTAGAAACATTTTAAGCGCCGTCACACTGAAAGCTGAACGCTCGATTTCCATGAGCATTCCGGTCATTACATCCTCATCAGGACCTCGCAGTCTCGGGAAGCACACACTCCTGGCAGCAGCATACCGGGGGCACTCAACAAGAAAGTGTTTGACAGTCAGAGGAACGTGGCACCGCTCACATCGAGGCTGCGGCTGTCGCTCCATCAAGTGCCCGTGCGTCAAACGAGTATGGCCAATACGAAGGCGGCAGAGTATCACCTCCATCCGACGAGGGCGACAACTAGACGATGTCCACTCACGTACGGTGGGTTTTATAATTCTTAATTTATTGTTAATTGTTCTATACCACTCCTGTTGCCACAAGCTTCTCACTGCAGCCTTTATCTGTGGGTAGTAGTCTCGGAAAGGGACCATCGAGTTCAGCGTCTCCTCGTTTGTCTCCGCAGCCCGTTTAGCCTCATGGTCAGCTCGCTCATTGCCCGATATTCCCACATGTCCGGGCACCCAGCACAGCATGACACTCTTGCGTCTACTTGCAAAGTTAATTAGCATCACGACAATTTCAGCAATGAGCGGGTGCGTACTATTATACATCTGTATGGCATCAATTACACTTTTTGAGTCAACGAAAATAGTGAAGGGCCCACATGGATACTCCTCAATCAGCTTCAGCGCCTCCATCACACCGTACAATTCTGCTGTGAAAATTGATGACTCTGGGAGCAGCTTCCTTGCACTGACCCTTTCCCCAGACACAGCAGCACATCCTACAGCATCTCCCGTTTTAGATCCATCAGTGTAGAACTTTACAGACTTAGCGTGCTTTTCCATTACATGGTCCATAAAAATTCCCTTCAGGATGTAGTCTGGCACGGATTCCTTCTTGGGCATCCGGCATCCGGGGCAAAAACTATCTATAGGGACGCGCCACGTCGCAGTATTTTCTAAGAGTACTGGAAGTATTTGCATGGGTCTCAATTGCATAGCAGCTGTAATCACAGGGTAGTCCACAGACGAAGGTATGAAATAAGGAAAAGGCAGGTGTCGTCCAAGGGGCGCGTGCACACTAACCCATGCAGGAGACAACGGGACTTGTTTCAGCCTGGCTAGGTACTGCAAGGTTAGTTGCACACGTCGAAGCCACAGAGGAGGCTCTCCGCTCTCCACGCACAGGCTGTAAGAGGGTGAGGATCGAAAAGCACCAGTGCTTAGCCTGATAGCTGCATGGTGCACTGGGTTCAGTTTAGCCAGAGTCGATTCTTTTGCATATTGATATACTATGCAGCCGTAGTCTATTTTACTCCTGATAAGAGTTCTATATAGTCGCAACAGCGTCATTCGGTCTGCTCCCCACGCTACTCCGGATAAACACTTAAGGAGATTCATTCTCCGAGCACACTCAACCTTGAGGGCTGCCAAGTGAGGTTTCCAGGTGAGCTTATCATCCACAGTCATCCCCAAAAACTTGACGCTGTGCGCAAAAGCCACCCGTCCCTCCCCCAGCACCAGTCGAGGGGGATCACATTGGCCACGTCCCTGGAAATGAAGGCCTACAGTCTTCTCAGTAGAAAAGGTGAAGCCATGTTCAAGAGCCCAGTTGTTCACTTTGTTGATGGCTTTCTGCATTCTGCGAGTCACTGCAGGCAATAATGCAGATGAGGAGTACAGCATAAAATCGTCCACATACAGAGAGGCTAAAATGCCAGGGGGAGGACCGAAGTAATACCGTTCAAGGCGACATTAAATAGCGTGCAACTCATGACGCTGCCTTGAGGCAGGCCTTCACGCTGAAGCTGCAGTGAGGAGAAAGTACCACCCACTCTAACACGGAAGGTTCTCTCACCAAGAAACTCCTGGATATACAAGGCCATATTACCACGGAGTCCATATCCATGCAATGATTTGAGGATCCCATATCTCCACGCAGTATCATAGGCCTTGTGCAGGTCGAAGAAAACACATACAGTCTGTCGGCGTTCTGCGAGGTTAGTTACCAGGTAGTTCTGTAGACGGAGCAGAGCATCTATGGTTCCGCGGTGTTGTCGGAAACCAAACTGTACGGGATTTAACAGCAACTGGTCGGTAAGCAGCATTATGAAAATCCCCTCCATGGCCACCGGTGGCTCACGTTGCGGTCAAAGTGTTAAAGAGTGCCGAGTGTACCTCCCCTCAAATGAGTACAGTAATATTATTATACATACAAACGGAAGCATTAAATAGATTTTCATTAAGTGATACAAATGTTTCAGTAGCACTGCTTTGCTTCAATGCATTTAGCGGTCATGTATTCAAAGGAGTCCGTAGCACCAACCAACTTGATTCGGAATAACGGTTCATTTTTGGGACGAGCGCCAAGACTGCAGAATCGCAGAAACAACACTCAAACGATAGTGCAACAAGCGAGACTTCTCAAGGTGATACCACTAAACTAAGCAGCCACCGTCATGTACTGAACTCCTCTTTCAAAAAACTACCCTCCTGATCTGGAAGTAGATTATCAACATATACAACCCCTAAATCATCATCTTTCTGTTCTAAAGTGAGAATATTCTTAGCTTATATTACATTTCACTCGTAATTACCACTTTGACCGCGATGTGAGTCGGAGGGAATTTTCATAGCGCTGTTCACCCATTATTAGTGACCAACTATATTTTCAAGAGTACTCAATCTAAGCTGAATGAGGGCATAATCTAGTAAATGTTTGCTATTTTCAAAATTGCTCACTATAGTTGACTAAATTCAAGTTGAATATTGAACTTCAGTTTAACCCATCGCTGTGATTGCATTAAACCAAGCGATAAAGCGATTGAACCAAGCGTTTTTGATAAAAAAAAACTTACAGACTTGGATCGGGATGCAACTCGCAGTTTTCCATGAAGTCCTGAATTTTGAGAGCTTGTACAGCTCTCACCAAGCTTGCGATGAACTTCTCGAGCTCGGCCTCGGACATGAAAGTGCCCCTTTCGAGAAGAGAATACAAGGACGGTGGTGATTCAACGTGACCGCGAGGATTTCCAGGAAAGTATGGAACTTTGGCTGATTCAGGTATGTTGGATTTTAGGATGTGCCCGAGAAAATTTGCCGAGTTGAACGAGAAATTCGGATATTGAATTTTCTTGCACATGCCAGTGTAACAAAAATGCAAGATTTCTGGCAACACACCAACAGGTACGAAACTAACGTCCACGGTAGGCAAAGTGGGAGCCTCAGAATCTGTGAAATCATCAGAGCTGTCGCTGAAACTTGGAGGAAACTGAACATGAATCTCAGAAGCTTTCTGATTTTCACCTTTGCTTTGCTCATTCATTTTCTGCTCCACAGAATCAGAACTAGTGAAGCCTGAAAGCACTTGAAAAGCTTTTGAGCAGTTGCTGAAGCCGCACTCACAAAGACGTTTAGAAGGGTCTTTCTGAGCAGGCTCATCTTTGCAGTCCTTTTTGGGTGACGTTTTCTCATCAGTACTGGATGAGGATTCCGTATCCTCATCAGTCTTGGACGAGGATTCCATAGCCTTATCAGCATTGGAGGAGGAGAAAAGTTCTCTGAAGTACAAAGACTTGGCAGCAAGGACCATTTTGTGGGCAGGGAAGCGTTTTCCTTCGCACAACAAAACGACGTCACAGAGAGATTCGTCAACAGATGCGTTTTTATACAAATCCTCCATGTCGTACATCAATGTTTTCCAGCCCGTGTGTTTGATCTCATACTTGGGAAAAGAACCATGAGTCAAGACGGCAAAATTTTGTCCTCTGGGATCACAGAAGATTTTTCTAGCCCGATGTAAATGGGTCAGAGAGAAGGAACGATAGTACAAGAGCTTCGTTTTGTGATTCACAAATAACTGTAGTTTGAGAACTTCTCCCCCATCTGATACAGCAAGAACATCCGAGGGAGTGGCAATGATGCTACTAATTGTATGTTCTTCGTTTTCAAAAGGAAAAGGAGCAAGATTCCTCAGAAACCGATACTTATCAGACCAAAGGTAGAGATTTTTCCCGGCTGTTACCATGATGACCACCAAGTCATCAGCATCAAAATGAAAATCTTCAAATCCGTTGCTCCAAGGATGCTCTTTCTCTACAAGTCCTGAGATGACCTCAGAAGGCTCTGCTGCGACATTGCACAAATTTTCCACGTCATGGGTAATGGAAGAGTGATTACTTCCTGATGACGAAGCAAAGATCTTGACTCGGCTGAGGTCACCACCGAAGCAGCTGAGGCTGACCAGTATACTCTCGGTGATGCTGAAGCGTTTGGTGATCACAGAGTACCTGCCGTAGTGCAGCACAACCACCAAGCCGTCGCGCGTAGCAGCCACTGTGCACGCGTTGTTGGTGCTCACCTGGTCAAACGTACATGTCCATCAACTCCAGACACTTTGGTTTGAGTAAGTTTACACTAAAAAAAAACATGAGCAAACAACTGAAACTCCTACGTGCTAACTATGAAATAAATTCTTGGAGCAATGCAAGGCCATAAACCTTGAAAAAACACAATCCTGTTTTCCCTCGCAAACCTTTAATCAGTTGGAAATACCGTGGTACCTTAATAAATAACCAGAAAATCCAAGGAATCCACACATCTTAAGTCAGATCAGGAAATTTTCATTGACATCTGAAACTAATTACATCCTATTATAACAATAAATATAATGATTTGCGTTTACTGACCATGAATGCATATTTCATTACTGAGCAGGCTAGTAAACATACTACTCACGTTGATGCCAGAACAAAAGAACTTAGTCTGTAACCGCAGAGTTCCAGAATAGCTGAACTTCAACACGCAACTGATCAGACTAAAGCACATCTTACAGTACCAAATGCGGGAGGGTGTTTAGCATTTCAAGCAAGACTTCTACTCAAATATGAGCAAGTATACACTAGTAGGTAAAGCACAGGACTCCAAGACGCCACCTACCGTGTAGATGCCCGAGGAGTTGAGTAGAGCGGGGCAGCAGGTGACAGCCTGTGGTGTGCAGACGACGGGGTTAACGTGGCCGAGCTGCCCTAGGTTGGTGCCCCAGGTGTAGAGGCTAGACTTGGTCCACAGTACCGAGTGCCAGTCGCTGCACGCCACTCCCAACACAGGCGGGTCTAGGCAAGTGCTGCAATGTACACGCTTCGCTTAATTAGACTCCGCCAAATTCTACTCGCACACATCGACAAGTGAAGAGTGAATAAATAACTTTTAAATAAGAATTATTAAGTACCTTACTAATAAAAATGGAGAATGAATAAATACCTTATAAATGAGAATGATTAAATGCCTTACTAATAATAATGAAGAATTAATAAATACCTCATAAATGAGAATGAAGAAATACCTTTGAAATAAGAACAAAAACTACCTAATGAATAAGAAAACCACATCTCACTATTGACTATCAAGTGGCTAGATGTTGCACAACCATCAAGTGCACACCTAGTCAAATAGCCAGCAGTGAAGAGCGCATAATATCATTAGATATTTTGCTACCAGTTCACGACTTGTGAGTCACTGTTAGGAAACTGAAAGATTGATGGGTGAATCCAGCCAAACTTCAACTTCACCACCAAATAAGGCCATGTCTTTGGTAATTTCATTTTCAATTTTTTGTTTAAATTTGTGAATGAATTAAATCTATCTCATTATACTTGAGTTGATATCACACAGTTGATTCATCCCACAAAGCGAAGGAAGCTTTGGGCAATCAAATCGACATACACAATACTAGTACAAGTTACAGATCACACCCAAGAACAGGCTCTAGCTAAGGCCGCGAGACTCACGCCTTGGAAGGACTGAGTGGGATCTTCTTTGGAGTGACGAACTTGTCGGACGTTTTCGTGCCAAGTCCGAGCTGGTGGTGGCTGTTGAGCCCACAGCCATACACCTGAGGCAGTGAGCGCCGTGACACTTGGGGTGCTCGTGTCAAAGACAGACTAGCTATTTGCCTCAGATTAGATGATTCGAACCTTCCTAACTATATGTGTTCACACCCAACAAGGGAAAGAAGAAGGTATTATTCAGAGTGGGATTAGGATAATTTAGATTAGTTAGTTTAAGCCTCCCTAATCGCAACAAAGGCGTTTCATAGAGAGAAAGGATGTAGGCAGCATTTAGAATGAGGTTTAGGGAATGCAGAATTTATGCACAAGGTGCATTCCCACATAAGATTTCTTGTGCATAAAAATAGTAAGTTCAATTATGAAAGAAAATAAAAATTAAAGCAAAAAGTCAGGTGCTGAAAAACGGGGCAGCAGTGAACCGAAAAAAGGAGGTTCTTAAGAAAACAAAGAACATTTTATTTCAATAAAAATTTAAGGCCTACTAAACTCTGAGCTCAGGACCTCACATTTCCCCCTGGGAGCGCTAATTCCTACAGTTACAATAGTTGCATCGCCCTGAATTGGTCTAAACATAAACAAAAAATATTAAAACCTAAAAAGTTGCTGGCTCTCTTAGCTTATTTTAGGTTACAGATCAAAAAATACATCGCATGTTTCCAATTGAAATGAAGCAGATGGTTGTCTAATTTTGAACAAAATCTTTACAGAAAACGTTTACAAAGAATTTCATGTACCATAGCTTTGATGACGCTCCTGCAAAACGAAAAACTAGACCTTCAGATAAATTGCAATCAATCGGAAAAGAAAATTTTTTTTGAACTCAGGGAGAGAATTTAAATCAGCTGTAATAAAATAACCCAATACTTTCGTTGGCAGGTTTTTGCCCATATATTCCATCAAGGCCAGGAAAGTACAGAATAAAATTTTGTGCGATAGCTAACAGCTTTTTTTATAATGCTACTCATATTTCTCAGATGTTCCAGAGCCAAACCTACACTACACTACCGCCCACCTCGCCATCAGCTGTCAAGAAGAGGGAGTGGTCAGCACCAGCAGCCACCATCACAACCTTGGTGCCCGGCGGCAGCTTCACGGGCTCTGGACGCACGCAGGTGTCCTCGCTTCCCACGCCCAGCCTGGAAAATAGGGCACAGTTTTGAACGCGTTCAGTGGAGGAGCTGCAGCACCAGCACAACCACACAGCAAATAGGATTTCTTTATTTATTTGGGAGGGATCTGGTCAATTTGATTTCTTTGCTGATTAAGAGAATGAAGACTGAGTTACTCTGCAATCATTGCAAGTGATGTGTTCACAGTCATGCCAAGATTAGGGTAGTCAAATTATAGATTCTATTATATGAAGTATAGAAACAGCAAGTTGAGAGAATAAGTTCAATAAAGTGGAAGAAGAACGTAGTAGGTGCTGAAAAATAGAACAGCAGTGAAACAAAAATAGGTGGTCCTTAACATAACAAAAAGCATTTTATTTTAGCAAAAAGAAGACCTATTGCCATCAACACCAAGAAACTGGAGGTCAAA
Organism: Morinoia aosen; assembly: GCA_030386875.1. NCBI lineage: Eukaryota > Metazoa > Arthropoda > Malacostraca > Amphipoda > Talitridae > Morinoia > Morinoia aosen. The sequence goes on from CM059558.1 coordinate 26,997,067, forward strand.
AGAGGACACGACTGCGTACCTGCCGCCCACACCGTGTCCACAAGCGCGCACGGTGCCCGAGACGGAGAGGTAGAGTGAGTGGTACTTGCTGAGGCACGCCTGCACCGTGGACTGGTCTCTCGTGAGGCGCTCCAGCTGTGTCGGGCGGTCGCGGCGGTCATCTGTGCCCTGGAACACACGGTTCTCAAATTTGCTCTTTCAGTTACTATACTACAAATATCTTTGACTTGCTACGAATATTTGACAATGTGCAGATTTAATTTGAGGGGTTCGCAAATTTACTCCTTCAGTTACTATACTACGTAGCTCTATATCATTTTCAACCCGCTACAAATATTTGGCACAGTGCAGATGTTAAAAATGGCCACATCATAAAAAATATAAATGACACTTATTTAACAAAAAGTGTACAATCCAGATAATCGTGTCACTGTGAAATAAGACAAGCTCGGTAATAGTAGAAGTTGAGTAAAATAGTTAAAAGGAAAAATTTTTTCACAAGATTGAATGAAAATTTTCTGTATGCAACCTCTCTAACTTTTCTCTCAAGTCTCTCGTAATGTTTTTGACAATTACCGGGAATCCACTTACCAAACCCAGATTAAAATTCTGGTTGAGTCCAAACACGTACACAGAAGAACCTTGATTCATGGTGTCGATCTTCTTTTGTCGCGCTGTGTTCATCTCGGTCAGTTCTCGGATTTCCTAGACAACACAAAGAGCATTTACAGGAATGTGCGCTATTATAAGTCACTAATAGGTTCAACAATATCTTACTCCCTATTCAATGCCACTGTACTCAATCTTCTAGGAGAGCAGTCACATCATAACAATAAGACTGAGTTCTGAATTCGCATCATACAACGTCAATTCCAAAAATGTACAGAGACTGCAACATTATTCCAGTGACTTCAACTCTGAACATGAACGCCATTTTCTTTGTTGTGTTGGAGGCAATGAACACAACAAACGAGTAAACCACGCTCTGAGAGAAGCATTCAGAGGCCTGACTAATCAAGTCATGCTAAGCATGTGTTAACACTTTGACTGCAGCAACTAAATATTAAGTTCAACACCTAACTCAAATTTAAAGTCATTATTATTATATACGAAAGTTTTAGCCTCCCTTAACCACGACAAAGATGTTCCAAGAGAGGAAGGAGGAAGGCACCATTTAGTATGGAGTTGAGGGAACGCAGAATCTATGCACAAGGTGCACAGAAATAGGAAGCTAAGAAAGAAGTTCATGAAACAAGAAAAAGTTGAAGAAGAAAGTAGTAGGTGCTGAAAAACAGGACAGCAGTGAACCAAAAAAAGATGGTCCATAACAAAACAAAAACCTATTCTATTTCAGCAAAAGGAAGCCTACCTAACCTTTAGCTCGGGCACTCACATTGTCCCCCTGGGAGCGCTAATTCCCATATATACAATACCTGTATCCCCCTGAGGGGATTTAAGGTCATTTGTAGTAAACTATTTTGAAAATACCAAACATGAACTGGATCGTGCCTTCATTTAGCTTTGATTAAGTATTTATGAAAAATGAGTTTGCGACAACTGGTCAGTCAGCAGCATAATGAAAATTTCCTCCGTGTACCACCATCACAGTGAAAGTGTTAAAAATGTAAGACTACGTAAGCCTACCTTTGTTCTCTCAGCCATGTCACTTTCCTTTTCTTAGACAAATTGGCATGAGAGTAGGTAGTTAAAAATTTGGGTCCATATAAAAAATGAAATCAACATGCCCCTTTTGAGTATGTATAGTTAGCGACAAAATTATTTGTACACCCCACGTCTTTCAAAACTTTCTAGAATTACTCAAAAACTATTGTTGCCACAGGCATAAGATTTTCGTATGGTGTGAAGCACATATTAGTGACACTAATACAAAGTTTCTAAAACAAAATATTATTTTTGAAAAATTTAACAAGCTGAACATCAGAAACACGAAAAGACAAAATTATTCATATAATTGAGAACATTATGTTACATTGAGAAGTATTTACCGTTGTACTTGTTTTATCAAAAAAAATTTGCGTCTAAATGTTCTTGAACATTTTAAATGTGAGATCATTCTAGAAAATTGTGCCAGAGCTAACAGGGAGCCAGAGGAGTAGAGCTTTGTCATTCATGCCCTAGCGCCATGTTAGGAAAAACTAAGGAACTTGGTGTGGACCTCAGTCAAAAGACTATTGACTGCCACAAAGCTGAAAATAGTTATGGCAACATTTCTAAGCGTTTGAGAATCCGAAGATTTACAGTACAATTTGCTTAAAAAAAGCCTGTTAAGTTTGGTACTGTAGAAACGTCGCCTGGGCGTGGTCGCAAACAAAAACTCTCGGTGAGAACTTCTTGAAAATTGTGTCGTGAGGTCAACGCTAATCCGTGAGTGAAGCTAGATGACATTGCCGAGAGATTGAACGCTCAGGGAACTATTGTTAGCAATCGCACATTCCAGCGCTGTCTGAACGAAAAAAGGCCTACACGGACGCCGACCTCAAAGGACTCCACTTCACAAACCATGTCATGTTGCTGCTCGCTTGAACTTTGCAAAGTCACACTTGGATAAGGACAGAGGCTTTTGGGAGACAGTATTATGGAGTGACAAAACCAAAATTGAGCTTTTTGGGCACAATGACGAAGAAGGTTTGGCGTAAGAATGGTGAAGCTTTCCTGCCGAAGAACATTGTGCAAACAGTTAAACACGGAGGTGGATCACTGATGTTTTGGGGTTGTTTTGCTGCATCGGGTACTGGAAAATTGGTTGCAATTGAAGGGAAGATGAACTCTGATGACTATGTTTCTATTTTGTACCAAAACCTGAAGGTATCAGCTAATAGTTTGGGACTTGGAAGGTGGTGGGTATTTCAACAAGACAATGACCCAAAGCACACGGCCAAGTCTACAACTAGCTGGCTCCAAAGAAGTAAGATAAATGTGCTGCTATGGCATTGATGAGTCCTTGGCTAACAACACTCGCATCTACAGATTCACTTTGATAGTAAAAATTTGAAATAGTAATGTAAAAAGAAAAAGGATTCTCAACATAACTGCATCTACTACTTCCATTTATGATTGTTCAAAAATTAATAGATATGTTAGTTTAAGCCTCTTAACCCCAACAAAAGCGTTCCAAAGATGGAAGAACGATGAAGGCACCGTTTAGTATGGAGTTGAGGGAACGCAAAATAGGTGAATACGATGTATTCTCACACAATATCCCCTGAGCATAGAAACAGTAAGTTATGAAAGAAGTTCATGAAACAAGATAAAAGTAGAAGAAAGTTAAAGTTAATGAAAAGTAATTAAAAGTTGAACAGGACAGCAATGAACCAAAAAAAAAATGGTCATTAACTAAACAAAAACCCTATTCTAGCACAAGGGATAAGTCAACTTAACTTTCAGCTTGGGACCTAATATTTTCCCCCTGGAAGAGCTAATTCCCGTAGATACAATAGTTGTATACCCTTGAGGAGATGGCAAAGATGAAGACAAAATTTTAGTATGATATTATTTTAGAAAGAATCCATTAAGAAATTATCATCAAACTGTGGGACAAAACGTATCAACTATTAATAAATAATGGCCACCAACAGTCGTCTCAATTCAATTTGAAAGCAACATTGAGACGACTAGACACTCACTATGGCTGTCCTACAAGAAGCTGGTACGAGCACTGTGCCACGTTCACTTAGAGAACACGTGTTACTTGTTCACAATGAGCCATTTTGTCCAAGTAAACCTGTGACCACTATCAAAGTAAGCCCGTGAAAAATTTCCAAGTAAACCTGTGAAAAATTTCCAAGTAAACCCGTGAAAAATTTCCAAGTAAACCCGTGAAAAATTTCCAAGTAAACCCGTGATAAATTTCCAAGTAAACCCGTGAAAAATTTCCAAGTAAACCCCTGACAAATTTCCAAGTAAACCCCTGACAAATTTCCAAGTAAACCCCTGACAAATTTCCAAGTAAACCCCTGACAAATTTCCAAGTAAACCCCTGACAAATTTCCAAGTAAGCCCCTGACAAATTTCCAAGTAAACCAGCGACAAATTTCCCAGTTAACCCGTGACAAATTTTCAAGTTAACCCCTGACAAATTTCCAAGTTAACCCATGACAAATTTCCAAGTTAACCCATGACAAATTTCCAAGTCGATCTGTGGCACACGTTGTGGGAGTAAACAAGTTACCAAACTTTGTAATTCAGGTGGCATGCCTTCACCAATGAGCAAAGTAGAACCCTCAATGACTGTAGTGCTTACACGTGAGGGTAGAGGCCAAGACTGTCACCTGACTATCCACAGCACTCACAATGAAAACTACCTCCATTATTACCAAAGTCAGCAATACAAACAAAACTAATGCAAGAAAATAGAAGTCTCAATACTCTACTAGTACAAATCTGAGGCATAATTTGTAGAATAGATAGCTCAAAGTTTTTGCTTATGTATTCACCTCCTCCATATCCTCTTCTTCGCAGTCAAGAAGCCTTTGTGCCGTTGACTTGAAAAGTGCTTGCAGGAAATTTTCCTTGAGCTGGCGCACACTGAGGTTGGTTGCAGTACGTCTAGAAGCTATGCGCCGCGAGGGGGTCCACGTGTTCACAGGCTCAATTGCTGAAATTAATTCCATTATTATCACCTTTTTGTCCACACGCTCAATTGCTAAAATTGTTTCCCTTATTATCTTTCTTCCACCGTTCAACTTTAATGATCACCATAATTCAGGAAAAATATGGAGTTTCAACCTTGAAAAAATTCATAAATAAGCAAAGTGCATGTTCCTTGATAAATAATCATTTTCAGTGCTAGCACAAATGAACTATTCTGATAGCAAAGCAAATGACCAAAATTTTAATCATGTTCAGTAAAGGAAGAAAGCCTACCTAATTTACATATGCATAAGAAAAAGTGAAACAGGAAACTGAAATAAGAAACAAAGAGACTTGAGCAGACGAAATGTGAGGAGTCTACTCTAGGAACAAATCAGTGGAGGAAAGCAAGGCATCCCTCACAACAGGTACTAAAGCCATGATCATAGCTGCAAAGACATAGATCATAGACTGGGTGTCTATGGCTGCTCATAAGAAGAGCCTATCTATGAAGCACACTGATAAGAAATACAAAAACACTCTCCAAGAGGAACTTGCTAATTGCATTCAAGGGATAGACTCAAAATAACAAACATGACAGCCACATTCTATTTTTCTTCCTAAAGAATTTAATTTTTCAATATAAACATCAACACATGATTAAAAATTTATTGAACAAAAAGTTTCTGTTCAATATTAGCTCAAAAAATTCAAATCAATAAGACTTTACCAAGTAGATGAAAATAAAAACCAAGTATACACAAAGTATCAAAACACTCATGATGTTTGCATGTAGCCACTATGGTAACCAGCAACCAAAAGAAAAAAATTATGACAAATAATGACCTAAATCTTATACACCCATTGGTTACTAATGTATATAAATCACATTTTCCTGCTACAAGATGTATTTAACAAGCATTTACATGTGCATGGAAATTCTTGTATTATGCTTCAACACAGCAAGAAAAAGAAGGGCTCACCACTTACACAACAGCAAATCAACAAGTCTGAGAAATGCAGCAAACTGTTGAGTGTAAGCCTCCGTCAGTTGACAATCGAAACTTAATTCAGAGTTAATGTTGGAGTAAAGATGTCTGAAGAGATCATTACTGGGTGTTGGAGTATCCTTACTGCTGCCACCAGCCTGCAAACCAAACATCAATCAGTTTAAAAGAGAAAAATCGAATAAGCTGCATTGCTACTCACAAAAGAGAAAAATACTTACACAGTACACCCCTATGATAATAAATGCACTACAGTAAAGAGTTTTGAAGCTGTCTATTTTCACAGCAGTCCATTTTTTCAGCAACTGTTTAACAGTGCTGAAAAATCATTCTTCATTAAAACTTAGCATTTCAGTAGTTAAGATTGTGACTAACTCTTTCTCTGCAAGACCTCCTCAAATTTTTGTTTTCTTCTCACATTCCTTTTGAAACAGTGTAGTGTACAGATTATTATAAACATTATCAAACAAAAATCAGACAAAATGCCAAGATCTCAACCCCCAAATCCTCCAAAAGACAGCTCTTAAAATTATCAAGAGATACAAGATTGCACTTACAAAACTTGGCCTGAGTTTTTAAAGTTATTTCTCAGCATTTTTCTATAAAACAAAACAAATATAATAAGCTTTCCTGACAAATACTTCTTTAAGGAGAATAAAATCATTTTTGCTCTCAATATTGCAGGTCAGAACTGCATTTGGTCAGTGAACAATTACCTTATTGAGCAGAAGTAGGGTGTCAAGATTTCCAAACATGGCAGCAAATTCTATTGGCGTGTAAGAACGTATCTTCATTCTGGCTTCAGTGTCTGCCCCATTACGCAGCAGCCAGCGACACATCTGAAACACAAAACAATCAACTGCATACAACAATAAAGATAATTTAAGAACAAAATACAGCACAAAAACACAATCAAATTTAATCAAATACATCTCATGTGAACTATAAAAGATATGAAAAGGGCAGAAAATTTTCAATTATTTACTCTTGATAAAAGAACGACCAGAAATAACTTGATAGAAAACAGTAAGATAGGAGGGAAGTTTGCAAAACATGATGGAAGTTTGAGAAGAAAATTAGAGGTGCTGAAAAACAGGACAGCAGTAAATTGAAAATAAGCAGCTTGGAACAAAAAATATTTTTATTCTATTTCAACAAGAAGGCCTACCTAACTATCAACTAAGGACCAGATATTTTCCCCTGGAAGTGTTCATTCCATAAAATAAAATATACATAACTCCCTGAGGTAATATTGATGCCATATTCATGTCTTAAACAATAACTGCTGCAAAAAATTTTCTGCAAGCTCTATAATATTTCAGATTATTTTATTGCCAATCAATGGAGAAAAAAATATATTAATGAAAAACAAAACAGGCACAACTAATTTCAGTAGGTACAGAAAGGAAATTTTTTTGAAAATCTATGCTGGACTGTCCTTTTTATAAATTATTGCTTTGAAAAAACCTTTACACATTGGTTATAACATTCAACAGAAGGGAAGCATTATGGCTGCTCAGACACTCTATGAATATACTAAATGGGGAGTGGTTCACACACATACATCAAGTATTTTGTGACCCTGATATAAATAAAAAACTATCACTGATGCTTCAACAACAGCTAAAACAAGCCAAATAATACTAGGCTACAATGAACACAGCAGTTGAAAAGCTGCAGACAAAGTTGATGGACCACACATAAAAAATTACTTATAGAGCTAAAAATTTTAGAAAATGAGTGAAAAAGTGTCTGTCTTACCTTGTTCCAGCCCTTCGCTGCAGCAACATGCAGTGCAGTGATGCCATGGATATTCTTCACAGAGGCAAACTGGTGACAGCTTTGCTATGGAGGGAAAAGCAATAGACAATGATATTTACATGGTGATTATCGACTGGTAGTTCACTGAGAAACTGGTAAAAAATTTGAAAATAAATTCCATTCCAAAAACAATTTCAGGTAAGGAAAAAGGATTTCTATGAGCTTGCTACAGGCCAGAAGCTTGTTAATACAAAGTGTGTTTGTTAGTTTACAATTTGACTGGAATTCAAAGTGTTCTATCAGATCATTTACCCTTTAATAGCATAGATTTTGTTTGCAAATTCTAACAAATGCTCAATGAGTATCCGACACTTCCTTGAATTAAAATGTTCTAAATTAAAAGCTGTGACATAGGCATTCTAGATCAATTACCTTATTAGGACCATTATCATGTCTGAAGGAGATAAGGAATCTATATATATTTGAATATTTAACAGTCTTGATTGTTTGTATGTTTGTACACCACCATATTCTGCTGTCAGTAACAACAGAGCAAAATTTGAGACCCCGCTATTGAAAATAAAAGAATTGAAAATCAAATATTATCTTGCTATCATGGGTAATTTAATCTTTTAAATTATACCAGAAGGAAAATGTATATTCTTGATCCAACGTTTAATTATAATCCTTACTTCCATACTCTACTTTATGGATAGTTAGCTACAAATATTCACTTTTAAGAATATTTCCTAGTGTTTCTTTTGCAAATAAGTTAAAAAATATGGGATTCTTTATATTTGAATATTACATTGGAACACTACACGAAACCTCAAAGGATCAAAGAAAAAGAACCATTTAGTATGGACTAGAGCAAGGTTCTCCAAACTTTCCAGCCTTAGGACCATACTGATTATACTGGCTTCTCTACTGACAAGCATCTGGGTTACAAACATTCAGAGATACAAAAGTGAGCTGACCGATGTTCTATATGTAAATTAAAGGTAAATAACATATATTGTCATTATTATTTTCATCAACTATCCTCATTACTTGAAGTTTTAATATTACACCTTCTAATTTTATCTTTCTTTGTTTACCATCTACCTTTATGAGGGATTTTTAAAAGCCCTTAATTGCTAATTAGACCAAAGAAGACCATATAACAACTTATAAACAATTCAACTTACAAATAGCAGTTTGGAACCAATTGTGTTTGCAAGTTGGAAACCAAGGGCACTTCAGTAAGTTCCAAAGGCAAAAATTGCTTTAATTTTTCTTATATTTTTTATCCAACTCATTGCAGCAACAATGAGCCATTAGTTGGAGCAGCCCAGATTGATCACACTGGCAGGCTGGATTAAGCCTGTGGGCTGTAGTTTGGATACCACTGGACTAGAGAAAATGAGGAATTTATGCACAAGGTGTGTTCCCACATAGAATTAGAAAGGAGCAAAGAAATGGGTCACATAAAAGTTCCTAAAGGCTATCTATAGCTGAGATAAATTAACAGCTTCCCTCTTGGGATTATCAAAACATGATTAAAATTTATTTACAGAGAAAAATTTTGAATAAGCAGAAATTTCATTTGAAAAAAAGAAAAAACTAACATTGATTGAAGACAGTTATGTAAGTTGACATTCTACCAATATATAATGAAATTCTATCTTAGGTTATGTTTTCCTAATCCATTACACTGACTTAACATATAAGTGTACTTCTATAGTAAATAATTGCTAGAAATACGTACCTTGGCAAATATTGCAGCTTCCAGTTCACTCTCACACCACAGAAGTCCTCTGATCACTTGGTTTCCATGGCATGAGTCACATGCTAAAGCAAATTTTAAAGGAGGTACTTTATCTTCTTTAGACATCTTCAGAAGCCAAAACCTAAATTGGAAAACAATTAAATCAATAATAACAAATTCCACTGAACACTTAAAACTTAGAAAAAACAAATAACAAACACTCACTGCCAGATCAACAAGTGGACAAGAAAAGACAATACAAGCAACAAGCTAACTCCTGAGTACAGATTAGATTATTAGTTAGTTTAAGCCTCCCTATCCTTAACAAATGAGATCCAAAGAGAGGAAGGAAGAAGGCACCATTTATTATGGAGTTAAGGGAATGTGGAATCTATGCAGAAAGGGCCCAGAAACAGTAAGATGAGAAAGAAGTTCATGAAACAAGATCAAAGTTGAAGAAGAAAGTAGTAGGTGCTGAAAAAAGTCAAAAAACAGGACAGCAGTGAACCAAAAAAGATGGTCGGTAACAAAACAAAAACCTATGTTATTTTACCAAAAAGAAAGCCTACCTAACCTTTAGCTCAGGCCCTCACATTGCCCCCCTGGGAGCGCTAATTCCCATAGATATAAAAGTTGTATCAACCCTGAGGGGTCACTCCTGAGTACAATTAAATGATCCAAATACAAGCAATTTAAAGTAAACCAGTTGGTTTTACTACCTTAACAAAATGCAGAGCAATAATTTATTGCTTTAGTCCTGTTATAAACAGAAAATAGGGGCTTCCAAACTGGTTGTTCAAGAGGCACCACTCAAAAATGATTTCAAGCACAGACAAGTCAGGAGAGGGATTTCAGTTTCAGGTACAATTCATAAAAGAACACAGCCTAGAAAGTCACAAGTAAATGCTCTATCATATATTGCCATGATTTTTCCTAGCAGTCTTAAGTTTCAATGCAGTTAATCCTAAAAATTTGTGTTATTACTTAGAGAAAAAAATTTCCTTAACAGGAAAAATACAGTTTTACTGCAATGGATTCACAAAAAATTGTAAGTGATCACCTTAAATAATTTACATACAGACAAAAAATAACCATATAAAATCAATTGTTTTAAATATTATTGCAAGTATTTAAAATGTCTAGTCTCTTTTTGGTCTACATTGAATTTAATGTTGTCAACAACTTTCATAATTTCATTACAAAATTTAGGTAATTGGAAACATTTTACGACATTTCACACAAATGACATTGTGCTCGCAAATGCTTAGTTTTTGAGATATAGCATAAATAACGTTCAGGTAAGAATAGCATTAACGGCAGTGTCGATATGGCTCTTCCGGCGTTTTGCAGACGTGGACTACGCCAAGTTTCTCTTGGCGGGAATCCTCGGCCTCAGTATGGTTGAGTTAAATTAAGTTATTTTAGGTTAGTTTAAGTTAGCTTATTCAGCTAACCTAACTTTACCTAACCTAACCTAAGGAGATCATCCCGGGTCGAGACCTTTTTTCGTCCGATTCGTTTGAAAATTGGCCAGTATATGTCTTTTGTGAAAGTAAACCTTTTTTACTCGTCATTTTTTCAATTTAGGCCTTATTTTTTTTTGACAAAAAATGTGTTTTTGGTATATTTCTATTGATATTTCAGATTGGAACTTCTCCTTCAGTTTTGATGCTAGAACAAAAACAAAGACAGTTTTAGAACCCTTGGAACATTTCTAACAAACTCAAATTCAGCTTTTTTCAAATTCAAATTTTTTCTATTTTTTAAAAAATTTTCGTAATTTCAAAAATCAGCAACTTTTTTTGTTTTTAGAGCTATATATTTCTTCAAAGAATTTGAATTTGAAAAAAAAACAAATTTGAGTTTGTTAGAAATGTTTCAAGGATTCTAAAACTGTCTTTGGATTTGTTCTAACATCAAAACTCGAGAACTAGTTCCAGGATAAATGTTGAAAATTAGAAGTGTTGGGTATAAGCAAAAAACAAAATTGTTTGTGGAAGTGTAATATAATAAACAATTGATGTAATAGAAGGCAGTTTTAATTTTTATTTTGATAATTTTCATACATAACTTCATATTCAAACTGTGAATTGTGATTTCAAAAAAAAAAAAAGTTTCATTTTTTTCCAACAAAATGAAATTTTTTATTTTCAGTCTGATTCTTATGAAATTTGACCACAATATGTAACCTTTGAAAAGAAACACAATTGATTCCATTCATTTTTTTGATTGAGGCCTTAGATTTTGCAAAAATTTGACATTGGTTTTTCAGGTATTGATATTTCACTAATATTGATATTTCATAATAGAACTCCTCCTTCAGTTTTGATGCTAGAACAAAAGCAAAGACAGTTTTAGAATCCTTGGAACATTTGAACAAACTCAAATTTGTTTTTTTTTCATTTCTCATTTGTTCTCTTTTTATATGGGGTCAAAATAGGAAAAAAATGGAAAATTTTGGGTGCTTTTCATTTATATTGATATTTAAAATGGAACTCCTCCTTCAGTTTCGATGCTAGAACAAAAGCAAAGACAGTTTTAGAATCCTTGGAACATTTCTAACAAACTCAAATTAAGCTTTTTTTTCCATTTTCCATTTGTTCTCTTTTTATGTGGGGTCAAAATCGGGAAAAAGTGAAAGATTTTGGTTCCCTTAACCCCCCCCCCCCCCCCCCCCCCGTGGGGGGAATTATTGTCCGTTGCGCCATAAAATTTTAGGAACGAATAGTCTACTACCTAAGGGTCCTTTTACAACAAAAACATGCAAAATGACCATGGAATCGACAGAATCTGGCAAGGGCCTGGGATGATCTCCTTACCTAACCTAACTTTACTTAACCTAATCTCACCTATTGTTACGTGAAACTCGTATTTTTGCTTATTTATGTGTCCGTTTGTTCAATTATATAAACGACGTTCCTATAACTTCAAAGTTAAGGTGAACGTCTACCTAGAATTGAATAAATGGCTGTCACGTTTGTTGTATGGGAACTACATCAGTGAAATTTGGCATTCGTTTGTATTTTTGATAGGGTGTGGGGAAAATTCCCCACAGATTCGCTGGGAGTGTACTTCAATTTCTGTACTATTAACGTAAACAGCTGGTGCTGCGTGGCAGGTGAGGTCGCGCAGCAGCAGCGCATATCAGGGGTGTGGTGTCAGGTAAATCAGGTGTCGGGTGTGTCAGGTATACGAGAAGCCAGGCTGAGTCTCGGTCGAAGGCCTCTGTTACGTCGGCACGTCGGGAGTACGCTCGGCTCGTGACGTGGAGTTGTGACGGTCGCCAGCCTAACTCTTCCATCCCTTCTTCCTGCATGTGCAATAGAGTGTATGGTGTGATTGTCTGTGCGAAAGCGTTGAATTTAGGTTCTTTTTCATTAATTAATTGCATGATTAGGGCGGGTTATGAACCGCAATTAACTTTCTTCTAAAAGGCGTGTTTGCTGCTCTAAAAGGGGGCCAACCTTGCCCTGTCGCAGTGAACCGCCGTCTTTATTAACTATTACTATTAACTATAACTATTACCTATTATCTATAAACTACTATTGGGCTTCTGCCTCCATAACTATTGACACTGTACTGCGACTTCTATATCGCCATTACTGCCATCGTCTAACAGTCGATTTGCGCACTGGAGGATAAATTCTTCAGGTTGGTAGTTGTGAGTCTAATATTTGCCGATAATTGAAACTTAATATCTCTGTTTACCTTATCAAGGAGATTGACTTTGGTCTTACCCGGTACTTATTTTTTCAGTATCTAGCGGGCACTTCGTCGCACTGCGCACTTCGTGCTTCACAACGTTGATAGCCAATTAAGCCATCTTGTGGGACAGCAGTAGCCGCAACTAGGTAATTACGTTGACCATTAACTACTTTTACTCTTTCTAAATTCTTTGTATAGCGCTGTTTCATAATATAATCTTATGTAATTATTTTCTTGTGTACATTTCTTCATCTTTATGTACAGCAGTGAAGGGACTGGAGGTGTTGGTCGCGGTTTAGCTGCTCTGGCCCTGGTTGTACCGCAGTCGCCGTGCCCGTTTCTTTCGTGTAGCGTCAGTTTGGCGCTAACTTCCGTCTTCCTGAAGTGCTTGTAGCAAGCTCGCACGTTGAAGTGCGGTCGATACTCCGTGACGTCCGTTAAAGCTGGTGCTGTAAGCCCTGAAACGGAGAGCTTCTCCAGACTCCTCGTTCCTGCGCTTGTAGACTGTCATTACCTGACACCCTAACTTTGAACCTTAAAATTACATGCGCATTTTAACCTAAATAATAAATAAATCAATATATCAATAAATGAAGGAATAAACAAATGCGATACTTGAGGGCGAATTGTCCTTTAGTTTTTGAAAATTAATACTTAGTAAATCGGCTACTTGCCGTATTGTGTTTGGTTAAGTACTTGTTGCCTTGTTACTATAAAGAATCTTCCTTGGCGTTCAGGCGACTGATTGAAAATTAAATTTGGAAACTTTGTGTCCTTGTCTTTATTAATCTTTGCAGCTTTGAAACGGCTGTTGAGTCAAATGTGTCGAGGTAGTTCCTCACAAGGGCTACAGATGCATCTCATAAACATTTTTTAATTTTCGTACTAATTACTGGGATAATAGGATAAAATTGGTGAAAAAATAGGATAATATCAAAAGCTATCTCCTCCGAAAGGTATTATCGTAGAGCAATGATTCAAGTTTCATTGAATGCGCAAAAATTTGCTAAATAGCTGGACGGAGAATTTATTCGACATTCGTGAAAGCTCAGTTTTAATATTTTAATTTATTTTTTTGTAAGATTACGGTTTTTTCCGTAAAAATTTCAATGTAACTAGAAAAGTACTGTGAATTTTATATTTATTCTCCGTCCAGCCATGCAGCCACTTTTTGCACAATCAATGAGGTTTAAATCATTGCGCTACAATAATTACTTTCAGAGGAGATAGATTTTGAAAATACCCTATTTTCCCATTTTCAACTGTTCAAGGAGAATATTTTTCCGAAATTTTTCATTTTTTCAATTACAAGCTATGTTGCTTAGAAAAATTGACACGGTTGATGTCCTGAAAGCTATCTGAACATATGAATATCTTTTCTTGTAATTTTTTTGTTTCTCCTTGAAGGAATTTGTACCACAGGTATCAAGAGACGTTTGGAACGGGTATCATAGTTCCGTTTACCGCTCCAGAAGCGCACGCTGCCGTGCCCTTCTTGACGCGCTTCTCCCTTCCTGCCTTCGGTTCCCCCTCTTACAGAGCAAAGAATGTTGGGTAGCTTTGCTAGAATGTAAACTAAGAAGTTCTGTGTCAAATAGACCAACACAACATAATTCAGATATTTCTGGTTCATATCTAATGCGGTGACTGTTTGGCGCTACCAGCTACATTCGAATCAATCCCCTTCCCCCTCGTTTCCTTCTCTCACAAAGCATAGAACGTTTTGAACCTTTGCCAGCATGTAAAAAAAGGACTCCTGTGCTGAATAGAGCAATAAAAACCATAAAAAAGAACTTTCAGAGGCGTGGCACATGCCCTTACTGGTCGGCGCTGGCTGCTGATCAGAATCCCTTTCCCCCTTCTCAAACCAATTACACCCACTTACAATGCTCAGATTGTTCTGCAAATTTAACAGCTGATAAAGTAAGCATATCTCTGACGATTAACTAGATTACATGGATAATGGATTTAAGATATTGTTCAGATAGAAAAAAAGCTTAATGATAAGATAAGATTTTGATGTATTATAGTAATAGCATTTCATTAGAAATTAGAAAAAAATTATTAATGTTTTTAATTAAAATTGAATAAAAAATAAAACTCTTGAATAAAATTCATGGATAGCATTTTACCATAGTTCCATATTTGTGAGTAGTTAAAAATTGTTTCTGGCTACATATTTAGAAAAAATATTTACAGCAGTAGGGTAAGTTCCGAAAATTCGTCCACTTCGAATTTCCGTACACACCAGGTATATTTTACTTTAACAAGCTAATATGGAGTTGAAGTTCATCGAAAAGTGGTTCACGTGGTAACTGCTGGTTTATAATATTGTATAATTGCCACACACCGCAAATAAATATCACTGTTTGAACAAAAATGGCAGCCCAAGTGAATGACCTGCGTTTCAGTTGTTTATGAAGTCGTCACACCTTAAGGATACCGTCTGGGTAAAAAAAAAGCCCGTTATTTATGGATGGATTTTTCTGAAATTGTCACAGTAGGTGTGAAATGATGCATAGATCATTTGTTATTTCGACAAAATTTCTGTAGCTGCACTTTTTTTTTTTTTTTTGAAAAATATGATAAAATAAATGGTTATGGAAAATCTATCTCCTTCTACAATTTTGAAGTTACAGAACCAGTATTTCGTTTTTAGATTGCTTATATGTCTATATAACCATAAGCAATAGGGAATTTTGATAACTTCTTTTTGTGGATTTTGGGAATTGAAAAAACAAAAAAATTTTTTTTTTTTCATTTTTTTTTTCATGTGGTGTAATTTTCAAAACAATAAATGTATCAAAAAATGCTATTGCTTATGGATACACCTTGCTAAGCCCTATCGAATGGTATATAAACCATTCTTGTAGCTCTAAAATTGTGGAAGGAGATAGATTTGAGAAAACCAATATCAAGTTTCCAGAAAAACGTGTTTTTTCACAAAAAAAAAATTTTTCTTTTTATCTTTTGAACTACAGGGTTTTCTACAATGAACTCTTGAGCGTTTGTAGCTCTTTTCAAGCCCTTTTGATTGATATAATTTACATTGCTGTAGCTCTGTAACTCTGGGAAAAAATAAACAACAAAAGGGAATGGGTGTAATTCTTGACAAAAAAAAAATTTTAATTTTTAATTTTTTTCCACCAAAATACGTTTTTTTGTCTATTCAACTCCTTTGTTTTATAGCTCTTTTCAAGCCCTTTGGATTGGTGTGCTCACCACTGCTGTAGCTATGATACTGCAGCTGTCATCGAGCTATGAAGGAAAGCTGCGGTATCATAGATACGGCAGAACAGCTAAATTCTGAAATTGTCAAAATTTCATAAAAAATATTTATTCAGCCTTAGAATGTTTCGTTTGAATAATGGAACCACTTTGAGTAGCCCATGAACGAACTATAATGCCATTCCCGCAGAGAAACGCTCAATTGACTCCCAATAATGAGGGGGGGGAGGGTTCAAGGTCACTCCACCCCCATCGCTTTCCCCCCCTCTGGTGGGCGCACTATTCGGAGTAGACGTAAACCGAAAGTACCAATGGAAGCGCAAGAAAATCCTCTATAAGATGCATATAAAAACAGAAAATCAACACATATCCTGATTTCTACCCAGACGGTCTCCTTAACTGACTACCATTTTGCATCGCCGACTAAAATTTTTTCCGTTGACGAATTTGTTGTGTTAGGCGATGTCGTACCTGCGTGAGTGTTGGCAGCTGTAATGCTGCCATTTTACAGAGTTTTTCTTCTCCCTTTGTTTGTTTCTGAGGTGTACTAAATTTTGAATCTTTTAACGGCTTGTGTTATTACTTCGTCTACATATACGGAGTTTTGAAAAAATCATTTTTATGAATTCGTTTGTTCGTACAACGTTTTTTCTTCAAGTTTCTCCTCATTGTTTATCATACTTAATATCTTTTCATGTATAGATTTAATAGTTTATGAATTGGGACGAATGTTGACCTTGTAGTGCTCTACCCTAGTTACCCCTCAAATGTGAATTCTAGTCTTTTTATGTTCAGTAACCTTATTATGTCTAAATGTAAATTTATTCAAGAAAAAGTTCCCACTTCTCTGCCGCGTATCACCGATATCTACAGCCGTAGAAGAATATAGGTAAGGCCGCTGCTTCACTTGCCCCAATTGGAACTCAACAGGCGAAGCAGCCACAACATCATGGCCTTACAACCTTAAGTTATGGCTCCTCGTAAAAAACACCACTACTGCAATGATGATCTCGTTCACGCATTAGCAGAGATAAAAAATGGAAGTTTGAGTATACGCAACGCAACTGACAAATCTGGTGTTCCAAAAACAACGCTTCAAAAGCGTCAGCAAGGCACCGGCAGGCCGCAGCCGAGACGGTTCAAGAAACGGTTGGTCAATGTGAAGTTTCATGCAATCACGGAAATTAATAATGATATTGCAAACAATCACTAAAGGAACCCATTTAAGAACGTTTTTCATGAACGACATTCTGCTCTCTGATGCGTTATTTTCGAGTTATTGAACTTTGAAGTTGGCCGTCGCGCGCCCAAGGAAGCGAGCGTAATTTAATTAAAAACGGAAGCTAACCCCCTATTACAAACGTAAAGAGGTTGGGTCGTGAGGGGTAGCCACAGTTCTTTTAGTGAAAAGTATAAATAAAGCTTCTAAACCACCCATTAGGGTGACGACCGCACGACGGCCAACTAACATGGCGACCACCATGGGCGCCGCCATTTTGGACCCGATGTCAACAAGGTTGCGGTCGTCACCCTAATGGGTGGGTTAGAAGCTTTATTTATCATTTTCACTAGAAGAACTGTGCCTCCCCCTCACGACCCAACCTCTTTACGTATGTAATAGGGGGTTAGCTTCCGTTTTTAATTAAATTACGCTCGCTTCCTTGGGCGCGCGACGGCCAACTTCAAAGTTCAATAATTCGAAAATAACGCATCAGAGAGCAGAATGTCATTCATGTAAAACGTTCTGAAATGTGTTCCTTTAGTGATTCCTGGGGTCGGCATTATTATTTTCCGTGATTGCAATCACGGAAAATAATAATGCCGGAAAATAATAATAATAATAATAAACTTCACATTGACCAAACGGTTTGTGGAAAGTACAGAAATTTATTGAGTCCTATTTTAAACTTCAGTCCACCACTCGTAACTTTTGAAACAATGCACCTATTGACTTTAAATTACTCTCAAATGAAAGAACAAAACATTTTCTACAAAGGCGTTATAAACACATTCAAAATTGTTACTGAAAAGTACAGAAATTCTTCGATGAACCTGTACGACTCACGCGCCGTCGAAAGACCCAAGTCCACCACTAGTAACTTTTGAAAGAATGCACATATCGACTTCAAATTACTCTCAAACGAAAGAACAAAACATTTTCTACGAAGTTGTTATAAACACATCCAAAAAATTTTTCTGAAAAGTACAGAAATTTCTCAATGAACCTGTACGACTCACGCGCCGTCGAAAGACTTTAGTTGACCCTTTCGCGCTCGCGATGGCACGCGAATCAAACATTTTTATCAAAGAATTTCTGTACTTTTAAGCAAATTTTTTGATTGTGTTTATAACACCTTTGTAGAAAATGTTTTGTTCTTTCGTTTGAGAGTAATTTGAAATCGATAGGTGCATTCTTTCAAAAGTTACGAGTGGTGGACTTAGGTCTTTCGACGGCGAGTGAGTCGTACAGGTTCATCGAAGAATTGCTGTACTTTTCAGAAAAAAAATTTTTAATGTGTTTACAACACTTTTGTAGAAAATGTTGTTTTCTTTGTTTTGAGAGTAATTTGAAGTCAATAGGTGCATTTTTTCAAAAGTTACGAGTGGTGGACTAAAGTTTAAAGTAGGACTCAAGAAATTCTCGAGAAATTTCTGTACTTTTCACAAACCGTTTCTTGAACCGTCTCGGCTGCGGCCTGCCGGTATCAAAACGTACGTATCAAATCCATTAAAAATGAACACGCTATTATTTTACATAACATTCGAATGCTCACAGGTAAATTTAGCGCTAAACAAAAATATCAATTTCATTTTAGAGGGTGTGCGAACTTTTGCAATGAGATTCGAAACGTGGTCGAAATTTCAAATTAATTTCGAATTTAGTACGAACTTTCGAAAATTTCAGTTGGACAAAGTGTATGCAAAGCAAGTTGTTTTTTTCATATCAAGATTTGAAAGATCCTCTTTAGAGCAAAGCACGATGAACCCAATGCATTTGCACTTTTTTGACGATATTTGCTGCAGCAATAGCGATCTTGAGAACCGTTTGAGAGGGTTTGAAGTTTGAACCGTTTATATCGGACGAACTTTCGAACTTTACCCTATACCTAAATTTTTTTGCAACATCTCCATTTTCTTGATGTGAGACAATATCTAGCAAAAGAAAAAAAGGCACTTTAGTTGCCAAACATGAGCCAATAATGTTTGAGAAGACCTATTCACATAAGAATTACAGTCTAAGGAACACACTCATTAAAAGTTATCTCTCTCCATTCGAAATTTTTCTCTAACGTAAGCCCAACAAACAATTTTCTTTAAAAAAAAACAAGAAATTTTACCAATTCCATCACTATATAACAGCTGAGGAAAACATAATCTAATGTCGGTATTTCACATCCAATCAATCCAAACACGGTGAAACACCTTTCATCTAGTATCGATGACGTTCTTGTTATACAGTTTGTCGGCAGCAGCCAGCTGGGCTCCTCCCCCACGTTAGGCCTATGTACAGGGTGCGTACAGGCTCTGAGGTTCAAAATTCCACTACTTTTTCATGACTTTTTATGCCAACCAAATCACATTTTCACTACCTCTCTCTGCCCAAAATGATGTCACACTGTTACGACCTCGTTTTTCTCGTTCGTATGTGTGTATTTTTCGCTGGCCAATTTCGAGAGGCAATTCTTTCTGTGCATTATTTATCGTCATTTTCTTATTGCTTTCATTTTCTTAAGGTCAATGGTCGAGACGGAAGGCCTCAATTATTATATTTTGTTATTTCATTAAAGATCGAAATATACTGCGACTTTTCAATGTCATTAGTTGTAATTAATCATGATATTATAACAAATCAAATAGGGCCTCATTAGGAAAAGGACGAGAGTGTTACAACGCAAATTTATGTTATACTGACGCCGTCTTCAAACTCAATTAACAAAAGATGATATACTCGGAAATAAGAAGCGACTCACGATATACATAGCATATTAGAGGTTCTAAATGATTACAATGTTATCAGATCTCGGTGATTGAGTTAATTCTTATCCAAAAGATGACACAATTATATTAATTCACATTATGACATAGAGATAAATCGGTGAAGCCTTTTAACGTGAAACAATAGATGAAAACATAGATTACCAACATATTGAGAAGTCTGACAAGAATATCTTGTTCGTGGTGAAGCCACGGCGTTGAGTCATCTAGTAGAGTAATACATTGATGATTATGATGAACACATCTTAGGTGAGATTAAGTCTCGGCGCTGAGTAATTAACAGAGAACAAAGATCGTCTAGAAATTATATCGAACAAAGTTAATCTACACCTAATACATGAAGTTACTTTTTAGAGAATCGACGAGAATAGATGAGTAAAAGGTGGGATACTTAGCTGTGGTACTTCCGAATGGCGGTTGGCTAGTCAAACACAACTTAAGTTAGCCATCTTCCCCACTCCGCCCGCAAAGGCGAGAGCGGGGGAATCACACGTCTTGCTCGATTGGTGACTCCAGTCTTAATGCCGCTTGCGCGCGTCCGCCAGAAAGAGGCTGGGTGACGCTGTCTCAAGTGAGAATAAACGCGTTACCTATCTTGAAGCTTTACGTCAAAATATCGCAGAAAATAGCAAGTGTTGCGAGATAATTAAAATGGATTAAGCTTTATAATTAATAAACAAGTAATTTATGTAGAATGAACAAGATCTTAAGTCAACAAGGAAGGAGTTGAAATACACGAAGAAATATGGAAGTGTCTTGAAATAATCTGGAGCACAGGCGTCGGCTACGTGGCAGAGAGTCCTAAGTCCAATGGTTGGTTCGTAGAGGGTTGAGGGGTGAGGTTCGCTGGTTGCTTTTCTTGGCGGTTTGGTGAAGCTCGTCTCGAAGTGTAGTTTGCCGAGTTCAGAAATGCTGCGTTCATTGTCGAGAACATATGGTCCAATATCGGGTCTTTTAGAAGATGGTTGCTTGGCCAAAACAACCCTTTCTTAACGTTTATATGAACACGACGAAAGTCTGTCCCAGAAGAACCACGACACACAAAGTTAAATTGCAGCACAATAAATGTATTTCAGTCATAAGCTTCACAGAACATTCATCATTACTTGCAGGTCTTGTTTTCATAAATGTGTAAATGATCATCACAACACCAAACAGTCATGCTGGATGTTATGGAGCCTACTCGTATGTCACTCTTTATTCTCTTTTCATCTTTTTCGTATAAATGGCTCTCTTTTGATGGTCGTGATTTATTAATCACTTTCTTTTATTTTTGTTAGCCAGAGATAAGCTGGGACTTTTCAACGTCCATGAATTTAATTAGTGAGCAAGTATCGAATTAATGTGAATGGTAGCAATTGATATAAATTGGTAGCGTGGAGTATCTCTCCACAGATCATGATAACTCATCTTCCTAACCAGCAGGAAATTATACACAATCGCACATCGATATTTATTCCCTAATCTCGTCACAAATGGTTATCGTTCTAAAGTAAAGAAGGTCTAACGCACTAAATTACACTTCGATTGTTATTGAAGACAAAACATAAGATATGCTGAAGGCATGATGATATAAATGAATGCTTAAGGCATAATAACGATAATCCTACGCCCAGAAGGGAGGCAATGAGGATGTTACCTAAGGGCTTATGACCTGGTGGACTTATCTTAGTTACAGATTCCGGAAGATGGCTATATCGTGTGTATGCGCCGTGACATTTATCAGTTACTTTTATTTAACAGGTATTCGGAGTCACTAGTAGTACATATTTCAAAGGAGAAGCAAAGCCTAGCCCCTAAAGGGCAGGCGCTCAAGGAGCGATACAGTACTCTCTCTTGAGGTGGTCACGGGCATACTGACTCTTGCGCTGGGAGCTTACCCTCTCGGTCGTTCAGCGTCACGCCCTTCTCAAAGCGGTAGCTTACATCGTAATCTAAATACAGATTATTCCTCAATCAAGCGATTATGCACGACTTTAGCGTATCGAATTATATAAGCAAAGGGAAACATTAATTCTCGCTAACCGCACAAATGATCCAATTAACATGGGCTATTGAATAACGACAGAAATAACAGTGAAGAATCTCTCTTGTGTTGGTATTCGGCAGCTCCTTCAGTCCGTTGATGTCTTTGCTTCTTCCGCGATCTCGGAGTCGACGTAGAGGAGACATAAAGGGGAAGAAGAATAACTACTTAGAACGATTCGCGAAGTCTGATAACCGTTTCCCGAAGCACACGACGTCTCTCCTCGGCTGCTTTGGATCATCCTGAACATATAGAGGCGTCCCTCGTTCTGAAGATCCTTACGTTGTGATAAGATCACAACAAAATCTCCCCTTGTTGGCGATGAAGACGATCTCCTGATCGTTGACTTTCTCTACAGCTTTTGCGTGCCAGGGGGGGGGGGGGAGGAAGACGTTGATAAGTCAGATCTTTTATTTTTTGGTATATCCACGTATCCAGCTGTGATGATTTTACGGCAGCGATTACTGAGTTTGTTCTTCTGTCGAACTCTGATTTGAAACCTCCAGACATGACCAAGTCCTCCGTCCGTTTTTGGCAAACGTTGTTCCCCGCAGAAAATGGCGGAGGCTTCCTCAGCTCGCAGAATATTTCTAGAAAATATTCAATGAAATAAAAATTTCATTAAAGGACACGGGACAATTAAAGTCTCGGTCGCCGTGATCATACTTCAGCAGCATCCAATTATGTGGAAGGATAGACATCCTCGCAATGCCTGTGTTCAAGAAAGTTCATTTTAACCGCGCCTTATCATACACGATCTCCTTCGCGATGGGGTTTTATTTTTGAGTCCTGAAGACTTCTTTTAAACAGCCACAAAGACACGCCGATGTCGCAAGAAGATCATCAAAATCTTTGTAGTTGTAGTTCATTTCGTTGTTCATGATGCACTGGTATATCCCGGAGCTTCGTCGTAGTCGTGTTCCTTCCTCTTCTTGCCGATGTTATCTCCCCTCAGGTTCCGTGATTCGAAATATCCTCCCAGAAAATTTTAAAGTAGTTGACCCAGTCAACTGGCGGACCGTTTTCTCTCGTCGTTTTCCTCGAGGTCGTGCGTTGAGCTTAGACTGTTCTTGTCGCTGAAGTATTGCCGAGCAGCGTCTGAGCGGACCATTTTCTACGACGTTTTCTCCGCGCTCGTGCGTTGAGCTCGTCGGAGTGTTGTTGTTGTTGTTGCCGCCAATGCCCCGCTGTTGCGTCGCCGCTGCCACGTCCACGTCCGAGCCATGTCGACACTTAGCGGGACCACATGAACGCGAAGTCCGCCGCAAGCGTGGTAGCTTAGGCACCGAGGTAGAGAGTGGGGCTGGTATTGAAGACGCACCAGTCTACCCCGTCCGCTCGTAGAGTCCACGGCATCAGCTGAAATTACCGTTATCGTTATTTATCGTTCTTGTGAATTTTATTCATTCCCAGACAAGCCACCATCACACGCGGACATATGCCCAAACATCTCGTCTCATACCACCCTTCCGTGCTTACAAACAGGACATACATTGAGCTTAAACCTATTTCGGTACTTCCACTGTTCGCTTATGACGTTAAACTCTAAAACATTTCGTAGAAAGGAAAAACAGAATTTCCCTAGTATTACATTCACGTTGAGTGTGTCATATGACAAAGCACTCCTGCGATCAAATTAATATCAAGGGTGTTTTCACCATGATCGAATTTTAAATTCGTTACAAATTCTAGTATCCTGACGTTGAGATAATTATCATTTAAAATCACATGACGCTGATATTTGCACTATCATCCAATTTCAGCGAAGTATATTTATGTGCATAAAGCATTATTCATTTATCTTTAAGTCGTGATCTGTTAACGAAATTCTTCATATGACAAGTAAATTCAAATTTTTAAATGAATGAAATTATTACACACTCACGCTATTATTTATCACATGTTCACAATATTACATCAAATCTCAAATCATCAAATAATTTATCCTAGGTTCAAATTTATCGAATCTTTCAGCGTAAACTGTTGCGTAAAGAAGTGATCAAAAGACGGCGAGTATCCAAGTCTGGTATCGAACTCGCGAAGTAAATTATGCTCGTGTGATGGTTAGGCCTTTTCTCTTGGAACAAAACGAAGAAGGGAGCTAGCCAAGGGTTCGAGGATTGGGGCTAGAAAGGGGGGTTGCGTGAAGGTATGGTATTCTACAACAACAGGAACGTTGTCGGCTCGGGCTTGAGCGCACCCTGTCACGTCGCGACTCCCTTCACACAGCCTCACTCAACAGGCATTCCATCACTCCAAAACATCCAGGCAAACGTTCATCACAATTACATGGTTAAAACAATACCTAGGAATCAAATTTGGACACGAATATCCTAATAAAATGAAATAAATCGTTCTCCGCATGATCATTTCTAATTAAATGAAATTTACTTCTAGATGAATTCCTTTAAAGTAGAACATGATTGAATTTCAAAAGATAATCTGATGAATATAATTTAAATCACTCATGAGGTCAGACTTAAGGGAAATTTTTTCAATTCATCTTCCATGTCTCACTAGAGTTGGTTACGTGGCAGATTGGTAAATACTACATCATTACACCTACAACATTAACGAAACATTAAACATTCCATCAACACTTAGTTCAAAGTTAATCCATCAAATATTTTAATGTGACGCATTGTAATTATCAAGCAAGTAGAATTCATGATACGACCGTTGGGTACGAATGCTAGAGAGAGCAGAAATTGAGAGAATAAATGACTGAAGTAGGAGATAGAGCTAGCCCGCGCTGGCTGCTGGGGAGACATGGAGGGGGATGTAGAGGTTTGTTTACGAAACAAAATGAGCCCGGGCACTCGAGAACTACCCTCTACCACACAACTAGCTGGTCTTAGAATTTTCTCACATCTCAACACGCACAATCACGCAACATTCATGATGATTATATGGTTAAAATACATGTTAAAACAACGCATTGAAATTGTGATTTACACACGGACGTCTGAATGAAAAGGTTGCCATAGATTTAGCATCATAGTATCTACGATATATATGAATTTGAATTTTTAATCATGTAAATAATTCCTGACTAAAATAAGTTTACTTCTACAATGAATTTTCTTTTCGTGTAAATATGATGGAATTTCAAGGAGATGATTTACTGAAGGTCATTTATAAGCCGAATTAGAAGAAAATTTCAATTTATGGTTGATTTTATAAATGTAAATTTTTTGTGATACGGAGATTCAGGGTTTAAAATGAATAGCACGTTCAGTACAAATCAAAACAAAATGACAAAATAGCGTCCGTTTAGAGTCATGAAAGAGAGTTACATGGTAAATTGGAAAAATTTATACGGTAAATCATAACTTTCACATAAATCATTGGAGTGTAGTCATCCCGCATCGTAAATATTTGAATGATTCACGTTGTCAAATTGGCCTTTAGTAATTGAATGCTCTTGGATCAGAAAGTTAATTCATATTGTCATATTCCTCACAATCAAACGATTTGACATATTAAAAGAATTGACACGTAACAATCAATGCACACCTACTAATGGTTGTTACATGAAGTAAATTTTAATTAGTTATTAAAATAAAGTTCACACGTAAATGGTGGATTATAAAATGCATTGTAAATGATCTCACAGAAATGAAATAGAAAGCAAAATAAACACATAGCAATAATAGGTTCACAGAAATGAATTAGAATTTTATCAAACAAGTTTATATGAATATGAGATATTCGATAGATTACACAAATATCCTAACGTAGAGATGAAATTATCAAGATCTGTTGGAGGTTTATTTAATTTATTTTGTTTCGTAGGCACGAGCTTTATTTTTATTTCGGAGGGAGTGAGCAAGGGAAATTTAACTCTTATTATAAAGAATAGGAGTCAAATCCCACCCCCGCTGCACACCAAATTGTTATGGAGCCTACTCGTATGTCACTCTTTATTCTCTTTTCATCTTTTTCGTATAAATGGCTCTCTTTTGATGGTCGTGATTTATTAATCACTTTCTTTTATTTTTGTTAGCCAGAGATAAGCTGGGACTTTTCAACGTCCATGAATTTAATTAGTGAGCAAGTATCGAATTAATGTGAATGGTAGCAATTGATATAAATTGGTAGCGTGGAGTATCTCTCCACAGATCATGATAACTCATCTTCCTAACCAGCAGGAAATTATACACAATCGCACATCGATATTTATTCCCTAATCTCGTCACAAATGGTTATCGTTCTAAAGTAAAGAAGGTCTAACGCACTAAATTACACTTCGATTGTTATTGAAGACAAAACATAAGATATGCTGAAGGCATGATGATATAAATGAATGCTTAAGGCATAATAACGATAATCCTACGCCCAGAAGGGAGGCAATGAGGATGTTACCTAAGGGCTTATGACCTGGTGGACTTATCTTAGTTACAGATTCCGGAAGATGGCTATATCGTGTGTATGCGCCGTGACATTTATCAGTTACTTTTATTTAACAGGTATTCGGAGTCACTAGTAGTACATATTTCAAAGGAGAAGCAAAGCCTAGCCCCTAAAGGGCAGGCGCTCAAGGAGCGATACAGTACTCTCTCTTGAGGTGGTCACGGGCATACTGACTCTTGCGCTGGGAGCTTACCCTCTCGGTCGTTCAGCGTCACGCCCTTCTCAAAGCGGTAGCTTACATCGTAATCTAAATACAGATTATTCCTCAATCAAGCGATTATGCACGACTTTAGCGTATCGAATTATATAAGCAAAGGGAAACATTAATTCTCGCTAACCGCACAAATGATCCAATTAACATGGGCTATTGAATAATGACAGAAATAACAGTGAAGAATCTCTCTTGTGTTGGTATTCGGCAGCTCCTTCAGTCCGTTGATGTCTTTGCTTCTTCCGCGATCTCGGAGTCGACGTAGAGGAGACATAAAGAGGAAGAAGAATAACTACTTAGAACGATTCGCGAAGTCTGATAACCGTTTCCCGAAGCACACGACGTCTCTCCTCGGCTGCTTTGGATCATCCTGAACATATAGAGGCGTCCCTCGTTCTGAAGATCCTTACGTTGTGATAAGATCACAACATGGACAGTTCAATAGCATCTGCTATGCATTTGCCAGTGCATTAAGTTTGTCATTAATTTCCGCATTCAGCCCCTTGAGTTGTTCTTGCTTGTCTTTGGCTGATTTCCTCTTTGGCTGACAGGTGCGATGCTACGGTCTTCAACGCCCAAAGCGTCTCGGCCTTCAGGACTTTGTCCCTTTGCACAAAGTCAGTTAGAGCAGTTTTCTTGCGACAGCACTGACAGGTGCAAGTTTTGACTGATGGCGATGAAGTAGAGGTACTAGCAGACTCTGGTACTGCTGGCACGGTCTCACTGCTCTCAGTCTGAGCCTCCGAACTGCCCTCAGCAGGCGTCGGAGGATCGGTCGATGGTTGGGAAGTCACGAAAAAATCCCCGATCTTCGGGTTGGCAAGTCTCGTCGTCTGAGCTTTCACATTCTTGGCATGCTTTGTTCCTTTTGCATGACTCCTCACCGCCGCTATTCCATTGTTGGCGATGTCGAACTCCGACTCGCACGCGGTGCAAACCGCCATTGTTTTCAGTTTGGGATGCGGTGCTATCCATTGTTGAAAGTCTTTGTCTCGCAACCACAAGTTGTTGAAAGAACAACTGCCTGGCATGACGATAATTCCTCAGCTCAGTCTCGGCACCGTAACTCTAGTCACACACACACACACGGGATGGTCAAGACCGATGATAAAAACTCAGCTCGAAAATGTTCAACAGTGGCGACAGGTCAACAATGGTCCGAGCGAGCGCGTGTCTTCAGTCACACTGAGCGCGTTTGGTTTCACGTGACGCCTGAGAACCAATCAAAATCGCGGACACTAAAGACGTAGTTGTATCAACCAATCAGAGCCCAAGTAACACTCGAAGGTTACTGACAACGCCTCGCTCAACGCGGACCAAACGGAACGAAAATTTTCAACAGTAAAATTTTCTTTTCACGAAAATCCTAAAATTTCATGACTTTCAATGACCATTTTTAAAATTCCACTACTTTCGAGGCCTTGAATTTTATTTTCGAAATTCAACTACTTTCCATGCTTCTCCATGCCTGTACGCACCCTGTATGTAAGTAATGTAACGCTAGGCTGAGAAGCTCGTCTGTTGCGTCTCTACGCCGAGATACAGCGTTCACGTGCTTGGGCAGTGCCGAGCCACATTATAAATTGAGATTATGCTATATGAATATTTATGTACCCGTAATAACAGATTATCAAATCGAATGGACTCGGAAATAATGAAGTAGGAGAAACATAGATTGAGAGAATATAGATAGAATATTAACGGTAAAAATTAATCTTGTGTAATTTACAAAATATATATTTCATCATCTAACCCCTTTATAAAAAAAATACATCAGATGCAGAATGCGTTGATTGATTCCGAACCGCTGCTGTTAGATGAATAAATCACTTGCATTTATCGGCCTTGTCCATGGCAGTGATCAAGTGATGGCACCACTGAAGAAATAGCTAGAGGTCCGTTTTCTGAGGATACGGAAAAACAAACCTGGCAGTGCTGTATCAAAAAAGAATGAAAGAACCTGAGCTTGGTTTCAACAAATTCGATGTATAATATAAATATATAATGTACATTTATCTTTGAAAACATGAGTTTCTCTTCAGTTTTTTCAAATAAATCTAAGCTTTATATATATATATATATATAGAAGAAACATGTGGTAACAATATAGGCTATTAATATAAATTTCCAAACTATATTATTAAATTGCACACGTCTTTAAACAACACAATAAACATTCAATGCTAGAGAGCTGATTTAAAATGTCATGATAAAAAATTAACTAGAATATTCAACCAAAACTAAATCACATAACAATTCAAAATGGATAAGCCGGCAATTTTTCAATTTAACGCTGCCACTTGAAAAGGATTAAAACCCGTCATTGGGAGTTTCGCCCCAAACGTTATTGTTGTGAACTGATCAACTGAGTGGCTTTTGGCGCTGCACGCTACGTAATGTTTGCGATGAGACATGACTTCGATACTTGCTGTAATTATTAGCTCGTCCGCCAAACGAAAAATTGAAGTAGGGTTATTCATATGTGCATCTCTATCCTACATCCGAATGTCGTGAGTACGGAGTCGTAAAAATCTGACAGATATTCAGGAACACCGTGGGTATGGCAGCAAATTATAAAAGTTCATTTTTCACTGAAGAAATATATGTAACGTCTTATTAGGATTTTAATTCGTTACTTTTCAGCTAGAATATTGCCCAACTTACACACCGGATAATTTATTTTATTTGTGCGAACTGATAAGTATTTCACCGTACATCAAAAGTTCACACACGTTTCATACGAAATAAATTGCATTACAATGGAATTTCGAAGGGCATTTTCAATTCAAGCTCAATAAGGAGTAGTAACCCAACAATTTATTCCTCTTATCAAATGATAGAAAGCCAACTCTTCTCAATTCTCACAAATATGTGTGACACTGTGACTGCTCTCCGCATGGCTCATGTTGTACAGTCGTCCTTGAGCTGTACAAAAGACCTTTTCGTTAAGAATTATCCCGTAACTAACATCATAACAAATATTTTGTTTCAGCAGTATAATATATAAACATTTTTTTTATTCATTCCTTCTACCACCAATATTTTTAAATAGGAATCAATTTTTTGTGTGGTTAAGCATGGTCTTCCAGCAAGTTACCAGGGATGATTTTGACACCTACGTTCGAAGAGTTAATAACAAATTTCTGCTATGACGACTCGATAGTTTTGAAAAAAGAATTATTAGGTTTCACCCTTTACACTTTCAACATTATTCCAGACATCGCACAAGCCAAAGCTTGCATACCTTATTGTAAGTGGAGACTGCTAACAGCGTTTCACATCAAAGTATCTATGCCCAAGTCTTTTTATTACTTCATCTAACCTAATAATACCAGTTGTGTGTTTCTTTATGTATTTTTTTGGTGTCCGCTTCTTAAGAAACATAGGATGTCTGAGTTTGCGGTATCATGGATACCGAATTCCTCAGTGTATTGAAAGATGGCCTTCATACATTGATATGTTTGATATTTTATCAGGATAGATTCGGTTAAGACATGATAGGTTAGGATTGGTAAGTAATGTCGACGGAATTTTTTCCCGTGTCCACTTAGCTTAACGATGACATCGTCAGTGGAAATTCCCCGGGTCCTGCTACTACCTAACAATACCCTTGGTTTATTTGTTTAGAGTCCGCTCCTGTCACGCTCATAAGGATAGTTATAATGACCGTATCTGTGATAAGATTTCACCAGTGCACAAGTACAAGAATATTTTTTACCACGGGTACTGTTATGATGGATATATTTGTTTGTCATCCACATCTGAAAAATTTCTACAAGGAAGGTATGGAATCCCGTCATTTTTTGGCGGTCCGTGCAGTAGACTTATAATAATCATCACACTTGGAATTACCTGATCATAGGAATACATTTACATGGTTTTCTTTCAATCTTTTGTGCAAACATTGGCACGGGCTGTTATGACATCCATACAACTTAACAACAAAGGATCTATGTGTTGAGACATTTTAAAAAACAATGTTGGTTTTGCATCTACGTATTTGGAAATATACCCGTATGATTTTTCTTTCAACGGGTCAAATCATTTGGATTAATTTTTATCTGTTTTAATTGAGGTTCACAAACGATGAAAATGAATAACTTGAGGACTGATTGCACACACAATATCCCATAATTCCGAATCCCTATGGAGGTTCATTCGCTTTCTCTTTCTTCCAGTCCCTTGATGAAAAGAGTCTACCTGCACCCTCACTCCTCAGTTCTCGGTAACCTATTTACCTAGCCAGTGCAATTAAGCTGTGGCTGGGTCAAGGGAAAATTCATTAGGAATTAATACCCAAGACCCGTACGCACAACATTAAACTGAGGCCCATTACAAGTTGACAGAGAGAGAGGAGAATAATATAACATTTACAAGAAATAGAATGTAATTGGAGAGAAAAACATCAAAAGACATGAGACATGATATGAGAATATTAATGTCAAATCCGTACACAGACCAGTTCAGGTTTCATGGCAAATCGGGCTTCCAGCAGTGTTCTCGATCGTGACCATTCAGATATAAAATTAATGAAGGCATCGACGGATGCTTTATCTACGGATGCTTTATTTCCAATCAAGCCTGATACATATCACCTTGTACATTGGATTTTCAAATGCCTTATAACTAACGCCAGGACGCCATGACGCTTTCCCCCGGTCGAGACCGGTACCCATTTCAGACACCTGGGTAGAGTGGGGTGTATAGCTTGGAATTTTTCTCTTATACCAAACAGAGAAAATCGCCACCGCCAGCGCCGAGATTCGATCCCGGGTCTCCCGCACGGCGGCAGAACCCTCAAGCCACATGGCTATAGCCGATTAAAAGTAATTATATACCATAAAAGGTGCAAAGGCTATCGGATTTTTTAGCAAGTGCTAAAACTTTGCGTTTGAAGCGAGACCAATCTTTGGTTAGATTGGAGTAAGCACGCCGTGCACACTATCGTGAAAGTAAAGGAAGTGAGGATCAATCCTTGCCTGCCAGTAAAATGCTGCTGACGCACCTAAAATCGCCCATTTCTTGAATTACTTCTCTTTCCAATGGCTAAGAAAAAACTATTTCAGCTCTTATTTTCTGATTTCGCAAAGTAAGTCTAAGCCTGCCTTCATAACCACAGCAAAGGTGTTTTAAAGAGAAGAAGGAGGAAGGTACCCTTTATTATAGAGTTGAAGAAACGGGGAATCCATGCACTAAGCGTGTTCTCCCTCATATGTTCTCTTGTGCGTAGGAGCTGTAAGTTAGGAAGGCGGTTTAGGAAACAAGATTGAACTTGAAGAAAAAATTAGTAGGTGTTGAAAAGTCGGACAGCAGTAAGCCGAAGAAAGATGATGCATAACAATTCAAAAAATTCATTTTAAGCCGCAAACGAAATCTTAGCTAACCTCCTGCTCAAACCTTGTATTTTCTCCCTTGGATCTCTAATTCCATGTAATAAAAGTTGCATCTCCTTGAGGGGTTTAACTCTTATCGAGTGATGTTGCAATCGGTTCACTTTTAATTGAGTGCTAAAAATTTCGTTTGAATCCATTCTAAGTAATTTTTTACAGACCATTTAAACAGTGGTTTTATACTAAGGTAAACTGCTTGGAGTTCCCATCACTTCAATAATATTTGCAGCCTATTTTTATGTATTTTTGAGGCGACTACACATCATCCAGCATGTAAACAGAAAGTAAACGTTACACCGCAGCTATGTAAGCTCCAGCAGCAGTACGCAGGCCGGCTCTTGCAGAGATAGAAATCGATCGAACATAACTTAGTGTAAAAAATCTTTGCGATTCGTTGTCTCTGCTAAATGATTGCGATGACTTGGCATGAGGAAAAATTCTGTCCGTACCAATACGTCATGAAGCTCGTCTGGTCCTGTTCGGAAGTTTCACTCGTTTCCTTTACGCCAATGAACATTAAATCTAGAATATCCTATGATATGTCATTGAACCTTCTTATGAATAAAATTATTTTTCAAGGACATGGATTAAATTTTGCACATTATTTATCTCAAATAAATTTGAGGTACAAAGAACTCAAAGCATGGAGGAGAGTGCCAGCGGTATCGCTCAGGCTTCCATTTATTATACCTTGATGGCAGCGATGCTAAAGAAGTATAGTTTAACTTTAAAATCTTATCATGCCGACTTTGCAGCATACACCACGGTCTAAGAGCAGTGCTTGTGAAATACCTGACATGATCCAACAGTGAGTCATGCTGATTTTGACATGAGCAATAACCAATTATAACCTACCGGAAAGAAGTGGCAAGTGCAGACACCATCAGGACATCACTCTACTGGCGTTCGAAATTTTGCTCATCCTCCAAATAGTTCTCCTGTCGAATGCTCGAAATGAGGTCTAATTTCATTCTATTTCATTATTTCATTTACATTGCGGCCAAAATCAGAGACGCTACTGCAAGAAAGTTAAACTGGGATAGTCAGCAACAAACAAAAAATAGTAGCGAGTTCAAGAGCAAAGAGAGAGGGCGGGCCGGGCATTATACTGAAGGACCGTCGAGTGGAGCTACCTGAGCATGCGAGGTCGGTCTGCGCTGCGTCGTCCGCACTTTGCGCGAACGCGGACGAAACGCAGCGGAAAGCTGAGGCTGAATGCTGACATCCCAGTGGCTGAATGCTGACATCCCAGTGGCTGAATGCTGACATCCCAGTGGCTGAATGCTGACATCCCAGTGGCTGAATGCTGACATCCCAGTGGCTGAATGCTGACATCCCAGTGGCTGAATGCTGACATCCCAGTGGCTGAATGCTGACATCCCAGTGGCTGAATGCTGACATCCCAGTGGCTGAATGCTGACATCCCAGTGGCTGAATGCTGACATCCCAGTGGCTGAATGCTGACATCCCAGTGGCTGAATGCTGACATCCCAGTGGCTGAATGCTGACATCCCAGTGGCTGAATGCTGACATCCCAGTGGCTGAATGCTGACATCCCAGTGGCTGAATGCTGACATCCCAGTGGCTGAATGCTGACATCCCAGTGGCTGAATGCTGACATCCCAGAGGCTAAATGCTGACATCCCAGAGGCTGAATGCTGACATCCCAGTGGCTGAATGCTGACATCCCAGTGGCTGAATGCTGACATCCCAGTGGCTGAATGCTGACATCCCAGTGGCTGAATGCTGACATCCCAGTGGCTGAATGCTGACATCCCAGTGGCTGAATGCTGACATCCCAGTGGCTGAATGCTGACATCCCAGTGCCTGAATGCTGACATCCCAGTGCCTGAATGCTGACATCCCAGTGGCTGAATGCTGACATCCCAGTGGCTGAATGCTGACATCCCAGTGGCTGAATGCTGACATCCCAGAGGCTAAATGCTGACATCCCAGAGGCTGAATGCTGACATCCCAGTGGCTGAATGCTGACATCCCAGTGGCTGAATGCTGACATCCCAGTGGCTGAATGCTGACATCCCAGTGGCTGAATGCTGACATCCCAGTGCCTGAATGCTGACATCCCAGTGCCTGAATGCTGACATCCCAGTGCCTGAATGCTGACATCCCAGTGCCTGAATGCTGACATCCCAGTGGCTGAATGCTGACATCCCAGTGGCTGAATGCTGACATCCCAGTGGCCGAATGCTGACATCCCAGTGGCTGAATGCTGACATCCCAGTGGCTTAATGATGATATCCCAGTGGCTTAATGCTGACATCCCAATGGCTGAATGCTGACATCCCAGTGCCTGAATGCTGACATCTCAGTGGCTGAATGCTGACATCCCAGTGGCTGAATGCTGACATCCCAGTGGCTTAATGCTGACATCTCAGTGGCTGAATGCTGACATCCCAGTGGCTGAATGCTGACATCCCAGAGGCTGAATGCTGACATCCCAGTGGCTGAATGCTGACATCCCAGTGGCTGAATGCTGACATCCCAGTGGCTGAATACTGACATCCCAGTGGCTGAATGCTGACATCCCAGTGGCTGAATGCTGACATCCCAGTGGCCGAATGCTGACATCCCAGTGGCTGAATGCTGACATCCCAGTGGCTTAATGCTGATATCCCAGTGGCTTAATACTGACATCCCAATGGCTGAATGCTGACATCCCAGTGCCTGAATGCTGACATCCCAGTGGCTGAATACTGTCATCTCAGTGGATGAAATAATATTAACAAATGAATTAGCGCTAGGTTTCCCCTCTCACTAACACAGCTAACTTCCAGAAATGGACTAGGGTGTGTCTTAAAATAATCAATAAATTGTCAACTTCTCACAGAAATCCATCAGCCAGTTGCTATCAATTATTTTTAAATAAGGTATCCTCAAATAGACCACAAACATGTTGTCGTCGAGAGAATATGAAAAAAGAAAATACGGGAACAGACAACAGCTTACTCCGGACGGCGGGTATTGAAATGCACGTCGTACCTACGTAACAGCGAAAAGTTGGCTTTCAAGAACACTGGTCGAGTGCATTTGGGACGAAAAATATCTTGTTGCGTTTCCTGTGATAGATTAAATTGAAGTTCAATATTCAATTCAAATTCAAAGTTAATTGCAGTAAGCAATTCTGAAAATAGCGAACAGAAACTGGATCGCACCTTCATTTAGCTTCCATTAAATTTTTATAAAAATCGAGTTAGTGACTGCAGGTCGGTCAGAAGTATTAAGAAATTCCCTCAGTGGCCACCGGTGGGTCCCTTCGTAGGAAACGTGTTTACATGCAAAAAATAAAACTATTCCATTTTCATAATTCAATGAAGAACAATTTTTAAATATACAAAATTAAAAAGGCATTTAGAACTCCCAGCTAAATTAAAATAAATTGAAAATAGAGGTTCAAAATTAAGGGTTGTGTTATTACAAAATACAATGCGTTCTTACATTTTTCTCAAATGTTAATAATAATAAGATGAGTGAAGATTAGTGAACCTATTATTTTCAGAGAGGTTGAGCTTACAAAGTTGTTCAAAAGAGATTTGTGTCCGAGGATTGAAACGCTTTCTCTTGTTCTGAAATAACTGGAAGGGGTAGATGCAAAATACTGAGATCTTTAAATTTCAGTGTAAAATAGGCAGGTTTAAACATATGGTATGGTCAGGAATACTGCTATTAAATAGAGAATCCAATGGACGATTAATGGAAAGAGTCCCGTGCGCTCAGCACTGCACAGTTGCACGATAACGCTTTTCCTCTCAGCAAGAGTTGGCATTACACTCACTACGCATCTAGCATGCCCTAGACGATCAATCATTTTGGCCATAAACTCTAAGCCATCGCTTGAATAAAGCATGACTTACCGTCTAGAAGCTGTTTTGACGATTGAGCCAAGCGTTGACGGTGAGTGATAGAGAGTTTGAATGACTCAAGCTCAAGCACTGATGCTTGACCGTCTTGGCCAACTTTGATCAAGCATTGCGTCAGTCTTTCGTAGGCAGATATCTAGGAAGAGATGGAACCATTCCGAAACACTTTACAACAGAATTTCCTCTTCGGAAACTCAACTAAGAATAGGTTTCGATGAAACTGATTGAAGGGTTGATTGAAGGTCGATTACGCTATAGCATCAATAGACTGACAGTATAGCTTGATCAATCAGCTGGATCGTCTATTGCCTGCTTAACGTTGGCGACCTCGGTAGAAATAATAATGAAGGCATCTACGGATGCTTTATTTCCAATCAAGCCTGATACATATCACCTTGTACATTGGACGCCATGACGCTTTCCCCCGGTCAAGACCGGTACCCATTTCAAGACCGGTACCCAATGTTTCCATAAAGTTATTATTAATACACTCACTGCAAGAACACCGGGCACAATGTTGCTTAGCACATCCTAAACGGCAATTCCCGTGGAAAAGATTGCTTTCTGTAAAGTTGTGGCGAAAAATTAACTTAATAAAATCTAACTCACTGGGGCGAAGCACCGACACTACAGTATAGCAAAGCCCTTCCTTGCCGCACACAAACTCTCTCACCACGACAGGCATTGGGAAGGATCATCGTCATATTGTGAGCAGAAAATTTGTTTGAAGTCTTTAGGGTAATTGTTCAACCTATTAGTTTCAGGATGAGCTAAATAAAAGTCTACCAAACTAAGAAAACAAATGCGTCATCGATTTTTCGCACAGTTTGTTATTGGTTAGAGCAGGTCATCACTCGCACATAAATGTTCGAGCATCAGAATTTTTGTTATCAAATCTTGTTCACAAAAAAAAACAGTAACAAATAATTTTCTTTAGTTTTTGCTTATCGTTTCTTGAATACGAATACAAGTAACAAAAACAAATGACGACGAATACATCCAGAAATTGATGGACATCAAAATGTACCTATGAAAAACTGGGCCGACCTACATTTATGATTTCATTAGGAAATGAAATGATTCTCTGGCAGTGCATTCGTTATCGTTATGGTCCTCAGAGCCAAACAAAATACTTGGGTAATTCAGAAGAGTTCTGATGGCGCTTGAAATGGGAAACAGATAAATAATACTGTCGAGAATAATCAATTTAGCGAATGATTAACGAATTAAAACATGAGAATTTAGGAAAATGGTAATTATGATTTCATTCTGCGTTTTTTTAGAATTTAGGGAAATTATAATTATGTGTTATAAAATTTATTTCTGTTGATTAAAATTCCAGCGGTGCGGAGGTGTAGTCTCTTCAACATTTGTGTGTGTTACAAGCC
Organism: Morinoia aosen; assembly: GCA_030386875.1. NCBI lineage: Eukaryota > Metazoa > Arthropoda > Malacostraca > Amphipoda > Talitridae > Morinoia > Morinoia aosen. The sequence continues at coordinate 27,034,407 of CM059558.1, forward strand.
AGAATGTCTGGACGGGTGTGTGTGGTGAGCCCATAAAGGATGTGTTGTTTCAGAAAGGGTGTGTTGTTTCAGGCAGGGAGTGTGTAACTCGATCGAGAGGGGAGAAATAACAATCTCAACGGTTGAGCACTAAGACGTTCGAAAGTGCTGACGCCTTGGTCCAGGCGATAGCTGTGTATATTATGTTCTCAAGATTTTTGGCTCTACAAGCAGTCTGCTGGCCCTCGGCGGGTACCGCATGCTGTGTGGGTTAATGGCACAATCTCAAACTCCATACACAGTGCTCGACAGATTTATGGCAAGCACTTGAGCGTGAAAAGGAAACTCTCAGAAATAGTCGGAGGGCTAACGTTGAGATCGGCGGTCCTGCAAACCCTCGAGAGGGAGGAGGCTGCTAAGTTACGTCAGAAGGCTCTAGGCCAATACCACGACATCAATATGGTGGGAAAGTAGTTGAAGCTAAGGAACACGAATGAGGCTTTAGCTGCTAAACAAGAAGGGCATTCGAACATGACGTAGAAGCTTCTAAGTGTGTGATTGGCCATGCGTGAACTAGAACACCGCTTTCTCGCGAACAAGTGGGTAGAGCTGATGAGAAAAATTTAGTCTTGCGTCGGCGATCGTCGGATATAGTACGTGTTAAAAATAGGAGGTGTTGAAAATTACCCTGAAAATATGTGACATAGATATCAACACAGGGAGTTAAACTTATCAAAAAATTTCGCTTAATAAAATAGTCTCCGTTTTTTTTCCACAGAGGGTAAATTGCAGACCTGGCTAAAGCGGGGAAATCATTCTGAAGATGCCACATTAAGTGGGGAGGGTAAGAGTGATGTAATTACCTTTGGAGAAAATATTTTGAAATAGATATGATAAAAGTGTGTGGCCTTTTGTTGAAGTGAAGATTGGAATATTTAAGGGAACTTCATTAGCACGACTAGAAGTAATGAGTATTTAATTTTTATCGTGCAGGCGGGGAGGTTTTTTGTCATCGGCTTGGAAGAAAGGGAGATCATGGGTCAAGATAACGAAGCGGGACGAGCAGTGTGATATCAGCAATAGACATTTTGAACTGTGCATAAGGCAAAAGTTGGAACTGAAGCTGTGTTGTTTAATGAATGTATGTTTGAAGTGACACCACCTCCAGCACTGTTAGAATATGAACATGTTGTAGGGCTCATGTATCAGGACCTGTGTGATTAACGTACGGGGATATGCTGGCCAGCGGTAGCATTTATTGTCATTCTGTTATGTAAGCTGTTTAACACATGAAGTTTCTAGCATACCATTACTCAATTTACACCAGTTCTAATACCATACATTGCGTGCGCTTATCGATGTTCTGTATGATGTATTGCCGTAAATTATAAATTAAGTGAATTTTCACGTGTATAAAATCCCCCCCCCAAATTTAGTAGCAAGCAGCCCCTCATCATAACTGATGCGCTCTGAAAAACGCGCATTGAGTAAGTCGAGTACAACGTACATCGGTGAGTACTGCCCAATTTTAGTATACACATTTTGTAGTAGTGTTGATTTGTTTTGGGCTTGCCCATAAATTTTCCTTGTGTTTCCTGTGTATTTTATTGAGGTATGCCAACCCCTCAAGCGAGCATTCGGTCTTCTCATTAGTGTAAATTAATGAGAGACGAGGCAGACAGCCTTCTCGTGACAATACGCTTATGTACTTTTGGAAGACCATACAAAATTCCTGGTTGTTAGTTTTGACGTTCTTAATATCTTTCGAAATTCATTGTAAATAGTATTATGTGGCCAAAATTTTTTTGGCACCCTGGTGAGATGTAGATATAACGTAATTAAACAATTATCTACACGTTCCCTGGCGTTGAATTTGAGGAAAAAATCAACTTAGAATATAAGTTAGTTTAACCCTCGCTAACCACAACAAAGGCGTTCAAAAGAGAGGTAGGAGGGAAGCGTCATATATTATGAGCTTTAGGGAACATGGAATCCATGCACAAGGTCTGTTTCCACACAAGATCTCCTGCGTATAGAAATAGTAAGTTGAGAAAAACGCTTCTGAAACAAGATAAATATTGATGAAGAAATAAGCAGGTGCTGGAAAATAGGACAGTACTGAACAGAAAAAATATGATTCGCAACAAAACAAAATGCCTATTCAATTTCTACAAAGGAAGGCCTACGTAACTATCTCCTCGATCGGGGTCTTACATTTTACCCCTGGGAGAGCTGACTCTCAGATACAATAGTTGTTTTTCCTTGAGGGGAACAAGTTTTTAAACGTTTGTTCCGACTCTGATCTTACGTCTCTAATTCTCTTCCACATAATTTTAGCCAAGTAATAAAAAAACGTTCACTGGGAGCATTGGACTGGAATTTAAGCTGCAAGCTTAACGTAAGATTTTTCCCCGGTCATTCGTTGATTCGTGACGGTTGGCTCTCTCAGTAAAGTGCGGAGATGGTGGTCGTCGAGAGAGGCAGTCAACCAGCTCACGTTTCCAATAAGCTGGTGCCCTTTAATGCTGCGGTCTCTTCGTTTTGACCACGGTACCATGGTTGTGACTTTCTGAGGCCAATTTTAAAGATGATGAGTTTTCTTAGAACTTGCCATGCTGATGTCCACGATGCAGCCAATAGAGTAAAGCTTGAATAGGACGAGTTTAGATATCAAGAAGTTCTAGTCTCAGGTACGAAGATACCTCATTATCACAGTTTCATTGCCGCAACTGCAAATCCACTTTTCACAAATTTACGAAAAACTATCACGCATTCATTCCCGTATTTATCACATGATGTTTGTTAGATTGGCTTATTGGCGAGAAATCGTAGTTTTAAAATAAATAAACTTAGGAACGCATACGAAACATCTTGCGCTGTTTAAAATTGTGCTAAGAATTAGATCTTTCCACTGAAGATACATTCACCCTGCGATCACTTGCGTTGATGAACACGAGGGAATCTCTTCTCGCACCGGTCGTAATGGACATATTTGTGACCCCGCTGTCCCTTCAAACTATTCGATTTTGAGTTACAATTTAAGAAGTTTTAGCATTTACCCCCTTCATCATTATGAGAACGTTATTAATCCATGAACACACCTTTTTTGAACGACCCGTGCGTGCTGGATCCTTTGGAAATATTGGGTTAGCTTATCCTCCCCTTGCCTGCTATTCTTATTATTTGTGCAACATTTAAAGAATATAGAATATCCTGGAGTGATTGTTTGTTCGCTATCTTTTTAAACACAGAAGAGACGAGTCGGTTCCCTCGTAAGCGCTAATTTTAAACGTTTCATCAATAGACCACGATGTTTCCACCTGCTATTTTAATTTCGTTTCTATTGAAAGTGAAATTTCCGGCGAATAAGTCAATCAGATAAACATTATGCGATAGAACAAGCCATTTTAAATTCACAATAGGAAATGAAATCATTTCACTGTTGCAGGGCCAGCCTTCCCTTCCTAATTTTGAACGTACGAGCAAGTCCAAGAATTTTGGTAGCAAACGTAGAACACTGACACGAGAATCAGCTGGTAATCAGCGAGTTAAAAATGACAATGAACAATTATGCACAGTACTACTCACTACATTTTTCAGTATGGAGTACACAGTAAAAGCTCACAACAAATGATACCCCGTTTTTACCTCCCGAAAGGGTGGTAAAAACTGGAACTCGGTTGGTTCGCTCATGGTGCAAAAGTTCAGCTCCAAGTTGAGAGCTGGCAATGCGGAACTGGGATTCACAATTAAGTTCATATAAAACACATCAGCATTTGAAGTTCGACATTAACACACGTAGAATAAATCTTAACATTAACAATACAGTTCCTTTGACTTTGGTAGTATATGTTTCGTTTGCCTCGTGTCACAATTTATCGTTTTTGACGCTCGGGAGTACATGCATTGTGACAGCGTTATTTAGGCAGTCAATTTCCCGAATTGCTGGCTCGTGTTCTAAAATGTATTCATTAGCATTATACAACAATCATTTTCTGGTTTGTAACTCTACTAGCATAATTTATGTAGAAAATATCATGAATGCGTGGTGTGGCAAAACATTTTCTGCGAGCTAGTTACCTGGTATTCTAGTTGATATGTAAGCATTTGAAGATATTTCCGAGTTTCAATCACGTCGACCTTTTAGTCTTAAACGCAGACTAATCTACATTCTCCGATTTTATTTTGAAAATTACTCCCTAATATCGCAACAGCTTGAGCTAATTATTCCCACTTATCAATGTAAGTGGGCACTAACAAAAAAGCTTTTCCTCTCAAACGTTTGTTTAACTGTTGATATGGCTATTAAAATACCTATGTATGTTTACAAATTAAAGATTTTTATGTTAAGACATATAGTAACCCATGTTATACATTTCACTTATCACCTTTATCGGAAATAACCTTTTTTCTCTGGTTTATTCTTTTCGTACTCTTCGAGTGTAACTCTAAAATAAATTCCTTCTCGCGTAACTTCCTCTACGCAGCGCGTCTCCCAGAAACGTCATGGGAGAATCGGTTTAAAAGCGCCCAACCGTTTGAAAAAGCGTTCCGAAGAGGGGAAGGAGAAAGGCGCCATTTAGTATGGCGATGAAGGAACGCGGAATCTATGAAGAAGGGGCATTGAAACAGTAAGTCGAGAATGAAGTTTATGAATCAAGATAAAAGTTGAAAAAGAGAGTTGTAGGTGCTAAAAACAGGACAGCAGTGAAACGAAAAATGGTGGTCCTTAACATTAGAACAAATAATTTATTTCAACAAAAAGAAAGTCTACCTATACTCTCAGCCCGGGCCCTCACACATTTTCCCCCTGGAAGTGCCAATTCCCATAAATAAAACAACGAAATTGTTAAATTTTCTAGGTCACCATACGATTTGGTATTCCACCTACCCAGCACGGGTACAGCTTTTGTGTGCCTCAGAACTCGATGCCACTCGAGGTTAAGCGGAAAGATAGGCTTATCGTCTCCCCAATAAGTGGAAACGTCACAAATTTCGTAAAACTATAGTGTACACGGGCTGTCAAAAATAACAGGATTCGGTAATGTTGTGAAACTCGTACCACAGATATGGTTATTTAAGCACATCTAGCAAGATTACAATGTGTGTCAAAGCAACAGTCTCTCTCTACCGAAAATTAAATTTGAAAATTCTCCGTAGGTAAATCCTTTAGAGCAGGGATCTCCATACTTTCCTGCCTGAGGGCCACATTGATTACTCCAGTAAGTTCTATAAGGGCCAAAACCGATTGCACTTTCCTGCCATTATCTGTAATTTCTATAGTAGTGGCTGAGTACGCGCCCTGAACTAGCATACGCTTGCTAAAATCGTTAATTCAGTTACTACTGTGTGTTATCGCGGGCCGGATTGATCACACTAGCGGGCCGGATTGATCACACTAGCGGGCCGGATTGATCACTCTAGCGGGCCGGATTGATCACACTTGCGGGCCGGATTTGGCGCGACGGCCATGGTTTGGTGACCCCTGCTTTAGAGCGTGGCAGAGAGATGGACCAACCAAGCAAGCAATCAACTGTGTATTTTTATTTAGTGGATTATCCCATGTTCCGCACATTGGGTAATAATTAGATCCACGAACGAAGAGAGATAAAGCTGATAAGTTAAAAGCCGAAAAAATGAATAAGGTTTACCAATCTTGTAGGTATCGAGAAGCAATGAATAGTCCGTCAGTCGTTCAACCATCAAAACTTAGTGTTTCCGACATTGATCAAAGCAGGGTAGTGGTTTCATTTCACTAGTGCACCTGTGCCGTAAAATACGAAAATATTATTTACCTACAATGATGGCGCAGTTCGAAATTATTATAATTCAACAACAAAAATTCGAAGTCATTGTGTATCTACAGGCGGGCAACGTACAGGATGTTACTGGGGGATCAACATCGAAATCAAGTACAATCAAGTAAATAGGTGCACATTACTGTGTTAGGGAATTATACTGTATCACTGGAAAAGCTCAATTGACGTTTCTGCATATCATTATCGAGCAGCCACAGCCCTTCAAGTGGCCTTTTAACTTTCCCTTACCAACACAATCAGAACCGAATTGCATGATACCGGCATAATTAACACGATGACCGCAATGGGTTAAGCCGAAGTTCAACATTCAACTCAAATTTAAAGTAGATTGTAGTTTGTAATTTAAAAAAAAATCAAACACCAACTGGTTCTTCCATTCATTTAGTTGTGACAAAGTATTTGTGAGCATTGGGTTTGTGACCACAGGTCGGTCAGCAGCATTCTGAAAATTCCCTCCGTGGACACCGGCGGCTCATTTCGCGGTCTAAGTGTTAAATGTTGAGTTCTACCTCCAGAGACGCCACGACGGCGTTCCAGCAGTACGTTTACCAATAATTGACCAGGTAGAAATTAAGTACAAGAAGTATCAGACATAATTGATAAGCGACGTAATAAGTTCTCAAATAATGAACATTTTATAGCTTATGCTTTGCGCAAGTACACTATATACAAAATAGATTTGCTGTTTATTATATTTATACTCTTTATTAAAAGTAAATTTGTGATTGATGAGATGAATGAATTGAGCCTGTGTTTGCTATAAATCCATGGTCAGCTGGAACCAAATTATTTATAGGGTTATTACCTTAAATAAATCAATTGTGCGCAATGAAATAAAAGCCAACATATTTTAAGGAGCATAACGGTCCTCCACAGTTAGGGTTTTCCATTCTGGCAGATGAAGAGAGGCTTTCGAAGGTAGGACTTCAGAAGGGTCCTCACGTACGTCCCAACGCAAAAGAAACATTCAAAGACCGAGTATTTGACGGCCAAAATCAATATGGAGTCGTTACAATTGGACTCGGAGCTACCGTCCGAGGGCTATCAAGCGTCGTCCGGGTGTCGCTCATACAAAGACGACGCAGACATCTTTCCCATTGATGGTTCTGCACATGAAGCGCTAGAGCGCACTTTCAGTGTACATTTCAAGTGTTGTTGCTTGGAATTACATGCCCTGCTGGTATTGGGTGCAGCAGTTACGGGTTTGGTGTTTGTAAATGTTAAAGTTTAATCTCACGAGTCCCTCAGGTGCCGTTGACTGATTTTTGATCGCTGTTCCAGCAGCTGCATCACATCGATGGTCTCGTTTTCCGCACTCCCGACATGCCTTGAGATCTAATGCAAATAAAATCAGTTCTGGGTTTGAGAGAGTAAAACTGTGATTGAAGCAATATAAAGTTTAGGATACGAATGTTTGCGTTTGCTGCTTATCATTAAGCTTGTTAAAGTTCATCGTAATTATCATTCAATTTGTGAGTGGGGTGATACATATGTCTGGGAAATTGGATGGAAATTATTCCTGGACAAATAGGGGAATCTTTGGCACAATTAACAATGAAGCAAATAAGAGGGCACTTCTCAGTCTATTCCTATAACAAACAAACATCGAACATGAATATTAACGACTGTCGTAGTACGGTGAAATACACGTATAATATTTATAAAATTCATTTCATTCACATAAATTAAGGTACAACACATTTGATTCTTGATGAAACAGCTTCTAGATGATGATATAAACATGCATATTAAAAAGTTACAATTATGGAAGTACATCAATATAGAGCAAATGCACAACTGTGTTCTTCGATAACGATGAAGGAATAATATTATAGGGCTTGAGAATGTTATGCACGAGCAAGTTATTGTCAGGAGTTACCACTACATTGAAAGTAACTTTCGTAAGGCGGGTTTTTATCATTTTTCAAGACGCTGAATTCTTTCATCTGCAATGGACAATTTACAGAGACATCACCGTTCCTACCAACATGGGTCTCAACCATGAGGTGGGCGGGCCTTCTCATCCTAGGAATAGATTCTTGAGAATTTGGCAAGGATTCGCTGCGCGCCTTTTGTCCTAATGCAATCTCTGAGGTATTCACGTTTTTGCCACCGTAAACTGAGTCCTCAACAAAGTCGAGGGACCTAGTAGCCCGAGTGGTCGACGCGACCCTACAAAAAATAGCCTCTTCGTCGTCGCTTGAATCAGCGAAAGGAATATCGGAATAATCTACCGAGGATCGACCAGAGTTAGCAAACACGTGCTCGTTTAGACTGGGCGGATAAGGGGAGTTTAGGTGCCTGTGATCTTCATCGAGTTCAGCAATGTCTTTCATGCAGTTCACAGCCTGCACTGAACCTAATTTTCGCGAATGCTTACCATTGTGGCATTGTTCACTGGTATCACCAAGAGATCCGCCTAAATTTTCGTAGTTATTACTTATTCCTTCCCTACAATCAAAATAGTCGGAATTCCTGCGAGTAGTAATGGCTATATTGGTCTTATCGTAGCTCATTTTGCGGCGAGAACTTTTACTGAGCAGATCGTCGGAACGCATGAAGGAATCACCACTATCGCTCTCAGGAATGCAGCTGTGCGAATCCAGACCCCTGGATCGATGCTGGTGGGACGCAAAGCATTTTACATCATCTAATTTGTCGACACTGACACTATTCAGGTTCGGCGCGGATCGCAATATCACACTACACGCCCTACCGCCACTGAAACTGTGGTCAGGACTGGGAAAATTAATGGATGGGATCATGTTGAGCTGAACGTTGCTTGTACTGACGCTCTTGTTGGCGGTGTCGTTGCTGGAGTGGCTGGAGGAGGCCATGACGTTGTGGACAAAGTTGCCGGTGCTCGTCCGTTTGGACCACGTCGAATTGTTTCTGCAGGAGGCGGCGCTGGCGAGCGCGCGCTTCTTGTGCCACTTCTTGCGACACAAGATGCGCTGGAAGGCCCGCTTGAAGTGCTTCGACGTGCACGCGTAGATGAACGGGTTCAGGCACGAGTTGAAGTAGCCAAGCCAAAAGAAGGCTGCGAACACGGCGTCGGGGACTTGGCATGCAGAACAAAGGGTATCTGCAACGGAAAATTCAAGTTAGCCGCTCGGCAGTTGAATAAAAAAAACATCACTCAAAATGAATGAACAATGTATGCTTTCATCAGGTTGGTGCATAAGTGATGTCCGATTCTAAGAACGGATGTTTAAAATTAGATTTAACAATCATTTACATTCTGTTATACGTGTTATATATTTCTGTGACTAAACTAAACTAAACGACTTTTATACAGACTATCTCTGTTACGGTTATATTTTTCACAAATATTGGTATCCATGTTTGGCCCTTCTAAAGATCACCTAAGAAATGTTCTATATTGTATGAATTTCATAAAGGTGTTAATGCAAGTGCGGCAGCGAAATCTATTGAGGACACTTATGGGGATGATGTAGAGTATGAAAGATGTTACAAGAGATTGTTTTCTCGTTTTCGAAGTGATGATTTCCCTTCAAAAAGTGATCCAAAGAAGGTCGTCAAAAAACACTTGATTTCGATCAGTTGATCAGTTGAATATTTTCGTATGGTGGAATCGAGCCGTTACCAATAGGGTAATTGCAAGACAGTTAGACGTGGCTCGTACGACCTGCCTCTGATTTCCATGTGATTCGAAGGCTACAGGATCATTTTAGTGTACTTAGGTAAGCAAAAAGAGAAAAAATTGGAAAAGATTTGGATTTGTATTCTAATTCAAAACCCACAGAGTTTTGGCAGAGAGGCATTTATAAGGTTGTTTTACCGGGGAATGAGGTTATTGAAAGTAATAAGTATATTAATTAATAAACATTAACATTGTCATTGGCTCATTCATTTTTACAAAAGATCCTTGAATCTGACATTACTTTTGGTCATTAATGATTTTACTGTTGTCAGCGATTTTCAATATTTCATTGCCACATTTGGGTAATAGGGTACATTTTAAGACGTTTAACACGAATTATATTTTGCCCGAAAATGCTTACTTTTCGAGATATTTACCTTTGAAATTATAGGAATGTCGTATATAAAATTGAACCAACTGACTCGTAAATAAGCTGGAATATGGTATTGACGTAACGATAGGTGAGGTTCTGTTAGGTAAAGTTAGATTAGTTAAATAGCTTCACCTAAACTAACCTAGGTAACTAACCTTCACCTAAACTAACCTAGGTAAAGCTAAAATTACTTAACTTAGCCATACCGACACCGATGGATTCCCGCCACAATACTGCGCGTGTTCCGCGTCTGCGAAACGCCGGAAAAGCCATATAGAAACTACCGCTAATGCTATTTTTACCTGAACGTCATTTATGCTTTATCTCGAAAACAAAGCATTTGCGAGCACAATATCATTCATTCAGAACGTCTCCAAACGTACCCTTTTACCTGAATGTGGCAACGAAATTTTGAAAATCATTGACAACAGTAAAATCAATATTCACCTTACTTTTATACTAACCTAATACATGCAGGAGGTTAGTGAAACGATGAGAATTGTTTAGGAAATTCTGCATGAGGCAGATGACAACATATACTTAGTCTGCCATGAAATTAAGAAAGAGAATGATGGTCAAATATCAAATTTAGTACACTACCCATACTTCCATTTTGTTATAAAAGTGAGTACCTCAAGCTGCTACATCAGTACACAACACCAGCTGGCTACATCAGTACACAACACCAGCTGGCCACATCAGTGCACAACACACCAGCTGGCCACATCAGTACACAACACCAGCTGGCCACATCAGTACACAACACCAGCTGGCCACATCAGTACACAACACCAGCTAGCTACATCAGTGCACAACACACCAGCTGGCCACATCAGTACACAACACCAGCTGGCCACATCAGTACACAACACCAGCTGGCTACATCAGTACACAACACCAGCTGGCCACATCAGTACACAACACACCAGCTGGCCACATCAGTACACAACACACCAGCTGGCCACATCAGTACACAACACACCAGCTGGCCACATCAGTACACAACACACCAGCTGGCCACATCAGTACACAACACCAGCTGGCCACATCAGTACACAACACCAGCTGACAATAGTACATCAAATAGTTAACAAATAGTCAAATCAAAAGTAATGGCAAGTAAGAAATAAGGAGTGAACCAGCACACTAAATATTTCACACTACTAAATAGGGAATATTACGTTAGGGCCATGTGCGTATAGAAACGCCAAGTTGGATCAAACAGAGTGCTAGCATGCTATGATTTAGCTATTTTCCCTATATGATTCGAGAAGAGCTGAATTTATGACAGTTTTTCAGGAGCGATCTAATTTTCTCGTTTTAAAAGCCTTCGCTACACACGTTTGCTTTGTTTTGCGAGACAAGAGTTTAATTTGAATGAATACTGACACTTTTATTTTGGACACAGAGTGTGTCGTGGGAACCAGCACTCCATTCCAGTTGCTTAGAACGAGCAAATATTCTTTCGGGCATCTTAATGTGCACTGATAGGAAATGAGAGGCTATAGTCAAGGCGGAATATAACATGGGAGCATGTGCGGAATCTCACACTTACTTTACGTCCAACATTACGCAGATGAAAATAAATGAAATTGTAAATTAAATCTAAAATATTCAAGGAACATGCACTATACACTTACCCAGAGGTAGGATGAAGAAGAACGGGAACCAACAAAGAAGGAAGACTCCTACCACGATGCCTAACGTCTTGGCTGCCTTCTGCTGCCTCTGGAACTTGGCCATCCTTCCAGTGTGCGCTGTTCCCATGCGCGTGTCGGTAGAGCTGATACTGGAACAGCGGCTGGTGCTGGCGCTCTGGAAGTTGAAGCTTTGCAAAGTGTTGCCGCTGGGCCACCGGGTACCAATTTGTAGGTAGTTACTCATCCGATTGCTTTTCTGCCAGTGGTTGTTCGCTTGCAATCCTCGGCTGTGGACCTCAAGTTGAGACGATGCTTCACGGACTGACTTTTTAGCGCTTCTGAAAGTAGAGTCTGCAGGACTAATGTAGTTCTCACTGCATCGTCTGATATTCTCTAGATGTGAGCCAGACACAGCTAAGTTATGGGTGCTACTGGGTAGGGAACCACCTCTATTTACTCTCAGTGTCACTTTCGTAGAGTCTTGTCGTTGAGGACCCCCTTTATGAATACGAAGCGTGACAGACGTTCCAGTTGTCTTGGTACCACTCTCCAAGAACCTACTTTGCCGACAAGCTGTTCGAAATATTCGCCAGTATAGGACAACTATGCAGAAGCCTGGCAGGTAAAAAGATACCACGACTGAAAATAAAACGTATCCGGTTTGAGTGTTGACGGTGCAGACATATGGATCTGGTGATGACTGCTTTTGCCAGCCAAACATAGGGACGATTGAGACAGCAACGCTGAGTGCCCACACTCCTGCCATAAGTACTCCCACTCTCCGTTTTGTGATGATGGTATTGTATCCCAATGGCTTCGTCACTCCAACGTATCGGTCAATAGAGATGACGCACAGAGACCAAATAGACGCGGTGCAGCACAAGACATCAACTGCCGCCCACACGTCGCAGAAAACTGCACCGAACATCCAAGATCCAGAAACTTCCAGGACGATGCTGAACGGGAGTACAGCTGTTCCGAGCAGTAGGTCTGCTACGGCAAGGTTTACTATGAGGTAATGAGTCGAAGATCTCAGACTTCGGGACATGAACACGGCCAGCAAGACGAGCGTGTTGCCTGCGATAGTGAGGAGTGCCATGCATGAGAGCACCAACGCCTTCGCGACAGTCATCGTCAGCTGCAGGTGAGAGGAGCGGCAGCCCAGGAAGGAACAGCATGTCGATCCAGAAGAACAGTTTTGGGATTCGATCCAAGATATGTTCGCCTCCGATAAGTCGAAAGTTAGATTGAAAATGCTATCGCTCTCATAAATGAAAGCTTCATCCAAGTTTGCTGCCAGTCTATTCTCAAATGATAAACTGTCATTGGCGTCAGCCATATTTCTGCAATCATCAATTTACCGTTTTAAAGAAAAACACCACCAACTTACATTATGCTGAAAAAAAGTCTTTTCAAGACGCTGTTGTACATCAGAATCATTCTATAAAAACAGCTGTTAGTTGCAAACAGGTTTTAAAATCCTACTGGAGCACTTCGTCTCCGTTTATTGCAAGTCGATCGAACACCACTGAATGAGACGTCAGTCTGATTACTATTCACGCACATGACATAGAGAAAGTAACAAAATTATTTTCAAGTGCATTAGCTGTAGTAAGATTATTTGCTTTCGTTCTCTTTTACACAGACTGAGGAACGACTCGAATCTGGACACAACTGTGTGTACAAGGAACGTTTATCTTTACGTCTGGAAAGATAATTACGAAACCAATCTGAAAAAGGGAAAAAATGAAAATGATTAGAAAGTTCTTCGTCGAGAATGAAAATGCCTACACTTTGACAAGTCATGCTCAGTATTAAACATCCGATAAAAAACAAATATACCAGACACATAGGCTACGTTCTTGTCACTGACACACGAGATTAGATTAGATTATTACTTGGTTTAAGCGTCCTTATCCCCCGAAAAGGCGATCCAAAAAGAGCAAGGAGGAAGGCACCATTTAGTATGGAGTTCAGGGAACGCGGAATCTATGCAGAAAGGGCATAGATACAGTAAGTTGAGAAAAACGATTCTGAAACATGATAAAAGCTTAAGAAGAAAGTAGTAGGTGATGAAAAACAGAACAGTGAATCGAAAAAAGATGGTCCTAAACATAGCAAAAACATTTTATTTCAACAAAAAGAAGGCCTACCTAACTCTCAGCTCAGGCCCTCACATTTCCCACCGGGAGCGCAAATTCTCATAAATACAATAATTGTATCCCCCTGAGGGGGACTGACACCCTGACTCGACGCGTTCCACTCATAAAAAGTGTACTTTAAATCAGCGACAGTATTGTACCTCAGAGCACATTCAAAGGGTCCCACACATTATGGGGTTAACACAAAAAAATGAGAGGAGCAACGAAGTGCCACGTGGGTATTTAAAGTAAACTAATTCAAAACGCAAACTTGAAAATTGGGTTGATTTTATTTGATTAAATTAATTATTTCTTCCAACTTCATGAAAACAGAATATGATAAAAAGAATAAAAGAAAAAAGAATATTGGCTTCCCGGGCCAATCAACCATACGAGATCTTTGTAATAGTTCAGATAATCCCTTTTGAATTTTCAAATTTCTTTATGCAATGTAACAATAAAGACGAACTTCAAGTCCGTATTCTCACATCAAAATACATTTAACACCCACAGGCCACGTTCAAAACATGACTCTTTCTTACTAAACATTGCTCCTACACTCTAGTTTTAGTTCTCTATAGGCGTAGAAATGATCCATTTAGCGTATATGCAAATTCATGGAGGTTAAATGGAAATTTCTAACTGAAGTGAGGTGTTGAGTATTTTTATCAGTTTAGTTTTTAGTTTTTGTACTTTACTTCATTACTAATAAATTAAACCATCATTAAAGCATATCTTTACGATATTACGCATTCACTCCCATCATCGAGCATGTTTTTGAAGTAGCATTGCAATCACAAGTGAACTTGGGCTCCGCGAATCTTCAATTGCAGGGTCATTTCGATACCAACCTTCATAACGTCGACAGTATGGAGAGTACCTATCCCCTGTACATCTCTTTTGAGTGTGTTCATGTGGAGTGTGGAGCAGTCAACCCTTTCAAGTTAAGTGTTCCAAAAGCATTGAGATAGCAATATGTTCCTTCTTGCAATTCTCCCGCGATAACGCGTCCATGTTAACCCATTCTCAAAGTAATAATAATCTTGATTTGATCTTTTCCTGAGCGTCTTAACAAAGAAAACAGGGAAAAGTTCAACACTGTTAATAACTATATTCTAAAGGCATGATATGATAAAGTAACATAAACAAAAACTGAATTGGAATGCCTTTACGTACTTTTTGAAATTACTTTTTTCCGCAATTCAATGCGAGTGGCGAGAGCGACTTCGTTCCTTGATCGATAATATTGAGAGACTTAAAAATACAAAATGAGGTTTGAAATAACTTATGACTCTTCAGTGTGGAATGTCAGCCTTAAGAGGATCGTAATGCTCCAAATTAGCAATGTGTTATACAAACGCCTATAATTGACTTTAAATATTTCAAAAATTATGCTCTTCTTAACTACTCATCCGGGAAATGCACTTACACGGCTTCTTCAGTCTTCTCTCAGAAACTCTCTAAGTGCCTCAAAAAAAAAAAAAAAGGTGGGCATAAGAATACAGGTAACTCGTAAATCAAATGAATTTCTTATGAGTTCTTTGCTCATGACGGTCCTGAAACTGTAGAAACCTCATTAAGAGACTTACGATGCCGGTTGTGGCTCTCTTTTGCCAATTTGAAAGATGAGATTTATTTAATTGGGAGCATCATCTTTCGGACGCTGATTAGGTTTCTACAATCAAGCGCATTCGGGCCATTTGCATGGTTTCTTAATGAGAAACAAAACAAAATTCCTGAAAACGAGTCACCTAAGATGCATGTTGTGGTTTCCCATGATTGCTAGTTATTATTTCTTATTGAGACATAACATTACAGTCCTTTTATAACTGAATTAGGATGCATGAACACGGCTAAAAATCAGTTTTGATAAAACTTGAAGCTGTCATCATATGCCCTGCAGATGTCAGCGAATACTAGATTATTTGAAAGTGTTTAATTTCTTTTCAGTAAGTACAGGTGTTGGACGAAATGGTAGGAACACCTCTTCAAAATGTGTCGAACTTAATCGCCCAAGACGACTTTTCATTGCGTCCCAGCAGTCCGCCCTCCAGTGGCGACAAAAAGGAAGTTATCAGAATAGCATTTAACTCCACGAGACCCGTGCGAGAAAGTTTAGCTTAAAACAGAGCGCTATCACGCCCAACCCTCTTCGATCTAGGAAAAGGCATGCACGGTCATTGTCGCTGGTCTATATTGAATGTCTTTATCTAGAGTAGATAACTTTAACAAAAAAGTCCAAAAAGTCATGAAAAAAAATATTTCAAAGTTGAAATGCAAAGTTAGAAGCATTTGATATACATATTTTTGAGGGTTTTAGTGTTCGTATTTCCAAGCATTATCAAACTTACATCAACGCAACAATAAGAATATATTTTTATGCTTTTCTCAAAATCATTTGTTTCGTCAATGGACGTGGGTATTACGATACCCATGTGTGGATATCAACTAAGGATCTTAATGTAAGATATACATATCATATAATACATTGATGTATAATGCAAGGTATACATTATACATTACATACATTCACTTTATTGGCATTAAACTGTTTTTATTTGTTTCTTTTCTTACTCACGTTGATAATCACAAAATTTTAATTCTTCCGAGCCGAAAGAAATAAAAGTGCGACCGATGACATACTTTGGCTGCACAAAAAGAAGAGGGCATCAGTGGAGGGCGGGCTCCGACTCAATTGATGTAGTATCAGAGCAGGTGCACGGGGAGCCGCAGTTTGATCATTGAGACACGGTGTCATGTGAGTTGTGGTGCAGGCCGCCGCGCTTCCCGCTGACGTGCCTAGCAAAATTATGAAACAAAAATTAGGAACGCCAAATGATTAACGTTAAAACGCTGAAATAACGCGACTCACCTTCTCACTCTCTCCAGGATCTGATCTTCATTTACTTCTCATCAAACTGACCTTCATTCACTCCACACCGAACTGATCTCCATTCACTCCACATCAAACTGATCTTCATTCACTCCACACCGAACTGATCTTCATTCACTCCACACCAAACTGATCTCCATTCACTCCACATCAAACTGATCTTTATTCACTCCACACCGAACTGATCTTCATGCACTCCACACCGAACTGATCTTCATGCACTCCACACCGAACTGATCTCCATTCACTCCACATCAAACTGATCTTCATTCACTCCACACCGAACTGATCTTCATTCACTCCACACCAAACTGATCTCCATTCACTCCACACCAAACTGATCTCCATTCACTTCACATCAAACTGATCTTTATTCACTCCACACCGAACTGATCTCCATTCACTCCACATCAAACTGATCTTCATGCACTCCACACCGAACTGATCTCCATTCACTCCACATCAAACTGATCTTCATTCACTCCACACCGAACTGATCTTCATTCACTCCACACCAAACTGATCTTCATTCACTCCACATCAAACTGATCTTCATTCACTCCACACCGAACTGATCTTCATTCACTCCACACCAAACTGATCTTCATTCACTCCACACCAAACTGATCTTCATTCACTCCACACCAAACTGATCTCCATTCACTCCACACCGAACTGATCTCCATTCACTCCACATCAAACTGATCTTCATTCACTCCACACCAAACTGATCTTCATTCACTCCACACCGAACTGATCTCCATTCACTCCACATCAAACTGATCTTCATGCACTCCACACCGAACTGATCTCCATTCACTCCACATCAAACTGATCTTCATTCACTCCACACCAAACTGATCTTCATTCACTCCACACCAAACTGATCTCCATTCACTCCACATCAAACTGATCTTTATTCACTCCACACCGAACTGATCTCCATTCACTCGACACCGAACTGATCTCCATTCACTCGACACCGAACTGATCTCCATTCACTCCACACAGAACTGATCTCCATTCACTCCACACCGAATTGATCTTTATTTACTCCACACCGAACTGATCTTCATGCACTCCATACCGAACTGATCTCCATTCACTCCACACCGAACTGATCTCCATTCACTCCACACCGAACTGATCTCCATTCACTCCACACCGAACTGATCTCCATTCACTCCACACCGAACTGATCTTCATTCACTCCACACCGAACTGATCTCCATTCACTCCACACCGAACTCATCTTCATTCACTCCACACCGAACTGATCTTTATTTACCCCACACCGAACTGATCTCTATTCACTCGACACCGAACTGATCTTCATTCACTCCACAACGAACTGATCTTCATTCACTCCACAACGAACTGATCTTCATTCACTCCACACCGAACTGATCTTTATTTACTCCACACCGAACTGATCTTCATTCACTCCACACCGAACTGATCTTCATTCACTCCACACCGAACTGATCTTTATTTACTCCACACCGAACTGATCTTCATTCACTCCACACCGAACTGATCTTCATTCACTCCACACCGAACTGATCTTTATTTACTCCACACCGAACTGATCTTTATTTACTCCACACCGAACTGATCTTCATTCACTCCACACCGAACTGATCTTTATTTACTCCACACCGAACTGATCTTTATTTACTCCACACCGAACTGATCTTCATTCACTCCACAACGAATTGATCTTCATTCACTCCACAACGAACTGATCTTCATTCACTCCACACCGAACTGATCTTTATTTACTCCACACCGAACTGATCTTCATTCACTCCACACCGAACTGATCTTCATTCACTCCACACCGAACTGATCTTTATTTACTCCACACCAAACTGATCTTTATTTACTCCACACCAAACTGATCTTCATTCACTCCACACCGAACTGATCTTCATTCACTCCACACCGAACTGATCTTCATTCACTCCACACCGAACTGATCTTTAGTTACTCCACACCAAACTGATCTTCATTCACTCCACAACGAACTGATCTTCATTCACTCCACACCGAACTGATATTTATTTACTCCACACCAAACTGATCTTCATTCACTCCACACCGAACTGATCTTCATTCACTCCACACCGAACTGATTTTTATTTACTCCACACCAAACTGATCTTCATTCACTCCACAACGAACTGATCTCCATTCACTCCACACCGAACTGATCTTTATTTACTCCACACCAAACTGATCTTCATTCACTCCACACCAAACTGATCTTCATTCACTCCACACCAAACTGATCTTCATTCACTCCACACCGAACTGATCTTCATTCACTCCACACCGAACTGATCTTCATTCACTCCACACCGAACTGATCTTCATTCACTCCACAACGAACTGATCTTTATTTACTCCACACCGAACTGATCTTTATTTACTCCACACCGAACTGATCTTTATTTACTCCACACCGAACTGATCTTCATTCACTCCACAACGAACTGATCTTCATTCACTCCACACCGAACTGATCTTTATTTACTCCACACCAAACTGATCTTCATTCACTCCACACCAAACTGATCTTCATTCACTCCACACCAAACTGATCTCCATTCACTCCACACCGAACTGATCTCCATTCACTCCACACTGAACTGATCTCCATTCACTCCACACCGAATTGATCTCCATTCACTCCACACCGAATTGATCTTTATTTACTCCACACCGAACTGATCTTCATGCACTCCATACCGAACTGATCTCCATTCACTCCACACCGAACTGATCTCCATTCACTCCACACCGAACTGATCTTCATTCACTCCACAACGAACTGATCTTCATTCACTCCACACCGAACTGATCTTTATTTACTCCAAACCAAACTGATCTTCATTCACTCCACACCGAACTGACCTTCATTCACTCCACACCGAACTGATCTTCATTCACTCCACACCGAACTGATCTTCATTCACTCCACACCGAACTGATCTCCATTCACTCCACCCCGATCTAATCTTCATTCTATCCACACCGAACTGATCTTCATGCACTCCACACCGAACTGATCTTCATGCACTCCACACCGAACTGATCTTCATGCACTCCACACCAAACTGATCTTCATTCTATCCACACCGAACTGATCTTCATTCTATCCACACCGAACTGTTCTCCATTCACTCCCCACCGATCTAATCTACACTTAAATATTAGAATCTAATAAACTATTCATCTGCAGTGTGATTTTTAATCAGGGAGAGGAACACTTGAATTTGGCTTCAAAAAACAATCGCTGATGTCTTTAAATACGTGTGTTTCATTTGTCATTAAGAAAGCAATCGCAAGTAAATTAGCACAGCGGACTCACTACCTCTCGTGGTGCAGTGAAGCTCTTCCTGCGGTGATATGAAGTGACGGCTGCTCTGTGCATGATTGTGGCCATGATCGTGGTTCACAAGGTACTTTGTGTACGTTTCCCATAACGGTGACATATTCTGAAATCGTAGGTACACGACTGTACGTCACCAAAACTTGGTTGGAGGCGCCGGAATCTCCTCACGGGAATGGGAACGGGTGCTGCAAGTTGCTACTGAGAGAAGGGCGCAGATTTTGGAGACTGAAGTCCGAAGTTGCTCGAGCTTTGAATAACTCAAAAGAGATTACGTAGCTGCATGAAGGGAAGTTGCCAGCGCGTGCCATTTCTGCCGATCTTGGGACATCATGACTGTTGTCGAGCTTATGAAATGTTCTTGTACACGTGGAAATTAGAAATGACTTTTCGTTTCAGGGAAATTTACATGAAATTATAGTACTTGAAATGATGCATTTTCGAGTCTTTCTGGATGTGGTGTGACAGTTTGCACAGAACTGGGAAAGCTGTCGCATGCGAAACAAACAGTCGACAAAAATTTAGATTGACTGACTGTAGGAGGAGTAAGTTGAAAAGGATAAGTGTCTATAAATTGAGAAATTATTTGCCACTAACAAATCTTTGAAATGAACATTCATCTCCAGAACTCCGAATGCCCTAAAACTATTGAGCAAGAACTGAGTGTTGTAAGCATTCTTTGAGATGGCAGAGCGTCCATTCCAAACTTATGAATGCTGCCGGCAAGTGCTGTGAGGCGACAATAGGGCCGTCAGAATCATCAAAAACTGGACACAGGAGAGATAAGAACTGGTAATTTATTAATGCGTTCTGGTTCCAACTGTTCATCCTTGGAAGCATGAGGGAGCATCGTGATGTGGTAGGGAACGATTTCTTGCTGTAGGTTGGGGCCTCTCGTATTCCTGAGAGTTAAAATCATGGCAGAGAATTATAGCTGTGATCGCGCAGATTATTTAGATCTTCTTCTTTGAATTCTGCTTCCTGGAGAACGTCTGTTACTCCTTGATGACAACGCCCCCATTCACACGAATGGTGTTTAGACGAGTACAAGGATGACGTGCAACACCTAACTTGTTATTCTCAGTTTCCTGATAATATAATTGGATATTTTTCAGCTGATTTAGAGAGCCAAGTCCGAGCTTGGTTTGCTCTCTACACACACTGCCTGAACTCGACAATGCCCTCACTTGAAATTAAATGTCATCGTGATCGCGGGTATGCGGGTTTCTTCCATAATCTCCTTCAGGTCTAGACTTCTAAAGGCGATCAGTCGACAAGGAACTAACGGTCCAAGTTGCTCCTTGGAAGAAAAAATCTTCGCGGATTTTTATAATGTATTATTACTAAGCACAATTAAGAGCGAAACAGGGGTGCTGCTTCTCAGGTCAGGGTAGGATCGTCTTTGCAAATTTGACCGGAGATCGGCGTTCGGTGTTCGGCCTCACAGCCTCCCGCTTCAAGCTAGGGAGGACCAGGTCACCAAATCGCTGGGTGTCTGGGCCCTATCAGACTAATCGTTGCGCATGCTCTATGAGGGAAGCATGCGCCCACGTGATAGAATCATGTGTCATGATTGACTGAAAATTTCAGTCCAGAGCGCGAATGACTGAAAAGTATAGTTCAATATTTAGAACAGATTTTTAGCTACTATGCGAATAGTCAGCCCATTCTTGGATGCCTTTCGTACAACTTGAGATACAATGCATCAGCAAACTACTGATTGTGAAGGGAAATCGTTGTGGATGGAATGTTAATCCCTGACACCATTGCTCTTGAACTTTGCGCACGACCTCAATTTATATCAAAACCACTTACGATGCAAATTGTCATTCAGGCAAAGATGGCTGAACTCTACACATAAAAATTTCAAAACTCTTCACACGTATTTTTTAAAATTGTACTTGGTACACACGATTGAAAATACATGTCTTAGCCATCGCAAAATGGCAGGTGATGTTGATGTGGAATGGGACGAACAAGACAAAGAAGTAGCCACAACACCGCGCTCAGGCAACACCTCCTGCATCTCTAGGCCTGCTCATGGAAAACGTGACGTCATATGAGAGATCGGACACCACTCCATTCCTGAAATTAACACGTTGACTGTGATAGGTTAAATTGAAGTTCAATATTATACTCAAATTAATACGTTCCCCGCGTTTTGGGTCATATATGTACTACTAGGCAAATTGCTCATTCAAGTACAAATATAACTTAATGACATTTTATCTCTTTCGCGTCCTCTTCAAGAAATCACTTATCATACGGAGTAAAATGTATCGTGGAATTGTATTTTTAATATTTTTTAGGAAGGACATCAACGTATTCGAGCAGTGAAGTCGATTTCTAATCCTACCATACCTGCAACCTAACCAAACCAACTGTGGAAACGCGGTGAACGCGTCAAATTTAATTTTAAAAATCAATTTTTAAAAGTAACGAACATTAAATAGATCGTGCTTTCATTTAGTTTTCATCAAGTATTTATGAAAATTTAGTTTGTGACTGCTGGTCGGTCTGCAACATTACAAAAATCTACTCAGCGACCTTCGGTGGGTCGCATCGCAGTCTAAGGCCGCCCGCCCACTGATGCGATGCGACTGGTGGGACGCCTTGCGAAATCGCACGGTTCATTTGTAGCACCGTAATAATAGCATTGAGTTACCTAACTCACAGCCGGTTGAGGCGAATCGCATTGCATGGAATTGCATCAGTGGGCGGGCGGCCTAAGTGTTGAGGGGCGAAATTAAGTGTGTTCTAATTTACGTTGATATACCATGGGACGAGGTTGATCAGGCATTGTGAAGTCTCGGGAGACATGTAGAAGCACTTTTTACGCTAAATAAGAGCATCAAAAATTAGGTTTCCCACAATTATTTCTGATACGACTGAAAAAGAAATGTTATTGAGCATCTTTGGGATCTTTTCCATGCAACACATAAGTTAACCCACTTGTAACTTTCGAAATTATGCACTTATCGACTTCAAATTACTCTCTAACGAATGATTAAAACCCTCTTTCGTTTGAGAGTAATTTGAAGCCGATAAGTGCATTACTTCGAAAGTTACAAGTGGGTAAACTATGTGTTGCATCAGTGACGGGGCTTATTCGGAAAAGATCCCTTCTTTGGTCCGGCAGTAGGTCCACGGCCGTAGATTAAACAATAGAAACTAGGCAATATTGTACGCATTCATTTTCTTGCACTATTAGCAAGAAAAAGCTCAAATATGAATGACAAAATCATGAAGCAAGCGAACAAGTAAGCACACGAGGAAAATATTTGAGCCAATGAAAAACACATGACACAAAGATAGTCAAAGCCAAAATTTACCTCTGATGTAATCCTGGCTTATGTACAGCTGCATAGTTACCTCAGACCGTGAAAGGATCGGGTCCAAACGGTAGGAATTTTATACATGAATGGTTTTCGAAAACACGGAAGTAATTTCCATTCAAAGATGTTACTTCCAGGCCAAGGCAAATCAACAAGAGATGAGCGTGGGGTAGTCTGCGCAATAGCTGTTGAGTCTTCCAGGTAGGACGCGCGCGATCTGAGGAATGGAAAAGAACAAATAAGTTACAAGCCTACAAAGCTCGGTTTTTGATTCTTCACCTCGCATTCCTCCACAATTGTAACTCAGCCACTTAATACCAGCAAGATAAAGTAGTCTGAAGTTATATAAAATGTAAATGTGGCCCCCACTCTTAGATTGTTAATGCAGTCGGTAAATCTTGCAACTACAGTAAGACAGGAGAGACGGGGAAGCCAAGATGATGTGGCCAGGGCAACACGTTGAAACATCTTTTGCAAGTGACAGTTGCATTTAACATGTTGACTGCGATGGGTTAAACTGAACATCAATATTCAACTCAAATTTAACGTCAAAAGTTGAGAGCAGTATTTTAAATATCAGATATTAACGAGGTTGATGTAATACCATAAATTTCAAAAATTGATAATACTTTTTCAAACGACCCATCGATTGATCGTATCGCAAGCAACGTGTTAAGGGGGTCCTCCCAGGCCCCTGCCAGGCCCCTGTCGCTCCGATGAGCATTTTTCATGTTTTTGTTGGAAAAGGACCCTTAGGTGGTGTATTATTCGGGACTAAAAATTTATGGCGCTCCGGACAATAGATCCCCCCCCAGGAGGTGGGGGGGGGGATCTATTGTCCAAAATTTCTTTCTAGGCAGGATTTCTAGGATTTTTAGGCAGCGGGGACCAAAATCTTGAATTTTCGACCCCATTTCGACCCCATATAAAAAGAAAACAAAGCGAGAAATAAAAAGTTTGCGAATATGAATTTGTTAGATATGTTTCAAGGATTCTAAAACTATCTTTGTTTTTATTCTAGCATAAAAACTCGATGAGTGAGTTCTATTCATTTGAAATATCAATACCAGTGGACTAAAAACCAATATGTCAATTTTTTCCAAAAACTAAGGCCTGAATCAAAAAAATGGATAGAAAAAATTGTGTTTCTCATCAAAAGTTACATATTATCGTCAAATTTCATAAGAATCAGACTGAAAATAAAAAATTTCAGAATTTAAACGAAAAAAATTAATTGATTTTTTTTATATGAAGTTATACATGGAGATTATCGAAATAAAAATGAAAACAGCATTCAATTACATAATTTTTCCATTATATTACACCTCAACAAAAAATTTTGTTTATGGCTTATACCCAATAACTCTAATTTTCAACATTCAAAGGAATAGAAGTCATTGTGTTTTTATGCTAGGAAGAAAACAAAGACAGTTTTAGAATTCTTGGAACCTGTTTTAACAAAATAACATGGCTATTTTTTCAATTTGTTCATTCGAATTTTTTTATCATAGTTCAAATCCAAAAATTTAGGCTTATTTTATATATTGATATAATATCGCATAATTAAAAAAAAATTCAAATACAAAATCCCTGAATGTTACTTTGTTAGAAATGTTCCAAGGATTCCAAAACTGTCTTTGAATTTGTTCTAGCACAAAAACTCAATGACTTCTATTCTTTTGAAATATGTATAAAAATGACTAAAAAAACTAATATTTCAAATTTTTCGGAAAAACTAAGGCCTAAATCAAAAAAGTTCCCGAATAAAATATGTTTTTTTGTGAAAATACATTTAGTGGCCAAATTTCAGATTATTCGGATAAAAAAATTAGCAGAGGACCCCCTTAAGGCTCTTTATTACTCGCGACGAAGTCCACTCAAAAAAGCACAGAACAAAGCCTTGAAATTTAATGTAGATCTAAGGCAAGTTCTTAAAGTTGTTTCATAACAGAGTCGTTTGAAGCCTCAGTATATCGAAAATAAACAATTTTTTTGCATTATTTCAAATTCAATTCGAAGCTTTATAACGATGCAACTCGAATTTTTTTGAGGTTCGGCCTTGATTCGTGAAAAAAAACTTAAATTTCCTAACTTACGTTCTTCAGAACATAAATGAACTCATTATTAATAAATAAGAATATAATACATTGAACGATTTTTCCAAGGAAACGAATCTGCGAATACGTGCAGGTAATTAGGTCTTACAAAGAAAATGCTTTCAAATTTTGTTTCAACAAAACTCCGTAAAAATGCATGCAAAATTTTAGCACCGCATATCCTTAACTCTTTTACAATGATCACGAGAGCAGCAAATTGTTCCTGTTCTGAAAGAATGTCTTAAACGCAAACATAATGATCGTAAAGACATAGTTCATACCTACATAGTATGGTGATGTTTTGTAAGTCAAGAAAATGTAGTAAGTAAGGTTTATAAAAACTTCCATGCAAAGGTTCATGCATCAATCCCCAACAAACGGACCCTAACACTTCTGTAAACGCTGTCGTGTTAGTCCCATTAGTTTAATGCAGATGGCCAGCCTATGACAGCGCGTCTGAAAAAGTTATCGGCAAAATTTAACTCTCAGAAAAGTTACGAGAGTTTTGTGACCTTACTTAGGCGGTGCAAATTTCTGCGACAGTCAAGGCTTGTAAAAGTGAATTTCGACGGTGGTCCCAGAGTTAGTAGGGTTTTGAAAGCAGTTAGAAGTCCAGTATAGAAATTACGGCAGTAGTCACATCGGCTCTTTGAAACAATCTCTGAGGCAGCGAGAAACAACAATAACAATGTATTCCGGCCTTACATCTCTTAATTACATCCACAGGCCTGATCATAGAAATCGTGACGTAACGTGTTCAGACACCACGCCTTTTCTGAAATTTAAGGGGGAAATTACGTTAGTCTTAACGCATCGGTAATTTTTCATGGAACGAGACTAACTAGATTTTGAAAAATCTTCGGAGACATGCAGTGATGCTTTTTTTGTCAAAAGATTGCGTTAAAAATTGTATTTCATGTCACTCATTTCTGATACAAAAAAAATTGAACTTATTTGAGCCCGGTGTCAACCCGCATCACTACATTAATTCGACAATTTAAACAAAGGAAATGTTGAACCCAAGCATTTCCTTGCAATGTTAAAAGGATTAGGGATTTCATCTCAAGAGCATTAGAGTTACCCAAAGGTAAGGCTACTTTCCATAATTTCTCCTATCATATTGATCAAACATAACACGAGATTGTCGAGAATCGCCAGTTACAACAAAAAGCTGGCACAGTTGAACGAACGCTTAAAACTGGACATAATGGATTTGAAATCAGTCTTAGTAACAGTTTCGTTTTTCTAAACGCACGCAGCACTCTTTACCTGAACTCGATAACGATGAAAGTCCTTGCAATTTGAAAAACACAGCCAAGTATACCCCCGTTTCATCTGCTAACATGAGAATATGCGTTAGCAAGAAACGGAGTTCTGTTCGCTCGCGGGATAAGCGTATAGGCGTGAAACTTGAATACCTTAGTAACTCCGTAATCTATTTCCAAAGTTCTTCTGTAAAGGTTCTACTAATCTACAAAATACTACAAAAAACAGAAGTTCAAATATGAATAACGACAGCATAAAGCAAAGGACTATTACGCACTGCAAAAAAAAAAAAAAAATGATGAGATAAAAACGCGCGACACAATTGCAGTCAGAAGACAGAAATTACCTATGCCCTAATTTTGACTTACGGTAGCTACTCCTTCTCTCAGTGAGACGACGCGGAGTCCAGATGATAAATAAGTAGTTTTAACACGTTGACTGAGATACAATGTGCTTAAGTTCGTGCTGTGAAATGACCCATTGATGTGTCGTTTGAAAAAGTTTTAGCAATCTTATAAAATTAATAGCATTTAATGGGCCAGTTAATGTTTAATATTTGTAAAATTATGAACAACTTTTGAGTTTAAATTTGAGTTGAACACTGAACTTCAGTTAACCCATCGCAGTCAATGTGTTAACACGTTGACTTCGATTGTGCGGTTGCTCCGGTCAGTTTGGTTAGGCTGGAAGAAGTCGTTCTGAAAAACTGGCTTTTCTGCTATAATACATTTTTAACTTTTTTGAAACGTGTAAAAAATACACTTGAACCATAATGTGTTATCTCTTACTCTAAAATTCATTTCGGAAAAGGTAGCACAATAGTAGAAATGTTATTTGCATATTCCGGTACGTAAATGAACAATTTACCTGGTGATACACATAGGTACCACTTCGGAGTCAACGTGTTAAACTTCCCCAACCGCAAGAAAGTCGTTCCAAAGAAAGGATGAAAGCACCGTTTATGATAGAGATAAGGGAACATAAAATTAATGCACAAGGTGTGTTCTCAGAAAATCCCTTAAACAGAAAAACAGTAAGTTTAAAAGCAGGCCAGGAAACGCGATAAAAATAAAGAAAAAATGGTTAGAGGAGCTTAAAAGAGGACAGCAGTGAACTGAAAAAAAACGGTCCGTAACAAAATAAAATACGTTTTCTATTTAACTAAAAAAGGCCTCAACTCGGGACCTTACATTTTCCCCCAGGAAGTGTTAACTCCCATAGATACCATAGTTGTATTTTCCTGAGCAGGTGATTTTGAAAATTAAAGCATCACTAATTACACCCTAATGAACAACACGATAATACAGTTTGACCTCTGCTAGCACGTTGATCGAGATGGGTTAAACTGAAGTTGAACATTCGACTCAAAAATTTAATGACAATTAATTGTAGTAAGCAATTTTTGAAACAGCAAACGTTAGCTGGATCGAGCCATAATTTCGTCTTGATTAATAAGTTTACTTGAAAATTGAGTTTGTTATTACGGGTCGGTTGGGGTCCGTTATGCGTCCGTTTCGATTTGTCGGTCAGCAACATTATGAAAATCCTTTCCATGACCGCCGGTGGCTTAAATTGCGGTCAATGTATTATTCAGTTTATGACATGGTTGAAACCGTCATATCGGCAGGCCACTTTACTCTCTAAGGCCGTCGTCACACGGAGACCAAATGGTAACGTTTCGTCATAATCGTCTATTTAGCGGTACCATTCGGTCGGTCCAGCGCTACGAAACTGTCAGATTTCAGCTATGAGCTACGGTGCATTTTTGGTACGGGTCTCGTCACTAAATGCCGGAGAACTGGGTTGGCGGGTACTTATTTACTTGTATTTAGGGATTATTTCTTTTTCCTGAAGTGACAAACAGGTATAAGGTCCTTAAGTTGTGTTATTAACGTAGCATCTTTAGTTGAGCGTATTTTTTCAGTGCTCTCGTCTCGGGTTGCTGAAAAAGCCCAGTCTATTTTGATTACAGAGAAAAGTTTGTTTGCTAAATGGCGACTGAAACGAAAGTAAATTAACCAAATGCTTATGGATCGCTACAAAATCCTGAAGAATGACAGCTCGCTTCATAATTCCGTCAAGTTACCCGATCAATTTGGTAACGTAGCACTACGGGTTGGTCTTCGCTGCTTTTACTGTTAAGCGCCTCAGCTATTGAAATGTCATTGTAAAGAACTGTTTACCCAAGAGATTCACTCACATGAAATGCGTCAAAAAAGTGTAGATACATCTGTACACAATATTTGTATTCAATATGCAGATGATTTGATACTTCCTTAATGCATTTCTTTAGATGCTCGTTTGGTTTAATTTCAAACGACATCGATTCTTAATTTGAACAGGATGCGGGGTAAAGAATCTTTGATACGCAGGAATGGCACCTTTGACAATTAATTTTTCTAAGACCTCCAAGTATATCCCTTTACGATTTAGTTAGATAAGATTATCTTCTCATTACCCTGCCAATAAACAAAAATTTTGAACTATTTAATTCTCCCATTTCAATTTTCAAACAGATCAATGTATTTTTCACCACTGGGATTTTTTGAAAAATGCTTCAATATTTCTACATTTATTGTTTTGAATCATGACAAAAAATTGTATATAAAAATTGTATAAATTGTATAAAACAGATCAATGTATTTTTCACCACTGGGATTTTTTGAAAAATGCTTCAATATTTCTGCATTTATTTTTTTGAATCATGACAAAAAATTGTATATAAAAATTGTATAAATTGTATAAAACAGATCAATGTATTTTTCACCACTGGGATTTTTTGAAAATGCTTCAATATTTCTACATTTATTTTTTTGAATCATGACAAAAATTTTAATCGGAACTAAATGAAAGCAGTGCTTCTAAATCTACCGTGTTTTCAAGCTCGCTTTGGCTCCCCAAAGCGCAAAACTTCTTGAACCAATTTATTCAATTAGTAACTACAACTACATTACAGAGCAATCCTTGAAACGATGATTTATCCCAATTAATTTCGATACGCTTATTTTTTTCGTTAAGGTATGATCAATATTTACCCATATTTTCCGGGAGATTATGACATTCATCATTATGAATTAATCAACAATATAAGTTTAGAACGACGTGTGTTGCCGGTTATTAGTGTTACTTTTTGTCACATGGTCAAATCAATTTAAAATAGATTGAGCAAGGCTCACACCGAGCTATTGTTCGCTAAGATCGATACTAAAAATCTTACTCGAACACGCTGTGCGCTTTGGCATCATCGCTTCCGACGGTTCTGCTAAAACGATATTTTATTTTACCCAATCATAAAATGCCCAATGTTCAAACTAACTCCTATCGAAAGATATCTGACATTTTATTCAATGGTTATCTATTCCCCCAAATTCTGCACTATAGCGCAATTCTGCACTATAGAGCAATTCTGCACTAGTCTAATTAGTCCAAATTCTGCACTAGTCCAATTAGTCCAAATTCTGCACTAGTCCAATTAGTCCAAATTCTGCACTAGTCCAATTATTCCAAATTCTGCACTAGTCCAATTAAAAAATGATTGTATTGAGTACCTCTTCACTTCGTCTTCTCTACTTCAAAAAATGGATCGCTATCTCGAATTGATTTCTACTCCACTTTTTGAACGCATATGTGAGATATGCTAACGACCCTGCTCGATAGCTCGCATTTGTGAAAAAAACATCCATTCGACTTTCCCCTGACACACGATCTTTTTGGCAATGTGTTGTGGGTGAACTAATGCGAAGGTGCTCACAATGCCGCATTCTTCCCTTCATTCTTGAACAATAAACAAAAAGCTCTGCATTATGTTCCACATAGTTTCAAGTTTTCATCGTTTATACTCTAAAGTTTTGTCGCTCTAGTTTAACATTCAGATTGACTGTATTTTAAATCGACCCTATGTCGTCTGCTCCGATATAAAAATAATTTTCTTTTTAACACTCATTCTGAAGCTGACATCACATACTGTTCCATTAATTTCTTAATTTACTAACATCCTTACTTAATAATATCGTCACAATAAGAAGTACAACGACATAGAAGCATAATTTTCCAGAGACAGGACAGCTCCTGATGACGAGGCAACTCTCGTAGGAAATTGATGGAGGATGTACTAAGTCTTAGAGGAACACGTAAAGATATATTTGTAAATATGGAGGGTGAGGGTAGGTGCTAACCGATGCAACCGTGAATGCAGGCTGTTACTCCACCTAGAAGCGCACCAACTGAATATAAATAAGTGCTCGAATCATGCGACTTATGGCTAAGCAGCGAATAAAATACGAATTAAAAACCTGGAGTGAAGAGCGTATGAGCTTCTGTGATGTGCGAGCTGAGTCGCCCGCTTTTTACGTCCATACTAGTGTGCACGGCCCGTCAAAAATAACAGGATTTAATACATTTCTTGAACAAATTTTCCAGATAGGGATGAGACAAATATATCCATCCTAACGGTACTAGTGATAAAAAAAATTATTGTACTTGTGCACTGGTGAAACTCGTATCACAGATATGGGCATTAAGCATCCTTATGAGCATTACAGAAAGACGTACCAACCAATTAAATATGTTCAATGCGATTCCCGTTGGAATAACATGGAGAAATTACGCACAAAAACTTTTAATTTACTTGCAGGACCTGAGGAAATTCCGCGGTCAATGTCATCGTTAAGCTAGATAAGCCCATGAAAAAATTCCGTCAACAGAACCAATCCTAGCCTAACCTATCCTAACTTAATGTAACATAACCAACCTTGACCTAACCTATTCGACCAAGCTATAGCATATATGTATACCGCAATGATCTTTATAATTATTTATGAAGAGTGTGACACACATAGGCCTAGATACATAGTTACAAGCGTATTGTTTGTTCCCCTAATTGACTTAAAAATTTAATTACTGAAAGCGTTACGGACGGACTAACCAAATAATGAACCAGCCAAATTATTATTTGATATATATATTTAATATCGGGACACAGCATTTTATTATGTTAGTATGCTTATGAATGCATAAATCGGTAAACCAACTGAAGGATTGTGCAGCGAGTGGTACAGGTGCTATGCTCAGTCGTTGGACCAGGACATGTTACGAGGCATATTTTTCCATGCCTCAAAGGAGAGCTAAATGGGTCAGCCTCATTAGTTCCCGTAGCACGTCTGATGTTCAACTACAATAAATTGTGATGAGTTGTAAGATGAAGCATGGGTTTCGACTGATGATTCAGTTTCAAAATATGTCAGGAGAGAGATACGAACACACTCCTGCAATTCAGACTCCGACCATAACACAGCTCCATAGATCACTCGGCCATCACAAAGATTGCTTTGACGTAAAGATGCAATTTAATATTTAAACCAATCATACCGTTGCGACGGCATATTTTACATCTTACTAGAATAATACTTTTAGGACGTGGCATTTCTCATCTATTAAAATAAATCGAAAAGTGAGCGAAATATTTCAAACTCGCAGGACCTGTGTAAATTCCACCCGCAGTATCGTTGGAAACCTAAGTGGACCTGTGAAATACATCCAACACAACCCATCCATAACCAACATAACCCATCCTAACCCCATAACCTATCCTAACCCAACATAACTTATCCTAACCTAACATAACCTATCCTAACACAAAATAACCTATCCTTACCCGATATAACGTATCCTAACGTGACACAACCTAACCTAACCTACTCTATCCTCACCTAAGCTAATCTAACATAGCCTATCTCAGCTTCACCTATTCTAGCCCAACCTATCTTAACTTAACCTACTTGAACATGCTGTTCTAATATCCTGGCCAAACCTATCCTAGACTATCGTTACATATCCTACCTTAATCTATTACATCATTACCTAGCCAAACGTATCCTAACAGGGCCCGTGAAAAATTCTAATGTCTGATCAAGCTGTAGCATAGATACCACAATGGTCTTTGTATTTATTGATGAAGGCGACGAAAGCGTAATGGAAGGACTAACTAATGAAGTAACTAAGGAAGTAACAAGCAGATTATTATATAAATAGAAAAAGGAAACGGAAGCTTCAATTGGTTTTGTAGTTCAAAATATCTGTCAGAAGTGGGATTCGAACCCACGCCTGGAGAACCAGACTGCGACCTGAACGCAGCGCCTTAGACCGCTCGGCCATCCTGACACGTTGTAAGATGAAATGCTGCAATTTACAATTTAAATCATATATTCCATTGCATCCGCATATTTCGTGGCCTATCACTATAAATAAATCCACGCACAGGTCTATTTCAATCATTTACATAAATCATAAGAAAGTAAAATGAGTTAGTTGTGTCAGGAGCATAAGGTCGACAGTATAATTTCACATGTTACGACAGAGATTGAACCCATGTCGGGACAAGGAAAAAACCTGCGTAAACAATTATAGGCTTATTTCTGTGCTTTATATTATCACCAAAGTATTCGAAAAAATGCATATAAAAAAGTGTATTCTTATTATGAACAAAAATAATTTCTGTATGATTAACAATTTGGTTTTCGCTCTAAAAAATCAACATCACAGGCTATATTAATTAAATCAGTTAAAATTCCTTTATTCTAATATAGACGAAGGAAAGCTTTTTTTGTGTATTTTTGGACTTTCAAAAAACATTCGATTGCGTGGACAATAACACATTACTCTCGAAATTCCACTGTTATGGCATTCGAGGAGTTGCTCATGATTGATTCAGATCATACCCAACAAATCGGAAGCAATACGTGGTCATTTACGATACAAAATCGAACCCACAGACAATTAGCCATGGAGTTCCACAAGGATCTGTCCTTGGGCCTCTCCTATTTATGATTTTTATCAATGATTTTAAATCTACATCATTTTTCAAATTCATACTTTTTGCCGATGGTAG
The DNA here is from genome assembly GCA_030386875.1 of Morinoia aosen. Taxonomy (NCBI): domain Eukaryota; kingdom Metazoa; phylum Arthropoda; class Malacostraca; order Amphipoda; family Talitridae; genus Morinoia; species Morinoia aosen. The sequence goes on from CM059558.1 coordinate 27,067,893, forward strand.
CACGCTTCCTACGGTCCTTCCAAACCAAAATCTCGCTCTAATTGAGGAGAGTATTAATAACGAGCTCCATAAAGTTCAATTGTGGATTAAGCTAATAGAATAAGCCTTAATATCGATAAAACAAAATAGATTACATTCTCATACAAGAAAAACATATCTCTTCCACGCATTAAAATTGGCGAAGGTGAAATCGAAGAAATCAACTCATGTAAGTTGCTAGGCATCATAATAGATAAACATCTGATATTATTATTATATACGAAAGTTTTAACCTCCCTTAATTGCACGACAAAGATGTTCTATAAGAGAGGAAGGAGGAAGGCACCATTTAGTATGGAGTTGAGGGAACGCGGAATCTATGCACAAGGTGCACAGAAACAGGAAACTAAGAAAGAAGTTCCTGAAACAAGAAAAAGTTGAAGAAGAAAGCAGTAGGTGCTGAAGAACAGGACAGCAGTGAACCGAAAAAAGACGGTCTGTAACAAAACAAAAACCTATTCTATTTCAACAAAAGGAAGCCTACCTAACCTTTAGCTAAGGTCCTCACATAGTCCCCCTGGGAGCGCTAATTCCCTTAGATACAATACCTGTATCCCCCTGAGGGGTAAATATTTGATGATCAAAGAGTGCATTTTAGTTCTAACTTATCAAACTCCGTCGGAATCCTGCATAAAGTGAAAAATTTCCTACCTGAAGAAGCTTTGCAAATACTTCACCGAACGCTCATTTCACCATACTTACAATACGGAATAGAAGCATGGCACGGAACTGATAAAAATAAAACCAATATACTTTTACTCTACAAAAAAGAGTCATCAGAGCAGTAAAGAAACTATAATACAATCCTCACATAAATGATTCATTCACAAATTTACAAATACCTAAACTTACGGATCTCTTCAAACTCTCTATATGTAATTTCATGTATAAAACATTGACCGACCAATGATGGCGACAAAAACCTCAAACAATTAATAACAGCACAAACTGGTCATCACGTCCATTTAACCCAAAATAGAAGTAACTTCGTGTTTTCTTATTATTCAAAAGCTCGGTCGCAGCACAATATCTTCTTCGTGGGAACTAAAACTTGGAACTCTATCCCTGCCGAGATCCGTGCAAGTAATTCTTGCAAAGTATTAAAAATAAATCTTGAACCTCATTTCCTATCAGAATTTTAGTCATATATGATAACCAAGTCAAATCTTTTCTCCTACATGACTGGTCCTTATAGGGTAATTTGCCATGATTAATGTTGTTGATCTTCAGTCTGTTCTTAAATCGTTTCTAGAATATACTATTAACATCTAGCCCATATAAACTATTTTGTAAAATAAAACATCGAAAATCCATTAAACCAATTTTTTTATACCTAGCCCATATAAACTATTTTGTAAAATGAAGCATCGAATATCGATTTAACCAATCTGTTGATCAGTATAATGCATAACTAGGTTGAGTAAATTGGGTTAGGCATTATTGTACACATTAGAAAAGCGCTGATGATGCGATACCATAGAAGTCGCTGAACTTATTCGGGCCCCACAGGTAGCTATACTCAATTTTGACCATTGTACAAGACTTGAACAAACAATCTCCTTCTGTATCGCTTGTGGAAATAGTTTGAATTGAAACCATATAATCCCATCTGAATGTAGCTTAGGAGATCTTTCAGCCACTCAGACCATCGACGAGATTGTATGTTATAATATCAGAGTTACAATATAACATTCGAAGCAACTTCATCGTTGTAACACACGTAATCGTTATTTTTTAACTGGGTATTCACTTAATCCAAGGTTATTGCACAAACTTTAATTAAGGGAGTATTCTTAGATAGCAGAGAGAAAAAGCGCAAGTTTCAATCGATTACGCGGCTTCAAAAGTATGTCTGAAGTGGAAATAGAATCTACGCTCGGAGATAGGATACTCACCATTAACACAATGCTCACCCCGCTGGCACCCGAGTCTCATAAAGTCGATTTATATATATTTGATTGATATGATGTAGCACGGATACCGGCGAGTCAATGTGCTCTTGATGGAATGAATCGATGCTTCAGTGGTTCGATATTGTGCGCATTTCGAACACGGAAAATAAAATATTTCCCGTTCTGATAGGGGGTGCTGATGAGGTACTAATTAAAAATTACCATTTATGAGGCCAAAACATTTGTGTCTACGGTTAGCGACAAGTTTAGAACGCAAGCGCGCGTGTGACAAATTTCTGCACAATTTACAAGTGAACACGAACTGTGACGCAGCACTTCACCAGAACCTGCATAATTGACTGCCATGCCGATACGCACTCATGTGAGCAAATTAGACCAAACTTCAGACGCTCATTGAGCCGCGTGAAATGTAAACAACGCGTGTGGATACTCCATTTGCACCACCAAAGGTGGAGCCGCTTCCCTGTCTTGGCGAGTTTGTTGGGCAGCGAACAGCAGCGGATGTTGCAGTGATTAGTTCAGTTTGCTGGACGGCGTGATCAGTTTGCTGGACGGCGTGATCAGTTGGATGTACTCCACTGTCGCTGTATTGTGTGCTCCTTAGACCGCTCGGCCATCCTGACGTGTAAATAAACGTTATGCTTCTACATAATATTTAAAACAAATATGACATTGAAACGGCAGATTTCTTAGGTTTAAACATTATATTTTCATATAAAGGGGGTGTTTCATCAAATGAATAAATAGGGAGTTGAGTAAAATTGTTACGATGCTCACTTTTCGCCTGTAAAGGTTCCACTTCTGTAGCACTGGATGGGAGTTTTTTCATTTTCCAATTTTTTCATATTTTCTCATCACCACTGGACATGATATGTAAGAGTTTCATATTTTTATGAATGTCGTGATCTCGTCATTGTACTAACAATGTTAAACGTTTATTTTATATAACTTGCATTACGTATTTTTATAAAACATTCAAACGAAATCACGCCGCCGCCTTTCTCCATCGCCAGCTCGCATGCCACGGAAATCTCGGCTGCAGGACTAGCGCATTAACACACAGAACATAAATAATAGTGTAGCTGGGAGTGATACAGTAGATGTAATTGTTGTATTTTCCTGAGGAAGGGGTTTTGAAAATTATAGCCTCACAAATTACATCCTGATGAACAATTCCTACGCAAAAAAAAAACACGCTAATAAAACTAGATCTCCGTTAATCAGACAATGATACGGTAGAAACCGTAATATTACAAGGCCAATTCACTATCTCCTACAGTTTAGAGCATCAGCTTTTGAAATATCGGAATAAAGTACTGTAGATGTTAACACAAGAGACACTTGCTCATAAAATATGTCATAAAATGTAGATAATTCGGCACACAATTACTGCATTCGACACACAGATGATTTCACGGATCCTTAATGCATTTCTTTAGATGCTCATTCGGTTTAATTTCAAATATAAGTTCTCAATTTGAACCCTGGGTGCAGTGTACAGAATCTTTGAAACTCAGGAATGGCAACTTATGCGAACGATATTTTCAAGACCGCTCTTATATCATTTTACGATGTAGATGTGGTACTCTTCTCAATGCCCTCCACCAATGCCCTCCTCAATGAAATTTTGTTATATTTAGTATTCCCATTTCGCTTGGAGTGCAGAACAATATATCCTAACATATTCCTATGTTGTATAAAATAATACTCTATTTATACGTTTGATTATTTTTTAAGTCCTTGAAGAGAAAGTTTTGAGCGACAAACTAAATTGAGACGGTGATATTTATTTTACTTCCAAATTTACCAAGCATAAATACTGCATAATTTTTTTGCAAAAAAACTCTGGGTACTGCAATGAAGAGAACCATGAAGGGAGGGTTTGTTTCAGGGAGTACGCGCCGGGTACCCACACTCGTGTGAGGGGCAATGGTCATCTCGACTGTTTGTGTCTCTACCCTCAAGCTATCGTCATTGGCCATGAAAGTCTCAAATTGTGAAAATAAAACAAGGGGGAAACAGGTCTCTCTAACGGCAGACTCGTGTGTTACAGAGGAAGGGTAAACTTAACCACACTTAGCCTCTGTCTGTTCACAAAGTGGATCGCTACTTAAACCTAACTGCGATCACTTTTTCTCAGAGCAAAATATGAGAACTGTTAATGGCCCTGACCGATAGCTTGAGTTCATAAAATAACCATCTCTTCGACTTTTGCTAGAACTGTAATCCTATATGACTGGAGAGTGCCCCCGACACCGTAATCTCCTTTCGTTTAATGGACAATGAACCAAGCGCGCCGTATCCTGTCCCACATGGAGTTCAGCATTCAACGTTTAACATTTAAATTGATCGTAACTTCAGTCGATCTCTTGTGACCTGTTCAGATGTGAAAACACTTTCTTTTTAAGTCTAATTCCAAAATTGTCTCCGCTTTTTTTGCATTTGTTTCTTGATTTAGTAATATCCTCACATAATCATATTCGTTTAAATTAGAAGTACAACGACACAGCAGTAAACATTTCGCAACGATGAGGCAACTCGATGACTCGGCAACCCTCGTAAAAATAGATAGGGGTGGACGTAGTAGGAAGTGCATTATATTTGCATGCAAGGAAGGCGAGGGTAGGTGTTGACCAACATCATCAAGGGGCGCAGCGCCAGCGTTTCTGTGATGAGCGTGGGCAGGGACGCCAGCGGTCTTTGTATCAGGCGTCCATGACGTGGGAAATCTTCTAAAGGATTGTACAGCAGATTGTACAGATATTTTATCTTTTGATCTCTCTCGAGACAATATCGGATTTTTTCAAGGCACAAGAGGGACATACGTCAGCCAAATCCATTACTTCCTCGTGGTGCTTCAGATGTTTGCTCTAATAGATGGCTGTGGAGAAACGGTAACAGTGTGCTGAGTAGCATTATAAAATGCAAAGGCTTCATTGTAATGTTTTAAAAGGATGTCAGAAGTGGGATTCGAACCCACGCCTGGAGAACCAGACTGCGACCTGAACGCAGCGCCTTAGACCGCTCGGCCATCCTGACGTGCTTGTAAGGGTCATGCTGCAATAAAATATTTAAAGTAAGTATTCCTTCGCAACGGCGCATTTTCTTCGCCTAAAGCTATAAATATTTCATTCGCAAGTATATTTCAATCATTAACACAAGCCAAAGGGCTAATAAAATGTGTTAGTTAGCGTGACCCGTTTCTGAAATTCTATTGTCGACCTTGTGTTTCCTAAGTAGAAAAAGTGCCAGTTTTCATCGATTATGTGGTTCATAAATATGTACAAAGTGGAAATTAAGTCTACGCTTGGATAATAGGATCATCATCGTAAACACCGTGCTCACCTCGCAAGACCATGCAGGCACCTGCGTCTCATAGCGACGGCATAATTTAATCGGTTGAGATGCTGCAGCATAGATACCGGCGAGCCAATGTGTTTCGGATGGAATGAATCGATGCTTTGATGGTTTTATTTTGTGCGTGTTCCGAATTCACAGAATATACATTCCTCGTTAGTAGTATTAGGTAGTAATAAAAAAGAACCTTTTATGAGGGCGTCACATCTGTTTCTACGGTTAGCTTCAGGTTCAGGACGCAAGCGCGCGAGTGCCGCAGTTCTGCACAATTTGCAAATGAACACCTCGGTAGAGGAAACAAGGTAGGTTCAAACCAGTCTCTTTTTCGTTGACAGTGTGGTTTTGCTGACGTCACGGCAACGAACCAACAGCAGCGCTCATTTGGCATCTGATAGCACTGCTACCCCCAAATCTGGCTCCCCTATTGGCCTAACGACACGGCGTTTTGGAGACGTCATAAAGTTTGCTTGAAATGAAGCCTTCCTATTGACTGGCCGAACAAGAGGAAGTGTATTTTCTCCTATAGAAATGACCTTACCTTGTATCCTCTACCGTGGTGAACACTAACTGCGACGCAAGACTTCACTAGATCCTGCGTAAATCGACTGCCAGGCCGATACGCGTTCATGTGAGCAAATTAGACCAAACTTCAGACGCTCATTGAGCCGCGTGAAATGTAAACAACGCGTGTGGATACTCCATTTGCACCACCAAAGGTGGAGCCGCTTCCTTGTCCTGGCGAGTTAGCTGGGCAGCGACCAGCAGCGGATGTTGCAGTGATTAGTTCAGTTTGCTGGAGGACGTGATCTGTTGGATGTACTCCACTGTCGCTGTATTGTATGCAGGGCATTGACTAACTCTGACAGTAGGCAGGAATTCGTATAACGAACAGGTTCTAACAAAAAGCAAGTATTTCATTACTCTTTCATCCTCTAGATACCGAGGTTGAAGTTATGACTTTCATACTCTGAAATGAAAATTTCATAAGAAATGTTATCTCTAAATATTGCAACACCCGATTTCTTAGCGTATACGAATCAGTTCACGCTGGGACAGGGTGGTGCCACCATGATACGTTTGCCAAATAAGTAATCACGGCGATGCATGTGGCTTACGACGCGGCCTACGGCAATGCTAGATACGCTGCTGAGTTGTATCAGCAGCGTCTCGCAGTCGATATTCAACAGAGATCGCATGTTTACCAAAATACGTTTTGTCTACGCGTACACAGTAGCTCCAACGTGAACGTCTGAGGTGATGGTCGGCCCAATGAATACGTGATGCAGTTAGAAACGTAATGCAGCATTACTCCTCCAGTACCAGGCCTCATGCAAACACCCGACTATAAAAAAATTTCAAACAATTTAAACAATTTATTTACCACGAGCGATACAGAAGTATATTGTTTCTCAAGTCTACAACAATGGTCAAATTTGAGTATAGCTACCCGTGAGCCCAAACAAGCTCAGTGACTCGTGATTCATGAATACCAAACCAAGTCGACGAATGGCAAGTTCTCGATGATAAATGTACACCCTTGCCATGTTCAGATGGTTCAATATCTGCTCCCGTCCGTCTTGATCGCTCGTGTACAAATTGCATGTCGGTGCCTGAGGCAAAAACTGGTCGATGAAAATTTCTTGAAGCATGTCTTTCCACCGACGAAGCCTCTTTGACACACAACGGAACGTCCAACTCGCATAACTTGCGCAGCTGGCAAGAGAATAACCCTCATGCACTGCGTCGGTTGAACTCCTACACCGGCTTGGTGTCGGTGTGTGGGTTGGTGTTGTCGGCCACTATCTCACTGGGCCATGTCTGATGCCGTCTCCTGTAAATGGACCAGTTTACGTCACGTTAGAGACGTGTTGCCTGAACTGCTGGAGGGTGCGCCTCTCTAGGTGTTACCGCCGAATGTGGTTCCAGCACGGCGGAATTCCAGTTCGTTTCGACAAGAATGCTGTCCAATATCCGAACGATGCTTCTCCGAACAGGCGGATGGTGCTTAATGGACCAGTGGCATCGCCTCCAAGATTTCCAGGTACGAGTCCTTTAGATTTCAGATTCTGGGGCCACTCAAAATAATAGATTTATGCAACACAGGTGAAGTCTGAGATGGATCTTGTCTCACAGATAGCAGTCGCACCAGGTAAGATTGTAGAATGACCGAGATTTTTGTATTGTAGCCAGGTACCCATTTGGAAGAGGTTCCAGACCTGCATTGACGCAGGTGGCAGACATTTCGAACAGTTATTGTAAAGTTTGTTCGATAGAACACATGTTTCTCCGATATTAATTTTCCCATTTTTTACATTTCGCAGTCTCGGAAATGTTATTAAGGGGGCGTCATGGGCAAGCATTACACCTCAGAGTCCTGAAAACTAAGTTTCCAAATTTGACATACTTGGTATTCTCGAAAAAGTACTTATTTTGGGCGTCCTTCCCCACTGTCAAAATTTGTACCGCCCATTCCTTCAAACTATATAATTTGAATGATGCTCAAATTATTTATTATTCATCAGCACCGGAGTTGTAACGAAGCAAAAATTTAGTTTTACGGTACAAGTAGCCTCCTAGAATAATTCAAAATATCACAGACCTAAAAAACTTGTACAAAAATGAATTGCAGAAATTTTATGGGTAAGAGCTAACATGAGATTTTCTTCAGAGAAGATTCATTGTTCTGGTTAAAATTAGTAATTATATAAATAATTATAGAAGTTTTATCCAGTTTCCACCGTCCCTGGTTCTCATGGAAGAAAAATATTCCGTTCAGACGTGAGTAATACGACTGGCCTAAAATTTGCATGCCTATTCAACTCGCACAAGCTGTCAACTGATAGCCACCAACTCTATTAACTGCCAACAACTACCCTCTGTGAACTGGCAACCACTGCCGCCATCAACTGGCAACCACTGCCGCCATCAACTGGCAACCACTGCCGCCATCAACTGGCAACCACTGCCGCCATCAACTGGCAACCACTGCCGCCATCAACTGGCAACCACTGCCGCCATCAACTGGCAACCACTGCCGCCATCAACTGGCAACCACTGCCGCCATCAACTGGCAACCACTGCCGCCATCAACTGGCAACCACTGCCGCCATCAACTGGCAACCACTGCCGCCATCAACTGGCAACCACTGCCGCCATCAACTGGCAACCACTGCCGCCATCAACTGGCAACCACTGCCGCCATCAACTGGCAACCACTGCCACCATCAACTGGCAACCACTACCGCCATCAACTGGCAACCACTGCCGCCATAAACTGGCAACCACTGCCGCCATCAACTGGCAACCACTGCCGCCATCAACTGGCAACCACTACCGCCATCAACTGGCAACCACTGCCGCCATCAACTGGCAACCACTGCCGCCATCAACTGGCAACCACTGCCGCCATCAACTGGCAACCACTGCCGCCATCAACTGGCAACCACTGACGCCATCAACTGGCAACCACTGCCGCCATCAACTGGCAACCACTGACGCATCAACTGGCAACCACTGACGCCATCAACTGGCGACCACTGCCGCCGTCAACTGGCAACCACTGCTGCCGTCAACTGGAAACCACTGCCGCCGTCAACTGGAAATCACTGCCGCCGTCAACTTGCAACTATTGCCGCCGTCAACTGGCAACCACACTCCCGTCAACTGGCAACCACAGCCCCGTCAACTGGCAACCACAGCCCCGTCAACTGACAACCACAGCCCCGTTAACTGGCAACCACAGCCCCGTCAACTGGCTACCACTGCTGCCGTCAACTGGCCACCACTGACCTCGTCAACTTCCCACCACTGACCCCGTCAACTGGCCATCACTGACCTCGTCAACTGGCCACCACTGACCCCGACAACTGGCAACCACTGCTCTCGTCAACTGCCAACATCAATCCTCTGTCAACTGGCAACCACTGCCCCTGTCAAATGCCTGTCATGAACCTCGTCACTGGGCAACCACAGCCCCGTCAACTCACCCCCATTGTCTGCCTAGGCCGGCCGTTGCCACAGCCGTCACCACCACCACCAGCAGCCACAGGTGCCCCAGCATGCCGCACTTGCCACCTTCACGCTACAACAGGCTCGGTCCTCACGCTGATGTCCTGCGGCTCACTCCTGCAACACGAGACGCGGCTCACTCCTGCAACACGAGACGCGGCTCACTCCTGCAACACGAGACGCGGCTCACTCCTGCAACACGAGACGCGGCTCACTCCTGCAACACGAGACGCGGCTCACTCTTGCAACACGAGACGCGGCTCACTCCTTCAACACGAGACGCGGCTCACTCCTGCAACACGAGACGCGGCTCACTCCTGCAACACGAGACGCGGCTCACTCCTGCAACACGAGACGCGGCTCACTCGTCAGCCAGACGCTCGGGTGACGCCTCGCTCCATGTCCTGCTAATGTTCTACAGGGCTCGAGTGGGCACACTTAATTCGCGACGAGGTTCCCAGTGCGTGCAACTTGACGCGTTAGCTGCGGTGGGGTGATCTCAAGTTCAATATGCAACTCAAATTAAACTCGGTGTCGATTTTGAATATTATATTGAACTAGTGCACACTGCCCGTCAAAAATGAGGGGATTTAATACTTCTCATGTACAAATTTTCGTTCGAGTTGAGTTTCCATGCTAAAGCTTATTTCAAAGGTATCCCGCCGAACTCGGTATCCACGATACGGACTTGAGTATGAAAGGCTCTGGATCTCTTTAATTTTTTTGAAAGTTATTTAATATAGTGCACTGGTACAACGAAAATGAGTATTAATTTACCCGTTAACTCAGACCAAGACCGCCCGTGCTAATTTCTATATCTATTCTTAAGAGCGTGACACGAAACATAAATAAACACACGATGGTCGTTCTTAGCAGGAGATGTTTGATCGGAACGAGCTTTCTTTTGATTTTCATCGAGTACATGCTAAAATTTCGCTCATTTTCACCCGTAGGAAGACGGCTTCATGGAAATTCCCTCAGTGACCACCGGTGGGTCACCAGGCAGGCAACGTGTAGAGTCACAGCTCTTTGCACAGATCGATAAATACGACCTGCGTGCATTCCAGAAGCAATGCCTTCGTAATTCGCGGGACAGCACCAAGGATTCAATTGTTGTATCAATAAAAGAGTAGTCTAATACGTTTTCGAATTACTAGGTATGAACTGTAACCGGTATACGCAGTCAAATAAATTCATTGGTAAGTGTAGCCAACGTAGAACATTTCGTCAAGTTTGAATAGCTTTTATTATTTAGAGAAGGCTTTTTTGTTTTCTCTGCGGTGCTCTGCAGGAAGTGTAGCTGGAACCTATTTCCGCTCCCTGCAGTCTAAATACTTTTGTGTGAAGAAACTTCCATTTAAACGTCGTTTCAGGCATAAGCTCTTGTTCTTAATTCATTTCAGATTTTATTCGCTGAGTAGCCATAAGTTAGTCGAATTGTTCAAAAGTTTATTAACATTCAGATGGTGCGCTGTTAGGTGGAGTTACAGCCTGCATTTCCCTGGCATCAGTTCGGTGAGTGGCCACGGCCTTTGTAGATCCAATGTTGACCTCCAATGTATACGTTAACCTCTCAACCAATATGTTCAGTGCTAAAAGTATAAAGGCGATGAGGTACGCAGGTTTTTCTGGAGTGCATTCCATAAAATCTCCTAATGATTCAGAACTGGAGATTGTGGTGGCCAATCAATGCTCTTAAATGATTCTTCATGCTCTGAAAACAATTTTGGAAAAACTTTACCATGAGAAAGCAACAATTGTTCTGCAACTTCACGTTACTGTAAAGAAGTCAAAATTCAGTTTCAGGATAGATTTGCTCACCAGGAATTTGTACTTGTTCCGTGATCTCATTTTCTTCGCTCAGAGGTTGCAGCGCACATATTGTCAGCCTTGGCGTGACAATTCACAGTGTTCCATACTTTACCGGCTTATTCATAGCGTGTCAACCATATGACTGACTAATTATCTGGGATCAAATTTCAATAACATGATATCATGAGTAGCGACTGTCATTCAAAGTAGAGCTTGGTTTACTATATTTTTCTTAGCCCTTGGAGCGTATTCTGTCCCATAATTTTTTTTAAAGAATCAGGCACGGTGGATGAAGAGAATTCCGAATATAAACCATCGGGAAATATGGTACTGGAATGAAAGTCTCTTTGCCGAAGATTGGCGAGTACCAGCTAATCGTCTTCATTCACAGGTCGTCGTAAAACGCTTGTTTGTGACAATATCAATGCTTTATAACTTCTTGACGTCACTTTTTTCTGTTTACGTACTTTCAATCTTTTTAAGCAACTCGTGTTACCGATCTGACAGTCGTGACAAATATAGATCTTATATGTGCTTATAATTTTAACCTTCCACAGCATATTCGTGAAAAAAATACATGACAGTTATTACTATTGGGGATGCCGTCCATTCATCCTTGTCACCCACCTGTGCCGCACTCTATATATGGGTTGCCTTCAGAGAACACGTTGCCCACATAACGCAAAAGCTTGAAGAACACCGAAAGGTTCTGCGTAATTCCAGCGCAAGGCGCAAGTATATTTTATTAGGAAATGAGGCTATTACGTCAGCCCAACCTCAGCAACAATTATCTCCTGCCGAAATTTTCCTTCGGCAACTCTGCTCAGGTTTACGTTTGCTCTCATTCATTTTCTCACGTCAGGTGCATAATTATTTATGGTTCGGCGGTCGCGACAAATTTCTCAGACTTATATTGAACACGAGCACAAATTATGGGACGCTTGTCTGTTCTCCAACTCACACCCCTAATTTATCGCTCCTCTCGGGGCGGTAATTTGAGCTCTTGTTCATCAAATTACGTACTCGACGCCGAGCAACTTCATCATCACTGCTAATGTATTAGGCATCGTTGTCGTCTTGGAGCTCTCGTCGCAGAACAAGGGCGCCGTCTACGAATGGGTGAAGTCAAAAAGAGCTCAGGTTACCGAAAAGGTCGACTAAATTCTACAGTTGATAGAAAAGAATGTTGAATATCGAAGGAGAGAACTTGATTTTTTAAATATATTTCTGTGTTTGTTAGATGGCCGTCTAATTTTACTTTAACTTCCAGGAGAAACATCATAATCGACCAACTCCAGCATAACCCGAACTATCGAAAATGAAAATACGTAATTAAAGTTTGAAATGGATAAATCAAGAGCTCATAAGCATTGGAAAATTGGTGGAAACCATCAATCCTACCGAACCATTCAGCATGAAGTTAGGGGAACGCGGAATCTATACATATAAGGTGCATAGAAACAGTGAGTTGAGAACGAAGTTCGTGAAACAAGATTAAAGCTGAAGAACATAGTAGTAGGTGCTTCAAAACAGGACTGCAGTGAACCGAAAAAAACGTAGACCTCAACATAACAAAAACTTTTATTTTAACAGAGAGAAGGCCTACCTAACTCTCAGCTAGGGACCGCACATTTTTCCCCTGGAAGTGCTAGTTCACATAGATACAATAGTTGTATACCCCCGAGGGATTTTATGTCAGATATTCCGTGTGTGATGGAAACGTATTTACAACGTCGCTACTGAAATCCTGAGTGAGAGTGATCTGAGTGATCATAAATAAAGAATATTAAATCGTAATAAGCTGCGATACGATAACGTGCGCTTGCAGAACCTCGGCATGGAATATTTTGGTGCATCGCCACTCATATCAAAGCCTCATTTTGCTTCTCGAAGTATCCCCATCCATCTTTAATATATTATAATCATAAGTACATTACCGTAAATCATGATGCGCCCCTTCTCTTATTGATGCCTCACCATGCACTGAGAAGCATGAATGAGCATACCTATGCACAACTTCATGGACACTCCAAACTGCATGTCGATGATTACCTCATCACCTACATGTCTTGCTCTGTACCTTTTGGTCCGTCATTGCTTCTGGAAATTTTAATAAATCATAAATATAATCTGGAAATTCAGAAATTGCTGTACAAAGTGATGGCAATTTTCACCTGTTGAGAAGTAATGATGGTTGGGCAATTGCATGCACTCGAATGACTGCACCAGCGGCTGGGACATAATAATTCAGGTCTTATTCTTCTCGTTCATTACACATGATAGCAGCCAAAAAAGATTGTCAACTTATTCCGTGTGCTCACAAACTTGCAGTCATATACAAGGTTGTGCGCTTGCTGCACGTAAACAAACACCTGCACACTGAGAGTGATCTTCCACGAGTCTGCGAGCGAAGCGGCATGCACTAGCTTATGAGATCGTAAGTTCAATTTACTAAGCCAGGCTTCAATTTGCAGCCGTGAGCTTTATGCGAGGCTGATCATATGAATTATAATTGTCCTCTTAATTACCCAGCCATAGGTACCGCTAACGACGGAATTGTTTACACACACGCAAATATTGAATGCTGTCGCCCGTTTCCTACTCGAGTGATTCTCGGAATCTTACACGTTAGTGCCCAAGTGAACAAGAACACAAAGCTCTTTTTAAGAAAAAAGAAAAAACCGTTTATTTTCAAGAAAGTCGATACTTGAAATGTATAACATTTTTATTTAAATTTCCTAATTTAAAAGTCCTTAATTGATAGCTGCATTAAGGATAGATGTATTAAGGATCACTTAAGTTAAGTATACGTAATGGGAAGCAAAATCCCCTCTAAGTCCTCTGTACATCAGAACATCGAACGACTTTAATTTTTATTTCAGTGTTCCGTAGTAAGCGTTTCCGGAAAAATTGTCTTAAATTTTAAAGTTTGCTAATATTGAAGAGAGTAGTACCGTAACAGAGTAGCTAAAAACTCTCTAGCTGCCGTGCCTTACGCTTCAGCGAGGTAAGTCCGAGAGTTTAGTCATTAATTTAATAGGCCTTGATTACGTATAAAAGATTGATGGATTTTGTCGTGCTTAAGTATAAAACTAATGGATTTAGCATAATAAGTAATGATGTTGGGATTATATATAAAAGTGATGGTATAATTGTAGATTAAGTAATAATATCTTGATTAAATTTAGAAGAAAATCGCAATGAACAACGCAGCATGATCACAAACCATCATTTGTTGCGAGGCTAATATTAGCCTCGCAAGGTTATTCAGTAAGGTTATCAAACTTTTATTGGTATTCGGCAACGGTTATTTTGGAGTCCAAAATTTGGGCATATATGACGATCTGTTGTGTCAATTGCTTGTCCCTGAACATCTGAACTGAAGGTTTCTGGAGGATAGCGCTGAAAAAATACAGACTAAATAGTGTACAGTAGTCCCCAGCGTCAGGGCTCACACAACGCAGAATTGCATGCACTTGAATGAACTAGCTGGACGCAAGTCGACCACAAGGGACGTCTTCTCCCAAATCCCCTCACGTTACAGCTCACCTGGATTTCTATCAAAATTTCTAGGATCAATAAATTTTTTGACATGAATTCTAAGGAAGAATTAAATAAAAAGTTAAGCTCTGCTTGCAATATGTTCAGCTGACGTGGAGCGAAGCTTTTTCTCCAAAATGCGTGTTTTTTCTCTTAGAAACACAAAGGCAACAGTTTTACGAGAGTGGTTGGATAACAGTTCATCTGCTTTGCTTTAGCTCAAATGGACTGGTAAAGAAAGAAATAGTGCGATGATGACTAGATCAACATACTGTTTAAGGAAATCAAATAATTGAAGCGAAATACTGAGATCGGACTTCAAGCAAGATACACAATAACTGCAAATATACGTCCTAGTCATTGGCAGCATCGTTTAAAAAATAGCAAACGTTTTCTAACGCTTCCGGTGAGTCCTTATTTGAATGACTTACAAAACATATGGCTTGAATTACATGTTCTAATAAATCTGTGTGCTTTAGAAATTTTCAGAAATTAGACTGTGGAACTGTCGGAAGTAAATTTCAGGAGATACTCAAATCTCATCACAACCTGGACCAAATGATTAATGGAAATTATGGAAATGAAAGGCTATGTCGCGACTGTTAATACCGAAACAATATCAAAGTGTCGCTGACATTATTGCATTCAGATCATGTTTCTTGGAACTAAATTGCTGCACTCATAAAATATAACACCTCTATCAGTTAATAGTTTGTATTCCGATTAGATTAGATGTCCATCTAAGCCTCCCTAACCGAAACAAAAGCGTTCTAAAGAGAGGAAGTAGGTAGGCAGTAACAGGATTTAGTATAGACGTTAGGGAATGCGGAATGTACTGTATGCATAAAAATAAGTCGAGAAAGAGGCTTATGAAACAAGATAAAAGTTGAAGAAGAAAGTAATAGGCCCTGAAAAACCCAGACAGCAGTAAACCGAGAAAAGATGGTCTGCAACAAAACGAAAAAACCTATTCTATCTCAACAAAACGAAAGCCTACATTACATTTAGCTCTGGACCTCGCATATTCCCCCTCGGAGGGCTAATTCCATACATACAATAGTTGTATCTCCCTAAAGGTGAGGTTCATATTTCTTTTCATTTACTTCATGACATTAGGTTGATAGTACACGTGCGTTAAGCTCTTTGAATTACGCGATTGAAAGTGGGTGTATTCACATTTGGCAGTTTACTGCATAGTGTGCGGCTACACACTCAAAGTGTATAAAAAAGTTTTCATGAGATGAAAAAACATTCTAAAAAATAGCACAAAATAAAAATGTGGTATTTTTCTCAAATACGTATAAAATGACTGAAAAATAATCATATTCTTCAACATATAGATACAGACACGCAAAATAAACGTGTAACGTGTGTCACAAACACGCAAGATAGACACGCGCGATGACAACAATGGTGACACGATCAATTAACCAATGACGGTTGCGAGGAAATGCTCTCGCCGACAAAGAATGTTGTGTAGCGCCGCCTGACGCAACCTTGTGTTTATTGTGGGGCAGATTGAGCTCATTATAGGGCACCTGATCTATCTCCATGGCGGCGGTGCGGCGCGGTGAGCACATTTCCTGGAAACGCTCATTTCATCTTCACTTTTTTCAGCGCTGAGAGTGTATTGAGGACAGGTATTCTCCCAGGGGATGTATGTAAATCCCGATAACGATTGATTCATTTAGGGGTTATATTTGTATGTAAATCTCGATAACGATTGATTCATTTAGGGGTTATATTTGTATGTAAATCTCGATAACGATTGATTCATTTAGGAGTTATATTTGTAAGTAAATCCCGATAACGATTGATTTATTTAGGAGTTATATTCGTATGCAAATCCTGATAACGATCAATTCATTTAGGGGTTATATTTGTATGTAAATCTCGATAACGATTGATTCATTTAGGGGTTATATTTGTATGTAAATCTCGATAACGATTGATTCATTTAGGAGTTATATTTGTAAGTAAATCCCGATAACGATTGATTTATTTAGGAGTTATATTCGTATGCAAATCCTGATAACGATCAATTCATTTAGGGGTTATATTTGTATGTAAATCTCGATAACGATTGATTCATTTAGGGGTTATATTTGTATGTAAATCTCGATAACGATTGATTCATTTAGGAGTTATATTTGTAAGTAAATCCCGATAACGATTGATTTATTTAGGAGTTATATTCGTATGCAAATCCTGATAACGATCAATTCATTTAGGGGTTATATTTGTATGTAAATCTCGATAACGATTGATTCATTTAGGGGTTATATTTGTATGTAAATCTCGATAACGATTGATTCATTTAGGAGTTATATTTGTAAGTAAATCCCGATAACGATTGATTTATTTAGGAGTTATATTCGTATGCAAATCCTGATAACGATCAATTCATTTAGGGGTTATATTTGTATGTAAGTCCCGATAACGATCGATTCATTTATGAGTTATATTTGTACGTAAATCAAAATAACAGCTGATGTATATAGGCATATATAGTCTTTAGTAAATCCCGATAACGTCTGATTTATTTTTGAGTTATATTTGTGTGCAAATTCTGATAACGGCAGACGTATTCAGGTGATATTTGTAAATCATGATAACGGTTGATTTATTTGAAGGAAATCTGTAATCCAGATAACGGCTGATCTATTGAGGGGATCAATGTGAATTTCCATTACGGTTGATTTCTTCACTCACTCATCTTGAGTAACGAAGATTGGTCGGTGAAATCTACTCCCAAGTGGAGTTATTTCTAACCAACTGAAATGATGAAGTTATCTGTAAAACTTCCATGCTAGCCTTGCCAATGCCGATACTATGATTGTTTTTTCACTTAAGATCCCGAACAAAATCTCACTGAACACAGGTGACGAAGTGAAACTGTACATTTTTTGTCCTTTGTTAGCTACGCTTCAAGCTAAATAGAGTACCCATTATACCGACTTTTGTTTTTATTGAAATAACAAAGCCATAGTTCATATTAATGTATTTCATAAATAAAGTAATAAATTATTAGATGTTAGTTTAAGCCTCCCTAACCGCAACAAAGGCATTCCAAAGAGAGGACGTAGGAAGGCATCATTTATTATGGAGATTTGGGAACGCGGAATCTATACCCAAGGTGCATAGAAACAGCAAGTTGAGAAAGAAGTTCATATAACACGATAAAAGTTGAATAAGAAAGTAGTAGGCGCCGAAAAGCAGAACGGCAGTGAACCAAAAAAAAAAGAGTCCTTAACATAATAAAAAACATTTTACTTCAACAAAAAGAAGGCCTACCTAACTCTTAACTTGGGACCTCACATTTTCCCAAGGAGTGAAAATTTTCATAGGTACAATAGTTGCATCCCCATGAAGGGAGTTCATGAACAAAATAATGGTCGTACAATTGTTCTCGTAACCAAATCTTGGACGAATATCTTTCACAAAACATATCAGAAAGGATCAGCAAGCGTGGAAAGCTTGAAGAAAATTAATTTTACAGATCATCACAGGTAATTTTTTTTGACATTACGTTGATAAAAAGAGGAAAGTCTAAAATAGGCGATAAATTTTCGTTGCAGAACGCAAGAAATTAACTGATACAAATACATTATTATTATTATATAAGAAAGTTTTAGCCTCCCTTAATTGCACGACAAAGATGTTCTATAGGAGAGGAAGGAGGAAGGCACCATTTAGTATGGAGTTGAGGGAACGCGGAATCTATGCACAAGGTACACAGAAACAGGAAACTAAGAAAGAAGTTCCTGAAACAAGAAAAAGTTGAAGAAGAAAGTAGTAGGTGCTGAAAAACAGGACAGCAGTGAACCGAAAAAAGATGTTCCGTAACAAAACAAAAACCTATTCTATTTCAACAAAAGGAAGCCTACCTAACCTTCTAGCTCGGGCCCTCACATAGTTCCCCTGGGAGCGCTAATTCCCATAGATACAATACCTGTATCCCCCTGAGGGGACTGATACAAATACAATTTTCTCGAACTTCTTTACCACTGACTCAGCGCTGGGAGACGTCACAGACGAGGGATAGTCAAAAAGTTCTCAGACAAATGCTATAATTTCTTTATTTAACAACTCATTACTTTTATTTTTCTACATAAGCTCCATTGTTGTCTATTCACTTTTGTAAACTATGTTTCCACCTGTAAATGCCTTCCTGATAGAATTGGGAGGGCTTGTCCCACTAGGTTCTGTACAAGAGAGATGTTTTCTTCATTTGTTGCTGTGGTGGGTCTTCCTCCTCGTGGGTCGTCATCAAGTTGGACTCTTCCCTCTTTAAAGCGTTTAATCCAATCATAAACGACTGCTTTACATGGTGCAGAGTCTCCATAAACCTGCTGTAAAACTTCGATGATCTTAACAGGTTTCCAATTTAGTTTAGTAAAAAATTTGATGTTAGCTCTTATCTCCAAATTTGCCATTTGAAAGGTTGAAAATTACTATTTTGAGATGCAACCTCTCTCGATACTGACCTGACATAGACTGATGAGACGGCTGCAAGTTATCAAGGAAGCTCTAAGGACAGGTTTCAACTTGTAAAAACTTGTAAATCTCAGTTCAGTTCAAAATTATGGCATTTGTCTGAGAACTTTTTGACTAACCCTCGTACTTATTTCTCGGAGAAGAGTTTTAGCTAAATCAACGACAACTGCTGCGAGACTGGGACAAAATAAATAATACTCCCCTTATTTTCATTTTGATGAAGCGTTTGGCTACACTGATAGAGTTGCATAATTAAAAAATACTGCATCACTTGTATCTTTGTGAATCCGTTTACAGTTTATTGATACCTACTCGGAAAACCCCGATGAAAAAAAGGTAGACGCATCCCGCAAAAGATAAGATTAGGTTCTGAGTTAGTTCGAGCTTCCCAAACCACAACATCGGTGTTCCAAAGAGAGGAAGCATGAGAGTGTCATGAACTCCATAGAATATCATTTATTTTTTAATTTACGATGCAGATTACTATTATAA
Organism: Morinoia aosen; assembly: GCA_030386875.1. Classification (NCBI taxonomy): domain Eukaryota; kingdom Metazoa; phylum Arthropoda; class Malacostraca; order Amphipoda; family Talitridae; genus Morinoia; species Morinoia aosen. Next base: position 27,087,551 of record CM059558.1, read on the forward strand.
AAGAAAATTTTAGCCTCACTTTACCACGAAAAAGATGTTCCAAGAGAAGAAGGATGAAGGCACCATTTAGGATGGAGTTGAGGGAACGCGGAATCTATGCACAAAGTGCATAGAAACCGTAAGCTAAGAAAGAAGATCATGAAACAAGAAAAAGTTGAAGAAGAAAGCAGTAGGTGCTGAAAAACAGGCCAGCAGTGAACCTAAAAAAGATTGTCCATAACGAAACAAAAACCTATTCTATTTCAACAAAACGAAAGCCTCCCTAACCTTTAGCTCGGGCCCTCACATAGTCCCCTTGGGAACGCTAATTCCCATAGGCACAACAGTTGTATCCCCCTGAGAGGTACACGATACAGAATGAAATCATTAAATATTATGTGGATTTCTAAAGATTTGCGATACGAATAGAAACTTAAGGAATAAGTTTCAAAAAGTCAAGTTAGAAAAACTGTCTACTCTCAGCTCGTGACTTCACATTTTGCCTCTGGTAACGTTTATCTCTTAGAGATAATAGCGTTATCTTCCTGAAGGGGTCGCGCAAAAGATGGCCGACAGTCCCTTTGAAGAACACAAAAATAGGATTTTTGCTTGATAAGCTGACCTGCAAAAGTTTCTAATATCAGGCAGAACGTACGATAAACTCTCTGAGAAAACCGTCACATGTTCATGATAGGTCGATGTGTGGCCGGACTGGCCAGCATGTGGCAGTCGTACTTACACTCACGAGGGTCAACAAGTTGTAAAAACTGAAGAAAGGGTTCACGTTCGCTTGTAACTCCCGACAAGAAGTTGATAAAGTGAAGAAAGGGTTCACGTTCGCTAGTAACTCTCAAAGTTACGGTGTGACCAACGGAATTCAACCAACGTTGCAGTAGGAAAGGTAATTTGCTATACTGCTACTCAACTCTTCAGGATGAGAGGGTTGACTGCTCTTGATTATCTAAGCTATAATTACTGGCGCAGAGACGACAGAATACCTTGTCAGCAGACCGCCATGTTCGAGAGCGTGACTGGACTTTCATGTGAAGTAAAGCGACACTGAAACGTCATAGACTTCAATAAGCATCAACTGCTCCTCGTTTTGCACCTCTCAATTCTAAAAAAGACAAGCAGTTTCGCTTGAGACGGACGTCCAATTGTGCACCATGAAATTTGGGCTTCCTGTACTTCAACTGCATTCTTGAGTTCTGCTCCTGCCTGAAATTTACCTGAGTGTAATAGTCACTATCGCTGTCATTGAAGGCCTAATGAATTGTCTTTCATATTTTAACGATAAAGGTGGTGAATTTGCCCCAGTTCCATCGAGATGTTTCTTGGCGTTCTTGTTGCTTAATGCAGTCCATTATTTTCATTGTTTGAATCAGTTCATGGTCTGCCTCTCTGTTGAGATGCTAGCAGGATTTAACACGTTAGCTGCGGTCGGTTGAACTGTAATGTAAGATTTAATTCCAGTAAAACTCAATTTTACTGATTAAGTTTTGAATGGGAAAGAAATTGATAATAAGATCCACCATCTGGCTTTGGTCAAACATAAGTAAAAATGCTCTCAGTAATCGCCGTTAGATCACACGCATTATGGAAACCCCCTCAATGACAGCCGGTGGATCACCAAGCAGTTCACGAGTTAAAGATATTATCAAAGAAAAGACGGCGTTTATCGCCATAGTAAATAAATGGCGAGTCTTATGGGAGTTCTTAAATTATTTGAACGAGAACTTTGCGTCTCGAGCTCAAGAAAATAAATTTATGCAGTCAAAGAGACACGAAAACGTCGCTATAAGTGTCCGCACAAAATTGCAAAACAATCTACGGAAGCTTTGGTTTACCTTTCACCATATGGAAGGGAGATGTAAAATGACGCAGGAACCTTAAAGAGCAATGAATCCATCTTGCGTCGTCCTCGCATTGCAAGGATGTGAAGGCAGTGTAATCATTTCGAGATGTTTTTGATGGGATGACGTTCAATTTGTGACCTATTCAGAGAAAAAATGAGTCCACGGAACCACGCGCATGTTCTTGCCGATCAAGTTTACACTTCAATCGAATCTTCTGTCGTGAAAAATAAGATAAATTCGCAGCACAATGATTCATCCCACTTGACAAACATTCTTCAAAACTAGTTTTCAGAGCATTGGGAATCATTTGAGGGCATTGATTCGCCTCCACAATTACCAGATATTAATCCATATGAGAATTTATACGTTGCACTCGAGAGAAACCTTCGCGCCTCGTTGCCTCAGCCGTCAGCACTGAACATATTAAGAAAGGAGAAACTTTAATTGAGGTCAACATTAGGACTACAAAGGACGTGGACACTTACAGACCCGATACAGGGGAAATGCGGGCTGTTACTTCACCTAACAGTGCACCAACTGAATGTTCATAAGCTTTTGAACAATGCGACTTACTTATGGCTAGGCAGCGAGTAAAATGTTAACTAGATTTAGAACAAGAACTTAAGCCCGTAACGACGTTTTACCACGTTTAAAACAAGTACTCAAGATTGAAACGAAGTTTAAATTGAAGTTTTTTTCCTACAAAAATATCAAGACTACAGGGAGCGGAAATAGGTTCCAGTTACGTTTCCTGCGGTGAGCCGCAGGAAACAGAAAGAAGACTTGCCTGAAGAATAAAAACGATTTAAACTGAGCGAAATGTTTTACGCTAGCAATTCTCACCAATGTATTTATTTGCAAGCGTGCCAGTTGCAGTTCAAACCTTAAAGTGGAAAACATTGTACTGGGTGTCCGCTAAAAAAATAGCCGATTTAAAAACGCTGTAGTTTGTAAACTGTCAGTGCTGAAAGGCAGAAATAGGTTTCGTTAAAAAGAGCACAGTTCAAAAATTTATTTTGTATCATAGATACGATGTGTTGAATATACAGGTACAGCTATAGAGCTTCAATTCATTTCGCGGTTTATTAACCCTAAGAATGGAACAATTAACCGTCAAACTGAGACAATTTGTCGTAAAAGAAATGATTAAACACAGATTCGTAATCCCTACAATGCGTCAATTCCAAGCAAGATATGGAGCACGATTATCTAGAAGAACATTTCAAACCAATTATACTAAGTTGTGTGTTCGCGGCACGATGTATAATTAAAAAAAGGAAATTCAGGCTATCCATAAAAAAGCAAGTTCGGCACAGTAAAACAATTAAGAGTCAGGTAGTGGTTATGTAAGATGTTAAATTTGTATAAAAATAAAACTCTACAACCTGCTCTTATCATTGAATCCCATTTCAGGTTTCTAACACAAATATTTTACAAACTACAGCATTTGTAAGTCAACCACTTTTTTAGCATACATTCTGTATTGGACTACATGTAATCTATTTTGATACAACATGCAATCCTTGATTATTATTATTATTATTATTATTATTATTATTATTATTATTATTATTATTATGTTTTATACAAGAAAGTTTTAGCCTCCCTTAATTACGACAAAGATATTCTAAGAGAGGAAAGAGGAAGGCACCATTTAGTATGGAGTTGAGGGAACGCGGAATCTATGCACAAGGTGCACAGAAACAGTAAGCTAAAAAAGAAGTTCATGAAACAAGAAAAAAGTTGAAAAAGAAAGTGGTAGGAGCTGGAAAACAGGACAGCAGTGAACCGAAAAAAGATGGTCCGTAACAAAAAAAAAGAACTATTTTATTACAACAAAAAGGAAGCCTACCTAACCTTTAGCTCAGGCCCTCATATTGTCCCCCTGGGAGCGCTAATTCCCATAGATACAATAGTTGTATCCTCCTGAGGGGTGCAATCCTTGATACCATCCCGCAAATTACAGGGCATTACTAAAATTCACGCCGGTCGTATTTATCGATCTGTGCAAAGAGCTGTGACTCCGGTGGTCACTGAGGAAATTTCCATGAAGCCGTCTTCCCACGGGTGACCACATGCTAAATTCCGGCATGTACTGATGAAAATCAAAAGATAGTTTGTTCTGACCAACCATTTATCTTAATATTCAAAATTGACACCGAGTTTAATTTGACTTGAAAACTGAACTTGAGATCACCTCACCGCAGCAAACGCGTCAAGTTGCACGCACTAGGAACCTCGTCGCGAAGTGTGCCCACTCGAGCTCTGTGAAACATTAGCAGACCACCGAGCGAGGCATCATCCGAGCGTCTGGCTGACGAGTGAGTCGTGTCTAGTGTTGCAGGAGTGAGCCGCGTCTCGTGTTGCAGGTGTGAGCCGCGTCCTGTGTTACAGGAGTGAGCCGCATCTCGTGTTGCAGGAGTGAGCCGCGTCTCGTGTTGCAGGAGTGAGCCGCAGGACATCAGCGTGAGGACCGAGCCTGTTGTAGCGTGAAGGTGGCAAGTGCGGCATGCTGAGGCACCTGTGGCTGTTGGTGGTGGCGGTGACGGCTGTGGCAACGGCCGACCTAGGCAACGGGGGTGAGTTCACGGGGCTGTGGTTTCCAGTTGACAGAGGATAGATATTGGTAGTTAACAGAGTAGATGTCTGTCAGTTGACGTGATGATGGCTGTCATTTGACTGTGCAGAAGGTTGCCAGTTGACACGCAAATTATCTTGCTTACGTGGGAACGAAATACTTTTAATGTACAGTCTTTGTGTAGGTGAAACTAGGAGAAATTCATCATTCTTTCATTAGTAATTTCTAATCGTAGCTCAATTGCGTTTGCGTGGTTGATACGGACGGATTAGTTAAGTGGGAAGCAGCAGAATTGAAATGCCGTCTTCATTTCTTGATCATATTTTCATCCTTTCTAAGAAGAGGGAAAAATATAACTGCACGATAAGATTTTGACTCGGACGCCACAGTCCAACTTAAATAAAGGTAGTGCTATAATTGAAATGATATTCATTGATACTGATGCGTTAATGAACCGTCTATTTAGGGGTACAGATATTAACGAACAAGCAGTTAACGAGATAACATAAAAATGAATCTTCTCTGAACAAAACGTCACATAAGCACTGCACTCGTGCATAAAGATCCTGTTATTTATTTCTAAATATTTTTTCCACTTCTGTGAAGTTCCAAAATGACTCCGGCTTGAGCAGTGAAGTTAATCTTTTAGCTTACTTACAACTTCAGCATTGACTAATAATAAGTTAAGCATCCTCTAATGAGCTGGGTGTTAGGAAACACGAGAGGTACATATTTCGACAGTTAGGACACGTAAAATGAACACTTTCCAAGAGTACGAATTGATTGATTGAATATAAGAAAGTTTTAGCCGCCCTTTACCACAACAAAGATGTCCAAAGAGAGGAACGATGAAAGCACCATTTAGTATGGCGTTAAGGGAACACGGTATCTACGCACAAGATGCATAAAAACAGTAAGTTAAGAAAGAAGTTAATGAAACGAGTTAAAAGTTGAAGAAGAAAGTATTAGAACAGCAGTGAACCGAAAAAAATGGTCCGTAACAAAGCAAAAGATCTAAACTTTTTTCAACAAAAAGAAGGCTACCTAACTTTTAGCTCGGAACCTCACATAATCCCTCTAGGAGCAAACTGTTAATTATGCGTGTCCCTGCCAACTGTCAAAGTTTGTCAAGGCCCTGCATATATACAATACACCGACAGTGGAGTACATCCAACTGATTACGTCCTTCAGAAAACTGAACTAATCACTGTAACATCCGCTGCTGGTCGCTGCCCAGCTAACTCGCCAGGACAAGGAAGCGGCCCCACCTTTGGTGGTGCTAATGGAGTATCCACACGCGTTGTTTACATTTCACGCGGCTCAATGAGCGTCTGAAGTTTGGTCTAATTTGCTCACATGAACGCGTATCGGCCTGGCAGTCAATTTACGCAGGATCTAGTGAAGTCTTGCGTCGCAGTTAGTGTTCACCACGGTGGAGGATACAAGGTAAGGTCATTTCTATGGGAGAAAATACACTTCCTCTTGTTCGGCCAGTCAATAGGAAGGCTTCATTTCAAGCAAACTTTATGACGTCTCCAAAACGCCATGTCGTTAGGCCAATAGGGGAGCCAGACTTGGGGGTAGCAGTGCTATCAGATGCCAAATGAGCGCTGTTGTTGGTTCGTTGCCGTGACGTCAGCAAAACCACACTGTCAACGAAAAAGAGACTGGTTTGAACCTACCTTGTTTCCTCTACCGAGGTGTTCATTTGCAAATTGTGCAAAACTGCGGCACTCGCGCGCTTGCGTCCTGAACCTGAAGCTAACCGTAGAAACAGATGTGACGCCCTCATAAAAGGTTCTTTTTTATTACTACCTAATACTACTAACGAGGAATGTATTTCTTGTGAATTCGGAACACGCACAAAATAAAACCATCAAAGCATCGGTTCATTCCATCCGAAACACATTGGCTCGCCGGTAACTATGCTACATCTTTTCAACCGATTAAATTATGCCGTTGCTATGAGACGCAGGTGCCTGCATGGTCTTGCGAGGTGAGCACGGTGTTTATGATGATGATCATGTTATCCAAGCGTAGACTCAATTTCCACTTTGTACATATTTATTAACCAAATAATCGATGGAAAAGGGGACTTTTTTTACTTGAGAAGCATAAGATTGACAGTACAAGTTCAGAAACGGGTCACGGTAACTAACACATTTTACTAGCCCTCTGACTTAAGTTAATGATTGAAATATACCTGCAAATGAACTATTAATAGTTTTAGGCGACGAAATGAGCCGTTGAGAAGGAATACTTACTCTAAATATTTTATCGCAGCATAAGAACTCAGAGACGTCAGGATGGCCGAGCGGTCTAAGGCGCTGCGTTCAGGTCGCAGTCTGGTTCTCCAGGCGTGGGTTCGAATCCCACTTCTGACATACTTTTACAACATTTTTTTGAAGCCTTTCCATTGTAATACTACTCAGTCTGTTACCGTTATTCCACAACCATCCATCGGAGCGAACAATTGAAGCGCCACGAGGAAGTAATGCATTTGGCTAACGTATGTCCCCATTATGCATTGAAAAAATCCAATGTTGCCTCGTGAGGTATCAAAAGATAAAACATCTGTACAATCTGCTGTACAATCCTTCAGAAGATTTCCCACGTCATGGACACCTGATACAAAGACGCTGGTGTCCCTGCCTACGCTCATCGCAGAAACTGACGCTGCACACCATGACGTTAATAATACCTACTACCGCCTTCCTAGCATGCACATATACTGTACTTCTTTCTGCGAACACACTTATCAATTTTTACGAGGGTTGCCACGTCATCGAGTTGCCCTATCGCTGCAAAATTTATACTATTGTGTTGTTGTACTTTTAATTGTAGCAAAAGTGATGTGAGAATTATTAAATCAAGGAAAAAATACAGAAATACGTGGATAAAATTTGGGTATACATACTAAGAAGAAATTTTTTCACATGTGAGTGACAAAAGATCGACTGAAGTTACGATCAATCTAAACGTTGAACTTGATCAAGAAAACTTTTATGTAAAAACGTTGAACACTGAAGTCTGCGTGGGACAGGATACGGCGCGCTTGGTTCATTGTCCATTAAACGAGAGGAGATTGCGGTGTTGGGGGCACCCTCACATTAGCTTTCTTCTAACTCACAGCCATAGTAGGACCACAGTTCTAACAAACCTCGAAGAGACGTTTATTTTACGAACTCAAGCTATCGGGTCAGTGCTATCAACAGTTTAGTTAGTTTAGTCGTTAGCTTTAGCCTCCCTACCCAGCAACAAATGCGATCCAAAGAGAGGAAGGAAGAAGGCACCATTTAGTACGGAGTTAAGTAAACGCGGAATCTACGCAGAAAGGCATAAAAACAGTAAGTCATGAAAGAAGATCATGAAACAAGACAAAAGTTGAAGAGGAAAGTAGTAGGTGCTGAAGAACAGGACAGCAGTGAACCGAAAAAAGGTGGTCCTTTAACATAACAAAAACATTTTAATTTAACAAAAAAGAAGGCCTACCTAACTCTCAGCTCGGGCCCTCACATTGTCCCCCTGGGAGCGCAAGTTCCCATAGATACAATAATTGTATCTCCTGAGGGGAGTGCTGTCAACATCTCTTATATTTTGCCATGAAAAAATTGATTGAAATTAGGTCGATGAAATGATCAACATTGTGATGAGGAGGAGAATTATATAATAGAAGGGGAAGTTCTTGTACAAACAACCCTCTTCGGATTTTGTTAGCACGACGGGAGAATTTGAGGCAAAAAACACAAACGAATAAAATAATGGTAGGTACACTTCGATAGCAGGAGCTAGAGGGAACAGAGGAGAATAAATACTGGGATGTTTTAGCGGAACCTTTGCAAGTGAAACTTTTAGGGGAATAAAGGCTGTCAATTGAAAGTATTGAAGGCTGTCAGTTGACTGTGTTGGATGCCTTCAGTAGACTGCGCTACTGTGTATCAGTTGACTGTTCTGAAGGCAGTCAATTGCCGTGCGAATTACCGACTAGTCATCTTGCATTCATGAAAACAAAATATTTTGCGTGTACGAGTCTCTGTGTAGGTGAAAGAAGGAAAAATGCATTATTCTTGCTTCGGTAATTCCTAATTTCAACGCGTTAAGGGGACAGTCTCAGTAAAAATCGGAAAATGATCGATTTTCGTGTTTTAGCTGACGTTTTAGAGAATTTTCTTACATATCTAACAATATGCTTCACTTCCAATTGTAAACGTGTTCCTCTGCTCCTCCCACGAAAAGCCATCGAATTAGGAAGGGAGGACTGGTTTGCCTCAAAATCCAAAATGTTTCAATTTTCTGTTTTTAGCTCATGTTACAGGGAATTTTTTTCTGAAACAAATGATATGCTTCACTGATTTTTAAGTGCGTTAGTTCATCTGTTACAGCTTGCGAAAGGCCAGTCACTTACGTCATTACACGGTCAGGGGACGAGTTTGTCAGGCTCGCCTGACAACTTGCTCTTGTGGACGATTTTTGCTATTTCTCCGTAGTTTTAAAGGCACAGGAATGACAAATATATCTATCGATAGGGCTGAGAAAGAATTAAAAATTGGTGCGTGAGGTATTCGAAAAATTTTTGCTTAGAAAATTATAACAAATATAAGGTAGGAAACTTTTAAAAAATGCATTTTTTCGGAGAAAAAATCCCAAAATTAAATAAATGCTAAAATAATCCACTTTTATGTTCCTAAGGTAATACATTTAAGTCTAAAAAACATGTTACTGGTTCTGTAACTTCAAAATTGAAGGAGGAGGTACAATTTCTAAAATACTGTTTCTCACTTTTTTTTCGAAAAATTCCGAAGAGCACACCAGTTAAAAAAGTCGTTGCATCATTTTACAACTATGGTGAAATATTCAGAAGAATCCGTTGGTAAATGGACTTGAGTTGTTACCTAGACTACTCTGGGTCGTCAGCTAATTATGTACGTCTGCCGCGAAAACCTCTACTGATCATTTGAAACGTCTCTTCTCCCACAATTTTAAAAGTACAGGAAAGAAAAATATATTAATCGATAGGGCTTAGAAAAGGTACACAGTACTGTGGGATACATTTTTTCTTAAATGTTATAGTTTGAAAGTTATATGAGAAATAAGAGGGGAAAAAGTAGCATTTTTGGAAAAAAATTTCAAAAATTAAACGAATCAAAATATCAAAAACCTATCCGAAAGATTTTAGATAATGCATTTAGTTATCTAGAAAATATCGTAACTTCAAAAATGTAGGAGGAGATATGAAACAATATCCGTAACACCCATTATTCAGGAAAATCCATTTATTGGTGGATTTACATTTATTGGATTTACATTGGGTTGGATTCACAAAAAAACTCGAAACAACCCTCACTTGCCTGTAAGGAAACGTTACATTTACTCTCCTTTTATCGCTTTTGAGTGTATGTTGATATTTTCGAAATAATTTAGATGAGATCTTCCGATGTTGTGATCTGAGAAGGAAATGTTACTCTGTTTTTTTTGCTATATTTTCTCTCATATTATAATTAATCCATGTGTTCACTTAATTTGTTAGTTTTTAAGCCATTTGCCTCTACTTGTGAGCACTGTAAATACTTCATATGATCGATTTTACTATTAACTAATCTTTTTTTTAACTAAACAGATATCAGAAATTACTGAACATTGAACGATGCTTCTACTTACGACGTCGTTTTTGCTATTAGCAATTTCATTCTAATCCACTTCCGTGCAACTATAGTGTGAATGTTATGTCTTTTCGCCAACCATCTTCAGAGAGGTCCTACGCTAGACTGTCCTTTAGTCTTAAAAATATTCATAAGATTATATTGCTCTTAGTTACGATTAAGAAGATATGTAATTAAAATTTTTTACCAAGGTTAAGGTGTTAAGGTCTAAAAAGTCTCATTACGTCTAATTAAGGAGAAGTGTAATAAGCAAGCTTTTACACTTCTTTATATTCCATGGAGGAAAGGCCAATCACTTACGTCATTACACGGTCAGGTGACGAGTTTGTCAGGCTCTCCTGCAAACTTGCACTTGTGAACGTTTTTTGCTATTTCTCCGCAGTGGGTATGTGGGTAGGTTATTCGCACCTGAGTACCATACAAGTCAGCTGTTTTGAGATCTGTTTCCCTCTAATTTTATTTTCACAATATATGAGACATTTTAATGGCCTAGGACGATAGCTTGAGGGTAAAGCCTCGTCCAGACCTTGCGTTCCCATAGTGCCTGTGATCGTCGCAGTGGCGTTGCAAAAGAACCGCTCCTGACCAGACTGGCTTGACTGACTGCATTAGCAGTCAGTTATCATTATCAGCAGTCTAAAAAATGATTTAGATCCTTCATTGATATTCATACAAGGTTATCGTAGTACATGAGAGGGGAAGGATGTTTAATAACGACAATGCGTTGTGCGAAGCCGCGGAGACTATAGCCGCGGAGAGATCGCGGAGCGCAACGACCTTCCTCAATGCCTTCTGCAATCACACTGACTAGTGACTAGTGACTGGCCACGCAACGACAACAATCGTACACGCTCAACTTCGTGGTGAGCATGAAAAATCTTCCGTAGCGGTCGGAGAGCCATCTGCAGTTCGTCTAAAGGCCCGTTTACACCGGGGCAACGACAGGGGTGAGCAAGCGCTTGACGCGCGCTTGCTGCAGCGCTTGACGCCCACAACTGTTCACACTCATTTTTTGATATACGCGCGCGACAAGCGCCATCTAGACAGCTGTGAGGATGGATGCGAGTGAAGAAGAGCTGTGGGCAATTATTGTAGTGTGTGCTGCTGTGAAGAGAAAAAAGGTAGGCATCTCAGCATTTGGGTTAAAAAATAGTTGCAGAGAAGAGGCGAGAGGGGTTCATACACTCACATCTTCAGAGAGCTTTCAACTGAAAATAAATTGGATTTTCAAAATTATACAAGACTGCATTCAAAATTTGCATTGAGTTCAATTGTTATACATTGAAGGATGACTACTTGAAGGTTGGTGAAACAATCATTTTTCCATATTATTAATTGAATCCTTTCAAAACAATTCTATTGTTAAATCAATATGTGGTTTAAAAAAATAACAGTCACATTTCCAGTTCATTTCAGTGTGGCAAAACAAAAAAAAATTATAATGAATAAGAGAAAAATAGTATAAATTTTTAACACAAAGTTTCCATGAAAAAGCGAAGATACACATAATTCCCAGTAATTGTATTGCAAAATGTACCTAACACACATAAGCTAAGGTGAAAAGATTATTTTAAATACATAAATAGCAAGAGCTCAGTATAGTTAAATTAAGGTTTCTACTAGAGAGTGAGACCTAACAAATATGGTGTTGCTATCCATAGTTCAAGCTGAAGCGTTAGCACATAGACCTCCGCACAGTACCACGGCCAGCAGCCGACTGAGTGCAGCGCCTGTGTTGCATGAGGCAGGGCGGCGGCGAATCGCTAGCTGGGCAATCGCTCGGATGCCCGCCTGAAGCGCACGTAGCTGCTGCACAGAGGGGCGGTGAGGCGCTTGACGCCCGTGTGACGCCCCTAGTGTAAACGGGCCTTAAGCGGCATCAAGCACTATGTTAACGCAAGGTCTGGACGGGGCTTAAGAGAGACACACAAACGGTCGAGATGACCATTGCCCCTCGCACGAGTGTGGGACTGTGAGTACCCGCCTCGTACTCGCTGAAACAAACCCTCCTTACATGGTCCTCTTCGTTGTAGTCCCTAAATTTTTTTGCCAGCAAATTAATATTGTATTTATCAGTGATGTTTATTTAATGATATCTTTACGTAACATTATTTTCTAATCTTATTCGTCGCATGACCATGAGAAAAAGAAGCCATAATGTCAAATAACCGGCAACGATACGTCGTAGGTAAAACGATCAAATCCTATTTAAGAATTAATTTAACAAATTTCAAAGAAAGTAAAGAGTAACATGTTATATTGATAGTTACATTCACAATTCAAGCATAATGAAACTCCTGATCTATTAAAACGTTTAAATAAACATGGATCAAACTTTCAATGTAGAAAATATAAGTTCTTTTGAAATTAATTAGGGTTTTTCATCATCCCACAGATTCTTCTATAGAGTCAGAGTTATTAATCATCTAAATGTGTTCCAGAAAGTCAACCCTTAGAAATTGGCTTGGGTGAATTTGGAAGCAAAGTAAATATTTGTAAGACTGTCTTCGTTTAGTTTTCGTTGATCGAAGGTTTCTTCGTAATGATTTAACATTAGAGTCAAACATGTAAATCGAATAGCATTTTCTAAAACATGGGACTGTGTTAGCATATATTGATCAGCGCTCGAAGCGAAATGGGATGACCAAATAGAACACAATTCCAACTTGCTGGTGGAGGGCATTCAGAAGAATACCATGCCTAAATCGTGAAAAGATATAGGAGCGGTCTTGCAAATCTGGTTCGCATAAGTTGCCATTCTTGAGTTTCAAAGATTCTGTACACCGCATATAGAGTTATAATTGAGAACTGATGTCGTTTGAAATTAAACCTACCTAACGAGCATATGAAGAAATGCATTAAAGATGTGTGAAATTATCAAATGGGTATCGAATACAATCATTGTCTACCGAATTATCCACATTTTGACGTATTTCATGTGCCAGTTTGTTTTGTGTGAACGTATATAGCTCTTCATTCGGACATGTCAATAGCTGATATGCTGAATTGAATAAGATTGTAAATTGGTAGGAAAATATTTCGGTTTCAACCGCATCATTAGCTGATTAAAGGAGATCAAATTATATTAGCGCGTTGTTGTTCTAAACAATTGTTCATTAGGATCTAATTTGTTAGGGTATAATTTTCAACATCACCTCCTGAATAAGATACAACTATTGTATCAACTGTATCACTCCCAGGGAAAAATGGGAGGTTCCGAGCTGAGACTTAGGTGTTAGGCAGGCCTGTTTCTGGTGAAATAGAATATGTTTTTTTTTTTTTTGTTGCAGCCCATCTTTTTCAGTGCACTGCAGTCCTGTCTTCCAGCCCCTACCTTTTATTTCTTCGACTTCTATCTTGTTTCATGTACTTTCTTCTCAATTTACCGTTACTGCGCGGGGAATTTTGTGTGGGGGCCACACTTCATGCATAAATTTTGTGTTCCTTTCACTCCATTCTAAATGGCTGTAAATGTCATACATGCTTTAAATATTATATCGCAGCATAACGAAAAATTGCACGTCAGGATGGCCGAGCGGTCTAAGGCGCTGCGTTCAGGTCGCAGTCTGGTTCTCCAGGCGTGGGTTCGAATCCCACTTCTGACAGGTTTTTAAGAGGGAAAGAGGATAATGACTACATTTCCTTTATGCTTCACTTACCAGAAATGAAACACGAGTCCGTCGGCTAACCGTTTGACTCGGACTCACGCGTGGTTCAAGCAATGATCGACTCTACCTCAGCCAAGCAGCAGAAGTCGATCAATTCACACTGATTTTTTGTAACTGTAGTTCGGAAGCGAGAGGTCTGAGAAAAAATTTTCTCGAAGACGTTTCCTTATTTCCTTAGGAGAACAAACATTTGGAAACTAAAAATCTAAAAATGTCTAGGAAATGCCTTAAAAGAAAAGATAACGAGATGTGGTGATACGATGTTCAATTATTCTACTTATTTTTGGAAAACCAACTGCCCCAAATAAAGACGTGGAGTGTATACAGAAGTAAAGATTACAGAACTTGTCAAGATACAGAACTTATTTTTAGCAGTGTCACGATACGTCATGGGCTTGGTTAATTTGCATTATCAAAGGAATTTTGGAATAGAGGAATGACGTTCCTTTAAAAGACATGAATAATAGGGCAATGGAGTGAAAAACAAATACACAGCATCACGACAATGCACTACAATGAACCAGCAAAAATCAAATTATTACGGGTATACACTAAGTTAGATGACAACCGACTTACATCTCCATTACTATTTTTTGGGCAGTTTTACTTCCGTCGTCCTCGAGTCAATTCCTGTCCTCTAATGAGCTTAGAATGACCTACGATCTCAATCGTCCACAATTTATTATCCAGATAATTTTTATTCCGAAACATGATCGCTGGGGGAAATGTTCCCAGTACAAATAGATATGCCACAATTAGAACATTATTTAAAATGCTGATCATTGACATACTAATAATTGACACATACTATCTAAACTACTTACAACTGATATTGATAATTGATCGGTCAATTTTCCCTAATAATCATTGTGCTATTCCGACAAAGGAACTCTAACACCGCATCCTGAACTCATGAATTGCAATGTACTTTTATTCACTGGACATACACGTGAACCAGGCACATCTTCTAATCCTTTTTTTTCCAACATCAATTAATTATTCGACACAAATGTCTTAGCTTGACATTTCCACCGCGGCCGAGTGGTCACACACGGTGGTCACCGTACCGAGTAGTTAAGGGTGCGCGCCCTTCATGGGAAGCTGTCGGCAGTTCAAATCCCGGCAGTGCCGCTTGGTGATTCTCCCGGTTGGGAAAAGGGAAAACTCAGCCGCTATTCCCCACTCTGCCCAGGAGTGGGAAATAGGTGCTGGCTTGATTGCAATCAACCGTCATTGCGTCCTAGTGTAAGTTATAAGGCATTTGAAGCACCAATGTACAAAATGTGTCAGGCTTGATGGGAACAATACATCCTTTCCATAAAAATGACGGTAGCTGAAGCTCAAGCAAGATTAGATTAGATTAGTCGTAAGTTTTAGCCTCCCTACCCGCAGCAACTAATGCGATCCAAAGAGAGGAAGGAAGAAGGCACCATTTAGTATGGAGTAAAGGGAACGCGGAATCTATACAAGAAAGGGCATTGAAACAGTAAGATGAGAAAGAAGTTCATGAAACAAGAAAAAGTTGAAGAAGAAAGTAGTAGGTGCTGAAAAAAGGACAGCAGTCAGTGAACCGAAAAAGATGGTCCGTAACAAAGCAAAAACCTATTCTATTTTAACAAAAAGAAAGCCTACCTAACTTTTAGCTCGGGCCCTCACATTGTCCTCCTGGGAGCGCTAATTCCCATAGATACAATAGTTACAATAGTATCCCACTGAGGGGCAAGCTCAAGCAAATGAGATGATGCTTCCCGGCATGAGAAAGTAAGTGAGATTGTGAAACCCTCTACTATCTGCAAGCAAAGTACATCTACTTGATACTTTTCGAAATTATTTTCATCGTTTGAGCTTAATATAAATCTATACAATTTTTCTATCACGACGTTTTGACTGTAATTTTTCATCATTCATAAAAAGAACAATTCCCAGTAATTTGGCATTATTATGACGATTTTCAATCAGCTGATTTCGTTGACGCACCCGATCCGATCATTTCCCGGTTTCTTCACGACATTACTTCAACCGATCCCTGGGATTGTTAGATAAGAAAGTTTTTTTTCTAATAAGGGAAGACTGCTAAAATTAGTATCCTAAAATTTCTCGTTAACTAAAAGGTCGCTGTACTCATTTCATTCATTGATTTTTTTTACACACATGGAGTACATTTGATCTGCATTTGCTACTTCACGGCGCATTTACTTCGACGTATTTTGCCCGAGGTTCTTTTCCTCAATTTTTTATAGTCGTACATTCAAAGGGGTTTCGCGCAGAACTGTGATCCAATTCCTCTAAGTCTTCTCATGTGAGTTCCTGACTTTTGCTACCCGAAGAAACAACCAATAATACACGTGTTGAATGTTATTTACTCTTACGTTGATGTAAATATTGTAAAGCTAAGAAAAGAAATGGCCACTGCCACCAGAGGCTTGGGGTCTCGAATTTTAAGATTATGAATTGAGTAGGTCCGATAAATTACGGATGCCGTTGGTGCGTACACGTTAGCCTTTACGTCCAACCCCTACTTCCTTCAGCAACCAACAACTTCGGTATCGCTGACCGGGCACGTGTTTCTAGGCGCGTGTTTCTGTTGTGGTTCGTGTAAGTTGTGAGGGGAAAAACGATACATCAATAGCATTAAGTTAACTTTACTGGTGTGAGATGCAAGTACGGAGGAGAGGAGCGAGCACGCGCATGGCACCGGACATACAACCCAGTACAATTTCAACGAAAACAGTTACTTTAGCAACCCTTAGGTTTACTTATGATCCATCATTTTCGAATCGCACAAGACCGATGATAACGTCTAAACCCGACCTCTCGAATATTAGCCCTCGACAACTATCCAGGAAATTAAGCACTAATAACTGCAGTTTTACTCCGTTTGAGATCTATCGTCCCCCTTCAACACTTGAAAACTGACCTTGTCTATTGCTCGAGTCTGCCTGCCACCCTCTCGAATCTTTATTCTCTGCCTTGCGACCGGATCCTGTGTGAGTCTGCACTCTCTTGCCCTGTCCCCTCTGTTCCACCTCTTGATCCTAAGCGACTCTGCACTCTCTCGTCTTGTTTGCTTTGTCCCACGACCAAAACTTAAGAGATCGCTCAATGTGCTCATAACCAGAGACTCCCACAAGGGGGACACGACCAAGGGGGGGGGGGGGGGGGAAGGAAAGGTAAGCGGGGCGAGCAAGGGATGAGGCACTCTTGAGCGGTCACTCAGGCTCAGCCCGGTAACATGTCTAATCACACGGGTCGAAAATGCCCAGCTGTGATTCGTTCACCACTAACTTTATACTCAGCGATCCTGGCTCTCGTTTTATTGTGGATGCCTCCACTGCTTATTTGAAGCTGAGGAGCGAGAGTGCGGTTACTTGCTTTATTACCTCGTCATAAAATCCTGTCCATCCTTTGGCGCTCGCTCATAAACGTATGCTCAGCCAACACTAATGTTTCTTATATCCATTCGAAACACCTAATTCATATTAGATACACCCAATTTAAGCCTTGTGCCTGCTTGCGACTGAGACAGAATAAAATACACTTAATTTAGTGTATTCGCCTGACTCCTCCCTAATAAAGATGCCATCGGCTGATCCATTGTGCATTCTCTGCCTCTGAGAGTATCTGGAGACCGTTACCTTAGTCATGTTCATGGGTTTTTCAACGATTTATGGTCCAGGCCTAGAACGTGAGACCATTTAACTCTGCCGGGTGTGTTCCAATTTCACTGGAGCATTTGTGGGCTTAAGGTGGCCAGCCTCAAGCACTTTGTGACTGCCCCACATGACCCTTCTGCCGATGCAAGATAAGCACAAACACAACACACACTCAACACAAAAACACCGAGACAAAAAACATACAAAACACACACGATAGATAAATCCCAACACAAATATCGACGCCAAAGATTGCTTAATTCTTTTTATAATAACGCGTAAGCCTGAACTTTTCAGCGCATAATATTCACAACAAAACTTCAACCTTAGTATCTCCGGAACGAGGGAGTAATGAGATACTTGGTATTCGTCTAAAAATGTTAATTATGCGTGTCCCTGCCTACTGTCAAAGTTTATCAATGCCCTGCATACAAACAGCGACAGTGGAGTACGTCCAACTGATCACGTCCTCCAGCAAACTGAACTAATCACTGCAACATCCGCTGCTGTTCGCTGCCCAGCTAACTCGCCAGGACAAGGAAGCGGCCCCACCTTTGGTGGTGCTAATGGAGTATCCACACGCGTTGTTTACATTTCACGCGGCTCAATGAGCGTCTGAAGTTTGGTATAATTTGCTCACATGAACGCGTATCGGCCTGGCTGTCAATTTACACAGGACCTAGTGAAGTGCTGCGTCACAGTTTGTGTTCATTTGTAAATTATGTAGAAATTTGGCACACGCGCCCGTCTCTTGAACCTAACGCTGACCGTAGCATCACACATAACGCATCGATAAAGCCATTTTTTATTACTACCTAATTAGCACGCCAGATCACAACGGGAAATTTTGTATTTTTGTATTCGAAATACGTACAATCTGAATAATCTCCAATTCATTGATTCCTTCCAACTGAAACACATTGACTCGCAGGTATCTTTGCATCATCATTTCAACCAATTATTTTATTATGTCATCTCTAAGAGACACAGGTGCCTGTATGGGCCACGGGGTGAGCACTTGTTTATGATAAGAATGTTATTGTCTAATAAGTGTATACTCAACTTCTAGTTTACGCTTATTTATGAAACCGTATTAAGACTGAAATTGGCATTTTTTCTAGTTAGGAAGCATAAAGTCGACAGCACAATTTTAGAGACATGTCACGATAACTAACTCATTTTACTTGTCTTGTGACTCATGTTATTGACTGATATATACCTTATAATTTGAAGTAGTAGGTGAAAAATGGGCCGTTGCGCAGGAACACTTGCTCTAAATATTTTATCGCAGCCAGTCGTAAAAGAACGTAAGGATGGCCGAATGGTCTAATGCGCTGCGTTCAGGTCGCTGTCTGGTTCTCCAGGCGTGGGTACGAATCTCTCTTCAGACATACTTTTAACACTTTACTCAGATTGAAGCTCTCACATTGTAATACAATGCAGCACAATTAATTATCGTTACTCCACAACCACCTATCAGAGAACAGTAGAAGCGCCATGAGGAAGTCATGCATCTGGCTACGTACGCCTCTGTTATGCTTCGAAAAGATCCGATATTGTCGCGTAAGAGATATGTCTTCTTCGAAAGACAAAACATCTGTACAATCTGCTGCGCAATTCTTTAGATTTCCCACGTCCGTCACAGACACCTGCTGGATACGAAGACCGCTGGTGTCCCTGCCCGCGATCATCGCAAGAACACTGACGCTGCGCACCCTTGACGTTGGTTAAGGGGATTGTAAGGCAAAAACGAAGTCCGTCATTGTTAGGCAGATTTTTCTAAAATTTTCCCTCAATTGTAAATTGATGTTACGATTCTTTTTGTTTCGGGTGGTTTTTATAATTTCATTATAAATTGATTATTTTTGGCAAACTGAATAAATGGGTATTACGGAGATTGTATCTCCCATAATTTTAAAGTTACAGAACCAGCAACATGTTTTCCAGATAGCGACATGTATCATCTAAAATCTGTGCGATTGGTTTCTGGGTAGTATAATTCGTTGAATTTTAGGAAATTTTTCGTAAAAATATGACTTTTTCCTTTTTTTGCATTATTTCTCATATTAACTTTGTTATGTACTTTAGTTCATCCATAGTTGAACAATTGGCGCGAATGGCAACTTGATGTAGCAACACAGAGGTGGAGGGAGAGGGGTGGGCGGCGTCCAAATCTGCGGGTTTGGAGTCCGTGCTGCCCGGTGACATGTCTAATCGCACGGGCGAAAAAGCCCAGCTGTTGTTCGTTCACCACCAACTTTATACTCAGCGATCCTGGCTCTCGTTTTGTTGTGGATGCCTCATTTTTGTCGATGTACTTTAGTACACAAACGCGAGGAAATTCCCCGCCATAACGGTTGGACCGCATGCCCTGACTCGCAATACACCGCGATAACGAAATCAGCTTGTTTAGCAAAACCTCAGCAGAAAGCTGTGCTGCACCAAGCGGAATGGCTTTGCGACCGTTGGACACTTAACTGCTTCCCAGTGACCGAGATCTCAGCAACAGCGGCGAAGGCGATTACTCATAGGTTCGCTACCAACGTCTTTCGGGTAGCTGCGGTAATAGCTTCTACATAAGCTCGTACCGAGAGTTAGGACTCCGAGCAGGGTTGCCGATTTAGCCCGAAACGGGCTAAATTTAGCCCTTTTCAATCTCTTTTAGCCCTCGAAAATTTGCATTTAGCCCTAGCGCGTTTTTTAGCCCCTTATTTTACTAGTTCAGCTCGTTTTTAGCCCGTTCTGATCCTATTCATATAATTCAGTGTTGAAGATACGTATCGAGTATTTATAATTAAATCTCTTTAAAAGTAAAATATCTAGCTTGTTTTGAGCATTTCACACACAATTTTTGTCTCCATGCATGGTATCTACTCAAAATTACTAAATTTTCATTGCATTATCTGGTTCGAATCGAGTTCATTGCTCGTTCTAGACTGGTTCAATCGACGTCCAACGGTTTGGTCTGACAGACGGAGAGAGAGGGTAACTTTACTAACTTACTCTGTTCAGTTTGGTGGCAGCTTGGCATAAGAACAGTGGCAGTAACATTGAGTGTGGAAATTACGCCGGATTTATTGAAGAAATTCGTTCATAGCATTCAGTTTTGGCAATATTTCAGCAAAATAATCTTTTCATCTGTGTTTGAACAGAAGTAAACCACCATGGAAAAGGAGAAGAAGTACACCCAAAAGTTCAGAAGCGAGTGGCTGAATAATCCTAAATATAAAGATTGGTTGCAGCGAATTGAAGGCGACAGCGCAAAATGTCGTTGTAAGTATTGTAAATGTCTAATTTCTGCGAAAGTATATGACATCGATAGACATATTTCTACTGCGAAACATAAGACAGCCATGAAACCTTTCAGTGATCAGCGATCGACTCTACTTTCTTTCGTTAAAGTGGAAAATAATGACACCAAAAGAGCTGAGTGTAAACTTGCTCTTTTCCTTGCTTGCCATGGTGCCATTTCTCTGTCAGATCATTTAGGCAATGTTTGCAAATCCCTCTTTTCTGATAGTAAAAGTTGCAACGACTTGAAACTCCACCGTACCAAGTGCACAGCTGTAATTCAAAATGTTCTGGCTCCGTATTTTAAACAAGATTTAGTCGAAGATATTGGTGATGGTAGTTTCAGCTTGATAATTGATGAAAGCAATGATGTTTCTACCAATAAATTATTAGGCTTGATTATTAGATATTTCTCAAAATCGAAAAACGATATTGTGGTAAGTCTGTTGGATTTAATTCGATTGGACGCATGCAATGCTGAGGCTATTTGCAATGCGGTGAAATCAAGTCTGAAAGAAAATGGTTTGAAGTTGGAAAATCTCGTTGGCATTGGCACCGACAACGCATCAGTGATGACTGGAAAACACACTGGTGTGCATGCTCAGCTGAAAACAGAAATACCTAATTTAATTCTCATCAAGTGCGTATGCCATTCTATCCAACTTGCTGTTTCAAGTTCAGTTGCACAAGCACTTCCTCGACATTTGGAGTTCCTCATCAAAGAAACTTACAATTGGTTTGCGCATTCTTCTCTTCGGCGGAACAAATACAATGAAATTTACGCAACTCTGAATGATGATAAATTGCCTCTGAAATTAATCATGTGTAGCCAAACTAGATGGTTATCAATCGCCAAAGCAGTTTCTCGAATCCACGATCAGTGGATTGAATTGAAGACCCATTTCGAAATCACAAAATCTCAAGAACGTTGCTACAATTCTGAACAATTGTTCTCAATGTTTTGTGATGAACGAAACTATATTTATTTATCTTTTTTGAGACCAATTCTTGATGAAGTTAGCAGAACAAATAAACTGTTTGAGGGTGAGAAATGCGATCCTGTCAAGTTATTGAATGACTTGCAACAATTGATACATTCTCTTGCTTCAAAGATTCTCATTCCTGGAACAAAAATTGATGAAAATACAAACATCAGAGATAAGTTATACGGCAATCCATATTTAGGTTACATGGCTGAAACAGAATTGACCAAAGCAAGGATCAACGATGACGACAAGAAGAACATTCGGCAACGATGCATCAATTTCTTGTTAGAGCTGATAGAACAATTGCGATCGCGTCTTCCTGATAATTACAACATTTTAAAGTCAATGTCTGATTTAAGTATCAAGTCTTGCTTGAATCCTATAAAACCTGACATAATTCCATTGGCAAAAATGTTCATCTCCAATTGCTCAGACCTTACTAAACTAGATTTTCAGTGGAAGCAGCTGCATACAGTGTCTTGGAAGACAGTGAATACAGAAGAACGAAGTACGGTAAATTTCTGGGGCGAAGTTCGCAATTACAGAGATTCCTCAGATGAAAATCCCTTTGAAGAACTCTGCAAATTTGCCGTAATGGTTCTGTGCCTTCCCCATTCTAATGCTGATGTTGAGAGAGCATTCAGCCAAGTGAACATCATTAAGAACAAACTTCGAAACAAGATGAACGTATCAACAATAAATAGTATACTGACAATACGACATGGTCTAAAACGTTATAGCAAGTGCTGCTATGATTTTGATGTTCCCCTGGATGTGATTAAGAAAATTGGAACCAATGAAATGTATGAAGCCAGAAAGAGCGAAGATGCTAACGAAGAATTGAATTTAGTTGCTGCATTGGATGACGAATTTCAGGAAATCTTCGGTTCCGCCCATTAAAGGTAAGGTTATAGGTCATATTTATCATCAAAATATTGTTTAAAATGTTCATTTCCTTAAATTGTCATTTGGCCCCTTTTTTTAGCCCGATCGTAAAATTTTGGCCCCTTTTCAGCCCTTTTTCTGTACGATTTTAGCCCCAATTGGCAACTGGGAGTTGGCAACACTTAGGAGTATTCATTCTTGCATCAGAATTAGTCTCGGAAAGGTCTCTTCGGTGCCACCTATTTTTTAACTCTAATTTGAACTCAGTTGGGCACACTGAGGTTGTTATTGTATAAATTACCATTGTGACTTAAAATCTCAGATCAACGAATCCAATATAACGTAAACCACGAGACCCCTTTCTTTATCTAATTTATCGTCATCCTCATAGCTGCTTTCCCCAAGTTATGTGGACGGTATTGTAAATCTATTTATCATCATTAGCATTTGCTGGTTCTAATCTATCTCACGTCATAAGTGGTGTTCATCATTCATTATAACAGTAAATGTAAGGTCATGCATAATGAGTGTTTCAAAACCTGCTATAGATAAATCTTAATTTGAAGGTCGATCATGAAAATTACCCATAAAAAAGGACAACCAATATATTCGATCAGAAAAGAAACGACGACTATAACAATTTCGAACTAAATCAAATTCCACAAATCGCACCGAGTATTTCGCTAGATCTTTTTCAGCTCTGTCGATTGATATATTTGGCATTCCTGTACCTTCAAAACCGTGGATGCAGACACAGTTCAATCGACGATTAGTAGAGTTTTCTCGTTAGCCATAATTAGCTAATGACTCATAGCAGCTGCAGTCAAAACAAACCCCCAGTCACATTATCAGGATTCGTATGCTGAGTGCTACAATGCTTCGTTTGAGTACGAAAGCATTCATTTTGAGACACGCCATAGGTAAGCTATCCTGCTCGTCGTGTCGTGAGACTAGCGAACTTGCCTCCGTCCAGGCAGACCCTGGTTCGAGTCCCGGCGCTGGTGGCGATTTTCTCTGTTGGGTATAAGGGAAAAATTCAAAGCACAATACCCCACTCTCCCCAGGTGTCTGAAATGGGTACCGGTCTTGACCGGGGGAAAGCGTCATGGCGTCCTGGCGTTAGTTATAAGGCATTTGAAAATCCAATGTATAAGGTGATATGTATCAGGCTTGAAATTGGAAATAAAGCATCCGTAGATGCCTTCATTATTATTATTATTGCTACTTCCCGGATGCAAACGTTCAAACCTGAGTCGTAAGAGAGGGGGGGGAGGTCACCCGGCCATGGACCCGCGCTACGAGTGAGCAGGTGCGCGCCTTTTCACCTCTCTTAGAGGCAAAATGATGTACGCTCATGCATGCGAGGGCGATCGATCCAGAAGAGAGTTTTCTATAACGTGAGTTAATAAAACAGAAAATTGATCATTTCGGATTTGGCTTCCGAACGGTCCCCTCAAGGGGGTCATCCCAGAGATTTTTAAATTTTGATCCGATTCGTTTGATATTTGGCCAGTAAATGTATTTGTTGAAAATAAATACATTTAACTCGTCACTTTTTCGATTTAGGCCTTATTTTTTGAAAAATACGAAATATTAGTTTTTTGGTACATTTTTATTAATATTTCAAAAGAATAGAAGTCATTGAGTTTTTATGCTAGAACAAAACCAAAGACAGTTTTAGAATCCTTGAAGCATTGCAAACAAAAGTATGATTTCAAACTATCCATTTGAAACTTGTCGTTTTTTTATAAGCGATATTTGGTCACTAACTAACATATCCACTAATTTTGGGTTTTGAGCTTGATAAAAAAAAAATCATTTGTACGATTGGGAAGAAAGAACCATACTTTTGTTAGAAGTGTTCCAAGGATTCTAAAACTGTCTTTTTTTTCCTAGCATAAAAACTCACCAACTTATATTCTTTTGAATGTTGAAAATAAGGGTTGTTAGTAATAATGCATAAATCAATTTTTATCTGAACTGTAATGTAATGAACAATTTATGTAATTGAATGCCGTTTTTATTTTTATTTCGATAATCTCCATGCATGACTTCATATTCACACTGTGAATTGTAATTTGCAGGAAAAAATTCTTTTTTATTAAAATTATGAATTTTTATATTTTTAGTTTGATTTTTATAAAATTTGAATAGTATATGTAGTTTTTAAAAACAAACACAATTTCTTCTGTTCAATTTTTCGATTCAGGCATTAGTTCTTTGAAAATATTGAACATATTGGTTTTTTAGTTCATTTATATCGATATTTCAAATGAATAGAAGTCTTTGAGTTTTTAAGCTAGAACAAAACTATAGACAGTTTTAGAATTCTTGAAGCATGGCACACAATGGTAGCAAATTTCCCACTTCCCGTTTTGTTTTCTTTTGATATGAGGTCGAAAACTCAGGATATTTTGTCTCCTTACACCCCCTTGGGGGGTTCTAGTGTCCGTAGCGCCATAAAATTTTAGGACCGAATAGACCACCACCTAAGGCTCCTTTTTCAACAACAACAAAAAAATGGCTCACCTGATCGACAGGGGCCTGGGTTTACCTTAACACCTACTCTCACTTTCCTTGTATTGCACATATGCCTCCTACGTACACATTCATCTCTTTTAATGAGGGTCTCCGCGTCATCTAGTTATCCCATCGTTAAGAAATGTTCACATCTATGTCGTAGTGCCCGGCGACTAAATGTGCCGTTGCGAATAAATAGTTGCTTTAAATACTATATCGCAGCATAACCGTAAACCGCACGTCAGGATGGCCGAGCGGTCTAAGGCGCTGCGTTCAGGTCGCAGTCTGGTTCTCCAGGCGTGGGTTCGAATCCCACTCCTGACATCTATTTTCGTACTATACTCAACGTGAAGCCTTCACATTGTAATTCTATTCAGCACATTTAGTTGTCGTTACCCCCACAATCACCTATCAGAGAATAGCAGAAGCGCATGACGAAGTAATGCATCTGGCTACGTACGCCTCTGTTATGCTTCGAAAAGATCCGATATTGTCGCGTAAGAGATATGTCTTCATCGAAAGACAAAACATCTGTACAATCTGCTATACAATTCTTTAGAAGATTTCCCATATCATGGACACCTGATACGAAGACCGCTGGCGTCCCTGCCCGCGATCATCGCAGGAACACTGACGATACGCACCTTCGACGTTGGTTAAGGGGATCGTAAGGCAAAAACGAAGTCCGTCATTGTTAGGCAGGTTTTTTGAACATTTTCGCCATAGAAGTAAAATGATGCTGCGACCTTTTTTGTTTCGAGTGTTTTTCGGAATGTGACAAAAAATTGATTTTTTTAAACTGAAAAAATGGGCATTAAGGGTATTGTATCTCCTATAATTTCAAAGTTACAGAACCGGTAACATGTTTTCTAAATAGCTAACTGTGTCGCGTCTTACAAGACGCGAATTTTGACAATTTAATTTCGGCAACACTCTGCGGATTTGCGCTGGTCCGCAAGACTGACGCAGCGTGTTTTTCGAACAAAGTGCGCACAAGGGAAGCAACGTCTTCCCGGATAATTTTAAGTTTTGTGTCCTTTGGTGATGTGAATTTGTGTCAGAAACTTATTAATCCAAACGTGTTCTTGAACTAGCTATATTTGTCGATTGCCTTCATATAACTTGTGTTTGATAGCGGTGAACAGCCGGTTTCTAGAGCATTCGAGGACGCTTCTGGCGGCCGGCAAACCACCCACATTGAGCCAGACTAGCCGTTGTGATGTTGTGCATCTGGTGCGTTCTATAGCCAGTATGCTGCAGTGTAATGCTAGAAATGTCAGATTCTAGATTAACAGTATTTTAGCAGAACACTGAATGTGTGATTTTACAGATTTGCCTGTCAAACGATTTGACTCTGAGGTTAGGCTTGATATGTGCATTCTCATGCTAGGACTTGACAATTCAGATAGTGCACGCTAGAGTGTTTGACAGGTCCAGTGAATGTGTGGTTTTTACAGATTTGCCTGTCAAATAATTTGACTCTAAAGTGAGCTGAATGTTGAACTTCAGTTTAACCCATGACAACTCGAACATGCATAGCTCAAAATTTTATTAAGAAAAAGATATAAAATATAGTAAAATATTTTGTCAATCTGTTGGCTCCTCACCTATGAGCTGTGCTGGGCAAGTTGCGCCAGTCAGTAAGGTGGAAGCCTAAAGTTAAAGCATTCTCAAAGGTAGACTGAGAATAGGCACAGAAATTTATGAGACCACTAGCTCATGTGATTTGTGTTTTCAAGGCGACGTTTGTCAATGTGTACTTGTTGCCCTGTATTTAAAATTAAGCCAGTTAAAAACTGGCGAGCCGTGTCAAACCTTTTCAGTATTAGGCTAGTCCATGAGATAGCCAATTATATATTTAATGATAGGTTTTCTCGACAATGACTGATCTGCTGTAACCCAAGTAGCTTGTCCCTGCATCAGAGACCTAATCTTTAATCATTTCCATTCCCACAGGTAGAGCAAAGAAAAATAAGTAGTCATTCCTCTTGTAGGTGGAAATAGGCTATTCTGAGTTTTTTCTAGCGTGAGGGACCTTCCCCCACCGTCTGTAAGTATTCTAAAGCGTTGTCAGATTGTTCTATCGAGGATGCAACCGTTGCCTTTGTAGCACTTGATTATACAAACAGTTGGAGGAAGCCGGTACCTAAATTTAAAATTAGTATGTTAACGTGCAGACTCAGACGCTAAAAACGTTGTAATCAATGTGTGTGTGAGTAGGTTGTCCTTTGGTCCTGTGCGTGTATTACAAATGTGTGTTTTTTTAAAGTGTTTTCCAGCAACGTGCTCTTTAGCAGGGTGTTCTTTGGCAGGGTGTTCTTTGGCTAGAGAAAATTATTTTCTTCCCTATCAATGCAACAGAAATTTTTTCTTGTTTCATGAACTTCTTTCCTAGCTTACTGTTTCTGTGCACCCTGTGCATAGATTCCGCGTTCACTCAACCCCATACTAAATGGTGCCTTCCTCTCTCCTCTCTTGGAACATCTTTGTCGTGGTTAAGGGAGGCTAAAACTTTCTTATATAATAATAACAATTCTTTGACAATGTCTCATGGCCACTCTCTTATTGCTCCCTGTCATTAGAATATCATGCCTAGTGCTAGCATTATTCAATTGCCTTTTATGTCTCACTCAGCTACTTCTCATATACCTTCGAGGTATGAATTTCCTTTCTTGTTATGCGGTACTATATATGTTAACTGGTCAGTCGACTATGATCTTAAATAAGGAATTCTCTTGTCATGCAATCGCTGGTCCGAGTCTGAACTATACCTGTCTGTGCAGTTTACGGCGTCACGGATACCGAAATAAAGAAAGAGTCACAAGCCCCTTTTTTGTCCGTCCTCGCCCGTTAACCCGCGTTGCTGTAGCGAAGTTCATAATCCGCAAAGAAACGCGATAAACTGTATTATCTAAAATCTTAGGGACTGGTTTTTGATATTTTGATTCGTTGAATTTGAGGATTTTTTTTCGTAAACATTCGACTTTCTTCTATTTTTTTCAATTGCTTCTCATATAATTTTCAAACTAAATCAAATTTCGAAAATAGTACCCAGTATTTCTGTAACATTTTGTTCGCCCTATCGATTGATATACTTGCCATCCTTGCACCTTCGAAACTATGGGAGGAGAAACATTTCATATGACGATTAGGAAAGTTTTCACGAGAGCCATAATTAGCAGATGATTCATAGCAGCCACAGTCAAAACACACACACACACAGAGACATCATCAGGATTCGTTCACTGAGTGTTAGAATGTTTCGTTTGAGTACGAAAGCATTTCGAGCAAGGCCATAGGTATATCTTCCTAATTCGTAGATGTGAACGATCAAAACAGTAGTAAGAGGGGGGAGGTCACCCGGCCATTGGCCCGCACTACGAGCGAGCAGGTGCGCGCTTCCTCACCGTTCTAGGAGACCGAACGGTGTACGCACATACATACAAAGGGTATTGATCTATTGAGGAAAGAGTTTTCTATAACGTGAGTTAACAAACAGAAAATTGAGGTTTTCGGATTTTGCACTGAAACAGTCCCCTTAACACCTACCCTCCCCTTCTTTGTATTCACATATGCCTCCATCTACGTACACCCACATTTATTTTTATGAGGGTCGCCGCGTCATCGAGTTGCCTTATCGTTACAAAATGTATACTTCTATGTCATAGCACTCCTAATTGTGACAAATATGAGTATGTGAGGATATTAGTAAATCAAGAAATAGATGGAGTAATATGTAAAAACAATTTTGGAATATATATTCTAAAAATATTTTCTAAATCCGAGCAGGTTGCAAAAGAACAGGTGACAAAAGTTACGTTCAATATAAATGTTGAACTTGATCAAAAAAACTTTTATGTGCAAACTTTGAACACTGAAGTCTACGTGGGACAGGATACGGAGAGCTTCGGTCATTGTCCATTAACGAGAGGAGATGGCGGTGTTGCGGGCATCCTCACATTAGCTCTCATATAGGATCACAGTTCTAGCAAAGCTCGAAGAGATGTTAATTATATGAACTCAAGTTATCAGTCAGGGCCATTAACATCTCTCATATTTTGCCGTGAAATATTTGGTTGATATTAGGTCAATGTAGCTATCCACTTTGTGAACAGACAGAGGCTAAGTGTGGTTAGGTTTACCCCGCCTTCGTAACACACGAGTCTACCGTTAGAGAGACCTGTTCCCCCCTTTTTTATTTTCACATTTTATGAGACTTTTCATGACCAAGGACGATAGCGTGAGGGTCAAGACACACAAACTGTCGAGATGACCATTGCCCCTCGCACGAGTGTGGGTACTCGCCTCATACTCGCTGAAACAAACCCTCCTTACATGGTTCTCTTCGTTGCAGTACCCAGAGTTTTTTGTAAAAAATTACATTCTATTTATGCTTGGGGAATTTGGAAGCCAGTTAAATATTTATAAAACCGTCTCTATTTAGTTTCAGTTGCTCAAAACTTTCTTTGCAAGGACTTAATAAAATTAAACTTACAGAGTAATATTTTATGCAACATAGGAATATGTTAGGATATATTGTTCTGCACTCAAAGCGAAATGGGAATACTAAGTAGAACAAAATTTCATTGAGGAGGGCATTGGTGGAGGGCATTGAGAAGAGTACCACATCTACATCGTAAAAGGACATAAGAGCGGTCTTGAAAATATCGTTCGCATAAGTTGCCATTCCTGAGTTTCAAAGATTCTGTGCACTGCACCCAGGGTTCAAATTGAGAACTTATATTTGAAATTAAACCGAATGAGCATCTAAAGAAATGCATTAAGGATCCGTGAAATCATCTGTGTGTCGAATGCAGTAATTGTGTGCCGAATTATCTACATTTTATGACATATTTTATGAGCAAGTGTCTCTTGTGTTAACGTCTACAGTATTTTGTCCCTATATTTCAAAAGCGATGTGCTTAACTGTAATAGATAGTGAATTGACTGGGCAATATTACGGTTTCTACCGTATCATTGTCTGATTTACGGAGATCAAGTTGTATGAGCGTGTTGTAGTGCGTAGGAATTGTTCATCAGGATGTAATTTGTGAGGCTATAATTTTCAAAACCGTTCTTCAGGAAAATACAACAATTACATCTACTGTATCACTCACAGCTGCGCTATTGTTTATGTTCTGTGTGTAGATGCGCCAGTCCTGCAGCCGAGATTTCCGTAGCATGAAAGCTGGCGATGGAGATTGGCGGCGGCGTGATCTCGTTTAAATGATTTATAAAAATCAGTAATGCAAGTCATATACAATAAACATTTACATTATTAGTACAGTGATGAGATCACGACATCCATAAAAATATGAAATCCTGACTTATCATGTCCAGTGGTGAAAAGAAAATATGAAAAAATGGGAAAATGACAAAAAACTCCCATCCAGTGCTACAGCAGTGGAACCTTTACAGGCGAAAAGTGAGCATCGTAACAATTTTACTCAACTCCCTATTTATTCATATGATGTAACACACCTTTATATGAAAACATATTGTATTAACCCGCGCACGGTCGCGCATCCCTCAGAAAAGTAGTCAATTTACCCGCGTTACTCTGCCGTTCCCTGTTCACTTACCGTAATAGGCAGAGATGTAAAAATATGAAGTAATGAGTAAAAAATGTTGCTTTACACTTTGATGTTGTCAGATTTTTGATAACTTGAACCGTTTCTTTGTAATATGGAGTCAAACTCCGTCGATTTTTGCACAACATTGCTTCAAAGAGATCAATGGCCATTTTTGTGTTTTGGAAACAATGTAATGTTTTTCACTGCTATTTTATGCAGAAAATCCTTCCAAACCTGCTGATGTTTTTATTTTTCCTCTACAACAATTAGAAAAAAAGTTATGACCATTCATGTCTACTAGGTGTTATCCATTCTTCGTTTTAGTTCCTACATAAATGCATGTTTGCATGTCTGGTTATATTACTGTAAGTATAGTGTTTCGAAACTTGTAATTTTCACACAATATGAATAAAATACTGCTCTACACGCTACTGACTTCAGATTTGTCTTATTTGCCATTTTTACGAAATAAGGCGAAATAAGGCCCTGAGTAGTTTCGCTGGTAACTGAGGCTGCCACTGACTGTTCGCACGCACACCCTCTCACGGTCGCCTCATTTACCACACTGACTGTGCTTACCCCTCCCAACTTCCAAGTGGTTGGAGCTCTGCCTTAACCCCCACAATGTGGGGGTTTCTGGCTCCAGCTGTGTAGCACTCGCTGAGACGATCATTTTGGTGTATAACAACTTGGGGTTATGCCTTACGTCTGGCAACCAGTGAGCCTGGTAAATGAGGCGACCAGTTACAGTGCGCGGGTTAAACTATGAAATGAGCCGCTGCAATATCATATTTGCTTTAAATATCATATTGCAGCAAAACTATATGGTAAACGTCAGGATGGCCGAGCGGTCTAAGGCGCTGCGTTCAGGTCGCAGTCTGGTTCTCCAGGCGTGGGTTCGAATCCCACTTCTGACAGAATTTTAACAAGTGTGGAGGATATTGACTACAGGGCATTTTAGCTTGCTTCATTTACCAGAAATAACATACGAGTCCGCCGGCTATCCGTTCGACTCTGACTCACGCGTGGTTCAAGAAATGATTGTTTCTACGTCAGCCAAGCAGCAGAAGTCGATCAATTCACTCTGCTTCTATCTAACTGCAGTTCAGAAGCGAGAGGACTGAGAAGAAGTTTTCTCAAAGAAGTTTCTTCGCTTCTTTAGGAGAGCAAGCCTTTCGAAACTAGAAATCGATTATGTCGGGAAATATCTAAAAAGAACAAAATAACGGAATGTCATGTACCTTCCACGTGACGACACGCCATGCACGAACGACGCTTGCGCCAGCGAGGGAGAGCCACGTACTCAGTGCACCAGAGACGGTTGCAAGATTCTGCGTAGCTCAGCGAAAGCTACATCAGCAGCTCCGAGCGACGCCAGTCCGGCAACGACGGGGCCATACCAAAAAAAGTCCCGAAAGTTGGTCTCACGGCCGTTACTGATGCCAACCGTCGCGGAAAGTAGCGGCGGTAACTGCATCTATAAAAGGTTGTCCCTAAGGTAAAGAGGTCTCACTCCCATACGCGTCACTACCGTCGAAGGTCCTCGTACACGCCGTTTTTACTTGAGTCTTTGTGATAGAATCCAGTCCGGCGTGCTGGGTATTGTTATTGTATAATTTACAATTGTGACTTCACGTTTAAAACAACTGATTAACTACGTAAAGTAAACGAGGCTACTTCGAATACTACGAAATCTGCACCAGCGCTTCACCTAAGATACGTGAGACTCTCTTTTTGTAGCTGTCAATGTTTTCGGGCTATAACCAGTCCCCGATATATTGGTGATATCCGTTTATAACAGTAAAACGATGTGGCCACATTGAAAGAGACGTGTTTTCTTTCTGAAAAAAAAAACTCCTTTGATTTGAAGATTAGACTTGAAAAGACGTAAAAATTTGAAAACCCTAGAATTTGGATTCTAAAAAAAAGAAGTATATAACAAAATGGTGGGCAGCGAGTGTGGGATCATAACCCATTAAAACTTAACGTCTCCGCAAGAGACCGCTGTTGCCACGCTACCTATTCAAAAAAAAAAAAATAGATGTTTAACGTAACTGGCCAAATAATTGTTCATTAGGAAGTTTATTCATCATTGTACCCATTCTATTCACATAATTTATGTCATTGTATTGATTTACTTGTGTATTTCCCATGTGATTTATTGTCATTATTTGTACCTTGTGTCAGTGTATTGATTTATTTCGTGTGAACTTGTACCATATTTACTATTTTGATGCTTTACCCATTTATTGTCTCAATTCCACTGCGTAATTTAACCCATTTACCTTTCTAATATGATTATTATGCCTATTTCAAACCCCATTTTATCCCCATTATGACCCTATTTTCTATTACTGTTGTTGATGTTATTGACGATTCATTTATTTCTGTGCATTTGGAAACTTATTGTGCGAAAAAACTCAATTATGTCTGTGTATTTGGAAACATATTGTACGAAATATTGCATTTAAACTTCTAATTTGAAACTCTAAAATTGCTATCAGTGTTCATTGTGAATCTATTTTGCTTCGCCAATTTTGCCCTAATTATCAGTTGAAACCATGGCTGGGGACGATAATGAAAGTAATCAAAGTAACAATGGTGAGAACAATCAAAGTAGCTTTGTCACTTTAAATCACGCAATTGAACTGCCTAAATTTAATGGTGAAGGCTGTGTAACATCATTTTTAAAACACTTTCAGACCAGAGTTGACATCTACACTAATGATAAAGACTTGCAATGTCGTTATTTGAAAAATGCTCTTACTGGGAAGGCTTGGGATTCTTATGTCCTCAAGTCCGACCAATTGATCACACTGGAAGATGTCAAGACTTGGCTTGTTTCTGTTTACAAGGGAGCCATGAATTACCGAAAGACAGTCCACAAAATTCTATTTAATTTGCATCAAGAGAATGATGAGACAGTGAATGCCTTCGCAACTCGCGTTCTTGCTAGCTGGAAGGACGTGTTCGGTCCAGAATGGCACTACGAGGATAGCAAAGCACAAAAGATACTCATTCCTACTATCATTAAAAATATGAATCCCAAGATCAGTGAAAAATTATCTCATGATTTTGATCCTGAGAGTGTGACAAAACTCCTAGACAAAGCGAGGTCAATTGAGGAGTCTTTGATCGAAGAAAGAACCATGTTGAGCCGGAAGAGGCGAATTCACGAAAGTGATGTGGTGGTTGAGAAGTACCAATACAATTCACCACAAAAGCGAACGTACCAGCCTAAAAATCCATTCAAATGGCAAAGTGCTTCACACAAAAATGCTCGCCCGTTTAATAATTATCAACGCAAATTCAATGGCCATCCGAGTCAGAATGGTGACATCGCCGCAGTAAAGTCAAACAACTTCCACAGCAACCGAAAAGCTTTTCCCCCGTGATTTTGCTAAATATTGAACAGAAAAAATGCTCCACTTTCGTTGATTCTGGCTCTTCCGTGACTCTTGTGAAATCTTGTGTAATTAGCAAATTATTCCAAACTCCACCCCGAATTAAACGATGCACTAAAGTTCTCTGTTCTGTAAATGGAGATAATCTCCACACTCGAGGCACGATTGACCTGAAATTTAAACTAGGTGATGTTGAGTATTGCCATTCCGCTATTATTGTGGAAGATTCTTACTTCCCCGGAGCTGTCTTGATAGGCCGAGATTTCCTCAAGAGATTCGGTATTGAAATAAAATACAGTCAACATGAGAAAGGTCACGTGAGAATTAATGATAAAATTTACCCATTTCAATCAGTTGCTGCTTCTAATTCAGTAAATTTTGTGAAACAATCTGAGGAAGCATCATTCAGTGTCGCGAGAATGTCACATGATCTGACTATTGAGGGAGGCACGTTGTGCCATTCCTTTTTGAGAGTTCCCAAGCACATGAATGGAAAAACAGTCGTTCTAAAACAGAGCATTACGTGCAAAGGAATAGCAGTGCCTCGCACGTTAGCCACAGTCCGTGATGGCGCCGTACCAGTAGTCTTTGTAAATTATAATGATAAGAATGTTCTTGTACCTAGAAATAAAATTTGTGCTAGTTTAGATGTTGCCATTGAGGACCCAGAGCCTGGCTCAGACGAGAGTGAGAGTGATGCTAAAGCACCGCCACATCGCGAGGCCTACGATGCCGTGGCGACAGTGCATGACGCCAGACGAGCGCCCGCTCTGACTGAAAGCCCCTTGAGTCAGTGCAACCCTGAGTTACTGCCTAACAGTGAACTGTTGCCAGTCGCAGAGAAACGAAATGAACCTGAATTCAACCAGATGATTGACGATGTTGACTTGTCACGTTTGAACTTAGATCAGAGAACGACCCTTGTAAATTTAATTAACAAACACAGGAATGCGTTCGCGGTGGGAGACGAGATTGGTCATGCGCGAAATGCTGTGCATAGATTAGATGTTCAGGGACACTCCCCCATAAATACCCCGCAGTATCGAGTTCCCCACGCTACAAAACAATTGGTTGAAGAGCATGTCCAGGAGATGCTCAGGCAAAAAGTTATTGAACCAAGTTTTTCGCCTTGGTCTTCCCCAGTCTTAGCTGTACGTAAAAGTGATGGTTCACATCGGATCGTAGTTGACTTCCGACTTATCAATAAGATTTGTAGGAAGGATTCTTTTCCAATCCCGCATATGACTGATACCCTCGAAAGTCTAAAGGACTCAAATTTATTCACGACCCTTGATATGAGAAGCTCCTATCATCAGATCGAACTGTCCCCAGAGAGCAGAGACGTTACCGCTTTCAGAACGCCTACAGGTAGTTATAGGTACTGCCGTTCGCCTCAGGGTCTTATCACTTCTGCAGCTGCACTCCAAAGGGCAGTTAATATGGCTTTTTCTCCATTCATTTCAAAATTTCTGTTCTGTTACGTTGACGACATCATCATCTATTCAAAAAATTTCGAGACTCATGTCGAACATTTGGATAAGGCGCTGCTTCAAACGGCTGCTTCAGGCTTCAAATTAAGTCTTAAGAAATGCCAATTTGCGGCGAGCAGCGTGACTTTCCTTGGCATCAAAGTCAGTTCAGAGGGACTAACTCCCAGACCTGACAAAGTGCGAGCTTTAGCGGATGCTTTGAGACCTAGGAGTGTTAAAGAGGTGAAGAGATTCTTAGGCTCTACCGGATTCTTTAGAAAGTTCATTAAAAATTATGCTCATATCGCGGCACCTCTAACCGAACTTACAAAAAAGACGAACGTATTTAAATGGACTGATGTCCATCAGCGAGCTTTCGATGACTTGAAAGATAAACTTGTGTCTGCGCCTATACTTAAATTTCCT
This sequence comes from Morinoia aosen, assembly GCA_030386875.1. NCBI lineage: Eukaryota > Metazoa > Arthropoda > Malacostraca > Amphipoda > Talitridae > Morinoia > Morinoia aosen. Next base: position 27,123,499 of record CM059558.1, read on the forward strand.
GACTTTCAGAGAGAATTTGTGTTGCACACTGATGCCTCGGGCATTGCGATTGGAGGAGCATTACTTCAGATGCATGACGGCATTGAGTTACCTGTAGCATACTATAGTCGAAAATTAAAAGGAAATGAACTTAAGTACTCTGCAACAGAACTCGAAGCTCTTGCTATCCATGATTCAATCAAACATTATGATGCGTACCTGTACTTAAATGAGTTCGTCGTGGTGACAGATCATCGCCCTTTAACTTTCATTTTTGCTAATAAAACAGGTAACCACCGTATTTCAAGATGGGCTCTGCTTCTCCAGGAATATAATTTCTCTGTTCGGTACAAGCCGGGAGCACAACACCATTTGCCCGACTATTTGTCTAGATCCGAAAGAATCGTCAATGCTGTCGTTAACACTGCTGAGTCAAACTGTAGTAATAAGAATGATCCTAAAATTAATGCTGATGTTCCTTCTAGAATTAAGCCTTGTTCTAATAATAATGCGACAGATGTTCCCGTCGACGACGTGTGCCCTCCACCCGTGTACAGTGAACGTGATAAGAGTGTTGCCGTCGAGGCAAAGCAATTGAGCCTGGATGATGTTGTTTCAGAGCAAGAAAAGGACTCACTTTGGTCTGGTGTAAGAAACTTGTTAACTGGCAATGACTTGGGTGATACTAAGATTTCAAACATTGACGAATATTTTATTGATGAGAACAATGTCCTGTGTAGATTGTCGAGAAAGAAACGCAGAAACGGTAGAAGTAATGTACAGATAGTCATTCCTAAGTTTTTAGTTAAGGTAGCTTTAAAGCTGAGCCATGACAACGATTTGTCCGCTCATATGGGTTTCCTGAGAACTCTTGAACGTGCCAGAGATAAATTCTTCTGGATTAATCAGATTCGTGACGTCAAAGACTATGTAAAGAAATGTCTAGCTTGCCAACGAACAAGATGGCAAGGTCAATTTAAAGTTCCCTTGGGAAAATTCCCTGAAATTTCATATCCCCTTGAAAGAGTTGCAGTTGACCTTGTTGAACTTCCTGTTAGTTACGCTGGCAATAAATATCTCCTGACAATCGTGGATCATTTCACAAGATATGTCGATGCTTACCCCCTTACAGATAAGTCTGCTGATACTGTCACCAGAGCTTTTGTCCAATACGTCGGAAAGTTCTCAGCCCCAAATACGATCGTCAGTGATAGAGGCAGCGAATTTACCAATAAGTTATTCCAGGACGTCTGCAAGAATCTTAAAGCGAGATCACAAACGACTACTGCTTACCACCCGATGGCAAATGGATGCTGTGAGAGACTCAATGGCATCTTGAAAACTGCAATTTCTCACCTGGCCGCGGAAGATAAATTTAGCTGGGACGAGAGCGTCGCCTTTGCGACTCTCGCGGTAAATACTTCATATCAGACTGCGATTAAAGACACGCCGTTCTTCTTGTTCTACGGTAGAGATGCTAACCTTCCTTACCACGACATCTTCAAGGAGCAGCCCATCAATTACGCATGTGACCAAGAGTATTCAACAGAAGTTTCGCTCCGACTGTCCAAAGCATTTGCTGCTGTTAGAAAGAACTCTGAGGCGGCCAGGCAAGCTGCGGCGAAGATCTACAATCGAACGGCCAAAGAATGTGATGTCCAAGCTGGGGACCTTATTATGTTGAGGAATGAAGGAGGGCGTGTCGAGGACAGAGCCTTCCCATCGAGGTTCAGAGGCCCGTACAGAGTTACTTCTAGACATGGAAATAACATCACTATCAAAGGCCTCTACTCAGACAGAAAAGAGCAGAAGGTTCACCTCAACCGTGTGAAACGTGCTTATCTTGACGACGCCATGGCCTTCCATTTCAATAACAGTGACGAAGAAGACGAACTGCAAGGGGCAGAGACGAACGACATTCCTGCAGTGTAAAGCACGAGCCAGAGGAATGAAGGAATGATTCCTAGGTACTCTCTGAGAAATCGGACGAGACGCCCAAACTATGTATGATTATTTGTGTCTCGCAAGGACGTGCCAAAACTTCGATGATGATTGCTCCATTTCATTCTAAAGATGTACTATGTTTAATATTAAGAATGTTTTCTAATCATTTCCCTTGTGTTTAACATTTCTTTCGTATTACAAATTTAGGATACGTGCTTTGACTTAGAATTAACTGATTTTCCACGTCCCAAAACTTCAATAATGATTATCTCATTTCACTCCCAAATGTTCTATGTTTAATATTAAGAATGTTTTCTAATCATTTCCCTTGTGTTTAACATTTCTTTCATATTTCAATTTTAGGATAAGTGCTTCGACTTAAAATTAGATGATTTCTCCAGCAAAATGCGGGTAGGATGTATTACATGATTAATGTCGATTTATAAACCAATTTATGTATTTACCTTGATGATGCTCATTAATCAGATAAAAAAATTTTACTCGATGTCAAATTTGTAACCCGTTCGTATGTATTTTCATAGCTCTTCCCCAGGAATGCGTGCTAATACGTAGGAACTTTCCTTTACAGCCCACTGGCTATCTGAAATATTGTATGTCATATCGTGTGTTTCTAATTATTTTCATTTACCTTGCATTTATTTTCGTTACGTATTAAACTCTCCGAATGGATTCCTTTTGAGTTAGTAGGATGATGATACACTAAATGTACATATCGGTGGATGAAGTTATAGCAAGTAGACTTGCTACAAAAAGTGAAGTCTCGAGAGGAATCCATGGGAGATGATTATCATGTCCAGAAACTAATTTAGTACGGTTGTTGCAGCTATACATAAGGCTGCCGGGACGCGACAGAGCAGCGGCACCGGCTCACTACAAGAGGCGTGCTTGAACACAACAGCGGCTACCCAGGACAGCACTGCGGCACTGTCTCAAGGTCATGGCAGGCTCACAAGCGGCTGCTGCGACCAAGGCGCTATGCGGAGGCTGGGTCTGTGTGTACTACACCGAGATACATCTGGCAACACCGCGCCTCATTGATGTTGTGCGACTGGGCGACGTACTCACGCATCGTACTACGACCAATGGACTCAGCGCGAGTTAAAGGTCTGGGCAGCTGAGTGCAAGGCATAAGGGTACCACAACTACGAGAGCGTGGCGTAATCTGCTATCGACGGAACTGCGGTTTGGAGAGTGGCGTGACATCACAACGAAGGTGAAACTCCCCCCCCCCCCCCCATTTCGATATCCGCCTAAGCATGGATTCAACAACGGCGAAGAATAAATAAAGAAGATACCGTTGGACGGCAATACGTCCATAGTAACTACACGCAGGAGGTTGAGTATAGACTGATCGAATGCATATTCGATATTTTATTAGGGTGGTTTTTACCCCCTTGAACGTCTTCAGAATGCCTCTGATAGAACGTCGTTAGCCAAGAGAGAAGGTCTTCGATAGTGAACTGGAACAGGACGTCCCGACGACTACAGTAAGCTATCGCTTGTTCAGGATCTTCGATTCAGAAGTGCGTCAGAAGCACAAATCTCAAGGCTTGTCTAATTTCACCCCTGCAATGAAGTACGAATCTCAGATTTTCACAACTTCAAGTAGACGGACACTTTCAATTGTGACAATGTCCAGGAGGACATTACTAAAATTGAGGTGGGGAGGATTGTCATGTACCTTCCACGTGACGACACGCCATGCACGAACGACGCTTGCGCCAGCGAGGGAGAGCCACGTACTCAGTGCACCAGAGACGGTTGCAAGATTCTGCGTAGCTCAGCGAAAGCTACATCAGCAGCTCCGAGCGACGCCAGTCCGGCAACGACGGGGCCATACCAAAAAAGTCCCGAAAGTTGGTCTCACGGCCGTTACTGATGCCAACCGTCGCGGAAAGTAGCGGCGGTAACTGCATCTATAAAGGGTTGTCCCTAAGGTAAAGAGGTCTCACTCCCATACGCGTCACTACCGTCGAAGGTCCTCGTACACGCCGTTTTTACTTGAGTCTTTGTGATAGAATCCAGTCCGGCGTGCTGGGTATTGTTATTGTATAATTTACAATTGTGACTTCACGTTTAAAACAACTGATTAACTACGTAAAGTAAACGAGGCTACTTCGAATACTACGAAATCTGCACCAGCGCTTCACCTAAGATACGTGAGACTCTCTTTTTGTAGCTGTCAATGTTTGCGGGCTATAACCAGTCCCCGATATATTGGTGATATCCGTTTATAACAGTAAAACGATGTGGCCACATTGAAAGAGACGTGTTTTCTTTCGGAAAAAAAAAACTCCTTTGATTTGAAGATTAGACTTGAAAAGACGTAAAAATTTGAAAACCCTAGAATTTGGATTCTAAAAAAAAGAAGTATATAACAGAACGTGGTAGTGCCACATTCATTGATTTAATTGTTGGGTAAATGAACTGCTCGCAAATGAAGAAGAAGAAATACGTGAAAAATCATCCAAGTAATGAAGATTATAAACGCCCAGCATCACGAGTATTTTTCACTGAGGAGCCCGAGTCAATACTGACTGCTAGAAAATAGAATCATAATAACATAACACTGGAATAAGCTCAAAGGATGCTTGGGTTGGTTGACAATGAATGTCATTCTCAGCTTCACTCCGTCGAAGCCGCCCCCTCAAATTCGCGTCAACGTCGGATCGCACGAGCCGCTGACGCCTGCAGCCGCCGTCCGCACAGTGACGTGTGCGGCAGCTGATGCTGGAGGATGACATTTTAGTCCATGATTGAAATGTATTTTTATTCAACTTAATGAGGAATTCCGGAAGACGAAGTTCATAGACTAATTTACAACGCAAACTGTTAAAACACTTTCTCCCTCGGTATAAAATTTATAAATGTTAAGAAATGTGCAGTATATATGAAAAAATGTGTAATCGCAGGTGATTTGCACCTGCTCTATGTATTTGATAGAACGAGAGATGTACAGGTGTTGTTACGAAACATGTATGTTTATTTCACATGATATTTTTTTTGGACAAATCACGGGAATACGAAATATGTATGTTTATTTCACATGATATTTTTTTTTGGACAAATCACGGAAAGCTGTGCTCATATTAGATGATATTTTTATTTTTACGTTATAATTTTTTTTGGCTAAATCCCGTAAATCTACAACATATTTAGTACATTTTGCGTATATAACATTATGCGGGGCTACAACAAAGGAATGTTGACCGTTAGGCCGGCGTCGACTAGGCGTGAGAATGTAAGACAGCGCCGTGAAGGCAAGGGGGAACTTCGAAGGGGTGAGGGAGCAAGAGAGGGCCGCAACACATGGACCAATGGCGTGGAGGTGTGTCAGAGCGCGGACCAATTACATTTCAGAACCCCGAAACAAGTAAGGCTAAACCAACCGTAAGTGAAACACGTGAATCTTTGCAAAAGAACAGTCGCGAATGTTCTGAAAAAGAAAACAAGCGAGAGTATATAAGCGGCGGACAAGTACATTCGGGTGGGTCTTTTTACGTGGAAGCGAGTGCGGAAGAGGTGCACGTATCTAAGGGGCGCGCAAGCGGGCGCGCCGGCGCACTGCTGGTGTGCCTTCAACATAATCTGCAAATCAAATATCTGAGCATAGTGAGCACATCGAAAATTCAAGGAAAGCGTCGTCCATCATAAATCGTCGAAGCTCCAATTTAGCAGCAACTGCTACGCGAAGCACCTCAGCATCACGAAGCGTCAACATTGCAGCAACGGCTACCCGAAGCGTCTCAGCCTCATGAAGCGTTAATGTTGCGACAACGGCTACACTAAGCGCTTCAGCATCACGGAGAAAGCCTCCCAGTACCCGTGCATCATGAAAGCATTCGAAACGCTTCTACATCAATCCCGGGAGCACAAGGAATTTCAGCACAAAGCATTGAAGCAGCGCAGCGCTTCGGAGCCACGACCGGCCGACGAGTGAAGGGGGAACATCGGCGCCGCGGGGGGCGGTCGGAGCCGCACTACGTAAATTCTTCATGCAGCATTGGAAGTGGATTCAGTCATCGTGATCCACAATGGCAAGAAAGTTTGATACCTAGTTACTGTTTGAAAAACTCAGAAAGGTGATTTTAGGTGTGAAAGTTCTAGCACAGCCAGCACATAGAAGAGTGCGCTCCGAGCGGCGGGCAATCGAATGTGATTTGTATCATGCGGGCGATTGGCTCATGTTCGAATTCTGTGTTGGGTAAGATGCGAAGTGTATTGTATTTGACACCTTGGTTCTATTCAAGGTTCTATTCTTATTGACATAACCATTATTTCCTGTGTGCGCTAGCCAGGATGTTCATTTTTATGTTTCTAATTTCGTTTTTTTTGTGTGCGTTAACTCCCCTTTTGACGATTGCCAGGAAATGCTAAGTCGCGTTAAATCATGTGATCGTTCGCTGGCATTCATTGATTTTCTAGCCTGAATCTCTCACTTCATGTGTCATATTTAAATCCACGTGTTTTAAATTAAATTCATTTTAATCTTTCAAATTCTTTTATTCTCCATGTCTGGTATGCAGGTGTGCGCAAGCATGAAAGTATAATACTCTAATTTGTGCGAGGGTTGAGACTCCCTCAGCGTCTGGGAAGGGGGCCTAAACCCACCCCTTTCTCACATCGCGACAGTGTTATTGAGCCGCGTCGCTAACCCAAAAAAAAAAACACAAGAAAAATACCGAAAGCGCTTAAACCTGCGGTTGTTCACCGCCCTCTGCTTCAGTTCGCCGCACTTGGAACTTTCGAAGTTGTCTAAAAGTTACGTTAAAGCTTCGTTTCCACTGCAAAAATGTTTTCAGAGAAAGAACATTATAGCATGGATGAATTACAACGGAAGATATATGCACAAGATGTATTCCCACACAGGATGCACTGCACACCGAAACAGCACGTTAGGAAGCAAGAGGCAGAAAAGCCAAATAAGCTAGCATCAGAAATACATGAAAACGGAAAGACGAAAAGTGGGCACAATAGTCCCGTAGACCCAGCTGCCGCTGAGGTCACTTAAAAGTATCCTCTGGGTGCGTGGAACTACCGAAAATGGTCCACCTTGTATTGATGTGTCGCCGTCAAATGAACATTTCGTACTCTCAAGAGTATCAAAACGTCAAAACAAACTCATGGAGGTTAGATGAATTTCGTAAAAATCAAAGCAGAACTTCGTCAGCAATACTTAAGGAACAACACCATAAAATTAGGACTTGTCACTGTTCGAAATATAAATATTATATTACATCATATCATCGAAAGTGACGTCAGGATGGCCGAGCGGTCTAAAGGCCTGTTGACACGAGGGGTGAGCGAGCGCTCCACCGGGAAAGAAAAGCTTAAACCACGCCCATTTTCTCTCGTTTCAGGCTCAATGGAGCAGTAGACAACAGTCTGTCTATGTTTGGTCTTCGTCGAGCGACTCAATGCTACCCAGTGCAATTTCAGACGCTGAACGTGTAGGGTGTGTCGTCTCTGCTCCCTCCCTACGCGTGTGTGCCTTTCGAAGTAAACGTTTGATAGGCGGTGTATCTCGAATCTTTTTATTTGTGTCCAATAGCCTAGCTTCAATGACATTCTAAGTTCTCTCACAATTTCATTAAATATTTGATACAGATATGAAGCGTACAATGGCACAATTTTGACTATGTTGTGGTACAATATGCACCTATCACAAAAGTTTATTTATTATGTTTGACAGTTCCATCGGTTTCAGAATAGATAGTACAATGTATAAACAAATTCTTATAAACAAATAATTAAATTTTTAATGTATAAACAGTATTATGTAGGACAGTATGATAATGGGGCTAATTTGTTAAAACACATTGTATCATACAGGTCCAGATTGTACGACACCATCCACATTTTCTCATTTTATGGTATACCTATTGTTTTGCATAACTTGCAAATATTTTTTTTTTAAGCCAACGCTTCGCCCACACTTTCCTCCTTCGTTTCTTCTTCACAGCCGCGACAACTGCTATTGAGAGCGCAAGCGCCATTGCTTTTCGCCGAGCAACCATCATACATCCGCTTTCAACCGTTTCCTCGAGCACACTGAAGATTTTACGGGATCGGTATTGCGCCACTGGAACCATGACGTGTAGACACGCTGACTCGACTAAGCATTTTACTGAGCTCGTGGTGCAGCGCTCGCTCACCCCTCGTGTCAACAGGCCTTAAGGCGCTGCGTTCAGGTCGGAGTATGGTTATCCAGGCGTGGGTTCGAATCCCACTTCTGGCATGTTTTAAAATGACTATATATGATTGACGTCGCAGAGTTGTAACGGAATTAAGACAGGATATGAAATAGTTCTAGACATGTTGAAGTTATTCAGACGAAATAGCCAAATTCTATAACTCATTATAAAATATATGAGTAATTCACATAACGGGTCATTTTACCTAAGTTAAGAAAAGAGCGACGAAGAATTCGAAAACAAGGCATTTATTTCCAACAGAACAGCGTGCCTCACACACGTTCAACAGGATTTAACAGCGTCGGAGTTCCTTTTTCCGGCGTTTGAGTACAAGGAAACATGGCCTCATATTCCCTGATCTCAACCTCAGATAACTTTCAGTTGATCCATTCTGTTGTCTGATGCCCGGGCATCCTCCCTACGCAGCACCTGAGGCTGTGGAGCCTCCCAACAAAATATGGTGTCACAAAATTCCTCGTTTGTTTCCGAGGTAAACCCGAGATTGTGATCAAGTGTATCGTAAATAATTCATCATTATGCATTATGCCTGAATTTTATAATGTTTTTCCTTCATAATGATACAAACTATGTATTGGGCTATTTTGTTAATCTAGACTGCGTCGTACCCTTTAAATACAATGCTGCAGAGTTACATACATAGTTGAGTTTGAATGTGCTCAATAATGTGGTAAATGAATTTCAATCAAAGAAAACTTAAAGTTCCTCGATAATCTGATTATTGACAACATTTCAGAGATCAACATGAATTTGACAGATAAGCTACTCGTCATGCTAGAAATGGCTTAGACTGAAAACGGACTGTCAGAAGTGGGATTCGAACCCACGCCTGGAGAACCAGACTGCGACCTGAACGCAGCGCCTTAGACCGCTCGGCCATCCTGACTTCTTATTTTGAGTTAGAGTGATGTAATGCTATTTATTAAAATAATGCAACTGCAGCTTCTTACTCAGAACTGAAGCTTGGTTCGTATAGCAATAGGAGAGTTCAATAAATCATCCGATAAGGTTCTTTTTGTCTGCATGCTGTGGTATTAGGGGGCAATCTAATTAAATGGGCTATTTGGAACGCCCGTATTTGAACTGACTAATTATAGCATAAAACGAGTTCCACTTGCCTCAATTCTCAGCGGGCTATTTCCTTAAGAACGAATTAAACACCCCTTGTTATAAAAAAAATTACTCGAGGCAAACGATCAATCCTATGCGAATGAAAAAAATAGCGTTTCATATAGCCAGGTGACGGAACTTTGCGGCCTGCCAAATTTTAGACAATAAAGAGTTTTTAATCAATCAATTTACGCTAGGTGGGCTCGGCTAAGTCTTTTGATGCAAGGCTAGGTCAGTTTAGGGTAGACTATGTCATGGTTCAGTATAAAAGTTTCATAACTAAATTAACTCACGGTCCACCAGCGCAACAGCACGGTCCCTCATCCGTTCGAGACCTCGCTATGCAGTCAAAATCAAACACACGCCCATATTTGTTTATGTATGCACCAACATATTAACAATACATGTATTATACATTTTATACTGGTGTAAATACAAGTAGAAGCTAATGCAGTCAAGGTTTTGTAATAGAAATTCCCAAAATCCAGTTTCATTTGGCCTGTTAACCACTGATCGTTTCTAAATTCTCTGAGGAATTGAAACTATCCGTTAAGTAAGGAAAAAATGCAAACTTAAATGCACCTACTCGTACATCAAATGACCGTCGATCTCAGTTACAAATTCGTATCCCGGGCATGAAAGTCCACTTTAGCTTGAGGAGACAGCCTCAATCTCGTTGCATCACCCATCTCGTTATCCTGCATACCAAAATCACCAATTTTTTCGTCCATCACATCTTTCCAGGCACGTAAATAAGCAGAACTTCATTACCTAGTAACATCAAAGTAGAATATCATGTATTTGGTTGACACTCTTGGTTCCTGCAAAACTTCCTCTTTGTGTGAAGTGCACACTAGTGTACCAGCTCACCTGCCCCGGCCACCACTTACGCAACAAATCAACTACCGGCCGCATCACAGATAGAAATGATCAACTGTGGAATACTTATAGTACACCGATGAAACGCCTCTGTAGCGTCTTCGGTGGTAAAAAGTGGTATAGTAATAGATAACAATGATAGTAGTGATAACGATTAAAAGTGATGATATTAATAAAAATACCCCCCCCCCCCACAGGCCGGATCACACTGCAGCCCCCGGGCCCGGAGTGTCCCCTGCCCTTCGCGGTGCTGGGCAGCCGCTGCATCGCCGTCGAGCCCTTCGTGACCGGTGGGTGCAGGGCGTGCGTGTGTGTGTGTGTGTGTGTGTGTGTGTGTGTGTGCGAGTGCTCCATGCATGACATTAATTTATCTATTCCTACAGTATGTGGGAGTTTGCTAGCTACGAACAGAAGTTTGGCGAACTTTTAAACCCAAGGGACCTCGCTTCTGTACAACGGCTGCATGTTGTGATGGTGTGCATGTACTGGTGCTTGTACGTGAGCATTTATGACTACAAGTGCGAATGTTATTATTTCAATTCCACTCCTTCTCTGATGCCTGTGCGTGATTGCGTTCTAACCGCAAGGGACTTGCGGGAAGCCGAAGAATGGGCCAATTTCGACATTTTTTTTGCTGTATTCTATTTTAAAACATTTTATTCCATTTTCTGTTATTATATTCTGTTTCATTTTATTCTAACCATGATAAGATTATAGGGCGTATGTCTTACTCTGAGATGAGATTCTACATTTCATTTGTCACGATGTTAACACGAAAATATCAGAATAATCTCTCATGCGACGTTGTTGATACAAGTTGCTCAACACGCAAGCGTTTCCTGTTGTTTTTCCATCAGTCGCATTAAAACACTAAAGACCAAATCTACACCGGAGGAAGTATTTGGGCACTTGAAATTTTTACGTCGATTAAGGACACCGTCTGGGTAGAAATCGAGATAAGTGTTGATTTTCTGTTTTTATATGCATCTTATAGAGGATTTTCTTGCGCTTCCATTGGTACTTTCCGTTTACGTCTACTCCGAATAGTGCGCCCACTAGAGGGGGGGAAAGCGATGGGGGTGGCGTGACCTTGACCCCTCCCCCCCCTCATTATTGGGAGTCAATTGAGCGTGTTTCTCTGCGGCAATGGCAATAGAGTTCGTTCATGAGCTACTCAAAGGGTTTTCATTATTCAAACGAATCATTCTAACACTGAATAAATATTTTTTATAAGATTTTGACAATTTCAGAATTTAGCTGTTCTGCCGTATCTATGATACCGCAGCTTTCATTCATAGCTCGATGACAGCTGCAGTATCATAGCTACAGCTATGGCGAGCACACCAATCCAAAGGGCTTGAAAAGAGCTACAAGACAGAGGAGTTGACTTAAAAAAAACGTATTTTGGTTGAAAAAAAATGAAAAAATAAAAAAAGTGGTTATTTTGAAGAATTACATGTATTGTCTTTTGCTGTATATTTTTTCCCAGAGTTACAGAGCTACAGCAATGTAAATTATATCAATCGAAAGGGCTTAAAAAGAGCTACAAACGCTCAAGAGTTCATTGTAGAAAATTTTGTCGTTCAAAAGATAAAAAGAAAAACAATTTTTTTCATGAAAAACACGTTTTTCTGGAAACTTGATAGTTGGTTTCTCAAATGCTACTTCTTCCACAATTTTAGAGCTACAAGAATGGTTTATATACCATTCGATAGGGCTTAGCAAGGTGTATCAATAAGGGCGTTTCATTTTTCGATACATCAATTATTTTGAAAATTACACGACACGAAAAAAAATGAAAAAAGTTACATATTTAAAAAAAAATACTCCCAAAATCCATAAAAAAAAGTTATCAAAATTCGTAGCCTCTTATGGTTATATAGACATATAAGCAATCTAAAAACGAAGTTTTGGTTCTGTAACTTCAAAATTGTAGAAGAAGATAGATTTCAAAAAACCCTATTTTACCATATTTAAAAAAAAAATCCAGCGCAGATACAAAAATTTTGTCGAAATAACAAATGATCTTTCCATCATTTCACACCTACTGTGAAAATTTCAGAGAAATCCATCCATAAAAAACGGACTTTTCTCCTACCCAGACGGTGTCCTTAAGTAGATCTTTTTGTTGAAATGAAATGTTTTTATGCTGAGGAGCATCTTTTTTCAGTTCACTGCTGTTGTGTTTTTAAACAGCTGCAATTTCTTCTTCAACTTTTATTTTGTTTCATGAACTTCTTTCACAACTCACTTTTTCTATGCCCCATATGCATAGATTCTGCATTCCCTTAACTCCATATTTAATGCCTTCTTCGTTTCTCTCTCTGGAATGTCTTTGTTGCAGTTAGAAAGGCTTAAAGTGTGTGGTTAGGCAAGTTATTTGCGCGTGGAACACGCTCGTCATATGGTACTCGATCAAACGCAAACATGGAATATTAGTTGCAAATTAACAAGCAGCGAACTTTCTTTGCTTCGCGTGCACAATCGGCCATTTCTACACACTGAACTCTTAACAACATCGGTCACTATCGCAGAACTGCTAAGCTCGCATGCCAAAGTGAATGGAAACTACATAAAACTACATATATCTCTCTAAGACGTTCTCATCCATGCGCACATTCTTCCTTTTGTGACAAGTATTCATGAGCTTTTTCAAATTAAAACTAAAATAACCATGTTAGTACGCTTTTAATGTTATTCTCAATATTTCGTTCAACAACTGATGACGCTATTCTGAAACCAAAATTAGTTTACGTACTAAATAAAGTTCTCTGTGTGAAGAATGCTGAAAAGAATGCTGGTGAACATTTTGTGCATCAAATGAACTTTTTTTCTTATTTTCCATTCTTTTGAATGAAAGTTAAATCTCATGTGCGCAAATACATATTTCCCCGCTGTGTGTACGTAAATTAGTTAAAGTTAAATTTTAGAAGTAAAGCCCGAAGACTCATGTCTAGCATCACTTCCGAACGCGTGCCAAGATTTAAGAAGCCTGCACCGAGCAGCGTGGATCTTTAAATAATGCTACCGTTCTTAATTTCTCGACTGCAAAGTTTTCCATCGTAAATAGGTTTAGAAAAACTGAAATTAACACAAAAAAAATGTAAGAGGAAAGTAGTTGATTTTTGGGGTTTTCCCGTATAAAACTCCGTGTTGTTGTTCTGACGCATGCAGCGCTCGTCATACTATAACCTTCCTTCGTAAAGATTTTCTTAACTGTAAGTGGGTTTCTGAACATTGATGAAATCTAATGGAAGAACTAGGGGGAATACAAGCAGGATAATAAGGGGAAAACACGTTCAAAACTAGGGTTGAAACCTGATAGAAAACCAAGATGAAAACCTGTGGGGAAAACTAAGATGAAAACCTGTGGGGAAAACTAGGATGAAAACCTTTGGGGAAAACTAGGATGAAAACCTTTGGGGAAAACTGGGATGAAAACCTTTGGGGAAAACTAGGATGAAAACCTTTGGGGAAAACTGGGATGAAAACCTTCATGGAAATCTAGGGCGAAAACCTAGGGTAAAAAGGGGGAAAACTGAGGGCAAAGCTACGGATAAACCTGAGGAAAAACTAGGGTAAAAAAGCTACGGGGTTACGCTTCAGTGCGCTGATCCAGAGGTAACCTCAACGATGAATACTCAGTAGACTTTCGAGGTATAAGTACATTTTCCTGAAACGATTACCAACTAGAAAAATTTTGCGTCATGGTCTTACCAGCAAGAATATTTGAACATTTCAAGGATCATTATTAAGGTAAATCTCTGAAGAAAACGCGCACGTACATTGTACACCTTAAAATTGATACAAGACAACATTTTCTGTGCTTACACCACACAAAATCATGCAATTGACTTGACATGGAGGCACAAACTTTTGACACTGAGGAAAGTGAGCTCTGAGTTTATATAGAAGTAAGTGCGAAATGGTTTGTTTTCAAGATATTCTTTAAGAAGCGCTAGGAATAAACACACTAACTACTGCCGCTTAACGGTAAAGCGATAAATTCCTGAGATCTGCGGGCTCAGTAAGTGCATTGCCTCACTCCATCCGAGATTATGTCAATAATTTTCAAGAGATATCAATCTATCAGGTACTGAATAAATGATCGGGCATGCGTTAGGGATGGGTGTAGGTTAGACTATTATATAAGTAATTTTGAGCCTCTCTAATCACAACTAAGATCTTCCCAGAGAGGAAAGAGGAAGGTGCCATTGAGTATGAATTTTAAGGCACGGAGACCCTATTCAGAAATTGTGTCTCCGCACAGAAGTTCATGAAAAAAGATAATATTTGTCCAATATATCAACCTATTCTAATTCAATGAAAGGCTCATCTAATCTTCATTTCGGGACCTGGCATCTTCCCTCTAAGAGTGTTAATTCTCACGTATAGGATAGTAATATCCCGTGACGAGGGTGGTGGCATAGAGCAGACTAACCTCACCGGCTGCGGTGCGCAGGCTCGCACGACGAGATGCAGTACCAGTGCGAGAGGTACGGTGGCAAGATGATCGAACTGGCGGACCCGGACGACTATTGGACCGTGCTGCAGTACCTGCAGCAAGAAGGTAACGCCAGGTTTACAAAGCGTGTCCGTTAAAAAACTTTAAAATACCACAGCAATTGTTTCCTTGACGGTTGTTTTCAATTCTTGAGACTTGTTCTCGAGTGTTTAACACGTTCGCTGCCGCTGGACGCACATGTGCGACGAGTGATCTCATGTTAAGTAAGCTTGTAAGTAGCAAAGTTAAAAAACGACTTTACTGCTCGAAAATAATTTGTATCTCTCATAAGAAGTGGGAAAATGAAATAGCATGATAATAGTAATTTACTTTGCATGCATACATATCTCTTCTAAAAAAGATGTTGAAATAATTAAAATGCTCTCCATTCACACCTATACGTAAATGAGCAATTTACATAGTGGTAAATCGGCAGTGAACTTGTTAAATGAGTTAGGTCTTCTTAGTTTTAACACTTTGACCGAAATTGGTTAAATTGAAGTTCAATACTAGACTCAAATTCAAAGTCAATTGTAGTAAATAATTTAAAAACTAACAAATTTTACCTGGACCATGCCTTTATTTAGCTTTAATATAGTATGCATTAATGAAATTTGAGTTTGTGACCGCACGTCGGTCAGCACCATTATGAAAATCCCCTCCGTGGACACCGGTGGCTCACGCTGCGGTCACCGGCCGCAAAGTGTTAATGTATAACATATACAGGGTGTCCGACACTATTGTTGCCAAACTTTAGCATGACTCCTTGCCATTGATGTACCGCAGTTTACCGCCTTGGATTCGTCTCCGCAAGAGAGTGTACGAATTATTTTTAATAACTGTTCAACTTCAAGTCCTTGTAACTCTTTATCTAAGCATGTTAGACCATACCTTAATAGAATAAAAAGTGTTGATTTCGACGATCGCTACCTTCTGTTAAAGTTTGGCAACAAAAGTGTCGGACACCCTGTATATTAATATACAACGCGATCCCTTCTGTCAGCTTAAGAGGCTTGAAATAAGCTACTTTTTATGATGTAGATTTAACTATAATTATGTGGAACCGAGAGTTATAAAATGAGAGTTTTAGTTTTCATCTGATGTGCCGCGTGTGAAAAACATCTATGAGACTATTTTTTAAAAGTAAAAGAGTCTTTACACACAAAAAAAAAACAATGAATTTGATAGTTCATTACGTCAGCGAAGAGGCTGGGTGCCTAACTCAACAAGTAAACAAGTAAACGTAAGCGAAGTCGTATACTTAAAAAGTTTCATAATTATAAGAAATGATTTGCTACTTTCAGCCATCATGAGGTTAGCGCACATATTTACACGCAAACACACGCACGCGTAGAGCGCATATAGTAAAAGAAGTATGTATACAGAAATTTCATACTCCTTAAAATTTTGAAAATCTGAATCGCCGTCATTACACATGAAAAATCTTACCTATCACGTTGACTACGTTTTCACGATTGCTACGGTTTGTTTCGTTAGGTTGGACGCAACTCAGTTAAAAAAAACTTTACTGCTCGAATACGTTCCTATTCGAGCAGAAACGATAAAAATATACTTCGACGATATTTAATTTTGAACTCTATAGTCTTTTGTAAACAAAGGTTGTGGAATAATTCAAATGCTAATCATTAGCATTGACTCTCAAATGAGCAATTCGCCTAGTGGTACACATGTGTCCCAATACGTAGTCAACGTGCTAGAGGATAATTGTGATCGAGCTTAGATATCGTAATTCATGGCCAGGGGAGTACGTATTTTCTTGCGCAGGGTGCAAAATATTATTGATTTCTCCTAAGCATGTTCACTTCTAAACTAAACACTCATCCGTCATGAGAATAAATAATCTGAGTTAGTGAATGCAGGTTGTTCAAAGCTTATACGCATACTTATCAGAACAGTAAAACAGAACACAGTAAAATTTGTTGATAACCAGAAAATTAACTGAACAAAGAAATATATCAAACAAAAATTTTTAGCCAAAACTAAAACAAAATCTTTAGTTTTAGTGGCGTGATCTTTATTTGTAATAGCATAAAGACGATTATTGTTACTGGAATCCAACTCTTGACACTCTGTTTGTTGTATCTTGCTTCATTCTTGCATACAAATGATTATAATTATCAAACCAGCAAGATTTTTTTTACAGTAGTTTTAAATATTCGTCAAAAATTTGCAATGGGTTTAAAGTCAGGCAATTGACTAGGTCACGAACAAACATTTGTTTTCTTATTCGTCAGCTGTTCTTTTGTTGATTTTAGCTAATACTTGGTTTCGATATCTTTCCACAAAGTCCACTTGCGCCGGCCGTAGAATTTTCACGCTCTGGAAGCAGTCTCCGCTCCAGTATCTGCCGGTAATGGAACCAACAATTTTCCCATCAATGATGGATTCATAAGCAGTCCCTGTTTTCACGCAACATGATGTGCTTCGTTTCCTGTGCAAAATTTGATTTTACTTTCATCGGGCGCAACCATTTCACAAAACTGAATTCATCTTGAAGATGGTCTGTGGTAAACGTTAAATGGTTTTCAGATTTTACTGTAAGAAGAGTTCAGTATAGAGTAAGAGCATGTCGACCAATTTGATGTAATTCTCTAGTAACAGTTTTCCGACTGACGTGAACTCATAGGAACTCCATTTCATTTTGTATGAGTGTATGGGTTGTCGCCACCTTACGCGGCAGGAAGCGTCGAGAGCGGCCGTGCTCATGAGAGGAGCTTTGAATCTTGACAATTTGGAGATGGTTCCTTCCGATGCATCCGAACCATTGCACTAACTATTTAATACGGAACATTAACACATTCATTAACTTGCCTGTAGGGTAATCTTTCATAACGAAGATAAACTATTTGGATTCGAAGAGTTTCAGGAATTACTATATTCAATGAGAATCCATCTTCAACAAAATCTGGCGTGGTAATGAGAGTCTCGATCGTAATTTGTTTAGATTGCGTGTGCTTCTGAAAGTACCTGGAAGATTAGAGTTTTTCTAGTTAATTTACTAGAATTGTGCAATAAACCGAGGCTTCTGCGTGATATCAATTTTGACCAAATTCTCTTCTCCCATTCATTTTTGTTGACATTCGGTCATCAATAATTTTGTTTTGGAATAATATTCTGGTACATATACATTCCCTGAGCTATGCACTCTTCACCTCATAACAGCGCTAAAAAGTTTCATCGTCTATCAAAAATTACTTGTGGGCGCTGAAAAATGTACCATAAAACCAGTTTTCGAAACTCTCACATGCCCTCTTGCTCGAAATAATTTTTTCCCTTCTGTGTTACGTAAGGCCTAACCTCGCACGACTATTGGCTGGGAGCCACAGTGCTTTCGCGCAGCTCGAGCGCCGCGTGGATGAGCAACTACCGCAGCGTGCCCATGGGTACCCCGCTATGGGCCATCAACGACGGCTATTATTCCTCTGATCCCTACGAGCAGGTAATGGTCACATCCCACTGCGTAAGGCAGGCTACGACGAGCCCAAGCTTTATGTTTATCCGTGCAATCTTAAGGAGTATTATTTTGTTAGATGTTTTAACGTGAACACCGGGTTAGACCTACATACTTCTTGTTCTTGTGATTCGGTGGTTACATGCACGATGATTATATCACAACTTACAGGGTTAATCGTTTATTATTGTAGCTAATTGATATTTTATTTAAATGAATTGTTTTTTTACAGATATCCAAAAGAAAAATTTGGTTATAACCTTATAAAAATGGAGACCTCTCTGACTTTCAAAAAAACTAAATTGTTGGTGTTCGTATGGCCGGTGCTAGTGTAACAGAAACTGCCCGAAGGCTTGACGCCATGCCAAGCAACGCCAAGTTTCCATACGAGCATTAAGTTGTACTATATTCAGTAGACGTTAGTATTTGAACTGCTGTTCAGTCTCCAGAGTTCCATCGAAAACTTGTTTATTTCAGTTACGAATAAATCAAAAAGAGAGTATGAAAATCAAATCAAATCGCTTTAAAGTAATGCCACCTACGCACACTGCTTTGTAATAGTTTGATTAAACTATGCGGATAAATTGCAAATTAGTCCAAGCGTCCCTAAGCACAAGTTGTTCCCAAGACTGGAATGTATGGAGGAAGGGATCATTTAGCATGGAATTAAGAAACAGGAAATCTACGCACAAATGTATCTCTGCACCAATATAACGAAATTGGCGGTGATGTTGACCTGACAATTTAACCGCCACGGGTGAAACTGAAGTTGTCTATTCATCTCAAATTTGAAGTCAATTGAAGTGAGCAATTTTGAAAATAGAGAACCTTACTTGGATTGTGCCTTCGTTTAGATTTAATTAAGTATTTTTGAAAATTGAGTTTGGGGCTACTGGTCGGTGAACAGCATTTTGAAAATTCCGTGCGTGTACCACCGATGGGTTACATGGCGGTTAAGGTGATCATAAGCCTTGACTCGTTTGCCAGGAGCCGAACGTGGAGGCGTACGAGCAGCGGGTCTACATGCGGGCGAACCGCCAGCTGCTGCTGGCCGCCATGGACCCTGACACGAACGACGCGGGCACCATCTGCGAGAGGCCCTTCTTGTAGCCACCTGCCCTACCTGTCTGCGTAGCGCCATTTGTGAGAGGCCTTTCTTGTGACCACCTGTCAGCACAGCACCATCTGAGAGGGACACTTCTTGTAACCACCTGTCCGCATGGTACCATATGTGAAAGACCCCACATGTAGTCACCTGTCCCACCTTTCTGCATAACACCATCTTTGAGAAATGCTTTTTTTAACCCCTATTTTCTCTAGACCAAAACGATCTACGAGGAACTTCTCTTGTAAGCAGCTGGTCCTGTCTACACTAGTGCTATCTGCAAGAAACTTTTCTGATAACAACCTGTCCTATAGATATCGACCAGCACCATCTTGTGACGGTATAATGACATCAGTTAGTTACGCAGTATGTCTGTAGCGACACAACCTGCGACAGAACCCTGACGTTATCATCCCTTGCCTCCCATACACAAGCCTCGTTGTGTATTAGAATCACCTTTAAATGATAGCCTTTGCAGAGAACTATTTATTCTTAGGTACAAAATAAATGTCCAACACCGTAAAACAATACAAATCAATCTGGTGTCTCTTTTTCCTTCCTGCGTTGCAACACGCGATTGAAGTCCAGAAGTTATCAGTTCCAAGTCGCTAAACTCTGCAAACAAAACCGCCGCTTCAATCTCGCCCGACAGCCAGCATCTCACAACCCGTGTTCTAGTGGCAAACAAGAAACTCTCCACGCACTGGCCCTAACCAGATCAGTTCAGCGGAGTCTCATGCATTATTATATTTGAAATTACTAAATATTGGGAGCTCAATACCGAATTTCTTGGGATCTGGTACTCATTCTCGTATTTTCAGAATTACATTTCAGTTGAAAAGCTAACGAAACCCTTGATCACAAGATGGCCAGTTTGTAGTTTGTTTTTAGAAAGAATTTCATGGCCAGCTTTGAGCATTTAACATCAATTAAAATAACTCCCCGTAGCGTCATAACTTCCCGGGTTTCCAAGGTTACCCCGTAAATTATTTCTATTTCCATTAGGGTAATTTATCATAATTCATTGATAATTCTGTTTTCCTACAAACGTCTATGAATTTCCAACTTCATCACACGAATCTTTGTCAATACTGACTGCTTTTTGCCACCGATTAGCATGGAGTATTTACTCTTAGTTATACAGTGTTTATTGCCAATCAAAGTAAGATTTATTTCCCGATCTTGGTGCGAGTAGGAATGCTTAGATATGCGTTATGGGTTGGTAACATGGAGAAGTGGAGCACCGCACTCCTTTTGCCGTAGAGTAACAGGTAAATAACCATAGAGATATGAGATGAACATAAAATGCGTCTAAGAGCAATCTGATCAACTGGCCAGAAAATAACATTGAACAGAATTATAGAAAGTTCAATTAATGCCCTCGACATAGAAAAAGTACGGTAAATTTGGCCTGCGCTACATGAAGATCTGCCCCATTTTACCATACTTTTTCCCTGTCGAGGGTCTTTAAATTAGTTAAAATTCTAAACAAGTGAAAATTGATACGGAATACTTGACGTATTTTCGTATTTATATTTTGTAATTAGCACACATACACATACTACTTTTAATTCCGTTCTCCACAGACCACAGAACGATGACCGTTTTTTTCGAACAGATTTTCTGATTGAGGCAATTAAAAGTTGCGTCGAAACTTCCAGGAGGCTAAAAAACTACAAGGCCACGGATCATAATATTTTCGCTCCACGTAAGTTAAATTAAGATCAAATATAGGATGTTGGTTGAACGAGTCGCGGTGGGCTGCAGCGATCCCCATTAATTACAGGGTTGATGAGCATTGCAATGTGGCTCATGTAACTACATCTTGTATAGTCATCAAAGCTTTGTGGCTCACTACTCCTTCAGACACCTGTGCTAAAATGAATTTTAATCGTTCTCACGAGTATGTGGTTAGAAAAACATAGACCATGAAGCTTCAAAGTTTCAGAGAGTAAAGTATTAAGAGGGTGCTTGCCCAAATAATTTCCAAGGACTAACTTGTTTGTGTCGTATTTTGTCCTAAGCTCACATTGTGCGGCATGAAATGCAATAATTTGAACAGATCACACGTCTGCTATTTACTCGGCTGTGGCCCAACATCCGGGAGTGATATAGGATAGCTAGATTTTGATCAGTAGTAATTCAAACGGGTTTATTTCTCAGCCGCTATAGAACCACAAACGAGTAGACTAACATGTATCAACTCCAAAATTTCCAATGCTAACAAAAGCAGAACAACAAAGCAACAAAGCCGTTGTCACACAACAACCTCGTTCTCGGCATTAATGCTGCTCTCGAAGCTGGGAGATATTCTACCAGTGAACAGTAAGAAAATTTGCATGGGGCATATTGAACATTCCGTCAGTCTCACGTAAAGGTTTCGTAGCGTACTGCCGGTGTTAGAAAAGCGTCTCATGCAGTATAATTCCAAACTAGGCTGTGTGCGTCAGAATTCTCTGATCAACTAACCAGGACCAAAAAGGGAAAGAAGCAAAGTAAAAAAAAGATTTGTTCCTTCCTGAAATTTTATCACGTAGAATTAAACTTCGGGATTTATTAGGGATTTCGATAGAAGAAAGGAAAAACCTTTATGTTAATCGGGATCTGCAGCCAGTTTGCCGACATTTATGAACCACACATTTATCAGAGTTTGACGAATACAAATCTATCGATCTTTCCCCATATCTACGAATATCACTTGTGATAAAAAAACTCCCAACGTTGTTTGTTTTCTACTTGGTGGAAGCCCTGATAGCGAGAATGATTTCCGGGACAATTACAACAAACAGGAGACCAGGAAGTTAAGCGCAAATCGGGGCACATATATTTCGCTCGCAGAAATTTGCTCAGCACAAAAGTTTGGTTGCGGTTTCCGAGAACGGAAGCGAGAGGAAATTTATTACGAACATCCGTCGAATGTAAGAAAACGGATGGGAATATTAAGTTTGAATATGAAAAAACGCTATCAAATGATACCGATTACCCATTAGCTAGGACTGATAGTTTGGAAATTGAGAAGACATTCGCAAAGAAATGGTGTTACAACTATCTTTCATAGGAAAACTATGATAATTTTTACTAATGAAAATCCATCATAATTATCAATTATATTATAATTGATAATTATGATTATACCAATATAATTGTACATTAATGTACACGGGAAGAAAATTCTCCCAGCTTTGTGAGTTGCGCTAATGCCGTGAACGCGTTAGTGCCGTGAACGCGTTAATGGCGTGAACGTGTTAATGCCGTGAACGCGTTAATGCAGAGAACGCGTTAATGCCGTGAACGCGTTAGTGCCGTGAAAGTTCAAATCACGTTGGTAAATTTTGTCGAATGTTATTTATATTTTACTCGTTAAGGAGAAAAAATCGAAATTGAAGTTTCGAAAAATTATTATTATTATTATTATATAAGAAAGTTTTAGCCTCCCTTAACCACGACAAAGATGTTCCAAGAGAGGAAAGAGGAAGGCACCATTTAGTATGGAGTTGAGGGAACGCGGAATCTATGCACAAGGTGCACAGAAACAGTAAGCTAGGAAAGAAGTTCATTAAACAAGAAAAAAGTTGAAGAAGAAAGTAGTAGGTGCTGAAAACAGGACAGCAGTGAACCGAAAAAAGATGGTCCGTAACCAAACAAAAACCTATTTTATTACAACAAAAAGGAAGCCTACCTAAACTTTAGCTCGGGCCCTCACATAGTACCCCTGGGAGCGCCAATTCCCATAGATACAATAGTTGTATCCCCCTGAGGGGAGTTTCGAAAAAATAAAAAAATTTCTTGTTAAGAAGAGGAAATAAATTCGTATATTAAAGAAGCGTACAGCTAAACGTTTCATTTTAGCGAACTTTAGATCAAGAAATACAGAAACCCTTATAAAATAAGATAATTAATAAAGTTTCATGGTATTTTTCGTATATTAAATACCATTTGCCAGACGAACTTGCTTCTAAAATGAAATTGCCAAAGAGAAAAAACACCATTGGCAGAACATGCACTTCAAGTTCAAACTTAACGAAACACAATTTGTCTCGAAGAATCCTTTCTATCTAATCTTTAAATTAAGAGAATATAATGGATTGAGTGTAGTAAGTAGTCGCCTCTGAACACGACTACGGTGACGGCGTTGCGTCCTTGCTGCAATGGAAATGCAAATACCTTAAATTTTGAAAATTAAGAACATTAAGAAATTCTTCAGAGAAATAAATTAAATATTTCTTGTTATTTTGAAATTCAAAAAATGTTTCATTTTCCAGTTACCAAAGTCTTTCCGCGTCGAAATGAGACTTAAATCAAGTTTTCACGTTGCAAATTGTAGGAGTAGTGTTTTGCTCAAATACATATATATATATAATTTCATTTAGCAGTAACTTTCTTTTTAATGCGAAAATCGAAATTTTGTATTGAAGTAAATGTGTTTGGAATTTAATTTTACATATCTGTATGAATTTTCGTTCTCTTAGTTGCAATAGAAATGCAAAAAAGAAAATATGAAAAATTAGGTAAATATTAGTGTAGAAAATCCCCCGAGTTAAAATCAATGTATCACTGATACACTCCTCTATTCAAAAATTAAATCTGGACGAAATTTTGCACTTCACAGAGCTATTGACGTTTACCACGGCAACCGCAATGTGAGCCACCGGTGGTACACGGAGAGATTTTCATAAGTCTAGTGACTGACCGGTAGTCGCAAACTTAATTTTCATAAAAACTTAATTAAAGCGAAATAAAGGCACAATATAGTTAATCTTTGGTATTTTTAAAATTGCTAAATACAATTGGCTTTAAATTAGAGTTGAAAATTGAACTTTAGTTTAACTTTTACTGGTTAACGTGTAAATGAACGAGTTAATGTTTTTCGGATCTCCCAGCACGACTCGGGTGCCCCCACGGTAGAGGAAACAAAGGTTCAAACCAGTCTTTTTTCATTGATGGTGTGGGTTTGCTGACGTCAAGGCAATGAACCAATAACAGCGCTCATATTGCATCTGGTAGCACAGCTACTCCCAAATCTGGCTCCACTATTGGCGTTTTGACACCCACTCCCACAGACGCACGTCATAAAGTTTGTTTGAAATAAACCCTTTCTATTGGTTAGCCGAACAAGAGGAGGTGTATTTTCTCCCATAGAAATGAACCTATTTTGTTTCCTCTACCGCGGGTGCCACCAGCTGCTCAGCACGGCAGCACGGTAAAGAAAACAAGGTACATTCATTTATATGAGGAAAATACATCTCCTCTTGTTCGGCCATCCAATAGAAAGGCTTCATTTTAAACTGACTGAATGAAGTCACCATTGTGACATGTCGTAAGGCCAATACCGGCGCCAGATTTGGGGTTAGCAGTGTTGTCAGATACGACATGAGCGCTGCTATTGGTTCGTCGCCCTGACGTCAGCATTGCCACGCGGTCGACGAAAAGAAGACTGATTTAACCCTACGTTGTTTCTTCTACCGCCTGGAGCAGTCTCCGTGTCTTCGTTTAAGGACGGACTTCACAGCACCAAACTTGCGACCGTCTCTTAACGCAGTTATATGATGCAAACCTTCAGCTGCCGTAATTACAAAATACGTGCGTGGGTCCCAGTATTCAGTAATTATGTTCTATGAAAATGCGTCAAATTTCAAATATCTGTACAGCGCAAAGTTTATCCGAATTTCGTATTTTAGTCTGGCATCGCTACAGCACGCCAAATCATTTCACCAGGTAATGACAACTCAATTAGCTTCGTCGCGACACCTAAGCCCTTTCCCTCACTACAGAACAATATACGATAGACGTACGCTAAGAAGACTAAAGCCTTCAACACTTCATCTTCAGCCGTCGAGTACCGCCTCGTTCATTTCGGAAGCATTCATTTCGCGCGAATGAAGTGAATGTTTAAAAGTGAATGCTAAGCTGATGGGCGACAGTTCGCACTACTAATGCGTTGCTGGAAGTACTTTCAAGACAACGCGCCACAATTGCCGTGCCAAGACATCGTAAAATACAGGTCCATAAAACGACGTCAGAGGAGCCAATCACCGGACACACGAGCGAGCAACAACAATATGTGGAGCTTCAGCAGGACTCAATGAGCGTCGACTGAATGCAGAGATGCGAAATTAATTCAGTTTCAAAGCCGGCACTGCCGACCGGCTCTGCAAACGAGGGCCTTGGCGCAGGTAGCGATTACAGGCCTCAGGGATTCTAATCAGCCCCATATTGCGCCTCTACTTAGTAGCTCTGCATTTTGTTGCCCTGTGTTTATCCTGCTCTAGAACATTGATTCTGCACTCCAATTAACTTCGTCTGAAAGGAACAATGGAATGAATTTTGTCTGAAATGAGCATTTAACATGGTTTGATGAGCTTTGAAATGCTTTTACCAAAAGAAGGGATAGATGTCATGACATCGGCACGTAGATACTCTACTATAGGCTATCGGGCATTCTCTATATTAATTTCTTATCGTTACCCATCATGGTTTCAATCAAATCTTTATTTGTGAGCATCATAATTATTTTTTTAGGTATCTAAGATTCTCAAACCGGAAATCCCGTACACGAAACGCTGATATCTTTTCCAAAAAGAAAGGGTTGTGCCCATTTCTCCTGTATCAATTATAATCTCCGTCGTTGAACATCATCCATTTTAAAAAGATGGTATTGGTATATGAAGGTACCATATAATCGCGAATAAAAGGCATTTCGTCGAAGAGCTGAAGATTAGAAATTTAGGTCAGCTTAAGCTTCCCATACCACAACAAAGGGGTTCACAAGGGAGGAAGTAAGGAAGTAATTTAGTATGATAGTAATAGAACACAGAATGATAGTAATAGAACACAGAATGATAGTAATAGAACACAGAATGATAGTAATAGAACAGAATAACAGTAATAGAACACAGAATAGAACAGGCACAAGGTGAGTGTTCCCAAATCCTGAGCATCGAAACAGCAAGACCGAAAAATATTCATGAAATAACATGACAGTTGAAAAATAAATCAACTGGTACTGAAAAAAAACACCAGTAAAAAAAACACAGCAGTGAACCGAAAAAAGGTGGTCCTTATCATAAAACATTTTATTTCAACAAAAAAGAAAGCCTACTTAACTCTCAGCTCGGGCACTCCCATTGTCCCCCTGGGAGCGCTAGTTCCCATAGATACAAAAATTGTATCCCCATTAGGGGATACAATTTTGTTGACTGATACATGATGGGGTTGTTGACTAATACATGCATAAACACATTTTTATTAATAGAAATATGTAATAAAAAAAAACTAAGCACTACCAGCTTTAAACTAACGAGAAGATCAAGTGGCACGGAGAAATTCGGATTCAAATTTAAAGTAAAAAGCTGTTGGAAATTTTATCAAAACCAAACATTAACTGGGTCTACCCTTAATTTTAAAGGATTTAAGACAATTTTCAAGAGACCCATCGATGGGTCGAATCGCAGCAGGAAGAATTGAAGCACAACCCATCGATGGGTCGTATCGTAAGCAGCGTATTGAGCACTTGACAAAAGCATGGTACAAAATGCGAGTTTTGCAAAACTGTTCCTGAAGCACAATTGAAGCTTTGTTAGAGGTGATGGCCCTTTATCGGAGCTTCAATAGCTGTTGACGAACTGCATGAAAATTGCGTCTTCCTTAAAGTCTGGTGTTAAAATATCATAATTCACTTTGTTATCATCAATAATAGGAATGAATAAACTATTGCTTATAATTGGTATGAAAGTACTAGCCGAAAATGTCACTGACATTGAAACTTAGTGACAGACGTTAAGCATATATACGACCGACATCGTATGAAGACGAAACGAGCAAATAATCGAAGCGTATCTAATTTATAAAACTAACGGAAACAGCCGTTTTTCAGAGCCAGTGCCATACCATTTCAAAATAACACCGAGGTCTTGAGTAAGATGATCGTAACTCCTAACACTTACGACACAACCCTACACAGCTAGACGCAGTTCTACATACATCTACATGCTGGCGAAGTCAAGTAGGTTCTTAACCTTAAATGATCAGAATAATTCACTCTAATCACCATAATTACAACCACTGTTGTTAGACTGGCAAAGGCATCAGGTTGTCAGCCACATCACAACAGGGACGGAACTGTCCCTTGGCAGTGAACATTAAAAAAAAATTCCGGGCACAAATTCGAATAGCAATAAAGTTCATCAGCATTGCATTGTTATCGAGCGTGCTATGTATGGCGCTAGATGATTTAATCGTAAAATACTACAAGGAATTAGGAAGAGCATTTTTAAACACGCAAAACTTCCCTGCGGGAAAATAAGGAAGTTTATGCGTAGAAAATACTCAGAGTTAATTAAAAGCTGCGAATAAGGTGTTCCAATTTGGAATGAAAACTGAGCTTATTATTTGTCGAACCAAATATTGTATTGAGTATGTTTGAAAAAACTTCTATGGAAATTATTGACTATAAGTTGCAGTTTTCTGGCAATCATCAGTCGCTCAATGTTTTCATCACTGCAATAAAGAGCTCAGATTTTCTTTAATGTTTGATCATTCCGATGTTATTTAGCGATTATTTTTTGTGGTACTGATCTCATCTACGGCCCTCTGAGCACAAATGTTGGATAATGTACAGTTGAGAATCGCCCTCAAATAATGTTCCTTCCAATGAACACTTCACGAGTTACTCTAATGTAGCAATCTGAGTGAAAAACTCAATTTTGCACGTGAAAGTCTCTAGGAAGATCTCAATTACAGCTCAATTTCAGAGTACTGTTTTGGAAGTAAAGCTGAGTTATAGAGCTTAAAATTACAGTAATTAAAAATACTTCATTTCAGTTAACTGGATGATCAAGATACGACTATAGCATCGTGTTAAGTGCGCCGAGTTAGTTAACGCGTCGACTGCCTATTGGGGCATAAGAGCATTTCAATGAACACCATTTAAATTATTTCAACATCTTTTTTAGAAGAGATTCAAGCATACGAGGGAAAATATCATCATGCTATTACATTTTCACACTTCTTAGGAATGGTATTTTTTTACCCATAAAGTCGTCTCTATACTTTGCTACTTTTAACCTTACTCAACATGAGATCGCTGGACACCCAGCGGCAGCGAGCTCGTTAACCGAAGCCAGTGACGTGCGGTGCAGCGCAGCTCTGCAACAAAATTTGTGCGTAAACAAGGGCCAAGTGGCAGTTCACGAAGAGTTAACGAAGCACAAGTATCATCAGGAACTTAGGTGTACTAGTCTTGAAAAGATAAGTTCCCACCGAAAGTGAATCAAATTGTTTCATGGGCAATATAATTGAGGACAACGCGTTGAGACTCAAGCGCTATTAGTTTTGCAAAAACGCAGTACAAATAAGCGTGTTATAGTTCCGCTCAACTATGTTGCATTCAAACAACAAGGAGATGGTTCAATCGTACATTAAGATAAATAGGAGCTGCTTTCAATGTAACCGATAAGCCGAAGAGAATCTATTGGGAATCAATATTTGTTTTACGAGGCACTCGTCATTTGCTCAACTTCTGGCGTCGTTAGCAGTGAAGTTCACGGCCAACAGGTGTGAGCTAGGAAAAAGCATCCAGGTTGCTGTTGATTAATTATTTATCTGAAAACCTATTCTTCAATTAATCTTGTGTTAATTTTTAGAAGGATATCATGGCTAATGAAAATGCAGCGGGATGAACATGGGTCAATAATATACGCTGCACTATGCATAAAATCATAAGGTTCGGAAAAAAATTAGCATCAGCGAGAAAAATCGACATTCAGAAGAATTCATTTCTTGAGCTCAGGCATTTTCCATCACTAGTTTTAGTGATAACGAAAACATTCATCATAATTGGTTTATTCACACATATTTCAAATAAAAAGAACGGAATGGACAACACTGAACGGTCTGCCATGAATGCATTCGAATTTAATAACGAGATTCACTCAGGTTATTGGGGTTGAAGTCAGTCAAATGAATCATCTCAAAATTGCTGAACTTCGCGGCATTAGGAAGTTGCTCGCTCGAATAGACAAGACAAGCAAATTTGGCGCACGACCAAAGTTATGCTGTGCCGAGTGTAGTTCGAGTTCTTGTGCGAAGGGAATAATCAAGTAAGAAGACTAGGCAGCAGCAGCAGCAGCAGCTGCAGCGCGACAGAGTCTGTGAGATGTTACGCTGCTGCGTCTGATGTCGAGACCAAATGAAAGCTAGCGCGAGTTGGCACAATTGCTTGGCATTCAGTTGCCCATCGTATGGACGTCGTGCTTCTAGCACAGCAGCGTGGTCCAAGTTTGCGTGGTCCAATATTCCAGTCGTGGTGTCATTAGTGAAAATGAGTCGCTAAACGAGTGCTTGGAGACAAAATTCTCTGTAAATAGTAATTTAACGGAAGCGCAATTCAACAGGGTTTAGACGAAGAAAGAAATTGAACTGAGTTATAGGTCATCATCAGAGACCTGTTCGGATGAAAATAGAAGCAAATGTAATTGACCATTCAAAAGACATTAGTGATCAGAGAGCAAGCTATCGGTTCATTCTTTTTGTGAGTTTCCAACTCGACCAGAGTGCGTTTGATCTAAAAAATGTGAGGGTCGAGGAGACCTCCAAGGAAGAGGGTCTAACGTCGCCGACAACCTGGGTCTAACGTCGCCGACAACCTGGGTCCAACGTCGCCGACAACCTGGGTCTAACGTCGCCGACAACCTGAGTCTAACGTCGCCGACAACCTGCGAATTGAGGCTGCAAGCTTTACTTTGGTATGCAGCGGCTAGCTGGATCAGTGGGGAGTCGGAAGCTCTATTGTCGTGACCCTCTTTATTTTATCTCGCTGAGGTCACGGTCTTCATTTTCTTCTGCCGTCATTCTTTGTTACGATGCATGATATTTTTCATGTGATATTATTCGTGACATCAAGATTATTCGTCACATTTCTTTTATTTTCTACTTGTTAATGTCAAGGTAGCTGCCACCAACTCAGAGTAAGCCTGAGTAAATATTTAATTCAATCTTCGGTAAGCGTAGCGACCGGCTTAAGGCCATAAATTAATCGTGCATTCTAGCCGTGTTTCCTGGCTTCAAACATTATTACTTTCCTTCTGAATCATATCATCCTCCTTTCCTAACTATCTAAAGGATATGAAGAACACAAGGACATTAAAGAAATTCGCTATTGATCGAAGTAAAATATTGAGACATTAATCATCGAAACCACGCTAACTAAATTGAGCGCACGCGACCTACGCATTCACATCCTAATATACTCAGAAGCTTGAGTGGGGATTGGGGTTTGACATGAAATCAGAGGGAAACTTATCTTGAGATTTGGAGATTGGCCTCGCTGTTTGAATGTCGCCCGGCTGGCGCGCTGAAGCAAGGTCGCCATATTTGGTTGAGGGAAGAGAGACCGGGTTGATGGCTGGGGCTATGCCGATAGCAATCTAGATTGATGATCTCAAATTTACGTTATGCTGGCACTGTAGTTGAGTATTCTTGAAGTTAATCACTTTCGAGCGAATGAGGGCACAGATATTCTGGGATGGCTTTGAGTAGTGAATTTAAGAGGCAAGGCCTCGGCCCAACTGGACCAAGGTAGAGGAACAAACTCGTATGCGGCTTCTTGTGATCGTGTCCCAGCCTCTACTGCCCGCTCTCCCTCAGCCCTCAGGCACCCGCGCTCGGCGTCACCTTGAGGTGCCAAGTTTGAATAACAACCTAACAAGGTTACCAATAAGAACGTGATATATCTCTACAATCGAATAGAAAACATACATCATTAACCTTACCCTCATTACTATATAAAAATCCCCACAAACAATGTTATACATATTAATTAAAGCAAATGAAGACATCCGTTGAGGTTCTTGGCATCTTCGGCTGGCGTGATCGTTCGCTCCTTGTAACGGCGACGTTCGAACGTTGTTCGTGAAGAGTCGACTGTCCTAGAATTCAACGATGTGATGCTTTCTCGCAGAAATCAGGCTTAATATTCGGTCTTTTGGATCATTTATGAATAAGTCGTTGGCCGGACGATTATTCGGATCCTTAGCGATGTTCCGTACACAGTTATGCGGAGAAGCATAACACTATTATTCCAGCGTGCATTTGGGTCACCGGTGGAACGTCTTCCTTTGTGACGGCAGATAAAAAATTGACGCCACGTTGCGTTTCTTCTGGGTGGCTCGAAGCCTGACTGCTGCTCTGATGAATTCAATGCACTTCAAAAGATAACCAATTACCATTGAATCCACTATCAGTCCATAAAAAAAGAAATTTGTCAGAATACCGGAAGTTCTTTTTAAAATTAATCTCCTTTCGTCGAACCCAAGACACACATGACACGACCAAGCGCCTCAAGTGCCTGAACTGCGGCCACTGCATGTCGGAGTGAAGGCTTATGGCTCCAATCTGCAGGTGGACGCCACGAGAGAAAGGGATTTGGGGGAGAACACAAGGGAAACTTTGTGGGGCGTGACAGGAATCTCAGGCGATACGCGGATGCGAGAGTCGCCGCTGTATTGGGCGGGATGTGGAGTGGATAGTTCAGTAACTCTGAATTTAATTGCAGTAACATTCGTTACGCTTTTAACTCGGAATCGTTCACAAGTAGCGTGTTTGAATGTCTCTACAGCGCATGAGGCGAGCCAAAGTAGAACTCGAACCCTTGATTTGATTAGCTTTTTATTATTATTATTATTATATAAGAAAGTTTTAGCCTCCCTTAACCACAACAAAGATGTTCCAAGAGAGGAAAAAGGAAGGCACCATTTAGTATGGAGTTGAGGGAACGTGGAATCTATGCACAAGGTGCACAGAAACAGTAAGCTAGGAAAGAAGTTCATGAAACAAGAAAAAAGTTGAAGAAGAAAGTAGTAGGTGCTGAAAAACAGGACAGCAGTGAACCGAAAAAAGATGGTCCGTAACAAAACAAAAACCTGTTTTAATACAACAAAAAAGAAGCCTTCCTAACCTTTAGCTCGGGCCCTCACATGGTTCCCCTAGGAGCGCTAATTCCCATAGATACAATAGTTGTATCCCCCTGAGGGGTGATTTGATTAGCTCAAAAAAATTAAAGCTTATAATTAAGTTCGAGCATTTCGATTGGCACTCGTGCGTTCTAGCTTCAATACAAAATTAATTAGTCCTGATTTATATTTTGAACAGGTTTTGGTTATTAATATCCCTTATTCCTAAGCCCAGGGATCAAGAAACCAAGATGTAAATGATGTAAATGAGAAGAAAATTACTGATCATCTTTACTAAAACACTCCCTAAAAAATTCGATATCATTGTCTGGAAAAGCAACGTTTCGATGTATGAACATCATCATCAGGCTGAAAAATACAGAATAAATTTTACAGTCACAGTACTAAGAAATGTAAATCAAAAGCAAAAACAGAAACAGACGATATAAAAAATAAAACTATCACGGACTATATGTAAAATTTACTCTGTACTTTTCAGCCTGATGATGATGTTCGTACATCGAAACGTTGCTTTTTCAGACAGTGATGTCAAATTTTGTAGGGAGTGTTTTAGTAAAGATGATCAGTAATTTTCTTCGTCTTTTAACGCGTGATGAACTAGAAAAATATCGTATGGTCGAGAAATTGCAGAAACGATGTAAATGAGAATGAAAGGAAAAGGAATAATGAAGGTTAAGTAAATGAATAATTAGTAGAGTAAAAGGTTACACACACATGCCTTTTCTCATGTACTGTTCCCAATTTTCGCTTTGCACCAAGCAAAACGAAGAGGATTTGGACTCTCAAGTCGTTTAGGTTACGATACGAAACTCTCAACAGAATATCAGCAAAAGTGCTCACAAACTTTTGCTTCTCCGATCCGCCAGCAAAAAAGCCGTAAGTGTCCACAGTGAAGTCAACAGTGATGTTATCTAGACTAATGTAATACTGAAAAAGTGAGTGCAGCGGAAAGATGATCCAAAACGTGAAAATGCTCCCCCAAATTTTTTTCAATTAAAAAGTTTTACCTTGATTAAAACTTAACTTGCTAAAGTACGTTTCATTCTGGAAAAGTGTTCTGAACTTAACCCTTTAACGTCCGAATTTTTGTACTCATAATACCGTTAACACAACCACCGTCACTAAACTGGCGCTGGCATCAGGCAGTCATCGATTTCAGGATGAGAAAGGAACTGCCACTTGGCAGAGAACTTCAAAGAACACGTTAGGGAACTAATTGAACAAGAAATACAATATATTAAGGGTATTTTTGAAAGAGGACACTGGTGTCCTCTGGGGCGTTAAAGGGTTAAAACAGCTGCAAATGGAACACCATAGCTCAACAAAATGTGAAAGTTAATTGAACATATCTATAGCAGACACATTGCAATTCTTGTGGTCTAAAAAATATAGTTTTCAAAAATGGGAAGATGCCATGTAAAATACTTCAATTAGATTAGATGTTAGTTATATGCAAAGTATTTCGATGTTGAGTTTTGTTAACACAGCTAGTAACTGATTATGAAGAAGAACTCACTCATATATCATAAACTAAGACATCAGAAAATATAATTAATTGGACAGTCCCGAAAATTTACCACAGCAACAAATCTATCTTCGATATGACGCTCAGGTAACTGCTATCGAAAAACTGGTTGACGAGTTTTGTTTTCAAGTTTAGGTGATACGGAAGCGACGACGCACTTATCACCGCAGTAACAGGGACGCTTCTTCGGCACTGTGACTGCGACGGGAGCCATATTTAGTCACTGAGTTTTCATTATGTTACTGATCAACCAGTAGTCACAAACTAATTTGATGAAAAAAATGAAAACATGATCCAGTTAAAGTTTGGTATTTTCAACATAGCTTACTGCAATTGACTTTATATATGAATTGAATTTTAGCGTTAAACTTCAGTTTTATCTGCAGCAGTCAAAGTGTTAAGAAATAGAATCGCTGGAACTCACTAGGAGAATACTTTATACCTCTCGAATTGAAAGAGAAACAATGGATAAATATTCGTTGTACGATTGGCATCCAAATAATAAATAAAAACGAATGATCAATTAAGCTACTCAATGAATCCTACTATCGATCTTTGGCAGTTTTCTGAGGATTCATCGTCGTTTAAAATCTGACAAAAAGAGGAAAAAAAAAACATTATACTATAGTTTAGAATGAATCAGGTGATCAGTTCTTCCCCACAGTAAAAAGTATAGAGAATTAGTTCCAGTCTCGGAGGAAACTTAACTCAAGTTTGAGAAGGCTTTTTGCCACATTTCAGAGAGCACTCTGAGGACTGTGTTGACACACAGAGCTGACTGTGACGGCTCGGGGGAGCGGGGGGAAGAGGCATGCACGGGGCAACGAGAAGGTAGGAGAAGTCGAAGGATATGAAAAGAGGAAGTCGAATATGGAGAAGTCGAATATGGAGAAGTCGAAGGTAGGAGGCAGAGGAGTAAAAAAAAAAGAAAAACAGTTTATTTCCAATACAGATGGTACAGAAGTACCATCATTGGTTTTTAAAATATCTTAAAGCTAATACACTTAGATGATATACACACACGAGCATTGTAATACCCATGTCACTAGTCAAAAAGAAATGATTGCGGGTAATGTACAGCTAATCTTGCTTAATCTACATTTGATGATACAGATAATGATAATTGTAAGAGAACACAATTTCATGGACGATGTATTTTCATTGTGGGGTGAGAAACTTTTGACAGTTTACATATACATGACATAAAACTTCGCAATTCTTGACGCCAGGAAATAATATATGAATCGCTTGTATCGGCCGATTGTTCAAAAATTTCATTTCAAGGAAGCATGCAAAAATATAAATATAAACATGATGACCACGGAAATTACAAGTTTTTTATTTCTTATTAGAAATTTTTAACATAGCGGTCACTAGTTGATAAGCATTTTATTTAAATATAAATGGATGATCACACAAGGAATTTATAGTATTTTTACATGGATGCTTTACAATAATAAAGAGATGAGTTAGGTATTGTCACAAGTTGAGAGTGAAACAGAAAAAAGGACCAGTATCTTTAGTTAAAGTGCCAGTTGTCAGCGTGTTACACACATATGTGCATATGTACATGTAAATATATACACATATGCAAGCACATACATACCTACGCACATACATACGCCCTACACGCACACATCCATAAATACGAGTGCCTATGCATACCTCGTATATACCTATGCATCTAGGCAATCGCAATACATATGCGTTCTTACAAAAATGCTGTGCGCGACTGAAATATAGTATAATGACCAAAGGAAGTTCGTGACAACTTTTTCAGTAGGTGTTGCTGCTTAAAATTTCTAAGGGAATATCGAAGCGATTTTTAATTAAATACTGTTGCGAAAAGATCATTGGTTGATAAGCGTCTTATTTGTCATATGTGGGTGATCGCGCAACAAATATATATATATATATATATATATATTTTTTAAATATGTTTTACAATAATGAAGCATAAATGAAGTATCACGTAGTGACACATTCACCCATCTACACACACATAGCGTGCACACGCACTCATATACACAAGTAAGCATGTGCGCAAATATCAGCATAAACTAGTCAGCATAAACCAGCATTCCAATTGAGGGACTCTGAGAAAATATCTTTTTTCACGGCATGAATTTTATGAAATTTCAGTACTAAAAGTAGTGGCACGAAACAGTCTACCTGAGTCAGAAACATGAAAACGATTGTTCTACAACGGTTCCCAGGTACAGAAAATCATAGGTGAGGAAGTTGTAATATACTCTCGAGCGTAAGAGATGGTATGATAATATGCACTACACTAGCTTAACAAGAACATTTTTGAACGTGAATAAGAAAGAAGACATGAATGCCCTATAAGGGTTTCACATTAGAAAAAAAATCACATTATTTTTGTAAAATGGTGTAGAATGTCTGTAATTGTTAAAAGTAAGGAGTTCAGCAGTTTGACGTCATTGCTCGCAAAGGCGTTCCAAGTATGGCGTTACAAGCCACCAAGACAGGCAGTATGTTTACTTCAAACTGACATTCACACATCAGAGAAAGGCGATCGAGACGCTCTGTAGCGGCTATTCATGAACTGATACAACTTAACGCTGAGAAGGACAGGAATCACTGCAGACCGATGAGCGATAGACTTCCTAGAAGTATTTTAGAACCGACACGGACCTTCTCGCTAATTTTAATCGAGAGATGAACATGAGTAACCGCTTGGCTTCGCGTTACATTTTATCGAGTTTACTTCAGTTTCTGTCTGGTACTGTAGCAATCCCGATTTCTTGCTTTCCTAACCACAACAAAGGTGTTCCGTAGAGAAAAAGCGGGAAGGTATTATTTAGTATGGAGTTTAGGGAACAGAAAATCTATTTACAAGGTGTGTTTCCACTCATCATCCACCGGACATGAAAACAGCAGGGTGAGAAAGAAATTAAAAGTTAAAGAAGAAAGTCAGAGGCACTGAAAACTGGACAGCATTGTGCCGAAAAAAGACGGTCCGTAAAAAAAAACCTGCTCTAATGTAACAAATTGAAGACTTAAACAACCTTGAGTTTGGATTCTCAGATTTTTCCCTCTAAGAGCGCCAATTCCTCTAGACACAATAGTTGTCTCCCTCTAGCGAGCTGCACCGGAGGCCTTTTCAGACCGGGTATGCAGAAAATGACCAAAACTAGCATCACGCGATTTTACGCTAGTTGTTCGTGGGAGAGGAGAGACTATAGTGCATGTAATTGATTGAGAGTTTTAGACAAACACGATCGAGTGTCCGGAGAACTGAGCCTCTAAAGGCGAGTAAAGCAGAACTATATAATACCACCGTTACTAGATTGAACTAAACGTTTTTCGGTGTAGTTTGATTTATTTATTTATTTATTTATTAATTAATTTCTATAATTATTTTTTTTTATTATGAAATGTTCTCTCGTTCCCTGCACTCATCAAGATAGAGCAATAGAGCAATATACCCAGTATAAAGCACGGGATGTGGCTCAATATAAAGCACGGGATGTGACCCAGTGTAAAGCACGGGATGTGGCCCAGTGTAAAGCACGGGATGTGACCCAGTATAAAGCACGGGATGTGGCCCAGTATAAATTGCAATGACAAAATTGATGTAACTCCCTTCACAAAACAAAAACAAAAGTATTTCAACTAAAAAAAGCCAACGAAACTCTCAAGCTTGAGACTTCACATCCCCCCCCTGGGAGTGCTAATTCCCTTAGCTACAATAGTTGTATCCTCCTGAGGGGAAAAAAGCGTTTCAGATTGAAGTTTGCACAATTCTATAATATGTTAAGGCAGTAAATTTGACGCGGAGAGAAATATATAAATCAAGGTCGAGATGCTACCCACTCCGTTTTATCAAAGCAAACATTTAGCTATAACAAGCTGGAGACAAACACTCAGAAATGTCAGACGAGCTCGAACACTAGAATGGGAAATATATCTATCCGTGATAGTTTGAGAGACAACACGAATGAATTACAAGAGAGGAATTATTGCAGTGAGCATCTGCCGTTGTCACTCTCAGAACGCTGCACACACACCGCTTAACACTTTAACCGCGACTACTAAATATTAAGTTCAACACCAAACTCAAATTAAAAGTCAACTGCAGCGCGCAATGTTGAAAATAGCAAACATGAACTGGATCGTGCCTTCATTTAGCTTTGATTAAGTATATATGGAAATTGTGTTTGTGACTACTGGTCGGTCTGCAGCGTTGTGAAAATTATCTCCGTGTACCACCGGTGGGTCACGCTGCGGTCAAAGTGTTAATTCGCCAGAAAGCTGTGCCACACAACGACGCACGTTCACAAGTACAGCTGTCCAACTGATTGCTGGAGTAAATATGGACTCACAGCAAATACTTTCAGAGCGCCGGCAGCAGAGTGTCGCCTGCTACCGAGTGTCGCCTGCTACCGAGTGTCGCCTGCTACCGGGTGTCTCCCACTCGGAAGACAAACTTGTGCATGAAGTAAACAGGTACAGCATCGAGTTGGGACAACGCAGAATTCCAATAAGCTGTAGGATCCTGCTTTTGATAAGATATATTAGACAGGTAGAGGTGTGCGATAGGAATAATGACTGAACTGCTAACACGTAGGTCGCGATGTGAGCCGCCGGCGTATTCGGAGGGGATTTTCATAATGCTGCTGACCGACCAGTAGTCACAGATTGTTAGAAATTACGTATTTCTTGAATTTTCCCGTAAAGAAAAAGATAAAGTAGCTTAGGAAAGTTACGTGTATGTGGTGCGGAGGGGTGGCGGGAGTGCTTCTGGGCAGACCATTTACTCCACATGGCCGATTCTTCGTAATTCCTTATTTATTTTGAGTGATCACTCTTTTGATTTTCCTTTAGTTTAATTTACGTTCTCGTTGCATGCTGGAGCTCCTTAAATAACTTACCGAGAGGCCTAGTACGCTTAAGCCCTACTTTGTGAATATACTTACTCTCCTATTTAGGAGTCCTTAAACATTAACTTTAAAACCTTAAAATTGGCCTAGAGCGGCTAACTTAATATTTCTACATACCTCTTAATGGGAAGTTATCTTCTTATTACCTTAATATTACCTTAAAACTTAAAAGTACTAGGTCTTCTCTTACTTAACCTGTCTATTTTTCCTCTTATGGCCGTTTATATATGTGCCTCTTGAAATGTGCCCATTAAAGTTTCAAGGTTGGTACAGCCGAGTAGCTCTTCATTGAGCAATAGAGATACTTTGAACGATATGAAATAAATGCCTATAAAACAGTAGCTGGGGCTAAATTCATTGAACTAATATAGTTCTTCTTCTTCTAGAATAACTTGAAGTCGTCTGCCCAAGGTTGGTTGCTTTTAACCCTGCCCTATTGTCTCCGCCTTCGTTTCTCCGCCGCACCTGTACGATTACCTTGTCGCCAGAGATGAGCTGAGCTGTTTAATTAACTCACCGTTGTTGTGGTTCGAGGTCAAGCCAGCCGCTTCGTGGGTGTGTTGAGTGTAGAGATGTGAAATATTATTGGAAATATCAAATATCTGAATGAATTCTCGTATAACCATATAAAACCACTTAATAACGATACGCGTTAACATCGGTATATTCTATTTCAGTTGTGTTGGACTTCCAATTGAGGGTCCCGAGGATGTTGGTGGGATTTTAACCTTATACCGGCACATCAAGAGGTGGCCGAAGTTCAATAAAAAATCGGTTCCTCGCTGTTAAAGCTTTCTTTTCCTTTATAAGTCTAACAAGATTCAATTTTCATATATATTTAATCATAGCTAAATATAGGCAAAATCCAATTTATGATTGCTATTTTCAAGATTGCTTACTAAAATTGGCTTAACATATGATTTGAAAATTGAACTTCAGTTTAATTAACCCGTCGCGGTCAACGAATTAACTTACGAACGACAACAGAAGCAAAGACCTGCTGCCGTCACGGTGAGTGCTCAACTTAAGATAAACTCACAATTCCTATAAGTATGCTGACGAAGACAGACATTGCTATCAAGCCCAGATTGGGGCTGATGGAAGCTTTGAATGATTCCGAGAAGGACTGTGATTCTAAAACGCTAATCAAATCCTCGTCTAGAACACCCTCTCGCAACACATTGACCGTGATGGGTCAAGCTCAAGTCCAATGTTCAACTCAAATTGAAGGTCAATTGTAGTAGGCAATTTTGAAAATAGCAAACACTTATTAGATCGTTCTCTGTTTAAATTCGATTAGGTAAAATAGAGTTTGTGACTACTGGTCTGTTAGCAGTAGTCACAAAATTCCCTCCGTGTACGCCAGCGGCTCACAACGCGACCGTGTTTGAGACAATTTAAGTGCGCTCTTCTATTGAAAAAATCGTCTTCCTCCCAGAGAGAGCACCGCAAAAAATATGAGTGGCTTCGTCAGAAAGAACACCTACGGATCTGGAGAACAGTGATGGAAATAAAGAAGCCCAGCCTCCCAAAAAGCACGCCTCTTCTAAACTTTCAGACACATTCCCTACGGCAACAATCGCCTCTAAGGCACACGGTCTTGTTTTGTTTGACCAATTCATGGGAAAAATTTTCTGCCTCGTGTAACCGTGCTCTCTTTCGTTTCCATTCATCTAATGGA
The DNA here is from genome assembly GCA_030386875.1 of Morinoia aosen. NCBI lineage: Eukaryota > Metazoa > Arthropoda > Malacostraca > Amphipoda > Talitridae > Morinoia > Morinoia aosen. The sequence continues at coordinate 27,163,806 of CM059558.1, forward strand.
ATAAAAAATTTCGGCATTTATGCCATGCAAATCTTTGTACCTGCGCGGCATCAAGGCGACATTGAGATAAAAATAGGCCTGCATAATACCCGCGCATTTCTTGAAAGAAGCCACACTGCATTGGAAATATTTATGGTTGTTTCATCAATGACCTAACTTAATATTATAATTATATTAACCAGTTTAAACCTAGCTCATCTACAACAGAGGCGACCATCAGAGTGAAATTTAGAAAACGAGGAATTTTTAAGCTTAGCGGGGTTTCCACACAAGGTAAACTTTGCACTGAATTATTTTTTTAGGAAGGAAAAAGAAGAAAAAACAAAGATAAGATGACAGGAAATGCAGAGATTCTGAAAGAAGCACAATGGGCTCGAAAGAAAGCAATCCCGAAGGTTTACCTATAGCTGAGGTAACAAACTTCGTTACCTCACTGTTTAAAATCGGCACAGTGGCGTCAATTTTCTGCTGTTCGGCGCTATGAGGGGCTTTAAGATCAATTTAGAGCAATATATTGGGCAAATGGTTTTGGTTGCAGCGAAGATCGATTGAAGCTGCATGATTTTCAACACGACAGAAATTTTACGTGCACTGCCAATGTCAATACTGCCAATGTCAATACTGCCAATGTCAATACTGCCAATAAACACGATAGATCGAGTGGGCAGTAGTGGGGAAATTTCGTAGTGTAGTGCCCTCTTCGCCTTCAGCATAGCGGCTGACTGCGGTCCGTTTCCCATCACTGAACCTAACTGACGTAATTACTGCAGTGACATTCTCAGCCACTGTACAATAAACTTTTTCAATAGCGGACCTGATAGCTGTATCGCTGAATTAATTATAACTCCGCACAGCTGCTGTAGTACTGTAGCGATTATTGATAGGGTTCTCGAGTTTTCAATAAAATTAATCTTTCAACAAAAATATCAGATAAATTCATTCATTCTAATGAGACCTGTGATTTAAATGGGTTTTACCCGAATTAGTGAAACCCGTATCACAGATACTCTCAATAGATTAGATTAGTCGTTAGTTTTAGTCTCCCTACCCAGCAACAAATGCGATCCAAAGAGAGGAAGGAGGAAGGCACCATTTAGTATGGAGTTAAGGAAACGCGGAATCTACGCAGAAAGGCATAGAAACAGTAAGTTGTGAAAGAAGTTCATGAAACAAGACCAAAGTTGAAGAGGAAAGTAGTAGGTGTTGAAGAACAGGACAGCAGTGAACCGAAAAAAGGTGTCCTTAACAAAACACATTTTATTTAAAAAAAGAAGGCCTACCTAACTCTCAGCTCGGGCCCTCACATTGTCCCCCTGGGAGCGCTAGTTTCCATAGATAAAATAATTGTATCCCCCCTGAGAGGGATACTCTTATTAAGTACTTCTAGCTGCACAGGTTAAAAGCATAGATTATCGATGGTTACGCAAAAACTAAAAAGATATTTTCACGAGGTACCACATTTGAGAGCCGTTGGAGAATGAGGACCCAGCTTTAGGAATTGCCGTAAATCAAATTGCTTATATTATTTTATATTTACTTTGCATGAGATCAAAGGACATAACGTCACATAGCCTTAATTTATTAATTAATACGGTTCAATGTGTATTTTTAACAAGGTGAAGTCACTCGCACGCGAAATCATGTGAATCAAGTTATACAGCGTACTCCAAAAATGTGCTCGCTCTTTGACTGCCTCATGTATTTTGTTCTGATGTGGATGCTCATCATAATAGATACAAGTATAATGAGTTAAATCAAAGTAAAAAACTATATGTCATGAGGGACTGTCATTCAAGATAAATTAGTCATTCTCGAGACAAAAAAAAAATGGATGAGTAATCATCAGAAAAAGATGAGTGCATTATTTTGAGACACCCATCAATAATGGGAATTTTCCCTTCCGTATTACTTTTTATTCTATTAGGTTATTCTTGAAATTAGAACAACGTATTAAAATCCTTTAAAAATACTTCTTTGAAAATTGAAGTAAATCGGTCGTACACTTTTCGCATGATAATCAGACAAAGGAAATGCGGATCAAGAACAAAGCCCCAGTTTTGGACGGCCTCCTAATGTTGCAATAAATGGTTCGAGAAGTTCTCTAGTGTTTATGGGCTACAGAAATACGTGGCGGCAATTATCAGGGCTGGCCGGCAGGCGATAAATCTCTCGGCATGTTTTAAACTGAAAAATAAAAAAAACGCTTATCTCAACGAAAATTTGCCGAAATTAACTATCGTTTAAAAACAGAATGTTGACTATATTCGGTGCATTTTCAAGTCATAATATTAGCACAGCTTCAACAGAAATTACAATGAAATTGATAGCAGCATTAATTTTAAACTTTACCTTAAAACTATGTACGGTAGTAAATAACTTGATGAGTTTCAAAGAAGTACGATATTACGAAATATTACATCTAATATTGTGCGTTGGAAAGATGAACGTACCAAGATTCCTAATTCTTATTATCCCCAATTTTGACTAATCTTAATTTTGGGTGAACTGACATGGCGAAGACTTGTTCACGGAGACGTTTTTGTGTTTGCCTTTGATTCGCTCCTCACATTTGATAATTAAAGTCAACCTCGCAGCACAAAATCAACCCCGCGTGCTGGAGGCTCCAGACTCGTGCAAGGGCAAGAGTGAAGGGTAAGGATAAGCGATCGTCGGGGTGCAGAGTTTCGTGGGCTTTTGTTAAGCCTTTAAAGAAAGTAAATTTTTCCTGTGCGCAACGCGGAAGAACATGGAACATCGCTCGTGTTTCACTTGTCAATCTAAAATTCAATAAAAAAACTTATTTTTCGTCAGAGATAGATTCATTCATCACAGAAACTAATAACAGAACGATGAAAGTTGCCGCAGCTTTTCGTTGAAATATTTATCTGAGGCGACGGCGAGTTGTTGTTAAGGCCACGCTTTCGGATCCGTTCTCTTATATTTTGGTGTCCAGAACTTCGCATTTTCTTACACTCACTTTGCATAGACATGTGTGAAGCTCGCATAAAACTCCAGTTCCAAGCTTGGTATGAACTTCAGATCCACGTTCAAACGAGGAGTGCGTTGAGGAAAGAAACGGACGTGAAAATTTTTGTACAGGATTCTGGTTGCACAAAATTTGTCACACGAGAGGGCAACAAGTGAGGGGACGAAATGATGGTACAATACAGGTAGACAGACTCAGAGAGTGCCGTCCGCTGCGACCGGCTCAACATATCTCCGGGAATTGAACGCACTCAAGATGCCATGACCAAGGTGGATGCTGTAAGTGGGTAACTTTCTCCTCTCATTGAAAGGAGTGCAGAATCCGGTGCAACCCACGTGGTGATCTTAATTTTGAGTCAAGTCGAGAATAGACGACTTCAGTGTACTCTTCTTGCTACAGGGATCAAGATACGCCTTATTTGCGCGTAACTTATGATGGGCAGGCAAATAAGGTAATGTTAACAGCCATTGGTCAAGACGTTTTTCTGCATAAGGGGTTAAGACTGCCGCACAGCGAGAAAATTTCTTTCTGAGCTCTTCAACCACACTGTACAGCAATATTGTGCTCCAGTGACAAAATTCGGGTGTTACAAGAATGGATTTTCAGTACGACGCAGTGAGGAAATTTGGAGCCAAAAAACATTGTTTTAAATAGTGTTATTCGATTTTTAAACTCGAATCGTTTTCCGTGTGGTTAATCACTCGTCATAATTTCAATTCTTTGCTGGAATTATTTTATGTAACTTATAATTAGAATAGATCGATTTCAACATTAATTGGTTGTTATTTCTTAAAAATGAACTTTTCAATTTTAATTATTGCAACTAACGGGAAATAATGACATAGCTAAATACTCACAACGGAGGCATCCAAATAACTTCGATATTGTTTCAGTATGTGGACATAAATTACGGACTGCAATTAGTGGAAGTTTGACAGAGCCGAGCTTTAAAGCAAATTCACCATAACTTGTAAAGACGCGAACATTTGTTGCGTTGCCATAGAAAAAAAAACACACGGAAACTAACAGACAATGGCGCATTTGAAAACCATGGAAAATACTCAATTCAAACAAGTGACTCGTTAATACAATACAATGTAATAAAACGCCAGGTCTCTTTTTTTCTTTCCAATGAGAGGAAGGAGGAAGGCACCATTTCGTAAGGAGTTAAGGCAACGCAGAAAAGAATGGAATCTATGCAGAAAGGGCATAGAAACAGTAAGTTGAGGAAGAAGATTATGAAACAAGATCAAATTCAAAGATGAAAATAATAGGTGCTGGAAAACAGGACAGCAGTGAACCGAAAAAAAGATGGTCCGTAACAAAACAAAAACCTATGTTGTTTCAACAAAAAGAAAGCCTACCTAACCTTTAGCTCGGGCCCTCACATTGTCCCCCTGGGAGCGCTAATTCCCATAGATATAATAGTTGTATCCCCCATAGACACATCGCGCAACATGTCTACAAGTGAGTACGCGCCTTTAGACCTACGTATTTTAGAGTCATTATTCTTTCATAAACTTAAACCTTCTCTCAACGAAATGCAGAGTGCATACCCTCAGAAAATAGTCAACCGATAAATTATTATTTTCTGTTTTGTTTGTTTGTTTTTTCGTGCTTATCTTCCGCGCTTCTGTAATTTTGGGTGTACTGACTTTTATATTATTTTTTTGAAGAATTTTTGTTGAGAATGAGCCTACGCTCGAAACGTTCACGAAACCCGATGTTTCTCTATTTCTTTCATTATATATAAATATATAGATACGAGTATAATATATATATATATATAAATATATAATATACATATATATATATATATATATATATGTATGCATAATTTGTAACAAATCATGTTTAAACCTACCTAACATATAACGTAAATTTTTAATTTAATATGTTCTTTGAAATATATTTGAAACTATGTATTCGCTTGCAATTTCGGCTCCACATTTTAATTTACCCTCACTCTCAAGCGGCGAGTAGAAGAAGCAACAACAGCAGCAGCAGCAGTAGCAGCAGCAGCAGCAGCAGCAGCAGTAGCAGCAGCAGCAGCAGCAGCAGCACGCACAGCAGCAGCAGCAGCACGCAATTAGTTTAGAGTTGAAGTGTTTACAGCAGGCACGCGAGAGCTGCATTACACCAAACTGCAGCGAACGCGGTAGTCACGCCGCCGTACGCGCGCCTGAGAAAAGCTGCACTAACATCCTAAAGTCGGCAGGGCTCGTAAACGTCCATTGACATCTTTACTTCTGCAGCCCCTCGCAATGCGGAGAGTAAAACTGCGTGCTTGGGCTGGCGCTCTTCCCAGCTTCCACTGTTATAGCACTTGTTAAGACATTTTAGAAACCAATGATGGTTTTATATCATATTTATAGGAAATAGACGGTTTTCTTATTCCTTCTTTTTTCTTCGGTTTTGAAAGGGCAGCTTCCATTTGAATTTACTTGGAACGAGCATCAGTGAGAAACTGGGGTGTCAGCACGAGCAGCACCACAATGCTGTGAATAACTCACTGACGAGGTACGATGTCGGATGCTACCGTTCCCCCTTCACAGCGCGCTGTTCAAGCATATCGGGCGCGGCCCTTGAGGAAGGCATCTCGCCTACCCCGGGTGAGGCAGGTGAGAGCTTGACACGCTCGTTTGAGTGTGCGTGCGTGTTACGAGGGAGTGTTGGTTTTCATGTCACATTTCATACTTCGCTTTCATCTGCCAGAATATACGAATATAGCCAAACAAATGAGTAAACTGAAAGCGAACATCTGATGAACTAACGTATTCCAATTTATGAACATCTTCGTTGCTCAGACATATTTTTATCCGCTACTTTTATTCGGTTTTCATTAAAGAGTTGTAGAGGTCCAATTAAACCAATCAATGACCTCAATAAACTTTCGTTATAAAAAAATACGTCGGAAAATTAACAGCTAGGATCTCGTACTTTTATTTGTTTATGACAATGTTTTAACATTTTTAAAAATATGCCACTGAATTTTTAATCTGAGGATTCCGTGGGCACATAATTTACGACGAAAAGTATCTTAGCAGATTATCATTCTGATAAACAAATGTCTATTAGTTAATAAAAAAGAGCATAAATTACACCCGCTATATGACATGCTGCACTGCACAGCTTCATGTCTCGCCTGAACTTCATGTCCCTGACAACTAAACTTTTGACACCCAAAACTCCAGCGCTCTTCTGCTCAGTGCATGGTTTAGACTGTAGAGGATGTGAGAGAATTACCATTCTAAAATCGAACATGCATGGCATAACAATGCGACGTTTCACAATAATATTCTGTCCTTCAGCCTGCATGGATGATTCCAGCAGCTCGTAAATTTCCGAATATTCAGGCCTGAGAACTTGGCTTCAGCCCACAGCATTCCCAATCCCAGCCTTCAGTTCCGATTTTTTGAATTCAGAAGCGCTACCTCGCTCAATGCATGCGAGGTTTGCATGCATCCTCAATGAGACAAACCTCGCTTGCGTGTAAAACTGAATTGCCAGCAAAAACCAGCGGTTACATCGATCGGTTGAAGCCCTCTATGAAGAAATCAAGATGCAACACGACATGCGCAGAGCGGCTGCTGGGTCCAACAGGCTTTCACTTTGATTCTAAAAACTTACAAATTCTGGCAGAACTTGTTTATAATGAATTATTTTGCCCTACATTTAATGTTCCTCAAAAATTTTCTAAATTGTAGTAAAAGTTCACCCTGAAACACAATTTCAACATTTTGCTGAAAAATTGTAAGTTGGCAAAATTCAATTTACCATAAAATTTGCATCAATACAAACTTGATGTGTTGTACTGAAGAGTTTATCAGTGTCACATACGCACGTTATAGTAACGCAACTCGAGAGAAAAAAAAACGTGAAATAATCGAGCCCGTGCTCATATTTAACGAGCTGACATGGCCGTCACAACATGTGTTGCATCGCATAACTGTCCAGCTAAGTGCCACACATGCCAGTCAGGCAAGACGTACTCCATCGAGTCATGCTGCACTCCAGAGATGTTTAGTAACTAAAAGTAGTGTGAGCGATTCACGCATCCCTTGCAAAACTGTCAACATTCCACGAGAAAACCGGTCACAATATCGTAATATAGTTTTCGATACTCGAAACGTTCGCGAAGCGTCAACATCGATCGCACCATGTACATCTCAATTATAGACACACTGCCACAGATCAAGAGGATAGTAATGGCGTCTCAGTTGAGCTGCATCTGCAATTTCATCAGACGTCTTTCAAGGCGGCATAAACCTAGCTGAGCGGGTCTCAGCCTCCACTAACTGCTCAAAATAGTCTTTCTCGATCAACTTTCATCCACGCATAGCCATCCCCTCACGTGGGAGTACTCGCAACTTTTTTTGAGTTCATTGCTTTTTATTTAAAAATGTTAACACGGCTGCATTCTCACAACTTGCTTTGTTGTCATCATGTTAAAGTTATAGACATGTAAGATGTCATTGGCTAGCAAGCTACATTAGAGGGTAAATTAGTTGAAAACTCCTTAACCACGACAAAGGTGTTCATAAGTGAGAAATGAAGAAGGTACAGTTATTGGATTGGAATTCGGGGAACACTTGATCTACGCACAAGGTGTGGCATCAAAGCGCGCGCATGGAAACAGTTCGACCGAAAAAAAGGCATGAAACAGGATGTAAGTTGAAGAAGAAAATAATACGCGCAGAAGAAAAGGACGGCAATGAACGGAAAAAGATGTTCTGTAACCCGGGACAAAAAATGGGTTCAATAAAAAGAAAAGTCTTTCAAAATATCAGTCCGGGTCTCGCATCTTTTCCATGAGCTCGATACTTCTCTTATGTAGATACAATAGTCGTACCCCATTGAAAGGGTGGATACGGTTCATTAAACCAAAAATTCGCTTACCCAACCAACTTCAATCATCCGTTTTATATTGACTGGTGTGAGCGGCTAAATAGCTTGTCTGCCAAGCTCTAGGGCGGAAATACTTAGAGTAGGATATTTTCAGTCTCTGGTAAAATCTCCGACGTAGAGCACAAGCCTGTGAGCTACTGATGAATGCATCTCATTCACAACGTGCTGATATAAATTTTCTCTATTTTTTTTCGGGAAGAGAAATTGCGACTTGAAAATTTTGTAATAATTCTATTAGGCTCACAAAAACACCATAAACTTCTGCCTACTGCATGGCTTCTCTATTGTCCTCTCTATTATCTCTGGAAAATAATAGCGCAGAAATTATTACGTATTTGCAGTGGATCAACTCCAAACGATACCAGCGTCAAATAAATTCTCCGATGAACCCCAAGGTATTTTCCCAATGTAGTTTTTCCCGAAAAAACTTTTCCGGTCCTTTCAGTCATAATTCGCCCTCAAAAGCCTGTAAACATCACGACTAAGCTCTCAAACAATGAGCGCTACTGCAATTACGATGAACACCAACAGAAACCAGATAAGTTCATTTTCTCCAACTTTTCTCGCCGGGGCAATTGCTTTTCCTCTTCATAAAAGCAAGTTTTGCAGAAAGTTTCCGAGAATTTTATTCAGCACACACGTGCATTCGATATGCATATTTTGATGTAAGAGTCCACTGATGCAGTTGGAATTCGCCATACAACGATGTGGAGAAATTCCGGGCACCAGCGCGTGACAACAGATGGAACAACATGCAAGCAATATGCCCTCACGATCACAACGTGCATGTTTTTTTGAGGACTCGTTGTTAGCCTGTTGCTGTGCGCAGGAGCGCAGATAATAAAGCTACAAACCAGTGAGCGAAGGGCAAAGTATTGATGATGGAACGACTAGACTCAAACAATAGTTATTGTAATCCAAGAAAAAAAAAAATGAATGCAAATAATTCCTAGAGAGACAGTAAAATTTTACGCTGTCAAAAAATACCGTTTATTGCTGTTAGATTTGCAGTGGTAAAAATTACTTTCAACACGGTAAAATTAGCAACGATACGAACGTGACGTGTTTCGTCCATCGAAGCTTTGTCTAGATCATGAACTTTTTTTCATCAAATTTGAATGTGGTATATACAACATGAGCTAGATGCTTCGACACACGTTACTCGGCATACTAGTTTACCCCATGCAAGAGAAATGTGTATGTAATAAAAAACAATACACTTGAAAAGTTTTTGAACCACCTTTTCTATGATAGCCGCTTTCATTCTATCAGGCGAAGGTTCTGAAGGATTTTTCAAACAATCTAAGCGAACATCAATCCAAAGTAGAAGCAAGCATTGAGAAAGATCCTTCCAATGGAGAAGGAAGAGGCGTTGAGGCTTGCAGCTTCCTCTTGAATTGATTCTATGGATTTTCGACAGGGCTTAAATCAGGAGACGGTAGAGGCCATTTTGTATGAGTATAAATAGTTCTTCTTAACCAATCTTGTACTACACGAGACTGGTAGAAGTGAGCGTTGCTGTTCTGAGAATAAAAATTTCCGAACAATAAAAACCCGTGGACGAGTACACTTGGTTACCTAGGGTGTTCAAATAGCCAAGATTTCACTGCGTTGCTGAATGGGTTTGCCGAAATTATTTCCGACCATGTGAAGCCCCTCCAGATCATTGCACAGCTGATGGACGCCTACACTGTTGGAGAGATGCATAAAGGATCAAAAGTTTCCCTGGCATCCCATTTCATTCCAACTCTGTCAGCTTTCAAGAACAAGATGAACCTCGATTCATTCGAGTAGAGGCCGCGTTTCCATTGCTCAACAATCCAGTCTCCGTGATCTTTTGTAAATAGGAGCCATTTCGGTTGATTAACTACAATAACCTATGGTTTCCTAGTGGCAGCGCAACTATTTTAACCCATTTCTTTCAGTCTTAGTGCATTTTGCGAATAAACAGTTTCTTCTGCTTAACCGCTGAACATTTTTGTGCTGGTTTGCTTTCATGAGTCACATATAGAGAACGCCGGTCGCTAGTATTCATTATTTTAGCTCTGCCGCTACTTCCACTACAGGACTGCAATTTACCATCTTTTTTCACCTCTGTTCCATTGTTCTATGTACCATCTTAAGTTTTATGGATATCATTTGAGACACTTCTTTCGTCGATTTTTCTGCCCGGCTCAAACCTATAACCTGCGCGTTGTCAAAGGTAGTAGCGGTTGGTTTTGTAGGCTTTACTTCAGCGGGATAATTTTCCTTCTGTTGAGACGGAGAGCGTTGGTGCTGTACAGACTACCAAAATGGTAGCCTTTACTACCATTTTATTGTTCTCTAAATCTCTAATGAAGAAACTTGTAAAAAATTGCTTCAATAATATGTATGTTTTTTGACCAGTGTGCATCAAACTTTTCAGCATTGGATTATAAGTTACTTTAATTCTCTCCATCTATAAAAAAGGTGCTCTCACGAGAGGAAGGAGGAAGGCACGATTCAGTATGGAATTATGAAAACGAGGAATCCATGCGCTAGGAGTGTCCCCACACCCGTCGTGTAGAAACAATATTGTAAGAAATTTATGAAAGAAAATTTAATTTGAAGATGAAACTAATGGGGATTTCAAAAGAATACAACAGTGAGCGGTAAAAAAGATTCGTTACAAAACGGAAAATCTATTCCATTTTGATCAAAAAATTCCTACATCATTTACGTCTTAGGACTTCACATCTTTCCATTGGGAGCACTCATTTCCATGGATACAATAGTTGCACTCCTCTGAGGGGACATGGTTTTTGGCAATTCTTTTATTCGTTGAGAGTGAGCTTATTTTCAGAAACTGAAACTTAGTGCCGCCCTCCAAATGCCAACGATCCTCTTGTACATATTATTGTTTATTTTTTACTAACTAGTGCTTCTCCCTAAATCCTGTGTCGACAACTATCATGTGTATTACGATAACCATGTATGAATAGCAATTAAGGATCTAAATCATATGTTCCAACACTTAACATGGGTGTTACGATAACCATGTATAAATAGCAATTAAGGGTTTCTATATTAAGGTATTTGAATGCATTTTTCGCTTTCATTTTCAAAACTTGTGCGTACTAATGAAAGTGTTTTTCAAATGAGCGTCGCGAGGATTGTGCTCTCTTAGGTCAAAATCAGATTAGGCAAGGAAAGGAACTCAATTTTGTTGTACTTTTCTATCAATCATTTTGTTTCAACATTCTACACGGGTATTACGATACCAATGTGTTATAATCATCTGAGGATGTTAATGTTAAGGTGTTTTAAAAACCAATGTATCGACATTTCATGTTTGTACTTTATTGGAAATAAAATCTTTTTTTTTCTTTCTTTCTTTTTCCTCGCACAATAATTCCTCCCAACAACAGACGCTGATAAAATTAACCAAAGCTTCAACTTTATTGAATATAATTTTCAACAATAGGCACCTAAGTGCCAAATTATTATTATTATTATATAAGAAAGTTTTAGCCTCCCTTAACCACGAAAAAGATGTTCCAAGAGAGGAAGGAGGAAGACACCATTTAGTATGGAGTTGAGGGAACGCGGAATCTATGCACAAGGTGCACAGAAACAGTAAGCTAGGAAAGAAGTTCATGAAACAAGAAAAAAGTTGAAGAAGAAAGTAGTAGGTGCTGAAAAACAGGACAGCAGTGAACCGAAAAAAGATGGTCCGTAACAAAATAAAAACCTGCTTTATTATAACAAAAAGGAAGCCTACCTAACCTTTAGCTCAGGCCCTCACATATAGTCCCCCTGGGAGCGCCAATTCCCGTAGATACAATAGTTGTATCTCCCTGAGGGGCATAAGTGCCAAAACGTACATGGTTTCAAGTATTTGCAGCATCTTCTAAGCTATGTGATTTTCTTCCACGTCTCAAATTTAGAGGAAAGTTAACTGCATGGGACGTTAATACCTATTTCATCAGATACTTAAATATTGAGAGCCTCATTTGCTCAAATTCTTTTCATTCTCTAGAGCGGAAACAAAATTCATGTACTCTATGTACTGTATTTTGATCTGGTCTGAAAGAATAATTTTTGTTCCGATTATTCTGTGAAACTTTTGAATACGTAAAAAACGGCAACATTTCAGTACAGGCTTCAAAGTGCTGGCCTATCTTCAAGTTCTAAATATTAAGGCCGCGTCGCGAAAAAGATGTAAATATTTAAGCCGATCGTAACCAGCTTCCACGCTTTCTACTTCTTAATTTGAGGAAGGAGCTGAGGGAAGCGAACAGAATCGCGTTATTATGTAAATTTTTTACTTTCCTCCGAGAAGTCGACCACATATAGTCTCAAAAAAGAAATTCACTGTACGTCCGTCGCTCGAGGAATACATCTGTCGTTGACGCGAGTAGCAGAAAATTATTACAAGACTGAAAGAAGCCAACGACCAAATATCGGCTGGACGTCCTGGTTGAAAAGAACCTAAATGCCAAATCAGGAGCCGCTAATGTCAGGCGGCGCAGTTCCTAATAAAGATCATATAAAAGAGAAGCTCCAATCCGAGTCTGGCGAAGAATTTTGAAAAATGTTCCCGACGAATAGGCAGAGCGGGACCACGCCTCTGTAATGTAAGATTAGATACTAATTTTGCCGAAGCGAAAACTGCGTTTTTGACTGAAAGAAGAACAAAAGTGGAATGATGCGGTAATTAGAACTGCAGGGTCTCCGAGAGCCAATGAAGGAGTGGAGCATTAAAATTATAAGGAGCGATGGCTCCCACCTGACTTGTGAGTCGGGAGTTGAATTATTTTGAGTGAAGCACGCTACAGTTAATTTCTGCCTACGCAGTTGTGGTATTCAAAACAAAAGCCGATGGACGAATTGAGATACTTATTCTTTGGTGTGAAAACGACAATTTTAGTGAAGGTAGTCCCTCGTGACATTTTGAAGGTACAAAATGTGTCTCACGGACAAGCACGTTCCATACATCATCTCAGCTCAAAAAAATTCGAGAGAATTTTTTACCACATGAAGATGATCACCGAGTTGAGACATAATAAGGAATTAAACTCGAATTTAAGCAATAGTGAGCCAAAATTCTCATTTCATCCTATTTCAATGTTTCACAAGTTTGCCACCACCTCGCATATGATAATGGAACATGATGATATTCAGGTCAACTTAATGCAACTCGCAAAACTTGGAACGCTTGTGACACCGAGTGTAGCTAAATGCATCGCACGTATTTCAGGTAACTTCTGAGTAGTGACAATTTGAATTCACAAGTTTTTGCAGTCGTCGCTCGATTGTCAGTACGAAGCATAAAATTATTTGTACGCAAAACACTTTTAACATAATACACTTCCGACATCAGAGAAAGTCCCAATATTCGTTTAAAGGAAAACCAAATTTAAGTAATCCTATTTTATTCATTTTCATCCACAACCTTGAGACACATTCACCCCACTGTTCTGAATGTAATACTTTTTATACAGAAACGTCTTCTTTTTCCACATAGGGCCAAAATTTGAAATGGCATCTTTGCAAAAGAACAACAGATACCATAGAATCCAGTTTTTATTCGTCAGGTGTAAAAAACGTCAGTAAAACTTGATAAAAAGAGCCACTTCGCAGCAGTACGTTTATTATTTCCTCAATATCCAACTCCACATCGATTATAGATTCTTAGATTATTAGTTATTTTAAGCCTCCCCATCCTCAACAATCGAGATCCAAAGAGAGGAAGGAAGAAGGCACCATTTAGTATGGAGTTTAAGGAACGTGGAATCTATGCAGAAAGGGCACAGATACAGTAAGACGAGAAAGAAGTTCATGAAACATTATCAAAGTTGAAGAAGAAAGTAGTAGGAACTGAAAAAACAGGACAGTAGTGAACCGAAAAAAGATGGTCCGTAACAAAACAAAAACCTATGTTATTTTAACAAAAATAAAGACTCCTTAACCTTTAGCTCGGGCCCTCATATTGTCCCCCTGGGAGCGCTAATTCCTATAGATACAATAGTTGTATCCCCCTGAAGGGTCCAACTCCACATCCTCGAGTATCACTATTATAAAAGTAGCCGCGTCCGTCCGTTCGTGTGACCCCCTCTTCAAATCGATAGCTTTGATAGCAACAAGGATAAAGCTTAAGAAATACAAGAAATTATTCTATTGCATTATTTTTCTGTAGCGATTCAATTCCCTTTCACTTGTATTATGGTATCCAGAATACACAAACGGCTTATTTTTACAAATAGAAATTTTCTTGAGAGCTTTCTCTGTTGAAATTCATCATGTTGCTTTGCTTTTTTTAATTGATAATGCGAAAATAAATGTTTTAAATTCGTTTGACCAGTAACCTGGCTACCATTTAGTCTAAAGCCCAAAATTTTGGAACTTAAGTTGTCGTTTTCGAGGGCGCCAATACCAGCATCGGGTGACGCGCCGTACTCTAAAAAAGTAAAAAAAGGCGTTTTCGAAATTGTAATTTTCTTGAAAAGCTTCGAAGAGATAATAGAAGACATATCAGAATAAAATTCCGGCAAAAGAGGCCACCAGGGATAGAAATGTGTCCGACCGCAAGAGAGAAGTAGCAAAACTTCGACAGCAAGAAAAACGCCGAAGACGATCGGATGAACAACGCGAAATGGTAAGACGAAACAATGCTGCTCGCCAACGGGCAGCTAGAGCTAAATTCACCCTTCACCCAAACGGCGTTTGGAAATTCAACGGAATAATGCAGAGCAACACCGAGTAGCTAGAGAGAGCATAACACATGAAAGAAGCGAGGAAATTCTTCGGCATAGCGCTAGACAACATCGAGTGGCACGAGAGAATTCAACTCAAGAAAGAAGGGGATAAATTCTTCACATTAATGCCGAACAGCACCGACTTGCACAAGCGAAAGTAACTCAAGAAAAAAGGGATTAGATTATCAGTGAGTTTAAAGCCTCCCTATCCGCAATAAAGGCTATCCAAAGAGAGGAAGGAAGAAGGCACCATTTAGTATGGAGTTAAGAAACGCGGAATCTATGCAGAATGGGCACAGAAACAGAAAGCTATGAAAGAAGATCATGAAACAAGAAAAAGTTGAAGATGAAAGTAGTAGGTGCTGAAAAACAGGACAGCAGTGAACCGAAAAAAGATGGTCCGTAACAAAACAAAAACCTATTCTATTTTAACAAAAAAGAAAGCTTACCTAACCTTTAGCTCGGGCCTTCACATAGTCCCCCTGAGAGAGAAAAAAAGGGATTAAATTCTTCAGATTAATGCCGATAAGCACCTGTGCACTAGTTTATATAATTATAAAAGAATTATAAACACATACTTTTTTTACCGTACGAGGATCAATTTTGGAGTTCGTGCATTAGTAGATAAAGTTAACTCGAGGTGGAGGTGGTCAGAGGCACAGCGCAACTGAGGTGAGATATCAAAGATCGGTGACGAGGAGCAACACCAACTCCTTATCTCTCCGAGGGGAGCCCAGGAATCTTGCACATCCTCTGAGGAAGATTACGGTGTATCCTCTGAGATGCTACCAACAACAATCTCTTTGTACTCACGCCAAGCCTCCCCTTTTTCCAGGAGTGGGAGACAGTAGAACATTAAAGAATGTCATACCCCTACTGAACACAATGATTGAGTTAACTCGATGAAAAGTTCTGAAGCGACGACTGGGAAAGACGTAATTGCTGAGTGTTCACAGCAAGAGGGTAGCACTGATACGAAGCCTAGGCAGGTCATTATGGAGGCGCCTTATTCGCTTGATGTTCTGACATTGGAGTCTATTGCTCAATTATGAGATCAAGGTTGAAATTTGATTGAGAGATAATTACTGAACTGATTCTACAGCAACACAAAGGAAACGAGCGAAGAAATTACGCGAGCATCATTGCACTCATGGAGAACCTCAGGGTGGGAAAGCCAGCGAAACAAATAATAAAGTGCTGATCAATGCTTGCATCAAGTAAACCTTGTTTTTACTGAAGTTTGACAGCAAAGGAAAATTTTTTTTTTCAACGAGCCTAGTAGGAGACGAAAGTAAAGTGAAGAGGGAGAGACTGATGCTTACGAATTTACTCGCGAATTTACTCGACTGATGCTTACAAATTTACAGTTTGAATGATTTTCTATTCGGAGTGAATACATGTTAAGAATGCATTTGGTTTTCTAGTCTTTTACCGAGAACTTCAACACATAAGTCGTTTCCACGAGACACCACATCATCAATGAATGAAAATTCGAAATCTTCGATCGTACGGCCTCCGGGTGTTTACTAAGCGTGAGTAACACAAAAATAAGCTCAAGTAATCGCCATCTATTTGAAAATGGATCCAATGCAGTGTGACGAGTTTAACCACAACGATTTCTGAAATAATACATTAGAATATGATACGCAACTGATGAACTGACCTTACAAATCTATTATATTGAGCATACTTCACACGAAATGAGATGTCGACATGATGGCAGTTCTAGAGAAAAAAGAAATTACGCATTTTGAAAATTCAGCTTTCATCAGATTAGATCAGATTTTTAGTTAGTTTAAGCCTCCCTATCTGCAACAAAGGCAATCCAAAGAGAGAAAGGAAGGAAGCACCATTTAGTATGGAGTTATGGGAACGCGGAATCTATGCAGAATGGGCATAGAAACAGTAAGATAAGAAAAAAGTTCAAGAAACTAGATCAAACTTGAAGAAGAAAGTAGTAGGTGCTGAAAAAACAGAACAGCAGTGAAATGAAAAAAATGGTCCGTAACAAAACAAAAACTTGTTTTATTTAACAAAAAGAATGCCTTCCTAACCTTTAGCTTAGGCCCTCACATAGTCCTCCTGGGAGCGCTAATTCCCATAGATACTACACTTGTATCCTCCTGAGGGGATTTAGCTTTGATTCTGGAGGAGTTGTCGTAGTTCCGAAAGCCTTGAACTGTGAATTCAACTCAAGTTGTTTGAAACGGTGTGCAAAGATTTCTCTCGCGAGAGGGCATGATCATCATTTAAAAATCTTTTCACAACAATGATGGGCAAATTTTTACAAGTGCTGCGTGACATAAACCAAGCAACGCATCAGAGTGACGACATTCATGGCGACAGATTTGCAAATTTGACTCCAAAGAGAGCCAGATCTGAATGCTTATATGGCTCCCCACCTTCTGCTCATATCCTCATTAGTTCGTCTCAGGCTGGAGGAAACTCAGAGGTTGATTGATTAATTAATTATACGTTAGTTTGAGGCTCTCTTACCACAACAAAGATGTCCAAAGTAAGGAAGGATGAAGGCACCATTTAGTATGAAGTCAATGGAATTCAGAATTTATGTACAAAATGTGTTCCCGAACAGTATCCCGTGTGCATAGAAATAGTAAGTTAAAAAGGAAGGTTAGGAAACAAGAAGAAAGGTGAAGAAAAACTCAGAAGTAACGGAAAGCAGGACAGCAGTGAACCGATAAAGACAATCCTTAACAAAATAAAAACACTTATTTTCAACAAAAAAAAAGGCTTTCCTAATTCTTAGCTCGGGAACTCACATTTTCCCCTTATAGGAGCGATAATTCTCATAGATACGATAGTTGTATCGCCCTGATTGGAAATTCAGAGGCTCTCACGCTCCAGCCTAGCTGCTCTACGCCTAAAACGCGCGCTATATGTACTCTACATCGGATTCCTGCCTAAATTATGTTTTTTATCTATGCATGTCTATCTCTACGAACATCATGGTTTTGCAAAGCACGGATATAATTCTATAGTCAACAAATGAGAGATTGTAGATTAATTAATACGAAGATTTAGTTCGCTTGGAAGTGTACATTCTGATGATGCTGAGGGTGGCTCTCTTTATTGGTCTTCATAGGAAACAACGGAAAACGACTACTTTCACACCTCGTTTGTCGTTAGACAGCCATGAAGGTTCCATTTGAACACACTCATATTCCGCGTCTGGCGATCGCTGCTCTCTTTTAACTTTTCCACATAATCCTAGCCTATTTCCAGTAGGAATTTCCGCTAATTTTCAATGAACATTACGTACGTGTAGACTTCCACATTAGTAAATATGAGCCACGAGTTTCTCTGAAATAACAAATGCATCGAATTTATGGCAATTTAAAGATTACGATCACATAAAACCAACTGAAAAAACGAGTAATGTTTGTAGCTTGTGTAAGTGAATCGAATTAAAAGAAATAAATGACACGCTCAAGTCAGCAGGAAAAAAATAGTCAAGTCCATAGAGAAACTGTTGCACGAAACCGTCCGATCACGAGCTGCGCAGATATTCGGCACCGTGTAATTACGAAGTAGCAGGAAAACAAAAAACTTTGCTCCCAACTAGTGCGAGTTACATTTAGGATAAATGAAGAAACGTGTAAAAACATAGGCCATAATTACTGGAATATTTTCCCTAACATGGATTCAGGCTAATAACTACTCGTTCCACCTTAACTAGCAGCGAGTAACAACGCGAGGCACCAGCTATAGAGAAAGACGAAGTGAGAGAAGAAATGAAGATTAGATTATTAGTTATTTTAAGCATACCTAACTGCAAAAAAGGGGTTTCAAAGAGAGGAAGGAGGAAGGCACCATTTAGTATAGAGATAAGGGAACGCGGAATCTATGCAGATAGGACATAGAAGCAGAAAGTTGAGAAAGAAGCTTATAAAACAAGAAAAAAATTGAAGAAGAAAGTAGTAGGTGCTGAAAAGCAGGACAGCAGTGAACGGAAAAGAGGTGGTCTCTAAAATAAAAAAAACAACACCTTTTATTTCAACACAGGGAAGGCCCACCTAACTCTCACCTCGTGCCCTCACGCAGAAGAAATGAAGGAAACAGAAAATGGATGAGAGAGCAAGGGAGGTATTGTAATGACGAGGAGCACCGCTGATGTTTATCAGAGGCAGTAAATAAAGGCAGGAGGCTGTAGCGGGAGTGCGGCGCCTGGCTTGATGGATTAATATTGATGTCGCTGCAGGAGCTCAGCTGCCCCGAGCGGCGCAGATATTGAAGGCTTCGCTGAGCCAGCACTTGAGGCAACTGCCGAGCACCAGCTGGAGTCATACGTGCTCAGAGTGTCCTAATATCTGCCAAAGTTGAGGCTCAACGAGTGAACCAACAATTGAATGCAGGAAAGAAAATACTTTTCAAGTCTAACGAGGTTACCTCAAGTTTTAGAACGGAGTTTCTTCATCTCCTGTGCGCGTAAAAAACTACACGTTTCTCTTCCAGAACTATACTTTCGCTGACACAAAGAACGCCAAACTTGTTTAGCCATGAATTGCAGTGACCGACAGCTGAGCTAGCGTCATGCATCACGCAAACTGAACCCGTCCTCCCTCGAACAAACGTGCGGCCTTTTTGTCAACATTTTGAAGCACCGTATAACGGAACATCTGACGTGCTGCGCTCGTCTTTTTATGGCTTACGGTGAGGCCAAAATTCAGGGAAAAATGTCGCACGCTTAGCAAGGGAAATGCTTCCCGGGGCAGCAGTTCGCACGCCGACACT
Source organism: Morinoia aosen (assembly GCA_030386875.1). Lineage (NCBI taxonomy): Eukaryota > Metazoa > Arthropoda > Malacostraca > Amphipoda > Talitridae > Morinoia > Morinoia aosen. Next base: position 27,183,171 of record CM059558.1, read on the forward strand.
CCTCCGAGCGGGAGAGCACTCAAAAGACATCATGCAATTCCAGTGGAAAAAGTAAACGTTCAGGTTGCAACATGGTCTTCATGTTAGCAGCAGACGCAGCCTTGGTAAAAGATTAGATGTCACTTGAAGCCTCCCTAACCGCAATTAAAAGAAAGGCGTTTTAAATAGAGGAAGGCATGACGAAGATAAAAGAACGCGAAATCTATCCGGAACGCTCAAGTCCATACAAAAAAAATGGGAAAGAAGTATATCAAACAAGATAATAGTTGAAAAAGAAAGTAGAAGGTGCTGAAAAACAGGGCTGCAGTGAACCGAAAAAAGATTGTTCGTAGCAAAAGGAAGGCCTATGCCTAACCTTTAGCTCGGCCCTTCACATATTCCAACGCAGAGCGCTAATTTCCATAGATGCTATAGTTGTATCCCCCTGTGGGATACAACTATACAGATGCTAAAACAGAACATCAATGAACGTGGCCGAGGCGCTGCCCCAACAAAGGAGGCTCGCCTGTACGCGAGATGTTGCGCACGTCGCAAGAAAATTTCATAAGCTAGAATGCAAAAATTAAAAGTGTAATCCTCACTACGGCCTTAAGCGCTATTTTCACAGATGAAAAACTTCTGCTCGTGTTTATATGCCAGCAATAAATGAAATGTTCAGGTTAATATTTGATTTTACTAAAACACGTGTTACCAGCCTGCTCTCAGAGCAAAATACCAAATAAACACTCGATGAAATAAGTAGTCGGCATCGCTTTTAACCGAACTGGACATTTATAAAAGTAAACCTCATTAGATAAGTTTAAACCACCATAAGGTATTGGTGTAATATACATTAGATTATTAGTTAGTTCAAGCCTCCCTATCCGCCACAAAGACGATCCGAAGAGAGAATGAAGGAAGGCACCATTTGTAATGGAGTTAAGGGAACGAGGAATGTATGCAGAAGGGGCATAGAAACAGTAGTTTGAGAAGTAAGATTATGAAACAAGATCAAAGTCAAAGAAGAGAGTAGGAAATGCAGAAAAACAGGACTGCAGTGAACCGAAAAAAATGGTCCTTATAACAAAAAACATTTCAACATAAAGAAGGCCTACCTAACTCTCAGCTTGGGCCTCACACATTTTCCCCCTGGGAGTGCTAATTCCCATAGACATAATAGTTGTATCCCCCTGAAGGGATGGGTGTTATGTACAGACAGTCTAGAGGTTGCTGGCGGTCAAGGGGAAAAGTCTGGTAACCACAAACGGTACAGAAGTCCGTGGTACGACTCCCCAGCTCATATTATCCCGACTCCTCACTTCGTTAGTATAAGCACTTAGTTCAAAATTTTATCCAAATGTTTGAGTCAAATAAGATTTCAATATACAAAGACAGTGGTAGTACGTTCCTAATTACGGATTTATACGCGAAAATGAATTCTAACACGTTCAAATGACTGATCAATGATTATAAATTAGTTTTAACTTCCCTTTACCACAACAAGGGTGTTCAAAGAAAGGAAGGATGTGTTATATGTTGCTTGTAGTTATCGGGCCTTCGCCACATCAATTAGTTATATTGGTGCGCGCGTTTTCGATCGCCGACGGCGCACATTATTACGTTTACGGTTGCTGTCATCTCTTGATTGTCGTGACATTAAGGTCACATTCTTCTATTTTTGCAAACGAAAATCAAATGAGACTTTTCAACGTCCACATCATAATTAGTAATTAATAAATCATTAAATATGGTAGCACAACCTCACATTTTCAAAACCTTGTTCCATCATTAATGGGAAAATCCACAAGACCAGAACCACATCAATTATTTATTACCTAACTCGACACAGAAATAATGATACATCAAAATGAACCTAACGCACTTCGTTTACATTGCAAGTTAAATTTCATACGTATGCTGAGGGCATACATTGATGAAGACCTACGCACAGGGAAAATAGATATGAGAATGCTATTAGACAAAGTGCGTATAATAAATGAAACTCATCTTGTTCGTGGATCCAGAATGATGGTTATATTCATGGGCTGCGTGACTGTATTACTTTGCTTTAGTAGGTATGCGTGGCTTACACTCGATTTTACTCATCGTCAAGATAGGACGAAGCCAAGCCCGAAAGGGCTCCTTACTCAGTCTCAGTCACGGGCCTGATGAATCGCGTCCCTAGCGGAGCTGCGGAGGGTAGCCCTCATGCCCACCTCATGTTTGACTGCGTACGACACTTTCATTACAATCTTAAGATGGATTAATTCCACGAACAAACGGTTACGTTTGCCTCTAGCGTGTTGGATTATATTCGTAATGGGTAACATTAATTCTCGATAATTGTACTGATAATCTAATTAACGTTAGCTATTGAATGATAATACAATTACCAATTGAATCAGAAACTTCTTCACTATTGACGTTGGGGAACTTCTTCGGTCAGACGACGCCTTTTTCTTCTCGTCCTTGAAGTCGGCGTGAAGTCGGTGGGACGTAGAAAATGAATAACCGCCCGCGCGGCAAACGACATTCCTCAGGGCTGATTCGAACAATTCAAATAGCGGAGCGTCCTCCTTCGAATGATCGTTTTTTACACGTCGTAGTTAAAAACATGACAGATGAAGGCACCATTTAGAATGGAATTAAGGGAACGTGGAATCTATGCACATAGGGTGTTCCCGCAAAGGACCCCGTGCCCATAGATCTAGCAAGACAAGAAGGAAGGTTATGAAACAAGAAAAAGGTTGAAGAAAAAACTCTGAGGTGCTGAAGAATAGTACACCAGAAAACCGAAAAAAGATGGTCCTTAGGAAAACAAAAACTTTTTATTTCAACATTTCAACTAACTCTCAGCTCAGGACCTCACATTTTCCCTCTGGTGGTGCTATTTCCCATAGATATAATTGTTGTCTCCCCCTGAGGGGTCGCTCAATAAACATCGATTACAACTCACGTTCCAATTCGCATAAAGTATTCAAGGGCGTGAAACGAAACGCAGACCTCAATTAGCTTCCAATAAGGGTGATCAACTTATGGCATTGCGCTAGTCAGCTCAATGCTGGCAATTCAATAGTGAAAATTCATCTTATTAGCGTGTAATTACCGAGAGACTACATAAAATAGCTCATTGATTTTTTACCCACGTAAGCTATTGGGCAATGACTAAGGCACATAGGAATTTTAATTTTGCCTTACTTCTTTGCACCATTTTACCTTCTTTGCACCACTCTGCCCTACTTCTTTACCACCATTTTGCCTTACTTCTTTACCACCATTTTGCCTTACTTCTTTACCACCATTTTGCCTTACTTCTTTACCACCATTTTGCCTTACTTCTTTACCACCATTTTGCCTTACTTCTTTACCACCATTTTGCCTTACTTCTTTGCCACCATTTTGCCTTACTTCTTTGCCACCATTTTGCCTTACTTCTTTGCCACCATTTTGCCTTACTTCTTTGCCACCATTTTGCCTTACTTCTTTACCACCATTTTGCCTTACTTCTTTACCACCATTTTGCCTTACTTCTTTACCACCATTTTGCCTTACTTCTTTACCACCATTTTGCCTTACTTCTTTACCACCATTTTGCCTTACTTCTTTACCACCATTTTGCCTTACTTCTTTACCACCATTTTGCCTTACTTCTTTACCACCATTTTGCCTTACTTCTTTACCACCATTTTGCCTTGCTTCTTTGCCACGATTTTGCCTTGCTTCTTTACCACCATTTTGCCTTGCTTCTTTACCACCATTTTGCCTTACTTCTTTACCACCATTTTGCCTTACTTCTTTACCACCATTTTGCCTTACTTCTTTACCACCATTTTGCCTTACTTCTTTACCACCATTTTGCCTTACTTTTTTGCTACGATTTTGCCTTACTTCTTTACCACCATTTTGCCTTACTTCTTTACCACCATTTTGCCTTGCTTCTTTGCCACCATTTTGCCTTGCTTCTTTGCCACCATTTTGCCTTACTTCTTTGCGACCATTTTGCCTTACTTCTTTGCGACCATTTTGCATTACTTCTTTGCGACCATTTTGCCTTACTTCTTTGCGACCATTTTGCCTTACTTCTTTACCACCATTTTGCCTTACTTCTTTACCACCATTTTGCCTTACTTCTTTACCACCATTTTGCCTTACTTCTTTACCACCATTTTGCCTTACTTCTTTACCACCATTTTGCCTTACTTCTTTACCACCATTTTGCCTTACTTCTTTACCACCATTTTGCCTTACTTCTTTACCACCATTTTGCCTTACTTCTTTACCACCATTTTGCCTTACTTCTTTACCACCATTTTGCCTTACTTCTTTACCACCATTTTGCCTTACTTCTTTACCACCATTTTGCCTTACTTCTTTACCACCATTTTGCCTTACTTCTTTGCCACGATTTTGCCTTACTTCTTTGCCACGATTTTGCCTTACTTCTTTGCCACGATTTTGCCTTGCTTCTTTACCACCATTTTGCCTTACTTCTTTGCCACCATTTTGCCTTACTTCTTTGCCACCATTTTGCCTTGCTTCTTTGCCACCATTTTGCCTTGCTTCTTTGCCACCATTTTGCCTTACTTCTTTACCACCATTTTGACTTACTTCTTTACCACCATTTTGCCTTACTTCTTTACAACCATTTTGCCTTACTTCTTTGCTACGATTTTACCTTACTTCTTTGCCACCATTTTGCCTTACTTCTTTACCACCATTTTGCCTTACTTCTTTACCGCCATTTTGCCTTACTTCTTTACCACCATTTTGCCTTCCTTCTTTACCACCATTTTGCCTTCCTTCTTTACCACCATTTTGCCTTACTTCTTTGCTACGATTTTGCCTTACTTCTTTACCACCATTTTGCCTTACTTCTTTACCACCATTTTGCCTTACTTCTTTACCACCATTTTGCCTTACTTCTTTACCACCATTTTGCCTTACTTCTTTGCCACCATTTTGCCTTATTTTGTGCCACCATTTTGCCTTATTTCTTTGCCACCATTTTGCCTTATTTCTTTGCCACCATTTTGCCTTATTTCTTTGCCACCATTTTGCCTTATTTCTTTGCCACCATTTCGCCTTACTTCTTTACCACCATTTTTCCTTACTTCTTTACCACCATTTTGCCTTACTTCTTTACCACCATTTTGCCTTACTTCTTTGCCACCATGTTGCCTTATTTCTTTGCCACCATTTTGCCTTATTTCTTTGCCACCATTTTGCCTTACTTCTTTGCCACCATTTTGCCTTACTTCTTTACCACCATTTTTCCTTACCTCTTTACCACCATTTTGCCTTACTTCTTTACCACCATTTTGCCTTATTTCTTTGCCACCATTTTGCCTTATTTCTTTGCCACCATTTTGCCTTATTTCTTTGCCACCATTTTGCCTTATTTCTTTGCCACCATTTTGCCTTACTTCTTTACCACCATTTTTCCTTACTTCTTTACCACCATTTTTCCTTACTTCTTTGCCACCATTTTGCCTTACTTCTTTACCACCATTTTTCCTTACTTCTTTACCACCATTTTTCCTTACTTCTTTGCCACCATTTTGCCTTACTTCTTTACCACCATTTTTCCTTACTTCTTTACCACCATTTTGCCTTACTTCTTTACCACCATTTTGCCTTACTTCTTTACCACCATTTTTCCTTACTTCTTTACCACCATTTTGCCTTACTTCTTTGCCACCATTTTGCCTTACTTCTTTGCCACCATTTTGCCTTACTTCTTTGCCACCATTTTGCCTTACTTCTTTGCCACCATTTTGCCTTACTTCTTTACCACCATTTTGCCTTGCTTCTTTGCCACGATTTTGCCTCACTTCCTTACCACTTTTCCTTTTCCGTAAAACCTTATGAGTTTCATTTTTTGCTTCAACTCTTGTGCCAGAAAGTAGCTAAATTATTTAATTTGTTCTCCTTCTTGCAGAGTTCTCCCGGACAAAGGTGAGGAGTTTAAAAAACATTTGAATATACTATATCTCTGTCAACAAGCACATCGAAGAGCGCATAAAGCATTCGCAAAGCTATTATGCTGCCAATTCAAAGGAAGCAATCCGGAATAAAGTTATCAGAGGATCATTGCCGCTTTAAAAGAATGTGAAATTCAATTTAATCTAAAATATCTCATGCGATGTTCAATTTTCATCCTACCTTCACAGTTCCAGCGACTTACGAGATGTCAGCCTCGTGAACCTGTCAGCTCACATCACTCGTGTACGAACAAAGAAAACTTGCGCCAAGTGTCAGACGCAGTTCAGCAAAATCCTATGAGAGACTGAGTGGCATAAATGTTAATTATCCGCAACCTCATTTCCAGTGCTTCCTTAATTAACGAAATTTTGTGGTTGACTCTGACTAGAATAACGAGCCGGTATAGGAGCGTTCACCATGTGCTGACTATTGACGGTGATTTTACCTCAATAAGTACGTATGTTTGAACTGATCGTGCAATACACCAATTTTTAAGTCAGTATTGCAACGCTGGGATGCATTGCCGTTAACAGATCAGACATTCCTTCAGCGATATCGATATGGTCAGTAGTGAACATCACCTCTTAGTACACTGGGCAATTACAGAAGCAAAGCTCATTGGTGCAGGTAAGTTGGTTAAAACCACCATTCTCGCAACAAAGGTTTTCGAAAGAGAGAAATGATAAAGAAACGACTTAGTATGGAGATAAAGGAACGCTGAATCTATGCACACGGTGTGTTTCCAGTCGATCCTCTGCGCATATAGGAATCGTAAGTTGAGAAGTAAAGCTCTGTAACAGAATGAAAGTTCAAGAAGAAAGTCCGAAGAGCTGAAAAACAAGACGGCAGTGAACCGAAAAGAGCTTTATAATTAAAACGAAAACTTATTTTATTTCAACAAAAAGAAATCCTGGGCATACCTAATTCTCCCATGGAGACCACACATTTTCCCCGTGGGAGTGTTGAGCAATGCTCATTCATCAAGCTTCACCTCACGAGATTATCTACCATGATATATAGTTTCAAACATTAGGGAACAATTTCTAATCTCTGCAATCTGACGTTTTACTAACCACAAATATGTCGACTTCTATTTAACGAACAACAATTTAATAATTCATTTTTCTCCTGTGTTTTTCGTTAAATTTTAAGTTCTAATAGCACACATGAATAGGAATGCTCCAATTGGCTCCATATCCCGTGAACTCAAATCTAGGATTTTTCAGATTAAGGATCTAATTGTAACTCATTTACTTCTGGTTCGATTATGAATTTCAGTTTCTTGGTGGTCATTTTCTTGAGCGATAGCAATTAATTTTATTTGTACGAAGCTCAACGCTTCAGCTTTCAGCACCGTTTTCCGAAGATTTAAATCACTTTTCTGTGTTTTAGCATGAATACTACGTATAACGTAATTCGCATTACAGAAAAATACAAGCTACTTTATCGGGGTCACCATAATTTCAAACTCTTGGATAACACCTTAAGAATTATTTCAAAGATTTCATTCTCACTGCACCATTTATGCACGAGGTCTTTGCATACTAGAACATCCCAAGTTTTGCAGTACACGCAAAAATATTTCCGGAAACACGTTGAGGCGCCTTAGAGCTCAATAATTTCGCTTGAACAAATTTTATCGCAAGACTAAGAGGCTTTCCTGCCTGCGCTTTGACCACCGAGAGGAAACGCATCAGAGGGCATGGCAGGAACTGATGTTCTGCCGCACGCCAACAATGCCTCCGAGACAGGATTGCAGCGAGCCATGCGCCGATCACACAACCTGCCGCGGTGGACCGTCGCGGAGAAGAAATCGTTGCCGATCGAGTGCGGTCAACGCACCAGAGAAGTGAAATGGAAAGTTGTGGCGGTCAAATGCTCTCAGTGCTTACTTTTATTTCAAGCGAGGAAGTATTTCCAGCTGACGGCTGTCAATGATTACAAACACTTCAAGCGTGGAATTATCTTCCAATAATTCAAACTGATTACGTTTAACTTAGATTACAAAAGTTAGCTTAAGCCCTTTTAACCATAACAAAAGGGTTCCAAAAAGAGGATGGAGGAAGAAACCATTCAAAATAACGTTCATGTAACAGAAAATCTATGCCCAATCTAGGTGTGTTACCACTCAAGATCCCATGCGCATGGAAACAGCAAGTGGAGAATGAAGGTAATGAAACAAGATGAAAATTGAAAAAAAGAGTAGGTGCTAACCAATCAGACAATTGAGAACCGAAAAAAGATAGTCCGTAACAAAATAAAAAACATTCTATTTCAACAAAAGGAAGGCCCTAGCAAACCTTGCGCTAGGGACGCCGCTTTCCCCCCTAGAAGCGCTATAGTTCCCATAGACACAATAGTTGTAAGAACTTCAGATGGAGTAGGTAACACGACAGCGTGTCATGTTGTGCAAGTTAATTTAATGCGGGTGTCATGCTTAGTTACTCCAATGTTAGTCATTTTAAACCTTTTATAGTTGCTCTCTTGGCTCCACACACACAAAAACTTAGGGAATCAATAAATAAATCTTATATCTAGCGTGATTCTAAGTACTTTATTCAAACGCAAACGAGTATGCTATGTATAACAGTTACGTTAAATATGAATTATGAAGAGAAATACTATTCTGGATTGGTAATGTGGTGTTAATATACGCTCGAATTCTTCGGGATACAAGTTACGACGACTGTCGCATGCCTCTGATCTCTGAGTCGTGTTTGAATTTTTTTTTTTAAATTTTGGTCAGAATTCAGAAATGCTGCTAAAATGCTGCGAGTCGTGGTCGAGTTCTTTTTTATATTTGAGAAAAATATTATAATGCTTCTCTTGTGACTTGAATGCAACTATATAGTGATCAATGTGTTTTTTCAAGTTGTGACAAGTTAAACTAAGGTTCATTATCCAACTCAAACTGAAATCAAGTTTCAATATTTAACAATGAATTGGATAGAAGATTAATACAATGTCTTTATACTCTACATCTGATTCAGAATGAATAAAAATGAATCGTGACCGTCACTGGGTCGCTTTGCAGCTTACAAGATGAGCCAGGAAACGTGCAAGATTAGACTAAATTAGTTTGAGTTTCACTAACCACTACAATGGCGTTTCAAAGAAATGACGGGCACCATTTGTTACGCGTTTAGGGAACGTGGAATCTTTGAACAAGGTGTGTTCCAACACAAGCTCTTTGCTCATCTAAACAGTAAGTTCAGAAGTTCAGAAAGAAATTTGTGAAGCAAGGATAGCAGAAAAGGAGAAAGTCAAAGGTGCTGAAAAACAGGACAACAAAGCACCGGGAAAAAATTATCCATAAAAAACAAAAAATATTTGAACAAAAGGAAGGCTTACCTAACTTTCACTTCGGGACCTCACATTTGCTCCCTGGGAGCGGCAAACGTGCGAAACCTAGGATTGTACCCCAACCACAATTTGCTTTCACTAATGGCCACCGCTGACCATGAAAATTTTCGCAGTACTCAAGAGCAAAATATGAGTTTAACTGTTGTTGCCCACCGTCATTTATGATACAATAGTTCTTTCATAAATAAGGGTTCGTCAGATCTTTCATCCCTTCTACGTCACTATCATATGCTCAAAAATACAAAAAAAACACAAGAGAATATTATCATGTAAATTGAAACTGCAGTCTTCGACTTTTCTAATATTCGTAAATATAGCAGTTCTGAACCGCTTGCTTTCAATAACGTAGAGCAAGTCTCGATTCTGCAACATCTTCTGATTTTTTTTCTAATAACTTGAGTTTCCTTTTGTGCATCTCTTGCATTGGCATAAGGCATGAGTTTCCAAGGCAGAATTTGTGCGATGTTATATTCCTATCTAAACAGTTCCCCTCTCCTTATTTTACACGGCATCTCTAATAGTGTTGAGAACATGCTTAGGAGCCAAGCGGATACTGACAATATTTGTTTATGTTTGCTACATGTTTATCAAAATTAGCCGTTTAAAGTTAAATAGAACGTTTCTAGTTTTCTCGTATTCGAACCGTGTTGGCCTCTTGACTCAATTTTAAACGACACTGGAAATTATCTTGAGTTAAAAAACCATCGATTAAAATGAATTTCTGCATAAAGAAATAATTTGCCGATCGAACGTCACAAAGAAGTAGTCCTGTTAAATAATGATGAAGTAAAAGGACAAGTTCGGCAACTTGGCGTCGCAGGAAAATTTCAATTAGCGTTCAAGAGAAAACTGCAAACAATGTTTGCAATTTATTAACACCTCGAAGAAAATTGACCACACGCTTTCTAGGCCTATATGATTCGGTCACGATGTATGTAATGACTCTCACAGCACGGATCGTTGCACGGCGACCAAACCTGGCGCGAAGCAAATTACCAATCAAGCGCATTTTGCGAGACGAGCTATTTTCATTCCATGACGTCAGCAAGGTCCAAGGTCAACGAAAGTTAAATCTCATAGTATGCCAGTTTGGGATACCAAATCTTCACGCGTCCGGTTCCCCATCTCCTTACGTGCTGAAATGCTGGCGCAATCTTGCAAATCCCGAATAAAGACGAAGTTCTCGAGACTCATCAATGCCATCCAGATTCTCATTAGGAACCTCAGTCACTTCGCCGGCAGACATGAAAGACTCACGAGCAAATCTTTCAGAGATAATCACCAGTCTTTTTACTAAAGCCTTCAGGGGGAGGGAGAATAAAATGTTTATTTCTTTTCGCTTAATCTTTTATTCCATTCGACGGCCGTCTCTAACGCTTAGGTGATCGTTCAAATAATGCATTGCTGAATTGCTTCATTAGAGTTTGACTTGTCCAGTACTGTATCCTCTCAAGTATCTCACGCTCAGCACTCAGAGAAAATTAGGGGGTTTAACACACAGAGGTTGCGTTCAGAAAACAGAAAATGGAAAAGAGTTAATACTTCATGTGCACGTCCCTCAAAGTGAGCGCTAAAGACGGTCTCATTCATACAAAGGGAAAGAAGGTGCTCAATACAGTTTTACCAAATCTATACATTTCGGGTCATTTTATTTCAGAGTTAATTTGTTTAAGTGAAAATGTATATGGCAACATTCTGATGGAATTAATCGAGTAGTAAATCCCGTTTTGAGTGCTCATAGAATTTTAAATTTTTATTTACATCAGAGAAATGAAGACCTGTGGAAAGGACTTGTCAGCATTTGATTAAAAACGCATGACTGGGTTTCTTCAAAGGGAAAATCGACTCTGGCATCTTTAAAGTAACCAGGGTGAATATCAGAACGAGAAAACGAATGATGGCCCGCTGGAAACATGATGGAAGCATGGCGACAGCCACTCCAAGCCATGGATCTATTTTGCGTCGTCCCATGTTCAGGAATCTGCAGGCTTCGGATCTGTTTTTGCAACTGAGATGGGCATGGACCTGCCACTCTTTGTAATAACAATAGGAACTCACAGGAATATTTGCAATTACTTTCTGACTACGTTCATCTTCTGATGCAGTTTCATTTTTCTGATGTAAACGGTATTTTTCAGGGATACAATGCTCGCATTCACATTGTTAAAAATGTTCAACATTGGTTGAGGAAATATTTGAACTTAGGAGGAACCTCGTGACTCATCGCCTCTGCCTTCAACATCGACTACTCAGTGAAGCAAGGATCTTTAGTTAAGGCCAAAAACATAGCTGTAGAGCATCCAGAATCTTGTAGAATCAATGTCAAGTAGAATGAAAGGTTAATTCAAGCTCAAGGTGATCCAATCTCCTACTAATGAATTTCTGAACTAGGCGACATTATCTGGCTGTTGAGAGTGTAGATTGGGGTGTCTTAGGTTAAGACGAAATAATCAAGTATAATCTTAAAAACAAAGCGTATTTCAGTGACTTTATACCTTTTCAATCCTTTAATCAGACTGGCTCTAATTCTAAACTATATTTTTACATCCAATGTACTTTGTCATTTCTGCTCAAGTAATACGAGCATCACCAGAAAACCAATGCGACAAAAAATCCATTCGGTAGTTGCGGAAAGGTTACAAGTTTTATAGCAATGGTACAACCTGATACGATAAACTTTGTGTGCGTAGAACACTGTTTTGAGCCGAGTAAACTATAGTTAGAGGAGAGAAACAAGAGTGAACTTAATCGAGTACAAGGTCGTTCGCAAGGTAACGGTACGTCCTGGAGCTCAGAAGCAAAAAGAAGCGACTAACTTCCAGAGCCCAACTTTACAGGATGTCCACAAAAAATATATCCACTGCCCAATGTATGTACATATAATTCCGGAACCATATATCAGAATCAAGGTTTTGTATAGTTTCGGTATCACATGAACATAAATCGGCACAGTAGTATGTATATATATGATATCGGATCCAAATTTCAGAACCAAGCAATTGTATAGTTCTGATATCACATCTATCTAGATTATAAAAGGAGCCGCGTCCGTCCGTCCGTCCGTCTGTGTGTCACACCCACCAGGCTGGTAGTGTGAGATGAGCGAAGCTCTGATACAAGCTTCATCAACTCCACAATTTTCGGTGCCTTTAACCCAGCAGATTGGGATTCGGAATGAATATCACGTGTATTGGCAGGTTAGGTTAGGTTGTTTAGAATATCGGCGGTTGAGACTTGTGAAAGAATTGGAAAGCCATAAAATAGCATGGGAAATCATGAGAAAGCCATGTTGAAGCTCAGTTAGTCCTATGTCTAATCCTACCATTTTTTTTGGCGGGCCGTGTGCACTCGTACACATTAATCGGTCAGTGGATACATTTTTTGTGGACACCCTGTACAGTCTCTCGCGACGAATAGCCCCATCTCTGATGCGAGCAGCCTCAGAAGTATGATACGTCTCGCGTAGAGATGGTGCCCTTGCTAACCAAATGGAATCGACACAACCAGCCAAGACAGAAGTTTGTAATAAGGAGGTTCGTGAAACCCTTCGGGACGCTTCTTTAGTTCGGAAAAACTTGAAGGGTCTTGCATGTCCTCCAAATAGAACTATAATTTCTCATGCCATGCTCGTGGAACGAAGCATATAAAGGTTAACATCGGCATCTTTGGGATGCTTTATTTCCAATCAAGCCTGATACATATGATCTTAGCATTGGTTTTTCAAATGTCTTATAACTAACCCTATATATAGGACACCATGCGGTTCCCCCGTAAAGCCGGTACCCATTTCCGACACCTGGGTTGAGTGGGGTATTGTGCTTGAGCTTTCCCTTATACCCAACGGGGAAAATCTCCGCGCCAGCGCCGGGATACGAACCCGCGACTCCAACATACGAGCCCGATCCCTTTAACCACTGTACCACGGATAACCAATACTGGTGAAAATTAATGCAAATTCTCGTGCTTTTTTTCAATTTTATATTTGTTCGAAAATTTATGATATACCCATCGAATCCATCATATATGAAATAAGTGTACATTTACTTCTTGGTTTAGCACGATCGATAAAACATTCTTTTCGACGTCTGAATTTTTCAGTTTAGGAATTACAATAAGACATTACAATTTGGTACGTACAGTTCACTAGTATAAAATCTGAAATGAAACTGGAGAATAATCAACATTTGCAGGCATCTCCCTCTGATTGCAGAAGTTCCACATACCAGACCTTCGTTAACTTCGAAAAATTAACAAGGAAATTCCTAGACAGAGGATGCTTCAAAATTGCTGCATGCGTTCAACAGTATTTTGCGTGAACAAACTGTCGTTCCCTGTAAGAATATTTGTCGGAGACAATTCCTCGTAGGTTTTCTATCGCATTCTCGGTCAAACGAATGTGCAAACCATTTCAGAGGGCTTTATTTGCGGGCTGTGAACTATTATTTTCCTCCCCTACCGGTGAGCGAACAGGCATTGCTTTGGTAAAAAATAAAATATTCCGAATTAAATGTTTCAAAAACGATAACAACCATTTTCTAATATTATTGAACATTGAGTATTTTTCTCAAGCTCATTCAAAACCAATGTGACCGTACATATATTTTCAAAATGGCCCGTAGATCATAAGGAATTCTTTAGCTAATAGACTCATGGAAAGGACCCGGTATTTTTCAAATTTTCTAAGAGCAATTAAGAATCGTCATGTCAAACTAAATGGAAAATTTTTCGTCAACAAATACTCCGCTCACGTCTTCTTCTCGTGGCTCTTCGCGACATTTTCAGTTACGTTTGCGTCTCATTTAAACTTATCCCATGGCGTGGGCTTCCTTACTGGACTTTTGAAGGCAATTCTTCGAACCCTGCAACCTTCGACGAACTCTGCGAGGGGTAACAATCAATGCCATAGTGATATTTGAAAACTTTCGCAACATTTTCCACCTTTGAGGCCTCTCACCGGAGTCAGCAGCGGCTCGTCACAGAAAGTTTCAGAGGCCATCATGCGCGTGCTGTGGTTCCAGGGCTTCAGGATTTTTGAAGTGTCAGGTCGGTGTAAAAATGATGTCCGATTTTTTGAACGGATGTTTAAATTAGATTTGTCAATTGTTTACGTTCTGTTATAAGTGTCATATATTTGTGAGATTATGCTAAACGATTTTTTTCAGGTTATCGCAGTTACGTTCATATTTTTCATAAATATTGGCATCCATGTTTGTCTTATCTAAAGATCACAGAAAAAATGTTCTGCTGTAAGAGTTTCTTACAGGTGTTAAATGTATGTGCGGCAGTAAAATCCATTGAGAATACTTATGAGGATGATGTAGTCAATGAAAAAATTGCAGGAGATGGTTTTCTGGTTTCCGAAGTGGTGATTTTACTTTAATAGATGAGCCAAAAAAAGATCGTCCAAGAACATTTTATTCGTTAAAAGATCGCCCAAGAACATTTTATTCGTTAAAAAATCGTCTAAGAACGTTTTATATGTTAAAAGATCGTCCATGAACATTTTATTCGTTAAAAAATCGTCCAAGAACATTTTATTTGTTAAAAGATCGTCCAAGAACATTTTATTCGTTAAAAAATCGTCCAAGAACATTTTATTCGTTAAAAAATCGTCCAAGAAAATTTCATTTGTTAAACGATCGTCCAAGAACAGTTGAATGTTGTGTCCGAGACTCGGCTGGGAAATACTGACTCATCCTCCATATTCACTTGACTTTGCTGCTTCTCGTTTCCATTTATTCCGCGGACTACGGAACCATTTTAGTGGACTTGGGTTAACAACAAGAGAAGATATTGAAAAAGAGTTGAATTAGTATTTCGATTTCAAGCTTACAGAACTTTGCAAGCGAGATATTTAAAGGCTTATTGAAAAGGGGAACGAGTCAGTGAAAACAATGGAAAGTAAGTTAAAGGAAAATATTACCATATTCAGTACTGATTCATTTTTACCAAAGATACTTAAATAGGACATTACTTTTGCCCTAACCTGATAGTTCTTGAAAACCATAAGCGACCTCGTAATTTTCCTTTCAATTGAAAATAAATAATCCCCAGACTTATTAGCTAAACTCGCTCCCATTTCAATTCTTATAATTGCACCGTTTACTTCAAGGTGAGGTTTCAAAAATGACAAGTTCACGGTTTCATCTTCAACAGTGACATTATTTGCTACAGCTCAGCTGCATGAGGTTGCCTTTGCTAGTACATGGCATCAACTAAGGCAGAAAACTCAAACTTGATGAGGTCTTTTATCAGTATTTCTACTGTAGAAGATTCTAAATTTCATAATAAATAAATCATCAGTGTTTGTACAACAAACCTTGATTTTGCATACTTTTAACATCACACTACCAGAATTCACAGTAACTTTTCAAATTCTAAACAACATAGTAAAAGGAATAAGAAAACTTACGAGCTCCTCTTTCAGAACTTCCATTGTATTGAGGCTTCCATTGTATTTTAATGACTAGACTCGTCATTAAAATTAAGGAGACCAGGCTCACACTACACACGCGGATAAAAGTTTACTCAAGGCTCTGTTTCAACTGCAAAGTTAGGTGATGTCACAGGGGAAAGAGATGGGAGTATTTAGAGTGGATTAAGGGAACCACAGAATTTATGTATACTGGGTGTTTTCACACAGAAAACCCTGTGCATAGAAACAGTAAGTTCGGAAATAAGAGGAAGAGAAGATAAAACAGTGTTAACGAGGAAGTTAGGAAACTGAAAGAAGCAAAATGGGCACAAGAAACAAATCCCGGAGTCTTATTTATGGCTGAGGTAACCTAACAGTCTCCCCCATGGGGTGCCAGTCAACATAACACGAGATATATGAAATTAACTAACTCACTGTCTATCTTACGTTCCGAGCGACTAGAGACTATAGCAAACTCGGCATCATGAAAACGAGATAAAGAATCGAAAAATTAACGAGAAGCCTGTAAAACGGCACAAGAAAAAATTCGTTCAAGCTCTTCCATTAAAATACTGCAAACGATGTAAGAACTGTTAAAACAGTCGCGGGGGTGCAAACACTGCATCAGACATACATTTCCTGCGCTAGGGCTGGTGAGCAGCGCCGCCCATCCCGCTGGCCATCATACAAGCCGTGACGCGCGTGTACTCAAAGACGGATTACTGAGTGGCTCTCCTTAGGCCCCGCATCTGAAGACAGCTTGCTAGGGAGACAGGCGCTTCGAGGCAGCGAAGCGGTTGAAGAGGCTGAAGTGAGGGATTAACAGTTCACTATAATTGACTAAAAACAAATGAAAATTTAGCCTGAAAGATCATTTAATTTTCAGTAAAGATTATTTGAGAAAAAATTAAGACCTTAGATACCAGCAATGGTTTTCCACCAATAGCAGTAAGTACAATTCTGACTTTTTGCGAATAATACATAATAAAGGAGAAAACATTTTACATAAACTCTGAATGTAAAATATTCAAATACACGTAACTACATACGCAGATATTTCTGATGCCCACGAAAAAAATTATTGTCCTCTGTGTTTGATGGTCGAACTCAAATGAATAAAATGGTAGAAGACCAGCAAGGTTTCAATGAGAATAAGTGCTTCCTAGAATACCGGATTAAAAAGTTCCAGAGAAGCAATCAGGGAGTCAACACGCAGCACCTAGCACAATGAAGGTCTACGACCGTCACAGCTTGAGGCTGCTGGAATTACGGAATCTAATTTGCGCAAGGGAACAATTCACCAGCAAATCTTCGAATTCCGAAGAAGGCTGCTAACGTACGAATCGATAAAGAAGAGCTTTCGAAAAAGAAAAGACAAGGGGAAATAATCAAAACACTCACTATCTCTCTAGAACAATGCAACTTTGCTTCCTCAGTGGAGGGGAGGCGCAGCATACAGCAAATGGGAAAACATCAGCTCAACGGCTTGACACTTCGACTGCAGCATAAGCTACCGGCGGTCACTGCAGTAGGGAGTTTTCATAATGCTACTGACCGACCAGTAGTCACAAACTCAATTTAAAAAAAATAATGAATCAAAACTACATGATGGCACGAGCCAGTTGATGCTTCCCATTTTCTGCAATGGTAACTACAATTAGCTTTAAATTTGAGTTTAACATTAAACATCAGTTTTACCATCCGTAGTCAAAGTGTTAAGTCAAATCAGCCGCTAACATGCTAACATGATATGAATTTGGGCAGCATGGTGGGACACAAATCAGATCAAAATGCACAGGCACGGAACACTGGCTGCCAAAACGCAGAGGCAGCAACTGATCACAGTCTAGTCAGGTGGAAGGTAGCTGATAATTAACGCCCGTGATCCCCCGAGGTAACACAAATTTCGGTAAATACAGCAGTAAAAGAAAAGCACGGCTCATATTCCGGGGAAACTTTTCCCGAATAAACTAAAATTCATTTTTTTGTACCAAGTGTTGTTGGAATTATTCCTCGTGTAGTTTGCTCTTGAAAAGTGATAAATTTCCCTTCTTCGAAGAAAAATTATACATACTGTCGTTCAATAATATTTAATATAAAAAATACAGATCAAAACCACATGTTTGCTGCCTCCCTTTAATAAAAACACATAAACGCGGAAAGCCAGATTGTATTCCTCACAACCAACTTGTCACATAAGCAGCAGCAGCAGCAGCAGCAGCAGCAGCAGCAGCAGCAGCAGCAGCAGCAGCAGCAGCTGTGATGAGAAGTGAGATGACGTCACAGGGCGACAGGAGCAGGATTTGAGCGACGAGAGAATTGCCAGGAGACGGGACGGAGAAGGTCTCACATGGACGAGCAAGGTCTGACAGACGTGATCAGACACTGACTTGATCAGACACTGACTTGATCAGACACTGACGTGATCAGACACTGACGTGATCAGACACTGACGTGATCAGACACAGACGTGACAGACGTGATCAGACACAGACGTGACAGACGTGATCAGACACAGACGTGACAGACGTGATCAGACACAGACGTGATCAGACACTGACGTGATCAGACACTGACGTGATCAGACACTGACGTGATCAGACACTGACGTGATCAGACACTGACGTGATCAGACACTGACGTGATCAGACACTGACGTGATCAGACACTGACGTGATCAGACACTGACGTGATCAGACACTGACGTGATCAGACACAGACGTGATCAGACACTGACGTGATCAGACACTGACGTGATCAGACACTGACGTGATCAGACACAGACGCGATCAGACACTGACGCGATCAGACACTGACGCGATCAGACACTGACGCGATCAGACACTGACGTGATCAGACACTGACGTGATCAGACACTGACGTGATCAGACACTGACGCGATCAGACACAGACGCGATCAGACACAGACGCGATCAGACACAGACGCGATCAGACACAGACGCGATCAGACACAGACGCGATCAGACACAGACGTGATCAGACACAGACGTGATCAGACACAGACGTGATCAGACACTGACGTGATCAGACACTGACGTGATCAGACACTGACGTGATCAGACACAGACGTGATCAGACACAGACGCGATCAGACACAGACGCGATCAGACACAGACGCGATCAGACACAGACGCGATCAGACACAGACGCGATCAGACACAGACGCGATCAGACACAGACGCGATCAGACACAGACGTGATCAGACACAGACGTGATCAGACACAGACGTGATCAGACACTGACGTGATCAGACACTGACGTGATCAGACACTGACGTGATCAGACACAGACGTGATCAGACACCGACGTGATCAGACACTGACGTGATCAGACACAGACGTGATCAGACGCAGACGTGATCAGACACTGACGCGATCAGACACAGACGTGATCAGACACTGACGTGATCAGACACTGACGTGATCAGACACTGACGTGATCAGACACTGACGTGATCAGACACTGACGTGATCAGACACTGACGTGATCAGACACTGACGTGATCAGACACTGACGTGATCAGACGCAGACGTGATCAGACACTGACGTGATCAGACACTGACGTGATCAGACACTGACGTGATCAGACACTGACGTGATCAGACACTGACGTGATCAGACACTGACGTGATCAGACACTGACGTGATCAGACACAGACGTGATCAGACACTGACGTGATCAGACACTGACGTGATCAGACACTGACGTGATCAGACACTGACGTGATCAGACACTGACGTGATCAGACACTGACGTGATCAGACACTGACGTGATCAGACACTGACGTGACCAGACACTGACGTGATCAGACACAGACGTGATCAGACACTGACGTGATCAGACACTGACGTGATCAGACACAGACGTGATCAGACACTGACGTGATCAGACACAGACGTGATCAGACACTGACGTGATCAGACACTGACGTGATCAGACACTGACGTGATCAGACACTGACGTGATCAGACACTGACGTGATCAGACACTGACGTGATCAGACACTGACGTGATCAGACACTGACGTGATCAGACACTGACGTGATCAGACACAGACGTGATCAGACACAGACGCGATCAGACACAGACGCGATCAGACACAGACGTGATCAGACACAGACGTGATCAGACACAGACGTGATCAGACACAGACGTGATCAGACACAGACGTGATCAGACACTGACGTGATCAGACACTGACGTGATCAGACACTGACGTGATCAGACACTGACGTGATCAGACACTGACGTGATCAGACACTGACGTGATCAGACACAGACGTGATCAGACACAGACGTGATCAGACACTGACGTGATCAGACACTGACGTGATCAGACACTGACGTGATCAGACACTGACGTGATCAGACACTGACGTGATCAGACACAGACGTGATCAGACACTGACGTGATCAGACACAGACGTGATCAGACACAGACGTGATCAGACACAGACGTGATCAGACACTGACGTGATCAGACACTGACGTGATCAGACACAGACGTGATCAGACACTGACGTGATCAGACACTGACGTGATCAGACACAGACGTGATCAGACACAGACGTGATCAGACACTGACGTGATCAGACACAGACGTGATCAGACACAGGCGTGATCAGACACTGACGTGATCAGACACAGGCGTGATCAGACACAGACGTGATCAGACACAGACGTGATCAGACACAGACGTGATCAGACACTGACGTGATCAGACACTGACGTGATCAGACACAGACGTGATCAGACACTGACGTGATCAGACACAGACGTGACCAGACACTGACGTGATCAGACACAGACGTGATCAGACACAGACGTGATCAGACACTGACGTGATCAGACACTGACGTGATCAGACACTGACGTGATCAGACACAGACGTGATCAGACACAGACGTGATCAGACACTGACGTGATCAGACACAGACGTGATCAGACACAGACGTGATCAGACACTGACGTGATCAGACACTGACGTGATCAGACACTGACGTGATCAGACACTGACGTGATCAGACACAGACGTGATCAGACACAGACGTGATCAGACACAGACGTGATCAGACACTGACGTGATCAGACACTGACGTGATCAGACACTGACGCGATCAGACACTGACGTGATCAGACACAGACGTGATCAGACACAGACGTGATCAGACACAGACGTGATCAGACACAGACGCGATCAGACACAGACGTGATCAGACACTGACGTGATCAGACACTGACGTGATCAGACACAGACGTGATCAGACACAGACGTGATCAGACACAGACGTGATCAGACACTGACGTGATCAGACACAGACGCGATCAGACACAGACGTGATCAGACACAGACGTGATCAGACACAGACGCGTTCAGACACAGACGTGATCAGACACAGACGTGATCAGACACAGACGTGATCAGACACAGACGTGATCAGACACTGACGTGATCAGACACAGACGCGATCAGACACAGACGTGATCAGACACAGACGTGATCAGACACAGACGTGATCAGACACTGACGTGATCAGACACTGACGTGATCAGACACAGACGCGATCAGACACAGACGTGATCAGACACAGACGTGATCAGACACTGACGTGATCAGACACAGACGCGATCAGACACAGACGCGATCAGACACAGACGTGATCAGACACAGACGTGATCAGACACAGACGTGATCAGACACTGACGTGATCAGACACTGACGTGATCAGACACTGACGTGATCAGACACTGACGTGATCAGACACAGACGTGATCAGACACAGACGTGATCAGACACAGACGTGATCAGACACAGACGCGTTCAGACACAGACGTGATCAGACGCAGACGTGATCAGACACAGACGTGATCAGACACAGACGCTATCAGGCATGCCCAAGAGAAGTTCCTATTCATTCCGCGTACAATTCCGCTCCAGAAGTCGGACAAAAGAGCACAGAATTAAGAAGTTCGGCTCTCTTTGCACCAACTTAGTAGAAAAATTCAAATCTATTTCCTAGAACACGAGATGTGAGAATGAGACGAAAAATCTCTCAGTCTCCACAAAGTTCCGACGAGAACGCAAGCCGCAACTCTTCAAAAGCGAGATTGCAATTCAGAATTTTTCCTTACGAAGGGAAGGAATTAGATTCTTCAACAATGGAGAAGTGTTTGAAATTTCAAGAGTTCTTTGTTTTGTTTGGATAAGAATATCGTTGAAAAACGGGCAGAAAAACTCGCCACACGAAAGCCATATCATGAAATATTTTTAGTTTTCACCATACATGACTTCAGGAAAGAAGATCACTATAATGGCACGGGGAGAGATTGCGTTTGTAGTTCACTCGACGCAAGACCAAAATTTTACAAGCTCGCTGGGAACACGATGGCTTCTTTCGCGTACAATAAATGAAACACAAGCGAAAATGACAGCAAGAAACTCGGGTGCACAATTTCAACGATATAAAATGTCGAACCTTCATAACTCATCCCGTTACACGCGCGCTGAAATACACGGGCACATCTCGGAGCAATGAAGTCAGCAAGGTTCGATGCACATCTTTTCAGTTTGTATCACAGCTTCCATCTATCTGCATCTGAAACATAGCTTGCAATTTTGTACCATGAGCTATATCAAATATATTTACTTACCTTTGCTGTAATTTAAGCTGTTCACTACTCGATCAGCGTACGAGTAATGCAGGCCCTCACAAAATTTGGCAGTACCTTTAACAGCAAGTCGACAGCCAAATTCCTGGGCACAAAAGCGCCTCAACCAAACAACTCATTTCTCTGGCCTAAGAGACAATGAGCAATGAATGTAATCCATGAAGACACTTTCTGGCCAGAGAGACAATATAAATAATGAGTACTCGACTTCTGAGGCCATGATATTAATTCCGCTTTGATTTCAAAAGCTTGCGAGCTCACTCGGTCATCAGAACCACCGCGTTCCTCGCGAGATTCTA
Organism: Morinoia aosen; assembly: GCA_030386875.1. Classification (NCBI taxonomy): domain Eukaryota; kingdom Metazoa; phylum Arthropoda; class Malacostraca; order Amphipoda; family Talitridae; genus Morinoia; species Morinoia aosen. The sequence goes on from CM059558.1 coordinate 27,205,902, forward strand.
GCACTCACCAATTGGCAATACCTGTAAATCCTTGCGATTTTCCCCTCGCATCACAGATACTTGTCAATAAAGAACAAGTCCAAGCGTTTGCGCAGGCATAGTTAAGAACAAAATTATTAGTGCATACAACGATATTTGATACTTTAGCTCATTTTTGGGTAGCTACTAGTCGCTCAGCATTCAATGTGAATTTGAAGGTCGAAAAAAGATAATAAAAGTTCATTTGCACGCTAAAGATTAATTACAAGGAACATAAGAAGGGAATTTTCAAGAAGTCGGAAGGTAAGCCTACTCGTGTAATACGGAAAATAGTTGATCACATGATCTACTTAAGAAATTATATGAAAATTTTAATTAATGTTCGATAGAAACTTTTGCAATCAAATTTTGATACGTTTTTAAAGTCATCCTGATGAAAGTTTTCATAATTTTTACTTTCAAATTGTAATGGAACGCTGTTCTATATTCCGTAATCTGAGTATATGAATATTAGATTTGAGGCAGATAATTATAAGGAATAGGCGAGATAGAATTTGCAGAAGGCTTGACTATCCCTAGACCCAATGTCTCGCCCCAACCCACAAATTTAAAGAGGTGCGATAAAGAGTTCTCCAGAGCGTAAAAAATTGGAAGTTGTCATAAAAAGTGGTTAAAGATTGTCGTAAGGCTCATGTGAGCTCGAGAGCTTTGTTTAAGAGCAACAAAAATATCGATGTATTGGATGTGACCATAAAGTTTCGCATTACTCAGCTTTATGTATAACAATAAAGAGTGAATAAAATACATTTTTTCGGACGCCTGCCTCTCCACAAGCTATTTCATAATACTCATCACTTAAATTTCGCTCTAGTTTCCGTGGAAGCATAAAATTGTTATTGAACGCGAGCAATAAGGAGTGACTGACCGGTGCTGAGTTTTATAATTTCGTATGAAGACTATCTGGCGCAAGATTAGATTTGATTATGAAATTGTTTAACCCTCCCTAACTTTTACATATTTGTTTCCAAAAAAGGAAGGAGAAAGGTATCATTTTACATGGAATTGAGGAACGGGCAATCCATGCTCAAGGTTTATCTCTTCCCTGTGCATAGAGAGGGCGAGATTGTAAGATGTTCATGAAACAAGATAGAATTCGGAGGAGAAAGTACCAAAATTGAAAAAAGGTTTCAATAAATATTGAAAATATTTAAAATGAAGTAAAAATCGAACCCAGTTTTATTGAAAAAATATTTAAAATGAAGTAAAAATATAATCCAGTTTTATTAAAAAAAGGCCAACTAAACCTTCAGCAAGGAACTCGCGTCTCTCCCCAGATCGATTGCCCTTTTTCCCATAGGTACAATAGTTGTACACCCCTGAGGCGATTTGTTGCAAAAAAATGAAACTTTCCTCTCAAATAAATGTTGCGTCATCAGTGGAACAAGACCGTATTTTCATGATATTCTGGGGTAATTGTAGTACAAATTTGAAAGTGCTTAATCCTTCTAAAAATTCATGATTAATATTGAAAGTTCGAATGAATCGCTGGGTTCCATATTTTTTTTTAGAATTTATCGAGTTTTCTATCGAGTTTCAATATTGAATATTGGTCAATATGGACGCAAATTCATTGCCAACTGCACTTCACCCAAATATGGCATCGCTTCGAAAAATGTGGAGTCTTGACGGCAATAAAATCTAATGTGACATCGGCCTATGCAACTCCATACAAATTGAAGTCTCAGCAAGAGTTCTCAAATTGACAGGCGTACCGCCAGAAATAAATTTTATACGGATTCTGGAATGTGTGCAGGTAGAGCCGTCGGTCAAAAAAGCTTCTAGAGGTATACCACTACTATAAACCATAAAAAATGTACAACTACTAATATATGCATTCAAATTTGCGACTCACTTTCTTGCAAGATGACACGATCGTATGAATATATCACAAGAAAAAAGTTCACTCTCGCATTTTCAAACAAAGACAACGCACGATTATTCTAGTTCAAGGGAGAAATAAATAGTACCAAAACATGCAATATTAATATGAAAGGATTTCCAATAAGTTCTGATCCCTGCTTCCCTCGTGGAAGATTTGCAATTGACCAAACAGCGAACTACTGCGCCGGTGACCGTCGATATGATGACATACGCTCGCTCCCACAGACAAATTCGACGCATTTACTTGATCAGAGCGGAAGCATGCGAGTGCGGCAGCGGTCGTCATAAAAGAGCAGCGAAGACATTACTCGAAATTACAGCCTCTCAACCAAACAAAATTGGGGAAAGTTCAGCTGCAGTACGTGTACTACAAAAGTAAAAGTCTGGTCTTCCCTAGGAAGTGTTAATTCAAGAAATTAAGAGAGCCAAGTACCTGTACTCGAGGTAACGAAAAGTTAAACGTGATGCAAGTTTGTTCTATCAAACGGAAATACCGAATTTTTTTTTAATAAGAGCTATTTTTTAGCCAGTAAAAAATGAGGGAACGGAAGGCTGATGGAATTGTTAGCTAAAATAGGGTACGAATAACGCTCGAATTTAAGGAATATCCTATGCACTTTTACCCAGTCTTTTTTAGCTCATCATTTAAGCATGGAGAGCATGCAACAGAGAAAGCACAAAAGCTTCCACACTGATCCTGCTTCTTTCTGTTTGTTTGACACCCAGGAATAGAAAACCTTCTACGGCAGTATAATATCGCTTTAATAAAGGGAAGTATTCTACAGTCCAATGAGTTCACGCAGTTGACATCAGGACGCCGGCAGAATGCTTCCAAGTCCTCACAGATGTTGCACTGCGCGAGAGACTGGCACGTTCTCGACTGCGGAGGAGAAATCATGCGCAGAAATCCATTCCATCGACTGCGTCAAATTGTTAATTTAAAACGACCAGCTCGACTAATATCAGTGATGTTGAACTTTAAATGTTGGGTACATCAATTACCTCCGCGCTGCAAGCGCAGATTGGCATCGATTACTTTGAAATAGAGGGCAATGTTGCCGCGGGGCGAAATTGATCGGGCTAGATTGGTGCGAGTATTAACTCCATCACAGAAACTTTATGGAATAAAAACGATTAATTTTAATTTTTTCAAGATAAAACACAGTAAAAATACAGATTTTATCACTGCCCAAACATTCTCCTGGAATTTCTAAATCCGTAATCAGGTTTTACTCCGCCTTACCCAAAGCCTAACGGAAGAAATCGAAATGAAATACCTCTATTCTTCCAGACTTCTTTAGTTTATTTTTCGTTAAAGAAAAGTCCAACAAAACGTCAATAATTAATGCACCAAACCAATCGATAAGGGTATTCACATTTCACACTATTTTACTGCACAGATTTCTCGCCCCATTTAAATTAGAGTAGATTGGCAAGCAAGGGCCTGGTTGAGGACGCAATTCATTTTCAAATGCCATGAAAGATTTGCAGGGTAGACAAATATCTCAAGAGACTTGAGCTTAAAACGAGCACTATTCTATGCGGAAAGATGCGGATCGCATGCTGGATAGCGTCACAATGCACAGGCTGCTGCCAATGTTTTCTACATCTGAGATGTAGGAGAAATTGCATCTACTAGGCAGAATTTCCATTTGTGGGACATGTTAGCGCCTCTGAATAATGAAGATATCAACGGGTTCAAGCAACACTAAAAGAAAATGTTGATGTATAGATACCTACAATGATATAAACATCAGCGGGTTCATCCATCCACGAATGCTAAGTGTAAGCGGACTGAAAATCCCATTAATGAGATGCGTTGGTGAACTGAAGCCCCAATACACAGATTGAAGACTTTACGCATTGAATAAAACATTGCATTCGCGGCGTTAATGGAATGCGTTGGTGAACAGAGGCCCCCCCCCCAAAAAAAAAAAACAGATTTAGGACTTGGTGCATCAAATACAACATTGCATTCCAGGCGTCCAGCTGTGGAGCGCACACAACTTCAATGAGGCTGGTCATTTGCTCGTTCAATGAAGTGGCTCTGCTGCATGTGGCCCGGTGGGCGTCGTGCGGTCACCATAGTGAACCAGGCCAAATCTGGTGGATTTCACAGCCTATACTTTCGCCTTTAATCTTGATGTCTAGATTAAATCCTTAGAATTATCTCTTACTCTTTAGGAAAATTTTTTTGCATTAAAAGTTCTTTGGTGTAATGAAGAATATAATGAGTATTATTACATGAATAGTTGCTCAAAACAACAGGTAAAAGCGAGTTACAATTCGAGTAGTATTATGGGCGCCTCCGTGTTTACTTTGCGGCTGGTCAAACTTTGGAAGTGATAAGAGCAAAGGTAAGAAGATGTTGACCAGCATCTGAACATATTGTCTTATACAAATATAAATGAACATTTATAAAAACACATGAACATGGTTATTAAAGAAAATATTGTCTGAACATCTGAAGCCAAGTACAAAATTGATACATTAATAAACGAGAGAGAGAGAGAGTGAGCGAAACTAACTAAAGTGAAATCGAATAACAGAAGATTAATAATAATATATTGTAATAACGCAAAAGTAAGCAAATGAAGCGAGACCGATTAATAGGAGACAGTACATCGGAGCAACGAAATGTCAAACATAGTAAATCGACACTGTCACTACAATACACCCATGGCGGTCTTTCCAGGAATAAGTTAGTATTGTTAGGATCAAGAAAGCTGTTATTATAAGGGTATGCTAGGAGTTGCCTGGGGAATTTTATACTCTACTCGAAGACGTTCGAGGTTGAACCTTATATTACGAGCTTTCCCCTCACACCTGAGTGGGAGAAAGGCTGATGGATGAGTGTAATTTAGGAGACGATAAAAAATGCTGTTGAGCCTTCAGTCGAGGCAACTCTCAGACACTCGCCTGCAGTTCGAATGGTCTTCATCACATCGATTTATTCGTGGCACAAACCATAATTTTAACATAAAAATTAATATAATTTTACTTAAACTTTTCTATGCACTTTTTAATAAACAAATAATCGTGTCAGAGTTTTTCCCATAATTCATCTGCCTCGCTGAACTGAACTGCTCTGCGGCACCCAGACACCAACGACTTCCGGGAGCAAGTCTGGCCGACACGGACAGCAGCGCAGCGAGCGGCCCTGTGCTGTGGTGGCGCTACCTAATTCCAATAAATGAACACACAGTGTACCTCATCGCTGTTTGGTGGCAACCATAGTCACAATTTTCAAACAATTTAAATAATTTCTCGGCCTCGCTCATCCCGAAGCACTTTTATGTTTTACGTTCAATGCTGTCGAACTTGTTCCTAGTAGTGAAGCATATAGTTTGTTTCAGGGTTGCACTTCAGGACTGAAACAAATAAGTATTGAGCCAAAGAACAAAGCGATAATATTGAACAAAAGAGCTGAGGCTCACAATAGCGATGCGGAAGTGTGACAGGAATGGAAAGTTAATGTTAGCACAGGCTTACTATAGCGTGTACAAACGAAGTGTTCCCGCGCAAGTTTCTTTCATTTGCAATGTGGGACGACTGATGAGTTATTTATGAATTATGTATTAGAAAAAGTTACGTCTTTAACGTTAATGTCCCAGAGATGTAATCGCGTTAAAGCACCTACGTGGATTGCGTTCTCTCGTCATAATTCCTCCAGCCTAATTCCATAACAGTGGTCCGTCCAATGCTTACTAACAACCGTAAAAACTACACACATATAAAAGCGGCTTTCATTCTTTTCTCAAATTTGGCTGGGCAGAACGAGTCGCGTCGCTGATGAAAGAGAATCGAAGCCTTTGAATGAATGTCTCTGAACTGCGTACGCCTGGTCTGCCTCGATCAGATTTACTTAGCAACGAGGCGACAAAACTTGATGTTGATACCAACAAACAGAAAAGTAAGAAGGAAAAAAGGATTAAATCAGCCATTAAGCATTAATGACAGACTGGGAAATTTCGAACAGAAATTAGAATATTATGGTGGCAATAATTGGTGGAATGAATGTCCGAGGGGATAAATTCCATTTTTAATTGCGCTAACACAGCCCATTATACCACGCTGCTTCTGAGCGCAGTTCGGTCGCCTTTTTCCAGCCTGCTAATGATGAAGCCAGCTCGGTAAATTTTTTTATTGTCATCTAGGAAAACTTCTATATCATTAGCTGCTGCATCCGCTCTGATTGTTTCATGGTATTATACGTCAAAAATTAGCTGAAGAATTGCAGGAAAACATTCGTAATCCTTCATTACAGCTGCAGGAAACAAAATGCAGTGAAAACTCAAGAGTCGTTTTACAGACGTTTTATTGAATTGCCGTTATACAAAGAATGAATTTGAATAAACAAGAACTGTGCATAAATCCTAGGAAAATAGCGCACTCGCAAGGCAATAGTATTAATTTCAACAGACTGCAAACTCATATCTTAGGAAATTGAAGCAACTGCAATGATAAACGATGAGCCAGGTGCACAGGAGAAGGATTAACAAGGTGATAGACTGCGGGAGAATTTGTTACAGGAACCGCTGGAGAGGAAAAGGATCAAGGGTACTAGCTCTCGGGGAGGATCAAGAACCTCTGGCCAACTCGCTGAACACCCTCAGAGCATGACGATGTGTCCACCATTGCTAAAGTAAAAGTAATTGTACGGTATTTTGATCGTACGCTATTACGTGTCGTACGCTAAACGGTGTACTTTTAGTACACCGTAATATCGTACGACCTATATACAAATACTAACAAAAGATTTACGAACCCGTAGATATTTTCCTTTGTAAATGCCAAATCTCAGTCTGAAGCTCTGTCGGCTGTCGTCTCTGAAAGAGCTTTTCTGCAATTTCCCCTCTCATTAATACTTGCTGAGATGGATGTTACTATTATCGCCTAGAGACAGCCTAATGGAAAACCCACATCGCAACCAACTTCATTCTTTCATCCGATAAGCCGCATCAATGGAAGTTTGCGCGCTAAATGAGCATAAAAAACTTTCGTTGCTTCCATGGCCGTCGTGAGGCAGTGCAGCGCACTGGTATCGTGGTAAAAGCATCAGTTTGCATTGCATCGATAGGCCGTAACGTGGAATTATCGCTTTTTCTATCTCACAAACGAGGCATCAGCTCACATAATCGCACCAGCTTACCTCGGCGACCAACAAACGCGACAGATGCAGTAAAAAGCACCCAGCGCTTGGGATATAACATCAACGCTCCGTGTGGGAATATTGAGCACGACAATTACAAAAGGGTCGAATTTGTGTTGGTCGTAATGAGACAAGGCGGGAGAGGAAGTAATCTTTTCTTTTCCATGTAAAGGAACAGGATTACATGAATTGGATTCTTTAGCAACGCGCGATCAAAGTTCTCCTGCACACAAAAATTCTCCAAAAAACAAATTCTCAAATTTTCAAAAAACAAAAATAAACAAATTCTCACCAAAAAATTCTCCTGCACACAAAATTCTGACACTTAAGATATGAAGAATTTCAATATCCTTGAACAATACGTAGAGCAAATTCTTCAAAAACAAAAAGTACTTTGAGTGTGTATTCAATCGAAAATGATTAAAACCTTTGAATGAGATTTTACAGCGGCAAACAGTGAATGCGCTCAAGCCTTCTCTTCGCTTTCTTAGTCCACCAGTATTTACACTAACCAGGATTCTTTACGTTTTCCAACTTAAAAGCTTCGATGTTCTGAAAATCTATTTCATTTTTTTGAAAATGGAACGGTGGTCTGACAGAAAGCTGCCAGGTGCCGCACGCAGACGACTAGTGTCTAGTAAAAAAAGTGAACTTGCAAAGGGACAATGTAAGTAATTTAGGAAATCATCGACGTATTAAAATCTAAAATACATAATCGTAATGTTCCAATATACATAATAGTGCAGCAAGTTAACCGATGCTGCGACTGTTGATACTAACCATTTTATCCGAATGGCCGGTATCGCATAGTCCTCTATACTGCGCGATTCAACGACTTCGCGCTTGCTACTTTCACTTTCGACTTTCCACAAAAAAGAACTCCTTTCACGGCATGATGGATTGCCTGACGCTGCTATCAAGCCGCCTGCCAACCGACCTAAAACCTGGATATTACAATAATTCCTCGAACTAAGCTCTCATGGAGAACGAGAAGTGTAAAACAACACAGGAATGAAAAGGTCGATGGCTTCCCAAGTCCATTCCGAGTTACTGAGATGCTAACTCGAGCTGTTTTTATCGAGTCTGCAAGCACCGCTCGGCTGCAGAGGCGGTTTTCGCCTTTGAACTTACGGACGTATTTCTTCTTCTAAAATAAACTTGTTTCAATCCTCAAGTCTTTATGCGCGAGCAATCCTGCGTCAGAACACTTACTAAATGGTATCTCGTTGTTTCCTTTCTAGGAAATCTATTTAATCTTGTGAGAGAGACACTTGTAATTCGCTTGCAGGTTTTCCGTTCCACGCACTATAGGTTTTAGGTGATTCTGCTAACATCTATGAGCAAAAAAATATTTTATGACCTGAAATATTTTTTTAACACCTGTTGATCTTCAACCTGTATTTTACAAACGTTATATTGATACTTTTATGTTGCTCCGGAGAAGCTCTCATTGAAATTTATTTCTAGAATATTTGAATTCACAACACCTCAAAATTAAGTTCACCATGAAGATTGGAACAGATAGCTTCCATTTTTTCGATGCATACACATATCACACGTAAAGATGGTAGGTTTCAAAGCTCTGTCTTTCGTAAGCAAACATTTACAGGTTTAAGAATTGGTTTATTCCGCTATACTATATCTAGTTTTAAATTGAACGGTGTTAAAACCTAGTTATTAAGGGTTTAATTAATGTGAATACTCCACATTTCAGGCAAACCGGAATGAATTTTGGCTTTTTCATTGTGTTTTAGTGCTAATGGTTTTCCCATCCAGACTCGTTAACTTGTATTAAAAATTTCTGAACGAAAAGTATTATCCCGATGACACGAACCACCGCTCGTAAAAAAGAATTTTCGTTTCTGTTCTTTGGAAATAATTAGAGAAAATTAAAATGAAACTTCTTACTTCTCTTAAGAAGACATACTACGTAAATTGATCACAACATGGTGTTTGTCAAAATTAAGAGAGTAGGACCTCACTTCAATTATAAAGATGAAACTCCTAGAGACATGTTCTCATCTGCCATTTACAAATATAGTTGTGCACTGGGTGCGTCTGAGTATACGTGGGCTCGACTACTCGAGCGCTCGGTATTCGTGAACTTGTCACCAGGAGCGTCAGGACCAACCATTACCTCCGCACCTCCACATTCCTCTGTCCTCTCAAGAAAAGTGTGACCTTCCAGTGTTGTTAAATGATTCTAAAGTAATTTCCTCAGCATCTAGTAAAATAAACGACCGCGTTTTAAAATCGTTCACATTTTAAAAGGTAAACCTATTTTAGACGACATGCAATCAGCATATACCTAGCAACTAGTGAAGTATTTATACTTTAATTTGGTTATTTTGTGTATTATTTTTGTTTGTTTTTCTCTTTCCCCATTCTGGTGCATTTGATTTAGATCCGAGTATTTTTTATTCACGTTTCAAAGTTGTTAATGACCCACGACATCGAAACGCTTTAAAATAAAAATATGTACTCATTGACTTTCTTAAATGAGATAATGATTTTCTCGAATATGTATTTCTCTGCACTTTTATTTATTATAAATTAGAGACTTATTTTATGGTTAGGATTACCAAATGAACGAACTTTGAACCTGAATCATGGTTGATATGCAGCATAAAAAATCAAATTTTGGACCGTTCACTCTACTTAACTCAATTCACAACTGAGGTTCTAATATCAGCTTTTCTCGTGAATTCCATAGAACAAAACCACGCAGCAGCTTCGGTTACTTTGAGCATATCAAGACCCCCCTATTTACTTCACTTTCAGTGACACCGCACGTATTTAAATCCCAGTTTGTCGCACTCCAAGTGTTGTGGTTAAATAAATTTAGAGATAGACAGCTTCCATGTCCCCTCGTAGCGACAGAGAGGAGAACTGCACATCTCAGCACACCTCGCCTGAGAGCCGTGAGGATACAGAAGGCCGCTCGTGCTGAGAATCTTCGCTGCCACTTTTCCGTGTCTGTTGCCCGACGGAAGTCGGGTGTTTTGACCAAGGTGCGGCTCGAGGAAGGGAAATCCAATTAAAAAGTGGCGATATTCATTTGATGTGGAGAGACTTGAGACGAGTAGACCCATGAGACGGAAGGAGGCTTGGACAAATAGGCCAGCAGTAGCGCAGAAATGTCAATAACACGAGCAATGATGTGAGAATATTACTCGTGCGGGGAATACAGCTCAAAAAAGAGAAGCATAAGGTAATTTTTACGTCTGAACGTAAATGAGAGCAAAAACATGTTCTCTAAAGCAAGCATTGACGGCACATCATGCTTTTGAGAACCGTTGGGTGATGGCTCCGTTCATGAAGGAGTAATAAAAGTGTTGGCGGAACCTTCTAAAAAATTGAACTCCACAGTGTGAAGTAACTATTGCATCTATAGGAATTAGAACTCCCAGGTAAGAAATGTGAGTTCTCGAGCTGAGTTCCGTAAGCCTTCCTCTCAATGAAATAAAATGGGATTTTAGTTATGTTCCGGACCATCTTATTTCGGTTCACTATTGTTTTGTTATTCATCACCTCCGATTTTTTTCTTCAACATTTTTCTTGTTTCATAACCTTATTTCCTTATTATTTTTATGCAGAGGAAAATCTTGTATGGGAACACACCTTGTGGATAGATTTTCCGTTTTCTTAGTCCATACTGCATAAAAAGTGCCTTCTTTCTTCTTCTATTCAGAACATCTTTATTGTGGTTGAGGAGGCTTAAACTAACTCATCCAATCTAGTCTGATACAAAATTAAAGGTATACTAGGAAGTCAAAATAGCCAGGAAATTAAAGGAGACAGTTGATTTCCTTCATCAGATTAGGTCTTAATTGCTAATCTTAAAACGCAAAAACAAATTTTGATCATTAGTAGATTTTTTACTAAAATGAACATTAAGAGTTCAAGGCTCAAATTCTTCTTTTAGTGTACTGATATTCTAAATATTCAATCAAATCATATTTGCAGTTTCCCCTAAAATGTTGACCTATGAAAAGTTTAGAAAGTTATCTAATGCAAAAACTGATATATACAATCGAGCTCAAAAAGTGCCATCGCCGCTCATTTAACACGTTCCACGAGTGGTAAATTACTCGTTCACGTACCGGTTTAAATGAATGACATTTCATCTGCTTCATGATTTTTTAAAATTAACAGTCATCACACTAAGTGAAATGTTATTACTCATTCATGTACCGTTTTAAGTGAGTGATGTTTCATCTGCTTCCGGGTTTTTTTTAAATTAACTGTCATCACACAAAGGGAAATGTTATCGTACAATTGTATTTTCACATTTATTAGGAAGGATAAAAATGTATTCGAACAGTGAAGGTTCCCAATTCTGCTAGGTTACAGTGAATTTTGTAACTATTCTGCGTCTATGCAAGAAACCACTCAAACAAAAATTGAGGGGCCTGTGAGCCCATCCAATAAGTACGTGAATTGAGAGGTTATCCGGATTTTTTAACTTTTTTCGTCCGATTCATTTGTAATTTGGACATTATATGTATATGTTGAAAGTAAATTTTTTTTACTCCCGTAATTTTTTTGATTTAGCCTTATTTTATTTTTTTTACGAAAAATTAGTTTGTTGGTACATTTTTATGGATATTGCAAAAGAGGACTCGTCATTGAGTTTTGATGCTAGAACAAAACTAAACACAGTTTTAGAATCCTTGAAGCATTTCTAACAAACGCATTGAAGAAAATTGGAGCATTTGAAAAAAGAATTTTTGTGAGATTTTTTACTTTACATTATTTTTTGTGAGATTTTAGTGAGATTTTTTTACATTAATATTGGTTTTTAGCTATATACTTTTTTTCCAAAAAATTTGGAAGTTTTCTTCAACACGTTTGTTAGAAATGTTCCAAGGATTCTAAAACTGTCTTTGCTTTTTCCTAGCCGAAAAACTCACTGACGAGTCTTCTTTTGAATGTTGAAAGTTAGAGGTTTTGGGTATAAGCAAAAAACAAAATTTTTTGTTGAAGTGTAATATAATGGACAATTTATGTAATTGAATGCTGTTTTCATTTTCATTTCGATAATCTCAATGCATAACTTCATATTCACACTGTGAATTGTAATTTACAAAAAATAAATTAAATTTTTTTTTGCTATTTATAAAAAATTATGAAATTTTAATATTTGTAGTCTGATTCTTATAAAGTTTGACTATTATATGTAACTTTTGAGAAGCACAATTTCTTCTATTCATTTTTCCGATTCAGGCCTTAGTTTTTGGAAAAATTGGACATATTGGTTCTTTAGTTCATTTTTATTGATATTTCAAATGAATAGAACTCATTGAGTTTTTTTGCTAGAACAAAACCAAAAACAGTTTTAAAATCCTTGGAACATTTCTAACAAAAGCACGTCTTAAAATTATCCATTTCCGATTTTATTTTCCTTTTATATGGGGTCGAAATGGGGTAGAAAATCCAAGATTTTTGTCCCCTAGATGTCCCCTTGGGGGAAGCGGGATCTAGTAGTGTCCGAAGCGCCATAAAGTTTTAGGACCGAAAAGTTACACCTAAGGGTTCTTTTTCAACAAAAACATTGAAAATACTCATCGGACCGACAAGGGCCTGGCTGGGGCCTGGGATGACCCCCTTAACACAGGTACTGTCAAATAAAACAAGACATACGGACGATTCACGAGTTATATGTAGGTAACTAACGCAGACAAAAATTACAGTCGTTCTCAGCAATTATACCTTGTATTGCGCATCATATTACTTGAATAACAAGGTTACATTACATTAAAAGTTGTTTAAGCGCCTCTAACCGGAAAAAACGTGTTCCCAAGACAGGAAGAAGGCAATATTTTATACGAAATACAGGGAATGGGAAATGTGTGCGTTTGGTGTGTTCCCACATCCTGCGCATAGAAGCAGTAAGGTTGGAATAAGTTCATGAACAAAATTAAAGTTGAAGAAGAAAGGGATAGGTAATGAAAAATAGACAGCAGGGAACCCAATAAAACTTTTGTATCAAAACAAAAGCTTTTACCGTTCGAACAAAAGGAAGGCTAACCTAACCTTCAGCTCGGGACCGCGTATTTTCTCTGGGAACGGTAATTGCTTTGAATACCATAGCAGTAATCCCAAGATAAAAATAACTGGGTTTCCTTTACATTTAAATATTTTGTCGCACAAGTTTAGCGTCCCCAAATAAGCATAAACGACTCTAGTAACTTTACTAATTTCAAAAACGCACAGCGAAATACAACGTAAAATAAGAGCTGCAAGTAGCACAACTGAATTGTGGCAATTGTGATACTGACTCTAGTAAAATCGCATCTTCTGCACATTGCGCTCTCCGGCGAGACGAGCTGCGTCACAAATAGGGCTTATTAAAATGAGGCGAGGCAATTCCGGGCTTAATGAAAAGCCATCGTCAGAAATTTTCAGGCAGCGCCCATCAAATAGCCCTGTCCAAGTAGCGTGAACGCTGTTCGCGAGCACTTGCGTGCTTTTACATGTCTCAAGATGGGGTCTGAGCGGCGTAAAATTAATGGAATTAAACATGAGATAAAATGCGTCCCTAGATGACAGTGTCGACCGCCGGATGGTCGACCGGGCTCGCATTAGTTTTAGCCGAAGTTTTCGTTCATTTTATTTAATTAATTTATGTATTCCAGGTGGGAAGCGACCGTCAAAGGACGGTGTTTGTCCGTGCTATTGAATTATACGGCTAGATTGTGAATAGAGGCCAAGGAAACGACGCTGAGCTTCAAAAGATAACCGGAAGAGAACCATTGTTAGATTTGAACAAGCGATTGCACCAAAGTTTTAGAGGGCCATTACAAGCGAAGATTTAGCGTAAATAACTCAATTAAACTCGGATTAGATTAGATGATAATTTAAGCCTCCGTAATCGCAACAAAGACTTTCCAAACAGAGGAAGGAGGAAGGCACCATTTAGTTTGGAAATGAAGCAACGCAGAATCTATGCACGAAGTACTTACATACGGTAAGTTGAGAAATAAGTTCATGAAACTAGATAAAAGTTGGATTTGAAAAAGAAAGTAGTAGGCGCTGCAAAACAGGACAGCAGTGAACCGAAAAAAAGATAGTACGTGACATAAAAAACATTTTATTTCAACAAAAAGAAGGCTTCCCTTACTCTCAGCTCGGGTATTAATCTCCGAGTCACCCGCAGAATTTTCGGATGTATCTCAGAGTCACCTCTGCGCGAAGAGGAAACATCCAATAGGCTTTCTTTGTACTTTACTAGCACTACAGAATATTGATGGATTCACTGAAGATTTTATTTGAAACCAATATAAGAGTGAGAATCAACGAGTTGAAATTATGCTAAAATGAAACGTTTCGGATGCCTGACCACCGCCAGCCGAACAGAGTCTGATACAAACAGCACAACATAAAAACCTGGAGAGTGGAACGAAATTGAATTGCTATCAAAATTCGAAAACGAGAAAAATTTATCGAAATGTTCTAGAAAAGGATAATATTCAACTGATATGAACTTGACTGATTGTCTAAGGATGGTTTTGCTTCCAGAATGAGGAAGGATTCTAACATTCTAAGATCTAAAAAGTTGACGCCAACCCAAGGATTGCGAATGGAAGCATGTCTTCATACAACTTCGAGACTTTTGGATCTAAATTTTAGAATCCTTCATTTTTAAGACGGAAACTGTCCATAGACTCTCAATGAAGTTCATATCTGTTCAATATATCCATGTTCTAGTGTTTTTAAATTTGCTTAGTTTTTTTTCAAATTTATTAGATACTTGATCGTTGAATTTAGTTCCGCTCATAAGCTTTAATGTCGCTTAGTTAGTTGCAGACTATCGTTATCTGAAAAGGGTTGGATAGCAGAAACGTTCGATCTTGATACGATGACTTCCAAGTCGTTCATGCTGGCCTCTTTTATTTGTTTTAAAGCAACAGAAGGCTGTACCTAATTTACACAGTTATATAAGTTTTTATTTCTAAAACACGACATGTCACTCGCCTCCCGAATATCTTACTCAGCCCGATGCAGCGAATTTAATGCCACGCGAGCCATTCTCCAGTCGTTTGGTGAGGAGACACAGAAGTATAAAGCAAGGACAGAAGGATAAAGAAGGATAAAGTTTTAACATCTCAGTAAACGTAAAATCATTTTATATTAAATTGGTCCACAATGGTGCTTCACTGAGTTTCTGGTATACAAATTCAACTAATGTTATAACACCAAGATGGTCTTCACAGGTCATGCCTGCATCTATTTCAAACGCGTGAGCAGGGGCGGGGAAGTGCCGCTTACGGTCTTCCTTTTCCAACGGGAAGGAACACCGTTCTGGCACTCGTCCGTTTCGAACACTCGAAAAAGTTTTCCCCCGAAATATGAACGCTCTTAACTTCTATGCGATGGTGTTCACGATGCCCGGGCCTCGAAAAGGTGGAAAAAGCTGTAAGTTTAAGATCCGAGACACGATTCGGAACTTTGGCTGCAACAAGTTAAAATAGACACGAAGGGCAAAACTACATGACCACCAGTGACAAAAACTTATTCGTCTGATCTACAAAACGATGACTATCCATGGTAGGGTACTATAAGGCGTACAGCTCAAGCGGCTCTCAATGCCAAGCCTGCTAAGTAGTAGACAAAGCATAGATCTGCTAGCGCATTAGCGGCTAAGACTATAGCGCCGAAGGTTAACGAACTCAAGCTCAAGTTCCCCTTATTACCAACGTAAATAAAGCAGAGCCCAAGTGTCGTTACTCGTAATGCCAATTATTGGTGTCATTTTAACAAACCGTATGAGCAGCCACACTAGAAGTTTCACTGGTCGTCCATGAATATTAGAAGCCTCAAAATGCCCGTTCACAACTGCAGTAAGCCTGCAGTGCGGCCATCAACACCAGGTGAGTGATGTGTGCCTCGTTCTTGACGTGAGCCAATTTCCTTGAGCTCCACTAACGCATTAACCAATCCATCTCTAGGAATTTAAGCAGCGCTTAAATTCTGAATATCTGGCTGATGCTGAAAATTTAATACGTTCAGAAAATGAAAGACAAGAGCTTATAGACCACGGAACGCTTTTTCTGGAAGATGGACACCTAGCCTACCCTGAGCAGGTTAATTGAGAAACATCTATCATTTAAAATATTTATATTATGCAAACACTTATATATGCTTCACTTGGAGTATAAAATTCTGTGAGTACTAGTGATTGATCCAAGCTATCATCACTCATAGATAAATTTGTCATTTATTATGATGGTAAAAAGTTTAGCAATGGAAATCAATTGTTAAATCCCTGAGAAATATTCATTTTCTCTACGCAGTTAGATCAGTAAATACATGCAAAAACACGTATTCAACGCTACATTATTCACGATACAACGCAGAAAAACAGGTGGGAAAATTTGGGCTTCGAAATCAAACGATTTAGGCAACCTCAAGACAAAGAAAAAGTTAAGCGATGCAAGACAAAAGATACATGTCAGCATTGAAAAATGCTAAATCTGTTTTACGGTCAAATGATGTTATAAATATTAACAAAATTTTGACTCAAATAACTTAAATTAAGTAAGTTTGAGACTTAGTGACCACAACTAAGGTGTTCCAATAAGAAGAAGGATGAAGGCCCCATTTTTTGTAGTTTAGGGAAATGGGACCCTATGAACACTGTGTCTCTGCTTCAAGAACATGGTCTGAAACGCTTCAGATAGGTAGAAATAGTAAGTTAGGAAGCTAGTGTATGAAACAGGATAAAAGTTGAACAAAATTACAAGTGTTGGAAACAGGACAGCGTAGCACTTAAGATAAACGGTGTACAATATTACAAAAAGCATTGTTATTCCAATTTAAGGAAAGTTTTCTTATTCTTCAGCTCGTGACCCCGTATTTTCATCCTGAGAATGATATTTCCTATAGATACAATAGTTGTATCCTCCAGTAAGATTTAGCACGAGCATCAGAAAAAGAAAAGAAAAAGAAAAAAAATGTTTATTTCCAAGTTGCCACATGAGATACATGCCAACATATTGGCTTTTAAAAGTTTCTAAATATAGGACATCCTAAAACAAATGTTCCATACGAGGAGTACTAATTGACAAACCATCCGAGGTGTACAAGTAGATAAGCCATACGAGGCATAATAATAGACAAACTATACTAGGTGTACTAATAGACAAACTATCAGAGGTGTACAAATAGACCATACGAGGCATATTAATTGACAAAATATACGAGGCGTACTAATAGACAAGCCATTCGTGGTGTGCTAATATTCTAACAAAAGTTCTATACTAGGAGTGCTAATTGACAAACCATCCGAGGTGTACAAATAGATAAGCCATACGAGGCATAATAATAGGCAAACTATACGAGGTGTACTAATAGACAAGCTATCAGAGGTGTACAAATAGATAGACCATACGAGGCATATTAATAGACGAAATATACGAGGCGTACTAATAGACAAACTATACGTGGCGTGCTAATAGTCTATCTCTGTCAAGAGTAGTTGAATGAGAAATGAAAAATATACCCTAAAAATATGCAAAGCCCTATCACCATCAAAAACATATTTCATATTTCCTCGATATTCACCACAACATCATGCGGACATGGGTACATGGGATAAAATGGAAATACAGTGTAAGCCGGTTACCACTCATGATTCACAAATAGCTACAAAATATTGGCAGAAATGGGTAAACAAACATATACTCAACATCAAAATTCATAGCTTGTACAACATACGGACAGAAAGATAATTTTACCACTATTCATATGCTCAAATTGCACTTTATTTCATTAATTATATTTGTCATTAATCCGATTCACAGAAACGCCCTCTAGGGAAGTGATAGATCTATTTTTGAATCATGTCGCTAGTGCAATAAAATTTATTAACCGGATAGTTTTTGAGTAAAGAAATGAAATAGAAACATGTATATCTATTTATGTACATACATATATATACCTACACACGTACACACACATATTAATATATATACTTATAGAAAATGAAATAAAAAAAATACATATATGAAATAAAAAGATAAAAACAACCTACCATCATCTACTACACAGAAAATGACAGTTGAGTTCACTTAATCTTAAGGAATTTTTCGCAAAAAAACCTAAAAAGAAAAGAAGACTTCGAAAAACATAAAAATGAACTGGTTTTAATATCTTCATTGAAATTTTAAAGAAAACTCAGGTTACAGTCAAGAAACAACACAACTCTTCAGCATTATACGGACATATGTACCTGGGATAAAATGGAGTAACATTGTGGCCGGATTTCACATCTGAGTGGAGAATATTCACAAAATTTGGCACATATAGGTAGATTAGGCAATGATCCAAAGTAATACTTTTAATTACAGAAATTTAGAGTTTTTTCTGATTTGAAAGTTCAGTGCTAGTGTGCGCTGAACGCACGGAAAAAAATAAAAAGACTAAATGAAATGCTTAAATTACCCCCTCCCCCAGGTCAGCCAAAATCGATTGAAAACATCTTCGAGAATGATTTTGAAATAGCGAGACAACGTTAGCCAAAATTTAATTCATTAAAAATTTTGCACAACCCTCACATCTATAAACCTGTTCATTAGTGTGCACACAAAATGTATTTCATGGTATATTTGTCATACGGACGTTGAATATTAATACAGAAAAGAGAAAGAAATAACAAAATAAAGATGAGGAAATACTCCTAATTATGGAAAGAACGTTCGTTCTGCTGCATTGGACTGACGTCTGTGGTGCTCATTGTTGTCGACAGAAATAAGTAAGATGAATACACGAATGGCTTAGCAAACGTAAAATGATTTAGTTTCTAAATTTCTAACAGAAATTTCAGGAAAATTGAAATTTCTGATAGATGGGAAGTTCACACCGAAATGCTGCAGGCCCTATGATAGAGCTAAAAAATGACGTGACACATTTACTCTAAATTCTTTTACAGTTTTAGAGTTTTTGATATGCTGTGGAAGCTTATTCCACAAAAAGCTCCAGAAACTGAGAGAGCTTTTTGTCCCACGTTAGATGAACGGTAACTGACTAAAACATCGTTCCTCCGATTTGGTCTTTTGTTTGGGATATTAGATGGAAAAAAATTTAGCACCTCTGCATTACTTTGGGGGAGGTACAGAGAGGAGAATACTCGTCGAGCTTTTGGATCATGAATCTGTTCGGTATTGGGATCCAGTCGAGTTTTCTTAAAAGAGGGGTGACACGATCGTATTTATTGAAATTTCCTTTGCATACCACTTTGCGGCCATCTTTGGTTTTACACGACCACTTTGGCGGCGAAGTTAAGACATTTTTGCAACTCTTCCTGACGACATTGAGGTAAATCTCCCCACACAAGACTGCAGTAGTCCAGACGCGATAAAACTAAAGACTGAATCACTAATAATCTAGATTTTTCGTCAAGTGTGTTCTTAATACGATGAAAGAACATTAAGGTTCCGTTAATTTTGTTGCACATTGTTTCGACGAGTGAATTGAAAGTCATATTTTTGTCAAACTAAACACCCAGATTTTTAACCTTATCTACTGGTTCAATTGTATCGTCTCCAAACGTTAGCTTGAATGGTGGTAAATTTTCAGTCGCATTCTGTGATCCAAAAATAATGCATTGCGTTTTACTTGCGTCAAGTTTGAGGCCATTATGGTCATACCACAATTTCCGATTTCTCAGAAGGTTTCAGCGTTGGCTTGTGTTTCTTTTAAATCCGCTGTTGAGCTTGTCATGGCAATATTCACTTCATCAGCATACATTGAGATTTTTGTGTTTGCCGGCATGGTGGGGAAATCATTGATGAAAATTGAAAATAGGAGTGGGCCGATGATTGAACCTTGAGGAACGCCAAAATTATTTGGTATGAATGATGACATTTTGTCATTCAAGCACACTGCATGAGAGCGGTTTAGTAGGTAGCTTTCAAACCACTGAGTGTCTATTCTGAGGTTTGAAATTTTTTGCAGAAGTTTCTTATGCTCAACACTGTCGAAAGCTTTGGAGAGATCAAGCAATAGTTAGAGAGTTAATTTTTTTTGGTCAATATCATTGTAAATTTTTTCTGTTATGTTAACAGGGCGTCCTGAGTACTGGTATTCCTTCTGTAAGCATATTGATAGCGATGCAGCAGATGTGCCTCGTCTATGTGAGACGAGAGCTGGTTTGTTATTACTTTTCTAATACTTTGGACATTACAGGCAGGAGACTGATTGGTCTGTAGTTCGACGCTATGTCGATATCACCATATTTATGTAATGGCTTAATAATGGATAGTTTCCATTGATCGGGAAACTTGTTTGTGGCTATAGATGTATTTATCATCAAGTGAATAAGGGGTGCTGTGACAGGGAAGCTGTCTTTTATATGTTGGAGGCTTATGCCATCATGTCCAGTCGCTTTAGTATTTTTTAGTGAATATAAGATTTTTCGTGTCTCTATGACGCTAACTGGCTTTGGTCTCCACTTGTTTCTACTATTTGGGGATGAAACATCGCTTAGATTTGCCCCTGTAGATGTGTCTGAAACTGTCCTGGATTCTTCATTGAAAACATCTTCGCCAACTTTTGAGAAGAAAGTGTTAAAGTCATCGCCATTTTTGAGGGGTTATCAAAAGTGATTTGCAGTCTGAATTTTTATTCTGAGCAACTTCTCTAATGATTTCCCAAGTTCTTTTAGGGTTTTGTTTTGCCGCCAAGAGTTCTTTGTGGAAGTAGTCCCGTTTTGCTTCCTTAACTTTTCTTCGTAGGATCTTCTCTTGATCTTTATATAATTTTCGACGCGTACTGTTTGATTTATTCAGTTTGTACTCACGCTGCAAATTTTATTTAGCTCTGCTCAACTGTTTTATCTCATCTGTTAACCATTAAGAAGTTCTTGGCTTAGAAATTCTTGGCATCACGACAGTAAATAACCATGACAGGTGCAAAATTTCCGTTCGAGATAGTTCAGCATAGCGACTATGCTCTCCTACTGCGACGAGAGCAATTGCACGTGTCCCCATAAGCTTTAATTTAACGAAGTGAAGTTTAAAACGTTCACTGCGTTTCCGTTTTTGTTAACGGTTGGTTTGGTTAAATTGTAGGTAGCAGAATTGGAAAGTCAACTTCACTGCTCGAATTAATTTTTACCCTTCCTTAGAAATACGAAACATAAAATTGTATGACAACATTTCACCTCGAATGATATTTATTTTTTATAAAGGTCATGACACTGGTGATAAGTCATTCATTTCTACCGGTCAGAGCGTGAATTAGCAATTTACCGATTGGTACACAAATGGTTCAATCCGCGGGGTACGCGTTAAAACCCACCGTAAGAGGCGATTTCTGTTTAGCCGCGCCCGACAGCCGGTATTCAAATAATTAAGTTAATGCTCATGTTCCGCAGTGCACCAAATAAGTCCAGTCCCAGCTGCCATCGATACTTGCAGATTTAGTTCTTCTCCAGTGGCGCTTGAAGTTAAACCATTAACACTTTGACCGCAACGAACGCCACCGCTGGCCACGGGGGGGATTTTCATAATGCTACTGACCGACCAGTAGTCGCAAGCACAATTTTTATGAATACTTAATTAAGGATAAATGAAGGCGCGATCCAATTATTGTTTGCTTTTTTCAAAGTTGATTACTACAATCCACTTTAAATTTGAGGTCAATATTGAACTTCAGTTTAACCAATTGCGGTCAAGTGTGAAAGTTCGGCAAATATTACAGAGGTCGTCAGATCTCCAAAGCGTTACTTTTTTAACAAGTGCTCCCGACAAATTTTGTTATTATCGCACATCAATGATATTAAAGGCCGAGTCCTTTGAGGCATTCATTTAAAATACTTCAACGTTAACTTTTTTCTTTTTCAAATTGAATTCAATTTTTTTCGAAATGTACAGTAAACTATTAGCCGGGGTAAATTTAATATTGCTTTTATTTGAATTGTTCAGAGGGGTTAGAAATTAAAGAAAAAGTTAGATCAGGCTTCCCTAACCACAATAAAAGTGATCTCAAAAGAGGAAGGAGGAAGGTACCATTTAATATGGAATTAAAGGAACAGAGATTCTACGCACAATTATGGCGTGTCCCCACATCTTGGGCATATAGAACAGTAGTATTCAAAGAACTTCAGTGAACTAAAATAAAAGTTGAAGTTATAGGTTCTGAAAGGAGGACACCAGCGAACAGAAATAAGTTGATAGTAAAAAAAACAAATATATTTAAAGGAAGCAGGTTCATTTAAATCGAAGATTTGCCTGACCTCCAGCTTGGGACCATACATTTTCCCCAGGGAGCACGAATTTTCATGAATACAATATTTGCATCCTCCTAAGGAGTTTCCTTCTTCAGTAACGCACACTGAACGCGTACGGCTGCAAGGAAGGAAGCGAAGGAATCCTACCTTGACGTGATTAGATGGTAACAACCGTACGTACGTAATTAAGGAAACCGATATTCAACATAAATAAAAATTATTGATATTAGTGATTTCTGTATAGTCAAAACACTTCGAGAATAAAGCAAATGAATACTACCTTCATGGACTGAACTCATCAAACGAAGGAAGACGTCACGAGGCACAAATTCACTTTATTTCGCACAAACCAATTATTTGTTCAGTTGCGCAGGTGATGGGATGTGTGTGTGTGTGTGTGTGTGTGTGTGTGTGTGTGTGTGTGTGTGCGCGCGCTTCATCCTACACCGACTTGCAGGACCGATAACGCATCGCCTGGAGGAACTCAACGAAGGCTCGTGCTTTGAACTACATCGGTTTATTATTCACAGTCCGTGTAGTATCACTATACTCCGCGTACGACTCTGTACAAAAAATACTTACTTGCATAGGGTTTAATTATGGTAAATAGTAGGATGTTGAAGTTTGAATAACATGTGCTGATAAAAACCTTTCTCGAGGGTCTCACGTTTTTTGAAGTCAGAGCAAATGCTAGATTGCTTCTCTTCTTTAAAATGTTATTGCTTTAATGGAACACTTACGTAAGTAAACACTGAGCTGTCATAAGGGGGTTACTCCCAAGAACAATTTGTGGAAACATTTAAAGCACACCCGTAGTTAACCCTTTAACGTCCAAATTTTTGTACTCATATTACCGTTAACACAACCACCGTCACTAAATTGGCGCTGGCATCAGGCAGTCACCGATATCAGGATGGGATAGGAACTGCCACCCGGCAGAGAACTTCAAAGAACACATTAGGGAACTAATTGAACAAGAAATACAATATATTGAGGGTATTTTTGAAAGAGGACACTGGTGTCCTCTGGGGCGTTAAAGGGTTAAGTACAATAATCAATATTAAATTATGAGACTGTGTACTTCTGGGTCGCAACAACTTCGAACATAGAGCACATTCACGTAATTATATTACATACTTTTTCCAAAATAGAGAGAAAATCAAAGGACTAAAGAAGAGTTGAAAGTTGACTTGATTAAGAGGTGAGCATTTTAAATTTTTGTTGCACTAAACTTCTTCAATTTTCTTTCAGCAATTCGATCTCATTTCATGAAAACATTTTCAAAAAGTACCGTCTTACTTCCTTTCCTTTGAACCTAATAGTTTTCCGGAATGGCGGTCGCTCAAACGTTACAACAGGTCTTTTATTCTGTAACAGTTAAAATTACATGGACCCGAGTTTTTCTTCCAGATTATTTGTGCAAGGAAATTCCTTCACATCAACATTAAAGTATAAAATAACTCCAGCGTTCATGCTTCTGAGTTTGAGAATAAAAAGCAAGGCGAAAATCGCCACACGTAAAGTCATTTTTAATTTTTACGTGTAGCGAATTTTGCCTTGCTTTTTCTCATCCACATTAAAGGTATCATTATAGAACAATTTCACTGCTCGTTCGAAGCCCGTCAGTTGCCAGCGTGTGCTGGTTTTGATATGAAGCTACACTCGACAAGCGCTGCTGCGGCCGTAACCCTCCGTCTCCAAAGCCAACTTACGTAGCGTCAAACTTGCGTCTAACTCCAGAGTATACTGTACGTAGAAACCCTAGACAACTTCCTGGCCCCAATATACACTGATATGGCACTCGCGCTGGACTCGGTTTATCCCTCGATTTTCTACATCAAATCATTCATGTTTGAGTGTTGATTTTCTTTGCGTGTGAGGAGTCTCGTTGGAATTACTCCACCAGGTGGTTTTACACGACCTCGAAAGATATAAAGCGAATGACATTTCTGAGGGTGAAACGGAAATTACTGGCCGCAGATAGCTGATATTTTGCTTGTCGATATTAGTTGAAATTATTATCGAAAATGAAAAAAGCACGGAGATTCGAAGAAATTTTTTTTTTAGAGATTTTTAGAGCTGTCATGCGGTGGAATTGTTTGTTGTTTTATTGTTTTAAAATGTGTTCCTTTATTGAATTCTGTAAGTTGACTATATTAATGGATAAAAATAGGTCACTTTGAGTTAATACACAAGCAATGACATCCAAAAAATCTTCAGAAGACGTCTTTCCCAAGGTTACTGCTAAGAAAATGAAGCTGGACCACGAACAGAAAAAATGCAATCAAAAACACAAATTTTATATACCAAGTTAGCAACAAAATCGATAAAGATTAGAGATCTCCTAAAGATATGCGAAAAATTTTCATTGCTTAATTATGATCGCAGGTGCCGTTATTTGACTATCGTCAAACACGTTGTACTGTAGAGAATTTAACATTACTTCTGTTTTAATAATTACTTCCTTCACCCACTGAGTGTTATGCAGAAGGCAGGTTATCAATTCTGCTAAAGCAGCGGCCTTTCGATTTTCAATGTTTATAGCAGAAAGAAAGAATATTGAAAATTTTGTGACCCCTAGATTTGATTGCTTAGTTCCAGTGATACCAGCGCAATAATTCGATAGTGGCAATCTCAGCAAGATGTGAAGGAGACGATCGAGATCGGGAGCGGCTGTCCTAGAACGGCGCGTACAGGCGGCTGGCTAGTTAACTTTATTTCCATGTGTCTCCTCTTCACTACAGTCTGAGTGTGCGTGTGTGTAAAAATTATCTTAGAGTCCCGAACTAGAAAATTTGGTTCAGATTTTTGATCTTTAAAGCGAAGTCGCATTTACTTGCGTAATTGCCACCAGGAAACGAGCCAGCCATTTTTAAGGCTGAGAAAACATCACCGAGACTCTAGAAACAAGTTTTGCGTTCATTTTGCTTATTTTTTCAAGGATATTTTATTTCTTCGAAGCTAGCACCATCTCTACTTTTTTAATCTCCTTGAAGATGTTCCTTCCTTCCAGTACATCACTGAAGATTGAAACTCGGGTTTAGCTTTTTCGAATATACCTTGCTGGATCTGCGCTATCTCCCTTCAGTTTATTCTAATGTTCCCGTTGTAGAAGTTGCAGGCCTTAACTGCTCAGAAGTTCCATTGTGTATGTGAAGCATTCGTAGCATTGGCTGCAGTGCTCCCTCTTGTCCACCATCCGCTCCAAAGCCCCCTCGCCCTCGATGTACGTCAGCTCCTTCTATTCACGATAGCTGGAGGCTTTCGGCTGGTCGGGTTAAAAACAATTTTGAAAGCTAAATTAGAACAGGAGCATGTTAGAACATAAAATTAGAACATTAATTGCACGTTCGTGTATAATTCAATGGATTGTGAATGCTACACAACTCACTCTGCTTGTGACGCTGGTGTCAGCTCAGCTATTTGGTCGCCCAATCCACTTTCTTTGCTGGAGTCCAACTTTGACTTTGAGGCCCGGGAACGCCTCACTATGTTCTCTTGATGTTTCCATAATTGTTGTTTTTTTCAAGTCTAAAACATTAGGCATATTCTCCGTCGCCTTCAGCTCGTAGAGTCCATGGAGAGTAGCTGCAGCTGGGACTTTGTAAGACAGGCGTCGTCCCGGATTGATGGATTGTGAGCCAGTAATTAAATCCACGCGTCGGTAAATTAATCGTTATCAGGAAATATTTTCATGACAGTGCATTTGTACATTCTAACTGACTCCGAGATGTTTCATTACTCTCATTGATGAGTAGAGATGGATAGAAACAATTTTAACTTGAGTCTTCCTGGTTTTACCCGTTCACTTTCAACGGAGATGTGCTCAGTTGGAAGGTCCCGTGATTCTTAATCCCACGCGGGCTGTTGGCTTCATAGTTGATAATTTAGCAGAGAAAATATGAAGTTTTTACCATACGTGATGACAGACTTCATAGAAACAAACCGTACGTACGATGCAAGTGTGTTTAGCGTTAAGTTCAACTATTCTATTCTTAATGCTAAATAACGTTATTATAATTTAAGGGCACGAACTCATTTTAAATCGTTCAATTTAATGTCCTTAACCCTATCAATATATATCGACAATACCGTCCTAAAGAACTTGGAAAAATTGTAATATCAAGGACTAGGCCCCCAATAATGCAACAAAGTAAGGCGAAAAGAGTTATTTGGGTCATGAAATACTCGAAGGTTTTCAACGTCATCTGCAAGAACGAGTGCAGCGCTTTGCTGGATGGACAAAACATTGGTCGAAAGGTTGGATTTTCCATAATGAATAGCGTCCAGCGAGGCTCAGGCCACTACAGAGGACGAGGAGTTATGTTCAGGACAGGAATTGTCGAGGAGCAAATTGTTGGGCTGCTCAGAGTACATGAGATGATGAATTAACTCCTCAGTCATACGCCGAATTTTTGACGACCTATTTTTTATGTCGCAGGTCACAGAGAAGGTCATTTAAACAAAAAAAATTCATGTGTATAAAGCTCCATCGAATATCAGAAAGGAACTTTTAGCCTATACAAATGTTAAACAGGATCGTCTGTTAATACAAAAGCAATGACATGCTTAACCCTGTGTCCTCCCTCATCCCTATCCTCAAATGTGTTGGAAACGAGTGAAGTGTTATCAAAGCTCACATATATGAAGATGGAGAGCCACACATGTCTCAAGACAGTACCTGGAAGGTTATGAAGGTAAATTGCCACAACTCAGACTCGTCTGTTATTTCCAGCCTTATTCTTCCCACCGACCACCGCATCATAACGGAAAATGAAAAGAGGCGAGGACATTTAAAATTATTCGTGTTGAAAATAACCGAATGGACTTTGTTCACTATGTTAATGTTCTATCATAATCAAGCAAATGAACTTTTGTTACCTTTTCCCCCAAAAAATGCACTTTGAATAATAACTCTGAACACCTAAAAAACAGCACTGGGGTATAAATAACAATATAAGGAATCGGTCCTTTTTTGTTAGATTATTTGTGGCAATTTTGACAAACTGTCCTAAAATATGAGCTATTTGGGAGTAAAGGTTTTTATTTCATCTCAAACGTTAGTCGCAAAATAGCTTTAGACGTGGCGTTTAATAGAACGTAAGAAATTAAAAGCACACTAATATTTTGTCCTTACCATCTGAATTTAATAGCATTTATGTTTAAAGAACACAAATATTAACAATTACCAAATAACACCCGAGAACACTAAAATCACGCTGCGCCGCTGTGCAAAGATACAATCGGTCCGTCATCCTGCATGCCTCAGAGACACAGATCAAGGTTAAAATAATTATGAGAGGATCGTGCACGCAGTATATACTTCGCAGTCAAGTTCATCTATATTTTTTCAAATATAAGCTGCTTCCTGAAATTTCATTGAGCTGCAATTCTTTTCGGCGAGATGCGCAAAGCGAATAAGAAATAATGTTCATTTTGATGAGCATTTTAAAAAGCATCGACGCCGCTGGTGCCAAGTCTTAAAATTTTTAATTTGTAGACATGCAGGCACACAAAAAAGGTGAAACCAAATTTATTGAGCATACACTGTACCAATATAGGAGTCTCGCACAAGCGCACTAAGCTGCCAGCTGCGACTCGACTTCGTGCAGCTTCACTTGAATGTTAGTCCAACTCCGACAGCATCAGAACTTCTCAGAACTGCAGCCGTTCAATAATTTTGGAGGTTAACTCTTTACTACGATTTCTTGTTTATGCATGCGTAACACGACTTCAACTTCACAGAACTAATTGGAGCATTTTCATGCAAATATTCTTGCATTTGTGCCAGAAACTTTCCATTTGATGAAAGAATAACCTTCAGATTATTTTTGGCATTTCGTTAGTATTTAAAAGTACGAAGGAGAAAAGAAAGAATTTGTAAACAAGTAAGCCCAATAGGCTTCAAAACAAGAACTTGTTTAAATAATCAAATTTTTCGTTTCAATCAATGTAACATTTATAAATGGAAATATTTATAAATATTTATAAATGGAAATATGTACGGCATTTCCAACAGCATATTCATCAAATTCAAATCATATGCACACTACTGAAAAAGCTGCTGCTGGGAGAGAACCCACGCACCAAACGAATGCTGATCTCATTGAACCAAAATGAGTCAAATTGAGCACAATAACGCGGTTCGCTGCTTTTGTTTCAGTCGCCAGGTCAATTAGGCGTGATGAGGGGGACGGAAGGGGCTTCAGCAGAGGTCAGTAACCAGCATGGCGCGAGCGACAGGTTTGATTACAGCATGCAAGTGAGGGTTACCTGAGCGTCGGCGCAGTCTCCCGATCGCTAGAAAACTCAACAACTGCTCTCGTTTGAATGTTTATACAACATCAACGTTTTTTACGTTCGCGTCAATGTATGGCAACAATATATGTGCCGTTATGAATGATGTTATTAAAAGTCGCCGAAAGAAATGACAGCCATTCACACCACCTTTTACTTTTTGTGATATATTTTCAACAAAAGGGTAAAACTAATACGCTACGACTCGTCTAAAATATTCGCCCGATGAGCGACTTGTGGCTGTGGGTGATCAGCAGTACTCTCTACAGCTACTGTGACATATAGCCGTTAAAATAATTAATGTTCTACCAAGAAAAACGCTCTTACATTGATAAATACTAACAGGATCCGTGGAAATTCCACGGATAATCTCATCTTTAAGCTAGGTGGACTAGTGAAAAGATTCCATCAACATTATCTAACCTATGCTAACCTAACCTATCCTGATAAAATGTCAAACATATCAATGCATGTAATGGCCATCTTTTAATATTGCACTGAAGAATTTGGTATCCATGACACCGCAAACTCGAAAGAAAGCGCTACGGTCGAACTAACAAAGCGTAATGGACGGACTAAGAAACTAAGGAAGGAAGAAATAGAATATTATACAGATTATAGTTGCCCGAAAGCTTCCACATGAGATAAACAATGTGTTGTCTAAATTCCCTTCCTTTAAGTTCCAGCTAAGTGCAACTGAAAAAGTTTTCGATAGCATAATGAATTAACAAATGGCTTTCGTGTTTCGATACAAGTTCTTTCACCAAGAAACTTGGAACCCATGTGGAACTTGCAATACATCCAGAAGTAACCGCAGAAATATCACAAAATTCCCAGTTCATCTCTGAGGATTTGTAGATGGCGTGTGCTGGGAGCAGCAAGAGCTGGCAGGTAGCCACGATACAAGACACTGATAGCATCCTCCTTGCTTGCCGGTCATCGAGAGAAGGGGACAACGCAATTTTCCTCAGAACACCAATCTGTGGCCGATATGGCTCGACGTCAATCGACAGACGCTCAGCGCTGTGGGATCAGAGAATTGCAGCTCCGCGTGTGGCACCAGACGTGTATGGTACAGCCTCCTTATAGCAAAACTTCAAGTTAATGGGACTTGATTAAAACAGGAAATAAGATGAATCATAATGATTAATTTCAAACAAAGCGGAATAGGTACAGAATGACAAGACAACGCGGGAAATAATTTTCTAAGCCAAACCCTATCTGCAAGACGTGGAATAAATAATATTTTTTCAAAAAGCAATAGCGAAACAATTCGTTGCTATTGATGAGCTAACTTTCCCCCGTCACAAAATACGTAGCGAAGCTACAAAAAACATAACTCTTCAACTACATGAAGAATATTTTACAAGCTATAATTGTAAGACGAAAAGAATTAGAAAAAAAACATATTTTACATGCTATAATCCTAAGACGAAAATAAATTACAAAAAAAACATTTTACAAGCTATGATCCTAAGACGAAAAGAAATCAGGAAAAAAACGCATATTTTACAAGCTATAATCCTAAGACGAAAAGAAGTTAGGAAAATTTTCTGAAAATTACCTGAGTATCCCCTATTTTCAGAAATGGCTCAAAAAATTACGTTAACAATAATAGACTTGTTTGTGTACTATCAATTATTAGCAAAATATTCGAGCGCACCTCAGTGGTATATCAATATACGTGTGACTGCAGCGAGCGCTCTTACATTGGTAGCACTGGGCTCCACTTGCTTGTGAGGTGTGCACAACACAAGGGAGTCTCCTCATGCACTGGCAATAACCTGACCAAGCCGTCCAACTCGTCTATAAGCGAACAATGTTTGAATAAAGTCGATATCTTTACACGCACACATTTCAAAATTTTTGAATTCAGCCCCAAGTTCGTCTGATCTCCACATTTTAGAGTCGATTAACACTTTAATAAAACCGTCCTTCAACAAATGAATGTGACACAGCGGCGGAACTTTTCATTGTTTGATGAAATTTTTTAGTTTTTGATTTTATTATTGACTTTTTAATGTCAAAGTTAATTCTGTTTTTTTTCAAAAGAATTAGAGTTTAAACAAAAAAAACTATCACATTGATTTCTTGTAATTCAAAGTACTGAAAATGAATTTTTTATAATCTGAAAGGTTTGTTTTTATCATATTTTTAGCTACGTTGGTTTTCCTTTTTATTCTAAAGGTGAGATTTCCTACAAATCAACCCATTTCATCTACCGAACTCCTTTTATTGAGTTTTACCAAGTCAAATAAATTCTCGTTTTACTACACTTTCTTTTCAAATATTAAGCTTTAATTTTTCACAATTTTCCACAATTGTGAAGAATTTAATTTCGTAAAATAAAGCTCACAAATAAAATCTCACGTACGGTTTAG
The DNA here is from genome assembly GCA_030386875.1 of Morinoia aosen. Taxonomy (NCBI): domain Eukaryota; kingdom Metazoa; phylum Arthropoda; class Malacostraca; order Amphipoda; family Talitridae; genus Morinoia; species Morinoia aosen. The sequence continues at coordinate 27,236,884 of CM059558.1, forward strand.
TACGGAGTGAACATTTTCAAGTGTTGAACCTCATTATAAACTGCACTGATTTATGAACAATTTAACACTCAAATTCAACGCATTCATGTTCAAACTCATCATTTCCGCCCACATGAATGTTATCCGGAATACTTTTTCTACTTTTACAATTACCAACGCTTAAGAGGCGTTGGAAAACTCAGACTATGAACACACGATTCGAAAGATTCTGAAGATCAATAATGTCCCTAAGAGTGAAATAATCTTCGTAGACTAGTAAAGATATTATTCCTGAGAAGCACGTCCAGTTCTGTGAACAGACTGAGATGTGAGCCTGGCTGCACCATCACAAGGTCTAAAAAACGGTCCCGAAGATCTGCAGCGTTCCCTCCTCCAAGAAGGGGGTCGAGCTCTCACCCTTAGTGTTCCTGAAGATTAGATTTTAGTTCAAGATTGTCTAACCGCAACGAAGGCGTTCTAAAGAGAAGAAGGAGTTAGGCTCCATTCGATATAGCGTTAATTAACCCATTGACCGAGGCAGGTTAAACTGAAATTCATTATCCAACTCAACTGGAGTCAATATTAGACATCAATTTTGAAACAGCGAACTTCATGCAGTACTTATGAAAATTGAGTTTGTGGCTGCTGGTCGGTCAGCCGCATTATGAAAATCCCGTGACCGCAGCTGGGTCATGTCGCAGTCAAAGTGTTGAGGGAACTCTGAATCAATGCACACATTGCACAGGAGCATTAAATTGAGACAAAAGTTTATGAAACATGATACAAGTTGAAGAAGAAAGTAGTAGGTGCTGAAAAACGGGACAGCAGTGAACCGAAAGAGATAGTCCGTAATAAAATAAGAACAATTCTTTTTTATCAAAACGAAGGCCTACATAACCTTTAGCGCGCGACCTCACATATTTTCCCCGAAAGTCCTATCCCCACCGATGCATTAGTTGTATCCCCTTAATTCCAAGAGAACAGATGTTAAAATTCCGTTTGAGTATGACCAGCAGAACGACAGCCGCAGCAGCGCACTTGTTCTCCTGGCTTTACCTGAGCATTTATTGCCTGATCTGCCGGCGGTCGGATTTTCTAACATGTTCGTTGTAGCGTGTAACGCCGGCAGTAAGAGTTAGCATACCGACTTGGCTCTCTTACTGCTGTTTTTCTGCTACTCCCAATTTCAAATATTCTTTAAATTAAAAATTGTGCTCGCAGTTCTGAAAACGCAGTAGGTCGCTGTTTACTCAGAAATTATTTTGAAAAATATCAAGCATTAAAGTCTTGTCTCGAAAACAGCGCGAAGGGCAGCCAAGTCAACAGGCGAACTTGTACTACCAGGTGCACCGCTACGGGACCGGTAAAATGTTAGGAAATGCGGCCCATAGATGCATTTGAGGGTGTCAATTGATGGAATAGGTCCCAGTGAGCATGAACACATGTGGTCGCGCCTACCTGCGCACCAGCGGGAGTGTCGGCCACACGTTGGCAGAGGCGGAAGTCACTACATTTTACACTGTAATGGGGCGCACACGCGGCATTCAAGCAGATGTTTCAATAGCCCATGGCTGCAGTGCTCTAAAGCTGACGTATCACAACTTTATTATAACAAACCCTACAATTTTTAGAAGAATTTGCATTAATAAGACATTGACGCAGCTCCTAGCCACATAGACATCAATCGACAAGGTTTGGTGTGTATTCGGGAGAGCCTCAGCTCCCAAATTCAGCTGGAGAAGCCGGTATTTACCGCTGGCTTACTCTAGCTCCATTTCAGCGGAAGGCGATCGTGAGACCCTTCATAAGAGATGCCACGGTTTCATTCAGAATGACCGGATGAACATCACAGTTCACAGTCTCACACAAGCATACGTAGTCCTTGCAAAATCCTACCCATTACTCGATTAACTGGAACTGCATCTAACTGCTATTTCAATACACAGTGAAAAATTAATAGCTGCTCAAGCTGCACTTGAGGTGAGTGGGTTATGATAACCTATAATTCATGGTGTCTACCACATTGCGACTCCCCCAGAGATCACTGCAGATTTTAGCATTCAACAATTACTTTTAAACTCAACCTACCACGGTATTACAAAGAAAATTATGCAGGCACGCCGTAATAAAATGAAATTATTCCAGGCCATTAATGTGAGAAAAGCATCAATTCCAATCGAGAACGCTTTGGTATTTCCCTCTCGGCTGAGTGCGACGAGTAGCGCGTTCGTCCAGGCTAAATCGATAAAATCAGCTGAGGATCACTTGCCGGTCTACATGTGCCGCAGTCAGGCAGAAAGAACAGTCAGCCTTCAGTAACTTAGCGCGTTGATTGCGATGGATTAAACTGAAGTTCAATATTCAACTAAAATTTAGTCAAAATAATCAAGTGATTAGTAAATTTATAAATACCAAATATTAACTGGGTTCAATAAATTCCATTAATTTAAAAATGATTGTTAGAAGTTTTCAAACGACCCATCGACGGGTCGTTTTCCAGCATGAAAATTCTAAGCATGACCCATCGGTGAGTCGTATCGCGAGCAACGTGTTAAAGGTAAACCGAGGCCAAAACCGTTAATCTAGTCCGCCTACCTAACCACACATCATTTGCATGTTATTTGCCATTAATTGGCGGCCGTTAAATGAACTTTTCCAAAAGAATGCAACAACATACTACGACAAATGGTATCAGTGCTCGCCAGTCTGAGTTTCGAGGGAGGACTGCAAGGCCTCCAATTAATTACCCATAGGAGCCCTGGAAGGGCTGTACCAGGCCTACCGTTGGAGGTATTTACGTACCTCAAAGGATTCCGTGATCCGACTGGGCTTTGGACCAAAGTGCGAGTGCTCGTAAACAGACCTCGCACAAAAATAGATGGTTAAGTCTTTTAGGAACTCATGCGCTTAGGACATCCCTCCGAAATTTGTTGAACCACTAAGAGATGGGGCTGACATTTCTACTATGCCACCAGTGCTTTTAATATTGATAAACTTTCCTTCGAAGTAAGTTATATATGCAAAGAATAAAACTACGTTCATCACAGACGAATACTGGCCACAACTTTTTTCATATGCCAGAACACAGCCTGGTGAGGGAATCTATGATGTAATTGATGCCCACGTTATTAGAAGGAACATGACGTTTGTGGCTTGAATTTAAAAAGAACACATCGCCGCGCACTATCTAGGATGAAATTGACGCTGTCGTGGAATGGCCTTTGAATTAATGAAGTGACCTGCCAATTAGCACGCAACATCGCCTCCTGCCGACCTTCACTGGAAGGTACTCCACACCTCAGATCCTCCTCAATACACAACAGCTGAGTTCTAGCAAGGCAAGCGTCCAAGAGGAGCGACAAGGAAAGCAGTCAGTGCTGCTTTGCGCGACACTGGGGAACAGAGTGAGTTTTATTGCACAACATCGTCCCAAGAAAACTTTTACATCGGCGTTACAACATTTACTCGCGAGAAACGAAGACCGTAAATTGCTCTCCAATTCGAGAGCCGAAGGTTTTCTAAAAGAAATTAGGTTAGTTAGTTTCCAGCTAAAAGGCAATACTATGTGCAGATGCTGACGACTTTGTAGTGTACTGCAGAGTTGAAACTGTTATTTTCCTGTTAAAGTACTCGTTTGCTGGAGTTCTCATAATGCTGGTTCTAATTGAATGTAATTAGCGAAAGTAGATTTAATCAGTTCGACGTTAAGTCAAAGATTAAATTATATGTTAGCTTACGCCTCCATAACCGCTAAAAAAAGAGCGTTTCGAAGAGAGGTAGGAAGAAGGCGCCATTTAGTATGGAGATAAGGGAATGCAGAATCTATGCAGAAGGGACATGAAAACAGTAAGTTAAAAAGAAGTTCATGAAACAAGAAAAAAGTTGAAGAAGAAAGTAGAACGTGCTGAAAAACAGAACAGTGAACCGAGAAAGGTGGTCCTTAACATAACAGAATAAACATTTCAACAGAAAGAAGGCCTACCTAACCCTCAGCTCGGGCCCTCACACATTTTCCCCCTGGAAGTGATAATTCCCATAGATACAATAGTTGTATCTCCCTAAGAGGGACGTTCGGTCAAAACATGTCCACAATGACCATGTAATAAGCAAGCCTCAGCCTCTTTTCTGTCGGAAAATCCTTGTATTATCTTCTCAATAAGCGGCACATTTGGCTCGTTTACCTATAATATCACACGGCAGGTCCGCCACTCGCAGCTCACCGTCCGCACATAAGACGGCGCGTGACAAAAAATCCCAAACGAGACCGCGGCTTACAAATTAGAGGCATACAAGCATTCTTCATTTCGTCTGGATCCGAGCGTCATTTTTTACACACTTTCTTGGCGCCTTCTTTGTAAGAAGCGTCCCAGTAGCGCTTCCACTGGGCTAGTTGCACAACCACGGATCCATCATCTATATTCTATTCCAAGCGTTGGAGCAATTTTTTACGAGGTACGGACGCTATCTCTCGTCCTTCATGTGTATAAATAAGCATAATGCAGTGCATTACTGATCTCCACCCGATGATTCGGCAAAGACATATTGACCTCTGTCGCATTTCTTCATTGTTAACTCCAGCCGCGCGTCACACCTGCTGTGTCCCATCACTGGGTCATCATAACACGTGAATTTGTTTTCGTTCCATTATTCTTATTTTTAAAATGAGACTAACTAGCATAAAAAAACTTACACTAAACTTCCATTTACGCCATGTTAACTTCGTAAATTTGAATCTAAAAAACTGTTTCACAGAAATCCAGCCTTATTCTCTATTACGTGCTATTTCCCAGCACCCCCACACGTCGTTTCTCTATCGTCGAGTGTTGCTGCATGTACAATGTACATAGTAGCGAAGCGTGTACTTGGGAGGAGAGATCAACCAAACGTCACACAGATCATTTCTACCTTCGACCAAATGATTATCCTTTCAACGTTCCCGCAGCTCATCACATCACACCTGCGCGTTTTTTAACAGCGAATGTCTCCTATTTCCTAAACTTATATCTTCAGTGATCGTGAAATTCTCTCGTGGGTGAGGTAAAAAAGTCGAGTCACCAACACGGAGCGACTGGCCAGCCTCGTATAGACCGTCATCATCAACATGAGAGTCGACAGAAACTTAAATGTTCGATTTTCGAACGAGCCTATTTGTGTGTGTGCGCACGAGCGATGTTTCTTCATTCCAATGTGTCTACGTTACTGTACTCTCAGGTAGCAGCAGCACCCCCCCCCCCTCAAATGGCAGCAGCACCCCCCCCCCTCAGGTGGCAGCAGCATCCCCCCCTCAGGTGGCAGCAGCACCCCCCTCAGGTGGAAGCAGCACTCCCCTCAGGTGGCAGCAGCACCCCCCCCCCCCAGTTGGTATCATGCTGACAAGGCAACATGCCGACATCGTACCATATTATCACTAAAAAGTCCCATTCTGCAACGGGCCCACACTGCAGGGTTTTCACCGTACAATACTGACACGCAGCACCGCCCTCACATGAATATTGTGAAGAATGTAATACAGTTACAGCAGACTCTTAGCATCGACAGAGCACGCAGTGCTGGCAGCGCGCACTAGAGACAACTGAGCTAAGCACAGCAACACCACCACGGAACACAACAACAATACCACGCAACAAAACAACAATACCACGCAACAAAACAACAATACCACGCAACACAACAACAATACCACGCAACACAACAACAATACCACGCAACACAACAACAATACCACGAAACACAACAACAATACCACGCAACACAACAACAATACCACGCAACACAGCAACAACACCACGCAACACAGCAACAACACCACGCTGCACAGCAACAACACCACGCAGCACAGCAACAACACCACGCAGCACAGCAACAACACCACGCAGCACAGCAACAACACCACGCAGCACAGCAACAACACCACGCAACACAGCAACAACACCACACAACACAGCAACAACACCACACAACACAGCAACAACACCACACAACACAGCAACAACACCACGCAACACAGCAACACCACGCAACACAGCAACAACACCACGCAACACAGCAACAACACCACGCAACACAGCAACAACACCACGCAACACAGCGACAACACCACGCAACACAGCAACAACACCACGCAACACAGCAACAACACCACGCAACACAGCAACAACACCACGCAACACAGCAACAACACCACGCAACACAGCGACAACACCACGCAACACAGCAACAACACCACGCAACACAGCAACAACACCACGCAACACAGCAACAACACCACGCAACACAGCAACAACACCACGCAACACAGCAACAACACCACGCAACACAGCGACAACACCACGCAACACAGCAACAACACCACGCAACACAGCAACAACACCACGCAACACAGCAACAACACCACGCAACACAGCAACAACACCACACAACACAGCAACAACACCACACAACACAGCAACAACACCACACAACACAGCAACAACACCACGCAACACAGCAACACCACGCAACACAGCAACAACACCACGCAACACAGCAACAACACCACGCAACACAGCGACAACACCACGCAACACAGCAACAACACCACGCAACACAGCAACAACACCACGCAACACAGCAACAACACCACGCAACACAGCAACAACACCACGCAACACAGCGACAACACCACGCAACACAGCAACAACACCACGCAACACAGCAACAACACCACGCAACACAGCAACAACACCACGCAACACAGCAACAACACCACGCAACACAGCAACAACACCACGCAACACAGCAACAACACCACGCAACACAGCAACAACACCACGCAACACAGCAACAACACCACGCAACACAGCAACAACACCACGCAACACAGCAACAACACCACGCAACACAGCAACAACACCACGCAACACAGCAACAACACCACGCAACACAGCAACAACACCACGCAACACAGCAACAACACCACGCAACACAGCGACAACACCACGCAACACAGCGACAACACCACGCAACACAGCAACAACACCACGCAACACAGCAACAACACCACGCAACACAGCAACAACACCACGCAACACAGCAACAACACCACGCAACACAGCAACAACACCACGCAACACAGCAACAACACCACGCAACACAGCAACAACACCACGCAACACAGCAACAACACCACGCAGCACAGCAGCAACACCACGCAACACAGCAACAACACCACACAACACAGCAACAACACCACACAACACAGTAACAACACCACACAACACAGCAACAACACCACACAACACAGCAACAACACCACGCAACACAGCAACACCACCACGCAACACAGCAACAACACCACGCAACACAGCAACAACACCACGCAACACAGCAACAACACCACGCAACACAGCAACAACACCACGCAACACAGCAACAACACCACGCAACACAGCAACAACACCACGCAACACAGCAACAACACCACGCAACACAGCAACAACACCACGCAACACAGCAACAACACCACGCAACACAGCAACAACACCTCGCAACACAGCAACAACACCACGCAACACAGCGACAACACCACGCAACACAGCAACAACACCACGCAACACAGCAACAACACCACGCAACACAGCAACAACACCACGCAACACAGCAACAACACCACGCAACACAGCAACAACACCACGCAACACAGCAACAACACCACGCAACACAGCAACAGCTCACCACGCAACACAGCAACAACACCACGCAACACAGCAACAGCACCACGCAACACAGCAACAACACCACGCAACACAGCAACAACACCACGCAACACAGCAACAACACCACGCAACACAGCAACAACACCACGCAACACAGCAACAACACCACGCAACACAGCAACAACACCACGCAACACAGCAACAGCACCACGCAACACAGCAACAACACCACGCAACACAGCAACAACACCACGCAACACAGCAACAACACCACGCAACACAGCAACAACACCACGCAACACAGCAACAACACCACGCAACACAGCAACAACACAGCGCAACACAGCAACAACACCACGCAACACAGCAACAACACCACGCAACACAGCAACAACACCACGCAACACAGCAACAACACCACGCAACACAGCAACAACACCACGCAACACAGCAACAACACCACTCGCCCAACAAAGCAAGTCCGATCAACACGCACAGCTTAAAGAAGAAGCTGCAGATGCCCGAAGAGATATAGCTAAGAGCGCTGTGGTCGGCGTGCACTGCAGCAGAACCGGTTGTTCAGTGTTCTCTGTTTCGTACTGTGTGTAATGCAGCCGGCTGGAGGTACCATTAGTTGAGCGAATATCCTTTTGCTAACGCGCATCCTTTATGATATTCTAGTGTTTGGATTTCTCTCTCACGGACGTGAGAAAATGAGAAAATATGCTCGTGTTAGTTCGTGTGTCTAAAGTGTTGATGAGCAAATCATGAAGCTCATGACAGGTCCTTAGGATATCAATGGCAAAAATGAAGAAAAGGTAAATACGTGCGCACTGCTTTCATGCTTTGCCCTCAACAACCAACAGTGAATAATTCCGCTTCGTGTATTGACCTTTTCCGACGAGCGCTAATTATCTTATGTGTGGTACCAGAGAGACAAAATCAGGATAATATTCTCGTAGAACACAGACATTCTATTATTTACCGATGAAAAAAAGTACCTTCTTCCAATCAATCAAGCCTGATACATATCATCTTGTACATTGGTTTTTCAAATACCTAATAACTAACACCAGGATGCAATGACGGTTACCCTCCAGTCAAGCCGGTACCTATTTTAGACACCTGGGTAGAGTGGGGAATTGTGCTTCTGTTCTCCCTTTACCCAACGGGGAAAAATCACCGCGCAGCGCCGGGAATCGAACTGCCGACACCTTCTCGGAAGGGCGCGTCCTAAACCACTCGGCTACGATGGCCATCTCATATTGTTTGGTGGTGAGAGTACATAGTTCCTTAAAAATGCTGTAAGATTCTAAGATGGTATGGCGAAGCTTGTGGAGAAATGATGAAGAGCATGGGATTTATAACACCAGGCAGCGATGACCAACAAGATTGAAGTAACGCCCAACGCGTGCTCTTAGCTATGCAGCACTGCTCCTCTCACTGTGTCTGCGCTGCACACCAGCGCTCAGAAGCTGAGTAACTCGACATTTCGGGCACAGTTTTGCACGTCAGTTATCTGTATTTCACAGGTAAAAAATTTCAGAGTTAAGTGGCTGTGAAGCACAAATGAGACACCAGAAAACGTGTGAGTCGCTTCTCCGAAGAGCAAGATATGCAGTTATTCGGAATTACGGGAGAGGTTGAAACTAACAAAAAAATTACATCTGTAATAATGGCTGCGGGTGCGCACTCCATCACTCCTATTAGCCCATGTTCCCCTGCCGAAAGGGCAAAAAAATGAAAGGTTACATTGATCATCCTGTTTGGTGAGTGGATTGAAAGGACATTACATAAGAGTAAATTCAATGTCGACAAGAATTTTACGCGAGGAAGAAGGGTGAGCATGTACGGACAAAACGATTGACATATACTGAGGCATGCGGAACACTCCGCTACATGATGGAATGAGAAACAATTTTCCTTTAAAAATTCATGGAATGACAAGTTTCATTAACGAGATGTATCTAAACAACCCCAGGGATTTGAAAAAGATCGATATAAATAGAGAGACATCTCCCTGAGTGCAGAGACAGCTCGTCACGTCTTTCCCCCGCCTGCATGAAGGGAGGAATGACATTAGGACTATGGCTCTCGCTCAGCCTTGCTTTGATCAACTCAGGCGCCTTCTAACAGAAGGTATGAAAAACTGATGAGCGCAAGTCTAATTCTCAGATTTAACTTGCGAACTGAAAGGTGTGCAGCATGTGAAATAACCTTGAATACAATTACACTTTATTTATCATCACGTAGCCTAAATATGCGCCATGATGTTTCCTAGCATATGCTTCACTTTAACACTCCTGATTTATAAGAATTGTTCGAAAACTTTTCTAGCCTCACGAGCATGTTTTTCCAGTGATATTTGCTTTTGTTTAGCAAGATCAGGTACACAAAGTACCTAAAGTACTCAAGACGACTCAATTAGACGAAAAGAATGGAGCCCAGAAACAGTCCATTGTACCCTTCGTCGAAATTTTACTAGAGGTTCGAGCTTATGTTCGTCAGCTCGTATATTTCCTGGTTGATGAGCTGCAATATCCAATTTAGGTAAGTAGCTGCGTTGCATTGCTTGAAGTTAATAACAGACTCGATGAACCTTTTGAGCTTATGAGTTCAGTTTCCGTGAATAAACTAATTAGTTCGCGTTTTAGACCTGGCCAATATTTAACTCGTTCAATTAGAATTTTCGATCTGAGCTCGAGAGTGATCAGTTTTTTTACAGTATATTGCATCACTGAATAATTTCTCAAATAAACCTTGGTTTCTTAACGTGTCTACATTTTTGAAAAATTTACTTGCTGAAACAAAAGACCGGAGCATTTTGTAGCAAAGAACACAATTAGACGGAGCGAAGTCTTGAATGCGATGTGGAATTAATTTTAGTGTGCTTTGGGGCGATGAAAATATGAACGTAGTGAACCCCAGGATTAGGATTATAAGTTAGTTTAAGCCTCCCTAACCGCTACAAAAAAAAGCGTATCAAAGAGAGGAAGGAGGAAGGCACCATTTAGTATGGAGATAAGAGATTGAGGAATCTACGCAGAAGGGACATAGAAACAGCAAAATGAGAAAGAAGTTGATGAAATAAGGTGGAAGTTGAAGTAGAAAATTAGAGGTGCTGAAAAACAAGACACCAGTGAACCGAAAAAAGGTGGTCCTTAACATAACAAAAAAAAAATTATTGAAACAAAAAGAACGCCTACCTAGCTTTCAGCTCGGGCCCGTAGTGAACCATATCAACCATGATTAGGTACATCCTTCGTCATACAAGAATCGCTCCGAAATATTCAAGCAAAGTTACAGAACGTCGGTAAGTTCCCATAAGAAACTGAAAATTTTTAACCATATAGAACTTCTCGTGCCATCTGATTTCCTTCAGCCGTAAAACTTGTCCAAATATTATTGATACCGCGATGAGGAAACTAATGTATTATCTGCAGAGGCTAGGCAAAATCTGTGAGCAATTAGGGGGATACGACCCGACCCCGGTGAAAAAAATAAAATTATTGTAACGCCCGACTCTCGCTTGAGTTGTGGAATGAATTAATGAAACGTGGTATTTTCAATTAAGAGTTTCGATTGGTTTTATGAGAGGGCAAAATCTTTTTCTGAAGCTGTAGCAGTAGATGTGCTGATCCGATAAATAAATTTTCAAGATATCTCCCCAGAGAAATTTTTCGGAGCACAATCGCAAAATAGTACAAGAGGTTTTTTTAGCTTCGAGGTAGTCGAACTTCAGTTACTCTCCTAATTTTGGAATTATCGTAATTGTATCTTATAAGATTGGATTTATTGGCGCCTCAACATTAGTCTCAAGAAGATGTGATTTTTTACCTCGAATGTAATTGTTGGTCAACCCTTTGTACTTTCAATTCGGCATCCACAAAATAAACAATGCTCAGCCAACGAAGAAGACGTTCACTATGCCCGCTATGGGGAAATAAACAGCCATCTCTTCTCAGCACGTCACAACGTTCGCGCAGTCGCTACGGTTGGTTATGCAACGTTCTAAGTAGCACACTCAAAAACCGACTTTGCTGCTCGAATACGTTTCTATCCTTTTTAAGGACTGAGAAAAATACACCTGCTCGAAAACACTTTGTCTCGTTCGCTGAATTCTATTTAAAAAATTTGGAATAATTAAAACGTAATTCATTATTACCGGTATGTTATGTAAATGAAGGATTTACCTAGTGGTACACGTAAGTCAAACTACGTAGGTAATGAGTGAAATCTGTCAGCTGTACCTATGCATGAGATCCCAGTCTGTAGAAGAGACGAGCGCAAAAGAGAAACACAACTCGAAAATACGAAATTCTACGACTCATTTCGGCCAGATAAAATTTTGCTATTTATAAAATTAACGTTCAGACCCTAAAAGCATCAAAAAATTATATAACAGATTTCCAAGCCAAAATTGATTAATTACGAAGAGTAAACGTAATTATTTTCCATTAGCATAAAGTGAACAATTTTAGGATACAAATTATTTTGTTTGTACGTTTCGAATTACTGCGCTGAAATCAGCACAAGCAGGCCAGGTTGTAATTAGTTAATTTCTACGCAGGGGAATTAGCTCGAACTCAACAGAGGAATATTGGATTCCTCTCTATAGGATGGATAGAATATCAAGGAAACCTATTAGGCAGCAACAGCTGCTCCATTAACTGCTCCCGGCACCAGCGAGAGCATTGCCCTTTTCACGTAAAACATCAATTCGATATTATACCGACAAGAGCGGAGCGGTCATTCACTGATAATCCATTGAAGATTAGTCCTGTTAATTTGGAGCGCCATTCGACGTCGCATTGACGGGACGGATAATGCGGTCCCGACAACGCGCGACTGGCGGCTATTTAGTGCATGTGTTCACCAGCGTCAGGCAGGACAGGGAAATTCACACGTTGACTGCTGCTGTTCAAGTTGAATTATGAGCAGTAGAGTTTTAAAAACAACTTTAGTGTTAGGGATAACTATATTTTCTCAAAGAAGTGTGAAAAATGTAATAATACTATGACATTCTTCCTCGTATGCAACGATACATTTTCTAAAAAGGACATTGAAATCATTAAAATCCTGTTCATTAACACCGATACGTAAATGAGGGATTTACATAGTGGTGCATATAAGTTCCAATATGCAGTCAACGTGGCAGCTGGTGGCACCGGTGTCACTTGCGTGAGTGTCCGCTGCTGTTCCCTGTTCGCGGTTGCCTAGAGGAAGAGCTCACAGACATCAAGCGAGTTACTATAAATATTACGCCCCCTAGCTCCTTCCACAGTTGAATGGAAAACAAGATCCGAAATTCTCGCATGTCAGCCACTGCAAAACACACAATATTCTGCCTCACGTGCAGGTCATGCGAGTGTAAAAACAGCAGAGTGAGTACTTACATCCAGCTCTACAGGCACTCAAGTTGGTGTCGTGGCTCCTGATCGATCGAAGGCAATGGCGTGATGACATCGCCTTGCATCTCGAACTGGAAAAAAATGGATTTTCGTTGTCGCTAGCGGTTCAGCTGGTAACGTAAGTACTAAACCGGTTTGGATAAATTTCAAGGTATGAACTCTATTGGTCAACATGGGGCTTTCGGCTAAAGAAATGCTGAGTCTATTAAAAAGAACTCATGCTGTCAACTACACCGTTTCGAGGACGCACGTATATGTTGCGAATTTGGCTCCTGCATAGACGGGAACTGTTGAGTTTGGGAAAGCACAAAGGTGATGTCTACCATCAGCATCGATACCATTAAATCTACGATAAACCTGTACAAACAGCGAGACAGGAACCAATGGGTTCCATTTCTTTTCACGGGCTCATCATTTCAAGTAATTGCGCTTTACGGGGATAAACCTCGGGTATTTCGAAAACAAATAAGAATTATCGAAGGTGAGTTATTGTTATGCTTGTTGTACAATTACTCTTGTAATTGTCTCTGCTTGTATCCGCCCATCACGCATTCAGATATACAAGACAAGCAGCTCATATTCTCTTACTCTCGCTCTTCAAACTAAAGCAACGTGAGATGCAGAAGATTTTGCAGTCTTCATCAGAGTACAGGAAGAGAGTCAGCAGACAGGTTCACGCATTAGGTTATTTAATTCTACATATTTAAAAAATCTGATGTAAGCAGACTGTTTGGAGAAAAGGGAAACTAGCTGTTAAAAATGTTAGACCTATTCACCATGCATAAAACCAACATTGTTGGAGCTGACCAGATTTCATTAATAGAGCAATCTAAAGCCATCCTTTCACTTCTTCTGACGAGTAATTAGAAATAATCTTAGTACATGTTCACGTTCGTACCTTGTGAGGTGATGCAAAGCTTTGAATTTATTCTGAAGATTCGGTTGTAGACCGACCCGCTGGCAAGTAGGTAAACATTCCAACTTCTCTGCTTCCTCCATAACAGAAAATTAGGAGAAACTTCGCTATTTCTGCAATGAAAAATATTTTCCCACTTGCCCAGAGACCACAAACGTTTTCTGTAATTCTTCCGAAAGCTCTTCCCAGGCTCCGGAAAATTGAACAGTTCTGTGTTCTGGCTGCAGGCAGTCCATCCTGGCTAAAATTTCCCCGTCGGTAAATTTAAAGCAATTCTACCATCCTACAATACCATTTAAGCACATAAAATTAAAAGAGTGCGCGTTCGGAAGTTGCTGAGCACAAGCGTTTGGTCGGATTCAAGTCCTCTGGATTACAAGGACAGATCGTAGCAGGTTAGTTCTAATTTTGCTTCTGACTGATACAGTAGCCAGAGATGTTTTAAACAAGGAACGATAGCAGTCCGACTAACCACGGCTCTAAGCTGCGCCAGGAGCTTTAGATGCCACATTGAAATAGATTTAGACACACAGCTGACTCCAAACTGCGCTACACTTTAGCGGCCCATAGACGATCAATTTCATTGTCAATTAATATAATTGACAATAATGAATATTGACAATTTAATTGATCGTCTTTGGGCTTGATTGACGACTGTCAATTCATTGACTTAGCGGGCAAAAAAAATTTCATCAATATATTGAGTCAATGATATTGACAATTAAATTGATCGTCTATGGACCGCTTTAGAAAGTCGGCCCGACAAACATTTCATTCTTGTCTGATGCTTGAACCTACCTTTCATCAGTACTTCCGTAGCGCAATTAAAGGCAATTTTGCCTAGGCACAATTTAAGACTCGGCTTAAAAACCTACTGATCAGTGAATATGTTCACCCATATAAAAAAGTGGCACCAATGCGTATTTAAATTAGATGAAAATTTAGTTTATGCCTCTCTGGCTAAATAAAATGCGTCTCAGAGTACGGGAGGTACATTTTAGTATATAATTGAGAAAATGAGGAATCTGTGCACAAGGTGAGTTCTAACACACGATCCCCTGTGCATAAAAAACAGTTATGTTAAAAGAAGTTTGTAAAACAAAGAAAATCCGAGCTAAAAAAACTGAACTGAAGAAAGATAGCCCAAAAGAAGTAAAAAAACAAACTTTCTATTTCTACTTCAACAAAAAGATGGCCTACCTCACCTTCAGCTCGGAACCACATTTTCTCCAAGAAAGTGTATATTTGCACAGATACAATAGCTGTATCCTATTAAGGGGAGCACTAATATATGTTACACTCGAAAGTATAAGCCGTAAATTCAATGGTCCTCATGATATTATTAATATTATTGCACTTATTATTATAATTATTATTTTGAAGTTATTGTAATTGTTTAACCACTGTTGCCACAAACAAGCGATTAACACAGCGAGGCACAGACACAAATTACTTTTCAAGTACAATTCGAAATATACACGGAAATGGTATCATCTATAAAAGGCCCGTATGATGTGTGCAGCAACATCGAGGTATCAGTATGCTGGCATTTGCGTCACTCTTGGCAGTTGAAGCTACGTGCGACCTAATATTCACACGCAATAAGTTCAACAATGAATAGTCACGAAATTCTTGAGTTAAACTACACTTCACGAAATAGTCAGGAAATTCTTAAGTCAAACTACACTTCACGAAATAGTCAGGAAATTCTTGAGTTAAACTACAATTCGAGTATCATGGAACATCGAATTGAAAAAAATCGGTTTGTAATGCGTTGCTTGGAGGGAAGGTATTGTGAAATTCAATCCAACACCAAGAAGGAGTCCAGATTAACAATGGAAATATTTTTAGCTACTAGCATTACAAAAAATCCGTCTTGAGACAAATACTAGAACACTATTTTACACCTTAATTGAAGCTACAATACTCCACAAAGCGCACTTTGTGTGGCGTGTGCAGTTCTCTTGTCTTAAGTGCTACTGCCCAAGTATCAATCACCAGTGTAGTAAAGAATTCAATTTCAATTGCCTCAAATCAAAGCAGAGCGTCAGCCGAAGCGTAGTTTTTGTCTGCCTAAAAGACCCAATAGCTCTCAGCGACCACCGGGCCGCGAGCTAAAGATAAGAAAGTACTGCGGTTGTTTTTTCACCAACGGAACGGCATGACAGGTCATGATAGCTCACAGTTCCCAGGCCCCAACTATAAGGCTTGAGAAATGTTCGCTAGAAAAACGCAGGCAGCGATAGATTTAAGAAATACCGTTTTGCTCGCAAGTCAAGTACCGCTCGCTACAATAGCGTTAATAAACTCTGATGAGATACGACCCACACTCACAGACATCACTCTGTGCAGCGTACACTGAACATGTCTAGCATGGCGTCATATTGTACTGAGAAGTAAGTCCAAACCTATTGAATATTTTGAAGAAACTAAAGTTTCAGTATTTTAACGTACTTGACAAGTACCACATAACTCAGCTCATCCCTCACGTAGTGTGGTTTCTCATTTCGGTCATGAATGACATGACCTAATCCAACTCCTAAAACAGATGTTATCCTTAAAAGTTTCACGAAATCCCATCGGCACTTGACAACTGAGCTCGCACTATGCTCGGTAGAATGAATCAGAAATAACTTCACTTGACATGTTCGTGTGTGAAGAATTTTTTGCATGATGTCCTCCTGGTTCTTGCCTTCGTCCTGCACGAGACAAAGGAACCTTCCACTGACTTCTACGCATGGCCGAGCTCTCGTCTGCATGACAAGAGAACTGGACACGCCACACAGGGTTCGCTTTGCCGTGTATTGGTCGGCGATCTCCAGCAGACTGACAGTGCAAGTCGAGGCAGGCTTTAGCTGTAGTAAGCAGTGGGTGTAGCCTGAATCCGATCCTAAGAAAAAAATAAGGTTATTGAAAGGTTGATGAAAATTTCCTTCGTAACGACATGGACATTTCTAACAGATCCTGATGCTGTTTTTTGCGGCTATACAAAATTCTAAAAAAACGGTTGACAATATAATTTTGCTACAATTTGTCATGCGTCGCTTATCACGATTTATACTCAAGTGATGTTCAAAAATTTACACTGAATTTTGCAATCAGTTCTGAGGGTTGACCAAAAGACATAGAGGAGAGTAAAGGGGTGTTTACACTAGGGGACATTTCGGCCTTGAGGCGCGACTCGTGTAGACGAGGCGTACCACAGAGGTTCATATTTGTGTGTGTGTGTTCGAAATTCCCGATTCGCTTTGCTCGAATTCGTGCGGCGCCGCATGTGTGAGAGGCGCAGCTCCGCCAGCTCTAGACCGGTCACTGTGCAGTTGGTAGTCATCAAGCGAGGTTGCGCCTCTCGCTCACCCGTTATGGCTGACTCAACACTGCCGCGAGAAACTACACTGCTTTTAATTGAAATGTACTAAGCCCATCAATGCCTTTGGCAGACTAAAAGCTGCGAATATAAGGAGGCTACTTTCCATTTTATTTTAATGAAAATGAACGAATATAGTAACATTTCACTCATGCAAATAAAAAAGAGATTACGTAGCCTTACGATGCAGCAACAATATTCACACAAGCTCGTCTACAGCAATCCATATTTCATAGCAGCAGGCCACACTGACTGGTTTTGTGCTGCATGGCTGCCACTTTTGTTTGACCAAAAAAATCTGGTGTGACCTCAAAAAATATCGAGAAACATCTAGATTTAAAAATAAAACATCCAAAAATATATCTAGAAATAAATTAATTATCTACTATGATAAATTAGTTGAACAATAGAATATAAGGATATTTATATCATAAATTGCTTTATATTAGGCAATTTATCTTTATATGAATTATCTTGTATCCTGATATTTACCCTAATAAAGCTTGGTATCCAAATATTCTTCAATTCCACACGTGTTGCAAGTAGAAAGGTCAGTTTCTATTGCATTGCAAATTATCAATGCTCAGATTCCTACTTATCAACAATTGTTTTAAGGCTTTCACACCGCTATCTTCATCACTTTTAAACAATTTAAACAATTTAAACAATTTATTTACCACAGGAGATACAGAGGTAGGTGATACAGAGGTAGAGTTTTACTTAAGTCTAGTACAATGGTCAAATTTGAGTATAGCTACCTGTGGGCCCGAATAAGTTCAGCGACTTCTAGGGCATCCTACCATCACGCTATTCTAGGGTGTACAAAAGTTTAACCTAGTTCACTTAACCTAGTTTCGCATTAGACTGATCATTGAGATGATTAACTCGATATTTTACAAGTCGGCTATATTTAACAGTATGTTCGATAAAACGATTCAAGAGCAGAGAGAAGATTGGTTATGGTACACAAGGCAAGTTACATTATGACATTATCATTAGTTACATGTAGGAGGCAAGATTTCGACACGGTGATCTTACACTACTAGTATTCTGATAGGAAGTGAGACTCAAGATGTCTTTTGAATACTTTGTACGAATTACATTCACGGATCTCTGCAGGTATAGAGTTCCAAGTTTTGGTTCCAACGAAGAGAATACTGTGTTGCGACTTGGCCTTTGAATAATAAGGAAGCATGAATTTACTTCTATTTCGGGTTAAATGGTCGTGATGACCAGTTTGCGCAGTCAATAATTGTCTTAGGCTATTGTCGCCATCATTTCTTAATGTTTTGTAAATGAAATTACAGATGGAGATTTTGTATAGATCCGAAAGTTTAAGTATTTGTAAATTTTTGAAAGAATCATTTGTGTGAGCATTATATTCTAGGTTCTTTACCGCTCTGACAGCCCTTTTCTGCAGAGTAAAAATTTTGTTGGTTTTATTTTTATCAGTTCCGTGCCATGCTTCTATTCCGTATTGCAAGTATGGAGAAATGAGCGTTCGGTAGAGCATTTGTAAAGCTGTTTCAGGCAGAAAATTTTTAACTTTATTTAGGATTCCGATGGATTTTGATAATTTAGAACTAATATGAGTGATGTGCTCTTTGAAGGTCAGATGTTTATCTATTATGATGCCCAGAAACTTACATGAGTTGGTTTCTTCGATTTCACCTTCGCCAATTTTAATGCATGGGAGAGATACATCTTTCTTGTATGAGAAAGTAATATAATTTGTTTTATCGATATTTAGGCTTATTTTATTAGCTTTGAGCCACGATGAAACCTTGTGAAGTTCAGTATTTATACTCTCCACAATCATAGCAGGATTTTGGTTCGGAAGGACCGCAGAAAGCGTACTGTCATCGGCAAAAAGTATGAATTTGAAGAATGATGTAGATTTTACAATATCATTGATAAAAATCAGAAACAAGAGAGGCCCGAGAACAGATCCTTGTGGAACTCCATGGCTAATTGTCTGTGGGTCTGATTTTGCGTCGTCAATGACAACGTATTGCTTCCGATTTGTTAGGTATGATCTGAACCAATCATGGGCAATCCCTCGAATGCCATAACAGTGTAGTTTCGATAATAGTATTTTATGGTCCACACAATCAAATGCTTTTCGGAAGTCAAGAAATACAGAGAAGACAGGCTTTCCTTCATCTATATTAGAATAGAGGAATTGTAAATGATTTAATATAGCCTGTGTTGTTGATTTTTTAGAGCGAAAACCGTATTGTTTATCGTAAAGAAATGATTTTTGTTCAAAATAAGAGTACACTTTTTTATACACAACCTTTTCGAATACTTTGCTAATAATTGGTAGAATGGAGATAGGTCGATAATTGTTTACACAGGTTTTTTCACCACTTTTAAAGATAGGGGTTACTCTAGCAACTTTGAGGGAGTTCGGGAAAGTGCCTAGTAAGAGAAACTGGTTAATAATATTTGATATCAGTGGGGCTACAATGTCAGCAATAACTTTAAGTACTTTAGTCGGAAACGTTTGTAACCCACTCGATTTATTTTTCATGTTGTTTATGCACGTAATTACATCGGAGGAGTTTGTAGGCGTAAAGAAAAAGGAGTCGGGTTCTCGAATATGATCCATAAATTCCAGGTGATCAGTAGGTTCACTTGGAATACCATCAGCTATTGTTTTCCCTACGTTTACGAAGAAGTTGTTAAAGAGATTAGCAATTTCTTTCTTCTCATGATATTTTACATTATCTTGAACAACATATTCAATTTTCTTTTTATCGGCATTATTCGGTTTACAGCAGGAGTTAAGGAGATGCCAAATCTTTTTAACGTCAGTTTTGAATTGAGTAAACTTGAGCGTAAAGTAGTTCTTTTTTGATGTTCTTATCTGGTTTGTTACATAGTTTCTAAATCGGTTATATGTTTCTCTAGATATTCGTCCTTCGCAAAGGAGGGCTAGGTACGCTTGACGTTTCTTTATATTTATCACGATGTCTCTGGTAATCCAGGGCTTATATTCATTTTTCGGGGTAACTGTACGAGTTACAATTGGGCAACACTGATTGTATGCGGTCATTATAGTTTCAGTCAACTTTACTACTGCTTCATCAATGCTCGTAGTATTATTGTTTTGTTGAGAGATGTGCAATGTAGGCATTGATTCTTCTAGAACGGTGCGCATTTCTTCAAGATTTGATTCGTTTATTTTACGATATGAGTAAGTTTCAGCCCGTGCCTTGGTGCAAGCAATATAGACATTTTTCTTAATAAGAAAAACTGGGAAGTGATCTGATAAGTCAGAAGTAATTATTCCAGCAAGAAAATCACTTGGGTCTGTCATAAAGATATTGTCAAGCAGCGTAGCACACTCTGAGGTTATTCGTGTAGGCTTTGTAATGATCGGAAGGAAGGATTGAGACTGAAAGGTTGTTAGGAAATTAGAGATTGGTTCATGGCTTTCATGTTTCAGTAGATCATAATTGAAGTCACCGCATATTATTATGTCATTGTATAAGGGCCTGTTGAACTGAGAAATAATACGATTCAATTCATTCAGGAAGGATATAGGACAGGCTGTAGGAGGCCTATACACCGTTCCAAGCACAATGCGTTTACCATCTCTAAAAAGTTCTACGAAGAGTGATTCTATATGATCCTGATTCATGGTTGCACTTGCTATGGTTCTCGAGTCTATGTGGTTAGATATATATGTGCTGATGCCTCCGCCCCGCTGGTTTTTTCTTAGCGAATGGTAACTATGATAATTTTCAAATCGAATCATGTCTTTAGTCGAGTCATCTAGCCAGCTTTCGGTGAAGCTAATCACGTCTAGGTTATATTTAAGTTCAGTAATAGTACATTGTATCTCTTCCAATTTTGGATAGAGTGACCTACAGTTCCAACACAGGAGTGAGAAATCTCGGTCAGTTATTTGTATAGTTTCGTTGAATTCTGATATATTAGTATACCTACACTCTTGAGAGTGTAGGTATACTAATAATTAATATTAGTATTTTTAATAATTTTGCAATTGCTAAGTAAGTTGGTTCTACTATATTAGATGCATTACATTAGAATATAACTGATACACCAAGTAGTTTCATGATAGAAATATCATTGCTTCCATCCAACAATAAACTGAACTCATTGTTACCAATATCATTGGTCAGTCTTTCGTCAAAATGAGGCCACAATACATTCTTGATAATGTATGTGCATTTTATTCCATGATTTTTAGATATCATTAGTTTTGCAATTGGAGATAGTGTGCTTTAGCTTATGAACCGTGAAATAACCGTCTTGGTGTCGTTCATAATCTGAACATAACATGATCAGAATATGGTTGCTTCACTATTCAGACAATTTGCTCAAGTAAATTAACAAATATAATAAGAATGAAGTAGTAACCAACCATTATGGTGAATTCTTAATTCGAATTTACAGTAATCTATCATATACATAGCTTAATTTTAATGCTAGCTAAAAAATTTCTAGCATGCTGAAAAAACTATATAGGTTTTATAGCTAATATCTAGGTTCGATATTTTACATCTAGGCTTCAGCAAAAACATCTAGATCTAGCTATATAATATCTAGAGTGGCAGCCCTGTTGAGCAGCGCGCGCTCCATGGTTCGCTCCAATGGTGTCTAGTCTAAACGCGCATGGCTCTTGTGAAGCTACACACGAGGCGTCTACACGTGAGCCTGCAGCAAAATGTAGACCAGTGTAAACGGCCCGTAATGCTAGTCGTGACACCAGTCCGTGAGTTAATTAACAGAACAATAATACGATTCCTACGAGGAAGGGAAGGCGGAGGGCTGCTGGACTGCGTACCTCTACACAAAATAAACTTTAACGCGTTGACTGTCATGTGTTAATCTGGAGTTCAATGTTCAACTCAAATTTAAAAGTCAATTGGAGTGAACAATTTAGAAAACAGCAAATATTAACTAGATCGTGAGCTCATATAGCTCAGATTAAGTATTTATAAAAATGGAATTTGTAACTACTGGTCGATCAGCAGCATTATGAAAATTTCCTGTGTACCAAGGAAGGGGGGTCAAAGGGGGGTTAACGTGCTAACACGTTTTCTGTGATGGGTTAAACTTAAGTTCACTGTTCAACTCAAATTTAAAAGTCAATTGTGGTGACAAATTTGAAAAAATAAATATCAGCTAGATCGTGATCTCATTTAACATTGACTAAATGTTCAAGTGTTAATGAAAATTGAGTTTGTGACTACTGGTCAGTCAACAGCAATATGGAAATATCCTCTGTGTACATCGGCGGCTCACATCGCGAACAACGCGTTAACAAGTTTTTGTTCTCCGGGTTCCTGAACTTGCGCGGGTCCCCCATGAAATACAAAAAAAAACTCGAGGCAGGTTGTCGAAAGCAGCAACTTTCAGCACATCCTTTCTCCATGGGAACTAGGCGTAAGGAAAAGGACTGGTGCAGTAAAGGTCCGGAGACGTCGAAGAGAACTGTCGAGGGTAATCAAAACTACCTCCTTTCGTTGGCAGCTATATTAAACACCTCTAGTCCATCGACGTAAAAATAAAATTCCCGCGAAGCGCTGTATGGACGATCACCATAAAGGCACCTAGTCTCATCAGCACAAAACTAACCGAATCGTCTTGTTGGTCACATTTTCTAACTTTGCAAATCCTTGCTTAATTCTTTATATTCTCACTATGTAGTGTACACGGCCTGTCAAAAATGATGGGATTCAATACTTTTTCTGAATATATTTTCCAGATGTGGAGGAAAACAAATGCATCCATCCTAACAGAACCAGCGGTAAAAATATTCTTTCACTTGTGCACTGGTAAAACTCGTACCACAGATACGGTCATTAAGTATCCTTGTGAGCGTGACAGAGAGACGGAAGAAGCGCACACCGAACAAAAATATACGAGTAAATAAACACACCCATGATATTATTAGGTAAGATTCATTGGACACTTGATCATGCTGAAGTAGGGCTGCGTCCTGGCAACCACGGCAAAAAGCTCCTAGAAACAGAAAAATATGGGCATGGTCTTATGACCTTATCCTCACATCGGATTTTGAGATCACTTCCTTTCATACATTCCCCAAAAAATTTCTCAATAGTCATCACATAAGGCAGCAAATACTTGGATTCTTACACCAAAAATTAAAAACTTCCTCTAAAACGAATACGAAAGAGCAATTACAGGCAGATGGCACGACGCATAAAGTGCAAGGGTCTTAGAATTTGAGACATAGCGCACTCACCCGTTTTCATCAGTCACAAGCTGCATGCAGAGAGCGCCAACACGCACTGCAGGCACCGATTACAGCACTGGCATCAAAGCGACATCAGAACCAATTAACCGACGCCGGCAAACTCAATAACGCATCTTCTGAACGCTGTTCTGAGATTGATCTTGACTCCCCTCTTTCGATGCAAGCTTGACTGAACCCGAGGTTGCTTCGCCGGTCATGCATAATTCTAGAGTGTTCGCTCTATAAAGAAGTGTTCGCAGCCAGTCGATATATCAGCTTAGATCAATGAAACTCGAAAAATCAGTGAAATATCAGTGTGTAGAAACAGTAAGTTGAGAAATAAGTTACAAACAAGATAAAAGTGGGAGAAGAAGTAGGAGCTGAAAAACAGGATAGCAGTGAACCGAAAAAAGGTAGTCCTTAACAAAACAAAAACATCTTAACATAAAGAACGCTTGCCTAACTTCAGCTGGGGGTCTCACATTTTTTCCTTAGAGAACCTAATTCCCATAGATACAATAATTGTATCCCTCTGAGGGGTTTCTCCACAGCATCGACCCGTTTCATTGATTTAGGTTATCATCAAAGTAGTGACATTCTAGAGAGACGCTGCCATCCCTCAAAGGATGATCGTTGTCGGCTAGCCTCTCAGTAATGAGGTATTGTTTCCAACTTGCTTTAGGGCTATCGTTTTTCTCGCTATGCTCTCTTCCCCGGTGATCATTCATGGAGGCATGCATTTCACTCCTGGTGTTCGTGTCTAGCCTCACTTCTTTGTTCATTGGTTCGTACATTACTTGTAATACAAGAATGGCAAAAACACACTCATTATCTAGATCTATATATCTATATATATAAGGCTGAAATAATCTCGTAGCTAACTTTGTGTGCGACCTATTTCCACTTGAAAGCCCGCTAATTTGATTACATCATATAAACATAAGAAATATGAAATATATACAAGCCTGTTTTAATTTTCCAAGACTAATCAAACAATATGTTTAAACAAGGATTATTATTATATATAAGAAAGTTTTAGCCACTCTTTACCACGACAAAGATGTTCAAAGAAGGGAAGGATGAAGGCGCCATTTTGTACGGAGTTGAGAGAACACGGAATCTATGCACAAGGTGCATAGAAACAGTAAGCTAAGAAAGAAGTTCATGAAATAAGGAATAGTTGAAAAAGAAAGTAGTAGGTGCTGAAAAACAGGACAGCAGTGAACCGAAAAAAAGATAGTCCGTAACAAAACAAAAACCTATTCTATTTCAACAAAAGAAAGCC
Source organism: Morinoia aosen (assembly GCA_030386875.1). Classification (NCBI taxonomy): domain Eukaryota; kingdom Metazoa; phylum Arthropoda; class Malacostraca; order Amphipoda; family Talitridae; genus Morinoia; species Morinoia aosen. Next base: position 27,261,768 of record CM059558.1, read on the forward strand.
TACCTAGCCTTTAGCTCGGGTCCTCACATAGTCCCCCTGGGAGCACTAATTCCCATAGATACAATAGCTGTATTCCCATGAGGGGGGGGTTAAATAAGGAATTACAGTAGGTCTGGGAGAATAATTGAGTGAATTGTACCTTGAAATGTAACCAAGACGCCAGGCGTTGCTCGGCGCAGCTAAGACGTGATACACGAATTACGTCACGTTAATTTACGTGTCCTCATACCCCTGTGTGGTGGCCAGCTCCAGCCCAATAATATTGAACCTTAATGCCGACAACGGCACCGAACTGCACAACTCCATGCAGCTGTCGAAAGAAGTTGGGGTGCATGTCCGACATCAACGCTAGGTTCAGCGAGGCAAAAAGATGACGAAGCGGTCGCCACCTGGCAATACGTTAATCACTCAATAATGTCAAGTTAAATTTAGCGATTCCATTTGCCTGAGCAGGCGGAACATAACGTGCTGGTTCTCACTCCTGCAACTGTGTCCACTCGCAAGCGGGAGTCACATTTTCTAGTATCTTCACACACACTTAGCCAGAGAAAAAATGGGCTATATTAAATTACTTCACTTAAAACGCAAGGAAAAGCCATGCAGAAGGAAACGAAATAATCTAAAGCTAAGAGCGACGAAAGAATCTGTTCAAAAGTATTAAGAAAAATTTCCTTTGTTTTGCACCCACTGAACATTCAGGAGAGTAATCAGATCGCCCTACTGAAGACGCCTCAGACACGGAATGCTGACTAACAGCAAGAGCGACATGAGCTGAAAACTGGACACGCTCAAAAGTTAAATTCTAAAGCATTGGAAATGAACGAGACGACCTGAGAAATCGGGATTCCCGATGACGATGTTGCTTGTCGCATCAGATATGCAAGTCTATCCAACCTACGTAGCGAGAATTTCGAACTTCAGCCACAAAGAACCTAAAGACAGTGACATGGAAATATCGAATTCTATTCGTATTTTGAAAAATATTTGTAATAATTTACGGTGGGAAGATAAACGCATTTTACTGCTGTTCATAAATATTTATTTTTTTATTCTTCCGCGGAAAAGCCAAGATAATATTACCATTCTTATTCTACATCTTGCAGCAGGTCTGCTTGAACACAACCCATCTTTTCTCCAAGAAGTTAAGGATGCTGCCAAGTACAAGAGAGCATCCTCTTATTAAAGACGGAATGAACACTAAACTAAAGGGGAAATATGAATACAGTAACGTAGCTGCCATCTTCAGAAGCGCCGAGGCATGAAAAGTGTGGCACAGAATGAAAAGGAATGTTTACGCTGCATGTTGTGTGTACACGTTTAGAGTGGTAATATTATTTTCACAAACGCAGCCGCCGTGAAGGCTCTCCAATTGTGTTTCGGTGAAATTCGCAGCATTCTCATTGGTGAAAACTTGCATGACGTTATTACAACCGCACTTCCACATCAAGAAATAATTTGAGTCGTATCGCATCAGGAAAGAATTTTACGTACGTTACGGTCAACAACGATGCATTTTTAGTGGAGAAACGAAGAGAGTATAATATATGTGTTGACAGAGCAGGAGTATAGCTTAAACGGGCTAAACTTCTGAACTTTTATTGTTTTTGACTCACCCATGCTGCATCGTAATTTCTGACTAACATCACGTCGAATGTACCCATTAGTTACCGCATCAATTGACTATAATGGTAATGAAGATCAGTCGTGAAGTGGGCACACAAACACGAAAAAAGGGAGAAAGAGCGCGCTGCACAGACGGTGCACATGGCCCACTGCTGCACACTGCCAAACAAATTAGTTTAACACGTTAAATTTCGTTTTAATCCCTGCAACATTTTTTATTTCCCATGCCTTACATTCTACAGTTTAAGCTCCGTTCTAGTTCTTGAAAAATAAGATAATACCGCCACACTGGGTGTGGTGGCGGGTAGACCTTGAAATTCCATGCACTGTGATTCGTAAAATCATGATCCGATACCACTCGAGGCCTACACGTTCACTCAACCTGACTCATTGTATTTAAAACGTTGTTTACCAGCCTGAAAATTTAGGACTTCCACTAGGAGTTAAGGTCCTTCAATTACTGGAGACTTGGTCATTAAGTGCAAAATACTCTTTTAGTGAACACTTTGACAACAGGTTTAAAAAAATCCTGCATGCTGTACTCTAGATACAAACAAGCCAAATTGTTAGTAGTATTTTGAGATGAATAAAATTGTATTACTGAACCGGAAGTGCTCCACAATATGAAGCCCAACTCGAAGTAGGGTACGCAAAAGAAAAAAAATCGCACAGAATGCAGCACTTCCGGGCTGTCGGCAGAACAATTAAAAGAGCGCCATAGTTCCAGCGCCGGCGTCGCTCAGTGCTGCTCACCCGCAGGTAATTAAATTCCATTAAAAACAACCCATAAGGATTCCTAGCTGATGAAATGCCACGATGGCAGCCATAAAAAATAGCTCTTGGAATAGGGTGCCGAGGTGACTTTACTGCAAGCTCTTGTAACTGATGAGGGTTCCGCAGGCTCTGCATTTCCACTATTAAGAACTTTTAGTTATTGTAGGGGACTTTAGCATTCCATCTTAGGATGAGCGCTTTACCAAAGTTTTAGATTCGAAATTACCACATAGCGCTGAGATGCGAATGGCCGAAGTACGATCTAAAATAACTTGAATTAGATTATTAGAGATTATGTTAAAGGTAACCAAAAAACGTTTTGTACGTTTTTTAATTAGCCGCTGAATGAAGCTTAAAAATATACGCAATGTGTGTAGCAATTGTTTCCTGATTCGGACAACCGAGAGAAGGAACATCAGGCGTTATAAAAACACGCACACCGTGCTTGGCCATAGGGCATAAGCCAGACAGAAGCGGAGAAGGATGGAAGCGTCAACAGATCTCGTTTGGGGCTGTTTGCTTTCCGACTTCGAAGCGGGCTCATCAGCAGCTGCATCAAGTTGTCGCATTTGTCAGCGTTTTGGGGATAGTGCTGTGAATGAACGTACTGCAAGGGGTTGGTTTCAAAAATTCAGGTCGGGAGATTTGTCCCTCCGTGATGAGCCACGCAGTGGACGAGCACAGATCTTGAATGACGGAGTCCTCAATGCGGTCATTGAACAGGACAGTAGTCTAACGTGTGGTGAACTTGCAAGACAGTCCAACGTTTCCAATGAAACAGTTAGACTTCACCTGCACTGCTTAGGTAAACGTACAAAATGAGCAAGTGTGTTTCGCACACGCTGTTGGAGGTTCACAAGAGACGAGTGGCAGCCACCGTGCCGCATCCTTACTCAATCGAGGGCTTAACAGTGATGAAAAGTGGGTTCTGTACGAAACTCCCAAGCGTCCCATACATTGATTGTCAGCTCAGGATGCTGTCCCTCACACCGCCTATGCACCCACGGAAGATTATGCTTCGCGTCTGGTGGACAGGTCTTCAAGTGGTTCATTATGATGGTACCAACGGGTCAAACAGTCACTGCAGACCTATATTCGCAGCAATTGGAACGTGTGCAACAGGCATTGCGTAAGAAGGAGCCAGCACTGGTGAATCGCAAAGGTGTTCTTTTTCTCCATGACAACGTCAGGCCGCATGTCGCGCAAGTAGTCAGAGATACCCTTCAGCAACTTGGGTGGGAGACTTTATGCCATCTACCTTATTCACCTGGCCTTGCGCCATCCGATTACCACCTTTTTTCACTCCCTGGATAATCATCTTCGCGGGAAATCTTTCACCAATGAAGACTTTCGCCAAGCCTTCACGGACTTCTTTGCGTCCAAAACTCCCGAGTTTTACCTCAAGGGCATTGAACAGCTGGATACAAGGTGGCAGGAGGTGCTGGATGCCGATGGCAATTACTTGGAAGACTAAATATAAATTACAAATACTGTGAAGCGTTTTCTTTTTTTTTCTTTAAAAACGGACAGAACTTTTTTGGTTACCAAGGGAAAGAGAAATTTATGTCTGTAATTTATGCCTGGTGTCCACATACCTTGCACATACTAATAGCAATATTGAAAAAAAGTTTATGAAACTAAAATGTTGAAGAAGAAAGTAATAGTTGCTGAATAAAAGAACCAAAAAATAACCAATGAACCAAAAAAAAAGTTTCAAAACAAAAATCCTATTCGATTTCAAAACAAACACCTGCCTAACCTTCAGCTCCGGGCCTCAAACTATCCCCCTGAGAGCGCTAATTCTGATTCGTAGAATTGTATCCCCCTGGAAGAACATGAGATGTAGTGCTAAAATTCACACTTTGTATGCTAATGTGGCTTACTGCCGAACTTTTTTAGTAGTTTTGCTGAGAACAAAACGTGACACATATGGGAAATTGACAAAGGTCACTATGGCACATGTGAAATAATTGCACTTTTTTTAGTTGTTTTTAACGCCAAAATGAGACACGATAATCCTAATCGGAAGTAACAGTTAATTTGAATTGTAATTATTGTTACTACTCATGGTATTAGCGACATTGGTTTCACCATTTTCATAGTTATTGTCATGCCAACTACGGAGTTTAGCATTAGGGTTTAAGTAATAAACAAGGATTTAAGAAATGAATTTGAGCTCTAGAAATAAACTAGGGTTCAAGAACTAAGCTAGAATTTTAGAAATAATCTATGATTTAAAAAATAATCTAGTGTTTCAATAAACTATGGTTTAAACTAAACTAGAGTTTTAGAGCCATACTTGCTCAAGTGAGGCGTTCATTATGGCTGAGCTGAGAGCGTAGTCCAAATGACGTCAGATGAAGGTAAGCCATTAGGGTCTAGCCAGGCCCAGGCTGTCAGGCTCAAAAGAGCTGCAACGCGAGCACCTGCAGCGGGCGAAACGTAACTCAAAAACATGGAAACGAAGGCACTCGCGCAGAATGTCAGTGACACCGTACACCTATGCAGGCCTCCTTTATGAAGCAGGCAGATGAAAAGTAAGTGAGAGTAGAGGCTTCGCTAAAATCCTCAGTAGATTATGAGACGTGGAGTTGCTGGCTCTACTCTGAATAGCCGTCCACATAACTGAAAGAGGAACTCTTAATTCCTCAACGAATTTTCACGAGAACACAGGCTACTAACAAACAAACTTCTCTGAGAGGTGCTCAAAAATCTTTCACGCTGAGCTTAACATTTGCAGTATACGCTGGCGGACAAGCCTCGTTCTCGCACACAGGGAAAACTAAGAGTTGCACTGAGCTGAAACTGTCATGGCAAGAATGTTTCTACCGCGCCAAACGTTGGTTTTCTTTGCCCTCAGAATGTACACGATCATGGCCAGCGTGAGCATGAAATCCATCGCTCGCGCTCAAATGAGAATTTGAAGTCACTTTTCCGAAATATTGGAAAAATCCATGTGCGGAAAGAAACTGAATAGTTGTGAAGAATGATACAGGAGGTAGACTGTAATTAGTAGAGAAGGGAAAATTAGACATTTGATTTTTTTGAGGTAAACTCAATCGATACCTCAGTAAATAACAGTTTGCGTGCATATGCGAAATCCACGTTCAACAACTGAGTGGATAAATTACTTTTCACGAACCACAATTGATCATAGACTAAAATGAAAAAAAGGCAACTTCTGGTGAAACTGAGAATATTTTTCTTTAGAGTCCGTCAAACAACATAGACAAAAATTGAGGAAAATGTAGCGCAAAAATATGACCGGAAACAACTCTGGTAAGTAGCTTTGGAAAGATTAGAGTGAGAAAATTTTGCAACAAAGACCCGAACCGCGGGATAAAATTGCCCTCAGCAGCTTCGTTCCCTCGCGTCCTGGAAATTGGAAAAATAAAAAATGCACTTCTCCTACAAAACAACTGAATTTTGCGACAGTTCAGGCAGAGAAATAAATTCGGGTTTGTCAATAGCATCTTCACTTTCCCGAGGCCAGAAGCATAGAAATATGAACCTCAACGGGATTTTGATTCCACAGATAAAATAGCGACTCCTCCAGCCAGGCTTTCCCGCCAGTTTTATTCGCTGGAGTGTAGACATAAAAGGATAGCACAGCAACGAAACACTGGCGTCTTGCATCAAGTAACCGAAATCTTTATTCATACGTATTTCAGAAATGTTTGTACCTCAAAGTAGACACTTGGTGGCATTAACTACACATACAGTAAGTCTATGAGGAATATGACTTTTGTGAAATAAAACTTCTTTAGGAGAAAGACGCGTTGAACTTGCATGACATTAAAGCTCTGACAGGAAGTTGGGTCTAAGCATATTCTATCAATTTTAGCTTACAGATGTTCAGACTTATGAACCAAGAGACCGTGACAGGATCCGAGCGCGCCTGTTAAAGCGTCGTAGGCTGTGTTAGCTTAAAACAAGTTTCCTGTGAAGGGACCCACCGGTGGTCTCTAAGGGGATTTTCATAATGCTGCTGACCTACATACAGTCACCAACTCAATTTTAATAAATACAATAAAAGCACGATCCATACAACGTTTGCTATTTTCAAAATTGTTCACTACAGTTGACGTGAAATATGAATTGAATGTTGACCTTCGGTTTAATCCATCGCAGGAAACGTGTTAAAGACATGACCTCAAGTTTCTTGGCTGGCACAGGTCAGAGTAATCCTTGGCAGGTCAATCAATAATTTACAGTAATTTCACCTTCAACTGGTGCTTTTAACACACAAGCATTTGCTGAGATGAGGTGGAATGAGTTGGTTCTAGCCGCAGTTGCAGGAAGTGCTCACCTAACTGCAACAAAGGCGTTCCAAGGAGAGGAAGGATGAAGAGACTTTTAATACGGAGTTAAAGGGAACGGGAAATCTATGCATTACGTGTGTTCCCTCACAAGGTCTTCAGCACATAGAAGCGGTAAGTTAAGAAGGAAGTTCATGATACAAAATGAAGGTTGAAGAAGACAGAGGCGCTGAAAAACGGGACAGCAGTGAACCGAAAAAGCATGGGCTTTAACAAATCAAACATTTCCTTTCAAAAGAACGAAGACCTACTTAATTAACAGCACGGGACTTCATATTTTTCCATTTGGAGCGCTTATTCTCATAGATGCAATGGTTGTTTCCTATTGAGAGGTACAAGTCAAGCCACTTTCTGCCACACTCTGGGTCACGACTGCTTTTCGTCTGCCTCGCCGCGATGGCACCACTTCACTACCCTCACTGGGCAGACGCAGGTCACGACACGTAAAATGGTGAAAATTATTGAGGACAGCAAAACCGAATAAATTAGTTAAGTCCGAAATTTTTCACCACTTCATCCCACAGGAAGTAATTTTCACTGCATTCAATAATCGACGGATGGTAAAATATCTAGAAGCGGAATTCGACTTTCAGATATTCAAAAAATGTGATTGAAAGGAAATTAGCGAACTTGAAAAAGAATCGAAAATCTTTGATGAACAATTGAACGCTGCATGAATACAAGCAATTCAATTCCTGTAAATTAAAGATTTTACATTACCTTCACAAATCGGTGTTGCATGAAGAGATATAGTAAAAGCATTCAATTTAAAACCTTTTAGAGCACAAACATTGCTCGGTAGACGAACAGAAGTGACCAGGACAAGAAAAAATGACATAGAATCGCACGAGCGGTGTAGCAAGATATTAGCTTATTGAAGAGCAGCCACTCGCTTGAAACCAGCGTCATGAAAGAAAAAATGGAACTAGCGCTAAACTTTGCTGCCGAGTTTTGACAGCTGGAGCCCCTTAACATTCAAAAAATGACCGCACCGAGTGCAGGAAGAGTTGGAGTTAAAGAAAATAAAGAATAACTTCTAAAACGAAGTAACTGAATTTTGCGCCAGTTCGGGCAGAGAAATATATTCGGGTTTGGCAAAGCCAGCTTCACTTTCTCATGACCAGAAGATTGGTTTGTAGATTATATGTTATTTTAAGACCAGATGCGTGGAAATATGATTGTAAAATAAACTGAAATATCCACTTTCACCAACCACCACAACAGTTTATCATGAACAGCCCGGTGCGCTCTACACCTTTTTCACTTCAAATTAGTCTAGTCAAGTTCAATTTAATCCAAGTCGAGTTCAATTTAATCCAAGTCAAGTTCAATTTAATCCAAGTCAAGTTCAATTTAATCCAAGTCAAGTTCAATTTAATCCAAGTCAAGTTCAATTTAATCCAAGTCAAGTTCAATTTAATCCAAGTCAAGTTCAATTTAATATAAGTCGAGTTCAATTTAATCCAAGTCAAGTTCAATTTAATCCAAGTCAAGTTCAATTTAATCCAAGTCAAGTTCAATTTAATCCAGGTCAAGTTCAATTTAATCCAAGTAAAGTTCAATTTAATCCAGGTCAAGTTCAATTTAATCCAAGTCAAGTTCAATTTAATCCAAGTCAAGTTCAATTTAATCCAAGTCAAGTTCAATTTAATCCAAGTCAAGTTCAATTTAATCCAAGTCAAGTTCAATTTAATCCAAGTCAAGTTCAATTTAATCCAAGTCAAGTTCAATTTAATCCAAGTCAAGTTCAATTTAATCCAAGTCAAGTTCAATTTAATCCAAGTCAAGTTCAATTTAATCCAAGTCAAGTTCAATTTAATCCACATCAAGTTCAATTTAATCCAAGTCATGTTCAATTTAATCCAAGTCAAGTTCAATTTAATCCAAGTCAAGTTCAATTTAATCCAAGTCAAATTCAATTTAATCCAAGTCAAGATCAATTTAATCCAAGTCAAGTTCAAGTTAATCCGAGTCAAGTTCAAATTAATTTGAGTCAAGTTCAAATTAATCCGAGTCAAGTTCAAATTAATCCAACCCTCATTTGAGTTATAAAATTACATAATAATTTGTTAATTCGAGTTTTTTGTGTTAAATATGTATCTATTGGATGTGATGAGCAAAACTGGTTTCGAGGATTTATTTACACTAATAGATATTTATATATGTGAAATTCCACTTTATTACATCTATGAAATCATATACATGCAAATACAAAAGGTTACAATTGAACGATATGTAGATTTAATCGTTAAAAGAAATATACAAATGCGATTCCCTGAGTACTATAATGAATGATTCCGTTTGATTACAATTCATATTTGTTCATTGCTACCCAGATACATTCCTGCATTGGCAATATAAATGTTACCATCCATTCTAATTCCGTGTTAGCCGATGTGAAGATATGTAGGATCCACTTACAATACACAATAATAATACAAGAAACACTGTTTCTTACTTAATACTAATTTTATTTGTGTGTGTTCACAATTCAATGTATAATACTTTCATGACTTAAATATTCATAAACTATTTATTATCAAAGTTATTGAACTCTTAAATATATTATATATTATCTTGTAAACACACAAATAAAATCAGAAGTGAAATAAAGCATTGTTTCTTGTATTATCATTGTGTATTGTAAGTGGATCCTACATTTCTTCACATTGACTAACACGGAATAAGAATGGATGGCAACATCTATATTGGTAATGCAGGAATGTATCTGGGTAGTAATGTACAAGTATAAATTGTAATCAAACGTAATCGTTAATAAGTACTCAGTGAATCGCACTTGTATATTTCTTTTAAAGATTAAATCTACATATTGTTCAAAGATAACCCTTTGTATTTGCATGTATATGATTTCATAGATGTGATAAGTGAAATTTTACGTATATAAATATCTATGAGTGTAAATAAATCCTCGAAACAAGTTTTGCTCATCACATTCAATAGATAAATATTTTACACAAAAAACTCGAATTAACAAATTATTATGTAATTTTATAACTCAACTGAGGGTTGGATTGATTTGAACTTGACTGGTATTAATTTGAACTTGACTGGTATTAATTTGAACTTGACTGGTATTAATTTGAACTTGACTGGTATTAATTTGAACTTGACTGGTATTAATTTGAACTTGACTGGTATTAATTTGAACTTGACTGGTATTAATTTGAACTTGACTGTTATTAATTTGAACTTGACTGTTATTAATTTGAACTTGACTGTTATTAATTTGAACTTGACTGTTATTAATTTGAACTTGACTGTTATTAATTTGAACTTGACTGTTATTAATTTGAACTTGACTGTTATTAATTTGAACTTGACTTGGATTAATTTGAACTTGACTTGGATTAATTTGAACTTGACTTGGATTAATTTGAACTTGACTTGGATTAATTTGAACTTGACTTGGATTAATTTGAACTTGACTTGGATTAATTTGAACTTGACTTGGATTAATTTGAACTTGACTTGGATTAATTTGAACTTGACTTGGATTAATTTGAACTTGACTTAGATTAATTTGAAGTGAAAAAGGCGTAGATGAGCTCCCGTGAGCAGATGAAGCGGATGGCAAGACGCGCGGGACAAAACGGTGACGCGCCTCAAGTTTTACTGACATCAAACACCAGGTCAACCCTCGGCAATAGTTGGTTTCCAAGTCTAAATTTAATCAAACGGATCCAATTAAATCGATTATTAGTTCATTTTTCACGAATATGACAAATCCGGATGCACATCATAAGTATTGCTTTTTATTTACATTTGAAAAAAAAATTTCAGCCATAATTCTCATTTAAATCAGTTCAGCTGTTAAAGATTTTGAAATTAGCATTTTTCTGTGAGAAAATAGAAGCGAATAAAGTCTAAAGAGAACACAAACAATTCATGAGAATTTTAAACTGGAAAAACACTTCCTGATACTCAGATTGTTCGTTTTAACTCAATTAAAATGAAAAAAATAATCGCCCAATAGCATGACTTCAATGACTTCAAAATTAATCGCTCAGCAGAATGACCGCAACAACAATTGTTCAGTAATATGACCTCATAAATAATTGTTTAGTAAAATGACCTCAAAAATAATCGCTCACTAGAATGTCTTCAATGACCTCAGCAGCTGACCATCAAGCTCAGGCACGAGACGAGAACATCGAGAGCAACGAAAGATTCTCACTCCCCACACTAGGTGCATCTTAGCGTACGTTACTAAAGACTGGAGCACACATCAGAATCAATTTCAGGAACCCAAATTAAAATACAAGGATCTCTTCAAGGTTAGGTTGAAGTTATTATTCAAGTTGAATCATAAAATATCTCATATGAATTTTCCGGCTTGGCAATGTGACACGAAGCTGCCATCGCAGGACCCGCGGGACTTCAGGGGATGCTCCTGCGCATCATGTTCTCAGAATTTATGCGTTATGTTCCAAATTCATGCATTTTAATACCACAAGTATGCGTACTGATCCTGTACGAGCTCCGCTACTGATGCACGTGGGACGAACCCAGTTTAATTTTTTCTCCGCCTGCATGCGTGTTTTTTCGCCTCCTAAGCTGTTTATCCGCTTAAATCGCTTAGGCGGCGAAAATCATGCATGCAGGTGGTGAACAAGTTAGACTAGAGAAGTTTAGATCCTCAATGACATCAGGCATTGGTTATTTCATGCCAAGTTTATTATACGAGTTAGTTTACGCCTCCCTAACAGGAAAAAAAGTGTTCCAGTGAGAAAAAGGATGACGGCACCATTTATGTAGTATGGAGTCTAGAATTGTGCTTAATAATGTGTCTAGTATTGTGTTCAATTTTAGGATAACACAAAATCTGTGCGCAAGGTGTGTTCTCACGTAAGATCAACTGAGCGTAAAAACATCAAGTTAAGAAAGAAGTTTATGATACAAGATAAATTTGAAGAAAAAAGTTCTAGTTGCTGAAAACCAGGACAGCGTGAACCGAAAACTGAAGATTAGCAAAAATAACACATAAAATCACCTTTACTCCAACAAAAAGTATGCCTACGTAACCCTCAGCTTGGGACCTCACGTTTTCCGCCTGGAAGTGCTTTTCCCCTTAGGTGCAATAGTTGCATCCTCTTGAGATAGGATATTTCATTCGACATGAAATTGAATACTTCAATGCTCAATGACTGTTTTAATATGCATGATAATCTTGTGAAAAACATGCGCGCATTTCATCTTAAATCACGACCAATATTTACCACCACACCATTAAATTTTCAAATACCTTTTCACACTTGGACAATATATTATACCATTACATTATGACAGGGCACAAATTACCCTTAAATGCATGCAAATGTCGACCTCGCAGTAGGAAGTAAAGGTTTTCCAGCGCACGTTATCTATACATGGCCATCTCGCGCCTGTACTGTACACCACAAGACCAGTCTCGCGCCTATACTGTTCACAAGACCAGTCTCGCGCCTATACTGTTCACAAGGCCAGTCTCGCGCCTATACTGTTCACAAGACCAGTCTCGCGCCTATACTGTTCACAAGGCCAGTCTCGCGCCTATACTGTTCACAAGGCCAGTCTCTCGCCTATACTGTTCACAAGACCAGTCTCGCGCCTATACTGTTCACAAGACCAGTCTCTCGCCTATACTGTTCACAAGGCCAGTCTCGCGCCTATACTGTTCACAAGGCCAGGTCTCGCGCCTATACTGTTCACAAGGCCAGTCTCGCGCCTATACTGTTCACAAGGCCAGTCTCGCGCCTATACTGTTCACAAGGCCAGTCTCGCGCCTATACTGTTCACAAGGCCAGTCTCGCGCCTATACTGTTCACAAGGCCAGTCTCGCGCCTATACTGTTCACAAGGCCAGTCTCGCGCCTATACAGTTCACAAGGCCAGTCTCGCGCCTAAACTGTTCACAAGGCCAGTCTCGCCCCTATACTGTTCACAAGGCCAGTCTCGCGCCTATACTGTTCACAAGGCCAGTCTCGCGTCTGTACTGTTCACAAGGCCAGTCTCGTGCCTGTACTGTACACAAGGCCAGTCTCGCCCCTGTACTGTACATAAGGCCAGTCTCACGCCTGTACTGTACAGAAGGCCAGTCTCACGCCTGCACTGTACACCACAAGGCCAGTCTCGCGCCTGTACTGTACACCACAAGTCAAGTCTCGCACCTGTACTGTACACCACAAGGTCAGTCTCGCGCCTGTACTGTACACCACAAGGCCAGTCTCGCGCCTGTACTGTACACCACAAGGCCAGTCTCGCGCCTGTACTGTACACCACAAGGCCAGTCTCGCGCCTGTACTGTACACCACAAGGCCAGTCTCGCGCCTGTACTGTACACCACAAGGCCAGTCTCGCGCCTGTACTGTACACCACAAGGCCAGTCGACTCGCACCTGTACTGTACACCACAAGGCCAGTCTCGCGCCTGTACTGTACACAAGGCCAGTCTCGCGCCTATACTGTTCACAAGGCCAGTCTCGCGCCTATACTGTTCACAAGGCCAGTCTCGCGCCTATACTGTTCACAAGGCCAGTCTCGCGCCTATACTGTTCACAAGGCCAGTCTCGCGCCTATACTGTTCACAAGGCCAGTCTCGCGCCTATACTGTTCACAAGGCCAGTCTCGCGCCTATACTGTACACAAGGCCAGTCTCGCGCCTATACTGTTCACAAGGCCAGTCTCGCGCCTATACTGTTCACAAGACCAGTCTCGCGCCTATACTGTTCACAAGGCCAGTCTCGCGCCTATACTGTTCACAAGGCCAGTCTCGCGCCTATACTGTTCACAAGGCCAGTCTCGCGCCTATACTGTTCACAAGGCCAGTCTCGCGCCTATACTGTTCACAAGGCCAGTCTCGCGCCTATACTGTTCACAAGGCCAGTCTCGCGCCTATACTGTTCACAAGGCCAGTCTCGCGCCTATACTGTTCACAAGGCCAGTCTCGCGCCTATACTGTACACAAGGCCAGTCTCGCGCCTATACTGTTCACAAGGCCAGTCTCGCGCCTATACTGTTCACAAGGCCAGGTCTCGCGCCTATACTGTTCACAAGGCCAGTCTCGCGCCTATACTGTTCACAAGGCCAGTCTCGCGCCTATACTGTTCACAAGGCCAGTCTCGCGCCTATACTGTTCACAAGGCCAGTCTCGCGCCTATACTGTTTACAAGGCCAGTCTCGCGCCTAAACTGTTCACAAGGCCAGTCTCGCCCCTATACTGTTCACAAGGCCAGTCTCGCGCCTATACTGTTCACAAGGCCAGTCTCGCGTCTGTACTGTTCACAAGGCCAGTCTCGCGTCTATACTGCTCACAAGGCCAGTCTCGCGCCTATACTGTACACGAGGCCAGTCTCGCGCCTGTACTGTACACCACAAGGCCAGTCTCGTGCCTGTACTGTACACCACAAGGCCAGTCTCGCGCCTATACTGTACACAAGGCCAGTCTCGCGCCTATACTGTACACGAGGCCAGTCTCGCGCCTATACTGTACACGAGGCCAGTCTCGCACCTGTACTGTACACCACAAGGCCAGTCTCGTGCCTGTACTGTACACAAGGCCAGTCTCGCCCCTGTACTGTACATAAGGCCAGTCTCACGCCTGTACTGTACATAAGGCCAGTCTCACGCCTGCACTGTACACCACAAGGCCAGTCTCGCGCCTGTACTGTACACCGCAAGTCAAGTCTCGCGCCTGTACTGTACACCACAAGGTCAGTCTCGCGCCTGTACTGTACACCACAAGGCCAGTCTCGCGCCTGTACTGTACACCACAAGGCCAGTCTCGCGCCTATACTGTACACCACAAGGCCAGTCTCGCGCCTGTACTGTACACCACAAGGCCAGTCTCGCGCCTGTACTGTACACCACAAGGCCAGTCTCGCGCCTGTACTGTACACCACAAGGCCAGTCTCGCGCCTGTACTGTACACCACAAGGCCAGTCTCGCGCCTGTACTGTACACCACAAGGCCAGTCTCGCGCCTGTACTGTACACCACAAGGCCAGTCTCGCGCCTGTACTGTACACCACAAGGCCAGTCGACTCGCACCTGTACTGTACACCACAAGGCCAGTCTCGCGCCTGTACTGTACACAAGGCCAGTCTCACGCCTGTACTGTACACCACAAGGCCAGTCTCGCGCCTGTACTGTACACCACAAGGCCAGTCTCGCGCCTGTACTGGACACCACAAGGCCAGTCTCGCCTCTGTACTGTACATCACAAGGCCAGTCTCGCGCCTGTACTGTACATCACAAGGCCAGTCTCGCGCCTGTACTGTACACCACAAGGCCAGTCTCGCGCCTGTACTGTACACCACAAGGCCAGTCTCGCGCCTGTACTGTACACCACAAGGCCAGTCTCGTGTCTGTACTGTACACCACAAGGCCAGTCTCACGCCTGTACTGTACACAAGGCCAGTCTCGCGCCTGTACTGTACACCACAAGGCCAGTCTCGTGTCTGTACTGTACACCACATGGCCAGTCTCGTGTCTGTACTGTACACCACAAGGCCAGTCTCGTGTCTGTACTGTACACCACAAGGCCAGTCTCGTGTCTGTACTGTACACCACAAGGCCAGTCTCGTGTCTGTATTGTACACAAGGCCAGTCTCGTGTCTGTATTGTACACAAGGCCAGTCTTGCACCTGTACTGTACACCTCAAGGCCAGTCTCGTGTCTGTATTGTACACAAGGCCAGTCTCGTGTCTGTATTGTACACAAGGCCAGTCTTGCACCTGTACTGTACACCACAAGGCCAGTCTCGTGTCTGTATTGTACACAAGGCCAGTCTTGCACCTGTACTGTACACCACAAGGCCAGTCTCGTGTCTGTATTGTACACAAGGCCAGTCTTGCACCTGTACTGTACACCACAAGGCCAGTCTCGTGTCTGTACTGTACACCACAAGGCCAGTCTCGTGTCTGTACTGTACACCACAAGGCCAGTCTCGTGTCTGTACTGTACACCACAAGGCCAGTCTCGTGTCTGTACTGTACACCACAAGGCCAGTCTCGTGTCTGTATTGTACACAAGGCCAGTCTTGCACCTGTACTGTACACCTCAAGGCCAGTCTCGCGCCTGTACTGTACACCACAAAGCCAGTCTCGTACCTTTAATGTACTCAAGGCCAGTCTCGCGCCTGTACTGTACACCACAAAGCCAGTCTCGTACCTGTAATGTACTCAAGGCCAGTCTCGCGCCTATACTGTTCACAAGGCCAGTCTCGCGCCTATACTGTTCACAAGGCCAGTCTCGCGCCTGTACTGTACACCACAAGGCCAGTCTCGTGCCTGTACAGTACACCACAAGGCCAGTCTCGTGCCTGTACAGTACACCACAAGGCCAGTCTCGCGCCTGTACTGTACACCACAAGGCCAGTCTCGCACCTGTCCTGTACACAACAAGGCCAGTCTCGCACCTGTACTGTACACAACAAGGCCAGTCTCGTGCCTGTACTGTACACCACAAGGCCAGTCTCGTGCCTGTACAGTACACCACAAGGCCAGTCTCGTGCCTGTACTGTACACCACAAGGCCAGTCTCGCGCCTGTACTGTACACCACAAGGCCAGTCTCGCGCCTGTACTGTACACCACAAGGCCAGTCTCGCGCCTGTACTGTACACCACAAGGCCAGTCTCGCGCCTGTACTGTACACCACAAGGCCAGTCTCGCGCCTGTACTGTACACCACAAGGCCAGTCTCGCGCCTGTACTGTACACCACAAGGCCAGTCTCGCGCCTGTACTGTACACCACAAGGCCAGTCTCGCGCCTGTACTGTACACAAGGCCAGTCTCGCGCCTGTACTGTACACAAGGCCAGTCTCGCGCCTGTACTGTACACAAGGCCAGTCTCGCGCCTGTACTGTACACAAGGCCAGTCTCGCGCCTGTACTGTACACAAGGCCAGTCTCGCGCCTGTACTGTACACAAGGCCAGTCTCGCGCCTGTACTGTACACAAGGCCAGTCTCGCGCCTGTACTGTACACGAGGCCAGTCTCGCGCCTGTACTGTACACGAGGCCAGTCTCGCGCCTGTACTGTACACAAGGCCAGTCTCGCGCCTGTACTGTACACAAGGCCAGTCTCGCGCCTGTACTGTACACGAGGCCAGTCTCGCGCCTGTACTGTACACAAGGCCAGTCTCGCGCCTGTACTGTACACAAGGCCAGTCTCGCGCCTGTACTGTACACAAGGCCAGTCTCGCGCCTGTACTGTACACGAGGCCAGTCTCGCGCCTGTACTGTACACAAGGCCAGTCTCGCGCCTGTACTGTACACAAGGCCAGTCTCGCGCCTGTACTGTACACAAGGCCAGTCTCGCTCCTTTACTGTACACGAGGCCAGTCTCGCGCCTGTACTGTACACAAGGCCAGTCTCGCGCCTGTACTGTACACAAGGCCAGTCTCGCGCCTGTACTGTACACAAGGCCAGTCTCGCGCCTGTACTTCAGCTCGTTTATCCCATGGTTGGCGCTGTCGTCAAAGAAGCTAATAAAGTTTTTCCTCACCCTGTACACATGGAGTACACAGTGCGTGGGGCAGTTTAGTCCTTTGTCTCTCATTCACCTGTAGACATAATTGTATGAATTTATTTCTAACGATTGTTCAAGTGATATGTATATAAGGTATACGTGTTAGAGTGTATTTTGTAAGCGTTACATGCCTCTGATTTCTTAAAATTGAACACGTAAGGAAACTGTCTTTGTTTCTACAATAGTTTAACGCTTTGGCTACGTCGTATTGTTGCATATGTACCACTAGGTAAATTGTTCATTTTCGTACAGGGATTAGGTTATTAGATTATTAGTTAGTTTAAACCTCTCTATCCGCAACAAAGGCGATCCAAAGAGAGGAAGAAGGAAGGCACCATTTAGTATGGAGTTAACAGAACGTGGAATCTATGCCGAAAGGGCAAAGAAACAGTAAGTTGAGAAAGAAAATTATGCAATAAGAGCAAAGTTGAAGAAGAAAGTAGGAGGTGCTGAAAAATAAGACAGCAGTGAACTGAAAAAAGGTGATCCTTAAAATAACAAGAACATTTCATTTCAACAAAAAGGTCTACCTAATCCCCAGCTCGGGCCCTCATATTTTCCCCCTGGGAGTGCCAATTCCCATAGATACAATAGTTGTATCCCCCTGAGGGGATGCGTACAGGAATCTACAAATATTATTATTATTATTATTATATAAGAAAGTTTTAGCCTACCTTAACCACGACAAAGATGTTCCAAGAGAGGAAAGAGGAAGGCACCATTTAGTATGGAGTTGAGGGAACTCGGAATCTATGCACAAGGTGCACAAAAACAGTAAGCTAGGAAAGAAGTTCATGAAACAAGAAAAAAGTTGAAGAAGAAAGTAGTAGGTGCTGAAAAACAGGACAGCAGTGAACCGAAAAAAGATGGTCCGTAACAAAACAAAAACCTATTTTATTACAACAAAAAGGAAGCCTACCTAACCTTTAGCTCGGGCCCTCACATAGTCCCCCTGGGAGCACTAATTCCCATATAACCAATAATTGTCTCCCCTTGAGGAAACTTTCATCAACCGTGTGATCACCAAGTATGGGGCTGAAGTAGAGAACACACTAGGCAGAGACGAGACCTACTCAAACTTCCTTACTAATGCCAAAACAGCAGCAACAAGTGTCACTGAACAGGCCCTGGACTGTGTGACTTGGCTAATCAACCATGACTTTGATCACAAGCCATGGAACAAATTACATGAATTTCATTTCCACTTATCACCAAAACCAAACAAGTCAGGCAGCTTCAAGGATGAACGATTTAATTGTTAAACACTGGCCTGTACCATCTCTCTGTACCACATAGAGGATGTGGCATTCTTTCTTCAGAAATATGAGTATTTATCTAATCAGCTGTCATGCATGGTCAGATGTTTCCTAGACTAACTAGACTTCCTGAAAGTGAAGTACTGTGCAGGTGCTCTCATTGGGCTCCATCTGAACCATACTATTCCGTACCTGACCACATCAGCTGAAACAACCTACAGCAAAATCATCCCAGCATTTCAGCAACTACACAAGGAACTGATAGATGTAGACCTTTTAACCAATTTGTTTTACAGGAAAGGTTCCAGCACACAAAGTATGATGAGGATGTGTTGCAACGCCAAACTTCATGTTGCTACCACATTTCAACCCGAGTTAATCAAATTGCTGAAGATGATTTTTCCTAAAGGGGCTTTCACACGATCAGTTTTTCAGTCAGTCACACTCACACTCACGGACTATGGTCAAAACACTTGCTTTCACACGTACGTTCTTTTGACTGAAGTGACTCGTCGCTGGCGAGCTTGGCAGTGCTTCACTATGCGTTGTCGGTAGAGGTTCGTCGTAGTCAAAGTAAGCTTCCTCATCGGCGTTGCGGTCAAAAAGAAAAAGAAACACCATAACTAGCTAGCGCATAAAAGATTGGCTGGTTTAACATCCAAAAATTGAGAGTTAGAACCGGATTTATAGAGAGTTAGGGCTAAATATCCACATTTCGTTCACTAATTATTCGTCACATTTCTCCTTCCTTTTTTCACCATTTGTAAAACTGGATGATTCAAAATCCAACAACTACTACCAATCTAATAATTTAATTCATAATGACTTCAAGTGCAGGCAATATTTTTCGCCAGTTCTATACAGTTGCGCATGTACCAGCATGGGTGCGGCTCGTAAATTGAATTTTTTGCTGGACTATATTCGTTCATTTCTTAGCATCACCGTGATTACGATGTAGAAGTAGCAATTGGAATCTTACGAGCATTTTTTTTAGAACTGTATGATAGAATGCACGCGTAAAAATTGCATCCGTACGCAAATATTCTAAAATATAATAAACCTCTCAAACTACTGCGTGATAATATCCAATATTGTATGTGAATGTGATAGCGATACGAGTAAACTAATAAAAGTTTAGACTTATTTCATGCAACATTTTTATGCTAAAATTAAATGTTAAGGAGAAATAACATCCGAAATTTTGAAATTATTATGAAAATACCGGATAAATTATTGAAGGCGTACTTATGGCTGAATATTGATCTGTTTGCATTCTAATAAACCAAAATAATGTACATTTGCAGTATTTCTTAAGTGAATATTAAATAAGAATGAAAAACCTTTGTAAATGGCTCTGACAGAACAATAAGACGAATGCATTATGATATGCTTGTAACAAAATAAATAAATTTTTTCCCCATCGTTATGAATCCTAAAAAATGAGTTCCTTTAAATCAGGTGCTATCCCATCATAGGTGCTATCCGTATAAATCAGGTGGTATCCCCTGCAAAATAATAGATTCATTGGAAGAAACGTTCTAATTAAACTGGCTACGAAGCGTTTTATTTTTTTTTTCTTAAAACCATTCTCATATAAACTAATATTGTGTTGCTTCAATAACATATTTGAGCGACTTGCTTCTTATATCTCTGCTCTTGTATTTGTCGCTTTGCACTTTCCACAGAGCATGCGGCTGACGAAAATAGCTAATTTATTATTGAGACCTGGCGGAGACCAATTGATACGGGAGAGCGATTGCAACCATCTTTACTAGACGCCGGGCGGGGCAGACAATGCCAGACACTGGCAGACACTGACGTGCAAATAGAAGCAAAGCAGTAGTCAAACCAGCTAGTCAATCAGTGCCGAGAAGAGAGCGAAGAGAGCGCGCATTCCCAAATTTGGTGTTGCGGAGCCATGACTGTGAGTGTGACTGACGAAAAAACTGATCGTGTGAAAGCCCCTCAAGTTGGCACCTGGCTCTCGGATGCAGAAGGGTGACATATTAGGCTTTGGTGACTGTGATGAGTCTGCATAGCATTCTGTCATTCAGATGAACCAATAGAAGTTAGAAAAGGCACCAACACACAATCTGAATGCAGAGCGCAGTGTGGGCTTCATCAACCATGAGTTATCAAAAAGGGGAGCCAGGCAAGTTAGCAATGCATCTGCAGCACAGGTGATGGCCAAATCAACAGACCTCATTGATGGGAGAGAGCCAGGATCGTTTAGGAGCTATGTGAGCATGGTCAAGAAAGGAGGAAGAGTACCAGAAATCTTGCTCGCATGGAATAAAAGCAAGATGAACTGAAGAAACAAGGCTAGCAAGAAAAAGAAATCGCCAATGTGGTAGTAGATCGTAGGAGGAACAAAGACCTTGACTCACTGAAACAAATGTGAGGCCCATTCACATCAGCTGATGCCATTGTCGCTAATGTCTCAGCTACTCACATAGATGAAAGCACAAAGTCAGGACGGCTCTACCTTGAGGTTCGATATGCAAGAGTAATCTCTCTTTCATTGCCAAAATCATCAATTGATCGCACTTCAATTTCACCATTTCCACCTATTATGCTTTTGAATAAACGAAATAAACACATTTAACGAAAACATTAAAGCCAATCATACACACGAAATCAATTTAGGGAATATTGCACTGTACAAAATAGATTAGGAAAGACAGAAAAAAAATATTAAAACTTTACCGAATAATTTGCCACTTTCACACACACACTCTTTCGTGTATTGAGAGCAAGTGAAACGCCTCGAGCACACACAGATCTCAACATACCTAGACTAAAAGAAGCTTTAGCTCAATGTGCCTACCGCACGTGCATGAGCTTCGCTAACACGCCTCATGAAGGAGCACAAGAAGCTCCCTTTCAAAACTTTGCATTGGATGTGAAACTTTATCTCAATAATATCACTTCAAATACCGAAGTGACTTTGGATGACTTTAGCCAAGCCGTAGCTTCAGCTCTGAATCAATAATCTACCTGCCTGGACAGAAAGCGAGCTTCAGATATATTGCGTTTCTGGACTTGAATTATGTTACTTTCTATCTCCATAATATATATTTTGTGTATATTAATACTGTCTAGTATAGGTATTAATATATTTCACATGCTTCACTTTAGAATTTCAAGGATCTTGCTATAAATTAGATTTGTTTTCTGGAAAAATCCTATATTTTGCTATTTTGGGAAGGAAAATACATTTTTTTGTTATGTTTAAAGAAAATGTATGTTAATTGTCTAATCTTCAACTACTTATCAAATATTTTGAGTATGTAACTACTGAAGCTAGTAGAGGAAATGATGATTAGCCTATATCAGTGTCGAAATTATAGGTTTATATTATGAATCAGAAGCGTTTTTAGATCCAAATGCTCTTTTTGGAGGGGTCGAAACATCAAGTACTGTGTATACGGGGGCTAGAATGTAATTCTCGGACAATCATTCGTATTTTCTTGCCCAGATTGACCATCTCCATATTTTAGAGGGGGTTTTCAAAGATATTGGTACTAAGACAACCTCCAGTATTAGCAAACTGACCGTAGCAGCCGCACGATTATTGTAGTCGACGTGTTAAAAGAAACCCAGAGTAATTGCTTGTGAAACATTTTTCATTTTAGATTAGTTTGAAAAACCTTCTTTTAGGTCTCTAAGATTTATCGCTTGAACAACTTACCGTGAAAATAGTAGAAATAAATGACCATCAAATCAATAAATTATCAAAAAAGTTAGTGGTCGAAGAAAATAAATATCACTGATTAAGACCGCTCAAAAAAAGTAACGAGTGAGGGAAGGAAACCTCTGCTGTTGATCACCATCTCTTCCCTTATCCTTAGAAATGAAATACGAGGGAATTACAAAAAGAATTTGGCTTGGAATCAAATCTTCATAAAAAATAAGAAATGGAATTCAATCCTCAGAAGTTCTCTTGTTCTATCATCAGCAGCGCTTGCTTTTATTCGTTTCGAACTTTTCATTCGGAAACAGTTTTATTTTCATGTATGAATAGCGCCTGGCGAGGGTAAGGAATTTGAAGAAGAATGAATAGCAGGCAGAACTTTCTGAAGTAAACTGAAGTAATCATATTCAATAGCATCGCCAATACGTGGAAGCATGAATATACAATTCAGCAGCATGTCAACGCTGCAACATTGAGATACTTAAATGTTCCAAGTTAAATCCGTAGAGTTTATTCCTCCCGATTGGACCTGACAGCGTTGTAATGAAAAGTGGTTCGTGCATCCGTTTACATGTTCTCAGAAAAATACCGTTTCTGTAATTCACATTTTTCAATGTACTGTAAACCAATTTAATATATGCCTAATATATTGCTCAAAGAAGTTTTAATAGAGAAACAACTAATTATTTTGACTAAATTACTCATCTTATTAATGGACAAGGTAAATGAATTTAAGCGTATTCGTAAGGCAAAATGTTAACTATAAGGCCACCAGTAATATTTTCTTAGAGGACAAAACTAGCGTAACACTTCCTCCGTGGGTCGTTGCTACTAGCACATTTAACATCGAAACTGAAGGGAAAATTGCTGTTGTACCACACTATGATTATTATTATTATATAAGAAAGTTTTAGCCTCCCTTAACCACGACAAAGATGTTCCAAGAGAGGAAAGAGGAAGGCACCATTTAGTATGGAGTTGAGGGAACGCGGAATCTATACACAAGGTGCACAGAAACAGTAAGCTAGGAAAGAAGTTCATGAAACAAGAAAAAGCTGAAGAAGAAAGTAGTAGGTGCTGAAAAACAGGACAGCAGTGAACCGAAAAAAGATGGTCCGTAACAAAACAAAAACCTATTTTATTACAAAAAAAAGGAAGCCAACCTAACCTTAAGCTCGGGCCCTCACATGGTTCCCCTGGGATGTACCACACTATGATTTTAGTTTTAAATATTATGTAATACCTTGAACAGGAATTGAGCACTGTGTAAACACTTAGCAATGGTACTATCATTATCTTCATTATTAACTTTTTACATTATATTTCCCCTCATTAATGTGTATATTAATAGTCAGAGTGTCCCCCGCCACAACAAAAGCAGCCGGGAAGTGACAAATAGAAAGGACCATTTGGTATGAACTGCAGAAAATGAAGAATTTATGCACAAAGTTTCTTCCTCTCTCACGATACTCAGAGTACTGAAACAGCGAGTTAGGAATAGGAAGAGAGGAAATGAAAAACAAGAAAGAAATAGGGAAGAAGGCAAAGAAAATTAAAAGAAGAAGGGAGCATGAAAGATCGAATTCCCGAAGACGAATCTACAGTCTAGGGCAGGGGTTCGCAACCTGGAGTTCGGAAAAAGTGCAGGTAAAGATTAGATTAGATTATTAGTTAGTTTAAGCCTCTCTATCCGCAACAAAGGCTATCCAAAGAGAGGAAGGAAGAAGGCACCATTTAGTATGGAATTGAGGAAACGCGGAATCTATGCAGAAAAGGCACAGAAACAGGAAGCCAAGAAAGAAGTTCATGAAACAAGAAAAATTTGAAGAAGAAAGAAGTAGGTGATGAAAAACAGGACAGCAGTGAACCGAAAAAAGATGGTCGGTAAAAAAAACCTATTCTATTTCAACAAAAAGAAAGCCTACCTAACCTTTAGCTCGGGCCCTCACTTATTCCCCCTGGGAGCGCTAATTCCCATAGATTTAATAGTTGTATCCCCTGAAGGGACAGTGAACCAAAAAAAAGATGGCCCGTTATAGATAATATTTAATAATTTGCACTCATGCAAGAGTCTCGGAACAAATATGTATCGCTGACTCAGTGAGGAATAGAGCTCAATTTCCTTAAGGTACACTGACGAGGGCAGACATCATCAGCATTCCGCCGAAGCCTCCCTGTGTGTAACTCAGATACCTTACACTTCCCAAAGAAGCACCAAATTATCAAGATACCTTGAAGAAGAATTCTTTCTAGCGCACCACCTTGGAATGGCTGTGCAAAACAAAATTTACAAACTACTGTAATAATAACTCACAGTATCTTACATCTAACAAATTAGACTAGTTAAGTAAGCCTCCCTAACTATAAAACAAAGATGTTCCGAAGAGAGCATGAAGGAAGTCACCATTTAGTTTCGATTTTGGGAACAAGGAATCTATGCACTAGGTGTATTCAAATGCAAGACATCCTGAGCATAGAAACGATATGTTTTGAAAGAAGTTAACGAAACAAGATGAGAGTTGAAGAAATAAAGTCGGATGTTATGAAAAAAGGACGGCAGTGAACTTCAACAGGATGATCGGTAACAAAAGAGAAACCTATTCTATTTGAACGAGAGGAAAGCCTGCCTAATCTTCAGCTAGGGATCTCACAATTCTTCACAAGACCTCCGATTCTCACAAATACAACAGTTTAGTAGGGAGTGATCCCTGCGTAATGACTGTGATGCAGCACTTGGCCTCCACTTACAAAGACTACTGTATCTGGTTCACCAGATTTGCTTGCGTGTATTTCAGTTTATCTCTCGCACTCAACAATTGCAGCTACTTGAAGCTTGTTTCATAATTTTCATACGGTAAAACTCAGGTACCTAATCTTAATTTTGTCGAGTATCTATCTATTTCTTACACTCAGCTGCTGCAACTACTCAGCTGCTGCAACTACTCTCAGGTGCCCAATCCAAACAATGTCGAGGTATGATTACATTTGGTGCACTCACAGTTTCGTAACTCAGCACCCTCTCAAGCTTCGTATTCACACCTCGTTCAAAACATTTCTTGCATTGAGTGGTCACTACATCGAGAAATGCAACTTGAGCGAAAGACGAAACTTCCTTAACTCGGAATGAAACGTACAACAGCTGGACATGATAAGAAAAAGAGCTCCTTAATATTCATAAATTCTCAAAGCCCAACGGCTCAATACATTTTGCGGTTAACGCCCATAGTAAATTAACGATTTTTTGTTGTTTTTTCTCTTCATTGATAATTAAATCTTCGGCGTAACAGCCGTAGATTTGAACTCACCGGATTCTCGTCAACTGTTAGCCTTGCCAGGAAAAGTGGTAAGTACACCCTTAAACTTATTAAACGAGTCATGCAGATGCAGGAAAGAGCACTCAAGACTTTATTGAGGAGCGTTGTTGCCCCAGTACATGTCGGCGACTGGCGCTACGCATACAGCTTCAGAACTGCAGCTGCGAAATTTTACAAATGCGAAATGTGCAGTCTTCCTAAATTTTGATCAGAAATCCCCTTCTGCGTACGTTTTCTCCCAAGTATTTCTAGACCGATAGAATATGTTAACTTTACATTCAGGGCTCAAAACTTCTTCGCTAATTTTTATTTAATAGCATTAACTCTTTACTTATAAAAGTTGTTAGTCTTACGCTCAAGACTCGAAACTTACCCTTGGAGAAAATTTCAATCTGTTCAAGGAGTGCAGATTAGATAAGATGTTAATTTAAGCCTCCCAAACTGCAAAAACGGCGTTCCAAAGTAAGGAGGAAGAAGAAAGGCACCATTTAGTATGGACTTAAGGGAACGCGAAGTCTACGCTCAAATGTAAGAGGTGCACAGAAACAGCACATTAAGAAGTTTACTTCAAATCAACGCAATTTTTGGTACTTGCTTCATTCTCATTTGATTCAATGCGAGTTCTTCAATTTTTATAGAAACTTAGTCATTGAAGAACAAACAACTTGTCCATTTGAGTGGTGACTTCTTACGAAAATTATTCAATTTGATTTATCATTTTCTTAATAATAAATCTGGAAGAAAAGAATAATACTTGAGCTTAATTTAGATTAATCAAATGAATTGAACAAAAATATTGAATTTCATTGAGATGTCTATGCCGAGTGTCGAATTTACTTGATTGGAGCAGCACGTCTGCTGGCGCGTAGATTTTACACTTCAAATTAAAAAAAAATATACATGAAAAGTAACTTTTAACCTCGTTAGCTCTTTATTTTTTATGATCAGGGGTTGCAATGAACTGATGCATACGGCCAGGGTTAAAACGGGGCTGCTGCAAACGAGCGCAGCTAAGTTGCCGCAGCCTCATGTAACCGGCTAGAGCTAAGGTTGAGAAGGGCTGGTGCAAACAGCTAAAGTTAAAAGGGCTGGTGCAAACAAGCACAGCTATAGTTAAAAAGGGCTGCTGCAAACGAGCACAGCTAAAGTTAACCCTTTAACGTCCGAATTTTTGTACTCATATTACCGTTAACACAACCACCGTCACTAAACTGGCGCTGGCATCTGGCAGTCACCGATATCAGGATGGGATAAGAACTGCCACTCGGCAGAGAACTTCAAAGAACACATTAGGGAACTAATTGAATAAGAAATAAAATATATTGAAGGGGAATTTTGAAAGAGGACACTGGTGTCCTCTGGGGCGTTAAAGGGTTAAGGGCTGCTGCAAACGAGCAAAGCTACAGTTAAAAAGAGCTGCAGCAAACGAACACAGCTAAGGTTGCTTCGGGCTGGTGCCAACAAGCGTAACAAATGCAGATTTTTGCTGATGGAAAAACTCTCATTTAGACGACCAAGTCTATAATCAAGTTTAGGAACTATTAGTCGTGGGCAAGCCTCTGTTACAAAGGCGCGTTTAATCTGGCGTGTGGACAGGACGAGGGCTTGTAAACAAACGCTATGAAGGGGAGCAAAGAAACGTCATCGAAGGCGCTAGAGGTCGCTGTAGGTATAATTTTGCTGAAGCAAAAAGTGAATAGTCTCTGAAAAACTTCG
This sequence comes from Morinoia aosen, assembly GCA_030386875.1. Classification (NCBI taxonomy): domain Eukaryota; kingdom Metazoa; phylum Arthropoda; class Malacostraca; order Amphipoda; family Talitridae; genus Morinoia; species Morinoia aosen. Next base: position 27,288,987 of record CM059558.1, read on the forward strand.
GGAACAATAGGCAGCGCAGTTGAGCGGAAGAGAGAATGAAGGTTAGATTATAAATTGGTTTAAACCTCCACAACCAATCAAAGTAGTCCCTAAGAGAGGAAAGAGGAATTCGTCATTCAGTGTGGAATTGAGGGAGCAGGGGATCTACTCTCATGGTGAGTCCCCTCACCTAGCGCAAAGAAACAACAATAATAAAAAATGTTAATGAAAACAAGGAACAAATTGAAGGAGTATCAGGTAATGAGAAATGAATAGTGAACTGAAAAAAGACGGCCAGCATTTAGCAAATAATAAACCTATTTGATTTCAACCAAAAGAAGATCTACCTTGACCTGTACTGCACAGGACCTAGCTTTCCACTACAACGGTCGTGGCCTCCTCGAACGAGAAGGCAAGCGAAGAAGACACGTAAATGATTGAATTCTAAGATAGTTTTAGCCACCCTTACCCCAACAAAGATGTCCAAAGAGGAAAAATGAAGGCACTATTTAGTATGGAGTTAAGGGAACTCGGATCTATAAAGAAGGTGTGTTTCTGCACAGGATTCGTGCGCATAAAAACAGTATGTCAAGAAGGAAGGTTAGGAAACGAGATAAAAGTTTAAGAAGAAAGTAGTAAGTACAGAAAAAACGACAGTGAACCGAATAAAGATGGTCCTCAACAAAACAAAAACATATTTCATTAAAAGATGGCGTTCCTGACTCTCAGCTAGGGACTTCACATTTTCTCCTTGGGAGCGCTAATTCCCATGGATGCAATAGTTGAATCCTCCTGAGAAGAGAATATATGTAGCAATTTTGCAGACGCTATAAGGAAAGAAAAAAGAGCTGAAATTAGTGCAGTACGGCAAAAGTGGAAATATACAACACAGAGTAGTAACGGTCGGTTAAAGCACTTAAAGCTCTTCAATATCCAGTCATCTCTAAGGTGTTAACTGTGCCACGACGCTTCGAACACAGTGAGCTTCTAAGTAAGCACCGCGAGTAAGCAGGTGATTCATCGTCCTGCAGATAGTGGATAACTCCATATTATTGAAGGAAAAGGAATGCTCAGATTTATCACAAATCTCTTATAGCAGGTTGACTATTTGACCTTCCCAAGAGAATGAATGGTAGTCCAAGACAGCGATTCAAAATAGGTTAATGGCAAGAGACCTCGAGTCGTCACACTCGACAAACTTCGCAAGACAACGTGGCCAAACCCGTTGCAGGTTCCCGGAAATATTCCCCAAGTGCAGCTTCATCATGCTAGTCATCTTTGAACGTATCACCAGCCCCGCTATTCATTTTATATTTTGGTTTCTTTATTTGGCGCTTTCAATGACAAAATTCTTTCAGAGGAAAAATAGAATTCTCTGCTCTGCTGAAAGAAGCATTGCATGAGATGTTGAAACCTAAAAATAATGTACTTGGCAAGAGCTCAGAGTAAATAATGAGTTAGCCTGTAAACTCTGGCACTGAGACGCCCTAACTAAAAAGAAAAAGTATCCTAATAAATTAAACCGCTCGGGGTCCCTTAAAGCGAATGCCTCACTTCATGCGGAAGACAGACTCTTCATAATTATTTACAGAAGAACGCCTGAAAAAAACTTTGAACCGTGAGTAAATAAGAAAAACTGACTCGAGTGTTGAAGTCGCTCCTCAGAATGGAAATATACCAAAATATAGAACATTTATTAGGCGAAATTTCGAAATAGAATGTAAGTTTACGGATCTCTATGGAAGATAGAGGAAAACGGAGCGCTCTCCAGAAGTTTCACGTAATTATTACGAAATAGGCTTCCTGAAGGAGTATAGTTAACTTACATCAGGGAAGTAAATTATCGTCGACAAGATCAAGGCAATAAATTTAGGAAACGGCTCTCATGGGTTTAATTGATAAAAACATCCCGCAAGACAAAATACTCAAAAAGAGTTACAAAGCACGAGCTCATAGTGTTTTCTACAATCACAAAATCATATTTCTTTACCATAAAGGATCAAGCGTCGAGTAAGATAACAGTCGTCCTTAACTGGTGCAGATTGAAACTACAGAATCTCTGATAGCAAAAACGAATACAAACATCATCGGGATTATTAACGCGAAAAAAAATGCAGTAAAAATATTTATAAAACCTTGTACAAAGTTAAATTACTGCAACTGTTGGATACAGAATGAATCTCAATTCACAAGAACTGAAGAAAACGGCATGAATGTGCAAGTTTTTGATACTTTAAGGGCTGTTTACACTAGGGGACATTTTGGCCGTGAGGCGCGATACGTGTATACGAGGTTCACCACTGAGGCTCACTCATATTTGTGTGTTTATACGAAGTTCCCTATTCGCTCTGATCGAATTCGTAATACGCGACACTCAAGAGCCTCGTAACTACCGTGGCGAATAGAGAACTTCGTATAAACACACACAAATATGAGACTCAGTCGTGAGCCTCATATACACGTGTCGCTCCTCACGGCCGAAATATCCCCTAGTGTAATCGGCCCTTTAGTCTCCCACGATGGACACTTTTAGACCATGATAACATTCGTTGGGATCCACATTGGATACACAGAGATGCGACCAGAGCTTCGGCGCGTCGTCGCTCACAAGGACGGCGTAACGTCAGGCCTCACAGAAGTGTGTCCGTTAATTAACGGTCCTGTGATGCAAGGCTTCGCTGCGCGCAGTGACGACCATTAGATGGCGCTATTCCTGCTATTGCTGCGCTCCACACAGCGATTTATCTGGCTTCTATTTCGCTGCAGGCCTTTGAACTTGGTAAAATGAGGAAATGAAACATATTGCAAAGTAGGAGCTCCTGAAAAATAATGGTATACTGCTAATCAACATCTTCGCACTAGAGTAATAAAGCAAATAGAAGAAATTAAAATTTAGCTGAACCTTCCGAGGAAACTGTAGAAGTATTAAAAGCTTTTCCACCACAAAGTTATTGAAGAATGGTCTGAATAATATCAGAGTTCTTACACGAAGTCCAGAAAAATGTAGCAAAGCCCCTCCAACTTCTCACTTTTCGCCCTGATTTAAGACTTTGACCGCAATTTGTTGAACTGGAGTTCAATATTCAACTCAAGTTTAAGGTCTATTCCAGTAAGTAATTTTGAAAACAGCAAAGATGGACTGGATCGTGCCTTCACGTAGCTTATTTAAATATTAATGAAAATCAAGTTTGTGACTACTGGTCGGTCAGCAGAATTATGAAAATCTTCTCCGTGGCCACCGGTTGCGCACGTTACGGTCAAAGTGTTGATTGAAATCATTTAGGGTTCACCACCAAGAGCTGCAAACTAGACAAACCACCCAGCAGCAGCCGCCGTACAAACAACAACCTCTACTCTCACCAGCTAGTGCCCTGCATCGCACTATGTTACCTGAACACCGTCCCAACAGCGAGCAAGTTCCAAAGAATGCAAGCCTTTTATTATTCGATTTACTCAGCGGACACATCCACTGATTGAACACTGCATTATAAAACAGCATCACTATATTATGCAGTTATTGAACGCTGTATTCATGTATTTGAATGCCTCAGCATATGGCAGCGCTCCTCACTGATTGAAGTTCGTGCAGAAAATATGCCGCACCACATCAACCCATTTACATCTGAGCATACATGATGAGGTGTTACTGACATTTTTAAGCTGTATTATCTGTTTCATATTCAATGAAATTCGTAACTCAATCCACACTCTACTGCATTATGTGTATCATATATACAGTAACGAAACATTGCGTCGCTTACCAAATTTTTAGAGGGACAAATCGTCAGTGTTTCATTAACACAAAGAATCAATAACATTTCTCCCTACACTTCACGGTTATGGCAGTTGACACATTACATGATGTAACGACGCTGATGAAGACGAATGGAAGCCTTAAATCATTGTCATTCACGCGGGCTGCCGAATGTTAAAACAAACTGAGGGCAAAATTGATAGAAGTACCGCGGAAAAGGTTGCATCAGAACTTAATGCTGTTTAGAAACGCACAGTATGACAGACGGTTAATAAGGTTGGTAATCATAGGAGAAATCCCATACTAATATTCATATTACAAGAATATGCTAAGGATCATTCAAAGCTACCTAACTCTAGTTTACATGATTTTCTCGGCAAGTCGAGCTCGCCCCTGTAGCTCCTCTACCACCTGTTGCACTAACTTCTGCATTGGAAGTGAGGAATTGATTGGCAATTTTGCCACACAAAAAATGCAGGTAACAATTGCTGTCCACATCAATATATAAAGTTGATTGAACTGCGACGCAAAGCCTTAGTGCGCTCGACTAATGAGCAAAAGCATTAATTCAAGCGAGCTGTAATGTGGGACTGAGTTCATTTTTCTTTGGTATTGTAGACATTGTCTTGTTTCTGCCTGGTTACAACGAGTAAAGTGAAAAAGTCAATTTAAGACTATCATTGATTTCCAACGCTGCATTGTAACAGGGAGAAATGATGAAAAGTATTTCAAAGTCTTTTTCGTATAATAAATTTATAAGTGAAATTGTGCAGGTTAAATAAGCTAATAAAGTAGACTGGTGTAAATTTCACTCAATTTCAGACATAAATAATTTTTGAAAACTCCTCATTTTGTATACAATGATGAACTTCCGTATATCATTATTGTTCCGCAGTCCAACTGAAAAAAAAATGCAGAGAAAACACTTTTTACGCGTCTGCAACGTAAATCAATTTCAAGAATATTTCTCTCTGTACTTAGACTGAAGAAAATTCTCTCATGAACCTAGCAGTACAATTCATACAATACAATCATAGTCGGTTATCTCTAACTTAGTTCTGTGGGAGTATGGCACAGGTTTTTTTGTCCACTGCTTGCAGACAATAGATCAGTGACGCTCTGAGAGTTTTTTTCCTACAGCTCGGCGGGTCGGGAACTCAAATATTAGAAAAAATTGACTTGCAGAAATTCTGCGCAAAGAAAAACTGCGCAAAGAAAATTCTCTTAATTGCTCCGGTGTCAGCTTACTCCTGACCGCTCAGCAACCGCTCCGTGTAGTGCACGACCTCGTAGTCTGAAATAAAAACTCAAATCTGTTCACAAAATGCTTCCACTTCACGAGAGTCTCTGTCCAAAAACGTCTAAAATCAAAATTTTTGAGAAAACTTGAAGTCGACAGAAAACGAAAAGTTTAGAAAAAGAGCCTTAGCACGTTCCTCAAGTATTGGGCCATTTGTGTACCATTCGGTAAATTGCTTATTGACGTGCTGGTGTAAATGAGTGCATTTCATCCGTTTCGAATTCTCTTTAAAAAAAACTCATCATACGAGGTGCAACGTTATCGAGCAATTTCATTCTCATATTTCTTAGGAAGGATAAAAATGTATTCAAGTCGATTTCCCAATTCTGCTACTTACAACATAACCAAACCAACCGTGAACAACCAGGGAAACGCGGTGAACGTGTCAAGATCTCAAGCCATACAAATCTGTGTGGGCTTGTATTAATTTAGAATTAACCCACCTCATCACCGAGCGACCTAATTCAACAGACCCCTACTCCTAAACGCACATCTCAATCATAAAGAACACAAATCCTTCGAAACGTCAGACCCGACACAAGCGTGCGCAGAAAAGTTCTTCTGTAAAATAATGACCAAGTTCTGATCATTATTCCTTTGCATGCAGGTAGCGGCCGGAGCAGGCGTCTCAATGGAGCTCAAGTGTCGGACTGAGGACCCCTGGCTGACGAGGGCAAAGAGAGGGGAGCTAGATCAACGTATTGTTCACACGTTCACTGCCTTTTGCGGCATAAGAGTATCACTAGATATATTGCTCATTTGCGTATCGGTGGGAATGAACAGTATTTCAATTATTTCAACATTTTTTTTAGAAGAGATTTCAGCATACGAGGAAAAATATCACCAGGCTACTACATTTTCACACTTCTGAGGAAAGATTCAAGTTTTTTCGAGCAGCAAAGTCGTTTTTAAACTCTGCTACTTACAACCTTACTTAACATGAGACCGCTGGACGTGTTACAACGTTCGCTGCGTTCTCGCGGTTGTTGCGGTTGGTTCGGTTGGGCGGTAATGAAGTACCATAAGATTAGATTAGATTATTAGTTAGTTTAAGCCTCCCTATCCGCAAGAAAGGCTATCCAAAGAAAGGAAGGAATAAGACACCATTAATATGGAGTTAAGGAAACGCGGAATCTATGCAGAAAAGGCGCAGAAACAGAAAGCTAAGAAAGAAGATCATGAAACAAGAAAAAGTTGAAAAATAAAGTAGTAGGTGGTGAAAAACAGGACAGCAGTGAACCGAAAAAAGATGGTCCGTAAAAAAACAAAAACCTATTCTACTTTAACAAAAAGAAAGCCTACCTAACCTTTAGCTCGGGCCCTTGCATAGTCTCCCTCCATGGGAGCTCTAATACCCATAGACACAATAGTTGCATCCCCCGGAGGGGGTGAAGTACCAGAATTGGAAAATCTTCTTCACTGCTTGAATATATTTCTATTCTTTTTAAGAAGTATGAAAAACATAATTGTAAGATAACAATTTTCCTCGTATGATAACGTTCATTTTTTAAAACGGTCTCGAAATTGATTAACACTTTGACTCCGAAGTGGTACATATGTGTACCACGAGGTAAATTGTTCATTAACGTAGCAGAATATGCAAATAACATTTCTACTATGGTGCTACATTTTTCATAATAAATTTTAGAGTGAAAGTTAACATATTATGGTTCAATTGTATTATTTATGCTTTTTAAAAAGGTTGAAAATGTATTAGAGCAAAAAAAAGCCGATTTTTCAAAACGACTTCTTCTAGCCTAACCAAACTGACCGGAGCAACCAAACAAACAGCGTGTTACATATTATTTATTTAAACCGGTACGTGAATGAGCAATATACTTAGCGATACACTAATTTCCCAATAAGCAGGGAAAATGTTAAATATAACTGATATCAATATGAAACAAAATGTTAAGGAAATCGCCCTTCGCGAAGCGAGTTGAGGACAATAAAGGTGATGGCAGAAATATTTAAAAAACAGGTAATTCTAGTATTTCGATCATATATGAGAAAAATTAGATTATGAGGTAGTTTGAGCTTAAATAAAACAAATTTTCCTCGAGATATGAAAAAGAAAGGCACCACTCAGAACGGATTAAGGAAACGGGAAATCTATGCTCAAGGTGGATTCCCAAACGTTACGCAGAGGAACAGTGAGATTGAAATAAATTTATGAAACAAGATAAAATTCGTCGAAGAAAGTAATTGCCGCTGGAAAAAAAATTATTGAAAGTCAGAGGATAGGTAAGAAATACTCAAATAATTAAGATTAGATTAAATGCTAGTTTATGCCTTCCTAACCACGACAAACCCGTCTCTAATAGATGAGAGAGGAACGAACTATTTAGGATAGAGTTATGAGAACGGGGAATCTATACACAAGGTGCATAAAAACAGTAAATTGAGAAAGAAGTTCATCATGAAACCAGATAGAAGTTGAAGAAGAAATTAGCAGGGGCTGAAAAATAGGACAGCAGTGAACCGAAAAAAGATGGTTCGTAAAAATACAAAAACCTATTCTATTTCAACAACAAAAAAATGCCTACTTAACCGTTAGCACGAGACCTCATATTCCTTCTGGGAGCGCTAATTCCCACCGGGACAATAGTAATATCCCGCTAAGGGGTGAGGAATAATAAAACCTATTCCATTAGAACAAAAGAAGAAATCATCTCGGGGCTTCTCATTTTCTCACTAGAAGCGCTATTCCACGGGTGCGATAGCCGCGTTCCCCGGAGGGGAGAACAAGGAAGATATTGCGAATGCGTTATGTTTTCATTTGTTAGAACTGTGTCTAAAGAAACCCTCGGTTTCCTCCCATAATGCTTTGAACTCTTTTTTCATCATTACAACTGAGTAAAGGGAAGATTTGTTTTGCTCTTCCGTGCTTCGATCCAGTTTCTTATGCTAGCTCGCTCTAAAATTTTTCATCATTAGATGTGGATGTGTGTTTTTTCCTTAGTTGCATTTACGTTTTGTTTTTCATTATCTTAAGATTGGAATTTTTGACTGAAAAGCTTGCGAGAGTTTTTCTCCATCACCTTCAGCAACACACAACGAATTTGACGAACGTGAAAAATTACGTGCCGAAAAAACTAATTTAAATATTTTAGGGAGAGTTAAAAAGGCAGGAATATTTGCACCAATTTATGAAAAGCTGCATAAATTGCAGCGTAAAACAGGAAAAATTAGCATTTTATGTGTGAAGTTTTCCCTGCACACATGTAATTTTTCAGGCGCTAGGCCTTTCCAAATGGCGATTTGAAATCAAGTTAACCCTTTCAACCCTTTCGGTACGATAATTCAAATGTTTTTCGTAAAAACTTCCAGGGTAAAAACTTCCAGGGGAAAAAGTTGTCATTACCCTGAATTGTCAGTGAAATTTTCCCAGTGTCGGTGCTTTTAGCTTAAGCAAGTGCCTAATTCTTCATTTTAATTATGAAATTTTTGAACCTTTGAAGCTTTACGCTTGGCGACGGAAATTTTCGACGTGGATAATAAAGTTTTTGTACTTACGAAGAAATTATTCATAAGATTTTACCTGAATTTATTAAAAATAAACGAAGTTCAGAAAAAAACTTCAAGCTGAATGGAAAGGGTATTGAATGTGTTGCACGGACCCTGTGACATGGACTCAGAGGTAACCTATGGCAATTTACGCGTGCAGGCTTCCGTAAATGTTTGAAAACTAGTTGAATGAATGCTTTTAATATCCTTAATTTTGTTATTTACTAAAAAATATTCCCTCACTAGTTGAATTAATTTAAAATTAGGTTAGATGCCCTAAACTGGAAGCACTAGCCAACTTGGCACTGAAGTAGCCGTCACTACCGAAAGGGTTAATCTAGTCTCTCATACAGAAAATTTTTCAAAAGCTACGAAAAAGTGAGTGAACAAGATAATCGGAAAAAGCGCCTGTCGACAGCAAAGGAAGATGGTGTATATGTATCTTTTAGCAAGTCAGCTAAACAAGTAAATGTACGAGCTCATGCACAACTTCTACCTCTTGTTGGATGGTCGTAGCCTTATGGTCACGTTTATCTATCTGGCACCGAATTTTACTCCATTAAATATGAATGCTATTAGGTTGCAAACATTCACAATAACTTATTAGAATATTCTTAAAAGAAATCTTATTGTAACTATTGAGTTTATTCACTCGTCTCAATTCTAAAGCTTGATCGATCGCCGGCTTACGGCACATAAAACATCAGAATCAGTAGTAGTCCTGCATAAGAATAGGTACAATAAGAATTTACGAGGCAGCTTGGGCGTAATTCACAAGATTTAGTATAGTCCCCACAGCGCTCGCCTCTTGCACATCACAGAAGCGCTCAGCTCGCCCGACACTTCGCTAAATCTTCGGCAGGCGCGACTCACCACACTCACCAGCGCAGAGGTTTTCAACCAGGCGTAAATTTACCTCTAGAGGTTAAAAATTATACAGTGTAAAAAATTGAAGTACCTGATAATTTAAAAAATAATTCAATTGAATTTAATTTCGTAAAATGAGAGAGTGAGAGAATGCAAAGAAAGTGTATGTGTTTTATATATTAGTAGGCGGTAAATGGAGAAATACACAAAGCCGAGGGGGCCAATGATGGAGGAAAGGTTGGGAATGGCTCCACTAGCGGGTCAAAGCTACAGCAAAATCACGCGTAGAAGTTGGCCGCATCACACGGCGTCTCTCAGACAAGGCGGGTCTCGCTAGCGCAGTGAAGTGTGGAGTGCGTGGGGCTATACACAGTGCGCTCTGGTCGCTCTTGTGCTCAAGTACACCGGACACACCACCTGACAGGTTACAATTACAGGTTACACGGACGTTCAGGTGCGTCAGACACACCACCTGACAGGTTACACAGACGTTCAGGTGCGTCAGACACACCACCTGACAGGTTACACAGACGTTCAGGTGCGTCAGACACACCACCTGACAGGTTACACGGACGCGCAGGTGCGTCAGACACACCACCTGACAGGTTACATGGACGCTCAGGTACGTCAGTCACACCACCTGACAGGTCACACGGACGCTCAGGTACGTCAGACACACCACCTGACAGGTTACACGGACGCTCAGGTGAGTTGGACACACAGCACAGGCTCGTGCACCGAGTGACCTGAAGTGAAAGGCACAGTCGACCCTCGAGTTAGAGACACCGCTTTACGCAAACCTAAATACGGGTAAAACTGGTCTTATTTAAAAAATTTATCACTTTGCTTGAATCGCAATGCTAATAGAAATTTAAAAGCGAAGAAAACGCTAATAAAACTAGTCATATTTACTCAAATTGAGAAAAAACCAAATCGAAAACGTTTCGGAGTCCAGCTCCATCTTCAGTTCTGTAAAATACAAAGAATTCAAAAAAGTGCAAAAAGTACAAACATTACGAAAAATACAAGCAATACAAGAAAATAAAACGAACACAATTGTATCAACAAAATGATAAATAAATGTCGAACTATGCCTAAAAACTAGCAAAAAAGTAACGAAAAAATACACACTATGAATTTACTATTTGAAGGGGATAGGAACTAAGCGTATTATTTAGGGAAGGTTTTTCTTTAAAAATATGAAGGGATTCTAAAATTCGTAAGTCAAACTCACTGGGAGCGCTATCGATGACTTTAAAATCTTCCTCACGAACCACTATATTGCACTGTTCGGCATGGTTGCGTACGGCTGAATGAGGAGGATGTGCAAGTAAGTTCCCAGTACGGTGGCTCCTACCGCGGAACTCATTCAGCCGTACGCAACCATGCCGAACAGTGCAATATAGTGGTTCGTAGAAGGGGAAAGTATCAGGTTATGGCTTTGCATTATATATTTTAACAGGTAAGCCACAGTACTGCACCTCAAAAAGTGAAAGAAAATAGAGTGAAGGTGTAGATTTTAGAATATTGTTTAGCTTAAACCTCCTTAACCTGAACAAAGGTGTTCTAAAGAGAAGAAGGATGAAGGCACCCATTAGTATGGAGTTTAGAGAATTCGGAATCTACGCACAAAGTGCGTTCACACACGAGATTCTCCACCCATAAAAATAGTAAGTTGAGAAGGAAGGTTATGAAACAAGACAAAAGTTGAAGAAGCAACTCTGAGGGGCTGAAAAACAGGGCGGCAGTAAACCGAAAAAAGAAGGTCCGTAACAAAATAAAAAACCTATTCTGTTTCAACGAAAGGAAGGCTTACCTAATCTTTATCTTGGGACCCTACATTTTCCTCCCTGGGAGGGAGCGCTAATTCCATTCGATACAATAGTTTAACCCCAAAAAGGGGGGAGGACTATGACGGGGTAGAAAGATACGACACACTGGCCTCATTCTCGAGAGAAAAGGGAGGAAAATGATCAAGCTCACGGTAGATTCCTGCATTAAAAATGGTTTAACACACTGTTGAAAATCTTCCGTATTACTGATCGCGGCCTTGTGGAAGAAGAAGAAGCTTTCTTCTGATTACCTGGCTTAGTTGCCAGATAGATTTTTGGAACCGTTGAATTTAGTTCTTTCTGTTTTTCGGTTTTTTTTTTGCAGCTGAATCTTTTCTTTTCGTTCTATTGTGTTTAAAATTTAATTCTCTAGTAATTAAGCATGTTCGGACTTCTACCGGACCTACACTTGCATTAAAATCGCTTAAATTAATCAACATTACTCGTGACGCTTTCGCGTTTACAAATTAAACTAACTTAAACTCAATTTACTCTGCTTGGGCAGCATGTCGCCCTTTAAAAATTGGGTCTGGTACATTTAACTGTTTTCTCTTTATTAAAAAGCAGTCTTTCTGCGCCGTAAATTCCTCGACCCGGCTCTTGCAGCCTCTTGAATAGGTATTTAATATTCAAGGTAATTAATCCTTAATCATTTCTTTAAATCTACCTGAGATATATGTTCTTGAAATATTGAAACCATAAAACTGCGAAATCTTATTCAGTTTGGATTATCAGTAATTTATGACCAGACTTCTTAAAGCCCCGTGTCTCCTTGTTCAGAACGCTGTAAATCTTATCGGCGTACAGTGCTGATGACCATTGGTGGTCTTATTGGTGCTGCTGATGTCCTTCCATTGCGTCTTATACTTTAAAGAGTTTCGTTTTTGAACACCTCGCGTTGAGGATCTTCGCGCTTCGGTTAAAAGAAGCCTTTAATAAACTGCTACAAAGGACGCTGCGTACGGCTGGAATCCTCAGGATGCGCCTGCCTTGAGTGCTGTTACTCTGTTTGCACGTCTCGGGTAATCTACTCGTTGTTGTTTCCTAGCTTTCGTTCCGTTAACTAAAATAAACGTTCGAACTGTTGCCCTCAAGTTTAAATCCTAAAACACCCGTACTCAGAAGCTAGCTAATGTCTCACAAGGTAACGAACTCTCCTGTAATATACAGGAAAGGCAGGAGGCCTTGGACCAATAGAAGTGCGGGCAATAAAAAATGAGATTATTATTACAATATTTATTTACCTTTCGTAGCATTATGAGCAGGCATTCTTTCATGTTCCTTTATAGCCCGAATCAAAAGCTCGAGCTCTCATCGAAAGCTCTACAAAGCATTACGCAGCATTGAGAAATGTCCTACGCTTAGTATAGGGCTCGCTTCATAGCCTCAGAAGGTTGCAAATGATTTACTCCCATGAACCGATGGACCAATGAGAAAAAGCCACCTAGTTGAGACCAGACAATATATTTGAGCGCCACATTTACTTGTGACAAAACTTGAAGTATACTAAAGTTCTGTCACCATATAGTTCATTACTGCACTGATGGACGTGTGAGAGGAAATAAGCGGTTGGTTCATCAAAGCTCTTCATCTTCCTTTAAAAACTGTTCGATGTACATATTTGTGCTCATTTTTGCACCTCGAACAAAAATGAAAGAAGGTTCTTCGTTTTCAAAATGATGGCCTGCACAGTGACGGAGACAGTGTTTGTGAGATCTGAAACTATTTCTCGAAAGTCTGGAATTGTCTAGAAGACTTTCACGGCACTGACACTCAGGCAGTTATACTAATTGGTCTCAAGAGCAAAAATTACAACCTGCGAGCGCATTCTTTTCTAATTTACTTTGTTCCAGCCCATTGCTTTCTTTTGTCCCAGAACTTTTTAATAAGAACTTTCGGTAGGAGCAGAAAAACTTTTTGTCTCAGCCCATCGTTTCTTCTTTCTGGAGATCTATTAGTTGCTGACGCTTTTACATCTTAATAGGTGACAAATTAAGGTCTTTTTTGACAAAGTTTCCAAGGGTTTTCCACTCGCACACATTTCCCCGGCTAACTTCCGCATTAACATCTTGGTTTTGCCTGATCTTCGCCAGAACGGCTTCCATAATTTTGGAGCACAGGGTGTTCGAAGAGGATTCCATTTAGTTCAAAGTTTATCGGAAAGACGCCGATTGCAATAAATGGTAGATTTATCTGATATCGTCTCGCCGATGATATCCATTTGGTCTCACTTGGCAAAATCTGATTCCTTATCCCTCGGTTATACCTCATTTGGCCTCACTTGACAATATCTGATTCCTTATTACTCGGTAATACCTCATTTGGCCTCACTTGACAATATCTGATTCCTTATCCCTCGGTTATACCTCATTTGGCCTCACTTGACAATATCTGATTCCTCATTACTCGGTAATACCTCATTTGGCCTCACTTGACAATATCTGATTCCTTATCCCTCGGTTATACCTCATTTGGCCTCACTTGACAATATCTGATTCCTTATTACTCGGTAATACCTCATTTGGCCTCACTTGACAATATTTGATTCCTTATTACTCGGTAATACCTCATTTGGCCTCACCTGACAATATCTGATTCCTTATTACTCGGTAATATCTCATTTGGCCTCACTTGACAATATTTGATTCCTTATTACTCGGTAATACCTCATTTGGCCTCACATGACAATATTTGATTCCTTATTACTCGGTAATACCTCATTTGGCCTCACTTGACAATATCTGATTCCTTATTACTCGGTAATACCTCATTTGGCCTCACTTGACAATATTTGATTCCTTATTACTCGGTAATACCTCATTTGGCCTCACCTGACAATATCTGATTCCTTATTACTCGGTAATATCTCATTTGGCCTCACTTGACAATATTTGATTCCTTATTACTCGGTAATACCTCATTTGGCCTCACATGACAATATTTGATTCCTTATTACTCGGTAATACCTCATTTGGCCTCACATGACAATATTTGATTCCTTATTACTCGGTAATACCTCATTTGGCCTCACTTGACAATATCTGATTCCTTATTACTCGGTAATACCTCATTTGGCCTCACCTGGCAATATCTGATTCCTTATTACTCGGTAATACCTCATTTGGCCTCACTTGACAATATCTGATTCCTTATTACTCGGTAATACCTCATTTGGCCTCACCTGGCAATATCTGATTCCTTATTACTCGGTAATACCTCATTTGGCCTCACTTGACAATATCTGATTCCTTATTACTCGGTAATACCTCATTTGGCCTCACTTGACAATATCTGATTCCTTATTACTCGGTAATACCTCATTTGGCCTCACCTGGCAATATCTGATTCCTTATTACTCGGTAATACCTCATTTGGCCTCACTTGACAATATCTGATTCCTTATTACTCGGTAATACCTCATTTGGCCTCACTTGACAATATTTGATTCCTTATTACTCGGTAATACCTCATTTGGCCTCACTTGACAATATCTGATTCCTTATTACTCGGTAATACCTCATTTGGCCTCACTTGACAATATCTGATTCCTTATTACTCGGTAATACCTCATTTGGCCTCACTTGACAATATTTGATTCCTTATTACTCGGTAATACCTCATTTGGCCTCACTTGACAATATCTGATTCCTTATTACTCGGTAATACCTCATTTGGCCTCACTTGACAATATTTGATTCCTTATTACTCGGTAATACCTCATTTGGCCTCACTTGACAATATCTGATTCCTTATTACTCGGTAATATCTCATTTGGCCTCACTTGACAATATTTGATTCCTTATTACTCGGTAATATCTCATTTGGCCTCACTTGACAATATCTGATTCCTTATTACTCGGTAATACCTCATTTGGCCTCACCTGGCAATATCTGATTCCTTATTACTCGGTAATATCTCATTTGGCCTCACTTGACAATATTTGATTCCTTATTACTCGGTAATACCTCATTTGGCCTCACATGACAATATTTGATTCCTTATTACTCGGTAATACTTCATTTGGCCTCACTTGACAATATCTGATTCCTTATTAATCGGTAATACCTCATTTGGCCTCACTTGACAATATTTGATTCCTTATTACTCGGTAATACCTCATTTGGCCTCACCTGACAATATCTGATTCCTTATTACTCGGTAATACTTCATTTGGCCTCACTTGACAATATCTGATTCCTTATTACTCGGTAATACCTCATTTGGCCTCACTTGACAATATTTGATTCCTTATTACTCGGTAATACCTCATTTGGCCTCACTTGACAATATCTGATTCCTTATTACTCGGTAATACCTCATTTGGCCTCACCTGGCAATATCTGATTCCTTATTAATCGGTAATACCTCATTTGGCCTCACTTGACAATATCTGATTCCTTATTACTCGGTAATACCTCATTTGGCCTGACTTGACAATATCCGATTCCTTATTACTCGGTAATACCTCATTTGGCCTCACCTGGCAATATCTGATTCCTTATTAATCGGTAATACCTCATTTGGCCTCACTTGACAATATCTGATTCCTTATTACTCGGTAATACCTCATTTGGCCTGACTTGACAATATCCGATTCCTTATTACTCGGTAATACCTCATTTGGCCTCACTTGACAATATTTGATTCCTTATTACTCGGTAATACCTCATTTGGCCTCACCTGACAATATCTGATTCCTTATTAATCGGTAATACCTCATTTGGCCTCACTTGACAATATCTGATTCCTTATTACTCGGTAATACCTCATTTGGCCTCACCTGACAATATCTGATTCCTTATTAATCGGTAATACCTCATTTGGCCTCACTTGACAATATCTGATTCCTTATTACTCGGTAATACCTCATTTGGCCTCACCTGACAATATCTGATTCCTCATTACTCGGTAATCCCTCATTTGGCCTCACTTGACAATATTTGATTCCTTATTACTAGGTAATACCTCATTTGGCCTCACTTGACAATATTTGATTCCTTATTACTCGGTAATACCTCATTTGGCCTCACTTGACAATATTTGATTCCTTATTACTCGGTAATACCTCATTTGGCCTCACTTGACAATATTTGATTCCTTATTACTCGGTAATACCTCATTTGGCCTCACTTGACAATATCTGATTCCTTATTACTCGGTAATACCTCATTTGGCCTCACTTGACAATATTTGATTCCTTATTACTCGGCAATACCTCATTTGGCCTCACCTGACAATATCTGATTCCTTATTACTCGGCAATACCTCATTTGGCCTCACCTGACAATATCTGATTCCTTATTACTCGGCAATACCTCATTTGGCCTCACCTGACAATATCTGATTCCTTATTACTCGGCAATACCTCATTTGGCCTCACCTGACAATATCTGATTCCTTATTACTCGGCAATACCTCATTTGGCCTCACCTGACAATATCTGATTCCTTATTACTCGGCAATACCTCATTTGGCCTCACCTGACAATATCTGATTCCTTATTACTCGGCAATACCTCATTTGGCCTCACCTGACAATATCTGATTCCTTATTACTCGGCAATACCTCATTTGGCCTCACCTGACAATATCTGATTCCTTATTACTCGGCAATACCTCATTTGGCCTCACCTGACAATATCTGATTCCTTATTACTCGGTAATATCTCATTTGGCCTCACTTGACAATATCCGATTTCGTCTTACGATATGTAGCTGAGCAGAGGCTATGCGTTAAACGCTCATTTGATAAAATTGCTTCGTTTTAGTAGGTCATCTTAATGCTTATAGAAAAAGTATTTCACTCCATCACACCCATGCAACTTGCCTAAATAGGGAGAGGATCTAACAAAGCTTTAATTTCTGTCCAAAGTTATTCCAAGAATTAAGTTCACAATCTACACTGAACCCATAAGCACAATTAGATAATTGCGTACACGACTCAGATGCCCTTTGATGTTCTGTTGGTTTTTACGGGGGGGGGGGGGGGTCCTAGGAGCGGGGGGGGGGGGTCCTAGGAGCGGGGGGGGGGGTCCTAGGAGCGGGGGGGGGGTCCTAGGATCGGGGTGAGGTCCTAAAATATCATGAAGACTGGCAGCGAGGAAATATTTTGGCACCTGTCTGGAATATTTCTAGGATTATGATGAAGAATACATGTTCGTTTGAGGCTCCCTAACCGCTACAAAAAGGAGCGTATCGAAGAGAGAAAGGAGGAAGGCACCACTTAATATGGAGAAAAGAGAATAATAAGATCAAAGTTGAAGAGGACAGTTAGAGGTGCTGAAGAACGGGACAGTAGTGAACCGAGAAAAGGCGATCTTTCACATAACAAAAAAAAAAACTTTATTCGACAAAAATAAGACCTACCTAACTTTTAGCTCAGGCCCTTACACATTTTCCCCCTGAGAGCGCAAATTCCCATAGATAAAATAGTTGTATTTCCCTTAGGGGGTATATTTCTAGGAACCCTCCCACTGTTTACAGATAAAATGAGCTCTCTGAGTAAATTTTAGCTTTACATGTTAGTCACGATGCGAGCCACCGGTGTACACAAACGGAATTTTAATTTGCGGCTAAACGACCAGTAGTCACTAATTAAATTTTCATGAATACTTTATCAAAGTTAAGTAAAGACACGATCTAGTCAATGCTGGGGTTTTTCAAAATTACTCACTTTAATTGACTTTAAATTTGAGTTGAATACTGTACTTCAATTTAACGTATCACAGACAATGTGTTAAAGTCACATTCAAGTTCCCAAGAGGTAGCAGTGTGTGCGAATTTCGCAATGAATGTACAAGGTAGGGTCGGCTCGGCGATTCTGTGGCAGCGTAATGGCACTTGGCCGGGTGCAATAATCCTTGATGATCCAAATTCTGCTCTTCTGCAGCTATTATGACTGAGAATTAATTTACGATCTTATGTTTGCTTCACTGAAACATTAATGCAGTTTCGGAGCCGAGTGGCTTGACCATTTCCGGCTTAATTAGCATGTTTCAATCCTTAATCCTGACTGATTTCTGTGGGCCGACCTCCTTGCATTTACATACTAGTTTCAACACTGGAATGTTGTCACCCACGCATTGACCACCTTATACCAAATCCGAACTCGTCAACCTTGAACCTCCTGAAGTCAATTTCTCGCCCAACTGCGCCGGGTAATTTCTGGGACATTATTTCACCCATATAATTGGCGAGTTTCATTGTGTGGGACCAGGAATAGCAGTTTCAAGCAGAATTATTAGTAACGAGATTTACTCATATTTTGACCTAGTAACGACATTTCTCTCGATACCCAGCGCCCAACGAAGAGGTCCGACGTAGGTTAATGACAATGACGTGCAGAGAAGCCACTTTGCCGAAATGACTACGATGGCAGAAATGATTAGATGAGGTTTTCCTTATTCGTCATCGCCTCGCTTCGAAGCCCTGAAAGTTCCGGAGAGGGCCGATTGGCCGTCTCTGAGCTGTGATTCAAATTCCTTTTGGTTGCGGGCTTTTTGCCTGCGCATAGCGGGGCCGGCGGATGCAAATGCCGTGGTTTTAATAATGTTTCAGTGCAGGCTTCAGCAGACAACGCCAGTCAGTCTCCGTAATACGGTCCTGAAAGGGAACGGCAGAGACGAGATCGCGACCATTACGTTGGCATTTAGGTTTTAATGGATACCTCCTGTCCGTCTCGCCTCTTGGAATCTCCACGATTCCAAGGAGCCAGAAGTTGCTGTAATTTAAAAATAGACACTTATATGTTGCTCTTAGCATAAGTTGGCTTTTGCATAGTTGGTGTCTAGATAAAGAATTAATTTCGTCTACTTTTCAAACTTTACCAAAACGGCCGTTGCTTCTCAGTAAATCGTTTAGTAGACCGTTTGATTGAGAATGAATTCATTCAGAGTTGGGCCTCTGATACCAAAGGGGCTTATGGTTGAAAGGATCAAGTTGTAATCGTTAGAAATAAACTTGATACGCATAAATACATGAACCCTAAATTTGAAGACTTTATCATTTATGGACAGGAGTTGCGACTTAGTTCGTGTGTACC
Source organism: Morinoia aosen (assembly GCA_030386875.1). Classification (NCBI taxonomy): domain Eukaryota; kingdom Metazoa; phylum Arthropoda; class Malacostraca; order Amphipoda; family Talitridae; genus Morinoia; species Morinoia aosen. The sequence continues at coordinate 27,308,267 of CM059558.1, forward strand.
ATCACTGCCGCTTGTGATGTACTTCCCGCAACAGTACTGTGAGTCCACTGCTTCAATGGATGATTATGAAAAGCAAAAGATTTCCAATTCAAAATGTTCATCAGTATTGTTGAACTGGATGACAGAAAATAAAACATAGAAAATCAACTCGAAAAGTAAGGACTCCTTACTTTTTCAATTTTTATAATTTTTCATATTTTTTATTTGATTTTTTGGTAATTTTTTTATTTTTTATAATTTGATATCTCTTTAGTAAGGAGATTTCATATTATAAAAATTCCATAAATCGGAGGATAACAGAGTATGCATATTCAGAAACAAAGGAGTTTCCTTGTTGTTCGCTTGGGCCTGGATTGTCTTGCAGCTGAAGTTCAGGAGCAAAATAGAGAAATGTATAAACAGGACATGACAATCATTTCCATTACAAGGCCTCAAGAGAGAGAGCATAAATGGGGAAACAGAGATACGAACGTATTGCAGCGGTCTCAAACTAAATAGAAGAGGACATATTTAAGAAACCTGCCGCCGGAGGGTACTGCGAGCACTGGGGTCACAATATCTCTCTATTGCAGCACGCAGCAAAGTAAATTCTTCCATTAATCGATTCAGCACAATCGTGGGGTCGGCAAAATAGAAAGAAAATGATGTCGATTCTTTGTTGTGGCTCTGGTTGCGGCGTGCGAGTCGAGAGCTCAGCCGTTGTTCACGCCGACGAGCATTGGACTGCCAACAAAATAATCTACAATTTTCATTATCCCAGTGATTCTACCGGATGACAGAATGCTTAATTAATTAACGAAACTAAGCGTTAGCAGCATTTTAACCGTACAACTTTTTATGAATTAAATTTTAATTCTAGCCACATCATTTGAAAAAAATTGATGATTTTTTGAATCGCTAATATGAACAGAGAGGGCGAGGGATGGCAAGGTACAAAAATATTGCGCTAATTTCCTGGAAATTTCCATGCCTCGCTCGTGTGGCAGAAACAATTTGATCAGGGCTTGAAAATAAAACTCGTGCATTCCGTGTCAAAATCGTTCGCCGCGTCGATGCGCGCAAAATTAATTCTTAAGAAGACGAGCGTCACGCGATCAAATTACGTCTCTTGAATACTTTACGATGGATGCGAGAACGCAAGTGCGACGACCTCGCGGAATTGCTATCAAATATGGAATTCGAATGGAATTTGAATTTAACATTCCAGTGCCATAATACACGCACAGCTACGCCGAGTGGTTCTGATGATGAAACGACCGACTGGCCTTTGTTTTGCGGCTGGCCAGGCTTTGCCTCGCAGCTGGCCAGGCTTTGCCTCGCAGCTGGCCAGGCTTTGCCTCGCAGCTGGCCAGGCTTTGCCTCGCAGCTGGCCAGGCTTTGCCTCGCAGCTGGCGAGGCTTTGCCTCGCAGCTGGCCAGGCTTTGCCTCGCAGCTGGCCAGGCTTTGCCTCGCAGCTGGCCAGGCTTTGCCTCGCAGCTGGCCAGGCTTTGCCTCGCAGCTGGCCAGGCTTTGCCTCGCAGCTGGCCAGGCTTTGCCTCGCAGCTGGCCAGGCTTTGCCTCGCAGCTGGCCAGGCTTTGCCTCGCAGCTGGCCAGGCTTTGCCTCGCAGCTGGCCAGGCTTTGCCTCGCAGCTGGCCAGGCTTTGCCTCGCAGCTGGCCAGGCTTTGCCTCGCAGCTGGCCAGGCTTTGCCTCGCAGCTGGCCAGGCTTTGCCTCGCAGCTGGCCAGGCTTTGCCTCGCAGCTGGCCAGGCTTTGCCTCGCAGCTGGCCAGGCTTTGCCTCGCAGCTGGCCAGGCTTTGCCTCGCAGCTGGCCAGGCTTTGCCTCGCAGCTGGCCAGGCTTTGCCTCGCAGCTGGCCAGGCTTTGCCTCGCAGCTGGCCAGGCTTTGCCTCGCAGCTGGCCAGGCTTTGCCTCGCAGCTGGCCAGGCTTTGCCTCGCAGCTGGCCAGGCTTTGCCTCGCAGCTGGCCAGGCTTTGCCTCGCAGCTGGCCAGGCTTTGCCTCGCAGCTGGCCAGGCTTTGCCTCGCAGCTGGCCAGGCTTTGCCTCGCAGGTGACCAGGCTTTGCCTCGCAGCTGGCCAGGCTTTGCATCGCAGCTGGCCAGGCTTTGCCTCGCAGCTGGCCAGGCTTTGCCTCGCAGCTGGCCAGGCTTTGCCTCGCAGGTGACCAGGCTTTGCCTCGCAGCTGACCAGGCTTTGCATCGCAGCTGCCAGGCTTTGCATCGCAGCTGACCAGGCTTTGCATCGCAGCTGCCAGGCTTTGCCTCGCAGCTGACCAGGCTTTGCCTCGCAGCTGACCAGGCTTTGCATCGCAGCTGACCAGGCTTTGCATCGCAGCTGGCCAGGCTTTGCATCGCAGCTGACCAGGCTTTGCATCGCAGCTGGCCAGGCTTTGCATCGCAGCTGGCCAGGCTTTGCATCGCAGCTGGCCAGGCTTTGCATCGCAGCTGGCCAGGCTTTGCCTTGCAGCTGACCAGGCTTTGCATCGCAGCTGCCAGGCTTTGCATCGCAGCTGCCAGGCTTTGCATCGCAGCTGGCCAGGCTTTGCATCGCAGCTGGCCAGGCTTTGCATCGCAGCTGGCCAGGCTTTGCCTCGCAGCTGACCAGGCTTTGCCTCGCAGCTGACCAGGCTTTGCCTCGCAGCTGACCAGGCTTTGCCTCGCAGCTGACCAGGCTTTGCATCGCAGCTGGCCAGGCTTTGCATCGCAGCTGACCAGGCTTTGCATCGCAGCTGCCAGGCTTTGCATCGCAGCTGGCCAGGCTTTGCATCGCAGCTGGCCAGGCTTTGCATCGCAGCTGGCCAGGCTTTGCATCGCAACTGGCCAGGCTTTGCATCGCAGCTGCCAGGCTTTGCATCGCAGCTGACCAGGCTTTGCATCGCAGCTGGCCAGGCTTTGCATCGCAGCTGCCACGCTTTGCATCGCAGCTGGCCAGGCTTTGCATCGCAGCTGACCAGGCTTTGCATCGCAGCTGGCCAGGCTTTGCATCGCAGCTGGCCAGGCTTTGCATCGCAGCTGCCAGGCTTTGCATCGCAGCTGCCAGGCTTTGCATCGCAGCTGACCAGGCTTTGCATCGCAGCTGGCCAGGCTTTGCATCGCAGCTGCCGGGCTTTGCATCGCAGCTGCCAGGCTTTGCATCGCAGCTGACCAGGCTTTGCATCGCAGCTGGCCAGGCTTTGCATCGCAGCTGACCAGGCTTTGCATCGCAGCTGGCCAGGCTTTGCATCGCAGCTGACCAGGCTTTGCATCGCAGCTGGCCAGGCTTTGCCCAGCTGGCCAGGCTTTGCCCAGCTGACCAGGCTTTGCATCGCAGCTGGCCAGGCTTTGCATCGCAGCTGGCCAGGCTTTGCCCAGCTGGCCAGGCTTTGCATCGCAGCTGGCCAGGCTTTGCATCGCAGCTGACCAGGCTTTGCATCGCAGCTGGCCAGGCTTTGCCCAGCTGACCAGGCTTTGCATCGCAGCTGACCAGGCTTTGCATCGCAGCTGACCAGGCTTTGCATCGCAGCTGCCCAGGCTTTGCATCGCAGCTGACCAGGCTTTGCATCGCAGCTGACCAGGCTTTGCATCGCAGCTGCCCAGGCTTTGCATCGCAGCTGACCAGGCTTTGCATCGCAGCTGACCAGGCTTTGCATCGCAGCTGGCCAGGCTTTTCCCAGCTGACCAGGCTTTGCATCGCAGCTGACCAGGCTTTGCATCGCAGCTGACCAGGCTTTGCATCGCAGCTGACCAGGCTTTGCATCGCAGCTGACCAGGCTTTGCCCAGCTGACCAGGCTTTGCATCGCAGCTGACCAGGCTTTGCATCGCAGCTGACCAGGCTTTGCATGGCAGCTGACCAGGCTTTGCATGGCAGCTGGCCAGGCTTTGCCCAGCTGACCAGGCTTTGCATCGCAGCTGGCCAGGCTTTGCATCGCAGCTGACCAGGCTTTGCATCGCAGCTGGCCAGGCTTTGCATCGCAGCTGGCCAGGCTTTGCATCGCAGCTGGTCAGGCTTTGCCCAGCTGACCAGGCTTTGCATCGCAGCTGACCAGGCTTTGCATCGCAGCTGACCAGGCTTTGCCTCGCAGCTGACCAGGCTTTGCCTCGCAGCTGACCAGGCTTTGCCTCGCAGCTGACCAGGCTTTGCCTCGCAGCCTACCAGGCTTTGCCTCGCAGCTGGCCAGGCTTTGCCTCGCAGCTGGCCAGGCTTTGCCTCGCAGCTGGCCAGGCTTTGCCCAGCTGACCAGGCTTTGCATCGCAGCTGACCAGGCTTTGCCCAGCTAACCAGGCTTTGCCCAGCTGACCAGGCTTTGCCTCGCAGCTGACCAGGCTTTGCCTCGCAGCTGGCCAGGCTTTGCATCGCAGCTGGCCAGGCTTTGCATCGCAGCTGGCCAGGCTTTGCATCGCAGCTGGCCAGGCTTTGCATCGCAGCTGCCAGGCTTTGCCTCGCAGCTGGCCAGGCTTTGCCCAGCTGACCAGGCTTTGCCTCGCAGCTGACCAGGCTTTGCCTCGCAGCTGACCAGGCTTTGCCTCGCAGCTGACCAGGCTTTGCCTCGCAGCTGACCAGGCTTTGCATCGCAGCTGCCAGGCTTTGCCTCGCAGCTGACCAGGCTTTGCATCGCAGCTGCCAGGCTTTGCATCGCAGCTGACCAGGCTTTGCCTCGCAGCTGGCCAGGCTTTGCATCGCAGCTGGCCAGGCTTTGCATCGCAGCTGGCCAGGCTTTGCCCAGCTGACCAGGCTTTGCCTCGCAGCTGACCAGGCTTTGCCCAGCTGACCAGGCTTTGCCCAGCTGACCAGGCTTTGCCTCGCAGCTGACCAGGCTTTGCCTCGCAGCTGACCAGGCTTTGCCTCGCAGCTGACCAGGCTTTGCCTCGCAGCTGACCAGGCTTTGCCTCGCAGCTGACCAGGCTTTGCCTCGCAGCTGACCAGGCTTTGCATCGCAGCTGACCAGGCTTTGCATCGCAGCTGCCAGGCTTTGCATCGCAGCTGCCAGGCTTTGCATCGCAGCTGGCCAGGCTTTGCATCGCAGCTGGCCAGGCTTTGCATCGCAGCTGGCCAGGCTTTGCATCGCAGCTGGCCAGGCTTTGCATCGCAGCGGCCAAGCTTTGCATCGCAGCTGACCAGGCTTTGCATCGCAGCTGGCCAGGCTTTGCATCGCAGCTGCCAGGCTTTGCATCGCAGCTGGCCAGGCTTTGCATCGCAGCTGGCCAGGCTTTGCCTCGCAGCTGGCCAGGCTTTGCATCGCAGCTGGCCAGGCTTTGCATCGCAGCTGACCAGGCTTTGCCTCGCAGCTGGCCAGGCTTTGCATCGCAGCTGGCCAGGCTTTGCATCGCAGCTGGCCAGGCTTTGCATCGCAGCTGACCAGGCTTTGCCTCGCAGCTGGCCAGGCTTTGCATCGCAGCTGACCAGGCTTTGCCTCGCAGCTGGCCAGGCTTTGCATCGCAGCTCGCCAGGCTTTGCATCGCAGCTGGCCAGGCTTTGCCTCGCAGCTGGCCAGGCTTTGCATCGCAGCTGGCCAGGCTTTGCATCGCAGCTGCCAGGCTTTGCATCGCAGCTGGCCAGGCTTTGAATCGCAGCTGGCCAGGCTTTGCATCGCAGCTGCCAGGCTTTGCATCGCAGCTGCCAGGCTTTGCATCGCAGCTGACCAGGCTTTGCATCGTAGCTGGCCAGGCTTTGCATCGCAGCTGCCAGGCTTTGCATCGCAGCTGACCAGGCTTTGCATCGCAGCTGGCCAGGCTTTGCATCGCAGCTGGCCAGGCTTTGCATCGCAGCTGGCCAGGCTTTGCATCGCAGCTGGCCAGGCTTTGCATCGCAGCTGGCCAAGCTTTGCATCGCAGCTGGCCAGGCTTTGCCCAGCTGACCAGGCTTTGCCTCGCAGCTGACCAGGCTTTGCCTCGCAGCTGCCAGGCTTTGCCTCGCAGCTGACCAGGCTTTGCATCGCAGCTGCCAGGCTTTGCATCGCAGCTGACCAGGCTTTGCCTCGCAGCTGACCAGGCTTTGCCCAGCTGACCAGGCTTTGCCTCGCAGCTGACCAGGCTTTGCCCAGCTGACCAGGCTTTGCCTCGCAGCTGACCAGGCTTTGCCTCGCAGCTGACCAGGCTTTGCCTCGCAGCTGACCAGGCTTTGCCTCGCAGCTGACCAGGCTTTGCATCGCAGCTGCCAGGCTTTGCATCGCAGCTGCCAGGCTTTGCATGGCAGCTGACCAGGCTTTGCATCGCAGCTGGCCAGGCTTTGCCCAGCTGACCAGGCTTTGCATCGCAGCTGACCAGGCTTTGCATCGCAGCTGACCAGGCTTTGCATGGCAGCTGGCCAGGCTTTGCCCAGCTGACCAGGCTTTGCATCGCAGCTGGCCAGGCTTTGCATCGCAGCTGACCAGGCTTTGCATCGCAGCTGGCCAGGCTTTGCATCGCAGCTGGCCAGGCTTTGCATCGCAGCTGGCCAGGCTTTGCATCGCAGCTGGTCAGGCTTTGCCCAGCTGACCAGGCTTTGCATCGCAGCTGACCAGGCTTTGCCTCGCAGCTGACCAGGCTTTGCCTCGCAGCTGACCAGGCTTTGCCTCGCAGCTGACCAGGCTTTGCCTCGCAGCTGACCAGGCTTTGCCTCGCAGCTGGCCAGGCTTTGCCTCGCAGCTGGCCAGGCTTTGCCTCGCAGCTGGCCAGGCTTTGCCTCGCAGCTGGCCAGGCTTTGCCCAGCTGACCAGGCTTTGCATCGCAGCTGACCAGGCTTTGCCCAGCTGACCAGGCTTTGCCCAGCTGACCAGGCTTTGCCTCGCAGCTGACCAGGCTTTGCCTCGCAGCTGACCAGGCTTTGCCTCGCAGCTGGCCAGGCTTTGCATCGCAGCTGGCCAGGCTTTGCATCGCAGCTGCCAGGCTTTGCCTCGCAGCTGGCCAGGCTTTGCCCAGCTGACCAGGCTTTGCCTCGCAGCTGACCAGGCTTTGCCTCGCAGCTGACCAGGCTTTGCCTCGCAGCTGACCAGGCTTTGCATCGCAGCTGCCAGGCTTTGCCTCGCAGCTGACCAGGCTTTGCATCGCAGCTGCCAGGCTTTGCATCGCAGCTGACCAGGCTTTGCCTTGCAGCTGACCAGGCTTTGCCTCGCAGCTGGCCAGGCTTTGCATCGCAGCTGGCCAGGCTTTGCCCAGCTGACCAGGCTTTGCCCAGCTGACCAGGCTTTGCCCAGCTGACCAGGCTTTGCCTCGCAGCTGACCAGGCTTTGCCCAGCTGACCAGGCTTTGCCTCGCAGCTGACCAGGCTTTGCCTCGCAGCTGACCAGGCTTTGCCTCGCAGCTGACCAGGCTTTGCCTCGCAGCTGACCAGGCTTTGCCTCGCAGCTGACCAGGCTTTGCCTCGCAGCTGACCAGGCTTTGCCTCGCAGCTGACCAGGCTTTGCCTCGCAGCTGACCAGGCTTTGCATCGCAGCTGCCAGGCTTTGCATCGCAGCTGCCAGGCTTTGCATCGCAGCTGGCCGGGCTTTGCATCGCAGCTGGCCAGGCTTTGCATCGCAGCTGGCCAGGCTTTGCATCGCAGCTGGCCAGGCTTTGCATCGCAGCTGGCCAGGCTTTGCATCGCAGCTGGCCAGGCTTTGCATCGCAGCTGCCAAGCTTTGCATCGCAGCTGACCAGGCTTTGCATCGCAGCTGGCCAGGCTTTGCATCGCAGCTGCCAGGCTTTGCATCGCAGCTGGCCAGGCTTTGCATCGCAGCTGACCAGGCTTTGCATCGCAGCTGGCCAGGCTTTGCATCGCAGCTGGCCAGGCTTTGCATCGCAGCTGCCAGGCTTTGCATCGCAGCTGCCAGACTTTGCATCGCAGCTGACCAGGCTTTGCATCGCAGCTGGCCAGGCTTTGCATCGCAGCTGGCCAGGCTTTGCATCGCAGCTGCCAGGCTTTGCATCGCAGCTGACCAGGCTTTGCATCGCAGCTGGCCAGGCTTTGCATCGCAGCTGGCCAGGCTTTGCATCGCAGCTGGCCAGGCTTTGCATCGCAGCTGGCCAGGCTTTGCCCAGCTGACCAGGCTTTGCCTCGCAGCTGACCAGGCTTTGCCTCGCAGCTGACCAGGCTTTGCCTCGCAGCTGCCAGGCTTTGCCTCGCAGCTGCCAGGCTTTGCATCGCAGCTGACCAGGCTTTGCCTCGCAGCTGACCAGGCTTTGCCCAGCTGACCAGGCTTTGCCTCGCAGCTGACCAGGCTTTGCCCAGCTGACCAGGCTTTGCCTCGCAGCTGACCAGGCTTTGCCCAGCTGACCAGGCTTTGCCTCGCAGCTGACCAGGCTTTGCCTCGCAGCTGACCAGGCTTTGCCTCGCAGCTGACCAGGCTTTGCCTCGCAGCTGACCAGGCTTTGCCTCGCAGCTGACCAGGCTTTGCATCGCAGCTGCCAGGTTTTGCATCGCAGCTGGCCAGGCTTTGCATCGCAGCTGGCCAGGCTTTGCATCGCAGCTGCCAAGCTTTGCATCGCAGCTGACCAGGCTTTGCATCGCAGCTGGCCAGGCTTTGCATCGCAGCTGCCAGGCTTTGCATCGCAGCTTGCCAGGCTTTGCATCGCAGCTGGCCAGGCTTTGCATCGCAGCTGGCCAGGCTTTGCATCGCAGCTGCCAGGCTTTGCATCGCAGCTGCCAGGCTTTGCATCGCAGCTGACCAGGCTTTGCATCGCAGCTGGCCAGGCTTTGCATCGCAGCTGCCAGGCTTTGCATCGCAGCTGCCAGGCTTTGCATCGCAGCTGACCAGGCTTTGCATCGCAGCTGGCCAGGCTTTGCATCGCAGCTGGCCAGGCTTTGCATCGCAGCTGGCCAGGCTTTGCATCGCAGCTGGCCAGGCTTTGCATCGCAGCTGGCCAGGCTTTGCATCGCAGCTGGCCAGGCTTTGCATCGCAGCTGACCAGGCTTTGCATCGCAGCTGGCCAGGCTTTGCCCAGCTGGCCAGGCTTTGCATCGCAGCTGGCCAGGCTTTGCATCGCAGCTGACCAGGCTTTGCATCGCAGCTGGCCAGGCTTTGCCCAGCTGACCAGGCTTTGCATCGCAGCTGACCAGGCTTTGCATCGCAGCTGACCAGGCTTTGCATCGCAGCTGCCAGGCTTTGCATCGCAGCTGGCCAGGCTTTGCATCGCAGCTGACCAGGCTTTGCATCGCAGCTGACCAGGCTTTGCATCGCAGCTGGCCAGGCTTTGCCCAGCTGACCAGGCTTTGCATCGCAGCTGACCAGGCTTAGCATCGCAGCTGGCCAGGCTTTGCCCAGCTGACCAGGCTTTGCATCGCAGCTGACCAGGCTTTGCCTCGCAGCTGACCAGGCTTTGCCTCGCAGCTGACCAGGCTTTGCCTCGCAGCTGACCAGGCTTTGCCTCGCAGCTGACCAGGCTTTGCATCGCAGCTGCCAGGCTTTGCATCGCAGCTGCCAGGCTTTGCATCGCAGCTGGCCAGGCTTTGCATCGCAGCTGGCCAGGCTTTGCATCGCAGCTGGCCAGGCTTTGCATCGCAGCTGGCCAGGCTTTGCATCGCAGCTGGCCAGGCTTTGCATCGCAGCTGGCCAGGCTTTGCATCGCAGCTGCCAAGCTTTGCATCGCAGCTGACCAGGCTTTGCATCGCAGCTGGCCAGGCTTTGCATCGCAGCTGCCAGGCTTTGCATCGCAGCTGGCCAGGCTTTGCATCGCAGCTGACCAGGCTTTGCATCGCAGCTGGCCAGGCTTTGCATCGCAGCTGGCCAGGCTTTGCATCGCAGCTGCCAGGCTTTGCATCGCAGCTGCCAGACTTTGCATCGCAGCTGACCAGGCTTTGCATCGCAGCTGGCCAGGCTTTGCATCGCAGCTGGCCAGGCTTTGCATCGCAGCTGCCAGGCTTTGCATCGCAGCTGACCAGGCTTTGCATCGCAGCTGGCCAGGCTTTGCATCGCAGCTGGCCAGGCTTTGCATCGCAGCTGGCCAGGCTTTGCATCGCAGCTGGCCAGGCTTTGCCCAGCTGACCAGGCTTTGCCTCGCAGCTGACCAGGCTTTGCCTCGCAGCTGACCAGGCTTTGCCTCGCAGCTGCCAGGCTTTGCCTCGCAGCTGCCAGGCTTTGCATCGCAGCTGACCAGGCTTTGCCTCGCAGCTGACCAGGCTTTGCCCAGCTGACCAGGCTTTGCCTCGCAGCTGACCAGGCTTTGCCCAGCTGACCAGGCTTTGCCTCGCAGCTGACCAGGCTTTGCCCAGCTGACCAGGCTTTGCCTCGCAGCTGACCAGGCTTTGCCCAGCTGACCAGGCTTTGCCTCGCAGCTGACCAGGCTTTGCCTCGCAGCTGACCAGGCTTTGCCTCGCAGCTGACCAGGCTTTGCCTCGCAGCTGACCAGGCTTTGCCTCGCAGCTGACCAGGCTTTGCATCGCAGCTGCCAGGTTTTGCATCGCAGCTGCCAGGCTTTGCATCGCAGCTGGCCAGGCTTTGCATCGCAGCTGGCCAGGCTTTGCATCGCAGCTGCCAAGCTTTGCATCGCAGCTGACCAGGCTTTGCATCGCAGCTGGCCAGGCTTTGCATCGCAGCTGCCAGGCTTTGCATCGCAGCTTGCCAGGCTTTGCATCGCAGCTGACCAGGCTTTGCATCGCAGCTGACCAGGCTTTGCATCGCAGCTGACCAGGCTTTGCATCGCAGCTGCCAGGCTTTGCATCGCAGCTGACCAGGCTTTGCATCGCAGCTGCCGGGCTTTGCCCAGCTGACCAGGCTTTGCATCGCAGCTGACCAGGCTTTGCATCGCAGCTGACCAGGCTTTGCATCGCAGCTGGTCAGGCTTTGCCTCGCAGCTGGCCAGGCTTTGCCTCGCAGCTGGCCAGGCTTTGCCTCGCAGCTGGCCAGGCTTTGCCTCGCAGCTGGCCAGGCTTTGCCTCGCAGCTGGTCAGGCTTTGCCTCGCAGCTGGCCAGGCTTTGCCTCGCAGCTGGCCAGGCTTTGCCTCGCAGCTGGCCAGGCTTTGCCTCGCAGCTGACCAGGCTTTGCCTCGCAGCTGACCAGGCTTTGCCTCGCAGCTGACCAGGCTTTGCATCGCAGCTGACCAGGCTTTGCCTCGCAGCTGGCCAGGCTTTGCCTCGCAGCTGGCCAGGCTTTGCCCAGCTGACCAGGCTTTGCCTCGCAGCTGGCCAGGCCTTGCCCAGCTGACCAGGCTTTGCCTCGCAGCTGGCCAGGCTTTGCATCGCAGCTGCCAGGCTTTGCCTCGCAGCTGGCCAGGCTTTGCCCAGCTGACCAGGCTTTGCCTCGCAGCTGACCAGGCTTTGCCTCGCAGCTGACCAGGCTTTGCATCGCAGCTGCCAGGCTTTGCCTCGCAGCTGACCAGGCTTTGCATCGCAGCTGCCAGGCTTTGCCTCGCAGCTGACCAGGCTTTGCATCGCAGCTGCCAGGCTTTGCATCGCAGCTGACCAGGCTTTGCCTCGCAGCTGACCAGGCTTTGCCTCGCAGCTGGCCAGGCTTTGCATCGCAGCTGGCCAGGCTTTGCCTCGCAGCTGACCAGGCTTTGCATCGCAGCTGGCCAGGCTTTGCCCAGCTGACCAGGCTTTGCCTCGCAGCTGACCAGGCTTTGCCCAGCTGACCAGGCTTTGCCTCGCAGCTGACCAGGCTTTGCCTCGCAGCTGACCAGGCTTTGCCTCGCAGCTGACCAGGCTTTGCCTCGCAGCTGACCAGGCTTTGCCTCGCAGCTGACCAGGCTTTGCCTCGCAGCTGACCAGGCTTTGCCTCGCAGCTGACCAGGCTTTGCCTCGCAGCTGACCAGGCTTTGCCTCGCAGCTGACCAGGCTTTGCCTCGCAGCTGACCAGGCTTTGCCTCGCAGCTGACCAGGCTTTGCCTCGCAGCTGACCAGGCTTTGCATCGCAGCTGGCCAGGCTTTGCCTCGCAGTTGGCCAGGCTTTGCATCGCAGCTGGCCAGGCTTTGCCCAGCTGACCAGGCTTTGCCTCGCAGCTGGCCAGGCTTTGCCCAGCTGACCAGGCTTTGCCTCGCAGCTGGCCAGGCTTTGCCTCGCAGCTGGCCAGGATGTGCCTCGCAACTAACCAGGCTTTGCCTCGCAGCTGACCAGGCTTTGCCTCGCAGCTGACCAGGCTTTGCATCGCAGCTGGCCAGGCTTTGCATCGCAGCTGGCCAGGCTTTGCATCGCAGCTGGCCAGGCTTTGCCCAGCTGGCCAGGCTTTGCCCAGCTGACCAGGCTTTGCCTCGCAGCTGACCAGGCTTTGCCTCGCAGCTGACCAGGCTTTGCCTCGCAGCTGACCAGGCTTTGCCTCGCAGCTGACCAGGCTTTGCCTCGCAGCTGACCAGGCTTTGCCTCGCAGCTGACCAGGCTTTGCATCGCAGCTGGCCAGGTTTTGCCTCGCAGCTGGCCAGGCTTTGCATCGCAGCTGGCCAGGCTTTGCCTCGCAGCTAGCCAGGCTTTGCCTCGCAGCTGGCCAGGCTTTGCCTCGCAGCTGACCAGGCTTTGCCTCGCAGCTGACCAGGCTTTGCATCGCAGCTGGCCAGGCTTTGCCTCGCAGCTGACCAGGCTTTGCCTCGCAGCTGACCAGGCTTTGCATCGCAGCTGACCAGGCTTTGCATCGCAGCTGGCCAGGCTTTGCATCGCAGCTGGCCAGGCTTTGCATCGCAGCTGGCCAGGCTTTGCCTCGCAGCTGGCCAGGCTTTGCCTCGCAGCTGGCCAGGCTTTGCCTCGCAGCTGGCCAGGCTTTGCCTCGCAGCTGGCCAGGCTTTGCCTCGCAGCTGGCCAGGCTTTGCCTCGCAGCTGGCCAGGCTTTGCCCAGCTGACCAGGCTTTGCCTCGCAGCTGACCAGGCTTTGCCTCGCAGCTGACCAGGCTTTGCCTCGCAGCTGACCAGGCTTTGCCTCGCAGCTGACCAGGCTTTGCCTCGCAGCTGACCAGGCTTTGCCTCGCAGCTGACCAGGCTTTGCCTCGCAGCTGACCAGGCTTTGCCTCGCAGCTGACCAGGCTTTGCCTCGCAGCTGACCAGGCTTTGCCTCGCAGCTGACCAGGCTTTGCATCGCAGCTGGCCAGGTTTTGCCTCGCAGCTGGCCAGGCTTTGCATCGCAGCTGGCCAGGCTTTGCCTCGCAGCTGGCCAGGCTTTGCCTCGCAGCTGACCAGGCTTTGCCTCGCAGCTGACCAGGCTTTGCATCGCAGCTGGCCAGGCTTTGCCTCGCAGCTGACCAGGCTTTGCCTCGCAGCTGACCAGGCTTTGCATCGCAGCTGACCAGGCTTTGCCTCGCAGCTGACCAGGCTTTGCATCGCAGCTGGCCAGGCTTTGCCTCGCAGCTGACCAGGCTTTGCATCGCAGCTGGCCAGGCTTTGCATCGCAGCTGGCCAGGTTTTGCCTCGCAGCTGGCCAGGCTTTGCCTCGCAGCTGGCCAGGCTTTGCCTCGCAGCTGGCCAGGTTTTGCCTCGCAGCTGGCCAGGCTTTGCATCGCAGCTGGCCAGGCTTTGCCTCGCAGCTGGCCAGGCTTTGCCTCGCAGCTGGCCAGGCTTTGCCTCGCAGCTGGCCAGGCTTTGCCTCGCAGCTGGCCAGGCTTTGCCTCGCAGCTGGCCAAGCTTTGCCTCGCAGCTGGCCAGGTTTTGCCTCGCAGCTGGCCAGGCTTTGCATCGCAGCTGGCCAGGCTTTGCCTCGCAGCTGGCCAGGTTTTGCCTCGCAGCTGGCCAGGCTTTGCCTAGCAGCCGGCCAGTTGTGCCATACAGTTTGCCAAACTTACATCACACTCATGAAATAATTTAAAACATACACAAGCTCAGACGTATGTCTAGTTAAGTCCCAATGTTTCTAACTACATTTATTTGCCAAGGGACATCTTTTCTTAAGAAATTACGATCAATAAGGACGACTGCACAAGAAACCAATCCAAAAGCTTCGAGATGCCTCTAGCACGAGTGGTACAAATTCATCTTAAGAATTAATAAATGCACGTCCTGAACCAACAAGAACCCACAGTACTCGTTCAGGGGCGCTGGAATAAACAATTTGAGTTGGTAAAATGACAAGACCTTCGAATTGGAGCGATAAATGGAAGCATGCATGTAAACAATTTAAACAATTTTAAACAATACATTGACTACAAGTGACACTCCAAGAAGAGTAGCATATGTACCATAATACGATATTCACAACGAGTTTGACTTCTCATGAGCTCATCTACAGCCAGTCTGAACTCAAAGTCTTAAACTGAACTTAATTCAATTGATTAAAATTATCAAAGTTATTTGAGCAACGACCAGCTGTGATCAGGTCTCCAAACAGTTAAACAAGTTAGGTAAGCCTCTCTAACCGCAACCAAAATGTTTCAAAGAGAGGAAGGAGGAAAATATCTTTCAGTATAAAGTTAAGGGAATTCGGAATCTGTACCCAAGGGGCATAGATACAGTGTGCGGCCGCCTCCTATATAAATAGAGTCGGTGAGAGATATCGTCGTTCATTGTCGGCCAGCTGTCGTGGTGATCACATTAGACAGAGCCATCACTGGCCAGTAGCAGATGCGTTACCATCGCAGAGCACTTGTATAAGATCATAGATGCGTTGTAGAAGACTTGTACCAGCAACTATCGTCCGACCTCACTGTTTCTTGAAAACTACCAAGCCTGTATCTACTCTGAAGTACCAATAAACCAGAATCACGTCGTTGCTTCGTCACTCTCGAATCCCATCCGCGTTTGTTTACGGCCAAATACAGAAAAGGGCCGGAACATTTTGGTGACCCATGTATGGGGATACCACATCAAGAAGCCACATTAAAGATTGCCACATTGCTCCATTGAAGAAGAAGACATCAAGAATTGATCTTCAGTTCTGCTGATCCGTGATTTTAAGTGAAGTGTGAAGAGTGTCAGCCTGTGGAGTAACGTCGCACAGTCATCACATTACTTCAGAGCATCGAGAAAAAGAAGAAAGACGTCAGCGCAGTTCTTTCAAGAAACACTTCGAGAAAGAAAGGAGAGAAAAATAATCGAAAATTTACACGCTACGCACGCAGTCTTCACCAGTCTACCAGTCTACCAGTCTACTCATCGCTACTCAAAGAAGAAGAAGTGAGGGTCCACATCTACGGTCTACCATCTACCCATCGTCATCTGCAACGAGGAGATCGACGAGAGCTACACATCGCCAAATTATTAAGTTAAGTGTACGCCGATAATGTTTGCTTGCAAATTAAATAAGCATGAGCTCCTCAAATTAATGATCAGTATAAAATTAATGAGTAAGCAGCAAGCAGTAAGTAGTAAGTAGTAAGCAGTAGCACTAGGCAGCAAGCAGTAGGCATTGCAGCACGCTGTTCCCTGGGAGTGCGGAGGCAAGTTGATTCCCGGAAGGAGCGCAGAGCGAGCGGTGTAGGCAGGCATTGCGAAAGCGCAGTGAGCAAGATTCCCTGTAGTGAGAGAGCGAGCGTCTTCGCGGAAACGCTGTGCGGAGAGGTGGTCAATTGTTCTCCATAACAATTAAAGGAAGTTGTTGCTATTGTTCAAGAGCCATTGTGCTCTGGCATATAAGAGTGGGCTGAGCAGCCTGCCGCTGAGAGTGACGGTCACGCAATAGTCAGTGACGGTAGCCGAATAACAGTAACAGTCAAACATCTCGACTAGGTCTTTTGTGATGCTGTTATAGCCTGTTTTAAGTCCACTAAAATTGTGAGTATCATTTTATTGTGTGTATACTATTTTCTTTAAATGTGTGTAGAATATTATCAATTGCATGTAGAAAATTTACTGTGTGGAAAACAAATTTTTCTTAAAAGGTAATCGAAGGTCTAAGAATATTGTGATTATTTATGTCGGATAGTGATTCTGACGAATACGAGTACATAAGGACTTTCCCGTGTGTGACTAGATTTGGTAGGATATCCGTACCCATTTTTCAAGCGAAGTTGAATTCCGTACCAGTCACGATGACGACCACTACCCCTGTCACCCCTGTAACTAGTACAGTGACTACCACAGTTGTCCCCGTAACTAGCTCAGTTACCGGTGTAACGACTTCTGTTGTCGGTCCGATACCTAGTGTAGTAATTGCCGGACAGGATCTTCCCCAATACCGTGGTAGAAGGCGTCGTTTCGACCCTGACTTCATAGAAAACAAATCACTCGAAACGCATATAAAAAATGTGAGAGCATACTTCAACATGCTTTCCGACACCTCAGAGGAGGCGAAACTAAATCTATTGTTGCGGACCGCAGACAAGCGGGTCGGCGACTTCAATGCTGTAGTTGCCTCCATAATCAGTGAGGGATACGAACTGAGCTTTGAAGAAGTAGTGCACCTGTTAGAAAATATTTACGTCGCGAAAGGCGAGAGATCTCTGCACGCAGTTGCGTGTGATCTGAATAATGTACGCCTAAAACGTAACGATGCCTTAGCGAGTCAATTTGTAGAAATATTAGCTAAAATCCGTAAGCTAACGCACAGAATCATGACCAGCCCTGAGTGTTCGAACAGAGCCCACCCGTATGTAGTAAACTGTCCCGATCCTGTTGCCCTCGATAAGTATGTCGAGAGTACTTTAATTGTTGCGTTAGCTATGGCCATCATTAATCCTCTAGTGACGGAAGATTTCTCAAAAAGACTATTCAATAAACCATTCAAATCGTCGGAAGAGCTCCTTCAGAGAATCGTAGCTGTAATTAGGAATTTTCCCGAAGACAAACAAATCTTAGCGAATCGATCTGAGAGGTCTGTGGAAACCTATTGTGCAGAGGATGATGACATTTCACCCGAATCAAATTTTGATGCAGCCTATGATGAGGCCGAAGTGCACCATACCATGACAAGAGGCAGATTTCAAAGTAGAAGTAGGACGCGTAGATCCTACTGGAGACCCAATTTCCCAAGACCAACTTACCGTGCTAGACCTCATGTAAAATCTTTTGTTGATCGTGAATTAGGAACTCTAGAAGTTCAGGCATTGGAAACAGCCACCGAAGCTAGGCGTTGCTCGTATTGCAACAGAAGTGCGTGCGTGTGCCAACGACAAGGTGCGTCGGTAGAGAAACCGACTGATTGGTACAAACCAAGTTTAGGGCATACGGCCACCGAGCAGTCGCGGAGTAGCGGGGCTTGTTTCCGTTGTAATAAGTTAGGACACTACGCAAGAGATTGTCGGTTTGGAAGAGAGTATTTCAACAGACCAGGAAGGCCTGATCGTGTCCGTGCGCGAGGACAGTATAAAACTCGAGTACCAGAAAAAAGCCAGGTAGAAACTTACCAAACCAACAGTAGCGATAATTTTTTAACGTAAGCAGTGGCGAGAATTTCATTGCCGATAGAGGTAACGTCGATGATAAAACGGAAACTAAAATAACTACAACTAATTGTGACTCTACGACAGTGATGCCCGATGAACCCGATGAGAATGCTGGCGTTGAAGGTTCCCTCGTTAAAAATGTTGAGAGAGTTGACCCAATGATCAAATGTAAAAATCGATATGAATTGCTGGGAGAAGTAGATTTAAGCGATGACTCAAAAGCTCATAGCACTGATAGTGTTGAAAGCCACATTACGGCGAACGTTTGTAAATACGAAGAAGATGAAGAGGTAGAAATAACAGGCCAGAATGAATTATTTGTAATACGAAAAAGTCAAAAACCAATGATTGTACTGAGAAAAGATGCAGACCTGTGGAATGCATTGATTGATTCAGGATCAGAGAAGTGCCTAATAAGCTACCACAGAATTAATGAAATAAGTAATGAAGTGAAGCCAAGTTCTCTGACCATAAAAGGCGTTAATGCTAAAAGTAATGTCGAAGGAGAGGTAGAGCTTGTCCTAAAGTTAAAAAACGGAGTAAGTTTAAAGACAAATGCTCTAATAATTAAGGATGGCATTTACAATTATGACGTCATTATTGGACGTGACTTATTAGACAAGAATGCCGTTGTAGACTTAAAACAAAGATGTTTAATAATAAAAGACGAGAAAATTCCATTTGCAGAGGTAAAAAGACGAAAAAAGAGAAAGACAGAATGTCTGAAGTATTTAATAGAGAATAATGAGTGTCTGATGGCAGACACGATTACGTCCAGAGCTAAGAAAAAAGTCCTAAATAAGCTAAGAGAGAAGAGAACGTGCATTGCCGAGAAGACAAGTGAGGAAGTAAAAAGGGATGGTAAGAGAGAAAACCAGCCTGTTCGAGGCGTAGTTGCAGTTACCAGTTCCCACAAGCCGTTAAGAGTTCATACTCGACACGTAGAAATCGCTTCCAATGTAATTTTGAAACATGTTGGACATGTTGGAAAATGTAGAAATGGCGAATATATAATAAAGAAAGCAACTTTAAAAGAAGGCGTTTGTGTCGCCGAAGCAATTGTGAGAATTAACAATAGGAGAAAGATTCCGTTGTTATTAATTAATAGCTCCGACAGAGCGATTGTCTTACCGGAGAACGCAATTATAAGTACTTTAGAAAAAGTAGAAAGGGATCAAGTTGAGTCCGACGTTCACTTGTCAGATATACAAGGAGAACTAAAAAGGGGAATGAGTACCTTTGTGCAGGCAGCTGGTGTTGTTCAGAACAGTCATTTAGATGTCGATAATAAAGACACTAATAGTCAATCTGTCGGGATCACAAGAGTTGTTGACAAAGAGTACGTTTCTGATTCCAAAGAAATAGCCCGTGGTCGGCGGAATTTAAATAATGATGATATCAAGTGTAACGATGATGAAATGAAGCCTAAATTGTTGAGTCTATTAAACGAATTCAGAGATGTTATCACTATAGACAATGAATCGATCTCTGCTGCTGCGATTAAACCATACAAAATACGTTTGAAACCTAACGTGGATGTTGTAAATGTCCCTCCCTATCGTATTGCCCACCGTTACATGGAAGATTTGAAGGTCGTTAACGAAAAAATGTTAGACGATGGAATCATAAGACCATCGATTTCAGCTTATAATTCACCTATCATTGTAGTACATAAGAAAGATGGAACTATACGTCCGGTAGTAGATTTTCGCAAGGTAAATGAGGTAATTCATGAAGAATCCTTCCCGCTGCCTCGTGTAGATGAGCTTCTCTATAGTTTAAATGGTCAAAAGTATTTCTCGAAACTAGATCTTAGGTCAGGATATCATAATATTACACTGACCGATGAGAGTAAAGAAATAACCGCATTTACAGTTGGTAATCGGAAGTTCGAATTTAATAGATTACCTTTCGGTTTAAAAACTTCACCTGCATATTTCCAGTCTGTAATGACGCAAACGTTATCTCCTGTTCTAGGAAAACTATCTTTCGTCTTTATGGACGACGTGCTAATATTTTCTAAAGAAAAAATTCAGCATCTTGCCGATATAAAAGTTGTACTCGAACTATTAAGGAACGCTAGATTGTCAATCAAGAATGAAAAATGTACTTTCTTCGAGAAAGAAATTGAATATTTAGGACATTCCATTAGTGGAATGGGAACTCGAAGCACTGGTACTGACAAAGTAAAGAATTTAGAAATTCCTAAAAACACAAAACAACTACAATCATTTCTAGGACTAGTAAATTTCTTTCGTAGATACATAAAAAATTTTGCGAGTATCGCAAGCCCGCTCTATAACCTGCTAAAGAAAAATATCGATTTCGATTGGACACAAGATTGTCAAAGCGCTTTTGAAAAATTAAAGGATGAATTGTGCGCTAACACCACCTTGAGTCACCCAAACTTCGATCAAAAATTTCATCTGTTTTGTGACGCATCAAACGTGGGCATAGGAGCTGTTTTACTCCAGTCATCTACTGATAAGGTTCGAAACATGAGACCTGTCGCGTTTTTTTCTAAAACGTTGAATTCCACTCAACGTCGATACTCAACTACTAAAAAGGAAATGTACGCCATAGTTGAAGCTTTAAAACACTTCAAATATCTTGTTTTGGGCTATGATTTGGTCATATATACCGATCACAAGCCGTTAGTCCCTTTATTTTCAAAGAAATTGCCCGAAGATAACACGCTCGCTAGATGGAGTATTTATGTGCAAGCCTTTGATGCCAAATTAAAGTATTTTTCTGGCAAAGCGAATAGTGCCGCCGATGCGTTAAGTAGATTAAATCATGATCAAAATCCTTTAACCGAAAAAGAACTGTCAGCATGTTCTGATTTAACCCCAGAGGTAGAGATTTTTCCCGTTGTAACAAGGTTGCAAGCCGCTGCTGCGAGTAACAAATGTAACAAGCCTGTGACTGAGGGAGAGTTCGAGGAAACAATCCCAGGAAATGATGACGGAAGAAACAACAACAGTACTGCCGAGAGCCCCAGACGTGAACCCAGTGACTTTAATAGCAGACAGACAACGAGCTTATGCAGACTGGATAGAGTTAATACGACTACAGACCAATCAAGTACTAATGACAACTGGTCATTAGACGAATTTAAACGTGAACAAGATCAAGATCCATTTTGTTCTGAAATCAAGAATGCCCTAGAGAATGCAACTAAAGTTTCTAATACCGACATAAATGAATTTCTGATTATAAATGAGATTTTGTATAAAAGACGAAGAATTGACAACAGACCCAGTACTATTCTGACTAGTGTAGTGCCATATACTTTGCTGCACCAGACAATTCTTTTCATCCATAATTTATCCCACACTGATTTAAATCATACCTTGTTTAAGTTTAAATTGAAATATTTTCATCCGTACGAAAGGACAGTTACACGCAAAATTGTTGAATCATGTGACATCTGTAAGATCTTAAAGTCACGAATGTCGACGCCGATTAAAATTCTAAATGCTCCAATTGGAACGAGATGTTTTCAAACTGTCAGTATGGACTTCTATGGTCCACTACCAATGACGGACAATGGTAACAAGTATATTCTTGTTATCATTGACCTTTTTTCCAGGTTTGTCAAATTATATCCAACTAGTGACCGATGTACAGAGACTGTCACAGATTGTCTATGGAATTTTTGCTGTTTGTTCGGTACCCCAGACGTGTTGTTGTCCGACAACGCGCTAGAATTTAAGGCATCTAACGTAAAAAATTTCACAAAAGGACTTTCTATTTTAAAAAAGGAAGTTCTGGCTTACTCACCTTTTTCTAACGGTATCGTCGAGCGATGTAATGGAAAAATTCGACACCTGCTCAAGCTATATCTAAATTTTCTTACTCATAATGAGTGGGATAGCTTGCTGGATATTGTAGAGAATTCGATTAATAATAGTTATAACGAAACATTAGGAGATACACCTGCATACACGGTTTTCGGTAGAGATACATGTGTTTATGTCAGTTCTACTAATTTAGAAGAATTAAATGTTGCGACTTCATATGAAGATGTTCAAAATCAAAAATTTACAGAGTCATCTATTGTAGTGAACAATATTCGAAATGCAATCATTAACGCCACAATTGAAAGAACTGCCTATAGAAATATGAAACGCCGCGATAAAAATTTAAAAGTGATGGACCGTGTACTAGTAAAAAATCACGCCAAAAAACATAAATTACAGCTGAATTTTTTGGGTCCTGCTATCATTGAACGGCTAGGTAAAAATTATGCAGATATTAGGATTGGTAACAAGATTATCCGATCGAATTTAAACCATGTATTGCCTTTAGATAGGATAAAAAGGTAAAAGTGTCAACCTAGTTTGTAGCTGTTCATTCCTATTATTCTGAAAACGCCATTCCATATATGTATTTCAATGGTATTTAGTTTGTAAGTTCGTTCTATGCGTTCTATGAGTTCTTAACCTGTAAGTGAGTTCTATGAGTTCTTAGCCTGTAAGTGCGTTCTTTGAGTTCTTGAGAATTATGTGTGTCTTGCTCTAGGAAATATTTCTGTTGCGCAAACACCTTCAGCCGAGATGATGAGGTGAGGATGTTGTCATGTTATCGTTGCGACATCTGAGTGTGCTCATCAGGTCGTGAGCTAGAATTGATAAACTGAGTTGGAGATGTCACCACAAGAGTGCGTATGCGCAACTGCGAGAATTCCCTCGCCTCTGTCTCAGATTGTTTGGCAACAATGCCAGAGACTGTGGTCGGAGTGAGTGTGTCGTAATACGAATGAAGCGTGCCTTAGTATGAAATCTGAGTATGAAATACTAACCTTAGTATGAAATGTAAATTGTCTATTTTAAACTTGGGGCCATGCTAATGTCATGTGTCGTTCTTTTTCAGAATCCTTGGGCGACTCCTGAACACTTCCAGGACAGTGAACACTCCAATTTACAAGATACACATACACTTTGAACCTTCAATTAGTACTTGGTAACGTACTTATCTAACATCAATAAATAAATCAATTAATTAATCAATCCATCAATCAACGATTAATGCCATTGTAATAAGAAAATACTTGCTGTTCCACCTAAGGTTAGCGTTCAATACCACAACGCTAGACTTCCATTTTTTATTCTGAATACGTAAAACCCGATGTGTACCTGGCCTACCAACCAAATCTGGCAGCCACAGGAATCGACGATAGTTATCAAATTTAGGGTACCTAAAGAATTGTTACAGGAGGCCTATTGCAAATTAAACATATTCCTGAACCTTGATTCCCCTTTACGTACACGTGTTTTAGTATATGAGGCCGGAAATGATATAGAACTAGTAATTCAAATAAGAATCGCTGCATTTCCAGCAACCATCCAGTGATAAAATAAATCTGTAATTACTAAAAACGATATTCACTATTAATCAATACTAACTACTTACGTAATTTCAAGCGGCACCATTTTAATTCCCGCTCTGTTAGTATCACTTTGGCCTGTTAAGATGGGCAATAAAGTGTCGAATATTAATGTCGATGCCATATTAACGGCGATAAAGGCCAATAATGGCCAAATCTCGGATGAACTTATCCGACATACTGAGGAAACGAGAGTTGATCTCATTCCTGACCAGTTAAGCGACATAATGTTGCTTTTGTACACAGTCATTACCATCATCCTTGCGGTGATGATTATTTACATAAAACGGGATTTACACAAGGTAATTAGCCGAATTAGTGGAGAGGACGTCGCCTTGCGTCGAACCGCTTTAAAGGAAATCTGTAACGGTCCTAGGCAGATTCCTTCAGTCTCACCTCAAGTTAGCGTGTAACGTTACAATTCTAGGCTCCTAAATTTTGTATTTGAATATCATAGATCTAAATATCATGTTCTGATATTCCAATCTCCCGCGGAGTAAGAAACCCCCATGTCTTAGATTATCTCTATTTTATATGCTGTATTTTAAAAAGTTCTATATGCGGATTCTGTTTTCGCTGTCGATATTATAACCTTTTTGTTGTTTTACTTGCCCCATGGAAATGTTTTGTTCGTCAGTAGTTCGCGAAGGACGAGAGCTTCTTGAAAATTCGAAGAACCATTTTAATTGTAATGATTGAAAAGCGAAGACAGAATAACTACTTATATATTGACCATGTAATGATCACTTGCGAATTTATTTGTATTAATGGATTTGTCATATTCAAAGCATTTTTCAGCAGCGTGCCACGAGATAGTTAAATTCTGGTATTGAAATCCGTAGATTTTTCTCTATTATTCTATTATTATTACGTTAATTTGAATCGTAGGATTTGAATCGAGTTGAACTTACCATTTGTAGTATTGTATTGTTTGCGTATTAAAACTTATATTCTATAACTTGAGTTGATTTATTCAGTACGCGTTTTGATGTTCGATTTTGATATTCTGATATGTTAAATTGTGCGATGTATCTTTTGTATCCGAAATATTTGAAGTATCCACGAATTCTATTACGAATAACGGACATTCTAAAAGCAGTTGATAAATTTAAGTTGATAAACTTAATGATGAATGAACAAATTGTTTGAGCTAAATGCATAGAGTGATTATTTGGCTGATTACAGATAATAAATCTGGTATTGAAGTGACACTAATATATAATATAGACACTAAAAATTGTTTAACACGATGTAGGATTACCGTTGAAATTTGTTTATGATGACAGCAACGGCCATACCTGTCTACCTCTGTTCATAATTCGGAAGCTTATACGTTCTGATTCTGAATTTTGTTATAAGACGGATTGTAAGATTACTCGATAGTCACAGGAAAATCAAAGTAAATTAAATACCGATTTAAAAATTTTTATTGTAATAAAGAATTTTTAAAAATTGTGGGGGGAGCATATGTGCGGCCGCCTCCTATATAAATAGAGTCGGTGAGAGATATCGTCGTTCATTGTCGGCCAGCTGTCGTGGTGATCACATTAGACAGAGCCATCACTGGCCAGTAGCAGATGCGTTACCATCGCAGAGCACTTGTATAAGATCATAGATGCGTTGTAGAAGACTTGTACCAGCAACTATCGTCCGACCTCACTGTTTCTTGAAAACTACCAAGCCTGTATCTACTCTGAAGTACCAATAAACCAGAATCACGTCGTTGCTTCGTCACTCTCGAATCCCATCCGCGTTTGTTTACGGCCAAATACAGAAAAGGGCCGGAACAACAGAAAGCTGAGACAGAAGTTTATAAAACAAGATAAAAATTGAAGAAAAAAGTAGGTGCTGAAAAAACAGGACAACAGTGAACCGAAAAAAAGATTGTCCTTAACAAAACAACAAACGGTTCATTTCAACAAAAAGAAGGCCTACCTAATTCTCAACTCAGGCTCTCACACATTCAAATTTCATTCATCGCAAACATTCGTCAGATTCAACACACAAGCGCCTGTTGTTGACTGAATTAAGCTATTGAAAGCGCGCACTGAAGCTTCAGTTGTGTGATGACCACCTTCCTCTACTTTGTGCAATGTGCAGGCATGATACTAGAACGTCTGATTGAGATTCATTCATTTCCACATGTAGTGGAAAGTATGGTAGTAACCAAAACGTTGATGCGAGACATAATTCACTAAAAACCGGATAAATTACATGCATGGTCATTAGATAACTAAAAAACAAATTGTTGAGCATAAATTGAAAAGCTCTCTCAACGCAATGATAAGCCGAATACTGAGTACCGTTCGCGCGCTCAAACACCTCGAATCTCGACCGTCGGAATCGCACGACAGTAATCTTTGGACTTTAGTGCTCCTGAAAATGTGCCGAGAATTTGCCGGCTGATTACCTGAGCTGCGCGCCATCAATTCAAGTGACGGAGTTGCCCCTCCACGCAAATCACGCCTGACTGCAGTCGTTCACGCTCGACGAAGGGGAATGTTGCTAGCCAGGCAACAAGTCGCGAGTCCTCAGCGTGCCTGCTGGAGAGCCTCCTCCAATGATCAGTGCGCCCTCTTCGAAATTAGAGACACTCTTCGAAATTAGAGGCGTTCGAGGTTGTGAAGAGCATTGCAGGAAATAGAGGGCATGTATGGAAAAAGAAACAGGAGAACAAAAAGGTTAAGTATGATTTTGCTACACTAACCGTTTAATGGGAGCTTAAACAACAGCGGGCAGTTTTTGGAAGACACGAAGCTCTAGGAATGAAACACGCCAGGCATTTCATTTTTAATTGAATGGAACATATCATTTGATGTATTATTTTTCAACTGCCTTTTAACTGGCACAGGACGTAATGAAAGTTACTCCTGATCACGATTGTCCCCATTTCAAACACTTGGGTCGACTGGCGAATTGTGGTTCAACACATTGACTGCGATACGACCAACCGGTGGGTTCTGCTTGAGTTTTTCCTGCTGTGAAATGACCCATCTATGGGTCGTTTGAAAAAGTTATAACAATCTTTTAACACGTTAGTTGCGATGGGTTAAACTGAAGTTCAATATTCAACTTAATTTTAATGTCAGAAGTGATAAGCAAATTTGTAAATATCAAACATTCACTGGGCCTGTTAAATGCCATTAATTCAGAAAAGCTGTCAGAATTTTTCAAAACTACCCATCGATGGGTCGTTTCGCAGCAGGAAAAACCTAACTACGACCCACCGGTGGGTCGTACCGCAATGAATGTGTTAAGACTAATGGTATTTAATGGACCCAGTTAATGTTTAGTATTTATACAATTTGAAACAACTTTTGAACTTGAGGTGAATACTGAATTTCAGTTCAACCCATCGCAGTCACTGCGTTAATTCTCCCTCTTCTCGACGGGTTGCATCAGCGAACCGGCATTGTCAGACATGGAACAAACGATCTTCTCGTGTAACACGAGCGTTCTCAAACACTGAGCTACAGTGGCCACAGTGGAGCAATTAAAGCACCCGTTAACTCCAGAAATCAAGAAGGTGAAAAAGGCGTCAAGACCCGCCTGGGTAATAAGAAAATGTAAACGTCTCCTTGCTGACTCAGCGGCTGTATGCGAACTTGGAAACACAATGAAGAAATGAAGCCGTAGAGCTTCGGTGTGTGCTTCACACGGAACCCACTCTCAGCTTAATTACTGCCACACGCTGCACCCTCAAGCCTAGCTCAAGCGTTTGTACGCTACACAACCAGTTGATGTTGTACCATGTACGTCCAAGTAGAATTTGTACTTCATTGGTGATAATCCGAAAAAAAAGTTATGAAAAAGTATGACGTGTGTGTGAAGTAAATTTTCCGTAAATCCTCTACGCCTAATTTTATCGTCTAGTAAAATTTTCGAACTCTCCCACTTCATTGCCATTTAGTATCAAGAGGTGCACCTCTTGATACTAAATGGCAATGAAATGGGAGAGTTCGAAAATTTTACTAGACGATAAAATTAGGCGTAGAGGATTTACGGAAAATTTACTTCACACACACGTCATACTTTTTCATATCTTTTTTTCGGATTATCATCAGAGGTGAGCAGTTAGTTTCAACAGTTATATCAAATATGCTCTGAGTTTCCCCCTGCAGTGTAGAATACAATGTTCAGTTTGACAGCAGCATGTATACTAGAAAACACTGGGTGAAAACATAGCGTATCTGAGAGTTAAATTAGCTGCAGGAAGCGATACGAACAAGTTATTGTCAACAGGATTTACTCCGCACAGAACGTTGAGCAAAAATCAATCCGTGGTCAATGCACTTACACGTTGACTACGATGGGTTAAACTGAAATTCAATATTCAACTTTAACTGACACTTGAAAGTCGTTAGCAATTTATAAATAGAAAAAATAAAGTGGGTCTATTAAAAACCATTAATTTTAAAAGGCAGCTGAAATTTTTTCAAACGACCCATCGATGGGTCGTATTGCAAGCACCGTGTTACAGGGCACAAGTTAGTGAAGGCAGACCAGGAATCTCAACGCGAAGGCTTCAGTCTAAGATCATGAGGTTCTCAGACTACAGCACGATACAGGCAATGCACTGCCTCAGCTGCAAAGATTGTTGCATTTAAGCTATAGTTCAAAATTTATAGCTGAAACCGTTCTAAATTGCATCAAAAATATAAAATAAATAGGAAATGAGCATTTATTAAAATAAGAAATTGTCGAATACATGGTAAGAAGTTGGGACAGAAAAAAATGGTACAATAATACATAACAAAAAATTACAAGGGGCTTTTATTAGTATACTAAACGTACCAGAAACATCAGGCCATGCAGAACAACTTTTGCCTATTATAGCTGTAATATAACACTGTGTTGAGCAATGCTATGGCCCCTGTGCTGCAATGCTAATCTGCACAGTGTAGAGATAGAATAAAAGGTGGTGAAAATCGCGCTTACCTAGACATACAACATTTTTTTGGGTATTTCTAGCGTAGTAGTTAGATCAACTATTACCGTTTCTTAGGATTTGGTGCATATACTTTGATACTTTTGAATAGAAAGAAATAGTTGATGTCTAACTAACTCTGTACTTCTCAGAGTAGGCACTGCCTACTCAGAGGCACGTGTCTGTAGTATACGTATATATACAGGGTTTTCAACGCAAGAGATACAAAATTGCACCCCAAGTAAAAAATGACCAAATAAACACTTATTCATCTATGAAATTTTGAAGGCTGCGTTTCATTGAATAATTTAAGCAAGAGGATGTGAATGCAACTTTTTCCTGTTTCTCGTAGAATGGAAGTTTTTGTAACGTAAATTCAAAATAAATATTACGAGTAACTAATTAACTTTCATCCCTAAAACGATAAACGGCTAATATCTCGAAAACCCGACTTTTTTCGGAGAATTTCATAGAAGAAAAAATGTTTATTTGGCACTTATCTACTTGGAGTGCAATTTCGTACCTCTTGTTCTGAAACACCCTGTAATAATACACCTTTATATTCAACATTCTGTAACCAGTTTAAAAGTCAATTATAAATAAAATATATAAAAACATATACGCGGGCCGCAATGTATGTAACCATTAAGAAACAAAATAGTCATCTTAAAAGTGTGAATACGTGGAGTTGGAGTCAGAGTCAGAGTAGCCAAATTCTGAAAAGATGGAGTCGGAGCCGTAAAATTCTTAAAGCCAAATTCTTAAATGGTTAAGTCGGAGTCGCCAAATTCTGAAAAGGTGGAGTCGGAGTCGCCAAATTCTGAAAAGGTGGAGTCGGAGTCGCCAAATTCTGAAAAGGTGGAGTCGGAGTCGCCAAATTCTGAAAAGGTGGAGTCGGAGTCGCCAAATTCTGAAAAGGTGGAGTCGGAGTCGCCAAATTCTGAAAAGGTGGAGTCGGAGTCGCCAAATTCTGAAAAGGTGGAGTCGGAGTCGCCAAATTCTGAAAAGGTGGAGTCGGAGTCGCCAAATTCTGAAAAGGTGGAGTCGGAGTCGCCAAATTCTGAAAAGGTGGAGTCGGAGTCGCCAAATTCTGAAAAGGTGGAGTCGGAGTCGCCAAATTCTGAAAAGGTGGAGTCGGAGTCGCCAAATTCTGAAAAGGTGGAGTCGGAGTCGCCAAATTCTGAAAAGGTGTAGTCAGAGTCGTCAAATTCTGAAAAAGTGTAGTCGGAGTCGTCAAATTCTGAAAAGGTGGAGTCAGAGTCGCCAATTTATTCCTCCGACTCCGCAACCGTGGACGTAAAGAGCTTTTCGGCGACGGTTCAACATTCTGTGTAATGATTTTGTTCGTTCAACAAACACAATTTGGTCCTGGGTTACGACAACATGCAGTAAGTACACTAAAGAACTGACACGCACAGCCGACGCAGATCCATCAGAAGACCAGAAAATGAGGAGCGAGTGAGAGCAGCGGTAGTGCAGTCGCCGCGACATTCTGAGTGACGGCATGCTGTCGCTTTGAGCATCTCCAACCGCGGAGTGAGAAGGATTCTGCTCATGGATTTAAATTTACAACCCTGTGAAATAATGATAGTTCAAGAATGAAACCAAACAGATTGTGGAAAATGCTAAAATCTGTGTCAGCAAATTCTAAGATAGATCGCTCGCGAAACAGCTTTCTTCAGTAGCGACGAGACAGATTTTCTCCTAAGTTGAGGTGTCAATGAACGAAACTACCGCGACTGGGCATTAAATAAAACACGAATACATCTTGGCTAATAAAATGGGGTCGTCGGTGGAACAGAATGAGACCGCGTGCATCTTCCCAATAAGAGTATTTTCCAGTTAGAGTGTTTTCAACACTAATTAGTGTTATCAACAGTGCATCATCACGGATGTCATTTTTTTCTCAAATTGTATTTAAATGTATTAACAAACCTAGATTACGCAACAGAAGGGTTTAATTTTACAAACTATTTTCTCAACAAACATTTTCGGCTAATGACACGTGTATTACGATACCTATGTGTGTGTATCAACTGAGGGTCTTCAAGTAGCGATAATGTAAAAACCAGTGATGTTTTTGAGTAATTTTTTTGAATATACTTTTTTCTACTTGTTTCTCTCCTCACCCCGTCACCCCGTACAGCGAACGCCCTCAAAACCAACCGGTTTTGCCGCACGCTGAACTAAAGCAGAACAGACGGAAGCTGCACATATGTACGAGGCTCTCCTTGAGTAAATATTGTGAGGAATGTTCAATAATCCAAGGGAATTTTCTAGTTAAATAACCTCCGTTGGATGGAGCGTTTATGAGAGCACAGACCGGAAATTAAAAGCATAAGTACGCACAGGGATCACACACACATGGCTGCTGCACAGGGATCACACACATGGCTGCTGCACAGGGATCACACACACATGGCTGCTGCACAGGGATCACACATACGCATGGCTGCAGCACACGGATCACACACATGGCTGTAGCACAAGGATCACACACATGGCTGCTGCACAGGGATCACACATACGCATGGCTGCTGCACAGGGATCACACATGCGCATGGCTGCAGAACAAGGATCACACACATGGCTGCTGCACAGGGATCACACATACGCATGGCTGCAGCACAAGGATCACACACATGGCTGCTGCACAAGGATCACACATACGCATGGCTGCTGCACAGGGATCACACATGGCTGCAGAACAAGGATCACACACATGGCTGCTGCACAGGGATCACACATACGCATGGCTGCAGCACACGGATCACACACATGGCTGCTGCACAGGGATCACACATACGCATGGCTGCAGCACACGGATCACACACATGGGTGTAGCACAAGGATCACACACATGGCTGCTGCACAGGGATCACACACATGGCTGCTGCACACGGATCACACACATGGCTGAAGCACAAGGATCACACACATGGTTGCTGCACAGGGATCACACACATGGCTGCAGCACAAGGATCACACACATGGCTGCAGCACAAGAATCACACACAAGGCTGCAGCACAAGGATCACACTCATGGCTGCAGCACAAGGATCACACTCATGACTGCAGCACAAGGACCACACACAAGGCTGCAGCACAAGGATCACACACATGGCTGCAGCACAAGGATCACACACATGGCTGCAGCACAAGGATCACACACATGGCTGCAGCACAAGGATCACACACATGGCTGCAGCACAAGGATCACACACATGGCTGCAGCACAGGGATCACACACAAGGCTGAAGAAAACACACAACACATTCACACCAGCCAGCACACAAGTGCTGCAGCGGCTGCCCAGCTCGCGGCCCTCGCCAGAGCAGCGCTCTGCGAGGACGCGTCATCGCCGTCCGCTAACATGGCGCGTCACAGCAGCCTGGAGTCAATGCACACCTCGACTAGCAAGTGTGAGCGTTGCTCAGGTGTTGCGCAAAGCAGCGTGAATCACACTCCAATTACACAAATTTGACATTATTTCGGTGGGACAGAGCAAAAGTTAGTACTGATTATACCCTCATTTGTGCATTTACCAAAATTACGCTGAATTGTAGTAGTTACAAGATGTGATTTTAAAAATTAATTCATGGATGTTCACAGTGACAAACAATACAGCGACATATAAAGATCCAATTCCCACGCGCAGTTAACAGTACAGAACTACAGATGAGATCCTGCAGCAAGCGGTGAATTAAGAACACGCGTAGCTCATGGAAACAACCTTACGCATGCAGGAGCTGACCAACCGTCGAGACTGGAAACGACCTGCGCAATATAATTCAGGGTAACACGTGGCGTAATCGCTCTTAGATCTCAGAAGTAATAAGCAATAGTTACAAACCTTCGTGCTGCAGTGAAGAAATTAAATTTATGAGTGGCATTTTAAACTTTAATAATTTCCTTGTCAAAGAAGCTTGATTCGAAAGAATTAGTTATTTACAATAAACGTGTACATATTCAGAAGTGAGGTATAAGAACATACATGGTATCTAACAGACAACCATGAAAGCAATGAGGGCCAAATAAGCAACGAGGCCTCTACGGCAAACTACGAATTCTGCAAATGCGACCGCACCTGAGGTGCAATCCAACACTTTGACCACAACGTGAGCCGCCGGTGGCCACGGAGGGGATTTTCATAAAGCTGTTTACCGACAAGTAGTCACAAATTCATTTATATATTGTTAATTGAACCTAAATGAACGCGCGATCTAGCTAATGAATGCTATTTTCAAAATATCTTACTACAATTGACTTTAAACTTGAGATGAATTTTGAACTTCAGATTAGCTAATTGCGGTCGATCAAAGTGTTGAGGTGGACAGGTAGGCCGTCCCAGCACAGGGAGTGCCTGGTCACGCCAGGCTGTGAAGCGGCCGCCAGCGGCGCTTATCAACTCTCGGCCGCGATTGGTGAAACTGAAGTTCTACATCCAACTCATATATAAAGTAAAAAGTTGCGGAAAATTTCATAAATAGCAAACATTAACTGGGTAAAATAGATACCACTAATTTAAAAAGATCGTTAGAAATTTTTCAAACGACCCACCGATGGATCGTATTGCAGCTGGAAAAACTTAAGCAAGACTCACCGGTGGGTTATATCAGAATGAATGTGTTTAATAGCTCTTGACCGCGATTGGAGAAACTGAAGTTCTATATTCAACTCAAATTTGAAGCGAATTATAATAAGCAATTTTGAAAATAGCAATCAATAACTAGATTGTACCCTCAGTCAGCTTCAATTAAGTATTCATGAAAATTGAGTTCGTAACTACTGGTCGGTCAGTAGCATTATAAAAATTACCTCCGTGGCCACTGGTGGCACACGTTGCGGTCAGAGGATCACATCCCAGGTAACGGCGTCTCGCTCACCGCACGGAGCTCTTGCGCTGGTGTCCTTTTGCACTGCGCCTTCAAAATCAATATATGCGCAGACCTTTGTTCTAACCTTCTACCATTTTCTTACCGAGAATGAACTGCTAATGTTGCACACTTAATTCCAAGACTGCATGCGTTCCACGCACAGTAAATAAGTGAAGAATAGAAGATTTAGTGCATCAGCTTGTTAACTTCGACATATCAGAGCCCTCATTATTTACTCAAATATTTTCTCGAGCTGTGCAATTCTGATTCAAGTATACCAATTATATACAAATATTAATGTTCTAACTCAATTCTTGTTTTACTGACGTTTCGGATGAAAAACAAACAAACAAAAAGGAATTCCGTTTTGACTAGAAATTCTGCCGTACCCCTTATTGTACAGATTCCAATGACTGGATATCCCCAAATACAGAATAACGTATCAAGAGAAGGAAAAAAGGAATGGTCGAGTATGGAGCGAAGCTATTGGTATTTATATGTGCTACACCATCCAGGATAGTTTTGCCATAGAATCAAAATTAAAACTAACAAAATAAATGCCGCCACATTCGCAGCACCAGTGACGGAACTCTTCAAACTCCAGTCAAATAAGACCACACGGTGTTTTAGAGAAACAAACAAAGCGAAATTTGTTTCAGCGAAACAAAACAGAGTCCGTAGCACCGTGATCTTATAGTTTTCTCTGCACACCATCGACAACAAATACAAATATTTGGTTACTGAGCACCACTAGCGTACCTCACCGGGACTTTTGAAGGTTGACTTTTTACTAGCGAGAGAATTTATTCCGTCCAATTAGAGACGAGGTCTACTGTGAGGACAAGCAATGTCCAGAGGCAGAAGGTGTGAAGTGGTTCATGCCCGGGAGGGGCTTGGCTGGTAGGCCAGTGAAGCTCTGAAAAGAAGCGTTCCCACTTTAGAAGACAATCTTTAGTGTCATCGGAGAGATGTAACCAGAATTTATGTAGAATTGCCAGAATTCTGAGTTTTCATGAAATACCCAGTGCTTCATTTACAAGAAAGCCACACTTTTGCGACGATAAAGTTCAACACAAGAGCAATGTTAATGAATCGCAAATATTACATATCAAAAGCTCACCTGGCGGCTGGAACCCAAAATTAACGACTCGAACATAACAAACTGATCGTTGTCATTGTACTTCTTTCATTACTGTAGTTATGTACATTTGTCCAAACACTGATAAGCTGATGCAAGTTCGTAAATATAAAAAACCTCAATTTTCAGTACGATGTACTAAAGCCTTAAATTGGTGTATCGTTTGCTGGACATTTAGTTAAGTTGACAGAGCTAAATTCCTAAGCCTGCCTGCGATTTATATTACATTCCTGCTGAAGCTAATTCCGTGCTACTCAGAGCTATATCTGCGACTGCCCACGCTCCCTACTCAGCTTAACTGCTCGTTCGAACTGGTGTTAGAGGCTGTAAATTTGTTGACCTCGCGTACTACCTTGCGTCGCTGCAGTGTTTGGGCAAGTTTTAGGAATTGCACGCGATACAAACAGTGCGATGGTGTTTATATGGCCTAAAATGTTCAAGCGAATAAGCAAAGAGGACTTGAGGGTTTTGTTGAAGCTTTCAGCTACTTGTTGCGCACTCGCGCAACGAAATTAAGGAGTTCAAGGCTAAATGCCAAGCACTGGTTAAATTCCATTCAGGCATGAGAACAAAGTCTAGCCAAATATCACTACGCACTCTCGCTTTGCTTTGGTTGGCGGAAATTATAAAGCAAGCCAAAATGACCGTACTTAGAAAAATATTATCCGATAAGTTCACAGTAACGCTTCCGACAGCTTCGCCAGTTCTAAAAGTCTTGAAGGGCTATAAAAATTTCAAAGACAATGCAATGTTTCACCATCAGTACGCGAAGATACCCATCCGGCGCGTGAATAGTGTAGTCAATGAACACTGACCGGCCAAAATAATTTGCAGAATAAAATATGTTCGAAATAAAATAGCGCTGTACCCGCCCTAAGTAAAGTGAGTCAGAGCTATGGAGCTCGTTGTATGGATGCGCAATTAAAAACACAATGCCGTGCGCTTAGTCTCCTCCCTCTAGCGGGGCAGCCGCAGCCTCAAGCACTATTTGTTCTCATTTGTTTTTTTAGACGAAATCTAAATGTAAATAAATTACGATCGGCACACACATAAGTTCTCCAGATTTTATTGACGATGGGTGCTCAGTTGACCTAATGCCGAAAGTCAAAGAAAACCCGAAGCTGTTCGGAAACAAATGATCGAACTTCGTAACAAAAAACTTGCAAGCAAATGCTTAACGTGTTAAGGTTCCGTACTCAGTTGCTGCAGTAGATCAGAAGCATCGAAAAGAATATTCTGCAAATTGTCAAGATTCAGAGCTCCTCGCAACAGCACAGCCGCTCTAGACGCTACCTGGTGCGTAAAGTGGCTAGTGAGCAGATGGCAGTCCGTACACTCACTCGCAATGAAATGAAGTTACCAGGAGTTCACGTCAGTCGAAACACAAAACTTGAGAATCGCATCGAACTAATTTGAATGCTTTCACGCTACTTAGGAATCCTCTTACAGTGAAACATCTCGGGAACCGTTCAATGTTTGCCAAAAACCATCATGACAAAAGAATTAAGTTTTGGGAACGAGCTGAAAGGCTTAATGAATACAAGTTCGATTTGATCACCGTGGCCAAGTGGCTAAGAGCGCGAGCCTTTCACGGGAAGGGTCGGCAGTTCGAATCCCGGCATTGCCGCCCGGTGATTCTTCCCGTTGGGAAAAGGGAGAACTCAGCTGTAATTCCTCACCCTAACCAGGTGTAGGAAATGGGTACCGGCTTAGCCTGGAGTAGCTGTCATTGCGTCCAGCGGTTAGTTATATAGCATTTGAAAGACCAATGTACAAGATAATATGTATCAGGCTAGATTGAAATGAAACATCCTGTCTTTCGGCAGAAACATATCTCGGTGATGTTTGAATAAAAATGGAGGTTACCGATGATCCCCAAAACACCATCATTACCGTCAAGCATGGAAAGGCAGCAGGATATTCTGAGGCTCTTTACTATCCACAGCATAAAGAAACTCCACATCATTGATGGAAAACGGATAGTTCCATGTACAGGCAACCACTGGAGTAGAAGCAGCTTCCTAGCGCAATAAAATTTTACGGCAGGCCCAAGCGGACTTTTCACTAAGACGATGACCCAAAACATACGGCGAAATCAACAATAGAATGTTTTTATAAATAAGGTCTTTCTGGGGCCTAGACAATCACCTGCTTTAGTCCCACTTCAAATTTGTAGTAAAAATTCGCCATAGCTGTGCACAATAAAAGTCCAAAGAATCTTGCTGGTTTGAGGATCATCACCATGCAAGAATGACACAAGATACAAAACAGAGTATCAAGAGTTAGTTTCCAGTTATGATAATCGACTCTATGCTGTTATTGCAAGTAGAGGTCCCTCTAAATTCAAAATACTTGTTTATAGTTAGGGCCAGATATTTATGTCGCAGTGATGTCTTGTTTGGTCGATTTTCTGGTTTTCAATAAATTTGATTCAGCTTAATTGTCCTAATAAATAAGTTATCTGAACTACCCGTGTTCTATACTACAAACCAGAGCTCGAAATTTTTTAATGGTGTCATGTATAGAGTTGCACGAATACTCATTTCCAGGCACAGCAGGATCAAAAGTTACCTCTTGATACAACTATGGTGCGATAACAGAAGTGATAATCAAATGCAGGAAGCGATGATGAAATGATGAATCCAAATGTACGGATGAAACGCCAATGATCCGTTATTGATTGGTTATTGGTTATCGTTCAGAAATGGTGCATAGTAAATTTAACTGGCAAGTGATCTTTTTCTTGAATTGGCGCGATTGGATTGATTTTTGTGAAGGGAATTTGTTCAGAGAGCGAACTTGTTCAGAGAGCGAACTTGTTCAGAGAGCGAACTTGTTCAGAGAGCGAACTTGTTCAGAGAGCGAACTTGTTCAGAGAGCGAACTTGTTCAGAGAGCGAACTTGTTCAGAGAGCGAACTTGTTCAGAGAGCGAACTTGTTCAGAGAGCGAACTTGTTCAGAGAGCGAACTTGTTCAGAGAGCGAACTTGTTCAGAGAGCGAACTTGTTCAGAGAGCGAACTTGTTCAGAGAGCGAACTTGTTCAGAGAGCGAACTTGTTCAGAGAGCGAACTTGTTCAGAGAGCGAACTTGTTCAGAAAGTGAATTTGGTCAGAAAGAAAATTTGGTCAGAAAGAAAATTTGGTCAGAAAGAAAATTTGGTCAGAAAGAAAATTTGGTCAGAAAGAAAATTTGGCCAGAAAGAAAATTTGGTCAGAAAGAAAATTTGGTCAGAAAGAAAATTTGGTCAGAAAGAAAATTTGGTCAGAAAGAAAATTTGGTCAGAAAGAAAATTTGGTCAGAAAGTAAATTTGGTCAGAAAATAAATTTGGTCAGAAAGAAAATTTGGTCAGAAAGAAAATTTGGTCAGAAAGTAAATTTGGCCAGAAAGTAAATTTGGTCAGAAAGTAAATTTTGTCAGAGAGTAAATTTGCTCAGAGTAAATTTAGTCAGAGAGTAAATTTGGTCAGAAAGTAAATTTGGTCAGAAAGTAAATTTAGTCAGAGAGTAAATTTAGTCAGAGAGTAAATTTGGTCAGAGAGTAAATTTGCTCAGAGTAAATTTAGTCAGAGAGTAAATTTGGTCAGAAAGTAAGTTTGGTCAGAGAGTAAATTTGGTCAGAGAGTAAATTTGCTCAGAGTAAATTTAGTCAGAGAGTAAATTTGGTCAGAAAGTAAATTTAGTCAGAGAGTAAATTTTGTCAGAGAGTAAATTTGGTCAGAGAGTAAATTTGCTCAGAGTAAATTTAGTCAGAGAGTAAATTTGGTCAGAAAGTAAATTTGGTCAGAAAGTAAATTTAGTCAGAGAGTAAATTTGGTCAGAGTAAATTTAGTCAGAGAGTAAATTTGGTCAGAAAGTAAATTTAGTTCGAGAGTAAATTTAGTCAGAGAGTAAATTTAGTCAGAGAGTAAATTTGGTCAGAAAGTAAATTTAGTCATAGAGTAAATTTAGTCAGAGAGTAAATTTGGTCAGAGAGTAAATTTGGTCAGAGATTAAATTTGGTCAGAGATTAAATTTGGTCAGAGATTAAATTTGGTCAGAGAGTAAATTTGGTCAGAAATTAAATTTGGTCAGGAAGTAAATTTGGTCAGAAAGTAAATTTGGTCAGAAAGTAAATTTGTTCTGGAAATAAATTTAGTAAATCTGCAAAGGGTCCTGAGTTTTTATTTCTGTGACAAGAAAAAGTAGCAACATTCCACTGTTAAGATATCAGCCGTGTACATAAAAAAGATTAAAAAAACTCACGCTAATGAATAGGAAATTGGTTAAATTCTGCAAGACAATCATGCTCACATTTCGGGAACCACAGTTCACAAGCTGCAAAGTTTAATCTTTGAAATGTCGCATCATCTACATAATTTCCGAAAAGGTCTTCCACGGATTATTATTATCGCTCATTTATAATCAGACCTTTTTATATGCAATAAACCATTCTCAAGTGGAAAAGACGTAACCTGAACATCCAAAAACTTTGCCCGCATGAACGATAACGATTTACTTGAAGATGCAATAAATGTCACAGAAGAGCGTTGAGCGAATCTCAAACTTAAACAGAGCTTTTTTTCCTAGTGCAAAATTACGTATTCAGTAAGTAAAAACAGTTCATTCTTTCAATTTAAAATGCAACGATTCGTGCGGCAATTTAATGTTTACTTCTAACATACGTAGCAACTAGACGGTGATCCTCACACGGCTTTAGACAGCGGGGAGATGGTGGGTGTGTAGCAGGTACTGTATTTCGTCAGGGAGTTTCTTAACTTAACGAAATTCAGACTGATCTCAAATTCCCATGGGATCTATGTTGTAAGTTTTATAAATTTCGTCTACTAGCTTCAAACAGTTACGCAACTATTATTATAGCCGTTATTTTCATTTGATGATAATGCAGGCTGTATAGCGCATTCTTACCAAGATATTAGCAGTTCTTTTAGTACGCAAAACTGAACTTCCATGGCATGTCTTACCGAGTCTTATGAAAGTAAACATTTTCTCACCATGGTCAAGAACAATTTACGACAGGAGAGTGAAATAATAAACCCCCGAATATTTTTGCAACTCGTACTCCACACTTGTCTAAATCCCACGTTTCTAACTCGACCACGAATTCTACCATATATCGCACCATCGTTCTACGCACAATACCTCAAGTGCTTTCCCGGCAACGCTTTGGGCCTGCGAATACCGTGATGATCCGATCAGACTACAGCAAATGTGCCGTCAATGGTGGTTCTCGATGCCTCTAGAGCCTAGAACAAATGTTTGCTGTGCTTTCAGTGGGTGCTTTGAATTTATTTCCAAATGCTGTCCGAGTTTTTTTTGAAAACTCGTCAGGCAGCAGCTCTCGTCAAAATGGCTGGGAAGGCGGAAATCGCCGGGAAAACTGGAGCAAATGCTCTCTCTCGAATCATTTAAAAAACAAGGGATTTGCATAAATTTGCTCGAGCATCGCTGTCACGTTTATTTCACATGCCTGAAAGTTGGTATAAAGATGAGTTCCGTTATGATAGCCAGCCAACTCTGTTGTTGCTTCTTCTCCCGTCTCGTTGTCTCCGAATGTTTTGTTAATGTACTTCCACACACGAACATCGTGTTAGGTTACGCGCATTCACGCATTTTTTTGCGAACGATGAGGAATTCGCATTGTGCATAGCATCAAAAATGATCTTTACCCTCACATGAAAATAAATAACATCAAAAGCATAGTATAGTTTTCTAAAAGATGAGAGTTTCAAAACGGTTTACGCTGGATTTTTTAAATTGCAGCGTTTCAAGTTATCTGTTGTGAGATACTGCTAGCCTGGGTTTTAAGCGGGGCATCAGCGAAAGTCAGCGAGTGGCTCGAAAATTTTGGGCCTTGCCCCCTGGCCTCCTCGTGATCAAAGCGAGCGAGCAGCTGTGAAGCTCAGCGTGTAGCGTCGCGATTGCATCACAAAAGTGGACTCACTTTTATGAGAGGTAAGTGCTGCCGGAAGCGGTTCCACAGGCAAGCGGTTCCACGTTCCAGGAGTTCATTTCACGCGCTCCAATGCATTTTTAGCTAGAAAATTTTTCACGTGGAGCAACTACTACTACTAGTTTAATGCAGAAATATATGAGAAAGTATCAACCTCATTAACGCTTGCTTAAGAGATCCCAATTTGTCTAAGAGAACCCTATTCGGCATATCAACCACTGAAATGTTCTTTAGCGTCGGCCATATCAAACCCTGGAGGAAATTTTTATTTTGCATCTTGCGATAGTCCAGTGACCGAAACTACACTTAATTCTATTCGCACTCGCTCCGCCGGCTGGTTTTGGAGCGGTAAATTTAATTGCAAGTAAAAGGCAGCCTACGTCGACATTGCGACGGTTGTTCGCTGAACAAATGAATTGAAGTCGTAATTTTTTCCATTCATATTTCGCAGGCAAGACAGATAACCGTTACAGTGTACAAACACAGTAAATTGCCTCCATTTTTTTTGTGAGAAACCTAACGAAATTGTAATAAAAAGCAATATTAAATCACAAGCCTACCTAAGAAGCTCATTCCATCGTAGTCGAAGTTTATTGAAGTCTGTTGATGCAAAAATTGTAATTGCTCTCTTAAAACTTTAAAATTATTCCTGTTAATGCTCTCAAATTCTGTATAACTTCTGGCTTGAAGGTTTCAAACTTTTATTGTTGCTTTCGCAGGGCTGAAATATTTGCCCAATACATCAACACAGATTCCGGTTCGCCATTCGCAGCATTGAGATTTTTTAGAGACTGCTTTTAAACCCGTTTGATTAGTACACGAATCAAACACGACGGAAACTAATTTTTCAGCAATTGCATGATTTTTAAATACCGATGAAACTAAATGTGAAGTTTTGAACGAACCAGACCGCATTAACGTACTCAAATATTCATCGGCTCGCGATAGATTGTCGCTACCTCACGTTTAATTTCAGTACATGTGCGATATTGAAACGAAATTAACGTTCCTTATGCGGGTCAGCAGAAATCGTATGAACCACAACATGCTCGCATGCTGTAGTTCGTCTGATGTAGTCTTCAAACCAATGTTTTTGTGTTATAAATTTAATGCATGTATGGAACTGTTCAAGTAGCCATCAAGTGTGTTAGGAACACAAAAACTGAGCAACACGCGATGATGCTCATTGAGCCAGGCGTCGGAAGCGTTCGAATAAATTCAGCTTTGTTGACGCACTCGAGTTAAAAAAAATGGAACATCCGAGTGCAAAAAAGGATTGTAGCTATTAAAAAATCCATCACTAGTGTACAATGCCCGTCAAAAATTATGAGATTCGAAAATAATCTTGAATGTTCACTGGTGAAACCCGTATCACAGATACGGTCACTTCACTAAGCACATCAAGCTTGGTTCCAATGTGAGACAAATTAACAATCACTTCCTATCATGTAAATCCTCCTGAGCTTAACAGAGAGACAGACCAATCAACCAAGCAACAACTGTGTATTATTATAAGTTAGCATAAGTTATGCGCAGGGATCGCGTGCGGGAACACACCTATAGTGCGTAGACCCCACGTTGATTTACCTCATCATTCCATAAGTTAGCTTAAAAGATGCCATTTACTACAGAATAAAAGGGAAGAGAAATCTATGCACGCGGTGTGTACCCAAACTCGGCGCATAAATGCATCATGATTGGAAAAAGTCGATTTACTGATGAGTTGGTTTTAGCCTTCCGTACCACAACAAGGATGTTCAAAGAGAGAAATGATGGAGGCACCATGTAATATAGAGTAAAAGCAACGCGGAATCTACACACTATAAAAGTGTTCCCGCACACGATCCCCTGCGCCTTGTAACAGTTAGTTGAGAATGAAAGCCAGGAAACTAGATAAAAGTTGAAGAAAGTCAGAGGTACTGAAAAACAGCACAGCACTGAAACAAGAAAATATTGTCCTTGAAAAAACAAAAAACATTTTACTTCAATAAAAAGAAGGCATACCTAACTCTCAACTGAGGCCCTTCTATTTTCACCTTGGGAGAGCTAATTCTCATAAATACAATAGTTGAAACCGCCTGAGAGGATTGGAAAAAGCTTATGAAACAAAAAACAGCTGAAGAAAATGGCAATGGCAATAGGTATTAAAAAACGAAAGTAGAAAACCAAAAACATATATTCCTCAAGAAAATAAAAAAATTGATTTAAACAAAAGAAAGGCCACCTCCCCTTCAGCTAGGGAGACGACAATTAAATTTGCGTTCAATTAGAGCTCAATAGATCCGAACAATACAATCCCCACCTCTGCATTTTATTACATCATTTTGATGAGCGCGCTCGCCACCGTGACGCTCCTGTCATCTGGGGCACGAGGGCGACATAAATTTCTGCTGCGCGGGTCTTCTCATAACGCATAATCGAGTGCAACAGCAGCGCGACGGCAAAGACAAATTGAAAATTTCATAGAACAAAACAACTCAAATTA
Source organism: Morinoia aosen (assembly GCA_030386875.1). Lineage (NCBI taxonomy): Eukaryota > Metazoa > Arthropoda > Malacostraca > Amphipoda > Talitridae > Morinoia > Morinoia aosen. The sequence continues at coordinate 27,350,197 of CM059558.1, forward strand.
TAAGTAGAATGATATCATTCATATAGCAAAATACGTTAGCGTAATTAAAATAACTTGGATCATAATGAGAATGATATCCCTCATACGGCGAAAACATGTCGGCGTCAGTACGCATCGCTCTAAAATATCACAGTTATAAAGGCAAGTAGTGAACACTTGGAATAAAACCATTATCTGAACTCCACCTACGGTACCTCAATTAAAGGAGTTCCTGACTGTTACGAGACCTACTCTAAAACCAGGCACAGATGTATGATTTGATTAGATGTTAGTTTAGGGTTCCCTAACAGCTTTCCCAAACCGGTTCCTATAAGGCCTTTCAGAGAAAGGAATGCACCATTCAGTATGGAGTTAAGGGAACGCAGAATCTATGTACAAATTGTGTAGAAGCAATAAGTGGAGCAAGAAATTCATGAAACAAAAAATGAAAGAGAAAGTAGAAGAAGATGAAAAACACCACAGTAGTGAACCGAAAAAAAGATGGTCCATGACAAAATAAAAAACCTGTGCTATTTCCCCAAGAGGAAGACCTACATAAACTGTAACACGGGACCTCACATATTCCCCCTGGCAGCGCTAATTTCCATAGATACAATAGTTGTACCTCCTGATTGGAGACTGAGAGTATGACGAAGGAAAATGGTACACGTACAAGTATACATTCTCTTCTTAAGCAATGATGTAGCGCGTCAGAGTGAAGGGCTCCAGAAAGGTGTACGAGCGATCGAACTTTCATTTGCTGTGCTCAGAAAACTAGGTATTTTAGCTCACCTTCCTGCACCAACAGTCCCTCGTAAATTCATGCCAATGACTTCAATTCGAATTTGCTTGTAACTGATCGTGTGCTAGTTCAATTTTAACGAAATGACGGAACGATTTTAAATACTTCAAAATTGCCTCTGCGTAATTTGATGCTGAATGGAAAAATTCAGAACTTTAAGTCAAGTTTTCACATGAATATAAATGAACTAACTTTGTGACAAACAAACTGCACCCAAAATATTGCCAATGTTATTTTGCGAATGTGTTGCAGTCATTTTTTTTTTAAATTAGACTCGGCTGTCCGGAAGGAAGCAGAAGCCTGAAAATTAATTAAGGACGAGAACATATAACGCTCACGCGACGCTAAAATTGCAACCCGGATAGAAGCTCAACAAAATAAGGTAAATAGAAGCTGAAAGCGCGCTGCTTTAATTACTTTTGCATTGCTGGTCTAGGCGGCAGATACGGAGGCGCGCTACCACACAGCTGGCTTACTTTCTTTGATATTTCGTAATCAAAGCGTAATGAGCGAATCAGATCATCAGTGAAATCAATTGATGAGAATTTGTTCATGTTTGCCTTTACCTTCAGGAACTTTTACAGTTTATTCATAACTCCCAGGAACCTTGACGTTGAGAAAAAGTGACCGTCTACATGTCGGGTTAGGAATTCTCACGCATGAAATGCAGGCAAAATTCAAGTCGTAGCTAATCTGAAGAGAGAGTTCTCCCGACTCTGCAGCGTCTGATGAGTCTTTTCAGAGCTCCCTCCGCGCCCCGTGCCACGCATGTCCAATCAGAGCACGCCAGCGTAGCCCTTTCGAAAAGTCTCCGCAAAAAAGCCTCAGACTTCCAAATAAACAAAATACATTTTAACGATAAGAAAAATGCTGTTCAGAAAAAGGATGCTCAAATAAATAGAAAATATATATGACAAAATGGAGTGGATAAAAGGATGCATTAGATGTACTCAAATGGTGCAATCAGCTACGAGAGCCTGTGGGCATCACACCCGCACTCGCCTCTAACAACAACATTTTATTTTGAGAAACACTGCTATTGCTCCGTCGTACTCTTTCAGCTCTACACAAAATACGAATAGTTTCATTCGATTTTATGTCCAACGGTCCGCTTAATTGAGGGGGACATCCAAGCCATTTATAAAAATTGATCTGATTTTTCTGAAATTTGGCCACTATATGTATTTTTTGAAAATAAACATATTTTACTCGTGTAACTTTTTCGATTTAGGACTTAGTTTTTTGAAAAATTTGAAATATTAGTTTTTTAGCTCATTTTTACAAATATTTCAAAAGAATATAAGTCAATGAGGTTTATGCTACAACAAATTCAAAGACAGTTTTGAAATTCTCGTAACATTTCTAACAAACTAATGGATCTGAATTTTCTATTCTCTTTTTTCTATTCATATGCGATTTTTCATCACTAACTAAATTATACCAAATTTTTTGTTTCGAACTGTGATAAAAAAAAGTTGAATGTATAAATTAGAAAACGGGATCCATGTGTTCGTTAGATGTGTTCCAAGAATTTTAAAACTGTCTTTGTTCTTGTCCTAGCATAAAAACTCACCGACTTCTATTATTTTGAATGTTGCAAATGAGGGGTTTTGAGTATTAACCAAAAACAAATTTTTTTATTGAAGTATAATATAATGGCCAGTTTTTGTACATGAATGCTGTTTTCATGTTTTTTATAACCTCGATGCATAATTTTATATTTACACTGTCAATTTTAAATTACATGTATAAATTATATTTAATAAAAACATTATTTTTCATTTCTTGAAGATTGATAAATTATTTATTTGTGGACTGATTTTTCTGAAATAACCCATTTTATGAAACTCTCAAGAAAGCAACATTTTTTTAAATTCATTTTTTCGATTTAGGCCTTCGTTTTTCAGAAAACGGAAAATATTTGTTTTTATGTCATTTTATATATTTCAAATGAATACAAGTGACCGAGTTTTCATGCTACAACAAAACAAAAGAAAGTTCTGGAATCCTTAAAACAGTACCAACGTACTGAAAGAGTCATAATTTTAGTTGTTCTTTTTGTTTTCTTTTTATATGGGGTCAAAAATTCATGATTTTCGGTCCCCTTACACCCCCGGGGGGATCTAGTGCCCGTAACCCCATAAAATTTTAGGGCACAAAAGCCCACCACCTAAGGATTCTTTTCAACAGAGAAACAAAAATGGCCCATTGGGCCCGAAAGCCCCTAGGATATCCCCCTTAATTTATCAACTGACTTTTCTCTATCATAGCTGTAAGACTGCGTGATACTACTCTGCGTGTCAACATATTAACGAGATAACATTTTTTCAATTATTTCAGAAACCATTTGATAAAATTGTTTGAAATTTTCAGGGAATGTTGACAATACTATTCCGCTATAACAGTTAACAAATAAAAAAATTCAAACCAGTATTAGTGCACAATATGGTATTAATGATGAATATCTCATGGTTTAAGCATGCCAAATTAATAACGAGGTGATTTGTTTGACATTATAATGGGTCGTAAAGGTGGTTTAACCAATTCAGAAAAGAGTACTACATAACCGCTTAATTAGCGAAAGGGAAAACTACTCTCGAAATATCGAAAAAGATAGGAAGATACCATCAAACTGTGAAGAACTTTGTCAGGGACCCTGCGAAAGTACGTAAGAGGTCTGGCAGAGGTAAATCAAGAGTTGTTTCACGCCGTTCTCTGCTACAAATGAAACGTGAGGTTAATGAAAATCCTGGAATGACAAATAGAGAAATTTTTGAACGATCCAGATTAAAAAAGGTCTCTAAAAGTACTCGATGTCGCCGCCTGATGGAAGTAGCAAAATTCGTTAAGCCTGTGACTAAGCCGCCATTCAAGCAACATCATGTACAAATTCAAATGAAGTGGGCAGAAGACATCTTGAAGACTTACTCTTCCAAAGTTTTGTTCACGGATGAAGTGCGTGTCACTCAGGATGGTCCGGATGGCTGGAGCAAGGGATGGGTCCTAGATAAACGAGATCGCTATCAGCGAGTGAGGCGCAAACGAGGTGGTGATGGGATCATGGTTTGGGCTGCGATTATCGTAGGTACCTTGGTTGGTCCATGGAAAGTCACAGGAGGCATGAAAATGACATCGGATGCTTACATAGCTTTTCTGAAAGAGCACCTTGAGCCATGGCTGAAGAAACAAAGGTTGACGTTCGGAAGAACCATTGTTTTAATGCAGGATAATGCACCCTCACACGCAGCAAACAAAACTGAGGAATATCTACAACAACTGGGGTTCTCTGAACTCCAAAAGATGGAGTGGCCCGCAAATTCCCCAAATTTAAACCCAATAGAGAACCTGTGGAGCATCATGAAGCGACGACTTTACGCAAATGGACGCCAATTCGAGGACAAGGATGAGTTGAGGGATACCCTCGATGTGATATCACAAGAAATAACCGCTGATGAAGTCATAGCTTTAACGAATTCTATGGAACAGCGACTTTTTCAGGTCATTTCAGGTCACTTTTTCAGGTCAAGAAAGGAATGCAAATCCCATCCCTAATAATATAAAAGTAGAAATTCAAAATATAGTTAAATGTTCTCAGTATTTTTCCTAGTCCATTTGATGTTTGTGAGTTATTTATATCCAGGAAAATCATAACAGTAATAAAGTTATAGGCTTATTAATTTTTGTATAAGCCTCATTAAAAATTTTGCTCACTTAGATCATCAGATACTTGTAAATATTATGCACTAATACTGTTTTGAATCCTTTTATTTGTTAACTGTAATAGCGGAATAGCATTGTCAACATTTCCTGACATTTCCATGTAATTTTATCGAATGGCTTCTGAAATAATTGAATAAAATTTCTCGTTTATAATTTGACACGCAGTGTATACATGAGAAAGCAAGCCCTACTCCTGTGTAAGAACTTACCGCGTCGTATAGACATTTTACGACACCGAAGAGTCAAGAAAGAGAAGAGGAAGTCTACGACTCGCATTGCGGTATAAAGACTCAACTTCAGCCCTCGATTTTCATTTTTCTATCCTAGTTTTCGCACCCTTCCAAAGAAACAAATCACGGGAACTTGGCCACTTATGCAGAACAAAAACGTGGGTGTAAGTTGCAGGAGATGGCAAGAGGCAATTACAGCGAATTTTTCATGGGAAGTTAACGTTAGGCTGCGAACGGTCGATGAGGGTCACATAACAGGAGCTCAAAGCAATACGTTACAATGATTGGCAAATTTGCAGTCGAAGATCGTTAAGGTCATGTTTGAGAACATAATATTACAGCGCACTCACTGCACAAAATTGCACGCATAAATACTGTAGTTTTGACTAGAACCTCCCTGATTAATGAATAGCCTACATTCATTAAATATGCTAACTAAAAGGAATTTTTCTCCATCAAAACTAGGTTGTTTTTAATACCTATACATGCCTGTTAGAGTGTAGAATTAAGGGAAGTAATGCCATTAGAAAAAGTCCATAGTGCGTTCATGATGTATGTATATATATATATATATTTATATATATAATGAACGCAATGAACTGAATAACTTTCAAAGAACTAGAACAGAACTAGAACAGAACTGACAGGCGATCTATCAACCTGATCAGCATACAGCGAATTTCTGTAGCCTCTTTTCTGCCATAGAAACGGTCAAAAATTTAATAGGGAGAATTGACGGATTTGAACGAGAATCAATTTACTAGATAGCAGAGCATTCCGAGCTATAAAATAGATCTATGACTCCACCCGAGACTGCTCTAAAAGCGTGATAGTTTTTAATACTTTGAAGCATTTAGCCTTGCTCACTTCTCGATAAAAGCAAACCGCAATACAATTCAGCATTTTACTCTATTACGCGCTTCAAAGGTGCTTCACTTTCAGAGATTATCAATATTACCATTATTATTAATATTCCCATACTAGTGCAAGACTCTCTAGCCCCATCAAAAGATCTCAAGAGGGAGGAGAGAAGGGACCGTTTGACCTACTTTTCATTCCGTCCTACGTGCACAGCGGCGCTCGACGTGCATTTTTATTCTATAGTCTCGTATCGACAAAGCGCAATATTTGGTAATTTCAGGGCTTAGTGCCTTACTTGCTTAAAGACCGGCGGGAAGGCGACGCATTTACGACCTGCCTGGGCGCTATCTTAATTGGAGATGTCGCCACACAAATCAGGAACTACGAAAATTTTAGGAACGTTTCATCATAGGTTAGTTATTTATTTCTAAAAGCAATACTTCATAGCGTCCCTATTTTAACCAAGTTTTCATTTAGAAACAACGTAGGTAAATCAGTACGTGAACAATTAGAGCAACTTTTTTTGATGCTTTCATCTTTCACTTGAAACTCCAGCTGAATTCAACATATCCCTCAGCGACATGCCAGAAATAAGCAAATAAAAATGCCGTGCTTTGCGTTTGTTTAGGAAAGACACGACGTAGCCTCATATTTCTGGCCGAGTTGAGATGAGCTGTCAAACACACGGAAACTCGCTCACAGGAGAGAGTCGGACCCCTTAAATTCCCATCGTCGTAACTCTTTGTATGTACACTCGCGCTGTAACGCATGACCAACATTTGCTCTGGAGCTCGCATTATTTGCCGTTAACGTTGAGAGACTTGAATATTCAGACTTATGCCCCGAACTCCGCATTATAGGGGCCCTGCTGTTAGTTGGATTTGTTTCCACTGAAAGAAAAGCAATTTCGCAAGAACAATTTTTTGATTGTCTACTTCGTTACTAAAAATTACGAGATAGTGTATAATATCATAGTTCTCTTCTCATCAAACATTTCAATTTTACGATGGCATTTCCATGGCAAACAACAAATCATGAGTTCTTTGTTTGCCAGGTTCTCGTGACCCATAAAGTATTTATGGAAGAGCAGCAAAAGGATGTAATGAATAAAATCTCATTTTGATTTACGAAGAAGAACAAAATGAATCTTGAGCCTTCAATTTCTCTCGAATTAGTCTCATGACATCTGCGTTTTAGTTCTCATACTACCGTTATTACAAGCACATCATTAAACTGGCTCTGGCATCAGGAAGTCACCGATGTCATATGAGGGTAGAACTGCCACTCGGCAGTGAACCTCGAAGGACACAATGGAGAACAAATTCAATAAAAAATATAATTTATTGGAGCTATTTTCCGAAGAGGACCGTATTGTCATGTGAAGAGTTCAAGGGTTAATTTTTCGCTCTCAAAGTCTCGATATTATGTAGTACTCAGATATCACGAAGTATTCTATGAATTCACGTGACGAGACAACTTCGACGCCCATGACTGAAACGTATCGTCGTGGTTTCTACAGCTGCCATCTACACTCTAACAAAGCCTCTTTAGGCTTGACATCTCTTGAGTTCAAGCAGTCCATCATTAGCACTCCGACATCCGTACTTCGGCCAGATTGACTGGTGCTTCATTGTGTTGATTCCAATTATCAGTTTGGCTGATGTCAAGGACAGGTCCCTTGAATTTACTGGGAGTACTTAATTTACTGGTGGTTGTTAACGTCCATCCCAATGATCATTTTGCCTGGAGTCAAATATTGTTGTCTTTAATTTTACTGGTACCTGATAACGTTTTTCCCGATAAACAGTTTGCTAGAATTCAAATACTGTTGTCTTCAAATTCAACTGAAATCAAGCATTCTGAACCTCAACGGCCAGTGAAGTTTTGTTCTACAACTTTGTCGCGAGAAGTAACTGGTTCAACATAGAGCTCTTATGTCGGTGACTGATTACAAGTTACACTGTACATCAGATCAACGCTAAGCCTTTTTTTAGGATTTTAATCTCTATGAGTTATTGCAGATTATCACAGTTCGTGCATAATAGTTTCCTATGTATACATAATAACTCTAATATCAATGAGAAATACCTTCAAAAACCTTGCCCCCACGTGAGATATAAATAAATAAATAAATAATGAAGGCATCTACGGATGCTTTATTTCCAATTTCAAGCCAGATACATATCACCTTGTACATTGGATTTTCCAATGCCTTATAACTAACGCCAGGACGCCATGACGCTTTCCCCCGGTCAAGACCGGTACCCATTTCAGACACCTGGGTAGAGTGGGGTATTGTGCTTTGAAATTTTCCCCTATACCCAACAGAGAAAATCGCCATCCAGCGCCGGGAGTCGAACCCGGGTTTCCCGCACGGCGGGCAGGGCCTATAGACACACGGCTATGGCGAGCACGGCTACGGAGTTATCAACATTGTGAGAATTCCTTGTTATAAAAGCATAGATGAACATCTGTTTGAATTCAAGATAGATATAGAAACAAATATGATCGTCAGCCAGCGAATTAAATTTGTTTGAAAGTCGTACAACTTATGAACTTTCGCTGCTGGCTGCACAGCTACAACGTACGTAGCTATTTGTTTGGAAATTCTGCCTGTGAAGAACGCCGTCGCTGACGAGCACTCTAAGCTCAAGGCAAAAGTAAAACTATTTCTCTCGCCCCAATTTCAACATTAATTATGATTAATATATGAAACTGCTCAGTTCAATTTGGAGATGGGCGGGGAATGGAGAGATCCGTTCCCCGATCCGTTCCGATGTAACTTGCGCTGATGAGCGCAAAAGAAAACATCAAGTGAAAAGGCTGTAGGTAAAATAGCTCCTGGAGTGCGAGGAAAGGTTGCAGAAAGTAAGCCGGCAAATACAGATTTGATTATAGGTTAATTTAAGCCTCCCTAACCGCTACAAAAAAAAAAAGCGTATCGAAGAGAGGAAGGAGGAAGGCACCATTTAGTATGGATATTAGGGAATGCGGAATGTATGCAGAAAGAGCATAGAAACAGTAAAGTTGAGAAAGAAGTTCATGAAATAAGATAAAAGTTGAAGAAGAAAGTCAGAGGTACTGAAAAACAGGAAAGTAGTAAACCGAAAAACGTGGTCCTTAGCATAACAAAGAACATTTTATTTCAACAAAAAGAAGGTCTACCTAACTTTCAGCTCGGACCCTCACATTTTCCCCCAGGAGCGCTAATTCCCATAGAGACAATAGATGTACGAGTATCCTACTGAGGGGACCCGGCAAATACAACGTTCGGATAACTTCTTCCCCAGAAACGACACACGAGAACCAATTTTGGGATCAAGTAGCTTTATTTGCCAGAGGCTTGTGCATCGTAACAAGTAGAACACAACAATGAACTTGATATCTGACAGTCAACAATGTTAGCATTGTGGGCGCAACGAACAACGAGGCTCCTAAGGCAACCTATAAAAAGAGAAAATTCTGGACTGAAGTAGGGAAGATAATTTTGCGTATTATGCTTCTAATTTATACCCAGCAGCGCAAATAAAACAGATACAATGACATCGAACAAAAATGTCGAGTTACCCATTTAGTCAATGTCGTCTTCGATCAGAAGTCTTCTGTTTATATCAACTGCATATATATTTTCGATTTATTCAACAAATTTTGTCTGCTGAGCAGATAAAAGCCCGCGCTTTAGCTCTTAGAGGCCAAAATATTCAGTTGAAAGTTTTACATGTACTGACCTGATCTGAAGTAACCCAACATAACCAAACATAACCAAACATGGTTTAACAACCTAGCAAAGCCTAACCCAACCTAACCTAACCTAACCCACTCCAATGACAGTACCCCAACCCACTCCAATGACAGTACCCCAACCCACTCCAATGACAGTACCCCAACCCACTCCAATGACAGTACCCCAACCCACTCCAATGACCGTACCCCAACCCACTCCAATGACCGTACCCCAACCCACTCCAATGACCGTACCCCAACCCACTCCAATGACCGTACCCCAACCCACTCCAATGACCGTACCCCAACCCACTCCAATGACCGTACCCCAACCCACTCCAATGACCGTACCCCAACCCACTCCAATGACCGTACCCCAACCCACTCCAATGACCGCACCCCAACCCACTCCAATGACCGCACCCCAACCCACTCCAATGACCGCACCCCAACCCACTCCAATGACCGCACCCCAACCCACTCCAATGACCGCACCCCAACCCACTCCAATGACCGCACCCCAACCCACTCCAATGACCGCACCCCAACCCACTCCAATGACCGCACCCCAACCCACTCCAATGACCGCACCCCAACCCACTCCAATGACCGCACCCCAACCCACTCCAATGACCGCACCCCAACCCACTCCAATGACCGCACCCCAACCCACTCCAATGACCGCACCCCAACCCACTCCAATGACCGCACCCCAACCCACTCCAATGACCGTACCCTAACCCACTCCAATGACCGTACCCTAACCCACTCCAATGACCGTACCCTAACCCACTCCAATGACCGTACCCTAACCCACTCCAATGACCGTACCCTAACCCACTCCAATGACCGTACCCTAACCCACTCCAATGACCGTACCCTAACCCACTCCAATGACCGTACCCTAACCCACTCCAATGACCGTACCCTGACCCACTCCAATGACCGTACCCTGACCCACTCCAATGACCGTACCCTGACCCACTCCAATGACCGTACCCTGACCCACTCCAATGACCGTCCCCTGACCCACTCCAATGACCGTCCCCTGACCCACTCCAATGACCGTCCCCTGACCCACTCCAATGACCGTCCCCTGACCCACTCCAATGACCGTCCCCTGACCCACTCCAATGACCGTCCCCTGACCCACTCCAATGACCGTGACCTGACCCACTCCAATGACCGTGACCTGACCCACTCCAATGACCGTGACCTGACCCACTCCAATGACCGTGACCTGACCCACTCCAATGACCGTGACCTGACCCACTCCAATGACCGTGACCTGACCCACTCCAATGACCGTGACCTGACCCACTCCAATGACCGTGACCTGACCCACTCCAATGACCGTACCCTGACCCACTCCAATGACCGTACCCTGACCCACTCCAATGACCGTACCCTGACCCACTCCAATGACCGTACCCTGACCCACTCCAATGACCGTACCCTGACCCACTCCAATGACCGTAGCCTGACCCACTCCAATGACCGTAGCCTGACCCACTCCAATGACCGTAGCCTGACCCACTCCAATGACCGTAGCCTGACCCACTCCAATGACCGTAGCCTGACCCACTCCAATGACCGTAGCCTGACCCACTCCAATGACCGTAGCCTGACCCACTCCAATGACCGTAGCCTGACCCACTCCAATGACCGTAGCCTGACCCACTCCAATGACCGTAGCCTGACCCACTCCAATGACCGTAGCCTGACCCACTCCAATGACCGTAGCCTGACCCACTCCAATGACCGTAGCCTAACCCACTCCAATGACCGTAGCCTAACCCACTCCAATGACCGTAGCCTAACCCACTCCAATGACCGTAGCCTAACCCACTCCAATGACCGTAGCCTAACCCACTCCAATGACCATAGCCTAACCCACTCCAATGACCATAGCCTAACCCACTCCAATGACCATAGCCTAACCCACTCCAATGACCATAGCCTAACCCACTCCAATGACCATAGCCTAACCCACTCCAATGACCATAGCCTAACCCACTCCAATGACCATAGCCTAACCCACTCCAATGACCGTAGCCTAACCCACTCCAATGACCGTAGCCTAACCCACTCCAATGACCGTAGCCTAACCCACTCCAATGACCGTAGCCTAACCCACTCCAATGACCGTAGCCTAACCCACTCCAATGACCGTAGCCTAACCCACTCCAATGACCGTAGCCTAACCCACTCCAATGACCGTAGCCTAACCCACTCCAATGACCGTAGCCTAACCCACTCCAATGACCGTAGCCTAACCCACTCCAATGACCGTAGCCTAACCCACTCCAATGACCGTAGCCTAACCCACTCCAATGACCGTAGCCTAACCCACTCCAATGACTGTAGCCTAACCCACTCCAATGACCGTAGCCTAACCCACTCCAATGACCGTAGCCTAACCCACTCCAATGACCGTAGCCTAACCCACTCCAATGACCGTAGCCTAACCCACTCCAATGACCGTACCCTAACCCACTCCAATGACCGTACCCTAACCCACTCCAATGACCGTACCCTGACCCACTCCAATGACCGTACCCTGACCCACTCCAATGACCGTACCCTGACCCACTCCAAGGAACGTAGCCTGACCCACTCCAAGGAACGTAGCCTGATCCACTCCAAGGAACGTAGCCTGACCCACTCCAAGGAACGTAGCCTGACCCACTCCAAGGAACGTAGCCTGACCCACTCCAAGGAACGTAGCCTGACCCACTCCAAGGAACGTAGCCTGACCCACTCCAAGGAACGTAGCCTGACCCACTCCAAGGAACGTAGCCTGACCCACTCCAAGGAACGTAGCCTGACCCACTCCAAGGAACGTAGCCTGACCCAATCCAAGGAACGTAGCCTGACCCACTCCAAGGAACGTCGCCTGACCCACTCCAAGGAACGTGGCCTGACCCACTCCAAGGACCGTAGCCTGACCCACTCCAAGGAACGTAGCCTGACCCACTCCAAGGACCGTAGCCTGACCCACTCCAAGGACCGTAGCCTGACCCACTCCAAGGACCGTAGCCTGACCCACTCCAAGGACCGTAGCCTGACCCACTCCAAGGACCGTAGCCTGACCCACTCCAAGGAACGTAGCCTGACCCACTCCAAGGAACGTAGCCTGACCCACTCCAAGGAACGTAGCCTGACCCACTCCAAGGAACGTAGTCTGACCCACTCCAAGGACCGTAGCCTGACCCACTCCAAAGAACGTAGCCTGACCCACTCCAAGGACCGTAGCCTGACCCACTCCAAGGAACGTAGCCTGATCCACTCCAAGGACCGTAGCTTGACCCACTCCAAGGAACGTAGCCTGACCCACTCCAAGGAACGTAGCCTGACCCACTCCAAGGACCGTAGCCTGACCCACTCCAAAAAACGTAGCCTGACCCACTCCAAAAAACGTAGCCTGACCCACTCCAAGGACCGTAGCCTGACCCACTCCAAAGAACGTAGCCTGACCCACTCCAAGGACCGTAGCCTGATCCACTCCAAGGAACGTAGCCTGACCCACTCCAAGGACCGTAGCCTGACCCAATCCAAGGAACGTAGCCTGACCCACTCCAAGGAACGTAGCCTGACCCACTCCAAAGAACGTAGCCTGACCCACTCCAAGGAACGTAGCCTGACCCACTCCAAAGAACGTAGCCTGACCCACTCCAAGGACCGTAGCCTGACCCACTCCAAGGAACGTAGCCTGATCCACTCCAAGGAACGTAGCCTGACCCACTCCAAAGAACGTAGCCTGACCCACTCCAAAGAACGTAGCCTGACCCACTCCAAGGACCGTAGCCTGACCCACTCCAAGGACCGTAGCCTGACCCCCTCCAAGGAACGTAGCCTGATCCACTCCAAGGACCGTAGCCTGACCCACTACAAGGAACGTAGCCTGACCCACTCCAAGGACCGTAGCCTGACCCACTCCAAGGACCGTAGCCTGACCCACTCCAAGGACCGTAGCCTGACCCACTCCAAGGAACGTAGCCTGACCCACTCCAAGGAACGTAGCCTGACCCACTCCAAGGAACGTAGCCTGACCCACTCCAAGGAACGTAGCCTGACCCACTCCAAGGAACGTAGCCTGACCCACTCCAAGGACCGTAGCCTGACCCACTCCAAGGACCGTAGCCTGACCCACTCCAAGGAACGTAGCCTGACCCACTCCAAGGAACGTAGCCTGACCCACTCCAAGGAACGTAGCCTGACCCACTCCAAAGAACGTAGCCTGACCCACTCCAAAGAACGTAGCCTGACCCACTCCAAGTAACGTAGCCTGACCCACTCCAAGGAACGTAGCCTGACCCACTCCAAAGAACGTAGCCTGACCCACTCTAAGGAACGTAGCCTGACCCACTCCAAGGAACGTAGCCTGACCCACTCCAAGGAACGTAGCCTGACCCACTCCAAGGAACGTAGCCTGACCCACTCCAAGGAACGTAGCCTGACCCACTCCAAGGAACGTAGCCCTGACCCACTCCAAGGAACGTAGCCTGACCCACTCCAAAGAACGTAGCCTGACCCACTCCAAAGAACGTAGCCTGACCCACTCCAAAGAACGTAGCCTGACCCACTCCAAGGAACGTAGCCTGACCCACTCCAAGGAACGCAGCCTGACCCACTCCAAAGAACGTAGCCTGACCCACTCCAAGGAACGTAGCCTGACCCACTCCAAGGAACGTAGCCTGACCCACTCCAAAGAACGTAGCCTGACCCACTCCAAGTAACGTAGCTTGACCCACTCTCCAAAGAACGTAGCCTGACCCACTCTAAGGAACGTAGCCTGACCCACTCCAAGGAACGTAGCCTGACCCACTCCAAAGAACGTAGCCTGACCCACTCCAAGGAACGTAGCCTGACCCACTCCAAGGAACGTAGCCTGACCCACTCCAAGGAACGTAGCCTGACCCACTCCAAGGAACGTAGCCTGACACTCCAAGGAACGTAGCCTGACCCACTCCAAGGAACGTAGCCTGACCCACTCCAAGGAACGTAGCCTGACCCACTCCAAGGAACGTAGCCTGACCCACTCCAAGGAACGTAGCCTGACCCACTCCAAGGAACGTAGCCTGACCCACTCCAAGGAACGTAGCCTGACCCACTCCAAGGAACGTAGCCTGACCCACTCCAAGGAACGTAGCCTGACCCACTCCAAAGAACGTAGCCTGACCCACTCCAAGGAACGTAGCCTGACCCACTCCAAGAACGTAGCCTGACCCACTCCAAGGAACGTAGCCTGACCCACTCCAAGGAACGTAGCCTGACCCACTCCAAGGAACGTAGCCTGACCCACTCCAAGGAACGTAGCCTGACCCACTCCAAGGAACGTAGCCTGACCCACTCCAAGAACGTAGCCTGACCCACTCCAAGGACCGTAGCCTGACCCACTCCAAGGAACGTAGCCTGACCCACTCCAAGGAACGTAGCCTGACCCACTCCAAGGAACGTAGCCCTGACCCACTCCAAGGAACGTAGCCTGACCCACTCCAAGGAACGTAGCCTGACCCACTCCAAGGACCGTAGCCTGACCCACTCCAAGGAACGTAGCCTGACCCCACTCCAAGGAACGTAGCCTGACCCACTCCAAGGAACGTAGCCTGACCCCACTCCAAGGAACGTAGCCTGACCCACTCCAAGGAACGTAGCCTGACCCACTCCAAGGAACGTAGCCTGACCCACTCCAAGGAACGTAGCCTGACCCACTCCAAGGAACGTAGCCTGACCCACTCCAAGGAACGTAGCCTGACCCACTCCAAGGAACGTAGCCTGACCCACTCCAAAGGAACGTAGCCTGACCCACTCCAAGGAACGTAGCCCTGACCCACTCCAAGGAACGTAGCCTGACCCACTCCAAGGAACGTAGCCTGACCCACTCCAAGGAACGTAGCCTGACCCACTCCAAAGAACGTAGCCTGACCCACTCCAAGGAACGTAGCCTGACCCACTCCAAGGAACGTAGCCTGACCCACTCCAAGGACCGTAGCCTGACCCACTCCAAGGAACGTAGCCTGACCCACTCCAAGGAACGTAGCCTGACCCACTCCAAAGGAACGTAGCCTGACCCACTCCAAGAACGTAGCCTGACCCACTCCAAAGAACGTAGCCTGACCCACTCCAAGGAACGTAGCCTGACCCACTCCAAAGAACGTAGCCTGACCCACTCCAAGGAACGTAGCCTGACCCACTCCAAGGAACGTAGCCTGACCCACTCCAAGGAACGTAGCCTGACCCACTCCAAAGAACGTAGCCTGACCCACTCCAAGGAACCGTAGCCTGACCCACTCCAAGGAACGTAGCCTGACCCACTCCAAGGAACGTAGCCTGACCCACTCCAAGAACGTAGCCTGATCCCACTCCAAGGACCGTAGCCTGACCCACTCCAAGGAACGTAGCCTGACCCACTCCAAGGAACGTAGCCTGACCCACTCCAAGGACCGTAGCCTGACCCACTCCAAGGAACGTAGCCTGACCCACTCCAAGGAACGTAGCCTGACCCACTCCAAGGAACGTAGCCTGACCCACTCCAAGGAACGTAGCCTGACCCACTCCAAGGAACGTAGCCTGACCCACTCCAAGGACCGTAGCCTGACCCACTCCAAGGAACGTAGCCTGACCCACTCCAAGAGAACGTAGCCTGACCCACTCCAAGGAACGTAGCCTGACCCACTCCAAGAACGTAGCCTGACCCACTCCAAGAACGTAGCCTGACCCACTCCAAGGAACGTAGCCTGACCCACTCCAAGGGAACGTAGCCTGACCCACTCCAAAGGAACGTAGCCTGACCCACTCAAGGAACGTAGCCTGACCCACTCCAAGGAAACGTAGCCTGACCCACTCCAAGGAACGTAGCCTGACCCACTCCAAGGAACGTAGCCTGACCCACTCCAAGGAACGTAGCCTGACCCACTCCAAGGAACGTAGCCTGACCCACTCCAAGGAACGTAGCCTGACCCCACTCCAAGGAAACGTAGCCTGACCCACTCCAAGGAACGTAGCCTGACCCACTCCAAGGAACGTAGCCTGACCCACTCCAAAGGAACGTAGCCTGACCCACTCCAAGGAACGTAGCCTGACCCACTCCAAGGAACGTAGCCTGACCCACTCCAAAGAACGTAGCCTGACCCACCTCCAAGGAACGTAGCCCTGACCCACTCCAAGAAACGTAGCCTGACCCACTCCAAAGGAACGTAGCCTGACCCACTCCAAGGAACGTAGCCTGACCCACTCCCAAAGAACGTAGCCTGACCCACTCCAAGGAACGTAGCCTGACCCACTCCAAGGAACGTAGCCTGACCCACTCCAAGGAAACGTAGCCTGACCCACTCCAAGGAACGTAGCCTGACCCACTCCAAGGAACGTAGCCTGACCCACTCCAAGGAACGTAGCCTGACCCCACTCCAAGGAACGTAGCCTGACCCACTCCAAGGAACGTAGCCTGACCCACTCCAAGGAACGTAGCTGACCCACTCCAAGACGTAGCCTGACCCACTCCAAGGAACGTAGGCCTGA